>OU026103.1:5042500-10042500 GCA_907269075.1 Idaea aversata
CTAATAATATAATAATATTGGCTTTTACATTTAGTCTAGATGATTTTTACAGCGCCAGCAATTTTAATTATTGCTAGTCAGGGCGCTGTGGTGCCTGGGATATATAAGATGGAGTAGGTTTGCCTAGCAAATACAGGGTTATTAAAAATTATACTAGCAAGCCGTTGGGGGCTACTTCTGTGCACCTTAACAAACAACTTTTGTTCTACGACTTTTGGAAATTAGAAAAAAAAAATGAAAATTTTGAGGTTATGTAAATTCGAAAAACAGCTGTTTATTTTAAACAAAGGTCATTCAGACTATAAACAGTTGATAAAACTTAAAAAATAGGTAAAAACTTAAGGTTAATGACCTCTCCGTGTAACGAGCAGCTGATTTTCAGGTAAACCTAACCTCAAAATTGTCGGATTTTTTTTTGAATTTCCAAAAGTCGTAGAACAAAAGTTTTTGTTGAGGTGAACAGAAGTAGCCCTCAACGGCTTGCTAGTATAATTTCCAATAACCCTGTATACCACCCGACCATGTCCAGAGGAAAGAAGTAGTCCATAGACGCGTCTATACATGTCAACTAGTCAGTACATTTTTAAACATGATGCCTTAGTTTTAGCCGAATGAAACTTTCAGGGTTTATTCTTCACTAGCGTTCCGCCCCGGCTTCGCACTGCTATATTATGCATGTATTATACATATAAACCTTCCTCTTGAATCACTCTATCTATTAAAAAAAACCGGATCAAAATTCATTGCGTAGCTTTAAAGATTTAGGCATACATAGGGATATAGGGACCGAGAAAGCGACTTTGTTTTATACTATGTAGTGATGATGAAAGCCAGTAGTTTTTAAGATAGGTTGCAGAATTATAATCTGTGAAATATTTGTTTTAGAACCATACAAAGATAATGTAAAAATAACTTTAGAAACTAGTAAATATTGAACATAGACGGGAGATTAAATCGATAGGTACTGAGGTCCCATACCCCAACAACCGATGATTCACCCCTCTCTTCACTACATCACTACATAGTATAAAACAAAGTCGCTTTCTCTGTCCCTATATCCCTATGTATGCTTCAATCTTTAAAACTACGCCACGGATTTTGATGCGGTTTTTTAATAGATAGAGTGATTCAAGAGGAAGGTTTAATATGTATAATACATGCATAATATAGCCGTGCGAAGCCGGGACGGGTTGCTAGTTAGATATATTATATTTACCAAAGTGAGTGGATGCCTGTTCCTATTGGGCGAGAGAGCGCGACTCCTGGTCTCCTCCACGTCGAGCTGGAGGATGCTCTCCTGGCTTCCAGTGAACTATAACATAGAAACACACACATTTAAGCTCTGCTTCCGTTATAATATCCCACGTTTGCTCCGCATTTGTGCGATTGAACGTTCGCAACATTTTGGATTATCGCGACGAACAGAGAAACCAGTTGCTTAAAAAAATATTTTCAACAATAAAGCTGGGGGCACATTGCTCGACAGCCGCGACTTATAGGCATCTATGTAATGTAGATGTATGTAACTGTGCACACCATCGGACGTAAGTCGCGGACGTAACCTTGGGCCGCCCTTGAGCGTTCGGACATCCGCGGACGTCCTAGAGCGATCTGAAGGCCAATTCTCGTAAATAACATTGTTTAAATTACATTTCAATATCATTTCGATCACAAATAATACCCTCAAAGTAGCTAAAAACACCCTCAAAGTTAGCTTTTTGTAAAAAAAAACTGACTTTGAAGGTATCTTTTGCAATCGAAATGCAATCGGGATGATATTGAAATGTAATTTAAACAATGTTATTTACGAGAATTGGCCTTCTGGGCCGCTGGATGCCAAACGACCGTGCACACATATCAGTCGCGGCTCTGTTGTCCCCGGCTTAACTTGTGCGCCGCGATTTCATTGCAACCGGTCCAATAGTTTTTGCGTGAAGGAGTAACAAACATACATACACGCACACAAACTTTCACATTTACAATATTAATTAATAGGATATGAAGTAATATAACTAACTCACCACAAAACCATAGTACTTGAGTATATCCATTTTACACATGGGACACGTTCTGTGTTCTAACAACCACGGATCTATGCAGTTCTTGTGAAAATCATGTCTGAAAACACAACACAATAACACACATTAATATTACAACTATTTATTTTAAATGGTGTTGGCTTAGTAGTGAAGCCTCGACTTTCATTCTAGAGGTCGTGGGTTCGAATCCCGGACAAACAAGGAACCAAAAATTTTTTCTTACTGAAAAAATTATGTGCTTATTTTGCTCTTACGGTGAAGGAAAACATTGTGATGAATCCCACGGCATAGTTGGCTTCAGATGTCAGATATAGAGATATAAACACTTTATTTGTACAGTCAGAAAAGGACTGAGGGTAGCAGGTAGGTACATATTTTTAAGTTAATTTTTTTTAAATAACGGTTCAGTAATTGTATATTATTCTGCTTGATATAACCAAAGCTTTCGAAGTGTTAGTTATCCTCTCAACTGGCAGAGCTGACCGCCCGGCGGTTTCTTCATACATTTTTAATATGGCGCCATCTAGCGGTGGAGTTGATGAATTATTTCACGCAGAATAACCAAAAATTATTGAACCGTCATTAAAATAATTAGAACTTTAAAATATGCACTTGCTGCCCTCAGTCTTTTTCTGACTGTACAACACACAAAACGTTGAAAAAAACAAAGAGGACAAGAAAACTTATTAAATTGTACAAACAGGCGACCTTATCGCTTAAAGCGATTTCTTCCAGGCAACCTTAGGATGGAGAAGGTCTGTTTAGGGTCAGATATTAGGGAGGGGGGGCGATTCAATTAATGTGAATGGTGTAGTTACGTCACTGTCAAATTACTTACTTATTATTTCTTCTGGACACGGTCGACTAAGCTGGTAGGTCATCTAATACGTGTCCCAGGCACATAAATAAATAAACTTTTAAACTTACCTACAAGGAAGAGATCTTAATGTTTCAGACACCTTATACGGCTCTATGCAAATGGCGCAGCATTCGCCATCGCCTTGGACCTCCTTCGGAAAAGAAAAACAAAATTAAAAACTTAAAAAAATTGACTACTAGAAAGTGGTTTAGGTAGTAACTGGGGCATAATGTAGTCTTAACATCCATTTATTACCCGACTACGGCGAAGCCAAAAGGGAGGGCTATGGTTTTGATCTGTGTTTGTGTATCTATCTGTTCCCATCTAACTTCAAAATTACTTACTATAATTTAACAATTGAGGTATCGCTAGAAGCGTCGCAATGGTCCGCTGGTTATAAGTTATGTGACGTCACAATAAATTAAATAAGGCGCCCTTTAAAGGACATTGAGTTATGAATAAAAAAAATAAAAAAAAATTAAAATGTACCGTGTGAGGAGGTAGTCAACTCATCCTGAAAATCATAGTTGTATACTTAATAAATTAAGTGAACTCACCCTATCTTCTACCTTCAAATTCTTGACAGGTATTTTTGAAAGGGCCTTCTTAGCGGCGCAGCATAGCCTTTTCTGTAAAAAAAAACAATTATACTTTACATTGTAATCAAGAAGTGCTTAATAGTATAAAAAATCCGGTTCGAAGGACCAGTACCAAAAATAAACAAGGAAACATATTAATAAAACGCATGCCTTATAGTCGTAACAAGATATCATGGCACAAAAGATCATTAACCCTAAGCCATTAAGACGGGTTTTTTTTTAAATCGCCACGTTTCTGACACATCTAAAGTGATTCTAGACCACAATAGCTAACTTTCATAGTAACAAACGAAATGCATCGTAGTAGCATCCCACTGGCAGAAGAAAAATCAACACTCTAGCTATCACGGTGCAATATTTAAGGACCAATAACATTTTTTGTCGGTTTCATTTACTATGACTAATTCAATTTAATTCTGAAATATATTATTTAACAATAATAATATAAAAAAGTATTTTTTGAAATTATACAGGGTTATTGGAAATTATACTAGCAAGCCGTTGAGGGCTACTTTTGTGCACCTTAACAAACAACTTTTGTTCTACGACTTTTGGAAATTTGTTTGTTAAGGTGCACAGAAGTAGCCCTCAACGGCTTGCTAGTATAATTTCAAATGACCCTGTATACTTAAGCAACTTTATTATTTGTTTATGGGACACATAACAGATAAATAAAAATGCTAGATTTTAAAGCTCGCTAATTATCTTTACTATTAAACAAAATAAAAACAATAAACATGGGTTAATAAACATGTTTTAAATAACTTTAATAATAATAAAGTTAACCACTAGACGATTAATCATGTATTAATAAGCTTCCTTATCCAGACTCTTTTAGAAATGGTCCTTCGAGCCGGATATTTTTTTACAAAAGGACCACTATAGTATAAAATATAAAGTGTTACTTACAGAAAGTCTATCCTTAGCATGTATATATCTAAACCGCTGTATATAGTAGAAGACCAACCAGGCGAGAGATATCACCATTAATACGATGAAAGATATCGATACGAAAAGTACCGAGGTTCTGGAACAACGTCATACATTTGTTAAATATTGCTAGTTAGCTGGTCGAAGATTCATTTGTAAATAGGACGAACCATTTAATTTAACGGATTGATTTGCAACAAACTCTACTCTTCACAAAGACCCTATCCATGCCTTCAAATCAAAACTGCCACAGGAAGATACAGTAATCATATCTCAAAGATCAATAACATCAAAGATCCATGCGGCCTGGTTGTATAGGATCAGGACCGTCCACGACTTTCTCAGCAAAATATAAAGCTATTGCTTAATGTACTCAAAGCCAATGTGACAATTTTTTTAATAGCTTATGTGCTATATTAGCCAAAAAATTCTGGTCTGAGATGTCTCACAGTTCGTTTTTTATTTCGTCGGCCATATGGGCAGCATATTGAAATATGTTTTTCTAAGAACATGGTCTAGCACGACTCCTACACTGTACAAACTTTTTATTACAGAATAGGTTATGGTTTAACACGTCTCTAACATTGTGCCAACTTTTTTTTAAATTAATAGCTTATCATTACCCACGTCTCGTACATTGTGCAGTTACATCAGAGAATAACTTAATGGTTTACCTAAAATCTAAATTGAATTTCTTCGTTTCTGACATCTACCGCCTAAATCTTTAGCACGTTCAGCCTAGTTCGCGTTAAGCTAGTATTTCAGTCTTTAGGCAGATTTTGGGCAGTAGCGAGTATTTAGCTACTAAATTACTCACTACTAGACTAAAATAGACCAACTTACTTGTTAATATTATTAGTGACATGCGTAAATGTCCGGCCCTGTATTATGCCGACCATAACTTGGGTACCGTTGTCTATGAGACGTGTTATCTCTTCTCCTTTCCATTTGTATGTGAACACTGCACTTATGTTACCTGAAACAATACAATATTTACATTTATCACTATCATTACATAGTATAAAACAAAACTCTTCCCGCTGTCTGTCTGCCCCTTTGTATGCTTAGATCTTTATAACTACGCGACGGATTTTGATGCGGTGTTTCTAAACTATAAGGGATAGCGAAAAAGAGCAGCAGCAGAAAAGAGATGCGTGTCCGATTTTGACAAAAACTAAAACTACATCATTAGATTTTTCCTTAACCAGGAATCGTTCCTGTAATTTTAAATAATCACTCTATATTTTTATACCCATCGATAGTGTTGCTAAAGGAGATCAAATCCGGGAAACAAACATAGAAATCTAATAAAATTTGTAATTTTCGCTAACCCTTGATCAGTGAGCATTTAGTTAGATAAAAGCATTACGAGCCACGGCTACTTCATGAAGTTATCATTAACTACATTTAAATATCACTGGATTACGCAATTTTCAGTGAAATATATTATCTAACAGAGTTACTAAACACCTTATCAATTTGTTTGTTTTAAAAAATATGTTTTTCAATGTTTATTGATAAAAGGATTATGAAATTTAAATGTTTTGTGAATTCCGGTATGTAATGCTTTCCTAGTTTATGACGTTTGTTTTGCAGTGGACAAAAAATTGTGTTATAATAGAAAACATACGGGTACGTAAGGGTTTCTTTTCTTTACCTTTTGAGGTCCAGAAACCTAAAAATACCAAAACAAAATATCTTCTTAGAAAGAATAAAAAAAGTTGTACTTTTTCTTCCATGGGACGAAAACAGTAATTCTTGCATTTGATTGGTCTTCTAATTTTCGGCCTAAAAAGCAATATGATTGGTCTGTTAAATTTCGGCCAACGACGAAAATGATTGATCTTTTAACTTTCGGCCTAGGACGCATTTGATTGGTCTGTTTACTTTCGGCCTAGGACGCATATGATTGGTCTAAGACGCATCGGATTGGTCTGTTAATTTCGGCCTAATACGCAAATGATTAATCTGTCAACTTTCGGCCTCGGACTCATATCAAGTTAATATCAAAGGTGTAGTAGTTACCTACCTAACTTAGGTACCAACTTTATGGAGCATTCATGCGTCGCTCGTCGTAAGATATGGACAAGCATTGTGCGAACGAGCGAGCGATGGCGAGGCCGCCCGGTCACTCCTCCTTCGATGAAGGATAACTTATGTGTGTTCAGTATTGCATACTGATGCTAAGCCCTTATACTGTTTTATATTTACCTACTAGAAAATATATAAGATTGAAACATTGAATTTTTAATTACTAAGGCGCTCCATTCTACTTTACTAAATCTTTTGCAATCAATTCGCTATTTTATTGGGAAAAAGTTTTTGTGCTGTCATTTGTCAAACGTTAGAATTATCAACATTGAAGCGACACTATCAAAATCCGTCATTTTGAAGTGCATAGTTTTGAAAAGTTTATTTGGTTTTCTTAGGTATAACATGTTCTCTTTCCGTAAGTTTTTTCCTGTCTGTCTAAGAGAAGTGTTCACAAACATAAAGTTAAGCAATCAATTTTATATTCAGAAAGAAAAAAATAACAATTAAGGAAATGAATGCCACACAGCAAATATTGATGCTATTAAAAAGGGTGATTGTTCTAAAACCTTCAGGAAGATGGAATAGAAAAAAAGTGGCTGTGACATACGGCAGACAGACAGACATGACGAATCTATAAGGGTTCCGTTTTTTGCCATTTGGCTACGGAACCCTAAAATAATAAAATAGAATAGTTTGTTTGAGACAAATCACACGACAAACAGCCACCGATACCTAGGTACTGATATCAATTAAGATACTATCTTAATATAAACATTTACACCCACATCAAGTCATAAAGGGACATCTTAAAAGTGGAAAACAGCATTATTAAATATGAAGCCTTGCAAGAACCTATCACTCTGAAGTTCTAGAAACTCAATGATTCGATTTACTGCAGTTATGTAGTTCTATTAATAGCAGTAACTCCCACCCACGTGCGAATCTCCTTGACAATGAAACCTTATTGCAATCCTGTTAGGCGTTTAACTTTAGAGGTAAAATACGTAGACTACAATAGAGATAAACATGAGAGCTTATTTTTGTACTATGGAAAAAAACAACAGACAATTTTTATGAGAAATAAGAAAAAAATAGTTAAGGAATATAAATCTAACTAGCGACCCACCCCGGCTTCGCATGGCTATATTATGCATGTATTATACATATTAACCTTCCTCTTGGATCACTCTATCTATTAAAAAAAACCGCATCAAAATCCGTTGCGTAGTTTTAAAGATTTAAGCATACATAGAGACATAGGGACCGAGAAAGCGACTTTGTTTTATACTATGTAGTGATTACATTTTATAAATGATTGCGTTAAAACGAAGTGATTTTAATATATTTACTAAACATAGAGAATTGATAGAAAAATCCAGAATATCTTAATTCTTTAAACCAATCTTAAAAGACCTATTTTCCAATAAACAAGTCAGTTATCTACAGTACCACACGCGTGGTAGCTGCTATCTACCTAACAACTGACGTCCAGAACGTATCATTCCACAATTAGTGAACTATCAGTGAACCGTTAATTAAATAACAACCGGTCAGATAACTACAACAATCTTCCGTATGCATTGTTATTTTAGACGTGGGTAGATGTGGACGTAAAGATATATATCAGTTGGATATATGCATTTGTATATCTTTCTTAGGCGGGACGATATAGCTACAGATCGCGATCAATGGAAGATAGGTAGAGAGGGATTTGCGCGGCAGTGGGAAAGTTATTAATAAATTTCTTAGGCTAAGGTCAACTTCGAATAAACAAGAGTCCGTATGAATTGTCATTTTAGATGTGGGTAGATGAGCACGTAAAGATACATCATCATCATACATCAGTTGGATACGAATTGTTTTATATCTTTCTTATCCGGGAGGATTTTGACTCCGAAATGACTTATGTGCAATAGCGATCGCGATCAATGGAAGATAGTTGGGCCCTGCAGTGGGAAAGTGTAGGCTTTTAATAATAAAAATAGCGAAGAAAATTGTGCGATTAAAAATTGGCAAAAAATCTGTGGTTTGACACTTATTAGACGCAGATTCTGACTGATTAGATCGGAGTATCTGAGGATATACATCTCCACAAAAAGGGATAAATAAATAAATAAATGTTAATAAATGAATTTAAGTTAAATAAACTAAGGTTATAATTGTAACTGAGCGATATATTGGACTTTATTATTGGGTAACGTAACGACTTAAACGCTAGAGAAAAACATACAGACATACTATAGACAAAATCTCCGTGCGAGTCGGATACATACTATTTTTACTTTAAACAAAGGATACATATCTTCAGATTAATTCAATAGAGATATGTACATGTCTCTTATTAAATTATTTATAATATCCAGGGTCGTCTTCGCTATAAATTCATGTCGTATGCAACTCGATTGTGTCCAATCGCGCATGTAAATAAGACAAGCCATTTAAAAACTTGATATGAAAAACAAATAATTATCGTAATGAGATGCAAGTAAATACATAACATACAAGATTATTTTATTGCTGTTATTTTATGGATCGCCGCGATGTAAAATAAAAGTAAAAATGTATAAAATTACAATTTAAAAAACCGGCTAAGTGCAAGTCAAACTCGCGCGTGTTGTATGGGATTTTTTTTTTCGATTATTAATATTTTGTTGTTATATCGGCAATAGAAATAGAAATACATAATTTCAGCCTGGTGACAGAGATAGACGGACGGACGGACAGTGAAGTCTTAGTAATAGGGTTCCGTTTTTACCCTTTGGTTACGGAACCCTAGAAATGAACAAATGTTTTATCCCATTATGATCGAGTTACCTAAAAAGCGGGATGCCAATGAAGGCATTATGCCTAAATGGAAGGTTTGCCTAGAAAGCTTTCGCCCTAAGCGAGAGATGCCACAGAAGCAGAATGCCTGAAATGCGATATGACTAACAAGCAGATTGCTTAAAGTGGATGCCTATAAAGCAGAAAGCCTAAACGGCTAAATGCTTACAAAGCTATATGGTTAAGCAGTTTAATGCTTGCAAAGCTGAATGCCTGAAATGCGATTATTAAAGATTGGATAATTTTAAAAAATACTTAGGTACTTAGAAAATACAAAGTACTTTATGAACTCCGTACAGTGGCGGCCGATAAGTATAGTCCAACTTCTAAGTATTTCGTACTATTTAAACTGATGCCTTTAGTTCAACTTTCTCTAAAGGGATCATGACTTTTCCATCGAAAGTACTTTCTCCCAAATTGCTATCATTGATCGAAATCAAAGAGGTTTAATATTTACTCAGTAATAGAGAGCACGTCTCATTAATTTCTTTGCTTAGCTTTGAATCTTACTATTGAGGTGGTACCGACACTGGAATAAGGAAGAGGTTTAGAAAAGTTTTAACATGCTTTTATTCAATAATTTCCATAACCATATTAGTGTTATTTCACTTCAAATTGAATAATTTAGGTGAAATTTTATTCAATTTATTTAATGAAAGTGCACGAATGTAGAGGAAAATAAGACAAGGTAGGCAAATATGTTGTTGCTTTAAAACTCCTCGACTCAGTTCAGGTAATGCATTTACATAGGACCTAAAATGCCTTGCCACATTTTCAGCCCATTTGTGCTTAATTTAAAGCAAATTGGTATTACTTGACATTGGCACAATACAAAACCGTAACTAGAAGAAAAAAAACACGATGGTCTCTCTATACGACTGTAATTTAAATATCTTTGATAGAAACCATTTCGATTTACTTCATAAATCGTGTTAAATTGATTTGTCTGTATATATTATTTGATAGTTCTTTGGTTTATTGACACAAGTGTTTTGTTTATTGTGTGAATGAACTTTTAACGGGCATCGGGTTTCGCGAAAACAATTTGTAATAGCAACGTTGAAATAATACCAACATAGTACATTTCTATGTATTATGTTACACAGTTTTATCTATTTTATTAAGTCAATCTTTTTAGTTTTACGTCAGTTTATATCAACAGCCTCATGAAAAGTAGTACTTTATCGTTAATTTGGCGAAAATAGTAAGTTTGTCATTTAATTGGTCTTTTAACTTTAGGACGCATAAGATTGGTCTGTTATCTTCGGCCTAAGACGCATATGATTGGTCTTTTAAGTTTCGGCCTGGGACGCATATGATTGGTCTGTTAACTTTCGGCCTAGGACTCATATTATTGGTCTTTATACTTTCGGCCTAATACGCATTTGGTGTTTTACCTTTCGGCTGATGACGCATACGATTGGTTTTTTAACTCGCTGAAGGTAATATCGTTTATGTTAATTAAAATATACTTACGTCCATTATCAGTGGAGAGTTTCATCTTTTCGAGCATTGTCGTATCTCTGTCGTTGTAAATAAGTACAGCTGTCGCATTCGCACGCCATGCATTTTGCACCTGAAACGATAAGGACAAAACATCAAAACAACTTCTGTTACAGTCTGACATAGGTCTTCTTGTAATTGAGTGACGACACGAATTCATTCTTAATATTGGCCTATTTTTATCCCGATATTCCCACGAATACGCGGGTGAAACCGCGGAGCGCTGTTAGTTCAAAATATTCTTTAGTCTTTTTAGAATGCAATGACACCCAAATGAGTATAAGGTCACAACTTACAGTTAACGTTAGCTAATTATTTTTTCCCGTAACTTTTTAATTTAAAAAATTTCAAAGACATTCCTGCGGTTTCATATTAAACTTGATTTGAAAGATCTTCGTAGAAAATTAAAAAGAGACCTCAGAAAAATATCTATTCAATATCAAATTACTCATAGATTTAATGACATAGAAGCATTCATAGAAATAAAAGGGATTAACGGTACTCTTCCATCATTTCGCGGAAAGTTTCGTCTCATCAAATCGACTTGTATTATTAAGTCGGGAGACCAATTTATGTTTAAATACAGGGTTATAGACAAACCGGATGGTAATTCTATTATTAAGTAGGTACTAATATTTTTTAACAATCTTGATCGTCTTTTTTTTTCGATCGTCTTTTGTTTCCACTTTGAATTAGGAACACTATTTAGGATCAAGTAAGAGGGTTACGTTAAGAATAAAAATAAGTTAACAATAACAAATCATTAATTTGTTACCGTTCCTAACTACCTGGTTACGTTTTAGGGTCAGGATAGAAATAATCCATTCATAATAAAAAAAAACCTTTATTTTTACCGTATTATATGTAAATATTCTATGCTACAAAGTTGATTTGCAGCCATGAGTTCTCATTTCAAAATTAAGAACATCTCAAAAATGGAAAAGAACTATCACACCTACTTTTCTTTAAGGCTTGTATTTTCGTACTCAGCGCTATCCCTTTCTCACGCGCGCCGCGCAAAAATTGTTAATTCATGAATGAAAAACTTCAATGATTGTCAAAACAGCCGGTCAGAAACTAGATTACTGTAACGACTAACTAAACAAGAAATTATAGTTTTTACGATATATCGTAAAATAATTTTAAAAATCCTAGTTTTATAAAAAATAATTGAAAAAAATTAATGCTATCATGTTTTCATTCGGGGAAAAACTGCTCAAAGATCTGAAGATACATCTATAATATAAAAATCAATTGCTGTTCGTTAGTCTGGCTAAAACTCGAGAACGGCTGGACCGATTTGGCCAATTCTTTTTTTGTTGTGTTTGTCGTAGTCCAGGGAAGGTTTAAACGGTGAGTACTTACGCGGGTGAAACCGCGGGGCGCAGCTAGTACTAAATAAAACTTAGTGTTAAAGATGTAGCGGAAGTTACTTAATTTTTCATTTGAAAAGGGTCTTTTCAGGTTATACAGGCCTTTAATTACCGCACCAGAAAACGTGCCGAGCATGTGGAAAATTTTCATATTTCCTGATCCACCGATGTAGGCTACGCTTTGTCTGGCAGGGAAGATAATATTTTTATTAAGTAGATAAAATGTTTAATATTAAAAATAATCGAGTCGGGCCATTAATCACAATGTTATCTCGTCTGGTCCTAAACTGAAATGAAGCGCATTATTGGAAATGCTTCATCAAAATCGGTAGTAGTTTCGGGGCCTATTAAATTCAAACAACAATCAAATCTTTCCTCTTTATAATATTTGTACCTACCTATATTATATATAATCAAGTACTAACACAAACCTCATTGTTTGGTTTACTAGTACTTTTTTGCTGACCATAAATTCTTGTTTCTGGTTCTGGGTGTTTCCTATATGTATAATATGTATATATTTACAAAAAAAAAAGTATATAAGTAGTTTATCCGTTATCTGGCACCCATAACACAAGCATTAAGTTGCTTAGCTTGGGGCTGGATGGCGATATGTAATATGTCCTGAAATATATATATATATTTTTTTTTTTTTTTTAGCTATAATATGTTTTTGTTAATATTTAAGTATTAAATAAATAAAATAAAAATAATATAGATTCAATTTTTTCTTTTTAAATGTTCCGCATCATTATATTCTGTTTTTAGGGTTCCGTACAGTATGGGTCATAAGTAAATGATCAGTTTGCTGCAATAATACTATCAACAAGTATTGGACTTACGACCTTCTTATAATAGACGTTACACCCAAACTTAAATACTTGAATTAAAAGTAATTAGTGTGATTATTACTTTCAACATGTTAGCTATGTGTTTAGTTGGCCGAGAGGTATAAGCCGGCACCCGCTACACCAACCGACGTGGGTTCGATCCACATGTTACGTTGTTATAATGTTCAAATAGTGCTGCACAGGATTGTAAACGTTACGATGGGCAGAGACTTTTGACCGTGGATTGTACCTCACAAGGTAAAAAAAGGAACCCATATAAGATCACTCTCTTTTCTGTTTGTCCGTGTGTCACCACCGTTTTTCTCAGGAACGGGTGGACCTATTAGTTTTTGTTGTTATAGCCGCAACAGAAATACATTGTCTGTGTAAAGAACTGTCTAGCTATAACGGTTCATGAGGTACATACAGCCTGGCGACAGACAGACCGACAGTGGAATCTTAGTAATAGGGTTCCATTTTTACCCTTTAGGAACGGAACCCTAAAAACCAATAAACATGGTAAATATCAGGTTTTTTTTTTCTTTTTAAATCACAATCATTAAAAACAATAAACAAATACTTAAATCAATACAAAAATAAATAAATAAATCAAAAAATCCTAAAATCATAAAAACTACAAATAAATAACTTATATCTAATCCAATAACCCGCCCCGCGACACTCCTGGCACAAAAGATGCGAGAATGCAAGCTGCATTCCCCCGCTGGATGGCAATAGCTAATCTTTGAGCCAGGAATGCCCCGGAGCGATGATCCAGCCCCCGCGCTCTAAGCCGACGCCCAATCTCCCGGATATCACGTTTTAAATTACTTTAATAGTGAAAATAGCTATGGTTTAAAAAACTTACTTTGATCTCAAAGTTACAGCTTCCTCTCCTTATGACTGCAATCCAAGGTTCCTTGGGCAGGCTTTCGTTTGGCGATGCCACGGAGAGCAAAGGCCACGTACACCCTGTGTGGTCATTTTCACCTCCTGGACCTTTCGCACGGACGTGAACTGCAATACCTCGCGAGGAACTGATGTAGCCCTCCCCGTATTTACCAGACTGTGGAAAAAGAGAATAATTTCTTTTATTTATATACTTCTACTAGCTGTTCCGTTGTCCCTACAAACGTTGTTATGCCTTAAAAAACCGGGCTGATTTGTGAATGTAAACTATCCAGGCCCAAACCCATACAAAAGAAAAACATTCAAATCGGTCCAGCCGTTTAGGAGGAGTTCAGTGACATACACACGCACAGTAGAATTATATGTATCAAGATACTAAAATAATTAAAAAATAGTGGCTATATGGTGTTAATAAGTCATTCGCATCGTTTGAATATCGAAAAAAAACCGGCTTGTTTTATGTTTTTGTTGTCTATTTGTTGTTATGGCGGCAACAGATACATAATCTGTGAAAATTTCAACAGTCTAGCTCTCACGGTTCATGAGATACAATCCTGGTGGAAGACAGACGGACAGTGAAGTCTTAGTTTGGTTTGAAACCCTAAAAACTAGACTAAATACGAAATATATATAATATAAGTATGTCAATGACTGAATAAAGAATTTAGATAAAATACTTGTAATAAAAATTTGTTTACATCAATTTACGTACAATTAATCAGCAGATAGTATGGTGAAAATTCATGTGTCAAATTCCACTAACATACCACATAATGAATGATAAAGTTCAATTGACCTAGTCTAGTCTAGTCTTCGAGAATATACCTACTACAAGCAAACTGATAATAATAAACAACCAAATAGACAAATGGATAAATCTATTTGTAATATCAGTTTGTGATATTTAAGAAGACATATTTAAAAATATTATAAGTTCTTTATCAAAAAATGTAACGCGTTACGAAAGTGGGTAACGGAAAACCTTAAGAGAGATAAAAGTGACCGATAAAAAAAAGGTCTACTTGTACTTGTATACGGCCTACCGGGCTATTTTCCACAATTAGACCCTTTTAAATTGGGTCCTTTTTGCGTGAGGATAGAGTAGGTCTACCCAGCACTTAATACCCCACAGCTTAGTCGACCATGTCCAGAGGACAGAACATGTCTTCTGACTTGACTTCTGAAGCCAACTAAGCCGCGGGTTTCATCACGATATTTTCCTTCACCATAAGAGCAATGTCAACTATAGCGCACATTATTTTAATAAAGACACCCTTAAAAATATTATTGGAACGGAGTTTCTTATCGCGGGTTCTAGCGAGGGGGAACTAGCCGAGAAAAAATGTAACGCGTTAAGAAAATGGGGAACAAAAAACCGTAAGAGAAAGAGAGCATGAAGGATATTTTTCATCTTAAACTCGGAAACCAACACTGCCAAAAGCGCCAAAAATAGACTATCAGGAAGAAATAATAATATCAGGAAGGCATGTAACAACAATTTATGATAATGTACCTTTGCCATATAAAAATAAGTACATTATAAAACAAAATGTTAAGTTCCTTTGTATATTTACTCCTACACTAAAGTCAAAGTGAATAACTTTGCTAATCGTGACATCATGGTGGAATTGAAAGGTTATTGAAATTGCTGTTTTATTATACGTCTAATAACTATTATGCTAGATTATGGTGATGAAAATTGGATATTCCCACAAATGGGGGATACCATCTCACCGCTACTGTATTGATGATCTTTTGTGTCAATTCTGTGATGTGGGAGCACCATTATGTTAATTGATCACTGGTAGTGAGTTGATGACTTGAAGTGTGATGGTGTTTAGTTATCAGTTGGTCCAAAGCGAAAAATATCAGGGATTAAAGTTCGAGGAATACTTAAATATTTCGGTGAGGAGCAATGGAGCACAGATAACTGCACCGTGATATTCAATCCACTAGTGGAATTGCAATGGTTCAGGATTCACCTGGAGCAATGGTGGAGTATTTTTTTTTACAATAAAGAGGTCAGCGTTTGACCACTATCTCACAAGATGGTAAGTGACGATGCGGTCTAAGATGTAGCGCGCTTTCTTATACCTCTATACACTCGTGACTCAAAGACCCTCAAATAAACGGGGTCTTTGAAGGACGCGAGTGAACGTAGGATATCAAAAACTTTTCCGACCCACAAAAGGAGGACTCCTTTTGTGGGTGCACCGGCCTACTTATCGCAACACGGATGGAATAGTCGATCCGCTGGTCGATCCTAACAGTGGATTTAGACGCATCAACAGACTGTGTGTTTGCACTTGTGGTGCAGGCTTTCTGCTCATCGCAAACAAATGCACGGTGTGCAATACTGTGCATGTTGGAATTATTTCGGAGGTGCTAAATCGTCAGGGGGTGTGGAAACCATACTTCATACACTGTGTTAGCAATAAAGCTTCCTTATGGATCTGTGTAATAAGTGTCCACTGTCTCCAGTTATCGCCAATTTATCTAATTACTAGCTGCATCCTGATCTCGTGGGAACATCGGGATAAATACCCTATATGTCGCCAATTTATTTAATTGCTAATTGCGTCCTGATCTCGTGGGAATATCAGTATAAAAATGATGTGTCATTCCAGGTCCCCAGCTATCTACCAATTTTTCCCCGCGATAGAACGGCGGACGGTATATGCTTTTAGGGTGAGATGATGTTTGTTTGTGCTCTCATGTTCTCCAATAATCTCCATAAATCGTGTCTTCTATCTCCAAACGGCTGGACCGATTTAGATACGGTTTTCTGTAAAATGTTTTAGATTCGTAGTCGTAACAATTGGTTCGATAGTTTTTACGTGAAGAGGTCAGTACCTAACACACTTTCGCATGTATAATATTGGTATTGGTCTATGTATGTAGTATACCCCGCGCGGCGACTGATAAGCTCTGCGGCAAGAGGAAGGGGTATGTGCATAACTCGATATTTATATGAAAATTACGTTCTGCGCATACCCCTTCTACTTTCTATCAGACTCATCATTTGCCGCGCGGGGCCTATCCTATGTCATGAGGTAATATATGTACTATATTTATAGATCTATAGTACGGACGTGTCCACTAGTGTCAGTACTATTGTATTTCTATTGTTATGCTTATGATACCATCTATTTAATAGCTTCCTCTTCAATTTACAAACATTGAATTATACAAGAGTTACCTAATAGACCGCGTTTGATTGCGGGGCCCTAAATTTTCGCAATATTTATTAGAGACGATACTTTTCTACTTCTTAATATATATAAATCTCGTGTCACAATGTTTGTCCTCAATGGACTCCTAAACCACTTAACCGATTATAATAAAATTCGCACACCATGTGCAATTCGATCCAACTTGAGAGATAGGATAGCTTACATCCCGATATTCCCACGGGATCGGGAGTTACGCGGGTGAAACCGCGGAGGGCAGCTAGTAATATAAAATAAATAAGAATGATTGTTGGTCCGTTTCCTTCTTCAAAACCAAACGGCTCAATTCATTTCTGGTTAGTGTAGAAGAGGAAGTCTATTTGTTTATTAATAACTAGCGACCCGCTCCGGCTTCGCACGGCTATATTATGCATGTATTATACATATAAACCTTCCTCTTAAATCACTCTATCTATTAAAAAAACCGCATCAAAATCCGTTGCGTAGTTTTAAAGATCTAAGCATACATAGGGACAGACAACGGAAAGTAACTTTGTTTTATACTATGTAATGAAGTGGCTGCTTGACCATGGTCCGCGATTTTTACTAATTAATGGCCGATTTGACACCTATTATCTTTCAAAAAGTGACTGCTGGACCTACGGAGGCTGGACCAGATTGGTTCAGATTCTTGTGGTCGAGACACCTAAGTCATCTGTAGAAGTCAAAGGATGTCCGGAAGAAATCGCTTTCAGCGATAAGGCCACCCATTTGTGCAACTTATACTTCCTAGCTATTACTTTGTTTTTTGTATATCGTGTTCTATGTTCCTTACTGTGTTGAACAAATAAAGTTATCTAACTATCTATCTAATAAATTCGGATACTTTTGACTCCGATATCAGTCAGTATGGAATAATAATATAGGCGAAGCTGCGGGTAATAGCTAGTTATTTCACAATTTTGAATTATCGTGTTCGGAGAAGGTGAAGTGTGCGTGCACATAACATGACACAGAAACCTATCTGTTTACATTTTACATAAATCACAGATAACCGTATAAATTTACATACGAAATAACTAACAAGTATTCTATGCCTAATTATGTCGAATACGATCAATTTGTTATTATAATTTGAAGGAAATTAATTTGTTATCAAGTAGAAACTTTGATAAAATCGCTTTCAATTTAAATATTTCGCAAGTACAAAAAATGCGCGAAATCTCTATATATAAAAATCAATTGCTGTTCGTTAGTCTCGCTAAAACTCGAGAACGGCTGAACCGATTTATATGATTTTGGTTTTGACATGTTTGTCGTAGTCCAGGGAAGGTTTAAACGGTGAGAAACATCGGACTTACGCGGGTGAAACCGCGGGGCGCAGCTAGTCGTTGATAAATATTTTCACAATTTCTTCACAAAAGTGCTAGGCAAGGCTCATCAATCAATTAACTACCTAATTAAATGCTATTTAGCTAGTATTTTAATTGCTTCAACTTCGGAAATTTCATGCCAATTAAGTTCTAAAGAAAGAAAAAATATAATTAGCAACGCAAAATCGTTGTTGTTGTCCGTGAAAATGTTATTGATTGGTCTTAATTGTGACGTAATTTTATTTAGTTTACTTCTCACTTCTCACTAATATTTCAGCGAATTTACACAAAATGTTAATAACTTATACACTTATGTAAACCTTTCTCAAGAATGACTTCGTCCATTGGTAAAAACCGTATAAAAATCCGTTCAGTAGTTTTTGAGTTTATTTCGTTCGCACATCCAGACTTTCTTTTATTATAAGACTTATAGATATTATATGTATAGACGATTTAGATAGACATTTTATGTTCTCTAACAAGATGTTTTTTTTAAGTACGACCCTGTCCTTATTTAGATTGCAATTTCAAAACACATTCGTTGGATTTGTTAGACCGTCTTGTCGCCATAATTTCAAAAATTCAATTTTTAGTTTTGAGAAGGTGTTGGTGCGGTCAAAAAATAATGATAAAAATGTACCTTTTTCTCAAGAAAAATCTTACGATCCAAAACTATGCCATAAGGTATTAAACTTTTCTGTTCCTTGTCACAAACTTGGGTTTTATCCTGTAAATCCTTTGGCAGTATCCGTATCTCCAATGAATAGGGATATCAGGAAAAAATATACACTAAAAAGAAACTTCTTTTTCAAAGTAAAAGGAAGTAATGACCGTCAGACATGTAAAAGCCACATATTTACATTTACGACGACCTCTGTGGCGCGTCGGGCGAACACCCGACTGCGACGCAGAAGGTTGCGGGTTCGATTCCCGCCGGGAACAAGTATTTATGCTGACCATAAATTCTTGTTTCTGGTTCTGGGTGTTTCCTATATGTATAATATGTATATATTTACAAAAAAAAAAAAAAGTATATAAGTAGTTTATCCGTTATCTGGCACCCATAACACAAGCATTAAGTTGCTTAGCTTGGGGCTGGATGGCGATGTGTAATATGTCCTGAAATATTTATTTATTTATTTATTTATTTATTTATTTTATTTAAGAACTGTTTCCGTGTTCTGCCCTGTTCCGAACTAGGCTTGACGGAACGTGGTTATTTCCTTAAATATTCAACTAAGACCTGAGACCTCTTTTTGTTAATGCACGATACGATTCCATTGCTGAAGTTGTCGTTGGTTACCAACTGGTTACGTAATACTCGTAATAGAATGTTAAATGAAGAAAGAGACATTTAGAAAGGGCTAAAAGAAAATACTATGATATCTTTAAGCGAATAAAAAAGACACTTCTGTATTTAGACTGTATCTTTTCTGTTCTTATCTATAAGTAAGCTTGAAATATGGTGACTAGACAGCAAATAATTACCTCTGTATTTAGCTTAGATTTCGCAGACCAGAAAATAAATAGGAATCAAATAAGTCACATTTTGGGTCGCAGTTCGAAAACTAGTTATTTTTTGTTGTGGTAACGAACGGTGATTGCGGTTATTCTACGACCGACGAAGTTAATTTATTGAATCCTACTATTCCTATACTATAAATGTGAATGTTTGTGTGTATGTTTGTTCCTCCTTCGCGCAAAAACTATATAACCGATTGCGGTGAAACTGAAGGTATGAAGAAAGCTTGAGACCAGGATTTACACATAGGCTACGTTATTTCAATATTCCTACGGGATCTTGCCGAAATATGAGGATGAAACCGCAGGGCGTAGCTAGTAAATCATAAAACAATGACAGCCCAGCCCCGTTCAGTCTTTGTCATACCGATCACATAAATGTTAAATCTATAACTTCCTATTCTTTTA
The DNA here is from genome assembly GCA_907269075.1 of Idaea aversata. Taxonomy (NCBI): domain Eukaryota; kingdom Metazoa; phylum Arthropoda; class Insecta; order Lepidoptera; family Geometridae; genus Idaea; species Idaea aversata. The sequence continues at coordinate 5,062,872 of OU026103.1, forward strand.
TATTCATTCGACGTATCAGTTAATACCGAATTTTGTATGCAACGGTGCATTTTCTTTCACAGCATTGAGACAATGATTTTGTTGGAGGAAGTGACAACAACAATAGTAATAATATATTGCCTGGAGTTTAATAATAATATCTCGTTGTGATAATTTTACTTAGACGTGTTTTTTATTGATATCGTTGACATCCCACTTCTGATATGCGATACTGATATCAGATGTGGGATTATCTAAAGCATAATTAAAATATCCAATTTATTGTTCTGTGTACTTTTCAAATTATTTATCATAGTTCGATTTCGGTACTTTGATCCATACTAAGTATGTAAAAACATTATTATGTAAAACAAATTCGGGAACTTTAAACGTATCAAAATGTAAATAAACCTTATTTCAATATTAATCACGACCACAATATGACTCATTTGAGTCTGCTTTCGTACAGTGACTAAAGATCAAACACCTTTGTGTAATCATTCATCGTCAATGTTATACAATTCTATTCTTTATGACGTAGTTAATAAAGCGTGAAATCGTGTAGTTGCCATGTAATGTGTGTGCGCATATTATGAGGTTTTCAAGTTGTTTATTTACGAAAACAATTGTAATTGAGGCACCGGGCTACTGATAGAGTATGATTGAATATACTTTAAATATTGTTTTTCATTAGTGCAATAATGTAAACAATAACAACATTGCTATACTTAGCCAAAAATAAATGCATGCGATGCGCGACGACGACGACGACGCGACGGTCAAATCAAACAAATAATCGGAGCATTATTAGACATAACAAAAATTGGCTCCTTGACATTTTTCCAATAACTATTTTAAGCTTGGCTTGCTTAATAAAAATCAAGAGCGTGTATGACCATAAACGTGGTTAACCAACTGGCAAAGTGTCAAATTGATTATGATATCAACTCTTGAATTTATTGAAACATAATTTAATTTTCGATTACCGTTTACTTGACGACCTCTGTGGCGCGTCGGGCGAACACCCGACTGCGACGCAGAAGGTTGCGGGTTCGATTCCCGCCGGGAACAAGTATTTATGCTGACCATAAATTCTTGTTTCTGGTTCTGGGTGTTTCCTATATGTATAATATGTATATATTTACAAAAAAAAAGTATATAAGTAGTTTATCCGTTATCTGGCACCCATAACACAAGCATTAAGTTGCTTAGCTTGGGGCTCGATGGCGATGTGTAATATGTCCTGAAATATTTATTATTATTATTATACTTAAATGCATTTACAAAAAAAACCCGAAAATAACCTGAAAATAAGATGCATTTTTCTTCATAAAGTATCGCACAAAAACATTCGCTAACGTTACCGGCCATATTTTAAGGCTCATTCCTTGAAGGTTTTCCGGTAAAATGTACTGCAAGTAGACGTTGTGGCGTCACACTTACAACGACGACAAATAATCGTAAGATAATAATATTTGCAACATATTTTAATGCAAAAAGATATTGTTTAGTTATTATTAATCTATTAGCTACCATTCCAAGTTATTCCAACATGTTTCATATTTTATCGTTACAACAGTCAAGTACCGAATTATAAGCAATTAATTTTTGTACGTAAAATGGTCACAAGACAGACTTAAATAAACATGACGAATAATAATTCATTAAAAAAGGTTAAAACTTTAAGTACAGGATGTCATAAACTCACATAAGTCATACAATTACATACTATTACTCATAAGTATTTCTTACTTTCAGATGCGCAAGTTTATTGGACTTCCTTCAGATTACGAACAATTTAATAAGTTTTTAGACCTTTTTAGAAATTATTTCTGAAGAGTTTCAATTACGGACCAATATATACAAAATGACGGATCAACGCACAGCCTAAACCGCTGATCGTAAATACCTGAAACTTGGAGGGTGTGTTCTTTTTATGACGTAGGCATCCGATAAGAAAGGATTTTCCGAAATTCCATCCGTTAGGGGATGAAAAAGGAAAGTTTGTGTGGGCCAATCTACTTCAAATTTTGCATTAACATTCTTTAACAGAATTATTTGCCCTTTGGTTGAAAATGGAAGACGTGCTAAAAATCCTATTAGAACTAATAGGATTTTTAGCACGTCTTCCGCACCAATTCTGTTAAATAATGTTTATACAAAATTTGAAGTAGATTGGACCAAGGTATCATAATGTCCCATACAAACTTTGCCCCTTTTTTCACCCCCTAAGAAGTAGAATTTCGAAAAAACTTTTCTTATCGGATGGCTACGTAATTCAAAGAAGCCTTTAAGTTTTAGGTCTATGCGATCAGTGGTTTAGGCTGTGCGTTGATCCGTCAGTCACTCAGGACAAAAAACTTTTTCCCCCTTATTCCAAAACGAGGTTTAGGGATAGTCCGCGATGTGGATTTAAACCTTAGATTTTGATACAGATTTACTCGTGAACACTAAACACAACACACTATCCTTAAATAATCTATACGGATAGTGTTTAGACTATGGTTCTCTATATAATCTATAGGGATAGTGTTAAGACGATAGTTCACGAGTAAATCTGTGTCTAAATCTAAGGTTCAAATCCACATCTCGGACTATCCATAAACCTCGTTTTGGAATAACCCCTTATATGTCTAAACTAGCGACCCGCTCCGGACCTTCCGCACCTTCCTCTTGAATCACTCTATCTATTTAAAAACCGCATCAAAATCCGTTGCGTAGTTTTAAAGATTTAAGCATACATAGGGATATAGGGACATAGGGACAGAGAAAGCGACTTAATTTTATACTATGTAGTGATAGTGATAACAAATTACAGTCTCAAATTTAGTCTAGTTAACTAGTTAGTTAACATTAAATGTAACAGTAGAACAATAGACTATGCGAGAGTGTAGGTAAAGTAGGTAGGTAACTATAACTACTACGGATGGAGAAACCGTAACGCATTGTTACTAGAACAATTACAAATATGTCACAAACAATGAACGAGCATGCATACATATACGATAATGACTATTTGGTAATACGAACTAAGAAACTACTATTATTATTTTATTAAGAGCCTACACTGTCCCACTGCAGGGCAAAGGCCTCTCTACCTTTCTTCCATTGATCACAATCGGTCGCCATTGCACACCAATCATTCCTATAGGAGTCAAAATCATCTCGCCATCGTCGCCTCGGTCTGCCGCGTGGTCGTATCCCTATGGACCATTCTGTTGTTATTTTAGCCCAACGTTCATCTGACAAGCGGCAAACATGTCCCGCCCAGTCGTATTTTAGCTTAGCGGCTTTGTGGGAGACGTCAGCAATGCGAGTTCTGGAGCGTAGGTTCGTGTTTCTGATGCGATCGGTTAATTTAACCCCCAGCATGCTGCGCTCCATACCTCTCTGACTCACCCCGAGCGCGGACCTCTGTTTTTTGGTCAAAGACCAAGTTTGGGCACCATATGTGAAGACGGGGAGGATGCACATGTCCATGAGCTTACGCTTTAAAGATATTGGTGCGTCGCCTTTCATGAGGTGTTTAAAGGACCAATAGCTTCTCCAGGCGCTTTCCGTGCGTCGAGCAACCTCCTTTTCTTGACGCGCCTGGAAAGAGACTAATTGTCCCAAATAGACGTACTCATGGACATGTTCAACCTCCACATCGCCCACACACACTTTGCGCTTGACGCTGTTCGTCATTAACTTGGTCTTTTCCATGTTCATGCGAAGTCCGACCTCGAGGCTAACTGTTCTTAGGGCTTTTAGCATTTCTCCCAGAAAGAAACTACTAGTGCCTTATTATCACATTTTAAAATTCCTAATTAACAAGTACAGTATGGGTCATAAAGTAAATGATCAGTTTGCTACAATAATACTATCAACAAGTATTGGACTTACGACCTTATTCTAATAGACGTTACAAACAAACATAAATACTTGAATTAAAAGTACTCAGTGTAATTATTAATTTCAACATGTTAGCTACCTATGTCTTTAGTTGTGTGGTATAAGCCGCCACCCGCTACACCAACCGACGACGTGGGTTCGATCCACAGGTTACGTTGTTATAATGTTCAAATAGTGCTGCAAAGGATTGTAAATGTTACGGTGGGCTGAGACTTTTGACCGTTGATTGTACATAGTCACAAGTTCAACAAATTATAGATAAGGGTTTCACCCGCGTAACTCCCGATCCCGTGGGAATATCGGGATAAAAAGTAGCTTATGTTATTTCCAATGAATCAGTGTATCCTCATACCAAGTTTTATCATAATCGGTTCAGTAGTTTCGGAGCCTATTCAATGCAAATAAACACTCAAATCTTTCTTGACTATATTAGTAGATAAAAAAACAGCGCACTCCGGGAGTGCAGGCAGAAGTGAAAACTGTAAAGCGAACTGCGTACGGCAGCTCGCTGCGACCCTGCACCATCCACCGAGAGATGTCGCTGTTAACACTGTTGTACAGAAGTGAGTATCGTAGTTCGGCCGTTTGCACAGAGATGGCGCTGTTTTCAATATTGCATAGTAGTAGAAGCACAATAACTGTTAAAATCTCATCTGTCAAAATCACATCTGTCGCGAGAACGGCTGAAAATGCTCACCTACAAAAGTGCCCAACGCGCCATAAGAAGTTTTCACTTCAAAAATCTTAGTGGTTAGTTAGGACCAGTGGAAAGAGAGGTAGACCTTTGCCCTGCAGAGGCGGGAGGCTAAATATAAATCTACACTTAATATTATATAGCGTATAAAGATTTTCCTGTTTGTTTGTACCGAATAGGTTCATTAAGCTTAAAGGGGAAAAACATGGTAAATCTATGTCTTTATCAATCTTATTAAGAGCTGAAGAAGGACCTAATCTTTGAAACTACTGGACCGATTTTGATAGTTCGTAAACAATTAGCGAGCTACATTATCGGCACGGGTATATTTTTTTTAATTTATCTACACTAATCACTACATAGATCTTTAAAACTACGCAACGGATTTTGATACGTTTTTTTAATAGATAGAGTGATTAAAGAGGAAGGTTTTTAGATATAATACATGCATAATACAGCCGTGCGAAGCCGGGGCGGGTCGCTAGTATTATAATAAAGTAGGGCAAAATCAATCAAAATGTATTTTCGTGAGCCCCTCGGTGCTTCGGAAGGCACGTTAAGCCGTTGGTCCCGGTTGCTACCTCTAGTAGCAGTCGTTAGGTCAAATTAGAGGCCTTAGGGCGATCTGAAAACTCTAACAATAGGTGAGCCACACCACTATACGAGAAGAAGAAGAAGGGCAAAATCGAGCCCAAAAGAGTCCATTACATAGGGTACAAGCAAATATACAGGTGAAACTAATAAAAGCGTGTTAAAAAAAGAGGAAGGATTTTTGTTTGTAAAGAATAAGCTCCGAAAGTACTCGACGGATTTTGCTAAAATATAATAAAAACATCGTGCAAGTTTCGTACAGTCGTACCATATACATAAACGTTAAGCGAACGCTCGGCCGAGCTATGTAGCTATGTAGGTAGGCGGAGTGGGGGGTGTTAGGTTTTATTTTCGTTACGGAATTTCTTGATTCGGTGGCCGCGCTCAAAGCCCGCGATAAAAGCTATGCAATAGCTTTAAAACTTATAAAAGGTCTCCTATTCAACGTAAACTACTAGGTTTATTTTATGTTAGCCATAATAGTAACATATTAAACTCCTTTCACTGAGTCGTTAGTTACGCAACCGACCTACTTGCAAGCTTGTTTTCTTTGATCTACTGCCCTTTACCACATTAGCTTACTCCTTAATAATTCTGTTCAACATCATGGCTTATGGGAGTATCCTCTTAAGGTGAAAGGAACCTACGCTCTCTCCATACAAACGTAGTCGACTGTTTCCTCCCTGGATAATGACACTGGCACAAATATTTTTGTGCCATAAAACCTATAACTGCCATGACTATGATATATTTATATATTCATTTTCTAATTATCATAGAAATTAAGATTAAAAAAATAAACAAAATAAAATAAAATAGGGGCATGGTCATGGCAGTTATAAGTTTTATGCACCAAACACATTTGCTCTAGTGTCATTATCCAGGGAGAAAACAGTCGACTACGTTTGTAATAGTTTGTATGGAGAGAGCCCCCGGTACCCTTTTCTCTTAAGTCTTTAGTAGTTGGTTATGTTAGGGTTTCGTACCTCAAAATGTAAAAAAAGGAATCCCTATAAAATCACTCTATTGTCCGTCTGTGTGTCCGTGTGTAACCGCCGATTTTCTCAGGAAATTATTGAAATGCATACTAGATACTGAGGAGGATAAAAATATACTTATGGGATTTTCGCGAAAACTTGTAATTGTACCAAAATTTACTTTAATTTTCAACTTTTTTATTATATGAGGAAACTACAAAATGTTTCTTTGGGTAATCCTAACGTTTAAAAAATCAAATTTCCCGCGTGGTTGATGACGTACCCCCTTAATGGATTTTGTATGTAAACTTAACTTAAGTCTATATTCTGAATGATTTAATAAGCTACAAAAACGAAGCAGTTTGCTAGAAAAATAACCGCGTCTATAGGAAAAGAGAATAAACATTTTAACAACACCTTAAGGTGAAAGGGTACCGCGCGGTCCATACAATCGTAGTCGACTGTTTCCTCCCTGGATAATGACACTAACACAAATATTTTTGTGTCATAATACCTATAACTGCCATAACTATGCCCCTATGTTTTGGTTTTTTCATTTTCTAATTATCTTAGAAATTAAAATTACAAAAATTAAAAAAAAGAACTAAAAATAGGGGCATGGTTATGGCTGTTATAAGTTTTATGCACCAAAAATATTTGCTCTAGTGTCATTATCCAGGGAGAAAACAGTCGACTACGTTTGTAATAGTTTGTATGGAGAAAGCCCCCGGTACCCTTTCCTCTTAAATTACGTTCGGCGTTCGGGTAGGATTTGAATTTTCCAAAAACCTTTTCAAGCGGATGCCTACATTAGCTCTTAGGTTTGCTAAATTTTAGCCCGGTGTACTATTGGTTTGAACTGTGCGTTTATATAATAATATCTATCAGTCAGTCAGAACTTTGAATTTTATATCTATACTAATATTATAAAGCTGAAGAGTTTGTTTGTTTGAACGCGCTAATCTCAGGAACGAATGGTTCGAATTGAAAAATTATGTTTGTGTTGGATAGTCCATTTATCGAAGAAGGCTATTGGCTGCTTTTTATTTTGAAATTTCCACAGGATCGGGACTTACGCGCGTGAAACTGCGGGGCGCAGCTATTTATAGATAACTAGCGACCCGCCCCGGCTTCGCACGGCTATATTATGCATGTATTATACCTTGTATAAACCTTCCTCTTGAATTTCTCTATCTATTAAAAAAACCGCATCAAAATCCGTTGCGTAGTTTTAAAGATTTAAGCATACAAAGGGATATAGGGACATAGGGACAGAGAAAGCGACATTGTTTTATACTATGTAGTGATAGTGATAGTGAATAGTGAAGTGCAGAGTGCGCTAAGTTTATTTACGTGAACAACATACTTATTATACAACTAGCGACCCGCTCCGGCTTCGCACGGCTATATTATGCATGTATTATACATATAAACCTTCCTCTTGAATCACTCGATCTATTTAAAAAACTGCATCAAAATCCGTGGCGTAGTTTTAAAGATCTAAGCATACATAGGGACAGACAGCGGAAAGTGACTTTGTTTTATACTATGTAATGATCATGAGAACTAGGTACAAATGTACTCGGCACTCGTCTAACAAATATATGCTAATTAAAATCCACTAGCAAACATCGAACGAAACATGGTTCAAAGCAAACATTGTAACATAATGCGCGAAAAATATTATACATAAACAAATACTGTAATAAAGGTGTACAAGAAAAACCTGTGAACGTAGAATATACTCGTATTATCGTTTATCTGTTGAGATAAAATTTGAGGAAACAACTATGATATTAAGTTTGTTCTGCTTTCTTTATTTCATGTCGTTTTTTTTGAGAACTAGTTCAATGTTTTGAAGAAATAGTTCATTCCGCTCAACTGTTTCGCGGCCACATTTTGTACTACACTTCCAAGTTCCACACAGTTGATGAAAATATAAAGTTTTATATAAATTGAGTAGGGCGTCGGAAGTTTTATATAAGGTTCCCGTGGGAATTCCGGGATCAAAATCAAAATTTCTTTATTCCTTTCGATGCTTATGTATATACACTACACATGATCACTTGGAATAGTCTTAAAAACTAAGTTAGGATGTGTGCCTTCGGAACGCGCCCACCAATGAGAAGAAGGCACAAGAAACTCATGGGGTTTTTTTTTTATGTGATCACGCTCACAAAGGTCAATTTGTTAATGGACATGTCATATACATCTTTAGGTAATTTATTATAATAGAGCACATATGTACTATTAAACGACCTGCTTATTTTCCGGGCAAGGTCAGCTCATCCCTGTTTCTTATGTTGAAATTATGAATATCGCTATTTTTGCGAAAAATATCAGGATTTTTGTGAACGTAGAGCAAGTTTTCGTAAATATATTGTGAATAGAGCGTTAATATATTTATCTCTTTAAATTTTTCTCTAAGGGATAAAAAATTATCTATGACACTCAGCTACCCCCAAACTACCTCTATGCTAAATCCTATCCTATCTATCATCCAATTCGGTCCACTAGTTTCGGAGATTAACCCCTACAAACTCACAAACTTTACCTCTTTATAAAATTAGTACAGATATTGGCCTTTACATCTAATCTAGATGATTGCCCATCACCGATACCTCCCTCTCAACTTAGTCGCCCATGTCTAGAGGGAAAATTCGTCCATACGTCTGGACTCTGGAGTCAACTATATAGGCCGTGGGTTTCATTAGGATGTTTTCCTTCACCGTAAAAGCAATGTGTCTCTTTCCATACAAACTATTACAAACGTAGTCGACTGTTTTCTCCCTGGATAATGTCACTAGAGCAAATATTTTTGGTGCATAAAACTTATAACTGCCATGACCATGCCCCTATTTTTTGTTTTTATTTTATTTTTTAATCTTAATTTCTATGATAATTAGAAAACGAAAAAAACCAAAACATAGGGGCATAGTCATGGCATTTATATAAGTTTTATGGCACAAAATTATTTGTGCTAGTGTCATTATCCAGGTAGGAAACAGTCGACTACGTTTGTATAGAGAGCGCAGGTACCCTTTCATCTTAATATCCATGAATATAGTGTTGGTTTAGTGGTAGATACCTCGACTTTCATACCAAAGGTAGCCGCTTCGAATCGGCCGTGCACCAAAGTATAACTACGAATTATTACGACGAAGAAAATTACATGATCGTGGTGCACCTGCTTCAACGCCCATTGTGCCCTACCACCTGCACATTAGAGGATCTAACAGAGGCCAACAGTGATTGTAGTGGCCACCTGGCACTGAAGAAGACGACAATAAAATGTAAATAAATAAATATCATCATTACATAATATAAATACATAGTATCATTACATAGTACAAAGTCACTTTCAGCTGTCTGTCTCTATGTATGCTTAAGGCTTTACTCATGTGCTTAAGGGTCCTGCGCTCTCTCCATACAAACGTAGTCGACTGTTTCCTCCCTCCCTCCCTAATCATAGAAATTAAGATTTAAAAAATAACAAAATAATAAATATAGGGGCATGGTCATGGCAGTTATAAGTTTTATGCAACAAAAATATTTGCTATAGTGTCATTATCCAGGGAGGAAACAGTCGACTACGTTTGTATGGAGACAGCGTCGGTACCCTTTCCTCTTAAAACTACGCAACGGATTTTGACGCGGTTTTTTTAATAGATAAAGTGATTCAAGAGGAAGGTTTATATGCATAATATAGCCGTGCGAAGCCGGAGCGGGTCGCTAGTAATAAATAAATAAATATTGCAGGACATTCTACACATCGCCATCTTCTAGCCCCAAGCTAAGAAACTAGACTAGTGCTAACCAACGGATATACTACTTTCTATACTTTTCTTTTGTAAATTTATTATACATAGAAACAACCTGACCACAGACAAATTCTAAGCATAAATACTTGTCTGAAGAGGTAATCGAACTTGCAACCCTGTGTTTGGCAGTCCGGCATGGTGACCATTGTGCCAACTGGGTCGTCAAATACATAGACGGAATACTAAATATGTTTAAAGAAATACTTAAATAATTAAATTTAAAAGCAATTGTGACACATAAAACTGTGATAAGATACTTAAACAATGTTGTTTTCAATTCAACACTTTCTATCTACACTTAGACTTAGTACATACGACCTAAATTAATTTATTTTATCACAATGAAAAGTAGACTTTTTTCTTTTTCAAATACATGCAGTTTTAAGTGTTTTTAGGAATTCTTTCGCGAACAACATATCGTGAAAATGGGAGCATAAACTTTCGAAATACGTAAATTATTTCAACATTTAACCAGTTTTTTTTCTAAGGTTTTCGCGACTTTAAATCGTAACAGAAAACGAAATAAACGCAATTATATCCGTTAAATTAGTTTCCTTATTAAATTAAACACAATATATTTTGTTCTTTTATAGGTATTATTATAAATATACTGATAATAATGTCTGTGGGGTTTTGGCGCTGGATGCCGAAACACAAGTTCACGCTGAGTTCGGCAACAGTGGCCACAATATTTCTTGATAGTACCTACAATGCGGGTGTGATCAACTGATTGATGACTTAAAATTCCTGACAATTCAATTGTAAACAAGTTTAATGATATCAATTAAAATGCGCGTCTAGAAATACCCGACTATTCCGTTCGTTTTCCTTTTCTATGCCATTATATGAAGGTAACTTATTAAATTGGAATAAAACGCTTTAAATGGACTGCTTTAAGCCGTTACAAATATGGTATACTGTTGTGGAAAAATAGATAGGTAATAAAGAACATAAATTAACTTTCGAAGGTCATAAAAACTTTTATAATATTGTAATCTTTATGTTGGCCACATGTCGGGTGACTAAAGCCCGATTGATTTTATTGATGGATCGATTCAAAAGAAATCATGTAAGTAAGTTGATATATTTCATATGTAATAATTGTTAGTAAGTTGATATATTTCATAAATTTTCGTATTCAGTTGATTTCGCGCACTATCTGTTTATCGATTGCCTTGGTCCTATCAACGATTGATATTTTCTTTATCATTCATGTACTTATTAATTAATTATTATAAGATAAAAAAATGAAATTTCATACACAAAGAAAGAATGAAATTAATTACGTAACGATTGTGAAAAAGTTACGGGTACCAAATGTTTAAATGCTAAGAATAATTTTAAAGGTATTTGAACTCACCTCCGATGTTTCCGTGTACTCTTCACCATGTTCGTCTTTATACGTGATGTTTATATTAGCAACGGTATAAGTATCGCTGAGGAACCGTTCATCAGTTGTAGAAGGTCCGTACCTCACTGACTCCAGCTCGCTTCCAGGTGCATGACCTTTGACCAACGTCACCAGAGCCAACGTAGCAACACAACACAATTCTTCGACACGCATTTTTATAACATTCACTTGTTCCGATATCGATAGTAATTTCAGTAACGCACGCACTATTCAAAAGACGTGTGTTTTCAAACATTTGCGAGCGTATGTAGAAGGGACCTGGCAGACACACGTCTTGCTCAGCCAACGTTCACGATACGACGTAGGAACAACTTATCGACACCACGTTATCGGTTAACGAAAACGATTCGAATGCGATAACACTATCGACTAACTTTGTTTGCACAATATTAGCTTCCTTGCAGATCTATGTGTATACATCGTCATGATATTTTCGAAGACATTCTGTGTGCTATAAGCTTGAAGTCGACTGCTGCACCATAACCGGTGAGGAACTCAACAACGGTCACCTGAAACAATAGAGAATGACGTCAGATATTGCTAATCAGTTTCTTGTTATATTGGTTAATTACAATAACATTTAAGAGCGTACGCGACTGGCGGCTACTCTACTAATGAGTACCTACATCGAAGACATTTAATATAACAATGAAATAGAGTTAACATCTAACCCTTTTCAACCGTGCCCCCGCCAAGTCGAGCAAAAAAGCGGCACGGCCGTACCAACCTTTTCTCGAATAATACTATTACACAAGTTAAAAAGCATTAAAGTTTTAAGTGAGTTGTATTTTGTATACGGGATATTTTTCGCAACTAGACCTCCATATTTGGGTTCTCTTTACGTGAGGTCTAGGTACTTGTCAGGGTGAGAATTACACTTGACTAATTTTCAGCCCATTTGGGATTAACTTCTTGCAAAGATAAGTATGAACATTTTTACTTGACACTTGCTATTATGCAAAATGCGGAGCAATGGGTCTGACTAGATTTATCTTTCTTTTTAGACTAGTTCTAAATCTAAATAAAAATAATGAGGCATATTGAAAATTGTCTTTTTTTCTTTTTGACGACCCAGTTGGCACAATGGTCACCATGCCGGACTGCCAAACACAAGGTTGCGGGTTCGATTCCCGCCACAGACAAGTATTTATGCTTAGATATTTGTCTGTGATCTGGTTGTTTCTATGTATTATTATATATTGTAAATATATAAGTACTTATAGTATATATTTACAAAAGAAAAGTATATAAGTAGTATATCCGTTGTCTAGCACCCATAAAACAAGTCTAGTTACTTAGCTTGGGGCTAGATGGCGATGTGTGGAATGTTCTGCAATATTTATTTATTATTTATTTAGGGTTCCATACCTCAAAAGGTAAAAAAGGCGTGCTTTTAGATGTCCTCTCTTTTCCACCATAATTGGAATCTCTTTGGTCCTATACATATTAGATTTCATTATTGATGAGCATAAAAGGTTAGTTAGTGTACAAGCAAGCGACTAAGTAACCCACATTGTATACGGATCAAAGGCTTTGGCCTTTATTATGGTAGTAATTGGCCTTGTGGGCCGGTAATCATATCACTTTCTTGACTTGACACGGATAAACCAAGAGATGATTATTAGGTGTATATCTATACTTGTAGAAAGGTATTTGTGTCAAGAAAATTGAGTTTATTGAAGGCGAATTGTGTGAAAGCAGACGGAAGACTTTGTTATCCGCCGATAGTTCGTCAAGTAAACCGGGTTGTCGACATTTTTTTGCCAGAATATAGCAAAACTATCTTTCACCCGTGTAAATCCCGATCCGGTGGAAATTACTAAGACTTTGCTGTCCGTCTGTCACCAGGCTGTATCTCATGAACCATGATAGAGAGTTGAAATTTTCACACATGATGTATTTATTTTGCCGCTATAACAACACAGACTAAAAAAAAGTAAAAAGTGTTTTTAGGTCGTTTTCATGTTTAAATTTTTTTTGTTACTTAATTATATTCCCAAAAGGCCAGGCAAAAGACTTTTATTTCTAACAAATGTTACGCACGCTTAAAGACTCGAAATATAGTTTGAATCGATAATTTAGAGAACGGTTGGCATTTGGCAACCCTAATTCTGTACCTAAAAAGGAAAAAACAGAACCCTTATAAAATCACTCGATGCCGTCTGTCAAGACTCTTTTGAACGGGTAGAGATAGCGAGTTCGGATTTTCCGCTTTACTTGTTTTTTAAGGTTCCTTATCTCATTAGGAAAAACGGAATCTTTATAAGATCACTTGATTGTCCATACGTCTTCCTACCTGAACCCTTTTTACGGGCAGAATTAATGAGTTGTTTATTTCCAATATTTATTTATTTAATACTTACTTTAATCCTTAGATGTTGCAATTTTTGTAAAACAACGACGGACCCGACAGTAATTTTACGTCATAAGGTCATAAGAAAACATTAATGGTAACGATAATTTATGTAGCTATGGTTACCTTGTCAATAACATGACGCGCTCCCGGAACATGACGCCTGACGTCATGTTTTTGTGAATGCAGGTGTTCATCAATTTATTAGACGTTATCACGTAAAAAAAATATGTTCATAATGTCAATGAAATATTAATAGTTCGTTTAGTTAGACTATAGTTTCTGCAGGAAGTTCTATTGCTTCTTTTGTTACCACAAGGAGCACGCGGCGACTAATCGGCCTACATAAACGTCTACAGTCTGTTTTACCATTACATCTGAAGAATATGGCAAGCATCTGAAAGTAGGTTAGTCGTTTATTCTCGTAAATATATGCACATTTTAATTAATTAGATAGTGGATAATTAGTATTTCTGTTTCCAAATAAAAAATAAGAACAAACAGACTTGTATTATGGGTATTTATTTCGTACCGGATGCCTGTCAAATTCGAAAAATATGCGTAAAATATTCCCAAATTGAAATCGAAAATAATTTTGTAAACCGCGCATTGTAGACATAATAATTTTCAACTACTAAATTCTTTATTAAGCTCGGAAACTATTTCAAAAAATAGGAGTGTAAAAACACTAATTGAATTTAATTTATGAACGAAACGTTTAATTCGGCTACTTCCAAAGCCTAATAAAGAATTGAGTAGTTCGAAAATTATGTTCTAGGTGCACGGATTACAAAATAATGTAAGATTCAGATTTGGTCATTTTTACAAAAAAAAATCGAATTTGAATCGACATCATAATAAATAATCAATGTATTACAGCTGATAATAAAATTTCCTGATTATTACTTTGATACAAGTAATTAAAGAAAACCCACTACCGTATTTTGAAGAAGGAAATATTAAGATAATTTATACTGAACAAATAATACCTATATGACCAGATAGGTGTATGTTTTTCTCTATATTACGTAATTTATTCGAGAAAAATAACGCGTATTTACGTAATAGTTTTTTTATTATCAAGTCACGGAAAAGACAATATTTATTTATGGCCTACAATATTATTGTACAGTGAGTCACTTTATTTTAATTAGATTGCTTGTCTGATAAAACTGTAATCCTATGATGCTTAACTCCGTATATTTTTCGAGACTTGTGTTTTAGTGTGTAACTAAAATATTGAAAACTAGCAGTAGTTTGCGGTTTCATTTGCGTAAAGGATAAAAAAATTCTTCAAAGTATTTAATATCCTAATACTAAGTTTCATCAAAATCGGTCTGGCAATTTCATAACCTATTTGTTACAAACAAAAAAACCACTATAAACCATACCATTTCTAAATATTAGATTTAAAAAAAGAATTAGGTTTTATTTTCGTTACGGAATTTCTTGATTCGGTCGCCGCGGTCAAAGCCCGCGATAAAAGCTATGCAATAGCTTAAAATTAGATATCTAAAAAACGGAACGGGAGTTTGAGTTTGAATTTCTTGGGTTTTCGGTAAGTACAATTTTTTTTTCACCAATTTTATACCAATAAATTGCTTAATATAATGCGTATGTAAGTATTTTCTTCTGGCAAGGTTTTTGACTTATCCGATCAGTTTATTTAAGTCACGTATAAGCCCGAAAGTAGGGGATTATCGGGATAAAGAAGGGAAATGTAATAATGTGGTGTTTCTATTTTTAGAATTAGGAATTTAGGTTTATATATTCCAGATAGGGTTGCTAGATTGCCGTCAAATTCGCGTGGACTCTCCCGACTTTTCATCATGTGATTTTCCGACTACGGATAAAATCTCCCGATATGCTGTTTATCCTCAAGTTTTACATACTTTGATGACGTTTTCATACAATTGAGCTTGGACCTGGCAACGGATACGGTTCCAGTAAATAGATCAAAGACAATATCTTTTAAAAATAAATCCTTCCAGGGGTTTGCAAGATATGAATAGAAAAAAAATATTTGGACAAGCACACGAAAAGATATTTTTATAGATATGAGAATAGAGGAATCCTTACCTATAGGTAATAGGTGCGAAAATGTACTACTTTCAGGCCCTTTATATAATAAAGGGCCTGAAAGTAGTACATTTTCGCACACGGGCCGAAAGTAAGCTTTTATATTTGTTCTCTTTAATATTTAGTGCTTAGTTTATTATGTAAAATGAGTTTCAATAAATATATTTGTATTTTGGTGTGCTAAAAGACTCATTTGATTACTTCGTTTACTCGTTTTAGGTGAATGACATTCGATATGCGAATGAACTTTATGGTTTACGATCACGTCGTTTTACAATTTCGCTATTAATTTTTTATTATCGTTGATAAGGAGAAGCATCAGAAACTGAATTAGACGTTAGAAAACTGTTTCTAACGATTAATTTTTTCAACGATATTTTAACGGGCAAAGCTGCGATTTCCTTGTGGTAATTTAATTTGGTTTGAAATATTTAACTTCTTGAAATGTTATTTTGTCTCCTTTTTACTTTATCTAACCATAGACCAACTGCAACGGGTTATCGTGACTTTCGAGACAACACTATTGCCACAATCTGTTATTTATCGGTCACCTGTCGAAGTAATATCCGCGATAGACGTATAAAGAGCAGTAAATAATTATTTTTAAAAAGTATATATATATATATATATATATATATATATATATATATATACATCCAGGTATAGTTATTACGTCCATGCTAAGACACTGACTTACGGCGTCCACCACTTCCACTGGCATTATCGGCAAAGTTTATGTGAATGTTGTCTTCTTTATCACATGCCATATTCCTGTGCATCTTATATTTACAAAAAGTAAGAAATTGTGGATATTCACATTCCTTTTATTCTGGTATACTTGGTACGTCATGTACATTTTCACGTCCTAGCGTATATTTTTTATATATGCTAATTAATAATGATGCTCTTATTGAGTCCTGGAGTACTTAATATTGATTGCGCGTCCTCAAATATACCTACTGACTTACGGCGTCCACTATTTCCACTGGCATTATCACCAAAGTTTATATTATAATTGAGGTAACAATACAATAGGGTATTACCGACCATGCAAAAGAAGAACCATGCTAGAATAAAAGTATAATTTCATCATGAAAGACGGATTTGTAAAAGCAGAAAGTACAAACCAATCTTCCACGGATAAATACATTGATGGTGGCGAAATTTTCTCATGCAATCCCGATATCTGTTCTGCCGAATTGAAGAAAATGTTAAAATATCTATGTAAGTACTTATCGTATCAACTTATGTTTAAAAATAACAACACATTATGATTATTTTTTATGTTGCGATCGCTATCTAACCTAACCTATTACAATTAGTTTTCAGATCCGGATTCGGAATCTTACAGAGATGACGCTCTATTGGCTATGTGCAGCTCAAGCGGCATCAAAGCACATGCATCGTCAAGTGCACAATATGCCCCTGACACAAAGTGCGTTTTAAACTCTAACAGCCGTACTCAGAAACGTCAAAACTATACTTTACTTTTATTTGTGCCAAGTAGAAATGAAACTTCACTATGCTTAAGTTTCATTTTTACTTGGCAAAAATAAAACTTAAGGTTCCTCTGGTCGATCATGTTTCTTATTTATTAAATTTATTAAATTAAAATATATATAATTTAATATAAATTAATTTAATATAAATAAATATAATTTGTCTATTCCGTCGCCTACATGGGCTAGATATAGACTTGTTATGTAGATTTAACTTTTGTTTTTTCAAATTCCATAAAGAATAAATGGATAACACTCTAAATTCATTTGTATGGAAACACGATCGACCAGGGGAGCCTTAAGTATGGTTTTGACGTCTCTGAGTACGGCTGTTAGTGCTATTGTCAACGAAAGCAGAAGAGACTGTTACCAGTGTTAGTTAAGTGCCACAACTGCCCCGCATCTAGTTTCTCTAGTGTAGTTATACTATAAGTGTCATATAGTTATATAATAACTTACATAATTCAACTTATAATAAAGGTTTTATTATATTTTTTATTTTAATTTTCTAACCCTAAAGTGTCATACCCCATTCTACACCCCTATGTCCGCAACCCCCCACCGATCAGACCGATGCATGTTCTATTTGTGGCTTATTTTTTTCATATTGTTTATGCTTGTTTTAGGCTTTTTACGTTCATTCATACTACTTTTATTATTTTGTGTAGAGGGTTTTTTAAATTATTAATTTAATTTTTTATTTCATCCTTTTTGTTGGGTTGGACTTTTTAATTTTCTTATTTCATTTATTTTTTTCTTGCGATTTATGATTCAGGCTCTGGATTCAGGTAGATACTTAATTTGGTGTAAAAAAAATAACAATGATTAATTTACAGTTAAAATAATATTTTAATCTCAAAATTTAGGTGAAAAATTTAAAATTAATTTTTTAAAATAATTTAATTTAATATCAATATCACCCTAATTTTCAATCGAAAATTCTCGCGTCAAAATATCACCTTTTTTAATTGAAAATTGGGGTGCTTTTTTGATATTAAGTTAAAATAAGGCGAAAAAATAAATATTTTAAATCAAATAAATTATGGTGTATTTGGGACATAATAAGGTAAGTTTTCACCAAATTTCGTAGAAAAAAAAACATTTTTGAAAAAGATAAAAATAAAAAACCAAAAACTTGGTTATTTGAATTTTTCACCTAAATTTTGAGGTTATGTGAAAAAAATGTTAAAACAAAAGTTGTAGATCTTTTTATTACCTACAACTTTGCCATTCATTTTTTTTCCATAGGACTTGTAGTTTTGCCGGAAATCAAGATAAACCATTTTTTACCCTTAAACCCCCCCCCCTCCCACTTCCCGAACTCGGATCGACCGTAATTTATTTTTCCTTTCATTTTTATCATATTCCGCTCCTTTTCTAATGGGTTTCATCCTACTGTGATTTTTTTTGGTTTCAAAAATTATCGACCCTGGTCTAAAGGAGGAGTGTTCTCGACGACTGGGTGAGCAACTTTTGTTCTGCGACTTTTGGAAATTTAACCTTTTATTTTTTCGATAATTCCAAGGGAATTTTTACTCAAAAATCAGCTGTTTCATACAAAAACTTCTAAATTTTTTTTCGAATTTCCAAGAGTCGTAGAACAAGGGTTGTTCACTTGGACGTCTAGAACACCCCATTTCGTATTAAAACCCCTTTGCTGGAACACGTATTTGGCAAAACAATTCTGGAATGAAAACTTTAATTTTCGGGCTAAATTAAACAATAAAATTATAAAATGGTCAACGCCTAGTTCTAAAATAACGTCAAGGTAACTAATGCTTTTATTTGGTAAAACAATAAAACTCTAGATTAAAACTTTAAGTTTAAGACAAAATTAAACAATAAAAATTATATCATAAGCAACGTCTTGGTCTAAAATAACGTCAAAGTAACTAACACTCATATTTGGTAAAACAATTCTGAATAAAAACTTTTCGCTAAAATTATTACACAGAAAAAAATCAGCTGTAGGTAGTATACATTTTGTCGAAGGTACACCACTCTAATCTATTCATTCTAGATTTTTTAGCGGCAAAATTTATAGTTGAGTTCTACTACTGCTATTTATACTTTAATGTGAGTACATTAAAACATACGACTCTCACGCCCCTCCCCCCCTTGAAAAGTGTCCCGTTTTACAGTTTTTCTCAATTTTCAGGAAAGCGATACAGGCTAGGTCGAAGTGGTCAGGGACGAAATTATTTATTAATAAATTACCTATAAATGGGTACTAATATTTATTTTGGTACGAGTTATGGTTTCCAAGCTATGATACGTCAAAGTTGACGAAAAATTTTTTTTTTTGCTAATAATGATATTCATTCAACGTAACCAGCCCAGTATTTCCCGAGTTATTTTGCTAAGTGCTGATTTTTCGTCACCTTTGACGTATAATAGTTTGGAAATTATAACTCGTATCGAAATGAATGTTTGTACCTATTTATAGGTAATTTAATGATAAATAATTTTGTCTTTGACCACTTTGACCCAGCTTGTATCGTTTTCCTGAAAATTAAAAAAAAATGGAACTGTGTTGAAAAAATCTTTACGTAACTCCATAATTCATCAGACGTCCTCTCAGTAGGTACTCCAGTAGGATGGTATATTCACGATATTCATCACAATTTAGTCTACGCAAAATTAGTCACATCCGTTCGTACAGGATACTACAGCGTCCGCAAAGTTCACGAGCAGAATGAAACGATGGCCGCGCGCGGCAAGCCTCATAGTCTCAACGGTCAAAGCGCCTGAGCGGCAACGTCGCATTTCTTTTGTTTCTAACCACACGCACTGCACGAAGTGGCAACAGCATATTTGGGAGTAGACGCAACATTATCGGCCAAATGTACGGGAAAATACACCCAGAAAATATACAGCGACGCAGCGCCGCTATCGGATAATTGGCGAACTATATTATACTCGTCCAGAGACTCTGGAAGTGAAAATGCGTCTCACTGATTTTTTTACTATAGATACCCAATACCTATAGCTATGTAATAGAGGTGAAATCAATCTTGCGTCCGTATACCGGACGCCGTAAGTCGGTGGACGCAATATTACTATGGGATTTTTTGAGGCTGGATGCAATAAGTATTGCAAGTTATAAATATATATATATATACTGTATATATATATATATATATATTTAAATTCAACTTTATTGAGCTCACTAAAGGTAAAAGATTTGAACAAACCGGGATAAAAATCGCGCAGGTTGTGACAAATCTGTAGGTAGATACTTAGGTATCATAACTTTCTAATCCATATAAATCCTAAATCTGACTTAATATTATAAATCCGAAAGTTTATTTATTTGTTTCTTTGTTTGTTTCCTCTTTACGGTCAAACGAGTGGACCGATTTAGATTAAAAATATACTTTTGATCTCGAAACTCTCGCGGGAGCGGGATTATTCGGGATATACGAGGGTAAAACCGCTGGTCCCAACTAGTTTATGTACAGTCACCTTACCAATTAGCTGAACCCCACGTGACCTACTCACTCGCATATCAGTTTTTACAGATATGCGAATGAGCTCTGGGTCACGTGGGGTTCAGCTAATTGGTAATGTAACTGTACTATAAAACTGAAGTACGTCCGAGTCGTCGTCATCATGTCTCTTGGATCGCACGACTAGTTAGACATTGCGTTGTGTTAAAGCAAAGTCTAATAAAAATATCTATAAAATGTAAGAAATTAAGTTATATTCAACCTGTCCAAAAGTCATCTTACATATGTACATGAAAAAAAAATTAAATTGTTTTATTCGTATGACATTGAATATCATTCAAATAAAACCATTTAATTTTTTTGCTTAATAGTCAATTCTTGTATATTATACTTATGGCGTACGTTTGTATTTGTAGACAGACTTCGTTGAAAAACAGGTTTTTTTAACAATCAACGTACCTACTTATCATTATTTAATGTTGTGGATAATTCGTAATAACTATGTAAAATTATTTATAATATTTGTTAAGGGGGGTCCATACGCCAACGTTCTTGGTACACAGCCTACTAAATAATTACTATCGGCACCGGTCGCTTTTATTGGTGAAATTGTTGATTGTTACGTGCGTTTTTCAAAAGTGCCGAGATGGAATTGTCAGTGACATTTTTACCGACATTTTGGTGTGACTTTGAGCCAAAAATTCCCTATAGTTTTTAAGATATCCTAAAATTAAGAATTAAAACTTGTCTCGCTTTAAATGACAAGCAATTTTCTTCTGAAATTACCCCAAAATATCGGTAAAGATTTCACCTACAATTCCATCTTAGCACTTTTGAGAAAAACAAAACACATTCGTTACTATCAACAATGTTAGTTGTAAGCGACGGGTATTTCTGGCGGGTTGAGTTTGACGGCATAAATAGCCTTAAGTCTTGACAAATAGGCGCACCTAATTGCGCGGTTTAGGCGATTTAACAAATAACTTGTTAATTCGCCTAAACTCTGCGCTAGCGATTGGTCGCGCAATTAATCGCGGTAGTTTGTACTGAACCTAAACTTACGGTTCATGAGATACAGCCCGGTGACAGACAGACAGACGGACCCTTTGGGTACGGAACCTTAAAAATAAGACATTACTTCCCACTTTAAAAGCAGTTAAAACGATGACAGTGAAAGTGACTAACTAGTTGAAAAAAGTACAAAAACGATCGGTAAAATACCGGTATTTGTTTGAAATGAGGCCTTTCCGTAGAGCAAGGTCGCTACGGCCGTGACTGTGCTTATCCTTCAAGGTTTACAAAATGGGGTGGTTAGAGATGACCATCGACGACGATATAATATATCGATATTTTGTACTTGTATACGGACTCTTTTCCGCAATCAGACCTCTTTAGTTGGGGTTCCTTTTTTGCGTAAGGATGGGGTAGCCTCATCGAACACCTACTACCCTCTCAGCTTAGTCGACCGTGTCCAAAAGAAAGAACTTGTCAATACGTCTGGAGACAACTAAGTTGTGGGTTCCATCACGATGTTTTCCTTCACCTTAAGAGCAATGTCAATTAGCGCATATACCTTTTTCGTAAGACAAATCGATTGGTGCAAGGCCAGGATTCGAACCCACGACCTTAGGAATCAAAGTCGATCTACCACTAGGTCTTTTGCTAGTCTTTTGTTTATTTTTTTCGATTGACTTTTGTTTTCCTTGGAAATTCTATTCTAGTTTAATAAATAATGAAAAGTGGTTGAAAATAATTGCCTGGTCTATATACCCCAGTCAAAATAACTTTTAAGCTTACAATAATTCGCAGGTCGCTGAAAATGTGTACGAATGTTCGGAACACCATTATAAAGGAAATGTCAAAAGTCCCCATCGATCCGACATCGGCCAAAAAAGTTATAAGAGGTCGAAAATATGGGTTTTTTGCCTTTTTCAGCCAAACGGTAACTTTTATCATAAAAATATGTTAGACACGATTGTATATCATGTAATTATCTATAAATATTGTCTACACTTTTTCTCCTAAAAGTCACCGATCCTGAGATATAATGGTTCAAAATGTTTGAAAAAGTTGTGTTCTTAAAGTACGCCGCGTATGCAGGGTAATTTATAGATGCTTGGCCAATTCGACGTTTGTGACAAAGGAGTCCTCCTACTGCTGATCTTTGTTTGGTTGAAATCCGATTCCTGGCTGCGGAGCTGTGCCATGTAGATTTTTTTTTTCAAGATTTAAACGCGTTGTGAAATAAAACAAAAACGCATCGTTTTTTCAGCAATATTCCTTTGAATATCTGATCATGAATGTTTTTTCTTGAAATAATTTTGAAAGATTGGTACATTACGCGCTCTAAAAAAATTAAGGTCATTCAAAGTTTCAAAAACTGGAAAAATATTACTTAAAAGCTTACCCCTAAAATTCTGCTATTTTAACTGGGCTAATAATACAATTGGATACGAGTATTATCATAACGATGCGATGGCTCGTTTGATAGAACTGCGGATAGTTTTAATTTGCCCGTGGTTCGATTGATAGAACTACGGACAGTTTTATTTGACCATGGTTCGATTGATAGAACTCCGGCGGTCGGACCACGACCAATAAACGGAAAATACACTTGAATTCTGAAGAAAACGAAGTAAGGACAATAATTAGATGGTGATGGATAGATATTTTGAAGAATTAAACCCACACTTAAAGAAAGTGTGGGTTTGAGACCCCACCAAATTTCCTCCACCAGGAATATTATTTTTATAAATTCTGAAAATAACCTTTGTACACTTTAAAAGATAAGTCTGATCTATGAATTAACTCGATTAGGAACAAAACGGTTCTTTATTAAAATATGAATGTTTGGGGTCACGTCAGTTAAAGATTATCCGCTAAAGAATTCTACCGCTACGTTTTGATGATTTCTCTTAAATATGTTTTATTTTATTACTGTTAATAAACATGTTTATTATATTGAGGTGGAATTCCTAAATCACATTTTTACATCTATAATAGATGACTTATACACAGCGCCAGTAATATGTCTTAGATGGAGAAGGCTTGACGAAGAAGCTCTCAGCTCAAAAGAATAGAACTCGTCACGACTCTGGAACCAACTAAGTCGTAAGACTCACCCTTACCGTTGGAACAATAAATTAATAATGTAGAACATTTTAAACAGTGCCATCTAGCCCTAAGCTAAGCAACTGGGCTTGTGTTATGGGTGCTATAGGACGGATAGAATACATTTATACTTTATTTGGCGTGATGACGTCTAATGAATTGATGGAACACCTGCATTCACAAAAAAGTGTGTGCCGAAATATTGTGTGACGTGATGCATCATGGAAACGTGATCATCATGACGCGTCCGTTCCCGTTAGGAAACAGAGTATTTAATAATAATATCGCTCACCTGGTCTTGTGTTATGGTGACAAAGACTTATAATAAAGGAAAAAAAATACAAAAATAGTAAATAAGTAGGTATATATAAAGGCATAACAAAAAAAAAATGAAAATTTTCATCGTTTTCTTATGACGTTATCACGTTATCGTTCGTAAACCGACTTTACTGACAACCATTTTTTTGTAAATAAATATATACTTAATGTACTACAGACATCCAGACCAGAAACAAATATTTATAGCATACTTATTTGAGGCGGGAATCGAACCCGCTACCTGCCCGCTAATTATAGTAGCTCAAATCACTCCAATACGTATATTTTTAAAACATTTATTAATATCGATACTTTCTCCCCCAATCACTAGGAAGGGGTCGAAAAAGGTAATATCGCGTGACTGCACCACCGTCGGCGGCCGTATCATGAACTTCAGTTTCAAAGAACCATTTACACGCCGAAGGTTTGTATGAACTTGGACCGTAATGGGACGGTTGACATTGATGAGGCGATGGCGACCATGGATCGATCCATGGACAACATTAGTTTATTGGTTTTAAGGGAAATTGAACGTCTTTATTGCTTGTAGGTGCTGCTTTACGTATAATTTGGAACATGTTTAGCTTTATTTATTAGCTGCGTGTTAAACGCAAAATGATGATCGAGGAATTCTTCGAGTGGTTAAAAATCCTAGGTAAGTAAGCGAGTCAGGTCTGTTCCCACTAGTTCTATTCAAAGTCAAAATTTATTTATTTATTGAGAAATATGCGTGCATGAAAACACTTAAGAGGATAGGGTACCGGCGCGCGTTCTCTCCATACAAACGTAGTCGACTGTTTCCTCCCTGGATAATGACACTAGAGAAAATATTTTTGTTGCATAAAACCTATAACTGCCATGACTATGCCCCTATGTACTATAACTGCCATGACTATGCCCCTATGTATGCCCCTAACACAATAAGCTCATGGGTTTTTTTGTTTTTTTTTGTCAAGCCCAGAGTCAAGCTTAGGCTGGAAGAATAAAACTGCGCAAGTTTAATGTAGAGCTGTTGAAACCTCACTCTTATTGCAAGCAATTACTTCAAGTGGCAGACCACAACAGTTGTAACAAGCATTCATGCCTGAACTGTTTTATGTTTGAGGCTTGAAACAATAGAAGCTGAGATCCTTAACTACGCTTGTTCCGATATGAAAACTCAATCAACGGCCATTAAACAAGTAGGTACTGATGAATGATGATCAATATTCCCATGATTTCATCAATCAGTCATTCAGAACGCGACTTCCCGACGGACAGTTTTTGCATGAACCAATCACTAAGAGAAATGGAGCGAGCCAATCTTAATTGAACAGTTTTTGTTCGAGGGTTCCGCATGAAAAAATTGTCTTGTTTATTGTTTGTTTCTCAGTCAATGACTCTTGATGAATACTTGATTAAAATAATAACAGTTTTTGAAGTGAAAACTTCTTAGCGCGGTACGCATATTTTTAGATGAGATAAAATCTCTGAACTCGCGACACCGTTACGAGACGCAGCTACAGTGTGTGCATGCATGCACAGTCACAATACCAATTAGCTAAACCCCACGTGACCCAGAGCTAACTCTCAAAATCTGTGAGGGTGTAAATTAATGTTACCTGATTCTGTTGTTTTACGCTTTTATTAGTTACACCTGTATGTTTGCTTGTATGTATGTAACCGACTCCTTTTTTTTTTAAACAATATAGGTGAATACTATAGTTTACAGATATGCGAATGAGCTCTGGGTCACGTGGGGTTCAGCTAATTGGTAATGTGACTGTACATATATATTGTAGTCGTTTAGTAAATAACTTTTTTTTATGTTTTAAGTTATTTTTTTTATTAGTTTTCACGTCTGTCGGCACTTCCGGAGTTCAACCGTTTTTTTCTGAACTTGGCTTATTTACTAACTTGGCTAGATTTCTTCACAGTATATTTTATTTTTATCACAGCTGTGTAAATTGATTGTAAGGCAACTGAAGTAACGCAATCTACTGATAACCTCGGGTCGACGTGGGTGGTTGTTTGCTGAAAGACAGGTCACGTCTCCTATAGGTCATGGAGTAGGCGAAACGGCAGGCGTGTTTTATTAAGAGTTAAGACGTTATTAGTTCTTTATTGGAAAATGGAAATTTATTGGAAAATATTCATGTTCAATACATATTTTCTTCTTGCTATTTTTGTTCTGCGAATGAAGGTACTTACATGTTATGGTGGTACGTTAATCAAATAAAAAGAACACTCTAATCGGCTTATACATGAGCATACATACATAGAATATATACACACATTTTGTACGCATGTCATTGATTTGCGTACTTATATACTTAAAAATTGCGTATCTAGTTTTGTACCCCCTAGACGCCCCCCCCCCCCCACGCAAAACGCCAGAAAAACACGCATATTGTCAGATCGGCGGATTTCATCGCAAAATGTCATTTGTAAGACGTCAGAAACGCATAATAACAAATACGCAAAATGCCATAAACGTTTAATGGCAGATACTCAAAATGACAAATACGTAAGTAGTAGGTACTTACTACTATATATTATCAGAAATACA
The DNA here is from genome assembly GCA_907269075.1 of Idaea aversata. NCBI lineage: Eukaryota > Metazoa > Arthropoda > Insecta > Lepidoptera > Geometridae > Idaea > Idaea aversata. Next base: position 5,089,596 of record OU026103.1, read on the forward strand.
GTATTTGGTATTACTAAATTCACTTTTAATTTTGGAATCTGTTGCAATGCTAATAACTTGAGGTTAAACTAGAGGCCGGATAAATCGCCTTTTTAGTGTTTAAACAAAATTGCGTTCCACTTTCCTTGGAAAAGCTGCTCCTGGAAGCAGTCATTATGTTAGTCGGCCTTATGGCGACAAGACATAAATTATAACCACACCATCACACATTATTTTTTGTATAATATCAGGGCGCCTAGACCCGGAATCTAAAGTTATTGCAAAGTAAAATTATTTGTTCCCAATAGCAGCGCTCTTTTACTGCCTGAAACTGATTTGGTTGAAGTGGATGCCTTTTATTTTTATTAGGGTTCCGTACTCAATGGGTAGAAACGGTAGAACGTGTACAATTTGGGGGTCTTCAAGTCGTGAGTGAATAGGTATCTTCTAGGAAGGCACCCACCATCAGGAAGGTGTGATAGTGGTCAAACACTGACCTATTATATGTAAAAAGGGACCCTTTTACTAAGACATTACTGTCCGTCTGTCTGTCACCGCACATGACAGTTGAAATTTTCACAGATGATGTATTTCTGTTGCCGCTATAACAACAAGCTAAAAACAGAATATAATGGTACTGAACTCTTCGTGCGCGAGTCCGACTCGCACTTAACCAGTTTTTTATTATATCTTTGATGATATGTCATATAAAACTGCGAATTACTGGCCTACATAAATCTAACCTGGTTATCAAGTTTTCCGACCCCATCCTGCCCATCAAACCGTATTAGAAGCTAGAACATCAAAAGAAAGAGTCGTCGGTACCCTGATCAATCAAGTGCCTATCCAACTTGTCACTATTTTCTTAGTATTTTTCTTAGAAGCTTTTGATTAGAATTGCGGGGCTTAGCAAAGAGTCCATTCTCAGATCTTGATCTAAATATTGTTGATTTTAGATGTGTCAGCATTTCCAAACAAATGCGATGCTTAAACGAGGTTCCCTAGGGAACCAATTTGAGAACTTTTAAAGAGAAATATACTTATTAACTATTCACTATATGTTAACGAAAACCTGCTTTACGTTCATAAAAATCCTAAAATAGCGGTATTATTAATTTTAACTTAAGAAATAATTAGAATACCATACATTTCTTGTGTCTTATTCTCATACAATTTTGGTTTTGTTTACTGGAAAATCAGCTGTTTTCGGAAACAAAGACCTATGGTCAATGACCTCTCTACTCCAAAAAACAGCTGATTTTTGAGTAAACAATCTAAAAAAATTCGTAAAAAAAGTTTTTAACTTTTAAAAGTCGTAGAACAAAAGATGTTCAGCTAGACGCGTATAGACATATCTGTGGCGATATATAAGACTTCATTGATATTTACACAATCAATTAATTGAGCAGTAAAATCTTCAATAAAGATATTCGTCGAAAATATTTTTCTTAGCTTTCACTTGCAAGTTTCTTTTTTAGTTTCCTGTTTAATATCTTTTCTAATTACTTGTCATTTTTAGGGTTCCGTAACCAAAGGATAAATAAATACGGGACCCTTTTACTAAGAAATTCTTAGTAAAAAGAATCCACTGTTCGCTGACTGTTCGTCTGTCTGTCACCAGGCTGTATATCATGAACCGTGAGTTAAATTTTTTACAGATTGTTAAATAAATTAAATATTAATAATATTGTTAATTAACCAACCGATTTTGATGAAACTTGGTATGAATTCCGACTTATTTCAGTATCGTTTGTAATACTGGAATTGGTGAGAGCAAAACAAAGAGCAAGAGGTTTCGATATCATTTGTTAAGAGTCGAAAAGGCAGTTTTCTAAGACGGGGCAATAGAGGACAGTGCTTCAAGTATTTAAAAACAATACCGCCTATTAGTGTCGAGGCTGAACGCAACTTTTCACCAGTTTCTTACATTTGTAATCCTGTAAGAAGTTCTCTAACAGACAACAGCTTGAATGCACTATCAATTACAGTTCTGAACAGCTATTTCAATGGATTTATTATTATTCCTACCTAAAATACCCCTACCCACACTAATACATTTCGATAACATCAGTTATTCAATAAATAGTATGCATTTTGTATTTAGTATGTTATGTTTAAAGAAAGCATCGAATTCCGGAATTCTGGAACTGCATAGATCACTATTGAAACTGAATTCCGGAATTGAAAAATGGACCGATATTCAAGCCCTAGCTGGTAGTTATTAATAGAACTGCGAACTAATATGTAGGTAGTCTAGGTAGGTTAATTAATATTAAACTACTACTTAATTAATATTTAATTTAGGTGTAAGTATCAAAGGTGTGTGGAATGTTCGTGTTACATTTAATAAACCTAAATACATATTGTAATTAATTACGTTTTCAATTTAATTAATTATTATCAAAAAATATAATTTAATCTGACGGGCATAAAGAGTAGGTACTTACGAGTAGAATATTACGCGTCACGATTGAAAACCCACCAAGTGCAAGTCGGACCCACGCACGAAGGGTTCCGTACATTTTTTTTTATTTAGTATTTGTTATTGTGTTGTTGTTTGGTGTATTTGTTGTTGTTGTAATTTTTTTATATATTTTAGTAACAAAAAAAAAACCATACGTGTCGCGAGGTACGCGTTTGGAACGAAGTTCCTTTCGACAGACTGACGGACGGACGGCCGAACTGACTGACTGACAGACATAGGTGTATCTATATATTACATGTGAAAGATTAGTTTATCTTGGGTTTTTCGTTTCATTTTTCATAACGCTCAAACTGGATTAAACTGGATTTTTTTATGAAATAGGTCCCGTCGCAAACCTGCGATAAAGAACTTCGTTCCAAAAAGAAAACTACAATAGACAGAACATACGACGGCCACACTAGCCTATGCATCTAGCTAGGCTATGGCTAATACGATCATCTGTGAAAATATCAACTGTCTAGCTATCACGGTTCATGAGATTCAGCCTGGTGACAGACAGACAGACAGTGGAGTCTTTGTAAAAGGGTACCGTTTTTACCCTTTGTGTGCGGAACACTAAAAACAAACGTTTGCACACAAACAATACACAATATTAAATAAAATTATCTAGTACCTAGTACCTACCAATGAATAGAACAGGTTATGTACCTTGTACATAAGTTAGTACATAATAAATACAACGTTACATAACTGTGTAGCCAGTCTAGTCATCGACTAATGACATAATAACAAATTAATTAAAAACGTAATTGATCGAATGATTCGAATAGTTACATGGGAAAATATCATTTTAAAACAATATAAAATAATAAGACATGCGGCAAGCAGCCGCATGTCAGATGAATGATGGGGCTAAAATAGCAACAGAATGGTCCCCCATAGGGATACGACCACGCGGCAGACCAAGGCAACGATTGTGGGATGATTTTGACTCCTATAGGAATGATTGGTGTGCAAAAGCGACAGGTCTTGATCAATGGAAGAAAAGTAGAGAGGCCTTTGCTCTGCAGTGGGACAGTGAAGGCTCTTAATAATAAAATGATTAGAACTTGAGGTCCATCGAATACTGAATATTGTGAGGGGTATTTGAACACACAAGACCTTTGTGAGGCGACTGATGACGCTGCAGTCACTTACATGGCCGGTGAGGCGACTGTAGTCACTTACATCGCCAGATGGTATAAATAAACTTATAAAAACCGGCCAAGCGAGAGTCGGAGTCGCGCACGAAGGGTAACTCCGTACCGTGTTGTATGGGAACCCCACTTAATATTTTTCTGATTTTACTATTTGTTGTTATAGCGGCAATAGAAATACATAATCTGTGAAAATTTTAACTGTCTAGCTATCATGAGATACAGCTTGATTACAGAAACCGACGCAGACAGTGAAGTCTTAGTAAAAAGGGTCCCGTTTTTACCCTTAGGGTACGGAACCCTAAAAAGGCTGATAAGTGAAAATCAAAAAGGTAAATTATACCTAACTGAAAGGTATAACTATTGTAAGAAACGAATCGGATATAAATGGACTAGGTGGTAGCAGCTTGCGTAATCAATTATAGGAAGTTGTGTAATGATTACCGTCTAGCGTGAATATAACGACTACTATGTTATAATTTTTTAGGTATTTTTCACAACATATTTCAGTATTTATTGGACGAAATGATGTGTTATCGCGTGTCCATTTTCTGGCATCATGCGGGCGACGCGATGCGAGGAAGCGTTGGAGTTATTCAGACTATTATTTTTTTACGAGGGGAAATGCTACGCGGTGGGACGGTACTTATGTACCGTCCCACCGCGTAGCCGCTCCGGGGGGAGCGGCAGGGATGTGTGGGGCTCCCTCTGGCCTAAGGAAGATGGTGGTCGGCTAGAGGTTTACCCACTAAAACCCCTCGGTGTCCTCTCTCGACCGTGAGTGCCGGGGACGCAGGAGCGCTTAGACGTCATCTGCTGCCCCACGCGCGGCGGCGCTTCCCTCTTGAGAGGCGGCGTAGGACACGCCACCGCCATTTCGGGCCTGTGATCTGGAGTGGAGTTATTCAGACTAGAGGTAGCCCCACATAACGCCGCTGGTCTCTCCGCCCCAGGAGTAGAATTAACCGTATTAAAAGTATGGAGAATTGCAGAAGTACCTACTGTTTTTATCGGTACTTGGAGGAAATGGAATCAGTTGATATTATGATTTGTTATGTGGTCGATAACAAGTCAATCAGCCTCATAAGGCCAAATAATTACGAACACAAAAATCTCAAAAGATATTCAGGCAGGTCAATTTGGGGGTCATGCATGCAAGTCACAAGTGTATCTTCTAGGAAAGCATGTTTTTACATTTTTACATCTTAGATAGCAACGTCACTTACCATCAGGTGAGCAGTGGTCAAAACACCGACCTATCACATTTAAAAAACATTAATTTTATTTCTGCGACTAATAAATCGGTTCACACTTGAGACTCCTTGGAGCTGCAGGCAGATAATAATCTATAGAGCCTTATAAGGTTCTAGATTCATCGTGATTACAAAGACACAATACTTTAATTACTTGCACATTATAACAAGTGTTATCATCACATTGCGCATTGCAGCAATCTATAGAGAAAATTATTTCATTGTCAGCTAACAGAAGTAGGAAACGACACGTTCAAGGATATAGACGTTTCATAATCATAATTGCAGACAGGTTACACAATAAAAACTGACACTAATCATAGATAACGTACGAGTCGAACAAGTTTTTTTATTAAATATGAATTTAAATGGATTAAGATGGAAAACAGATCTTAAAGGAATTGGTATAAAAATATGCGGGAAACTTACTATCAAGCGTCAAGTATGACGGCTACTACGCCGAGACACACACGCACGCTTCGTGGACGTTTGACACTTTCCACAACTAATTAAAAATTACTCTTGCGCATTTTTGATTTCGCTTTCATTTGCTCACTCAATATCCAGGTTGAGGACATCACACATGGTGAAAACCCCCCCCCCCCCCCCGCACTAAGCGTTTTGCTCATTTGCTTCTTCATGGCCTTATTCGCACATCAAGGAAATGGAATCAGTTGCCTGCGTCTCTTTCCTGACGTGTACCATTAAGGGTTTTCAAGTTGCTAGTGAATGGTATCTTCTAGGAAAGCGTGCTATATCTTAGACCGCATCGTCACCTACTATCAGGGTTACATATCATAATAACTAAGTTCATTATAACTATGTTCGAAATAACTACGGTCGATTCACATAAGTTCATAATACCTAACGGTCGATTCGGCTACACATTATAATAACTAAGTTCAATATAACTATGTTCGAAATAACTACGGTCAATTCACATATGTTCATAATACCTAACGGTCGATTCAACTACTGTTTAATATACCTAAGTTTGATTCAACTAAAATGAATTGAGCTAACGAACGATTGATCTAATGTACGAAACACCTACGGTTTAAAAAAAACCAAATTTATAAAATACACGCTACCTAACCAAGTAAAATACATAGAATTCGTTTCTAGCCTACCCAGAACCGACATGGATAGGTTAGGTTTATGTTAGAACTGCGACCACAACGCACGAGCCGAGCGAGCGGTGCCGCGGCCGGCGAGTGCTAGAAACGAATTCTATCTATTTCACTTGGTTAGGGAGCGTGTATTTTATAAATTTGTTTTTTTTTTTAAACCGTAGGTGAAAAACCATAAATGAATTAATTGTAGTTTAATAAACCGTAGGTGAATTAATTGTAGTTAAATTAACCGTAGGTGTTTCGTCCATTAGGTATTTTAAACAGTAGGTATTATGACAGTAGTTATTTCGAACATAGTTATAATGAACATAGTTCAATTAACCGTAGTTGTTTCGTGCAATAGGTATTTCGTTCATTAGTTATTACAAAAACATGTGAAACAACCATTAGGTTTTTAAAACAGTAGGTATTATGACCGTAGTTATTTCGAACATAGTTATATTGAACTTAGTTATTATGATATGTAACCACTATCAGGCAGGTGTGATAGTGGTCAAACGCTAACCTATCTTATGTAAAAAAATTGTTTTTGAAATTATGAAATGGCTTACTTCGGTGTGCGAGACTTTGGAAGTGCTTATTAGAAGATTCCGCTTGATAGTCTTCGGAGAAATAATTTGCGATGCCAATCTTACCATTAATTAACATAATATGCTTAACAAGGAATTTTTCGAGAAAATTGGACGGTAAAACAAATTAGAAACGTTAATTGAATCTAACTCACTTGAAAGCACCCTAATTAATGCGGGAATATTTTGAAAACGAGATGAGTATAGTGAACCATCGACGTGCCAGAGCTATTCATCACACTGCGCTAATTTCCAATTTTTCACACAATAAATAATTTCCAAGATAACTACTAAACTATCTTAGGTCTTAGCGGGGTTGTTTCCGTACTTAGGCTCTTCATTTGGGAAATTGTGCGTGTGAAACTATCCATCAAATTAAACCAAACTAATCACATCAAAGGCCAATTCTTGTAATGGCCCGCTACTGTAAACTGGTTCGGACGAATCTACCCATACACATTTTTAAAAGTGGACGTAGACCAGGGGCCTAAGTCTGCTAACACAATTGTATTTCAATAGTGTGTCGATATAAACGTAATAGAAATTTAATGTCAAAAATATGACATTACATGTCAAATTCGTATTCTCCTAACGTTGACTATTCTATCGAGACACCACTGACACACCACTGACTCACTTTTGTGTTCTGCTCTACAATCGTGGCTAATGGAATCTCGATAGTTGTCAAAACGGTATATTGCTTAGCAACATATACCATGTTGCTAGGCAACACTTGCAACATATCTATTACCATTCCATTGAGACTCCATAGTGATTATATTGCGATGTTATTAAAACTTTAGCAGAATACCAAATAAAGTCACAATCTCGATATAATATCTATAGAGTCTCGATATAATGACAATGGTTGGCCAAATAGCAGAATAAGGCACCAGTTTTTCTGTGGGCGAGATGTACCCTAACCCAATAATATTACAATTCAATATCACCCCGATTGCAAAAGATACCCTCAAAGTCAGTTTTTTTACAAAAAGCAAACTTTGAGCTACTTTGAGGGTATTATTTGTGATCGAAATGCAATCGAAATGATATTGAAATGTAATTTGAACAATGTTATTTACGAGAATTGGCCTTAAAGAATTTAAAATAGGTATGTTTAGACTTTGAATTTAGTTATAAGTAAGTTGGAGAGGAGCCTGAATATGTCCGCGGTAGATTTGGTATCGGTCCAGCTGACAAGCTATCTGGGGCCTAAGTCTGCTAACACAATTGTATTTCAATAGTGTGTCGATATAATCGTAATAGAAATTTAATGTCAAAAATATGACATTACATGTCAAATTCGTATTCTCCTAACGTTGACTATTCTATCGAGACACCACTGAGACACCACTGACACACCACTGACTCACTTGTGTGTTCTGCTCTACAATCGTGGCTTAATGGAATCTCGATAGTTGTCAAAACGGTATATTGCTTAGCAACATATACCATGTTGCTAGGCAACACCTGCAAGGTAAATATTACCATACCATTGAGACTCCATTGCGATGTTATTAAAACTTTAGCAGAATACCAAATAAAGTCACAATCTCGATATAATATCAATAGTGTCTCGATATAATGACAATGGTTGGCCAAATAGCAGAATAAGGCCCCTGAAAGCTGTCTCCAATGGTACGGTCACGTCATGAGAAGACCTAAAGAGTATGTGAGCAAGCTCTAAATCTTCCTGAACGCAAAAGCCGCAGAGGTCGCCCCTCTTCGACATGGTGGACCAGCATGACCCGTCTGGCGAAGAAGGAAGGACTATCAGACCCGACAACCCAGGATGTCCTGGCGCCAACAAATTAGGAGAGCCGACCCCATCTGAAGTAGGACGTGGCAAAGAAGAAGGTTGGAAAGGAGCGTTTAGGTCAAACCAAGTTGGTAAGAGTTACATGAACAATAACAGATGTATTTTTAAACCTCAGAGTGTAATTCAATACAAGTATTGTTTTAAAATAATGCACGTATCTGGGTACAGATATGTTCCGTTATTCTCTCTCCATTGTGTTATACGATATTGTACGTTACAATTTGCTCTCTTTGCAATAAAGTAGGGCATTCCCCTTAGGAACAGTAAAAGCATAACTCTCTCTTATGGCTTCGCCGTAGTCGGGTTAAATAAAATAAGCTGTAGTATTTTTTTGTTTTTAGGAATGTTACGATAAGAAAAATTCTCAAAAAGAAGTTTAATAACTGGTCAAGTGCGAGTCGGACTGGCGCACGAAGGGTTCCGTACCATTATATTTCGTTTTTAGTATTTATTGTTAAAGCGACTACAAAAATACAGCAATACATTTAAATTTCAACCGTCTAGCTATCACGGTTCATGAGATACAGTCTGGTGACAGACAGACAATGGAGTTCCGTTTTTACCTTTTGAGTATGGAACCGTAAATATCAAATGGGTCAACAATCGCCAGAGTTAAATCAAATATTTTAGTAGATGCCATGAATCGTGGCCACTCCATAAACAAAAGGACCTTATAGGTGTATTAATACGTCCATGAGGACCTTAAACCTACCGACATAAGGCATTTTTTTTACAAATCTGTAAGTAAAGTGTACGGAACCCTAGTCGGTGTGCGAGTCCATTTCAAACTTGACCGGTTTCTAATACCTAACCAACCTGTTCGATTGAACAGCGACAGACATCCTTCTACGTCATAGAAAGCACTAGATCGTCGATAAAACGATGCAAAGTTCACGCGAGTGCAAACTACGACATCGACACCTCAATGTCATAATATGTACTCGAACAAAGGACGGCAAATAAATGTTGATTGTATGTAAATATTCATGCAATCGACTATGTACCATTTCAGATGACAAGATGGAAGAAAAAGTTTGCGCCGAACGTGGCGTCAGCGCGGGGTGAAGTGGGGCGGGGGGGGGGGCGGGGGGTACATGAGTAAAGAATAGAACATTATAGTTGCCATCATTTTTTTAAGAATATATTTTTTGCTTTAGAAAAATATCTTAAAAAATCGTACCCCTGGACTAGATGAGACGATGAGCGTCTAAAAATTCTCGTCCGTTGAGAGTAGGGAATCCGTTATTCATTAAAAGCGTCTCAGCCAAAAATATGGTAAGTTTCTAACGAAAAAATTAGGTAACTCAATGCCTATTTTGAAATGTTCAACTGTTTAACGACTCCGGCAAAACAAACAAAAAAGATGGTTATGGAAAATAGTATTTTTGCTTATAATTTTTTTTCAACAGTATTTTAAGACGAACACTGGAAATACAGGTTCATTGGTAATCATATAAAAAAGTGCTTCAGGGTTATTTCTGTGTACCTTAACATTTAACTTTTATTATACGACTTTTGGAAATTCGTTGTTGTAGGTTTGGTGTTCATGAATGGTCCATAATACGACCCAGTTGGCACAATGGTCACCATGCCGGACTGCCAAACACAGGGTCGCGGGTTCGATTCCCGCCTCAGACATGTATTTATGCTTAGATATTTGTCTGTGGTCTGGTTGTTTCTATGTATTATAAGTATATATTTACAAAAGAAAAGTATATAAGTAGTATATCCGTTGTCTAGCACCCATAACACAAGTCTAGTTACTTAGCTTGGGGCTAGATGGCGATTAAAAAAAAAAAAAAAAATAGTAGTTGCGAACTTTTTCGTCGTTTTTCATCTTCAGTGGGACAAATTAACTCAGTACAATACTGAAAAAATACGTTGATGACGATGTTTACGTGTTACCATTATGTATTTGGCATGGCTTTGGTTAACTGTATGTTTTTGTTTAACTTTACTATAGTTCTGTGTGTCTAAAAAATCTCAATAGATGGTGAGACAGAAAAAATGGCTATTCTATAAGCGTCCCGTTTTTTTGTTGAGGTACGCAACCCTAATAAACTATCAGAGAATTAGAAAAAAACTAAATAAAGTTTATTCTTTCCGTTGACGACCTCTAAAATGTGTATTTTGATGAAAAATTTACAAAAAGTATAAAATTGATTTCTATCGACTTAACTTTTTCTAATCGTATTTCGGTTTTCATGAAATAATAGAGTGTTTGATAAACATTTTTACACGATTTTTCATAGATAGGAATCAAAGAAACTTAAGGTCGATTTGAGAACCAACTTAATCTTATTTGCACATCTTAAAGTGATTATCAAGAGTTTAATTCCCCTATAATCTAAGCATTTCATGGTGTCAGCTTAATTACTACAAACAAAACTAGGAAGTACCTTGACTATGCAAGTACTACGGAAGTAATTTTACAGATAATACGTACACAACTAAAATAAACTTTAGAGTCTTACGAATAAGGGTTAGTTTTGTTTGTATTAGTAACTGTGTCGAGTACTCGGCAAACAAGATGAAAACCATAGAAGTAGTAACTTATATCGTACTTGGAGTGGAGTGCTTAGTATGTAAATATGGGAATGTATTTATGTTAATTTACTAGGCAACATTTGTTATTATGAACGATGACTGCATGTTGGTTAGTAGATAGGTAGTCGGCAGCATAATTGCAGACCCACCGTAGAGTTCTAAAAATACTATTATTGGAATGTTTTAATTCTAATAATAAGATTTTATTTAAAGCAGGTTCTTAGAATCTTGCTCGTATTGAAAACATTCTTATAACACCCGTTTTGGAGCTCTACGGTGTGTCTGCAATTATGCAGCCGACCGTATCTGGTAGTACCTTCTTTTTTGGTTGAATTACTACATAGTACAAAACAAAGTGGCTTCCCGCTGTCTACATGTCTGTCTGTCCCTATGTATGCTTAGATCTTTAAAACTACGCAACAGATTTTGAAGCGGTTTTCTTTAATAGATAGAGTGATTCAAGAGGAGGTTTTAGCAGTTTTGGTTTATAAAAAAAACTACTACGCGTACGAAGTCGCGGGCAACAGCTAGTAAAATATATACTTGTTCAGACTTATTAGAACAGTAGGTAAAACTTAAAAAAATTAGTATAATCTTAAGGTTAATGACCTCTCCGTGTAAGGAACAGCTGATTTTCAGTTCAACATAACCTCAAAATTTTCAAATAATAATCGAATTTCCAAAAGTCGTAGAACTAAAATTATTAAATAACCGCATGCTAATATGATTACCAATAGTTATTCTAAAACTAGCTGTGCCCCGCGTGAGTCCCGATTCCGTTGGTATATTGGGGTAGAAAGTAGCCTATATGTTAAGAGAATCATGAGTTTTCGATACGTGGCGCGAGTAGGTATTTTCAAAAATGACCCGTATCGTGCGATAGAGAGAGTTTAATTTCGAACGTAATTGGCTTCATTTTGCTTTCAAATAATGTTGCGGGCCGTAACGTTTTTACCCCCTTTATCCTTCACAAAATGAAATAAAATTGGTCTTATTTAATTCACTGCATCTTATTCTAGGTTTATACGTTTTTCTTTTTTGGTAATTCAGTTTAGCCTATTAAAAACCAATTTAAACGCTCGATGAAGTCTATAAGTCAAAAATATAGATATTCAGATACTAGTAACTTTTATCTTAGGCAATATTTCTTTAAAATAAAAACGGGTAAACCTAGTTTTCCATTAGATCTAGAACATTTTCAAATATTATCAAAATCGGACTTCGTTTATGGGGGGGAAAATGTTACCGCTTTTTGTATGGAAATTTACAGCCTCTACAGGATTTTAGCAATCTACATACTAAGTGTCATCGCGATCGGTCCAGCCGTTCTCGTGTTACAAATGATGTAACTAATACGACTTTGTTTTTAGGGTTCCGTATCCAAAGGGAAAAACGAGACCCTATTACTAAGACTTCGCTGTCCGTCTGTCTGTCTGTCACCAGGCTCTATGAAGGCTGTATTTAGGTTATTTTCATTTATTTTATTTTATTGATCATGAACATAGAATCAACTGCACTTAAATTAAATTATTTTCATGTTTACTATTTTTATGGTAATATTTTTTTGTTAATTATACACCCAAAAGGGCAGGCAAAAGACTTTTAACCTATACAGCCTCGTCTGACATATACTTAATATTTTTTACCTATTTAATTTATATTTAACGTTACGCGCGCCCCCTTTGGTCCGTGTCCCGATACGCAATTGGCCGATTTTATTATTTGTATTTATTAAGCTAGTCACGAATTATACTGTAACAGTTTGCGCAGACCGAAGTGCTAAGTAATTCAAACAACAGTGGTAAATTGTTTTCAAGGTGATGTAAAAATAGTGCAGCTTGTAATGGTTTAGGGATTAAATCGGATTAAATCCTAATAGTTCCGCGAACGGACATCGTAAGCTCAAACTTGTAAAGTTTTGTGATGAGAAGGTGGTTCCAAGAGCTCCATCAATCCCTACCTAGTAGTTAAAGGGCTGATTCCACTGGTTGAATTCCTACTAATATTATAAATGTGAAAGTTTGTGTATGTGTTTGTTATGCCTTCACACAAAGACTATTAGACCGATTGCGGTAAACGTTAGTATATAGATAGCTTGAGACCTGGATTTACATATAGGCTACCTACTTTTAATCCCGATATTCCCACGGAATCGGCTTTCGCGGGTGAAACCGCGGGGCGCAGCTAGTATATTATAAGTTATTTATTTAATCGTATGACATTTCTACACAGGCATTATATTAATATTAACCTAAAAAACATAAACACATAATTGAAACAGCACAGAATTACAAGACCAAGTCCAGGCCCTCCAGCCAGCCCATGAACTCCTGGGTAAGCCCGAAAACGTCCTCTGGGGGGCCAGGATATGAATGGATCGGACAGCGACCTATAATGTGATCCATAGTCTGGGCTTCTTCGCCGCACTCACAGAGAGCAGAATCGCTCCATCCCCATTTGTGGCACATATAATTGCATCGTCCATGTCCGGTCCTCAGTCTGTTTAACCGACACCACAGATTGCGCGGCAGATCAAAGCCTTTTGGTTTATATTATAAGTGAACAAAATCGTAAACCTGTAGGTAGATACTTAAACCAAGTTTCATCGGTTGTAAAATACGATCCGTAGACGAGTACCAACAAACATACCTACATACTGACAGTGACAGCATAACACATTGACAAAGTAAACCAAATTCCAGATTCGGAAGTAGAGATGCTTCCCTCGCTCCGTCAATGCAAGTCAAAATTCTTTAATCATTTGTTTACAATTTGCATGAAATAACACTGAAACGTTTTAAAAACTAAGCTAGGATGTGTGCCTTGGATGGAACGCGCCCACCAATGAGAAGGCACGGGAAACTCATAGGATTTTTTTTGTGAAAGGGCAGCAGAACAATTTTTGAATATATGCAATGGTCTAGTAATATTTGAACAAAAACTTTTAGAAGAACTTAAAAAACTCGAGTTTACCACACTCAGCTCTAACCTTGATTCGTGACTTCTAAAACGTTTAAAAAAATACAAATAAAAAACATTCAGGCACCACCTGGTGTTTTCATGAATACGGAAGTCAAATGTCACGCAGAATTTAAAACCTTGACACCATTATAGCGCACATTTCAATTATTTTAATGGGCGAGTCCCTTTTCTTTCAAATGGCTTTGTCGATGTCAATTAAGCGTCATAATATCTGTCAAAAGTGTCACTAAAAATCACTAAAATATAAGCAACTTCAAAAAAAAGGGAAAATATTCCCACCAATTTAATCTGAAGTCGGGCCAAACAACGAAATGGAACGTAAAACTGCCTGACTTTAGTATGTTTGCCTGGAAGCTTGTATTATGTTTGTGTGGATATTTATCCCTCTTTATTTTGAAGTCGGTTCTTTAAATTTTTAATTATCAAAGCCCCGTCAAATCTCTGAATGGTCACTTTTTGCCAAGAATTGTCATTTCTTTTAAAATAACCGTTGCGTCGTCGTTTAGGGTAAAAATGTTATTTAAGCAGGCTTCAGCCGTAGGTAATTTATAATTTTTTTGAATATCACTACATAGTATAAAACAAAGTCGCTTTCTCTGTCCCTATAGCCCTTTGTATGCTTAAATCTTTAAAACTACGCAACGGATTTTGATGCGGTTTTTTTAATAGATAGAGTGATTCAAGAGGAAGGTTTATATGTATAATACATGCATAATATAGCCGTGCGAAGCCGGGGCGGGTCGCTAGTAACTTAATATGTAATCAAAATATTTTGTAACTTATATGGGCTGTAGCATGAAATAAATGTATTTAAATTTAATTTTTAATTAAAGAATTTTATTCGAGATTAATCTGATTTAGAATAATTATGTTTAATTTACCTACCTAGTTAAATTACCTATTATATCTAAATATTGTACTACTATTCGTTAAAATATTCAACTACCTATTATCTCCTTAATTTGTGTGTAATGTGAAGTTCTAGAACAAATATTAATACTAAATTAAGACTAAATTGTGTTTGTATGTTTGTTGCTTACTTACGTTTATTTATTTCCAATATTTAGAGTATAGATAGAACATTGAATTTAAATACCTATTGTACAATCTTTGAATAACACTTGCCGTCAAAAAAGCTGCTGGAATAGACGGACGGATAGGTGTTATTATGTAGACATCCGCTGTGGTAGTATTTAGGAAAATTCAAAATGCGGACAAAGTCGATGGCAAAACTAGTAGTTATATCACTGTCACTACATAGTATAAAACAAAGTCGGTTTTTCTGTCCCTATTTCCCTTTGTATGCTTAAATCTTTAAAACTACGCAACGGATTTTGATGCGGTTTTTTTTAATAGATAGAGTGATTCAAGAGGAAGGCTTTTATGTATAATCATGCATAATATAGCCGTACGAAGCCGGGGCGGGTCGCTAGTAATAGATAAACAAAGAAGATATGCGCGAACATCCATAAACAACATTCAACCGAATTGAGAACCTCCTCCTTTTTTTGAAGTCGGTTAAACAACTAGGTTACGAAGGGATAGGACGATTTTACCGCAATAATTTATAAGGTAACTAGCAGCGCTCCGCGGTTTCACCCGCGTAACTCCCGATCCCGTGAGAATATCGGGATAAAAAGTAGCCTATGTAACTCCCAATGAATCAATGTACCCTCATACCAAGTTTCATTAAAATCAGCCTAGTAGTTTTGGAGCCTATTCGTTACAAACAAAAAGCCAAAAAGTTTCCGTTATTGTAGTGTAGATAGTCTAGATAGTAGAAAAAATGCATGCAAAATACGTAGTTTAGAGACTTGCTTTCTACTTACACATAAAGTACGGTTAAAAGGAAGGCCCTACCTACTTTCAAGACTTGAATAACATTCATGGAGCGATCATGTTAGTTTTATACTTTCTTCCAATTAACCTTAGAATATACATCTTATTAGACAGTTCATGCATGAGAATTTGTATAATTAAGTGTGTGACTACAAACTAAGTAAGATTCTATATTTATTAATTTTTAAGATAGATACGCTTTATTTTCACAACACTAAAAACATACACAATAAATATAAAATTTGAGTAAAAACCGGGAGTGCAGGCAGAAGTGAAAACTGTATATCTGTGTAAAATCTCATCTGTCGCGAGAACATACGCAAAAAGAGTTTTAGATAAAAATAAAAAAATAGTCGGACGACTATCTGTCGTCCGACAAATAGTCGTCCGACATTTGTCGTCCGTCAATAGTCGTCCGTTAAAAAATACCATATGTACGTCTTAATACACTCACAGCCAAATTAAAAAACTGTATATCTGTGTAAAATCTCATCTGTCGCGAGAAAATCTGTCGTCTGTCGCGAGAACGGCTGAAAATGCTCACCCACAAAAGTGCCCAACGCGCCATAAGAAGTTTTCACTTCAAAAATCAAAAAGTGGTTTCTTCCAAGTTTCTTGGTAAAACGCCAAAGGCTCGAAGTAAAAGTTAGAGGTTTTTGGATTACAAAAATATATGACGGTAAATAAACAATTTTCAAAAAGTGGACCAAAAAAAATTCATTTAACATTTTTAAACGATTTAACAACTTAACACCCTCGACGCCAAACCCTATTACACCTATATTATTTTGGGCCGGGCCTTAAAATTCAATAATTAATTAATGCATTTTTGTAAATAATCAAAAGAGTATTAAGGATTTTCGCAAAGTTTTTCATGAAGTATACTCCGTAAAGAATGAAAATTAGAAGTCCTGCGTTAACAAAAAGGGTTATAATTTTTAATTTATATCATGAGTCGAACAGCCTCCTCACATCAACAGACGATAAGCTCTTTCTGATAACAATTCGAATTACAAACGCATAAAATACACGAATGCATTGTCATTTATCATCCATCACCCGGATATGAAATAAAAGGTCTCATTCATAAAGAACGACCCTCATTGAGGTTGTCTTTTCTCCGTCAACGATATAAGTTTACGAGGCGTATTTCAACGGCGAGGTCGAATAAGATCGATATTTCAATAGCAATGTCAGAGGTAAGTATACTTAATGTGTTTGTTTGTAATTATTTCCGTCTTTATTGACTTTAGTAATTGAATTTACCTAGCAGGTGGCCAAGGGAATATGAAACTAACAACGTCACCAAAATTGATAAGTCCTTATCTTCTTCTTAATATATATAAATCTCGTGTCACAATGTTTGTCCTCAATGGACTCCTAAACCATTTAACCGATTATAATAAAATTCGCACACCATGTGCAGTTCGATCCAACTTGAGAGATAGGATAGCTTACATCCCGATATTCCCACGGGATCGGGAGTTACGCGGGTGAAACCGCGTAGGGCAGCTAGTTAATATATATAAATCTCGTGTCACAATGTTTGTCCTTAATGGACTCCTAAACCACTTAACCGATTATAATAAAATTCGCACACCACGTGCAGTTCGATCCAACTTGAGAGATAGGATAGCTTACATTCCGATATTCCCACGGGATCGGGAGTTACGCGGGTGAAACCGCGTAGGGCAGCTAGTTTATTATAAGTCCCAATCCCGTGGGAATATCAAAATGAAAGGTAGCCTATAGCCTTCCTCGATAAATGGACTATCCAACACAAAAATATTTTTCAATTCGAACCAGTAGTTCCTGAGATTAGCGCGTTCAAACAATCTTTGCAGCTTTATAATATTAACTAGCGACGCGCCCCGGCTTCGCACGGCTGTATTATATCTAAAAACCTTCCTCTTTAATCACTCTATCTATTAAAAAAAACCGCATCAAAATCCGTTGCGTAGTTTTAAAGATCTAAGCATACAAAGGGACATAGGGACGGCGAAAAGTGACTTTATTTTATACTAGCGTAGCGACCCGCCCCGGCTTCGCACGGCTATATTATGCATGTATTATACATATAAACCTTCCCCTTGAACCACTCTATCTATTAAAAAAACTGCATCAAAATCCGTTGCGTAGTTTTAAAGATCTAAGCATACAAAGGGACATAGGGACGGCGAAAAGCATGAAGCAGATCTGTTTCATAGCGAAAAGTGACTTTATACTATGTAGTGTCACGATGTGCCATCGTCGCAACAGCTCCTTTCTTTTAAATTCTAAATAAATAATTAATATTCTTTTTAATGAACTTATAAACTAAAAAAAGCTTTAATTTTACACAAAATTAGGTCATTTTGAAACTGCTAGCGACCTCTCTCATCTAAAAGACTAACTACTTGAATCGGTTCTGGCGAAATAACGCCGTTCCGCCTCGACAGATGGAGCTAATTGCGACCACAAAATCGATTTAATTTCTTCACTAAAACAATTTAGTAATTGTTTTAACTAACTAAATCTAACTTAATACATTTAAATCACATAAAGAAACAATAAATCAATAAATAAAAAACTAGAATTTAACATTATATTTTTATCTGTGGCTCATCTGTCAAATGACGTACTTCCGAGGTGACATACATGTAGCTCCACCCGGTTTTGCTCTTCTCATTTTTCCTTGCGAATGGCGGAGAGCTTTCGCGACTTATAAAGCTTGGAAATTATTAATTCTATTCCCTATTACCAGGTAAGTGGATGCATCAACAAAAAACTAAAATATTTACAAAATATCGCAGTTACAGAAATTCGTGAGACGTACCTCGTGGTCACGCTCTGCCCTTTTTTAGGTCTGCCTTGTTTCTCAAAATGGTAAACCCTTTTCTTATAACTAAATGAAACCTAGTCTTTAAATGTGCATGCGCAGTTTACAATAAATAATTGTACTTATTGATATTATGTGACACGTTCGCATCTTAACTTAAAAATAACCAAGTACACACACCCTGTTTGTACCGGTGTACTAAAGGAACGCTTTCCCTTTAAGGTTATCTACCTAATGTAATATTATTTCTCTTAATTTAACTCATAAATTATTAGATTTTAAGTTCTAAGTAACTCTGTTTTAACATGTTGCCTGAATTTGTTGTGAAAGCCACCGACCAAGGAACGCATTTAGTATTGTCAGAGAAGACTTAATCTTGAACGGTCGATGACTTTCATAACGGGCATTTTGGACACCTGTTGACCCCTAATACTGGAACTTCCAGGGAATTATCGTCGGGCTTACAGCACCCCTACTCTTTGGAGAAGCTTCCGGGGCTATACACGAAGACACCGGTCCGTCATGACACCGAGGAGCCGATTCCGGTCTGGGACCGTTTGGCGTAGACCGGCGTCTTGACGAACTTTGAAGAAGAGATGCCACACCTTGTCCCGGACGCTACACGACCTGTTCCCTTGAGCTAAGTTTTCTTTATGAAACCCAACAACCGGTAACTCGCAGAGAGAGAGAGAGAGAGAGAGATAGGGAGATAGAGAGCTTTGTGTCCTACACTAGCTCGGTTCTAACCCCGCTGAAACCGACCCTCTAAAGGAAAAAGTCCCATGTCCTTATTCTAGCCTCAACGTTAAACACTAAACTTAAATACTTGTATTCCACGTCTAAAAAAAACTTAATTCTAACTTAACCTAACTTAAATATTAACTTAACTTGTAGCTTAGTTCTTAATAATCTTAAAATAAGTCTTGTAGCTTAGTTTCTTAATAAATATTATGTACTATTCTAATCGTCTCGCTTATCATTTTTCCGCCCCAACGATTAGCATAGCGACAGTAGTGAAGTGACTATATAGTGAAGTATAGATTACGTTTATAAAATACGTATGTATTTATGATTCTGCATATTTACTTTGACAAGCTTCTGGGTTGAACTAAGTTTCCAGTTACATAAAGTGACTTATCAGTACATAATATACTGTATACAATACATAACCGATTGTGTTAGCTACAATTTTTAATGTAATCATGTAAACTTCCTTTGTTACATTGTTTTTCCAACTTTTTGTTCCCTTGCTAAATAGAAACTTGTTTAAAAAACGGTTTTCCAAGACCAATTAACTGTTACAAATATGCCA
This sequence comes from Idaea aversata, assembly GCA_907269075.1. Taxonomy (NCBI): domain Eukaryota; kingdom Metazoa; phylum Arthropoda; class Insecta; order Lepidoptera; family Geometridae; genus Idaea; species Idaea aversata. The sequence continues at coordinate 5,109,468 of OU026103.1, forward strand.
ATGGACGAACGGGTCTTAAATTATTTTTTAAGACGCTTCAAAGTGATATTGCATGATTCCTATTGAATAAAGAATTTTGACTTTGATCAAGCTCTATGACACACACAAACATTATGACAGAATTTTTTTTCCTTTTCTTGTTTGACCTCACGAACGTTATGCCAATGAAAGGACTTTTGGAAAAAATTAACCCCTACGCGGACGAGGTCGCCGGTGAAATCAAGTTCGTGATAATTCAGCAGTGGCAATATTCAATATAATTCAATATTCATAATAATAGTAGCAGTAATTTTACTAACCTTTTAACTCTTTGCGTACGCGTCTCATAATAAACAACCATGTGTGCGCTGGTTCCCCATCAATGGGGATTTGTGAACTTTTAGTTCACTTTTCCCCATTACTTGCTGATTCCGAGTATAATGGGGAAAAGTGAACTAAAAGTTCAAAAATCCCCATCGGTTTATAATTTTTTTTTTAAATGGGGATTTGTGAACAAAAAATTCACAAATCCCCATCAGTTTAAAACTTATACTTCAAAATCAGAATTTGTCAACTAAAAATTCGGAAATCCCCATCAGCTCAAAAGAAATAAAAGGTTATGATAGAGATATTTTGTGGACGTACACAAATCGCCATCAATTTGACAGAGTTAGTTCATAACGGAGGTTGGTGGACGGAACAAAAGTAACAAATATTTTATTACGTCCTTATTAATTTACAAATTTGAAAATAATATTTGATTAAAAAATTGTGAAGATTTTCTGAAAACTACCTACACCAAAAAGAAAACAAATATTGTGTCTAAAATTATTGTTTAATCACAAAGAGTATTTTTTCTAAAATGATAAATTACATTAATACATAGTCAACCGTATTATTGGCTATGTTTGTAGATAAGTAAAAACACATAAAGTTAAAGTAATATTAAATCACAGATTTAAAAATAATCAACTAGGCAGGTAGGTTATTAACAAAATCTGCATAATAATATCAAATTGCACACATATTGATCTAAAGTAATTTAACAATGTGCAATTTGATTTGCACATTTTGTAAATTACCTAGTCGATTAAGTATTATGGAATCTGTGATTTGATATGTTACTTGAGATCAACATTGTGTGCAAGTTGATTTGTACATTTATTATTCTTGTGGATAGAATATCTTAAAAAGCTCCCAATGCTTTTTTTTTACAATGATATATTTTTATTTCCCATTTACTCTATTCTTAATTCAAAATTAAATTTTATTTTTTTAGTTGGATCTTCTATAAAAGCGTGTTTTTTTTTCTATTATTTTTTCTAAAATAACAAATTACATTAGTACAGTTGAACTTAATATAGTCAAACGCATTATTGGCTATATTTGTAGATGAGTAAAAACATTACGTTAACGTTATATTAAATCGCAGATTTAAAAATAAAAAACTAGCTAGGTAATTAACAAAATGTGCAAATCAAATTGCACACATATTGATCTTAAAGAATAAAACAAATCACAGAGATACAAGAATAATAAATGTGCAAATCAACTTGCACACAATGTTGATCTCAAGTAACTTATCAAATTACAGATTCAATAATACTTAATCGACTAGGTAATTTACAAAATGTGCAAATCAAATTGCACATTGTTAAATTACTTTACTTAATATAACGTTAACGTAATGTTTTTACTCATCTACAAATATAGCCAATAATGCGTTTGACTATATTAAGTCCAACTGTACTAATGTAATTTGTCATTTTAGAAAAAATAATAGAAAAAAACACGCTTTTATAGAAGTACCAACTAAAAAATTTAAATTTAATTTTGGATTAAGAATAGAGTAAATGGGAAATAAAAATATATCATTGTAAAAAAAAAAGCGTGGGGAGCTTTTTAAGATATCCTATCCACAAGAATAATAAATGTACAAATCAACTTGCACACAATGTTGATCTCAAGTAACATATCAAATCACAGATTCCATAATACTTAATCGACTAGGTAATTTACAAAATGTGCAAATCAAATTGCACATTGTTAAATTACTTTAGATCAATATGTGTGCAATTTGATATTATTATGCAGATTTTGTTAATAACCTACCTGCCTAGTTGATTATTTTTAAATCTGTGATTTAATATTACTTTAACGTTATGTGTTTTTACTTATCTACAAACATAGCCAATAATACGTTTGACTATGTATTAATGTAATTTATCATTTTAGAAAAAATACTCTTTGTGATTAAACAATAATTTTAGACACAATATTTGTTTTCTTTTTGGTATAGGTAGTTTTCAGAAAATCTTCACAATTTTTAAATCAAATATTATTTTCAAATTTGTAAATTAAGAAGGACGTGTTAAAATATTTGTAACTTTTGTTCCGTCCACCAACCTCCGTTATGAACTAACTCTGTCAAATTGATGGCGATTTGTGTACGTCCACAAAATATATCTATCATAACCCTTTATTTCTGTTGAGCTGATGGGGATTTCCGAATTTTTTGTTGACAAATTCCGATTTTGAAGTAAAAGTTTTACACTGATGGGGATTTGTGAATTTTTTGTTCACAAATCTCCATTTTAAAATAAATTTATAAACCGATGGGGATTTTTGAACTTTTTGTTCACTTTTCCCCATTATACTCGGAATCAGCAAGTAATGGGGAAAAGTGAACTAAAAGTTCACAAATCCCCATTGATGGGGAAAATCAATGGGGAAAAGTGAACTAACCCCTTAAAACGTGCTTATTTTAAAAAAATGGTGGTCTGTAAAGTCGGTTTACGGACGATAATTTTACGTGATAACGTCATATGAAAACAAGGAAGGATTAAGATTTTTTTGTTATTCCTATAAATATATATTTTTCTCTTTTTTCTTCCTTATATTTTTTTTTCCTGTAAATATGTCTTCTATTCGTTTCTTTTCTTTCTATTCGCTTTTATTCACTCGTCACCATAACACAAGCCCAGATGAGCGATATTATTATAAAATACATACTCTCATGTTACCGGAACATTACACTCTTGTGTGAATGTAGGTGTTCCATCAATTTACTAGACGTTATCATTTATCACGTCAAAAAACAACATACTTATAAAAAATATGTGCCCAATTCAGACCACACGTATTTGGTACTTAAAGTACCAATACTTTCGGTTATGCTCTTAAAATAACTGACATATTTAACGCACCCAACCGATACATGTGAAGTGGTTTCAAAACGTACAGACAAAACACGCGGTATCCGGCAACGGTGCGTGTGCGCAATTAGAATGCACTCTGGAGCGCATGAGTATTTCAAACCACGCGAAAAGTGATAAAAGTTATAGATCATTATTTTAAATTTTACCTTCTCTAAGAAGACGAGGCAGTATGACTATTATCTTTTTTTAATATGGTCCTTGCCGCTTAATTAAATAAATAAATATTGCAAGACTTTACTCAGAGCTCACAACGCATAAGACGCCACCGTGACGTTTACAATCCTGTGCGGCACTATTTGAACATTGAAGGAACATTGTAACTTGTGGATCGAAGCCACATCGGTTGGTGTAGCGGGTGGCGGCTTATACCACTCGGCTAACTAAAGACATAGCTAACATGTTTAAAATAATAATCACACTATCATAAGTACTTTTAATTCAAGTATTGATGTTAGTGAGTAACGTCTATTAGAAGAAGGTCGTAACTCCAATACTTGTTGATAGTATTATTGTAGCAAACTGATAGTGGACTTATGTCGCATACAGTACCTACCTACATACACATTTTCATGTAGAGGTTTCAGCAGTTCGTTGATCAGAAAAGAAAAACATCAATACCGTGGACCACTAGCACTATATTGGTCTGATGGCATAGATACCTACAAAATAAGGCACTTCACATTGCAGCACAACTACATACAAATAACAACCAGTTTGCTCTTAGAAGCCATAATGGTTAACTCAAGGATTTTACTTGTAGGAGTTTTATTTTTAACTGCTACGTAGCTAGATTTCAAGCTGAGTAAATAAGTTACTGTTATTTATTAAATAAACCAGATTTTTTTTTCAATTTCAAAGTGGCCTATCATGTTACTTGTATTTCTTTAGACTGTGATACGAAAATGAAATACATAAATCGAAAAATAGTCTATGGGTTTACTTAAAAAATTGCAACTTGCTAGGTCCACCTGTTTTTGAGAACACGGACAGACAGACAGACAGACAAGAGAGTGATCATAAGACTTCCTTTTTTACCTTTTGAGAAACGGAACCCTAAAATAGTACATTGCGATACAAGTGTGGAAAGTTGATCATTCCATAGAGGCGGTTTATGACGCGCGAGCGGAACGCGAGCGTGGCAAAAGCCGAGATGGAATGATCAATTCACACGTGTATCGTACGACGTTTTTTATCACAGTTGCGAATAAAAAAAAAGACTTGTTAAAATTTTAATAATAAAAAGTTTTAAAGAATTTTAGGTTATGTTTACTATTTTTTGTTAATTACACTCCCGAAAGGCTAGGCAAAAGACTTTTAACCTATACAGCGTCTGACATACAATATTTTTTTAGGGTTTTTTCATTTGTTTTTGCGTCGGCGGTTAAAAACAGAATATATTAGTTCCGGGTTTCATTAAAAACAGAATATATAAAAAAAATATATTTATGTATCTAAAGAAAAAACAAAATAAAAACAAAACTCAATTTTTAATTATTTTCAAAGACGTCATTACGTAATATTATCAACTTCAACTTCAACTTTTTTGTATGGCTGATTGCTGACATAAAGGCGCAATTCTGCCAATGTCAAGTGGGTCGAGGAAAAAAACTACAGCAATGAGAGTGGACGGTATAATGTTTTGGACGGTACCTAAGATTACCTTGTGCAGAATAATTTTAACTAAACAAAAAGGGACAACACAAAATAAATATGTACTTACTCATAAATATTTAAGTAAAAATAATATAGGTACCTACTAACCTAATGAATAAACAAAAAAAAACTAAAAATCAAAAAATAGGGACCTACTCTGAGGGACCTACTACTTACCTAATACAATAAATTTACATAAAAAATACCATGACTAAATATACTTAGGTACATACTAATTTATAGTTTTATTTTATTAGTAATAATATACCTAGCTAGAAAATAGACGAACCGAGTAAAAACGAGAGAAAGAAGATTTTTAAGGGAGGAAGGACGAGGAATATCCTCAGGAAGGGAGTCATATAAAGAAAACTGCTGCTTCGGGCAAGAGAAAAATATATGATTAACTGTACCCTCATCCAAGCCACACTCACAGATAGAGTTATTCCTGATCCTAAGTTTGGAAAGGTGAACCGGTGAGCACGTGTGACCAATTCTCAACCTACAGATCACAGACGTTGTTGTCTTGTCAATGTTTTTAAAACGGGAAAACCAGGGTCTAATCGGGATTATTGGTTGAATATCACTATAATATTTGCCGACCCTGTTTCTAGTCAGTTCCCATCTTTTAGACCATGCCTCAAGCAAATTATCCCTTAGAGTAGGAGTAAGATCGTGAGAATAAACCTCAGAGTGTGTCGTTGACCCGACTTGGATAGCATTTTTGGCACAAGAGTCCGCATTCTCGTTTCCAGGTATTCCAGCATGACCCGGGATCCAGGCGAGTGCAATATCAATGCCTAGTTGATGACATTCAAATAACGCCTTTCTAATTTCAAAAATGATTGGGTATTTGGCTTTAGAACGAAAAGGGTTTGACAAAATGGCTTGAAGACAACTTTTAGAGTCCGAAAGAATTAACGTTTTATTAAGGTTATGTGATTTAACAAATAAAATAGCTTCCAGAAGAGCAATAGCCTCCCCTGTAAAAACAGAACAGAGTGAAGGACACTTGAAACTTAAAATGATCCTAGATAAGGGAAACCAAACAGCTGCGCCGACTGGACTATATTGTGATAATTTGGAAGCATCAGTATATAAAGTAGTCCATCCGGGGAAATCAGTATTTAATTTAATTAAAAAAGCAGTAGGGGTATCTAAACAGTCTTTATCAATTTCAAAATCAACCAACACCATAGGTTTAAAGATTAAAGCTTCATACGATAATGAAAAGATTGGAGATAACTGAAATTGAATAATAGGGTTGGGAAGGCGAGTCAATTTTAAAAAACTTCTTAGGATGCAGGGTAACTTATCACTTGAAGGGATGTTGACGGGATCTAGAGAATCATTGTATGCTTTGATTTTTCTTTGCAGCGGATGTTGGGAATTCTGCAATACCCTCAGGAGAAACCGATCACAAAGAAATTGTCTTCTCAAGTCCAAAGGCGGTTCCACGCATTCAACCTGCATGGCGTTGATAGGCGATGATCTCATTGCCCCCAAGATTAAGCGAAGACATTTCGACTGAATTTTATCTAATTTCGAAAGAGCCGATTTATTACAAGGATCTAAAATAAATGAACCATAATCCAAATGACTACGTACAATCGCATTGTATAACAATTTTTGACTAAACGGGTGAGAACCCCACCAGACGCCCGATAGTGAGCGTAGAACGTTAATATTTTTCTCGCATTTTCCTGCGACATACTCAAAATGGGCTTCTCCTGACATTCTGGAATCCAGATGGACACCGAGAAACTTCACCTTTGAAACTTGAGGAATCACTCCGCCATCCACATACAAGTGAACATTCGGGATCACCCTCTTACGAGTAAAGACCACAGCCCTGCATTTAGAAACTGACAAGGATAGACCATGAGCTGCTAGCCAAGAGTTCAAACTATTTAAATTAATGTTGAGTTGAGAAGTAGCTTGATCAGCAGAATCGGCGGATACGTAAATGGCCAAATCATCAGCATATTGAAGAATCTCAGCCGGAGGAGCAACAGATTTATCTAATGCTGCTGTGTAGATGCTGAACAACAATGGACTCAAGACGGATCCTTGCGGTAAGCCCTTCCAAATAGACCTAACAGAGCGAGAGGAAGAGTCTACTCGCCCTCCCATATCCATTCCGATTTGGTCCTTTATGATAATGGATCTTTCAGTAAACAAGTTCATGCAAAAACGAACCATCTTCCAAGGAATATTCAGCTGAACAAGTTTGTTCTTGAGAATCTGGAGTTGAACGTTATCATAAGCAGACTCTATGTCCAGAAACACCGCTATCAAGTATTGTTTTCTAAGCATGGCCAAACGAATATCAGTGGATAAGATGCTGAGACTGTCTAAAGTGCCCATTCCTTTTCTGAATCCGAACTGTGATTCAGCCAACATGTTCCGACTTTCCACAAACCATTCGATTCTTAGTTTAATCAGATGTTCTGAGATTTTGGCTAGGACAGATGATAGAGCAATGGGTCTGCGACTATTGGGAGAGGAGGGATCAACTCCAGGTTTGGGAATGGGAATTATTATCTGGGTTTTCCAAGACTCTGGAACAAGACCAATATCGAAGAAATTATTAATTAAATGGAGAAGATAAAGTTTACAATTATCTGAAGACTTAGAAATAAATGAATATGGAATACCATCCATCCCTGGAGAAGAATCTCTTAGACCGTCAAGTGCAATCTGTAATTCATTAAAAGAAAAGGGAGAATCCATTGAACTGGTTGAAGACAGGAAATATTTTGGAAGAGGGAGGGAATCCTCAGTGGGCACCCAGGGTGGAGCAAGTTTATCTGAAAAAGGTTCAATCCATGATTCCAAGTCGTTTGAGGTAATATTATTAATGGAGCAGGATCCCCTGTAACGTTTTATTGCTCTCCAAACGATCGTAGCGGGAGTTCTGGGGGATAAGCTCTCGCAGAAACGTTTCCAACCTAGTTTCTTCTTAGAGGATAACATTCTCTTGACCTTAGCTGCACACCGTTTATATTCAATAAAATTTGAGGATGTCATATTAAAGTTATATGATAGTTCAGCTTCCTTTCTTTTTCTGATGGCCTCAGAACATTCGGAATCCCACCAAGGCGTAGAAACAAAGAAGTTTGGCGGCTTTTTAATAGGGATGTGAGAATCAGCAGATGAATTTAAGGCATCAATAAACAAAGAATAAGCATTCAAGCAACTGGATTCATTTGGAATAGGAAGGGAGATAATTTTACCATCTAAGGTAGAAGCATAAGTAGGCCAATTGGCTCCCGAGAGTCTGAATTTAAGAAGTGATGAAGAATTGGAAAAAGGCGATACTCTGGACTGTAACTGAAGAATTATGGGAAAATGATCGCTACCATACGTTTGGGAAAGAATTTCCCAGGAAAGTTGAGAGGACAAGTGAGCGGAGCAAAGAGAAAGATCTGTCACACTTCTTGGATCTTGATTAGGGAAAACTCTATGAGTAGGAGATCCATTATTTAATACACAGAGGTCGAAATCATCAAATACTTCTAATAAGTTGTCCGAGAAGGAGTCATGACGGCCCGAACCCCAAGATGGGTTGTGGGAATTAAAGTCACCTAGGATAATGAAGGGGGCTGGTATAGAAGATAATAATTGTGAAATGACAGGGATGAGATTAGGGGTAGGATGGGGAATATATATGGAAACAAAAGAAATATTGAAAGCTCTAATAGCTACTGCATTAAATTCAAAAGGAAGAGGAGGAAGCGAAATCTGGGAGAAAGAGACATTACGTCGAATAAATAGAGCACAGCCGGCGTGATTATCTGATCGATCATCTCGAAGACATGAGTACCCCGAAACCCTGAAAGGAGCACCAGGGTTAAACCATGTCTCCGATATGGCGATCATTACCGGTTTATATTTATTTATTAAATGAATCAACTCTGGCTTTTTAGGCCTGAGACTGCGACTGTTCCATTGAAGGATAGGAATTTGATCCATTATTATGAACCTTAGTGTATTGTAAAAGTTTGTGGGCAACGTCGGACGGTAAGCTAATGTTATTTTGGGTAATAATAGATAAAAGAAGGGAAATTAGAAATTGGAGAGAGTCCTGAGATTGGGGAGCGTGGGAATTACAACAGGAGTTATGTTGAATGGCACAACCATTAGGTTGTGAAGAAGAAGGGTTTGATGTAATATTATGGAGAGCAGATCTATCGTAGGACTTTCCAAGGGAGGGACGCGAACGTGGGTTTAATGTGATCGTTTTACGGAAAGATTGGGTAGAGGGTTGGGAGGAAACAGACTTCCTAGATATCTGAGAGGAAGGGGTTAGTGAGAAAGAAGGGGATTGGGATAACACCTCAGAGAAAGATTTGGACACGATGGGGAAGCGTATAGAAGCGTCATAATAAGAAATACCTTCCTTAGCCATAACCGCCTTGATATCATTTTGCCGTTGGAATTCAGGACATATTTTATTATTCGCATAGTGAGAACCGGAGCAGTGAATACAGGAAGCTTGGTCAATCTCAACATTACATTGGTCTCCAGTGTGTTCCTGCGCACATTTAAAACACTTAGGTTTTGAGCGACATTGCGATTTTATATGCCCGTATTTGCAGCAGTTAAGGCACTGGATGGTGGGGTAACAATATACCTCCACAGGGAGAGAAGTATGAAACGAGTAAACATGAGTCGGGAGGGATTGACCTTGAAAGGTAATGACGACAGACTGAGTCGGGATCCAACTGACCTTTCCATCTAGTATAGATTTCCTATTAAATCTCCTGGCTTTAAGGACAAAAGTAGGGGTTGGGATAATTAAGGAATCAACAAACTCAGCCATTGAAAGGTCGGTGGGGACGTTTCGCACTACCTCCATTCTAGTAACATTGTAAGAGGGAATATGAGAATCATACTGATGTTCCTTTAAGAGAGGATTAGAGAGGAAACTATTGGCATCTTCTGGAAATTTAAATGAAATAGACAACTTGTTTCTGCCAATTTTTTTAATACCGTCCTGGGATATATTTTTTATCTTGTATCTGGATAAAAGTTGCCCAAATTTAATAGGCCTGACGTACGTGCCCGAATCCGGTTGGGATACCGTTTTGGAAACAATAACAATGAAAGGACCTTTGTCACTAGAAGTGTAAAAGTTCGGAGTGCCGACGACGATGTTTGGGTGAGAGTACACTGTTTGTATTGAAGCAGCACTTTCCTCGGGATCGACTATTGTTTTTTTAACAGAATCGCGGGGATCATTTTCTTCAAGTCGTCTTTTATTGGCTAGTCTATTTTCTACCTGAGGTTCCTCAGATGTAGCCCCAGACTGATCAATGGCGATGTGAAATTGATTCATCTCTATATCGGGAGGCTCATCATGAGCCTCCCCCTCCCGGACCATTCCGGCACCCACCTGCAAAAAACTAATAGATACTAAAATGGATACTAACTAAATAAACAACTCTGCACTGGAAAAGCTGCAAAAAGACGCGAAAAATTGCAATTAATTTCACAAACTCTAATCGCACGTGTTTACCCTCTAGCACCCCGAAATGAGCCAATGACGTAATATTATCGTTCGCAGACTTTAGAGACAACCTTTTGAAAAGAAGAAAAAAGGTACCAACAAAGAGTTTTAAGCCAGCAAGGCTTAAAAACTCTTTGGATGGTACCTTTTTCTATACATCAAAACAGTATAACCCAGATAAAGGAGATCATTCATGTTTCTAACAAAAAATACCCACAAAAAAAAATGCCGGCCAGTAATAAAAATTATTTGTATCTTGTAGAGAATAACATTTTAAACAATGTTTACTAAGGCAACAAAGAGCTACGATCAAAAATCGTTGAGTTATTTTACATTGAAAACCCAAAAAATGCATTTTATAGGGATCCGTTTGACCACTTTTAAGATCCCACTATAACTTCTGAAAGGGTTATTGGATATACCTATGTATATAAATATAATAAAAACAGACAAAACTTATCCATTTACTACTTATTTTTATATTTTTTCTGTAGTAATATCTTAGAAGTGGTCAAACGGATCTCTACAAAATGCATTTTTTTGGGTTTTCAATGTAAAATAACTCAACGATGGTTCATCGTAGCTCTTTGTTGCCTTATTAAACATTATTTAAAATGTTATTCTCTACAAGATAGAAACATTTTTTTTTGTGGCCGGCACGTTAATTTTTGGGTACGATTTGAACGATGTCCTTAAGAATGTTTCATCTACTATATGTCATTAGCAGTAAGATACGTATTTGACATATCGGGATGACGTATTATTTTCCAACACTAGTTGGATTTTTTTTTATCGCACGCGTGTATTACGTTGCATTATGAGCCTAAAAGCGGTTTAATAAGATCCACTTTATGAGCAACTGTGATAAAAATTAATATTCGAATGAGGTCGCCTAAAATGAGCACATTTTTTTTAAATTTAAATTGTAATTTGGTTTTTGACCTGAAAACATCATTAAAATCCATAAGGGGTCACTTAAAAAACCAAATGTAACGTTAATTACGTTACATTTGTATTATTTGTAACGGATAAAAGGAGAATGGATGGAAGGTTGGATTAGCTACATCCGTCGGAATTGTATCAACTTAACACAAAATGAAAGGTTTAACACACTTACTGCGGGTGCATTCCAGATACGGGGGTTTTTTTTTATACATTGGGGCATTTAAGAACGGAAAAGGAAAGATCAATCAATCTCTGCAATGTGCACTGTTTTAACTAAGTCCCCTGTTTTAACTTCCGCAATATTTACCCCCTTGTAGCTAGTCTTAATTTCCCCCGAGTCCCTATTTCCTTCTACTTCAAATCTTGAGCTAATGAAGCCCCATGAGACTTGATAACAATGTACTTTTACTAGGTTACTTAGCAATCTACAAAGAAAACTAGAATAACTTTCAAACGGCTGAACTACATTCTAATAAATCTCATCTTATTTCTTTATTTATTCTTTGTGATTGTTTTCTAATTCTGTCTGTTTTATGTTCATTTTTATTTGTAATTTGTAGATAAGTATGTACCTATTTTATTTTATTATATATCTTGAATCACTCTATCTATTAAAAAAAACCGCATCAAAATCCGTTGCGTAGTTTTAAAGATTTAAGCATACAAAGGGATATAGGGACATAGGGACAGAGAAATCGACTTTGTTTTATACTATGTAGTGATTCATTTTCTTGTCCGTGTGCTCTTATAATAAATGTCATTCTATTATATTTAAGGTAAAGTTTTAAATAAAGGCCAAGTGCGAGTCGGACTCACGCACGAAAGGTTTCGAACCATAATTTTCTGTTTTTAGCAGAAATACATTATCTGTAAAAATTTCAACTGTCTAGCTATCACGGTTCATGAGATACAGCCTGGTGACAGACAGACAGAGTCTTAGTAATAGGGTCCCCTTTGTGTACGGAACTCTAAAAACATTGACCGCAAATACAAAACAACAGATTCTTAAAATATACAATCGAATATATTATTCGAAAACAAACACAGCATTAACACATTAACAACATCTGCTAACGATTCCGTTATTTCCATAACCACACAGACTTTTAAAAAAATACCCCACCCAGTGTTCAAAATTAAGCATAAATACGTGCTTAAAACATAAACAAACGTTTTAGTGTCACGAGATCATTAAACTAAATATATTTGAATAGGGGAAAAGTTGGGCACTAACTTTGAAAGGGGGAAACAATGGCTTAATAAAAGGGGTTTCCGTTTTATTAAGCCTTTAGCGTGTAGACCTAAAACAATATTAAACTTTTCAATGGGTCGTACTTTATTGTATACTTAATTAAAAGAAATAAATTGAAGCTAACTAGCTCTATAATTCAAGAGATTGTTAAAGTTAAAACAAACGAAATTCATCTTGTTTGACAGCCCTGCCCCCTTAGACAAGATTGCTTTCTATTAGCAATCGACAGATTTAATTGTATGGAACTGACATCAAGCATTGTATGAAATTGGCATTAGATGAAACTTGTCTACCATTTTTTTCTCTGATGCTACACCACGTGACTTTTTGTTGGTTTATCTCAATATTATACAAAAAAAATAACAAAAAATACTGTCGATTGGCGATATCGCTAATAGAAAGCAATCTTGTCTAAGGGGGCTGGTCTATGAATAAGCAATGCATCCTTCTGAAGTTGGTCCGTTAAAGAAACAAGAAAATTAAAGTACCTATTAAATACGAGTTGAAAACTGCATGATGACAAATTAATCGTCTGATTATGCCAAAAAATGTCAAATTAGATCTCACTGACTGGCAATTTTGATTCACCTTGAAGAAAACATCGTAAGCTCATAAAATGTATAAGAATAGGTGGTCCTTCACTATTTTATACAAATTACGGAAGTTTGGTTGTAGCAGTAGACACTGACTGCTTAATGAAGTAGTGAATGATATCACTTCACTGTGACAAGTTCCGTAGTTTCGGCCCATAACATTTGCCCCGCGTAGCGGCTTAAATTATATCTAATAACCGGTCAAGTGCAGGTCGGATTCGCACACGAAGGTTCCGTGCCATATTGTATGGGAGGCCCACTTACTTTTTTTCTGTACTTATTTGTTGTTAAAGCGCCAACAGAAATACGTCATCTGTAAAAAATCAACTGTCTAGCTATCACGGTTCATGAGATACAGCCTGGTGACATACAGACAGACAAACAGACAGTAGAGTCTTTGTAATAGGGTCTCGTGTTTACCCTTTGGGTACGGAACCGTAAAAAACTAATACATAATGCGATGTTTGTCTTTAATATTGACTTAATTTTACCTCGTTGAGCTTCCATTATTACATCACAATATGTAAAAATAATGATGAATGAATTAGTAGCCATAATTCTGGTACTTCAAACGGGATCTTTATCCCTGCACCAGGCGTCGTCGAAACGATCAGTTAGGTACTCACACTAATAAAGGCAATTCGACCATCGATAAACCCGACAAAGTTTTCAGACTGATCAATCGTAGAAACGGTTTGAGGAATACGCCTCAAGCTCTAAACATAGCTCCCAGAGAAATTTGATACTTTCAATCCAGTCCGATAAAACGTTTGGTGAATAATTCAGATGTAACAAGAACTAGTAAGTAAATTGTAATTTATTTATCTTGTTTCTCACAGTACAAATAGCTTTTCCTGACCTCATGTCACGGGGCAATCAAGACCGGTAAATACAATATTTTATCGCGTAGGCATATGGTAATACAAGTAACTCAATAATGCAGCATGATAGATTAAAGTAAGAAGTAGTTATTTCCGTGTAACTAGTCTTTCGGAACAGCTGTTTGAATAATCGAATCGTGCACCGCAATTTTATTGTCAATACGAACAAAACGATCGGAACTTATTCTCCAGAGGTTATAAAGGGTCCTCGTCATCGAGGCCAACCTGTTTCCGGTCACATTATTTATAGCCAAAGGAAGTACACTCAAAAGTGGTTTCTTAATCTTATGCTATGCGCGAATGCGCCTCTTCCTGTGGACAGTGGCAACACTTCCTTTATTTGCAGTAGTATTAAGTAGAGAAGTGTGCAAGCGGTGCTGCGGTTATCGAATTATTAATTTGCAATTAGATATTCAAACGATAATAGAAGATGGCCTCAAGTAGACAAGTCGTTAGCATGAGACTCTGAGTCAAGCAACCCAGCAGCCTTAGACAAGATTAATTTTCATTAGCCAAGCCATTAGCGATTTCGCCAATCGACAAATTATTTTGTATGAAATTGACATAAGATTACACTTTTCAACCATTTTATTTTCTTAAACGCAAGACTACGCTACTTTGTTGGTCTTTGTCAAATTCATACAAAAATCAGTCGATTGGCGATAATAAAAAGTAATCTTGTCTAAGGGAGCATATTGGTTATTACAAGTACCTAAAACATGGTAAGATGAGGATCTTCCGGAACATACGTGTGTGACTGTAGGAGATCTACCCAAACGATACCTTTCTGTGCCATGTTAGCCGTACCGCAAAATACCTCAACTATAATTAGGCAGTAGAGTTCCTAGTCCTACAGCACCAAGAATTTCTACACACTTCACTCGCGTTTTAGTCCGAGGTTGACAAGTTCGTATAAGAAACTAATTAACATTGTGGGTGCTGTAGACTTAACTTAATTGACCCCACTTCGACTATCAAATCACGATAACAATTGAATTAGGTCCAATAACTGTTTCTTACAAATGAATTAGGTTTTTCAGTGACATATTTGGATGTTAGGTCTTATAAGTTAATCTTAATTATTTTAAAGCAGTCGTACCGGTTTATCCAAAGCCTTATTGCTCAATGATGATAAAAATTAAAGAGAGTTGACTGACTGTTTAGAATGATTCAAAGGTATGACTCATGGATAAGCTCAAAGTCTACCCTTTGTCTGTCCTGCAGCATGATAAAATTGTGTATCAAATTGTGTAACCATTTTGTAAGTCACTTTCTATTTTTTCTTGGAACCATATAAATTGTCATAACAACATGACAATTTATATGGTTCCAAGAAAAAAGTTCTCCTAACAATATCTGTTTAAAGATAAGTTGAAACATATTTAATTAAACAAACACGCTTTTATATCAATACACCAACACATACTTAACAATGTTTTGATATCAAATTCAATATTTCGGTCAAACTAAAATTAGTCGAGATGTCATTGACCCGAGCTGATCCATCGATTCGTTGACCTGTGCAAGATAAAACGAAAAACTGGGCCTGAGCCAGTTTGGTTGCGACATATATCTAGCCAGGAGACTCTATCTGCGGGTGTGTTCGTTTATGCTCATCGACCTCACCAAACCTTACATTATGAAATAATTCGGAAGCAAGTGTTAGAAACTTGTAACATTTACCCGCCACACTCGTGCGGTTTTGCGAATAATTAATTACAGTTATTAATCATTCCATATGTAAACATTTTACAACCATAACTAACTAATAACCTGCTAAGCAGCGTCTATAAACTGGTACAGTAACTTTTAAAATATGTTCATTGTTACCTAAAGATGATCTGTTAGTTCAATACTTTGTTAGTTTTTAATAATTTAATCGTTTTAAGCGCCCACGTTTTTATTTGTTAGTCTGCCTTCCTGAACAGATAAGGGCAGATAAACGTATCAGCTTAACCAAATTAAGACAAACCAAGTAAGGAAATGAACAGTGGGAGCGCGTAACTGATGGTCTTTGGATAAATAGTGGAGTGCAAAAGGCCGATATGGGCAAAACCCTTCCGCACTTCGCAATCACACAAAGAATCCACACAATTATACGCTAATCTCAAATGAGTATCACGAGAGGCGTAGTTCTATGATTCAATCGACCTTTAAAACATACCTATTTAAAGTACATATGAAATAATAATCGCAAAAACACGAGGAATCCTTAAAAAAGCGACATGTGTTTCAACTTGTGAACAAATCGGATTTGGTCACATGGAGCGACGCATGGGCAGACATTAGCCGATTAACTAAAAGACAGGCCTTCTCTGAGTGAAGAGTAACCAGTATTCAAATGACCAGGATACCGCAAGCAGAGAGTCAAGTTTAAGCTATAAACAAGCAAACCGACAAGCTAAGAAATTCATTCAGGCTTGTTGATAGCATCTACGACAATTAATCAACCCATTGATTGACATAAGTATATATGCAGTTTTCAGGATCAAACGGTTGGTTGGCTTGTAGCTGAATGGAATTCTAGGTATACGTGCCCTTCTGTAAATGTCAAATCATGTCATGCCTTCCGGGATGTTTAAGTTTAATCATGCTGTATAAAGGAAAAACATAAACAGATGTCACGTTATAGTCCCAAACGTCTTTTATCGTTTAGCATGCAACGATTGGTGTCTTTAACCAAGGTCTGATAAGATAAAGCAAATATGATTAGTATTCAGAGCATATTGTGACAATCCATTTAAATATTTATGACAATACGTACTATTTGTCAATTTTGTTAAGCATGCAATTTATCTCTTTAAAATGATGGTATAACTTCGTCATTGTTTATTGGTGGTGGGAAGATGCGTCTATTTCCCGACGTGTAAAATTTTGGGGTATAGTATTTTCCGGTCGTGAATAAATAGTTAGCAAGCAAGCGCGTTTTCTTTATTGTTCTTCTTTGTAGGGTTCCGTACGAAAAGGGTAAAAACGTGACATTACTAAGACTTCACTGTCCGTCCGTCTGTCACCGGACTGTATCTCATGAACCGTGATAGTTAGACAGTTGAAATTTTTACAGATTATTGTATTTATGTTGCTGCTTTAACAACAAACATACTAAAAACAGAAAAATATATATTTTAAGTGGGGCTCCCATACAACATGGTACGGAACCCTTCGTGCGCGAGTCCGACTCGCACTTGACCGGTTTTTAACCTGTATGGTTAAAGATTCAAGGTGCCTTATACTTCATTCAATTTGCACTTGTTATGCCACCCATAGCATAAATGATACGTGACTAAATTCACGAAGCAAGTAGGTAGTATAATTCTTGGTATGTAATTGCTATGACTATCTCTGGGAGATCTAGGTACTTCAACACACCTAATCTTATATCTTAGAGCTGTTAATCGTCAACAAACAATGATGCAAAAGCGAATTTGTCGTTGAAACGTAAATATTCATTCATTCATTCATTCAAAAAATATCATAAAGGATATCAGATAGAAAGATTCATATAGGAAACTAGCGACCCGCCCCGGCTTCGCACGGCTATAATATTATGCATGTATTATACATTTAAACTTTCCACTTGAATCACTCTATCTATTAAAAAACCGCATCAAAATCCGTTGCGTAGTTTTAAATATCTAAGTTCTAAGCATACATAGGTACAGACAGCGGAAAGTGACTTTGTTTTTACCCGACTACGGCGAAGCCAAAAGGGAAGGTTATGTTTTATATTATGTAATGAAGGGAGAATCAAACTATTAAACGACTTAAGTTTCGGACCTCACCGTTAATGAATGCTTCAGTAAAAAAATCATTTATCATTCTAATTTTATGACAGGGGCCTTTAATAATTATAATAGGAGCATTCATTGTACGTCTTTTAACGCTTCGTGTTCTGTTTTTCTCAGTCCGTATGTGTACCACATGGAGATACAATGACCCATAAATAAAATGGGTACATTAGACAAATGTGGGTCTGTACGAGGTTTTAGCCTTTGTTCATAAAATAATAGGTTCCATTATAACATGTCCCTTGATATTTGAGTCGCGGAACAATATATATATTTGAGTCCTGGAATAATATGAAACTAATGACATTATCATATCATCACATTTTATTTATTTTTTCTTCAATAGTCTGTTACATATCTGTGTGTGTTTCAATTTAATGCGGGCTGGTTTTCGGCCCGACACCGCATTTAACGTGTTAATGTTTATGGAATTTTATTTAAAATATTTTGAATAAGTATCTATTTTATTTCAGCACGTTACCTTGTGAAAATATAAATTTATACTTAATTTTGATTAAAATAAATTTAAAATTTATATGTTTTTTTAATTTTATATTGGAATTTTTAGTTAAAAATAATGTTAAACATTTTGTTTTTATTTTAAAAGTGTCCAGTTTTTTATTCCCATAAAATCGCGTAGATTTCCCATTGTTAACAATGACCTTATAATTTTTTCTAACTATACCTAAATGATTTCCGTATTCACACTTTTTCAGTCTGAAAATTCAATTAAGTTTTTTGTTATAGTTTTGTTAATTGGGGAAAAGACCGTAGTTTACGTAATTAAGTACGTAACTTCTACTTCAAAGTAAGAGAGATATAAGGTTTTTTCAGAGGAAAAAATCGGATTCGATGTTATATGAGAGCCTCACAATTTTTTTTTCTGTTTTTTGTATTTATTTGTTCTTATAGCGGCAATAGAAATACATCATAATTAGTAAAAATTTCAACTCTCTAGCTATCATGGTTCATGAGATACAGCCTGGTGACAGACAGACAGATGGACTTACGGACAGCGAAATCTTAGTAATAGGTAATAGGCCGAGCATTTGCAAAGTCGGTTAAGTTCAGGGATATCTTCAATTTCCACACGCAAAATTAAAACATAAAGCTACATCATAATACTGTTCTCCTTCTAGGAGATGAAAATAAATTCTTTTACACATAGAAATACTTATCTTATCAACTTGTCTGTAAGTAGGTAAACCAATAAAGATTTTCGCTGTTGTAGATATATGGGTACTTTAGGTTTATTTTGGGTTCCGTACGTCAAAAGGGAAAAAAAGGAACCCTTATCTTTATAGGATCACTCTCTTGTCCGTGTGTCACAGCCGATTTTTTTTACTTTACTGTAAAAAGTGAACGAACAAGGAAATGGTCTACCTGAAGTTGTTTATGAAGTAATACTATTAATATTATAAACTAGCTGCGCTCCGCGGTTTCACCCGCGTAAGTCCCGATCCCGTGGGAATATTACACTAAAAAGTAGCCTATAACCTTCCTCGATAAATGGACTACCCTATACAAAAAGAATTTTTGAATTAAAACCATTCGTTCCTGAGATTAGCGCGTTCAAACAGACAAACAAACTGTTCAGCTTTATAATATTAGTATAGTTGTGAAAGTTTGTGTGTGTATGTATGTATGTTACTTCTTTACGCAAAACTATTGAACTGATTGCAATGGAACTCGATATTAGATAGCTAGAGATCAGGGGCCTAAGTCTGCTAACACAATTGTGTTACAATAGTGTGTCGATATAATCATAATAGAAATTTAATGTCAAAAATATGACATTACATGTCAAATTGGTATTCTACTAACGTTGACTATTCTATCGAGACACCACTGACATACCACTGACTCACTTTTGTATTCTGCTCTACAATCGTGGCATAATGGAATCTCGATAGTTGTCAAAACGGTATATTGCTTAGCAACATATACCATGTTGCTAGGCAACACCTGCAAGGTAAATGTTACCATACCATTGAGACTCCATAGTGATTATATTGCGATGTTATTAAAACTTTAGCAGAATACCAAATAAAGTCACAATCTCGATATAATATCAATAGAGTCTCGATATAATGATAATGGTTGGGCAAATAGCAGAATAAGGCCCCTGGATTAATACTTAAACTATATTTTATCCCGATATTCCCACAGTATCGGGACTTACGCGGGTGAAACCGCGGAGCGCCACTAGACACACATTATAAATATTCGAACTACTCTTTAAATTCCCAAGATTTACATTCAAAACGCAATAAAGTATAATATCTTGAGATGTTATTCTAATATTAATCTAAGTGCTTACATAAATATTATTTTGAAATTTATTTTATTAAGGTAGGTAGTAAGTATCTAAGTGCTTAGAAATATATAAGTTTCTATAGTAATGTAGGTATATATTTTATTTTGTATTCAATTTGTTTTTATAAAAATCGAAATCTTAGAAACAATAAATAAAATGAATCTACAATAAGTGGTTTTGAAGTTACGTGGGAACAGATGAACATACATACAAACATACATACAGGTCAAACACATAACCCTCCCTTTTGGCTTCGCCGTAGTCGGGTAAAAATATTATAAAGAGGAAAGATTTTTAGTCTTTTTGTGTTTGTAATGAATAGGCTGCGAAAGTACTGGGCCGTTTTTCATTAAACTTAGTATAAAGATAGAAAGATACATTGATAAATTGGAAGTAACATAGGCTACTTTTTATCCCGATATTCCCAAGAGATTGGGACTTACGTGGGTAAAACCGCTGGGTACTGCGAGTAAATAATATATTTTTTTATTTTTTATACTGACATAGTTTTTTTTTTTTTTTTTTTTTTTTTTAAATAATATCTGCTATCAGTCTTTCGACTATGATCAGATGTTGTGTAGGGAAATGACGGGCAGAGTGTTCTCCCTTCACTAAAGAAGACCCTCTTCATTTAAATGTCAGCCAGTTGCATGATGTGCTTTCTCTTAAGCCTTTTTTTAATCTTAGGCTCGACTAGTTGGCTTGCCAGTAAGTTTGGGTGACTATTTAGTCTCTCTCTGTACAGTTACAGTACTGACATAGTTAACATCAATTAAATAATAGTTTATTATCTACCGAACAATTTCTAATTTTATTATGTGATTAACCTCTATTCTAACAAGTTTTATTTGTTTAATTAAAATAATTTATTTTATGTCACTAATTCACAATGTTCCTATCTATAATAATATTTTAACACTTACAATTGTATTTTTTAATTTATGCATTTATTATGGCCTTTTAACCAGTATGCTTAAAACTACGCAATTTTGATGCGGTTTTTTAATAGTGATTCAAGAGGAAGGTTAATATTATGTATAATACATGCATAATATAGCCGTGCGAAGCCGGGGCGGGTCGCTAGTTAATATTATGATAAATATAACTTTGTCGCCTCTTCCCAGTCATATGGCTTGATTGATTTTGATAAAAATTTGTACAGTGGTAGTCCATAATATGGAGTAAGATTTAAGCAACATTTATCCCAATTTTTTTTTTTTTTTTTTTTTTTATTAGTAATGGGTTTGCACTTGACCATAATATGCCATAATTTTCTTATGGGATTCGGGAAATTCTGCGGGTGAAATTATGGGGCTCTGCTAGTTTGTTGTACTACAAAAATGATAAAGACCACTAGGCCCTTCCCACCTTTCAGAAGGGTGTCACCACTCATCAGTAAGATGCCATAGATGGGCGCTCCGGATTGGCAAATGTTTCATGATGCCATTGGACCTTCTTACTTTAGTACCAAAATAATGGGAACTTCTGATTTTTAGCAATTCGATGATTTATTAGGCAAGTACTAAAATGATTAAAATAAGTGCAGGACCATCTAGTTAAAATACTGGCAGCTTATTTTTGCCCTACATTTTTTTATTTTTGATAGGCTTTTGACCTTATTCTATTTTTAAATTATTTATCTTATTTATTATTCTATGAGACTTGTGCTAGATTTACAAGTCATCAAACTTAGGTATATGCTGTACAAAATATCTATCTGGGTCGTATCTGGGGGAAAACCCCTGGGTCTATAAATGTGAAACTTAGCTTAAAGGGTATGCCTTCTGCAAGGCTGTACTAGCGGGCAGACAGCTAGCTTTTCTACATGGAAACTGACAATGCACGCAGTGAAAACCCTTCGAAAACCGCTAGTCCAAACTATGAATTCATGAGCTTGTAATTAGGGACTTAAAAATCAGGTACGCAGGCCCGCTACAAGGGTGATTGGGTTCTATGTAGGGGAATCCTCGAGCCTAGCTAGTTATAACAAATAAATACTTACAGTACAAAACATACTATTCATAAACAGCTGTTGAGTCCTGCTTGGCTTTGCACATTATTTACCTCCTTCAACTTATAAACACAACACTAATGTTTAAGTTATTCAGCACGATAGTATCACAATATCAAGAAGCCTCTCGATATGCTAATAATTAAAAAAGCATTATCAAGAAACCAATTACTTTTTCGAAAGAACCGTAATATAGCGAACGCACAGTAGTCGCAATTTTTTAACGCGACAAACGTCTCGTCCGCACTAGTTCTCAAAACAAACAATTTGTTTTTTTTTCAGTCGGCAGCAAGCAACATTTTCGGAGGCACCGGATTGGTTCAATTTGTGTGAGTGAAGGATTATTGTGAATGAATGACATTGGCAAGTAGTTCAATGAACATAAAGGCCGGAGTACACTAAAGACATTTTTGCCTGATACTTTTAGAAGAAAGTGAACGTTGTGGTGAACTTTATCTTGGACTTTAAACTCCTACTTTAGTTGATATTTATAATAGCAATTTCGAAGATCTGCCGTGGGTCTGCAATTTAAATGCCTCATTGTACGAGTGAATTCTGCTAATAATGATCTTAACAACGGCAAAGGTCTCATTTATATTATTATGCTTCAGGAGTCTCTGTCCTGCCAGTGCCGTATTATCCATAAGGCACTTTAGGCAAGTGCCTAGGGGCCCACTATGACCAGGGGCCCAGCACTCCCGATTAAATAATGAAAAAAAAAAGAGGGATTGTGTGGTTTTAAACGATTTGTATCTAAAAAAATTAGAGGCGTTAATATTTGAACATGCTTCTTAATCAGTACAATATGTACCTACATTTTTATTTTTTAATGTTTATGTTAGTTTTATAAAAATATGCAAGATTTCCCTATTGTTTGTTTCATTTTTAAATGACTCCGATACTTCGTCCTGTAGATTGTGGCGAAAGTCTTTTCACTTGAAGGAAGGCGTATACCTACCTTTGCAATGTGATGACTGAAGTCTATTGTTGATGATGATGGTACCTTCATTCTCCCCCTTCCCCTCGGACCTCTGATCAGAGCAGACGTGTTTCTGAGAGCGTAATAAATCATAATAAATAAATAATAATTAATATAAAATCAAAATTTTTACGTAAAGTAATGTAGTGCAAATATTAGGAGTGCATAACCGGCAGGAAGCAGATTGCTATCAACAAGCATAGTGTGAGTAAACAGTCCCATTAACAAACTCACAATACTACGTACATTTTTGAATGAATGAAGGAGGTCTATGTTAACTGGACGGAACACATACTTGTGCGTATTCGTCGATCGCCACCAACTTACCTTGACCCCCGGCCCTACAGGCCTACACCAATACCTACTGCGTGTTATAGTCTCCTGGTACTTTAAGATCATAAAATGTCTCTCATCCGAACACCACCAACCTCGCCGAACGGTGCAGCGCCCCCTAGCGGTAAAGAAGTAAAACTTAAACAAAGCAAACTAACGCTGCCGCTGCTTAGTAGAGGTCAACTAAAGCATTGCGAATCGGCACCGGATCTACCCCAACTGTCTAATTCAACAAAAAAACGCAGGCTCGAAGATGATACTGACGAAAATAGCGAAGATACACTTTTGACGACTTTTCAAGAAATGCTGACTGCTTTCTCGACAAGATTGGAGAAAAAAATCGAAGACTTACATACAACAATACACAGTATCCAGCAACAAAACAACGAACTTACAAAAAGTGTAGAAGTTATGTCGTCCAAACACGACGAACTATTGTCTCGACTGTCGGTATTAGAAGAAGGGAAAAAAGAAGATAAGAAACGCATAGAAATCTTGGAAGACAAAATAGAATTTTTGGAAAGGAAAAATAGAGCAACTGGTATTGAAATACGAAACGTCCAGAAGGCACAGGGAGAAACAAAGGAAGACCTGTGTAATATGGTGTCAAACCTAGGACAACTTCTAGAAACGAATATTACGACTGATAAAATCAAAGACATATACAGAGTGAAAAGTAAGGATAACACTAACCCCATTATTGTGGAATTCACCAGTGTTATGACCAAAGAAAATATTCTAAAAGCAACCAAGCTGTTTAATAAAAATAAAACCAAGAACGAAAAACTAAACTCGGCACACCTGAAACTGAAACAACCAGTTAAGCCAGTATTTATCTCAGAATCACTTACGATAAAGACACAAAGATTGTTCTATCTCGCCAGGCTGTTCCAAAAAGAATATAACTACTCTTTCTGCTGGACTGCGCATGGTGTTGTCTATCTTCGGCTAAATGAGCAATCGTCTCAAATAAGAATAATAACTGAGGAGGACATCAATACTCTACGTAGAAAGGCGTGACTAGTCTCTGCTCCCTGTATAACTCCATTTTGCTGTCACATAATTAATTTTACTTATATGTTGTACAAATCAGCACCTACTGTTTATGTTTTAAACATTAGTGTAACCTTTTTCTTAAATTGTCACTATATATACACTTACACACTTTACAAAAAACAAAAATTAGTAATGAAACATACACTAAAATTTATTTACAGGTTTCTAGGTCATAAAATAAATATTTTAAAGCTAAACACTAATATATTTTTGGATACATTTTACTACTCTTATAAAAATGATTGATTTACAAGTTTTAAATGAAATTGACAACGATTCTTTGATTGAATCTGTGGAATGTGATCCTGAAGCATTGAAGTCACACATAAAACTAATTTTCAATAAGTCGCTTTCGATTATGCTACAAAACATTCGAAGCATAGGTTGCAACATGCCTGGTCTTATCGCTATGCTTACACAGCTTGATACCTTTTGTGATATATTGATACTCACCGAATGTAGACTACTACAAACAGCAGACATCCCTAAGCTAGACGGTTATTTGAGTGAGTACACACGTAAAAATATCATTCAAAATGACGGGGTTGTCGTTTTTGTTAAAAATGATATACCCTGCACCATAGAGGAACCTCTTTTCTCAGAAGGAAACTGCCTAGTGATCAAAATGGGAAAAGACTACGCCATCGTGGCAATCTACCGCTCACCTTCTTACCGAAACACCGACATCTTTCTAAACTCTCTGAACAATGTTCTCCTTAGTCTTTCCGCCTTTAAAAATGTGGTTCTAATTGGTGACATAAATATCGATATTGGCGAGAGAACAAAATATGAGACGGTGGCGCATGATTATTCTACTCTCAATGCCATTCATGGTTTATTTCCTACTCACTTGTTTACCACTAGAGATGAAAGTGGCACATGCTTGGACCACTCTTTCCTAAAATCAAAAAGTAAATCATCAACTTTTGTCGTAAAAACAACGTTAACCGACCACAGGACTATTTTTTTGTGTTTAGACAACATGCGAAATCGCATTTATTCTACTAAGTCTAAACGTTTACTTAACTATGATTCTTTACATGCTGACATTATGCAAATCGATTTTAATTGCATATATTGTATGAATGATCCTAACATAGCCTTAAATTTCTTAATAGATTCCATTAAATTAGCGGTCGAAAATAATACAAAGATTATTACACTTTCAAATAGAAAAAGAATAATCAAGCCTTGGATTACACCAGGACTTTTGAGATGCTTAAGAAATCGAGACAAATTACACAAGAAAACAAGAGCCTACCCTAATAATGAAGTTTTGAGGATAACATATGTTAGATACAGAAATTATTGTAATAAACTACTAAAAAAACTTAAAATTGCATACGAAAAGGAACAAATTACAAAAGCAGGAAATGACAGTAAAAAACTTTGGAATACTATCAAAAAGATCACGTATACAGAAAAAAATAACCATGACTTAAATGCAGAATTGCTAAACTTATGTGAATCCCCTTTAGCATCAGTCAATGAAATTAACGACTTTTTTGTAAATGTAGGACAAAATCTAGCAAATAAATTCGACAAAACCATAACGTCCAATTGTAGGCTCAGTGCAAATATTAATACTCAGTGTATCAACTCTTTTGTAATGCTTGACGTTGATGAACGAGAAGTTGAACTACTCATTAATGACTTAAAATTAGGCAGTGCTGTGGGTATTGACAAAATTCCCAATAAGCTTCTAAAGCAATATAAACATATTTTAGTACCGCCTTTAACAAACATCTTTAATAAATGTCTCCAAAATGGTGTCTTTCCAAACGTGCTAAAAACCTCTTTAGTGACACCAGTACACAAGGGTGGAGACAGAAATCGTATCACCAATTTTCGACCCATTTCTATTCTTCCCTCTATATCAAAAATTTTAGAAAAAATCCTTAATGTTAGATTAGTTAAATTCATTGAAGACAACAACTTATTATCTCATCATCAGTTTGGCTTTCGAAAAGGAAAGTCGACTGAGGATGCTGTACTTACCCTAACAGAATTTATTGCCCAAAGTCTAGACAGTGGTAAAAGAACAATTGCTATTTTCCTAGACTTAGCAAAGGCTTTCGATACGGTTTCTGTCCCACTTCTGTTACTTAAATTAGAATCCCTAGGAATTCGAGGTACACAACTGAAAATCTTTGAGGATTATCTGTCGAACAGATTCCAATGTGTAAAACTAGACTCCTACATAAGTCAGCCTAAAAAAGTAAATTATGGGGTACCACAAGGGAGTATTCTCGGACCTACACTGTTTCTCATCTTCATAAATGACCTCCTGAAACTAAACTTAATACAGGGTGAAATAATTGCTTATGCAGACGATACTGCATTACTTTTTTCTGCAGATAGCTGGGAGCAAGTTATTGATAATGCTCAATCTGGGCTGAATGACATTAAACAATGGCTAAATACCAACAAACTTACACTGAATGTGTCGAAATCAAAATCTATGATCTTTTCGATCAGAAATCTTAGAGGAAACAAAGTAAACCCTGAAGTTACAGCCCACGATTGTGATATCCTTCAACATCAGAAATGTTCCTGTAACAGCCTAGAAAATGTCAAGTCAATCAAGTACCTTGGGGTTGTAATCGACGCAAACCTTAGCTTTAACGACCACATTAGATTACTGAGTACTAGGATAAGAAGATTAATTTACATTTTTAAAACCCTCAGACAAATTTTAGAGCCACACAGATTAAAGCAGGTTTACTTTGCACTTTGCCAATGCCTAATTACTTATTGTATCTCATGCTGGGGTGGTATACCAAAAACCAATCTGAAGAAAATAGAAATTGCTCAAAGGGTTGTCCTAAAAGTATCTACTTTTAAACCTTCTCGTTTTCCTACTATTGACCTGTTCAGTTTTTGCGAAGTTCTTACGGTTCGACAACTATTTATCCTCAGTGTTATTCTGAGGCAGCACTCGATGATTTCTTTTGACCCTGTTGCATTGTCGGCTCGAAGAAGCTTTATAGTTCCAATGCATAGAAGATTTCGTACTGCTTTTAGTCATAGATTTTTATCATATATAGGTCCTTATATATACAATCAAATAAATAAACTACTCAATATCTACCCACTTACTAAAACAAATTGTAAAATAGAGATAACACGTTACCTACAGTCTCTTTCATATGATGAGACTGAATGTTTACTGAAAATAGAGACCTAATTTTTCCTACTATAATTTGATATTATCATTTCCCCATACCTAAAAGTAAGTTTCATTATATATTATTATCCGTTACACACCCTCTCACATACACCCATTCACCACTCACAATACACACAGAGAGGACTAACATACACATTAATAGTATTATGTAAATTGCTATTGTTATTTTAGCCATAATTAATAGTAATTCTCCAAAATGTTTTCGGAAATAGACTATGCTCTGGTTTTTTTATATTCTTACCACAAAATATTTAAATTCTTAGATTAGTATGTATAAATAGGTATTATAAATATAGTGATTATAATGTCTGTGGGGTTTTGGCGCTGGATGCTGAAACACAAGTTCACGCTTAGTTCGGCAACAGTGGCTACAATATTTCTTGAATGTATGTAACTAGTTATAGTACCTACAATGTTTTTTTTGGAAATAAACTATTATTATTATTATTATTATTCTATTTCGTAATGTAGACAGTAAAACATTCCAAATTGCGTTGTTGTGGTATGAAAAAGGGCAGGGGGGAGCTGTGCCTAGGGGCCCCGAGATGGTTAATCCGGCCCTGTGTCCTGCCATAGGTTTAGCCTATCTAAAATTAAATTTCATCATCAGGATTTCAAATTTAAATTAAATATTATTATGCACCTACATAAATAGCAGATTACGCTTGCAAATTATCAATAAAAAAAATTAGTAAGAGTTTTCCTTTAATTTAAAGAAGGTAAAAATCTTCATTGTGCGCTGTACTTTATGAACGAATGATTCGAGACCACAGATAACAAATAAGGTAGAAATCAAATGAACGGATGTCAATGTTACAATATATAATAATATAGTTTTCTACTACTTTCATTAAATTGTTTTTTTTTTAATCAATTATGGCTTGGCACTGGCACTCTTTGTGCAAGTGCATAAAACCCCTAATCATAGTTTTTCATAAAGATTCGGATTTTGACGTAATAACTTTAAAATCAATCAGAAAAAGTAGGGGGGATATAACGTGATAATGACGGATATGAGAGAAGACGATGCAGCTTGGATCAGCTACATCTATCAGGATTGTGTCGACTTGGTGTATGACAGATGAGACATATTAGGAAATATAATATAGAGACTGCGTCTCGATTATCGATACAGCATACCCGGATGAGCTGGTCATGACTTGCCTTTCACAGTGTGGAAGTGGAAGTCACTCAACAGTCTAAGGACTCAGGTTGGTCGCTGCAGGGCGAACCTGCGAAGATGGGGCATGATCGATCCGTGCCGGGTTCGATGCGACTGCGGGGCCCCCGAGCAAACTATGGTTCACCTCTTGACTTGCCCCTCCAATCCTAATAGCTGTATATTGGCTGACCTGATGTCAGCAGCTGGCAGCTCACTGGAGTGGGCAGATCTGACCCTGCCTCATCAATACCCCCTTAATTTTAATTTGTGCTATCGATACGAAGAAGATACCCGGATTTTTTAATGTAAATTTTTATGGTAAAAAGAAATATTCAAAAAGGGCAGTAACACATGGGTATGGAGACTGGCCGACTACTATGTCGGCTCAATCATTTGTTTATTTTTTGGCAACCACCTTTATAGTTTTTGAGTGAGAACAAACACTGTGATGATGTGATTGTACTGATGTCTTCTGTAGTCTGTACATTGCCATCATTTTGAAAGATGACCGAGCCATTAAAAAAATGTGTGATCGTTTATTTTGACAAAATGTTACAACCCCTTTGGATTTTATTTGGCAGCTGATTTTATTTTACATTTGTCACCAATACCCTGAATAATTCTACTAAGTAGTAGAAATTTGAAAGATCGATCGTTATGGTAACACCAATCTTCCGTCCGTCCATTTTCATTTTGCAAACTCAAAAAAACGACGACGGAAAAGAAAAGAAAAAGGAATATTTCCTACTGTGTCGGTTTAAAACTCTGGTCGTTATTATGTGCATTTTCTGTGTTTTAAATAGGTGCCTTTAGTAATAATTACTTTTCTCGTAAGGACAAAATCGAAAGAAGATTTTAACGGTAAGTTATGACATTTCACAAATTTTTGTTTGTATAGCGAGAAAGTGACCGTTGTTAACGTAGCATTCGCTGCAGATGTGGTCTAGTTTCACATCTCGGCATTTAACGTGGCTATAATTGAACCGGGTACCAATTAACGTTTTGTTCCGCGATATTGGGCGGGTAGCCATGTAAGATATCAAGATAAAATGAATCACCAGCAAATTGATAATTTATCGGATTCCAAGTGCATTGTGTTTTAGAAATGTCTCTAAAAATATACACCTGTGCTTTAGGAAAGTTGGCACTATAACTAGGCTTGTTTATTGCTATTTTATTGATCGTTTTATTGCAGCTACAAAGGTAACCGACGTAATTTAATTTAGTAGTTAGTGAACAAACATAGAACAACTGATATATTATGAAAATAAACATCTATCTGTCCCCTAGCTTACGCATTACGTACACACCGGCTTTTTGTTCTCAAATTCATAACTCTATTGTCCATATTCAGAATGCCAGCTAGTTGGTAACACAAAGACCAGTACAATAATGATTGTTTCAAAAAGACAGATTCTACACCAAATCCTAATCATAGCTAATTTTAAAAACCCAAAAGTTGGCTCAAATGTAGAGGCTAAGTGTGGAAACAGCCCCGTACAACTAAACGGAACTAAATCTGAAAGTTTGCTTATTTTTTCCTCTTCCCGGTCAAATAACTGGACCAATTTGGATGGAAATCGACGAAGTGGTAGCTTAGTAGATAGAACTCCCTCGGGTTTGAGACTTCGGTGAAACCGTGGAGAGCAGCTAGTCTAATAAAAATTTTTAGGATGTTTGTTTCAATATTATTTCAGCTCTATTTTACTAGACAAATAATTAACTTAAAAGTATCCAATTTAACAAAAATATCATTTGTCATTGTGTTGCAAAGTTTGATATTTGTGCAAGGTTTCAGTGTTTAATACCTCACAGAAATCATCTTTAACTCTGTTCCAAGTTTCATCAAAATAGGTTCAATAGTTTTACGAGTCAGTTAGGTTCATTACAAAAAAACTAAACATAAATGTTAAATTTTGTGCGTGAGTTTGTATGTTTGTGACTCTTTCATGCAAACTACTGAACCCATTGCGTTGTAACTCAGTATGTAGGTAGCTGGTAACCTGGATCAATATAGGCTCAAAATTACATGGGTGAAACCACTGCCGCAGCTTGTATTTATATAGATTAAGGTCTAAAAATGGTCCGAGTCTCCAGTTGCAGGAGGCCTAGGCCAAAAGGTACACCGAACTTAAAGATTTTTTATAACAGACTAGCTTTTACCCGCGGCTTCGTCCACATCCTTTCTTATCTGATGCCTACGTCATACAAATAATACACCCTCCAAGTTTCAGGTCTCTACGTTCAGCCGTTTAGGCTGTGCGATGATCCATCAGTCAGGACAAAGCATCTTATATGTATAGATTAGCTAGTTCAGACATCAATAATTGTACAACCTAAGCTGGGAATAAAAGGCTTCACTATCACTACATAGTATAAAATAAAGTAACTTTTCGCCATCCCTATGTATGCTTAGTTCTTTAAAACTACGCAACGGATTTTGATGCGGTTTTTTTAAATAGATAGAGTGATTCAAGAGGAAGGTTTATATGTATAATACATGCATAATATAGTATATTATATTAAGGTCTGAAAAGACTACAATCTTTCTCACCTATATATGAAAACGTTGCCTTGACTTCTTGTGGTGAAACTGCCTCTGATTGCAAAGGTCAAATGTAATGAGCGGTACAACTTAAGTCATTCATGGCTAACTTGAATCCTTATAAAGTAATCATACATATTGTTTTATTATTCTGACTTAACAGCCTAGCTAGATAGATAAATAATTAGATAACTTTATTTGTACAACACAGGAAGGAACATTAAACTCGATATACACAAAGAAATAGCTAGAAAGTAGGCGCAACTTGCTCAAATGGGAGGCCTTATCACTGAAAGCGACACTGATTCCATAGATTTTTTTTTTTTTCATCCAAAGGTTGCCTTTCCTAATTTAAAAACGTTATAATAGTTATTTTTTTTAATGACATGCATCTTACATACAGACCACCTGATTTCAAAAAAATATAATGGTAAGCTGAAAGCTCTGAATTTAAACCTGGGGCCTTATTCTGCTATTTGGCCAACCATTGTCATTATATCGAGACTCTATTGATATTTTATCGAGATTGTGATTTTATTTGGTATTCTGCTAAAGTTTTAATAACATCGCAATATAATCACTATGGAGTCTCAATGGTATGGTAATATTTACCTTGCAGGTGTTGCCTAGCAACATGGTATATGTTGTTAAACAATATACCGTTTTGACAACTATCGAGATTCCATTAAGCCACGATTGTAGAGCAGAACACAAAAGTGAGTCAGTGGTGTCTCGATAGAATAGTCAACGTTAGGAGAATACGAATTTGACATGTAATGTCATATTTTTGACATTAAATTTCTATTACGATTATATCGACACACTATTGAAATACAATTGTGTTAGCAGACTTAGGCCCCTGGACAGAAAGAAATATGTGCACTAATTGACATTGCTCTGCTAAAGGAAAACGTGATGATGAAACATTCGGCTTCATTAGACGTGTTGAAAAGTTCTTTCTTATGGACATGGTTGACCCGACGCCGACGTACACATTTATAATTATTATAAAGTTTACATAGAAGTACTTAAGGCCATTAACCAGTCTTTAAATAAAACTCTGTTCATTAAAATACTTTCTTCAAATCCTAAACAAATATTTGCTTAATATCTGACCTCGATTTAGGTAGTATTTCTTATACAGTTCAGAATTTACTTAGCATGTTTTGAGTTATGCCTATTTAAGGAAAGTTATTACTGGTTTTTCTACCTACTAGATTGCCTTACGGATTTAGTTGTGAGAAAACATATAAATAGAGATGAACTATTAATATGGTACTTATTAACTACTTGCTCCGCGGATTCGCCCACATAAATCCTGATCCCGCGAAAATTTTGCGATGAAAAGTATCCCATGTCCTTCTCCATCGCCAAAACTACCACTATGCAGATTTTTATTCAAATTAGTCCAGTCATTTGACTGAATTTTTCCGGATATTCTCACGGCACTGACACTTACTCAGGGCTCATCACTACATAGTATAAAACAAAGTCGCTTTCTCTGTCCCTATATTCCTATGTATGCTTAAATCTTTAAAACTACGCAACGGATTTTGATGCGGTTTTTTTTAATAAATAGAGTGATTCAAGAGGAAGGTTTATTAGTATAATACATGCATAATACAGCCGTGCGAAGCCGGGGCGGGTCGCTAGTCTATAATATAAAAATGAATCGCTGAATGTGTAAGCGCAAATCTCGAGAAAAGCTGAACCGATTTCGCTAATTTGTTTTTTGTTGTGTTTGTTATTGTCAGGAGAAGGTTCTTATGAAATAAAAAATTAAGAAAATTGCGTAGAATATAATTACGCGGGTAAAACCTCGGGGCGCAGCTAGTGTTTAATATTATTTTCTTTGTCCACAGCTAAATTTAATTTCAACCAACAAACTGACAGACATACATAATGGAGGAAGAGAATGAGTACAAGAAGTTACCGACAGAAGACAAATGCGTCCACAAGCTCTGGAAGGCCAGGGTTGCAGGATACGAGGAAGCCATAAAGCTGTTCAATCAGATTGACGATGAGAAGTCTCCGGAATGGAATAAATATCTCGGATTGATTAAGAAGTTTGTCACAGATAGCAATGCTGTTGCTCAGGAGAAAGGTTTGTTAAATTATTACATTTTAAAGAGATAATTTAGGAGAATAACTGGTCAAACAAGAGTAGGACTCACCCACTGAGGGCCTAGAGCCTACAAATATATCATTTGCTTGTATTTTTAACAAAACATGAGGCAGACGGACTATCAAGTGAACTTTAAGAGGGGTTCCATTGTTTCCTCTCGGAAGCGCAATCAAGAATCAAGAATTTTTATTGTCCAAGTGATGTACATTGAGATCTTAATAATTAAAAATAATAGTTAGGTAACAATCACTTACCCATTACAGGCATACAATATTTATAGTTTGAGCATCTATACAAATAAAACTTACTGTTTAGCTAAGATAATATTGCTCAGTAAATAACATTTGTTTGTGGGCAGACTGATGCCTAAGTGCGGAAATCGGAGCCCCCAAGCCCCCAACCTGAACCTGATTTCTCTTGGGGTATAAAACTCTTATAAGAATCATTTTGCTGCAATCCTCATTATTTTTATTAATATTTGGTCAACCGTTAATCAATGACCATAAAATAAACCTATCAGCCCAGAGTTCTTGGTACTGTTTGTTGAATTCCGTAAACACATACGTCGAAATATTTGTATTTATTCAGTTTAAATCATTGGCATTGGGTTACATTGAATCGTCTTAAAACTAAGTGAGGATGTTATGCGCCCTTCAATGAGAAGAGTACACAAGAAACTTAGAAGGGGTCGAAAATGGCCTGAAATTTTTCGAGAAAAGGATGTTACGGCCGTGCCGCTTTTTTGCTCGACTTGGCGGGGGCACTGCCGTGCCCCCAGATTTTAAGGACAAAAGTTTGTTTACATTTTGTATAAATCGAATTATTTGCTTGAGGTAGGATGTGTTTTTTGTAAGAACAAATAGTAGAAGAGCATGTGTTAATAATAATAAGAAAATACTGCTCTACTCACCATCAAAAGTTGGTTCCGCGCAAGTTCTAAAACTACTAGTTGCTTCTTCAGCAATTATTGTATAACTGAATACAAAATGAATGAGCATTACCTATTTATAAATCCAGGTCGGTCTATACAAAAATACTAGTAACCAAACTATTTTAACTGTTAATCCAATTACTTAGACGTTCACATGAGACATAAATATCGTCACAGCAAGGCGTTGCTTTGCGCCCATCAGTGGGCGACAAAACACACGTGCTCAGCTCTAATCTCACAGTGATTTAATACTTCACGAGTCAGGTCTTGACTGTAGTACATGGCTTCTGTATCACATGGTTTCTAAGGAGTTCAGTCTTCACGTGATGCCGCGTGACTGTTTATACTCAATATTGGAGGATTAGTTTCAGGTTTCAATGAATTGTTTTGCGGGTCATCGGTTTTGTAGGCATCAGACAGGTGTGAGAAACTGAGCACGTGCTGGGACTATTTATAGTTACAGTAATCTTATTGATCCAAAATTTTGAAGTGGATTCACTTATTGAAGAGCCCTCATGACCTGTCACTTTAAGGGTGCTTTTCCAATAGAGATGTGCTATGCTGCGAAGATGTGAAATCTACGCTACGCCACCAGTGCTAAGTGCACCAATGAATATGATTGGTGGATATCAAACGCATCCATAGCATCGTAGCATAGCACATCTCTGGTGGAAAAGCACCCTAAGACTTGAAGGTGGCTGCTTATTATGTTCAGATCAGTTTCTATCCTATAGTGTTTGCTTGCCATATAGGCACAGTCGGCTGCATAATTGCAGCCCCCGGTAGAGTTCGAAAATTACTACTATTGGAATGTTTTCATTCTAATAATTTTTGTTTGATAAATTGATGAGTTAGAAGACTTTAAACTTCAACTAAAGCAGGTGCCAAGAATCTTGTTTGTGTTGGAAATATTCTGATAACAGCCGTTTTGGAGCTCTACGGTGGGTCTGCAATTATGCAGCCGTCCGTACATACCCCTACTTCACCACTATCCCGCTCATATTCAGAAAAAAATCTATTGGCCTCAACTAATTGTATACCAAAAATGATTAAGTTTGGAGCAAGTTATCGTCGAAGATATACCTACATACGAACTACTGAGCGTCTCCCCACTAAAGCTCACCCCAATTAAAGAGATCTAGTAACGAAGAATACTATTATTTCTACTATGACGTATTTCCGCTTCAGGTTTGGAAGCAGCTCTTGTTTTCGTCGAGAACTGCGGCCATGCCGGTAAGACGACTGGCGAGGTGATGTCTGGCATCGTTGCCAAGTGTATCGGAGCACCTAAGACTAAGACTAAAGATCTCGCTCTACAGGTAAATACTAATTTTTAGTTATGAAATTAAGATATCAAATGTATCAATTTGCAGAAAATTCAGGACCTGTTTGAAAAGATTACGATATTGACAATACATCTTCTTGTCGACCCAGTTGGCACAATGTTCGCCATGCCGCACTGCCAAACACGGGGTTGCGGGTTCGGTTCCCGCCTCAGACATGTATTTATGCTTAGATATTTGTCTGTGGTCTGGTTGTTTCTATGTATTATAAGTATATATTTACAAAAGAAAATTATATCCGTTGTCTAGCACCCATAAAACAAGTCCAGTTACTAAGCTTGGGGCTAGATGGCTATGTGTGGAATGTCCTGCAATATTTATTTATTTATTATTATTCTTGGGAACTTGAGACTTACGCGATTTTACCCGCTTTAGTCCCGCTTCTGTGGGAATAAAAAGGAACCTATGTTACTCCCAACAATTCACCGTATCTTTGTACCAAGTTTTATCATAATCAGTCCAGTAGTTTCTAAACCTATCACTATCACTACATAGTATAAAACAAAGTCGCTTTCTCTGTCCCTATATCCCTATGTACCTATGCTTAAATCTTTAAAACTACGCAACGGATTTGGATGCGGTTTATTTTTAATAGATAGAGTGATTCAAGAGGAAGGTTTATATGTATAATACATGCCGTGCGAAGCCGGGGCAGGTCGCTAGTTCATTATAAACAAAACATATTTTCTCTTTATAATATTTATATAGAACAAATAGTGGGTTTATAACAAATATTTATCTTATAGATAACCCTAATGTACGTTGAAATAGAAAAACACGAAATCGTTGAAGAAGAACTTATCAAAGGCATGGAACACAAGAACCCCAAAGTGGTAGCTGCCTGCGTATCTGCCTTACACCAAGCACTGAAACAATTTGGTAACAAAGTTATTGCCATCAAACCTATGGTGAAGAAAATACAAGTTTTATTGGCAGACAGAGATAAGACTGTTAGAGATGAGATGAAGGCTTTAGTCATTGAGATGCACAGGTTAGTGAAAAGTTAATTAATCACATAGATTTTCCAGCAGAAGCAGAAAATGGTACAAAATGGCGGGCGCGCCCCTCCATACAAATCTATTACAGAAGTTTGAACCTAATAGTCCTATAATGAGTCCCTAAGTCTTAAAAGGAAATAATTAAATGTCAAAAGGAACTACTGGGAATAAACCTAAAGATTGGCTAGCAGCAAATAAAGGGGAACGATTTAGGGGAAAGTAGAATACACTTAATAAAATAAACCAGTCAACTGAGATGCAAATCATGCTCCAAAACTAGTTATTGACTTTTCTACAATATATAAAGAGGAAAATTTTCTGTTTGTAACTACTGGACCGATTTTGATGAAACTTGGCATACGGGATACATTGATTCATTAGGAAGGAACATACTTTCTATCCCGATATTCCCACGGGATCGAGAGTTACGAAAGTGAAACTAGTAGTTCCTGAGATTAGCGTATTCAAACCAACTCTTCAGCTTTATTATATAAAGTACTGGCGACCCGCCCCGGCTTCGCACGGCTACATTATGCATGTATTATACATATAAACCTTCCTCTTGAATCACTCCTATTAAAAAAAACCGCATCAAAATCCGTTGCGTAGTTTTAAAGATTTAAGCATACAAAGGGATATAGGGACATGACATGACACAGACTTTGTTTTATACTATGAAGTGATAAAGTATAGATAAGTAAAAGCTTTATTAATTTATAGATGGATTGGTGCAGCTATAGAGCCTCACATAGCGTCATTACAAGCAGTTGTACAACAGGAGTTGCGTGAAGCGTTCGGCAGTACGGGAGGTGCTGTGCCCACTCGGTACTTGCGGTCGCAGCAGAACAGAATCAGGGACGCACCGGCTGCTTCTTCTAATGATGGTAACATATTACAACATAATTAAACTCATTTAACGAATATAATTGCGTTTGGTACCATATTACAACATAATGAACCTCATTCAACGGATCTTAATTGCGTTTAAGCCCGGTAAACAACAGCTACAAGTCCTCGGCCACCGTTAGCTAATTTCGCGTATTTAGGGAGTGTTCTATTTTTAATTGGACGGTAGTTTCACAACATTTCAAATATTTTTGAAAGACTTATTGTCCTCCTACGTCTCAGTCTGCAAAGTTCTCGAAATGTCAGGTATGTCAAATTTAATAATAAATAAAAATTAAAACGCGATTCGACTTCAAGTCGCGAAAACCTTACAAAACACATAGTTTTAGTATTGATTCGATTTTCGCCGCCGAGTAAGTACTTGTGTACAGATATTTGTTGCGATTGGGTGGTTCTGTATAATAAGTATGTATCTACAAAAAAGTAAAAAGAAATACTTTCTATCACATAGTTTGGTCACCATAACTCAAGCCTAGTTTCTTAGCTTAGTATGTATTTCCAAAAAAGCATGAAAAGATCCTATCTGTCTCATCGTCTGGTCATCATAACACACGCCTATTTGCTTACCTTTTGTTTTTCAACATATTCTTGTGATTAAAGTGTCAATTTCCTTCCACCAGGTGGCGTAGAAGACGACGAGGATGACGCAGGAGCGGGCGATTCACCCGACATGGATCCATTCGAGCTTCTCGACCCAGTGGAAATACTGTCCAAACTACCTAAAGACTTCTATGATAAACTCGACGCTAAGAAGTGGCAGGAGCGCAAGGAGGCCCTCGATTCTTTAGAGAATTTGTTGAAGAGTACCCCGAAGTTGGAGCCGGGGGATTATGCTGATCTTGTTAGAGCTTTGAAGAAGGTTAATTTTTTTACTTACGCAATATGTTCTGACGATAAACATCATGATGATACTGACTCTTCTATACATATAAAATGCTTTGTTCTGACTGACTGACGGACCA
This sequence comes from Idaea aversata, assembly GCA_907269075.1. Classification (NCBI taxonomy): domain Eukaryota; kingdom Metazoa; phylum Arthropoda; class Insecta; order Lepidoptera; family Geometridae; genus Idaea; species Idaea aversata. Next base: position 5,148,144 of record OU026103.1, read on the forward strand.
ACGCACAGCCTAAACCGCTGATTGTAGAGACCTGAAACTTGGAGGGTGTGTTCTTTGTATGACGTAGGCACCCGATAAGGATTTTTCGAAATTTCCCTTAGGGAGTGAAAAGGGGGGGGGGCAAAGTTTGTATGGTACAACGTGATTCTTTGGTCCAATCTTTAAATTTTGCGTACGAAGTCGCGTCCAAAAGCTAGTCTTCTCTAAAACACGCCAAAACTTTTAGTAATTTGATTAGGTTTGATGCCCTTGGCGTCTTCTAAGTGTCTTTCTTACCCTATATTTTCATCATTGTAAAGTTTCATATAAGAAATGTGTAAACTTATTAGAGAAGTTTGGATGTATGTTTGTATGTATATCTTGACGCAATAACTGCTGAAACGATTGCGATAAAACTTGGCAAGATAGCTAGAATATCACATTTTCGACATTCCCCAAGGATCGGTATTTCAAATCTAATTTTTTCGTCCTCAGGTGATATCAAAAGACACAAACGTAATGCTAGTGGCATTAGGCGGGCGTCTTCTAGGCATGGTAGCCACAGGTTTACGCAACAAATTCTCGCCCTACGCCACGGCATGCGTTCAAGCCATATTGGAGAAGTTCAAAGAGAAGAAAACTAACGTTGTAGTTGCTTTAAGAGAAGCCATCGATGCCATTTACCCTTGTGTAAGTTCAACGCACATAAATCTATTGTAAGAGAAATCCATTGATAAAGGAATCATCGCGATTAAACCCGCATCAGCAACTGGAAGACCCGTCTCGCAGCCGTACAATGCTTTTTTCATCTTAGTTGACCAGACTCCAGACCAGTTCTTTCCTCTGGAAACGGTCGAATAAGCGTACAGGCTGATAAGCAAGTTGCTTAGTTTGGGGCTAGATGGCACTGTGTAAACTGTGTTATACATACAGTAACCCAGAACCAGAACTGATCAGTTACCTGCGTCTGTCTTTCCTGACGTATACAGGTATCTTCTAGGACATCATGCTACATCTTAGGCCGCATCGTTACCTACCATCAGGCAGGCGTGATAGTGATCAAACGCTGACTATCAGTAAAAAAATATCTGTAGATCATTTAAATATTTGTTTTACTTCCTAGCGGGTATCGAACCCGCAATTATATCTTGTTCTAATACTTTCAGACTAATTTAGAAGCCATAATGGAGGATATGCTGGCAGCGTTCGACAATAAGAATCCGTCTATAAAAGCAGAGAGCGCTGTATTCTTAGCGCGAGCGCTATGTGTCACTCAACCTGCCGCGTTCAATAAGAAACTGATAAAGGCTTACGTCGGTGGATTGCTGAAGCTGCTGGAAAGTGCTGGTAAATATCAAATTATAGTCTATAGGTATTTCAAGGGTCTGTAAACAGGCAGCTGTGCAACATGATCGCTGTCTTACAAAGATTCAAGACTGACCCACACAGAAACGTACGCTAATATTACTTGAAATATCTGTAGTCGATTTCAATTTGGGTTAGACGGGTGTGTCTGTAGGATATACTACAACTTTTAATCCAATAGTTTATTTAACTCGTACACTAAAAGATCCTCACAAATAAATTTATGTGTTTTCACAAGTCAATGTGAAGCTATTTTCGAAAAAGAAAAGAACCCATACACTAATTGATGCTCACGATCAAATGTATGCACAAGTCATATGAAGCTTTAAAAAAAAGACTGCATTCTACACTGTCGGATATATTTTGGATTTTAAAAACGAGGAAAATAAAAAACGTGGAGATTAAGAACTTTTTCTTTCTTTTTAGATCCGGCTGTAAGAGACGCGGCAGCCGAAGCTTTAGGGACGGCGACTAAATTAGTTGGTGAAAAGAACATCGCGCCACATATTGGGAAATTAGATAATTTGAAAGAACAAAAAATCAAGGAATTTGCCGACAAGGCGGAAATAAAAGTAAAAGTGTCAGCTCCGAAAAAAGATGCAAAGTCCAAAGCCCAACCAACCGCGGGTAAAGGTGACTCAAAATCAGTTGCTGGATCTTCACAGCCGAAACCAGTTAAACGACCACCTTCAGGTAAATCAAAGCTAGTTATATGATAAGCAGGTAGTTGATAACCTTCACAATTTTATTTTCTTCATCAGCAGCATATGCCTCTCCAATGTCTTTCCTTTCCTTCACCTGTTTTTTTAGACCATGCTGTCTGCTTGAGCTTTTAAATCATCAGACCATCTGATTGGGGGGATTAGTAGCAACTCGTCATAAACGCAAACTCGTCACTCATGCGCAACTCGTCATTTTCGCGACTCGTCATTTTCGCAACTCGTCATTTTCACAACTCGTCATTTTCTCAACTCGTCATTTTCGCGACTCGTCATTTTCTCAACTCGTCATTTTCGCAACTCGTCACACGAACCTCATGATATTCTTATAGATCATTTATAGAAAACTTTAAAGATCGCATAATAATAATAATGAGATCTTGAAAGTTTTCTTCTCTCTTTTATGAGGTAAATTTAACACGGGCTGAAGGCAAGTTCGTATTATTATTTTAATGTGCATTATTATTTGGGTTACATTTAGAGGACCTTGTTTCGTTATGTAGGTAGGCAGATACCCAAAAACTAATGTAATACTGGAAAGGTAGGAAAAACAGCTAGTAAACGCTATTACTTATTCTTCCACTCCATGGGGTTTGATTGATAGTGTCCAAATAAAAATAAATGAAAACTTCTTTTTTGACGAGAAAGTCATAAATATCTGTGAGAAGTGTAGGGGTCATTTGCAAAAACATGTAATAAAATGTTACGTCATAAATGTGGCATAATGTGTAACGGCAAATTTTAAAGATCTTTAACGTTTACTTCTCTTTTATTAGTTTTCTTCTCTCTCTTAGTTTTCTTCTCTCACAAACGCACAAAGCATGCATACTCGCGAACGCATCATGAGGCTGATTCACAATTCAACCCTGTATTTTCGTTTAATTCAAACAATATTTGAAGCAATAATAACAAAGATTGGTAGAATATATCCTGGACATGATATGCTGACTATTGCTGATCTATAAGAACATCATGAGGTTCGTGTGACGAGTTGCGAAAATGACGAGTTGAGAAAATGACGAGTTGCGAAAATGACGAGTCGCGAAAATGACGAGTCGCGAAAATGACGAGTCGCGAAAATGACGAGTTGCGCATGAGTGACGAGTTTGCGTTTATGACGAGTTGCTACTAATCCGATTGGGGGTCTACCCAAACTTTTTCTTTTCGAGACAGTTTTGCATAACTTTCCGTCTCCCATTGATAAATATGTTTGATCCACGCCCATTTTAAGCTCGCGACGTGATGCGACCCTACCTTATTATGCGTTTTTGGATGATAGGAAGCGTTTTCGGATTATAGTGTTGCACACTGTGTCTAGTAAGAATATTCTGAGCGTAATTCGTTCCCTGGAATGGCTCTCTGAATGACTTCTAGTATTTCAAACATATTATGTTTGAAAAATTAAATGGCTTTTGTCCTATTCTGGGGAAAAGACTAGTAATCCGGACATGGGCACAGAGTCCTAAAAGTACTTATTCCAAAAATGACATGTTTCGTATCTATTATAGTAATTAAAAAGGCAATATTTACAATTTTAGCAGCAAAGAAACCAACAGCTGGTCCAAAGAAAGCGGCGACCAGAGCTCCGGCCAGCCCGCCACGTGAACAGGAGCTGTCTCAAGAGGAGGTTGATGCTAGAGCCGAGCAGTTGCTCACCGCTGATGTTAATTCTGGTTAGTTATGACACAAACTTGTATTGAATGGTCCAAATAGTGACCTGGAAATAGAAATTTATGATTTATCCCTGTGTATCCCAATCTTTTTACCTTCATAATATTGCATTCGCAAAATATAACTATTTGCATAGCCTAATATTGGTTTTCTGGTCACTACATAGTATAAAACAAAGTCGCTTCCTGCTGTCTATCTGTCCCTATGTATGCTCAGATCTCTAAAACTACGCAACGGATTTTGATGCGGTTGTTTTGATACATAGAGTGATTCTAGAGGAAGGTTTTCGTATATAAAACAACCACACGTACGAAGTCGCGGGCAACAGCTAGTTGTTCATATTTCAAAAAACTTTATAATTAATATTCCTCAGTTAACTTCTGAATTCTCTATGAATTGATCCCCTGAATGTGAGTTATCTATGGTTTTCCCTTTCCACCGTTCAGTATATGATGCCTTAGAACTACTAAACTAAACCATCTTGGAACTGAGCAATCTAAGCAAACAACCAAATTACCAAAAGCATACGGTTGCTATGATAACAGAAACTTTTTGCATACCAAACCTTTATCTAACTTATCAATCCAACAGGCCTCAGTGATGGCAACTGGAAGACCCGTCTCGCAGCCGTACAAGGCTTTCACTCTGCCGTGCTAGGGCTGACAACCTCCGATGCATCGGCACAAGTCTTATACAGAATATTGAACAAGAAACCAGGATTGAAAGACACTAATGTACAAGTTATGAAAGCTAGGCTCGAGCTGGCCAAGTATATTACTGAGAATTTCCCTGTTTCTACGTAAGTTACTTTTTATACTTATACTTATAATGCCTAAACTGTACTTTTTATACTTATACTTCACTACATAGCTTACGTCGCTTTCCGTTGTCTGTCTCCCTATGTATGCTTAGATCTTTAAAACTACGCAACGGATTTGATGCGGTTTTTTAAATAGATAGAGTGATTCAAGAGGAAGGTTTATATGTATATAAAACAAAACTACTACGCGTACGAAGTTGCAGGCAATAGCTAGTATATATTAAATTAGGAATAATGGAGAAAATGCTTTAAAATAACGGTTCAAGTTTAGGGATTTTAGAAAAACATTAACAAGAAGAAACACATTTCATAGTTTTAAAAATTCATGTGTTTTTTTCTTTCTATAAGCTTCTGGGCTTTTTAAAATCTGGTTTTCACTATTTGATAGCTCTATTTTCTAGGCAGGTACAAGAAAATATGGGCACCCTTGTCCCTGTGAGTGCGCGGCTACTTACTATATTTATCCCGATTTTCCCTCAAGATCTAAACCAATGTAGTAAAAACCGCGAGTCGAAACTACTTACGTATCCTTCTTTCCCAACAGCACTGCAGCAGGCTTCATAATACAAGACGTAGTGACCAAACTAGGCGAATCATCTTGCGCGACCGTTGCAGCCGAATGTCTAACATCACTCGCCGAGTCCTGTGGTCTCGAACATGTGCTGAACGAAGCGCTTACGTTCGCTATGGACTCGCAGAAGAATCCTAAAGTGCAGTCTGAGATGTTTAACTGGATGGCTAATGCTGTTAAGGAGTTTGGATTCTCGTAAGTAACAAATTTTTATATTGGTTATAGAACCTCGTTCCTTTTTTGAAGTTAGAATAAATTAAGGTGTAGTAGATTTAAATAAATCTATAATATTATAAAGCTGAAGAGTTTGTTTGTTTGAACGCGCTAATCTCAGGAACTACTGGTTCGAATTGAAAAATAATTTTTGTGTTGGATAGTCCATTTATCGAGGAAGGTTATAGGCTACTTTTTATCCCGATACTCCTACGGGATCGGGAGTTACGCGGGTGAAACCGCGGAGCGCAGCTAGTATAAATATAAAAGAGTATAATACCCAAGAGGGTATTATACTGATATAAATTAAGGTATTTTATAATAAGAAATTTAATAAGCCATTCTGGCTTAGGTTTACAAACATGAAGAGCAATATAAAATAAATATAAATATAATAAATATATATATAATACCCAAGAGGGTATTATACTAATATAAATTAAGGTATTAAATTAAGAAATTTAATAAGCCATCTGGCTTACTAGCTGACCCGTGCCCACTTCGTTGGGCATAATGTTAATAAATTAAAATTAAATGACCTATACTAATATTTAAAAAAATACTTTTTGTAACTTAAATATAAAAGTTAGACATATGCTGTCGTTGACTTTTTTGTATGCATTTTCAAGCTCCACATCTTTTCTCTAGAACTCAAAAATATATCTTTTATAGTTAAGGCAGGTAATATACAAACACACAAACTTTACTTCTTTATAATATTAGTATAGATGACACTCAGCAAAGATGTGGCTTTCTATTGGTGAAAGAAGTTTTAAAATCGGTTTAGTAGATCCCGAGATTACCCCTTACAATTTAACAAATATACAAACACACAAACTTTAGTTCTTTATAATATTAGTATAGATGACACTCACCAAAGATGTGGCTTTCTATTGGTGAAAGAAGTTTTAAAATCGGTTTAGTAGATCCCGAGATTACCCCTTACAATTTAACAAATATACAAACACACAAACTTTACTTCTTTATAATATTAGTATAGATGACACTCAGCAAAGATGTGGCTTTCTATTGGTGAAAGAAGTTTTAAAATCGGTTTAGTAGATCCCGAGATTACCCCTTACAATTTAACAAATATACAAACACACAAACTTTACTTCTTTATACTCTTATTTAATAATTTAATACCTTAATTTATATTAGTATAATACCCTCTTGGGTATTATACTCTTTTATATTTATATTTATTTTATATTGCTTTTCATGTTTGTAAACCTAAGAGGAGTCCTCGGTCTTGTACATGACTCTGGCTTGTTTGTGAATTTATGTACAAAACTTTGATCAGCTTCACCCAATGCACCTATGCCTACATAATATATTTCTTTCTAAGTAGATTAATTTAGTTTAAGTTTCACATATAATATTTTTAAAATGACATGAATGAATACTGGTAAATTTTTGTAAGTTTAATATGGGTTTTCTAGCCTGAAATCAATTATTTTTATTTATTATTCTATGAAGATGGCACAAGAAATTGATAGAGTTTTTTTTGTGATCATCCTCAAAGGTCAAGATTACAAATATTTTTGAAGATATATTAAAGTCATGTTCATGAGTCCTTAACTAGTTATTAGGTCACTTTTACTACCCTATAAAAGTAAAATAAAATATCTTATTTCTTTTACAGTATGAACATAAAATCAATAATAGCACACTCAAAGAAGGCCCTATCAGCCACGAACCCCAACGTACGAACATCAACTGTATACTTCCTCGGAATAGTCTCGCTGTACGTCGGACCATCTTTGATAAGTCACTTTGACAGTGAGAAGCCGGCCACTAAACAACTTATAAGCTTGGAACTCGACAAGTATGCTAATAGTTCGCCGCCTACGCCTACTAGACAAATGGGAACGGTTAGTAAGGTATGTATTTGAAATGTAGAAATCTATAACGTTCATTGCTTGCTCCAGTCGATATCTTTTCTGTTTGACGTTTTAAATGAAGGCTGCGGTCCGAATTGGATGTACAGCGCGTACAGTGCTAACAATCAAATGTCCTGGTCTGAAATTGTAAGCGATAGATGCTTATTTGGTTAAACGCTCTTTTTGGACAGCAGCCGAAGTGATAAAAATGTTATCCGTGACCGATACGTTATTAATTTAGCGCATTAGCAAAGCTAAAAGCCAGTTTATAAGAAAACAGTTATAAAAGCTACACTTACCTTCAGAAATGGACCCTAAATTTATCCCGAAAACCTGTCAACGACACCCATTTTCCATTTTATTTAAAAACCTGTTTTGTTTCATATATTTTGTGGTGTTCCAGTCTGCAAGCAAGGCGTCAGTGGGTGACGACTTGGAAGAATTGTACGAAGACGCAAACGAAGAGGAAGCACCGACAGTGGACGACACGCGCCCGCGGACCGATATAGCGCCCCTCATCACCGATGCACTAGTACAAGAGATCAATGATAAAAACTGGAAGGTATAGGCTTCATAGTTATAACAAACATTATTTGGATTTTTTTAATTTTCTGTTTATGTATACCTTCCAAAATTTTGTCAACCCGACCTTTGTAAGCGCGCACGAAGGTATCCGTACCATAATATTCTGTTTTTAGTATTTTTTGTTATAGCGGCAACAAAAATACATTATCTGTGAAAGTTTAAACTGCTAGCTATCATGGTTCATGAGATAAAGCCTGGTGACAGTAGAGTCTTAGTAAAACGGTCCCTTTTTTACCCCTTGGGTATGGAACCCTAAAATTTTAGCTTCATAATATTTATTGTTATAGGTACGAAACGAAGCGCTGGACAAAGTGAAGGCCATTATAACAAATTCATCACCTATCAAGCCGACTCTAGGCGAGTTACCTGCGGCACTTTCGGCTAGGTAAGGAAATTTCGTACCTAATCACTTTCGGGATCTGCAGCAGTTAATTTATTATTTGAAATCCAGCAATTCGTTTTCAATTACACAAGAAATTCCTTTTCTGAGCGATTTCTTTTTGCAAGACATCAGAAAACCTTACAGAAATCATAGGCTGCTAAAAACATTTGGTCCCCAAATCAGCCACTCTAGGCTAGAGCTTTCTGAGCCCGCTAGTAAATCAGTCATATTTTTGTTAGGTATTTTAATATCGGCATTTGAATTTATACTGATTTTTATGTTCATAGGTTAGTGGATTCGAATTCAAAGTTGGCTCAAAGTGCGCTACAGATTTGTGAACAGATAGCCTCTGCTATGGGATCGAAATGCAAACAACATGTCCGAACATTCTTCCCGGCCTTCTTTCAAGGTAAGTACCAACTTGTTACCATATTTGTAAAGTCTATTACGAAGGTTTTAATCACAGTACTTACAGTTGAAGTCCGAAGAGTTGTATCAAACTTAGCACCAATACCAGCCGTCTTCTTCTTTTCGTGTCAGGGTACTGCCTATTCCATCTGACCAATATTGCGCCACAGTCACGGCAGCATCATTGACCTTATTTAGGTAGCTTTAGATGTTGGGTGGCTCTGGAAAAGTCTGTTGATTTTAGACCTGAGAAGGGCCGTTCAGTGATATCTACCGTAAAACGATGGTTAAACTTGTTTGAACCGAAAGAAACTCCTATGTTTATAGACCTACTAGCGACCCGTCCCGGCTTCGCACGGCTATATTATGCATGTATTATACATATAAACCTTCCTCTTGAATCACTCTATCTATTATAAAACCGCATCAAAATCCGTTGCGTAGTTTTAAAGATTTAAGCATACATAGGGATATAGGGACAGAGAAAGCGACTTTTTTTTATACTATGTAGTGAAGTGATTAGTCGCAGTTATAGCCCGAAGTTGCTTGGTTAACCCTGATTATTGCCGTTTACCACCACCTAATCGGGTACCACTGATGGACAAAAATGTATCAAACTTAACGCTAATATCTGCCGTAATAAGACGACTAAACTTAGGTTGAACCGAAAGCAACCCCTATGTTTATGGACTTACCAGTCGCGGTTAAAGCCCGCTGCTTGCTTGGTTAACTTTGATTATTGTCGTTCACCATCATCTTAGGCACCACTGGTGGACTCAAATGTATCAAACTTAGCACTAAAATCTGCAGTAAAAAGCTGATTAAACTTAGGTTGAACCGAAAGCAACCCCTATGTTTATGGACTTACCAGTCGCAGTTAAAGCCCGCTGCTTGCTTGGTTAACTTTGATTATTGTCGTTCACCATCATCTTAGGCACCACTGGTGGACTCAAATGTATCAAGTCAAACCTCTGTTTTTATTTATTTTGATATGTTTGTGTATGATTCTTAATAAATTTGGTAAATAAAAACATATATAACTATATGAATCCTGTTTTAACTCCCTCATCTTGATTTAATTGGTTATTTAATACTTTAACCAACAAAAAAAAATTACCAACAATGGATTCAGGATTTTGGTAACAAGTTTGCTTGTAACAATTTATAGGGAACTCGAACGTTTTATTTACAAGAAATACATATTTTAGGATTTTACAAGAGTTTTCAGTAAAATGAATTAAACAATATCTTTTGTTTCATCATGTCGATGGCACAAGGTAAATCAAATTTGAAGTGAGTCAAATCCGGTCTTAAGTATGCATCCGGGTCTTGCTGACTATTGTTATTAGCTGACATCATGTCAGACAATGTAAAACTTCTAGGGCTGGAGGGATAGATTAGAAATGCTGCATAGTTTACTCGGGAGCCCTGCGGTCACATTGAATCCTTTCCAGCTAGCCTAGCATGACGACCAAAACACGATACGATAAAGCTATATCACGCGATATAACTACATCAACTCTCAAAATATGATAGATAAAGCCGCCATGTTGAATTTTTATCATAATTTTTGTCGCAATTTATAATAAAAATTTAACATGGCGGCTTTATGTATCATATTTTGAGAGTTGATGTAGTTATATCGCGTGATATAGCTTTATCGTATCGTGTTTTGGTCGTCATGCTAGGCAGGCAGGTTGTACCTGTAATATCCAACCTGAGCTCTTAGACTATAAAGTGACTTGAAATGAAATGACTAAAGAACACTAAGTATGCACTTTAGGCAGTTTGGAGTTCGGTTTGAATCTGTCCAAGTACAAATAGAGGACGGTAAGACTCATTTTTTCAATTTGCTGCCAAGTACAGACTTAGCACATCTCTTCCTTTATTATAAGTTATAGTGGGGATTACAATTCGCTATAAATAAAAGCCTTATTAATAAGAATATTTGGTTTTATTCAAAATCAGTACAAAAATATTAAGTACATAGAGATAAAGATTTAAAACTACATACATGAGTAATTTAAAAGTGACTTAAATTAGTTAGAAATTGTTTTGTTATCTTCATCGGTGTTTTCAGCAGCAATGTGTTCACAAATTATTTTAATTAAATCACCAGATTTTACTTTAGCCCAACCCTCAGTTTTGGTAATCATCTTTAACTCTGGTCCATCCTCATCTCTTATAAAATCCAACGTCTGTTGTTTTAGTGTGGCTGCAGAGTATAAATCCGCTAACTGTAATGTTTCTATGGCATTTTCTATTGTTAATTTCTTGATCAAAGCTTTTTCACAAACACTCTTCATTTCGTTCAACTGATAATAGTCAGCTCCAGCCAACAATTTCTCTGGAATCTCATCGATCTTTGGAATTTTGTCAGTGTATATAAATAATATGATCTCTTTCAATACTTCAGACTCGAACGGTGATTCCACTATATTAGTAACAGATTCGGTAGTATCGTGTTCAAAGTGAGCTTTCAATACGGCACACCTGCTGCTCAATACTGCTTTATGAGCTTTAAACACCTCTTCATCAACACTTTTAATAACAACATCCGAAAATGTGCTCTCATTAAGTAGACTCTCGAAATCGCTTATCAACTTAGTTAGGGGAACATTACTTTGATTTGATTCTGGGTCATATGTGACTGTGAACTTGAATCTCAAGTAGAGACCTCCATCTCTCAACAAGGATAACTTTTCGGCATTGTAATCCAATAAGTTTGCATCTCGATTCTTAAACAATGTTGTGAGATAATACCATTTGTAAGCATCTATAGTGTAACTATCCTTCTCTCTAGCGACAGGTTGCTCAGAAAAATACAATTCGCTACCCACATTATTCAGACTTGTTATAGTTAACTGCAAAACTACTGGGGTCGGTGATAAACAATAAATTTCAATAAGATCTCTCTTTCTTCCGAGAAAATGCATCTTCAACTGCAACTTGATGTCACCTGATGGTATTTCGGTGGGTTTCTTCGTTCGAACGCCATTGATATTTTTGGTATCGAGCAACTGGAGAAAATTGCGAATAGTCCAATCAAAGGTCCACTTGGTTGTGTTTAAATTAGTTGTTTCTTTCTCAGAATGTACCGTGTATTCAACTGTTTCGTAGATATAATTCGTACTGTTTTTAGTGTCCATCTTTGATAATTATATTTTTATTAATTCAAACTCGAACCAAACAACACAGCGTAGAAGGAGTAATACTGTGAATGTGGGTGCCGGTCCAAGTAGAGTTGCCGCAAAGAGTGATTTATCCGAACGCCGAATATTCGGTTACGCTTTCGGCCGCAGCAGTACCGAAATCAGCATTTTTACAATACAGCTGAGCAAGAGCCTATTTGGCAGCTATGTAACACTTTTTTACTCTGTTTATTATAACATAACTTATAATGTTTTTGTACATAAGTCTTGTTATTTTTAGTAATACCTAAAACAAGTTGTGTGTTTATTAAGTTTTTTTGTTGAACAAACAAAGATATATCTGTCTATTGCATATTAGATTTAAGTAATCTTTATTTCTTTATGATTTAATACATTAATCACTTACGAGACTAAAATGATTTATAAGTAACATTCACGAACGTACAAAATTAAAAAGATAAAGGGTAGGCTGTAAACTGCAAACTTTTCGAACAACATACGTTTTCCGATGTCCAACTGTCTTCGGTTTTCGGCCGAATAGAAGGTACATGGTTTTCGGAGTGATATAAATAAAATGGCCGAATTTGCCAAATAGTTAAGTACCTAGTCAAATATTCGTAGCATGTCTACCCACATAAGTTAAGGCGGATTTAGACAGGGTCAGTGCGCAAGTCAGTTACGACGCCAGTGCCCGCGCCAAGACTGACTTCCTCTGTTTACATGCGGAGTCAGTTGTTGGTCAGTAGTCGCGGCTAGTTTTCACGGTGAGCACACGTTAGTGGAAAACAAAAATGAATTCGCGACAAGGACGAGAAAAACAACTGAAACTGTTTCTTGTTGAAAATTTTTACCGTTTTGCTATTTAATGAGGTTTCAGAAATGCTTGAAACTGAATTAAGTAAAAATAAACGAATTTGGACAAGAAAATGGATTGAAGACAGAAACGAAAATGGTGGCTCTGCTTTGTTGTTAGAGCAATTGAGATTTGAAGATCCTCCGTCATTTTCTCTTACTAGTCAGACGCAACGTCACCCCACAACGCGGCGCCAGTGACTAACCAAGCGCTGACTTGACGGTTTACACGGGATTTTTGTCACTGGCGCGGGTGGGTGCGGGTTGCGGAGGGCGCCGACTGACTTCTAAATATTCGTGTGCGAAACAAGTCAGCGCTGACTTCCCGCCACTGTACTGACTTGAAATCAATTTACACGGGGTTTTTTTCGGGTCAGCACTGACTTGTCTCGATTCGGCGCCAGTCACTGACCCTGTCTAAAACTGCCTTTAAGAATCATATTACAGTTCCATTCGCAGAATAGGTATGTATTGTTTATGTTAATCAACTACTATGTTCATTCAACAAGAGAAGTTCCTGCAATGATTATTTAAAAAGCTAGTACATATTATTGTATTAAGGGGCAGTAGCTAAACACGAAATGCCGTTCGTCTTTATACTAAAAATGATTGTTAATGGTTTTATGGAAAATTGTTGTTAAGTTATGTTAATAACCAGGTCATTCAATTTTTAAAGATCAAAATGATAAGCTAATAGGTTTAGGTAATTCATACCAATGATAATCCTCAGAGAGGTCATTGAACTTGAGCTCGTAAACTTCGTAATGTAGTAATCTATTCACATTAGGTACTTACTTACCTACATGTGCAGGCAATGAGAGCTAACTAACAGATACCTCATCCAAAATTTAAATGAAAAGACGCAGGTAAATAGGTGTTATCTAGTTTTTTTTATCTTAGCGGATGCTTACTAGTTATAATAACAGTTCACAGTTACAACTAGTTCGATTGACAGGGCTATTGTAAACCATTATTTTGTTCAATAAATGATTTATTTATTTATCTGTATGCGAAATATTAGCCAAATCCGCCCATTGTTTTGAGCCTGTATGTCTGTATTATTCAATCAGAACTTTGAATTTTATTATTATAGATGTAGAAATGGTATCAAATAGAAATCACATACAAACGGTACACAATAAAAAAATTTAGGAAATTAATTTACAATTTTCGTTTGCGATATTTTTTTTACGATATATGCACCTTAACACTTCCCTTTATAGTACATTGTCAAAGTAGCTATATTTGTAACGAGAAACCATAAACAATATCTCGAATTGAACCTGGGACTTCCCCAGTAAAGAGTAACTAGAGTTGCTAGTTGCCAATAATAAATAATAATATCTTTTTCGCTCGGGACACGTTCGGTACTTCTACCTTGAAGAGTATAAAGATTTTATGGGTTGCGTTGAAGGTTGCGTTCGATACCCCTGTTAGAAAAAAATACCTGATAATTATACGCTTCGATTGTGTACTATTGTGTGGGTTCCTCTCAAAATAATTGTATCGTTACGCACATGTAAAATTACGTTACGCACATGTATTGTTACGCACATGTACAAAACGTTACGTTCATGTTAGCGTAAAGGCTATGTTCACAATAAAACAATAATCCATAGTAAATTTATTTATTTTTTATGTAAGTTAAGTTAAGTAAGTATCTAAGTAAGCAAATATTAAACATTGAATTTGTCACTTTTGAAACTTTTTCTTCAATTTTGTAGCACTTTTTAGATTGTAAACTATTAACCACACTGCTTTTTGTCTTCGTTACTTGTAAAACTTCTCATTTTTTTTTGGAAGTTGGTTAAAAATATTAACTACACATACATTTTGAGTCTTTCCGATAGTTACATGCACATAACAACATGCACGTAACGCACTTTGTGAACTAACCTTTAGTCACTCGTTACGTGCATGTTTGTTACGTGCATGTAAAATCATCTTAAATTTTACCGTGGGGTCCAAACAAGTTAATTGATTTAGAAGGTAATTGCGTTATTTCGTAGATATTTCTGTTATTATTGCAAATATTAATTCAAAAAACAGAAACTACTTACTTTTATCCAGCAAATCGATCCGTTACGTGCATGTAAAATATAAACAACACCGACGACGACTTGCTTATTGACCATTTTTTTTGACACTGCTTTCAATATAACGAACTTCACGACATGCAATGCGTTATAGAATGTTGTCAGAGCAAGTTAATCAATAGAGTTGGTAGTATTTTTTATTTTAAATGTACGAATTGAGTGGATTATTCAAGACCGTTACGTGCATGTAAAAATCGAAGACAAAGTTAAATCGTAAAATATCAAGATAAATAAATAAGCTAAATGCAATTCGAAAACAAGAAATAAAAGATAATTATCTTTATGACAGCGGTTTTGTATAAACTGTCTCAAGATAAATATATTATAGGTTAAATTTTATTTTTTGTCGCACGAGTCTTATGGAGGACATGGTTTTTTTGTAAGGAAACTAAAAAAGTGTTCTACATTTCACTGTTACAGAACCTAATTTATACGCTTTTCCACACAATTTTAATGCTCATCGGATAGGAAATACTCTAAACTGTTGTTCACTGTATTTTTTTTATTCAAATGAACTATATTTTTGCGGTATTTAACGATTTAATGCTTAGGACAAGATTTTTTTTCAAATATACAATTATTTTGAGAGGAACCCGTGTGGCGCAATATTAGTGCCCAAGTTTCTCGGTGCGTGAGCTGTACCCGTTTATTTAAAACTAGCTGCGCCCCGCGGTTTAACCCGCTTAAGTCACGTCCATGGGTTCTTAACATTAAGGTAAGACGAAGTATCGTAGTATGTCTTACTCACGTCTTACTGCACAATTTAAATAAATAAATATAAATAAATATTTCAGGACATATTACACATCGCCATCCAGCCCCAAGCTAAGCAACTTAATGCTTGTGTTATGGGTGCCAGATAACGGATAAACTACTTATATACTTTTTTTTTTTTGTAAATATATACATATTATACATATAGGAAAGACCCAGAACCAGAAACAAGAATTTATGGTCAGCATAAATACTTGTTCCCGGCGGGAATCGAACCCGCAACCTTCTGCGTCGCAGTCGGGTGTTCGCCCGACGCGCCACAGAGGTCGTCGAATTTATGCTTTACTAGCGACCCGCTTCGGCTTCGCACGGCTATATTATGCATGTATTATACATAAAAACCTTCCTCTTGAATCACTCTACCTATTAAAAAAACCGCATCAAAATCCGTTGCGTAGTTTTAAAGATTTAAGCATACATAGGGAAATAGGGAGAGAGAAAGCGACTTTGTTTTATACTATGTAGTGATGATAAGCTCAGGGTCGCACAGCGTGCTATGGAGAGGGCTATGCTCGGCGTTTCACTACGAGATCGAATCAGAAATGAGGAGATTCGTAGGCGAACTAAAGTTACCGACATAGCCCAAAGAATTAGTAAGCTGAAGTGGCAATGGGCGGGGCATGTGGCTCGTAGAACTGATGGCCGTTGGGGCCGAAAAGTCTTAGATTGGAGACCACGTACCGGAAGGCGCAGCGCGGGACGGCCTCCGACTAGATGGACGGACGACTTAATTAAGGTCGCGGGAAGTCGTTGGATGCAGAGAGCATGCGACCGATCGCTCTGGAAGTCTTTGGGGGAGGCCTATGTTCAGCAGTGGACGTCCTGTGGCTGATATGATGATGATGATGAGTGATGATAAATTGTCCAACGGCACAATTGCACAATGGCACAAAACGCAGAGAACATGCGACCGATCGCTCTGGAAGTCTTTAGGGGGGTGTCCTGTGGCTCTGAGTAACATAGTTTTTTTTTTGTTTTCTAGCGTTAGGTGATAGTAAACAATGGATCCGGACATCAGCGGTGTCTTGTATAGAGGTGTGGTGCCGCGAGGCAGGTCCAAGCGCGCCCTTCGACGGTGAAATGTTGTTCGACGCCTTAAAGGCTGGCTCGCCTGTCCTTAGGGCTTCCTTGTTGACCTGGCTGGCTGAACATCTACCTAATGGTGAGTTGACTGACTGACGGATCAACGCAAGCTTAAACCGCTGATCGTAGAGACCTGAAACTTGGAGGGTGTGTTCTTTGTATGACGTAGGCATCCGATAAGAAAGGATTTTCCGAAATTCTACCCCTTAGGGGAGGACGGAGTTTTTATGGGACAACGTGATTCCTTGGTCCATTTTCGACTTCTACGCGTACAAAGTCGCGGGCAAAAGCTAGTCATACTAATGCATCGACTGCATATGCAAGCCACGATGTTTCCTTCACCGTAAGAGCAATGTCAATTAGCGCTCATACATTTTTTTGTAAGAAACATCCATTGGTGTACGACCGGCTGATTTCGAATTCACGGTCTTCGGAGTGATTGTCCGGATATCTACCACTAGCCCAATATAATTTAAAAAGTTTTATAAACTAGTTTGTTATTTCCAGTGCCATTAAAAACATTTCCTCGCGAGGAGCTGTCGGTTTGCGTGCCTACATTATTTAGTTGCCTTGAAGACCGCGCAGCTGAAGTGAGGAAGGCTTCTGCTGATTGCGTGTTCCCGTTCATGTTGCATCTCGGTTACGAGGCTATGCATAAACAGCTTGATAAATTGAAGGTTAGTTTTATGTCATTAAGAGGAAAGGGTACCGGGCGCTCTCTCCATACAAACGTAGTCGGCTGTTTGCTCCCTGAATACTGACACTAGAGCAAATCTTTTTGTTGCATAAAACCTATAACTGCCATGACTGGTTTTTTTCATTTTCTAATTATCATAGAAATTATGATTTATAAAACAAATAAAAAAACAAAACATAGGGGCATGGCATAACTGCCATGCAGTTATAAGTTTTATGCAACAAAAATATTTGCTCTAGTGTCATTATTCAGGGAGGAAACAGTCGACTACGTTTGTATGGATAGCGCGCCCGGTACTCTTTCCACTTAAGCTTCTAAAGACATCAAGTGTGTTCTTTGTCTTTACAAAGTAGTTAGGTATCTACTAGGAAAGGGCGGGCGAAGCCGCCGGCACAAGCTAGTAGTAATATAAAGTTTATTTTCTAGCCCGGTTCAAAATCAGTAATCCAAGCGGCCTTGGATAAGGCCCGGCCAAACCTCCCGATACAGCCTCTGCCGACTAAAGGCAAGAAGGAGGAACCTCGGGGGGTCAAATCGGCTGGAGCTTTGAAAAAGGAGGCCGAGAAGAAAGGAGCTCCGGTTAAGGGCAAGGTAAGATATTTATAAGACTTTAAAATTAATGGAAATTCTCATCTATCTATGACGCGGTTTCTGATTTAACAGTTAAGAAGTGCTTCCTATTTTCGCTAACCATTAAATAAAATAAATATTGCAGGACATTCCACACATCGCCACCTAGCCCCAAGTGTTATGGGTGCTAGACAACGTATGTGCTACTTATATACTTTACTTTTGTAAATATATACTTACTAGCTGCGCCCCGCGGTTTCACCCGCGTAAGTCCCGATCCCTTGGGAATATCGGGATAAAAAGTAGCCTATGTGTTAATCCAGGTCTCCAGCTATCTAGATACCGAGTTTCATTACAATCGGTCCAGTAGTTTTTGCGTGAAGGAGTAACAAACATACATACACATACACACACACACACACACACACACTCACTCACACACACACAAACTTTCACATTTATAATATTAGTAGGATTAGTAGGATTAACAAACAACCAGACCACAGACAAATCATTTGACTCAAATCATAGATGTAGCATGCTCTAAGCATAAATACTTGTCTGAGGCGAAGATAGAACCCGCAACCCTGTGTTTGGCAGTCCGGCAACTGGGTCGTCTTTACTTCTTCATTATTGTAGCTGTTATTTATTTTTAAACTTCGCGTATAGAATAATAGAATATAATATAAAAGTAGGTCTTGAAGCCGCATGGCAAAAAAGAGGGCCGTGTACCAAGTACTACCAAGGATTGAATATATCCTCATACCAAGTTTCATCAAAATCGGGCCAGTTCAGACCCTTATTTATTACAAAAAAACTTTCTTTATTTTCTTGTTATAATATAAAGGTAGTCCATCGGCTGTGATTTGTGCAATAATTATGATTTGCACGACTAATGTCAAAAAAGAAAAATGTCCAGGTGCTTAATAATACCCAACTATGGAATCGCCCAATCGGAAAAACGTCCAGGTATAAAAAAGGCTAACTAGAAAAATTATGGCATGGCAAACTGGGATTCGAACCCACAACACTTAGATTGAAAGTCAAGGAACCGTCAACTACGCCAACACTGCTCCGTATTCGAACCCACAACACTTAGATTGAAAGTCGAGAAATGATCAACTATGCCAATACGGGCACACTAATCAGATATGTTGTGGAATTCTAATAATTACAGATAAAAAATTTAATCCGTAAAGATAAAATGATAACAATTTTATAATATTAACAAAATTGTCTAGGATAGCGTTGTAGGAAAAACATGCGTTCTTTTAAACAGGTATTTTTTAATTATTATTTATCACTTTTTTTTTTATCAAAACCATTGATTTATAAACAAGGTACATATGCTCTTTCTAAATAAATTTTGCCGTCAAATTTAAGGTAAAAAAAATTATGATTTCTTGTACGTCTATTCAGGCCCATTTGCCCAGTCCATTTAGGGAGTAAAAAAAATACATTATGTCTTTGATTAAAACGAGATATTTACTATGTAGACGAATTAAACGTGCCTAAAATTTAACCCGGTAGTCTCGAGCTGCCTGCAAATACACCACCCTGGTAAACAAAGCGCTTGCAACAATGCCGAAAACAAAAAAAAAAACAAATGTCCCATAGTAGTGTAAATCAATTAATAATAAATTTCCAAACAGATTAAATATAAATAAATTTTAGATCTCTAAAGTGTCTCTAAAGAGACTAAAGAGATCTCTAAAGATCTCTTTAGTGCAGGCAGGTCCTTAACGTAAAATACGGTTCCATCGTGAAGGAAGGATGAAACTTGGCATGAATGTAGCTATTATAATATATGTGCTTCAATTTCGATATGGAAGCACGTCGAGAAATTATTGTTTCCCCCTTATATCTCTGTGATAACAAAATATCCATGTTAATTTTTGAAGTGAAAACTTCTTTAGCGGCGTTGAGCACTTTTTCTGTAATGGGTATAAAATCTTAAACTCGCGTCAGGACACGTGACCTGATCGAAAAAGCGTAAGACGGATGGAGAGTAGACAGCTATCCCCTCTCTACGGCGCGGCGAAAATGTATGCCTGGGCCTACTGTTTTTAATTTGGCTGTGAGTGTATTAAGACGTACATATGGTATTTTTTAACGGACGACTATTGACGGACGACAAATGTCGGACGACAAATGTCGGACGACAATTGTCGGACAACAATTTGTTGGACGACAAATGTCGGACGACTATTTGTTGGACGACAAATGTCGGACGACTATTTGTCGTCAGACTATTTTTTTTTTTTCATCTAAAACTCTTTTTGCGTATGTTCTTGCGACATATGAGATTTTACACAGATATACAGTTTTCACTTCTGCCTGCACTCCCGGAGTGCGCTGTTTTTTTACCTTAAAATTACCAGTATTATAATATGAATATAATCCTTAGGTGGTGAAACCGTCATCAGCTGCAAGCCGCGGCAAGAAGGATGATGAAGACTGCACGCCTCTTCTACCTAACAACAACGCTAAGAATCAACGTATCATTGACGATCAGAAACTTAAAGGTATACTATAACCCTATAATAACTAAATACACTGACGGACACATAAACTGCATCAAAGTTTAGGTTTACTACCAAATGAATATTTTAATAAGTATGCAAACTTTTCATACTTTAAATTGAATTCATATTATTGTACTGAAACTTGTTGAGTTAAATCTTAAAGTTGAAAATCATAGTACAATACGACTTTGAAATCAATATTTTATTATTTCAAAGTTTTCTTGTACATGATGCAGTATATGTGTCCGTCAGTGTACATTGAATTTGTACATGTAATTTACTGAATTCGGGGTCCTTTTTTGATGTGATATCGTCTACTAAATTGATGGAACACCTGTATTCACAGTATTCACAAAAAAGATGACGTCATTGTCACGTTCCCATTGTGTGACGTCATTGTCACGTTCCCGTGACGTCATGTCGACACAAGACGCGTGCCGCGTATCGTGTTTGTTTATATTGTTTAACAATAATATCGCTCATCTGTGCTTGTGTTATGGTGTCAAATGACGAATAAAAGGCTTATATAAAGGAAAATTATCATAGAATTCAAGATAGTATATTGATGTTATTTTATTACAGTGTTGAAATGGAACTTCACGACGCCTCGCGAAGAGTTCTTCGATCTTCTGAAGGAACAGATGTCGACTGCTGGTCTTAACAAACAACTTATCGCCAATATGTTTCATAATGACTTTAGGTAAGCACCGAATAACACTACTTCACTATCACCACTCACTACATCTAAAATTTATAAATTACGTGTCAAGTTGTTTGTTTCCAAGGTCTTAGATGGGACTTTGGAAAAGGACATAGGCCACTTTCTCCATACCACATAGGCCACTTTTTTATCCCGATCCCGAAATTACGCGGTCGAAACTGCGGGACGCAGCTAGTATATTATAAATTTAAAAACATTGCGTTGTCTAATACAAATCTCTGTTTGTTACTCAATAACGTAAAAACTACTGAACCGATTGCTATGAAACTTTGTATGTAGATAGATGGAGCCCTGGATTAACACATAGGTCAGTTTTATCCCGATATTCCCACGGGATCGGAACTTATAAAGGCGACTTATAGACTCTTTTTGTCTAGGTACTAAATTAAATAAATTAATTAATATTTCAGGACATTCTACACATCGCAATCTAGCCCCAAGCTAAGTAACTAGACTTGTGTTATGGGTGCTAGACAATGGATATCTACCTGTTGTAAATATACATAGAAACAACCATACCACAGACAAATATCTAAACATATATACTTGTCTGAGGCAGAAATTGATCCCGCAACCCTGTGTTTAGCACAGGGTTCGAAAATATCCGATATTTATAATAAATATCAAAATATCGGATTTTTTTGATATATATCCGATATATATCAAAAATAAAAAATCAGAAAAATCAATTAAAATTATAAACTACAGCAGGTAAAATTAACTCGAAAAGATAAAATCTTATAAATTCCAATCATTCAATGGCTTCATTAATTTTCTGAATACCTACACTAATACTCATAATACCTAAACTTTAAACGTTAATACCTAAACTTACTATTATGGAGTATGTTTTAACTTTACTTCAACGCCATCTACATTTAGGATGGAGAACTACAGTAGAAAACTGTGAATATTGACTTATTTTTATCAAATATTTAAACAATTTTTGTATTGATATATATCACAAAAAACCACTGGATATATATCCATTGATATATATCATGATATATATCCATTGATATATATCCTCGAAACCTGGTTTAGCAGTCCGGCTTGGTGACCATTGTGCCAACTGGGTCGTAAATACTAATGTTTTTTTTTCAGGTACCACCTAAAAGCAATAGAAGCATTATCAGATGATCTTCAAGAAAACGGTTCAGCTCTCATGGCCAATCTTGATCTGGTACTCAAATGGTTGACCCTAAGGTTCTTCGATACGAATCCATCGGTGATACTCAAAGGGCTCGAGTATTTGTCAGTGGTGTTTCAATATTTGATTGACAGCGACTATACTATGGCCGAGTATGAAGCTAATTGTTTTATACCATATTTGGTTTTGAAGGTAAGGCATTTCATTTCATTTGTTTGCTTTCACATTGTATAATAGATCTTACAGAGGCATAATAGTCCACATATGAGCCCTGCCGGGCATTGCAATTGTGTGGCGACAGATCAAGGTTTTTCTTACTATATGTGGTTGATAAACAATAAACTCGTCTAGTTAATACATTGTCATACATTGTTGTTAATACATTAAACTCTTCGCAGGACTGACAGACCGACTTTGACATCAAATTTTTAAGAAAAAAAAAACAATTACCACCATTAATTGAACTGAATTTACTGGAAATTTGAGGAAAGGTTGCGTGTAAGAGACCGCTTTTAGCGGTAAGGCAGCTTATTGTACCATGTTCGGTTTAAGGTTTATTTTTCTAATGTATATTTGACCGTGTACATCTGAAAATTTATCAAACTCTGGCCAAGTTAGTGTAATTTTTCAAATACTCTTTTTTTGACGTGGATACGTCTTTAAAATTGCTTACCCAATAAACACGATTGACAACGAAATCAATTTAGTGTTGTAGCTACATATCTTTCATCCCCATTCAAATTTCAATCACACTAATGGATAACTAAAGAATCAAATAATTAATTACGCTTATTAAGGACTGTAACACACCGCGCGCGGCGGAGGGCGAAGCCCCGCCATTTTTGGTAAAAGTTCGGGTATAATTCAACTTTCTAAACTTGGATGTCTTCATTTACCTATATAAGAGGTATTATAAAGTTTGTATAACTCCTACAAAGCCATAATTTAATATATTTTTTAAGGTTGGAGATCCAAAAGACACAGTGCGTAACGGAGTGAAAGCACTGTTCAGGCAAATCTGCGTTGTATACTCTGTGACTAAACTGTTTGGTTATTTGATGGAGGGACTTAAATCGAAGAACGCTAGGCAAAGAGCAGGTTCGTAAGGACTTTTAAAGCAATTATCTCTAATGTGATGGTTATACTCGCGTAAGTCCCGATCCCGTGGGACTATCGAGATAAAACGTAGCCTATGTTACTGGCAATGAATCAATGTATCCTCATGCCAAGTTTCATCAAAATCGGTCCCGTAGTTCAGGAGCCTACTCGTTATAAACAAACAAAAAAATATAAAGAATAAAATTAAATAATTAAATATCGCAGGACATCCCACACATAGCCATCTGGCCCCAAGCTAAGTAACTAGTCTAGTGGTTTGGGTGCTAGACAACTGATATACTACTTATACACTTTTCTTTTGTTCATATATACTTATAATACATAGAAACAACCAGACCACAGACAAATATCTATGCATAATTTCTCATTATTTTTTGGCGTCATTCTTTTGTAATAATTATTATTTGTTTTAGTTTTTTATTTTGTGTAATTTTACAGAATGTCTAGAATGCATCGGTCACCTAGTAGAAACCTACGGTTCGACTGTCATGTCGACTGGGGGCGCGGGCGGTGCGGCCGCTCTGAAGGAGCTGGCGCGGCATATCGGCGATCGGGACAACGCTGTGCGATCGGCTACACTCAATTGTATCGCCAGCGCTTACTTCTTGGAGGGGGAGAAGGTTTATAAGATGATTGGACAGGTTTGTTTACTAATTGAGTGTAAGGTTAGGTTACATCACCCTTTCTTATCTTGTCTACTCTTATGATTACCTGGAAGAGATCGCTCTTAGGCGATAAAGCCGTCCTGTAAGGGGGCAGTACTATTTTTTTACGTTTTTAGAGTTCCATACCCAAAGGGTAAAAACAGTACCCTATTACTAAGACTTCGCGGTCCATTCCTCTGTCCGTCTATCTGTTGTATCTTATGAACGAAATGATAGCTAGAAAGTTGAAATTTAACAAATACAAAAAGCAGAAAAAAGTAAATATTTTCTGAGTATGTTTTTAAGAATTTGAGGTTATTTTCATGTTTACTATTTTTTTGGCAATATTTTATTAAAATTATTCTCCCAAAAGGGCAGGCAAAATAATTTTAACCTATACAATATTTTTTAAGATTTTTTTGCTCGATATGTATCGTTCGTAATGGTACGGAAACCTTCGTGCGCGAATCCGACTCGCACTTGGCCGGTTTTTAATCTGTTATGTTTGAATTAGCAACGAAAACAAAAGAGTCTAACTACGAAGATTGTCCTCAGATATCTGACAAAGACCTGTCCCTCCTCGAGGAGCGTATAAAGCGCGCCGGCAAGACGCGCAGCGCTGAAGCACGAAGGTCGATGGTGGTTCCACTCTCATCTGACGGAAGACCGATACAACCCGCACCTATCGAGGTAAATATTGGATGTTACACTCACTTGGTTATTGAAACGAAGTTCCTTATCCCGGGTCGGCGAACGAAAACTAATCTCCCATAAGTACACATATGTGAAAAAAAAATGAAAAATGAAAAAAAAAAGGCAAAGGGACTTCGTTTCAAACGCGTGTACCGCGACACGATGTTTTTTTACTAATAAAGTTATTTAACACGATCGGGTAACGGCGGCTGGGCTTAGGCTTAAGGTTCCGCTGGTCGATCGTGTTTTCCATACAAATGAATTAAGAGTGTTATCCATTTATTCTTTATGGAATTTGAAAACACAAAAGTTAAATCTACATAACAAGTCTATATCTAGCCCATGTAGGCGACGAAATAGACAAATTACATTTATTTATATTAAATTATATTAAATTAAATATAATTTGTCGACGAAATAGACAAATTACATTTATTTATATTAAATTAAATTTAAAATTAAATTCCGTTAAATGACATTATGATAGCTGTCCGTTTTTGAATGATAATTACTGTTTAGACGTTTCTGAGCATATTTAGAGAAGACCATATTATCGTCTATTTAATGGTTAATATTGCATGTATGTATGTATTGATAAAATAAAGGGAAGGGATGGCTTAGGTACTCTTAATAGCCCAAGGCGCGACCGATGCGGCCTAAATGCTATGTAGCTGCTGTCAAAATGATCTTAGGACCATCTTGACAGCAGTTTCGTCAGCAGCCCCTCCGATAAAGCTCTCAAATAAATATCCTACCAAAGTAAAACTGTTTTAGTTGTAACTTGTTTAAGGAATCACTACATAGTATAAAATAAAGTCACTTTTCGCCGTCCCTATTTCCCTTTGTACGCTTAGATCTTTAAAACTACGCAACGGATTTTGATGCGGTTTTTTTAATAGATAGAGTGATTCAAGAGGAAGGTTTAGATGTATAATACATGCATAATATAGCCGTGCGAAGCCGGAGCGGGTCGCTAGTTGTCTATATATAATTCTATTTAATATTAGGAGGTGGAACCTAGACGTATTATATCAGCTGACATCCCTCCGGTGGAATACGAGGAGGAAGAAGAAGAAGATGAACCGCCACCACCACCTATCAAACCGTAAGTATACAACAAAACAAAGAAGACAAGTGCGAGTCGAACTCGTGGATGAAGGGTTCCGTACCAGTATATTCTGTTATATTTGTATAGCGGCAACAGAAATTACATAATCTGTGAAAATTTCAACTATCTAGCTATCACGGTTCATGAGATACGGCCTTGTGACAGACAGACGGACGGACAATGGAGTAAAATGGTCCCGTTTTTACCCGACTGCAATGAAAGGGTTTTATTTTTTTGCGCCTATCTTGTATGTATGTTTGTAATATTCTTTATTTCTTCATATCTTCCAATCCAAACCACTTCTTCTTTCTTTAATAATTAGTATTAGATTCGTCTCATTAGTCCAAGTTTTCTTAGATAGGTGACATAAAAAATATACAGGGTTATTGGTAATTATATTAGCAAGCGGTTGATGACCACTTCTGTGCACCTAAACAAACAACTTTTGTTCTGCGACTTTTGGAAATTTGAACATTTTTTTTTGTCAATTTTGAGGCTATGTTGAAAATCAGCTGTTTCTTACACGGAAAAGTCATTAACCTTAAGATTATACTTATTTTTTAAAGTTTTATCTACTGTTATACGTCTGAATGACCTTTGTTAAAATAATCAGCTGATTTTCGAATTTACATAACTTCAAAATTTAAAGAAAAATGTTTGAATTTTCAAAAGACGTAGCACAAAAGTTGTTTGTTTAGGTGCACAGAAGTGGCTCTCAACCGCTTGCTAATATAATTACCAATAACCCTGTATAGGGCGTTGTAGATTTCATAATATAGGGTGTTTTTTTTTACCCTTTGTGCACGGAACCCTAAAAAGCAAACAAAACTTGTATTTCGCTAATACATCTTTTAACTTCAACAGTATAGCACCAGAACCAAGATTCGTACCAGGTCCGTTCCATCTCGACCCTGAGCTAATAGCTCGCCTCGATGCCTCAGCGCCCGTGTTGAAGACACCCAACCTGACTCAGTGGGACACCAAGTTCCTCGAGGAGCCTATACCTGGTGGAGCTACTAGGCCACACACGGCTATATCACAACCTATACGGGCTAGGTAAGTAAAGCACGGACAGACATACGGACAAGAAAGTGATCTAATAAAGGTTCCTTTTTTACCTTTTACAGTAACCTAAAAAAATTAATAGCTTAAGAATTCTCCAATAGCTATGTTCCTTACAGCTTTACATAAAAATTAGAAAAAATAAAACAACTATGTAGCTAGTTCCACCCGTTCCTGAGAAAATCGATGGTGACACACGGACAGACAGATGGACAAGAAATTGATCTTATAAGGGTTCTTTTTTTACCTTTTGAGGAACCCCAACAAGAAACTGAAAGCTAATTATAGGTTTTCACGAGTAGACAAACGTTATTAAAAAGAATGGAATTTATATTTATTAGAAGAGCACACGGACAAGAAAAAAGTAAACAAACATTAAATAGGTACATAATTAATTACAAAAAATAAGAAGTTTTCACTTCAAAAATGCGAATAAAACGATGGAATTACAAAAAGAAAGAATCAATAGGCACATAATAAAAAAAATCCGGGATGCCGTGTGCTAACCTAAACTATACTATGTATTACAAAAATTAAAGTGAAATCATGCTTCTGCATTTGTTTTTTTTTATGAGACAAAGAAATATAAGATTTTAAAAGTTTAGAATCAAAAATTCGCTTAAAAAACTCCGTTATGTGTCTTTTTTATTCAAAGTTGTTGGGCTAGAAAGTGCAACATTCTCCTAACAAGTATATTGTTCCAGTATTGTGCCCATGTCTCCGCCGCGTCACAATATGCCGTCACATCCTCTAGTCTCCAATGTTACTGCTTCAACGACTGTGGACGATTCCCTACTGGCCGATACCATCCATTCAATCGCTAGTCCCGATTTAAACGTAAGTATGGAAAGTTTTATTTATATGTCTGTGATATCTGCCCCTTCAGAGCCAAGAGCTGTCAAAGTAAAAAAAATCATTAACATTCATGACAGGCATCACTTTGAAGTGTCTAAAAATAAGGTTAGGATGTGTGCCTTCGGAACGCGCCAACCAATGAGAAGAAGGCACAAGAAACTCATGGGGTCTTTTTTTATTTTTTGTGTTCATGCTCACAAAGGTCAATATTACAATTATTTGAAATAGAGGAATTAAAGTCCATGGATTCTTATCATTAAGGTACGACGAAGTATCGTAGTACGCTTTACCGCACAATTTATGCTTATGCGGTAAGGCGTACTTAACAATGCTAAAGGTCCTGGCAGCATACTGTGTAGTTTACGGATCTGACCTTACTTAATTTTTTGCCATCAACAGATGAAATCAAAAGTGATATAATTTCACAAAGTTTTTGATTGTTTAAGACAAGAGATGCAGTCTTAGGATGTAGTATGCTTGTCTAAAGATCCCTAAGCACTTTAAGAACTAACAGACTCCTAAATTGTGTGCATTAATTAGTCTAATTTATTATAAACTATGAAATTTGACTAGTTTCATTCCTGCAATGGAATAAACGTATGAACTTAACGTGATAATTGTTTATTGTCTGGTTGTTTCAAAGAAGAGCACACAAATTAATCCATGTTCTCGTCTATTCACATTTTTTAGAAAGACTGACTGTTGCAAGTGGAGTAGCCAGTAGAGAGAAATAATAAAATCCTTACCATAGTTCACGTAAAGTGTACGAATAGGTCATTAGATGGCATTATGTGTTGACGAATGTCGTATAAAAGAAGCTGGTTATCTCCTTGCAGGCAGCGATCCGCGCATTGAGCCTGATCTCATCTGCGTTGTCGTCGGGACGCGGCGCGGCGCTACAGGCGTACGAGCAGCGTCTAGTCACCGCCATCGCTTCACAGTTGAAGCGCCTGCGCACTGCGCCGCCGCCGCCACAAGACGCCCTACCCGCATATAAATGTGTTGCTGGAGTTCTAACCACGGTAAGTTAATGGTTAAAAATGCTCTAATCATCAGTAAAAATCCTAAACTTATTAGTGAAACATGTAATAGAACATGTTGTGAAACATTTTTTTTTACAATTAATAGTTGATTTTTTGACTACTATCTCACACGATCGTAAGTGACGATACTGTGTAAGATGTAGCACGCTTTCCTAGAAGGTACCTCTCGTGACTCAAAGACGCCTTAATTAATGAGGGCCTTCGAGGGACGCGAGTGAAGCTAGGAAAATGGCAGTGGACAAAAACTTTTCCAACCCGTCCTTCTTTAGTGGCCGCATCGGTCTAAGTATCGTAATACGGACAAGTCCGCTTGGTGATAAGACTTAGGCCGGTGGGTTAACATGGTGTGAATATTTTGATTATTCTCCCAAAGTACTGAACCGATTTTGATGAAACTTGGTATGAGGATAAATTTATTCATTGAGAGTGTTAGTTTTAGTGTTAATAAAAATCGGGAGTTACGCGGGTGAAACCACGGAGCGCTGCTAGTCATTAATAAATCATGGCCTATATGATTTCACACGACCTTTTTTATAAAGATTAGATAATAGATTCCAAAATTAACATATTTTATCTATGACAGTTTTACGAGACAGCCGGTTGTGGGTACAACGTAGGTGAATCAGCTCTGTGTTCCGTGCTGGGTGAATTATTGCGCGTGTTGGGCGCGGGCGGCGCCGGCGGCGCGGGAGACGGCGAGCGGCTTGTTCGGGTGTTGAATAATGTATGCGTTAGGGTGTTGGAACGATCGCCTAGGACGCCTCTGTTATGGTAAGTCTGATTTATCAACGCACAGCTTAAGAGGAAAGGGTACCGGGCGCTTTCTCCATACAAACGTAGTCGACTGTTTCCTCCCTGGATAATGACACTGGCACAAATATTTTTGTTGCATAAAACCTATAACTGCCATGACTATTGCCCCTATATCTTGGTTTTTTTCATTTGCTAATTATCATAGAAATTTAGATTTAAAAAACAAAAAAAAACAAAACATAGGGGCATAGTCATGGCAGCTAAGCTTTATGCAACAAAAATATTTGCTATAGTGTCATTATCCAGGGAGGAAACTGTCGACTACGTTTGTGTGAAGAGAGTGCCGGTACCCATTCCTCTTAAGGCAATATATTGGGCTAACATTTGGCACACGGATACCTGTTAAAAAATTATCCGATTTGGTGCAGTGGTACGGTTTTTTTGTTGAGCAAAGCTTTGTCAATGTAATTTTGTTTAATTTTCTCTCAATCAAAATGCCATTTTACTCTGTTTCAATAATTAATTTGATTTATAATTTGTCTTATTTTACAGTGCAATAGTATCGCTTCTACACGATTCAATCAACACATCGGACCCAGCCTACCCCCGATACCAAGACCTTCTACTGAAATGTTTCTGGAAAACGCTCAAAATGATATCCTCATGGGACTCAAATTCAATAGATTACGACGCAGTGTTGTATAAAATACATCTGTTTTATAAAGCTTACCCGAATAGTTTTTGGAAAAAGAATCCGGAGATCAGTGATACTCCTTATAGGTAAGTATTAAAAAAAACCACTATAACATTTGCTTTTTAACTCCACAAATTGGTTTTTAGTATAAGAAAACATTTTTAACTAATTTCTGCAGCTCAGATTTTTTTCTTTTGATACAATGAAATGATCCTCACAAGAAACTCGGTCAATCTGCATTAATCAAATGACTCATTTTATGGACAACTTTCTTTCTTTCTCTACACTTTCTACATTAACTTTCACAAAAACCTCAACGGAAGACCAGCGCTAATCGAAAGACTAGCATTTCTCTGAGTTGTGGACCGTTTTGCAACATTGTTAGTTATTAAAGACTTTGTAATCTCTTATTTCGTTGTAAATAAATAATATTCTATTCTAAAAAAAAGAGCAAATGGCCCCTAAGACAGTTTTACTGTATGTCCTATGGATTTGAATTTTCCCATACTTCTCTGGATTCGTAGAAAAGGCTTTACTTGGTCTATTACCGACTCATTAAAAAAATAATAAAGTTCCCAATCCATTTTCCATTGCATGTCTCAATTGAATTTTATCCCATTTTTTGTATTCATGCCGAGGGTAAAATTAACCGATGTTTTTAAAAATTAACATTTTTAATTCTTAGTTTTTTTATTTCAGGACTGTGAAGACCCTGGTGCATACTCTAGTCAAAATAAAGGGTGCGTCTATAACGAATCATCTCACCCAAATACCCGATGTCAACGAATCAGACTTGTACCCTTATTTATTCAAAGTACTAAAGGTAAAAACACTTAATTTTTCTACTAAAGTTATGAAAATAATAAGCTTTTTTCGACTGATTGACTTATGAAAATGTACAGTCTAAACAGCTGAGTCAGGACTTCCTTATCTATACTTCATCACTACAAAATATAAAATAAAGTCACTTTTCGCCGTTCCTATATCCCTATGTCCCTTTGTATGCTTAGATCTTTCAAACTACGCAACGGATTTTGATGCGGTTTTTTTGAATAGATAGAGTGATTCAAGAGGAAGGTTTATATGTGTGATACATGCACAATATAGCCGTGCGAAGCCGGGGCGGGTCGCTAGTTAATAAGATAAATAGTTTGTAATAAAATGTTTTTCTTTTCCAGCAATTAAAACTAGACGAAAAGAAAGACACTCCAGTGGATACAACGGTTAACAACGGTGTTCTATCGTCAAACAACGCGGCACTAAACGCGGGCCGCTTACCGCGAGCATTGCACGAACAACTAGCACTTATACTAAACAGGATCGGATCCAAGGAACATAAGAAAGACGCGCTCGAACACCTTTACGATCTCAAGGTAAATACAACAGTAGATATTGGTGTTCTATCGTCGAACATCTAATAGTCAAATCCATTAAAACGCTGCTTAGCAGATCATTATCTAACACCCGTATTTTATATATTATATTACATTACATTACGTATTACATTTATCTTCAAAACGCCTAAACCGTTTTAGATACGGTTTTCTGTGAAATGTTTGTGGCGATTTTTAGGATATAGTCTAGTTTTAAATATTTGTTATATTTATCTTATGTCCTTGATATGACTGTATTCTGTTTTGTGTTCCATTAAATAAATAAATAAATAAATAGATTCATTAGCGATGGTTCCTAGATAGTTGTTACGGTGATTACTCACTAGTGGACGCCGCAATTAGCATTTTATTGCAAAACCAATGTTCCCATTTATCTCCAAAACGGCTTTACCGATTAGAATGTTTTGTAATATTGTACGTATGTTTATTCTAGGAACGTCACCCCGAAGTTGATATCTGGAAATTCATGCAGAGTTCGTCGTTCTATTTCCGAAACTATGTCGAGCAAGGTTTGCGGGAAGTAGCTGAACAGAGGAAAATGGCATCTATGCCCATTTACAAGCACGATTATAAAAGTGATAATATTGGTAAGTAAAGCTTACACCATTAGGACATAGACAGACATTACAACAACTAGCATACACAGTTACACAGATATATTATAGAGAAAAAAAATGGATAAGTTGTGTAAATAAATAATAAATATAAACTATTTATTTACTCATATTAAGGAGCTGGTACACACTTGCCATTTTTTAGATT
Source organism: Idaea aversata (assembly GCA_907269075.1). Lineage (NCBI taxonomy): Eukaryota > Metazoa > Arthropoda > Insecta > Lepidoptera > Geometridae > Idaea > Idaea aversata. The sequence goes on from OU026103.1 coordinate 5,180,487, forward strand.
ACAATTATTGAGGTGTAACATACATTGAATTGAATGTGATAATTATGTTGTTTCCTTTTCAGATGTGAACAATGAAAACGATGAGAAATCTCATGTTATTTTCTTAGAGAGACTGCGAGCTTTACAGGTAACTAAATACATTATTTAGGTACCTTAGTATGTTTCAGCTCACAATGTTTTTTTTCACGAATTATCTCAATATTTAATCATACAGAATTTAATGGCTAAAAATTGGTTTTATGTCATTTATTTGCAATATTGGTAGTACAATAGATGTTACTATAGGCCTACAACTTCACATATAAACCCTGCCGGACATTGCAATTGCTTGGTGACAGACCGAGGCTTTTCTCTCTTGCCTCAGAAAACTCGCAACGGTGGTCTGATATAATAAATAAATAAATATTGCAGGACATTCAACACATCGCCATCTAGCCTCAAGCTAAGTAACTAGACTTGTGTTATGGGTGCTAGACAACGGATATACTACTTATATACTTTTCTTTTGTAAATATATACTTATAATACATAGAAACAACCAGACCACAGACAAATATCTAAGCATAAATACTTGTCTGAGGCGGGAATCGAACCCGCAACCCTGTGTTTGGCAGTCCGGCATGGTGACCATTGTGCCAACTGGGTCGTCGATATGGGAGAGAATCATTGTGCACTCAGTGGTTAAGAAATTAAAGTGCCAACTAGCATTACTAGCAACTGGCCACCGGGAGTAAGTTTTAATAGTCAATGATCATTCAATTGGCAATTACAGGCTAAAGCGGGTCTAAAATCGGAGACAACCCCGACATCCCAACCTCGTACTCCGGTCGGTGATAACCGCGCCTTCACCGACTCCATCAACGAGAACACACTGCCTCGGCCGCATAGCATCGATCCGCAACTTGAGGTATACACATTTATTTACTATAGCGACCCGCCCCGGCTTCGCACGGCTGTATTATGCATGTATTATACATATAAACCTTCCTCTTTAATCACTCTATCTATTACAAAAACCGCATCAAAATCCGTTGCGTAGTTTTAAAGATCTAAGCATACATAGGGACGGCGAAAAGTGACTTTATTTTATACTATGTAGTGATTAGCGTGGGAGTTCCGGAATAAAAAAATAGCCTATGACATTCACCTACCCTCCAAAATATCTCTATGCAAAATTACAGCCTCACAAAGTTTACTCTCTTATAATATTAGTATAGACTAGCAGCTAACCGCGGTTTCAGCCGCGTAAGTCATGTTCCCGGGGCAATATAGCGATAAAAAGTAGCCTATGTTATTCACGAGTTTCATTAAAATTGGTTCAGTAATTTCGGAGCATATTCGTTACAAACAAAAAACAAAAAATCTTTCCACTTTATAATCTACTAGCGACCCGCACCGGTTCGCACGGATGTATTATGCATGTATTATATCTAAAAACCTTCCTCTTTAATCACTCTATCTATTAAAAAAACCGCATCAAAATCCGTTGCGTAGTTTTAAAGATTTAAGCATACATAGGGACATAGGGACAGAGAATGCGACTTTGTTTTATACTATGTAGTGACTATGTAGTTATAATCTATTTATATAAAATTCTCGTGTCGCGGTGTTAGTTGCCAAACTCCACCTTTGAAGCAAAACGGCTGAATCGAATTGTATGAAATTTTTTGTGTTAGGTCTGAAAATCGAACTTCTATTTTTTTTTTGTATATGGCAAAACAACGTTTGCCGGGACAGCTAGTTTGTTTATTTATACATTAGTGACATTCATGTTCAAAGCCGTATTCCAAGAGTTATTATTATAATTTCTAGCTCCACACAACCCAAGCGGTCCAACAGAAGAACGAAGCAGAAGTAGACGCTCTCCGCCTTAAACTCCAACAAATAAAGAGCTCGTCGAAGAGATAAGGCAGTCGATAGAGCACGCACGTCGGATTTGGTAGCTCTATCTCTCTCTATTACATGCGAGCGAACAGTAAGGTAAAATACGTGTCGTATTCATAAACAATGAGGGATTTTGAGGGTTTTTTAAAAGCTTTTATTTAACTGGCAATGTATGTATGTTAGTTTCCTTAGGTCAAATCTTAGAAGCTGACTTCTTACAGACTTATTTTTATTTGATATGGATAGTGACATCGAGCGATTGAAATGAAAATCATAATAATCAACTGATCGGTACTGATTCTATTTCTAATCAATAAAAGACAGAGACGAATTAAATATATAGATAGATTCGTAAAATAGATTTGATTTTTTGAAATCAATGTATTCGACAATCTATCTGAAAGTTGTTAGATTCCTACTTTTTCCTTTATGTGATGGATTAAAAATTTTATATTGCACATAAGAATCGGTGTCTTATATTATTTGATTTAGTTGATTATGAATACGACTGTTAGTTCTAACGTAGACGATGAAATTTTGCCTCCATTTAGTCTAAAATACTATTATTTACGCTGGCTCAGCGACCCGAAGTGGATTTTAGCTAAGAGACTCCATTGCACACTATTCTGTGCCACTGGCTGCTAGTCAGCTACCTGAAGGGCTAGCGACTCTTGATAGACTTGAACCCGTATATTGGTTGATGAATACATTTATGGTTAACTAGCTGTTGCCCTCGTGTTTTATAGACTAAAACCTTCTTGAATCACTCTATCTATGAAAAAAACCGCAAGAAAATCCGTTGCGTAGTTTTAAAGATCATACATAGGGACAGACGGGAAGCGACTTTGTTTTATACTATGTAGTGATGCGATGGCAAAATTCTGTCGTCTACGCCATGTTCTTAATCCCTTGGGTAATCTCATTTAGACCGTAAGGTTTAGTATTAATGGCCTATCTTACATGTAACTCGATTGTGACGTCCATTTTGTCCCCTACTATCGCACAGACAATAGAGCATTGTAACAGGGTAAGATGCTTGACAAACGAATCGTGGTAGGGGTTTGTTGAATGTGTTTGAAGACTTTTCAGTAATTTGCAACGTTTTGGAACGAAGTTTCATATCGCGGGTTTTCGACGGTACCTATTCCATAAAAAATCCAGTTCAAGCGTTAGGAAAAAATTGAAACAAAAAACCGTAAGATACAGTTATAAACAAAAAACCGTAAGATACAGTTATCTCTCACACATATAAATGTTTCCCATATTATATATATGTGTGTGTGTGTTTATCTCTGGCTGTCGAAAGGAACTTCGTTTCAAACGCGACTTATTTTTTTTCATGATTTTTCCGACAATATTATAAGCCTGTGACTGCAATAAGTAGTTTAACTGAGCCACAGGCCCTTGTCCAGTTAAAGTGAGTTAAAATAACAGTGTTAATTAAATTGTTAAAACGAATTTATTGAAAAACAAACAGTGTCTTATTTTATTAGTGATAAACTCTATAACGTTGCAAATTATTGAACGGTTTTTATATATTGTAAGTGGAACTCTCTGTCTGTATTTTACTTAAACTTTGGAAATATTAAATTAATTGCAAAGCTGGGTTTCTACATGTCGATCGGTACTAAGCCCAGCTTTAAAACTGTGTCTTTATAAAAATTGTAGACTCGAGTGTCGTCAAAAAATGTCGGTATTTTTAAACCTGTATTGTATAAAAATTGTTAGTTTGTGGCCCAGCACTATACGCACGTTTTCATACACCTAAATATTATGTATGTGTACATGCATTTGCCCCATTATCCACTCATGTTTTAGGCTTAAAAATAAATGTGAAATATAATTTCCATCTCATAAATAAACTGTTTAAAAAAGATATGAAAAACTTTTTTCGGACATTATATTTAAATAAGATCTGCATATTAAAAATATATTTTATATATGTGATAATAATGAAAACTAAAATTAAAATTATGTTCTTTGCAACTTGAGTAGAAATATTTCAGAGATTAATAAAGTTACTGAAAAAACATAATAATAACTAAGTAATTAAAGATGTTTTCAAATGGCAAGATTTTCTCTACAGAAATAGATCTTCAGATTTCAATTTAAATCATTCTTAGTTTCGAAGTTTTTTTTCTTAGAAATTTTCCGAAGAGTTCCTGAAATATAGAAATATTTCAGGAACTCTTCGGAAAATTCTAAAAAAACCGCAGTCTTTAACTTAGGCATTGTATAAGCCCTGAATAACTTAGACCATTCAATAACCTTTTATAAAGTTAGGTATTAGCAAATATCGCCATAGTTTAGAATGGATTTAACACTACAGTGGGAAAGAGAGAACCTCTGAAGTTTTTATTAGTCCAAACAACTTGCGGGCTTGCCAGTGTTCCAATACGTAGGACTGTGTAGCCACACAAGGAGAACGGGTCGATAGTGCCACAGAAACTCGCGCGAAGACCCTATCTTGGGATTTTGAAGTATAGGTATCTAAGCGAGCTATATCTTAGACCGCATCGTCACTTACCATCAGACAGGTGTGATAGTAGTCAAACGCTGACTATTGTTAAAAAAAATATCAAAATATAAGGACCATGGAGACAAATTACCATGTAACAAAATTTCGTAAAATGTAATTTATCAATCTACGTCTCAAGTAATAATAGATTACGGATATGACTAGCTGCACCTCGCGCACCAAGTTTTTTTTACTTTAGTAGTGTAAAAAAACTTGCGTTAAAATACACCAAATGTGATGATTTAGGATCTAAGTTTTGTTAAGAAAATGATTCAGATGTTGTCTCAATTCCACAATGTTTTAATTATCTTTACCTAGTTTTATATAATCAATGTAGTTTTCTATAAATTGAAAACTATTTATTGGTGTAACCATGACATTTAATAATTAATTAATAGCATTATAATGTTTGTGTTTTTTGTGAGAGTTGAGTTTGGAATATCAAAGTACTCATAGCTACTCGATTGTCTAATCAATAACTCTATCTTACTTGCTCTAGTTAGTCGCTGATATCTTTTCTGTCATATTCACATCTATGTGAAGGCTACGTTTTGATGAACAGCGCTTACAGTGCTAACTAGCGTGAGCGTCACAGTGACAGAAAAGATATCAGCGATTGACTGGACCAAGTAAGACAGGGTTATTGATTTCGACTCTATGTTGTGTTTGTTTGTTTGAAAGTAAGAAGTGATGACACTAAAGACTAACAGCTATTGTACACTCTTGGCGATGAATTCCGACTTATGTAGCGGCCATATTGGTTTGTGGATAATCGAATTAACAACATCCTCCATTTTTTAAGTCTGTTAAAAATAAATATCGCAGGATAAAGTGCCATCTAGCTTCAAACTAAGCAACTAGGCTTGTGTTATGGGAGCCAGACGACGGATAGAATACTTAATAAATATAATTGCGTTTTCATTTTAAATTATTACGAAAGTAATTTTGTTGTACGTAACGAAAGAACGAAAGTAATTATGTTAGGGCAACATTAAAAACTTACTTTTTACTAAAAAATTATTGAGAGATAATTTCAATTAAAAGTTCATTTATAAAACAGTTTTGATGAAAAAGTATGATTTTTAAATGTGAAAATTATCTGACATTAATTGCTATCATTTTTTTGATATATATATGAAAACGTGAACTTTAAGTTCATTGTAACTAGCGACCCAGCCCGGCTTCGCACGGCTATATTATGCATGTATTATACTTATAAACCTTCCTCTTGAATTACTCTATCTATTAAAAAAAACCGCATCAAAATCCGTTGCGTAGTTTTAATGATTTAAGCATACAAAGGGATATAGGGACAGAGAAAGCGACTTTGTTTTATACTTTGTAGTGATAATGATAGTGATTATTATGCAAAAAATGTGTGAAAATTAGGTTTTTATTGTTGCTTGTCTATGCGTATACCATAGATAAATGGTATTAGACTTACGTCAAGACAGTCCGTCTTTAGCACTGACATTCCTTACGGAAAAAGGACTGCATATAGAAAACTGAGCAAATCAAAACTTTGCCAATAAAAATGGCGGCTTTTGATAATGCTGAAACTTATCACCTGTATTATACAGGGTTATTGATAATTATACTAGCAAGCCGTTGAAAGCTACTTCTGTACACCTAAACAAACAACTTTTGTTCTACGACTTTTGGAAATTCGATCATAAAAGGTTTTTGTTAAATAAAGAAAAATGGAGCGATTAAAACCTCATTGGTCTTCAGAGTGCTTTAGTTCCCTCATCGCCGAGAGTGTAAAAGAGGTTATTAGAAAAATATGTTACGTTAGAAGTTGTTAATTTAAATTGTAATTCGCTGTATTTATAGCGCGGTTCATCCACTAGGTTTGTTATAAAACTTTGATAGCTGAGATGAGGTCTATAAAACATCACGTTGAAAATTATACATTCCGAATTTTTACTTCAGTATTTTGAACTGTACAAAACTTCATTTTTTTTATAATTGTAAATTAACATTCATTATGTCATTAAGGTGAAAGGGTACCTGCACTTTCTCCATACAAACGTAATCGACTGTTTTCTCCCTGGATAATGACAAAATATTTGTGCTAGATATTTTTGTGCCATAAAACCTATAACTGCCATGATTATGCCCATATGTTTTGGATTTTATCATTTTCTAAGTTATAAGTTTTATGCACCAAAAATATTTGCTCTAGTGTCATTATCCAGGGAGAAAACGGTCGACTACGTTTGTAATAGTTTGTATGGAGAAAGCCCCCGAGACCCTTTCCTCTTAAACTCATTTGATTTGGGAATGGAAAGGTGTTTTGGAATAATGGCACATCAATTGAACTACTAGATTTGGAAAAAAGATCAGCATCTGACGCCATTACACTTAAAGGAACTTCAAGAACAATTTGTTCGATGTTTTGCCATTATTCTAGCCCTAAGTTGCGGTAGAGAATTATTAGGTCGCTATTGAGCATGTCTGTTTTATTTATAATCATTAATAACTTTACTTTTTAATATATTTAATTCAATTAGACAATCATGTTACTACTTCCTTTGATTCTTATGTTGAATGTTTAAAGCCAGATGATAATGCTAGTATTCGTATGTTGCCGAGTTTGTGTGCATCATACTCTATTTCCTTTAACTTTGGATTATCTATTAAGTTTTGATTACAATTAAGTTTGTCCCTTAGATTTGTTTGCTTTTTAATTTCTAGATGACGTCATAATTATGTAACGTGAGCATTTATTTATTGTAAAATAACGTTAAAATCATGATGTATTATTAATAAATGATGAATAAAGTTCATAACCACATTATTTTTTTGGTTTTATTTAGCCTTTTAGATCGAATCTAGATAGTTTATACTGTGCTAGCAACTTTAATTTAAGGCGCTATATTAAAGCTCTCAACATAGTCGACCATGTCCTAAAAAAAGGATTTCTACCTTCTTTGTCTAAATTCACCCAAACAAGAGAATTGTTTTGTTCCCCACATTAATTCGAATAAGGACTCATTTAAAAAGAGTTCTTGGGCGATTTGCACCGCGATTCGAACCGCTTACGGTGTGAAACGATTAAAGCCCCAATTATGTGACGTATTATGTATTATATTAATAATGCCATATCCTTCATTGTAGATGAAAAAGCCAGTATAATAAACTGACAAAAAAACAAAATCTTTCCTCTTCATAATATTACCCACTATTAAAGTATAGATTATTGTAAAATCATATTACAAGTTGTGAGCAAATCTGAATACGGCACGTGTAGGCACACGCGCTGCACTAACATTTGCTACGATATGTTTTCGCCTTGAGCGCGCAGGCCAACCATGGAATGGAACACCGGCCTGCGTGTATAATAAACCTACATAAAACAACTCTAGTCTATAAAGTTTAGCTGATAAGAGTTAGTTCATATTCTACTAGTCGAGACAGGGCACCGCATTAACCGGAGCTAACGAAATTGTTTATTATTTTTGGCCCTGTCTATTTTAGACAATTTAAGGCGGGGAATACGTGAGGAGATCCCTCTAAAAATGAAAAATTAAGCAACTTCCGCCACAGGTACACCCAACGCTCATTTTATTTTTATTTGGAATGTATTTTTAGATCTTTATGTAGTTTTTCATATGATAGTATTTTTCTCGATTTAATTTATTTTGGAAACTACCTAGTTGTTTTTTAATTCTTTATCGGTGTAATCGTAATAACTACTTATAATAATATGATAAATTTATAGTGGTCGATGATTTATAGACATAATTTTTAGTAGGCATTTATACCTACCGATTCTAGTTTCTGATACGGTATTTTGTCAATCACTGGCGTTTTTCATTCATGAATTTTGTTAGAGCATGGCATAGAGCGTTAAAAATATATTTTTAATCGATTTTAATTAATTTAGGTACCTACTTATTTATCTTTTTTTGTTGAACATTATCAAAAAATTATTAAACTGCAAGAATACCGGTGGCTCCATCTAGAAAAACAGGCAATTTTTTATGTGATCTATAGTTTCTTATTGGCAGTCCTCTTGCCTCTGCCCCCCCAAACCGTCGGAAGGCAACCGAAACGAAAAAAAAATTTCGCTGCTCTTTCACTCCCGCGACTTTTGACGTGTTGCCAATGTTGCCATCCTTGTCTTTTCAGTTTTATTCGTTTCGGTAGCGTTCCGATGGTTTGTGAATGAGCATGCTGGATGATTACTATTATCTTTGCTCTTGTCATATCGCACAAAGTAGATTTTGTAGGTTGAAAATAGTATAAAAAAAATTAACCGGAAGTGAATGAAGTTGCCCAATATAAAAAAAGAACGACAGCTTGGCAGTTTTGGTTTCTTTTTCAGCAGGATTTTGTTATGTGGTTGGCAGCTCTGTCTGATTGATTGGCTTGATGATGGTTGATTGGTTTGAACTGGACCATAAACAAAGCTGATGTTTGATAGACCACGCTCTATAACATAGAGAAAAATCAAAGGCGCCCAATCAAAACGAATTTCACAAACGAAATGAAAGTTCGCCACATGTCCGCCATATCTACTACATCTTCTTTCTAGTGACGTTAGTTATTTTGTGTTAGTTGTTGTAGTTATTGTTTGATTTATCTACGTTTAGTTTTGAAAAAACACGGTAAGTCCAATCATCCATACAAGAAAACCTTCATTTACCATCGAAATCTAAACAAATTGATAATCGCCGCGTAACATTAGCTGTCAAAAAAGAAAACTATATTTTTCGCTATATTCCAGTGTTTGAAGTCCATGTGCTATTTTATTGTGCTTCTCGATCATTGATTAGTTTAAAATTGTGATATCTTTTCGTTCACGGTGTGTTTTTGTGACAAATATTTTCTATTTTCCTACCCCTAATTTTCAGACCCTGGAAAGCGAAAACCACGATGGAGTTACCTCGAAAATTTAATGACTGTTACTTTTATTACTATTCTACGTGTACCAAGGTACGTGAAATATTTCAACATTAGAATTTTACCAATATTTTATTGCTTTGCGGTCGCCGTTGTCTTCTAAATGCATTTTTATCAAGTATTTTGTAATGCTTGTAAACAAGTGACTATTTGCACTGATTGCTATTGGTAACCCACATTATTTTGTAGTTAAACCACTTACATTTGTTAATGAGTAAATACTCCCTAATGGGCAAGATACTGCTAGTAATTGCATAGAAATTTTATCATAATCACTAATGTGTTACTGGTACTGTCAATAATTAGGTACCAATAACTTACAGAGCTCAGTTTTCACTGAAAAACTACTGAATTGATTATGATACTCTTACTAGCTATAGTCAAATGTCGATGAATGACTTTAGTTCACAAAAAATATATTAATAAAATCTATAGATATTCTATATTTTTACGGTTCCGTACCTCAAAAGAAACCCATATAAGATGGGTTTCTTTTGAGGAACGGGAACGGGTAGACCTAGCAAGTTGAAATTTATTTTAGCTTTTCGTAGGTATTTTGTTATTTTGATGTAGCTATTACCTTACATATTGGAACAACCTAAAAGCAAAATGTCCGACATATTAAAAGAACGAAAAATTTGAATTCATATCGAACTCGATGCACAGGAAATCCTATTGTGCGGTTGGACATTCAAAAGGAAAACAGTACTATTTTAACATTTGACTGGATAGGTAACTTAGAACCAGCAAGTAATTTGATATTCCCATTAGCCCATTCCTTATGCTGCTAAATAAGCTCGCCGAGGTCTTTTCCCAAGGTAACAAAGAAAATTTAGGATCTTTTGGTTGTCCTTGGAGAGTTGGGATGACTTGAATAGCAGAAGACTAAACTCCCACCTGGACGCAAACTAGGCGCTCAGACGTTAAGTTGCAGAACAGCCTGACAACAAATACAATGCTGTCAAAACATCAGAAAACAATGAGTTAATTGAATTTTTACCACATTGCAGGGTGATAACTGCGTTTTCCGCCATGAGCCGTCTGCTCTTGGTTGTGAGACTATGTGCACAGCGTGGCAACAGGGCAAGTGCCTTGACAAACGCTGCAAACTCCGCCACATGGAGCTTAGGGTGAGTGATAATTATAGAAAACTAGCAGCGCTCCGCGGTTTCACCTGCGTAACTCTGGATCTCGTGGGAATATTGGTATAAAAAGTAGCCTTTGTTATTTCCTAATAAATCAATGTATGCTCATGCCAAGTTTCATCCAAATCGATCCAGTGGTTTCGGAGCCTATTAGTGCAAACAAAAAATCTTTCCTCTTTATAATATTAGTGTAGATTAAATCTACTTGTTACTATAGTTATTTTTTACATTTGTAAAAAAAATGGTTTGTTTAATAGTACATTATGTGCTCTATTACATTAAGTTACATAAAGATGTATGTGACATGTCCATTATTTAATTTAAAATTTTAATAAAGCATATTTTGTGCAGTAAGGCATACTATGATATGTTTTCTGACTGTAGTGTATTTGATTGACCACAGAAAATAAAAAACCTATGAGTTTCTTGTAGCCTCCCTTTAGAGAGCTTGTTCTGAAGCATCCTAACTTAGCTTTTATGACCTTTGCAAAATAGTAAATTGTTTTTAAGATGATGATAATGAGACTATGCAATTAGTTTTTTTAAATTTAATTTCATTAATTATTTTGGTTTTGGCCGTGGCTATATTATACTAAAACCTTTTTGTAGACAAGCTATATAAAATATAAACCAATTTGTTACTGCTGCAACTTCATTGACAAAAATCTGAACAAATCATTATTATACTGTAGACTGTAGATATTTTAATCAGGATATGCAGGATGCACTGAGTATGCAGGAGAAACCACTGGGTTTCTCCTGCGTTAACTAGTCAATAAATAAAACTGTATTATAATTGTTTTTTATAGAAAAATCGTAAGCAAATACCTTGTTATTGGGAGAACCAGCCGGGTGGGTGCCGCAAGATCCACTGCCCATTCATGCACAAGAACCCGGACGCTCGCACCGATGGCATCGCTCCAAGCCAACCCGCCCCACCTCTACCTGTAAGTTAAAGCTAAAAAAACTTGTGGATGACAGAGGAGAAAGTCTACAAGAATTTAATTACTGGTATACGGACTGTTCACTTTTTTACTTGGGTCCTTTTTGCATGAGGATGGAGTGGGCTTGCCCAGAACCTACTACACTCTTAGCTTAGTCGACCATGTCCAGAGGAGAGAACTTGTCAATACTTCTGGAGCCAACTAAGCCGCGGGTTTTATCATTTCCTTCACCGTAAGAATAAAAGGGGGGGGGGGATGGGAGGGACCTTTAATGAACTAGTTGATTATGAGAGAAAAAGAAATAAAGGGAGCTATGATGCCATAGACACACATACTCACTTTTTGTACATGGGGGTTAAAATAGAGTTATTGATATTGATTAACTCATATAATCGCGTTTATTTCTCGTTTTTAAGTTCAAGTGGCGAAAACCTGAGGAAGTACTAAGACAGCTGATGTTTCCAAGAAAGTATAATTCTTTTTCTACGTTGAAGAATTTAATGCATGTATGTATCTTGCAGGCTGGGAGCGCATTACCCGTGAACCCTGAGCCAGTAGTCGGCAATGAGGCGGTGATGGGCGGCGTGACCGGCGTGCCGGCGCCGGCGCCGCCGCATCCAGCACCGCATCCACTTCTGTGGCAGCAGCCTAGACAAGGTACATACACTTATTCATAATTATAATCTACATATACATAAATGCTTTCTCCTGACTGACTGACGGATCAATGCACAGCCTAAACTGCTGATCGTAGAGACCTGGAACTTGGAGGACGTGTTCTTTGTATGACGTAGGCATCCGATAAGAAAGGATTTTCCGAAATTCTACCATTTAGGGGGTGAAAAAGGGGGGCAAAGTTTGTATGGGACAACGTGATTCCTTGGTCCAATCCTATTAGAACCATTTTTGACTGTTACGCAGACGAGCGACGTCGTCGGTGGCAAAAGATAGTAAGTATATACAATCGACCATTTATAGAAAACCTGTTTGGAGGTAGATATTTGAGGACCGTTGCCGTTGCTTGTGATCTTCATAATTTATGGTACATGTGGCGACACTTCACATCGCCACTAACAGATGGCGCCACTGAGCCGATCGAAGATCCTAGATCGCGCAAGCGAAGTTTTTCTGAAGATAAGCTCATATACAAGTTCCAACGAAACATCGTTGGGCCGTGGCGCGGCCTACCGGGTATAACACCTGCCCGGTGGAAGATCTTCCTTTGGAGGTATATACCACCAAGAACCACCAAATACACTTCTAGTTGAGGTAAAAAAAAACACAGTTCAAACATGAGCTAGATCAGTGTGGTTCTAACAAAAAAATGCGAGGTCTCAAATCAGGGTCATATAATAGAATAGGGTCATTTGAGAGGAATCAAAATACAGTTACAAAAGAAAAAGACAAAACGAAGAAACAAGATTAAATTTTATAAGAAAAGAAAGGGAAGATGAGTACTGTCCAATTAATAATAACACATAAGTCCATAATGTTGGGACAACCCAGTTACCACAATGGTCACCGTGCCGGACTGCCAAACACAGGGTTGCGGGTTCGATTCTCGCCCTCAGACAAGTATTTATGCTTAGAAATTTGGTTGTGGTCAGGTTGTTTCTTTAAATTAAAAGTACTTATATATTTACAAAGCGCATTAAAACGGCTTAAACGCCATAACATACTGGATCGCAATGTTAAAGATAATATCTAGTGCCATGCCCGTTGGAGTCATCGCGCTTCACGCCATTGAAGACCTACAACTTATTTGTTTTTAGGCTGATTGCAGATCAAACTCAGAAGAAAAAAATTACAAAAGAAAAGTATATAAGTAGTATCCGTTGTCTAGCACCCATAACACAAGTCTAGTTACTTAGTTAGGGGCTAGATGGCGATGTCCTGCAATATTTATTTATAATGTCTTCTATTGTATATTATAGATCACCTGCCACCCGTAGTCCTGGAATCATCAATGCTGGGCGTCCTCCCAGCTTCGTCTGAGCTGCGTCGCATGCTGACACCTCACGCTCACGACGGCTCCGCGGCCGGCGTCACCGGTCCGTACACACACTCGCACGCCCAGCACGCGCACGCCCATGCGCATGCGCATGCCGCCCACGCGCCCCTCGCAGTCGACCCCCTCGTCGTCAACTTTGAGGAAGGTATGCGCTTGTACTGAAACTATATGTATTAAGCCCAAGGTAGACGATTTGAGAGGTTTTAATATTATTTTTGGTGGATTATTTGAGTGGACAAGGTAATAGATTGTTTAGGTTGATGTTTCAACTTTGGTACAGATGTGGGTAAAGTGAGATGAAAGCCATCGGTTCGGACTGAATGATGAGAACCAATTGTCCGACGAACCCATAAAAATATGCTCACATCATTTTATATCAGTTATTAATGGAAATGATTGTCAAAAGGAGGTCAAAGAAAGTTGCTTTTTTCTTCTATTAAGACAATCATTTTATCTTATGTAAGTTTTGATGGTGTATTTCTATACTCTATTCCAAAACCTGGAGTGATTTTTTGTATTTGCTACACTGAAAATACATAAGTATTGCTATCTTGTCGCTAACCTATCATTTCTTTTCATGGTAGACTTATCTATATGTCATCATGACAGATGAGACAAAATGAGGCTTGACGTCAAGAAAGCTATAGTTAAATGTATGGAAAATGATAATTTGCAATGGCTCGACATAAAAGTCAAAATGTTTAGTTTGGTTCAGTGTAACAATACTTATGAACTAATTTCCTTCTGGTTTTGGAATGGATTATAAAATATTCGATCTCTAAATATAAAAGGTTTTGAATACAACTGTTTTTTTTTTTTAAGAAATATAATTTTATGTTTTTCTTAAATCTTTGTCTACTTTGAACTCGCCAACAATAAAAACTCTCTCGAATCGTACGTCTAGGGCTTAAGACCATCACAAAAGGTTGCCATTTAAAAATCGAACCTAACGACGTAAAGACACTGTCGATATTACGATGAAGCTTATTAATAAGATACTAATATGTTTTTTTTTCTCTTACAATTTGCATGGAATGTGTCATATTGGTCGTACGGTTTTTAAATGCACCCGATGGTCGAGTGAAGTGAAATGAACTATGTGTAATTAATTACACGAAGAAATATATAATACCTTGTGTAATTCAAAGTGTGAATAGAATTGCACATTTACCTTGATGGTATTTGATAACTCAGTAATATTACATATTTAAGAATAAAGGCTTAAACACGTAGAGACGTTTAGGTATCTATTTGATAAGGCTTCATATGCAATGGGTTTGAGAGTTAACACACTCATAATCTTTGCTTAGTGAGTTATTACTTTCAGCTATCTTTAGACATAGAAAACTAAGCAGTAAATTGATATTAAGAAGGTGGGTGATATTCTTAATTCTTATCGATGTATTTTTCGTCTTATTTCCCTTTAATACTTGTATTAAAAGTGCGGCGTATATCTAAGCATCTCATGACCATTGCATATGAAATTTTAAGCAGTTATTCACTGGTAGTACTCGGGGATTATTCTTAAAATGTATAGTGGTAATTCTGACATCTGTTACTTGTTAATTGGTTTACACAAGTACACCTAAAAAAGCGATTTTTTTAGTACCAAAAATTATGATAGAAAGATATAAAATTCTAGATATTTTTTTTGTGTTTAGAGTTTAGTAACTACTAAAAATACTAGAAAAGCTAGTGCTAAAACATTAGAAAAACGTATAACGGTGATTCGTTCTTTACGTGATTTTGAAACATGTTTTTTATAATATTATAATGTGATTTTGGCGGATATGTGACGAACTGATAAGCAATAATACAAAGTTGTATTTTACATTATTAAATTAAAATTAAATTGTGAACACAAAATTCTTCCTAGACGGTTTTGATATAATTAGGTATTTTAATAATTTGTAACTAATTTTTTTTTTATATTAAGAGAGCCCTTCACGACTCTTGAGAATTTAATTCTATTTTTAAGAGAGGGCCCTACAAAAGTAGTTGCTTTTGAATACCAAGTTCAGGATTCGAATTGCAGAAAATAATTAAAAATCGCATAGGTATGGCTTTTTTAATTTTTTAAATTTAATTCTTGTGTAAACCAATTAATAGTTGATAATATAAAAAACTGTATTGTAATGCTTATGGAATTACAATTTAACAAACATAGTAGGTAATAGTGTGATTAATTAAATTGCTGACTACTTCACGCATTTTCGACCTGTTTGACGCAAAATTTGTCTAAAAGTTATAGATATTTGCAACGTTTTTGACGCGATAACGTCTTATAAATTGATGAACACCCTGCATTCACAAAAAAAAGTGTGACGTCATGCGTCATGTGCCGGGAACGCGATGCTTTGGTTACCTTGTCATGTTATTGAGTGTCAATGTCTTATGACGTTATCACGTAAAATTTACGTCCGTAAACAGACTTTACGACAACCATTTTTTCGAACATAAAAATAATTGTGTTCAAAAAAGAACAGACTGCGTATTTTTGTAGGTGTTACATCTAGCAAGAGCAGAAAATCCATCAAATAGACGCTCGTACGCGAAAATAGCGTTGTAATTTTATAAAATTGAAAAGTTTTAAAGAAATATGTACCTATCTTGTACACTATTTCCGAAGATGTGAGAAAAGATAAGCATAATTCATCAACTGGCCGACAGATGGCGCCATATTGAAAATGTATGAATCGGCCTCATAATATATGTCTTTCTGCCAGTTATAGAAGAAACAAGAAGTTTCATTTCATAGTTGTGCATACTTGCTTGCGTCAAACGTGTGGAAGATCATGAAGGGCCACCTTAAATGAGGTGAATTATAAGTTTTGCTTATAAGCTTTGTTATTAGACAGCAATTTTATATTATTCACATTACAAGACCCTATATTAAGAAATGATTACTAACTTTAGTTGTGCCAATATTTATTATGTCAAAACTTAGACTAGCTTTGAATAATTTATTTATTTTCTTACTTTATGTAAGTAGCTATGTTACTGAGAGTGGTTTTTTTTTCATATACTCGTATTGGCAAAGGGATTTTTACAGTTTTACTAATATATTTTTCATTTATTGAGTAAAGTTACGTTTACACTAGATTTAAGGAGTTTAAATGAATTTTCAGTTAGCGCTGTTTAGGCTGTCGATTGTGGCACTCACACAGGCGTATTTACTATTGTTCAAACGCCTGTGTGATGCGCGTATCCATAGACTAAAGAAGTATAGGTTAAAAGATTTATTTAAGATCTGTCTATGGTAAAAAACTCTGTAGACAGATTAGATTGGTACAATCGTTTACAGAATTGCAGGCCCACCGTAGAGTTCTAAAATTACTATGGGAATGTTTTATTTAAATAACTTGCTTTTTTCCGCGACTTCGTACGCGTGGTAGTTAGTTGTTTCATGTACCAAACTTTCCTCTTGAATCACTACCTATTTAAAAAAACATCAAAATTCCTTGCGTAGTTTTGAAGATCTAAGCCTACATAGATAGATAGATAAATTCTTTATTGCAAACACCATTTGTAAATTATAATAAATAAAAAAACAAAGCTTAAGTCTAAGTGTTACAAAGGGCGGCCTTACATATGGACAGACAGCGGGAAGCGACTTTGTTTTATACTATGTAGTGATGTTTGTTTAATGAAGAAAAGTTGACTTCAAGACTTCAAATCGAGGAGGACCTTAGAATGTTGTTAGAGTTGAAAACATTTTAAGAATCGCAGTTTTGGAGGTCTACGGTGTTGGGTATGCAATTTTATTGCCTGATATTGACTAATGGTCGAAATATACCTACCAACAAGGATTAAAATGTCATTTTTCTGATATTCGCGAGTGAATAGGTATCTTCTAGGAAAGCGTGCTACATTTTAGACTGCATCGTCATCTACCATCAGGCAGGTGTAATATTTGTCTTTCCTATAGATAAAAAGTCATAAAAATGACAGTTTAACCTTTGATAGATAGTTTATTGATTTCGAACGGGCCTGGAGCCCATTTCATTTTTTAATTTATTCAGTAACAAAATTGCAGTATCACCATAGAACTAATTTCTACTGTGCGTCTGCACTTTTGTCGCTTTTATATAAAGGCTAGCTTTCATCCGCGGCTTCGTCTGCGTAGGGGTTGTATTTTTCAAAATCCTTTCTTATCGGATGCCTACGTCAGACAAAGAACACACCCTCCAAGTTTCAGGTCTCTACGATCAGCGGTTTAGGCTGTGCGTTGATCCGTCAGTTAGTCATTCAGGACAGCATTTTATATGTATAGATTCGCCTAACTCTAGTATGAACGTAACTTTTGTTTTATATTTATTATAAAGAAAATACGTTTTATTTTATTCTCCCATTTGCTTTACGAATGTTTGTTATGTAAGTTCAATATTTATTTGTTTAATTCGATAGCTTATAGCGGTTTCAAAGTTTAGTTATTGTTTTTTTTTAAATTGAATTTATTGCTAGAACTACATTAGACTTACCAGTTTAACAAGACCCTTACTTATAGATAACGTTTTAATCTCAAACACAATAATCCTATTCATTTGAAATATAGCTCAAACCCGATATTTTTTTTAGAAAGTTGAAAGAATTCCCCTTTGAACGAGAACGCAAAGATGCATTTAGTAAGACGGTTAATTGCATTACTAAAATCTATGAAACTAAACACAAAAGCGGCCCAAAAAAATAATATTATGAATACAAATAGATCAGGAAAAACGTTTCAGTTCCGTTATTTAGAAACCCCTTATTTTGAAGGTTAACTCTAAAGCTGGGTACTGACCGGCGTTACGGGGCGTAATGTAACGTGTTACACAGCGAGCATTCGTGCAGTCAGTCCGTCGTGTTACGGGGAAACCAGCGAGCAACGAGCCGCTCGTTGCTCGCTTTGAGTGCTCCACCCGGCTGTCGGTTTTTTGGCGAATCCTTTGACTGTTCACAGAGTTTTGACGAGCTTGTTACGCCAATTTTAGAACACAGCGTAACATGCTCTATGCGTACCACGCTCGATGCGAATGTTACATTACACCTCGTAACGTAGGTCAGTACCCACCTTAAGGAGTGAATAATAAGGGTTTTCATTCGAAATACCGGTATGAGCAGAACTGATTCGGTCTATTTTGTCGGGAATACCAATTTATATCGTTTTTTTGGGGTTTTTTCGTTAATGCTCCGAAACCGGTAAAAATGAGGCGGTACACATCAAGGGGAGGCTTAAAAACAGCGTTGTGCAATACCAGAAATGGGTCTGCACAACATTAAAGCTAACGCCTCTTCTATTGCTGAATAACTTGTGCTTTGAGGAGTAGGGAATTTTTTGTACCTATATTATTTATAGAATAAATCCCTAATAATTCGTGGTTCAAATGTAGTTCTAGCTACTTATATTAGCGCGGTAGATTTTTCATTTCAACCGGAGAGACGGTATTTTTCTTTGATTAGGTAATATTTCATAGGAGAGGAGAGTATAAATAACTATATAAAAATAATCACACTTAGCTCATGTCCGTATTTTATATGTGCAATAATTATAAACATTCATATCTTAGCTAATTAGATTCATGTAACGTTGTCTCGCTTTTCATTTAATATATATATAAACTGTATATCTAAACAGGGTTATTGGCTCTTTATGTTAACCTGTAATCGGTGACTTAAGAGCTAGAGTTCAGTTAATTTGCTAATAGGAGCGAATTAGCACCGTTTTTGACGAGCTTTTTGGCGTGTTGCGACGCATAAGGGTTCGATTCCTGCTTCAAACTTTATGTACAGTGTTTTCTGGTATTTCTATATGTATAACAAGTATATACTTATAATTTTTTAAAGTATTTTATCTGTTGTCTAGTTGCCATAACACAAGCCTAGTTGCTTAGCTTGTGGCTTGATGGCTCTGTGTGTCTGCAATATTCATTTATTTTGATTTTCATTTTGACGCGACAACATGGCGGTAGCTCAATCCTATTAACAAATTAACTGGATTTAAACCCTGCATATATCGAGACGTTTCAAGTAAATATGACTGAAACGGTTTTTTTTAATAGATGTTGATATAATCTTTGTCTATGATAGGAAAGTACATAATGAATAGGTTAAATACATATGAAAATACAAATAAAAATATATATACAAGATTGTAACTCATTATTATAGGTGGAAAAAGAAAAAAAAAAGAAAGCTTTATGCCTTTAAAATTGTTTGTATGTTAGTTTGTAGGATGTTTTGGGGTTTAGTGGTGTACAGGGAAATTGATAGACATTCTCTCAATTGGTTATTGTACACTTATAGATGAATAACTTTTGCTCTCAGATTGATTTTAAATTAGAACTTATTTGAAGATACTGACTTGGAAATCAGCTGTTTCTTGTATGTAGTGGTCATCTTTTAGTGTATACTTGTTTTTTTTAAAGTGTGGAATCTATTCTTTACTGATCTAATAACAGCTGATTTTGAAATTATAAAAAATTCGTATTTCGAAATGTCTCAGACCAAATGTTTTTTGGCTACATGTGTAGAATAACTCCGAAGAGATTGCTTATGAACCAATGACCCTTTATAAAAGTACCCACACAGCTGTCCCCTGTATTTGCACCTTGAAATTTAGATAGAACTAATAAAAATAGGCATTAAATAATTGGAAATCTCACTTCAAAAAAAATTGAGGTTTCAATAAAAAAAAATAAAGTGCTTGAGGAAAAAAAATACCGTGTAGGTAAAATAAATTAAAAAGGCATTAAATTGCTTAGCGATTTTCGGTAATTTGATAAAAATGCTTCCGAAATAAATAAATAAAAAATAGTCATTTTGTATTTTTAATAATAAAAAAAAATACTTTTTGTTTGTCTTGAACTCTGGAACGGTTTTTGTTAATTTTGCACTGAAAGCAAAGTTCCTATATTTATTAACAAAAATGAAAGGAAGGTACAGGACAGCAAAAGTTTAATTTTTACGGTGAATGGTAGGTATCGCCTAGTCATTATTTATATGAAAAAGTATTTGTCTGTAATTTAAAATGAAGCCAAAAACAGCGCCTCTACCAATAGCACAATTGCTATCCTCTTCAAAGCAACTATTGTTAAGAAACTTTTCAAACAAATGCGTCAAAATCATCACATATAAAGTCAATACCATATTTTTTTGAATAGGAAAGCAATTGTGTTAGTCGTTGGAGACGCAGTTTTCATACAGTGAAAACTAGGCTCAAACGGATAGGTGTAGGGAAAGGAAATATTGTTAACTGCTCAGTTTTTTTACATCATACGTTTTTTTCGAAAACGGTAAATAAAATTTTAATTTTTTTAAGAGCTCTCTCTACACGACTCTGGACAGATTTGACTAAAAAAAGTCAGCAAGATGTGAAAAAAAATACAATAATTGCAATGAAAGAGGATCGCTAGATGTCTGATTACTTTAAAATTATTTGATGCGATTTTTCTATTAACTTCTGTTTTGGTAAATTTTACGTCAAACGTGTCGAGAGTCGTAAAGGGCTACCTTAATTATTTGGAGTAAAAATAATAATTTATTAGACAAGAAAATTAAGAATTTATTAGTACAAATACACGGTTGCTTACGTTTGGCAACTATTTTATATACTTGTCGGTTACTCCATTAGCAATATTAGAGTCCGTGCGGGATAAATTGGCCGGTTCCGAAGTGAAAACCACTCTTTAGCCGGGTCCAGACTGAGCGAGGATCCTCGCGAGGCCGCCTCGCGATGTTAGCAACCTCGGCCTGGGGCGTAAGTCTGCTAACACAATTGTGTGTCAATAGAGTGTCGATAGAATCGTTATAGAAATGTCAAAAATATGACATTACATGTCAAATTGGTATTCTCGTAATGTTAACTATTCTATCGAAACACCACTGACTCACTTTGGTATTCTGCTCTGGAATCGTGGCTCAATGGAATCTCGATAGTTGTCAAAACGGTATATCGCTTAGCAACATATACCATGTTGCTAGGCAACATTAGCGACGCATCTATTACCATACCATTGAGACTCCATAGCGATTCTATTGCGATGTTATTAAAACTTTAGCAGAAACCAAATCAATCTCGATATTATATCAATAGTCTCAATATAATGACAATGGTAAATCCATTATTGCAAAATAGCAATTTATGGCCCCTGGAGGCACGTCTTGACTGACCGAGGATTTGGCTCGCGCGGCTCGCTCAGTCAGAACCCGGCTATTGGCGAACGATGGGCGCAGTCCTCATTTTCGTTCCAACATTCCGCTTCCGACTGGTCAATTTTCAACGCGCGTATAATTTACTTAGCGTTAATTTAAAACTATAGCCTTATTAACTATTTATTTAACCCTAGATTAATTTTGTTGGAATGTTATACTTTGTTTGACAGTTGATTTCTGTCTTTTTTTTGTGATATTACGATACTATTCCTTGGATATTTAAAAACGCTGCTTATCGATCGATTAGTTAAGCTATTCAATTATATTTTTACATGCCGATAACGAAACAGCATGAGTAACTATTCACCTGATAAGTAAAGTTTAAAAAAAAAGGAATGTGTGTAAAGAAATAATAAACCATCACAATATTAAATGCTTAGTTAAAACAAATTAAAAAGTCAGTGCAGAAATAGTTAGTCTAAAAAAATAATTTGCGCAATGTATCGTAATATGACGCAATATTTATAGTACTTTGTCTAATGATATTTTTAACGTGAACTGTGTTTAATGAAGTTTTTATATAAAGAAAATTGCGTTTGGATTCGGTCGATTTGAAGTTGCAGCGTATTGGAGGCATTTCTCTAAATGCGCTTAGAGGATCGTGACTATGTTCATACCGCTATTATGACATTGACAGCTAAGTGAGACTAGCTATCTCGCTTTATCGGGTGCCCGTGTATTTTGCATGTTTTTCGCCATTCGTTGCAACTTCATATCGGTCAACTTCAAACGCAAACCTTATGTTAGTTGATGATTACATTTTTTATTTGTATTGATGGGATTTGGTGTAGGATAAAATTAGACAGCACTTTTTTATACGTATTTATAAATTATAGTATGTCCATGACGTTTCGGTTCTGTTTGTTGTACACAGTCACGGTCAGAAGTGTAGTAGTAATCTAATGTTATATAATTCATCAACTGCACCGCTAGATGGCGCCATATTAAAAATGTATGAAGAAACCGCCGGGCGGTCAGCTCTGCCAGCTGAGAGGATTATTGAAGGAAGCAGTCTTTCAGACTAGAGGTTATACTGCACTTGTGACCTTTGTGACCTTTGAGGGTGACGCGGCGCAGTGCGTACGGCCGAGCGCCTTCCTCGACTAGACAGAGTATTATGTTTGATTTACACAGTGCAGCGTGCTACTGCCACTTGTTTACTACGACGGGGGTTGTTGTTATGTTAATCTTAGTAATATTATATACAATATAAGAGTTTCAATGTTTATTTAGCGTGTGTTTCTAAGACTTTCCGTTTAAGCTAATATTCAAAGCGATATAGGAACTCGAACAGATTTCGGCTTCGATTTGAAATTGTGTTTAATATACCAACGAGTATATATACCTAAATAAAAATGTTTCGTAATAATGATTTTTGTAATTATTTTTGACCACCCCGAGTCGATAGTTTCAGATCAACAAGAACACACGGTGAACGCGAGAGAAAGTCGCGCGATACGGGTTTCAAAATTAATTACGAAAATCGTAAATCACTAGAATGTCGTGAGACTAAGCGGGTACCGTGTGTTCTTCCAGAATCTGATAATGAGAGCGCTCCATCGACGACACCGACAAAGGACGACACTCATACTATAGCGCGAACAAAGAGTCAGGAACTTCTTCTATTGGAAAAGATACAAGCAGAAGCGGCTGCATACTACAACTACGATTCCATCCCGCCGGCCGACAGGGACAGAAAAATCGTACGATCAAATCTATCCACGAAATACGATAGACTATCCCTTGACGAATTATCAGGTAAAAAACAAACTCCACCCGTTCAGGATAGACGCAACTCTCTCGACTTCAAAATACTCTCTCTAGATGAAATACGAGCTCGGAAAAAAGTAGATATAATACCTCACAAACCACCGATCACTCTAAATTTACGTAAAAGGAAATTATCAACTCAAGAAACTGTCACGACTTCTGGTAACAAAATAATTAAAGTTGTTAGAAGTAATTCCATAGTCTATAAGAAGTTAGATAAGAATGCGCCGGCGCCTACAGCTCAACCAAAAATAGCTAAACCTACAAACGATAATAGAAAACGAACTATATCAGAACAGAGTGACGTTTACGAAATAGATGACGAATTGGTAGACAATTGTTTTGAATTTAAAAGAATAAAGATCACAGAACAAACTTTAAATAAACCTAGGTTAATTAGGAATAGGAATGTTAGTGAAAGTAGAATAGAAGATACTGTTGTCACTGAAATATTAAATCTAAACAGTACAGAGAATGATTCGGACTCAGAAGTACAAATTGTTAGCGTAGAAAAAGTACAAGAAAATATAGATATAGATAAAATATATAATGATGATATTATAGATGTTGATTCGACTGCGAAGTTTGGAGAGCCTATAGACATTGTAGATTTGAGTGATGATGACAACACTGATCTTGTTACTAATGTACCAGATGTTGTTGCCAGTTGTCAGAAAAAAGATGGTTTAATTAGGGAAATAGATGCCTTATTAGATGATTAGGTTTAATAACTTTTACTTAGTGTTAATTAGAAACACGTACAAAAATTATAGGAAAATACACACAGTGTTACAAAAACCCTGTAATACCCTCTAGGTATACTTTTACCTACCATTCATTGTTAACAATTTATGCAATAAGTAAACGTTGTTATTCTTATTAACCCAACATTACCCAAAATAAAGTAATATTTTTTTATATGTTTGGAAAAAAATACTCTGAATTGCCCAGAGTTTGGAGATTTTTTATAAAATGTGACAAAACTTGGCAACACCAATACTATAACGTAAGGGCAGGACCCGCTGCCAAAATGGTGTTGCCAAAGCTTGAAAGATCCTTAAATTATCAGAAAATAAGGGTAATTCTTCGTAAGGGTTGGTGGCTTTAAATTATAATAACTATATTTTATACTTTTTATTAAATCCTAGGAGTAGTTACACAAGTACCTAAAGGTTTTTATTTAGTTACAGGATTTTTGTGACACACATTTCTTGTTAGTTACTTTTTTAGTGTGTTCGATTTGAGATTACATTGTGTATTATACATTGATCTCGTCATATTTTAGGATATATGCCTACTATTTTAAGGTAAATTCAGTGCTTATGGTACATACTTATTAAGTTTTTTTTACGTTGGTAACATTTTTTTTGTATCTTAACTTGGTCTTAACCATGAAGCAGATGTCTTAACAAATGTTAAACTGAATTTGTTATTAAAGATTTAAAAAGTAAAAAATAAAAATGTTATTTATATGTTTCATATTTTGATTAGTACCTACGTATTTGAGGCGATATAGGGGCCAAAAGCACAATACCTTTCGTAAAATTTGTTGCATGGAAAATTGTTGTAAGTAGGTATTTGTTTACCGTTTGTAGGCCTTTTAATTATGCTTATATGCATTGTATTTATGCTTAGATATTTGTCTGTGGTCTGGTTGTTTCTATGTATTGTAAGTATATATTTTCAAAAGAAAAGTAGGTTTGCGGGCAACAGCTAGTAAGTAATATATTTGTTGTCTAGCACTTATCACAAGTGTAGTTACTTAGCTTGGGGCTAGATGGCGATGTGTGGAATGTCCTGCAATATTTATTTATTTTAATTCGTCTTCCAAGCATCGATTTTTTGACCGACTTTACTTTGTTTTTTTTTTACTTAGCCTGTTGTGTCCCACTGGTGGGCAAAGGCCTCCCTCATTTTCCTCCATGTGTCCCGATCTTCAGCTAATTTTGGCCAGTCTGCGTCGAATGCATCCAGCCGCCCAATTGCCGTATTCTTATGCAGCGCGTCTTGACTGCGTTTGCGTCATAACCATAGATTTCGTATTGCTAAGACGCACTCGTCACGCAGTTACTCATGTGGTTTAGGTTTGCGTAACGTGTGCGTGACGAGTGCGTGACGAGTGCGTGACGAGTGCGTAACGTGTGCGTGACGAGTGCGTCTTAGCAATACGAAATCTATGGTTATGACGCAAACGCAGTCAAGACGCGCTGCATAAGAATACGGCAATTGGGCGGCAGATCGTCGCACTATTGCTTTTTGAGTCTACCCCGAAGACGCCTAACGTCTTGAGAGAACCACTGGGTGACTTTATTTGCCCATTGATATAAATGCATTCGGCAGAGGTCAGACTTTTATGTTGATATGCGCATGCGCACTTCACAAGAGTCCTCAAATATCATTCGTTTCGTTATAATATAAATAAATAAATATAATATATTGATGTAAGCATACAAAGGGACGGCGAAAAGTGACTTTATTTTATACTATGTAGTGATTCCTTTCGTATTACCTACCCCCTACCTATAATCCTACTTTGTTGCACTTATCGCGAGCCGCTAGCTGGCATCGCACGCCATCTTAGACATCGGCTCTTGAGATAGCAATTCGTGCGTCTCTTGGGAGTCCCCGGCTGGAGTTTCTGTGTACCTATCTCCATCGGTTCCGCGCCCTGGGTATTGCATCCCAGGTGCCCACGAGGGTTCTGATAGCCCTCGCTGGAATTGGGTCTCAAATAGACCAACTACCGCGCCGCGCCGTTACCGGTATACGAAGCAGACACGTGCTGACAGTGTGAATACTGTTCTGGAAGCCTACCATCTGAGCTCCGAGGAGAAGAGAATAGCAGAAGACAGGTTAGTGCGACATTCCTTTCAGTTTCCCTCCTCTAACGTCTTGTATTCCAACGGTTATATACTTTACTAGCGACCCGCCCCGGCTTCGCACGGGTATATTATGCATGTATTATACATATAAACCTTCCTCTTGAATCACTCTATCTATTAAAAAAACCGCATCAAAATCCGTTGCGTAGTTTTAAAGATTTAAGCATACATAGGGATATAGGGACAGAAAAAGCGACATTGTTTTATACATGATAGTGATTAGTTAATTGGTTAAGAACCAACTCTCAATACAGTCCACTTAATATATAGTAGATATTTATAAACTATGGTTTAGTGTAGTATTTTGTCACCCCGCCAACGGCTAGGGACGTCCTTTGAGTCCTGGCCATTGCAGAAATCAACTTGAGACTTTGTTCAGTTTACAGCGCATGGAACTTACGTCTCAAGTTGTCAGACTATAATGTTAATATGCGCATCTCATGGGTATCCTGAATCATCATCGTCTGCCGAGCCCATTAGGAAGCGTGGTCATGTAACACGCGATTTTGAGACCTAAGTTTAATGCGCTGTCAACTGAACAAAGTCTCAAGTTAATTTCTTTTCTAACTTTTGAACTACGGACTAATTGTAGCTGAAATCTTTTCTTACAATTTAGTATAATTTAATTAGGTCGAAAAAAGACTATATAAAGTGTTTTAAAAAAACAAACGACATGGAACTTATGTCTCTAAAAATAAAAAAACTTACCACAATTTGTTTTGTTAAACCCATCGACCACTACCAATAGACTCCTAATGAAGGGTCTGTAATGTTCACCACGCATAGTAGTTTTAGCTTCTATATCAAAGGGTCCTTTCGAATACAACTTTAGTGGGAACCAAGGAGTGGTGCAGTCGATTACTCGCAGTTTTTTATTATTTTTTGCTGTTGTCGTCGCGAGAATCGGTTCAGAAATGGCGTATTGTTCTATAAAATGGTGTGGGAAAAATAAAAAAACATCCAGCTACCAGAAAGATGGGATAACTTTCCACCGGTAAGTGATTTAAACTTTCATTTTGACTGTCCCAACTGCAAAAGATATCTTGGTAAAAATTGTTCGTCAAATAAAACGGGCTCGCGTTGAAGTCTTTTTGTAGTAAAACCAACACTTTTTTGCGTGTAACAAAACAAAAACTAACCATATTTTGGTGCGAAAATTCAGTTTTAGTACGGACACTAGCGCCTCCACTCAACTGCACAAATAAGTTGGTTTTAAAACAATTTTATTTTTTTGATGCGGTATACACGCAAACTAATTGGTAAGGAACAAATTTGTTTGAAATATCGATACAGCGCCCTCACTCAATAGAAAACGAATTGTGCTATTTTATCAAAAATATTAAGCACGTGTAAGTAGTGGTGGGGTATAAATGAAAAAAATAATATCGATTCGATAAAACTTAGAACTGACATGTTTTGTATTTTACATTAATGAATTTATTTGTCAAAAAGTATTTTAACTGACTTAAAAAAGAAAGGGTTTGCGTATATTTATTCGTCGATTACTCGAAGACAGCTTGAAGATAAGGTGGGTTCATGAATAAAATTAAACGATGTAAGTCGGCTCAGTGGTTAATTATTTATATTTATTTAAAAATAATACATTCGTTGCAGTTTTTTTTTTCTATAATTTTATAATACAAACATCGATAAAATCTATGGTATCGATATTTAGTAATTACTTATTACCAACACTATGACATCGGCAGTTACGCCCCCCGCTACCTCATGATTTGGTGAACTACGTCCTGAACAAAAACGAAGCGATGTTGTATCTATTCGGTTATATGATCGATGGTTAAACCTGTATTTTCGTTAATCGATATAACTCACTAGCAGCGCTCCGCGGTTTTACCCACGTAACTCCCGATCCCGTGGGAATATCGGGATAAAAAGTAACATATGTTACTTCCAATAAATCAATGTATCCTCATACCAAGTTTCATAAAAATCGGACCAGTTAGTTTCGTAGCCTATTCGTTACAAAAAACTTTCCTCTTTATAATATGGAAATAGATGATCAAAATATTACGTACAGTTAGCAAACGACTGAGCAACAGGTGCATATTATTTTAAAGTTTTAATTTTTATAGCAAACCTGGCCAATACCATGCCCAACATGGCCAATAGAGGGTGTCTGGCAACACATTGTGTTACTTCTAGCTATTGTAAAATGGTAACACTGCGACGCGACAAGCTCATGGATTTGTTTCCGTTTCCATCTTCGACAATCGGCTCTTGTCGCGCGCGCATTGTTACTGTTAAAGTTTGTTAGCCCCTCCAAGGTCGAATACCTCCTGGAGGCCGCTATTAAAACAGCGCGCAACGGTCGCATCCTCCTGGAGGTCGATAATTTGGCTCCTATTTCAATCTCAATGTCAAGCTTTTAAAAATATAGCTAGCTTGTTCGAACAAAGACAATGTGAAAGAGAAAACATTAAGTTGTTTATACAGACTCATAGCTACCAATATAACAACCGGAAATATTACTTTTTTCGCATTTGTTGAGCGAGTCTGAGGTCAAGTGGGAACGTCGCAACCGCAACGGCAACTTTTGCACTTGAGCTTGTGTTTTGTGAACGAATAAAATAATTTAACCAAGCAAAACATGGATGGATGAGTTCTAAACAGTTTTTATACCATTCTATAGGTTTTTAGAATAAATTTCGTAAAGAAATTGTCAAATACATCAACCAAGTCACGAGACAGCGCCAATGGCGCGACATTCTCGTAAATATTTATTTATTCCGAATAAAAATACACTAGTGGATAGATAATCTCGACAGTAACAACATATCTTGATACGTACTAATCATTCAATTAGCGTAATTTTGGCTTTATTTCGTGTAAATAAGCTCGAAAAAAACGAATAACCTCCTAGAGGCGGGCCGACCGTTCCCACGGTCACTAAAAACGGTTTTCGAGTGTTTGGTTTTTTGTTCATACTCGTAAACAAAGCACTTCAAACAACCAACCTCTTGTGTAATGATTCATGACAAACTAAACTGTAAACAAAGTTGTAAAACGAAACCACTTAGCGCGGCAGTGTTATCGTAAATGAAATGTAAACATAAGAATTTTTTGCCGACGCGCGCGCCCGCGACGCGGGTGGTCCACTTAAACGGCCAGATGGCTTTAGTCTGCCAGGGCTATAAAATATCGAGTAAAGTAGTTTCTTTTGTCCTAAACTTGTAAGTTTTGAATTGTACAAGTCATATAATTTTTTTTTGTGGAATAACTCCTTTAATTTTTAAATTATAACTACGTATGTACAACAAACTGGAGAAAGTGGAGAAAGTTCAGTGAAAGGACTTTCACCTTAGAATTAATAATACATAACAAGATAAAACTGCACTAATGTATATATAGGTAGGTAGTGTACTTCATACCGATTCTTTATGACATAGGGTGTATCTAGCTCCCATTCATAACTTCGCTGTTATCGCTATTCTAATGACCCCCCTCGAGAAATCCGGATCTCGCGGGATTTCCCGCGGAAAATTCGACAGACCCGGACCTTTTGAAAAAAACATGGACAATCATCACCGTTTTCTTCTACTAAATTGAACTTTTTATGAACCTGTTGCCACAATAAACTTTGTGTTCTAACTTAGTGCGTGTTTCCCTAAATATCCCTCGAACGCGTACTAAATATTGGCTGCCCAACGTGAAAAAAGTTCGAAAAAAATGGTGGACGCGTCTGTGTGAAAAAACTGCCGCGCTGCAAACTTTTAACTTAAATAAACTTTGTGTGATTGAAGAAAATGGTACTGGCACGAAGCTGCGACCGAAAGGGGGGTGAAGAAGTCGATACCAGACTAGTTTTAAACCCACCCACCCTAAACCCCGACTTCGACGATGACGTTTCAGCACCGCCGCCGGCCGACCCTCAATCGGGCGCAAGCCGGGGAATTGGCTACTCAAACGTTTCTCACTCCGTCGGCGTCGAGGATATCACGCCACCGCCGGCCGACCCAAGACAGGGCAACAGCCGCGGCGGCGCAAGCGTCGATCTCGATACAGTCACCATCCTAATGACACACCTACAGAAGACACAAACCGAAGCAATAAAAGAGCTCCTAGACTCCGTTCTGAACCGTCAAACACATTCATCGACACCGGTACCATCCTTTATCAATCCCACGATGGGAACCTTAGCTCGCTGCAAAGCTACGTTCGGCGGCGGTCCAGATGAGTCCATCGAAGCCTTCATCGATGCAGTAGAATCATACTGTGAATGCACACAAGTGCCAGACTCAAACATCATCCGAGGATTATCCATGCTTTTATGCAAAGAGGCAGGTACGTGGTGGCTTGGCTTAAAACATACCGTAACAAGTTGGGCACAAGCCAAAGATAATTTGATAAGTGCCTTCGGGGACCGCCGGCCGCCTCACCGAGTCTATCTAGATATTTTCTCCTCGCCACAGAACACAGAAAACACTGATATGTTTGTCGCACGGACGCGCTCCCTCCTAGCAAGGTTGCCGCGAGGTGATATCTCACAGAAGGCTGAGCTAGATATTACTTATGGCCTCTTACATGCTCGCATCCGAGAACGTCTTCGAAGGGAGGAGTTTACTACTTTTTCACAGCTACTTCAACGTGCTAGAGCCATCGAAGACTCTTTGAACGAGAAGGAGACATCAATGCTTACAGTGCCACCTCGCCCTGCTGACACTGCAGCCCGCGCTAAGCCGGTGCAGGCACAGGCCACGCCGCCGACCGCACCGCTCACCGTGCCAGCTGGCACGCAGCTCTTCGTGCCGCCTGCTGCACCACCTAGCGCGCCGCCGAAACAACAGCAGCAGACCGGCGCGGGCGCCGCTAAGAAGCCCCGCCTAGTTTGTTCATACTGCAAGTTCTATGGTCACTCGAGGGAACAATGTCGTAAGTTGGCAAGCCGAGGTGAGTCCAATGCCTATACTAACTTTGCTCAAGACTCAAGTGATAAAAGTGCTAAAGGTTTTTATAGTGTTGAACCTAATAATTATGAATATCCTAAATTTAACTCAAATTGTCATTTGAATGCTGAAAATTTGAATAATTTTCAATTTTCCAATAAGAATGTTGCATGCATGGATATAGCTGATTTGCCAAATATTAATGAGCATAACCCTAGCCTACATTATACCAAAGATAGCTGTGCATGCACCATTCAAAGTAATAATTTTTGCTCTGTATGTATTTCTCAAACGGAAACATGTTCTCAAAAACATAATTGCAAGTTAACTGTGTGCGATGAACCTAACTTAGCTTGCAATAATAGCTCAACTAACTCATGTTGCTGTATTCATAAACGTTTTTGTCCTAAAGCATTAGTTCAACCTGACAAAAATAATATTAAGTTTAATAATTGTACCACTGTACCGATAACTTGTGTTGATATTAGTAATAATGAAAACAAAACTTGTTTAAATTCACCTGTTAGTAATTTGCAACATTTCTCTGAAGGAGTTAATAATAATACTAATGATACCTGCATGTCTAAAAATTTTAACCCTTTACTGCAGGGGAATGTTGACCAACTTAACCCCCCAGTACAGTCTGTAAAAAATATTTTTACTAAAACCGAAAATGTTAACCCTTCAAAATGTGATGTGTTCAATGTTAACCCTTTATTACTCGAGGGGTCAAATACTTATAATGTGACTTCAGTCACAAACAGTAATTCTGAAAATGTTAAATGTTCTTTAGCTAAGTTATCGAATAATACTTGCGGTAGTAACATGGCGTGTTGTTCGGTCCCTTCCGTTAGAGGTCACGACCTACGCCCAATTTTTGAAATCGAAATTTTAGGGGTGAATGGTACAGCATTAATTGACACGGCCGCTAAACATTGTATTGCTGGGCACACGCTATATGCTCTACTTCTCCGTAAAGAACACCCTCTCTCTCCGGCTAACAGAAAAGTTAAGTTGGCCGATGGCATCATTCGAGAGATGCAAGTGTTTTCTACTATGTTACAAGTAAACTTAAAAGGGTTTTTGATTAACATTCCGTTCCTTGTTTTTCCTCATTATAACAACAATGAAACGCTACTAGGTATAGATTTTATTAAGGCTGCTGGAGTGGTTATCAATTTTTACCATGAAACATGGTATTTTAATAAGAAACCTAAAATCAAATACAGGCTTTTGTTTGAACCGGCTTCTCGAGTAGTTTCCTGCGCTTACACAGATATTCTTCGAGAGGATGAGGGTCCTCACCTTCAACCTGCAGAACGAGAAGCACTCACTGGTCTCCTCGTCCATGATTCGGACATTTTTATAGCAGGGGGAGGTTCTACGCCGTATGCAGAGCTTAGAATCGACATTTGCAATCACCCGCCCATGGCTGTCCCTCCATATGGTCGTAACCACCCGAAAAAGAAACTAAAGAAAACTAAAATCAACAAAATGCTTCAAGAATCGACTTGGTGTTCCCCGGCACTTCTGGTGCTGAAGTCCAATAATAATTGTGGTATCCGTCTTTGTGTCGCTTATCGACGCTTAAACGCTGTCATCAAGTTTGATTCCTATCCGATGCCACGCATCGATGAGCTGTTGCAGAATACTAAGAGGAATCGCTCCATCAGTTTGTTTGACCCTTTTCGGCCCGTTTTCTGCTGGGAACCAGGGGGAGCAAAACAGAATTTTCATTCCTAATCGCGACAGTCAATAACTATATTATAAAAAGGCAAGGCCTACCTACTTTTATTCCAGATATTCAAAATCCTAGCATTCATATTTTAGATTTTTAAATTTAACACCGCATTACATTGGTTTTTTTTATTACCCTTCAAACCCTGTTTTTCTATGAGCAATCAAGGAAAGCTAGCCGACGTCGACAATAGAGTCCTAGTCCAGGAGCGAGGGCGTTCTCCAGGACTAGAGGGGGAGTATATAGCAAACCTGGCCAATACCATGCCCAACATGGCCAATAGAGGGTGTCTGGCAACACATTGTGTTACTTCTAGCTATTGTAAAATGGTAACACTGCGACGCGACAAGCTCATGGATTTGTTTCCGTTTCCTTCTTCGACAATCGGCTCTTGTCGCGCGCGCATTGTTACTGTTAAAGTTTGTTAGAATCATCACCGTTTTCTTCTACTAAATTGAACTTTTTATGAACCTGTTGCCACAATAAACTTTGTGTTCTAACTTAGTGCGTGTTTCCCTAAATATCCCTCGAACGCGTACTAAATTTTTTAATAACGGTTCTAGGGTAATAGTAATTGTTAATTATTCTGCTTGATATCACAAAAGCTTTCGAAGTGTTAGTTTTTTCACGCAGAATAACCAAAAAATATTGAACCATCATTAAAAATATTAAAACTTTAAAATATGCACCTGTTACCCTCAGTTCTTTGGTGACTGTATTAAACGTAGGGTTGTTGATAAGTAAAACAATAAAATATTTGATCCAAAAGTGTATTCATAATGTTTTTTTGTTATTATTAAAAGATTTTATCGACATCACACAAGATATTCACAATTTTAAACATTACCTTTACATAATATCTACTATAAATTCGAAATTAATTTTCTTTAGAGATTAGCGGAGAACTTTAGACTTGTAAGTGAGTAAATTACATAGGTATTATATGCGTTCTGCGGTTTCACTCCCGTGGAAGTATTAGGATAAAAAAATATATACTTATACAACCGAATTGAGAACCTCCTCCTTTTTTTGAAGTCGGTTAAAAATACCCATACTATAGATTACTCCTTTCTAACACAAATATAAGTACATCAAAATCGGTCAAAACAAATTCAAAGTTCGAGAAAATTATCCTCATTTACTGAAAAAAAAAAAAAAAAAAAAAATTGAATTTCTAGGTTAGGGTCATTTTCCCAAATTAAAAGAAACTTTTTTTTCTATTCCACAGTTTTTGTTACATAGGTACCTACTGTAGAATAGTTGAGACTCGTATCTACTCAATACCCAAATATAATACATCAACAAAAAGGTAGGTACCTATTTTCTTCGTTAACCTTTTAATTCTAACAGGTGATAATAGATGGCGTTAGTAGATAACAAAACCAGGATCGCGCTAACTAAATTTCTTAGACAAGCACGCTCGTAGAGTTTCTTAGGTATCAAAATATTAGAGTTTTTTACATCTAGGATTATTTGAAACAAGTTTTCCGCTATCGTCTACTATGTAGGTAAGTACAAAGATCACATAAATAGGCATGTACAAATATTTACTATAGATGGCGCCACTCACAAAAAAAATGTTTACGTAATACTCCGTTATTTTTTTGCACTTTTTTTTAAATTAAAACTTATGCACACAATCATTGACAGATAGTACGATTTCCCGCATCAAACATGACATTTTTTCCAATTTAGTGGCGCCATCTATTATGCGAAAACAGCAGATCCTCGTTTTTTAATGTAGGTACTTAAATACAATAAAATACAACAAAGCATTACGTAATTAACTGCTATACTTAACTGGTTTTTTTCGAAACTAACACTAAATTCGACAAAGAATGCTGGCTTTTTGTGAAAATTACAAATGGTTAAAATATTTGCCCCCTTATTAATAATCACATATTAAAGTTAATTAATAAAGAGGTTTGTATTTGTTTTTTTTACAAGTTAAATTTGCAACAATTTTGAAGGTCACATACCTACATTCAATTTCATACCTAAACTTATCGCCATTTATTTTCTTATGAAATTAATCTCATTAATATTTTACAACAAATATACAGAAAGCTAGCTTATTTTTAAATTAAAATAACAAGTTTAACACTTACTTAGTCCACATTCTTAGATACAGCATTAAATGTGCATCCATTAACCCTTTAAACTTAATACGAAGTTTTTTTTCCAAAATAGAAAGAAAGCATTTGAGTACAAACACACGACAAAGACATAGGAAGAAATGAACATGACAATAAAAATGAATTACATTAAAAACAAGATAGTGACAAAGAAAAAACAACTTAAGAGGAGTCTAAGGTGGACGCAGATTGATACGCGCCGAACGCGTCGAATTTTTGCCGTCCACGGAAAAAGGTACCTTAGGTAGCTAAGCAGCCAAGCATGCTTAGCTGCAGCGGGTCTTCCGGCCAGACCGATATAGCCATCATCTCTTCTTAATAAGGGGCCAAAGACACTTTAATATGGGAAAAACTGATTTTCAACTTTGCAAATAGTTTAAAGGGTTTTTTGAGCTAAGTCCACACCTAGCAAATATAATACAGTAGAATTGCCAGATAATTATTTCATCGCATCTTCGCTAGTTTGAATTTAGCTTTAAACATAGAAAAACTAATGTTTGGATTACTATTATAATAATAAATAATACATTTTGAGCCTATTCATTGTGCTCAATGTCCACTGTTTTGTGTCTTCTACTGGATATGTACATTCTTTATTCTATATTTTCTATAAAAAAAATATATTAATACTGAGAAGGAGTAAGGGAAACAAATTTAAATGACTTCAGTTGAAATAATTTATTATTTTTTACCCATTGAAATGTGAAAGGTCCAAAGATACCTATAGACACCCTTCAGACCCATCGTACGTACCCCTAGACACACCCCTGGTGGTACGGTGGGTCTTTTAATTATACCTTGTCAATAATTTCAGACGTACTAAGTCGCTAAACATATAGAATTACTTTTCGAGTTGGATAGATCTTTAGACCTAATCAATCTCAAACTTCTGGGTATTAAGGTGAACCTGCGCACTCTCCATACAAACGTAGTCGACTGTTTCCTCCCTGGATAATGACACTAGCACAAATATTTTTGTGCCATAAAAGACTATGGCCCTATGTTTTGATTTTTTTCATTTTATAATTATCATAGAAACTAAAATTTAAAAAATTAAAAAGTTAATAAAAACAAAAAATAGGGGCATGGTCATGGCAGTTATAAGTTTTATGCACCAAAAATATTTGCTCTAGTGTCATTATCCAGGGAGAAAACAGTCGACTACGTTTGTAATAGTTTGTATGGAGAAAGCCCCCGGTACCCTTTCCTCTTAAAAATCAGTAATATTTTTTGTTCTGCCTAAAGTTAAATAAACCAGAACTGAAAAAGTTTGTAGAACAGTTCGTTCCTTTTATTTAGAAATATTTCCTGTTATTCTTTGAGACGTAAAAAAGCTAAATAGTGATAATTAATAAGAAAGTTTGAGAAGAGGTAACTGGTATTTTTGTTGCAATCGTAGAATGCAAGAATTCACGTTTTTCATTGGACAAAATAGGTAACTGAAAGAATAACTTAAAAACTGGAATCGGCCAATACGCGAGCCGACTTCTTCTGCCCTTATCTCAATTTATTTAGGGTCAATTCACTTCTATTAGTCGACATCTCATCGTTGACATTCTTCTCTCTCATATCTTGTCTCACGCAGTCCATCCATTTTTTCTTAGGTCGTTCTCTTCCTCTAGTTCCTCTCCATCACTCTACATTCAATCTCATCACTATTCTACTCATATGCGTCTCCTCTCTCATCACTTGTCAATAAGCGAGCAGACATAGATAGTTTCAAGCAGTACCTAGCTCTGTTTACGGTGTGTACCTATTAATTAATATAATTCTGTGTAATTCGCTAAAACAGATGGCGCGATAAAGTCAGATATAGGTAGGTACTGTTTTAAGAGGAAAGGGTACCGGGTGCTCTCTCCATACAAACGTAGTCGACTGCTTTCTCCCTGAATACTGACACTAGAGCAAATATTTTTGTTGCATAAAACTAATAACTGCCATGACCATGTCCCTATGTTTTGTTTTTTTTCTATGATAATTAGAAAATAAAAAAAAATCCAAGACATAGGGGCATAGTCATGGCAGTTATAGGTTTTATGCAACAAAAATATTTGTGTTAGTGTCATTATCCAGGGAGGAAACAGTCGACTACGTTTGTATGGAGAGAGCGCCAGTACCCTTTTACCTTAAGCTATCGCGTGGTTTGCGTATTGGTCGATTCTAGGCTTGAAGTTCCACGGTACGATACGTTTGATAAATGATAAGAGTGCGTTAACTACTCATGGTAGGAATTTGTCTAAATCTTTGAACCTATAACGATTACAACAAAAATATAGCTAAGTAGGTAGGTACAGTCACATTATCAAGTAGGTATCCGATATATTTTTTTTAAGTTTGGTTTTTTTTTTCGACGTTTTCGTAATGTTTGATCATTTTCTAAGCAACAAGTTTTCACTCGCGACTTCGTCGGCGTAGGGGTAAATTTTCCAAAAACTTTTCTACCTATCTGTGTGCCTTTTAGAATCAATCCACTGACTTGAGCTGTGCGTTGAAATATCAGTCAAGACTTTGAATTTTAAATATATAGACCAATATCACTTCAAAAACTTTAGTAAGTAAAGTTATCAAACATTTTTTTAGAATAAGTTTAAAATTCTCCCTAGATACATAACAAACAATGTGACTGTACTTTATATAATTGAGTGTCAGTAGTCTAGTTCCACCAGGGTCACTGTAGCCTCGACCAGTACTGCTGGGTGTCTTGTCCTGGTACTGCCAGCGGGACGGACACACCCGTGCCCAGGAGTCCGCCCAATTCTGTAATAGGTTAATGGATTTAGATTTTAAGACGAAGTGGTAAGACCAGAAGCGTAAAATATCGAGATAGAGGTGTCTTAGAAACAGTTTTTGGGTCTCAACCGCTAAAAATCCATATACCTAATGATAACCTCTGTTGTAAATGTGAAGATATGCTTTGTATTGTCATACACTTCGAAACGTGACACGACTAGATTACAAGAGCTCTTTGGATATCCAGTCCTTGGTTTAACAACATCATTCCAAAAAATATTCATAGTTACCTGGTGCTGGTGAAGCAGCCTCATGCTGATAAGCATGATGGTTGACATAAGGGTGCGGAGGCTGCCGGTATCCGAGCTCGTACCGTGGGTACCCGAGGAATCCGCCCTTGCAGAGATCTGACTCGGAGTTCTCGCAGACTGGAGTCTCAGGGACCATACCGCCGCCGTAGCCCATTGGGGTTAGCGGACTGAAAAATAAGTGCGGATTATTAACCAAGCTCGCGAAGATTCTCTGCTTCAAGTGTGGCTATTTGCTTTTGTCTGTCGGCAAGGGCGTAGCGTGGGTCTCTGTCGCCCGGGGCGGGGTCTTAATTTGCCGCCATTTTAACAAGAAAATCATAATTTTGGAATATATGAAAGAATTGAGCGATAATATTTATTTCAAGCTACCTACCTATTTGAAAAATTTATTGTCTGCAACTGACCGCCAGTGACCGCACAAAAATACCCCAATTTTGCCGCCCTTCTAATGGCGGCGCCCGGGGCGAACCACCCCTCCGCCCCCCCTCAGACAGGTGGTATTTTACAATCGATTTTTGGACTAAAATGGGTACTTATAAAGATTTTCTTGTCGTCGGGGGTTTTTAATTGGCCTACTGCTTCCCCCAAAAATGGGCAAAAATGGACTACTGAATATATTCTCATGAGATCATCAACAACAAGTTCTGTTAAGAGTCCCCCAGGCCTTTTCTGACTGTACCAAAAATATTAATTTAAGAAAAGAAGTAGGTTAAATAGTAAAAAAAAATACTTCAAAGCCATTGAGGCCGATGCAGAGACGGCCCATAATAGACCGTTCTGGCTAAAAATTATAAGGAGTGCCGACTACGCCGACCCCAACAGACGGGAAAAGGCAAGGAAAAAAGGAAGAAGAGAAGGTTAGATAGTAAATTAAATATGAACCTGTAAGTGTCAACGTTGAGCGGCGGCTGATAGGGCTGGTGAGGCGCGTGCGCAGGTTGCGGTGGCGCAGGGTGAGCAGGGTGCGCGGGCGGCGCGTAGCACTCGGGGCTGCGCCGCTGCGACCGGATCTTCTCCTCGCGACGCCACTTCGCACGGCGATTAGAGAACCACACCTTAACGTCGGGTCAGGTTAACAAATAGCGCGGCAACTACCAGCGCATATAACTACACACTAATTACAACTATAGAATCAAGGTTCCTAACCTGGGGGCTATTTATCCCCCGGGGGGATTAAACATGTTTGTGAGTGAGCATGATCACATAAAAAAAGTTTCTTGTGCCTTCTTTTCATTGGTGGGCAAGTTCCGAAGACACACAGACTAACCTAATTTTTAAGTTGATTCAAAGTGATCCCATGCTAATTTTATGATTTCAAATAAATTAAGAATTTTGACTTAACTTGACTTTGACTTGACTAACCCAAAGCCACTGCTAAAATTCAACAGCTTTTCTGCGAGAGTAACACGTTAGCTCCTCTTTATAAGATACTAGCGACCCGCCCCGGCTTCGCACATCTTGAATCACTCTATTTATTAAAAAAAATAACCGCTTCAAATTCCGTTGCGTAGTTTTAAAGATTTAAGCATACATAGGAATATAGATAGAGACATAGGGACAGAGAAAGCGACTTTGTTTTATACTATGTAGTGAAGTTTACTTTTAGAACCAGGTTCCTAACCTGGGGGTTATTATCCCCGCGGGGGGTTAAATTGTTTTTCTGTGAGAGTGATATTAGCCCCTTGTAACGGAACATCCTTTATCCGTTAGGTTATAAAATTAAAATTCTCGTTCGATATCTACCTATGTCGCGATATCGCGAGCAGTAATGTTGATGATAAATACTTCTTACTAGTTTAGAGAGGAAACTCTTTATCTATTAATTGTTTGTGTCATAGAGGATTACTTTCTTTTGTTACAAGCAAGTCACTATATAACTTTTAGATATTGATTTTTTTTAGTCAAACACAAAAGATCCTATTGAGTCGAAGTGTTGCTGGCAATCAGTCAGCCCCAATATATAAAATAGTGAAATAGATGCGTGGCATGTGCGGGGATCCATTCGACTTATGGATGGTTTGAGGTAGGTGGTACTTTAGTACTTTCCTACTGAGCATTTTACGTTTCATTCTCTTTCAGGGAATAATAAATTATATACAGGGTTATTGGAAATTAATTGACACGGCGTTAAGGGCTTCTTCTGTGCACCTTAACGATCAACTTTTGTTCTACGACTTTTGGAAATTCGAAAAAAAAATGAAAATTTTGAGGTTATGTAAATTCGAAAAGTAGCTGATTTTTTAAAACAAAGGTCATTCACACCAAGAACAGTAGATGAAACTTAAAAAATAAGTAAAATTTTAAGGTTACTGACCTCTCCGTGTAAGGAACAGCTGATTTTCAGGTAAAACTAACCTCAAAATTTTCAAAAAAATGTTCGAATTTTCAAAAGTCGTAGAACAAAAGTTGTTTGTTAAGGTGCACAAAAGAAGCCCTTAACGCCGTGTCAATTAATTTCCAATAACCCTGTATAAGTCGGTTTTTGGTTCTATTATAAAATCGTATTCCTGTTCAGTTAATTGTTCTGTATGACCATTATGAAGTGCCTGGGTGGTCAATGCCTTGAACACCATTATGTAGTGGATTGCTATTGTAGTGGCTTGTTTTTTAGATTAGAACTAGTGGATGTAGAGAACATAGGTAGAATAGTTGCATCTGTGCTGTGTGCACAAGAGCGGAACGACGAGTCAGTCGCAATCAGACATTCATGGATAAGGTCGTAAGGTCGTACGCTGAGTATATATGGTTACTACCTTCCTAAAGATCATTAGTGTGTTTTAGTTTACTTACCCTACATTACATTAGGCAATATAACTTTACAGGAGACATGTCTATTATCGTCTGGATATAATGTTATAATTTACAATATGGAATATGTGTTAGTTCCATAACTAGTTTATCTATTTGCCCTGTGTTAGGGATGTTATGATGAAATGCTCACACTGTTTTTCTTTACAGACTAAAATGGCAATGATGGTCTACCTATAAATGCGAAGCAGATCCTAAATATATAAACATGTACAAGTGAACCAAACTTGTAAACCAAGATTTATGAACCAGGCTTGTATATTGTAAAACTTGGGGAACGTCTGGTATAAGCAGATCCTAATTATATAGACATGTGCCAGTGAACCAGACTAGTAAACCAAGACTTATGATCCAGGCTTGTATATTGTAAACTTGGGGAACGTCAGGTATAAGCAGATCCTAATTATATAGACATGTGCCAGTGAACCAGGCTAGTAAACCAAGACTTATGATCCAGGCTTGTATATTGTAAACTTGGGGAACGTCAGGTTTCCAACGCCGCGATTAGAGAGAAAGGTGTTAACCAGTGTCTACCAATCAAAATATTATTATATTATAAAAATTATTATGTGACTTATATTAAATTGTCTATATCTTGACTTATCACTATCATTATCATTACATAGTATAAAACAAAGTCGATTTATCTGTTCCTATGCCCCTATGTCTCTATATACATAGCTTAAATCTTTAAAACTTCGCAACGGATTTCGATGCGGTTTCTTTTAATAGATAGAGTGATTCAAGAGGAAGGTTTATACGTATAATACATGCATAATATAACCGTACGAAGCCGGAGCGGGTCGCTAGTGATTTTATATATAGTAGACGCAGTTATATTCCCTATATCAGCTCTTTCCTATTTTCCCCCCTTCGTGACAATAGCTCTTTCCTATCTACCCCCCTTCGCGATAATCTTCATACATCATATTTACCCGTCTTCGCTTACGAATTTTCAATTTTCTAATTATTTTCTTAAAATCATAGGATATCTACATACACGATATTTACCCGTCTTCGCTTACGAATTGTTTTGGTTTTAGATTATTTAAAAATATTTTGCTAGGAATCTCGAGTCACTAGGACCTGGTTACTACACCTCATATCTAGGGTTTATTTCCACTAGACGTCACGTGCCATATTAAACTACAACTCTCCATATAATAAATAAATACTAAATTTCTTTATTAAAATAATAAATTGAATGAAGTTAGGTAAGTGATTTAGTATAAAAATAGGCAGGGGGGGGGGGTTCTTTACACCCTCTTTGCAAGATAACTTTACATTTCGAACCTAGGTTCCTAAATTGGGGGTTATTACCCCCGGGGGGTCACATTGCAGCGAGGGTGACACGTTGGCCCTTTAAGAATAAAAGAAGGACTATTTACAACTATTTTTAAAGATGATTCTGCATAATCCAAAGATATGATGCTAAAGAAGTGTACATATTTGAGGAAGGGCTATGCTCAGCAGTGGACGTCCTATGGCTGATATGATGATGATGAACAAAGTGGCCCTCCGTAGTGTTTCAATTTTTTTATTATGAATGTTTTTAACTCAAGCAAGGCTTTAATGTAAGGAAGATTCGTTTCTTTAGCAAAGTCATAGGGGTGACAAGATTGAAAAGGTTAGGAACCACTGATTTACAACATGGTTGTTTCATTATTTGTTCTAACTCTAAAACTAAGAAAACAAAAGTACAAAAGTGAAGTAAATACGGCAAACAAGTATGGTAGATAATATAAGCAAGAAAATACCTAGTATCTAATCTAATGTGAATCTAAAGCCTCTAATTTTGGAACTCGGGTACCTATGTGGCGTTCTAAACA
The DNA here is from genome assembly GCA_907269075.1 of Idaea aversata. Classification (NCBI taxonomy): domain Eukaryota; kingdom Metazoa; phylum Arthropoda; class Insecta; order Lepidoptera; family Geometridae; genus Idaea; species Idaea aversata. The sequence goes on from OU026103.1 coordinate 5,223,197, forward strand.
AAAAGATATAAGTTGGAGCTACACAGAAAAATTGGCAACACCGGAAAAAGGAAAAAAAAGGAAAAAGATGGTAGAGAATAATATCTCGTTTTCAGTAAATGTTCTTAAAAAAATGATCAGTAATATTAAAATTTTATTTAAGAATATTGCTTTTAAATGAAGAATATTGATAAGATATCTTACTAAAACTAATAAATTATTCTCTATCGTCTATATTATGGAGAACATTATTTCTTGCTTCCAGAAACCTTTTTATCTGTGTAGATTCTAGAATAATTATTTATTTTAAAATAATTGCTTGGTTATGTGTTTATTTATAAAAAAAAACTGCCCACTACTGGTACCTTTTTGCTTGGAACGCTACAAAATATGTCATAATCATAACCTACAGTATTTAAAAACACATAGTAGGTAGGTAGGTACAGGTTTTTACTATGAGAAATTCATATATTTATAATCATTTATATCTCAATAATCATCAATAAGTTTCAGATTATACGTTCTAAGTGTCGAAATCAATAACTCTATCTTATTTGCTCCGGTAGTCGCTGATGTCTTTTCTGACATTTTCACGTCTATTATGAAGGCTTCGGTCCGAATTGGATAAGCAGCGCTTATAGTGCTAACTAGCGTGAGCATACTGAAAATACCTAACGGCACATGCGCGTAGTTATAATATGTTAATGAAAATACGTACGGCGCATGAGCTAGGTATATGTCTATTTTAGGAGCGTACCTATCAGCGAGCGACTGACTGAGGGGGGAAGATCTAGTGTTGCAAAGGACTCGAGTAGTCGAGTCCTATTTGACTTGACTCATTACAAGATGACTCAAAGACTACAGGACTAAGTTTTCTACGAGTTCTCGAGCACAGCTTAATGCTTAAAAAGAGCTCGAGTCTCTTAGACCGCTTGGCTCGAGCCCTTTTTATGCGATGAGAAGTGCTCGCCTCTTTTTCTTGAGTCTTAGTCACTGTTACTACTCTGGGGCTCGACTTGCCTCGAGACAATAAGCCCTTTGAGCACACTGAGTCTTGCAAAACTGAGACGAATCGTCAAAATTAGAACTCGAAGACTAGAGTTCTTTGTAACACTAGGAAGATCTCAGCTCGCATCCGCAGAAGTACCATAAACCGGAAACAGATAGAAATATTTTACGATTGAACATAAATAAGCGACTGACTGAAGCTAGTAAGATAGGTGTATTGATTTTGACTCTAAGAGGGAAAAAGAAAAATAATAACTATCTAGTTTAGATAGTTAAAAATAAGATATTTTAGCAGCTCACCTGTATTCTGGCTTCTGGTAGTCCGATCTTGGCAGCGAGTCGTTCTCGAGCGAACACGTCCGGATAGTGGGTCCTTTCAAATTCTATCAATAGAAAATAATAAGTACAAAATTGTGAGTTTATTTAATCTATAAGCAAATAAATAAAAAAAGAAGATTTAAAAGCAATAGAAATCTAGCAGCCCCACATTTTTTTTGTAACGTCTATCTAAGAACACTTGGACTAATGAGACGAATCTAACGATACCTTAATGAAAGAAATCCATCGAGTGGTTTGGGAGATATGAGGGAATAATGAATATTACAAATAAAGTTACAAAGATAGGTGCGAAAAACATTACCCTTTCCTTGCAGTCGGGTAATAAAGAGGATAGTTTTTTTGCATATTTTTTTTTCTAATGAATGTTCTCTGAAATTAATTTATCGATCTTGATGGAACTTGGTATGAGGACACAAGGAGGTTGGCCTACTTTGTAGATAGGTATCTCGACTTTCATTCTGAAGGTGTTTCTGATGATTCTGAAGGACATATTGACGAGTTATTTCTTGTAGATACGATCGACTAAGCTCAGAGGGTGGTATAGGTGCTGGGCAACCCCACTCCATCACACAAGAAGGACCCAACTACAGAGGTTTCGAAGTTACTTTCACATAATTTCCTACTCATCGTGCCCTACGACCTGCACAAGAAAAGCCCTAATAAAGCCACAGACGTCGCCGTAAACGTGGCTAGTTACTAGTCCACAAAAATTTTACTTTTTGCTCCACACCCAGTAATAATTTTCTTAAAAGCCTAGCATTTGATAATATAAAAGAAGAAGAAGATATACTTCTTCTTTTGTGAAGAAGAACTTCTTCTTTCGTGTCAATGTAGGGAATGCTGGGGAAAGGGATGCTGACCTCTCTCCAAGCTATCGATCTGTTCATTAGTAAAACTGGTACGGTTCCGCTGCAGCTTGCGCTTGAGCCTCAGCCGTGCGGCGTCGTCGTCAGCCCCGCTTGATCCTGCGTTCGAATTGTCACCAGAACCGGTCTCGTCAGAGTGCAGCCCTTCTAAACCTTCGAGGGGTTCTTCACCTGCAAAATGAGAATGTTTTGGTGAACGAAATGCGGGAGAATAAGAATTTAACATAATATATCGATAAATAATGATACGGTTTATAACGCGCGAGCGGATCGCGTGCGTGACGCAAATTCTCCTATTGGTGACGTCACCACGTCTAAAAGTTTAGAAATATTCAAAAATTTATTAAAAAAGAACTAGTGAGAAAATCTCAATAATATTTAAATTAGTCTATATTTACGGAAACCATAGGTCAGAAACGTGGTGTTTCACTATGGGCCTCATAAGAAAGCTCAGGGTCGCACAGCGTGCTATGGAGAGGGCTATGCTTGGCGTTTCACTACGAGATCGAATCAGAAATGAGGAGATTCGTAGGCGAACTAAAGTTACCGACATAGCCCAAAGAATTAGTAAGCTGAAGTGGCAATGGGCGGGGCATGTGGCTCGTAGAACTGATGGCCGTTGGGGCCAAAAAGTCTTAGATTGGAGACCACGTACCGGAAAGCGCAGCGCGGGACGGCCTCCGACTAGATGGACGGACGACTTAATTAAGGTCGCGGGAAGTCGTTGGATGCAGAGAGCATGCGACCGATCGCTCTGGAAGTCTTTGGGGGAGGCCTATGTTCAGCAGTGGACGTCCTGTGGCTGATATGATGATGATGATGATAGATCAGGAAATTTGGACAATCCCAATTCGTAACAGGAGTGTACCTATTAGGGTATCGAGAACCGGAGACTTTTTGGAGAACCGGGATTTTCGGTAACAGGCAACAGCCTAAGTAAGAACCGGGATTTCCCGGGATTTTGGGTACTTTCGGGATTTTTTCGGGATTTTGTGTAAAGCTTTTTAAGATGATTGTAACTTAAAACATTTTTTTAGGAAAATAACTTTATACTTAGCGGTTTTTTAATACCCATTTTTCCTTAAAAAATATATTCAGATAGCCCAGTGCAGGCCATGCACTATAAAAAATAATAAAAATCATCAAATAATCAATTAAGATAAAAGGAATAAAGTGTCATTTATAACAGTAAAAAAAAAACATTTTAGCGTTCTTCATTGTGTATCACACGAAATATATTTTTTCCGAAAATCCCGGTTCTTAGGTTTTTAATTCTCGGTTCTTTTGTCAAAAGAACCAGGAAACCCCGGGATTTTCAGTGCCGGCATTATTTAAAATCTTATCTAAAATTTTTGATCTCTCATGAATTCCGTTCACAATAATTATTGTTTTCTGTTAGCAAAACATATTATATTATTAAAATCTTAGATTCACATAGTCAACTTTATGTATAGTTGCTGTTTTTGTGAACTAACAAACAGTGCCGGCATTTCCCGGTTCTATACCCTAGTACCTACATTAAACACTTACCTATACCAAATAATTCACCCCAACTTTTAATCTTGTCTAGGTACTTATAATAACTCTCTAACCGAACACCCGAGCTGCCTTGCCGCCGTAACGTAAACCCAGGGATAAGCGCCCAAACTCTCCCTCTACATAAGATTAAAATCGTGCAAACTCAAATAAATTGTCTTTATCGAGACAATTGTTTGTTATTAATTGTTACTGTTCATTTGGAATGGAGAACTTTATTTTACAAACAACTTTGTAGGCGTAGTTGTTTAGTTTAGTAGGTATAGATACCTACTTAGATATTGCATAGTTATTCGACTGCGCAATTTTGATAAAGTTGTAAGAATAGTTGTAACTATCTCTAATATCTCCACCAGAAGGTTTTTTTAAACTTTGATATCAGTGACGAAATAACAAGAAAATAAACGTCGAACGCCAAATTATCTTGTTGTTTTGTAAAGTTACTGGCCGGTAAGACATACGCCTCAATACTTAGAATCCTACGATTCACAGGGAGTTTTTCAAAATTCGACTTGAAAAAACGGAGACGAAACGCCGTTTTCTTACTTTCTTACGCTAGTTTTTTTAAAGAATTCATAGATGTCATCCGAGGTATGAGTTATGGTAAAGAAAAATTGTGAATAAAATGAGGAAAACGTCACACATTCCGTATCGAAAATAGAGATAACATTTCTATAAGAAAATATTCCTTATATTTAACCGACTTTGAAAATGGAAGAGGTTATCAATTTCATTGATTTCCATTGGAGTTAGACCATTTTTTAGTTTTCGCTTGATTTCTAAGCGTTTTCAGGGGTTGCAGGGGAAGCCTTTTAGTTTCTTCCACTTTACAAATAGCTACCTAGATATCATGTTATAAGTCCAATTTAATGAATATGTTGAGAAAATTAAGCTATTTCCTTTGAGTTGCCATGTTATGTTTCTTTCCAGGAATTGATCTCTATTAGCAACATTATCGTTTGGTATAAAACATAGGATTATTAGTTTTTTTTTGCAAATTCAACAGGTTCGATTCCCGGCTAGGATAATGACTTTTCAAAAATATAATGATGCAGTTTTAATCGTTGTCAAAATCGGGCAAGCAACTCCTTTCAGCATTTTTACTATCTCTTAAAAGTAGTTTAGGCTGAAGGCAAATGTAAAAATTCACCCTGTATATTCTACCAATTTGGTGTAAGAATTAACAATTAACCAAACAACAATTTTTGACAAACCATACAGTAACCGAGTCTCACACTTGAATTATGCTTAAACTTATCTACAGTCCTACTAAATTGTAAATTATGTTCAAGTGTCAAAATATCGCCGTCGGTGTCTCCGGGGCTAGTGGGGGGTAGCGAGGGGGTGTTGGGGGGAATGGGGGGGGTGAGTTGGGAATGGGGGGAATGTAACGGACGCGTTCATGCAGAAACTGACGATAACGGCCCAGCCTACCACGTAACCCGGCGATACGGTAACTTAAAAATGTATGGCCAATAATGAAGTGTATTTGATAAGCTTCTATGGTATAAAGTTTGGTTATCAATTTGGAATTTGCTTTAGGAATGTTTCGGTTTTTTTAAAAGTCGATAGTAAAAAAAACAGGGTTACCGTCTATTGTTTCTCTATGGTGTTACCACACTGACAGTTTTTTTAAATATCAATATTACCACACTAATAGCTTTTTGTAACTATTTTCTTTTACTGATTTTATAGCTAACTAGCGACCCGTTCCGGCTTCGCACGGCTGTATTATGCATGTATTATACATATAAACCTTCCTCGTGAATGACTCTATCTATTTCAAAAAACCGCATCAAAATCCGTTGCGTAGTTTTAAAGATCTAAGCATACAAAGGGAAATAGGGACATAGGACGGCGAAAAGTGACTTTATTTTATACTATGTAGTGATTAGGTACTAAACTTTTAAAACTCACACGATGTGTATTCATAGTAATTCTTATTCTTTTATCTCGACTTAAAAATACGAGATTAAGACCATAAATAATAATTATTATTAACGTCTTACAGCATTTTGCAACTGACATTGATATTTGAATGGAATAAATAGACAATAATTATTTTGGAGGTTTCCCCAGAGTCCATATATTATGGGACCACGTATTACACGACCCGATATTACGAAGCCAAAATGTACTCGTAATACGTGACTGTGTAATACTTGGTAGCGTAATACAGGTCGTGTAATACGTGGTCGTGTAATATTTGTCCGCGGTGATATTACGAGTCCATATATTACGAGACCCAGTATTACTCGGCAACGTATTACGAAGACATTATGACGTCGTAATATCAGGTCGTGTGCCCAAGTAAAATGGGTCGAATTCATTTCTAGCACTCGCCGGCCGGTGCTTCGGCGGCACCGCTCGCTTTGCTCGCTCGGCTCGTGCGTTGTGGTCGCAGTTCTAATATAAGCTAATCTATCCATGTCGGTTCTGGGTAGGGGGTGTTCCGGATGGGTCTTTATATGTTGCCCTACAGACCACGTATTACACGACCTGATTACGCCACGTATTACGAAGTCATTTTGTCTTCATAATACGTGGCGGTGTAATACGTGATCCGTAATAAGTGGTCGTACATTATTTGTTTAAACCTATAATACGAAGCCTGTACACGTAATATCAGGTCGTGTAATCCATGGCGTCGTAATCCATGGCAGCGTAGTGTCATGAACACGTATTATTGGCTCCCGTTTCTTTCCCCAATCAAGAATCAAGAATATTTATTGGAAAACTGTGTACATAAGATATTATAGTAGACATATTATAGTAGGTAGGTATCAACAGTTGGTCTAATGTCCATCTCGGACATACAATAATATGTATATTAAATACAAAACAATATATGTATTGAAATGACATATCAAGCTCATGTATCTAGTAAAATTTGTAATGAAACTGTGATGAAACTAAAGAATTTTTTTCTAGTGCTGGCAATACAAATAGATAATAGACAAATGTAACGTCATAAATGCGTAACGGATGTAAGAAAAGAGTATGTGGTTAATCTAACCTTTTTATTATTAGAAACGGAGAACTCCGACCACCTGGATGAGCTCTACAGTAAGAATTGTCTTGATAAGTATTATAAAATCCACTGCGGCTGCGTCTCTGATCCAGATTACACAATTTTTTTTATTCTTGACTACATAGTATAAAACAAAGTCGCTTTTTCTGTCCCTATTTCCCTTTGACTGCTTGAATCTTTAAAACTACGCAACGGATTTTGATGGGGTTTTTTTTTTAATAGATAGAGTGATTCAAGAGGAAGGTTTATATGTATAATACATGCATAATATAGCCGTGCGAAGCCGGGGCGGGTCGCTAGTTAAAAATATAACCTTTATTTTACGGTACATAAGATAACCTCCTCTTTTTTCGTAGTCGGTTAAAAACCATCTACGAATATCTCGTAGACTTCGTAGCACGTCTACGAGAACTATTGCGTTAACTTTTAGAAGACTCGTGTTTTGAAGTGATAACTTCTTTTACCGCGGTACGCATATTTTTAGACGAGATAAAATCTCTGAACTCGCGACACCGTTACGAGACGCAGCTACAATATGTGCATATATGCATGTATATATTTATTGTAGTTGTTTAGTAAATAAGTTTTTTTAAGATTTAAGTTTCAAGTTTTTTTATAATTTTTTAAGTGCAACTTTTTTTTTTTTGAAAATTCGTCCCCTAATGGGTTTAAAGGGCTGATAAAGTTTGTAGTTTGTAGTAAGTATTATACAGGGTTATTGATAATTATACTAGCAAGCCGTTGAGGGCTACTTCTGTACACCTAAACAAACAACTTTTGTTCTACGACTTTTGGAAATTCAAAAAAAAAATGAAAATGTATAATTTCCAATAACCCTGTATATTCTATTTTGAGGAGACACCAATGCGAACAGGCGCAGCTAGTCTATTATGGAGGTACAGTCGGCTGCATAATTGCAGCCCCCGGTAGAGTTTTAAAATTACTATTATTGGAATAATTTTTGTTTGATGAATTGATAAGTTAGAAGACATTAAACTTCAACTAAATCAGGTGTCTAGAATCTTGCTTGTGTTGAAAACATTCTTATAACAGCCGTTTTGGAGCTCTACGGTGGGTCTGCAATTATGCAGCCGACCGTACCTAGACCCGAATAGAACATCCTACTAATATTATAAATGTGAAAGTTTGTGTTTGTGTGTATGTTTGTTACTCTTTTACGCAAAAACTACGGGACCGATTGCGTTGAAACTCGGTAATTAGATAGCTGGAGACCTGGATTAACACATAGGCTATCTTTTTATCCTGATATTCCCACGGGATAGGGACTTAAGCGGGTGAAACCGCTCGGCGCAGCTAGTAATTAAATGAAGAATATTTCATACAGCGCCATCTAGCCTCAAGCTAAGGAACTAGGCTTGTGTGTGACAGCGAATATATTACTTGTATATCTTTCTTTTGACAGACAAGAAATATCTGTTGGTACGGTCGGTGTCGAAATTCTAGCTAGACCCATCGTAGTTTCCCACTTGTATTTTTTATTTTTGACAAAGAATATGAAGAGGTAATATTCAAAATTAGTTAACATTGTTCATTGTGTCAACTGTACCACCTATATTCACGAATAAATAATTCTGATTCAGTTTTGGAGTTCTACGGTGGGTCTGCAATTCTGACTCCGACTGTACATAAATACTTGTAATAGGCGGGAATCGAACCAGCTAAACCACAGAGCTCGTCAATTAACATCAACCAACGTCAATACAAGAGAGTGACAGTAAACACGACCAACATCTATTATCTGATACCGATCTTATGAAATATTAATACGTTATGTGTCGTCACATTGTGACAGATGATGGAGATTGCTTCATATGTTATACTAGCGACCCGCCCCGGCTTCGCACGGCTATATTATGCATGTATTATACATATAAACCTTCCTCTTGAATCACTCTATCTATTAAAAAAAAACAGCGCACTCCGGGAGTGCAGGCAGAAGTGAAAACTGTATATCTGTGTAAAATCTCATCTGTCGAAATCTCATCTGTCGCGAGAACGGCTGAAAATGCTCACTCGTGTATCAGTGATGGCGCTAGCGTGCGACGCGAACTGCGTACGGCAGCTCGCTGCGAACCTGCACCATCCACCGAGAGATGTCGCTGTTAACACTGTTGTACAGAAGTGAGTATCGTAGTTCGGCCGTTTGCACAGAGATGGCGCTGTTTTCAATATTGCATAGTAGTAGAAGCACAATAACTGTTAAAATCTCATCTGTCGCGAGAACGGCTGAAAATGCTCACCCACAAAAGTGCCCAACGCGCCATAAGAAGTTTTCACTTCAAAAACCGCATCAAAATCCGTTGCGTAGTTTTAAAGATTTAAGCGTACAAAGGGATATAGGGACATAGGGACAGAGAAAGCGACTTTGTTTTATACTATGTAGTGATTATCTATTTATAGGTAAGTATACTAGCTTTTGCCCGCGACTTCGTCCGCGAAGAATTAGTAGATTAGACCAAGGAATCACAAAGTCTCGTACAAACTTTGCCCCCCTTTTTCACCCCCTAAGGGTTGGCTGAACTTCGTCCGAGACGTCGAAAGGATTTTTATGCAAATATGAAGTAGATTGATCCAAGGAATCACATTGTCCCATGCAAACTTTGTCCCCCTTTTTCACCCCCTAAGGGTTGGCTGAACTTCGTCCGGGAAGTCGAAAGGATTTTTATGCAAATATGAAGTAGTTTGATCCAAGGAATCACATTGTCCCATACAATCTTTGCCCCCCTTTTTCACCCCCTAAGGGTTGGAATTTTGGAGAATCCTTTCTTATCGAATGCCTACGTCATACAAAGAACACACCCTCCAAGTTTCAAGTCTCTACGATCACCGGTTTAGACTGTGCGTTGATCCGTCAGTCAGTCAGTCGTTCAGGACAAAGCATTTTATATGTATAGAAGATTTATTTGACACAGACATAATAAATACAGTTGAAAATAGCAACACCACATGAGTAAATTTAATCATGTGGCAACACTGTGTCTAATAATACGTCATAGTCTATCTTCTCTATATATATTTACGCGGGTTTCACCCGCGTAAGTCCTGATCCCGTGGCAATTTCGGGATAAAAAGTAGCCTATGTGTTAATCCAGGTTTCCAGCTATCTAGATACCGAGTTTCATCGCAATCGGTCTAGTAGTTTTTGCGTGAAGGAGTAACAAACATACATACACACACACAAATTTTCACATTTATAATATTAGTAGGAGTAGGATAAAATACTTTGTCATGATTGACTGACTGATTGACGGATCAACGCACAGCCTAAACCGCTGATTATAGAGACCTGAAACTCTTTGTATGACGTAGGCATCCGATAAGAAATTCTACCCCTTGAAAAAAGGGGGGCAAAGGATGAAAAAGGGGAGCAAAGATTGTATGGGACAATGTGATTCTTTGGTCAAATCTACTTCATATTTGCTTTATACATTCTTTCGACTTCTACGCGGACGAAGTCGCGTGCAAAAGCTAGTATATTTATATAAGAAAAAAAGCACTGATGATTCGATTCCCGCCTCAAATAAAAATTTACATTTCTTATGTCTCTGATGGTCTGGGTGTTTCTGTATTATAAGTATTTTAAATATGTTTTTAGTTAATCAAGTTTTCGCGAAAATATAAACTGCCCATATATTTTTATCGTGTTGACTCAGGACCTTGTTTTTTATACACCTAATAGGAACTATAGATCTCAGTATCTGGTATGAAAGGTTGCCTGGAAGAAATCGCTTTCAGCGATAAGGCCGCCCATTTGTGCAACTTGTACTTTCTAGCTATTACTTTACTTTGCTTTTTGTATTTATATGTTCCTTACTGTGTTGTACAAATAAAGTTATCTATCTATCTATCTACGAATTTCAACTTGCTAGGTCCACCCGTTCCTGAGAAAATTGGTGGTGACACACACACTGACAGACAAGAAAGTTTCAATGATATCATAGGTTATCAATGAGTATAAAGGCCATCAACAGTCATTATGAAGAAGGCTCACAGCTAAGCGACGCTCGCTGATCGTTTACGGTCGTGCGGGTTAAGCGAGGCCTGGCGCGGTCATTACTTCGATGGGTGACCAATTAGTAGTGTGGCAAAAATGTGTTTTCGTGAGCCCCTCTGTGCTTCGTAAGGCACGTTAAGCCGCTGGTCCCGGTTGCTACCTCTAGTAACTGTCGTTAGGTCAAGTTAGAGGCCTTAATTAAGGCGATCTGAAAACTCTAACAATAGGTGAGCCACACCACTATACGAGAAGAAGAAGATAGTCATTATTTTTCCAAAATATTCGCATACCCAATCACAATACCTAGGAATAACCACACCTTCAAAATACATTTCCCATTTCCCGCCAACGGAAGCCAAGATGGCGGTTACCATAAACAAAAGTTATCTGCAAAAATGTCGTCAGTATGACATGTACCTATTTCATTGGAGAGATTCCCTCGTTTCATTCCCCCGGTGGGGTTGTTTTGTGAAGCCGATGTTTCTAGATTATCAGGGGTAGGTGTGGGTTCAGAATGTTCTTTTTGCTGTGTAGTTACTTGTTACTATTTATAGGGTAACAGAAAGTGAGAATGGCGTTACAAACTTGAGATGTTTTCCGTTTTTTGATATTTGACTATTAGACACTTTTGGAACGAAAGTTGCGAAAGGGGGTTAGACGGAAAAAAATAAGACCAACAGTTGTAACGACACTTTTTTGCTTAGAAAGCAAGCCAGTTATTTTCGTTTCGTCTTTCTATTTCGCATTGAACAGTGTGGTGCCACGAAAATTTTATTTAAAAAAAAATATTTTTATTACAATTCCTTCACTAATTAATCGAAAGGAACTTCGTTCCATCCGGGTGTCCCTTGACACTTCTCAAGTTTTTTAATCACACGATTTATATCCAAGGATTTTTGGTTTTTTATATTGTAAAAAAATGAGGGACACTTTTTCACCTCCTAAGAGGTAGAATTTTGGAAAATCTTTTGTTATTGGATGCCTACGTCATAAAAAAACACCATCCAAGTTTCAGGTCTCTACATTTAGCAGTTTAGGCTGTGCGTTGATCCGTCAGTCAGTCAGGACTTAGCATTTTATATGTACGGTCAGCTGCATAATTGCAGACCTACCGTAGAGCTCCAAAACGGCTGTTATAAGAATGTTTTCAACACAAGCAAGATTCGAGACACCTTCTTTAGTTATAGTTTAAAGTCTTCTAACTCATGAATTTACCAAACAAAAATATTAGAATGAAAACACGCCAATAATAATAATTTTTGAACTCTACCGGGGGCTGCAATTATGCAGCCGACTGTGCCTATAGAAAGAAGACTGTTTAGTGTAGATTGCGTAATGCGTACACAGAAAAAAAGGTTTCTTTAAAGCAAAAAAAACTCCTCACCCTAGAGAATAATTTCTTGATTTTGGTTAAAAAAACATCAGCAGTATTCTTAATTTAAAAGCATTATTATTCTCAAATTAAGAATACTGCTTATAATTTTCAAGAACATTGACTAAAAACGAAAAAATACCTATTCTTAAGCGTCTATAGAAAGAGGATTATATATAATTTTTTTAATTTACTTTAAGAAACTTTTTTGAAGTCAAAACTTATTTTAGCGCGGATAGATAGATAGAAAAATTCTTTTTTTTGTATGCTTTATTTCAAAAGTACGGCAGCACAAACGTAAGTAGGTACCCTAGTATTGGTAACCATTACACCTGTGCTCGTCGGACCGTGAGCGGGTCTTTCCCGCTCTTTAACACAAAATGGCCGACGCGTGACTAAACTCACGATTTATCTTTACGCATTCATATCGCACACTTTTGAATGTTTCTCATTTATAAGGAGATATGAGATGATAGCACGTTTATCTGGATATTTCAAGGGGCTTGGGTGTTATTGAAGATGATTAAATTTGAAGGTTAAGTTTTGAAAGGGGTTGGTTTAAGTTGGGCTGATAGGATAGTCAGACCACTCATAATAATTGCACCAAAACCGTGCCCAATATTAAGTATCTATTAACTACCTTTATTGATATACTTCCTACTTCCGTAAAACGAAAGTCTACGGTCGGAACTTTTTTACATGCGTTATACCTACCTACCATTAAATTTTAAAAAAATATGAGGATCAGTTGCGTGCCCGATTTTGATAAAAACTAAAACTGCATTTTTGAAAAAGTAATTACCTAGGGATCGAAATTATTGATTTTGCAATAACATAACCATCCTATATTTTAATACCAATCGGTAGATTAATTCTTTTAAACCAACACATTATGACAAATCAAAGGAAATAACAAATTTTTGTAGCTCAGCAGTAAGACAAAAATGGCTTATTATTATGGCTTATTATTTTACTTTATTTTTTTAATAATAAATTATTTAACTTATCAATGATAGGCATTTTGCGTTATTTAAGTTTAGACAAATCGCTATTTACAGTATACTTCAAAATGTCAATCGGATTTTCAAACAAGTGGCTATTTTAAACTTTTTAAACTCACACGATTTGTATTCATAGTAATTATTTTCCCGGGTCTTAATCGCGTATTTTTTGTTTTTTATTTCTCTTACCTCGACGTTTCGACTATGTTACAATAGTCATGGTCGCGAGGAGGTGGTAAGTGGCTATTTTGCTAAGATACACAATCTTAAGCCTTAGATTATTCTAAGATGTCATTGGAATTGCCTTAGAAACTATAAAGGACAGTGCCCAAAACACCCAGTCACTTATGTCAAGACTATTTGCATACATTTGAACCCAATATACCATTTCAAATTTAATTATCCGTATCAATACCAGAAACACATTAAAATTTCAATTATACCAACCCTTTTATTGAAAAAAAACCATCGAAAAATAATAAAGCAGGTTGATATCGGTGTCGCATGCTACAATAATTATAGGTTGTTTGTATATGGGCGGGCATTGGGGCGGAACTAACGTGCGCGGGCGGGCGCGAGCGAAGTGCGGGGACGCCTACCACACAACAATTTTATATTTTTTTATCCATATTCATATTCGTATACTCTGTTTTTGATGCTCTTTTTTGTATCTGACGTCTTAGAATGCTCAAAGTAGAACGCTTAGATCTTTGAGGTTGTCGTATAATTTATATTTTGTTGTAAAAATGTTTTTCAAGAGTTTTTTTTTTACGTGATTTTAACTGAGATAAAGCATAAACTACATTAGGTATTCACTCCAAAGTGAAATTCCGTAAACTAGGCTATACTTTCATGCCTTTAAGAACATCAAAGTTCAGAATTTCCTAGTCAATTTTACGAAAAACTGAAAAAAAAAACTATGAATTTCGTTGACTCTCGGCACATACGTTCATTCATTAGCAAATCCTCTTTTCGGTTCCTCGAATGATTTATAGTCGTAAGCTTGTTGTAACAAAAAAAATTTAACCAATAGTAACAAACACTAATAGTAACAATCTGCTTGTTTGTAAAATAAAACTTTGACAACTTTAACATAACCAGTAGCCCAAATCTTCTAAGAAAATGGACATTCTCCTCTGACATTTAAATTAAATTAATCAGAAACCCCAAATGCGTCTCGTTGGTGGGTTATAAATACGAGTACAATCAGGCAACAAAAGTGGAAACTCACCGTAGAGTTTTAAAACTGCTATTGTTTATTTTATCACTACATAGTATAAAATAAAGTCACTTTTCGCCGTCCCTATTTCCCTTTGTATGCTTAGATTTTTAAAACTACGCAACGGATTTTGATGCGGTTTTTTTTAATAGATAGAGTGATTCAAGAGGAAGGTTTATATGTATAATACATGCATAATATAGCCGTGCGAAGCCGGAGCGGGTCGCTAGTTTATTAATAGTAGTAGTAATAGTAATTTCAGTTATTTATACTTACACTTTATAAATCATAAATTATAATTGCTTATATACCCTTAACCTACACCTTAATTAAAAACAAATAATTCGGATTTATAATATTAGTAAGGATGAAAAATGCTATAGATAATAAATTAATATCTAAAAAAATATTTGTTAATTTGACCTTTGTTAGCATGTTCACAAAAAAAACCCCCATGAGTTTCTTGTGCCTTCTTCTCATTGGAGGGCGCGTTCCGAAGGCACACATCCTAACTTAATTTTCAAGACGTTTCAAAGTGATGTAATGCACTTCATGACACCAATTGAAAAAAAATTAAGTTTGAGTTTGATTTTGAAATTATCTGCAAAAAGTGAATTGAATTAATGCTAATGATTTTTAATTTTAATATTTTTTTATAGTGTATGGTCTGCACTGGGCTATCTGAAAATAATTTCAGAGGAAAAATGCGCCTTTAAAATTGAGACGACTATATATTATTATGACTCAGTAGGTAGCAATTTTTGAAGACGCAGCTTTTCTATGAATTAATGTTATTAGAACTCTACGATAGGCCTACACTTTTGTCGTTGACTATATTCCCAAGAGTTCTGTAGGTAGGTAACTAAAGGGGCGATATAGGTACCTACATATAGGTACCTACGTACCTACGTAGGTAACAAACAAAGGTTTAACAGACACATGCAAATTAACATCCTAACAGCTATAATTACACATAAACCGTACAAGTTAGGGGAGGGTTACCCTTTACCGAGGATTTTCATGTTTTATAATCCTGTTTCATGCGTTATTGGGTCTCGGTAAACCCTTTGTGGGGGACGTTTCGCATGAAAACACACCGACTTCGGTTTACATCTAATTATACAATTGTCTGTGGTTTATACATACTATATATATAACTAGCGACCCGCCCCGGCTTCGCACGGCTATATTATGCATGCACCTTCCTCTTGAATCACTCTATTTATTAAAAAAAACCGCATCAAAATCTGTTGCGTAGTTTAAAGATCTAAGCATACATATGGACATAGGGACGGCGAATAGTGACTTTATTTTATACTATGTAGTGAAAATCAATGCCACTTTTCGTTGGAATTTTATAACTCAAGAACGGGCTCACCTATCCAAACCAAATGTTAAGCTTTGTTCGGACTATTTAGTAGATGGTTTATGTGAAGTTTGCACAAAACCGGTCGAGCGGTTCTTCATTTATCACATTTTTTTTATATGGCAAAACAACGTTTGCCGGCACAGCTAGTACTTTGTAATTTAGTAAGTTTAGGTATATAAGTACAAAACTATAGGTCCACCCGTTCACCACAAATTGGCGGTGACACACGGACAGACCGACAAGAGAGTGATCTTATAAGGGTTTTTTTTTTACTTTTGAGATATACGGAACACTAAAAAGAGGTTTCTTGAAATGAGCAATTATTCTCTCCTTAAAGACGCTAGAGAATAATTTATTGTTTTTAGTAAATGTTCTTAAAAATAATATTATAATTTATGAATATTGCTTTTAAATAATTTTTTTAACTTGGAAATTTTTCACTAGCTTCTTTAGGGAGAGAATTATTTCTTACTTCAAAGGAATCTTTTTTTTCTAAAATTATAGCTACATACATTTACTTACTATCTGTCTGTCCAGTAGTACACTGTGCTTAAAACCAAATAAAAAAAAAAACAAAAATTAAAACGTGTGTCACTCGGGGACTGCCGCGGTAAAGCTATTGCATCGTGCGAGCTTCGTACGCGAGTATAGTCGTACCATTGAGCTACATGGTAGGCGGATAGGGGGGTGTTAGGTTTTATTTTCGTTACGGAATTTCTTGATTCGGTCGCCGCGCTCAAAGCCCGCGATAAAAGCTATGAAATAGCTTAACAATTCTAGAGGTTTTTGAATTAGAATAAGCAGTAGAATAGGAATTCGTAGTTATTTATATGTCTGGGCATAACTTCTTCGTAATTTTTGTGATATTTTTTAACAAAAAAATATACTCTATTCTTAACTCTCTGCCACACGAGTAGGTATACGTATCACGTTCCTTTAAAATTTATAAATAATTTATATATGTATGTTATTTATATGTCAAAGACTTCAACGGGTTCTTAAGTAAGTTTAGGATAGGTATATAAACGTAGCTATGCGGTTGTAGGATTCTATGTAGGTAAATTATACAGGGTATTTGGTAAATGGTGGGCCAATTTTACATGACAGGGGAGTCTTCCACGTGCCTGTATCAGGTATCCATAAGAAATATTTCTGAAAGAATTACGCATGTTAGTTTAATCCGACTTTGAGTACCAGATTGTGAAAAAAAATAAAAAACAATCAACAGGGCAACTCCGGATTCAGGAGTCGAATTCCAACCAAACAAAGGCCATAGTATAATTATTAAATTATTAACGAAACTATTTATAAAATCGAGTGTCGTTATTCAACCTGCCTCAAAAAAGAAGGAGGTTCTCAATACGGTTGTATGTATTTTTTTAATAAATGTTCGCGCATATCTTCTTCTATTTTTAACTTTTTAGTTTATTTTTGTATATATCTTTAAACTTTTTATAGCATAGTCAAAACGTCGAGTTAAAAGAAAAAAAACGTGATTAAGACCCGAGAAATGATTATGAATACAGATCGTGTTAGTTTAAAATTTTATGAAACACTAACAGCACTGCGCAGTTTCACCCGCGTAACTCCCGATCCCAAAAAAGTAGCATAAGTTATTCTCAACGAATCCTCATACCCAGTTTTACCACAATCGGTCCAGTAGCTTAGGAGCTTATTCGTTACAAACACAAATAAAAAAACATATAATCTTTATAATATTAGTGTACTATTTACAAAAGAAAAGTATATAAGTAGTATATCCGTTGTCTAGCACCCATAACACAAGTCTAGTTACTTAGTTTGGGGCTAGATGGCGATGTGTGGAATGTCCTGCAATATTTATTTATTTATTTTTTATTTTATTTATATGTAGAAAGGCCAGCAGGTAGGAGGAAGACCCCAAATTGGCCTACCATGTACCAAACACCCTGTATATACCAACAAACTCATATACCTACTTACAAATCCAAGCAAATACATCAATCAAAACAAACCATATTACATCTAAACATATCAACATTATAACATACCTATATATACCACATATTATACATATTTACGTTGGCATGTCGGAGTGTTCAAAGCGCGTCGGGCTTCAAGCAAACCCTTTGATCTGCAGCTTATACCTACAGTTTAGATTTGTATAGTCTATGCCTAAAGCTGAAAGCCCTTCTATTTTAGTACCTCGTCTTAAGGGTAGATACAAATATGGATTTTAATGTTAGCTAAGAATGAATTATCTATATTAATGTTTAATATTATAAAGCTGAAGAGTTTGTTTGTTTGAATGCGCTGATCTCATAAGGAACTACTGATTCGAATTGAAAAATTGGGTCTTACGCGGGTGAAACCGCGGAGGGCTACTATAGTTAATGTTATAAAGAGAAATAATTAACTGATTTTTATTTATAACTAGCGACCCGCTCCGGCTTCGCACGGCTATATTATGCATGTATTATACATATAATCCTTCCTCTTGAATCACTCTATCTATTAAAAAAAAACCGCATCAAAATCCGTTGCGTAGTTTTAAAGATCTAAGCATACAAAGGGACATAGGGATATAGGGACGGCGAAAAGTGACTTTATTTTATACTATGTAGTGACGAATATGCTCCGGAACTACTATTTGGCATAAGGATATATTGAGTGATTGGTTGAAAAACTAGTGATTTCTTGCGTAAATGGTAATTCTGATAAATGAACATCTTTATGAGGCGTTATATGCTATCTATGACTATTTATGGGTCGTTTTATACACAGAAGTATTTCATACGATTTTGCATTAATATTTTTATGCAGCATCTATCTGGGTTTAATTTATGGTTGTGGCTTACTTGTTGTTAGAACTATTAGGTCACGTTAAGGCTAAAACTTGACCTAACGACTGCTACCAGAGATAGCAACAAGGTATAGAGCTTTACAAAGAAAGAAATGTTTCATGAAGCATGAAATAATTCTCTCCCCATAGACACTAGAGAATCATTTCTTGATTTTAGTAAAAAAAAACGTGTGGCACTCGGGGACTGCCGCGGTAAAGCTATTGCATCGTGCGAGCTTCGTACAGTCGTACCATATACATACACGTAAAGCGAACGCTCGGCCGAGCTACATGGTAGGCGGTATGGAGGTGTTAGGTTTTATTTTCGTTACGGAATTTCTTGATTCGGTCGCCGCGCTCAAAGCCCGCGATAAAAGCTATGCAATAGGTTAAAAATCTTAAAACGGCAATATTCTTAATTTAAAAGCAATATTCTTAAATACTAAAAACAATAAATTATTCTTTAGCGTCTTTAAGGATATGCTTACTTTTTGTTTTAAGACGGTATTAACCTTTTTGTAGTGCTTGCAGTAGTCTATTAAGGTTCCGCTGGTCGATCGTGTTTTCCATACAAATGAATTTAGAGTGTTATCCATTTATTCTTTATGGAATTTGATTTGCGACGAAATAGACAAATTATATTAAATTATATTGAATTAAATATAATTTGTCTATTTCGTCGCCTACATGGGCTAGATATAGACTTGTTATGTAGATTTAACTTTTGTAATTTCAAATTCCATAAAGAATAAATGGATAACACTCTAAATTCATTTGTATGGAAAACACGATCGACCAGCGGAACCTTAAACAAAGAACTCTAGAGTCCGTAGACAAAGACAAACGAATAGAGCAGGCCATATCGTGTAAACCGTACTTGTCACCAACAAAACCACCAAAAACATAACTCACACGCCCAATAAATAAATATTCAACAGACCGGCCATACATCTCACTAATTTACTACTTCTGAGCCCGGTAATAACCATTTATCCTACTACCCCGCGAATAAATATACCAAGACATTTTTCTTACGCGTTATCTGCGAAGTCCAGACGCAATTCTCACTCTTTCTTTCATATCACAAGGCGGATATAACTGTCTCTGTCTGTCTTTCTCTATCTTTATAGATACGTACCTACCCCCTCTTTTATTCAGAGGTTTTATTTAGTTTTCACCCCTTAATGGATTTATTCCGCGTCGTCTTTTGACCTTGTCGTTCTTAAGGAGTTTAAGAATGTGTGGATTCTGTTGTAATTTATTTGTGGGTTACTACAGTTCACGGAGTTATTTACGACTTATTTTGATACGATTGTGAATGGTTGCTTTATACATCTGTCTTGAACTAAAATGGCGGCTTTAGACTTTTTTAACAAACTATCCATCCGCTCCGGCTTCGCACGACTATATTATGCATATAAACCTTCCTCTTGAATCCCTCTATCTATTTAAAAAAAACGCATCAAAATCCGTTGCGTAATTTTAAAGATGTAAGCATACATAGGGGCACACAGCGGAAGGTGACTTTGTTTTATACTATGTAATAATGAAGACAAAACAAAAGACAAAAGGCTTTAGACAAAAGAAAAGTATATATCCGTTGTCTAGCGTCCATTACACAAGTCTAGTTACTTAGCTTGGGGGCTATAAAAAAAAACAGCGCACTCCGGGAGTGCAGGCAGAAGTGAAAACAATAAACTTGTTATTTCTCATAGAATATTTCTTGAAACGATCTGCTACTGCCATCTATTAGCACTCACTTAAACAAATATAGTTTATTTTTTATTCGCTAGATGGCAGTAAAAAAATTTAAATCAGCGCCATCTACATTCGAATAGCGGTCTTTCTAGAAACTAAGTTTCTCAATTTGTGTAATAGATGGCAGTATAAGTTAAACAAAAAGACTAACACAAATAAAATCTCATCTGTCGCGTCAAAATCTGTCGCGAGAACGGCTGAAAATGCTCACCCACAAAAGTGCCCAACGCGCCATAAGAAGTTTTCACTTCAAAAATATTGCAGGACATTAGGTACACATCGCAATCTAGCCCCAAGCTAAGTAACTAGACTTGTGTTATGGGTGCTAGACAACGCGGATATACTACTTTATTTTTTTTCTTTTAAATATATACTTATAATACATAGAAACAACCAGTCCCCAGAAAAATATCTTAGCATAAACACTTGTATGAGGTGGGAATCGAACCTGCAACCCTGTGTTTGGCAGTCCGGCATGGTGAACATTGTGCCAACTGGGTCGTAAACTATGGAGAAGGACAAAGGAACCTGATCCTAATTTGATCCCGATATTCGAACGGGATCGGGAGTTACGCGGGTGAAACCGCAGAGCGCTAATAATATTTAATAGAGTAAAATCGGTACCGTTCCTGTTGAACAAACTTTTTGGTCAAACTAGTTTGTCCAAAAGGAAAAAAAATCCTCGTAGTCAAACTGTCTAATTAGTTTGTCTAACAGTAGTAAATATTTCTTAATATTCCGTGTAGTCAAACTACTAGCTATGGATATATACCTCTTTGTTACATGTCTTATTAAGACCACTGTGAAGCTGTACATTTCCATACAAAAAACGGTAACGTTTTTCCCCCCTATAAACAAAGTTCGATTTTGATAATTTTTGAAAATGTTCTGGATCTAATGGAAAACTAGGTTTAACCGTTTTTATTATAGAGAAATATTGCCTAAGATAAAAGTTATTAGTTTCTAAATATCTATATTTTTGACTTAAAACTTCATCGAGCGTTTCAATTGTTTTTTAATAGACTAAACTGGATTACCAAAAAAGAAAAACGTATAAACCTAGAATAAGATGCAGTGAATTAAATGAGACCAAATTTATTTCATTTTGTGAAGGATAAAGGGGGTAAAAACGTTACGGCCCGCAACATTATTTGAAAAGCAAGATGTAGGCAATTACGTCCGAACTTAAACTCTCTCTATCGCACGATACGGGTCATTTTTGAAAATACCTACTCGCACCGCGTATCGAGAACTCATTTTTCTCTTAAACAATGATAATAGAACATTGCGATACAAAAATCCACAGCTTGCAATAGTAGATAGTTTACAAATCAGGAACACTTAATTCTACCATTAAAGGACATCGATACATCATAAATAAAGTCACCCCACACCCTTATCAGATAGGGGAAGTGGAAATAAAATTAGTTACACTACTCTATCATGTGTAGGACCCTTAAACTGTTAGTGGATATCGTCCTTAACTAAGGACACAAGTTGTTTTAATTTTATGTAATAGTCGTTAGTGGTTCGAAGCTTTATTTAATACAGAGCTATTGGGAGCTTCGATTTCCGCATTCAATCATTTTGCCCATTATGCGACAGAACCAGACTAAATCTTATCTTAGATTAAAACTAAGTAGGGCAAAATCGCGCCCAAAGGAGTCGGTTGCATACATACAAACAAGCAAGCAAACATACAGGTGAAACTAATAAAAGCGTGTTAAATACAACTCTACAAGCGTTTAGGGCGTGTTCAGATGACACGCGTTGACCACGCGCCCGCCACGCTCATCACACGCGTTGAACACGCTCTGAAATTTGTTCTATACATAATTTGAGTCTTATGACACATCAATAGATCTCAAATTGCATTTCTGCAAGCAGGAGCGGGAAGTGCGCGGAGCGTGCGCGGGGCGGGCGCGGGGCGGGCGCGTGGTGTGAGCGGGTGGACTTGATAAATGCAATTTCAGATCTATTGATGTGTCATAAGACTCAAATTATGTATAGAACAAATTTCAACGCGTGTTCAACGCGTGTGATGCGCGTGGTGGGCGCGTGGTCAACGCGTGTCGTCTGAACGCGCCCTAAGTAGAAGGTTGAGAGTTCCAATTTTCGTTGCGATGCAATTTTCAGATATGCTTTTTCTTAAAAATAAATACTAGGGAAAAAATGTTGTCTTTAAAGTCGGTAAACGGACGATATTTTACGTGATAACGTCATTAGAACTTTTTTTATCGTTGACATTATCATTTTGCATAGGTACTTCAATACGTTGCTATGGTTACTTGTCAATAACGCATGACGTCACACTTTTTTGAGAGTGAAGACTCAATCGTTTTAGACGTTAGTTCTTTGTATTATTGGCATTTTTGCTAACAATTTATTCAAACAAATATTAGTCTTTAATATGAACTATTACACCATTAAAATGATTGTGTGGTTTACGTAATATTTGAGATACGTCAAGGGTGGAGGCTCAGTGGACCGTGCGGGTATCACCTTACTCCAGTCGTTAGCACTTTCACGGTCTGCTTGTTTATACGTGTACGGTTATATGGTGATAGCTATACGTTATTGGAACGAAGTTCCTTATCGCGGGTTGGCGAGGGGATCTGGCCGAGAAAAAATGTTACGCGTTACGAAAACGTGAAACGAAAAACCGTAAGAGAAACTAATCTTCCATATGTTTATTTCTCCCACACTTAAAAAATAAATAAAAATAGGTATAGGGACCTCGTTCTAAATGCGTGACACGTTCATTTTTTTTAGTTTTAAATTATGGCTTTATACGACTTCGTCATATAGCCAGTGTTATATTATCCTAAATAATATTATAAATTCGAAAGTTTATTTATTTATTTGTTTCCTCTATACGGTCAAACGGCTGGATTGATTAAGATGAAAATCGGCATGGTAGAGAAGGATATAGGTTACTTTTGACCCCGAAAATCCCGCAAGATCGGGACGTATGCGAGGCGCAGTTAAAATCAGCCTCAAGCAATCCGTCACTTGAATTTAATAAAGAGTGTCAAGAAGCTTTTGACGCTAATTGGATTCTAACATACCAATTAGTAGTCAAATATTTTTTTTATTTTTAGAGTTCCGTACCTCAAAAGGTTAATAAAGGAACACTTATAAGATCACTCTCTTGTTCCTACTTACTAACCAATTTTCATAATCATAATACTTATTCTTACTATGAAGATCTTTTACGATAAAAACCGTTTTCAGGAAAGATAAAAGAGAAATTCCTTTACAAAAGAATTACTCTATAAACGTTTATAATCTCAATCCCTAATAGGTAGATGGAAGAGATCGAAATTAAAAATTCCATAACTCCAAACGAGCGTTGTTGCAGTTATATGAGAGAGTACCAGAAAAAAATTTCTCAAAGCCACCTAATTGGATACAGAATACAGACCGCTACAAAGGGGAATGTTGAGATAAAAATGAAAATTAAATCTTCCACTTGGATGGGCAGCGTAATGTTTTTGACGGTGGCGTATAGACCCGCCTCTCCGGGAAAGGGGGAGCCGCAAATCGACTATCAAAATGCTGAAAAAAGTTGTTGTTGCGTTCGGTGTGACCGGCTGGATTTCTACCCATTTCGGACGCTTTGCTTTTATTAATCGGTGGATTTTGACGGTCGAGACATGGATGAGCCGCGGCTTACCCACCGAGTAACTACAGAGCATATGTAATGGTTTTTAAATACTTTTTGGGTTTCGTACCCAAGGAAAGGTCTTCGTCGTTTAATCGTCGATTGATTTACTTAGGGCTGCTGCCAAACTCAACGCGCCAGAAATATCCGTCGCCTACAACTAACATTGTTGATTGTAACGAATGTGTTTTGTTTTTCTCAAAAGTGCTGAAATGGAATTGTAGGTGAAATTTTTACCGATATTTTGGGGTAATTTTGAGGCGAAAATTCCTTGTCATTTCAAAGCTAAACTAGTTTTAATTCTTAATTTTAGGATAGCTTCAAAACCATAGGAAATTTTTGGCTCAAAATCACACCAAAATGTCGATAAAAATCTCACCTACAATTCCAACTCAGCACTTTTAAGAAAAACAAAACACATTCGTAACAATCAACAATTTTTCACCAACGAAGGCGACCGTTCCAGTAGTAACTATTTAGTAGGCTATGTACCAAGGTCGTTGGCGTATGGACCCCCCTTAAGAGGAAAGGGTACCGGGTGCTCTCTCCATACAAACGTAGTCGACTGTTTCTTCCCTGGATAATGACATGAAATATTTTTGTTGCATAAGACTTATAAGTGCCAGGAGCATGCCCTTATTTTTGTTTATTTAGTTTTTTTAATCTTAATTTCTATGATAATTAGAAAATGAAAGACATAGGAGCATAGTCATGGCAGTTATAGGTTTTATGCAACAAAAATATTTGGGCTAGTGTCATTATTCAGGGAGGAAACAGTCGACTACGTTTGTATGGAGAGAGCGCCCGGTACCCTTTCACCTTAACCAGATCAATGTATTTGGGCCGAAACTGGAACTTTGTTAGTCTTTTTAGGGTTTCGTACACAAAGGGTATGTCCATCTGTATGTCACAAGGCTGTATCTCATGAGCCGTGATAGCTGACAGTTGAAATTTGCACAGATGATGTATTTCTGTTGCCGCTATAACAGCAAAAATATATTAAAAATAAAATATAATGGTGCGTGAGTCCAATCCGCTTACTTGTCCGGTTTTTTAATGTACCTAATATGTCTGCCAGACCCAATAAGACAATTAATATTTTGTTTCTATACCTATGCTATTGACTGTTTTAATAAAATTAGGATGATTCATTGATTATGAATCAAAACATTTGCCAGTTTATTCTAAAGATTACGCTTTATTATCATTCTAAAACTTACCTTTCTTCATTCCCGTGATATCACCACCGTTACAGCCAATAGCCTGAGGTCCTGGGCTCAGGCTATGGAGCTGATAGGGTGGTGTCCTCGTGTCTATCTGGGCAGGCCACGGCGCCCTCGGCCAGGTAGGAGCTGAGCCAGGCGTGCCGAGGAGTCGGAGTCTCTCGTAGACTGGTGTGGAGCAGTCGGATGGTGGTTGCTGGGTCGAGGACTTCTCCTTCTGAGCTGCCAGGTTTCGGAGGACGCGGTTTATTGATGATACCTGCAGGAGAATTGGTTTGGTAAATAATATTGTTCTAAACTGTATTAGTTTGGTTTGGTAAATAATGTTCTAAATTGTATAAGTTTGGTTTGGTAAATAATGTTCTAAAATTCTAAATTGTATAAGTTTGGTTTGGTAAGTATATAATGTTCTAAATTGTATAAGTTTGGTTCGGTAAATAATGTTCTAAATTGTATAAGTTTGGTTGATTAAATAATGTTCTAAATTGTATAATTTGGTTTGGTAAATAATGTTTTGAATTGTATAAGTTTTGTTTGGTAAATAATGTTCTAAATTACATAAGTTTGGTTTGGTAAATAATGTTTTAAATTGTATAAATTTGGTTTGATAAATAATGTTCTAAATTGTATAAGTTTAAATTGCTAAATAATGTTCTACAGTATATAAGTTTGCAGATACTTGAGATATTTCATACCTACTTATTCAGATAATAAAGTAGAATTTAATGAAATAATAATCGAAATATCGAGCTTCATAAAATAAAATACAAAACGTAGTAGGTAAATATTCAGTTTTAAATAACTTTAGTAGTAAAATAACCATGTTTGTTCAAAACTATGTATGAAACAACAATTTTGCTAAAACCCCTTTAGCCACTCAATTCAATTCGGTCTCATATGAATGATTCCCACTGAATAAAAAATCTTGGTTACATATCATAATAACTAAGTTCAATATTACTATGTTCGAAATAACTACGGTCATAATACCTACTGTTTAAAATACCTAATGGTTGTTTCACATATTTTTGTAATAAATAATGAACGAAATACCTAATGTACGAAACAACTACGGTTAATTGAACTATGTTCATTATAACTATGTTCGAAATAACTACAGTCATAATACCTACTGTTTAAAATACCTAATGGTTGTTTCACATATTTTTGTAATAAATAATGAACGAAATACCTAATGTACGAAACAACTACGGTTAATTGAACTATGTTCATTATAACTATGTTCGAAATAACTACAGTCATAATACCTACTGTTTAAAATACCTAATGGTTGTTTCACATATTTTTGTAATAAATAATGAACGAAATACCTAATGTACGAAACAACTACGGTTAATTGAACTATGTTCATTATAACTATGTTCGAAATAACTACAGTCATAATACCTACTGTTTAAAATACCTAATGGTTGTTTCACATTTTTTTGTAATAAATAATGAACGAAATACCTAATGTACGAAACAACTACGGTTAATTGAACTATGTTCATTATAACTATGTTCGAAATAACTACAGTCATAATATCTACCGTTTAAAATACCTAATGGACGAAACACCTACGATTAATTTAACTACAATAAATTCACCTACGGTTTATTTAACTACAGTTAATTCATTTATGGTTTTCACCTACGGTTTAAAAAAAAACAAACTCGCTCGGCTCGTGCGTTGTGGTCGCAGTTCTAACATAAACCTAACCTATCCATGTCGGTTCTGAGTAGGGAGTTTTCCATAACAAACATAACAACTCCCCCTAAAACGGTCAGCGAGTTGACAGATCAAAAAATCTGAGTTCGACTTAATGAAGGATACATTTAGTTTACTTTCACTATCAACACCGCCTCATCAAGGTTACGACCTCCCAAGGAAGCCCTCGCCCACCCAAGATATCACCAAACTTCCCAGACAGAGTCCCAACGCACCAACTGTCTCCGTCAAGTGACAGCGCGCGAAACGGACATCGTAGGTACCTCATACCTTAGACATAGGGCAGGAAGATGTAAGATGATAGATGGAAACCTGATACGTTGCCGCGTGGTGGTCCACGGCTGCTTCTGACTGGCACATCACGGAATGGCCAATGGACCGAGAAAACGTGGCACGTTCGTAAAACCGAACACTTTTTTTTCGTCTATGCTGTCTTTTTTATTTCGGTGTTTGTGATTGCTAATTAATTAAAGATTTTTAACTATTAGAAGAAGTAGAAGTCTTTGAACTTTGTGAACAAGATATTTTAAGTTCAAATAGTTTGCACGCTTTTTACTGAACCTATATTAAATTTTATTTTGACCCTAAAAAAACAAGGAATGTTTTTCTGTTTTTAATAATAACTAGCGACCCACTTCGGCTTCGCACGGGTATATTATGCATGTATTATACATATAAACCTTCCTCTTGAATCACTCTATCTATTAAAAAAAACCGCATCAAAATCCGTTGCGTAGTTTTAAATATCTAAGCATACAAAGGGACATAGGGACGGCGAAAAGTTACTTTATTTTATACTATGTAGTGAAGTGATTATGTATCAAATATCAATCTTCTTCCTTTACAGTTCCTTACCATGAAATATTAAAAAAGCCATGATGCGTCATAAATGTAATCTTCTAATTAGATGAAAAATAGTCAAATCAGTTGAAGAAAGGATAACTATCATAGGTAAATACTTACCTATATGTCTATCTATAGGTATCTATACTCTAAACTAATATTTTAAAGATATATTTTTTTTGTTTTTATCTTTGTAACGAATAGGCTCCGAAACTACTGGACCGATATTAATGAAAGTTGGTACGAGGATACATTGATTAATTGGGAATAACATAGGTTACTTTTTATGCCGATATTCCTATGGGATCGGGAGTTACGCGGGTGAAATCGCAGAGCGCTGCTAGTTTTTCTACAAAAAGGCAATTTAGGTATTTTTAAAGTAATATCGAAAATCATCTAACGGAAAAATGTTTTCGAACGGAAATTTATAACAAGACTAGTTAATTAAAAGTCAGATATCGATACTTTCACAATAAAAATATGGAGTTTCCTCACTTAAAGGGTTCAAGTTTGTACACAAATGAAATGGAAAAATTTAACAAGATGTCTCAAAGAGGTTTCAAATTGAAAAGTTATAATGCCAATTAACGTTAGATCGTTTGCTTTGTTTATTAATTGTTTTAATAATCAAATATTACCAATAAAAAGAATACAAAATATTTGTTAGACTTAACCCAAATTAACAAAAAATATGATTTAACTTGGAATTTAAAAAAACAACTTTTGTAAATAACATTTTATGAGTTACAGAATTTTTGTCTGTCAAATTTCTCTGACCTCTATCTGATAGGTAGAGAGAAAAGCTACGAAAAACCCATAAAATAAATCTATAAATCTCAAATCTATACGCTTATTAATTTGAAACATCAAAAGCAACATAATAAGCATCTGTAAACACTTAAAAGGCTGATGGTATTTAAGGCTTTTAAGCCTTTACCATTTGGGGTAGCTAAATAGGCGCAAACGAATAATACTTGTAGTTACCTACCTACCTACATGCCCGTAGTATATGTATATGAACGACCGCGCAATGTGTGACCATGTGTAAAACCCATTTGCGTTTGTGGTTGCCCTATGTAAAAAATAAAACCTCTCTAAACCTCGTAAACAGTCCTTTAATTCGAATCACACACGCCGATAACTTCCTTTCAATAATTGTTTGAACCAATTATTTGTGCCTACTAATAAATAAGTACTATAATAAAGCCTGTTTGTTTGTAGATTTTGTTTGAAAGAACGCATCGAGACAATGTTTGACCATAATGGGTGCATTTCATTCGATTTCACTCGATGTGGTGTGGTTTACAAGATGTGTTCACGGTGAATTTGATTAAGTATGTTTAATTGGAGTTGAAATGCAGGTAGAGATTTATGCCGATGTGGGAAAGGATTAAACGTCTTTTAGTTGACAGTAAATAACGTTAATTTTACCATTTTTTTTTGGACTTTTAGGTCTCAAAAAATGGTCAAATTAACGTTGGTAAATTAACGCTCTTTTTTTAAGATGATTCAAAGTGATCCAATGCAAATTTTATGATTCCACATGACTGAAGAGTTTTAAGTTTTCTGTCATTTTTCGAGTCTTTTCCATTTCAGATTTATTTTGTTTTCCTTGACCGATATAAATAGTGGGTTAGTTTCTGGTTTTTTTTTTCAAGGAAAAAATGCAGCTCCATTTATCTCCTCGGCGAGATTGTTAGAATTTTAGTGATGCATTGTTCCTTTAATTTTTTTCAGAAACAAACCCTCTATTATTATTATTGGTCGGGAGAAACAACGAAATATAAATCTGAAATGGAAAAGACGAAAACAGCCAGAAGGGTTTTAGGTTCCAAAGCAACTATTTCAGAACAATAGTATATAAAATAAAATCAATTACATATAGGTACAATAGATTACAAAATAATTGATTTAGGGTTTTTTGAAACTAAAATACGGAGACATGGATTTGGTAGGTAAACGCCAAGTTTTACCCAATTTACAGGTAAAAAATAGTCGTCCGACATTTGTCGTCCAACAAATTGTCGTCCGACATTTGTCGTCCGTCAATAGTCGTCCGACAAATAGTCGTCCGACATTTGTCGTCCGTCAATAGTCGTCCGTTAAAAAATACCATATGTACGTCTTAATACACTCACAGTCATATTAAAAACAGTAGGCCCAGGCATACATTTTCGCCGCGCCGTAGAGAGGGGATAGCTGTCTACTCTCCATCCGTCTTACGCTTTTTCGATCAGGTCACGTGTCCTGACGCGAGTTTAAGATTTTATACCCATTACAGAAAAAGTGCTCAACGCCGCTAAATAAGTTTTCACTTCAAAAATGAGTTTTTGTAAATTATATTTGTTTTCAAATATTAATGCAACAAATGGTTAATAAAATAAACATTTGCAACAACAAACAGCAAAAACAACACGACATTTTTACGGAATATTCTCCTCTCTTCCATTTTCTCCTACAAAAAGCGCACCGAGCCGGATTAATCAACATACACATTAGCATATTAACGATTGAATACAACACAAAAAGTGCAAAAACAATACGAAACGTATCAAAAGTCATACAGTACAGAGGTGAACATTTGTTCCTTACTGTGCGAAAGGAAAGTCACCGAAAATATTGACTCGCAAAGTGCTGACTCACAACAATGGGACCAGCAGGTAGCCTTTTGTCGTCAACCCCTGTATTTTACAATACCTTTAATGCATTGCTTTTTATATTTTTGAACATTAAATATTGCAGTAAATTCGAAGTGAATTGAAGGAAAGTTAAAAGATATTCGAGTGGGTGCTAAGTCTTTGGTGTTTTGTTTTGATGTTACTTTGCACAAGATTATGGGCGTTCGTTAAACGCATTTAACGGGTAACAAAAACTAAATTTTATTTAATCAGTTTGACACTTTTACTGTTGGTTAATCATGTTTAAGGTCATAAACATATTTTTATGACGTGAAAACGTCTAATAAATTAATGAACACCCGCATTCACATTAAAACATGACGTCACGTGTCATGTTGTCGGAATATGACATCATGCGTCATGTTCCGGGAACGCGTCATGTTATTGGCAAGGTTGTTGATAGCAACGTATTATCGTTGCTATGGGTATACCATCAATGTTTTTTATGACGTTATCACGTTAAATTATCGTCTGTAAACCGACTTTACAGACAATCATTTTTTTTTTGTTGTGCGAGTTAACCTCAGTCAAAATAATGCTTGAGTTATATGTTTTTGCTTAGTCATCACTACATAGTCACTACATAGTATAAAATAAAGTCACTTTTCGCCGTCCCTATTTCCCTTTGTATGCTTAGATCTTTAAAACTACGCAACGGATTTTGATGCGGTTTTTTTTAATAGATAGAGTGATTCAAGAGAAAGGTTTATATGTATAATACATGCATAATATTTCTTCATAATTGCTGATATCAGATAGACCCTTTACCCTTCATGTTCCTCGACTTCTTATAGGCCGCACCGACTTTGTGACACTTAGACTTAAGCTTAGGTTTTTTTAATTTATTGTGTAATATGTTAACAATAAAGAATTTATCTATCTATAGCCCCGGTTTGTTGAGGGATGAATGAGAAACCTTTGCCCAACAGTGGGACATTTTAATCCCATTACAAAAGAGTTAATAAATTGGTGATGTTCCACCAATTTGTATCTTCTAGCCAAGTAGGTATACGCAAGATTCCATAACCTGTGAAATAGCGGGGGCCATAATACATAATGTTGAAACATCTAATTAGATTTTCCTAAAAATAAAGGCTTGAAAACTTGACCTCCTAATTCCTACTTGACACCTACTAAACCAAATAACGAAATCAATAAATCTAAGCACAGCAATCAGAGAAATCCCAGCGATCAATAAGACCCTCTATTTGCGCGTTCCGTTTCACAGTATTCCATGCTTACGAGATGGGTCTCACAAAATAAAATAAAAAAAAACGCTCTCTAAGCTTATTGAAAAGTATTCGCGCCCTGCGTTCACGGCGTCTGAGCAAATATAAGATAATTTTCGCGCTTCACCTCACTCGGTATTTAGGGGGCACCTTTCATACTTTTACGGCATCGTTTGATAGGTAAGTATACACGCTGAGAACTGAGCGTTTTTAATGTAAGTTATTTATTTTGTATTCTGAATGCGTCGATTTTTTTAAATGTGAAACTCGTTGGCCTTGATTGTTTGACGTTTGTTACATTGTTTCTGAAGAGGATTTTGTATTTCGAATGAAATTTTCAACTTCGAATGAATGTTTTTGGTTTTCCGGGTTGCCCGGTGAATTGATATTTCAATTCCGTATTTTAAAATGAAATCTCGCAACAATTCTTAACATTTTGGTCAAGTGTATCAAATATCGATTGACCCAGTGTCGTTACATTTCCTAAACTTATGATAACAATAGCAACAAAAGACGGTGTCAAAATCTTTACTACCACAATCGCCTTTCGAACATTTATTAAATTATTTATTCAACAATAAATCAATTAATAATGATCTTTATACTATTAAGAAATGAAATAACTAACGCCCTTTTTCATACAAGAAATACACGCCCATACATAGTGATCCGTATTATTGACTTAATTTCAAGATTTCCCACGATTTTTAATTGACTTTTGCTGACAAAGAAATGGGTCAGATGTTAGTGCTGATGTAAAGAGCTTGCATTGTTTGGCATTTGTCAATAAGTTGTTCTGTGTGTCACAACAGGAGGTGCAAGGGGCAGTCAATAGTCGATAAACTAAGATTTTGAATGTGAAATGATATTGAGATATTTATTAGGAGCTTTCTCATGGGTGGGGTGAGGACAAAGCTCTTTATTGTACCAACTGAATTGGGTTTCAGTCAAATGACTTCATTTAAATATTGTGGTATTGAACTAAAAGTAAAACAAAGTTCACGTTGTCGTCAAGCGATCGATTGGACTATGCGAAATTGTGTTTACTCTTTGTCCGATTAATCGAACCAAAAGTAAAAAAAAGTCCACGTCGTCCGATCGGTCGGACTGAGCAGTCAGACCACGTTTTCACAGGGTTAATTTCGGCATAATAATTACTAGCGACCCGCCCAGGCTTCGCAAGGCTGTATATGCATGTATTATACCTAAAAACCTTTCTCTTTAAACACTCTATATATTAAAAAAACCGCATCAAAATCCGTTGCGTAGTTTTAAAGATCTAAGGTTGGATTTTACCATTCATATTTGAACGCGATTACTTCAAGCTAATCTCCGTTTTAGGCATTCATCTCGTTCAAAACTCCAAATTGGATTTTACCAACGAAAACTGATCACGATTAGAGCTAGAACGCGTTTAATTTCTGAACGCCCAATTTTGGACGTTTAACGCGTTGAACACGATCAAATGAACTGTCATCGTGTTGTTAGTTATAGGTATATCTAACATTAATTACGTATTTTCGAAAACATCGTCATTTTTATTAAAGTAATAGCATGAAAAGGGCTTTAGCGCTCGCATTTGATGAAACCTATGATGAAAATATAGTTCGCCGTCCAAGATGGATCCGTGAACGTGAAGAACATTTGGCTCACTGGCGGAAAATGTTGGTTCTCGTTAGCGTTTCATTTTCACTTCACTTCCTTTGCAGTTCGTTTGTAAAAATTCAAATCCGAAAGCACAATCACTCACAATCAACACCGGTCCGCAATTATGACAGAAATTAAAATTTCCCAAATAGCTACGTTGGTATTGCCAGTTATGAATAGAAATATCCACAACAAACATATGATTTCATTAATTTACAATCAATTTCATTATTTTGATAATATTTAAGTATATTATAGTTTATTATTGACAATAATAAATATATTTATAGTGCAGTAATAAAATAATACAATTTAAAATATTATAACACAAATTCAATTTTCCATTTTGTAGGGGAACAATTTTGTGACCTTGTAACAAATTGCAATTGTCAAACTATTCTTATTTTTCCTCTAAAATTTGGCATCGCGTGGCAGCCATTTTGCCCTCGCTCACCATCGTTTTGTCTATGATTGTTTCAATCAATTGCGAGTTTACTTTATTATGTTGGCGAAAGTTTGGTTTTCATGAACGCGATCAAAATGTAGTCGGTAAAATCCATTTGTACTTGAACCGAGATCGAACGCAATACGAAAACGCGATCAATTTAATCTTCGTTTTATCAATCTCCGATTAGCGTGGCACTGGTAAAATTGGCCCTAAGCATACATAGGGACAGAGGGACGGCGAAAAGTGACTTTATTTTATACTATGTAGTGATTAATACATATTGGCTTCAACTGATGTATTATATGGGTAGGTATAAATATACCCCGCGCAGCGAATGATGAGCTCTGACGGAAAGTAGAAGGGGTATGCGCAGAACACAATTTTCATATAAATATCGAGTTCTGCGCATACCCCTTCCACTTACCCCAGAGCTCATCATTCGCTTCGCGGGGTATACCTATTCTTATTTTAACGACTTCAAAATAGGAGGAGATTTTTAATTTTACTGTTTGTTTTTTTGTTTCGATTATTTTTTTTATTATGTTATACTAATTACATTCAGACAGTATTCTTATATTTATTTATGAGTTTTGAAAATACATACCTAAATCAAATGTAAAGTAAACGTCTAAATTAAATGTAAAAAATGTAAGACCTACGTTTTGCAAAGTAGGTATTAACTACATCAAAAAAAGAAAGAATCAGGTCCTTTAGGAACGAAGTTTCTTATCGCGGGTTGTCGAGGGGACCTAGCGTTACGAAAACGTGAAACAAAAAACCGTAAAAGAAACTAATCTCCTATATAATAAAAGGTTAAAAGACTTTGTTCCAAAAGCGTGACCCGCGACACTTTTACTTTTTTTCTCAAAATTTTCTTTTTTTTTTTACAAAAAAAGGAAGGAAATCTCCTTCAATTTGAATGCCTGACCAATCGGAAACGGTCACGTGAATGTTTATTTAAACCGTGTAAGCATTAGGATCCTTGATTCGAGTGTTATTTCACCGAGTTCAGAAGATTCCGGACATTTTCCGGTAGAAATACTGCAGTAATAGCGTCTACGAAGGGTCTTCGTCGCTGAATCGTCTATTGATTTACTTAGGCATAAAATGTAGTCAGAATATCATCCCGATTGCACTTCGATTGCAAAAGATATCCTCAAAGTCAGTTTTTTTTTCTCTAAAAAGCTAACTTTGAGGGTATTTTGAGCTAATTTGAGGGAATTATTTGTGATCGAAATGCAATCGAAATGATATTGAAATGCAATTTGAACAATATTATTTACGAGAATTGGCCTTCTGATCAATGTATTTGGCGAGAATCCGGAACTTTCGTAGCATTTTTTAGAGTTCCTTAGCCAAAGGATAAAAACGGGACCCTATTACTAAGACTTTTATGTCCGTCTGTCTGTCACTATCTCATGTACCGTGATAGCTAGACATTTAATTTTTTTACAGATTATGTATTTCTGTTGCCGCTATAACAACAAATACTTTACTAATAACAGAAAAAAGTCCAACTCGCACTTGCTTGTGTCGTTAAAAATGCTTTTCACAGTTTTCCAGTAAGTATTTTAAAATTTGTAATTTTCTTAAAGTTATTATTTTTCAAAAAAAGCATTAATTAATCCCGTGAAATAAATAAAAAGGACACGTGTTTCGTGTCTTGTGATCAACAGAAAATAATCTTAGTTTTATTTTACAAAATATTTTATAATGCAGAAAGTATTGTTTTGAAAACCTATTAATTCTCACTATTTCCAATACTTCGTATTTATACCACTAGATCCGATCTAATAAGTTCTTATATTGTCAAAATACTTAACACATTTAAAGTTAAATATTGAACAATAATAAACTAAAACATACTTAGGGTCAATATAATTAAATATCAAAATCTTTGAGACCCAGCCAAATGGCAAAAAGTCAATTGTGTTTGGCAATCCGACCAGTCCGCGTTATTCGACATTAATGATTTCCATTTTAATAACAATAAGTGTCGGCATTATTATTATTAATAATGTAATAATAGTGTATTATTACGGCACGGGGATGAACGCTCGAATGAATCAGAATGACAAACTATTTCAACGGTTTTATATTTTACGTTTTATTTTTGTGAAACATTTTAGCGTTTTTTGTTTTTCTTTGATTCGTTGAAATAAAATTATTTACATTGTTTTTTTTGCGAGAAGAGAAATGAATGTAATGAGTATGGATGTAGAGGGTGGAGAGGAAAAGTTCTTAAAAAAATTTGGATGCACTGTATGAGACAAGTAAGAGAAATGGATGAAATGACTACTAATGGAGGTGAATGGAAGAAGAAAACATACTGCTCCGCAAGACAGAAGAAGATTTTTTTTTTCGAGATTTAATTAAATTGATTTTGTTTTTTAGAAACGAAGTGATAGTTTACTAGTCGAATTCTACTTGATCTTTGTAAATAGGTAGAAGGAATTTTCGAATATCCTACGGGAGCGAAATCTAATTACTGAGACGACTGGAAAGAAAGGAAAAATCCTAAGATAATGCTAAAAGAAAATTCCCATATAAATAACTTTCTAGCAAAAATAATTCATATTTAAATTATAGATATAATCAGAGATAGAAACTCTACACTTGTGGCCAAATAACAGCAATCGGACGTAGCTCATCAGATTAAGCATACAATTACATGAAAAAAAAAACACATTCATATTCATAAGAGATCCTCGATAGCTGTTAATACACCCTTATACAACAAAAAGCTGTCAAGTACGTCGTTTAATATACAAAAGCTGCAGTGTGGACGCCGCATAAAATTATAATAAATCGTAGAGACAGACAACAGTGTTGAGTGGAACGCGGACTGGAGATTTTTTTGTCGGCCGATGGTATGAAGATAGATAGATCAACACAGTAAGGAACATAAAACATGTTATTATACACAAACCAAAGTAAAGTAATAGCTATAAAGTACAAGTTGCACAAATGGGCGGCCTTATCGCTGAAAGCGATTAGCAGAAGCAGAAGCAGATTAACATAAGTGAAGGATTGCGTAGGTTAGAGGATATTTTAATTATTATTGTTGTAATTGAAGTAGATAGTTTAGTAACAATTTAAAAAACAAAGATAGCCGCGAAAACATAATCCTTTCCTTGCAGTAGGGTAATTAAAAGACCACTGTCACCGATTGAATTTTTAAAAAGTTTAAAAGTTTATCTCCTCTTATTGTTTATTTTGCAAACTGTTAAATGATAAAAATAAATAATCATTTATTAATTGATAAATTTATGCTTTGTTTAAGGTTATCACAATAATGTACAAACCCATATTATTTTCAAAATTACGTTAAATCCCAGAATGTTGAATTACGAAAAACCAAGTTAAAAAGAACAAATAATTATTCAGCCGATACGACATCAAAGTCCACAATTTTTTATTTTTAAATTTCAGTATTTCTGTAACTAGTCCGTTAAAAGAACTACTACAATTTTTCATTGTTAATGGTCCGGTCTATTTTTCTTGTATTTTTATTCAAATGAAGTGAACGATTGTTTTTAATGTTAATTTTCGTTAATCGGCCGACAGATACCAGTGAACTAGTTTGTAGTCTGCTTCGCCCTCAGTTATACGAGTAAGGGAGAAAGTCGCGTCGGTCATCCCTAGTGGTGCATCTCTATGCATAGGGTTGTCGCGTGACTTTGTACCTATGTCCCTTGCGACTGTCACTCATGTTCGTTCAACTCGGAAATGTTAGGTTTTGGCATGTTTTTATTAAGGTTTACAGTTTGGCTATATTTATTGTTATATTTTTAACCGACTTAAAAATAGAAGGAAGTTCCAATAGTAGTAGTTTTTTTTCTCATTTAGAGTGTATTTTTAACCGACTTCAAAAAAAGGAGGTTCTCAATTTTTTTTTTTTTATGGATTACCCCGCATATCTTCTTTGTTTATCAACCGATTTTTTTAAGAAACTCTTTGTCGGACGACTATTTACCGGACGACTAATGTCGAACGACTATTTGTCATCCGTCAATAGTCGTCCGACAAATAGTCGTCCGACATTTGTCGTCCGTCAATAGTCGTCCGTTAAAAAATACCATATGTACGTCTTAATACACTCACAGCCTCTCCATCAATTTTCAGCCAAATCGGTTCAGCTGTTCTCGAGTTTTAAAAAGTGTAACTAACACAACTTTCTTTTATATATATAAGATGTAGTGATTATGTAAGTACTCTTGTTAGAATTAATTTTGTATTTACTAGTGTTTTGTTTTTGTGGTGCAATAAAGTGTTTATTTATCTGTCTTTGTTCGCAAAAACCTTTCTTAGCGGATGCCTACATTGCCGACGTGCAAAATTTTAGCCCGATCAGTTCATTGGCTTATTTAGGTATATATTATGTCAGTCAGGAAACTGAATTTTATATTTATAGATTGATTTAAATGTAATGAAAAATGTCAAAAATAATTATAAAACGACGACCCAGTTGGCACAATGGTTACCATACCGGACTGCCAAGCACAGGGTTGCGGGTTCGATTCCCGCCACAGACAAGTATTTATGCTTAGATATTTGTCTGTGGTCTGGTTGTTTCTATGTATTATAAGTATATATTTACAAAATAAAAGTATATAAGTAGTATATTCGTTTTCTAGCACCCATAACACAAGTCTAGTTGCTTAGCTTGGGGCTAGATGGCGATGTGTGGAATGTCCTGCAATATTTATTTATTTATTTATAAAAAGTCGTATTAAGGCTGCTTATGCTGCCAAACGCAACGCGCCAGAAATACCCGTCGCTTACAACTAACATTGTTGATTGTAACGAATGTGTTTTGTTTTTCTCAAAAGTGCTGAGATAGAATTGTAAGTGAAAATTTTACCGATATTTTGGGGTAATTTTGAGGCGAAAATTCCTTGTCATTTCAAAGCTAGACTAGTTTTAATTCTTAATTTTAGGATAGCTTCAAAACTATAGGAAATTTTCGGCTTAAAATCCCACCAAAATGTCGGTAAAAATATCACCTACAATTCCATCTCAGCACTTTATAGAAAAACAAAACACATTCGTAACAATCAACAATTTCCACCAACGAAGGCGACCGGTGCCAGTAGTGACTATTTAGTAGGCTGTGTACCAAGGTCGTTGGCCCTTAAGATTGCAATGTTTACTGTGTACGAGCGACAACCCTACTAACGAAGCGTCACCACATTCGTAAATTGTAAAGGTGACAATACACTGACACGTCATTTGAACGCCAAACAGAGGCTATTAGATGTCGGACCATGTGTAACCCCCCTTAGAAATCATAACTCATGTATTAACAACAAGGGTACAATCATTACACATTGAAACCCATTATTATGGTGAAACTGATGATATAGTTGGAATAGGGGATGATGACAACTGTGGAATCAATGTGAAATTGCTTTAAGATTTCGAATTTTATGGTCAAAGTTCAATTGGGAGAAGAGTAAATTGATAATTGAATTTCAAACTGTAGTGATGGTACAAAAATATTTTTATAATAGTACTATGCCCTGCGATTTTACCCGCTTCAGTGTCTTTTTAAAAGTGATATTAAAAGCTTCTATTTAATTTGCAATGTACTATGTGTGTATACAGGGTTATTGGTAATTATAGTAGCAAGCCGTTGAGGACTACTTCTGTGCACCTTTACAAACAACTTTTGTTCTACGACTTTTGGAAATTCGAAAAAAAATATAAAAATTTTGAGGTTATGTAAATTCGAAAAACAGCTGATTTTTTAAAACAAATGTCATTCAGACTAAGAACAGTAGATAAAATTTAAGAAATAAGTAAAATTTCAAGGTTAATGACCTGTCCAGTGTCCGTGTATGGAACAGCGGATTTTCAAGTACACCTAACCACAAAATTAAAAAAAAAATCGTTTTTCCAAAAGTCATAGAACAAAAATTGTTTGTAAAAGTGCGCAGAAGTAGCCCTCAAGGGCTTGCTAGTATAATTTCCAATAACCCTGTATTTATGTTAATATGCATTTCCTACAAACACAGAATACATAATAGTTACTACGAACTATAAGACTTTTTTTACCACTTTTTGAGGCCGATTTAAAAAAAACCCTTTCTTAGTGCTCCTAAAAGGAACCCCCATTCAGATTCGTAGCTCGTATTTTCAGAGATTTTCTGATGCGTCGTTTTCTCTTTTTTTTTTTTTTTTGTTTTTTTAAGTTTTCGCAACTTGGACTCATATTATAAAGATGTCTACGAAATTTATTCAGATTTTAGGGAAAAGCTACAAAAATTGTTTAGTCTCAAAAAATAATTCACTCTAGTTTGTTATTTTTTGTTTTCGTAAGCTTTCTATGATGTTCTGTCTTGTGTCTTGTCACAACAACATCGCGATCTTGATAATTATATTTTGTTAAATAGTCAAACTAGTGTAAAAGACTTAGAAACTGTTTCTACGAGTACGTTTTAAATACAACAATCAACTAAAACTGTTATCTCGGCAAAGTGTTAAAACTGTGAGCTGTTATGTGTGAATAATGCTGGACAACAATCAGTGAGTTTAAACACTTACATTAGTGCACTATTAATCCAAACAAACACTTCGATCACTTATTTAATTATCATCGTTAATTTTTCACTCAAGACACTACAAACTGTGAACCTTCTAAAATACTTATTATTTTGGAATTATTGTGCAATAAAGACCGTTTACTTTATTATTCACATTATTTTTAAAACTACCGACATCAGATATAAAGAAAAAAAATAGTTCGTCTACTCACTATTAGATGTCGCTGGCAGTATGTTGTGAATGACTTCACCGACGCAGTCACAGTTAATCGTTTACTCGCTGTGTTTCGCTACTGGTACTTTGTTTGGATATTAATTTCTTCTAGTGGACGTTAGAGGTCGCTACTAGTTCTTACCGATTGTACCAACAGAAAGGAGTCATTACCATGGAATACGTTACACTTCGGAAACAACGAAAAATTAAATCTAACTCAATGGAATCTATAAGACAAAATTCTTTTAATAGTTCCTTGTCAGAAGACTTGCATGGACAAAGTCTGGATTTATCGACAAACATTTTTTCCAGCAATATGACAGAGGAAATTAATGATTTAAAAACGCAACTTAACTCGACTCAACATGAATTAGACAATGTAATACTAGATAATATGCAACTAAAA
Organism: Idaea aversata; assembly: GCA_907269075.1. Lineage (NCBI taxonomy): Eukaryota > Metazoa > Arthropoda > Insecta > Lepidoptera > Geometridae > Idaea > Idaea aversata. The sequence goes on from OU026103.1 coordinate 5,264,137, forward strand.
AAACAAATCTCACAGCTACACCAGGAAATCGTCGTCCTTAAGCATTTATGTGCAACTCCTGTTACTTCATATGGAAGAAACCTGTGTCTAAGTGGCAGGAAGAGTTTAAGACGCCGCATATCGGAAAACTTTATAAAAAACGATTTAGAAAAGCCGTCTGATAAGACTGAGGATACACTTGACTCAAAGGACCTTCAAAATGTAGAACCGGAGATACCCCAGACAGCAAATGACGAACTGTGTGACAGCAACCAAAACGCTAAATCAATAAAAATAATAGATGGAAAAACGGACAAAATATATAACAACAGACATACCTCGAATGAAGAAGACAATGCCATGAGGACCAAGAGTAAAATATGCAAAGAAAAGTCCTCAATTTTGTTACTGGCTGACAATCAGGGAGATGGTTTAATTCAAAGGCTAATTGAAAACAGAGATAAGTTAATATTAAATGACTACAAAATTACTGCTTTTAGGAAACCTAACGCTTCCACGGAAGATGTTCTGTCAGACTGTAAAAATATTGCTAAAAATATGTTGATCAACGATTTTATAGTCATTTTGACGGGTGAAAATGACAAAAATCCTTACAAACTGTTATCTGAACTTAGTCATGCTATAAAACACTTCAAACTATGTAATGTATTGGTTGTCAATGTTTTAAATAGTTTGTATCTAAATGAAACTAAACTTAACAAAGAAATTAAATGTATAACTAACTTATTCCGAAACTGTTACTTTTTAGAAACTAACGACTATACAGAGTTAGGACATCAAATAATACACAAGATCAATTCAATTCAATACAAAAATAAATTTCTAACATTTAACGGGAGAGTAGCACGCGGTGCCCACACCGCCGTTGGCGCGCCTGGCTCTAAACGTAATTCAAATCCGAGGCGAGGTACAATACCCTACTATTTTCAGAAAAAACAAAAGACAACACCTGAGCCCTCATATGCAAAAAAAAAATGGGGGGGTGGCTCTAAACTAACTTTGAATCCGAAGCGAGGTACAATACCTTACTATTTTCTGAAAAATAAAAAGACAAGACTTGAGCCCTCAAATGTAATAAAAAGTCAACAAACACTTATTACCTCGTATCTCCATGTTGCAAAATCTGAAGCGAGTAGCACTTTGCCTGTACAACCAGAGACCAATAAACCTAAAACATTTTTTCGAGACAAAAAGCAAACGAAATAGAATGATACTGTTTCATCAAAATATTGCTGGTGTTATAAATAAATCTACTGATATAGAAGTTGTTTTAGGTGAAATGGCGGAATGTAATATTGAACCAAATATATTGTGCTTTTGTGAAACTAACATTATCAAGGGTGAAGAGCAATATCTATTATTAAATAACTATAAACTAAAGGCTTCGTTTTGTAGAGCACGTGAACGACGTGGGGGTACTTGTATTTTAACAAAAAATAATTTAGACTGCGTGGAACTGCTAGATATCAGAGACTTAGCACAAGAGAAATTTTTCGAGATATGTGGGGTCGACATTAAACACCTAAAAATCTTAGTGATTTGCGTTTATAGAATACCTAGACGGAAATATTTACATATATTCTTTAGCAAACTTGAAGCTACCCTGGATAGACTCTCGCGTAGATTCAGGGATTATAGTATGGTTATATGCGGTGACTTTAATATAAACATACTGAGTACAAAAAACGAAGAAATACCACATACCACAAGATTCCTTCAAATACTATCTAATCATAACTTACAATGTCATATTAAAGAACCAACACGTAAAGGTAACTGTCTTGATAATATTGCCAGTAATATAAATAAAGCTAGAGGTAGCACATACAAATTTTGTTTATCTGATCACAATACTGCGCAAATTCTTGAATTTCAGTCGGGTCAAGGTGCTCATAGTGTGGAGCAGTGGTATCAGTTTGTCAATGATGAATGCGATGAAAATGTTGCTAAATTTGTTGATTCCATAAAGTCCTTAAGTTTTTCAGACGTCTATGATTGTAATGATGCTGATGAAGGCTTTAATGTTTTTCATAACCATCTTGACTTGTTTTACAAGCTTTGTTTCCCACGAATAAAAATAAAAAAAACGTTTAAAACACACAGGTTAAAGTGGATGTCAAAGGGTGTAAAAATAAGTTGTAAAAGGAAGCGAACATTGAGGTACGACTATTACATTAACAAAAACGCAGAGGCAAAAAAAACTTATCGAATATATTCTAAAATATTAAAAAGTTGTATAAATAATCTTCAATCACTAAATAATAAAAAGCATATTTTGCAATCTAGGAATAGTGGTAAAGCAACTTGGGACATAATAAAAAATGAAATGGGTAATATGACACAAAAAGAATATATTGACATAATAAAAGATGGTGATATCTTACTGGAAAATGGGCGCGAAATAGCTGACAGATTTAACAATTACTTCATTGAGTTGACGAATGAAAATCCTAATGCAACTAGTAACCGGTTTAATTTTAATAGTGGAGCTATCAAATCTGCCGGTCAAAGTTTGTTTTTTGAACCAACCAATTCTTTCGAGATCTATAAAATCATTATGGGGTTAAAGAACAAGAAATCGGCAGGTTATGATTCAATCAATACAGCGCTTCTGAAATCTATTAGTCTCGAGATCTGTAAACCATTAGCTTTCATAATTAATCTCTCAATGGAACAAGGTCACTTTCCTGATAAGCTCAAGCTATCAATAATAAAACCACTACACAAAAAGGGCTGTAAATCTAGTAAAGACAACTACAGACCTATTTCGCTGATACCGGTCTTATCAAAAATTTACGAAAAGATAGTTTACAAAAGATTGCTTAACTATTTAGATAAATTTGAGATTCTAGCAAAGGAGCAACACGGTTTTAGGAAAGGACATTCTACAGCATTGGCTACTTTTAAATTAATAAAACAAGTTTTAGTGAATCTTAATAATAAAACGACAACATCTGCTCTATTCTTAGATTTAAGTAAGGCTTTTGATTTTGTAGATCACCAAATACTACTAAAAAAATTATATGCTTATGGTATTCGAGGACAAGCGGAAAATTGGTTTAAATCATACCTTACAAATAGAGAACAAATCACTAGAATAACCAAACTAGACAAAAAAACGAAGACCATAGAGAATTATGATTCTGAGGTAAGAATTAATCCTTGCGGTGTGCCTCAAGGAAGTATATTGGGGCCATTGTTATTTCTCGTTTACATCAACGATTTACCTCAAGCAGTAGATCACCAGTGTGTATTGTTTGCTGATGACACTACAGTCATTATAAAATGTGACGATGATGAATCTCATAAATCAGTGATAGAAAAATCGTTAAATAATATAATTCAGTGGTTAAATAAAAACAAATTAAAAATAAATTTATCTAAAACAAAAATATTACATTTTAAGACATTTCAAGGGAGGCAATTAAAGTTATCAATTTCTCTAAATAATCAAACTGTTGAGCAAACTAGCTATCACTCATTTCTAGGTATAACTATTGACGAACACTTAACGTGGAAACAACATACTAGCAGTTTATGTAATCGCATTAACAGATTTGTCTATGCCCTAAGAAAACTTAAAGATTGTTCATCTCGACAAACTGCCTTAACTGTCTACTACGCATATGTTTGTTCAATTATTCGTTACGGCATAGTTCTGTGGGGGAATTCATCCGAAGCAATACAAGTTTTTAAGGCTCAAAAAAAGTGTATACGTGCGATTTTCAGTATGAAATGGACCGATTCTTGTAGATCAGTGTTTAAGAGTGGAAAACTCTTAACAGTGCCGAGTATCTATATACTGGAGATAGCTAAATTTGTTAGAAATAATCCCTCTATGTTTGAAAAGAGCTGCAATATTGGTAAAAGACTGGTAACTCAAACCCAACTAGAAATGCCCCGCCCACGCCTGAAGTTGTTTAGAGCCAATTGCGTGTATATGGCCCCGTTCATTTATAATTCTCTGCCTAATAAAATTGTTGTTCTTCCTTACAACAAATTTTGTATTGAATTGAAGGATTGGTTAGTGGATCACAGTTTCTATAGTGTTAAGGAATTTTTGGACAAGACATCTTCCAGGTTTTATGTATATCAGGATAATTGATTGATAATTTTTTTTTTGACATGAAATGTATTAATTCTACATTATTTTACTGACATTGAGTTTGATTAATTTTAAAATATTTTATTACTTTCCTACCTATTTTAACATCTTAATTTTGTGAATTTCAAGTCTTATATTTTTAATATTTGCACACCATATTGGTAGAAATTGTTGAACATAATAATATTGTAACACCCTATTGTACCATTTTCTAAGCAAATAAATAAATGAATGAATTCAGATTACTAAATATTCTACAAAAATTCAAAGATCTTCTTGGAGTAGATTTACAAATTGAATCTGGTTTGTGCGGTAAATATGCATTTTATCTGCAGATACTATGCGCAAAATCCTGAAACACATTACAAAATGGCGCCCAAATTGCAACTACTAAAACCTTTGTAATTTCACCACAAAGCAGGTTATTGTTCCAACGATTAGTAGATAGTTCGCGGGCAGACAGACGCAACCAATCATCACACGATACGAATACATTTGGCTTTCCAATGACCAATAGCAGCTGTGGAAGATCAATTCCGTTAATTCGCTTTTGTTTGCTATTTGGTAAAGGATTTCACGTTTGGTAATTGAAAATTTGGTGGGCATAGATGAACATACATAGGTACATACGGGTCAAAAACATAACCCTTTCTTTTGGCTTCTCCGTAATCGGGTAATTAGGATTTACTAGTAAGCCAGTACTTGGTTTGTTCCCAAAACACTCGTTCCCACAACATCCGTTCCCGTCACACCGTTTCCTTAATAATCCGTTTCCCAATAAAGGTATTTCCCACAATGTACTTTTTCCAAAACATACGTTTAGCTTTATCATCTGAATATTTATATATAAAGACTAGCTTTTGCCCGCGACTTCGTCCGCGTAAAACTCGAAAATGGACCAAGTAATCACGTTGTCCCATACAAACATTGCCCCCCTTTTTCACCCTCTTAGGAGTAGAATTTCGGAAAATCCTCGGAAATATAGGATGCCTACGTCATACAAAGAACACCCCCTCCAAGTTTCAGGTTTCTACGATCAGCAGTTTAGGCTGTGCGTTGATCCGTCAGTCAATCATTCAGGACATTTTATATAGATGATGAGTCACTATGTTTGTTAAATCCCATAGCAACACATAATTCAACTAAAATCAATCGAACCGTTAATCTCTATCGACTCCCTATTTCCCTACATACTATACCTACAGCATACATAAAGTTAAACAGATTAATTTGTAGGTATATAGTTATATATTTACTAAGCAAATATATTCAAAGTGAAGACGGCAACTCCACAAGGCATTCTTAGGGTCGATCCAGACGAGTGAACATCAAACGAAACTTTGTAACAGTCATAATCAGATGTTTAGGCTTTTCTTTGATAAATAACAAGTCTTTGAAGGATATTTAATTTGTTTTCACTTGTCGTGTCCTGATGGCTCGGACACTGGGGATTCTTGATTGTTATTTTGTTTAAGTAATTATTTTGGTTTGTTTAGTTAATAATATAAATAAATAAATATTGCAGGACATTCCACACATCGCCATCTAGCCCCAAGCTAAGTAACTAGACTTGTGTTGTGGGTGCTAGACAACGGATATACTACATATATACTTTTCTTTTGTAAATATTTACTTACAATACATAAAAACAACCAGACTACAGACACATATCTAAGCATAAATAAATATTGCAGGACATTTAGCCCCAAACTAAGTAAGTAGACTTGTGTTATGGGTGCAGACAACGGATATACCACCTATGTTATTTTCTTTTGTAAATATATACTTAGGTATAATGCATAGAAACAACCAGACCATAGACAAATATCTAAGCATAAATACATGTCTGAAGCGGGAATCAAACCCGCAACCCTGTGTTTGGCAGTCCGGCACGGTGACCATTGTGCCAACTGGGTGTCAACTTCATACTTTGTTATTAAACTTGTTAATTGTAAAGTCTCTACGTGTTGCCTGTGGCTTCACGTACGCCTTCCAAAGGTAGTATCCACAGTACCGTGATGAGTATCTAATGTTAAAATGTAATGTTTATTTTCATTTATGACCGCGGTAATTTTTCTTCTGTAACTATGTTGTCGTGTGTTTCAAATAAACTATTCTATTCTACTTCTGTGAAAAAAAAAACCGATCAAGTACGTGTCGTGTTTTTCCTTATGTGTGCTGTAAGACCTTGCTTTTTGCCCTATTACGTGATTCTAGGTCAACGGGAACTACCATTTTATAGGTTTTCGACCCAAAACATATATATACCTATTTATATTTTTATCGTGTTGACTCAGGACCTTGATTTTCATACACATAATAGGGACTACGGACCTCAGTATCTGGTATAAATTTCAACTTGCTAGGTTCACCCGTTCCTGAGGAAATCGGTGGTGACAGACATACAGACAGACAAGAAAGTGATCTTATAAGGGTTCCTTTTTTACTTTTTGAGGTACGGAACCCTAAAAATGAACATGAACATGTATTTATCTTTTAAATTGTTTATTTTATATTTATTTTACTTCATTCTCTCTTTCTCTTACGGTTTTTTATAACGCGTTACATTTTTTCTCGGCTAGGTCCCCAACCCGCGATAAGAAACTTCGTTCTAAAAAGCATAGAGCCATAATGGCTTATTCAAAACATGGATTAAAATTAAAACTGCATAAAACACACAACATATGCGTACATTTTGAATACGCGAGGGTGACCACCCTACCGTTACTAAACGGGATTTTAACTAAACGACACTTGTTTTAAAATATAGCAATTATTACAAAATATATTTGGTGTGATTTACTCTTTTATTTAGTGGTCACATGTTAGATAATTAAGGTGATAATAATCGTTAGGAGATAAGAGGGGGGTTCGGTTCGTCTCCTTATAGTTGACTTGACTCGCTCTGCGGTTTCACCCGTGAAACTCCCGATCCCGGAATATATCGGGATAAAAAGTAAGAATGCATTCTAAGTCGAAGAATGCTAGACAAAGAACAGTGTCTTAAGGTGAAAGGGTACCGGCGCGCTCTCCATACAAACGTAGTCGACTGTTTCCTCCATGGATAATGACACTGACACAAATATTTTTGTGTCATAAAACCTATAACTGCCATGACTATGCCCCGATGTTTTGGTTTTTCATTTTCTAATTAACATAGAAATTAAAATTAATAAAATTTAAAAATAAGAAAAAACAAAAAATACGGGCATGGTCATGGCAGTAATAAGTTTTATGCACCAAAAATATTTGCTCTTGTGTCATTATCCAGGGAGAAAATTGTCGACTACGTTTGTAATAGTTTGTATGGATAAAGCCCCCGGTACCCTTTCCTCTTAAGGTCTTTTAAAGCAATTTCTCTATGTTTATTGTCACATCAAAATGTGATGTTAATTTTTCCCTCCATGCCCCGCGGTTTACCCGTGTAACTCTCAATCCCGTGGGAATATCGAGATAAAAATTAGCCTATGTTACTGTCAATAAATCAGTGTATAAAAAATAAAAACAAAAAAACTTTCCTTTGAATCTTAGTGGTATTCCCAAGAATACCAAAAGGGTATGTCTTTGTAATCAAAATGCAATCGGAATGATATTGCAATGTAATTTGAATTTATTTACGTGAATTGACCTGATATTACACGGTGAGACCGCAGGATGCTGCTAGTTTAACGTTAATCCTAATACGTAATGGATTTGTAAGAGCAAGTGCATCATTGTCCCTCTGCGCAGCGGTCGTAATGAAACAGTTTAAATCAACAAACAAGCTAATATCCGCATGATGTGATGTTATCTTGTCTCTGATGCTATCTCTACTTATATGTACCGTCAGCAGGCGCACGTGGCTGGACGTTTTGTGATGTTGTTATTGGACTGCAAGATTTTCCAAATTTTCCACTAACATTAATCGCGGTTTCACCTGTGTTTTTTTTTATATGATAGGTCAGCGTTTGACTTAGGCCGTATAGTCACCTACCATCAGGCAGGTGTGATAGTGCACACCTGCCTGATGGTAGGTGACGATACGGCCTAAGATGTAACACGCCTTCCTAGAAGATACCTATTCACTCGCGACTTGAAGACCTCCAAATTGTACACGTCAGGAAAGACAGACGCAGGCAACCGATTCCATTCCCTTGCAGTACGAATAAGGAATGACGAAGCAAAGCGCTTAGTGCGAACGTGTGGTATGTCCACTATGAATCGGTGCCGCACACCAGTCTACCTGGTTGTAAGACGAAAGAATGGAGATGACAAGATTAGGTCGTGGAGTTCTGTTGCACACTCCCCGAAATGTATCCGATAAAAGGCCGACAAGCTCGCAAGCTACCTGTGTAGGTAAGTTCCGATCAAATCCAATTATGATTTTGATAATTTTAAGCCTTAACCCATGCGCCAACGACCTTGGTACACAGGCTACCAAATAGTTACTTCCGGCACCGGTCGCCTTCGTTGGTGAAAATTGTTGGTTGTTACGAATGTGTTTTTTTCTAAAGGCAGAGATAAAGTTGTAGTACCGACATTTTGATGTGACTTTGAACCAAAAATTCCTTATAGTTTTGAAGCTATCCTAAAATTAAGAATTAAAACTAGTATAACTTTGAAATGACAAGGAATTTTCATCTCATATTACCCGAAAGTATTGGTTAATATGTCACCTACAATTCCGTCTCAGCACTTTTGAGAAAAAAAACACATTCGTTACAATCAACAATGTTAGTTTTAAGCGAGGGGTATTTCTTAGGCGCGTTTGCTTTTGGCAGCTTAAATAGCCTTAATGGATTTGTAAGAGCAAGTGTATCATCGTCCCTCTACACAGCGGTCGTAATGAAACAGTTTAAATCAACAAACAAGCCAATATCCCCGTGATGTGATAGTATCTTGTCTCTGATGCTATCTCTGCTAATATATCGGGGATGTACAGTCAGCAGGCGCACGTGGCTGGACGTTTTGTGATCTTAATATTGAACTGCAGGATTTTCCACAAAAAACAGTTTTTTTTCATTTGTTTAAGGAATTTAATTTAGATTATTTTAATTATTATAATTTTGATTTAATTTAATTTATAACTTTATAATTTAGGGTACTTAAGTAGGAAGTAGGACTGTCTGTCTGTCAATACCCTTTTTTCTCAGGAATGGGTAGAGATAGAAAGTTGAAACTTATACTGAATACTAAGGTCTATGTGTCGTCAACGCAATCAAAAGTATGGCCATTTTTAGATTTTTGACAAAATTTGTGAGTGCCAAAATTTTTTCCGATCAGAATTACAAAAATGCTTTTTTTTTTGGTCTTAAAATGTTACTTACCACATTTAACTTATACAGAAATTAAAAAATCATAAAACGATTTCACACTAAAATTGTTTCCCAAATAAAAACCCAATAATACTCAATATTGTTCCATATTGAATAACAATAATAAGTGATGTAATACAAAAAAATTGCGCGAAGAGTGCGAGCTTGCACGTGCCTGGCGGTACTTACTTGCGCTCCGTTTCTCACCCTAACGTTCTACTTGTCATATTTTCTACTATATTCCAGCTTAATGCCATCGATTCGTTATAAAAAAAATGTTCGAAAATAAGTGGGATTAGGAGAAAATCGATTTTAGAGGAAAAGAGTTCAACGCGCTCTGTTTTATGTATACTTAATATTATAAAGCTGAAGATTTTGTTTGTTTGAACGCGTTAATCTCAGGAACTACTGGTTCGAATTGAAAAAATATTATTGTATTGGATAGTCCATTTATCGTGGAAGGCTATAGGCTACTTTTTATCCCGATATTCCCTCGGGATCGGGAGTTACGCGGGTGAAACCGCGGAGCGCTGCTAGTCTACACTAATATTATAACAGTGAAGAGTGTGTTTGTTTGAACGCGCTAATCTCAGGAACTACGTATTCGAATTGAAAAATTATTATTGTGTTGGATAGTTCATTTGTCGAGGAAAGTTATAGGCTTTATTATATTTCGATATTCCCACGGGATCACATACATACAAATAAAATAATTATACAAAGATAAAATTTAAAAATAAATACCTATGGTAATTTACATACATAATATGAGAATTAATAGTTGTTAATTTAACATAAAAGCAAACTGTATTAATATTTTTTCACTTTGATCTGAGAAATAGACTAGACTTAGATATAATGCCAGTAAACACCCTTTATTCACTTCACACCAAAATCTCAAGCACTCGTATATAATTTCTAAAACGGTTTCGCTAATAATCCTTCCCTATGCAATGATGAATCCACAACGAGTTAATTACAAAGCTTATATCATGCTTATATCTAATAAAGAGGCGCCCCGTTGCGAGACACGCGTGATTATAATATACTAATACAAATGTAGGAGTATGAAATATTGAAGATAAATAAAATAAAATATTGACGACCCAGTTGGCACAATGGTCACCAATGCCGGACTGCCAAACACAGGGTTGCGGGTTCGATTCCCGCCTAAGACGAGTATTTATGCTTCGATATTTTTCTATGGTTGTTTCTATGTATTATAAGTATATATTTACAAAAGAAAAGTATAATAAGTAGTATATCCGATGTCTAGCACCCATAACACTAGTATAGTTACTTAGCTTGGGGCTAGATGGCGATGTGTGGAATGTCCTGCAATAGTTATTTATCTAATTACTAGCGACCCGCTCCGGCTTCGCACGGCTATATTATGCATGTATTATACATATAAACCTTCCTCTTGAATTACTCTATCTATTAAAAAAAACCGCATCAAAATCCGTTGCGTAGTTTTAAAGATCTAAGCGTTCAAAGGGAAATAGGGACAGAAAAAGCGACTTTGTTTTATACTATGTAGTGATTTATTCAATAAAAACTATGTCAATCATACACTTAATTGTGTTCAGTGATGAGAAAGTTACGTTTTCAGAAGAAGTATAATTTTTACCCATTACACAATTATTAAAATAGTCAACAACCTAATTTAAATTACTAAACATGAAATTAACCAAAAATACAAAAGTCATACAAATGTAAACAATAGTACATTGCGATACAAGTGTGGAAAGTTGATCATTCCATAGAGGCGGTTTATGACGCGCGAGCGGAACGCGAGCGTGGCAAAAGCCGAGATGGAATGATCAATTCACACGTGTATCGTACGACGTTTTTTTATCACAGTTGCGAATAAAAAAAAAGACTTGTTAAAATTTTAATAATAAAAAGTTTTTAAGAATTTTAGGTTATGTTTACTATTTTTTGTTAATTACACTCCCGAAAGGCTAGGCAAAAGACTTTTAACCTATACAGCGTCTGACATACAATATTTTTTTAGGGTTTTTTTCATTTGTTTTTGCGTCGGCGGTTAAAAACAGAATATATTAGTTCCGGGTTTCATTAAAAACAGAATATATAAAAAAAAATATTTATGTACCTAAAGAAAAAACAAAATAAAAACAAAACTCAATTTTTAATTATTTTCAAAGACGTCATCACGTAATATTATCGTTCGCAGACTTTAGAGACAACCTTTTGAAAAGCCACACAGAAAAAAGGTACCAACAAAGAGTTTTAAGCCAGCAAGGCTTAGAAACTCTTTGGATGGTACCTTTTTCTATACATCAAAACAGTATAACCCAGATAAAGGAGATCATTCATGTTTCTAACAAAAAATACCCACAAAAAAAAATGCCGGCCAGTAATAAAAATTATTTGTATCTTGTAGAGAATAACATTTTAAACAATGTTTACTAAGGCAACAAAGAGCTACGATCAAAAATCGTTGAGTTATTTTACATTGAAAACCCAAAAAATGCATTTTATAGGGATCCGTTTGACCACTTTTAAGATCCCACTATAACTTCTGAAAGGGTTATTGGATATACCTATGTATATAAATATAATAAAAACAGACAAAACTTATCCATTTACTACTTATTTTTATATTTTTTCTGTAGTAATATCTTAGAAGTGGTCAAATGGATCTCTACAAAATGCATTTTTTTGGGTTTTCAATGTAAAATAACTCAACGATGGTTCATCGTAGCTCTTTGTTGCCTTATTAAACATTATTTAAAATGTATAAAACTCTACAAGATAGAAACATTTTTTTTTTGTTGCCGGCACGTTAATTTTTGGGTACGATTTGAACGATGTCCTTAAGAATGTTTCATCTACTATACTAAATGTCATTAGCAGTAAGATACGTATTTGACATATCGGGATGACGTATTATTTTCCAAAACTAGTTGGATTTTTTTTTATCGCACGCGTGTATTACGTTGCATTATGAGCCTAAAAGCGGTTTAATAAGATCCACTTTATGAGCAACTGTGATAAAAAAATTATATCAAACTTTTTAAACTCACACGATTTGTATTCATAGTAATTATTTGCCGGGTTAATCGCGTATGTTTTATTTTTATTTCTCTTACCTCGACGTTTCGATTATGTCTTTGTCGCGACCATGACTATTGTCACATAGTCGAAACGTCGAGGTAAGAGAAATAAAAAAAAACGCGATTATAAGACCCGGGAAAATTATTACTATGAAAAATTATATTACTCTAGAATTCTATTGCTACTAATATTTTTTTAAAACTGGCCAGATTCATAAAATATGTATTATATTCATGCATTCATGCTAAATTACAGCTTTCTAGTACGCCGCTACGCCGCTATTTATCAAGATCGTCCCGAAATACTCTAGTCTTGTATAAATAGTGTTTGAAATAGCATAGACAAATTGAGCTTCATATAATGGGACTAGGGAGAAAAAGTAAAAAAGACACAAACGAAACCAAAAGACGCAAATTAACTTGATACACCACTCGGGCATATCTGCTTACATTCGGTTGTTAATCTTGACTTTGTTAACTCATAACTTTAAGACGGCTGAACCAATTTTGATTAAACATAGCTAAGAACACTCCCGACTGATTTATCTTTCAAACAAAAAAAACTAAATCAAAATCGGTTCATCCGTTCGGGAGCTACGATGCCACAGACAGACACACACACAGACACACACACACACACACACACACACAGACACGTCAAACTTATAACACCCCGTCGTTTTTGCGTCGGGGGTTAACAAACTTATAACACCCCGTCGTTTTTGCGTCGGGGGTTAAAAATAAAAATAAAAATCAAAAACAAGAGTCAAAAATTCATTTTTTTTGTGACACTATTTTGCTTTTTTGTATCTCGATCCAATTTATGCATACGTTTTTTTGGAATATAGAGGAGTATAAAATACATGTAAGATTAAAGTACAAATATATAAGAATACTAGCTGCGCCCCGCGGTTTCACCCGCGTGACTCCCGATCCCGTGGGAATATCGGGATAAATTAAGATGTAAGCTATCCTATCTTTCAAGTTAGGTCAAACTGCAAATTGAATTAAAATTGGTTAAGTAAAGGAGTCCATCGCGCACAAACAACGTGACACGTAATTTATATACCTATATTAGAAAAAATAGTACCCAGAGTATAAAACATTGGTATGAGTAGAGAGAAAAATGTTATTCTGCGCATTACCCCGTTCACAATCAGTATTTTTTTTACCCCGAAGCAAATCTGTGGATGACACTACAATTAAACACACAAATCTCTTAGGCAATTGTTACAATTTTCCATATTTATTTACTCTTCCGATTACACCCTCAACAATATAAGCCTTAAATCTTCAAAATTGTGGTATTAATTTTCCTTCAACACTTCTTACTTTTAAATAACTTTTCGATAAAAAGTAACACACTAAACTGACCCTAATATTGATATCAACAAGGACTATTTTTGCTCATCACTGTGCGAGATTTTCTTAAATTTTAACGTTTTGTCGAATTTGAGTTCTATTATAGTGAAACGTGGTTGATTTTTGCGTGTATCTAGATGATAGGGTAGATGTACCTATGATCGACCACATGCACGTCACGTGCGCGACACGCGTCGCTTCCGATAATCTTCTTTGCAGCGATCCTTTGTTACAATTTGTTGCTGTACCGATATATTTCGGACCCCAAGAGATCTGAATCTCAGATATGATACGTAATGATATTCAGAGCTAGGATAAGCTGTTTATTAGGTTTAGTAAAAAGGGATAAAAACAAATAAATATGTTATCAGTTTCTGCTCAGAATATTAAATCGTTATCGACAAAAAATAACGTGTGTACTAGTTCTTATTGTAAATACAGTTTGTAAGTCGTTTTTAGTTAATTGTAAAAGTGAGATTAACAAAGGCGGAAATCATCCGAAATGGAAACCATTATTTGTGTCAAAGGTAGCGTTTAGTTTCACAATCGAAATATCACCAGAGTTCGATTTCCCAATACAATTTGAACAGCGTAAATTCCGTGAACCATGTAAAAGTCAATAACAGTAAAAAAATTCGACCGTCACCGTTGCAAAAGTGACAAGAAAATATCGCGAACACAATGAAATAAAGTTGTCATCCCCAGTTAAAGGGATGGGGAGCGTGCTAAATGCATTAATTTAGCCTGGATTTAGTGGTCCGGAAGTGATTTGCTACGGGAACGCATGTACCATAACGATATGACCCCAAAATCGGACCCTTACCCTACATTTTTCACAAACAATAATTAACTTTAAATTATTCAGAATAGAATATAGATTTGAGTGTCCTCTAAATACGCGTAAAATAGTGACGTATTTTTTTTTATTTAAGGGTCGTTAGTGAAAAGGCTTAAAGATACTTTGAAGTGTAGTTTCGATTTCTTTGTTTAATTTTTAAGCTTATTTTCAAAGGATTTTAAAAGATTTATAACTTTTAAATGAATAAGTTATTAAATACAAGTTTATTTATTTATTAAAATTGGTAAGTACTACTAAGTAAAAACCTAAATTAACAATTATTAAAAACTAGCTGCGCCCCGCGGTTTCACCCGCGTAAGTTCTAGTGAGAATATCGGGATAAAAATTAGCCTATGTGTTAATCCAGGTCTCCAGCTATCTCCGGTCCAGTTTTTGCGTGAAGGAGTAACAAACATACACACAGACTTTTACATTTATAATATTAGTAGGAAGTAGGATTAAAAGTCGACCTGGGAAGTGTGTCCAAAAGTCGACCTGGGAAGTGTGTCCAAAAGTCGACCTGGGAAGTGTGTCCAAAAGGCTAGTTGCGTTACGTTGTATGGCGTTGCTTTTCCGGTGTCCGAGGTAAGAGCCAGCCCTTTGGTCACCCGAAGCTAAGTATTCTAAGTTATAGATTCATAATTTTATTTACCTACCTACGTAGTATGAATGTATTTAATATTAAACTTCGTAAAGTCTTAATAAAAGCAGACGAATAGGTAGGTATGTATATTGATCTTCCGCTAATATATTCGTCTTTAAGCACCCTCTTAAACAATGTAGGTAAACACGGTCTAACCCGACATTCGATAAATACATCATCCCTCCATCCACCCTACCCTCTGATAACTTAAAGACTTCATCCCCTTTACAGGAATTTTTATAACAAAAAGTATTCATATTTTATTCCAAGAATTTTCACCCCAACCCTACTCTTTCACTCTTTAAACAAAGAAGATCTACCCATCTTTCTCTTTTTTCGTTAATTTTTTAAACGTCAGTTACAGGATGATGTTGTCTTAATTAATTTATGTTAAGTATTCAAAGACATTTTTTTTGTAAAGGGGGTCTCGAGAGAGCCTCGTAAAAGTGTATTTCTTGCTCGATGTTAGTCGTTTTAGTATCTTTCTCGGTACGTTAAGTTTTATACGTTAACATTATTATCTTGAAAGAGTTAAAACGCTTGACTTTCAGTGTTTTTCCGTTATAAACGATAAAGTAAAATATGGATGGAAAGTCTTTGATGAATTTAAAATAACTGCGTGTTTTTTGTTGTTGTTAAGTACTTTTTCTTTGACATTGTTTTCAGAGTTACCTATACGAAATACTTAAGTTGTTAAGAGTCAAGGCGTTTTGTATGCGAGAGTTGATCCTATTAAATTGTTTACATTGAACGTATAAAAAAAATGTTTCAGAACGTGTTTCCAACTGGGTATCTTATTAATATTATAAATGTGAAATTTTGCATGTGTTTGTTACTCTTTCACGTAAAAAACTACTGGACCGACTGCGATAAAACTTAGTAACTATTTAAATAGCGTGATTAACACGTAAGCTTTTTATCCCGATATTTCCACGGGATCGGGACTGACGCGGGTAAAACCGAGCGGCGCATCTGTTAGCTAATAATCTATACGTTATATTATAAAGCTGAAGGTTTTATTTGTTTGAACGTGCTAATCTCAGGAACTACTGGCACATGAGCAGGAATTCTTACTCATGTGCTAGTAGGAATTCCTGTTTTGTCCTATTTTGCTAGTAGGAATTCCTTCTCATGTGCTACTGGTTCGAATTGAAAAATTATTTTTGTGTTGGATAGTCCATTTATCAAGGAAGGCTATATGCTACTTTTTATTTTGAAATTCGAACGGCATTATGCCTTACGCGGGTGAAACCGCGGGGCGCAGCTAGTACTTTAAATTATAAATATGAAGATTTTGTTTGTTTGAACGACCTAATCTCAGGAACTACTGGTTCGAATTGAAAAATTCTTTGTCGTAGATATTAATAACACGCAGTTTAGTTCTAATTATTTACAAAATAAAAGATCCTTTTTGTTAAAAGAAAGAGGCTTTTTTGTATTCTATTTATCAGAAATTCATATCTCTACAAACCGTCGATACCGGCCACGCCTGCCTACAGAACGTTCCGCTAGGGAACCAAAAGGAAAAAATGATGAAAAAAAAGTAATACCATCATATTGTTTTGCCGCGAAGTGGGAGGTAAAGGGGGTCGAAGGGAGCCCCGTATAGTGCAGGGGAAAGATAAGGAGAGCATCCTGTGTAGTAACCATTGTGTTTTACGGTGCGCCCTTTTCGTATTTTTCTTAAAGTCGTATCTGAAAGGACTTTTGTTGAGTACATTTAGGTGTATGTATGTAAATGGGCGATATTGTGGGGCATTTTATATGAAGAAAGGGAAATAAGATAGGTATGAAAATAGCATCGTGAGCATGTGGTTAAGTTTGTAGGTCTTTTGAACTATGTGCAAACACTTTCACATTTTATGTGTAGGATAGCGACAACCTCGTCCGTCTTTTAATTGACCTTATTAATATGTTTTTACGTAACTTAGAATTATGTTTATCGTACTGAAATGTAACGTATGATGACAGGTAGAAGGTACTTACTAAAAATCGGTTTATCTTTCTATTAGATAGCTACTAAAAAGCGGGAGATCGCGAGTTTAAATTACTCCACGGTGCTTGGAGATGCATTTTTTTTTTCAGAGTCGCCTTGTAGTAAACCCTTTATAAATACCTAATAAAACATATGAGCAAAATTTTAGGATCATACTAATGAACGTGCGTGAGAAGTTGTACTTCTTGAAATTATACGTCCATCTGTCTGTCCGTCCGTCCGTCAGTCTGATATTTATTTTGCTTAGGTTAAAGCTGCCCGTTTTAACCTGTTACTTATTACAGTGACGCGCATGTTAAAATATCACTCTCGCAGCTTCTACCTGTTTTACTTTTGGGTTACGCAGCTGCAACATGTGACTTTTGTGTTACAGATGCGCGCATCTTAAATTTACACTCTCATCATTTTTTCATAGCGTGCCTAAAGAAGTATAACTTCAAAAATTCTAGTTAAATATTCAAAATGTACTGTGAAATATGGAACTTATTATTACTAATACTTACACTAGGTATATTATCCGATGTGCAGACACCTTCGCTAAGGAGACGATCCCTGATCTCCCAGGCGAAGATCGAAGGGCACTCCCGTTTGTACTGGGCTATTTTACTGACCACCTCGGCTGTTGCCACTCGGGGCTTCGATCCACCGATGGCGCGGGGTCTGATTGATCCCGTTTCGTAATACCTGTACAGTGAAAAGCGAGTTAAAAAGCTTAAAAATAACTTTCTCCTCGATCGCCTCGATATAAAAATGGTGAAGCTTGGTTTTAATAGTACAAATAGTAAAATCGTTTTTGTTACAATTTTTCGTTTCTCAATTTTTTCGTAACGCTTAAACTGGACTGAACCGATTTTTTTCTTCAGAACTTCATTCCAAAATAAAAATAAAATGTTCATATTGTATGACATTCTAAATCTATTTCCATTTATCAGCTCATAAGCTTTTGGCGATAGCTTGTGATGGAGAAAACAACAAAAATGAGTTATTCCTTTGATTTGCCATACTTTATTCGTTTTCATGAATTGTTATCGATTAGTAACACTATCGATTGGTACAAAATACAGGATTTTGATTAATTTTTTTTTTGGAAAATGAACTTGTTCGATTCCTGGCTAGGGTAGGTTTTTTTTTTTTCAAAAAACTAATGATTTTTGTCAAAATCGGGCATTTTTTTGCTATCTCTTATAGTTTAGGATTCATCTTGAAGGCCCATATAAAAATTCACCATGTATACTGATACCAATAAAAGAAGATAGTATTAAGTCAGGGGTAAAAATGGCCGCGTCATCGTAAACTCCGACTCGCGACTGCTAATAACTAATGACGATTTTTAGTAAAGCCCTTTTTACTACAAATTATCATACTACTTTAAATTACAATTTTAAGAGGAAAGGGTACCGGGGGCTTTCTCCATACAAACTATTACAAACGTAGTGGACTGTTTTCGCCCTGGATAATGACACTAGAGCAAATATTTTTGTTGCATAAAACTTATAAGTGCCATGACCAAGACCATGCCTATGATAATTAGAAAATGAAAAAATAAATACCCAGGGGCATAGTTATGGCAGTTATAGTTATCCAGGGAGGAAACAGTCGACTAGGTTTGTATGGAGAGAGCCCCGGTACCCTTTCACCTTAACCTTCAAAAAATCTTCGTCACATTATCAAATATCAAGTTAAAATTCGCACGTAAGCGTATACTTGTGTTGGTATACGTTCGTTAGCAAACTGTCACCATGTGGTATCACCACGTCTGGGTGTCGAGTTACAGGGTATCGGGTTCGATGCTTGCCTGGTCACTTTTTATATGGACACCACCTGTCGGGAAATTCAGAGTGCATGTTTGTCAATTTCGCGTTAATTTTTAATAGGTATACCTATTGCTTTGTTGTATAAAAATATTGATATTGTTTTCACACTTTCTTCACATTTTTTATTTTGAAAGGAGATTTTCCAAAAAGTGGGCCGCCTTATGGTATCGTGTCTAGAAGATCGTTAAAAAATCTTGTAGATTTAAAGTTTTTGAATTTTCTTATCTTAGGAATACCTATAGCTATTTATTAAAATTGTTTAAAATATCTTTATATTTTTTATATTTTTGTTTCAAAATACTCTTAAGAATAAAATAATTAAGCTTTTAGTAATAATTGGTACCTACATAAGTAGGTATTATCAGCAAAACCTTCTCCAAAAAAATCTAAATCTCATATTACTTGCATGTCGTTCTTTCAACCTTCGTATTACCTTGTTGTAGACTATTAAACCTGCTTATAAAACAAGATATATCGATCTAAAGCACCCAGTACACGATCAATCTTGAACATCAAGCATGAAATAGTGCACGCGTGAACCAGGCTTGAAGGTCTTTGCCTCAGAAAAAAACATCAGCAACTTGATGGATTGACTGAATCAATAATTAATAGCGTTAACGCTGGCTTTGATGTATTGACGCGTTTTTATGTATGGTTGTATCTATTTGGACCATAGAAATAGGACGTCCTTGATAGATAAAGAAAATAGTCGCTGCGACTTACATACGTCCATAAAGATGTTTTAAAGTAAACAGACTTGATTGGAACTCTTCACAGTTTAATAGGTACTTGATGTTTGATAGGTATTCATTCAGTTATGACCGTGTACTGAGCTCTTAACAGACACGCTACGTCTTACATACGTCTCTAGATAATGTTTTAAAGCAAACAGACTTGATTGGAACTCTACACTTCACAGTTTAATACTTGATGTTTGATATTGATTATGTTTTTGACCGTGTACTGAGCTCTTTAGGGTCTAGTTATCCTGGCTGCGGTTTCCACTGAAGAGTGGCAGACAGCTATGATTTTGCGGTGAAGACCGGTACAGGATAAATTTCCAGCAGCATTTTTGGGATAACTCGGTGTTAGTTGCATTAGAATTTGAGAGGGACGTTTGCGGTTATTGGGTTATTTATGTCGATTTGATTTGTCCGTTTGAGTTGTGGTTGCGATGTTTTATTACGTATTATTGTTTGACATTAAGACAAATTGATTTTTGTGTACTAAAAATCTTGAAGTACTTCCTTGTTTGTCTTTATAGTCAATTTTTAAGTGAGTCCTTGCCCGTTTAGGAGACTAATGAAGATGAGTTTTTGAATTTTATTAATAAGTGTAAAGGTGTCCGGATTATGTGTGTAACTTAAACTCTTAAAAGATTTAAATTTTATGTATCGTGGTAGAAGATTTTGTCTCCCAAAAACCCTGAGATATCACGAAATATTAGAAGTTCTTGGTATAAACCAACCAACCCTGAAATATTGATATCTCACTAACCTGCTTTGATGACGCATATCTATCGTCCATATGGATAGTGGCAAGGGACAGTAATATGACCGTGCTGTAGGTTTTTTAGGGCCCTCACTTCAAGAGCAAAAACGGAAATATAGTATTATGTACCTACGCCGATCGTCTCGTCATCGATATGAATATATTTTATAGATATAGTAAAAAACCTTGTAGATTGTAGAGCAAAGCAAAGTAATCTCAGATGTGTGCGTGGATTTTCAGTTCTTAGTTTTTATGTTATTCACTACTAACTAACCTGCCTAGGATTTGGTATTCGTCGCGCTCTCGAGTGCATCAGCACAAAGATCCTTCTACTGGAGTCAGACAGTGGCACAAAATTTATCAGTACAAGGCAGTGGCCTCTCTTCTATGTCTCTTTGGCGCTTTGTTCAAAATTTCACTGCTCTGTTTTAATGATGTGCTCATCAGTGGCCAATCAGAGGCAGTATCGTGACCATACTTACTATTCCAAAGGTTTTGAAGGCTCCAGGTTACGGAACCCTCATAGTTTAACTGACCTGCCGAGGATTTTGGAGACGCAGCCGTTGGAGACCTGCAGTATCCGGCTGATGTCGCAGGGCCGCGCCCCCGAGTGCGCCAGCTCCACGATCTTCTGCCGCGTAGAGTCAGGCAGTGGTCGGCCTCCTACAAACACGCCGCCGAGCTGGTTAACACCGCTGTGACCTGCCGCACCACAACTAAGCTTACTCCAATTAATCTCGTACTTTCAAATTTTCATTTCATAGTACAAGGATTTTAACTTCTAAATTTTTTGCTACTGCGTAGATACTAGACAAGAAATTATGGATCATAACCAGAAATATTTTTGTGCGGCTTTTGAGACTCTTTTCAGATTAAGGAAATACTATTTTTCCGAATACCTATCTAAAAATTCTACAGCTCTGATGTGATTTACAATTATCTTAAAGATTTTTCATATGAAATGTATAATAGGTGCTGTGCTTCTTCTAAGGTCAATCATGCATTGACAAATTGTTAAAATAATGGCAGTAACCATTACCTTTACCTTTGTGGGCGAGGTCATCCATGCGGTCGAGGAGGTTAGCGTCAGGCGGCCAAGGGCTGATGGGCGCTAGTTGCTGCGCCGGCAGCATTGTGTATACCCCGTAGTCTTCTATTGTGCCGCCCTAGAGATAAGTTAGTGTCAGATATGAAAGAAGAAAGGATAGATAAAAAGTTAATAGAAACAGGTAGTAGAAATAATCTACAGCATAATAAATAAGCAGGCTCCAAAACGGCTGCTATAAGAATGTTTTCAACAAAGCAAGATTCTAGGCACCTTTAGTTGAAGTTTAAATCTTTTTAACTCATGAATTTATCAAACAAAAATTATTATAATGAAAACATTCCAATAATAGTAATTTGAGAACTCTACGGTGGATCTGCAATTATAATGTATGCCAATATCACCCATACTTTAATGTAATTAGCCTGTATTTCTCTGGCAAACTTAACTGGCATATGAATTATGTAAATATTTTAGAGATATAAAGTTCTTTAACCCCCTATTTCACAGACTAGCACAGATCGAAATTAGACTAAATAGCATAAAACTTCGTTGACCAAATCGAAAAAATTATACCAAATAGTATAAAATCTCTTTCGTTGCTTAGTAAACAAAAATGTGATAAAAAGGCTTTTGAGGCTTTTTTCCCAAGTTATTGCAAATAGGTAATTGATTTGCAAAACTTACTTATAAAATATTACATAGTAGAGTCACATGTAGAGTTACCTATATGAACGTGTTACATTTTCTTGCAATATTTTTTATTGTATACTACCTCTGACCCGCGGTATTTACCCGCGTTAGTTCGTTTAAACTTTCTTTTTTTTTCAGTAAGAACTTTTTACCAAAGAAAAGAAAACTTTAAAAAAAGATGGATAAAATCGGTCCAGCTGTTCTCAAGCTATTGCGCGACCAATGTAACTAACTAGGGATTCATTTCTATTTATATTATTAAAGATAATGAAAAATCTTAGATAAAAATCAAAAAATGACAATATGTTAGCCTATGTCTGCCTATTAATGGTATTTTTAACCCATAACTTAATCGGTGAGTTTTAAATCTACAATAAAATATAAATATAAGTATAGAAATGATGGTTATTTTAATTGATTTCAGTTATTTTATAATATAAGTACCTACGTCTTAAAGGACAGCTTTTGACCACTAAATAAGCTATCTAAACCCGATTGTAATATAGATAGGCTTTGTACTCATGACTTTATTAGATAAATATTAAAGTAAAAAAATTTCAATAATAGTAATTTTAAAACTCTACTGTGGGTCTGCAATTCTGACTCTGACCGTACCTATAAAAAAAAATTGCATAAGTTGAAAAAATAATGACCATTTCATAGAAATTATAACTTTTTAACAAGTATGTAGTACAGGCATTTCTCTCCGCCACAAAACGCGGCATATCTTTATCGAGAATTAAATTTCATCGAAGCGTTCATTTGATAACTGGATCTACCGGTTCGATACATTGTAACATGTACACACCGACATAATGGTCGCTCTTTATATTATTGTAATTATTTATTTGAATTCCTTCAGGGTTTGTGGAGAAGAAGTGAAAGGTAATGAAGAAATTGGAGGTAGTAAGGAAGAAATGAATAGAAACGAAGAAGCAATAACGAAGAGCGAAGAAGACCGCCTTCTAATTGAAATGATACCGGATTTTTATAGGAGTTATAGAGATGTTCTAAAAAATAGTAAGTTTTTTATAAGAAAACTAGCTTTTATTCGCGACTTAGTCTGTGTAGGAATTGAATTTCCTAAATCCATCAGGCCATCAACTAGTCATAATTAAGTCGTATTTACCGCAGTTTTCTTGACAGACAATTTCAAAATTTAATTTAAAATAACTATTATTCAGGTAATGAAACAAAATCATTACGACGTATTTTCAAAAACAATAGAGAATATCAAATACACGTTGAAAAACTGAAAGCGGTCAACGGATACAAAAAACACAATCTTATTATTAGACAATCAAATAAAGACAATCCCATAATTTACGTAAATAATCCTGTTGAAACAAAAATACCTAATGCTTATTTAACATTAGAAGATTTCAAAAGTATGCTAACGGAAAGAATTAAGAAGCAAAAGGAGAAATTTAAAAATGATTATCTTAAGCCTAAATTACATAAAAATGAACCTGTACCTGGCAAAGCCAAAAATATAGGTATAACGAAACTTAAACGTAAAATAACTACGCTAAATCGTACAGACAAATTCCAAATAGAATCTAGTAAGAACATAGGTAGTACGAAAGCAATACTTGTACAAAACTTAGAGGTTAAATCTAAGAATAAAATAGCACAAACTAATGAACTCAAAGAAAAAGAAAACAATACAACAAAATTACAGAAAAATAAAAATTCAGAAACTGAAATAGTAATAAATGATCCTGAAAATACAACAAAGGGTAAAACAGTATTCGGAGCGAAAAATTTAGATACTATAAACACCGAAGTAATAAAGGTATCACCCTCAAATTTGAGAGAAAATAAGCAAAATATAACGGATTTAGACGAAAGGAATAACGAAAATGTAGAAAATACTTCAGAAAATGTAACAGAGAAAATTACAACTGAGTTTATAGATACACAAACTGCAGATGCACAAGTAAATGAACAAAATATATCAAAAATAGAAGAAGCCAATCCTTTAGGGGACGAAATTGAGGAAAATACTACAACTGGACCGACTGAGGATACTCCAGAAGTCGTAACTGAGCAAATAGAAGAAGAAACTTCAGATACTGAAGTAGTTACTGAAGAAACAACTTCTACTACTGTTCAAACAACGAGAACACGGTTATCGGTAAGTCAAAAAACAAGTGCGAGTCGGACTACAGCATGAAGGGTTCCGTACCATAGTGTATGGAAACACTTTTTCTGTTTATTTGTTGGTACAGCAGCAACAGAAATACATAATCTGTAAAAAGTTCAACTGTCCAGCTATCACGGTTAATGACAGACAGACAGACGGATGGACATTCCCATTATTACAGTTTGAGTACGGAACCCTAAAAAGTAGGTACTAATTGGTGTAACCTTTATCTAGCGGATAGAGTTTGTTAGCTGCTAAATCTAGAAAATACCAGAAATTAAGAGGAAAGGGTACCGGGGGCTTTCTCCATACAAACTATTACAAACGTAGTCGACTGTTTTCTCCCTGGATAATGACACTAGAGCAAATATTTTTGGTGCATAAAACTTATAACAGCCATGACCATGCCCCAATTTTTTTTATTTTTTTTTTATTTTAATTTCTATGATAATTAGAAAATGAAAAAAACCAAAACATAGGTGCATAGTCATGGCAGTTATAGGTTTTATGGCTGAAAAGTATTTGTGCTAGTGTCATTATCCAGGAAGGAAACAGTCGACTACGTTAGTATGGAGAGAGCGCAGGTACCCTTTCACCTTAAAGGGGAGTTAGTATCAAATCGTTTTAAACGCAACTGGCAACTTATGTCACTCTAATAAATATTT
This sequence comes from Idaea aversata, assembly GCA_907269075.1. Lineage (NCBI taxonomy): Eukaryota > Metazoa > Arthropoda > Insecta > Lepidoptera > Geometridae > Idaea > Idaea aversata. Next base: position 5,289,309 of record OU026103.1, read on the forward strand.
CAAGATAATTTTCTTTCCCCGTTGGTTTTCATACAAATGAGTGCGTCGCGTCGCGTGCGTAGTAAGAAAACGGAATTAAAAAAAAAAGGCGTTTTCAATTAATATAAATCATATATAATAATATGTATAAATCACAAAAAAAACCCAATGAGTTTCTTGTGCCTTCTTCTCATTGGTGGGCGCGTTCCGAAAACACTCATCCTAACTTAATTTTTAAGACGTTTCATGTAATGCACTGCATGACACCTATTGATTCAAAAATTTGAATTTTGAATAAGTATAATATTTTTTGTGAGTATGTTCCCCGATTTATTTGAAAACGGCTCAACCGATTGAGTTGATTCTTTATTGACTTGAGAATCTATTCTTTATGGAAGTGGAAATGTTAACGATCTACATAAGTTAATAAGATTTTTTTTAGGGTTCCGTACCTCAAAAGGTAATAAACAAAGAAAATATGCGCAAACAACCATAAAAAAAAACATACAAACAACCGAATTAAGAACCTCCTCCTTTGTTTTTGAAGTCGGTTAAAAAATAACCCTTATAAGATCACTTTCTTGTCCGTCTGTTTTCTCTGATTGAATAGTTTTAGTTAGTAACTTCTAATTAGAATGCTGTGTTTTTTTTTTCAGAAACCGCTGGTATGGATGGGAGAGTGATAGAACGTTTTGTATATACATACATCTTAAAGCTAAAGAGTTTGTTTGTTTGATTGAACGCGCTAATCTCAGGCACTACTAGTTCGAATTGAAAAAATATTTTTGTGTTGGATAGTCTATTTATCGAGGAAGACGATAGGCTACTTTCATTTTGATATTCCCACGGGATCAGGACTTATGCGGGTGAAACCGCGGGGCGCATCTAGTGTGTGAGATAATAAAAGCAAAAAAAGTAGTAAATAGGTATATATTATTACATATCACTTTCAGCTGTAAAACAGCAAACTGGTCAATTTATTGACTCTATACCGGCCTTATCGCTGACACCGGTATCTTTCAGGCAACCATTCGAAGGAAAAATGATTACAGACGTGGATACGTGAGAGATAGTTTCATAAAGAAGTACAACTTTGTAGATTTAATTTTTTTTTAAACTTATTACCTATAAGTTTGTTATTACTTAGTAAGGTATTACGATCTTTGCAGCACGGCTTTGCCGTTTTAGCTGTAGAAGTCCTAATCCCGTGGGATTATTAAGATAAAAAGAAGGCTATGTTACTACTCCCACTGAATAAATGTATCCACAAGTCTCATTAAAATCAATTCAGTAGTTTTAGAGCATATTCGATATAAACGAATAAATCTAACCCTAATGAATTTAGACAAGCAAATAGATATTTATCATAGTTATTAATTGATATCACTGTTAATTGATATCCTATCATAAAACTTAAATTCTTACCTTGTTTAACCTTTATAAATAAAAAAATCCAAGTTATTGCAAAAGCAATAACTTGATTAATCTTCAACTGGTCAAAACCATCACAATTTCTTTCATTTAATAAAACAGTTCACAGTCCAAAACCTGAATATACGCGAAACACTTTGAACTTTTAATAAAGAAAAAGAAATAAATAAAAAACTATAGATAATACTTCCCGCCAAATCGAAACGTCAAACCCGCGCGAACATTACGCCTTGCGATGAAAGGCAGTACTTCACTGATTACAAAATACAATCTCACGTGGTACGAGGATACCTCCATAACTATAAAGGGCATAGGCAAAGACAGCTTTATTCCCCTGTACTCGATAGAAAGAGACAAACATATACCAGAGTGTCAACACCCATTGTAAGCTCCTTACTAAATACACGACTGCTCATTTGTCAGACAGAGACACATAGCTTTTTAAACCGATGCTTTTGATATTAAGCCACGCCTATACTTCATTTAACCCCCCTACTAGTGGTGGGGTAAACTTGGCCAGTTTTAAATTATCTATTATAATAAAATTATTTCGTGAAATAAGGGGTTGGTTATGATAATGATGTGTTTAATTTATTTAACTTTGTATCTGTTAGGCGAGGCTCGACAGTTCTGACGTTTGATATACACCTACACTACACCTCTTGTTTGCATAGAGTTTATTGTTTGGCAACTTTATTATCATATCTATTATGTTTACAGCTTTAATTACATACAAATAACTCATTAATTTAGGCTGTCAATGCAAGCTCTGTTGAACTGTTAATCCTGTATCTTCAACTGTTTAAAAATCATTAAAGACTAATAACCAAGAATACAAAGGAACCTACATATAATATTTTTAAAAATATTAAATATAATAATTATAAAGTACATTTAAATGTCTGTTTATTCAAAGGTTTAAAAAATGTTCTCTTTTACACACATCCAAACCGTGCTATAGTTTTCTTCCTTTTCACCCGCTCAGTTGTCATCGTACTTGAAACATACCGTTTTATTATCGACTCTATTAAGTTAAGATAAAGTTGTTTTTCCTTTGCAGCGTATGTTGAAGCTTTTGTCAACATTTTGCGGTTGAGTTTAGGTTTATCTCCCCAGCACAAAATAACATTATCTTTGACCAATGGTACGTAACCGTTGGAGTGTTTCGACCAATCGATGCGCTACGAATTTTCGTTTTCGCGCGTTTCGATATTTGAAATTTCGTTTTGTTTTAGCGTCGGAAATGCAACGTCTCTTTGTTTGGACTTTTTTGAGCTTTTATACAAACAAACTTGTATTTTTAAATATTATCTCTAATGTTTGTAAGTAGTAACCTTTATTTGAATTAGAGTATTTGCCTACTACATCGGAGCATATATGGAATTCCCACACAATAGTTGTAGTTCCAAATAAAAATAGAAAAACTAGTAGTTCAGCGTAAAAACTCCTCATTTGAGGACTTTGAGGAGTTTTGTGTGAGAAGGTGGTTTAAGTACTCATTGATCTACCTAACGAATAGTCAAAGGGTTGATCCTGCTGGTAGAAATTTAAATAAATAAAATAAATAAATGTTTTATTTCATAGAACAATACACTACGGCTTATTATAGAAATGAGAATTAAAACAAGTTTTAAATCATAATTCGCAGCGTCAGTTTTAGCATCTACCCTCCGTACTAGTTTGCACTGTATGACGGTCAGGTATGATATAAAAGTGAACAATTAACTGCATTTTAAGAAGTTATTAAGCTCATTATTTCAGAGATCCTCATCAGATCTTAAGCATTTATAAAATCAACTTAAGGTTACTATACCTTTTAAATAAAAAAAGAATCATCGAAATCATATCTCACCAAGCGGAGAAATCCAGTCCTGTTTGCCCCATTTTAGGGGAAGTACCCTCCAATCTAAAATCCCCGACGACAAAAAAACCTTTAAGGTCGTAAAACCTATATACTAAGTTTCGACCAGGAGCCCTATTTTTGAATCGTTCGCCCCGCGTCGAGCGCTCGATTTCTACTGATATTCGTTCGACATCGGAAATTCGCTATTTTTGAATCGCTCCATCGTAACGAGTGGTCTCCACCACTCGTCGCCGACAGGCGAGTGGTAGAATAAACATCAAACAATCATAGTCAAACATTCGGAAACGGTCTTTGAAAAATATTTATATCTTTTGGGATAATTTCAGATGTCCGCTGGTAATTACCGCTTTTCAAATAACTGGGTAAAACGAATAAAAATTGACATTTTAAATTTCGACGACGAACGATTCAAAAATACAGTAAAGGAGATATGCAAGCTTGGGCTAGGATAGACAAGATGTTTGATATATTCAAAGAATAGTGCTATATTTTTAGTCTTGCGCCTGCATATTAGATTTCTCCTACCAGTCGGGAATCATTTTTTACTATAAAAATATTATTTATCACAGGTTCACTTACCTCAAAAAGCTACCATTTTCATTTTTTTTTGTTATGGCAATTTCTTCAAAACAGGAGTGACTATAATTGCTTGGTCAATAATAATCGAACGATTTAGAATCGAATAATATTTTTTTACCGATACATTCCCTTTTACGTTTTGTTCGTTTTTATCTAGTACTTTGGAGGTCAGTGGTTTTTAAATAATGAAATCTATCATTTTGTGAACTACTAAAGATAATTGTGTTTAATACTAAAGCTATAATCAATAATAATTATTAAGTTAATCGACCGAAATAAAAATTATATCGATTTAATTAATCGATTATAGATCGATATTGAATCTGTGGCCCTTTTTCCTGAGATTGATTGACAGATGTTTGTTATTCTCATTGCTTTTTTGCTTTGTAAATCTTCGGTATGTTTTGTGTATTTTTCGAGTTTTTTTAAATCGACGGCCTTTTGCAACGTTTCTATTCAAAGGCAGGCATTGACAGACAGATGCGGCAAAATCTTAGTTTCATTAAAGGTAACTAGGAGTGATGGCAAACATAAAAATACAGTGTATTAAGTAATGAAATTGACAATTAGTTGGTCAAGTATGACTGCAAATATATCATAATGTCGGAGTGTTAGGGTAATGAAGCTGATATTTATGAAATTACTATTAAATGTGGATTGCAAATTGTCACTTTTCATTTTTGTTCATCTTACGCCCAAGGTTCTATGAAGATCTGCAGATCTCCTTTGTGTCATGCGACTTGGAAGTCGAGCGTGACTTGTAGGCGTATACGACGAAGCTTTGTCACACGAGCTATTCAAAAATAGAGCCCCAGATCGCTTGTAAAATAAAACCTGTAGAGGAGTGCCAGTCGCCAGAGGCAAAGGCTACACTTAAAGCACAGACGCTTCGCTCACTCGGTCAATTAAAAGAACCATACCGATTTTTTTTTACCTCGAATCTGAAACTCCCCGCTTTCTTGCAATTTCATGAAAAACGTTGGAATCGTTTCCGACATCCTGATATATGTATACAAGAATTGCTCGTTTAAATTATATTAGATAAATTATATTGTGAAGTGAATCAATATGATCATAAAACAATCAGTAAGATGTAGCTAACAGTTATGGAGTGGTTATCTCCGACCTCCTTTATGCGACCGCACAATCCTCCTCCACAAACACACACACAAGCACAAATTCCTCCGCTCCTTTATGCGAAAGCACCGGAGGAATTATGAATCAATTGCCTTACTTTCGTGTGATCAAGTTTATTTCGCAAAGACGTATCTACCTCAAGTTGACATATCACTACATAGTATAAAAAATACATACAACCGAATTGAGAACCTCCTCCTTTTTTTTGAAGTCGGTTAAAAATAAAGTCACTTTTCGCCGTCCCTATGTCCCTATGTATGCTTAGATCTTTAAAACTACGCAACGGATTTTGATGCGGTTTTTTAATAGATAGAGTGATTCAAGAGGAAGGTTTTTAGATATAATATATGCATAATACAGCCGTGCGAAGCCGGGGCGGGATTAAAATTAAAAAAAAAAACATATGTCTAAGTGTTACAAAAGGCGGCCTTATCGTTTAAAACGATAGATATCTAAAATAAACGCAACTTGATGTTATCCTGAAGTTGGCTAATATCAGCACGTCCTCTTTAATGCTCAATTTGATAGAGACTGATTCCTTTCCCCAGTCCCTTACTATGGAGATGGACTTTATTTTTATATAAATATACCTACTAGCTCTCCCTGCAAACGTTGTTTTGCCATTTACAAAAAAAAACTAAAGGAAACAAAATAAAAAATAGATAGTAGCCGATTCTCAGACCTACTGAATATGCATATAAAATTTCATAAAAATCACTCAAGCCGTTTCGGAGGAGTATGGTAACTAACATTGTGACATAAGAATTTTTTATATTAGATTTTTATTAATCTAAAATAAGTAACTAAATTATAATAAAATAGCGGCCCGCCCTGGCTTCGCACGGCTGTATTATGCATGTTTTATATCTATCTATTAAAAAAACCCGCATCAAAATCCGTTGCGTAGTTATGATCTAAGCATACATAGGGACTTAGGGACGGCGAAAAGGGACTTTATTTTATACTATGTAGTGATGATTATAGGTAGCCTATAACACTCTCAATGAATCTATGTATCTTCATACCAAGTTTCATCAAAATCGGTCCAGTAGTTTCGGAGCATATTCAATGCAAACAAATTGACAATCAAATCTGTCCACTTTATAATATTAGTATAGGGATTTTTATTCAATTAATATGAGGTTAAAGACGAAAGGATGTATAATAAAATAAAACAAGAAGTATAGATCAAAAAATATAATTTGGTACCTCGTAATAAGACCTACCTGCCACCTTAATAACTAAATATTTCGTAAAAATAGTGAAACTACTTAAAAACCAGTCATTAGATAAATATTAGCTATGTAGGTAGATGATTCAAACAGCGCTGACAACTTTGTTCCAAGCAATTTAGGGCGCTGAAAGTGCCTGGGACAAGAAAAATTAAATAAGCTTTTTTTAAACCACCGACGCAAAAACGACGGGGGACATTTCACACATCGCCATCTAGCCCCAAGCTAAGAATCGAACCCGCAAACCTGTGTTTGGCAGTCCAACATGGTGACCACTTATATAATTTTGTGATATTTTTCATAGTTTTGTGGCTTACCATGCTGCTTCATGTGGCTTACGGTTTCTTGGTTATGCATAGCATACCTGATGTCAAGCGACAGTGTCAGACACACTTAAGCCTAGTTCGGATTAAGCTAGTGTTTTAGTCTAGTATAGTATCTAAACGTGTGTAAAAATTTAATCGATTAGGTTAGTAGTTAAGTCGAGTCGACGCAAAAACGACAGCAGGCTGTGGCATCGTAGCTCCCGAGCGGCTAAACCGATTCTGATTTCGTTTCTTTTGTTTGAAAGGTGAATTAGTCGGAAGTGTTCTTAGCTATGTTTGATCGAAATCGGTTCAATTATCTGAAAGTTATGGGGAATAAAATTTGAGGGCTTTTTAAATTCTAAATTTAATTTTACTTACTACTATTTAACTCGTCAATTTGCTTCTAAGTACTTAGTCGGGAGTGTTTTACAATATCTACGAGATAATTTTAATTCAGAAAAATGCAAAGGCTTTACAAGATGTTTTTAACCATCTCCACATTATGTAGACTATGATAGGGTACCGTGACCAGCGCAGTGTGTACACAATTCCACACTAATAGACCCGCATCGTCGTCGTTCGGTCACAATCGACATACTAGCATCCTGAAACATTTCATCACTTTTACTTTAGTGACATTTTTCATACTTTTGTAGCTAACGGTTTCTATAATCCTGATGTCAAGTAACAATGTCTGAGACATTTATTGTGACTATTACAGCCTTATTCACAATCAACCCTATAAGATTGCATAGTGCGCGGGAACGCATAGAGCCGAAAATAATATACTAGCTAGTGTGAAGAGAGCAGCACATAGGGCCGCGTTTATCCAAGAGCAAGTTAAATACTGTTTGATACGGGCGTTAGTTTAGTTTAGTATTACGGTACGGGGCTATTTCCGCATTTAGAATATTCTACTTGTCACTGTGAGGAGGCAGTTAAGCGACGCTCGCTGATCGTTTACGGTTGTGCGGGTTAACCGACGCCTGGCGCAGTCATGACTTCGATGGGTGGCCAATTAGTCGTGCGGCAAAATGTGTTTTCGTGAGCCCCTCCGTGCTTCGGAAGGCACGTTAAGCCGTTGGTCCCGGTTGCTACCTCTAGTAGCAGTCGTTAGGTCAAGTTAGAGGCCTTAAGGCGATCTGAAAACTCTAACAATAGGTGAGCCACACCACTATACGAGAAGAAGAAGAAGACTTGTCACTCCAACCATCCCAGGTCCTTTCAGGAGGCCAGCAGCCTTTTCAGGATGCTGCAGGCCTCCGGAAGAGATGCCGGCGATTGTAGAGACGGAGCACGTTGATCTGCCACGCTACTGTACTCCATAAGCACGTGCTGTAGGTTTGCTATGCATCCTTTGCATAGAGGACTATCTGTGACGCCTATGGGAAACATCTTCAGCTATAGCTATGCCACTCCATGTTCTCATTTCCTCGTAAATATGCGTAATTTTTTTGGATGAGTGTCTAAAAATGTATGAAATTTACGCTTATTTCCTATGATAATTAGATTATGAAAAAAACCAAGACATAGGGGCATGGTCATTTGTAATGGCAGTCTTATGCTACAAAAATATTTGCTCTAATGTCATTATCTAGGTAGGAAACAGTCGACTACGTTTATGGAGAAAGATCCGGGTACCTCTTCTCTTAATGTGTATTACCACCAACACCAATACACACTAACACTAATAATAGAGACATACATTACAAAAAATATAGTCAAGTGTGTTTACCAATATTAAGCAATAAAAGTGCCGATTCATGGTGGACATACCAGTGATACCAGACGTCCTAAGCGTTTTGCTTCATCATTCCTTATTCGTACTGCAAAAATGAAATCGGTTGCCTGCGTCTGTCTTTCCTGACGTGTCCAATTTGGGGGTCTTCAGTCGAATAGGTATCTTCTAGGAAGGCGTGTTACATCTTAGGCCGCATCATCACCTACCATCGGGCAGGTGTGATAGTTGTCAAACGCTGACCTATCATATTGTAAACCTACCGACCCGTCCCGGCTTCGCACGGCTATATTATGCATGTATTATACATATAAACCTTCCTCTTGAATCACTCTATCTATTTAAAGAAACCGCATCAAAATCCGTTGCGTAGTTTTAAAGATTTAAGCATACAAAGGGAAATAGGGACAGAAAAAGCGACTTTATTTTATACTATGTAATGATAAAATGTTAGACAAATAATGACAATTTTTGAATAATTAATTAATTGTTCCCTGAGCGTCAAGTCCCGAAATGTCTAAACCAGGAACAAATATCTGTTCTTAAATATTTGTTTGAGGCGGGAACTGAACCCGCAACATTCTGCGTCGCACGCGCCACAGAGATCATTAGCAATAATCCCGTGTCTGTACTAAGTGACTATGTACTAATCTATCTGGTGACAGTTGTTAGGGCGCGTTCACATATACGTACGTTTTTACAGGATCCTTTTTAACGGATCCGTCGCTACTATCCGATATGGATCCGATAAACGGATCAGTATACCTACTGGATCCGGAATACTGTATTATGTGTGAACTCGCTCATACAACTACATACGCTAATAACACATACGTTTAAACGGACCTGTAAAACGGATTGCTGCTTATTTTGTCGGATCGGTATTTTCTACTGGATCCGGAATACTGTATTATGTGTGAACTCGCTCATACAACTACATACGCTAATAACACATACGTTTAAATGGACCTGTAAAACGGATTGCTGCTTATTTTGTCGGATCGGTATTTTCTACTGGATCCGGAATACTGTATTATGTGTGAACTCGCTCATACAACTACATACGCTAATAACACATACGTTTAAATGGACCTGTAAAACGGATTGCTGCTTATTTTGTCGGATCGGTATTTTCTACTGGATCCGGAATACTGTATTATGTGTGAACTCGCTCATACAACTACATACGCTAATAACACATACGTTTAAACGGACCTGTAAAACGGATTGCTGCTTATTTTGTCGGATCGGTATTTTCTACTGGATCCGGAATACTGTATTATGTGTGAACTCGCTCATACAACTACATACGCTAATAACATACACATTTTAACGGACCTGTAAAACGGACGTTATATGTGAACGCACCCTTCGTCAGTTGAGCGTTATAATGGACTTAGGGCTTTGTTCTGTTGTGACGTCACTGTATTAAAGCATACCCTAGCTCTAAGCACACTAACTGACCATTTAGACCAGCCTTTCCAAAAGTGGGCGATTATGCCCCCTTGTGGGCGCTGCAGGCCTAAAGGGGGCGGTAAGATACCCAAAAAAAATAAGTGAATTGTGTACGGTCACATTACCAATTAGCTGACCCAGAGCTCACTTGCAAATAAAACATCCTTCGCTGCTCTCGGGATCCAAGCTAGTCCCCCGAATTATTTATTTTTTTTACTTGGTGAATAATCTATACTTACCTACTTATTATTATAAAAGTGGAGAGTTTGTTTGTTTGAACGCGCTAATCTCAGGAACTACTGGTTCGAATAAAATAAATAAATAAATATTGCAGGACATTCCACACATTGCCATCTAGCCCCAAGCTAAGTAACTAGACTTGTGTTATGGGTGCTAGACAACGGATATACTACTTTTATACTTTTCTTTTGTAAATATATACTTATAATACATAGAAACAACCAGACCACATACAAATATCTAACCATACCTATATAAATACTTGTCTGAGGCGGGAATCGAACCCGCAACCCTGTGTTTGGCAGTCCGGCATGGTGACCATTGTGCCAACTGGGTCGTCATTTGTGGGAATCGAAAAATTATTTTTGTGTTGGATAGTCTATTTATCGAGAAAGTCTAGGTACCTATATGCTACTTTTTATCCTTATATTCCCCGGGATCGGGAGTTACACGGGTGAAACCGCGGAGCGTAGCTAGTCTCTAGCTCTACTATTAGTGACACGTAGGTACCCTACTATTTTCTATGAATCTCCCACAAACAAAACAATATAATAATGTTATCTAAAAGCATCGTAAAAACAATGCATGTAGAAATATTCACATTGCATATTGTATGCGCCTGCGCATTCACTGGGTGGACTTCCCTTACATGGTTGTTGCAATTATTATGTTAATATCATGTTTTGTTATCTTCCTACTTGTTTACCTATTAATGGAAAAAACCGGTCAAGTGCGAGTCGGGCGAACATGAAGGATTCCATAGTAGGGCTTGAGCTCCGGAATTCCGGTTTTAACTTAATTCCGGAATTCCGACTGATTTTAGTAGTGTTTGTAATACCGGAATTGGTGAGAGCAAAATCGGAATTTCGATATCGTTTGTTGAGAGTCGAAAGGGCAGTTCTCTAAGACGGCGGCGATAGAGGACAATACTTCAAGTATCTAAAAAAAATAGTGTAATAAATTCTCTAACAGACAACAGCTTGAAAGCACTGACTTTTTTGAAATTTTACATCCAACAAAGTTAATTTAATTTATTTATTTGATTAGGGTTTCGTTATTATTATTTTTTGACGTGACAACGTCTTATAAATTGGTTTGCCGGGTGACACTTCAAGAAACTGCGTTACGCTCCGCTCACGTTATGCGCTCACAATGAGAGCGAGTGAGAGGCACGCGGGCATGGTTAGCCCGCCTAAGAGCGAGAGAGACAGACATAAAAAGTGAAAGGCACGCGTCCCTTCCACTCGAGCACAGTTGTTGTCACGTAAAACTTTCGCCCGTATACCGACTTTACAGGCAACCAGTTTTTTTTTTCTATATTTGTGTGTGTGGATTAATTTTATTGTATGTTTAGATTCTCTGTGTATTTATTGTGTTTTTTTTGTATTTATTTACCTACTCTGTAACTATTTCTTAAGTACTGTTTCTCTTTTATTTCATTTTTCTTGTTTTTGTGTTATTATGTCGTGTTTTATAAATATAATACTGTTATGTTAACTTTTAATTAATAAAATACAAAAAATATTACTAAGTTTAATTAATTAAAACGGTATTAAACCAATAACATTAATAATTAACAGTAACAGAAATAACATTAATCACTTAAGGTACATAATACAATACAAATAAGAGTTTATTCAGGCACACACATTCTGGCAGAAACGCAGACACACCGACATCAATACCGACCATTCATCCACAAACACATCAGTATCAGGATAAGCATCCAGCTAGCCTAGCATGAAGACCAAAACACGATACGATAAAGCGATATAACTACATCAACTCTCAAAATATGATAGATAAAGCCGCCATGTTGAATTTTTATCATAATTTTTATCGCAATTTATAATAAAAATTCAACACGGCGGCTTTATCTATCATATTTTGAGAGTTGATGTAGTTATATCGCGTGATATCGTATCGTGTTTTGGTCTTCATGCTAGGCAGACAGGAGAGCATTGAGTGCGACAAGGGTACGTGGAATAGGCGAGTTAGCTCGAGATCGAGTTCGCGTGCCATTAGGTAATGCAAATAGTTTGTGTTTTCTTCCGCGACAATACTGGTCCGGTACAAAGAATCGACACAACTCATCATGCAAATCTGGAGCATCGACCCTTCCCCTCAATATTTTACAAGCAAACACGAGTTGCTGCTTCGCTCGTCTGACTTCCAGTGAGTTGTATCCTAAACATCCCAGAAGGTAATACGTCGGATACATGTAGGGATAGTATCCGTTAACTCTCTTGTAAAGGTATCTCAGAAATGCCTTGCAACAAAAGTTCTAGATCAGGGGTGTCAAACTCGATTTTCCAAAGGGCCATTTCGAAAATTGTAGATGTGCTAGCGGGCCAGACATAAAATAATTAAACACGTACATTTTTTATTAAGTTTTTTAGTCAGGTAGGTACCTACTTACATTTATTTGGCACTTTTTAAATAGGTAGGTAGATAACACTTAAGTTTTTCTAACTTTAGATAGGTAGGTACTGCAAAAAATAATAAAAAAGGAGAAGTAAATTTATCTGTAGGACCCGGAAACTTCACTTCTTTTTTTTTTTTCATATTATCATTGTTATCAGGTGTCATATTAGTGGTATTTATTTTCGGAATAGACTGAAGATGTTTATCACGTCTTTACCGATATTTGTTCTTATTCATTTTCATAATAGAAAACATTTGTTCACATAAATACGAACTACGAAAAAGGATAGCTAGCTTTTGAATACTCAAAGTCAAGGGTGTCTTGCACTGCAACTGCGAGAGAAACGAAAATTTAAAAAATACGCAAAAATAATTGTGATCTAGATTCCGACTGCGGGCCGCATCAATATGATTAGCGGGCCGCATGCGGCCCGCGGGCCGTATGTTTGACATGACTGTTCTAGATGATAGATTCCTTAATTTTTAATTATAATTACAGTTCTGAACAGCTATTACAATGGATTTATTATTCCTACCTACCCCTTCATTTCGATAAAATCAGTTATTTAAAAAATATTATTCATTTTGTATACCTATTATGTTTAAAGCAAGCATCGGATTCCGGAATCCCGGAATTCCAGAACTGGGTAGATCAACATTGAAACTGAATTCCGGAATTGAAAAATAGACCGATATTCAAGCCCTATTCCATAGTATGTTGTATGGAAGCCCCATTTATATTTTTGCAGTTTTTAGTCTTTTTTCAATTTCAACTGTCTAGCTATCACGGGTCATGAGATGCAGCCTGGTGACAGACAGACGGAGCCGAGTAATAGGTCCTGTTTTTACCCTTTGGGTGGAACCCTTAAAATGATACTTAGAGGTAAGCTCCAAATTTAATGATTTTAGACGATTCAATCTCAGCTTTATTTAAAAAAATACACAATTATTTTATGAAAACCGAAACACTATTAGAAAAAGTTCTATAGAAATATATCTTATACTTTTCGTAATCAAGAATGTTGATTACTTAAGTTTTGATATTAATATATTGCCACAATGCAAGTTGTACTGAATGATTGTATAATATACAATTGAAAAAAAAAGTCTGTTCGAGCCTACCATCGACCGACCGAGCGACGCACGCCTGCGATGCATGATCGGTCCCCGCACCCCTGCCCCGCAAACAGAGGTCCGACAGAGGACCGCGTCCTCCGCCCTCCACTTGCTTTAACTACGTACTATGAGACGCATCTCGTCCATTTTTTTATAATTTTTTCTACGAACATTGTAAAACCAAATAAATATTTCGATATACTTAAAAATAAAATTAAATCATTGAAGAGCACCCTCAATATATAGATAATAACCCAAAGGATAGGAGGCTTCACCTACAACCCAACATATGTTCCTTCGAAGCCGGATGCAGAGGACGACAGCGCATCCAGGTCAGGCCACTTCTCCTTTCTTATCCCAATCCTGTGCGATTTGTGCTTATATTGTGCTGTGTTAAATTTCCAGTAACCTTGTCGGCCACGTCGCGTCGACAGGAGGACACGTTGACTACGTTGAACGTTGCGCTTACCCACAAGCACGCTTAGAACTTTCAAGACGTGAGTACTTTTTCCCTTCTCTCATACCACCAAGATGACTAAAAAGAGGCAATCTAACGTAGATTTTGATGATATCGTACATACTGTTTTAAAAGAATTAGTTAAAAAACGTGGCATTATAAAATCAAGATTATCATTATTTGTAAAGTTTCTTAATTCATTAGAAAATAAAGTCATAACTCCAGCTCAAATATCTGAGCTGCGAGCTCGCTTACAAAAAGCTGAGCTTTTATTAAAAGACTTTACTGAGGTTCAAGATGAAATTGATCTTAAAATCTCTGATAGTGAAAGAGAAGACGAGTTAGAAGAACGAGAGGAATTCGAGAATCGGTTTTATTCGACTATAGCCAGAGCTGAATGTTTGCTTAAAGTAGACAAACCTGAATCTGAGTTAAAACAGAATAGTTCATTTAGTGCTAGAAATGTTAAACTACCAACTATTTCTTTGCCCTCATTCGACGGTTCATACGATCAATGGATTCAATTTAAAAATACATATTTATCACTTATTCATAATTCTAATGAAATTGATAATATTGGAAAGTTTCATTATTTACGTTCCGCTCTCGTGGGCGGTGCTTTACAAGTAATAAGTTCCTTAGAGTTCACATCTGAAAACTATAGTATTGCCTGGAGTTTGCTTGAAAATAGGTATAATAATCGACGTTTGCTAGTTCACAATCATGTAAAAGCTTTATTTTCTATTCAAACATTACGCGGCGAATGTTCCGCTCAGATACGAAAGTTAATAGATATAGTTTTAAAAAACCTTCGATCATTAAATATCTTAGGTGAACCCACTGACTCGTGGGATACTTTAATAGTTTACATGATAGTTTCGAAGTTAGATTCTACAACTGAGAGAGAATGGGAAAGTTATAAAAGTAGGACAATTTATGGTGATTCAGACGATATCTCTAATTCTAACAGTAAAATTACATTAAATGATTTACTTAAATTTCTTCAAAATCGTGCTGATTTACTGGATACTATTAAAGCCTCACATTCTAAGCCATCTGATAACACACACAATACTAGGCGATTTTCATTACCAACTAACACACAAACACACAGTTATATATCAACACAAAATAATAAAATGCAGAAAAACATAAAAAACCGTTCTCGTAAGTGCAACTTGTGCAATGGTGATCACGCGCTTTATTGTTGTAGTAAGTTTCTAGAAATGTCCATTAAAGATAAGATTAATTTCCTACAAAGCAAAACCCTTTGCACAAATTGTCTACGATCTGGTCATAAAGTATCAGAATGTTGGTTCGGTTCATGTAAACTGTGTAATGTGAAACACAATAGTTTACTTCATTGTGATAACAATAAAAAAGATGCGTCGACTTCATCAATGGTCGCTCATAGTTCAATGGTAGCTCAGGAGGGGCTCGCCCCCGGCACCTCGCAAGTCACACTTTTACACGCCTCATCTCACACACAATGTGACACTCAATCCGGAATTAATAACATTAATTTACTAAATCCGGTTTTACTATCCACAGCTTTAGTGGAAGTAGCAGATAAAAATGGTCATTATTCCACTTGTCGCGCATTACTCGACAATGGTAGCCAGCATAGCTTTATAACAGAATCACTCTGTCATAAATTGCACATTAAGGTCATACAGTCCACAGTCAAAATTACAGGTGTAGGTAACTCAATAACACAATCTACACAATCATGTCAAATAACATTACGAGCTAAAACTAGCAACTTCATTAAACGCCTTAATTGTTTAGTTTTACCTCGCATTACTGCAAAAATGCCATCATTTAATATAAATAACATTAACTTTAATATTCCTGATAATATATATTTAGCCGATCCACACTTTAATGCGCCTGATCAAGTGGATATTTTAATCGGTGCTGATTTATTCTGGGAATTATTAAATGAAGGTTTAATTCGTTTACCTACTGGTCCTTACCTACAAAATACTAAACTAGGATGGATCATGTCTGGTTCAATAAACTTTAAGTACTTGCGCATCAATCAAGTACAATGTAATTTATCACAATCGCTTGATATTCAACTTAAAAAGTTTTGGGAATTGGAGGATATTTCAAATGTTACACACAATAACAAATACACTAAACAAGAACAATTTTGTGAACAATTATTTTTAAATACAACAATACGTGAATCGGACGGTCGGTTTTCCGTGCGCATTCCATTAATCGAGTCAGCTGAGGCGCTCGGTGATACCTATACTTTAGCAGAGAATAGGTTTCGATCCCTTGAACGTAGATTAAATAACGACCCTAATTATAAAAAATTATATTGCGATTTTATGACAGAATATTTAAATTTAGGTCACATGTCCCGCATTAGTAGTTATTCTAAACCATATTATTTTTTACCGCATCACGGTGTCTTAAGAGAGAGTAGTACTACGACTAAATTACGCGTTGTTTTCAACGCGAGTGCTAAGTCAACATCAGGTAAATCGCTAAATGATATACAACATCCCGGCCCGATGTTACAAAACGAGATATTTTCAATTTTATTACGTTTTAGACAATATAAATATATTGCGTGTGCCGATATTGAAAAATTTTTTAGACAAACAAATATACAAAATGACCAGCGCACACTACAATGCATATTGTGGCGGTCAGACCCATCAGAAGAGTTAGGTATTTATCAGTTGAATACTGTGACGTACGGCACGGCGTCCGCTCCTTATCTTAGTATGCGATGCCTTAAGCAGTTAGTTCACGAGTTTAAAGGTAAAATTAATGATGACGTCACTAGTAGGCTAGACGAAGATCTATACGTAGATGACCTAATTTCTGGCCATGACAATAGGGAACGTTTAATTGAAATTTGCAGTGAAATTAGTAATATTTTGAAATCGGGTTGTTTTCATTTGAGAAAATGGGTTTATAATTATGATATTCCGCAATATAATAACACTTCAAAGGAATTATCATTAGGTGAAAATTGTCTAAACAAAACATTAGGTCTAGGATGGTTTTACGATACCGACGAGTTACATTTTACAACAAAATTTGATAATAATAATATTAACGATTACGATATTACAAAAAGGCACATTTTATCAGTAATTTCACAAATATACGACCCCTTAGGTTTGTTGTCTCCTATAATCATTTTAGCTAAAATTATCTTGCAAAAATTATGGTTAGATAAATTAGGCTGGGACGATAGCGTTCCGAAACACATTTTATTAATATGGAAACAATTTACTAACACGCTTACTTGTTTACCTAATCTACGCGTACCTCGTCATGTCATTAGCGGTACGAGTAATCATGATAAGAACTTCGAGTTGCACATTTTTTGTGACGCTTCACAGAGCGCATATGGTGCTTGCGCATATATACGTTCATATAACAATAGTACATTCGATTCATTAACTATTCGTTTATTGTGTTCAAAGAGTAAAGTCGCGCCAGTCAAACCGGTAAGCATACCGCGTCTTGAGCTTTGCGCAGCCCTAGTAGGTGCTAGGTTATATAGTAAAATAATTAAATCGCTTAAAATCAACTTTAATTACATTTATTTTTGGTCAGACTCGACCATTGTATTAGGGTGGTTGAATATGACACCTAGTTCGTTAAAATTATTCGTTCAAAATAGATGTGCAGAAATAAATGAACTTACTAACGGTTGTTTATGGTTACATATCGATAGTAAAAATAATCCAGCTGATTTACTTTCCCGCGGAACCACGGCCGACGCGCTTCAATCATGCGACCTGTGGTGGCAGGGACCCGCTTTGCTTCATGAACCTACCTCAGCGTGGTTAACTAATCGTAAACAAACTTATAATTCTATTAATTACAATGAGTTACCCGAGTTAAAATCTAACACAATTTTAATGAATTGCCTAACAGATTTTAGTTTAGATATATTTGAGAGATATTCGTCATTTATTCGTATGAAACGAGTTTTTGCTTACATACTACGGTTTATTTACAATATAAAACATAAAACTAATAAACTTCTTGGTTCACTTTCTTTAGATGAATTAAACAAATCATTAATGATGTTAGCGAAAATATCTCAAATGCAGTCATTCCCACTAGATTACGATAATTTAATAAATAATAAAAAATCGAGTAAAAATTTGCTTAGTCTTAATTTATTTATTGATGAAAACAGTTTGATTAGAGTGGGAGGCAGGTTGATAAATTCAGATCAATTTTCATACAATAAAAAACATCCTATATTATTGTCCTGCAAGCATAACTTTACGCGTTTATTGTTTGAATACGAACATAAACATTTTTTACATGCAGGCCCTCAATCACTTTTATATAATATTAGAGAAAATTGGTGGCCGTTAGGTGGTCGCGACTTATCAAAAAAGATAGTACGTAGTTGTATTATTTGTACGCGCCTTAAGGGTAAAACTATAGTTACTCAGATGGGAAACTTGCCTTTAGAAAGATTGGAATCTAATTTTCCTTTTTATAGGTGTGGCGTTGATTACGCCGGACCATTGTTAGTGCTGAACCGACACGGAAGAGGCGCAAGGTTAAACAAATGTTATATTTGCTTGTTCATTTGTTTTGCAACTAAAGCAATACATCTAGAGCTGGTTTCAAGTCTAACTACCGATTCATACCTACTCGCTTTAAAAAGATTCATATCTAGACGCGGGAAACCCGCTCAGATTTTTTCCGACAACGGAAAAAATTTCGTAGGTGCTGTTAAAGAATTCAAACAATTTCTAAATAGTAGTTCTCAACCTATCATTGACTATGCAGCTAATGAGAGTATTGAATTCTCATTTATTCCGCCGTACACGCCTCATTTTGGTGGTTTATGGGAGTCAGGAATAAAGTCGTGTAAATATCATTTGCGTCGTGTAATGGGGAACGCACACTTAACTTTTGAAGAGCTCAGTACATTATTAGCATTAATCGAGTCTATCCTTAATTCTCGTCCAATTTCCCCATTATCCCCCGATCCGTCTGACCCGCTCCCGCTCACACCCGCTCATTTCCTTATTGGCAGACCTCTCACCGCTGCAGCCACTGATGACATCACTGACGTCCCTACCCTGCGACTGTCGAGATACGCACGCGTCGAACAACTACGACAGCATTTTTGGAGCAGATGGATGAAAGAGTATATATCAGAATTACAAATGAGAACTAAGTGGAAGATAAAGAAAGATGATCTTACTCCCAACACACTCGTCGTCATTAAGGAGGATAATCTTCCACCGCTTAAATGGAGTCTCGGAAGAGTCATTAACACTTTCACCGGGACAGATGGTATTAGCAGAGTCGCAGACATACAAACCGCGACCGGAATCATTCGGCGAGGATACCCTAAAATATGTCCACTATTCGACACGGAGGAGCGTTCCTGAGTACCAAGTTCCAGTTCCAGCCCTAATGTTCCATTGGAAGTACCTTCCAAGGCGGGGAATTATGTTCGAGCCTACCATCGACCGACCGAGCGACGCACGCCTGCGATGCATGATCGGTCCCCGCACCCCTGCCCCGCAAACAGAGGTCCGACAGAGGACCGCGTCCTCCGCCCTCCACTTGCTTTAACTACGTACTATGAGACGCATCTCGTCCATTTTTTTATAATTTTTTCTACGAACATTGTAAAACCAAATAAATATTTCGATATACTTAAAAATAAAATTAAATCATTGAAGAGCACCCTCAATATATAGATAATAACCCAAAGGATAGGAGGCTTCACCTACAACCCAACAAAGTCCATAATTTCGCACCATCTCGAATCTCATCATCTATTTCTTATGCTACTAGTTTTTATCCTACTAATATTATAAATATGAAAGTTTGTGTGTGCGTGTGTGTGTATGTTTGTTACTCCTTCAAGCAAAAACTGCTGGACCGATTGCAATGAAACTCGGTATGTAGATAGCTGGAGACCTGGATTAACACATAGGCTACTTTTTATCACGATATTCCCACGGGATCGGGACTTACGCGGGTGAAACCGCGGGGCGCAGCTAGTTTCCAATAAAAACTAGTAGCATAAGCATTTCGTAGCGTAGCGTAGCGTAGTGCTACGAAAACAGATACGATCACACTCCTAGTGCCTGTAAGAAGTCGCCTGGTTATGGTTTTCTAATTTCTTCGAGTCAAAGGTATTTTATTTATTTATTTTAGTACTAGCGACCCGCCCCGGCTTCGCACGGCAATATTATGCATGTATTATACATATAAACCTTCCTCTTGAATCACTCTATCTATTAAAACCGCATCAAAATCCGTTGCGTAGTTTTAAAGATTTAAGCATACATAGGGATATAGGGACAGAGAAAGCGACTTTGTTTTATACTATGTAATGATATCTCATCTAATCCTACTAATATTATAAATGTGAAAGTTTGTGTGTGTGTATGTGTGTGTGTGTGTGTGTGTGTATGTTTGTTACTCCTTCACGCAAAAACTACTAGACCGATTGCGTTGAAACTCGGTATTTAGATAGCTGAGTACCTGGATTAACACATAGGCTACTTTTAATCCCGATATTCCTACGGGATCGGGACTTACGGGATTACTCCTTTACGCAAAAACTACCTAACAGATTGCGGTGAAAATCAGTAAGTAGATAGCTGGAGACCTGAATTAACACAAAGGCTACTTTTTTTCCCGATATTCCCACGGGATCTGGACTTACGGGATCAGGACTCAAAATATATTATAAAAGGTTGTAGTTGGGCGGAGGCGGAAAGAGTGATGAAGGGGAGAAGGGTAAGAAAAATAAAAAGGGGGAGCACAGGAAAGGGGGAGGACAGGAAAGGGGAGGATAGGAAAGAGGAAGGGAATGTAAGAGGAAAGAGACGAAATGGGGAGAAGAGGAAAGGGGGAGGAGAGAAAAGGGGAGGACAGGAAAGAGAAAGGGTATGAAAGAGGGAGGGGATGTAAGAGGGAAGAGACGAAATGGGGAGAAGAGGAAAGGGGGAGGGGAGGAATGGGGAGGAGAGGAAAGAAGAAGAGGAGGAAAAGGGGAGGGGACCTAACCTAACCTTCTCCATCCGTGACGGTAATTTGTCAAAAAAACATTCCGGGCCTATCTGGACTCTTAGAAATGTAAGCGCTCGCTTCGCTCGCACGTGTTTGCTACTCATTCCGCGACGGTTCTGTGTCAGAAAAGCATTCTGGGTCTGTCTGGACTCCTTAAAATATAACCGCTCACTTCGCTCGCACGTGTTTGCTACTTCATCCGCGACGGTTTCGTGTCAGAAAAGCATTCTGGGTCTGTCTGGACTCCTTAAAATATAACCGCTTGCTTCGCTCGCACGTGTTTGCTACTCCATCCGCGACGGTTTCGTGTCAGAAAAGCATTCTGGGTCTGTCTGGATTCCTTAAAATATAACCGCTCGCTTCGCTCGCACGTGTTTGGTCACAATAACTAACGTTACCTACTCTATCCGCGACGGTTCCGTGTCAGAAAAGCATTCTGAGTCTGTCTGGACTCCTAAAAATCTAACCGCTCGCTTCGCTCGCACGTGTTTGCTACTCATTCCGCGACGGTTCTGTGTCAGAAAAGCATTCTGGGTCTGACTGGACTCCTTAAAATATAACCGCTCGATTCGCTCGCACGTGTTTGCTACTCATTCCGCGACGGTTCTGTGTCAGAAAAGCATTCTGGGTCTGTCTGGACTCCTCAAAATATAACCGCTCACTTCGCTCGCACGTGTTTGCTACTCCATCCGCGACGGTTTCGTGTCAGAAAAGCATTCTGGGTCTGTCTGGACTCCTAAAAATATAACCGCTCGCTTCGCTCGCACGTGTTTGGTCACAATAACTAACGTTACCTACTCCATCCGCGACGGTTCCGTATCAGAAAAGCATTCTGGGTCTGTCTGGACTCCTAAAAATATAACCGCTCGCTTCGCTCGTACGTGTTTGGTCACAATAACTAACGTTACCTACTCCATCCGCGACGGTTCCGTATCAGAAAAGCATTCTGAGTCTGTCTGGACTCCTAAAAATCAAACCGCTCGCTTCGCTCGCACGTGTTTGCTACTCATTCCGCGACGGTTCTGTGTCAGAAAAGCATTCTGGGTCTGACTGGACTCCTTAAAATATAACCGCTCGATTCGCTCGCACGTGTTTGCTACTCATTCCGCGACGGTTCTGTGTCAGAAAAGCATTCTGGGTCTGTCTGGACTCCTCAAAATATAACCGCTCACTTCGCTCGCACGTGTTTGCTACTCCATCCGCGACGGTTTCGTGTCAGAAAAGCATTCTGGGTCTGTCTGGACTCCTAAAAATATAACCGCTCGCTTCGCTCGCACGTGTTTGGTCACAATAACTAACGTTACCTACTCTATCCGCGACGGTTCCGTGTCAGAAAAGCATTCTGAGTCTGTCTGGACTCCTAAAAATCTAACCGCTCGCTTCGCTCGCACGTGTTTGCTACTCATTCCGCGACGGTTCTGTGTCAGAAAAGCATTCTGGGTCTGTCTGGATTCCTTAAAATATAACCGCTCGCTTCGCTCGCACGTGTTTGGTCACAATAACTAACGTTACCTACTCTATCCGCGACGGTTCCGTGTCAGAAAAGCATTCTGAGTCTGTCTGGACTCCTAAAAATCTAACCGCTCGCTTCGCTCGCACGTGTTTGCTACTCATTCCGCGACGGTTCTGTGTCAGAAAAGCATTCTGGGTCTGACTGGACTCCTTAAAATATAACCGCTCGATTCGCTCGCACGTGTTTGCTACTCATTCCGCGACGGTTCTGTGTCAGAAAAGCATTCTGGGTCTGTCTGGACTCCTCAAAATATAACCGCTCACTTCGCTCGCACGTGTTTGCTACTCCATCCGCGACGGTTTCGTGTCAGAAAAGCATTCTGGGTCTGTCTGGACTCCTAAAAATATAACCGCTCGCTTCGCTCGCACGTGTTTGGTCACAATAACTAACGTTACCTACTCCATCCGCGACGGTTCCGTATCAGAAAAGCATTCTGGGTCTGTCTGGACTCCTAAAAATATAACCGCTCGCTTCGCTCGCACGTGTTTGGTCACAATAACTAACGTTACCTACTCCATCCGCGACGGTTCCGTATCAGAAAAGCATTCTGAGTCTGTCTGGACTCCTAAAAATCTAACCGCTCGCTTCGCTCGCACGTGTTTGCTACTCATTCCGCGACGGTTCTGTGTCAGAAAAGCATTCTGGGTCTGTCTGGACTCCTCAAAATATAACCGCTCGATTCGCTCGCACGTGTTTGCTACTCATTCCGCGACGGTTCTGTGTCAGAAAAGCATTCTGGGTCTGTCTGGACTCCTCAAAATATAACCGCTCACTTCGCTCGCACGTGTTTGCTACTCCATCCGCGACGGTTTCGTGTCAGAAAAGCATTCTGGGTCTGTCTGGACTCCTAAAAATATAACCGCTCGCTTCGCTCGCACGTGTTTGGTCACAATAAGCGACGGTTCTGTGTCAGAAAAGCATTCTGGGTCTGACTGGACTCCTTAAAATATAACCGCTCGATTCGCTCGCACGTGTTTGCTACTCATTCCGCGACGGTTCTGTGTCAGAAAAGCATTCTGGGTCTGTCTGGACTCCTCAAAATATAACCGCTCACTTCGCTCGCACGTGTTTGCTACTCCATCCGCGACGGTTTCGTGTCAGAAAAGCATTCTGGGTCTGTCTGGACTCCTAAAAATATAACCGCTCGCTTCGCTCGCACGTGTTTGGTCACAATAACTAACGTTACCTACTCCATCCGCGACGGTTCCGTGTCAGAAAAGCATTCTGGGTCTGTCTGGACTCCTAAAAATATAACCGCTCGCTTCGCTCGCACGTGTTTGCTACTCCATCTGCGACGGTTCCGTGTCAGAAAAGCAGTCTGGGTCTGTCTGGACTCCTAAAAATATAACCGTTTTCCACGTCTTCGCTTTCCCAAGACTTCGCTCTCCCACGAGACCTCACGTTACCTTGACGTGACGTTCCTTCCCTTAACGTCTCGCTTTCGTATAACACCGCTTTCCCTTAATACTGGCATTGCTAAACACAAAAACTACTATACGAATTGTGATGAAAGTCGGTTGCAGGTAGCTAGAGACCCTAACAAATAAGCTACTTCTTATTCCGATATTCCTACGAGACTCGGACTTGCGCGGGTGAAACCGCGGGGCGCAGCTAGTATTTGATAAATAGGTAATCAACTCATAATTTTTTTTTAGCTAAATAATTTGTTTTGTGTTTTTATTCTAATAAATAAAAATATAAAAACAAAATGAACATACACAAAAATAATATACCGATAAAATAGGTAAGTAATTGGTAATTATAGTTTTCCTTATTACATTTGGTTTGTTCCCAAAATTAGAAGTTGAATTTAGGCATAATGCCTTCATTGGCATCCCGCTTTTTAGGTAACTCGATCATAATGGGATTGAACTCTCTCGCTATTGAAGTGCAAAGCTCCTTTCACTAAATTCCACTAAACCTCAAGTTTCAATTACTAGAGACATCTATCATTACTTTCACGAAATACAGCTTTAACAACCCTGCCAAAGATGGCGCTACGTGTACGATGTAAAAAAAGGTTCTTATATTTTAGAACCACAAAAAGGTGTGAAAGGTTGTAAAATGAAAAGGAGTTGGTACAGTAACTTTTAGACAGATGGCGTTGTTATCAAATTTGAAAAATGTTTTTAATGTTTGATTGTGGAAACTCCTTATGAATGAAAACTTGAGATATTTTTCTATTACTAGAAACAATTTTAACACAAAAACAGGTTGCTTTTTAGGGTTCCGTACCCAAAGGGTAAAAACGGAACACTTTTACTAAGACTCCATTGTCTGTCCGTACGTAACCAGGCTGTATCTTATGACCCGTGATAGCTAGACAGTTGAAATTTTCACAGATGATGTTATTCTGTTGCCACTATGCAAATACTTAAAACAGAATAAAATTGTACGGAACCCATCGTGCTCGTGTCCGACTCGCACTTGGCCGTTTTTTTATCTCCTCGTATCTTTGCTAACTACCTAATTAACTATAGGTACTGTAGTATCCAATTAGGATTTTATTAGACAATTTTTCTCAACTTAATGATTCAGTTAACTTTGCTCACTAGCTTTTAAAAGTTCATTTGCATTTTAATGCTTTTAATTAAAACATGTTTATCTTTAACACTGTGTACAATAACTATTATGTTTTTAACAGTAATTAGCCACAAAATGAATATTGCATCTAGTCGCTAGCTAAGAAACTAGGCTTGTGTTACGGATTGAATACTTAAACAGGGTGAATTTTTTACATGGGCCTTTAGGTTAGGGCTATATCGTAAACTATGGAAGATAGCGAAAAATGCTGAATCAAGTTACGTGCTCGATTTTGACAAAAACTAAAACTGCATCATTAGGTTTTTGAAAAAGTCATTACCCTCGCTAGGAATCGAACCTGTTTATTTTGCAAAAAAAATAATCATATCTATATTTTAATACCAATGGATAGTCTTGCTAATAGAGATCAATTCTTGGAGACAAACTTAGTATGGCAAAGCTCATTTTTAAAATCTTCTGTTATTTTCAACAACAAACTGCTGTACAAAAAACATAAGAGGGTTTTTTTTTTTCAATTTATAGTGGTCTAGAAAAATAAGAACATATTAAAAGTTTAAATAAAATTACTTCCCCTCTATGCTTCATAGGCACGCACGGAAAGATGAAAATTAGTAAAAAATACAAAAAAGAGCTATTTTCTTTGATTTGCCATATTACGTTTATTTCCAGGAATTAATCTCTATCAGCAACACTATCGATTGGGATAAAAATATAGGATGACTATTTTTTTGCAAAATCAACTGGTTCGAACCTTGGCTAGGGTAATAACTTTTTCAAAAATCTAATGATATAGTTTTAGTTTTTGTCAAAATCGAACACGCAACTCCTATCAGCATTTTTCACTAACTCTAGTTTACGATATAACCCTAAGGGCCCATGTAAAAAATTCACCCTGTATACTTTTCTTTTGTGAAAATATACATTCATACATACAGAAACACTCAGACTAGAAACAAATATTAAATGCGTATATATTTAAAAAATAAATATACACATATAAGGTGGGTAATAAGAGCCACCTACCACCTTAATTAAAAACTAAATATTTCGTAAAAATAATTAAAACTACTTAAAGGTAATTTAAAATATTTGGTTTATTGTCAATCCTGAGATACTTACTTACAATTAATTTGTTTATTTTCTTGTTATTTTTAACCAACTTGAAAAAAGGAGGTTCTCAATTTTTTTTGTCACTTATAATTATAAAGTTTTAGAAAAAACCTTTAGTGGCCCTTATTACCTGCAGGTAGGTAAGTTATGAGTATTTTGTCCATTGTCTGGTAGGTACTAGGTACCCATAACACAAGCCTAGTTGCTTGGCTTGGAGCTAGATGGCGCTGTGTGTCCTTCAATATTACTAAACTGACTGTCTGTCTATTAAAAAAAATCCCAATGGATTAATCTCTTTTAGCACTTACGGCGACGAATAGAATTAAAAATGAGAGCTAATTCTGATCTAAAAACTAACTTTCAGTTTTAATTCTTTTTAATCAAGTTACAACTTTTCATGTAAGTCACTCTTAAAATAAAATATTCCTTACACTTAATAGATAAAACACTAGAGACTATAGAGATGATATTTACATCGTATAATGTAATATGATCACGTAACACTGCCACTCTATATCAATTTGGGAGCCTAAGATGTTGTCACATCTAAATAAATTATTTATTTCCATCAAACTTAAGGCTGAAATAAACATATGAAAATTTATCGTAGATACGTGAGCCCGTCTTTGTAGGTAGGTAAGTACCTAAATAAAATAGTCTATTTGTAAAAAATCTATAAAGACCTATCTTAGCAGCGGTTTCTCTTAAAAAATGTATTCCCATATTTAAATTTTAAATAAAAAAGAAGGCTGTCTGAACTTGTACTTACATATACTTACTGTGTACTTGAAAACGCCATAACAGGAAAACGATAAAAAATGTTTTTCCTTTTTTTTGTCCTTTTTTCATTTCAGTATATATTTTTATCCTATAAATAAGTGTTCTATTCGTCACTCATCACCATAACATAAGCCCAGATGAGCGATGTTATTATTGAATATGGACGATAATTTTACGAACATTGGTTACGTTACCGTTACGGAACGTGAGCGATGAAGTCACACTTTTTTGTGAGTGCTGCCGGTGTTCATCAATTTAATAGACGTTATCACGTCAAAAATATTAAATATAAACAAAAATTATATAAGCCCATAGCTTTTGTCCGCTCCTTCGCGAAGTCCAATCGAAAATGGTTCTAATAGAATCTTTCTTAATATATATAAATCTCGTGTCACAATGTTTGTCCTCAATGGACTCCTAAACCACTTAACCGATTATAATAAAATTCGCACACCATGTGCAGTTCGATCCAACTTGAGAGATAGGATAGCTTACATCCCGATATTCCCACGGGATCGGGAGTTACGCGGGTGAAACCGCGTAGGGCAGCTAGTAATTTAATAAAATTAGATCAACTTAATTCAGATCTAGGTTTGATTTGATTTAATTTAAGTAATTTGCTTTGTAAAAGAATAAAGGAATTTCTTACTTTTAATCCTTTTTGCTTTTAATTTGATAAAATCATGAAAGGAATTAGATTAACTTTTACAAATTGGTCTGATGATAATCTAATAACATAGAACATTTTGATTGAATTATAAACCTTTGATTGACTGAATTGTTTTAGTGTTTGAATTTTATATCTTCTATTTAAATCTATACTAATATTATTAAGTTGGAGAGTTTGTTTGTTTGTTTGACGGCGCTAATCTCAGGAACTACCTACTGGTTCGAATGAAAACAATATTTTTGTGTTGGTGGATAATTCATTTATCAAGGAAGGCTATAGGCTACTTTTTATTTTGATATTCTCACGGGATCGGGACTTACGCGGGTGAAACAGCGGGTCTCAACTAGTAAAATATAAAATCACTGACTCACTCACTGATTATAGAATAAATTTCCTATAGTTTTGATTAATTTTCCTATACTTTTGATTAATTTTCATGTAGTTTTAATTAATTTTCCTATAGTTTTGATTAATTTTCCTATAGTTTTGACTAACTTTCCTATAGTTTTCATAACTATAGAGTAGGGGTTTTTAAATCACACGATTTGTACATATACACAGCATATAGGTATTCGAGTCTTTATCGCGTATTTTATTAAATATTTTGAATTCATTTGTGACTAAGGTTAATGTACTCGTGCATGTTTCAGCTGAAACATCAAAGTAAGAAAAATGTAATAAAATATTTCCAAAGTATCACTGCTGAAATCAAAGGTATGGTCGGCAGCATAATTGCAGACCCACCGTAGAGCTTAAAAACGGCTGTTATTAGAATGTTTTCAACACAAGCAAGATTCTAGACACCTGCTTTAGTTGAAGTTTAAAGTCTTCTAACTCATGAATTTATCATGGGTCTGCAATTATGCTGCTGGCCGTACCTACCGGGAAGACGGTTGGATAACTATAGATAAAAGAAGTATTAATATTTTAAGGTTCCGATCCTAGTGGTAGAACCATCCAGGGTAGAACACAAGATCAAGAAATTATTCTTTATAATAAAAATATTATTTAAAAAAATATTTATTATTATATTAGCGTCTATATGGAGAGAATTACTTCTTGCTTCAAGAAACCTTTTTCGTCTGTCCGTCTGTCAGTCCGTGTGCCACCACTGATTTGCTCAGGAATGGTTGGACCTAGCGAGTTGTCTTTTGTGTATTTATTGTTGATATCTATAGAGACTCAATCAATTTAAAGAGGTAAAGAGAAACAGAGTTTCGTGGTAACGATGCTACATGAAATACTAGCTGCGCCCCGCGGTTTCACCCGCGTAAGTCCCGATCCCGTAAAAATATCGGGATAAAAAGTATCCAATGTGTTAATCCAGGTTTCCAGCTATCTACATACCGAGTTTCATTGCAATCAGTCCAGTAGTTTTTTGCGTGACAAAGGAACAAACATACGCACAAACACACAAACTTTCACATTTATAATATAAGTAGGATGATGCAGTTAAAATATGTTGTACTTAAATGTTTGAATGTTGATAGATAAATGCTGTATTATACCATAGTAAAAATTAATTCTAATTTAATATCTACTAAAAAATGAATTTAAACTAAACAGCACAATAGGCGGACTTATTGCTAAAAGCGATCTCTTCCAGACCTTTATATGGACAAAATGTAATGAATGAATACATCAAAATTATAAGACATGGAACGGGGTAGCCATGGCTGTGACGTCACAGACACCTGCAGTATGTACATTTTATCGCAAAAATACAAAACCTCCACGGATTGAGCCTTCCAAGACGAGCCAGTAGGCATTAACGCCAGTGTTCGTGCGACAATATAAAAATGTTATTTTTAAATTAATTATCGCTTTTTCGAAGTTTATACTAAACATTTGCTATTTTATTAACTATCAAAAATCCAATTATTATAGGTCAGCCCATTCTAAAATACAACTTAGGTAGGACCTACTACAAAACGCAAACCATAAGCAATCAATTTAACAAGCGCTTCCGTAGCTTTTAGCTTTCACAAAGTGGTTGTGTGCAACGCTTAATTCATTTATAAATAGGTACACTTCCTGTTACTTTGTGCTATAAAAGGAAGCTTTTTTGATAATATTATTTTTTAATTTGATTTGGTTTATTTTTAGTAACTTTTACATTCAGAAAAGAGTGGGTGCCTTAGCGTTTTAAAGACGTTTCTCTATGTGATCTGTGCAATTCTTCAATTCTTGTTTCTGGTTCTGGGTGTTTCCTATATGTATATATTTACAAAAAAAAAAAAAAAAGTATATAAGTAGTTTATCCGTTATCTGGCACCCATAACACAAGCATTAAGTTGCTTAGCTTGGGGCTGGATGGCGATGTGTAATATGTCCTGAAATATTTATTTATTTATTAATTTTTTATTTAATTTTCAAAAAAAATCTGAATTCTGATTTTGATGTGTCCCATAAATTGACTTTTGTTTTTACGTAATATAAACATATTTTGTTCAAGATAACAATTACATAAATAAAAGCACTGAATTATTGTTTAAGATGTGGATTCTGCCTTACGATTTCCAATTACAAAAGTTACTAACAGGAAGTAACGAACATGAGAACGAAAGTTTAATTTCATCTTTTCTACAAAAATTCTGATAAAATCGACTGTTTTGTGATAAGATATCGAAAACTTAATATACAATTATCAATCCATATTACTATACTTAAACGTAAAAGAGCATTAACTTACACTTGTTTTTCCGTAACTAACCAGGAAACAATTTTTGAATCCGGGGAGCACCACACAATCCAACAATGTTTTTAGATTAATTTGATAGATTACAGCAAAATAACTTTGTGCTACGTTCTTCTTAAATGTTTCCAGTGCACAGAAAACCATAATCTACTTAACTTTATTTAAATATTTTCGATTAATCACATAACTAACTAGGAAACCGCAAAATGACCTTTTTTATGAATGTTAAAAAACATTAATTATTTTAAAATGATGCATTGTTTTCGCAGAATTGTTTATTCAAGTGATAAATGATTATAATCAGTGTAAGATAGTACCAAAAAGTTAAATGCAAACTCAATGTTTTCTTAAATATTCTTATAGAAAGTCAACACTGCTTAATGGGACACATCACTCTCCATACATTTGCACACTCAAAGTTCTAATTTTTAATATTTTTTTCATAAATGATCTAACTTTTACAAAAATTAGAGCAGGAATATAAACAATAATTCAATGCTTTTATTTATGTAATTGTCATCTTGAACAAAATATGTTTATATTACGTAAAAAACAAAAGTCAATTTATGGGACACATCAAAATCAGAATTCAGAATTTTTTTGAAAAATGCTCATCTGTGTAAAAATGTATTAAGCATCCAAATGAATAAAAAATGTTGACTTTGACTTTGAGGTACCGATATTTAAGTGTTGTAAGACTTTTCTTTTTACACATCACCGTTTTGCCTTAAGCTAGGCAACTGGGCTTGTGTTATGGTGGCCAGACAACGGATGGAATATCTACTTATATACTTTTTTAAATACATAGGTACAGTAAGCAAGGACTGAGGATACCAGATGCATATTTTAAAGTGTAATTCTGTATTCTGCTTGATTCACTAAAGCTTTCGAAGTGGTAGTTATTTCACGCAGATTAACCAAACTTAATTTTTTTTTTAATGTACAGTCGGCTGCATAATTGGAGCCCCCGGTAGAGTTCGAAAATGACTATTATTGGCATGTTTTCATTCTAATAATATTTGTTTGATAAATTCATGAGTTAGAAGACTTTAAACTTCACCTAGTCTAGAATCTTGCTTGTGTTGAAAACATTCTTATAACAGCCGTTTCGGGGCTCTACGGTGGGTCTGCAATTATGCAGCCGACCGTACCTGATACCCTCAGTCCTTTGCTTACTGTACATACAAAAACAACCAGACCAGAAACATTGACGATCGTCTGAGGCGGGAATCGAACCCATAACCTCCTATTTTGCAGGCGTGTGTTCGCCCACTGGGCCACAGGTCGTCAAATGTAAAATCTACCTTTATTGGATAGAGATTAATTCCTTAGCAGGTTCCTAATACCTATTCCTACTTAAAATAAGTAAGCAGATAGGTAGGTACACTCAACAGCAAAAGTAATAATAAATAAATATAGCAGGACATTCCACACATCGCCATCTAGCCCCAAGCTAAGTAACTACACTTGTGTTATGGGTGATAGACAACGGATATACTACTTATATACTTTTCTTTTTGTAAATATATGTATACATATAATACATAGAAACAACTAGACCACAGACAAATATCTTAGCATAAATACATGTCTGAGCCGGGAATCGAACCCGCAGCTCTGTGTTTGGCAGTCCGGCATGGTGATCATTGATGCCAACTGGGAAAAGTTCAGGATTTCTTAACACGGTCATGGTACAATCGGCAAAAATAGTGGAAGCCCACTATAGAGTTTTAAAATGTCATCATCATCCAAACGATGTTCTCGGTTGCATCCCTCTCGGGAGCCCGGGGTCCGTTTTCCTACTTTTACGCCTCCACTTCGCACGATCTTCGGCATCCTGGTTTGTAAGGCTATTTGCACGCATTTCACCCTATACGACGTCAAGCCAGCACTTCTTGGGTCTACCCAGCATACCACGGCAAGTTGTTCCCCACGTAACTGGCCGGTTTCATCACTATGTTTTCCTTCACCATGAGAGCAATGTCAATTAGCGAACATACAATTTTCCTTGAGAAAAATCTATTAAGGCAGTTTGAGTCTTTTGCCCCAGATTGTACCTACTTAGAAAAGTGATTTGGGCCTTTTATGCTAGTAGGTAATCCGTCATCAATAAGAATCTGTAATTAGGACATAATCTTATAATGGGACACGTATTTAATTACCTTGGGCTACGTAAGGGAGAATTAAAGGTACCTTTTATTTATTCAATGTCTTGTAATAGACCAAGATCCCACTCACTACGAAACCTTCGTGATTTTTTAGGGCTCCGTACCTCAAAAGGTAAAACGCTTATCTGATCCCTCCATTCCGGGGGGACCGTTAATCGTGAAAAGTTCTTGACAGGGGACCGTTTTCCGTAGGGGGATCGTTAGGGGGACGGTTAATCGTGAATTAAAAAAGGAACCGATATTAGTTCACTTTCTTATGCGTTTGTCTGCCTGTCTGTGTGTGTCACCACCGATATTTTTTTATGATTCAAGTATTTATGCTATAGATTAGTATTTGTTTTTGGTCTTTATGTATATCACTACATAGTATAAAACAAAGTTGCTTTCTCTGTCCCTATATCCCTTTGTATGCTTAAATCCTTAAAACTACACAACGGATTTTGATGCGGTTTTTTTAACTAGATAGAGTGATTCAAGAGGAAGGTTTATATTTATAAAACATGCATAATATAGCCGTGCGAAGCCGGGACGGGTCGCTAGTTAAGTATATATTACAAAAAAAGTATACATGTATTCTATCCGTTGTCTAGGACCCATAACACAAGCCTAGCTGCTTAGTTTGGGGCTAGATGGCGCTGTGTAAAATGTTCTACTATGTAATATTCTTATTTTGTATTTTATAAACGCTGAGAATTTCTCAGCGCATGCCCCCAACACAGTTTTGAACGATAAGCAATTATGAAGTTCGGACCATAGTGGCTTGGGGAGGTAGCAGGTAGCAAAGCCAAGAATCGAACCTGTTATTTATGCAAAAAAAAGAAGTGCTTGTTCTCGGCTTTTATAAAATCACGAAGGTTTAGTGTTAGACGGGATCTTACTCTATAACAAAGGGTTTTTAATACGACAGGGGGCTTTTCTAGACAGGTGAGCAACTTTAGTTTTACGACTTTTGAAAATTGAACTTTTTTTTTAAATTACGATACCTACTAGACCAGGGTTTTTTCAAAAAGTACAAAAAAAATCGATTTTCTCGATCTGTTTTTTGCATTTTCTGATAAGATTTACTACAGTAACATATATATTATTTTTTTTCACCATCGGAAAGTAGAGATTTCAGTGAACAGAAAGCATACCAACTTTTTGAAAAAAGCTGATATTTTGAAAATTAGGGTGCTTTTTCGATATTAATTCAAAATAAGGTGAAAAAATAAATATTTCTAATCAAATAAATTACAGCGTATTTGGGACAAAAAGGTAAATTTTCACCTAATTTCGTGAAAAACAAACACTTTTGTAAGAGATAAAAATAAAAAACCAAAAACTTGGTTTTTTGAATTTTCTATATAAATTTTGAGGTTATGTGAAAAAAGTGTGAATACAAAAGTTTTAGATCTTTTTATTACCTACAACTTTGCCATTTGACTTTTTTCCATAGGACTTTTAGTTTTGCCAGAAATCGGGATAAACCGTTTTTTACCCTTAAAAACTCACCCCCATCCCCTTCCCGACCTCAGATCGCCCGTAAATTATTTTTCCTTTCATTTTTATAATATTCCCCTCCTTTTCTAATGGGTTTCATCCTACTATTATTTTTTTGGTTTTAAAAATTATCGACCCTGGTCTATATTGTGTGAAAGTTAAAGTGAACGTTGCCTATGTCCCTTAGAATTTAATGTTTCCTCATACCTACCAAGTTTCAAAAAAATCGATACAGTGGTTTCAAAACTTAATAATTACAAAAATAAAGTCGGTTTAAGGTTTAAGTCGATAATTTTACGTTATTGATAGTAATTGGTACGTTGCTATGGTTATTTGTCAATAACATGACGCGTGACGTCACACTTTTTTGTGAGTGCAGGTGTTCATCGATTTATAAGACGTCATCACGTCAAAAAATCTGTTATGCTAGTATTCATTAAGGAAACTACTAAATAGATAGGTAAAATAAAGTTTTAACTAGCACAGGCAATGTTTGTTTGATGTAAGAATATGTAAATACAAATGAAGCAGTATGTTTGTGTAAGTTGTGGGGGCGAAGCCGGGAGCTACGCTTAAATGAATTATCTCTAAACACTGCGGACGTGATTCCGGTGTTAAAGCTTTAGCTTGTGTTTCTCAAACTTTCGAGGTAGCACCCCTGAAACAAATATGTGTAGGTGGTAGGAAGAATTCTTACCTTTAAGTCTTGTTTCTCAAACTTTTATGGAAGTTTCCTTTACAATTGAATCATTAGTTATTTATAGACAAAAAAAAAGATCCCATTTTTGTGCCTTCTTCTTATTGGTGGGCACGTTCTGAAGGCATCTTAACTGAATTTTTTAGACGTTTCAATTTTATTTTATGAAACTTGCATGATTCCAAAGAAATTTTGACTTTGCCTTTATTGTAAATTAATTGACAAACTTTTAAGGAAGTCAATCAAAGTATGTATATTTAAAGTATTTTGTTTTAAAGTATTTAAAGTATCAAGTATTTTGACGACCCAATTGGCACAATGGTCACCATGCCGGACTGCCAAACACAGGGTTGCGGGTTCGATTCCCGCCTCAGACAAGTATTTATGCTTAGATATTTGTCTGTGGTCTGGTTGTTTCTATGTATTATAAGTATATATTTACAAAAGAAAATTATATAAGTAGTATATCCGTTGTCTAGCACCCATAACACAAGTCTAGTTACTTAGCTTGGGGCTAGATGGCGATGTGTGGAATGTCCTGCAATATTTATTTATTTATTTATATGTCTCGACTTACTTGACTTAAAGTCCTATGTTCTCAACGTGAAGCCAATACCTGGATAAAAAGTAGTCTTTGTTACTGCCAAGGATTCAATGTATTCTAATACCAAGTTTAATCAAAATGGGTTTAGTAGTTTCCGAGCATATTAATAATTACTGAACCCAAATTCTTTTGAAACTATATTAGCCTATATAGCTTATTATTCATGAAAGAATTTTTAAAATCGGTCCAGTTGTTTCGGAGCCTATTCGTTACAAACAAACAAACAAACAAACGAATAAATCTTTCTTCTTTATAATATTAGTGTGGATAAACAAAACCAAAAAAAAAAAGTTGCTCTTTATGATATTATGTGTTGTTACCTAAAACCTATAAATCTCTATCTTCTGTAAAATTGTACGCAAATAAAATAGTAAAAACCCCCAACGTTATAAAGCCAACCCCCTTGAATGTTTGAGAACCTCTGTCTACACAATTTCCCGACCTATATAAGGTGGGGAGCAGAGATCACGGCACATCATTCGGGGAGCAACAGGTGACCGTCACAAAGGTAAGTTCATTTTATACTACAACCTTTGCGCAGTGAGGACGCACCTTTATTTTAATACTGGCTGATTTTAAAAATAAAATAAGGTGATATCTATTCGTGTCTTACTTTGTTTAAAATTGGAATCCATATTTTAGTGCTAATAAAAATGTGCAGCGAGAACGCATCGTTGCGTTTTTTTTCTCATTTTGATACTGGCAGATTTAAAAAAAATAAGTTACCTATTCGTGTTTCGAAATTGAATTATATTTCGATTTTAATTGTATTTAACAGTGTATTTAACAAACTGACATGTCATTGTAACAAAAACTCATCATAATTTTTACACGAATTCTTTCATTCGAATTTGATTCTGGTTGATTTTAATTTAAAAAAATAAAATATTATTCGCGTTAACAAATTGTGTTCCAAATTCGATTTTTGAAGTGAAGAATAAGAAGTTTACATATCAGTGGCAACGTATCATAACCTTACCTTTTTGTTATCTTGATACTGGTCGATATCTTAAAAATAAAAATAATTCGGAATTAAAATTAAAATCGATTTTTACAGTGTTCTTCTATTTATTTTTAAAAACTTTTGTGCAGTGAGGAAGGAATCTTTAACTAACACGGAGGTAAACTTACTGATTTAATATTGAGTTTCAATTTTCATATTTTATGATTTCTTTGAGACGTGATTTTTGTGATTTTTGTACATATCATAAAAAATTTGGTAATTTTCAAAAAAGTAAAAGTGCCACCAAAGCGTATACAATACAATACCACAGTCCGACTAAAACGGATCAAAATCTATAATTTATCTATCATTTTTTACATTTTTTTGACACTTAGGTCATAGAATAGATGTCTGAAAAAATGTAATTTTAGCCCCCAGTTGCCAACAGATAGACAATTGATTTAGACGGATGTTTTCACTGTTCAAAAAAAAAACAGGCC
The DNA here is from genome assembly GCA_907269075.1 of Idaea aversata. Lineage (NCBI taxonomy): Eukaryota > Metazoa > Arthropoda > Insecta > Lepidoptera > Geometridae > Idaea > Idaea aversata. The sequence goes on from OU026103.1 coordinate 5,326,010, forward strand.
AAGTACGAGTCTGCACCAAGTGTTCCGTATCATGTTATTTGGGTGCCCCACTATTTTTTTTGTGTTTTAGTTATTTGTTCGGCAACAGAAATACATAATCTGTGAAAATTTCAAATCACTAGCTATCATGGCTCATGTAATACAGCCTGGTGATAGACAGACGGACAGACTGATGGACAGAGAAGTCATAATAGGTACGAAACCCTAAAATAAAATTAAATATAGTTGCAAAATTAAAAATGATTGTATTAATTTTACGTTCCGGAAAAAAAAATCGTCAATTTGACACTTAAATCTAATAATGAATCAATTACTGTATGTCAACATAGGTATATCACCAGTATCTGCTGTGCTTGACATACAATTAATATTTTAAATCTATCTATCTATAATATAAAAATCAATTGCTGTTCGTTAGTCTGGCTAAAACTCGAGAACGGCTGGACCGATTTGGCCAATTCTTTTTTTGTTGTGTTTGTTGTAGTCCAGGGAAGGTTTAAACGTCGGACTTACGCGGGTGAAACCGCGGGGCGCAGCTAGTCTATAATATAAAAATCAATTGCTGTTCGTTAGTCTGGCTAAAACTCGAGAACGGCTGGACCGATTTGGCCAATTCTTTTTTTGTTGTGTTTGTTGTAGTCCAGGGAAGGTTTAAACGGTGAGTACTTACGCGGGTGAAACCGCGGGGCGCAGCTAGTAATTTTATAAAAAAGTTACTAAGTAGGTACTTATACCTATTTAATGTGAAATTGAATCCAAAGTCAAAATAATATAAAATACACCACCTACTATAATTTAGATTGAAAGTCATGTTTTGTGAAAAAAACCTAGTCGATAAAAATGTTTAGCGTTACGAAAATGTGTAACGAAAAACCGTAAGAGAAACTAATCTCCCACATCCTACTAAAATACATATATCGGGATCGATTCCCGCCTCAGACAAGTATTTATGCATAGATATTTGTCTGTGGTGTGGTTGTTTCTATGTATTATAAGTATAAGTATATTTACAAAAGAAAAGTATAAAAGTAGTATATCCGTTGTCTAGCACCCATAACACAAGTCTAGTTACTTAGCTTGGGGCTAGATGGCGATGTGTGGAGTGTCCATAAAAAATAAAAATAAACTACCATATTTATACGTCCTTGTCCATACATATTTAAAAATAAAAACAAATTAAAAGGTTCAAAGGTTTGGACCTTTATTCGCTTTAGGACAGATTCGCTTTATGACAGATTCGCATTACGGCAGAAATTGTACAGATAAGTACACTATTTAAAAAAAAATCTAGGACTTCGTTCCAAAAGCGTGTCCCGCGACACTTTTTTTTTAAATTTCATTTATTAATTTGTTACAATATCACTTACAAGCTAAAACTTATGATCTAACTAGCACTAAATACCTATACTAATACCTATCAGAAACTTTCCATAAGTTAGTCAACTAAAGATTTAAACTTGAAACAACTTTAGCTTAACAAACAAAACACATATTGGTAGATTGATATCTTTGTAATAAAGCTAGCAAATGTACCGTAATGTACTTAATATAATAGAGTTACGCGCTTAAGCTAAACGCCCACTGAGTTTACTTGGAAAACAGCCAAAAAACATGAAAGTTAGAAAAATCTATGAATATATTAGTTGTCCTTGTTTTGCCATATTATTATAAAATAAAATGAAAAATTTGTTCGATTCTCAGACCTAACGAATATAGGTAGGTACACAAAAAACTTCATACAAATCGGTTCAGCTGTTTAAGTGGTCAAAGGTAACTAACACCGCCACACGAAAATTTTACATATCACTACATAGTATAAAAAAAAGTCACTTTTCGCCGTCCCTATTTCCCTTTGTATGCTTAGATCTTTAAAACTACGCAACGGATTTTGATGCGGTTTTTTAAAATAGATAGAGTGATATAAGAGGAAGGTTTATATGTATATTACATGCACAATATAGCCGTGCGAAGCCGAGGCGGGTCGCTAGTTAGGGATAAATTATTCAAAGTTGATTAGTCAATCAACTTTGAATTCCGTTCGTTCGTTGACGGCTCAAAAGCCAATGGCCCGATCGGGCAAAAAGAATAATGGCAAAACTTCGAACAAAAATTACTTGTTTGTTTGTTTGCAAGGAGGTTCTTGAAGTTCCTATTATTATTGTTTATCGATTCAAAAAAATACTTCTACGCGGACGAACTAACGGGTAAAAGTTAATAATAATATGAAAATTACGAGATTAAGGCTTGGGAAAATAAAACTTTATTTAAATACGCATAATTAAAAAGTTTATGACCTAAAAAATAGTTTGATAAAAACTGCGTTTAAGTTCATACTGTCTAGTTTCTAAAATGTCCAAAGGTTTTAAAGTATCCAATTCCCAAAATGTTCAATTCCTGATTGGCGGTATAATAGTCGCCTACATCTTTTTTTGCGCGGCCACCAAATAATGTCTAATGGAATTCGATATTATGAACTTGAACTAAAACCTGACACTAAACGAGATTTTGTTTACTTGGCATTTGTTATTTGTTAAATAATTCATTTATTTAATTTCATACACAGGGGTACATATAAAGATCTTAAATCCTCCATGGTTCACCTTATAGGCATTCGAAATATTCACAATGTGTTAAGTATATACTAATTTACCAAAAATATAGAATTTGTATTATACAAATGTCAATAATCACTATCACTACTCACTACATAGTATAAAACAAAGTCGCTTTTTCTGTCCCTATTTCCCTTTGACTGCTTAAATCTTTAAAACTACGCAAAGGATTTTGATGGGGTTTTTTTAATAGATAGAGTGATTCAAGAGGATGGTTTATTTATATGTATAATACATGCATAATATAGCCGTGCGAAGCCGGAGCGGGTCGCTAGTTTAGAATATAAATTAATCGATTAGGCCAGTCAAATAAAATAAAATAAATAATAAAAAATTAAATGTCCTCTATACCATACCATAGGAGCATATTATAGGCCAAATCAACTTAAAAATCGGTGGTGACAGACGGACAAGAAAGTGATCTTATAAGGGTTCCTTTTTGTACCTTTTGAAGTACGGAATCCTAAAAATGGTTCACCGTTTACTATGCTAATAATCTTTTTAAACTCACACGATTTGTATTCATAGTAATTATTATTTCTCTTACCTCGACGTTTCGACTATGTTACAACAGTAATTGTTGCGAGGAGACTGGTCAGTCTAAGAGGTAAGAGAAATAAATAAAAAATACGCGATTATGACCCGGGAAAATAATTATTATGCTAATAATCGGTAAAAAAAGTTAAACAAAAATTATTTGTGTAGACGTGAAGAACTATCTCTATGAAATCTTTCATTTAATTTCTATTTCACGCTGTTATAGTCTAAGAAAAAGTCATGTTAAAACTTTATAGCTCATAAAACAGAATTAAACTTAAAGCTTCTATACAAGCTATTGGATTTGAGATCCTACAGTACTACCTGTATGTGATTTTTTAAACTCACACGATTTATATTCATAGTAATTATTTTGGCGGGTCTTAACCGCGTATTTATTATTTTTATTTCTCTTACCTCGACGTTTCGACTATGTTACAATAGTCATGGTCGCGAGGAGACTCTAATAATAAATAGAAAATAATTACTACCTGTGTGTGAGTTTAGATTTGATAGGAATCGGGATAAAAAGTAGCCATGTTCTTTTTCAAGGTCCAATCTATACCAAAATTCTTAGGCGTAAAAATGTAACAGATAGACAGTCTTTCGTATTGATAATATAAGTAGTGATGCAGTGGTGTTAGCCTAGTGGTAAATACCCCGACTTTAATTCCGAAGGTCGTGGGTTTGAATCCCGACGTGCCACCAATGTATTTTTCTTACGAAGAATTTATGAGCGCTGATTTCTCTTACGGTGAAGGAAAACATCGTGACGAAATCCGCGGCTTAGTTGGCTCCGGACACGTTCTTTCTCCTGGACATGGTCGACTAAGCTGAGAGGGTAGTATAAGTGCTAGACAAGCCTACTCCATGCACGCTAAAAGGATCGAACTAAAGATGCTTAGTTATTTGTCTGTGGTCTGCTGGTTGTTCCTGTGTTGTATTATAAGTATATATTTACAAAAGAATAGTATGTAAGTAGTATATCCGTTGTCTAGTCCGTCTTGAAGCTAGATGGCGATGTGTGGAATGTCCTGCAATATTTAAAAAAAATAAAAAAGTGGTCTAGTTGCGAAAAACAGCCCTTGGACGGAGACCTTATTGAATTCTTTGTTAGGTTACTATAAAATTCAAAGGTTTTTTATTCAATTATTGAATTACAATGGTCGAACAAATGATTTAAAATTCTTTTGTGGAATATCAAATATAAAACATTCGTGTACTTAGCTAAATATTATTTATAATGCGAGTTATTTTCATTGTAACACACCCACATGTAATACGAAAATAAAAGCTTTCAACTCGTTATACCGTAAAATTAATGTGCAGCGACATTTTACGTAGTCAAGCACGATGTTACCCTTCAGATTTGTAACCAGTTTCATAACCTGCTACGTAAGAAGACTTTTTTTTATTTCTTCATCATCATCAGCCGGTGTCAGTCCACTGCTGGACGTAGGCCTCTCCCAAGATACGCCACTGAGCCCGATCTTCGGCTCCACTTCTCCATTCACTGCCCACCGCTTTGCGTATGTCGTCGCTCCACCTGGTCACAGGGCGTCCTACACTACGTTTGCCAATTCGCAGTCTCCACTCCAGGACAAGTTTACCCAACGATTATCAGTCCTGCGGCAGACTACGTTTACCAATTCGCAGTCTTCACTGCAGGACAAGTTTACCCCAACGATTATCAGTCCTGCGGCAGATATGACCAGCCCACTGCTATTGGCCTATCGATAATATCGATAGGCTTTTTCAGATGAAAACTATCGATAGTTTGACAACACTACCCACGGTTTCACCTACAAAAGTTTCGAATCATTATTAAGTCACCAACTGAACATTAACCAGTATCAACAGTTTGATTGCAGATAAAATGCACTCCGCTCTAAGGATCGTCGTCTCCGTGGTTGTCATCTCTACTGCTTTGGCCACCTATCGTAAGTTAAATAATTCAATAATAATTATCATATTTATTTACAGATCATTTAGAATTTAGACCCATAAAATCGCATGTCTTACCATACTATAAAGTAAAAGTACCTAATATAAATAAACAAATTTTGCCCCCGTTTTTCACCCCCATAGGGGTAGAATTTCGGAAAATCCCGTCCTAGTGAGCACCTTCGTCATAAAAGGAACCCCCATGCAAAATTTGAGACTTCTAGCACTTGTAGTTTCTGAGATATCGTGATGAGTGAGTGAGTGAGTCAGTGATTTTCTCTTTTATATATATAGATAAAACTTTTGTGGGTCCTATTTTGACTTTTGAAATAGATTAAAAAAGTAGGGGCTTTCGTAAATAGTAGTGCCATTAAATACATCGCAAGTTTCATTTTTCAACACGGATTTGTAGCGTCATTTAAATTTTTTTATTTCATCTTTTCTGTCGGGTCATAACACTTACCTATTTTCAATCAATCAACCATTTATTTGCGAATAAAGGTACTTAATTTGATATTATTTTGACTATGACATGCGGCAAACATTTTAAGTTTAGCAGCATTCTGCCTAAAAATATTATATTGTATACTTCTTTAGTAGATACCTATTAAAATATCTTTAAAAAATCTGGTATATGTATGTACAGTCACATTACCAATTAGCTGAACCCCACGTGACCCAGAGCTCATTCGCATATCTGTAATCAATATAGTATTTACCTATTTTGTTATTTTTTTATACTGTATATTGTATTGTATAGTATATTATTAAAAAAACAGAATCTGGTAACATTACTTTACAACCTTACATATTTGCGAGTGAGCTGTAGCGGTCACGTGGGGTTCAGCTAATTGGTAATGTGACTGTACCTACACCTACGGTCGGAGTCAGAATTGCAGATCCGCCTGCCGTAGAGTTTTAAAATGACTTTTATAAGAATTTAATAATAGTTCTATTTATATTTATCCAATCAATTCATGAGTTGAAAAACTTTAAACTTGAATTCGAGCAAGACCTTAGAAACTTGCTTGAGTTGAGAACATTCTAATAACAGCAATTTTGGAGCTCTACGGTGGGTCTGTATTTCTGACTCCGATCATACGTAGGTAGCTTACCACTGTGTAGGATGTAGAACGACCAACAAGTTTAGTGAGACACCTACCAAAACCCACAATTATAAACCAAACCACGGACACCTAAATCTAAATTACTCGAACAAAGTTAATCTTCGTCACAAAAAATACAATCTGATATTGTATCGGAATCGGCTTTAGAGATTACACGTCGAATGCATAAAGTTACTGTGTGGAATACTGATGAAAGATTTATCAATTAGGTATCTAACAATATTGGAAACTTTCCTTTTCCTGTAAAAATATTTTTTTTTTTGCGGAAAGCGTCAGCCAGCGTAGTGCCAGTGTTAAGTTTTATTTTACATGTTTTTAGGGTTCCGTTGCCAAATGGCAAAAAACGGAACCCTTATAGATTCGTCGTGTCGTATGTCACAGCCACTTTTTTCCGAAACCATGAGAACTGTGAACCGCCACAAATAGAAAAAAAAACCATAAATTTTATGGATCCCCATACTTAGAACTGAAACTAAAAAAAAAATTTATCAAACCCACGTGATACGTGTGGGGTATCTATAGATAGGTCTTTATAAATGATATTGAGGTTTCTAATATAATTTTTTTCTAAACTGAATAGTTTACGCGAGAGACACTTCCAAGGTGGTAAAAAGTGTCCCCCTCCTGTAACTTCTAAAATAAGAGAATGATGAAACTAAAAAAAATATATGATATACATTACCATGCAAACTTCCACCCAAAATTGGTTTGAACGAGATCTGATAAGTATTTTTTTTTAATACGTCATAAGCCGTAAATTGCTATTTACCCTTCATTCATGTATTTTTACCACTAGCGCCATCTATTTTTTTATAACTCCTATTTAACAGACGTGATTTTTATGAGATGGTAATAGTACGGAACCCTTCGTGCGCGAGTCCGACTCGCACTTGACCGGTTTTTTTTTACATAATATCGTAGGTTAGCGTTTTAGCACTTTTAACACTATCACACCTGCCTGAAGGTATTAGGTGACGTCTAAGATGTAGCACGCTTTCCTAGAAAAAACCTATTCACTCGCTACTTAAAATCCCCAAATTGTACATGTCAGGAAAGACAGACAAGGACTGTTCGAACAAGGAATGAAAAAGCAAAACATTTAGTGCGGGTGTCTGGAATGCTGGGTAAATAATCATTGCACCGAATTATTCCGATCTGTCCCCATGCTTTGTCCCATTAAGGGGACAGATCGAACAAAAAAGTTTGATTTGTCCCATTGTTACCAACGAAGGGACAGATCGAACTTTATTCATCCTTTAACGGTTCTGTCCCACTATCACTGACAGGGAGAGGCTCCTGAATTTAATCTTTTTTACATTTTTGCACTTTCATAACCAAATATCATAAAATGCGACCAATTTTAATTAAGACTACTAAACCTTAGTATAGGATACACTACACAATATACCATAGTTATTCACGATCCCCTTGTAAGCTTTGATCATACATAATTGTACTTATATAAAGAGGATTAATAAAATACAACGAGAAATGAACTTATTCCTTGTTTGTCTTGTCCGAAAACGATACTAATTTGAAATGGCCAATACTATCTTGCAATTAAATAGATTAATTAATTATGCACAAAAGAGGTAGGATATTTAAGTATTCCCAAAGGAGGTTTGCAAATGTTAGTAAAATAAGATATTTATAAAAATGAGGTTTGTTGCTGAATGAAGTGCAAACCAAGGATCTTGGTTTTATGTTTAGAGTGCAACCTTATTTTACCATTTTTATTTAACACTATTTTTTTTTTTTTTTTTTTTTTTTTTTTTTTTTTTTTTTTTTTTTAACTCCTTGCAGTATAAGAAAAGGAGTTAAAAAAAAAAAAAAAAAAACTGGCCAAGTGAATTTGAAGTTGAAAGTTTGAATTCGGTTAAAAAGTACAGTTCTCATCTCTATTTCACTGTAGATATAGTTTAAATATTATATGGAGCGGTGTTGGCTTAGTGGTAGATACCTCGACTTTCATTCTGAAGGTCGTGGGTTCGAATCCCGGCCGACCGTGCACCAATGGATTTTTCTTAAGAAAAAATTATGTGCGATAATTGACATTGCTCTTACGGTGAAGGAAAACATCGCGATGAAACCCGCCCGCGGCTTGGTTGGCTCCAGAAGTATTGAGAAGTTCTCTCTTTTGTACATGGTCAACTAAGTCGAGAGGGTAGTAAGTGCTGGGCAAGCCTACTCCACCCTCACGCAAAAAGGACCCAATTAATAAGGGTCTAATTGCGGAAAAAAGCAAGTACAAGTAGTTTAAATATCTTGGTGTAATGTTTTATTTCAATGAGTAGGTGGTTAAAGAGACAGACTTAGCACTGATTGTTATAAATTGTAGCTTGAGACAATTTCTATTTTTACTCTCTTCCAAAAAGAGAATAATAGAGTTCTCAGTTTATTTCAATTTGTTTGTGTATGATATGCAGATTTTTTATAGAAAACCTTATGATAGATTTCCTCACTTATATTAATGTTCAACTCCTGACGTATCCCCTGGGAGAGTATAGGGGATCCGCGAGACGCTCTAATCTAATTTTATTCTCAATGGTCAATGGTGTCATTTTCCATAAAAAACTAAAATCCTGGTATCTAATATCTAAGGTTTTTATAGCACATCGGAATTTTTCGATAATGACGATAATTAATAGATTAACTATTAGTATGTACTTGTACCAATTTAGTGATTTAAGCTTTAAGCATCTATGTTTTTAATACTGGATGCTCGAAATGAGTAATCTGTTGGAACCATATTATACCTATGTAAGATCTTTATGTACACAGATAGAACAATAAATGATATTCTATTCTATATTAGGTCCGACTGCCATAAAATGTTCTCGTTGGGAGTAGGGGATACGTTAGGGGAGCCTACGGGCGTGAAATTATTTTTTTACTGGAATTTTTTTTTTTATTTTTTTTTTTTAAGTAGAAAGGTCACACGGAGGGTTGCAAACTTCATACAAAAAATATTAGACGAGTTCATTAATGGATTTTTTTTTAGATTTCACGAATTCGTCCTATTTGGGCCGTAGGTATATGTATAGGACGAGTCCATGGGTCACTCGAACTATTATTTCAATAACTACAAATAAGTGCCTACTTTATTTTTTTTGTTGACTGTACCTTTAAAGTAGGTAGGTACTTGTAAAGTGATATGGGACAAACTGAGGTTTTATTGGAATGTGGGGCAAAACTTTAGGACAAACGAAGAATAAATCTTGCATAAGGGTGAGCGCACACCTAGCCGCGCCGCACGCGCCGCCGCAGTCGCCGCAGCGAAGGAAATCCCCAAGGCCGATGCTGATGACGTCACCAGCTGGAGCTGCGCGCATACAAACGGTGACTGCGGCGCGTGCGGTGCGGCTAAGTGTGCGCTCACCATAAGTGTATCGTTTTTAGGTATTAATTGAGTATTAAATAAATTTATTTTGGTTTTTTTTTATACAGACAGCAGCACAAAGCTTCGTCGTGATGGTGTGTTAAACTTGTACCCATTCCCACGCGTGGGACGGGCTTCTCGACACACGTGGCAGGTTCCAATCAACGATTTTTACCTAGGTAAGTCTGATAATATTACCGTTGTTTTTCAATTTATAATCTTGGACGGACAAGCTTGAAAAATTCTAAAACAGTTCAGTGCTTAACGGTTCCCCTGGGGGAGCATAGGGGGTCCGTGAGACCTTCCGAATTTATTTTAAAATAAAGTCCTTCACAGGGGGATCGTTTTCCGTAGGGGGATCGTTAGGGGGACCGTAAATTGTCAACCCTATTTTTCGAAAATTTATACATACTCAAACATTTGTTTTTATTTTTAGTTTATCAATCAATGCGCCAAGTATTTGAGAAACTGTAGGGGTTTAATTTTTTTTTATACATCCGTGCTTGTCATTCTTGTCAAATTCTCTCTTGACAGAGGACATAACGGGTGGACATAATGTTATCCTCGGCCCATGCTCGCTCTGCAGCACAAGCAGGGCTTAACTCAACCGTGACCCTGCACTTTTGTTGCCACAAAAACTGCTGCAAAACAAAAACTGCTGCAAAACTTTTTCTTTGACTTATCACCTCCCATGTAACTTGTACCATAGTTTTAAGTTTGTTTGTGTATTTGTTATTGCTTTCTTAAAAGTTAATTTTCTATCTACGATCCGCGATTAATGTTCCTAACATTAAAATCACAAAGGTTATTAACGTGAATTAGGAACGAATATCTTCATCGCATTTTAATGACTTTTTGTTTCCATAATAATCTCATTAACAGAAGTTTGAGAAACGCTGGAAAAGTCGTAAAATACGGGTAAAAATGAACATAGGGATGATTCTCATTAGACCGGGCCGTGTCCGGAACTTAGCCAGTCCGTGCTGCACGTTTATATTACACCGGGTTATCAGCTGCCGAGGGGACGCGACGGGGCGGATCCGTGGAGTAAACGAGCGTCGTTCGGGCACGGACGGGACACGGATCATGCACGGTGTAATACACGTAATAGACGCGCTGAAGGCAACACTTAATATTTATAAGTGGGATAAAGTATCTAAAGAGGAGGTATGGAAAATCTTTGAAAATTTCAGAAAACGTTTAACCCTGTGTATCAAAGCCAAAGGCGGTTATTCGATTTCGTTACAACCACGGGAAAAATAACCACCTCCTCCATAAATGGGGACTTAGGAAGCCACCACAGTGCGATTGCGGAGCACCTGACCAAACCTTTTCCCATGTGGTAAACGAATGACAACTTCACCGTTTTTCCGGTGGAATGTCGGAAGTTCATAAACTAGCCGCCGCAAGCTGGCTGAAAAACTTGAACGCAGGCCATACGCCATGATGAGGCGGTTATTTTGAAAACTAATAAGTATTATTAATTTAAACAATAAAATTATTCATAAAACTGTTTGTCAACGTATTTTAGAGCTATATATAAATTGCTTCATACAAAATGAATGTAACGTTTCAAATCCGTGCCCCATCCGGGCACACTGCACGCCTCGCTCTAATGAGAATCATCCCTAAGACTTAATTCCTTAATTATTCGCGAGTTTTTAGTCAACTTATCGTATTTTATTTCAATCAATGTTTCAAACTTGATGAAGATTACCTAGAAGAAATGGCTTCAAGCGATAACATCGCCTAATTGTAACTTTTTTAGTTAAAAAACATTTCAGTTTTTGTTTATTTTTTCAAATGTTGTAGTGCTGTACTAATAAATGTATTTCTATTCTATTCTTCTTTCTGAGAAATTTGTAAAATACAGATCTTGGTAGCAGTTTCAATATTCCTAGATTTTTCTCTTTGTATTCTTAGATATACGGTCTATTTTATCCTTTGATTCGAAATCACAGGACCTAGATATAGGTACGGTCTTTTGACAGCAGTTCCCTGAAAAATTAATAAACATGTCTGAATTACTTACTAACCTAGTTAGGGGGTCGATCGTCAAAAATCGGGACCAATATGGGACACGTAGCGAAATGAAATACGAGACACGTAGCAATAGGCATAGGGCACATAGCAAAACGGGACAATCCCTTATATACGGTACGAGTAGGTACCTACGGAACGGGACGAGACGCATGATACTTCTACAAAAAACATTGCAGGACAACCCATCTAGCCCCAAGCTAAGCAGGGCTTGTGTTATTAAATAATAAATAAATAAATATTTCAGGACATATTACACATCGCCATCCAGCCCCAAGCTAAGCAACTTAATGCTTGTGTTATGGGTGCCAGATAACGGATAAACTACTTATATACCTTTTTTTTTTGTAAATATATACATATTATACATATAGGAAACACCCAGAACCAGAAACAAGAATTTATGGTCAGCATAAATACTTGTTCCCGGCGGGAATCGAACCCGCAACCTTCTGCGTCGCAGTCGGGTGTTCGCCCGACGCGCCACAGAGGTCGTCGTCGTCCTTTTCTTTTGTAAATTTATACTTAACTAGCGACCCGCCCCGGCTTCGCACGGCTATATTATGCATGTATTATACATAATATATAAACCTTCCTCTTTATTCACTCTTTCTATTAAAAAAACCGCATCAAAATCCGTTGCGTAGTTTTAAAGATCTAAGCATACAAAGGGAAATAGGGACATAGGGACGGCGAAAAGTGACTTTATTTTATACTATGTAGTGACTAGCAGCGCTCCCCGGTTTCACCCGCATAACTCCCGGTCCCGTGGAAATATCGGAATAAAAAGTAGCCTATAGCTTTCCTCGATAAATTGACTAGTCAACACAAAAATATTTTTTCAATTCGAACCAGTAGTTCCTGAGATTAGTGCGTTTAAACAAACAAACAAACAAATTCTTCAGCTTTATAATATTAGTATAGATTTACATATAGAAATACCAAGACCAGAAATAAATTCTTTAAAAAAATACTTGTTCGCGGCGGGAATCGAACCCGCAACATTTTGCGTCACAGGCGGGTGTTCGCCCGACGCTCCACAGACAATCTAAGCTATCTATACATATAAAATATTTTGTCCTGACGGTTTAACGCACAGCCTAAACCGCTGATCGTAGAGACCTGAAACTTGGAGGGTGTGTTCTTTGTATGACGTAGGCATCTGATAAGAAAGGATTTTGTAAAACTCAAACCCCATGCGTACGAAGTCGCGGGCGAAAGCTAGTCTAAATTATATTTTACTAGCGACCCGCCCCGGCTTCGCACGGCTATATTATGCATGTATTATACATATAAACCTTCCTCTTGAACCACTCTATCTATTAGAAAAAACCGCATCAAAATCCGTTGCGCAGTTTTAAAGATTTAAGCATACATAGGGATACAGGGACAGAGATAGCGACTTTGTTTTATATACTACTAGCTGCGCCCCGCGGTTTCACCCACGTAAGTCCCGATCCCGTGGGAATATCGGGATAAAAAGTAGCCTATGTGTTAATCCGGGTATCCAGCTATCTAGATACCGAGTTTCATCACAATCAGTCCAGTAGTTTTTGCGTGAAGGAGTAACAAACATACACACACACACACACACACAAACTTTCACATTTATAATATTATAGGATAGGATTAGGATAGGATTAGGATTAGGATTAGGATAGGATTAGGATGTAGTGATAAACCACCAAAAACTATAATTATTGTTATTTACTGTAGTGTCTGGAACATGTATTAAATACTAATCTACTTTATTTTCAGCGCCTACATAATTCCATATAATTATAAACTTTTCGGTTTGCATATCGAAACGCGTGAAAGTTTCGTGACCTTTCCAGAATTTTGATGGGCAGCGAACAATGTTTGCTCAAGGAATTAGGTAAAATATTTATCTTGGAATTTGGCGCTAATATAATTTATTAACTAATACTTTAGTAATAGGTACAATCAGGCAACAAAAGTGGATAGTTTTCAAATATCTCCTCCGACCTCTGTGGCGCGTCGGGCGAACACCCGACTGCGACGCAGAAGGTTGCGGGTTCGATTCCCGCCGGGAACAAGTATTTATGCTGACCATAAATTCTTGTTTCTGGTTCTGGGTGTTTCCTATATGTATAATATGTATATATTTACAAAAAAAAAAGTATTTAAGTAGTTTATCCGTTATCTAGCACCCATAACACAAACATTAAGTTGCTTAGCTTGGGGCTGGATGGCGATGTGTAATATGTCCTGAAATATTTATTTATATTTATTTATATTTATTTATCTATTATTTTTAGAGTAAGTTTATTTTAGTGTGTCATTACGAGTATGTCCCATACCCCGGACCTTTGGAAGGCATTTTGGAAGGCTGTTGACTTCGGCTCCACGCACGCCTAAATAATAATTAAATAAATATTAAATAAAAATAAACTATTGTCTAGGATTAAAATCTTTCAAGTCAAGTAGCTTAAACATTCTACTGATACTTATTTTATTTATATTTTCATACCTGCAGCACTTTGCTCACGGATTAAAGCCCTACCTATAAACCTCAACTTAAAGCAAGACTTTATTCCCAAGGGAGATAATGTTGTATGAAACTCCCAAGGGAATAAAGTGATTTGAATTTGGAACGTTGAAAAAAGTAATTTGATTGGTCTACAAAAATCTAGCAGGCCACGATTTAAGTATGTTTTTTATTTTGATTGTCACGTTAAGTCTAAGCAAATAGGTTTTGCCTATAATACCTACCAAATATTTACCATCATGCTACCATCTCATTGCAATTGCCCCATTTTTTTTAAAGTGGATTTTTTTTAAATAGGAAACTGGCCAGCACAAGAATAAAAAAAATATTGGACTGACGGTATGGAAAGTAGAGTATGCACCTCGGGATAAAGCATATCTTCGTCTTGGGCGGCTTGAACCCCTCGCTTCACTCAGGACTCTACTTAACTCCCTCGCTTCGCTCAGGAGTTGACCCAAGAGTCCCTCGTTACACTCGGGGTTCAATATGCCACCCACAACATAAGACATTGCTTTATGCCCTTGATGCATAATCTACTATTATAACTGAAGACAAACAGTTCTATTATACAGTATACATGTACTACTATATTATAAATCTAAAGTAAAAAATAGTATTTTCTAAGGTTTTCACGACTTGAACTTATTAAAAAATTAATAAAGAATAAATATAATTAAATATAAATACTATGTAAATGCCTCCGCAAATGAAACTCTATACCTATAGGTAATAATAATTGAACTAAACAATTTTAAGAACTCTACTCTGGGCTCTCACTTTAGTTACCGACTGTACTATAGGCCTGCGTATGTTGGTGTTTCTCACGGTAGCTACTTTATCAGTTTTATGTTTTCATAGACGTAAATATAATAATTGTCGGATTGCGAAAACATTGGACGACCTCAGTCGACGGGCGAACACTTGTCTGCGACGTAGATGGTTGTAGGTTCGATTCTTGCCTCAAACAAATATTTATATTTGTTGTACGGTCGGCTGCATAATTTCAGACCAACCGTGGAGCTCCAAAACGGCTGTTATTAGAATGTTTTCAACACAAGCAAGATTCTAGACACCTGCTTTAGTTGAAGTTTAAAGTCTTCTAACTCATCAATTTATCAAACAAAAATTATTAGAATGAAAACATTCCAATAATAACCATTTTCGAACTCTACCGGGGCTGTAATTATGCAGCCGACTGTACCTATAATAAAAAAAAGAAAAGTGCATTAGGTTGGTATATCCGTTGTCTGACTACCAAATCACAAGCCTAGTTGCTTAGCTTGGGGCTAGATTGCGCTGTGTAAAGTATCATATAAGTATTATTTGTTTAATTTATCCAGAATACGAACCTTTAGAAAAGCGGCAGTTGTACGCGTTCCCTCGAGTCGGACGTAGTGATGCGACACTATCCCGGGAGTTCCAGCCGGTCCCGGCGCACGAGGCTTCTAACGCCGACAATCCCGGGATGTGGTTCGGCCCGAGACTAGGTCGCTCATTCAAGAACGATGACGATGGTAAGGTATTAACTTAAGTAACGCCCGAATCTGCAAGGCTACTTAACTTAAGCGGCGATTAAATTGACATTTAAGTGTATGCTTCAATAAGATATTAAGTCTTAAATATTTAGGGGACTCCTAAATATTTGAGAGTCGTTTGAGAAGAAGATGAATAAAATCCCTTCCTAGGGACATTTACGACTTTTAATTTTATTAAATGTAGGTTTTATAATTTAATTGTTGTGAAAAATATTTTATCCCAAAAATGTAGGTCTAACTAAAAGTAAAAAAACAATAAAAAAAAGACTAAGTAGATAAATGAAAAAGCTTATGACTTTCTTGTGATTTCTTTTCATTGGTACTCTCATTTTCTTCGTCATCATAACTTAGTTTCAAGATGATGCATCTATCTTACTCTCAAATACTTTTATTTTCATTATTTATTTGAGACAGGGGCCATACAACAATATCTATCTTAAAGACAAATCATTATGTGAATGATTTAAGCAATAAAATATTTTTGATTGAATTATTATTGTTTTGAGATATTTTCTCACAACTGACTTTTTTTCAGTGACATAGAAATACCCTGTTATTGCGCAAGCGTTTCCGTAATAAATTAGATTACTTTTACATAAATATTATCAACTCCCTAGCCAGACAACCCAGACGTATAGGCCACGACCACGATCTGTCAATGTCTTTCAATTGGTACAAAATTTCATGAAGTCTTTGCTATCGCAACACTGCCGTAGCACCGATTTATGACATACAAGAATAGGGCAATAAATTATTCCAGTTTCAGCTAAAAATATTTTTCTTTAAAGTGTTTATTTATAGAATAATTATTATCATTTTTGCAGACATTACAATCCAAAACGAAAACGTAGATCGCAGCGAACCAGAACAAATCGAAGAGAGAAAGAAGCGTCAGACGAACTAATGTCAAATTCTAACATAATTTCAAAATACGTCCAGAATAAACATGGCAAAACGATGCGATGTGATGCCAAAAACAAAGATTACCAGATAAAGAAAGTTTTCTTGGATTAAAATAATTTCAGCATTGAGCAAACTGCTCGTTGACTGGGACTACATGCCTGACTCAAGCACAATAAACTAATTTCCTAAGTACAAAGCCAATCTGTTTTGAGCCCAAATCAAGACGAGAAGGAGTTGCATCGCATCATTTTGCTCTTTTTCGCTCAAAGATATAATTTGAAAAGTAAGCTCAAATGCTTAGAACTAAAGATAGAAAATGCCTAGTCAAAAATTCGAGTCAATGTTTTATGTAAATTAGGTAATATTATATTTTAAATTATACCTACTCTCTATCTTGTATGATAAATGTATTGTATGACGTGATAATGTAAGTACGTTAATATAAATAATTATGGAGAAATTATGTACGGTACGGCGAGAAATAAAAAAATACAAAAAGAAACACAAATGAAACAAACATGCATAAATATGCTAATAAACACTTTACCCCTTAAGTCGCATAGTCGGTTAAAAAGTTGTAAACTAGAACATTTTACAAATAAAACATTTTTTATTTCCCGCCACGCCGATCTGTCACCTAATTGTAGCTTGCCATATTATTCCTAAGGCTGGGTGGATTAAAAAAATCCATGGAATAATTATGGCAAATGTTGTTGTTTGTACAATAAGTTAAATTAAAAATAATAATTTATTAATAAATGTCATTTTACGATGGATTTCTTTTGTATTACTTATTACCACAAAATAGGTTTTATTTTAAAGCATTAAATCCTGGGAAAAAAATGATCCCGCAAAGGCGGGCCAGGATTTAATGATCCTTTGATTGGATTCAGTGTCACATCACTATTTATTGTTTCATAAATTCCAGTAAAAAAGTGTAATTATCTCGAAGGCAAAAACTTATATATTTACGAAATAAGTACATAGGTAGATAAGACATATTACTTTCATATTTCACTTTGTAGACAAACTGGGCGAAGGGGTTATTGAAATTAGAAGTTTATTTTATCATGCCCAAACCATACTGAGGCCAATTCTCGTAAATAACATTGTTCAAATTACATTTCAATATCATTTCGATAGCATTTCGATCACAAATAATACCCTCAAAGTAGCTAAAAACACCCTCAAAGTTAGCTTTTTGTAAATAAAAAACTGACTTTGAAGGTATCTTTTGCAATCGAAATGCAATAGGGATGATATTGAAATGTAATTTAAACAATGTTATTTACGAGAATTGATGAAGGCCAATTCTCGATAGCAAAAAAATCCCCTTAATGTTAGCTTTTTTCTTCTTAAAAAAGCTGACTTTGATTGTAATTTGAGCTAATTTGAGGGTATATTGAGCTACTTTGACATAATTGGCATATTTGTCAGCTAAGTTTGTTTAGATAGGCGAATTTGTAATAACCCTATAATTTTTAAAAGAATTTAACTTACACCTGCGATTTCGTCCATGTAAGGGTTAAATTTTCCAAAATTCTTTCTTAGCGGATGCCTATTGCCTACGTCATAATAGCTATCCTATGTGTGCCAAATAGCCCAATCTTTCCTTTAACTTGAGCTATACGTTGGTTTATTAGCAGTCAGTCAGGATTTTTAATTTTATATTTATAGATTTTTACCCAAAATTAGGCCTACCTATCTTAGTTTTGTTTGAATAAATATTTATAAATAAGACAAAGAAAAGTAGAATACGTTTCATAAAAGAAGTCGCGCTGTCATATCGCTATACAGTTTTTACGGAAGTATTGTTAAACCACGGTAAAACCGCACTATCAACACTAAAAAAAACAAATTTTAATGCTCATCAATCAAATTTCACAACCGCGTAATGTAGCTTACTATCTACAAAAGTATCGGTTCAATAGTTCCGGAGAAAAATCATTATAAACTATGAATCTCACATACATTGATAATTATTGTTAGTAGTTCATAAGGGACTTGGTTTCGAAAATTGTTGATTGTATTGTCTTTGGATAGAAATGCCAATCCGTTGGCCAAAGCACATGAGTAGTTGTATTCCTACTCATGTGGCCAAAGTAGCAGTCAGCTCTTCGGTCACCCAAAAAGGTAATCTTAAAAAGTTTCACATAAGTACCTAATTGTTTTTATGTACTTAATTTAAAAAATGTATTCACAAGACTTAGAATAAAAGAAAATTGTATAAAATACTTGAACAGGAGAGAGCTATGTTCGGAGTTTCTCTACGTTATAGAATCCGAAATACGGAAATCCGTAGAAGAATCAAAGTCACCGACATAGCTCTCAGGATTAGTAATCTGAAGTGGCAATGGGCAGGTCATATAGCTCGCAGAACTAACAACCGCTGGGAAGTAAAGGTTCTCGAGTTGGGGCCGCGATGCAACGCGAAACGGAGTGTTGGGAGACCAGCTGCCCGGCGGCGGGCGGACCGACGACATTGTAGCGGTCGCGGGTAGTCGGTGGATGGAGGCGGCTCAGGACTGCTCTGTTTGTGGCGTCGTATCGTATGGGGGAGACCTATGTCCAGCAGTGGACGTGTATGGACTAATATAATTTGATGATGATGACTTGAACATATTCACAAATAGAAAAAACATTGATATTTCTACGTTATAAATTGAAACAAAATATAAATCTCCGTTTTTTAGATTACAACGTTTATAGTAGGTATTTATTCGTTATAGTAGATATATATTTCGTAAACTATAATATATGTAGAAAAGTAGTCTTTTTTCTACATAAACTACAAATATAGTCACGTGTTTTTTATTTTCTTCGTCAGCATCTGACGCCATTGCACATAGGAACTTCAACAACCTAACCTCCTTGCAAACAAGACATTTTTGTTCGAAAGTTTTGCCATTATTCTTTAAACTGGAATAATTCCAATGCGTTATTAAGACTGTCGAGTATGTATAGACAAAAAAAATACCTAATAATATACATATCCTGAGAATCTCCTTTTTTTAAACCCCCTACGCAAAAACGACGGGGTGTTGTAAGTTTGACGTGTCTGTGTGTGTGTCTGTGGCATCGTAGCTCCCGAGCGGATGAACCTATTTGATTTTGTTTCTTTTGTTTGAAACGTGAATCAGTCGGGAGTGTTCGTAGCTATGTTTGATCGAAATCGGTTCAGTCGTCTGAAAGTTATGGGGGCAAATCGGGGTTAAATTCTAAATTTATTAAGTCTTTTAAAAAGTATACCTAGGTATCTTCTAGGGAATAACTACGGAATCACTTTTGTTAAACGGACTATAGTAATGTCTCCGTTGTCTTTATTTAATTTAATATCACGATAGAGGAATAATCTTCCCTCGAGCGATGGACACAAAATTAAAAATATATTCGCTTTGATTAAACACAGTGTTTCATATTATACAGAGTGTTTGGTTAGCGAGTTCAGCGACTTTATTCCACTTTTATTAAAGTTCTTCGTTTATATCAATAAGAATTTAAACTTCAAAGATTCTTAGATGAATAAAATTACTATTTATGGCACTAAAATACATATGGGATATTTTCCGCAACCAGACGTCATTACCTGGGTCCTTTTTGCATGAGGACGGAGTAGGCTTGCCTACCTTTTCAGCTTAGTCGACCATGTCTAGAGAAAATAACTCGTTATGACGTCTGGAGCCAACTAAGCCGCGGGTTTCACCACGATGTTTTCCTTTACCGTAAGAGCAATGTTAAGGAAAAAAAAAACAAAAAAAATAAGTTTTTGTTTTTTGTTAGAAAAACCCATCAGCCGGGCGGGATTTGAACCCACGACTTTCGAAATGAAAGTCGAGATATCTACTACTAAGCCAACACCGATCTTATTAAATGATATATTTACCCTGTTAAACACAAAGACAAAGTAATAGGAAATTAAATAATCTGTATCATTGCAGCCGCAGCTCGCAGTAGAGAATGTAATAAAACTTAAAAAGGTTGGATAAGCAATATCCGATACAAGTCATGACGTATTTATGACGTCACATTCGTCATTTGGTTTTTTAAGTGACCTATGTAAATGCTCTTGAAGGTTTAATTAAGTAATATTTTATTGTTTTAATTAACAAATTTAGTTAATTTTAGCAATCTTGTTAAGGAAAATTGGGTCTACCTGGAACAGGCCTTTTTATCTATTTATTACATTAAGTATGTTCAAAATAACGAATCAAGACGAATTTTAAGCTATGCCGCTAATTTTTAAATTAACATCCGTGCCGAAAGGCAAACGCATTTATGGCTATACAGCCACGTGAACGCAATTTGTACTAAGCAAAGAGACCTTTGGTATACTTTGATAAAAGAGATCCAATCAATTCATAATTCATTTATTTCATTTTATACACATGGGTACATATTAAGATCTTAAATTGAAAAGGAGTTGGTGCCACCATGGTTCACCTTATAGGCATATGAAAATTTACAATGTGTTATTACAAAAATATAGAAATTGTATTATCCAAATGTCAATAAATATTTAGAATATAAATTAATCGAATAGGTCAGTCAAATCAAAATAAAATAAAACCATTACAAAAAATATAAGTCAAATAAAAATATAAAAAATGTCGAAAAAATATACAACTAAATATTTAAATTATCGTTTAAAAAATCTCTTAAATCATAATATACCTACTTTTTCAGCAAGAAAGCCATTGAGTGCGGTTTTGAATCTTTTATTGTCACTTATATTTCTAATTGTCAAAGGTATTTTATTGTAAATAATAGGTCCCTTAATGTCCTAATAATAGGGGTAATAGGGGTGTAATAGGGGTCTTACTAGTAGAATGAGTGTGGACCACAGACATGAATGTCTGTGGTCCACACTCATTCTACTAGTAAGACCCCTACGAGACACCACCACGACTCCACGACTCCTACGAGTTACCATTATAGAACCTGCATGACGGCTCGTGTTAGGATATGCCTTGAAGTATTGAGGGTATGTTCTGATAAAATTAGCAATTTCACTTATGTATGTAGGATTCTGAGTGAAAGGGAACGTAAGACGGTAATGTTCCAGAGATTTATGTTTGATAAGAGTTTGATTGGATTGATAGGATGCTAAGAAATGTGTAAGGAAGAGTGAAACGTTTTTGAATGCGTATGATTCTTAAAGTGAGAGCGAGATGACGATAGAATGAGTGAAAGAGAAAGATAATTAGTAAGGTGTGAATGAGAGGCAAGATAGAAGATAGATTGAAGGAAGTGTAAGTATCTTATGATCACGAAAGTAAGGTATACATGATTCGTCTGAGGCTAGGCCAAACATAGATCTGATACACTTCTTTTGGGCTTTTAAGACAATTGTTTTGTCTGTTGTGTTGCCCCAGAACATAACACCATATCTAAGAATAGACGCAACGTACCCGTGATAGGCTGTTAAGAGTGTTTTAATATTAGACACTTTTCTTAACATATAAAGTGCATATGAAAATTGGTTCAGTCTTATCACTAAATCATTAATGTGCGGTCAATGAGTATTTGATAACCCCAGCACGCCGCCCGCCGCGCGCCGCCGCGCCGTTTCATCCAACATTGCTGGAGCGTTGGTAATGTTCCAAATTCAAAAAACGCTCCTGCAAAGGATTTGATTTTCTTTGTCCGTAAATTCGATAATTCGCGTGTTCTTTTTTCGAAAATAATGTCAATATTTGCATCTTCGCCTATGATTTCTATGCATGTTTGAGAAAAACGATTTATGTATTCTTTAGACATAGAGACAGAGCTTCATAGTATTTAGTTCAGTAGTTTTTGCATAGAAATTAAGCCACTAACAAAATCATAACTGCCCTTTATCCGACCACAATCGGGTAAAACAAAACGTGAATAATGGACCGCAGCAGGTCGCAGTAAATAAGTAAGTAACAGATAAACAACAGTCCGTGTGTACAGTGCATGGAGTGAGGATTTCAACTGCCTACTGAGGATTATTGGATAATGTTACATAACTGTGTAATTTTGTTGTTTTTGTATACCTTGATCAATGTCAATAATAAATATATAAAATAAATAAATATTGTAGAACATTTTCACATTGCCAACTAGTCCCAAGCTAAGTAAATAGTCCAATGTAAAGTTACATTTGGGGTTGCATTTGTCAGAAGACGCAATTTTTTTTAGATAACAAAGGGTGTATCAGTTTAAAGTTAAATCCAAGTTTGAGGGATTGTTGCTTATATTTTTTAATTTTTTGTTCTACAACTAAAAGATACCTGACAAAAGTGTGTGAGACCTGTAGTTTATAGTAATAATTTTCCCGGGTCTTAATCGCGTATTTTTTGTTTTTTATTTCTCTTACCTCGACGTTTCGACTATGTTACAATAGTCATGGTCGCGAGGAGACCTGTAGTTTGTCAGATAAACCATATAAACCGTTTAAATCCCTTTTTCCAAGATGGCGGCCGTGGGACAAAGGCTACAATCCTTCAAACTTGGATTTAACTTTAAACTGACCCCCCCTTGATATCTAAAAAATAAAATTGCGTCCTCTGCGTTCTCAGCGAGGCACAGCTAGTATATAATATTAAATTAGGATAGGATTAGGAAGTTAGGAAGAATACAGGTGTTCTTTATTATTTTTGCTTGTCTGTGTCTAGTGTTTAATGTTTAATTTTTGACTAGTTGTTGCCTGCGACTTTGTACTCGTGGTAGTTTTGTTACACCTATATATTAAAATATTTCTCTAGAATCACTTTATCTATTAAAAAAACCGCATCAAATTCCGTTGCGTTGTTTAAAAAATATAAGCATACATAGGGACAGACAGCGGGAAGCGACTTTGTTTTATACCATGTAGTGATAGTGAAGTAAAGTTTGACATTTGTTGATTTTTTCTTTGAAATAAATAATTATTTAGTTAAGTGTATTATTACTTTATTAACAATAATATTAAGACAATACAATTAAGGCTAAATGACATCGAGATAATGTAGGTAACAAGGAAAAGTTAATTATTTATCGAAAGAAGTATAATACAGTAGCCAATATAAGAAATAGAGCGACTCCAGCTGGGGGTGACGTTGTATCCGATGAATTGCAGTGGTCGTGGAAACATTGGCATACCTGTGAACATGAATACTAGGTAAGTAGGTAGGTACAGTAAGCGTCATAAGTCCACTATCAGTTTGCTATAATAATACTATAAACAAGTATTGGACTTGTCGTTTTTTACTTCGACCACAGCTTGGACTAGATAAGCTTGAAAACATCTAACACTGTTCTACGATTGACGGTCCCCCTGTGTTAGCATAGGGGGACCGTCAATCGTGAAATAAATCTTGACAGGGGGACCGTTTACCACAGGGGAACCGTTAGGGGGACGGCCAATCGTGGACCGACTTACGACCTTCTTCTAATAGACGTTACACACAAAAAACTTGAATAAAAAATACTCAGTGTGATTATTATTTTTAACATGATAGCTTTAGCTGGCCGAGTGGTATATGCCACCACCCCGCTACACCAACCGACACGTGGCGTGAGTTCGATCCGCAGATTACATTGTTATAATGTTCTTCACTCACAGGATTGTAAACGTTACCTACGGTGGCGGTGTAATTTTGAGCGTCGCGTCGATTACCTACTAAAGTTTCAGTTTATGTTTCGTCACAGAATACTTACTATTTAAGAGGAAAGGGTACCGAGGGTTCTCTCCATACACACTATTACAAATGTAGTCGACTGTTTTCTCCCTGGATATTGACACTAGAGCAAATATTTTGGTGCATAAAACTTAAGGCCGCATAGTCATGGCAGTTATAGGTACAAACATATTTGTGCTATTTGTCATTATCCAGGGAGGAAACAGTCGACTACGTTTGTATGGAGAGAGCGCAGGTACCCTTTCACCTAAATGGATAATTTACTAACCGTTTCCATATGGTCCCTATTGTCTGCGCGGTAACACTCTCGGTGATGAGGTATCCAGCCACAGCCACGGGTTACACGCACCTCAGAATCCTTGCCGGGGTGGTATACTGAAATTTAAAAAATTTAAAATAACACCAACATTTTAAGTCGGGCAGCCACACTACAAAATAGAATGTCAAACTGCCAGCTTAATTTTTATTTTATTTTAATAATTTATAGTATATATTTCTACTGTCTATGAAAAGAATAATTAAAATTTTAAAAGCCGAAAATAAAAAAACGAAAAAGTGTTAAATAATCCATTTCGGATCACTATAAGACAGCAGATAACTTAAACATACTCGGAAATTGGACTGGGTTAGATTATATGTTGAGAGGTAGGTATATAGGAAACATGGTGTCATGGTGTGTAACTTCCTCCGTTTTTAAAAACTAAGTATGTAGATGAAGAAGTGGCTTATTTGTGTACATAAACAAACAACTTTTGTTTAGGAAGTTTCAAAAATTAGCTGAACTAGAGTTCCGAACCCAAAAGGTAAAAAGGGGTATCTTATCTTATCTTGAACAACAGTAGAAGCAAAGCACGAGCTGTGGTTGGTGCCTTGACAGGACATTACGGAACCAATGACATGCTTTTAAAAATGAAGTTAACTTCAAATAATGACTGCAGAGCCTGCGGTGATGTCAGAGAAAATATGGAGCACATACTGTGTGAATGCGTCTTAGCAGCGAAGCGTATGAGCCTCCTTGGGAATGCGTATCCCAAGGAGGCTCATGGCTCATGGACCACTTCTTCAAAGAGTAAGAAACATCAAGGTAATAAACACAAGAGATCCCATTGGGTCGAAGTGTTGCTGGCAATTTGTCAGCCCCCAAGATATAAGATAAGATAAAAAAGGGTAAGACTTCGCTGTTCGTCCGTCCATCTGTCCGTCTGTCTGTCACCAGGCTGTATCTCATGAACCATGATAGCTAGAGAGTTGAATTTTTTTTTAATACGAGTAGTTACACAATTGTTTAAAGATATTTAATTGCTACATTTTGTAAGCAAGTTGTAAACTTCTCATCGGCTTTTTAACTACAAATACTCACTGGTCTGCACAATCTTTCTGCAGAAGAAGTTTACAGCAACCGGACTGGGTATAGCAGTCTCGCAATGTACTATGGGGATGACGCGCGCGCGCACCTCGTCCTCGAACATTGTGACGTCGACGCAGGCGGAGTTGTTGGCGCTGTTGCAGTAGTAGCAGTTGATTGTAGAACCTTGGGTGAGAAGGTGGTTTAGGATTACGTCACATGAAGGTATAATATGATACGTAGGTCGGTGCAGTTACAAAAGGAGGACGCGTTGGAAAAGTTTTTTCATTACTCATACGAAAGTAGGTGTAAAGGAAAAGGAAATGAAAAGCACAGTGTTTACCTCGGGTGAAAGACTAATTTAGTCCCTCGAACTATTAGCGAACTCCGAACTCCGTCTCGGTTCACACCTAGGGTAACAATGTACTATTGTTCCACTGCATTTCCACTGCCATCTCTATACTTACGTATGAATACTGAAAGGCTTACTAGAAACAAGTTTCGTTTCATGCACTAAACTGGAGTCCAAGTAATCATATTTAACAAAAATTAACGTTTCTTTACAAATTTGTTTCGTGTGATTGAAAATGTTGGGACGTTTTGCTCTAAATACTATCTGGAGCTCTATTTTTGAATCGCTCGTGTGACATAGCTTCGTCGTATACGACTAAAAGTCACGTTCGACTTCCAAGTCGCATGACACCACTTCAGGGGCCTTATTCTGCTATTTGGCCAACCATTGTCATTATATCGAGACTCTATCGAGATTGTGACTTTATTTGGTATTCTGCTAAAGTTTTAATAACATCGCAATATAATCACTATGGAGTCTCAATGGTTTGGTAATATTTACCTTGCAGGTGTTGCCTAGCAACATGGTATATGTTGCTAAGCAATATACCGTTTTGACAACTATCGAGATTCCATTAAGCCACGATTGTAGAGCAGAATACAAAAGTGAGTCAGTGGTGTGTCAGTGGTGTTTCGATAGAATAGTCAACGTTAGGAGAATACCAATTTGACATTAAATTTCTATTACGATTATATCGACACACTATTGAAACACAATTGTGTTAGCAGACTTAGCCCCTGTATTGTTGAATCGTTCGCCGTCGAAATTTGAAATTTTAATTATTTATTCGTTTTACGCAGAAAAAAATTAAATGCGGTAATTACCGACAAACATCCGAAATAATCCCAAAAGATATAAATCTTTTTCAAAGATCGTTTCCGAATGTTTGACTATGATTGTTTGACGTTTATTCTACCACTTGCCTGTCGGCGAAGAGTGGTGGAGACCACTCGTTACGCTCGAGCGATTCAAAAAATAGCAAATTTCCGATGTCGAACGAATATCAGTAGAAATCGCGAACGATTCAAAAATAGAGCCCCTGGTCCGAATTGGAACTTACATGATCCAATCAAAGAAGTCATGATAGCTACAGCTAAAACGAAACCGTTCCGAGACTTCATTTTCAATTATTTCTGAAACAAAAAGAGCTTTTTAAAACAAAAAGACATAACGTCACTACATAGTCACTACATAGTCACTACATAGTCACTACATAGTCACTACATAGTCACTACATAGTCACTACATAGTCACTACATAGTCACTACATAGTCACTACATAGTCACTACATAGTCACTACATAGTCACTACATAGTCACTACATAGTCACTACATAGTCACTACATAGTCACTACATAGTCACTACATAGTCACTACATAGTCACTACATAGTCACTACATAGTCACTACATAGTCACTACATAGTCACTACATAGTCACTACATAGTCACTACATAGTCACTACATAGTCACTACATAGTCACTACATAGTCACTACATAGTCACTACATAGTCACTACATAGTCACTACATAGTCACTACATAGTCACTACATAGTCACTACATAGTCACTACATAGTCACTACATAGTCACTACATAGTCACTACATAGTCACTACATAGTCACTACATAGTCACTACATAGTCACTACATAGTCACTACATAGTATAAAACAAAGTCGCTTTCTCTGTCCCTATATCCCTTTGTATGCTTAAATCTTAAAGATTTAAGCATACAAAGGGATATAAGCAACGGATTTTGATGCGGTTTTTATTAATAAATAGAATGATTCAAGAGGAAGGTTTGTATGTATAATACATGCATAATATAGCCGTGCGAAGCCGGGGCGGGTCGCTAGTATAAAATAAAGTCACTTTTCGCCGTCCCTATATCCCTATGTCCCTATGTATGCTTAGATCTTTAAAACTACGCAACGGATTTTGATGCGGTTTTTTTTAATTTATAGAGTGATTAAAGAGGAAAGTTTTATGGAGAGGAGATATAATATATGCATAATACAGCCGTGCGAAGCCGGGGCGGGTCGCTAGTTAATAATAAGGATGAAAGCTTCCGACTGATGGACGTGGTATTCCGTCGCTTCCGCGGACTTTCACAAGAACATACTAAGACGAAAGGGTGTTTGTAAAATTAGTTTTCTTATATCACAGTTTTTTAAGTCTAACCTCGGCTTTTGCCACGCTCGCGTTTTCTAATCTCGGCTTTTGCCACGCTCGCGTTCCGCTCGCGCGTCATAAACCGCCTCTATGGAATGATCAACTTTCCACACTTGTATCGCAATGTACTATTTCTTATATCACAGTTTTTTAAGTCTAACTTAGATCTAAAAAGCTGTAAAATTAGTTTTCTTATATTGCATAATCACTCACTAAGTGCAGTCATACCTTTCGCCTTTCGTCTCTTATAAATTTAGATAGACCTATCTAAAATAAAACACATAATTAGTGACTCAGGATTCTAATTATGAGAATCCTTCGCTTGCTCGTGATTCACCTATGGCCCTCGCTTTAAATCCGTCCTTTTATCACTAGTCGCATAATATACTACTTTAGAACTATTGGTTCAAACGCAGTTCACTATCACTATCACTACATAGTATAAAACAAAGTCACCTTCTCTGTCCCTATATCCGTTTGTATGCCTAAATCTTTAAAACTACGCAACGAATTTTGATGCGGTTTTTTTTAAAAGATAGACCCTCTTATTACAAAAAAACTGCAAAACCATAGTTTAAACCTGTACTAAAAGATCTAGGTTTTTGTGTTAGTTTTGGTTTAAAATTGATTCTTATTACAAAAAGTAAATAGACCAAGGACCAGAAGATCCCTGTAGCATTATTCACTAAGCTTCAAGTCGTTGGGCGCGCGTGATTAGGGGCGGAGGGGGTGCGGTTTTTGTATGGCAATCTTGTCCTAATCACGCGCGCCCAACGACTTGAAGCTTAGTGAATAATGGCACTGGTTTTAGTCGCAACCATAGACAATAGATAGCAAACTCGAAACAAACCATTCTTTTGTTCGTTCAGCGTTCGAAACACCGTTCCTTTTCACAAAATGGTGGTAAGTGAGTAAATATTAAAAACTTATTTAAGAAATCGAATACTAAAGTGATAAAAATATAAAATTGTGTGTTTAATTATTGTGAAATAGCGTGACTTGTATTTGTTATTCTATGTTCGCGATTACGTTGTTGTATTTAAATACATCAATTAATGTAGCGTATATCGGAACGCGGCTCGAGTTGAGTTGTCAGAAGAGGCTGTATAGGTTAAGCCTTTTGCCTGGCCGTTTAGAAGTATAAAACAAAAAAAAATTACCTAAAAAATAGTATGAAAATAGTATAAACATGAAAATAACCTAAATTTCTCAAAAACATAAGCAAACGTAGTGATTATATCCTCTTTGAACATAAGTACGAACTAAAAATATTTACTTATTTATGTTTTTAGTAGGTTTAGGTAATATGTTGTTAAATCTGTGAAAATTTCAACTCTCTAGCTATCACGGTTCTTGAGATAGAGCTTGGTGACGGACAGAAGACGGACGGATAGCGAAGTCTTAGTAAGAGGGCCCCGTTTTTACCCTTTGGGTATAGTACCCTAAAAAGGAGCGAGAATTGGAGTAACGAGGAAAAGGTGAACGTCAGAATTTAATTTTTTGAGGTTATAATCTGCGGACTAAGTATAGTTAAACTAGGGTGCTCGGCAGTTTATCTTTGACAGGACAGACAAACCTGGTTTTAGCGGTAAACTTCTTTTTGTAATAACGTTTATCTAAGTCCATGGTTTTAATCTCACTAAAACGTAGTTTAATTTTTAGACTTCGTTTTGGAATAAGGGGGAGAGTGATTCAAGAGGAAGTTTTATATGTATAATACATGCATAATATAGCCGTGCGAAGCCGGGGCGGGTCGCTAGTGTTTTCTAAATAAAAGTTATTTTCAGAACTATATGTACTCTGTTTTTTATTTTTTAAACTATTTTCTTTTGTGTCTGATTTGTTTGCAAAAGATATTTTTGTAGATAAAATATCTACTTTAACGACATGAGACTACAATGTGCAAGTTCCGCCGCCACCCGCTAGATGTCGCCGTACAATTTCTCAGTATTCCTAGATCGCGCTATCGTTGTGTTTCATCAGTAAGTAGACTACCAGTTGGCGCGGGCAAATGTGTTACTTCTACACTACACTAATAATTTAATATATTATTATATATTATTACTTACTTGTTCTCGAAATTGTAATTTTTGAAGTGGTCGAACGATTTAATGTCGGATTGTCGACTCAAGATGTTAAAGTACGAGTTTCTAATTACTACATAGTTTAAAACAAAGTCGCTTTCCGCTGTCTGTCCCTTTATATGCTTAGATCTTTAAAACTACGCAACGGATTAAGACGTGGTTTTTTAAATAAATAGAGTGATTCAAGAGAAAAGTTTTGGTATGCTAGTGTGGGGACTAGAGTATGTAACTATATATAATATAACCTGTAGTAATATAAGGTGCCTACCTAGTTATGTAAGAACATTATGTACCTCACCTTTTGATGAATAAATATATTTGTATCTACTATATAAAAATAAGTCGGGTTTTCCTTCCTGACGCTATAACTCCAGAACGCACGAACCGATTTAGATGATTTCGGTTTTGAAATGTTTGTCGTAGTCCAGGGAAGGTTTAAACGGTGAGAAAGATCGGACTTACGCGAGTGAAACCGCGGGGCGCAGCTAGTTTGTACATAAAATAAAACTACCACGCGTACGAAGTCGCGGGCAACAGCTTGTTCTACATAAATTAGTTAGATTCCTTAAAAATATTGTGCTAATAACATAAACGAAAATTTCGAAAACCTACTGAGCTGGGAGTAAAAGAAGGTATTTTCTAATGCATTTGATCTACTTACAACTACGGATTCGTATCCAATTTATTTACCCAATTGTGATACCTGATCTGGTATGAATTTCAACTTGCTAGGTCCACCCATTGACAAAATCGGTGATGACACACAGACAGACGGACAAGAAAGTGATCTTATAAGGGTTCCGTTTTTACCTCTTGAGGTACGGAACCCTGAAAATGACGACTTTAATGATTATTTCTTTTATGACTTTAATGATTGTCTTGCGATGTCTTGAATGGCCACAGAATAGATAATAGTTAGTTGGCTCTACACAGGTGTATCGCTCCGTACTTAACTATTAGAGAAATCAAAAACTGGTCAAGTACGAGTGGGACTCGTGCAACGAGGGTTCCGTACATATTAGTATTATTATCGTCGTTCAACCGTGAAGAGGAAACAAACTTTCGGGTTTATAAGGGGCGCCCATTTCCGCCCCTTTAAATAGGAAAATTAAAAATCCCTGAAACACGTGATCATTTATTTCTATTATGAAGATAGAATTGTAATTTTCAAATTCCTACCTTTTAAAAATATTATACCTTCATACAAACTTTGACCCCCCATTTTCCCCCCTTAGGGGTCGTATTTCGCAAAATCCTGTCTCATGCAAAATTTGAGACTCCTAGCACTTGTAGTTTCTGAGATATCGTGATGAGTGAGTGAGTGAGTGAGTGAGTCAGTGATTTTCTCTTTTATATATATAGATTAGTTAAAAAAAATGATCAAGCAAAAAGACACTCGTTGCGGCCCCACCAGGTTTCGAACCTGGAATCTTCTGATCCGTAGTCAGACGCGTTATTTCTGTAAAAGCGGCCAAAAATTACGTTTAATGTATGAAATATATTTTTTTTTATTGTTTGTTGTTATAGCGGCAACAGAAAATATACAACATCTGTACAAATTTAACT
The DNA here is from genome assembly GCA_907269075.1 of Idaea aversata. Lineage (NCBI taxonomy): Eukaryota > Metazoa > Arthropoda > Insecta > Lepidoptera > Geometridae > Idaea > Idaea aversata. Next base: position 5,357,762 of record OU026103.1, read on the forward strand.
ACGGAAACATGACGCCCAAGAAATTAAAAAAACTCGATTGCAAAAAAAAGTTGAAAACTAAAAAATAAAAATATTTTTTGAAGTTATTATTTGTTTTATTTGTGTATTGATCACGAAATTATTGCCACCGTATCAGTTATTTAATAGTAGGTAAGTACCTACACAACATAATAAAGATCCTGGACTTGCTTTTTTCTTTTAGTTTTTATTAAATTTTCGTTTTACGACCTTTTTATTATTTTTATTTTTTAGTTTACAATTTTTTTGCGATCGAGGTTTTTTTTAATTTCTAGAGCGCAATTTTGTTCCGTAGTCGGGTTTTAGTTTTTAAACGAATTTTTTTTTCTAAATAAAAGTTATTTTCAGAACTATTCTGAAACTAACTACTTTCTTTTGTGTCTGATTTGTTTGCAAAAGATCTTTTTGCAGATAAAATATCTACTTTATAGACATGAGACTACAATGTGCAAGTTCCTTCGCCACCCGCTAGATGTCGCCGTACAATATCTTAGGTATTCCTAGATCGCGCTATCGTTGTGTTTCATCAGTAAGTAGACTACCAGTTGGCGCGGGTGAATGTGTTACACATTGTTCTTAATTTTTGAAGTGGTCGAACGATTTGATGTCGACTCAAGATGTTAAAGTACGAGTTTCTAATCACTACATAGTTTAATACAAAGTCGCTTTCAGCTGTCTGTCCCTATACAGGGTTATTGGAAATTATACTAGCAAGCCGTTGAGGGCTACTTCTGTGCACCTTAACCATTAACAAACCACTTTTGTTCACAGACTTTTGGAAATTCGAAAAAAAAAAAAAAATTTTGAGGTTATGTAAATTCGAAAAATAGCTGATTTTTCAAAACAAAGGTCATTCAGACCAAGAACAGTAGATGAAACTTAAAAAAATAGTAAAGTTTTAAGGTTACTGACCTCTCCGTGTAAGGAACAACTGATTTTCAGGTGAACCTAACCTCAAAATTTTCAAAAAATGTTCGAATTTCCAAAAGTCGTAAAGTTGTTTGTTAAGGTGCACAGAAGTAGCCCTCAACGGCTTGCTAGTATAATTTCTAATAACTACAACGCGGTTGTTTTAATAGATAGAGTGATTTAAGAGGAAGGTTTTGTTGTTTGTTATTAATTTTATAAAATGTGTAAGTTAGTCTATAAAAGGAACCCTTACAAGATCACCCCCGCTAGATGTCGCCGTACAATTTCTCAGGTATTCGTAGATCGCGCTATCGTTGTGTTTCGTCAGAACGTAGACTACCAGATGACGCGGGTGAATGTGTTACACAACTACAGTTAAGTTATATTTAATGTACTTGTCAAATTTGTAATTTTTGAAGTGGTCGAACGATTTGATGTCGACTCAAGATGTTAAAGTGCGAGTTTCTAATCACTAGGTACATAGTACGTAGTTTAAACCAAAGTCGCTTTCCGCTGTCTGTCCCTTAAAATACTTAGATATTTAACTACTTTTTCTTACTTAGATTTTTCAAAATCAATATTAGCTACCTTTTTTTTTAAATTTATTTATCATATTAACAATCATACACAAAATAGGTTTTCTTAACATATAAAACCACGGAGGTTTGATTTAATGGTAAGTAACAAATAAGTTAACGTCAGTCTATAGGTAAGTAGGTATTTCACGAGTATATAACACTATCTTAAACATAACAATAATATACAAAAAGTAAGCAAATAAAAGCTTAAAAAATAGGAAACGGAATTTAATATTTTGTTGTGTAATCACTACATAGTATAAAACAAAGTCGCTTTTTCTGTCCCTATTTCCCTTTGACCGCTTAGATCTTTAACACTAATACGCAACGGATTTTGATGCGGTTTTTTTAATAGATAGAGTGGTTTATATGTATAATACATGCATAATATAGCCGTGCGAAGCCGGAGCGGGTCGCTAGTTTTTACCTAAATCGGTCCAGCCGCCCGTTCTCGAGTTTTCGTGAGACTAACGAATACCAATATTTGCGCTAATTGACATTGATTTTACGGTAAAGGAAAAAACGCGTGGCTTGTTGGCACCAGGCTTATTTGACGAGTTCTTTCGTCTGGACACGTTCGACTAAGCTAAGAGAGAGGTATGAGTGCTTGGCAAGCCTACTCCAACTAATACAAAGTCCTAAGCATTACAGGCGCCCTGAAAAGCATTAATTAAAGCTGCTGGCGTTGAATAAATTATCGACTCCCGATCAGAAAGTCTAAGTAGCAAAACGTCTAACAAAGCGAAAAGTCTAGTGAGCAATCTGCCTAGTTAGCTAATCGCCCATGTAGCAAAACGTCTAACTATCAAGAAGTCTATATATCAGAACGTCTATATAGGAAATCGTCAGTTTTTTATCATGTACCTACACTTATGAACATAATTAAGTAGTAAAAGTCGTATAAAAACTTTTTTTTATACGACTTTTCCGAAAAGTACCTTTCGAAAGTTCCTTATCGCGCGTTGCGAAAGGGGGCTAGACGGAAGAAATTAAGACCAAAAGTTGTAACGAGACTTTTTGCATTGAAAGCAAGCCAGTTATTTTCGTTTCGTCTTTCTATTTCGCATGGAACAGTTATCTAGATACCTACTTTATGTTTTTCATTCTGACTGTACTTTTTATAATATCGGGTAGAGTTGGTTTTTTTTTAGTGTCAGTTACGAAACGAAAACGACTGAAGGAAGTCAACAATACAGTGCTTCATTTGATGTAGGTATACCTACGTCAGTGCGCTAATTGTGGCGCCGCCATCTTGTTTATTGTTTTGTGTCTATAAATAGGAATAAGATGACGGAACGTGGTTCATTCTGTCGCAGTAGCTTCATGATGCCTGAACTTTTTCATGGTCGGACAATTAATTTGAGTACCTTTAAATAGTAGATATGTTCTGATGATATGTGCCTTTAAATTTACGTAAAGCGTAGGTTACGTAAATTTAAAGGCACATATCATTTTGGCTAAAATAGCTGGTCCTTTATATTAGGTAATTTTGAATAGAGTAGAGACGAGACGAAGCCAGATTTACACATATAACCTTTTTAAATTTTGTTTATTTGTTTCCGTTTCGCGATCAAACAGCTGGGCCGATTTGGATGAATATCGGCATAGTGGTAGTTTAGAGGATGGATAAGGCCATAGGATACTTTTGATTCCGTAAACCCGCGGGATCAGGATTTACGCGGGTGAAACCGCAGAATACAGGTATTACTTGTACTTGTATACAGGCTGTTTTCCGCGATTAGACCCTTTTTAATTGGGTCCTTTGTGCGTGAAGATGGAGTAGGCTTGCCCAGTACCTACTACCCTCTCTCAGCTTAGTCGACCATGTCCAGAGGAGAGAACTTGTCAATACTTCTGGAGCCAACTAAGCCGCGGGTTTCATCACGATGTTTTCCGTCACCGTAAGAGCAATGTCAATTAGCGCACATACCTTTTTTTTAAGAAAAATACATTGGTGCACGGACTGGATTCGAACATACGCCCTTCAGAATGAAAGTCGAGGTATCTACCACTAAGCCAACACCGCTCTCGAGACAAGTAGTATAGGATAGGTATTATATAGGTAGGTACCTACGTATATGACTGACGGAAAGACAATAAATCAACTTTGCTTATTTTCGGCCCATTTATGTAATCTGAGTCGGCCTTTTAAATAAGTATCAATAAATTTCCACTGAAATTACTCTAAACAGATTTTTTGTACAATAATAACCACAATCCTTTGATGCTGTAAAAGCTTTTTATCAAATTACTTATTATTTAAAAAGTTCTATTAAAGAAAAGCCCTTTTTTGTGTAGGACTAGGTAGGAGTGATTAAACAATTTTATTTGAATTTTCATATTTCAAAGGGTGCAAATTACCCCGCTCACTTCCTCGGAGTATTGACCAACTTTTTAGGGTTCCGTAAACAAAGGGTAAAAACGGCAGCCTATTACTAAGACTTCACTGTCTGTCTGTCACTAGACTACTGTATCTCATGAATCCGTTATAGTAAGACTATGAGAATTGATAATTTCTCAGATGATGTACACACATCAACAAAGTTTAGGGAACACGGGTAAAATAGTCTTTTATGGGGAAAAATTGTATTTTTTGGGTGTTTCTAATGCTGTAGGTGGACCAACAGATGGCTAAAAAGTTAGTAAGAGTAATTTTTTTTTTAAATTATAACATATCAATAGATTTTTCTATTAAAATAAACTTGTTTTGTTTCTCAGTTTCGGCACTACTTTAGTTTTCATACTAAATTTCATTTTTTTTGTATGACAATCCTTTAATAAAATCACAGCATTAACAAGAGTATAAAATTCCGTTTCTATTGACATACAACACTCAAGACAAAAAACCCAAAAAACATACAATTTTTCCCCAAAAAACACTATTTTACCCGTATTTCCTAGACTTTGTTGTTGATGTATTTCTGTAGTCGCTATAACAACAAATACAAAAAACAGAAAAAAAACATGATACAGAACCCTTCGTGAACGAACCCGACCAGCAATTGGCCGGTTTTTTTTATTTTAAATAAAAAAGGGGTAAGTACCTACTACCTACAAACTTAGCTATCTATATCTATATTAACTAGCGACCCGCTCCGGCTTCGCACGGCTATATTATGCATGTATTATACATATAAACCTTCCTCTTGAATCACTCTATTTTTCATCAATTTGTAACGATTAGGCTCCGAAACTACTGGACCGATTTTGATGAAACTTGATATGAGGATACATTGATTCATTGGAAGTAACACAGGCTACTTTATATCCCGATATTCCCACGGGATCGGGATTTACGCGGGTGAAACCGCGAGGTAGTGCTAGTAATAAAGAAAGAGAGGACAAAGTCTTTACATGGACGCTTAAAAAAAATTGAATCTTTGGGAGCTTATAATTATAATTTGTAAATATGAAAGTTGTGTGTTAATAGTTTGTGTTACTCCATCCATCACACAAAAACTACTAAACCGATTGCGATGAAACTGGATATGGTAGATAGCTGAAGATATCCCAAAATCTATTACAAACTAGCATTAAGCGAAACCGCGGGGCACAGCTAGCCTTAATACATCTGTCTGTAAGAAACCTAACCTATCTTACCTTTATATATTACTGAAAATCAAAACTTATTTCTCCTAAAAATTCTCACAAATGATCACGTTTCACCATAACTTTACGATAAAATCACTTAAAATTAAATAAATAAATTTTAAATTAAATAATTTTTTAACAAAGTAACGAGCAGACTACGTTATCAGACGAATGAACCATTTATTTGTGTTCAACTTGTAAGTTACAGAGAGTTCACTAATATAGTTAAAGAGGCCACAGCGCTGAGCAGACTGAGGCGGTACCGGTTACTGGGGGCGGTAATATTTGTAATATTCGAGATTTTCACCGTGCCTAACGTGACTAACGTCCCGTTTTGGGCGGGACAGTCCAATTATCAAACAATTTTCCTGCTGTTCCTGGCAAGGGAAAAGTGTCCCGCTTTCATAAAGTAGTAAAATACGTTGAACGTTGTGATGACTATCGAGGAAGTCAATGCCCTACCGACAATCTACAACAATTTAAACTGTTGGAAACATAAAAAACATACATGGCACTCGCGATGCTCACGCGTGTCTTCAGTTCTAAGAAAGTTTGTTAGGTTAAAAGTTCTAACCTAACTTAGCCCAATTTCCTGAGCTAACAAGTAACATTATTTCCGGAAATTAAGGTGATATATGATTCCCACAAATATCACAATATTCTTTGGATAGATATTTGTTTCAAAATTTAACCAAACATTTTTGGCAAAAAAAAATATTTTGTTTCGGTCTGACGATAGAAAATTATGGTCACGTTAGATATACCTCAAAAGGTCAACTTTAATTTTAGGAAAAAATCGTACAATTTTGATAATAATAATAAAAATAATCAGCCCGCAGGGCACCTTGAGGCGAGGTGACGGGGAGTAACGACCCCGCGGTCCCGAGTTCTCCAGGGGGAAGTCACCGTTCCTCATCTCCGGCTTGCCTTAGTTGACTGGTCGGAGTGAACACTGACGAGGAAGCGGTCCCCCGCCTCTGGCTTGCCTTCACCGACCGTCCAGAGTGGAGTCGCATGAATAGAAATACTCGAAGGATGGATGCCGAACGTCTCAGTGATGAGTTGGCCCGCTCGCTCGGACTACCAGCGATGACTTAAAATCCAGTAAGGCCTCTCCATCCTTCAAGCCACTCACGTTCCTGTTGCCCCCTTGCTGTGTAATTTACTCTGCTAATTAGGGTGGCCCAGTCTGAGAGTTGGCGAGTCTCCGCCTGCCATTTTTACGTGTTTATTGGACATTGTTACGGCAGGTGCCATAGTATCCATAGTTCCCCAGTATCTAGTCCGCTACCATCCCATCACAATAGCTCAAGTAGTTTTGTCCTGTAGATTACCAATAGTTTTATCCAAACCGGAGCCTTGGTCCTTGGTGCAACCAAGGACAACCTCCGGTTTGGATAAAACTTTAACTATATAGTGAAAATAGTGATAAAACTTTATAGTTTAGACAGGGATAATCGCCGGTTTAGAATCCACCCCATTGTTAGCTATTATACTTGTTATTGTAAAGGGCCTCTACGTGTTGGCTTCGGCTCCACGCACGCCTTCCAAAGGTCCGGGGCTCCATAGCCCCGTGATACAGACAAATAAAAATTACCATTTATTTGCAGGTTGTATAACATTACACAGATCCATCAGATTGTTAGTAAAAGATTAAAACTTAATGTTAATGTTAGTACTTAAACTGAATCTTAAACCTCTTATCTTTTTTATCTTTCTCTTAATTTGATAAAATTCTGGTAAGTACAAAAAATACAAACTCCTATATTTGAAATGATCCTATCTTAATTCGTCGTTACCTCTTGGACTATTAAGTACTTAAATAAACATATACCTATGGAGTTAGGGTACCTACCTATAGAACGGTTAAAGAAAGTAATTACAATGTCTTGATACTTTAAATTCATTATTAAAAAAATATGTTGCTAAACAATAGGGTTAGTCTCCGAGGGCCACGATATCCGAGGGCCACGTCTCCGAGGTAGGTACACACTTTGATTGCATTTTTTTTATTATATTTTCTATTGTTTTCAACTTGTACCGTTAACATAACAAATTTTACAATGACGTCAACATTCATTTCTCGTTTTATAGTAACGTCAATTAACTGACCGTTGCATATGTAAGAAAATGTGTACTTTTTTAGTTGAATAAATAAAAAAAAATAAAAAAAATAGCGCCATCATAAACGTCATCATCCATATTGTCAAACTCTCTTCCTTAGAGAATTTGAGATCCAATAAAATGGCTTGCTGGGAAAAATAGTTTGCATAATACACATTAGCCTTACTTTTAGAATGTAATAAATCTTTGAATCTATACTAATATTATAAAGCTGAAGAGTTTGTTTGAAAGCGCTTATCTCAGGAACTACTGGTTCGAATTGAAAAATTATTTTTGTGTTGGGTAGTCCATTTGTCGAGGAAGGCTATAGGCTATTTTATATATCGATATTCCCACGGGATCGGTAGTTACGCGGGTAAAACCGCGGAACGCTGCTAGTAGGTATATAAACGTTATGTAGCTATGAAATAAATTACGCAAACACATGACCGATTTCTAGGAGTGAATGGACTTATCTGAATATGACCTATGACTTTAATTATCAAGAAACATTAACTTACTTAAACTAATTATTATCTATTTTACATGTCGATATCATACACCTAGCTGTTTTTATGAAAAACAATAGATAAACAAATTCTATTTAAAAATATAAATCAAAATCCTGACTAATAAGAACAATGTGTTTGGACAAAGGTTTTCTAATACCTACGAAAGACGTCTAGGTAAATAACTTTTGTCCTAGAACTTTTGAAAATACCTACACCCTGATTTTTTCGAATATTTGTGGACATGTTTACTCTATAATCAGCTGTTTAAAGTTAGAGGTTCTTGTATTCAAAAACACATAAACGACACCTAGGCCAAAAACAAAACATAAACTAGCTGCGCTCCGCGGTTACACCCGCGTAACTCCCGATCCCGTGGGAATATCGTGATGTAAGCTATCCTATCTTTCAAGTTGGATCAAACTGCACACGGTGTGCAAATTTGATTAAATTCGGTTAAGTAGTTTAGGAGTCCATCGCGCACAAACAACACGTAATCTCTATATATATAAAATTCTCGTGTCACGGAGTTCGAACTTGAACTCCTCCGAAACGGCTCGACCGATTCTCATGAAATTTTGTGAGCATATTCAGTAGGTCTGAGAATCGGCCAACATCTATTTTTTATTTTGTTTCCTTTAGTTTTTTTTTTAATGGCAAAACAACGTTTGCCGGGACAGCTAGTTTATACATAAATATTTGTTTGAGACGGGAATCAAACTCAACCTTCGACGTCCAAAGCGGGTGTTCGCCCGACGCAAGGCAGAGATCGTCAAAAAAAAAGAGTTTTTCTTTGTGCTCCCGAGTCAGGAAAAGTGTCTTGATCCACCAATAGCCTGGTTGTGGTCTAAGAATACCACTTTAAGGTGAAAGGGTACCTGCGCGCTCTCCATACAAACGTAGTCGACTGTTTCCTCCGTGGGTAATGACAATAGCACAAATATTTTTGTGTCATTAAACCTATAACTGCCATGACTGTGCCCCTATGTTTTGGTTTTTTTCATTTTCTAATTATCATAGAAATTAAAATAAAAAAATATAAAAAATAAACAAAACCAAAAAATAGGGGCATGGTCATGGCAGTTATAAGTTTTATGCACCAAAAATATTTGCTCTAGTGTCATTATCCAGGGAGAAAACAGTCGACTACGTTTGTAATAGTTTGTATGGAGAAAGCCCCCGGTACCCTTTCCTCTTAATCCGTTGACAATGAAATATGAGTCCTTTTTTTCTTAGTACTTACATACGTAGGGCTTCAGGAGTCCTAGGTAGTCTAAGTTATTATAAAAACGAACGAAGTGTATTGATACTTTAAAAATATCTTAGTGAATTTTTGTAGACTGCAAATAAGTTTATCCTCAAGTAAGGTCCACCCGTTTCTGAGAAAATCAGTGGTGACACGCATACAGACAGACGGACAAGAAAGTGATGTTATAAGGGTTCCTTTTTTACCTTTTGAGGAACCCTAAAAATATAATGGATTTTTACATCCTACTTCATTACGACATAGTATAAAACAAAGTCGCTTTCTCTGTCCCTATTTCCCTTTGTATGCTTAAATCTTTAAAACTACGCAACGGATTTTGATGCGGTTTTTTTAATAGATAGAGTGATTCAAGAGGAAGGTGTATATGTATAATACATGCATAATATAGTCGTGCGAAGTCGGGGCGGGTCGCTAGTAATATTATATATTGTTTTTGTAGTCTTCTGTAATTTTCGTACTACTGTCCCTGTAAAAATGTAGTAAGGAGGTATGGCTGATGACGTAATAAACTGCTGCATAAAAAACATAAACTGTTTCTTTACAAATTTTAAGTGCTGTAAATAATTTAGAACATATTTAAAAAGTATTTTATGTTATACAAAAATAGTACTTATTTTTAATACTAGATCTTATAATGATATGATAAAAATAATTAGGGAAATGGTTCGCATGTAAACAATGGAGATTTTATTGAAAGGAGTAGGATTGTCCGGAACCTTCTGCCTCTGAAATCAACTAAGGAAAGCCGTGGGTTTCATCACGATATTTTTCCTTCAACTGAACAAATAGGTAAGTAAAATAATACGTCTTCGCACTATTATTTTTCTTAAAAACGTGGCCGAGTTAAACAGAGTTGTAATGAGGGTCCTGGGTCTAGGGTAACAAAGTCTGATTGGTAGTGTAGGTACCTACCTACCTAGACCTACCTTAATACAACCCTAAACTTTGTACTTTAACTCCATCGTTAGTTTCCAATTTCTCAATAAAAAAGTTTATGGGGAAAAATATAACAAAACCAAATCAAATTAATCATTTATTCACATTAAATAGAGTAATAAGATGTCTAAAATTATAATAAAGTACTTGGCTATTGGTATTGGTATGTAAATTAGTCTAAATTAGTAGGGAAATTGCAAATAAGTACCTACCTACCTTATAAAATTAAAATGATTACAATAAAATGCCAATTAAAATAATGTCATTAACACATTCTAAACATTGGTAAAATGATACAACCAAACCAAGTAATTTGATAATTAGTGGCGAAATAATTGCCTGCGTCTGCCTTCCCTGACGTGTCCAAGTTCTTCAAGTTCTTTAAGTCTTCAAGTTGCGAGTGATCTTCTACATTTTAGACCGCATCGTCACCTACCATCATGCAGATGTGATAGAGGTCAAACGCTGATCTATCATTTGTAAAAAATTTCAGTGGCCGCCCTAAAATGACGTTGTGAAAATCGCCCACAACGCTCCCTTAGTAGGACTCTGTAGAAATAGCTATGAACAACATCGCCGTCGGCAATTTGACGAGTAGAGTTGAAATTGAAAACTAGAAAGCCTATTTGTAAGTTTTGCAATCCCTTACTGATGTTGTTTTTATTTCAATCTTTCTTGGAAAATCCATTAGCCATATCCAGTTGGATATTTTTTTCTCATTGGACCCAGATTTCAAATTGTCCGAGATCTACTGAGATTTTTCTGTCTTTTATCCTACGACTTTTGAAATTAAAGATTAAAAAAAAATTAGGTTACGTAAATTGTAAAATTAGCATTTTTTTTTAAATATGTAAAGGCAATTCCGATGTCGCTTATTTTTTTTTTAATTATTACTTTTATTTATATAATTTTAAGATTAATGACCTCTCCATGTAAGTAACAACTTTTTCTTCTTCGTGTCAACAGCGTCAATATATGTATTTTGGTCACAGTACTCTCGCTCCAAACTTAGCCACGGTAATAGCATTATCTGTTGCCCTGTTGAGGTCGTCTGTAGAGCAGCTAACAGGGCAGAGAGAGCAAGCTGTCAGGTGCGCCATCGTTTGGGCGGCCCTCCCACACTCACCGAGTGTCCGATCCGGAGAAACACCATACTAGCCATGGTCTCTTGGCAGCGGCCAACCTGGGTGAATTAGTCCTTAAATCACCCAACTGATTTTCAGCCAAGTAACAGCTGATGTCCGGGTAAATACAGGAAATGTATTTATGTAGCGCACAAATTTCGGTATGTTTTAAGCACATTAAAATGAAAAATACTGTTTTTTTTATTTTGGAGCTAACTCAAAAACTCTCAGAGCTATAACCATTTAAGTGTTTCTAACAAAACGACGAAGTCCATGGACACAATACTAGCGCCAGCGAGTTTAATAGCGCGCTCTAAATGAAGGTAGGTACCTACCTACGTGTCACTGTGTGTATCAATACTGAGATACCCAATAATTTAGAAATTGCAGGAAGTTTTTCACATTAAGTTTTGGTTTTTTTTTTATTTTTTTTTTTGCGTAAATGTACTCCACTGCCGACATATATTCAGCAGAAAAAAAATGTGCACTACAAAAATACTTTTCCTGTATATTCCTAAAAATGATTGTTGAAGTTGACAGCTTTCATATAACTCAGCTAGTTATGAGCTCTAGGTAGATTGTGTAGGTACGGTCTTAGTCAGAATTGCAGATCCACCGTAGAGTTCTAGAATTACTATTTTTGGAATGTTTTTGGAACGAAAGTTCCTTATCGCGCGTTGCGAAAGGGAAAAAACGGAAAAAATTAAGACCAAAAGTTGTAACGACACTTTTTGCATAGGAAGCAAGCCAGTTATTTTCGTTTAGTCTTTCTATTTCTCATTGAACAGTGTGGTGTCGCGACGATTATTTACAAAAAATAAATAAATAAATAAAAATTATTACAATTCCTACACTAATTAATCGACACCTCTCAAGTTTTTTATTTTAATAATGTTTTTCTAATAAATTAACTTCAATATCAAGTAGGGCATTAGAATCTTGCTTGATTTGAAAAAAAAAATTATAGCAGTTTTACGGCTCCATGGTGGGTCTGCAATTTTGACTCCGATTGTACCTCATGACCGAAGTTATTGTAACGTTCCATCGGGTGCTAATGGCGTTAAGTTGTTATTAATCGAATTCGATTGCATTAGCCAGCAATTATATCGAGTGGTCACTTAATTGACGATTCAGAACATCGTAGTCGATGCATACCTAGTTGTTGCATTTGGTTTTGTTTGACACTTTACCAACATTAGGTCTCAGGTGCCAGGTGCTTATATTTCTCGACCTACCCACATTCAGCATTGGTAGACAATTCCCTAAAATTAATTATAATAATGCTTTAATCCTAATGTTATAAATCCGAAAGTTTGTTAAGCTATTGCATAGCTTTTATCGCGGGCTTTGAGCGCGGCGACCGAATCAAGAAACCTAACACCCCCCACTACGCCTACCATGTTTAATTATTTGTTTGTTTGTTGCCTCTTCACAGTCAAACGACAAACGATTTGAATGAAAATCAGCATAATGGTAGTTAAAGAATGGAGAAGTTTTCCTTCACCGATTAGCGCGCATTATTTCTTAAGGTGAAGTAGAACATGAAAACTTCTATCCCTTTCCCACACGCGCGCCGCTCGATGACTCTATCCCTTTCCCCGCGCGCGCCGCAAAATGGCAGTTTTACCTGTTTTATGTAATTAAAAGACTCACATCTATTTTAGTATAAACCCAACTGTACTACCTTATGGGATTTGATGTAACGTTTATGAAAATATAAATTTTGTACTTGTTTTTTCTTTACAATCGCCGTAAAATTGAAAAAGCTAAAAAAAATGACTATTTTTAAGCATTTTCACGATATTTTTCTAACGAGGCAAATCACTCTATACCTAATCGTGTTTCGAAGTGTATGACAATACAAAGCATTTCTTCACCTTTACGACACTAGGCATATCTTAATCTTAATATATATAAATCTCGTGTCACAATGTTTGTCCTCAATGGACTCCTAAACCACTTAACCGATTATAATAAAATTCGCACACCATGTGCAGTTCGATCCAACTTGAGAGATAGGATAGCTTACATCTTAATTTATCCCGATATTCCCACGGGATCGGGAGTTACGCGGGTGAAACCGCGGAGCGCAGCTAGTCATTCTATGGATTTTAGTGGTTGATACCCAAAAACTGTTTCTAAGACACCTCTATCGCGCTTCTGGTCATACCACTTCGGCTTAAGAAGAATCCATTGGTATACCGCCGGACATCTGTTCACTTAAAAACTGGTATAGTTAAAGAAAATTTGGATATTTAAGAGATCTAAGAATAATACGCATTATAAACATTTCGAGTACATACATTTTTGGCGTATTGCGTATCTAGATTCGTCACTTTAAACAAAATATATTCTGACAGACAACACGATTCCATTTTGTTTTTATTAACATAAATGCAACTTAATTACTTAAGATGCAAGTAAGAGCCAAACGCAAAATGCCTGTCGTCATGGATAGAAAATAGTTATTAAGTGTTATTGTGAGGTGAGTCCTCTTCATTAATTTTGGTATAATTTAAAGACGAATATTCCTTGTAGTTAGATAAACTTTTCCAAATTTAAGTAAAATACAAAAAGCTTCCCCATTTTTCACTCCGTCTATTTAAAAAAACCATATAAAAATCCGTTTAGTGATTTTAGGGTTCCGTACCCAAAGGGTAAAATCGGGACCCAATTACCAAGACTTCACTGTCCGTTCCGTTTGTCCGTATGTCTTTCACCAGGTTGTATCTCAAGAACCGTTATAGCTAGAGAGTTGAAATTTTCACAGATTATGTATTTTTGACATTATCGCGTTCAGACAGACTTTGTTTAATAAGTATAGATAGATATAGAAATAGGAAAAGATTTCACCAATCAATGCAATTTATTTTTAAAACTAAGGTATTTTGCTTTTGGTTCCTATTTGCGCCTTAATGAAACACTCTAACCTAGGAACTGCAACAGACAAACACATACGACAAAAAAAAACGCGAAGATTTGAAAACTTCCTCCTTTTTTAAGTCAATTAAAAATGTTCAAAAACTTTAATAAAAACAGAATTCGACAGATAAGCGTTAATGGTCCCGATTCTACTTTGGCTAGTAAAGTTTACGTAAGGGATTTTTATGTAAAAGACTTCAAGTATATTAGCCCTGAAGTTCTACCGAAGATAGTTGGCAAAAAGAAGGCGGCATTAGAAGTGTGGTTGGTGGAAGTTGTTCGCGGTTTGAAACATTTCTTTTGTGAAGGATCTTTACATGGTGTTAAGTTAGTATGAACTTCTTCTTTGCAAGCTTTTTAATTTAATGTCAGGGAAATAGTTAAACATAAATTTTGACGTGATAACGTTTTTTAAATTAATGAACACCTGCATTCACACAAAAGTGTCATGTTCCGGTACCAAGACGCGTCATGGTAAACGTCACGCGTCTCGTGTTTGTTTAATTATCGCTCATCTGGCCTTGTGTTATGGTGACTAGTGACGAATAGAAGACTTACCTATATAAAAATATACCTAAAGGTAAAAAAATATAAAGGAAAAAAGGAAAAAAAAACTAAATTTTTCATCGTTTTCTTATGACGTAAAATTATCGTCCGTAAATCGACTTTACAGACAACCATTTGTAGTGAAAATATGCTCAAATTACTGAACACTTTTTAGGTACATCTTCGACCCAACATTCAGCATAAAAGAGCGTCTGACATGGGTCGTAATTATGGCGATTAGCATTGCAGTCTGCGCTGTCAACATTATACAGGTATTTAATTTTTAAACAGACTTTTCATGGAGAAGTGACGGAAGGATCACCCGATTATAAGATGGCCATGGCCATGTCCATAACCTATATTTTGACGTGATAACGTCTAGTAAATTGATGGAACACCTGCATTCACACAAAAGTGTCATGGTAATTATTGTGTGACGTCATGCGTCTCGTTCCCGATGTGTGATGTCATGCGTCCCGTTCCCGATGTGTGATGTCATGCGTCCCGTTCCCGATGTGTGATGTCATGCGTCCGGTAACATGACTCGTCCGTTCCAGTTAGGAAACAAGAGTATTATAATCATATTGCTCATCTTGGCTTGAGTTATGGTGACGAGAGACAAATAGAAGACTTATATATAGGAAAAAAAAGAAAACAAAAGAAAAATAAAAGAATAACAAAAAAATCTCAATTTTTTCATCGTTTTCTTATGACGTAAAATTATCGTCCGTAAACCAACTTTACAGACAACCATTTTTTTGTTTTCCACTATTTTTAGGTGAGTGAAAGAAGGTGCTCTTTTTATTGGATAATTTTATTTATGTAACCTATGTTTAACGATTCCTTGAAGACGGTTCAACCGATTGACATGATTCTTTTTTTGTTAAAAAGGGGATATTTTATTGGTGGTTTCATGAGGATTTTCGAAGTGCTGAACTGAATCGCTCCTCGAGCGTGCAATTAATTGCTTAGTTTTCAAGATGTACCAGTAGAATCGACCTTTTTTCAGGTATTTAGCAAGTGGACCTCTACACCGTTCGTAAACGTCATAGATTCGGTACCCTCACCCATATGGGCGGTGCCGTTCCCAACTGTGGTATTATGCCCACATATGCATGTTAAGCTGTCTTACGAAAACGTTTCAGAACTCGATGAGTAAGTAATTAAATAAATTAAATAAATATTGCAGGACATTTCAGACATCGCCATCTAGCCCCAAGCTAAGTAACTAGACTTGTGTTATGGGTGCTAGACAACGTATATACCTACTACCTACTTATATACTTTTTCTTTTGTAAATATATACTTATAATACATAGAAAAAACCAGACCACAGACAAATATCTAAGCATAAATACATGTCTGAGGCGGGAATCGAACCCGCAACCCTGTGTTTGACAGTCTGGCATGTTGACCATTGTGCCAACTGGGTCGTCTTTTAAAGTAATAAAATTTTAAGCTGATTATGTTTGTATGGTAAAACGTCCAGTCATACAATGTCCAGTGTTTAAAAAAACGTTAAAACGTCCAATAACAAAAGGTCTACATTCCAAACTTTGTTCGAAGATCTAGCTGTCAAATGAGTAGAAAACTTTTATATCTCCTGCGGACTTTCCGCTCACCATCACCAGTGTAAATAATGCTTTAGTATTAGCCTAATAAGATAAAAGTTTCAAATGCTATCAAGTTTGCGGTCGAAGATTTAACATATTTTTGTATATTCTATCCAGCGCACAGTGTGGTCTGTACATGATTGAAAAAGTTCGAATTTCGTTGGCCCATTGTCTAAGTAAGAAGGAAGGGTAATAAAAACCACTATAATTGGAAGAAAGGTGTCGTTTACGCACAAATGCATATAGGAAACTGAAAAAACGATATTGCGGTCTGAAAAGTGAATAACTCTAGCGCTGAGGCCGATCGTGCCTCTCTATTGTTCCGCGCTCTCGCTTACACCGTAACGTGATCGTAACAACTTTTTTTTGATAGTGCAGTACGGTTATAAATAGATAGATAGAACGCTTTATTGCACACACAAGTTACAGAATAAGTAATACTTACAATTAATTGATCGATTGATTTAGTGTTCATCGATTTATCAGACAATACGCAGAATAATTATTGTAGTAGTTCTAATATTGCGCACCGGCCGTACACCAATTAACAAGAACAATGGAACAACGACAAACGTTTTATCAAAACAAAAGGGCAATGGTTCACTTTAATGATTCGATTATATCTCTCAGGAAGACCGTTCGAAAAAAACAATTTGCCAACAATCGAATCACCCTCTCGCGATTTAAAATTTAAAGGGTTTCATTTGAGTGCCATGTTTTTTAAGTCTCAATGGAATGGTTTTATAGCGGAAATCGTTTTATTTTCATTTCAATCTAGGACGATTATCTAGAAACCATCTCTTTTGGATAGCACCTACAGTCAAACTGCATTAAGCCGTTTGTCCACAGCCAACTAAAATTAGTTTAGCTTGGCTCGCATGGTTGAGCCAAATTTTCATACATGTGCAGCAAACTATGCCAGCTAAGCTACGTAAAACTGAAAAACTGAAAAACAGATTTACTCGTGAACTATAGTCTAAACACTATAGGGATAGTGTTAGACTATAGTTCACGAGTAAGTCTTCTCTTTTTACATTTACAGATTGGAAAAATTCTTCGCCTCTTTGGTATGTCCTAGAATGATCAACACAAAGTTTAGATTGGAGCGACTGGATTTAGAACAAATGCATTTGTTACAGGACTTCATTATTAAGGTACATCTGTTACAGATACGTTGTTGGCTTAGTGGTAAATACCTCGACTAACATTTTGAAGGTCGTGGGTTCAAATCCCAGCCGGACGTACACCAATGGATTTTTCTTAAAGAAAAATTTATGTGTGCTAATTGACATTGCTCTTACGGTGAAGGAGAACATCGTAATGAAACCCACGGCTTAGGTGGCTCCAGAAGTATTGAAAAGTTATCTCCTCTGGCCATGGTCGACTAAGCTGAGAGGGTAGTAGTGCTGGGCAAGCCTAGGTACTCCATCCTCACGCAAAAAGGACCAATTAAAAGCCCGTATACAAGTACCTACAAGATCCAAAGTAGACATTGTTTCTTTTGTTTTTTCAGGCATCATTTTCATGTGACGATGTGGTTAAGAGTTGCAATTGGCCTGTCCTTCACGGCACAACATGGAAGACACAAAACTGTTGCGAATTATTTCAACCGATCTACACCAACTACGGGCTATGTTTCGCATTTAATAGTTTACCTTTGAATGCTATGTAAGTTGGTCTGATAATGATGAGCCCTAGGTTGATTGGGGGATGATGTTGTTCACGTCCACAGGAACTGCCATCAATTTTCCTGCACGTGTCCCCTGGTAGGTGCTAAACGAACAACAATCTTTGATTGCTGTACTTTCTATATGGCACACACAATCGTAAAAGCCAACAAAAAGCCTAGTGCGAATTTTCTCGTATCGAAAACGCAAACGATCACGTTTACGTAAACGCGAAGTTTGTATGGAAAGTTGTTAGGCACCCCTAGCGGACGTCATGCGAAGCTTATTACTTGATGGAAACCTAAGACATCGGGTCTTCAGCCCGAGTCTGAGAACTTATAAAGTTCATCGACTGTATAAATAATATGCCATACGATTAAATAAATAAGTACTTAAGCCATAGATTTTGACTAACCTCTTCTCATCTTCCAGGACAAACAAAACAATTTTCTGGCACAAGTTTTTCAACGAGAACGCGACACCAACAGCACTTGACTGGGGTTTGGACAGTGGGTACTCTGAGGACTTTCCTCCAGACCCTGGCATGCAGCCGTTTAGAGTCGGGGGATCAGGAGAGGCAAATGGACTTGGATTAGAACTGTTCCTCAATATAAGCGAACACCAGTTCGCTTGTGATGGCAATAGTTTGGGATTTACGGTGAGCATAGCATTACCTTCCAGTTTTTTCCTGATAAGATGTGGTAAAATGCACGTTTATTTCACGTGAAAGAGGCTAGTTTAACCTAATAATTAGGGGTAGCTGATGAGACAACTGTTAAAATTTTTTATAGGTACAAAAATATTTTTTTTACATTACAATGAAATTTCTAGTATTTCGCGAACTTGATGTGAAAAAAAGATATAAGCATGTCTTTCTTCATCTTTTTAAAGTCACGTTATTTTTATTTTCTTTATCAACATCTGAAGCTATTACACATTACCTTACCTCCTTACAAAAATATTTTTTGATCGAAGTTGTTATTCTTTAATTAAAAATAGTAACTTCGTTAGACGTTTCCTAACTCGAATTAACATAACCGAATCATTCTATAAGAACACTGACTGAAAAACTTAATTAAGCCTTCCATCTGAACCTACTTCTGCTTATCTTCGTTTTCCCAGGTGCTAGTTAGTTCACCAACAGACCACGTCTACACCAGCACCGTACTACGTCTACCAATGGATAGGATGACCACAGTCGAAGTTTCACCGCTAACATACAGGACTGATGTCTCTTTAAGGTCTCTTACACCTGGGACCAGGCAGTGCTTCTTCCAGAACGAGAGGCAACTCGAGTATTACGAGTTTTATACGGATAGTAATTGTAAACAAGATAAAATTGTGCGAGAAGCTAAGAAGATTTGTGACTGCTTGTTGTTTAATTGGCCAAGTGAGTTGGTTTCTTTAGGTGACTTTAGATGTAGGAATTCTAGGATCTAAATCGGTTCAACTTTTCGGGGATCATGTCAGAAAACTGCACTTGCTTTGAAATAATATTATAATTTGATTTACAGGAATTCATTTATGGGAACCTATTTGTTCTACGAAGGCGGATTATGAATGTATTCACCGTGTCACAGGTTTGTTATCTACCTTCCTCACGACATTTTATATTCATAGAGTCAGCTTCACTATCACTTCACTACATAGAATAAAATAAAGTCACTTTTCGCCGTCCCTATATCCCTTTGTATGCTTAGATCTTTAAAACTACGCAACGGATTTTGATGCGGTTTTTTTTAATAGATAGAGTGATTAAAGAGGAAGGTTTTTAGATATAATATGGATATAATACATGCATAATACAGCCGTGCGAAGCCTGGGCAGGTCGCTAGTTCAGTATAAAATGTCAAATATCATTAAGAAACTTCGACCACAACTCATGAAGAATTGTCACGTACTCATGGAATACCATTTGACCAAAACCACACCCTTCAAAGCGGAACACAGTAGCAGCACAAATACTGTTTGGCAGCAGAAATTGGGACGATAGTAGACTTTGGATGAATACTGCAGATAAAATTTTGCAAGATAGTTTTAGCTGCACCAATTGCACATGTCATAAACCTTAGTTTTCAGTCTGGAGTGTTTCCGGAGTGTTACAAAGATGCTGTAGTCTGCCCGATATTTAAAGCAGGAGATAAAAAACTACCAACGAACTACAGACCTATATCAATACTTACAACATTAGCCAAGATAATTGAAAAAGTAGCTAACAATAGACTTATGAAATATATGGAGTCTAAAGGCTTTTTAGGAGTTAATCAATATGGCTTTCGAGCAAATCGGTCAACGGATGATGCTGTAACTCATCTTACATCCAGTATAGCCGAATATGTAGGTAGAAATGAAAAGTGCATAGGTGTGTTCCTGGATCTGCAGAAGGCATTTGATACCGTTTCAATTCCGATTTTACTAACACGCTTGGAGAATATCGGAATTAGGGGCAATGTCCTTCGGTGGTTTCAGGACTACCTCACCGATAGGCGGCAAGTTGTCAAAGTTGATACCAAATTTAGTAGGCACGGTTTTAGCACGTACGGCGTTCCTCAAGGGAGTACTCTAGGACCCTCATTGTTTTTAGCTTACGTAAACCAATTGAGCGAAATGAATATACCTGGTGCGGATATACTAATGTTCGCAGATGACACTGTAATTTTGTTTCATGATAAGACATGGCGAAATGTGCAGGATCTAGCGGAGATAGGACTTTGTGCTGTTACGACCTGGTTGGAGGATAGTTTATTATCACTAAATATTAGTAAAACTAGATTCCTCTGTTTTAGCAAGACTGTAGTCAACTCTCCTGGAAGCTTCAAATTGAGAATTCACGCTTTTCCGTGTAACAGACTATCATTCAAAGATGTTGTCAATTCCCAGTGCTCGTGCCCTATCTTAGAGAGAGTACCAAATATAAAATACCTCGGAGTCTACATAGATGACAAACTAAATTGGCATAAACATATCTCCTATGTCACTATCAGACTTAGAAAGCTTATTTACATATTTAAAGAACTAAGAATCATATCAAACTCTTCTCTATTAATTCAAACTTATAAAGCACTAGCAGAATGTGTAGTAATGTATTGCATTTGCTCATGGGGTGCCGCGGATAAGTCACACCTGATTGAACTTGAAAGAGCGCAGCGTGCCGTACTGAAAACAATGCTGTATTTGCCATTTAGATTTCCTACATCAGAACTTAAACTCAGTACGTAAAATTTTCGTCTATCAGTGCTTGCGTAAATATCATAAATTAGAGGTTCCTTCATTACTTAACAGTAATGTTAGACGTCCACAATGCTATATTCCAAGAGTAGGTAGTAAATATGCAAAAAGAAGATACAACTTTCTTGCACCTAAGATTTATAATATTTTTGATATGAATTGTAAATTTAGATACCTTAGTAACTATCAAATCAAGTGTAAAATCAAGATGTGGCTAGATTCTTTAAGTTATGACGAGACAGAATACCTATTGTATGTGGAAACTTGATGATTGATGATTTAAAGTTATGGAAGTCTCTAGTAAGTAACTCTCTTTTTTTCTGTACGGTTCTTATCTTATCTTATTTTAGTTACTATTGTAACCTAAAAAATAATAATGTATAATTACTGTAAGGAATGAACTGCCGGCTGTAACACAGCTTACGCTAAAGCAGCTGGTAGGGCTAAATTTGAAATGTAAATATTTTTTGTGTTACAATAAAGATTTTATTATTATTATTATTATTTAAAAAAAAAAAGGGTCGGGACATTTAGGAAGTTTGGCATATTTTGCGCGGTGCATTTCAATCGATAAAGGACATTACGACGAACCAATAATGCCTTGACACCGAACTTCTAAAGCGTCTTGGAAACGGGATATTTAAAGAAACTTGTTGCGTTCTATGTTTCAACAAATACATCCCTTTTCCAAGATGCTTCAGCGGATCGTTGTAAGGGCATTATTTGAATGGGTCTCACAATGCACCACGGCATTTTAAGTTACAATGCCTGTTGTGTCTAAAGGCTTTTACTTATTTATTTCAGCTAAAGTAGAAGAAGCGATTCTCCACGCATTCTTTACGGATAGCAATGAACAAGATCGTAATTTTGGAGGCAGTCACAACGATAGCTGTTATCTTTCTTGCAACGACATTATCTATACAAGTCAAGTCTTCTATTCGGATCTAACTAAGAATTTGGACTATATGCGGCAATGGGGTCAGCCGAGAATGTAAGTTTTAGCAATACTGGCATCATAGCCTTTTTCAATAAAAACGTCATGAATTAGGGAATGTTGGAACTTGAAAAACTTTACTATAAACCTTAGTCGTAAAATAAAAAGAAATCTTCATGTAATTTTAAGAACCGCATGAAGCGGTTGTTGTGCGGTTTAGTTGTTTAGAAGTTTTCAATTTCTATGAAGTCAGCCATGTTAGATAAGGTCAAATTGTTTTGGATCCTTCACTGACGTTCATTGAGTTTCTGTTTGGAGTGTTCGTTTCTACATATTTCTACTTTCTTGAAGTACCTCTATGGATATAAAAAAATTGGAAATTATATTTTTCAGAGGAGAAGTGACGCAGCTTAACGTACATTTCTACGACGATATGTTTCTTGGACAGCATCGCCATGCGCAGTATGACCGTTATTATTTTGCAGGTAACTGAATTCAGAAATTTCTCTTATTGAAAATTATAATAGGTAGGTAGACAACTGCTTCTTCAGCTTTTTATCTCCAAATCAATCGTTGGTGTTGCGCTCTTGTGTATTATTTGTAAGGTCCAAATTACTTATTTGGACCTTACAAATAATATGTTAGGGACCTTACTATAATTATTAAGATTTAGTTTTAGTCACTAGAGGGCTAAAAGCACTTGTATTTTTTTTTAGGAATGGCTTTGCACTTGACCATAATATGCCTGATGGTAAGCATCATTATGGCCTACGATGGAGCGTGCTTACCCAGTAGGAACCGATTCACTCTCGCTTTGAAGATCGCTAGATTGAGATTGATAGATTTATTGTATATTGAGATATCAATGATCAAAAGTCTCATAATAGGCATGAGGCGCAAGCTTTTAGATATATTTTTCTGCACTACTAAAAACCCTTTTAGTAGTGCAGAAAAATATATCTAAAAGCTTGCGCCGTTTGATGGGTTTTTTATTTTTATAGGTGCCATTGGAGGTCTTCTCAGCTTATTTTTGGGGTTCAGTATAATCAGCGTTGCGGAGATCGTGTACTTCATCATACTTCGTCCAGTTTATGTTGTATTCACACGAAATTAAACTAGAATTTTCTTAATGTGTATTAAATTGTGTGGAATTACCATTATTTGTTTATTTTCTTATTATCCTACATTATTTCAATGTTGTACTAGGTATAACGACATGACCTGAAGATTAGGATATAGTGTTTAACCCTGAGGCTTTACCATTATAGTCGGAATTGGTTTACCTCTTAGACCATTCAATGGTCTAAGGTTGACTTATGTTTCTAGGTAGACAGGTAGTAGGTACTATGTAGGTTAAGATGTAGGTCCATATATAATGTTTGGTATTCAACCTCCATGAATATAAATAAACATTCAAATAGTTTCTATTGCAATTCGACTAACCATGTTTGTCAAAAAATACATTACTGTCAACATCCATTCCTAAAATTACAGATTTTTTTTAGTCTTTAGCAACGTCATTATAGTATTTACTTACAATTTTATCATTATAAATTTTACATTGTTAATACAAAATAATTAATAAATATGAGTATTGGACAAAGTTACCTTGGTTGTACGTGTAATATAGAAAAATTGAGATCCGTTAACGATAAATTAAATGCACAGGTTGTTGAGCACGTCAATGAGAGCCAGGAATTGTTGATGTTGAATAATTTTGCAAGGGAGACCAACGAATCACAGTTCAAAAGATGTTTGCAGGACAGGTAATGATTCAGAATAGATCACTTATACAGATTTCATTTATAAAAATCTACATAAACTCCTGGGTACTGACTGACTGACAACGCACTGCCTAAACAACGTAACATTGGGTCTTGAAACTTGTAAATTAGAGAGGTACTTTTTGCGTTGTAAGTAAGTACTAAGACGGTACCTAAATAACTATATGGGGCATAGCTGTTTATAGATTTTCCCTCCCAGAATTGCAGATATACAATCCTGGTGTTGGGTACTTGAAGATCTAACCAAAAGGCTTCAAGAAGCGATAGGAAATCTTAAATACGAACACAATGCTCTACACGTAGTGATTAAACGAATACAGGACGAACTGGAAGGACCTCAAGAAACATTAAAAGCAGGAACATTTGGGCCACTTACTGATGCTGTCGAAGAAGCAATACTACAGGTGTGAGTGGATTAATTTGGCAAATTGACACAAACAATAACAAATATAAATTTTTATTTTACTTCGTACCTATTTCAGGAACTACAGTTTCTCCGTGACCAGAAAAAGAAATTCGAAAACTTGATACCAGTATTAGAAAAACAAATCTACATAATGCAGAAAACAAAAAAGAAAATAGAAGCGGATATCAGTATGAAAAATCAAGCCCTGTCAGTGGAAGAAGCGTGTGCGAATATATCAACGAGATCGTGTTGCTTACCAGAGTTCGCGAAGAAGAAAAAGAAAAGGCAATGCAAATACGTACTATCCCTACTTAATACTCACTATAAATTTTTCTTCTTTTCGAGTCAGTGACGCTCGATTAGTCAATTTTTTCCTGCAATAGTTAGCCACTACAACTACAGCAGTGTTGGCTTCCATCAGGTCCTCCAATGCGCAGGTATTAAGGCACAATGTGCATTGGACGGGGCTTTTGCCCAAAATTTGTCTGTTCATTTGTTAAATAAATGCAAAATTGTAAGTACCCATGTAACGTTCTCACGTCTACACAGCTGAATCAATTTTGATAAATTTTTCTATAGAGAGATGAGTACAGAGTACAGTGGGATTTTATGGGCTAAGAGTTTTATTTTATTTTTAGAGGTTCACCAGTTAGCCGATGGGAGAACAGATGTGCTTTTCTAAAAAGGTCTGGGCTTCGAGCTTTAGCAAATGCAGTTGTTACAAGACAGCAGGTAAATAGTTACTACAACATCAATTGCCTTGCATTTTAGGGTTCCGTAGGTACTCCGTACCCAAAGGGTAAAAACGAGACCTTTTTACTAAGAGCCAGTTCAGACACGGCACGGTTTGCGTACGCGGGGATTCCGCCGTGTCTGACTGAACTGGCTCTAAGACTCCATTGTCTGTCTGTCACCAGGCTTTATCTCATGAATCGTGATAGCTAGAAAGTTGAAATTTCCACAGATGATGTATTTCCGTTGCCGCTATAATTAAATTAAATATTGCTTTATTAAAGGGAAATTGTATTTTAGGTGCGAGGAGCGAGAGTGTATCTTTCTATAGCAGCACAGGCTTACGCTACCAGAGTAGACTCATCATTAAGAAGACGAATGCATTCTAATAAGATCAAGTTACAAGATTTGAATTGGCAAAAAGAAGAGGTAAACATCAAACTATCTATAAATTGATCTATACGTCACTGGTTTACAGTAGAATAGAAATTCCAAAGGCCCACATATACTGCAAGTATGGGATAAATTGCGTGAATCTGTTTCGTGAAGTTTACTTACAACTTTGGGTCTTCAAATCGCAAGTGAATCAATACTAATTATAAGGCACAAAAAGTTTTTTGCATGTTGTTTTTTGTTGATAGTGAATAGGTTTTGAAACTGCACTACATAATTGAAATAAATATATGTTGAGATACTAAAAAGGTACTAAATTTATACGCAAAAATATATTCGATATATTGTCCCGAAATATGTAAAACAACTGTGGTCCAGTCATCCTGACGTCAGAATGTCTGGCCACTTTATTTTTACAATTCCTCTCTGTTTATAGAGGTACTAAATATATTAGTTTACGTACAAAATAGTACATGAATGGTACTATTATTTGGTATTTTCCCAACACCAAATATCGCAGTCCTCCAGGGATTCTGACGCTTCCGATTTTGATAAAACTTGGTATGAGGATTAAATATTCTACGCAAACGTGCTTAGGTATCTAAGATAACTTGTCACAAACCATCATGAGATAGGTAGTGATCAAACACTGGCCTATAATGTTTCCAGGCATTAAGAGATTACAAATGCCTCGCCGAAGAATTGACAGCAACAGAACAAAATTTATTGGAGACAATGGAGCAGGAGCGAGTTGTAGAAGCTCGTCTTGCTGATCGTGCTCTACGACCAGCTAAGGAACTTACTAAAGATGAAGTGGATCGGAAGCTGAAGGATGAACTTGGGAGGCTGAAGAGCTTTAGCAGGCAGTTGAGGAATAATCTCGATAGGCTTACGTAAGTATACCTACATATGGTACTGGTGGTTATTGGGATACTTTCACTTAGTGTCACCACATAAGTTTAAACATAGGTGGTTTAAACTGTTAGCCTAGCGGTAAATACTTCGACTTTAATTCCGAAGGCCGTGGGTTCGAATCCCGGCTGGCTGTGCACCAATGGATTGTTTTTATGAAACATTTGTGTGCGCTAATTGACATTGCTCTTACGGTGAAGAAAAACATCGTGATAAAACCAGCGGCTTAGTTGGCTCCAGAAGTATTGACATTTGACAAGTGTCCTCTCGACACAGTCAACTTAACTGAGATGGTACTAAAGATGCTGGATCTTCACGCAAGAAGGACAAAACTAAAGAGGTCTTCTGGTTTTACGTGTTACATTACAAGTAGGCCTCAAACAAAATAAGAACCATAGGCATTTCGTTCATAATTACGTGGGCGTTGGCATTGTCTGGCCACCACAACACAAGCCAAGTTGCTTAGCTTGGGGCTAGATGGCGTTCTGTAAAGTGTCCTTTAATATTTATTTATTTTACAGATCTTTACAGAATACTCTTACCGACTCAATGACCCGAATCCAATGCTTTACCACAGACCTGATACAAGTAATTCATTTAGATGAGGAACGATTGAGGACAAGACTCGGTGACGGTGAATGCAACTGTAACATCAAACCACCCGATGTTACAGGCAGTTCTCAAACTGTATCGCCTAATAAGTCGAGAGAATCATCTGAGAGTCAATTGACAGCGATAAAGGAAGAAGATGAAGAAGACGACCATTTTCTTGACTAAGAAGAGCTAGTCTAAGTTTTATTAGCCGGGTCAAACCAATGAGTTTATGATGTGGTGGTAGCTAACGATTTGCTTGCATGTAAATTGTGAACACACAGTGCAGAGTTTTGCAACTATTCAAGGGAGTGTTGCATTGGTTTAAACAAAGCTTTAATGTTTTAATTTTTCTACCTAGGTATATCAAATAATGGTATTTGTGCTCTGTGGCTATTGCTTTAGGATAAAATAAATCTTAAAAAAGAATCCTAATACTCTGTTAATTCAAAATGTTTGTATCAGTTTTTTTTGATAAATACTTACTTACTTACTTACTATCGTTTAGCTTTTTTACTTTTATATTGGAGTTAATTCATTGGTTCATTTACCATTGAAAACTTTTAAAGATGTTCTAATTAAACAAATTTAAATAATTATACTTATATAGAACTAATTTAGATAGGGTTACTGCTGTTTCGAGATTAAATTTATTTACAATTAATTTATGTGTAAACGCACCTGGTAACCGACACCTTACCCTACGCGAGGCGTGTACGCGGGCGTGCAGTCACCAGATACATTCACCGAGAGGGGAATAAACCTACCCCTAACACCTACCCCTACAATAACCTATCCCTAGTTTCCTAATCGTATGTATCTATATCTGGACCCCTTGTGCGTGTATCCTAGTTAGTGCATGTGTGTATGTGTGTGTACCTAGCTTTATGTGTACCTACTGGCCCTACCCTACCTGACGTGTCCCTACTGCCCTAGCCCTAACCATAGGGTTCGAACAATATATAAATATATAGATAAGTACGGGATTGTCTGTCACCAGGCGACCTGGGGTGACGGACGGACGGTGGGTAGGAAGGGTGGTGTGTGTACGTCGTGCAATGTACACGGGATGGATTTTCTCACTGCTGGTCAAGCGGACTCACAAGACCAATCGACTGACGGCTAAGGGTTTCCTGGCCGCAGTGAGAGGATGCTAAAGAGCATGGAGTAGCTGCAATAGCTCTTCTAGCGGTTGCTAGGGACTGCTCGTATCTTGCAGCTGCAATAGCTCTTCTAGCGGTTGCTAGGTACTGCTCGTTTCTTCCAGCTGCAATAGCTCTTCTAGCGGTTGCTAGGCACAGCTCGATCTTCTTGGGAGGAGGAGTGATACTCGACTCAGTTCTTGATTCCAATTAATTTATTCACAAATTTCTTACATTATATACATTTTAGTTTTGATGACTTATCAATAATTATTATAATAGTGTGCTGTCGATGTGCAGCCGTGTGTTACCTACCTATTGCCAAAATAATATTAATCATCAAAAATTGTGTTTACTTTGTGACCTAGATTTAAAACATACAGTTTGTCATGCGACTTGGCTTGTTTACATTTATTATTTTAATATAAGTATTTAGTTAAGAAATTATTATTTTTACATTTTACAAATTATTATTAATCTTTAAATTTATCCTAGTGTATATATTGTATAGTTTATATTAAAGTAAAATTATTGTTCAATGAGTTGAACATTCTGGCGTCTCTCCAGGGCAGGACTCCAGTTGGTACAGTTCTATTCCGTCAGTGTTCGAGGGATCTTGTTGTCTTCTGGCTGGTTTTCTGGGTGCTACCTGGCTGTAGACTGGGTCGTGATGTTGGCTGGCTGGCTCGTCAGCTGCAGGTCTGTTGTCGTGGTGCTGTAGCTGTACCAGTGACCTTATGCCCCTCGTGATCTGAGGAACACAAAATAATATTAATAAAATTATAGTAACTACTACTATACCTCCTACTGTAGTAGTTATGTAAGTGTGAGAAGTAACTTGGGTCCAGATTGTATTGTCTAGTTTAGTTTGTAAGTTATTTTCGGATTTGACTACATTGTCGAGAATATCTTGTGAACTCTCTATAACTTCGTCTTTGGTTACATTAAATATGGTGCCAGTGCTATTATAAGTGGATATAGAGAAGTCGATTGGTTTTGAAAATGACGCTACGGTTTGAACTGAGATTGTTCTTTTTGCAGCTAATATGTTATTAGTTGTCTTTATAATACAGTTGTCGGCAATCCGTATTACTCCAACATCCCGCAGTTCAATTTCCTCTCTTTGTCCGTCACATATGATCGATGTCAAACTACGGTCTTTAGCTATGAATAACCATGTATTTTGCATATGCAGTTGTTTCCATAACAGTTTGTTAGTTATGTCGAACGTTTTTGATTGACACCTCGTTTGTGTTTGGTTTTTGAAGAGCTGGTTAACAATGCAATTATCATTTGATTGCATGTTCTTCACGGCACTAGGAAAGCAGACGTATGTACTCATACTTTGTAGGCAACTTGTAAATTCTTCATGATCTAAGTCAAAATACTGTTCGTTGTTATAGTCTACGCCAATGTATGATTTTTGTATTTCGACGGTTTGGAATAGCTGGTCCCGTGTTTTTTCAGGAACCGCTGTGACATAGATCATTGTGTATTTTGTTGTGTCCTGTATCGGAAAGTAGGCGTACACTTGGATGTGTGTTTCGTTTTCCGCCATTTTTGTTTCTAGCAGTTGTCGTTGTACTATCTTTAAGTTACTAGGAAGTTTGTTATTTGCCGTATAAATTAGGTTACTGACGTTCTTTGGAGTCAAAATGCTGTATACACTTGATTTCGATAGGTATACATCTAATAATCCAGCGTAATGTTCTGTTATTTCAGTTATGTAATCATTTGCTAACTGATACGTTTCTATTATATGTATATTTACACTGTTTCTGATGACTGCTTGGTACCAATAATCTGTTTCATGTATAAATTGTATGACCTGGTTTAGTTTTGTTTGAAATTTTTGTAGTTTTTTCGTGATTCTATTTTCTGTCTCATTAACTTGTGATACCGTTGATATCATAAACTTCGTTTGTTGATTTGCAGCTTCGATTAGTTGTTGTTGGTTTTTGTTCAGGCTATCTATGTCCCTGTAGACCTCGTCGTTTACGCCAAAAACTGATGTTAATATCTGTCCTAATATACCTCTCTTCTTTCTTTTGGTTTGGTTTGCTTCCATTAGGTATTCTTTTGTTCTTTCGTACTTTGACTCGGATTCTTTTAAGTAGTGGTGGAATTGTTCACAATGTGTCGCATTTTTGGTTGTATTTTTTGCTATTTCACAAAGGTCGTCGAACTGTGTCACTGCTTTCTTTATTTGTCTAAGGTTTTGTTCAATCTGTTCTTTTTCGAAGTTTGTCTCTATTCTAAAGACTCCTCTGTCAATGCATGCAGTCCCGATCTGTTCTACATAAAATCCTGGTTTTATTTTAATCATTGTATAGGTTGATGTTACGTTGGCAAATAGTTGTAGGCATGTAATCAGGAACGTGAACCATTGCCATCCCTTTTTATATGTATGACTCCTGGTTTGTCGTTTATTC
The DNA here is from genome assembly GCA_907269075.1 of Idaea aversata. NCBI lineage: Eukaryota > Metazoa > Arthropoda > Insecta > Lepidoptera > Geometridae > Idaea > Idaea aversata. The sequence goes on from OU026103.1 coordinate 5,388,099, forward strand.
TGTTTTACGATAACATTTGATTGTACTGTTGTACTCGTATTACTTGGTTTAGTGCCGCTGTCGTTTTCATTGATTGGTAGAGGAACAAGTTTATGTATTGCACGTTTTTGAGTTGAACCAGAGGACTTCTGTAGGGTTACAACTCTTGTGAGGTCATCATTGCCCGGATGTATTTCTTTTACTTTTGCCAGTGGCCATTTGCTGGGACTTATGTTTTCATCTTTCACTAGTACTAATGTTCCGATCGTTAAGTTTTCGTTGTTTGTTTTCCACTTGTATCTCTGTTGTAATTGATGTAAATAATCGTGTGTCCAGCTTTTCCAAAAATCTCTCTTCATCTTTTGAATCTGTTTCCACCTGAGTAGTAGATCAGTGCTAATATTTGCCAGGGGATCTGGTATTCCTACTGCCTCTCGTCCTATTAGGAAATGACTTGGTGTGATCACTACGTTGTCATTTATATCTTCGCTTTGTGCGCATAACGGCCTCGAGTTAAGGCATGCTTCGATCTGGTACAGGAATGTTATCAATTCTTCGTAGGTTAATGTTTGTTCTCCTATCACTCTGCGTAAGTGGTGCTTCATGGATTTTACTCCCGCTTCCCAAATTCCGCCAAAGTGAGGAGACGAAGGTGGTATGAAATGCCATTGTGTTCCTATCGTAGTTATTGTCTGTTGGAATTCATTTGACTGAGTTATTTCCAGTATTTCTTTGTAAAGGTGGTTGGCAGCTCCCACAAAATTAGTTGCATTATCGCTGTACATGTGTGAAACTGGACCTCTTCTTGATGTGAACCTTTGCATTGCGGCTATGTAGGACTCGGTTGATAAATCACCTACTAGTTCCAAGTGTATTGCTTTCGTTGCTAGGCAAACAAATACTGCAATGTATCCTTTGTACGACTTGTGTCCTCTTCCTTTCATTGCTCTTACTTGTACAGGACCAGCAAAATCAACACCTGTGTGACTAAATGGGTATGATTCGGTTACTCTAGCTTTTGGTAATGTGCCCATTTTTTGATGTAGGGTTGTTGCTTTGTATCTTATGCATTTTACACATTTGGATATATAACTCTTTATTCTTTTCTTTCCTCCTAATATCCAATATCTTTGTCGTATGTAGGCTAAAGTTAACATGTTTCCTCCATGTAAGGTTTTCATGTGAGCATCGTGAATTATTATCCATGTGACGTGGTGATCGCTTGGTAGTAGTATAGGATGTTTTTGGTTATATGGAAGGTTTGAATTATGAAGTCTTCCTCCGACTCTCATTATCTTGTCTTCTTGATTTATAAATGGATCTAAGCTTGTTAGTCTATTATTTTTTTCTAGTGATATCCCTTTTGTTAATGTTTTGTACTCTTTTTGAAAAACTTGTTGTTGTACTAGTGCTATTATTTTGTTTGTTGTAATAGCTAATTCATCACAACGTAAGGGTTCTGTGCTTTTTTCCATATTCTTAAATCTGAAGCAGTATGACAGTATTCGTACCATTCTTTGGAAACTTGAAAATCTCTCCCATATTTCATTCTGTGGTTCGGTAGTTGTTGCTAAGTTACTGTGAACGGTTTTTTTTATCTCTTCACATATTTCAGGGATAGTTTTAGTTATTGGCAGATTTTTGGATTTTAACCATGTTGGGCCATTCCACCATAGTGTAAAGTTGTGAAATTTATTTGGTTCTATTCCTCTCGAAATTACGTCCGCCGGGTTATTTGACGTTATGACGTGATTCCATTTTGCTTGTGGTAATAATTTTTGTATCTCAGCTACCCTGTTGGCTACAAACGTTTTCCATCTTGTAGCTTCACCTTTGACCCAGCCTAATGTAATCATTGAGTCCGTCCAACAATAAACTTCTGTGTTTGTAAATTTCATTGTTGTTATGATCTTCTCCATAAGTTGGGCGAGTAACAGTGCAGCACATAGTTCTAGTTTTGGTAGTGTTGTCTTTTGTTTCAGCGGTGCTACTTTTGATTTTGCTTGTAATAGTGTAACTTCGTACGAGTTTTCATTGATTTGCACTCGACAGTATACCACGGCCCCGTATGCTTTTTCCGATGCATCACAAAAGCCGTGTAACTCAACTTTAGTTTCATCTGTGATATGACACCATCTTGGTATTGAAATTGCTTCTAACATTTTCATCTGGTCTTGTAATCCAATCCATCTGTCTTTGGTTACGTTATCTACAATCTGATCCCAGTCTAGGCCTTTAGTCCATAGTTCTTGCATTATCAGTTTCATGGTTATTATAACTGGTGCAAGCCAGCCCAGTGGATCAAAAAGCTTTGCAATTTCTGACAGGATGAATCTTTTTGTTGGATTCTCTTTTTTGTTTATCGTGATTTGGAATTGGAAACTGTCTTCTTTTGGTGACCATAGAACTCCTAACGACTTTCTTGTTTCGTCCAGTGGAATTTTTAACATCTTATCCTCTTGTTTTTCTTTTGGTATGTTATTTAATAATTCTTCACTGTTTGATGACCATTTCCTTAGATTAAATCCACCTCTTCTTAACAACTGTATCAATTCGTTTTGTAACTTCTTTGTTGCTTCTACAGACCTGGCCCCCGAGAGAACATCGTCGACGTAGAAATCTTGTAACGTTATTTCGCTTGCATTAGGATACTTCTGTCGTTCATCTATAGCCAGTTGTTGCAAAGTTTTGACTGCTAAGTATGGTGCCGATGCAGTTCCGTATGTAACGGTGGTTAGTTCATATTCATCGATTTGATGTTTTGGAGACTCTCTCCATAGGATTCGTTGATATGGCAGGTCTTCTTCATTTACGTTTATAAAACGATACATTTTCTCAATGTCTGCCATAAAAACAATTTTATGTCTTCTCCATCGTAATAGTATTGTAGTTAAGTCTGATTGTAGTCTTGGTCCTGTCAACATATTCTCATTTAAGCTAATATTTGTGCTTGATTTACTCGAAGCATCAAATACCACTCTTAGTTTTGTAGTTAATGACTCTTCTTTAATCACTGGTTGATGAGGAATGTAGTACTTTCCTTGGTAATAGTCTACTTTAGGTACTTTCCTCATGTGACCCATTTCTAAGTATATATACGATTGATTTCTTCAATGTCCATATTTTCCATAGTGTTTTGTTTCGTTGCTTCCTTTTGCTGTAGGTATATTCAATCTGTTGAACGTTCCGTAGCTGCTTGGTTGAGAAAATCGCAGCGCGGTAGTTGGTGGTAATACGTCTTTGTATGTCAGTCAACCTACGGGGACAAGAGGAGCGCGATTTTTACTGGTTCGATTTCCCAACGGGGCGCGATTGGTGTCCCGTCGCGAAACCAAAAAAAACTCGAAGGACCAAATGTAAACGCACCTGGTAACCGACACCTTACCCTACGCGAGGCGTGTACGCGGGCGTGCAGTCACCAGATACATTCACCGAGAGGGGAATAAACCTACCCCTAACACCTACCCCTACAATAACCTATCCCTAGTTTCCTAATCGTATGTATCTATATCTGGACCCCTTGTGCGTGTATCCTAGTTAGTGCATGTGTGTATGTGTGTGTACCTAGCTTTATGTGTACCTACTGGCCCTACCCTACCTGACGTGTCCCTACTGCCCTAGCCCTAACCATAGGGTTCGAACAATATATAAATATATAGATAAGTACGGGATTGTCTGTCACCAGGCGACCTGGGGTGACGGACGGACGGTGGGTAGGAAGGGTGGTGTGTGTACGTCGTGCAATGTACACGGGATGGATTTTCTCACTGCTGGTCAAGCGGACTCACAAGACCAATCGACTGACGGCTAAGGGTTTCCTGGCCGCAGTGAGAGGATGCTAAAGAGCATGGAGTAGCTGCAATAGCTCTTCTAGCGGTTGCTAGGGACTGCTCGTATCTTGCAGCTGCAATAGCTCTTCTAGCGGTTGCTAGGTACTGCTCGTTTCTTCCAGCTGCAATAGCTCTTCTAGCGGTTGCTAGGCACAGCTCGATCTTCTTGGGAGGAGGAGTGATACTCGACTCAGTTCTTGATTCCAATTAATTTATTCACAAATTTCTTACATTATATACATTTTAGTTTTGATGACTTATCAATAATTATTATAATAGTGTGCTGTCGATGTGCAGCCGTGTGTTACCTACCTATTGCCAAAATAATATTAATCATCAAAAATTGTGTTTACTTTGTGACCTAGATTTAAAACATACAGTTTGTCATGCGACTTGGCTTGTTTACATTTATTATTTTAATATAAGTATTTAGTTAAGAAATTATTATTTTTACATTTTACAAATTATTATTAATCTTTAAATTTATCCTAGTGTATATATTGTATAGTTTATATTAAAGTAAAATTATTGTTCAATGAGTTGAACATTATGTACATTTATTGTACCTACCTAATCGAAATATACCTACTATTCCTAAAAATACAAAAAAATTGAATAGTTTGCTCCATGTTTCAACTTTTTACAGGGTCTTAATCGTTTTTATGATGGGTCATCAGTAAGAGTTACTTACTTACATAATTTTCAAAGTGTAAGTATTTCATAAATTATACAGGGTTCGAGGATATATATCAATGGATATATTATATCAAACGGTTTTTTGTGATATAATATCAATGCAAAAATTGTTGAAAAATTTGACGAAAATAAGTAAATTTTTGCCGTTTTCTACAGTGTTTCTCAATCCTAAATGTAGATGGCGTTGGAGTAGCGTTAAAACATACTTCATAATAGTAGGTTTAGGTATTAAACACAAATTACCGTCTGTTTGTGTCCAAAAACGAGGATGACAATTTTTTGGGGTCTATAAAACACTGTGATGTAGGTATATCGGATATATATAAAAAATATCCGATTTTTTTAATAATATTATATTTTATAATAAATATCGGATGTTTTCGAACCGTACTCGTTTACTATACGGTTACTTTAGATGTTGGGTGTTTTCTATTGCTACAGAGTCTTCGGCTATACAATAGTATTCCACACCGGTATGTAGTCATATTGCAGCATTTTTCTAAATTTTCTGATGTCTGAGTCTGTCGTCCATTTTTGAGTTTTGCTGTTATTTTGATTTTGTAACACGGGAATTTCACCTAACTTTGAACACCATCGTCGGTCTGACTGTAATTTTTACTAATGGCAGTTGGCACAATAAATAATTTTAGTCCTAACTGGCATCAGTGGTGGCCGTTTTAGTGAGGCCCGATGAGATTAATATTACCTAAAACACTGCAACATTGCCAACCAGTTGCAAAATTGCCTATTTCGGTTTTATTAAAATATCTCGCGTTTGCTAAGGTTTTTCTTATTTTTTACCATTTGGTACTAATTTTGCATTATTATGGGACCACCTTTTTTACTTTTTTTTATAACTCTGTGGTTGTACGGTCGGCAATTGAATGACAAAAGTCAGCGCGAGTGCCAGTGAATTTTTGGCGTCTTGGAACTTTTGCTGTGTGAGCCGTAGGATAGGTGTTTTTGTACGGTTATAACACTCAGGGGTAAGAGATTTGTTTATTTAAGCCGTATTGTTTTATATTTTTACGATAAGAGCATTATTTCCTCAAAATAACTTAGTAGGCATAGATGCACAGTGTTTTGCGAACATAGGTGGTGCAACTTTACCTGGGGTTAGGGTTGACAATAAAATCTGACAATATTAAAAAAAATACTACATCTTCTTACATATAATATAGTAACTACATACGCGTAGCATACTTCAACATGTATCTACTTTTCCTACTGATGTATAAGGATTGTCAAAAGTTTAAAATTAGGTTATCTTTTGCGTGATATAATTATTGTTAAGAATACATACAACTTAACTAATTATATTACAGTAATTAAACATGGACAAAAGCAAAAGGCGAAGCAGAACAAGACCAGGAACAATTGCATAATTTGCAGTATTTTTTGTTTTAAAATTTTATATAAAGATACCATTTCGTTGTTGAGATGCCAAAGTGGTTATTATTTGTACATTAAAAAGTTATGTCTTTAAAAAAAAAAAATGTCTTTTTAAGCATGTACTTTATGACATTGTTTGAAGTTCTATTTTCTTTCATAGATTATAAAAGAGAATTTTTATTTATCAAACATTTTTATAACATCAATAAGTATTTTATTTTGACAACCCTATTTTTTGTATGAAAAGTTAGTGGAACCTGATACAACATTACATAATGGCTCTGAATTGTTTTTCATTGTCATTATATTAATAATTTTAGTGCTGGGACCGGGTATAATGTTTTATGCATATGCTGAAATGAAATTTTAAACGATCCACATATTATTTATTGAGATATTCTTCTAGGCAAAGTTGCATTTTTTGTCTACAACTTTGCCTACGACTTTGAATGTCTATAATTCGTAGAATTTGCATCTGTTACACAAAATACTACCTTAAATATCAAGGCAAACAGTATAATTATGTGTCTTATAGACTGAAAAAGCCATAAAAGAAAAACATCAAAGAGATATAACGCAAAAACGTCAAAATCCGTGCAAAGTTGTAGCGTTTTACGGTATTTTAAATGTTCCAACATCCGCCACAAAAATTAATTTATTGTTCTAACGGCCACCACTGGTGGCCGTTTTATTGGGGCGCGTTGGGAGTGGTTGGGAGTACATTTTGAGACATTTTACTTGGGGTTTTAATAGGGTGCTGACGTTTTACCAAATATTATTTATTAGCCAGACGTAACGTTATTTTAAGTTTATAAGAATGGGTTAAGGCTTTATTTTACGGATAGGATAAAATTAATATTAAAAAGAAGATGTTTACATTTTTTTCGTCGCTAAATATAAGATTGTTTATGACATTGACGTTTTTACCAAAGGTTTTTACGACTGTGACGGCACAGTGACTAGTGATGGATGGATGATGAACTTATTTATTTTGCTTGATTGCAACTTCCGGTACCAATTGCAACAACCAATCGTGGGGCCAAAAAAGAAAAAAAAATAAACAAACAAAAGTTGCACGACAGTTGGCACCTTTGAATCACAGTGGTTCTAAACATTTTCTTGAAAGTTTTAACTTGTTAAAAAAAAAAAAAATATATATAAACTAGTTTACAAAAAACAAATAAAATATTTAATGATTTATTCATTTATTTATTGTACCCATTTAACAACATACTTAGGTATTTTAGATATGCGTACACTTCAAAAACTTAGTTGCCATGTTTTTTCCCTCTGACATGTCTTTCCATATTATCGACATTGCACGGTACCTCTATTCCACACTTCTTACAAAAGGCCTTGTCATGTCTCTGATTTTGCAAATAACACACAATATCAATGTCATCTCCACACAATTCTTTCAACTTAGACATTTGTTTAGCGTGGTCCGTATTTTCAACATGGTCCAATATTATCTCGATTATATTATCAAAATAGATTTGGCAGATTTTACACCATAAATAATCGTCACCTTCTACGGAAAATATACCATTCAAAGGCTGTAAAGCAATAGATTTAGCTCTGATGTGCCGAGACGATGCCAGATGGTTTTTAATGGAAAGCAATGTAAAATCTATTTCTATATCGCAAAGACAACACTGCACAGCGGTTTCTTTATTAGGCAGATTGAAAAAAGTATCCTTTTCTATTAATTTTGTAATGGATTCAAGATTATTCTGATGCTCAATTGTATAGACATGTTGTATTAGACATGCAGTCTCAACCAGACATTTGCAAATATTACAAAATAATTTAGAATTTTTAATGCTGACACTATTTTGATTCATTAGTCGATTGAGGTATAATTTTTTATGTTTTTTAGTATCAATGTGAGCTTCTATGACATTATCCTTATCTTGAATGTTATAATCACACAGCGTGCATTTGACCTCGGTGCTTTGTGTTAAAACAATGTCCTCGTAGTAAGCCATTATTTGCGTTGTTCTTGATTTTACTAACAATATTGTTATCGAAGTCTGAAAACAAACAATCAAGCAAGTAATTAGTACCTAGTCAGCAGAAGGTGCTTTAAAAATAAAGAAATCCTTATAAAAGTCATTAGAGCTCACCTTAATAAGACGATAGGTAGGTGTTTGATGTCCGGTGTGTATTTTTCTGAATGCCGACTCGAAAATCATCAGTATCACCATGTATCAATCAAATTATTGGTATAGTTTGGGATGGAATTATGAAACAACTTTATTGTTTGCTATGATACTCTATGGGTTATATCGATAACTTCCGGAATATCTTGCCAACAAAATAAAACAAAACCAAGCAGAGACAAAGTTCATTCATTCATCCATCTACCTACACTATGAATTTTGGGCAGCAGCCAATCAGCAGGCAGCAGCAGGAGCCATTCACTCATTCTGCACTGTCACGTCACTGTCTGTCTCATTTAAATTTTTCATTTCATTTGTTTTCATTGCGCCTGTCAATCAACACGGATAGCAGAAAATTTAGTTTATTTATAAATCCAAAATCCGTTTTTACAATGAAAATCGACGTATATTTTGCCAAAATAAATGAACGAGATCCAAGCAGAAAGGCAAGTCTTTAGTTTCCTTAACATATTTTTTGTTTTTCGTGACAAAAAATATACAAAATTTGTATTGTTGGCCTTGGTTATAGATTATGTTCTTACAATTTTGTTTATTTCAGACGATGGAAAGAGCCACATCAAGGTTTGGTTGAAGGGAATCCACGCAAATGAAGATTCAAGATTGCCTTGATTTTGATGACTTCGAGAATACGTATCAAGAAATGAACCTTGGGCTGGCTGAAGTGGTTCTATTTAGCATGTAGAAGGTATACTATAGGTTCTGAGAATTTGGCGTAACTGGAGACACAGTTACCCCATTTTCTTTTTTTTGTATTTTAGTGCATTTCGGGTGCCCTAACGACATTTTTGTCGAAATCTTACCTTCATTTTTATTAACTTTTATACCTAATTGGGTAGATAAAAGTCAATAAATTGTTGAAGGTTCTATTGAATTACTTATTGGTATTATTAGGGCTCTCATAATGCACTTTCAAGGCTGGGTTTTCACTTGAGTTGACTCCTTTAGGTTCCATCACTTCCATCTGAGCTGGCGTATAATTTTCTTAGGTACCTACCTACCTTTGATTGCAATTTTACATTAAATTTCAAAAATTGCATTGCATTGACATCATTAAATACTTAAAACCATCTAGTTTTCTAAAAAAAATCAAATACTCATTTATTCATTATTTTAATTATTACGTCATTTCAAATTATCATACTTACACAAAATAATATCATACATACTTAAAAAAGTTGAAACTATAGTATAGTAGAATCTATGCACAATCAGTTACATTTGAGAAACAATTTGACTCATTACATAGGGGTTACATTCCTAAAAAGGTAAAAAAAGGAACCGATAAAAGATCTCCATTTGTCTGTCCGTGTGTCACTACCATTTTTTTTATTTCTTGGCTTATACGAGTCAACCCATACAGTGAAAACCCAGCTTTATCAACATTTTCCACAGGTTTTAGTTAAGTTTTAGGGAAGTCTAGGTGGCTATGGCCTATTTTCTCTATTGTTTCAATTTAAAGAAACTTCTGAACCGATTTTGCAGTGGGACATCGTGGAATAGGCCTACTGGGGATACCACGTTAAAAAAAACGCACCTTGTGCTCTACCTCATGGGTGGTGTGGAAATGGGCAAATATTACTTCAACAGGTTGATTTTTTTATACATTACATGGACTTTCAGGGGTTCTAAACTATGAGACACAGAGAAAAATTCTGAAAGGAGTTGCATGCATGCCCGATCTTGGCAAAATCTAAAAATGAATTCTGAAAAAGTAATTCATTACCATAGCCAGAAATCGAAGCTGTTATCATCATTTTCCTGCCCTTATCCCAATTTATTTGGGGTCTGTGCAAATCGAAGCTGTTAATTTTCCATAAAAATAATCACCTTGATTTTCAATTTTGCACTATGTTTCCAGGAAAGGATCTCAATCAGAAACACTATTTGATACAAAAAAAAAAAACATACAGACGAATTGAGAACCTCCTTTTTTGAAGTCTGTTAAATAGTGATTGTTTAAAAAATTTACAAGTATGATTTCTGGCTAGTACCTACTTATGTAACTAAAAGTTAAAATAAAAGGGTCATTTGATTTTCATTATCAATAAAAATTCAATCTAATTTTTTTAATTGTTTACTATAGCAACATTACATTTTTCTTTAATTCTTCAAAATTGTCTATTTCCCATTTCTTCAGTTCTGCATCTACAACCTCCGCGTTTATATTTTTGAATGCTTCTGGACCTGGAACAGGTATTTGTAGGTAAGGAACTTGACATTTTGGGCATTTGGAGTCGTGAAAATGACCATTACTGAAAGTTGCTTATATGTTGCATTACATTTTACACAAAGCCCCGAAACTAAGCAACTACCCTTGTGTTATGTTGACTAGTTAACAAAAAAGAATAAGTACTTATATTTTTGTAAATACAGAAACAGCCAGACCATAACAAATTCTTATCTATAAAACAAATATCTGTACACAGATTTGAAGGCGGGAATCGAACCCGCAACCTGCGTCTCAGGTGGGTGTTCGCCCACCGCGCCACAGAAGCCGTCTTTGCAGAAATGGTTGGCATTTTCAAATTGCAGTAGTTCACCCAATCGAACTAAAGGGAAAAATAATCGCAACAGTTCGTTCCACTGAACTGCTGAGACAAAGCTGGCATTTTGTACATTAAACTTTCTGAATTTAAAAAAATACTTACAATAAACTAGAATCAATCCACTCAATTCATAAGCAGCCACGTTGAATGCCTTCAACTGTTTAATACCTTCTGTGCTCTTTCTTGGGAAAATATACACCTAAAATTAAAAATTGTTAATAAAATTCTTGTTCTAATTTATTTGGTGCGACTGTATTAACGGCTTACTGTAAACTACAGCTATGCCAAAGATGTATCGCAGAAGCATACGCTTATCAGTAGAAGTGACCTTGATTTAATCAATTGTTATTTTAATGAAATCATTTATTTCAGAAATAAATCCATACCTCACTATACATATAAGCAATGTCATATCGAATAAAACCGGTCAAGTGCGAGTCGGACTCGCGAACGAAGGGTTCCGTTCCGACCCTAATAATATTGTATGTCAGACGAGGCTGTATAGTTTAAAAGTATTTTGCCTGCCCTTTTGGGAGTATAATTACAGAAAAATATTGCCTAAAACAACAGTAAACATCAAAATAACCTAAAATTCTTAAAACATACTCAACAAATATTTACTTTTTTCTGTTTTAAGTATTCGTTGTTATAGCGGAAACAAACGTTCCTTCCACTCGACACCACCAAAACGACACCACCATCTGTGAAATTTTCACCTCTCTAGCTGTCATGGTTCATGAGATACAGCCTGGTGACAGACAGACGTACAGACGGACGGACAGCGAAGTCTATTACTAAAAACGGTACCCTAAAAATTAATTACAAATATCCACAAAAATCAAATTAATTATACAAAAATACATTAAAATTAGATAATTGACCGAACGAGCGAAGCGAGAGAGGTCTAGTGTTGAGAAGGGTCGGTCGCTCGTATGTTTGTATGTTTGTATGTTTGTTCGACGATAACTTGAGTACCGTTGCTCTGATCTTCATGATTTTTGGTATACAAGTAGTTGAGGTCCATAGAATTTTTAAGTTCGAACATGAGCAGGATCAGTCAGGGGGTTACGGAGATAGGGGTCCAAAAGGGGATCTACCTATATGGCACACAAACTATACTGCAAATATACCCGAGTGGGGTATCAAATGAAAGGGCGTAACTTCGGTGACAATAATATGGTACCATGGAACTGATCTGATGATAGAGCTGGAGGGAATCTGCAGGAATTATCTCATTATCCATACCTTATAGTTCATTCATTCAAACTACTCGTCAAGAATCGCCTCGACGAGTAGTTTGTCTTTCAATGGTAACCAGGGTCTGATGATGGAACTGGAAGGTGGTCATAGGAACTTCGCAATGAAACGACACAACCCCATCGAGTTTGGGCTCGTTAGAATCGTCTTGACCAGTAGTTTGTCTTTCAATGGTGACCAGGGTCTGATGATGGAACTGGAAGGTTGGCATAGGAACTTCGCAATGAAACGACACAACCTCATCGAGTTTGGGCTCGTTAGAATCGTCTTGACGAGTAGTTTGTCTTCCAATGGTGACCAGGGTCTGATGATGGAACTGGAAGGTGGTCATAGGAACTTCGCAATGAAACGACACAACCCCATCGAGTTTGGGCTCGTTAGAATCGCCTTGACGGGTAGTTTGTCTTTCAATGGTAACCAGGGTCTGATGATGGAACTGGAAGGTGGTCATAGGAACTTCGCAATGAAACGACACAACCTCATCGAGTTTGGGCTCGTTAGAATCGTCTTGACGAGTAGTTTGTCTTTCAATGGTGACCAGGGTCTGATGATGGAACTGGAAGGTTGTCATAGGAACTTCGCAATGAAACGACACAACCTCATCGAGTTTGGGCTCGTTAGAATCGTCTTGACGAGTAGTTTGTCTTCCAATGGTGACCAGGGTCTGATGATGGAACTGGAAGGTGGTCATAGGAACTTCCCAATGAAACGACACAACCCCATCGAGTTTGGGCTCGTTAGAATCGTCTTGACGAGTAGTTTGTCTTCCAATGGTGACCAGGGTCTGATGATGGAACTGGAAGGTGGTCATAGGAACTTCGCAATGAAACGACACAACCCCATCGAGTTTGGGCTCGTTAGAATCGCCTTGATGGGTAGTTTGTCTTTCAATGGTAACCAGGGTCTGATGATGGAACTGGAAGGTGGTCATAGGAACTTCGCAATGAAACGACACAACCTCATCGAGTTTGGGCTCGTTAGAATCGTCTTGACGAGTAGTTTGTCTTTCAATGGTGACCAGGGTCTGATGATGGAACTGGAAGGTTGTCATAGGAACTTCGCAATGAAACGACACAACCTCATCGAGTTTGGGCTCGTTAGAATCGTCTTGACGAGTAGTTTGTCTTTCAATGGTGACCAGGGTCTAATGATGGAACTGGAAGGTGGTCATAGGAACTCCGCAATGAAACGACACAACCCCATCGAGTTTGGGCTCGTTAGAATCGCCTTGACGGGTAGTTTATCTTTCAATGGTAACCAGGGTCTGATGATGGAACTGGAAGGTGGTCATAGGAACTTCGCAATGAAACGACACAACCTCATCGAGTTTGGGCTCGTTAGAATCGTCTTGACGAGTAGTTTGTCTTTCAATGGTGACCAGGGTCTGATGATGGAACTGGAAGGTTGTCATAGGAACTTCGCAATGAAACGACACAACCTCATCGAGTTTGGGCTCGTTAGAATCGTCTTGACGAGTAGTTTGTCTTCCAATGGTGACCAGGGTCTGATGATAGAACTGGAAGGTGGTCATACCCGAGTGGGGTATCAAATGAAAGGGCGTAACTTCGGTGACAATAATATGGTACCATGGAACTGATCTGATGATAGAGCTGGAGGGAATCTGCAGGAATTATCTCATTATCCATACCTTATAGTTCATTCATTCAAACTACTCGTCAAGAATCGCCTCGACGAGTAGTTTGTCTTTCAATGGTAACCAGGGTCTGATGATGGAACTGGAAGGTGGTCATAGGAACTTCGCAATGAAACGGCACAACCTCATCGAGTTTAGGCTCGTTAGAATCGTCTTGACGAGTAGTTTGTCTTTCAATAGTAACCAGGGTCTGATCTAACATATTTCGTTATCAAAGACTAAAAAGTATAAAATAAATTAATACAGTAAAAAACTAAAAAAAACACGCTTTAATAAAAAAAGTCCAACTAAAAAATAGAAAATAAATAAATCTAATAAATTTGGAGAATATTGTACTTAAATAGTAAGCGTGTTACATTGTGATTGCAAAAGAAAAATAACGAAGGTGTAGCATCACAAATTCACAATGTAACACGCTTACTATTTACAATATTCTTAATCCAAATTTATTTAAATTTAAAATTTATAGAAATTTATTACTTGGCCCCAAATCGTCCGAACTCTCTTTGCTTCATTTCCTATAATTATTTATTTCATAATCATGGGCTGTTTTACAATAATAGTGGTGGATAGTATTAAATAGTAGGAATGTTCGGTTCTAGCCGATCTAGAGACTCTGATAATTATAAAATTTGTGACTAATTTTTTATATAATTTTTATTGACTTGTTATATTTTAGTTTAGGGACTTATTACAGGACATATTGGTCTCAAACTTCTCTAATAAATTCTCGTTCTCGACCTTGTCTTCTCGTTTCCTCTTACGTAACATTATGATAAGTAGATACATAAGGAAGGAAGGAAAGGAATTACTATCTTCTGGATATTATGTTGGACACATTAAAAATGTCTTGAGTAAAAATAAAGAGTCAACGGATGTCCAGGGTGTGATGATTGACCTATGCTAATTAGAACTTAACAACAACAAGTTAACAACAACAACAAGTTATGCCTATCGTGTTTGGATTCCCTAAATCATCCAATGTCAGATAATAGCGATACTAGGCACCTATCATTCAAATAAGATAGACCTGTCGTATTTGGAGTCTTTCGTCGTTATATTATACATTTTAGTACTTTACGCTGAAATATAATAAACGCTGAAAAAAACTCGTGAGGTCTCAGTTCGGGGCGAACTACTAGTCAATAAAGCACCCATCAAAGAGCGGTGTTGGCTTAGTGGGAGATACCTCGACTTTCATTCTGAAGGTCGTGGGTTCGAATCCCTGCCGGCCGTGCACCAATGGATTTTTCAAAAAAAAATTATGTGTGCGCCTCTTTTTCCATACATTTGTATTACATGGAGATGACATTGATGTGCAACGTGCTATGTGTGATACGTGATACATCTTCGTCATAGCTGTGGTAGTATGATTTACCTCGATGCAGTCTCCCAAACTTTTCCTAGATATAAGTACATTATGTGCAATAGATTTGTTTAATAAATACTCTATTAATTTGTAAATATCTTTAGCTTGAGTTGCTATTGTTGATGAGTTTACTTCGTAACAGAACGCTGGGACCGTGTAATTTTGTATGCAGTGGAGTGAACCTCTTAGGTGTTCCCAATTCTGTAATGAAAATTTAAAAAATGTGGGTTTTATTGGTATTTAAAAGCCTAATAAAAAAATGTATACCTACTCATACAAGTTTCAACAAAATCGGTTCTTTCTTTTTACTTAATAAGCTGTTGCCCGCGACTTCGGTTTTCCTATATATACTAAAACCTTCCTTCGAAAACCACTCTACCCATTGGTGAAAACGGCATGAAAATAGGTGCAGTAGTTTTTGAGTTTAAAGCGAACAGACAGACGCGGCAAAGGACTTTGTTTTATAATCTTCTATACTAATATTATAAAGCTGAAGAGTTTGTTTGTTTGAACGCGCTAAACTCAGGAATTTAGCGCGATTGTGATTTATGTGGATTGGAAATTTTGTGTTGGATATTCCATTTATCGAGGAAGGCTATAGGCTTTTTATCCCGATATTCTAACGGAATCGAGAGTTACGCGGGTGAAACCGCGGATCTCTGCTAGTATTTAATAAAATCAAGAGTGGGTTTTGCGAAAAAATCATACAGACATACCTACCTACATTAAAATTTTAATTTAGTGCAGATGATAATGTAAGATTACTTACCACTTTCTCCACAGGTAAAATATGTTTTTCAAACAACAAATGATAATGGAGATGGTTTAATGATGCAAAGGCACATAAACTGTTGAATCCGATTTTTAATTCACTGAAATGAACGTAAAAAAATATTGATTATGAATGGATAAATTCATTCAGAGTTTGCTTAAAAGCTACTAAAAAACTGGTTGCCTGTAAAGTCGGTATACGGGCGAAAGTTTTACGTGACAACAACTGTGCTCGAGTGGAAGGGACGCGTGCCTTTCACTTTTTATGTCTGTCTCTCTCGCTCTTAGGCGGGCTAACCATGCCCGAGTGGAAGGGACGCGTGCCTCTCACTCGCTCTCATTGTGAGCGCATAACGTCAGCGGAGCGTAACGCAGTTTCTTTAAGTGTCACCCGGCAAACCAATTTATAAAACGTTGTCACGTCAAAATGATTTTTTATATTAAGTACTTATATTTCAACTTGATATAGATTTTTTTCTACCTACTATTTCATCAACTGGCAGATAGATGGCGCCATATTAAAAATGTATGAAGAAACCGCTGGGCGGTCAGTTCTGCCAGTTTAAAGAGAAATGATTTGATTGTTTGAGCGTTTCTCTTTATTTTGCAACACTTGAAAAAATGTTAATAAATTAAAATAAATAATAAAAATTGATATTTTTTACCAAATCAGATAGGTTATTTCAATAATTTCAATTGTGGACATTAAACGCCGAAACGATTTCAATATCTTTTAAATTTTTCAAAAGATTTTCTATTTAATAACGATTTTTTATGATAAATTTAATAAAAACTACAGGTAAAAAATGAGTTCCTCTTTGGTTACTAATTATTTGTTAAAAAAAAGTCTTTATTGTTTCTTTGCATTGAATAGGCTCCGAAACTACTGAACCGATTCTGATGAAACTTGGTATGAGGATACATTGATTCATTGGGAGTAATATAGGCTACTTTTTATCCCGATATTCCCACGGGATCAGGACTTACGCAGCTGAAACCGCAAGATGATACTAGTTAATAAAATCACTTACCAATCGTGAGCCATGAACATAATTTGAAGACACAATAGCAGACTACTCTCGGTGGCCACTTGTGGTAACTTATCATTTATATTAGGACATAGTAGCGAATGATACCTAGATATTGGACTAACGTTTATTAAAACTTTGTGTTCGTTTCCATCTGAAAATTAAAAAAGAATAGTACTTTCTAAGGTTTTCACGACTTGAACTCTAATTATATTTATTTTAACAGATATATATGCGTATTTTTGCGCTCTGGCTTGTGTTTTTTTGTTTTTGTTTTTATCAGTCTGCCTGTGACCATGGGATCTGCAAAGTTCCCGAAACGTCAGATTTAAAAACAAAATTAAAAGCGCAAAAATATCCGTTAAAATAAACATAATTAAGAATAGTAATATTATTAAACAGGCTATATACCATTATTTATATATTTTTTAGAGCTCAATTTAATTCGAAATAGGGCTGACTAGATTTCCTTTTTTTTCTAGTTCCAGATTGCTTGATCGGTCAATCTTCAGAAAAAGGTTGTTTTTTAGGGTTCCATAGCGAAAGGGTAAAAAAAAAAAACAGCGCACTCCGGGAGTGCAGGCAAAAGTGAAAACTGTATATCTGTGTAAAATCTCATCTGTCGAAATCTTATCTGTCGCGAGAACGGCTGAAAATGCTCACTCGTGTATCAGTGATGGCGCTAGCGTGCGACGCGAACTGCGTACGGCAGCTCGCTGCGAACCTGCACCATCCACCGAGAGATGTCGCTGTTAACACTGTTGTACAGAAGTGAGTATCGTAGTTCGGCCGTTTGCACAGAGATGGCGCTGTTTTCAATATTGCATAGTAGTAGAAGCACATTAACTGTTAAAATCTCATCTGTCGCGAGAACGGTTGAAAATGCTCACCCACAAAAGTGCCCAACGCGCCATAAGAAGTTTTCACTTCAATGAGACCCTTTGACTATGACACCACTGTCCATCTGTCTGTCTGTTACCAGGCTGTATCTCATGAACCATGATAGCTAGATAGTTGAAATTTCACGGATGATGAAGGTATTTCTGTTGCTGCTATAACAACAAACAGAATATGAATACGGAATACTACATGCGTGAGGCCGACTCCCACTTGGCCAGTTTTTTATATTGGTACAGTTATCTAACTATGTAGTTGAATATTTTTCTCACCATCCTCAATTGAAAATAGCACTTCTTTGCTAGAAGCTTTGGTGAAATTGAATTTATTATGGTCCAATGGCTGACGGATATTATTTATAAGTTCTGGTGTCCGTCTGTTTGTACTCCTTTCAGGGTTTAGCTAGAACAAGTTACAAAGATTTTTTTAACAATCAAGACCGATTCCTAAGCTATGGGGTAGGGTAAAGCTTCTGCCCGCAGTTTTAAGGTAGGTGTGTAGGACTGTAATTTATATATTTAAGTTTGACGTGTCTGTGTGTGTGTCTGTCTGTGGCATCGTAGCTCCCGAACAGATGAACCGATTTTGATTTAGTTTTTTTTGTTAAGTAAGTAGGCGCTCAAGTGATAGTTTGAAATTAGGTAAAAATTAAGAATGAAGTGCAAGATTTGGCATAATATTGGTAAGTAATTTCTGCTCTTTAACTAAAGTTATTAGATAAGTTTAAATTATTTGAAGTTTACCTGTATTATATACCTGTTATCTACTGTGTTTTCCTGTATATTACTAATTTTGTATCGAAATACATTAGTTTCTTCGTGAACCTCATCCCACTTGCTTTTAAGGAGTTCTATGAACTTTAATTTACTTGTAGGATCCTTCATTTCATTGATTCGGATCATGGTATTTTAATACTTATTTATGTACACCAACTTTTTAAATCTCCATAAATATCAACACGACAACACGTCACGGCATTATCAGATGTTGCAGAGTGTTGCCGTTCAGGATAAAATAAATCTACCAAACCTTCATTTAAAAGCAAGTGTGGGTACCTAGTTTTTTTATGTTTTTAATAAAAAAGTACCTTTCAAATCTGCCAAAGGCAAACCTCCCATTTAGATACAATGCCTTCGTTTTTATTAACATTTTGATCAAAAGGGACTTTTAACTGGTTACAATCTTTGAATGAAACTACTGTACTAGTTAAAAGAAGTGGTGGTGTGTAAAAGGAAATATTCTTGTGAAAGATTCGCTCAAATGGCAACACTGATCTTAGTGTTTAGTTTTACATTATATAATACAGCGCCATCTCTTGCATTCTTTATTTAAACAAACCTCCGCGCGGGGAATTTAAATGGCTGAAAATGACTTGAAATAACCTCTAACAGATGCAGCTAGGTATCTCTCTGAACTCGGTTGTATTGTGTGTATCTGTCCGTGGCATCTTAGCTCTTGAACAGTTAGACCGATTTTGATACACTATTTGCTTGAAAGGTGACTTGATTATCCTAAATCTTAATTTATATTGTAAATTCCTTTGTTTGTTTATTTGTTCCCTCTCCACGTTCAACCGAATTGGATAAAAATAGGTAGTATTATTATATAAATGAAACACACATATTTCCTTAAATTACTTTTTAATGTACCTAATCACTATATTTAAGTATATCTTAACCTTAGCTTACAGTAACAATCTAAAACTAAGCATTATTTGGATTCATAGGATTATTCTCATCATACTCAGCTAAAATTTCCAATATTTTTTGAGACAGTCGAGCTGCATCGTAAGAGTTCAACTGATTTAACTTATTAGTAACCGCTTCGCCTATTTGAGAGTATTGAGATCTATCGATAACAAACTGATTGTTCTTGTTATTTGTAAATACTGTATAGAGATTATTGACAAGCTCGTTGCAAGTTGTCGATTTAGTTGCTGCAGTTGATAGATATTCATCATCACTGTCTTCGAATTGGTTGAGGGTACTAGCGTTGTCGTTATCATCACTCTGAAATTAAATAAATAAATAAAATAAAATAAATATTACAGGACATTCCTCACATCGTCAGCCCCAAGCTAAGTAACTAGACTTGTGTTATGGTTGCTAGACAATGGATATACTACTTAAATAAAATAAATAAATATTGCAGGACATTCCACACATCGTCATCTAGCTCCAAGCTAAGTAACTAGACTTGTGTTATGGTTGCTAGACAACGGATATACTACTCAAATACTTTTCTTAAAATAAAATAAATATTACAGGACATTCCTCACATCATCATCTAGCTCCAAGCTAAGTAACTAGACTTGTGTTATGGTTGCTAGACAACTGATATACTACTTAAATACTTTTCTTTGTAAATAAATACAAACACAATAGTTAGGCAATTAACAGTGATTATTAAAGTAGTTTTAGTCAGTAGGGGGCGAGGTTCACATGGTTATGAAACAAACATTTTTCGCTTAATTCTTTCATATTTTTACGTTTTTTCTCACAAACACCAACATTATTATTATTATGACGTCAAAAGAGCGGCAAATTGCCAAAATTAATATTTTTATGGCGTCAAAAGGGCGGCAAATTGCCTTCATTATTATTTATATAGCGTCAAAAGGGCGGCAAATTGTCAATATTATTTTTTTATGATGTCAAAAGAGCACAAATTATGACTCCGCCCTGGGTCACAGCAACCCATGTTTCGCCACTGGTTTTAGTTTAGTTTTACAGGGCTGTTTCCACGCTTAGACTCTTCATTTAGGCCATTGTGCGTGTGAGAATATCCTACTTGTCTCTCCAACCATCCCAAGTCCTTTCAGAAGGCTAGTGGCCTTTTCAGGCTGCTGCAGGCCTCTAGAAGTGCAGTAACACAAAAATAATCATCTCAATCGGTCGAGCAGTCTTCCAGTAATTATTATTGGTGATCATACATAAAAAATAATAATAAAATATACACATCAACTGGAAAACCTCTTACTTAATACTTATTTGAGATACAGACCTCATTTTCTTCATCCTTCACATCTTTAATAGCTTTGGTTTGTTTAGCAAACTTGTGCACTTTATACAAGTATTTACATGGCTGCCACATAAACCAGTTCACTTTGAAGTCCTGAAAATGATGGAAAGGTATCTAAAAGTTGGCAATTTTGTTTAGTTCTAAACTAAACTAGCAGCGCTCCATGGTTTCACCCGCGTAACTCCCGATCCTGTGGGAATATCGGGATAAAAAATATGCTATGTTACTCCCAAAGAATCAATGTCTCCACATACAAAGTTTCATCTAAATCAGTCCAGTCGTTCGGAGCCTGTTTTACAAACTAACAAAAAACAAAAAAATATTTTCTCTTTAATATATTAGTATAGGTATACCTAGTTAAAGAAGTATAAATATTGTAGGACACTTAGTGTAAAGCGTCCTACCAAGCTAAGCCTTAAACTAAGCAGAGTTGCTTAGTTAGGGGCTTAGCCTAGTTAGGCTTGTGTTATAGTGGCCAACGGGTAGCCTAAAAGCCAGACTAAAAACAAAATATCTGCACATAAATATTTATAGTGGCAATTGGACCCGCACCACACACGGGGGTCGTTATATGCCTCTTATTCCTGTTATTCAAGGGTCTCAGCTATCTACATAATAAATCAATAAATTATAAATATTGCAGGACATTTCACACATCGCCATCTAGCCCCAAGCTAAGTAACTAGACTTGTGTTATGGGTGCTAGACAACGGATATACTTTTCATTTGTAAATATATACCTATAATACATAGAAACAACCAGACCACAGACAAATATCTAAGCATAAATACTTGTCTGAGGCGGGAATCGAACCCGCAACCCTGTGTTACGCAGTCTGGCATAGTGACCATTGTGCCAACTGGGTCGTCCATAAGCCGCTTCTAAGTTTCTCTCTTACATATATTTTCGCATTTAGGTGCGTACAATAATAAAATAAATAGTTTAAGTGCTCACTTCTCCTTTGCCCTTTTTAGCATGAATTTTTCTCATGTAGAAGCCGTAAGTGGAACGAATGTTCGTCCACCTGTCTTTAGCCGCTTGCCAACTGAGACCCTGGTATTTATCAGCGAAATTAGCGAAAGTTTCATCACGAAGTCCCATGTTTGAAAATTGTGGATGTTTGGTGTCCCAAATGTGAGGTTTGTCCTCCAAATATTTGGCTAGAGCCAAGTTCATTTGTCTTGTCCAATGGACTTTGTCTTTCGTTATGTCCGAAACCATTTTTCAGTCTTGTTTACAGACAATATTCAATGAAGAAAATTTAAGAATACAAAGTAAAGAAATCTCTAACAACACCAACACGAAACGTACCTACGTTAGGCATGGCATTGACGTTTTGGATGGATATGTCAATCAATATTAATATAGAATAGAATAGAATAGAATATCATTTATTGTTTTATCTGTGTACATAAAGGTCTTAAAAATAATAAAGTGCCAACAGATTACTCATTTCGAGCATACAATATTAAACATAGGTAGAACTTAAACTAAATTAGTAGGTAAGTACATACTGTGTTTTTATTTTTCGTCATCTTCCAAAAATTCTGTTAAATTATAAAAAACTTTGGAAATCAACCAAGATTTTAGTTTTTTTTGGAAAAGGACACCATTTAGTTGTTTCAGATGCAACGGTAAATGATTATATATTTTTATAGCTGTATAGTATGAACTCTTATAAAATAAACCATTATTTACTTGTGGTATACAGATATTATATTTATGTTTATTTCTTTGACTTTCGGACCTAGTTGAAACAATGTTAAAAAAGTAACCTTGATTGTTTTTAACAAATAAACATATTTCCAAAATGTAAATGCTTGTCAAAGTAAGAAAATTTTCATTTTTGAAGACATGTCGTAGTGTATCAGTGTCTCTTAGATTATACATTATTCGCAAACACCTTTTTTGTAGTTTAAAGGTTGACTCTATTTCAACAGAATTACCCCAAAAGATAATTCCATAACTCAAATGAGGATAAACATACCCATAGTACGCGGTTTTTGCTACATTCCTAGAAGATATATTAACTATTACAGATAAGCTGTAGCAATATTTAGATAACGTGTTATTTACTTTTTTTATTTGTGACTTCCAACATAAATGACAATCAATAATAACACCAAGAAATTTTGTTTCTGAAACTTCTACTATATTTGAATGATCATGTACAACATTCACTTTTTGAGGATTAGCTCTATAACTTTTAAATTGCATAAACATAGTTTTATCAATATTAACTTTCAAATTTAGATTGCTTAACCAACTTATTACTAATTTTAATGTTTTATTTATTTCTGTTTCGAATTCTAAGTGGGACATATTATTGTTTTTTGAGATAAAGATGGTCGCGTCATCTGCGAACATAACTGTAAGGTGCTTTGTAAACATAACTGTAAGGTGCTTTTTTTCAACGGGCCGGCTTCGCATGATTTATGCATATAGCCGAGGAGTTTTAGTATAAACTGTGATGGTCTCCCATAAAGCTGGGGACATATTATCGGACGCCGCTTACGGACGCGTCCGACCGCTGCAACTGATAAGTGTGCACGGTCGTTTGGCATTCAGTGGCCCAGATCGCTCTAGGACGTCCGCGGATGTCCGAACGCTCAAAGGCGGCCCAAGGTTACGGCAACGTCCGATAGTGTGCACAGTTACATACATTTACATTACACAGATGCCTATAAGTCGCGGCTGTCGGACGCGTCCGAGCAATATGTCCCCAGCTTTACAAGTGATTATATTCTCTTGTCCCGTTATCTACTGTGCCGTTATCACAGGCATCGTATTATCTAGCACCTACCTACATGCGTCTACATGCTACATGCATGCTACACTACACAGTGAACGGTGGAGGTGGAATGAAAATGCAAAAAGGCTGCAATTTCCCTTGATAAAAAAAGCAACAGGTTCTGAATTTAAATTCAAAATACCATATTTAAGTGCAATAAAGCTTTATTTTCTCATCTATTTACTATTTTCAGAGATAAATCTTCAAGACGTGTCTTCACCATGGTTTTTCTAGTGATACCCCAACAGTAAACCAGGACAAAGACATTGCGCATGAACGAAACCAAAACTGTGTCCAACACAGGCAGTATTAGTTTCTTATTTGATCACATTGCTTTCGCATGTATTCCCTGATGCGTATGTTGCATATGCCGCTTGAGATGTGAAGCGCGCGTCATACGAGCCCCACACACGGAACACACGTGTGGTCTGTCACCAGTGTGGGTAACTATGTGTTGCTTTAGATCGCTACGGGTTATGAAAGCTTTGCCGCATGTATCGCATTCGAAATTCTTCTCGCCTGTGTGTCGTCTGGAAAAAATATAGGTTGATTATAGCTACACAATAAAAAAAAAAGTGTGTGTGTCAGCTCCGACGCACGACTGGAGTTTACTCCTTAAGTACGAGTATCTAACCATACGCAAAAAGAGTTTTAGATGAAAAAAAAAAAAATAGTCGTCCGACAAATAGTCGTCCGTCAATAGTCGTCCGACAAATAGTCGTTCGACAAATAGTCGTCCGACAAATAGTCGTCCGACAAATAGTCGTCCGACAAATAGTCGTCCGACATTTGTCGTCCGTCAATAGTCGTCCGACAAATAGTCGTCCGACATTTGTCGTCCGTCAATAGGCGTCCGTTAAAACTAAAATTTGAAAGTCGAGCACCAAAAACGTGACACGATTTTCGCATGATTTTCGTTACTTGTTAGTAGGTTTTACCCCTCGGATTTTTCTCATACCGGGCCCCTTATATATGAAAATCGATTCTTAAGGAGTAAACTCCAATAAATTTAAAGAAAACTTATACAATTTATGAGTTACAATAAAATTCTTTTAAAGGATTAAAGCACAATGACGACCCAGTTGGCACAATGCTGCACTACCAAACAGGGTTGCGGATTCGATTCCCGCCTCAGAGAAGTATTTAGCTGCTTAGATAATTATCTGCCATCTAGTTGTTTCTATGTATTATATTATACTAGCAACCCGCCCCGGATTCGCACGGGTATATTATACATGTATTATACATATAAACCTTCCTCTTGAATCACTATAACTATTAAAAAAACCGCATCAAAATCCGTTGCGTAGTTTTAAAGATTTAAGGTAGGGATATAGGGACAGAGAAAGCGACTTTGTTTTATACTATGTAGTGAAGTAGGTATATGTTTACAAAAGAAAAGTACCTATATAAGTAGGTATATCCGTTGTCTAGCACCCATATCACAAGTCTAGTTACTTGGGGCTAGATGGCGATGTGTGGAATGTCCTGCAACATTTATTTATTTTAATTTATTATATTTTTAATGGCTTCACTGTGGCATATCATAAAACAAAGTCCCCATACCACGTCTTCCTATCTAAACAGACTGTTGAGTCTTACCTAATATGATACTGCAAGTGTCCGACAGTTCGGAAACTACGTGGACACAACACGCACTGGTACGGCGTCTGGCCAGTGTGCTTCCGTCTATGAGCAGACAGTCCGGCCGACTGAGCGAACGATTCATCACATATTGGACAACGGAGTGGTTTCTCACCCTGGAAATCATAATAATATTAAATGTTAAAGTGTGTTCATCAACTCTTCTTGCAAAAAAACTACGCGCGTGAGAAGATAGATAAATTCTTTATTGCAAACACCATTTTTAAAGAGAAGTTATACTTCTAGAAGTTGTACGGCCGTCTGTCTGTCTGTCCATCCGTCCGTCCGCCATTCCAATCAATTCCATTCAATTTTATTCTATTCCATATCATTTTATTCCATTCCATACCATTTTATTCCATTCCATATAATTTTATTCCATTCAAATTTATTCTATATCATTTTATTCCATTCCATACCAATTTATTCCATTCCATTCCCATTTATAAGACGTTAATCACGTCAAAAAAAAACAAGCACTAAGTTTTAGTAGGTACAGTCGCCAACAAAAGTTGAGGCCCACCGAAGAGTTCTAAAAAAGAAAGAGTTTATGTGATTGTATATCTCATACACTAACGTGTGGACTATCGCCACGCTCGCCACGCCAACAATCTGAAGGCCAATTCTCGTAAATAATATTGTTTAAATTACATTTCAATATCATCCCGATTGCATTTCGATTGCAAAAGATACCTTCAAAGTCAGTTTTTTTTACAAAAAGCTAACTTTGAAGATATTTTGAGCTACTTTGAGGCTGTTATTTGTGATCGAAATGCAATCGAAATGATATTGAAATGTAATTTGAACAATGTTATTTACGAGAATTGGCCTTCTGGTGTACCCGTTGCCTATAGAAGTATAACTTCAAAAAACAAAATCGGTTAATCTGTACGGGAGCTACGATGCCACAGACAGACACACAGACACGTCAAACTTATAACACCCCTCTTTTTTGCGTCGGGGCTTAAAAACTAAATAGTTACAGATACAAATAATTAGGGCAGATAGTAAAACAATTTTACCGTATGAATTCGTAGATGTACTTTAAGATTTTGTTTCAATGAGAAGTTTTTGTTGCAATGTGGACATGAAAATGGTCGTTCACCGGTGTGTGTAATTAGATGGGTTTTTAATCTGAACCTGAAATCATTTCAAAAATATTAATATTACTCACTGCGCCTCGCGGATTCAACCAATTTTCCCACGGGGTGGTCCCGATTATCTGGGAAAATCGGGATAAATAGCAGTCCCTAAGTAGAAATTGGCGGCCGCCTGCTATTTATCCTGATTTTCCCACGGGATCAGGACTTAGAGGGGTAAAACTGCGCGATGTGGCTAGTTCCACTGTAAATCTCTTTTATAGCTCTTTTACAGCAATAATTTATAGTAGGTAATCCATTTTTGTGCGGTAATTGACATTGCTCTTATAGTGAAGAAAAACATCACATTGTAGCTTATTTGTCTTCAGATGTACTGATAAGTTCTTCCCTCTTAACATGGGCGACTAAGCTGAGAGGGTAAAAAGCTGGGGAAGCCATCCTCACGCAAAAAAAGGACCCAACTAAGAGCGGTGTTGGCTTAGTGGTAGATACCTTGACTTTCATTCTGAAGGTCGTGGGTTCGAATCCAGGCCGGCCGTGCACCAATGTATTTTTCTTAAGAAAAATTTTCTTCGCTCTTACGGTGAAGGAAAACATCGTGATGAAACCCGCGGCTTAATTGGGTCCAGAAGTATCAAATTGACAAGCTCCTCTGGACATGGTCGACTAAGCTGAGAGGTAGTAGGTGCTGGGCCAGCCTACTCCATCGTCACGCAAAAAACAACCCACATAAAGAGCACTAGTTGCTGAAAACAGTAAAGGAATATCTCTCACCTAGATGACATAATTTTACCACATGTAAAACATTGCAACTGTTGTTTCTTTTTATCCTTCATTTTTAAATCTTTCTTAGATTTTTTACTACACTCTATCTTCACGATGGGACACAAAATATTACTTCCATCAATTTTACTATCGAAATCATTTAAAATACTATCAGTTTCTTGTGTGAATTCATCTTCGCTAACAATTAACATGGATCTTAATTTTGTGTCAGTTTCTTCACATAATTTTTTAAATTCCATGCAACAGTTTAATTTTCTGGAACATTCTGAGCATATAACAGTAGGTAGACCATCACCTTGTGAAATCTGTAATCAATAAAATAATATGATTATAGTACTGAAATCCAACTCACTTTATTTTTATAAGTACTAGCGACCCGCTCCGGCTTTGCACGGCTATATTATACATAATATAAACCTTCCTCTAGAATCACTCTATCTATTAAATAAAACCGCATCAAAATCTGTTGCGTAGTTTTAAAGATCTAAGCATACATAGGGACAGACAGCGGAAAGAGACTTTGTTTTAGACTATGTAATGAAGTACTAAATCTTTGGTCTTGTGTTTTTTTCTTGATGCATTACTGTGCAGCACCTCTGACCTCTGAACACATTTCAAATTAATGAATAGATAATAAAGATTATTTGATATAACTTAATCTAAGTAGTTTAATTACTCATATTCCATCTCATTTGAAAAAATCGGACAAATTACAAGATCGGACAAAAGGTAAAAAGGTTGGATGGATAGTAACCCTACACATAGCACCAAATTCTCTTTAGGGTATGGAAGTACCTAATGGGTAAAAACAGTATTTACTAAGACTCTACAGCTGTCCGTCTGTCTGTCACCAGGCTGTATCTATTGAACCGTGATAGCTAGGCAGTAGAATTTTTCACAGATGATGTATTTCTGTACCTACCTGCTATAACAAAAAATACTAAAAACAGAATATAATGGTAAGGAGTCCGTGAGTCTGACTCACCCTTAGATGGTTTCTTATTTAAAGTTCCTATGTACTTTACATACATCTGTTACTATTGTCTAGTCTACTTTTGGTAAGTGGTAGACAATATAATATTAAGAGTTGTTGACTTAGGTAACAACTTAACTTTTATCTTATTAAAATTAATCTTAAAGAAAAAACTACTGAACGGATTGCAATGAAACTTGGTATACCTCGCGCAGCGAATGGTGACCTCTGCGGTAAGTGGAAGGGTTATGCGCAGAACTCGATATTTATATGAAAATTGAGTTCTGCGCATACCCTTTTTACTTTCCATCAGAGGTCAACATTCGCTGCGCTACGTGTAGTTAGCTGGAGTTCTAAAATAGCACTTAGGCTAATTTTTATCCCTGTAATCCCATGGGGTTCTGACTTACGCGAGTAAACCGCGGTGTGGTACTAGTATGATTAGAAAACTTAAATCCAAGGCAATTTAACCACCTAAGCTATGAGTTAAGATTTAGTCAGTAACCCCCGAATACTGAAAGGCTACTTAATCTTAAGTGGCGTCTTAAGATTAAGTAGCCTTTCAGTATTCGGGGGTAAGTATTGTAAAGTTTACTCTACTTACGTCGACTTTAGCTACAGACATTATTTCATTGGCGATATTTCCCGAGAGGTTCTTGTCCTGGAAAATGTTTATGTACGATTCGGTTTTCATACAAATTCTGCACATATCATAATACATTTCAGATATTACTTGATTCACAAACGTAAGTGGACAATAATAAATTAATATTGGAATAAAAACGCAAACATAACCAAAAAAATATTTTGTTTGATTTGTTTTGCAGCGGTTTTATTTTTCAATCGTCTTTGTACGACTTCTGCATATAGCCAGTGTAATCTTTGCATTTTTTGCACATTATTTGCATCTAGTTCTAGTTTTGATATTTCTGTAATTATCTTTGTACTTCCATCTTCTTGTTTAGGTAAAGCAATTTAACGAAACCGTGATTGGAGATTTGAGTAAACTTGAAACTACATAATATATATTGTGTTATACGAGGCTGTATGGTCAAAAAGCTTTATACCTATACTTTCCACCTCAACGGGAAAAAAAATATATATTTTATTTACACCATTAGACGTCAACGTCAATGTCATATTTTTACTTTTTCTATTTGAATAGACCTCGCCCCGTTGACGCATTTTGCCGTTTTAAATTTTTAACTTTTTTCCGTGGATATTTTTATTCCCGTTATCCCTGACCCCGAAAAGAGTGGTGTTCTAAGTTTGTCGTAAAAAAAATATTAATAGGAAAGTACTTATCTCCGTTGCCTGTGGTATCGTTTGTCAGGAACCGATTTTGATTTCGTTTTTTAGCTTGAAAGATGACTTTTTTTTATTTTAACGAGCCACCCGAGATGTCTGCCTTTATCATTCCGTCAATAGGAGAATATAATTATTGTCTCAAGAAAACCGCCTACTTTGTACTTGCTTCGGCAGTACTTAAACTAAAAACCGCCTATTACTACCATGGATGTAGGAAATCCTACTACCTACAATGTATGCTATAGCTTAAGGAAACTCTTTCTTGCCCTGCTATTATCATTGAGGTTGATTTGTTTATCTTATCTGGGGTGCGAACTCAAATTCTATGGGTGGTCTGTCCCTCCAAATAGACAAATAGCGAACATTAAAAAGGGCTTAGATCTTTTTTAATTTTTGATGGGCGCAGAGCTTCGGGTATTTACGCTAAAATCTTCACCTAGAACCAAAAAGGCATCAACAAGTAATACGTCCATGGTCTTCCCCCAGAATATAAAATTCTTAGTAGATAGTCGACCTCAATGGTCCTCAACAAGCACCCCCTACAATCTGCTTAGTCAAAACAACCTATTGCGTGCCGTTACAGTAACCAATCCGTTTTAATTTTTATAGATTTTATTTTTCCATGTTAAGATAAACACGCATGATTAATTCCACGATATGTGTGTTCCTAATTCTAAACAGTAACTACCTAGTTACCTACCTAGGTAATATAGATTTGGGATTCCGTGAGGAAAACGAATTAATTTATTTTACCTTTTATACGAAAGATTTCTTACCCTTACCAAAAAAAAAAGAAAGATATCTATAAAAACTACTAATTGAATGTCTTCATTCAATTTTTTTAAATACCTACTTTAATTAAACTTCAACTAAAGCAGGTGCCTAAAATCTTGTGTTAAAAACATTCTTAAAATAGCCGTTTTGGAGCTCTACGGTGGGTCTGTAATTATGCAGCCGACCGTACTTATGGAGTTATGGACCTTACCTATATACTTTTTAGCAAAACTGGTTAATTTAGCTACGTCCTCTTCTAGACTAATATTATAAAGCCGAAGAGTTTGTTTGTTTGTTTAAACGCGCTAATCTTAGGAAATACCTACTGGTTCAATTGAATGAGTGTTGGATAGTCAATTTATCGCGATGCAAGGCGAAACGGAGTGTTGGGAGACCAGCTGCCCGGTGGACCGACAACATTGTGGCGGTCGCGGGTAGTCGGTGGATGGAGGCGGCTCAGGACCGCTGTTTGTGGCGTCGTATGGGGGAGGCTTATGTCCAGTAGTGGAGTATGGGTTGATATGATGATGATGATAATGAGTCCATTTATCGAGGAAGGCTATAGGCTTATTTTTATTTTGATATTCCCACGGGATCGCGACTTATGCGGGTGAAACCGCGGTGAACCCGCGCGCAGCTAGTATCATACTATCCGTTACAAATTATGACGTCATATATAATCCGTCGTTTAGTTTTTACAAGTTACCCACTAGGTACTCATCCCTAATTAGTAGTAAAAATAGAAATAATTTCTATTTTTACTACTAAGTAGGGATGAGTACCTAGTAGTAGTAGGGATAATTAACGTAATTTCTAAGAAATTACGTTAATTATCGATTCCCTAGTTAATATAGTCTTAAGATAATATTTTACCGATGTTTAGATTAGTTGCCATAATGATTGCTATAATACCTATCTTCAATGCATGCATATACTTACTCGTATTACATTATCGCTGCATATACCTAGTTGAAATTAGCATTGATTTTATAATTCGTTTGTTTATTATATACTGGGGGCTCTTTCCATACAAACTATTACAAACGTAGTCGACTGTTTTCTCCCTGGATAATGACACTAGAGCAAATATTTTTAGTGCATAAAACTTATAACTGCCATGACCATGCCCCTATTTTTTTTAAATCTTAATTTCTATGATAATTAGAAAATGAAAAAAACTAAAACATAGGGCATAGTCATGGTAGTTATAGGTTTTATGGCACAAAAATATTTATGCTAGTGTCATTATCCAGTGAGGAAACAGTCGACTACGTTTGTATGGAGAGAGCGCAGGTACCCTTTCACCTTAACTCTACGAATAAGTAAATGACTAAAGTAAAGGAATGCGGTTTACCTACCTAAAAAAAAAGTCTAAAAACAACACTTTTCTATATGCTCCCGTACAAATCTTTAAAACTATTTTCTATATCTTAATATATATAAATCTCGTGTCACAATGTTTGTCCTCAATGGACTCCTAAACCACTAAACCGATTATAATAAAATTCGCACACCATGTGCAGTTCGATCCAACTTGAGAGATAGGATAGCTTACATCCCGATATTCCCACGGGATCGGGAGTTACGCTGGTGAAACCGCGGAGCGCAGCTAGTAAAATTGTATAAACACGTTGTTCCTAAGCGCAAATCTCAAGAACGGCTGAACCGATTTCGCTAATTCTTTTTTTAGAATATTCCATATTAAGGTATGAGGATGGTTCTCACGTAAAGAAGACTTTACGGACTTTTTGAATAAATGATTTGATTTTGATTTGATTTGATTAAAAAAATTGCCTGAAAAAAGTGCGGCTGCATTTGTATGTTTTTTTATTTTATTTATATGGTAAAACAACATTTGCCGGGACAGCTGGCTTATAATATTAATAGGTTAAGATAGTTAGGTAGGGAGGGACATAAATTAGAGATCAACACGAACACAGGCAGGATTTAAAAAAGACGGCGAAAGTATAACCTTTTTTAGGGTTCCGTATATTACTTAGACTTTGCTGTCCGTCCATCTATCTGTTTGTCACCAGGCTGTATCTCATGATGAACCATGATAGCTAGAGAGTTGTTTAAATTATGTACTTAATAAAGATTTTACAAGCTCTATGATTTTCTAGATAGGTAAACATAGGTTTTTAGATAACTCTAGTAATGAAAATAACCATGTGTGTTCAAAATCCTATTCGTACAATCTGAATCAAAGTTTACATTCTTACTTCCACGTAGAATTAAAAGAGAACGGTCTCTATAACCAGCGTCCATGACTGCAACACTAGAATGTCAATTCGACCGACGTACGCCCAACTCCCGAGCAAGCTAGCATAGATTAATAGCAAGTTAGTACAACGGTATATCCGCGGCCGATCTCGTTTGCGCGCGCGCAGTCTTCGCAAGGCGTCGGCCTCAACCGTCATGGGTCGCTCTATCCGCAACTTCACCGTTTATACGCGACCAATTCTAATAAAAAATGTCCGGACCGCAACTACTTGTCCGTTCTCGAAACGTCAACAATCTCAAGTGGCCCCAACAGCGGAGTTGAACGAAGAAATTTTCGCAAACGCGAAACCCTACTCGGCAGTGCCAGGACCTAAGCCGATACCAATTCTGGGGAATACATGGCGAATGGTACCAGTTATAGGACAGTTTGATATTTCGGAGTTCGCGAAAGTGACGAAGTTATTCCTTGATCGGTACGGGAAGATTGTCAGGTTGGGTGGTTTGATTGGCAGACCGGATCTTCTGTTCGTCTATGATGCGGATGAGATCGAGAGGATGTACCGAAGGGAGGGTCCAACCCCCTTCAGACCGGCCATGCCTTGTCTGGTCAAATACAAGTCAGAAGTCAGAAAGGATTTCTTTGGAGAACTACCAGGAGTCGTTGGAGTGTAAGTTTTACCATTCCTTAGTAAAATTTGTACATAAATAAATGAACTAACCATTTAAGGTATAGATACTTTTTATCAAATTACCAGCTCGGTGAAGGATACAGGGATCTTAGACTATTATCAAATTTATTTACACTATAATATTTTAAAGAGGATTTTTTTTGTTTTTAACGAATGGACTATTTAACCGATGTCGATAAAACTTGGAACGAAGAGACATTGAATCCTTGGAAGTAACCCCGGACCAGTGATACTTAAAAATAATACGAAAGAAAACTAGTCAAAATAAACCGTCCCCCGCGTTTTTTTTTAATAAAAGATGCAAGAATATGCAGCATTCCCTGGCTGCCTTTATGGCTTATTTTAGTGTTTTAGTTAAGATCATTCTCTTGTCCGTCTGTCTGTCCGTGTTTTGTGTTTTTTAATAAAAAGCTTCGCTCAATGCTGCTGTATGCTAAGTATTTTCAAACATTTTTACCGAGCTAGCCCCCTTGATGAATGGAAAGTAGGCATGCTTTCACTTTGCTAAATTATACCTCATCAAACCGGTCACATTAAAAATTCTATGCGGTTGTTGGTCAATAGGTTTGTCTACCTACGGAGGCACCTACATTTTATACGGCTGCTGTCCGCTGCATAATTGCAGACTCACCGTAGAACTCCAAAACGGCTGTTATAAGAATGTTTTCAACACAAGCAAGATTCCAGACACCTGCTTTGGTTGAAGTTTAAAGTCTTCTATCTCATTAATTTATCAAACTTAAATTATTAGATTAAATAAAAAAATAAAATAAATAAATATTTCAGGACATATTACACATCGCCATCCAGCCCCAAGCTAAGCAACTAATGCTTGTGTTATGGGTGCCAGATAACGGATAAACTACTTATATACTTTTTTTTTTTTTTTGTAAATATATACATATAGGAAACACCCAGAACCAGAAACAAGAATTTATGGTCAGCATAAATACTTGTTCCCGGCGGGAATCGAACCCGCAACCTTCTGCGTCGCAGTCGGGTGTTCGCCCGACGCGCCACAGAGGTCGTCAAACAGAGGTAGATTGACTGTACCTACAGCCGTTTTAATTAACCATTGACGCAAAAACGAAGGGGTGGTATAAGTTTGGCGTGTATGTGTGTGTGTGTCTGCCTGTGACATCGTAGCTCCCGAACGGATGAACTGATTTTGATTTTTAAATTATTCGGGAGTGTTCTAAGCTATGTTTGACCGAAATCAGTTCAACCGTCTGAAAGTTAATCCCACATATTAAATTCTGAGTTTTCTTTAAACAATTTTTAATTCCTTTATTTGAATCATAGGCCCGTATTAATAAATCGCTCTCAATATCGATCTTGAGTGCGTATCAATTGAGTGAGTCTTGAGATGCGGTCACTATCTTAAGTTAGGCGTTAATTAATAGATAAACCTCAAGTTTTAACCAGGCTGATATGCTCTTGAGATTTGAAACTGATCTTGAGAGCGACATTGAATGACAGTAACGCTTTGTTCTTACCTTGAATGGTATGTTTTTACCCTATGGTAGGTAGTGTCGTCATATTTTGCTGTCAACTTGTTTTTAATGTGATTTTTTTTACAAAATGTAAGATTTTACTACTAAATAATTATTTATATGCGAATGATTTGTTCAAAAAGTCATTAGCATAAAATATCATCATAATAATTGATTTCTGACAAAATTTGTTCTAGCTCCATGTTCCTGAACTACAAAACTAACGAAACAGCTAACTTATGTCATGTATGACCCGCAATCAGACTTGAGTTCACGAAACTACATCTTGAGACATATCTTGAGAGCTGAGTTTGATTTATTAATACGGTATTACTCAAGTGATACGTCGCTCTTTAATCGCGTCTTAAGATAGGTTTATTAATCAGCGCAACAACTCAAGAGCAAACTCAAGATTGAAATTGATATTGAGTTCGGTTTATTAATACGGACCTAAGTCTCTTAAGTTCATCTTAGGGATAACGCAAATGTCTGTGTACAATTTACAACAAAAGTACAGGTCAAATATAGAGTTCTAAAATTGTTATTATTAGATTGTTTGAAACTCAAATAGGTAACTATACTCTATTTGTAAATCTTAGATCAAAAATGTAAACAATGGTGTTATCAGAGTAAAAAAAACATCAAGCTTTGGTAGTTTTTTTTTAGGGAAGTTGGAAATTAGGTAAAAAAACAACTATGATCTCATTTCTAAAAAAATACGATTGCAAATAAAACAATACCTATGAAATATTTTATTTTATATAAAATATTTTTTTAACAAAGTTATTACAATATTCAAATTTGAATGGTAGTTTTTTTTACACACTGGCAACAATTACAGCGGCTTTCAACCTTTACGAAATGGCGTTTCTATCAATATTTGACATTTCTTTGTTTACATTTTTGATCTAAGTTTTACAAATAGAGTATAGTACTTTAGGGTCATGTTTTGGTTTACGTTCAAAACTCTACGGTGGGTCTGCAGTTATTATGTTGCTGACTGAACCTGAAATCGATAGCGGTGCAGCATAATACTAGCAGCAGTCCTACGTTTCACCCGCATAACTCCCGAGTCCGTGGAAATATCGAGATAAAAAGTAGCCTATTTGTGAATCCAGGTCTCCAGTTATCTACATACCAAGTTTCATCTAAATCGGTAATTTCGGAGCCTATTCGTTACAAACAAACAAAAAAATCTTTTCTCTTTATAATGTTACAGAAAATAGATAAAGAAAAAAGCCAAATCCTGTGGCTAAACATTTCGTAGGTGTTCTAAGCTGCTATAAATGTTTCATGTTAATCGGTCAAGTTGTTTTAAGGTGAAAGGGTACCTGCGCGCTCTCCATACAAACGTAGTCGACTGTTTCCTCCCTGGATAATGACACTAGCACAAATATTTTTGTGCCATAAAACCTATAACTGCGATGACTATGCCCCTATGTTTTGGTTTTTTTAATTTTCTAATTATCATAAAAATTAAAATTAATTTTTTTTAGAAAAACGTAAAATAGGGGCATGGTCATGGCAGTTCTATGTTTTATGCACCAAAAATATTTGCTCTAGTGTCATTATCCAGGGAGAAAACAGTCGACTACGTTTGTAATAGTTTGTATGGAGAAAGCCCCCGGTACCCTTTCCTCTTAAAGTTATAAATATTTTTCATTGTTGACCGAAGGTTTTTTTTAAATTGTCTTTCGAATAAGTTGTTATACAAAGTAAGGTTACTAGGTAAAGTACGTGAGTAAAGTTCATTATATATTTGCATTTGACCCTACCTACCATAAACTTTCTTTTCGCCTTGAAGATAAAAAAACCGGTTTTATATTGAAACTAAAAGTCAAGGGTATCGAGTTGTGATGAAACCAGATAATTCATTATTTTATAAAATTAACGAAACTGATTGAAAGCAGTAAATAATTTTTCATTACTCATACTCGGAAAGTAGGTCTGAAGGTGCCTGAGAAGCGTATTGAAAATAAAATTTCCAGCCCTAGGGATTTTTGCT
Source organism: Idaea aversata (assembly GCA_907269075.1). Classification (NCBI taxonomy): domain Eukaryota; kingdom Metazoa; phylum Arthropoda; class Insecta; order Lepidoptera; family Geometridae; genus Idaea; species Idaea aversata. The sequence continues at coordinate 5,424,509 of OU026103.1, forward strand.
TTCACTGACAGCTGTCATGTCAAATTATGGCTTCGCACGGCTTGTGCAATCTGCATGTAGCCAGTATCAGTATCACTACGCATCATGAACTTCAAAAACCTAACCTCCTTGCTTTTTTTTTTACAACAAAGAATAATAATTATGGCTTGGCACGGCTCATGCATACTGCCAGAGTTTAGTACTTAGTAACTTTTTTCTCAGTAATAAAATTCAAGTAGGTTTATTTAGTTCAAGATATCTTATTTAATAAAATAAATGTAAAGACGAAAATGGTCAAAGCGACCTATGACCATGCCGCGCCGCCCGCGCCCTGTCGATGTTGCTGATGTCGCTTTATGCGACCGTGTCGTACCTTGAGTAAAAAAAAAACTGGTGGGAAATGCTAGCATTTCCAAATTATTTTAAACGTTTTAATTAGTACTATTTTTTGTTATTTTATTATGTTTTTGTGTTAAGTTTAATCTGGTTTTTCATTTATGATTGTGTATTTTGTGTAAATAACATTTTCTAGACAAACCGTGTTACAAAAACTGTAAGTTAAATCTACGGACTTCGCGTCATTTCCCAGCGTTGGATTAACTCATTAATAAAAATTTATTCGGTAAGTACCGCCGTTTTTAAGTATTGAATACAAATAGCAGAAACCTAAAAAAACACTACATAATATATAACCTTTTTGGTCCCAACCTTGTAAGAGAATCAGGTAGTATGTCCATACTACCTGATTATGACATGAGTACCTACTCATGTGGTATGGAGTCTCATAGTCTCATTCACTCTCGTTGTTAGGAAGAATTTTATGTATTATTCGTAATGAAAAGAACAGTGTTTACCTCGGGTGAAAGACTCATTAAGTCCCTCGAACTATTAGCGCCCTCGCTACGCTCGGGCGCCAAACTCCGCCTCGGGACTTGTAATGAGTGACTTTCACACCTAGGATAACAATGTACTATTTCACACCTGCAGCACTTTAATCACGGATTAAAGCCCTAATAACATCAACTTAAAGCAAGACTTTATTCCCAAGGGAGATAATGTTGTATGAAACTCAGGACTCTACATAACTCCCTCGCTTCGCTCAGGAGTTAACTTTAAACTCCCTCACTCCGCTCGGGAGTTAACCCGAGAGTCCCTCGTTACACTCGGGGTTCAATATGCCACCCACAACATTAGACATTGCTTTATGCCCTTGATGCATAATGTACTATTATAAAATCCGGTTGTTTTTTAATCCTTTCAATGAAGAAAATGTATTCTCATTTGCAAGTCTAAAATAGCTACTTTCGAAGATATCTTTCGAGGGCGAAATGTATTCAAAACGTGATACGAATTGGATTTTTATTTTGTGTATGATTAACCGACTTTAAAAAAGAATTAGGTTCGCATTCGTTCAATTTTTTTTCAATTCTACATACTTATCAATTAAATAATAAAAACTTAAATAAACCTACTTACATTAAATAAAAATTAAAAGTCCAAGTGGGAAGTGACCCCAAGGCTGACTGCTTTAACTCGTTGGATGGTGATGCTTATCCGCTGTCCGAATTAGGACCCAGCCCTTTGGTCACCAAAAACTAGTTATTTTGAAAATTTTAAGTTGAAAATTATATTACTAGTTTTAAATAAAATACTTATGTTTTTAATTTGTTCCTCGTACCTACTTATATCACTATCACTACATAGTATAAAACAAAGTTGCTGTCTCTGTCCCTATGTCCGTATATCCCTATGTATGCTTAAATCTTTAAAACTACGCAACGGATTTTGATGCGGTTTTTTTTATAGATAGAGTGATTCAAGAGGAAGGTTTATATGTATAATACATGCATAATATAGCCGCGCGAAGCCGGGCGGGTCGCTAGTTTTTTAATAAATGGTTATATAAACGCGGTAGTCGCAACGCAATTTGGTTTTAAAACATAATAGCACCCAATTAGGTTATGTCCTGCAATATTTATATTTTTACTAGCTGCCCTACGCGGTTTCACCCGCGTAACTCCCGATCCCGTGGGAATATCGGGATGTAAGCTATCCTATCTCTCAAGTTGGATCGAACTGCACATGGTGTGCGAATTTTATTATAATCGGTTAAGTGGTTTAGGAGTCCATTGAGGACAAACATTGTGACACGAGATTTATATATATTAAGATAAATCCAACTCGTATTACAATTCGGACTCGATTTAGCTTTACTACTTAATAATTCGTTCTGAAAGATCTTTGAATAAAATGTCTTGACAAGCCAGGCTTTGAAGATGACGTACCTACCAACTCTGCAATTTAGGTACCATCGTTTTAATTTTTTTCTTATATCGCTGGAAAATTGCACAGTACCTTCGCGTAAAATTATTATTTTGTTTATTTTGAAACTGTAGTTATTCCGACACAGAGTTTGCCAAGCAGGATGGTATCACAATAAATTTTTTTTCGAAAGTTTGAAGCACACAGTCTGTCTGGCGACTATAACTTATTCTATGACACACGCGAAGGCATCTTAATGATCATCATTACTTTAATAGCGACGTTTTGCAACCACCGTTTGGGTGTCGAAAACGTAAGGTGCTTTTGAGATAACGTTTATTTTATTTATTTATTTGGTTCTTACAGAATCTTCTTTACATGGTATAAAACAAAGGCGCTTTTTCAGTCTGTATCCTATGTATGCTTAGATGTTTAAAACTACGGAGCGGATTTTGATGCGTTTTTTTAAATAGATAGAGTGGTTCAAGAGGAAGGTTTTGGTACATAAAAATCACGCGTAAGATGTATATAAAAAATGAGTGCGTGTACTTATGTACCTATTATACGCGCAAAAGAAATTATACTTACTTATGACTTACTTCTAGAATTTATACGTCTGTCCGTCACCCCGTCCGTCACTACGTCCGTCCGTCCGTCCGTCTGATATTTATTAATATATTATTAAGCGGGCAGCTTCAACCTGTTAGTTTTGTGTTACGCAGCTTCAACCTGTGACTGTGACCTGTGTGCGCGCATCACTGACAAAAGTGATGCGCGCGCATCTAAAAATTTCACTCTCATCATTTTTTCTTAACGCGCCTAAAGAAGTATAACTTCAAAAATAGTTAGATTGTCACGGCAATAAGAATGTATTGTGACACTATCAGCGCTTCGCGGTTTCACCCGCGTAACTCCCGATGCCGTGGGAATATAGATATATAAAATAGCCTATAGCCTTCCTCGACAAATGGACTATCCAACACAGAAATAATTTTTAAATCCGAACCAGTAGTTCCTGAGATTAGCGCGTTCAAACAAACACACAAACTCTTCAGTTTTATAAATCGTTTCTGAATTATAAGTAATATTTAGTTAAATAAATAAGAATCCAAATTGTATACTCGCTCATGGAATCACGAACATAATTAAATCTAGGTCTAGGTACTTGTACTAATAAATATTCTGTTCATAAACTGCATGCAACTCAAATGCAACTGCAATAATTATTCATGGAACGATGCCTCGGGGAGACGCGTGAGGATGTATTTTATTTGTAGTTTATTAATTTATTAAGTAGTAAAATTTATAATTATTCATTGCAGGATTCAAAGCAACAGAAAACAAACAATCAGAATCTTCATTTGCTAAAGACAGGTATAAATAATAGGGGATCAAATATGGCGACTTTTGACTAATCGTAATATGTACTAATTGAATTTCACCTATTTTATTACTAGCTTTTGCCCACGACTTTGTTCGCGTTAAAGTCGAAAATGGACTAAGGAATTACGTTATCCCATACAAACTTTGCCCCCCTTCACCCCCTAAGGGGTAGAATTTCGGAAATTCCTTTTCTATACGGATACCTACGTCATACTTACAAAGAACACGCTCTACAAGTTTTAGGTCCCTAAGATCAGCGGTTCATCAGTCAGTCAGTCAGTCAGGACAAAACATTTTAAAAGTACCTACTACAATAGAGATGTGAAATGAATGTAAGTATGACAATCGAATTGCGTCGTGACCATCGCGATATTTATGACATTACAATTCGCCTCTATATACCATCGCGATTTGTATGCTGATTGGCTGATTTAAATTTAGATGGTTACGAGCGGTCGCCATCTTGAAAATTTAATATGGAAAATGGAGGGAAAATGAGGTCTACAGGCAGAATTCAATCAATCCAACGTACTAATCAAGAGCGTCTTCCAATACTGCCATTTCACACCGTTTTCCATAGAAACAAATTAGAATCCCGTCGTAATCATCGCATTTTGGACAGTGAGATTTAACAGTTAGAGAATGGTTTTCTTCGAACTTCGCATTTCTTTATTGTGACACAATAATTTGACGTGTCCTCATACTTCTTCTTCTTCCGTGCCTTATCCCACTTTAAGTAGGGTCGGCTCTCCTTATCTCACGGCGCACACTGGTCCGGATTCCGAAAATCAGGGACTTAGGGGTCGAAGTCCGAATTAGGGTTTCATATTTTAAAATTAAGGTCTTTAGATGATTCTAAACCACTTTTATAGAATAGCTTTTTCTTATATCGGGGCCCGTTTCCAAGAAAAATAATGTTGTTAAAATTTTTGTATGGAAAAATTTAGTTTTTAGTACTTATTTTGTAAGCGGGCGGAGATGTTAAAACCAAACTTACTAGGGATCATAGAGGGTATATTACTGCACATTATTGTCTGAGACACTTGCTTCATATCTCTGCCCGTTCAAAAACGGCAGGCGTTCGAAACTCATATTTTTATTTCGCGATTTATAAGGTACCTAATGTCATTTTTGACCCTACAATTATAATATTTAAATGAAAATACTGTATTGTATTAAAAAATTGGAAAAAGTTGCTTTAATTCCATTTAAATGTACCTTATAAATAGCGAAATAAAAAAAAAATGTTTAGAACGCCTGCCGTTTTTGAACGGGCAGAGATATGAAGCAAGTGTCTTACACAATAATGTGCAGTAATATACCCTCTATAATCCCTACTAAGTTTGGTTTTTACATCTCTGCCCGCTTACAAAATACTTAGGAAAAACTAAAATTTTCCATACAAAAAAAATTAATAACATTATTTTCTTGGAAACGGACCCCGATATAAGTACCTATCCAAATTTCCTATCCAAGAAAGCCAAATACCTATCCATGAAAGCACAAAACGTAACAATCGAATGTAGCCTAAACAGTGACTTGGTATATTGGTATGGAAGGAAGGGATATTACAGAAAAGGGTTAAAAACAAGTGTCAAACGCTTACTACCCGCCAAGGTATGTAATGAGTGCCATTGTCTAAAAACAGCTGCTACTGTTTTTAGACAATGGCACTCATTACATACCTTGGCGGGTATAAGGTAAAATAATCAATATGTATGTACTTAGGTAGTATGACACCTAATGTTCGACTTTTTTCCATTTTTTTTTAAATAGAATTAGGTACCTAATTCCATTTAAATATTATAATTGGATTGTCAAATAAAAAATAAATTTAAAAATTTAAAAACCGACTTCGAAAATGAAGTTAAAAAATCATCAAAAATAAATTACATAAAAAAAGAAAAAGGTAAACTAAAGAGTTATAAATAAAAAACTTAAAAACTACGAATTATCAAAAAACACTTCAAAGTCAAAAATAAATAGTTTAATTAATGAAAATATCGTCGTTTCGGAGGTAAAGCAAAGTTTCACTTCGTTGTATTACAGAGCCAGCGTATTATAAAACGTCGGTAAGTACTTGGAAGTCGGACTGGGTTTGATTAAGAAAACCTTACATGGTCCAGTCCGACTTCCAAATACTTACCTACGTTTTATAATAAGCAGGCTCAGTAATACGGCTTTGAAGTGTTTCTTCTTTGAAGCGGCTTTGAATTCGTAATTTTTAAGTTTTTTATTTATAACTTTTTAGTTTACCTTTTTCTTTTTTTTATGTGATTTATTTTTGAAGTCGGTTTTTAAATTTTTAAATTTATTTTTTATTTGACAATAAAGTTATAATAAGTATTTAAATGGAATTACCTAAATCTATTTAAAAAAATGGAAAAAAAGTCGAACATTAGGTGTCATACTACCTAAGTACCTGATGCATACATATTGATTATTTTACCTTATACCTGCTACTGTTGTTAGACAATGGCACTCATAACATACCTTGGCGGGTAGTAAGCGTTTGACACTTGTTTTTAACCCTTTTCTGTAATATCCCTTCCTTCCATACCAATATACCAAGTCACTGTTTAAGCATCATTCGTTAAAATCATCATTCGATTGTTACGTTTTGTGCTTTCAATACATCTTTCTTATATATCTTAATTCATTACAAATTTGGATAGGTACTTATATCGGGGTCCGTTTCCAAGAAAATAATGTTATTAATTTTTTTTGTATGGAAAATTTTAGTTTTTCCTAATTATTTTGTAAGCGGGCAGAGATGTAAAAATCAAACTTAGTAGGGATTATAGAGGGTATATTACTGCACATTATTGTGTAAGACACTTGCTTCATATCTCTGCCCGTTCAAAAACGGCAGGCGTTCTAAACAATTTTTTTTTATTTCGCTATTTATAAGGTACATTTAAATGGAATTAAAGCAACTTTTTCCAATTTTTTAATACAATACAGTATTTTCATTTAAATATTATAATTGTAGGGTCAAAAATGACATTAGGTACCTTATAAATCGCGAAATAAAAATATGAGTTTCGAACGCCTGCCGTTTTTGAACGGGCAGAGATATGAAGCAAGTGTCTCAGACAATAATGTGCAGTAATATACTCTCTATGATCCCTAGTAAGTTTGGTTTTAACATCTCCGCCCGCTTACAAAATAAGAACTAAAAACTAAATTTTTCCATACAAAAATTATAACAACATTATTTTTCTTGGAAACGGGCCCTGATATAAGAAAAAGCTATTCTATAAAAGTGGTTTAGAATCATCTAAAGACCTTAATTGTAAAATATGAGACCCTAATTCGGACTTCGACCCCTAAGTCCCTGATTTTCGGAATCCGGACCAGTGTGCGGCGCCAAGACATTCTGTCAAGGGTTGTCGGGTCAAATAATTGCTCCTTCTTAAGAAGTTTTGTCATACTGGTGCACCATGGACGCTCTCTGCCTCTCTTGTTCTCTGGTAGGCTTAAAGCTGTTTTTACAACATGGTCCACTTGTCTTCTCATTACGTGTCCGTACCACCTCAGTCCGCACATATTCATTTCGAACTCTGTCCAGTCTGGTCACCCCACCGGACCATCTCAGCATTTTCATTTCTGCTGTATGCAGTTTTTGAACAATTTGACGTATCTTCATACAATAAGCGAAATCACCTGAGGGATTATGAGTCAATTGCCTTAATTTCTTGTGGTCGAGTTTATATCGTAGAGTCGTATCTACCTCTGTTCGACAACTCTGATTTTGGATGACCATTTATTATAAGTGAACATCACTAGATTATCCGTCCGTCTGTCTGTTTGGCCTTGTCACATGTAATAATCAGGTACTCTAGGTACAATCGCACTCACGATTCATGTCATTACAGTGAGTTGGTTTCGTTACGCCCCGATTACTAACTAGGCCAAGTATCAACTCCTACTACCATCCGAACTGTTTACATTGTTCCAATACATTGCATGTTTTGTTAATAAACTGTTGAAGAATTGATTTATAATACAGCTATGTATTGTGTTGCATTATTTTGTAACAGTAGAACGTAGATTCTAGTAATTTATTTTAATAAGTAATAATTAGTGAAGGTATATAATATGTTCTTAATTAATAACATTATTATTACATTGCATATATAAAGTTTCTAAAAACGTAACTATTGAAATTAATCATTACTTAATTAAATCATTTCAAGGAAAGGGTACCGGCTTTCTCTCCATACAAATTATGTAGTCAACTGTCTCCTCCCTGCATAATGGCACTAGAGAAAATATTGTTGTAGCTGCTAATCTGCCCCTTTGTCTTATTTTTGAAGTTATACTTCTTTAGGCGCATTATGAAAAAATGATGAGAGTGATTTTTTATGATGCGCGCGCACCGTGACACGGAAAATTCACATGATGAAGCTGTCCGCAAATCGCTTATTGAGTCTCGAAAAAAAGATATATTTATTGATTTAAATTTTTCAAATTTGAACTGAATTTTATTGAGTATGTTGATTATCCTTTTTCAGTCTTTTTATTATTTTAATGTAATTAATTATTTATATGTGACTGGAAAATTATTTCTTAATGATGCGAAAGAAGTATAACTTCTCAAGCGCGTACATAAGTACATGCACCCATTTTTTTTATATATATTTAGTTTTTTTAACTGTGACTTTCAATGATAATTAGAATATGAAAAAAGCCAAAACATAGGGGCATTGTCATGGCAGTTATAGGTTTTAGGCAACAAAAAATGTTGCTCTAGTTTCATTATTAGGGAGTAAACAGTCGACTACGTTTGTATGAAGAGAGGGCTGGGTAGTACCTTTCCTCTTAATACGCAAGGTATCGGGGAGTAGCAACTCTACGTATCCGAGTGCTCAGGAAGCTGATGGAGGAAGCCGTCTCTCGCCTCTGGCTTGCCTTTACCGCCAGTAAATAATGGAGTTGCGAGAGCAGACATGCTCGAAAGATGGATGCCAAAAGTCTATGATGATTTGACCCGCTCGCTTGATGTTTTAAAATCCAGTGAGGTCTTTCCGTCCTTTAGTCAAATCAAATATCTTTATCTACCACAACAAATTTATAAAACAACAATTATGCGACTCTACCTCTTGCGTTAGTTAGAAAACTGTGTTGCAAAAGGTAGGTTCTTCCATAAAAAAGCTAATTCATAAGATTGCCACTTGCTCATAATTATTATACAAAAATAGAGTGTAGAATAATATTATTTAGTTGGTGCACGTATGTGTAGTATAGTGTACCTACTTGTATGTTTGTTATCATGGGCCAAGAGCTGCCCACGTCACCCCAGTGTCTTAAGACTCTGGGTACACAGACCAGCTCCTGTCCATGACAAGTATTGTGTTGTCTAGTGTCATGTACCTAAGTTAATGTTTCAATTCACAGACCACTCCAAAAGTTTTCAACAAGTTGCTCAGTTTGTTCATAGTCAAACTTATTTAGCCACAGATGGATTGTAGACTAGTCGCTTACGTTCCTGTGGGCCTTGCTGTAATTTGCTAAGCTAATTAAGGTGGCCCAGTCTCATAGTTGGCGAGCCCGTTTGCGTTTGCCGTTTGCCAATTTTACGTGTTTGTGAGATATTCTTACGGCATGTGCCATAGTTGATAGTATCCATAATTCCTCAGTATGTAAATACTCCACTTTCATCCCATCACAATATCTCAAGTAGTTTTCTCTTGTTATTTATCAATAGTTTCATCAAAACCAGAGGTTATCCTTGGCTGTATTTTGTAGTGCAGACAGGGTCGCCAGTTTGGTGTCCACATCATACTTTGCTGATAAGCTTGCTGATAAAGGGCCTCAACGTGTTATAAGTTCAGCTCACTCAAACATGCGTATGTTTGAGTGAGCTTTCCAAATGTCCCGGACTCCATAGCCTCGTAATATTATGGGACATTGATACTATTCAATAATTAAAATTTCTACGTTGTTTATATATTAGTATTTACGCCTATGAAATCTTCAGGCTTCTGCTTGTTTTTCTCATTTTAGTGAGTAGATTTTTTGCACGTTACCTACATGTTATGTATGTCACAACTTCCGTTGTTACTTGTGCGGTTTAAAATAGCATTTGATAATGTTAAGGTATATAGTAAAAAGCGCTAAAAGTACGGTTGGCTGCATAATTGCTGACACACCGTAGAGCTCTAAAACAGCTGTTATAAGAATGTTTTTAACACGAGCAAGATTCTAGACACCTGCTTTAGGTGAAGTTTAAAGTCTTCTAACTCATCAATTAATCAAACAAAAATTATTAGAATGCAAACATTCCAATAATAGTAATTTTCGAACTCTACCGAGTGCTGCAATTATGCAGTTGACTGTACATATGTAGTTATTTACCTAAATGTATGTTGAAAGGTTGTTTTCTCATTTTGTGGCCAACGATGCTCTACGTAACATACCTTCAGATAACTTTGTATGTAGGTAGGTAGGTACTTGGCAATTTTCCGTAATAGGAATTTTAAGGTGTGCCTTCCTAAAGTAGATTTCAACCAGTTTATGGGTATTACTTAAACAAGATATCTACTCTGTCACTAAAACAGGTACCTACTAAGCGAACAAGTATTTTGAAACAAGGGGTACCTACTTATATCCATCGACAATTTAAAATCGTAAATAATCAGCCAACAAAAGTGCAGACCCATTGTAGAGCCATTGAGTCTACACAACTACAAAACTGCTATTATGTTAGAATCTGTTTATCTCAAACAATATTCTAAGGGCCTGCTTGAGTTGCAGTTTTGTCTTTCAACTCACGAATAACAAAAACTTAAAAAAATAACAAAACCGGTCAAGTGCGAGTCGGACTCGCGCACGAAGGGTCCGTACCATTATCATCACATAAAAATACATGAATGAAGTTCTATTTTTGTGTGAAAATCTTAATGCGGTTCACAGAATAATCTACTTAGGTACCAAGTTTCAACAGTTCTTATAGTTTCGGAAAAAAGTGGCTGTGACATACGGCAGACAGACAGGCATGACGAATCTATAAGGGTTCCGTTTTTTGCCATTTGGCTACGGAACCCTAAAAAGGAACCCTATATTATATCACTTTCTGTCTGTCCACTCTTGAACAAGATTCGCTTTAACAAATACGTGACAATCCAAAAATGTGAATCAAACGGCTTTCCCAATAACCCACTTCATTGTCAATGATACGCTGATCAAATCGTATGACAGTGCGGAAAAAATACAACCTTATAATTTGCGGTTTAAATCGATGTAATGCTCAAACATCTGACTGCAGAAATAAGTTTGTCGCGTATAACTTTAACCTTGTTACCGAATCGCTAATTGTGCAGCAAATATAAGAACTATAGGACCAATTAACACTTACCGTGCTGAACGTATTACTCGATAATTAGATAACAAATGTTGTAATTTATAACAATGGTTTTGAAAAGTAGTTGCAAGGACGTCGCTATGTTGTGTCTAAACGAACACAAACAAATAATAATTTCCGTCGGTCTGTTCGTGTGTCACACCGATTTTCTCAGGAACGGCTGGACCTGGCAAGTTTTTTTTTATGGACATTGACTTAGTTAAAAATTAAAAATGATACGTTTTTACCGGACTGAAGACTGACAAGAAATGGGTTACTATGGTTTACTAAATGGTTTACTAAAAACAAGAAATTATAAATTAAATATACTTCTTGCTTCAAAAAACTGTGTCCTGTCCACCCTTCTGAGCATAGTCCTGAGTTTCATACATAATTCTTAGTAGATAACATCTATTTAGTAGTCAACGTTAGCACACATACTTACACAATTACTCATCTGTAGCAAAGTGACAATATGTAAACATTAAACATCCTTACAACAATTTACATAGCAAATAAACTTATTTACCTACTTTATATAATTCTTTACTTTGCAGCATAAGTTTTCAAATCAAACACTCGACTACAGCATTAGCATTTTACTTAGAACTTAAAAGTTTAATACTAACTAGTGACCAGAAGGCTAATTCAGGTTTTTTCGGGTATTTTTTTGTAATCGAAATGCAATCGGAAAGATATTGCAATGTAATTTGAACTATTATTGTGTTAGTATATAATATACTATATAATGTTATTTACGAGAATTGGGCTTCCTGGCATGTGCTTTAGGTACTAGTGCATTACTATGCCTACATAATTTTCCTATGTCATATTATAGCCAATTTACACAAACTAACTAAATATCTTTTTCATTACTCATACTCCGAGAGTAGGTCTAAAGATGCGTGAAGAGCGTGTAGAAAATAAAATTTCCAGCCCTAGGGAAAATCGCTTTCACTGACAGCTGTCATGTCAAATTATGGCCTCGCACGACTCGTGCAATGTGCATATAGCCAGTATCAGTATCATTATACATTAGGAACTTCATAACCTATTATGTAACACCAAAGAATAACACTACATGTATACAACCTCTTTGGTCCCAACCTTGTAAGAGGATTAGGTAGTATGAAGTCTCTCATTCACTCTCGTTGTTAGGAAGAATTTTATGTATTATTCGTAATGAAAAGCACAGTGTTTACCTCGGGTGAAAGACTCATTAAGTCCCTCGAACTATTAGCGCCCTCGCTACGCTCGGGCGCCAAACTCCGTCTCGGGACTTTTAATGAGTGACTTTCACACCTAGGGTAACAATGTACTATTAAACTTCTTTACATGTGAATCTACATTAATATTATAGGTAAAGAGGAAAGATTTTTTTTTTGTAACTATTAGGGTCTGAAACTACTGGCCCGATTTTCAAGAATCTTGGTATGAGGACCCTTTAGTTGCTGAGTACCTAAAACACAGTCTGCCAATTTCGCGTTATGCCAAAAAGTCATTTAAAATAAGCGTTTGGACGAAGTGCTCCGTGGAGGATACATTGATTCATTTAAGGTAACATAGGCTACTTTTTATCCCGATATTCCCAAGGGATCGGGAGATAAGTCACAAATAAAGGATTTTGATTTTATTGACCCAAAAGATGTATGCTACATCCGCATTTGGTTTTCCCAAGTTGATCCCCTTTTATGACCATTTAAAGACATTTACACATCAAAGTTCATTGTAAATCCATCTATTCCACAATTTCCTGCAACCGATCTCAACATTGCTCCGTAGAAATCGCATTCGGAATTAAAATGGGCATAGAAACGTGATCGCCATTCGGCCGTATGTCGTGAGAGTATGTAGAGTACAACTCGATGTACAAGCTACAAGCAAACCTACTTACTCTCATAAATTTGCATCGACCTGCAGTTTTATCCGCGTAGCTCCCGATCCCGTGGGAATATCGAGATAAAAAGTAGCCTATGTTACTCCCAATGAATCAATGTATCACCATACCAAGTTTCATCTAAATCAGTTCAGTAGTTTTGGAGCCTATTCGTTACAAACAAAAATATAAAAAATCTTTACTCATTATAATATCTTCTTCTCTATATATATAAAATTCTCGTGTCACGGGGTTCGAAGTTGAACTCCTCCGAAACGGCTTGACCGATTCTCATGAAATTTTGTGAGCATATTCAGTAGGTCTGAGAATCGGCCAACATCTATTTTTTATTTTGTTTCCTTTAGTTTTTTTTTTTTGTAAATGGCAAAACAACGTTTGCCGGGACAGCTAGTTACTATATAATATAGTATAGATAGATTGAGAAGAAGATGATAATAATATATAAGTACTAATATTATAAAGCTGAAGAGTTTGTATGTTTGTTTGGACGCGCTAATCTCAGGAACTATACTGGTTCGAATTCTAAAATTAGTCGAGAGATAGTCCATTTATCGAGGAAGGCTTTAGGCTACTTTTTATTTTGATATTGCCACGGGATCAGGATTTATGCGGGTGAAACCGCGGGGCGCAGCTAGTAAATAAAATTAAAAGATAGATAGACTAGCACTCACCCACGGTAACACTCGCGTAAGCCCCGATAATAAAAAAACGTCGCACGATACGCGTGTGGTAAAATTGACCATTGCATCTCGGCTTTGTAAACACGCTCGCGTTCAAAACCGCCTGCAATGATCAATTTACCACACTTGTATCGTAATGTACTATTACAATACAACTTACGATTGTTATGTTACAAAACTTAATTAGGAGTTACGCTGAAGGAAAACATCTTATATCGTGATGATACAACGCGTCCTCCGGATACGATTGACTAAGCGAGAGGGAAAGTCTACTCCATCTTCCTTCGCGCAAAAATGACCCAACCAGAGAGGTCTATTTGCGGAAAACAGACCGTATACAAGTCCAAGTAAGAGTTACTTTTGACAAGTAAAGTAACTCAGTATTTTAATATCAAGTTTTGTGTATTTTCCTCATAAAATAATTTAACAATATGTATTCGGAAGTCGATTTGGAATACCATTGGCTCTTCAAGACGAAGTTTCATGTAACTCTGTTGGAATATTTAGTATCGATTATCTTTGAAAATAACTAGAACTGAATTTACTAAATGGTTATTGCAGTATTTGATTCTTATCTAAAACTCGGTAGAGTGCGGGTCGGCCTCGGGCACCGAAGGTTCCGTACATGTTTGTAAAAAATGCTTTTTTTTAATTTGAGATTTTTATTGTATATTTACCCATTTTATTTATTTTATGAACTTTAAATCTAATATTTATCTACCATTATCCTAATTTCCTGATCGTATCCATTATTTTCCCAAATTCCAAAAAGGAAGGCCAAAAATGTTCGGTCACAGAGCTGACCGTATAAAGAAAAAAAAAAGGTTTTACTGCTTTTGACACCCACTCAGACCTATAAAAGACCTAAAAATATTAAAAACCCTTTATTTCCAGTCACGGCGAACAATGGCGCCGATTCCGCTCAAAGGTCCAACGTCCGATTCTACAACCACAAACTGTGAAGAAATACGTGGCTCCAATCGAGCTGGTCACTGAAGACTTCATCAAGTACATGGAAGATGCGAGAGATGAGAACGGAGACTTGCCGCACGAGTTCGATAATGATATACATAGGTGGTCGCTTGAATGTAAGTATATTAGCATGCGGTTGAGGGCCACTTCTATGCACCTAAAAAAAAAAATGATTTTTTTTTAGGAATGAAACATTTTTTTTAAATATCGAGATTATGTAATTTTAAAAATATTAGGATTTTTGTGAACGTAGAGCAGGTTTTCGTGAATATATTGTGAGGAATATTTTACATAATTATGTATGTCCCAGGCACTATAATAATAGTGTCTGGAATACAAATAAGATAAGATATGAACACTTTATTGCACCTTAAAAACAAAACGCAAAATGATTAATTACATTTAAAAAAAATCTCTCTTAAGTAACATACCTATAATGCTAAAAGACAATTCATATTGAATACCTTACAATATGGCACAACGGGCGGCCTTATCGCTAAAAGCGATCTCTTTCAGGTAACCATTGTGTTCGGGTAAACCGAACACCTTTATAAGTAAAATTGTTAACTAAGCAAAGGTGAGGCGCGAGCGGAGTGTGTGCCGGCCGCGGCCAGTTCAGTTCACTGCTAGACATCATCATATCAACATAATCAATTATCATTTATATCATAATCAATTATCATTAATCAATTAAACATTTTAATCATGAAATCTTAAGTTTTACTATCATCGCAACAAACCTATCAAACATTTTGGTCCTTCGAGCCTTCGGGTCGGTAAAGGCTCGGACCACATGGTGAAACAGTGCATAGTGTGAGCTATCGAGGATTACAGTGTCATTATATCAGGGAATATCAGCATTATCAAGGAGTATCAGGGTCAGCAGGGAGTATCCAAATATCAAGTAAGGCAGATTTTACATTATTATATCAATATCAGTATCAGTAATCATGGAAGAAATTTTTGACACTCAAACAGAGATTTATCAATCAATACAAAAACTTTTTATCAATATCAAGAAAGATGGGGATGAGCGTAGGTCAACGCCAGGCTACTATAAACGAAAGCTAGACACATTACAGGCTTACTGGGTTGATTATCACAGAAATCATAAAAAACTAGCACCATTTCACGACGCAGAACGTCCATATTTTGCACGTAATGAGTATGAACAAACTAAAAACCTCTATGAGGAAGTACAGTCCTATATCGCCGAAAAATCAGCAAAGCCGAACAGTGACTATAACATCGTAGCGGTAGCAGGATCAAGTAAACAAGGAGGAGGTGAGTTATTTGCAGAGCAGGTACAGGATACGGAGAAAACATATCAGGCGCAGGAGAAACGACTAACATTCGCAGAGCATGAGCAACCACAAAACAACCACCGAAACCAAGTACGTATTTCAACAGGTACTACCAGCAAACTTGACGACATGTTGCGAAACCAATTTATCAACTTTAAAGCGTTTATGAGGTCGGTTAACTCAGTAGAGGTAGACATCATATCAGATCAGTGGGAATTAAAGGATACACTTTCCGAATTACTCAACCGTTGGAGAGCAATCGACAATCTACATTGGGAAATAGAGAAAGAGGCAGACGGAAATATCAACGACGACTATCAAGAAGCTTTCACCCAACACGAGATGACGTTTTTCGATTTCAAAAAAGCATTAAATATCAAGCTGCATGCAGCAGCCCATCGTGAACAATCTACTCCGCAAATAGAAATCCCTACATTTACAGGTAATTACCAAAAATGGAAATCATTCAGCGATCAATTCATTGACGCTATTCACTCTAACTCCAATATACCTAAAGCGCAAAAAATGCAGCACCTGAAAAGCAAGATTCGCGGCGAACCCGAGAAATTAATTCAGCATTTAACTATCAGCGCCGAAAACTATTTAACAGCATGGGAATTACTTCAAAAAAGGTACGCTAACAATAAAGTTATCTTTCAATCATACTTGAATGAGATATTGAACTTACCTAATATGCAAATTCCGTCGCTAACACAACTACAAAAGATGCATGACATAACATTTGAGTCATTAGAAGGAATCAAAAACCTAGGTGTCGATGTCAGTACCTGGGACCCGATTCTCGAACACATTTTAGCTCTGAAACTCGACCCAGAAACTCACGACAACTATTTACAAACGCTAAAAAGGCCTAGAGATATACCCAATCTGCGAGATTTGTTAAGCTTCTTCGAGAGCAAGTTTAGCACACTCGAACAACGTCGTAAAAAAGAGTACGTAAATCAACGAACATATAACCACATAAATCAAAGACCATTTAACCCCATGAATCAAAGATCATTTCCAAGAAAGCCATTCTTCGCTAATCAGAATCAGCCCCGCAACAATTTTAACCAACAAAATATGAGCAACCAAAGTCAAGCCCGTTATCAAAATACTAATTATAACTACAATCAGAATCAGCCTCGCGGCCAAAATACCTACAGTGTGAATCAGAATCAAACAGCTTTTAATAAACCATGGAACAAATCGTGTCATGTATCATCCGCACCAAACCCATACAGATCATGTCCTCTATGTCAACAAGGACATGGACTGTTTATGTGCCCTAAATTTATGGAAATGAATGCGATAATGAGATCAGAAACAGTAACCGGTCTAAATGTTTGCAAAAATTGTCTTTATCCACATTACGGTAAACCATGCTATTCACCTAAAAGGTGTCGGTTTTGCCAGCAATTTCACAACAGCATGCTACATGAAACCTTTGCAAATCAGCAACCTTCAAGCACCGGTAACGCGAACGTGAGACCGAGTAACTTCAATAGAGAAATGAATAATAAGCATAACGTGAATAATAACGCCGGTAATATTGCACATGTGTCGCAAAAAGAACAATCGGAAATTTTATTATCAACTGCATTATTGAATGTCAAAGCCGCCGACGGCACCTACCTAACTCTTCGAGCTCTTATTGATCAAGGTTCACAGATATCGCTTATTACTGAAAATGCAGCGCAAATGTTAGGGTTGAAAAGACAAGCATACAAGGGTGTAATTTTTGGAGTAGGAGAAAGAAGTAATATGTGCAAAGGAATGCTAACCATAAACTGTCAATCAACTTGCTATGAATATTCACTCGACGTACAAGTACTTATCCTAAACAACTTAATCAAAAAGTTACCTAATGCGTCATTTGATAAACCTACATGGAACCATATAGAAGGCATCCCTCTCGCCGATCCACAATTTTATATCAGTCGCCCAGTTGACATTATACTAGGTGCTGATATCTACGCAAGCATTATGTTAGAAGGTATCCATCAAGGTCAACCACTCGCTCAACAAACAAAACTTGGATGGATCCTGTGTGGCAGTGTATCATCATTTCATTGCAACGTTATCAGTATAGAGTTGGATAACATTCATAAATTTTGGGAAATAGAAGAAGTCGATGAAAGATCAGATTATAATATTGAAGATCAGAAATGCGTTCAATTATACAACGAAACAACGAAGAGACGCGCAGACGGTAGATACGTAGTTAGAATGCCATTACATGAGGATTACAAAACACAGTTAGGATCATCAAAAGAGATTGCATTTGCCCAATATCGTAATTTAGAGAGAAAATTCATGAGAGAGCCAACCCTAGCGCAAGACTACAAAGAGTTTATCATCGAGTATAGATCATTGGGACATATGAAGTTGAAAGATCAAGAATCAAGTGAAATGGAATGCATACTACCACATCATTCAGTTCAACGTGCAGATGCCTTGACCACAAAACTACGAGTAGTATTCAATGCTTCAGCTAGGACGTCTTCAGGCAAGAGTCTGAATGACGTCATGTACAAAGGTCCTAACCTTCAACAAGACTTACAAGCATTGATACTAAAATGGCGCCAATATCAATTTGCGTATACAGCAGACGTAACTAAATTTTACAGACAAATATTTATCAGCGAAGATCAGCAACCACTGCAACAAATTTTATGGAGAGACACGCCAACAGAATCAATTAAACAATATCAGCTAACCACTGTCACCTACGGAACAAAGGCGGCGCAGTTCCTTGCAATGATGACCTTAAAAAGATTAGCTTCCGATGAAAGTGACAAATATCCTGACGCAGCAAAAATAGTGCAGAACTCAATGTATACAGATGACCTTGTAAATGGCGCACATTCAATAGAAACAGGAAAGAAAACAATTTACGATTTATGTCAATTAATGAAATCAGGAGGTTTTACATTACGCAAGTGGTCGGCAAATAATAAAGAGTTGTTGAAAAATATCAAAGGCGAAGAGAATACAGAAGATAACATCTTTACATTTAAATCAGACGACGCAGGAAAAACATTAGGTATCATATGGAACTCATCAACAGACAAATTATCATTCAAATGCAACGTATCATCGGAAACGCCTACTAATATGACAAAAAGAAAATTATTAGCAGAAATTTCGAAAATATTTGACCCGTTGGGATGGTTAGCCCCAGTTATCATTAAACTAAAAATACTATTTCAACGCGTATGGATAGAAAACCTACAGTGGGATGACGTCATACCAGATCATATTTACAAAGAATGGATTAAGCTAAAGTCAGACTTACATGTTATAAATCAAATCGAAATATCGAGATGGATAGGTTGCACCGAAAACGATATCATCGAATTTCATGGATTTTGTGACGCATCTATAAACGCATTTGCAGCGACAGTTTACGCAAGAATCAAAAAACAAGATCAATACTCAGTCATATTAGTCGCCGCCAAAACAAAAATTGCACCAAATAAAAAACCAATATCATTACCCAGACTTGAGTTATGTGGAGCGCATTTACTAAGCAAACTAATATTAAAAATATCAGAATGTTACAGCAACTACAACATCAAAGTGTATGGATGGACCGATTCTATGGTCGTATTAGGGTGGATAAATGGAGACATTGGACGTTGGAAAACATTTGTGTCGAATAGAGTAAAACAGATCACAGAAATCATGCCGCCAAATCAGTGGAGATATATCAAAACAAAAGAAAACCCGGCGGATGCAGCGAGCCGAGGTATAAGTGCAACACAATTAAAGGATCATAAACTATGGTGGAACGGACCGGAGTGGTTATCGTCACCAAAAACCATAGAAGAAACAGATCAGAAAAAATACGAAACAAACCAAGAAATAAAAATCAAGCAAAGCAACACTATTACACTATATCAAGACGAGGAGAATATCATATTTCATTTAATGCAAAAACATAGTTCATTTATAAAAGTAGTAAGAATACTTGCATGGATACAACGAGCGATAATACCTAGTAAACAATCAAGGCCTTCCTATATCACGTTACAAGAAATATACGAAGCTAAAATGCGAATCATCAAATACGTGCAGAACATAGTATTTTCTACGGAAATGGAATGTTTACGAAATAATAAAATTTTAAAATCAAAAAGCAATTTACTCAGTTTACACCCGTATTTAGACAAAGAAGAAGTATTACGCGTTGGAGGAAGATTAAGATTTGCAGCTTTAACTTATGAAGAGAAGCATCCAATAATTCTTCCACATAGTCACCGTTTAACTGAACTTATTATCGAAGAAGGTCACCAACTAACATATCACGGTGGAGTCAAATTAACATTATCAAATATCAGAAGAAGGTATTGGATCATCGGAGGAGTGAGTGCCACTAAGAAGTACCTAAGAAACTGCGTTACGTGTCGCCGACATAGTCCTGAAATCAGACATCAACTAATGGGAGACTTACCATCCGCGAGAGTCAACCCAGCCCCACCCTTTTTTCACACGGGGGTGGACTACACGGGTTTTGTGGATATCAAGTTGAATAAAGGTCGTGAAGCTCGAACGACGAAGGGCTACATCGTCGTCTTTGTATGTATGGTGACGAAAGCTGTACATTTAGAAATCGTATCGGAGTTAACTAGCGACGCTTTTCTCGCAGCACTACGTCGTATGTCAGCGAGGCGAGGCTGCCCACGTCATTTATACAGCGACAACGGCACTAATTTCGTCAAAGCCAACAGAGTTTTACAAGAATCGTACTTCAATCTACAAAAAATATTAGAGAACAGTAACTTCTATCTAAATATAACGAACATGAACATTGAGTGGCACTTCATAGCACCGGCTTGGCCAACGGCAGGTGGTCTTTGGGAAAGAAACGTACGAAGCCTTAAGTATCATATGAAGAGATCGATAGGAGAACAGAAACTGACGTTTGAGGAATATAGCACTCTTTTGTCGCAGTTGGAAGCGTGCTTAAACTCACGCCCATTATGTGTTCTATCAGAAAATATCGAAGATCTGGAGTGTTTGACGCCGGCTCATTTTCTAACAGGAAGATCAGGATTGACAGTCATAGAAACAGAGAATGACGCGAGAACAAGGTGGCATTTAATTACGAAAATTCATCAAGACATATGGAAAAAGTGGAAACAGGAATATTTAACACAATTATCAGTTCGAAACAAATGGTTAAAATCACGTGAAAATATTAAAATTGATGATGTAGTTATCATAAAAGACGAGAACCTTCCAGCAGGACAATGGGCAATGGGGAGAGTGACAGAACTGCATCCAGGAAGTGATGGCCTGGTTAGAGTGGTAACGCTAAAAACAAAATGTGGTTATATGAAGAGACCTATCAGCAAAATAGCAGTTTTACCTATAAATAAAGAAGAGAAAATTGAAATGAAAGAAGAGAAAAAGACAGAAGAAAATAATAATCAAAGCAAAAGAGAAAAAAGAACAAGAAAACCGACGGCAAAATTTGTATCATTGGCACTTATGTTTGTTTACTTCATGACGATGCTTACGTCATCGAGCGCGTCATACAACGTTACTACTTTAAACAGTAACCAAAGTTTATACTTCGACCCCGTCGCTAGAATGCATCATATCAGAGATGAATGGACTTTAATAGTATATTATAACATGTCCCCGTACTGGAAAGGATTTATAACAGCTAAGAAAATCATGGGATATCTCGATAATTTATGCGGGCAAATAAAACAACAATCACACTGCAACATGATACTAGCACAGCTACGTCACGATCAGCTGGAGCTCGAGTACTATAATCAACTTTTGATGAATCAGGAATACGATACGCAAGCTAGAAAGCGTCGAGGCCTTATCAACGGTATTGGATACATTGCTAACGAGTTATTCGGCGTATTAGATGAACGATTCGCAGAAAAGTATACAAAAGACATACAGTTGATAAGAGTAAATCAAAAACATTTATTAAAGTTGTGGCATAACCAAACATCGGTGGTCGAGTCAGAGTTCAATTTAATAAAACGTACGGAAGAAATGATAAATACTCAACATAAAATTATCAACAAACATCTGGGCGACTTAGACAAATCGAATGTCTATATAAAAGAACAAGTACAGAACCTATCAATATCGGAAGACTTTGCCCTATCATCAATCGCAGCTACCAGTATGCTATCAAACTTAAGAAAAATGCAAGAAACATTATTGGATACCCTTATTGATACTTACCACGGCAGATTTAATATTCACCTATTAACCCCAACACAGCTTCTCAACGAGCTTCACACCATATCAGGACAACTACGAGAAGATTTACGTTTACCATTGGACAGCATCCAAAATGAATTCCATAAAATATATCAATTATTACAAGTCAAAGCACGAATGACGAGAGAATATTTCATTTTTGAAACTAAATTCCCACTAGTCAGCCGAGATAGTTATGATCTATACAAAATCATACCAGTTCCTCATATCATAGAAGACAATATAATGTGGAGCGTAGTCATTGCAGCTGAATTTGTTGCTATAAACGTCAAAAAGGACGCATACATAACTACATCATACGAAGAAATACAGAAGTGTTTACATTACGATGAGTCATATTTATGTACTTTAAAAAACCCGATCAATCACTTAGACACAAAGGAGCGGTTTTGCAAATTGAAGAGCGGGGAGAACAAATGTCGCATCACGAAGGAAACATGTGAAGATCAATGGAGATCTCTCCACGACATCAATACATACCTGTACTTTGCCTGCTCCGAAATAAACCTCCGAATAATCTGCGCAGATCAGATTACAAATGAACGCATCAGTAGCACCGGTCTCATACGTCTTGGGGAGAAATGCATTGCGAAAGGACGAGACTTCACGTTTTACTCACACGATCACATGAAAAACAAGAATAAGTTGTGGATTAACAAAGAAGAAGAATCCATACCCATGATCGCTCCAATCAATCACATACTGAATATACCAATAACATCAAATTACGCTGACCCTGACAACTACACACAGATAAGTAAAGATCTCACTTCGATACATGAAAAAATCAACAACATGAAACAAAACGCAGAATCAGCTGATGACGAACTATCATATCACGATGTTCATCAATACGTGATAAGCTACATGGCTGCAGCAGGCGTCTTCATCTTGGCGGTAGTTGCGGTATGCTGGCGGTGGCGTCGAATCCGCGTCGTCATCGGCGCTCGCTCCCGAGGCGGCAGCGGCCACGTAAACGTCGCCAGTACTAATCAAGTGGAAATGAGAAATATAATCGCGAGTGATAAAGGTGTAAAGTCAGTAGGGATCGAAAGTGTCAGTAATAATAAACGCGAAGAATCAGTAATCGATATCGGTACATCCCCTGTTAAATCTAAACGTACTTTTCTTGTGAGATCTAAAACATTATCTTAAAAAGACTATCTAGAGACTTTAAGCATGAAATTTATAAGTTTTTACTACTTTAGTTGAGATAATTCTAACCTTGATTTTTAACGTTACTATTCAATTTTATTTTAATTTTTGTTATATTTTTATAATAGTATAATCTTTCATTTCATTTAATGTAGTAGCAACCCAAATGGTACGGGTTGTACATATTTAGCTTTAGCGTTTGATAATGACCTATGTTGATACACCCAGCATCTTCTCTCTCTTGCTGGGCAGCATGTTCGGGTAAACCGAACACCTTTATAAGTAAAATTGTTAACTAAGCAAAGGTGAGGCGCGAGCGGAGTGTGTGCCGGCCGCGGCCAGTTCAGTTCACTGCTAGACATCATCATATCAACATAATCAATTATCATTTATATCATAATCAATTATCATTAATCAATTAAACATTTTAATCATGAAATCTTAAGTTTTACTATCATCGCAACAAACCTATCAAACACATTGGATGGACAAGAATTAAGGAAGGGGACGGGTGGGATAAGAGGGACGACTGGGTTTTTCTTTCCTATATCCGCCTATGGCTTTACAAATGATCGAACTCCTATGTCTTCCTACATTGATTTGGACATGTTAATCATAAAATGTGACTAAAATATAAAATTATGTAAAACATGACAATTTAGCGTAGATGTCACAAAAATATACTTCAAAACTGGTTCCACAAACATTTAAACACAGTAAATTGTACAAACCGCTTTAAAAATGTTTAGTGGTTTTTAAATTAAGTATCGATCGATTAAGTCGATCACGTCGTTTGAATTTTGCAACTCGTCGCTCGTGTCAGTCGATGTTTTTACCCTTCGACCTTTTATCAACCATCTATGTTTTTACCCGATTAATGTGTTTATGTAGGCATGTTTGTTTTAAGTATTGACAAGCTCTCTCCTTTGGACATGGTCGACTAAACTGAGAGGGTAGTAGGTGCTGAGCAAGGCTACTCCATCCTCACGCAAAAAGGACCCAATTAAAAAGGGTCTAATTGCGGAAAACAGAGCGTATACAAGTTTGTTTAATTTTGTCGTTCTAGCCAAACGCGTGGACCGATTTAGATGATTATTACATCTTTTTTTTTCAACAGGTATAGGCCGCGTTGCTCTGGACGTGCGACTAGGCTGCCTATCGCCACAGTTGAGCAACAACTCAGAGCCCCAACGCATTATAGACGCAGCTAAATACGCGCTCCGAAACGTTGCCGTTTTGGAACTGAAGGCGCCTTACTGGAGATACATACCGACACCACTGTGGACCAAATACGTTAATAATATGAACTTTTTCGTTGAGTAAGTTGTCTATATATATAAAATCCAAAGTCTTGAGACTGATAAATCAACGCACAGCTCAAGCCAAGGGCCTGATTTGGCTAAAATTTGCCATACAGATGACTATTACGAGACGTATACAGGGTTATTGGAAATTATAATAGCAAGCCGTTAAGGGCTACTTCTGTGCACCTAAACAAACAACTTTTGTTCCACGACTTTTGGAAAATCGAAAATTTTGAGGTTAGGTTTACCTGAAAATCAGCTTTTCCTTACACGGAGATGTCATTAACCTTTAAATTTTACTTATTTTTTAAGTTTTATCTACTGTTCTTAGCGTGAATGACTTTTGTTTTGAAAAATCAGCTGTTTTTCGAATTTACATAACCTCAAAATTTTCATTTTTTTTTCGAATTACCAAAAGTCGTAGAACAAAAGTTGTTTGTTACGGTGCACAGAAGTAGCCCTCAACGGCTTCCTAGTATAATTACCAATAACCCTGTATAGGCAATAAGGCATCCGATAAGAATGGATTTTGCTTTATCGCATCGTGAGCGAAAGATCTTTCATAATTATTTTTGTAATTTACCTATTAAAAATTAAAACAATTTAATGCTTCCGGTAAGTTAATTTAATGAATATGTAATATTTTTTCACTGCGGCGAGTTTTGAACCCTTGGCATTCTACATAAGAAGCAAATTCTAACTCACTTTATAGAATACCTTTACCAGGCATAAATTAGTCTGGAGCACCGTTTTTTTTTCTAATTAGTCCCTATTACAGAAACTAGAGTATATTAGGATCTACCTTAACATTTATTTTACCACATTAATTGTTTTTTTTTTCATTTATTGTACCTACTTTTTCTGTAACTTGTGTGTGCAATAAAGCGTTCTATCTATCTTATTTTACGAATTAATTTTCGAAGTCACCTTAAAGGTACGGTCGGCTGCATAATTCCAGACCCACCGTAGAGTTCTAAAACTACTATTATTGGAATGTTTTCATTCTAATAATTTTTGTTTCATAAATTCATGTGCACCGTAGAGCTCCAAAACGGTTGTAATAAGAATGTTTTCAATACAAGCAAGATTTTAGGCACCTGCTTTAGTTGAAGTTTAAAGTCTTCTAACTCATCAATAATCAAATAAAAATTATTAGTATGCAAACATTCCATTAATAGTAATTTTCGAACTCTACCTGAAATTATGCAGCCGAAAGTACCTACATAAAAAAATATATATATATATATATATATATTTATTACAGACTCTGCAGTCGCTACATAAACGAAGCATTAGAACGTCTAAAAAGTAAGAAAGTGACCTCCGAAGACGATCTATCTCTGCTTGAAAGGGTTTTGAAAAGTGAAGGTGACCCTAAAATAGCAACTATTATGGCATTGGATCTTATATTGGTTGGCATTGACACAGTAAGATCCTACTCTTATACTTTTATAAAAAAAAATCTGCTTCTCTACATAGTATAAAACAAAGTCGCTTCCCGTTGTCTGTCCTTATGTATGCTTAGATCTTTAAAACTACGCAACGGATTTTGATGCGGTTTTTTAAATAGATAGATTAATTCAAGAGGTAGGGTACATAAAACAAAACTACAACGCGTAAATCGCGGGCAACAGCTAGTCTTACTAATATATAAATATGAAAGTTTGTGTGTGTGTTTGTTACTCCTTCACGCAAAAACCACTGAAACGATTGCGATGAAACTAGGTATGTAGATAAATGTTTTTTACTTCTATTCCTTTTATTCCTATCGTATATCGTATTTCTACGGGATGAGTCCCGTAGAAATATAGGTATAAAAAGTATCCGAAAGACTTACGTGTATTATTAGTATTATTTAGTATTATTAGTATTATTTATATAAATATGACCTAACGTTTATCTGACTTTATACTAATGAAACTAATATTTATCTGATCTTACGATGATTAAAAGTCGAGGTTCTATTATGTGCTTTGGATTGACCTTACGACCTTGACCGTGACCCACCTTGACCTTACTTTATTAATAAACATGAATCTGACCTTACGCTATTCTGAACTAATACGAATCTGACCTAACGCTTTTTACTATTACATAGTAGCGCGTTGAAGTCTTTTGCTCCTAAATTCAGATTTGACTACAGTTTAGCCTTTTATTGCAAAAACTTGGTATGATGGGTTTGAATCATAATTTCTAAATGTTTTTGTCGTAAGCTCGTAGCTTTTAGAATATTAAAGGGAACTAAAAGCTTGTAATTTTTACATTAGTGTTGTTATTATTCATTAATATAATGTTTGTCTATACTAATATTATAATAGAGAGGAAATATTTGATTGTTTGTTTGTTTTTTGTTTGTAACGAATAGGCTCCCGAACTACTGGACCGATTTTGATGAAACTTGGTATGAGGATACATTGATTCATTGGGAATAACACAGGCTACTTTTTATCCCGATATACCCTCGGGATCGGGAGTTACGCTAGTAATTAATGAATAGATGTAATTGAAAGCTTAATTTAATTTATTTATTTATATTTTAGATATCAATGGCAGTTTGTTCGATCTTATATCAAGCAGCAACTCGACTGAAACAACAAGACAAAATGGCGGAGGAAATCAAAAGGGTATTTCCCGATCCAAATAAACCAATCAGTTATACAGATCTTGACAAACTGCATTACACTAAGGCTTTCGTTAGGGAAGTTTTTAGGTAAGAAATAAATAATAGTGGAAATGATTAAAAAAAGATACTTACTCTTGAAACATAAAAGAGAAAGAGTTTTAAAAAGTCCTCTTAAAACAAAATGGCGGAAATGATCAAAAAATATTTTCTAGGAAGAAAATGGCGAAAAAGTTCAAAAATGGTCCTCTTGAAACAAAATGTTCAATCCTTTCACCGCTCATAAAGTATTTTGACATAAATGGCGGAATTAATCAGGTTACTTTAACGTTTTCTTTGAGATTTTCAAAAAGGTCCTCTTGAAACAAAATGGCGAAAAATTTCAAGAGTGTCCCTCTAAGCTCTTAAAATATTTTGACTGAAAATGGCGGATTTGTTTAGGTTACTTTTAACCATGGACGTAATATTTATAATGCTTTTAACGCTCTGTTTGAGATAAAAAGTGTATACTTTCATAAAGATATACCTACTTCATAAAAATGGCGGAAGAGATCGAGAAAATTATTAATTTAGTGTTTGCTTGTTTCAGAATGTATTCAACAGTTATTGGAAACGGAAGAACTTTGCAGGAAGATGACGTCATTTGCGGTTATCACATTCCTAAGGGCGTAAGTATTTCTTTAAATTAACAACTTTTTAATTACCTTTGCGGAAAATCGTTGGACGCAGAGTGCCGGGATAGCTAGTAGGTGTATCTTTTTTATAATCACGAAGGTCTGGCAGAAGGCGGGATTTTGGTCTAACACAACTTTATTAAATTGAGTTTGCTTTGAGTTAGATCGATTATCTTACGAACAAATAATATTTGATTAAAACATTCTTTATTTGCTCGGTCGAATAAAAACGTGATATTTGTTTTACGATTTCTATATTAGGCTAATAATTGTCAACGCTTCTGGCGAAACTAGTTTCATCCGCGAATAAATCCGTTAAGAAAGACCTTATTCAGATAAAAACTAGCCTTTGTGTTGTCAGGTCTCCAGCTATCTCTACCTACCAAGTTTGTTATTCTGTGGGTCTGCAATTCTGACTCCACCGTACCTATTGACAAACTTTGGTATTTATTTATTTTAGTGAAAACTATATCAAAAGTTTTTTTAAATAAAACTTTTTGTAACCAAACCAGGTTCAAGTGGTATTCCCAACAATAGTGACTGGCAACATGGAGCAGTTCGTCTCAGACCCTCAGGAGTTCAAACCGGAAAGGTGGCTCGAATCAAACGGGAGGTTACATCCTTTCGCGTCCCTGCCATACGGGTTCGGAGCTAGGATCTGTTTGGGGAGGAGGTTCGCTGATTTGGAGATACAAGTTTTATTGGCTAAGGTACGTAAAAACTTGATAGAAAAGGAGAGTGGAACCGCGGGGCTTATACATATAGATTACTAGCGACCCGCCCCGGCTTCGCACGGCTATATTATACATGTATTATACATATAAACCTTCTCTTGAATCATCAAAAAAACCGCATCAAAATTTGTTGCGTAGTTTTAAAGATTTAAGCATACATAGGGATATAGGGACAGAGAAAGCGACTTTGTTTTATACTATGTAGTGATATAGGGATAGTGTTTAGACTATAGTTCCCTATATAATCTATAGGGATATTTTTTAGACTATAGTTCACGAATAAATCTGTATGTAAATCTAAGGTTGAAATCCACATCTCGGACTATCCTTAAACCTCGTTTTGGAATAAAGGGTATTGCGACTAAGGCCCGTATTAATAAATCGCTCTCAATATCGATCTTGAGTGCGTATCAATCGAGTGAGTCTTGAGATGTGGTCACTATCTTAAGTTAGGCGTTAATTAATAGATAAAACTCGAGTTTTAACCAGGCTGATATCGCTCTTGAGATTTGAGACTGATCTTGAATGACAGTAACGCTTTGTTCTTACCTTGAATTATATATTCTTACCCTATGGTAGGTAGTGTCGTCATATTTTGCTGTCAACTTGTTTTTAATGTGAAAATATTTAAAAAAATGTAAGATTTGTATGACCCGCAATCAGACTCGAGTTCACGAAACTACATCTTGAGACATATCTTGAGAGCTGAGTTTGATTTATTAATACGGTATGACTCAAGTGATACGTCGCTCTTTAATCGCGTCTTAAGATAGGTTTATTAATCAGCGCAACAACTCAAGAGCAAACTCAAGATTGAAATCGGTATTGAGTTCGGTTTATTAATACGGACCTAAGTCAATCAACGTCCTTGTCTTTTAAGTAATATGGTAATTTTTCTATCTAGACAATTTGCTACTAGAGTAATATTTTCAATTCGATATCTTAAGATTTAAATTATATTGAGCGTTCATCTTTTGCTTATGCAAAAACTGTTGTGTCGTAATATTTATGAATTTATTAATTTAAATACCTAATCTATTAGGAATTTTATAATATTATGGAATTTTATAAATAAATCGTTAAGACTAGTTCTTAAGCAACTCATGCAAAATTAATAGGTTACAGCATCCTTAATCATGAATATTTAGCAGCAATAAAGATGATACCACCCATGATTGGGTAGTTATAGGTAATTCCGTTTATTAATAGGTGGAATTTCCATATTAAATGTAAAAAACTAAAATAAAATTTAAATAAACTTTAGAAAGTAAGGGTTGATAAGCACTCTTACAAGATACGCGTTTATGTTATTTTTTCTGCTTTCGTAGCGGGATGCCACACAGGGTTGCGGGTTCGATTCCCGCCTCAGACAAATATTTATGCTTAGATATTTGTCTGAGGTCTGGTTGTTTCTATGTATTATAAGTATATATTTACAAAAGAAAAGTATATAAGTATTATATCCGTTGTCTAGCACCCATAACACAAGTCTAGTTACTTAGCTTGGGGCTAGATGGCGATGTGTGGAATGTCCTGCAATATTTATTTATTATTTATTATGCCTACTATTGCACTTAGCCGAGTTTTTTTTTAACTTTCATTCATATATTCCAAAATTTATCTCCGGAATAATGCCTCTAGAGTCTATATACCTATGCATTATGTTTTTACTAATTACCAAACGATTTTTTACCAAAAATATCAAAAGATTAAATTACATGTTGCCATAAAAAAGAAAAACTGATTTCCCTGGGAATCCGGTACCTGGGGGATGGGACCTCGTAGCCACTGATGAACCTGACCTTAAGACTCCCAATTTCTAAATTTCTCAACAAATGACTATTTAAATGATTATTGTACTTACTTTAACCTTTGTTTTGTTTTAGTTGCTTCGTCGCTACCGGTTAGAATACCACCACGAGCCGCTCGAGTACGCCGTCACCTTTATGTACGCACCAGACGGACCCCTCAGGCTGAGAATGGTGCAACGATAAAGATATTTTTATTTTTTAGAGTTTCGTACCTCATAAGGTAAAGAAAAGAACCCTTATAAGATCATTTTCTTATCCGTCTGTCTGTGTTTTTTCTCGGTGTGAAACTGAATTTTGGGATACTCAATTGGCTATATTTTATTTGGCTTACTTTATTCTTAAGGTAGTTCCGAATTGCTTTATATATAGGTATTTATCTTTGTACAAATAATAATGTTAATTCAATAATAATTGTAACATACATTATACCCATGTATTTTATAGAAGCTTCTAGGGAATCTAAAAAGTTTATTACGTGATTTGATTACAGGATTAATTTTTATTTATTTTAGTGTAAAAATGTCGCCGTTAGAAATTGAAACCTAAAATGAACACACATCTGCTAAAACCATAATTAAGGTTTTTTAAAGCTGAATTACCAATTATCTATTTCTAGTGGTATGTTTTAGGGTCATAAACTACAAAAAAACGTTACATTTCGGAATATTATTATTTCAGTCTACAGACCTTTGTGGACCTGTGTACTTATAAATAGTCCTTACCAAATCGCACGCGGTGGGCCCCGAGACGGGTCAATTTTGTATGAACCCGCCGCGGGGCCGCCCGGCCCGGTGGCGGGCCCCGTGCACCCATAAGACAATCCCCTTGAAAATGAATGAATTACATCTAATGTCATAATCGTATTGTACATAAATAAATAATTAAAAAGCTATGTATTTTTATTTATTTTCACCTGTAGGTAGGTAGGTAGGACAGTTATTTAAAGAAATACACAGCCTTGTGAAACTTTATTTTAAATATTTATAAGTAATAAAAATAATTTATAAAAAATTATATTGATAAGTGCCTTAACAAGTACCTATAGATATATAATACCTATACCTACATGCGATTTTAAGCCTTGAGTTTTCTTAAGTTTTGGCTACGCACGATGTATGCTGTGTGTGTAATGTGCATATTTAGCCATATATGCACATTACACAGGATCTCAGGATCTTTGACGACCCAGTAGGTACAATGGTCACCATGCCGGACTGCCAAACACAGGGTTGCGGGTTCGATACCCGCCTCAGACAAGTATTTATGCTTAGATATTTGTCTGTGGTCTGGTTGTTTCTTTAAATTAAAAGTAGGTACTATATTTACAAAAGAAAAGTATATAAGTAGTAGGTATATCCGTTGTCTAGCACCCATAACACAAGTCTAGTTACTTAGCTTGGGGCTAGATGGCGATGTGTGGAATGTCCAGCAATATATTTATTTATTTATATTTATATTTTGTGTCAAGTAAGTAAATCTTTTCTTTACTTTTTTTCTATCTTTTAATCATCTTCTTGTTTGTATTTCACTATTCACTTCAATTAAACGCCATTCTTACATTAAAATTGGATTTTTAACTCATGATAAATTATAATTAAATATATTTTAAAACACAAGGACGACCACCATTTTTCATTGGTGACAGCAAACAGCCATACTTAACTTAAACAACTTTTTAAAGGTAAGACAAGGTAAGGTAGGTATCAAGTTATTGGACGTGTGTTGCAATGAGTTATTTAGGTTAGGACTTGTATTAAATACTGGTAATACTTGAACTAAGGGTCGCTGCATACGTAACGTGATTTTTCTCCCGAACGGGACGTGATATTTTTAAATGAAACTATGTCAAGAAATCGTCACGTCCCGTCCGGCACAAAAAAATCACGTTACGTAGACCACGAACACTTTATGAACAATCCACGTCCGAGGTTTTATACCGTCACGTATGCAGCGAACTTAAGTTCTTAAGTAAAGATCTTCGTCCATTACAACTTGCATTACCGGAATGGAATATTACAAGAATTTATATGAAAACTTCACGAGTTAAATCGCAGCCTTTGAAAGTAGTAGGTAATTATAAAGTAATCACTACATAGTATAAAACAAAGTTGCTTTTTCTGTCCCTATTTCCCTTTGACTGCTTAAATCTATAAACCAACGCAACGGATTTTGATGGGGTTTTTTTTAATAGATAGAGTGATTCAAGAGGAAGGTTTATATGTATAATACATGCATAATATAGCCGTGCGAAGCCGGGGCGGGTCGCTAGTAAGTAATAACTTAGTAAGTGAATAAAGTAATAAGTAATCACTGAATAGGTTAGTAAAGTAATAAGTAATACCTTAGTAGGTACCTAAGTAGCCCTAGTAAAAAGCCCCTTAATTCGACACGTATATTTTAAATGTTTAAGTTCGTAGGGCACCTAGAGAATTTATGAGAAAACAAAAAAATCTAACATAGCACTTAGCGTTTTTTATGTGAAACATCTATAGCCGCACGTAAAACCGATTTTTGGCGTGGCGACGCATGCCGCTATATGATGGTATATATATACAGTGCAGTAGTGTGTACGGCGTACACACCGTAATCGACTGTGCGATTCTATCAGAATCTGTTATTTTCTGCATATTACTTTTACAAAATAATGTCGATGTTTCACATCTGCCAGGCGTCCCGTGACGGCTCACATTTTTTTTACTACGTTGATATACCTATTTTTAAAAAAGGACAATGGGTACATCAGTAGTCTTTCTTTCTAATTAAAAAGAAACTTTATTACATACAGTTGCCTTGCAAAAAATCCAGCGCAACCAGTTCCAAGAGAAACTATTACACCACTAAGGTCTGTGGAAAGTTAACGTTGTGGTTTAGAGTTAGGTAAGTTATTTATAGGAATAAACATAAATACTAATAAGTTAACATAAACATGTCAAATAAAGATTATGTTATGTTAAATATCTAATTTTTAAATAAACATGATTTTTAAACTTAAAAAAAAAACAGGAAAAACCACACATCGCCATCGAGCCTCAAGCTAAGTAACTAAACTCGTGTTACTAGTGCTAGACAATGGTTATTACACTACTTAAATAAGTACTTTCATTTTGTAAATATATACCTACTTATACTCTATGTGTAAATCTTCGATCAGAAATGTAAACAATGGTGTTACTAGAGTAAAAAATACATCAAGCTTTGGTAGTTTTTTTAGGGTAGTGGGAATTTGGTAAGAAAACAACTATGACCACAATTTCTAAAAAATATTATTGCAAATAAAATTATTAAGAAATATGATTGTTTATTCAGTATAAAATATATATATTTTTAAAGTTATTACAATATTCAAATTTAAATGGTAGTTTTTTTACACACTGGCAACAATTACAGCGGCTTTCAACCTTTACGAAATGGCGTTTCTGACAATATTTGACATTTCTTTGTTTACATTTCTGATCTAAGATTTACACATAGAGTATAGTTATAATACATAATAACACCCAGAAAGCCAATTCTTTTAATTAACATTGTTTAAATTACATTTCAAGATCATTCCAATTGCATTTCGATTGCAAAAAATACCCTCAAAGCCAGTTTTTTTTGTATTATTTGTGATCGAAATGCAATCGAAATGATATTGAAATGTAATTTCAACAATGTTTTTACGAGAATTGGCCTTCCGATCACAGACTAATATCTAAGCATAAATACTTGTCTGAGGCGGGAATCAACCCTGTGTTTGCCGACTGGCAAATGGTCACCATGCCGGACTCGGCATGGTGACCATCGTGCCAACTGGGTCGTCATGTTCATATCTACGCGACAAATTAAGAAACTTATTTTGTTGAGTCGGGTAAATGAAGATTGGTTGCCTTCTAAGGAATATCGAATTCATCGAAATTTGTCCAAATTCAATTAAACTATGAACTAATTGGTCAATTACCAAAATCAATGGGACAATTTTTTTTCTCCTCATTAGTAGGTACCTCATATAGATTATAACTACGTTTTTTCCACGTTTACTTTAGTATAATAAATTCAAGAGCCATAGAAGGCAAGCACTCTTAATAAAAGTGTTTGATCAAATAGTAACATCTCGTTCAAATACCAAATGTTGATTTACGTAATATTTGCTGATTTGTTATGTAAATGTTTGTGTTACCATCAACCGCAAAGGAATTTCTTTGTTTAAAACCGGACTTTAAGTACTTAGCATAGCTTATGAGACGAAGGACATCTTATCGTCGCTTCCCATCAGGTGAAATTAGGTCAAACGCAAGCATATTTTGTGTAAAAAGATGTAAACAATGTTTATTTTTTAATTAAAACCCCAAAAATTATTTTTTATTTATATTCAAATAACCGGAACGGAACCCGGAACGGCTATCTAAACCTCTTTTAGTAATAATTAAGATAGATAAAGAACATGGGCAGTTTTCCATACATGGTTTTCTTTTATATAAAACTTTGGCGTCTTGATGTAAAAAAAATACTAAAACAATCTACACAAGTCCTAGAATACATATAACAACCAAAATTCTCCATAGGAACCGCCGTTTAAAAGATAATAAAAAAACAAAATCGCAATGAAACACAAACAACCTCAGCAAACAACACGCTCGGCGGCGCGGCGCCGGAGTCGCATGTCATTCGTCCGTCACTTGAGTTTAGTGTTGCCATAATTTCAATTTATTTTCTACTGCTAAAATATCTTAGTTCATTATTTTGTTGTTTATTTTGTATGTTCATTATCTTTGATTCATTATAATTAGTTATTATAAGTACCTACATAATGCACAATAATTAAAAATATAAATACATATCCATAGAGAAAAAAATGTGTCATTTAATATTTATAACTTCTAAAATAGAAGTAATGCTCTAGTACTGGTATTACCGAAATGCAAATTGAGTAGAACGGAAGTACCAAGTAATCGTGTTTATACTAATCAATATGATTTTATAAACGGTGGTTATATAGAATAAATAATTAGCGCCAAAAAACATTATATAATTAATTAAACACCATGGTTGTACTCAAATTTTAAGACGCCAAAACTTTTGAGACAATAATTCGCCCTTGTTCTTTGTTAATTGAGTGGGTACGTAAGGGTAGGTCCAAAATCTAGTATTTCTATTGGTCTGGTTATGTTTGCAATCGTCTTTGTTTTAATTTCGATCGTCTTAGCGTAGCCTTAGAGTTTTTAATCTCGTCAACTACTTTGAACTGGATTGTACTTGTCAACAAAAAACACAAAAACCACTTGGTAGGGATAAGCGGAAGTCAATTTCCAAGCAAAACTTCCAGTAGAGATAGATGGAAAAAATCCATTTTTACCAACCATAGTGTATACGTTGGTAAGGGTTAGTTCACTAGCCCAAATATACGTAGCTTCAAGAATACTTACGAGACCTTCCACTAATTAAAAAAAAAACAGCGCACTCCGGGAGTGCAGGCAGAAGTGAAAACTGTATATCTGTGTAAAATCTCATCTGTCGCGAGAACATACGCAAAAAGAGTTTTAGATGAAAAAACTAGCGTGCGACGCGAACTGCGTACGGCAGCTCGCTGCGAACCTGCACCATCCACCGAGAGATGTCGCTGTTAACACTGTTGTACAGAAGTGAGTATCGTAGTTCGGCCGTTTGCACAGAGATGGCGCTGTTTTCAATATTGCATAGTAGTAGAAGCACAATAACTGTTAAAATCTCATCTGTCAAAATCTCATCTGTCGCGAGAACGGCTGAAAATGCTCACCCACACAAGTGCCCAACGCGCCATAAGAAGTTTTCATTTCAAAAAACCACAACTCACTTTTTAAATTTGCAATAGTAACCTTAAGTAAGCATTTTGACGTTTTTTATTAATTGTAAATGTAAAAGAAGCAGTATAGTAAATAGTTATTTTTGTTTACTGTAATTACGCTAATTATTTCTTTGTTTTAAAATCACATGACAATGTTTTGTTTTGGTACGTTCACTTTCAAAAATTCTACTATACAATTATATACATACGCAGTCAGGACGGGGCTGTATGTAAGGCCAGACATCAATTTGCCTTTCCCTTTGGGAGTAATATAGGTACAATGAAACAAAAAAAGGGTGCGTGTACTTATGTACGCGCGTGAGAAGTTATACTTCTTTGGCATTATTAAAAAAAAAAAAAAAAAAACTCGTCCGACAAAATACTCGTCCGGCAAAAAACTCGTCCGACAAAAAACTCGTCCGACGAAAAACTCGTCCGACAAAAAACTCGTCCGACAAAATACTCGTCCGACAAATATAAATAATTAATTACATTAAAATAATTATGTAGTAGTAGTACCTCTTTGTACTTACTTAAACTATTTGGTTTTATGACAGCTGTCATCTTGCGGTTTGCGGACAACTTCAACATGGTTTTATGACAGCTGTCATCTTGCGGTTTGCGGACAACTTCTAGGTCGTCACAGACGTAGCTATATTTTATATTAATATACTAAAATATATCGACGGTGGAAATTTTAAATGTAGTAAGGGACATTTCGTTAAATTTCAAAGTTTATGTCGTATGATTTTAAAATGTTTCGGGTGTAAGTACTTAAACCATTCGATTAATATAGTAAATATTACAAAGAATTTTAAACTGTGAACCACTGTGACGTCATTTCCATGAAATTATATTTCAATAAAACATATTAATTTTGTTAACTAACTACATAGTAACTACATAGTATAAAACAAAGTATCTTAGATCTTTAAAACTACGCAACATTTTTTAGGGTTCCGTAGCCAAATGGCAAAAAATGGAACCCTTATAGATTCGTCATGTCTGTCTATCTGCCGTATGTCACAGGCACTTGTTTCCGAAACTATAAGAACTATACTGTTGAAACTTGGTAAGTAGATGTATTCTGTAAACCGCATTAAGATTTTTACACAAAAATAGAAAAAAAAAACAGTAAATTTTAGGGTTCCATACTTAGAACTGAAACTCAATTTTTTTTATCAAACCCATACGTAAGTGTTATCTATGGATAGGTCTTCAAAAATGATATTAAGGTTTCTCATTTCAAAATATATTTTTTCTAAACTGGATAGTTTACGCGAGAGACACTTTCAAAGTGGTAAAAAATGTGTCTGTAACTTCTAAAATAAGAGAATGATGAAACTTAAATATATGATATGCATTATTACCATGCAAACTTCCACCCAAAATTGGTTTGAACGAGATTTGGTAAGTAGTTTTTTAATACGTCATAAACCGTAAACCACCATTTACCCTTCATTCATGTATTTTTATCACTAGCGCCATCTATTTTTTGCATTTGTTTTTGCGTCGAGGTTAAAAAATAATAAAAACAGAATACAGTGGTACGGAACCCAATACTACTTACGCCAATTCTTATTCAATATGAAAAAAAATATATATTTTATGTCAAATTGAACTTTTTTATTTTTGTAAGGGCCTTACAACACATAAATATACCAGATAGAAAGACTTACGACGTCTCAGAATTAAAAATGAAAAAAAAAACCAGTCAAAATAATAACCCATAATATTATTATGGGTTATTATTTTGACTGGTTTTTTTTAGTGATATAATATATCCCATATTATGGGATGTATTATATCACTAGCGACGCTATATTGTACTTATTATACATATAAACCTTCTTCATGAATCATTCTATCTAGTAAAAAAAAATGATTGTCTGTAAAGTCTGTTTCCGGACGATAATTTTACGTGATAACGTCATAAGAAAACATTGATGGTAACCATGGCAACGATAAAACGTTGCTATAGTTACCTTGTCAATAACATGAGACGTTCCAGTAACGACGCGTGACGTCACACTTTTTTGAGATTGCAGGTGTTCACCAATTTATAAAACGTTATCATGTCAAAACTGCATCAAAATCCGTTGCGTAGTTTTAAAGATCTAAGCATACATAAGGACAGACAGCGAAAAGTGACTTTGTTTTATACTATACTAGCGACCCGCCCCGCCCCGGTAGTTTTAAAGATTTAAGCAGTCAAAGGGAAATAGGGACAGAAAAAGCGACTTTGTTTTATACTATGTAGTGATAATGATAAAGTTTTTTATGTCATAATCAGATTTTTAAAACTACGCAACGGATTTTATTGCTGTTTTTTATTAAATAGAATGATCCTAGAGGAAGGTTTATATGTACAAAACATCCTTAATATAGCCGTGCGAAGCCGGGGCGGGTCGCTAGTATCCATATATTTGAAGAGATATCAAAATTTTAATAACACAAATCGATAGGGCATGAAATGTGCTATACTACGCAATATGAAGTGTACTTTCGAGAAAATGTCCCTTACGACATTTTAAAGTTCCACCGTCGATATAAAATATGTCGAGCTATATCGGTCGACATATTTTAGTGACGTCATCAAATACCTAAAATATATCAAAATATATCAAAATATATCTTTTGATACCGTAAAATGGGGTGATACAGTTAGAACAATGGCTACCATGCCGGACTGCCAAACACAGGGTTCGATTCCCGCCTCAGACAAGTATTTCTAAATAAATAAATAAATATTGCAGGACATTCCACACATCGCCATCTAGCCCCAAGCTAAGTAACTAGACTTGTGTTATGGGTGCTAGACAACGGATATACTACTTATATACTTTTCTTTTGTAAATATATACTTAATATACATACAGACACCCAGACCACAGACAAATATCTAAGCATAAATAATTGTCTGAGGCGGGAATCGAACCCGCGACCCTGTGTTTGGCAGTCCGGCATGGTGACCATTGTGCCAACTGGGTCGTCAAATGCTTAGATATTTGTCTATGGTCTGGTTGTTTCTATGTATTATACGTATATATTTACAAAAAGAAAAGTATATTAGTAGTATTATCCGTTGTCTAGCACCCATAATACAAGTTGCTTCTTTTGCTGCTTAGCTTGGGGCTAGATGACGATGTGTGGAATGTTCGCAATATTTATTTATTTATTGGATACAAAACTAAAAATGTTTTTATACAGACCATTTTGCATTTTTAACAGACTTAAAAAAGGAGGAGGTTCTCAGAACAGAATTACACCTCGAGAGTGCAGGAAATTGCTCAGTTTTTGCTTTCCACCAGTAGAATTGGGCTATAAAGTCCATAAACTAATAGTTACCGATAAATGGAATATCTGAAACCACCTTTTCTTTAGAAAACTCTTCCAGCGGTTACGATTACAGGTTACAATTTAAATAAAATAGTCGCTTTCGTCTCGTCGGACTGGGTTTGAATGAATGTTGATAGGAAACCCTATCCTAAATGAAGATCTGATGAGGATCTTCGGAGTGATGAACAGATCTGTACAGCGAGATTAAGCAAATTGCTTAGTTTTCCATTTTCACTAGTAGAATGGGCACATACACTAATAGGTATCGATGAATGAAGCATCTGAAAGCACCTTCTCATCACCTAACTCCTTAATGGGTTACGATTATGTACACGTTGCAATTTGAAGAAATAGTCGCTTTCGCCTCATGGAGTAGAATTTTCGGTGACAGCGGCACTAAAAATGGTTAAACCTGAACGACAGTGGCAGTAAAAATGGTTAAACCTGATCCAAAAACTAAAAAAACCTGAAAACAAAAACTAAAAAAAACCGAAAACAAAAACAAAAAAGTGAAAGTGAAGTTTTTAGGTTTTATTAATGTATTTAAAATTTACTGTTATCATTGTGAAAGGAAGTGTTTTGTGCCATAACTACTTGTTAAATATTCGTTGGTTCCTTGTGACCCTGATTAATTAATAAAAATAGTAGTTTTAGTTTTTTTTTACTTTTGGTTTTATTTGTATTTAATTGTGTAATAATGGATCTATGTGTAATCTGAATGTTATAAAAAATAGTAAATTCAGTTATTTTTTATTTTATTGACAATAACTCCTATCTCTCTCGTCTTATAAAAATTAATAGTGATAAAACAAGAAAAATTTTTGTTCCGGAAATATCTCGTAACTAATAATAGTCGAAACTTGTAACGAAGATTTTAACACTTACATTTAAATTTAACAACCAATACTAATAATAATAAGAAAATAATAATTAATTTATTACATTTACATTGAACTTAACACATTTAATGCAGAAACTTACTTTTAGCCAAGACGAACAGGTCCCAGCACGTTCTCAGTTCAAACTGCGCGTCAAAATTTGAGAAAGGAGATATTTCTGAAAAAAGTATTTTCTAAATAAGATAGGTCGAATTTCTATAAGCGTATTTTTAATACTTTTAAACGTCAGATAGTTACGAATTTTCGTCACAGGAAAGTTGCTTACATTTTTATAACAGATGGCATTAAAATCACCTTTGAGTAAAACTGGCAGTTAGGAGTTGTTGCTCGGAAGCGGTCGATATATAATCTGTGGTCAAAGTCCAAAATTACTGGTCAATTCACCCCGTTTTACGGTATTTTTATATTAATATAAAATATAGCTACGTCTGTGACGACCTTTTCCCGTGAGAATTTTGTGTGACGCTTTTGTAAAATTTCACTCTCATCATTTTTTCATAACGCGCCTAAAGAAGTATAACTTCAAAAATTACCAATAGTTTTCATTTATGATTGGTTTTCAGTTTAATCTATATTTCAGTACACTACTACTGAATGTTGATTATTTTTTGTTTATGATTTTTTATTTTTTAAAGTGCTAAGCCTGCACTGGGCTATCTGAAAATATTTTTTAAGGAAAAATGCATCTTCAAAAATTGCGACTAAGACGAGACTCGAAATCGCATCCCTTGAATACCGTTCAAATGCGTTGCCAATTACGCCACTTAGTCAAGTACCGTCATAGTCAAATTTAAGAATCGCATTAACCTCTTTTTTATTTTTTGTTTGTTTGTAAAAAGTAGCTTTTGCTCGCGATTTCGTCTGCGTAGTATTTGAATTTTCCAAATAACTTTCTTAACAAATGCATAGCAGTAATCTAATTATTAAAACCAATCCAATTAACAAATCCAATTCCAATACCAATCCAATCCAATCCAATAGTAGCAGTAGTATCCAATTTATTTTTTGACTTTCATTCTGAAGGTCGTGGGTTCAGATCCCTGCCGGCCGTGCACCGATGAATTTTTATGTGACCGAATTGACATTGCTCTCACGGTGAAGGAAAACATAGTGATGAAACCCGCGGCTTAGTAGGCTCCAGACGTATTGAAATAAGTTCTCTCCTCTGGACATGGTCGACTAAGGTGCTGGGCAAGCCTACTTCATCCTCACGCAAAAAGAGCCCGATTAAAAAGGGTCTGATTTTGGAAAACAGCCCGTATACAACTACAAGTACTTCAGTCAGATTTCAGATGACCGCTAGCTCTCTAGCTAAAAGAAAACGAGTTTTCGCTCAAGTATTTCCATTATCAATATTTGTTTAGTATTATATAAGGAGTTCTAATTGATAGGCATAGATGGAGCATAGCGACACGTTTCAAATATTAGCCTAAAAGTACATCGACCCACGTTTTCCACGTTATTTCATTTTATTAGCATATTTTTCATTCATTATATTTTGTTTGAAATTAATACTATTAGTTCGGCCCTATTTTTTTTTTTACGAAATATTTAGTTTTTTAGTAAGTACCTACCTAGTTTTGGTAGTAGGTGGGCTTATTACTCGCAGGTACGTTCGGCAGCATAATTGCAGACCCACCGTAGAGTTCTAAAATTACTATTATTGTAATGTTTTGACGTGATAACGTCTAATAAATAGATGAACACCG
This sequence comes from Idaea aversata, assembly GCA_907269075.1. Lineage (NCBI taxonomy): Eukaryota > Metazoa > Arthropoda > Insecta > Lepidoptera > Geometridae > Idaea > Idaea aversata. Next base: position 5,466,637 of record OU026103.1, read on the forward strand.
ACATTCACAAAAAAGTGTGACGTCATCACTCACGTTCCGTTGTTGACATAGCAACGTATTATTGTTGCTATGGTTACCATCAATGTTTTGTTGTCACGTAAAATTATCGTCCTTAAACCGACTCCATTCATTCTAATAATTTTTGTTTCATAAATTCATGAGTTAAACTTTAAACTTTAACTAAAGCAGGTGTAGTCCATTAAAATGTTACATTTTTTGGGCTTAGCGTGCATTTGTCAGAGGGCGCGATTTTATTTTTCAGATATTCTCTTGATATCTAAAAAATAAAATTTCACTTATAACTTTTTTATTTTTGGTTTACGACTAAAAGTTACTGAATAAAAGTTGTAGATAATCTTATTTGCGACAGAAAATGTTAAGTAATATTTTTTGTGAGACCTATAGTTTGTCAGATAAACCATAAAAACCATATAAATCCCTTTTTCCAAGATGGCCGTGGGACAAGAGCTACAATCCCTCAAACTTGGATTTAAGCTTAGACTTAACCCCTCTTGATATCTGATAAATAAAATTGCGTCCTCTGACAAATGCAACCCCAAATGTAACTTTTCAATGGACTAGTGCCTAGAACCTTTTTTGTGTTGAAAACATTCTTTTAACAGCCGTTTTGGAGTTCTACGGTGGGTCTGCAATTATATGCGACCGCCTTATTTAAGCACTAGCTGCGCTCCGCGGTTTCACCCGCGTAAGTCCCTATCCCGTGGGAATATCAAAATGAAAAGGAGCCTATAGCTTTCCTCGATAAATTGACTATCAAACAAAAAAATATATTTTTTAAATTTGAACCAGTAGTTCCTGATATTAGCGCGTTCAAACAAACAAACTCTTCAGCTATATAATATTAGTATGGATTCTAAACGATATCTGACCACCATAACACAAGGCTAGTTGCTTTGTTTGGGGCTAGATTTATTTTATTTATTTTATTTTATTTTATTCGGAAGACAAACAGCAATAATCACAAACATATAAATCAACCTTACTAACTACAAAACCATTTACAAGTCTCCGCATATATATTGCTAAACGCTTAGACGCATCGCATAAAATACAGAAGTATCTACTTGACGAATAACTATTGAAATTAATAAAAATTAACAAAGAAAGGAATATATAGAAGTACTTAAAAAAGATAAATTAAAAAAAAAAAAGTAAAAGCTATAATAATAAAAAACTAAACATGAAATAAAGAGTCCGCATAAATAAAGTTAAGAGTCCGCAATCAACCAACGAGATATTAATGCTCTTTTAATACTGTAAGGGGAGGTGTTAAAGAGATCCAGTTCCGGGTAGTCAACCAGCGCATTGAGACTGTTTGCAGCTTGCATATAGTATTTTTAGATGGCGCTATGTATAATGTCCTGTAATATTTATTTGTTCAAGGCTGGAATCGAAGCCGCAACCTTTAGGTCAGGCAGGTCAGAATGACTGAATAATACTAAATTGTTACTTTGTAATTCGAGGTAAATGTTTACTGCCACATAAAATAATCATAAATTTTATCACCATGCTTTTAACGTCTGAAGAGCTCATTAAGAAATATTTTAGAATAATCATTTGCTTATTTTAGAGTTGACAAAATGGTGTGAACAATTTGTGCGTAGGTGGGAACGGTAAGGTCTTTTTTTATCATGTTATCGCGATTAAATATGACTTTTATCGATTTAGCTCAATAAAATAGTGACCAACGTAATAGTATGTGTTATTGCGATAACAAGTAACATAATGTGTTATCGCGATAAAAGTAACCTATGTGTTATTGTAACTTATGTGTTATCGCGGTAAAAAGTGACCTATGTGATATGATATGTGCTATCTTATAACCTATGTGTTATCGTATAACCTATATGTTATCTTATAACCTATGTTTTATCGTATAACCTATGTGTTATCTTATAACCTATGTTTTATATAATAACCTATGTGTTATCGTATAACCTATGTTTTATATAATAACCTATGTGTTATCGTATAACCTATGTGTTATGGTATAACATATGTGTTATGGTATAACAGATATGTTTTCGTATAACCTATGTGTTATCTTATAACTTATGTGCTATCTTCTAACTTATGTGTTATCTTATAACCTATGTGTTATCTTATAACCTATGTGTTATCGTATAGGTAACCTATGTGTTATCGTATAACATATGTGTTATCTTATAACCTATGTGTTATCTTATAAACTATGTGTTATCGTATAACCTATATGTTATCTTATAACCTATGTGTTATCGTATAACCTATGTGCTATCTTGTAAACTATGTGTTATCGTGACTTATGTGTTATAAGTATCGCGACAAAAGTAACCTAGTGTTATTATGACTCATGAGTTGTCGCAATAAAAGTAACCTGTGTGTTATCTTAAATTATGTATTATAGAGTGATTAAAAGTAGTGTTTTCGCGATAACAAATATTGATGTATAAAGTGATAAAAAGTAACGTATGTTTTATTGCGATAAAAACTAACCTAACCATTATCGTGATAAAAAAACATTTATTCCATTCAGCTATCTACCGTATACTAAATTCTAACACACATTCACTCGCAAATATTCGCACTTATGAAATAGTGTGCGATAATTATTTGCAAATTAATATTTAATCAATGCGATTATTTGCTAACATACGATGGCTCTTATTTAATTTTCAATTATTAAGATTTCACACCTAATAAAGATTACCAACTATTTACCTTTGTTGGTTAAGATTAACGTCCAAATTACCATCCTGGCTACATACTGTTTTTGTCATAATTTCCAACAAATATAATTTGTATGTCCGGACCAAAAGGTAATTTTTTTTTAACAATTTATTTTTCGAAAAATATGTGCTAATTGATTGACATTGCTCCTACGGTGAAGGAAAACATCGTGATGAAACCCGCGGCTTAGTTGACTCCAGAAGTATTAACAAGTTCTCTCCTCTGTACATGGTCGACTAAGCTGAGAGGGTAGTAGGTGCTGGACAAGCCTACTCCATCCTCACGCAAAACGGACCCAATTAAAAAGGGTCTAATCGCGGAAAACAGCCCGTATACAAGTACAAGGTATAAAATCTCTATAATAAAATTCTCGTGTTGCGGTGTCAGTCACCTACGTCCACATAAACGGCCGCACCGATTTCTATGAGTTTTATTGTGTGTATTTGTTAGGTCTAAGAATCAAACAACATATTTTTGGAGTTTACTCCTTAAGAATCGATTTTCATATATAAGGCGCCCGGTATGAGAAAAATGTGAGGAGTAAAATCTACTGATGAATGACCTTGTGCCCCGGCGCAACCTATTCTGCGCACCTTTAACTTTTCAATCGTGTGAGTGTGACTAGCTTGTATACATCTTGTGTTTAACCGACATATTGTATGTATTGTACCTATATATGAACATGTGTGCTTTGTGAAGTAAACTCCAATCGTGCGTCGGAGCTGACACAGACACACTTTTTTTTTGTTTTTTTTGTTACCTTTTTTTTGTAAATGGCAAAACAACGTTTGCCGGGACAGCTAGTAATAAAGAAAGAAAGAAAAAGCATTTATTGAGTACTTTATTCCTGTGTTTGTCGTAACAAACACAGGAATAAAGAAAGAAACATGACAATGAAAATTAATTAAATAAAAAACAAAAAATGACAAAGTAAAAACGACATAAATGAACTATAAGCGAAGACTATTATAACTACAATATTAAAATGAGTTACAAAACCAAGCCTCACACTTACAAACCTGTTGACACTGCTTTAAGCATTTAATTTGACGGTCAATTGTCTTAAGTTTTATATTCAAAAGTAATAAAATTATATTTGTTATTAAATTTTACGATGATGTCATGGTCATAGGTAGAGTATAGGACAACTCCTACTTACGTCCTTTGTTTATAACTTGTATAAAATAATATCGATTATTTTGTTTCGATTTTTGTTCATTCTTCCTAAATACTTATCTGAGCCGGAAGTCGAACCCGCAACCCTGTGTTTGGCAGTCCGGCATGGTGACCATTATGCCAACTGGGACGTCTATCTATCTATCTTAAAAACTATTTAATTCTAAGTCAAAATGTCTTAATATCGTTCTGAATTGACTACATAGTTCAAGGCCTGAATAAAAAAAAGAGATAGGTAAAAAATACCTTCTTTTTCTTCGATGGCACAAGTTGAATTAAATTCAAGTCAGATCCGCCAGCTCCAGTTTGCTGCCAGGTCAATTGGTAAGTACATAAAAAGTTTAATATTATGGAAAATTATTCTTTGAAACACTTTTTAAATAATTATTTCTGAAAGTTGGGTACTGTTATTTTATGTGTCATAGCCAGGTCATAGCCATCGATCATATAACCGAATAGATACAACATCGCTTCGTTTTCGTTTAGGACGTAGTTCACCAAACCATGAGGTAGCGGGGGGCGTAACTGCCGATGTCATAGTGTTGGAAATAAGTAATTACTAAATATCGATACTATAGATTTTATCGATGTTTGAATTATAAAAATTTTGGAAAAAAAAAACTGCAACGAATGTATTATTTTTAAATAAATATAAATAATTAACCACTGAGCCGACTTACATCATTTAATTTTATTCATGGACCCACCTTATCCTCAAGCTGTCTTCGAGTAATCGACGAATAAATATACGCAAACCCTTTCTTTTTTAAGTCAGTTAAAATACTTTTTGACAAATAAATTCATTAATGTAAAATACAAAACATGTCAGTTCTAAGTTTTATCGAATCGATATTATTTTTTTCATTTATACCCCACCACTACTGACATGTGCTTAATATTTTTGATAAAATAGCACAATTAGTTTTCCATTGAGTGAGGGCGCTGTATCGATATTTCAAACAAAATTTGTTCCTTACCAATTAGTTTGCCTGTATACCGCATCAAAAAAATAAAGTTGTTTTAAAACCAACTTATTTGTGCAGTTGAGTGGAGGCGCTAGTGTCTGTACTAAACCGAATTTTCGCACCGAAATTTGGTTAGTTTTTGTTTTGTTACACGCAAAAAAATCTTGGTTTTACTGCAAAAAGACTTCAACGCGAGCCTGTTTTATTTGACGAACAAGTTCTACCAAAATATCTTTTGTAGTTGGGACAGTCAAAATGAAAGTTTAAATCTCTTACTGATGGAAAGTTATCCCATCTTTCTGGTAGCTGGATGTTTTATTATTTTCCCATACCATTTTATTGAACATGACACCATTTCTAAACCGATTCTCGCGACGACAACAGCAAAAAAAATAAAAAACTGCGAGTAACGGACTGCACCACTCCTTGGTTCCCACTAAAGTTGTATTCGAAAGGGTCCTTTGAGATAGAGTCCAAATCTACTATGCGTGGTGAACATTATAGACCCTTCATTAGGAGTCTATTGGTAGTGGTCGATGGTCATAGCATACATTGAAATGCTTTTTATTCACGAAAATTTTTAATTAAAAAAAGTCAATTATAATCGTTGTTAGGTATAAAAAAATATTATAAATTAAAATATTTAGTTTTCTAGTATTTTTAATGTGATAACGTCTTATAAATCGATGAACACCGGCGTTCACAAAAAAGTGTGACGTCAGGTTCTGTTGACTTGACATGATATGTAACCATAGTGTAAAGGATGGAGTAAATAACACGATGGTTAGTTGGTTCTCAACACTGATAACTGATAACTGAAAACTGTTTTTTATTGGGGAAACGCTTATTTACTAATGAAAATGTACAATTTATTTAATTATCTTATCTAGGTAAACGTAGCTTGTTATTGTTATGATTTGTAGAAAATACAATATTAATTTCCTTTTACATAAACTCTGTCACTGGGTGTCGTCACCACGTTACGTGTTGACCTATTTAAAATATAATATCAATTTTCTTATTGTAAACATTCATTTATTTAATCGTATGGCATAAACAGTCGATCAATATTACAGTTCTAAGTTCAGTTTCTGTATCCATTGGATTGCGTCATTTCCAAGGGTGAACAAGTCTGCTAGGTCACCATCATATTTCGTGAGGGGGCAATCCTTGATAATGTGCGCGACATCTTGCGAGGCAGCTCCGCAATCGCACGCCGGCGAGGACCTCCACCCACACTTGTGCATGAAAGCACGGCTGCGGGCACACCCGGTTCTTAGCCTATTGAGCCGGCACCAAACTTTCCTGGGCAGTGAGAAGCCAGCTGGTTTTTTCGTAGGGTTACTCACAGTTCCCAGGTTGTCTGGCGGGTTGACTTCCCATTCGTATACGTTACACACTACAATAGCAACGTATTGAAGTTTGCAAAATGGTAATGCGACGATATAAAAGAGTTTTTACAGGGGGTTCGATTCTATGATTAAAAAATATACGCGAATCGAAACTTTTGATAATATTTTCCGAGTGCCCATGACATGTTTTCGTAGGAATACTGACGGGTAACTTTTTTATTAGTTCTATTTGGCACAACTAAGCCTCGGACATGTATTCGATGGAGTAGGCTTTCGCAGCACTTATACTACCCTCTCAACTTAGTTGACCGTGTCCATGTAAAAGAGCTCCCCAACACATTTGGAGCCAACTCAGCCGCGGTTGTTGACACACACGAGACCAGCGTTGTAGTTTAGCGTCATGCTTGCTGCAGCATTTTAGGTGTGTTCGGTCTTAAGAAGTTTTTTTCTTTATAATGTTCCTATTAATTTATTATTTGTAATTGTTTTCTAATTATGTCTATTTTATTTTAATTTTTTGTAATATTTATGTACCTACTTATCTATTTTATTTCATTTTTATTAATTTTTAGGGTTCCGTACCTCAAAAGGTAAAAAAAGGAACCCTTATAAAATCACTTTCTTGTTCGTCTGTCTGTCTGTCTGTCACCACCGATTTTGTCAGGAATGGGTGGACCTAGCAAATTGAAATTCATACTAAGTCAGCAGTCCTGAGTCAGCACGATAAAAACATATGGGCATATTTTCGCTAACTCCATTTTCCACTTTTTTATATTTCGGAGTTTTCCCTTTACTTGTACTGTAAGACATGTAAAGAGAAAATGGTTTTTGTCCGTTTGCTCTTCTAAAAATTGACATTCTAAATAAATCTTGCTAACTCATTTTTTGTCGTAGAATCAGGCCTCTACTACCGGTAATATTTATTCAGTTACCCCTACCACAAAGACAGTCCATTCATTACTACTTACTATCGAATTGAAATAGAAAGTGCACGTGGCCGGTGTATAATATTTGTGCAATATATTAGCGACACTGTGTCTCGGATACAACGCGACGCTTACGACGTGGTTCGAGGTCATTGCCATTACGGAGTGTTCCCGTTGGCCACTATCGATGGGGCGGATGAGAATAACCCAACTTATATTTCAGGGACATCTTTAACAAGAATTTAATTTTTAGGGTTCCGTAAAAAATGAACCTTAAAAGATCACTTTCTTTTCCGTCTGTCTGTATGTCTGTCACCACCGATTTTCTTAAGAACGGGTGGACCTAGTTTTATTGCCCGAAACTTCGTACGCGTGGTAGTTTTGTTATAGGTATATACTTAAACTTCCTCGAGAAACGCTCTATTCATTGGTTAAAACGAAATGAAAATCGGTACAGTAGTACAGAGTCTGGCCTCTACTACCGGTAATATTTATTCAGTTACCCCTACCACAAAGACTGTCCATTCATTACTACTTACTATCGGATTGAAATAGAAAGTGCACGTGGCCGGTGTATAATATTTGTTCAATATTTAGCGACACTGTGTCTCGGATACAACATGACGGTTATAACGTGGTTCGAGGTCATTGCCATTACGGAGTGTTCCCGTTGGCCACCATCGATGGGGTGAATGAGAATAACCTTACTAATATTTCCATCTATCACGAGTATTCCTTATTTATTAATTTATCTTTTCTTTTGTCGACCCATTCGGCACAATGGTCACCATGCCGGACTGCCAACTGATATATTTTGTCTATGCATGGTCTGGTTGTTTCTATGTATTATGAGTTTATATTTACAAAAGAAAAGTTTATAAGGAAAAGGGATAAACAGAATATTTATTGCAGTAACCAATTAAACATTGAATTGGTTAGGTACTGCAATAAATATTTTGTTTTAATTTCATTTTTGATATTTTTCGCTAAGGACGCAAGCTTATTAGGATTATCATTACACAATATAAAACAAAGTCGCTTTCTCTGTCCCTATGTCCATATATCCCTATGTATGCTTCAATCTTTAAAACTACGCAACGGATTTTAATGCGGTTTTTCTAAAAGATAGAATGATTCAAGCGGAAGGTTTATATGTAAAATACATGCATAATATAGCCGTGCGAAGTCGGGGCGGGTCGCTAGTATTCTATAAATATGAAATTGAAAATAATTTGTTAAAAAAATTAATAAATTGAAATCAAATTGAAAATAGTTGATCAAACTTTCTGGTCCTAACTCAGTGATCAAATAAACGCACAACTTAAACCGCTGGCACTAGAAACTTGAAAGGTAGGTATTAGAATAGATTAAGATGAGTCTTGTATTTTTTATGCATCTTTATACAAGGTAACACGGCAAGGTTAAATAAATCCGAAAAAAGGAAAGGCTACTATTGTTTTAATAGTATCAAAACAAATATTACAAAAGTGCGCGTTGATGTCTTTTGTTCTGAATAGAAAAAAAAACTAATTCATTACATATTTGTAAGTTAATTAATAAGGTAGTTATGAAATCATCCCGGGTATAGAGAAAAAAATATTTGCACCACCACGCTGTAGTCGGGCCTGCAGCTAGGGGTCGTGTTTTGTTAATAGTTGGACCACGGGCCTTTTTGGAGTCCCATGGTCCAATTAGCCAGGCAGAATAGTTGGATCAACACCAGCACTCAAAAAATCTCTAGGGAACGTAAAGCTGTTCATCTGAGGTGAGGTTTAGTTTAGTTCAGTTCTGCGGAGCTGTTTTCGCACTTAGCCTCTTCATTTGGGCCATCTATGGTATACATTTTAAAGGCTCTCACATAGTAGAGATAAAACTGCGATAAATCGCCGCAATGCACTATTATTTTTTTCCAGTTGTCACCCCGGGGGACAGTGCTGGTGGTGACAAACGTTCTATCACATACAAAAAAAAATATAATTTTCGCTCGACAAATCGCTACATTGGAGTGTAGCGATTTGTTATTGGCCTTATCTGCATTTATCTATACTTATCTTCTTCATAATAAATAGAAAGTATTTTTGTAGAGCACTGCTATTTATTAATAAACGTTACGCGGATGAAGTCGATGAATTATTGTATAACCTTTCATCCGCGTAAGGTTTAGATTTTAATAACCTACGTCTTAGTAGCTATCAGTATGCCAAATTTTAGCACGATCCGTCCCTGGGTTTGAGCTGTGCGTTGATAATATTTGATAGGCAGTCAGATCTTTGAATTTTATATTAATAGATGTTTCGTCACGCTTTCGCTGACGTAAAACGTCATTTACATAAACAAGATAAAACATTTATTAACTAACTCGTTTAATAATAAGGAGGATAAACATTTGAGTTGAGAACCTGTTCTAAAAAGTTTGTGTTTGTGCTAAAGTGTTTTAAAAGGCACTACACTGCAATGTAGCGATTTATAGCGCTATAATTAGACATTTTTTATTATTTAGTGTAACATTTGGTATACTAATAGCTATTATGACGTAGGCTACGTTATAATAGCTATCAGTTTGTCAAATTATAGTCCATTCCTTCCATTGACTTGAGTCAGACAGAACTTTGAGTTTTATCTTTATTTATATAAAAGAAAAAAGACTCATCACCGAATTTCTGAAACTATAAGAAACAAGAGCGTGAAACTTCGCATGAGGGCTTCTTTTAGGATGTATAGGGGAGCACTAAGAACAAATTTTTGGAAATTCAACCTTCATAGGAGTTAAAAGGGCTGATAAAGTTTAGACGCGGGGCGCAGCTAGTAAGGTTACCTATCTATAGGTACCTTCATTATAAAATGCTTTGTCCTGAATGACTGACTGACGGATCAACGCTCATCGTAAAGACCTGAAACTTGGAGGGTGTGTTCTTTGTATGACGTAGCGTAGGCATCCGATAAGAAAGATTTTTCCGAAATTCTACCCATTTAAAAAGGGTGGCAAAGTGTGTGCCTTGTGGGACATCGTGATACCTTGGTCCAATCTACTTCAGATTTTGCATTAACATTTTTTTACAGAATTAATGGCGAGTTTTATGTCAACAATAAAAAGTATAAAAACCCATCAAACCATTTTCAACTTCTACGCGGATGAAGGCGCGGGCAAAAGCTAGTATTTTTTATAAAGGTTATATTTTTTGTTAATTATGTCTAGATTCTCTGACGTTTCTGTTAACATTTAACTTTCACTGTTTGTATTTATTCTGTAACACTTCTTTCTAACTGTTACGTGATCTCGACACTTTTTTTTCACTTTTTTAACGTTTAGGCTTGTTACTTTTTAACATAAAGCTTCTTTTAATCATTTTATTTCTACGGTCTGTTGATTTAGAAAAATAAAAGGAGAACCTGCACGATCTATGGTGAATTAAAGAAGTTGTTTAAAGCGTTTTTAGGGTTTACTTTTTCAGAATAGAATATCAAATATTGTTCTATCTGTGCACATAAAGATCTTATAATTATTTAAAGATCTTTTAAATCTGGTGGTTTTTTGGTGGTTACTTGGTGGACTTTTTTAGTGGTTTTACTTTTTTGTGTATTTTAATAGTAGGCACTTTTCTATCGATTCGCTGGCATAGATTCTTTCGAAGGAAGTTTAGGCAAATGCTTAGACTATTTTTGCACTGGGGACACTTCCTGCGTAAAGGCCTTTGTACACTAAGGTATCTAACTTAAGAGGATCATGAGTTTTTGATACGCGGCGCGAATAGGTATTTTTTTTAAATGACCCGTATCGTGCGATGGAGAGAGTTTAAGTTCGGACGTAATTGCCTTCATTTTGCTTTCAAATAATGTTGCGGGCCGTAACGATTTTACCCCCTTTATCCTTCACAAAATGAAATAAATTTGGTCTCATTTAATTCACTGCATCTTATTCTAGGTTTATACGTTTTTCTTTTTCGGTAATTCAGTTTAGTCTATTAAAAAACAATTGAAACGCTCGATGAAGTTTTTAAGTCAAAATTATAGATATTCAGATACTAATAACTTTTATTTCAGGCAATATTTCTTTATAATAAAAACGGTTAAGCCTAGTTTTCCATTAGATTTTCAAACATTTTCAGAGATTTTCAGAACATTTTCAAAAATTATCAAAGTCGGACTTTGTTTGGGGGGGGGGGGGGGAAACGTAAACGTTACCGCTTTTTGTATGGAAATTGACAGCCTCACACTGGCCTTAAAATGCCTTGGTGCACTTTGAGACGCATACTTATCAATAGAAGGCATTTAGACGGAGAAATAATGTATTCACACCAAATCACATCTCGGAAACGGGCAATTTGAATAAAACGTAGAATTTAACGATTCTTCGAATATCCAGTTTCCGTGATGATTTAGAGGAATGATGCATTATTTCCTCGATGACTTCTATAGATAGGTATGGGTCCCGAATTGCCACGCGCAAAAAAAAATTATGCTAAGCTCTCATACGAAATGTTACTTTGCTCAGGAAGATTACATTTCAAGGTTATGTGTTAGCTTTCGCTTATTACGCTATGAAAAAAGCAATTTGTTATTTTTCAGTTAAGTACTTATCTGTTTTCCATTTAATATCTACAAGTACTAACATTACAAATAAAATAAGTTTTAAAGTTTGAATGAATGTTTGAAAGACATAATCTTCCGAATGACTGGATGAATTTTCATAATTATTTTACAGAAAGAAACCTACATTATAGAGACTTGAAATAGGCTTCAATCACTCCAGTTTATCTTATAGACTTACGCAGATAAAACCCCGAGGCCCTGTCTTTCTCTATTTCGCATTCATATTTTCACCTTTTCCAATACAGTTCTACAAATTAGCATGTTTAAGGTGAAAGGGTACCTGCGCTCTCTCCATACAAACGTAGTCGACTGTTGCCTCCCTGGATAATGACACTATAGCAAATATTTTTGTTGCATAAAACCTATATATGCCATGACTATGTCCCTATGTCTTGCTTTTTTAATTTTCTAATTATCATAGAAATAAAAATAAAAAAAATAAAAACAAAACTAAGGGCAAGGTCATATTATGGCAATTATAAGTTTTATGCAACAAAAATATTAGCTCTAGTGTCATTATCCAGGGAGGAAACAGTCGACTACGTTGGTACGGAGAGAGCTCCCGGTACCCTTTCCTCTTAATAAAATTTAACAGTTCTGTTAGGTTTCACCAGTGGTAGAGTGGCACCGCCATTCATTAGAACTTGCGAACAAACTGACTGACACTTTCGATGTCATTTATCTAGTGCTGATGTTAAATGAGCTTGGGAAAAATTGTGTTTGTTTCCATTGTGACTTTATTATTTTCCTATAGCTAGTTATTCATAAATAAATAAAAACGAAAGATTAATAAATATTGTGAGATATTCCACACAACTAAGCTTCTGTAATGGTAGCCAGACAACGGATAGGATACCTAAATAAATATTTTAAATGGACTAATTAAATTATTAAATAAAATTTGGTTGTAAACTTTAAAGTAAGTAGGTACCTTCTGAAAATAAAAGTATACCTTATAAATAAATAAAAAAAATCATAAATATTAAGTAATATTTTAAGTTGAATAAATTAAGTACAAAATATATATTTTTTTCATAATTTAACTAAGACAATATTAGTAACAAGGGTTTAAATAAAAATTAAAAATACTAACTCAGACATTTGTTATTAAACATTTTCCCCGTTTATTTTATATAAAACATGTACTTTTCGAAATATAAGACAATTTTTAAAATCCTTAGTACCTACGGTACTTCGTATAATGTATTACAATAATTTAGAATATTTCTTATTTTAAAAACTATTGTGGCAAAATCTAATAAAAACATAGCAAATAAATTAAAGTAACCTACCTAGTTAATCATAGTTGAAATAGTTTTTTTATCCAATTAGTTCAACTGGTTGAACAATGAACGTGAGTTGAACTAACTGTAACAGGTCGAAATTAATAAAATAGAAGTCCAAAAAGAAGGGCCTTTTTGTTACTATAAATTAAAAGTCCTTGGAAATAAAATTCCTGCTTGTCCCCGAATTAACCGTTTTTGAATTACAGATACAATGTAGTCAATTAATATATTATGTGAGTTAAGTAATTACCTAAATAAATCGGGGCCGCTGTATCCATCGAAATAATAGATAGGTGCTTGACTTGAAAACGTCTTGTTTTTAAAAGAGTAAATACTTTAGAGTTAATAACCCAAAGAGGTTTAATTAGCAACATCTGTTACAAATTATATTATATTAATGACGTCATAATGCTAAACCTAATGCTAAATTTGATTTTCACAAGTGAGCCCTTAAAGCTACTTATGAACTGAATTGTACCTACATGTCAACAAAAACCACTTGGTAGGGATAAGTGGAAGTCAATTTCCAAGTATTTCTTCCAGTAGAGATAGGTGGAAAAAAAACCATTCCTACCTACCAGGGGGGATAAGTTGGTAGGGACAAGTGCACTAGTCCATTCACTCTTATGACCAAATTTAAACATTTAGAACCAACCTTATGTATTTTGCGCCTATCGATGGCACGAGCTATACGTATTTTAAAACTGGCTTTAGAAGTCTTGGTATATCTTAAGCTGTACAGCGTCGAAATTCAATAACATACTTAGGTACTGAATTATTTTTGATTTTTGGTTATAACATCGATTTCGTTTTAAACTGTTAAGTTGTTATAATTTAGTCTTAACAAATAAATTAAAATAAAAAATAAATTTCAACATGTCAAAAGTACTGTCATTAATCAAACATCATTTTTGGTAAGTGAAGTCATACTGACACCGTTACGATAATTTCCGTGAAAGTTCGGTAAAGGAAGCAAGTTGTGGTCATCGACATAACACTGTCCTTGGTAATGAAACGGTACAAGATAAGTGAAACTGGTTATCTTGTGATGAGTTTTTTTATATTTCTTTAGTATCGGTGAGTATTATGGTGAAAGGGTACCTGCGCTCTCTCCATACAAACGTAGTCGACTGTTTCCTCCCTGGATAATGACACTAGCACAAATATTTTTTGTGCCATTAAACCTATAACTGCCATGACTATGCCCCTATGTTTTGGTTTTTTTCATTTTGTAATTATCATAGAAATTAAAAAAATAAATAAAACAAAAACAAAAAATAGGTATGGTCACGGTGGCAGTTATAAGTTTTATGCACCAAAAATATTTGCTCTAGTGTCATTATCCAGGGAGAAAACAGTCGACTACGTGTGTAATAGTTTGTATGGAGAAAGCCCCCGGTACCCTTTCCTCTTAATAATTGACAGCGCCCCGCGGTTCTAAGTTATTATCTCATGGGAATATTTATAATATTTTTTGACGTGATAACGTCTAATAAATTGATGAACACCTGCATTCACAAAAAAGTGTCATGGTAATATTGTGTGACGTTGTGTGTCATGGTCATAATATTACCATGACGCGTCATGGTAACTTAGGAAACAGAGTATTCAAAAATAATATCGCTCATCTGGGATTGTGTTATCGTGACGAGTGACGAATAGATGACTAATATAAAGAAAAAAAAGGGAAAAATCTCAATTTTTCATAGTTTACGTTGGTATTATATACATTTACGTAATCACGTAAAATTCAAAGACGTTGAAGATGGTATATTTTTTTAATAGCACTCTCCCAAGGTTTAAGGTTTTATCAATCAGTTCAGAGTTTTACAGCCTATTTAGTTATTTTAATATTTCCTAGTCATCAATGACCCACTTAAGGGAAAAGGTAACTTTGTTACAATTTTCTTTTTTCTGCGTCATTTTTTGATTCTTCAAGTATTTTTGTATCAAACAGATTAATAAATCCGTTAAAACAACCATTTTTTTATGTCTTTTAGATTTATTATAGTAGTTAAGTAGTTTTGAAGTTAGGTGGGAACAGATGAACATACATACATACTGCTCAAAAATATACTTAACCCTCCCTTTTGGCTTCGCCGTAGTCGGGTAAAAAGGATATAAGTACTAATAAGAATTTTGGGCCTGCGTCCTCACAAAAAACCTACGTAAAACCGGTATAACGTGAACGCGCGCGCAGAAAGCGTGGGGTTACTAGGAAGCGACTCAGTCAGTTCGCGTCGGGCCTTAGGGCGGTACAAAATATCGTGGAATCTTATCGAAATGATAGTGATTGATAAGTGAATAAGTGCATATTTTTTGGGATTTAAATAAAAGGTGAGAATAAAAAAATAATGAAAATAAAAATACTAAAAAAAAATATATATTTTTTACACAGCACCATATTATTATTATATAGTCCGAAGCTAAACAACTAGGCTTGTATTATGGTGACCAGACAACGAAAATAATACTTATAATAATTTTCTTTTGTAAATACATATTAACATATAAAAACACTCAGACCAGAAACAAATGTCTTTACATAAATATCAGTTTGAGACGGGAATCGAATCGAACTTTATGTCATAATTAACTTACCACTAAACCATTAAGGTGAAAGGGTACCTGCGCCCTCTCCATACAAACGTAGTCGACTGTTTCCTCCCTGAATAATGACACTAGCACAAATATTTTTGTCCCATAATTCCTATAACTGCTATGACTATGCCCCTATGTTTTGGTTTTTATCATTTTCTAATTATAAAGGAAATTAAAATTAAAAAAATTAAAAAAAAACAAAAAATAGGGGCATGGTCATGGATGTTATAAGTTTTATGCAGCAAAAATATTTGCTCTAGTGTCATTATCCAGGGAGAAAACTGTCGACTACGTTTGTAATAGTTTGTATGGAGAAAGCCCCCGGTACCCTTTCCTCTTAAGCTCACTTTTAGCGATAAGTCCGCCTGTAATACCATAAATTATGTTAAATGTTTATTTTAAACTATATAGCTTTGCTTTTTAAATTTCACAAGATAGATAGATAGATAGATAGATAAATTCTTTATTGTAAACACCAATTTCAAATAACATTAATAGTAAAAATTAAAAGCTTAAGTCTAAGTGTTATAAAGGGCGGCCTTATCGCTCAAAGCGATCTCTTCCAGGCAACCTTTGGATGGATAAGAAGTTGAGGAAGGTGAAGGGTAGGGTGCTCAAACTAATATATAAGTATAATAAGTAAGTAACTAATAAGTATAAAATATTTAAATTGTTACCTACTTTATTTTTTTCAAATATTTAGTACCATTAACTAACTTGAGTCAAAATGCGCATTCTGTGTGCCTTATAAGCCAGTTTGCACAGAGCTTAAACCTTGTTATAACGATAAATCTCCCATAAATAAAGTTCAACGAAGTCATAGTAGAATTAATACCCTTAACCCTTACCTCTATGGCAGTTAATCTTAGATCTGCAGTTCTAAACTAGGTAGTTATGTGAAAATGTATGGAGGAATATGTTGATTGATTACGTAGATAACTCCGCCCTGTTCATGGGAGCCGTTAATCGTGAGATAGTTCTTGACAGGGGGTCCGTTGAGCGTAGGGGAGCCGTTAAGCGTGAACCTAAATTACAACTGCCTAATTTATGTTTTAGAAACAATTTCATTTAGTTTCGCTATGCTCGGATTAAGTATAAATTCTGGTTGACGCTTAATGGCTCCCCTAACGGATCCCTTGGTCTCAACGGACACCCTGTCGTGAACATTGATACACTCATCGTCCCCCCTGGACTAGGGGAGATGATACCTTAAACAATGGAAGATATAGTTCGATAGTTTCTAAAGCTTAGCCTATACAATCTATACTTCACTATCACTACATAGTATAAAACAAAGTCGCTTTTTCTGTCCCTATTTCCCTTTGACTGCTTAAACTACTTTACATTCTATCTTTAAAACTACGCAACGGATTTTGATGGGGTTTTTTTTAATAGATAGAGTGATTCAAGAGAAAGGTTTATATGTATAATACATGCATAATATAGCCGTGCGAAGCCGGAGCGGGTCGCTAGTTATATTATAAAGCAGAAAAGTTTATTTGTTTGTTTGTTTGAACGCGCTAATCTCAGAAACTACTGCTACGAAAAGAAAAAATATTTTTGTGTTGGATAGTCCATTTATCAGGGAAGGCTATAGGCTACTTTTTATTTTGATATTCCTACGGGATCGGGACTTACGCGAGTGAAACCGCGGGGCACAGCTAGTTATAAAATAAAATTAGCATTTACATTTATTTGTCTAACTAGCGACCCGCCCCAGCTTCGCACGGCTGTATTATGCATGTATTATATCTAAAAACCATCCTCTTGAATCACTCTATCTATTAAAAAAAACCGCATCAAAATCCGTTGCGTAGTTTTAAAGATCTAAGCATACAAAGGGAAATAGGGACAGAAAAAGCGACTTTGTTTTATACTATGTAGTGGTGATTCAGTTTTATTGTTTTAATTTTTTGTAAGTACAATTGGCAACGGAATAGCAGAGCCACTGTAGAGTTCTAAAATTACTATTATTGTAATGTTTTCATACTAAATTCATGAGTTGAAACACGTTCATGAGTTGGAATAGCAGTTTTGTTTGTCTGGACTTATGTTGGCTGATTGTACATAAACAGGTATAAAGAAGTTTTATTGGAGATGTCGAGTGAAACAATGAGATTCGTGACAAACCATTGATATTTTATTAATAATATATAGGGTTGTTGGAAATTATACTAGCAAGCCGTTGAGGGCCACTTCTGTGCACCTTACGAAACAACTTTTGGAAATTCGATTTTTTTTTTGTAAATTTTGAGGTAATGTATAAATTCGAAAACAGCTAATTTTTTAAAACAAAGGTCATTCAGATTAAGAACAGTAGATAAAACTTAAAAAATAAGTAAAATTTTTAGGTTAATGACCTCTCCGTGTAAGGAACAGCTGATTTTCAGAGAAACCTAACCACAAAATTTTCGAAAAAATGTTCGAATTTCCAAAAGTCGTAGAACAAAAGTTGTTTGTTAAGGTGCACAGAAGTAGCCCTCAACCGCTTGCTAGTATAATTACCAATAACCCTGTATTGCTTTGGAGAAACCCCTCTGTCAAATAAAGGTACCTAATAAAGGTAAAATTACAGTGTATCTACGTAAATAAGGTTTCCATTCAACAAAAAGGCAGTAACCCTACAATTTATTATCAAACCACACCGACGAACGGTTCGGTTAGGACGAACGCAGATTTAAGATTTTTTATCGGCGGATAGCTCGCCCACTTTCAATTTCAACAGAAAAAAAATATTTGTAAATATTCTTCTAAAGGCCCTTTTTAAAAATTCACCATGTATAACGTCGCAACGCGTTCACCTAGTTCAATACCTTAGCCTAGTAATTTTTTAGGGTTCCGTACCTCAAAAGGTAAAAAAGGAACCCTTATAAGATCACTCTCTTGTCGGTCTGTTTTTTATTTAATTTTCCGCCTTCACGTTGAATCCGTTGGAATTTTATCGACCGATTAAATAGTTGGCAATCAACACTTGCCCTTACACGTAGGGAAACTAAACGGATATAGAAACGACTGCTTTCCGCCAATCTCACGTTATCCGGTGGAACTAATTAGTGGTTACTTCAGTCTATCACACGATTATTAGTTGAAAATACATAATTATATGCTGATTTATTACTTTAAAATGTACCTTATGAAAGTTAGCCCCACTACTACTTTTATTTTTATAGTACAAGCGTTTATTTATAAAGACACAGGATTTTATAACTTAATAGCTGTTGCCTGCGACTTCGTACGCGTGGTAGTTTTGTTATAAATCACTACATAGTCTAAAACAAAGTCGCTTTCTCTGTCCCTACATCCCTATGTATGCCTAAATCTTTAAAACTACGCAATGGATTTTGATGCGGTTTCTTAAATAGATAGAGTGATTCAAGAGGAAGGTTTATATGTCTATTACATGCGTAATATAGCCGTGTGAATCCGGGGCGGGTCACTAGTATGTACTAAAATCTTCCTCGAGAACCACTCTAACCATTGTTGAAAACAGCACGAAAATCGGTGCAGTGGTTTTGGAGTTTAATGTTTATTTACTAAAACGTCCAATTTCTATAATGTTCCGAAATGTCCAATTTCTAAAATGTCTTTAAATAAGTAAACAAGTTAATTATCAAATTTTCACAGGATATAAAATGATGAAGACTCCATTAGCGGTAGTGAAATGGCCACTAAAGAGAATACCATCGCGGCAATTCTCAACTACCTCACAAACCTATCAGGCCGATGGATTAGAAATAGGTAAGTTGGTTTTATCATTTATAGATATCTGATCTTCATTGTTAATAGAGAAAGTTTGAGATAATTGTCTTAAGTGATAAGAAATCTTTAGAATATTGTTAAAGATTTGCCGCGCGCCGCGGTTTCACCTGCGTAAGTCCGCGATAGTGATAAGAAGTAGCCTACGTCCTTCCACAAGTAGGAACTTGGTGTAGGATCTATCACTATTACAAAATTTATTAAAATTGGCACGGTTTAGGCGTGAAAACGTAATACACAAACAGACAGACATATTAGTTAAATTAAAATGAAATAATATTTCACGTTAATTGTAATCGAACTGTAAAAGTTTGACCGACAGACAACAGGATATTACATGTACATTACAGTTTCACCCACGTAATTTCCGATCCCGTGGAAATATCAGGATAAAAAGTAGCTTATGTTACTCCCAATAAATTAATGATGTGTGTTATACCAAGTTTCATCTAAAACTGTTCTGTAGTTTCGGAGTCTATTCATTACAAACAAAAAACAAAAAATCTTTCCTCTTTATAGTTTTAGTATAGAGTATTGATGGAAGTAGGGATGTAACAAATTCGTTTATTTTTCGATATTCGGCCTATGATTTTTTTGCTTTTAGACCTATTGCCGAATGCACAATGCACAATATTCGGAATTCGTAATTTTTGTTTGTAACGAATAGGTTCCAAAACTACAAAACCGATTAAGTTGAAACTTGGTATGATGATAGATTGATTCATTGGGAGTAACATAAGCTACTTTTTATCCTGATATTTCCATGTGATCAGGAATTACGTGGGTGAAACTGCAGAGCGCTGCACAATCAGAAAACATAATTTCGTGCTAACTTATATAAAAACGTAGACAGAGAATAATTAATATAGACAAGCTACCAGCGTATACAGTGTGAGACTCTACAACGAATTTCAACATACCTATAAGTATATAGTTGTCAAATTGCCACTAAACAGTAATTAACCATCACTGCACAAGTGCACACTAATTAGTACTCCTTTTTAATATCCTATAAGCCACAAGTAACACAAATTATAATCTAACAGGATAAGAAAGCAAAACTTTGATAGACACCAAACGCTTGTTTGCCACCAACGACATTGGTGGCAAACAAAAAAAAACTCATACGGAAATAGAGACAAAAAACTTATACTTCGTCTTGCTCCCACTCATTAGACGTTCAATCCTTCTCACTCTAGTAATTATTATTATTTTAGTAGCGAGTCCATATTTATTCTCTGTCTACGTATAAAAGTTAAAATAAATTAAACTCAAGGTATCAGCCTTTTTTTTGCAACATTCTGTTAAAACCGGTCGATATTAAGGTTTATCTCTATCGTATGTAGATTACAGTTTAAAAGTTAATAGGTATTCAAGTTTTAAAAGGATTTGATAGAGTATAGGTATGCAAACCTACCTAGAAGGCAGAGAATAACCCCCTTATTTTAAACGTTGTTAATAAGTGTGTCCCACTTTCATTGCCGTAAAACAATTTTATGTGCTCAAAATTAAATAATGTCTCATATAAGATTGTTTGGTATCCACATCATAGGTACTTTGCTATTAAATTGATTGTAAAGGGTCTCCTACTACTTCGTGTTAACTTCGGCTCCACACATGCTTTCCAAAAATCCGGGGCTCCATAGCTCCGATATAAGGGACATATAACAGACAAATATTATTAACTAGCACTATGCGGTTTCACCCGCGTAAGTCCCGATCCCGTGGGAATAGTAAAATGAAAAGTAGCCTATAGCCTTCCTCGATAAATGGACTATCCAACAACATGTAAAGAATTCTTCAATTCGAACCAGTAGTTCCTGAGATTAGCGCGTTCAAACAAACAAACAAAAAACAAACTCTTCAGCTTTATAATATTAGTATAGATAATATAGGCTTTTACATAATATATAATCTAGGTGGCTTATACAGTGCCAGCAACATTACCACGCTATTTATTACATGAAGTAGGCTTGCCCAGTGCACCTATCAACTTAGTCGAGCATGTCTAGGGAAAAGAACTCGACAATAATTATACGTCTAAAGCCAACTAAGCTGCGAGGTTCATCACAATGTTTACCTTCACCGCAAGAGCAATGTTAAAAAAATATTTATCCAATATTATTCACTCAAAAAATTTATAAAGATATTCTCGAGGTTTCGTTAAAGATTGTCACTGACTTTAGCGAAAAACGACGAAAGAAAAAAGAAAATTACACTGGCTATCTTACACAAATTGTGCGAAGCAAAACTTAAAAAAAAAACAAGAGGAAGTAGATACCTACTTCTTATCTCTTAAAATGTTTACAAAGTGTTTCCTTCTATGCAGGAAAACCACGTACCTGCCCGCTCCACAACCAGCGAGCGCGATCAACCCACGCTGCCCTAGAGACGCCAGTCTTCGAGACCACCTCCTCAATCAAGTCCTGGGATGAGGTCCCTGGACCGAAGCCACTCCCGCTCTTGGGAAATACTTGGAGATTCACACCTTATATTGGTAAGGATAACTTCAAGTAATGAAATCCTTTTACAATGTACTTTTGGACCTTATACTTGGGATCAGGCTACACCTACTTAGTAGACCTAAGTACATATAAACATACATACAACCGAATTAAGAACCTCCTCCTTTTTTTGAAGTCGGTTAAAAATACTACCTATTTAGCGGGAAAGGAGATGAAAAGTAACTTATTTCCTACTGTAGACTGCAAACTGAATTTTGGTAAGTATAAGGTATGCAAAAGTGCAATACTTTTTAGAAAATCATAATAATTTGGTGTGTATTTAGATGTGTTACGCCCTACTTTAGATGTGTTGGTGCGTAAATCAAAGTTAGTGTTTTGCTTAGTTGGTAATTTTCCTAAGTGGTTTTTTCCGAGTTAGGCGTTTTGCGAAAAGGTGGTGTTTCGCGTATTTGTATTTATGCGTCGATAGGGTGCTTACCATTTTTATTCACCATTTTTTTAAGTCGAATTATTAGTGGACAATTAATCTGTACTGAAACAGGTTTAGGGGTGATTGTTAAAATTTGAAACTGAGCTATTTAGTGCACTCTTCAGCTGTAATTCTGTTTCATATCCCAATGATTCTCGTCAGATCCTCACCCAATATGGGACAAAGGTATTTCTAAAAAAAAGAAAAAAGAGTTAATACAAAGAAGTAAAGCCCGAACAACCTTAAAATGTCGTATATATAGCAGTATATAGAAGGATAACCTACTTCTTTTTTTGCAGTAAGTAAAAAATATATTGATAAAGTGTAGGTTAATAGCTTAGCTTATTTATATACTTTATTGAGCTAGGTATGACGTGAAGTCTAGTAAAAGTAGTAACACTAGACTGGACGTCGGTCAGATTTCTAAACCAATTACAGAACACTCATTAAATATAAATTAGATAAAAAGTACAGACACTTCAATACTGAAATTTAGCTTCGCAGACTGCATGTTACGCAAGGCTAAATGTCTAGCAAAAATGAAGGATTTATATTTAGCAATTAGCATTTCGAAGAGCGGATAAATTATTTTGTAATTTTTCGTGTTCATTTTTACTGGTCATTATTAGTTGTGAATAACAAAATCATAATTTAATCAGTTTTACATGTGAAATGTCAAACCAGAGTGCCACAACGAAACAATCATACATAGGCAGATAAACGCATTACACTTCTTTGCAAAGTGCAGTCGGCTAAAAAAATTACCACCAGGTATCCCCTTTCTAACACAAAAATCTTAATCTTAATCCTACATTATTAATGTCAAAGTTTGTGTGTTTGTGTGTATGTTTGATACTCCTTCATTTGGAATCATTCGCCTTATGCGAATTGAATAATCTTAAAAGTTAAGTTAGGATACCATCTTAGTAACTTGTCCAGATAATAACATAACCTTTACTTCCACTTGCCACAAGTTTGATGACGAATTTAATATATTTAAATATAGTATCTAGCCATTAATATTGTCAAGTCACATTCTTGATATCTTTTAAAAGTTCAAGGTGATATCGATTATATTATAATATCACTAGCTGCCCTACGCGGTTTCACCCGCGTAACTCCCGATCCCGTGGGAATATCGGGATGTAAGCTATCCTATCTCTCAAGTTGGATCGAACTGCACATGGTGTGCGAATTTTATTATAATCGGTTAAGTGGTTTAGGAGTCCATTGAGGACAAACATTGTGACACGAGATTTATATATATTAAGAAGAAAGAAGATGAAGTTATGCCCGAACAGCCATAAAACAAATAAATAAAACCGAGTCTGACTCACACACGAAGGGTTCCGTACCATTCTATTTTTATTATTTGTTGTTATAACAGCAACAGATATACATCATCTGTGAAAATTTCAACTGTCTAGCTATCAGGGTTTATGAAATACAGCCTGCCTGCCTAGCATGTAGACCAAAACACGATACGATAAAGCGATATAACTACATCAACTCTCAAAATATGATAGATAAAGCCGCCATGTTGAATTTTTATTATAAATTGCGATAAAAAATTATGATAAAAATTCAACATGGCGGCTTTATCTATCATATTTTGAGAGTTGATGTAGTTATATCGCTTTATCGTATCGTGTTTTGGTCTTCATGCTAGGCATACTGGTGACAGACAGACAAACGGACGGACAATGGAGTCTTAGTAAAAGGGGCCCGTTTTTACTCTCTGAGTAAGAAACCCTAAAAACATATTATATACCTACAATAGAGCGGTGTTGGCTTAGTGGTGGATACCTCGACTTTCATATTGAAGGTGCGTGGGTTCCAATGTCCGGCCGGCCGTTCACCGATGGATTATTCTTAAAGAAAATGTATGTGCGCTAATTGACATTGCTCTTACGGTGAAGGAAAACATCGTGATGAAACCCGCGGCTTAGTTGGCTCCAGAAGTATTGACAAGTTCTCTCCTCTGGACATGGTCAACTAAATATTAAATATATATTGCAGGACATTCCACATATCGCCATCTAGCCCCAAGCTAAGTAACTAGACTTGTGTTATGGGTACTAGATAACGGATATTACTACTTATATACTTTTCTTTTGTAAATATATACTTATAATACATAGAAACAACCAGACCTCAGAGAAATATCTAAGCATAAATACTTGTCTGAGGCGGGAATCGAACCCGCAACCCTGTGTTGGCAGTCCGGCGTGGTGACCATTGTGCCAACTGGGTCGTCAACTAAGCTGAAAGGACGGTGCTGGACAAGCCAACTCCATTCTCACGCAAAAAGGACCCAATTAAAAAGGATCTAATTGCGGAAAAACAGCCCATATACAAGTACAAGTATATACCTTCAATCAAATTGAGAATGACATCCTTTTGAAGTCAGTTCAAAACAAATAACGAAGATTTATTATAACCTAGGTACGAGTACCTTCTAATTTTGATAACCTAGATGCATTATTTGATATGACTGGATTAGTTGATGACCAGCACACTCTAGTTATTTCTCATGTTCTAGTTTATTCAATTAACTTAATTTATTTTAAAAACCTTGCAATTATAAAATTACCGGCTACGTAAAAGTTGTTTTTTCATTACTCATACTCCGAAAGTAGGTGTAAAGGTGACCGAAGAGCGTGTAGAAAGAAAAACTTCCAGCCCTAGGGAAAATCGCTTTCACTGACAGCTGTCATGTCAAATTATGGCTTCGCACGGCTTGTGCAATGTGCATGTAGCCAGTATCAGTATCATTACGCATTAGGAACTTCAAAAACCTAACCTCCTTGCTTTAAGTAACACCAAAGAATAACACTACATGTATATAACCTCTTTGGTCCCAACCTTGTAAGAGGATCAGGTAGTATGGAGTCTCTCATTCACTTTCGTTGTTAGGAAGAATTTAATATATTATTCGTAGTGAAAAGCACAGTGTTTACCTCGGGTGAAAGACTCATTTAGTCCCTCGAACGTTAGCGCCAAACTCCGTCTCGGTACTTAATGAGTGACTTTCACACCTAGGGTAACAATGTACTATTACATACTAGCTGTGCTCTGCAGTTTTACCCATCGGGTTATTAATTGGTAAACTATGAACTATTTCTGCCCAAATTTTCATCTATCTATGTATATCAATTCGACTTAGAGATAAACTAAATGAATATATTTATTTATAATAACAATTTTTCATAAAATCTAATAATATATCTATGTGTCAATTCGACATATAAATAAACTAACATAATATTTATATAAAATAAATAATATACAAATAGTTATCGTAAGCATAAATATTTATTTATTAATTTTACGGTCGAAGGTTGTCTTGTAAACTGTTGAATATAAAAATATTTAAGCTCAATTAAGTTTAAAAATAAATAAAATAATTCTCACGTTTTTTTTTAATTTGTTACCACAAGGTTTAGATTTTGACCTTTCAAAATGATGCAAGTTGCGTTTTTGAAAAGTTGTAGCTAGATTTATATTGAAGGTCTTAAGATTCTGGGGTAATAAAAAGAGACCTCTCACCACGTTCATACACAGGTGAGGTTTATAAATGTCTCATTACCAAGGATATGTACCGGTCTATTTTTGTCCGGTTTACACGGGTTTTTACACCTCACCCTTCGAATAACGAGCACGAATTCAAACCTTAATAAATATCTATATCGACCGATATCCGCATATTTATTATGAGCCATGATAAGGAATTCAGCACCCTTAAAGAAAAAATATCTGAAAATTTTTGCCCTACGCGGATTAAAAGCAAGTTTCGTATAGGAAATTCCATTGGTGCACGACCAGCTTCGGAATTCGAACTAATGAATTTTTTTTTAATAAACTAGCTGTCTCGATAAATGGCAAAACGTTGTTTTACAATTTAAAAAACCGGGCTGATTTGTGAATTTAAGGGCGCCACCCAAACGCAAACAAAAAAATTCATTCAAATCAGTCCAGCCGCTATGATGAGTTCAGTGACATACACACGTACAGTAGAATTATATATATAAAGAAGATAGATCAGCATTTAACCATTATCTCACACGATGGTAAGTGACGATGCGGTCTGAGATGTACAATCCTCGGTCAAAAGTCTCTGTCCACCGTAACGTTTACAATCCTGTGCAGCAGTATTTGAACATTATAACAACGTAACCTTTGGATCGAACCCACGTCGTCGGTTGGTGTAGCGGGTGGCGGCTTATACCACTCACACAACTAAAGACATAGCTAACATGTTGAAAATAATAATCACACTGAGTACTTTTCATTCAAGTATTTATGTTTGTGTGTAAGAAGAAGGTCGTAAGTCCAATACTTGTTTATAGTATTATTGTAGCAAACTGATCATTTACTTATGATCCATACGCTTGTGACTCAAAGAGTCCCAAATAAACGGGGTCCTTCGAGGGATGCGAGTGAAGGTAGGAAGACGATAGTGGTAGTAAAACTTTTCCGACCTGTTCTCCTTTTGAAACTTTTCCCAATAAGTCAACAATTTATTCGGCTCGAAGGACCATTGAATGTACAGTCTACCACGATGTAAGCGTCTGTATAACATGGGCGATTAGCTAACTAGGCAGATTGCTCACTAGACTTTTCGCTTTGATAGACTTTCTGATCGGGAGCCATCAAAATATAGTTATGTTAAGTAGTGAGGTAGTCTGGAGCATCTTTCGTAGAACACAGGGTTGCGGGTTCGATTCCCGCCTCAGACAAGTATTTATGCTTAGATATTTGTCTGTGGTCTGGTTGTTTCTGTGTATTATAAGTATATATTTACAAAAGTAGTATAGCCGTTGTGTAATACCCATAACACAAGTCTAGTTATTTAGCTTTGGGCTAGATAGCGATGTGTGGAATGTCCTGCAATATTTATTATACTCATTCATTTATTTTTCTTAAATAAAAAAATGTATGATTAAAATAAATATTACAGGACATTATTGACAATAAATATGACGATGTGTGGAATGTCCTGCAATATTTATTATTATTACTACAACTGCAAACTGCACTGCAATTTCCAAAACCTAAGGACCTCTACGTCATCATGTCATCATGTCAGCCCATACACGTCCACTGCTGGACATAGGCCTCCCCCATACGACGCCACAAACAGCGGTCCTGAGCCGCCTCCATCCACCGACCACCCGCGACCGCCACAATGTCGTCGGTCCACCGGGCAGCTGGTCTCCCAACACTCCGTTTCGCGTTGCATCGTGGCCGCCACTCGAGAACCTTTACTCCCCAGCGGTTGTCAGTTCTGCGAGCTATATAACCTGCCCATTGCCACTTCAGCTTACCAATCCTGAGAGCTATGTCGGTGACTTTGGTTCTTCTACGGATTTCCGTATTTCGGATTCTATCACGTAGAGAAACTCCGAGCATAGCTCTCTCCATAGCCCGCTGAGCGACTCTGAGCTTATGAACGAGGCCTATAGTCAGCAACCACGTCTCGGATCTCTACGTAATTAAAATTAAAACACGTCCAACACGATTAAAATACAATCAAACATATAACTGTCATCAATTTTCGTCATCAAGTCAACGTCGCGCATACAAATCTACATTATTCTTACGAAAAATATAACAATTTAGGACAAGGTCGCTATTTTGATTCAACTACAGTAGCAAGGTACATACTTTGATTACGATAATGGGTCATTTAACTCGTGGTTAACGTTTAAAACAATTGTTTAACAATAGTCCTAATGTTCTTTTGAGTATTGTCATTATAAATAAAATAAAAATAAAAATAGATAGATAGATAAACACTTTATTTGTACAAAACATTAAAAATAACAAATATGACGAAAAAGCTTAAAAGAAAAAATCATTTATTCAAAAAAGAAAACCCATATTAAACTTACAAAAAAAAATAGTCGTCCGACGTTTGTCGTCCGACATTTGTCGTCCAACAAATAGTCGTCTGACATTAGTCGTCCGACATTAGTCGTCCGACATTTGTCGTCCGACATTTGTCGTCCGTCAATAGTCGTCCGACATTTGTCGTCCGTCAGTAGTCGTCCGACAAATAGTCGTCCGACATTTGTCGTCCGTCAATAGTCGTCCGTTAAAAAATACCATATGTACGTCTTAATACACTCACAGCCAAATTAAAAAAAAAAAATGATTTGCGGAAAATTCGTCTAAAACAATTCGTCTAAAACAATTCATCTAAAACAATTCGTCTAAAAAACAATTCGACTAATAACAATTCGTCTAAAACAATTCGTCTAAAACAATTCGTCTAAAAACAATTCGACTAATAACAATTCGTCTAACACAATTCGTCTAAAACAATTCATCTAAAACAATTCGTCTAAAAACAATTCGACTAATAACAATTCGTCTAAAAACAATTCGACTAATAACAATTCGTCTAAAACATTAAGTTCGAAGTGAGTTAAGATTCGGTAATGGAGTTATGCTGAGTAGCGGATATGTTGGACGCAGCTGCAGTGGAGTTAATATTCAAGTAAAATGGGTAGAATTCGTTTCTAGCACTCGCCGGCCGCTGCCGCGGCACCGCTCGCTTCGCTCGCTCGGCTCGTGCGTTGTGGTCGCAGTTCTAACATAAACCTAACCTATCCATGTCGGTTCTGGGTAGGGGTTTTTCCAGATGGGTCTTTATATCTCTCTCTTAACTCCACTGCAGCTGCGTCCTACATACCCACGTTTTATTTTACCTCCATCATCGAATGTTAACTCCGCCGCGGCAGTGTACCAGACCCGCGACTCAGTATACCTCCATTTTTGAAACCCAAGTGTAATCGGGAATGGTAATATTTTTAGACGAATTGTTATTAGTCGAATTGTTTTAGACGAATTGTTATTAGTCGAATTGTTTTAGACGAATTGTTATTAGTCGAATTGTTTTAGATGAATTGTTTTAGACGAATTGTTTTAGACGAATTGTTATTAGTCGAATTGTTATTAGTTGAATTGTTATTAGTCGAATTGTTTTTTAGACGAATTGTTTTAGTCGAATTGTTTTAGACGAATTGTTTTAGACGAATTTTCCGTAAACGGTCTACTCTCCATCCGTCTTACGCTTTTTCGATCAGGTCACGTGTCCTGACGCGAGTTTAAGATTTTATACCCATTACAGAAAAAGTGCTCAACGCCGCTAAAGAAGTTTTCACTTCAAAAAAATTAAATTAAAATTAAATTAAATTAGTAGGTACCTATTCATGTCATGGTTTAAAAATATATTAATTGAAACTTAAACTAAAACCTTAATTAACCTACTCAAGCCCAAAAAGAAATATAAATATGTATAGGTGCATCGGGTGAAGCTGTTGCTTACAAGCAAGCTGTTGTTGATTATACAATGTGTTTTAGCGAAGGGGTTTTATTACGAAAGGGGGTTGTTCTAGATGTCTAGGCAAACAACTTTTGTTCTACGACTTTTGGAAACCATTCAGCGTGGCAATGCTTCTAGCATTATGGGAACCTTTACGCCGGGAACTATGTTATATGATACCGAGTTATTTAAATAAATAAATATTTCAGGACATTCCAAACATCGCCATTTCGCCCCAAGCTAAGTAACTAGACTTGTGTTATGGTGCTAAACAACGGATATCACTATCACTTCACTTCACTACAAAGTATAAAACAAAGTCGCTTTCTCTGTCCCTATAACCCTATGTATGCTTAAATCTTTAAAACTACGCAACGGATTTTGATGCGGTTTTTTTAATAGATAGAGTGATTCAAGAGGTAGGTTTATATGTATAATACATGTATAATATAGCCGTGCGAAGCCGGGGCGGGTAGCTAGTACTACATAAATACTTTTCTTTTGTAAATATATACTTATAATACTTAGAAACAACCAGACTACAGACAAATATATAGGCATAAATACTTGTCTGAGCCGGGAATCGAACCCGCAACCCTGTGTTTGGCAGTGCGGCATGGTGACCATTGTGCAAACTGGGTCGTTATTTGACTAACTGGTGACTTCATTTATTTGTATTTATATTGTTAAATATATGTCTTTACGCAAGAATTTGTACCTATCTATATACTTATACTAAAACTAATATTATACATCCGTTTGTTTCTATTGGACATTCGAATATTTCGTTCGAAGTTTTTGTATGAAACAGTTGATTTTCAAGTAAAAATTCCCTCAGAATTATCGAAAAAAAAAAAGTTCGAATTTCCAAAAGTCGTAGAACAAAAGTTGTTCGCCTAGACGTCTAGCTAGAACAACCCCCTTTCGTATTAAAACCCCTTCGCTGAAACAAATTGTATAGATTTTGAAAGGCAAGGCATTTGTTTATTTAACTAATAGTCCATTGAAACGTTTCCTGTTTTTGGGCTCAGCTTGCATTTGTCAGAGGATGAAATTTTATTATTTTAGATATCAAGGGAGATAACTTTTTTATTTTTGGTTTACGACTAAAAGTTACTTAAAAAAGTTGTAGATAATCTTATTTACAACAAAGCATGTTGATCAATATTTTTTGAGAGACCTATAGTTTGTCAGATAAAACCTAAAAACAATTAGCAAACACCCGACTGCGACGCAGAAGGTTGCGGGTTCGATTCCCGCCGGGAACAAGTATTTATGATGACCATAAATTCTTGTTTCTGGTTCTGGGTGTTTCCTATATGTATAATATGTATATATTTACAAAAAAAAAGTATATAAGTAGTTTATCCGTTATCTGGCACCCATAACACAAGCATTAAGTTGCTTAGCTTGGGGCTGGATGGCGATGTGTAATATGTCCTGAAATATTTATTTATTTATTTATTAATTGAAATCCCTTTTTCCAAGATGGCGGCCGTGGGACAAGAGATACAATCCCTCAAACTTGGATTTATGTTAAACTGACCCCGCCTTGATAATATCTAAAAAAAATGGTTGTCTGTAAAGTCTGTTTCCGGACGATAATTTTACGTGATAACGTCATAAGAAAACATTGATGGTAACCATGGCAACGATAAAACGTTGCTATAGTTACCTTGTCAATAACATGAGGCGTTCCAGTAACGACGCGTGACGTCACACTTTTTTGAGATTGCAGGTGTTCACCAATTTATAAAACGTTATCACGTCAAAAATAAAATTGCGTCCTCTGACAAATGCAACCCCAAATAGGTATAACTTTTCAATAGACCTATAATGCTTTCACATAACTGTTGTTTTGACTTGCGATGGAACGGAGGACGGTATATGCATTTAGGGGTATTTAAGGTGAGTAAGGGTTTGTTTGTGCAAATATTTCCATTTATTCCCAAAACGGCTGGGCCGATTTAGATACGGTTTTCTGTAAAATGTTTGTAATTAATTAATGATCGTTGGTTCGAAAATAGTGATTAAATTAGACTGACTCTTTTAAAGCGCAGTTCATTTACAAAAAAATCAACTCCTACGCAGACGAATTTGCGAGTAACAGTTATTTTTTAGTTGGTTTAATAGTAATTGATAAATGAATTCTACCTACTTAGGTAAATATTAACTAAAACTAGTAATAGTGCTACAATGTTTGAAAAGTGAACGTATGCGCGCGCGCAGTGTGGCACGCGATGCATTTCCTTGCGTTTGCGCAATATTGCACGGTTGACGGCATCTCGTGGTACAGGGGATGTTAGGTATTTCTCACTACCTAGTTTTAATGTTGCCACATCTCTTCTCTTCTCTACATATAATAAATTCGAAGTTATGGAAGTAAGCGTTCTACGTCCATAATGATCTTAGCACTATAGAATTCGCTAACCTTATATAGCTCCGGTAGAAAAAAATCTTGCATGCGCGATTCAGGTTTTCTTAAATTTATAAAGTAACAAATTAATTTAATATTCTTTTTGTTACGCTGAAAAATTTTGTAGACTTATGTATTTTAAGAATACATATAGCAATGTCCACATTTTATAACTAAAAAATATAGTAATTAATTGAATAAGATATTTTTTTTAAATTTCAAGTAACTAGCGCCATCTCTTCGGTTTTCGCAGACCTACCATTTTGTTAATTTTGTTTGTTTACCTTTTTTGTGCAGTCTATTCTCGGGAACTAGGAAACAGATTTTAACACAATCTTCACGAATGTGTTCAGAAAATATCATAAGAGGTTTAGGTATTTCAGGTAGATTTATGTTACTACTAGAAATATGATATTTTTTGCCGTAAAAAATAAACCACAATATTTTTGCATGAAAACGTACAGAACGTAGGGATGATGTCAAAATTGTCATTTTGACATATAGAAAGAAGCATCTAGCGCCATCTTTTTTATTTAAAATTATGGCTTGGCATTTTCGTGCATAAAGCCAGTGTTGAGTTTTACGGTCAAAGAAAATTAAATCTATTGCATGAGCGTTTTTCGAATTTAGAACATTACTACGCTCCAGCAATGAAGCGGCGTGCTGGGATTATTATATACTTAAATACTCTTTGATTGGATCTCTTTTATCGAAGTATAGGCACATGAGTAGGAAATAGGATGGAAATAGGTACCACAGTCACTTTGCTTAGTACGAAATGCGTTCTCGTGGCTTTATAGCTATTAATGCGTTTGCCTTTCGGCACGGATGATATAAATAAAAAAAATACGGCAAAGCTAAAAATTTCCCTTGATTTGTTATTTACTGATTTATAAAACTAGCTGCGCCCCACGGTTTCACCCGCGTAAGTCACAATCTCGTGGGAATATCGGGATAAAAGGGACCTATATTGATGTGAAACATCTATAGCCGCACGTAAAACCGATTTCTGGCGTGGCGAAGCATGCCGTGGCGACGCACAGTGGGTCGAAACTGAAAATGATTGACATAGGGCTGTTTTTCGATGCAGATCGTTAGAGCTCACTATAGCCGCACGTAAAACCTATTTCTAGCGTGGCGACGCATGCCGTGGCGACGCACAGTGAGTCGAAACTGCAAATGATGAACATGGGGCTGTTATTCGATGCAGATCGTTAGAGCTCACTATAGCCGCACGTAAAACCGATTTCTGGCGTGGCGATGCATGCCGTGGCGACGCACAGTGGGTCGAAACTGCAAATGATGGACATAGGGCTGTTTTTCGATGCAGATCGTTAGAGCTCACTATAGCCGCACGTAAAACCGATTTCTGGCGTGGCGACGCATGCCGTGGCGACGCACAGTGGGTCGAAACTGCAAATGATGAACATATAGGGCTGTTTTTCGATGCAGATCGTTAGAGCTCACTATAGCCGCACGTAAAACAGATTTCTGGCGTGGCGACGCATGTCGTGGCACGCACGCGTCGCCACGCTATATGATGGTATATATATACATGTCTATATGCAGTAGTGTGTGCGGTGTGCACACCGTAATCGACTGTGCGATTCTATCACAATCTGTTCTTTTCTGCATATTACTTTTACAAAATAATGTTTTAAATTCCATCTAGCATTTCTTGAGATCAGAGCGTTCAAACAAACAATTTAAGCCTTAAAGATGTGATGTTATATTGTGGTTATATAGCCTAACTAAAGCGTTCCTCGATAAATCCATGACCAAAAGAATTTTTAAATTCGAACCAGTACTTTCTGAGATTAGCGCGTTCAAACAAACAAACAAACTATTCAGCGGAAAACCTGCTTCCAGCGAAGTTAAAACAAAGCTACATGAAAGTATCTAAAAATATAAAAATCCCAATTTAACTTGATCACGGCATCACGCGTGAATGGCTGGAGCAATTTCGCTAATTCTTTTTTTGTTGTGTTTGTTTTTGTCAAGAGAAGGTTCTTATGAAAGAAAAAAATTAGAAAGTTGCGCAGAAAATTATTACGCGGGTGAAACCGCGGGGCGCAGCTATACAAAAATATAAATATAGACAATGTTTTACAATCCTGTACCTTTTTTTGGAAAGGTACAGGAACCTTTCCAATAAAAGGTTGACGACCCAGTTGGCACAATGGTCACCATGCCGGACTGCCAAACACAGGGTTGCGGGTTCGATTCCCGCCTCAGGCAAGTATTTATGCTTGAGATATTTGTCTGTGGTCTGGTTGGATGTATTATAAGTATATATTTACAAAAGAAAAGTACATAGGTAAGTAGTATATCCGTTGTCTAACACCCATAACAGAAGTTTAGTTACTTAGCTTGGGACTAGATGGCGATGTGTGGAATGTCCTGCATTATTTATTTATTTATATAAGTATAGTTTATCCGTTGTCTAGCATCCAAAACAGAAGTCTAATTACTTAGCTTGGGACTAGATGGCGATGTGTGGAATGTCCTGAAATATTTATTTATTTATTGCCTGCCTGCTCCTATCTGGCAATATATGGGTATGAGAATAAATAAACATTATCCGTAAACCAATCAATCAACACTTTCACGGTCACGATCGACAAGAGAGAGTTTTCCCACGGTCACAAACCTATAATTGTATTGTGTTGCATTTCCCCGTGGTTTTAATGGCGTAAGTTACGATTCCTTAAGAATATGGATTAAAAATGTGACTTATTTTCCTACTCATATTGCAATATATCGTCATACCAAGTTTCATCAATATCGGGCTAGTAGTAAAGGAAAAAATACTAGTACTATTTTTTTTTCTTTTTATCGTTTTTTTTTTTGGTTTAATCTGTTAAGACAACCATTTCTTTGACTACCCATTTAATTCAAAAAATATATCCGTGTAAGTTATAGTGTTGTGTAATAGTTTGTGATATAGGGTCATTAAAATTACAATTTCAAGTAAAATATACGATTAACATAGAAGAAAACGTAAATAAAATGCAAATGACAGTACCTACTGTGTGTGACTGATGGGCAATGCAGTGAAAACGGGAAACTGACTTGGTTTTTTGCAAGAACTGCAATTAAAACTTCATCAACTTTCCACTGATGGCCGGTAATGTGCTTCGAGATTTATAGCTTATTTTGACGAGTTTTGTTTATAATTTTTTATCACAGTTGCTCATAAAGTGGATCTTATTATACCGCTTTTAGGCTCATAATGCAACGTATTATACACGCGTGCGATAAAAAAAAATCCAACTAGTGCTAAAATAATACGTCATCCCGATATGTCAAATACGTATCTTACTGCTAATGACATAATAGTAGATGAAACATTCTTATGGACATCGTTCAAATCGTACCCAAAACTTAAGGTGCCGGCCAGAAAAAAAAATGTTTCTATCTTGTAGAGAATAACATTTTAAACAATGTTTACTAAGGCAACAAAGAGCTACGATCAACCATCGTTGAGTTATTTTACATTGAAAACCCAAAAAAATGCATTTTGTAGAGATCCGTTTGACCACTTTTAAGATATTACTACAGAAAAAATATAAAAATAAGTAGTAAATGGATAAGCTTTGTCTGTTTTTATTATATTTATATAAATAGGTATATCCAATAACCCTTTCAGAAGTTTTAGTGGGATCTTAAAAGTGGTCAAACGGATCTCTATAAAATGCATTTTTTGGGTTTTCAATGTAAAATAACTCAACGATTTTTGATCGTAGCTCTTTGTTGCCTTAGTAAACATTGTTTAAAATGTTATTCTCTACAAAATAGTAACAATTTTTATTACTGGCCGGCATTTTTTTTGTTGGTATTTTTTGTTAGAAACATGAATGATCTCCTTTATCTGGGTTATACTGTTTTGATGTATAAAAAAAGGTACCATCCAAAGAGTTTTTAAGCCTTGTTGGCTTAAAACTCTTTGTTGGTACCTTTTTCTTCTTTTCAAAAGGTTGTCTCTAAAGTCTGATGATAACGAACGATAATATTACGTGATGACGTCTTTGAAAATAATTAAAAATTGAGTTTTGTTTTTATTTTGTTTTTTCTTTAGGTACATATATATATTTTTTCCTTACCGCAGACACAAAAACAAATGAAAAAAAAAACCCTTAAAAAATATTGTATTTCAGACGAGGTTGTATAGGTTAAAAGTCTTTTGCCTAGTCTTTCGGGAGTGTAATTAACAACAAATAGTAAACATAACCTAAAATTCTTAAAAAGTTTTTGTTATTTTATTTTAACAAGTCTTTTTTTTTATTCACAACTGTGATAAAAAACGTCGTACGATACACGTGTGGATTGATCATTCCATCTCGGCTTTTGCCACGCTCGCGTTCCGCTCGCGCGTCATAAACCGCCTCTATGGAATGATCAACTTTCCACACTTGTATCGCAATGTACTATTCTCAATTTATTTTATTCTGGCTAAACGCCACAATTTCTTTACAACTACTGCTAAAATTTATTTTTAAAAGGTTGAGATCTTTTAGAAGTTGTCTTTGGCTACTGCTACTCATAAATATTGTTATGAATCTTGGGTAAGAAATTTTTAACGTCAAATTGCAAAAATTCAACTGGGTTACTACCAGTCAGCCTTTTGGGTACACTTCCTAGGGGTCCTTTAGAAGTGTGCATAAGCAACATTATCGATTGGTACGGTAGGCCTCATAAGTCCACTATCGGTTTGGTACAATAATATTATCAACAAGTATTGGACTTGCGACCTTCGTCTAATTGACGTTACGCACAAACTTAAATACTTGAATTAAAAGTACTCAGTGTTATTATTATTTTCAACATGTTAGCTATGTCTTTAGTTGTGTGAGTGGTATAAGCCGCCACCCGCTACACCAACCGACGTGGGTTCGATCCACAGGTTAAGTTGTTATAATGTTTAAATAGTGCTGCACAGGATTGTAAACTTACTTACTTACATAATTGTATTTAATGATCAAATATTTTTTGACTTGTAACTTGTAGTTATTAATAACTAGCGACCCGTCCCGGCTTCGCACGGCTATATTATGCATGTATTATACATATAAACCTTCCTCTTGAATCACTCTATCTATTAAAAAAACCGCATCAAAATCCGTTGCGTAGTTTTATGCATACAAAGGGAAATAGGGACAGAAAAAGCGACTTTATTTTATACTATGTAGTGAAGATCTGTAACTGTAAACGTTACGGTGCCAGTGGACTTTTGAGCGTTGATTGTACAAAAATAAAGGTGATGATTTTTTTTTGCAAAATTAACAGGTTCGATTCTTGGCTCTGCTACCTGATACATCGCCAAATCACATGAGTAAATGACTATGGTCTGAACTTTATAATTACCCATCGTTCATAACTGTGTTGGAGGCATGCGCTGAGTAATTCTCAGCTTTTATAAAATTACGAAGGTTTGGTTGGCGGTAGGTCTTGGTCAATTAACATGGCCGACAAATTATTGAGTTGTATATGGACTTGTTTTAAGAAGATGTTTTATTAGCAAATATTTAATAAGTTTCCTTCAAAACCTGTTCTTACGAGTAGTTTATTATTGATAAATACTTGGGAATACTCAAGCAGAAGTATTTACGTAAATACGCATAGATTTTCTTTAACCAAACCCAGTTAGCAAACGTAATAAATTTAGTACCTACTTAGAAACTTACTTACGCAATGCTACAGCTTATTGTTAGGTAAAAATAGCAGGAAAGCGCAATAAAATTTATTTTAAAATCGTGATTCCTTGGGTTTTGCTATTGAAATCAAAATAAGCTCGATTAGTGCAGTAGAGTTTCTGTGCTCTCGTTTTTAACAAAATTACGTATTGATATTTTGAGATATTGACATTTTTTTAACCAATTAATTGAAAAAAACTTTCCCTAGTTTTCCGTCTCTGTAGGATTTTAACCCACGCCCCACTTTACCGTGGCGATGTTCTTATCCAACTAAACCATCCATCACATCCCATTGAGTAGTAATGACGAAAACTATGAAATAATGCTTTCCGGAAGGTTGAATGTTCCTTGCCGTTGCCTTTGGATAGAGAGCATGCAACCGATCGTTTTGGAAGTCTTTGAAGACCTATGTTCAGCAGTGGACGTCTATTGTAGCTGATGATGATGAATGTTCCCTAAGTCATCATCATCATCATCCGAGCGATGTTCCCGGTTGCATCCGTTTAAATCTTTCATAATTGATACGGCTTAATTTACGGAAGCGACTGCCGTCTGACCCCTCAACCCCAGAAAGGAAAAGTCAACGCCACAGCCTCGTCCATGCACGTGCACCAGCTTGCAGATGAGGTTGACGTGGGCCCAAGGACCTTAGTGGACCCATACATACCAAGATGAATGAGCCTTAAGTGTGAATCTGGGAGTGTGCAACAGAACTCCACGACCTAATCTTGTCATCTCCATTCTTTCGTCATACAACCAGGCAAACTGGTGTGCGGCACCGTTCATGGTTGACATACCAGACGTTCACACTAAGCGCTTTGCTTCGTCATTCCTTATTCGTACTGCAAGGGAATGGAATCGGTTGCCTGCGTCTATCTTTCCTGACGTGTACAATTTGGGGGTCTTGAAGTCGCGAGTGAATAGGTATCTTCTAGGAAGGCGTGTTACATCTTAGGCCGCATCGTCACCTACCATCAGGTAGGTGTGATAGTGGTCAAACGCTGACCTATCATATATAAAAAAGAGAATCTTTAAAAAAACATGATTCATTAACCTTTTATAAATCTTCCCTTTCCAGGTAACTACTCAGTGGAACACATCGACAAAGTATGTTTATCGCTCCGGCAGCAGTACGGCAAGTGCGTCAAGATGTCTGGTCTTCTCGGAAGACCTGACATGTTATTCGTCTTCGATGCCAGTGAAGTGGAAAGAGTCTTTCGCGGAGAAGACGTTGCACCGCATAGGTAAGAAGAGTAGAAGAGAAGAGAGTCCTGCGGCTCCTGAGTCCCAAGATTAAACAGATACTGCACTAAAGCATAGCACAGTTTAGTTACTTAGTTTTTTTTTTTTTTTCAGACCATCAATGCCTTCATTAAATTACTACAAACACACTTTGAGGAAAGACTTTTTCGGTGCTGAAGAAAATTGTGCAGGCGTTATAGCTGTGTAAGTAACCTTTTTATGCCTCAAGCATTATAACTGTAATTCATCTATTGTCAGAGTTTTCATGCATAACGACTGATACCGATAACGAGTGATATAGAAGCCTGAACCAAAGTATTTTAAAGTACGGAGAGATGATTTTTTTCCTGTAATCGAAATATAAATTGGGCTTAAAAAGTCACGTCTCTTTATTTCGACACATTGTAAATAGTGAGTTTCCTCAACACCGAATCTTCCGCAGCCGCAATTTATCAAATTGTGTATCATTTTGAAAATACATAACAGTTTTTTGAAGAACAGTCAGAAACACTGTTCTTACAGTGATGGAAAACATCGTGAGGAAACGAAGTAAGTAATTATGTCTTTGGATGAAACCGACATGCCTTAAAACTCATCATTCAACCAAACCGGAGTAGGCACCTATGACGCCTTACCGCCTAACCCTTTGGTGGTCATATTAATTGGTTAACTTTCTTTAATTTATAGTCACGGTGATTCCTGGGCCGCGTTTCGTACGAAAGTGTCACGAGTAGCGTTAAGCGCAGGCGCAGCTGCACAGTACACCGAGCCGGTTGCTGAAGTTGCAGACGCCTTTGTTGACAGGTAACATAGAATTTACATTAGAAATATACACAATCACATGGAGAACTAATGCTGAGGCAGATCCTGTTTGGTGCCACACGGCTCCTTAGACTATGTTTTTTTCCTCTATTTTATTTACTTATTTTTTCTGTTGTTTATTGCTTTTCTCTTCTAGAATGTCGTTTGCTTGGAACCAGTCCATAATAAACTATCAAAAGAATTGAAATATCGACCGCAGACTAATCTTTAGCGCGGGATTAGGATTAGAATTAGGTACTTAGGTTTTTAGGGCTTTCCCTAAATACCTAAGTACCTAATCCAAAATGTATACTTAGGTATCTCTAAAACGTATCTGAGTACAAATAAGCAACGTATTTTTTAATAAAGTGAATTTTGCTTAATCTTTCTTTCAGAATACGTGAAATGAGAGATGAAGACCAAGAAACGCCTGATGATTTTTTAAACGAAATACACAAATGGTCACTTGAATGTAAGTTTAAGATAAAATCATCATTAAATCAAATTTTTGCATTTTCATTAACTTGAGGTTTGACAACCTCTACATTCACATTTATTATTTTGGACAACCTAATATAATTTGTC
This sequence comes from Idaea aversata, assembly GCA_907269075.1. Taxonomy (NCBI): domain Eukaryota; kingdom Metazoa; phylum Arthropoda; class Insecta; order Lepidoptera; family Geometridae; genus Idaea; species Idaea aversata. The sequence continues at coordinate 5,507,020 of OU026103.1, forward strand.
CAAAATAATAAATATCATAAGACGTTTCATAAAGCGGTATATAGCTCTAAGCTAGGCAACTAGACTTGTGTTTTGAAGGCTAGACATTTGAAAGGATAAAGGAATTAGCGCTATGAAGTTTGCGAATACCCTTTGTTGACAGTTAGCGATCGTAATACTGGTTTTCAAGTACTATACAACAACTTTTTTTTTTCGAAGTTGAAGTAACATAGGTTTATCTTATTATCTTTCCAGCTCTAGGCCTAATAGCCTTAGACACTCGTCTAGGCTGCTTCACAGCAGCCCAAGGGTCAGAATCTCAACGCCTGATCGACGCAGTCCATACATTCTTCATTAGCGTTGGAGAACTTGAACTCAGGGCTCCTTGGTGGAGAATCTATCCTACCGCTATGTTTAGAAGATACGTCGCAGCTTTAGATACTATACTTAGGTAAGATTTATAGCTATTGTATAAATAATCAAATAAATATTGCAGGACATACACACATCGCCATCTAGCCCCAAACTAAGTAACTAGACTTCTGTTATGGGTGCTAGACAACGGATATACTACTTATATACTTTTCTTTTGTAAACATATACTTATAATACATAGAAACAAGTTTAAGCTAGTCTAAGCCTAAATACCCGAACCCGCAACCCTATGTTTGGCAGTCCAGCATGGTGACCATTGTGCCAACTGGGGCGTCGCATCTATTGTATGAACTTCCATAGTAGTGCATTAAAAGATTTGGTGCAGGTGAAAATATAGGCACAAATATCCCACCTTTGTTGTCACCAAGTTTTAATGGTATCTGGCAGGGATTACAGCTTGTATTCTGGAAGATTCAGACAGTCTATTGACGGAACACTGATGGGTTTGATGAGTATGATAATGAGTTAACCTTCGGCCATCTCTATAGGCCGCACCTCTACGCTCCGCCGGGGCCGTGGTAGAATCGCACCACGTTCCTGCAGCCCCGACATCATTGCGGTATAGGAACTGGTTGAGATTTAGTGGGTAAACCTCTGGCCGCCCATCACCTTCAGGCCAGTAGGGAGCCCCACATACCCTCGCCGCCTCGCCGCCTCGCCGCCTGGGGAGTGGCGGGATGAAGCATGAGGCGCATTTCTCCACTTAAAAAAAAAAGGCCAAGTCATGTCACATTACACAGTCTCCGCTGCCTTGCCCATTTCGATTATTCAGAATTTAATTATTTTTTGGAACTGTTCCAGCGTAACTCTCTCTCACGTAGAGAGAGCGTTACACGCGTGCGAGAGGGACGGCCGCAGCTTGTCGCTGTTACAGGACCTGGTCGCAGCAGCAGGACCACGTGTCGCTGCTGTAGCAGCACTTGATATGTTCCTTGTTGGTATTGATACTGTGAGTAACTATATAAATAAATAATATTGCAAGACATTCCATACATCGCCATCTAGCCTCAAGCTTAGTTACTCGACTTGTGTTATGGGTGCTATCACACAGACAAATATCTAAGCATAAATACTTGTTTGAGGCGGGAATCGAATTTGCAACCCTGTGTTTGGCAGTCCGGCATGGTGACCATTGTGCCAACTGGGTCGTCTTACTAACATACTACTTGTAGATAAGATTAGATACTATAATGGAAAAGATCAGACGAATGAAGTTTCGACTTTGTGGACTGTGGTCTTCGTAGCCCGGCTGCTAGGCACTGCTACGCTGAAACTGGGGTCATAGGTTCAAGCCCCATTGCTCATGTTTTTGATATCCATTTCAGACATCAAACGCAGTGGCATCAACACTGTACCAACTATCCCTAAGGCCCGATGTGCAAGAGCAGGTGTACAAAGAAGTCACAAGAGTCTTGGACGGTAGACCGATGAGGCCGGGGGATGTAAATCAGATGCCCTATTTGAAGGGGTGTGTTAAAGAAGTTATGAGGTAATGACTTAAACATTACTAATGTATACTGTTCCCCGCGGTTTTACTCGCGTAAGGATAAAGTCCCATGTCCTTCTTCAAGGTTGAGTAAGAATATGATTTTTTTTCTACCACATTTTGGCTTCGCACGTTCAGTACGGTCGAAGTTTTAAGCATAGTGAACATAAATTCAAGCATGTCGTCTCAAGTTTTGTTGTTACCAGAATCTGATAAAAGAAAATGATAAAAGAACGGTAGAAGAAATAAAACTTGATGAAAAATTTACTACTTGAAAAGAAAAACAATAAGCGTGTGCAAAAATTACCAATTATTTTTTAATCTGCTGTTTTATTTATTTACAGAATGTATCCAGTTGTGATAGGAAATGGAAGGCAATTAACTAAAGACACAATTATCTGCGGCTATAACATACCTAAAGGCGTAAGAAAGACAACTCAATTATATAATTATTATTATATTTCGGTTATGCATTTTTAAACTAGATGCATCGAGAAACTCTTTCCATGTACTTGAAAAAAAGTACATGAAATTTTATTTCTTTATTTTATCAAGTAACGAGTGGGGACAGGGTGCGAATTTCAGGGGATTGGGTTCATAATAATAAATCAAGAGACGAGTGGGAACCTCAAACATTTGAGGGGATGAGAAATAACAGCGTGCTTATTAAAAAATAATAAACACATATACAAGTTACATCTGTGCTGAGAGCTTCATACAAAGTATTTTTTTTAAATGGGCCTTAAGGGCTATATCCTAAACTATAAGAGATAGCAAAAAATGTTGAAAGGAGTTGTGCGCCCGATTTAAAAAAAAAAAACTGCGTCATTAGTTTTCTGAAAAAATCATTACTATAGCCAGGAATCGAACCTGTTGATTTTGTATCATAAACATAAACATAAGTATCGAAAGAAATAAAGAAATTTGACTTTGACTTTGAATAAGTAAAAAAAACATCTTATATTTTTATACCAATCAATAGTGTTGCTGATAGAGATCAATTTCTGAAAACAAACATAGAATGGCAAATCAAAGGAAATATCAAATTTTTGTAGTCTTTTTTTTGAAGGCCCATGTAATAAATTCACCCTGTCCAAGGCGGGAATCGAATCGATAATTACTGTTGGTAACCACACTAAGCATTAAGCCTGTATCGTGGCCACCAAGATTACCTTAACAGAATTTCAGGGGACCAATGGGTTCTGACACTGAATTTTCATCTGATTTTAGACTCAAGTAATATTCCAACACTACGTAATGGGCAATAGCGAAGAATACTTCACAGACGCAGATGGATTCCGTCCTGAACGTTGGACAAACCGCGCCGGCTTGAAGCATCATGCCTTCGCATCGCTACCCTTCGGTTACGGCAAGAGAATGTGTCTTGGGAGACGATTTGCTGAACTAGAGATACATACTGTTATTGCTAAGGTAAAAATATGGATCCTAACTAATATTAAAAACAAAATGTTTAGTATTTTCTACGATTTTCGCAACTTGAACTTAATGAAACTAATTTAACGGATATGATCGCGTTAAAAACCAAAAGTTTGAATCCAATAGTTTGATTAGTTATTTGTTTGTTTGTTTGTTCCGTGTATGAAAATTGGCATAGTGCAGTAGTAGTTTACGGCATAGAAGGGGGTATAGACATAGGATACTTTTGATCCCGAAATCTCTGGGGGATCGGGATTTTAAGTAAGCCATTCGGCATTTCTTTTTTGGAAATTTACACAAAACATAACAAAAATATCAGAATTTCGGCAGTGCGTCTGTAAGGTCAGCAGAAGGTCGCGAGTTTAAGTCTCGTCGCTGCTTTTTTTTTTTACGTTACAATAAAAAGGGGGATAGAAAGGTGGTGGATACTAGAGAGGGAATGAAAACCCTTAGGGAACCGAGAATTCTTTAATAATCTACAATAAAAAGGAAAATATGGCAGGACGTTGTACACAGCGCCATCTAGTCTAAAGCTAAGCAACTAAGCTTGTCACACACTTAAACATCCAGACCGGAAAAAATACATAAATATTTGTTCGAAGGCTGAATCGAAACAGCAAACTTATGCTTATGTGCCGTATATGTCAAATTAATTAGACAGTAATCCTTTTCATTATCTGTTTCAGATCATCCAAGCTTTTAGAATAGAATACCACCACGAACCCATGGACTACCACATACATCCGATGTACACACCAAACGGTCCCATTAAACTAAAGCTTATAGAACGATAGTTGTTAGTGCAAAGTGACAGTTTAACATCTCTTGCTTAGGCAAATCTTTTATTTTGGTATAATGCCTTTACGTATGGTATAATGCCTTTACGTATGTATCAATGTAATCGTAATAAAATTTAAGAACTGTTTGTACCTAATAGTACCTAAATAATTATGTGATATATATTTACTAGATTTTTTTTGTTTAATACTATACTATAGCAAGACCATAGACTAACAAACATCCATGAGCAAGACATAGTGTGCGAACCTCAGAACAATAACTAAAGCAATTAGTTATTGTTCTGAGGTGCGAACCGAGCGCAATGTCTTTGCTTCAAGTCTGGCTTTGCTGTCGTCTGTCAATAAGTTTGTAAGTTGTTACCATAGAATTTGAGTTCGTACATCACAAGGTTGTTACTTCCTCTACAGGTCGTATTTTACAATCGATCTTGCTTGACTGAAACTTAAAAGAATACAGGCTTTTTTGTCGTCGGGGATATTGATTGAATTACTTCCCAAAAATAATGCTTCTCAAAAGTTTGTGGTCGAGAGTTTTACTGTTCGCAGGACTAAAGTTTATTTTGTAAATATACCTTGGTACAGTCTGGGGTCAAAAATACAATCACTTCGTTCTAAAGTTGCTTAATCATAAGTAAAACACTCTGACAACGTTTATAAAATAGCAATTTTTGATTGAAAGGTTGTAGTGCACTGATTTGACCCTGATTGTACCTACGTAGTAAACTAAGTAAATTAATTAAGAACCTATAGACATACCTACCTATGTATATTTTTATACCATTCAATCATCGATTAAACCATGTCAATCAATCGTTTTTCTTATTTACCCCACTGTGCGACGCAAAGTTGCTTAATCATAAGTAAAACACTCTTTTAACGTTTATAAAATAGCAATTTTTGATTGAAAGGGTGTAGTGCACTGATTTGACCCTGATTGTACCTACGTAGTAAACTAAGTAAATTAATTAAGAACCTATAGACATACCTACCTATGTATATTTTTATACCATTCAATCATCGATTAAACCATGTCAATCAATCGTTTTTCTTATTTACCCCACTGTGCGACGCAAAGGAGGTGTTTGTTGTCATCATATTGTTGTTGTAAGTGTCAGCGACAAAACGAAAACGACTGAAGGAAGTCAACAATTAAATACCATGCTTCATTTTATGTTTATGCCAGTGCCATAGAATTTGAGTTCGTATTATTGAAGTTTCTTGGCCAATGCGCTGATTGTGGAGCCGCCATCTTGTTTACTGTTTTGTGTCATAGAAATAGAATGACGGAACGTGTAGCATTCTGTCGCAGTAGCTTCATGATGCCTGAACTTTTTCATGGTCGCACAATTTATTTGAGTTAATTAGTTTAATACATTTTAGAGAGAGGATTAAGCGTTGTAGTAAAATAATGCTGATGGGTTTGAAATTTATATGATTAAAATATGATAATAAGTGCCTTTCGATTTACGTAACCTACGCTCAGATTTTGGTTAAAATAGCTAGTCCTTTATATAAGAAAACCCAATACCTCTTAACGCCAAAATGTTCGTTGGATTATCGTGTTGAACTTGTATACGGGCTATTTTTCCTCAACTAGACTCATTAGTTGGATTCTTTTTGCTTGACGATGTAGTAGATGTGGTAGTAGTAGGTTTGACCAGCACCTAAGCTAAGCTCTCGTCTTTGTCGACCCTATCTAGAAGAAAGAACTTGTCAATATATCTGTAGCCAACTACATAAGCTAAGGTTTCATCCCGTTTTACGTGTTTTCCTTCACCATAACAGCTATGTCAATTTGCGCAAAATCCATTGGTGCATTGGTGGCCAGACGGGATTCGAACCTACGACCTTCGAAATGAAAGTAGGTATCTCTCATTGGCCACTATAATTACCTGCTTATCATTAAATGGTGTTTACAATAAAGAAAACTATCTATCTTTATCTAATAAATATGACGCCTAATAATAAATTTAAAGAAATAAAATAAAACTATAAATTATTTTCAAACACATTCATAGAATGTTTTATTTAGATCAACTCGAAATAGCAATCTTACTAACAATACAAAATTGAATTCAAACCATGACAATCGGTACATTTTTAACCCAAAAATTCACATAAAATTATATTAGACATAGTTCCGCAAACAGGAGCCAACCCACATTCGGGTAAAAATAATCTTCATAGACACCTAAAGTTGCCAAGCTAAAACATATCCTGAAATCCAATCCAACACTCGGTTTTACTAAAACACTCTAAACTAAAAATATTGTGCGTTGGTTCCCGTTTGCATAATTACGTCGAATTTTCACCCAAAATGTACCCAAAGTCATATTACAAAACATAATCATATTACAAAACATTTATCCTATATAGAATGGCCACAATATAACGTATTTGCAAATGTAAAATGTATTTACAATATAAAACATATCACAAATGAGTATATCAATGTTTTTATATTAGAAATATACATGATTATTATTATAATTTCCAACATAATAATATACATACATTGACTAGGTATAATATAAAAAATGAAGGCATACATGAACTATACATTGATTGCGATATGGCACTATTTTATAAAATAAAATAGGTATGCGGAAGCGCATTGTAAAGCTAAAAGGCAGTGTAAGTTTCATATTAATTCATATTAAAAATTCCTTTAGAACCCAGCCATATAAAAAAAGTTATATAATGCTAAAAATGCATTTCGAGAATTGTCTTGTTCTATCACAATGTCAGAACTTATATGGCGAAACAAGAGTAAAAGTGTAAAAATCTGTAAACTTCAAATAAACTGCCATCAAAAAATATAAAAGGAATGTCATTATCTATTTTTTGTATTGCTGACGATAGAAAATCATTCTCGAAATGCATTCTCAATATTGGACTCTCAAAAATAGTTATAATATCACAATAATAAGGCTAGTTATACATTTAGCAAACGCTGTTTGTCGAAGTATTTCTTCTCATGAAGAATCTAGTGAGGCCCAAAAGACCAATGACAACTGATAGGGTAGAAAGTGCAACAACACCGATAGCGATGTAGTTTGTATTGTCATTTGGAAGGTCTAGTGATTGATTTACGGAGCTCAAATCTCTGGTTTTTCTTGACTTGGTTTCGGTTCTTGAAGATTCGAAGCTATCTGTAAACGAAGATGATAAACAAAAGTTGAATCACATAATTTCTTACAGTAGCCTAATAACTCGGTATGTAGTCAAAGTCGGTCGGGTCAAAAGTGATATAGTTTTCACTAACTATAACATAGGATTTTGTGATTCTATATACGGAATAATATGACTCATATACATAATATATGAACCGTGCAATTATGACAATAAAAGTACTATGGAATTTATGACCATTGACTTTATATAAAATATGGTATAAACTTTACCTATTTCCGATTGAGAGACCTCTTCATCTTTATCTTCAGGCGCAAATCTGGCAAGTCTTGGGCCATTCACTTCATTTTCAGCTGGGAATGGCGGCAAATACGTAGAGGGTGGGTTAGTACTGCTCGGCGCGAAGGGTTGAGGACATTTAGGGTCTCGAGAGCCGGGATAGCAGGAGCTTGGGGTAGTAGGAGTAGGTCTTGGACAACGTGGGTCTGTGCTGCCGGGGAAGCATCGCGGGGGTTCAGGAGTAGTGGGTCTGGGACAACGTGGGTCTGTGCTGCCGGGGAAGCAACGTGGGGGTTCAGGAGTAGTAGGTCTGGGACAACGTGGATCAGTGCTGCCGGGGAAGCAACGTGGGGGTTCAGGAGTAGTAGGTCTGGGACAACGGGGGTCTGTGCTGCCGGGGAAGCACCGTGGGGGTTCAGGAGTTGTAGGTCTGGGACAACGTGAGTCTGTGCTGCCGGGGAAGCATCGTGGGGGTTCAGGAGTAGTGGGTCTGGGACAGCGTGAGTCTGTGCTGCCGGGGAAGCATCGTGGGGGTTCAGGAGTAGTAGGTCTGGGACAACGTGGATCAGTGCTGCCGGGGAAGCAACGTGGGGGTTCAGGAGTAGTAGGTCTGGGACAACGGGGGTCTGTGCTGCCGGGGAAGCACCGTGGGGGTTCAGGAGTAGTAGGTCTGGGACAACGTGAGTCTGTGCTGCCGGGGAAGCATCGTGGGGGTTCAGGAGTAGTGGGTCTGGGACAGCGTGAGTCTGTGCTGCCGGGGAAGCATCGTGGGGGTTCAGGAGTAGTTGGTCTGGGACATCTTGGGTCAGTGCTGCCTGGGAAGCACCGTGGGGGTTCAGGAGTAGTAGGTCTGGGACAGCGTGAGTCTGTGCTGCCGGGGAAGCATCGTGGGGGTTCAGGAGTAGTAGGTCTGGGACAACGTGAGTCTGTGCTGCCGGGGAAGCATCGTGGGGGTTCAGGAGTAGTGGGTCTGGGACAACGTGGGTCTGTGCTGCCGGGGAAACACCGTGGGGGTTCAGGAGTAGTTGGTCTGGGACATCTTGGGTCAGTGCTGCCTGGGAAGCACCGTGGGGGTTCAGGAGTAGTGGGTCTGGGACATCTTAGGTCAGTGCTGCCTGGGAAGCACCGTGGGGGTTCAGGAGTAGTAGGCCTGGGACAGCGTGAGTCTGTGCTGCCGGGGAAGCATCGTGGGGGTTCAGGAGTAGTAGGTCTAGGGCATCTTGAATCAGTACTGCCAGGGAAGCATTTGAACGTTGGTGTTGACGGTGGTAAATAAGTAGGTGGATTTAAAGTAGTTGGGCGAGTTGGCTGTGGACATCTAGGATCTGTACTACCAGGGAAACACCGAGGTAATTCAGGCGTAGTAGGTCTGGGGCATCGTGCGTCATTACTACCTGGGAAGCAGTTGGGAGGTGCGGGAGTAGTGGGCTTAGGGCATCTAGGATCAGTGCTTCCTGGGAAGCATCTGGGGGGTTCAGGAGTAGTGGGTCTGGGGCAACGGGAGTCTGTGCTTCCTGGGAAACAACGAGGTGGTTCGGGAGAAGTAGGTCTGGGGCAACGTGAATCTGTGGAGCCGGGGAAACATCTCGGCGGTTCCGGTGTGGTTGGTCTGGGACATCTGGAGTCTGTGCTGCCTGGGAAGCAGTTAGGAGGTGCAGGGGTAGTAGGTTTAGGGCACCTTGAATCAGTACTGCCAGGGAAACAACGTGGTGGTGCTGGAGTGGTAGGTTGAGGACACCTAGGATCGGTACTACCAGGGAAACAACGTGGTGGTGTTGGAGTGGTAGGTTGAGGACACCTTGGATCGGGACTACCAGGGAAGCATCTGAAGCCTGGTGTAGAAGGAGGCAAATATGTTGGCGGATTTAAGGTGGTCGGTCTTGAGGGTTGAGGACATCTTAAGTCAGGGGAACCTGGGTAACAAGCGGGAGTTGTAGGCTTAGGACAACGGGGATCAGTACTACCAGGGTAGCATCTTGGTGGTGCAGGAGTTGTAGGTTTAGGGCACCTTGGGTCAGTACTGCCTGGGAAACAGTTTGGTGGAGCAGGAGTAGTTGGTTTCGGGCATCTAAGATCTGTGGAACCAGGGAAACATCTCGGTGGTTCCGGTGTAGTTGGTCTGGGACATCTTGGGTCAGTGCTGCCTGGGAAGCATCGTGGTGGTTCTGGAGTTGTAGGTCTCGGACACCGTGGGTCTGTGCTGCCTGGGAAGCATCGTGGAGGCTCGGGAGTAGTGGGCCTTGGGCAACGAGAATCGGTGCTGCCTGGGTAACAACGAGGTGGTTCAGGTGTGGTTGGTTTGGGACATCTTAAGTCAGTGCTGCCTGGGAAGCAATTAGGAGGTGAAGGGGTAGTGGGCTTCGGGCATCTTGGGTCTGTACTACCTGGGAAGCATCGTGGAGGCTCAGGAGTAGTGGGTCTAGGGCATCTTGGGTCTGTGCTGCCTGGGAAACAACGAGGTGGTTCAGGAGTAGTAGGTCTAGGGCACCGTGGGTCTGTGCTTCCAGGGGAACAACGAGGTGGTTCAGGAGTAGTAGGTCTAGGGCACCGTGGGTCTGTGCTTCCAGGGAAACAACGAGGTGGTTCGGGAGTAGAAGGTCTAGGGCACCGTAGGTCATTGCTGCCTGGGAAACAGTTCGGAGGAGCAGGCGTAGTTGGTTTCGGGCATCTAAGATCTGTAGAGCCAGGGAAACAGCGTGGTGGTGCTGGAGTAGTAGGTTGAGGGCACCTTAAATCTGTACTACCAGGGAAACATTTGAAGCCTGGTGTAGAAGGAGGTAAATATGTTGGTGGATTTAACGTGGTCGGTCGTGAGGGTTGAGGACATCTTAAGTCAGGGGAACCAGGGTAACAAGCGGGAGTTGTAGGCTTAGGACAACGGGGATCAGTACTACCAGGGTAGCATCTTGGTGGTGCAGGTGTTGTAGGTTTAGGACACCTAGGATCTGTACTGCCTGGGAAACAGTTTGGTGGAGCTGGCGTCGTTGGCTTTGGGCATCTGGGATCTGTGGAACCAGGGAAACATCTTGGCGGTTCAGGTGTTGTTGGTCTGGGGCACCTTGCATCAGTGCTTCCAGGGTAACAGTTGGGAGGAGCAGGTGTTGTTGGTTTCGGACAACGTGGATCGGTGCTACCGGGGAAACATCTAGGTGGTTCAGGTGTTGTTGGTCTGGGGCACCTTGCATCAGTGCTTCCAGGGTAACAGTTGGGAGGAGCAGGTGTTGTTGGTTTCGGACAACGTGGATCGGTGCTACCGGGGAAACATCTAGGTGGTTCAGGTGTGGTTGGTCTGGGACATCTTGGGTCAGTGCTGCCTGGGTAGCAATTGGGCGGTGAAGGGGTAGTGGGCTTCGGGCATCTTGGGTCTGTGCTGCCTGGGAAGCATCGTGGAGGCTCCGGAGTAGTGGGCCTTGGGCAACGAGGGTTTGTGCTGCCTGGGAAGCATTTGGGAGGTGCAGGCGTTGTTGGTTTCGGACATCTAGGATCTGTGGAGCCGGGGAAACATCTCGGCGGTTCCGGTGTGGTTGGTCTGGGACATCTTAGATCAGTGCTACCTGGGAAGCAGTTGGGAGGAGCGGGTGTAGTTGGTTTCGGGCAACGAGAGTCTGTGCTGCCAGGGAAACAGCGTGGTGGTTGTGGAGTCGTAGGTTGAGGACACCTTGGATCAGTACTACCAGGGGAGCATCTAAAGCCAGGTGTCGAAGGAGGCAAATATGTTGGCGGATTTAACGTGGTTGGTCGTGAGGGTTGAGGACATCTTAAGTCAGGGGAACCTGGGTAACAAGCAGGAGTTGTAGGCTTAGGACAACGGGGATCAGTACTACCAGGGTAGCATCTTGGTGGTGCAAGAGTTGTAGGTTTAGGGCACCTTGGGTCAGTACTGCCTGAAAAACAGTTTGGTGGAGCAGGAGTAGTTGGTTTCGGGCATCTAGGATCTGTGGAACCAGGGAAACATCTCGGCGGTTCCGGTGTAGTTGGTCTGGGACATCTTGGGTCAGTGCTGCCTGGGAAGCATCGTGGTGGTTCTGGAGTTGTAGGTCTCGGACACCGTGGGTCTGTGCTGCCTGGGAAGCATCGTGGAGGCTCGGGAGTAGTGGGCCTTGGGCAACGAGAGTCTGTGCTGCCAGGGAAGCATCGAGGAGGCTCGGGAGTAGTGGGCCTTGGGCAACGAGAGTCTGTGCTGCCAGGGAAACAACGAGGTGGTTCAGGAGTAGTAGGTCTAGGGCACCGAGGGTCAGTGCTGCCAGGGAAGCATCGTGGAGGCTCGGGAGTAGTGGGCCTTGGGCAACGAGAGTCTGTGCTACCAGGGAAGCATCGAAGAGGTTCAGGTGTAGTAGGTCTGGGGCAGCGAGAGTCAGTGCTGCCTGGGAAGCAATTTGGAGGTGCAGGGGTAGTGGGCTTTGGGCATCTTGAGTCTGTGCTGCCTAGGAAGCATCGTGGAGGTTCCGGAGTAGTGGGCCTTGGGCAACGTGAGTCTGTGCTGCCTGGGAAACAGTTTGGTGGAGCTGGCGTCGTTGGCTTTGGGCATCTGGGATCTGTGGAACCAGGGAAACATCTTGGCGGTTCAGGTGTTGTTGGTCTGGGGCACCTTGCATCAGTGCTTCCAGGGTAACAGTTGGGAGGAGCAGGTGTTGTTGGTTTCGGACAACGTGGATCGGTGCTACCGGGGAAACATCTAGGTGGTTTAGGTGTTGTTGGTCTGGGGCACCTTGCATCAGTGCTTCCAGGGAAACAACGAGGTGGTGCTGGAGTGGTAGGTTGAGGACACCTTGGATCCGTACTGCCAGGGAAGCATCTAAAGCCTGGTGTAGAAGGAGGCAAATATGTTGGCGGATTCAAAGTAGTTGGTCGTGAGGGTTGGGGACATCTTAAATCGGGTGAACCAGGGTAACAAGCGGGTGTTGTAGGCTTAGGACAACGTGGGTCTGAACTGCCGGGATAACAACGCGGCGGAGTAGGACTTGTTGGTCTTACTGTTGGTGGACTAACAGTTGACGGCTTAGGACAGAATGGTGAGTCAGGTAATCCAGGATAGCACACAGGAGTAGTAGGCTTTGGACAACGTGGGTCTGTGCTGCCTGGGAAGCACCTTGGAGGTGCAGGTGTAGTAGGTTTGGGACAACGTGGATCGGTGCTACCGGGGAAACATCTAGGTGGTTCAGGAGTTGTTGGTCTGGGGCACCTTGCATCAGTGCTTCCAGGGTAACAATTGGGAGGAGCAGGTGTTGTTGGTTTCGGACAACGTAGATCGGTGCTACCGGGGAAACATCTTGGTGGTTCAGGTGTTGTTGGCCTGGGGCATCTTGTATCAGTGCTTCCAGGGTAACAGTTGGGAGGAGCAGGTGTTGTTGGTTTTGGACAACGTGGATCGGTGCTACCGGGGAAACATCTAGGTGGTTCAGGTGTTGTTGGTCTAGGGCACCTTGCATCAGTGCTTCCAGGGTAACAGTTTGGAGGAGCAGGTGTTGTTGGTTTGGGACAACGTGGATCGGTGCTACCGGGGAAACATCTTGGGGGTGCTGGTGTGGTAGGTTTTGGGCATCTTTGGTCTGTATTGCCGGGGTAACAATTTGGTGAAGCAGGGGTAGTGGGTCTGGGACACCGAGCATCCGTGGAACCTGGGTAACATTTGGGTTGTATTGTTGATGGTGGTAAATAAGTAGGAGGATTTAAAGTAGTAGGCCTAGGCGGTTGTGGGCAATTTGGATCAGGCGAGCCTGGGTAGCAAGCCGGTGTTGTGGGTTTAGGACAACGCGGATCAGTGCTACCAGGGAAACATCTAGGAGGAGCTGGTGTAGTAGGTTTCGGGCATCTAGGATCTGTAGAGCCAGGGAAACATCTTGGCGGTTCAGGTGTGGTTGGTCTGGGGCATCTTGCATCAGTGCTTCCAGGGTAACAGTTGGGAGGAGCAGGTGTTGTTGGTCTGGGACATCTTGCATCATTATTTCCAGGATAGCAATTGGGAGGAGCCGGCGTAGTCGGTTGCGGGCATCGAGGATCAGCACTGCCAGGGAAACACCGTGGTGGTGCTGGAGTCGTAGGTTGAGGACATCTGGGATCTGAGTAGCCAGGGAAACATCTAGGTGGTTCAGGCGATGTTGGTCGAGGGCACCTTGCATCGGTGCTTCCAGGGTAACAGTTGGGAGGAGCAGGTGTTGTTGGTTTCGGACAACGTGGATCAGTGCTACCGGGGAAACATCTAGGTGGTTCAGGTGTTGTTGGTCTAGGGCACCTTGCATCAGTGCTTCCAGGGTAACAGTTGGGAGGAGCAGGTGTTGTTGGTTTTGGACAACGTGGATCAGTGCTACCGGGGAAACATCTAGGTGGTTCAGGTGTTGTAGGTCTGGGGCACCTTGCATCAGTGCTTCCAGGGTAACAGTTGGGAGGAGCAGGTGTTGTTGGTTTTGGACAACGTGGATCGGTGCTACCGGGGAAACATCTAGGTGGTTCAGGTGTTGTTGGTCTAGGGCACCTTGCATCAGTGCTTCCAGGGTAACAGTTGGGAGGAGCAGGTGTTGTTGGTTTGGGACAACGTGGATCAGTGCTACCGGGGAAACATCTTGGCGGTGCTGGAGTGGTGGGTCTTGGGCATCTTTGGTCTGTATTGCCGGGGTAGCAATTAGGTGGAGCAGGAGTAGTGGGTCTGGGACACCGAGCATCCGTGGAACCTGGGTAACATTTGGGTTGTATTGTTGATGGTGGTAAATAAGTAGGAGGATTTAAAGTAGTAGGCCTAGGCGGTTGTGGACAATTTGGATCAGGCGAGCCTGGGTAGCAAGCCGGTGTTGTGGGTTTAGGACAACGCGGATCAGTGCTACCAGGGAAACATCTAGGAGGAGCTGGTGTAGTAGGTTTCGGGCATCTAGGATCTGTAGAGCCAGGGAAACATCTTGGCGGTTCAGGTGTGGTTGGTCTGGGGCATCTTGCATCAGTGCTTCCAGGGTAACAGTTGGGAGGAGCAGGTGTTGTTGGTCTGGGACATCTTGCATCATTATTTCCAGGATAGCAATTGGGAGGAGCCGGTGTAGTCGGTTGCGGGCATCGAGGATCAGCACTGCCAGGGAAACACCGTGGTGGTGCTGGAGTCGTAGGTTGAGGACATCTGGGATCTGAGGAGCCAGGGAAACATCTAGGTGGTTCAGGTGTTGTTGGTCTAGGGCACCTTGCATCGGTGCTTCCAGGGTAACAGTTCGGAGGAGCAGGTGTTGTTGGTTTCGGACAACGTGGATCGGTGCTACCGGGGAAACATCTTGGCGGTTCAGGTGTTGTAGGTCTGGGGCATCTTGCATCAGTGCTTCCAGGGTAACAGTTGGGAGGAGCAGGTGTTGTTGGTTTTGGACAACGTGGATCAGTGCTACCGGGGAAACATCTAGGTGGTTCAGGTGTTGTAGGTCTGGGGCACCTTGCATCAGTGCTTCCAGGGTAACAGTTGGGAGGAGCAGGTGTTGTTGGTTTTGGACAACGTGGATCAGTGCTACCGGGGAAACATCTTGGTGGTTCAGGTGTTGTTGGCCTAGGGCACCTTGCATCAGTGCTTCCAGGGTAACAGTTGGGAGGAGCAGGTGTTGTTGGTTTCGGACAACGTGGATCAGTGCTACCGGGGAAACATCTAGGTGGTTCAGGTGTTGTTGGCCTAGGGCACCTTGCATCAGTGCTTCCAGGGTAACAGTTGGGAGGAGCAGGTGTTGTTGGTTTCGGACAACGTGGATCAGTGCTACCGGGGAAACACCTAGGTGGTTCAGGTGTTGTAGGTCTGGGGCATCTTTGGTCTGTATTGCCGGGATAGCAATTGGGTGGAGCAGGGGTAGTGGGTCTGGGGCACCTTGCATCAGTGCTTCCAGGGTAACAATTAGGTCCTGAAGGAGTAGTTACAGGTGGTAAATACGTCGACGGTTTAAATGTAGTTGGTTGTCCAATAGTCGTGGGCCTAGGACATCTAGCATCAGTACTGCCAGGGTAGCAGTTTGGTGGTGCAGGAGTCGTTGGTCTAGGGCAGTTAGGATTAGCACTGCCTGGGTAACATCTGCCTGATGAAGTAGTGACGGTGAGGCAACGAGGGTCGTTATTGCCAGGATAACAGTTAGGCAGATTTGGTCTGACTGTTGTTGAGACTTCGATCTTGGTACCATCACAACTTGAGTCACAGTTGTTGGTACAAAGCTGGAATATACAAATAAAAAATTAGGAAGAGTTCCATCACATTATTGTCTGTTTTTGTATTAATTGTTATTAGAGTGGCAACAAAAATATATCATCTGTAAAAATTTCAACTATGTAGCTATCACGGTTCAGCTTACTAATCCTTTGGGCTATGTCGGTAACTTTAGTTCGTTTACGAATCTCCATATCTGATTCGATCTCGTAGTGAAACACCAAGCATAGCCCTCTCCATAGCACGCTGAGCGATTCTGAGCTTTCTTATGAGGCTCTTATTAATCTTCTTATACATATAAAATGGTTTGTCCTGACTGACTAACTGACTGACGGATCAGCGCACAGCCTAAACCGCTGATCGTAGAGACCTGAAACTTGGAGGGTGTGTTCTTTGCATGACGTGGGCATTTGATAAGAAATTATTTTTCGAAATGCTACCTTTTACGAGATGAAAAAGGGGGGCAAAGTTTGTATGGGACAACGTGATGCCTTGGTCCAATCCTATTAGAACCATTTTCAACGTCTACGCGGAAAAAGTCGCGGGAAAA
Organism: Idaea aversata; assembly: GCA_907269075.1. Lineage (NCBI taxonomy): Eukaryota > Metazoa > Arthropoda > Insecta > Lepidoptera > Geometridae > Idaea > Idaea aversata. Next base: position 5,523,270 of record OU026103.1, read on the forward strand.
AGCTAGTTTTTACATAGAGTAAAATGCTCTTATATTATGGGACAGCTGCGCCCCGCGGTTTCACCTGCATTAGTCCCGATCCCGTGGGAATATCAAAATAAAAAGTAGCTTATAACTTTCCTTGACATATTATTATGAACTATCCAACACAAAAATAATTTTTCAATTCGACCAGTATAGTTCCTGAGATTAGCGCGTTCAAACAAACAAACAAACTCTTCAGCTTTATAATATTAGTATAGATAAGTATAGATGTCTTACCTCGACGTTACAAGTAAGGTAGACTTGATCTGTATCTGGAAAGCGGAAAGCGCTGACTTTGCTGTAAGCTATCAAAGTGGCTCCACTTCGTCCTGTATTCGTTGATTTACCGAACACATCTATTAGTTTTTTTCTGAAAAATATAACAATATAGGTATAATTTATTGATTAATTAATTTATCCCCTTAATATTTAAGATGCTCCTATCCCATTAAAGCATACACTTAAATGTCAATTTAATCGCCACTTAAGATAAGTAGCCTTTTAGTATTCGGGTGTTAGACTCGAAATCAACAACCCTATCTTACTAGCTTTAATCTGTCGCTGATAATATATTACGTCCATGGTCGCTAATGTTTTTTCTGTCATTTTCTCGTCTATAATATGAACGCTGTGGTCCAACTTAGATGCGCGCATTAGCGAACTAAAAATGCTTACGGCACATGCAGCTGTAATGTCCATTTTGAACCGTGTCAGCGACTAGAGCGAGCAATGTGGTGCTGATGGTGATGTACCCACGAACAGACAGACCGATAGACGAACATGCGAATGATTTTATAAGGGTTTCTTTTGAAGTACCTACGGAACCCTTAAAAAGGAGAAAAGTCCTCTCCTAGTGTGTAACCTTTCTCACAAGATAATAAAAAAAAAGTTTTTCACTCCTTTTTTTAATGAACAAACCTCGGGCAACCCTCCTGGTCTGTGAGCTGTATCTTGTTGGTCCTAGGGCTGTCATACTCTTCGTTATCATACGCCCAACAATCGTGTATCCTAAGATTGAACTGGTTTCTCGTATCCTTCAAGTAAACCAGGATAGTCAGGTATTCACCGATCTTGATCGAGTCCTTCAGAGGAGTTGTCTAAGAAAGAGAATGGATATTATAAACAAAACAATAGTCTACAAATACTGCGAAACTTTGAAGACCTAGATGACTACATAGATTTACAAGTTGCAGGTGACGAGTTGCCTTTGAGGATCTGAACGCCAATTCTCCTATATAACATTGTTTAAATTACATAGCATAATTTCTATTGCACAAAAATACCCTCAAAGTCAGTTTTTTTTTGTCAAAAAGCGGAGTTTAAGGGTATTCTGAGCTACTTAGAGGGCAGTTTTTGCAATAGAAATGATATTGAAACGTAATTATCAGTTTTTTGTCATAAAGCGGAGTTTAAGGGTATTCTGAGCTACTTAGAGGATATTTTTTGCAATCGAAATGATATTGAAACGTAATTATTAGTTTTTTGTCATAAAGCGGAGTTTAAGGGTATTCTGAGCTACTTAGAGGGATTTTTTTGCAATAGAAATGATATTTAAATGTAATTTGAAAAATGTTATTTACGAGAGTTATTAGTTTTCTGGGTGTTTATAAATTCGCCTCGATTTATTTTGCTCTCATTTTAGCTATTATTCAACATTAAACTTCAATTCTAGCAGGACTTTAACATTCACAATAAAAAACATTCTAATGACATCAATTCTAAAACTCTCCGATTGATCACCACTTTAGTTCGTGAAGTCAAAACTATACAAAAAAAAAGATTACTAAACTATACAAAAAAAATTATTTAAAAAATTAATCCTTGGTTTTAAAGTACAAACCACAGTTTATCTTACAGTTTTACATTATTTTCGTAATGCGTAATTTTGTTCTGGACTAGGTCCTCACCCGCTAACCCGTGATAAGGAACTTCGTTCAAAGAAACCTACATTAGGGAACACTCCTTTCTGTATATCCATCCAGCACTCGACACCACCAGCTGGACCTTCGACAGCGACCACATCAAGCATATCCACCATGAACGGCTTCAGTTTCAGCAGGTGACGGTCTCTTGATGCCACTGCGTTTACTCCAGTTGACACTTCTAAGGACGTTCGGGCACATGATATCTGAAAAACGTGAAAATTATAATTAGCTGTATGTTTTGGTTTTCTATGTCGCGAGAAAATTGAAATAAGTATGAGTAGTTTTGCGTAAAAAGGGTTTTATTTGTAGTTGGATAAATCATTTGCATTTGCAAAGCATATGATGTTTTACAAATTTAATTGTCAGTGACCAATACAGATGGTGCCATTAGCAGAGGGAAAGAACCGTAATGCCGTATTGACCAGTGTGTCAAACTCAAACTCAATTTTTTTTATTCAATGGGTGTCATGCAGTGCATAAATCACTTTGAAGCGTCTTAAAAATTAAGTTAGGATGTGTGCCTTTAGAACGCGGAACCAATGAGAAGAAGGCACAAGAAAATCATAGGGTTTTTTTCTTTTTGTCATCACAAAGGTCAAGATAATAAATTTATGGAGCAATTATCAATTATGTCGTAAAGCACCTCAGTCATATCCGACTGTAATCCCATTATGACCAACATTGAAGTACTAAATAAATCTCATACAACTGTTACACACCTTTCTGGCGAAATCCAGCGGCCCCTGCACCAGGTCATCAGCTTGGAAGACAATCACATTATCGATTGTGCCGCAAGCATTACATAGAGGGCGCGATCCGCAAGCGTTCAGAGGAACTCGGAATGAGTACCGAGATTGACTGCCTCCAAGCGATACGTATCTGGAAAGTATAGAAAAAGTTGTTAGAAAACATAAAGATTTTGACCGGAGTGTTGCCATTTTTTTTTACTATAAATTAACTAAAACCAAAGACAGATATTTCTCCTATCGGGGTAAATTAGTATACTATAGCCAAACGACCTGCGTCAAATGAGAAATAATTTGTGTTAAATTAACTTACCTACTACTTAAATCGTCCTTCACTAATCATAGAATTAAAATAGAAGGGAAGAAAAATATTTATTGGACATAAACCCGCTACAAACAAGAACAAAATAACGGAAAACATGAAGTGGACTGGACAAAAACAAAGAAGTCACTCGAAGATGGTAACAAAAACAATATAAAAACAAAGTCGGATTACGGACGATAATTTTATGTGTCATAAAAACTCTTTTGTATCGTTGACACTATCATTTTAATACGTTGCTATGGATCTTGTCAATAACGTAATAATATGACGATTTTTGTGAGTGCCGGTGTTCATCAATTTATAAGACGTCATCACGTCAATACAAATATTAAATAATATAAAACAACTATAACAGTAGTCTAGGTACCTAACTTATGTTAGTCTACAAGTCTTCAATGACAATTTGACAGGTAGGTATTATTGATGAAGACATTACCGTTCCTCAAGTTTTTACGATGTTGACAAAATCATTACTCGTAACGATAGCATCATGCATTTGCATTGCATAGCGTCATTCTGTTTTAAGTGTCGTTAAAATTAAATAAGCAAGTTTATTTATATAAAAATGAGATCATTTTGACCTCAAAGTTTTATTAGAATGCTTCGAACATGCGTAGAATTCTTTATGTTAATGTTTTAGAGATCCTGGTTAAGTTAAAAATAAGAGTCAAAGCCATGTGTTTTTATTTAAATACATAAAGACAATTCTTTAACTATGGCCATACGAGATATATTTACAGTCAACATCGATGCAAGTAAATCCCATGGAAGACATCAGAGACCTCGACATAACTAGTATTATACCTAACATTTACACGCAAGATATCTAAAAGAAGGCATTTCACCCTATCTTAACTTTAGACTAATAAAATCCAACTTACTTGCACTTAGAATAATTAACAAATCCTTTACTATAAATAATCATATCGAAGACATCAAGGAACTTGACGGTGCCATCCAACCATATTGTCACATTGGACATCAAAATGGGAAAATGACATCATACTTAAGCTATTTAATCTATAGACTAATCTAAACCAACTTACTTGCACTTAGGATAATTAAGGTATCCTTTATTATAAATAATCCCATCGAAGACATCAGGGAACTCGACAATGTCATAAATCCATAACTATTCTCTCATTAGACATCTAAATGGGAAGATGGCATCTTACTTCAGCTCTCTAATATTTAGACTAATCTAAACCAACTTACTTGCACTTAGGATCATTAAGGTATCCTTTACTATAAATAATCCCATCGAAGACATCAGGGAATTCGACTGTGACATCTATAAAATCGCCTCCACATTGGACATTTATATCGGGCGAGTACGGTGAATCTACTGCACGAGACCCTCGCATAAAGTGGACCCCTTCTTCGGAGCTCTCCGCGTAGAACGGAGAGAGTGCATTGTCTCCGAACAGCTCGAGGTTTAGCTCGGCCGCTGTTAACGTGTTATCTGATGCTGCAGCCAGTGACAGCTGAAACACATACAAGACAATTTTTGATGACTGAAAACAAACATTTAGGGGTTTTGTAGCCCTATATCGGACCATGCTATAAGGAATCTTAATGGAAATAGCTTTAAAGGTTGGCATGGGCATATAATCAGTGGCGCCATCTACCAAACTATTTGGCAATTATAACTATTTTCAAATTCATTTTGAAAATACCTCATTACAATTTTACAACATTCTTTGAAATTGTTTAATTTAAAGTAAGCACGCAATTTTTAAATCATTTAAACTACCTACCTTACCTCATCATATTCTCCTACCTAATTTGATAATTATTTGGCCAATTACATCGTTACTTGAGCAACCAAGGACTTAAGATTTAGGCAAGTTATTTAAGGTGCATTTAAGAGCCAAAAGTATTGTAGATTATGCTTAATACTAAAATTGTCAATGATTGCATAAAAATTGTAGCTAAGTGTTGTTGGGTGTACCAGTTAAAGGTGAAATCTTTTTCTACATTTAGGTAGTTATAATTTAAAAACTATGTTTTTTGTTGTTCCTAAGCTCCTAGAGCTATCATTCATTGGCCTTTATCCCTAATTTAAGAAAAGACAGCATTGTGTTTGGTATAAATTATGCTGACAAGAAATTTTCTGAATCAGAAAATATTTATTTAAGAACTGGGTCCAATATTATGGTATTGAGGTTTTATATAATACAGTGCCCAGCAGTTTATCCTTTACGGATGTACAATAATAGGTAAAATTATAAATACCAAATACCAATTTATGGCTTTAAATTATACCAAAATGGTTCTCATATGCACCTTAAGCTATCTATCAACAGCATCTGAAATATATTGTTTTAAGTGCACAATAATTCTTTCCGCTCTCACGTATATTTCATGAAGTTAGCGCGGTTGTAAAGTGTATTACACACTAATTTGTTATTTGATTTAAAGAAAAACAGAATTTTGGTAGAGTAGTAAGAAGCCACTTCAATTATCGTGGTCGGGTAAAAAGAAGCCATGGCTCCAATTGCCTGATGAATTTAAATTATTGTTCTTCAGACGATTAGAGTCGTTCAAAATTTCAACAAAAAAGTTATTGTTTCTTGTACTACAGTTAGAAGAAAAGTCTTCATTTTAGTTTACGTGTATCTTAAATTTATTTACTTATAATTGATTATTATCAATTATTTTCTACCCTCTTACTTACATTGCAAAAAGCGAAGATTTAAACAAAAAATCTTGCATTAAAAAATAAAAATATGTTTTTTATCACAGTTGCTCATAAAGTGGATCTTATTAAACCGCTTTTAGGCTCATAATGCAACGTAATACACGCGTGCGATAAAAAAAAATCCAACTAGTGTTGGAAAATAATACGTCATCCCGATATGTCAAATACGTATCTTACTGCTAATGACATATAGTAGATGAAACATTCTTAAGGACATCGTTCAAATCGTACCCAAAAATTAACGTGCCGGCCACAAAAAAAAATGTTTCTATCTTGTAGAGAATAACATTTTAAATAATGTTTAATAAGGCAACAAAGAGCTACGATGAACCATCGTTGAGTTATTTTACATTGAAAACCCAAAAAAATGCATTTTGTAGAGATCCGTTTGACCACTTCTAAGATATTACTACAGAAAAAATATAAAAATAAGTAGTAAATGGAAAAGTTTTGTCTGTTTTTATTATATTTATATACATAGGTATATCCAATAACCCTTTCAGAAGTTATAGTGGGATCTTAAAAGTGGTCAAACGGATCCCTATAAAATGCATTTTTTGGGTTTTCAATGTAAAATAACTCAACGATTTTTGATCGTAGCTCTTTGTTGCCTTAGTAAACATTGTTTAAAATGTTATTCTCTACAAGATACAAATAATTTTTATTACTGGCCGGCATTTTTTTTTGTGGGTATTTTTTGTTAGAAACATGAATGATCTCCTTTATCTGGGTTATACTGTTTTGATGTATAGAAAAAGGTACCATTCAAAGAGTTTTTAAGCCTTGCTGGCTTAAAACTCTTTGTTGGTTGTCTCTAAAGTCTGCGAACGATAATATTACGTAATGACGTCTTTGAAAATAATTAAAAATTGAGTTTTGTTTTTATTTTGTTTTTTCTTTAGGTACATAAATATATTTTTTTTATATATTCTGTTTTTAATGAAACCCGGAACTAATATATTCTGTTTTTAACCGCCGACGCAAAAACAAATGAAAAAAAACCCTAAAAAAATATTGTATGTCAGACGCTGTATAGGTTAAAAGTCTTTTGCCTAGCCTTTCGGGAGTGTAATTAACAAAAAATAGTAAACATAACCTAAAATTCTTTAAAACTTTTTATTATTAAAATTTTAACAAGTCTTTTTTTTTATTCGCAACTGTGATAAAAAACGTCGTACGATACACGTGTGAATTGATCATTCCATCTCGGCTTTTGCCACGCTCGCGTTCCGCTCGCGCGTCATAAACCGCCTCTATGGAATGATCAACTTTCCACACTTGTATCGCAATGTACTATTAATACACTCGTTAATATTAATTACATTGTTATAATACGTAATAATATACAATTTGAATGTAAACTTTTATAGGCGCTGTCAGCCTGACAAAGTAATGTTAATGCTATGTTTACAACAAGCTTTAGTTTATTAAGTACCTACTTATTGTTTGTAAAAAATTTTTTTTATTGTCAATAAAGAAATTTTAAAATTAATTAAATTATTTATTTTATGAGAAGTCTTTTCCTATATTATCTTTAACTATAAAATTTCTATAATACCTACATACATGTATAATAATAGTTAGGTAATGGTGTCGATTCGGTATAACACGACGACTTAACTTAACCTAACTAAAATACGACTAAAATAAGTTAAGTCATTTTTATATTCAATTCGGTTTTGCCGTCAAACTAAATTTGGTTGCCTTTTGACAGATTGTTCGACACAATTAAATTTATTAAAAGAGTCCGGACATTTTTAGTGTAGGAGCTTGGCATTGTGATTTTTTTCCGCGGTTTATTTAATACCCCGTTTCCATAACACTTTAGCGATCCGGTGTCAAGGCATTATTTGTTGGTCATAATGACCTCTATCGATAGGAATGAGTCTCAAAATGAACCGATGCATTTTAAGTTACAGGCATGTTGTGTCTAAAGGCCTTTGCACCCGGCAGCGCAAAAGTATTCAATTGAATGCCCCTCAGCCTTATTCTAATGGTTTACGGTTTATTCTTAGGTTGGGATTAGAAGAAAGAACGGAGTCTCAGAAAAACAAAGCGCGAATCAACCAAGTATTAACAGTTTCCCATTTTGACAAATCTGGCCGGAAAATACTAGTTTTAGCTGTTTATTTTACGTTTCTTCTGTATCTGCTACAGCAACTACCATAATACTCCTCCATTTTCACCCCAAAAATCAACAAAAAATCGTAAAAACTTCAGAAAGTGGTTGCATTAATTTTAATCGATACGAAATAGGTCGCGACTAAAATTAGTCGTAATTTAGTTTGAAATTTCTAAAATTTGACTGTTAGACGATCATTCCGAATTGTAAAATTGTGTTTTGGACTTAATTTAGTTCGACTTAACTAAAAATTAGTTTACTCCTGTCAAATTTGGTTAGGTTGGGTATTTCCGAATAGCAAACATAATTTTACACATCTAAACCTAATTTTAGTTAAGTTAAGTCGTATTTGTGTACATTCGAATCGAGTCCAATATAGATAGACTACTTAAATAAAGTTAAACAAAATCGATACAATTTTTTCACTTGGCAGCAAAAAACTCTATAAAATATTTTGAGTTGTTAGCATTGTTTTTATAGGTTCATTGACCTAAGTAGTTTTCATACATAACTTAGACATACCCAAGTACAAAGTTATTTCAAAATCTACGCAATTTAAGTAAATGGGCATTCATCTTTAAATTGTTATTTGTTCAACGGTACTTTTGGTCAATTGAATTGTTGTTGGAAATTGCTGGTTTCTTAATATATTTGGCTTCCGTTTTACCAACAGATCGATGTTTCCTAGTTTTATGAGCTTTTATAAAAGGTTACGATTTTTTTTAGTTTAATTCCTGATCTCGTGGGAATATTAGAAATAGCTCGGCTGGTCTTAGACAAAATTTAAAACCAGTCCAGCAATTATTTCTTCTTTATTAAATTAATTTTTAAGATGTGGCAATACCATTATTTGGTAGTGGGCTAATAGCTAGCCCCGTAAATAATACCTAAATTCTAAGTAAATTACATTTTCACACCTGCAGCACTTTAATCACGGATTAAAGCCCTATTAACCTCAACTTAAAGCAAGACTTTATTCCCAAGGGAGATAATGTTGTATTAAACTCCCAAGGGAATAAAGTGATTTGAATTTGGAACGTTGAAATTCGTGTGAAAATTCTTGGTTTTAATTTTGAAGGTTCTTTTTTTTTTGTTTGCTGAGCAAACAAAAAAAAAAAAAGAAAATTTATTGGTCTACTAAAATCTAGCAGGCCACGATTTATGTTTTTTATTTTGATTTTTACGTTAGGTCTAAGCAAATAGGTTTTGCCTATAATACCTACCAAATATTTACCATCATGAGTTAACCTGAGAGTCCCTCGTTACACTCAGAGTTCAATATACCACCCACAACATAAGACATTGCTTTATGCCCTTGATGCATAATCTACTATTTTAAAATCAATCTCCGCACTAATAATTTGTTAAAACGTCATTTGCACTACCTACAATTATTAAGTTACGCACTATTTTAAAATTAATCGAACTTGTTGCTCATAAAACCCAATCTTTATTAATAATTATTACGGTTTTCGCTTTACGTAATTCCATTACTTTGCAAATGCATATAGTTGCAAAACTAACACAAAACCAATTATATAGATAGATACCTACCTATTCAAGTATGTATGTACGCTCTTTGACCTTTGTAATAGATATTGCATTACATAAGTAGTGAAATATGTTTTTAAATGGCCGATTTGTAGCTCGATGTAATAGCTTTTGATAATAATATAAATATCAAACATATTTCAGTCAATAAGGCTAATTCAAAAGTCTTCGTTGATTTCGTAGCGGGATGCCTACTATCGCACTTAGCTGATTTTATTATCTTTCATAAAATCTGTAGCACATTACTAAAATGTACTAGTACTTAATTTAAAAATGGAGTTTTACAATAAAGAATTTATCTATCTATCTAAAATCGTTATACCTTGTTAGATGGCACCACCCCTTACAGCCGAAATGTATACCGCTCCTAACTTGTTACAATCATTTACAGATATCTTTTCTGTCAATAAAAGTCTATATGAAGGCTGTGGTTCGAATGAAGCTAACGGTCAAATCTCTCCGTCTGAAACCGTAAGCGTATTAAAAATGCTAACGGCCGGCGGCACGGGGGCGACGCTATGCGCGAACATGGAGCACGTTAATAAAAACAACTAGACCACAGGCAAAAATCTAAGCATAAATACTAGTCTGAGACGGTAATCCAACATTGTGCGATCTGGGTCGTCAATATAAGTAGTACTGGTGATATTTACCTGCACGAGGGCGATTAGTGCCGCTAGGCGCATGATAGCGGCTTCATGGGGCCCTGAAACAAACAAAAACTAAATTAGTTATTTTCGTTCTAAAAGCTTTTATTCGCCAACCCGGTCCGAATGGTGGAATCTATAATCAGACGGCTAATTCTCGTAAATCAAATTACATTGTAACATCATTTCGATTACAAAGAATACCAAAAACTGACTTTGAGGGCATTTTTTGTAATCAAAACGCAATAGAAATGCAATCGCAAGGAAATAGAATGATAATGTTCAGCAGTAGATGTCTTGTGCCTGTCTAAGGAAAATAGAACCAGAAGTGAAACCATGGAAGATAAAATTTAACAATTCATTAATAACTAGCTGTACCCTGCCACGCTTCGCTGTGGTCGCGGTCGCGGAAATGTGACTGATGCAAAAATTAGATAAAAACAATCCTTGATGCGGATTATATATCATTCTACAATTTCAGCTCGATCGGTGTTTTTGAAGCGTACACCAACCAACATAACATTTTTTTATATATAAAATAGATAAAATAAAGGTTTAAAAGAACAATTAATCGCGCACGCACTACCGCCACATGAGTATTCTCTACTCATGTGCTATCGCCACATGCTACCGCCACGCACCGAATCCCTAAGGCCCTCTGACGCCTGATATTTTGAAGACAATAAATTCTAAAAACAAATGCGTAAATATAAACAACCTAAGTACGTACGGCATGGATAATTTGCATTGGACCGAATCCCACATTCTAGTTCTTGTTTATCTATTTAACCATACGATGTCATTTATCAAATGCCAGCGACAATATCACCTATTTTGCATTGTTGTTACAATTAGAATCAAAAAAGTTGTAAAATAATGTCGACTTTTGGATTTGATTGTTTAAATATCTAGATTTGGTGCATAAGTTCTCTCACAGTGATAATTTAGTTTCAAAAATATTACGAAAGCGTTTATTTTTAGAGGTAGGTATATGATGAAAGCCAATTTAATTTTGACTTTTTTAAAGCGTTTTGGTCACGAACAAGCACAGCTTTTAAACAACATTTAGACTTGTAGCTTGAAACAAGCAAATGAATACGGCTCTGGAACAGTTGAAGGGTTGAGTTGAGTTGAAGGGTTGAGTTGAGTTACACAATTGAAGGATTTATTTAAGTTAAACAGTTGAATGCTTGATTTGAGTTAAACAATTGAAGGATTGATTTAAGTTAAACTGTTGAAGGCTTGATTTGGGTTACACAGTTATAGGATTGAGGTGAGTTACACAGTTAAATGGTTGATTTGAGTAACACAGGTGAATGGTCAAGTTGAATTGAACAGTTTGATTTCAGTTACACAGATGAAAGGTTGAGTTGAGTTGAGCAGTCAAAGGGTTGACTTGATTTAAACAGTTGAAGGGTTGGGTTGAGTTGAGCAGTTAAAGGGTTGATTTGAGTTAAACAGTTAAAGGGTTGAGTTGAGCACTTGAGTTGAACAAGTTGACCAGTTTTAAGCTTGAAGTTTAAGATAATAGCTATCACCTTTAAAACTCATTACAAAATATTTACTTGTCTGTGAAAAATATTGCATAGAATCTTGATAATTGCAGATATTGATTTGAACTTTGTGTATTTGGATGGCAATATTTTTTACCTTTGAAATCGTGAAATGTTAACTAATTGTACTAACACCTAGTTTACTTTATTATGTAATGGCTAGCCGATAGGTATCGCCACGAGAAATTGCATACAATGGTGTCAAGTGGATACATCTAAACTAAGAAACACCGCAGACTGCAGACGTTTTTCAATTTATACTTATAATATTACTAGCTGCCCTCCGCGGTTTCACCCGCGTAACTCCCGATCCCGTGGGAATATCGGGATGTAAGCTATCCTATCTCTCAAGTTGGATCGAACTGCACATGGTGTGCGAATTTTATTATAATCGGTTAAGTGGTTTAGGAGTCCATTGAGGACAAACATTGTGACACGAGATTTATATATATTAAGATAAAGCTGAAGAGTTTGTTTGTTTGTTTGTTTGTTTGAACGCGCTAATCTCAGGAACTGCTGGTTCGAATTGAAAAAATATTTTTGTGTTGGATAGTCCATTTATCGAGGAAGGTTATAGGCTATTTTATATCCCGATATTCCCACGGGATCGGGAGTTAGGCGGGTGAAACTGCGGAGCGCAGCTAGTAGTTTATAAATTCCTAGCAGCGCGCTGCGGTTTCACCCGTGTAAGTCCCGATCCCGTGGGAATATCGAAATATAAAATAGCCTATAGCCTTCCTCGACAAATGAACTATCCAACACAAAAATAATTTTTCAATTGGAACCAGTAGTTCCTAAGATTAGCGCGTTCAAACAAACAAACAAACTATTCAGCTTTATAATATTAGTATAGATAATTCCTACATAGTATAAAACAAAGTCACTTCCCGCTGTCTGTCCATATGTATGCTCAGATCTTTATAACTACGCAACGGATTTCGATGCGGTTTTTTAAATAGATAGAGTGATTCAAGAGGTAGGCTTTAGTATATAAAACAAAAATACCACGCGTCCGAAGTCGCGGGGATTATAAATAAACTACAAATCTATATTTTTTTTTCCACAATCACTATCACTACATAATATAAAACAAAGTCGCATTCTCTGTCCCTATATCCCTATGTATGCTTAAATCATTAAAATTACGCAACGGATTTTGATGCGGCTTTTTTAAAAGATAGAGTTATTCAAGAGGAAGGTTTTTAAGTATAATACATGCATAATATAGCCGTGCGTAGCCGGTGCGGGTCGGTAGTAACATAATTAAATACGAAACATTATATGTACCAGCTAAGTAAAAACAAATACGACCCAGTTGGCACAATGGTCACCATGCCGGACTGCTTAAACACAGGGTCGCGGGTTCGATGGTGGTGATGGCGATGTGTGGAATGTCCTGCAATATTTATTTTTATTTATTTATTTAAATATAAAACGAGTCTAGAGTGGATTCGAGTGAAGTAAGAACTGTCGGCCGATCTAAAGTTTTTACTCAGCGAGACCCTAACGTAAAACATTACAAAACATTTCGTAAGGTTTTTTTATGAATAAGCCTAAATGTTTTTAAAGAATTAAATATCAATTAGAATTGTTCAGTAAACCGCAAATTACTTGATGGCATTAATATTCCATTACTGATGAGAACTTATCTTATTTGGTAAAGTTTTGTTGAGTAAAATCATATGTATACAAAATTACATAATTATACTAGCTTCTGCCCGTACTTCGTCCGCGTAAAAGTCGAAAATGGACCAAGGTTAACGCGTTATCCCATACAAACTTTGCCCCCCTTTTTCACCCCCTTAGGGGTAGAATTTCGGAAAATCCTTTCTTATCGGATGCCTACGTCATACAAAGAACACACCTTCCAATTTTCAGGTTTCTACGATCAGCAGGTTAGGCTGTGCGTTGATCCGTCAGTCAGTCAGTCATTCAGGACAAAGCATTTCATATGTAAAAATAGAAAGAATACGCATGAATTGATCCTCCTCTTTTTATGAAGTAGGTTACAAATTAGTCTCCATTTATAGGTAAAAACAATTTAGATTGGCCAAAACCTATACTACCTTTATTTTACCCATAATAGTCGCTCGTGTCCAGATTTAATAACTGGTCAATACGTGAAGCCAACTGAGCCGCTGGTTTCATCACATTGTTTTCTTTCACCATAAGAGCAATGTTTTAAACATTTAAGGTGAAGTAGGACCTGAAAACCCCTATCCCTTTCCCACGCGCGCGCCGCGCGATGACTCTATCCCTTTCCCCCGCGCGCCGCGAAATGGAAGTTATAACTGTTATATGTAATTAAAAGACTAACATCTATTTTAGTGAAAAATCATCTGTACTACCTTATAGAATTTGATGTAATGATTATAAAAATATAAATTTTGTACTTGTTTTTTCTTTACAGTCGCCGTAAAATTGATAAAGCTCAAAAAATGGCTATTTTTAGGATTGTCAGGATTTTTTCTATCGGTGCAAATCACTCTAATCGTGTTTAGAATAGAATATAGTTTATTCAAACAAACACACGACATAGTATTCACACAAATAAGAAACAATAAGAGATAGTTACAGAGAATAGTAAAACAAATAAGAAACAATAAGACATAGTTACAGAGAATAGTAAATACAAAAGACAGAATAAATAATAAGTATCTGAGAAGTCGTGTGTTGCTCGAAAGCCTCAGCATGTGCTGCAGATACGCACGCACATCTGCAGCGCTGGTCTTCCGGCCGAACCCTGTGTGTGACGTTTCCGCTCCCAAGAAACGGCTCGAAGTGTTTCGAAGTGTATGACAATACAAAGCATTTCTTCACCTTTACGACAGTAGCAATATTATTTTATGGATTTTAGTGGTTGATGCCCAAAAACTGTTTCTAAGACACCTCTATCGCGCTTCTGGTCATACCACTTCTGCTTACCAGGCACTACGACGGGCGCCCTAAATAGCATGGATTTTTGCTGGCGCTGTAATTAATGCCTCTACATTTTGGACCTCTATCCAAAGAGGTCGGAATAGCAAAAGCAAAATATGACGTCATAATCCGGTTTTACCAAATGATCCCCTACTTTTTTAACCATTTGAAGACGTTACCACGTCGAAACAATTTAAATAAATTTCGTTACCCATTAATTACCCTATCAAAAAGTAATGTGTTTATAGTCAACAAATCCTTGAACTATACATGGATGATATTATAATTATTAATTGGACATTGCTTTGCCACTGGTAAATAACAATTTTTAGATCGACTGACCTTTTGATTGTTATATTTAATTAAATTAGAAGATCTCATTCTTAATAATGTCAGAGGTAACGTAGGTATAGGTATAATATATCACATGGCAACATTATCTACTAATCTCTTTAGAAGATATAAAAAATACAAAAATTAATAATATAGGTATATAAATTTTGATGTCTGTTATCAAGGGATTTATGTTAATCGACCACTTCTTCAAAGAGTAAGAAACATTAAGGTAGGGGGGTAAACACAAAAGATCCCATTGGGTCGAAGTGTTGCTGGCTATCTGTCAGCAGCATAAGATAAGGGATTTATGGAGCCCCGGACTTTTCGAAGGTGTGCGTGGAGCCGAAGCCAACACGTAGAGAGACCCTTTACAATAACAAGTGATGTGCACCACAAACCGGCGATCATCCCTCTCTAATGCAGCCATGGACAACTTTCGATTTTGATAGAACTATTAATAAACTACTAGGGCTATTGTGATAGGATGGTAGAGGACTGGAAACTGGGAAGCAATGGGTACTATGGCGCCTACCGTAAAAATGACCATACAAACACCGAAAAACAATTTACTATCGTTAAAAAGGTATGTACGGTAACCGAACCCACAACTGAACTAAAGTAAGCTAATAAATCTTACGATTATAAAATGTGGATGTCAATAATTAATCGCAAAACTTGGATCTTGAAACTTGGTTCCTATCAGTGTGTGTAATGGCGTCAGATGCTGATGAAGAAACTGAAAAACAAGTGACTTTAAATGCTTATATCTTTTTTCCACATCCATTTCACGAAACAATATCAATTTCATTAAAATCTAGAAAAACTGAGAACTTTAATCATATTTTTTCTATTTGTGTATATGCTCAAATATTGCCTTGTAAACCATAGTGAACAAAGTTAAAACGCAACAGAATAATTAGCCAGTAATCGATCTCTAAATATTAGGTACTACTACAACAATACTGCATTCATACTAAAAACCCGGCAGGTATGGGAACCTAACTTATTGTTGACGACAATTAAGTCATAGATTGTTAGAATTAATTGATGTTTTTATTATAGTACTTAATTTTATTGTAATTAATAAATTTTAGGGTTCAATAAAATATAAAAGAAAATCTTATACTATTAATTAATATCGTTTCTAATTATAAAAAAATTAATATTGCAGGATTTTCCACACATCGCCATCTAGCTCCAAGCTAAGTAACTAGACTTGTGTTATGGGTGCTAGACAACGGATATACTACTTATATACTTTTCTTTTGCAAATACATATATACTTATAAAACATGGAAACAACTAGACCACATACAAATATCTAAGCATAAATAATTGTCTGAGGCGGGAATCGAACCCGCAACCCTGTGTTTGGCAATTCGGCATGGTGACCATTGTGCCAACTGGGTCGTCAAATCTAGTCAAATATAATTGGTACAGTCAAGTGGTATCAATTCTTAGTAGACTTTGTAGGACTTAGAAATGAAAATAGATCGTTTTTAGGGCTAGCACCTAACAGATTGTTTTTCTTATAAGAGCGGAATGCGGTAAGGGATATTTATGACGTCTAATAAAAAACCCTTCTCTTCGAAAACTACATCTGTTCTGCATATTGGCAGAAATAATACATTATTTTTCTATTTTGAAAGTGATTGCTGTTTACTTAGTTTTGTATTCTATTAACTTACGTTCACTCATGGCTTGCGTTTGAACTAAAATGGAGAGGTTCCAGTCAAAGGTTGCATCGTAGTCGCGCTACAATTTATCTAAACGTGACTGGATGTACCTACTTATTTAACTTGAATTCGATCTTCATTTATTATACCTATTATTAAGTAAATTAGTATTGAATTATTTTGAACAAATATCCTGTCTATATTCATCGTTTTATCTTATAACTACCTTCACCTCTCGGTTTTTTCCGCTTAGAAGTCCCAGTTCCGTTGAAATACCGGGGTTTTTATCCCAAAATTATTGGTAATACCACACCAAAATTAGCCAAATAGTAATCAAATGCATTTAAGTAACTGTCCTCCTAAAAATTATGTACGACCTGAAGTATATAAAGTTAAGGCATAAACCATTTAAAATATGCCCGAGGGTCCATATCGACTCCTTTGTACTCCTTCTCTTCTTCTTCTAACTTTATAAAGAAATCGAAAAATCAAGCAAATCTTAGACAAAGATAGACCTGGATATTATTAGCTTTTTTTAAAAACAATGTTTTAGGACCGTAGTTGGGCATGGAATTTTCTTTTCCAGCGTATTAACCTGACAATAAAGCGAGGGAATTCCGCTAGCTTTTTTGGGACTTTGAGTCGGAGAGGACGGGGGAAAAATATTGTAGGTATGTAATTGGTTTTATTTTATTGTAATTTTAATTTAATTTTACCTACATGTATAATTTGTAATCGTATTAAATTTATTCTTTTTTTTTTCTTTTTTTTGTCATTATATAAACACTAAATAGACATAACCTATGTTAATTTATACTTCGTCTAATGTTCTAAGGATTTGAACTTGTGATGAAATAGCCAAAGTCTACCTACCTAATGAGCTATGACGAAATACGGAACCATCGGTCGGGGCGAGTTCACAAAGTGACCTCACGAGTCCATGACGGATGCAACTTTACAATTAACGTCGTGATCTGCCATTTACACCACACACACTGCTTGGTTACGGCAGATATTCGGTTAATGCAATCATTTAAGGAAGTATAAATGATTAATGAAAGATGAGTATATCACCTTTTTGGTGGTTCAACCGTAGGTTTTTGTTCAGAACACTTTTTTGGTTTTGTTGAAACCCTTTGTTTTTGCTTGCTGCTTTCCTTTGTTTTTGCTTGCTGCTTTCCTTTGTTTTTGCTTGCTGCTCTCCTTTATTTTTGGTTGCAGATCGCGTTGTTTTTGTTTAGATCGCGTTTTGTTATTCTTCGGATTGTCTTTTGGATAGGTACATCAAGAAAACTACAAGAGCTTACGAGTCTGAAAATTCGCTTGGGGGTTCCTTTTTACGTAGGCGCGTACAAATAGTTTTTGGAAATTCCACGTCTAAAGGGGTAAGGCTGTTATTATGTATTCTGCAATTCACTTTTAAAGAGCGATTAAAACCGCGGGGCCCATCTAGTTATTTATTACAATTATTTTATAAATATGTAAACATTAAAATAGTAAGTTTTATTGCTAGTATAATCTCTTGAAATAATGATCGTGTAACATTGAGTAAATTAAACTTTCTGAATTAAAATTTGATTCAGAAAATATTGATCATCATAAAAGCAGAATAAAAAGGAAGGATTATAATATTACGAAAGTTATTGTTATATCATCGATTCGCATTATCAATATTATCATAAACTTAAGGCAAGGTTTGTTTTGAGGATAACACCAGCAAAAATATTAAAAGTTTCCAAATGAGACATTGAATTCAGCAATTCACTTTCGATTTACAGCATACGACATCTTAAATAGATCCCGCATGCTGTAAATAATTTATTGTGGTTTTTGTTGGCTCTGAAACGATTGAACCAATTTGAATGAAACTTGGTATGAAGATACATTATATTCTTGGGAATAATATAGGGTTTTATTCCGATGTGCCCATGGGATCGGGACTTCTGCAGGTGTCTAATGCATAGGTATTGCTATTTTTTGTCTTATTTCATTTTATCTTTTGATTTTGTGAAAGTACGTTTTTGCATAATATGCTTGGGTGTTAAAGAGTTGCAGTCTGTTATTGCTGGAATGATTAGATGTTATGCTAAAATGCCTTAGTGACATCCCCAGCTACTGTTCGGAGAAACTGCTACAAGAAAGTTAGTTGCTGAGCATAATGCTTTTTATGAAAAGGTCAACGAATAAACGAAAAATAAGGCCTTACTTTCCTGGGACAGTTTTAATTTGGTATTATTGAAACATGATGGATTTGACTCTGTTTTATATCTGCATGCCGAAAATTCATGCAAATTATTTTTTGAGTGAAGTCCATTTATTTTTGGAAATGAAGCTTTTGGTTAATTTAATTTGTTGGTTCAACTTATGTGGTATATTTGAATATCATAAAGAATTATAATGTGTGGATACTAATTTAGTACATTTGTTTTTTCAGTGTCGCTTTCTTGCTTAAAGCACATTGCTAGAAGTCTTGGCCCTTGACAACAACTTCAAGTAACCCAATACGAATAACTCTTAACCAATCGATTGTTTCACTTACATAACTCGGTCTCGGATGATCAGACATACTGGAACCAGTTGGACCGGTCTAGTACAGAGGGCGCATCACCACAGACCCTGACACACTAAAACACATGGCTTCAATAAAATAATCATATCAAAACGTTTTGTTTTAAGCGTTAATTGAATTATAAGTGATGCATATTTAAATTGACCGGTAGAATCTTGGTTTTTATGTGTTTTTATTTACATAACTCAGAAAGTCGAATGTTAATCCGTCATACTGAAATACGATTCGGAAGGTAATTTGAATTTGTTCCAGGTGCTAGCTGTAGATTGTTTGTTGAATCACAGGTCAAGTTCAAGTTATGTTTTAATTGCCTTGCTCAATGTTCCTAAATGTAAAAATTAATTAAATAAAAATTAGTAGTTTTAGCTTCGGGTGGCTAAAAGGCTGGCTTCTACCTCGGACAGCGGATAAGCATCGCCACCCAACGAGTTAACGCAGCCAGCGTTTTGGGCACACTTGCTAAAGAACTTTTGGACCATAAATTAAAGGTCCAAAAGGTCCCTAGTAATTTAATTAGGTAATTAAGGTTTTTAGCTTTTAAAGTTCTCATAAATAAAAAGATGTCCATTAAAAAATGATTGTCACATTTTCAAAGCATTCGTTGAGTAAAGTGTTCCTTAGAAACGTCAGACAAAGCGACATGAAAACTAAAGAGAGAAGACTGAAATCGCAAGAGTTACAGCGACACGTATACGATTTCTTCGAATAGATAGATAATTTTAATACCAATTTAGATATTCAACTTCATAATTGTGTCTTCAAACAGATAGATTTATATTAATTATTTTACCAGATCTTAATCGCGTATTTTTTATGGTCTCCTCGCGACCATGACTATTGTAACAAAGTCGAAACGTCGAGGTAAGAGAAATAAATAATACCAATTTAGAAACTAAACCGAATGTACGCCGGGATCCCTGTAAGAACGACCTTCACCTAGCTGCTTCATGGATGGTATTTTATATAAAATTAAATAGTTCAATAAATATGTTACAATTGGGTTAACAAAAAAAAGTTAAGTCCAGTATTGACCTATTTAATTTGATATAAAATACTTTTCATTAATTACGAAGCTCGGTGAAGGTCGTCCTTATTGGGATCTTAGACTAATACATAGTAATTTCAAACAGTTGCGCTAACCGATCATGATTGTAGGTATACCTATAAGTAAACGCGTGACATTTGGATTCCGTTTTGGTGCTAGATAGATTACTCAATAGAGCCTGAGGATCGCAATGTTTGATATCCATGTCGTGGTATTCTGATGGAATTAGATGATAAAGTTTGAGAAAATGATAGGTTGCTTTATTATAGGTAGTTTTTATATACTTAAGAGTGATAAAACACTATATAAATTACTAGTTATGCGGGTGAAATGCTCCGCGGTTTTATCCGCATAACTCCCGATCCCATAAAAAGTAGTCTTTGCTACTCCCAATGAATCAATGTAGTAGTTTCGGAGCCTATTCCTTACAAGACATAAAAACAAAAAATCTTTCCTTTTATAATATTAGTTTATAAGATATAGGGCTTTGAATGAATAAAGCACATATGACTAGAGTGATGAGTGTTAATGTAGAGGAATGGAGAGAAAGAGGACAACGTAAGAAAAGTCGGATGGACTGTGTGTGACAAGATATGAGAGACCGATGACATGAAGACTAATAGAGAATAATGGAAGAAGAAGACATACTGCGCCGACCCTCCAATCAAATTGGGACAAGGAAAGACGGAAGAAGAAGACAAGGGCTTTGAATTTTAACTTTTATGTGATAAACTTTATCGAATTTGTTGAAACTTGGTATGACGAAGACATTGAATCATAAGGAGTATTATATTATTCTCACAGAATCGAGACTTAAGCAGTTGGGCGTCATCTAGATATTTAATTGGCGCTATTTCAATCTAACTTTTTAGCTAGATGGCTAGCTCTAGCTTGATGGGTCTGGCCGGAAGACCAGCGCTGCAGCTAAGCATGCTTGGCTGCAGTTTTTAGCTGAGGTCGACCCATTTGGGTCAGCACACGACTCCTCATTTATGTTGTTTTTCTTTGATTTTTTTTTTGTTTTTTATTTAATTAATTTTCATTGTCATGTTCATTTTTTCATTCCTATGTTTGTCGTGTATTTGTACTTACTCAATAAATGCTTTTTCTTTCTTTCTTTCTAGATATTGCAAATAATCGTAACATTTAATCCATAATTTTTCAAAATTTAACTCAACCAATCCATCTTTACATCATACTTACATAAAAACAAAAACATAATAAATTCCCAAGTCATCGCAACAGTGTTGCTCAACATGTGACTCAGCCGCAATGAATCTTGGTCCTACCCTCTTAATTACTGTTATTCTGGACATCAAAAGTGTTACACAAGGCTAAAGAACACTTAGCTTGAATGATCGCAGTAAATTGTTACTGTATTATTATCGATATATCGATTGAATATTCATGTGTTGAGACATCTTCACTTGGTGTGCCTGCGCCTAGCGATTGACTATATGCTAGAGGAAAATTAATTCTATAAATATTTAGAGCTTTATTTGTTCTATCTTCTTTATATATATAATTCTACTGTACGTGTGTATGTCGCAGAACTCCTCCTAAACTGCTAGACCGATTTGAATGTTTTTTTTGTATGCGTTTGGGATGGTTTAGATTCACAACACAACCCGGTTTTTTTTAAATGGCAAAACAACGTTTGCCTGGACAGCTAGTTTTATCAATACTTATCTTATTATCATGTAATAATTTGTTCCGTCTTTTTTTACCTTTAAATTATAGTTTTCAACGTCCATTATAATCCTTACTGAATGGAATTTTGCTTTATCCAAAGCGACAAAGTCTAGAGTATGTTAAAAGCTTCAAGGCCCATTACATTTCGATAGTAAATTGCACCTGTCCGTCCATAGCGTGCAAAAAACATGATAACAAAAAAAAAGACAAAGCTTGGAACAAATGAGTCTGGATGTAATGCTAGTATGATGTGGTAAAGTGGGCTTAGACATTAACTATTACCATAAGTACGACTGTTCTGAGTCCATAAAAGTTATAAATAAGTGCTATTAACAACAACTCGACACCTAAATTCTAAAGTTTAGGTCTTATGATTGTTTAAAAGAATTGATGCTAGAATCAATAAATAGGTAAGAGCCATTAAAACAACAATAAATAAGAGCTATTAAAAACAACTTGACATACAACTTTAAAAGTCTTATAGTCTTTGATTAAAACCATTAAGCACTCTTTAATGTGCTCTCATGCGCATGATTTCCATTAAATAATATTATTGATTAGATTATTTTTGACTTGCCATTTGACCCATATTGAGTCAAGAACATAGGAAATCCGGTTTTGCATCGCAAATCTACCAATACAATCCATTTTATAAAATTATATGTAGGTTAAATCAATATCTACTAAATTGCCCAATTAATTGATCATGGATAAAATATCAGAGTAGGTATAAAATTTAACACGCCTCGTTAACCGTTATTATAACAATCGTAACATATTTTTTATTCGAGAAGGTTATAAAAGCGTTTAATATGTTTATTTATGAATTATATAAAATACTACGTCCACTGTATTGGATATCACACCCTTGTTCAATAAGCTATCTATATACACCCGTAGATAGATAACCCCGTTTTGGTACTAAATAAGTTACTTTCATCCCTAGGGTAACAATGTACTATTTTTCTTACATGTCCAATGTTATGTCGACGTCGTCACTTTTCATATTATGTTTTATGCAAGTATTGCGTTTGTTGCCGGAATAGTAGTATGGAAGTCGACCCTAAAACTTTATTCTTTATATTATTGTTTCATTTTTATCATATTTGTTTCATTTTTTTTGTTTCAGTTTTATTCTTTATATTATTATATATCTTTATATTATTTCAATAACATCTTCAAGAAATACGTAAAAAGGTCAAGCTTTGAGCAATGTTAACGTTTATTTTTTGCTGCATCATTAAATATGTTAATATATAATCATTAAGACATAATAATCATTTGCTAATGACAGATTAACATTTAACAAGTTTCGTTGTGTTTTCAGATAATTATTATCCAGTTAGGCTTATTTTTGAATTAATGTTGTCTTAATTTGTAAAGACGCTGTCAGTTGTTTTATTGGGGGCTTTATATTATGATTAATGAATGATTTTATCAATGAAAATAATGACGATTCGGTAATAAGTAATGTTTTCACTGCTAAACGAACACATTGAAATATATTTGCCGTATCAATCCTTGAAGAATATTGCTGGTTTTTGTTTTTTTTTTTCTTTAAATTTTCACCTCTCTCACTGTTCAGTAACTTTAATCATATAAAATTACATTATTTATTACATTGTTTGATCTCTTCGATCAGAGAAAAGGGTTCTAAATTCGAACTCATTAATGCCCGCTCGATAAGTGTGCCACAAATTTCCACTTTGTTCGCACTTTTTTTACTTCTCTTTGGATCCAAAATAACGCCAAGTCGTCGCCGTAAAAATATGTTTTCAACCCTTTGTGATATAATGTAGTAATAAATGGACAAATGTCTAGGAACGAATTTTATTATAATGTACTTATGTACTTTATAAGTATTTTATTTCAATGTCTAATAAGAATTTCAATAATTAGTTAATCACACCGGTAGCGCTTCTAGATTTTAATCTATTCAAATACTTCCATTTGTGGATGTTAGATTATTAGATAAGTTCTAAGAAGGTCTAATGTACGAGCTTAGGTATTCATTTACTTGAAGATTTAGGTATTTCTGTTGATAAAATGATAGGTATATAACCTAGGTATAATTAATGCCTGTAATCTATACTTCTATACTAGTATTATTAAGAGGTAAAGTGTCAGTTTGTAGGGGGTACTAATCTCTGAAACCACTGGACCAATTTGGATGAATTTTTGCATAAAAATAGTTTGGTGTCATATTCAGATTCAATTTTTTTAATTCAAGAGGAGGTATGCAGTGAATAACATCACTTTTAAGCGTCTTAAACAGCTTTGATATATCAGCAGTCAGTCAACAGTTTAAATTTTTATGTGGGCAAGTGATAATTTGGTTCTGAAAATACTGATCTATCTAATTGAATCTATTTAGATGAAAATTGGTATGAGGATATATAGCCTACTTCTTATCCCAATATTCCCACGGGATCGGGACTTATGTGGATAAAACCACGCAGTGCAGTTAGGTAATGAGAGTGGGTGTGTTTTTGATGCCTAATCAAAACAAAGTTTCACTCTGATTTTCAACTGAATTATATTAACGAATAACAAAATAATGATATAATCTCGCGCACAACCGGTTCTATTCATTCTTCAAATGCTTTTTCAATGACCTAATGTTTACTTAGATAGAAAGCCGTAGTATGTAGGTAACTTACATAAGTGTACAATGAATCATTTTAGATCAAATGATTTGAATTTATGTTTTGTCAAAACTGTACTCAGTATGTCAGTAGGCGGCACTTACCTACTTCCTTGGTTTTATATTGTTTGTTAGTGTTTAAGAAAATCTCTGTGAATATATCATAGTCACGTTAAAAACCCCCTAAAATATTATTAAACATGAAAGTTTGGGTGTTTGTTGCTCCTACACGCAAAAACTACTAAACCTATTGCGATGAAACTCGGTATGCAGATAGCTGAAGATCTGTATTAACACATATAGTATGCTAGTTTTATCCCGATATTTTAACGGAATACCGCCAAGCGCAGCGAGTTGTCAGTAAATGTCATACATTATTAAGCTCAAACAAAAACTTTTAGAACCAATAAATTATTGTCTAGTATCTATAGAGAGAAGATTATTTCTTGCATCAAAGAAATCTCTTTTTTTGTGTAAGACGTCTTAACCAACTTCAGAGTTTTCGATAAGGATATTTCGAACAAGTTTCAGTTAAAAAGCTGTGTTCTTTAAATTTCTTGTGTGTTGTAAATAAAGTGTTTCTTTATCTATCTCTTTGAAGACGAAGTTTCTTTATGCCAAAGGAAAATAATAACGGATCAAGGCTGAAAATGTTACCTATTCTCAATTTTACTGCAATGTAAGGGGTTATTTTACCTGAAGATCAGATGACCGTTGTAATTCGTGTTATCTTTTTTTATTTGTAGAAAAAAATTAAGTACCTGAAACAAAATAAGGATAAATATTAGTTGACAATTTTAATCCGTTTTCAGGGTTCCGTACCTTAAATAAATATAAAAAAGGAACTTTTATAAGATCACTTTCTTGGCCGTCTGTCTGTCTGTTCTTAAATATAAGTATATTCAATTTCAAAACAGAAATAATAAGCTAACAAACTTCAGTTTTACGACTTTTGGAAATGTGACAATTCATGAAAAATTTGAAAATCACCAATTTTTTTGCAAAATAAATATCATGTAGACATAGGACTTAGGTAACTGCTGTTTTTGGGGTGAATTTCCAAAAATATCGATCTATTTTCCAGAAGTTGTAAAAATAAAAACTTTTTTTTACAGTGTACCTACAGAGCTTTTTTAGGTAGGTACTTACCTAATTATAATAATTAAAATAAAACAGATAAAAATAAATAAATATTACGGGACATTCCACACCTCGCCATCTAGTCCCAAGCTAAGTAACTAGACTTGTGTTATGGGTGCCAGACGACGTATATACCTACTACTTATAAACTTTTTCATTCGTTAATATACACTTATAATACATAGAAACTACCAGACCCCAGACAAATATCTAAGCATAAATTGTCTGAGGCGTGAATCCAACCCGCAACCCTGTGTTTGGCAGTCCGGCATGGTGACCACTGTGCCAACTAGATCTCCTAATAAGATAATCACTATAACTTCATCACTTCACTACATAGTATAGAACGAAGTCGCTTTCTCTGTCCCTATATCCATATGTATGCTTAAATCTTTAAAACTACGCAACGGATTTTGATGCGGTTTTTTAATAGATTGAGTGATTCAAGAGGAAGGTTTATATGTATAATACATGCATAATATAGCCGTGCGAAGCTGGGACGGGTTACTATATTAAGATAATAAAAAATTAAGATTCAATAAATCTAATTAACTTTACAGCCGCAATTAGATGCGTGCACTTTACGTAATTTGAACAATCACCTTGTCATAACGTTCAATGTTCATAACCCGTAAAATATTCAAGATTTTAATGAACACATACATAATGTTCATTCCGAGTCACGATCATAGCCATCTTGATTGATGCAAGTTGAAGGAATATTTATGAGACGATTCTATTGTTTTACGACATAGTGTTTAATTTGAAGAACTTTATTACACTGCGCCTAATAACAGCGGTTCGTGGGTTCGCAAACAAAAACAAAGAAAATCTTTTATAATAATAATTATACATAGCTACATGAATAAATTTAAAAAAATTATAAGAGTGGGAAAGCCAGCATTGGCAGGCTGTAAGGTAAGGTGCTTTAAAACACAACGAATTTTTTTATTTCTGTACCCAAAAGGTATACGTGCGTGATCCTTTTAGGAAGACTGTCCGTCTGTCTGTCACCAGGCTATTATACCTCGTGAACCGTGATAGCTAGACAGTTGACATTTTTACACAATTGATGTATTTCTGTTGCCACTATAACAACAAATGCTAAACACAGAATTTATTGATACGGAACCTTTGGTGAGCGATTCCAATTCGATCTTGGCTGGTTTTTCACTAATAATTAAGTCCAGAGCAATCGGTCGCATGCATTTCATTAAGAGGAAAGGGTACCGGGGGCTTTCTCCATACAAACTATTACAAACGTAGTCGACTGTTTTCTCCCTGGATAATGACACTAGAGCAAATATTTTTGGTGCATAAAACTTAGAACTGCCATGACCATGCCCCTATTTTTCGTTTTTTTAAATTTTTAAATTTTTTAAATTTTAATTTCTATGATAATTAGAAAATGAAAAAAAAAACCAAAACATAGGGGCATAGTCATGGCAGTTATAGGTCTTATGGCACAAAAATATTTGTGCTAGTATCATTATCCAGGGAGGAAACAGTCGACTACGTTTGTATGGAGAGAGCGCAGGTACCCTTTCACCTTAAGTCATTCAGTCGTCTATGTTCTTCAGGGGACGTCCTGTGACTGATATGATGATGAATGATAAGGTCAGCTTTTGGTCACTATCACACCTGCCTGATAATGAATGGCGATGCGGTCTAAGATGTAACACGGTTTCCTAGAAGTTACCTCTTCACTCGCGACTTTAAGACAATCAAATTTGGTCCACAAGTGACACAATAATAAAAAAAATATCACTTTGTTGGTATTGATACTGATACCACTTTACACTTTAGGCAGGTCCACTATCCACTGTACAATCCACGGTCAAAAATCTCTGCCCACAATCCTGTGCAGCACTATTTGAACATTATAACAACGTAACCTGTGGATCGGTTGGTGTATCGGGTGGTGGCTTATACCTCTCGGCCAACTAAAGACATAGTTAACATGTTGAAAATAATAATCACATTGAGTACTTTTAATTCAAGTAATTAAGTTTGTGTGTAACGTCTATTGGAAGAAGGTCGTAACTCCAATACTTTTTAATGGTATTTTTGTAGCAAACTGATAATTTACTTATCATTTACTTACCCATACTGTACATATTCTAATGAATGTAAGATATAAATGAAGGAAATAAATGACTGACATACTAACATAACTTGAGAAACGTGCAAGCTTTACGAAATTAGATGCGCGAGCGCAGAACGTCGCTTGACCTAATATAGAGTCTAGCTTGATGATGTAAGGTACCTGGGGATTTAAAGGAGTAAACTAAACGCAAAAATCTAAATTCCGATAAAATGATTTGTAAAGCGACCGACGTTTATTAAATTATAAACTCTGATTTGCATCATAGTTCATCCACGCTGAATATTTTCACGCAATAATTGTTAATCATAACGTATAATAACCTTTATGTTAGTGATTTACGTGTGATATTTTAACGTGCAAGTATATAAAATTTGATTTAAATTTGTAGGTAAAACAAATTAACTATGGGAGTTTTTAATCTTGTTTTTCACGGGCGGTAATCGAGCGGCAAGGTTCAACAGTGTAAGCATGAAAAGCGATTCTCCCTTCTGATTGGTTGTGTAGTGTTAAGGTGCTTTTCCACCAGATATGTGCTACGCTACGATGCTATGGATGCGTTTGATATCCACCAATCATATTCAATGGTGCACATAGCTTAGGACTGGTGGCGTAGCGTAGATTTCCCATCGCAGCATAGCTGCATAGCACATCTCTGGTGTAAAAGCCTTATGCTTGTATCTTGATACTTGAGCCTTCTACCAATCATATATTTTACAATTTCACCATTCTTTCGATAGTCCGATGTTTTCATAACTAAACTCAAGGATCAAAAGCAAAACTTGTGAGAATTTTCGACAGATCGTTTAACCTAATTGAAATCTCTGTTCTAAATCAAATTAATTATACACATTCCCACATTTGGTATCTGTATCTGTTTATATCGGAACATATATAATTATGATCCCTGTATATTCAAGGGCATTTGGTATAAAACAATGGATATGAGGCAACGATGCGGGTGTCATTTCATTTTGTAAGACCTTGGCGGCTAGTTCTCACAAACTCGCTAAGATGTGGTTACGAAATGGTCAAACTGTTGATTTTGTTATGATTATTAAAAAGGGCATAACATATAGATAAATGTAGGACAAAGTTCGAGGCACTTAATAAAAGGATCTTTAAGTACATTTTTTGTCGGATGTAAAAGTCCAGCTTTTGCAGTCACAAAAGTGTTAAGTATTTATGTAATAGTGACAAAAATTACATCATTCAATTATAATACCTAGGGAAAACATGATTTTTACATTGCACAAAAATAAGTATAAATATTTATGTACAGTCATATTACCAATTAGCTGAACCCCACGCGTGACCTAGGGCTCACTCGCAAAACTGTAAGGTTGTAAAGTAATGTAAGTAGTAATACGGTATTTCTTTTAAACAATATACTATACATTTACTATTTTTTTTACAAAATAGGTGAATACCACAGATATCTATATCTGTGGTGAATACTATATTTTTTACAGATATGCGAATGAGCTCTGGATCACGTGGGGTTCAGCTAATTGGTAATGTGATTGTACTGAAACGCTATGTATTTAATAGGGGGGATGAATTTGGAGGGGTAGAAAAGTGCGTTTCAAATTAGAAATTAACAGACAATAGATCGGCTAGAAGAGCGAGAGATAGCTAGATAGGGCGTGGGTAAATATAATTAAACGAAGGAAGTTTAATACATATATTTGCCTACAAAAGATCTATCTGTCACTGTCATGTCGTAATGACAAATGTTTGTTTACAAAATAATTTAATAAAGAGTTAAAGATTTAATTATTAGAATTTAAGTTTGAAAATGAATTTAAAATAGTTAAAATAATGAAATTAGTGAAAATTAAATGAATCAAGAAAAAGCAATTGTGACAGTACCTATACCTACTTATCAAATTTTTCACCTCTCTATAAGATTAGATCGCTTTAACACTAAATCTCAATAAAATTACATGGCGTTTTAAGTCTAAATATCTAACCGCCCATATATGCGTATGCCCTTTTATTAGATTTATTTATGTCTAAGAAATTAATGTTGGATAGGTAAATAATAATATATACATGAAACATTTAAAATAAATAATCACATCATTAAAATTTATCAACATTTCTATGTAAATGAACATTTTGTTTTCTTGTCCTTGAAATTTTACTGATATTTCCATAGCAACCAAAAATTCAACCGGATTTAGATAAAATAACTTCGTTTTGTGTCGTAAATCTTTGTACGTTGATAGGTAAAAAAAAACAGCGCACTCCGGGAGTGCAGGCAGAAGTGAAAACTGTATATCTGTGTAAAATCTCATATGTCGCGAGAACATACGCAAAAAGAGTTTTAGATGAAAAAAAAAAATAGTCGGACGACAAATAGTCGTCCGACATTTGTCGTCCAACAAATTGTCGTCCGACATTTGTCGTCCGTCAATAGTCGTCCGACAAATAGTCGTCCGACATTTGTCGTCCGTCAATAGTCGTACGACATTTGTCGTCCGTCAATAGTCGTCCGACAAATAGTCGTCCGACATTTGTCGTCCGACATTTGTCGTCCGACATTTGTCGTCCGTCAATAGTCGTCCGTTAAAAATACCATATGTACGTCTTAATACACTCACAGCCAAATTAAAAACAGTAGGCCCAGGCATACATTTTCGCCGCGCCGTAGAGAGGGGATAGCTGTCTACTCTCCATCCGTCTTACGCTTTTTCGATCAGGTCACGTGTCCTGACGCGAGTTTAAGATTTTATACCCATTACAGAAAAAGTGCTCAACGCCGCTAAAGAAGTTTTCACTTCAAAAAACAAAAAAATAATACGCGCTATAAAGTGTAGGAATTTATTGCCTTGTTTAGTTAATGGCTCCTAATGAAAAACATCGTCTAATTTACTTTTTTCTATGGTCACTGTCTAGGACTTTGCTCGGAATTTAAAGTTGTACTTAATTTGTCATTTTAATTCTGGTTTATTCACCAGACGGTCTCTGTGGCGGGTTTGATTCCCGCTTTCGTATAAGATTTGTGTAGAGATATTTATTTCTGTACTTAAACAAATATTTGTTGTGCTTTTGGTGTTTCTGTTCGTAGGTAAGAAAATAAGTATCCGTTGTCTGGTCATCTTAACACACCCCTAGTAGCTTAGTTTTGTCCCAGATGGCGATGTCTTTTAATATTTATTTTATTTATTTATACTGTGTTGACGGATACATAGTAATAATGCCCATTATTTTTATTAAAATTATTTTGGCAGAAGTAAAACTCGTTATGAAAATGTCAAGGCCCCATACACACGCATCTATAACGATTTTTATTAATGTAAATTTTTGACGAGTAGACACATTATTTATGATGTTGATGAGGAAATTGTATGGAAGTGTGAACAGTATAGGCGGTATTCGAGATTTTTTAGTAAATCACCAAGTTACGCAAAATCTTTAATTTTTAATTTATCTTTTTAATTATCTAAGCTGAAAAAAAATCAAGAATCAAGAATCAAGAATCAAGAATATTTATTGAAAAACTGTGTACATAAGATGTCAAATTATAGAAGATAGGTATCAACAGTTTGTCCATCCCGGACATACAATAATGAGTTACATAGTAACTTAATTTATACTAAATACAAAACAATATATTGAGCTGCCATATCAAGCTCATGTATCTAGTAAAATAATTAATACTTAAAACTAATGAATTGACTAAAATTTGAATAATAAAACGGGAAACTTAACAATCATATTAACAATTGGAAACCTATGTGAAATATACATCTAAATCAAAATATTCTTTAATACTATAGAAAGTTTTAGAGATCAACCATTTTCTTAACCTATTTCGAAAAATATTTCCGTTTAATATTTTTATTTCTAGAGGTAAATTATTAAGAATTCGAATAGCGGAGACAAATGTACCTTTTTCATACATAACATTATTAATTTGATGATAGCAAATATTGTACTTATGTTTATTACGCAAGTTATCCAATCGATAAGATTGTTTTTGAAAAAAATACGCTTCGTTGTTTTTTACAAAGTTACAGATCTCAAAGATATAGATAGACAGTTAAAATTAAGAGAAGTTTTAGTTTTCGTTCAAATTCAAAAATGATCA
Organism: Idaea aversata; assembly: GCA_907269075.1. Taxonomy (NCBI): domain Eukaryota; kingdom Metazoa; phylum Arthropoda; class Insecta; order Lepidoptera; family Geometridae; genus Idaea; species Idaea aversata. The sequence goes on from OU026103.1 coordinate 5,555,085, forward strand.
TCTTTTTCCATTTTGAATCAGACCCATGGATCTTCTGAGAATGATCCTTTTGATCGGGTTCATTTAGATAATACTGTTTTTGTTTTACACCCAATTTTCATATTCACCGGGTAAATTTTTCACATAAGCTTTTAGGGCTATATCCTAGACAGATAGCGAAAAATGATGAAATGATTTTCTTACCCGATTTTGACAAAAAAAACTGCATCATTAGGTTTTTGAAAAAGTAATTACTCTAGCAAGGAATCGAACCTGTTGATTTTAGATCATGACCTCAAAAAATTCCAAAAAATGTTATAATTTCCAAAAGTCGTAGAAAAAAAAAGCTGATTGTGCATAGAAGTAGTAATCAAAGGCTTTTTTATATGATTACCATAATAACAAAAACGGTACCTATATACCTATACCAATTCTCACTTCCATTAGGTAATATTTGATGGGAGTATCTGCCTACTTAGCGAAATAGTCGGCATATAGTTTCCCATAGTATTACAAAGAGTTCACAAAATTACAGATCATAAAGTTCTACAGTAACTATTAAGTAACATCTCGAGTTTCGAAGCCTTAAATTACCTACAGCAAATTTTTCTATTTATTTATTTTGAGATGAAATAGTTAGATAGTAAACAAAGTGGAAAAGTAAGCATATTTACGATAGAATGATGTTACCTACTTTTCTATTTATTCCACACTAGCGACCCGCCCCGGCTTCGCACGGCTGTATTATGCATGTATTATATCTAAAAACCTTCCTCTTTAATCACTCTATCTATTAAAAAAAACCGCATCAAAATCCGTTTTGTAGTTTTAAAGATCTAAGCATACAAAGGGACATAGGGACATAGGGACGGCGAAAAGTGACTTTATTTTATACTATGTAGTGATGATGTCTTAGTTTTAAAGATCTAAGCATCATCAAGCATAGGGACAAACAGTGGGAAGCGACTTTGTTTTATACTTTGTAGTGATATTTCGGGGTTCCGGACTCTATTATTAAGACTCCACTGTCCGGATGTCCGTCCGTCTGTCACCAGGCTGTAGGTATCTCATGAACCATGATAGTTACACAATAGAAACTACTAAAAACAGAATATAATGGTACGGAACCCTATGTCGAGTCCGACTTACACTTTGCCGGTTTTTTATTCAGTTCTTTCAGTTTCGGTTTTGGTTTTTTTACGCAAAATAGGCTTTCTTTTGACATCATCTTATGTGAGATGAGATCAAATTAAAGCCATGCAAGAGGATGGTAAAGTGACGATGAGGTCGTGGATGTAGCAGGTTACCTAGTAGGTACAATCAACGTTCAAAAGTCCACCGGCACCGTAACGTTTACAATCCTGTGCAGCACTATTTGAATATTATAACAATGTAACCTGTAAGTAACCTGTAAATCGACGTCGGTTGGTGTAGTAGGTGGCGGCTAATACCACTCCGCCAACTAAATATGGTCGGCTGCATAATTGCAGACCCACCGTAGAGCTCCAAAACGGCTGTTACAATAATGTTTTCAACACAAGCAAGATTCTAGGCATCTGCTTTAGTTGAAGTTTAAAGTCTTCGAACTCAAACAAAAATATTAGAATAAAAACATGCCAATAATAGTAATTTTTGAACACTATCGGGGGCTGCAATTATGCAGCCGACCGTACTTAACTAACATGCTGAAAATAATAATCACACTGAGTACTTTTAATTCAAGTATTTATGTTTGTGTGTAACGTCTATTGGAAGAAGGTCGTAAGTGTCCAATACTTGTTGATAGATTATGGTAGCAAACTGAAAGTGGATTTATGACGCATACTGTTCCTATCCACTTCAGACTTGAAGACTCCAAGGTTGTCACATCAGGTGGACCACCTGCTCATTTATTCACATTCCTTAAATAAAAGTACATAAAATGTTGTTTCTATGGGTTCCTTCTTATTATAAAATCTAAAATACCAAAGAGCTTTTTTAATGTTATAAGTTTAAAACCTGTCTAGATCCTGTTTCTAAGGAACTGGTTAGTTTTATTATTTGTTTTAGTTTGACGAAAATTGCACTGCATTAGGTTAATCAGGTGATATTAATATCTAAACATAAAACAATGTTTAGGAATTTTGATCGTTTAGGTATGTGTTTTGATATTTTTCTGCCTATTAAATAAATAATAGTTTTCTTTTTAATTGACCTTTTAATTTCTACGGATATAATATACTTTAAGCCATTTCAAAAATTAAACCGTTTTGGTTTTACACGAAAACTGTATTTATATCGGGCGGGCGTAAAATTTGGCATTAATTTGTTTTCCCTAGGTAACTGGTTTAGTTGACATTTTTTTAACCTAATTTGGTTTTTTCCCTAAAAAACTAAACTACTTTTCCCGATCATCTGTTAGTTTTTTGTTAATTTAACTAAATATGCGATACCTAACATTTTCACCAAAATTTATTTGTATAGGAATTGTTCTTTGTTCTTCTCACTTACTCTCATTACCGCGGAATATTCAGTGCCTTATGGAAAACCTTAAGGAGTTTTTATTTATCCTAGACAAAAGTAAATCCCAATAAGTATACGGAAAAAAAACACGGCCATAAAAAATATACAATTTAATTATAGTCAGTTACTCGAGAAAACGCATAAATTAAAACCGTACAATAATGATTCAATACCAAATAAATCAACTGTCCTTGAGCAAAGCACTTCCTTTTTAGAACAATCGTCGAAAACATCCTAAAACTGAATTAAAAATTACTCATCAACGACCTCTTCCGAAATACTTGGACCTCGCACACTAGAGACTAGTCTGCGGCGATTTTAAGGCGATAGTCTACAGACACGTCAAAATCAAAGGCAAGCGTCAAAACGTCATATCGTCATTAAAAGGGGCATTTAACTAACAAGATTAAATTCACCGCCAAAGTTTTATAGAAACTGGAAATTGTACGTGACTTCGTCCACATAGGGGTTGAATTTTCCAAAAATATTTTTAACTCAGTCAGTCAGTCGGGATTTAATAATATTAATGTATTTATACCTAAATATTTATCGTATATTTTGTTTCTATTTTTATCAATAGTTAGTTTTTAGTTGCAAGCTGTGTTTTAACAAGACTTTTAACCTGTCAACAATTACTGTCCCGTGAACATGTCACTTGTAGCAGTACCTACCGATATATCCAAATTCACAAAAAACAACAACAACATACAGACGAATTGAGAACCTCCTCCTTATTTGAACCGGGTAAAAAAAAACAAAAACAGGTTTGTAGATAGGTAATATTCCCCAATATCCCATTAGTGTAAAACAAAAACCATGCCAAATATCCCATTCAGCAAGTTGTCACTTGTTTCTCTACCGCTTCGTACTGACGTCAAACCATCGGTCGACAGAAACTCTTCAGTCTGCGAAGGCTCTAATTGTGGAATCGTGATTTTCCCACACTTGCTCGTAAAACATAACGTATTACAACATAGCACAACCAAATGCAACGAATGATTTAAGCTGATTGCCTTCGCGGTTTACTAAAATCGTGAAGATGTTACCTAAATGGTCATTATGTTTTTTAACTAATTAGTAAATCGTGCAATTTACTACTTTTATTAGAAAATACGTAACACGCAGACGAATGGTTCTGTGTTTGTCGAGTCGTTTGACGTCGAGTTTTTGTATAGTGAGCGCTTTTATGTCTATCGAGTTTAAACATCGCGTTTTCCAACGTCGCGAACGGTTTTACAGCGAAGTCTTTCCACGTCGAGTTTTTCGATACTGCGTTTTGCGTTATCGAGTTTTGGTTTGGGAACAGCATCGTTCATGCAGTACAGTCAGGAAAAACAGGCTACAATGTTAAATTAGATATTCTACAATTTTAAATAGGTTTTATCATAGCATTTTTTTAAGGTTTTCTGAACTTAAATTCATAATTATATTTATTTTACGCATATTTTCACGTTCTATATTAATTTGTTTTAAACCTGACGTTTCGTTGCAAATTAATATAAAATGCGAAAATATCCGTTAAAATAAATATAATTAAGTACTATATTTATCAGTCGAAAAATAGTAAAGGACTATCGTCCTCAAACACTGACACGTAGAAGAAGAAGAAGAAGAAGAAGATATGAAAAATGAAGATTTGAAGTGTATGAATAATCTATGGAATTATTTTTATTTTACATAAATGTAAAAATTGATAAAAATAAAAACCCTAGGTCTAAGTTCTGGTTAAAATAGGTACTAGTTTATACTAATTTGGTAACCAATGGCTAGGTTCCAACGTTATTTTATTATCATGTTACGGTGAAATTACTAGGACAACTAATAACGTTGAAGGCTGGCACAACCGCCTTAATAGAAAAGTTGGGAAATGTCCGACAATACATCGTACTGTCGATATTTTAAAATCTGAGGCAGACGAGGCAGATTTTAAAATATCACAGTCAGCGGCAAATATTGAGTGGCAAACAAAAAATAAAAAAAATATATATACGCGACGAATTGAGAACCTCCTCCTTTTTGAAGTCGGTTAAAAACAAGAAAGCCGAGACAAAAATATTGCGCTAATCGTGGCGGATTTTTTAGCTCAAAAAATTACTGTCGAAATATGTTTGCGGCGTCTTTCTACAATTCGCTTTGATATAGACAGAAAGAAGTAGATTGGACATTTTCTAACCTTTCTTTTTACAATATAATATTTTTATTGCATTTATAATTATTGTGATTTTTACAATTTTTATTTTATTTTAATATTGCTCCTTATTTAGGCAGATTTTTGTGATAATTAAGTACTAATTTTTAAATTAAGCAGTCGACACCTTCACCCCAAATTTTTAATTGATGTTTTAATGGCTTTTTTGAATCAGAAAATATTTATTGAAAAATGTTTTTCTTTCATTTTAATTATTTGTAGTGTTATTGTGATTTTAACAGGTGATTTATTTATTTATTTTGCACAATTAGGACTGATTTTTTAATATTTTTTAAATATTTTTCTTCAGTTTTAATTATTTTGTAGTGTTATTGTGATTTTAACTGGTGATTTATTTCATTTTTTATATTTTTTATTATGTTCTTCTATTATTTTTATTATTTTGTAGTGTTATTGTGATTTTTACAGGTGTTTTTTTTTTTGCACAATTATGTACTATATTATACAAGTTTATATTTTTTAAAGTTGATTTTGAAACTTGATTTTATATATAAATATGTAGTAGGTATTTTTTAACTCTAAAATAGTTAGAAAGTCTGTTTAATAACAAATTTTCTTGCGAACAGTACCGCGTTACTTGGGGGATCGACATTCGGCTAATTCACCGTAATATTGTGCTTCTTTATAAAGACTCGACGTAGAAAGACTCACCGCGCAGGAACTCGCCGCTCGAAAGTGACTCGACATGCAAAGACTCGCTATAGTTCGGCGCACTATCGAAATGAATCGACGTAACCAAGAATCGACGCACACAGAACGAATCGCATTTTTTTATTTAATTCATTTTTTATACATAGAAGGGTAAGTAACAGATCCACTTTAAAATAAACTGCACCGCTACTGCCAGTTTCATTAGATTCTCAACTAACCAGAAGTAGAACTAAAAACAAAAACAAATTAAATTTTGAAGCAACAAAAATTATAAACAAATGGAGCAATTTAATGACAACATTTTGAAATCTTTTTATTCACTTTTGTAATTAAAAGAAGCAAGATATGCCTTAAAATAATCCCAGCAGGATACATACTAATATATTTTTCTTGAGAAAAATTGCGCCAATTGACATTGTTCCTAAAAGGTAAAGGAAAACTTCGTGATGAAACGCGCGGCTTAGTTTTAAGACCAGACGAGTAATGTGCCTAAAATATTGTTGGATCCAACTGTAGTACAACTGTAAGATTTGTACAAAAACGTCACAGAACGCAAACAAAATTCTTGTTTATCAATTTGATTGTGTTTTGATCACGGATAGCATTCACACCGTATTCACTCACGACTCTTGTGACTCTTTAAATGCAGTTACCATAATGTCAGATTTCTAGCCCGTCGGCAAATGCATGGAAATCTCTACCAGTCACATAACATTAAATTTCCCAATTAGTCCTTGTAAATTTGCAAACTTCACAACACTTTAAATAATGATAAGGTGAGATAGCTTCATAAATTCGTACAATAGACTTTTATTGACTTCCATTGTTTTGAGATCATCTTTTATCTGATGAATGGAAATGGTCTTGTTGCGTGTTATAACGAAATGTCAGATTCGAAAGCTTGATTCTTTGGGACAATCGATAAGGAAGTCCTTCCTAGCCAACTATTTTTAATAGTGAAAGTGTGTGGTTTTTAAACTGAACTGATTATTATAAAATTATTTTCTGGCACTGGATTTTGTCCGCGTTGAGGTCGAGAATTTGAAGTAATAGATTGGACCAAGGAATCACGTTGTCCTATACAAACTTTTACCCCCTTTTTCATTTCGGGGTAGATTTAGGAAAATCCTTTCTTATCGGATGCATACGCCACACAAAGAACACACCCTCCAAGTTCCAGGTCTCTACGATCAGCGCTTTAGGCTGTGCGTTGATCCGTCAGTCAGTTAGGACAAAGCATTTTATAAGTATAGATATAGTGATTTAAGCCACACCCATTCTTAAAAACCTATTGCTTAGTTAATAATTCACACGTAGGCGGAGCTCATCAAATGTCAAATTCTAAGAAAACTAGTATTTTGATGCAATACCGCTCTTTTACGGCTTAAAATACTTAGTGGAGGCGTAATTTACTCAACAACGAATTATTTATTAATAACTGTCGGCTTAATTTAAGTAGGAGATGTCAAATGTGTATTTAAATAGATGGCAAAACGTTTTGAAGGACAAATATGCGAATCTTTGAATGGTGTTAGAGACGGTAATAAGAACCATTTCATCTTCGTGTGAAGATCGTAGATTGACCAAAGTCTTATGTAAGTTATTATCATGTATATCAAGGTAGGAAGATTTATCGGTCGTGCAATATTGAATTTTAAAAATTAAGAGGAAAGATTCTCTTTCTCCATACAAACGTTGTCGACTGTTTCCTTCCTGGGGCCTTATTCTGCTATTTGGCCAACCATTATCATTATATCGAGACTCTATTGATATTATATCGAGATTGTGACTTTATTTGGTATTCTGCTAAAGTTTTAATAACATCGCAATATAATCACTATGGAGTCTCAATGGTATGGTAATATTTATCTTGCCGGTGTTGCCTAGCAACATGGTATATGTTGCTAAGCAATATACCGTTTTGACAACTATCGAGATTCCATTAAGCCACGATTGTAGAGCAGAACACAAAAGTGAGTCAGTGGTGTGTCAGTGGTGTCTCGATAGAATAGTCAACGTTAGGAGAATACGAATTTGACATGTAATGTCATATTTTTGACATTAAATTTATATTACGATTATATCGACACACTACTGAAATACAATTGTGTTAGCAGACTTAGGCCCCTGGATAATGACACTAGAGCGAATATTTTTGTAGTATTTAGCCTATAATTGCCATGACCATGCCCCTATGTCTTGTTTTTTTTTTCATATTGTAATTATCATAATATGAAGTAAGAGTCTTAAAAAATCAAAAATATATTATATAGGTTATAATAAGACATAGGGGCATGGTAGTTATAGGTTTTATGCAACAAAAATATTTGCTCTAGTGTCAATAACTAGGGAGGAAACAGTTAGCTAGTACCTTTCCTCTTAAATAAAGAATTAGTAATAAGAAATATATTATAATCCGGTTTGCATCAGGAGATAGATAAGTAAAACAGGCAACTTTACCGCTTCGGTTAGCTAAAGTTATACACCAATTTACTTAAAGTTTCATACTAGGAACCGTATTTGCCCTTTATTTAACAGATCTTCTTTGGAATTTAAACGTACCTAGGTAATTTTGTGGTTTGGGACAAGTAGTGAAAGGTTTAAGATCTAATGACATTCCAATCAATTCATCCTTGACAAGTTACTTTTGGCGACACTTAACACAGTCTAAAGATTGCTTCTTTTAAATCTCAGGGTTTTCAAAGTTAGTCTATCAAATTAACAGATTCGCACCGCGTAAAAAGGTCATATGTCACAAAGTTGACATTTTTAAATAGCTGACCGTGAATGATGATTATCTTGTGAATAGATTTATGAATGATCTAAGTGGTTTTTTTACTTTTATGGCCAGACGTGTGATGTGCCTTATACTGATTGAATTTTAGACACTTGTCGGTTTTTGTTTTTATTCGATCGTCTTTTGTTTCAGTTTCGATTGTGTTTGTTTCGGGTTTAACAAGTCACGGTATTATTTTACCACGTGCCTACCTTACTACACAGTTTTTGCTTTCTAAAATTTGATAAATTGAAAATTTGTTTTTTAAAAAATCGTAAAAATTGGTAAATTGATTTTCAGCTGAATTGGAATAGATCAATCTAAGATTTACACTAATATTATTATGAAAAAATATTTGTTTATTTGTACATTATACTCTGCAACTACTTTAGCGATTTTGATGAAGCTTCGTAATAGCATAGGTAGGTACTGAATTCTTGGAAGTAACATGAAAGTACTACTTTTTATAAGTATAAGTTTTTATAAGTATATAAGTAGTATATTCGTTGTCTAGCATCCATAACACAAGTCTAGTTTGTCTAGTCTAGCTTGGGGCTAGATGGCGATGTGTGGTATGTTCTAAAATATTTATTTATTTATTTATCCCGATATTCCCACTGGATTCCCAAAATATTGGACTTGGTTAACCGGTGACGCGGCGGGAAGCGTGTAAATAGAACCAAAATTAGCTGTTAGTCTTTGCCAAACCTCTTTCTTCACAGTATTTAGCGATTGTCTCCGGCAATCGGCAGCTTATGTTTGCATTTGTGTTTGAGATGTTTGACATCGGTTAACATTACATATGAATTTTGTAAGTGTTTAGTTGCAAAACGGATGCTATGCACATAGTACTGCTTCAATAACTATAATGTAAAAGTTAGATACCTACGATGAAGAATTTTAATGTCTACGCTGATAGTACTGAATTATAGGAAAGGCAAGACCGGATTTTGACCAGACAGCGTCAGACGCAGTTTTTTTTAACTTTGTTGTTATATGTAGTTGGTTTAGTGGTGTTTTAACAAATTATCATAAGTGGATAATTCAGATCTCTAGCTATAATATACATACCGAGTTTCACCACAATCGGTGTAGTAGCACATTTTTTTTTTCATGTTTTACAGAGTTTAAAGTGTTTTTTTTTTAATTACAATTTTAACAGAGAGGTTATAATACATTTCTGCTAGAATTGTGTCAACTTGACTTCAGCTAACAAACTTCGCTGTTAGCTTGCTTCAAATGAAAATTCAATTTAAACGAAACAGCTCGTGCTAAATATTGTAATATTTGCTAAACATTTAATTCTGTTCAATATTGAATTATTTAAATTAAAGTAATATATTTAATTCAATATTGGACAGAAACAATAAGTCGAATTCAATATGTTTATCATAATTTGATTTGTGGAGGAAGTTAAATATTTATAAGGGTATTTGAATTAAATAGTGCTTACAGTGTCATTGTCAAACGAATTTATATGACCAATGATTATTTTTAGATTTCTATTTTGACGTGTAGAACGCGTAGAAATAGCATGCATAGTTTATCTAATAATATAATTTTTTTTATTTATTTTTTTTTATTTGGGATAACAACAGCTTATAAAAGAGCATTTTTTGTATTTATATATAAATGTTATCAGGATCTCGGAAACGGCTCCAATGATTTTTATGAAATATAGTATTTAGTTTTGGGGGAAGGTAAAAAAAACGTTAAATAACCGAGCAAAGCTCGATCGCTCAGGTACTGTGTCTTTAAAATCGATTAGAAGAGGGGTCGCTTGTCAAAACCATATGGTGATGAAATACGTCATAAATTGTAATGCATGTTTTTTCACAACTTTATATTATCATATTCTACTTCCTATCCTATCCTACTAATACCTATTATAAATGTGAAAGTTTGTGTGTGTGTATGTATGTTTCTTACTCCTTCACGCAAAAACTACTGGATCGATTGCGATGAAACTCGGTATGTAGATAGCTGGAGACGTAGATTAACACATAAGCTACTTTTTATCCCGATATTCCCACGGGGTCGGGACTTACGCGGAGCGCAGCTAGTGTTGCATAAGTTTTAAAGTAACAATGAATTACAATATTTATGTCTTCGATTCATCTTTAAACAATGAGTCAGTTGGACAATCCATGCCATAAAGTACAATTAGTTGTCCTCCTCTAAATATAGGTTTGAAGTATATATTGTATCTGCTTTATGCACGTGATGACAAAGCGTAGGTTGGGAAGTTATTGGACATGCAAAATGTCGCAGCTCAAAATAAAATTAATTTACTGAATAAAATATTTCTTTATTTTTGTGCCTTTTCAATTTAAATAAGAGTGTGCACCTTATTTACAATTTATTTTTATTGACATTACCTATTAATTAATTTTATACTTACGCGAGTAGGTAAGTTACTTAAAAAGAATCATAATAGATTACCAAACCTTGTTGCTCGTCAACCTAAGAGATAAAAAATAAATGTATGAAGTATTTTGGTTGACGACATTTATTTAAATAGTTACAAATAACCTTAGAATTATTCAATGAAAAAATAATTGATTTACATCATCAGTTATTTAAACGTACGGGCGAGCTTGATGCGTGCGAATGACAACACACTTATTTTATAAGACACAATAGTTAAAAGTATGCGAAAACTTAAATGTAAAATCGACTAAACGTGTAAAAATTACAATTTACCTAATAAACAATGTAATAATATAATTAGGTAAATCGCGATTTTGCATGAAATTGACAATATATGATCTTACATTCATATTGCCTAACGATTTAAGAGGGTACAACATACATACCGCGTACTAACCAACCATACAAAAAAATAGCTACATTAGCTGAACCTCTTAAGTAAAACATATTTCTTTCATTACTGTATTTTAAGATTAGTACTATTTTCAATAGACAACCTAAACACTCAATTTACATGCAATTTTATATAATGATCCAATTTTAATATCCTCCTTCACTACATACCTAGTATAAAAAAAAACTGGTTGCCTGTAAAGTCGGTATACGGGCGAAAGTTTTACGTGACAACAACTGTGCTCGAGTGGAAGGGACGCGTGCCTTTCACTTTTTATGTCTGTCTCTCTCGCTCTTAGGCGGGCTAACCATGCCCGCGTGCCTCTCACTCGCTCTCATTGTGAGCGCATAACGTCAGCGGAGCGTAACGCAGTTTCTTGAAGTGTCACCCGGCAAACCAATTTATAAAACGTTGTCACGTCAATAAAGTCGCTTTCTCTTTCAAGTCAATCTTTAAAACTACGCAACGGATTTTGATGCGGTTTTTTAATAGATAGAGTGATTCAAGAGGAAGGTTTATATGTATAATACATGCTAATATAGCCGTGCGAAGCCGGAGCGGGTCGCTAGTTATACTATAAATGTGAAAGTTCATGTGTACGTTTGTTACCTCTTTCCCCAATAACTAAAAAACTAATTGCAATAAAACTTGATAAGTAGTTAGCTCAAGTCCTGTAATAACATTTATCCCGATATTCTTATGACATCGAGATTAACACGGGTAAAACAACGGGGCTCAAATAGTGAAGAAATAATTAACAGTCGTTATCATAGAGCATTAATTTATTTAAATACTTTTATATAAAAACTGGTCAAGTTCAAGCTTAATTTTTATGTTTGGGTTCCGTAATATAACTTCCTATTACTCTCTGTCTGTCGGACTGTTTATTTTAAGCAAAATCAACTGAACTTCTGATCCTCTTGGAACTTTCCTTAACTATAATTTTTGGTTTAAAATCACCTTTTTATTGATTTAAAGGTAAAAGAACTTCAGGGGCTTCCATAATGAAAGTGATAGGGCACGAAGAAAAGGAAAACAAATGCGCTTAATTCTGCGTTGCAAAACCGCACCGTTCTCGTACTTGGAATTCGACGAGCATCCCCATCTTCAGCCATGTTAGATCTACAGTGACCAACCCCAAAGCAGAGCTGGCTAGCTGAATAGTAAAGGAGATGGGCCGATGCGCAAGTAAGTAGTTCATCGTGATATCTAGCACTATTCGGGAAGAGTTGAACAGAAAGAGGGACTTAAGATAATTTGTAAGTACTAAAGAAGAAACAGTCCAGAGCAAGTAACCAACCCAGGCCTTGAGATTCGGCCTCCATGATTAAAGTTTTTGCTAAGGCCATTTATAGGCAGGTGGGAAAGTGCTGATTGGAATTCAGAGTGACGATAAAAAAAATCCTAGTTTACACTAAGTAATTTAAGCTACTTTCTCCACAATGGACTACAAGTTGCAAAAAAATACAGCTAATTTTTAAAGAGGAACCCAAAAAATGTCTAGGTTGCTAATTTTGCTATCTAACTGAGTATGACGAGCGTAAATATTCATGTTCAACTTTTGCTTTCGCTGTTACGTTACATTTCGTAATGCAGGCAGAGCCCTTCAATTATAAACAAAATAATAAGCCTTATTATTTCCTTATTTTGCAAGATTCTTAAAGGGATAAATAGATGTTGTGCACCTTACTGCATCCGGACCGGTAACAACGTAACTAGATAATTTATTATTCATTTTGTTTATTCAATTCATTAACGTTTTATATTCTCGTCGTTATGCTCCTATAGGTCTATGTGTAATACATGTGAAATATTTATGCATGCGTGTATAAAATACATGTGATATATTTTTGCTTGTGTAATTGAAATACTTGTGACTGTTTTTTCATGTGTGTCTGAAATACATGTGGCATATTTTAGCAAATGTGTATATTACCCATCTGAAGTATTTTACACGTAAGCGTTTTTTTAATGTAAGTGAATGTGACATATCTTGTTTAAGTGTGAAATACATGTGACGTGTTTCTGCATGACAAGTTATGTCTTTTTCGCATATAAATATGTAGGCAACGATTTTAATTAGTTTTAGATCAATGTATGTAAGAATGTGAAAAGCGTGTGACATATTTTTGCATTTATATGTGAAGTACATGTGACATATTTTTGTAGGCATAATGCGCTGTCGGATTAATAAGTTTGGTTGGCATTACTAAAACCGTAAAATGAATTTATTTTACGTTTTTTGACGCAAAGCAAATGTATGACATAGTTTTGAATGCGTATGTTAAGTACATGTGACATATTTTTGTAGGCATAGTGCGTTGTCGGGTTAATGTCGCCAACTAAACTTAGTTAGCATTACCATAACCGTAAAAGGTGTTTATTTTACGCAAAGAAAAATATATGATATATTTTTGAATGTGTATGTTAAGTACATGTGACATATTTTTGTAGGCATAATACGTTGTCGAGTTAATGTCGCCAACTAAACATACCACCATAACCTTAAAATGTGTTCATTTTAACGTTTTTTAACGCAAAGTTTTTCTTTAAACCAAAACCTAATGTTAAAATATTGACCTATGATAAGATCAGAGGGTAACGCGCCCATGTACGAAGACGATGTGGCAACCTGTCGTGTCGGTATGTCATTGCCAATACAACTCCGTTTGCTTTGTATCATTCATTTTATATAGTTTAACTTGTTTATTTAGTTATTGAAGTGTAAAGATACAGTAGTGCTTCGGTAAAGTAAATATGTAATATTAAAATTGTCAAAAACTATCGAGAGAAGCCTTGAGTTACATCAAAAGTGCTCAATTGAAAGCTGCGCCACGCGAATATAAATGTACGAGAAAATATGGAAATAAAAAACTAGCCAAGTGCGAGTGCGAGAGTAAAAAAGATCAACGAAGTAACGATCCATTTCCAGTAGTTTTACCAAGTGGTCTTACCAGTTGAACTACTAGGAGTTTCCATCCCAATAGACTTACTAGTAAAACTACTGGAACAACAAAATACTTTTAGACCAAGCGAACCAATCAGCGCGGTTTCACCCGCATTTAACTCCCGATCCCGTGGGAATATCGGGATAAAAAGTAGCCTACGTTACTGTCATTGAATTAATGTATCTTCATACTAAGTTTCATCAAAATAGGTTAATTAGTTTCGGAGCCTATTCAATGCAAAGAAGCAAACAATAAAATCTTTCCTCTTTATAATATTTGTTTGGATTTTCTGTTTAATTATGTTTGGAGTTCTTGGGAAACGATGAATGTTAGATTTTTGAATTATAAAAAAAAAATATTAAAAAAATACGTACAACCGAATTGAGAACCTCCTTTTTTTTGGAAATACCTCCGGAACCCGAAGGAACAACATCTCGAAGCTGGTGGAAATAAGCCCCGTCACCTTTCGCTTTTACATATGTTAACAACTCTTACATACATTATGAAATAACTATTGTAAGACCACAGACCATAGACTAATGACCTTTCAAGTAGTTATTTAAAAAAAAACCACCGAAATCTCATGTCGCCATCAGACCTTCGCGTCTTTAAACATCGATTTGTCAAGTTTCTTTTTAGAAGACACTTATGTAGTAATTATGTCTATTAATAAAAGAGTTTTTATGTATTATTGTATTATTCAAAATGGATTAATAGTGGTAGGTATAATATTTTTTTTATTCAGTATTATTAGTTTTAGAGTTTCGAGATATTAATGATTTAATGTTTTGGTGATGTGATGTTCTAATAAAAAAAAAAATGTGGCACTCGAGGACTGCCGCGGTAAAGCTATTGCATAAAAAGGTTTCTTGAAGCAAGAAGTACCTAATCCCTCTTCCTATAGTTCCTTTAAACGCTCGAGAATAATAATTAATCCTTATTAATTAATTCTTTAATCCTTAGGTTTTTTTCGTTACGGAATTTCTTGATTCGCCCCCCAAGGCCCGCGATAAAATCTATGCAATAGCTTAATAACTAACTTTAAAAAAGAGAAGGTTCACAATTCGTCGTGTACCTACCTATATATTTTTATGTACCTATGGTCACCGATTATTGGTAAGTATCTCTTTTATCCATGGCAATCGATGTCGAAAACACCAGGAACTAAAAAGGGAGCCGCAACTATCTATAACAGTAGAGCCTCGATAATCCGAACTACCTAAAAATAGCCCCTGTTCGGACTCACGGAGCGTTCGGATTATAGTATGTTAAAAAATGCAAGTAAATATTGACAGAATATATTTATTGAGGTTATTATAACATACATATTTAAACAACAGAATACGTTACTTATTCATAAAGTCATCAATTTTAGTTTGGCGGGTTCTATTTATTGACCAAAAAAAGGCTTTATCCCTCAAATTACGCAGCATATTCTTTTCGGATAGGTAAGGACAAGTCATTTTCATCAGCCCAATCCAAACCAAGTCAGCAGTTCGGATTACAGCGGCGTTCGGATTAGCCTGAGTACGGATTATCGAGGCTCTACTGTATGTTGTTGGCGGCTATATTCACCCACCGCGCCACAAAAGTCGTCGAGCTTTAAATAGAAAAGCACTTTAATGAACTACAAAAACAAAACGCAAAATGATTACTTCCTTACATATTAAACAAAATCTAACATAGGTAACTAGAGAAACTACTTATCTGCTAAAAGAAAATTAATATTTTATAAATTACAATATGGCCTTATCGCTAACAGCGATCTCTTCCAGGCAACCTTTGAATGGACAAGAATTGAAAAGGGGGATGGGATTGGGTGGGTTGTTCATAACGTGCGAGCGATCAAGCGTTAACAAAAAGCGTTATGTTTTTAATAAACGTACCTATCAATAGGTTTACGACCCAATGTGAAAACTAGATGGGTAGTAAAATCAAGCGTTTATTAAAAGCGTTATGTTTTTAATAAACGTACATAACAATAGGTGTTGCACTAGGTTTTCTTTATGGCCCTGTATGAAAACTCGATGGGTAGTAAAATCAAGCGTTAAAAAAAGGGTTATGGGTTTTTAATACCTTACCTAACCTAACTTCAATATAGGCATACCTAACATCTAACATAAAAGAACGTGTATTTTTAATGATTTGATGCATTTGTAGCTCGTTTTTAGACCTACATTAAATATCTTTTGACATTTACCAACGATCAGAAAAAATATGTAAGAAGATAAGTAGGTATTGTCAATATTAGTTGAATATATAATCGGTGTTCTAATATTTATTTAGTGCTTAAAGTAGGTAGGTCAAGGTTTTATTTACTGTTAGTCTGTTACCGCTTAGTAAAATATATAAAATAAAAATTATGTCATTTTTAGGGTTCGGTACCCAAAGGGGTAAAAACGGAACACTTTTACTAAGACTATTCGTTCGTTCGTCCATCCGTCCGTCCATCCGCCCGTCCATCCGTCCGTCCATCCGTCCGTCCGTCCGTCCATCCGTCCGTCCATCCGTCCGTCCATCCGTCCGTCCATCCGTCCGTCCATCCGTCCGTCCGTCCATCCGTCCGTCCATCTGTCCGTCCATCCGTCCGTCCATCCGTCCGTCCATCCGTCCGTCCATCCGTCCGTCCATCCGTCCGTCCATCCGTCCGTCCATCCGTCCGTCCGTCCGCCTGTCTGTCACTAGGCTGTATCTCATGAACCGCCATAGCTAGACAGTTAAAATTTTCACAGATTATGTATTTCTGTAGTCCTTATATTTTATCTATCACATATTAAAAACACAATATACAGGTTATTGGTATTTATACTAGCAAGCCGTTGAGGGCTACTTCAATGCAC
The DNA here is from genome assembly GCA_907269075.1 of Idaea aversata. Lineage (NCBI taxonomy): Eukaryota > Metazoa > Arthropoda > Insecta > Lepidoptera > Geometridae > Idaea > Idaea aversata. The sequence continues at coordinate 5,571,814 of OU026103.1, forward strand.
CGAAACAAACAACTTTTGTTCTACGAATTTTGGAAATTAAAAAAAAAATTGAAAATTTTGAGGTTATGTAAATTCGAAAAACAGCTGATTTTTCAAAACAAAGGTCATTCAGACTTAGAACAGTAGATAAAACTTTAAAAATAAGTAAAATTTTAAGGTTAATGACCTCTCCGTGTAAGGAACAGCTGATTTTCAGTTAAACCTAACCTCAAAATTTTCAAACAAATGTTCGAATTTCCAAAAGTTGTAAAACAAAAGTTGTTTGTTTCGGTGCATAGAAGTAGCCATCAATGGCTTGCTAGTATAATTACCAATAACCCTGTATAATAGTAAGGAACCGTCCGCGAGTCGACTCGTATTTGGCCAGTTTTTTAAACCGTAAAGCACGCTTTCACGGCTCACCACACATAACACGAACTAGTCTTAGCACACGTCTTTGTTTGTATAATGATGTTATGGCACACGCCACCAGTTCGACAAACAATCGATATTTCATCACTAGACCACACTTTAGCACATTCAAATAAATGAATATGGTAGAATAGCGAAATTGCGTGCTTTTTGCAAGTTTACGTAAATCTTAAGGTGAAAGGGTACCTGCGCTCTCTCCATACAAACGTAGTCGACTGTTTCCTCCCTGGATAATGACACTAGCACAAATATTTTTGTGCCATAAAACCTATAACTGCCATGAACCTATAACTGCACAAATATTTTTGTGCCATAAAACCTATAACTGCCCCTATGTTTTGTTTTTTTTTTCATTTTCTAATCATCATAGAAATTAAAATTAAAAAAATTACAAAATCATAAAAAACAAAAAATAGGGGCATGGTCATGGCAGTTATAAGTTTTATGCACCAAAAATATTTGCTCTAGTGTCATTATGCAGGGAGAAAACAGTCGACTACGTTTGTAATAGTTTGTATGGAAAAAGCCCTTTCCTCATAAGGCGAAGTATGACCTGAAAACCCGTATCCCTTTCCTACGCGCGCCGCGTGATGTCTCTATCTCTTTCCGCCGCGTCCCGCGTAATGGTCGTAAAAACGACATTATACGTAATTAAAAAAATAACATTATCTATTTTAGTGAAAAACCATCTGTACTACCTTATGGGATTTGATGTAAGGTTTATGAAAATATAAATCATAAGTACCTACTTGTTTTTTTATGTTACGATTTTTTCTATCGAGGCAAATCACTTTAATCGTGTTTCGAAGTGTATGACAATACAAAGCAATATCATTCCATGGATTTTAGCAGTTGATACCCAAAAACTGTTTCTAAGACTCCTCTGTCGCGATATTTTACGCTTATAGTCTTACCACTTCGTCAAAAAGTTGTTGATTTGGCCCAAAGTTATTCCGGCATACGGCAGATAATATAGCCGGCCCAATACCATTACAGTGTTACAGCTTTTTGAGTGACATCGACTATTTTCAATAATGGTTTGATACTTTTAATGATTTGCCTTACCTGCTATCTTGTAGACCATTTGAGACATCTTGTAGTTGAATATAAGAAGAAGAAAACGTATTCTTTTCGCGCACAGAAATATTACTATGAAGAGCAAAGAGCACTATTTTATGCAACTTCTATTTCACTATTTTATGGAACACTATTTTATATGACTTCTTTCTTGCTATTACAGCTAAAATATTTATTTTTTCAGGCAAGATGTGAAGTGTGAAGCAAGGTGTGTAGTGTAGGCAACGTAGACTTTTTTTATGTTATTTTTAAAAATATATATTTTTAACTCAACCAGCAGAACCTCAAAAAGCTCTGCTTGAGGTGAAAACATATACTTACTATGTAATAACATTTCATAAAATAAGAAAATACCCATAGTTACCATAAATAAAATCGATTATAAACGATTATTTTTACCATGTTTAATTTTAAATGACAATAAATAATCGATTAACTTTATAATCCGTATTGATTATTGTCCGAAACGGCACGTAATTATGTAATTATGAACAAATCATCGATTAAACACTAGTACAACACTATTATCTAAACACGTGTAAGGTCAAGTATCGAACTGAATAAATACAAATACAAATATAAAAATAAAAAATAAAATGTAAAAACTATCTGTCCCGGCAAACGTTGTTTTGCCATTTAAAAAACACGATTTGTGAATCTAAACCATCCAGGGCGCCACCCAAACGCAAACAAAAAAATACATTCAAATCAGCTCAGCCGTTTATGAGGAGTTTAGTGACATACACGCGTACATAGTAGAATTATATATATAACCAGCGACCCGCCCCGGCTTCGCACGGCTATATTATGCATGTATTATACATATAACCTTCCTCTTGAATCACTCTATCTATTTAAAAAAATCCGCATCAAAATCCGTTGCATACGCTTAAATCTTTGAAACTACGCAACGGATAGGGATATAGGGACATAGGGACAGAGAAAGCGACTTTGTTTTATACTATGTAGTAATAGTAATGAAGAAGATGAACGTGTTGCGGGACACTCGTTTGGAAGAAAGTCTCTTTACGTTTAATTTATTTATTTTTAAACTTTTGAAGTGAAAACTTTTTTTTAGCGCGGTACACATATTTTTAGATGAGATAAAATGTCTGAACTCGCGACACCGTTACGAGACGCAGCTACTGCGGAGATGGATGGAGTCGCGGGTAAAAACTAGTCTTCTATACTAAAGTATTGAAATCCGGTTTTCACTATTGGATAGGACACTATTTCCCTGATATGAGGTACCTACTCTAAGCACGTTCAAGCTTGGGGGAATATTTTTTATTTTATTTATTTATTATTTACATCTAAATCCCGATGTTTCTCGGGTTCGATCGAGTAAAACCGCTGCGCAAACAGTAGCTAAATAAATACAAATAAATAAATGGTTAAACAAAAGAGTTGTGTAAGAGAAGCATAGGTAATTATAATTAACAAAAGTCAAGGGTAACACGCATACAGAATTAATATGGAGAATATTCAATAACACCCGCCTGTGAGACGCGGAAAGTTGAAGATTCGATTGTCTGTGGAACAAATTTTTGTGGAACAAATTTTTAAATATTTTTAACCACTAGCTGCGCCCCGCGGTTTCACCCGCGTATCTCCCGATCCCGTGGGAATATCGGTATAAAAAGTTGTTTAGGTACACATTTCCCATTGATTCTTCGCTCCTATTGGTCGCAGCGTAATGTTATATAGCCTAAAGCCTTCCTTGATAAATAGACTATCCAACACAAAAATATTTTTTCAATTCGAACCAGTAGTTCCTGAGATTAGCGCGTTCAAACAAACAAACAAACTTTTTAGCTTTATAATATGAGTATAGATTTCAACGGGCGGCGTAATTCCCGATGTTGCGGGAATTTTGCGATCAAAAGTAGCTGCCCCGGTAAACGTTGTTTTTTTTCATATTTAAAAAATATTAAGGAAATATAAAGTAAAAAAAATAGAATAGTCTTGGATTCTCAGACCTAAATAATTCAAAAAAAATTCATACAAAAATCGGTTCAGCCGTTTAGGTGGAGATGATAACACCACGATACATTTTTTTTCATTTAAATAGGGATTAAAATTCAATTACAATAAAAAAAATTCAAACACAGATTATAAACCTTCAGAATATAATTTGATGTTTTGTTCAAATTTTCATTTGGATAATGACAGTGATTTTACATTAAGCATGGGTTAGGCATTTTAATAACGTACCTAGATTTATTGCTCGTACGCAATTTACAAGCTCGTGCGATTATTAATGATGATAAAGTTAAGCTTGAATTTTAAGGTTAGAAGGTAAAGTTCATACTAGTTTTAAACTAGACAGGTTTACGTAAAACTTGGGAAAGATGAGACGCAAAATGTCGGTCGGTCTGCAGCGAAAACCTCGAAATGCAAAAAAAAATCCGGATTTTTTTTTCCAAAAATCTAATAATGCAGACACATCATGAGTTCTAATGATTCCGTTTTTTTTTTTCAAAATCGGGCACGCTAATCCTTCAGAAGCATAACAGAAGCACTCTATACTTTTTTTTCCCTCCAGATGGTTTTTTTTTCAAGTACTGTAAACTTTTGTTTAGGGCTGCGGTAAAAACGACACACGAGGTTTTCACTGGAGACCGATGTGTTTTTAGGAAACATTAAATATGGCTAATTTTTTTCTTCTGACCTAGACAACAGTAACATGCTAAACTTGTGGATGGAGGTCCCTGAATACCATAATAATCAACTTCTGCGATAGCTACTGGAAAAGATAGGGATAGTCCTATTCCATGCCAGGGGCTAAATGGCAAAAAAACATTATAGTATGATGCAAAATGCCTGTAGGAATTAGATCTTCATACAGATGGCCTTTTATAATCCTACTAATATTATAAATGTGAAAGTTTGTGTGTGTGTATGTGTGTGTGTGTGTGTGTGTGTATGTTTGTTACTCCTTCACGCAAAAACTACTGGACCAATTGCATTGAAACTCGGTATTTAGATAGCTGAGTACCTGGATTAACACATAGGCTACTTTTTATCCCGATATTCCCACGGGATCGGGACTTACGGGATTACTCCTTCACACAAAAAACTTCTGGACCGATTGCGTTGAAACTCGGTATGTAGATAGCCAGAGACCTGGATTAACACATAGGCTACTTTTAATCCCGATATTCCTACGGGATCGGGACTTACGGGATTACTCCTTTACGCAAAAACTACCGATCAGATTGCGGTGAAAATCAGTAAGTAGATAGCTGAGTACCTGAATTAACACAAAGGCTAATTTTTTCCCGATATTCCCACGGGATCTGGACTTACGGGATCAGGACTCAAAATATATTTTAAAAGGTTGTAGTTGGGCGGAGGCGGAGAGAGTGATGAAGGGGAGAAGGGTAAGAAAAATAAAAAGGGGGAGCACAGGAAAGGGGGAGGACAAGAAAGGGGAGGATAGGAAAGAGGAAGGGGATCCAAGAGGAAAGAGACGAAATGGGGAGAAGAGGAAAGGAGGAGGAGAGGAAAGGGGGAGGAGAGGAAAGGGGGAGGAGAGGAATCGGGGAGGAGAAGAAAGGGGGAGGGGAGGAATGGGGAGGACAGGTAAGAAGAAGAGGAGAAAAAGGGGAGGGGACCTAACCTAACCTTCTCCATCCGTGACGGTAATTTGTCAAAAAAAACATTCCGGGCCTATCTGGACTCCTAGAAATGTAAGCCGCGGCGAATGTAATCCGCGACGGTTCTGTGTCAGAAAAGCATTTTGGGTCTGTCTGGACTCCTTAAAATATAACCGCTCACTTCGCTCGCACGTGTTTGCTACTCCATCCGCGACGGTTTCGTGTCAGAAAAGCATTCTGGGTCTGTCTGGACTCCTTAAAATATAACCGCTCGCTTCGCTCGCACGTGTTTGGTCACAATAACTAACGTTACCTACTCCATCCGCGACGGTTCCGTGTCAGAAAAGCATTCTGGGTCTGTCTGGACTCCTAAAAATCTAACTGCTCGCTTCGCTCGCACGTGTTTGCTACTCATTCCGCGACGGTTCTGTGTCAGAAAAGCATTCTGGGTCTGACTGGACTCCTTAAAATAAAACCGCTCACTTCGCTCGCACGTGTTTACTACTCATTCCGCGACGGTTCTGTGTCAGAAAAGCATTCTGGGTCTGTCTGGACTCCTTAAAATATAACCGCTCACTTTGCTCGCACGTGTTTGCTACTCCATCCGCGACGGTTTCGTGTCAGAAAAGCATTCTGGGTCTGTCTGGACTCCTTAAAATATAACCGCTCGCTTCGCTCGCACGTGTTTGGTCACAATAACTAACGTTACCTACTCCATCCGCGACGGTTCCGTGTCAGAAAAGCATTCTGGGTCTGTCTGGACTCCTAAAAATCTAACTTCTCGCTTCGCTCGCACGTGTTTGCTACTCATTCCGCGACGGTTCTGTGTCAGAAAAGCATTCTGGGTCTGACTGGACTCCTTAAAATATAACCGCTCACTTCGCTCGCACGTGTTTACTACTCATTCCGCGACGGTTTCGTGTCAGAAAAGCATTCTGGGTCTGTCTGGACTCCTCAAAATATAACCGCTCGCTTCGCTAGCACGTGTTTGGTCACAATAACTAACGTTACCTACTCCATCCGCGACGGTTCCGTGTCAGAAAAGCATTCTGGGTCTGTCTGGACTCCTAAAAATATAACCGCTCGCTTCGCTCGCACGTGTTTGCTACTCCATTTGCGACGGTTCCGTGTCAGAAAAGCATTCTGGGTCTGTCTGGACTCCTTAAAATATAACCGCTCGCTTCGCTCGCACGTGTTTGCTACTCCATCTGCGACGGTTCCGTGTCAGAAAAGCATTCTGGGTCTGTCTGGACTCCTAAAAATATAACCGTTTTCCACGTCTTCGCTTTCCCAAGACTTCGCTCTCCCACGTTACCTTGACGTGACGTTCCTTCCCTTAACGTCTCGCTTTCCTATAACACCGCTTTCCCTTAATACTGGCATTGCTAAACACAAAAACTACTATACGAATTGTGATGAAAGTCGGTAGCAGGTAGCTAGAGACCCTAACAAATAAGCTACTTTTTATTCCGATATTCCTACGAGACTCGGACTTGCGCGGGTGAAACCGCGGGGCGCAGCTAGTACAAAATAAAAGCGTGTTAAAAATAGGTAGGTAATAAAAAATATAAATGTCAAGCAGATTTATAAATTTCAATTAACAAGGATTCGATTAACGATAGTTATCGAATAAAAATAAAGAAAAACATCTAAAATATTGTTCTAAATTCATTAATTTATAACACGGATTGCTTTTTTTGGATTCCGTACTTCAAGAAGAAAAATTCATTAATTTGATACAAGGATTGCTTTTTTTTATGGGTTCTGTACTTCAAGAAGAAAAATATGATCTTTATAAAGATGACTTGATTATCTGTATGTCTTGATATCTGTCTGGCAAGCGTTTATTCCCTATACTTGAACTAGTAAGACTGTTTTTCTTACTGACTAGTCCAGATGCAAACAAGACTCACTGAATCGTACCTACTACTACGATTAAGCGGCAAATTTTCATGACGTAAACCATTATCACTGCACAATAATATTTACGGAACCCTCCTCGCCTCGGTGCGGAGTCTGACTTGACCGGTTTTTGCTGTGAGGATGTTTTTCTATTGTTAATATTAAATAAATTGTTCATTATTTATGGTCCTTTTTTAAAATGTTTGACATTTTCTTTTTTATGTGATCTTTCGTAATAAATTAATAATCAAAGTCAATTAAGTGTTTAACTTTCTAAGCTTTCTTTTATTTTAAGCCGGTATGGTATCATTGCAAAACTTCATGACAAGGTTTTCTAAAAAGTGTTATTGATTTTAATGAAAATAGAAGATGGAAGAAGCAAAATGGAAAAAACATTAAAAGTTGATGCAAAGAGTAACTTTATAGACACTGGCTTATGTGAAATTTGTTCGAAGCCAAAAACTTGAATTAAAAAACAATAGACAGGTCCAAGGAACTTCTATAATTAAGTTTTGTAGGGCCCTAATAGGTCTTTGCTCTGGGCAGCTTATCAAGTCAAAAAAGAAAGAAAAAACTTAGCTAAGTTACAAATTAGCTGCATCCGGGTGTAACTTTAAGCAGTGACGCGATTTCCGTAAGTAGTAACATAAATATTTTTTTTTGATCACAGATTTTCGTTTAAAATTAACATTTAATTTTTTTAACATCAAGGTCAAATGTTATGTTAATTTAAATATAAATTAGTTTCATTCATTTGAAAAGGTCAATTCTGGTGTTTATGGTTGCTAAGTATCATCAGTAACTTGTTAGATTTTTTTAAGTATCAAATATTTAAGATGTTTTAGCGGTTTTTTTAATGGCACATAATGTTGTCAATAAAATATCTACTTAAATTCAGCGTTATTTGTAATCATATTAGCAAGCGGATGAGAAGCCTCTTCAGTGCACCTAAACAAAAAAAATGTTTAGAAATTCGAACCTTTTTTTAAAATTTTAACGTTAAGTTTACCTGAAAATCAGCTGTTCCTTACACGGAGAGGTAAATGACCTCTCCGTGTAAGGAACAGCTAATCAGCAGATTTTTGTTATACGCTACTTCTGTGCACCTTAACAAACAACTTTTTTTCTTTATTATTAGAACCTTTTATTAGAACCTTTTTTTTCATTTTGGGGTTGTGTAAATCCGAAAATCAGCTGAATTTTTAAAACAGGTCATTCAAATGATTCACTTAAGAAAAATTGGTATTTACATTTTGAGGTTAAGTTTACCTGAAAATAGGAAGGAAGTTGTAGAAAAAAAGTTGTTTGTTAAGGTGCACAGAAGTAATGTATAACAAAAATCTAAGATATTTAGGTCCCAAAAATAACTCTTTCTTTTTTTAAGTCGGTTAAAATATGAGAGGAAAAAAGCCGATAGGTTATTTATCATAAAAACAAGATCAACAAAATATTACCAGACCGGATGCTCCCTAAATATGGCATAACTTAAGTGGGCGTACACCTTTACCAAAAGAACTGAATGAAAGGAAAATTACCGCGATTTAACCAAAAGTTAAAATCAGACTCATACATAATTAGTTACGTTCTTTATTCGAAACAATAATAAGAGTTAAGCAACTCTTCTGTTAATGAATTACTTAGTCTTATTTCTCACGGTCGAGACTTACATTTAAAAATTAGTTTACATGATTCACTTCGGTTACAAGATGGTTTACAAAATATCCATTGTATGTTGTAGTTTAATTGTCGGTATTTTTATTGAGATTTTATTCGGTTTTTAACCGACTTCTATAAAAGAGGAGGTTCTGAATTCATCGCGTATTTGTTTCGGTATATTTACCGATTGCCAATATAGATGGTTCTTTTTTGATCTTATAGACGAAGTATTCAAATCTCTATTTTATTGTACTAAAGCAAAAAATAATATTAGAAATCCAAAAAAATTCCCTAAGTAGGGTGCCCAAAAGGCTAGTTCCATTGCCTTTTCAGATAGCAATGGCTCGTTGACCAAAAACAGCAGTCAACCCTTTGGTTACTTGATGTTAAAAACAAATTATTTTTTTTTAAACATTGAAATGTCTGGTCTAAGAATCTCTGTAGCAAAAAGCTGGATAAGTAATTTAATAAACCATTATTATTTTTGGAAGAGAAAGTGAACTTTATAGAAACTTTGAAAAAAAAATAATTACAATAATAATTTGTATAGAAATACAAAGAATAATATTATAGGGGAGATCCGCTATGAAACGGACACTTAACTTTGGAGTATTATTGTATCCCATAGTAATAACTTAGAAACTCGTTAACTGTCCTTAGGGAATCCAGAGGTATTATACTATTATTAATACACCATATTTTAAGAAAATAAAATATATCTTATGAATTATTTTAATATTTATAAAAACTCACAAATGTCCGTTTCATGACACATGACGCATTGAATAGGACAGTGGGTGTCTTGAACCGGACTAGGAACCAATGTGCATAATTAAGCAAGGTTTCACACAATAATTTGCTTTTATACTTTTATATCTCTTGCTAACGTGACACACGTCAATTGTTATGTGGCTAGCATGGTTGCCACATAGTATTAAACAGGGGGTTTCCTCAGATGGCTTCGCAAATTTAATAAAGTATATCATAGCTTTGTAGAAACTCTCTTCTATTATCCAGCCACTTAGGTTGGCTAAGCCCAGTGACCCTTTTGGACCGTCTTCTAACATGAATTCTTTGAAATGGACTCTAAGAAACACAAATACCGGAGGTATAGTGCCACCAGAAGCATTAATGAATCCAAGAGTTGTGACTAAGTGTACTCTCTCTGCCAATATCACCTGTCCAACTTGTTTACACCTTCGGATTGCAACCACTTTTGGTGGGGTAGTCACTGTCGAACATCCTGTTTCATCGAGGTTCCATATCATATGAGGTTCAATTTTATTTTTATTCAATATCTTGCCAAGATCTTCGTAAACCTTGCCAACATTTTCTTGGTTAAAAGATGTAGCCCTGGAGAGAGAAGTATTTTCTGATTCGCGTACTGATAATGATAAATTCCATTTCATGAAACCACGACACCATCATTTGTAGCTTTTTGTCGCTTAATCCACTTTTCGGGCGCTACCTGATTTGTAACTGCGAATTGGTAAGCAAGCTCCTTCACCTGGATTGTATTTAGTCCATAGCACATCTTTGAACGTCTCCTTCAATAATCGGCTAGTTGTGCCTCTTGTTCCTGGAAAAAATATATCCAATATTGGGATCATAAGTGAAAATAGTTGAAGACCCTTTTGATTTCTTAACAATATCTGCATATTATAGTTTTGATATCTTATGTACTAACTGATGTAACTGTTTTAACTTTGTTTAACACTTCGTCTACAGCAGATTCTATTGCAGCTTTCCCTGGACTAACTCTCTTCTTTGGCGGCATCTGATAAATAACCAAAATCAATTTTAAGAGATTAGGTATACAGGTGTAATGAATTGGACAGACACTGACGCATTGAAAAGGACGTCCGTTTCAACGCGTTTGTACCTGTCCGATTCATTGCAAATTTAACCTCAAAACATTATTAACTAAATTCCAGACAATAATTATTGAAAAGATTATAACTCACCGTTCCGTGTATTTTTGAGAATATGTCACAACCAATACGGCTATCACAATTTTAATCCATGTTCTAAACAAATTCTAAACCAGTTTGCAAATTAACGTAATTTTTTACAAAAATCAAGTGAATCAAAGATCGTGTGAAAAGGTAAACAAAAACATGGCTACCGGAGCTGTCATTTTTGTGGGTTTGTCTATGGTCATCAATGCTGCCAACAATCAAATAACATGAACGTTTTCGTTCAAAACCTTGGAGATATCGATAGTGTCCGTTTCATAACGCGTCCGTTTCATTGCGGATTCCCCCTATTATGATTTACGATATATCAAAAACGTACAAATAAATAAAAACAACAAATAAATAAGAATAATGTGCGACGAAAATCTAGAAATGCTTAGTAAAATAAGACCTTTTTGGGTAGATACCTAAAAATTAAATTGGTGTCAAACGTGTCAAATTTCAAAAGTTAAATACACTAGGTAATACCTATGCAAATGATGTTGATTTAAAAAACAAGAGTTTTTAAACAAAACCACATAATTCTTGGAATAAATTTAAACAGGTTGATATGCAAGAGATATTATTAAAATAAGTGTTTTATATCAAAATGTTTAGCTAATAAGGTACCTACCTAATTAAAGCATTTTTGACCTTTATCAGGCTAACAATTTGTGTGTTTTTGTGACAATGTCAAGGGACACTTTTGCTCTTATTCTGTGGATTATTTATAGGTATAACCAATTTATTTATTGGACTAAATTGATTGTCAATTTTTGTGTAGAGTTTTAAATTCTTAGATAATATTTTCTATGAAAAATGCATATTCAAAAATTGCACCGCGACGTTGAACTCGCGATCTTCGTTTTTCAAATAAAATTCGGAAAATATTTCTAAGGATGAAATATCGAGCACGCATACTTACGTAGGTAAGTCCTTACTTTAAAAAAAATATTTTTTATTATAAAAATCGTTATGGTCAATTTATTTTTTTATAGAAATCTTTATACCTACCATTTTATTTTAAAATGGCCGCGTTTTGCGGTGTTACGTAACTCCCGATCCCGTGCGAATATCGGAATCAAAGGGTAGCGTCTAATTAATGTATACCAAGTTTCATCGGTTCAGTAGTTTCGCAGTCTTTTCAATACAAAGAAACAGCAAACAATCAAATATTTCGTCTTTATAATATTACTAGCGACCCGCCCCGGCTTCGCACAGCTGTATTATGCATGTATTATACATATAAACCTTCCTCTTGAATCACTATATCTATTAAAAAAAACCGTTGCGACGTTTTAAAGATTTAAGCATACATAGGGATATAGGGACAGAGAAAGCGACTTTGTTTTATACTATGTAGTGATGATAGTGATAGTAAAATACAGTTTACGCGATGAATTGAAAACTACCTTCCTTTTTTGAAGCCAGTTAATGAAATCTCCTTCATTATCTTTTTTAGTTAAAAGCCTGTTAAATTAGGTAGAATAATTTTAATGTAACCTTGTCGAGTAGCGTAGGTTAACCTGTTTTTGTTAAACTGACAGTTTTTTATTTATTGAGGTGAATAGGGCAGAGGTTGAAAATATATCTACATAAAATTAATACCATTAAGGTGAAAGGGTACCTGCGCGCTCTCCATACAAACGTAGTCGACTGTTTCCTCCCTGGATAATGACACTAGCACAAATATTTTTGTGCCATAAAACCTATAACTGCCATGACTATGCCCCTATGTTTTGGTTTTTTTAATTTTCTAATTATCATAGAAATTAAAATTAAAAAAATAAAAAAAGTAAAAAAAACAAAAAATAGGGGCATGGTCATGGGAGTTATAAGTTTTATGCACCAAAAATATTTGCTCTAGTGTCATTATTCAGGGAGAAAACAGTCGACTACGTTTGTAATAGTTTGTAAGGAGAAAGTCCCCGGTACCCTTTCCTCTTAAATAGATGTGGGATGAAAATTGAGTAAAAACAAAAAATTCACATAACTTTACCAAATAAGTGTGATTTTAGTAGTATAAACTAAAGGGAGATGTTTCTTTTGGTTTCTTTTATATTTTTTTGATAATATTAAATTACAAATTATTCATAATATTTGTTTAGGTTTCTTTTAGATTTTTTGATACTAAGAAATTACTTACAAATTTTTCATATTTTTTTCAGTTGGATTTTTTTTCCATTTTCTTTAGTGGAACTTAATGATACATTTCAAATCCCTTATTTGTTCTAATAATTTCTAAAGACATAAAGTGCTGTATTAAACCAATCAAATTTGTTAGATTAATTATTCCTTAACATAATTTGTAATTTATTACAGGTTAAATAAGACTGTTGAGTATTGAATTAGGGATTTACCTATCGACTAAGCCAATTCGAGTAGAACTTTGACGTTATCTTTAGGAGAGAGTAGCGAGCGACGAAGACCTTAATATAAAATATATATTTAATTTGGAATTATGGGCTCCTTTTTACCCAAACTGTGGGTTTCTTTATGTAAAATACTTTGTTGCATTCTTATTACTTAAAATAACCCAATTTAAAATAAATGCTTCTTTTTTCACGGTCATTTTGTAAAATAAGTCAAGTTTATTCAACTAATAAATTAACAGACAGATTGCAAATTAAATAGATAAGTAACCGGAAGGCTTAATGCATAGGATACGGTTTCGTAATATGTTAATATTAACTTAAATTTACTGAATTATATCATTAGCCACGTATAAGTTATAGAAAGCAGGTAATCGGCGCGTAACAGCTCAGTATAAACAAACTGCACCGACTACCGGCGACAACCAACGGCTTAATACTACTTATTAAAAACCATAGGTAAAAAAAATAGTAAAAATATTTAAAGGGGCTTTATACTATAAAAAACTTTGAAGTAAAAATAGCAAAAATGGTTCATTCTGATTATTAAGATTCAATTTTTTAATTATTAAGTCATTTTAAATATTGTTTATTTCATTGAATTGTAATTATTTGAAATAAGCTTAATCAAATCAAAAGTTATTTGAATTTATAAAATAAATATAAAATTATAAAAGAAAAGGACATAATAGAGCTACAGACAAACACCAAACCAGCACAGGTAGGCGCCACACCGACCCACTTTCTAAATGTGGAATATAATGCAATAGAATTATATATTATTTTTGGGTAAAAGTAGCCTCAAAATCGAACTACTAAAACTAAGCCTAAATTAACTCAAAGGTCGATTGACATATCTACGCACCACTCAAACCAATAATCAGCACCATACAAATCGCAAGTCCTACAGCACAAATATAGCTATTATTAAGACGTAGGCAGGCACCCAATAAAGAGGATTTAAAAAAAACAACCACTTCGCAGACAAAATCGCAAATAGAAGCTATGGTTAAAAAACAAACATTTAATTGTTAATTAATTATAGGACTGAAATTTTTAGGCAACCCATCTGCAATATATTTACTGGCATATTTAATTTGATATAAAATACTTTTCATCCATTAAACAGATCTATGAAGGTCGTTCTTAAAGGGATCCCGTACTATAATGTTTTACGCGCCAAAAAATAAGGTCTTCAGCACGATGCTAGAGCAAAATGCACAAGCATTGGTAGTAGCCTCTGTGCAGACCTGAATGTTTCGCTCTCCCTGACCAACAAAGGGGAGTTTAGCATACAGGAGTGGACGAATCTTGACCTCATTTTAATTTATATTAAAACTAGCGACCCGCCCCGGCTTCGCACGGCTATATTATGCATGTATTAGACATATAAACCTTCCTCTTGAATTACTCTTCTATTAAAAAAAACCGCATCAAAATCCGTTGCGTAGTTTAATGTAATAGGCTCTGAAAAATGTTAAAACACCAACTTACTATGTACCTGCATTTTAAGCAAATAAAGAATACTGAATACTGAAAGATTTAAGCATACATAGGGATATAGGGACAGAGAAAGCGACTTTGTTTTATACTATGTAGTGAAGTGATGTGCTATCAACATGATAATGAAAAAGAAGAAGGGATAGTTTAGCCCGCATTTTATGTCTCTATGTTTGAATGTTGTTTTTATTTAAACTATTTTTGGTAGTGCTTTTATTCTAACCGGAAAGTTCTCATGGACGAAAAATAACATTGACTCACATTTTATAAAAGTAATCTGCGTGCACGATACATTTTATTGTCCGGGCCAGTTAATCTGTCATTGTTAAGGGGCGTTCTCACGGAAGATGTGCAGACGCACGCGACCTGGTTACCTACATAAATGTACGTAAGTTACGTCTGTCTGTACTTACACAGACTTATCGAGTTATTCTGATATCGATTTCGCGTGGCCTATTCGATTATTTGATTTTAAAATATAAACGATTATTGTAATCTGGTATGTGTAAATATGTCCGTAATTTGTTTGAACTTTTGACTTTTTCCGATATTACATTAGAGTTATTTATGTACTTATGTTTGACATTTAAATAATATGTTTAATGTTAACTGCAATATTTTTATGTTTAATTTGCTTGAATTATGCTAAAGCTGAAATTGGCTAAGGGTACAAACAATGAAAAATAATGATGTTAAGGCAATACCAAATATACACAAATAGGAAAAAAAATATGATTAAATTCTTCGTTTTTCTAGATTACAATGAAATTTATAGTATTTCATGTGGAAAAAAATAAACATTTAAAGTCACGTGTTTTTCATTTTCTTCATCAACATCTGACGCCATTACACATATAGGAACTTCAAGAACTTAACCTCCTTGCAAGCAAACAAGTAATTTTCGTTCGAAGTTTTGCCAATATTCTTTAAGTTGTAAAAACTTACTAGGTACTTCGATGGTGTGATTCTTTCAAAGTTAGTTGGTAGATAACTGTAGATGCTTACCTGAAACAAATTAAAAAATAAAATTAAAAATACTGATATAAAGTATGCAACTTTAGCTGACTACAAACTTTGTAACGACCAATAAGTTCGCCGACAGTGAAGGCAAATGTTTTTCTTTTTTCTATGCCATGACACTCCCAACGAATCAATGTATCCTCATACCCAGTTTTATCGCAATCGATCCAGTAGTTTCGGAGCCTATTCAATGCAAACACACAATCAAATTCTTCCTGTTTATAAAATCAGTATAAATTAGTAATTTATTCCCTATATAAGTATCTGAATTGTACTTGCTTTTCACGCGTCATGTAATAATCCTCATTCAAGGCACATCCTCTCATTCATTAGATTTTAAATTCGATAATTTAGTAATAGATAGTGTGAATGTTATCTTGATAGTGAGTTCATTAAGAATAAATTAAATATGTGCCGCTTAAAACTAGGTATATATTTTTAACTGACGCATATGAAACTGCATGCAACCCGCTGTTTCATGGTTAAAAATATATTGTTTCAATAAGTCTTGATTTCGAACGGATATTATTGTTTTTTTTTTGTTAAGATTAGAGCGCTACCTCTACCCGCTCGATCCGCGAACCGTTCTTTAATTGACATCTTGAATGAAAGACTTCCATGACTGACAAAGTATCAGATAAAACCTAGATTACTTTAACGATTATCTCAACAAGAAAGTTTCTGTTAAACATTATAGTCTTACGATGTATAGTAAAAAAAATCTGGACTCCCACAAATAATTCCAAACCAAAATTAGCCAAATCGTTCCAGTCAATCTCGAATTTTAATTTCTAATTACAGCTATTTATACAGCTATTTATTTTTACACTAGCAGCGCTCCGCGGTTTTATCCACGTAACTCCTGATCCCGTGGGAATATTGGGATAAAAAGTAGACTATATTATTCCCAATGAATCAATGTATATACATACCATGTTTAATCAAAATCGGTCCACTAGTTTTGGAGCCTATTCGTTACAAACAAAAAGCAACTAGTATTAGATACCTTGGTATTAGAAATACGGTAAAGTGAGCAAAAACCTTAAGTAGCTATTTAAAAGTATTAAGTAATCTTTCGTACGCACTTTCGCATTTAACAGTTACTTAATTCTTATTGCAAGTTCAATAAACTTAGATTAAAGACGAAGTCATCTTTTGTATTGCATCAAAGGAAAAGGTCAAGTAAGTAAGAGTACAAATTAGGTACCTATTATTTGATTTTTAGTGTTATCACATATTGACATGTATTACGCATGTAGTCAGGTTGTGGTATTCATATTAGATAATAGCTGTGACCCACGGTTTTCTTCGCGTAAGTCTCAAACCGGTGTGGGAGTAATATCTGAAGAAAAATTAGTTTATGTTTACGTTGAAGAATTCAATGAATCCTCACCTGAGAGTTAGACGAAATGCTTTTAAGGCTGGCCTCACACTGGTGTGAGGCTCTAAATTTCCATACAAAAAGCGGTAACGTTTTCCCTCCCATAAACGTCAAGTCCGATTTTGATAATTTTTGAAAATGTTCTAGATCTAATGGAAAACTAGGTTTTAAAGAAATATTGTCTAAGATGAAAGTTATAAGTATCTGAATATCTATATTTTTGACTTAAAAACTTCATCGAGCGATTCAATTGTTTATAATAGACTAAACTGAATTACCAAAAAAGAAAAACGTATAAACCTTGAAAAAGATGCAGTGAATTAAATCAGACCAAATTTATTTCATTTTGTGAAGGATAAAGGGGGTAAAAACGTTACGGCCCGAAACATTATTTGAAAGCAAAATAAAGGCAATTACGTCCGAACTTAAACTCTCTCTATCGCACGATACGGGTCATTTTGAAAATGCCTACTCGCGCCGCGTATTATCGAAAACTCATGATCCTCTTAAGACGAGTTCCTAGTTGCGTTTTAGACGAGTTGCTATCTTAGACGACCTGAGTTTGCGACGATTCGATACTAACTCTTCATACCAAGTTTCATAAAAATCGAAAAAAAATACGGTTCAATGTGATATCATGTAAATTGTGTGATGCCGAATGAATAAAACATTTTGAATTTCCTCATTAAAATATATAATACCGTATAGCGACCCGCCCTGGCTTCGCACGGTTGTATTATGCATGTATTATATCTAAAAACCTTCCTGTTTAATCACTCTATCTATTTAAAAAAACCGCATCAAAATCCGTTGCGTAGTTTTAAAGATCTAAGCATACAAAAGGACATAGGGACGGCGTAAAGTGACTTTATTTTATACTATGAAGTGATTAAAAACGTTTTTTTGCTTATGTTTGTAATGGATAGGCACTGAAACTACTGAACCTATTTTGATAAAATTGGGTATGAAAATATTTTGAAACCTAGGGTGTTTTTGTTTTTCTTTTGAAACTAAGTCTTTTGTAACTTATACTCTGCCGTTTTTATCATTGTGAAAAAAGTAAAAAATAGTTTTTAGATTTTCAGATTATTCAGAGAACTAAACAGTTAAAGGTTTAAGTTCGTTAGTTAAAGACATGTTTTAGTACATTTTTTAAAATAATATATAAGTCGTCAAAATAACTTCATGAAATCGATGACGAAAAGATAGATGAAGTAACTTAACAGTCAGTTAGAGGAAGTAAATTAAGCAATATATTACTTAAATCGCGCTTCGTTTGTTTATTTTACATTTTCACACAAGCACATGTTTATCCAAGTAGATAGGTAAGTATTCAAGTATTGTACTCGGTTCCCATACTATCAATGTCCGTAAAAAAATAAACAATAGGTATATACTAACTAGGTATGTACGAATACTTATCGACCAACTCATGTAGTGGCTTCGAACTTCGAGGTGATTTATGTTATGATTGTCTAGGCAAAGACAAAACACGTAGATGGATTATTAATGAGTTTAAATCATCTATTTTACAAAAAGGGAACCGTTTGAGTTGATATGGACACTGTGATGAGAAGAGAAGAGACGCATGTGACTAGAAGAGTGATGACTATGAATGTAGAGGGATGGAGAGGAAGAGGAAGACCTCAGAAAAAGATGGATGGACTGCGTGAGACAAGACATGAGAGAGATGAACGATGAGATGACGAGTAATAGGAGTGAGTGGTAGAAAAAAACATACTGTACCGACCCCAGATAAATTGGGATAAGGCAGGAAGATGATGACGAAATCATCTATTTTACAGAGTTCAGAGTAAGTATACTTATTATTAAGGTGAATTATGATAATGAGCTCATATTATCGCGGACGGTGGCTGTGAGGGGAAGAGCGCCTGCGGAGACGCCTGCACCGGAACGGTGGGAGGCTTCGGCCTCAACTTGTTACCACACACCGGCCTAAGTCATATCGCCAAGCGGGATTGTCCGTGTTTCCATGGTGCAGTCATGGAGGACAGGCCGAATTTTTTTTTGTTCCAGTGCCGTTTTCCTATCTATCCCTTTTTTATTTTAACTATTTTAATTTGTATTTTCATATTCTGTCCTATTTTCTTTATCATTCCATATACTACCATAATGCTTTGGACCAGTCGTTTGATCGTGAATACGGCAGAAACAAACAAATAAACAAACTTATGATGTGTTTGGTACAATAATAAGGCATCTATCTATCTATTCTGGACATAGCCTTAAATGTGTACTATTTCGTGTCAACAGTGTTTACATTACGTAATACGTAGTAAGATAACGTAACGTTTTGCTTTCGCTGCGTATGCGCCGACCTCTGACATTACTGGGTTATTTGATCACATCTCTTGAAATGACAGGCGTTATGATTATAGAAATGAGTACCTATAGGTAATTAAAAGGGATTTTTGAATAAGTTATTTTGCAACTACCTTTTTAAGGCCCTCATTTGTTTTAATTTGCTTTTAAGTACTGATTTTTTGCCTTTTCTTTCTTTAATTTAAGAAGGTACCTGCGGATATTAAGGGGCTTATAAGTAAATATTTTTAAATATCTTCTGTTGAGCAATAGGTTCGATCAAAGTAATTCAATTGATATTACCGGTATCCTCACAGTAAGTTACCAAGCTTAATCAAAATCGGTCCAGTAATTTCAGAGGCATTTAGGTATTTTGATTTCCACAGGATCCTTTAGCGGTAACTAACAGTAACCTACATAAAACCTTGACCTACCTTTTTTAAGCACTAAATAAATATCGAACATTGATTATACATTCAGCTAATATTGACAGTACAAATACAAAATCTTACTTAGTAGTCTGATAATTTGTGAATGACGATATTTTTAAATTTAATTTTTATATATAATGCATCAGATTGTTAGAAAATGACAAAAAACATTTGCTGTCATCTGTTGTTAGGTAAGAAAATTAAAAACCCTTTTAGCCCTTGGTGAGGCTCACAGCTAAGCGACCGGGACGCTAGCTGATCGTTAACGGTCTTGCGGGCTAAACGACGCCTGGCGCGGTCATTACTTCGATTGGTGGCCAATTAGTAATGTGGCAAAAATGTGTATTCGTGAGCCCCTCCGTACTTCGGAAGGCCATTAAGCCGTTGGTCCCGGTTGCAACCTCGAGTAGCAGTCGTTAGATCAAGTTAGAGGCCTTAAGGCGATCTGAAAACTCTAACAAGAGGTGAGGCACACCACTATACGAGAAGAAGAAGCCCTTGATGTTCTACAAGTAACCTTCGGATGGAGCTAAAGGAGCAGACAATCAAGCGGTGGTAGGCTTTGGCTAGCGGCTTCTAATACCACCCTCTGGACAAAGTCATGGTGCCAAGTGATTCATCGCGTTCCATCATATATTGTCCAGGCATGGAGTTCTCTTCCAGATGAGCGTTACATCCTCGACCTCATTGTCGCTTCCCATCAGTGAGATGAGGTCAAATGCAATACATTTTTTTTGTGTTAAAAGATGTGTTAAAAGATTTTACTTACTATTCATCAAAAAGTTAAAGGTTTTATGTAGTAAACTAAAACAAATTCTATGCAAAAAAGCATATCTTTTAATCCAGTCAATATTTCAACAAAACAAATAGAAATATTGTTTTTTCGAAACTACGCGCGTAACATTGAGAAATAACAATAAAATTGTTTAATAATGTACCATCTAAAGAAGTTTTTATTATATTTTTTACACGAAAGTACATTTTTATAGAGATTTTATAGCTAAATATTGGCAATTCACACATTGTTGAATGAAAGTTATACAATCGTATTGTATGAAGTTTTACGGCACGTCAAGTTGTATTAATACACGTATTAAGAGGGTACGCGGGTATTGTTGTCTACATACAAACGTATTCCCCGATTTTGTCATTTCATTTTTAGTTTTAACTAGCGACCCGCCTCGGCTTCGCACGGCTATATTATGCATGTATTATACATATAAACCTTCCTCTTGAATCACTCTATCTATTAAAAAAACCGCATCTAAATCCGTTGCGTAGTTTTAAAGATTTAAGCATACAAAGGGAAATAAGGACAGAAAAAGCGACTTTGTTTTATACTATGTAGTGAAGTGATTTAATTATCAGCACATGTCGCTTGAAACACAGGATCACCTAGTTCAGGCACACGCGGACATGGATTCAAGAATTTTTTTGTAATTATAATTAGGTTTTTGCCGTAGTCGGGTAATAAATATTATCTTATCTTACCTTTTTTTACTAGTTGCGAACCGCGGTTTCATCCGCGTAAGTGCGAATCCCGAAGAAATATAGGGATAAAAAGTAGTCTATTTGTTAGTACAGGTTTTCAGCGGACATACTGTATTTATATATCGCAATCGCTCCAGTTATTTTTGCGTGAAGGAGTACCAAACATACACACATACTAACATACAAACTTTCACATTTATATTGCTAAAATAAACAAAATTTCCTTAAAAAAAATCTTCCAGTAATGCCTAGTGCAACACTAAAAATAACATCATTAACAAATGCATGTTTTTAAAACAGTTATTATCTTTTGTAATACTAGGTAAAATTAAACATAACAATATATTTTTTTACTAATTCGGTGACTAATTCGAACTCTGTGAGATGAACGATGTCCGAAATGTTTCATAATTTTCGTCTCGAGGATGACCTCGAAATGATTCAACTTTAAAAACTGTCTCCGAAAACCATCGTATTAGAAAAACTACGTATTTTGGAATACAAAATATTATAAACCATTTTTTTTCAATGTTTGTAACGAATTTGCTCTGAAAATACTTGACCGATTTTGTTGAAATTTGGTATGAGGATAGATTGATTTTCAAGAAGTAACATTGCTACTTTTTATCCTGATATTCGCACGGGATCGTAATTTACGCGGGTGAAACTGCAGGGCGCAGCTACTATCAGTCCTCTGCATGTCTTTTTACCCGACTACGGCGAAGCCAAAAAGGGAGGGTTATGTGGTTGACCTGTATGTATGTATTTATAGTAGAGCATACATTTTTAAAGATTTTTCTCAAGTAACCCAACCGTCTTAATACTAATCTAAAAATAAATGTCAAAGTCTGCGATAAACACAAAAAAGTGAGCATAAATAGCGAAAGTGAACAAGTGTAGTCATTTTACTAACAAATTGCTCTAAAACTTCATTAAAATTGCAAATTTCTTACCCACTAGCCACTGCTATTGTGTGACGTATATCTATTTTACATATTTACCTAGGTACTTGTCCAGTCTTTGTTTTATTAAGCAACTTCGTAATCCTTAACATCGAGAAAATTTTGACCTATTTCTGATTGAAAAATACTTACTTAGAAAAAACACCAAAAAATTTTGATAACTTCCCAAATGTTATTTTAGTTAATTATTTATGTATAAGTAGTACTACATACACTTTTGTATAATAGTAAAATAAATAAATAAAAAGGTTTTAAGGTTAGTTTTTTGCAAGCAAGCATGTTGTGTATTTGCACTAAGATCGGAATTAAAGATTACTATTTTTTTTACGTAGGTACCAATAATTAGTTGGAAAATCTAAATTTACTATTTGTCTTTCTGAGCGTTGCAGAATAATTGCATAATTTTCCAAAATGATTCAACCCGTTTTTAGCTCTATGTCAAAAACATATGGACTAAATCTAGTCCGTAAGTTTTGCAGCTTGTTGCTATATTTCATAAACATTCATTTAAACATTGTAGCTGCTTCTTTTGTTCAGGTTTAAAACGTGTCTAACAAACAATTTCTAAGCACTAAAAAAGGTGTTAGATTGTTTATCACTAAAGCTCTTGCGTAACCACCTGCATAGTTAGGTACAGTTTAACCTGATGTCAGTGCTTGATGCATCATTCATCATAATTCAATCAATGGTTGGCGACAAATAATCGATTTAACATCGTCATGCCTGCCATATGGTCAGTTATGAAATATTAACTGAAGAGAAGCGTGTGTGGTAGTCTGTCATTGTTTTTTAGAGTTCCGTAAGTTAAGGGTAAAAAGAGGACCCTTATAATACTAAGACTCTACTGTCCGTCTGTCTGTCACTAGGCTGTATCTCTAAAACCGTGATAGCTAGGCAGTTGAAAATTTCACTGATGATGTATTTCTGTTGCTGCTTTAACAACGGATACTAAAACTGAGTATTATGATTCGGAACCCTTCGTTTGTGAGTCCGACTCGCACTTGGCCGTTTTTTTAGTTTGAAGCATCCTTTTTAAAACTCCCCTTATTTATAATTCTTTAGTTGAAATGAGTTTTGACACTTTCGCACTGTTAAAGATGACAATGTGCGAGAATGTCAAAACACATTTAAAAGCACACATTTGCATGCCTTTGTAAGGTAGAGTGGTAGAACATTTAGCAAATAAAGATTCTGATTCTGAATGTTTGGGAATGGGATCTTAGTAAACAACGTTTTTAGCGCAATCAATAGAGATAATATTTGACCACATTTTAGGGAGATTTAAACCCTTAACCCCTGGATTTCCGATCCCGTGGGAATAACGGGATAATAAAGCGGTCTATGTTACTCCCCATGAATCAATGTATCCTCACACCAAGTTTCATCAAAATCGGTCCAGTAGTTTCGGAGCCTATTCGTTACAAAAAGACAAAAAATCATTAATCACTACATAGTATAAAATAAAGTCACTTTTCGCCGTCCCTATGTCCCTATATCCCTATGTATGCTTAGATCTTTAAAACTACGCAACGGATTTTGATGCGGTTTTTTAATAGAAGAGTGATTCAAGGGGAAGGTTTTTAGATATTAATACATGCTTAGTACAGCCGTGCGAAGCCGGAGCGGTCGCTAGTTATTCATATTCTAGTACAGATTGAAGACGAAAACTTTGTTTAGACTATCCCATATTAGGCGAAATTAAAGTTTAAACCACCTACAAAAAATGAAAAGATTGTGCCGAAATATCCCCTCAATTTTTAAATATGAGTCATCTGGCCCGTTACTCTAAACTGGTCCGGACGAATCTACACATACTCATTTTAAAAGATTACATTTGGCCCGCAGACCAGTTTTTTCGTGGACGAGATGTACCATAACCCATTTCACACAGGGTCATCTAGTCCCAAGCTAAGCAATAGGCGTGTGTTATGGTGACAACAAGATAGATATATTAATATATACTTTTCTTTTAAATATACAGGGTTATTGGAAATTAATTGACACGGCGTTAAGGGCTTCTTCTGTGCACCTTAACAATCAACTTTTGTTCTACGACTTTTGGAAATTCGAAAAAAAAAAATGAAAATTTTGAGGTTATGTAAATTCGAAAAATAGCTGATTTTTTAAAACAAAGGTCATTCACACCAAGAACAGTAGATGAAACTTAAAAAATAAGTAAAATTTTAAGGTTACTGACCTCTCCGTGTAAGGAACAGCTGATTTTCAGGTAAACCTAACCTCAAAATTTTCAAAAAAATGTTCGATTTTCCAAAAGTCGTAGAACAAAAGTTGTTTGTTAAGGTGCACAGAAGAAGCCCTTAACGCCGTGTCAATTAATTTCCAATAGGTTACATACAGAAACACGTAGACTACATATTTACATATATATTCGCACAAGAGGAAAGGGTACCGGTTCTCTCTCCACACAAACGTAGTCGACTGTTTCCTCCCTGGATAATGACATTAGAGCAAATATTTTTGTAGCATAAAACTTATAATGACCATGCCTCTATATGTTTTCTTGTTTGTTTTTAAATCTTAATTTGTATGATAATTAGAATATGAAAAAAAAACTGCACATGCGGGGCATGGTCGTGGCAGTTAGGTATATGTTTTATGCAATAAAAATATTTGTGCTTGCATTATCCAGGGAGGAAACAGTCGACTACGTTTGTATGGAAAGAGTGCCGGTACCCTTTTCTCTTAAGCTTGAGGTGGGAATCGAACTGCAACCTTCTGTTTCGCAGGCGGGTGTTCACGCACCGCGCCACAGAAGTTGTCAACAGAATTTTAACGTGTGTCCAGCAAATTTTATAATACATACCTACATACATTTATATATTTATGTAGATACGTTTTGATCGATTAAATTTTATTAGGTCAAAGGTTGATTGACAATCTTTTAGCATCGTAAAAGATTCGAGATAATAAAGAGTTAAGCAATTACTTTACCTTTAGTTTAATGAGAACCTAAAGTCTGTACGTTTGACAAGAAGGCCGAAATGTTAATGACCATAAAGGTTAATTTAAAGTTCAAGATAAGTACCAGATACTTAGGGATCCTTTAATACATAGATAGATAGAAAATTGATTAATCATAATCATTACATAGTATAAAACAAAGTCACTTCTCGCTATCTGTCCCTATATATGCTTAAATGTTTAAAACTACGCAACGGATTTTGATGCGTTTTAATAGATAGAGGCAGAGTGTTTCGGAATCATAAAAGTGGCGCAAGCCATTGCCATCAGGGAAGTAAGTGACCTGTCCATCCGCATAATTTTCGATAGTAAATCGGTATTACAAGCTCTAGACAGTCACATTTTGAACTCAGAGCTAATTTACAAATGTCATAAACAGCTAATGATGGTAAGCAAGAACAACTAATTGACGCTGCAGCGGATCAAGGGACACAGTGGCTCGAGAGGTAACGACGCAGCGGATGAGCTAGCGCGTAGAGGGTCAGGGGTAAGTACATCTTCAGGGTTGGACGTGCCGCTACCCTTCAGCAAAGCAAGCTCTCTGATCAAGGAGCGTACCAGGACACAGCATAGTACTATGTGGACAAACCATGAGGGCTGCAGGCAGGCCAAGGAAGCCATGCCGGGTAGCCATAGAGGGTAACAAAGAACATTATAGCTCTTTTGGCTTTCCTCTGGGGAGTTGGGATGGCTCAAATAGCAGGAGGAGACTAAACTCCCACCCGGACGCAAAATAGGCGCTCAGACGTCGAGTTGTGAAAAACAGCCCGACAACAAATTCAAATACGAGATAGAGTGATTCATTCAAGAGTAAGGTTAATATGTATAATACATGTATAATATAGCCGTGCGAAGCCGGGACGAGTCTCTAATCAAATGTTAAAACACGAAACGTACATTTCCTTATATAGTAGTCTTTCTAAAGATACCGTTTTTGAAAAATCGTTTCGCCTCATTTCAGTATTCCTAAACGTTTAACTTGTTGACTTAAGTTAGAATTAATTTAAATTAATAAGTTAAATCAATAAATAAAAATAAATATATTGATTAATTGATTCAGTCATCGGCCACTTTCCTTGGTAGCCCTAAATACTTATTTGTTTTATGTTATGTTCTAAATTAGTGCTATAATTTATCTTTATTTTCTACTTGCAGCGCTCCGAGGTTTTACCAGCGTAACTCCCGATCCCGTAAGAATATCGGGATAAAAAGTACCCAATATTACTCCCAATGAATCAATTTATCCTCATACCAAGTTTCATCAAAATTGGTCTAGTAGTTTTAGAGCTTATTCGTTACGAACATAAAAATCTTTCCTCTTTTTAACCGACTTCAAAAAAAGGAGGAGGTTCTCAATTCGGTTGTATGTATTTTTTTTATGGATGTTCGCGCATATTATTGTAGATAGATAGTATTTATAGAATTTAAATATACTTTTAACTCTGGTTAAGTGAATTAAAAAAAACTACTGTAAAATTTAACGGTTAAAAACTGCCTACGGTTAAATGAGCTCGTATTTTTTTTAAGTATCATGAATTAATGAAATCCTACTTGGATTGTTAATGAAATTTAATTGTTCGCCAATCATGTAATGTAACATAATGGTCAATAAAGTTTTACTACATCGTCATATTACACCATTGTCTATTGTTACAAAGCTTTATTAGTGTTGCTAAAACTATACATACATAACTTGGTCATGTTCTTTTAAGTAAGCATGCTAAAAACTTAATAAAAATTTGATTAATTTTATTGTGTAAGACATACCTACACATTGTATAAGAGGTAAGTAAATATTAATTAAGAAAACTTGTTGTTAACTCTAAAAATTTTTTTTTATGTTAAGCACTAAATTGGTGCTAATATTCATCTTTATTTTCTATATAGGACATAGGGAAAAAAAATTAGGAAAAAATAAAAAACTCCGACTGGTAATTTAAAATCGGATATAAAGATGATTTGGAAAGGCTGAACCGATTTTTATTAAACATAGCTAAGAACATTCCCGACTTATTCCCTTTCAAACAAAAACAAAATAAAAATCGGTTCATCCGTTCGGGAGCTATAGATGCTATAGACCGACACACACACACACGGAGTTAAAATAGGTATATTTACTCTGATCATGGAATTTATAAATGGGTAATATGAGTAGAGAACGTAGGTAGCTTTATACTGTAAAATTATAACAACAAAAAACTTTTATCCATTTTCAGGTAAAAATACAACCAAAAGGTAAAAAAACAACCATAATCACTTTCTTGTTCGTCTGTCCGTCTGTCACCACAGATTTTCTCAGGAACCGGTGGACCTAGCAAGTTGTTGTAGGTATCAAAACACACACACCAGATTGTTTTTAAAAGACAAAAATAATAGCAAAAAAAATGGGCTGATTTTGGTACCTACTAATAGTCGGACCTTTAATTTTGTTGCCTGATCCTAGATATAAACAGTGCATCCTGCAAGTCCGATTTAACGAGATCCTACAAATCCATCCATTGTTAACACTTATCTTTTATCTAAACGCTGTACTTCAACAAGATTCAGGTCATGTGTCATTTGATACCAAGATTTAAGACTTACGAGGTTTTTAGGTCTATATTCCTTGACCTATTAAAATACCGTTGAGGGCTACTTCTGTGCACCTAAACAAACAGCTTTTCGAAATTCGAAAAAAAAATGAAATTTTTGAAATTATGTAAATTCGAAAAACAGCAGATTGTTTAAAACAAAGGCCATTCAGACCAAGAACAGTAGATGAAACTTAAAAAATAAGTAAAATTTTAAAGTAACTGACCTCTCCGTGTAAGGAACAGCTGATTTTCAGATAAACCTAACCTCAAAATTTTCGAAAAAATGTTCAAATTTCCAAAAGTCGTAGAACAAAAGTTGTTTGTTTAGGTGCACAAAAGTAGCCCTCAACGGCTTGCTAGTATAATTTCCAATAACCCTGTATATATTAATAATAAAAAAATATCTTTATTTGTTTCTCCACAATAAAAAATACAAGTACAGTTGGTTGGTGTTTTGCTTAAAGGAAATATTATGGTAAGGTACATAATACTTTAGTTATTGCGGAGACTGGAGCCTGAACTAAAGTTTTATAGAAAACCTGTTTTATAGGACTCCACTTTACAGATCCAGGTCATACAGTAACAATAGTATATTACATAAGTATTAGTATTTGATCAAGTAAGTATTATGATTTGAAACAATTAAAAGAAAAAGGGACAAACAATTAAGCCGTAAAAGTATGTAATATGAGACTTCTATCTGCGCCCCGCTGTTTCACCCGCGTAAGTCCCGATCCCGTAAATAAAAGGGATAAAAAGTAGCCTATATGTTAATCCAGATCTTTAGCTATCTACATAATTATTGAGTTTCATCGTAGTCAGTCCACTAGTTTTTGCGTGAAGGAGTAACAAACATACACACAAACCTTAACATTTTTAATATTACTAGGATGGTTATGTTAAAAAATGGCTTACCGTTTACTCTGACAAAATATTATTAACCCTTCCGAGGTGGGATTATTTATTCGTGTGTTAGCCAGTTTTAAATAACTTCCTACGCAGTGATTTTACTTAATTAGGTAGGCAACTAACGTGCTAATTTCCATGTATTAATAGATAAAGATAAATGTCCTTTATAAGAATGTGTTAAAAATAAAATTATAAATAACAAATTTAAAAATAACACAGGTTTATAATAATTATTTAAATCAAATAGGTACGATTAAAGGTACCTATCAAAGAATTTTAAGCCAAGAATTTATTTGACAAACAAGATTATTTTTATCAAAATAATATAAACTTTGCCTTTATATTAATAATATGATTTAATTATATCGCAGCAAAAAATAATTCTATTCAGGACATTGTGATGCCTGGGACATAATGTATTATGCAGTAGACTTGTCCGGCACCTATATCACCCTCTCAGCTTAGTCGACCATGTCCAGAGGAAAGAACTTGTTTGGAGCAAATCAAGACATGGGATTCATTCATTCGCTCCTACGGTGAAGGAAACATCAAAATATATTATATAGGTAAAAGCGACCCGCCCCGGCTTCGCACGGCTGTATTATGCATGTATTATATCTAAAAACCTTCCTCTTTAATCACTCTATTTATTAAAAAACCGCATCAAAATCCGTTGCGTAGTTTTAAAGATTTAAGCATACATAGGGACGGCGAAAAGTGACTTTATTTTATTCTAGCGACCCGCCCCGGCTTCGCACGGCTATATTATGCATGTATTATACATATAAACCTTCCTCTTAAGTTAATAGTGTATTTTATGTATGTTTTTTCCTATCAACTGCATATGTCAGTACCGCATACGTCTCCCATAATCGAGAGCGAAAGTAAGGTACTGCATATTTGCAAATACAAGTAACTTTAGCTAGGTTTCCTTCCTTATAGGAACGTAGAGTTTTATGGAACATGGTTATTGGAAATTATACTAGCAAGCCATTGAGGGCTACTTCTGTGCACCTTAACAAACAACTTTTGTTCTGCAACCTTTCGAAATTCAAACATTTTTCAAAAATTTTGAGGTTAGGTTTATCTGAAAATCAGCTGTTCCTTACACGGAGAGGTCATTAACCTTAAAAATTTTACTAATTTTTTAAGTTTTATTTACTGTTCTTAGTCTGAGTGACCTTGGTTTTAAAAAATCAGCTGTTTTTCAAATTTACATAACCTCAAAATTTTCAAATTTTTTTTTCGAATTTCCGAAAGTCGTAGAAGAAAAGTCGTTTGTTAAGGTGCCCAGAAGTAGACCTCAACGGCTTGCTAGTATAATTTCCAATAACCCTGTATATAGGGACGTAAATTTTATTTAAAAAAAATTCACAAAAAAACTCTGCGTTCCTATAAGGAAGGAAACCTAGCCAAAGTTACTTGTATTTGCAAATATGCAGTACCTAACTTTCGCTCTCGATTATGGAAGACGTGTGCGGTACTGACATATGCAACTGCATATGTCAGTACCGCACACGTTTCCTATCAACTATAGGAAAGCCGATTTACTGGTATTTAAACTCTGTAGGGTTAAAGGTTGGTTACTGCGCTAGGTCTTCGATTTTAACGTATTTTAGATACAGTCAACAACATAATTGCAGACCCACTGTAGAGTTCTAAAATGACTATTATTGTAATATTTTCATACTAATAAATGTTTGTCTAATAAATTCATTGAAAGACCGGTACCTTAAACTCAAACATGAGCTAAGAATCATGGTTGAGTTGAAAAGATTACAGCAGATCACATTGATTAAACATTGACATTGACATTGATTGATTAGATAGCAGTTTCGAGGCTCTACCGTGGGTCTGCACTTATGTTGCCAAATTGTACGAGAATAACGATTTAAACCAAGTCTCTTTAGCATTTACTCGTTAAAAGTGGATAAAAATCCCTAGATTATTACTTCCCGGGATTAAATAGAGGCATGCTATACTTTCTATTCTTAAGAGGAAGAGGTACTGGGGGCTGTTTCCATACAAACTATAACAAACGTAGTCGACTGTTTTCTCCCTGGATAATGACACTAGAGCAAATATTTTTGTTGCATAAAACTTATAACTGCCATGACCATGCCGGTATTTTTTTTATTTTAATCTTAATTTCTATGATAATTAGATAATGAAAAAAACCAAAACATCGGGGTATAGTCATGGCAGTTATAGGTTTAATGGCACAAAATATATTTGTGCTATTGTCATTATCCAGGGAGGAAACAGTCGACTACGTTTGTATGGAGAGGGCGCAGGTACCCTTCACCTTAATCGCCTTTAAGAAAAATAGGAGGCAGCCAAACAAAACTAAACGTAAAACAGCCAGATTTCAGAATATGTTGGTGCGGTTAAATTTCCTTTTTCTTGAAGTCTGTTCTATTAATTTATTGTTAATTTTTATTGAGAAAAAAAATTGTTTCGTTTATTATAGAAAAAAAAAACATCCGGATTTATATCGGAAAAAATGTGCCGATGTCATTACTTAGGCAATTTTTTATGTAAATATACCCCAAGGATCAGTACTTAAGTGGGAAAACCACAGAGCGCTGATTGTTAAAAAGTTGCTTTTGCATTAACCGTGACTTTGAAACTAATAAATAGAGCGTGTCTTTTCTTTAACATATTATAGTAGCAATGTTGCATTGTGTCTTTAAAAAATGTTATAGGTATTTAGACCTACTTGCCCGCCAAATTCGAAAATAGTTAAAGATTTTTTGCAAAAAAAATCTAGTTAGAAACCAAAATGTTACATTATTTTGTAAACGCTCTTCTGGAACAAAATTCTCAAACAATTCTTATTAGGGTTTGAAATTATTCTAAATTGAAATAAAAGTGTAATGAACAATATATAAAGGTTCATTCAAAGACGACACTTAATTCCAATTTGCGATAGTTTCAAAGCCTAATAAAAATGGGTCCCGTAAGAATAATCAAAAAATATAAATCGAATTTCTAAATTTCGTAGAACAAAAATTTTCGCCTAGCAATCTAGAAAATCCTCCTTTCGTATAAACTTCGCTAAAACACATTGCATATAATAAATTAATAAATTGTATCTTTAAAAATTATCAACTAAAATAATTCAGTATTAATTATTCAATGAATAGTATGTCTTCATCATCGAATAAATTACAAAATCATTTGTTATATGGGACCTACGTTTGAGAATCTGAATGCACTTTGGGGTCAATTCAATTATTAAAGTTAGTATGCTAGTAAAGGTATTTATTGTGATGATATTAATTTATGCCAGGTGCGTTGTGTTTAACTGTTTCTTGTAGATTAAAATCTAAGAGGTCTATACCTATTAAAATTCATAAGAATCCTAATTTTAGTTATAAAATGATTTCAAATTATGATTTTAAACTACCATAGTTTTTTTCGTCACACAGGTTATTTAAATTTTTTTTGTGGAGCTCAATATTTCGATGCTTAATTATACAAGTTGATTTCATTGCAGATTTCAATATCATGCTGTTTCATTAAATATGGAACTACATAATTAAGGTTATATAGATTACTTATAAACTTTTCTTAAAAATAGAATTGGCAAGCATTTTTTTCCATCTACAAATTTTCCCCTCCGGCCACACATTGGCAACCAACATTCACAACCACTTGCAAATTAACTCATCTCTGGTAAACTCTTACGTTTTTTTTAAACAAGTCTTTACCGGAAATGCGATACTATTTCTTAAAAAGTTTGGTGGATTTTTCTAGTCAATAATATGCCAATTTTTTGCAATAGGTATAAAGTAGATTTTTTTATCTGCGTATGTCTTTATTCTGTGAAAATATGGTAATATTTTTTTATTTTTTATTTAGGTTTTAATTATTTTATTCTGTTAACTTTTTATTTACAGTTTATTAATCTTTGAAATATTTACAAAACTGTACGTTTAAGTAGTAATATTGGATCAATTTATTTTCCATTTTATATCGTAATAATAAGTCGTGCACAAGAATGCAAATTAAGGAAGAAGCCTCTAATATATTTATGCTACAAACATCAATGCAATAATACCGTACAATTTCCTGAAACTTTACACAATATTGAGATGAATGGAGCTCTAACTACAATCGAGGAGCGCGTTGATGTCTTTTCCAAGCGTTATCGTTATATTCAAAGTTAACTTGTAAAAACTAGTTTTTTAAACTAGTTTAAAAACTAATTTTAAATTAGATAAAATTACGCAATTACCCAAATTCGGTGTGAAAATGTCTTAACTTTTTTTGGGACTTAGCTATGTTGAAACCTACCGGGTGTTTTTTTTTTCTTTTCTCATTTTTTTATTTAACATTTAACTTTACGTATTAAATTGTGATTGATCTATAGAATTATATGTGAAACAATAGAACGGAACAATAGAAATGTAAAAAAGCTAAATTTATTAATTAAAAGCTGAAAAATAAACATGTACAATTTTAAAATATTAAACTGTCTTCAAAATAGAGCTTACCTGGTCCAAAAATATAATAAAAAATCACGGCACAACGTCACAACACTATATATTTTTTTATATATAATATATTGGAAAATGTCCGTTTCGCGCGCCTGCTGGGGTCAGAGTGCGCGCAGATTCATCCGAACAGTCGTGCGTACGCGCAGTGAAAGTGTTTATATAGCCTTTGGCTGCAAGTAAGCTCATCTCTGACATCATAGTGGAGTTATGGTCGGACAATGGGTGCATCTTTATGGAGTGGCCTTGAGTTCTTGGTGACCTTTGACATAATTTCAACTTTAGGGTGGTTTTTACTTATTTGACACTGTTAAGATTGATGGGGATAATTTGAGTTCATATATATTTAATCTATCCTATACTAATATTATAATGAGCAAATATTTTTTTGTTATTTATTTTGTAACGAAAAGGTTTCGAAACTAATGGACTGATTTTGGTGAAACTTGGTATGAAGATACATTGATTCATTGGGAGTATCATAGGTTACTTTTTATCCCAATGTTCCCACAGGAGTTACGTGGGTGAAACTGCAGAGCGCTGCTAGTAATGAATATAAAATACCAAAAGTTTTGCTAATATCACGTAGATTATCCGCTAAGATTTAGTTAAAAATGATCCCTACGCGGACGAAGTCGCCGGAGAAATCTAGCATAGTCTTATAATATAAAATATATTTACTTAAAAAAAATATTACAACCTTCGACTGCAGTTAGGGTGCATCTAATGTATCTATTTTAAGATTATTTGTAAATTGGTGTGACCTTGAACAGTTATTGATCTTTGACATGATTTCGACGTTTAGAGATTTTAATATAGGTATTATTCTTTGGCTGTAATTATTTAATCCCTATCATTAACCTAGGGTGCATTATTACGATGTTTCTTTGAGGAATTCGTGATCTCTGACATGATTTGAATTATTGAAATTTACATACGTTGCTCTTTTTTTGTGGTTTATTATCGATACACAATACATACGTTGCTCTTTTTTGATGATTACAGAAAAGTAAGTTTGGCACAGTATAAAAAATATGGGCCAAAGGAATATAAAATAAGACGAAGCGGAAATAAAGAAATTGAAATTACATTTTAGGACGAAGCAAGATAGATAACTTTATTTGTACAACACAGTAAGGAACATAAAACACGATAGATAGATAGATAGATAGATAACTTTATTTGTACAACACAGAAAGAAACAGAACACGATAAACACAAAGTAAAGTAAAAGCTAGAAAGAACAAGTTGCACAAATGGGCGGCCTTTTCGCTGAAAGCGATTTCTTCCAGGCAACCTTTGGATGGAAAAGAACTGATTTAGCTTTTATGGTAGGTTGTGAATAACTTAACTTATCATAGGTGATGATATAAAATATTTACAAAATTATGGATTTTAAATAATTACCTATATATAATACATACCAAATAATTATATACATAGATACATACAAATAAGTACATACATACATGTATACATACATAAATAATACAGGAATATATACGGATATTAGACAGTACTGAGGTAGTGATCAGTTACCATAGCTTTGAAAATGGGTAGGGATTTAGAAGAACTAATAGGTTGAGGCAGGGAATTCCAGAGGATGACAGAGTGAAAAGAAAAGGATTTATTGTAGAAAGTAGAGTTGAGAAGAGGAGCTTGAAGGAGAAGGGATTCTGTCGAACGGAGTTGTCGTGAATGGGCATCACTCAGGAACTTGAAACGTTCTCTGAGGTAGTGAGGAGAGGAGGGAGCGAATAGGACTTTGTAGAGGAAGCAAAGGATATGAACATTCCGGCGAAGGCGGATTGGCAACCACTTGAGCTTATGGCGAAATTCAGAGACATGGTCATATTTGCGAAGTCCAAATATGAACCGTATACAGACGTTTTGAAGTCGCTCAAGTTTGTCGAGTTGCTCTTCGGTCAGATCGAGGTAGCAGATGTCGGCATAGTCGAGGATATGAGCATGAGAGACTGAGCAAGGCTAACTTTAGTGGCAGTCGGGAGAAAGTTCCGCAGTCTTCGGAGCGAGCCCGCAGCAGCAAATATCTTCCGACTGGTTTCAGTTATTTGCAGCTGCCAGCCCAGTTCCGTTCAGTTGTTGATATACTTACACAAAGCAAAGTAATAGCTATAAAGTACAAGTTGCACAAATGGGCTTTTTTTATGTGAATAATCGTCGCGACACCCCACTGTTCAATGCGAAATAGAAAGACGAAAATAAAATAACTGGCTTGCCTTCTATGTAGAAAGTGTCGTTACAAATTTTTGTCTTATTTTTTTGTGTCTATCCCCCATTTCGCACGATAAGGTGTAAGGAACTTTCGTTCCAATTAGTGCTGACATATCACCACTATCCGCTTTCCTAGAAGACAACCCACACGCTTGTGACTCAAAGACCACCAAATAAACGGGACACAAAAATATTTTTTTTTCGACCCGTTCTCATTTTGTTCGCATCGACCTACGTATCAGAACAGGGACAAGTCCGCTTGTCGATATCATGATGATAAAATACGATGACGAAAATATAGATATCTAAAATACTATATGAATTGATTTCCATAATTAAAAATAAAATTAAAAACAAATAAAACTAAAAGAAAATTATAAACAATAAACAATTAAATTAATACAAAAATACATAAATAAATATAAAATTATTAATTTGTCTATTGATTTAAGGAGTGTTTTATGTCAATCCATACCCAGTATTTAACAGTAAGATGTACTCAACTTTAATTAAACAATTATTAATTAAGTAATATTATCATCAAGTATTATCATTAAGTATTATTATTATTATCATCTTTAGTTTAAAAGAACGTCGATCGGTTGACATTTTGATTGACCCACTTTATCAGATTCTCAGAGTAACTCTTACTCATGAGTAAGTTATTTCCTTTCCGCGCTCGTCTACCTTTCGACATAGTGTTTTTACTTACAATTTTAGATTATTGCGTACTGGTTCATTGAGGTTTACAACGTTATTATAATAACGAGTTATTACATGGTAATTCTCCTTCTTAAGAGGAAAAGTACCTGGCTCTCTCTCCATACAAACGTAGTAGACTGTTTCCTCCCTGGAAAATGACACTTGTGCAAATATTTTTATTGGATAAAACCTTGGCAGTCTTGGTTTTTTTTCATTTTCTAAATTATGATAGAAAATAAGAGTTAAAAATCAAAATATGTAAAAAAATAAGACATAGGGGCATGGTCAAGGCAGTTATAAGTGTTATGCTACAAAAAATATTTGCTATAGTGTCATTATCCAGGGAGAAAATAGTCGACTACCTTTGTATGAAGAGAGAGCCGGTACCCTTACCTCTTAAGGTCTTCTTCCACTATCTTTAAGTAAACTACTAACATCTTTTAGCGTACATAAGGCGCGGTCCGGTTTCGTTTCTAGTAGTAGTTGGCACGTCACATTGACGTTTTGACGTGCCAGCAGCTGCGGTCCAAATTGGATGAAATTGGAGCATGTGTGCGGCCACATACTTCGACTGACTGTTTTATAGCAAAATGATAGGGATTATAAACTTCGATTCTTAATCGACGATGTCTAAAGGAAAGAACTGTTATGTAGCAAACATGATAACTTCGATTCTTAATCGACGATTTCTAGAAGAAAGAACTGTTATGTAGCAAACATAATAACTTTGATTCTTAATCGACGATGTCTAGAGGAAAGAACTGTTAATTTAGCAAACATGATAACTCGATTCTTAATCGACGATGTCTAGAGGAAAAACTGTTAATGTAGCAAAAATGATAACTTCGATTCTTAATCGACGATGTCTAGAGTAAAGAACTGTTATGTAGCAAACATGATAAGTTCGATTCTTAATCGACGATGTCTAGAGGAAAGAACTGTTATGTAGGTAGCAAACATGATGACTTCGATTTTTAATCGACGATGTTTATAGGAAAGAACTGTAATGTAGCAAACATGATAACTTATGTCTAGAGGAGAGAACTCATCAGTATATTTAAAGCCAACTAAGCCGCATGTTTCATCACAATGTTACTTATTGCCTAGTTCGAAGATAAGTAGACAAATAGTCGCCTTTCCTTGCACCAGATAACAAAGCGCATGCCGACACAAAGACAAACGACTAAAGCGATTTGTTACTTATGTACTTGTAGACGATAAACCAGTTTTGCAATTATTATATCCAATTTCAATGATTAATCGTCATATTGTGATATCTGACACACAAAAGAGTTATGTAAGGGTGGAAATAGACGGCAAACTTATCGATCAACCGATACTTTAGTTTAATTTATTTAGGAACACTATATGACACCAAATAAACTGTCTTCAGCCGATTTCGACCTCAACGACAGTTGTATAAGTGAGAATGTCCGATCACGATCATGGCGGATTTTGCTGACCAGCCCGTCGATTTTGGCAGAAAGACGTCAGCACACCGTTGACAAAGTTGTGAGATATGGACGATGGTGGTCTGGCCTTTAAAGCGTCCCGAATCAAAGCCATTTTACACCGCATAAATGTTTTTAGAAGAATATTTAAGCTTATAAACAACGCACCAAAGTAATAGACGTAGGGTACCGCGTCGCTAAATTAAAATGGGCGTGGACTGGACATATATATTTAAGGGCAGACGGAAGATGGAGCAAAGCTGTTCTTGAATGGAGACCAAGAATCGGGAAGAGAAGTGTGGGCAGACCACCAGTCAGATGGTCCGACGACATAAGAGCTCATGCTGGGGCAGCGTGGTCCAGAAAGACCGGTGATAGGACGTTGTGGAGAGGCATACGCCTCTCACCAGCCGGTTGCAGTGGGCTAATACATGCTGCTGAAGAAGAGAGAGAGAGATTTATAAACAAGTTTCAATGAGACATTATTGGGCTATAGGTACAACACCTGCCCGGTGGAAGAGATCTAGTTGCCATGATTGTGGAAGGTTTGTAAATTGATTATTTTATTTTTATGGTATAATATGCAAGTTATTAATGTTTTTGGGATATTAACTGCTTGTAATTTTTTGTTTAATTTGATTAATTCTAAGACGTTCCCTCTTACTTGAAACATTATTTTTGTAACTTAAGGGTATACCATTTTAACCCTTCGGCCTCAAACAAAACTGGAGGTTCATAACCAGTTACTAAAGAAGAAAAAACCCTCTTCGTACGAAACCAGTTGCTTAACAAGGACTTTTTTCCTAACACGAAACCGAGACCCCTTCGGCCGCATACGAAGCCCGAGATTCGTAACCAGTTATTAGAGAAGAAAAGAATCCAAATCAAAAGACGACCGAAATGATGATCCAATTTAAGAAAATAAAATTAAAAAATTAAATTTATTTTTTAAGGACCTTGCGGGGCGTCTTAATGCGGCATCAGGTGACCGAAGGGCTGGCGGCTTCTTCACTCAAAAGGTGAGCCTGGCTATCCAGAGAGGGAATGCCGCCAGCCTCTTGGGGACGATGCCGCGTGGAGACGCTCTGGACAGTGTTTTTTATTCGTGATGTGTATGTGTTTTTATTTTTCATTTTTTATTTGTGTCAATTAATTTTTATTTGTGTGTTGTTTAGTTTAATCTTTTTTAAAACAATAAAAATTGTAAGTAGTTTTGACATAGAAAATAAAATAAATAATAAAACATAGTGTGGTTACAAAAAGGAATACGACTCAGCCTATAACGCTAAACATCGCTCCACAACAAGTGTGAAGCGCGCTGATAACTATCGACTGATGGAAAAGTATGCAGTCCGCTTTCACCATAAGAAACCATAATGCGACAAAGACAATACCATATGTGTGGCTACAAGTTGTAAAGTAACTTCGTTAGATATAATCAAGATATGGTGAAGTAGTGAATGTGATTCTCTATTGGCGAAGTTGAAAGGTCAGAATAGGTACATGTGATATTCTCTCACGAAGATAGTCAATATATTGAACCCATTGCACATTTCGCTGTTCCGCACAGATTAAATAAAATAAATAACTATTGCAGGACATTCCACACATGGCCATCTAGCCCCAAGCTAAGTATCTAGACTTGTGTTATAGGTGCTAGACAACGGATATACTACTTATTATACTTTTATTTTGTAAATATATACTTATAATACATAGACAACCAGAACACAGACAAATATCTAAGCATAAATAATTGTCTGAGGCGGGAATGGAACCCGCAACCCTGTGTTTGGCAGTCCGGCATGGTGACCATTGTGCCAACTGGGTCGTCAGATTGGACGAGTCGCCAACGAGACGGATTGACTGGTATTTTTTCTTTTTTTAAGACTTCTTCCTGCCCTCGCTCGGTTCCGTTCCACCACCAACAGTCTCCTGAATATTTTCAAGTATTACCGGTGGGACTCTTCACTGTTACTTCACTGGGTGACCGGACACTAAAGGTTCCGTACACAAAGGGTAAAAAGTTCGTCCGTCCGTCTGTCTGTCACCAGTCTGTATCTCATAAACCGTGATAGCTAGGCAGTTGCAATTTTCACAGATTATGTATTTCTGTTGCCATAACTTCATAGCTATAACAACAAATTCTAAAAGCAGAAAAAATAAACAATATTTAGGTAAGGCTTCCACACAACATGGTACAGAACCTTTCGTGCGCGACTCTAACTCGCACTTAGCCTGTTTTTTAATTTCTATTTTATTTTAATTACATACTTACATTAGTTTCTAACTTATACTGCTACTAACGCTATGGACGGATGTCTGAAAAAAATATTTTCAGTTTCAAACTCGACCTACTTGCCCATCAAATAAAAAAAATGTAGTTTTTGTAAAGATTGGTACACCTTTCTGTTATGTTTATGACTACCGATTCGTAGACTCATAAGTCTGAAATTATTAAAGTAATGTTGAGGAAATATGTTTTAATCGAAATTAGATGTAAATAAGATCTATTTTCGAACCAAAATGTTAACCATATTTGAAAGAAGCTCTGCGTAGGTACATCTTAAAACAAATGTTACAAAAATCCTAGTTAGTTACCGAAATATAAAAATATTGTATCATGCGTTAAAGGTAAAAAAAAAACAAAATATCAAAACCCGCAAGTCGAATAAACATGAATTCAAAAGTAGGTACAATCAACGTTCAAAAGTCCACCGGCACCGTAACGTTTACAATCCTATGCAGCACTATTTGAACAACGTAACCTGTAAATCGATTCCACGTCGGTTGGTGTAGCGGGTGGCGGCTTATACCACTCACACAACTAAAGATATAGCTAACATGTAGAAAATAATAATCACACTGAGTACTTTTATTTCAATTATTTATGTTTGTGTGTAACGTCTATTAGAAGAAGGTCATAATTCCAATACTTGTTGATAGTATTATGGTAGCAAACGGATAGTGGACTTATGACGCATACTGTACCTACATAGATTTCCTGTAGGTATAGTTAATATCCTGGTTTTATAATAAAATTAGAATTAAGGCTATTTATGCTGCCAAACGCAAGCAGCCAGAAATACCCCTCGCTTACAACTAACATTGTTGATTG
Source organism: Idaea aversata (assembly GCA_907269075.1). Classification (NCBI taxonomy): domain Eukaryota; kingdom Metazoa; phylum Arthropoda; class Insecta; order Lepidoptera; family Geometridae; genus Idaea; species Idaea aversata. Next base: position 5,612,362 of record OU026103.1, read on the forward strand.
TAACGAATGTGTTTTATTTTCTCAAAAGTGCTGAGATGGAGTTGTAGGTGAAATCTTTACCTATTCTTTGGAGTAATTGGAGACGAAAATTCCTTGTCATTTCAAAGCTAGACTAGTTTTAATTCTTAATTTTAGAATAGCTTCAAAACTATTGAGAATTTTTAGCTCAAAGTCACACTAAAATGTTAGTAAAAATCTCACCTACAATGCCATCTCAGCACTTTTAAGAAAAACAAAACACATTCGTAACAATTAACAATTTTTACCAACGAAAGCGACCGGCACCGGTAGTAACTATTTAGTAGGCTGTGTACCAAGGTAGTTGGCGTATGGACCCCACTTAAAAGTGAATTTAATTTCCGATAAAATTACATGACCGACTTATTTTTTTTGTAAATCATGTCTTTAATGTGCTACAACGAAATTATCTTATTGTCCAATTCTCCATTCTTACATTTAAGTTTTGCTTTCATGTCGTAACGATTGTGAATATCTATGTGAAAGAGCGGCTTTAAAATAGACCTGTCAAACTATTTTATCATTTATCATTTTTTTATTCACTAATTCAATTAAAGTAATTACATTTATTCATTACAAGTAACGTTATTGTTCGATGACAATTTAATAATAATAAAATAATATTGGGGATAATGCAAATCCTAAGTATTTGATATTTTTTTATTATTTTGTTATGAAACTCTAATGAAATTTTCAAAGTGCGAATATTTTTGGTAAAAAAATATTAATTATTGTTGGTACTTATTATTGGTACTTCTACTATATAAAATTCTCGTGTCACATGTTAGTTACCATAGGTACTCCTCCGAAATGGCTTGACCGGTTTTTATGTTTTATATTATTATGCGTATTCAGTAGGTCTGAGAATTTTTTTATTATTATTTTTAAGCTATTGCATAGCTTTAGTAATGTATGTATGTATGTAATGTATGCATTTGTATAAACATTACTAGCGCTGCTGGTAATGTTTATACAAATACTAGCTGTCCCGGCAAACATTGTTTTTTCATTTATAAAAAAAAACCTAAAGAAAACAAAATAAAAAAGCTATTGGATCGTGCGAGCATCGTACAGTCGCTAGTCGTACCATATACATACACGTTAAGCGAACGCCCGGCCGAGCTACATGGTATGCGGAGTGGAGGGTGTTAGGTTTTATTTTCGTTACGGAATTTCTTGATTCGGTCGACGCGCTCAAAGCCCGCGATAAAAGCTATGCAAGATCTTCACTATTACGTCGCATTGTCTGCATTCTGTGTCTGTGTATGCTTAAATCTTTAAAACTACGAAACGGATTTTGATGCAATTTTTTTAATAGATAGAGTGATTCAAGGGGAAGGTTTATATGTATAATACATGCATAATATAGCCGTGCGAAGCCGGGACGGGTCGCTAGTAATAAAATATTTCGCGTGTTACCAGCAGATATATTTAATGTTTTACATCAGTCATGTCATAACCGATTATTCAGTTTGATTGGCATAACGTTTTTTATTGCATTGCTTGACACTCTTGACAGTGACAACCGACGATTATGTATTATTATTATTGACCTTAAACCTTCCTTGTCTATGTCCAGTGTCGTCACGTTGCTACATCATACCCATACTTGAATACTGTGAGAACTAAACAAATAATATTTAATTTATATGTATTTATTTACTTCCCGATCCCGTGGGAATATCGGGATAAAAAGTAGCCTATGCTACTGTCAATGAAAAAATAAAAATAATAATTTGCAGGACATTCCACACATCGCCATCTATATAGCCCCAAGCTAAGTACCTAACTAGACTTGTGTTATGGGTGCTAGACAACGGATATACTACTTATATACTTTTCTTTTGTAAATATATACGTATACCTAATACATATTATAAACAACCAGACCACAGATAAATACCTGCAAATAAATAAATATTGCAGGACATTCCACACATCGCCATCTATATAGCCCCAAGCTAAGTAAATAACTAGACTTATGTTATGGGTGCTAGACAACAAATATACTACTTACATACTTTTTTTTTGTAAATATATACATATATAGTACATAGAAACAACCAGACCACAGACAAATACTTGTCTGAGGCGGGAGCAAATATTTTTGATGCATAAAACTTATAACTGCCATGACCATTGACCATGCCCCTATGTTTTGTTCTTTTTTTTTTGTTTTTTTTTAATCTTAATATCTGTGATAATTAGAAAATGAAAAAAAAACAAGACATAGGGGCATAGTCATGGCAGGTATAGGTTCTATGCAACAAAAATATTTGTGCTAGTGTCATTATCCAGGAAGGAAACAGTCGACTGTGATTGTATGGAGAGAGCGCCGGTACCCTTTCACCTTAAGAGGGTCAAGAAACAATAATAAAGTAGAATATAGGTTATTGCAGTTACATATCATAATAACTAAGTTCAATATAACTATGTTCGAAATAACTACGGTCACAATACCTACTGTTTAAAATACCTAATGGTTGTTTCACATATTTTTGTAATAACTAAGTGGAGCAAAGGGAACGAAATACCTAATGTACGAAACAACTACGGTTAATTGAACTATGTTCATTATAACTATGTTCGAAATAACTACAGTCATAATACCTACTGTTTAAAATACCTAATGGACGAAACACCTACGGTTAATTTAACTACAATAAATTCACCTACGGTTTATTCAACTACAATTAATTCATTTATGGTTTTCACCTACGGTTTAAAAAAAAACATTAAAAAAAACAAGTGAAATAGATAGAATTCGTTTCTAGCACTCGCCGGCCGCTACCGCGGCACCGCTCGCTTCGCTCGCTCGGCTCGTGCGTTGTGGTCGCAGTTCTAACTTAAACCTAACCTATCCATGTCGGTTCTGGGTAGGGAGTTTTCCGGGTCTTTATATGTTGCCCCGATTTTTACCTATTTGACTTGGTTAGGGCAGCATATAAAGGTCCACCCGGAAAACTCCCTACCCAGAACCGACATGGATAGGTTAGGTTTAAGTTAGAACTGCGACCACAACGCACGAGCCGAGCTAGTGTGTTGTGGTCGCAGTTGTGTAGAGTGCTAGAAACGAATTCTACCTATTTCACTTGGTTAGGGAGCGTGTATTTTATTAATTTGATTTTTTTTAAACCATAAGTGTTTCGTACATTAGATCAATCGTTCGTTAGCTCAATTAATTTTAGTTGAATCAAACTTAGGTATATTAAACAGTAGTTGAATCGACCGTTAGGTATTATGAATTATTAGTTATTTCGAACATAGTTATAATGAACTTAGTTATTATGATATGTAACCGTTATTGCAGATTGGTTCACTATCAGATAGATAGATAGTTAGATATATCTTTATTTGGCTAACAACAAAACTTCATGATACTCACAACTTGTTTTTGGTAGTACTAAAAGTAACAGACTTAGGTACTAAAACAATTCTACTACTACCGTAATAAAAAATCTTTTAAGTTTCATAATATACTGACTCGCTATTCGTACATCGGTTTCTTTTCTTTCTGTTGAGGAAAAGTTTTTTTAGTGGTCGAGAGATTTTAACTAGGTATTTGAAATTTTTAATCACTAAAATAGATTATTATTTGAACGAGTTTTACTATCGCGGGTTGGTAAATATATGTTAAGTACGCGTTACGAAAACGTGAAACGAAAAACCGTAAGAGAAAAGAATCTCCCAGATTTATACAAAAAAATACCGACTTTTATCCCCATAACTTTCAGACGGCTGAACCGATTTCGACCAAACATAGCTAAGAATACGCTCGACTAATTCACCTTTCAAACAAAATAAAATCAAAATCGGTTCCTCCGATTGGGAGCTATGACGCCACAGACAGACACACACAGAGAAACGTCAAATTTAAAACATCCCGTAGTATTTGCGTCGGGGCGGGGGTTAAAAAAACGATTTTATTAGATTCGTTTTGGCTACTTGGTACTGGTTGAGTAAACTTTAATATTAGGTAGGACGACGTGGGGCACTGTTAGTCATCATCATCACTTCACTTCACTATCACTACATAGTATAAAATAAAGTCGCTTTCTCTGTCCCTATTTCCCTTTGTATGCTTAAATCTTTAAAACTACGCAACGGAGTTTGATGCGGTTTTTTTAATAGATAGAGTGATTCAAGAGGAAGGTTTATATGTATAATACATGCATAATATAGCCGTGCGACGCCGGGACGGGTCGCTAGTTCAATAATAAATCTTTGATGAGTCAATAATATTTATTTAGTTTAGGTATCATTATGGAATTACAAATACGTAAATACGTACCATAAACGGAAGAAACACTAAGTCTATGACCTATGAAGTAATTATGTTGCTATTATTACGTTCTTGTTTAGTAAGAATGCTAGATTATAGGTAATTGATAGTTTCAGAAATCAGAATCAAATATATTACATAATTTTAATTTATTAAGATGTGTGGGAATTTTTTTTCTGAAGAGTAACCTATTAGTTAATTTGACCTTGTTTTTACGAATTAAAAAATATTTAGGAATTGAGTTCAAATCATAAGCTTTTTTCGTAGGTAGGATAAGAACTGATTTTAGAACACTTATCACCATAATGGCAGTATTTGTTTGTTTTAGCAACGTAAATAAGTATTTTTCTGTTTTTTTTTGACGACTCAGTTGCCACAATATGGTTACCATGCCGGACTGCCAAACACAGGGTTGCGGGTTTAATTCCCGCCTCAAACATGTATTTATGTTTAGATTTTTGTCTGTGGGCTGGTTGTTTCTCTGTATTATAAGTATATATTTACAAAAGAAAAGTATATATAAGTAGTATATCCGTTGTCTAGCACCCATAACACAAGTCTAGTTACTTAGCTTGGGGCTAGATGGCGATGTGTGGAATGTCCTGCAATATTAATTTATTACACAAACTATAGATCAAGTTGATGATTTAAAACACTTTTTTTCAAAACGTCAAACGTCAACATTGGATAAATTTTATTTACAAAGGCGGTGACATCTGTTAACACAATTCTCGACTTGTCAAGGTGATTACGGAGACGATGCCAATCAGAGAGCCGCAATGTGTGATGTTTTGCTATCTTTAAGTTAATTATGTGGTCCTACTTTGGTTCTACCTATTATCTGAAATTCGAATCGAATTTTAATCGTTTACCTACTTCGTATACGATGCATTTTGGCGAATGTTTTATAATGTAACTAGCGACCCGTCCCGGCTTTGCACGGCTATATTATGCATGTATTATACATATAAATCTTCCTCTCTATCTATTAAAAAACCGCATCAAAATCCGTTGCGTAGTTTTAAAGATTTAAGCATACAAAGGGAAATAGGGACAGAAAAAGCGACTTTGTTTTATACGATAAATAAATAAATAAATATTTCAGGACATACCTATTACACATCGCCATCCAGCCCCAAGCTAAGCAACTTAATGCTTGTGTTATGGGTGCCAGATAACGGATAAACTACTTTTTTTTTTTTTTTTGTAAATATATACATATTATACATATAGGAAACACCCAGAACCAGAAACAAGAATTTATGGTCAGCATAAATACTTGTTCCCGGCGGGAATCGAACCCGCAACCTTCTGCGTCGCAGTCGGGTGTTCGCCCGACGCGCCACAGAGGTCGTCGTACGATGTAGTGACTAGCGACCCGCCCCGGCTTCGCACGGCTATATTATGCATGTATTATACATATAAACCTTCCTCTTGAATCACTCTATCTATAAAAAAAACCGCATCAAAATCCGTTGCGTAGTTTTAAAGATTTAAGCATACAAAGGGAAATAGGGACAGAAAAAGCGACTTTGTTTTATACTATGTACCTAGTGATAATACAAAACGTGGTTATTCTAGACATTTAGACGAAAAACTTTTGTGCTTCGACTTTTGAAAATTAGAACTTTTTGATTTGGGAGAAACCGTGGATCGCCACTTGAATTAAAATAAGACAAAAGTTAACAATAAAACTATGGTGATGTGCTATAGTAGGTGTGTTTTTTATATTGTGTAAGAGATAAAAATCTTTATTGAATGGATGCTCAATTATCGTGATATCGCTAACACTTGTGGTCAGTTTCTAAAACAATACAATGTTAAATATCTGTGATATTTCGAAATACTTACAACTTATATAAATAGGTAGGTACAGACAGAACGGGGCAACTGTGAACCTTGTAAGGTATGGGTCATAAGTAAATGATCAGTTTGCTACAATAATACTATCAACAAGTATTGGACTTACGACCTTCTTCTAATAGACAATACACAAAAAACTTAAATACTTGAATTATTAAAAGTACTCAGTGTGATTATTATTTTCAACATGTTAGCTATGTCTTTAGTTGGCCGAGTGGTATAAGCCTCCACCCGCTACATCAACCGACGTGTGTTCGATTCACAGGTTACGTTGTTGAAGTTATACTTCTTTAGGCGCGTTATGAAAAAATGATGAGAGTGAAATTTTACAAAAGCGTCACACAAAATTCTCACGTCACACAAAATTCTCACGTCACACAAAATTCTCACGTCGGACGAGTTTTTTGCCGGACGAGTGTTTTTTGCCGGACGAGTTTTTTGTCGGACGAGTTTTTTGTCGGACGAGTTTTTTGTCGGACGAGTTTTTTGTCGGACGAGTTTTTTTTTTTTTTTTTTGAAGTTATACTTCTTTAGGCGCGTTATGAAAAAATGATGAGAGTGAAATTTTACAAAAGCGTCACACAAAATTCTCACGTCACACAAAATTCTCACGGGAGAAGTTGTTTAAATCTAAATTGAACTTTATTGATTGTGTTGACAATCCTTTTCCAGTCCAGAGTTTTTGTCGGACGAGTTTTTTGTCGGACGAGTATTTTGTCGGACGAGTTTTTTGTCGGACGAGTTTTTCGTCGGACGAGTTTTTTGTCGGACGAGTTTTTTGCCGGACGAGTTTTTTGTCGGACGAGTTTTTTGTCGGACGAGTTTTTTGCCGGACGAGTTTTTTGTCGGACGAGTTTTTTGTCGGACGAGTTTTTTGTCGGACGAGTCTTTTGTCGGACGAGTTTTTTGTCGGACGAGTTTTTTGTCGGACGAGTTTTTTGCCGGACGAGTTTTTTGTCGGACGAGTATTTGTCGGACGAGTTTTTTGTCGGACGAGTATTTTGTCGGACGAACTTTTCGTCGGACGAGTTTTTTGTCGGACGAGTTTTTTGCCGGACGAGTTTTTTGTTTTTTTTTTTTTTTTTTAATAATGCCAAAGAAGTATAACTTCTCACGCGCGTACATAAGTACACGCACCCATTTTTTTTTTTTTTAATAATGCCAAAGAAGTATAACTTCTCACGCGCGTACATAAGTACACGCACCCATTTTATAATGTTCAAATAGTGTTGCACAGGATTGTAAATGTTACGGTGGGCAGAGACTTTTGACCGTGGATTGTAACTTTATTCAAACTTAGTAGGTACGTAGCGGAACCCTTGCCACTGTGCGCCGCGCAAATTTGATAAGTAATTCATGAATGAAAAAGGTCAATAATAATAATTGACAAAACAATTATTATTATTTTTTTTTACAATTATTATTAGACAAAACAATAATTAAAAATACAAAACAGACAAAACAAAAAAAATGTTATCAAAAACTAGAATACTAAAATGACTATCTTAACTAGAAAGATTCGTGTTGCTAGACATTATAGTTTTTACGATATAGTTATAGTCAAAAATATAAAAAACACAATTTTCAAAAAAATATTCTGTCGAGAAAAATTTAAAAAAATATTACTTAAAGAATTGATGATACACCTTTATCTTCTTTACATAGTACTAGCGACCCGCCCCGGCTTCGCACGGCTATATTATGCATGTATTATACATATAAACCTTCCTCTTGAATCACTCTATCTATTAAAAAAACCGCATCAAAATCCGTTGCGTAGTTTTAAAGATTTAAGCATACAAAGGGATATAGGGACATAGGGACATAGAAAGCGACTTTGTTTTATACTATGTTGTGAAGTGAAGTGATAAAACAAAGTCGCTTTTTGTGTCTGTCCCTATGTTATGTATGCTTAGATCTTTAAAACTACGCAACTGATTTTGATGCAGTTTTTTTAATAGATAGAGTGATTCAAGAGGAAGGTATATCTCTATATATATAAAATTCTCGTGTCACGGGGTTCGAACTTGAACTCCTCCGAAACGGCTCGACCGATTCTCATGAAATTTTGTGAGCATATTCAGTAGGTCTGAGAATCGGCCAACATCTATTTTTTTTTTTGTTTTTTTTTTTGTAAATAGTAAAACAACGTTTGTCGGGACAGCTAGTATATGTATAAAATACAGCCGTGCGAAGACGGTGCGGGTCGCTAGTTCTAAATTAAAAATTGTTTTGTACCTGTGGTGGAAGTTGCTTAATTTTTCATTAGAAAGAAGGTACTTTCAGATTTGAAAAGGCGGGGTCTGCTTCCAACTGTACCTATTTGACCTATTACATTTATAAAACAATCATAACAATTAAGTCAATAGTGCAATATGTCCTCATTAAATCTATCTACTCAATACGGAATGCATCTTTGTTTCTCGTACAAAAGGACTAACAATACGAATGATATTTATCTGTGAAGAATTTTTCTATGACCGGTCTCTGTAAACGGAGCGTGGCTGTATCGTTATTTTTTCTTTTTCATTTAAGCCGAAGTGGTATGACCAGAAGCGCAATAGAGGTGTCTTAGAAACAGTTTATGGGTATCAACCACTGAAATCCATAGAATTATATTCATACTATCGTAAAGGTGAAGAAATGCTGTGTATTGTCATATACTTCGAAAGACGATTTAGAGTGATTTGCATCGATAGAAAAAAAATGTCAAAATCCTAAACAATCGTCATTTTTTTGAGCTTTTTTTAATTTTACGACGATTGTAAAGAAAAAACAAGTACAAAATTTATACATTCATAAACTTTACATCATATCCCATAATGGTTACATATCATAATAACTAAGTTCAATATAACTATGTTCGAAATAACTACGGTCATAATACCTACTGTTTAAAATACCTAATGGTTGTTTCACATATTTTTGGTGCCGCGGCAGCGGCCGGCGAGTGCTAGTAACGAATTCTACCTATTTCACTTGATTAGGGAGCGTGTATTTTATTAATTTGATTTTTTTTAAACCGTAGGTGTTTCGTACATTAGATCAATCGTTCGTTAGCTCAATTAATTTTAGTTGAATCAAACTTAGGTATATTGAACAGTAGTTGAATCGACCGTTAGGTATTATGAACTTATGTGAATCGACCGCAGTTATTTCGAACATAGTTATAATGAACTTAGTTATTATGATATGTAACCCCCCTAAGGTAGCATAAATGGTTTTTCCATTAAAATATATGTGAGTTTCGCGGCGCGCGGGGGAAAGGTATAGAATCATCGCGCGGCGCGCGCGTGGAAAAGGGTCTTCAGATTCTATACATTTTCATAGATTTGAAAAAATAAAAGAGTTTGGCGACTATACTAAACCAGACTGCATATTCATATTTTCTTTTTAGGAGTTCGTACCCAAAACGGGACCCTATTACTAAAACTTCGCTGTCAGTCCGTCTGTCTGTCACCAGGCTGTATCTTACGAACCATATGATAGCTAGAGCGTTGAAATTTTCACGGATGAGTATTTCTGTTGCCGTTATAACATAACACATACTAAAGACAGAAAAAAGTAAATAATGCTACGAAACCCTTTGTGCGCGAATCCGAATCGCACTTGGCCGGTTTTTGCATCGATGTCACAAATTATAATTTTAATAGGGACGTATGTCCACTCCAGCATGCTGCATTAGGCCAGCCAGCGTACAGCTGCTAAGGCTGGCAGATTAGATTAGGTATAAGTATATTTTTAGATATTTATTTTTTCGTTTTCATTGTTTTTTAGTGTTTTTATATTTGTTACTACTTTTCTGATTGTCTTGTGTCGTGTGCTTGTCCAAATAAATTTTTTCTTTCTTTTTTTTTCTTATTAGTAGGTGCTGCTGCATGTTTGCTCGGGAGCTCTGCAGTCGCACCGGATTTGACATGGGTCAATCTTGCCCTATCTTCATAAGTTTACAATCCAGCCTATGTAAGTGCTCATTCTATTAAATAACTTCCACACTGGCCATCTGCAAGGTCCAGAAAGTGCGAGGAAGGGGATCAATCACACCCCATACTCACAGGTTTACCCCGCAGCGTCCAAACTAAGTTATCAGTCTATTAAATAACTTCCACACTGGCCATCTGCAAGGTCCAGGAAGTGCGAGGAAGGGGATTAATCACACCCCATCCTCACAGGTTTACCCCGCAGCGGCCAAACTAAGTTATCAGTCTTTTAAATAACTTCCACACTGGCCATCTGCAAGGTCCAGAAAGTGCGAGGAAGGGGATCAATCACACCCCATCCTCACAGGTTTACCCCGCAGCGGCCAAACTAAGTTATCAGTCTTTTAAATAACTTCCACACTGGCCATCTGCAAGGTCCAGAAAGTGCGAGGAAGGGGATCAATCACACCCCATCCTCACAGGTTTACCCCGCAGCGGCCAAACTAAGTTATCAGTCTATTAAATAACTTCCACACTGGCCATCTGCAGGGTCCAGAAAGTGCGAGGAAGGGGATCAATCACACCCCATCCCCACAGGTTTACCCCGCAGCGGCCAAACTAAGTTATCAGTCTTTTAAATAACTTCCACACTGGCCATCTGCAGGGTCCAGGAAGTGCGAGGATGGAGGAGGATATTTTTAAATTTTTACTTATATTATGTTAGCCATTATCGCAGTTTTTTTTTCCACAAAGAAGTATCAAATAAACACACAATCAGTTACGCAAACTTTCCTATTAATACTATTCGAATACTCTTTATAAAAACAACTATAACCAAAGACCTACAAAGATGATTGTATAAAAAACTATGACAAAAAGGTGCTGAATTGATGATTTAATATCATGATCAGCTTAATTTTATTAAACGGATCTCTTATAATGTTATCAAATATTGGAAATACCTTATTGTATGTACAATCACAGACAAATGTAAAATACGATTTGAATTATATTTTAGACGTTTTAGCTAGTCGTTTTGCCACGCTATACATTGTCAATTTCACATTCGTAACGATTACACATTTTGGACGTTTTTCCTGTAGCTAGATAGTAATTTTCCCAACTCTGGAGATTGTCACGTTGGACTTTCTACATTGACATTCTATTTAGAATATCTTCTGATTCGGAGCTCGATAAAGTTGTAGTGATAGGAAAGATTTGCTCTGATTTTTTTTGTAGGTGCAATAGCAGTTAAATAAAAACGATTGCTTACCTTTGGGTGTGTTTCTCTATGTATTTACAAAAGAAAAGTACCTAGACTAAAACAATCTATCCATTGTCTAGCTACCAAACACAAGCCTAGTTTCTTAGCTTGGTGCTAGATGGCGCTGTATACGATTACTGGAATAATTATTTATTGGAGCACTTTTGAAGCTTATTTCTAAGAATTAAAAAATACACTTTTGTAGATAATATTACTAACTCCTAATTGATTTGTTCATATTGATTTTGTTAGCACAAAGATAGAACCTATCAATACTTCTTCCGGGTTTTTTTACTTTAAAATGCCTTTTATGTGGTTTTTATATTTACCTACTTGTAAACATCATTAATTTTATATTATTTAAGCTCATCTATTTCTCACGATCTTGAGGAATATACTTTAGTTCAAGTACCCACTTAAATCTATGTGAACTTTAGCAAAATGCAGTTTTATAAAATGTAGATATTAATAAATCGATTAAAATTATAATTATAATGTTAGGAATTATGTTTTAGATATTTTTACCTACTTCCTAGTGATTTACATTAACTTTAAACAAAGGAAGGTGGACATAATGGAGTGTTAATTTGTAGCAGTAGTCACTATGAAATGGCCATTTTAAGAAGTATTCATTTGTAGAAGTAGTCATTTCACAAAGTGGCCATTTTAAGAAGTATTCATTAGTAGAAGTAGTAATTTCACAAAGTGGCCATTTCAAGAAGTACGTAACGATTATTTTTGATCATTGAAATAATTTTATAAACGCCTTTCCCTCCTACTGCCCTGCTTATTGAGAGTGCAGTAACTCGTGTTTTTGGCAAAATTGAGTTATATACAGAATCGGAATCAGCAGAAAAAATCCTTCTTTGTAAACTGACTCATGTGTCGAAATTCCATAAGAAACCTGAAATATCATTAAGTAAGAACGCAGTAACTTAACTAATTAAAAAAAAAACCCTACAATAAGAGTAGTAACTTAAGTTACTATATATTTAATTAGCTCATATAATATTATTTCTAGTCATAACTGCAGTAACTCCTACATACTGCACTTATTATAATGTAAACAACATAATCAAAATACTTTTTCCTTAACATAAATGCAGCAACTATAATTACTACACTTCAGCTACGCATTAAGAAACCTACTATCAGAACTCTACTAATCTTATGTGCAGTATCTAATAGATACTGCAGTATTGTTAAGTATTATTATATCCTATTAGTTGCGTCGCTACAAGACAAAAACAAGCAAGCAAGCAAACAAACATACAGGTGAAACTAATAAAAGCGTGTTAAAAAGAGTCAATTACGGCTAGGTATTGCTGAACCAACGATTTCCTTCGGCAGGATTGTTCTTTGTGTTCTTAAGATGGATTTTCGAAGGGGAGCCACCTGAATTTTTGATGTGCGTGGGGAGAGGGGGGATTTAGCTTTAACGAAGTTCTTGGTAAATAACTGCGTAAGTTTAGGTACTAAGTCAAGTTTGGTATCATTATCGTATAAATCGAATGTCTGGATTTCAATTCTGGAATAATATTTGGGGCAGTACATTGTAAAAACAAGCGAAATTAAAAAAATAGTGGTATACATTTCAAATATTTTGCACTTTTTACTATCTGTAACTTCCATTTTCTATAATTTTAGTGGATAAAAAATGTTTTCAGGGAGTAGCACTTACCTAGTTTAGATATACATCAACTTTGACAACATTCTTGTAGTAAAAGTATGTTAAAAATATGTATTAAAAAGCGTGTGAGCTGAGCGAATTTCAAACAAATTACAACAATTTGAGACCAAATCTTGGTAGCTGCCAAGTTTGGTATTATATTTGTATAAATTGGGGATGTGGAATTCATTTTTGGATTATTATTTGCACGATTCAGACCTAAAATAAAAAAAAAATACCTGAAAAAAATCTATAGTAATCACAAATTTCAGTTCCGCCGGGTAGGATTTTTTATGATGTAGTACAAAAATGTTATGCTAATTAAGACCTTTCATCCGAAGTACCGCATAAACGTGTGCAGCGTTTTATAAAGTAGTTATGACTATTTGAGGTTCATTATTTCTTACTATGAAACTAAGTATGATTGACACCAAAATATCTCCGCTCCACTGAGTGGGATCTTTTTGTTCTATAGAATTAAATGAAGTACTCATTTCGACCTTTCAAATGAGGTACACCACACCAAAAAAAGCCAAAGCCAAAGCTTTTGACTCAGTTTCTATCCCTATTCGGTTGCGAAAGCTTGAATGTATAGGTATAAGAGGTACTCAGTTGAAACTATTTACAAGTTATCTAGAAGAACGTACCCAATGCATTAGGATACCTAGACAATATTGTCAGTGCTGATAAAAATAACACTTCGTTTGGAGTTCCCCAAGGAAGTATTTTATGACCTACCCTATAATTGATCTACTTACATAAACGACCTATGTAATCTAGTCTAGCACTAGATTGCACTATAATATTGTATGCTGACGACACTGCTCTTCTCTTTTCGGCTAATTCAAAAAGCGAAGTCTATCAATATGCTCAACAGGGGTTCAATGTTGTTATAGATTGGCTTCAGCACAACTTACTAACACTTAATGCAGACAAGACAAATTATATTGAGTTTCCAATGCGCAAACTATCGTCAACGCAAAATAATCCAACATTATATGCTCATAATTTGTAGTCCCTCACAGCGATAACCAATGTGCGTGTTCGGCTATCAAAATTGGTAGCAATATAAAATACCTGGGTATTATAATAGACGAAACTCTTTTGTTTAAATCTCATATTGAAGCTTCATGTAAAAGAACTCGTAAGCTAATATGTATTTAAAAAAATACGGCATATTGCAGACACAAAAGTAATCAGGCAAGTTTATTTTGCTCTATGTCAATCAATACTAACCTACTGTATTAGCTCATGGGGTGGTGCGGGCAAAACATTGCTACTAACAATTGAGAGAGCTCAGAGAGCAATTCTCAAGGTGTCTACCTTCCGTCCATTCCTTTTCCCTACTGACCTCCTGTACAAATCATGTAAAGTACTAACATTTCGACAGTTATTTGTAGCGAGCATTGTACTAAAGCAGCATGCAGCCCTTCCCTACACCACTGATTTTGCTAATATAAGAAGGAGTGATATAGTTTGCCGTCTACAAATAAGAACTAACTTAGCTTTCACACATAAATTCAACATGTTCCTAGGGCCGTTACTATATAATAACCTAAATGCTATAACAAATATTTTTCCACTTAACTACATAAATTGTAAAAAAGCCTTCGAGAAAGCACTTCAAAATATGTCCTATGAAGATACAGAGGAATTACTAATACTTTTAAAGTAAGTAAATAGGTGTAAGTAAAACTTGTGATTTATTTATTATAGACATATTTGTACTTCGATTCTTACTTCTTAGATTCGATGACTTAGATTCGATGATTAATATTATTAACTCTGTTTACCTATACATAAACATGCATTTCAATACATTCAATTTTCGTGTCTAATAATAAGTGGTCATTTTTAGTTTTAATTTAAATATCAGCACATGTCGCCTGAAACACAGGATCACCTAGTTCAGGCACACGTGGACATAGATTTAAGAAAAAAATTGTGCCTATGTTTAATATTGTACTGTATTTCTGAATAAAAATTATCTTATCTTATAGTAAAAAGCAGTCGGGACGTTCTGGGTTAAGTTTTTTTCTTTTCTATTTTATACAAATTGGTTTTAAAAAAGTTTAAGTCAAATAGATATGCTCAATATATTGTACCTCAAAGTAACTGAAAGACTTTTAGGACTACCTACTTACTTTAATTCGTTAGTTTTTTATTAGATATTCAATAATTCTTAGATTGATTTTACAAACATAAAGACGTACATGCAAAGACTACAACGTAAAAATAAGTACATAAAGATTTGGTGAAATATAAAATATTTCCACAAATAATTCTTACACCGAGTTTGATAACATGTACCTTTAATTAGTAAATACTAGTAAAAAGTTCCCTTACATTCTATTTAACTTACCTTAATGCTTCTAAAAAACTAACCAAAAGTGCAGCAACTATGGTACTTGCTGCACTTATTCTTAGGATGACCATTTTTCACTGATAATAATTACTAAGCATATGTAAATTTTTCGATTTTATTTTAAAGTATATTAATATATATTATTAATTTTAATTTTAGCACTATCTCTACATTTTTCTCTTTCTTTTGGTGTATATCATGTTTCAATAGCATTAATATTTTAGGAGCAATATAAAAAAATATTCTAAAAAACTTTAACCGCGTTTTTCTCGAAAACATGTTTTACTGAGTTACTGCACTCTCAATAAGCAGGGCAGCCTAGATATGGACCAAAAAAATCTTAAAAATAAAACTACGCCACTTAAGGAGAGATATTACTCGCCAATACCAGTCACTTCATTTATTTACATTCATTTAGAGTACCCAACCATCTTTTACTTAAAAAACATATATTTTATATAAGAACAAATCCTAACAGCTATCGCCGCCCTTGGGGGAAGAAAAACTCTCATGGGGGATCCGTAGAGAACATAAACCCAATAAATTCGTTGAGAGACAAGCAATTATTTACTTACTTAAATGCATTTTTCTATAAATTGTTCCACACAAGAATTAGGTATAATTGAGACATAATTGTCACCTTTACTTAATTACTGAACATCCTCGATCTAAATAATGTAATCATCAAAGTAAATCTACGGTAAATCTCTTAGAATTACATTTTCTCACAGTAGTGTGGAGCGTTTATAATGTACGATTTTTACATCGACTTACGGTTTTTTACACATATGACAGGTTAGCGTTTAACCATTATCACACCCGCCTGATAGTAGGTGACAATAAATAATATAAGCCTTTATTTTCTACTACACAATATAACAGTTATTACATGCTATAATATTATATTATATTCACTAATCATTTTCTATTCAGCAGTTAAGTACATAATGACGTAAACTTCTCTTTTTTCTTATTTATGAGAATATATTTTTATACATATAAGGTTAATAAAAAAAATAAAATATATATAGGTTGTAAAATTGTTTAAGTACTTAGGTGACAATGCAGTGTAAAATGTAGCACGCTTTCCTAGAAGTTAGTACCTCTTCACTCGCGACTTGAAGACCCCCAAATCATAAGCGTTGGGAAAACAGACGCAGGAAATATAATGTTAAAAAGGAGACAAAAATACTAGTAAAAAAAAGATGGAGAAAGGAGAAAAATCATGAAAAGAAGAGAGCATGGTGAAATTTCGATTAAAAACACTAACACTACTTTTAAAACTGTACCCTTCTTTTGAACTGTTCTCTACTGAACTTAACTATCCTGTTTATTTTTTGACATAGGTATGATAGGTCAGCGTTTGACCACTATCACGCCTGCCTGATGGTAGGTGACGATGCCGCCTAAGATGAAGCACGCCTTCAAAAGACACCTAGTAACTCGCGACTTGAAATTGCAACTACATGTCAGGAATAAAAACAGATGCAGGCAACCGATTCCATTGATTTGGTTTGATTGGTTTTTCTGGTCTTGTTGAAAAGTAAAAAGATTATTCCGTCATTATAAAAGTTATCGTTAACATGTCGTTCATTATAAAGCCGTTTCTACACGAGTCGTAGCTGTAAGTTGAATAGTTCATATCAGTCTCTCGAGGATGTGTCGAAAGGGCACGTGTGAAGGCCGCGCGCTGACCGCATCCGCTTGTTTAGGGAAGGGACAATATTATCGATATTTTTATAGTATGTAGACTATGTATGTGACTATCAATAAGTGCAAAAAAAAAACCAATAAAATTATATAAGTCTTCTTTCTTCTTTCTCCTAGCCTTATCCCATTATTTATTATCACTACATCGTATAAAACAAAGTCGCTTTCTCTGTCCCTATATCCCTATGTATGCTTAAATCTTTAAAACTACGCAACGGATTTTGATGTGGTTTTTTTAATAGATAGAGTTATTCAAGAGGAAGGTTTATATGTATAATAATACATGCATAATATAGCCGTGCGAAGCCGGGGCGGGTCGCTAGTAGTAAAATAATGTAAGTAACGAGTAAGTAAAATAATGGAAAATTATAGAAGATTATTTTTTAGAGAATAAACTAAAATAAGAGGGTGAGCGTGATCGAGATAAAATTTCTTAGGTTACAAAATTAGGGACACGTAACTACATATATTTGTTTTTAGTCTGGGTGTCTTTATGTATGAGACTACGAGTATATTAGGTGTATATTTCTTTATTAAACTTATAAAGGTACATTAATTGACGACACAGTTGGCACAATGGTTACCATGCCGGCCTGCCAACCACAGGGTTGCGGGTTCGATTCCCGCCTCAGACAAGTATTTATGTTTAGATATTTGTCTGTGGTCTGGTTGTTGTTTCTATGTATTATAAGTATATATTTACAAAAGAAAAGAATGTAAGTAGTATATCCGTTGTCTAGCACCCATAACACAAGTGTAGTTACTTAGCTTGGGGCAATTACATATGTCCTGCAATATTTATTAATTATTATTTATTTATTATTAATTAAATAGAAAGAAATAAAACAAAAAAAGTGTATATATTGTCAAGATTTTCTTGTTTATATTTTCGTCCTAAAATATTTCCAAATAAACATAAATGAATGTCAGGATATAAAAAAAATAACGCTAGAAGAGTTTTAATATACTCGTATTAATAGCACATAGTAGGTAAAATTAAAACAGACGCCACAGAAACTTTTCAATACAAACGTAAATCATCAATAAAAACAGTCATAATAACCTTGTTCATTAATAAATTAATATAGTTTTATGGACTGGCGTTAATTTATACAAAATAATAACATTAATTAATTTCGCGTAACTCGATATCTACTAATCATATACAATTTTAGTTGTAAAAGAGGTCAAAGGCTAAGTTATTGTGTAATTGTTAAACTATAGTAAACGTTTCGCAAAATTATAATTTTCCAATTAATTTTTATTCAAATATCTTTATTTGGCGATTAAATAATATATTTTTGATTAAAAATACAAACATGGAGAGGTACTTTTTAATTTTGTTTTTTTTTTAAATTTGTTTATTTATGGTCAGTCAAGTTGAGGTTAGGTCAGCTAGTTTCGTCTATGAATCATAAGATGATAATTTTGTAGATATATGTATTAGATACCTATTTTAGGAACTACCTAAGGAAAATTAAAGGTTTTTTTTATAATAAATAAATATGTCCACTATCTCACGATGGTAATTAAGTGACGATGAGCCCTAACGCACAAACGAAAAAAAATGTTTTTCTTTTTTCTTTCTAACGCACGCTTTTCCTAGAAGATACCTATACTTAAAAGCTCTAAATATATGGGGGCTTCCGAGAGACGCGAGTAAAGATAAGAAAACGGCATGGCAGTGGAACGAATAACATATTATCGATAGCAATGTCGAAAATATCTATCACAACACTAAAGTTAACGAAACGAAAATCTAACACTTATTCCTAAAAATTTTAAACCTTTTTTAAATTGTGGTTTTAAAAAAATGCAGAAGATTAGTAGGTACTCGCTGGTATTTCTTGAGAGCCTGTAGCTTTAAGAAGTATTTGAAGTACAATTTACGTAATAAGGCGTCTGAATAGATCACACCAAAACAATCTATTAGGTATGCCATATCAAATTTAATCACTTTTACGACCCGAATGATTTATGATTTTTCTATTCATCAAAATAAATTAGTTTTATGCATATAGCCTATTAACGTTATAAGCATGTGTTAAACATAACATTATGCAAATATGCATGCATAATAAACAATTGACTGTTAAGATTATTAACTTATCAAATAACTAGTCTAAACTCGCGACATCGTCCGCGTAAGGTTCGAATGTTCGTCAAAAGAAGTCGGTTAAAAAATAGCTTTAGGTATGCTAAACCTTATCAGTCCATTGGCTTTAGCTGTGTGTTAATATATAATAATATATGTCAGTAATTTTTGGCCAGAGACAATTTGTAAATAAATATAAATATTGCAGTAACACATCGCCATCTAGCCCCAAGCTAAGTAACTATACTCGTGTTATGGGTGCAAGACAACAGATATACTACATATATACTTATAATACATATAAACAACCTGACCACAGACAAATATCTAAGCATAAATACTTGTCTGAGGCGGGAAACAAACCCGCAACCCTGTATCCGGCATGGTGACTATTGTGCCAACTGGGTCGTCATGTATCATTTTGGTAATGCCATTACGTAGAGGGATTTAGAATTAATAATCAAAATAAGGACCTAAGTAAGTATTTTTATTTATTTATTTTATTTTTATTTACTAAGGAAGACAAAAAGTTACACTTTACTAGAGTATAAAACTAAACCTAAAACGAACTACCATTTAAATGTCTCCACAAATGGCTTGCTAGACGCTTGATTTTACACTACACTTAATGAAAATAAGAAACTGAAAGAAGAGAATAAAAATAACCGACTCAAATAACGCCCTCTGAAGGTTCCAGGCTCAATTTCCATCGTCGAATAATTATTTTTGTATTCGTATTTCTTTGAGTTGGGAATTGAACCCACAACCTTCTGAGTTTGCCGCTGGATTTTACATTAATCGTACCACGGTTAACATTTAAAGCCATTAATTCACCATTGTACATAAGTCCTGATGCTAATTTCACAATAGGTTATCAAAATTACTATTTTTCGCCACTAACATAAACAAGGTTATTTTTAAGTTGCACTTAAATATAAATTATAGCTCGAAAGGCCTTTGGTTGTCTTTTATGCCTCGTAAACTTTGAATTCAAATATTGAACTTTATATTTTGACAGTTAGCCTATGTTATTTATAATAGGTAGGTATATAACTAATCTATGACTAGCTTATACCCGCGACTCAGGTTTTGGTATTAAAGAGTTAACACACGTTACAATTTGATCGGCCCGATTTAGGGTACCGTTCCTCAGGGGGAAAACGGGTTCTTTACTCAGACTTCACTGTCAGTTCGTCAGTCAGTCTGTCTATCCATTTCGTCCGTCTGTCAGTCTGTCTGTCTGTCATCCGGTTGTATCTCATGAATTGTGATAGCTAAAGAGTTAAAATTTTCACAGATTATGTATTTCTATTAGCGCTATAACAAAAACGAAAAAAAATGAGTGGATCTCAAAAACAACATGGTACAGAATCCTTCGTGTGGGAGTTCGACTCGCACTTGTTCGAAATTGGATGTCGGACCCGATCAAATCGGGACGTGTGTTAACTTTAGGTTATAAGTTTACTAGCGACCCGCTCCGGCTTCGCACGGCTATATTATGCATGTATTATACATATAAACTTTCATCTTGAATCACTGTATCTATTTAAAAAAACCGCATCAAAATCCGTTAGGTAGTTTTAAAGATCTATGCATACAAAGGGATATAGGGACAGAGAAAGCGATTTTGTTTTATACTATGTAGTGATTATGCATAGAGACGTCTATCAAAATTGATGATGAAAAAGACTGGATAAAATGATCATTAATTCAATACAATACCATCCATTGTATTAGTTAACATTTACTTGTAGGTAGGTAGGTACAGTATAATTGCAATTGACATTTAATAATTGATTAGATTAGTAAGCATAGGTAATTGAAATTGTTAGTGAAATTAATCATTGATTAGCACAATGTAATTTTATAACTTAATATATCTATAGGTTCACATACCTACCTAGGTGACTAGGTACTAATTTATTCTTTTTCCGCTGCTCAACTGTGTTTCCAATGCTTAAATGATTTTCCGATGCTTAACCATTTTTACAATGCTTATCTATTTTGTGATGCTCAAATATTTTACCGATGCATAACCATTTTATCAATGATTAACTGATTTTCCGATGGGTAACTGATTTTCCAACGCCATGAAAAGAAATCACAAGAAACGAACTCATGGCAATTTTTATTTATTTAATAAATGGAGTATGTTTAAATCTTATCGAATACTTAGGTAAGTAAGATGTTAAGAAGGACATGTGAATAGTTCAGTTAAATGGTGCTAAGTTTGAAACATTCAAAGTTATTTTTATGAAATGTGATGAAACGGGGTCATTGGTGTTTGACATTACACGAACGCATTAGAATGTTAGCATCTGCCAAATTATACTGCATACATACATGTAATAAGATTTTACTTAATTTGGTAATTTAATTCAGATTGTGAAGGTCGGAAAAATGTAAGTTTTGTTCCCTTCAAATTCGTCCTATTTGGGCCGTTCATTTCGAATTTCTTTGGAAGAAATCATCCTTCGGCGATAAGGCTGCCCTTTGTTCAACTTTAAGATCTTTTACTGTATTTAAGTTGCCTGTTTTAGTTTCTATTTTGTATGTATTTTTTATTATTTTATGGTGTAATAGAGAATTATTGTCAATTGGGTGGCCTTATCGCTAAAAACGATATCTTGGAGGCAAATTTTGGATAGAGAAGGGTTGTTTTCGCTTGTTTGGTAGGTTATGTTAAACTAGCTTTTGCCCGTGACTTCGTCCGCATAGAAGGCGAAAATGTTGGACAAAAAAATTTGCCCCCCTTTTTCACCCCCTAAAGGTTCGAATTTCGCAAAATCTTTTTTTTTATCGGATGTCTACGTCTCATACAAAGAACACACTCTCCAAGTTTCAGGTCTCTACCATCAGCGGCTTAAGCTGTGCGTTGATCCGTCAGTCGCAGTCAGTCTGGACAAAGCATTTTATATGTTTAAATAGAAGGTAAGTAATTGATTTAACAAAAATAATAGGTATAAACGTAAGTACCTAAGTACGGTTCAAAGCAATATTAATTATAATAGCATTTAGGCAATTAACATTTTCGGATATACGAGTTACCTTAAACATTTCCTCTGTTTTTAGCATGGCAAGACAAGCAGCCTTGACCTGCCTGTACTAATTGAATCTAGGATTATCTATCGTAAAGCTTTGAAGGTACCGATGTTTATTATGCAAGTGGTGAGGTTTATAATGTCAAAGTCAAAGTCAAAATTCTTTATTCATTTAGGCACACGGGATGGAGAGGAAGAGGATGACCTAAGAAAAAATATAAATAATTAAATATAAATATTGCAGGTCATTCCACATATCGCCATCTAGCCCCAAGCTAAGTAAGTAGACTTGTGTTATGGGTGCTAGAAAACAGATATGCTACTTAAATACTTTTCTTTTGTAAATATAAACTTCATCTTTAGAACTACGCAACGGATTTTGATGCGGTTTTTTTTTAATAGATAGAGTGATTCAATATAGCCGTGCGAAGCGGGTCGCTAGTATAAATAAATAGGAATAACCAGACCATAGACAAATATCTAAGCATAAATAGGTACTTTGTCTGAGGCGGGAATCGAACCCGCAACCCTGTGTTTGGCAGTCCGGCATAGTGACCATTGTGCCAACTGGGTCGTCAAAAAGATGGATGGATTGTGTGAGACAAGACATGAGAGAGATGAACTTACTTGTAGGTACTTGTATAGGTACGGGTTGTTTTTCGCAATTAGAGCCTTTTTAATTAGGTCCTTTTTGCGTTAAGATGGAGTAGGCTTGCCCAGCACCTACTCGCCTCTCAGCTTAGTCGACCATGTCCAAAGCAGAGAACTTGTCAATACTTCTGGAGCCAACTAAGCTGCGGCACGATGCACGATGTTTTCCTTCACCGTAAGAGCAATGTCAATTAGTGCACATAATTTTTTCTTAAGAAAAATTCATCGGTGCACGGTCGGCCGGGATTTGAACCTTCAGAATGAAAGTCGAGGTATCTACCACTAAGCCAACACCGCTCTCTCGAGAGATGAATGTTAACGATGAGATGAGGACTAATAGAAGTGAATGGAACACGCTGTATGTAATTTATTATTTTGAATTGTTTTTTTGTTTTCGAATATGTATGTATTTTGTTAATTTGTTTATGTGCCGGAATGATGGTCAGGTGTCAAGGTTAGTGACCTTATGGCCTATTATTTGAAGTGTAGGTAGGTATAACAAGAAAACGTGAGATATTTTTCTTATAGGCAAATGAAGATAGGTATACTTAAGACATATTGATCACTTAATCAAGACTAAGTATTAAATATCAGGAACTACTGATTTTAAGGTGAAAGGGTACCTGCGCTCTCTCCATACAAACGTAGTCGACTGTTTCCTCCCTGGATAATGACACTAGAGCAAATATTTTTGTTGCATACAACCTATAACTGCCATGACTATGCCCCTATGTTTTGGTTTTTTTCATTTTCTAATTATCATAGATATTAAGATTTAAAAAATAAACAAATAAAAAAATAAGGGCATAGTCATGGCAGTTATAAGTTTTATGCACCAAAAATATTTATCCAGGGAGAAAACAGTCGACTACGTTTGTACCTAATAGTTTGTATGGAAAGAGCCCCAGGTACCCTTTCCTCTTAATTGAAACATTCTTTTTGTGTTGGATAGTCCATTTATCGAGGAAGGCTATAGGCTACCTACTTTTTATTTTGATATTCCCACGGGATCGGGACTGACGTGGGTGAAACCGCGAGGCAAATGAAAATCCTTATTAGATAAATTGATGACTTAATCAATTATTAAATCTCAGGAACTAATGGTTCGAATTGAAACATTTTTTTTTTGGATAGTCCATTTATCGACGAAGGCTATAGGCTACTTTTTATTTTGATATTCCCACAGTATCGGTACTAACGTGGGTGAAACCGCGGAGCGCAGCTATACTGTACTAGCTGTACTCCGCGTTTAAAAAATAACCTAAGAATTTCCTTCTATAAACTATCGATGAATTATGAATATCGATGTTTTTTTACAGGGATAGTCTACACAACAACAAAAAAATAAAAGTCGTCCACAAACAAATCAAAGTCGTCAGTCAGGCCAAAAATGTTCAGTCATAGAGCTGACCAAATAAAGAAAAAAGTAATCAGTCGTCGTAAGTCTTAACAAATAGAAAAACAAACCGTCCCGTTTATAATATTATGTACCGTTATTAATATTGATCAAATAACCCTTAAAATATTGTATGTCAGACTAGGCTGTATAGGTTAAAAGTCTTTTGTCTGCCCTTTTGGGAGGAGGTATACCAATTGAAATGAAAAAAAATTGTAAACATGAAAATAGCCTAAAAATTTAATAACATAAGTACCTACTCAAAACAAATATACTTACTTTTATCTGTCTTTAGTAATTTGTTCTTATAGCGGCACTACAAATAACATCATCTGTAAAATTTCAACTCTCTCTAGCAATCATGGTTTATGAGATACAGCCTGTTGACAGACAAACAGGCAGACGGACGGACAGCGAAGTCTACGGAACCCTAAAACGATGGATACACACAGTCTACAATAGTAAATCAGAATTTAATTGGACCTTACGCAAGTATAGGATTGTGGAACACAAGTAGTTCACCTACAAAATTAATCACGTAGATACCTGCCAAAAACAACACAACATCAAAAATAATAAAGCACATTACAAGAATGATTAATCATTAGAATTGGTTATAGGATGGGCAGTCCGAATGATATTCACGCATAACCCGATAATAATTCTCATTCAAAGAGATTTAACATTAAAGCAGAAGAGAGAATACATCTAAGCTTAAGGCGAAGGCTAGACGTTCCATTTATAAAACCACATTATATCCATCACATTCCATCAACGGAATAAACAGGCAAAGCAAGCATGTTAAAAAGAAGATTAGAATAGAATAGAAATACATTTATTCATGCCAGAAAAAAATACACTAAATCCAAAACTACCTACTGTCTAAATACTACTATCTAAGTACTGACATCAATCAATTAAAACCACCACCAGCACCACAGGAACCACCACCATCAGGAAATATCACGGTACTTGATAATGTACTGATGAACCACATTATAAACTGAACGTATATCCTACGTTTTCACTATTTCACAATTTGCTTGAAAATACCTAACATCAAATATGACACTAGACAGGCGTTAATGATTTCAAAAATAGGAATCGTAATTTTGTATGAAAAAGGTTGAAATTCCGGTTGGTTTATACTAAAACTGAATTATCGGCCACGTGGGTGGTGCTAAAGGAGCAATCACCTGGTGGAAGGCTTCAGCCACGGCTTGGTACCACCAACCTGCCTAAATCGTACCACCAAGCGGACTTAACCGTGTTTCAATACATACGTCGATGCAGCCAAACGCACAATCTTCTGCGTCGCGGGCATATTCGCCCGCGTTGCGCAGTAGAGGTCGTTGTAATATATTATTGAAACGACGTTCCATAGCGCGGATTAGCGAGGGCCTCTAGCCGAAAAAAACTGTAACGTTACAAAAACGTGTTACGGAAACCCATAAGAGAAAGAGAGAAGAAAGGAGACCGATAACTAATCTCTCATATGGTAAAAAAATAAAATAAAACGTGTGGCACTCGGGGACTGCCGCCGTAAAGCTTTTGCATCATGCGGAGCTTCGTACAGTCGTACCATATACAAACACGTTAAGCGAACGTTCGGCCGAGCTACGATCTACATGGTAGGCGGAGCAACAAAAATAAAACCTAACACCCTCCGTGTTAGGTTTTATTTTCGTTACGGAATGTCTTGATTCGGTCGCCGCTCAAAGCCCGCGATAAACTCTATGCAATAGCTTAAAAATAAAGTGACTTATTTCCAAACGCATATCCCGCGATACGTTTTTTGGATGTCCGTTCTAATCCACTGTACCTAACAAAGTAAAACTTAAATATCTTTGTTCCCATAATGTTTATTGTTTACGTTCGTTAATCGATGAGGATTGAATAATAAATGTCAATGTCTTAGCCTTGTTCGTTGCCTTTTGAAAGTGAATCTGCATTTGATTTGCCCGTATTAGATTTTAGTATTATTGGTTCCCATAATCAGTTTCAACTCTTACATGATCTTTATTAACCTTGAATTTTTTGACCTATTAAAAGTCTGTGCAATAAATTGAAAATAATATTACTTTCTATTTTTCAGATTTATAGAAGTCCTGAGAATTCTTTAAGATGGGATTTTTATCAATTTGCTAGGTCCACCCGTTTTTTAAAAACGTTTTTGTGGTGACACAAGAACCGACAGACGGACAAGAGAGTGGGTTCAAGGGATCCCTTTTTTACCTTTTGAGGTACGGAACCCTAAAAAAACGTTGTGTTTAAAATGTGCCAAAAATTCAGACAGATTGACATTTATTATTTACGTCTAACCAACACTTAAAACACTTGAGTTGTTTAATCATGTGCTTATTAGGTACTTAGCTTATAGGTTAAAAATAATAACTTATAATGTAAGTACCTGTGGTTATTTAAGAGCCATCTGCCACATAAATAAAAAACTAAATATTTCGTAGAAATAGGGAAAGCTACTTAAGGGTGAGCGCACACCTGGCCGCACCGCACGCACCGCAGTCGCCGCAGCGAAGGAAATCCCTTATGCTGATGACGTCACCAGCCGCGCGCATACAAACGGTGACTGCGGCGCGTGCGGTAGGGGTAGGTGTGCGCTCACCATAAAACCGTCATTAGATGAATATTGGCTTTATTGTCAATCTGAAAAACAATTCATTTGTTTATTTTCTTGTTATTTTTCAATCACGTCGGGGTCACCAGTTTGGAGGTAGTTGGTGGTATGTACCTCCAAAGGGAAGATCTTTCACCCAATAGGCAGCGGCTCAACGATGTTTCGTTGGAACTTGTTTATGAGCTTATCTTCAGAAAAACTTCGCTTGCGCGATCTAGGATCTACATCGGCTTAGTAGCGCCATCTGTTGGTGGCGAGTTGAAGCGTCGCCACAATATCAAAGTCTTTAAAAACCTTTCAGTAGCCCTTTTTAGGTACTCGCAGATAATAGTATTTTTTGTGTTTCAATTTAGTAAAATTTTAATTTGTTTTATTTTATTCTTTTTTCATATTATAACGTCGACTGATTTCATGCGACAATTCAAATTAATGAAGAAAAATGCATTTTTCTCACGAAAAGAAGATAATTGCAAGAAATAAAAGGTAAATCTTTTTGACTTTTAATATACTTATGTACTGGTAAACTGTCAAGGTGCCAATTAAATATCATTTAATTTTTTATTACTATTTTGTAACATTACCTACTTTGCCCAGTACCTAGTATAGACCTTGGTGCCATATTTAAAACCTAAATACCTACTCGAAGATTTCATGATAAGATCACAAGAAATCTAATTCCGTATGCAGTTCGTAGCCCACGATAGCAAAGTATTTACATGTTTCTACTACTTTTGTTGTAGTAACACTTTAACATTCTTACAAATTTACTATGACATACTTGTACAATCAGGCACACAAGTGGACGGACGTGGAGGCTCACCGTAGAATTTTTAAATTGCTATTTTATTT
This sequence comes from Idaea aversata, assembly GCA_907269075.1. Lineage (NCBI taxonomy): Eukaryota > Metazoa > Arthropoda > Insecta > Lepidoptera > Geometridae > Idaea > Idaea aversata. The sequence continues at coordinate 5,640,120 of OU026103.1, forward strand.
TAGTTATTATATAGGTATACTTATGAAGCTATTATTTTAGAAGGTTGCGGGTTCGATTCCCGCTACAAACAAATATTTATGTTTCTGGTCTGGGTATTTCTGTATGTATAATCTTTATATTATATAATTCTACTGTACGTTTGTATGTCACTGAACTCCTCCTAAAAGGCTGGACTGATTTGATTGAAATTTTTTGTACGCTTTTGCGTTTTTTTTAATGGCCTTACAACGTTTGCCGGAACAGCAATTCAATTCAATGTATTTATTTACAGCTAGAATAATATTACAAAAGAAAAGTAATTATATAAGTATTCTATACGCTATACCATAACACAAGCCTAATTGCTTAGCTTGGGGATAAATAGCGCTGTGTTAAATGTCCCGCAATATTTATATATTTTATTATATATAGAAAAAACTTATAACTCTTATATAGAGGTAACTAGGTCACCTTAAATAAAAAAAGTTTTAAACTTTTTATAATTTTAATAGTTATCCTTAAAAATATCTTAAAAATAATAATAAACTTTTCAATAAGAAATCCTTACAGACTTATAAAACAATGTGTTTCAACGAAGGGTTTTTAATATGAAAATTTGTTAAGATATGGAAATTCTTCAAAATTTCAAAACCTGAAACCATAAAATGGAACCCTAAACCTAGTATTGATAAGGCAAAGTTGTTTAAACCTAATTATTGGAAAACTCGAAAATAATATTATCAAAAAAAATCTATTCTTAGTATGAGTGTTCATTACTATAATTGGTGTACCTACTTACCTAATAAATTAATAAATTAATTTATTTTATTCTAGTTTCATTATTTATTTTGTATTTATTTTCTTCTTTTATTGTTTGAATAAATTTTACTTTAATTCGTATTTTTTTTTAAGTTTTTATTTGTGTAAGTAAAAAAAAACCTCGAAGTTCACAGTAATTATTTTCCCGGGTCTTAATCGCGTATTTTTTATTTTAATTTCTCTTACCTCGATGTTTCGACTATGTTACAATAGGTACTCATGGTCGCGGGAAAATAATTACTATGAATACAAATCGTGTGAGTTTAAATAGTTTATTAACCTCGAAATTATCGAAAAAATGTTTAAATTTTCAAAAATTTTAGAACAAAAGATGTTAACTTAGACTTCTAGAACAAAGTCTTATTAGAAACCTTTTGCTGAAACACATATTACTTATACCTACTGTAAAAATGTACAATCACCGACAAAGTGATCAAAACTTATTAATAACTAGCTGCGCCCCACGGTTTCACCCGCGTTAGTCCCGATCCCGTGAAAATATATAAAAAAATTAAGTAGCTTTTGCGTTAATCCAGGTCTGAGGACTCCAGCTATCAAATAGAGGGAAGCCCTATCGCTCGCATAATCTTTTTTAGCATTATGTCGTTTGGCTTAGCAGTTTTATAAAACTGAGCAATTTCACAGATGTCAGTGCCATTTGACAGATGTCAAAGTGTCAATTTTTCGACACTTTTCGTTATATTTTGGACAATTCACACAATATCTTTATAAATTATAGCCTATGTTCTATTCTGATGTATAAGCTATATTGTTGTAAAGTTTCATTAAAATCCATTCAGTAGTTTTTGCGTTAAAGAGTAACAAACATCCATACATCCACACATACAAACTTTTACGTTTATAATAATATTAGTAGAACTAATTAAGTACCTAAAGAAGTAAAGTGATTTAAAACCGGGATATTTATCTTTTATTTTAGGGTTCCGTACCCAAGGCTAAATACGGGACCACAGTAACCGACAAAGTAAACAAAAACTTTTTAATAACTAATTAAGTAAACAAGTAAAGTTATTCAACCGGGATAATTCATCTTTTTTAGGGTTCCGTAGGTGCAGTCAAGGGACATAAGAGCTTGACCACCGTGTTAAAGTGTTTAAAATTACTTTGAAGAACTTTGAATTACTTTCTTTTCATTTTTATATTTTTTTAGTATTAATTTATTTGTTTATTGTTTTTAATGATTGTAATTTTCTTTTAGTTTTGTTTGTTTTTTAAATTTTATTTGTAATTATGGATTTTGATTTGTGTATTATAATTACTTAGTATAATTTTTATTGCAAATTTTAATATTTTTATTGCAAAAATTATAAATTTTAGTTCTTTGAAGAAAGATATTTTAAGTTAACGACTATTAATCAATAAACTTTAGTGTTTTTACTATGCATTGAAGTAGTTCTGGACTTTTGACCTCATTCAACAGAGTAATTATAAACAATTTAGCTTAGTGGCGGTTTTCAAGCAATTTTGTCCCCTTACCGTACCTAAAGGGTAAAAACCCTTTTACTAAGACTCCACTGTCTGTCTGTCTGTCACCAGGCTGTATCTCATGAACTGTGGTAGCTAGACAGTTGAAATTTTCACATATTATGTATTTCTGGTGCCGCTATATTATAACTACTAAAACAGAAAAATAAATTAAATGGGGCTCCCATATGGGGTGTCATTTGAACATGGTACGGAATCCTCAGAGCGCGAATCCAAATCGCACTTGGCCGGTTTTTATTTACATCACTTTGATCGTCGATTGTACCTTAGTAATAAACCGTTGCACTATCAACATTTCTCAATAACAAATTGTGCGGTTCAAATACTTCGTTCAATTTGAACGCCCTTACAAATTCATCAAGACTACAACAATAGACGTATCCTTTATCTACGTCATTCCATTTGATTCCGTTCAGCCATTTGATGTCGTTGCAAATATTTGGGCAAAGAACGTGTCTGGATACATCTGAAGGATCCAAATCTGGTACGTTTATCTGTATGACAGCTACAGAAGATGAAGTGGCTGGGCTTTGGATCACCTAAAAGGAAAAAATATAAATTAATATCAACAAATTCATCAGTCTTACCGCAATCACGATCGGTGCAATTGGATTGAAACGTCGAATGTTAAATAGCTTGTAGTTATAACGAGATCACAGCCCGAGTTTATAGAAAAAATATTTTTGAAAAAAAATGGTAAAAATAATTGATCACCATAGTATAAGCTTTGCTAGGTTTAGGCTTAGATGACGCTGTAAGGAAAATCCTTAAACCTTAGTGTAATACTAGCTTTTTCTATGAAGCAAGCAAGTAGGTAAGTACATAAAAAAAGGGTGATTTATTTATCTTATTACCATAGCACAAGCTTTGTTAAGTTTATAACTAGATAGATATCCGTGACAAATCTCCTCTGGCAGTTTTTCAAAATTCGAACTAGTTGTAACCAATTAAAATATCATCAATATATACCTTCCACAAGTATTTCGGTACAGGCTGTTGGTTTCCAGTCTTATCAACGATACGGATCCTCCCTTTTTTATCGGTAGCTGTCGGTAAATGTAGATCTCCAGCTACACCAGTCCATACTAAAATATCACTGTACGATAATTTTGACAACGACCGGACTGAACGTTCTAAATCGTCCCAATTCTGAAATGAGGTATTTGGTTAATAGCATTCTTTAGATCAAGTCTAGGAAAGAATTTAGCGTTTCATTGATTTTAGTTACTGGTTATGCCTAGTGGGTTAACCAACATATAATATATTCTGATCACGGGATCAGAATCACGGGAGAATTAAAAAAAAATACAATCTTAGTGCACTTGTTCTATACATAAAGAACCAAATCTGTAAAAACTTTTAATAGTTTATTCTGAGTATTATCGTCCATCTTTCCTGACGTGTACAATTTGGGGGTCTTCAAGTCGCGAGTGAATAGGTATCTTCTAGAAAATCGTGCTACATCTTAGGCCGCATCGTCACCTACCATCAGGTAGGTGTGATAGTGGTCAAACGCAGGGCCTTTATTCACTAAAGTTTAAGTCGTCGGGCGCGCGTGATTAGGGCGAGATTGCCTTACAAAAACCACTCCCCCTCCGCCCCTAATCACGCGCGCCTAACGACTTGAACCTTAGTGAATCTAGATCCTGACCTATCATTTAAAATAAAAATAGTCAATTTGTATACATCTCGAGAAGATTCCAGTTTCATAATTAATTATTTTAAATGAATTTCGGATTGTTGTTGTTATTTATATTTTGCACCAGGCCAAAGATAAAACTACTAACTTACTATTTACCAACATGTAATGCAAATAATAAATACATTTTGTCTCTACTTACTTGACTGTTACAAGTACCCCATTGCGGAACGATATTGAAATAACTTGAAACTGCTTCTTGTGCTATTCCAGGGACAACATCTTTTTCATTCACAAGCTGCCTTTTACGGAAACAACAACCGTCGTCTTTATGCCACCATTTATTCAAAATTAATGATGTTACTTTAGATTGTCTGTTACAGTCGTACATTTCATTGAAATTCATACTAAAATATTTCTCATCAGACCATTCCGTTTCTTTAATTGTATTATAAGAATGCTTACTCATATAAACCTTTGCATATACAGTACTTTTACTAACTTTATCGAAACAAACTTCGTAAACATCGATCGCTTCTCCCAAAACTTTAAAAGATATTTTTATCTTTTCTGCATTAGGATTGGTAGGTAGACATTTTTGGCCAGTTGTCTGTACTATATGATGATTCTTCTCTAAGCATTGTATTTTCGAAAATTCCATTGATTTTCCATTAATCTTGAACTTTGATCCACCATCGCAGAATGCAATGACGTACGGGAATGGGAACTTTGTAAATCTTGATGGACAAAATAGATTAATGTATTCATCTCTAGGTATGATCATGGAATCTTTATCAGTTATATGGAATTTAGGCCAACTAGATAATGATGATGAAAGCATAAGTGGTTGTTTTGACGTCATTTTGTTTAGATTTATAACGCAATCTGAAAAATAAGATCAATCATATTATTAGGATATTCAGAAGCAAAGTACACTGAAGGAGTATCTATATAACTTCGATCTCAAAGGGATTGCTGCCCTTGTGTTCACTGAGAACACTATCCAAAATTTGAATGTACTAGCTCAGCTTATTTGCCTTTTTTTTCGATCACTAAAAACTAAGTAGGTACTTACCTCTTGAGTTTACATTAAACTTTCTAGCAATAGCTCCGAAATCATTTCTAACGTTGCAATAATAAACGCCTTGATTGTCGATGATAGGATCTATAGTCAGAATCATTTCTGATGAGTTGATTTTTACATCGTTATGAAACCAATATACCTAAAACAAATTAAGCAACTAAGTTAAGATCACTCCACACCTTGCAGTCCCCACATTCTTTGTCTCACATTTCAAGCAAATTATGTGCGTGTGTATGAGCATTTTTTTAATTCTAACGTTTTCTTTAATGTTATATGAGGTGTTATAATTTCTCACAAAAGGATGACTTACTTCTGGTGTTGGTTTGCCTTCTGCTTCACAGTTCAAAAATACAGGATTACCAGCAACCATTTCTACATCCACTGGTTCCTTTGTATTGAAAACAGGTTTGAATCCCACTTTTATTTCAATATTTTCGGTTGATGTCTTGACAAAGCTATTCACTCTACATGAATAGTAACCCATATCAGATAATTTTGCTTTGTTTATAGTGAGCTCACCAATTTTTAGAAAACTTCCATTCTGAAAATAATAAAGGTCATAATTATTGAGTAGGTATACTGGAATTAATTTTTTTTAAATAGTAACTGCGTCTTGCGATTTTTAATCTCGTATAAATGACAGGATTTAAAAAAACCTCTATGTATTATTCCGGGACATTCTCTGTCAAAATCAGTTCAATAGTTTTTTTAAGTTTACAAATATAACTTCGTCTTAAACACCCAGCCACAAGTAGCACAGTAGAGTTGACGTCATTGTTCGGTCGAGTCTTACGGATTTGGCGTTTTAGTTTTAGGTCGGAGTTAAAGGGATGAAACTTTAGTATTTACTGTATAGGTAGAACTTACTTTAAACCATCTTAATTTATCGGTTCGTTTATGCGGTATATTACAATCGATATTTGCTGTTCGACCGTATGCTACTAACACTGTTCTTGTTTTATCTTTAACGAGAGGAGCATCTGAAGTGAAAAAAAATTGAGATAAAAATAAATTAAATTAAATGTTTGCCTATTGGTAGATACTTCGACTTATATTCCATTTCGGTGCGTCGTGCACCAATACATTTATTTTACGAAAAAATTATGTGCGGTAATTGTCATTGCTCTTACGGTGAAGGAAAACATCGAGATGAAACCTGCGGCTTAGTTGGCTCCGGACGTATTGACGAGTTTTTTCCTCTAGACATGATCGAATAAACTGATAGGTAAAGTGCTGGAGATGTCTATTTCATTTAATACATATCCCAGGTCATCACATCACTGATATATCATCTTCCTGCCTTTTACCCAATTTATTTGGGGTCGGAGCAGTGTCTTCTTCCATTCACTCCTATTAGTTGACATCTGATTGTTCACATTCATCTCTCTCATGTCTTGTCTCACACAGTCCAGCCATCTTCTCTTAGGTCATCCTCTTCCTCTCCATCCCTCTACATTAATACTCAGCACTGATTAAAATTGTGTAAATCATCTAGATAGAATGTAATTATAATTAGATACTCACCTATAACTTCAACTTCGTAAGCTTCAGTATCTTTCCCTAAATTATTCTTGGCTTCACAAACATAAGTACCAGTATCTTCTTTATTTATATGTTTAATTATTAACGTCCCATTTTCTATGTTATATGAATCACCTGTAATAGCAGAAAAATATTTAGGGTGGTTCTGATGGGTTCATTAGGGTTATGAAAAAACTTTGTTAGGGTGCTATGATTCGCTTGCACAACAAAAAAAATATTTTTGTTTAAGCTCTTTAACATTAGTAATCAATTAGTTATAAGTGTCAAACTTGTGGTTATTGAAATATTATTTTTATTTTATTAACTGTTCAAACTGCTTTGTTAAATGCATGGAGTTCTAATTATGGATATCCCATATTAATCCGATTTATATACTTCTGTTTCTAGTCTGTAGTATTTCCTAGCTGTGGATATTCCTAAGATAAGGAAATAAAATAATACATACTCAAAACTACATAGTAGCCGTCTTTGATCCAATTTATTGTAGGTTTTGGATTCCCTGAAGCGGAACAATTAATTCTCAGAGCTAAATCTCCTTCGACCGGTTTGAAAACTTTATCTGGATACATATTTTCTATTACGGGTGGTGCTGAAAGTTTAAATTAATTAATTAAATTAAAAAAAAATATATTTTTATTTAATTCCTCCTCCTTGAGTCGATTCCCCAATGCTGGGGGTCGTGACCCATCAAGGAATTAACTTCTCTCGTATAATGTTGCGCCATCTTTTCCGGCTTTCAGCGACATTAACCGCTTTGGCGATATTAAAGAGTGCGGATGAGAAATAAAGAAAGAAAGAAAGATAGCGAAGCGCCCAGAAAGTCCATTTTCACGGTAACTATTAGTTGTTGAAGGTAATCACCGGGCTTACGGGCGACATGGTCAAAGAACTCAAAACTTCTCCTCAGGCATATATACTCAATTAATAATTAAAAAAAAATATTGTATGTATTACTCCAGAGCTACAGTTATATACATAACAACTTTCATTGCAATGGTGACTAATAAATACTGACGTGTTTTCATGCAGGGTTTTTGGTAATTATAATTATCTATAAAAACGGTTGAGAGCTATTTCTGTGAACTTTAACAATCAACTTTTTTCCAACGACTTTTGGAAAGTCAAACATTTTTGCTACATTTTGAGGTTATTTTATTTCGAAAAAAACTTTAAGTAGGTATTAGTAAAGTATAAGAAAGTGGAGGTTCTAAGTACTGTAAAGAAACGTAAGCTACAGCATTTTGGTCATATCATGCGCAATGATAAATACGAACTGCTTCAACTACTGATGCAAGGAAAAATCCAAGGGAAGAGACCACCCGGAAGGAGGCGCACTTCATGGCTTAAGAACCTCCGGACATGGTTTAAGCAAAGCACTAGATCCCTTTTCCGTGCAGCAGCGTCAAAAGTAAAAATAGCCTTAATGATAGCCGCCCTCCGGTAGGAAATGGCACCTCAAGAAGAAGAGGTATTAGTAGGGATATATGGAACTGCCAAAATATTACAGTATGATTCAGCATACTTTTGTCTTACCATGTACTTTTACAACGTATGAAGCCACGTCGAATAAACCTGGAGAGTTCCACGCAATGCAGTTGTATATGCCGTCGTCTTTCAATTGTATATGTTCGAATAATAGCGTTGACTCGTGTGTAGTCCTAGAAATAATAAATACTTGGTGAACAGACGTAAAATATACTAAATTATAGTTCACGATTGACCGTCCCTCTAACGCTCCCAAGATTTATTTCACGATTGACGGTCCCCCTATGCTATCACAGCAGGGCAAGCATGGGCCGAGGATAAAAATTATGTCCACCCTTTATGTCCCCTGTTAAGGGAGAAAATTATTTTCTTCACCTGCCAAAGCACGGCAAAAGGGGAAAGGATAAGTATATCCCCATTTGACATTACACGTGGACACCTATTCCCCGCTTATAGTATGTTACGCCTATACCGTTTCCCCCGTTTTGTCTACCGTGAATTCCACCCTTGCGCCCATGCTCGCAGGGTGGACAAAACTGACAGAGGGAAAGACTATTTGGTCCTTTCCCTGTGGATAAAATGTCTCCGGCCATGCTTGCCCTGCAGGGGGACCGTCAATCGTTGAACAGTGATTTTTTCGACACAGATTTTTTCAAGCTTATCCGTACCTACCCCTAGTTCAAGCTGTGGCCCAAGGAAAAAACGATCTAGTCCAAGTAAAAGACGATTGAAATGAAACAAAAGACGATCGAAATTATCTATACTTCTATACTTATACTAGCTGCGCTCCGTGGTTTCACCCGCGTAATAATTTTTTGCGTGACTTTCTTAATGTTTTACTTTCATAAGAACCTTCTGACAAAAACAAACAAACCAAACAAAGAATTAGCGAACTGTTCTGATTTTGTGTTTATAACGAATAGGCTCCGACACTACTGGACCGATTTAGATGAAACTTGGTATGAGGATACATTGCTTCATTGGAAGTAACAAAGGCTATCCCGACATTCCTACGGCATCGGGTATTCCGCAGGTGAACCCGCTTAACTTTGCAACTTTTTAATAAAACTGATTACGATCTATCGTCTTTTAGAGACCACGGCAGTTGTTAACTCTGCCGAAATGTAGGAAAATTTCAAACTTTTTACGAAATTGTTTGAGGTTATGTTTACCCGAAAATCAGCTGTTTCTTGGAGTTAGGAGGTCATTGACCTTAGGATTTTATTAAGCTATTGCATAGCTTTTATCGCGGGCTTTGAGCGCGGCGACCGAATTAAGAAATTCCGTAACGAAAATAAAACCTAACACCCCCCACTCCGCCTACCATGTAGCTCGGCCGACCGTTCGCTTAGCGTGTTTTATTTTGTTTGGACTAAGTACTTTTAAATAGGCAACAGACATTTGCGACACCTACCATCATAAATAAAAGAAATACATACTCAGTTTTGATAGTCCTAGAAACTTCTTTGTTATTTTCGATCCGTCTATTTTTCCACATTATCAATGGCGTTGGAGCTCCTTTGGATTGACATGTCAATACAAATCTACTTCCCACTTTTGTGTTATATATTTTGTCTCTGGGAGTGGTTATGTTCACTGGAACTAAAAAAAAACCGATGTTAAACTAAATGAGGAAAAACACGATTGGAGGCGCCTTATTCTAAGATCTCACACGACTCATTTTCCAATTAATTGACATCTTTGTGTGCTTTTAATGGCTGTCAAGCGTTAAAAATATGGCTACATGACTGTGATAACGATAAAATATAAAATATGGTGAAAATGGAAGCTAATAGGTTTACAATAACTCTACAATATTTATTTCGCATTCAAATGTATTGTAAATATTTTATTTACACAAAATTACTTGCAAAATCTTGTCTAATGACTAAAAGAAAGGAAACGCGGGCAGCCATGACTGACCTTCGTGTGACGTCACGATTTTCCATTTTCCTAGAGAAAAAAAAATGACAGATGTTGACAGCCCAGAGCATATTAAGTCATGACGTCACAGATTAAAATGTATGGTGGCCGAATGTTTTCGGGAGACAATTTAAATTAATGCAGAAAAATGTATCTTTGTCAGGCTTTTTAAGTGATTTATGTTTCCAAATTAATATAGAAACTTTGACTTTTATCAAAAGCCGCCATTTTATGGATCCATTTTTTTAAGTTTGCTAACAGGCTCTGATAACATAATAGGTATGTAAGTAAATATATATTTACCATGTACATTAATAAAAATACTTTTATTCGCAACACCGAGATCATTTGTAGCTACACATGTGTAGTTTCCAGTATCTTCTACTGTCACTGAGTTTATTCTGTAATAAATATACCGAAATTAATATCGAAATATACCGAGTTTATTCTGAAATAAATATATATTTTTTTATAAACAGGATGATTTTTTTCCATGGGCCTTCAGGGCTATATCCTAAACTATAAGAGATAGCGAAAAATGCTGAAACGAGTTGCGTGCCCGATTTTAACAAAAACTAAAACTGCATCATTAGATTTTTGAAAAAGTCATTACCCTAGCCAGGAATCGATCCTGTTGATTTTGCAAAAAAAGTAATCATCTTAATTTTTTATACTAATCGATAGTGTTGCTGATAGAGATCAATTCTTGAAACAAACATAGTTTAACCAATCAAAATATTGTTTTTTTTTTTGAATCGTGTAGATAGGGTTTTTTTTTTAATTATTAACTTTTTTTGTCATTCGGTGCTTAAAACACCCCTACTTTTAACTAGTTAACAGCTAACTTACCTTAACGTATTATTCGTGTATAAGTTATCCTTGTCTCTAATCGTGTATGGTATACCGTTTTTGTACCATTCCACTAAAGGAATAGGACTGCCGTCGACTGAACAATTCAAAAATACATTCTGTTTCTCATTTACTTGTATATATTTACGATCTTCTTTAATATTAGGTGGATCTGTAATGATAAATATATTAAGAACTACCACTATGGCAATTTTCATCCAAATAGGTCCAAAAGGCAAACAAATAAATAAACAAACACTTCGAATTTCTAGACTACTAGCTGCGCCCCGCGGTTTCACCCGCATAAATTCATCCCGTGGGAATATCGGGATAAAAAGTAGCCTATGTGTTAATCCAGGTCTCCAGCTATCTAGATACCGATTTTTATCGCAATCGGGTCAGTAGTTTTTGCGTGAAGTAGTAACAAACATACATACACACACACAAACTTTCACATTTATAATATTAGTAGGATAGGATAGGATAGGACTATACAGGGTTATTGGAAATTTTACTAGCAAGCCGTTGAGGGCTACTTCTGTGCACCTTGACAAACAACTTTTTTTCTACGACTTTTGGAAATTCGAAGATTTTGAGGTTAGGTTTAGGTACCTGAAAATCAGCTGTTCCTTACACGGAGAGGTCATTAACCTTAAAATTTTACCTATTTTTTAAGTTTTTATCTACTGTTCTTAGTCTGAATGACCTTTGTTTTAAAAAAATCAGCTGTTTTTCGAATTTACATAACCTCAAAATTTTCATTTTTTTTTCAAATATCCTAAAGTCGTAGAACAAAAGTTTTTTGCTAGGGTGCACAGAAGTAGCCCTAAACGGCTTTCTAGTATAATTTCCAATAACCCTGTATAGCTGTCCCGGCAAACGTAGTTTTGCCATAAAAAAAACCGTGACGATTTGTGAATCTAAACCATCCAGGGCGCCAACCAAACGCATACAAAAAGAACATTTAAATCAGTCCAGCCTTTTAGGAGTTCAGTGGCATACACACGTACAGTATAATTAATATATACATATAAAAAGATTAGTTAGGAAGTTATGACTAGTTGCGCCCCCCTCACATTAGTGTCTGTAAGTGGTATTGATATTCTACAGACACAGAATAAATAATAATTACTACGAATAGACGACCCAGTTGCCACAATGGTCACCATGCGGGACTGCAAAACACAGGGCCGCGGGTTCGATCCCGCCTCAGACAAGTATTTATGCTTAAATATTTGTATGTGGTCTGGTTGTTTCTGTATTAGTATATATTTACAAAAGAAAAGTATATTAAGTAGTGTATCTGTTGTCTAGCACCCATAACACAAGTCTAGTTACTTAACTTGGGGCTAGATGGCGATGTGTGGAGTGTCCTGCAATATTTATAATTACCAACTTTATCATCCCCTTTTTAACTGACTTCAAAAAAGGAGGAGGTTCTCAATTCGGTTGTATGTATTTTTTTATGGATGTTCTTACCCCTTTACAGTCGTTTCTCCCAACCTTTCTTAGTGGTCGCCTAAGTCCTACCTAATGTAGTTTCAGACTCGAAGTTTGTAGTTTATTATTACTATAATTATTACTTACATTCAACAAAAACAACGATTTCTTTATAGTCCTGCCCTAATTTGTTTTCAGCGAGACACGAGTATACGCCTTCGTCTTTTGGCGTAGCTTTTCTCAGGTTAACAACTTGTTGGTTCAAAAATTCAGGCATTTCAATTAATCCGCTTAATTCATCTTTTTTAAAATACCAACGCAGTGTTGGTTTGGGCATACCTTCCAAAATTCTGAAAAAAAAAGTAGGTATATTTAAATAAAGGCGCACATTAAGAGAAAAGGGTCCCGAGGGCTTTCACCATACAAACTATTACAAACGTAGTTAACTGTTTTCTCCCTGGATAATGACACTAGAGCAAATATTTTTGATGCATAAAACTTATAACTGCCATGACCTTGCCCTCTGTTATTTTTTTTTATCTTAATTTCTATGATAATAATTAGAAAATGAAAAAAAAAAAACCAAAAAAAAATAGGGCCATAGTCATGGCAGTTATAGGTTTTATGGTACAAAAATATTTGTGCTATCCAGGGAGGAAACAGTCGACTACGTTTGTATGGAGAGAGCGCAGGTACCATTCCTACTTAACATTTTTATAAAGAGAAAATATTTTTTTGTTTATTTTTTGTGTGTAACGAATAGGCTATGAAAGTTTTGATGAAACTTGATATGAAGATACACTGATTAATTGGGAGTAACATTGGCTACTTTTTATCCCGATATTCCCAAGGGATCGGGAGTTACGCGGGTTCTTAGTGTCGATCCGGCGGAAAAATCGTTATAAATAGGTACCTACCTATCACTACATAGTATAAAACAAAGTCGCTTTCTCTGTCCCCATGTCCCCATGTCCCCATGTCCCTATATCCCTATGTATGCTGAAATCTTTAAAACTACGCAACGGATTTTGATACGGTTTTTTTTAATAGATAGAGTGATTCAAGAGGAAGGTTTATATGTAAAATACATGCATAATATAGCCGTGCGAAGCCGGGGCGGACGCTAGTAATATATAATCGTTACTACAAAGTTTTAAGCACCTATGTTTTTAATATTGTATGCTCGAAATGAGTAATCTGTTGGAACCAAATGATTTATAAGATCTTTATGTACACAGATAGAACAATAAATGATATTCTATTCAACAAACTTTATCCGCCCTTTTTTTATTCCTTTAGGTACTGGCAAATGTAAAATTTCCAGAAATCCTTTCTCAGTGCTACCTACGCACCTACGACCAACAAGGAACCCCTATGCAAAGTTTCATACCCGTAGCTCTTGTAAGTAGTTTCAGAGATTACCTGAAGTCTTTTTCTTTTTTATATGTACGGAAGATAATAGTGTTGCCACACCTGATTTTTTTTTAATTTTTATAAATTGAGGCATTTTCTCCTGAATTTAAATTACTTACTTAAAATAATTCTTTTTCATGCTTAAATATTTGATTTTTTGACGTGATAACGTCATATAAATAGGAATGCAATCGCAAAAAAGTGTGACGTCATCGCTCACGTTCCGTTATTGACAAGGTAACCATAGCAACGTATTGAAGTAAGTATGCAAAATGGTAATGTGTCAGGTTCTGTTGACGATAGGTAACCATAGCAACATATTATTTCACCAATGTTTTCTTAGACGTTATCACGTAAGATTTTCGTCCGAAAATCAACTTTACAGAAACCCATCACTATGACCACATAGTATAAAATAAAGTCACTTTTCGCCGTCCCTATGTCCCTATGTATGCTTAGATCTTTAAAACTACGCAACGGATGTTGGTGCGGTTTTTTTAAATAGATAGAGTGATTAAAGAGGAAGGTTTTTAGATATAATACATGCATAATACAGCAGTGCGAAGCCGGGGCTAGTTTCGCTAGTTTGTTATAAATGGGGAAATTTTTGTTGTAAGTACAGTGTTTAACTCACCTGCAAGGTATAACGGTATCTTCATGTAATTTGACACTGACGTCTATTACATCTTTGTCTATGACTGGGAGTTCTGAAATAGACAGGTAAAAACATGATCAAGTGTGCGCAAGATAAAGTCGGACTTGCGAACTAAGACGGTTCCGTACAATTTTTTTGGATAATGCACACAGCGCCATCTAGTGTCATACTAAGCAACAAGGCTTGTGTTATGGTGACCAGAAAACGGATAGCATATATAAAGGGTAAATTTTGAATATAGGTCTTTAGGGTCATTTTCTACACTATAAAGATATAGCGAAAAATGCTAAAAGGAGTTGTGTGCCCAATTTAAAAAAAAATTAATCCCTATGTATGCTTAGATCTTTAAAACTACGCAACAGATTTTGATGCACTTTATTAATAGACTAGCTTCTGCCCGCCACTTCGTACGCGTAGAAGTCGAAAATGTACCAAGGAATCGTGTTAATCTATACAAACTTTGCCCCTCTTTTTCACCCCCTTAGGGATTGAATTTCGGAAAATCCCTTCTTATTAGATGCCTACGTCATACAAAGAATACACCCTCCAAGATTCAGATCTCTACGATCAGCGGTTTAGGCTGTGCGTTGATCCGTCAGTCAGTCAGACAGTCATTCAGGACAAAGATTTTTATATGTATAGATAGAGTGATTCAAGAGGAAGGTTTTAGTATATAAAAAAACTACCATGCTTACGAAGTCGCGGGCAACAGACAAACAACTTTTGTTCTACGACTTTTGGAAATTCGAACA
Organism: Idaea aversata; assembly: GCA_907269075.1. Lineage (NCBI taxonomy): Eukaryota > Metazoa > Arthropoda > Insecta > Lepidoptera > Geometridae > Idaea > Idaea aversata. The sequence goes on from OU026103.1 coordinate 5,655,207, forward strand.
TTTTTTTGAAAATTTTGAGGTTAGGTTTACCTGAAAATCAGCTGTTCCTTATACACGGAGATGTCATTAACCTTAAATTTTTTTTTTTTTTTTAAGTTTTATCTACTGGTCTTAGTCTGAATGAAATTTGTTTAAAAAAAACAGCTGTTTTTTGAACTTTTATAACGTCAAAATTTACATATTTTTTTTCGAATTTCTAAAAGTCGTAGAACAAAAGTTGTTTGTTAAGGTGCACAGAAAAAACCTTCAACGGCTTGCTAGTATTATTACCAATAACACTGTATATTATAAAACTTACCGACTCCATAAATATCAATTTGTACTCTCAAAAGTATCCCTTGAAAACCATTAGTCGCTTCACATACATAAGTGCCAACATCATGTATATCCATACTTTTAATTCTTAAAACGGAGCTAGTATCATTTGTAATTAATTCAATATTTGGATTCTCGGTCAGTGTGTCTTTGATTCCGTTTTTGTACCATGTTATGGTTGCTTTTGGATGTGACTTAATTTTGCAGTAAATATTTCCTTCCTTATTATATTCGATCGAAGCGTCTGTAAAATAATCATGTTAATATTTTATGAGGTTTTTGAAGAATTGAACTCATAATTAAACTATTTCATGGGGGGGGGGGGGTTGTTTTTGCTTTGCTTATTTTTGACAGGCGCTCAGTTTCACCCCGTAACTCCCGTGGGAACTTACGCGGGTAAATATCTATAACTGCCATGACTTTATGTTTTGTTTTTTTTTCATTTTCTAATTATCATAGAAATTAAGATTTGAAAAAAAAAAACATAAGGTCATGGCAGTTATAAGTTTTATGCAATAAAAATATTTGCTTTAGTGTTATTATATTCAGGGAGGAAACAGTCGACTACGCACTTACCTCTTAAGAAAAAAATGATAATTACGTACCTTCAGGGTATTCCAAAACTTGTAAAAACGGATTTAATTCAAGAACAATTTTCTTTGTATCGCTGCCTAATGCATTTTTTGCTATACATTGGTAAGTAGCGTTTTCTTTCAAGTGTTCTAGTTCAAGAATACTTATATAGTCGTAAGGCAGTTTAAAATCCGATACCTAGAATTTATTGATAAAGAATCAAATAGTAAAAAATATAAGTATTAAAACTAATCACTTCACTATCACTATCACTACATAGTATAAAACAAAGTCGCTTTCTCTGTCCCTATATCCCTTTGTATGCTTAAATCTTTAAAACTACGCAACGGATTTTGATGCGGTTTTTTTTAATGGATAGAGTGATTCAAGAGGAAGGTTTATATGTATAATAATACATGCATAATATAGCCGTGCGAAGCCGGGGCGGGTCGCTAGTAAAAAATATAAGTATTAAAATTAATACCTAATAACGATAAATAAATGTTTTCAATCTACGATTTTTACAGACAGACATAATAGTGAAACTTATAACACCACTTACAAATAACACATTTTTAATTCAGATTACATTCCAAAAATATTGGAATCTGGCACTGGAATTGGGCATGAAACTCTAAAAAGGTGTTATGACATATTTTTAGAGTTCCGTATCCAAAGGGTAAAATGGGACCCTTTTACTAAGACTCCACTGTCTGTCTGTCTCTCCGTCCGTCTGTCTGTCTGAAGTCTGTCACCAGGCTGTATCTTAACCGTGATAGCTAGACAAATAAAAGGACATCATTCAAATCGTACCCAAAAATTAAGGTGCCGGCCAGTAAAAAAAATGTTTCTATCTTGTAGAGAATAACATTACAATACTTACTAAGCCAGCAAAGAGCTACGATCGACCATCGTTAAGTTATTTTACATTGAAAAACCAAAAAAATGCATTTTATAGAGATCCGTTTGACCACTTTTTAAGATAATATTACAGAAAAAATATAAAAATAGGTAGTAAATGGATAAGCTTTGTCAGTTTTTATTATATTTATATACATAGGTATATCCAATAATCCTTTTAGAAGTTAGAAGGAAGAAGTGGGATTAGCAGTATATAATAAAAGTATCTACCTACTATGATAGTATTAGTACCTTATACAATAAAATTGGATATACCTATGTATATAAATATAATAAAAACAGACAAAGCTTATCCATTTACTACTTATTTTTATGTTTTTCTGTAGGTAGTATTATCTTATAAGTGGTCAAACTGATCTTTATAAAATGCATTTTTTTGGTTTTCAATGTAAAATAACTCAACGATGGTAGAACGTAGCTCTTTGTTGCCTTAGTAAACACTGTTTAAAATATTCTCTACAAGATAGAAACATTTTTTTTTACTGGCCGGCATTTTTTTTGTGGGTATTTTTTGTTAGAAACTTGAATGATCTCCTTTACACATAATATTTATTATAGCGGCAACATAAATATTTCTCTTATTATATACAGGGTGTCCGGTAATGAATGGATAAGCGGCTCATTTTATTAGAAACTAGCGACCCGCCCCGGCTCCGCACGGCTATATTATGCATGTATTATACATATAAACCTTTCTCTTGAATCACTTTATTTATTAAAAAAACCGCATCAAAATCAGTTGCGTAGTTTTAAAGATTTAAGCATACAAAGGGATATAGGGACAGAGAAAGCGACTTTGTTTTATACTATGTAGTGATTAATCTGGTATTAAATGCTGGCAATACTACATATTATACCTTTTCAGAATCTCAATGAATAAGCCATTTTTTTTAAATTTGGCACTAGGGTGACCATAGCATTTTTTTAAACCGGGAAAGATTAAAAAATTAAAAAATCATAAATTTTGAGTTAGATCTTAGTTTAAAAAAAAACTTTCGATGTGTCATAAAATAATTATTTTCATTCGATAGCACATTTATCCTGGAATACTATCCAAAAAACAGATTGGAATAATTCCTTCATTTGCAATTTTGGCATCAAAATACATAGAGAAGGGAGTGAAATTTTTAAATTTTATAAAATGGCGGATATCTAGGAAATCGAGAGACTTTCATAGAACATAACTTTCATATTTCTGAGTCGGCACAGTGTCCTCTATCCGTGGGTGCCCGCTTATCCATTCATTACCGGACACCCTGTTTATTTATGTATATGATATTGTAATATTTCTGTTGCCGCTAAAATATTTATTATAGCGGCAAATATAATATCATCTACTTATTTATTAATTTTTAATTCTTGGTGAAAGAACACTCCTTTTACAAATTAAAACTTACATTAGCAGGAAAGGTCCTTACGACTCCGTGTTTGTATTCAGTCCACATAACTACCGGTTTCGGATATCCATTAGCTTTGCAAGACAATTTCAAAGACGTATTGTAATCGAATCTTAATTTTTCTTTATCCATTGTAACCGTAGGCTTTTTATTAACAACTGTCTCTGAAAGTTTTAATAGTACATTGTTATCCTAGGTGTGAAAGTCACTCATTACAAGTCCAGAGACGGAGTTTGGCGCCCGAGCGTAGCGAGGGCGCTAATAGTTCGAGGGACTTAATGAGTCTTTCACCCGAGGTAAACAATGTGCTTTTCATTACGAATAATACATAAAATTATTCCTAACAACGAGAGTGAATGAGACTATGAGACTCCATACCACATGAGTAGGTACTCTAGGTACTCATGTGTCCATACTACCTGATCCTCTTACAAGGTTGGGACCAAAGAGGTTATACATTAAAAAAGTTACTAAGTACTAAACTCTGGCAGTATGCATGAGCCGTGCCAAGCCATAATTATTATTCTTTGGTGTAAAAAAAAAGCAAGGAGGTTAGGTTTTTGAAGTTCCTAATTCGTAATGATACTGATACTGGCTACATGCAGATTGCACAAGTCGTGCGAAGCCATAATTTGACATGACAGCTGTCAGTGAAAGCGAAAAGCCCTAGGGCTGGAAATTTTATTTTCTACACGCTCTTAAGGCATATTTAGACCTACTTTCGGAGTATGAGTAATGCAAAAATATTTGCTTAGCGGTGTTGGTATAAGGGAACGTTCGCAAACTGCGTGACCCATTCAAGGGGGGTGTTAGGTTTTTATAACATCGTCAAAACCCTATATGGCAGGGATAAAAAAAATGTGACTAAGACCAGTGTGAGGCTGTAAATTTCCATACAAAAAGCGGTAACGTTTGCCCCCCCATAAACGAAGTCCGATTTTGATAATACTTATTTGAAAATCTTCTAGATCTAATGGAAAACTAGGCTTAACCGTTTTTATTATAAAGAAATATCGCCTAAAATAAAAGTTATTAGTATCTGAATATCTATATTTTTGACTTAAAAACTTCATCGAGCGTTTCAATTGTTTTTTAATAGACTAAACTGAATTACCAAAAAAGAAAAACGTATAAACCTAGAATAAGATGCAGTGAATTAAATGAGACCAAATTTATTTCATTTTGTGAAGGATAAAGGTGGTAAAAACGTTGGCTTCAGACTTATAAGCAAATTCTTTCCCCTGGACACGGTCGAGTACCTAAACTGAGAAGGCGAGGGGCGAGTATAGGTGCTGAGAAAGCTTACAACCATTTGTGGTTTTTTTTAGTAAAATTACCTGTAATTTGTTGAGGTTCCACCGGAGATGTAGCAATTCTTGTAATATTTGATTTAGTTTCTGGATCAAAACCAACAATCTGAAACAAGTTAATGTATTTGTTAGAATTAGTATTGACAAGTTCTTTCCTTTGGACATGGCTGACTAAGCTAAAAGGGTAGTTGGCAAGCCTCCATTGTCACGCAAAAATAAGGGATTATTCTCATTAGACCGGGCCGTGTCCGGGGCGTGCCGCATCCGTGGCCCGGACGGGGCACGGATTTGAAACGTTACATACATTTTATATGAAGCAATTTATATTACACAGCGATTAATCCGTGTCCCGTACGGGCCCGTTTAACACACGGTGTAATATAAATACTACAACACGGGCGAGCTCCGGCCCGTTGCCGCCCCGGCCTCGGCACGCTCCGGACACGGCCCGGTCTAATGAGAATAATCCCTTCCCCAGCTAAAATAGGTATAGTTGAGTAAAAACAGCCCGTATACAAGAAAGAAAGAAATAAAATTTTATTTTCTGATCACAAAAAATAGACACATAAAAAAGCACAAAAAAAAAGTAGAACAGTGCCCAGAAAAAAGGTACAATCCACGGTCGAAAGTCTATGCCCACCGTAACGTTTACAATCCTGTGCACTATTTAAACATTATAACAACGTAACCTGTGGATCGAACCCACGTCGGTTGGTGTAGCGGGTGGCGGCTTATACCACTCACACAACTAAAGACATCATCACTTCACTACATAGTATAAAATAAAGTCACTTTTCGCCGCCCCTATTTCCCTATGTATGCTTAGATCTTTAAAACTACGCAACGGATTTTGATGCGGTTTTTTTATAGATAGAGTGATTCAAGAGGAAGGTTTTTAGATATAATACATGCATAATACAGCTGTGCGAAGCCGGGGCGGGTCGCTAGTTTATAATATTAGTGGGATGTTAGAGATAAGTTTATCTTATGGTTTTTCGTTTCACATTTTCTCGTAACGCGTTACATTTTTTGGGCTAGGTCCCCGCGATGAGTTACCTACTTCGTACCAAAACTTAATTTCAAAAAATATAAATAATTAGGTACTTACTGCAATTCTAAACATAGTAGTCGGAACACCAACCAAATCGGTCACATGCATATTTTCCTCATCATTTAATTTGGTCAATGGAATTTCATTTAACTTTGCGCCGTCCAGACTGAGAATTCTAAGGGTATGTAGATTGATATATCCCTCAGTAAGTTTAATAGATATGTGGCATTTCTTATCTGAAATATCAAGGTGAAATTAGAAATTACTAGCAGCTGTTACACGCGACTTCGTCTGCGTATAATAACTACATCGAGTAGACTTTTTTTTCAATGCTTATCTCTCACATCTATGTCTGTACCAAAATTCATCTTACTCCAGTCAGCGGTTTAGGCGTGAAAACGCGACAGACAGAGTTACTTTTATACAGGAAAAGTATTTTTGTACTGCACATTTTTTTTCTGCTGAATATATGTCGGCAGTGGAGTACATTTACGCAAAAAAATAAATAAAAAAAAAACCAAAACTTAATGTGAAAAACTTCCTGCAATTTCTAAATTATTGGGTATCTCAGTATTGATACACACAGTGACGTGTAGGTACCTAACTTCATTTAGAGCGCGCTATTAAACTCGCTGGCGCTAGTATTGTGTCCATGGACTTCGTCGTTTTGTTAGAAACACTTAAGGGGCGAGTCCCTAAAAACGTCATTTACTATTTTAAAAATATTGAAGAACTCCCTGCATTGTAAGACACTAAAAAGAATTCTCGATAGCTTATTAGATGAGTCTACAGTTTCACTATCAGATATTTTGAAAATAATCCATAGTTTTTGAAAAAACAATTATTAACTTTGATGAAAAACATCGAAATCGACCTTTTCTATTTTAAGTATCTGTGCTACTTCGTTGTTATATTTGAAAATATTTTTGGTTAAATTGTGAGACAAAAGTATAGAAAATGCATTCATCATTGCAGTTTTTTACTTATTGAAACCAAATAATAATAACCAATGCCGAAACATAGATATTTTTTCTGGTTAAAATCATTACATTGCCCATACATTTTAGTATGAAGCAGTAGCTCGCGACATTTCGCTTTATATTAGATGTCACGGCGCGCAAAATTAACAGTGTCATCTCAGTATTCAAGGTGAGAGCACGTCCATTTGTTTCCCGACATTTATTGTTTGACCTGGCATAAGGGTGGGGTGCGAGTGTTGCACACGACAACTAATTTGTAATTGTACCTATTCTTCGAGCAAGGAGTCGAAACTAGGTATAATCCGCGCACAATGAGAATAGGATGGAACCTTGTCAAAGTAAATCGAAAATTACAGTTTATAAATACATATATAAATAAATATTGCAGGACATTCCACACATCGCCATCTAGCCCCAAGCTAAGTAACTAGACTTGTGTTATGCGTGCTAGCCAACGGATATACTACATATACTGGGTTATTGGAAATTATACTAGCAAGCCGTTGAGGGCTACTTCTGTGCACCCAAACCAACAACTTTTGTTCTACGACTTTTAGAAATTCGAACTTTTTTTCGAAAATTTTGAGGTTAGGTTTACCTGAAAATCTGCTGTTCCTTACACGGAGAGGTCAGTAACCTTAAAATTTGACTTATTTTTTTAAGTTTCATGTACTGTTTTTGGTCTGAATGACCTTTGTTTTAAAAAATCAGCAAATACCTACCTACTTATAAAAATTTGTAAATATATACTTATAATACATAGAAATAACCAGACCACAGACAAATATTTAAGCATAAATACTTGTCTGAGGCGGGAATCGTACCTGTGTGGCAGCCCGGCATGGTGACCATTGTGCCAACTGGGTCGTCTTCAAGTAGCGTTAGCATAAAAGTTTATTTTTTATTTATTAGTTATTTTTTATTTATTCATATTTAGTGTAGCTACATATATAGTATAGGCATTTCTACTGTATGTGAAGACTTCACGGACAAACATACATACTGACACATATACGGGTCAAACTGAGAACCGCCTTTTTTTTAAGTCTGTTAAAAATACACAAAAATGTTTCATGGTTGTAATCCTTTCAATAATAATGTTTAGGGATATTTTTTTTAGTTATTCCAATTATTATTCCCCAATGCCACTCATATGTGCTTCATGGGAATCATCATCAGAGCTTTGACTTTCTTCAGAAGTATCGCTTTTACCTCGGATGCGTGACACCGTGTTTTAGATATGCTTGTTGCTCGTTCGGTTATTTTTTTTGTATTTTTGAACAAACCCATAGGTTTGTCAAAAAGATCTCTTGACAATGTAATTCCCGAATTACTAGATTCGTGATCCACAGCCAACTATGTCATCATTTTCAATGCGTTAGAAAAACCGACTTCGTTCCTGATCGAAATATCTATCGACTGCCAGAACTATTTGAGGTGGTTGACTATTCAAAGTTTTACCCCATTTTCCACTCATTATCACTAAATCACTAAAATAATCACACAATAATTAATTACATAAATCTAACATTTATAATAAAACAAACCACAATTTATAACAACACAAACCACGGTCGGAATTTATTATTTGTTTATTTAATCACTTTAATAAGCACAGTCCTTATGTGCTCGTTTTATTTATAATTTTGGAGAAAACATTTTTTTAAATGAAATCGCCATTGCTCCATAGACAATCTACCACAGACAATAATAATTTTTCTTTAAATCAATGGGTCTGTTTCAAATCCGCGACACTATGACCGTGCAAATAACTAATTTATACCTAATTATTATTCAGAACTTTTTTTCTAACGCTACTTTTCTGTCATTTTCGATTTACTTTGACAAGGTTCCATCCCATTCTCATTGCGCGCGGGTTATAATGTGATATTGATTATTTATTTTAACCTAAGAAATAACTGTTTCTATATTTCATTTTAATTTTTGACATAATTATGACAGGCAAACATAGACAAAAAATTAAATACTTCATGGACTGTGGTTTTTTACCTTTCGATATAGGGCATTACAACAAACAAATAATGCCTTCACACCAAACCTCTAAAGCGTCTCGGAAATGGGATATTTGAAGAAACGTTTATCCTACGATTTTATAAAAGTTCGCGGTGCACTTTGAGACCCATACCCTTCGATAGAGGGCATTACAGCGAAAAAATTATGCCTACACAACAAACCTCAAAAGTGTCACGGAAAAGGACGCGGTGATACGTCTTGTAAAAATACTTGGTCACAATGCTTTTATTTGAATATCCCGTTTCTGAGCTGTTTTAGAGGTTTGGTGTAAAGACATTATTTTTTTATTGTAATGCCTTTTATCAATAGGTATGGGTGTCAAACTGCACAGCGGCATTTTAAATTACTATGCCGGTTGTGTCCAAAGATCTTTACATTTCGATCTCTAATTGGATATGTTTTACAAACAATTTGCGGGAAAGAAAAACTCAACTAGTATTTGACGTTCCTGCCTTTTGCAGGACATATATTTTTTTTTTTGTTTTCTCTAAAGAAATTAAAATAGGAATTTATTGAGCTGTCAAAAATTAAATAAAAATATGGAAAAGGTATGATTTAGGTAGGTAGGATGTATTAAAATTGTAGCTTATTTTTATATTTTAATCCTATATATTGTAACTTATTTTTATTCAAGGTTAATAATAATGGGAAAAGTAAAAGGAAATTACTATAAATCCCAAAAAAATAAAGGAAGATTTAAGACAAACCAGTAACTATAATGTACTCATCTTTTTACCCAACTATATCGAATATTATAAAGATTGGTAGGTGTTTTGCCTGAATATTTATATAATAATATATGATGCCGATACCGACACGTTTTAACCTGTTTCTTAGTAGGGCACATAGGTACATACGAACGTTTATGTGTGAATTTTCAATAAATAGAGACGGATGTAATAATTATTTCGCATAATTATTATTATAAAAATATATAAATATAAAAATTATTATAGTACAGAACATTTACTTATTGACAATTTCGTTATCAAACAAAATACCCAAAAAACGTACACTCTGACCCCACCCTTTCCCGCCAGCTACTTACTACCGGACTGCAGTTTTGCGATGTGACAAGTTAAATACTACATACATTGCGTGTTTTCTATGATATTCATAAACATCCTACAAAGACGAACGCTTGATGAATATGTAACTTGTACAAAATGTACGATGCATCGAAAGTAGATTTATTTGTTTCCAGGGTGCGTAATTTTAATACTGCGTTGCACCTGTGTGGCTAGAAAATATCAATGTGTGTGTTCTATCAGAAGTTCCCACGGTCAAGGATTACAGGCTTAAATGGTTATAGCTCTGAGAGTTTTTGAGTTAGCTCCAAAATAAAAAAAACAGTATTTTTTATTTTAATGTGCTTAAAACATACCGAAATTTGTGCACTACAAAAATACTTTTCCTGTATTTATAATATTAACTAGCGACCCGCCCCAGCTTCGGACGGCTATATTATGCATGCATACATATAAACCTTCCTCTTAAATCACTCTATCTATTAAACAAACCGCATCAAAATTCGTTGCGTAGTTTTAAAGATCTAAGCATACAAAGGGACATAGGGAAATAGGGGCATAGGGACGGCGAAAAGTGACTTTATTTTATAATATGTAGTGAAGTGATAAGGATAAGGTTAACATAGAAAACCAATTGGTAGGGATAAGTGGAAGTAAATTTCCAAGTATCTCTTACAGCTGTAGGGATTGTTGGAAGACAATTCCATTCTTAGCCACCATGGGGATTACGTTGCTAGTTAGAGTTACTAATGTACTGGCTCTAACAAAATCCCTAAATTACCCTTAAACAATGCAATTTACAAGAATTGGCCTTCTGAAGGAGATTCTCGTAAACAAAATTATTAAAATTGCAATATCTGTAATCATCCTGTAATCATATCGATTACAAAAACACTATAAAATATTCTTGAGAATACCAAATGCTGACTTTGTGGGTATTTTGAGATACTTTGAGGGTATTTTTTTGTAATCGAAATGCAATTGAAATTATATTGCAATGTAATTTAAACAATTTTATTTACGAGAATTAGCCTTCTGTGTGTTTCTGTATGTAATAATATGAATGTAATTACAAAAAACATTTTAATAAAATAAAAAAATAAATATTGCAGGACATTCCACACATCGCCATCTAGCCCCGAGCTTAGTAACTAGACTTGTGTTATGAGTGCTAGACAACGGATATACTACTTATTATACTTTTCTTTTATAAATATATACTTACCTATAATACATAGAAACAACCAGACCACAGACAAATATCTAAGCATAAATACTTGTCTGAGGCGGGAATCGAACCCTCAACCCTGTGTTTGGCAGTCCGGCATGGTGACCATTGTGCCAACTGGGTCGTCAAACATTACACTACATCATCACTTCACTATTATCATCACTACATATCACTTCACTACCTACATAGTATAGGTAAAACAAAGTCGCTTTCTCTGTCCCTATATCCCTTTGTATGCTTAAATCTTTAAAACTAGGTGTTCAACGGAATTTGATACGTTTTTTTTTAATAGATAGATAGATTCAAGAGGAAGGTTTTTAAGTATAATACATGCATAATATAGACGTGCAAAGCCGGAGCGGGTCGCTAGTATACTTATAATACATAGAAACAACCAGACCACAGACAAATATCTAAGCATAAATACATGTCTGAGGCGGGAATCGAACCCGCAACCCTGTGTTTGGCAGTCCGGCATGGTGACCATTGTGCCAACTGGGTCGTCAAACATTACACTGTATAAGTACATTATCTATAATACATTTTCTGTGAAGATTTCAACTGTCTAGCTTTCACATTTGATGAAATACAGCAGACGGACAGTGGAGTCTTTGTAAAAAGGTCTCGTTTTTACCCTCTGGGTGCGGAACCCTAAAAAGTAAGTATTGTATGTAGGTTACCTGGGACTGGTCTCGAAGTGACGTCATCAAAAGAAGTAGGTATAAAGTTTGAGAAACCAAACTTAAACTGTATTTCGGATCGGGCGAAGACTTTGACAGATGTGTCAGATTCGCTCCCCACTATGACAGTGTGATTGCCTGGTTTTGTATCTTTTACTTTTATTATCTGAAAAAGTTTTTTTTAAATTTTATTTTCATTCGCTCACTCAAAGTCAAAATTGCTTTGTTCAGTAGAAATCATTCGCTTAAGATCACATCGAAACTAAGTTAGGATGTGAATAAACTGACGGAACATAAAATGCATTTTATTAAAGTCAGAAAAGGACTGAGGGTAGCAGGTGCATATTTTAAAATTATAATTATTTTAATGACGGTTCAATAATTTTTGGTTATTCTGCGTGAAATAACTAACACTTCGAAAGCTTTAGTGATATCAAGCAGAATAATTTACAATTACTGAATCGTTATTTAAAAAAATAAAACTTTAAAATATGCACCTGCTACCCTCAGTCCTTTTCTGACTGTAGGTACATGACGACTTTGAAATAATAAAATATTTATTTCAAACTCGTCTTGCACTATGATTAACTCATTAAGAGTTTCTGTACAATAATATGGATTAAATTTTTGTATGAAAAGTTTGCATACTTATTAAAATACTAGCTGTCTCGGCAAAAGTGATTTGCCATTTACAAAAAAAAATAAAGGAAAAAAACATAGATGTTGTTCGATTCTTAGACCTAACGTAACGAATAAACACAAAAAAAATACAAATCGGTTCAGCCATTTAGGTGGAGATTAGGTAACTATGACACCGCGACACGAGAATTTTATATACAGGCTGAATTTTTTATGTGGGCATTCAGGGCTATATCATAAACTATAAGAGATAGCAAAAAATGCATAAACGAGTTGCATGCCCGATTTTGACAAAACATAAAACTGCATCGTTAGATTATTGAAAAAGTCATTACCTAAGCCAGGAATCGAACCTGTTGATTTTGCAAAAAAATAATAATTCTATATTTTTATACCAAACGATAGTGTTGCCGATAGAGATTAAATCCTGGAAACAAACATAGTATGGCAAATCAAAGGAAAAACAAATAGCTAATTTTCCTAGTTTTCAACAATTTTCCGCTTTCCGTCTCTGGCAAAAAAATAGCGTATGAGGCATATTTTTTTCATTTTTTTTAATGAAAAACCTAGACATGACATCATGACTTCATGACTTTTTTTTGTAAAACTAATGATGCAGTTTTAGTTTTTGTCAAAATCGGGCACGCAACTCCTTTCTGTATTTTTTGCTATCTCTTAAAGTTAAGGATATAGCCCTGAAGGCCCACATAAAAAATTCATCCTGTATATAGGAATTTATTTGAAAGTAATCCTGAACTTTGATGCAGTTTATGTGTCCGTCAGTTGACTAATATAACTTACGGCAACTTTATCCAAATCGACCAAGTACTCGGAATCAAGTTTAGTGCCATCAGGCCCGGTGACATCAACTTTTGGTTTAGTTCCTACTACGGATATCAGTGAATCTTTCATCTTGCCATCCATTGTATACTGAAACGTAATAAGTAGGTAAATAAATATTTAATTACATTTTTACAGTAGTCTTTAAATTAAGCGAAGAGAAAGTGGGTGGTGGGGTTTTAATTTTTATGAAATGTAACTATTTAAATTAATTTAGGTTTTTTGAATTAAATATTTGATTATATGTTAGTTCTTTAATTGTAGTTTTTATGTTTTTTTTTGTATTCATTTATTTGATTATTTTTTTAATGATTTTAATTTTATTATTAATTTTTTTATAATAAAAGTTTAACAGTAATAAATGTTTTTAATAAATGGATTTAGGTTTCTATTTTTTTTATAAACAATATTCTATTCCTTTACTATTAAAACGAGTACTTTTAATAAGCTATTTACTACAACATAAAATACAAAATGTATATTGTAAAAAGCACCGCTCCGCGGTTTCACCCGCGTAACTCCCGAACGTCCTTGAAAATAATGGGATATTTTGTAGCCTATTTTATTCCCAATTAACAAATGTTTCCTCATTCCAAGTTTCATCAAAATCGGTTTCGAAACCGATTCGTTACAAACAAAAAAATAAACAAAAAATCTTTCCTCGTAAATAGTATTTTCTAAGATTTTCGCGACTTGAACTCATAATTATATTTATTCATATTCGCGTTTTAATTTGTTTTTAAACATGACGTTTCGGGAACTTTGCAGATCCCATGGTCACAGCAAAGAGAATTTAAATACTACGTAAGAGGTCACAGGCAGACGAGACTGACTTCGTCTACAAAAAAGTTATTAAGTGTGGCAAATGCTGTCAAACTACCGTCTACTTAAAAAGGTTTCATCTAACGCAGAATACAAATACAAAAAAATAGCGAACGCTCGGCCGAGCTACATGGTAGGCGGAGTGGTGGTGTTAGGTTTTATTTTCGTTACGGAAATTCTTGATTCGGTCTCCGCGCTCAAAGCCCGCGATAAAAAGCTATGCAATAGCTTAAAAACAAATGTTTACCAACACAAAACAAATTAAATCGCGAATATATCCGTTTAAATAAATATAGTTGAGGGCAACTGAATATAACATTGTAATATAACAAATAAGTAATACAACATTGTTTATTAAATTGTTGTTAGTTTATAACCGGGGAATAACCGTTTATTATACTTGGAAATTGATAATGTTACTTTGTATATAATGACGAAGATATTATACATTTTATACCTATCAGAAAATTAAACTTGAGACCCGCTATTCGAAAGACTAGCATTTCGCTGAGTTGGGGTTCATTATAAATACAACAATATATTAGGGCGTTTGCAATATCACAAGAGTATTTGACAAAAGAAAAACATTCATTGTTGTGCAAGACCAGAAATGGCTCTGCCTCCACGTTGTTTTTCAGACTTCCTAAGGTGTTTTCCATGGTCTATAATGTTTATAATGCTCTAATAGATTTATCATCTTGACCGTGTGTGATGCACTGGTATAGCTTTTTCCAAACAATTTTTTTCCCTATTTCCTTCCTGAATATTGCGTCCAAAACAATTTTTTTTTTGCCATAAAACAGGTACACAATATATTGTCCACTGTTTTCATTTTTTCAAACAACTTATTAGTACAGATCAGTTCACTCACGAAGGCGCGCCCTTCCACACCTTATGAATGTTGTTGCAAACAAAATCTGTATCTAATTCTATCTCTGTTGTATGCTGTATCTACTGATAGTCTTCACACACACATTAAGACATCTTGTTAGCACGTGCGACACTTATATTAATGCACACCGAGATTTACCCTGGAGGGGCGCGCCTTCGTGAGTGAACAGATCTGTACCTATCTGAAGGAAATATGAAGCTTTAATAAAAATCTAAGAAAAAGGAAATCACAGAGGCATGTGTAGAGCAAAACTTGAATTTAGTTAGACTCTAAGTTTTATGTTTACTTACATTAAATATATTTCCATATCCGGGTGGGAAGTTCTCCGATCCGACCAATGTTGTCGGTCCTTCGATTGTACGTCTTACATACTTGAGAATCTGTAAAAAAGACATTTAGTTCATTTGTACCAACCTTCCGCCATCAATTTATAGCCATGGATACCGTGATCAAATATCAGATCTCTTCCTCCAGTGTAAAAGCTTACCTATATTAAAAGCATAAGTCCTGATTCCATGGCAATTTCGGAAAAAAATAGCCTAGGCCTAGGTATAACTATCGTCAAGAATAAGGCTGTCTTTCAAATTAGACTGACGCGTTTAAACAAACAAACTCTTCAGTTAATGACCAACCTATCTATAGTTACATTAAAAAGTTAAATTCCTTAAAACTTACATCTTTCACATTCTGCTTTTCCAAATGAAAAACTTGTCCCGAAGTTGCGGAAGCTAATTGATGGTAAACCAGATAATCTGGGTCTTTATCCGTATCACATATACCGGTCAGCACAAACACTATCTGTACAAAAAATAGGTATCTAACATTATTAAAGAAAATCATCTACTAAAATAAGGTTAGAATGAATGTTTAGAGAACGATCATAATCAGGTCTAAAATGTGCAAGAAAACCTCGTGATGAAACCCGCGGCTTAGTTGGCTAGTCTAGCTAGCTTGGCTAACAGCTTTGAGATAGACAACCCGAATAAACAAGGCTAGTAAAAAGCGTAAAACCCCAAAAAGCCAGTAGGTACTTATCACAAAAAAATATACATAAAAGTTATCGTTATTTCTAGCAATGTTGATAAACAAAATAACAACTATTTGAGATAAACAACAATCAGTATAAACAAGGAATACCCCAAAAATTGTATTATCAAAAACTCACCTGTGACCTCATTTCAACAGCCAAATTTTTAACACTCTTGTAAATTTCGTAGTCTTTAGCCGAAGCATCAGTAAACACATATAAGTAAGAACCTATACGGCTGTTTTCCAAGGCATGTTTAATTCCAGTCATACTATATTCCGGACAATCTTCTCCGCCATAAACGTTAATCGACTCCAAGGCCTCTTTGAATTCGACACGATCTCTTGTGATTGCCCGAACATTTGTTGCTGAAATAAAGTCAAGAAAGGTTAAATTAAGAAAAACAAGAAGCAGTATGAATTAAAACTATGAAAGATAATGGTTTATTGTTATAGGGTGCTGTAGGGATAAGACTATTAAAAGGAGGGAGTCATACACTAAGTAAAACCACAGCATTCTTAAATCGAGGAGTATTTAAATCTAGAATTATGTTATTAAATTAAGATGCACAAATTATTTCTTCTTATTCGAGTGCCCATGCCTAAAACAAAGCTAAGACAACTACATTATCTGTTGCTTTTCTTATCAGCAGATCAGCCTACAAGGCATAACCAAGCCATGGCCACCTACAAGTCGTTCTATGTTGTGTTAGGTAAATATTTTATATTAGTAGTTGATCTAAACTAAGTATCGTACGATCTAACACTGTATGTTATTCTTCTTCCTCCTCTTCTTTAACCTCCAAGTGCACTGCTGCATTCGAAAGTTTAAAAAGTGACGGTTCCAGTTCTAGTGAAATAATAGGCACTTGGAACATTTCACTTTCAAGTCTTAGAGTGAAGAGCGGAGTGAGATGTTATTCAATTTGTATAGGCAGACAATGAGTGAACTCCTCAATGGCCATGACATTCTAAATGAAGAAGACGGCATGAAGACCATCGTCTTCATTTAAAAATGTACTTACCAAGTACTTCCCAAGATAAATAATAAACTTGAACTTACTTGGATCATTAAAAGTGACCAAAACAAAATTGTCAATTTGAGATTTCTCTGAATTCATAACAGTATCGAATATTTTGTTTGCACCATCTATTACTTGAACTATATCATCGTGCATCGAATATGTATCGTCAATAACAAATGTTAAACTACTTTTATCTCCTATATCGACACTTTGAACCGAAATAAAAAAACATAAATTAATTAAAACTGTCACAGAATATTTCAATTGTATTTGAGACATGATTACTCCGCGGTGTACCACATTAATCTAAATAATGTTAGGTCATAGGCACGTATTTTATAATTATTGTTTTTGGTAAGGGAATACCAAAAATCGTAATTCTTTCGCACAGTATGATAACTATCGCGCTGTTAATAATACGCACTATAAAAAAGTAAAAGTGCTTGATTGAATATATAATATATTGAATAAGTATAAGTAGGTACTTGATTATTTTATTTTATTAAGTGCGGAACAATAATTAGATTCGTCTCTTGATAGAAGTCTTGTTAAAACTGATTATTATACGCGTAGGTACTAGATAAAATCGACGTGGAACAGATATTCATTAAACTATTTCAATGCAATTCCGCCAATGTCTTTTTAACTATTTCAAAATTAAATAAAAATAAATCAGCTTATATATCAATTGATAGATGACTATTTTTGTATACTTACCTAGTGTGTATTTATCGGCTTATGTAGGTTTATATGTTTGTTCCTTGTGGCACTCTAGAGACAATTTTGATAATTTTTACGTATATAATTTTTTATGTGTTACTTAGCTATTGAAAAACTGATATTAAATTAAAATGTTTATCACAGTAATATTTTAAATTATTGTAAATAGGTTAGTAGGTAGGTACTCACAATATTTAGTTAGTATTTAGTAATATTACAGTAATCAACTATTATTCTTGACTATTAATTTATATTAAATGTAAACAAGCTTATAAAACCGCGACGCTTCATGTGTCCCAGTGCGAATCCATCGCGATATCAGATGACCTGCAGGTTCACGTATCGCTTATTAATGGATAAGTTCAATAAATATAGTGCACTGTGAAATCCCGTAACTAGAGGTACTATTGGTATACTAACTATCCCGGCAAACGTTATTTGCCATCACTATCACTACATCATCACTACATAGTATAAAACAAAGTCGCTTTCTCTGTCCCTATGTATGCTTAGATCTTTAAAACTACGCAACGGATTTTGATGCGGTTTTTTTTAAATAGATAGAGTGATTCAAGAGGAAGGATTATATGTATAATACATGCTTAATATAGTTTGTGTGTAACGTCTATTAGTAGAAGGTCGTACGTAAGTCCAATACTTGTTGATAGTATTATGGTAGCAAACTGATAGTGTATTTGTGACCAATACTGTATGGGTCATAAGTAAATAGACGTTACACACAAACTTAAATACTTGAATTGAAATTGAAAAGTGTGATTATTATTTTCAACATATTAGTTGTGTCTTTAGTTGGCCGAGTAGTATAAGACACCACCCGCTACACCAACCGACGTGGGTTCGATCCACAGGTTATGTTGTTATAATGTTCAAATAGTGTTGCACAGGATTGTAAGCGCTACGGTGGGCAAAGACTTTTGACCGTGGATTGTACATACATTCCGCCACTGTAGGTAGGAAAGTAACTTTAGACAACGCATTAACCATCGTTATAAATAGCACTTCAACACAAGCGCCTATTATAGTATAGGTATACCTAGTAATAAGTAGGTTAGACCTACCGGTTAGATTGTTTACAGGAAATATTATTACCCATATAAGCGCGACGTCTAAAACGCAAAATACCATAGTAGCATAATGCCTGAAATCAATGTCTAAATATAAATTTGCCTTAATAGCAAAATGCCTAAAACTATTTTTTTTACGAGCTGCGCGGTTTTATCTGCCTTAGTGTCAATCCCGTGGAAAATCGAGAAAAATAGTAGCCACAATTTACAGAGAGTATTCTTGTAACTACCAACACGGAATAGGTACATAATACAAACGTTATTACCTCTTTTTACCCCTATAGAGGATGAATTCACAAAAATCTTTTCTAGTGGTCGCCTACGTCTAAATGCAGGTATCCTTCGGTACTAAAATTTAAGAGTTTTGTCTAAGTTCTATTTTTAGGGTTTCGTTCTTCGTTTTAAAACGAACACCCATACGGAATTTCAGACGCGTAGCTCTTGTAGTTTTAGAGTATTCGCGTGATGAGTATTTTTCTCTTTTATACTAGACGACCCGCCCCGGCTTCGCACGGCTATATTATGCATGTATTATACATATAAACCTTCCTCTTGAATCACTCTATCTATTTAAAAAAACCGCATCAAAATCCGTTGCATAGTTTTAAAGATTTAAGCATACATAGGGATATAGGGACATAGGGACAGAAAAAGCGAAAACAGACAAACAACAGATCTTATAATTATTTTTACCTTTTGAGGTCGGAACCCTAAAAATAGAACTTAGACAAAACTCTTAAATTTCAGTACCGAAGGAATATACCTACATCACATGAGTAAATAATACAACCAGAGACTAATGTGTCATACAAGGCTCTATGACAAGTCCACTACTACAAGCTTGACGCGCGTGTGTGCGTGAGTACTGGCGGCACATCATGTACGGAGAGAAACCGGTCTATACTGGCTCGGCCAGTGCCCAAGTTCAGGGCTGTCACACTCGCATGCGAGCGGTAAACATCACGCGTCGCATGTTTGTTTCATATTGTTTAATAAAATATAGTGTTATTAATTTGGTCTTAAGTAGGGAGGGAGTAAGTGTGGACCATTCTTGTGTTATGGTGACGAGTGACGAAATAGAAGACTTAAATAATTTTCTTTCTTTCGAAGGAAGGGTGGGAACGAGTGAGTGAGTGAGCGTGTGCTCCAGTCTAAGCAACTAGGCTTGTGTTATAGTGACTAGACGCGACAGATATAATAGTTATAAATATTAAATATGTACCTTTACTGAGTGGGAATTGAGTGTGTGAGTGCCCCAACCTAAGCAGCTAGGCTTGTGCTATCGTGACTAGACCACGGATAGAAGATTTTCTTTTATAGAGAGGGAGGGAGGAAGAATGGAAACGATTTAGTGAGTGAGCGCTCCAGCCTAAGCAACTAGGCTTGTGTTATAGTGACTAGACACGACGGAAAGCATAGTTATATGTAGGTATGTATAGCATACTACTTGTGAATTCTAGTATGTCAACGTTTATCTATTTAACGTTCAATTCTGTGACATCAAAGTTTCCCGGTAAGCCATAAAAATTTCTGATTTAGGTATTATGATCATCATTCATTTATTTATCTACTAGCTGCACCCCGCGGTTTTACTCGCGTAAGTCTCGATCCCGTGGAAATATCAAAATAAAAAGTAGCCTTCTAGAAAAATGGACTGACCAACACAAAAATATTTTTTCAATTCGAACCAGTAGTTCCTTAGTTCAAACAAACAAACTCTTCAGCTTTATAATATTAGTAAGTATAGATTAATCATCAATTCAGATTACATTGTTACCGCGTTAAAATAAACGCCCATAATAAAAGACACTGATACTTAGTTTACACATTTTTTTGGAGCGAAGTTCCTTATCTCGCGTTGCGAAAAAAGAGACGGAAAAAGTTAAGACCAAAAGATGTAACGACACGTTTTGCATAGAAAGAAAGCCAGTTATTTTCGTTTCGTCTTTCTATTTCGCATTGAACAGTGTGGTGTCGCGACGATTATTTACAAAAAAAAGTAGATATAAAAAATATAAAAAACGAAAAACATTAATTTATTACAACTCCTTAACTAATTAATCGAAAGGAACTTCGTTCTATCCGGGTGTGCCTTGACACCTCTCAAGTTTTTTTATTTAATATAATCCACCTGTGCCAACCCTACATGATTACGTCACAATTACGTATTCATTTTGACAGCTCCGAACAACCTTAGCCTCTGGTCATCTCTACTCATGTGCCTACATTTCGTGGGTGCGACAGATAAGTATACTTATTTATATTAATTCGGCTTTTGTAATTTTTTATATATTCTATCTATCTTCTATACATATAAAATGCTTTATCCTGACTGACTGGCGGATCAACGCAGTCTAAACCGCTGATCGTAGAGAACTGAAACTTGGAGGGTGTGTTTTTTATATGACGTAGGCATTCGATAAAAAATTCTACTCCTTAGGGGGTGAAAAAGGGGGGCAAGGTTTGTATGGGACAGAGTTATTCCTTGGTCCAGTTCCGACTTTTTTGCAGACGAAGTCGCGCGAGAAGAAAGTTGGCTAGCGAATTATTTTCAAGTTGAGTATTAGCGAGTATTATATTTTTTACATTATTTTCTCTTTTGTTGCTTTTTGTAAGTTTCTTTATACCCCATCAAAGTCAAACCATCAATAGGGGGGCGTTATAACTTGCCTAAACACTCAAGTACCTACGTAAATATAACGAATACCTATAATAATGAATAGGTAGGTACTCTAGGTACTTAGATAAACATATAATGAGGACAATATTGGAAATTTTGTTGTTGTTTTGCTGCTATTTTAAGGAAATACTAAAAATAGATTAATTAATATTTCAACTGAAAATTACACTGAATAGTTGGTACCTAACTATTTTGTTTATTCTTGTACTCAAAACTAGGTTATTAGCACATTCCTACACATAGGTACAGCCAGCTGCATAATTGCAGCCCCCAGTAGAGTTCGAAAATTACTAATAGTGGAATGTTTTTATTCTAATAGGTTTTGTTTGATAAATTGATGAGTTAGAAAACTTTAAACTTCAACTAAAGCAGGTGTCTAGTATCTTGCTTGTGTTAAAAACATTCTTTTAACAGCTGTTTCGGAGCTCTACGGTGGGTCTGCAATTATGCAGCCGACCGTACATACATACATACATAGTATAGGTTATCATGATTTGGGTTTCCTAGTAATGCCCATATTTTATGTAAACTTCACAATTTTATCCCTGTCCTCCTTATAGGTAAATATATTATTCTCGTGTCGCGATGTTAGTAACCAATCTCTACCGTATCCCGTCTCTACTCGTATGAATTTTTTTGTGTACCTAAGTATATTCGTAGGTCTGAGAATCGAACAACATCTAAGTATGTTTTTTCCTTTTTTTTATTTTATTTTTTTATATATCTGATTGTTAAGATTATAGTCTGATTGCGCTATATTTACACGATACTTGTTTACCCCCCAACAACCGATGATCCACCCCCCTTATACACCGTGTATATTTACAAAAAAAAGTATATAAGTAGTACTTATACCTATCCGTTGCCTAGCACCCATAACACAAGTCTTGTTACTTAGCTTGGGACTAGATGGCGATGTGTGGAATGTCCAGCAATATTTATTTATTTATTTATCTCCTCACCTTCGATGTGGTCTGCTGAGTAATCGTCATCCGTTGGTTGAGGTCCAAAAAGTTATTGTTTTGACTCAAAGTTCATCTGGCATGCGTCTGATATGGCCAATTCCACTCCAATGTCGCGGCTTTCTTGGGTGACGTCGTCGGCTATCTGGGTTTTTTAATAAAACCCAGTGGTATTTTTATAAGATAAGCTAATGTTATAATGTAATGCGTAAGTTTTGTTAGCAAATTAATCTTATCGCGAATGAAATAAGTCGTTAGGTAGGTATATAATTAACATCATAGAGCTGCATACATGTTATCATTTAATAGGAGAATGCCCTTGTTGTTACTGACTAATATAGTTAGAAAAGGTTACAATGTTATCAATTGCTATATTTGTTACAATATTGCATTTAAGGGGAGTCTATTACAATTTGAATTTTGAATAGGTACTTTTTTCTTCAACTGGCGGATGCGGCTAGCTGACTGTGCGTATTATTTGGGGCGCATCTTGCCAGTGTCAAGTATTTCTCTACTCTCTTAAATTATTCGTCTCTTGTGTTCTTTCATTGTGTATATTTTCGGTAGAGAATGACAAAATTAACTTTGGAAAACACTGAGGGATTTGATAATAAAAACGGGGACTGTTTCTGCAAATAAAGGGACACTTTTCAAAATTCAGGGCATTCAATTTCAGGAATGGGCATTCAAAACAAATTTACACCCTTATTCATAACCATTATTAACCATTTAAAAACCTGTTTTGGTTAAATGTGTTTTGACACTTTGCGAAAGTGTCTGTCATCTGTCATCTGTCATCTGTTAAAGTGCAAAAGTGACAAAACACATTTAATTTTTTAATTTTGACGTGACAACGTTTTATAAATTGGTTTGCCGGGTGACACTTCAAGAAACTGCGTTACGCTCCGCTGACGTTATGCGCTCACAATGAGAGCGAGTGAGAGGCACGCGGGCATGGTTAGCCCGCCTAAGAGCGAGAGAGACAGACATAAAAAGTGAAAGGCACGCGTCCCTTCCACTCGAGCACAGTTGTTGTCACGTAAAACTTTCGCCCGTATACCGACTTTATTTTGTTAATAGGGGGTACTTAATAAGTTTAAGTTATTAAAAAAGTAACTTCAATTTTCAAATTTTTCAAGGTACCTATCACTTTAGGAAATAATTTTTATTATAGGTAGGTATATTTACTGAGTGATCCTTGTTCGCGTCCTACGGCTTAAATGAAACGAATTTGAGGCACCAAAAAATTATATTATTATTATAGTATTTTCCCTTCTTGAACTTGTCTTATATTTTTTTATCTTATAAATCAAAGTCAGTTCTTACAATTTATCAAGAAAAAAGTTAATGTTAAGTTATTTAACCCCTCCGGCGGTCTACGAAACAGTAGTTTCTGATGGTTTTGATGAAGGTAAGTATTATTTTTCCTTGCATGTACCTAACTAGTTTCAATAAAGGAATTATTTTTCTTTTTATGCAAACGGTTTAATGTACAAGGTAGTTTTGCAAGTTTCACTAATTAGGTACACCTAATATGTGCATTTAAAAATAATTTACTCTCAAATAAGCTATCGAAATTGATATTGCTATTTTGCACTAAGGCTTATTTACAGGAAAAATAAATGATATTGCAGGAAAACATTGAATTATGTCACCTTGGTGCAACCATGGTTAGGTATATCAGTCCGATATTTTTCCATCCGGTCAGAAACCGAATAACCTGGCTCGTTTATCAAAACTGCCATATCGAAAATTTGCGGTTTTTTGGAGTTTTGTTGCTATACAAAAACAGGGAAATATTTTTCGCGCTAACCTTACCTATAACTACCTAATTTAACGATAAGAATATTAATATAGCCAAAAATAATATCGGCGTCCTCGACCTACCGGTAAGTCAATATAGAGTTTGCCTATTAAATCTAAGAGCTTTCATATTCTAAAGTTGCTACAGAATTGACAGTAGGTAGGTATTATTTGAGACAGTAAAATGTGTTTTTTTTTTTAATATGATAGGTCAGCGTTTGACCACTATCACACCTGCCTGATGGTAGGTGACGATGTGGCCTAAGATGTAACACGCCTTCCTAGAAGATACCTATTCACTCGCGACTTGAAGACCCCCAAATTGTACACGTCAGGAAAGACAGATGCAGGCAACCCATTCCATTCCCTTGCAGTACGAATAAGGAATGACGAAGCAAAGCGCTTAGTGCGAACGTCTGGTATGTCCACCATGAATCGGTGCCGCACACCAGTCTGCCTGGTTGTATGACGAAAGAATGGAGATGACAAGATTAGGTCGTGGAGTTCTGTTGCGCACTCTCCGAAATGTATCCGATAAAAGGCCGACAAGCTCGCCACCTTGTGACGATGTTCCAGGGTTTGATTGGTTTTGATTGGCTTTGATTGACAGGTGTTGTGCTAAAAATTCTCAAAACAAAAGTAATTCGGATTAAAACATTATTGCATAACATAGCTCAATTAAAAGTCTAATGTTTTCTCAGCTATAAATAACAAGACAACCTTTGTTTGTTCAAAAAAAGCTTAAAAAATATCGTCCCCTTAACGAAAGCATGAGTCAAACATTGCATCCTCCGAACATATCCGTCTATAGACCTCAGTCTAGTTTCAATTACTCCGTCAAAATGTTAGGCTACACAGTTTTATTTTTTGCATTAATTAATTCTTCATATTGTGGAAAGAGTTTCACAATAGTACTGGATAGTACTTTCTCTATGAGAGAAGAATTAAGTGTAATCAAAGCAAACGTGCGCGCAATGAATTTCGAAAACCTAACAGACTTTGAAAACTACATTCTAGTGCCCTTTAAAGATACAAGTAAGTTCTGCTTTAAAGAAAAAAAATAAAAAAGGAAAAAAAAATTAAAGAGGAAAAAAAAATATAAGTATGTATACCTCGCGCAGTGAATGGTGACCTCTGCGGTAAGTGGAAGGGGTATGCGCAGAACTCGATATTTATATGTAAATTGAGTTCTGCGCATACCCCTTCTACTTTCCATCAGAGGTCACCATTCGCTGCGCTACGTATACCTAACTACTTAAAGGAAAAACAAAAAAAAACTTCGTTTCTTATGACGTTATCACGTAAAATTATCGTCTGTAAACCGACTTTACAGACAACCATTTTTTTGGGATATGTAAAAAGGAAAATAATATAGGTGGGTACTTAAAGAAAAAAATCGTGCCCAAAGGAGTCGGTTACATACAAGCAAACATACAGGTGAAACTAATAAAAGCGTGTTAAAAAACTCTTCGTTTTCTTATGACGTTAACACGTAAAATTATCGTCCGTAAGCCGACTTTACAGACGACCATTTTTTTTGGGATTTGTATTAGGTTTAGACAAAAGTCGTAGAACAATTTTTTTTCGTTTTGATGTAGAGAATTACCCTCTGCACGGTTTTTTATTGAAATCCAATAAACTTGTATAAAAATTGAATAAATCATGTCAGAATTTTTTAATAAAATTACAATTATTGAATAAATTATAATTCTTCTTCTCGTATAGTGGTGTGGCTCACCTATTGTTAGAGTTTTTAGATCGCCTTAAGGCCTCTAACTTGACCTAACGACTGCTACTAGAGGTAGTAACCGGGGCCAACGGCTTAACGTGCCTTCCGAAACACGGAGGGGCTCACGAAAACACATTTTTGCCACACTACTAATTGGTCACCCATCGAAGTAATGACCGTACCAGGTGTCGCTTAACCCGCACGACCGTAAACGATCAGCGAGCGTTGCTTAGCTGTGAGCCTCCTCAATAAATAATTGAATTACTATTACAGATGTCGACCCGCCATTCATTTACAATAACCCCAAAGACCTTGTGGCACAAATAAACACGGTCACTACAAGTGCCCCTGCACGTGTCTGCCCCGAGAACTCACTTGCCGCAATCGAAGATGCATTGAGATTCAGTAGACCTGAGTCTTTCATTTTCGTATTTACGGACGCTTTCGCAAAGGATTACGATAGACTGGACAATATTAAAAAATTTTGCAGGGATAGTCACAGTCAGGTGAGCATTTTTGACTAGTTAACCTATATTTTATGCTTTACGAACATATTTTTATTTCGTGCCACGAAATATAATACGAAATATGAAAATGTACGAATTTCCAAAAGTCGTGAAATAATAGTTGATTTTTGAGTTTTTCAGTCTAAAATTCACGTCCACAAAATGGGTTCGTGATGGGATGTGTATTTTTCTTCTAGGATAAAATTATTTATTAGTTTTATTTATTAAGGAAGATAAACAGTTACACTTTACTAGAGTATAAAACTTAACTCAAAACTAAATAGGTACCTACTATTTAAATGTCTCCGCAATCGGTTTGCTAGACGCTTGATTTTACACTACACATACCTAATGAAGACTAAGGAAGAGAATAAAAATGTGAAAAGAAAAAAGAAACGAAAATATAACTTTAGACTAAAAGTTCCACATTCAACCATTGATTTGTCAAAGTATTTTTGATTGTGTTAGAAGAAGTGTTTGTGTTAAAGAAGTGTGAAATATCTTACGTACCTACGTAGTTAGCGGATATTTATCCGATTATAGATTTTTTGGCTAAGTAATAGTCTTTTTTCAGGTAATAATATTCCTAAGTGGATATTGCTTGCCGTCTGTGAACACAGAAACTGGAAGTGTTGAAGTCTACCATGAGATAGCAAAATCATGTTCAGGGGTGTCATTTAACTTTGTCAACACAAATGAACTGCGACAAGTAAGTATTTCACTTCTATTTCTACTTTAAATGTTGTCTTAGGATGCAGCTGTGGCGAAGATGCATCGCATATCACACGTCATCGACGTCACCTCCATGTTAATTAAACAAATGTATGGAAATATAAGTGCACATGGGTTCACGCACGTCGGCTCCCCTAACGGATCCCCCACTCCCGACTTTCCCCCTGTTCCATTTTTCACGCCCATTAATTTAAAATTAGATTCCGAGCGCCTGGCGGACCCCTATGCTCCCACAGGGGATTCATCGGGAGTTGAATATCGGAAGATACATCACTACGATACATCGATGTGAGTTCATCGTTTTGCTCTGGCTCATGATTGGTCAATGTCATCCCGCCCCGTCTCGTTCGCGCCGTACTGCTACTTGTGCGATGTCGATATGCAATGCATCTTCGGCATAAGAATACCCTTATGTAATTACAAGTTACTTACACCTATATGTTTTTTCAGGCATTCAGATTTATGCAAGATATTACGAAAACTGCATGGACTGATATAACTTCGCATGAAAAGTTTGAAGACTTTCAACAATTCACAGTAAGTAATATTAATAAATTTTGTGGAACACTTTCACACAGTGACACCTAGCCCCAAAATAACTGATTATACTTTAGCGAACTGTTTGCAAAGTTGACAGACTACGAACAAATTATTTGCATGTATAGCAACTAAACATGATCATCATTTTCCAGGTGACTTTGGACTCTTTTACAACTGATTTTATCATCGTCACGACAGGAGATTATCCTGAAATAGATGTGTTTAATAATTACCAAAGTCAATTAAAAGAAGATATTTTATATACAAGGCATGCACTGGTAAGTAAATAACTTAAATATTTATATCCTTCTAAGCAACTGCAACTGAATGTGGCGAAGACAGAGTACTTGGCTTGCAATACCACAGATCCCACACCTGTCTGTCGTAGACGGTCATATGGTCGAGCGGACAGACCAGTTTAAGTACTTGGGATCTGTGCTTCACGCGTCCGGCGACATCGATTGCGACGTCAAGTCACGCATTTCAGCGGCTTGGGCCAAGTGGCGTGAGGTGACTGGTGTCATTTGCGACCCCAAAATGCCGGTTAAACTAAAGGGACAGGTCTATAAAACCATCATTAGACCTGTCCTTTTGTATGGTAGTGAGGCGTGGCTGGTACTTGAGCGACATAAGCAGGAGCTGCGTGTCACGGAGATGAAGATGTTGCGCTGGATGTGTGGAGTGACGCGAAAGGATTGCGTCAGGAACTCCCGCATCCGGGGCAGCCTTCATGTCCGAGACATTGCAGATAAATTGCAAGAGTGTCGCCTACGCTGGTACGGTCACGTCTTGCGAAAACCGGCTAATTACGTGGGGAACAAATGTCTTGCCATGGCGCCTCCGCCGGGCCGTGGCAGACTGGGTAGACCCAAGAAGTGCTGGCTTAACGTCGTAAAGGGTGATATGCGTGCAAATGGCCTTACTAACCAGGATGCCGAAGATCGTGCGAAGTGGAGGCGTAAAAGTAGGAAAGCGGACCCCGGGCTCCCGAGAGGGATGCAACCGGGAACATCGCTCGGATGATGATGATTTATATCCTTCTTAGACTATAAAGAAGTTGTATGAAATCGACCAACGTTTATTTTTTTCCCTTTGTTTGTGTTATTGGCAAAACATCGTTTGCCAGGACAGCTAGTAGTTCTATTATAATAATTACAGGTAACACGTTTAATGAAAACAGAGCCAGGAACTTATACAGTGAAAGTAAGAGGACATGGTTCCAATACAGTGACAGTTTACGAAAGAAGTCAATTATCATTCGAGTTCGGATTTTCAACTAGAAATCCTAATGAGCTTAGGGAGACTGCTCCGAGACCAATTGCAGGTATGTTTTATATTAAACTAGCAGTTGCCCGCGACTTCGTTCGTACACGTGGTAGTTTTGTTTTATATACTAAAACCTTCCTCTTGAATTAATCCGCATTAAAATCCGTTGCGTAGTTTTAAAAATCTTAGCATACATAGGGACGGACAGCGGAAAGCGACTTTGTTTTATACTATGTAGTGATTTGTGTATCCCACGTACCCTGCGCTGAAAAATAAAAACAAAATAAACTGGCTAAGTGCGAGTCGGACTCGCGCACGAAGGATTCCGTACCATTCTGTTTTTTAGTACCTAAGTATTTGTTGTTATAGCTGCGACAAAGATACATCGTCTGTGAAAACGCAAACTGTCTAGATATAACGGTTCATGAGATACATGGTGACAGACAGGCCGGCAGACGGACAATGAAGCCATTATAAAAGGGTCCCGTTTTAACCCTTACGTACGGAATCATAGGAATATGTCTTGCAGTGAGAAATGATTCCGTCCCTATACACGCGAGAGAACAATTTATTTGGTTTAGTTAATAATTTTAAATAAGCAGTACCTATTCTTAATTTAAAAGTAAAAAATACTTATAAATTATATTTTTTCAGGATGGACTAACTATATACTAATACAAATTGATTATTCTACGATACAACTCACAGAAATTGAATGGCTTACTTACAGAGAAAATGTTAAAAAAGTATTATACTTAGAACAGAAACGTCCAGGGTTATATGTTACAACTGTTTTTGTGGAACCCGGAAAGACTTTTAGGTTTTGGGTAAGAATTAAATTTTTATTAACTTTTCTATTTGGAGGCATGGCCAGTGCCCCAGCCAAGACGAGCCAAGTGAAGCGCAAGGGCACTAGGTACCTACCTTTTTTTGTGAATCATATATTTTTAATATCTATAAGTAATTGTCTAAATTTAAAAAAATGCTGGAACAACAAAATATACATAAATGGTGTTAGTATCTGTATATAATAATTCTAATAACCTGTACTTATATTATTTTAATACTACATGCACCCGGCAGTTTTACTGGCTTAGTGTAAAAATCGAAACTCGTTGCGCGTGATCGCAAGAACAAGCGCAAAATAAATACATAAAAGTTACTACGCACTTTAACTGCCCTTTTACCCCTCCTGTAGAGGTCAAACTTTCAATGTAGCATTGAGTAAAATCCTTTATACCATGCCTACTCTAAAAAGCTTAATTTATTCACTGAAAACAGTGAATAAAAAGGCCTTTTCATCACTGTTTTGGTGTTTGAATTTAGGGGGATATTCTTACCCCCAATATCTGTCTTTTCGTCTCGTCTCGTCTTTATGTCTTTTCTTTTCTGTCTGACTACAGTCAGTATCTTCTTCTTTTTCTAGTAGTCATGGTATAAAGTATAGTATGCAACTCTTAAATAAACTACGGATTTAACTGAGGGTCATGAATCACTCGCGTGGCTCAGGATTCTAACTCTTAAATCACTCGCTACGCTCGTGATTCAGTTGTTAGAATCCTTCGCTTGCTCGTGATTCATCTATGGCCCTCGCTTTAAATCCGTCCTTTATTCACTAGTTGCATAATGTACTATTGTTTCCTAAAATCCTCTCTTTTGGAGGACCGAGATTATCATCATTCAAAATAATTTTCATGAATTATTTATCATTAATCATTAAAAATCTTTCAGATTAAAGGGAGAAATTCAGACACATATCAGGATATTAAAGGATCAACGAAGACTTTATTCCCACAGGTTACAGGTATGTATAATATGACATATTATTTAAGAAGAAATCAGATTCACTTCATCAGTTCAGTTATCATTAGATTTAAGGTTCTGTCGATAACTGTCACTTATTTTACAGAGGCTAATCAAATGTGGACTAAACCGCAAGCTGAAATATTCGAACCTGAAACGCATATGGTGGAATTTGGCAAAAACATTACATTAATTTGTAAAGTTATAGGTTATCCACAACCTAATATAACATGGGAAAATGATGACGGTACAATTTTACCATCAGAAGTGAGCACATTTTTTCATTAACCAGTTTTGTCTCGCTCCAGAGCAAATGCATCATTTCCTTCTTTCAGACAAATAAAAAACTTATTATTTTGTATATTTCAGGAAATTCTTTTAGAAATTCCGAACGTTTCCCTAAGTTACATGACGCTCTCAAGCGCAAGTAAAAATACAACAATTAACTGCAAATGTATTAATCACGAAGGAACAGACTCACAGAGTATCGATATTTACGTAAATAGGACTTTTACTTTTAATATTTTACAAAGTCCTAAGGGTAAGATGTTTTTTATACAGAATGCACAAGTCTTGCAGGACCATTACTTGATAGAAGTAACAGACAAAATCATCTACTTCAAAGAGATATCAAATAACGAGATATAAAAAAGACTATCTTGAGATGTCTTGAGGACATTTAGACCTGAATATGAATGTATTAATTAGTCAAATTTACTCTTAAATAAAGGTAAAACTTCATCATAATTTTGTTACAGACACAGAAGTTGAATACGGTAATGAGCTAAAACTGTACTGTGAAATCGACGCCTATCCTGAAGCAACAGTAACATGGTACATTAACAAAACTGAATTAGAAACAGCATATTTTGAAGACAACGCCTTAGTGGTAGATAACGTAGAACTAGATGATAACGGAGTGTACGAGTGTGCTGCAAACAATGGAATTGAACAGAAAACGTTTAGTGCAGTAGTCACCGTCACTGGCATCGGTAAGTTTAAGACAGTTACGGCACTCGATTTCGTACCCGTTTTAGTGAAATATCCGTATGAAGGAACAAACATGAAGGTATCGCAACTTTAACATTAGTTGGGATGATATTTAAGGTCGCATTTACGATTTGACGCGCCAGAAGTATTTAGACTGACTTTTTATCCAAAATGGTCGTGAACTGAGACCAAGACAAATAAAGTCAAACTTAAATAATATTTAAGGTTGACTTATTTTCATAGACATGTTATATCTATGAAAATAAGGTTTATGTGAATTAGCAAAACATGGAAGAAGATTAATGATCTATTTTTGAGGTTAATGGAGTAATTGTGATTTTTTGTCGTATCTTTTTTATACGAAATAATGTTTAAAATTTCCATTTTATTGTAGTGTATTTTCTATTATTTGAAATCTATTAATTATTGAGATCTTTGTACTGAAAGTTGGCCTATTATCATAGTTTTTGCGGGAAGAGACTACGGAAAACTACTATTTTTGTATCAAAAGTATATTATTTTGAAATTATTTTTATACATTCTACAGATAAGTGTTGTCTGATTCATTTGATATCCTTAAAATATGTAAAACTTTGACGGATAAACCGGAAAATGTACCGCAAACAGCTATACTTTTGCTAACATTTTGACACATTCCGTAAATGCATCCTTAAAATACTATCCCTACTAATATCGTCTCCCATGGTGCAATCGACTATCTTCCTCCAATGGAGTTCTGTTAGAGCTGTGCTTAGCAGTATATCCAATTGTTCAAGGCATATTCACTGATTGATGTCAGATACTGTTATAACTCTGTACTAATTTGAACTTTGTAATTTTTGAATACAACTAAACATAATAATTTATATTTTAAGAAGCACCAGAGATAGAGAAAGGAAACAATGAAGTATCCCTGAAACCAGGAGACTGGAAAGAGTTTGATTGCAGGTTTGTAAAGCAACCCAAGAATTATTATGATAAACTCTATCCGTTCAATATAAGATTAATCAATCATGCAAGACACATATAATAATCATTTTAATTAATATTTGCAGCGTAAATAAGGGTAAACCAACACCGGAAATAACTTGGAAATATAAGTCGTTGGAAGCATTTCAATTCGATGATCTACCATCCGGTATAGAAAAAGAAGATGGCAGATTAAAAATTAGTTCAGCTGATAAAAAACACGGCGGTACTTATAGATGTACAGCGACTAATGCAATTGGACAAGATAGCAAAGATATAATCGTGAAAATTGAACGTACGTTAACAAATAACTAAAAGACAAAATATTTAAATGGCATTAACTTCATATTGCCTTTTAAGGTCATATTCATATTGCCCTGGGCGAAGGAAGAACTCATCGGTTAAGATTAATGACGGTAACTCTACCCACTGTATTATTGTGATTAACTTGATATTATATGTGTTTGATGCAGATGCACCTATAATAAATCACAGCGAACAAGAAAACGTATCTGTGAGAAAAGATGAAGAAGTCAGGCTAGAATGTGAGGTTGAGTCATCACCGGAAGCTGTAGTGAGATGGGAAATGTCACAAGACGACGTGATTATCAATTTCGATAAACATCATAAAATTGATGAATCAAACACTCTCTCGTAAGTTATATATTAAAAAAACGTGTGGCACTCGGGGACTGCCGTGGTAAAGCTATTGCATAGCGAACGCTCGGCCGAGCTACATGGTAGGCGGAGTGGGGGTTGTTAGGTTTTTATTTTCGTTACGGAATTTCTTGATTCGGTCGCCGCTCTCAAAGCCCGCAATAAAAACTATGCAATAGCTTGATAACTATAAAATAAGAAGTATGATTTAACAATGAATGATAAATGATTGTTTTAGATTCGTAGCGCGATGGAATGACTCGGGAAGTTATCATTGTATAGCTGAAAATAATGTTGGAAGAGCCGATAAAAGCATTTTTCTTAATGTTTTAGGTAAGGATCAAAACTATAATAAATACGAAGTAGTTTCCATAATTAAGAATACAATAGTCTTTAATTTTAACATAATATTTTAATGTTCCAGTACCTCCCTTCATAGAAGCACCAATATCAGAAGTGATCGTTGCTCATCCTGGATCTAATGTAACACTACTTTGTAATGTATTATATGGAAATCCAGCTCCCACAACCAAATGGGAATTCAGAGCACAAAATTCAGCACCGCGTGTCATTCTTCGGTAAGAAATAGGAACATGAGTTTACATTCTAAAAAAAATGTGTTGTATTGTTGGTAGTAATAGACGGCTATTGGGAAATATTTTTAAATCATTTACATATCAATAATTGTAGTAAAGTTAAAAAAGCTCCTGAAAGTAATGGCGAAGGAACTGCCGCTTCTCGCCAAATTCAATAAGTAATTTTTTTTCAGTTTTTTGTTAAAATTATTAAGTTACAAATTGTTATGAATAAAAATAAACTGTCAAATATCGTTAATTACACTTACAAAATAATGTTACAACATGTAACATCTATGACTCGGTTATTTTTACGAACTATACATTTTACGAAATCATTATTGACGTGTATGTATATATATATGGTCGTTTACGTTTCTGGTAATATGCGTTGAAAAATACGAAGTATCCTTAAAAATGCCAGTTTTCATTTTTCAGAGACAATTCAACTCTGCATTTGATAAATGTATCAAGACTGCAAGAAGGGGCATACATGTGTGTGGTGGAAAATTCTATCGACAATGACAGAATTATATATCAATTAAAAGTTCACGTTTAATGTTACAACAAGACTTGGAAAAAAAATAATTATTGTAAGAAAAATGAAATAGAAAATAAGAACAAGATTTTGTTTTTTATTTTATTTTATTAAATCTGGTAAGTATAAGAAACTGCTTAGATAATAGTGGACACCCCTTCTTTCCGTTGTGACACAAAAACTGCCTTTACAGGAATTCAACTTTCTAGACCTCACGAATTCAATCTAGAAACTTACAAACTTTTACGGCTTAATTTTTTTTTCGCTTTCAAGTACAAACAGTTTGTCCTTTTTCCTTTATAAGTAAGTACCTATTTATAGACGTATTTGCAAATACCCAAATTAGGTAGGATGTAACAGGACAAATAAACAAGTGAGCCACATTAAGCGATACCTACCCATTGTATACAATCAATTTACTAATGGAATGCATGACCCGCGCCCCGCGGTTTCACCCGCGTAAGTCTCGATCCCGTAGATATATTTAAATAAAACGTAGCCTACCTCGAATGGACAGTAGGTAACTACCTAACATACATAGAAACACACAAACTTTCACATTTATAATATTAGTAGGATAGTAGGATTATTTTCGTATATCTTTATATTACACGAGCAGCGCTCTGCGATTTCACCCGCATAACCTCCGATCCCGTGGGAATAAAAAAATATGACTATCCAACACAAAAATATTTTTTCAATTCAAACCAGTACTTTCTGAGATTAGCGCGTTCAAACAAACAAACTCTTCAGTTTTATAATATTAGTATGATATGCATGTCCTACAAACACAGAATCACTACATAGTATAAAACAAAGTCGCTTTCTCTGTCCCTATATCCCAATGTATGCTTAAATCTTGAAAACTACGCAACGGATTTTGATGCGGTTTTTAATAGATAGAGTGATTCAAGAGGAAGGTTTATAGGTATAATACATGCATAATATATCCGTGCGAAGCCGGGCGGGTCGCTAGTACCTAACTAAAACTATAGACTTTAACAGCCCTTTTTAAGCCTCCAGCGGTGGATAATACGAAATTCCTTTTTTAGTAGACACCTAATGTCTAAAAGGAACCATACAAAGTTTCGGACTTCGCGTAGCTTTTGTAGTTTCAGAGATTTCGTGATGAGACTAAATAAAAATAAAAAAAATAAAAAAATAGTTATTGCAGGACATTCCACACATCCCCATCTAGCCCCAAGCTAAGTAACTAGACTTGTGTTATAGGTGCTAGACTACGGATATACTACTTATACAACTTTTCTTTTGTAAATATATATTACCTACTTATAATAGGTACATAGAAACAACCAGACCACAGACAAATATCTAAGCATAAGTCTGAGCCCTGTGTTTGGCAGTCCGGCATGGTGAACATTGTGCCATCTGGGTCGTCAACCCAACTGGGTGGTGTGTAGGTGGGATAATATTGGCGATTCATCCTGTATTAAAATGGGACTATTTTAATGTGGACCCAAGTGTCATTGTCATTAAAATCTTACAAGAATAAATGGAATTACTTAACCATCCCCAGCGGTTAAGATTTTTAACATCTTCTTAGCCCTCAGATCGAATCCCTTCAAATCAATTTGTGTAGGACGGACCACTATGTGGAGTATGCTAGAGGAGGCTTACAGCTAAGCGACGCTCGCTGATCGTTTACAGTCGTGCGGGTTAAGCGACGCCTGGCGCGGTTATGACTTCGATGAGTGGCCAATTATTATTGTGGCAAAAATGTGTTTTCGTGCCCCTCCGTGCTTCGGAAGGCACGTTAAGCCGTGGCTCCCGGTTGCTACCTCTAGTAGCAGTCGTTAGGTCAAGTTAAAGACCTTAAGGCAATCTGAAAACTCTAACAATAGGTGAGCCACACCACTATACGAGAAGAAGAAGACTATGCGGAGAGTGCATGGAGAGAGAGAATGCTGAGAAGAAGCGCACGTGCTTCTGGATTCCATAGTACTTGCGGAAATTAGAATCAGGAAAATAATTGGTGATGTCAACAGTCTTCCAAAAAAATTCATAAAACCACACATCTGGTGGCCAAAATGGATGAGCTGGACTGGTTTTCCCCTTAACAAGTTGCGGAAAACAGCACAAGACAAAAACACAAGTATTGTAATACCTACGGGCTGTTTTCCGCAGTACCTATATAGAATGATGTAAGTACTTGTAAGTACATCGTTCTATATACTTATTTAATTACGTAAATCAGGTCAAGTGCGTGTCATCGGGTCACGCGCAGAGTAGTGTTCCGTGGTTCCGTCACAATAAATGAATAGACTCCAAATTAGGTATATACGTATGTTAACTGCTAGACAAGAAATAACCATGCTGAGTACACAACTTTTAGGATATAGTCTGGTTTCAAATTATTTGTTATATTTATCATAAGTACTAAATTTATTTATTATTATTATTGTCAATCTGAAAAACAATTAACTATATTATACTAAAAAAATAAAAAACATCCTAAAATTCATAAGTACTTGATATGACTGTATTCTGTTTTGTGTTCCATTAAATAGATATTAAATAAATAAACAATATTCTTTCTTGAAATTGGTTTTCAATTGACTCTATGAACATATTAATAGAGTTGACAGTTTAACGGCTAAAACGTCTAATAATTTAATCCAAGAAATATTCAATTGAATTTGTAGTATTTGGTCAACTATTTTTAGTCATATATATATAGTCCTCCTCATCGATTTCGACGACGGCGACCCAGCTATTCATTTTTATACGTTTGCACTTCTATTATGAGCTCTAATATGGCTCGCAAGACCGAACTTGCTTTTGAATACCCTATCACAAATTACACAATAGGGTTGACCCCGGGAGTTGAAGGTATAATTATATGAGGGCTTAGGTCGCTCTTTTCGTACTTGACGCTTCACATCAAGCGTTTCGAGCCGGCTTTCCTCAAAGTTTTTAGTATGCCTGTAAATTGTAGAGCGCCAAGAGGACCTTTCCGAGGCAAGCCGCTCCCAAACAGCAGGGTCAATAGCGCAGGCTGTTAGATGCCGCCTCAACACGTCCTTGTAGCGTAAATGTTGACCGCCGTGCTTCCGCTTACCCTCTGCCATCTCTGAATAGAAGACAACTTTGGGAAGGCGAGAGTCGTCCATGCGGAAGACGTGCCCGCACCACCTCAGCTGGCGCTGCATGAGGAGAGCCTCCATACCAAGCATGCCGGAGCGACGCAGAACCTCGGTATTTGGCACACGGTCCTGCCATTTGATGTTCATAATTGACCTTAGACACCGGAGATGGTATGTGTCTAATTTTTTGATGTCGGCCCTATATAAGCACCATGTCTCGGCACCATATAGAAGCACAGGTAGAATAAGTGCCTTGTACACACTTATCTTTGTCACCAACTTGAGGTCATGGGAATTCCAGACGCGCCTCGTAAGTTGTCCGAAATTGGCAGCGGCGTTTGCAATACGTGATGGTATCTCTGAAGCTAAAGTGTTGTCACGCCGGATATTGCTTCCCAGGTACTTGAAATGCATTACCTCTTCCAGCGGCTTCCCATCCAAATTTAGTGTAGATGCATCGGCATTGCTGCCTCGTGGTGGTTGTTTAAGGATCTGGGTCTTGGTAGCGCTAATGACCAGCCCAAATCGTTGACAAGACTGATGTAGTGAATCAACATAGCTTTGTAGGTGAATCATGCTGTCAGACATAAGGCAGACATCATCCGCGTAGAGGATCTCCAGTACAGGGAATTTTTTCAATTTTGTTTTAGCCCTGAACCTTGATACGTCAAATACACCCTTCTCTGTACGAAAATTAAGTTGGATTTGGTCACTACAACATTTCAGTGCATCTCTCATGACAACTGCGAAGTAAATGGCAAAAAGAGTTGGTGCCATCACGCATCCTTGCTTTACTCCACACGTGACTTGGATCTCCTCAGAAAGTTCGTTTTCATGTTGAACCTGCGCTTTCATGTCATCATGAAATTGACGCACGAGGTTAACAAACTTCTTCGGATATCCCGACCTTTGGAGAACAAGCCAGAGGGCCTCGCGTGGAACTCTATCAAATGCCTTCTCTAAATCGACAAAGCACATATAGAGGGGCCGCTGATGTTCTAAGCTTTTCTCCTGGAGTTGCCTAACGACACTAATTGCATCAATGGTACCCCTGCTAGGACGGAAGCCACATTGACTTTCAGGTAGGTACTTTTCAGCTAGTTCACTCAGGCGGCTGTTGACAATGTGCGCGAGGACCTTACCAGCACTCGCGAGAAGCGATATACCTCGATAAGAGCTGCAATCGGAGACATCTCCTTTCCCTTTGTACAGCTTACAGATCACCGCATCCCGCCAGTCCTGTGGAATTTCTTCACTTACCCACACTCTTAGAACAAAATCGTACAGTCGCTTTAAAATATTACCGCCACTGTATTTGTATACTTCAGCAGGAAGTTGATCCAATCCAGGTGTCTTAGCATTTTTAAGACGATTGACTGCTTTCGCAAACTCCTCAAAAGTAGGGGGATCATCCAGGGTTTGACAAACTGGCAGCTCTTCAAGCGAATGCACATAAGACAGGTCAACGCTGAGCGCACTGGGATTCAGAACATCATTGAAATGTTCAGCCCATCGCATTAGTACGGCATTTTTCTCCGTAACTCGGTGCTGTCTGTCTTTGGAGTACATAGGGGCTATTTTCCGTACTCGTGGGCCAAATATCCCTTTTATGCCTTCGAAAAATTTGCAAGTTTGGTGAGAGTCAGCATAAAGCTGCAATTCGGCAGCTTTATCCTTCCACCACTTATTTTTTAGTTCACGAACCCTAGATCTCAGTTTCTGTTGAGCTTCCTTCTTACTGCGCGCATTCGCCGACTCTGTGTTCAGTTCACGCCTGTGTCTTTCAACTAGGGCTTTGATCTCCACATCCGATGCGTCGAACCAGTCTTGGTCTTTCTTTGTAGTTTTCCCCAAAGCTTCAAAAGCACAGGCATGAAGGTGTTTTGAGAAGAACCTCCATTCTTCATCTATGGAACACCCGGTCTCCGTCTGCGAAGCGTCACTAGCAAAAAGTGCGTCCAACGCAACGCCCAGCTCCTGTGAAGCAATAAGTTTGGAAAAGGCAAGTTTTGGTGGTATCTTGTGGGGTGTACGTCGTGGTGCCTTAAGCTCAAGAAACAGCCTGGATCTAATCAGACGGTGATCAGTCCAACCCATCGCCCCACGCATTGCTCTTGTTATAAGAACGTCACCCAGGTCTTTTCGGCGAACAATGATGTAATCAAGAAGATGCCAATGCTTGGACCTAGGGTGCATCCACGAAGTCTTATATTTTTCAGGAAGTCGAAAGAATGTGTTCGTGATGCCTAGATCAAATTCAGCACACAACGATAAAAGCCGTAATCCATTATCGTTACATTTCCCCACACCATGTTTGCCTAGAGCACCGTTCCAAAGATCATATTCAGCACCCACGCGAGCGTTAAAATCACCTAACAAAACGATTTTATCATGTCTCGGGATACACGCAAGGATCTGACGCAGACTTTGGTAAAATGCCTCTTTATCCTCGTCCAGTGATGGCAAAGTGGGGGCATAGGCACTTATGAGATGCATATACTTATTATTCGTTGTTGGAAGGCGCAGAGTCATGAGACGGTCATTGAAACCCTTAGGAAGTTCACTCAAATCTCTAGCTAGCCCATTCCGAATGGCAATGCCCACACCGCTTCCCGCCCGTTCACCAGCAGGCCGTCCACTCCAGTAGTAAGTGTAGCCGCCAAGCTGTTCACAAAGCTCTCCGCTATCGCTCATGTGGGTTTCACTAATTGCAGCTATATCGATGTTGTAGCGAGCCAGCTCTCTCGCTATGAGAGCAGTTTTTCTCTCTGGACATAAGTTGCGGTCATTGTCCAGTAAAGTTCGAACGTTCCATGTGGCAATGCAAAGTTGTTTGAGTTTAATGGTAGAATTCTTATATTTCTTCTGTGTCTTTCGACCGCGTTGAAACGATGTCTAGGCGCCCGCGGTTTGGCACCCAGATGATGGATGGGACAGACTATTTTTAGGCCACCTTTTCTAGGCCCCTCCTCTGTGCAGAGGAAAGCAGAGCGTTCCTAAAAAGGGCTGCTTTGTCACCAGTTGTGCTGCCGAACCCAGAGTCCCGTCCCAATCGACTCCAAGAGCGACCACTCTCCCCTGGCCGCCTACGTGCAGAGTGCTAACTAAAGTCTCGGCACATCGTTACCTCAACCCCACCGCCAACACTCTATCGCCGCAGGTCTTTTGAAATGCTCAAGTCCGGTAGGAATAACTGGGTCATCTGCGCGTGAATTTATTTAAAGTGAACCAACGGTTGCGCTGGTGCAAGTCCACTCTCTCGTCCCGCCCTCTGTTGTCCGATGGACCGGAAAACCGGTACGACCGGCAGAAATTGGGATGCAGTGAGAAGCCGTAAACCACTGAATGGACCCTGGTAAACGCCCTTGAGGTTTTTCACATTACCTTTACGTACCGATGGTTAGAGAGTAGATATCGATACAAGATG
The DNA here is from genome assembly GCA_907269075.1 of Idaea aversata. Lineage (NCBI taxonomy): Eukaryota > Metazoa > Arthropoda > Insecta > Lepidoptera > Geometridae > Idaea > Idaea aversata. Next base: position 5,696,057 of record OU026103.1, read on the forward strand.
ATTCGGGGATCAGCCGATAACTACATCGTAGATGATTTACAGATGCTTGAGATGTAGCCCCCTTCTCTAGGTTTAGCCCACTTGCGTGGTTTCCCGGAGTGTGGCCGTCGTACCTAGGTACGACTTCTTGGAGCCACTAGAGAAGAGATTGTGGAGATAGATGACACTCCACTACACTCCAAATCATAGTCATAGGTATTACATGTAATAGTACATTGTTATCCTAGGTGTGAAAGTCACTCATTACAAGTCCCGAGACGGAGTTTGGCGCCCGAGCGTAGCGAGGGCGCTAATAGTTCGAGGGACTTAATGAGTCTTTCACCCTAGGTAAACACTGTGCTTTTCATTACGAATAAAACATAAAAATTTTCATAACAACGAGAGTGAATGAGACTATGAGACTCCATACCACATGAGTAGGTACTCATGTGTCCATACTACCTGATCCTCTTACAAGGTTGGGACCAAAGAGGTTATACATTATGTAGTGTTTTTTTTAGGTTTCTGCTATTTGTATTCTATACTTAAATACGGCGGTACTTACCGAAGAAGTTTTTATTAATGAGTTAATCCAACATTGGGAAATGACGCGAAGTCCGTAGATTTAACTTACAGTTTTTGTAACACGGTTTGTCTAGAAAATGTTATTTACACAAAATACACAATCATAAATGAAAAACCAGATTAAACTTAACACAATAACATAATAAAAGAAGAAAAAATAGTACTAATTAAAACGTTTAAAATAATTTGGAAGTGCTAGCATTTCCCACCAGTTTTTTTTAACTCAACGTACGACATCAGCAACATCGAAAGGGCGCGGGCGGCGCGGCATGGTCATAGGTCGCTTTGACCATTTTCGTCTTTACATTTATATTATTAAATAAGATATCTTGAACTAAATATAGGTACCGACTTGAATTTGATTACTGAGAAAAAAGTTACTTAGTACTAAACTCTGGCAGTATGCATGAGCCGTGCCAAGCCATAATTATTATTTTTTGTTGTAAAAAAAAAAAGCAAGGAGGTTAGGTTAGGTTAGGTTGTTTTTGAAGTTCCTAATGCGTATGATACTGATACTGGCTACATGCAGATTGCACAAGTCGTGCGAAGCCATAATTTGATATGACAGCTGTCAGTGAAAGCGAAAAGCCCTAGGGCTGGAAATTTTATTTTCTACACGCTCTTCAGGCATATTTAGACCTACTTTCGGAGTATGAGTAATGAAAAGTATATTTTCTTGTGATACCTACTTTTTCTCTAATTATTTTATATAAGTAGTAGTCGATTAGGAAGTGGAATCAGTTGTTTGCGTCTGTCTTTCCTGACGTGTACAATTTGGAGGTCTGCAAGTTGCGAGGTATCTTCTAGGAAAGTGTGTTACATCTTAGGCCGCATCGTCACCTACCATCAGGCATGTGTGATAGTGGTCAATCGCTGACCTATCATCATAGGTTAAAAAAAAACTTCGAAACGTAGTTTGAGCTTTTGTTTGTTCGTCATGAAAGCGACCGTACGTCAATATACAACGCAAATAGGAAAATCATAAATTAAATGCTCATCCAAGTGCGTTGTCACTTAAATATTTTCTTACAATATAAAAAAAAAAAAAAAAAATTACCTGACTACGGCGAAGCCAAACGGGAGGGTTATGTTTTTGACCCATTATGTATGTATGTTCATCTGTTCCCATCTAATTACACATTTATTAGACAATACACAAAAAACATCCTACTAATATTATAAAGGTGAAAGTTTGTGTGTGTGTATCTATTTGTGTTACTCCTTCACGCAAAAACTACTGGACCGATTGCGATGAATAAAAAATAGTTTGTATTATCTACCGTTAAAGTACCGTTAATAACCGTAAATCAGTTAACTTTTGCTGATGATGAATATAGTGATGCCTTAATATTTTATAATACAAACTAGCTTTTGCCCGCGACTTCGTCCGCGTAGAAGTCGAAAATGGACCAAGGAATCGCGTTGTCCCATACAAACTTTGCCCCCTTTTTCACCCCCTTAGGGGTAGAATTTCGGAAAATTCTTTCTTATCTGATGCCTACGTCATACAAAGAACACACCTTCCAAGTTTCAGGTCTCTACGATCAGCGGTTTAGGCTGTGCTTTGATCAGTCAGTCAGTCAGTCATTCAGGAGAAAGCATTATAAATGTATAGATAAAATGTCCGCGTAAAAGTCGAAAATGGACCAAGGAATCACGTTATCCCATACAATCTTTGCCCCCTTTTTCACCCCTAAGGGGTAGAATTTCGGAAAATCCTATCGGATCAGAATCGGAATTTTATATCGGATGCCTACGTCATACAAAGAACACACCCTGCAAGTTTCAGGTCTCTACGATTAGGGTTTTAGGCTGTGCGTTGATCCGTCAGTCAGTCATTCAGGACAAAGCATTTTATATGTATAGATTAGATTAGGTATTGTAAACATTCATATTTCCCACATCACTTCTAATCCACAAAATAGCCATGACACTGAGAATTTAACAATTTTCCCTGTACCTACTACTATCAGTGCAAATAACTATAAATATAAGGGAGATGAGTAACATTTCAGTATTACTTAATTAAGTTGCACTGGACAGTCAATATGTCCGCCCAGTTGTCTTTAATTTTAATTTTGTATCTCAAAATTCTCTATGTAACATGTCTTGGAAATAGTAGTTTAACATTCGTCATTGACGACACATATTCTATGAAGGACGACATAGACGAAGTGATACGGGGAAGTTATGATTTACTGGATTACGTTCTGAAGACGAAATCTAGTGAAATTGAAGATCTTATTCTAGTTACGTTCAACGATCCAGGTAATAAACATCTTCTATTTTACCCTTTTTAAGTTATGGTATCGCATTTGAATTTCATCTTCCCTACTTGTACAATTAATGTATTTAAAAATAGTATGTCTTATATAAGTTATGGCAGCGCTCCGTGGTTTCACCCACGGAACTCCCTGCGGGAATATCGGGATAAAAAGTAGCTTTGTGTTACTCCCAACAAAATAAATGAATACTCATACTAAGTTTTATCTAAATCGATACAGTAGTTTCTGAGCATATTCGTTACAAACAAAAAACAACGTGCCACTTGGAATCAAAAAAAATCCTTACATTCTTTGATTGAAACCATTTGAAATCCTCGCTGCGATCAGGATACTTTAGAATCCTTCACTCTGCCTTGGATTCAAAATAGTGCCATAACGTAAAAGTTTTAAGCTATTGCTAAGCTTTTATCGCGGGCTTTGAGCGCGGCGACCGAATCAAGAAATTCCGTAATGAAAATAAAACCTAACACCCCCCACTTCGCCTACCATGTAGCTCGGCCGAGCGTTCGCTTAACGTGTATGTATATGGTACGACTGTACGAAGCTCGCACGATGCAATAGCTTTACCGCGGCAGTCCCCGAGTGCCACACGTTTTTTTTAACGTCACCTGGAGCTACAATTTACTGATACATTGGACCAATCGTTAATTTACAGGAGCGAAAATACGAGCAAACACAAACAAATACAAGAAAACTGAATTTATCCAAGCTTTGAAAAGCATACATGTTCATTATGGTGGTGACTGTCCAGAATACTCAATGGAAGGAATTATCGAAGCCCTAGAAATAAGCAGACCTAACTCGTATTTGTATGTGTTTACCGACGCATATGCTAAGGACTTTTATAGAGTGCAGGAAGTCATAAATCTCTGCGAGCAAAAGCAATCACAGGTAGATAATAAATAAAAAACTTTTAATTCTAATTAATTAATAAACTGCGACAAGAATCTAAGAAACTATTAGGGATGATTCTCATTAAACCGGGTCGTGCTTGGGGCGTGCCGTGTACGTGGCCCTGATGGGGCACGGATTTGAAACGTATACATACATTTCGTATGAAGCAATTTATATTACACAGTGCATGATCCTTGCCCGGGCGACCGACGCGCGACGCTCGTCTACTCCACGGATCCTCCACGTCCCCTCGGCGCACTAACGAGTATTTGAGTGAAAAAATCGGACAAAAATATTTAATTTATTTATATAATTTTATGTGCAATTAAATTAAATAAAACACAAAGTTTGACCAATATAATAATTATATATTTAAAATTTTACATCTTTTTACATTTTTAGGATTCTTCAACTTCTTCTTCGTCGGAACTTTCGTCTTCGCTTTGTCTATTTTTAAATACCGTGCTGGCAGACATCATTTCTATTGCCTCCTTTGAGAAAGGCTGTCTTTTTTTATTTTGCGTCTTTCTGCTGCAGCTGATAAATGGATCTGAACTTAAAAGAAGTCTGTTTATTATATCTATGTTGCAGTCTCTGCGCGAAAATTTGCGGGAAAAATGTAATCTGTATTGCCTAAAATGTTTGTTTCGGGCTTCAGCTGCCTCTTCCGATAACTGGCCAATAGGTAGGAGTGCATGAGCTATTACTTCACCTCCATGTATCAAAATTTTGTGTATGGTTGGTGACATGGGATGCCAACCATACAGATCGACATATATTTTTGCAGTTTCATTTGCGTATGCTTCAAATTTTTCTACATCAATGTTATTGCCACTTGATATTACTTCTAATATAATTTTAAACCTTTTTATTAAATCGACATTGATGCCAGTTATTCTTGAGGAGCATTCCGGATCTGCAAAAAATCTCCTTGACGTGTTCCCGTCATTAGTGTTCCCAAACCCTGCTTTGGGAACATCTACGAGTAATCCCATTTCCTCTTTAAAGGCTTTTTGTAGTTTTTCTTTAGTCTCTTTTACAATTATTTTTTCTTCTGTAGACCGTGCTTGCCATTTTTGTAAAGGCAATTTATAGGCTAAATGTAAAATAGATTCGAAAAATCGAATTCTTGCGTGAAGAATTGATAATCCAAACTTCAACGTTTCTACTTTACTTTCTTTTTTAATTAATTTATTAAAATCCTTCGAAGTCTGTCCGCAAATGTAGCATCTCATTGTAGATGAGGTGTCTGTAGCAGCATTACATACCTTGCCATCAATCATGGTAAGTAACAGTTTATGTTTTATTTTGCTGCCATCAATTTCTGTCTCCTGAAGCTGTTCGGCTTGGTTTTCAATGTATTGTATTTCTTGTTTTGTGATATCTTTTGTTTCATTTATAAATCTTATACGTATGGGTCTGCAGAATCTGACTGAAGACGGAACCGGATTTTGCCAAATGATTTTTTTCTCCTCTTCTTCAATGATAACAGATAGTCTTAGAGGCACTAGTGAGCTTTGAAAAATATTTGCATCACTATCTCCGTGATTTTCGAATTTTTGCTTGTATTGTGTCTGCTGAGATCCGTCACATCCCCATTTCGAAATTAACACCATATTTTGTTTTTCTTCTTCAGTGCATGACGTATTGACAACCTCCGCTATATATTTGTACAAGCGCAATGCAGTGTGATTTAGTAATGCTTGAAGTTTAACTTCTGCGCTTGTCTCAGTGACATGTATTGATTCTTCCTCGGGATAACATTCAATCTTAGCCATTTGTATGACAGAATAGCATGGGTAAATAGCTTTACCAGATCTGTGGATTATTTCCCATTGTCTTCTAGTGAAATCACCTTCAACAAAGATAGCCAGTGCTTCTGCTGGCGTATATTTTTTTACAGTTGTTTGCTTCTTGGTACTAGAAATAACTTTTCTAAGTTTAGTAGCTCTGGTGGGTGAAGCCATTAATTCTTTAATTATTTTTGATGCATCTTTATTTCCTGAAGTGCCCTGACTCACGCCGGCAGCATAAGTCAACTCCTCGACAGATACTTGTTCACGCAGATCTTTTGTTTTTCTCCGTTTGCTACGGTCACACACATCTTCAAATGATTTTTTTGGACGTCCAGGTTTTGGTAAGGTCATTTCAGGCCAGTTAGGTAATTCCATCGAAGATGTAAGCCACACTTCATTACTTTTTAAAAACCGTTCTTCTTTGTATGAAGCTCCTCTCCACTTCTTTTTGAATTCACTTTTAAAGTGCTTCAAACCATTTACCATTTTATGTTTCTCATGTTCCGGACAATTTGTCAATTGGACAAGTCTATCTTCAAACAATGAAAACTTTTCTTCTATTTTGTGGCCCTTGAATTCATTCAAGATCTCCCACAATGCTCTTCTAGTAAATATCTTGATAGTTCTCGAATTATCTGTACGACAAATAAATAAATATATTAACTTAAAATAATTGTGTAATTTTTACGTACGATTTAAAAGTCATATAAAACAAAATGGCGGACGTAGGCGGATGGTTTTATTATGATTTACAATAGCCAACAAATCAATTATTATATTGTTATAAAAGTTGTAGCCCGACAAGACACGACATATACATAAAAACACGATTGTTTGAAAAAGTAAAGCAAAAAAATGTACCTAAATTGTAACTGTTTTCATATCACATAAAAATATAAATTTTATACGACAAAGTAATCATGTAATATTTTAAAATGTAGTACATACCTTCTTCTGCCATATCCAATAAAAGTTTTTTCTAAATTGAACCACACAAACACACAACTGTGAAGCGAAGTTATAGTGCGAACAAAAGTGCCGAAAACAAAGACATGCGACTCCACGAACGGCTGAGTTTCGACTGATTTGTTAAAACAGGTCTAGAGCGGGGGGATTTTTAATGGCCGCCGTCTAAAAGGTCGGTTACCTGGCTATAGGAACAATAGCTTACATGACACTTTTGACTAAGTTGCACATTTTTACTTATGTCCGATTTTATTGATCTAATAATCGTTAGTGCGGCGGTGGCGCGGCGCGAGCGGCAGAAAACCTGTAATCTAAACGAGCAGCACGGACGGGCTCCGCTTTGGACTCGGCCCGGTCTAAATAATGAGAATCATCCTTTATTCAGATAATTACACTGCGAGTAAAATGAACACTCATTTTGGCAAAGCGTCCGCGACTTGACAAATAAAAAAATTAAAAAGATATATGCGCGAATAAAAGGTGTTATACTATTGTAGTATATACCTATAGCAGTGGCGTAGTTATGCTACTGTGTTCAGGACTGAAGTTAAACTATTAGCTATTAGGCACGATCTTCAAGTCATAAAAGAAGCGCAATTCGATGTGGCACAATATTCATATCGCACTACCATTACAACGTAATGAGCACAAGATATCATATTGGCCATCTGCCGTCACCTTTTTTTTTATTTTTAGGTAATTTTCGTTTTGACTGACCAATGTTATTCAGATGACATAAGAGGATACAATGTATACTACGAAATAGCTAAGGCTTGTTCGGGATCAGTTATAACAATTAGCACGAAGGAAGTTCATTTGGTAAGTTATAGTATCCTCTGTCAAAGAATAGTAATACATTTTGATAGAGGTCTTCCTCTGGATCAGAGTTTTTCAACATGTGGGCCGCAAAGTATCACTCGGGGGGTCGTGGGTAATCGAAAAAGTAAGGTGTTTTTATTGCAGTTACAACTAAAATAACAAACTACGACTTCAATGAGATGGCTGTACCTATCTATTTTAGAGACGCTAAGTAGGTAATTAGAGTCTATTTCTTTTTTTGTTTGAATGTTTACCATTGAAGAAAATATCAATGCGCATAAATAAGAAATGGTACTTGTTAACACAGATCTCGCCTGTTCCTTGTCTTTTCGATATAGATTCTCTCAATATAGAGAAAATTAAATACAAAGCCTTTGAATGAATGCTGTAGGTACCTACTTTTATTTTAAACTTGTAAAGGGGTCGTCTTTTCAAAAAAGTTGAAAAACACTGCTCTGGATTATATATCTAACTACTTTACGTACAACTAATGTTAATGTATTGAACTGTTTATTTTTTAGGCCGTTGATGTGATAAAAGATTTTGTTGAAGACAAAAAAACAATTGTTAAAATGATAACAGTACAACGGAGTTTGTCACCTACTAATATATCGGTAAGTTTTGTATACAGGGTTATTGGTAATCATATTAGCGAGCGGTTGAGGGCCACATCTGTGCACCTAAACAAACAACTTTTCTTCTACGACTTTTATAATTCGAACATCTTTTTTGAAAATTTTGAGGTTATGTAAATTCTAAATCAGATGATTTTTTAAAACAAAGGTCGTTCTGACTTAGATAAATGAATAATAAATTAATCTTAAGGTTAATGACCTCTCCGTGTATGGAACAGCTGATTTTTAGGTAATAATAAAAAAATGTATGTTTCTAATTTCTAAAAAATTGTAGAACAACAAAATGTTTGTTTAGGTGCATGGAAGTGGCCCTTACCGCTTGCTTGTATTATGATACCCAATAATATTCCTTATTATAAAATTATTGTTACTTCTATCTCTAAACAGCTTTATTTCGTGCACTATGTTATTTCATTTCATCACTTAGTAATAGTATATTATTATGTAATTTATAAAACTCCTTATAATCTGTATGTTTCCAGTGGAAATGATTTTTTGCATTAAATAGGTATGATGCAAATATTTTACGTCAGCAAATGCGATTGATTATGAGACCCTAAACCTTAAAGCAACGACCGTGAAGTCACATCATCTAGCTGCAGGTCATTTTACCGAAAAATAAATATATACAAAATCTTCACGGAGTGAGCCTTCAAAGAAGAGCTTTGAGGTCATCGATTGTTTTCTTGCGTCAATTCAAATTAATGAAGAAAAATGTTTTACTTCTTCAGTTAAATAACGTTGTTTGATAGAATAAACGATATTTGCAAGAGCTTTTTAGTAAACGTAGTAAAGTAATTTTTATAAAATACCTACTCACTCGACAACTTACGGTCAACAAGCCAATTGTGGTGGTGTAACAGATGTGTAACAGTTATATTTTTTGGTTCCAGTTCAGTTTAGATGAAAAAATAGAACATGCAATCATCACCGTATCAGGTTCAAGTGTTGAGTTTTATATGGGAGAATCAGTAGAACCACTTATGTGGACAAATAATTTTAAGGTACGTACGAGTTTTTTAATTATTATAGAGCTTGATCAAAAAAATATGAACAATAGCGCATATTTTAATAACGTAACGATCATCATTCGACCTTTGTTTGTTTGCCTTAGAAGAAGTACCTACCTATTTTATAGCAAACCAGCTGTCCTGACAAACGGTGTTTTGCCATTTACAAAAAAATTTAAATTAATGAAAAAAATAGATGTTGTTCGATTCTCAGACCTAACGAATATCCTACACATAAAATTCATACAAATCGGTTCAGTCGTTTAGGTGGAGATGGGTAACTAACACCGCGACACGAAAATGTTACCTATATCAATAGGGATAAATATTTTATATCGATATACCTACATAATAAAATATGACCCGTATTCCAGAACAATCCTTAAAATGCTATTCTAGTTCAAAAATGACATATGCGGTGCAAAATTGGCCGATAAAAAAAATGTTTTTTACGCAATTATTCTTATTAAGTATTTTACACCAAATATTTCGATTTAATGATAGATAGATATCAAAAAAACACTACCAAGTCAAATATAAATAGAGTTTTATTTGTCAACATCGTCGTTTTGGAGGTAAAGCAAAGTTTCACTTCGTCGTATTACTGAGCCAGCGTATTATAAAACGTAGGTAAGTATTTGGAAGTCGGACTGGATGATACCATGTCAGTAAGGTTTTCTTAATCAAACCCAGTTTGACTTCCAACTTACAACTTGAAATTTGACTTTGTAGTGTTTTTTTGATAATCCGTAGTATTTAAGATTTTTATTTTTAACTTTTTAGTTTATTATTGTAATATATTTTTTAAACTTTTTGTTTTTTTCTTTGTAATTTATTTTTGCTTCATTTTTGAAGTCGGTTTTTAAATTTTTAAATTTATTTTTTATTCGATACTTTTTAGTGGTAGGTAGTATAGTCTAACACTGTCGGTGTTAGGTACAATCTGGTAACAAACGTACAGTCCCACCGCAGAGCACCAAAACTGTTGTCACAACGGTGAGTCTGCAGTTCTGTTCCCGACTGTACCTACTAACTAACCTAACCAATATCTAACATCTTAACATTGATCATTAGAAACCATAAATATAAATATTGCAAGACATTGCACACATCTGTTCATGTTTTCGAAGATCCTCATCATTTTTTTAGCCTTTTAGTTCATATTTTTTTGGAAGATATCTAAAAGATGTTTCGGCAGATACAAATTGAAACGGTTTTGAGGTGCAATTCTGTTAATCATTCCAAAGATCCTCGTCAGATCTTCACCAAATTTTTATGGGACCACCCTTGAGGTAGACCTTTTCCAACAGAAAAAGAATTATCAAAATCGGTTGATAAACAAAGAAGATATGCGGGAACATCCATAAAAAAAATACATACAACCGAATTGAGAACCTCCTCCTTTTTTTGAAGTGGGTTAAAAAGTTAAGGGCGAATCTTCTAAAATCGTGCAATTTGAGAGCTTATTTCAATTTAAATTACGTTTCATCTGAATCAAGTTTAAAGTGCAAATCGTAACTCAAGGCTCAAGGACCCATCCTAAGAACGCATTTTGCCTCAAGTTTTCTTATCTGAAATTCGTCTCAACCGTAGATTTTATCTCTGGTATTTAACTTATTACTTAAAAATAACCATATCGACAGACGACGTCGTTAAACTTCCGTGAGATATTCTTGTGAAATCTTCCAATACATACATACTTAAACTAACGGTCGTTAGTGACGTTAACATTAGTCAAGATAAAATAACTGAGAGTAGAGTACATTGTCACTCAAATTACGTTTTAAATCACAGCAATAAGCTGCTATATTTTCTTTGAGGAATCGCTTCGCAAGTGACGTTAAAAATTCAAATCACTATTATAATCTAGACTCGAAAAGAGATCAGTGACCGAGTTGCTTTACGTTTTGGAATACGGACCTACGTCTATCAGAATGCATTTGAATAATTTGTTGTACTAAGCATTCTTCTTCGTACACAATATAGCCAGTGATATGAGGAGAAAAAAATCCTTCAAAGACTTACGAATAACCTTTAAAGTCCCTTTGTCTATCATGTACTATTAATAATTTGTTTTGATTTTGCGAGTGAAATTTAATGTCAGCCAAAACCTGAGAAACCACGATTAAAAACTATGAATTTTATTGTAATCTTGTTTACATTTTCAATAGGTCGTCAAATTAGTAAATACTTATCCGGGAACTTACACTGCCTGGGTAAGAGGTTACGGTGACGTATCAATAGTGGTGCATGGAAAGACAGATTTGACATTTGAATACGGTTTTTCTGATGTTGAACCCAAATCTTTAGCCGACACATCCAAACAGCCTATTGCAGGTAAGATCATTTCGTAAACCCACAAATTTTAGTCAAATAAAATTTGCTTAGTTAATAAATTAAATAAGATAATTTAATTACCAATTTTCATGTAGGTACAGTCGGCTGCATAATTGCATCCCTCGGTAGAGTTTTAAAATTACCTATTATTGGAATGTTTGCATTCTAATAATTTGTGTTTGATTAATTGATGAGTTAGAAGACTATAAACTTCACCTAAAGCAGGTGTCTAGAATCTTGCTTGTGTTCAAAACATTCTTATAACAGCCGTTTTGGAGCTCTACGGTGGGTCAGCAATTATGCAGCCCGACTGTACATTCAATTTAAGGTGAAGTAGGATCTGAAAACCCCTATCCCATTCCATAAATTTTGTGCTTGTTTTTTCTTTACAATCGCTGTAAAATTGAAAAATTTAAAAAAGATAACGAATTTTTAAAGATTTTTTTACGTTTTTTTTTCTTTCAAGGCAAATCACTCTAATCGTGTTTTGAAGTGTAAGACAATACAAAGCATTTTTTCACCTTTACTACAGTAGGAATATCATTCTATGAAACACCTCTATCGCGCTCCTGGTCTTGTTCCCTCGTCTCATTGTTTTCACATCACCTGATAAATAATAATCTTAAAGCTTCACTACATACAGAATGATTATCAAAAAGTTGTGTAAATTTTATATTATTTTTAATATCACAGGTAAAGAACATTATTTGTCAATTTCTGTACGTGATCCTGAACAGGAAATAAACATCCAAACAGCGGCAATAATGTCGACTAACGAAAAAGTTCTAATGGAATTCCCTCTAAGGAAAATAGGAACAGATTTTTACATCACTGGACATTTTCTACCACCAGAAACCACTTTTAAAGTAGCTGTATGTATTGAAATATGACAATAAAACAACATATTTATAGAAAACATTAGTTAAGTGAAAATTCTAAACGTGCTTACAGGTTAAAGGTACCATAAAAAAGACAGGAAAGCCCATTGTTAGAGTTTCTAAGATCAGCGTTAAACCTCGGTTACCGGATGGTAAGTAGCATATTATTAAATACCTACAGAATAACATAATATTACTCTTCTAAACTTGTATATTCTAGGCAAGATTTAGCCCAGTCTCTTTTGAATGAAAATACAGATGGTAGGACAATAAATTATATTAATTAAATCGATAACATCATAACGTTCTTGCATCATTCATACCTGAAAATTCTCTATCTCTTAGGCTTATATAACCTAACCCCCGAATACTGAAAGGCTACCTAATCTTAAGTGGCATTTAAGAGGGAAGGGTACCGGGGGCTCTCTCCATACAAACGTAGGCGACTGTTTTCTCCCTGGATAATGACACTAGAGCAAATAGTTTTGTAGCATAAAACTTATGACTGTCATTACCAATATGACCATGCCCCTATGTTTTGTTTTTTCTATTTTAAATCTTAATTTCTATGATAATTAGAAAATGAAAACATAGGGGCATAGTCATGGCAGTTATAGGTTTTATGGCCCAAGAAATATTATGACTAGGTATTTATAATGCTGTTGAAATTCTAATGCAATAGGTTTTATGTAGTTTGTTATTTGTGTTTTAATATTTTTATTTTTATTACTTTCAGCAAAAATCCCTAGCGTCACTATCAAAGAAGGTTCTAAAATCGAAGTCAATTATGGCGGTAGTGTTTCACTGCATTGCGAAGTATCCGCATATCCTAAACCTAAAATACAGTGGTATGCTTCTGCTAACAGCAATTTCCTGGAATCCCAAGTAAGTAAATGAAATAAAAAGATAAGTACCTAAGTAGGTATTCTAGGTATCTATGTAGGTAGATAATTATAGAATATCGATAAGTAAATAAAAATTGTTTTTTCCAGAGTTCTATGATCGAATTTCCTTACAAATATGTAAGTAATTTAAAAATGGACCATATTAAACGATCTAAAAGTTATATTTGCGAAGCAAGTAATGACCGAAGAATAATAGGAAATAGTATAACAATAAATGTGGTTTCGCCATTAAAGACGATTGTAATGCTTCCTGGTAAGATTTTTTTTTTAAATTATGGAATTAGTTGTTGAGAATAGTGAACAATAAAATTTAACGGAACTGCTTGCCATTTCAGTAAATAGTTTTTAAAAGTAGTAATGGGTAACAGATCAATGGCCATGGTGATAATAACTGTTGTAATAAATTTATGATTTCAGCTGTTACTAAAGCAGCATATGGCAAAGAATTGAAACTTAAATGTTTAATACACTCCTCCTATCCTACGGAAACAAAATGGTATTTCAACGGGCCTCAAGACAAATGGTCATTATCTGCCGATAGATCGGAACTGACTATTAAAGAGATGGAGATGGACCTTGAAGGGCAATATTCTTGTAAAGTATTCTTAAAAAATGACCCTGAAATAGCAGAAGTACAAACGACTCGAGTTAAAATTGTCGATTTAGGTAAACTGGCGCAATCCTTTATGTACTTCTAAGTATTTAATTTATCTTTATATATATAATTCTACTATAAGTGTGTATGTCACTGAACTCCTACTGAACGGCTGGACCGATTTGAATGAATTTTTTTGTATGTGTTTGGGTGGCGCCCTGAATGGTTTAGATTTTCAAATCAGCACGGTGTTTTCTCTTTTTAATGGCAAAACAACGTTTTCCGGGACAGCTAGTTTAATATATAAATAATATTATTATTCTCGATAGGTACATACAATAACGTATGTTTAAAAAAACCGAAGTGCGAGTCGGACTCGCGTCGAAGAGTTTTCTTACCTTTATGTTCTGTTTTTAGTATTTATTGTTATAGCGGCAACAGAAATAGGATCATCTGTGAAAATTTAATTTGTCCAGCTATTACGGTTCATGCGATACAGCTAAACCTAGTATTATATGAAAAAAAAAAGAAAAGTAATATAAGTAGTATATCCGTTGTCTAGCACCCATAACACAAGTCTAGTTACTTAACTTGGGGCTAGATGGCGATGTGTGGAGTGTCCTGCAATATTTATTTATTTATTTTATTTATATAAGTTTCCATCGTGCATAGGCATCCTGTTGTTGATGGGTACGATGTGGACGGGCGACGGTTGTGACTTTATGTCGATGTGAGTGCTCTCTCAGCGCAGTGGTTTCCTAGGTCGTTTTTACCCTTTGGGTACGGAACCATAAAAATAGACAAAAATAAAAAATATTAAAGTGAAATGTAGACTTTGGCTAAAAATCAGCGCTGTGGTTTTCTAGGTCATAGCAGCATTATGCTCAGCTCATCTATATAAGCTTTATAATAATATTTATTTAAATGCTATTACTAGACTAAGTTTTTCATACGTTACAGTATAAGTTCATGTGCAATATGATAAAGTCTATTGTATTCTAAATATTTTTCAGTACCCCCTGAAATAAGGATGAATTCCAAGCATATTACTGTTTCTGAAAGAATGAAAAAGGCAATAATTTATTGCAGGTAATAAAGAGAAACCTATACTTACCATAAATAACAGTCCGAAATTATTTTCAATAAAACAAATATTGACAAGTACATAAACCTTTTGTTTTAACAGAATTGTAAAAGGCAATCCTAGGCCTAAAATATCATGGCAGTACAGAAAGAACGACGCCTCTAAATTAATTAACTTAGACGAAACTAGCGAAGATTTGACAATAAACGACGTATTACTTAACCGCACCGGAAAATATGAGTGTACCGCAACAAATGTTGTTGGATGGACAACAGCTGTAACAGGTAGAAGAAACTTTGAATTATTAATATTTAAATATTGGTAATGAGCCGGTGATAAACCAAATATTTCTTTTGTACCAGAGCTTGAAGTATTAAAGTCACCAGAAATATTTTATGACGGAGGCTCAAGGGCACTTGTTCCTTATGACGGTAAACACGTGTTCACATGCAGAGTCGTCGCTCACCCGTCACCGACGATACTATGGAAGGATGAACTTGGAAATATAGTTCATTCACCGAAGGTTAGCTTAATACACACTTTTACCTTGTAGTAGCGAGCGATCATACTAAAAATCTTCAGAATTACTAACATCATAATAAATTCAAGGTATCTGCAAACGAACACGAATTTACTAGTCGATTGGACTTACAACACATAAGAAAAAATGGTACATATTCGTGTGTCGCTGAAAATAGTGCTGGAAAATCAGAACAACGATTTGAAGCCCATGTTCTGAATCCATTGCCATCTGATCCGAATCTAAAGGGTAAGAATTAGTTAGGTACATACTTTGTATTTATTATTTTCAACTACGTATAGTAAATGTGCTAATTGATTCAAACGTTTTCTACTTTTAGTTCTCAAAGTGAAATATGGTGAAGAAGTAAAATTAAAATGTGACATAACATCTAATTACCTAGTAGAACGGATCTGGATGGTAAATGGGTCCAAGGAATTCATCAAAACTGATGATAAATATTCATTGACACTGGACGCCAATGAACTTGTTATCAATTTCATGGACATCAATTTACAGGGGACATACGTTTGCAGAGTGAGATTGCAAGCGGATCCTAATATTTTTGTTGACAAAAAGATAGCACTTTCTATAAACGATCTTGGTAAGATTAAAACAGTATTATAACTTAATCTTACAAAAAAAATCTGTTAAATGACGGACGGACAGTTGAGTTTTAGTAAAAGGGTCCCGTTTGGTTACCCGTAAGGTACCGTACCATAAAAATAGACAAACATAAGGTAATTAAAAATAATTAAAGTAAAATGTAGACTTTGGCTATAAATCAGCGCTGTGGTTTTGTAAGACATCGCAGCATTATGCTCAGCTCATCTATATAAACTTTATATAATAATTATTTATTTAAATGCTACTAGACTAAGTTTTTCACACATTACAGTGTACATTTATGTGAAATGTGATAAAGTATATTGTATTCTAATTTTTTTTCAGCACCCCCTGAAATTAGGTTGAATTCTGAGCATATTACTGTTTCTGAAAAAATGAAGAAGGCAATAATATCTTGCAGGTAATAAAGAGAAACCTATACTTACCGTAAATAACAATCCGAAATTAATTACAACAAAACAAATATTGACAAGTACCTACATAATACTTTTGTTTAACAGAATTGTAAAAGGTAATCCTAGGCCTAAAATATCATGGCAGTACAGAAAGAACGACGCCTCTGAATTAATTAACTTAGATGAAACTAGCGAAGATTTGACAATAAACGACGTATTACTTAACCGCACCGGAAAATATGTGTGTACCGCAACAAATGTTCTTGGATGGACAAGAGCTGTAACAGGTACAAGAAACTTTGAATTATTAATATTAAAATATTGGTAATGAGACGGTGATAAACCAAATCTTTCTTTTGTACCAGAGCTTGAAGTATTAAAGTCACCAGAAATATTTTATGATGGAGGCTCAAGGGCACATGTTCGTTATGACGGTAGACACGTGTTCACATGCAGAGTCGTCGCTCACCCGTCACCGACGATACTATGGAAGGATGAACTTGGAAATATAGTTCATTCACCGAAGGTTAGCTTAATACACACTTTTACCTTGTAATAGCGAGCGATCATACTAAAAATCTTCAGAATTACTAACATCATAATAAATTCAAGGTTTCTGCAAACGAACACGAATTTACTAGTCGATTGGACTTACAACACATAAGAAAAAATGGTACATATTCGTGTGTCGCTGAAAATAGTGTTGGAAAATCAGAACAACGATTTGAAGCCCATGTTCTGAATCCATTGCCATCTGATCCGAATCTAAAGGGTAAGAATTAGTTAGGTACATACTTTGTATTTATTATTTTCAACTACGTATAGTAAATGTGCTAATTGATTCAAACGTTTTCTACTTTTAGTTCTCAAAGTGAAATATGGTGAAGAAGTAAAATTAAAATGTAACATAACATCTGATTACCTAGTAGAACGTAACTGGATTGTAAATGGGTCCAAGGAATTCATAAAAACTGATGATAAATATTCATTGACACTGGACGCCAATGAACTTGTTATCAATTCCATGGACATCAATTTACAGGGGAAATACGTTTGTAGGGTGAGACTGCAAGCGGATCCTAATATTTTTGTTGACAAAAATATAGCACTTTATATAAACGATCTCGGTAAGATTAAAACAGTAGGTACTACTACTTCTACTTTAAAAAAAAATCCAGTTAAAAAGTAATTGTGTTTGTGTTACAGCTCCTCCAAAACTCGCATCTTCTAAAAAAATTGTCAATCAAACTTTCATTGCTCGTTGTGTAATGTAAGTACCCACCAACAACTCCAATAAAAAATGATAAATAGTGTAGGCAAAATATAAAATGAAATAACATTTTTTTCAGTAAGCTTTAAACAAATTTGGGTAACTTTAATGTGTACTTTCTAGAACAAGGGGCATTCCAAGACCGGTTGTTACATGGAGATTCAAAGGAGACTCAAAAAAAGTCGAAGATTTAGAAGTTAAAGGTGAAACACTGATCATAAACGACATCCAACGTCAACATAACGGATCATACCAATGTATTGGAAAAAACCCAATTGGAACTGATAATGCGATATTATCTCTTGAAGTTAAAGGTATTGTATAAAAAAAATATAAATCTACAACACTTCCCAATTTTAAAACCAAATATAGATAGGCCCTACTACAGTGGTAATATTATTTTCAGAGAGTCCCAAAATAGTAACGGAGAGAACTAAGTACCGTGGCGTAGTTGGTGATAAAGTTCTCGTGATACCGTGCAATGTGACTGGATACCCGGATCCAACAATTGTTTGGAAAAATAGCAATAACGAAATTATCGAAACAGGTAACATAGATCGGTAACAAGGTTACGATTTTGATAACATATTACTTTTTGGAAATAATTCTGCTTGTTTTACCGTTAGTCAAATTACACTCACAATATTAATGGAGTTTAGAAGCATGCAACTCGTGCACAAGAACTTATGTTGTAATTTTTTATGTCTTTTCTAAACCTCATTATAAGAAACTGGCCACCGCGTTTCCGTGTACCATATTCGAGTTCTGAAAATAATATGCGTTTAGCTTTCGGAACGAGATACATGCCCACAACAAAGCAGCTGGCGCCGCATTAGATACCTAGGTCTCCATGCCGCAAACATTAGTTTGATGTATAGAACTGTGGTGTATCGATCCTTATTTGACCATTTAATATTTACAATGTCTCGCAAGCATTTGTGACGTAAGAGTTCCCTTTTCGAATACCAATTGCCGAAGTCGAAATCGACTGGACGAGGATGGTAATGAACATTATTGTTTCAGGTTCCAAATACAACATTAAGGGCAGTTCAAACATACTGAGCCTCTACATCCTCAATCCCTTAAAAAATGATACTGGCAAGTTAACTTGCGAAGCACATAACAAAGTTGGAACCACTACAAAAACTTTCGATATATTAGTAGAAACGAGTAAGTAAGACAATATACAGGGTCAATTTTTTATGTGGGCCTTCAGGACTATATCCTAAACTATAAGAGATAGCGAAAAATGCTGAAGGAGTTGCTTGCCCGATTTTGACAAAAACTTAAAATGCATCATAAGATTTTTGGAAAAGTCATTACCCTTGCCAGGAATCGAACCTGTTGATTTTGCAAACAATAATCCAATAACATCTAATATTATTTTTATACCAATCGATAGTATTGCCGATAGAGATTAATTCTTGGAAAGAAGAGAAAGATAGTATGGCAAATCAAAGGAAATTACTTTTCAAAAATCTAATGATGCAGTATTAGTTTTTTCATTACTTATACTCCGAAAGTAGGTCTAAAGGTGCCTGAAGAGCGTGTAGAAAGAAAAATTTAAAGCCCTAGGGAAAATCGCTTTCACTGACAGCTGTCATGTCAAATTATGGCTTCGCACGGCTTGTGCAATGTGCATGTAGCCAGTATCAGTATCATTACGCATATGGAACTTCAAAAACCTAACCTCCTTGCTTTAGGTAGGCACGGCTCATGCATACTGCCAGAGTTTAGTACTTAGTGTGTTTTTTTCTCAGTAATCGAATTAAAGTAGATATAATTATTTAGTTCAAGATATCTTATTTAATAAAATAAATATAAAGACAAAAATGGTCACAGCGACGTATTGTCCATGATGCGCCACCGCCCGCGCCCTGTGGAGATGTTGCTGATTTGGTTTTATGCGACCGTGCGTTCAGTGTCGTTCTTGAGTAAAAATAAACTAGCGGGAAATGCTTGCATTTTGAATTATTTTAAACGTTTTAATTAGTATTATCTTTTGATATTTTACTATGTTTTTATTTAAGTTTAATCTGGTTTCTTCATTTATGATTGTGTATTTTGTGTAAATAACATTTTCTAGACAAACCGTGTTACAAAAACTGTAATTTAAATCTACGGACTTCGTGTCATTTCCCAATGTTGGATTAACTTATTTATAAAATATCTTCGGTAAGTACCGACCTATTTGAGTATTTAATACAAATAGCAGAAACCTAAAAAAAACACTACATAATGTATAACCTCTTTGGTTCCAACCTTGTAAGAGGATCAGGTAGTATGAGGTCTCTCATTCACTCTCGTTGTTAGGAAGAATTTTATGTATTATTCGTAATGAAAAGCACAGTGTTTGCCTCGGGTGAAAGACTCATTTAGTCCCTCGAACTATTAGCGCCCTCGCTACGCTCGGGCGCCAAACTCCGTCTCGGCACTCAATGAGTGACTTTCAATTTAAAATAAAAGCTACATGGAAAGTAATTAACGCTGAAACAGGGAGAGTCGCAGCCAAAAACACCGAGTTTAAATTGAGTACTAATGGAAATATAACTAATAATGATCAAGATATCGCAAACGAATTTGAGATTTTTTTCAGTAATGTAGCTATTACTTTGACGAAGGCTTTAAATTCTTCTACCCCCATTGCAGAAGCATTGCTAAAAACGAATGTACCAAATTGTAATAAAACATTTAAATTCCAATATGTTAAAACTCATGACATTATTGTAGTGCTTAAGCAAATAAATCTCAAGAAAACTAAAGATCTATGGGGGATGTCTGTCCCGATTGTTAAATCAATTATTGAACTGATTATACCAGAACTAGTCATTATATTTAATCGATGTATAGATTGTGGTGTGTTTCCTGATTTAATGAAATTGAGTAAAGTAGTTCCACTGTTTAAATCTGGTAGTACCTCAGACCCCTCCAATTTTAGACCAATATCAGTACTACCCACGTTAAGTAAAATTTTTGAAAAACTTATTTTAAAGCAACTACTGAAACATTTCCATGATAATAATATCTTACATAATAAACAGTTCGGTTTTAGTAAGGGGCGCTCGACTACTGATGCGGGTATAGCGTTAATTAAAAACATATTTGATGCTTGGGAGGAGTCACATGATGCGTATGGCATGTTCTGTGACTTATCCAAGGCATTTGATTGCGTTCAACATAATACATTGATCATGAAACTACACCACTACGGTATTAGGGACGGCGCCCTGGATCTTATCTCTTCTTATTTGAGCGGTAGGGTCCAGAGTGTTGATGTTAACGGGAAACGATCCCCCGGATCTGCGATAGCAATGGGAACCCCCAGAACCCTCAAGGATCCATATTAGGACCTTTCCTGTTTTTAGTTTATATAAATGACTTACCTTACCTTGTAAGGGACAACCATGGGATAGTGTTGTTCGCAGATGACACCTCCTTGGTGTTCAAGGTTAAAAGGCGTCAGTCCAACGTTGACGATGTGAACAATGCTCTCTCTAGAATAGTTGATTGGTTCAATTCCAATAATTTATTACTGAATGGATCCAAAACTAAATTAATTCGGTTTACACTTCCAAATGTAAAACAAGTAAAAACTGTTGTAAAGATTAATGATGAGGAAGTTGAATTAGTCAGTAAGGCTGTCTTTCTAGGTATAACTTTAGATCCTAAGCTTCAGTGGGGCCCGCATGTGGAAGCATTGTCCAATAGACTTAGTTCTGCCGCTTACGCCGTTAAGAAAATTCGCGAATACACGGACATTGAGACTGCTCGCCTAGTCTATTTCGGCTACTTCCACAGTGTCATGTCGTACGGCATCCTACTGTGGGGGTGTGCTGCAGATATTGATGCTATTTTCATATTGCAAAAGAGAGCTGTTCGAGCTATCTACAAAATGGGCCCCAGGGAATCACTTAGAGAAAAATTTAAAGAGTTAAACATATTAACGCTCTATTCCCAATATATCTACGAAAACTTGCTCTACGTTCACAAAAATCCAGATATTTTCCGTAAAAACAGCGATATTCATAATTTCAACTTAAGAAATAAGGATGAACTGACCGTGCCCGGTAGTAGGCTCCGGAAAATAAACAGGTCGTTTAATAGTACATGTGTGCTCTATTATAATAAATTACCTAAAGAGGTATATGACATGTCCATTAACAGGTTCAAAACTTTTATAAAGCATAGATTGTGCAGTAAGGCGTACTATGATACTTCGTCTTACCTTAATGATAAGAACCCATGGACGTGACTTTAGTTGCTCCATTTCAAATAATACTTTCAAATATTTGTAATATTGACCATTGCGAGCGTGATCACATGAAAAAAAAAAAACCCCATGAGTTTCTTGTGCCTTCTTCTCATTGGTGGGCGCGTTCCGAAGGCACACATCCTAACTTAGTTTTTAAGACGTTTTCAAGTGGTCTATTATACTTTTAAGGTATTATACATCCAAAGAAATAAAAAATTTTGATTTGATTTGATTTGATTTGACACCTAGGGTAACAATGTACTATTGTCAAAATCGGGCACGCAACTCCTTTCAGCATTTTTTGGTATCTCTTATAGTTAAGGTAAAGCCCTGAAGGCCCACATAAAAAAATCAACCTGTATAATTATTTAAAAAAAGACATGAAACTTTAGGTCATACATTTTTATTTTCAGACGTGACTGGACAGTCAGGAAATAAACACAACATTTATTTGTTAGAAGACGAATCTAATGACATAAATTGCACTATTTTTGACTCTGACAGTCACTCTTTGAGATGGTACAAGGTAACACTCTAATAAATAATATATTGCATAGTAGTCCAGCACTGCAGCCCTCGAACGTTTTTTTAAGTGATTAATAACAGGCTGAATCTTCGTGAGCAGGTTCAGTTCGACGAGACGCCCAAGTTTCTTCCTCAGAAAATTCTCGATAAAGGTAGATAATGTAGTGCGCAGGTATAAAACATGTTGATTTGGTGGGGTGTAAAAATTGTCTGAATAACAGTAAGTTTCTTATTTGAATATCGAGGTATTTGGATGGTAACTCGGAAAAACAATTGTCATACAAAATGGATGGTATCACTCTCTAGTCCTCCACTCCGAATGTGTCGAAATAACGAGATTATCAAAATTATTAATAACAAGCTGATTTTTTGTATGTAGCTTAGTAACTATTTGTACAATCAAATGGTCACATAGTCCTACAAAATTAGTGGTAGGTACGTTTTTCCTTGAAATACATACCATCTTTTGTGTAGGACATTGATAAAATTGTGATGCAAATGTTATTCCTGATAGGAAAAAAACATATGGACTATGTGGTCATTTGATTGTACAAATATTTACTAAGCTACATACAAAAAATCAGCTTGTTATTAATAATTTTGATGATCTCGTTATTTCGACACATTCGGAGTGGAGGACAATACCTATTTGAAAATACATTTTTACAGAATGGATACCTGACTAACGTCACTGGAACTACATATTCCATAAAAAAAGCAACTGTATCGGATGATGGAAATTACACTTGCCGTGTCAACACTGAAGTTGGTTCCGTATCTGAAACTTTTGTCGTCGACGTTGGATATCAACCCATGGTTGAAGACGATGAAAGATTAATCAGTTGGTTTGGTTATGAAGAAGACGTAGTGGATTGCAGCGTTCGAGCAAAACCAGCAGCTACGGTAAATTCTACCTTGTCAATTTTTTTCTGTCTGTCTAATTTTTAGTATGACAATAGATAGTCATGCATGTCATACCTAGTACAAAAAATAAGTATCGAATCGTCGCAAACTCAGTTAGTCTTCCACGTAAAATAGTTAAACGAAATATTATTCCACAGGTGGAATGGTTAGTTGATGGAGAAAAATCCAGTATCAAGAAATTCGAACATCGTATATACGGTTGGGGAAAATACAAATGTAAAGTCAGCAATGTCCATGGCGTCACCGAAAAAACTGTCACTGTTACTACTTTAGGTATAAATAAAAATCATACGTTAATAGATACTTCGTCCAGATAAGTACAATACAAAACATTAGGATGCAATAATATTTTATTCTATAATTTCAGGCTGCCTTATTAACAGAACAATGGAGGAGAAAAATAATCCACCTTTCATATCCATTACAAATATTAATGTAGATTATGAGGTACCAATCCTCAATAATAATAAATATATGTTCATTGATCAGGGACAGCAAATGAAATTAACATGTTACAAAACAGGCCACAACACATTCAATCTCTTCCCAGATAAAGAAACTATAATAGCAGAATGTGATAGGGAAGACAAATTTATCAGTGAAGATAAAACATACAATTATTCAGATTTAAAATGCAAAGAACCATTAATACCGACGCTTACACCAACCGAAAATAGTTGTATCAATGCCGACTCTAAACTTATCAAAGTAGGATTTAAGTTGCCACACTTTCTAGAAGCATACGAAATATGTTATGATAGTAAACTAAGTCTAACAAACTTTGGTTATTCAAAACTTTCTCAATACAATCTTGGTAACCCAGAAAAGAAATGGACTTTCAATGACGCCGAAAGTGGTATTGATATTTGTGATGAAGAATCTAAATGTTGTTATGGGAAAGGTCAGCTTGTAAATGCTGCCGATGTAGACATTGGACCACCTCAAATTTCTCCTTTTGTCGATATGAACGCGATCAGTGTCTGGAAACCTTGCGAAAAGGAAAATAGAGTAAGTTATGGTTGATGCCATATTCGAAAATTGTTTACTTTAATAATATCTACTTAGAATAATAAATTAAAAATAAATCTCCATTCTAACAGATGACTTGGCGGAAACTTGAAGAGGTCGTGAGATCCATTCTTCTGTCTTACAAATCTATTCAAGTGTGGTCTGGTGCTAGTGGATATGAAATTGTAGACGATCGAAGAGTACCACGTTACTTGTGGAAGGTAAAAAATGACAATAAAATAATGTATCTGTTATGAATTATGATTGTCAAAACTAGAATATAATCTGCCGCACTTATAAACGCTGCTTAGTGGATCATTAGTGCCTTCGTCTTGACTTTGTGAATAAGTTAATACCATAACAACAATGCCACAAAATAATTATAAATGAATCACCTGCTAAGCTGCGTGGCGCGGTTAGTACTATACTCATCGGGAACATAATCAATAGTCAAATAATTTTGATTAGGGTGTTTGGGGTTCCTATGGAATCAGGGCCGGTGTAAGTTAAATTAGAAGTTTTGGAAGTAAATAAATGTAATAAAATTCATTCATATCCTGGGCCTCCAGGGGACATTTTCGAGGTTACCCAGGAGGTATCATGGCTGGCTGGAAAATCTGGACTTTGCTATGTAATTCTGTGCTCATTAAAAACTTTATAGGTTAATATTATGGTGCGACTAAGCATGTTAAAATGTCATATGATTAAATAAATAAATCTAATAAATATTCTCAGGTGCTGAAGGTAAAGGAAGATATTATAGCTGTCATAGTCTACGTCAACACACCCAAGCCGAACAATGAAGATATAAAATGCAAGGAACCTGAAAATATTCCTGCAGAACTAGAAGATAATGACGATCCTTTCACATACTTGTGCAGTCTTGAGGAATTCAGCAAGGCTTTTGTTGTACCAATAGATACGTTTAGTCGACATGTAATGTATTAGTATTTTGTATATTACAGACTAGACTGTGGCCCAAAGTTAGCTTAAATTTTACTTTTGAATTCAATCATACTAGTAATTGGTCAATAGAATGTCTGCACTTATACTTCAAGGGCTCATAAGAGCATTTATAAAAAGTATTCTCATCTATCGCAGCACATGTATTTTTAAGTAAACAATTTTATATTTTATTTATTGTAGGTTTTAAAATAGGTACCTACATATCTATGAGCGCCTTACTTTCACTATATAATTTATATCTCACACTTGATCTGAAACTCAACGGGCCTAAGTTTCAATATGCCTACTACTCATTTGTTTTAGACATAGACACACTGCGTTTTTATACATTAATTATTATTAATCTATAAAAACGTAACGTTTACATTATCAGAATAAAATTCAAATAAATAAACAGCAGATATATAATTAAAACTATATTTGACCAAGCACTTGTTTGTTAATTATCTAGATTTATGTTTGTGTTTATTTTAAACGTAATATTTGCTTATATGTGTGCATTGTGCAATCAGCAATTTATCTATCTATCTATCTTCGGCAACACAATTGACAAACACAGGGTTGCGGGTACGATTCTCGCCTCAGGCAAGTCATTTATGCTTAGATAGTTGTCTCTGGTCTGATTGTTTCTCTGTATTATAAGTAAGTATATATTTACAAAAAGAAAAGTACATATAATAAGAAGTAGTATGTCCGTTGTCTAGAACCCATAACACAAGTCTAGTTACTTGGCTTGGGGATAGATGGCGATGTGTGGAAAGCCCTGCATTTGTTTTATTATTTACTAGCGACCCGCCCCGGCTTCGCATGGCTATATTATGCATGTATTATACACATTAAACTTCCTCTATCTATTAAAAAAAACCGCATTAAAATCCGTTGCTTAGTTTTAAAGATTTAAGCGTACAAAGGGATATAGGGACAGAGAAAGCGACTTTGTTTTATACTATGTAGTGATTGTTCCATACGGCATCCTCAACTCCCAAACAGTAATATTTACTAGTCTATTACTTAGCTAGGAAGAAGATAACTTAAGTTATTTCTTCGCTTAGTTCTCGATTTGCACAGAAACAACTTATAATAATATCTCTAACCAGAAGCATTATTATAATATGAAACGATTAGGCATATGAAACAGCAGACCAGACACTGTTTTTGTTTCCGGAGATGGGTATAGTGCATGCAGGCGTAGTAGGTAAGTACCTTTTTAAACAGCGGATATACCCAATCCTTCGATTAGAATTCCGATTGGTTAGAGTGGTTTATTTGCAATTTTTGTAAAATACCTAGGATTTGCAAAGTGTATGATCCTCTCGAGAAAATACAAAAAATGGGGAGAATGTAAGTCCATAATAAAACTACTACTTACCTACTTAAAACTGAGCTGAAAAGTTATTCTTATCTTAATTAAAAAGAATGAATGAATGATTTAAAAGAAACAATAACAATTTTATATTTCCTGATTTTCTGCATTGCGTATGGTCTTTGACAGCTAACAAAGACGTAACAGATACCCACTGACAAAGAAGTTCAATGGAAAAAAAAATACCGCGGGGCTCAGCTAGTATCTCATAACTTTACCCTCTGCAGAGATAATTTGGAAATAATATATTATTAAGTACTAGCGACCCGCTCCGGCTTCGCACGGCTATATTATGCGTGTATTATACATATAAACCTTCGTCTTGAATCACTCTATCTATAAAAAAAACCGCATCAAAATCCGTTGCGTAGTTTTAAAGATCTAAGCATACAAAGGGAAATAGGGACATAGGGACGGCGAAAAGTGACTTTACTTTATACATGTAGTGATATGTAGTGATAGTGATACTTACTTGTTATTAATTGGCAGCACTTTTATCGGCCATAATGAATGGCATCGAAATAGTATTTACATAGAGTACCTACGTCTGTTAATTCTGTATAGGTATACATATTTCATTATGCACATTAAGGTGAAAGGATACCGGGCGGCGCTCTCTTCATACAAACGTAGTTGACTGTTTCCTCTCTGGATAATGACACTAGCACAAATATTTTTTCAATACTCATACTCCAAAAGTAGGTCTAAATATGCCTGAAGAGCGTGTAGAAAATAAAATTTCCAGCCCTAGGGCTTTTCTCTTTCACTGACAGCTGTCATGTCAAATTATGGCTTCGCACGACTTGTGCAATCTGCATGTAGCCAGTATCAGTATCATTACGCATTAGGAACTTCAAAAACAACCTCCTTGCTTTTTTTTTACACCAAAGAATAATAATTATGGCTTGGCACGGCTCATGCATACTGTCAGAGTTTAGTATACTAAGTAACTTTTTTCTCAGTAGTCAAATTCAAGTAGGTACCTATATATTTAGTTCAAGATATCTTATTAAAATAAATGTAAAGACGAAAATGGTCAAAGCGACCTATGACCATGCCGCGCCGCCCGCCCGCGCCCTGTCGATGTTGCTGATGTCGTACGTTGAGTAAAAAAAAAACTGGTAACCAAATTATTTTAAACGTTTTAATTAGTACTATTTTTTCTTATTTTATTATGTTTTTGTGTTAAGTTTAATCTGGTTTTTCATTTATGATTGTGTATTTTGTGTAAATAACATTTTCTAGACAAACCGTGTTACAAAAACTGTAAGTTAAATCTACGGACTCCGCGTCATTTCCCAGTGTTGGATTAACTCATTAATAAAAACTTATTCGGTAAGTACCGCCGTATTTAAGTATTGAATACAAATAGCAGAAACCTAAAAAAAACACTACATAATGTATAACCTCTTTGGTCCCAACCTTGTAAGAGGATCAGGTAGTATGGACACATGAGTACCTACTCATGTGGTATGGAGTCTCATAGTTTCATTCACTCTCGTTGTTATGAAGAATTTTATGTATTATTCGTAATGAAAAGCACAGTGTTTACCTCGGGTGAAAGACTCATTAAGTCCCTCGAACTATTAGCGCCCTCGCTACGCTCGGGCGCCAAACTCCGTCTCGGGACTTGTAATGAGTGACTTTCACGCCTAGGATAACAATGTACTATTGTTGCATAAAACCTATAACTGCCATGACTATGCCTTTAGGTCTTGGTTTTTTTCATTCTCTAATTATCATAGAACTTAAGATTTAAAAAACAGGGCATGCCCTATGTTTTGTTTTATCCAGGAAGGACAGTCAGTCAGTAACAGTCGACTACGTTTGTATGGAGAGAGCGCCCGGTACCCTTTCCTCTTAATGCACAAGTTTTGCGAAGATCCATTACTTTAAAAGAGTAACAGACAACATCATAGTTTATTCCGAAAGGATTGAAATAACCAGTAGACGGTTAAATGACATAATGATCAGAAAAAACTTGATAATTCAGAGAATAAAATATAAAACTGCTGCCTGATGTCTAGTCGTGCTGATAGGCAAGTCCAGTTATTCTAATACCTGGTCAGGTCATCGTTTAGTGCTTCATCCTCGTGGCATTCAATATACTGTAACTTTGGTACAAAGTTTTGTAGGTAATCTTAGATTACAACGAAACATAATAATTTATTTAAGTAGATGAATTATGAAAAATAAAGGGTTTGGTTGCAGGCTTGTGAAAATCACTCTAACATAAAAATAACGGATTCGTGGCTTTCGACCACAGTGGTTTACGCACATGTGGCGTACGCCCACGGTCAGTTTTATTTGATTCGAAGCATTTTTAAATGAAAGGTACTGGAGGGCACAAAAATGTTTTAATAGACTAATAAAAATATATGTCTTTCATCTTTTAATAGCAATAAACAAACATAATCATCTATTTTAAGTTAATGAAGTATCATAGTATCTACGCCTTAGCGCACAATTTCTGCTTTATAAACATTTCGAACCCGATAATAGACATGTCATAGGTACATCTTTAGGTAACTTATTATAATAGAGAACACAATTGACATGTGCTTTTAAACGACCTGTTTAAGTTTGGAAACCTACTATACCAGGCACGGTCAGATAATCTTTAAATCAAATTATGAATATCGCAGTTTGTGCGAAAAATATTAGGATTTTTGAGAATGTACAGCAGATTATCGTAAATATATTGTGAGTGGACCGTTAATATATTTATCACTCTAAGTGATTCCCTGGGGCTCATTTTGTAGATAGCTCGGACAGCTCCCTTTTCCAGTATAAAGAAAGCGTAATATCTGCAGCACACACCCACAGCAGGATGTATCACACCACATACCTACAGGTCATTTCGCGAATAAGTCGAATGTCTACTAAACCCATGATACTTAATAATATTATGATGATTTGGGTTAAAAACACTTTTTCTGTTTACTGTAGGTACTACGCGCAAAACTAAAAAACAAATGATATTAGAATCGTGGGCGTACGCCACATGTGCGTCGACCATTGTGGGCGAAAGCCACGAACCCAAAATAACGATAAGAAATTTTAGACCTACGAGTCTAGAGACAAGAGATAAAAGAGAATTAAAACATTTAACAATTCACACAAGAAACATAAAAAACATTGTGTTATTATCTATCTACCTACTAAGTTAAAATAAATCAGTTAATTAGGTACCTAACATAAAGAAATGCAAGTCGGACTTCCGCACAAAGGGTTCCGTCCATACCATTATATTCTGGTTTAATTTTTATTTGTTGTTATAGCGGCAACAGAAATACATTATCTATGAAAATTTTAACTGTCTAGCTATCACGGTTCATGAAATAGAACCTGGTGACAGACAGACAGATGGACAGTGGAGTCATATGAAAAGGGACCCGTTTTTACCTTTTGGGTACGGAACTCTAAAATCCAGTTTCAAAACCTTAAGTTAACCTAAAACCAAAATAGTCTCGATACCTACTGCGAAACAGTTTTTCCTGTTTCAATATAATCAAATAATTGGCAAATAACTATAAATAGCGGAAAAGGAATTTTATTATTCCACTTCGCATTGGGTAATGAAGTTGCGCTGGACAGTCAATATGTCCTCCCAGTTGTGTTTGATTTTAATTTTGTTTCTGAAAATTCTCTATGTAACATGTCTTGGAAATAGTAGTTTAACATTTGTCATTGACAACACATATTCTATGAAGGACGACATAGACGAAGTGATAAGGGGAAGTTATGATTTACTGGATTACGTTCTGAAGACGAAATCTAGTGGAATTGAAGATCTTATTCTAGTTACGTTCAACGATCCAGGTAATAAACATCTTCTATTTTGAATGTCATTTTCCCTACTTGTTAATGGTTAAATAATATAGGTTTATCTAGTTTTTATTATATTTAAAATAATCTAGTTTTTTTTTTCAACCCTTGGCGTTATAATTTACTATTTCCTTTGATGAATTGGACCAATCGTTCATATTTACAGATGTGGAATTACGAGCAACTACAAATAATAAAACTGAATTTATCCGAGCTTTGAAAGGCATACATGTTCAAAGTGGCGGTGACTGTCCAGAATACTCAATGAAAGGAATTATCGAAGCCCTAGAAATAAGCAGACCTAACTCGTATTTGTATGTGTTTACCGACGCATATGCTAAGGACTTTTATAGAGTGCAGGAAGTCATAAATCTCTGCGAGCAAAAGCAATCACAGGTAGATAATAAATAAAAAACTTTTAATTCTAATTAATTAATAAACTGCGACAAGAATCTAAGAAACTATTAGGAATGATTCTCATTGAACCGGGTAGTGCCCGGGGCGTGCCGTGTACGTGGCCCTGATGGGGCACGGATTTGAGACGTATACATACATTTTGTATGAAGCAATTTATATTACACAGTGCATGATCCGTGCCCGGACGACCGACGCGCGACGCTCGTTTACTCCACGGATCCGCTCTGTCCCCTCGCGGCGGGGAGGCGCACACTGGTCCCGATTCCGAAAATCAGGGACTTAGGGGTTGAAGCCAGAATTAGGGTCTCATTTCAAGGTCTTTAAATGATCTAAACCACTTTTATAGAATAGCTTTTTCTTATATCGGGGCCGGTTTCCAAGAAAAATAATGTTGTTAAAATGTTTGTATGGAAAAATTTAGTTTTTAGTACTTATTTTGTAAGCGGGCAGGGATGTTAAAACCAAACTTACTAGGGATCATAGAGGGTATATTATTACTGCACATTATTGTCTGTGACACTTGCTCCATATCTCTGCCCATTCAAAAACGGCAGGCGTTCGAAACAATTTTTTTATTTCGCGATTTATAGGGTACCATAAGTCTTTTTTGACAATACAAATATGAAATTTAAATGGAATTACCTAATTCTATTTAAAAAATGGAAAATAGTCGCAACTTAGGTGTCATACTACCTAAGTACCTGATGCATACATATTGATTACTAGCTGCGCTCCGCGGTTTCACCCGCGTAACTCCCGATCCCGTGGGAATATCGGGATAAAAAGTAGCCTATAACCTTCCTCGATAAATGGACTATCCAACACAAAAATAATTTTTCAATTCGAACCAGCAGTTCCTGTGATTAGCGCGTTCAAACAAACAAACAAACAAACTCTTCAGCTTTATAATATTTATTGATTATTTTACCTTATACCTGCTATTGTTCTTAAACAATGGCACTCATTACATACCTTGGCGGGTAGTAAGCGTTTGACACTTGTTTTTAACCCTTATCTGTAATATCCCTTCCTTCCATACCAATATACCAAGGGCTCTATTTTTGAATCGCTCGTGTGACAAAGCTTCGTCGTATACGCCTACAAGTCACGCTCGACTTCCAAGTCGCATGACACAAATTTACTGTATTTTTGAATCGTTCGTCGTCGAAATTTAAAATGTCCATTTTTATACGTTTTACGCAGTTATTTGAAAAGCGGTAATTACCAGCGGACATCCGAAATTATCCCAAAAGATATAAATATTTTTCAAATACCGTTTCCGAATGTTTGACTATGATTGTTTGATGTTTATTCTACCACTCGCCTGTAGGCGACGAGTGGTGGAGACCACTCGTTACGATGGAGCGATTCAAAAATAGCGAATTTCCGATGTTGAACGAATATCAGTAGAAATCGAGCGCTCGACGCGGGGCGAACGATTCAAAAATAGGGCTCCAAGTCACTGTTTAAGCATCATTCGTTAAAATCATCATTCGATTGTTACGTTTTGTGCTTTCAATACGTCTTTCTAATATTATCTTAATTCATTACAAATTTGGATACTTATATCGGGGTCCCTTTCCAAGAAAATAATGTTATTAAATTTTTTTGTACTTATGTAAAATTTAGTTTTTATACTGATTATTTTGTAAGCGGGCAGAGATGTTAAAACCAAATTTACTAGGGATTATAGAAGGTATAATGCTGCACATTATTTTTTAAGACATTTGCTTCATATCTTTGCCCGTTCAAAAACGGCAAGCGTTCGAAACAATTTTTTTTATTTCGCGATTTATAGGGTACCATTATGTCTTTTAAGACAATACAATTATAATATTTAAATGGAATTAACTAATTCTATTAAAAAAAATGGAAAATAGTCGCAAATTAGGTGTCATACTATCTAGGTACCTACCTGATGCATACATATTGATCATTTTACCTTATACCTGCTATTGTTCTTAGACAATTTCACTCATTACATACCTTGGCGGGTAGTAAGCGTTTGACACTTAAAAATTAAGATCTTTAGATGTTCTAAACCACTGTAGATGAAGATCTAAACCACTTTTATAAAATAGCTTTTTCTTATATCGCGGCCCGTTTCCAAGAAAAATAATGTTAAAATTTTTGTATGGAAAAATTTAGTTTTTAGTATTATTCTATAAAAGTGGTTCAGAATCATCTAAAGACCGTAATTTTAAAATATGAGACCCTAATTCGGACTTCGACCATTAAGTCCCTGATTTTCGGAATCCGGACCAGTGGCGATGGCGGCGCGGCGGCAGAAAACCCGATGTAATCTAAACGAGCAGCACGGACGGGCTCCGCTTCGAACTCGGCCCGGTCTAAATAATGAGAATCATCCTTTATTCAGATAATTACACTGCGAGTAGAATGAACACTCATTTTGGCTATAAAGCGTCCGCGACTTGACAAATATAAAAATTAAAAAGATAAAATGCGCGAATAAAAGGTGTTATACTATTGTAGTATATATAGCAGTGGCGTAGTTGTGCTACTGTGTTCAGGACTGAAGTTAAACTATTAGCTATTAGGCACGATCTTCAAGTCGCAATTCGATGTGTGTCAATATTCATATCGCATTACCATTACAATGTAATGAGCACAAGATATCATATTGGCCATCTGCCGTCACCTTTTTTTTGTTTTTTAGGTAATTTTCGTTTTGACTGGCAAATGTGGTTCAGAGGACAACATAAGAGGATACAATGTATACTACGAAATAGCTAAGGCTTGTTCAGGATCAATTATAACAATTGGCACGCAGGAAATTCATTTGGTAAGTTATAGTATCATCTGTCAAAGAATAGTAATAGGTACATTTTGATAGAGGTCTTCCTCTAGATCAGAGTTTTTCAACCTGTGGGCCGCAAAGCCTCACTCGGGGGGTTGCGGGTAAACGAAAAAGTAAGGTGTATTTATTGTAGTTGTAGGTCCTACAACTACAATAATAAACAACGACTTCAATGAGATGGCTGTGTTTGTTTATTTTTTTAAACAATTTATCGAATTTATCTATTTTAGGGAACGCTAAGTAGTTAAAATCTATTTTTTTTTTTTTAATTTGACTGTGAGTGTATTAAGACGTACATATGGTATTTTTTAACGGACGACTATTGACGGACGACAAATGTCGGACGACTATTTGTCGGACGACAAATAGTCGTCCGACTATTTTTTTTTTTCACCTAAAACTCTTTTTGCGTATAGTTAGATAGGTACTCGTACTTAAGGAGTAAACTCCAGTCGTGCGTCGGAGCTGACACACACACTTTTTTTTGAAGTGAAAACTTCTAATGGCGCGTTGGGCACTTTTGTGGGTGAGCATTTTCAGCCGTTCTCGCGACAGATGAGATTTTACACAGATATACAGTTTTCACTTCTGCCTGCACTCCCGGAGTGCGCTGTTTTTTTTTTTTTTAACTTGTAAAGGGGTCGTCTTTTCAAAAAGGTTGAAAAACACTGCTCTGGATTATATAATTATCTAACTACTTTACGTACAAATAATGTTAATGTATTAAACTGTTTATTGTTTAGGCCGTTGATGTGATAAAAGATTTTGTCGAAGACAAAAAAACAATTGTTAAAATGATAACATTACAACGGAGTTACTCATATACTCAATTAATATCGGTAAGTTTTGTATACAGGGTTATTGGCATATTAGCAAGCGGTTGAGGGCCACATATGTTTTTTTTTTTTATGATAGGTCAGCGTTTGACCACTATCACACCTGCCTGATGGTAGGTGACGATCTGATGATCTGTGCACCTAAACAAACAACTTTTCGAATATTTTTTAGAAAATTTTGAGGTTATGTAAATTCGGAATCAGATGTTTCTTAAAACATTCAACTCAACAACCAAGGTCATTCAGACTTAGATTAGTAGATAAAACTTAAAAAATAAATTAATCTTAAGGTTATGTTATGACCTATCCGTGTATGAAACAGCTGATTTTCAGGTAAGTAAACAAGTAAACTTAAAAAATAAAATAAATTATGTTGGAATTTCCAAAAATCGTAGAACAACAAAATGTTTGTTTGCGTGCATAGAAGTGGCCACTAACCGCTTGCTTGTATTATGATTCCTAATAATATTTATTATTATAATTTTGTTGTAACTTCTATGTCTAAACAGCTTTATTTCGTGCACTATTTTATTTTATTTCATCACTTAAGTAATAGTATATTATTATGTAATTTATAAATTGTATGTTTCCAGTGGAAATTATTTTTTGATTATGATTACGATTGATTATGAGACCTGAAACTTTAAACAAACAACCGTGAAGTCACTTCATCTAGCTGCAGGTCATTCGACCGAAAAATAAATAAATACAAAATCTTCACGGAGTGAGCCTTCAAAGAAGAGCTTTCACGTCATCGATTGTTTTCTTGTGACAATTCAAATTAATGAAGAAAATGTTTTACTTCTTCAATTAAATATCGTTGTTTGATAGAATAAACGATATTTGCAAGAGCTTTACAGTAAACGTAGTAAATTTGCAATTTTTAAA
The DNA here is from genome assembly GCA_907269075.1 of Idaea aversata. Classification (NCBI taxonomy): domain Eukaryota; kingdom Metazoa; phylum Arthropoda; class Insecta; order Lepidoptera; family Geometridae; genus Idaea; species Idaea aversata. Next base: position 5,731,462 of record OU026103.1, read on the forward strand.
ATATCTACTTACTCGACAACTTACGGTCAACAAGCCGTAAGTTGTCAAGTAAGTGCACTTAATAAGAACAATTGTTGGTGTAACAGTTATATTTTGTTGCAGTACACTTTAGATGAAAAAATAGAACATGCAATCATCACCGTATCAGGTACAGATGTTGATTTTAATACTAGAGATTCAGTAGAATCACTTATGTGGACAAACAATTTTAAGGTACGTGTGTATGTTTCCTAATTATTATTATAGAGCTTGATCAAAAAAAGATGAAAAGTGCCGCATTTAGTAATTGGTCGATTAAAAAAAAATGTTTATTATGCAATTATTATTCTTAGTAAGTATTTTACACCAAATAGTTCGATTTCATGATAGAAAATATCATTGGCATTACATAACATTATTAAAAAAAAATCGAAATTTATAAAGTAAAGTACTTACCTAGATTCTTTCCGTCAACCTATCGACCCAACTTTTCTTATCGGAGTTTTCGTAAAATCATAAAGTTTTTTGTAAACATTTTTATACATTTTTATTATTAATGTAAGCAGTATTAATGACGTACCTATTTTTAAAAAAAGTTGAGGTCGAATCGTCTAAAATCGTGCAATTTGAGAGCTTATTTCAGTTTATATTAATGGAATACAGACCTATGTTTATCCGAATGCATTTAAATGAATTTGTTGTACCTACTAATAGCCTCCATACACATAGCCAGTGATATGAGGAGAAAAAGTCCCATCAAAGACTTACAAAAAAGCTTTTAAGTCCCTTTGTCTATCAATATGTCATAAATAATATATAAAATTCGTCTTGTTTTTGCGAGTGAAATTTTAAGTCAGCAAAAAGCTGACAAAACAACGATTAAAATCTTTGAAATTTATTGTAATCTTGTTTACATTTTTAATAGGTCGTCAAATTAGTAAATACTAATCCGGGAACTTACTATGCCTGGGTAAGATGTTACGGTGAAGTAACAATAGTAGTGTATGGAAAGACAGATTTGACATTTGAATACGGTTTTTCTGATGTTGAACCCAAATCTTTAGCCGACACATCCAAACAGCCTATTGCAGGTAAGATTATTTCGTAAACCCACAAATTTTAGTCAAATAACATTTGCTTATTTAATAAATCAAATAAGATAATTTAATTACCAATTTTCATGTAGGTACATTCAATTTAAGGTGAAGTAGGAGCTGAAAACCCCTATCCCATTCCATAAATTTTGTGCTTTTTTTTTTACAATCGCCGTAAAATTGAAAAATTTCAAAAATAACGATTTTTTTAAGGTTTTTCACGATTTTTTTCTTTCAAGGCAAATCACTCTAACCGTGTTTCGAAGTGTAAGACAATACAAAGCATTTTTTCACCTTTACTACAGTAGGAATATCATTTTATGACTTTTAGTGGTTCACACCCAAAAACTTTTTCTAAAACACCTCTATCGCGCTCCAGCTGGTCTTGTTCCCTTGTCTCATCGTTTTCACATCACCTAATAAATAATAATCTTAAAGCTCCACTACATACAGAATGATTATCGAAAAGTTTTGTAAATTTTATTTTATTTTTAATATCACAGGTAAAGAACATTATTTGTCAATTTCTGTACGTGATCCTGAACACAAAATAAACATTCAAACAGCTGCAATAATGTCAACTAACGAAAAAGTTCTTAAGGAATTCCCTCTAAGGAAAATAGGAACAGATTTTTATATCACTGAACATTTTCTACCACCAGAAACCACTTTTAAAGTAGCTGTAAGTATTGAAATAAAACAACAAAACATAATTTATCGAGAACATTAGTTAAGTGTAAAATTGTAAATGCGCTTACAGCCTGTAAGCGGTATAATAGTATCGGTATCTCAGCAAACATTTCGTTATCGATCTTTTGTATAACGTTTTACGAGTAACAGAACGAAATTTTAACTGCAAAAATAACGTTATTATAACGATAAATACGCGACGTTGCCAAACTTATTCATTTTACAAATCCGCGCCACGCGCGGCGGAATTTGCGCATCAGTTGGTAAAAGCGAAATGGATCGAAAAAAATCAACAAAGTTTACAGATATTTCAATCTTGAGGATAATAATAAGACCTCAAAATGTTTAGTTTACGAAAAAGTTTTAAAGGTAAGTTAAGAAAGAAGTAGATAGTAAGTAGGTAGTAATGTGTAGTATTTTCTAAAAAAAAAAAACTAATATTTTCTAAGAAAATCGGCTTATTAATATTTATTTTTTTACAATAATGCCGATTTCCTTAGAAAGTATGAATGTTTTCAATTTTTTTATAGAATCTTTTATGTTTCTCCGAAGAGCCCTTGCGATAGGCAGCAATAAAAAAAAATATTAAAGATTGCTCATATTTTTTTTACTCTAAAAAATTAAATGCTCCGCCAGTCGCAAATGGATCAAGCTGTTTGTGTGGTTTGTGGTGCCTTATTAAAGGTAAAGAGTTGAACTAACACGCCTCAGTGATGAAAGTTATCGACTTTGGTTTTGATGGTAAAGGCCAAAATTTCTAGTACTTTTTTAAATAATGCCGATTTTCTCGGAAAATATTAATGTTTTGAATGTTTTTATAAAATATTTTATGTTTTTATAAAGAAGCTCTAGCGATTAGTAAAAAAAACCACGATAGTTAAAGATTTGGTCATAAAAAATTCAATTGAAAATAGAGTATTTTCAATGGCTTCTATTTTCCAAAGTCATCGATATAGCAAGCTGTTTGTGGTGTCAAATGATATGAGTTGAACTAACACGCCTAAAAGTTAGAGTGCGTAAGCTGCTCTGGTTTGTAACCTAGAGACCAAAACATGTGACGTTTCATACATTTTTTTCATATTTTGACGGCTTACGATCTGCATCAAAAACAGCCATCATGTCCATCATTTGCCGTTTCGAGCCACTGTGCGGCAGCGCGCGCGTGCAACGTTGCCGCCGTGTGCGCGCGAGCGGTGGTACCTGGTAAGTACTACCGCTCGCGCACGGTTTCGAACGCAGCGTCAACGTTGCTTGGCCGCAGAAGAGGTGGTTGGTAGGCTGTGAAAATTTATCGCTACATTATTGATTGGTTTATTTTACTTTTAATCGTAGATTCACTATGATAAAAAAATGTGTTTCGGAAATTTTACCTATTCCTACTAAACATATATCTAACACCAAAGTAATAGTAAATTTCAGGACGTTATGTAACCTTTAGCCTTCTTCGATATTTGAGATATCCAACACTAGAAGAATTATTCAGATCGGTCCAGTGGGTTTGAAGCAAATTCAATACAAACAAACAAACAAACAAAAATCTAATCTTTCCCATTTATACTATTTCATAGTACGTACATGTACCTATAGATTACACCCATACGTAGCCAGAGAGAGCACTGCGTTCGATAGTTCACACGAAGAAAAAGTAAACATTACTTTGAGTAAAAGAGATAGCATAAAAACAATAATTATAACATTATTATATGAATAACAATATTTTTAATAACGTTAAATTGACAATATAACGTAACGTTATTATAACGTTATACATATTCAAAGCTTTGAATAATATCGTTTTGTTATATCGTTTCTCTCACAAATAACGTTATCTTGCAATTCCACAGATAACGTTACTGTATTTTACCGGTATTTATGTCCCTGCTTACAGGTTAAAGGCACCATATTAAAGACAGGAAAGCCCATTGTTAGAGTTTCTACGATCAGCGTTCAACCTCGGTTACCCGACGGTAAGTAGCATATTAAATACCTACAGAATAACATATGACTCTTCTAATTATTCTAAGCATGTTTGTTCTGTAGGCCTATTCTCTATTCAGTGGCTAACTCGGTGGACATCAATTTGATATGCACTTTGCAATACATTGCTATTTTCCTAAAATGATGGTGATTACCACGTTACGTCATAGCAGCAATGTACTGCAAAGTACATATCAAATTGATGGCCACCGAGTTAGCCACTGGATAGAGAATAGGCCTACTGAACAAGGTTTAGCTTGTACTTATATATTCTGTGGTTTAGCCTCTAGTCTCCTTTAAATGTATAGAGATGGTAGGCCGATACCCCGTTAAGGGATGAATTTCAATAAAATACGAAACACGTCTTCCATTAATTCTGTTATAGAATGTTTATGCAAAGAAGTAGATTGGACCAAGGAATCACATCAATACATCTTAGGAGTAGAATTTCGGAAAATCCTTTCTTATCCGATGCCTACGTCATACAAAGAACACACCCTCCAAGTTTCAGGTCTCTACAAACAGCGGTTTAGGCTGTGCGTTGATCCGTCAGTCAGTCAGTCAGTCATTCAGGACAAAGCATTTTATATGTATAGAAGATAGATTATGTGATGAAATTTCCGCCCACGCAAATAATATGTAATAGCTTATACACACGTCCCAATTTGGTCGGGTCCGACATACAATTTGGTCGGGTGTACAACCAAATTGGGACGTGTGTATCGTGGTCGGGCAGACTTAATTATTATTAATTGATCAAATTGGATACGCCCACCCAATTTGGTTGTATCCGACCAAATCGGGACGTGTGTACGCATCGGACCCAACTTCGTGTTCGAAACAAACAAGTGTGAGTCGGACTCCCGCACGAAGGGTTCCGTATCATGTTGTATTTGAGCCCCACTTCATTTTTTTCTTTTTTTAGTCGTTGTTGGTAAAGCGACACTAATGAAATACATAATCTGTGAAAATGTTAACTCTCTATCCATCACGATTCATGAGATACAACCGGATGACAGACGGATAGAAAGGCAGACAGACAGACGGACGGACGGATTTACGGACGGATGGAACTGATAGACGGACGGATGTAAGTTTGATGTAGTGTGTAATTTGTGTTTTAATATTGTTATTTCAATTATCTTCAGCAAAAATCCCTAGCGTCACTATCAAAGAAGGTTTTAAAATTGAAGTCAATTATGGCGGTAGTGTTTCACTGCATTGCGAAGTATCCGCATATCCTAAACCTAAAATACAGTGGTATGATTCTGCTAACAGCAATTTCCTGGAATCTCAAGTAAGTAAAAGAAATAAAAAGATAAGTAAGTAGGTACAGTCACATTACCAATTAGCTGAACCCCACGTGACCCAGACCTCATTCGCATATCTGTAAAAAAAATAGTACCGTATTTACCTACTTTGCTACTTTTTTATATTGAATATTGTGCTGTATAGTATATTGTTAAAAAAAAACAGAATCAGGAAACATGACTTTACAACCTTACAGATTTGCGAGTGAGCTCGTCACGTGGGGTTCAGCTTATTGGTAATGTGACTGTACCTATGTAGGTAGATAATTATAGAGTATCGATAAGTAGGTAAATAAAAATTGTTTTTTCCAGAGTTCTATGATCGAATTTCCTTACAAATATGTAAGTAATTTAAAAATGGACCACATAAAACTATCTAAAAGTTATATTTGCGAAGCAAGTAATGACCGAAGAATAATAAGAAATAGTATACAAATAAATGTGGTTTCGCCATTAAAGACGATTGTAATGCTTCCTGGTAAGATTTTTGACGTGATAACGTTTTATAAATCGGTGAACACATGCCAGTTCAAAAAAGTGTGACGTCATGCGTCGTTACTGGAACGCCTCATCGACCCCCGCCGCCCCCGCCACCGCCACCGCCCGTGCCTCCTTTCCCACCGGCCCATGTATTCTGTCTCTGGGCCAACGATACTTTGATAGTTGACAAGGTAACTATAGCAACGTTTTATCGTTGCCATGGTTACCATCAATGTTTTCTTATGACGTTATCACGTAAAATTATCGTCCGGAAACAGACTTTACAGACAACCATTTTTAAAAAAAATTATGGAATTAGGTGTTGAGAATAGCGAATAATAAAATTCAACGGATGTCATTTCAGTAAAAAGTTTTTAAAAGTAGTAATGGGTAACAGATCAATGGCCATGGTGATAATAATTGTTGTAATAAATTTATGATTTCAGCTGTTACTAAAGCAGCATATGGTAAAGAATTGAAACTTAAATGTTTAATACACTCCTCCTATCCTACGGAAACAAAATGGTATTTCAACGGGCCTCAAGACAAATGGTCATTATCTGCCGATGGATCGGAACTGACTATTAAAGAGATGGAGTTGGACCTTGAAGGGCAATATTCTTGTAAAGTATTCTTAAAAAATGACCCTGAAATAGCAGAAGTACAAACGACTCGAGTTGAAATTGTCGATTTAGGTAAACTGGCGCAATCCTTTATGTACTTCTAAGTATTTAATTTATCTTTATATATATAATTCTACTGTAAGTGTGTATGTCACTGAACTCCTACTGAACGGCTGGACCGATTTGAATGATTTTTTTTGTATGTGTTTAAGTGGCGCCCTGAATGGTTTAGATTTTCAAATCAGCACGGTGTTTTCTCTTTTTAATGGCAAAACAACGTTTTCCGGGACAGCTAGTTTAATATATAAATAATATTATTATTCTCGATAGGTACATTCAATAACGTCTGTTTAAAAAAACCGAAGTGCGAGTCGGACTCGCGTCGAAGAGTTTTCTTACCTTTATGTTCTGTTTTTAGTATTTATTGTTATAGCGGCAACAGAAATAGGATCATCTGTGAAAATTTAATTTGTCCAGCTATTACGGTTCATGCGATACAGCTAAACCTAGTATTATATGAAAAAAAAAAGAAAAGTAATATAAGTAGTATATCCGTTGTCTAGCACCCATAACACAAGTCTAGTTACTTAACTTGGGGCTAGATGGCGATGTGTGGAGTGTCCTGCAATATTTATTTATTTATTTTATTTATATAAGTTTCCATCGTGCATAGGCATCCTGTTGTTGATGGGTACGATGTGGACGGGCGACGGTTGTGACTTTATGTCGATGTGAGTGCTCTCTCAGCGCAGTGGTTTCCTAGGTCGTTTTTACCCTTTGGGTACGGAACCATAAAAATAGACAAAAATAAAAAATATTAAAGTGAAATGTAGACTTTGGCTAAAAATCAGCGCTGTGGTTTTCTAGGTCATACCAGCATTATGCTCAGCTCATCTATATAAGCTTTATAATAATATTTATTTAAATGCTACTAGACTAAGTTTTTCATACGTTACAGTATAAGTTCATGTGCAATATGATAAAGTCTATTGTATTCTAAATATTTTTCAGTACCCCCTGAAATAAGGATGAATTCCAAGCATACTACTGTTTCTGAAGGAATGAAAAAGGCAATAATTTATTGCAGGTAATAAAGAGAAACCTATACTTACCATAAATAACAGTCCGAAATTATTTTCAATAAAACAAATATTGACAAGTACATAAACCTTTTGTTTTAACAGAATTGTACAAGGCAATCCTAGGCCTAAAATATCATGGCAGTACAGAAAGAACGACGCCTCTAAATTAATTAACTTAGACGAAACTGGCGAAGATTTGACAATAAACGACGTATTACTTAACCGCACCGGAAAATATGTGTGTACCGCAACAAATGTTCTTGGATGGAACACAGCTGTAAGAGGTAGAAGAAACTTTGAATTATTAATATTTAAATATTGGTAATGAGACGGTGATAAACCAAATCTTTCTTTTGTACCAGAGCTTGAAGTATTAAAGTCACCAGAAATATTTTATGATGGAGGCTCAAGGGCACATGTTCGTTATGACGGTAGACACGTGTTCACATGCAGAGTCGTCGCTCACCCGTCACCGACGATACTATGGAAGGATGAACTTGGAAATATAGTTCATTCACCGAAGGTTAGCTTAATACACACTTTTACCTTGTAGTAGCGAGCGATCATTCTAAAAATCTTCAGAATCGCTAACATCATAATAAATTTAAGGTTTTTGCAAACGAACACGAATTTACTAGTCGATTGGACTTACAACACATAAGAAAAAATGGTACATATTCGTGTGTCGCTGAAAATAGTGTTGGAAAATCAGAACAACGATTTGAAGCCCATGTTCTGAATCCATTGCCATCTGATCCGAATCTAAAGGGTAAGAATTAGTTAGGTACATACTTTGTATTTATTATTTTCAACTACGTATAGTAAATGTGCTAATTTATTCAAATGTTTCTACTTTTAGTTCTCAAAGTGAAATATGGTGAAGAAGTAAAATTAAAATGTGACATAACATCTAATTACCTAGTAGAACGGATCTGGATGGTAAATGGGTCCAAGGAATTCATCAAAACTGATGATAAATATTCATTGACACTGGACGCCAATGAACTTGTTATCAATTCCATGGACATCAATTTACAGGGGACATACGTTTGCAGAGTGAGATTGCAAGCGGATCCTAATATTTTTGTTGACAAAAAGATAGCACTTTCTATAAACGATCTTGGTAAGATTAAAACAGTATTATAACTTAATCTTACAAAAAAAATCTGTTAAATGACGGACGGACAGTTGAGTTTTAGTAAAAGGGTCCCGTTTTTACCCTTAAGGTACCGTACCATAAAAATAGACAAACATAAGGTAATTAAAAATAATTAAAGTAAAATGTAGACTTTGGCTATAAATCAGCGCTGTGGTTTTGTAAGACATCGCAGCATTATGCTCAGCTCATCTATATAAACTTTATATAATAATTATTTATTTAAATGCTACTAGACTAAGTTTTTCATACATTACAGTGTACATTTATGTGAAATGTGATAAAGTATATTGTATTCTAATTTTTTTTCAGCACCCCCTGAAATAAGGTTGAATTCTGAGCATATTACTGTTTCTGAAAAAATGAAGAAGGCAATAATTTCTTGCAGGTAATAATGAGAAACCTATACTTACTTACCGTAAATAACAATCCGAAATTAATTACAATAAAACAAACATTGACAAGTACATAACACTTTTGTTTAACAGAATTGTTAAAGGTAATCCTAGGCCTAAAATATCATGGCAGTACAGAAAGAACGACGCCTCTGAATTAATTAACTTAGATGAAACTAGCGAAGATTTGACAATAAACGACGTATTACTTAACCGCACCGGAAAATATGTGTGTACCGCAACAAATGTTCTTGGATGGACAAGAGCTGTAACAGGTAGAAGAAACTTTGAATTATTAATATTTAAATATTGGTAATGAGACGGTGATAAACCAAATCTTTCTTTTGTACCAGAGCTTGAAGTATTAAAGTCACCAGAAATATTTTATGATGGAGGCTCAAGGGCACATGTTCGTTATGACGGTAGACACGTGTTCACATGCAGAGTCGTCGCTCACCCGTCACCGACGATACTATGGAAGGATGAACTTGGAAATATCGTTCATTCACCGAAGGTTAGCTTAATACACACTTTTACCTTGTAGTAGCGAGCGATCATTCTAAAAATCTTCAGAATCACTAACATCATAATAAATTTAAGGTTTTTGCAAACGAACACGAATTTACTAGTCGATTGGACTTACAACACATAAGAAAAAATGGTACATATTCGTGTGTCGCTGAAAATAGTGTTGGAAAATCAGAACAACGATTTGAAGCCCATGTTCTGAATCCATTGCCATCTGATCCGAATCTAAAGGGTAAGAATTAGTTAGGTACATACTTTGTATTTATTATTTTCAACTACGTATAGTAAATGTGCTAATTGATTCAAACGTTTTCTACTTTTAGTTCTCAAAGTGAAATATGGTGAAGAAGTAAAATTAAAATGTAACATAACATCTGATTACCTAGTAGAACGTAACTGGATGGTAAATGGGTCCAAGGAATTCATAAAAACTGATGATAAATATTCATTGACACTGGACGCCAATGAACTTGTTATCAATTCCATGGACATCAATTTACAGGGGAAATACGTTTGTAGGGTGAGACTGCAAGCGGATCCTAATATTTTTGTTGACAAAAATAAAGCACTTTATATAAACGATCTCGGTAAGATTAAAACAGTAGGTACTACTTCTTCTACTTTTAAGAAAAATCCAGTTAAAAAGTAATTGTGTTTGTGTTACAGATCCTCCAAAACTCGCATCTTCTAAAAAAATTGTGAATCAAACTTTCATTGCTTGTTGTGTTATGTAAGTACCCCCCACCAACAACAATAATAAGAAAAATGTTAAATAGTGTAGGCAAAATATTAGGTACATGCTATTATAAGTAAACAAAATTATAAAATCAATGAACTAACATTTATTTCAGTCAGCTTTAAACATATTAGGGTATAGGTGATTTTAATGTGTGTTTTCTAGAACCAGCGGCATTCCAAGACCAGTTGTTACATGGAGATTCAAAGGAGACTCTGAAAAAATCATAGATTTAGAAGTTAAAGGTGAAATACTGATAATTAACAACTTTCAACGTCAACATAACGGAACATACCAATGTATTGGAAAAAATCTAATTGGAACTGATAAAGCGATATTATCTCTTGAAGTTAAAGGTATAAATAAAAGCTAATTCATATATTATTATTACAATTACTTACTTTCCGATTGCAAAATTATACATAATAAATATTATTTTCAGAGGGTCCCAAAATAGTCACGGAGAGAACTGAGTACCGTAGCGTAGTTGGTGATAAAGTTCTCGTGATACCGTGCAATGTTACTGGATACCCGGATCCAACAATTGTTTGGAAAAATAGCAATAACGAAACTATCGAAACAGGTAACATAGATCGGAAACTTCGTAAAACCTTAACAAAGTTACGATTTTGATAACAGAAGGCCAATTCTCGTAAATAAAATTGTTCAAATTACATTTCAATATCATCTCGATTGCATTTCGATCATAAATTATACCCTCAAAGTAGGTCAAAACACCCTCAAAGTTAGCTTTTTGTAAAAATAAAACTGACTTTGAGTGTATCTTTTGCAATCGAAATGCAATCGGGATGATATTTAAATGTAATTAAAACAATGTTATTTACGAGAATTGGTCTTCAGATTGCATTTTGAAAATAATTATGCTTGTTTTTAGCGTTTGTTATTAACACTCACAATATTAATAAAGTTTAAAAGAAAGCAACTCTCGAGCACAAGAGTTTGTTGTACCTAATTTTTGATGTGTCCTTTCTGAACCTCTTCATAAGGAAGTTGTCTACCGCGTTTCCGCTTACCATATTCGAGTTCTGATGTATTGTATGCGTTTAGCTTTCGGACATACGAGATGCATGCCCGCAACAAACCAGCTGGCGCCGCATTAGATAAGTTTGACGTTTTTTGGTGTTTCAATCTTTGTCTGATAATATTGCGAATACAAATTGCCGAAGTCGTAATCGACTGTTAGAATGGTAATGATGATGCCGAATAAAGTACTGAACATCACTGTTTCAGGTTCCAAATACAACATTAAGGGCAGTTCAAACATACTGAGCCTCTACATCCTCAATCCCATAGAAAATGATACCGGCAAGTTAACTTGCGAAGCACATAACAAAGTTGGAACCACTACAAAAACTTTCGATATATTAGTAGAAACAAGTAAGTAAGATAATTTAAAATTATTTAAAACAGACATAAAACATATTTTAGTTCAAACATTTTTTCAGACGTGACTGGAGAGTTAGGACATCACAACATATATTTGTTAGAAGACGAATCTAAAGACATAAATTGCACTATGCTTGACTCTGATAGCCACTCCTTGAGATGGTACAAGGTAACACTCTAGTTATTAATATATTGTATAGGTACTTTGCAGTTCTAACAGATTTCGTTAGCATATTTAAAAATACATTTTTTTACAGAATGGATACCTGACTAACGTCACTGGAACTACATATTCTATAAAGAAAGCAACTGTATCGGATGATGGCAATTACACTTGCCGTGTCAACACTGAAGTTGGTTCTGTATCTGAAACTTTTTTCGTCGACGTTGGATATCAACCCATGTTTGAAGACGATGAAAGATTAATCAGTTGGTTTGGTCATGAAGAAGATGTAGTGGATTGCGACGTTAGAGCAAAACCAGCAGCTACGGTAAATTCTACCTTGTCGTACTGACTAACTTTTAATATGACTATAGATAATCATGCATGTCATACCTAGTACCAAATATAACGATCCACATGAAGTAGGTAAACGAAATATTATTTTACAGGTGGAATGGTTGGTTAATGGAGAAAAAACCAGTATCAAGGATTTCCAACATCGTATACACGGTTGGGGAAAATACAAATGTAAAGTCAGCAATGTCCATGGCCTCGACGAAAAAACTGTCATTGTCACCACTTTAGGTATAAATAATAATCATATTATGATACTTCATGCAGATAAGTACAATAATGGTACAATACAAAACATTAGGATGCAATAATATTTTATTCTATAATTTCAGGCTGCCTTATTAACAGAACAATGGAAGAGAAAAATAATCCACCTTTCATAATCAACACAAATATTAATGTTGTTTATGATGTACCAATCCTCAATAATAATAAATATATGTTTATTGATCAAGGACAACAAATGAATTTAACATGTTACAAAGCAGGCAACAACACATTCAATCTCTTCCCAGATAAAGAAACTATAATAGCAGAGTGTGATAGGGAAGACAAATTTATCAGTGAAAATAAAACATTCCATTATTCAGATTTAAAATGCAAAGAACCATTAATACCGACGCTTAAACCAACCGAAAAGAGTTGTATCAATGCCGACTCTAAACTTATCAAAGTAGGATTCAAGGTGCCAAACTTTGTAGAAGCATACGAAATATGTTATGATAATAAACTAAGTCTAACAAACTTTGGTTATTCAAAACTTTCTCAATACAATCTTGGTAACCCAGAAAAGAAATGGACTTTCTATGACGCCGTAAGTGGCTTTGATATTTGTGATGAAGAATCTAAATGTTGTTATGGGAAAGGTCAGCTTGTAAATGCTGCCGATGTAGACATTGGACCACCTCAAATGATTCCTTTTGTCGATTTGAACGCGATCAGTGTCTGGAAACCTTGCGAAAAGGAAAATAGAGTAAGTTACGGTCGATTCCATATTAAAAAAATGTTTACTTTAATAATATCTAAGTTACTTAGAATAATAAAAATAAATCTCCATTCTAACAGATGACTTGGCGGAAACTTGAAGAGGTCGTGAGATCCATTCTTCTGTCTTACAAATCTATTCAAGTGTGGTCTGGTGCTAGTGAATATGAAATTGTAGACGATCGAAGAGTAGCACGTTACTTGTGGAAGGTAAAAAATGACAGTAAAATAATCTATCTGTTATGAATTATGATTGTCAAAACTAGAAAATTATCTGCGGCACTTATAAACGCTGCTTAGTGGATCATTAGTGCCTTCGTCTTGACTTTGTGAATAAGTAAATACCATAACAACAATGCCACAAAATAATCATTAATTAATCACCTGCTAAGGTGCGTGGCGCGGTTAGTATACTATACTCATCAGGAACATAATCGATAGTCAAATAATTTTGATTAGGGTGTTTGGGGTTCCTATGGAATCAGGGTCTGTTTAAATTAAATTAGAAGTTTTGGAAGTAAGTAAATAACCAAATAACAAAATAAATTAATAAAATTTCTTGGGCCTCCAGGGGACATTTTCGAGCTTACCCAGGAGATACCTTGCCTAGCTGGAAAATCTGGTCTTGGCTTTGTAATTCTGTGCTCATTTTTAAGTTATTATTATGGTGCCTTAGACTAGGTATGTTAAAATGTCATATGATTAAATAAATAAATCTTATCACAATTCTCAGGTGCTGAAGGTAAATGAAGATATTATAGCTGTCATAGTCTACGTCAACACACCCAAGCCGAACAATGAAGATATTAAATGCAAGAAACCTGAAAAGATTCCAGCAGAACTAGAAGATAGTGACGATCCCTTTACGTACTTGTGCAGTCTTGAGGAATTCACCAAGGCTTTTGTTGTACCAATAGATACATTTAGTCGACATGTAATGTATTAGTATATTTTTGTATATTGCAGACTAGACTATGGCCAAAAGTTAGCCTAAATTTTTCTTTTGTATTCAGTAATACTATTGGCCAATAAAATGTCTACCTATATACTTCAAGGGCTTTTAAGAGCATTTATGAAAAGTATTCTAATATTTCACCATTGTAGGACCATTATTTAAGTAAACAATTTCATACATTTTTGTAGTTTGCTTTTACTTATACTTACTATTTATCTATGAGAATCTAGGCTAAAACTCAATAAACCAAAGTTCGAAATTGACTAAGTATACTTACCACATATTTGGTCCAGACATTACTCAATGGCACACAGTGTTGTAGATAGTGAGCATAATTTTTTTAGAGTTATTAAACAAACAGCAGTAGGTACCCAACTTGTACTTGTATCCGGGCTGTTTTCCGCGATGAGACCCTTTTTAATTGTGTCCTTTTTGCGTGAAGAAGGAGTAGGCTTGCCCAGCACCTACTACCCTCTCAGCTTAGTCGACTATGTCCAGAGGAAAGAACTTATCAATACTTATGGAGCCAACTAATGATGATGTTTTGATTCACCGTAAGAGCAATGTCAATTAGAGGACATAAATAATTTTTCTTAAGAAAAATACATTGGTGCACAGCCAGCCCGGATTGGAACCCACAACCTTGAGAATGAACGTCGAGGTATCTACCACTAAGCCATTACCGCTCTCAGCAGTACTCAATTAAACTAGGTTTATTGCAATACCTACTTTTTTAATAGCTTATAAACGCCCCCCTAAAATTCTCTTAAGCAATAATGCTGAGGTCACGACCAGGTATATCTATCATATGAAGCGATTATGCTGTGAAACAGCATGGCAGTTTTAGTTACCTAATTGTAAGATAGGTACCTAGGTGCATGCAGGCATGCTATGTAAATATCCAACTATTATTTAAGTAGTTTAAGTAAGTTGGTAGGTATATATCAATATAATTTAAATACCTACATAATTTGTGGATTGTTTGCAAGTTTGTAAAGTAGTCGGTAAAGGATAGCAAAAATCTAGTAAGTACTTATTCATTTCATACTGCTTGAAATCTGTCGAGAAAATACAAGAGGTGGGAGCACATGAGTATGTGGTGGGAGAATGTATTAGTATTGCATATTTTTACTTACCAAAGCCTAGTAGCTATTGATGAAACTACACTATAACTGCACATTTTCACTATGAAATAATACAATAACGCACATGGTATTCACAATAATTCACATGCACTCATTTAGTTAGATTATAGAAACAATTCTCAAGCACACTTTTATTTCTCTAAAAATTCAAATTTTCTATTTCCCGCTTTACGTTTTTTTGACACTGGCACTGGCAGCCAACTTGATTTGACAGATACAAAAAAGTTGTACATAGCAAAAAGGGGTCCGGACATTTATTAAAATCTTCATGTTGTTTTTATTTGCAACTTGCATTTTTGAGACCAATGCCAATCAACTGAGGGCGTTACGGCGAACAAATAATGCATTCACACCGAATTCCAAACCGTCTCGGTTTTATTCTAGGTCCATGTTCGGAAACGGGATATTTAACCAAATGCGCGTTGCATTTGAGCCCATGCCAATCGATTGCAATCTCTAGGGTCTAACGCCGCGCCGTAATGCATGCGTAATGCCGTCTGTTACAATGCCTTTTGTTGGCATGGGTTGTAGGTCCTAGTAAATGCTAGGAGTGAAAGGAGTCATAATCACGGGTCCTAATCCCAAATGTGGGAGCTTGGTAAAATTTTATTTTATGCCCGGAGCACATTCATAGGACCCTTAAATGCCTTTATACAGAGACTAGCGACCCGCCCCGGCTTCGCACGGCTATATTATACATGCAATAAACATAATATAAACCTTCCTCTCCTGAATCACTCTATTTATTTTAAAAAAAACCGCATCAAAATCCGTTGCGTAGTTTTAAAGATTTAAGCATACATAGGGATATAGGGACAGAGAAAGCGACTTTGTTTTTATACCATGTAGTGATGAGCCGGTAAGGTGCCGTTTTCGTTACGAGGTACGAACTCAAATTCTATGGTAACGGCGGCGTACAAATACATCCGGCTGTCACTGTCACCTTCAAGTTTCTTTCTCCGTCAATGTCAATGTCAATCGTGAAATTGACTTGCGGAGTGCAAAGAAGAAGTGCGAACTGAAAGATTTTTATTCAAAATTTTAACTTAAAAAATGTCTGCATGAACGATGTCTACCACAAAACCACCGCCCTACGTGTTGTTACAACTTCCAGACATAACAGAATCGATAAACTATCCAATACGCAACGTACGACGAGTTAAGGTTAGTTTTGGCTGTTGTTCAATTTTCTGATCTTTGTAAATAAATACGCCTACTTTAACTGGCTGAAATAACGTACAAAAATAGCTATAGTACCTACACAAGTATTCTTACTTCTAACAAATCTGAAATAAAGACTGACAATAATAAATACAAAAATATTGCAGAACATTCCACACATATCCATCTAGCCCCAAACTAAGTAACTAGACTTGTGTTATGGGTGCTAGACAACGAATTACTTACTACTTATATTAAATAAATTAAAAATAAATATATTGCAGTATATTCCACACATTGCCATCTAGCCCCAACCTAAGTAAATAGACTTGTGTTAGACAACGGATACTTATACTAAGTACTTATACAGGTACTTTTCTTTTGTAAATACATACATTTATTACATAGAAACAACCAGACCACAGACGAATATCTAAGCATAAATACTTGTCTAAGGTGGAAATCGAACCCGGCAGACTGGCATGGTAACCACTGTGCCAACTGGGTCGTATCTTGTTTTTGTAACCACACTGGTGTTCTCATCCTCAATTTGAAAAAATCAATGTTTTTTTTGTGTAGAATCTTAATAATTACAATAAAATAACACTACTGCAGGGCAATATATAGAATCTGTCTTGCTAAAACACTAATTGACTTTTATGTGATTGTGCTAAAACATATTGAGCTAATTACATTTACTGGTTAATCTAAAGGTAAATTCTCTTACAATATAAATATGTTTGATGTCTAACCTATTTATTTTTTGTTGTGCATAACCCACCATAAAAGATAACCCTGCTTAAATCTTCTAAGAAAGAAAGAAAGAAAGAAATAAAACTTTATTTTCTGAACACAAAAAAAATAGACACGTAAAAAATCACAAGAAAAAAAGTAGAACAGCGCCCAGATAAAAAGGTTTCGTCCCCAGCACGATGCTAAAGCTAGAAGCCTCAGCGCTGATTTTCAGTATGAACGTTTCGTAAGAAACTCTTATGCAAAAAAAACTGGCCAAGTGGGACTTGCTCACAAATTGTTTTGTACCATTATATTTTGTGTTCACAGAAATACATCATCTCTGAAAATTTCAACTGTCTAGCTATAACGGTTCATAAGATACAGCATGGTGACAATGTTAATTTTTTAAATTCAATCATTTATATACTTTAACTAGCTTTTTCCCGCGACTTCGTCCACATAGAAGACGAAAATGGACCAAGGAATCACGTTGTCCCATAAAAACTTTGCCCCCCTTTTTTACCCCCTTAGGGGTAGAATTTCGGAATATTATTTCTTATCGGATGCCTACGTCATACAAAGAAAACCCCTCCATGTTTCAAGTCTCTACGATCAGCGGTTTAGGCTGTGCGTTGATCCGTCAGTCAGTCAGGACAAAGAATTTTATATGTATAGATTTAATATATTTCAGTACACATGTTTTGATGTTTCGAAGAGTTTGATTGCATTTGGTGCTATCAGTGGAGGCATTTATGTATTTAACCGATCTCCATGTGAATTCATACAGTTGATTCCTAATAAGGTATGTGTTTATTAGCTACTAGCTGCAAACCCGCCCCGGTTTCGCAGGATAAGAATATTATTTATATTCCAAATATAAATCTTACCTAGACAATCTCAGCCACGTCATAACTTTCATCAAAATCAGATCAGCAGTGTCTTGATGCTGCAAAAATAAACATTCAGGCACATACTGCTTGCTACGTTTATTTTATCTATTATTTTTAATTCTATAGCATAATACTTTTATTATGCTTTAGAAAAAGATTCATAATAGGTATATCTATTCTTTTTCTATGGCATAATACTTTCGTTATGCTATAGATGCATTTTATTTATGAAAGCATACATCTTAAAGAATAAATGTACACCTATGATTCATCACTACATAGTATAAAATAAAGTCACTTTTCGGCGTCCCTATTTCCCTTTGTATGCTTAGATCTTCAAAACTACGCAACGGATTTTGATGCGGTTTTTTTTAAATAGATAGAGTGATTCAAGAGGAAGGTTTATATGTATAATACATTCATAATATAGCTGTGATATAGCCGTGCGAAGCCGGAGCGGGTCGCTAGTCCATAAATAATGAACTGATAATGAAAAATTAATTTTTCAATGATGACTTGCCGTTTTAGAGATTATAGTGCATTTCAATAAACAAACTATATAGTAAAGTTTAGTCATTATTATAGATATAAGGTTAGGACAATTGGCCTTTTATTTCTTAAAGAAAAATAAGAAATATTGCAGGACATTCCACACATCGCCATCTAGCCCCAAGCTAAGTAACTAGACTTGTGTTATGGGTGCTAGACAATGGATATACTACTTATATACTTTTCTTTTGTAAATATAATACTTATTACATAGAAACAACCAGACCACAGACAGAAATATCTTAGCATAAATACATGTCTGAGGCGGGAATCGAACCCGCAACCCTGTGTTTGGCAGTCCGGCAGGGTGACCATTGTGCCAACTGGGTCGTCAAAATACATTTCTTCTTTTTTCATACAGTTCTTAATTTATACATTTTTTTAACCCAGGATGGACCAATCACACGCTTAGCTATATCAGCCAATGAAAAGCATATCGGCTTTGCAAATGGTCGAGGCATAGTCACAGTCACATCATGTGACCAATCACTGAGCGGTGGCCACAGTGTGGTCGCATCAAAAGATCACCAAGGCAACGAGGTGACAGCCATAGTATGGAGTGAGAATAACATGTTGTTTTCAGGAGATGATATTGGGAAAGTGTCAGTGCTGCAACTACAAAACTTTATTGTAAGTAATGAATATTTATTTTTAACCGACTTAAAAAAAGGAGGACATTCTCAATTCGATTGTGTGCTTTTATTTTGTATTCGAAGATGGCTCAACCAATTGAGATGATTCTTTTAGTGTTAGAAAGGGGATACTCACCACAGAAATTGTCCCATAAAAATTAGGTGAGGATCTGATGAGGATCTCTTTCTTTCTCTTACTCTGCCATTCTCTTTCTAGGCGAGGATGCTCCATCCTGTAATGTACTGAGGGTTCTAACTATGGTAGGCTGAGAGAGACACTGTAGGTACGTCCACACATTAAATCATTTATTTCGAACTGACCCTGACACAGTACGGAGCGAGCTTTATATATTACTAGGAACTACCCTACACTAAATAATAAATCTAGTCCTACTTAAGTACCTACATTACACTGATCATTATTTCCCATCAGGTGAAATTAGTCTAAATGGTAGCCTCACTAAGAAGATACTCATCACATTTTTATGTAACCAACTTAAAGTTCTTCTTCATCTTCTTCAGCAGCATATGTTAGCACATTGCAGGGTGTATAACTCTCCAGTTTCTCTCTACACCTTCCTATCACCAGTTCTCCTGGACTATGCTGCCACAGCATCAGCTCTCAAGTCGTCGGACCAGCTGGTGGTTTCGTAGGGATATCCTAAACATAATAATTAAAGTTACAATTGGATCTCATTGATTTATGATTCATTTTTGTCAATTTTCAGGCTAAAACCTTCCAGAATTCATCACAGATAATTATGAGCCTTGACTCGAGAATATGTCAGATAGACACCAGGTCCTGCATGCTGTTAGTATCAACACTTACTAGATGCTATGTATGTGATACTTTGCAAGAACAGTACAGGCAAATTGGTCAGAAACTAAGAGATGGCGAATTTGGAGCTTGCTTCGTTAACACACAAAAAAACACAGAAGGAAATGCAACAAACAAAATAAAATCAGAGAATGATGTCCTGGAATTCAGAAAGTATAACATGGTAAATGATGAATTAAAGTTTGCAGTTGGTAAAGAATTAGACAATACTCTAATATTCTGTGCCAGACCGTCTTCTAGACTTTGGGAGTCTACAGTTGACGGTACTGTCAAAAGAACTCATCAGTTCAAACAAGTTTTATCAAGAAATTCAATGAAAATTATTACTAAAGAAAATTATGATAACGAAGAGTTTCTTATAGAAGATTTAAACACAGACAATGAAGGGAAGTCAATAAACTTCTCTAAGATATATTCAATGAATAGTGCCATATTTTGTTTTAGAAAAGATGCTTTATATTTTTTGAATATAACTGATGTTGAAAACACAGTCTGGTATGAATACAAAGATATAGTCGATTGTAAAATATACCATGACATGCTTTATGTGTGGCTTAATAACGGGTGTTTACTTAACTACAGATATATGAAAGTAGATAAGTTCATATTAATGTGCTATGTAGAAGAAAAATATGCTTTATGTGCAAAAATGTGTGCCTTTTACAGTGAATTCTTAATATCAAATGATTTATCGCCTAAATTGCATATTTTAGCTGCTCTCAAAGATAAAGTTGAGGATAAAAGTATATTATCTGCTATATCAAATGTCTTAGACAAATTTGAAAGTTTAAAAAGTAAAGCTACTCATATAAAATCTGGTATTTATGTTGTCGATAATACATATAACGCTCAAACGTCACTTGAAGATGATTTTAATAATGATGAGTATAAATATGCTATCCCAGAACCAATGCAGACACTGAAAGGATTGAGTGTTAGTATGTCTGACAAACTAAACAGTAGCAAAAAGATATTAAAAGAAAAATGGGAAGGTTTTGAAGATAAAATGAAAAATATGGGTGAGAAATCTTTACAAGATATACCGAGAGATGTAAGGTATTTTAATGATGAAGTTATTGAACATATACCTGTACCAGTTGACAACGACATAATCTACAAAGAATCTAGTCAAACGGCCATAGAAAATGACAATAATATAGTAATCCCAGAACAAGATAAAGTTAGCAAGAGTCTTTATCAATATTTTAGATTAAGTTTAGTTGGTAACACTGAGAATTCGAATTTAATTTCTTTAATCGAAAGCGATGCCTGTGATATTAGACAGATCTACAATCTTATGCTAAAATTAGAAGATTATTGTGTTAATATATCGGCTGCAGAAGAATCAAAATTCATACCAAATAATTTGTTCCTTAGTTATTTAAATATATCCGAAAAGAGAGACGATTATTTAGAAAGCATAATCAAAGATGAAGAACTGTATAAATATTTTGTAGATTCCTGTATAAGTGTAAATATGAAAACGCAGAAACTTTCTAATATTGGTTGCGAATGTGGCTTCCCGCTTCCTTATGCTAGAACGAATCAGACGCCAATATTTTCTGAACTCATAGACAAGTTCATAGAGATGCAATGGTCGAG
This sequence comes from Idaea aversata, assembly GCA_907269075.1. Lineage (NCBI taxonomy): Eukaryota > Metazoa > Arthropoda > Insecta > Lepidoptera > Geometridae > Idaea > Idaea aversata. The sequence continues at coordinate 5,752,927 of OU026103.1, forward strand.
TCAATCGCAGAACCAATGCTACGATATATGTAAACGAATGCCTTATTTATGGCGAAAGATTTTATACCTAAGACGGAACGAAGATTTAATGAACGTCCTAAGAATATTACTACAGATTTTAGATGAGAATTTACTTCATTCTTTTCTTCCACAATTTACTATAAACATCTGGAACAAAGCGGTGCAACTCTACGCCACATTGTATGCAAATATTTGTTTGAATTGTTCGAGAAAGTTCGATAATATATCAGTGAAAGATATGCTAAGTTGGGATGATTTAGGAGCACTTATGATCAAGTCTATTGGTGGAAAGAATTCTATAAAAGTTATGGAGAGTTATGCAAATTTGATTGACGCTGGAGCGATAACTGTTAAGTTCTATCACACTTGCTTAGTGGTTACAATGTTTGAAGCGTATGATACGACTGTTATTGCTCAATTGACTGATACTTTGTACTGTTCTTATGATTTCGAAGAAGCTAAGATTGAGGTAAGCATATTTAATAGTTGAAAATTGCCTCTGCCCGCGGCTTTGCTCGCCATTTCATCCTCTTAGGGGTGAAATTTCGAAAAACTTTCCTTGTAGATGGCTTTATTTCACAAAAAACACACCCTCATGTCTCTAGAACCAGCAGTTTAAGTTGTGCGTTGATGTATAGAAATGTAAAAATTTATGTTTATATATTTTACTAGCCCCGGCTTCGCACGGCTATATTATGCATGTATTAATTATACATATAAACCTTCCTCTTGAATCCGTTACGTAGTTTTAAAGATTTAAGCATACAAAGGGACAGAGAAAGCGACTTTGTTTTATACTATGTAGTGATAGGTATTAAAATTTCAATTAGAAACGTCAGTTGGACGATTAATGTTATTTCAGGGTTAATTTAGAACACTTATGAATTGAGATTTTTGTTGTTGAAGTTTTGAAATTCTGCGAAATGAGTTGACACTAAATAGTATATTTATCTGTAAATGAAAATATTCTACTAACCTACTAATATTATAAATGTGAAAGTTTGTGTGTGTGTGTATGTTTGTTACTCCTTCACCCAAAAACTACTTAACCGCTTGCAATGAAATTCTGTATGTAGATAGCTGAAGACCTGGATTATAGGCTACTTTTTATCCCGATATTCTCACGGGAATTTACGCGGGTGAAACCGCGGGGCGCAGCTACTTATGAATAAAATCCAATTTTCGAAAGTATTCATAATTATCAAAATCCATCTCAATCTAGGTTATTGAGACACAAAGAAATACAAAGAAATCTCTATTCAAATCTATCCATTCCGAAATGGATAGATTTGAATAGAGATTTCTTCGGAGCTAAAATTCCACAATATCCATTAGTTTTTTTGCATCAAATATTATAAAAGTATCAAACAGAAAATAAAAAAATTTGGTACCAGATATTTTAACGAATACATGACGTTTATTTTTCTCCGTCTGTCTGTGAAGCTTTTGAAACGTCAGGTTGTTGCAAACAAAATAAAGGCGATAATATCCGTTAAGGTGAAAGGGTACCGGCGCTCTCTCCATACAAACGTAGTCGACTGCTTCCTCCCTGGATAATGACACTAGCACAAATATTTTTGTTACATAAAGCCTATAACTGCCATGACTACATCCCTATGTCTTTATTTTTTCATTTTCTAATTATCACAGAAATTAAAATTTAAAAAACAAACAAAAAACAGAGGCATGGTCATGGCAGTTACAAATTTTATGCAACAAAAATATTTGCTCTAGTGTCATTATCCAGGGAGGAAACAGTCGACTACGTTTGTATGGAGAGAGCGCCCGGTACCCTTTCCTCTTAAAAAACTTTCATTATAAGTTCAAATTACTAATTAACTTCTTTTGTGAATTTCAGATTTGCAATCTTCTCCGAAGCAACATGAATGGAGAAATAAAAAACACAGCTTTACCCATCGTCGTGGCAGCTAATTCGACCCATTGGGGCTTAACACCCAAAACCGAAGAAATCACAACCGAAACCGATGAAAAGTCATCCAAAATCACATACCAGTCTTTAGACGAAATAACAAAGAATTTACATGAAATTAATAATAAGGTAACAGATTGTGCACTTTGCGGTTTGCCATTACAAAATGAAGTTTTGATAAAGGATGGTGGTTTATGGGTTTTTAAATGTGGTCATACATTTCATGGGGCTTGTCTGAATTTAAATAAAGTTAAGTTATGTCCCATATGAAAACAGTGTTAGTATAAGTTGGAGATAACTTTTAATTTGAAGGTCTTGGGTTCCAATCCCGACATTTTAGATTACAAAAACGCTCTTAAGAGGAAAAGGTACTGGGGGCTCTTTCCATACAAACTATTACAAACGTAGTCGACTGTTTGCTCCCTGGATAATCACACTAGAGCAAATATTTATGGTGCATAAAACTTATAACTCGCTATCTATCGTAGTTTAGGATATAGCTCTAAAGACCTATATAAAAACTAGCTGCCCTCCGCGGTTTCACCCGCGTAACTCCCGATCCCGTGGGAATATCGGGATGTAAGCTATCCTATCTCTCAAGTTGGATCGAACTGCACATGGTGTGCGAATTTTATTATAATCAGTTAAGTGGTTTAGGAGTCCATTGAGGACAAACATTGTGACACGAGATTTATATATATTAAGATTCACCTGTTTAGTATCCTATTTTACTTGCTCCAGTCGATCGCAGATATCTTTTCTATCAGTTATATTATAGAAGCTGCGGTCCGAATTGGATAAGCAGCGCTTACAGTGATAACTAGCGTAAGCGTACTAAAAATGCTTACGGCGTGCTCGCCCGGCTATGTCAATTTCGGACCCCAGTCTCAACGATATCCGCGACTGACTGTATCAAGTAAGATAGAACTATTGTTTTCGACTTAAGGAAGAGGCTTTTACTCTGGTACGTATTAAGATGGACGCAGATTGATCAGAGCCGAAAGAATCGAATTTTTGCCGTCCACGGGAAAGGGTACCTTATATTAATAGGAACATTTATAGTCGACCGCATCGTCAGATGCAAAATATAAAAAAATATAAATCACTACATAGTATTTAATAAAACAAAGTCGCTTTCTCTGTCCCTATATCCCTATGTATGCTTAAATGTTTACGGATTTTGAAAAAAAGCGCATCTAAATCCGTTGCGAGGTTTTAAAGATTTATGCATACATAGGGATATAGGGACAGAGAAAGCGACTTTGTTTTATACTATTTAGTGATGATACATGCATAGTATAGCCGTGCGAAGTCGGGACGGATCGCTAGTGAAAAATAAATGGACCTTATGTTTATTAATATAAGCATACAAAGGGAAATAGGAACGGCAAAAAGTGACTTTATTTTATACTCTGTAGGTACCTTTTCCCGTGGACGGCAATATTTCGATTCTTTCGGCTCCGATCAGTCTGCGTCCACCTTTATGGGCTAATATTTGGATTTTGAAATATTTTTTTATAACAAAGAAGTGTTAGCTTATTAAAAGGTAGCTTGACCTCTAATCCGAAGTTTTTGCGTTCAAATCCAGATCCTAATGGTTTTTTTTTTCTAAAACACTTGATATTATAATTTCCATATATACATACATCTAAACTCGAATATTATGAATATAGCAGCTAAAATATAATTTGTTTATATGTAACTGTGCACAAATCATTTTTATTTGTGTCCGTAATGTAATACTGTAAGTAAGTACGTATTTATGTATGTTTGTATGTATTCTTATTTAATATAGCTGCGCCCCGCGGTTTCACCCGCGTAAGTCCCGATCTCGTAGGAATATCAAAATAAAAAGTAGCCTATATCCTTCTTTGATAAATGGACTATCCAACATAAAAATAATTTTTCAATTCTAACCAGTAGTTCCTGAGATTAGCGCGTTCATACAAACAAACTCTACAGCTTTATAATATTAGTATAGAAATGTACTGAATAATGTACTTAACATGTCTTCTATGTAGCTAGTATCTATAATCAGACAGCAGAAGTGCAGACCCACCTGTAGAGCTCTAAAATTGATATTCTTAGAACATTTTTAACTCGAGCAGGACTTGTAAGGTCTTGCATGAATTTATTAGACAAGCAAAATTACTATGACGATTTAGTTGGCACAATGGTCACCATGCCGGACTGCCAAACACAGGGTTGCGAGTTCGATTCCAGCCTCAGACAAGTATTTATGCTTACATATTTGTCTGTGGTCTGATTGTTTCTATGTATTATAAGTATATCTTTACAAAATAAAGTATTTAAGTAGTATATCCATTGTCTAGCACGCATAACACAAGTCTAGTTACTTAGCCTGGGGCTAGATGGCGATGAGTGGAATGTACTGCAATATTTATTTATTATGAAACAATACTAATAATTCTTACTTTAGAATTCTACGTTGGGGTCTGTATTTTTGTTGCCGACTTAGCAGAGGTAGCAATATCGATGTAAAAAATATTATTTTTATAAAAATGTAAAAAAAATTAAAATAAGGAACGATATTATTCTGATATTAACTGTATCTGTATATTTATCGATATTATATTATTTATCAAGCTTATAATATGTTTTTGTCGTAAAGTCCCCAGTAACGTAGGCGTGGTTGGTTATAGTAGGCGCCAGGAATATCGTTACGCGAAGTCATATGTTGCAAGATTCGATAAAGCGATATAGATCTGTTCACTCACGAAGGCGCGCCCCTCCAGGGTAAATTTTCTCGGTGTGCAACAAGATGTCTTAATGTGTGTGTGAAGACTATCGGTAGAGACAGCATACAAAACAGAGATAGAATTATATACAGATTATGTTTATAACAACATTCATAAGGTGTGGAAGGGCGCGCCTTCGTGAGTGAACCTGTACCAGGCTATAGTTTTTTATAATCTTAGTCTTTATCTCGCATAGTGTTGGTTTTTTATATTTTATTTTATGAATTCACTAAGTAGATACAATCACAATAATTTACAATAGCAAGTAGATAGATAGATAAATTCTTTATTGCAAACACCATTTCTAAATTACATAAAATATAAAAAAACAAAGCTAGTAGCAGGTTTTGATCCAGACTGTAATCCTATACTTATGCAAATACAAAAGCTTCTTTTATATTACAGTTATAACCATAACAGGCAATGACAAAAAAGCTATCATCATAAGTTTGAAAAGTTAATTATTTCATGAGATAACACACATTTTTTTTAACGTGACGGTGCGTGTTGCCTTAGATGAACGGTATGGCCATAGATTACACCATAACATCACTATCAATATCACTATCTGATGATAGTGATATTGATAGTGATGTATTGTAGTGATCTACATAGTATAAAACAAAGTCGCTTTCTCTGTCCCTATATCCATATATCCATATGTATGCTTAAATCTTTAAAACTACGCAACGGATTTTGATGCGGTTTTTAAATAGATAGAGTGATTCAAGAGAAAGGTTTATATGTATAATACATGCATAATATAGCCGTGCGAAGCCGGGACGGGTCACTAGTATTCCATATTTGGCACAGCTGATGCGCTCAACACATACCTACTTACTATTGAATGCGCCCATAACTATAGCCAAAAAAATAAAATCTGCGGGGTGTAAGAGTTGTGCCTTTGCGTTTAACATGCAATATTTGCCTCCTGCTCTTACGTTTTATTACCTTGCGGAATGCGTGTCCTGGCTCTTACCATAAAAGAATCCGATTCAAAATGTTGCGGGTTTTTTTTCTTTTTTGTAGATTTAAACTTTTGAACTCACACAATTTGTATGCTTGTCGTAGATACAAGTTCTCATCTACATGGAATCCAGTGATAAAAATGTGCAAGTGTCACGAGATATCTCCGGATATAGTGAGTGAGGTGTGCCGCGGCCCGACTGTTAATAAAAACTGTTTATAAATCGAGTGTCGGTACTCGACCTACCTTCGGTTACTACCCTCAACTATCAGCATGAGAGCACAACGCTTGCCGCTGCTCCAGTCTCCTCGCGACCATGACTATTGTAACATAGTCGAAACGTCGACGTAAGATAAATAAAAATACGCGATTAAGAAAAATAATTACTTTTTGTTGATTTGTTTGGGATGTTGTTCTTAGCAGATAAATGAAACAAACTATTATTTTCAATGTTTATTTTTAATATACTTTTGGGTTTTGGCACAATTTTTAAATAATGTGTCCTGTTTAAACCTATACTCTACCTACTTATACATTTGAAATATTTTCAATGCTAAGTAAAAAGGAAGGCTTGTAACAAATTTTCAACATAAAAAATACAAGAAAAATAATTAAGTAGTTAAGTGGAAATCAATAAAAAATTTAAGTACTTAACAATCACTGGTCAAAAGATGTTGAGAAGGAAACGCTAGAAAATATTAATGTAAAATCAAATTATTAACGCAAACAATATTTAGGTCATTTATCTGTAAATACAAATATTATGGCATTTATTTATTTATGGCAAGACGCGAGATAAAAAACCAACTGAATAAATAAAAAAGTTTTCAAAAACACGGAGATCCTAACTTAACGCTATAGACACGAAAATAATCATTCAAAAATACCACAATCACTACCTCAAAATAATAGCTTATTTACATCAACATAAAAATAAATAATTTAATAGCTAAAACCCCTATACATTTACTAATAAGTAATACAATCTAACATTAAACATTAGACATTAAATTCATCTACATCAATTAAAATGATCTTAAAAACTACAAATTTCTACTAAATTTACTGGCATAATGACAACTTGAAGACGAAAAATAAAACGTTATAAAATACTTAATTAGAAAAATAAATAACAAAATAATTATAACTGCTAATCGTGTCTTGAAACAAATTGCTATAATGACAAATTATAGAAATGCTATAATTACAAAACATAACAGTTTGTAAAAAAAATATTGTAAGTTATGCACAAAACTAGTTTAAACTTCTACTTTAAATTGCACGATTCGATAAAGCCACGCAATGCTATAGTTTTTATAGTGAACAACAGATTCGCGCAACTCACTTGATTTAGCTCAAAATCATATTATGAGGAAAGGGTACCTGGGGCTTTCTCCATACGAATTATTACAAAAGTAGTCGACTGTTTTCTCCCTGGATAATGACACTAGAGCAAACATTTTTGGTGCATAAAACTTATAACAGCCATGACCATGCCCCTATTTTTTGTTTTTAATTTTTATATTTTTTTTATTTTAATTTCTATGATAATTAGAAAATGAAAAAAACCAAAACATAGGGGCATAGTCATAACAGTTATAGGAATTATGGCACAAAAATATTTGTGCTAGTGTCATTATCCAGGGGGGAAACAGTCGACTACGTTTGTATGGAGAGCGCGCAGGTACCCTTTCACCTTAAACTCGTGCGCAACTATAGACTTGGGCGACACAAATAACGCGATTGCTCGCGTTAGCTTGCTTTAGCTAACATGTTAACAATCTAATAAATAAATGTTGCAGGAAATAACACACAGCGCCATCTAGCCCCAAGCGACTAGGCTTGTTTTATGGTAGCCAGACAACGGATAAAATACATAATACTTTTTTGTAAATAAATACTTAATAAGTATACGAAATGAAACACCCAGACCACAGCAAATATTTGTTTACAGAAATAAACACCGGTACACAAAATAAATGATAGTTGGAAGGCGGGAATCGAATGCACAACTTTCTGCGTCGCAGTCCTCATGGGGCGTTATATGGTAGAAGACATAAATATTAATGTGTTCAATACAATTTTAAACTAAAGCAAGCATGTGTTGTGCGCTTCTGTTGTTCCAGCGGTATCTATTCAGGTGTAATCTATAGATTAACCTATAGGTTCACCTATTGTCAATAATTTTTAGGTCGCCCCAACGGCTGCTACTAGATACCGCAAAACAAGAAAATATTTTAACCCCACTGTTAATCGGCCACCCATAAAATTAATGATCGCGCGTTGCATTGCCCCGCACGATCGTAAGTAATCGGCGAATGCAGCTAGCTAGATAATTAGCCCTATAATATTATATGAAATACCGTTAATATCAATACATTTTCATTAATAGATTGCATAGTAGGTACCTATAGGAATATTTTTCTTGAGAAATTATTCCTTACCAAAAATGATAGTTACAGTTTTTGTCAGGTATCACCTAATGTTTACCTATATCGAATTTAATACATAATTATTACATATTTTTCTTTATAATATCGCTACTGCATATATCATAATAAGTTACCAATTTTATATTCTAAAATACTTGAACTACTAAATCTTCGTCATTTCGGGAACACTTCTTATCAACAAATCTACTGCCGAAATTACAAAATATTTGTAATATTAAGGGTGAATTTTTTAAATAGCATTTAGGGCTAAATACTATACTACAAAGAGATAGTTAAAGGAGTCTCAAGGACTATTTCGACTACACAAAGACTGCATCATTAGATTCTTGAAAAAACAATGGGTTCCATTCCTATCTAAGACCATTTTTTGGAAAATTCAGTGAAGTTTCGTGTCTCCTTTGAGAATTTTTCGCTATCTTTTACAGTTTAGGTTTTGGCCTTGAAAGCCTATTTAAAAAAAAACACCCAATATACCTAGGTAAGTTTGGCGTACAGTCACATTACCAATTAGCTGAACCCCACGTGACCCAGAGCTCATTCGCATATCTGTAAAAAATATAGTATTTACCTATTTTGTTATTTTATTATTATTGTATACCTATTATATAATATAGTATATTGTTTAAAAAAAACAGAATCAGGTAACATTATTTTACAACCTTACAGATTTGAGACTAAGCTCTAGGTCACGTGGGGTCTAGCTAATTGGTAATGTGACTGTACCTATTGAAAAGAAAAGATAAATATATTACAATTTGAAATTGACGAAATTTAAATTGACCTTATTGCCAATATTAATACAAAACATGATACAGTAGTAGTTTTCTAGATTATGTATGTATATATTATGTATATACTTAGGTTATATAATGTATATACTTAGTGCCTCAATATTATGCATAACTACATTGTGATAATATAAATTACTTTTTATTATTATGTCGCGTTTAATAAATATTTAAGACGGTATCCTGCCAGCACTCTCTTCATATAAAACGTATTTTACCCTAATTATTTTTTGAATAATGCCTCTACACAGAAAAAAAGGTTTTTAGAACCAATAAATAAATCTCTCTGTGTAGACGTTATAACATATTATCTCGTTTTTAGTCAAGTGTTTATAAATAAAAGGCATTTAGGTATTCTTAATTTAAGAATATTGTTTTTAAATTAGAAATACTGCCAATCATTGTAAGATTTTTTTTACAAAACCAAGTAATTGTTCTTTAGCGTCTAAATGGAGACGATTTTTTTTTGTTTATTAAGATTTTATTTTTTCAGTGTAGGGCCATCATTTTTTTCATAATGCCAAGGTTTTGTTCCTCTGTGATTTATACTTTTTATTTTCTTAGGTTTTAGAGGGCTAGTTTTCCTATACTTAGTTGTTATAAAAACGGAAAACAGAGCATGTAAACAGCAAACCTTAGTTTTATAAAAAAAATTCTTTAGACGAAATAGGGGAATACATTTTGTATAGACAAAGCAATACCCGCGTACCGTCTTAAGTATGAATTATTTACGTTTGTTGTATTCGTCTATTATTACGTGTTATTATTATGTTTTAACCTATGAGTATTTATAGCAACCGTTTCGTTATACACCTAACGTGGTTTTAAACAAAACAGTCATTTGTGTTCAAAACACTTAAATTTTCAAGCATTTCGCTTTAAATTTTTGGCTTGATATATTTTAATATGTTTTTTTTTACTTAATACTATGTGATATTCTAAATTTAATATACATGGCCACAAAAAGTCTACGATTATCTCCGAAACTAAAACGATTAATACTAAAATTCTAATCTCAATTACATAGCTGCTAATTTCGAAAGTTCAAGATATCTACAGTACTATAATATTTATTTACAAAAAAGCGAGTAAAACTACCAAAAATGGCCACTATCTATTAGGTTTGAATTAATTTATTTACAGTTTTTTTTCGTCTAATTTTTACCTACTTAGTTTCAAAACGTTTGGCACATGGATATTCCAAATCTGATGTTATTAGGAAACCTTATTCCACTACAAATTCATTACCTTTATAAGTGCCATTAAGAATTAGGTATTTCTTAGTTCACTAATGGAATAAATCTCATTAATAATAATTAAGGTATTGTTAAGAGAGATCCAATATAAGACACTGGCATACAAATCTACTCAAACAAGTCCAATAATCAGATACTCTCCGATATATTTACAAGGCAAGAAGTCTTACACTGCTGCAATCTTAGACCTTTCAAAGATAATCAGTTAAACATCGAACAGAAACTTTATCAACTGGTGTACTGAGTGTTCAGTCAAGTGTTTCCGCTTGCAAATCGAAATGCAAGATTGTTTGACTAGTTTCTTGCGATACGCAATGTTCTCAGTTACCAGGGATGATGAGAAGGGGGTAGAGACAGGGGCGCGGCGTGCGGGTACGGCCAGCCGCGCATTGTTCCTCAATCATCCTCTCGAGGCGACAGTGGGGGTGAAAACGCTCCCATTTGGGAATAACTCCCTCCATTTGGCGGGGGAGAAGAGTTCGAAGGTCCGGGGGACGAAAGTGATGGCAGGAATCCCAGTTCACTGCCACCATCACGGCACCACAGTTGCCTCATCTCCTGTCGACGTGAACGCATCAAGTTCTTGTATTCAGATATTCGCATTTTCTTTCCGTCGACTATGCAGGTCCTTTTTGGTCTTGGACGATACCTGAAATGATGTTTGTGTACATTAGTAAACAGGAAAATAAAGCTTTTATATACTTTTAATTCTGGAAGGATAAGCAAGTGAGTAAAAAAGGGTTACCTCAGGGCTTTTCTCATTTAAGTCTACGAGTAGGCGAGGCATTTTATATACTTAAAACAATTAGGTACCTATCATTTGAGGAGTTATGGGCAATTGTATTTTACAAAATATATAATGATATTAAGTAGAAATCCTTGTAGATACCTCAATTAGGTCTGTAAGGCAAACAGTATTTAGGGAGGGCCTACCTACATTAATTTTGTACAATATTATAAAATGTGAAGGGTCTAATTGGAAAGGAAAATTCAGAAGTTTTCTTCCTTGTTCTTATTTAAAATAATTTTAAGGTTTCTAGATTGAATGGTTTCATGATGACTGCATTCATTTTAAATCAATTCCTTACGACCGACCGCACTCACGCCCGTTGGCACAAAAAATACTTAAGTTGCTCTTGGATAAGTGAACGAACAGCGATAAATGTGGGCCTCTGATTAGCCAATTTTGTGCTGCTCTCTTCACTTTTATATTATTTGCGTCAATCTCATAGGTATCGATTCAATCGCATAGAGTTGATTGTGAAAATTACTCATGCTTTGTCTCGCTCTTAGGTATGAGTGACATAAATAGAAAATGTGACAAAGCATGAGTGCTGTTAGAGGGTAATTACGTAATTAAAATAGTTACAAATACAAACCTGTAATCTGGATGTTTCTCCATATGAAGCTTTGACAATCTCGATTGCTCTTCATAATACGGCTGCTTCTCACCATTAGACATTGCCTTCCACCTGGCACCGAGTATCTTGGATATATTAGAGTTGTGCATATCAGGGCATGCCTTGAGAATCTTCCTCCGTTCGTCCTTTGCCCAGACCATGAAAGCGTTCATTGGTCGTTTTATGTGAGGTTTGCCGGTCTCATCGCGTTTCGGTTGGCGGACGAGTTTTGTCTTCTCTGATTCTTCTTGCGGTGATTGGTTCCAGGATGACGCTGGAAATTGAAAACGGTCTAGTTAGTTGGGTAAATGGATTAAGTACTCTAAGGGTAGGTAATCTTCAAAGTTATTTTTAACCCCGCATAAAGGACGGGGTGTTATAAGTTTGACGTGTCTGTGTCTGTCTGTAGCATCGTAGCTCCCAAACGAATGAACCGATTTTGTTTCTTTTATTATATAAAATTGATAGCGAATCGGTTGCAAGGACGTACAAGGTTAAAAAATGCGCCAATAGCGTGCGGCTGCGGTGCTTTGACTGGTTGGTGGATTCTGTGGTCTTCCGCATTGCAGTGATAGAAGATTCATTTTATAATCGTAGGTAAATTGGTTCATTCGTTTAATGTGCCAAACATAACAAACAGCTGAAAAAGAACTAAATAGCAAGACTTATAGTCATAGCGGATCTTCGAGCGGAATTTTCACTAATCTAATTAATTCTCAAAGCACATTTCGTTTCCGGAATTCCGGAGAGGAGAAATGACCTGTCATAATCGTTCCCGAAATGACGGAAGTCGGACGGACGCATGTAGGCCGGTCATTAATTTTAAACTGTAGCTTCCCTTGGTATTTAGTCTTTTGTTACCGATTAATATTTATAATAGGTACTACCTAAGAAAGAACTTTCCCAGTCTTCATTAACGGATATCTGTATTCACTAATATCGACGTGTCAGTTGGATTGGTTCTCGGTAGGAAACATCTGCTATCTAACAGACAGGTAGATAGTAGTACAGTCACATTACCAATTAGCTGCCAAACTCATTCGCATATCTGTAAAGAAAATAGTGTTTTTTGGGGAAAAATAGTGTTTTTAGGGATGAGGTAACAATTAGCTGAACCCCACCTGACCTAGAGCTCATTCGCATATTTGCAAAAAAATATTGTATTTACCTATTTTTATATTGTATTGTATAGTATACTGCATAGAAAAAACAGAATCAGGTAACATTACTTTACAACCTTACAGATTTGCGAGTGAGCTCTAGATCACGTGGGGTTCAGCTAATTGTTACCTCATCCCTAAAAACACTATTTTTCCCCAAAAAACACTATTTTCTTTACAGATATGCGAATGAGTTTGGGTCACGGGGTTCAGCTAATTGGTAATGTGACTGTACCTACTTTGACAAGATAAATAGTAAGCTAAAGTAGCTACTATGCACCGTGAGAAGATACAAGCAAACAAAGTCAATTTAAAACAAAATATATATATTCTTATCTAAACGACAATCTTACTTTCACGTCCAATAAAACTAATAAAATACGAGAACAAATATTTGTGACATTTATATTAAACTGGTAGGTTATCAAGGTTACCAATAAATTTAATCACCCTAAATAGGATACAATCAACGCTCAAAAGTCCACTAGCAGCGTAACGATTACAATCCCGTGCAACACTATTTTAAACACATACAGGCGCACTCCATACAGTACATCAATGCACTGAGCACGTTGGTTGTTGACAGTTGACTTATACCTACCACTCGGCCAACTAAAAACATAGTTAACATGTTGAAAATAATAATCACACTGATTTACTAATAAATTCAAGTATTTTTGTGTGTGTGTGTGTAACGTCTATTAGGAAGTCCAATACTGTTAAAGTACTATTGTAGCACATTGATAGTGTACTTATAAAGCATACTAGACCTACCTATTATAGACTCATCATATGGGATCAAGGTAATTTAAGTAGGGAAGTAATAGTTAACAATCATAAATTAAATTACTTAAGTCAAATAAATACGTACCTACTAAATTACTAAATTATTTCTTTAAAACATTGATTTTTAATAAATTGCCCTTTTTCTGTATTTGTCTGTATTATTTGCGAGTTACAAAACTTTAGTTACCTTTGTCCCATAACTAGTTACTTTTTTGTCTTTATTTCAATATAGCGTAACTCCCAAACCCGTGGGAATATCGGAATAAAATGTATGTTATGTTACTCCCAATGAATCAATGTTATGCTCATACTAAGTTTCATCAAAATCGGTCCAGTAAATTCGGAGCTTATTCAATTCAAACGAACAAACAATCAAATCTCTTTATATTAGTATAGATGAGTTCGTATATAGTAAAAATTTAAAAAAACGTCAGTATACCGTAACAAAAATCGACTAAACAATCGGAAGCTACGTTAACTTAGCTATAAATTAACGCTGATAGGTCGTAAAGCAATCGTTAAATTCAGATTAAGGGTACCAGAGAATAGAACCGTTTTAAATAAGTGCCAGCGATGGAGTTTTGACCTCTGTTGCTGTGGCATGGTGGGCGACACCTACTTGCGATACAGAAAGCTGCAAGTTCGATTTCCACCGTGATTTGAACTAATGTTAAAGTTAAATTTTGATGTCTAAGTCATTTTACGAAAATATTTTTTGAAGTTATACTTCTTTAGGCGCGTTATGAAAAAATGATGAGAGTGAAATTTTACAAAAGCGTCACACAAAATTCTCACCATGAAGTTGTCCGCAAACCGCAAGATGACAGCTGTCATCTGCGGTACTACTACTACATAATTATTTTAATGTAATTAATTATTTATATTTGTCGGACGAGTATTTTGTCGGACGAGTTTTTTGTCGGACGAGTTTTTTGCCGGACGAGTTTTTTGTCGGACGAGTTTTTTGTCGGACGAGTCTTTTGTCGGACGAGTTTTTTGTCGGACGAGTTTTTTGCCGGACGAGTTTTTTGTCGGACGAGTTTTTTGCCGGACGAGTTTTTTTTTTTTTAGTTTTTTGCCGGACGATTTTTTTTTTTTTTTTTTTTTTTTTTTTTTTTTTTTTTATTTTTTTTTTTTTTAATAATGCCAAAGAAGTATAACTTCTCACGCGCGTACATAAGTACACGCACCTATTTTTTTTACGCGTCATTGCATTGCCTCAATGCATGTCTCATTAGTGGGCGAGAGTGCGGTGCACAATACATCTTGTGTTTTGGCACTCGGAACTAAATATTATTTACATGGGTACCTACCTACTGCCAAATACTATGGAGTTTCCAAAAATAACGCCTGAATCAATAACTTTTTAAGCTATTGCATAGCTTTTATCGCGGGCTTTGAGCGCGGCGACCGAATCAAGAAATTCCGTAACGAAAATAAAACCTAACACACCCCACTCCGCCTAGGTACTATAATTTTTTTTTAATTTAATCGCATTCAGTTGGTATAATATGGACGATTTAGAGAAATTCTTCATTTAGTACATTTAATTTAACCTAGCATTTTTTCCATTTGCATAAGAAAATATAGAAAATGTAACCTAGCTATTTTCAGTGATTTATGTTCCCCATAACTTTGCAACATTTTTTTAACTGAAGCATAAATATTGTTCAAATATGTAAATAATCCTAAGACAGCGCTATTTAAAACTGGCAATAAAATGTTTTTCGGTATTTCTATGTGTAGTTAAGTGGCATCGTAATTTTTATTTGTCACCTAACTAGCCATAGGTTCGTGTAAACCAATATGTCATTCGTGTTGTGGTTTCAATGGACGTTACACAATGAACAAGGAACTTACTTAAAACGTTTACTTTTTTACTTACCTACCCACTTATTTTCTTAAAAAAAATGTGATCAGAAGGCCAATTCTCGTAAATAACATTGTTCAAATTACATTTCAATATCATTTCGATTGCATTTCGATCACTAATAATACCCTCAAAGTAGCTCAAAATACCCTCAAAGTTAGCTTTTTATATAAAAAAAACTGACTTTGAAGGTATCTTTTGCAATCGAAATGCAATCGGGATGATATTGAAATGTAATTTAAACAATATTATTTACGAGAATTGCCCTTGGAGTTATTGTGATTATGGTGCAAAGGTAACTAATGTTTTTAGGGTTCCGTACCCAAAGGGTTAAAACGGGACCCTATTATTAAGACTTCACTGTCCGTCCGTCTGCCTGTCTGTCACCAGGCTGTATTTCATGAACCGGGATAGCTAGACAGTTGAAACTTTCACAGAATGATGTATTTTTGTTTCCGGTATAACAACAAAAAATACGCTAAAAATAGAATTTTTGGCACGGAACCCTTCGTGCGCGAGTCCGACTCGCACATGGCTAATTTTTTTGAACGAAAGCAAGTTTAATGTAGGTTAGGTAAACATTTTAAAAAATCTGCTATTGGACTAAAAGTTATTATTGTACAATTGCACACAAAAGTCTTAATCAAGAAAAGTTTACGCCAAAAGATAACGCTAAAGCACCTAATCACCCGTCCATTCCAAATTCAAAACGAATAAAACAAAAATCAAATGAACACATCCGTGTTCATTGAGGTAAATGAATCTAACATTTTGCAAATAGCAGTCGACAGAATTTAACTTACAATTGGGTCACATAAACAGTTTTCATATAGTGACGAATAACTGGACAAGTGTCTCTACAATTAATAAACTGGCCACTGTGGAAACATTTCTCGTATTAATTTGACACGGTGTCTTATAATTTATAACATCCTTGCCGATCTGTCGTTTCTAGAGTTGAATTGTTGCGATCGAAAGTGGTATTCTGTTGATTTCATCGTAATGATGATTAACGATGTGAGTGAAAAGATGATAGCTTTATTGTAACTTGTAATCGTGGGATTTGGGTAAACAGGTGTTTTTTTTAATACCTACTTATCGTATCAGCTGGGTGCCACATAATCCAACAGAAACCGTTCGAATTTCATCAAATACTTTTGCTTGTAATAAAAAACGTTGTCTCAGGGCAGTAAATATAGTATGTTTTCGTGGTTTTAACCTACCATAAAAAAGAAGGAGATCCTTGATTCGTAGCATTTTTTACTCAAAACACTTGGACAAATATCAGACGGGATGGTCAAATACGGTGACAGTTCTTAAAACGGGACGTAAGTATGGCAAACCTTTTCATATATGACTTTTACCTACTTTTCAATGGATTTAGATATTAAAAAGAAACAAAACAAACAAAAAACTTATTACATAACTAAAACATTGTGAAAAAAGCAACCTTAGAATTTTAGGGATCTTAGTATTTTTACAATACCTAAATCACGGACGAGTTCAAACTGAAAGGTCCCATTTAGGTTAGTTTCCTCATCCCCAGAATCTAGATTTACACCAATACTTAACATCTAACACCTGTCACTTTTGTTGGCGAGTGTACAAGTGGGAGCGGAAACGCGCGTCTCAAACGCCATCTATCTATATTTCACGCGATTCTCTTGTTTTAAAGGAAACTGGATTTCAGCGATTTTGTAACCAAAATGGTTTGGTAGAGCGCCAAGTATTCGGTATTTGTTTTGTTTAATGATAGGTAATGGCTTAGTGCGATAATGATATAGAAGTGGAAAGCTGCGTCGTAGCTTAGTTATCCCTGGGTCACGGTTAAAGTAGGTATTCTTTTTCATTGACATCTAAACGATAATTCTGCATTTTTAAGTTGTTCCAATAAGAAAATTTATAAGACATATTTTCTTTATTTTGTATAAATTTTTAATCAAAAAAATTACATATAGGTAACTACGAAATAATTCTAACTAAACTTAAAACAAAGCTCACTTAAGTATAGGTGAGTTTATTCATTAAACTAATTAAAAAAAAAACAATTAGGTATTTATGCTTTGATATTATTTTTATAAGTTAATCTCTCTAAGTCCAATTAGGTATTGTAAAAGTTCGATTGTTAGCCCGGTTACCGAAACAATACAATTTTTCAGTTGAAAAAAAAAAGAAACGATCTATAATGACACCCTCCATAATTAAGCTAACTAGCCTAATAAAAAAGAGTGTTAATTTCAGGAAACCAGTGGGTTCTGAGCCGTTATACCTATCTATCAATAAATCCATCCAATAACTCGATAAGGCACCTGCCTTTAGCTAATAGCTGAAATTTATTTACTTCTGTTATTTTATTTTCGTTTATAACTTTTGAAACCGCGGAGGGCTGAGTACTGAATAAATATTTTTATCTATCTACA
The DNA here is from genome assembly GCA_907269075.1 of Idaea aversata. Lineage (NCBI taxonomy): Eukaryota > Metazoa > Arthropoda > Insecta > Lepidoptera > Geometridae > Idaea > Idaea aversata. The sequence goes on from OU026103.1 coordinate 5,770,737, forward strand.
CTAATATATTAAAAAGGAAAGATGTCTTTGTTTTTTTTTTGTAATAAAACTTGGCATGGATACATTGATTCATTGGGTATAACATAGGCTACTCTTTATCTCGATATTCCCACGACATCGGGAGTTACGCGGGTGAAACCGCGAAGCTCTGCTAGTCTATAATCAGGCGCCAACAGTTAAAACTTATTTACTAAGTACCATATTGGTACTAAGTATAGGTATCTAAGTTTATCTGAACATTAATCGAATAATCGACGACATCTAAAGATTTAGTGTCACAAGACGATTATCTTGTGCAATTAATATTTCCTGTTTGCAATAGTTTACCTAGATATCTACTTGTAACAATTTTACAGCGAGTGACTCTTGCGCAAGTGTTGGATGCCGGTTGTAGTATTTTATTGGCAAACTTCGCTTCCTATTTATTTGTGTTAAATTGTGTCTATTTGTTTGTGATGTTGTGTAATTAGAGGTTGACGTATATTTTAGATAATTTATTGTTTTTGTTGCGACTTTCGACCGCGTAAAGGTTGAATTTTTGGTTTATTCCACTTTGATCACCTGGGTGACCAAATTCTACATTTTTGTGTCCTCAAATCACCCGCTGGCAAATCACCTGGGTCATCAAATTCCACAACATTTTTATCAAACAAATTTGTATCCTTAAATCACCCGCTAGCAAATCACCTGGGTCATCAAATTCCACAACATTTTAATATATTTGTTTTGTGTCCTAAAATCACCTGGGTCATCAAATTCCACAAGACTCCATACTAACGGATGCTTACGAGGTGCCAAATTTTGGCCCGACTTTTTTTGAATTTTTTTTTGACTTACCTACATCAAATCCCAAAATCAGGAGGATCAGGAGAAAATGGAAAGTTTGAATTTCATATACCTACCTATACTAGACAACGGAAATACTACTTAAAAACTTTTCTTTTGTAAATATATACTTATAATATACATAAACAACCAGACCACAGACAAATATCTAAGCATAAATACATGTCTGAGGCGGGAATCGAACCCGCAACCATGTGTTTGGCAGTCCGGTAAGGTGTCCAATGTGCCAACTGGGTCGTCCATAAGTAGTACCTATCCGTTGTCTAGCACCCATAACACGAGTCTAGTTACTAGCTTGGAGCTAGATGGCGATGTGTTGAATGTCGTACAATATTTATCTACAAACTAACAAGTATTGCGAAAATTACAGCCGCATCAAATATTTACCGGAATATAGTCACCAGTTACATACGAAACGTATTAATTATATTTTGCAATTAAACGCGACGTATCAAACTGTTTGGCGGCAATACCGGTTACTTGGTACATCTATCTAGGCATCCGTGCAATGGCTATTTATCAAGCCTTGTTTATTTTAGGTGAACTAGGTAATTATGAAACATTGTAGTTTTTCTAGCACTATAATTTGTGTTGAGATAAACTATAGTACGTTTTATTTACATGCACACATCGCCATCTAGCCCCAAGCTAAGTAACTAGACTTGTGTTATGGGTGCTAGACAACGGATATACTACTTATATTTGACGGCCCAGTTGGCACAATATGGTCACCATGCCGAACTGCCAAACACAGGGTTGCGGGTTCGATTCCCGCCTCAGGCAAGTATTTATGCTTAGATATTTGTCTATGGTCTGGTTGTTTCTATGTTTGATAAGTATATATTTAGGTACAAAAGAAAAGTATATAAGTAGTATATCCGTTGTCTAGCACCCATAACACAAGTCTAGTTACTTAGCTTGGGGCTAGATGGCGATGTGTGGAATGTCCTGCAATATTTATTTTATTTATTTTTATATACTTTTCTATTGTAAATATATTGACGAGTTAATTTCTTTGGCTCGTTCCACGAAGCTGAGATCGTGGCAGATATAGGTGCTGGAGCTTCCTCCTCAGAGCGCCCTGAATATAACAGATTCAAGTTCTGTGCCCATGTCCAAACTGCAAATTACTTATCAATACTTCTGGAACTAACTAATCCGCGGATTTCATCACGATGTTTCTCTTCACCGCAAGAGCAATGCAATTTAAATTTTCAAGCATCATCGCGTTACGCGAGTTTCTTGTCTTCACCATGTTTCTCTAGATTATTGCGCTCGCCTTGCTTACGTATATCACAAACAGATAAATATTGTTATCTAAACTTCGATTGTAAATGATGATCATTAAATGGTTTTAACCACCTTAATACTGACTAATGCGCCATAAATTTTATTTTTGAACGTACAACTTTCTTTCTCTCACTTCCTCTTTGAGGCCTTTTGCAGACTACAGAGTTTTTAACATGCGATAGTTTGGATAAAGGGTTAAATAAGTGTTTTTAAAAAGGACCCAACCGCAGGGGTTTGGTTGTGGAAAATTATCCTGATAATAAGAAGTTACGATGATTTGACGATTGCTTTTAACTGCATGCTGTCGGCGAACAATTTATTAGCTGACAGAAAGTTGGCTTATACTTTCTGACGATCGATTGTTTGATACTAAAGTGATCGACATAGCTCAACGGATTAGCAAACTGAAGTGGCAGTGGGCTGGTCATATCTGCCACAAGACTGATAATCGTTGGGGTAAACTTGTCCTGAAGTGGAGACTGCAAATTAGCAAACGTAGTGTAGGACGCCCTGTGACCAGACGGAGCGACGACATACGCAAAGCGGTGGGCAGTAAATGGAGATGATGAGCGGGAGATCGGGCTCAGTGGCGTATCTTGGGAAAGGCCTACGTCCAGCAGTGGACTGACACCGGCTGATGATGGATTTGTTTGTCGTGTGCTTTTTTGTCTAAGTAAATCTTTGTCTTATCTTTTCTACTATAACTATTTATCGGTTGACAGAAAGTCTTCAGTCTGCAAAGGGTCCATAGACTAAAGATTTTAACACGAGCATAGGTATGTTCCCATTTGATAACTTCTTAAATTCGTTGTTAATATTATGGTAATGACTTGATCAGTCTCATTAACATATTCTTTGTTAAACCTATAATTTAATTTTATGACCATTTTGTGAATTAACACGACTTAGTTTTTTAATGACGTTAATCATTTTCTTTAATGTTATGTGGGAACATTTTTAGAGTGCCGATTTTGTTGGTTATATCACTTTTTAACGAGACATTTAGTAGCGATAGAGAATTAAACACTGTTAAGTCCAAGGGAGAGGACCAGTGGGGAACAGATCGTCAAAAAATAGTTAAAAACTAAGTTGGTGTAGGTGAATTGATGACTCTAATTTGTATATCTTTATTACGATTAATGTTTTACCTCAGAATGATTTGATTAGACACTAATAGACAGCCGTACGTTTTGTATTTTTAGACAACCAACTTGCGTACGTTTGACGCGATCAACATAATTTACATGCATATATCTGCAAACTGATTCATTAAAATACATTTGGACGATTGTTAAAAACCGTTTAATTGTTAAAATAGCCCGAATTAGTTCAATTTATTAGCGCACTCTGCCTACGTATCTACGTCATTGTTCGCAATGACGAAAGTGAAATGTGACTAATATTACATTTAACTTCGATCTATTTCGAAAGTTTAAGATTTAGAACTCGATGACGTCGTTTAGGGAACCGATTCTAATCTGCACTAGTAGGTATTTTAAAGAGGAAATATTTATAACCTATTCGTTCCAATTAAATATCCGATAATACTGAACTGATTTTGATGAACTTGGTACGACGATACATGGAAGCATTTGGAGTAATTATGCTACTTTTTATCAGTGCGGAGTGGTGGTCCAACTCTGCTGTCCAACTAGCTAGCTAGTAGGCCTTTTCGAAGCCCCGTGGTTCAACAGTAAATAAAATATTGAACCACGAAACATTATGGTTAAATTTTCTTAAAAAAAGAAAATTTATTCGCGATTAACTGGTAAACGTATATACGTTTACCAATTTTTAAAATTATTTATCAATTTTTGAAATATAGAGAAAAGTATATACTTTTCTCTATATTTCCAAGGCAACTGAGCAATGTCAAAGTAAAAATTCTTAATTTTTATAATAAAAAAATCGACTTACTATTGCACGCAGCGTTATATTCATCTTCTTTAGGCATAGAATATTGTGACTCTTCCATCTGCGTATACGGCACGAATCTTGGCAGCATCATGGGCTGTGTTTGCGGGGATGGTGACCGCTGCTTGCTGAGGTTCAAGGGCGCGTCCGGGTCTTGAGGAGGAGGTGTGCGGGCGCTGATCTGGGATAGTTGCGATGTCGCTGGCCAGGAGGGGTTGTGGACCTGCAAGGAGAGAAATTATTTGTAAACTGGTCATGTGAAATCATTTACACTTTACCTAGGAACAGCCTATAATTCTGAACAAATTTCAGTTGTACCTATGTCACCATTGATAGCCCTAATTATAAAGATTCTTAAGGAAAGACCTATTACAAAAGAGTAGGTGTTCCCGCTAAGTGTACTCCCACATGAAAGCTAGGTAAGTACCTTGATAAGTTCTAGAATTGTGTTGATTTCCTCACTATGTGTTCCATTATCAATAATAGTGGTGTACCTATATTAAAATCCTTTTACGAAATTGTAAGTTTTCCAAGTTCAGAATCTAACCATGCATCTACAGAAGAGTCAAAGTATGTTTTTTTATCAGGTGGTATTATTTGCATATCGTCTTAAAAACTAAGTTAAGATGTCTTCGGAACGCGCCCACCAATGGGAAGACAAGAAACTCATGAGGTTCTTATTTCTTTTGTGATCATATGCTCGCAAAGGTCAAGCTTACAATATTTGTGAAGGTAGGTATATAAAATGGAGCAATTAAAGACATATATATCTATGGGTTCTTATCATTATGGCACGACAAATAAAAAAAATGAACTTGTTAATTACATCTTATGAGTAACATCTTTTTACAGAGCACACAATAAGTACCTGTGTTATTATTCCGGAGTCTTTACTACTTTTAAGATAGAAGGGTATAACTGGGCCATAAAATTAGTTAAAACAAATATAAGTAATCCTTTCTAAAAACTTATCCGCCTAAAATATCCATCAGTCTGTAGTTAATCCATTAAATAAACCCAATCCAACTATGACATAACGTTGTTTCGTAGCCGAAAGGAAATTGCATCAATTAATTATTGTGGAAACATCAAATGAAATGTTTATAGTCAAAAACTGGATGACGGATGATGAGTATAAAACAAGCCTAATAATAATTATAATTTTACATAACAAATGTTGGTCCAGATGTGTAATTTGTTAACTTTCGTTTTTGACGGCAAATTTGTAATTAGATAGGTAATATTGCTATTAAGTTTGATGAATGTCTGCTGGATGTGTGGAGTGACGCGAAAAGATCGCGTCAGGAACTCCCGCATCCGGGGCAGCCTTCATGTCCGAGACATTGCAGATAAATTGCAAGAATGTCGCCTACGCTGGTACGGTCACGTCTTGCGAAAACCGGCTAATTACGTGGGGAACAAATGTCTTGCCATGGCGCCTCCGCCGGGCCGTGGCAGACTGGGTAGACCCAAGAAGTGCTGGCTTGACGTCGTAAAGGGTGATATGCGTGCAAATGGCCTTACTAACCAGGATGCCGAAGATCGTGCGAAATGGAGGCGTAAAAGTAGGAAAGCGGACCCCGGGCTCCCGAGAGGGATGCAACCGGGAACATCGCTCGGATGATGATGCTATTAAGTTTGATGAATCTATGTAGCAAGTTGCAAAGTTCTAATCGGTTAAAAATTATAAATCAGTTTAAGTCTTTGCGGTTATCTTCTCATTGGAGAAAAATAGTACAGTATAAAAGAATGCGTGTTCCGAAACTGCATATACTTAGTTTTTAAAAAGTATTGATGTGATTCACTTATTCCTTCCCTTTTCCCACTATTTGAAGTCGGCACAATATTGTCATCTTTCTCTACTCCACACTATTCTCCGTTCGAGTTTACTCTTCTTTCCCTCTTAGCGTCCCTAACGCAATCCCTCCACTTCCAAGTCCTGTACTCTTCTGGTGACATTACTATTAAATCTTAAATATGATTTGTCAGACAAATTAAAAAACCCCCCACGAAAATTGAATATAACTTTTGAACGACTGAACCGATTTTGATCATACATAGCTAAAAACACTTCAACCTAATTCACCTTAAAAATAATCCGTTCGGGACATGAACTGGGTATCTGCTTCATGGTTCGGGAGCTACGATGCCACAAAAAGACACACAGACACGTCAAACTTATAACACCCTTCTTTTTGCGTCGGAGGTAGGTAATAAATTAGCTACTACCTCTGAATTTGATAATGAACTATTTGAACTCACACTATTTGCATTTAGGCCTTATCTTAATCGCGTGTTTTTGTATTTAAGACCCGAGAAAATTATGAATATGGTTAATTTGTCTATTTTGTTATTTGAAATGGTAGAGATACTATTTGGACTTTACAATACATTATGCCCACCTGGTATAGATAAGCTAAAACAAATAGACCAATCTATTATTACAAAGACGATTGTTTAACTCCAGACATTGTTTTGGCGTGGACTCAATTTGTTATTGATTTGTACGTCCAGTTAATATTCAGTTAACTGACGTTTTATTTATTTGTTCCGTTCAATTAACGGATTTGCTTTTGGTAAATTATCGTTTGTTGATATGTTTAATACCAATCTGTATGGTTTTTAATGAAGTTGGGTTGTCATTTTCAAATAAGCTTAACTTTTGGTCGCTTTATTTACTAAAATCTGATCAAAATGTCAAAGGGCTGTCCATGAAAGTGTGTGACTGTGTGAAAGAAGCCGTGAATGGTAAACACGACTACTTAGAAGAAGAAAATCGGTTTATAAACAAAGAAGATATGCGCGAACATCCATCACTACAAAGTATAAAACAAAGTCGCTTTTTCTGTCCCTATTTCCCTTTGTATGCTTAAATCTTTAAAACTACGCAACGGATTTTGATGCGGTTTTTTTAATAGATAGAGTGATTCAAGAGGAAGGTTTATATGTATAATACATGCATAATATAGCCGTGCGAAGCCGGGCCGGATCGCTAGTAAAAAATAAAATAATAAAAATTACATACAACCGAATTGAGAACCTCCTCCTTTTTTTGAAGTCGGTTAAAAAGGGAGAAAGATTTGGAGGAGTTCAAGGGCGACAAAGAATATTGCTGTAGTAAATAACTTACATTAGGTGGAGCTGAAGGCTGTGGCCGCATCTGTTCCAGTAAAGGCAGTAACCCCAGAGGAGGTCCAGGATATAACCCATGCTGTCCACGCCGCACCAGCTCCTGCCGTCTGAGCTGTTCTTGTTGCAGTCTTTGTAACTCCAGTTCTGCTGTTACATTGCCTATACTCTGTAACAAAGAGAAAATAAATAAATTAGAATATTTCAATAAATATTTTAAAGAAAAAGTAGATCACAAATTAAGAAGATGGAAACCTTAAAGGGATGAGCGACCGTCACATTTGAAGACAAAATATAACTAAGCTGAAAGTGTGAGTTCGTCTTCATTGAAGAGCAGGTAATTCAGTTAGATATGTGCTTGTATGTAATAAACTGGTCTGTTAGGTTTGAGGGTAAAAAAATTAAAGCCAAGTTGGTCACAGACCTTAGATTTGACATTACGAATATGTATACTTATACCTGGATTTCTCCTCACTACTTTGAAAGAGGCCCATGAATTACAGACCAGTCGTAAATTTCCGAAGAATTCAGGTAGAGCAACGTAAGTGCAACAAAATTTAATTAGCTCTCATAAACTTTGTAGTTATTACATATTAATGTATAAACATTAATATTTTACCCGAACCACATTTAAAGACAAATTTCTAGTCAAAATATTATTTAGTAAGGATGGGTACGCTACATTAATTGCATAGTGTGTCGTAAGTTATATTCAGTGACATAATATCTTGAAGTTTAACATTAACTAACATAATTTTGTGCCAAACGAAAACATTGTATGTCATCAGCAAATTTAACAGGTTTTTAACTTGTTGAAAGTTTGGCATTCGTAATGAGGTTCCTCTCAACGAAAAATTAGTTCCTGCCGATATACTGCACTGTGAAGCGTCCATGACAAAGGATGCGAGCAAATGGGTTCACAAATCAACGAACGGGACGGTCACTAAATCTCAAGAGCCATAAAACAAACAACGAAAAAATAAACTCCGAATTAATTGCTAGGGAGCTGTGACGGATCACGCGAATACACATTTTATTGACTTTCATTATAAACGTATTGAATTATTAATAGCCTTACAAAATAAGAAGTTATAAGGTGACGAAAATGAAACAGAGTACGTTTTCCGGCCGGATCCGAATGAAAATAAACTTCAAAATTATATTCAAAAAGTGCCGCAGAAATGCACCGAGAGCCATTTAAATGAATCAACCTGTAAAAAAGGAGAAGCGCTAATGGAAGACAAAAGCGAACACATAAATAATGGTGACATAATCGCATATGTAAAAAGGCCGCGAACGGCAGCAATCGTTCCCTCCGATACGCGACCGGTAATCGACCAAGTTTTTCCATTGCCCTGACAAATTACCGTCATAACCGAACGGATTAAACTTTTTATTAAAAACAACAAACCGAGCATAATGTATGGACGTAATCGGCAAGGGACAGATGCTCCCGAAAAACGCGATTTATCTAATGAAAAGACTTTTATTTAATAGCTTTGCGGAGATGTCCTAGCAATTGACGGTTATATTTTACAGCGGGCCGTCCGCGTCGTTTTGGCGTTTTATACTGGTTTTGATGGGGTTATTAATGTTCGAGATGATATAAAAACGTGGTTTTTGATAGAAGATACCAGCTGCGGGGTTACGATTTATTGTATGTATCTCAGGTAAGTATCTATCTATTGCTTTTATGTTATTACGTACAAAGAAGATGAAGTTATTATTGATTATAATTGAGAAACTACGAGTGTCATTAGAGAATCTTTGGTGAGCTGTGATAGCTAGGTACCTACTTACTTACCTATTATGAATGTTATCCACCATCTGTGACAAAGTCCTTGGTCGATGCAAAAATAACTTTATTCTAATTATAGTTTTCAAGAACGTTATAAAAATAAACAGTAACACGGAATTATACAATTCGTGCGTTATTTATCTAAATATAAATAGATTGGGTGAGTTTTTAGATAACTCTCGTCGCGCGACAGTGCGCGGGCGCGCCTGATCTTGACATTTGATAGGTAAGTACATCCACGCACTCTTCTCGCTACCTTCATTATTTTGTTCTTCATGTCATCTTCAGTGGAATATAGTTAATAAGCGACATCAACCTCGATAGACGAGTCCAACATCTTTACATCAAGGTAAAAAAAAAACAGATTTCTATATCCAGGTTAAATCGACGATGATTGTAAAGACGAAGCTGTAGGTATGTGCTCCACTCGGTAGTCTTACTATTATTTTAACCAGAGACAATAGACAATGGTGGCTATTACCCGCCATCTATCTTAAATCGATCGGTCTTAAATCGCGTAGGTATATTTTTTAAGTCTTATCTTCCATGACTATTGTAATATAGTCGAAACGTCGACGTAAGAGAAATAAAATATACGCCATTAAGGCCCGGGAAAATATTTACTATGAATACAAATCGTGTGAGTTTAATTTATAAGCCAATCCAGTATTCATTAGTATTTTCATACATAAATGCATTGACATAATGAATGTAAACTATCAGAATGAATGAAACGAATGTAATTTACCGGAAACATCCGACCTTTTCCTGCCATAGACAATCATGTTAACATTTGACATCTAACATTAGCCCCAAAGATTTCACGAATCAGAGAAAGAACATAATCTGGACCAAATCTGAAATGTCCACCGGACATGCCATGAAATAATTTATATCCTAGCGCTTCATATCAAAATAGTATTTTTGTATACAAAACACAAATGATTTGACAAATTTCACCCTTATGCCGTGAGTATTAAGATCGATAAAGCTATAATATTAGTTTAATGAAACAGACGTCATAGTGACGCAAAAGATTCGGATCTATTGCCCGCAGATATGTTATTAACTGTCACCGTTTCTAGACTATACGTATTCAGTATTTCATGATCTTTACTGATATAGATAAAACACTTTTACAACAGTAGAAAGTCCATCAAAACTTTTAATTTGATCCCAAAAAAATTAAAACAAAATAACCTAGATGATAACTTTGCTTTCTTATTCTTTCGTGTCAATGATTTTTGATAAATGGATCACTTTGTTAGAATTTTGCTAACCGCAAACTAGTCACATTTGCAGCGACGTTTGTGTCCCACATTTTACCTAAGTCTTTCTTCGAGCAGGTTGTAGGGTCGCATTTACACCTGCTTTGCATTTACACCACTGCCTTCTTCTTCTTCTTTGTGTCTATTTTATACATTATAATTTGTGCTAAGGTGTCTGCAATACAGAAATTATTTGTCTGTCTTCTTTGCGTGTAGTATGAGTTGCAGCATATTAAAGCAAGCTACAGCGATGGCAGCATCACGGCCTTCTAATTAACTGTGATGACATTTCGAGCAACTTTAACCTAAATAGTTGATCAAAATTATGTCAAAGAAAATGCTCCGACTGATTTGTGTACTCTCTATTAGGTAAGCATTTTATCTCTAAGTTTTTAGTGCTTTAGTTGTTTTGTCTATACTGAAATGTGTTAAACATTTTAATGGTTGTTTGCGAGGTAATTTTCGCAAAATTTGGATTGTAAACGCGTCAATTGTAAAATAATGTTGGCAAGGAAGGCAAACACAACGACTCGAAATAAACGATTATTTCCTTTCTTGTTTGTAATCTGTATATCGCCTGAACAAGAAACATAGAGGGCTTTTAGATACCTTAAAAAAAATTAAGCGAGTAGGTACTTAAGTATTTTAAGACAAAAAATCGCACAGATAATTTACCGATAAAGTTAAAAATGCTTATTATTTTTTTTAGCTTTTTAATCGATATTTCATGAATACCCCCTACTACTTATCTATTTCTAGCTTTTTTATCGATAAAAAACATCGAAAATAAAGAATATTTTTCTTTGCATAATATATGAACCAATCGATCTTTACCTACTTCTAATATATTAGTTTTTCACCAAATTAACACCGGCGTAAGAGCATTATTTTATTCGATGTCGTAATAAATTAAGAATATAATTTGTCCAGAGTTAGTTTATGTGAAAATATTAGATACATTCCTGATATTTAGATCGAGCGTGTTTCTAGAATCCAGTTCTATACAAAACTCAACAACATCTGAGCCTCCTCTGTTTCACCCTCGTAATTCCGGGATCGGAATCTAGATAGAGATTTTTAAAAAGTAACCTACCTTTATGTTATTCCAGGGCTTAAAATATTTAACAACATACGAAACATCGCAATCGGTTTGGTAGTTTTTGCGTGAAGGAGAAAAACACTAAAAGTACTATTTAATTGGGCCTACTATTAGGCATTGGTAAATGACCAATGCCTAATAGTAGGGCTAGGAACGCCCTGTGTTTCACCCATAAGTCCCGATTCTATGAGAATTTCGGGATACCTTAATTTAAAATTAACCTTTTTTTCTCATGGATAGAAACGCAAAGGGATTTTTTTTAAACAGACCGGATAAGCACGTTCAAACAAACAAAGAAAATCTACAGCTTTATTAAGTTGGGATTTTAGATTTTTCTACTGGTAGATTACACAAGTAGCCACGGGTTTACGACAGTTTCAGAAATTACAAAAAAAAATCGAAGAAATCGAATAAAATTAATATGGTTCACGATTAACGGCTCCCCCCACGGCCTAATACGCTCAACGGTTATGTACTATCTCAGATCAAAACATGTCGTTCCAATTACGGTCTTAAATTTTACGTTATAAAATACTAGCGACCCGCCCCGGCTTCGCACGGCTATATTATGCTTGTATTATGCATATAAACCTTCCTCTTGAATCACTCTATCTATTAAAAAAAAACCCATCAAAATCCGTTGCGTAGTTTTAAAGATTTAAGCAGTCAAAGGGAAATAGGGACAGAAAAAGCGACTTTGTTTTATACTATGTAGTGATGCAGAGGTCTTAAGCCCTGTATTTTCAAAACAATATCAATTATTTGCTTACTCATACAATGTCAAACATCGATCACAATACTTTTAGAATAAAAAGATCTCCTTACAAAAAGATAGCTCGATATCGGAGTACCGATCTCTAAAAACTACCTCGTCATGATTGCAACTCAGAACGTAATTAATTTGCAACGTTATTGTAGGTACAATCTGTTGGCGGTATTCAAATGCATTTTGAACAAAAATGATATGGACCAGCTAGACGGTAAATTTTTTTCGTTGTTTTCGTGAAAGAGGTATTGGTCGGCTTTTGTTTCCGTTTCGATCATCATTTCGATCGTCGTTTATTTCTAAATCAAAGTTGGTGTTATGCGTGGTTGGTATTTTGCGTTAGTGATATTTTCCGAGTTAGGCGTTTTGCGTTGTTTTGCGTAGTTGGTTTTATGCGTCGAAAGGATGCCGCCGTTCCAGATTAGTTGCCTGCAAGAGATGGCTTTGAGCGATAAGGTCGCCCTTTGTAACACTTAGACTTAAGCTTTGTTTTTTAAATTTAATGTAATTTAAAAAGTAATCCAGCTCGTTTTCTGGGCTCTTTAATTTGCTCCGGGTGCGATCAGGGGCGGTTTATTTGATTAATATATGTATTGTAATTTAGTATTATTTAATATTTTTAATTTAGTCCCACCCAATTAAAACCAAAGAGTCTCATCCCACATAATAAATTTCAATTAATACTATAAAGTGTTCCTCATTCATCTAGAATTTTGTTGCCATTTTTTATTTAATTATTCATCTCAAATAAAAAATTGAACTATCCATACATCTATTAGTAAGTCTCAGTTACTATTTTTAGTCCCATAAAAACAATAAAAATCTGTCACCAATAAAATTAAATTAAATTACACTTAAGACCCTCTCCACACTTTTTACAAGTCCCAAACGCATTAACGATTCATTTTGATATGTCATCGCTTTTGTGCCGCCTTTGACCCTTTTTATTTTAAAGTAAATCTGCACTGGCACACTTGGCACCATACTGGCATTAATAGAATACGATTAGATAAATTTTCCATGATAAAACTATTCTAATTGGATACAAGAATTTTAAATATTTAGAGCGTGGATAATGGATTCTCTGAAGGAACGGCTTTTGGATGAAATATTAAGGAACACTTGCAATTTTTAAGCTATTGCATAGCTTTTATCGCGGGCTTTGAGCGCGACGACCGAATCAAGAAATTCCGTAACGCAAATAAAACCTAACATCCCCCACTCCGCCTACCATGTAGCTCGCCCGAGCGTTCGCTTAACGTGTATTTTTGTTGAATATCCCTAACTACTAAGAAAGTCCTTGAAGTCTTTAAGTCTAGAGTGAATAGTACCTTCTAGGCGAGCATGCTACATCTTCGACCTCATCTACGCTTCCCATCAGGTGAGATGAGGTCAAAAATAAGCCTATTTTGTTTGAAAAAAAAAAAATCGGACCCCGTGGGAATATCGGGTTAAAATATATATATTATCTCTACCCAAAAAAATGAAATTGATTCTCCAAATGAAATTGATTCATTTGGAGTAACATAGGCTATTTTTAAGTTTTTAGTTTGCTACCGAAACCAGTGGACTGATTTGGATGAAATTTTGCATAAAGATAGTTTTTGGGTAGAGATAATATATATATATTTTAACCCGATATTCCCACGGGATCCGAACTTTTTTTTAACACAAAATAGGCTTACATTTGACCTCATCTCACCTGATGTCGGGAAACGAAGATGAGGTCGAAGATGTAGCATGCTCGCCTAGAAAGTACCTATTCACTCTAGACTTGAAGACTCCTACCTATCTTCGTACAAAGTTTCATCCAGTAGTTTCGTAGCCTATTCGTTAAAATAAAAAAATCCTCGTTATATTATTATAGATTAACTGCGCCCCGCGGTTTCACCAGTGTTTCCCGATCCCGTGGGAATTCCGGGATAAAAAAGACCTATGACAGTCAGCTACCCCCAAACTCTCGGTTTCTGGTTTCGGAGATTACCCCCCTACAAACTCACAAGCTTTGCCTCTTTATAATTTTAGTATAGACAAGTGCTTTTTGTTCTATCGAGCAACATCAAAATGAAGATCTCAAAAAAATCAAGGGGAAAATTCAAAGGGCGATTGTGTGGTACGGTAGCACCAAATTAGCGAATTGATGGCCACAGAACGTCGCTCGCGCACGTGTTATAGTCACTTTAACACTGCTTCTTTACACGTGATGCGAAGGGGGATAGAGAATATCATTTGTTTATGATCTATACCTACTCATTGACAATCCACACACTAGGATCGTTAAATTTGATTGAACTAAAGAAAGAGCACTGAGAATATATGTATATTGAGAAAACTTAAGACACCCATAGCTTTCTGTTTTTAATTTATAAGGTAGATCACGGGCAAGGATCTGCCTAGGTAAACTAAGGTCATAAAAAGCGTCTTCTGTGAACTTAAAAAACAGGCAATAATAACTGCCATGGTCCACCCAGGTGGACCGAGAAGGTAGACCATAACCAATGCAAGTTTTTTTTAATGTAAAAAAAACTATAAAAATATTTAAATAGAAAAATAAACAAGCTATATTATGTTGAATGATTTCGCAAAATGCATAATCATTGATGCAATCAGCGCAGGCGCATCATTGTGCATTAGCAAATACATACTTAGTTATGCTTATAATGTAAGATAAAATAAAGCTGTGTTGTTATAAACAGATGCACAGGGGATGTTTGTTGGGCTTAAGCTTGTAGAGTGGGGGTTGAATATCAGATAAAAATTCTATTGTTTCTAAAATACCTAAAATTACTTACGAGTAGGTATGTTGAAGTTGGTGCAAGCTTTTGTATTTGTTTCAGTTCAGTTTCATTAAGTTTATGTAAAGTGAATCTATTATAGAGTTTTAAATTTCTATTATTAGAATGTTTTTAACTCAAACGGGGGTTTAAGTCCTGCTTCAGTTGAAAGACTTTAATCTTACCTAATAAAAAAAGAAACTTATTAATAAAATAGCATTTTTAGAACTATACGTTAAGATTAAACTTTTGTTGCCTGACAAGCTTTCATCTGCGATTACATCCGCATAGGGTACGAATTTTCTAAAAATCCTTTCTTACCAAATGCCTACGTCATTTAAGCTGTCTGTATTTCAAATTTTAGTCCAATCCATCCATTGGTTTGACCACTTTGAGCAGACTTTTGAGTACCTACTTATTTATATTTTTTTTCTAAAAAAAGTCATACAATAAAAGTTGACCTAGACATCAAGAACAACCAGTGATTCAGTCAGTCATTCAGAACTTTGAATTTAATATTTCTAGAAGATTGTACGTGTTTCTTTTCTCCCTAACTCCTTGTAAGCAGTCATAAAAATAAAAACAATAAACACTACAAAGAAGCGGTATTTTTTAACACCTAATATAATAATTAAACTATAACAAAACCACACATCCGGGCACGACAACAATCTTCAAAGAGATTGTAAAATAATAAACTCATGTTTACAGTTTTTACTATTATAATATTCAAAGTAGAATATAATGTAGGTACCTAATGTAGTTGTTAAAAGCTTAACTATGTTCGAGTTATTAAATTTTATTTCAAGAATAAAATTAATACTTGAAATTAGTTTATTGCTCTTTATTTTTAGTAATAAACATCGAAATTATAATAAAACTTAATATAATTCAAAGTAAATGCCTATTACTTTGAACAGAATTTTAAAGTTTATGTAGGTATACCGAGTATATATTTTATATGGATAAGTTGGATTTATGAAACCTTATATAGCCAAATGATTTACTCTCGAATAAACGGCGATTTAATCTTAGAATAAGATTTATTCGAGATTGGTCGAATCCACCCTAATTCATATAAAAATAAATAGCTCTTTCATCCCCTAAATGTTGTCCGATTTAGGTGTTTTTTTTATTTTTGCGTAATTAATTTAAATCTTATTATTTTTTATTTATTACGACCCGCCCTGGCTTCGCACGGGTATATTATGCATGTATACCTACATATAAACCTTCCTCTTGAATCACTGTATCTATTAAAAAAACCGCATCAAAATCCGTTGCGTAGTTTTAAAGATTTAAGCATACATAGGGATATAGGGACAGAAAAAGTGACTTTGTTTTATACTATGTAGTGATAGTGATAGTGAAGAGCATCAATAAATATATGGCATTTTGTTGCAATTTATAGAATGCAAACAGCTTTGCCTAATAACAAAATTTCATCATAAATGTTATTGGTAGATACCCTAAATCATCAAATCTTCGGGACTTGCAATGTCTATAAGCCTTCTTATCAAGTAGATACGAATCGCTAAACGCGCTTTAGATGTCCTCTAGTGGCAAAGTGACAAGTAATCAAAACCGCTGAATTATTAATTTTATTTTTATTTATTTATTCCGATAGAAAAACTTACATCTAGTACAAAATTAAAGGTGTAACAAAAACTCTTTCGAATTTGACTGTGCACCAGTAGGTAAGTATTTCATCAAACAAAAACAACTCGAACAAAAATAACTACAAAATAAAAACACAAACAACGATCGTCATAAATGTACGGTAAGCTCGAAAAATAACCTCTTCAAGTAACAGTGTACATGAGCGTAAAATAAAACGGAGATAAACAAAAGATACCCAAACCTGAAGGGACAGTATGGTCCCTTGAGGTTCGCTCAAACAGAACTTGGGAGGGGTTATTCTCCCCCTCTTTTACCCCCTTTTGAGGTTACAAGTTACCCCCACCCCTTGTCTTCTTTGGCTCGTGCTCGCTGCTCTTCCCACTTCAGCATTTCTTTTATTCCTTGCCTACTCTTATGTTTATTTTTGTTTTCCGTTAGCCAGTGGAAATAATGAAGTTAGCTTTGTATGGATAAGCACCTGAATGGGCGTTTTGTTTTTATTATGTTGGTTGGAAATGTGGAAAGTAGTTCGAGTGTGAATTTTATGGATAAAGCGATGTAAATAATATTCTATCAAATGTGATCTTAACATGAATAGAAGATATTTATATACGTGACACACACTGAAAAAAATAATGGCTAAACAAGTTACAATTTTGCTTGATTAAAAAAAATGTGATTGAGTAATTCAAGAAAATATCAAAATCAACAGTTGACAGTTGCTTGTCACAATAAAGCTAAAATGATTGAACGTCTATCAAGTCGAATGTGTTGAATTTAATAAGTTTACTTTGTTAATATCGAATTCCATAATCAACTTATTTAGATCTATCAAGTTGCTTTAACATTACTACACTATCAATTAGTTAATCTAAAAAAGATTTTTATTAATCTAAATTATATTCCTATTTAATTCAATAATTATTGAATAATTAATAGAATAGTTTCTTATTTTATTTGATCACTAAACTTTTTAAGAATGAACAAGCGCTTATTTGAAAAATGTAGGTAGTTAGATATTTCATACAAGTACCTTTATCGATGTTCAAGCAAGTCACAACGTGTTTCATATTTTCGCACTCCACCTGTCTGTTTCGCTTTGCAATCAGTTGCAGTCCGTCCGTCCGTCCGACCCATTCAGTTTAGAATTATTTATGGTTTATTTGTTTAAAATTTGTTTAAAATAATTAAAACACCAAGTGTTCAATATAGTGCAGTGTTTTCGTGAAGTGGAAATGGAAGAGGTGATGGATTTGCAAAGAGCCTGGGAGCTCCCGGAGCTAGGACCTAATTTCGCAAGTAAGTACGTACTAATTACTTATTTATTTTATGTGTTTAGTTCTTTCCTTCTGTTTTCATTATGTTTATCAATAGTCATCCCTGCTAATTTCACAGAAAATAAAATCAAGATGCAGTCGTTAGCGGCTCTGACAAATGACAACATAAAGGAAATCATGCCTCAATTGGGACCCAGAGCACTGTTTGTTCGATGCTGGAAAGCGTGGGCAGCGGATTTTTCAGACTCTGTTTCAAGCGATCAAGGCCCAAGCACTCCGATTCTGATTTCACCAATGTGTCTTTTGTAAGTATACCTAATACCTACCTACAATACTAACCTAGTCATTTTTTTCACAATATTTTTACCACCATGGCAAAGCCAAAAGGAGGGTTATTGTACTAACATTAGGTACCTATGAGATATTAAAAAAAAATCTTACCTCATATTTTTCCTAAAGATAAAAAAATAACCTTAGGGTTACGATGTGTCTCGGTATGAGGTATTCTATCAATGTGTGTGTGTTAGCTAGTTAAAAGGTTCCTATTTCTATTCCAATAAACTTATTTCAGAACTCCCTGTGCTTATTGAAAATTACTACTGCCAACAAGAAGTCTCATAACAGTGGAAAAAACGCAGCAAACTTCGCCTACAAAATCATCTCAAATTGACATTGAAAATAACGTAAGTACCTACCTACTTGTTAGAGTTGATTTTAAACATGTTTTTGAGAATTAGAAGGGTATAGAGAGAAATTACTTATTATTAGATTTTATTAGTAGGTGTTGTAATATGTGTAGGGTTCAGTTTCCCACAGGTCCCTCTTACTTACTTAAAAAAAAATGGCACTATTATATCTTTTATACTTTGTTTTCTGATATAGATGTTTGTGATTTCAGACACGAAGAAGAAAACAGGAATCTCGGGGCTATATTGAGTTTGCCTGAACTCATTAGCCCCTGTGCAGTAGTAGGGCCCGGTCAGTCTACTTCTTCAAGCCCAATAACGACCTTCCATCAGCTAAAAGGACGAAGGTAAAATATAAGAGATGGAAGCCAACGAAAGCCAAAAGCCGGGAAGCGGTTATCATTCACGTGCACGACGATAGTTATATAAAATTATGATTATTTGATCTGATCTGAGATTGATTTTAATGATTAAACGAACTTACCTGTAAGTGAAGTTCTATCATAATTATTCGGAGCTATTCATTTGAAGTTTAATTACTAGATGTAGCTTGCTCTGGTCACACCAATTTATCACACAGTTTAAATCTGAAAGTATAAAAGGAAAAAAAATATCGGCAGTATCTGTTTCTGAACGCATCCTAACTCTACAGTCTCGATGACATTGACATGTGTACGATGTTCATTTAGTTTAAAGCTTCTTCATGAACAAACTTTGACAGGGGGTACCTATTTATATTAGGGTGGGTAGGGAGTGTAACTTCAAATGAATAGCTCCGAATAATTATGATAGAACTTCACTTACAGGTAAGTTCGTTTAATCATTAAATTATTCTACGCTATTCATTTGAAGTTTAATTACTAGATGTAGATGTTTAAAGATAAGTTTGTGAATGAAACTATGTTAATAAAATAGTACAACTACATTTTTATTAATTTAGGACAAGGAACTAGTATTACAAACCGTATTACTAAAAGAACAATTATCATTTAATGGTCTATTATAAAACCTAGCAAAGACATTGGAGTCATTGGACCATCCAGCTGTCTTTCTAATTACATCTATATTTAAACCTGCTCTGTCCGCAGCAGAGGTAGCAGCATGTCTTGTACTATGTGCTGAAAAAATTGAAATATCAACACCCGATTCACATAATGTGGTCTTAATCCATCGACTAATTGTTTGTGAAGAAGCATTTTTATAAGGCTTCTTACAAGTCAAAATTAGGTTATCAATATCTTGTCTTAAATATTTAGTTACAGAAATATAAGCTTCAAGAGTTTTTACAGGACAAATTTCTGGTTTAACTAAATATGATTTTAAAAACAATAATGGTTGACATGAATTTTTCCTAGATGTCTTAATAAAATCTGGTACCTTAATTTGAACACCATTAGAAACAATTTTTATGTTACTAAGTTTTATCAATGAAAGAGTTTGTACTCTATGAGCCGTTGTCAAGGCTAAGATGGTAACAAGTTTTTTACTTAGAGTGTATAAATCTAAGGTTTCATTAGGAAACTTAATGCTAAGGTAATTTAACACAAGACCTGGGTCCCAGGTTGTATCATATTTTGGTAATGTTGGTTTTAAACGATAAACTCCTTTGAAAAAACGTTTGATTCTATCGTCTTCCCCTATTTTACTATTTCCCATGATCAAAGAGATAGCTGATCTGGCTGTGTTTAAAGTACCATAAGATCCACCATTATTAAACTTATCTGTTAAAAATTTTAATATAAACGGTACTGAACCTTCGTAGGGATTTATGTTATTTGAATTACAGAAACTCCACCAATTAACCAGTGAGGAGTTGTACTGTTTGATTGTCGAGTCTGTTAAGGAGTTTAACATTATTGTAAGTGATCCTTCTGGGATTCCCCTTCTTCTAAAAGCTGTCCGGAGAGCAGCCCTGCAGCCAGGGAAAGTGACTTCAGTGGGTGGATATCCCTGTAAGGCGATGAGAGTAAATGTTCATTAGGACTAAAAACTAACAATTCCCCAATCAACAAGTCATGAACCAAAGGGAACCATGGTTGAGAAGGCCAATATGGAAAAACCAATATGCCCCTGGCCTTGTCCTTTCTTATTTTATTTATACATTTTAGGACTAACGAAAAGGGTGGAAATGCATAAAAAAAATATCTTTTCCAATTAACTGTGAAGGCATCAACTGTCATTGCTTCTGGGTCTGGTTTCCAAGACACGAATCGACTACATTTGTTATTTATTCGGGAAGCGAATAAATCAATTTCTGGAAAACCAAATTTATTTATTATTGACTCAAATGCATATTCAGCAAGTTCCCATTCTATGTTTACTCTTCTAGATTCAAAATCGGCAACTTTATTATGTTTGGTGTTAATATAAGAGGCATAAACCCACAACTTCCTGTCTTCACACCATTTCCAAAACTCCTTGGTAATTTGATTTAGGTGTGGATACTGTACACCTCCCATCTTATTAATATATGCTACAGCAGTGGTGTTATCAACCCTCATTAAAATTTCGCAGTTAGAACGGTCATTAGCAAAACATTGAAGTCCAAAAAAAGCGGCCTTCAATTCTAAATAATTTATATGACACTGTCTTTCCTGAGAAGACCAAGACCCAGAAGCTCTTTTGCTACCGCAGACCGCACCCCACCCTGTGGTAGATGCGTCGGTATGAATCTCTAATTGAAAATTATACTGTTTTATGAGATTATGTTTCTCAATATTTTGTATCCACCAATAAAGTTCTCTATGGCAAACTTCTGGTACATTCATTTTATCATTGTAATTGTCATTGGCCTTTAATAGAGCTAAATACTTCTCTCTCTCTAATACTTTAGTATAAGCCCAACCATAAGGGACTGCTAAACATACAGAAGTTAGTAAACCTAATAATTGAGAAAATTCTCTGATCTTACAAGTATCTATTCTTAAGAAATGTTTAATTTTATTTAATATTAGTTTTTGTTTTTCAATTGGGACACATAGAGATAACTGATTGGAATCTAACATCAACCCTAAATATTTACATGTTTGTGTAGGTATTAGTATACTTTTCTCATAGTTAATCGTAAATCCCAAACGTTCAAAGAGCTGTAGTGCCATCATAACATCTTTTTGGCATTTATCTTTGGAAGAATTAAAATAAATAGTATCGTCTAAATAACAGGTTAAAAGTATGTTCCTTTTTCTAAGGTAAGTACAGACAGGTTTCAAAAGTTTTGTAAATACAAAGGGTGCTGTGCATAGACCAAATGGTAGGCAATTAAATTCATATAAAAAATTATCAAATTTGAACCTTAAATATTTTTTAAAATCATCAGCAATCGGGAGACTAAAATAAGCATCCTTTAAATCGATTTTACCCATAAAACAGTCCTTTGAGATCAGTTTACATGCCGTCCTAATATCTTCTAATTTAAAATGAACAACCTCAATATATCTATTTAAGTGTGTCAGATTTAAAATAAATCTGTATGTACCATTAGGTTTAGGTACAACAAACACTGGTGAAATAAACTGGTCCTCACAGGGTGTACATGGAGAAATTGCGCCAAATTTTAGTAGATTTTCGATTTCCAGTTTCAAAATTTTCTTGTCTCTAAGAGACCAATTTTTTGTATGGTTTTCTGAACCAGGTGGATTGGAGATAAAGGGTATTTTATAGCCATTAATCCAATCTAGGATTACCGGGTCATCGGTTAATTCTAACCAATTATTTATAAATTGTTTTAATTTACCAGCATGTACCTCTAGCGGCGGCGTTGATAGTGGTGCGATGACGCAGCCGCTGGTGCTGGCTTGCGGTTCGGTTGAGGCCTCCAGGACGTCGTCGCTTGAACCCTGAGTGGACGCCGAGCTTGACCGCCGCCGCCGCCGCGAGGTTGACCGCTCGCGCCGCCGCCGCCGCGAGCTTGTTGTGGTGGACGAGGTCGAGGCTGCCCGCTGCGAGTTGACTGTTGTTGTGGCAGCGGGCTTTTCCAGTTTTTCTGGGTTTCTTGGGCAGACTTTATATTATCTTTAAAGTTTTGTCCGAAAAGCAAATTGTCATCCGTCTTAGAATTCTTTGCGGCCTCCCTTAAAGTTGGTCCAGCTCCACCTAAAGCCAAAAATCTTCTTGATTTGGAGTCCTGGTTAAAAATTTCCGTTGCCATCTTAGCGGCATCATTAATCTTCTCAATCATTGTTTTGTTATTAAAAACACCTTTCATTAAGTTGGTTATTACCTCTCCCAGCGCTATAAGTATCTTCCCCGTTAAATTTTGTCTAGCAACTATTCTCTTATCCCTATTTCTCGCTGTCTCTGCAAGGCCCGATGATATTTCCAAATTTAATTCTGGTGCTATTGGCTTAAAATTTTTTGGGTTTGGGTATTTCTTTACTATTTCTTTGGTTTTTATTCCCAATCCGTCGGTCATGAGGCGAGTCCACCTTTCCACTAGTTGGGGGTGTAAAGCTTCACCGGTCTCTTCTAATAGGATACCTTCATCACCCAATGCTAATAAAAGTTCTTCGGGGGTGTTCTCATCTGGAATTAATATATTTATCTTGATTATTTAACCAGTAAGAACTGATTATATTTTTAAATTGTCTATCCTCTAATTGTGATAGCGCATTGATTTAAAATTTATATTTGGACAAGTTGTCTACCCGCTTAGTGATAGCGCCTCTGTCAGTTAAACTTTTATCAAGAACCGATGCTTGCTTAATTTTTACATAAAGAGCCGTAGAAAATAAGTTTCAACTAGTATCTAAACTTGACCTGTCGTCTACCCATCAAGTGATAGCGCGTTGGTCATCGGATAAAATGAAACTAAGTTCGTCATACAAAGGGACTTCCTACATACCCTGTCCTGATAAATCAATCACTTCCGTTTCATCAACGGGCGCAGGTGGAGGCGCAAGCGGAGGTGTAGGCGCCGGCGGAGGTGTAGGCGCCGGCGCAGGCGGAGGCGCTGCCGCTACCGGTGAGGATCTTCTCGGTGAAGGCGTTTCCCCGTGCTTTTCCAACTTCCTTTGTAATTTTCTTATTTTTCTTCTTATCTTATCTTCCTCATTCCTGTCTCGTTTTCTTTTTCCCATTTTCTCTTCCTTCTTTTTATCACTTTACAACTTGAAACTTGTTCAAACCAGAAACGAAGTCGAAACAATAATGGCGAACGGCAAAATTTATTTTAGCGCGAGACGCGAAATTAAGAAAATTTTTGTTTTTTGATGTTGGTCAATGGGATACTATTTTGAATAAAAGAGAAAAAAAAAAAAATAAACTTCTTCCGGACACCTCTATTGCCGACCGGAACACTAAAAAACCGGATCCGAACTATTTAACAACTCATTACCTCCATGAGAACATTTGTTGTTAATTATGTACCTACTTAAAACCTTTCAATAATTCGATAAAAAATACACTATTTATTTAGTGTCTTCTCGTTCTATTAAAATAATAAATAAATAATTTAAAATAGATATGAGAACGTAACCTTACTCACGTAGTCCATCTGCAATTTGAAAGCACTCATTTTTCATAATTACTTTTCACTACACCGATTCTCACTTGTTGTTACATTAATTTTTTATTAATTAGCCGTTGATTAATAGTTAATGCACTTTAATTTAAATAAAAAGGTGAAAACAATTTTTCTGAAAAGAATTCCGTGTGTAACTTTGGTGCACACAAAACAATAATGAACATCGTACACATGTCAATGTCATCGAGACTGTAGAGTTAGGATGCGTTCAGAAACAGATACTGCCGATATTTTTTTTCCTTTTATACTTTCAGATTTAAACTGTGTGATAAATTGGTGTGACCAGAGCAAGCTACATCTAGTAATTAAACTTCAAATGAATAGCGTAGAATAATTGATAATTTTACTAACCTTAGAAACTTTCAAGATTTATATTATAATTTGGATTATGAACGATTAAGAACAACTTTTTGTATGGGTTAAAACCAACTATATTTACTCGTCGAAAAATCTACATTTTGGTCAAGTAGGTACCTATTGTATTTTCGTATGAAACAGTTAATGTTTTTGACGAGTATAAAGGTTGTTCCCAATACAAAATGTTGTTTATTAATGCCTGGAAGTTTTTAAGGTTTAACTTCTAAAGGGGGTTATTCTATAACTTAAGCCTCACTGCAGCAGCGCGGAAGCAGTGTAGCACAGTGCTGTGCCTCTGTCATTTTACGCAAGAGTGACAGAGACACAGCGCTGCCCTACAATGCTGCATCGTGGCTTTAAATTTTGTTTTTACAATGCTTAGATAGAAAATGATCCTCAGATTTATGATCGCGCTCGTACTATTTAATCTAATTATATAATGTATTAAGTTATGTATAATTTAAATTTTCATAATAAATAATAATGTTTTAAAATATTTTGTTTATTTGCGCAGGGTGTCCCAGAAATACCATATCAGAGCGACAGTTGATCAGTCAGTACTGCCGGCTAGTTTCACTGACTGATCATATTCTGACAATTTGATCTGGTATTTCTGTGACATTCTGTATCGTGTATAGGTATAGGTACATGAACCCAACAAAGTACAATACTTGAATATAGCATCATCTTAGTTGATTCTAATAAGAGCACTTGATTACACTGAAAAAGGTAACATTTATTTTTAATATTATAGTATGATAAAAACAAAACTATACATATTAAACGCAATAATATACTTGATAGACCGATTCATTTATATATTTTAGATCGATTATGCATCTGTATGATTTCAACTAGGTTTCATTGAAAAAACAATTAAGTTTCTTATTTGATTCTAGATACAAGCTTAATAACATCAATCAAGTTACTTGTTTAGACTATTACATTATTTTATATATGCAAATATGTGACTTTGTTACGGTCATCAAAGAACTTAATCACGACTATCGAGTCTTAGTAACAAACACAAAGAGCAGTTGATAAAAATAATGATTAGACTTGATTAAACCGATAATAACTTGTTTGAATGTGCTATGTCTGTTTGTTCCGTTTTTCAATCAAGAAGACTTGATTCCCGTAATCACAAAGCTTTATGCGCTCGTATATAAACAAGTGACTTGATAGCAACTAACATTTTTTTGATGTATATTAACAATTTTTTTTTTCAGTGGCAGTAACCGACGACGGTGAAACCACGGAAGTGAAAACAGTCGCATTGTATATTGAAGATATAGAGACCTTAGGACGTAATAATTTAATTATTTATTTAGTGTTCACTTAGAACTAGAACTTGTTTGACACCTTCTAATCTTTAAGTATAAATAAATGTATTAATTTGAGGAGTTATTTCATATTAAATAGGTATGTCCACAATTTTCTTTCACCATTCCAAGATGACCTTTTGTAGGCGATAGAGTCTGAAGAGTAGAGCATCATTATATCAGCCTTGCATTCAATTTTATTATTACCACATTTATTTTAAAAAACCCATCAGCCTTCTGCAAATGAAGAGCTTTTATTTCAAAGATATTAATTTTCTTTTCATGAAAGCTCAGAATGTTTTCAGAGTTGTGTTTTAAGAAAATATTTTATGTTTGAGGAAAATTGTTTTCTGGAAAAATGGTTATTAACTTTATGGTTACAGAATCGGCAAGTTTATATTAAACAAATATTTATTTAGATAAACCTACCTATGCCAAAAATTTAAAATTTTTGATTTAAAGACTTGTCCATCCAAGACCATACATTTTTGACACAATTTAAAAGTCTATTTTAGGTTTGTACAAAAAATCTATGCACACTAGGTTTGACAAGAAGAGATTTTTTAATTTTGATGCTCCTTTACCTAATGGTCCTTACAGTAGTTTTCCTGATTTCCTATGAAATGTTATTTTGCCTTACCCTTACCTTTTGCTTTGCCCTTTAGTAAGGTAAAAACCTTTTATAAATCGGTGCCGTGAGGGTCTGATCAATCTTTCATAAACTTCAGAACGAATTCTCAAATCGGTTAATAGATAGATGGCGTTATCTAAATTAGGAATTTCCTGATTAGGAACGACCAAAGTTTCCTGCGGCCAAGAGATATCAATAATCAAATAAATATATAAACGCCAAGCCGGTTCTACATAATATACGTTGCGTAGGTATATAAACTACAAAAAGACAAAGATATTTAGAGAAAATCTCTATTTTATTATTAAAACCCCGACAACGTCACGGATTAATAAAGATTTGTCCACATCTATGGCCCTGATGCCACAAAAGTGCGAAACCACAGTTGAGTGAAAAAGAAAAGATTAATATAGCTTAACTACACCTGCCCTTTGTCACTAATGGACGCTGGCTTAGTATAAGGGGAAATAGATGTAAGTACAGATTACATTGTGGCAAGTGACGTGGCGTATAAAAATAGACGCCCAAAAATCTATCTGTCTAACCCCCGAATACTGAAAGGCTACTTAATCTTAAGTGGCATTTATATTGAAGTTAAGTGTATGTTTTCTATTGAAGCCTACACTTAAATTTCAATTTAAACGCCACTTAAAATTAAGTAGCTTTTCAGTATTCGAATACTGAAAGGCTACTTAATCTTAAGTGGCATTTATATTGAAGTTAAGTGTATGTTTTCTATTGAAGCCTACACTTAAATTTCAATTTAAACGCCACTTAAAATTAAGTAGCTTTTCAGTATTCGGGGGTAAAAATACTAAAAACATGCAAAGAAATCGATGGGGCGGTCATTGTTAAAACTAAAATCCTTCTAACTCTATGCCTACATTATAAAATTAAGCAATTATTACCTACTATTATTACCACTGGTATATAGTTTTTTGATCGCCTATAAATATCGTGTTAGGGATAAATATATATTTTTTATGAATTTATGATATGCATAATTTTTGACATGCAGTTCTTTTCTTTCAAATCAGACTTATGATTGGTCTATAAGTTGATGGTTAGTGTAGTATGAAACATCACTTGCCGAGCATTGACCAACCAACCTTTGCTTAAAGCCAATATTTAAATATAATTTCAAAAATGACCTCATTTTTCGGTAAGTCTCGCCACGCGCCCCGTCGCCGCCACGTCTCTTGCTTCTTCTCTGTATTGCCCCTTTTACTAGTAACACTACTCTTTTAATAAAGAATAAGTTTCGTGTCGATCGAAATAAGGATTTGTGTCGGAAACAGACGATAGCTTTTCAAAGAATTCATTTTTATTGCGATATTTCGTCGTCTACACTTTCTAGAAAAGTTTTATGTAGTAAATTTAGTTTCTTTGACAGGTTTATTATATATTGTAATATGACCGGTGTTTTTCTGATTTTTTGGGCATAAAAAGTTTAATTACATAATATTTCACAGAAGTTCACAGATAGGTACGCACAGCTAAGAAATGGAACTCTCTAGCCGCGTCGCTGTTCCCACAAAGCTCAACCTTGGAGTCTTCAAGTCTAGAGTGAATAGGTACCTTCTAGGCGAGCATGCTACATCTTCGACCTCATCTTCGCTTCCCATCAGGTGAGATAAGGTCAAATGCAAGCCTATTTTGTTTAAAAAAAAAAGGTAACTAATAACAGGTAAGAAGTTAGAGCCGCCCGCGCCGTCCGCGTCGTCGCTACAATCTCTTTTTATGAGGTAAAGGCAATGAGTTTAGTAGGTAAAACCTCTTTGTTAGAAGATAAAGACAATTCTGTTTTTAGGGTTGCAGCCTTAGACCAAATTGAATGGTCTAAGGTTCCAGCAAGTTGTTAGTTGGGAACTACTTTAATTTGGGATACAGCAGATATGACCGGTCCAGTCCCATTTTTGACTTAAAAAAAAAAGGTTTTCAATTCGATTGATGTATATAACTTGGGATACAGCAGACATGACCGGTCCAGTCCTATTTTTGACTTGTTAAAAAAAGTTGAAGGTTCTCAATTCGATTGTATATTTTTACGCCTGTGATGCGAGTTAAAGAACTGAACTTAAAAAACATAACATGTCACGTAACATATATTATATTAATTTTACAAACCGTCTTTTAATAATAATAATTAGTTTAATCTTCAGTTTAGTAGTTAAATTGCATAGGTTACAGAGGAAAAGACAGACGAATGCATTCTTGAAACTATTATATTAATTTCATTTTTTGTTTGTAACGAATAGGTTCCGAAACTCCGAGACCGATTTTGATTAAACTTATTATGACGATTTATTAATGTATTGATAGTAACATAGGCTACTTTTTTTCCCGATATTCTTACGGGATTGGGAGTTATGCAAGTGAAACCGCGGAGCGCTGCTAGTATAGGTAATATAAACCAGTGTAGATAAAAGTAGGTAGGTATTTATCTACTTTTCATCTCAGTAATTAATCATAATAATTACAACGCTTGTTTAACGCAACAGCACAAGAGTTTATTAATAATAAACATTTCGAAGAAATTTAAATGAGTTTTAAAAATGTTATTATTATGTAGGTGACATGAAAATTCCAGAACATTGCCAACGTACTTTTACGTAATAATTTTATATTATGTAGTATTTTCGATATGAAATATGGATTTCAAATTTTTTACAGTATTAAATTAACAATAATGTACGGTCAGCTGTATAATTGTAGGCCCACCGTAGAGCTCCAAAACGGCTGTTATAAGAATGTTTTCAACACGAGCAAGATTCTAGGCACCTGCTTTAGGTGAAGTTTAAAGTCTTCTAACTCATCAATAGTCAAACAAAAATTATTAGAATGCAAATATTCCAATAATATTATTAATTTTCGAACTCTACTGAAGGCTGCAATTATGCAGCCGACTGTACCTACCATAAAGCTTGACAATTGTATCAAACTATATTACCAATGTCAAGTAAAGTGCCATACATTAAGGTAAGGGTAAACACAAAAGATCCCATTGGGTCGAAGTGTTGCTGGCTATTTGTCAGCCCCCAATACCTAAGATAGCAGCTAAGATAAGATAAAGTGCCATAACTTCGGTTCTTCTTTTAGTTTTATTAAAACCATATTAAAACCTGTATTTGTATATCTTTAACGAAACCTCGCCAAGGATTTTTTTTCAGTTAACTAAAATATACCTACCTATATATTACCTTACACTTTTAACAAAACTTGTACCTATAGGTTAAAGTTGCTGATGGCAACTTTGATTGTAAGTATTTACAAAAACACTATCCAAACATCTCAACTATTCATCCAACACTAATAATATCAAATACAATTCTTGAGAAGAGTATTCACAGACAATTTCCCACAAAGGCAAACGTCCTAAGAACCTCTGCTTGGCTGCATGCTCGTTACTGGCTATCTATTTTGCTACGACCACATAAGCTGTGCACGGCGCGTTCTAAAAGGAGCATTTTCTTCTGGGCTTGGAACGGTTTTATTGGTATATAAATAAAAACAAAATAAATATTGCAGGACATTGCACACATCGACATCTAGCCCCAAGCTAAGTAACTACACTTGTGTTATGGCTTCTAGACAACGGATATACGACTTATATACTTTTCTTTTGTAAATATATACTTATAATACATAGAAACAACCAGACCACAGACAAATATCTAAGCATAAAAACTTGTCTTGTACATATTTGTACTAGTGTCATTATCCAGGGAGGAAACAGTCGACTACGTTTGTATGGTGAGATCGTAGGTACACGTTTACCTCAATATAATCGCAAACGTATCATTTTAATTTGTTTATTTTCACATCTCTTTGTACGAAACAAGCGGTACAGCTCAAATGGTAAAATTATAGAATAACTTTGAAGCAACATCTTTGCAGAATAAGTTTGGTAGAGAAATGGTAGGAATGGTAAAGGATAACTCGCTTGTTACACTCATTCGCTTGGTTAGCTCGAGTCTACTTCAATTACGGAAATGCTACTTTTATTCGTTTTTGGCTCACTGCTTGATGTTCAGTTAGTTTAGGTTTTATAGTATAAACTAGCAGCAGTCCGTGGAATAACCCGAGTAAGTAGCGATCCCTTGGGGATATGAGGATAAAAAGTAGCTAATTTTACTCTTAAGGATTTTACGTATCTTCATATTCATCAAAATCAGTCCAGCAGTTTTGGGGCTTATTCGTTACAAAAAAACTGTCCTCTTAATACCTAATATTAGTGTTAATTAATTTTGTTTGTAACTTTGTGCCTACCTTAGCACATTGATTTAAAAAATCTTTTGAAATTGAAAATCAAACCAATTTATATTAAAACTATAATTGTTGCCCCGCGGCTTTAATCGAGTTCGTTAGGTTTTTGTGGATAATCTACTTTTACATGAAAAAGTATGCTTACCACGCCTTTCTCAGAAAATAGGGCTACAGTGAAACATTTCTGTAAAAAACAGGCATTAATTTAAATAAATATGAATTTGTGCTCTTCTTCGTACGCTAAAACCTCTAAACTCGTTTTTATAATTGCTTCCAAATACAGATTTAATGTCCTTTCTTCCTTTATTATAAGAATTGGAAACGTTTTACGTAGTACTTTTATCTTGTTAACATTTCATTAGTATAAATCGGTACCCGACGATTGACTCAACCCGTCAATTGATAAAATTTAAAAAAAGAACTCGTTCGTGATTGGCAGGTATCAATCTTCGATAGTGCCCGCGCGCAGTCGATTGTTTAAAACAATATAATGGACATGTAATCGGCCCGATGATGGCCAATCGAAAACTTTTCCGTTTTCAAAATAACAAATTCTAAATTTAAACACGGGAGTGAATTGAAACAGATGCATCGATTTACTGTTAACATTGTTTTGTTAGTTGGTTTTGTAGTGTTGGCATTATTCTTTAAATCGAATGGTTTTTCTCTATTATTTCTTTAAATTCTAGTTAATATAAATGATTTTGTCAAAAGACTAATAATTAGGATTGGTTTCAGTAGTTTGGTTGCTAAACCGATTACAGGACTACTACAATTTTACAGTGTTAATCGTCGGGTGGAAACAAACCACAAAATACGATCGAAAAACCTATGAATGGGACTGAATCATATAAATTAGAGCTATCAACTTTTGATAGGTAGATGAAATATTTTCTTTTACAGACCGTGTACCTATAAGTATGCAGTTTTGAACGCAGAACGCGTTTGGTTTTGTGCTATTGTTAAGAGGAAAGGGTACCGGGGGCTTTCTCCATACAAACTATTACAAACGTAGTCGACTGTTTTCTCCCTGGATAATGACACTAGAGCAAATATTTTTGGTGCATAAAACTTATAACTGCCATGACCATGCCCCTATTTTTTGGTTTTGTTTATTTTTTAATTTTTTTAATTTTAATTTCTATGATAATTAGAAAATGAAAAAAACCAAAACATAGGGGCATAGTCATGGCAGTTATAGGTTTAATGACACACAAAATATTTGTGCTATTGTCATTACCCACGGAGGAAACAGTCGACTACGTTTGTATGGAGAGCGCGCAGGTACCCTTTCACCTTAATGCAGTTATTGATTGCTTCGAGCTTTTTTGAACCTTTAAATTGAGCTAAGACAGACTAGACAGGAGATATTCAAATTGGCACATAGTTTTACTGACTTCTGTTTTGTTTTAAATTTATTTTGTGCCAATTTATGTGCCATGACCTCAGATGAAGTCTTCAAAAATTGTTTTGATTTCACTTAATTATCTTCAAAAATAGATCTAAAAGTTTGTTCTGAATTGTACACAATTCTTTGTATCCAATTACAATAAAACATCTTCCACACATTTAAATGTATAATACCAAACATTTTGGTTGCTGTTTTCTGTTAGTTATCGGACGTGAGTGTTTCTTTTTTAATCAAACAGCGAGCTTTGTCTATTCAACAGAGAGCCGATAAAACATTGATGATTCAATGGTTCCACTGAATCACAGTTTTGAAGTAATTTTTATAAGGTATTACTTTTTTGGTAACGTTTTTGGGCTATTTACGATTATAAAATGTCGTTATTACTAGTAAGGTATCTGTGAGTAATAAGGGTCACTAAAAATGTTAATGACAAAAGTTAGCTGGTTGTTAAAAAGGGTCGATTCCACAAGTAAATCTAAAAGCTTAGGTACTGTATTTTGAAACCCAATTCTGCTCATCACTCCGAAGATTCACATCAAAGTTTCATTATTTTTGCAGATAGTTTGATTTGACCGTGGACCAACTTGAAGTTACTTCCTTCTATAATAACCTATTAATTTACAAAATACAACCTGTAGAGGAGTACTATAATAACCTATGGTAGGTACCTACCAAAAATCATTGATTAATGACAGAGGAAATAAAAGTAAGACTTGAAACAGACCCGGTCAATTAAACTTCCATTCTTTAAGAAAAAAAAATTCAGTTATTCAATTTTTTCATCAAATATGCACCTTCTTCAACGAAAATTCTCACTTCTTTACAATGCAAAGAGCGTCTTACCGCATCGTAACATTAAAATTCAAACAAAACTCCAACAAAATGATAACATAAACAATATTGTTAATTCAAAAACCACCGCGACCGGTTACATCAAAGAACGACTCAGGATGTTATACAAAATCCTATACGATCATCAATAAACTCGAAGTTTAGTTTTAAACTTTTGAAAAAGGAAGGAACGAGGAATAAATAAAAAGTGTATGTTGCGAATTTGTGTACCTCCTTTTTTTTAAAGTCGGTTAAAATAGGTATGCTGTAGAATGGCCCTACTGGCCCAAATGGAATGAATTCGACGGATATAAAAAAATAATATTTTTCCTGGACTAATACATTTTCAAAGGGTTATTGGTAATTAATTATACGATTTTTTTTTGAAAACTTTGAGGTTATGTAAATCAGATGTTCCATACACGGAGAGGTCATTAACCTTAAAATTTTACTTATTTTTTAAGTTTTATCTACTGTTCTTAGTCTGAATGACCCTTGTTTTAAAAAATCTGCTGTAGTCGTAGAACAAAAGTTATTTATTACGGTGCACAGAAGTAGCCCTCAAAGGCTTGCTAGTATAATTACCAATAACCCTGTATATGAGTGAAAAGTCAAATCAGCAAAAAAAATATTTTGTTTATGGAACACAACAGCTGCAATAGAGACATGCAAACGTCTTGTTAAAACCAAAGAAAAAGGAACAGCCGTTACAAATAATAATTATGACGTAGGTAGGTAGGTACCTACTTATCTGTAATTGGTTTTTGGTTTTCTTATCGATTTTGATGTTTATTGATAAGGGGAGTCCATGCGCCAACGACCTTGGTACACAGCTTACTAAATAGTTACTACTGGCACCGGTGGCCTTCGTTGGTGAAAATTGTTGATTGTTACGAATGTGTTTTGTTTTTCTCAAAAGTGCTGAGATGGAATTGTAGGTGAAATTTTTACCGACATTTTGGTGTGATTTTAAGCCAAAAATTTCTTATAGTTTTCAAGCTATCCTAAAATTAAGAATTAAACTAGTCTAGCTTTGAAATGACAAAGAATTTTCGCCTCAAAATTACCCCAAAATATCGGTAAAAATTTCAGCTACAATTCCATCTCAGCACTTTTGAGAAAAACAAAACACATTCGTTACAATCAACAATATTAGTTGTAAGCGACGGGTATTTCTGGCGCGTTGCGTTTGGCAGCATAAGCAGCCTTAATTATAATTACACGATTTGAATATGATTCTAGAATAACCTCTTATTTTAGACTAATAGTTAATCCCAAGAGTTTGGAATCGCGGGACGCAGCTACCCTACAATACTACTAATACACAAAGTGGGTGCAAACCTTCAGACAATCACATTTCCGATACTAAAAAAGAAGATACAAAAAACTCTCATCCACTAGCTACTTAATTAATCACATAATAGAGCTTCCGTTAGAAACTCATAAAGAATCTTAAATATAAAATATCAAAGACAAATAACATAATTACCTCAAACAGAATACATCAAAAGAAAAAGAAAACCGATATAATATCACCGTCTCTTTTATTCGTAGAGAAAATATCTAAATTAATTTTTTTCAATCATTTCCTCTTACAAAAGATGTTTTATCTCCTTTGACTGTACAATAATTTATGCAAGTGGACATCGAATAAGTACTTACCTACTCAATAGGACCCTTTTTAATCTTGAACATTTTTGCTAAACAAACGTTTTGAATAGATTTTTCTTTATTTGTAAGTAGGCTTCTATAGGGAAAATCTTTTGAAAGGAAATAAACAGATAATTTTGTTATAGATAGTACGAAAGTACACGTTTGAAATTAATATAATGATACACGTGTTCTGCAATAAGACTCTTGTGTTTCACGATAAGGCTCTATACAAACCGGCACAAGAAGTCGCGCCATTTTTAAGCGACGCGACTACGATAGACAACAACATATCAAAACGCTATTTAATGGTTTACATATGCCTTTTTTAACTAATTACGAATCTGTGAAGAAAAAACTTCTTTCATAGCTAGTTAAGAAAATGGAAAATATTTTTTTACGCAAGACTGATAATTGATTTTACCTTTACTTATCAGTCTTTCTTCGATTACCTTCTCGTTTGTCATCATTATCTGGGGCGTTACAGCTACGACTGAGCTATATGTAGGCAAGTAGTCTTCTACAATCGGGTCCATTTCGACTTCAAAAAAGGAGGAATATAATATTTTTTGTTTAAGTATGCGTATGATGAGAATATGAGTGTTCATTATCTAGAATAAAACTTAACACTTCGCCATGGCCCTTTTGTCTTCACCCAATACATTTCAATCTACATCAAAGTCGTTTATTTAGATACCTAATATATTTTGATTTAAACTATCTAATTCACGTTCTTAAGATAAATATATTTAAACATAATTTCCTTTATATTTGTTCACAGAAGTTACTGCCTCCCCTATCTCAATAAGCTAAGTAAATTGTCTCAAATCACAAAGTTAAACAAGCAAAGGAAGTAAACACACAATCAGTAGTTAACAATTTTAAAGACGACGACATCAGAACCAAAGGCATAAATTGTAATGGTAATTTCAAAGCTTTCAAACGATTTCAATTTACATTTGAATTCAAAAATGTACCGAATTTTAATTCATAATTCATCTAACAACAGTAAGTGAGTTTTTCTTAATCGATAAAACAAGTTTTTATTTTAACATACGTAGGATAACACAATTAATTTCAAAGTATAATTACTATAATTACTCTAGTTCAAGCAATTTCATAGATAACTGAATTATTTATCACCGATTTGTAATCCATATTAATTTTCCTTTTAAGCTTTTCACAAACAGGCGCCACAGTCACGTGACCTAGGCCTCGCGAGACGTGTGCAAATAATTAAGAAGACACTAATGATTTATCACTTGACGCAGAAAGGTCGCGCCTTCACGCTTCTGCATGCAAACAGATCGCCACCGCACACGTAATCGCACGCATCGTTTGATCAAACCTTTACATAAATCTGTTTAGCTATCTGGCTGAAAGCGGTTAATGAACTGTGCCGTGAAAAAAAACACACGCAAAAAAGCTTTTATTATCTGTATCCGGATGACATTTATTTTCCCGCGCGCACCAAATCAAAGGTGTTGTTAAAGTACTGTTTCCAGTCCCGCGATTGCGCAAATTGAAAGAATCGGCTGTAGGTTTGCAAACAAAACCCCGCCCCGTCCTTTGAGTCGCAAATGTAATCTGTTTTGTTAATTTTGAACGACGTTTGTCGGTGTTTTCTCATCTAAAACCCGGGATTGGAAAGGATAACTTGTTTGCCGAATGATTATTTAGCATTTGTTTTACTTGTTTAAAGTTAAGAAAATGTATTTGAAGTAAATTGCTAAATATTTCAGGTTATTTATTTATGCTTACAAATAGGCTGAGGCAAGGCAAAGGACTGCTCGTGTAACCCCAAATCAACCCACGCGGATTTAAAAAAGCGCCACACTGAATTGTTATAGACGCACGTCGCGTCTCGTGTGACTTACCGTCGCTGTTTGTCTAAGGCTTTAATTTTATTTCGGTCAAAATATTCGTATAAAATATTAAAGGTCTTTATTACGAAATACGTACTTTTTATTTAACTACCCTTGCCTACATATTTAATATTAATTATTAATCTCTCAAAGTTATTAATTACACAATAAAGCTTAGGTACCTTTACATTATGTTGAACCTGGTTCAAATCATTTTCACTAAACTTAGTTTTACACATATATAATATTATACCTAAAGATAGATACATTTTACCCATTAATTTTATAATCAGGCTCTCATCAAATTTTTTTTTTTTTTTTTTTTACTTTTATGATTTATATGTGAAACACTATGATTAGCTCTCTGTTATTATGGTGTTGAGTTTTCTAATAAATATGTAAATAGATATATTGGTAGAGAAAATATATTTTCAATAAAATCAAAATATTATCTAAATATACCTACATATACAAACCACGTTCATTATATTAAGCCATTATGTATCAAGGGACATTTTATTTGAATAAGCACAAAATTGTCAAAGAGATTGTTATCTGTTTAAACAAAGAAGTCTTCTGTTTAGCTTTTGGCCCCTGTTCAGGGGTGGGGTGCCTATTTAATGGGATCTGCTAATACTCTTGATGATGGCTACGAATTTAACCCCCTTGGTAATAAACACATTGCGTCTTCTTGTAGGGTTACCAAACAGTTCGGAAAATTGAAAAAAAAAAAAAAAGGGTGCGTGTACTTATGTACGCGCGTGAGAAGTTATACTTCTTTGGCATTTAAAAAAAAAAATAAAAAAAAAAAAAAAAAATAAATAAAAAAAAAAATAAATAAAAAAAAAAAAAAAAAAAAAAAACCCGCCCGAAAAAAAACTCGTCCGGCAAAAAACTCGTCCGACAAAAAACTCGTCCGACAAAAAACTCGTCCGACAAAAAAAAAATAAAAAAAATAAAAAAAAAAAAAAAAAAAAAAAAAAAAAAAACTCGTCCGACAAAAAACTCGTCCGGCAAAAAACTCGTCCGACAAAAAACTCGTCCGACAAAAAACTCGTCCGACAAAAAACTCGTCCGGCAAAATACTCGTCCGACAAAAAACTCGAAAAAGAAAAGGATTGTCAACACAATCAATAAAGTTCAATTTAGATTTAAACAACTTCTCCCGTGAGAATTTTGTGTGACGTGAGAATTTTGTGTCTCGCTTTTGTAAAATTTCACTCTCATCATTTTTTCATAACGCGCCTAAAGAAGTATAACTTCAAAAAATCCAGATCTGAAAGAAAATACCCATTTACCTAGAAACAAATCGGATAAAAAAGTTACAGATGTTTTTACATTCGATTTTTGGTTTTTTACTTGAAAAAAAAAATGGATGCGCGCATTTTAGACCACAATAGAGAACGACTACTTACCAAAATCTCATATTATTTTATTACAAACGCAAAAAAAAAGTAATGTAGTGAAGTGATTTTTTTCGAGACTGATAAAATTTCTTTCCTTTAGATGCATAACACCACATACGCGAAACACCACCTTTACGCAAAACGCATAACTCGGAAAATACCACTTACGCAAAATACCAACTAAGCACAACACCAACTTTGATATTAGCAAAATACCAACAACGCATAACACCAACTTTGATATATCTTTGACTTTGCTGTATCCGGCCAATTTCCAAAGATAATTTTATTTTCCATTTTTCTCATAAATTGTTTCGAATTAATTCAACAAGTTTTTATGACGAATTTTAAACATCGAAGAAAAAATCTGGACGTCATGCAAAAATTGTGATAAATACAGATAAATGGTTACCCTACCTTCATGATTATAAGAGGGATAGATAGATATGAATTAAAGGTGAGCACAATAAAGAGAGTAGATGAATTGTCGGCTTATATTGAGCGGATTACGGTCTGTGATTTAGTTATTTGTGTGGCTTATGATATGACACGGTGGTCAGGTTATTATCGTGTTAATTAGATTTTATTGGAAATTAGAGAAAAATCGGAAAATGACTAGGGTTTTGATTCTGTACTTTTGTACTTTTAATTAGGTAAAAACCTATTTTGCATACCTATGCATGATTTGGTAGGGCGATGTTTATTGTATGTTTTTTGTTGTTTTTTTTGTTTTTTTTTTATTGTATTTTTTGACGTGATAACGTCTTATAAATAGGAATGCACTCACAAAAAAGTGTGACGTCATCGTTCACGTTCCCTTATTGACAAGGTAACCATAGCAACGTATTATTTCATCTATGTTTTCTTATGACGTTATTACGTATAATTATCGTCCGTTAACCGACTTTACAGACAATCATTTGTTCTTTTAATGAATTTTGAAAAATAACACTTATCTCAATCCATTAGAATATTAACTTAATATTTATTTAAGTAACGTAATCAAACTAATTTCAGAACTCATTTCAATCTCTTGAAAATTATGTTTAAATCAACATCGAAATATCAAGTTCTACCAAATGAAAAGAAAAAACATAGTAAATTTAAACATTATACTATTCTAAATAGTAACTAATTTCAGACACGAACTTCACAAAATCAAACTCTCAAAGGAAGATCGCAGTACCAAACACGTGTCTAATCTAAAAAAGTGGTTACTAACGACTAAAATAAGCCTTGTTAACACAATTGAACAACCATCGAACAACCATCAATCCCAATTAAACAACAATAAACAACCCCTAACGTGAGAAAAATCAAACAAAACAACCGAATGAATAAAATGAGATGACCCCTCCCCTAGTTTTTAAAGTATTTTTGTCTCCTACGTCACTGTGAGGCTGAAAAACACAGGCTACGGACTTTTCTGTTGGCCGATCGCTGTTCCAATATAACCATACCAATGCAGTCACGACCGACCATACCTACTTGGGGCTGAATCTCGACCTCAATTTTGTGAACAAATAAAATAAATAAATAAATATTGCAGGACACTCCACACATCGCCATCTAGCCCCAAGCTAAGTGGGTGGGTGCTAGACAACGGATATACTACTTATATACTTTTCTTTTGTAAATATATACCTACTTATAAAAAAAAAATATGAAATAACTTTTAGGAGTCCAATAAATTTCAGTAGGTAACCAAATACTAATGTCCTCATAATCTGCCAGCGACCATGTTAACAGCTGTAGACCTGCGAAACAGCAAGTTTATAGGAACAAAACCCAAAATAGATGCGGTTCTGGTAAAGCAGTTAAAATCGCGACAACTTAGTGAACTGTTCAGCAGTTTCAGTTGACTGCTATCGGCCGAGTGTAAAGTCTGTTGTCTATTTTCCTCCGATTTTAGATACGATATTTTAGCGTCATTACCGCGAAACGCAACGTCATCACGGCACGATTTGTCTATGGTTATCGCGTTCTTTTTTCAAACCGCAGTCTCCTATCGCACACGCACAATATGCGTAAATTTTACCAGCGAGCTAATGTGTCGGGAACTTAGGAGATAAGCGCTGAAAGCGATTTTTTGTTTACGTTTCCTCTGAGAATGATGAATTTTGTTGAAGATTATCTGCGTTATTAAAAATATTTTTTGAGATTAACCTATTTACTGGCGATGGTTATTATCTTGTGGGTTAAGCAATGTTTGGCTCGGTCGCTATGATGGGTGACCGATTTCAGTGGATGAAGCATTTAAAATATTAGCTTCAGCCCACGACTTCGCCTGCCATTTCATCCTCTTATATGTATAGGGGTGGAATTTTGAAAAACCCTTTTTGATGTATTCCTTCGCAATTCCTAGGCTCAGTGGTTTAAGCTGAGCGTTCCTATGTCAGTCAGTCAGGACTTAGGCTTTTATATTTAAAAAAGCTTGATACTTAGTTATCTACTAAGTATCAAGCAATTAATTTAGCAAATAATCAAATTTTTAATTCAAAATTATCCTCTATAATTACTAACATAACACACTACACTTAAAACGGAAAACTAACCCTTTAGAGCGCGCGCTCACTTCCAAACAATTCCCAAAGTTGGTACCTCTACCTACGAGGGTAAAAGGCACTAAAAGGCACGAGTGGTCTCCAAAAGGCACGCGTCAGAGGCCACAACAAACGAACGCGGCTCCCGTATGCACGACAATCGGCATAATTTTAATTAGAGAAAAATTATGGTGAAATGCACAAGTGCAGTACGGTTAGCAGGATAGGAATATTTTGATGAGTTTCTAATAATAATACGAAATTAACGTCAATCTTGCAAGACACTAGAATTAAAGAAACTTCAACTCTTGTAAAAATTGTTAACTGAGCTTTCTTGAATCACAAGAAAGGGTCATGATAATTAAGATTATTTGAGAAATACTTTTAAGAAAAGCTTAAAAATAGAAATAACTTCCAGAATTTGCCTGATAACATGATATTTTATTACTACCTATCTACTGCAAGACAAAATTCCAAAGTGAAGTACTAATATGAAATCATAATTATTATTCATGCCAAAGCGTCATGATAATTAAGTTTTTTTGAGAAATACTTTTATGAAAAGCTTGAAAGTATAAATAACTTCCACATTTTGCGGAATAACATGATATTTTATTACTACCTAATCTACTGTAAGACAAAATTCTAAAGTGAAGTACTAATGAAATCATAATAATTATTCATGCCAAAGCGTCATGATAATTTGATTTTTTGAGAAATACTTTTCAGAAAAGCTTAAAAATAGAAATAACTTCCACATTTTGCGGAATAACATGATATTTTATTACTACCTAATCTACTGTAAGACAAAATTCTAAAGTGAAGTACTAATGAAATCATAATAATTATTCATGCCAAAGCGTCATGATAATTTGATTTTTTGAGAAATACTTTTCAGAAAAGCTTAAAAATAGAAATAACTTCCACATTTTGCGGAATAACATGATATTTTATTACTACCTAACCTACTGCAAGACAAAATTCCAAAGTGAAGTACCAATGAAATCAAGACACAAAAAATCACAAAGTGTAACAAAGTATATTTATTTTGTTGACGATACAAACTCATCCAAACAATCGTCCAAAGTAAAGCTAACCCTTTCCGCAAAC
This sequence comes from Idaea aversata, assembly GCA_907269075.1. Classification (NCBI taxonomy): domain Eukaryota; kingdom Metazoa; phylum Arthropoda; class Insecta; order Lepidoptera; family Geometridae; genus Idaea; species Idaea aversata. The sequence continues at coordinate 5,812,117 of OU026103.1, forward strand.
AATTAGCGCACGAGTGGCACTTCTAACAACGGCAATCCAGCGGTTCTTGAAGCATCAAGCGCTGAACGATGAAAGCTGAAAAAAAATTGTACGCCTTTACCTTCAGTCTTTACATCGTCGGTTGCCGACGGTCGGCTCAACAGCCCGTGATCGCAGCGTTTTTATTGTTTTTTTAATTCGAATTTAGAACGTTGCATTTTTGGTTATTTAATTTTTTATCACCTTAAGAAAATACTCTTATTTTCAACCACTAAGTTTGAGAGGTCTTGAAAAAATTCATAGAAAAATGTGATGCGAAATGTAATATGCATGCCAATCTGTATAGTTACTGCTTTATTATTTTGATTCTCACGAAAAATAACCATAGATTACTGACGTTCTCCTAAAATATTTAAATAACGGTTCCTATTTTTTAAGCTGTTAAATTATTGTCTAACGCCACAGAATTTCACAGGAAATTAAAACCATTATTAAGGTGATTAACTAAAATGACTAAGTTTATTAACCTCTCAACAAACCTATTTCTTTAGGATAAAAACATCAGAACAAAACGCGTTTTACTTCAAATTAATGAGAACTTGACGTAATGTCCAATTAACAACGACACAGAATGCATGTAACTTGATTCCAAGAAGTATTAAGTAGTATCTTGCTAATGTTACCTTTACTAAAACCCACATAATTTGTACAGAGATATCGTTGACAGAGAATAATTTTATCTGAACTCTAGACCTTGAAATTATCTTTAGAAACACGGGTCTTTCAAAATGGTTACTATTGTTTAAACTAAAAATTCAAGTTGGTCAAGAAATTTCATCTTTAAACTTAGAAGTATGTTATCAAGGCATTACAATCGGAACTACTAATTACCTTTAACTCACTTTGTCGACCAAGTAACGTGATATGGCTCATAATTAATGTTTCTTTTCTCAAATCGCAAAGGATTTATGTATAAAGATAACGTTAAAAGCTGAATTCGAGATACTTTATAGCCATATTCAGTTACAAAGGAGTGAATTATATTAAGAAGTTATATTATTAATTCATACAATATGCACTTTAGACCCGTTGAATCTTTGTAATTACTTATATGAAAGTAACCTGTATGATAAATGAAGTAAAGATCTCATTGTTCGAGTATGAAAGGTTTTATTGTCTATGGTTCGAGACAAAACCGTCTCTCGTTGTCTATGGCTTGGCATTCTTTTGTTGAACGTCGTCATGTATTGTCGTGTCGGCGCGGTCTCGTTATAGTTGTTTGAAAAAGGAAAAAAATAGAACCTTGCGAATATCATTATTTGCACAATTCTCACGCAGTCAAATAATTTGTATTAATTATGAAAACATTAAATTAATGTTATATCTATTTTATAGCGGGAGCTATTAGTAAAACACGTTTAAATTCAATAATCTAAACAAATATCAAAAACATTTCTGTATTAATTTTGATAATTTGTATGCTAATTTCTTTTCTTAATTTGTTTATTTCCTAAATTTAATTAACACCTGTTCTTTTTAGAAAAGTTTTTTTATTGATTGAGATATTAGAAATTTTCTTAATAATATTAACCTGCTAAAACCTTGTGTCCCAAATTTGGAACATAACCTTGATATTCATTTCGCTCTATTATTCCAAAAAATATGATTTTGAAAAAGGAAAATAATAGCTGTTGCCTGAAAATATTTTCCTGTACGAGTTCTAAGAATACCTATCACTTACAAATGAACACTAATATTACTGAGAAACTTGAAAACAATAACGCTAACCGTTGAAAAGGCCGCGCGTACGCAACAAAGCCTCATTGTGCGCCCATATGGGAAAATATCGCTTGTTTTGTCATACCTATTGTGTGACAGACAGACAGACGTATGAAAAGACTGAATGCTTATGTAAGTTTGAATGCGTTTGGTTATGAGATTATGTAAAGTGGTTTCTATTTTGTGTCTGTTTGTTTGTTTGTTTTAAAGGAATGAATATGGATGGTAATAGAGTCTATTATTTTGCTGTTTGACGGTATTTTCTGTTTAGGCTCGTGACTGTCAACAAAGAATGAAGTTTTTGAACTTGAAAACATAAGTTTTAAGTATTACTATATAATTTAAATTTATAAACGTATACATCTATATAGGATACGTTTTTTCAGATTATCAGTTAACTAGCGACCCGCCCCGGCTTCGCACGGCTATATTATGCATGTATTATACATATAAACCTTCCTCTTGAATCACTCTATCTATTAAAATCCCCATCAAAATCCGTTGCGTAGTTTTAAAGATTTAAGCAGTCAAAGGGAAATAGGGACAGAAAAAGCGACTTTGTTTTATACTATGTAGTGATGTACACATCTAAAAAGAGTAGTGAACAAGGTAAAAATATACTAATGTTTATTTAAATTTTAATTTAATTTATCTCACAAAGCCGTCCTTATGAAAATGTTATCTTTAGAAACTATTTTAGCTATTTATTCTTTTACATATTTAGACCATACATTTATTTTTATTTTTTGTTGATAATTATTGGTCGTTGCCTAGGTGACAAGAAAAGAAAACTGTCGTTACTATAATAATTATTAATATTGAAACACAGTATTTAAAAACATCAGATAGTGTTGTATCTCCACTTTTTCGATATCATCTCAAACGAGTCGTACAACGTCATAAAATAAATTAAATTATTAAGAAGATCATAGTAAATCATATTAACATGTCCGATTTATTATGAGATAATCGATAAAGTTGCTTGAAAATTAGGTATTTGTTTGCTTTACGTACGTTTGGATATCATGTTACTAAACGGCAAGATGGAAAATGTTTTCGGAATGGTACTACTTAACCTATTAGAAGCGCCGGACATTATGGGCCCGAATAAACTAATGAAATAATTACAAATCATATTTTAATATGCAACTATTTTTATAGACGTCTGTGCCACTGTGGCGGATCTCATAAAAAATGTTTAAAGACAAATTTTTTGCACATGTAACGTGATTTTTATTTAGAACAATAATTTAATGTAGTTAGACGCTAATAATAAAGAAAATGTTGTATGGACACAAAGACAAAAATAAATATGGGAACAAAAAAGGAAACATTTAATAAATAAAAATAAAAAGAAGGAAATAATAATAAGCGAACGCTCGGTCGAGCTACATGGTAGGCGGAGTGGGGGGTGTTAGGTTTTATTTTCGTTACGGATTTTTTTTATTCGGTCGCCGCGCTTAAAGCCCGCGATAAAAGCTATGCAATACCTTAAAAACCCCTTGGTAAATTATTCCAAAACGAGAAAACAGTTTTTGATTTGTAACTAGTAGACGTAAAATAACCCAAACCTTGTAACATAACCCTTTTGTGCCTAAACTAATTATCTATTCTCGTTAAATCAAGTGGCTAACATTCGAGATGGTGACGGTCTGTCCGTCAAGCGTGGGATCTTCACCAAAACGGTGTGAACGAGCAATTATCATTATTTATACTTTATTATGTACATTTTTATTGACCACTTGAAAGTAATACTTAAGGAAAACGAACCTTACGTTTAGGAGTTTCAGTGTAAAATTGTTTGAACTTATTATTTTTATCTGTTTCTAATCTTTTATGTTCTCTTTGTCGCACTGTGGGTCTATTTTATATTAAGAGTGCTTGTATAGATAGAAATTTTAGACGTCAAGTTAAAAATGCCTCACTTAAAATACCACAGCAATATATTAAAATACAAACAGTCGATGATAAGACATTTATATATACATTTATATATAAATATACATTTATAAGAACGCGATTAAAAGCGAAGTTTTTTCCATAAAATTATTTTATAGTAGGTCGGTAGGTATAATACAAAACAAGAAAAATCCTAGTTCTTTATTTCATTAATGTAACACCATACTATGTACTCCTTTATTCGCAATAAATGAATTGAATTCAAAAAATGTTAAAGCTTTTTCTTTGTAATTTTGTCTATGGCAGAACAAAAAAACTTTTAACGTTACCAATTATGTCCTGCGCACACATGGGTGTGCGCATTTATTATGACTGATGAGATGCGTACGCGCATAGTTTCCTTTAAAAATTTTGTCTATGGCTGAGGCCATAGGGCCCACAGCCCACTATCCATTTACGGTAGGTTACCATTAAGCATGATCATTATTTTGAAACTATAGCCGTGAAAATAGTTACGATATTAAAAATCGATTATGAATGTATCGATTGTACAGTAAAACGAACGATTTATGTATAGTTAACACAATCTGTTTTATAGTGTATTTAATATTGAATTATTGACAATAAAAAAATGTACAATATACATTCTACGGACAGTTACGTCCTTTTGGACACACAAACTAACGTGTTGATTTACGAACAAAAAAGTTGAGAGTTTTAACTATGACTCAGAAACTTAAATAAATGTAAGATAAACTTAATTAACAAGGAATGTGGCCCATTTCAAGGAAAGGTCAATTCTCTAATGGTAAATCACATTTTTAACAACGGTGTGTCGTTTACCTGCTCTTTACTTGTTTAATTGCTTGTTACAATTAAAGATGCCGGTTAAACGGGTAGAGTACAGGGTTAAGTACTGTTACGCAAGTAAATAAAGATTGCAGGACAATTCACAAAGCACCATCTAGCCCCAAGCTAAGCATAAAGGCTTGTATCATGGTAACTATATGGATAGAAAACTTAAATAACCTTTTTTATCAGATGCATCTTAAAGTTTTTAAAAGTTTAAAATTAGTAGATTTAGCTTCGGGTGACCAAAGGGCTGACTTCTACCTCGGACAGCGGATAAGCATCGCCATTCAACGGGGTAACGTAACCAGCCTTTTGCGCATAATTCCTAGGCTCCATTTGGTCTTATAATCTTTATTAAATTGTTATAAATAATATTTTTTCCTTTGTTTCTCAGTACCTAAATACTTACAAAAAAATCTCGTCGTCTGAGTATTGCATAAATGAATTCATTGTTTACCTGTAACAATAAGAAAAACAATTAGGTAAGTAATTATATTTTATATTTTCTTAATAATTAAAGTGGGCGGGGTTCGTCATGGATTGGGTACCGTGAGAGGGTTTTTGGTCAAAGGTGTGTTTGGTCGAGGCAGACCCCGAAAATGGTGGCGGTTGGATGATCCCGCATTTCGAAGTGAATGGCAGGATCTGAAGCTGAATCTTAGGGATCTGAAGAAGAATCTTAGGGATTGGAAGAAAGTAAAGTAAAGAAAGGAAGAAAGTAGGTAAATAAAATTATAATTATTTTTTGTATAAAAAACTTAATCACTTATAACTTTAAAGGTACAACAAAAACTCTTGAAATAATTTAAAATTTTTGAATTTTTGTAATTTATTTTGTGTTTGCATTTTCGTGTTTCGTTCTAGGAGCAATAAAGTGTTTATCTATCTATCAATGTAAGAAGAAAAAACCCTATTCATAATTCACAACATACGGTAAGTTTGTTAAACGTCCACTAATGAGCAATATTCATAATATTGTATAAACTCAAAAGAGACTTGTTAAGTCCGTTATACAGGGTGTCGCATAAGGAGCGACTCTATTAAATTCTAATACCATGGTCTAAGTTAAAAGTTACAGCGATTGAGTGCAGCCGTATCTTTCGTGGCTAGATACAGTCGGAATACCAATTAGCTGAACCCAACGTGACCCAGACGTCACTCGCACATCTGTAAAGTAATGTTACCTGATTCTGATTTTTTAAACAATATACTATACTAGGTAGGTATACAATACAATATCAATATAAAAATTATAATATAGGTAAAAATACTATATTTTTACAGATGTGTGAGTGAGCTGTGGGTCACGTGGGGTTCAGCTAATTGGTATTTCGACTGTACTTACCTATTTCTGACTATGTTAGATATACAGGTAGGTACCTATAGATAAATAAAAACGATCTAATTAAATGTAATTATGTATCCGTTACGAAAGGATTTTGGAAAATTTAAACCTTACGCGCGGACGATGTCGCAGGTGAAACAAGTTTATTAATAATTTTCAATTAACATTATCTTAAAAAAATATAAGGAATTCAATTAGATATATTGAATAGGGTAACTATACAAGGGATTGTTTATCTAAACGGCTTAGGGCCCAAGTGCCCTAAAATAATTTTCGTTCAGTTTAAACTCGCTCATAACTTATAACTTATACCACAAACCTGTGTTCACTTAATTCTCCTCAAAAGCCTCACACACTCACATGTTACCCTGTGAATGCACAAAGCAGAATAATAATCATAAGGCGGTCCGCAATTAAAAAAATTAAGGCACTTTGTCGTACTGCCCCTTAAGAACTACCGCAGACTAGAAATTTACTATCGGTTCATAGCATCAGTATGTAGCGATCGTCATACAAAATACTATGATTTGATTTGTCCAACGCACCAAAGACAAGCTAGACGAACCAGACACTATTGTTAGAGGCTGTAATCATTTGTTGCACAGTGAGGAAAAAAATGGTGTTAAATGGAAATAGTGTAGGTGTGTGTTGGTATAATAAAGAATTTATCTATCTATCTACCCCTCAAACGATAGCATAAATAAAATGTTTCTGACGATGTATAAATCATCTATATTAGATAATAAATAAGAGGCCAATATTTTTTTTAATAAAATCTAGGGAAGGACTAAGAAAGAACCCAAATTTTTATTTTGTTTTAATTGTGTTGCTCCTATATTTTTAACGTTTGACAGGGGCGAATGGTCATTATTTAAGTTGTCAAAATATAAGAAATTGGGGCGCCTACTTTGGTTTTTTCCTCATTGAGACGAAATCGTCTGACAGAAAGTCTCTAGTCTGCGATGACTTTCTAACACTTGTCGTGTAAGCAAGTTTTAATTTTAACACATGCCTTTCATAAACATTTTTTTATTTTTAATTATGTTTTATAAAGTGTAAGTTGTGACTTAATGATGTCATCAAAAATATTACATTTTTCTTCGTTTTTTATAGAGTTGTCGATTCTTTCGACCTTCCGATAAAGTTTTCACAGCGCCTTAACACTTATAATGGTTGAAATAAATAACCTATCAATCAGTTAAGTTGACTTATTTTGACATTCTATTGCAAAACTATCAGTTAACCCTTAAACTGATAAATAAGTAATTGATTTCGACCTTTACTTGTTTTGACATAACGATTGCTACTAGAGACAGATAAGTCTTTTTTTCCTTTATATTTTTTTCGTTTAATATGTCTTCTATTCGTCACTCGTCACCATAACACAAGCCCAAATGAGCGATATTATTCATTGTCACAAAAAAGACATCACACAATATTACCATGACACTTTTTTGTGAATGCAGGTGTTCCACCAATTTAATAGACGATAATAATATCACGCCAAATAAAATCCTACCAAATAAAACACGTCTATCATTTCGCACGTGAATTACACGCGATTCTAATAAATAGCTAATAAATCTCGTTTTCTTGATTAAGCTTTTTCAATACCGATCGTAATTAATGACAATAATTCACCGTGTAAGCCCGGAGACGTTTTAATGTCTGCCCTTCGCTCCATTTCACACTTTATCGCGTATCCGATTGTTGACAAATAAAATGGCTACGATACGCTGTTTATAGGACATCCAGTAGACAGATTTGTGAACACACCTACCCATTTGAAACATACCTATCTGTGTTCACGAGGCAAAGGGGTTGTTACATTTGAGACTGGCATAGTCACATTATTTTCCATATTCTTATAAATTAAATTAAAAATTAAATTAGGTAAGTAGGTACATACTATTTAAACTAATATACATAGGCAGGGTCAGTCTACTTGGCAGTGGAAAGCGATGTAGCATGCCTTATCCTCCAGTGCCCAATAAATGGCCCATCCAACCGCTCTGATACCGTCGCGACGGTAGACACTAGTAGACTGTGTTGACTGTATAGTAGTCGCCTTAATATTTTGTTTTTGCCGTGATAACGTCTAATAAATTGATGGAACTGCATTCACAAAAAAAGTGTCATGGTAATATTGTGTGACATGACCATGACGTGTCCGTTCCCTAAGAAACAGAGTATTTAATAATAATATCACTCAACTGGGCGTGTGTTATGGTGACGAGTGACGAATAGAAGACTGATATAAAGGAAAAAAAATATAAAGGTAAAAAAACAAAAAGAAAAAAAAACCCAATTTTTATCGTTTTTTTATGACGTCATTACATAAAATTTTCGTCCGTAAACCGACTTTACAGACATTTTTTTTTTGCGCGGTCTCCTTTCAAACCTATGACAACGACAAAAATGCCATAAAGTGTTAATTGACCGAACGAGCGAAGCGAGAGAGGTCTAGTGGCGAGACGGTCGGTCGGTTGTACCTATGTATCTATGTATGTTTGTTCGACGATAACTTGAGTACCGTTGCTCTGATCTTAATGATTTTTGGTATGCGTGTAGTTGAGGTCCATATAATTTTTAAGTTCGAACATGAGAGGGATCGGTTAGGGGGCTTCGATGATAGGGGGTACAATAGGGGATCTACCTATATGACAGGCGAACTATAGGGCAAATATACCCGAGTGGGGTATCAAATGAAAGGGCGTAACTTCGGTGACAATAATATGGTATCATGGAAATGATCTGATGATGGAGGTCGAAGGAATCCGCAGGAATTTATCATCTCAGCGGTCATTTTTAAATCAAACTCATTTGTATCAAAAAGGAAAAAAACGCTTAGACCTTCATGATTCAAAAATGACAATGTCAAAAATCAAAATGACATGTTTTCTTTCTGTCATTGTCGTAAAAATATGAATTCCAGATAATTTCAAAACCTTTACTTTTTAATATTATGATGAAAATTGATTATAAGTACCTATCTATATAATAATATAGTCATCCTAAATAAAAATCAAATAATTCGTATAAGTTTAGAGTGTAAAGTCATGCACTCTTGTGTTCGTTCCCGATAGTCTTCGAAGGAGCTGCTTGAACCAGCTATTGATCAGCTAAACGGAAGCCGAAGCGAAAATTGGACAATCCTTCTATGGTTGACGTCGTCTGGGCCACTCAGTGTGTACTACTTACCTACCTTGGGTGAAGACTGTAGATTAAAAGCGTCTACTTATTCTACTTTCCCATAAATCGTCAAACCTCTCTTTGCTTCATATTCATAATTATTCATTTATTTCATAATCATTATCATTATCATCATTAACAATTGTGGTGGATAATATTAAATAGTATTGCTAGCTGATCTAGAGATTCTAATTAAAAAACTTGTGACTAATCTTTTTATTATTTTTTATTTAATAATAGGTTAGGGACTTATTATAGGACATATAGGTCCACCAATAATATAGGTCTCAAACTTCTCTAATATATTTGTATCGAGGGAGGAGCCTCTCTCCTCTTTACCTCTTTCGTTAGATTATGATGAGTACATACTACATAGGTACAAAAAATTTGAGTGTTAAGTGTGATGATAAATACCCGATGAGAAAGGTGACAATAAGAACTTAACGATCTTGAGAACGAGATATTCATATCATGTTTGTACTCGTTCAAAGCACCTTGATAAGTAGGTATTCTATAGCTTCTGAAGAATCAGCTGATATCTGGGATCTGGTGATAGAGGTGGAAGAAGGTACTCAAGTTCAAAGAAATATGAACTCATCTTCTAGACAAGATAAGTCTATCTTTATAAGTAGTTGTCTTAATAAGTAGGCACTCTAGGGTCCGTATTAATAAACCGAACTCAATATCGATTTCAATCTTGAGTTTGCTCTTGAGTTGTTGCGCTGATTAATAAACCTATCTTAAGACGCGATTAAAGAGCGACGTATCACTTGAGTAACACCGTATTAATAAATCAAACTCAGCTCTCAAGATATGTCTCAAGATGTAGTTTCGTGAACTCAAGTCTGATTGCGGGTCATACATGACATAAGTTAGCTGTTTCGTTAGTTTTGTAGTTCAGGAACATGGAGCTAGAACAAATTTTGTCAGAAATCAATTATTATGATGATATTTTATGCTAATGACTTTTTGATCAAATCATTCGCATTTAAATAATTATATAATAGTAAAATCTTACATTTTGTAAAAAAATTCACATTAAAAACAAGTTGACAGCAAAATATGACGACACTACCTACCATAGGGTAAAAACAAACCATTCAAGGTAAGAACAAAGCGTTACTGTCATTCAATGTCGCTCTCAAGATCAGTTTCAAATCTCAAGAGCGATATCAGCCTGGTTAGAACTTGAGTTTTATCTATTAATTACCGCCTAACTTAAGATAGTGACCGCATCTCAAGACTCACTCAATTGATACGCACTCAAGATCGATATTGAGAGCGATTTATTAATACGGGCCTAGGTGTTCAACAAGCAACTGATATCTGGGGTTTGGTAATATAGCCGGAAGAAAGTATGAACTCATCTCTAGATAAGTTAGGTCTATCGTGTTCACTTGATGAGTAGGTACTCTAGGTACCGACGATATGGTGATATAGAAGGAATTAGGCTATAGGAGTTTTTTAATTACACACGATTTACATTCATTGTAGGTACTTATTCTCTCGAGTATCAATAAAAAGCGAAATAAAAAAATACGTGATTGAGACCAAGAAAATTTGGCTATGGAACTAATTTTCTAGACAAGATACCTATGCCTAACGCGTTTGGATTCGTTAAAAGTATAATAGAGTCAGCGATGTCCAAGGTCTGATGATAGTGATACGCACCTATCATTTAAACAAGATAGACCTAAGTATTTGAAGTATTTCGCCGTTATATCATACTTTACGCTGTAAAGTAAAAATCGGTAAAAAACTCGTGAGGTCTCAGTTCGAGGCGAACTACTAGTTGTTAGCTTATATTTTATTGTCCCACTGATAAGCCAAGGCCTCCCTAACATCTTTCCAAGCAGTTCTGTCCAAGGCTAGTCTGATTGGCTAACAGCCTGTGCTTTATGCATCGAGATTGTCACGTCTTCCTCGCTTCTAATGTCCGTCTGCCGTGACAAGTACATAAACCTAATAAAAATATTTTTCTTACATATTTTTTATTATCATCAAATACCTACACACGCAACCTTGACTGAACTTTACGAGATTTTGTTACTTGAAATTTGTTAGATATTTTTATCAATATTGTCTATACATTGCAAAAGATTTGAAAAGGCTACCTTTCAATAAAAAAATGACTGACAGTTTACTATGCCATAATATTACGATCCCTTTGTACCTATCTTATTTTTGTTTAAAGCATAAAGGATTTTTTATAGATGAGGCATGCCGATCTGATATTACGCCACAAAGTACCCATAAAACGGCCAATAAACTACACACCTTAGCACATTTTTCAAGTATTTTTTGCCCGTTAAATTGTCAATTAATTAAAATAAAATATATTGTGTTGTAAAAACTATTTTTAGTTCAAAAAATAATAAAAAAACACGAGAGACAAATAAAGACCGACTATAAAACACTGAAGTGAATAACACTCATCGATATCAAAGCGTATCAAACATAAAAAGTGGTTCGAAATTCAAATAAACATAGACGAGTAAACAACAACAGAAGTGTCAGTTCGCGGAATTTTCTAATAAAGCTATATCGCATTTCGCAATAGATAGAGTGAATACTTGGAAGCGGCGTTACGAGCAGATAGACGGATGTATTCCTCTCTCTTTATTATTCCAATAACAATCCGTAATGAGTGCTCTGGTCAAACGTAAATAGCAACTTCATACATTTTGAATGATGCCAATGTAAACCCTGTTCTATGAGTTACTCTTTGACTATGTAGGGTTGCCTCTCTTGAAATCAAAATTGTTTTTATTGTGAAATAAACTCATAACAATAATGACTCGGGCTAGGTATACCGCATTGCTCTTCTAACTTTAAGACTTGCCTGTCATTTTATTAGAATTTTTTAGATTCTACGAAACAATTCATTGCCAGAGTACGTGACAACAACTGTGACAACAACTGTGCTCGAGTGGAAGGGACGCGTGCCTTTCACTTTTTATGTCTGTCTCTCTCGCTCTTAGGCGGGCTAACCATGCCCGCGTGCCTCTCACTCGCTCTCATTGTGAGCGCATAACGTCAGCGGAGCGTAACGCAGTTTCTTGAAGTGTCACCCGGCAAACCAATTTATAAAACGTTGTCACGTCAAAAACAAACACACGCGATTATATCCGTTAAACGAATTTGTACCAACCCCGCCGCTCCCAAATTAGTTAGGTCGTTTTAAGTTTTACATCTAAGTTAATAGTTAGTTAGTTTTAAGTTTTACTATTGTTTTCTAGATTATAACTTTTGAATGGGTTACATAAAACGTATTCATTCTATATTATGTTTTCAAGTTGTAATTATAAAAATCAAAATTAAAGAAAAATAAAATGGACGAGAATAATAACTAGTATTATTGATGTCCAGTGACAGCCCTAGCGCTACGGTAAGATCAAAGGCGGCACCTTGCACGGCGCGTTTACATTGTAACCTCTGTTCGCAGGTCGTGTTTACATTCACATCACACTTCTGACCTGTGTGACCACTGTCAAAATATAGGTAATTCAATACTGTGACCGTATTTAAAATGGTATCTATAGGAAAAGAATAAAAGTTTAAGTCCAAAATTGAAAAAAAAAACCGAATGGCGGTCGAAACTTAAATTGCAACAGCTAAAACACGAATTGTTTAGTCACTGTCGCATTTCAGGCATTCTCCTTCGGCATCTTTCGCAAAGATGAAAAGCTTTGTAGGCAATTGTTGGCATTGCTTTTTAGGTATCTCGATCATAATGGAAAAAACTAGGCTGTATATCCATAAGACTGTACCAGCAGCAAGGGAGGTGCGAGTTGTGCGTGCTAGAAAGTATGTAATATTATAAGCACTAATGCTTGTATTCTATAGTACTTGCAAGCCCTAATATTACGTTTTATTTTGACATTATTTTGACGATAGGTACTTTTATGCTGCCGCTGCTGCGCTGTTCAAAGCTCTCGCTTTAGTGCTTCGGACATTATTATTTTATAAGATGTAAAATAGTAACTATCAGAGATTATGAGATTTGTAGGCGAACTAAAGTTACCGACATAGCCTAAAGGATTAGTAAACTGAAGTGGCAATAGGCTGGGCATGAGACTCGTAGAACTGATGGCCGTTGGGGCCGAAAAGTCCTAGATTGGAGACCACGTACCAGAAAACGCAATGAGAGACAGTTTCCGACTAGATGGAAGGTCGCGACCGATCGCTCTTGAAATCTTTGGGGAGACCTATGATCAGCAGTAGACGTTCTGTCTGTGGCTGATATGATGAAAATAATAACAAACCGAATGTTAGTACTAAGAATAGTTAGTAGATTAGTAAAATCACATGATAGGTTAACAAATCTAACCGTCTTATTATCCACAATATCTTACCCCAATGACACATATTTCACAACTGGAGAAAAAAAACACAAAAAAACTCGATCATCAATCTTTCATCTCCGCACATCTATTCTCCTACTCAATTTCAATCATTTTTAATAACACAGAAACTGTCAAAACGTCCACAGCTTGGGTGGATATCTAAATGTTCTGTCATATACATTTTATGACAGGCCAGATCAAAGCTTTAATATTTGTGTGGAGTAATTGTCGTTGCTCGTCAACACGATTGCTAAAAAGATAATGGTTTTACTATTGTCAAGTGAAAAAATTGAGTGGGAAAAGAAACCACTTCAAAGAGAAGCCGCAGTTTCTGATTAATTTATTTTATTACTTGCCCGTCCTGACTTTGCACTGATAGCAGAGGAAAATCAGTAGGTTTTGAGTTTAAGCGCACGTGAGAAAACGCCCATCATGATTTTTTTCGGACATCTTCGACAATAGTAATTATTTTTCCGGGTCTTAATCACGTATTTTTATTTTTATTTCTCTTACCTCGACGTTTAGCCTTTGTTACAATAGTCGTGGTCGCAAGTTTATCTTCGACAATGTTCGTTATTATAGCCAATATACCTTCATCAGGAATTTTAACTATTTGGTTCATACAAGATACTTAGTAAATATTTTGAAGATAAATTATTTTCCGAAATTTGCAACCCAGACGAGACTTTAAACTCGTAAAAAGTGTTTGCTATCGATAGAATTGATTGTTTAGTTGTTCTGTAATATAGAAATAATATGTTTTCACGGAATACTATCTATATATGGTAGCTGATTTTTGATGTAAATTACGTGTCATGTTATCCTTAGGGTTGCTGATTTTCGATGTAATCTACGCGCCATGCTCCAATAGCATCGATAGGGTAGTTGATTTTCGATGATTTTTGGTGTTCGGCAACACAAAAACAAGACGTTTTCACATCTCTACTGCGGCTGCTTCGGATACCTACCCGATTTTCATAAAATATGTTCCATTGTTCCAATAAAAATACTTAGGTAACTTGAGAACTATTTACTCTTTAAAGTCAAAGAAAACCCATTACATTTCTAATAATACATTTTTATAAATGTTCTACTGTTCCAATAAAAATACTTAGGTAATTTAAGAACTATTTATTCTTTAACCGTTATTTAAATAAAGTCTTAAGTCAAAGAAAAGCCATTACATTTCTAATAATACACAAGAAAACTACGTGATTAAGACAACATTATGTAAAGTAACTGTATGCTTTAATGTTGCTTCTTCTGTTTGATCAATAAATAGTCGATTTCGATTTTAATTTAAGACCATTATATTAGCTTTTAAACGTTTTACGTTTGGTTTTTAAAGGAGTCAAGTTACATTAAAAAAAATATGGCATCGTGTGATTTAATTTTGTGCATAATGCCAGTTTCAATGACTACTTTGCATAATTATTGTAGGTTGAGGCTCTGGGGACAGAAGTAGTTCCAAAATGCTTTGATAGATGGTGCTTGCTGCACAGAGGCAAAAAAAAAACCTATAAATTAAAATTAATAGATAAGTAGGTAAGTAGGTACCTACTTATAAGTTTATTTTTTCTAAAAAAATATTTATAATGAAAGTAGGTTAGTTTGGAAATCTTTAAGTTACGAGTGAACAGAAGGCCAATTCTCGTAAATAACATTGTTCAAATTACATTTCGATTGCATTTCGATCACAAAATATTACCCACAAAGTAGCTAAAAATATCCTCAAAGTTAGCTTTTTGTAAAAAAAACGACTTCAAGGGTATCTTTTGCAATCGAAATGCAATCGGAATCAGTTTTTTTTTACAAAAAGCTAACTTTGAGCTACTTTGAAGGTATTATTTGTGATCGAAATGATATTGAAATGTAATTTGAACAATGTTATTTACGAGAATTGGCCTTCAGGTAACTTTTAGGAGAGCATGTTTCATCTTAGACCGCATACTATCAGGCAAGTGTGATAGTGGTCAGACTATTTGCAAAAAAAATATTTGCAAAAATATTATTCATCGAAATGTTTTTTTCTGCAATGGCATCAAACGACTTTTACATTTTGCCATCAAGCAGCGTCAAAGACATTGCGTTTTTTTATTGATATTTATCTATAGTTAGAGTTTTCATATAAAAATTTCTAACCCACACGACTTACGACTACGAAATAAAAAAGATAGAAACAATTTAATTATAAAAGCTCAATAAAAACTCAACTAAAATTTGTCAAGAAGAAAAAAATTACAATTTTAAAATTAGAACAAAAGATGAGAGAGAAAATAACTAATAATAAAATGTTTAGTCGCAATCACAATAGAAGAGAGTATAAATCTGTCTGTAGTTGTGAATTAAATTGTTATACCAAGAGACTTTGGATTCGAAACGAACCGGCCGTTGACAGATAATAGTACATTGCGATACAAGTGTGGAAAGTTGATCATTCCATAGAGGCGGTTTATGACGCGCGAGCGGAACGCGAGCGTGGCAAAAGCCGAGATGGAATGATCAATTCACACGTGTATCGTACGACGTTTTTTATCACAGTTGCGAATAAAAAAAAAGACTTGTTAAAATTTTAATAATAAAAAGTTTTTAAGAATTTTAGGTTATGTTTACTATTTTTTGTTAATTACACTCCCGAAAGGCTAGGCAAAAGACTTTTAACCTATACAGCGTCTGACATACAATATTTTTTTAGGGTTTTTTTCATTTGTTTTTGCGTCGGCGGTTAAAAACAGAATATATTAGTTCCGGGTTTCATTAAAAACAGAATATATAAAAAAATATATTTATGTACCTAAAGAAAAAACAAAATAAAAACAAAACTCAATTTTTAATTATTTTCAAAGACGTCATCACGTAATATTATCGTTCGCAGACTTTAGAGACAACCTTTTGAAAAGAAGAAAAAAGGTACCAACAAAGAGTTTTAAGCCAGCAAGGCTTAAAAACTCTTTGGATGGTACCTTTTACTATACATCAAAACAGTATAACCCAGATAAAGGAGAACATTCATGTTTCTAACAAAAAATACCCACAAAAAAAAATGCCGGCCAGTAATAAAAATTATTTGTATCTTGTAGAAAATAACATTTTAAACAATGTTTACTAAGGCAACAAAGAGCTACGATCAAAAATCGTTGAGTTATTTTACATTGAAAACCCAAATAATGCATTTTATAGGGATCCGTTTGACCACTTTTAAGATCCCACTATAACTTCTGAAAGGGTTATTGGATATACCTATGTATATAAATATAATAAAAACAGACAAAACTTATCCATTTACTACTTATTTTTATATTTTTTCTGTAGTAATATCTTAGAAGTTGTCAAACGGATCTCTACAAAATGCATTTTTTTGGGTTTTCAATGTAAAATAACTCAACGATGGTTCATCGTAGCTCTTTGTTGCCTTATTAAACATTATTTAAAATGTTATTCTCTACAAGATAGAAACATTTTTTTTTGTGGCCGGCACGTTAATTTTTGGGTACGATTTGAATGATGTCCTTAAGAATGTTTCATCTACTATATGTCATTAGCAGTAAGATACGTATTTGATATATCGGGATGACGTATTATTTTCCAACACTAGTTGGATTTTTTTTTATCGCACGCGTGTATTACGTTGCATTATGAGCCTAAAAGCGGTTTAATAAGATCCACTTTATGAGCAACTGTGATAAAAATATACTTATTAACGTAAAGGTTCGGTTCAGCACAATTCTTTCTTTTGAATTTTTTTTTTATTTTGATGTAGGAATGGAAAGTTTTTTCTCTCTTCCGCGTTGTATTATCACACGTATTATGACTCCATCCTAAACGTTGGGTACTCATATTATCTGCTATTACTCGAAATTAATAACTTATCTGTCTGCTAAAATAACATGTTGTGTAAATTATATAGTATTACTAGCGACCCGCTCCGGCTTCGCACGGCTATATTAGGCATGTTTTATACTGTTGTAAAATACTATTTGAGCTAATTATAAATAAATTAAAGATGTTGCTTTGTTACTAGTTTATTTTAGAGTGACAGTTAAAACAAAATACAAAATAATATAAAATTACTTCTATTTCTTTACTGCACAAAGAAGTCTTAATTGTAAAAGTAGAACAAGTAGGTATACTACAATTCTACAACACCACCCTTCAATTAAGACTCTGGGAAAGAACACAAACAAACAAAAATACCTAATCATTACATAATAAAAGAAAAAATGAAATTACTTAACCTAGGCTAATACCATGTATACATCTCTTATGAGCAACCTTGCCTAAAGGTTTTGTAAACACATCCGCATAATTTAAATCTGACCGGACATAATCAATCGTAATTGTTTTGTCACACACTTTTTCTCTTATAAAATGATATTTTGTATCAATATGCTTTGTTCTGTGATGAACTGGATTAAGCACTAAACTATGCGCACTCTGACTATCGTTAAACAAAATCACTGTGTCAGACTTACCAGTTACATCCAAAATGAAACTTTTAAGATAACAGGCCTCTTTAGCAGCTGCCGCTAGAGCCATATACTCGGCTTCCGTTGAAGACAGAGCTACAGTTGACTGTTTCTTCGCTTGCCAAGCTACAGGACTACCAGCTAACATAAAACAGTACCCAGTATAGGATCTTCTATCTTTCGTACAATTAGCCCAGTCTGCATCGACATACGCTTTAAGATAATCGCCAACCATCCTGTAAGTAAGAGTGTAATCGATTGTACCCTTCAAATATTGCAACACTCTCTTTGCAGCTAACCAGTGTTCTTTGTTATATTTGGTATTAAATTGGCTCAAATAGCTAACTTGATAAGCTATGTCAGGCCTAGTATTTACTGATAGGAACATTAAGCATCCAATCAAACTTTGATATGGAAAAGACTCTCGTTCGTCAATTATTCCATCATCAAGTTTCTTTAAACTAGACGGTGTATCAAACGACTTACAGTTTTCCATGTTAAATCTTTTTAACAGATTCAAAATAAAAGTACGTTGATTTACCTTAATCTCACCATCCTTTCTTGAGATATTGATTCCAAGATAATAGGATAAAGGACCTAAATCTTTAATATTAAAAATATTTTGTAAACATTTCTTGACGCTTTGAAAGGTCATGTCATTTTTAAAAAGACAATTATGTCATCGACATATACCGCCAAAATGACAATTTCTTGACCATAAAGTTTTTTATACACGCATGGTTCCGAAGGAGTTTTCGTGAAACCAATCTTGGATAAGGTTTTGTCCAGCATTATATTCCATGCTCGGGGTGCCTGTTTGAGCCCATACAACGATTTCTGCAGTAGGCAAACTTTACTTTCACGGCCTTTCTCCACAAAACCCTGTGGTTGTTCCATAAGAACTTCCTCTTCAAGTTCTCCGTTAAGAAAAGCAGTGTCGACGTCCAAATGCCTCATTTCTAGGTCTAATTCAGCAGCTAAGGCGAATAAAGTACGGAGTGAAGAATGACGAATAACAGGAGCAAAAGTTTCATTGTAGTCTATTCCTTCTACCTGCTTGAAACCTTTCACCACAAGTCTAGCCTTATACTTCAAAATGTTACCGTGAGCATCTTTCTTTACTTTGTAGACCCATTTACAAGGTATAACCTTCTTATTACCTATAGGCTTATCAACAAGCTTCCAAGTCTTCAACTTAATGAGCGAATCATATTCATTGTTCATCGCAGAACGCCATTCATCAGCATCATCACAATTCACTGCCTCTGAATAAGATTTCGGCTCACACATATTATCAGTTTCTAATAATAAATTTGCAACATAAAAATCCGGTTGCTTACGAATTCTAGTAGGATACCTACTTACCTCTATAACATTTCGTTCAGGACTAGTAGGGCCCTCAGATTCAGCCGAATTATAATCTAGTTCATCATCACTACATGGTACAGAATTTTCTTGAAGTTCAACCGTGTTATCGTCCTGTTGACTATCATCAGTTACCACCATTTCATTCTGTAAAACGTCATCAAACATAATGATAGGTTCTGGTTTAGTAGATTCAACAACATTACCTTTAAGTTGTGTAAAACGATCTTCAAAAAATGTCACATCTCTGGACTTCTGTACATGCCGAGGGTTAGAAGCATCCCTAAAGAAATAAGTATTAGGATCATCTGTATATCCTACAAAGATAACTTCTTTAGTTTTAATATCTAATTTCTGTCTATGACAGGCTGGAACTTGAATAAGTGCCCGACATCCAAAAACACGCAAATGGCTGAGATCTCCCTTTTGTCCGTACCATTTTTCATATGGAGTCTTCCTAATTAAAGCGCGATGTGGCGATCTATTTTTCAGGTAAACCGCTGTCCTAAAAGCATCTTCCCAATAAGCTTTTGAAAGTGAACTGTCAGCTAGCATAGAACGTGCTTTTTCTTCAATAGAACGATTGGTACACTCAGCTACGCCATTAGACTGAGGACTATATCCTGCAGTAGTCTCATGAGTTACTCCTTTTGACGATAAATAATCAGTTAATTCCTTATTTACATATTCCTTACCACAATCCGTTCTCAATATTTTTATTTGAGCACCAGTTTGTCTTTCTATCAACGTTTGGAAACAAACAAACTTGTCTTTAACTTCTGCTTTCGAAGAAATAAAATACGGAAAAATCATACGCGTAAAATCGTCAACGAAAATCAAAAGATACTTATTTCCTTGAAATGAAGGAACAGAAAATGGTCCACACAAGTCAGAGTGAATTAACTCTAATTTCGAAGTAGCCTTTTTGTATTCTACTGATTTAAAAGGCTTCCTCGCCTGTTTGCCCTCAACACAAGCAATACACTTACCTTTATCCATCGCAGTATAGTCGACGCCCATATGACTTCTTTTTAATTGATCCATTCCTATCCTACAAAGGTGTCCTAATCTTTTATGCCAAAGTTGGTACCTACTGAGATAGTCAGATTGCACATCGTTTGCGGTTAAGATACATGGAGTAATTTTCGTACTACAATCCAGTGAGTACAGTCCACCACTAGTAACAGAAGCATGTAGAACAGCATTACCTTTGAAAGAGAAATCAGAAGATTTATAAAAATTACAACCTGTTTTATCAAAAAGTACTATGAAGCCCTTGTCAACAACCTTTTTGACAGAAATAAGGTTACTCTTTAAGTCAGGTACATACGCTACATCGTTAATACTATCTATAACACTAGTAGTTTCAATAGATACATCACCAACTCCACTACATGATATCATATGACCGTTTGCTACTGTAACAGTTATACCGCTGTCCATTGTCCTCAACTCCCTAAACCAATCTCTTCTTGATGTCATATGCCTTGAACATCCAGAATCGACCAACCATACGTCACTTGTAGACCCACAAGACGTTCCTAGTGCGTGTTGTTTTATGTTTTTCTTTTTACGCAAAGGGCATTGTGGTCTTTTGTGACCCGGTTTCTTACATTCATAACAAACAACTTTTTCAATACTTGTGTTTTGATTTAAATGTTGTTTTGATTGGCTAGTTGTTTCAAAAACTTGTATTGTAGAGTCACATTTGGACATTTCGTTCAACAGTTTCTTCTTTACGATATCAGTGGTAACCTCTATATTACTATTTTCAAGAGCCATTACAAGTGGTTCATATTTCGGACCAAGTCCTCCAAGCAAAATGGCTGCAATCGAAGCATCATCTATTACCTTGCCAATATCAGCCAAATCCTGAGCTGTACTAAGAACCACATTGATATACATCTCTATATTCTGAAAATGATCAAGTGAGAGTCTGTATAGCTTCCTTTCTAATGCCAGCCTTCTGCCCATGCCCTTATCTTCGTATGCATCTTGTAAAGCATTCCAAGCTTCTAAAGCAGTCTTAGCATTACGAATGTGGGTCATTGCTGTCCCATCAACGGTAAGGCAAATTTTAGCTAATGCTCTCTCATCGTTTCGTATTTTCATCGAAGTAGAGGTAGTATCATCTTCGCCATAGCCACTTACTGTTTTCCAAAGATTTTCGTGGATTAAATAATTGCGCATCTTAAACTTCCATTTTATGTAGCCATCTTTATTGCACAGTATGAGCGACGCTGGTATTGACGAAGAATAATTCATTCCACTATTGGAGTCACCATCACACATTTTCGATACAAACGAAAAACGATTTTGACACTAAAATATTCACATCAGCAAGCACTATTGATAATCTTTAAAATATTTTGCTCTTCGTGCTGATAACGTGTTGTAAAATACTATTTGAGCTAATTATAAATAAATTAAAGATGTTGCTTTGTTACTAGTTTATTTTAGAGTGACAGTTAAAACAAAATACAAAATAATATAAAATTACTTCTATTTCTTTATGTTGTAGAATTGTAGTATACCTACTTGTTCTACTTTTACAATTAAGACTTCTTTGTGCAGTAAAGAAATAGAAGTAATTTTATATTATTTTGTATTTTGTTTTAACTGTCACTCTAAAATAAACTAGTAACAAAGCAACATCTTTAATTTATTTATAATTAGCTCAAATAGTATTTTACAACACGTTATCAGCACGAAGAGCAAAATATTTTAAAGATTATCAATAGTGCTTGCTGATGTGAATATTTTAGTGTCAAAATCGTTTTTCGTTTGTATCGAAAATGTGTGATGGTGACTCCAATAGTGGAATGAATTATTCTTCGTCAATACCAGCGTCGCTCATACTGTGCAATAAAGATGGCTACATAAAATGGAAGTTTAAGATGCGCAATTATTTAATCCACGAAAATCTTTGGAAAACAGTAAGTGGCTATGGCGAAGATGATACTACCTCTACTTCGATGAAAATACGAAACGATGAGAGAGCATTAGCTAAAATTTGCCTTACCGTTGATGGGACAGCAATGACCCACATTCGTAATGCTAAGACTGCTTTAGAAGCTTGGAATGCTTTACAAGATGCATACGAAGATAAGGGCATGGGCAGAAGGCTGGCATTAGAAAGGAAGCTATACAGACTCTCACTTGATCATTTTCAGAATATAGAGATGTATATCAATGTGGTTCTTAGTACAGCTCAGGATTTGGCTGATATTGGCAAGGTAATAGATGATGCTTCGATTGCAGCCATTTTGCTTGGAGGACTTGGTCCGAAATATGAACCACTTGTAATGGCTCTTGAAAATAGTAATATAGAGGTTACCACTGATATCGTAAAGAAGAAACTGTTGAACGAAATGTCCAAATGTGACTCTACAATACAAGTTTTTGAAACAACTAGCCAATCAAAACAACATTTAAATCAAAACACAAGTATTGAAAAAGTTGTTTGTTATGAATGTAAGAAACCGGGTCACAAAAGACCACAATGCCCTTTGCGTAAAAAGAAAAACATAAAACAACACGCACTAGGAACGTCTTGTGGGTCTACAAGTGACGTATGGTTGGTCGATTCTGGATGTTCAAGGCATATGACATCAAGAAGAGATTGGTTTAGGGAGTTGAGGACAATGGACAGCGGTATAACTGTTACAGTAGCAAACGGTCATATGATATCATGTAGTGGAGTTGGTGATGTATCTATTGAAACTACTAGTGTTATAGATAGTATTAACGATGTAGCGTATGTACCTGACTTAAAGAGTAACCTTATTTCTGTCAAAAAGGTTGTTGACAAGGGCTTCATAGTACTTTTTGATAAAACAGGTTGTAATTTTTATAAATCTTCTGATTTCTCTTTCAAAGGTAATGCTGTTCTACATGCTTCTGTTACTAGTGGTGGACTGTACTCACTGGATTGTAGTACGAAAATTACTCCATGTATCTTAACCGCAAACGATGTGCAATCTGACTATCTCAGTAGGTACCAACTTTGGCATAAAAGATTAGGACACCTTTGTAGGATAGGAATGGATCAATTAAAAAGAAGTCATATGGGCGTCGACTATACTGCGATGGATAAAGGTAAGTGTATTGCTTGTGTTGAGGGCAAACAGGCGAGGAAGCCTTTTAAATCAGTAGAATACAAAAAGGCTACTTCGAAATTAGAGTTAATTCACTCTGACTTGTGTGGACCATTTTCTGTTCCTTCATTTCAAGGAAATAAGTATCTTTTGATTTTCGTTGACGATTTTACGCGTATGATTTTTCCGTATTTTATTTCTTCGAAAGCAGAAGTTAAAGACAAGTTTGTTTGTTTCCAAACGTTGATAGAAAGACAAACTGGTGCTCAAATAAAAATATTGAGAACGGATTGTGGTAAGGAATATGTAAATAAGGAATTAACTGATTATTTATCGTCAAAAGGAGTAACTCATGAGACTACTGCAGGATATAGTCCTCAGTCTAATGGCGTAGCTGAGTGTACCAATCGTTCTATTGAAGAAAAAGCACGTTCTATGCTAGCTGACAGTTCACTTTCAAAAGCTTATTGGGAAGATGCTTTTAGGACAGCGGTTTACCTGAAAAATAGATCGCCACATCGCGCTTTAATTAGGAAGACTCCATATGAAAAATGGTACGGACAAAAGGGAGATCTCAGCCATTTGCGTGTTTTTGGATGTCGGGCACTTATTCAAGTTCCAGCCTGTCATAGACAGAAATTAGATATTAAAACTAAAGAAGTTATCTTTGTAGGATATACAGATGATCCTAATACTTATTTCTTTAGGGATGCTTCTAACCCTCGGCATGTACAGAAGTCCAGAGATGTGACATTTTTTGAAGATCGTTTTACACAACTTAAAGGTAATGTTGTTGAATCTACTAAACCAGAACCTATCATTATGTTTGATGACGTTTTACAGAATGAAATGGTGGTAACTGATGATAGTCAACAGGACGATAACACGGTTGAACTTCAAGAAAATTCTGTACCATGTAGTGATGATGAACTAGATTATAATTCGGCTGAATCTGAGGGCCCTACTAGTCCTGAACGAAATGTTATAGAGGTAAGTAGGTATCCTACTAGAATTCGTAAGCAACCGGATTTTTATGTTGCAAATTTATTATTAGAAACTGATAATATGTGTGAGCCGAAATCTTATTCAGAGGCAGTGAATTGTGATGATGCTGATGAATGGCGTTCTGCGATGAACAATGAATATGATTCGCTCATTAAGTTGAAGACTTGGAAGCTTGTTGATAAGCCTATAGGTAATAAGAAGGTTATACCTTGTAAATGGGTCTACAAAGTAAAGAAAGATGCTCACGGTAACATTTTGAAGTATAAGGCTAGACTTGTGGTGAAAGGTTTCAAGCAGGTAGAAGGAATAGACTACAATGAAACTTTTGCTCCTGTTATTCGTCATTCTTCACTCCGTACTTTATTCGCCTTAGCTGCTGAATTAGACCTAGAAATGAGGCATTTGGACGTCGACACTGCTTTTCTTAACGGAGAACTTGAAGAGGAAGTTCTTATGGAACAACCACAGGGTTTTGTGGAGAAAGGCCGTGAAAGTAAAGTTTGCCTACTGCAGAAATCGTTGTATGGGCTCAAACAGGCACCCCGAGCATGGAATATAATGCTGGACAAAACCTTATCCAAGATTGGTTTCACGAAAACTCCTTCGGAACCATGCGTGTATAAAAAACTTTATGGTCAAGAAATTGTCATTTTGGCGGTATATGTCGATGACATAATTGTCTTTTTAAAAATGACATGACCTTTCAAAGCGTCAAGAAATGTTTACAAAATATTTTTAATATTAAAGATTTAGGTCCTTTATCCTATTATCTTGGAATCAATATCTCAAGAAAGGATGGTGAGATTAAGGTAAATCAACGTACTTTTATTTTGAATCTGTTAAAAAGATTTAACATGGAAAACTGTAAGTCGTTTGATACACCGTCTAGTTTAAAGAAACTTGATGATGGAATAATTGACGAACGAGAGTCTTTTCCATATCAAAGTTTGATTGGATGCTTAATGTTCCTATCAGTAAATACTAGGCCTGACATAGCTTATCAAGTTAGCTATTTGAGCCAATTTAATACCAAATATAACAAAGAACACTGGTTAGCTGCAAAGAGAGTGTTGCAATATTTGAAGGGTACAATCGATTACACTCTTACTTACAGGATGGTTGGCGATTATCTTAAAGCGTATGTCGATGCAGACTGGGCTAATTGTACGAAAGATAGAAGATCCTATACTGGGTACTGTTTTATGTTAGCTGGTAGTCCTGTAGCTTGGCAAGCGAAGAAACAGTCAACTGTAGCTCTGTCTTCAACGGAAGCCGAGTATATGGCTCTAGCGGCAGCTGCTAAAGAGGCCTGTTATCTTAAAAGTTTCATTTTGGATGTAACTGGTAAGTCTGACACAGTGATTTTGTTTAACGATAGTCAGAGTGCGCATAGTTTAGTGCTTAATCCAGTTCATCACAGAACAAAGCATATTGATACAAAATATCATTTTATAAGAGAAAAAGTGTGTGACAAAACAATTACGATTGATTATGTCCGGTCAGATTTAAATTATGCGGATGTGTTTACAAAACCTTTAGGCAAGGTTGCTCATAAGAGATGTATACATGGTATTAGCCTAGGTTAAGTAATTTCATTTTTTCTTTTATTATGTAATGATTAGGTATTTTTGTTGTAGAATTGTAGTATACCTACTTGTTCTACTTTTACAATTAAGACTTCTTTGTGCAGTAAAGAAATAGAAGTAATTTTATATTATTTTGTATTTTGTTTTAACTGTCACTCTAAAATAAACTAGTAACAAAGCAACATCTTTAATTTATTTATAATTAGCTCAAATAGTATTTTACAACATATACAAATAAACCTTCCCCTTGAATCACTCTATCTATTAAAAAAACCGCATCAAAATCCGTTGCGTAGTTTTAAAGATCTAAGCATACAAAGGGAAATAGGGATATAGGGACGGCGAAAAGTGACTTTATTTTATACTATGTAGTGATTTCCTACAACAAATTACATCTTTTCTATAGCGAAGCTGTCAAAATATGACAATTTAACCGTCTATAGCCGATAGATTGAGTTCGATCAAAATAAATCCTTCGAAAATGGAGGAGGTTTGCAACCTATTATGTTTTTATCTCTTTTTATGGCTGGTTGGGCATAATTGTGTTTAATTGTGCATAATATGTTGTCATAACCTTATTTTTACGAGATATAGGTACTACATAATATTTATGATAAGTTGTAACTATAGTATTAATGCATGCATGGGAGAAAATAAACGTTTTTTAATTTTTTTATTAGTAGGTATTTGTATGCGTTACTTTCTGCGCATGAGCGAGTTACATAACATAGAACACACCCAACAATAGTGGATTAATCAATAGAAAATAATACATTTTAAAGAATAATTCGGATACTTCGTGTCAAAAGGCGGAATGTATCACGAAATCCCAACACATCACTCGAGATCACGTTCCGAGCATTATTTTGATGAATAACATTTCTGAACGCACGCTTCTGTTTCGGTATTCTTTTTTTTAAATGATCCAATTTAAAAAATGTTTTTTTTTTGTTTTAGCTAGTGATGGGCTGATGGGTGATGTTAAAACAATATTTTTTGCACTAATCGATAAAATGTCATATAATTTAATGACTACCGTAAAATTATCTGATGAAAGCATGAAAATAGTAGGACAAAGTTGGTGGAACCACAAGTAAAATTGAATTCAAGATACGTTTTAAATTAAAAGCCGTACAAAAAATAGAATAAGTTGCCTATTACAATTTTACAGATAAAAAAGTCTGCGAAATTGAAAACGTTCATTAGCAAACCATTCATAAAACCTCCACTGTCACAAAAGAACAAAAAAGAACCAAACCACTGTTACCTTTTCAAAAAAATATTTTAGAATAAAATGGAATACAAGTAAGAAAAGTCCAATTCATCCCGAGCTCCGAGCGTCTATTCAGAAACAACTTATTAAATAAATTAACCGCAAGTTTGTCGGAAAGGAAAAACTAAGCTGTACAAATAGCTGTACACTGGTATACACTGAACTGTGCACTCATTTGCGGACGAACAAAGAAGGTAATTCCTTAAAACCCGACAGCATTATGTACCGTATTGAATGCGAACTGAACCTAGCGAAGAAAGCTCGCAAAAATAATTGGAAAGTGACGGGAATAACTAAGAATAGGGATGAGAGGATTGCTTTTATCGATATCGAGAATTTTTATCTCTTTTAAAAGTTTAATAATCATGTAGATTTACCTTGGTGAAAAAATTAATGTAGTTCAATGTGATTCACAAAAGACGTCAGCATTCCTCAATCAGCTTGAATCTACTAATAGGATCCACCTGGTATAATTTAATTTCACCTGGTTTAATACTACTCTAGAGTAAGATGCTTTGGGTGATGGGTAGGTGAATATCTTTTGCCCTCAAACCGTAATGAGTTCTAGATCAACGAAATTTTTATTTCACCTTCAAAGCATGTGTTATTTTTGCCCATTGTTGCATGGCAATGCATCGTAATTGAAACCCAGAAATTTCAGGTTAAAAGTAGAGGTATTTTCCACTCTGAAAAGTTAGGTAATAGTTTTTCTCCGCAAAGAAAACCGTACATCCCTAATCGCCTCCGGAACGCGGCCCAGATTCCGAACTTTTCATCGCTCTCCTTGCCTTCCCGGCAGCATTGTGTCCGTGGGAACCTTTATTGCCCCCATAGAAAACTGTGAAAGCCCAAGAAAAGCATTTGTGCTCTCAAAGACTGACAAAAGAGCTTGTTTCAGTGTTGATTCCAGTATACACTCGTATTATACTTACGGTTTTCAGAATCCTTTCATTTCGTATTTTCCGATTGGGCCAGTTCTATTGGGGAAGTTTGTTTTGTATCAGTAAATGAGTTTCGTTATAGAAAGGTTAATTTACTTTTCAGTTTGTTCGGCGCCCGCGTGCTGAGAATTTCGTATTGACTGATTTTGTTATTGTGATTGAGTTTTGTCTTTTAACAGAAATTCGAAGAAATAATCTTTTTGATGTCTTCTTTTTTTATATCCTACTTTACAATCAAGATCAACTGAAATAGACTTGGTGACGTGGGCTACTTGACATACCAAAAGCTTAATTATTTGAATTATAGCGAGACGAAAATACCTACCTTTACCTACGCAATTTTGTATCAATGTTTAGAATCTTTAAGATACTTCATACAGTTCTCAAAATTACACACTTTCTATATGTCTGAAAAATCTAATAAATCTAAAGCCGTAAAATGTAATAATACGTAAGTACTTCTATATATGTACCCACACTAACTTCCGTTATCTTTCATTTATAGTGCAACTTTTAATTTAGTTTAAAAATTGTTTTATCACTACACACAACTCTTTCAATTACTTTGCAATTCTAGAATGCAGTTCTAATATCTAGATTTGTTTGCACGAAACACATTCATTTACCATAAAATTCCATACATAACCCCTCATGGACTCATGGTTTTAATTATATCGATAGGCACTTTAACTTCGTTTATTATCGATAAAATGACATCACTATTCTTAGATAGATTAGATATGAGATGCTTCTAAACGCGAATAGAAAAAGGACCTATTCAATTTTATTCACAATTTTCATGATGTCGTTAAAATATAAAGGAATTAAATTTGCTTTTAAATACAAAGGTATTAAAGGTAAGTGCAGTAAATACTTCGGTTGATAGCTACCTAGTCACAGATTAATAATGCTGCCATTAAATGGTCGCTACTGCGGCGCGACAAAGGTGAAATCGTGCTCTTACAAATGGAAAAAGATTATTCCACGATGTAAGTATACTTACAAATACACAATAAAACTAGATATTTTATTTTACTTATAATATTTATAGAAATGAAGAAAATATGTTTGTTTTCATAGCGTTAAACAATAATCTTTGAAATAGTACGCCGTTAAATTTTATCACCATCGTCGTTTATATTTTATACGCTTTTATAAATAAAGATAAGTTATTTTTAACAAAAAAAAAGAAATAAAACAAACTAACTACGATTTCTGCAACCGAGAAAAGTATAATGTTCCTATCTAATATTTAGAACAGCTGGACTGATTTGGCTAATGTTTTTGTTTTTAAATATTTATGGGAGACTAGGAAAAGTTTAAATAGTGCAATGTTTTCATGGGAGGTCTTACGTGCGTGAAACCGCATAAAAATGAGATTAAAAAAACTGACTGACTGTTCACACTCATCAGTTCAGACTAATGAAGAACAGATCGGGCTAAAAATTGACATACCTAAAGAAAGCTAATAATGACGTAGGTATCTGCTAGAAAATTCAACCCTTACGCGGCCGAAGTCCCAATCGAAAGCTAAATAATTTAAACGTTAGAGTTTTTTTTTCATTAATTCTAAAAGAATATAATTTCAATGGTCACCATGCCGGAGTGCCAAATATAGGGTTGCGGCTTCGATTCCCACCTCAGACATGTATTTATGCTTAGATAATTTGTCTGAGGTCTGGTTGTTTCTATGTGTTATACCTATGTATATCACTTCCCTATCACTATCACTACATAGTATAAAACAAAGTCGCTTTCTCTGTCCCTATATCCCTTTGTATGCTTAAATCTTTAAAACTACGCAACGAATTTTGATGTGGTTTTTTTTTTAGATAGAGTGATTCAAGAGGAAGGTTTATATGTATAATGCATGCATAATATAGCCGTGCGAAGCCGGGGCGGGTCGCTAGTATTTACAAAAGGAAAGTGTATAAGTAGTATATCCGTTGTCTAGCGCCCATAACACAAGTTTAGTTACTTAGCTTGGGGCCAGATGGCGATGTGTGGAATGTCCTGCAATATTTATTAACACTTAAATAGTTTGAGTTTGTTTCGTAACACTTAAAACTGACATAGATCCAATCGATTATTGATTTATCGATTAGTCGACTGACAGCACTATTAGTTACCACGGACCGCTATGATTGGCGTGGCTAGAGTCATCTATATTTTGTTACAACCATACATCACTATTTGTGCGGACATGCCCATGCTCATGCGTAAATTAAATGCACGATTCTAAGTTAACTGAACTAGAATTTTAATTGCAAAGATTACTAGTGTTGGGTGTTGAATCATTTTTAAGAGTTCCGTACCTCGACAGATAAAAAGGAACCCTAATAAGATCACTCTCTTGTCTGTCTGTCCGTGTGTAACCACCGATTTTCTCAGAAGGAGGACCTAGCAAGTTGATAATATCTTTTGACTCAAATTTGAATCTCATAGAATAAAAAACTGCTGAGTGTTACATGCGTCAAATATGCTACCCGGCGTATAACTTATAACTGGCGAATTGAAAATACTCGTAGCTATCCTTTTTTAATGAAAAATTTTTGTTTTTTTTTCTTCAAATTGCAGCTTTAATGATACACATTAAAGACAAGTAAGTGCTTTAATTTATTGATGTCAACAATCTTACATATTTCATATTCCCATCACTAAAACTACATTATCATACACATTATGGGAATAATCGGATGCGCAATTAGACACATCACTAAAATGGCATTAAATCGAAACGTCCAAACAAGAACTGACATACATTTCTAGAACAGGACTTTTATTACAGTGCTAGTAAAATTGATTTAATTTTTATAATGTTGCCCTTAATACATTGTCACTTAATAGTTAAATGATTTGAAAATATAAGAAAAACATTAACGTAAGTGCTTATAACACTCAATTATGTAAAACAGGCTTTATTTCAAGGCATGCGCAGTTACCAACAATACGAAAATGAAAATGGACGAATAGAGGAAAATCGCGACGACAAAGGCGTGCCTATTTCCACCGATCATTGTGTTAGAATAGAACAGCATACACCTTGCCATCTCTTTCTAATAAATACGTTTGCAAGCGATGCGCAAAAGAGATAGGCGTAACAATAGACAATTGTTATCCCCTCCAGATAATACGAACTGCCCTAGTTGCGAGGCGACTACAAAATTCGACGTTATTTTAACGAGGTAGAGTTGGTTTTTCCGTGTTGTTAGGGAAGCGTGACGCGGCCAATAACATAATTTAATTCGGTTGTTATCATTGGTAAAACAATGGGTTGTTAATGTAGGTGGAAATAGAGTTCATGGTCCATGAAGGAAAACTATTGGAGTGCTTTATGTAGGCGTTTTTTATGATCTGTTTTATGGTTATACATAAAAACTGTTTAACAACGCCTGAAAAAACCTAAAATGCGGCTATATAAGAATTACTTAAAGCGTTATTTTAGTGAATAAGGTTAAGGGAATTCAATCGTTTCCATTTTTTTTTCCTAGGAATTCAGTACTGTTTGACGTTTACGAGATCCGAGATTCCGGGGAAAAAAATGGTTTTAGGATTTCTTGGATTTCCTACACTAGTACGTAAACATTAACCATTTGAAGCAATATTATATTTTTTTTCTGCAATCTATTTAAATATAGAATCAGTTTTATATTTAAAGTAATGGTTTAAAATAATCTCTAAAAATATATTTTAAGTGAAATAAATCTATTTTCCTTTTCACAGTACTAATTGGTGGACATCGAATCAAAACTCATTGGTAGTTTTTAAATTTAGAACGAAATTTTATTTAAGTAGGTACCTATTGATTACGCAGCTTATGTGTAGTTTTTTTTAAAGGGATGTCCTTATTTTAAATTCTTTTTACCATTTACCAAAGATTGAAAATGACTTACAATAGATTTTTTAGAAGGATTTTCTACGTGTTTCGCGCCTATCTTTATAAAATTATAGTCCAAATTACTGGACGGATTTTCATGATTAATTTTATTATCCAGCAGCACACCATACTCCATTGCTAAAAAAAGTAAAGAATAATGGCAAAACTTCCAACAAAAATTACTTATTTGCAAAGAGGTTAGGGTCTTTGAAGTTCCTATACCTAGGTATGTGTTAATGGCGTCAGTTGCTATTACAAAAATTACAAAACACGTACCTATTTTTAAATGTTTTTAAATATCTTTTATCCACATCACACAAACTACGAAATTCTATCAATTTAATTGTAATCTAGAAAAATGGAGAATTTTACCATATAGGTACTTTATTATAAAGCTGAAGAGTTTGTTTGTTTGAACGCGCTAATCTCAGGAACTACTGGTTCGAATTGAAAAATATTTTTTGTGTTGGATAGTCCATTTATCGAGGAAGGTTGTAGGCTAATTTTCATTTTGATATTCCCATGGGGTCGGGACTTACGCGGATGAAACCGCGAAGCGCAGCTACAGTTTTTTTCTATTTGTGTAATATGCTCAAATATTGCCATGCCATCATTCTTTTTGTAATGAGACTGTGATGAGACTAGGATGCTACGTATACCACATACCTATGTGTGCTCATGTGCCTATACACAGTTTAAACTGTATCTTATTAATAAAAAAACCCCACGTCAACAAGTTGGACATTCCCTACTTTCTTTCACAAACTAATTGGTTTGACTGACATCGCATCACACTCACATCGCGACGCGACGTGTGTTCCTTTTTTAAATTGAAATATTTTATATTTTTTTCTCTATGAAGTTATTGAGAAAAAGGTTGGTTTCACTTTGTGAAGCGTGTTTAATTATGGCATGTTTTTTTAACTTTAATGTCATACCTATTTAGTTTACCTTTTAGTAAAGTTTTACTTTGACATGATGTGATTATGCTGGATGGCATTTTTGAAGTTTTGCCCGAGTTTTATCCCCACTTAGTCTCAGTCGTTAGTGAGGATGCAACATTCTAGTAAAGGTTTTAGTTGTGCGGACACCTTTCTAACTTATGCCAATGCATAGAGGATACGCGCTCCGCGGTTTCACCCGCGTAGGTCCCGATCCCGTGGGAATATCAAAATGAAGTAGCCTTATAGCCTTCCTCGATAAATGAACTATGCAGTACAAAAATATTTTTTCAATCCGAACCAATAGTTCCTGAGATTAGCGCGTCCAAACAAACAATCAAACTCTTTAGCTTTATAATATAAGTACTTCTAGATTAATACCAACAAATGCAATGTGACAAATCTCGTAATGTGTCAAGTTTTCCTATTAGGTGGCAAATAAAAAAATATAATTCACAAGTACAAAAAGTTACAAGTCTAATTAAGTTTAAGGCTTTGGCCTAGATGGAACTATATTTGGATATAATATAGTTAAATACTTAATATATGTTATATGCTAATTTATTTTTATTTTAATTATTAGGTAATTACTCTGTACTCATTTGACATGTAACTTGAACGTTATCAATAAATTATCTGTATCTGATGGCGATGTGTTAAATTTTGCTCGTAGTACTTTTTTATTTATTCTTATTTCTATGCATTCTGGAATTGCTATTATGTACTACAATATTTTTAAACTCCATTAGAATTCTACATTCTTCTTTAATAAACAAAACTAATGGCAATCTGAACTAAAACACACTCATCACAAAATAAAAAAGAAAAATAAAAATAGCCATTGAAATAGAACCGATTGCTATTAATTCCCCCCCTCCCTCCTCCCACATTGTAAACCCCTCCTACCCCCATACACAGACAAACGGAAATATGAAAATGAAACGTCGGAACGGAAAAACGCATAGCACCCTCCCGGACTGGACAAAAAATGAACACAAGCGCTTAATTCGCAAAAAGCCCGTTTGATGTTACTAATTGACAATCAGTCGGGGGACGCGTCTCATTGGCTCGCTTTTCCTGTTCCATTTTTGAAAAATTAAAAACAAATAAATTAACTGTCGTTGTGTTTAACAATTTTAAATACTTATTGGTAATTAGAAAGTTAGGAGTTTCGCTTTGTTTTGTTTCCTACGTATCTTCCACAAAAAGTTTAGAATAGCTAATCCTCTATTTATCTGTTGCAAATTATAAAGTATTTATGACGTATTATCCCCATTTTAGAGAAGGTTACACATCAATTTCAAATCTATTAGTCTACCTACGCTAAAAAAGGACTAGTAATAAGTAGTAAGTAATTATTTAGAGATATAACACAAATGAAATTATCTGCTTTATTTCTTTATCACAAACACTGAAAGGAAGAATATATTCAGTAATCCGATCGTTACAAATACGACTGGCTGAAATAAAAACAGTGCGTTCGAATAACAAAAACTGAAAAAATAAAAAGGTAATCGAACCAGCCAGTATATCGTACCTATTCGGCATGCATCCGGCATGGAGTCAACAAAGGGACGTTCTGTATTTGAAATAAAAAAGCGCGCGAATGCGAACGTGGGCCCGCCATTAGCTGTACCCATTTGCAGTGAATCTATAGGCTGCCTCTTCAATCTACAACGTAAACAATAATAGGGTTGCCAGTTTGACAAAAGAATACTAAGTAAGTATATTTATTATTTCTGGAACATGCTAGAACATTTACATAAAAAATTCCTTAAGCTTACCAGCCATTGCATGGCGGCCATAATTGTAAGTTAACGCGTTGGTTTAACAAAGCCTTTATGCTCAAAATAAAAATAAAAAAAATTTAAGTTTTCGAAATTTGAACAACATTTTGCCATTCGAAAATAATAATTGGAATCTGTATTCGAGAATTGACAGCCCTGTACCGAGTGATCGAGTGGTACGCGAGTTTTTATCGCTGATTCATTAGTATGAGTGTCTTTGTGAGTATTGGCGCCCCGACACACAATAACCATTCAAAGTGAAAATTGATTCAACATGAAAGGATTCCCATCGTATTGTAACTGTGGATAATTAAAAACGTAATCCAGAGTATAATGGGACGTTATACGAACGTATCCGGGGCTTTATGAAATGATTTTCAGGAGGTGTTGTTTGTGAGAGGGGAGGAATTTGCATTCAGAAACATTGAAAAAAGAAATTGTTGGTCCATTTTGCATTTAAGGTAGGTAATTGTTAATAATACTTAAAAAAATGCAAATGATTATTAAAGTGGGTTACAAAAGTGGATTTTGACTTAGCTATCTAGTTTTTTTTTTGCATTTTTGCCAAGTTTAATGTTCTGTGAGTTTGTTTTGCTGTTCGAAATCGGTTCAGCCGTTAAAAAGTTATATGCCGTCAATCAAAAGTTTCTGAACTCGTCTGACAAATAATTTGTCTAACCAATCCTGTACCTTGAGATAAGGTTTAAAATTGTCTAAAAATATGTAAATAGAGTCTCATCTGAGTTTAAACTTTGTCGCTAGAGGGATACGACAAATAAATCTAATTTGCATGAAGGGCGAATAAAATGTTAGACCCTTACCCTTGTTTCAAAAAACCTTTGAGATACGCAAGAGAAAGTATTTTATGTGACCAGTGACTTACGCCTCTTGTTATATTTATTTAACTATGTCAAAATGTAATAATTATTTCTTTACAAAAAATTATGTCAGTATATTTATACACAATTATCTCAAATAACACATATACATTTAACTAAAATAAATATGATTTAACACGACTTGGTATAAGACAACAATTATTATTGTTAAAAAAAAGTTTTTAAGTTAACACAAACGTGAAAGTAGCGTTTGTTACCTATAGGAAATCAAGGCTATAGAAATTTGAACTTGCTTAAATTGTTGTTGTTGTTTGTTAATTATTCATTAAATTATTTTATTTTAAATAATTTCTATTTTTCCAATAATTAATAACAAATATCAAACAGTAAACCAAACAAGTAATAAAAACATCAAACAGTAAAGTAACAAAACTGGACAGAGATAGATACTTCTAAACAACTGTCAACACCATCTATGGTTACAAAATGGAACAATAAGTAACT
The DNA here is from genome assembly GCA_907269075.1 of Idaea aversata. Classification (NCBI taxonomy): domain Eukaryota; kingdom Metazoa; phylum Arthropoda; class Insecta; order Lepidoptera; family Geometridae; genus Idaea; species Idaea aversata. The sequence continues at coordinate 5,848,190 of OU026103.1, forward strand.
GTGGTGCGAATGTAAATGCCGAATACGGAGTAGGGACATACGGTAACACTAGAGTCGCAGTTTCAAAGAAATAATTAAGACCGAAAGATAAAAAAATTGGTCTGAATTTGTTTAATAAGACCTCTAAAAAAATAAACACTGTTATTGCATTGTTTGTCTTCGTTTTTAACGTCAGTAACATCGTCATTAAAAAAATGACTGAGTAATAAAGGCTTTTAAGTATGAGGAAAGTTACGGTATCGCACGTTATAATTTCCTGCTTTGTTACCAGAATATTTTAAGTGTAATGAACATATTTCAATTCCGAATCAGGAAACTTATAGCTTGATTATTACGAACATAGTGCACAATCATCTGTGTATTTTCCACTGGCATAAGAAACAGGTCATTTTTATTCGAAAGATGGAATAAGGAATCCCGACTGGTCCGTTTGGATGCGTGACCTGGCATGCAAAACATTATGTAGGGGAAACAAAGTGACTCTCAAACTCTCAATTCTAATTGGATGTTTCTGATTGAAGGGCGAAGAGGTCGAGATGCTATCTTAAATTACAATGAGGGAAAGAAGAGAATCGATGTAGATTTTTTTTTGACTTGAAAAGTTTTTTAAATCGATCGAAAGTCAGAACAGTAAGGTCACTAAACTAAATGTCATGGGTCATCCTGACGTGTCACGAAAGAGGATGTAGCTAATTTAACCTTCTAACAAAGAAGTTGGATTAGCTACATTTATAAGAATGGGATTGACTTTATGTGACCGATCGATCTGGAAGTCTTTGGAGGAGGCCAAGGAGGTATATGATGTAGACGTTTTGTGGCAATGATAATGATATAAGTTGTTTACCGATAGCTTCGTGCTGCTTGAGCATACGGCTAGTGTCTTTTATCATTATGGGTCTTTAAAATACGAGCAAACTGGTATCATCTAGGAAGCGCATTTACCATCAGGCAGGTCTGATAGTAATCAAACGCTTACCTATCTTGTGAAAAAAAAATATAAATTTGAACCAAGTCGTTTAACTAAATTTTCCTCTCTCATAGACGTTAGCGAAGCAATAAACATCTTAAAGCCAAAGTAATAGCTAATTCAAACTGAATTATTTTCAAAATAGTGACAAATAATGCCCTCATTGTTGGTGCCAAGTTGATGTAACTGAGGTTTCCCGGCTTATCCTAACGGATTAACACTGAAATGTTTACTATTACGTCAAACTAAGGGTTATTTTAGACTATTGACTTTTAATCGGTCGATAGATAAAAATAATGACTTTTACATCTTATCTAAGGCTGGCGTTTGTGCCACTACAGCATTTTCTTTGCCTATTTAAGTTTCGTCTTTGGTATTTTGTAAGTGTCATTTTTTGTATCACTATCACTTCACTACATCGTATTAAAACAAAGTCGTTTTTTCTGTCCCTATTTCTCTTTGTATGCTTAGATCTTTAAAACTACGCAACGGATTTTGATGCGGTTTTTTTAATAGATAAAGTGATTCAAGAGGAATGTTTATAAGTGTAATACATGCATAATATAGCCGTGCGAAGCCGGAGCGGGTCGCTAGTTTTGTTTATATGGTGCAAAATTATTTATACATTGCTATCAATTTTAATCCATGCTATTTAGAACGTTGTCTGTAGTGCCTGGATGGAGTAAACTAGCCCAGAACCTATACCCTTACAGCTTAGTCGACTATGTCTAGAAGAAATATCTAACATCTATAGCCAACTTATACACAACACAAGAGACGCTCCTATGATATCTGACGGTATGAAATAGCTAAACGATTGTTTAGACACGCTATCGGCAGACCGTTTAGTTTGACCTCCCTGTTCGCCCTAATTGTGTGACATAAGGAAAATGGGTGAATTATTGAAATGACGGGTGAAATATTCAAATGTCACAAAGATTTCTTGTTATGACTTTTGTAAAATATGTGGGTACTTATGAGTTTTCTGGTTTCGAGTATCATGGGTAGGATAAATTTAGCCTAGTTATGATACATTTAAATAATAAAAAGAGGAACATGATGAGAAAATGAATGTTCGTACTTAATGCAAACAATGTATGACCGATGAAGGATGCCCTAAGATATAAGAAAAAAAATCATATAAAAAAAAATGAATTCTTTCTTCTTTTTTTGTTGTGTTTTTTACTGTCAGAAAGTTCGAAATTTAAAAAAATTCAGCCAGTATATCGTACCTATTCGGCATGCATCCGGCATGGAGTCAACAAAGGGACGTTCTGTATTTGAAATAAAAAAGCGCGCGAAAACGAACGAGCGAAACGAATTTAAAAAAATCGAAGGCGGGTTAAACTTCGGGCCGCAGTAGTTTATGAAAATTCCAATTAATTTTTTATCACGAAATATTTTAAAAGAAAATATTAACCTATCCTTACCTTAGCATGCTCCTGCTGAGCTAACAGCTGTTCCCTCACCATCTGAAGCTGAAGGATCATCTCGGATAACTGTCTTTCTTTCTCCAGTACGCTTTCACCAGCCAGGGCTTGAAGAGCTGCCGCGTCTAGGACTCCTCTTCGGTCGCTGGGGGCAAGATATAATGGTGAATTCGAATAATTTAGTGATTATTACCTATAATCTACTAACTAGGCAAATTATAAATATGAAAGTGTGTTTGTTTGTATGTCACTTTGTTTTCATTTGGATGATTTGTTACTTATATGAAATAGAATAAAGGAAAATCTATATTTATATAGACACTCTGTTTAAAAAAAACCTTAAACATAATTTAAAACCCATAAAGAATACTTTCATTTCTTCTTTTACTTAAGTCATACATAACATAACTTACCCTTACTTACTTTACTAAAAAGGATGTGATACCAGATGTTCGCGAAATAAAAATGATAATAGTTAACTTCTATGAAGTGTTTACTAAGCAATCATTTTTGTACCTACATATAACTTTTAACTTATATAATGTACTAACCCCGGCATCGCACGGCTGTATTATGCATGTATTATATCTAAAAACCTTCCTCATTAATTACTCTATCTATTAAAAAAACGCATCAAAATCCGTTGCGTAGTTTTAAAAATCTAAGCATTCAAAGGGACATAGGAACATAGGGACGGCGAAAAGTGACTTTATTTTATACTATGTAGTGATACCTAAGTATAAACTGATACATAGTTTAAAATTAAGGTTCTTTTCATTAGCAAAATAATGTTAAAGAGTCCGAGACTACAAATGAACTTAACTTTACATTTGTAACTTTTACGAAAATAAAATAAAATGATGAATTTCTTGCGCATCAGGTATATTTTTCCTCTTAAGTAATATTTCTACCCAGTGAATAGAGCAGTCTAAAATCTAGATGGCTAGATCGAGGCAGCTAAATAATTCATGACAACAGTCAACGCGGCTCCTACTATAATATCAGCAAACAAAGATCGTAGTTCGTACAGTTTTGTTTCGAATTTCGTTACTTTCGTAATTCGAATTCGAGTCGAGAAAGTGCCTAGTAAATTTTTGAATATACGATACTATGAAGTCAAAAAAAAAAACAAGAGTAAACTGACAGGAGTAACAATCAATTCTCTAAAGCAGCCATGTCAAACATACGGCCCGCGGGCCGCATGCGGCCCGCGAATTATAATGATGCGGCCCGCAGTCGGAATGTAGATCTCATAAACGAAAGCGTATTTTTTTAATTTTTGTTTCTCTCGCACTTGCAATGACCAATCTGCAAGGCACCTTGACTTTGAGTAGGTACTCGAAAGCTATTAGCTATCCTTTTTCGTAGTTGATATTTTGTGGACAAAAGTTTTCTATTATAAAATGAATAAGAACAAATATCGCTCAATCCTAGTGATAAACATCCAGTCTATTCTTGAAATAATTACCACGAATATGACACCCGACATATATTATGAAAAACAAAAGAAGTCAAGTTTCCGGATTCTACAGATAAATTTACTTCCCCTTTTTAAAACTAATTATTGTTTGTGTACTTACCTATTGAAAAAGTACCAAATAAATGTACCCGCCTCACCAATAAACTTAATAATAAAGGGCAAATTCAGAAATATAAAAAAGTTGAAAATTACTGTACATTTTGGTACTTACAAGTTCTCGTGAATATGTAATTTGCCCATATTTTTTTATTGTCTTGACTCAGGATCTTAATTTTTATACGCCTTATAGGGACTATAGACCTTAGTATCTGGTATGAATTTCAACTTGCTAGGTCCACCCGTTCCTGAGAAAATCGGTGGTGACACACAGACAGACAGACAGACGGACAAGAAAATGATCCTTTTTTTACCTTTTGAGGTATATAACCCTAAAAAAGTACGTTTTTAAATATTTCATGTCTGGCCCGCCGACACATCTGCAATTTTCGAAATGGCCCGATGTAAAATCGAGTTTGACACCCCTGCTCTAAAGGATTTTATTTTTTCCTTGTCAACTTTTTAAAATGCTATTTAGTCCATTTGCTTAGTGTTTGTATTTAAAACATTCATTATGCGTAATTTGTAAAGATAGCCGAAGAGTAGGTACCCCTAGCAATTTATATCGTAATCCTCAACAAAATCTCAAAAATGTTTTTTTTTTTGTGTAAATTATGATTAGGTTAGATAGGTACTCTTTTTGTATTTGACATACTTATTTTAATTGCAATTTGATAAAAAAAAAATTGAAAATTTGAATCGAAAGAAAAAGAAGAAGAGAAACTAATTTCATTTGTCATCTTCCGTGGTCTTTCTGTTAAAAAAATTTTCACGCTAAATACTTAATGTATGTATCATAATTGCTTGTAAAATAATTTATTTTTCATCGTACTTATTCGTGTTTTATAGTGAAATCAATAGTCCACAAACTAACAGTTTTATTGATGAAAAATAGTGACATTTTCTCGCTTTGTCGCAAATCTTTGTTGCAATAGTAGGGGCCCTCGCTCCGGCACCGCAAACAAACGCATCGTAGGGCGGAACTGAATTATTAATGTCAAGCGTCTCTTTCAAGATGATGTTCGTCTATTCTATAAGTTACGTACAAGTTATATTCTGAGGTATTTTTAAAGAAACCAATGGTAAAGTTTCCAGTCGCATTCGGTAGCTTGACGATCAATCATTGAACTTCTGCAAACCATATCACTGGGTCAAACAGAACTTTAAAAAAAAATCCTTAAAAAAATACAAAATGTCTGTAAAGTCGTGATAAAGTCATAAGAAAACGATGAAAAATTTAGTTTTTTTTCTTTATATTTTTTTCCTTCATATAAGTCTTCTATTCGTCATACGTCACCATAACACAAGCCTAGTCACCCACGCACGCGCGTCAAGCTTATAGTAGTGTACCTATCACAGAGCGTTGTATGAAACCTTAATCATGTGGCAAGGCAACAGCAACGATATTTTTTTGTGAATGCAAGTGTTCATCAATTTATTAGACGTTATCACTTCAAAATATTTCTAATCTTGACCTTCTTGAGCATAAACACAAAAATTTTAAAAAATTCCCGAGAGTTTCTTGTGTTAAAACTTATCATTTCGATATTTTTATAAAAGATTGAAGAAAATTACATAAAAGGTTTGATCATATTATTGGGTTCATAAAAACAGACGTAGGTACTGAAAATTTGTTTGTGTGTGTGATTTTAAAGTAAAAAAAAAATCAATAGTTTTACCAGTTTTCAGTCAACAAAAAAAAACATTCGAATGTTATATTTATAAATATTGTTAATTTTATGTCCTAAAATGTTTTGGTATGAAAAGCTTGTGTAATATCGCTGCTATTTTTATTATAAGTCTGTGTTGAAGCCCTTATTTTTCCTGCTTCCATTCCGTTATTACTTTCAAGAATTTATTAAACAGTGTTAAGAGGGTCTTTGATGTTCTGGGATTCCATCGGAATGTCGGATTGCGGTAGGTTAGCGTACAAATTACCTTTTAAACTATGAGCTTTGACATTTGACGTCTAAACTATCGAATTTCATATGTATTATCGACATTTTTAAGGTGTGTCGCAATGTTTAGTTACTATTTTTGTGGAAATTTGATATGACTACTTTAGTAGCAGTATTATGGGCGATCTAACTAATGTATGGCGCATTTATACGAGAAACTTAATTGAAAATTATAATATTTTGGACTTTACAGCTAATTTATATGATTTATAGAGCGCCAGAAACTGTAATCCATTCTTTTCTGGGCGCTATAGTACCTGGGACTTGTAATGGAGTTGGCTTGCCCAGCACCTTAAAAGAAAAGGGTACCGGGCGATAGTGGACTGTTTCCTCCCTGGATAATGACACTAGCATTAATATTTTTGTTGCATAAAACCTATAACTGCCATAACTATGCCCCTATGTCTTGGTTTTTTCAAATTATAATAAAAAAAAACAAAAAAGGGCATGGTCTAGGGCATGGTCATTGGCCATGGCAGTTATAAGTTTTATGCTAAAAAAATTGCTCTAGTGTCATTATTCTGGGAGGAAACAGTCGACTACGTTTGTATGGAGCGAGAGCCGGTACCCCTTCCTCTTAAATAACCATAAAAACATAGCATCAGTAAGTATGTAAATCTCGCAAAGATCGCGTCCAAGATAACGTGAAACAAAAACACCGTGCTTAATACGTACCTACAGTGGCGCAGTGGCCCTTCCTTAATTGAGAAACTGAACTTCTTTCGGCTGTCACTCAATCGGAACATTTATTATTTTCGCCGCACAAAGCCTTTCGGACCACTTTCTCGGACATTGTATAACCAGTTCCGCGAAAAAACAAATTAATGAGAGCTAATTAAAGGATTTTTTTGTTATGCTATTTCAAGGGAAATTCTTCCTTATTTTTCGTAATGTTTTAATCTTTTGACTTTATTGGTTGAATTTTTGAATTTAAGACTGTTACATACCGCGTATTTTTCCACACAAAACGAAATAGGTAGAGTTCTGTATTTCTCTTAATATTGTCCGATTTTAGTGTTTCTTTCTTTTATGTAATTGACTTATTTTATTCTAAGTCCAAATTTATACATAACTTTTAGGTTAAAGTTATGTATAAATCCTTTTTTAAATAATTCTAAACAAATCTAGCGATTGATCAATAACATTACATTTTGTTATATTTTGACGGATGATAACCGAAAAATGCAAATTTTCGGTTTTACATAGAATTACCTCAAAAAATGTAATTACCATCCCTCCAGCTGCCAAGATTCACAACTAGTGGTCAAATTAAATCTTCTATAATATAAAAATGAATCGCAAAATGTGTTGGTAAGCGCATAACTCAACAACGCCTGGACCGATTTGGCCAATTCTTTTTTTTTAAATGTTCGTTGAAGTTCAAAGATGGTTTTTACGGCGAGAAAAATTCGAATAATTGCCGGAAAACCCCTAAAAACAGCCCTTTTCTTTTTCCCATACAAACGTTTTCTAACTAAAACGAGCTTTATTGCTATTGTATAAAGTTCATATTGAATTACAAGCAGTCACAATGTATAAAAATCAATGCCACTTTTCGTTGTAATTTTATAACTCACAAGAACGGGCTCAACTATCCTAACCAAATGTTAAAGCTTTGTTTGGACTATTTAGTAGATGGTTTATGTGAAGTTTGCACAAAATCGGTCGAGCGGTTCTTCATTTATCACATTTTTTTAATATGGCAAAACAACGTTTGCCGGGACAGCTAGTTTAAAATAAATAAAATCCCCGAATTTTATCCCCCGTAACTTATAGATTGCTGAACTGATTTCGATCAAACATAGCTAAGAACACTTCCGACTAATTCACCTTTCAAACAAATCAACAAAATCAAAATCGGTTCATCCGTTCAGGAGCTACGATGCGACAGACAAACACCCTGTTGTTTTTGCGTCGGGGTCGGGGATTAAAAACAAATACTAATCGTGGTTCGCAGTCAGTCCTCTTAAATCGTGTTCGATATTTTTTCGATGTTTATTGTAAAGAAGGTAGTATTGTGCTAGTGTTGTTGACGCAATAAAACATACGAATATCGATCAGTTGACTCGATTTCAGACAGTCTCTCGATTCAAAGAAATACGTTCCATTTTCCTGTTCAATGAGAATGCCAGTTATGATTTATTGTCGACTATTGCGTTGCTTTAATTCTACCTTGGTTAAAGGTGAGATGACAATAAGTAGCTGCGTGAGTAGAAAGCCATTTCAGTTTATTTATTTTATTTTTCATTCAATAGTACGCCGACAAAGCATTTGTAAGCAATATTCTTAATCGGATATTTCATACTAATACCAAGAAAACCACTCATTAGTTGGTATTTAGACGTGATAACGTCTAATGAATTGATGAACACCTGCATTCACAAAAAAGATGATGTCATGCGTCATGTTCCAAGAAAGCGTCATGTTATTGCCAAGGTAACTATAGCAACGTTTTATCGTTGCTGTGGGCACATGATTAAACAAAGACCAGATTGTAACGTTCCTTTAAACGCTCTGTGCTATGTCCACTAACTTGACGTGCGTGTGTGCGTGACTAGGCTTGTGTTATAGTGACGAATAAAGGACTAATTATATAAAGGAAAAATAAAGAAAAATATAAGTAAATAAAGGAAAAAAAATAGAGTGCAAAAATATAATAATATCCGTGCCTGGCGTGAATACATTGACAACTCGACTTACATGTTTTTTTTTTATTAGCATAAACGCTTCCTAAGCACATATATTTATATGTGTCAAAAAATCAGCCATTTATCTACATAAATTTTAGAGCTATGACCTTTGGCATCATGTTGACATCTCCCATTTTTGCGTGTTTTACTTGACAAATGCAGATGTCGACAGCACTAACAATTAAAAATATCGAATACATCGACTTATTCAATAAAACGATTTTAAACAATCATATTATAACTTAACAAATCTAGATATCAAGTTACGGCCGGCCAGAATATTTTTATTTTATTTAAATAAATCGAGATATCAAGTTACGGCCGGCCGGAATATTTTTATTTTATTTTAACAAATCGAGATATCAGGTTACGGCCGGCCGGAATATATAATTATTTTTATACAGAACACACTTTTTATCGTATCTTTTTTCAACATATGCTTTTTCCGAGGGGGGGGGGGGGGAGGCAGGAAAGGTCATGTCCCACACCATGAAGCTCTACGAGGGGATAATCGACTTTCGGATCCGACAGGAGTGTCTCTGGGTGTCAATATGGTTTCCGCCCTGCATGGCACCTTGGACCCTGTTTTCGCCCTAAGGATCGTTAAGGATCGTCGAGAAATACAGGACGAAGAATACGCCTCTACATTTTCTATTCCTAGATCCACGGAATCAGAATTTCGGTACATGTCTCTGATGATTTCAACATAAGCTTCCGGCACCCCTTTGGACCGCAGCGCCCACCAGATCATCATGCGAGGAACACAGTTGAAGGTCAACTGCGAACTGCTGTTGGTGACACTAAGTCCTTCCCTGTTACCGTTGGAGTCCACCAGGGTTCCGTCCTCAGCCCGTTCCTGTTCAGCGTAATATTGAATGTACTGTCCGTCCCATCAGGGATACACACGAGCAGCCTCCGTGGCTGCTCATGTACGCTGATGATATTGCGCTGGCGGACTCAGATAAGGGGCGGCTGGTCCAACGTGTACACACGTGGAAGGAGTCGCTTGAGAACAGCGGTTTGCAACTGAATGTGGCAAAGACAGAGTACTTGGCTTGCAATACCGCAGATCCCACACCCGTCTGCGTAGACGGTCATATGGTCGAGCGGACAGACCAGTTCAAGTACTTGTGATCTGGGCTTCACGTCAAGTCACTCATTTCAACGCTTGAGCCTAGTGGCGTGAGGTGACTGGTGTCATTTGCGACCCCAAAATGCCGGTTAAACTAAAGGGACAGATCTATAAATCATCATTAGACCTGTCCTTTTGTATGGTAGTGAGGCGTGGCCGGTGCTTGAGCGACATAAGCAGGAGCTGCGTGTCACGGAGATGAAGATGTTGCGCTGGATGTGTGGAGTGACGTTAAAGGATCGCGTCAGTAATTCCCGCATCCGGGGCGGCCTTCATGTCCGAGACATTGCAGATAAATTTCAAGAATGTCGCCTACGCTGGTACGGTCACGTTTGCGTAAACCGGCTAGTTACGTGGAGAACAAATGTCTTGCCATGGCGCCTCCGCCGGGTCGTGGCAGACTGGGTAGACCCAAGAAGTGCTAGCTTGACGTCGTAAAGGGTGATATGCGTGCAAATGGCCTTACTAACCAGGATACCGAAGATCGTGCGAAGTGGAGGCGTAAAAGTAGGAAAGCGGAAACGGGCTCCTGAGAGGGATGCAACCGGGAACATCACTCGGATGATGATGATGATGATGATGCTGATATTGAAGTTTCTGAGTCGTAATGTGATACGACTCAGTAACTTCAATATCAGCATAACCTGATGATCATTGTGAGGCGCATTACACAATGAAAATTCCATTAAGCTAGTTTTTAATTTAGATTTTTTAATTTAACTTGGACAATTAAGGGTATTATCTATTTTTATCTTCATCTTTTCTTGCATTTATAAAATAAGATAAATTAAAAACCTACACCTGTTTATCCTTACTTTTATTATTATTGTAAAAATGTATTTTTGTTTCAAATTTCCTTTTTTTTAAGTATTCATATACCTAAATTTACGTTTTAACAATTAAAACAATAGAATTAACATGGTGAATAACTTGATTAATTAAAAATAAGTTAAAAATACGCTCTGTAAGTCGAGTTATCAACTTATTCACTGTAAATTACAGACTTGACATGTCTTATATTGTGAAAACTACGTACAATTTTAATAATTCATTAGCATCACTATAAAGATACCATAAAATAACATTCATAGCCACATAAACATCTACATTTAAATAATTTATCGATTCAGGACAACATGTCAAACTTTAAAATGGCCGCCCTGTAAAATTGGTGTTTTAGAGATGTCAACATATTCACACCAGGCACGGATATATACTTAGAAGGAAAAAAATATAAAGGACAAAAAAAAATTTCGTCTTTTTCTTATTATGATTTATCACGTAAAATTATCGTCCGTTAACCGACTTTACAGACAAACATTTTTTAATCAAAAATATTCGGTCCATATTTGTATTTAAAATACTTAGTAACAATAAAACTACAACTACAAGTAGATTAACATTATAATAACATTAGGAGGGGACCGTTACCAAACTAGGGTGAACTAATAGAGCAATCGAATACCACTCGATGTCTCGTTTCGGGAATCGATTCGATTATTCCGATTCGTAGCACACTACGGTACAGCACTAATTTACGGTTTACAATTTATTTGTTTTTAGAGTTAGGTACTTTGTTAGTAGAGTTTATTTACAGAATTGTAACTTGTACCTAAGCATAAATTCAAAAGTGAATATAACAGATGTCTAAGCTTGAAGAAGCCATGTTGGAGTTTCTGGTTGAACGAAACTTTATTTTATTCATTTTAAATTTTGTTTTATAGTCCTACTAATATTATAAATGTGAAAGTTTGTGTGTGTGTGTATGTATGTTTGTTACTCCTTCACGCAAAAGCTACTGGACCGATTGAATTGAAACTCGGTATCTAGTGTCATTATGCAGGGAGGAAACAGTCGACTACGTTTGTATGGAGAGAGCGTAGGTACGCTTTCACCTTAACAACATTTTTGAGGCTATGTTTAACCGAAAAATCTGTTACTAACAAGGGGGTCACTTTTCGATTTTTCGAATTAATAACATAATCCCAAAAAAAAAACATTTTTTTTTAATTTTCAAAAGTCTTTAACTAATGTTGATTGTTAAGGTGTACAAAAGTAGCCCTCAACCGTTTTCTTTGAGGTATAATTACCAATTATCTATAACTAGCGACCCGCCCCGGCTGCGCACGGCTGTATTATACATGTATAATATATAAAAACCTTCCTCGTTAATCACTCTATCTATTAAAAAAACCGCATCAAAATCCGTTGCGCAGTTTTAAAGATCTAAGCATACAAAGGGACATAGGGACATAGGGACGGCGAAAAGTGACTTTATTTTATACTATGTAGTGATAGTGATATTATGTCACTGGTCTACGAGTATAATGATTTAAAAAGCACTCTTTCAAACTAGCCTTTTATGTCACTCAGATGAATGGAATAAAAGCATACCCGTGCCGCAGTTATTAAAAAAAACCCTTATTAAAACGTCAAGTATTACACTGACGTCGATCCGACTCAATAACTAATTAGCCCAGAATTAACTGAAGCCAAGCCAATAGCAACCTCGGGGAGGCATAAAAAACGACCCTGCAAATAATGGTTAAGCAATTAGCTATAATACCTCACTTTTTCTCATTTTCTTTTGATCGACTGATCGAAATTGAAGGGAGAAAATCAAAAGGAAAGTTGTTTTAAAAGAATGAAGTTGTGAAATGTCATTATATTTTGTGATTATAATATCAGCAGGTGGGCGAGACAGGTAGGAATTCAATGTTCTGTTTTTTAATCAGAAAAAGTTTGCTTTTATTGAGATTTTTTGATTATATTTTTTGGATTGGGTTTTTTTGGGTTCAGAAAATTACGATTAACGATTTAAGATCAAGTGATGTGATCTAAGTATCAAACCAGAACTTTATCTATTTCGCCAACGAGACTTACACTCGTTTTCACAATCAACCATATGAGATTGCATAGTGCACGCGAACGCATAGAGCCGCAAATATGATGCTAATTGGCTATAGTGAAGAGAGCAGCACAATGTTGACCAATCATAGGGCCGTATTTAGCGCAGTTCGGAATTCGGGCAAAAGTTGCCTAACATATGCATGAAATATAAATAGTTTAAACCCGCGACTTGGTTCGGGCAGAATAAGGGATGATTTTCATTAGACTGATGAGGAAGTATGCTTGCCCAGAAGGCCAATTCTCGTAAATAATATGGTTTCAATAACATTTCAATATAATTCCGATTGCATTTCTATTGCAAAAGATACCCTTAAAGTCAGTTTATTTTTAAAAAAAAGCTAACTTTGGGGGTATTTTGAGCTACTTTGAGGGTATTATTTGTGATCGAAATGATATTGAAATGTAATTTTAACAATGTTATTTACGAGAATTGGCCTTCTCATCGTATACCACTCTCTCCGCTTAGTCGACCATGCCCAGAGAAAAGTACTACTAAGTGGTACCTACTCGTCAATAACATCTTTAGCCAACTAAACCGCAGGCTTCATCACGATGTTTTCCTTTACCATAAGAACAATGTTAATTAGCGCTTCGACATTTTTCGTAAGTTATATTCACTGCCGGCTGGGATTCGAACCTACGACCTTCATAATGAAACTCGAGGTGCAGTCAGCAAAGGATAGCAGGTAGTATTATTCTGCTTAATATCACTAAAGCTTTCGAAGTGTTACGTCTATATTTCACGCAGACTAACAAAAATTATTGAATCGTAATCGTGATTAAAACTTTAAAATATGCACCTGTTACCCTAAGTCCCTTGCTGACTGTACTACCACTAGGCCAACACCGTTCTTTGTAAACATTAAGGAAATCTCAAGTTTGTCAACCAGTTTGATATTCATCCCATACCGTCTGCTGCATACCTAAACAACGTCACCCCTGCTTCTGACGTTACCCTTAAACAGATTTTCACCCTGTACAATTCACGGTCAAAAGTCTCTGCCCACCGTTAAGTTTACAATCCTGTGCAGCACTATTTAAACATTATAACAACGTAACCTGTGGATCGAACCCCCGTCGGTTGGTGTAGCGGGTGGCTATAAATTATAAAAATTATAGCCCGTAAACTGACTTTACAGACAACCATTTTTTAAGGAAATATTGTTTAACGATTTCCACGGTAGTACTTTTTAGGGTTCCGTACTTACCCAAAAGGCAAAAACGGAAGATTTCACTGTCCATCCATCTATCTGTCTGTCACCAGGCTGTATCTCATGAACCGTAATAGCTAAAGATTTGAATTTTTCACATGAGCTCCCATACAACATGGTACTTACGGATAAGTGATAACGGAACTCTTCGTGAGCGAGTCCGACTCGCACTTGACCGATATTTTTTAATAAATATTTCACTCATTTATTACACACGAAAAAACTTCGTAAAATACACAAAAAATGATTTCCATGGCAAATTGAAATTTTGGAATTTTATCTTCGCGGGTGTAACCGCGGGGCGCAGCTAGTCTAAAATAGAACATCTAAAATTATTTATACTATACTTATTTCCGTGTTTTTAACCGACTTCAAAAAAAGGAGGAGGTTCTCAATTCGTCGGTTTTTTTTAATGTATGTTCCCCGATTACTCGGAGATGCCTAGACCGATTTGGAAAATTCTTTTTTTATTTGAAAGGGGATAACTCACAGGTGATCTCATAAAAATATATGAAGATCTGATGAGGATCTTCAGAGTGATGAACAGAATTGCACCTCGAGAGTGCAGCAAGTTGCTCAGTTTTAGATTTTCACCAGTAGAATTGGGCCATAAACGAATATTTACCGATAAATGGAATATCTGAAAACACCTTCTCATCAGAAAACTCTTCAATAGGTTACGATTACAGGTTACAATTTTTGTCTAGACACAAACTAAAGCCATTCTCTTACCAAAACAGAAACTTGAAGAGCACACATCATTTGAATGATATAAAGAATGCATCGAAAAGGGTGAGCGTCGACACAATTTGTGGGGAACAATAAAAAATCCCTTAACGCGAAACAACGAGAAAGCTAGGGTTATCCGTCTTTTCTCTCCCTTGTGACAAGCGAGAGAATAATGTGGACATTCCATAGATTCTATATTTGCCGATGCTGCTGGTTGAATTATCAAGTTCATAAAATGAAGATATGAAAATCATGATACGAGTATGAGTGGATGATTTGAAAATATTTATTAAAAAAAAAATTATATATTAACTACAAAGTTACTTTACTTACAATTTTATTTTGCTTTTTGGATTTACTAACTCCCGTTGCAAAAATATTATAAGTTTGACGTGTCTTTGTAGTGGATGTCTGTCTGTCTGTGGCAGCGTAGCTCCCGAACGGATGAACCGATTTTGATTTTGTTTCTTTTTTGAAAACAATATCAAACAATGGTTTTTAAAATTTTTTTAAACCCTGACTGATTAAATTAACGGAAACCAATAATGGACGGATACGGCTAAAGTTTCTATAAATAGCTACCGATAGGTATGTCTAGGTATAGGGTTTATAAGATTTCGAATCGCACTATCAGCGATCCAAAATTGGATCGTATTCAAAATAAAAATAATTCGATCCTATCTACACTAACATCATCCTTTCAGTTAACAATACTGACATTACTATTTGATGGCGAGTCGCCGACGTAGTCCGTCATACCTTTTCTGTCAACCTTACATACACTATCATTGCAATTTCAACTCAAAGCAAATAAACATAGAGTGTACTTTCATATGTTTTGTTCTTTTTTGCATTTTTATTGTGATCTTTATCGCTTGGGAATAAAGTGCATGTGAGCATTGAAGTAGAAAGAGGGGACACAGGACTGATAGCATTTTAAATCAGGTTAAGGTCAACAGGAACCTACCTCTCAGCCTTTTAAATTGTTTTTTTCCGAACTATCCGTAAATCGGGTTGTATACCCCTTGCTACTGATGTCTAGATATTTTCGATCGTAAAAAGCGTTTCATAAATAAACACGAAATAAAAACCAGTTTCGACAATAAAAAACGAAATAGTTTCATTCAAATCAGACGAACTCATAGAAGTCCAGTCAATATGACCTCAATAAATAAAATGGACCTGTCCAATCCACTGCGATCAATAAAAATACATGCCAAATGTAAACGGGAGCGTTGCATGAATACTTCATTTGAAATTGTATAGCTGTCCATGTTAGGGCATTATCATTTTTAGTGCTCGCCACACTGGTATATTCAGATGGAATTTTTGATGCACTGGCGACACAGGCGCGCTGCGATTGGCCGCTCTGAATATTGTATGAACCAATCACCGAGTTGCGCTTAACGTTGCATTCCAATTTCAAATCTGTAAAAGCGGGAAACCACCGGTGACAAAGTTTATCTCTTTTGCAATATTGCAATAGACATAATTTGTAGTTGCGCAATCAAATTGGTTATCGTCTGGTTGGTATGTGAGACAAGACAGCTACAGGATACGTAGTGGTTAAAATAATTACAGGATAAATCAAACTACGGAAGATTTAAACTTTTTATCTTGACCACATTCTAATAGGTTAAGCTATAGACAAACTGGAAAGACTTGTCGCGCGACTTAAACGGTTCGTGCTTTAATTTTGTCAATTGAGCAACTTCGCGAATTAGTTATGCTGTTTTTTTTTTAGATTATACTACATAGATATATAGGATTATGCACTGCGCTAAGTAAAAAATATTTATTTCACACGTTTCACGTTTTCGTAACGCGTAATATTTTTTCTTGGCTAGAAACCGCGATAAAGAACTTTGTTCCAAAATTCGTAGGCTGTATTATGAACGCAGCCGCAGTAAGTTCGTACAACGTCTCAACTTAAATCAAATCTGATGTAGCCAGCATCCGCTTTTCTCATATCCGTTACAAATTTATGACGTTTCTCCGTATTTGGTTTCTGTAAGTGGTCACTGAAAGGACACTGGAAACTGACTTCCTGACTTACAGTCAACGATTGGCAAGAAATAGCGCAAGATAGGGAGCGATGTAAGACTCTCGTTTCGGAGGCAAAGATCCACTTTGCGTCGCTGAAACAGCGGAGTAAGTACTAAGTGTCCCTCTGCTCTTCTGGCAACTGTCTCTTCTAGGCAAACTACTAGTAATTTGTCCGCTGTAGCTGGAATAGTCGCTTAGGTCGCGCGACCAGTTTGTTCCAAGACATTATATGACGTCATGTGAGAAAAATGATGTAAGACAACATACGATGAATGTTACATACTCATTAGAGTCCAGCTTTGATTGTGGTTTGCTCATGAACCGGTCTAGTGGTAGAATACCTTGTTTACTTATTTTAATTTCTTTTTACGGATAGAGATTATGGTGTTTATAGAGCGCTATCTATCAAGCGATTCGCAAATGGTTAAGAACAAAAGCGAATACCTATAGTAAATGTAGGTGGTGTATCCAAACGGACAGACGGACAAGAGAGTGATCTTATAAGAGTTATTTTTTACCTTTGGAGGTACGGAATCCTAATTATTACGGTCGTCATCAAACGTCGTACGGTGAATGGTTCTGCCGGCGAATCTCTAAGAAATGAAACGTCCTATCGGCGATCAGTCCAAAGGCGAAACGACTGTCGGAGAACTTTTGTACAAACTCATCCTGCTTCCTTATTTTTTAAATTTCAATTTCTAATATTATTCAAGTCAAAAAGATCAAGAAGCGATTTCTTTTGATATTTTTACCTGTTATTCAACAAAATAGTGTTATTTTAAATGTTGCTTCACCCGCAAAAAGACTGGCCTTTTTGTCGCTTAAGCAATTGCTGGCAATTCGGGAACATTATCTTTTCACAGATAAACTGACCCAAACTTTTAAGTATTTTAGTGTGATAGTTCTTAAAAAATAGACCATTCTATAAATAGTATTATTAACCCAGATACAGCGACAGACCTTTTAAAAGATCCGAAAAATGTAATAAAACTACCCCCATATTTTTTAAATATTGACTTAATTTCTATTATTTTTTTTACGCCATGTTGATTCAGATTATATTGAAGTTTGATTGAGTACACGTATTTTCTGTGTTTTGATCTTACAATATTGTTTTTTTAGTGTGTTAGTGCTTATTGGATTTTTTATTAGACATAAATAGCGAAAGGTAAGCGAATATTATATTATGTGTAAGTTAATTGTAAAATTGTTATCGCAATTTGTATTATTTAATATGTTAGCTTTCAATAAAAGTTAAAATCTTTTTTCGTTATCAAAAAATTAGGTACTTTATTTACGTTTTAAATTGATGACCTTTTAAAAGGTCCGTCGTAAGATGGGAGTTACAAATATTGTCTTTTTCTTTTCTAGATCAAGACTTTCCAAATATCTTAGAGATCGATTCTCGTTTATTATGACTCACATTCATTGCTGCGATACCATAACCATGTTGTTCCATACCATTATTAGCAAAATTAGGCTATGTTCGATCATTATCAGGGAAAATCATCGCCAATTCCTAATGAGTATACATACTTCGGCGTCGGAGGAAGCTTTGCTGACGTTCTGCAATCTCTACAGCCTGAATTGCCATTTCATTTGTTAATCGACAACTATTTCTCAGCGATACCTTTGTTTCATGAACTTGGTAAAAGGGGCCTGAAAGCGACTGGTACCATTCGCGAGAAAAGGACGTCCAAGTGTCCTCTCAAGAGTAACAAGACTTCAAGAAAACCTACAGAGGTGCGTTCCAATATCAGTCCAGTTTACCAGAGCACATCTTGGTATGTAAGTGGAACGATAATAGCGTCGTCACGGTAACTTCGAACGTTGAATCTGTTGAGCCCTTGTTAAAGGAAAACGATTTTCTCAACAACAGAAAAAATATGTTTTTATTGACCAACCTGCTGCTATAAAGCATTACAATAAAAATATGGGGGGAGAAGACAGGTCGGATCAGAATATCGGCCTATATCGTACATCTATTAGGGGCAAGAAATGGTATCTTCCTTTGTTTAGCGACTGCTTAGGTATGGCTGTCCATAATGTGTGGCAGTTATACAAACGAGATGGAGGAGAGCTTGATCACCTAAGTTTCCGAAGATCTTTGGCAAGAGGTTTCCTTGAAACATATAAGGTGGATAAGAGAGGGCCGTGGTGCCTTACGCCGAGTTCCCATTGAGAATCGTCTCGTAATGATGAAGTAGATCACATGGTTGAATATAAAACTCCTCAACTAAGATGCAAACTGTGCAAGAAGAATAGTTCATTTATTTGTAAGAAATGTAAAGTATACTTACACCCAAAGACCTGTTATTTGGCTTATCATACTGAAAATTAATATAAATTATTTGTAAACCTAGTCTAAAACGTTAATCTTGATAAATAAAAATCATTTTCTCAAATTCATATTGTTTCCCTTTTATGCAATGTATAGTACCCCAAATTACGACGGACCTTTTAAAAGGTCACCATTTTCCGGCTTTCCCAGGGAAATAAGATTTTTTTTATGATTTTTCCCAGTTATTATAGGTTAATTGGAGATACATATCTAAAAATCATAATAATCGAATATCAAAAATAGTTTCAGGGTTAACTGGGTTAAGACATTGCACTAATTGTTCGATTATTTATTAAAGGGTCTTGAACCCGTCTCTACTGAGATGATAACCTTTGGTACAGCCGAAAATATTGTTCCTATATACATTATTGTTTGTCGCGTATTATCTGTTTTGTCGTAACATAGTTACAGTTTGGAAATAAATTAGTGCAAACTTCGATCATAAAGCAAATATCGATCTTATGTTAAAAAAATGTTACACTATATTTTAATATAATATGTATAATAATATAGTATATTGCAATATTGAAGGCACCTGATAAGAGGAAAAGAGGGCTCTTCGAAAGAGGAGGAAAAGAGAATCGCCACTATAGAGGAGTCACGCATTAATGAGAAGACGAAAAAGTAGGTGTAATGAAATTTTGTTACAATGCCAAAGACCTTGCAGCATATCAGAGCGAACGAATCGGCAAGCTGATTCTGACAAGGATTAGCAGCAATAATTTTTTTTCGTTTCGGTTGCCTTCCGATGGTTTGGGAATCGGCTGCTGATCTTATTGAGTTAAATTGTGCCATGAAAAGGAAGAAAAGCATATATTTTTAGTCGCACAAGACAAAAATTTCATACATTTTTAAATTAGAATCAGTCGGCATAGTAAAAAGACTAAGAATGGTGACCTAAAGCAACAAAATTGCAGCACGATAACACTTACGTTACGCGTTGTTAACCCAGATCATTAGTTAGCGTCAATGATAACAATGGACTAACGTCTTAATTAGTACGTTAGATAACCTTGATTCGATCTTCATACCTATACCTTCTACCTTTGAGCACAGAACCGAATTCTGTGCTAAAAGGCACCGAACAAGCCTTTTAGCACAGAATTCATAATAGTATAAGCCTTTGAGCACAGAACATAATATTGAGTAGAACATTGAGTATTTACTTGTATCAAGTAGGCACAGTATGCGTTATAAGATCAATTCACACTATCAATTTACTACAATAATACTACAAGTATTGGACTAACGACCTTCTTCTAATAGACGATACCCACACACATGATTATTATTTTCAACATGTAAGCTATGCCTTTAGTTGGCCGAGTGGTATAAGCCGCCACCCGCCACACTAACCGACGCGCGACGTCGTGGGTTCGATCCACAGGTTACGTTGTTATAATGTTCAAATAGTGCTGCACAAGATTGTAAACTTTACGGTTGCAGTCGACTTTTAACCGTTGATTGTACTTTGAGTATATCAGCTATTAATTAAGCTAATCGTTTTTATCAAAGTGATATCACTTAGGACTTTAGATATGTTTTTTTGACGTTTAAACGTTTCAATAAGCAAAAAGAAGAGAAGAGAGTTTCTTGCAATAATCGAATCAAATACTGCGGTTATATGATGTCATAAATACGTCATAATTTGTAACGGCTTAAAAGAAAGAGGCTGTAGCTGATCTTGCCTCTTTGTTACAAGGGTTAGGAGCAAAGAGAAGCGGAACGCTTTGCGTATCTTTCAACATAGAAAGGTTGGATTAGCTACGATCGTCAGAACTCAGAATTCAATAAACTTGACGTAAAATGAGAGTTAAGACGAGGAATCAAATAGGGGAATACATTTTGTATTGAAAAAGCAATATCTTAACTATAACAAAATTACCTTTTACATATCAATTAACTTGTTTTTCATTACGTGTCTTATTATCTAATTTACTTACATAATGTTTGATATTGGGTAATTATTGTTTTTCTTTTGTTTCACCTAGTAATAGGTAATTATTTGTTATCTTTTGGTAGCTACATGATTCAATTGTTTTTTGTTATTAGGACTTTGGTCACCGTTTAATTTATTGGTGGAATTTTCAAGTTCTGGTAATTTTTTTATGTTGATAAAAATGATGTAATTGTGACAAACTCATGAACATACATGAACTCATGCATGATTTACTTGTTAAAAGTTATTTTTTTATATAAATGGGCTTGACTAGACCAATTTTTCGTTCTTAATTAGTTCCGAATTCGGTCTGCCAACGTGTTATGTATACTTGGTGTCAAGAAAAGAGTAGAAATACGGAACTGCGCTTCCAAACTTATTATGGATCTTGGCCACACTGCAGCCAAACTGAAACGGAACTGGGCAGGCCATATCTACGTGTCCGACCAGAAGTGGGCTAAAACCACCACGGACTGGGTCCCAAAAAGGAGGCGACCCCGTGGAAAGCCGAGAGGGATATGGTGGAATAAGTTGGACTCGCATCTTAGGCACTGGACCCGGCTGGCACTAGACAGGGAATAATTCCACCTTCATCTCATGGCTTTACCGACATCTTAGGTCTTAAAGGCCGAATCTCGGAACATACGTTGGTTACTTACACTGGGCTCTTTTTTAACCAACGTACTCACTTAAATCTCTTCATATCTTTTTCTGTCCTCTTGCTTGAAATAAACAGGGAACAGTGGAAAGAGGGGAGAAACCTTTGCACTGCAGTGGGAAGGGATTGGCAAAAAATTACATAAATAATTTCGAATTCCGGGTATATACGCATGCTACATCATAAACCACATTGTCACTTACCACTGTGTGAAACAGTGGTTAAACAATGTTAGAAGAAATATGTCCTTTTTTATTTTCCCAGAGATAGGATCATAAGGTACAATCAACGGTCAAAAGTCTCTGCCCACCGTAACGTTTACAATCCTGTGTAGCACTATTTGAACATTATAACAACGTAACCTGTGGATCGAACCCGCGTCGGTTGGTGTAGCGAGTGGCGGCTTATACCACTCACACAACTAAAGACATAGCTAACATGTTGAAAATAATAATCCAATGAGTACTTTTAATTCAAGTATTTATGTTTGCGTGTAACGTCTATTAGAAGAAAGTCGTAAGTCCAATACTTGTTTACAGTATTATTGTAGCAAACTGTTGTGTAGGTACTTATGACTCAAACTGTACATTGGGAGTATACTTTTACATTGTCTCAATTCACCTCATGTGAGGCTAAATCAAGTAAATTGTCCGTCATACCATAAAGTAGCACACAAAGTGCCATTGTTCTTGGACCTTGTTGATTGTCCTGACAGTCGTCAGTTCTTATTGTAGGGGGACCTTGGCAATCTATTTCTAAATGATCTATTGTAGAATATGTAGTTAATTTACTATTTTTTTTACTTAATCGCAGTACCAATCGATAATGTTGCTAATAGTGATGAATTCCTGGAAACAAAGATAGTATAGCAAATGAAAGGAAATAGCTCATCTTTATAGTTATATGTACACCTTTGTGGACCATCTTTCAGCAGTCTGGAAGGTGTTGTAACTATTGAAACTGTCAATGGCAATTAGCAATATTATCGATTGGTACAAATATACAGGCGTTTTTATTTTTGCAAAATCAACGGAGTCCATTCTTGGCTTTGCTACCTACAACTCTCCAAGCCACTATTTATTGTCGGAAGTTCATAATTGCACACCGTTCATAACTGTGCTGGAGACATGAGTAATTCTTTTATAAAATCACAAAGGTCTTGCGGTAGTTGGGATCTTGGTCTATTATTTGGTGTCTCAGATGTTAAAGCTAAGAAAAATGACTTCAATTATCATCCACTATTGTAATCTGCTGCACATTCCAATACTTTAATAAAACATTAAATCTAAATAACACGAACAGTAAATTAACACATTACTACAAAACGGTTCGGTCAAGCCCACAATTACTCAAATATGAATGAATATTAACTAATGTTACCATTTCTTATAATGTAACACTTTGCGTTCAAAATACTTATCTATTTATCATTGTACATATTACGTTTATGTCTATTGTTAACGTTTTGTTCTGTTGGTTGTGGAAGAAATCACGACGTTTTAGCGGTTCTAGAAATTTTAGTTTTTTTTCAGAGTCTGGACTTTCCCTTGTTAAGAGATTAGATTTTAGGCACTACCTATAATCTGTCGTCCTTTCCCGATAGTTTTACCGAGTAGTCTTAACATTTGAACTACTTTAAGATTTCTTACCAATAGAACTACTGATAGGAAGACTTTGCTGGTGTTATATTTTACCTATTAAGCTATTGCATAGCTTTTATCGCGGGCTTTGAGCGCGGTGACCAGATTTAAGAAATTCCGTAACGAAAATAAAAACTTACACCCCCCACTCCGCCTATGCTCGCACGATGCAATAGCTTTACCGCAGCAGTCCCCGAATGCCACACGTTTTTACCCGACTACGGCGAAGCCAAAAGGGAGGGTTATTAAGCTATTGCATAGCTTTTATCGCGGGCTTTGAGCGCGGCGACCGAATCAAGTTTTTTATATATTTCGAAATAATTAATACCTAGCATAGATCTCGTATGTTCTTGAGATGTCATCTCCTACCAGAGGTTGGCTATCATTAGAGCTATTTTTACTATCGAGATGCTTTGATTAAAAACCATTTCCGAAGGTTCTTGAGCCATAGGGTGCATCTCCTTCCGGTTGGATCTCGGATGTTGAGTACGTACTAATTTTGCAAATTAAAATTTCAAGACATCGTTATCGCTACAGCTTATCCCCTATCCCATCCAACTAATCCGTATTCACATCATATATAAAAGAGATGGATTGTCCTACATTAGTGGCTCACGTCTTAATCTGAGTTGGCGATTACTGCACCATTTAATTACCTCCACAATAGGGTTAACATTTGTCTTTATATTATTTTAAAGTTCTTGTTCTCTTCCGACATCTTTATTTAGAAGGGTATTGTTGTTGTGTGTTGTTAATAATTGTTATTTGTGGGTGTTTTTGTTGTTTAAAATTATTTATTGTTTATTATTGAATCAGAAAATGTTTATTTGCAAATAGTGGTATCACAAAATGGTATAGGTATTTTAGAAAATTATTTTTAGTAATAACGTTATATTGTATGTCTTTTTTGCGGCTGTGCTGCTGATTTTATGCTTAACGGTTTTGTGTGTGTTATAGCCATTAGTATCTACCTAAATTATATAATTATGATAAACTAGCTGCACCCCGCGGTTTCACCCGCGTAAGTCCCGATCCCTTGGGAATATTGAGATAAAATGTAGTCTATGTGTTAATTCAGGTCTTCAGCTATCTAGATACCGAGTTTAATCGCAATCGGTCCAGTAGTTTTTGCGTGAAGGAGTAACAAACATACACATACACAAACTTTCACATTTATATATAATATTAGTAGGATTAAACTGTAGCGTTAATTTCACTTTAAAAGGGATATTTATCGTGGTTTTTTTTTAAGCTCTATATTTCATCACTTCACATCATTTCTGAAATGGCGAACAACACCTTTCTTTATTTTCTCTTTCCCTTACGAGTTTTCGTTGCATGTTTTCGAAACGCGTTACATTTTTTCTCGGCTAGGTCGCCAACCAGAGATAAGGAACTTTATGCCTATAACATTATAAATATCCTAATTTTACCAACTTTTGTATCTGTTAATTTTCCATTTCTGAATTATTCTAAAAAAAACATTCTATCACATGGCAACATAATAAAACATCCGCCATAACAATTGTATTTATCAACAAAAGCATTATAATTAGAGATAAGCATTATGATACGATATTTGTTGTAAATATTGACATAGATCTGTCTTGACACTGCCTTAACCTGACAGATAACTATCACCATTATATTTGTACACAATTATATTGTTTGCAGCTACGTTGTTTTATTCTTCTTCTTCTGCATGCCCTTAGCCCAATTTTAAGGGTTCCGTAGCCAAATGGCAAAAAACGGAACCCTTATAAATTCGTCATGTCTCTCTGTCTACAGTATGTCACAGCCACCTTTTTTTGAGTTTTTCTTCTTCTTCCATTCACTTCTATTAATCTATTAATCTTTTCTATTAATCCATTCCTTTCTATTAATGTGTTCATCAGTCTATGTATGTATGTATGTTTAAACCTATATGGCTTTCTAGAGCCCAAACACGTGGGCCTATTTTGATTAAATCGATTTGTCTCAACTATGTTCTCATTGTTCACACCAATCTCTCTGATATCTTGTCTCACACAGTCCATATCTTTGCTTAGGTCCTCTCCATCCCTTTACAGTCATACTCATTATTCTTTGAAGAGTTTTGTGATGATAAAGTGGTTCCAGACACTCCTGTACTTACTAGTTTAAGGCCTGATTCTACTGGTTGATCTTAAAAACTGAGCATTGCTGCACGCTCGAAGTGGAATTCTGTTCATCACTCCGAAGATCCTTATCAGATCCTTACCAATTTATGGGAAGACACCTGAGGTATGCCTTTTCCAACAAAAAAATTAACACTTCAATCGTTTAAGCCGTATTCGAGTAGTCAGTGAACATACACACAATATATCTATCTATAGGTACGCGATGAATTGAGAACTACTTTTTTTGAAATATATTAAAAAGGAGATATGCTTTAGGTACTTATTAAAGCTCTGCACATACTGGTTTCATTGACGCATGTTGCGCCGATTGGGTAGCCTTGCCACTTATATTTGTACAGCCAATGCTCTACAAATATAAGTGGCAAATGAGATGAATGAATGGTAGAGGTAGCAAATGGTAAGTAGCGACGTTGCTGGACAATTCCAGCAACGTCGCATCTTACCATTTGCTACCTTTACAAATTTCTATCATAAAAGTGATTCAGATACCATATTTTTAAGTGGACACCTATGTAAATTTTCCAAAGACACATAGCCATTATAAACAGACCACTCACGACACTCGATGCTCCAAAAACCAAAAGCAATAAACTATCAGTTGTAAATACTAATTAGTATGGAAACAATTAAACTAAGAAAGCCAATAAAAGAAACGGGTTTCTATATTCGTTATCTCAATCATTGCCCTCTATTCATACAATAAAATCATATTTTAGAATTCTAACAACATAAAATTGCTCAAGATTCGAGAATAGGTCATTGACATTTGGTCTAATTAAGGTTATATTAAACAAAACCACAAAATAAAATGTGCTTTAGGAGAATTATTGCTAATTTTGAGAATCTTAAGGTGAAAGGGTACCTACCTGACCCATGCCCCTGTGTTTTGGTTTTTTCATTTTCTAATTATCATAGAAACCAAAATTAAAAAAAAAAAAAAAATAGTGGCATGGTCAATGGTCATGGCAGTTATAAGTTTTATGCACCAAAAATATTTGCTCTAGTGTCATTATCCACAGGAAACAGTCGACTACGTTTGTAATAGTTTGTATGGAGAAATCCCCCGGTACCCTTTCCTCTTAAGTTTTGCACAAACCCCACGACTTGGCTTTTTTATTGTTATTGTAGCTACTAATTACCTGAGTCGCGTCGCGTGAACAGTCGTACAAGTTTGTTCAGGGCTTTAAACTATGTCCAAAGACTTACCTACTCAATTTAAAACGTCTAGACACACATTAAACCAATACTTTAGCTAAAAAACTGAGGCGAAACTAAATGTAATTCCATGGTAACTGGATGCGGTTTTTCATAACACTACAAAAGATTTCACGCTCAAAATGTTTTATTGGTTATTTTTATCAAATATCGTTATAGTTTCTTAACTGCAGGTGTATGTAAATATAATTGAGTGAATTACCATATCAATTTTCTTAGTTGATCAGAATTTGATTGGGGTACAATTATTTTTGAATATTCAAAGAAAATCTAGAATAACATATTGAAATTATTAGCCTTCTTATATTACCTTCCTACGTCTAACACATCGTCGTTTTTAACACAGATTTTTAATTGATTTTTCGATAAGTAGGTATCATTTTCATTTAATCACGTACTCACTTAACAGGCCATCGACTTTCAACCTATTTAAAACCACCTTCTTTTCGTATCGATTCCATTTTTTTGTTACGTTTTATATTTACCTACTAGTTTAGAATAATAAATCAAGAGTTAGTTAAACAGTTCCTTGCTGACGGTACTTTTTATTAAAATTTACTATTCATCGTAATTTTTGAGTAATTTAGAAATTGGGAGTCTCGGAGACGGGTTCCTCGGGGATCTTACAGACTTCGTCTGCGTAGATGTCGAAAATGGTTACAAAAGCATTTATAATTGTTTTTTTACGAATCAAACTATGTCGCCCTTTTTCACCCTCTAAGCGGTATAATTTCGAAAAATCCTTATCAGGGACCTTATTCTGCTATTTTGCATTGATGGAATTACCATTGTCATTATATCGAGACTCTATTGATATTATATCGAGATTGTGACTTTATTTGGTATTCTGCTAAAGTTTTATTAACATCGCAATAGAATCGCTATGGAGTCTCAATTAAATGGTAATAGATACCACAATAGATACGTCGCTGGTGTTACCTAGCAACATGGTATATGTTGCTAAGCGATATACCTTTTTGACAACTATCGAGGTTCCATTGAGCCACGATTCTAGAGCTGAATACCAAAGTGAGTCAGTGGTGCGTCAGTGGTGTTTCGATAGAATAGTTAACATTAGGAGAATACCATTTGACATGTACTTAATGTCATATTTTTGACATAAAATTTCTATTACGATTCCTTTGACACTCTATTGAAACACAATTGTGTTAGCAGATGGTTTAGATCTCTACGTCATACAAAGAACACACTAACCAAGTTTCAGGTCTCTACGATCAGCGGTTTAGGCTGTGAGTTGATCCGTCAGTCATTCAGGATAAAGAATTTTATATTGTCGGTATAGATAGATAATAAAATTCAGTGACTACGACGCGAGTGCATGCAGCTTCGGCGTTGTAAAATGTATCTAAGTACAAGCTTACCTTAAATACAAAATTATTGCCAATAAATATTCCTGTAATACTTAACTGCATTAACCATAAAGCTATGAAACTATGCGTTAATGCGTTAGTTACTGGTTAATAAATCAGCAGTACCATAACGTTTTTATGTCCAAAGAGAGCTCTACTAGCTACAGGAGTACGTTGTAAAATTATGGCGAATATCTAAAGTTAAATGTCGCTTAACCGATGTTGGACTGGTGGAACATATTATCTTGACTTTTATTCCGAAGGTCCTAAGTTCGAATCCATGCACAATATCGTGATGAATATTGGCCTAGTTAGCCCTAGAGTTATTGCCTAGTTTTTTTCTCTGGACACAATCGATTAAGTAATCAAAAACTAACTTTTCATACAGTTTTCATCCATGGATGAAGTGAGTTATGAAGAAAGTTTAGGTGTTAATGCATTAGAAAGAAATGTGTCATACTCTGTTGCCCGTGCGAAGCTGATCGTTAGTCTAAGGAGGTAGGTATATAAAAAGTACTTACTACACGTAAAACTCATAAGATTTTTATTTTTAATAATTTCCGTTACGCGTTGGACCATCACTTTTCCTCATAATATAATTATGGACAACAAATGCGTTTTATTTATTTTAATTCTTTTTCTATTTAACATTTCCAAAACGGACCCATCGTCACATTTCATATACTTTACGATTTCCTACAGACTGTCCCGTACAAAATGGTCGAATATAAAGCCATAGTAAAATTGACATAAAACCTTTATCGTTGTAAACTTGCGGTTGGTCTCTCTCAACATTGTTTTTGATGAGCCATATTATTGCCAATTAAATTCTATTCGACCTGCTGGCAGTTGATCGAAAAAAAAACTCGCGCTTTGTAATAAATGTTATATATTATTATTAAAAAAAAAAAAGAATCGGATATGACCATTTATTATCAAGTAAATGTAGGTAAATGTGACACATCCGGAGTTACAAAAAGACGGGTCGGAAGCCGTCTTCCAAGTACTTCCAACCTTTACTACTCCCGCCCCAGGCCTACGCCAAGCCTTTTTTGGGGTATTATGGGCTATTCTTCAAGTCACGAATATATAGTACTAGCGACCCGCTCCGGCTTCGCACGGCTAAATTATGTATGTATTAAACATATAAACCTTCCTCTTGAATCACTCTATCTATTAAAAAAAACCGCATCAAAATCCGTTGCGTAGTTTTAAAGATTTAAGCATACATAGGGATATAGGGACATAGGGACAGAGAAAGCGACTTTGTTTTATACTATGTGTAGTGATAGGTAATAGATGTCTTTAAAATTCGAAAGAGGAGAATATTTTCAAAAAGACTTCTCTTGTCAAAATTATAAGGCTTTCGACCAACAAGCGCGGCAATTTGTTTGCGACAAGCGCTGCGACATGCGTCACTTGTGTTGTTAAATATATTTATGTACGAAACTACAATGTATTTTAACATCTCCTTAACCAATTAGCGTGAAAACTCTGTCTGTCTGTCCGGCAACATTAATATACTACTGTGTTAATTAACCCAACTCCTATTGTTACGGTTTACAGAATGTAAACGATATATCACGGTGTTAATTACGCGGGGTATGTTAAGAACAATGTGGGAATGACTAAAATAAGTTAAGTATGACCAAGCCGTGCCCCTCTCTGCTGTGCACAAAGAAATAATGCTGTGCAATTCTCAAAATTCGAAGTTGAATCCGCGGTTTTCAAAATTCCTAACAAAATTTATCACAGTATTCGTTGCAACTTGGTGTGATCCATTGATACCCTTTTGGGTCTAAAGTAACTTGAACTCTATAATATAAACTACATAGAAAAAACGGGTTTTTTTGACGGAAGAAATAATACCCTCCCAATACACGCTAGAGAATCTTTAGAGAATGGTTTTTTTTCAAGTAATAATTTGTTGTCTGTTTATTTATTTGTTAATTTATTTATTTTCTGATAGTTTTATTTAGAAATTATTGATAGCATAACAAAAGCATAAAATAAAACCATTAAATAATAAACAAAAAAAATTAAATAAACTACCTTATGTTTAATAAAAATTAAAAGTCTAAATGAGAAGTGTGCCCAAAAGGCTGGCTGATAGTACTAATTTTGGTATTTGAGAGTACTGCGAATTAGTATTGTAGTATTGTAGGTAGAGTATTGTATCAATCAAATAAAGACTCAAAGGGTCAAAAATTATTGATAGCAGTCGCCTGTCCATTCATCGTACTAGTACTATGAAGGTCAATATTATGATCGGTTTCCAATTGATTCTGATTCTGCGATCTGTGGAGAGTCAGATTTTCGAGTGTTTTTAGATAATATCTATTGGTAGGTACTAATTAAAATAAGTCACCTTTCAATTATTGGTAATTTCCTCTGTGTCTTTATCAAATGTTTTGTTGTTATGTTTACTTTTAGATACGGAAATAGTTACTGCAATAGATATCATTTTATTATTGTGAAGATAATAATTGTTTAACGACATTGATTATGTTCATTTAGTCACGTTCATTGATATTCATAACAACTGCGTCCCGGGGTTTCACCTGCGTAAGTCCCGATCCCGTGGGAATATCTGGGGGATCGGGGTAGCCTATATAGTCTTTTTTGATTAATTGACTATCCAACAGAAAAATATTTTTTTCTGATATTAATGCGTTCAAAACAAACAAATAAACTCTTCAGTTTTATAATATATAGCGACCCGCCCTGGCTTCGCACGGCTATATTATGCATGTATTATGCATATGAACCTTCCTCTTGAATCAATCTATCTATTAAAAAAACCGCATCAAAATCCGTTGCGTAGTTTTAAAGATTTAAGCATACAAAGGGATATAGGGACAGAGAAAGCGACTTTGTTTTATACTATGTAGTGATGAAGAATAGATATTTATTTTTGTTTAGATCTAAGTAAATAATTAATACAGATAGAAGTATAGTTGTTTCCTACGATCTGTTGAAAAGTTAGATCAAAACAATAATAATTGCTAACAATTTTTAAGTTTTATTAATCTGCAAGAATCTTTATCCAACTGCAGTTTTTAAGTTATAAAAATCGTTTTTGTTTTAAACTGTTCTCGTAAGTTCCGATCCTGTGGAAATATCGGGATAAACAGCCCATGTTACTACCAAATTAATCAATGTCCTCAAACCAAATTTCAATAAAATCGGTCCAGTAGTTTCGGAGCTTATTCGTTACAAACAAACAAAATCTTTTGTGTTTTTAATACTAGTGACCATTTTAATCTACATTAATATTATAAAGAGGAAATATTTAATCAAAGTTAGGACTTCGATTAAATGTTAGGTCGACATCTCGATTCTCGCATCTTGTGTTGTCGCCATTCCTCTCGTCGTCCTACCTTAAGCTTAAACTTAAATAATTATATTCACTTACTTGTTCTGCTTAACAGGTGTCGTAGACGGAGTAGGCCTCTTCTCTTCTTTAATCGTACTATTATTCATCTTCGAAGTCAACCTCTTCAAGACGTCATCCATCGACCTCTTATGCGGCGGAGCGAGAGACAACGCACTGTTGTGGTTCAATAGAGAATTGTTATTGTTGCAGAGACCCAGAACTTTGGCTTCTACTCCTGGACTACTGCATTCTGAAGACCCTCGCCGTCTTGATTGCAGATCGTTCACAGGAAAGCTCAGGTAAGATGATGGAACTAGTAAGTTGTTTGTCATTTCTAACTCGAATTTCTGCTTTTTCGATGGCCTTTCGTCGTCAAGTTCTTCCTCACTGATTGAGGTTCTTGTCGAAGAGCTGGGTGAGAATTTGTAATAGTTTTGATGATCGTTATCGTCTGATTCGTGGTGGTTAAAGTCTGCCGGATTTGGTTCGGTTTTCACTGGATCGGCAGCACCTTCTTGTAATTTAGACGGTGGTGACTTTCGTTTAGATGACATGTTTCTGTGGACAATATTTCATCAATTAATATCTTGTTTTCGTAGGAAGTCATAATGACAACTACACAAGCTATATTTTTCCTTTTTCAGAGCTATATACCTATGCTAATGTCAGATACTCAAAAAGTCATACTTAGGACTTAGGAGACATTGCGATGCTTTTAGAAAGAGTATGATTTAGTACCTACTAAACAAAGATGTAATCAAAGATACCAACATAAAGGCCCTATACCAACCAACCCAATCACATAATCAACTAAATTAACTATGTTTGATCAAACTCAAATCCGAAAGATCTAAAGATAAAGATACGTCTCCCACCCATAGATATAGTTTACTTGTAAAACCGTTTCATCCCAATCGATATTAAGAACACAAACAGTCTCCGCAAACAGTTGATTGAAATCTCGGGTCAAACGTCTAGTCTGTCGTATTTGTCACAGAGTAACGCCAGTAACTAATAAAGGGTGAGGCCATGGTTGGCAAAACTACGTCTCTTAGGTAACAAGCCTTTGAGAAATATTAGAGGCCGCTAATCATCTCAAACCGTGATGATAAACAGGTGCAGATGCAAACGTTCTGTTGCTTAAATCTCTGCAATGGCCAGCTGCTTCAAGCCTCACAGATGTGAGGAAACTGATTGTGCCAAGCCTTTTGATGGTTGAATTTGTCAAATTTATTTAAAAAAATACTATAGAAAAAATTAGAAAAACAGACGCCTCTAGCTATCCCTTATCCCAACACAAATAAAGGTTAGGTGCAAGATGATAAACCAAGAAAATTCTAATAATTTTCTATTACGACGTAAGTCTATCACTCCCAAACTGACGGTCTATTAACTAAACTTGCTTCGTTAAGGAACCTAATTGGGCTCTACTAATTGTGCTAATTGCTGCACTGCCTCCTTTGGACTAAGGTGTCCAACCAGTTTATAGGGACCTGTAAATATAACGCGCTGTGTGACAAATGAGATGGGTTTGTGAAATTTGTAACGGGTCTTGCTTTAACTGTATTAGTCTTTACAGTGTTTGTAGCTTCTGACTAATCAAACGTTTTAACATCTACTGAATTGTGATATTTTTCTACTAACATACATTTTTGATGTTTTCAGCTACTTGAAATTTTAATATGAAAGTACATATTATAAATATATAAAATATTGTAACGCAGCAACGACTTATATCCATATAAGTCGTTGCTGCATTACAATATTTTTTATTGTGAGCGGAGTTTTTGTTACTCTATGTTGGTCTCCGTGAATCGATAATTACATTCGAAATCACATCGGTTTATGTACGTAATAAAAAAACTTTTTTCAACAAATGTCACTTTTCTTATTTACTGTTATTTGGAGGCATGAGATCAACCCATATCTAAAATACCAAAGTTATTTAAAAAAATATTTTAGAAATAGGGAAGGTGTTTAAAGAATGTTTTCTAGTATCTAGGAGCTGCCTTTAATGACCTACTCAAATTAACCATCCTGTATAGTATTGTAAAAAGCGGCATTTCAGTTTGGTCATCTTCTATAATAATATTTCTTTAAAATTCCTTTAAAACTTATAAACATGTTTGTCTATTGTTTTGCTAATTCTATATCCTAACCTACTATTCTTAAATTATTCAGTTGATAGCAATTATCTTTATTTATCAACTTCCAGTTTCCAATCAACATAAATAATATAGTATTTATCAATATCGGCTTAGACATGTCGCTTAATTGGAACTCGAGTCTCCATTGATTGTGCCAACAAACAAATTTCCCTTACATCTCAAATCTGCTTTGATGTCTTAAGTATACCTTTATATGTCTGTTTGTCTTCAGACACACATCTGATTACTAAAGCTTCTCAAATTTAATATCGGAATTCAGTATTTTAACAAAATCTTTGGAAATTATTTGCTTAACGTTCGTTTGTCTTCGAAATAAGTTGTTCGTCTACAAAGTTCAGTACAAAGTAAATTAAATATAAATAAGAGTTTTAACTGTTAAGATGTTGGAACTTTTGTGAGAAATCAAGTTGGTTTTGTTGATTGAGAATTATTACGTTTTTAATGAGCTTATCAATAAATGAAGAAGGTAAAATTTTGACTTAGCGAAGATTTAGACAAAGGTTACTCTTGAGTCAGTTTTGTACAAAAAAATCAACATCTAAACTGTACTTACTTTAAAAATTATAAAAATATAATTTTAAATATACGGTATGAACTTAAAATACAAATAGGTACCTACTAAATATAACGGCAGATGTACTTAAGCCTGTAATATCATTGATTTTCCAATAAAATAGGGCACCGGGTTTCGAGACCAATAAAAAGGACTGAAGCGAAGCAGACTACGTAAATTGCGTTAGTCCCACAAACGGATGTCAGTTTGAGCGTGCTTAGAAAGAGACGTTTTCATGCAGTTCAGAAGAATGAACGATAAAACGGACTTAAATATGGATCTGGGATATATTATAATACTCAGTATTAAATTATGAATATAAATAAAAAGCGGAGTAATCTAAAAAGATTAAAATCTCTGATTCTGACATCTTTGTGACCAATAGTCGGTAGGTACGATTGTAAAAAATCTACCAAACAAATAAAACAGGAACTCAATTTTCCGAATGCACGCACGTCACTACACTCTATAGTTGCACACGACAAATTTATTGACACAGAAAATTAAGCAATATTAAATCATAAACCTACAGGCATAAGGTGCATGAATGTGACACGAGGAAATTGGCAAATTGTAACTATTAATTTCCTTTTCATTACGAACACAATGACGTCAAGCGGCGCGAACAATATGGCGGATTGGCGGGAAATTTGACAGCTCTATATTTTATTATCCATATAAATATACGGTGATTCATTTATTTTAGCATTTATTTTCAATTTGTAGTGTTAATTTTAGTTTCATAGTTTTATTTTTGAAACACAAATTAATAGTAGTCACAGTATAGGAGACACAGTCTCTAGAAACATAAGTTTGCATAAGAAAAGTATTTGTCAAATTAAATAACCGTGGCATCAAAACAAATGAATGTCAGCAAAACGACAATGACAAGAATGATAGACATTATATTTTTGAGAGATTTGTCAAAACTAACCACATTAACCCGTCAAAAGTTAAATAGGGCACAGCTGATTTCAATTCCAACGTTGAAGGGGAACTAACAATGCTAAACCGAATTGAGAGCAAATTGTTTTCTCTAACCCGATTCACACCTCCCCTAGTGGATTGTTGAAATTGTTTTAGTATGTTTTGTTTATCGTTGTTATGGTTACTAGATTGATGAAACGCTTCAATTTAGTTATTTTTGTAAACTTTTCCAATACCTTATTTAGGCTCCACAAATGATCTACATCTGATGATAGCAAAGAAACATGAGCCGGTTAAAGCAAAGGTGGAAGGAGATCAAAATGTTCCATAATCAAGGCAAGTTCAAAATAATTCAAATACTGACAAAATAGATACGGAACGCCACACTGGTTTGCTTAAGACTTTTGGGGAACGCCATGAAAGAAAGAAGTTAAAGTTTGTAATGTATGTGAAAAAATATGCAATTGACAAAAATAACCTTCTGACATGTAACCAGAATCATTATAGATATTGTTTTGGGCAAAATCATATCGCATAACATGAGTTGAGTAACTAATTAATCTAATTATTCACAAATAAAAACATAAGCTTAGCTATTAACCCATCATGAATCAATGCTAAATCTATTTATATTTATACATCTTCGATAAATGTAAACATATAACGTATGCAATCAATTAATCAACCGATCGCCGCTTTAATCTTAAAGTCCACCTTCGAAACTATTACGCGAAGGAAATTGCCGGACTCGTCTAAGATACCTTGATGCTTCGCTAAGGCTTTAAGCTGATCTTCTATATGTATTAAAATGTCATTCCCATCTGAGATTGCTTTGATAAATAGTTAATTACGTTTGTGGTTATTTCTGTTACCTATGTTTAGTGTTTTGCTATTTTCTGAAGGTTTTTTCTTTCTATTTTTTCTATTAGCCATGATATTTTCTAACTTGATTATCACTATTTAGATATTTTCTATGAAATTTTCTTAGATCTGGGCATTGCCAAACATATAATGATTAACCATTAAAATTTAAGTACATTTTCCATGAAACTTATTGGCTAATCAAAATCAAGGACTATAACACAATTATATCTTTTGACATCAAATCAAAACAAACACGTCTTAATCGTGCTAATTAAATCAGCCCAGAATAAAATCTACAATAAAAGCTAAAATTAAAATAGAAATATTGTGAAGCGAAGGTAACTCAATAACGGTAGCATTTTTATTCTTTCCTTTAGAAAAATGTCTTAACAAAAATTCTCGCGAATCGACAAGTGAATTACTCGTATTTTCTATAATAAGTTTATTCACAATAAGGAACGAAGAAACGGTAGGAATTGAGTTATAAGAATTCTTGCCTTGTAACAATCCATTTAGTTTAACATTAAATAGCCTTTATACTCCTACGATTTTAAAGACCCATTTTTATAAATATTTTTTTAAAGCATAGACAAAGTGATTGATGGGTAATATTAACTGATACTGATACTAATTTTATTAAAATGCGCTAAAATTTTGCAATTTATTTGGGGTTTTTACCACAAATCACAAGCAAAGTTATTAGAAATCACAACTCATAAACAGATTATACAGTTAACAAATTTGTTTTGAAATGTCAAAGCAGAAAATGACATGTCAACGGTGCATTCATACAATTGGCTCTATTGACAGCGACTGAGGGGGGCGAAATTATCAACAAAATCACAAGTAAAGCCCCCTCAGAAAAATATACCGACAAATATAAAAAACCAGGGACTTAAGAAAATGGAGGCGTTTGATGACACGATGAAAAACACAGTCAAGCTTTAAGCATGACAGCTGAGATGTTAATATTAATGAGAGAAAAAGCAGTTAACATTACGTCTAAGTAAGCAGAACATAATATATTTGATGAAAATCATGTATATCTGATAGCAGTAATTGATTCAATGATTCACGGCATTTAACCAGATTAATGCTTGATGCTTGAGATTATTTTGATTGTGTTGGAAGAAAATTGAAGCGTTGAAGATGTTCCAAAAAATTTCAATTTATTTGTATAAATTATTTAAAAACATTTTTGTGGACGTCAAAACATGCAAGGATAAAAATGGATGGTGATATAATTTGTCACAACTAATTTAATGGTGTAATGGTACGATATGGAGACCACTTACCGATCTTTTTGATCTCCAAAACAATTTCGTTGTAATTATCATACAATTTTATTGGTTTTCTTTATTGAAACGTCGTGTTGTTTTGAGGACGAATGTATAAAATACTTTGTTGTATTAGTTGTATGTATTATTATTTTAAACAAAATTATGCCACATCATTGATTTAGTAATAAGTAACCAATTTATTGACAAAATTTTGACAGTTGAGTGAAAAGCCAAGCTTTGAATAAATTATAAATCAAAGACGCTTCTAGTGAATGTTATTGAATCTGTGTAAAACATTTTCTTGTGAGTGACAATAGAGAAAATTACCCATTGGGAGAGCGGCGACAGTCAAGTGGGAGTAAGCCTATTAGTATGGAGATAGATTAATCTTTGACATTATTATTCTTTCTTTTATATATTTTGTTCTTTGATTTTTCTTTTGATAGGTACGACTCCTTAGACTAGGTAAGGTAGGTACCTAAGTTTTGTGTTACTTACTATTTTTTTTCCTTATTTTTTTCTACTGTTCATTATTTTCTTTTATTTAATAAGTAATAATATTTTGCTTGTAGCTAATAAAATATATTTTTCTTCTTTAAAGTTAAAGGAACTTAATTTCGATAATTACGCTAGACAAGATTGGTATGATAGTATAATACTTAGTTTAAAAGTTAATATTTTTTCTTTTACCTATTGTCCGTATCCATATTTTAAAGCCGGGGTTGAACCTGCAACCCTCGTGTAATGAGACATTATGATTACATCAGTACAAACAATGCTTTAATACCCGTGACACAATGGACCAATCACGGTGCAGTTTTCTGTTCTAGAACACTTTTGGATAAGTACCTACTTCTGCTGTGTACTCAGAGACGTTGATAAGGGAGACTTTAGTTAAAGAATGCTTTGTCTTGTTCTTGTGGATGACGTTCAACCTCAGAATAAATGTAATGTCTCTAAGTACAAATACGAAAGATTTTGAATAAGATATTTTGATTTTTTTTAAGTATGTTCACCGATTACTCGAAGACGGCTTAACGATCGAGATTATTCTTTCTCTGTCTTTTAATTATGACTTCGCACGGCTTACGTATATAGCCAGAGTACCTATACAGTTAGGCGGTAGTTAGGTATTACTCTGGCTACAAATAAGTAAAGTCCTCAATCGAGTGCGTAAATAACTTGTGGTAATATCTCTGGAAACACCAAAGCTTTGGTGTAACTTAATTTCCTCACGCACTTTCCCACTTGCCACGAAGTTAACATCGTGAGAGTAAATCTCATCAAAGTACATCGTTACCATCATTGTAAACATAACTTGTTCGTTTCCCAAGTGAATTAGCAGTAACGAAACCGCAACTCTAAACACAGTATTACATATTAAACGGAAATTTTAAAATATCTAACTTGAGATAAATGACCGCAAATTGTGATTGTGAGCTGTTGAAAGGGTTAATAATGGCGTGAGATTTGTTTGGGCGTGTGGTTATTGTGATAGCGATTAGCGAGTGAGGATTACTATAAAAGTTACTATGGTATTAAACTTGATCGAAATATTAAAACATCAGACGCAAGTCGCATATAGTTAGCTAAAGTCGCAATCGGCAGATGGTTTCCGGTTTGTTTTCTACTGACTGTTCTTAAGCATCCCGGTAAATGAAATTGTAAAACCATACTGCTTAAGGCTCCACTAACAATGATAATCCAACCAGTTCATTTTACAAAACACTTCTACTAATACTGTCACTCTTATTTTTCTTATCTATAATTTTTCTACTATCTACGTTATGATTTTTACCTTAAAAACGGCTTGGTACTAAATTAATCTGATATCGAACATCCTAACTAATAGCTTTAGTCAATAGACGACTAAATTAACCGGAAACAAGAAGCGATAGAGCAACAAAAAACTGGTCAAGTGCAAGTCAGACTCAACACGAAGTGTTCCGTACCTTTTGTATGGCCCACATAAATATTTATTTTTAACTGTTAATAGCATTTGTTGTTATAGCGGCCACATAAATACGGCGACGGGTCGCTCGGAGATCGGGTCCGCCACAAACCCGTCTACGCTAGTCTGTATGATTTATGCCACTTACCGCTGGGTTATAAAGCCCGCCTTCAGTAGAACCATACCTTTCCACGGCACAGTAATTCAGTTAGAAAGCTCGACTTGTGTAGATTGAGCTATTGTAACCGAATGTGTTTCAGACAAGGTATAGCGAGTGAGGATTACTATAAAAGTTACTATGGTATTAAACTTGATCGAAATATTAAAACATCAGACGCAAGTCGCATATAGTTAGCTAAAGTCGCAATCGGCAGATGGTTTCCGGTTTGTTTTCTACTGACTGTTCTTAAGCATCCCGGTAAATGAAATTGTAAAACCATACTGCTTAAGGCTCCACTAACAATGATAATCCAACCAGTTCATTTTACAAAACACTTCTACTAATACTGTCACTCTTATTTTTCTTATCTATAATTTTTCTACTATCTACGTTATGATTTTTACCTTAAAAACGGCTTGGTACTAAATTAATCTGATATCGAACATCCTAACTAATAGCTTTAGTCAATAGACGACTAAATTAACCGGAAACAAGAAGCGATAGAGCAACAAAAAACTGGTCAAGTGCAAGTCAGACTCAACACGAAGTGTTCCGTACCTTTTGTATGGCCCACATAAATATTTATTTTTAACTGTTAATAGCATTTGTTGTTATAGCGGCCACATAAATACGGCGACGGGTCGCTCGGAGATCGGGTCCGCCACAAACCCGTCTACGCTAGTCTGTATGATTTATGCCACTTACCGCTGGGTTATAAAGCCCGCCTTCAGTAGAACCATACCTTTCCACGGCACAGTAATTCAGTTAGAAAGCTCGACTTGTGTAGATTGAGCTATTGTAACCGAATGTGTTTCAGACAAGGTATTCCCTCTGATTTGACGTCATTTGTTGCTTTAGTTATAGTGGCATGACAATTAATTTCGTGAATTGTTCTAGAGAATTCTAGAGATTTCTCTCTAGAGTTGATTAATTCATACATGTTCGTGTTTACAATATGTGGATTAGTTTGTTGTTTGGTTCCGAGATTAATTCTCTTCAGGTAATTTCAATGGAAGGATAGTAACAGTTCCTCTAGCTTGCGTCAGATACAAAGGGCCTCGGTGACGATCAACCGAAAGAACTGCAAAAACTTTTAAGGAGTTTGTCTTCTCCTATTGCCGCAATGCTTTAGACTTGATGGGTACTTGATCGTTACGGGAATGTTTTAATTCTACTTTCCTATTTTCTTAGTTGTTTTGTTTATGATAGGTCAGTGTTTGACTATTACCAGCCTACCTGGTAGGTGACGATGTCGCCTAAGACGCTTTCCTAGAGGCTATTCAGTAGGTTCAAGCAACATTTTATCAACAAGTTAATAATTCAAAACCCTCTCAAAACACAATGGTTCCAAGGAAAACGTTAAAAAAGCCCTCTTTGACCAAAATGTCGTAAAACGTACAACTTCCGTGGTAAGGGTACATGAATTAACTCAAGGATTCTTCCCCTTTATGTGACCAAATGATATTTTATAGGACAAACATCGGGTAGACCGCTGCCCCTGCAAAAATAATATGTGTCTGACGAGTAAATTATTCACAAAGGTGTAGTGGCTTGCCGTATCGTCCTTATGAATAATATATAAATTATTCGATATTATTTCGATGCCGTTTTGATGTTTACATGTTGAGTTTTTAGTTAAATTCTTTTATAAATAGACTTGTTTCTTATTCGATGATTGATCGTAAGTCTTTACATTCATGTAAATACACTTATAAATAAATGAAGTCGTTTTATTCTCATCTAGTTTTTAATAACGACTTATTTCGCGTAGCAGTTAAATTTTCCAAAATTGTTTCTAATTATTGTAATAGCTGTTTGTATGCCAAATTTTAGCCTCACCCCAATCGGGCCTAAATCTGACATTCGAGTAGTTTTTGTGACGTAGCGTAGGCAATAGAAGGCATCCGCTGAGAAACGATTTTGGAAATAGAAGTCGAAATCGAGTTTTCATGAGTTTCTTGTGCCTTCTTCTCATTTGTGGGCGCGTTCCGAAGTCACACATCATAACTTAGTTTTTAAGACGATTTTAAGTGGGCTTTATACAAATTTTAATGTATTAAGCATACAAAGAAATAAAAAAAATAACTTTGACCTTGACTTTGACTTTGAAAAAACAAACCGAAAAATGTCGCGACTGAAAAAGCCATAAGCTAGTTTGCTTATATATTATTAATGAAATATATTTTCGTAATTAATAGAATCAACATAGATTTTACTTACAGCAAAAATAGCTAATGTTGTATCAATTATTCCAAGTAACAAGTGAAATGCGGTGATTATAATGAAACCTGCGTCTAGAAACCCTATAGAAAGGTTAGTGTTATAGATTATTAACTTTCTGATTGATTAGACGATCAGATCAGACCGGTTTTATTAACACTAGTAATATGATGACTTACTTGAGGACTTAGGTCTACAATAAGATATTTCTCAATTATCACTATCACTACATAGTAATAAAACTAAGTTGCTTTCTCTGTCCCTAAGTCCCTATATCCCTATGTATGCTAAAATCTTTAAAACTACGCAACGGATTTTGATGCGGTTTTTTTTAATAGATAGAGTGATTCAAGAGGAAGTTTTATATGTATAATACATGCATAATATAGCCGTGCGAAGCCGGGGCGGGTCGCTTTCTAATAATATTTACATCTTATTAAATTGATATACGTATACAACGCCAGTAACTTTAATTTTTGCTGTAGTGCCTGGCACATGTATTATATGGAGTAGGGTTGCCCAGAACCTATACCATCGTCTCAGTTTCATTGATCATGTCTAGAGGAAAGAAGTCATTAAGACATTGCTCTTACGGTGAAGGAAAACATCGTGATAAAACCCGTGGCTTAGTTGGCTCCAGACGTATTGAAGAGTTCTTTCTTTAATAACTGTTGTAACAATCTATATTAATTGAGTATAAATTCCAGTTTGAGGGTCTTCAGGTATATTCTAGGAAGGCGTGTTACATCTGAGGTCGCATCGTCACCTATCATCAGGCAGGTGTGATAGTGGTCAAACGCTGACCTATCATATGTAAAAAAAAGTCTAGTAGGTAATAAATATTTGTGACATTAGTGTTAACCTATTGATTTGATTTAGGTAACAAGATAAGATTTTTATAACTTTTATAATTTTTTATAATCGAGATTTGTTATAAAACGAACTCTATTGATAGCGTAACAATTTTACTAAGTTGAATATATTATACTCTGGAATTTTGCCAACATTGATCTTAGCATGAAATGGGAGAAGATTGTGGAGAAAACGAAGATATACAAAAGGTTCTACCGCCACAGAAACAAGAAGAAGACACTGAAACTCTTTGGTAATTGCATGTTTTCGATTTGTGCGTTGATCTGAGTCAATGCTTCACCAACACTTATCTCTAATCACAACAATATCTTTAAAACGAAATGTATTTTCAATAAAAAGCACTATTCTAAGCAAATTAAACTAAAGACGCAAGACCTGATGAACAATAAGTGACCGAGCCTGTGGGGATTGCGTCTTCATTTCCTTCGAACACGGGTCGGAGGGCCCACTGCCACGGAAATTAACTTAACTACCCACGTCTGTGTTGTGATCGAGTTTCAAGTAGGTACTTCTGAAACTGACCTTTTCTATTTGAAAATCTTGTCTACAATGTTGTTTGGTTTTTAGCAAAATAGCATTTTTTGGTTGACAGAGTTCTTGTTTGTATAACATTTTATTTAGGTAGGTCTAAGTAGTCAGTTGGTTTGCTTAGCACTTAGACTTTTTCATCGAACTATATTTCGCCAACCTGTTTAATTTGAAGGCAAAAGACAAGTAAAATTTCAGTTTATAACAGTCCTAATATTTATTAAATTTTTCGTCTTACGATTTTAGATGAAGGACATTAAACAAACAATAAATAATGTATAACATGATGTAATGATGGTTATATTTCAGATGTCATGGCGTTTATAAGATATTTCAAGTATATTCTAAAAACTAAAAATTATACTGTTAAGAATAATCAAACCTGAAACCTTGTTTATATTTAGACTCCAAAATCTTCCAGTATCATCAAAATGTTGGTTAAGTTACAAACTACATCAAAATGTAGGTACTCATAAGATAGATTGGTACCCTCCTTGTCTCAGAAACCAAGATCCCATTCATACCCTAGAGATTTGACAATAATAATTCTCGATAGCCCATTCCAATGAATACTGAATTGAGCACTACGTTTCTGTAACCTGTTTCAATTTAGATTATTGCGTCGTTTTGCTACTGTATGCAGTATTTTGAATGAGATTTGTGTTGGGGTAAATTGTTGTGTTTATGATGCTGGCGATGCATCAATTGACTTCTCTATTTCAAAAACTTACACCGTGTCATTACGATCAAACTCGCGGCTTAGACTCGACATGCGGTAATGATTTATTAGTGTTTTGTTGCGTAGACTGCGTCTCTTGGATCACGCGATTAATCATGTCGGTTGTCCAGAGCTTAAAATTCAAAGCTTTGTCAGCCTCATTTATTAACAGTAAACAATATTATTCAAACATTTCAAAATCAAACGCCTTTATTCATAGATCATTCCAAATTAACTGTGATAACGTTCACAAAGCGTTCTGAAAGGTGCCCCTTTGACTGTTTCCACCACTCTTTAATCTTGCATCGAAACAAAACTCCAACACTGTCTGTCCGTTCATTTACTTAGCAAATTATTCTTTGTGAAACGGAAGAGAAGGCTTTGAATCCATTAATGCTAT
This sequence comes from Idaea aversata, assembly GCA_907269075.1. Classification (NCBI taxonomy): domain Eukaryota; kingdom Metazoa; phylum Arthropoda; class Insecta; order Lepidoptera; family Geometridae; genus Idaea; species Idaea aversata. The sequence goes on from OU026103.1 coordinate 5,892,179, forward strand.
AGGGTCACAAAGATGAATTAATGTAGGTAGGTTGGTGCCTATTCTACATTTTGAATAGGGCGCCCTTCGTCCGGTAGCGTAGCGTTATTACTAAAATAATGTTATTTAAATCAGAATACGCTTTCAGATGAAGATGTCTCTTTGTCAGTTGCTGGAATAAGTGATCACGTACGGTTTGAATTAGGCAGGGTTTTATGTTAAATTATAGGTTAGGTTTTTTGAGAGGTCGAATTTCAACAGGGTTCGTTAGAAAAGTTTTATCTGTTATTGTTGCCATTTCATTACGAATACATGTTTTGGAAATATAAAATGTTTATTTAATACTGAAAATACATGTCCATCTACGACGACCCAGTTGGCACAATGGTCACCATGCCGGACTGCCAAACACAGGGTTGCGGGTTCGATTCCCGCCTCAGACAAATATTTATGCTTAGATATTTGTCTGTGGTCTGGTTGTTTCTATGTATTATAAGTATATATTTACAAAAGAAAAGTATATAAGTAGTATATCCGTTGTTTAGCACCCATAACACAAGTCTAGTTACTTAGCTTGGGGCTAGATGGCGATGTGTGGAATGTCCTGCAATATTTATTTATTATTATTATTTATTATCTACGTGATACCTGTTCTTTTTTGCTATTGCATTAAATTTAAATTACTCTGGTGTATTATTTTAAAACAAAACCACAGTAGAAACAACAATTAATAATTCCATTTATGATCCCCAAAACCGCATACATCAGTTAACATAGTCTTTATTAATTACAAATCCGTGCACACAGACCAACGTACAAATAGTCAAATAGCAAATTAATCCTACAGTCGAAAAGGGTGGCCCTATGTTAACAGATAATTTAGAATATGATCACCCTATCCCAGAATATTTTGGAACAAACATCGATGTATTTATTCCTGTGTTTATTTTGAAGCGTAATATGTCGTGTTCTACTTTGATGTCGTGAAATCGCTTCTGTTCTTTGTCAGCGAACCAAGGATTTAACATCTATTACTATAGTCATTTGATTCTCAGTTTTATTACTATCTATTTCCGATGGATTTTCGTTTGTAATGTGATAGGGGGTTAGTTCGTTCCCGAATGTGGTGGAGTGGGTAGAATTATTGCATATGGTTGGTTGGAGATTGTTTGGCAGTATGAATGGTTCATTATGCGAGGGCACTTTGAACGGGACACGGATAATATTTGCGATGTAAACCATTGTTTTGTTTATGATTTGAACAATTGGTCGCTGTCAAAGGATGTGCACTTGTTTATTTAGCGACAAAGGGGAGGTAATGTAAATATTGTTGCAAATGAATTAACTATAGATAGGGAGCTCTCCATATTATTTAAGTGACTGTGTTGGTACCGTGGCATAAAATTTACCATTTAGTAAAAAAAAAATCAGTTATTTTCCATCAAAAGGTTGCCTGGAAGAAATCGCTTTCAGCGATAAGGCTGTCCATTTGTGCAACTTATACTTTCTGGCTATTACTTTACTTTGCGTACATCGTGTTCTGTTTCTTCCTGTGTTGTACAAATAAAGTTATCTATCTATCTATATCGGTAGAAATGATCCTGGATACCTCCTGCAAAGTTTGACCCACGCAAATAATTACGATTCTGAAATATGCCCAAAAAACCATAATTTTGGAAATCTGGATGAAACGGACTTTGACCTACCTAAATAAATTTGAAAAGTATAACCAGGCGACTTGGTGCACTACCAACAATTATATTTCCTGGCAAAAAGCCGGTACCCAGTCACTCAAATCGTACGGTGAGCTCCCTAACTATAAGTTAAGTTAAGTTAAGTATAAGCATTGATGTTGCTATTGCTTTTTGTATATGGGGAAGTTTGTATTATGTTTGTCTATGAAGAACTTTCTAGAAATTACAAACTCTTACGGCTAAGAAATGACAAATATTTAATCCTTGTTTGTTTTATCGGCACAAAATAGGTACGCATTATTCCTTAATGATTACTCGTAAAACTTTGGTACAAATCACGTATTAATAAAAAAAGTAATAACAGAATCAAACTGAAAAGCTCACGATAACTTAAAGCGTTACTTGAGTAGCTCAAGCGAAAAGCTTCGCTCCAAATTATTTCATAGCGTTTTGTTTAATGTTAACGTTGCAATCGACTTCTGGTGTAGGCACTGAAATTTCTGCTCCACTGTTTCGTTGGATGAGTTTTAAATACTACTAGTATGTAAAGTTTTGACTATAATATTATGGGCGTCACCGAACATCGTGTCAATTATTGTTTTTGACGTGATAACGTCTAATAAATTGATGGAACACCTGCACTCACAAAAAATTGTCACGGAAATTTTTTGTGACGTCATTCGTCATGGTAACATGACCATGACGCGTCCGTTACCGTTAGGTAACAGTGTTTAATAATAATCTTGCTGATCTGGGCTTGTGTTATGGTGACGAGTGACAAATAGAAGGCTTATAAAGAAAAAAATATTTAGAAAAAAATATATACCTACCTTTTAAAGGAATAAACAAAAAAAAATTCATCTTTTGCTTCTGAAGTTATCACGTAAAATTTCAATATCGTCCGTAAACCGACTTTACAGACAACCATTTTTTTTCTACAAACTACTTAAAAGGTAGAGATTGGATAAGTGTAAATACATATCAACTTGAAACCAATAAGCGTTAGATGAGGCGGAATAATCGATACGACAAACAAGAGGGTTTCGTCTTGAATAGTTTCGATTCCGAGTCAATTATTAGATAGAATCGATTCTTTCGATATGTCACTTGAAGTTCCCAATGTGGTTAGATATTAATAATCGATAGGCATGATATCTTAGAGATAATTAAATATGAAAGAATGCGAGTACTAGGACTTCTATTTCCCCAAATTTTATTAGAGGTAATTAAATAGGGAGGTATAGGCAATAGGGAAGAGATAATTAAATATTGAAGAATGGGCATAGTTAAGTATCTTAAAATTAATTAAAAAGGGAAGAATGAGAGTACTAAATTTATACTTTGGTATCTTAGAAGTCATTAATTAGGGAAGAATGAGAGCATTCAAGTCATACTTAAGTAAATAAATGAAAGATTTGATTTATGACAATTTCCTTGCAATACTAATGCTGCCAAATATCTATTGTATGATTTAGAGTCAATTTTAGACCATATTCATGTAAGAGTCTAGTTTACGTTGGCGTTTGTATAAATCATTATGTACTCTTACGAGTCCTGTAAGGTACCTTAGGCCTTAAATATAATATTTCTAATGTTTTTAAAGATACAACAAAATATTAAGAAATACTACAAGAGTTTACATAATCTACTGAAAGTCCTCTTTCTGAAGATATATCACCAGTAGTTCCTAAGAGTGAGGCGATTGCTTTATAAAGAGCTTCAATGACCACACAACAATATCTTCCCGTAATTAAAATCGAATATCTATTAAATTAAAGATTTATGACTAAATCTGTCATTCTGCCTAATGAATCTAATAATTCTATCTTTCTTTAAAATATAAAACGAGAAACATTCCAATAAAGCCATAGAAATAGTTATTGCATTTCGAATCACATTAACTTTTATTCCATGTTTTCTATATTTCCTAACGACTAACAAGAGACGAGTACAATAAACCATTCCGACAAACGACAAATATCAGGAAAATAATTCGACATCAAAAGATTGGTTTTCATCAAAGGTCATTGATTAAGTTCCCTTGTCACATCAAAGCTCCGTGCCACTATTGTGAGAAACTTCAATACCATACCATCAGCAATTTTTCTCACATAATATAACCAGTACAATAACATATAGAAATCTCATTGAATAGTGTTTCTTCTAGTACCGACAATAACAGTTTAATAAAAGCTAAATTACAGTAACTATTATAAGAATTATTTGATACAAAATATTCTTATATAGGTAGTTAAGTATTGATGAAATTGGTAGTAAAAGAGGTGATGAAGACTGTGTAAGTACCTAATTCTATGTATTTTTTATCGTACACAGAAAATAAAACACAGTTCTTTGAAAACACGGTAACATTGGTATGAGCTTAAAATGTTTTTATTTGCCATTTCCTATTGAGCTTAACTTATAACAGGGTAGATACATAGATAGATAGATAAATTCTACCATTCTATATAATTTTCTTTTGTACATACATAAATAATAGCATTTTTTAATCATTGTCAGTGAAAAACACTTTTCATTTTTCGTGTGTGTCTGTGGAATCGTAGCTCCTTAACGGATGAACCGATTTTGTTTTTTTTTTTTTTTTTGTTTTATCGGGAATGTTCTTAGCTATGATTGGTCAAAAGCAGTTTAGCTGTTGAAAAGTCATTTTGCAATTTTCCTTATCGGGGTTAATTTGTCTGACAAATATTTTTTGGTTTTCGTAAAAGAAGAAATATGAGAAGGAGTGCTTTGGGATCGATATAGACCCCTGGTCAATACATGCGCTAAAGAAGTTGTGCGCATTTTTCTCATAATCAGACTATTTTTACTTGAATAAGTACATGAAAAGTCCAAATTAAGAGAAAATACATTTAAAAAGGTTACCAAACGCAATTATGTCCGTTGTCAGTCCGTCACTCAACAACTTCAGTCAGTTTGATCGTTTCAAAGAAAGCATTATCGAGATATTAGCCGTTTTTTACAAATTTTATGTTTCCTACATCAAAGGCCATTGATATGTGACTGCAATAATTGGTCAATGTTGAGACGGCGCACGCGCAGCTCGCAGTGCCAAATTGAAATTGAAAAAGAGACATTGTTTATGAGCCGCCTTATTAATGAGAGATTTATCGTGACGGTTTTAAAAATTCTGTTGTTATTTCAGATGGTTTGAAGAATATATTTAACAATGTGTTTGCGGTAATAAGCTTTATCTGATTGTTATTAATGTTTTTTTAAATCGAAACAATTTTATTGTACTGTGTGTTTTCTGTTGTTACTGTTATACTACCGCTATAATTAAAAATAGGTGCTAAAAAACAAAATATATTGGTACGGAACCCTTTGTGCGCGAATCCGACTCGCACTTGGCCGTTTTTTGTTAAAAACAAATAGAAACGAATAAAGGTCTTCGTCTACTATATCAATGTAGGATGATCGTAAGTGGTCATTAAATAAGTAAAGAATTAAACGGTATTGTCGGACTTTGAAAACTTATCACACTCTGGGTAATTTTGAAAAATTCATTTTTTTTTGTTGGATAAGGTCCATAATCTCTTCACACAGTAAAATTTTCAAAATTAAATTCAAAAGTCAAAACTTTTATTTATTTGGAATCATAACCATTCAATTGCATGGGTTTGAATAGTCTTAAAATCTAAGTTAGGCTGTGTGCCTTCGGAAAGCGCCCACCAATGAGAAGAAGGCACAAAAATCTCATGAGGGTTTCAAACACAAGGATTGGTATTGTACTTTACGTACTGGAACATTTTTACACTTGAGTACCGTCGGCAGCATAATTGCAGACCCACCGTAGAGTTCTAAAATTACTTTTTTTGGAATGTTTTCATTCTAATAACTTCTGTTTGATAAATTCATGAGTTAAAAGACTTCAACTAAAGCAGGTGCTAGAATCTTGCTTGTGTTTAAAACACTCTTATAACAGCCGTTTTTTACCTCTACGGTGGGTCTGCAATTATGCAGCTCTGTCGTCATCGCAATTTATTTTATTTTCATAATTACAAATAGAATTGGCAACATTCAATAACAAAGACACTATAAAATTATTTACAGTTGGCAATACAGAGAAACTTTGTAACAAATGGCTAACACATGAAACAAGTGACAATAGAAACGTTAGACAATTCGTTGAAATTATTGTTTGCGATGATTTAGAATTGACTTTATAATGTTAAAGCATTTCTGGCATTCTTCGTATATATATAATTCTCGTGTCGCGGTGTTAGCTACCTAATACATAATAATATTACCTATGTCTACCTTAACGGCTGAACCGATTTGTATGAAATTTTTAGTGTAGGTACTTATATTCGTTAGGTCTGAGAATCGAACATGTTTTTTTCCTTGTTTTGAGTATGGCAAAACAACGTTTCCCGGGACAGCAAGTCTATAAATAAAAAAAATTAAACTAACATGGGTAAGAACTTACTTTCTGTACCATAATTATTTATTAATTTATTTTATTTATTAGCCCGTTTTTGCTCACTGCAGGGCAAAGACCTCTTCGGCCTGAGGCGGGCCTTTAAACTATGTCATATTCCACACTTAATGGCATATAGGTAAGAAGCCTTTCAAATAAATAAAAAAAAGGAAAAATACAAATAGCTTGTTTTATTTTATTTATCTATCCTTGAAAACCCTATAGTATCTACGAATTCTTCTGTAAAAAATATCTTATCTATATGTATACCAATAGGTCCAGTTGGCTCCGAAACTTCTGCACCGATTTTGATTAAACTTGGTATGAGAATACATAATATTGATTCATTGGGAGTAACATAGAATAATTTTATCCTGATATTCCCACGGGATCGGGAGTTACACACGAAGCGCTGCAAGTAATAAAAGTGAAGTAATCCTAAAATCATAAAAAAATAAACATTTCAACAGTCTTAAAACAATTTTACAAAAATTCATAAAAGTCATTATAAATTAACAATAATACGACTATGATATCAAAATTGCATTAGTCATAATAATAACTGAGGTGAATTATGATCCGAAACAGTTTCAACAAGAATCATGGTTAAAGGAAACGGATGTTTTTCGTTTGACTGTGTCTGCGTTTTTTATTATCTTTTTTAGCATAGACACATTAAAAACTAGGTATTATCCAGCATTATGTTACATAGCGAAGTTCACATCACTTTAAATACAACATTCATTAGAAAAAATAAACCTGTAGCAGGACACGCGTTTGAAATGAAGTACCTTACATTTTTAATTTTTTCAAACGAAGTTCCTTATCGCGAGTTGGCGAGAAGACCTAGCCGAGAAAAAATGTTAAGCGTTACGAAAACGTGAAACGAAAAACCGTAAAGGAAAGAGAAAATCAATGTATCCTCATACCAAGTTTCATCTAAATCGGTTAAATAGCATCGGAGCTTATATTCGTTACAAACATAAAAAAAATCCTTCCATTTTTTAATATACTTAGACTAGCTGTCCCAGCAAACGTTGTTTTGCCAAAAAAATAATATAAAGGAAAAATAGGAAATAAAAAAAGAAATAGATGTTGTTCGATTCTCAGACCTAAGTATAACGAATACACACAAAAAAAATCAGTCTTTCGGAGGAGTTTGGTAACTAACACCGCGATGAGAGAATCATATAAATATAAATATATATATTATTATGTATATTATAGATATAGGAGTATTATAGATGTATTGCCTTAGTTACTGTTCTATACCACAGACAATAAAGAGTATTATTAACTGTATCATTATTCTAATGAACTAAAACAATGTCCACATAACAATGGTTGATGATTATTTAACAAAGATCTTTACATAATGTAGTTATTCTAGGTAATAAAATTGTAAAAGTACATTTAATATTCATGAACAATGAATAATTCAGAATAACTATTGTTCGTATGATAACTGTTAGTATTGTAAACTATTTGCGATATTTAAGATATAAATCATCTATTGAATTGTATTTAATTTTAAATCAATATGAGTGAGTAAGTGTTAATTTATAGTAAACAAGCAGCAGTTCGCGGTTTCACCTGCATCACTTCCGATCCGGGAATATCGGGATAAAAAGTAGCCTATGTTACTCCCAGTGAATCAATGTATCCCCATACTAAGTTTCATCTAAATCGGTCCAGAACTTTCGGAGCCTATTTGTTACAAACAAAAAAAACCTTTCCTCTTAGTAATATTAGTATAGAAATAATATAGAGTAGTAAAGATACATTTAAAGTTAATGATACCTACTAATTAATGGTCATGCTTATAAGGAATTTTATAAGTACAAGCAGTTTCGGTTACTGTTAAATTAAATAAGTAATTCATTTTCGAAAATAATTACATGAATCTTTAACCCCCAAAACTAGGTTAAAATTATGTATGTATTATTGTACTTATATTTATACAAGTCTAGATTACCAGACTACAAAAGGTCTATGCACTAAATCTGTGTTATCAAACCCGTGACAATGTAGATTAATTCTTAATTATATCATCTTAGTGAATCGAGAATTATATCGAATAACCTAAATATATGGACAAATTACGATAACGCAAAATTGAAAACAATAAAACGTTGAAAAGTTAAAATTATCTACGGGTCAGTTATTGGCTGAATGCTTGACCCATTTAATAGTTTTGTGTATAAGCAAAAAAACTGTTATCATGGTCATTAATTTAAGATTAACACACGGAAAATAATGAGAGAACGCACTGACCCATAAAAAACGTAGGTATAGCAACGGTTATCTTATGAAATATTAACAAATTAATATCGGGAAATCGAATAAGTACCAAAAACAGTGGAACATTCAAAACAAAAAAGGACGTAAAACAACAACTGAACATCTAAGAAATGAAAATTGCAAAATTTCGAATAAAAATGACTTGTTTGCAAGAAGGTTAGGTTTTTAAATTTTCTATATTATGTGTAATGGCGTCAGATGCTGATGAAGAAACTGAAAACCCCGTAACTTATAATGCTTTTCCATCATTATTTCTGTAAAGCCCTTAATTATTAATTTTATCGGACAATCGAAGCCACATTAAAGCTCACAGGACATCATACAAAATGAAATCAGGTATGTATGAGTAATTAAATAATAACAATTTAAATTAAGAAGCTGCTGCTGGCAGTTGTGAATAAAAAGCAGATAAAAGAATGTATCTTCTTACACAGTCCATTCTTATAAGAATCCTACAGAAATCATTGTGAAGAAGATGTAGCATTAGTCTTTGTTAAAGCACGTGTGATCCTGGAATGTTCAAAACACCATTATTTGCATACTGACTGGTTCCTATTCGATATTAATCAAAGGTTTTATTAGTGAACATCAAAGAATATACACAATGCTAAGATCTGTTGTGAGGTGCCCTCAATGCTATTGTTACTTTTGTCGGAGTTTGATTTATGAGCGGCCACTGTTGTTGGACCACTATGTATTGTGTTGTCAAGTTTTTGTTTGGGCGAGCCGACATTGTGAGCAACCCCTTCGGACCTTTCATGTGATCTTACTTTGATGGTTAGATGGTACAATGCCCTGGGCTTCAACTCCAGATTTGTTGGCATTTGCATAATAATAAATTAAAATGGACTGATGTTTCTATCAAGGCTAACAAGTATGTTACGAGACTCTTCAATAGAGGGTAACATCTTTTAAGATACTTTTTTTAGTACCTAGTACCTACTTAAGTGATTTACAAAATATTTACTGTTTTAGATAAATATTTGGTTTGACCTTGAGAAATGAAACGACGTTTAAATCCATAGCAATCTAATAGGAAATACAAATATCTTAACTGAGGTACGACTATCGAGGAGTAACTTTACAACAATGTAAAATCATTAGCATTTCAAATCTTCAATCTGATAACAAATTCGTAGTACCTTACCTACTCTTTGTCCCTCATAAAGTCCTCTGTCATTGTGTTCAGTACAAAAGACGTATGGCATTGTACTGACCTTTTGAAAGAACTCGGGCTTCCAAACCATTTCACTTACGACGTATATCTGTCATATACGTCGTAAAGAAAGGTCGCGGTCGATTGTTAACCAAAAATTTATTTCTACCCACTACAATGGTTTTAAAAAAGTGTACTAAATGTAATAAAAATATTACGAAAACTAAACCAGCGTTAATATGTAGTAGATGTGATAAATCTGTTCATGCTGATCCAGCTTGCGTGAAACTATCAAACAAGCAAATAAACACCCTTCGTAATTCCCCCGGCATTGAGTGGAGTTGTGAAGATTGTCTGCAGAACGCTTCCCGCAGGTCGTCGTACCTCATCCCCGATGATGATGAAGGTGATGATGATTCTGACGCCGGAAGTCACGTTCAGGCTATCGACACTATAAAGCTTGTACGGGACATTTCTCGTGAGCTGAAGAAGACTTTTAGAGAAGAGATCAGTAGCCTTCAAACCTCGATGGAATTCCTCGGTGACCAGATTACTTCTATGGAGCAGTCCATTAAAAAACAGGATAACGTAATTAAGGACCTTGAAAAGAAAAATCAAGATCTATTAAATAGGAATAAGAATCTTGAGCTGAGAGTCAACGTAATAGAGCAGGGTATGAATTCCTTTGAACAACGAAGCTTATCGTCTTCCTTGGAGGTAGCTGGCCTACCTATCGTACCCCCTACCGACGTTCCTAAAGTCCTAGAGGAAATTGCTTCTCAACTGAAAGTAAATATCAACGACATACAATCTTCATCACGACTACCTGGGTCCAAGGATAAACCGGGTGCAATCATTCTTGAGATGAAGTCGACTTCTACCCGGAACCAGTGGATAGCAGCCAGCAAAGAAAAACGTCTCACCGTTGGAGCCATAATGCCAAACTTCCATCAAGATCAAGCTGAAAAACCAGTTTACCTAAGAGCAGCGCTAACTAAATACCTTAAAACACTTTTGTATACTACCAAGTCTCAATTAGGTAAATCATTCCAGTTCATATGGATCAGGGATGAGAAGGTATGTGTTAGAAAAACGAGCGATAGTAAAATATTCTACATTCGATCGATCCACGATATTAATCGTATACCTAATAATCATAACGAACTAAAATGAGTACCTTTCACCTACCTCCTGATTTGCTTAACTTAATTTTATTTTATATTGATATTTTTTCTAAAGTAATGGACGATAATATTATCAAGATAAATAATTGTTCTTCCATAAACGACTTTTTTCATAAATTACCTAATAAATGTCATCTAGGTTTCTCTTGTATACATATTAACATTCGATCGATGATTAAAAACTTTCCCAAATTACAACAAATCATTCACAATTGTATAGTCCCACTAGACGTTATAGTTATAACGGAAGCTGGTATATCGCCTAACATTGTTCAATTATATAACTTACCCGGCTATAATATGTACCCACAACTGCGTTCCACTAGACGAGGTGGCGGAATTATTGTTTACATTAAATCACATTTTAAATTTACCTTAGAACAACACAAGACTAGGACCTTTGAAAATGTTACCGGAACATTAAAATTGAACTCGGGGCGGGACGTAGTTGTGTGTGCAGTATATAGACCGCCTCGTAACGATAAATCTTTCTTTGTTGAGGAGATGGGTAAATACATATCTAACTTTAACTCCAAACAAAACTTGCTTCTTGCTGGTGACACGAACATCGACCTAAAAAGCACTACGACTCATAAATATGCATTTTTAGAGTCACTGAGCGAGCGCGGATTGATGTGTGGCATATCTGACTATACGAGAATCGAAAAAAAACTCAATAAAATAACTAAAACTTGCATTGATCACTATTTCATACGACTCCCCACATTACATCCGTGCACGGCAGTGCTCGACGTCGTACTGGCCGACCACCGAGCCATTGTTCTCGCTTGCATCGACGATGCGGCGCGGGCGACTGACTGCATACAGGGTGTATCGAAACAGGTCGTTGACTACCAGACTCTTTTTAGCGAATTGAAGAAGGTGAAATGGTTCCAAAGCGGTGATATGACCAACCCCACGGACATTTTTACCTTTATCCGGTCGTCATTTCACGATGCAAATAAGGCTGCAACTACAGTTAAACAGCTTCCTATCACTAAGCACGGTAGTACTAACCGCTTTAAACTACCCTGGATCGACGACAATGTCACTCGGCTAAGCGAGAAACGAAATAATTTGTTTAAATTGTGGAGACAGCATCCTTTTGACCCTAAGATAAGATTGGATTATAATAAAACTCGTAATAAACTACACAAAGTACTAGAGATTAAAAGAAACAACTATTATATCAAAGAAATAAATAACAACTTTAAAGACACAAGAAAAGTGTACCAAATAATTAATGGAATGCTGGGTCGAGTGACACTGTCAATCGACGCAGCGGTTTTAAGAGCGTTTGAAGGACAGGGTCTTACTACCAAGTGTTTAGCCGACAATTTTGCAAGTGGGTTCGACAAGGCAGTGAAGGATATCATCCCTAACTGTAGTATAAAGCTATTGAACACAGACAAAGTCAGTAAAACAGTTGACCGCAGTATCTACTTCCAAAAGGCCACTGGTGCTAAAATCAGTAAAATCATCAAAAACCTTAATTCCAGGAAAGCATCAGGGTCTGATAATATTAGAGTGTCTGACATAAAAAGTGTGAGAGAAGATGTATCTGTCGCTATTGCCGACCTCATTAACTGTAGCGTTAAAAGTGGCTCATACCCGGATGAATTAAAAGCAGGCTGTGTCAGGCCAATACACAAAAAAGGTAAACGGGATGATTACACGAATTATCGCCCTATAACTCTACTATCTAGTATAGACAAAATAGTTGAAAAGTATGTCTGCGAGCAAATCCATTCATTTTATAAACAACACGATATCCTATACCACAATCAATTTGGCTTTCAAATGGGGAAGGGCACGTCTGACCTTTTGCGTAGATTTACTGATGAAGTCAATGAGTGCCTTAACCAAAAGAAGCAGGTCTTTGTCCTGTTTATAGACTTCTCACGAGCGTTTGATACTCTGGACCATAAACTCCTGGTTTCAAAGTTAGATAACTGTGGCGTTCGCGGCCCCATTCTCCAGTGGTGTAGTAATTATCTCCAGAACAGGCAGTTTAGGGTAAAAATCGGCGACACGTATAGTGAACCGATATTATCTTGTGAAGGTACGGCTCAAGGATCGGTAATCGGTCCATTACATTTTCTATCCTATGTAAATGACATGAATGAACACGTCGTTCACTGTACGTGCTACCAGTTTGCAGACGACACTTGTCTCGTTGCTGCTGACAGAGATCCGGATATAGCCTGTGATAGGATACAAGCTGACTTCAATTCTCTCTTGAGATGGTGTCACGATGCCGGCCTAGTAGTAAATTCCGCTAAGACTAAGCTGTTACATGTAAAATCACCTTATATCAAGAGCACCGTGACGAAAAATGTTGTAGCCCACGATCATAGCTGTCTTCACTCACACATCTCCACTTCATGTAGTTGCCCTACTATAGACGTGGTCAATAACCAAAAATACCTTGGCTTAGTAATTGATAACAACTTAAACTGGTCTACCCATATAGAACACGTCTGTACTAAACTAAGGCAATTTTTGGCTAACATTACTATACTTAAAAACAGAATACCCTATAATGTTAAATTAATGTTATACAATTCCTTAGCTGAGTCTTATATACAATACGGGTTATGTAGCTATGGCCGTACGTATGGTTCCTACCTTAAGAAGATTTACAATTTACAAGTTAGAATTTTAAAAAATATAGTTTCAGATAAAAACCGCACTCAATTCCATAATGATGACAGTGGGCTTTTTAAACACTGCAGGGTACTCCCAGTTTATACGCAATTTAAATATATGTTGTTAAAAGATTTGTTTTTCGAACCGAATATCAAGACTGAAACCAATCACCCTGTATGCACCCGGGCGGTCGCTCAGCGTCGACTGTTCATATTGAACATTCCTCGCGCGAACAATATTTACGGCAAGAGGACCGGTTCTTATCTAGTGCCGCATCTAATAAACAAACTACCACTGGACGTACGCGATAGCCTAACCCCCAAAAACATTAAATCCAAACTCAAATTGCATTACCTAAACAATTTACGTAACTACTATAATATCGATGATATATTATTTTAATGTTAACTGTATCTACCCAACGCCTCACACAATCGTTACCTACCCACCTATCAGTTTTTGTGTACCTACTGGCACCTGTTGGTGTAATCATTGTATGTCGGTAGGTATTTAACTTTAACTTATTTTTAAATCGTTATTGTAGCATTACAACAAACCTCTGTGGTTTATTATGCTACACATAATAAATGTTATTTAAGTTTTTTTACATTGATAATAAAAGAAAAAAAAAAAAAAAAAAAACTTACGTTTTCCCCCATCTTTACGCGGTGATGCGTTTTTATATAAACAACACATGTTTTGGTTGGTTGAAGCTATTTTGGCACGAAAATAACAGAATCTGCTGAAGAATTAAGCAATTTCAACTATAATTTGTTTAATTAAGACCCAGTAGATTTTTATTTAAAGTCCATACCCACTGGCATCATTTCCAAACAAGATTTTTGGATCATATTTTGTTTCTCCAAGTATAATGGCTTTGCAAGACTTAAGTACGTTCAAACATACAGCTTGTGTCAAGTAAATGGGTTTGTGAATTATTTTGTCTTTCTTTAATTCAACTTATTTTTAGCCATCTACTTGTTGATCTTCTTTTATCGTCAATTCTGTGATATTTTAATTTGAACTAATATTTTGTGCTACAATTTCTCAGTCTGACAAATTAGACTGTCAATCAATCTTCCAATTAGAACCAATTGGCGAAAGATTTATATGAAATTCATATCATTTTAACTGCAAAGTTATTCATGAAACTCATAAATACCTACCTCAAATACCTGTTTGTGGCAACATTTATGAACGACATAACTCAACCGAACTAATATTACATCCAATATTATTTTATTGTCATTAGGACTAGCATACTTTAGACTTTCTATCAGCCGATTAGTGTTGGTATAAAGCGGCACATAAACAAATGACAATAGAATTCCAACGTGAGTTATTGGCGAACTATCATCCGATCAAAAGTCGTCTGCCTGCATGAGACCAACTAAATGTAATGACTATGTGGATTTTGATAAAAAAACCTTTAACAATGACCATTGTGCTACCGGTCAATCATTAGTATTGATGACGTAAACATTACATTAAAAATAACAGGCAATCATGAAAGAAGACAATGTTGGTACTATAAAAGAAGTAGGCAGGTAAGGTAATGTCGAAGAAATTCACTAAGAAATGCGCGGCTTTGTAAAACTGCCGATTTCAATTTATTATTTTCAAAATGAGAAATTGAAAGACAGAATTTGAGGTTAAGATGGGATTAATATGGTACCTGCATACAATATGACAAGACATAAAAGTAAGGAATTCGTTAACTTCATTCATAGAGTCCAAGATAAAGTAAATAGAGTTAGAATCATTATTATTTAGCTATAGTGAGCTATAGCTTCATAGCTTTCTAGCTTCATTCATATAGCCTACCTATAGAATCATTTCAGTAACGAATACCACCTGAATTCACATGACGCCCAGCACGTGAAAACAAAATACTTATTATGTAAGAAAACTTTACAGAGTCACATAAATATTATTTCAATAAATATAAAAATTTAAACAGTGGATGCAGATCTTTAGACTCAAGCCTGATTTACGACATATTATTCGTATAAAGTTTTGTTCATAACCAAAATTGAAGTCATAAAAGTTTCATTATAATCTCGAAGATAGCAGAACAGTCGTATGATTGAGCACTGGTAGCAGAGTGCGCATCACTATCTTAAAGTGTTAGGGGTATTACAGAATAGTATGATACACGTCGCTAGATGTTCTTAAAAAAGACGTTAGTATTTAAGAAAACACAAAACCACGGAAGCACAAAACAAAATCAACAAAGTACGATATCCGGATACTATCTTTGATAATTATTTAGCATTTGATTTGGATTTTCGGAATTCTAACAATATCTAAATCGTGGTTTAGTTAGTCTTTATGACTGAAAAACCAAAGACTGCTGACTGACGATCAACGCACCATCAAAATAACTAGGCGGTTAAGGAAAACACAAAGCAGACGTTACGTTTACTAAAGTAACCTTTTCGATTGTCCATATCACTCATCTCTAACTACAAATAACTAATGCAGCGTTTCACCTCACATTGAATAAGTACCTTTATATTCTAAATCCGTATACAATCCAGTCGTAAAATATGGCTCCAACAATAAAACAGAAGTGCGTTCTACTTCAACAAACGAACTTACTTCATATCCAGTGTCGGATGAAATCTTTATAGCTTCCCTTTAGTTAATTTATATAGATTTGCTGCGTTTTTTGAAGCTGTTATGACGAAAAAAATGTTGCTTCTTTTCTTATGCCCGATTGCGTACTTGATAGTACCTATCCTATAACATCTAAGAATAGGAATTATAAGTCATAATTGGCCTTTGACTCACGATTTTTTATGGATACTGCAAAAAGCTTCATAGCTTGCATATTTCAATTTTGTAAAATCCATTTTTCAAAATTTGCATCTTATTGGAAAAACCTACGAGTATATTCAATGAAAAAAAGTGATAAGTGCTCTAAGAGTGACTCAGACACCGATAAAATTTAGGAGTAAGATATTTCAAATAAATACGGTAATAAAGAAAGAAGTATTAGTCGTTTAAAAATTACAAAATAATACAAAAATGTATCCAGTAATCCCACCTAAAAGACAACACAATAAAGCTATCAATTCACTGGATTACGAAATTGTGTAAACTGTACAGTTTCACCATTAATTTTATCTATCTCAAAGAATAGTGGATTATAGTAGGAATTTTAGAAATGTCATAACAAAAACCGCATGTGGATACCACGTCAATTATTATGATTCACGATCATTAGTCCGTAGACATTAAGTCTTATGAAAATACTGAACAATAGAATATACTGGTCAAGAGCGAGTCGAACTGAAACATCAACGATTCTGTAATTTCTAGAAATATTCAATTGTCGGATGAACGTCCTTTTTTACAATAAATAAGTTTGCATTGACCTCATCTGCATTTTACTTTTGATTAGAAAGACGATGGGTAGAGGATTAGCAGTAGTGCAGTAGTAGTAGTACTTAAAGAAGAATTTAAGTACTACTTGAATGATTTCAGATTTAGAATATTTTGTATTATTTGCTGGGCAATCTACACATTGTGTGAAAATGACAATCATAAACCTACTGTAACTCTACAATATAATTATCTTGCTATTTTAAGATAAGTCTGCTAGACTGAGATTAAATGTAAGTTTAGTATGAAGATTTAATTAGTTATTTTTCGGGCACGGAACTCTAAAAACAACAATCAAAGGTGAATATCTGAAATAGCAACCGTTACAACGAAGACTTCAGCTAATAAATCAAGATTTAAATCAGAGAACAATGTCTTGCGACTAAAATTACCCCTGATTATTGTTTTTTATGAATTATCGCCTACGTTTGTAATGTTTTTCTTTTGAAATGTCTTATGTACATTAATCATGGGGTTAATTAAACAGACTACGGACTTTCTGTTGGCCGATATTTTCATATTTGAAGGCAGATAAAGAGACAAGTGTACGTCTGCCTTCAAATGTGAATGGTTGGACGATAATAAAGTCGGTCTATTGTTAGTTTTCACTCTTATTGTTGAACATTTGGTATGCAGGAGTGGTATTTGTTAGGATTTAAGCTTTGTTTGTGGATTAAAACTTGTCATTGTTAGGCGATGATAGATTTGATTTTAGGTGTTAGATCTTTTGAAATGCTTGAGAGTCAGTGTGTTTTTCCACGTGAGTTATATTTCATAGTTTTTCTTATTTTAACTGACTGAGAAGATTCTCGTGTGATTAAATCTCATCTCAATGAAAGATAACAAATATTTTCTGAAAATGAATTAGTTCATTAAAATTAAAATAAAGTGTTTCGTTTTTGTTTTCCTGTTTAATTACTGACCAGTCTTAACAAAAAAAGTTTAATAATGATTTGTTACCAAACAGTTTTTACGCTATTAAAAGTAATTAAGACTTCTAAAACATTTAAAACATACGCAACATAAAAAATATTTTGCCAGTAATAAATAATATTACAAATTCAATTAATGCGAGATTATAATTTTGAACAACATTTTAGATTATTATGTAACAATTACATACTTACCTAATCAAAATGTGTATAATAGTGAGTAACTTGTCGGTACAATTACAAAACACTTACGTAAACCATAAAACAGTGTTAATAGCTGTAAAAGTGGTAGTTAACGCGAAACTAATTAAACCCAACCCCACATTATCAACCATTAACAATAATAGAACAGTAAACGGTAATAAACTATGGAAATCTTGAAGCTGCATGAATGAATATAATATTCGCGTCGAGATACCAAAATAAACCAAAAGCCGAACGGAAATGGCCGTTATATTATTAGAAACGACAATTCTATTATTTTTATTCGTAACACATCTCCAGAGATTTGCCCATAAATCTGTGATGGCATATTTCTATACCTTCAATATAGACTGGTTCTTGGAACAGAAGCTGCAATCACACTCACATGTGAAATAGCTTAATGGTCTGCTTTATAAGCGCTGCTAGTTTCATTTATTGTCCTATTTCTTTAGAAAAAAAATAGTAAATTGATATTTCAACACTAGAGTTACGTAAAATATAATTCATGCCACAATTTTTCCGATTTATCATTAACTTACATGTTCTAATTCGTATTTCAGTGGTCAGCAGCATTACCACTGGACACGTCTTTCATCATAGCAACTCATTATTTACTAGAAACACAATTCTGTTCATTGTTTCATAATAAAACATTAATTTTGTCAACGGGCACGGCTGAGCGCGCCGCTACAGTATTAGTACATCCGTTCCTTATTTTACAACAGATATCTTTCAGTTACAATAAATCTAATTCGCTATTCGACGTCACATTAAAAACAGGACAGGAAATCAACGACGCAAATGTCTTGTAAAACGAATCTTCAGAACACATGCAAATCTCGATAGCACAAAAACAAAAAGCACTTCAAAATAAGGGGAATAAACAAAAAATGGAACTACACGTGCAACTAAAATGAAAGCAAAAAAGGTCAACAATATGCCTAATCTACAATCCATGTCACAGGCTAAAGGTTATAGAAGGTTGTACAAAAAATCATCACAAAACATGCTGTGTTCGAGAGAAATCGACCGTAATACCTTTTTGATTCTTCGTAAAGTACAACCAACCAGCCCTAATTTAGGGTTCATATTAATTTAACAGTCGAATTGGATCAGAGAGCGGCATTGTTCGTACCTTGGGGAGTAGTGACAACAGATTTTTGTTGTTTTTTCTTATTTCACATGTGGCATCGCAATCCTGGACGATATGTGACACATGTGTCGGTTTTCGGTTACTCGACAATAATGACTGCCTCTTCAAAGATTCCCATGTCTACAGCGATTTCTGTTTTATGCTGTTAATTCTAATTTTTGGTGTTATTGCTCGTTTGATCTTTACCTTTTTAGTGGAACTCGATATCGTTGTTCCAGGTGACGTGTGTCTTTCCGTATTTATAAGGACAGGTGTCGTAAGTTTCTTCAATCTATACATCTTTATAATGTAGAAGTGAGTATAGTTTTACGATTAAAACAAAACCATTAAATCGCTGGTACTGCAGTCGAAGTAACTTTAAACCATAACGCTACTGAAACGTATCTGGCCAATAAATTGAGTTCAGCCATAAATAGAACTATAAAAAATATTTAACGATATACGAGTGAGATGTACGTACATTAAGACAATGTTATGCGCATATCACAATGACTACATTATGGGCTAATTGATTCGGCTACAATGGCCTTTATGCGGGAATATGCAGCCCACAAAGATATTATTGTCTATGCCTGGCAGACGTCTGGTAACACTTGACCAGAGACAAAATGCCTTTGTAATGTTTCGATGCGAGGCGCCATCGGTAATTCAATATGGTATCTAATTAATTGCATTTGATTTTAAACCGATTAAATTTTATTTAGGTTTGATGCATGGGAACGATCTGGACTTGTACGTTACTGTAAGCAGGGAGATATTATACGTAGGTATGTGATTAGATAGTAGGTACCTAGATAATATACCTACCTAGTAGTAGATAGATAGGTAAGTAAAATACAAAAGCATTTGTTCTGTAGAACTAAGTACTGGTATGATTCTTGGTATGATTTCTTGAATTTTCCAATGTCTTAAGACAATTAAGGATCATAATTGTCTTAAGACATTGGAAAATTCAAGAAATTTTAATATTATACGCTTCATGAGCAATACGAAACTTACAAAATTATATTAATATTTAGCATAACATAAAAGTTTATGACATTAATATGGCTAATAATCATGAAGGTTTCATTGTCATTAAAAAGTTTTGCGAACAGAAATCCGATATTATTTTGTCTTTGCCGACCACATGTGCTGCGCCGGAGCATATGTTTCGATTATCTTTGTACAATAGAGTGCCGGTTTCTGATAAATTTATACGTTTTATTGCAATTAGAAAAACGAAAAGCTAGAAATATATCTATTGACGCCTAATTGTCACATATTGGTTATTTATTTTATCTATTGGTTATTTTACAGATTCACCTACTCAATAATAATTAATCTCTGAACCATTTTTGACTGGCTTCATTTAAGATTACTCCGGAATCAGGACGCTGTCCACAATATGAGAAAAGTGAAGCCAGTATCTATGTTATTTGAGTTCCATCTCCAAGATATCAATTATCAAGACCATTAACTTTCAGAGTGAATGTTCCAAACAATAGTTAAATTGTAAAATGCGACCGATTGTCAGGGGGGACACCATAAAATTAAGTCTGTCAGTGGAGCAATAAAAACGAAATGAACTAAGTAAACGGTAGTTTTAATAATTTATGGGGCGTAAGAGAATGTTATTAAAGAATACTCAGGACAGAACAGATAAGTGTTATTTCTTTTTGATTTTATCTCAATAAAAATAAGCACGCCTTGGCTGACTAAACCAGCTGAATCTCGTTACGTTATTTTGAACAGGTGTTTCTTACAGGATAATAATTGGAATTTTAAAAATACATAGGTACAAACATAAAAATAAATTAAAAGATCTAGATGAAGCTGATTCAGGTAAGTATGATCATTGTAATATCTGATATAATATGCGTCTTTTTACTTTTTACTAAATTAATTATGTCATTGTATGTATGATTGATAACTGCAAAGCTGACGGAAATCTGAAATACTGGATAGTTTCCGTAACGTTTTCCATAATAGCCTTGTTAACTAATTAATGTTATCATTTCCCTTTTTGTGATGTTCAAAGGATATTAAAATTTACTACACCTAATGATGGGTAAAAGTTATAACAATTTAATCGACTTTAAAAGACAATTAATTTTAACTACAACGAACTATTTTTAGAACATGAATGAAAACCATGAATGGATCAAAATTTACGACAAGTCTGATATGAAAACAAACTCGAACAAAGCTGCGTCTACGCATCCTGCACCGTTCGATACATAAACTCATAAAATACTTTATTATGAATATAAAAGTGATCTAAATTTATGGATAAAAACGTTATGATAATAATCAACGGTGTTGTTAGTTGCTTAGGCTTGCTTCCGTCCGATGCCAGACAAATGTGCGTATGAAATTTCAACTTCCTTTTATTACGAGATGTGATTCTGATGTTTTATTTTTATAAATTTCACAATCGTAGCCTACAGGGATGTTGTGACAATCAGAAGGCCAATTCTCGTAAATAATATTGTTTAAATTACATTTCAATATCCGATTGCATTTCGATTGCAAAATATACCTTCAAAGTCAGTTTTTTTTTACAAAAAGCTAACTTTGAGGGTATTTTGAGCTCTTTTGAGGGTAGGATTTGTGATCGAAATGCAATCGAAATGATATATAAATATAATTTGAACAATGTTATTTACGAGAATTGGCCTTCAGTCCGATTTCACTATGAATATATTCATCTGGAAGAGGCCATGGTATCAAGCTATAAAACAAAATTCGACGAACTTTGAATTGTAGAAAGTGTAAGTGCAATGTTTTTTTAAATGTTAGACTTACAATAAAAAAAATACGCTTTTACATTTAATATCTCACTTAATTGGAACTAACTCGAAAGTAACGATAGGTTTATTATACTGACTTGGTATCTATCTAATTTGAGTGACTGAAGATAGCCAAATTCAATTTGCATGAATACCTTTCTGTCGTTGGTCACTATCGTCTATTTTCCCATGAAATTATTCAGCTGCCTCTTGTCTCCATTCCCCATCATTACCATTAGCTCATTTAATACAGAAATCACAATAAAATCCTTTCTCATATCTAACAACACGTAATCGGAGCACGTGTAGTGTTAAACGTATTGTAAAGGTGTTTTACAATAGGCATTTCCTTTCCAGACAATCGTACAGGAAACTCTTTATTAAAGATCCAAGTGCGAGTGGATACGGCACGTAGAATACCTATGTCTGTGTTTTGATATTGTTATTGCAGCGACTGACAATGCGATTCACCTATAGGTTGTCAAATGACAACCTATAGGTTACTAATACAGTATCGGAAAACAAATAAAACTTAAAATACATACTTAGAAAAACTAGAAATGCGTTCTGTAGTCTTCCTACCTCCTTTCTTAGATAAGAAAATACGTTTAAAAAGTCAAAATTAGAAACCAACTTATAATTATACTAGCGACCCGCCCCGGCTTCGCAGGGCTATATTATGCATGTATTATACATATAAACCTTCCTCTTGAATCACTCTATCTATTTAAAAAAACCGCATCAAAATCCGTTGCGTAGTTTTAAAGATTTAAGCATACAAAGGGAAATAGGGACAGAAAAAGCGACTTTGTTTTATACTATGTAGTGATATATTATATAGCACTAGCAGTGCTGCGTGGTTTCACCCGCGTAACTCCCGCTTCCATGGAAATATCAGGATATAAAGTGGCCTATTTTATTCCCAATGAATCAATGTATCTTCATACCAAGTTCTATCAAAATCGGTCCAGTGCTTTCGCAGCCTATTTGTTACAAATCAAACCCAAAAAACCTATCCTCTTTATAATATTAGTATCCCTATACAGGGTTATTGGTAATTATAGTAGCATGATGTTGAGGGCTACTTCTGTGCACCTAAACAAACAACTTTTGTTCTACGACTTTGGAAATTCGAAAAAAAATGAAAATTTTGAGGTTATGTAAATTCGAAAAACAGCTGATTTTTTAAAACAAAGGTCTTTCAGACCAAGAACAGTAGATGAAACTTAAAAAACAAGTAAAATTTTAAAGTTACTGACCTCTCTGTGTAAGGAACAGCTGATTTTCAGGTAAACATAACCTCAAAATTTTCGAAAAAAAAATCGAATTTCCAAAACTCGTAGAACAAAAGTTGTTTGTTTAGGTGCACAGAAGTAGCCATCAACGGCTTGCTAGATAATTTCCAATAACCCTGTATAATAAACAAAAATCTTGTATCGCGGTGTAGTTACCTATGTCCACCTAAACGGCTGAACCGATTTGTATAAAATTTGAATCGAACTACATGTATTTTTTTTTAAATGGCAATACGTTTGTCGCGACATCTAGCAGAAGTTTAGATATAGATTGAAGAATTGAATAGAATTTAGAATTGCGTTTCATAGTAATTAATGATCGTAACTAGTTATAGAACTTTCTATTCTATGCTCATCACATGTCTTTACCAACCCATCACCGATCGATACTGAAGACTTAAATAATATTACATCCAACATCCAACTTAATTTTATTACTTTTAAAATTACAAAGTAATTTACGATCAAGTTTCAATTCACTATTGCTTCATTAGAAATGACCTCAAATGTAATTAGGAATAATGCATAATTTAACTAGCATCTTCAAGACTGGTTTGTTGAGAGCTTTCCCACGGTGAGCTATCAGTTTTATGGCTGAATTTTTGTAGGTCAATGAAGGAGATATCATACTACTCCATAATTAATTAGTAGAAGTTTTGTGAAACTATCAGAGATAAGATTAATATCAAATTTGCAGGATTTCAACTCAATACTCTCTTTAGTTCTATCTATCTCTTTAAGAACATCCTGTTTTGTATCTTGGGGTCTAAGTCAACTGTAAATTATCAGCCACCTGGGACATGTTAATTTATTTCTGTATGTAATACTAGAACTGTACAATCAACAGTCAAAAGTCTCTGCCCACCGTAACATTTACAATCCTGTGCAGCACTATTTGAACATTATAACAACGTAACCTGTGGATCGAACCCACGGCGTTTGGTGTAGCGGCTGGCGGCTTATACTACTCGGCCAACTAAAGACATAGCTAATTTATTGAAAATAATAATCACACTGAGTACTTTTAATTCGAGTATTTATCTTTGTGTGTAACGTCTATTAGAAGAAGGTCATAAGTCCAATACTTGTTTATAGTATTATTGTAGTAAACTGATCATTTAAAAAGAAAAGAAAGAAAGAAAAAGCATTTATTGAGTACAAACACACGACAAACACAGGAATGAAGAAATGAACATGACAATGAAAATTAATTAAATAAAAAACAAAGAAAAAACAACATAAATGAATGAGGAGTCGTGTGCTGACCCAAATGGGTCGACCTCAGCTAAAAATTGCAGCCAAGCATGCTTAGCTGCAGCGCTGGTCTTCCATTGACTTATGACACATACTGTACCATGGAGGTCGACCCTTAAATGTCTTAGAAAACACTACACGTTCCCCATTCCGGGTCATTAAAGAATGCATTGTTTACCCCTGGTTCACTAATCGTTCATTCTTACGCCAACCCTTGAAGTCCCTTGTGCCTTTCAGACCCCATTGTTGGAACCCTTCTAGCACGTGCAATTGGACAATAATGCGAACCTTATTATTGAAAGAAGTGTTAGATTTTTGAGCAAGTTGCTGAGCGGAATTATTAATGAATTTGTGTTGGTAGGTAAAACGTTTTTTAGGACAAGATGCAAACTATAGACTAAAAAAGTCTGCCAATAGCTCGTCGTCATATTGACTTGTAGGTAACTAACTGTCTTTTTATAAATAAATATTGCAGGACACTCCACACATCGCCATCTAGCCCCAAGCTAAGTACTAGACTTAGTTATGGGTGCTAGACAACGGATATACTACTTATGTACTTTTCTTTAGTAAAAATTTATTTAGGTATATAAATAGAAACAATCAGACCACAGACAAATATCTAAACATAAATACTTGTCTGATGCGGGAATCGAACCCGCAACCCTATGTTTGGCAGTCCGGCATGGTGACCATTGTGCCAACTGGGTCATCAATTATAAAAATTTATAGTAAGTACCTACGGAAAATTCTTTAAGTAGAATAGAAAAAAAACCATTTATTTGGACAAGCACACGACAAATACATATTTAGAACAGTTAATAGTTGTTGACAAAACAAAACATAGAATGTATAACAATAAGAAACAAAAGAATAAGATGAAAAGACAGGAAATTATAAGAATAGGTACAAGGTCCAAAAAGTATAAGATAGAGTGACAGACAATTCAGAAAATACAGTAGAAAGAAAATAATTAACAAAAAAGTATTTGATTAAAAAATAGGGTCTAAGGAGCCGTGTGCCTCCGAAAAGGCTCTGCCTCAGCAAAAAATAGCTGCAACAACATTGAGTTGATGCAGCATAAGTCATCTCCAACAGGTTCTCTATCTCCTCGTACCGTAAGAATGGTGGGATGTAGGAGTTTTACTAGAATAGGTACCTATAATATTTAACTCCATTGTCCTGTTTTTGAAGAAGACGGAGTTGTGCAATCGACAAATTAAGGGGTTCCATCATGGCACTCCATTGCCAACAATGAACTTTATTTAGCATAAAAATCTTTACAATTTCGTTTCGGAGGGTGTTAATTTGTTTTCGGATGTAATAACTTTATTTTCCTTTACACAGAAAAGATGATTTTTCTTGAAAATTTCAGGGATTAGGTATCTTAAATAATTTTTGTGGAAGCATTGTTGGGTTACTGTTTAGAGGAGGTTTTATGACGCTTTTGTTGGGGAAGCCCTGTAAGGACAGTGTAAAGGAAGATCTGCGGCGAATGGGGTATCTTTGTATATCACATGCTGAAAAAGAACAGTGAGTGATCAACGAAATGGAGGAGACTAAGATTCACGAAGGGTTGTATGAAGTAAGAAAATTAGACGTAAGTATATCGGTCACTGAAGCCAAACTATCGGCAGCAAAGAAGTCTCCAGTTATGCGAAAACACTTAGGTATGCTTTCATGCTTAATTTGAATTCTAACACAACAACTAACCAGATTAATGAATACATTACAATCAGCTGTCAGTCTAATAGATGATAGACTATAAAATGAGTTACTAAATGAGCTACATTACTAGATATTCAGACAAATTACAACACCAAAACATGAGAGACAAGTGTTAAGTCACGGTAATCAATTTTGATTTATACCCGAAATCGATAATTCGATCTAATTTGCTACCAAAAACAACCGTATTTTTCCGTCGGATGATGACAAGAAAGCTTATAAAACAGTTAGCATGTAGAGTATCTCCGATATTTTCTCCACCATCCATGGTATTAAAGAGCGAATTCTTGGAAGGAAGCGCATGGTACTAGCCGATGGCTCTTTCCTACACATACTGCGGTTGGCTCCCAACAAGTTAAGGTCGCTGCATACGTAACGTGATTTTTCGCGTGCCGGACGGGACGTGATATTTTTATATGAAACGATGTCAAGAAATCGTCACGTTCCATCAGGCACGGGAAAAATCACGTTACGTATGTTTAAAGACCACGAACCCTTTTTGTCTAATAACGGAATATCAATTAACTTATATTGAAAAAAAAAAATCCAAATCCATAAAGTAGGTATTACGCGCCTCTCGCGTCCAGTCGTCGAAAAATATTTACTATACCGACCTAAAAAAAGAGGATGTTTTCAATTCGTCGGTTATTTTTTTAGAATGTAGGTTCTAGCTACGAACTAAGTTCCTAAAAGGGAAAAGAAATGTTTAAAGTAAGAATCGGTCTCAACGAATATTTTGCATATTTATTCTACAATTTTGTATTACATCTTACTATCTTTTTCCTAATCTACTCATACGGTGGATACGGCTAGAACTTTCTCTAAGAATCTTAGTATGAAAAAGTACAGTAGACGAAGACCTTAATATCCTAAAGAAACAGATAACGGTTAGGTCCAGCGTAGTAAGAAAATAGACTCTATCCAAATCGAAATAGCACTTACAATTGTGTAAACACAATTCATACTTATACAGTGGTACGTGAAGAGAATTGTTTAAAAAAAATCGCGTAAAGGGAGAGATAATGCTACCGAGTTATGTAATTCCAACGTTACAATTGTAAATGTATACGTGATCTACCTACTGAATTCGATGGTATTATCAAAATATTTCCTTTTATTGAAAGGAAGTGTGAATTATTATTAAAAAGGGGTTGTGTTTTTTAAGGGAGAGTAAAGTCAGTTACCTACTATACAAGTACCTAAAGATATTCATTTTCTATACCGGAGCATACCAATCAAAATGATACATACCTATCGTAAAACTATTTTACAAAAATAAAATATTTGCAATACAGGGTTATTGGAAATTAATTGACACGGCGTTAAGGGCTTCTTCTGTGCACCTTAACCATCAACTTTTGTTCTACGACTTTTGGAAATTCATTATAAAAATATTCCATACAAAAATAAAAAATTAAATCCAACAGT
This sequence comes from Idaea aversata, assembly GCA_907269075.1. Lineage (NCBI taxonomy): Eukaryota > Metazoa > Arthropoda > Insecta > Lepidoptera > Geometridae > Idaea > Idaea aversata. The sequence continues at coordinate 5,919,735 of OU026103.1, forward strand.
TCAAATAATACTCAACTCTACGTCTACGTCACAGAATCAATCATAGTAGGTATGGTACAACCCGATCGGGTCGCACGCAGTGCGCCCCGTGCCGATCGCGCGCGCGCACTTGCCGCATAAACATAGAAAATTACCAGACAGTACGAGAAACACTTAAATATTTTTTTTGGGATATTATTATGTATTAAGTTTCGACAAAAGTCGTAGAACAAAAGTTGATCGTTAAGGTGCACAGAAGAAGCCCTTAACGCCGTGTCAATTAATTTCCAATAACCCTGTATATTCTAACGCGTCACGTTGTTTGTGCGCGATGGACTCCTAAACTACTAAACCGATTTTAATCATATTTGCACACCGTATGCAGTTAGATCCAACTTGAGAGATAGGATAGCTTACATCTTAATTTATCCCGATATTCCCACGAATCGGGAGTAACGCGGGTGAAACCGCGGAGCGCAGCTAGTTATCTATATAAAATTCTGGTGTCGCGGTGTTATAGTTACTTAGGTCCACCTAAACGGCTGAACCGATTTGTATGATTTTTTTTGGTCTGAGAATCGAACAACATCTAGGTACCTATTTTGTATATTTTTCCTTTTTTTTGTAAATTGCAAAACAACCTATTAGTAATTATTGTAAACCTATTAGCTACCATTTCAGACATAATTTCAAATAATATTACCTATGGTTACAACTAAAAATTACGGAAATGCACCGCAAACTTTTGAAAAACTTATAATATGAAGAGCACAAATTTAAAAGACAGAACGTATGTCTTAGAACCTACATTAATTAATCAGTTGTTACAATCAACGGTCAAAAGTCTCTGCCCACCGTAACGTTTACAAACCTGTGCAGCACTATTTGAACATAACAACGTAATCTGTGGATCGAACCCACGTCGGTTGGTGTAGCGGGTGGCGACTTATACTACTCGGCCTACTAAAGACATAGCTAACATGTTGAAAATAATAATCACACTGAGCACTTTTAATTCAATTATTTATGTTTGTGTGTAACGTCTATTAGAAGAAGGTCGTAAGTTCAATACTTGTTGATAGTATTATTCTAGCAAACTGATCATTTCACAACGACGACCCAGTTGGCACAATGGTCACCATGCCGGACTGCCAAGCACAGGGTTGCGGGTTCGATTCCCGCCTCAGACACATGTCTGAGGCGGGAATCGAACCCGTAAATACATATTACATATTACATATAAATACATATTTATGCTAAGATATTTGTCTGTGGTCTGGTTGTTTCTATGTATTATAAGTATATATTTACAAAAGAAAAGTATATAAGTAGTATATCCGTTGTCTAGCACCCATAACACAAGTCTAGTTACTTAGCTTGGGGCTAGATGGCGATGTGTGAAATGTCCTGCAATATTTATTTATTATTTATTTATTTATTTATTTACTTATGACCCATACTGTATATCTGCAAGCAGTTAAAGTATTGCAAAATATCAAAGCATCATCATCATAAACCCACTTACAAAGATGGCCGTAACTTGCCGAGCAAGGTCGTTTTATGTAATAAAACATCGTAAAAACCATTGCTACATTTATTAAGCATAGGACAAATAGACGCAATTAATCGCGCTACCCTATAGGATAAAACACCTGTGTTTTATCAATCGACGACGGTCTCAGTGTGTTCAGAGCCTTAGAAAGTTATTTAAACCATAGTTTTAGGAAAAAAGTTACAATGAACAATATAAACTTACAATAATTAAAATAGATTGATGCAAAGCAAAAGCAGCTTCTTTATATTTAGGTTGCCTAACTTTGCCTAGAGCTTAAGAACTTAGTTTGGATTCGTACTTTGCCTTTTTATAATCCATTACCTACTCTAATTTCTCCTTTATTTAACTTGTTGTTTGTGATATATAAATCTTCTGGATTCATCACTAAGTATCTTAAAAAAATATTTCTGTAACCTTATTAGATTGCCTAACTTTGCCCATAGCTTTAGAATATTATTTGGATTTATACTCTTTACTTTTTATTAAAATCTATTGAACTAATGTTTTCTATTCAAATTGTAAGTTTTAAGCTAGAATAATCATTAACGTTAAGTTAATTAAGTTATTTTATTTAAAATACTAGCTCATTTGTGTAGCCTAATTTGGTTATCTAACTTTGCCCAAATCTTTAGAACAATATTATTATTTGCAAACATACTTTTTATAATCGATTTCTCTAATTTTTCCCATTTAAAATTACGTTTTTAATGTTACGAAAATCATTAACGTTAACTATTTTATTTAAAATACTAATAGCTTTTTTAGCTATCTAAAATTCATTTGTATAGCCTAATTATTATTTGGTTACCTAACTTTGCACAGAACTAGAACATAATTTGGCAGTCATATTTTTATAATCGATTTTTCAATTTTTCCCATTCCAAATTATGATTTTGGTTACAAAAATCATTCGCATTTTAAATAAATAGAGGATGTTTTAATGATACCACTAGTTAGAACAGATGCTCAATCCTAACCACATCCTATAGATTTGTACCAAACTATATCGAACTAATAAAACATCAATTCAACCGCTGCACTTTAACCAGAACTTACAGTTTATATTTCGGTTAAATAGTTGATTTTTTAATATTCATAGCATCCGGTTAAAGTTTATATACGATTGGATTTACGACTGTTTTCATTGCGGGCTGTTTTATATAAATACGTAACTGTTTCCTGTTGGAAAACAAATAGATATTATTTTTAGTACAATTGCTATCAATTTAATGAATAGTCAGGTTGGTAACTAGCTTAGAGAACTCATCTCAGCAACAAAAGCCCTAAAATCATGTTAAACGTCAAAGTTAATCGTAATTACCTAATCTATATATATAGTAAAAAATATTTGACGACGGTAAAAGAAAAATGCTTACATATATTTATACCTATTCTTATTTTGAGTTCAATAATTGCTATCAATTTAATGAATGGTCAGGTTGGTTAATGGTTTATTAGATCTCTAACAAAAACCCTGGAAATCAATCAGTCAAATAATGTTAAGCGTCAAAGTTAAAAGTTACCTTTATAAAAATATAAAAATATTTGACCCAACTTCACACAATGACGTGAAAAGAAAAATGTATCCCTACCTATTATTATGTTTGTGCAATTGCTGTCAAATTATAATGAACAGTCAGGTTTGACTCTTAGATACGATCTAATGTAAATGTAATCTAAGATACTATCTAATGTAAATTATCTAAAAGTCATGATAAAGTTAAGCTTAACCTAATAAACGCATAAACTAAGAAAACACAAATTAAAATTAATTTATTTGAAAAATCTTGAAACGACAACGTGAAAAGAATTGATTCATAATTATTTTACCTAATAGTACAATGCTATCAAATTAAGTCAGGTTGGTTATTAGCTTCAAGTAAATCTAAAAGCCCTGAAAGTCACGCTAAAGTTAATATTAATAAAGTTTATGTTAATTTGACGACCTCTGTGGCGCGTCGGGCGAACACCCGACTGCGACGCAGAAGGTTGCGGGTTCGATTCCCGCCGGGAACAAGTATTTATGCTGACCATAAATTCTTGTTTCTGGTTCTGGGTGTTTCCTATATGTATAATATGTATATATTTACAAAAAAAAAAAGTATATAAGTAGTTTATCCGTTATCTGGCACCCATAACACAAGCATTAAGTTGCTTAGCTTGGGGCTGGATGGCGATGTGTAATATGTCCTGAAATATTTATTTTTTATTTTTATTTTTTTTTTTAATTATAAAAAAATCATTTACTTTTACTTACTTACTTTTAACACAACAAAAACCAATTAAAATTCACAATGTTTACCTACATAATATTAAAAGGAACATAATTTTTAACCATTAACTGAACGTTTAAACTAAAACAAAAATCAAATAAAAAAACATTTATTTGACACAATGTGATAAGAATTGGTTCAAAATACCTATGTACCTATTGTTATTTTTAGACCAATCGCTATTATCAAATTAAGTCGGTTTGGTTACTCGTGAAAAGAATTGGTTCAAAATACCTACTTATTGTTATTTTTAGAACAATCGCTACTATCAAATTAAGTTGGTTTGGGTACTTTGGTTACTAGCTTGTTAGAGATTACGTTTTGAAACTCACGTTTAAATTAAACGTAACTACATAATAATAGTTTCTTTTACCATTATTTAACTTATTTTTTTATAACCTTAACATAAATAAATCATAATTACATAATCAAGACTAATATTATAAAGAGGAACGATATTTTTTTTTTGTAACTGATAGGCTCCATTACTGCTACACCGATTTTGATAAAACTGGGTATGAGGATACATTGATTCATTGAGAATCCCGACCGACCGAATTACTCTTTAATCCGATATTCTGCTACTACTCGTTTACTAATCAGTCTTCAAGTAGTCGGTGAACTACGTTACGAAGAACCTCCTCCGTGTACTAAAATTGAATGAAAACGGAATATTCTCGGATTTTTTATTTTTACAAACCTATAAATAGATATTCATTTATTGGTGACACAATGTATTAGGTATAGTACCTACCTATTTCGATCATATTATAAGTACCTATATTATATTACTAAAATATTACGTATAACTTTATAGTACAAACAGAAAAAATCTATACCTTATGTGGAAACTTCGACACACTAAAAGATTTTCCAATTTTCCTATTTGGCAAGGTTGCCTCACCCTTTTGTAACATATCCATTTTTTTTGCAATGCCGTAAGTTAAATTTAAGATATTTATGTTAAATGCCTGAATCTATGGCATTTAACATAAATATAAATATTATCGTATACATTCAATTAAAAAGAAATTCTTACTTACAACATTTTAATAACTAGTAGTGCTTTAAATGAAATCGATTCTTAAGAAGTAGTAGGTAGTACTACAGGTACCTACTCCAAAATAATTGAAATATTTTTAATAATAATCTTAAGATTTAATCCAGTAGAAAGAAAGACAATCCACTGGAATCGTTAACAAATTGTCACATTTTTTATTTTACCATAAACGTTTGCCTCATTAAAACTGGTCGACGGTAATTTGGACTCTGATTTACAGTTTAAAACTTTTTTAATGGCTTTATTTAATTTGGTTCTCCTTTATTTTTACACCTGTTATTAGGAATACTAAATGACAACAGTGGTAGGTAAGTGCTAACGAAAATTCTATAGATTTATTTACGATAGAAATACCTATGTAGGTAATAAAATATTTTTATCGGATTTTTCGCGTGAAATGAGTTCCAATTGCTAAAACCTCTAAGTTTAATTTAAAAGTTACATAAATTCATAAGTCAAATTAATTTATTATCTACTACAGGCGAAAAATAACCTACATATTATTTTTCCCATAAGTTAGAACACAAGGGTTTTCAATTTAACCTAAAGCTTTCGATAATTGTTTAATGCAACCTAATACCTAGTTACAATTTAAAGGATGAAGAGTCAAATATATTTTTTGCCAACACTTTGTACATAATTAAATATTTTTTTAAAATAGGCAAAGTTGTGTCCACTTAAGAAATGGGCGGTAACTTTGCATCAAGCCCATATTAAAGTTAAACTTACCTTCAAATGCGTTATCATTGTTCCTCTCGCCTTTTGATACATCAGCATAAAATTCTCGTTCGATAAAACCAAACAAAAAATATAATAAACAAAATTAAAATTAAAAACCCACGGTATAGTTCAAATCACTCTGAATCTTTGGCATTATAATCACGATAAAATCCGTCAACAGTCCGAAAAATAAAACAAAACACACAATAAAATTAAAACAAACACAAAAATGGAACAGTCCACAAAACCGAATAAACCAAATAATAGTTCGTGCAAAAATAACAGTTCGATGTAACGTTCCGAAATCGAACGCAATACGAGAATACGATACTATGGGATGCGGCACACGTGCTGTGCGCGCGCGAGGCCGATACACAATGCTGGCAGATCGAAGCGCTCCGACAATACGCGCGCGCTACAATAACCACCGCCCCCCGCCCGCGCACCGCGCACACGTGCGACAAGGACGCACCGACACTAATGTCACTGCCCTGCAAACAATGCCGTCCTTCGATACAACTTACAACCATTATTTGAATAAAACTTACAATTTTGACCAGAAAATCCGAATACAGGTACGAATATTCATCGATTAGTATCAAAATATCCATGAGTTGTATTGAAGAGTTTAGTTACAATCAATTGTCTATGCGGAATAACAGCTTTCATGCCGCGGAATCTATACAAAGCGGTTCTGCCCATCCTTTTCTAGCGAGCGATGTGTGCGTGCCAACGCGCGCTCTCTCCCGCTCGCGCGCATTCTTGGCGACTAGGCGCGGTTTTGTCTCACTCTAGGCTCCGCCCAGGCGAGCGTCTTTGCGCGGCCGACTGCAGTGTGCGTACAGAATAGGTCCGCATTGTGAAACGATTTCGCACACCACAATGCTAAGGTGGGTGTGTGTATCTATGAGGGCGTTTAAAAAGTCAATACAATCTCTTACATTTGTATTCGTGGAGAAAATTTTCTTTCTAGATCCGTTGTTCGGCTGGGCGTGTTGAGGCATTGTGTTTCAAGGCGTGGCTTATGGGAAACGTTCTATTGTGTCGTTACGATTGTGATTGGCGAACACTATTGTTGTATGACCTCGGACCATCATCCAAATATCGCTAGAGATATTAATATTATACGACAGGCGACACATGAGTTATCATGCCAATATGTCAGCCACTGAATAACTAATATTCGTAGGTACATATCTATTAATGTTGTGAATCATTAATTAAAATCAAAAAGTAGGTATTGACATGCCCTTAGTACATAGCTAACAGACTGATAGATGACCTTTGTCTTTTTGACCTTTGTGAGCATGATCACAAAAAACAATACGAACCCCATGAGTTTCTGGTGTCTTTTTTTCATTGGGCCCGTTCTGAAGACACACATCCTAACTTAGTTTTTAAGACGATTCAATGTGATCTCTTGGAAATTATCCTAATTAAATATTATTATTTTTTAAATTTTTTTTAAACAATATAGCCTTGCAATTGACCTCATCTCACCTGATGGGAAGCGAAAATGAGGTCGAAGATGTAGCATGTTCGCATAGAAGGATTTACATTTTGACTTCACTTTTGCTTCAATTGACCTATCTAATAAGATAGGAAAAGAATAATAATTCATCTTTCACTAGGTATGTTAATTCCTTCATTACCTACGGCCTAAGTCATCCTCAAACCAAATTTCATTAAAATCAGTCCAGCCTTTTTTGAGCCTATTAACTATAGTAAACAAAAGTATAAAGCCCCGAAGAAAAGCCAGATCTCTATTAATATGAGTAGGTATCAAATAGTTTGAACTCTTTGATTCCACTGCGTTACTTTTTTATGTCGAACTAATAAACACTTATCTTTTGAACGAAAAACCGCCAAAAGGTCATTAAAATCCACATTATTAAATAATATAACAAGCTTTTAAGAGCTTCTAAGTATCTATTTTAAGCTTTTATCTAAATTTTTGATTACCATTTTATGGTTGATAAAGTTTTTTATGTAACAATTATTTAGTTAATAAAGCACCTATCTGTAATTTCATTCCTTTCTAGTTTTAGTTTATAACATCATATTTAAATTTTTTTTTTTTTTTTTTGACATATTACACATCGCCATCCAGCCCCAAGCTAAGCAACTTAATGCTTGTGTTATGGGTGCCAGATAACGGATAAACTACTTATATACTTTTTTTTTGTAAATATATACATATTATACATATAGGAAACACCCAGAACCAGAAACAAGAATTTATGGTCAGAATAAATACTTGTTCCCGGCGGGAATCGAACCCGCAACCTTCTGCGTCGCAGTCGGGTGTTCGCCCGACGCGCCACAGAGGTCGTCAATTAATTTATTAAATTGATAATAACGAATAGATGTAATTTACTTAATAGTCTTGTTTTAAACACAGCGCCATCTAGCCTTAACCTAAGCAACTAAGCTTGTGTTAGATAAATGATAAATTACATTATAATAGGTAAATACAAAACAAAATCGAGCCCAAAAGAATCGGTTACATACATACAAGCAAGCAAACGTACAGGTGAAACTAATAAAAGCGTGTTAAAAATGTTAGTTAGCTCCAGAAATATTATTTTAGTCGAGTCATTTCCTTCTGAACACGATCTACTAAGCTGTCCTACACCATTCTCACGCAAAAAGGTCTGAATTAAAAAAGTCTACCTAGTTGCATAAAACATCCCCTAAACAAGTAGAAGTACAAAACATATGTTTTGTATAGTTACCCACAAATTCTTACCTTACTTAGTAAAGGCAACTTCGTCTCAACTTAATTTTGCCAAACTAAAAATAAAAGCATTATAATTAAGGACCCTAAAACATCGTATATGTACCAAAATGCAAATGGATCCATTAAACACTAATGTCCTACCCACCCCAACAATATTAGACAAGTACTGAACCAAGCAGTCATGATATTTCACTTAGTTTTTAAAACGTTAGCTCTCACGTAAGTAGCCATTTCCATTTAGAACGTTTAAGTGGAGATTTTTTACTGTAAAAAGAAATTTATTACCGGTTTAGACTGTTCTAATGTGTTTGGGCAGCTTTTAAAATATCGCTTTCCATTACTGATTTGGTTAAACTGAGTTTTTTGATGTATAAATACGTTTTTCTGCTGCAATTGCATTTAAATTTTATGATTGGATATTTAGCAAATTATTGACTGAGTTAAGATTTAATGCATCACTTTAAGTGGTAACTTTGCCAATGTTAATTATCAATAATTCGGCAAAATTGACACTCTTTATTTATAAGAGCAGTGTTGGCCCAATGGTAAATATTTCGACTTCCATTCCAATGGCCGTGCACCAATGGAGTTCTCAACTAAATTTTTAATAGCTATTAAGGCATAACTTCGTTGTTAATGAACCGATTTTGAAAATTCTTTTTTTAGTGCTTAAGTAGGTCGTTAAATAAAAGCGCCTCAACAAAAAGTAAGGTCCTTTTTATACATACTTAATTAAAAATAAATACCTAGGTATCAGCAACTTGATCAACGTCATTAATATTTCAAAGTCAATCGTAAAATCATGAAATTAATGTGAACTGTGCATAATGTTAAAAATTAAATTAAGAAACAAAGTATCGTTAATTTATAGCGGTATCAACTTTTAATAGCATGTTATTAAGGTAGCTTTGATACTTAGCTATCATAGATTGAAAATTAAAGCTATCATGTCGTTGCTTATCTCAAGTGACATGTAGTAATTCCTCATTAAGAGGATAACATACCACGTATTTTCCCATACAAAAAAGTACTTTTCTCTCCAATACTGTCTGATTTCTATTATTTTATTTGTAAATATAAAGTTTTTCCTTGAATTACCTACTTAATACTTAGTTATTGACGTGACAACGTTTTATAAATTGGTTTGCCGGGTGACACTTCAAGAAACTGCGTTACGCTCCGCTGACGTTATGCGCTCACAATGAGAGCGAGTGAGAGGCACGCGGGCATGGTTAGCCCGCCTAAGAGCGAGAGAGACAGACATAAAAAGTGAAAGGCACGCGTCCCTTCCACTCGAGCACAGTTGTTGTCACGTAAAACTTTCGCCCGTATACAGACTTTACAGGCAACCAGTATTTTTTTTAATAAGTTAAAATTATATATTTTTTCCTAATAAATAAAACTACTAGGTACTTAATTTGAATACAAATTATTAAAGCGATTCTAATCAATCAATAACAATTATTGCAATTTAATAGATGAAAACAGTTCTGCCCCAGAACGCAAATTCCATCAAAAAATATCATTAGAATACACAAAAATATAGCGTAAAATTTTGATGACACAATTACCGTGTCATGGTCTTGATCAAACTATTTTCGGATTTGAACTTCACGCGAAAGAAAGTCGAATTAAAATATCCATACATTTATTTATAAAACATACCTATTTGCATATTCAGTCTAACTTATGATTATAATTTGAATCTATCAACATTCATACATATCAACACTACATGTAATAAAGTGTTTATCTCTCTATCTATCTATACATGTTTCCAGTCAACATAATCTAATCACATTGTACTCAGAGATACTCGCTTTAACATCTAAAATTAATTCCCATCATATTATAACTTGCAACCCTTCATAATCTCCCCCTTATTTTCCGGATAACGGGTCTATTTTCGCCCTCTCGCGTTCTTCCGGAACTAAACCAAACTTGCCTAATATACGACAACTTTGCCCTTTATGATCTAAAGTACGGCAACTTTGCCCTTTAAGGTCTATGAAGTAAATACGTTGGTGCTCTTAATGAATATGGGCAGGAAAATTTCGTACCTTCGAATTAAGTGCCATATACGGAAGTAGGATCTACCTATCTTAATTTTATGAATTTGTACGATTTAAATTGTATTAAACTTGTTTAATTGTTTGAATGTTGTGTAAAGACAAAAATGCGTTAAATAAAATGAAATAGGTAAACGACACCTGCGAAGCCAAAAGTCGTGGATTTCTACACTTACAAATTTTCGTTTTACCCTGTATTTTGTATTTGCTGTACTTTTGTACCAAAATAGTTTTTGCGTATGATAAAGTCTTTTGTTTTTATACTTTTTTAACTATTTTTAATGTACCTACTATCTATCTTTGATTCGTCCATGCATCCTACATAGGTATACGTGCTGTTGTCTTAAGTAAATTAATTTGGCAAAGATACACACCCTAAATTATTATACCCCCAACTTTACCCACCCACCTTATTACCTTTAAATACTTACCTACAATTCCTTCAAACAAAGCCTTTCAAAGACTTCTAAGAAAACATATCGAACTTTGAATCTAAACCTTTGAAACTTAGGAAATTCCCCTGTTACGGTACAAACAAAACACCAAAAACCAATCAAGTAATTGCGTGCCACCCCCGAATTGGGGTCGATAATCTTCATTACTAGGACTAAAGTGGGAGGGGGTGGTGAATGTTGCTATATTAAGGAAAATCTCTTTATTTTAGGGAAAATTAATTCGCAAAATAACAATAATTCACGAAATTTTCCTAATATGTTCAATTTTCAGATCTATAAAGTTACAAATGGGTTAATTTGTGAGTTTTTTAGTTTTCCGTACGCAAGGGGTAATAACGGGACCCTATTACTAAGAGTTCACTGTCCGTCCGTATGTCTGTAAAATTTTGACACGATAAAATGAGCAGAGACCATTCGTGTTACTTATTCATAGTTTTGTAACTTCGACAAACAAAAAATCAAATATACAAGAAAACACGATGTTTTTTTTAAATTTAAATCAATGACATTAAAAGTAAGTATCTACTTTTCTAGGTAGATAGGTTATTCAACCACAAGTGTAAAAACAAATCAGAAACTTAGGGTAGAAAGCAATAAGCTTTTAAGAAGTTTATGGTAAATCTTAAGTAGGTAGTTACAAGTTGAAAGCGTGGAATTATCCAAAGTAACGGATAGCAACTCCTACAGAAAAAAGCCAAGAGAGTAAAAACAACAATTTACAATTCAACGAAATAAAACACGTTTCCTTCTAAGACGAGAGACAATAATTTTACCACAAAATAAGGGCAATAAAAACTTGGAACACCGCCAAGGGGCCACCCTGCTCCACATGTGAGGGGGAGGGTGGTAAGGCAGACTCCACATATTCTTCCACGCCTGCGCCTCAATATAGGTCACATTGTCCTAAACGCGATCAAAGGAGCTCCTTCCCTTGTCTGTGTGCACAACACACACATATAATTATTATTTAGCTATTAATATAAATAAACTAGCGACCCGCCCCGGCTTCGCACGGCTATATTATGCATGTACTATACATATAAACTTTCCTCTTGAAACACTCTATCTGTTAAAAAAAACCGCATCAAAATCCGTTGCGTAGTTTTAAAGATTTAAGCATACATAGATACAGGGACAGAGAAAGCGACTTTATTTTATACTATGTAGTGAAGTGATATATTGCAGAACATTCCACATATCGCAATCTAAGCTAGATTTGTGGTATGGGTGCTAGACAACGGATATACTACTTATTTACTTTTCTTTTGTAAATTCATAGAATACATAGAAACAACCAGACTACCTACATACAAATATCTGAGCATAAATACTTGTCTGAGTCGGGAATCGAAACCGCGGCCCTGTGTTTGGCAGTCCGGCATGGTGACCATTGTACCAACTGCGTCGTTAAAAATACATTATTCTAGGAGATACCTACCATTCTTTAAGATAGAACTGAGAAATTTGTAACAAATTGGCTCTTTTTGTTAGATACTTTATAATCCGACCATAGCAGGAATCGAGCATAGGTATAGGGAAATTAACCGACCAATTTAGGTGCAAAAGTTACCTATTATTAAAACTGAAGATGGGTGAAATATCCGTGCCTGGCGTGAATACATTGACAACTCGACCTACATGTTTTTTTTTTTATTAGCATAAACGCTTCCTAAGCACATATATTTATATGTGTCAAAAAATCAGCCATTTATCTACATAAATTTTAGAGCTATGACCTTTGGCATCATGTTGACATCTCCCATTTTTGCGTGTTTTACTTGACAAATGCAGATGTCGATAGCACTAACAATTAAAAATATCGAATACATCGACTTATTCAATAAAACTATTTTAAACAATCATATTATAACTTAACAAATCTAGATATCAAGTTACGGCCGGCCAGAATATTTTTATTTTATTTTAATAAATCGAGATATCAAGTTACGGTCGGCCGGAATATTTTTATTTTATTTTAACAAATCGAGATATCAGGTTACGGCCGGCCGGAATATATAATTATTTTTATACAGAACACACTCTTTATCGTATCTTTTTTCAACATATGCTTTTTCCGAGGGGGGGGGGAGGGAGGAAAGGTCATGTCCCACACCATGAAGCTCTAGGAGGGGATAATCGACTTTCGGATCCGACAGGAGTGTCTCTGGGTGTCAATATGGTTTCCGCCCTGCATGGCACCATGGACCCTGTTTTCGCCCTAAGGATCGTTAAGGATCGTCGAGAAATACAGGACGAAGAATACGCCTCTGCATTTTCTATTCCTAGATCCACGGAATCAGAATTTCGGTACATGTCTCTGATGATTTCAACATAAGCTTCCGGCACCCCTTTGGACCGCAGCGCCCACCAGATCATCATGCGAGGAACACAGTTGAAGGCCAACTGCGAACTGCTGTTGGTGACACTAAGTCCTTCCCTGTTACCGTTGGAGTCCACCAGGGTTCCGTCCTCAGCCCGTTCCGGTTCAGCGTAATATTGGATGTACTGTCCGTCCCATCAGGGATACACACGAGCAGCCTCCGTGGCTGCTCATGTACGCTGATGATATTGCGCTGGCGGACTCAGATAAGGGGCGGCTGGTCCAACGTGTACACACGTGGAAGGAGTCGCTTGAGAACAGCGGTTTGCAACTGAATGTGGCGAAGACAGAGTACTTGGCTTGCAATACCACAGATCCCACACCCGTCTGCGTAGACGGTCATATGGTCGAGCGGACAGACCAGTTTAAGTACTTGTGATCTGGGCTTCACGTCAAGTCACTCATTTCAGCGCTTGAGCCTAGTGGCGTGAGGTGACTGGTGTCATTTGCGACCCCAAAATGCCGGTTAAACTAAAGGGACAGATCTATAAAACCATCATTAGACCTGTCCTTTTGTATGGTAGTGAGGCGTGGCCGGTGCTTGAGCGACATAAGCAGGAGCTGCGAGTCACGGAGATGAAGATGTTGCGCTGGATGTATGGAGTGACGTTAAAGGATCGCGTCAGGAATTCCCGCATTCGGGGCAGCCTTCATGTCCGAGACATTGCAGATAAATTGCAAGAATGTCGCCTACGCTGGTACGGTCACGTCTTGCGTAAACCGGCTAGTTACGTGGAGAACAAATGTCTTGCCATGGCGCCTCCGCCGGGTCGTGGCAGACTGGGTAGACCCAAGAAGTGCTAGCTTGACGTCGTAAAGGGTGATATGCGTGCAAATGGCCTTACTAACCAGGATACCGAAGATCGTGCGAAGTGGAGGCGTAAAAGTAGGAAAGCGGAAACGGGCTCCTGAGAGGGATGCAACCGGGAACATCACTCGGATGATGATGATGATGATGATGATGCTGATATTGAAGTTTCTGAGTCGTAATGTGATACGACTCAGTAACTTCAATATCAGCACAACCTGATGATCATTGTGAGGCGCATTACACAATGAAAATTCCATTAAGCTAGTTTTTAATTTAGATTTTTTAATTTAACTTGGACAATTAAGGGTATTATCTATTTTTATCTTCATCTTTTCTTGCATTTATAAAATAAGATAAATTAAAAACGTACACCTGTTTATCCTTACTTTTATTATTATTGTAAAAATGTATTTTTGTTTCAAATTTCCTTTTTTTTTAAGTATTCATATACCTAAATTTACGTTTTAACAATTAAAACAATAGAACTAACATGGTGAATAACTTGATTAATTAAAAATAAGTTAAAAATACGCTCTGTAAGTCGAGTTATCAACTTATTCACAGTAAATTACAGACTTGACATGTCTTATATTGTGAAAACTACGTACAATTTTAATAATTCATTAGCATCACTATAAAGATACCATAAAATAACATTCATAGCCACATAAACATCTACATTTTAATAATTTATCGATTCAGGACAACATGTCAAACTTTAAAATGGCCGCCCTGTAAAATTGGTGTTTTAGTGATGTTAACATATTCACGCCAGGCACGGATATAAAACAAAATGTAATTAAAGTGTGAATCTCAGAGGCGGATCTCTCGGAGATCGGGTCACTCCGCCATTAAACCCAAAAATAACGGTGTAAAATAAAATAAAATAATTAAAAGAATTTTGCTTCCACACAGCGCCATCTAGCCCCAAACTAAGCAACTAGGCAAGAAATGTTGGCTTGGATACGATCTTAAGAGGATAATAAGGAAAACCCTAATAAAAAATAAAAACGAGTCATTTTTAAAGTAGATAAGTATTTCAATAGATATTTTTACCTTGTTTATATGTTTTTTATTTTTACTCGATATTTCGATGTTGTTTTCAGCACGATTTTCACGAGACTGGAGTTACTACTACTGTATCAAATTAGTATCTCCTTTCGCGTACATTTCCTCAACACGTCACTGATCTTACTCATAACTCGATTAGTACTTGATAGTTAAACGTTTTTAATTACTTTAGTAGTGGTAAAATAACCACAGTAATTTAAAATCCTATGCGAACTTGAGTAGGAGACTCGAGGTACTAATCTTTCGAGGTAACGACCCGTCGAGATAGAGATAAAGGTATTGAACATCGAGCTATAGTCATTCGAACTTGAACTTGTTCTATTTTATATTCTGTGACTTGAGTAGAAGATCATAGTATCTACTTTCAAAGTTCGCCGGAAAAGCTATGCTATTGAGAAACCAGACCGATTAGATTCAGCACACATCGCTTTTAAAATAGATAGCCATCTGTGGACAGATTGTCATCTATAGATAGATTAGTATCTACGAATGTAGATGGACCGCTAAGTGATGCCAATTAGACGGTGCCGCGCCCTCCTTACTCAGAACTTTATTTTAAGTTGGATTAATTAACTGTTTGGTCAGTTAAGTCTTTTTAAATTGATAAATATACGCTGTAATTATTTTTTCCTACGAAAAATTTATACAAAGGAAAACATCATGATGAAAGTTTCTCTGGGTACGGTCGATTAAGCTGTGAGGATATTGGTGCTGGGCAAGCTTACAGCATCTTAGACATCTTCATGTAATTATTTCCAGGCAACCTTTATTAGAATGGCTTTAGTTTTATAGTTATATTTATACCCTTTATTACGTAAGTAGTTACAAATATACATAACATTAAGATAATCTATAATATAAAAATGAATCGCAAAATGTGTTGGTAAGCGCATAACTCAACAACGCTAGGACCAATTTGGCCAATTCTTTTTTTGTTGTGTTTGTTATTGTCAGGAGAAGGTTCTTATGAAAGAAAATATTAAGAAAATTGCGTAGAAAATTATTACGCGGGTGAAACCGCGGGGCGCAGCTAGTTTTAAATAATTTTAACACACATTTTTATCTATTTTTTTTAGGAAATTTTACGTTTTATAAAAAGGTTTATTCCATAATGGGGTTTCTTTGAAGATTTTTACTGGCATAAAGCACGAATCGTGTGAAACTAAATTTAAAAAAAATTAGTTAGAAGATGATGATTAACTTATCTTACAAACAAAACTCGAAAGGAATATCAAAAATTATCAAAATAAATGTCTATAACCTGTTAGCCTTGAATTAATATGATTCAGTGACCTTGCTGATATTTTATAGTTCTTTTTTACACTACCGTTAAGAACTGGTATTTCACACTCGATAAGAAAGCAAGCCATTCCCACGACCGCTTAGACAAAAACATATCGTAAATTCGAGAAATATGATTATAACAGTGATCCATTCTATAGAATAAATGCAATCATACACCAATCTTTTATATCTTAAACAGTCATAATGAGTGTTTTACAAGTCAATATTATTCAAACATTTTAATACCTAACGTAATGATAGTAAATTAGTCGTTTTTTATATACTAATAGCCTAATCCTGAGACGTATCAAAGAATAATTATTCAAATTTCAATTTACTAACTTCAATTCCGAGTCCAATAAATACAGATAATATCGTTTTCACATAAGAATTTACAGATGGACGATATAAAGGTATCATTTACACTAATTTCTAATTAATTATTTAAAGAACGTGTCACACATCAGATACAGTTATCACTTAGGCAAAAACTGATACCGTCCTTTCAGAAAGCTAAGCCAATAAGGCACAATTAGCTCGACCAATTACAATGAGAAAATCCAATAAAAAAGAGAAAATTGTCTCACATTTAGGTATTTTTCCACGACTGGGCGGTTCTGGTGTATTACAATAGGGCATTGTGTTGTGGGCGTCAGCTATTGTTGCCCGTCGACCAATCGGAGGGCAGCATTTAACAATAACGCACCGAATCCGCCGTCGGTCTATTGTCGGATTGGCGTCACGCGATTGTTTGGTAAGTTTGCCTTAATTGCGTTCTTTATTTGGAACCGTTTGTGGGTGTTATCATATAAATGACGCGCATCGCCATAATACGTGTATAATTTTATTAGTAACACTCTACCCTTAACTGGGTCGCGATAATTTATTGTTTCTTTCATTGAAATTTCCAATTAAAGTCACATACTAGTGACCTGGCCCGACTTCGCACAGGTAGCAGAATCTTAACTAATCACACATCTATATCTTCACTGAATCACTTCGTCTATTAGTGAAAACCGTATGAAAATCCGTTCAGTTCAATTATTAAGATTATCGTGTTTTTATACACAGACAGAATTCGGCTAAGGGAATTTATAATTACTGCTAATCATAACCTCTATCACTAAAAATAAAAGTAATAATTATAATTAGGTATTTAATTTACTAACAGACGTTTACATAAACGAAAACCAACAGACAGACAAGAAATAAACCTTTATATTCCACAACATGAAAGAGCTTTTCAAACATGACAAAATATCATTCAAGACGTTTACAAAAGGCGACCTATCTCCGTGTAAGGCGAATAAAAGGAACAAAACACGTATACACCGAGAACTGTACATTTCAAGACGTTGGGGCTATAAGGGTGGCTACCGTGACAGGAGTTTGGTGGTATGAGGACGGGGTGAACACTTTACAAGACAAAACAAACAGAAATAAACCCTATTACCGTACTTTACGAATGTTAACAACAGCAAAATACATTGGTTTTATCTAACATTGTCCATTTACAAAAGAGCCGTAAAAATGCATTGGGTTGCTCCGGTTTTGCCTTGTTTTGGGGTTGGGGAGGCGGGGTGAGAGTTCCAGTTTATACTGGTTGGTTTGAAAAAACTATAGAAATGTTGAAAAATTGAAATGTGTTAACTGAAACTGCAAAAACACTTACAGCCTTATAATGTATTTTTGGTATTAATTTTATCATCTCAGTAAAAGTATTGTTTAAAAAATACCATGGTACCGGCCACGGGAAATTCTCATACAAAATCTCGTTTCTAATCGATATTCCGTATCGCTATCTCATAGTACGGGGCCGGTCAGTTCCACCTGGTCCCTACATCCGGTCTCAGATATGCTTATTGCTAATGAGCTACGCCACAGATTGGAGAATAGTCAATATTAAAACCTTAGTATTAAATTGTATCTAGTTTAAAAAGTTTTTATGTTGTTTTCTTTTCTTATAATCTTTTTGTTTTGTCTCCGTAGATATAAATAGGTAATCTATTTGTGGTAAGGTGTTACGACGGCTTAGACTTGAGCTGTTAAATGTAGAACGTTATGGGATTAAAGGTAGATAGAGTAACATTTTAGTAGTTAGGTAGATAGATAGATAACTTTTTTTGTACAACACAGGAAGAAACATAGAACACGATATACACAAAGTAAAGTAATAGCTAGAAAGTGTAAGTTGCACAAATGAAAGCGATTTCTTTCAAAGCAACCTTTGGATGGAAAAAACTGATTAGGTGTCATAGTTATACTAATAAAAGCAAATATATTCATAATTATCTAGGTACCAATAAGTAGTAAAGGAAGGAAGAAAAGATTTTTTTGATTTTTGTTTATAATAAACATGTTCTGAAACTACTAGATCGATTTTGAAAAACCTTAGTATGAAACCTGGAGAGTAATGTAGGCACCCGACATGAAACAAAAAAATCTTTATAATATTTATTTTAGTTTGTTACATCACATAATATATTTTGCTAGGTACCTATCTACTAAGATATAAGAGGGTAGGTATCCAGTTTTTCAGTAAAATCTTCACAACAGACAAACAAAAGTCCCCATACAGAGAGAAAAAAGACAAATATCCCGTCGCATTGACCAGGGCCGTACCATGCCGTCCCGGGGGTGGTGGGACCAAAAAGTAAAAAGTGGAACGAAGAAGCGTAGGAAAAGAGCAGTGCGCCTTTGTGTGCCACCCTCCTAGCGTATCGTTAGCAAAAAAGACAACAAAATATCGACTAAAAGTTTTAAAATGTTGTGGTTTCATTTAGTCCTTTTTTATTGTTTTTTTTTGTCTTAACCTAATAGATGTAAAATCTATGCTCACGTAAAAAACAAAAAATATTACATAGATTTTCTTTATTACTGAAATTAAGTACAAAAAAATACTTTGAAATTACTGGAACGATTTGAATTCAACTCGTAAAAGTAATAATTTGACTTTATTTATTAGTTTAAAAAGCTTTGAATTTCTTTATTACTGAAATTACAAACAAAATACTTTGAAATTACTGGAACGATTTGAATTCAACTCGTAAAACACATAACCCTCCCTTTTGGCTTCGCCGTAGTCGGGTAAAAAGTTATAATTTAACTATATTTATTAGTTTAAAAAGCTTTGAATGATTACCATTTTTGAATAGGTTCAATTAACTAGATCATTGGTATGTGACTTACTTAAAAAATCACAGTTGATAAATACTGTGTTCGTCTCTTGTATTGCACCGGTTTGTTCTGAGCCTAAATATCTTAAAACCTATATAATATAAATAAATAAACTAAAAACCTATCGCAATAAAGTTTAACCTATAAAATTATCTAAACCAACAAAAGCATCGAAGTTATTTATTTTGACCAATGCCTACTTACTCTTTTATAGGCTTTTGAACTACCATGGTTATTTTCATTATTTTCGAAATAATATTATTATGTAGCTCCACGAAATAAATACAAAAATCATGGCAAGTAGGTATTCTGTTTTAATTAACCTAAGTTGATTTTTAATAAGTTATTTTGCTATCCCTACACAGCTAGATAACTTTGCCAAGCTCGTCTGCGGGGGAGGCGAAATTAAGAGACACTTTGTGTAGATTCATAAAGGAATGTTTATACCTACCTACTAAGTATAGATATGTACTAATGTTTGTATTTAAGTATAAGTATCTTTATGTGATGTTTTATTCAGATAATTTCGATGTTTCAGTCTATACCTACCTGTAAAATAAGCAAGTAATAAAGATAAACCTAAGGCCGGGCTCAATTTTTTTTTTGCCGTGACAACGTCTTATAAAATGACGAACACCGAACTGCACTCACAAAAAGTGTTATATTATTGACATGGTAGATAACCACAACAAGGTTGTCTGTCATGTTATGGGAACGTGAGTTATTGACACGGTAACCATAGCAACGTATTATCGTTGCTATGGCTTACCTTATACCTTGATTCCATACTAACTTTCACCCGCGACTTTGTCTGCGTAGGGGCCGATTCGTCCATCGAATTTATAGGTAATGTGATTGATTTAATTAAGTCAAGACTTTGAATTTTATATTTATAGATTTTCGTCATTGTTTCCTTCTTTAAATATCTCAATTAAAATCTGACCAAAAACAAATTATGATTGATATAGTCAGTCGACCTAAATGTTAGGAAGTGTGCGTGCCAAAACGTTTACAATCGTCCATCATAACCGCATTGGCAAGTGCACTTAGCGGGGACATAATCTATTGTTAGTAATATAGTTGGATTGGCATAGTATAACACGAAAAACTAGACAAAATAAAAATAGATAAAGTAATTATTTATTCTAAAGTTATTATAAGCGGGATATCTAAGTACCATAAAAACAAAAAAAAAACTTGTTAAATATCGTTTTTAATAAGTTGACTTTTTTAAATAACCATATTAGTTTAAAATTTCCTGAAAGTAAATCTGTCATTTATAAAGGTGCGAAAATGACAAAAGAGTATATCCTATCAAAGGCTTATTAAATTTTTAATGATTAAGGGGGTTAATTATTACACAAAAATGTTCCATTAGCCTTGTCTTTTGAACTAGAGTGAACTGTATGTAGAATGATAATTAAGAAAGGTTGCCTGGAAGAAATCGCTTTCAGCGTTAAGGCCGCCCATTTGTGCAACTTGTACTTTCTATTACTTTACTTTGATTTGTATATTTTTATGTTTCTTACTGTGTTGTACAAATAAAGTTATTTATCTAAATACATTACATTAAAATTTTGGAGAAAATGGTCTAGTCAATACTTACCTTTTAAATCCATTTTATCTATTAGTTTCAACTACGTACAATTAATAAATGAAAAAAGAGAATTATCTAATATTCCGTCTAAAATATTACTCATATACTGTGCTTATTTTAACCAAACAATATGTTAGCCTATACATGAATGAAACAAAAGTTGCTCTACCTCATTGCAAATGTCATATGTGAACGAAATGAACGAGAGAACGAACGGAAATAACATCTAACAATGATTCCACTTGTTTAATATATCAAATAATGCATTGTTTTGTTCTATTAAATTGTTGTTTGTTTGTAAATTATTTTTGGATAGTCTTTTTTTTTGTTTAAGGTGTCTGCCCACTGTACTAAAGCATATAGAACTTAATGGATTCTGCAAGAAATTTTAACCGTTAGTGCGTATTAAAATATCCGCCTTCAAGTGAGACTTATGTAAGTAAAATCACATAACACTGCTACTAAAAAATAAAAGACGAAACATCCGCCTAATAAATTAATATAATAATAATAAATAAACAGTGGCTAAATACAAACACCATTAGCATATGACACCGCGACTTTAGTGGTCCGGGACTGGTCTAATTGATCGTAAATTATTATAATTTGCTCGCGAGTGAAGCAGGGTGATTTGGTAGCGAGCGAATATGACCATTAATTGATGGGATAAAAAATTACAGGATAAGATTTTGTTTTATTTGTGTTTTGTTACCTCGGAACTGTTTTTGGATTTTATTTTTTATTTAAAGAATACAACGTGTTTGCACGAAGGATTTCTAGACGTCTATGCGAACAACTTTAATTATTGTTCAATGACTTTAGGAAATTCGAACATTTTTTGAATTTTTTTAGATTTTGTTTACCGGTTGTGCTGCTGTTTTTGGCAATAAATTAATCTTTGAAATAGTAATAGTAACTCTACCTATAGCCAAATAACCTACAAAGGTCAATGACATTAACCTCCAAGAAACAGCTGATTTTTGAGTCTGCGCGAGTCGCTATGCGAACAACTTTTGTTCTACGACTATTTAAAATTCGAAGATTTTTTTGAAAAAATATTTGGTCTTGTATACCGGTTAATACTGAAAAATCAGCTGTTTTTGGCAATAAATTTTAACGTTTAAAATAGTAGTAGAAACTCTATAAACAAATAATATACATAAAGTCCCTTACCTTTAACTCTAACTCTAAAAAACAGCAGATTTTTGAGTAAACATAGGTAAACAACGTCTGAATCCTTAGGTAAGAGTATAAATTTCTTCTGAGTCAAGTGGACGGAGAACTTTTGTCGTCGGACTGTATTTAGGTATTCTTCATTTTGACAGGTGAAGTAAAACATATGAGTGTAGGTTATTATTAATGAAAAGTGACAAAAGACAACAGGATGACGTGGGAATGGCTAAGCAAAGAAGATCGAATGCACTGTTAAAAGCAAAATAAAGCGCACTTCACTATTAGGCTGTGTTACACACAGAGAACATTGGTGAACAGTACTAATTACCCGTGATAAAACCCGCGGCTTATATGGGTAAGTATTGGCTAGTTCTTTCTATTGTGTTATGGTGACCAGCCTACTCCATCTAATACTAAGTTATTTTGTTTTTCCTTTGCTTATAAGCGCACTATCATCATATCAGCCACAGGAGCCTACTGCTAAACATAGGCCTCTCCTATAGATTTCCAGAGCGATTGGTCCCTTCCCCCTGCGTCCAATGGCTTCCCAGGACTTTAATTAAGTCGTCTGTCCAACAAGTCGGAGGCCATTCCCGCGCTGCGTGTGTGTACATTTTTCACTTTCGTTAGGTTTTGAGTCACGGCTATCTGATTTTTACCGATACCTAAGTCATTTCATAGTCAGTTTAAGTTCTGTGTGAGCTCTTCTCTCATTGGATGGCCATGGTGTTTGTGTAATAACAAATAAGGTACCTGCGGATATTAAGGGCCTCTAAATTTTTTTTAGCGGTCCTATAAATATTATTAGTGACAAAATAACAAGAAAATAAACAAATTAATTGTTTTTCAGATTGAAAATAAAGGCTATATTTATCTAATGACCTGTTTTTAAGTAGTTTTTGTTAGTTTTTTTAACGAAATTTATTAATTTTTGAATTAAGGTTTTTCGTTCGCTACATCGCAAACCTTATGACACCTTATGCGTTCGCGTACCGGATGCTGCGATTGTGCGCGCGAGTGGCATCGCGCCGGAAACAGCGACATTTCGCGCCAAAACACACCGCTATTACCGGCTGAAGAAATATTATAATCAAGTGATATATCAATGAATTATTTACGTTTGATTGAAATTAAAATGTGTTGTCTTTTGGACCTGATCAATAGATTTTTATTTTTAGTTAGTATTTTTGAAGCGAGAATTGAACTCGCTACCATCTTTCTGGTGTGCTGTTAAAAAAACTGGTTCTCTAATATAATAGTTTTGCAATAAGCACACACCTCCGGATAATAGTTAGGTACCTACTAAATAAAATAAGATATCATCAATAAATTAACCGATTAGCAAAGTAAATAACCATCTCCATAATAAAATACAATGTTGCCTTTTATTTTAATTGTGCAGAGTTTGTGCAGTAAACAACAGTGCACTTGCATGCGTGGACTCCATTCTTAAGCGAGCACGACCCAGAATAGACTACAATAATTCATAAATGTTATGCGTGCAAGCATCGACAATATTACACTTGGGTTCGGTTAAATTGGCAGTTTTGAAGCGATACTACTGACGTCCGCCAACGGAGAAAACGTGAAGGCGCTCAAATATAATTTAACTTGCAATGTTTATATGTATGTTTGTTCGGTTGTTTTAAATCAACGGCTGTCGTTTTTACCAGTCTAGGGGATCCGACGAGCGTGAAAAAAATCTCGACAGGGGGACGGTCGGGAGTAGGCGATACGTTAGGGGAGCCGAAAAAAAAAACGGCAATTACTAACATTGTAAAATTACTAACAAATTGAATTAAAGTGTGTTAATTGAATAAATTAATGATAGGATATTGATTTCAATTGTCATTCAACTGAGATTGGGTTAAATTGGCAGTTTTGAAGCGATACTACTGAAGTGCACCAATGGCGATACTTAATAACAAAATTAATGGATCTGTATTAACTCTGTATAAAAATGTATTGCAATTATTGTCATTCAACTTTCAGCCTAAAGATCATTGATCGTCTTTTGTTTCAGTTTCAATCGGCTTTTGGAGTCTTTTTTAGGGCACACGGCTCTTTAGATCTTATATTTTATTTATTATGTATTCTCTTATTACTTCATTTGTTTTTTTTTTTTCGTTTTTATTTTACTTTTGTTTTATGTCAGTCCTTTTATGTTTGTTATGTACTACTTTATGTCGTGTACTTGTCCAAATAAATGTTTTATTTTCTTTATTTCTTTCTTTACTAAGTTCTTTAATGAAAATAGAAAAAAAAATATGCTCACTAATTCCATGCAGTTTTGAAATTGAACTAGTGCAAACTATTTTTTTTCTTATTACGTCCTTTGTTGTTAAATAGAAACTAAAGATGGTCAAATATCTGTAGGCTGAAAAACGATTCAGTTGGATGACAAATACTAGCCCAATGAGTATTGGTTTAAGCTGAGCATCTATACTTAAAAATAAAGAATTAAATTGAATATTTTTATCTATGATGCCACTTCAATCAAATCTTACTTTAACAAATTCAAACAAAGCAATGTGGACTGAGTACAATAATAAGCGGAAACGACGCCAGCGCACCGGGCGGCGTGTGCGCGCATTATTCCAACTGACAGCTCTCTCAAATCACTATGTATTTGTTCTGTAAAAATTTAGTTTTATTAAATTACATTTCACAGCGCCATGTAACCCCAAGCTAAGCAATTAGGCTTGTGTTATGGTGACTAGGCAACTAAAAAATACTTATTACAGAATTATTGGTAAATAGGTAAGTAATACGAGTATAAGAAAACGGTGGAGGGCAATTTCTGTGCACCCTAATATAAACTTTTGTTTTACGAATTTACGAAAATGGAACAATTTTTTGAAAATTTTGGGGTCATGTTTACCCGAAAATCAGCTGTAACTTACACCGGGAGGTCGTCATAGGTTTACTACTTAAGTTTATAGGACTTATTTTTTAAGTTTAATCGAACTGTTATTTGTCTGAATGACCTTCAAATAAATCCGCTGATTTTCGAATTAACAAAAAAGTACAAAAAAAACGTTTAATATTTTTTCAAAGTTAATTTTTGAGGTAACGGAAGTAGACCTTAATTTCTAAACCGCTTTCTCATATTATAATTACCAATAACCCTATATAATATCTTTTTTTAGTAAATACATAGGTATTTATAGGTCTATAAATAATAAACAGCTGTTTACAGCCAAGTAGTTCAAGTATTTTTTTTTTCTGAAATCACTACATGGTATAAAACAGTCCCTTACCGCTGTCTGACTGTCCCTATTTATGCTTAGATCTTTAAAAATACGCAACGGATTTTGATGCGGTTTTAATAGTTAGAGTGATTAAGGTCTAAGGTATAAGTATTAAACAAAACTACCACGCGTACAAAGTCGCGGGCAACAGCTACTCGTTTATAAAAATGTTAATGTGTTTCTCCAGCCCTCGAAGTGTTCCGGAATTCGTTGAAAGATGTCCACTGTAAAAGCAAGCCAGTAGACACTAAACACTAATAAAATGTGTCTGTCTGTATGTAAAACAAGACTGCATTGTTGTTGTCTTTGTGTTTCATTTCTGGTTAAAACAGGGATGCGACAATCAAATTACATTATAATATAATAATAATAAATTGTTTATTTTCAGAACCTTAGTCTAAAATACATAACATTCAGTCAACAACGACAGCTTAAAAATATAAAGTTAGACCAAGGTAGTAATAATTTGGCTTAAAATTAATTGAGTTCCCGGCGTCCAAACTAGGTATAAACCTGTATCTTGGAAGTCGGGGATCCTCCATCTATCTTACTTTGATAGTATATAACATATTATATAATTATTATAGGCAAAAGAAAGAGAAAAAAAGGGATCTAAGGGTACCCCCAGTACACCAGGCTCTTCAAAGCCTGGGATGGGGGTCCACTATTTTCTAACAATAAAATATTATTTTTGTAATAAATATTGCAGGATAATCTACACAGCGCCATTTAGCCCCAAGTTATAAGCAACTAAGCTTGTGTTATGGTAGCTAGACAACGGATAAAATACTCGAAAACACGTTTTTTTTTGTTTGTTATACTTATTAAACATAGAGAAATATCCAGACCAGACGCAGATACTGCGAGTACATAAATATTTGTTAGAGACGGGAATCGAATCAGTAACCTTAAGCGTCGCAGGTGAGCCAACATTGGATGACAATGCCGAACCGTTGCCCAAAGTAGCAGTCTCTTTGGTCAGCTGGGGCTGGAAGCTGGGCTGCTACTAATTTGCCAGAACATTTTATTGATAACATATTTACCTGTAGGTAGAGCGAACTTGTACTTAGTAGATTGTGCGAAGTGGAGGCGTAAAAGTAGGAAAGTGGACCCCGGGCTCCCGAGAGGGATGCAACCGGGAACATCGCTCGGATGCTGATGTAGAGCGAACTTGTAGTACTATTAGAGGTCAGTGACATGACCACACTATCTCAAATCAATTATGATTTATTATTGTGGTAACCCTGTGCTAAGAAGAGGACCCGTTAGCAATAAACGCGGATGCTCAAACGTTTATTGTCCTCTACAATGTAGGTCTTTGAAATTGAAAGTATTTCGTGGTAGCTATCCTATTGACTGTTCAACACATTGAGGTAAAACATAGATGTATGTACTTGCCTAGAGTAAGTTTAACAATATATGAACCGTTACTACTAGTATGAAATAAATAAGCTTTGTTGGACACTTTATACAGCACTATCTAACCCCAAGTTAAAGCCAAAGTCAAATTTTTTTATTCATTTGGATGCTTATTATATTTGTACACAGATCACATAGAAACGTCTTAAAAACTAAGTTAGGATGTGTGCCTTCGGAACGGGCCCACCAATGAGAAGAAGGCACAAGAAACTCATGCCCCCTTATTCCAAAACGAGGTTTAAGGATAGTCCGAGATGTGGATTTAAACCTCAGATTTAGACACAGATTTACTCTTGAACTATAGTCTAAACACTATCACTATAGATTATATAGAGAACTAAAGTCTAAACACTATCTCTAGATTATATAGGGATAGTGTTTAGACTATTAGTTCACGAGTAAATCTGTGTCTAAATCTAAGATTTAAATCCACATCTCGGACTATCCTTAAACCTCGTTTTGGAATTAGGGGATGGGGTTTTTTTTTCATGTGATCACGCTCACAAAGGTCAATTTTACAAATATTTGAAAGTATTATTTGAGCAACTAAGCTTGTGTTATGGTGGCCAGACAACTGATAGAATACTTTATAGTCTTCTTTTGTAAATATATGTAGAAATATCCGAACATCATTGTTCGTTCAATCTAAATTTTTTTGTAAAAGTATCCGAATAAGGTGAACAAGTAAGTTCGACCAATAGGAGAGTAGAGAGTAGGGAGTGACAGGTTGAGGAACCATAGAATTAATTGGAGATTTTAGAGAGAAAATGGCGAACGATGAGCTGGTCGAGTTTTTGTAAAATATTACGAAGTGATTATAATAAACGTACGTAAATGAACATTATCCGTGTTTTTACTGGGTCCCCTACAAATTCTCGTCCGGGATCGACCCAGAACGACGAAACGAGCAATTACGAAGAAAATCAACCGGCGAGCACCGCGTGTATGCCGCCATTACCACAACCTATACGACGCGACACGACTAAAGAAGATAACCTAATTACGACGAATACGACGATACCTGAGATGACGCTTCAAAAACAAAGCAACGACGATAAGTGCTGTCAAGGTGTGACGATGGACGATGCCCCTAAATTCTCTGGCGACGATTTGACCTACGCGTCCACGAGGTGGGCTCAAGACCTCGAGGATAATGCTGAAATATTCGGCTGGAGCCCTCAACAACTACTGATCATGGCACGGAGATCACTAACGGGAACGGCGGAGCTGTGGCTAAGGACTGAAAAAGTTTTTAAGTCATACGAAGACCTCAAGACTGCCTTGCTTAAAGAATTCCCTGAGACTACGAACGTCAAGCAAATGCATGAACTTATGAGCAACCGAAAGAAGAAGCCGAATGAGACTTGTTATCAGTACATGCTTGTCATGAAAGAGCTAGGGAAGAGGGCAAAGTTTCCTGATTATGTGGCAATTCAGTACATTATTGACGGTATTAGTGACAATGAATCCAATAAGATGTTGCTGTACGGCGTGACAACATATCCGGCCCTTAAAGAAAAGATGGCGCTATATGAAACATTCAAAAACAAGACCAAGAAACAAATAACCGCTTCGGTAACCCGCCCCTTCAAGCAACCACCGCGGGCTGAGCCTGAGAAAACGCGACAGCGCTGTTTCAAGTGTGGTGACGTCGGACATTTGTCAAACTCTTGCCCGAAAGGACTAAAATGTTTCCGGTGCAATTCCTTCGGACATATTGGAGCAGATTGTCCCGCCAATTTGCGTAGTTTTGGAGGGAACGGCGACGATCGTCATCGCAAGCAATCGATGTTCATTCGAGATGTGCAGCAGCAATCGGCAGATGGCGCCTCTGTCGAGAGTGAGCGGAACGAACAGTTTGGGAGCGAGCGGAATGAACTTCATCTGGCCCGCAACATTCATTCCGATCCGGATGGTGAGCAAACATCAAACAACTCATTCGGTCACTTAGCAATCAACTCATTCCCCTCTAGTTGTCAAAATCAAACCATTTTTAATGTAAACAAAGACGAGACGATAAATAATTGTGTAAAAAATGTGAAAATAGGTAATTCAATAGTGAAATGTTTAATAGATACAGGTAGTGATCTGAATTTAATTACGTACGAATTATTTTGCAGATTGAATATAACAAAATGTCAGCCTAGTGCCATGTCGTTGACGGGTCTGGGATCGTGGAAGGTGCATTCTTTGGGTGAGTTCACAGCACAAATAGTTTTAGATAGCCACAGTTACTACAACGTTAGTTTTCAAATTGTACCAAATGATGCAATCCCATATAAAATTATATTAGGTCAACCTTTTCTTTTAAATACAATTACAGTAATTGATAGGGGTTTAGTTGAGGTAAGGCCTCAGTACTATGATAGTTCATACCTTATGTGTGTGCTTCCTGATCTCGAATGTGAAAGGTATAGTCATTTACCTGCAGTACAGAATATTATAGACAATTATCAACCATTGAAGACAAAAGAAGCACCTATTAAGTTGAGAATAGTTTTAAAAGATGATATACCAGTTTCACAGAAACCTAGAAGATTGGCTTTGACGGAGGAAGAGATAGTGCGGAATCAAGTTGAAGAATGGTTACAAACGGGGATTATACAACCTAGTTACTCTGAATATGCAAGCCCGCTGGTCTTGGTGAAGAAGAAAGATGGAAACACCAGAGTGTGCGTGGATTACAGGAAAATCAACGAGAAGATGGTGAAGGATGAACATCCACTTCCTGTCATCGACGATCATATCGACAAGCTAAGCAAGGCCCGAGTATTCAGCACCCTCGATTTAAAAAACGGCTTTTTCCATTTACCGATCGAAGAGGACTCCATAAAATACACTGCCTTCGTGACCAGTAGCCCGGAAGGTCAGTATGAGTTTCTACGTGCACCATTCGGCCTCTCTATATGCCCAAAATACTTTACACGGTATATTAACATCATATTTTCGGATTTTATACGTAGAGGAATCATCTTAATATTTATCGACGATGTCATAATAATGTCAGAAAATGAAGACCAAGGAATTCAGCGACTTGAAGAGGTGTTAAAGGTAGCTGCGGAATATGGGCTCGAGATAAATTGGAAAAAGACGCAGTTGCTTCAACGATCTGTGGAATATCTTGGTCACATTGTTTCGAATGGGTCAGTAAGTCCCTCTCTCGAGAAGACAAACGCCGTGTCGAACTTTCCAGTACCTAAAGGACTGAAGGAGGTGCATAGTTTCATCGGTTTGACTTCCTACTTCAGAAAATTTATTCAAAATTATGCTATGATTGCCAGACCGTTAAGTGACTTATTGAAGAAAAAAGAGTTCTGTTTTGGAGAAGAGCAAATGCATGCTTTTCAAACATTAAAAGCGAAGCTGTGCTGTGAACCTGTATTAAAGATATTTGATAACCAACTGGAAACAGAGCTACACACAGATGCTTCCAAGCTTGGGTATGCAGCCATACTACTACAGAAAGATCCAGTGGATGGTCATTTGCATCCTGTACATTATATGAGTAGAAAAACTACAGAAGCTCAACAAAATTGTAGTAGCTATGAACTAGAAGCTCTAGCTGTGGTTGAGGGGGTGAAGAAATTTAGGAGGTATCTGTTCGGACGACCATTTAAAATACTAACTGACTGTGAAGCCTTCCAGAAAACCCTAAATAAGAAGGATGTCCCTGCTAAAGTAGCCAGATGGATCATGTTTTTGCAGGATTTTGACTACACAATTGAACATAGAAACGGTGACAAAATGCAGCATGTAGATTCACTCAGCAGAAACATATGTCTGGTTACCGTCGAGCTACATGCCAGGATACAGAAGGCACAGGATGAAGATGACGAACTGAAGGTTGTGAAAGAAATTCTAAAGGAGAAGGAGTATGAAGACTATTTTTTGGACAGAGATATAATTTATAAAGGTGTAGAAAAGAAGCTGGTCATACCAGAGGGCATGGACATAGAGATGATTCAAAGAGCTCATGGTATAGGACACTTTGGTAAAAAGAAGATTAAGGATATCCTAGAGCGTGACTACTACATCAAGAAGTTAGATAGTAAGATTGAGAAGGTTATAGCTATGTGTGTCCCATGTCTTTTAGCTAGCAGGAAGTCAGGAAAGAAGGAGGGTCTCCTTAATCCAATAGATAAAGGTGATTTACCATTGGATACACTGCATTGTGATCATCTGGGGCCCCTCGATGCAACAAAAAAATTGTATAATTATATTTTGACAGTTGTGGACGCATATACTAAGTTTGTGTGGATATACCCGGTGAAGACTGTGACTGCGAAGGAAACCATAGAAAAGTTAAAGTTCCATCAGAAGGATTATGGGAACCCCAGGCGCATCATAACTGACCGAGGAGCTGCTTTTACAGGAAATGAATTTAAAGAATATTGTCAAGGTGAAGATATCGAACATGTCATGATAACAACTGGCATCCCTCGAGGAAATGGACAGGTCGAAAGGATAAATCGGATTATTATATCTACTCTTGCCAAGATGTGTGTTGATCAGCCAGGCCATTGGTACAAGCATGTTAGTCAGTTACAGAGAGTTATCAATAGTACTTACCAACGCTCGATCAATACTTCACCATTTGAACTGTTGACTGGAACTAAATTAAGGTTAAAGGAAGACATGCAAATCATAGAGTTTATGGAGGAGGAAGGTCGGCAAGAATATGTTGATAGACGGGATAGCCTACGAAGAGAAGCCAAAGTACAGATTTTGAAAATTCAAGAGGAGAACAGAAGAACTTTTAACAAGAAACGAAAGAAAGGTGAGAAGTATCAGCTAGGAGATATAGTTGCAATACAAAGGACTCAGTTTGGTAACGCTTTGAAGCTAAAACCAAAGTTTTTTGGACCATACAAGGTGGTGAGAGAGATAGGAAAAGACAGATATGAGGTGGAGAAGATAGATAACAGTAAGGAGGGACCTAGGAGGACCACCACAGGTGTAGATTATATGAAACGGTGGCCTTAGTTCAACTTTACTCATAGTTCATATTAAACTTAATATTTCTTAGTTTCCTTTATGGTGGCATTGCATATTTGGTCAGTTCCTTACGAGTAAATTATGTGGCTATTTTGTGCTGTGATACTTTCCTACTAATGTACCTTTAGATTTCACTACCTACTTAAAAAACATTTAGTTTTATTTAGTGTCTTATTATTTTGTAAGTTCCTCTCATTGTTATAGTCTTTAATGTTTACTTACTTACCCAGTGTAATTAGTTTTAAGAGTTTAAAACTTTTCATATCCTGTAAGAAAATACTTAGTAGCATAAGTTACTTAGGAGGTATTTGTACCTAGAGCACCTACTAACTATTAAACAGCCTGTAGAAACTTGAAAGATAAGATTTTTTTTAATTCACCCACAATAATTGTAATTAGGATAATGAAAATATAGTAAGCATGAAAGTTATGTGGGATTTACTTTTATATAAGATGCATATTGTGATTGTTGTTGCATTGAAATAATATTTCTTAATAGGTTAGGGATTGTTATACTTAACCATAATTGGTACTGTTTAGTTATAAGCAGCTTAGGCTTTATTTTTTTCTTTGTTCGCATAAGTTACTCATATCTAGTAAACTCAAGATTTCAGCTAGGTTCTTGTAAGACTGTATAGTTATCATGATTGTAATAGAAATATTAGTTTTGTACTGTCTGAGGCCAGACAGATATGCAGAATGGCCGAGTTGTAGAAATATCCGAACATCATTGTTCGTTCAATCTAAATTTTTTTGTAAAAGTATCCGAATAAGGTGAACAAGTAAGTTCGACCAATAGGAGAGTAGAGAGTAGGGAGTGACAGGTTGAGGAACCATAGAATTAATTGGAGATTTTAGAGAGAAAATGGCGAACGATGAGCTGGTCGAGTTTTTGTAAAATATTACGAAGTGATTATAATAAACGTACGTAAATGAACATTATCCGTGTTTTTACTGGGTCCCCTACATATATACTAAACATCGGTCGAACTTCCAAAACAGTTTCTCAGCAGGCACCAACAGTCAACACGTCGTAAAAAGAACCATGCTAAGTTCGAGAATCGTAGCCTTAGTATTTTTAAATATTTTGTGAAAAGATAAGAACAACAGTAACAAAATTAACAAACCGTATCGTCAGGCAGGTGTGATAGTGGTCAAACGCTGACGCTGATATGTGAAATAATCGCTCAGTCTAGAATGACGGTTGTGTTCTATGCAGAAAGCATAAATAACAACAAATATTTTGTATGAAAAATGTCTAAATGTCATCTTTTCGACTAGTACCTATCCTATTAAATATTCTATGACGTTTTATATATTTTGCTCTTTACAAATTATCACATTTATTTATTAACTGTATTTCCGCAAAAATAATTTATTTCGTTACGAAAATTGTGAGATTTGCAAATTCAAATTGGAAACACAATTCTCGGAAACAAAATAATGGATGTTATTACATCATCGGTGACTAAAAGTTTTATATCATAAATACAATTTTTAATTATTGCTAATGGGCGATGAGAGTCATGAGCTCTCTATGACTAACTACTAGAAATCTATTCTCTAAGGTTCGCCACTGTTTATGAAGACAACAAACAAATACCAACTAAAGACTGAAATTTACTACATCTATATCTAGACTGTAGTTGCGACAATACATAGTATGTTTTTATTGGAAACGTTTGTTTGTTTGATAGGATAATATTGTGTGGAAACATTATTTGGTTACTTAAGTATGTTTTACAATTTATTATCAAAAATCCCTTGTTTTCAATTGTACTTACCTAGCAACGTACCCACTGGAAAAGACTGGGAAAGTAGTTCCCAGTTAGCAGTGGAAACAAATGGCACTGAATATTTTCAATAGTCGCCTATGGGAATTATCAGTCGCTTCTACTAGCAACGCATCTACTTCATTTAAAAGATTTAGTAAAAGTTTAACTAACAAAGTAAGTTTTAACTTTTGAAGCGCGTAAGCCGACACTCGGAATTGATTTCCAGAAACATTTTCTAAAAAAAATGCTTATTTAAAATTTCACCGCCACGAGACATGAACTTGCAACCATGCAAGACTCACTATCGATTGTGCTACGTGAAATTTTTGGATAATAATATACCTACCTATCTATATAGTTTAAAAGAAAATATTTCTATTACTCATAGTAATAGGAGAGTTTAATATATTTTCGATTTTATTTTGGTAGACCAAATGACAGATATGACGTCATAGATACGTCATAATATTATGTTGCTAATCCAATCCCATCAGGTTAAGTTTATTGTATTAAAATAAGAACATTTATTCAAGACAACTCTACTGCGACTGCGTAAATTTTTAACCGACTTCAAAAAAAATAGGAGGTTTTCAATTCGGTTGCATGTATTTTTCTTTTTGTCTTTGTCTTTTGTTTCTATTTGATTGTTTCCAAATCAGCGTTGGTGTTATGAGTAGTTGGTATTTTGCGTAGTTGATTTTATGCGTCTAAAGGTACCAGATTTTTTCTTTGCTTATGGTAAAACTAAATAAACATCAACCTAACAACGACAATACTTCGTTAGCTGTACTTTTTAAAACGACTTTCTAGTCAGTTATGGTTAATTAACTCGAATGTTTATTCAAAAGTAATGAGTGCATAAAGCACCAGAGACTGTTAACCAAAACAACAATATGTGTCTCGTTAAATTAATAATGACATTTGTACTTTGCTTTGTACTGCTTTGAACTAAGCTCCTGCAGACTATGGACTTGTTGGCCGAGTGAAAGTCTTTAAGCAAGGGACTTTTAAGCCGAACGAATTGAATTTTTGCCGTCCACGGAAAAAGGTACCTTATAATAATAGAGATAAGGTACATTTATTCATTTATTTATTTCAGAGTCGGCCGCCTCTGACGATGCGGACGACTCTGATGACGTCATCGGAAATATAAATGTATATACCTTATCTCTATTATTTTATGGTACCTTTTTCCGTGGACGGCAAAAATTCGATTCGTTCGGCGCATATCAATCTGCGTCCACCTTTAAACGCACGCACGGATCACTGTCATGCTATATTTTGACTCATTCCACATAAGAGCAACGAACGAGGCTCCGCCAGTGGATCTGTGGGTATTTTGTTTCCTCTGAAATCCAGCGTTTTAAAGCAAGAGGGGAATCTTTTTACTTGAATACGAGCGGTTTTCCGCAACTAAAACTTCAGTTGGGTCGTTTTTGAGTAAGATTGGAGAAAACCCCTATACTGTCATCTTAGTTTAGTCGACCGTATCCAGAGAAAAGAACTAGTCAATACGTCTGAAGCCAACCAAGCTAAGTGTTTCATCACGATGTTTTCCTTCACCGTAAGAGAATTATCGATTACTAGCGACCCGCTCCGGCTTCGCACGGCTATATTATGCATGTATTATACATATAAACCTTCCTCTTGAATCACTCAATCTATTAAAAAAACCGCATCAAAATCCGTTGCGTAGTTTTAAAGATTTAAGCATACAAAGGGAAAAAGGGACAGAAAAAGCGACTTTATTTTATACTATGTAGTGATGTAGTGATTATTAGTGCACATAATTTTTTTCATAAGAATATATGGCCTGACGGTATTCAAACCCACCACCTTCGGAGTGTCAGGGTATATATCACTAGGCCAACACCATGGCCAGAGGTTTACCCATCTATAAAGCAATATTTCCACTGTGAAACGGAAATAAACGGGAAGTAGCTGATCGGAAAAGAGTTAACAGAGTAAATTAACACTAAATTAAAAGTGAAAACCCATCTTGGATTGGTAATAAAAAACTCCTTTCAAGAATTGGGCCAGATTTGCAATCCTATAGATTGGTGCAAAGCATTTGACAGTCACAAAAGCTCTCATTTATAATGGCAATGAGTTTAATGTTATTATTATTCTCTTCATTCATCGCTCCGCTTCATCAGAAGCGAATACATAAAATTTATCTTATTTGCCTCCAAAATTAGCTCAGACAATTGACTTGTGTCCACGAGATGCAAGCTTAATACGCGATTTGAAACAAATATTTAGGATAACTTTGTTATGCACCGATTTTACCTACGACGTAAGTCACTACTTGGTGGAAATATTAGAATTTTTTATTTTAATTTCTATAAAATAAAAAAAAATAAAAAATGAAACTTACAATTTTTTTTATTAAAAGGCTTTTTATTTTCTTTATTTTATCATACACCAATTGGCTTTGTCATATCAAAATGATTAGAAGCTAAAGTGGTCGTTGAATTTTTTGTTACTGGAATAATTCAGGTCTCCTTGTAATCAATTCAGTAGTTTTGCGTGTAGAGGGAACAAAGATAGGGAACTTCAATATTCAAAAGTTGATGGACTGTAGGGATTCATAAAGTAAAGAGTGCGAAAAACTTAATGGAAAATGTTCATCTTCGCGATGTACAGAATATCGAAAATTTGCTGTATCGAATTGATAAATAATTGCAATGTTTTTAACACATTAATGAGATTAATTTTGACTATTACGTACTGAATAAAAATCTTTTTTTAGTGCATAATTTCACTGTGCAATTTTCGCCATAAATAGAGGTAAATCAGATTAATTTTTTTACATTCATATGATAAAACGGATGCGTCTGTCAAAGTCGAACTTATTGTCAGTTAGCAGGTATGAAGATTAAATGATTTTGTTCCTTTAAAATTTTAGAATTCATAAGTAATTCTTGATTTGTTATTAAGAGCGCTGATGACTGACTTGTTTGGAATTTGGCGTTTTGTTTTCTGGATTTTAAAACTATGAAAATAAAGTTTATTTTTGTTTGTGTTTATGGTGTAGTAGGAAAAATAACTTGTATTTATAAAATGTGAATAGTTGATACTTCTTCTCGCAGAAATGACTGACTAAATAACAATGAAACTTTTTGTATTTGTAGATAGCTGAAATCCTGGAACTAAGGCACTAAGGCATTTTTATCCCAAAATTCCCACAAAATAGCTTAGTAGTAAATAGGTATTAATGAGAAATATTGGTCAAAGTAATCTTTGATATTTGATATTGTATAATCTTATTGAAATTGCACTCAAAAATATTTTAACTGTTGACTTTTTGACTATAATGAAATCAATCTCGTTTTGTTGTATGAACATATGAATGACAAACACACGTATATTAAGATACTAGAATTCGTCAACTTAAAGTTCTGAATATGAAAATCACAAACCCCTGACCAACTATTTGAGGTCGACATTTCCACAACTTGTTGCTCGGTGCTATCAAAATACCCCTGTACTATCATCAAACAAATGTTTGCACATTCCACCCCTATTATTTGGGGTCACATTGTCATATAGGGTTGTCACTTATACTAGTTCCAACATTGTTTATAAGTAAAATGGTACCTATTTAAATTCAAAATTATTCAGTGAAGCGATTTCGCGTGTAAAGATTCTATTAAATTGTGTTATTTTAATGTTCTATTGGCTCCGTATGGGTAATGTTTCTTTTATGTCTCTTTATAGTATGTTGATGGATGTATTTGATTGGTCAGCAAAAATCGAGTAGGCTTTGATGATTCAAAATAAACACAAGTAGGTCTCGGTTTAATTAATTTTCATGGCATCGCTTGTGCAGCATACATATCAGCTAGATTTCTTAACTACCTATTTATTTATTTTTTGTAGCGATGATAAGTACTACGGACTCGAATAAAAAACCTATAATTTCCCTCATGGTTTACTTACAGTCCTCGTCTCTCGTACGCCCGTAAATGTACACTCTGAAATTTACCTTAATATTATGTTTGGTTCCATTTATTGATCTCTAAGAGCAACACTATCGGTCAGTACAAAAATATAGGTAAAGATACTATAAATTATTCTTTTGGACCATTAACAAAGTTTGATGCATGACTACGGTTCTGAGTCTTTCAAAAAATCTAATGCTGCACATTTAGTTTATGAAAAAATCAGGCACGCAACTCCTTTCAGCATTTTTCCATTAGTCCTTAAGGCCCCATGTAAAAAATCCTGTATTTTATCCCCTAGTGATACAATGTAAGTTTCGACTAAGCCACGGTGCAGTGCCAACCCTAGAATAACAAATGGTAGTGCCTACCGTCACGATAGCTACACTTGTTGCTCCCCCAACAATGAGTTTACATCAATTTAATGTGACTGCACCTGTGGCCCGCGTTACGGTTTCCAGTCACGCTACCGTTTGGTAGGTAGGTCTTATTACAGGCTGGTTTGCAAAATGTGACAGTACCTGTAACAAAGGAGGTTTAAGGGTTATTAACAAGTTTCAGTCGGTAAAAATCTAATTTAGTTTTATAGACATAGAAAAAAAAGTTACTTTAGGTATGTCTGGTTTAGGTTTTGGGTTTCCAAAGCAGGTTTTATGCATTATTTTATTGATATTGATAGGATTGATTGTCTTATAAATCGATAAAAACCGTACTGCACTCACAAAAAAGTGTCACGTTCCACTCACTTTCTGTAGACATGGTAGGTAACCATAGCAACGAAGTCATGTCACGGAAACGTGAGTGTTATTGACAAGGTAACTATAGCAATGAATTATCGTTGCTATGGTTACCATCAATGTTTTTTTATGACTGACGTTATCACGTAAAATTATTGACGTGATAATGTATTATAAATCGACTAGCGACCCGGCTTCGCACGGCTGTATTATGCATGAATTATATCTAAAAACCTTCCTCTTTAATCACTCTATCTACTAAAAAAAACCGCATCAAAATCCGTTGCGTAGTTTTAAAGATCTAAGCATACAAAGGGACATAGGGACGGCGAAAAGTGACTTTATTTTATACTTTGTAGTGATGAACACCGTACTGCACTCACAAAAAAGTGTGACGTCACGCTCACGTTACGGGAACGTAAGCGTTTAAATACATGCTACAGAACCACCAAGATCACAACAAATAGATACCCCAATACATTAAATTCACATTTAATAAAATACAACACATATTTACGGCCACAAGTTAAAACAACACGCAAATGTAACAACGGATTGAGATGTAACACCCACGTTCGAAATGTATAGAGAACAAGTGAATGTTAGACATATTTCTACAAGGAATTTATCGATTGTGTGAAATTCATTACATTTGCGGAAACATGGATAATCGATCGGTGAAATACGTAGGTACCGTAGTACATCTTAGGGTACAATTTTGCCGAAGATGCATCGCATATCGGCATCGCACACGTTGTTATAAAGCAGTGCAATACGAGCAAGAGGGAGGCGGTGACAATGATTTGATTAACAATAATAAATTATTTATTAAAAGAAAATAGGCAAAGTTTACAAAAAAATCCACCAAACTTTAAAGAAAATTTGTAGGTGGAAAAATATCCTTTCTAGAAAAAAATACCTGCCAACCCTAAAAATTACAAAATATCAAAAAAAGTTTATATACTTAGTAGGTAATCTTAGTACTTATAAAACCCAATCTAGTAGTTACCTACCTAATTAATGTATGTACTACCTATACCTAAATCTGCTACATTGCTACACTATAATATAATGTATTTATTTATGATTATAGAACAGATGAACTATACAATGACAACAAATGGGAGGCATGTGTAGGTTTATTTAAACATAATTTAAAAATTAAACACCACAGACACAAACAAATAAAAAAAAATAGTAAAAATACACAAACAACAAACAACAAATTGTACTTAAGCTTACATTTGTAAGTATACTTACTTGATTTATCAGAGCTTGCCACAGTTTGCAGAATTACTCTTGATATAATCCTAAAAATTTTCGTGTCACGGTGTTAGTAACTAAACTCTACTTAAACGGCTGAACCGAATTGTATGACATTTTTTGTGTAAATACGTTAGGTCTGAGAATCGAAAATTATTAAAAAAAAATTCCTCTATATTTTTTTTTGTTTACGTAAAACAACGTTTGCCGGGACAGCTAGTTCTACATAGAAATCACTATTCGCCGTTCATCGGTGCAAAGAGAAATTAAAAGCTTGGTTCGCCGAAAAGATGTTGAAAATAATAAAAATTTACCGAAACCATAATTTGCAGATAAGGCGATTCACGAGCCAGAGTCATAGAGAAACCATCGATATCGAGGCCAGATTCGAGTATATCGATTAACTTGTCGATGTATCGCAGTATTTTTTTTACAAACACGTGATGATCAATGTGCGGTGTGTGATGGGCGATGCATTTGGCATAGCCATACCCTTAGTGTGAACACAAATTGTAAACTTTTCAGTCTTTCTAAATATCTCCGCTAGTTCAATTTGAAGGCAGACTTTTTCGATTATATTTTTTTATCTTCGAATGCCAGCTATCTTTATTTAGTTTTATTACTATACTAGCTTTTGCCCGCGACTTCGTCCGCATAGAAGTCGAAAATGGCTTTAACAGGATTTTTAATTGGTTTTATCACTAATATATTTCTGTGGGTTTTAATATTACCAAAATCGGTAGGTTATTTTAAACATTATTTCTGTGGGTTTTAATATTACCAAAATCGGTAGGTTATTTTAAA
This sequence comes from Idaea aversata, assembly GCA_907269075.1. Classification (NCBI taxonomy): domain Eukaryota; kingdom Metazoa; phylum Arthropoda; class Insecta; order Lepidoptera; family Geometridae; genus Idaea; species Idaea aversata. The sequence continues at coordinate 5,960,267 of OU026103.1, forward strand.
CATTCTTTTGTATTATCATGTATTTTCGTATGTCGTATTTTACATGTTTTCTCTATACGCATAATAAAGAAAGAAAGGACAAAAGTGTGTACTTGGAAGCAAATTAAAAAAAAGGGTTGTGGGAAAAAGTAGTAGAACGAAAATACCTATATAGTATTTAAATTTCATGTTACATATACAATTAAAAACGCCTAAATCAATTGAAATCTGGTTTTCAATATTACATAGCTCTATTTTGAGGAAGGTCGTGGTATAGGCACACTTTAGGAACATCAAAATTCAATTAGTAGGTCCTGAGTAAACAACAAAAAACTGCAGCCGCTCGGCCGAACGCGTTCCAGCAAACACGAACGTCACAGAATACTTAATAGTGTAGCATACATTTTATCCCGATATTCCCACGGTAACGGGACTTACGCGGGTTTGTTTAGGGAATAATTCGTAAACATAACCAAAATGTTCTAGCACAGTTCTAGTCCTCACCATTTTAAATTTCGAATACTACGTTCCTATGAGGCCGTGTTCTAAAAGTGCAACCTCTTTTGAATAAAATCGGATTGTGTTTTCAAACATGTGTCAAAATACAATGTAGGTAAGTTAAAAGGAGTATTGATATCAACTTCGGAGGAAATCACCCCCAAAATAACTTCCTACCCCTTTTTAATCCCGTTAGAGGATGAATTTTAATAAAATACGAAACACGTGTTTTCATCAATTCTGTTAAAGAATGTTTATGCAAAATTTGAAGTAGATTGGACCAAGGAATCACGTTGTCCCATACAAACTTCGTCCCCCTTTTTCACCCCCTTAGGGGTAGAATTTCGGAAAATCCTTTCTTATCGGCTGCCTACGTCATACAAAGAACACACCCTCCAAGTTTCAGATCTCTACGATCAGCGGTTTAGGCTGTGAGTTGATCCGTCAGTCAGTCATTCAGGACAAAGCATTTTATATGTATAAGAGAAGAGATACTGCATAATAGCCGTGCAAAGCCGGGGCGGGTCGCTAGTACTTTGATAAAAGAGATCCAATCAAAGAGTATTTAAGTTTTTAATAACCCCAGCACGCCGCTTCATACACATCTTCATACAAAATTGCTGGAGCGTTGTAATGTTCCAAATTCAAAAAACGCTCCTGCATTGGATTTAATTTTCTTTGACCGCGACACTGGCTTTAAGCACGAGAGTGGTAATGCGAAGCCATAATAAAATTATAAATAAAAAAGAGATGGCGCTAGATGCTTCTTTCCGTATGTCAAAATGACAATTTTGACATCATCCCTACGTTCTGTACGTTTTCATGCAAAAATATTATGGTTTATTTTTTACGCCAAGAAATATCAAATTTTAATTAGTAACATAAATCTACTTGAAATACCTAAACCTCTTCTGATATTTTCTGAACACATTCGTGAAGATTATGTTAAAATCTGTTTCCTAGTTCCCGAAATTAGACTGCACAAACAAAGGTAAACAAACCAAATCAACATTTTCTGAGATGAATGGTAGTTTCGCGAAAACGAAGAGATGGCGCTAGTTACTTGAAATTAAAAAAAATATCTTATTAAATTAATTACTTTATTTTTTAGTTAAAAAATGTGTATATTGCTATGTATTCTTAAAATACATAAGTGTACAAAATTTTTAAGCAGAACAAAAAGAATAATCAACTAATTTGTGATTTTCTAAATTTAAGAAAACCTGAATCGCGCATGCAAGATTTTTTTCTACCGGAGCTATATAAGGTTAGCGAATTCTATAGTGCTAAGATCATTATGGACGTAGAACGCTTACTTCCAAAACTTCGAATTTATTATATGTAGAGATTTTCAGTATGCTTGCTTGAAGGCAACATTATAAAGGTACAGTCGGCTGCATAATTGCAGCCCTCGGTAGAGTTTAAAAATTACTATAATTGAAATGTTAGCATTCTAATAATTTTTGTTTGATTAATTGATGAGTTAGAAGACTTTAAACATCACCAAAAGCAGGTGTCTAGAATCTTGTTCGTGTTGAAAACTTTCTTATAACAGCCGTTTTGGAGCTCTACGGTGGGTTTGCAATTATGCAGCCGACCGTACATACTTACTATTTTCTTCACATAATATTTTCTCATTCATTTATTTTTTCTTAGATTTCGATTTTTACAAAAACAAACTGAAAACCAAACATACATTCATAACTATAAAAACCTATAAAAAATTCTATCTAAGCACTTACATACTAAGTACCTAAATAAAATTAATATTAGAATTTGAAAGTTATTATATTTTTTAGTGCAGGATAAAATTAAAGCTCTCTCTGGTTTCAGAATATACCTATCTACTTTCTATACCACTATGAAAATTGAAAACAATATTGCTACTTTTATTACAAATGAAATTGTTTATCTTATGTCCTAAGTCTTTTTGACGTAAATAACAAAACGCACTCGGCTTTACTGCCCTTCAACGGTACTAAAACCCATCCACCATAAAATTCTATAAAGTTTGTGTTACACTGGGTGCAGTTCGGCTTGTTACGTAACAAGAAACGGAGAGCGCAATTTATGGAAACGGCGGGATATGCGCTTGAAAAGAAATGGGCACTTATTTTACACCTAAATTTCTACTAGTGAATATTAGAGATCATTCCATTTTAGATTTATTTTACGATGTTTCGCTAGACCGATATTGCGTTACAATTTTAAGCCACGCCTTTCTTCAAGTCGCTCAACGTAAGTGGTTAATATGTACCTAATGAACATTACAAATTCAAAAAGGTAATTTATCCATCTCCATTCTTTTGTCATACAACCACGGCAACAGTGATATGCGACACCGATTCATGGTGGAAATCCTAGTAGCACTAACGTTGTGCTTCGCCATTCTTTATTTTTACAGCAAGAGAATTGAATCAGTTGCTTGTGTCAGTCTCTCCAAACGTGATGTCTTTTGGAAATCATGGAACAATAGGCATTATTTGTTCGTAACGGTGCCTTATCGACAGGTATCCATCTTAAAGTCCGCGCATTTTTGTAAAACATTAGGCTATCATACTCCCTATCCCATTGCCAAGACACTTAATCAGTTTAGTGTGAGTAGGTAATATTTATTCGTTGTAATGTCCTCTATCGTTAAGTATGGGCCCCAAAATGATCCGCGCATACTATGCAAAACTCCCATACTAAATATCCGGACCTTAGTACAGTGTGTAACGCAACATAGCCCATAGAAATGTTCCCAGTGTAACTTCAACTTTCCCATTTTGTTAGTTCAAACATGGAGTTTAAGTGTTTCAATAACACTATTCAAGTTCTCGCCGCGAACAAACAAACACATAAACAATGTAACTCTATAAGAATAGACAATTTCAGTCAGCCAAAGATGGTGGATTCTAAGTTTATGCAACCATTATTGTTTGTGATTTTCACTTGTGATATTAAATGTAGCCGGCCATATTTGTTTTCAATAATTAGTTTGTAACATGTGTTTTGTGTTGAATAACAAATTAATATTTTATTTTGTAAGTATTAAGAGGAAAGGGTACCGGCGCTCTTTCCATACAAACGTAGTTGACTGTTTCCTCCCTGAATAATGACACTAGAGCAAATATTTTTGTTGTATAAAACCTATATCTGCCATGGCTATGCCCCTATGTCTAATTTTTTATTTAAATTTTGTTTTTTTAATTTTCACTTTCTATGATAATTAGAATATGAAAATAAACAAAATATAGACGCATAGTCATGGCAGTTATTAGTTTTATGCAACAAAAATATTTGTGCTAGTGTCATTATCCAGGGAGGAAAAGTCGAGACTACGTTTATATATGGGGAGAGAGCCGGGTACCTTTCCTCTTAAGGGGGTATTCCCCTTGTCCCCCAAGTGCTTATCCAAGGGGAATCCCCCATTTGGGGGATAGTGCGAATTTGGCGTAGCATATTCCCCAAATGGTACGGAATGGGCCTAGTATAGTAGATACTTCGACTTTCATCCAGAAGGTCGTCGTTTCGAATCCTAGAGGGCCGTGTATTTTACGAAAAATTTGTGAAGAGACTTAAAACACTGTTTTTGTTATCTAACACTCGAATACTAAAAGGCTAGGGGAGAGCGGGGCAAGACGGGGTAGCGGGCAAGACGGTGTCTTGGTCTTAAAACACAAACCAATGGAGCAATCACAATTGTTAGACTGCGAGGGGTGCGAAGGGTAGGAGGCCATTAGATGGCACAGTGTTTGTTTAGTGACCCCCGAGCGTATTTGATTTTTTTTGAAAAATCTGTTTTTTAGCATATCCCTTGTGATATTTACCATTTAATTAGATCATGACTGTGTTGAAATCAAGAGTTTTCTGGATTAGGTAAAAAGTGAATCGTTTGTGTCAATAACTCATTGACAGGTAAGTACTTGTTTATCTTTGTATTGCATGGCAGTTTTTTTTCTGTGACGTTTATAAATTTTTAATTTCAATTGACCTAGTATAGTAGTACCCCATCATTCCCCTTCTCATTTTTTAAGGTATGAGAGTAGTCAGTTTTTTTATTATTTATGGATTAACGTGTAATTATTTTATTGTAGAATAGTGAAGAAGTATAAAGAAAGACCGATAAAGGAAGTTGGCAAGAAGAGAGCATAAAAATGTGGCTGATGATGTAAAAGATGAAGAAATCAAAGATGATTTGAAAGAATTCATAAAGAAAAATCAACTTGCGGAAGAGGATATGCAAAAGAAATAAGAACTTAAGAAATTGACAAGACTAAAAAAGATTAAGAACAGTCACCAACAAGATAGAGAGTGTGAGATCTTCATATATAAGGAAAGCGATTATGATAACTAAAATCTTCCATATGTGTTCTGTACGAGTCTCTAACTGGACGTTAATGAGGTCGGGCTGCTAGTGCTGTATGGGGCCAATGGGCTCACTGCAGCTGTGGCGGCTTAAACGATGAAGAAGATGAAATAACTTTAATTTGTTGTACCCCATTATACCCCATCTTACCCTGAGGGTGGGGCAAGACGGGGTCTTGGGAACTTTTCTACTTTTTTACTCTTTTCTATTAAATTACTTTACCAATGTTCCTAAAAGTACTTAATTACTAAAGACTGATTACCAATGATGATTATTAAAACAAAAAATGTTATGAAAATACAATGCTGCCGATTTTATTGAGCTTCAAACCTTAAGGACCCCATCATGCCCCCCTCTCCCCTACTTATCTTAATTGGCTATTTAATTGACATTTTGAGTGTCATATTTCAATTGAAAAGGAGCGTCTTACATTTAAGGGGACTCCTAAACGTTTGAATTTTCGGGGGTAATTCTCATTTATGCTTTGCTTGATTTCAGGCTACACGGAGGCAATACATTTTTCATTTATTTGCATTTATATGGTAAATAGATGTTACAATCAGCATAAAAGTTCACATATTGAGCTCTGAAGGGCATTAGAATTGCGTCGTGACAGACCGAGGCTTTTCTTGCTAATATGTAGGTACTAAATAACCAAAGAAACTCCGATTAATTATGTTCAATTAGGTAAAGAATGATGATAGTGTTAGTCATATAAGTTAAGTTTCTCGCTCGTTCTGAATTAGATTCCGGTTTTGACAAATTGATCTTAAAACGAATACAAACTTACCTAAATACAATGCTTGGATAATCACTACATAGTATAAAATAAAGTCGCTTTCTCTGTCCCTATTTCCCTTTGTATGCTTAAATCTTTCAAACTACGCAACGGATTTTGATGCGGTTTTTTTTAATAGATATAGTGATTCAAGAGGAAGGTTTATATGTATAATACATGCATAATATAGCCGTGCGAAGCCGGGGCGGGTCGCTAGTATTAAATATTACAGATTAATGTCATGCGTAATATTATTATACGAGTAGTGCCATTACCTATTCTTTGTCAAATGTCATTTATAAAGAACTTTTTTTATTTTGAAAGAAAACAAACAGAACAACATAACTTGATTAGAATTTTTCAATTTAAACTGAAATAGAAAGCAAATACCACGTATAAAAGGGATCTGATATAATAGCAATAGTTATATTGATTGTTATAACCGCAGCGAACTGCGGGTAGCTGAATGAAATTCACTTTCATTGATGGCCATCCAGAAATACTCGGCTGAGCTTAGATCTCGACTAGTGGTAGAGTTTTTAAAGTGTTAGAAAAGACGTGTGTTTTAATAAAAAAATAATTATTACTATTAAAACACACACACATGCAGAATTAAAAATAAATAAACCTTACCTATATTTATGTAGGTTACTTTTAGATGTTTTAAGTCGTAAACTCGTGATTCATGCATTCTGATCGATGGGCCAAGACCATCACGCAATGGGTGCTGATAGACGGTAGAACAGACCCGTAAAAGATGGCGTGATAATCTGGATACAATCGATGAATACTGGCCAAATATAGCCCATGTCCTACAGGCTTGAAAACAGATGACGGAAACCTTTGCAGTGAGAAAATATAGGTAAAAAAAACTTGTGATTGCCAGATCTAAGCGTTCCTTATACTCTTCGTCCAGAGATGAAGCGCAATGATTATCCGGGGGCACTTCCTATCGTCTTATTATTCTTATAACAACAATACAGACCGACAATGTTCATTATTTTATATGTGAAACTAAATTAGCCATGGAATGTATTCAGTATTTCCATTTGTGAATCAGTGAATCAGTCTTACATTCTGCATTAGATTTTTTATTTCACTTACCTACAGTATTATAGAGTTTTCAATTTGATATTTTATTAGAAATATTAGGATATTTTAATTAGATCCCACAAAATGTTGAGATAAAAAGTAGCCTTTAAGTTAATACAGGTCTCAAGTTCATCAGATCTACACTGAGTTTCATCGCAATTGGTTCAGTAGTTTTCGAGGAACAGAATTACAAGCAAACACATACTTCAACGGTGGGAATTAAACCCGCGACCTACTGCATCGCAGGCGCGTTTTGGCTCACCGCACCACAAAAGTTGTCCAAATACAAACAACTATTTTTGTATTTGTATTGTAACTGTACAATACAAATACAAAAATGCTATTCTACATCCTGTGCCCACATGATCTACACCCTCATTATCGAATACCTAAACACTGACTAAAGTATACTCACTAGATCTTAAACTAACTTTACACTTCTAACGGAAAAAATCAGTACTAAAAACCCACTTCAACAATTCAAACAATTCTAAAGACGCTAGCGCCACTTCTAACTTCACAAATAACTTTGTTAAACCAACCATTGGTATTACAAAATGACAAACTAACCTTTCATTCAAGAGAAATTCTGTAAAACGAAAAGAGATAGGTTAATTTAAACTGTTCGAGGGTGAAAAGGACAGCAAATGTCCCCAGTTGGTTCTTGGCAATTGTCCACCGGAAAGCTGTTTTTAGTAAAAAGATAAGTGCAAACTGAAGTACAAAGATTGTTCATTCAGAGTTGACGAGGAAGGCACGTAATTGGATGGGAAAGGTCAATGGAGAGTCTATCTTTAGTTATTTCAGTACGTTTCAGAAGATTTTTCAATACTTGCTACGTAGGTATATACTGTTATTGACAATCATACCTATAAGAAAGCTGTTGAGTCCTACTTCTATGCATGACATTTAAAATGAAAAAAACTTTATTGTCTAAAAAATCCTTAACAGTAATAGTGCCCTACTCCTCCTATCACACAAGAGTAATTAGACAAAAGGAGAGGCGTCAGCTTAATTAATCAGCTTTATTGTTGAGCAGTGTCATTTCTGGTCCTGCACAATGCTGTTTTTCAACCTGCCTCCCTAAGGTGTAAATTGAAGGCTTAACTAGAGATGGAGCATTTTAGGAATTCGATTTTTTTGGAAATTGTTGATTTAATTATAATTCGACAATCCTAAGATTAAATTCCAAATTGTTTAAAACTAAAATATACAGCCATTTTTTGTAGCTAAAGCGACTACTGACACCTCTAGGGAACCTCTAGACTAGACAACTCCAGAATGCAAACCCAAGCCCGTAACTGGAGGAATTTCCAAATGATGAAAATATAAGTAAGTATTTCTTGGAACCAGCCATTTTACTGCATGTTGATCAATTATTGGCATATAAATTACTGCACTACGGAGTAATTTCTATATTTTTATACGCACCAAAGTAACATTCCTAAACACAAATAAATAATCGTTATTTATGTTGACTTCAAATAATTAACCCTAAATAGACATGTACTCGTTAAACCTCAATAAATCACTCAATTAAAATTTCATAATTATGGCAAAAACTAAATAATATGTGTTATGATTGAAATATTTGAACATTACGTTGAAAAATATAAGATAATTGAGTCACAATAATGGGCTTATAAAGTTTGGACGCGGTCAAGCGACTTGATGTAGAGTACTCTATACATCTGTCAAAATGCTTGATCAGAAAAGATTCACTAAGGTCAACACTCAGAAAAGATTCTGTGTGAACAGAACTTTTACGCTAAAGAGGATGATTTACTGAGAAGTTTTTGTCAGATGATCTATCCGAGGTTTTTCTTTACCTCGGAGAAGATTTTTCAAAGTTTACACTCAGAAAGGCATCTTTGAGGTCAAATGATTTAAAATTGAAAAAAATTAACATGATCAGATCATGTGGGCATTTGGCCAGATGGTCCAGACAGCTGGCCTGACAGACAGTTGGTCCGTAGCTCTTGCTAGCAGGGCAGCGTGGTCCAAAAAGACCGGTGATAGGAGATTGTGGAGAAACATCGGAGAGGCATTGCCCTGAAGTGGTCTGACACATGTCACTCAAGAAGGAGAAGGAAGAGAATGATTCCTTGCTGCCTCAGCTGTTTTTATCCAAGCACGTCATGTTAACATGTCAGTCTCAGTGCTTTTAAATGAGGCTAATGATGCTGCTGTAGTTGGCCTAATATTGGTCAGACAGAATTTAAAGGTTTGATACAAAAACAAGAAGAAATGTTATTGAATGAAGTAGCATGACCGCGTTGGAGCTACCTTAACGATTGTTTAAAATAGACACGATAACAAACAGATGTTTCTTTAAAAAGAGGGTGATCTTATAAATCCACCTTTAAATGTAATATAATATCGTGTTTGATTTTAATTGCAGTTGCTAGTTGATGTTTTTATATTGTTTGAGTTGTTTTTTTACTTGTAAAAATATACTTTCTTGGTACATCAAAGTATTAAATTCTGAAATTATTCACTGAAAATTTACCAAAGTTAGAAAAGTTCGACTAATATAGGTGAAAATTTGATAGTGTGTTATTTTTCCGCAATAATTAAGGAATTGATTGTTATGAGAGTTGGTAGGTAGCTCTGTAGATCGCGAGAACTATCCTGAAATACCTACAGAATCTAGCTAGCTAGCTACCTACACAGGTAAATAAAACGGTAGGGCACAACTAATAATTTAATACAAGTCATACCTATTCAGAATCGCATTTTAATAGTTACAACTTTAAATTTAAAAAAAAAACGGTACTTATTCAATTTATTCAATTGTAATTGATATTTTTATAAAATAACAATTTTAACGGCAGCTGGTGTACTTAAATTACAAATCTATATTTGTCTAGGTATCCCGAAAATAACTCAAAATAAGAAAAATGGAACTAATTGTTCCCCATTATTTATTGTTAGCGCAACAAACCCTATCAAATTACCTCACTAAATAATAAAAAAAACATCTTAAATTACAAACAACAGGAAGAGTCTAAATTTAACCCTTAACTGCGGTCGATTTCTTAATTGTTGGGGACTTTTTAGACGTAACTTTTTACAACTGAATTTTATTATCCTTGCATCTCGAGCTTTCAATATATTTCGGCTTGAAATTTTGAAAGTGAAGAATCATTTTATACCTATTTTTAGCCTTTCTTTAGTTGCTATATAGAATTTTATATACGAGAACTTTATATATTTTATAAAAATTCTCGTGTCGCGGTGCTAGTTGCTAGTGCCCACCTAAACGGCTGAACCGATTTGTATGTTTTTTTTTGTGTATAATATGTTTGAGAATCGAACATCTTTTTTTTTTGTAAATGGCAAACAACGTTTGCTGGGACAGCTTAGTTACTTTAATAAAAGTGTTAAGTAAGTTCCAGTATATTCTTTCCCTTTTTGGTGTCAAAACTGCATGGTTATTAAAATCGAGGTAGACACTAAAGTGTTATTTATGAATTTAAATGGGCTCTGAAGACAGAGAGGGTGCGCTAATTTGAATTTTAGTAACTTTATTTTTATTTCAAAAAGGGTTATAGTCCCTTGAGAGTAATCTGTAGACTTGGGAGTGTTATTTTTCTTTGATAATTGAGGATGTGTTTCGAATTTCTGTGTTTTAGATGGGTTTTTTAATTATTTTTGGATACCTATCCCAGTAAGTTTATAACAATTACTATTTTAAAGACATTATGAGGTAAACAAGCTTGCAAAATTTTCTTGTTTTGGGGAAGCCACGGTATTAGAACCTAAGTAAGCTTGTTACTACACATTGGCCGTTGACATCTTGTCTATATTTCATTCGACAGATTTGTCTTTTAATCCATGATAACATTAAGGGCACTGGTAGTGCCTGGGGCATCCAAAGGAAAGAACATGCTTGGGTACACGCTGAAATTATATTTAGAAAAAATGGTTGTCTGTAAAGTCGGTTTACGGACGATAATTTTACGTGATAGCGAATTTTTGAATTAGAATTTTTATATTTTTATTTTTTTATATTGCTATTTTCTTCTTTTTTTCCCTTTATATAAGTCTTCTATTCGTCACTCGTTACCATAACACAAGCCCAGATGAGCGTGCTGCGTGTTGTGTGACGCCGTTGACGTCACCGGAACGTGACAATGACGACACACATCGGGAAGGTGACAATGACGTCACACATCGTGAACGTGACAATGACGTCACACAATGGGAACGTGACAATGACGTCAACTTATTTGTGAATGCAGGAGTTCCATCAATTAATTAGACGTTATCACGTCAAAAAACGTTGTAAAAATGCAGCAAATTACAGTACACAAAACATCGACCCTTACTTATACCTACTTTATAAATATTTCCCTAACACTCAATACCAGTAAAACAAACTCATCATAGTTCGACTACTTTGTTCCACCCATCACAAAGTACGATAATCCACCACAATAACGCTTCATAAGCCACCTCCACAAACTTCTACACAAGTTTGATTGGATTGCCAATGTGTAGTTTCATAACAACTTCATTTACACGGACGGTTGTACATGCAGATCAAACAATCTTTTCATTTGGCAACCCAACATTTAATCTTTTCATTTGTTTCTGCGCACTAAGTTGATGAGCGCCAATTTATATTTTTGTACGGAACTGTCCAATTAATGAAAATTGATGAAAGACATAAACAGACTTGATGAGGAAACGCAACTTGCGAATTAAACAAACTGACGACTTAAAGATTTTTATGGAATTAACAAATAAGGAAAATAACGAGTTAATGAAACTAGCTAATTAGGGAAACTGACGAGGTATAATACAAACCGTAATTTTGAGATCTATTACCATTTAAGGGAGAGGTTTCAGATCGCCCTAGGACCACAAACTTGAGCTAAGAACAGCTATCAGAAATAACAACTGAGATCAATAACATAACATGCCTTCTTAAGCATGGAAGAGGTCGTAAACGATAGGCAAGTGCAGCTAAGCTGAGCTCCTCATAACTTAAGGTGCACAACAAAAATGAAAATCGCTTAAGACCTTAAACATGACTAACCAAGTCAACCTGATTAAAAATATCAACCTTGTGATTATTGAAATATAATTTTATTTTAGATTACTCGTTAAATGCATTTAGAGCTAGATTTTAGCCCAATCATAAGCAAGCTTTTTTAGGAGTTATTAGTGTTTATATGTCGCTAAGTTGTTTTTCAACCACACGGAAAGGCGTCTGTGTAATGCCACCTAATATGATACGAGGAAGATTATAGCTTCAAGATTACAAGCAACAACACAGATTAGGTAAAGTTTTAGATTGGTCCGGAGGTCATCTCGCTAGAATTTGTTATGAACATTGTTGGCGACCACTTTGTGTAATCCAATGATGAGATATTGACTGCATGTGATAAAAACAGCGCTCAGGACGCGTTTTATACTCAAACTCAAGCAAGTACGCACGAGAACTTTTCACTTATTCAGGCTTGTCACAAGCAACTACATCAAGCCTTTAAAGCCATTGACTTTTTTGACGTGATAACGTTTTATAAATTGGTGAACACCTGCCAGTTCAAAAAAATGTGACGTCACACGTCGTTACTGGAAAGCCTCATCGACCCCCGCCGCCCCGCCCCCTCCACCGCCACCGCCACCGCCCGCGCCTCCTTTCCCACCGGCCCATGTATTCTGTCTCTGAGCCATACTTTGATAGTTGACAAGGTAACTATAGCAACGTTTTATCGTTGCCATGGTTACCATCAATGTTTTCTTATGACGTTATCACGTAAAATTATCGTCCGGAAACAGACTTTACAGACAACCATTTTTTCTCATTGTACAATGTGGGCTATTCAAAAGTATAGAGAACAATAGATTTGTATTTTTTGGAATAAGTCATATAGTCCAAATTGAAGAATGAGAACTGACACAATAAAGAGTCAACATCAAGCTGCAAGCATAACGTACCAGATCTTTTGACTTATTCAGCTTGTTACAAGCAACTATATCGAGCAGTTATGCCGTATTCAACCGATAAAGTCTCAATCGATTTAAGCCCTTGGCTTTGTTCTCATTCTGCAATGTGGGCTATATGCCCATGATTGCCCACTACAGGTATTTTACAATTTAACCATCATGCTTTATAATAGGAATTTTGCATTTTTGGAAACTTTATCAAAGCACCAACTACCGATTTCAGTTTAACAAGAAATTCATTCAGTACAGTATCTATTTGACTAACTTCCTGGCTTCTTGCACCAAAAAGATTCTCTAGAAATCCCGGCAATGCTATATTTATTTAACCTAAATAATAAAGAATTATGAATCCGTAGTCATTTTACAAATGATCCATATCACACGCATTATTAATACAATTTTTAAACTTTTATCACAGAGTTGCCTTTTGTCATATCTAATTTACTTTTATATTACGACTACATCCGGTTACTGATGGACGCCATGATTTTCAGAATCTTTCAGCTGTTCACTTAACTTTTCAGTAATTAGCAAATAAATGGTTTGAATAAAATTTCATTGGGAATGACATCAAAAAGCTCTGAACTTTTTTACAGAGTCAAAACGCCTCATAACTTACCAAAATTAATAAGTACTTTAAGAATATGATTTCTGACAGTCGGATCTAATTTTTTATTGATTGGAGTATACGTATTGATTTAAGCAGTTTTATTTAAATTTCTATAATATTGTATCGTTAAGCGAAACTATGTCTACGACGTGTTGGGTCTTGGTACTAATATGAAAAAATATAATTTATGATAGACGGAAATATAATATAAAATGTATAATAAATCGTAGCTGATTCCCGCCTTTTCTTGATATTTTCAACTGAAAGAACATTATAAAACTATTAAATTATTGCATTCTGTGGCATATGGATTTTGGAGGTTTTCAAATAAAAAAGAAAATTTTATTTTCTTTCAAACACAATAAAATCTTTGTCTGATTTCAGACCGATTAACTTGTTTTGATACTTGTACATAATAATTCCAGTTTTAATTTGTTACTTAAGTCATACATGCCCTACACACAACAGAGCGTCTAAATAACATAAAATAAAGTTTAATTTTATTTAAATTTTAGGTAATTTATTTAAATCATCTAGATTATTTCTATCAATGTGAAGGCTAAAACGTGATTCTACAGGTCTTCTAAAAAGTCTTCGTCTTCTGCCTGCTCTTATCCCAATTTATTTAGGGTCGGTGCAGCAGGTCATCTTTCTCCACTCACCTCTATTATAGCGTCATTGTTCACATTTATCTTTCTCATGTCTTGTCTCACGCAGTCCATCCACCTGTCATTATATCGTCCTCTTTCTCTCCATCCCTATGCGTTCATATTGATCACGCTTTTAGTCCTTTTAGTGACATGTGTCTCCTCTCTCCTCTTCCACATGTCCAAACTAGTTCAAACGGTTTCTTTTTACTTTTTAACTGGCTCCACTTTGAGCTTCCTCTAATATATTATACTCGTCCCTTATTTTTATTTGTCCATCCTTGTTACCTACTCCACACATCCATCTCAACATTTTCATCTCCGGTGCATGCAATCTTGTAAATTACACAAAAAGTAAGTTAAACTTAAGTCTAAGTGTGGCCTATCCATCTGTCAAAACATTCTCAAGTATCAAAACACTATAATCGTTCAATTTTCAGAAATATGAAATATTACCGCGGTCTGTCCGAACATTACTCGCATAAAATTATATCCCGACTCTAAACTATTTATATTATTAAAGTAACTTTTCGTCCCAATTATTATGTTCGTGACACGTTTTATTATATTAATATAAGATTGTTGTTCATACTCGACACATAAATAATAATTTTATAATATTCTTTCCGTGACAATATTGTAAACAAAATTTTCCGACTTATGTTATTATAATGTGAAAAAAATAACGCGGTATCCTAAGTGCCGGATTTTATTTTACATAACACGTGTAAGAAATTTTTCTTACACTTTTGAAGACTGCTTGATCATTTTTGATTAATGTGGCTGTATTTTTTATTAATCATTGATTTTTAATTACCCGTTCTTTGGGCATAAGCGGGACGTAAGGAAACTTTTCTAGGATACTTTTCAGTTTTCTAGCTGAATGATAAAAAAAACTTTTACTTACTTTTTAATAGGTTATTTTAGAAAAAATCTAATAACATACATACTAAAGCCATAATGAGATTTACAATATTTTGAAAAAGATCTTCAAAATTAATAAAAAAAACTTGACAACACAAACTTCAACGAACATAAAAGGGGACTTGTAATAATCCTCAATATTCGCAGCTCTCGATCATAACCCGGAGTCCTCTCCTCACCACAAAGGTGACGTAATAACGTCGGCTAATCCCCCATTGTGGCGCCATCTTTTGACAGATTGCCGGCAACTTCAATAGGGATTACCACCCTGCTCTTTTGTTAGGTACGTTATTAGAGAAAAGCTCATTGTAAAGATAGGTACTTGTGAGATAATTTTGTTCGATTTTCTACGGTGAAAGTGTTGAATGTTTGTGATAGGTATTTTGTATTGAAAAGTCTCTGTAATGAATGTATAGTATTCGGAAGATTATAGAAAATATTCTTCATCACTATACGATTTAAATTAATATTGATGTAAGCTAAAGATTATTATTCTCTAGGGTACAGAGAAGATAACCTGACTTATCAAACAAGAAAAAAATCTCTTGTTATGAAATTGGTTTCGTACTAAGAGGACTTTTTCCTTTTTAGTAACTAGGTAAGCCTCCGGTTTCATATGCGGCCGAAAAGAAATAAATTAGCTTTTCCACGAGTCTTCGTCTATGTAGGGTTTCAATTTTACAAAATCCTTTTCTTTGTTAGCGGTTATAAAAGCTGTCTGTATGCCAAGTTTTAGCCTGATCCATTAGTTTAAGCTTTGCGTTGTCAGTCATATTTATAGGTAGAATAAGATCGATATTAATTTGTCTTTTCAGTCAGCTAATTTTTGATTTAGCTGCAAATTTTAGGCCGTTTCGTCTAATGTCGGACCCTCTATTGATTTAGTTGTGCGACACATTGAAATTTTATATTTACTGGAATAAATAAGATGTTAATCTGTCTTTTCAGTCTGCTATATTTTTTTACATTTTGATATGAGCGATCTCCAAAATTGTGAACAAGATAATTTAAAAAAACTTTACTTTCTCTTTTGAGTGTCATCGTATTTCCACTCAAACTTTAAAAGCATCTCGATCAGCTTTAATCCACTGTTGTTTCACCCAGAATTAAATGTTTAACCCGTAAATTATTTAGTTGTGTTCTATGTCAACCCTGATGATGGATCGGGCCAATAATTGCGTCATACTTGACAACCCTGAAGTAATTTGTCGGAAATAGGGGTGTGCGTTATTGATGGGTTTCATAGGGTGGTATTGTTTTGCTTTGTATGAAAGATTAGTGGAAAATGTATGTAGTATTTTAGCTTAAATTCGAAACGGTAGGAGTAATGATCCGTAGTTTATGTGTATATAATACCTGCCTACTAAAATAAAGCGGTGTTGACCGATGGTATCTTTTCCTAAGGTATCTTTCCTTTTACTTCGACTTTTATTCCTAAGGTCATGGGTTCGAATCCTAATCGTGAACCAATTGATTTTCTCACTAAAAAATATGTGCTCTATTAGAATTGCTCTTACCGTGAAGAAAAATTTCGGCTTAGTTGGCTTTAGACGTTTTGAAGAGTTTTTTTCTCTGGACATGGTCAACTAAGCTGAGAGGGTAGCTAGCCTATTCCATCTGAGCATGTCCTAGGATTTAAGTTGCTGGCGCTGTATAAAACATATAGGCTAGATTAGATGTAAAAGCCTCTAAACGTAAGTAAAAAAGTGTTGAAATTCTATTAAACAAATAGTTGCTCAACATTCGAAACAGTTAAGTTATTCTTTAAAAAAAGTGATATAAATAACCAAATTATACATCGATTTTTTTAAGCCGTTGAATGCAGTTAAATACCAATAAATTATTTGGAAAAATGTGTTATAGTTTCGAACACGCTCTTTCGATGGATGTGGTATTCGAGGAATGGACCACTCGTGTTGGCTACTCAAGATAACATTTTATAAATGCTAAAAATTTGTATAAAATATAAATATTTATGAAAATATAAAGTTATATTTTCCGTTTGTTCGTTCAACAATGGTATTAAGAAATTTTATGTCCATTGTAAATTGATCTAGTTTTTTAATAGTGTTGTTAGAATTTTTATCTTTCTGGTTTTAGTTTATGTTACTTGTTTTAATCCGCGATTTTGTCTGCGTAGGGATTAATTTTCTGATTTTTTTTCATAACGAATGCCTACGTTATTAAAGCTAATATGTGTGCCAAATGTTTGCCTGATTTTTTCATTAGTTTGAATTGTGCGTTGATCACATTCAGTCAAGACTTTGAAATTATTAGACTGGTAGTTTTTTAAATATTTTTTTTTTACTTATAGATTAGTTGGTGTCTTCATACAAATTCCAATACAGTGTTAGTTATTAAATTTTAGTATTATGTATTAGGCAAAAAATAATGCTAAATTAAAATTGACATGAGTTGAAACGAACTTCAATAATTTTTGTTTGATTTGATCATTTCAAAGATTTCATAACTTAGGTAGTTGAAAATAAATTCAATGCATTGGAGTAGGTAGATAGGTACATAGTAACTAAAAAGGATACGTAGTGGAGCTAAAACTAGTTGGATAGTCCGACATACGACTATTTTCCACTTCAAATTGCCGATTGACTACTACTACATAGATTGGCTTACGACTTGGTACTATTTATATTATCTCTTTTTCTTAATGCACCTTACCCTTAATCTTACGTCAAATCCTCTCCATCCTAAGGTTGCCTGGAAGAGACCGCTTTCAGCGGTAAGGCCGCCTATTGTGCCACTGTTTTTTAAATTTAAACGAATAATAATTGTGTTGTCATTTTCTGTAACTTGTGTGTGCAATAAAGCGTTCTATCTATCTATCTATCTATTGACTAAAAGCTAAGCTGAAAGTACATGAAAATTACAGTTTATTTTTTAAATACGTAGTTTATAAGTATATTTATCTTATCCATAAATTGTCAAAACACAAATGAGAGATTGGAACTGAAATTAGAAATGCGAGTGACAAACAAAACAAAATATAAAAATGACAAACAAACTAATTAATCGTATTTAAAGACCAATTAATATTTAATACAAACTAATATATTTTATTCTAAATTGTTGACGTCATTAAAAAAATGTTCTAGTTTTATGTAAATATGTGTAATATAAATAAATCAGGTGACGCATTTAGTAAAGAAATGATTTGAATCGACTATTATTCGTTATCTCGCTAGACACACACAATAAGCTACGTTTTTTTCCACAGCCTGTTTAATAAATAATAATACATATTTAGAAATAATTAAATAATCCTTTTATCATTAAGTGGATTTATCAATGTATTACAAATATTAAATTAATGATACAACACAAATGTCGAAATTTCAATTTCAGTATCTAAGTACAAAAATCAGCTAAACTAATTAATGATTTATGATTTTACCTATTTTATAAATAATTAATAAAATAAATATTGCAGGACACTCCACACATCGCCATCTAGCCCCAAGCTAAGTAACTAGACTTGTATTATGGGTGCTAACCAACGGATATACTACTTATATACTTTTCTTTTGTAAATATGTACTTATTAATACATCCAGACAACCAACCAGACCACCAACCAAACAACCAGACCACAGATAAATATCTTAGCATAAATACTTGACTGAGGCGGGAATCGAAGCCGCAACCCTGTGTTTGGCAGGTCGGCATGGTGAACATTTTGCCAACTGGGTCTTCTGGATAGGTCGGCGTTTGACCACTATTTCACCTGATCTGATGATGCGGTCTACGCAACCCTAGAGGATACCTATACACTAGTGATTTAAAGACCCCTAAATAAGGTCCCCCCTTATTTAGGGGACCTTATTTAGGTAGGAAGATGGCAGTGGAACGAGAACTTTTCCGAACTTTTGAATGCTTTGCAGTGAAAAATAAAACGAAGTAATATGTTAAAATTATTGATTAATCCTTTTTTGTTTTAATCAATTTTATCAATGCTATATACTTACTATTTGTTTTATGAAGGAACTGACTAGCTGAAATAATTCGTAAAATCAACTCAAACACAGTTACGAATCTAATAAATCCACATTTTTATACGTCATACTATCAATAAGATAATCTCACGGATTAAAGTTTAGCTTTGTCGCTTTCACCGAACTGTTATAGATCATTGTCTGAAATTTCTTAAAAGAATAGGAAATTTCGTAGTATTCTCACGTTTGAACGACTTTGATTAGTCGTTTTCTATTTAGATTTTAGGTGAATCATTCGCTTCTAAAATATCGTGATTTGGGTCGTTATTTTGGCGCCGTAGAGATTAATATCGTGATAGACATGAAAAGAAAAAGAATTAGAAACGTTCACGTTTATTTCTTTTAAAAACCTTTTTGGCTGATGACGGACATTGTCGGGTCCTGAAACTGAATGCAGTTTTCGTAGAGAGCATGAAATATTTTGAGGAATAAATATTGACTTTTTTCATTTAATTTAGATGATTTATAAAGCGTTAGTAATGCTATTTAGGGCGTTGTAGTGCCTGAGATATGATGGAATAGACTTGCCCAGCACCAATACCGCGCGCTCTCAACTAAGTCGACTGTATCCAGAGGAAAGAACTCAATACGTCTTTTTAGCCAACTAAGCCGTGGGTTCACACGATGTTTTCCTTCTCTGTTAGAGCAATGCTATTAGAGCAATGCTATTAGAGCACATCAATTTTTATACCTTCAGAATAAAAGTCGAGGTATCTACCACTAGGCCATTCTTGAGGAATAGATAATTATCTGAATTGTAAATCTAGACCGGCCATCTTCATTAAACGGACTATTTCCAATCTTATTTATTGACACGACTGTTTTATCTTCATTAATGATATTTCTCCGAAATCATCCGGTCACGCGAGAAACGTTATTAAAAACCGACCACAATAAGTTGACAATTAAAATGCCCAATTATCTTACAATTTAAGATCATTTCACACGAAACGATTTAAAATCACCATAAAGAAGCATTACAATCACCGAAAACAGTGCGTTCTTTGAACAATATTTTGACTCGTACGATATATTATGGACCAGGATTTTTTTGTTTATACAAATTGAGACAACAAACTACGTTTTTAACGGCAGAGAAAAAATGAATTATTTGCACTTAATAACACCATTAATTATATTTATTTCAGGCAATAAATAATTGAAAAATGAATCCAAACATTCTTAATTATAAAGGAGCCAAAAAAAATGAAAACTCAATTTATGTTATACCTATGTCACTATAGAGGTTTTATTTTTATTTTTAAATGGTGGAAATCCCTGGGACTGAGTGTTTTGTTTGGTCATTCCTTATTCGTACAGTAAGGGCAAAGTCAGCTACATGCATCTGACTTTTCTGACAATTTGAGTCATGAATGAATAGGTATCTTCTAAGAAAGCGTGTTACATCTTAGACCGCATCGTCACCTACCATTAGACAGGCGTAAAAGTGGTCAAACGCTGACCTATCATTTGTAAAAGAAAAAAAATTTTAGGTCTGTTCCTACTCGAAGTCAACAAGCCAAGAAAAATAACACAGCAATTTGTCACTCATTTGGTTTAGAATACCATTGTGTTAGCAGGCCGGTCTTCTATAATCACTTGTCAACGCAACCACATCTATTGTCATCATGACAAACTTTTCTATCTAAATTTTAAAACTATACAGCTTATATCTCAAAAAATATCAAAGAAAAAATTACTTAAAGTCGTACATTTAGAGTCTAAATTCAATTGATTTGAATTCGGTGTTTGTACTTTAAAAATTTGCTCGCTCTATCAAAAAAGTTGTACCGAAATAGCGCGTTATTTTTTTTAAAGTGAAGATTGAATTGTCTTTCGTTCTAAAACAATGGTGAGTTTTTCGAGTTTTTTAACGAAAGTGACAGGTGTTGATTGGGCGTGATTTCGTGCGAGAGTTCGACGTCAAAACAAACAGGGTTAAACAGTGAATAGTATTCTCTTTTGTTTTTTTTTTATTTTTAAATTTGGAATCAAATACTGACTGTCAGATACTTTCCACTTTTAGACATTTTTAATACCAATAGAGGTACTTGCGAATATTATTTTTTTATTGGCTACTAGCGACCTGCCCCGGCTGCATACAAGCATACAAAGGGATATAGGGACATTGGGACAGAGAAAGCGACTTTGTTTTATACTATGTAGTGATATTGCATTCATTGTACTTTTTGATGTTAAGAAATCTAATTATTAAGTGTAATTATATTACATATTTTGCTCTAATTAAAATAAAATCAATTTCTAAAACAAAAAGTATTTAAATACCATTTCATATGACCACTTTTTTTTACAATATAATTTTCAAAAGAATACGCGCGTCCATTTCGCGGATTTTTACAATCAATTAAACGAGATTTAATGTGAAACGCGAATTTTTATTGTCTTCTTACACAACGTCGTGTTGTTTAACAATGAATTTGTAATTACGAACAAATTGTTATGATATCAAAAATACTTCAAATTTATTGTTACAGCTAAAATAAAGATTGGTTTGATTCAAACGCTTGTGACAAGCCTGGATTAACAGAATTATTTACTCTGGCCAATTAGCTTGACTCTTTTTGATCATTCCACGGCGATCCAGCATAGATAGTTATGAACGTAGAGCGTAATAATTTTGTGTATTTTCTAAACGAAATTGAATCAATCTATTTTGTCGTTTGAAGTCTTAGTTCAAATTAATTTGCTATTCGAAAATTTCTACATGTTTTGTCTTAAAGAACATTGTTTTATAGACAGGGGCATTGTCAAAGAATTTGTTTAGATTATTTAGGATTTGTAAATGTTTTGTTTCAAATTGATAGTGGTGAGTGGCGTTTTAATGCTAGTATTAAAATTCCAGTGTTAATCTGTTTTTTTCTTGTAAGAAAATTACGAAAAGACCTGATGGTTCACCTGATGTTTTACGTTAGGTATCATCGGAACATCTGTCTAGAAGTTAAAGAATATGTTACCATGACGCATGACGTCACACTTTTTTGTGAATGCAGGTGTTTAGTTTAATAGACGTTATCACGTTAAAATGTAAAAAGAACGGGTAAGAAGAGGGCTTCTTACCCGTTCTTTTTACATTTTAACGTCTAGGGAGACCTACGTCTATTTCCAGGACTCGAACTATCTGACTGCATTCCAAGATTTCCAAGTTTCATCGCAACCCATTTAGTATTTCTTGGATTAGGAGGTAACTTCTATTGGAAGAGGTTCATTTCAATTCATGAAGTCGTTTAAGGGAGGCTCTATGTTCAGCAGCAGTGGACGTCCTATAATATGTGAGGAATATGCGAACAAAACGTCACATTTCACTTTTTTACTTTTTGATTGTTTTTGTGGCGTATGCTCCTCATGTATGATGATGATAATCATGAAACTTCCATTTGATTCAGATTAGAAACATCTTTTGAAATATCAACATATCCCGCATATTTCTCATTGTTTTCCTTCCATAAAACCGATCATAAACCTTAAAAAAAAGATTAAACCATTAGCTAAACACATAAACTACTTTAAAACCATATTATTTCATATAACGAAGCATGTTTTCTTAAACAAAAACCTCAAATAATTTTAATGTTCATTTAAAAATATACTTTATGACAGCGCTTTGTCATTTTATGATATCGTAGAGATAGTTGGCCTTTGTATGCGTTGTAAATCAAATTCTTTTGTGATATGTAGATATGTCAACGGTTAAATATTGCTGGGTACTTTACTTGCTGAAATTATTATTGGTAGTAATGGAAAATTAATGGTCTCTGTGTGTCAGAAATATTTTTTTACGTGTGACAGATACATATTTTATTTTATATTACTACTACGAAATAATAAAGAAAAGATAAATTTAGAAGAAAAATACTGATCTAAATAATAAGATTTAGACACAGATTTACTCGTTAACTATAGTCTAAACACTATCCCTATAGATTATAAAGGGAACTATAGTCTAAACACTATCCCTATAGATTATAAAGGGAACTATAGTCTAAACACTATCCCTATAGATTATAAAGGGAACTATAGTCTAAACACTATCCCTATAGATTATAAAGGGAACTATAGTCTAAACACTATCCCTATAGATTATAAAGGGAACTATAGTCTAAACACTATCCCTATAGATTATAAAGGGAACTATAGGCTAAACACTATCCATAAAGATTATATAAGGATACTGTTTAGACTATATAGTTCACGAGTAAATCTGTATCTAAATATAAGGTTTAAATCCACATCCCGCACTATCCTTAAACCTCGTTTTGGAATAAAGGGGTAAGAGTCTTCGCACACTAAATCTACCAAGAACATAACAAATCTGTATGAAAATTTGAGTCATAGATAAAATACGGGAAAAAAACCAGTTCTAGTATGATACGGTAAAGTGGTTCAAGATCTTAAACAATACACTCAACACATCACTTATTTTCGCTGACATTAAACTGAATCTTCTATCTTTATTGAATACTAGCTGACCCGTGCCCACTTCGTTGGGCATAATGTTAATAAATTAAATTATCTATACTAATATTAAAAAATATACTTTTTGTAACTTAAATATAAAAGTTAGACATATGCTGTCGTTGACTTTTTTGTAGGCATTTTCAAGCTCCACATCTTTTCTCTAGAACTCAAAAATATATATTTCATAGTTAAGGCAGCATTCGTAAGAAACGCTTTCATTCAATCGTTTTTTCTCCGATTCACTTTGCAAAACGGACTACCACGTAAAAGCCTTTTTATTTTTCGGTTTTTTATATAACCTATGACACTCAGCAATAATGTGGCTTTCTATTGGTGAAAGAATTTTTAAAATCGGTTCAGTAGATCCCGAGATTACCCCTTACAATTTAACAAATATACAAACACACAAACTTTACTTCTTTATAATATTAGTATAGATATAGACAAGTAGTTGACACTTATACGCCGGTCGTTTGTTACTAACAAAAATGTATATGTGTCGTAAAAACCATAGTTATTGTTTTTATAAACAATAGTTACTCGTAAAACTGTGGAATGGACCGCAGAACGACCAACAGAGTGACGTGGGAAAATGTAGAGTAAAAATGTATAGAAAGAATTTAACTAGGATTTTTTAGGATTCCGTACCCAAAGGGTAAGTAATAAAAACGGGACGGCTGAACCGATTTTGATTTAGTTTTTTTTATATGGCAAAACAACGTTTGCCGGGACAGCTAGTATACTAATAACCGCGACCGCCGAACCTCGTGGCGGCCGCGATGCAACGCGATACGGAGTGTTGGGAGACCAGCTGCCCGGTGGACCGACGACATTTTGGCGGTCGCGGGTAGTCGGTGGATGGAGGGGCTCAGGACCGCTGTTTATGGCGTCGTATGGGGGAGGCCTATGTCCAGCAGTGGACGTGTATGGGCTGACATGATGATGATGATGATATACTAATAACAGAAAATAAAAATAAAATATTAAGGTGGGTCCCATAAAACATGGTTCAAAACTCTTCATGTCCGACTCCCACTTGGCCGGTTTTTTTTACAAATACCTATTCACTCGCGAAATACACCTAAATCGTACACGACAGGAAAGACAGACGCATGCAACTGATTCCCTTGCAGTACGAATAAGTAATAACGAAGCGAAACGCGTGCGGTGTCTGGGATTTCCCCCATAAATCGGTGTCACATAATAGTTGACCAGGTTGTATTCCAGGAACCAGGAGTTAAGTTAATGGTTGAAATCAATAATCAGTTATTAAGGGTGAAACTGATAATTTTTTGACAGTTTTGCTGTAGGAACTATGAGAGATGTCAGTTATGTTATTTTAACTTTTGGTATGTATTATTTTATCGTTTGATTGAGTAGTTTAGGCGAGGAAAATGTGATGTACATCATACTATATTATTACGTAATGTAAAGTATTTAGTAGGTATATACTAGGTAGGTACAATAGTTTTGCAAGTAGGTGTTTATTTGCTCTCCAAAACACACATATTGTTACAAATCAAATTACACAAAATTGTAATAAATTACAACAATATTGTAATAAAGTATTCCATCTGAATTCAAATTAGTTAATCAATCAAGATTTCTAAATAGACACTCAATATTCTGCAATAATATAAGTACTTCACCGTAGGCAATTTTATTTAGAAACCGAGTGTAACATCTATACAAAACTAAACAAACAACTCAACATTCGAACTGAGGCGGTCTTGCAACAAAAATAGACTTTCAAAAATATTGAAGAGCGTTGAAAAATATACGTCAAACATGCATGATAATAATAAACGGTGAAGACAAACACTTGATATCTGGGCCACAGTCTCTTTCATTATACGTTGCTTAATTTTTACTGTTATTGCTAGTGGGAAACCGAATTTCGGGTATGGATTCGGCTTCGGTCACAAAAAACATTCAGCTATTTTATATTCAGCTTACCTAAATAAAATTTCATATTAACTGCAACACTAGAACCGAATTAAAATAAATAATAATGTATAACATCTCATACAACGACATCTAGCCCCAACCTCAGCAACCCGGCTTGTATTATGGTGGCCAGACATAGGAGAGAATCTGAACCTATCTTAACTTAGTCCTATAAGATTATGTTCCTTAGCTATTCATATTTAAACGCCATCTGTCTCACAGAGTTCGCTTGTACTTATATTATTACTAGCGACCCGTCCCGGCTTCGCACGGCTATATTATGCATGTATTATACATAAAAACCTTCCTCTTGAATCACTCTATCTATTAAAACCGCATCAAAATCCGTTGCGTAGTTTTAAAGATCTAAGCATTCAAAGGGAAATAGGGACAGAAAAAGCGACTTTGTTTTATACTATGTAGTGATTAAGACCAATTATTGTAATTACCGAATTCTTGGACAAATAAACTTACTACTTAAATTGCTCCATTTCAAATAGTGTAACCTTGACTTTGTGAACATGATCACAAAAAAATAAGATAAAAAAGTAAGCAAATTATTTAAATGCCAGAATTTCTTTAAGTCATCTTTCACTGCTGTTTCAGTTGATATAATATAATGATATTTTTTCAAAGATCGCATCGCCTTCGGTTTCGGTAAAATTGACTTTTAACCCAACACTAGTTATAACTAATGTTATCTTGTTCTGAATGATCGTAAAATGTAGGTAATTCTAGGCGTTGAAATATTAATGTAGTTTCATGAAGTAGTTGGTATTTTCAATTGTATTGAGTAAAAGAATGTTATTGCTATGCTATTGTGTTTAGGTTAAAAGAAAAATGCTCAATAAATAATAAATTGTATGAGAATTGTTATTTTAAACGGAAATAGAATACGGGGTATATTGTCCCATATCTCTACTAAAAAAGATAGATTTGATTATTTTTTTGAAATGAAATTAGTTACTCATGTGATGAAACTACTGGCTTGAATTTGATGGAACTTGTTGTTTGATAAAAATCGAACAACGACTATTGTAACTTTGTCATATAAACCTCAGATTTGAATTTAGAATTTGTTTCTTTGCTTTGGTCGAGAAAATGCGCTCTATTCGCATTTCCGTCACTTCCGAGGGAAAATGGGAGGGTATCCCTCTGGCCTGAAGATGGTAAGGTGGCGAAGAGCTTTAAGCTTGAAAAGCTGACTGATTTCCTTCTCTCGCTGTGTATGAGGTAACACATCTCCAACTATTGTTAAGGGTTTTTATCTAACCTAACTTCGTTTTTAGGGTTCCGTACCTCAAAAGGCAAAAGATCTCTCTTGTCAATTTGTCTGTGTGTCATCACTAATTTTCTCAGGATGGACCCGTTAGGACCTAGCAAGTTGAAATTTATACCAGATACTGAAGTCCCTGTTAGGTGTATAAAAATCAAAGTCCTGAGTCAACACGATAAAAAATAGGGGCTTTAGATTTGCGCAGAAACTTGTAAGTACCAAAATTTACGTTAATATTCAACTTTTTTATTTTTTTTACGGTGCGTACATCAGCACACAGTTTTCATTTTTCTAATTGTCATTTTTATTTACCAGAATCTGTTTTTTCTTTCAATTCTCTAGCTTCTGTTAGATTTACTAATAAAGTCCATTCAGTAATTAGCATGGCTATTATAATCATGACATGTGACAGCGAACAGTGCGGAAGCGCTGTCACTTCACAAGACCGATGGCACTAGAAAACGATATTAATGCACTGTAAATGTGTTAATTAGTATCTAACAATACCACCTTATCCAATTTCGAATGTAACCAAAACTCCTGAACTTCGGAAACCTGGATCCAATGCAGTGGCATAACTATACCGTTTGAGGAAAGTGGCAAATTTATTAGACGCCCCCCCTCTAATTTAAAAAAGCTGAATAATAGTAATTCTTATTCGCTAAAAAAAAAAGAAAAATATATAATATTGCAGGACACTTTCTATACTAAAGGACTATTTTCTATACTAAATGAGTAATAATAAATGTTAAGGAATCTCTGTGGTTGGAAGTAGGTATTCTCCATCCTGGATCTGGAAAATGAATCTTTAAAAAATGTTAAATTGTTTATTTTTTCGAAATTAATATCACTACTTCTTTTAAACTAAATTTACATACCTCAAATGAGGTAAATAGCCAAGTACCTACTTCATAATAAATTTAACATCTTAATGTGAATAAATGATTGATTTGATTTTGATGTTCACTTTGAACGAACTTGAACGAAGTCACTACTATCGCTGTAGCGAGTTACATGGTCTTTCTTGTTTTTGTAAAAGAACTTGGTTAATTTTTTCAATCTTAGTGTTGCCATTGCGAGTCAAACTCGGGTAGCAAGGGTTCCGTACCATGTTTTATGTGACCCACTATTATTTTTTCTGTTTTTAGTATTTGTTGCTATAGCGGCAACAGAAATACATAATCTGTAAAAATTTCAACTGTCTAGCTATCACATTTTATGAGATACAGCCTGGTGATGATGGACAGACAGAGGGATAGTAAAGTCTTAGTAGTAGAGTCGTTTTCTACCGTTTGGGTACCGAGCCCTTAAAAAATATTAAAAAATAATTTATTGTTATTTTGCGTTTCTGAACTAATAATTTTAAATAAATACTTACCGATGTTATTCATATTCTTATTTTATTGTTAAAAGCTTTTGCAATCAAATATTTTTATTATTTATTGTCAAAGGCACTAGGCATTTTAATAATATGAAAAACTGTCTATTAATAACAAACTTGTAGACAGCAGATGTTCAGATTCATAATAATAATTATGGATATAACAATATTTTGTTATAATAAATGGTTTTTACACTTGTTAATATGAAATAAAGATATTAGATAATGCTTTTCTAAATAGTCGTTTTTAATAATTGTGTTTTTTAGTCCACAGTGATTTAATATTATTACTGTTAGTGTTTTTTTGTTGGCAACGAAAATGGAAATTTTTAATAGCTCTAGCACGCTCTAGATCGTCATAATTTTTATACGTTTCTACTAAATTTTACTGCGCTTTGCGGTTTTACTCACGTAATAAGTGCAAGTGAAAATTATGCCTTGTTCATATTTCATACTTCTCTTTCAGAAAATATCAAAATTTGGTTGATTTTATTGAAACTAATTATACCGCATTTAATAAATTAGTTAGAAATATTGGGTTTGAGAATGTACTTACTTAACAATAAAAAAAATTTGACGTGATAACGTCTAATAAATTGATGAACACCTGTATTCACAAAAATCATGTTCCGGTACCATAACGCGTCTTGGTAACCGCCACGCGTCTCGTGTTTGTTTAATATTGTTTAATAATAATATCGCTCATCTGGGCTTGTATTATGGTGACCAGTGAACGAATAGAAGACTTATATAAAGGAAAATAAAAATATGCAAAGGATAAAAAAAAAATTAAAAAAAGAGAAAAAAGGACAAACGAAAAACAAAATTTTTCATCGTTTTCTTACGACAATATCACGTAAAATTATCGTCCGTAAACCGACTATACAGATTACCATTGTTTTTTTATTTATTATCCTAACCTTGAGTATGTTAGGATAATAAAAAAAAACAAAAAAAAAATACGAAACTAGTTTACTAAAAAGTTCGAAACAAAGCTCATAATATTCCAAAAATCAAGGTTAATTACAGATCTATTAATTTATAGGACCGCATTTTTAATTTTTACATTCCACACAAATACGAAAGTTTTAGTATTGTGTGTTTATGCAAAAACTACTAAACCAATTGCAATGAAACTTGGTACTTAGATAGTTAGAATTCTAGAATAATAAACAGGATTATTTTATCCCAAGGGAATCGAGACTGACGGGGCCCTGTATCACTACATAGTATAAAACAAAGTCGCTTTCTCTGATGTCCCTTTGACCGCTTAAATCTTTAAAACTACGCAACGGATTTTCATGCGGTTTTTTTAATAGATAGAGTGATTCAAGAGGAAGGTTTATATGTATAATACATGCATAATATAGCCGTGCGAAGCCGGGGCGGGTCGCAAGTTTCTATATAAATGAAATTAGGATAACCTCTCTGGTTTTTGTTTTAAGAAAGAGCTAAAGAATTCTTTATAGAAATTGTTTTGATAATAACAAGAAAATATTGGTTGAACTAACATTTTTATTAGTTATTTTTATAACATCGGTGACTCAAATGATGATATATTTTTCTGCGTTTGAATATTTTAGGTACATGTTTGAATTTTCAAAAACTTATGTCGAATAAAGGTTAAAATCATAATATATTCATTCTTTTTTTTTCGTGTCAGAGGTTCGGCTAAATTAAATTTTGCCACACAGCTTTCTTTAACTTACCGCATCACTGGATGCCTTAAACATATTCCGCTTATAAGCTCTATCCCTTGGCTGGCATCGTCCCACCTGATGTGAGAAGAGAAGTGACTTGATGCACTGTAGAAGAAGCGAAGAATGAGGAACGAAATAAGGAAGCAGGACTCCGACCATATAATAATCAAAAAAATATAAAAAAATAACATTCATTTACAATTGGTACATACTTATAAGCAGGTCGTAGGAGTAAATAATACAGATTTCTAGTTCCAAGAACCTAGTTAAACTCATAACAATTCTGCATTTGTCGTCGAAGTTCGAACAATAAAAATTCACAACACAATAAATTTACTTTAATGAAAACCATTTGCACCTTGAAAAAGAAACAAAACCTATGCTTTTAATTAGTACAACGATTATTAAAAACAATGTTTCTAAAAAGGGAGGGAGTTTTTTGTTGGATTTTCGCCATAAACCGTCACAAATGGTGCGCTTGCGCATCACCATCAATCTACAGCGTGCGTGAGCCGCGACAATCTTGTTTATAGGAATGTTAACCGTGTTTATTTCTATGGCTACCGTGATTTACAGGATGTTTGTTTTTAAAAAGAAATATTTTTAACCGACTTCAAAAAAGGAGGAGGTTCTCAACTCGTCGCGTATATATATATTTTTTTATAGGTATAGGTAATAAAATAGGTCACGTTTGACCACTATGTCACACGATGGTAAGAAGAATAAGGTTATATAAAAGATAGTAAGTATGTTGAAAACCATATTTTTATTTGCAGACTAGCAGCGCTCGGTTTCACCCGCGTAACTCCCGATCCCGTGAGAATATCTGAATAAAAAAGAAGCCTATGTTATTCCCAATGAATCAACGTATCCTCACACCAAGTTTCATCAAAATCCCAGTCCAGTAATTTCGGAGCCTATTTCTTACAAACAAACAAACAAAAAAATCTTTCCCCTTCATAATAGATTCACATAAGCTTAAAATAATATCAACTGTCATTTTTTTACGATTTATATATTTTGTAATAGTTAAGGAAGAGCGGAGTCTTCTGACACAAGCATTTCTATGCTTAAAAGAAGATTCCAGCGACAAATATTGATGTTATATTTGGCTACAGAATAAATGATTTATTTATTTATATTTTATTTATTTATTTATTTAAAAGATATTCAATATCTTTTAAATAAATAAATAAATATCTTTTAAATAAATAAATAAATAAAATATAAATAAATAAATCATTTATTCTGTAGCCAAATATAACATCAATATTTGTCGCTGGAATCTTCTTTTAAGCATAGAAATGCTTGTGTCAGAAGACTATCTTTTAAAAGAAAGAATATCTTTTAAATAAATAAATAAATAAAATATAAATAAATAAATCATTTATTCTGTAGCCAAATATAACATCAATATTTGTCGCTGGAATCTTCTTTTAAGCATAGAAATGCTTGTGTCAGAAGACTCCGCTCTTCCTTAACTATTACAAAATATATAATTGGTTAACAGAAAAAAAATAATTTAGTAACAATAAAAAAAAAATCCAAACAAATTAAAAATACGTAAACAAAACTAATCCTACTAATATTATAAATGTGAAAGTTAGTGTGTGTGTATGTATGTTTGTTACTCCTTCACGCAAAAACTACTGGACCTTTTAGCTTCAAAATAGCATTTGGTTTGTAATTACCTGACCAGAGATAAAATACTAACATATTTGAAAATATACCACGGCTTCAGTGGGATTTAGGATACAACTCATTAGACGTTTCACAATGCTGGACGTTCTGCTACTTAGACTTTCTGATCGTTAGAACTGTTGGACGTTTTACTACTTAGAGTTTCTGATCAGGATCAGGAAACATTTATGTTCAACGGCGAGAATCAAACTCTCAAACATTTGCCTAATATGCTCATTATATGAATATAAAGGAAGGTATATTATTCCTGAAGGAAGGTATTTTTTTCGATGATTATTAGAAACTTCTTATTTCTCTAGGGTTTGTAATAGGAATGGGAATTTTTTTAGACGTCTAAAAATCTTTTTCAAAAATCGTAGAAAAAAATAAAAAGGCCCCTTTTTCGAAAAAAGTTATTTATCCAAACGTCTAGAACCTTTCGTAGTACAACTCCCTCGCCAAAACTTATTATCGTAGTTTTTTTATTGCCTTTTTTTTCCAATTTTGAAACATCATGTAGAACATAGATGCGGAACGGTATCTTGATAAATACAGGGCACACATTGACAAATGGTAACAGAGTGTTTTTATGTATCTTTAAAAATAACACCAGAGTGTGGCCCTGCCGTACTAATTGGACACCACAATACGTCTTCACGCTTATACACAATAAAACTATTATATTTTATTGATGAATGAAAGTTTGGAAATAGCTGGTGAATAAGTATGGGACATAGTCATGGCAGTTTTAACAAAAATATTTGCTCTAGGTGTCATTAGTCAGGGAGGAAACAGTCAACTACGTTTGTATGGAGAGAGAGAGCCGGGTACTTTTCCTCTTAAGCTCTCGTGTTCGAAATTTAAATAAGATTAAAGTTTCATCTCCCAAAATTGATACACATAAATGTCGTAAAAATCGTAAATCGAATGACAACCTATTAGCAACGGTTTCTTGACAAAAGTGTTTTACATAACATTATTAACATTTATTGACTAACTTTTACCTACAAGTTAATGTAAACTAACAATAAAATTGATAAATAGATTAATTATGTTTCCTAAAAACAATATAATATATAAATTATTAGTAGAAACAGAGAACATAATGCATTCGGAATCACAAACGGAAATGTATTTATTTTCTATTCGTAAAATGCTATTATCATTTCCTTTATTCTGAATACGAATTTAGATAAGCTTAATTAATTGAGGCTATCTTATAACTTTGTGTGGGAAATTTAAAAAATTGTAGATTTTTACATGTCCTAGTTATGTAAGAAAATGTAACTTTATAACCCGTACCTTTATAACCCGTACCCTATTGAATGATTTGATTTAATTAAAAATTTTATTAAAAAAAAACTGGTTGCCTGTAAAGTCGGTATACGGGCGAAAGTTTTACGTGACAACAACTGTGCTCGAGTGGAAGGGACGCGTGCCTTTCACTTTTTATGTCTGTCTCTCTCGCTCTTAGGCGGGCTAACCATGCCCGCGTGCCTCTCACTCGCTCTCATTGTGAGCGCATAACGTCAGCGGAGCGTAACGCAGTTTCTTGAAGTGTCACCCGGCAAACCAATTAAAAGACGTTGTCACGTCAAAAAATGGAATAATGATACTCCGTATTAGAGTCGATAGTTGCCTGAATAGAGTTTTTTTTGTTAACTGCTACCGGTAAAATGATATGCGATACCGATTCATATTGGAAATCCCAGACACCCGCACTAAGCGTCTTGCTTCGTCATTTCTTATTCGTACAGCAAGGGAATAGAATTAGTTTGCATGCGTCTATCTTTCCTGACGTGTACAATTTGGGGGTCTTCAAGTCACGAAAGCGTATACTCATCTTAAACTGCATCGTAACCAGGCATCAGCCTTCACTAGCCATCAGGCAGGTGTGATAGTGGTCAAACGCTGACCTATCATTTGTAAAAAAACCACCAAAATTTGTAAGTTCTATACTCCTGCATGCAAAAACTAAACCGATTATAATGAAACTCAATATGTATAAAGATAATTGGAAACCTAGATTAACACATATGTCACTATTTATTTCAATATTCCCTGATAATCCAGACTTACGGGATTGGAACCGCGATTCTGAGCTAGTTTTGAATACTACTAATTTTCCAACTTTTAATACCTTATTTAGTTTTTCGAAGCTCAAGAAAGGTATTTTACTGTAGTAAATTGTAAATAACTTGACTTTATTTATCCAAATATCTATTCATATTCTGATTTCCGCTTTTCCCTTTTCCACGTCGCTCTAATAAACAAATTTAACAATCAATTTATTAGAAATCCTTTTGGGACCGTAAGCAGTAACTAAAACGCATCCAAAGTCTTCGGAACTAACAGTGATTGACCGAGATCGTTGTAAATTGTCCAAAAACTAGTTATTTATGATACAACGTCGGTTCAAGAACAGAAATAGACAATCGGCCCACCCATAGAGCAACAATGTCACTAGTAATAAACTTAAGTGGATTTTTTCGTATATTTATAGCCCCCAAAATGCTACTGTTATCTATAACCCGTAAGATTATCTACAAACGTTCTTTTTAATTGTTATTATAGTAATTTAGTTGTCATAAAATTCATAATTTAATTAAAATTTTGATAAAACTATAATAAACGGGTCGGTTTACAAATGATGTTTTTCTGATTTTATTCTTATGGGACATTTCAGTGGCATTAAACTTCAAAGCACTAATGGAACTTTCACTACAAAGATTTAGAATTAAGTAGTAACAAATTATTCAGAATACTTATGTAGATAACGAGACACAATCAGGATATTAAGTTAACAAACAAATGGTCTGCATATAATAATAATTAACAAGATTATTTATGAACTATTTCCATTAATAAAAACAGTATAATTTTTTAAAACATTTTTTTAAATCAATTCTTATTTTCGAGTTAATGACGTTCGACCTGTCAAAATTTTGACCTGACAGACCTGAAAGACCTGACAGATTCCAACGGCAGCGTTGGACTCTGTCAGGTTTATCCTCTTAAAAGCAATTATTTTGTACTTAATTTTCTTTAAGGTATTTTAAAAATCGACTTAAGAAAAAAAGGAAAACTAACTGCACTTTCATAATCTAAACTAGTTTGTCCCTGGCTGCTCGACTTCAGATAATGAAGGTGCAGTTACCATATCCATTTTTATGAAGCCGGTTTTAAAAAAAACGAAGTTTTATTTGGGTTATTTTTTGAGTACACACACTATCAATCTGAACCTATTTAGTTTAAGAGTGGATTCAGCTGGTAAATTTTTTGAACTAAGCAATTTGTTGCACTCTTGAGGCGAAATTCTGTTCATCACTAATAAGATACTTGTCAGATCCTCTTATAAAATTATGGGACTTGATGTTTATCAAAAAATAACCAACAAAATAATTAATAATCAACAAAGAAGACACAAATATTAGTCGTATTGAGAACCTCCTCTGTTTTTTGAAGTCGGTAAAAATATACGCCATTTCGCCAAACTTTTTAAAATGATTGTTACAAGAATGATTTGCCAAAAACTTAGAGAATCGATTCCGAGGTAACTTTCAAGTTTTCGGCACTTAACCCTTTTCTTACTGTTTACCCAAATGAGTAAACAATTGATTGATGGGATCTTTTGAGCTGCATCATTGTACACGAATGAATTTGTGTAAAAATGTGAAACGCAAATAGGAACCAAAAGTAAATTGTTGTAACAAAAGTTATTTATTGCATGGAAAATTGTTGTGAGGTTTTGTTGAGTGTATCGTTTCAAGGTGTTTTTTTTAGCTTTTATTTAACTTGCAAAGTATGTAGGTATGTATGTTTGTTCGGTTGGAATCTTGCAGCCTAATTTTGATCCACTTACCGGTTACCAATAGTTTTCAAGAAGAATTCCGATATAGACCTTTGTGCTTGGGAGTCGCTTGCGTCTGAGCGTCCGGAATGGAGGCGGCGTGTGCAGACTCAGGTGTCTGAGTTCGAGGACGCACGAAGGCGTTCTAACACACGCCTTCGTGCGGCGATAGTTAGTGATCAGTTGAAGAATAAGCCACCTTCTGCCATTGTTTACAACTATGAAAACGGAGTTCTGACGTGTGCTTGCTGCGGACGAACTTTAGTAAACAAAATAGGTTACATAAGTCACCAAAGGGCTAAACAGTAAACATACGAACCCATAAGCGTTATTTTTACAAATACTAGTCGCCGAAGTCGAAATCGACTAGGAGGATGATTGACCAATAGTTTTCAATATTTTGGTATAAGTTACCTTCATAAGTTAAACTATGTTATTCTGCATCATTTTTGTAAACACATTCGTAAAAGTATATTTTGAAACCTTGTTATGTACCTATGTTAGACTTTTCTTCCACAGTTCTAGGCAAAAACAAGATTTTTTTGTTTAAATTAAGGAATAATAAAGTATGTTTTATGAACCTATACCTTTTAACAATCGATCGCCTTAAATATTACTAGACACAATCGAATTATAGTCCACTATAAAACTTAACCTTCCTGTGCGCGCGCGCTCAATTAAGGCCCGGTACATTCCCGATGTCTTGTTAGATTTACGTCTCACCGGGACACCGTCTTTAGGGTTAATTAGGGACGCTTTTAGTACTGGCCGTCAATTGTCGTATAATGGTCAGACACAATTGATTACTAAGTCTTTTCTAAACTTTAAACTGACTCTAAAGTACTTATCATTAATTTATTTTACTGAGGAAACAATTAATTTAGTATAATGGTCAGGAATAAATTGATTATTTGCTTTATGTACTTGGAGTTTCTTTGATTTATAATTGGGGAATCATATTTTATTATAGTGAATCTTTGGCTGGATTGCCCTTACATGAATCGGTGCGACCGTATTCTTGTGGAGTACATTCGATAACTAGTTAAAGGTTTATTGACATTAGTTTTTAAGGTTTATTTGTTTTTACTAACCCTTATGAATCTTTGGTCTGAAAAAAACTTTTTTTTTTTTTGGGAGTCCATCCTTAATGTCTGAAAATCGGGACCTTTATACTTTTCCACCCAGCTGTTTGTATGGGTCCTTCATTTCATTCGAACTTATTCATCAAACCAGGGGCCTTATTCTGCTATTTGGCCAACCATTGTCATTATATCGAGACTCTATAGATATTATATCGAGATTGTGACTTTATTTGGTATTCTGCTAAAGTTTTAATAACATCGCAATATAATCACTATGGAGTCTCAATGGTATGGTAATATTTACCTTGCAGGTGTTGCCTAGCAACATGGTATATGTTGCTAAGCAATATACCGTTTTGACAACTATCGAGATTCTATTAAGCCACGATTGTAGAGCAGAACACAAAAGTGAGTCGGTGGTGTGTCAGTGGTGTCTCGATAGAATAGTCAACGTTAGGAGAATACGAATTTGACATGTAATGTCATATTTTTGACATTAAATTTCTATTACGATTATATCGACACACTATTGAAATACAATTGTGTTAGCAGACTTAGGCCCCTGGATGGGCTGTTTTGTTTCAGCTGACTTGACTAAATCCTAAGGGACGGTCCACGTGACTCTTGTCTTCTAAGTTTGAGTAACAATTACATTTTTTATCCCAAGAAATACTGTGCCTTTAAGAAATAAGGGGTTTTTTTAAAACTTGATAGTATTAGTGATAAAATAAAAAGAAAATAAACAAATATTATTGTTTTTCAGATTCACAATAAACCAAATATTTATTTTACTAAATAATTAGTTAGGTAAGCCCTTAATACCCGCAGGTACCTTTTTCTCATATGGTCGTTGATATACGCGAGTGCAATCACACGAACGAAGTAAATTAAAGAACTAAAAAATTCCAAACTCAGTAATTCCTTTAATAAAAGGCACTGTTTTGAATGCCGCAAATTTGTGGTATAAAAACGTCGGCTACTTACTTTATTATAATAATAAAGTTTTGTGAAATTATTTGGCACTTGTTGCAGTGATATACGGATACGCGACCGAGATACGCGATTCATTAGGGTTTAGTCTTTTTTGTTATTTTTCGATAAACTTTATTTTTGTGTAAGAGGAACAATAAATTGTGTTGATAAGCCGTTCTGGTGCAGAGATGTTGTGAATTTTTGTTTGCATTTAATTTGTCAAAGTAAGGGCAATTTTAGGTACCTACTTACCATTTCAATTTAAGGTTTATTAACTTTATAATAAAAAATAACTTTATAATACTTTTAGCGGTTTTATAATGACACCAGTACACCAGTAGCGCTCCGCGGTTTCACCCGCTTATGGCCGGATAAAATTTTATGTAGGTATCCATACCACAATTCGTCAAAATCGATCCAATAACTTCAAAGTCTATAGGGTCAAAAAAAAACAAAAATTAAAAAAAACAAAAGAGACAAAAATCTCCTCTGATATTATTATCAACATAATGATTAAGATTCTTCTGATGATCTTGGACCACCTGGTTTTAACCACGAGCTAATATTGTTAATTGAACCAAAATTCAATAAATATAAACATAAAATTTTATGTGCCATTAAATATAAGAAATCTAATTCAAATAAATCTTCATTATTAAGTATTGTCAAAGATAATAATGTAGCTTTATAAATAATAGTGAAATGTTAACAGAAGTCACGTAGAATATGAATAAATCATAGAAACACGTCGGGTGTATTTGGGAGGTAAATCTCCTTTGACGTTATAATGTAACAAAGTCGTAGCATTTGTAGGTACCTAATTATTATTTTACAAAGGAGTGTTTAAAAAAACTTCATTTTGTTTAAATTCTTTTTTCTCTGGTTCCAGCGTTCAGCGAGGCAACATCTCGGGGAGCGACGTCGTATCTAACGTTTGTCGCCCAAATTGCGCGGTTGGGGTAGACGCGAAACACGTGTCGTGGTTTATAAATGGTGTCACTAATACTAATTGTTGCTTGTCCTCATTGCATGCCTCTTCAAGTGAGCGTGAGGGCAGTGCACATTACATTTTGTGTTTTGGCACTAGGCTCGGAACTAAAAACTAAATATTAATACTTCCATTACAGATATGAAGTTCCGAAAAGTAACGCCGGATTCAATCAACTAAATTCTTTTAGATAAACCAAGTTTCTAGAAATTTGTAATTCAAAGTTTTGACTGTCTGATATATCAATCAATAGCTTAAACGGTCTCAGAATCATTAAATATTTTATGAAAAAAAAAAGTATAATCCCTAAGGATTAAATTAATGGTAGTATCATAAAAATACTTAATAGGTATCATGATCTAAATACCTAACAACGTTTTTGCATATACATTGCTGTTTATAAT
Organism: Idaea aversata; assembly: GCA_907269075.1. Taxonomy (NCBI): domain Eukaryota; kingdom Metazoa; phylum Arthropoda; class Insecta; order Lepidoptera; family Geometridae; genus Idaea; species Idaea aversata. Next base: position 5,998,867 of record OU026103.1, read on the forward strand.
TTATAGTTACGCATGAATAATTTTCTAAGAACGTCAACCACAAACATATTTTTACAAAGAAAACGACATCGAGACAATTAAATTTGCAAACAAAAGACATAAAAAATATATTCAACATTTCATTGATTCTAATAATTTGTTATTCTTTTTCGCGAGAATTTCACCTTTTTGGGTAATCTAAGATTTTTAACAGACAAATTATGCAAATTTACATGACCTCTGACAGGTTGTTATAGTAGGTGATGACTTTTGTAATTTAAATAACAATATAGTTAAATAGATAATATTTGTTGTTTGCTTTTTAAAATATATAAAAATTTAAAATAACTAATACTCTACTTAATTTTTTTTTTAATTTTATTTTATTTTAATTTTTTTTTTAATTTTTTTTTATTTTTTTTTTTTTATTGTATAATAATTTGAACACTCGTTTAGGTCCTTCTGTCTTTGTTCATCAAAATTAATTAAATAAATAAATATCGCAGGACATTCCACACATAGCCAATCGCCATCTAGCCCCAAGTTAAGTAACTAGACTTGTGTTATGGGTGCTAGACAATGAATATTATACTACTTATATACTTTTCTTTTGTAACTATATACTTACTTTTATTTATAATAAATAGAAACAACCAGAAGGCCAATTCTCGTAAATAATATTGTTTAAATTACATTTCAATATCATCCCGATTGCATTTCGATTGCAAAAGATACCTTCAGAGTCAGTTTTTTTGTACAAAAAGCTAACTTTGAGGGTATTTTGAGCTACTTTGAGGGTATTATTTGAGATCGAAATGCAATCGAAATGATATTGAAAAGTAATTTGAACAATGTTATTTACGAAAATTGGCCTTCAGACTACAGACATATATCAAATAGCATAAATACTTTTTCTGAGACGGGAATTATTAAAAGACTTTGACAAATGGTAGGTATATTGATTTTGTCAAAAAATTTGAACTGACGTGGAAGCCATTTAAAAATTTACTAGGTTGGTATTTTAAAATAATGACAAAATAAAAGATTTTAATCTATTTTTACAAATACTTTAAACCGTTTAATAATGTGATATTGTATGTGTTCTATGCATTTGATCTTGAGGTTCTGATATCAGAAGTGGGATTAACATTTAATTCTATAGAAAAGTGCTTTAACTAGCAGAAGAAAAAAATCATAAATAAGAATATAATAAATAGGTATGTATTACAGTAAATAAGTAGGTATTTAAGTAAAAGACTTCAGCGATAATAAAAAAAAAACTCTGTAAAGTTAACACAATAACATAATAAATAATGCTTGTCACCTTTATTCATTAAAATATCATTCAACTTTAACTAGGTCTGTAATTTTTCTTCAAATACATTATTAACTTTAATTACGTATTTAATGAAAACAACACCTTTGTATAGAAAATATCCATTATTATTTTTAATGAAAAAGTTATCTTTTATCTTTAAATAATGTCACATTATTGTATATGCAAATTTCATTGTATAATTGTATGAATTTGTATGATGCAAGTATAAAGGACACCTCATTAATTTGTTTTTTTCAAGACCTTATTGTGGTATGGTTTAAGTGTGGCTGACAACAACTTCTGTGGTTAAGGGCCCGTGATGACTATGCGACACTCACAATGTCTTTGATGCGACTTTGTCTCACTCAGTAATTATGACACCCCTTAGTTTGAAATGTTTTTTTGTTAATGAGACGATCTTAATCCAAGGTGATAAGGTTTGGATTGTAAATGAAAATTTGGTGTGAAGAACTTTAGATGTTTTTGCAATTTTTGTTTTGATGATGCATATGAAGTATTGATTTTAATTTCAACTTTACATGCATAAATATTGTGTGATATTTTACACAGCGCCATCTAGCCCTGAGCTAAGCAACTAGGCTTGTGTTATGGTGGCAAGACAACGGATACCTATAAACTTTATAACCTACTAGCGACCCGCTCTGGCTTCGCACGGCTATATTATGCATGTATGATAGCGACTATTGATTTTAATATTATTTTGTTAATAGAAAAACGTTATTTCAAGTTCCTAGATTGACTATGGCAGCGAATTGTTTACCAAATCAATTTGACTACTTTTATTTTACGTTTTAATATTTTAAATGTTTAAAAATTCATAAGTTCCTATCGAAATGATTGAAACAATTTACTATTAATTTTAAAGATTACTATTGAGCCCTTAATTACTTATTTAGATTTTAAAGATAGAAAAGTGACGTCACGTCTGTCAAACTTGTTGTGGACATTGCCAAACTCCACCACAGCCTATAAAAGCACGCGCTGAGGCGATCATGGGATCTTTTGCTGCTCAGTCTTCGGTCGGTAAGGTGGTTGGGTTCGACGATGCATAAAGTAAGACCATTCCATATTTTTGATACAGTGTATTATTGTCTAGTTTGTTGAAGTTAACAGTTGTTGCTAATATTCTAAATAGTTGTTGATTTAGTAATAAAAGGTGTGGTTCGCTTGGCCGTCCACGACAGTGGTTTATGTTGGAACCGTTTTATCATGTTATTTACCCGTTGTTTGTGTTGTGTACCTATTACCATTAAACTAAACTACCAAAAGATCTAGCTTCTCTTGTCAGAAGCACCTTTTCTCCAACATGTATTATACAATATACAGGAAAAGTATTTTTGTAGTGTACAAATTTCGGTATGTTTTAAGCACATTAAAATAAAAAATACTGTTTTTTTTTATTTTGGAGCTAACTCAAAAACTCTCAGAGCTATAACCATTTAAGTGTTTCTAACAAAACGACGAAGTCCATGGACACAATACTAGCGCCAGTGAGTTTAATAGCGCGCTCTAAATGAAGGTAGTGTCACTGTGTGTATCAATACTGAGATACCCAATAATTTAGAAATTGCAGGAAGTTTTTCACATTAAGTTTTGGTTTTTTGACGTGATAACGTTTTATAAATTGGTGAACACCTGCAAGTTCAAAAAAGTGTGACGTCACACGTCGTTACTGGAACGCCTCATCGACCCCCGCCCCCTCCACCGCCGCCGCCCGCGCCTTCTTTCCCACCGGCCCATTTATTCTGTCTCTGAGCCAACGATACTTTGATAGTTGACAAGGTAACTATAGCAACGTTTTATCGTTGCCATGGTTACCATCAATGTTTTCTTATGACGTTATCACGTAAAATCATCGTCCGGAAACAGACTTTACAGACAACCATTTTTTTTATTTTTTTTTGCGTAAATGTACTCCACTGCTGACATATATTCAGCAGAAAAAAAATGTGCACTTCAAAAATACTTTTCCTGTATAAACCTTCCTCTTGAATCACTCTATCTATTAAAAAACCGCATCAAAAACCGTTGCGTAGTTTAAAAGATTTAAGCATATACATAGGGACAGACAGCGGAAAGTGGCTTTGTTTTATACTATGTTATGATATACCTATATACCTTTCTTTTGTAACCCACAACCTTTTCGTCGCATAAGAGGTCTAGAAAATAATGAAACTTTTTCACTTATTTTCATCTCTTTTGGTATTTCTATAATAATCATAGACTTACCAACCCTTTCACCGTCACAACCCCCATCCTTGATCTCACAAAAAACTAGTATAAATAAATAATTCACCACTGACCTATCCCATCTCGAACAATCAACATAAACAAAAAAATACCTAGGGGATGTTTTCGAGTAAAAATTTCACGTGGTAATGAGAGTGAGTCGGTCCATTCATATTTAATTGGCGAGCCACGGGGTAGTTTATGGCTCTCAATGGTTTGAGGGGTGATTTTACATTTTTTTTCTCAAATGCCCGATATGTTGAAGTGGTATTGTGGAGGACAGTGCATGTCAATGTTATCAATGTGTGGATATGCCTTTTCTAAAACGGTAAGCTCATAACGTGGTTGTTTTGTAGTGTTATGCACAAGTAGGTAACTGCTATAATATTAGCCGCTTTAAGATTCCACTATGGCCTTTTCCACAATATAAATAAATAAATATTGCAGGACATTTCTCACATCGCCGTCTAGCCCCAAGCTAAGTAACTAGACTTGTGTTATAGGTGCTAGACAACGGATATACTACTTATATATTTTCTTTTCTTTTCTTATATCTTAGACATAGAAACAACTAGACCACAGACAAATATCTAAGCATAAATACTTGTCTCAGACGGGAATCGAACCCGGTCTTTGGCAGTCCGGCATGGTGACCATTGTGCCAACTGGGTCGTTAATCTCAATAGGAATACTAAATTGACTTATAGTCTAACTTAAAACAAAAGGAGGACATTACTATTACATGTTATAAGAAGACTTATACAGTCTTCCAATGACTATGCTGCGTCCGGAGATGTTTCCTGATGCTTGCACACATATTTTAATAGTTTATTACATCATATCCATACGAATATTTCAGCAACACGAAACTCAACGGTAGACCATCGGTAAAAAATACGCGAAATAATATCGGAAAGCTATAAAAATGCGAGTACCGCTATAAAGCAGACAAACACCAAGATAATCGAAGCAAGTGCTTGTAACTTATTGTACATTTCTTTATGTGCATCGTAATATTTTACTACTATACCTCCGGTAGGGCTTTTACAGTTTCAGGAAAAGGGCCCTTTTCTTAAAATAATAATACCTTAAGGGTAGGCCGTGTTTCGATACGTAGGTTAATGCAGCTACAAAAAGAAGAATAAATAAATAAATAAAATAAATATTGCAGGACAATCCACATATCGCCATCTAGCCCCAAGCTAAGTAACTAGACTTGTGTTATGGGTGCTAGACAACGGATATACTACCTATATACTTTTCTTTTGTAAATATATACTTATAATACATAGAAACAACCAGACCACAGATAAATATCTAAGCATAAATACATGTCTGAGGCGGGAATCGAACCCGCGACCCTGTGTTTGGCAGTCCGGCATGGTGACCATTGTGCCAACTGGGTCGTAAGAGTCGGAAAAGTTTTTGTTACACTGCCGTTTTTTTCGCGTCCCATAATAATATGGCCCCCATCTTCTAGGAAAGCGTGCTAGGTACATCTTAGACCTCATCGTCGTTCGTTTCTACGTTTCGAATAGTTTTCGAATTTCTTTAGTTCCAAAGTACAAAATGGTTTTTTAAACAAATCCCTTCATCTTTACAATTAGCGTGGACTCAGTTTTACAGGAGGTATGAACAAACCAGCATTATATCTATTAAAATATTAAATTGGCAGACGGTTTCCGGTCTGTTATTTAAACTGGCTGTTTTTAATGTCCCGGATTTTGACTTTAAAAAAAATTAAGTACTTACGTAGTAGAAGTAGGTAGGTATCACTTGAGTCATACCGTATTAATAAATCAAACTCAGCTCTCAAGATATATCTCAAGATGTAGTTTCGTGAACTCAAGTCTGATTGCGGGTCATACAAATCTTACATTTTTTTAAATATTTTCACACTAAAAACAAGTTGACAGCAAAATATGACGACACAACCTACCATAGGGTAAGAACATATTATTCAAGGTAAGAACAAAGCGTTACTGTCATTCAAGATCAGTCTCAAATCTCAAGAGCGTTATCAGCCTGGTTAAAACTTGAGTTTTATATATTAATTAACGCCTAACTTAAGATAGTGACCACATCTCAAGACTCACTAGATTGATACGCACTCAAGATCGATATTGAGAGCGATTTATTAATACGGGCCTTAGACCGCATCGTCACTTACTGTCGTGTGAGACAGTGGTCAAAGACTGACCTATAATTTGTAAAAAAATATATATTAGTTCTAGACGAGACATGCATTGCTAGTCAATTAACAGAATAGTAATGTTATTGTCATTGTGCTACAGATTCTACGAAAGTAAAAAAAATACTCGGCTAAGTGCGACATTAGGCATCCCGCTACAAAATCACAGTCATTTTGTACCTACTTTGTGTAATTTTGAGATTAAAACTCTTTGTTATGTTTTTAATTTCTTTTTTTGTATATTTTTAATTATTTTTTTTGACTAAGATTTATTTACTTAAATAATGTTATGTGTTAAAATATTATAAAACACCATTTAACTGCTATTACGTTCCATTCTGTATTTGTGAAAACTGTGTAGTTATCATCAAGGAATAGGCCCATGTTGTTAGGCTATTTGCCTTTTTTCATTATTGCCGTTTTCCGTTATCGAAGTTTATCATTTTTCTTGTTTATAGCAAGGTTTAAGCCTGTATCTTTTGGAGTTGAAAACTTTACGTCTAAGTTTTTGAGTATTGTAAGGGATAAAATATTATGGCTACGTACGGTCCTTGGACCTTAAACCTATACCATCTGTTTACAGCTTGAAATTAAAACCCTGAAAATAATTTATTTATCCAATACTAAATATACTAAATACTAAGTACATAAAATAAAAGTTTTTTTTAAACTTTTGTTTTAGTGCTTTTATGTTTGTTGACCGAACGAGCGAAGCGAGAGAGGTCTAGTGTTGAGAAGGGTCGGTCGCTCGTATGTTTGTATGTTTGTATGTTTGTATGTTTGTATGTTTGTATGTTTGTATGTTTGTTCGACGATAACTTGAGTACCGTTGCTCTGATCTTCATGATTTTTGGTATACAAGTAGTTGAGGTCCATAGAATTTTTAAGTTCGAACATGAGCAGGATCGGTCAGGGGGTTACGGAGATAGGGGTCCAAAAGGGGATCTACCTATATGGCACACAAACTATACTGCAAATATACCCGAGTGGGGTATCAAATGAAAGGGCGTAACTTCGGTGACAATAATATGGTACCATGGAACTGATCTGATGATAGAGCTGGAGGGAATCTGCAGGAATTATCTCATTATCCATACTTCATAGTTCATTCATTCAAACTACTCGTCAAGAATCGCCTTGACGAGTAGTTTGTCTTTCAATGGTAACCAGGGTCTGATGATGGAACTGGAAGGTGGTCATAGGAACTTCGCAATGAAACGACACAACCACATCGAGTTTGGGCTCGTTAGAATCGTCTTGACAAGTAGTTTGTCTTTCAATGGTGACCAGGGTCTGATGATGGAACTGGAAGGTTGTCATAGGAACTTCGCAATGAAACGACACAACCTCATCGAGTTTGGGCTCGTTAGAATCGTCTTGACGAGTAGTTTGTCTTTCAATGGTGACCAGGGTCTGATGATGGAACTGGAAGGTGGTCATAGGAACTTCGCAATGAAACGACACAACCCCATCGAGTTTGGGCTCGTTAGAATCGCCTTGACGGGTAGTTTGTCTTTCAATGGTAACCAGGGTCTGATGATGGAACTGGAAGGTGGTCATAGGAACTTCGCAATGAAACGACACAACCTCGTCGAGTTTGGGCTCGTTAGAATCGTCTTGACGAGTAGTTTGTCTTTCAATGGTGACTAGGGTCTGATGATGGAACTGGAAGGTTGTCATAGGAACTTCGCAATGAAACGACACAACCCCATCGAGTTTGGGCTCGTTAGAATCGTCTTGACGAGTAGTTTGTCTTTCAATGGTGACCAGGGTCTGATGATGGAACTGGAAGGTGGTCATAGGAACTTCGCAATGAAACGACACAACCCCATCGAGTTTGGGCTCGTTAGAATCGCCTTGACGGGTAGTTTGTCTTTCAATGGTGACCAGGGTCTGATGATGGAACTGGAAGGTGGTCATAGGAACTTCGCAATGAAACGACACAACCTCATCGAGTTTAGGCTCGTTAGAATCGTCTTGACGAGTAGTTTGTCTTTCAATAGTAACCAGGGTCCGATCTAACATATTAAGTTATCAAAGACCAAAAAGTATAAAATAAATTAATAGAATAAAAAACTAAAAAAACACGCTTTAATAAAAAAAGTCCAACTAAAAAATAGAAAATAAAATCTAATAAATTTGGATTAAGAATATTGTACTTAATTAGTAAGCGTGTTACATTGTGATTGCAAAAGAAAAATAACGAAGGTGTAGCATCACAAATTCACAATGTAACACGCTTACTATTTACAATATTCTTAATCCAAATTTATTTAAATTTTAAATTTATAGAAATTTATTACTTTGCCCCAAATCGTCCGAACTCTCTTTGCTTCATTTCCTATAATTATTTATTTCATAATCATGGGCTGTTTTACAATAATAGTGGTGGATAGTATTAAATAGTATGAATGTTCGATTCTAGCCGATCTAGAGACTCTGATAATTATAAAATTTGTGACTATTTTTTTTATAATTTTTATTGACTTGTTATATTTTAGTTTAGGGACTTATTACAGGACATATTGGCCTCAAACTTCTCTAATATATTCTCGTTCTCGAGCTTGTCTTCTCGTTTCCTCTTACGTAACATTATGATAAGTAGATAAATAAGGAAGGAAGGAAAGGAATTACTATCTTCTGGATATTATGTTGGACACATTCAAAATGTCTTGAGTAAAAATAAAGAGTCAACGGATGTCCAGGGGTGTGATGATTGAGCTGGCCTATGCTTTTAGAACTTAACAACAACAACAAGTTATGCCTATCGTGTTTGGATTCTCTAAATCATCCAATGTCAGATAATAGCGATACTAGGCACCTATCATTCAAATAAGATAGACCTGTCGTATTTGGAGTCTTTCGTCGTTATATTATACATTTTAGTACTTTACGCTGAAATATAATAAACGCTGAAAAAAACTCGTGAGGTCTCAGTTCGGGGCGAACTACTAGTTACTACTTTTCTGATTGTCTTATGTCGTGTGCTTGTCCAAATAAATGTTTTCTTTCTTTCTTTCTTTCTTTCTTTCTTTTTTTTTGTTTGGGAAAATTACTATAATTTAATAATGAATAAAGATAAACTCAAAATATATTTATTCAAAATTCAGATTACATTGTTTTTATATAATAGCACAATAAAGAATTTATCTATCTATCTATCTTCTAAATCTAATCCTAACTTAAAAGACGAATTTAAAGCAATGGTAAATAATAGTGTTGTCGTATTTTGGTAATTCCATTAACTCTAAGTGAATTAGCAAACTTTAGACAAAAACCCTTAATTCCCAATCACTTTTTTTTTAGATAAAGTTGGTTTCCTATAATATACCTGAGAAAAATTACAGCATTCTATAATAATAATTTTATGTTATTTCTAAAAGACTTGTTCCAATTTATTTACCAGTCTTTCATCAAACATATTTCTACGCACATAACAGGTTTTACAACAAAAACATTCTCAAACGCTTCCAAAAACCCCATAAATAAACCTATAATCCTTAACCATGTTACCTATCATCGAATAATACAATACCCAAACGATAAATAAGATTAAGTAGTAGAGGCAAAGAAATTTAATGTCACAGGAATAGAGAAAACTTCAAGTAGTCATTAACAAACGTGGTACCATCTGATTGGCATGAAATATGAATGTTGGTAGTGGCACATGAGTATGATATTCCTACTCATGTGGTAGTGGTAGCCCAAGTCGCTTGGTTATAGTTTTTAAATGTCTGTGGTACCATCTGCTTGGCATAAAATATCAATGTTGGTAGTGATACCCCAAGTCGCCTGGTTATAATTTTCAAATTTCTGTGGTACCACCTGCTTGGCATGAAATGTCATTGTTGGTAGTGGTACCCCAAGTCGCCTGGTTATAGTTTTCGAATATCTGTGGTACCATTTGCTAGACATGAAATATCATTGTTAGTAGTAGTTAATAATGGTACTTTCGATTTTTGTGATACCATCTGCTTGGCATGAAATATCATGGTTGGTAGTGGTACCCCAAGTCGCTTGGTTAATAGTTTTCGAATTTCTGTATTACGATCTGCTTGGCATGAAATATTATTATTGTTAGTGGTTGGTAGTGGTACCCCAAGACGCTTGGTTACATATAGTTTTCGAATTTCTTCAGTTTCAAAGTACAAAATGGTTTTTGAAACAAAACCCTATATCTTTACAATTTGCGTGGACTCAATTTTACAGGAGGTATGACCAGACCAGGATTATATCTATTAATATATTAAATTGGCAGACGGTTTCATAGTAGAAGTAGGTTAGTACTAAACTAAGCATAATATTTTGTAATCTGTATTATTTAGCTTTGAATTACGAAAATTTAATTATAAAAGTTCATAAGACATAAGAATTTATTTAAAGAATTTAATTTTCTGGACCTTAAGGTAAATATGACACGCTTGACCGTATCACTTAAATCCAGACTAAAGTTTTGCTAAAGAATATAAACATAATGCTGTTCTCCCTATTACACTGAAGTATAAACCTCTTTTTCATACAAGTTTAGTGACCAATAACGGTACAGTGAATAGGATTGTTAATTCTGACATAGACAGCAGTACTGATGACGCAATGTATGGTGTACAAGTCGATGATGTAGAATCGGGAAGTTTTGATTTAGGTGCGGGGTTGAAGCTCGAATTTTCTGACCATGCAGGTGTTAAAAACCAAATTTTAATAATAAAGATGATAATAATTATGGTTTTTAACATAGTTTAAAAAAGAAAGGGTTCTTATTACGTGTGAGTGAAAAATCTCAGTAGATCCATGATGGATCTGGTGAGAAATTGACTAAGAAAGAAAAATCCCAGTGGATTCATGATGAATCTGATAATAAATCGACTTAGAAAGAAAAATCTCAGTAGATACACAATTTGAATACTAGATCCAATGATAAAAACATATTCATTTGGATGCCTAATACATTTTGTACACAGAACACATAGAAACGCTTAAAAATAAAAACTGATCCATGGGCCATGGGTCATGTAGAATGATCCAGTTTTTTAATGGTTCTTGAAGTCGGTCTGAACAATAAGAAAAAATACTTGAATTGAACAGTTATAATTATTGACAAAACTGTTAAGTCAAAATGTTTAAATGAAGTTGTATGGATAAGAAAATCCAATTGAACAATCGCGTAGAAAAGTCCGATCGCACTAATCCGAGTATTGTTAACAGAAATCCAATTTTAAAATAGGTATCTACACAGGAGTTGGCTGACAAAGCTTGATTGATTGTGTTCTAAAACGTATTGTGAGCAATCAATGGGATTACAGTAAGACTGTTGTACGTTTCGGCTTAGAATTCTCACAGCGATAGACATTCTGTTTAAATTCTTAGTTGAAAGTAACACCCGATACGTTTGAAAAGGCGCTACTGTTATAGGTACCTAACAAGTAATACACAGAAATAATTAGGTTATATAATAATCACTACATAGTATAAAATAAAGTCACTTCTCGCCGTCCCTATGTCCCTTTGATCTTTAAAACTACGCAACGGATTTTGATGCGGTTTTTTTAATAGATAGAGTGATTAACGAGGAAGGTTTTTAGATATAATACATGCATAATACAGCCGTGCGAAGCCGGGGCGGGTCGCTAGTAAATAATAAAATATGCCTTCGAATTCACGATCTTCGGATTCAAACTCTAGATACCTACTTATCTCCCATTATCCCCTCGCAATAACGATTAAATACGTTTAAAGAGCTTGAAAAATACGGACGATAATTTGACGATTTAACATCTTAAGAAAACATTGATGGTAACCATAGCAACGGTGTTAGTTGCTAAGCTCTTTTTTTTCCTTTATATATTATTTTCCACTAAGTTCATTTTTATTTTTTCTTTAGGTATATATTTTTTTAGTAAATGGCAAAACAGCTGCAACAGCAGGGACCTGGGACGTAGATATATTTTTCGAAAATATTACCACGTGAGCGGAACGTGAGCGGAACGCGATGAGACGTCCCACTTTTTTGTGAGTGCTGCCGGTGTTCACCAATTTAAAAAAAAAAACAAAGCCGATTTTCGATCTTGTAGCACTTCTTAGAGCCCCTAATCCTCGTTGATGTTATTATTTCTTCAGCAACTACTTTATAAATATAATTCAGTTCCATTTTTACCGACGGATCATATAGACGTGTTCTGACACCACTAAAATGAGTGGAATTCATAAACATAACTATCCGGACGGAGCAGAAAATCCCTTTATGTATTGTCATAAAATTGAGCCGCGTTTATAGAGGAAATTCTAATATAAGGTATATAGTATACTGAATACTAAATAAAAATGTATTCATCAATAATTAACTTACGAATCGCAAATATTGATGTGATAATGTCTTATAAATCGATGAATACCTGCATTCACAAAAAAGTGTGTCGTCGTGCGTCATGTTATTGACAAGTAACCATATATAAACGTTATTGACAAGATAACCACAGCAACGTTTTATCGTTGCTATGGTTACCATCAATGTTTTCTTATGCCGTTATCACGTAAAATTATCGTCCGTAAACCGACTTTACGGACAACCATTTTTTTAGGTTGTGTCGCTGTAGCTGCCTTATGTAGACAACAGACTTTTGGGCGGTTAAATTTGAAGCTAAATTTTCACTTATTTGGCACAAATTGATAGGTGAGCTATCGCAGTCGGTTTCAACGATCTGTAGTCAGTGTCCGTAAAGAATACAACTAGACAAGTAAACATATACACACATAAAAGCATAAAATATTATCGCTGCTAATCACAGCACTGCTCAGCATTGGACAGCACAACACAAGGTTTCACAATAGTTAGGTGTTCACGCATTTATATGTAACAGAGCGACCGACAGTCACCCGACAACATACATTGCCTATTTCGCTATAAGTTATGTTTAAAAGTGAGCTGAAAGTGAGATGCATAATGTACAAAACACACTGTACAAAAAAAAATATTGCCAAATTAAAGAAGATTTGATAAATTATGCCGTGCGACAGCGGAATACATCACATTGCGCGACTGTGAATACCGCAAACTTTTAATGTTGATAGCTTGTTTGACGTAATAACGTTTTATAAATCGATGTTTGTTTTTGTGTTATGTTGTGTTGTGCTGTGCAATCCTGAGCAGTGCAAAGCGCCACCAAACCCAGTGTACCTTAAGCCTAAACCCAACCACACAATCTGCCAGCTGTTCAACTCTTTCAGTGTCTATTTCAGTACGTTAATATTAAAACGTGCTCGCTGTCATACAACATAATACAATAACCATATTTCGCTCCATTTTGTCACAAGACTGACAGGCGGGGACTGAGTGATTTTATTGGACGCACTATTTATAGTGTCGGTTAAGTTTAAGTATGGATTTATAAGCAGTTTTTAGTTGGCGTTTGGAACGAGTTTTTTTAGTCGCAACTTACAGGCTTAAAGGTTTAAAATCCTTTGATTGGGAGACCGAGAGATGGGTTTATCCATGGATATCGTGATCAGAAGGAAGCCAATGATCATGCTAAGCTATATCCACTGAAAACGTGATTAGTTCGGTCTAGTATGACCAAAATTTTACGTCAAACCTTGTAATCAAAATCATAGTCATTTTTTTATTGATTTGGATGCCTAATACATTTTGTACAAAAATCATATAGAAACGTCAAACTAAGTTAGGATCTGTGCCTTTGGAACGCGTCCACCAATGAGAAGAAGGCACAAGAAACTCATGGGGTTTATTTTTTTTCATGTGATCACGCTCACAAAGGTCAATATCTATACTAATATTATAAAGCTGAAGAGTATGTTTGTTTGTTTGAACGCGCTAATCTCAGGAACTGCTGGTTCGAATTGATAAATTATTTTTGTGTTGGATAGTCCATTTATCGAGGAAGGAGGTTATAGGCTACTTTTTATCCCGATATTACCACAGGATCGGGAGTTACGCGGGTGAAACCGCGGAGCACAGCTAGTTACAAATATTTGAAAGTATTATTTGAAATGGAGCAACTAAAGTCACGTCCATGGGTTCTTATCATTAAGGTAAGACGAAGTCATCATAGTACGCCTAATTGCACAATTTATGCTTTATAAAAGTTTTGAACCTGTTAATGGATAGGTATGTCATAAACATCTTTAGGTAATCACTTCACTTTCATCATCACTACAATAGTATAAAACAAAGTCGCTTTCTCTGTCCCTATATCCCTTTGTACGCTTAAATCTTTAAAACTACGCAACAGATTTTGATGCGGTTTTTTTAATAGATAAAGTGATTCAAGAGGAAGGTTTATATGTATAATACATGCATAATATAACCGTGCGAAGCCGGGGCGGGTCGCTATAGTTTATTATAATAGAGCACACATGTGCTATTAAACGACCTGTTTATTTTTTGAAGCCTACTACCTGGCACGGTCAGTTCACCCTTATTTCTTTGGTTGAAATTATGAAGATCGCTTATCTGAATCTGAATCTGAAACTGAAGTAAAAAGGTAGGTAGGTATAAAGTCTTGGAGATAATATTTTCAAAGAAGGAAATTCATATAACTTTGTATGCAAAGAGCTTCCGTTTTAAATCTTGAACTTAGTGGAAATGATGCCGGTGGCACTAAGATGCTGAAAGTAGGTCGAACTCACTTATTAAAGTTGAATTTAAACCCTACTTAGTACATACGAAAAAACGCTGGACGGAACAAACGTGGACTTGATTTGTTTGTTTGTCTTCTTTATTGCATTGTGATTTTGGGTAAAGTCGAAAACATTTATTCATTTGCATGAAGTCACATTGAAACGTCTTAAAAATAAGGATAAGATGTGTACCTTAGGAACGCGCCCACTAATGAGAAGGCATAAAAAACTCAAGAGGTTTTTTGTTTTTGTTTTTCAGTAGTAGGTAAGTGTTGCCGAACAGTTGTTTAAAAAATTCAAGACACACCTATCATATTATCTTAGTTTTCAAGACGATTCAATGTGATTGAATGCGAATAATTCCAATTGAATAAAGAAAATTTAGACATTGATTTTGACTTTGCATCACTCTTAAAGCTAGATTATTTTAACTCATTAATACAATTCCTCAGCTATTTAAAACAAGCAGTAGCAAGTAACCCATCAATTCGTGCATCATAAGCATAAAATTCCGTTCCAGTCAAAGTACACTGGCGTGCACTAAAACATCTACTATCTCAACTCATTACGTCCGCACCGTGCATGGCCGTGGAGCATGTTCACCGTATCTATGTCAGTTAATTTTCCACCAAGTGTAATTACCGTGTTTCTCTTTGTTTTTGCTACTAACTTTATTTGCATAGTGCGGTTAGGGGATCGGTGAGCGTTCGATTGGATAGGGAATGGTGTGGAGTCGTATTTTTTTATTAAATTTTTGAACGAAGTTCTTTATCGCAGGTTGGCAAGAAGAACTAGTCGAGAAAAAATGTTACACGTTACAAAAATATGAAACGAAAAACCGTAAATAATAGAAACTTATATCCCACATCCCTGTATATATAAAATTGTCGTGTCGCGGTGTTAGTTGCCATTTGCCAAGCCATTTGTATGAATTTTTTTGTGTATATTCATTAGGTCTGAGAATCGAACACTATTTTATTTTAATTTTAATTTTTATACTTTATTTTTTTTTGTACATGTCCCTAAAAAGGTAAAAGGACTTCGTTCCAAACGCGTGTCACGCAACATTTTCATTTATTTTTTGAACTAAAATTTTATTCAGCCTAGTTTCTTAGCTTGGGTCTTAATAGTACTGTGTAAAATGTCAAAAACTCTTAAGTAATAAAAATTTTTTACACTACGCGCAACTTTCGAAAGGCATTGAAAATGTCATAAAGTAAATAAACGATTACGATGACGACGTAAGGGCACTACCACAGCCTACAGTTTTCATCCGACCGTAGTATTTGATGGCTTAAATTGAAGCTGAATTCAACCCCAAGATGGTTATGTTTCCTATTAAGAGTATAAAAAAAGTTATGAAGTACACATATTGTAAACCTCATTTTAACCCAATTTTTTTCCCGCGAATTTACAATTTTGGAGATTGCTCTAAAAGTTACTGATGGGTTTTATAAGAAAAAAACAAACAAACTGTGAGAGATTATTAAGAATTTATTGAAACAGTCAAGCGGTACGTGTCGATACATCGATGACGGCTAACAGAGAGAGTTCATAAACAAACCTAGACGAAGACAGGATAACCATCTGTTATTTTGACATTAATGTTAAGTATCAAGTTTACTTTTTTTCTTTTTTTTAAGTGATTCATAACAAATACTTTTTTAAGTTTACTGACATTTATTGTTGGCATCATATAAATTGTTATATTTATATGATTACCAGCTGATTTTCAAAATTCAGCAACTATGTGATACTTAATAAATAAAATTAATTATTAAATAAAATAAAAAGTATTACTCAAACTATTTTGTTAAATAAATCTACTCTATATTTTTCGCTGTCCAATTCAAAGTTGGCGAATAAGCTACCTAATAGAGACATTGTTTGGTCTCGTTAGTCCGATCAGATGGGCTGAGGGCCTCGAGGGCCTACCGCGTGCTCTACCACCGTGATACGGGTACATACGGACTAGTCTAGAGTATTGACTGTTTAACAACATCCACCTATTATTATGATGTCATGTTCTTGAATTAATTTAACATCTGAACTAGAGGTATACATACATTTATACTAGAACATTCTTGAGTAGTCGCACGTTAGATCAATAGACCCACTAATTTTTACACTTTATTAACCATAAAAACGCAAAATAAAACACTAATAGGACAGTAAGCTCTGTTATACACTGGCAACAAAAAATAGTAGACTAAGGTATACCGATAAGACATAGGGTGCACGCTTGGCACAAATAAAGGGCAAGTTTATCGCCAATAAATCGATACAAACAAATAACAGTAAGTACCTAGGTAGATACATTTATTTTTTGGGCGGAAACTCTTATCCGGTAAAAACAGTTAAGAAATTGTCTTCGAGTAAACCTTGGAAAGCGCAAGGTAAGCACATAACACCTACTTTTTAAAAGTCGTTTAAAAATAACTAAAAAAATACTCATCTATTTTCGACAAGCATTTATAAAATAAAGAAACGCGATCTTTTCTGCATGTGTACGTTAAGACGGTAACTCTGCCCAAAGAACGCTCCATAAATCTGGTGGCAAAGGGTTGTAAATCGAACCTACCCTCCGGTGATCTACTGCCGCCAGTGTTACTTGAACCTTACTTTTATTCAACTATTCCATTACAAGGTGTTAGAGAACGGATATTGAAAAAGATATTTAGTTGAAAATAATATCAGTGACATATAAAAAATTTAAATAGCTTAGATATGTAGGTACAAAAGTAATTTAATATCGAAGTCGAAGAAAAAATATTAGGTATCTACTAAAATTGTAAAGGTACCTAATTTTAACCTTCTTTGGTTTAAGGGGGGTCCATATGCCAACGACCTTGGTACACAACCTACTAAATAGTTACTATTGGCACCGGTCGGCTTCGTTGGTGAAAATTGTTGATTGTTACGAAAGTGTTTTGTTTCTCTCAAAAGTGCTGAGATGGAATTGTAGGTGAGATTTTTACCGACATTTTGGTGTGATTTTGAGCCAAATATTTCCTATAGTTTTGAAGCTATCTTAAAATTAAGAATTAAAACTAGTCTAGCTTTGAAACGACAAAGAATTTTCGCCTCAGAATTAGCCAAAAATATCGGTAAATATTTCACTTATAATTCCATCTCAGCACTTTTGAGAGAAACAAAACACTTTCGTAACAATCAACAATTTTAGTTGTAAGCGACGAGTATTTCTGGCGCGTTGTGTTTGGCAGCATAAGCAGCCTTAACGATCGGATCTTTGAAAGTGGAAGCTTCTGAATTACTGGTTACAAGTGATAGGACAGCGTTTGATCACTATCACACCTGCGGTCCATGCGGTCTAAGATGTAGTACGCTTTTCTAAAAGATCACTCGCGACTTGCATACCCTCAAAATGTACACGTCAGGAAAGACAGACGCAGGCAACTGATTCCATCCCCTTGCTGTACGAATAAGGAATGACCGAAACAAAAAGCTTAGTGCGAGTATTCACAGACAGACGCAGGCAACTGATTCTGTTCCCTTGCTATACGAATAAGGAATGTCGAAGCAAAACGCTGCCGGTGTCTGAGATTTTCACAGACAGACGCAGGCAACTGATTCAAACACTTGCTGTACGAATAAGGAATGACTAAGCAAAATGCTTAGTGCAGGGTGTCTGACTTCATCCTGACTTTGAATAGGTCTACATCCTTACCCAGACACCCGGTATAAAAAAACTTTGTAAGAACCAAACCATAGCAACAGCTCAATCAGTATTGGTGGTTCAAATATAAATACGAATGAAAATTTCAGACGGTGGCTAAAGAAATGTATCGGTTCCACCCTTTCTAGTCCACTTTGTAAATTGATACTCTTTTCTAAAGTCATACATCTTTTGGTGTAGTTAAATTTTAATTTCGCTTATTTATTGATTGGGGGTAGTTAAATGTTACTTTTGTATATAAATAAATAAATAAATAAATAAATATTTCAGGACATATTACACATCGCCATCCAGCCCCAAGCTAAGCAACTTAATGCTTGTGTTATGGGTGCCAGATAACGGATAAACTACTTATATACTTTTTTTTTTTTTTTTTTGTAAATATATACATATATCCTACTAATATTATAAATGTGAAAGTTTGTGTGTGTGTATGTGTGTGTGTGTGTGTGTGTGTATGTTTGTTACTCCTTCACGCAAAAACTACTGGACCGATTGCGTTGAAACTCGGTATTTAGATAGCTGAGTACCTGGATTAACACATAGGCTACTTTTAATCCCGATATTCCTACGGGATCGGGACTTACGGGATTACTCCTTTACGCAAAAACTACCGAACAGATTGCGGTGAAAATCAGTAAGATAGCTGGAGACCTGAATTAACACAAAGGCTACTTTTTTCCCGATATTCCCACGGGATCTGGACTTACGGGATCAGGACTCAAAATATATTTTAAAAGGTTGTATTTGGGCGGAGGCGGAGAGAGTGATGAAGGGGAGAAGGGTAATAAAAATAAAAAGGGGGAGCACAGGAAAGGGGGAGGACAGGAAAGGGGAGGATAGGAAAGAGGAAGGGGATGTAAGAGGGAAGAGACGAAATGGGGAGGAGAGGAAAGGGGGAGGAGAGGAAAGGGGAGGACAGGAAACAGAAATGGTATGAAAGAGGGAGGGGATGAAATGGGGAGAAGAGGAAAGGGGAGGACAGGAAACAGAAAGGGTATGAAAGAGGGAGGGGAGGAAAGGGGGAGGAGAGGAAAGGGGAGGGGAGGGGAGGAGAGGAAAGGGGAGGACAGGAAAGAGAAAGGGTATGAAAGAGGGAGGGGATGAAATGGGGAGAAGAGGAAAGGGGAAGGAGAGGAAAGGGGAGGACAGGAAAGAGAAAGGGTATGAAAGAGGGAGGGGATGAAATGGGGAGAAGAGGAAAGGGGGAGGAGAGGAAAGGGGGAGGGGAGGAAAGGGGGAGGGGACCTAACCTAACCTTCTCCACCCGTGACGGTAATTTGTCAAAAAAACATTCCGGGCCTATCTGGACTCCTAGAAATGTAACCGCTCGCTTCGCTCGCACGTGTTTGCTACTCATTCCGCGACGGTTCTGTGTCAGAAAAGCATTCTGGGTCTGTCTGGACTCCTTAAAAAATATAACCGCTCACTTCGCTCGCACGTGTGTGGTCACAATAACTAACGTTACCTACTCCATCCGCGACGGTTCTGTGTCAGAAAAGCATTCTGGGTCTGTCTGGACTCCTAAAAATATAACCGCTCGCTTCGCTCGCACGTGTTTCCTACTCCATCTGCGACGGTTCCGTGTCAGAAAAGCATTCTGGGTCTGTCTGGACTCCTAAAAATATAACCGTTTTCCACGTCTTCGCTTTCCCAAGACTTCGCTCTCCCACGAGACCTCACGTTACCTTGACGTGACGTTCCTTCCCTTAACGTCTCGCTTTCCTATAACACCGCTTTCCCTTAATACTGGCATTGCTAAACACAAAAACTACTATACGAATTGTGATGAAAGTCGGTAGCAGGTAGCTAGAGACCCTAAAAAATAAGCTACTTCTTATTCCGATATTCCTACGAGACTCGGACTTGCGCGGGTGAAACCGCGGGGCGCAGCTAGTTATACATATAGGAAACACCCAGAACCAGAAACAAGAATTTATGGTCAGCATAAATACTTGTTCCCGGCGGGAATCGAACCCGCAACCTTCTGCGTCGCAGTCGGGTGTTCGCCCGACGCGCCACAGAGGTCGGTCATATAATACTAGCGACCCGCTCCGGCTTCGCGCGGTTATATTATACATGTATTATACATATAAACCTTCCTCTGAATCACTCTATCTATTAAAAAAACCGCATCAAAATCCGTTGCTTAGTTTTAAAGATCTAAGCATACCTACAAGGGGACAGACAGCGGAAAGTGACTTTGTTTTATACTATGTAATGATGTTATAAAATAAGAACTAGGCTTGTAAGATGGAGTGCCAGAAGATGTAAGATTCTAGGTGGTTCTATTTTTTCATCTTTCTTTTCGAAATATTTCTAGTTTTTTGATACAGGGCGTTAAAAGTAAACATAGTTTCTGTAAAACCACCACAGATTCGACTTCAAAAAAAAATATGGAGAAAAGCGAATAAAATATGGAGAAAAGCGACAAAATGGATATCTTTCTAAAATGATAGAAATGGATATCTTTCTAAAATGATAGAATTATGCCAATATATTTAATAATTAAATCATTACTTCGATGGGTGGCCAATTAGTAGTGTGGCAAAAATGTGTTTTCGTGAGCTCCTCCGTGCTTCGAAAGGCACGTTAAGCCGTTGGTCCCGGTTGCTACCTCTAGTAGCAGTCGTTAGGTCAAGTTAGAGGCCTTAGGGCGATCTGAAAACTCTAACAATAGGCGAGCCACACCACTATACGAGAAGAAGAAGAAGAAGAAGAAATTAAATAGTAGGTGAGTAACTCTAGGTTATATTATTTTAATCTCAAAAAGTTGTATTCCATACTTTACTCATAAGAAAACATGTTAGATATTGTAAGTATTTTTTTTCTATCCAATCT
The DNA here is from genome assembly GCA_907269075.1 of Idaea aversata. Classification (NCBI taxonomy): domain Eukaryota; kingdom Metazoa; phylum Arthropoda; class Insecta; order Lepidoptera; family Geometridae; genus Idaea; species Idaea aversata. The sequence goes on from OU026103.1 coordinate 6,019,774, forward strand.
CTATTCCAATTTCCCTAGCCACACTTTTTTCACATTTTAGAGATCCGTGGGCAAAACATTGCAAACCATTAAGGTATTGACGCGGGTGCGGATTACGGAACGCGCAATAATTCACAAAGGCTTACTACCAATACCGAAATAGTGTTGCCAAAGAGTAAAAAGATACACGAAGTAAAAATAGAAGTGACACTACTGATGATCTTTTGGTGGTCATGCATCTCATAAAATATGATACTTATGTTTATTGGCAACGCAATTTCTTTTACAAATGATAGGTCAACGTTTGACCACTATCACACTTGCCTGATGGTAGATGTAGAACGCTCTTAAGAAGAGACCTTTTCACTCGCGACTTGAAGACCATAAAATTTAATTTATAATGCAGCCTTTTTAAAGTTTTTTTTAAGGTTTTCATTTTTTCATTTTTGTTGCTTCGTTGTTTTTAACAGAGCGAGCAAAGCGCGCGAAGCGTCTCTGTTTCTGTTCTGGCAAAATTGACTCGTCTCTCATACTTCCCTATACCAAAACATATCTTTTAACTTTTTACTCTATGACTTCTCAAAGGCGTCACCAACCGATATAATTCACCTGCAACATTTTCTGCCATTTTTATTGGCAACTATGTAAGCAATTCAGTTTCACTTGCGTTTTACAAACTGGAGCGTCACCATTACGCTTTACACATTAAGATGAATTGATACCAGATGCGCGCAAAATTCAAAATAATTCTAATTAAGTTAGGAAGTTAAAATGTTATGTAATTTTGTAATCTGCGAGAACATAATTTTAAAACCAAAACTCTCCCTAACGTTATACCAAGGTGTCGTTAATGGATTAAATTGTTAATTAATATTACGTCATCATCATCCGAGCGATATTTAATATTACGTATTGTTAAGTATACTATAATGTTCTAGAGTCACAAAATAACGTGACATTTTGATTTCGAATATGATAAACTCTACTAATAAGTACCTAATTTTTTTGTAAAACATAGTTTTCACGTCTCTATTACGGCTGCATCTGTGCTTAGACCTACCCGACTTTTTTTTATTTGGTGGTTGTCTGGAAACTTATCCTCTTAAAAATATACATTACAACATCATTTTTCTCAACAATTTACATAAAATTGAAACAGCCCACCAAATATTGTTCAAATTTGGCGGTTATCCGGTTTCTAATCCCCTTAAAAACATAACACAATTTTTCTAAACCATTAACATAAAATTTTGGAGAATTACGGAAGAAGTTATCATTAATTAGTGATACAAAATATTGTTTACAATTTATACGTAGTTAAATTACAAATTTTACAAAAGTATGTAATATGATATGAAACAGTAGGCGTTAGAAATTGGTTAGAAACCATTAGACCGACCGTCAACACAGTATAATCGTAAATAATATAATACTAATCTTTTAAAAAGTATCAAAATGACTATTACAGTTCTGTTATTGACTAATATCTAAATAAACTATTTTAAAGATACATAATTTATGCGATTTACAACTAATGTTTTGTATAATTAATATTAGCGGTATTTGCGTAGTGGTAGATACCTCGACTCTTATTCCGAAGGTTGTAGATTCGAATCCCGACCGTGCATGAATGGTTTTTTTCTTACGAAACATTTATGTGTGATAATTAACATTATACGGAAGGAAAAACATCGTCAAAAAAACCTGCGTCTTAATTGGCTTCAGGCGTAAACAAGTTCTTTCCTCTGATGGACATGGGCGACTAAGTTGAGAGGGTTCGTCTATGCCAACCCTCGCAGCTTAGTCGCTTAGTCGTATCAGGTTGTCGAAAACGCAAGTTGTCTTATTTGTTTACTTGTCTTATTATCATGTTGTCTAATTTGCAACTAGTCTTTAACGCCCGTCTAAGAAGATAGATAGATAACTTCAAGAATCTCGTCTTAAATCATTTGGACAAATTAGCAGTTTGTCATGGTAAAACGTCAAGGTAGATGAAACTCCTGACTTTTTAGGATATCTAGAGGAAAACTGAACATCTGGTCTACCGTAATCTCACTTAGTTTTTGACACCAACGTCATAAGCGTTTTATATTTTCGGCAGTTTTGTAATCCGGGCTTAAAATACTAGTTTATCAACAGCCGTATTTTGTTACAAAGATTATACTACCGGTAAATTACCGGTATTGTATCGGTCAATTTCTATTGTGACACACACACCCAATCGTAACTTACAAGACAAAACCAAATCATAATTCATTTAAAATATTAGAAAACCTATTAGCATTTTAGATTTTTACGGTCTATGTTCCGGAAATGAGACTAGTAGTTTTAAAACTTGCATTAATTATTCACAATGATTTAACAACGTGTCGTTGTTGATAAGCGTAGACTGGTTACGTTTAGTTGGCCGATAGTTTCGTTTTGCAACCGTCTTGCTCCCAAGAAGTCTACTCTGAAATTTATTTATAAAGACTGAAACTTATTATAAAGAATTATATAATCCAAAATTAACATACGTTCTTCGGTGTACACCGTTTTTTAAGCATATAAATCTATTACTCTCCTTAGACGATACTTTGAAAAATATACTAACACAAATCCTAAATTGTCAATTTAATAATAAAACCTGGAGTCAAGCTACTCTTCCAATAAGGTATGGTGGTCTTGGCGTCCGGAAAATATCAAGTATTTCTCTACCTGCATATCTTTCCTCTATTCATAGTTGTAAATGCCTCTTCGAAAAAATTATTAGGAATGACTGTGACATTTCCGTACCTTCTTGTATGTCTGAGGCTATAGATAAATGGAAAAATGAATGTCCAGACTTGAACGTTCCAACTGAGTCTTCATCGCAGAGACTTTGGGACGAGCCAATTTGCGAAAAAATTCAAAAAGAACTATTAACTTCTGAAAACAATTTGGCCGAACGAGCTCGTCTCATTGCCTCTGCGAAGAAGGAGTCGGGATTTTGGCTGCAGGCTTTGCCATCTCCCAATTTAGGCACACTTTTAGATAATATCACTTTCAATACTTGTATAAGTCTTAGATTAGGCTGTTCATATATATCTACCCATAATTGTGTCTGTGGCTTTCAAGTTGATTCCAAGGGTTACCATGGACTTTCCTGCCGACGCAGCGCAGGCAGAATATCACGCCACGCCGCTATCAACGACGTTATTCGTCGGGCTCTTGTTAGCGTCAACGTACCGGCTCTCTTAGAGCCGAACGGTCTCGTACGTGACGATGGCAAGCGTCCCGATGGAATGACGTTGATTCCCTGGAGTCGTGGCAAACCGTTGGTGTGGGATGCTACTTGTGTTGACACACTGGCGGCTTCACATCTTAGCTCCACCTCCAGGGAGGCGGGCTCTGCGGCTGCAGCGGCGGAAGTGACGAAGCGACGGAAATATGCTTCTATCGGTGATGGATACATATTTCTGCCGTTTGCAACGGAGACACTTGGTCCTTGGGGTCCAGACGCCTTAAAATTTTATAAAGAAGTTTCAAAATTACTAGTTTTAGCTTCGGGTGACCAAAGGGCTGGCTCGTACCTCGGACAACGGATAAGCATCGCCATCCAACGTGGTAACGCTGCCAGCCTTTTGGGCACACTTCCTAGGGATCCCCATTTGGACTTTTAATTTAGTGTAAGTAAAGTAGGTAGTTTATTTAATTAATTTAAGTTTTCGTTATTTAATTGTTATTTAGTATAGTTTAGTTACTTGTTCATTTATAATAAAGAAAAACCTATAAATATTTAAAAAAAAAAAAAATTATAAAGACAGAAACTTATTATAAAGCTTAAAACTTATTATAAATACTGAAACTTATTATAAAGACTAAAACTTATTATACAGACTCACACTTATTATTAAGACTGAAACTTATTATAAAGACTGAATCTTACAATAAAGACTGAAACTTATTATAAAGACAGAAACTTATTATACAGACTGAAACTTATTATTAAGACTGAAACTTATTATAAAGACTGAATCTTACAATAAAGACTGAAACTTATTATAAAGACAGAAACTTATTATACAGACTGGAACTTATTATAAAGACTGAAACTTATTATAAAGACTAAAACTTATTATAAAGACTGAAACTTAGTATAAAGACTGAAACTTATTATAAATACTGAAACTTATTATAAATACTGAAACTTACTATAAAGACTGAAACTTATTATAAAGACTGACACTTATTAAAAAGACTGAAACTAATTATAAAGACAGAAACTTATTATAAAGACTTAAACTTGTTATAAATACTGAAACTTACCATAAAGACTTAAACTTTTAGAAGCTAAAATCTCGACGAATTAAAAAGATACTATACGCCAACGACTTAGGCTCAAAGCCATTGACAGTTACCACCACCTTAAAAAAAATTGCAGTGGCTGATTTAATGGGTCAATCCCTATAGATTTCGATCCTGTAGGATTTTCTTTAAATAACTAAAAACCGGAAAATACCTGATACGACTCTACAGCATCAAAACAAGGCTTTTAGTAAAGTCACCCTACGAGCACTTATCTTGCGGGGTGAGTTTACGGCGACGAATTAAAAATTACTCTACATCATGATAAAAACATCAAATCGGTTCATAAAAGAAAATACATAAATACAGACGAATTGAGAGCTGCCCTCTTTATTGATGTCACTTAAATTAAAAATTTGAACTGTCGTCAGATGTTAAAGTATTTCGTCTACTGGCTGTTGAAGAAGAGAATGCTATGTCTCCGGGCAAAATTAATTACAGTATTGGGTTATATTAGGTGTTCCTAATTTTGTAAGATAAAACATTAATCGGCGACACAGTTACAGTGCGTGCCAGAAAAGTCTGCGCGCAAATGTAACGATTTCTTCGCGGTTAAAACAATAATTTTCGTCGCTGCCTGTACTTTATTCAGTTACTTTTACTTGAAAACACATTCAACACCTTTCGTAAATAACAAAAATCTAAACATTATCGATTAGTTTACTTTATTTAAATTCTTTTGACAAATTGAATTCAATGGTGAATAATTTTAATAAGACTGACCCCCGAATATTGAAAGGCTACTTAATCTTAAGTGGCGTTTAAATTGAAATTTAAATGTAGGCTTCAATAGAAAACATACACTTAACGTCAACTTAATCGCCACTTAAAATTAAATAGCCTTTCAGTATTCGGGGGCATACCCCCGAATAATTTTACTTAGGTACCTATTTTCCAAAAATCCTTTCTTATCGGATGTCTACCTCACTATCTATAGATATTAATCTATAGATTAATTAGCTGTTGCCCGTGACTTCGTACGCGTGTTACTTTTGTTTGATATACTAAAACCTTCCACTTGAATCACTCTATCTAAAACCGTTGCGTAGTTTTATAGATCTAAGCATACTTACATAGGGACCGACGACAGTGGGAAGCGACTTTGTTGTGTAGTGATTAGATATTTGAGGCGGTAGTTCCAATTTTGACTACACGTAAAATCATCTGGCGCGCACTCTAGTTGTGATAGATGTGTTGAAGAATGCTGTTCGGAGCAGTTCTTAGTGATTTACTAATTGTTATTAAAAGATAATGTTTTGTTTATGGTCTTCCATGAGAGAAGTTTCACTTTTTTACTTAATAGTTATTTGGTATTGTATAAATAACAGTGAATTTAAATTGATACTTAACTCCTATGACATAACTTACCTATGTAAATTAGAGTTTTCCAAACGCCCTTGAAGAGCGAGTTTTTAATTACAGAAGGTTACCCAGTAAAAGGTATATAAATGATTCATAAGTTTCTTATGAAAGTTTATGGTTATCTTGAGTAACAATTAGTAGTTCTATAAGAGGGTTCAAAACTCCAACAATACCACTAAAGCTATGTAAAAGGGGATTTTTAAATAGTGTTTTGAATCGTCATTCCTTATTCGTACCGCAGGGAATGGAATCAGTTCACTGCGTCTGCCTATCCTGACATGTCCAATTTGAAATTCTTCAAGTCGTGAGTGAATAGGTTTCTTTTAGGAGAGCGTGCTACATCTTAGGCTGCATCGTCACCTCATGTCAGGCAAATGTGATAGAGTTCCAGAGCAATCGGTCGGCATGTTCTCAACACAAGCTTCCAATAACTATGTTTTAATAGCTCTCGACAAATTCAAATATGTAAAGGAATACGAAACGTCATTAGTTCAAAAAGTTCTTTATAGAGCACTAGCTGCGCCCCGCGCTAAAGCCTCCTTATAAGTGATATTGTTATTGACTTCCTACAAATACAGGATACATAATAGTTACTACGAACTGCAAACTTTGACAGCCCAGTACAATATAAGAGTTTCCAACTTCCAAAAGTTCTTTCTTAGTGCTTCCTTTCGCACTAAAAGGCCCATGCGCAGTTTCAGACTCCCTCTTGTAGTTTCAGAGATTCCTTGATCAGTTTTTTTTTCTCTTTTATCTTTTCTCCTTCCTGCCCTTATTACAATTTATTTGGGATCAGTACAGTATGTCTTCTTCTTCCATTCACTCTTACTAGTCGTCATTTTATCATTCACATTAATCTCTCTCAAGTCTTGTCCTTCAATCTCTTTTTATTATTCCTTTTCTTTTTATAAATGTAAATTATTTAAGTTTACCCGACTACTAAATCAGTTTTCAATAAAAATACAAAAGCACTTACGCCAATTCCCCTTTGACTCTTGTTAAAATCTGAAGCCGTCATACAATTTATTAAGTTAAAACTCGATTATGCTAATGCGATGCCGTTTATTGGACATATTTTTTTCCATTCCCACGAAGGTCGTTTGGCGTCGAAACGTCTGTCTGTTTGTCATTGACCCCAACGATATAACACACACCTGTGTTATAAAACATGTAAAATAGAAAGAGTTTTTATTTATATTTATAATGTTTTTGTTGAAAATTTAACAGGTGGAACTGGAAAAAGGTGTATATCTTAGAGATATCTTCAATAGATAACGGTTTGAATATTTAAATGTGATAATCGAAGGAGGATAATCATTTGAGGATAATAGAATATTTTGAAAAGAGATGATTATATGCGAATATTGATCCCCGTGAGTTTCTTGTGCTTTCTTCTCATAGGTGGACGCGTTCTAGAGGCACAAATCCTAACTTAGTATTAGGATGTTTTAATGTAATTTCATGCATGCAAATAAATAAAGAAAAAATTACTTTTTAATCAAGCAAATTGAGGTTTCAGTGGTAAAATATGTTATTTGTTTGTTAGATGATGACGTCATGTAGAGTTGCAAAATTCAGACGATGAACAATTACTTTTATTTCATGATCCTAATGCCATACTACTACTATGCTTTTATACTTAGGTACCACATTTTCTATTTCACAAGTTTAAAATAAAAACCGTACGTTAAACATAAGAAAAACATACCACAAAGCCATGGCGGTGTAATTAGCAAATGGGCTGGACTGAATTACAAAAAGTCAATACTTGATTGAGTTTACTTTTATTGGAAATATTTTCAAGGAAAAATATTTATCCAAAAAGAACCGCGGTGAGAGTCAAACTCGCAACCTTCCGCTAACCCTGTAGGTGAGACAACCACTACAGTACTCTACGCGGTCAAGTAACATCGTAGGCGTTTGCATTTCACTTGTTTGATTTGATAATAAAACTTTAGTCGGCGATATCTGTTGGTATTGAGTGACATGAATAATCCAACCCAGTAAACTTAGGTATTTGAAAATAATTCCAAAAATGCTTTAAAACTGATACACCCTTATGTATCCACAATAATTAACTATGTATTAAAATTTCGTTTTTAGTTCTCATATTGCTAAAACAATATGAAATGAGTACCGCTCTCTCCCGCACAAAAAGTGCGTGTAAAAAGGCATAGGTACCTAAGTAACACATACGCAGTTTTAAACACCATGAATCACATCTGACCCAACCTAGGTGTGGACCAGCGCCAAGGACCGAGTGAAACCTATCCAAAAGTAGTCACTTACGGTTATTCTCTCCAACTTTTGGTAAAAGATTGGTTCTCGATACAGATCGTGTTCGGATTTTTGTGTTTTTCTTTGGTTTACTACTATGAGGTTAGTTCCTTTGAGTTGAACAAAAAATTTACTACGAACTGGTCAAATCGAATGTTTCAATCTATCTAAAATGTGGTTACCAGCTCTGGTGCTAACTATATAGAACCTTAGATAGATAGATAATTCCTTATCGCTTAAAGCGATCTGTTTCAGGCAACTTTTGGACGGACAAGAAGTTGAGGAAGGTGAAGGGTAGGGGTTACCTTCAGGTGTTTATAGAATTTATTCTAAATTGACATTAAAATTTCATGATAAAAAATCGAATATCAAACAAATGGGAATGACTAAAAAAAAATTATTAACATAGAAATAAATTAACAAAGTTTAACTACTTAATTATAATTAATATTTGCAAAAAAAAGTTACTAAACTATTGATAGGGATCTAATCGTATATTATACATATTTATTATATTATTTATAAACATAGGTCGTGATCGTTTTGAATAAATATTTATGAAATATTTTCGATTCAGTTACCAAGCCATGATCATAATATAAGCGATCATTAAAATTGTATGAGTTTAAAAATATTTATTCCATATTGTAATCATCCTGCATTCAAAAGTTTACGTAAGAAAATAGATGAGAGTGTCACCATTTTATCTGTAGTCACCTTCCAACCAAGCGAAGCTGTCCAAAACTTGAATTTATTACCTGAAACAAAAACACATAAATTGAAGAAGCGCAATCAAAATTTTAAATCACCAAGAATCCTCTTATCGAACTTATAAATCTAAAAAAACGTTACCGAACAATCAGTCACCGAAGAATTACGAAGTTATAAGGACTTGTACGAAGTTATCCGAAGTTTTAAGGAGTTATCCTTTGATGTGCCGAGCGAATGCTGATCGCTTAAAAGTTTAAAAGCCTTAACAAATGGTGTAATCGAATCTAAAAGTTGGATAATTTAAAAATGTCCGGTCAAAAACGCGAAGAACAAAGAGACCGCGTATGGAGAAATTTCGCAGATTATCCGGGCATCCGATGGACCAATAGCGCGTATACTCCGTGCACGTTGAATTGGCTTGTTGGATAAACAATTCAAACTTTTCGATTTCTAAGTATACCTATTTACAGCAATTCGCTTCATAAAATTATTTTTGGACCTATTTCTTAGAAAAACCTCGGATTTCTAAATGATATTATATTGAAGTAAAAACACTATATTTTAAAAGCATGGTTTTTTTAAACAAATTGCTGTAGCAGTCTAGCTAAAATGTCGTTAGTGTGCAAATAATTGTGGTTAGTCTGAGGCGCGGTTCGATTGTTGTCGTGAAATAAATATTTATATATCTATATAGGTATAAAACGTAGGTACGAGTATGTAAGTATTCTATGTCTGGCTCCTGTGCAATATCGTCTCTTCACATATCTACCTTAGCACTCTCATCTCCACTGCATCATCTCTCATCTTTCTTCTTTTCGGATCAGCAGTCGTATATAATATTATTTATTACATATTGAAACAGGCCAATTTCACCTGGCGCGGGTATAAGCGACATTGTACAAGATGAAAAGGGTCCGCCGACGATTGTCTCTGCATTGTATCGTCACTCGTTAGTCTGGCATTATCGTACGGAGATTTATTTTAACGATTACTCTAGCGGTACAAGTTATAAACATAATACTCTTGATATTATGTATCACAATTTCAATAAGTAAGCGAGAGGTGACAAATCAGTTGTTTGAGTCTGTTTTTCATGACATGTACTACAATTTAGGGATCTTCAAAGCGTAAGGTATTCTTTAGCCAAGTAAGAGTGTCATATCAAACTTACTATTAGGTATAAGAGCTATGGTCAAACTATCTATCACTATTTACAAAGTTGTCTACTTGGCACTTAAACAAATAAAAATAGTGCTTGTTTTTTTAACAAGTGATAAATAACAAATTCGGTAGGTTGATGGTATGTTTTATTTGGAGCTTGATTGTCAAAACGTCACATTGTGCGAAAAATGCATTTTCAATCAAAATAAATGGTTGTATCTTTTTGATAATAATAATTATAAATAACCAGCGACCCACCCCGGCTTCGCATGGCTATATTATGCATGAATTATACATATAAACTTTCCTCTTGAATCACTCTATCTATTAAAAAAACCGCATCAAAATCCGTTGCGAAGTTTTAAAGATTTAAGCATACAAAGGTATATAGGGACAGAGAAAGCGACTTTGTTTTATACTATGCTATACTAAAGTTACGATCTCCCGGTTACGCGGTAAGCGGTTATAGGTAGATATAACCGCTTTTCCTAATAACTTAAGCCGCAACAAAATTTCAACGATTAACGCTTTATAGGAACAGTCATTAAGGTACAATCGTACTGCGGCTACAATTATAGAGAACTGCATTGTTTTTAATCAAACAATAGACATACTTCAGTCTCTCAATAGGTACGCTTTACCTAATGATAAATACCTCTCACTGTTTAAGGGGTAGGTACTTGGATAAAGTTGTTTTTTGACAAGAAGTAATAATTGTGAAATTAAGCTTAATTAATACAAGGATTTAGACGAAATTCAATATTTCATAAAGAAAAACCGAGGGACGCTCAAGTGAAAAAAATGTAAACAGCAAAACATCCTACTAAAATTATAAATGTGAAAGTTTGTGTGTGTGTGTGTGTGTGTATGTATGTTTGTTACTCCTTCACGCAAAAACTACTGGATCGATTGTGATAAAACTCGGTGTCTAGATAGCTGGACATGGATTAACATTAGGCTACTTTTTAATTCGATATTCCCACGGGATGAGGACTTACGCGGGTGAAACCACGGGGCACAGCTAGTAGTTTTATAAAAAAAGCTCTATACGGACGTGGGACACAGAAAGTTTTCTGAAACTAAAAACGAACTTAGATGAAAATTTAAAATTAGAACAGTGGTTCTTACTTTTAAATAATCTATTTTTTTTTTAAATAATTATAATTTACCAGGGCCTCATATATAAAACTTTTTTTCAATACTTTCAAGCTTACCTAGTATTATAGTTCAGAAAGAAAATATGAACCCTATTAAATTCCAACCCAGTTGTATTTTTTTGCACATAACCGGGCTAAAATCTTATAAGGTAATTAACATGAGTTCTAAACGTATTGAAAATACAGTGGGCGTTGATTATTATGGTTATACACCATCCCTTATTTGGACAACTAAATCTAAATACATTATTTATTATTATGTCAATTCGATCTATTGAAACATTAATTTTACTGATACATATCTCGCTGTAATGGGCACAATATAAATTTAATTTATAAGCCTGTAGGTTCCATTAGAAACCCATTTCAATTAATATAATTCAACAAATAATAGGTTTGTTAACCTTAAACATAACTTTATTATATTTATGAACTTTCTAACCGATTTAAAAAAAAAATTGTCAGCAAAAATTTTGCGCTGCAATGAGATTCGAACTCCGGGATTGATCACTCCATGATATAAAGCTAACGGTTCTAAATGAGCATTCCATAAAGATTTATGCTGCAGTTGCCTATTAATAAAAAAAATAATCTTTATTACTTTTCTACCGTAACCTGTTGATTTCAATTTACTCGAATCGTAAAACGCTTACATTTTTTCGACACACGTGCTGTGAACATAAATGTATTTACAATGAGCTTAGAGTATGTGAAATTTTCTGTTTGCATTCGTAATTTATGGTTATATTTTTAAGAAGACCAGCTTAGTTTATGTGGTCTTCGTTGTTGACTAATAAGCAGCTTTAAGTCGCATAATGATTGTAGTTGTCACTTAGTTTTATTCGAGGTATTAATATTAACAAAAAATAAGTATTTAACCATATAAAAAGTTCAATTTAGCAATTAGGCATGGTTTTACCAAAGAAAAATAACGCTTTATTTCACACATCCAAAATAAAAATATTTAAAAATGTAACTTAAATCTTAAATTACGGTCATTTTGCTGAAAGTGGTCTCTTTTAGGCAACCAGGGATATAGGGGAATTAGTTACATACATTCCTTTTAAAATTAATTCGAAAACCCGAAAAATGTAGTTGTATGCGCAATATTAAGACAAAACTTAATTAAAACCGATAAATTAAGCCCATAATTAAAACAATTGCTTTATACCATTGTTCCATTTTCTCATATCAAGTTATTTTAAAATAACTTAATAATAAAAAGTAAAAAATACATTCATAAGTCAGGGGCTATAAAAAATCATTACCGCACATAACAATAAAATTTTACAATACTTTTAGCCTACTTTAACACTTTATTAAGTTTACTTGGTATTTTTTCGGTGACTTAAATGTTGGTTAAGGGTTAATGTACACGGTACTTAAGTTAAACTTAAATACTTAAGTAAAATTTAATCGTATTATGGTGCCGTAAATTGTTATATATTTAACTGTCATAACTTTAAGAACTGCACAAAATGAATTCTTTGTTTGTTTATTTATTAAATAAATCTAACCATTATGAATTTTTTTTAATGTTAAGATTTATAAATTATTAAAAAAAAAACCCATCAAAATCCGTTGCGTAGGTAGTTTTAAAGATTTAAGCAGTCAAAGGAAAATAGGGACAGAAATAGCGACTTTGTTTTATACTATGTAGTGACTAGTAACGCTCCGCGATTTCACCCGCGTAACTCCCGATCCCGTAGGAATATCGAAATATAAATTAATCAATAGCTTTCCTCGACATGGACTACTTCAGCTTTATAATATTAGTATAGATAAGTTTCTGAATTTATCAAACCGTTAACGAGGTACCTAACAAAGGTATATATTAATTTATGCAGCGAGTGAGCACTTACCCTTACCTACAGTCTCATTTTTTTAATAATAAAAATAACAATCCATATGTAGCAGAAATTATTGGCGATAAAAAATTTAGTATCCATTGTGTCTTCTAAAGAATTGTTTAATGTAGTTATCATTCTGTTGTAGCTATTCAATTTATTGATTTATGAATGGTATTTTCTATAAAACCGTTTTGGTCACGCCCTGCACCAATTCAGTATGTTGTAAAAAAATTATAAATTTCTCGAAATTTTAAGTTGCATAGAGAGCGTTCTTTAACGCTACAAGTGATAAAAGAGAATACTGATCCCATTAATACAACCTACAAAATTATTAGTGAATTCAAAGACGAAAACATAAATTATTACTTAATTTAAATCAATCGCCTATAAAATCAATAAAACAGAAATTATAAAACTCAAAACTAACAATTAAGATGAAATAATTTTGAATGTTCGTGTTTGTTTTAAAGCATTAAATACCCTTAAACGAATCAGCTGTTGTAATTAAGATGAAAAAATAAACAATTAAAACATTTTGATAGTTTCTAAAATGATTTTGATCGTTTAAAAGACGATAATTCGACAAATTTAATGTTAAATAAGATTGTATTTAAATATTTTTATATATACCACCCGTTGGTACGACACGCGACGTGAGAATATGAACAAATTATAAAACATTAGATTTCTGATGGACTTGTTCGAAAACCATTTTACCTAGATACGTTGCTTTTATAGAACCTTAGCCTGCGTAGAGGGCCAATAAGATTTGTCATTTAAATGATTAAACAAATGAATAATAAATTCAATCGATAGGGGGTCCTTAATTAAATAATTTTCTCAGCTAAATAGTACTTTATGATTTAAGAATTGGTTTCAAAAGCTTTAAAACTTTTCAAATAAAATAAATGAGAATATGTAATAAAAATCTCATCAAAGTTGTTCTTTTGTGAGTTTTGTTAAAAAAAAAGAAAAAGTTTATTCATTTTTTTCGCACGATTAATTTATGCAAAGCTTCTATATTTCATTAATACCGGCTTTGCGTTTCTATTTATTGTTAGAAAGTAAATTGAATGTCAAATTTATCAATTCTGATGGGGATTGGTTAATATAATGTTAACTATTTGTTACTTCGTGTGAAACTTTAAATATTCTAGCAAAAAAAATTAGTCAAAATAACTACTTATTTTGTTAAAAATTATCAACTTTGACCTTATTGACTCGAAGCGTTGATAAATGAAAATTAACTCTGTACTCTAAAAAATAGGTGTCTAAATAGCTTGTCATTTTTATAATTTTATGTAAATTAACATTAAATATATTTTATAAATGGTTGTCAAACCGTTATTTATGGTAAAGTGTTTTATTGTTAGTCTCTTCAAAGAAATTATTATAGTTGTCATTTGTTTTATACTCGTTTGTGAACGCTAAATTTATTTAGGTCATAAAATGTATTTTATTGTTTTGAAATATTGTAATTTACCTACTATTTTAACGAGGCTTTGACAATAAATATTAATGGTGAAATATTTCTTGATTTATTTGATGTTTTATTGTCTGGTTAGTGTTTTTAGAACGGTTTTAAATCTTTCACTTGCTCGACTCATCTATAAAAAAGTTGAGAAAAAAGAGCTTTTAGAGTAATAATAAAAAATATATACCTTAATAATCAAATCATTCATATTGCAAACTTTTTCCCAAGAAAAAATATACTAAAATAGCATCAAAAGATTCATATAAAAACAGTCATTTAAGATAAAAAGTTTTTATTGATTCCAGTTCAACCAATTCAAGATAAAAAAACTAGGCGTAATAAAGTAAATTTAACAGATAACACCAAAATCTAACACGTTTCATATCTGGTTAATAACAGAAAATCAATTTCTCTATGGTCACCAAGGTCAAAATCTTTGAATTAATTATAATTTGAAATGTCACACTGTTGATTTTAAATAATTACATGGTATCCAGGTTTTTTAAATTTCTGTTACTCTATATTTTAATGTTTTGCACTTCTCATACCTATTAAATATCATGATGTCAAAATGTGTAAGGAGCCAGATGGCAAGAGTGTCAAAATGTACATGATCGTCTTTTGTTTAATTTTTGGATCGTCTCTGTTTCATTTTTCGATCGTCTTTTGACTATATTTTCGATGAATCGATTAGGACCTCATCTTTTTTGTTTTTTTTTTTACTATAATGTAAACGGAATGTCCCAGTATATCACCTAATTTTTTAATTTATTGTCCATAAAGGCCTTGTTTCAAATACGATAAGGTCGATATTCGAACAACTATGTTTCTAAGTTTAAGTTATGTGTAGACAGACGGGCGCGGAATGACTTTGTGAATATTTCAAAACGCAATCTTGTGTTGCCCACTAAAGTTTCTATTGTTACCATTATGGAAGGAAGGAAAGTTGCTCTACTTACAAATTAAATGATTTTTTTTGTGACAATTCTAACCTGAGCTATATCCTTTCTGGGTCAATAAAAACTGTATTCATTCTATTCATCACATGGTCCAAGACAATCGGTAATTGTACATACGGACCGGCAAAAGTCATATATTTATCACAGTGCCCGACGCTTTGAGGCATTATGCATAATAATGCCAAATGCCCTATACTACATTCATGGCGATATGGTCGATTAGATGAGTAATCATATCCGTCCGACATTTGTCGTCCAACAAATTGTCGTCCGACATTTGTCGTCCGACATTTGTCGTCCGTCAATAGTCGTCCGACAAATAGTCGTCCGACATTTGTCGTCCGTCAATAGTCGTCCGACATTTGTCGTCCGTCAATTGTCGTCCGACAAATAGTCGTCCGACATTTGTCGTCCGACATTTGTCGTCCGTCAATAATAGTCGTCCGTCAATAATAGTCGTCCGTTAAAAAATACCATATGTACGTCTTAATACACTCACAGCCAAATTAAAAACAGTAGGCCCAGGCATACATTTTCGCCGCGCCGTAGAGAGGGGATAGCTGTCCTGACGCGAGTTTAAGATTTTATACCCATTACAGAAAAAGTGCTCAACGCCGCTAAAGAAGTTTTCACTTCAAAAACTTCTTTTGAATATAGCCATCATTTAATTAGCTATCATCCTAATAAATTGGCTGGCATAACTAGTAATTACAGTAACACAGCTAGAATAATAATTAGAAAAATATTCAATATCTCGATAAATATTCGCGATAAAATAATTTTAACAGTAAAACTTCTTAACAACTTCATAAAAATTAAATCAGTTAACGAATTAATTTTATTAACTTAGATATAAAACTTATAATTAAATTTAACTTTACCTATAAATCACTTAGTTAATCATTTTAAAAACATATAAGCTTATCCAATGGGCATGTAAACTTGTCAATTGGAAATGTATAATTTGCTGGATCTGGAAATGTAGGCTAGATCAAATAGGTATTTAAAATTCAATATAAATTATAGAGCCTAGAAAGATAGCCGTATATCTAAGGCTCTTAATAAACCGCGACACAAGTTCACGTAAAATATCAAACATTTAGGCCCTTAGGCGATAAAGCCGTCCTTTGTGCCACTAATAGGATGTTTCCCTATAAATTATCTCTTTTTAGTTTGTATCTTTTGACGTGATAACGTCAAATAAATTGATGACACCTGCATTCACAAAAAAGTGTCACGGTAATATTGTGTGACGTCATGCGTCATGGTAATATTGTGTGACGTCATGCGTCATGGTAATATTGTGTGACGTCTGCGCAAGGTAATATTGTGTGACGTCTGTGTAAGGTTATATTGTGTGACGTCATGCGTCATGCCAACATGACCATGACACGTCCTTTCCCGTTCGGAAACAGAGTAGGTATTTAATATCTCATCTGAGCTTGTGTCATGATGACGAGTGACGAATAGAAGACTTTTATAAAGGAAAATCAAGAAAAAAAAACTCAATTTTACATCGTTATCACGTAAAATTATTGTCCGTAAACCGACTTTGTAGACAATCATTTTCATTTGTGTCTGTTTTTTCTATCTATCTTTCTATTAATCAAAGAAATACTAATGGAAGAGTGTTTTGGGAATGTGATTTTGAACTATAACTCTAAAATTACTGCCTACCTAAGGCCACCCAGAATTAGGTAAGCATTTTATCTGGTATGAACGCCCTTTAAAATGTAGGTACTATAATATGGTAGGAGCCTTTATAAAGCTTTAATGAGATTGAGTCACGGTACTTACATGGTTTAATAAATGAAGCAAAAAGTGTTATCTAGATTTATCTACTCCGATATGAATCTGTAGAAATCATTGATTTACTTGTTAGTTTCCACAGATGCCACAAGGTATTATGAAATATTTTCGTGTCGTAGGAGCTGCAAGTGCTACACAGTTTTTAAATTAGACTGAAAAAATAGGTGTTTGTAAAGTCGGTTTACGGACGATAATTTTACGTAATAACAGTGTTAGGTAAATTTACAGACGATATTAATAACTCACTTAATGAACAAAAACTAGTCTTGGCTATATTTATTGACTTCAAAAAGGCATTCGATACCTTAGTAGACCATGATGGTTTGTTGCAGGCTATGGATGAGTGTGGAATCAGAGGCCCGATGAACGACTGATTCAAAGCGTACTTAGAAAGTAGATGTATCAAAGTTAAAACATGCAGCACAGAAAGTCATATAGGTTTTGTTAAATATGGAGTACCTACTGGATCTGTTTTTGGTCCAGTAGGCTACATAATGCATGTAAATAGTATGCCCAATGTACTGAAAAACTGTAAATCGTATATGTACGCGGATGATACATGTTTGCTGATTAGTGGTAAGGACCATATGAACATGCAGTGTATAATGCAAAATGAATTTGATAATGTTGTTAAATGGGCACACGACAATGGAATTATTATTAATCTAAGTAAAACCAAGGGCATGTTAATATATTCCCCATATAATATAAAATATAAACACATAAATATTACTATTAAGGGCCACACATATGAATGTCTACATAGCGTAAATCAAAATGTTCAATGTAAATGTGAGGATATAGAGTTTGTAAAATCTTTTAAATATTTAGACCTAACGATAGATTACAACTTTACATGGGATTTGCATATAACAGCGGTGTGTAATAGGTTGCGTACAGTTTTGGGTAAACTGTACAGCCTGAAACATATTGCTGATAAGAAGATCATGTATGTACTGTATTATGCGCTGGCTGATGCAATTATAGAATACGGATTGGGAGCCTATGGACTAACTTTCAAAACTCATTTAAATAAAGTAAAAGATCAACAAAAGAAACTACTTAAACTACTAATAAGTCCATCCAAAAAATTGAAATTAAATCGAGAATATGAAAAGCTGTTTAAAATATGTAACGTATTGCCAATCGAACTTATAGTAAAGAAAGCAATAATAACTGAACAATATTATAGTAATGAACACAAAATTGAAAAAAAGTTTGGATTCCCAACCCGTATGTCTAAAAAGAAAGTATTTACTGTACCACGAGTGACTAACTATTATGGAAAACGCACTAGAAGATACCTCACACCAATGTTAATTAATGATCTGCCTCCTGATCTCACTACTACTGAACGTAAAACACACCTGAATAGAGTCCTCAAAGGGCACTATATGTCACTATGTCCATAATTTTGTCAGTTGTCATGTACTTACAATTTATTTAGTTAAATACATACAAATTAAATAACGACTAAGGACAAATAAAAAACAAAATAAATAACTTACAATTGGTCGCCTTTAAATACTAAGTATATGTAATAATAATAATTTTAATATTTTCTTAGAATATAAACTACTTACTACTATAATTATTATATATTATGTTAAGACTTTAATATAAGAAGCGCTTTTATCTGTAGGGAAAAGCGGGAACTACTGCCGACAAATTGCTTTGCAGTTTGGCAGAGAGTTTTGTAAAAATAGTTTAAGTGCTTTTTTAAATAAATAAAATAAATAAATAAACGTCTCAAGAAACCGATGATTTTTTTTTCATTTTTTTTTATTTACTTTTCACCGATATTTATTTTTTTCATTTTTATTTTATTTCTCGTGTTTGTTTTATATTGCTGCGTGCTGTGTGACGTTATTGTTGACATGACGTCACCGGAACGTGACAATGACGTCACACCATTTATTACCATGACACTTTTTTTATTAGACGTTATCACGTCAAAAAATAAGAGTCGTTCTGCGCTATGTGCGGGAAATTCTATATGTTTTGATAAAATAATTTTACAGAGGACAGCGATGCGAGCACTAAGCGGCTCCTACGACGTGCATGACTATATTGTGATTATGTGCACGTTTGAGCTAAAATATTTCATTATTTTTTGGTCAATAAAATACATTGAAATTACTCACCAAAATTCAATGATAATCATAGATAAAAATTATCTTATCTTATCTTAATATCCACGGCAAGGGCGGGATCTTAACCCACGGCCCTGCTAAGTGGGGAAGTAGAGTTACATTCAAAGCGAAACAGTTTGGCAAGTCAACAACATGTCACCATTGCTTTTGTGGTCCTAAAAACAAACAATAGAGCCTTCATACAATATCCTTTGTCAACCTTTTTATCAACTAAGGCACAGGAAAAGACAAGGAAACACCTTTTAGTGAAAATAATTTTTCAAAATAGCTTCTCTATTTTCACTTCGTACTTTAACTGGGACATAAACCTTGAATATACTTTTATATATTATGTGCATTAACATACCTAATCTTAATATATATAAATCTCGTGTCACAATGTTTGTCCTCAATGGACTCCTAAACCACTTAACCGATTATAATAAAATTCGCACACCATGTGCAGTTCGATCCAACTTGAGAGATAGGATAGCTTACATCCCGATATTCCCACGGGATCAGGAGTTACGCGGGTGAAACCGCGTAGGGCAGCTAGTAATTAATAAATATCTACCTAATGCCTAACTTAATATATTAAAGTTATTAAAAATTGCATTTTTACTTTGTTTTTTTAGTGATATTCCGATGTTGTTTCTAACACCATTTTCATTGAGACTGGAGTTTGCGGGTAAATATACCGTTTTGAAAAACTTTAATAGTAAAATTTACCATGGTTGTTTTAAATATGACTCTATATTTTTTAAGTAAAAATATTTACACATTCACCCCACACATCGATAAGAAACCATGTTTTACACTGTCACTGTTTCCCGTGTAAATCCCCGTAGGAATATGGAACAAATAAATAGAAACCTTATGTTACTCTCAACGTATTAGTCACAAGTCAATCAATAGTCAGTCAGTCAAATGACTCTTCACAATACAGAATAGAAGTGAACGGACTGATTGTATTGATAGCGAAATGTATAAGTCATGTTAGAATAGACAAAATATTCAGTTATAGATAGGCGATATTATAATATAACGAAACATTAGACAAATCGGCAATACAACATATTGAAGTCCTGACTGCCTGACGGACTGATTGACACGCACAGCTCGTAACAATAAACGGATCGGGCTAATATTTGACATACAGCTAGCTATTATGACACGGACAAGTCGGACAATTCCACTCCTAAAGCTAGTTCTCATAAAGCTATAGGAGTTGAATTTTCGATTTGGTTAGTTGGCTTACATTAACCGTGTCTTGTTAGAGGTATCACTATAAATTATGGTAACACACGTGAATTTTATCATCTTTACTTAATTTTTATTAATCAAAACGAATAAAAAGCCATTAAAGCAAAGACAAATATATTACATACTACAGAATTTCATAAAATTCTCATTTCGTTTCAAAAAGTGTTCCCAATTGAGCCTGAATTGATCGTTGCAGTTGTTTTTTTTATTATTTTTCTCAATGAATTCCCTGTCTAGATCTGCTATTGTCTATAATATGTTACTATATTTGCAAGTTTTATGTCAAGGTCCAAATTTTATATGATAAAACGTGGATAAAATATAAATGCATGCATGCACTTTATTATGTTTAATAGAATTAATACTTATTATTTAATTAAACTATGATTTGCGGGAAATCGATAAACCAGTATGTTATGAATTGTATACCGAAAAATGGTACCTAATAAAGTACCAGTTGAAGATTTGCTTCAACTGGTACTTTATTAGGTATCATTTTCGTCCTTTTTAGGGTTCCGTAGGTACCTCAAAAGGTAAAAAAAGGAATCCCTATATATGAGCTTTTTCTTGTCCGTCTGTTTTTTTCATTCAACGTTAAAATTCGACGTTTGCTGATACGCCGTGGAGGACTTAGTTACCATTCATTATTGCTATTAATTTTCTATATAAAATGTGTTACTTTTTTTTTGATTAATTATTTATTTGTACTCAAAATATGGCTTAGTAAATATTTATTTACTTCAAAGACTTTAAGCAAAATACGTGGAATGATAATATACGTAAAATAATGTCTTCCTAAATAGCAAGAGTCCCTGGTTCGAGAAATTAACATTTGCCTGTTTTACTACAACTAGGAGAAATGTCTCCATTAAGCCACTTATTCGATCGCTAAAGTTACCTAACTAATACCAGTCAAAAGTTAAGTTTCTTGAGTCCACGAATTATTTATTCCTGTGGGAACTAAAGCCATTTTCAATCTTTTGCCATGGAGTTGCTTGAATCCACGAAAAAGGTATCTCAGATAGCATCTAAAGTTCATCAAATGCACATGCCTTAACTTCAATTGTATAAAATATAATTTCAATCAAAATACAAAAACGAAAACGTTTGACTTTTCAAAACCAATAAAAAAAATACAATTATGTATGTAATGTTTGATATGACAGTGTTTTTTAACTTTATTCGACCATGTTATCGTCAAATATTTGGAACGATGTATTTTATTGATTTCTCTTTCATACCGTGTGAACCACAGATGTTTCAATACATAATATTATCTAAAAACCGTAGTGAAACAGCTAGTCACTTTATAAATATTTCGAATGATAAAAAATATGATAATAAAGAAATATGTATTGGTAAATTATAACAACTATATTCGAAACTAAATTATAGCAGTAACACGACGTATATATAACTTTGTTCTATTTGAATCTTTGTAGACTAAAAACGTTTAGTCGGTCGATGTTTTACATTCAAGCAATCGTATAATTGCCTCATAGGTACCACATAATTGTTTTTATTTTAACTTCTTTTCTTTTGCAAAATCAAATTAAAGTTTAAGATACTCCCCTCTATACACTGCTACCTTAATCGTTTTCTAAAAGTACTTTATTTTATTTCTTACATCTGTTGGTAAAAATATTTTTTGTTTTTCATTGGAAACTTAAATGGGGTCCATACGCCAATGACCTTGGTACACAGCCTACTAAATAGTTACTACTGGCACCGGTCGCTTTCGTTGGTGAAAATTGTTGATTGTTACGAGTGTGTTTTGTTTTTCTCAAAAGTGCTGAAATGGAATTGTAGGTAAGATTTTTACCGACATTTTGGGTGTGATTTTGAGCCAAACTTTTCCTATAGTTAAGAATGCAAACTAGTCTAGCTTTGAAATGACAAAGAATTTTCACCTCGAAATTACCCCAAAATATCAATAAAAATTTCACCTACAATTCCATCTCAGCACTTTTGAGAAAAACAAAACATATTCGTTACATAGTCCATTGAAAAGTTACATTTGGGGTTGCATTTGTCAGAGGACGCAATTTTATTTTTTAGATATCAAGAGGGGGTTAGTCTAAGCTAAAATCCAAGTTTGAGGGATTGTAGCTCTTGTCCCACAGCCGCCATCTTGGAAAAAGGGATTTAAATGGTTTTTATGGTTTATCTGACAAACTATAGGTCTCACAAAAGATATTACTTTACATTTTTTGTTGCAAATATGATTATCTACAACTTTTGTTAAGTAACTTTTCGTGGATTTAAGCTTAGACTAACCCCCTCTTGATATATATATAAAAATAAAATAGCGTCCTCTGGCAAATGCACACTAAGCCTAAAAAAATGTAACATTTCAATGGACTAACAATCAACAATATTATTTGTAAGCGACGGGTATTTCTGGCGAGTTGCGTTTGGCAGCATAAGCAGCCTTAACACGTTATCAGTGGATACAACTTTGCTTGATCAGTGGCTTAATTTATCTGATCACGTTATCCGTGAATACAAACGCTATTATACGGGTTGTTCTTTCCGCTGCGATTTCATTGTTCTCACCAAAACTATTTTCTACATTCATTACCGTCGCTGCGGTCCTTTCTTAAATTGTATTCTACGAGTAAAGTAGCTGAACCCCGCGGTTTCAATTCGTTCCCTTGGGAATATCGTAAAGCCTTATGATGTTCTAAGACTTCAGTTATCTACATACTAAGTTTCATCGCCATCGGTTAAGCTGCTCTTCGAGTTATAAATAGTGTGACTAATAAGATTTTTTTCTTCTGATACTAATGCTGTGATGCTAGAGGGTACTGTATGGTAGACAAAAAAGCTGTGGTATTCTAAAAATTGTTATTTATAGTTCGTAGTATCTACAAATAAAAATTTCTAGTCTGTAGAAGCTCCTATCCATAGAAAAAAAATATAATTTTGTAAAATAATGTTACTGTTTCGTATCTAAATGTAATACAAACAATTTAACCTAAATAATAATATTGTGAGAAAGAATTTTGTTTCAATAATCTTTATTATGGGTTTTGAGATTGCTTCGTTCATGTAAACATCGTACTTGGAATAAAATAGTGTAATGTTAGTTTGGAAATTTACCTCACAACTTTATCACGAAAAATGATATTATAAGCAAAATATTATAACTTACTGTGCAGAAATATTTGAATGATGATGTAGTAATTAAATCTCAATTTCCAAAAATATATCTTTTATTTAAAATTAATCCCTATTTTCTTTGGTCACGGCATCACGCGTGAACGGCTGGACCGATTTCGCCAATTATATTTTATGTTGGTTTTGTTATATTTAATTAAGATTGCATAACAAGTCTCCATTCTTAAGTCATGTAAACAGGTAAATGACACGATTAATGGTGGAAATCCCAGACACCTGTACTAATCGTTTTTGCCTTGTCATTCCTTATTCGTACTGCAAGGGAATGGAATCAGCGTCTGTCTTTCCTTTGTAAAATTTTGAGGATCTTAAAGTTACGAGTGAACCAGTATCTAGTTGAGCTACATCTTAGACCGTATGGTCACTTACTATCAGATATGAGAGTGGTCAAATGCTAACCTATCAATTTGTATAGAAAATACTTATAAAGTATTTTATTTACTTATGTTTTTTAACGCTATTCAAATGTTTACGTAAGTCTGGTATTAGAATTTTGTTGTTATATTACATTTTGATTTAGATTAAGTACCAAAATGGACAGTTTGTCCGCAGTTCGTGGGAACCCATAAATATAACCAGTCCAATACATTTGTCAATGGCTCTATCCACTTTTCCAATGGTTTTATCAATAATCTTTAAAATAAAGTTTGATATAAAAACTTTCGTGTATCAAAACAAATTGTTAAGCGATAAGGTTCGAGAAAGTTATTCGTGTTTATAGTTCTTTATGGGATCGTTTGGGTTTTTTGTTAACTGAATATTAGATATAGAAAGAACATAGTTATTTTATCTACAAAAATGTTTTTGATATATTTTCCATACAAAAAGATATTTGACTTGGGAAAAGACGTTCTGAACAAAAACAAATGGCGATCTGAACAAAATAAATAAATGAAATGAAAAAACAAATGACTGTCTGTAAAATCGGTTTACGGACGAAAATTTTACGTGATAACTGTGAAAGTGATGAAAAATTAGAAAAAAAATTGTTATTCCTTTAAATAAATGTTTTCCTTTTTTTCTTCTTTCTTTTTTTTATTTTCATTTATATAAGTCTTTTATTTGTCACTCGTCACCATAACACAAACCCAGATGAGCGATATTATTATAAAAAACTCTGATTCCTAAGTGACCATCTAGTCATGTTACCATGACGCATGACGTCACACAATATTACCGTGACACTTTTTTGTGAACGGGTGTTGCACCAATTAAATAAAATAAATAAATAAATATTTCAGGACATATTACACATCGCCATCCAGCCCCAAGCTAAGCAACTTAATGCTTGTGTTATGGGTGCCAGGTAACGGATAAACTACTTATATACTTTTTTTTTTTGTAAATATATACATATTATACATATAGGAAACACCCAGAACCAGAAACAAGAATTTATGGTCAGCATAAATACTTGTTCCCGGCGGGAATCGAACCCGCAACCTTCTGCGTCGCAGTCGGGTGTTCGCCCGACGCGCCACAGAGGCCGTCTAATTGATTAGACGTTATCATAAAAAAAACAACAAAAGACGATTGAAACGGAAGCAAAATTAAGGACGATTGCTACCTAAGTAAAGTTTTGATAATTTCACACGACATTAAAAACAACAAAATCGAAAACTACTCGACAGTTTTCCTGGACTTCGAATCTGGCGCAAGCATTCTATTGCAGTGGACGCTGGTGCACATTGTTCTGCACTTTACAATCTTAAACGTATTAAATCACAATCTAAAGCATTGTAATTTGAAATTTATTTAATACAAGATAAGGTATAGATCAAAACGAATGGTATTTAAACTTTATGATTTCACGCGTGAGAATGTAGACTATTGTTGCGAAAAATTGATTTACGTACTACATCTGTTAGAAGCATAGAATGGTAGGATTTAATGTTACATTATTGTTGTAAGTCATGTAGTAAATGTAATGTTGTTATGTAGGTTTGTATTACTTCGCACAGGTGTCAATATTCGATGGCTTAGAAAGTTGTATTTTATGATTTTGTTTAAACTTGTTCTGTGTTATGTAGAGGAATGGTTTAATGAGTTTGACGTTTAGTAATAAATATTTTAAGCTCTCGGTAGTTTTGTGAAGTGAAACTTTAAGCTGCAAACTATGCTAGTAACATTACACAGAGCTGCTACGAATCGCGCCACGAACCCTTTTGCTACAAAAGGTTTCCCTTTGGAGAAAAACCTTTATTCACTGTTCGTCTCTATGAACTGTGGTAGCTTTTCACAGATGATGAAAACCTAAAACCAGAATTTAATGGTACGGAACCCTTCGTGGCGAGACCGACTCACACTTGGCCGATTTTTTTAACCTCCTTGCAAACAAGTAATTTTTTGAACCAACCACGTACCAATTATCCTTGTTGTATACCTACTTTCCTACTCTACATTCAAAACGTTTATCAAACGTAAAAAAAACTCAAATCCCTTAATGAATATTCAAATCTATAATCAAAATAGGTCCCACAAAACAATTATAAAGCCGCCGGCACAATGTGGTGTATTCGATTAATTACCGATGCCTCGTGATATCGAGAGGTGACAACGAATCGATCATCGAGCTTCGAGAGCAGAGGCGCCGAACTGATACATTGGATTTTTATAACTCGTGAATAAATTATAAAATGGATTGTTATCATTTTGAAAGATTAATTGTTCTGTACCTATTTTATGTTTGGAAGAATTGTTTGTCTTATTAATTGTCATCTACATTAATTGATTGTTAATTAATTAACATCGCTACTTTCTACTACCTGAAGGCCAATTCTCGTAAATAACATTGTTTAAATTACATTTCAATATCATTCCGATTGCATTTCTATTGCAAAAAATACCCTCAAAGTCAGTTTTTTTTACAAAAAGCTAACTTGAGGATATTTTGAGCTACTTTGTGGGTAATATTTTGTGATCGAAATGATATTGAAATGTAATTTGAACAATGTTATTTACGAGAATAATTGGCCTTCTACTCATTTTGCGTCTTGCTCATACTGCTATGGATTCCTTTTAGTTATGTAAAACATCATTATCAAGTTGTCATCTTGATGAAACCCGTGGCTTAGTGGTCTCCAGAGAGTTAAAAAGAGAGTTCTTTCCTCTGGATATGGTAGAATAGCTAAGAGAGTGACCCACGCACCTTGAATATCATAGATTAAAGTTGCAGAAGTCTGTATCAAAATGTAAGTGTCATGTGGCTTGGCGAACTTTTGTTAATGATTGTCACTAGCTTTATCGTCTTTTGTTTCTATTTGTTTGTTTCTAAATAAAAAATGGTGTTACGCGTATTTTGCGTAAGTGGTATTTTTAATTATGTGTTTGGCGTAAAGGTGGTGTTTTGCGTAGTTGGTTTTATGAGTCTGAGGTTTGGTGAAACAGGAAAATTGCAATTTCACTCTACTTGACATTGATAAAGTTTGGCTTAAGGTAACATAAGCGATTGTTAAAAATACCAACAGGGTTAATGATAATTAGATGTACCTATAAGAAAGTGGTTGAAGGCTATTTTATCCTAATAAACAACTTTTGTTCTAGGACTTTTACATTTTTTGTATTTTTTTTTTAGGTTACGTGGATTAAAAAAATCTGCTGATTCTTAAAAAAATAATGTCAATCATACCTACTTAGAACAGTCGAATTTTCGAAACTATATTAAAATTTCTTAAAGTCACAAAACAGAAATGGTTTGGCAACAAATCACTTTAGTCAATGTATAAAATTATTAAAATAAACCTTTTAAACAGTAAACAAAATTAATGCAAATTACCCTTAATCTACTACCGTTTTTATGAAATTTCCTTTAATAAAATTATATTACCATTGACTATTCATTGTACAATCTTGTAATCGATATAGATAATTGCGTTTTGTAATATATCTGCTTTGACCATTGAATTCACACAATAAATTATTTTTAGTACCTAATAACCTACCTGTTAAATGTAGTAGAGCAACTTTTCTTGCGTTAACGCTCATCTATAGACAGGGTGTGCTTAATTATTAATGAAGTATTTGTTTTTTTGTCGTCTAATAAATTCACAAAAAAGTGTCACGGTAATATTGCGTGACGTCATGCGTCATGGTAACATGACAATAACGCGTCCGTTCCCGTTATAAATACTTTGTTTTCTGTCTCAGAAAACAGAGTATTTAATAATAATATCGCTCATCTGAGCTTGTGTTATGGTGACGAGCGAATAAGACATTTTATAAATATAAAAAAATACTCATTTTTTCATCGTTTTCTTATGACTTATGGAACATTTCAAATGTCTATCTACGTGGCTATCACGGTTCATGAGATACAGCCTGGTGACAGATAGACGGACGGATAGTGGAGTCTTAGTAAAAGGGTCCCAGTTCTACCCTTTGGGTATAGAACTCTATTAAAACCTTAGTGTTCAGTATTCGATAGTAATATTTAAAAGAAAATTCTATTAAAATACATGGCGTCAGCGATGGCCGTAATGAAAAAAACCTACAAGTTCCCAAGTGGTTTTTGAAACATACTGTATGTAATTTTAAGTTATAGCTAATAATATAATTTTATAACACCCTATAAATAAAGAATCAAGTTGTACTTACTGCCCACACCTCTGAATCAAGAAAGTGGACGTCCAAGTTGCGCAAACGCAAAACAATCGAGAGTTGCGAACCTATTAGATAACTCGTTTTTTGTTTAATCAATATAGAGCTTAGAAGTTTGAGACACGCCAGCTAAAATTTATTTAATTTATTTATCAGTTTAAATAAAACTAAACCTGTGTTATTTAAATGGTTGGGGCTAGATGTGTGAAATGTCCTGCAATATTTATTATTATTTTTAAGCTATTGCATAATTTTATGCCCAAAAGTGTCAATATTTCAAAATATTCAATTAGTTAAATTAATTTTTAAGCAGTGTTTGTATTCTATACAAAACACCACAAACACAAAAAAATCCGCACTTGATGCCAAGTTACGATGCGATCTAAGATGTAGCATGCGTATCTAGAATATACCTTCACTCGTGATTTGACAACCCCCAAATTGTGTACGTCAGGAAATATAGACACATGCGACTAATCTATGACTACGAGTAATTGTATTATAAATAAATAAATAAATAAAAATAAATAAATCCTATTCCTATCCATTTCCTTGCATATCATTTGCAAATATTGGTACTTATATAAAGTAGCCCATAATCATACTAATGATACAACGTATCTTCATATCATACCAAATTTCATTAAAACTCTGTAGCTCCGGAAACTATCCCATACCTGAAACAAAAAAAAAAATAAAGTCGTAAAATTGTACAACTTGAGATCCTTTGAGGTTGGTTAAAAGATTACAATAAATAAATATTGCAGAACATTCCACACATCGCCATCTAGCCTCAAGCTAAGTAACTAGACTTGTGTTATGGATATACTACTTATTTAGGTACTTTTTTTGTAAATACATACATATAATACATAGAAACAACCAGACCACAGACAAATATCTAAGAATATATACTTGTCTGAGGCGGGAATCGAACCAGCAACCCTGTATTTGGCAGTCCGGCATGGTGACTATTGCGCCAACTGGGTCGTCGACATACCAAACCAACCCACCTGGGGCCTTATTCTGCTATTTTACATTAATGGATCTACCATTGTCATTATATCGAGACTCTATTGATATTATATCGAGATTGTGATTTTATTTGGTATTCTTCTAAAGTTTTAATAACATCGCAATAGAATCGCTATGGAGTCTCAATGGAATAGTAAATCGCTGGTGTTGCCTAGCAATATGGTATATGTTGCAAAGCGATATACCGTTTTGACAACTATCGAGATTATTCGAGATTCCATTGAGCCACGGTTCTAGAGCAGAACACCAAAGTGAGTCAGTGGTGCGTCAATGGTGTTTCGATAGAATAGTTAACATTAAAAGAATACCAATTTGACATGTAATGTCACATTTTTAACATAAAATGTCTATTACGATTCCATCGAGGCTCTATTGAAACACGATTGTGTTAGCAGACGCCCCTGTACCGATTAATAAAGGTGTCAATTCTATAAGTTTATTGGATCTATGGCACAAACAGAAAGTGTACCACAGCAATCTGCCGCAATCTTCCTAATTGATTGTTATGATTACAATATTTATTGGTCTAGCATTTGATACACACATGTAATAGACTGACAATCAAAATTTATAGGTATACGTAGGTATCATATCTTTGTAGATAAACAAAATGTAATTAGCTAAAATAATATGTAACATTTGAAGGCTTGATTAAACAAATTGGCATTGGTGTTACACATCGCGGGCTAAAGCTAGTAAAATTATGCAATAATAAGGACAAGCATAAAACGTATGTTTGTTAGTATTTATAAGCCTTTTATTGTCTGCAGGAAAATTCGCCCTTATGCATTTCCCGGCAACCCCTGGGGGAGCAGCGGGGCTATGTGGGTCTCCCTACGGGCCTAAGATGGTGGGCGGCCACAGGTTTACCCACTAAAAACCTGACGGTGTCCCTTCTCCATGAGCCGAATGCAAAGAGATTCGCTTGCGCAATCTTATACATATAAAATGCTTTGTCCTGAACGACTGACTGACGGATCAACCCACAGCCTAAATCGTTGATCGTAGAGACCTGAAACTTGGAGGGTGTGTTCTTTGCTTGACGTAGGCATTTGATAAGTTAGGATTTTTCGAAATTCTACCCCTTAGGGGGTGAAAACGGAGGGCAAAGTTTGTATGGCCCGACGTGATTGATTTTTCCAATCAGTAGATTGGAAAAAAAAAAATTAAGTACTTATGCAAAATTTAATACTTTAAATTTTGCATAAGTACTTAATTTTTTTTTAGAATTGATGGAAGACGTATTTCGTATATTATTGAAATTCATCTCCTAACGGGATTAAAAAGGGGTAGAAAGACTCAACGCGGACGAAGTCGCAGGCAAAAGCTAGTCTACCTATAAGTTTAATGTGCCTGAAATAAGAAATTGAATTAAATAGTGCGACAAATACATCACGGCCGTGGCTACTAACAACAAATTTTTGAATTTTTGAAATAAGAAAACGATGAAAAAATATTTTTTTTTTATTTCTTTTTTTTTTGTCTTTTATTCCCTTAAATAAGTCTTATATTCGTCACTCGTCACACCATAACACAAGCCCAGATGAGCGATATTATTATTAAATATTCTGTTTCCTAAGTTACCATGACACGTCTGGTCATATTACCATGACGCATGACGTCACACAATATTACCGTGACAATTATTTGTGAATGCAGGTGTTCCACCAATTTATTAGACGTTTATCACGTCAAAAAGCCAGTGTTGGAAAACTAACTAGCCAGATAAGTTTGTCAGACTATACGTCACCTAGGTCATTAGATCTTAACTTGTCAATGCCTTTAAGTACGACCAAAAAATTCCTTTTAGAAATCTTCTAACATGAGTTAATAAGGTAAACACTCAAATATTCGACGCTCCCAAACACTTTGAGTGGCTCACCAGTTAACCTTTGCAAAAGTAACCATTATTGTTAAAAATCATTTTTCTAAGCATGCATTTTTTGGTCGCGATCGGGATAGAAAAATACCTCGATGTTTTCGCAATAGATTTCAGCTACTACCACTCACGACCATGGCTAATGTAACTCAGCTGAAACTCTAAGGTAATTTTTAAAATAATTATGCCAAAACGCTATCGCGACTCGTGTTAGTAAAATCAAAGTTTTGAACTACATATTATAGTAACAATTTTGCTTTTATATGATGAACTTTTAAGTAAAATTAAATATAAGATACCTATTTATTTTTTTACTTGATTTTTAAAATTTATTACTTATAAAAATAAAAAAATATTTTAATAAATAAATGATATTCCTAGTTTCCATTCTTTTTCTTTTCGCTCGCCTCTTCAAAATGTTCCTACCCAATAGTTAGTTTCCCTAATCAACATAACAGTTTCAACTGCATGGTAAAGAAAATCTTATTACTTCTAGCCAAAGTTGGTCAGCGCTTGTAAAAAAGTGTTCACTCACACTTGACCTAAGTATCGAAGACAAAAAACTTCAAGAACATGTGCATATTTACATTAAATTGTTATTTGAAGTAGGTACCTACTTGATTTTTAATGGACTGCTGAGGTTTATAAATTATTGTAGCATTTAATTTACAATTGAATTTAATTTCAGATTGGTTAGGTATGAAACCTTTGGAATTATTCTTTTCGATGTCAATTGTGTTTTTTTGCTAACGATACTTTCATTTCATCTTTTGAAACCGAAGTAGGACTATTTTCAATAATTTGACGAAGGTACTAAAATTAGAAACTCACTATTATAATAATAAATAAATAATAATAAATATTGCAGGACATTCCACACATCGCCATCTAGCCCCAAGCTAAGTAACTAGACTTGTGTTATGGGTGCTAGACAACGGATATACTACTTATATACTTTTCTTTTGTAAATATATACTTAATATACATACAGACACCCAGACCACAGACAAATATCTAAGCATAAATAATTGTCTGAGGCGGGAATAATTAAGATTTAGTATGGAGGCATTTCGGAAATATTGATTCGATATTAAATGTGTTTTTTGCCAAGTGACGAAGGTACTAATAAATAAATAAAGGTCTATTATGAAGACATCACATAATTTTTTTGGGTAGGTATATGATTGACCTTTACTGATAATAGGCTACGTATAGTGCAATTCAAATCGCTAGGTTTAAAAACCTTTTTCTCTCTACAGTCGGTATCACTGTCATCATTGGGTGTTCTGCGTTTGGAATCGGATGATCTGTCTCCAATGGCTTCTATAAGGTTATGTAACCTGATGGCTGATGTGTCCTTAATCTTATCATCCACCTGGTTGAGGATCGGCCCCGAGAGCGATTCTAGAAACCTAGCAAAACATACTAATATACAATTTACGATTCTAAGGCTAACCCCTATAAAACGACTTCAAAAATTCCTAATTAGAGTGAGCTCTTGGCAAAGAAGCCAAGATGGAAGAAAACTATAAGTCAAAGTTAGAACAAACACCAAAACACTAGTAAATTATGCATGAATCTCACAAAGTCAAAAGTGGAAAAAAAATCTAGCCTGACAATAAGCTTTCTTGACAATAAGTTACAAAACCTATTGTAAAAGCATCACATGTTAATTTCAAACAACGGGTGTTAGTCATTAAAGTATTGAGTAAAACAAGACAGACAGACAAACTAAATCTTGACAACGTAGTGAGTACTTGACAATCGGTCTCAATTTCGAAATGAAAATGAGCATACAAAGCTCGTTCTAACTATTGTCAGAACGTTGAGGAATAAAACGTTCGGATGTGGCGTATTTTATCGTTATTATTGAAAAATATTATGGCAACTGCAGTTGTTATTCTGAAGGATAAACAAAAAGAAAATAGTTATATTTGTAGCCGAAAATAAACGTAAAAAAAAGAAATCAGCATAAAATTGGTATTATAACAAAACAAACATTGAAAAGAATGCTCTCAAAAGAAATCTGAAGATATAATAAAATAAATATTTCAGGACATATTACACATCGCCATCCAGCCCCAAGCTTGTGTTATGGGTGCCAGATAACGGATAAACTACTTATATACTTTTTTTTTTTTTTGTAAATATATACATATAGGAAACACCCAGAACCAGAAACAAGAATTTATGGTCAGCATAAATACTTGTTCCCGGCGGGAATCGAACCCGCAACCTTCTGCGTCGCGGTCTGATGTTCGCCCGTACGCGCCACAGAGGTCGTCATATATTTGTTATTGACAAAATGCACAAGATGCACTACGTTATTGGATTATTAAAAATAATCTATATTTCAGTTTGTTTATTTGTTGAGGTAAGTTTAAAAGATTTCGAAACTTTAGTTGAGTTAATAAAAATAAACCTAAATAAAAAGACGAGAAAATTTAAAATAAAAAACACTAGAGATAAATTAGTGACGCTATTTTGTGACGATAGCAACGTACCAGACAGGACGGTGTCAGAGTCAGAGTGTAACTTATCAAAAACCAAATCTCATCTTGTGACTTGTCACTTAATCAAAATACATTAAAATGGTGATAAACATACGAAAATACGATTTTGAAAACAACAAAAACAACTCAAAATTAACATAATCCGTGGATAATAAAATTATTATAAATGTAAAAATATTGAAATCAGCCATTTTGGATGAGCTTAGGACATTAAAATATTATGTTAAAGTTGTTTCGTACGTGGTAGAATAATTAAAACAAGAAATTAATAGGGACTTTTATTTTAAGAAGCTATTTACCCCGTTGATAACCATCTGTGAAATTAAAATTTCTAGACTCATCTGTTAGCATCTGTTCGTTATCTGTATTTTATACCAATAAATCCAATCTAAAAGTGATTAAAACAAAATTAAAATTTATTAACGAATTATAATTTTAAATTTTTTATCACAGAAATCGGTATGTATATTGACCTTTATTTACGGTACTTAAATTAAATATAAATCTCTTAAAAACATATTGCCTCTAACTTCATGCTTTTGACCCCAGCCATCTAAGCTAAGCGTTGCCTGTTAATCGATCAGAAAAAGTTAACAAAAGTCTTTAGCTTTACCTCACAACAGTTTTTGTTTTTGCTATGACATCGACACGTCAGTCATCATTCACATTAAAAATAATATACGAAAAAAATACATACAACCGAATTAAGAACCTCCTCCTTTTTTGAAGTCGGTTAATAAAGTATTCAAAATCAAACATGCTTTCCTGACGTTTCGAGAGCTTTACAGCTTTTGATACAGACTGAAGTAAAATTGAACTTGCAAATTATAAGCGATTTTATCCGTTAAAATAGTCTATAGAATTACCTAAAAATACTAACAGTTAATTTTATTACTAAAGTTATTTTAAACAAAATATTAATGCTTTTGAAGCAAGCATGATGGACTGTCGCTCATTATAGCTGAGGCCTTTATATACTTGTCAATTTTTGTCTTTTTATTTTGTAACTATGATTGTCATATTGTTTCGTTTCTAAGAAATAAATCATTTCTGGTAAATATAACTTTATATTACCATATAAGAAAACCTCCATATTATGTATAAAAAGATTAAAATTACCACCTCCAAATGTTCCATAATCCCAACCAATATGTAATGGCGTTCATGTCCATAGGGTAAACAAAACAGTGTTCGGACGTTAATCAAACAAGAAGACACGGTGTGTGTCCACCTTTACGGTGGTCCAACATTGTGTAGGCCACCTCACTTGCATTGTCGAGTGTCTTTTGTTTAATCAACTTTCACAATTATCTTGTGTGCGCGAAACATTACTTTTACCTCTAAAAAAGTCTTTATTCGTGTGAGGTTTAGTTTTAAAAAAAGAATAAGAATTGTCTATTTTAAAATCATGCCCAAATGATCTTCGTGACAATGATCTCCCGACTGCGACGCAGAAGGTTGCGGGTTCCGCAGAAGTATTTATGCTGACCATAAATTCTTGTTTCTGGTTCTGGGTGTTTCCCATATGTATAATATACCTATATATATTTACAAAAAAAAAAAGTATATAAGTAGTTTATCCGTTATCTGGCACCCATAACACAAGCATTAAGTTGCTTAGCTTGGGGCTGGATGGCGATGTGTAATATGTCCTGAAATATTTATTTATATTTTTATAATTTGGTTAAAATCACTTTTTTCGTTTACGTTACTAAGCGCAAAACTCAAATAAAATGATATTAGAATCGTGGGCGTCCGCCACATGTGCGTTGACCATTGTGAAGGGAAAATAAAAATTTACAAAGAGGAAACTACTGGTCGCAATTAATTTAAATCAGTAGGTAGGTATGTAGTTTCAAAACTTAACTTACTTATAAAATGCGTTCCTTCTAATAAAATTCCAATCATTAAATAAATTTCCTTCTTAAAAGTGATTAATTCAATCATTTAACGATAAATGATACTTAAGCTACCGTTCGATAATTATCTTCAATTTAAGTAGCTTTAGTACGTACATATCTGCTTGTAACATCTCTTTAAGTTTCTCTAAAACAATCGTTAATCACATTTTAATTTATTATTAGAGATATAAGAGATACTTTGTTAGTGTTGATAGAACACTTTAATGTTTTTGATTGAGTTAACTTTGTTTGTTACTGACATACTGAGTGATTATCAAATTTTTTTAGCATACATAATCTAACAGATGTTTAGATTTGAAAGTATATTAAATTTATAATAAATAATGGGAACGGCGTGTCCTACGCGTACACTTATGGGTAATGTGCGCCCGCGCCATCTCAGCGGAATCGGGGACACACGATCCCATGGGAATATCATGATAAATAAGCTTATGTTATTCCCAATAAATCAATGAATTCTCATGCCAAGTTTGATCAAAATCGGTCTAATAGTTTCGGAGCCTATTCGTCATAAACATACAAACAAACAAACGCACTCCGGGAGTGCAGGCAGAAGTGAAAACTGTATATCTGTGTAAAATCTCATCTGTCGCGAGAACATACGCAAAAAGAGTTTTAGATGAAAAAAAAAAAAAGTCGGACGACTATTTGTCGTCCGACATTTGTCGTCCAACAAATAGTCGTCCGAAATTTGTCGTCCGACATTTGTCGTCCGTCAATAGTCGTCCGACATTTGTCGTCCGACATTTGTCGTCCGTCAATAGTCGTCCGTTAAAAAATACCATATGTACGTCTTAATACACTCACAGGCAAATTAAAAAACTGTATATCTGTGTAAAATCTCATCTGTCGCGAGAAAATATGTCGTCTGTCGCGAGAACGGCTGAAAATGCTCACCCACAAAAGTGCCCGACGCGCCATAAGAAGTTTTCACTTCAAAAAAATATTTCCTCTTTATAAAATTAGTAAAGATAGAGTTACGGAGATTATTTTCTGACGATGTCAAGCGAGAAATACGACTTCAACAATCGTATTTATTTTTGAAAATATGAATGGAAACAACACGAAAAAAGCTACTTACTTAACTGACGATGTATGATGTACATCGATAGTTTGTTGTTATTTTTTTAGTATTTTACTCATATTGCAACAACGATGGCAGTTCATCAAATGTGTTTGTTATACGAAAGACACGTTAAGTGGGTTTACAGAGAAAGTCCATGTAATATAGTGGTCAAACGCTCACCAAACTAAAGTTATTTAGAACCTACAAATATCAAAATTGTGTAGAAATAAAGCCTGAAAGATGGCGACATTTCCACGTTATTGTGGTTTACAAAAGACTCCATAACTTGTTAAAAGTAAGACAAACATAACCTTAATCATTCTAATTGACAACAAGAATACAAAACCATTATACCTAACCGTGTTATTATAAAACCACGAGGTCACACCTCATCACATTTAATCTAACCACGCTAAGTTGTCTTCATCGTCAAGATGATCTGACTTTCGGACTTTGTCATATCGGAGATCTGAGTTATCATAGCTAGGTTATAATAATCGGTATATTTTGCCGATTAATCGCCGAATAGGCGCTAACTTTAGTGATCAAAAAGCAATGTCACTGATTAGTTGGCCCATCTGAAATAGATACCTATTTTAAATAATATTAATTATTTAATCAACAAAGACTTCTTTTTGAAGTAAGTAAAGAAGTGATCGTAAAAATTAATTGAATTTAAATAGGTCCTAATTTCAAATTTAAAACGAAGTGAAATCACTACATAGTATAAAACAAAGTCGCTTTCTCTGTCCCTATTTCCCTTTGTACGCTTAAATCTTTAAAACTACGCAACGAATTTTGATGCGGTTTTTTTTAATAGATAGAGTGATTCAAGAGGAAGGTTTATATTATGTATAATACATGCATAATATAGCCGTGCGAAGCCGGAGCGGGTCGCTAGTAATAACATAATTTAAAATATTACAAAATGTCAATAGGAACCAGTAATGCACGACATTTCACGCAGCGCTATTTAGCCCCAACTAGGCTTGGGTGATGGTGGTCCTTTAATGGATAAGAATACTATCAGATAGTTTTTTTTAATGTTGTATGAGGCGGGAGTCGTACCCTCAAACTTCTGAAAAAAAAGCAAAAAAACTTTATATTGTAATTAGACTACATGTACAAAAGTCAACAAAGTAGCAGAAAACTAAATCTAAACAATTAATCAAACTTCTTAACTTGTAGTGTAACTAAAAAAAAAGGATCGCAGCGTCTGCGTCACAGACGCTAGACGGGCGCGCCTCACAAGTAAGTCTCTCAAATAGTAATCGCGAGCTAAGTAATCGCGGTCATACTATACCTAATGGTAATCACTTGTGTCAAAAATAGACTTACCTACTTACATCTTGAAAGCACTCAGAGTTCCCCAGAGGTCAATATTGTATTGTTTGACCGTTGTATAAAAAAATATACAAGTACTTACTATAAAAAGTATACCTACACTTGACGTCTGGTATAAAATGACCTCTCATTATTACTTTTGATTATTGTTGGCACGTGAATTTGATGTTTTTTTTGCTAAGCTGTTTTATTTTCTTACACTTAAAAAACTATCTGATTAATAGACAATGCACAGCTAAAACTGCTGTATTTAAAAATTGGGATTGCTCGGTAAATATCGTCTACCTAGATAAAAAAACGGGTATCATGGAAACAATTTCTGTAGAGACGTGAAAAAGTCTTGTTTACACTGAAGAATATTTTAAAGCAAATAAATTTCATAAAACAAGAGGTTGGGGATTAGCAATGTCAATTACAAATGATGACACCATATAAGAATTTCGCGTCAAAAGAAAATTGTTATCCTAACAGTGTTTATTTGACTGGCTTTTCCGATTTCGATAAAAAATTGCAATTTGTTAGACATTATTATGGAATAGGTTAGCCTAGGACACTTTATGTTATCTAAATTAAAGGTTTTTAAAGTTTCATATTTCTACCAAAAAATTAAGATTTATTTTCTATGCCTTCACAACAATCGTTCCCACGATAAGTCCAAGTATCTAGCTTCTACATAACAAAAAGAGCTTAAAGCGCTCACAAGACTGGCCGTGAAACTTTAAAATCAAAGTCATAGGTTAAGCATTATCTTATGTTAATGTGTGATAGGGATGTCCGGGAACATTCATTAGTTATCGATATCGATATTCTTATTTAAGGGCGATTAATTTAACTTAAAATACGGCTTATATCAAAAGCAACCTGATTGAATAATATGAATTTTAGGTAAGGACTGAATGTGGCCAAAAATGTAATATGCCTAATATCTACTTATTAAACTTTAAGTAAACGAACCTATTTACCTTATTAATCAACCGATCGTTGGAATCGAGGCAGACCCCCAAAATAATGGCGTGACTATTTCGATGCATTTGATCTTATTATTTCTTTTGTATTCTCATATTATTATTTTTTCGTTTTTATTTTAGTTTTATGTCAGTGCTTTTCTTCCTTTCTTTCTTATTTGACACAGACTGGCTAAACACCCTAGGACCGAAATACTTGGAAAGATGTTAGGAAGGATGGAGCAGTGGGGGCCCTATTGAATGCTAGTCCCTGCTTTGTAAGAATCTCTATGAATAGTTAAAACGTGAAATAAATTCTTATTTTAGTAAAAAGCTACTGGTTGTCTTTAAACTCGGTTTACTGACGATAATTTTACGTGATAACATTGATTGGGTTATCGTTGCTACACCTTGTCAATAACGGAACGTGAGCGATAACGTCACACTTTTTTGTGTGTGGGTGTTTATCGATTAAAACGTTATCACGTCAATTATAACAATGGATAACAATGGAGGCAGGCGCGCGCCGAAAATTAGATTTATTCTGGTCGGATCCCCTGGATCTGATACCCTGGGGGATCAGTTTTATTTTAAAATATTTAATTAAGGGTATCAGATCCAGGGGATCCGACCGGAATAAATCGAAAATTATGGTGTGACGATCTCGATGCATTTGACATAGACTGGCTAAGCCCAGTTCAGGAGCGAACTGTTAGGGAGACTTTTGTCCAGCAGTGAGATAGCCCATGTTATGGTCTCTTAGATAGTTCCTGCGAATTTGTAAGAATCTCTATGAATTATTAAAATGTAGAATTAATATCGATAATTTCGAAGTCGAACTTCACTAAGTAAAGTCTGGTCAGTGTAAATCAATTATGTTCTTTGACCCGGAAAGGTCGAACGATTCTTCGCTTTTACTATAGAATTAGGTAATGGTTGTGTATGATGGATGTATTGAATTAGATTGATGGAATGTATTGTTTTAGAAATTTGGCGGGAGAAATTATTTTGCAAAGTTTATTTCTTTTGTAATGGCTAATGCGACTGTGCATTCATGCTGCGCATCTTGCCAGCGTCAGGTATTTCTCTTTTTTTTTCAGTATCTTCAAATTATTATTTTCTTGTGCATGAGTTTTTTGAGGAATATTTCAGGAAGAGGCTGACAGAATTGACTTTAAAAATGACTGAAGGATTTGGTTTGCAGTGGAATTATTTGTTAATATAGCTGCTTCTACGAACTTAATAAATAATGTGTTTGGACGTATGCAATGGCTTATAACACGTTAGGGGGCTGTTCTAGACTGTGCTATAACTTTTGAATATCATGCATATTTATTCCTTAGTTCACATTGTGAGTAATTGTAAATAAAGAAATAA
Organism: Idaea aversata; assembly: GCA_907269075.1. Taxonomy (NCBI): domain Eukaryota; kingdom Metazoa; phylum Arthropoda; class Insecta; order Lepidoptera; family Geometridae; genus Idaea; species Idaea aversata. The sequence goes on from OU026103.1 coordinate 6,060,090, forward strand.
AAATTTAATTAATAAATAAATTGTACTTACAGTACTTAGGTAATTACTTAGTACTTAGGTATTTTTTATAATATATTTTTATTTTATGACAATATTTTTTTGGTTTGGCACCATTTTTATAAAAAAAATACTGATTGTTACAGAAATGAAACGTCCTATCGGCCATCAGTCCAAAGGCGACATGACTAGCTGGGACTTTCTTGCACTTGTAGCCAGATGCAATTAGCCGAAACGGTATAGCACCGTCTCTTATAATAATTTTCTACGTTGCATAAAATCTATATACTAATATTATAAAGCTAAAGAGTTTGTTTGTTTGAACGCGCTAATATCAGGAACTTTTGGTTCGAATTGAAAAATTATTTATGTGTTGGATAGTCCATTTATCGAGGAAGGCTATAGGCTACTTTTTATTTAGATATTCCCACGGGATCGGGACTTATGGCGGGTGAAACCGCAGAGCGCAGCAAGTAACTACACACTCAGCAAAAAATACACACAAAACCCAAAACAATTTATTTTATCATTGTAAATCTTCAACTACCATTTTACATCTTGTTAAATCTGTGTACGGACAACAACAAAAGCTACCTATTCAATCATTACTATTGCTGCTCACTGTCGAACAATGTTAGAATGACTTGGCAATACGAATACACGAGTTAAGGTGCCGTTTTATTGATGCGGACGGATTTCTTACACGATAGTGAGACGAAAAAAGGAAATAAGGTATAAGAGCCACCCGCCACCTTAATTAAAAACTGAATATTTGAACTGTATACCTGAAAAAATTCTTAAGAACAGGTCAGTTACTTAATAAATATTTCAGACTGTGAGACGAAAAAAAAGTAATATGGTAACTGCGGATAATGCCTGCCATCTTAATTCGAATAAGTTTATGCCTTTATTTTTTTGTATATGCATTTTATTATTTTCTAATAGTCAATGTATGTGACTTTTGGTGTTTCGCATTGCTTTTAAGTTTTTTATATCACTTTTAATTTAATAAAAAAAACACTAAAACACACAGAATATTTGAACTGTTAACCTAAAAAATAAGGAAAACTTCATAAGAACATGTAATTTTAAAAATATTTGCTTTATTGCCAAACTGAAAAACAACTAATTTGTTTATTTTCTTGTTATTTTGTCACTAATATCAAGGTTTTTAAAAACCTTTTCGTGGCCCTTATTACCTGCATGTACCTGATTTACCTCATAGTTAGCTAGTCGTAAATATTAAATTTAATATTTGTATACAATTAGTATTTTATTAGTTATTAATGTATTTATTGGTTGGTGGTATTATTCAATTCGCATAGTTCACAACAGTAAAACCGCAGCTTAATCCAAATGATAATCTAATTGTCAGAGTGTATTCGTCTGGGTTACCGCTAGACAGTACCGTCAACAAATAAAAACTTTCCTTTCAGAAGCCCGTGACCAATTATTTGATAATTGTGATAGTTTGAATAATTGAATAGGTAACCATGTTCAATTGGAATTTCGGTACTTACTAGTTGTGCCCTGCGGTTTAACTCGCGGAAGGCATAATGAGAATATCACTACATAGTATAACACATTACCACTCCTTTGCGTTGCGCAGTCGGGTAAACACAAAGTTGCTTCCCGCTGTCTGTCTGTCCTTATGTATGCTTAGATCTTGAAAACTGCGCAACGGATTTTGATCGGTTTTTATAGTTAGAGTGATTCAAGGAAGGTTTTAGTATCACTATCACTATCACTACATAGTATAAAATAAAGTCGCTTTCTCTGTCCCTATTTCCCTTTGTATGCTTAAATCTTTAAAACTACGCAACGGATTTTGATGCGGTTTTTTTTAATAGATAGAGTGATTCAAGAGGAAGGTTTATATGTATAATACATGCATAATATAGCCGTGCGAAGCCGGAACGGGTCGCTAGTATAAAACAAACTACCACGCGTACGAAGTGCGGCCATGTTTTTCTTCGCATGTCCCTGTATTTTCGTTGATATCGGTGGATTCTTTGATTGTAAAGAAGGACAACCCAAATATTTATTTCCTCTTTTTTTTGGTTGAATTGTGACGTAGATATAGAAATCCTTAGATAAGTTAGATATAATATTATGGAACAACACTCTTCTTCTTCTGGTTCATTCAGAGTCGGGTTTATTAACAAAGAATCTTGGTAATCGTGGCAACTTTAAACGATCCTTTTACATACTCATGCCGCACTAAAAAGCGGTCAAGTGCGAGTTGGACTTGCACACGAAGGGTTCCGTACCATTATATTTTTTGTTTTTAGTATTTGTTGTTATAGTGGCAACAGAATCATCATAGCTGTGAAAATTTCAACTGTCTAGCTATCACGGTTCATGAAATACAGCCTGGTGACAGACAACTTAGTAACAGGGTTCCTTAAAAACTAATATCCAATTATTCAGAAAGCGAACTAACTCCAAGAATCCAGTGGCTTGATGTAATCTATCAATCACAAACTGATCTAGGCAATCGTTTCGCAAGATCCGTTAGAGCATACCTAGTTTGTGAGACTGGATGACGCCTAACGAAATAACTTGGCTTGGGTTACTTACCTAAGTAGGCATGTTACTTAATCCGCCCTTTTAAAGGGAGTGAATCATTCAGAATTGGGAATTCCAGATTTTTTAAGATAAATTATAGAATACAAAAGCTGGGGCCTTATTCTGCTATTTGGCCAACCAATGTCATTATATCGAGACTGTGACTTTATTTGGTATACTGCTAAAGTTTTAATAACATCGCAAAATAATCATTATACAGTCTCAATGGAATGGTAATAGATAAGTTGCAGGTGTTGCTTAGCAACATGGTATATGTTGCTAAGCGATATACCGTTTTGGACAACTATCGAGATTCCATTGAGCCACGATTCTAGAGCAGAATACCGAAGTGAGTCAGTGGTGTGTCAGTGGTGTTTCGATAGAATAGTTAACGTTAGGAGAATACCTTGAATAATTTGACATGTAATGTCATATTTTTGACATTGAATTTCTATTACGATTATATCGACACTCTATTGAAACACAATTGTGTTAGCAGACTTAGGCCCCTGGCGTTCTGACTAAATTTTAATAAATGGATACTTTTCTCTGCAGATTTTTTTGTAGATCTGTAAAAATGTTTTACATTATTTTGTATTAAATAACAATGTTTTTTGAAAAATACTATTTTGGGTTTTCTACGTTGGGTTATTTTGCAATTTTCTTACGGACCCTTAACTATAGTCTATGTTACTCCCTGATTATTTAGCTGCTGATACTGACGTTGGAAGAATTTTTATAATCGGTCCTGTAGTTTTTCTAAAATTTCATCAGAACCGGCAAAGGTATTTTAAAATTTTACCGAAAAAATGGATGGCGATTAAGAGGTGTCGTAAATCAGTTTGCCTGATTGTGTGACGATAATACAGGCTGTGTATTTCTGTTTTTGATACACGCTGTATATCGATGTCTGTTTAAATAATAATACACGTCAAATAAGTAGGTAAAGTTTTTGTTAGGTGCCACAATCTGAGTAGTTAACAACAATGTATTAAACGATTTCATCATTATTCATTATTTTGTTACATTCTTACAATAATATTGCAATTAGGAACTGTTCATTTACAAAATAAACTTTAAAACCAAGAGGTAAAGACGATTTTAGTTCAGTGAATTTGGTACCAATAATATAATCATCAAAAATGAAATAACAAAAGGGTGAAGCTTTGTTATTTTTTGTTGGAAGTCGATAATGTGCGTTTAATAATGCAATATTATTTTGTAAGGTTATCGAACTTTTTTGTCTGGTCACTTTTAGTTTATTATTGCAAAATGTCGATAAAAAAATTCCTTCGTAAATCATTTGGTAGGTAAGTAAGTAGTTTCTTGTGGTACCGATAATATTTATGTCCTATTTCACTCAATTTAGGGTCTTATTAAAAAAAACCATTTTTTAGGAAAAATAAGTCAAACTCCCAAGCAAAATTTCACACCCAATTTTTATTTTGAAGAATAATAAGTCCTATGCTTGAAACAAAAAAAGAGCGATGTTGGTCTAGTGGTAGATACCTTGAGTTTTATTCTGAAGGTCGTGGGTTTGAATCCTGGCGGGCCATGCATCAATGAATTTTCTGAAGAAAAAATTATGTGCGATAATTGACATTGCTCTTACGGTGAAGGAAAACATCGTGATGAAACCTGCGGCTTAGTTGGTTTCAGACGTTTTAACAAGTTCTTTTCCCAAGACAAGGTCGACTAAGCTGAGAGGGTAGTTTATAGGTGCTGTATGGGCATTGGGCAAGCCTACTCCATTCTCAAAGCGGACCCAACTAAAGAGGATTTGCGGTACAACAGGTTTATACAAGTACAAGTCATAAAATAAATTATGCGACAAAAATAAAAAAGAGTGGTTGAATTTTTTAATTTATACTTATCAACCGTGTATTTTTGATCCTCGTATAATTTTAAATTTGTTAGCGTAACGTATGTTTGATTTCACACTCTTGCTACGATGTTTACATCGATGGTACAAGTCAGAAACGTTGACGATTTTGTATTACTTTAATATTTTTACAAGGCAATTTTTGTTAAAATTTTCTTTTTTACATGCAAGCAGGTAAATCTTTTGGTAAAGTGCAAATATAGTCAAAAATTATGTTTAAATAAGGTCTCGTAGTTTAAATGTTGTTCTGAAAGTTTTCAGTTCTATAATAAAATTATACTCATTTGCAGTTTATTAAAAAAAAAAACTAGGTATGGCTCGGTTTCATCTCGCGTAGGTCCCGATTCCGTGGAAATAGAGATAAAATAGAATAACGGGATACAAAGTAACCTATTTAAGTTACTTCCAAAGATTGATTAACTTTGGTATCTCCCAAAGATACAAAGTTTAACAAAAACAAAAACAGGTAGGTATACTGTATCAGAAACGCACGCAACATGAAGACGTCTTGTTTTAGCCAAAGAGTTATCACTTTGAAGTAATAAACTTAATAAACCAAAGAGGAGGTATTTTTTTATATACTTGAACCTATCCCGGCAAACCAAAAAAAAGGAAAAATAAGGAAAAAAAAGTCATGTTATTTGATTCTCGGACCTAACGAATATACACAAAAATTTCCATACAAATTGGTTCAGACGTTTAGGTGGAGATTGGTAAGTAACACCACGACACGAGAAATTTATAGTACGGAAAATTGCTGATATTGTTGATAATAATTGGTTCCATACACGTTTCATATAAGGACAGTGTTATTTAATATTAAAAAATCGCTTATTTCTTCTAACTTAGACGATACCCAAACTTGACAGGTGCCCAGTGGTTCCGTACATCAATCACCAGAGCGAAACAATCGACCGAGGTCAGTCGTTTTACATTGATGACAGATTGTCAGTAAACTATGACTTATTGGTTTTAATGTTACGGTGTTTTACATCGACACGGTATTTTAAATAAAGGAGAATATTAATGTATAAGATGAGACGTCAAACTAACAATCGTTTTTATTGTTAGTTTGACGATTTTTTACCATAACGTAATGTACTAGTATAGTAGTTTGATTCGGTTGTTTTTAGTTGTAATCATCAGTCCATCATCATCATCTTAACCGCCCATACACATCCACTGCTGGACATAGGCCTCCCACATACGACGCGAAGCCACAAACAGCAGTTATGAGCCGCCTCCATCCACCGACTACCCGCGACCGCTACAATGTCGTCGTCGGTCCACCGTGCAGCTGGTCTCCAAACGCGCGTTGCATCGCGGTCGCCACTCAATTCCCCAGCGCCTGTTAGTTCTGCGAGCTATATGATCTGCCCATTGCCACTTCAGCTTATTAATCCTGAGAGCTATATCTTTTATAAATATTAAATTTAAAGTTCTGACTGACTGATTGCGGCTTCTAACACCACGCCCTGGACAAAGTCAAGTGACTCATCGCGTTCCATCATATTGTCTTCTTGTAGGCGAGCATGCTACATCCTCGACAACATCGTCGCTTCCCATCAGATGAGAGGGGTCAAATGCAAAATAAAAAAATAAAATAACGCACAGCACAAACGAATGGATATCGGGCTAAAAGGCATACAGAGAGATGTTTGTAACGTAGCGACGAAGTCGCAGCTAAGTATAAATAGTTTGAAAGAAAGGAAGAAATAAAGTATTTTAAATACTTTTTAAATTTTATTGTATTTTAAAGTTTGAAATATATGGTTTGAAAATGAATAAATCTCTTTGAGTAAATATATGTCGTTTTTTATTAGTTCTCTTTATTTAGTGTTTTGTATCAGTACCTTATTTCTCTTGTTAGTTTCTACATGAGGAAAACTAAACAATACATAAATCTATACCATCCCATTACGTATACTTACATAAAACCCAATGTAGGTAAGTACCTAATTTGTATAAACCTATGGGCGAAATAAAATTTTATGTCATCAATACTTTCAAATTTATACATTTCTAATTGACCCCAGCCATTTAAATAAATACAAAATCAACCTCAACAACAAAATATTGGAACCATAAAATCAACAAGCAAATGTTATACATTGTTAAAATTTTAAACTCAAATTTAAATGTTAAATTTAAGTTTCCGGAACTTGAACTTATTATATTCTGAAGGAGAGGTCAAGGCCGAGAAAAGAAATTAAAATTTGAAATTTAAATTAATAAAATTTATGTATTCGTATAGGAATGAACGAAAATAAAGTTTTGCATTTCGATAATTTTCCTATTAACGTTTTTAGTGTTGGCGGTTAATGTGAAAATGTTTATGTGATTTTCTTTGTAATCAAGTATTAAGTAACTTATTATGTAAATAGTTTTTAATAAACGGATGTGAAATATAATAACTTTATTAAGCAATCTCACTTTCTTTATTAAAGTTTGGAAAATTTATGATAGTTTTATTAAAGATTTAATATGTAACTTCGTATCACCTTCAGCTCTTACATAACAAGGTCGTCTGTATTTATAAATTTCTTAATCCGGAAAACACGGCGGTGTTTCAACTATTTACATTAATGTTATCGTCTGGATTGGATTTCTATAGAATTTTATAGAAAACGACTTTTCTTGTCTACTTATGATACCTTTTTTAGAACTACAGTGCAAAATTTCACAGGCATTTTAGCCAAATTCTAAGATTTTTAGTTACCTTTCGTGTTCATTTATAGTGCCTTTTTTACTTTTAAAGAACTATAGTGCAAATATAACAGGAATTTCTAGACTCGGCGGCTTAGACTATTAGTTAGTCACTTTTCTTGTCTACCTATGATACCTTTTTCAGAACTACAGTGCAAAATTTCACAGGTATATTAGCAAAATTCTAAGATTTTTAGTTACTTTTCGTGTTCATTTACAGTGCCTTTTAAATTGGAGTCAGCGTCTTAGACTGTTAGGTAGTCACTCTTCGTGTTCGTTTACCTTTGAACTTTTTCATTAGTGTGCAAAAATTCATAGGTATTTCTATACTCAGCGGCTTAGACTATTAATAAGTCACTTTTTGTGTCTACTTTATGTTACCTTTTTCAGAACTGAAGTGCAACATTTAAAGAAAGAAAGAAAAGCATTTATTGAGTACAATAAATGCAATAAAAGCATTTATTGAGTACAATAAATGCAATAAAAGCATTTATTGAGTACAATAAATGCAATAAAAGCATTTATTGAGTACAATAAATGCAATAAAAGCATTTATTGAGTACAATAAATGCTTTTCTTTCTTTCTTTCTTTCTTTCATTTCACATGTGTTTCTGGACTCACCGCCTTATACTATTAGTTGGACATTATAGGGACTAACTAACAGTATATCCACTAACACCCAATCCACCTACGAGTTATAGGGACTAACTAACAGTATATCCACTAACACCCAATCCACCTACGAGTAACAGTTCATATCGCGAATATTAAAAAAATGTGATTCTGTTCGATATCTAAAAACAAAGGATACGAAACAGGTGAAAACATGTCCAATAGGGCATGACGAAGGTAGCACTGAAAGGTCTTTTTTAAGAAGATTGAAAAAAGAATATTTTAGAAAAGACGAAAAGAGTTGTAGTGCCGTAGAAAGTCACTTAGTAAGTATTTGCAGTTAACCCATTTTTCCCGCACACGGATCGAATCTGCAACCGTCTCTGTAGAAAATCCACTATGCAACAATGGTTGATGTGAGTAGGTAGGTACCTAGAACCTTCAATCGATAATTCCGCTCGTTCGCACACAATCCGGTTGCGACTTGTGAGGTTCTACTTTCTACATATTTTTTTATAAGTCCGGTCTATAGTATGTCTTCTATTTTAATTTACGGTCGGTTTTCACTGTCCACTGTTTATATGGTTGCATTGAAATCGATTTTAATAGACAATGGTTTCTTTTTTATAAAAGTTAATTTAACATTTTTTAAGTATTATAATTTCTGTAGGTAAATTCTTAGAAGCAAAACTAAGAACATTTTTGCTTATAGTAACACTTACCTACTTTGAACTACTGTCGAAGATGTAGCTAAACCTGACCTAGCGTAGCACGACTAAGTTTTACTAAAGACTTCTTGCTGAACCAACTTGCAATATGAACTTCATTGTACCTTGTAGCAGAAGACTGTACCGAACCTATTTCCTATTATAAATAGGTTTTCTATTTGTCATTTGCCCTCGGATGTCACATTATTTTCTATTATTTCTGAATTTCACCTATCACGATTACCTACCACTCTTCCATGAAAGAATCTAACTCATTCGCCATCGTCTTTTGGGCCTACTTTGGGGATTAGAAACAATAGAGATGAAATATTTTTATGTTTTGTTTCTAATGAATCTCAAACTACTGGGCCTATTTTGATGAATCTTGGTATGAAGGAAGATATATGAAATCCTTGGAAATAATTTGAAATTCTTTCCGTTTTGATAATCCTATGAGATTGGGACTTATACCAGTGTTCACGAGAGGTGCTGTGTGTTAACATAATTAGTGACTTACGAGTATTAGTACCTAAGTAGGTAAGTAATATGTTTATCCTTAGTTCACTATTTCATTCAAATTTTATAAACGGTACATTTGATAGGTTAATTATTAGTTCATTCGGGTTTATTACTACAAGATAACTACCTCCAATCTATCCTATTATTCTACTAATCCTACAAATGTGAAGGTTTGTGTGTGTGTGTGTGTGCGTGTGTGTGTGTATGTTTGTTTTTCCTTCACGCTAAAACTACTAGACCGATTTCGATAAAAATCGGTATCTAGATAGCTGGAGACCTGGATTAACACATAGGCTACTTTTTATCCCGATATTCCCACGGTATCGGGACTTACGCGGGTGAAACCGCGGGGCGCAGCTATAAATTATAAAGCTAAAGAGTTTGTTTGTTTGAACGCGCTAATCTCAGGAACTACTGGTTCAAATAACAAAATATTTTTGTGTTAGATAGTCCATTTATCAAGAAAAGCTATAGACTACTTTTTATTTTGATATTCCCACGGGATCGGGACTTACGCGGGTGAAACCGTGGGGCGCAGCTAGTCACTAATAAATACATAAAACTACACACTATTTCAATAAACTATGATAGAATCGGTGAAAATCATATTAATACAATGTATTATTAATAAGAAAGGCTGTTTATCGTGGTTGTAGACTTTGATTACAGGTTGTATCTATGATACGCACTAAGGTCAAAGGTCTGTGTCTAAGTTCCTGGGAGTGAAAGTACTAATAGACTACAGATTTATCTATCGCTCGATACATTTGGTAGGAGTCTGAAGAAGCTGATAAACACCTGAATGGTTTCTTTACGAAGAATTGCGATCTTCTCCTCACTACTTTTTATATGGTACCTAAGTTTTATTTACATTGGTAAAATTACACTAATAAGTTACGTAATCGACAAAGAAAGCGACGCGAGCGAAGCGTTAGTAAATTCAAATAAGTCTTAAAAAAATAGATGAAGATCTTTGAAGTAACAAGAAGATTAGATACTCAAAATGAAGTAATAGCTCACTTTTAGATTTCTAAAAGTAGAATCGGCCTTTTATCTACTGGATAGGGATTGATGAAGAATTTGGAACCGTCATCTCATAAAATATTTAAAAAAAAAACAGTTGCACTTGTTAGTTACTGTTTGAAGCCGATAATGACGTAGCTGTCACATTGCGTCTCGTAACGAGTTCAGAGATTTTATCTCATCTAAAAATATGCGTCCCGCGCTAAAAAGAAGTTTACACTTCAAAAATTAAAGTGCAAAAAACCCAAGAGTGACATAATGTCACTCCATTGGCTACACTAGTGATGTAGCATGCCTCTGCTATACCGCCACACAAAACCGTCTTCGTCGTCACATAACGGTGACAATAGAATTCACAGAGTGACTGTCACTCTACAGGGGCCTTATTCTGCTATTTGGCCAACCATTGTCATTATATCGAGACTCTATTGATATTATATCGAGATTGTGACTTTATTTGGTATTCTGCTAAAGTTTTAATAACATCGCAATATAATCACTATGGAGTCTCAATGGTATGATAATATTTACCTTGCAGGTGTTGCCTAGCAACATGGTATATGTTGCTAAGCAATATACCGTTTTGACAACTATCGAGATACCATTAAGCCACGATTGTAGAGCATAACACAAAAGTGTGTCAGTGGTGTCTCGATAGAATAGTCAACGTTAGGAGAATACGAATTTGACATGTAATGTCATATTTTTGACATTAAATTTCGACACACTATTGAAATACAATTGTGTTAGCAGACTTAGGCCCCAGGTTCCATGTTTACATGTTTTCGTTTTCCAGTTGAGGGTAGTTGTGAAACCTAGATGCGATCTCACAATTGTTCAATCCGCACCAGTGCCTCATTTGCTAATGCAAGCTCAACGAGGAAGATTGTACGCACTGCCCCGTTAAATCAGTGTATCACAATAATTTCTTTTGGTTTCGTTCCGGCAGCCACAGACAATCTTAATATGTCCCGTCCATCCAAAAGCAATACACCGAAGAAGACGAGCGCAGCCTCGCTTGCCTGCCAGGAAGGTTCCTCTGTGCCGCTGGTAAGCAATAGCTGCGATTTGAAGTCGCCAAGAACCACAACAAGTAACCTAGTAGAAATTGTTACTCGCAATTAAAATGAACAGACCAATTAAATTTTTGTGTTTATTTCATTACAGCAGTTCGCTCTGGAGGAGACGGGTGCTGTCTCGCACACCAACGGGGAAAGGTCGTCCGCACCGCAGGTAAGCACCCATTATAGCTGTCTAATATTTATTTATTCATTTATCTCTATTTTATCCTAAGCTATAAGAGATAGCGAAACATGCTGAAACGGGTTGCATACCCGATTTTGATAAAAACTAGAAGTGTATCATTCGATTTTTGGAATCGAACCTGTTCATTTTCCAAAAAAATAATCATCCTGTATTTTTGTACTAATCGATTGTGCTGCCAATAGACATAAATTCTTGAAAACAAATATAGCCTAGAAAATTAAAGGAAACACTAGCTCCTTTTAGTAATCTCCTGTAATTTTCATACAACTATCCCTGAAAAAAAAAGGCCATTGACGTAACAAACTGCTGCACTAAAAGTATGTACTGTTTGTACAAATTTCACTTTATTTAATTTAATAATATCATTGAGACAGATATAGGTGACCATTGCAGAAAACTACAAAATTGAACTACATATTATTTCCTTTGATTTGCCATATTACTATGTTTGTTTCCCGGACTTCTTAAGTACATTTTTCAATTCGCGTTCCAGCCGCAGCCGCTGGAACAGGGGCGGCCCGCTCTCCTGCCCGCTGCCGCAGCCAGCTGCGTCTCCTGCAGCTTATATTATTGGCTGTGGGGGCGAGAGACGCAGCAGCTAGATGATGCCAGGGTGCGGGAGCGAGCACTGAACGCGCAGGTGAACAGCATGCAACTGCTGCTGCAGCAAGCACAGCTACAAAACCACCAGCTGCAGCAGTAACTACTGCAGCAGCAGCTGCCACAGCAGCAGCCACCACTCACCGTTCCATGCCCAACTCCCACAGTAGCTGGGCCTTTGCCCCCTCCCGCCCCTCAACCTGCTGCAGCCTGCCAGCGTCGTAGCTCCCGAGGTGTGGGCGCGTACCACAAGGGCGGTTACCAGTGTGTCCCGTGTGGCGCGTGGTTCCTAAGCCGCAACCTCGGGAAGCACATTACGTTGATGCACAGGGGATACGGTGGCAGGACGGATATAAAGAAGCATGAGGGGTACCCAGCGCTGTTTTTTTTCAAAGCTGTTTCGCCGCTAGCCAAGTGCCCCCCAGAAAACCGGCCACCAGACGAGATGTTGCATGGGGTGCCTGGAGTGAATCGCGCCTTCCTCGGCCTGTCATCTAGGTTTATCTAAATCATCTACTTATATTAAATGTAAGAGCCAATATTTTTGATGCATTTATTTTTTTTAACAATAGTTTTGTTTAGTGTTACTGAGGGATGGTAAAAGTAATTCTGTGAAAATATAGGTACGAAAAATAAATTATTGGTATCTGTTTTAAAACTGTCGTTGGCAGAAAAGTTTGAAGTCTGCGAGAGGATCATAAATCTAAGATATAAAGAGGTAAATAGTTAGGTACTATGTTGCGTAGTTATGTAAGCAATAATAATTATGGCAGGCAATAAGCTATTGATGTTATTATTAGAAATAGCCTCTTTCATAACTACTTTTTGCAAATCTAAAAGTTTATTACCAATTAAATTAACAAATAGTGGAATTTTAAGCATTAGGTACGTGTTGTTTGAGTCGCTAGGTTAAAGTTTCATTATAAAATAAAACAGTTTTGTTTAAAAATTACAAAATTTCGTTAAAAAAAAGACATAAAGTACATCAATGAAATAGATGTCATTTTGTCAGGTACATGTCATAGTCATTCAGATTTAAGTTTTCATTAGAATTCAATGAGACTGATTAGGTAGGTACTTAAAAAAAATTTTTTAAAGTTAGTAATCGTTTGATTTTAGATCTTCACTATTTTCGGTACCAAAACACGTTGCAACTGAAAAAAACGGAACAAAACAATTTCATTTCGAATTACAATGCACCCACCTACATCAAACTTTCGTTAATAAATCAAAAACCTTAATTTAATTGAATCATTCTCCTCTAATAGCACTTTGTACAGTGACAGCTGAGCCATTAGTGATGTAAAACACGATTGAGAAATAACGATAACAAATGATTTTATTATAACGCTACTTGTAGATACGTAAAATACATTTTTGATTTAAATTTATGTATAACTGTATATCTTTTTTGTAAATTTTTAACATAATTCATCAATAAACTGAACTATTTGGATTCAAATGATTCGAAACTAAATCACAATATCGATTCTTAAGTAAAAGTCTAAACTCATTGTGTCGTATTGGAATTGTATCTGACCCGGTATTTTGAGCCGTAATAATAGTATACTTATCGATTTTTATATCTCGTAAAATCTATGGCACTTTTACAACCGTTGTCATTTTTTTATTTACCGGAATTGTACTTTTATACGGGCTGTTTTAAATACTGCAGAACATTCTACACATCGCCATCTAGCTCCAAGCTAAGTAACTAGACTTGTGATACGAATGCTAGACAACGGATATACTATTTATTTACTTTTTCTTTTGTTGATATATGCTTATAATACATAGAAACAACCAAACCGACAAATATCTAAGCATAAATACTTGTCTTAGGCGGGAATGCAACCCGCAACCCTGTGTTTGGCAGTCCGGCATCGTGACCATTGTGCCAACTGGGTAGTAAACCTATTTAGTTGGATCCTTTTTGTGTGAGGATGTATAGCATTCTCACGTAGAAGGAGAACGGCATGCCAAAACTACATGATGGAACGCGACGAGTCACTAGTCAGCATGACTTTATCCAGGTGATGGTGTTAGAAGCTGCCAGCCAAGGCCTAAGGTCTTTTCCAATTTTGAAAAATGTCATGTAATTTTTTTACCGTAATTTTCACATTAATGTTCAAAATCAAACAGTATGGCGATTCTTCGACGCGTACTCACGTACACACACATAGATACAAGGTAGAAGTTATGTTTAGTAGCTATATGTGTGAGTGAACACATACACATCAGGAACGGTGAGAACTTAACGCACCTGTACTAGTTGCTCTGCCGGTTATAGTGATGGAGTAAACTTTTATCGATAAATTATTATTACTACAGTTATTTAAGTCAACAAGTCATTAGTTTAAGTCATTTAAAGTCTTCAAGTCAACAATTGGCAAGAAATAGCGCAGGACAGAGAGCAATGGAAGACGAGAGTCGCATCTTCTCGACGGAAGACGAGAAGAGAGCGACTCTCGTTTCGGAAGCCAAGATCCACTTTGGGTCGCTAAGCCAGAGGAGTAAGTAGTAAAGTTATTTAAAACGGTATATTTATTGTTCACCCAAAACGTCTCCTAAAGGATCCCCTACTCTCAACGGACTACTGTCAAAAACTAGCTCACGCTTTTTATCGTCACCCCTGGATTACGGGAGACGATCCCCCTTATTCCAAAACGAAGTCTAAAAGTTAAACTACGTTTAAATGACATTTAAACCATGGACTTAGAAAAACGTTATTAGAAAACAAAGTTTACCGCTAAAACCAGGTTTTTCTGTCCTGTCAAAGTTAAACTGCCGAGCACCCTAGTTTAACTAACTTAGTACGAAGTTTCTAACCTCAAAAAATTAAATTCTGACGTTCACCTTTTCCTTGTTACTCCAATTCTCGCTCCTTTTTAGGGTACCATACCCAAAGGGTAAAAACGGGGCCCTCTTACTAAGACTTCGCTATCCGTCCGTCTTCTGTCCGTCACCAAGCTCTATCTCAAGAACCGTGATAGCTAGAGAGTTGAAATTTTCACAGATTTTAACAACATATTACGTAAACCTACTAAAAACATAAATAAGTAAATATTTTTAGTACGTACTTATGTTCAAAGAGGATATAATCACTACGTTTTCTTATGTTTTTGAGAAATTTAGGTTATTTTCATGTTTACAATTTTTTAGGTAGTATTTTTTTTTATACTTCTAAAGGGGCAGGCAAAAGGCTTAAAGGCTTAACTCGAGCCGCGTTCCGATATACGCTACATAAATTGATGTATTTAAATACAACAACGTAATCGCGAACATAGAATAACAAATACAAGTCACACTATTTCACAATAATTGAACACACAATTTATATTTTTATCACTTTAGTATTCGATTTCTTAAATAAGTTTTAATATTTACTCACTTACCACCATTTTGTGAAAAGGAACGGTGTTTCGAACGCTGAACGAACAAAAGAATGGTTTGTTTCGAGTTTGCTATCTATTGTCTATGGTTGCGACTAAAACCATGGATCTTCTGGTCCTTGGTCTATTTACTTTTTGTAATAAGAATCAATTTTAAACCAAAACTAACACAAAAACCTAGATCTTTTAGTACAGGTTTAAACTATGGTTTTGCAGTTTTTTTGTAATAAGAGGGGATAGGTTTATCATTTTATATTGATGGGATGTCGATATTTCGCAAGCAATTTCACTATTGCAAGCGCTTCTGTCGTGACGCTTCGGTCCACGAGGCTTTAGTATTGCGGGACATAGCTCTTGACATATCGCATTGTCCCGAAAAATTACCATAGCACAAAATAAAAATCGGCGGCAGAGAGTGACCTTACTGGGCCTCAAAAGGTAAAAAAGGAACTTTTTACCTTTTGAGGCATGGTACCCTAAACATGATCAATACCATCGTAAGTAAATAGTCCGTTAATTATATGATCAGGTTACCTATCTGTTAATTTTCCTAAGGAATTTAAATTCATTTATACAAATAAAACGTCATTAACACGCTTTTATTAGTTTCACATTGTATGTTTGCTTGCTTGCTTGTTTGTATGTATGTAACTGACTCTTTGGGGCTCGATTTTGCCCTACTTATTTTAGTCTTGGTATTTGATTAATGAATAGACCATAGTATACTTTTATGAAAAAACTTGAGTTCTAAGTATGTTATACTACTCTCGCTTTACTTCATCGATTTTATTTTTCGCGTGACTAGCACGGTCGTGCACAGCGTGTAGTTTTAAAATTCTGATCGATATCGATTTACCGGCACAACCCATCCCTAGATCTCACACGGACTCGTCCGAGCCCATCGCAGCCCGTTGGGCTCGCTAGTCACATAATAAATCACTAGCTAATAGCCAGACTCATTCGCTAATCCGAGTCAAACAACTGGACGTGCGTAGAAACTGCGTTTGCGCATGCCCGAGGCGGAGATACAAAGAAATGAAAGAGGCGCGGACGTGGCACGGACGCGAAGTGATATGAAACTACATATCTTTATCAACTTATTTTATTAGAATTTGGTAGCGTAGTTTATGTTTTTAGGGTTTCATACCTCAAGAAGTAGGTATAGGAAAAGAGAAACTGAAAAAAGTTAGTAAAAACTTACTCTCCTGGGCGTAGTCTGGGTTCAGGACTCCAACTATATTGTTAAATAATGACAATATCCTAAACAACAGGAGAAAGTGAGAACTAAAAACAACAAAAATCAACAAATAAATAAAAATAAATTTGCTTTTGTTTTGTATTCTAAGTTTGCATGGTTAGAATTTTAAAAAACCTTTACACCACCAATTGTTTCCTTTTTAAGTTCCTCTTTTTCATGAACTTTGAGTTATAGTTTCTCTGCAATTTCTCTACTGCCTATAGTTTAAAACCACGTACTTGAATGAAATATAATTCTCCAATTGCAGTTTAAGTACAAGTAACATTGCCCAGCTACGAATGAAAAGATAGAATGGACAGAACGTCACATTGACAGATGACAGCTTTAATTATTTCCTGAAGAATAAATAAACTACGGTTGTTATTGATTGAAATGTCACATAAATTGTTAAGGAAAACTTTCCGAGTCATTGAATTTCATTAGTTTTGCTTTAGGCAATAGACCGCCCGCGCTTGACTGTTGAAAATGGGAGTGTCTGTGTGGTTGTCTTAATTCAGATACGTAATAAGTAGGTTATAATCTTCTACACATAGAGATTAAACATAACTTTTCATAGAGTGCACATAATAAAAATAATCGTACTAAAACTTTACTATTGTTTTTTTATGTACAGAGGTGTCAGAACACAAACTTCAAACTAGGTTTTTACTTCTAGATGTATATTAAAAAAATTATATAAAAGTTTGTTACTATCTGTCTGGTCTATTTTTGGTAATAGGTTTCCCCTGAGTGGAAAGAGGTAAAGAAGAAGAATTGCTCTTAATTGATATGTATGATTTTGATTAAAATTGCCACCGCACGTTTCCCATAAAAAAAAAATCAAAATTTCGTGAACATCTGTTATGAGATTAATGTTTCCGTTTACTTAAAAGTGGGTCAAATCAGGCTTAATTACTTAAAATTAAGTAACGAATCAAAGTTTTAATACCTATTTCGTGCACAAAAATAGAAGTAAAACACTTATTTTTATTAAAATTTAAAATAGAAAGTACCTAAATACTACGCAGACTAAAAACTTTTAATCTTCAGATAGTTCAGATTTAGAAGTTATTATGAAATCTGCATTTAGTTTATCGTCAAAAAATTAACAAATTGGTATTACAACCAAACTATTGGCTGATATAAAAGTCTGAGACTATGAAGTCTCTAATTGTCGAATATTCATCTACAACCAATCACAGCAATCCACTGACACAATTTGAAATTCGAATACAATGCAACAATTAAACAAATGAATCTATTTTAGAAACTCAATCAAGTGTAAATGTTTACGATCTATGTAAAATTGCAAATTATTATCTACCT
Organism: Idaea aversata; assembly: GCA_907269075.1. NCBI lineage: Eukaryota > Metazoa > Arthropoda > Insecta > Lepidoptera > Geometridae > Idaea > Idaea aversata. Next base: position 6,077,926 of record OU026103.1, read on the forward strand.
ATCGTAAAAACATTGAAGGTTTTGAATTAAACTTGGATGTGGAATCGTGGAATTTTTGCTTTCTCCATCTAAAGGTATTCTTACTTCCTGAACTATAAATCTTAAACAATCAATATTTTTTCCATGAAACCAAGGCCGGCAAACCAAGGTTTTATAATCATGGTTCGATCTAACCACGAGAACTTCATTCCCATATTATGTTCGCTCAATAGAAAGACCGTAAGAGAAAAACAAAGATGATCGAAACAAAATCAAAATAAAACGATTGAAATGGAAACAAAAGACTATCGAAAAACTATCAAAAAGAATCCACGAGACGTTAGAAAAACAAACAAATAACGGCCTTAATTATAAACGGAAAACAATCGAACAAAAAAAAACTAAATCGTTTCTTGCAATTTTCACAATACATTGTAACTCCGTAAAAGAATTTCCCCGTCAACAAAAGCACGCAACTAGGTAGGTAAGTAGGTAAGTTAAGTACCTATAGTTAATCTTAGGTAGCCAACATTCCTTCCCCGTTTGAATGGAGCATTAATACAGAAAGTCACCATTAAACTACTAAACGTCGTTTATCGTGATAAAGATTTATGATAAAGTGAACCAAGCACTGTGATTGAGACACACATGGGGACACAGACTGATGAAATTGATCCTATATTATGTTTGGTTTGACTGACATAAGATTTAGAGAGAAGTAACTTTAACCCGCGACTTCGTTCGACTTGAATTGTTCTAATAAAGCTATTTGGATGCTAATTTTAGCCTGATTCATCCATTGCTTAGGCCTTTTATCAGTTAGGAGACCAGCTGCCCGGTGGACCGACGACATTGTAGCGGTCGCGGGTAGTCGGTGGATGCTGGAGGCGGCTCAGGATCGCTGTTTGTGGTGTCGTCGTATGGGGGAGGCCTATGTCCAACATTGGATGTGTATGGGCTGATATAATGATGATGATGATATATCAATCAGTCAGTTAGGTCTTTGATCTTTTTTTTGTGAGTTGAATTTTCCAAAAATATTTTTAGCGTATGCCTATGTTATCTGTGCACGTTCTTTTACTTTTATATTAACAGAACATTGTTTAGTTTTAATAGCATATGAATGTAATAAAGAAAGTATAGTATGCATTTTAACAAATCAAAAACGTAATTGAAATCAAAACTGTACATCATCCATAAATCGGTTGCTTCGAAAATGATTGAAATCGAAATGATATTCTTCTTCTTCTCGTATAGTGGTGTGGCTCACCTATTGTTAGAGTTTTCATATTTAAGGCCTCTAACTTGACCTAACGACTGCTACTAGAGGTAGCAACCGCGACCAACGGCTTTACGTGCCTTCCGAAGCACGAAGGGGCTCACGCAAAACACATTTTTGCCACACTACTAATTGGCCACCCATCGAAGTAATGACCGCACTAAGCGTCGCTTAACCCGCACGACCGTAAACGATCAGCGAGCGTCGAAATGATATTGAAATGTAATTACAACAATGTTATTTACTAGAATTAATTATTTCCGATTTTAAAATCTTACCTAGTCCGTCCATCGTTAGGTACTTCGGATTTCCTAGTATTGAATACCTTTAGTATTACAGCATTGGTTCATGTAACCTGATTGAACACATGCCCTACGATTCGCATAACTACTTTCTCTAGAAACTCATCATTCGAATTGTTCTCTAGCCACTAAAACACAATGGAGTTACGAACAACGACAAATTAGGAAATATTCTATCGCTGTTGCGTTGTAATGAAAGTTGATTAGATGTGTTTTGTATTTTTAAATGTAGGTATGTATTTATTTAGCCACATACCTATACTATCAATTTTCGGACCAACACACATACATTAAAATGGCATAAAAGTACATGTAAAAATAAGCATGTGATAGGTAGATAAATAACTTTATTTGTACAACACAAAAAAAAAACAGAACTCGATTTACACAAAGTTAAGTAATAGCTAGAAAGAATAAGTTGCACAAACGGGCGGCCTTATCGCTGGAAGCGATTTCTTTCAGGCAACCGTTGCCTAGAAGTACTCCGAATAGGTCATGCTCGTGCTTTATTGGTCAAGGACCAATCTCAATAGCTTTGTCTACTTTCCTAAAATATATTTGGTTTCTAGTAAAGAGGGCTCTTTGTGTACATTTTATGTAATGTTTAAAAGAAAAAATTTAGACATAAGTAAAAAAATAAATATTGCAGGACAATCCACACATTGCCATCTAGCCCCCAAGACTAAACCCACTAAACTTGTGTTATGGGTGCTAGACAACGGATATAGTACTTAAATACTTTTCTTTTGTAAAAATAATATAGTTTTATTGTTAAAACAAATAAATGAAGATAACATTTGTAAATATATACATAAAATACATAGAAACAACCAGACCACAGACAAATATCTAAGCATAAATACTTGTCTGAGGCGGGAATCGAACCCGCAACCCTGTGTTTGGCAGTCCGGCATGGTGACCATTGTGCCAACTGGGTCGTCATAAGTAAGTACTTACTTTTAGCACATTAAAAACACGTAGTAGTCAAAGACAATATTTCTTTATTCAGTTGAAATAATGCATGAGGTTACATTAAAACGAAAAATATTTCCGAATATTCTACCCCTAGTATTTTTAATTTCTAAACCAAAGCATTCATTAGTAATATGTACCTAAATTCTTACTATATCTAAGATCACAGAACAGTGCTGGTCACCTATAGAATGACGCAACTTACTTTTGTCAAACGTTGGTAAACAGTCTTTGTAAATACTCAAGCAGCTTCCATTGTGTCTCGACAACAGTATACGATCCAGTGGATGTGGTAGTTACGAATTTCCAATATCTAGGTTCTCCTAATAAATGCCGGGCTATACCTTGTTAGCCATACTTTATTTATAATACTAGCGACCCGCCCCGGCTTTGCACGGCTATATTATGCATGTATTATACATATTAACCTTCCTCTTGAATCACTCTACCTATTAAAAAAACCGCATCAAAATCCGTTGCGTAGTTTTAAAGATCTAAGCGTACAAAGGGAAATATGGACGGCGAAATGTGACTTTATTTTATACTATGTGTAGTGATTTATACACCTACTGTATTTTATAATAGTTATCAATGTACTTGTTTTGATTAGTCAATCGAATGACTTTCAATTTAAAATAATTCGTAATGTGAACAATATTTTTATTTATTACTAGCTGTCCCGGCAAACGTTGTTTTGCCATATAAAAAAAACTAAATCAAAATCGGTTCAGCCGTTCGGGAGCTACGATGCCACAGACAGACACACACACACAGACACGTTAAACTTATAACACCCCGTCGTTTTTGCGTCGGGGGTTAAAAATCATACAAATCGGTTCAGCCGTTTAGGTGTAGTTTGGCAACTAACACCGCGGCACGATTGACATCAATATTTATACGTCACTCAATTGAAAGAAAGAAAGAAAGAAAACATTTATTTGGACAAGCACACGACATAAGACAATCAGAAAAGTAGTACAAACATAAAAGCACTAGAACAAAAGTTTAAAATAAAATAAAAATAATAATAATAAAAACAAAAAATTGTTTTGCCTTCCCGGCACCTCTCCATTAAAACTTGAACTTTATGTTATGGTATTAAAGTTCTTATTGACTTGTATTATTACGAATCGTTTGTATGGTATGGAGTATAGAAAAGTGTTGTTTTTAGACATTTTCAGGCAATTTTTTAAATTTTTCTCTCCGTAAGAACCATCCTCGTACCATATGGAATATTCTAAAAAAAGAATTGGCCAAATTGGTCCAGGCGTTGTTGAGTTATGCGCTTACCAACACATTTTGCGATTCATTTTTATATTATAGAAGATTAAGTAAGACATCATTTAATTAATTTTTAATTACAGAGTGCCTAATTTTTGCATATTAATGATTTACTGCAACTATTTACTACAATTAACTATTGTTCTGACTAGTCAGTGTAGTGACTTTTCAGATATTCTGCTCCCACTTATCATTCGTTTACCACGTGGGTGGGGGTTGACTGTTGAGGCAGTCTGTTCTAAGCATTCGCACTGAATGGTCGACCTTGTAAAATAGCTTACGTTATTTTTATTTTTATAGTTTGTGTGTAAAGTGAATGAAGTTTGCTGTGTTGTAAAACTGTGTTTTACTTCTGGAACTCGCTAATAACCTGCTATGTTAAAACTCAACCATCACTGCGCACTGAATTCACTGGAAACGTTTTACAGGTTTGATTTTTATCGCGAACTCATCTTAACAGTATTCATTACACTACCGCATCAAATAATTTAGTTAATCTTGAGCAATGGCCGGTGCAAACATCAGGCTTTGTCTGCCCACGTCGATGGACAAAGCTCTGGTGACATCATGTCATACATACGTTACACAACTTTAACGAAGTACTAGCACTTCGGCACTTTAGACTAATACCAATTCGACGATGACGACCCAGTTAGCATAATGGTCACTATGCCGGACTTCCAAACACAAGATTGCGGGTTCGATTCCCGCCTTTGACAAGTAATCATGCTTAGATATTTGTCTGTGGTCTGGTTGTTTCAATGTATTATAAGTATAATAACTTGTACCAAGTTATTTTTCTTCATTTTGATATAATATAAAGATGAAAATTTCTTCTCGATTTCTAGCGTATTTTTAAAGTAAAAACACATATGCCTTGCTATTGCTACTTGGTCAGACAAAACTTGTTTGTTAAGATTTATTTAGCCCATAACTGATTGTAGGTATAGATAATATCAATAAAATAAATAAATATATCAAGACATTCCATAGCGCACCATCTAGGCTTATGCAACTAGCCTAATATTTTTTATATGCCCAATTTGCCCATCCCATTGTAGGGCAAAAAGACCCTACCCTCTTACCACTGTTTAGTGCCAGCTGGGTGCAGTCTCACAGCCATCTCTTTCATATGTTAAAGAATAGGTACCTCTATAGGTATTTTAAAACCCTTGAAATAACCCTATATGAAGGCTTTAATAATTGCAATAAATCTATGTCTTATAATAACAATAAATATGTTAATAATACGGAAAACATATAACACGGGAAAAACGAATACAATGGAAGCTATTAATAATGCAATCTATTATTATAAATAGCATAATGTGGTAGATATTTAGTAGGTACAACCTACGCTCAAAAGTGCACCGACATCGTAAAGTTTACAATCCTGTGCAGCACTATTTGAACATTATAAGAACGTAACCTGTGGATCGAACCCACCTCGCGTCGGTTGGTGTAGCGGGTGGCGGCTTATACCACTCACACAACTAAATACATAGCTAACATGGTGAAAATAATAATTACACTGAGTTATGTTTGTGTGTAACGTCTATTAGAAGAAAGTCATAAGTCCAATACTTGTTGATAGTATTATTGTAGCCAACTGATAGTGGACTTATGACGTATACTGTACATTATGCAAAAATGTATGGTATTTAATAATAGGCACAATATGAATACACTTAGGTATCAGTGAGTCATCTTAAGATCCGTTTAAATGACTTATTTCCAACTAGCTGTGTCTCGCGGTTTTACTCGCGTAAGTTCGAATCCCGCGGGAATTTTGGGATCAAAAATATGTAATGCATGTAAAACGTTTTGAGAACCTTGATATTATACAAAATAACAAGAAAATAAACATATGAATTGTTTTTCAGATTGACAATGAAGCAAATATTTATCAGATATCTTGTTGTAGTTTTCCTTATTTTTACGAAATATTTAGTTTTTAATAAGGGTGGCAGGTGGCTCTTATTACCCGCATGTACTTTATGTCCTTCTCCATTCTCTAAACTATGTTTGACCGTGAAGAGGGAACAAATAAACAAATATATACGCAAACAATAAAAAAATGTTACGAATAGGATAAGTGATCCCCAACTCTTCTTACAGAGGCACTAGCAGCGCTCCGCGGTTTTACCCGCGTAACTCCCGATCCCGTGGGAATATCAGGATATAAAATAGCCTAAGACGCCTTCAATGAATCAATGTATCCTCATTCTAAGTTTCATCAAAATCGGTTCAGTAGTTTCGGAGTCTATTCAATTTAAACAAAAAAGTTAGGTTAAAGATAAGTGATCCCCAACTCTTCTTATAAAGGCACTAGTAGCGCTTTGCCGTTTCACCCGCATAACTCCCGATCCCGTGGGAATATAGGGATAAACAGCCGCCTAATGGCGCTGGCGCCGGAAAAAAATCCTATGGCTTTTGACGCTTCCATTGAATAAATGTACCCTCATACCAAGCTTCATCAAAATAAGTCCTGTAGTTTCGGATCCAATTCAATTCAAACTATTATAACGAACAATCAAATGTCTCCTTTTTATAATAAAAACTGGTTGCCTGTAAAGTCGGTATACGGGCGAAAGTTTTACGTGACAACAACTGTGCTCGAGTGGAAGGGACGCGTGCCTTTCACTTTTTATGTCTGTCTCTCTCGCTCTTAGGCGGGCTAACCATGCCCGCGTGCCTCTCACTCGCTCTCATTGTGAGCGCATAACGTCAGCGGAGCGTAACGCAGTTTCTTGAAGTGTCACCCGGCAAACCAATTTATAAGACGTTGTCACGTCAAAATTGTAAAGATTTTACGTCTAAACAAAACCGCTAAACTCTCATTAAACCTTGTTACCATGGTTATTAAAACCCAGTTATATAACCAATATCGATGTACCGATAACCTAAGGGGGTCTTACAGACTGACAAATGTCACTAGCGTATTACTAATCAGATCTAAAGATCTCATCTTAAACAATGAGACTATGAGACACCTGCATTATTGTAGATGAAACTTGAAGTATTTCAGATAAAACTGTCTCGGAAACAAGTTTGGTAATTACTGTTTGTTACTGTTTTGTAGTGGATACTATAGGTAAAGTATGCGTCATAAGTCCACTATCAGTTTGCTACAATAATAGTATAAACAAGTATTGGACATAAATTATTAAATTAAATAAATTATGAGACACCTGCATTATTGTAGATGAAACTTGAAGTATTTCAGATAAAACTGTCTCAGAAACAAGTTTCGTAATTACTGTTTGTTACTGTTTTGTAGTAAGAACTTAGCTACGGTCGGCTACATTATTGCAAACCCACCGTAGAGCTCTAAAACAGCTGTTATAAGAATGTTTTCAACACAAGTAAGATTCTAGACACCTGCTTTAGTTGAAGTTTTAAGTCTTCTAACTCATTAAATTATCAAACAAATATTATTAGAATAAAAACATTTCAATAATAGTAATTTTAGAACTCTGTCGTATGTGTCAGTCATAAATCTACAATTAGTTATCTTCGATAATACTATAAACAAATATTGGACTTACGACCTCCTTCTAATAGACGTTGCACACAAACGTACTTGAATTAAAAGTACCCAGTGTAATTATTATTTTCAACATGTTAGCTATGTCTTTAGCTGGCCGAGTGTTGTAAGCCGCGACCCGCTTCATCAACCGATATGGGTTCGATCCACGGGTTACATTGTTCAAATACTGCTGCATAGAATTGTAAACGTTACGGTGACAGTGGACTTTTGAACGTTGATTGTACAGTCGGCAATAAAAGTGAAGGATTACTCGCGGACTTAAACAATAACTTGCAACAAAAATTAAAATAAACTTAAGCAGAAGCTATTTGAACTCTACGGTGAGCCTTCACTTTGTTTGTTACCTCTACAGCACAGTGGGCGAATATTTTGAAGTGCGGGTTGGATTTCTGCGACGAAACTAATGGTTAATAAAATACAAATATATATACTTGTTTTAAGTTTGAATTTATCACTCTGAATACTGATGTATTTACTTGTAAATGTATTTTGTTTTGAAGTTTTCTGTGCATTTTCTTAGTAAATTAAGTATACTTACCCAAGGGATTTATCTATAAAATCTAGTAAATCTAGTAATCATTTCTGAATAGAAGCTGAATCAGGCTATTCTAAATCAGCACTTAAGAAACACTTACAAAATGCTTATATAAAGTCAATTTACAACTAAAGACCATTTAACACGCTAATAAGTGCAAGAAAAGTGAACTTGTATGAGAATATAACGTCTCATAAGGTCCGATGAAAAGTGAAAGTGTAGATCAATTTATTTGACTTGAGTTCAAACCGGTAGCTTAGAGGAGCTGCGTAAGAGTTCTTAGTGTTGTTACTAAGTTATACCTACATACCTACTAACAGGGACCTCCGTTTTTTTCATAAATTCTTAACAATTGAGTAGTTTTTGTTTTACTAAATCAGCTGTAAAATTTTACTATTATAATACTATAAGCTCTATATCGATAATCTTAAGAACTTTTAAGTTTCAGTTCTTTAAAATGACAAAAAAAAATAGTGTTTGGTTTTACAAAATCTGCTGTAAAAATGCACTTCTGTAACACTATAATAAGCTCTATATAGGTAATTTAAAAACTTCTAAGTTACTAGTTTTCTTAATCACAAAAAATGTTTACCTTAATGTTTTAAAAAATCAGTTGTAAAATTGTACCAATATAACACCTTCAGCTCTATATCGGTAATTTTAAGAACTCCTATTAACTACACTCCTTGGTCTCAGCTCCGTACTCGTTAGTCAATACCATAAATATGTAAAACTGTCTTGTCATAATGTTGTCATTGTCATGTACGGAAAAAGTCATCCTACTAATATTATAAATGTGAAAGTTTGTGTGTGTGTGTGTATGTGTGTGTGTGTGTAAGTATGTTTGTTACTCCTTCACGCAAAAACTACTGGACCGATTGCGATGAAACATAGTATGTAGATAGCTAAAGACCTGGATTAACACAAAGGCTACTTTTTATCCCGATTATCCCACGGGATCGGGACTTACGCGGGTGAAACCGCGGAGCGCAGCTAGTAATACATAAAATGTAGCCGATCCTACCTACTATTGTGCTAGTAATTTCCGTAGGAAAATAAGATATTATTATATTTTGTAAAAATCTTTTATTATGACTTTTTCCGTACATGACAATGACAACATTATGACAAGACAGTTTTACATATTTATGGTATTGACTAACGAGTACGGAGCTGAGACCAAGGAGTGTAGTTAATAACTCCTAAGATACTAGTTTTTTTTAATCACATAAAAATGTTCAGTTTTCGAGAGCTTTTATCGTACCCTTAAAAAACTAGAAGTTACAATAGTTAAATACTATCCATAGCAAGTAATTTCTCGTCGGTTTTATTTACGAGACGGTGAAACAGGTGCCTTGTGCGTGGAACTACAGGATGCTCTGTTTATACAAATAATGCACTATGTATTTCATAGATGAGAATTACAAGTAAGGTAAAAAGCTATATAATATTGTGATAAAGTATAAAAATATATTTAAAAAAAAAATAGTTTTATTTTTCAAATGACCGTTTTGTAGCTGGATAGTAAATTGGTAGCTGGTCTTCTGATTTAAAGTTGGTCCACTACCCTAAATATGTACCATTTATTATTATTTAATTGTTGCGCCTAAGTATTTACCATTTGCGGAGACATTTACATGGCATTTAGTATTAAGTTAAAATTTGGAATTTATTAGAATATAGCTGTTTGTCTTCTAATATTAAATGATAAAAATACTTATTTCCCTTTAATTTTCTTATTAGTTAATAAAAAAAAATATTTTACGTGTAAATTGTTTTTTTTTTGTATAAATAAATAGGTAATAATAATCTAACTATAAATATGATAATCTGTAAACAAAAACATCAACCTCTAAATGAAGCCTCTGTGGTTGGAAGGTAACGTTATTAATTTGAAATTGGTTACAGGTTAAACTTACAACATTCGATAGTCGTGTATTGGATACACTAAGCTTTTATAAGGAGACGACACACTTGATACCGTTATACTCTTACTTTTTATCTAAAAACTGGTCAAGTGCAAGTCGGACCATCGCACGAAGGGTCCCGTACCATTACCCAGACAGACAGACTGTGGAGTCTTAGTAATAGGTTCCCACATTTACTATGGAACCCTAAAACACTATGTCACAATTTCATCCACCTATAGGAGTTGAATTTTTCAAAATTCTTTTTAGCGGATATTATGGGTATATATACCGATGCCAAAGTTTAGCCTGATCCATCCATTGAGTGGCTTGAGCTGTGCGTGATAGACTTTGCTGAGCGATATATTAACAGCTACAAAGGTTGCCTAGAAGAGATTGCTTTGAGTGATAAGTTAATAACATCAAAGCTTTGTTAATTTGTTTAATGTTATTTAAAAATGGAGTTATGCAATACAGAATTAATCTATTTATAATCGTCTGTTTGTAGGGAAGTTAAGAATACGGTTTTTTTTTTTCAAATATTGTGGGGTGAAATGACAAACAAAACCGCTGACAGTAGCTAGTTATGTATATATTTTACTCCCTTAAGGTAGGTACCAATTTTTTTAAATAAATCTACAAAGCTTTGCGAACCTGTAATCAACTTTAAAATAAACAAAGCCGTGTATTCGTCTTTAACATTCATATCACAATCTCAAATCATCAGTAGGTATAAAATCTCCTTAATCGATTTGTATTGCTTACTGTCGATTTCAAAAATAAAATAACTCTTCCTTTACGACCGTTTTTTGTAAAATTAAAAACAATAGGGTCTGATGGAATGAAGGAACTGGTTTTTTAAAGCGTCCGAGACACGATCAAGTCGATCACAATCAAGCTGCAAACAACTGCGCACGTATGACGGTTGACTTTTAAATCAAGCTTGTAAAGAAGCTACTCACACTATTACCACATTTCAATCAAGTAGGAGCTTTATGCTTGAGACTTGATATGATATTCGTGTAGTTGACTCAAAAATCTTGTCCGTGTCAAGTTACTTAGCTACTCACACTACTGCCGCAGTTCAAAAAAGCCTGCATTTTAATGCTGGACACTTGATATGACATTCGAGTTGTTGAATCAAATATTTTGTCCGCGTCAAGTTACTTGGCTACTCACACTACTGCCGCAGTTCAAACAAGCCGCATTTTAATGCTTGACACTTGATATAATATTCGAGTAGTCGACTCAAATATTTTGTCCGTTCAAGTTACTTGGCTACTCACACTACTGCCGTAGTGCAAACAAGCCAGAGCTAGATTGAGACTTGATATAATATTCGAGTAGTTGACTCAAATATTTTGACCGTGTAAAGTTATTAAAAGGAAAAACAGTTGATTTTGTCGATCTACCAAGAAATAATGACTAACTAGATACAATCATTTGTCTGGTATTTTTATTAACGAAGTAGATTTGGTAATTTTTTAGTCTTTTTATAAAGTTTCTTGTCTATTGTTTTGGAATGTTAATAAAATTAGATCCGCTTGGATTAAAACATATGATTTTTGGGTTGCTGATATATAGATTTGAGTTACATTTTTACCTTTTCTTATTCTTGGAAGAGATAAAAGTAAGTAGGGATGGTAGGTACAAAATTTCATCTTTATCCTCGCTCGTCAAGACAGTATGCATCTATCCCAATCATTTAAAATTATTTACCAATCTAAAATAAACAATAGTGGACAACACAATATACATGTTTTTTTTTAAATTATGCCTACAACTTAATATTAAAATAGCATCAGACTATAAAAACGCCTACGTGGTCTAGTTTATTATAATAAATTCCTCCAATATCGGCTAAATATGAGAACAAAATAGCTAATTTGCTTGTAAATTTTTAAAATATTGTGAGCATTACAGCATACATCAAATTCTTTTAGGCATTGTGTTAAATCACTACATAGCTAACTAGTAGCTACAGTCAGCTATACTTTGCTAAGATTTTTTTATAGTAGAAAGGAGCGTACCAATAAAGGTATCCACTTACTATATCAGTAAATACTAGGTATTAGAAATGTAAACGTATTGACATTATCTTTCTTGTTTTTTTGATCTTCTGTTTTTTTTTTTGACAATACGAATGCACGTTATGCTGAGGGGGTGCAGCGCGTACCGAAACGATCACATGGGCGGAGACTCTTAGAAGTCTTATAAAAAACCATTATACCACTTATCCTTTCAGCTGGCAGAGGTGGCGCCCCCTAGTAGCGCTAGACTGGCAAAGTCGAAAAAAAAATGGCCGCCAGAAGGGGGCAGGCCCGTTTATTCCATATAAAAGCATATAAATTAATTTTGGTTTAACTAATTCATAACATTGATACCTTTCTGCATTTAGAATGAAATTTCCTATTTAGTTGACATAGTTTAAATATTAGTACTTGAACAAATAATGTGAGTAATTGCAGAGCGAAGTTGAGAGTGAAGAATGTCATTGTATAAAGCTATTTAGTTGCTTGTGTCATCGTACAATAATAGGTAAATGTTATATTAACGTTATTAGCTTTTTAACCGTTAGTTAAAGTTAGGTATCGTTACAATAAGGTATTTCCTTTAACTAATAAACAAAAGCACTAGCAATACCTAATACATATTTAAACAAAAATGGCTACCTTGTGTAATAGTAACTTGCGTAAACGCGTAGCTCGGATGTTGTCGATTACTGCGCCCTGCGCCTGCGCCGCCGCTTTGGGCTTATTTACAACCGAGACCCGCAACATGATCCAGTTGCTAGTTGCTAACTAGTGTAATTATGGACTATTGTTAGATTGTTAGATGAGATTATGTTTGTTTTTACTAACAAGAAAATGTTTAAAAATCAAGTTAAGCAGCTTTTGACTGGTAACTTTTAGAACACAAAGAAATTTTCATTCGATTAACACGCGGCAGGCTAACCAGCTCAGTACTATTCCTAGACGTCTGACTAGGACTGCTAGGCTGGCGCATGTGATAGGTCTAATGACGTGGTTTCGGTGGTCAGCCTTCCAGGTTTTAAAATTAAATTAAGACGTTGGTTGGTCGAACGGTCATTTTATGACTTTGATGATTTTTTAAAGTACCAATCGTAGATTCGAATATTGTGTGTTGTCTGTGTAATGTGTAATGTTTTGACATTGTATTTTGGTTATATTATTTTAGTTATTTTATTGCTCTAAGTAATTGAGTTTACTTTTTTTTTAATTTATTTATTATCCTTGACATAATGTAATGATTAATTACCAATAAATGAGTATGGAATAACTTATAGAAAAGATGAACTTCATAGTTCATTATCTGACATCATCATCATCCGAAAGATGTTCCCGGTTGCATCCCTCTCGGGAACCCGAGGTGATATTATACTTAACTCCAACAATTTGGCCAAGCTAACTAACTAGCTATTTATTGTAATATTTAATTTGATGAATCCCTACCAGAATTTCTAAATTGTAACATTATAATTAAATGAATCCCCACCAGGGATGTCAAATTTTAACATAGTTTTATATGTACCTCAAAAACATAAATTTGTTGTACGAAGCCATAATTTAAATAAAACAGCGCACTCCGGGAGTGCAGGCAGAAGTGAAAACAATAAACTTGTTATTTCTCATAGAATATTTCTTGAAACGATCTGCTACTGCCATCTATTAGCACTCACTTAAACAAATATAGTTTATTTTTTATTCGCTAGATGGCAGTAAAAAAATTAAATCAGCGCCATCTACATTCGAATAGCGGTCTTTCTAGAAACTAAGTTTCTCAATTTGTGTAATAGATGGCAGTATAAGTTAAACAAAAAGACTAACACAAATAAAATCTCATCTGTCGCGTCAAAATCTGTCGCGAGAACGGCTGAAAATGCTCACCCACAAAAGTGCCCAACGCGCCATAAGTTTTCACTTCAATAATTAATATAATGTAGAGAGAGGTATTTGTTATTTCCTTGTTAAAATATTACCTGCTGCTAATAGCTGACGAAGAGGTTATTAAACAGCTTTAATGTTAAATTATTCATTCTCTACTAATTACGTTGTTTCTCACCTAAACTTCAACTAAACGATATCAAAACACATTAACTGGTATGTGCCTAATTAGATCTAAATAAACTGTCAAATGTTACATATATATTATGTTTTTTACGATTATTTCATTTCAATAGATTTCAATGTCATTTGCCTCTTGCTATAATCTATCTAGACTATTATATACTAAAATATTTTGAAGCTGAAGAGTTTGTTTGTTTGGTTGAACGCTTTAATCTCAGGAAGTACCAGTAATAAAAAAAAACATTTTTGTGTTGAAAAGTTCATTTATCAGGCTATATCGTTAATCATGTGATATTGGTAAAAATATAGGTAGTACCTACATTGATTCATTAGTAACTTAAGTTAGTTTTTGTCTCGATATTTCTACAACATCGGGACTTATGGGAACACTGGAAGCATCTAATTAACATTTGTCTCAGAATATTAACAAATCGAAAAACGTTTTGTACAAATTTATTACGTTAAGAAAGTAAAATACTAGTTTTAAACGAGAACTAGTTTCATTACTATGTTAATAAAGTTTAACTGATATTTAGGTACCTATTTACTATTTTAAAAAGAAAAAACGACTCATCACGTAATCTCAGAAACCACAAGATCTATATGAGTCTGAACCTTCGATTGGGGGTTCCTATTAGGACGTAGGGAAGTACTAACAAAGGATTTTTTTTGAATTTGGACTCTAAAAAGGTGTAATAAGTGCTATAAACGGTTGTTATTCGTAGTAACTATTAAGATGAAAGGTCTCTCTCTAACGTAGTCGACTGTTTCCTTCCTGGATAATGACACTAGCACAAAAAAAATTGTTGCATACAACCTATAAATGCCATGACTATGCCCCTATGTCTTGATTTTTTTCATTTCATAGAAAGTAAGAGTTAAAAAAAACAAAATAGGTATATATAAAAAAATAAGACATAGAGGCATGGTCATGGCAGTTATAAGTTTTATGCTGCAAATATATTTGTTCTAGTGTCGTTATCCAGGGAGGAAACAGTCAACTACGTTAGTATCAAAAAAGGTGTTTGTATCTAAAAAGTTAGTAGTAACTATTAAGTATTCTATGTTTGTACTAAATCAATATAACTTTTAAACAGATACTAATCCGGATAACATCGAGGGGCGCAGCTAGTATTAACATACTTATACAAGAAAATATATTTCCCTTAAACAGTTGAATAACGGCTTCAGTACTTTTAATAGCATCATAAAAAGTAATTAAATCATTAAAGCTGTGAACACTTGTCTTGTCTCATTTAATACAACGTGCCTACTAAACTTGCAAGTTAATTATGTTAAGTTGTAAGTCGAGTCAGCTTGTCCATTCAAACGAGGCCTAGAAAGTAGTATAGAAGCTGTATAGAAGTTGTATAATTTCCATGAAAATGTGATCTTGCTAGCACAATTGATGGAATATTGCAATACTGGTTGGTTCTCAAGGGTTTATAAATAGTCTGTACTTACGTCGCTGTGAGATAAAATTTTATAGACACGTACCTGTAACGAGATTGTGATTATTAGAACAATCTATTGGTTAACAATTTCAAGAGAATCAAAGAAGAGATAGGTTAAAGTATTTATTATAAATATGAGAAAAAAAATGGATGTAATAAGAACGCAGCTGTTATGTAAAAGAGTTATGTTATGTTACGTGAAACGTATTAATCAAAAACTTTGGGTTAATAAGTATATTATACTTATTAACCCAAAGAGGTAGCAATATCCTTTACAAATTATGACGTAAATATGCCTTAACATTCGTCATTTGACGACCAAATTGGCACAATGTTTGATTCCCGCCTCAGACAAATATTTAGGCGATGTGTAGAAAGTCCTACAGTACTTATTTATTATATATTTATTTATTTGGTTTTCGTCTTTTATTCTTATTTTTTTTGTGGTTAATGACTTCTATTCTTCTGATCGATTTTAAACATGTTTTATATGTCAAAAAAATCTTAGTAAGTATCCAAATAATAATATGGTAGTAGCAGTAGAATTTACATCATATCCCGGTTTGGATACCGGTTAAATGATTTGCTTATTTCAGCTTCATGCTTCATGCTGAAGAGTTTGTTTGTTTGTTTGAACGCGCTAATCTCAGGAACTGCCGGTTCGAATTGAAAAATTCTTTTTGTGTTGGATAGTCCATTTATCGAGGAAGGTTATAGGCTACTTTTTATCCCGATATTCCCACGGGATCGGGAGTTACGCGGGTGAAACCGCGGAGCGCAGCTAGTTAATAATAAGATCGAAAACAAATAAATAAGACAACCATGATTTTCATTTGTCCGCCGGCAATGAACTCTGCTCTCATCGACGCAAAAGTTTTCTTTATTTTTTTCCCACGACTCATCACTTAAAACCAAACTATTTATTGCATTCACAAAATGCCTCTTATGATAATATTTTATACAAAATTATGCCTTATCGGGTTAAACTTAGGGCTTAGTGTCGAACGTAGAATAAAACAATGAATCACTGTCAATACCATTATGTTTCTAGCACATTTTTGAACAACAGGTTGAGCAATGTGACACCTATAGCACCTATGGTGGTATAGAGGCCGTATAGTGGTTTTATAGAAAGTATGACCACAATGTGGAAACTGATGCATGCCTTCGGTCATATTGGATCAATTCATTTTTTAATTACGTTGTTTTGTAGCGTTAGCAAAAAAGAAAATTTACCAATTTTTTCGTAGCTAGAATATTAAATGTTATGTACTTTCTTGTAATCAATGATCTTATATAAAAGAGTTTTAATAATTTTTAAAGCACATTGTGGCAATCGTTTTGTTAACATATCGTTTTGTTAAAAGATATAGTGCCTACCTAAGGGTGCGTTCACATATAACGTCCGTTTTACAGGTCCGTTAAAACGTGTATGTTATTAGCGTATGTAGTTGTATGAGCGAGTTCACACATAATACAGTATTCCGGATCCAGTAGAAAATACCGATCCGACAAAATAAGCAGCAATCCGTTTTACAGGTCCGTTTAAACGTATGTGTTATTAGCGTATGTAGTTGTATGAGCCAGTTCACACATAATACAGTATTTCGGATCCAGTAGGTATACTGATCCGTTTATCGGATCCATATCGGATAGTAGCGACGGATCCGTTAAAAAGGATCCTTTATATGCTGTGTGAATACTATCTCCAGTAGCAACGGATCCGTTAAAAAGGATCCTGTAAAAACGTACGTATATGTGAACGCGCCCTTAGTTTCATCAATTAATAAAATTTGTTTTTGTCTTTTTTGCTGACCGTAAAATGTTATCGATTGTACTCCTTGACTGATTTTTAATTTAATTGTAATACCTGATTTTGCTCAACCGACCGTGAGACGAAGCCAGGGGACAGACAGATGTCAATCTATACCGCTAACTCGAATTTTAGAGTTCCGTAGTAGTTACAAAAAATTAAACGACCAAAACCCAAATTCATAATTATTTATAATTTTGATTTACTTTACACTACTTATTGCAATGGATAAATTGTTGTAAGCTAATTTTGAAACTACCTACCATTCATTGTACACAATTTACGCAATAATGATTCTAATTCTTAAAAAAGAGTTAACAGAAATAACAACTTAGAATTTTTATTATTTATTTATTTATTTTGTACAGAACCTTAACACATATTAAATAAAATATTTTATTAATACTTAATACGAGTATGAATGGTGGACTCGGTCACTTGTCTTTTTATTGTCATGTGTAATAATGAATTAACGATAGAATAAACGACAATATCGGCTTGAGAGATCGTTATAAGACTTTTTTGTCGTATAACATACTAATTATATGGATCGTAACGCTCTCGATTTGATTTTTAAGTTTAGTTTTTATTTGTAACCGCGAGTTACTTTTGTTAGATTGATGTGTGTTTCAATTGGTTTAATTGTATTGTGGGTATAGAAACCTTGAGATTTCATAATTACTGTCTCCTTTATGTGCCTTTTTGACCCATTGTATGAAGTTTAGGGAAAAAATACACGCTACACTAATGTCAATAAAAAGTAAAACTGCTAAATTAAACAGTTGCAGGATGAACCTGGGAAGATGGGGTATTATAGATCCATGTCCAATTTAGTGCGGCTGCAGGGCTCTTGGGAAAATTATGCTGCGGTATCTTGTCCCTCCAGCCCTAACAGGTGTACGATGACTAACCTAATGTCAGCTAATAACAACGCCAAAGACTTGGCAGGATACTGGAGTGACTCTGACTCTACCTTATCTAATAATTTCCCTTTGAATGTGTGCTACCGATATAAAAAAAAAAAATAGACACTAGTTCTCATTACCCCTTAGTGTATAATATTAGTGGGGCGTACTTTTTTTTTTAAGTTCTTTATACTGTGCTAAGCAAGCTAGGTAGCTAAAGTCGGTGGCTCTAAAAGATAAAAGAAGCTGCCTTAAGGTCGTTTTATGTTTTATATCCTAGCAAATGCTAAGGCAGATCCCGTTTAGCGGCACATGGCTCCTAAGACTTCCTACGTTAGTAGGTTTTAATGTTACTGATAGGTATTTTTTTGCCTGTTATGCAATGTTCATTATTTTTCTTGTTGTTTAAAGTTTTTTTGTTCTCTTTTTTTAAAGTAACGGAAAAATAAGGGAGTTATTTTAATATTTGATTTTCAATAGCAGCAATAATTTTTCTTGTAATCCAAAAAAATTAGCGTCAAAATAAAACGAAACTTTAATAGTCATCTTACATTGATTTAATACCTGCTATATTGTGTCTAAATCATAAAATTGGAACGCTGTCTTTCACTTTGTTTATGGTAGAGTTCTATATAAATGAAACCAGTTTTAGTTTGTATTTTAAAGTTAATTGTGTCGACATGCCGTCTTCATAAACATTAATTAAGTACTAGAGCTTGTTTTTTTTAGAATGTAACAAAATAAATTGTGGTTTCAAATAGAAAGTATAGCTACCTATCTGTTTAATTGGCTAACTTTGTTTTAATTGTGTGGTGGGTGGGTTTATTGAACTCTTTTATACGACACTTATGTAACCAAACAAAAACAAATCTGAAATACCGCTTCAAGCTCGTTAAGAGTGTTATCTGACGCTTTGGTTCGTTATACAGCTTTCATAATCACAGGCGATGATGTTGTACATGTCGCGAAAAGCTAAGAAATTCCTAACCTAATTTCTCCCAAGACTTTGTAGCAATAAAAACTCAAACTTTCCTCTATTATTGCCTCGGGACAACAAGTATCTTTACGAAACACTCCTTTAGGCTATCAGTTAATATGTTAATACCCGTTTTATCTAATAACCGTCGGTGCAAAAGCTGTTATTTCGCAAATAGCGTTAGAATAGCTTCATAGGTAGCGTGTGTGTAATTATTAAGCTGTTTCTCGCATAATATTAGATAGATAAGATTATGAGAGTTTGATTGGTATCGGTCGCAGGTTTAAACTCTATCCAGGAATATTTTTGGAATATTCAATAACTTATTCTGTTATTTAAATATTTTCGAAATGAACGCGTCTTGTGTTTGTTTTATATTGCTGCGTGCTGTGTGACGTCATTGTTGACATGACGTCACCTAAACGTGACAATGACGACACACATCGGGAAAGTGACAATGACGTCACACAATGGGAACGTCACAATGACGTCACACAATATTACCATGACACTTTTTTGTAAATGCAGGTGTTCCATCAATTCATTCGACGACCCAGTTGGCACAATGGTCACCATGCCGGACTGCCAAACACAGGGTCGCGGGTTCGATTCCCGCCTCAGACATGTATTTATGCTTAGATATTTGTCTGTGGTCTGGTTGTTTCTATGTATTATAAGTATATATTTACAAAAGAAAAGTATATAAGTAGTATATCCGTTTTCTAGCACCCATAACACAAGTCTAGTTACTTAGCTTGGGGCTAGATGGCGATGTGTGGAATGTCCTGCAATATTTATTTATATTTATTAGACATTATCATGTCAAAAATATTGGTAATGAAGTTATTTGATACGCGAATCATTAACTTTTTGCGAAGTAGGTAGTCTTTATGTCGACTAAGCCATTGCAAATTGTGGTTAGCAATCAGCAGCAATTGTGTTCCGAAAGATGGTTTATGTCAAACTGGCGGATCATTATAGCAATCTAAAAAAGAATAGAAGAAATCATACTGTGAGACTCCGAATAAATTGGATTAATGGCATATAAAAGAAGAAAAATCACTATTATAGATCCAGATAAAATAATAGAATGGGCACTGGGAATAATAAATTGATGGAACACCTGCATTCGTACAAAAGTGTCATGTTGCGGTAACATGACTAGTCCCGTTCCCGATGTGTGACGTCGTGCGTTATGGTAACATGAGGGTATTTAAAAATAATATTGCTTATCTGGGCTTGTGTTATGGCTATGAGTAACGGATAGAAGACTTAAATAAAGGAAAAAATATACTTATAAAGGCAAAAAAAGGAAAAGAAACGGATAAAATATATAATTAAAAATCAAAAAATCTCAATTTTTCATCGTTTTTTATGACGTTATCACGTAAAATTATAGTCCGTAAACCGACTTTACAGACAACCATTTTTTTTTGAACGCAATAAACGTCACACTAGATCGAGTGATTTTGTACTGGTTTGTACAAAAATTTTGGGACAACATTTTGTTACTGTTATTCGCTCTACATTTAGTAATTAAGTCTTTCATAATTATTATGTGGTAGGTATAGGTATTCATTTATCTAAAGTTTTAAATGTAATAAATGAATTTAAATCGTGTCCGTTCTCACGGTATAAGTGCTATGTATGTCGGTACCCATTTTACAATTATTAATTGTATTTCCTACTTTTCAATTATAATAACAAATGCAATTAGCTATTTCCTATTTTGCTATTCATAATCGAAATTTAAAATGTCCAGTAACATCGTAAAGGCGGGTCCGAACGGTTCTTTTGCCGCAAGCATTATTCCTTATTGATATTTGATAATAAATAATCTTACAATAGAAAGTTCTAAATTATGACACTCCGATATACTCCGATATAGCAATTTGGGCGTAACAAAAATGTATTAAAATTATATTTTCTAATTGAAACAATACTTTGGTTGTAATAAATTTTGTATGTCCGTTGTTTTAATAGATTCGCCGCGTTGGTGGTCCAAAAGATGGATTTTGTTTTGATATTTAAACTATTATTGTTTATAGCTTCTTAAATGTTAATCAGTTTTCGGGGATCATAAATAAGTTTGATTTAATTAAATAGATGACAGATAGATTTGTATTTCTTGATCAAGATAAAGAATATGATAGGTATTTTAAAAATATTAATTAGAAGTACCTACCTATGACTTTAGTTAGAACAAAGTATCCCTTTGAATAGAATAGAATATTATTTATTTGCAACAAATACAGACATTACAAAGTCGTTATAGCTTACAATTAAGCTTAAAATTAATAAATGCTTTTTCCTTTGCTTTACTATGGACGCCGAAACAAAGTAGCAAAAAAACTCTTTAATTTGTCTTTTGTCGTATAAGTAGGTATTTTTACTAATAACTTTTATAACTAACAAATTAAAAGTTACATAACAGAAATATTTTAAAAGCTTTAACAAATCTTAAACAAAATTCTCAAAGAAATACAATTGGACCTTTAGCATTATAGGTATAGAAACGAACAAAACCTTTGATTATAACTTCTACATTTAACAATAGTTATCATCAATCAAACGTACAAACATTCTTATAACAATCAATTTTAATACGACCAGCCATAAAAAGGTACAAGCCAATCAACAATCTAAATGAAGATTTCAAAATGGGGACTTTAATCCAGCACTTTCGGTACTGTTGTCTTCAAAAGTGTCTACATTAATCATACACATAATACAGTGTAATAATATTGTCAGCATTTTAAAAGTTACCAATTTGCAATGTTTACAATAATACAGGGTTATTGTAAATTATACTAGCAAGCCGTTGAGGGCTACTTCTGAGCACCGAAACAAATAACTTTTGTTCTACGACTTTTGGAAATTCGAACATTTTTTCGAAATTTTTGAGGTTAGGTTTACCTGAAAATCAGCTGTTCCTTACACGGAGTGGTCATTAACCTTAAAATTTTACTTATTTTTTAAGTTTTATCTACTCTTCTTAATCTGAATGACCTTTGTTTTAAAAAATCAGCTCTTTTTCGAATATACATAACCTCAAAATTTTCACTTTTTTTTTATTTCCAAAAGTCGTATTACAAAAGTTGTTTGCACAGAAGTAGCCCTCAACGGCTTGCTAGTATAATTTCCAATAACCCTTTGTAATGACGAAAAATAGCCTTTTCTCATCTCATATTATTTTACACGTCAAAATGCTCCCACCGTACATTTTTAGTAAACTAAACTAACTTTTGTTTGAATTCATAATCTGCTTGTTGTTAGTTATTGTCTTCTGCGTGCCAAAAAGGCGCAAGTAACTATGTCGTTGTCAAGGCCACTCCACCTTTCTTCCATTGGTCGCTATTGCACACCAATCATTCCTATAGGAGTCAAAATCATCTTGTCATCGTCGCCTTGGTCTGCCGCGTGGTCGTATACATTTCGGTTTTTATTTTTATTTTATTTTAATATATTCTGTACTCGATTGTACCAAGTAGTAGCTGACGCAACAACCAATTTGTGAGTTTGATTGATACTAATCCTCTAAAATCCTAGTTACTGTCATTCTCGAACTTACTGTTCGACGATCATTGACAAGTAGATTAACAGTAGACTTGTAGTTAAATTGTCGCTTGGAATTCGCGGGTTTTTTTGTCCGTGAGAACTAGATGTAAACGTTGATAATGGAAATATAAAAAATATGTCGATAATTTTATTAGTCGTTGCAGTGCGTAATTATATAAGCAAAAACAATTGTGTGGTTATTTTAATACAAAAAAAAGCCTAAAGACGCAAATTCCTTTCGCCTACAAATAAAATTGTTAATTGTGGACCATTTATGGGTGAGTTCTTTTAAGACATTTTGGTATAATTAAAAGATGAAAACTCCTAGATACCTACTTTTATAGGGTTCCGTATCCAAAGGGTAAAAACTGGATCCTATTAGTAAGAGTTCGCTGTCCGTCTGTCCATCTCTCTGTCACCAGGCTGTCTTTCATGAAAAGTGATCATTAAAGAGTTGACATTTTCACAGATTATGTTTTTCTGTTGCCGCTATGTCAACAAATACTTGAGTCAGGCTCCCATACAAGATGGTACAAAACCCTTCGTTCGCGAGTTCGACTCGCCCTTGGCCGGTTTCCCTTTATTTTATTTACTTTCACACACAAAACGTCTGTTAAGCCCATCTATCTTACTACAATAAAACTTATGTCCAATACTCAATACCCATTAATCTTTTAACAGTATTTGAATACTTTCTCATTTTCATCTATTCTTTACTTCAAACACACAAAACGTTATACCATTGTTTAACCCATCCATCTAAGTACAATAAAACTTATGTCCAATACTCAATACCCATTAATCTTCGACTCTATTCGACTCTCATCGTAAACACAATCGTGTGGACATTACATTTATTGTGTTGCATTTTGCTCTTTGACCCCAAGTTTTTTAGTACATTATTAATAAAGGCCGTGAATGAAATTAATTATGATTCTGTCATCTGTCAAGCAGGCCTACTAAGCAGCAATTTAGCAATATAACAGATTACTAATATAGAGTTTAAGTTCTATAAGACGCTTATAAGAGTTTCAGAAGATGCTCTTGTTTTTAAATAGGTTGCTAGTTTTGTAGCTATAAGAATGTAAATTAAATATGTGACTGTGTTATAGAAATCATTAAACAATCTAAAATAAACAAAAATTTATAAAAACTCGAGCTGGTTTAATCGTTATTATATGGATCATTTAAAAAAGTTTCGGTTCTTATCTGTCACAATTATTGTTATTTATTTAGGTATAAAATAAATAACCTCAGTCTGATAAAGTGTTATTTTGAGTATCTTCTATAGCTTGGCAGAAATATGAATAATAAAATTATACGTTTAGATAAGAAGTTCTTAAAATGATATCAGAATAATACTCTAAAATTCAAAATTTAGACATCAATTACGTTTTGATTATTTATTCAAAAAGTTGGTGGTCAACGTGAGAACCCGAAAATGTATGCGCATAACATAATCTATATAAATTATTATCTCTTAAACGTGTAATGAAATCAGTTCATACATAAATAAAGGATTTAATATTAAGAGTTCGGTCACACGGACTGCAAGCACTACCGTTCGGCTACCGACCGACTGCAGTCTTTGAAGTTGAAGTCTCCAGCACAAAACTCTTATAATCTTTTATTCATAATGTCAATTATACGTCATTTCAATTATTTTTAGGTTTACAATTATCACACAAGCTCAATAACTATAATGGCGCATTGAAACTTGTCCAGAATACTAATAACACCATCAACATGAGGCACTGATAGAGGAAAACGAGCAAATAAATACTTTGCCTTTACAATAGCGGCTTTTGCGCATGTGTTGCTCCTACAATTTTAACGTTTGTTAGATAGTGACAGGACGATAACTTACAAAAAGGTTTTATGTAAAAGGGGGGAATGAGGTGCCTCCAATTAAGTAATGATAGATCCATAAGGAGTTACCTTATGGATCTATCGACTTGTAGTCGGTACCGCTGCGTAATATGTGCTGGTCATAACGACGACATGGACTGCAGTGCAGTGACGTTTGTGTGCTCGAGTACTTAGGTTTATCGTTGGTAAATCATAATAGAACCTTATTTCCCACACTCAAATAAGTATAACTAAATAAAAATATCACTAACATTTTCCGTAACATTTTTATTCATTTCAAATTCAGAAATAGATAAACGTATAATTTATTGATGATTTTCAAACGAAGTATTGGTTTTCAACAATAGTTAGAATCGGATAGAGACATTTCTAACAACGTTTCGGATTACGAATTTAAATTTGTCCATTGAATATTTTTGTCGTTTCTCACACGATTCTCTGGTGTACAAGTATGTTGTACTACATAACAAATTTCTCCTGTTTAAGGTGGCCCTTCACGACCCTTGATAAGTTTGACACAAAAAGTTTTTAAAGTGATGGCAATACTTGAAACTTGAACGAACATAATAATATACACAAATAGAAAAAAACATAATAAAATTTTCCGTTTTTTTAGATTCCTAAATAAATTGATAGTATTTTATGAACTAGATGTGGAAAAAGGATAGGTATAAGTATTTGAAGTTAGGTACGTGTTTTTCATTTTCTTCATTAGTATCTGACGCCATTAAACATAAAGGAACTTCTTTAAACTTTTAAACTGGGATTCGTCGAGTCCTGAGATAGGCAATAGGTAATGCCTTTTTCATGGTCTTACACTTCTAGACAGGCATCTTATACGACGACCCTATGTTTGTCTCGGAGTAGGAAACCATTATCTTTCTTCTTCTTCTTACCCTTGTCCCAATTTCTTTGGGGTCAGCGCAGTATGTCTTCTTCTTCCACTCACTTCTATTTGTTGTCATCACATCGTTCACATTCAATTCTCTCATGTCTTGTCTCACACAGTCCATTCGTCTTTTCTTAGGTCATCCTCTTTCTCTCCATCCCTCTACGTTCATAATCATTACTCTAAGAGTCACATGTCCATACCAACTCAATTTAACCTATTGTTTTCACTTCAAGATATTATTGAGGTTACACTTGATCGCCACCGGAACTCTTAACAAGCTTAAGCCTCTACAATTATGTAAAATATTGTTTCTACAATCGCGCTTAACTTGATTCGGTCAGTTTGTCCGTGTTATAGGTTTTGTATAATGAAGACATTCTCATATTTTGTTGTACAAAAGACATTTTTCTGAAACATTAGCCGTTGGGTGTTCTTTAAAAAATGTATAAGACCGTTATTATTAGAATTTATTTGGCACATAATTTGATACGCGATGGGAAATGGAATCAAGTTATTGTAAGTAAATATCTTTAGATTCTTTTGTTATCGAAATGTAGATGAGTTTATACAGTTGCGACAGAATTGAGCAATTTCGATGTATTAAGGTCTAAACCCACTCTATCTTTGATACTTACAGTCTTACACCGTTTGGAATATCGCGTCGTGTTTGTCGATTCACTTTTGTTGTCTTTTATTGGCTTTACTTAAACTTATATTTTATAATAAGTATTACTTATGTAAGTAAAGGTTTTGTCGATTTGTTTCTTCTACGAACAGTCAGTTTCATTCGATTTACTTTCATTTGTTTATTTATTTTTATTTGTTATGCAGATTTTTTAATTCAATTTTTGTTTAATTCGCTTTTTCTTTTGGAAAAGTTAATTTCACCGAAAACCAAAGAGTTTTATAGATAATGTTTTGGGCCGTATAATATGAATACAATAGTTACTTTACAGTCACTAAAGCCACTCTTATAAAACCAAAATAAGCAAGCTACGAGTATTTTATTGCTGGAAATGTATTTTATTAAGGCAATCCAAGTACAATGGCCTCCAAAAAAACGAACTATTTTGGTAAACCGATTTTCGTGAAAAAAATCTCTTACTCGGAAACTAAACATTCTCTTCAAGATCCAGGTTTCCTCCAGTCTCCAAAACACCGTAATGGGCCTATTGAATTTTGAAAACAAACCGAAGGGATGAGTCGAATCCTTTAGCGCCAATATAATTTAGTTTAAATAAAATAGTTAGGTACTTGTCAAATAAGTTGTCTCAGAATATAATAAGAAACTGTTATAATAACAGCTAATACTATAAAAAATCTAATCGACCAATTATTTTAATCAACAAAAAAGTCATAACAACAAATCAGTCAATTTGAGCTGAAACAATTTATTTTAATGCGGACAAAAACGTTACACTAGCTTATAAAGCTCTGAACAAACCTCCACGACTAGTCAAATTGTAAAGCGATAATACGGACTCAGTTAAAAGTGCAAAAGTAGATATTTAAGTACTTAAGTATTCGTTTAGTCACTAAGGTCGTTCGACTAATCGTTTCGCTCTATACAGACCTTAAGCAGTTACATTGTTAAAACAATAATTGTAGCTTACAATCTTTAATAACTCCTAAGAACTGTTATTAGAACAAGTGAACTTTGAGCTTCCTACAGTTGCAATATACGCGGTATTAAGTTCTATCAAACCCAGTATAAGTTGACCTGTCGAATAAACAAAGCTGCAAGATCGCAGAGGTCAGAGATACGTGGCAGTATATCATAGGAGGCTAGTATAAGATGAGCTCTAGGATGGACCAAATTAGAGTTGAAATCAGGTCGGAGTTAAGTGGTGGTAGTACCGCAAGGAGTAATGTTATGCGGTAACGTTAAATCTAAGCTTTATAACTGAATCTTCATTTGTTGACGTGGATGTGCTAAGGTTTAGTTTACGATGTGGTATTTTATATACAAACTAGCTTTTGCTCGCGACTTCGTCCAAGTAGGAATCGAAAATGATTCTAATAGATTGAACCAAGGAATCACGTTGTCCCATACCACCTTTTCACGCCATTAGGGGTAGAATTTCGGAAATTCTTATCGGATGCCTACGTCATACAAATAACACACCCTCCAAGTTTCAAGTCTCTACGATCAGCAGCTTAGGCTGTGCGTTGATCCGTCAGTCAGTCAGGACAAAGCATTTTATATGTATAGAAGATTAATATTACAAATATGAAAGCTTGATTGTTCCCTGCAAAGCCTGAGCTTGCAAAGTTTGTGATACATGCTGGTAACTTGAGTTAACAGCGCAAACTCTGTAATTCCTTTAAGTACCTACTTACTTACCCCAATTTTATATACTTACCCCAAGGACTCTAAGGACATTACTAAAAAGTACCTATTATAGGTAAGTTACTGAACTATTTTTGGTAAACAAAAAAGAGTACGAGAAAATTTACGAAAATTTAAGAAATTTTTAAGATATGACCAAACCATAATTTAGTGGTCAGCTTTTAAATATGTAGGTAACGGTGTCGTCAAAATATGAAAATTTCTTAAATTCTTCATTAATATTTACTTTTGAAAATACATACCTACAATAAACTTAATTTATTAAGAAAACCCAGTAAACATAGGTTTTTATTCATAATAATCGTATGAGTTAAATAATAATAATAAAAATATTTATTTCAGGCATAAAATCCCATATCAGAATAATGATAACTTAAGCTATAAAAAAATACAAAAATAAAATATACTTAATAAAAAATAATGTAAGATCAAAAGCTTCATTGTCAAATTATTTACGGTTTTTGGCATGATGCACGTGAACCCAATGCTTGAAAGCGGAGTGGTTAAAAAAATTACATACTAATTTAGTTAATACCAAAACAACCGCATCCAACATAACCAACCTCCAAGTCGCAAACAAGAAAAACAATTTGTGCGAAATCATGCAAATTATCAAAATTGCCTTGTTTACTGGCTACCGTATAGACTATTTACTGAACACTGACCATAGATAATGACTGTAGTATTGTAGGGCAGTAGATTAACTTCCTACATGCAATGTAGTTGATGAGCTGATGGTAACAACTTGCTAGCTGATATAGTTTCCGTAATTGAATTATGATTTTGTACTTACGCTGAAAGATTTTAAAGTGCTAAGGGTATTTTCACTAATTTACGATGTTAACCAATTCAAATTTTTTAAACAAAGGTCATTCAAATTTAGAACAGCCTATAACACCTGAAAAATATCTTAAGTAATCTTCAATGTCTTAAAATAATCTTAAGGTTAATGACCTCTCCGTGTAAGTAACAGCTGATTTTCGTGTAAAAATAACCTCGAAATATTCGAATAATGTTTGAATTTCTAAAAGTCGTAGAACAAAAGATGACTGTTAAGGTGCACAGAAATTGCCCTCAAACATTTTCTTATTTAAATACCAATGGGCCATTGCGTCAAAAAATAATCTAAGCTATATCTATGAGTACTAATATTATAAAGCTAAAGAGTTTGTTTGTTTGTTTGAACGCGCTAATCTCAGGAACTACTGGTTCGAATTGAAAAAATATTTTTGTGTTGGATAGTCCATTTATCGAGGAAGGTTACTTTCATTTGATATTCCCACGGGATCGGGACTTACGCGGGTGAAACCGAGGAGTGCAGCTAGTTTACTCATATTACACAAAAATAAGGGAAAATAGTGTTACTTTAAAACATACCTTAATAATGTCGACGAAGACTCTTATATGAACAATCTATTTACAGCTTAAATAAATAGTTAGGTAACATTGTAGGTAACATAAATACTATATTGTAAACATTATCTTACCTACCTATAATAAACAAAGATATTGTGGCAGGAAATGAGCTTGTTTCTAACGAGCAAGTAGGTATACCTACTAAGTATGTATAGATAGTCAAAGGCTATAAGTCTAGTTACTACCTACTAACTTTAGAATTTATGTTGTTTGTACTCTGAAACGCATTTACTGATTCAATGATGACACACAGCCTAAACCTAAAAGTTTCTAACTTGACATTTTGGGTTATTTTAAGGTGAAAAGGTACCGGCGCCCTCTTCATACAAACGTAGTCGACTGTTTCCTCCCTGAATAATGACACTAGCACAAATATTTTTGTAGCATAAAACCTATTAATAACTGCCAAACAAAGTTAAAGTAAGCCAAAGGTGACCATTGTGCCAACCGTGTCGTCAATAATGCGTGGAATCACATACTTCTTACCATACTAGTGCACGCAAACGGATTTATCTATTTATATCTACTAATACTAAGACATCACGCTCAGACTTTCGAGTGTTAAATTCGTCTTTATTTTAATCTGGGTCATCTCCACAGTCGCAATTGAATTAGAAAATCATACAAAACCTTTCCAAAAAGAACTTTCAATTATTCAAATCGAGTACTAAATTAAGTTAAATAATTGACTGTTTAATTTTAAATTGGACACCCACGACTTAATTATAATGAATAATAATGATATAATCTGTATTTTAACAATGAAAATCCGGTACAATTTCATTAATGAATGGAAATTCGGTTAATTATAATATCTACCCACATTTAACTTAATTGTGTATTTATTTAATACTTTCAAAACACGGTTAATTTAATGTTAAGTTAACACATTTCCGAAACTGTTTAAAGTAGGTTTTGAAATATCAGTATAGATAAATAAAATCATAGTTTTATTACTCCACTGTAGGTAGGTATCTACAGTCGGAAACAGAATTGCAGACCTAACGTAAAGTTCTAAAATTATTTTTTTTTTTCAATATTTTCCTTCTCATAAAGTTTAACTAATCAATTCATGAGTTTAAAGTCTTTCGATTATAAAAATAAATAAATAAATATCCGCCATCTTGTCAGTAGGAGAGTTTAAGATTAGCGACTTGAACTGCGTGGCTAAAGCAAAAATTTATTTTAAAAACTTAAGGAGGATCTTAGAATCTTGGTTGAGTTAAAAACATTAATAGCAGTTTTAGAGTAATTATCCAAAACACGATTGCGAGCCTTTTTATCAAATTAATAGCCTTTAAAATCTCGATGTTTCAAACTTCCATGTGGATTCATAAGGTACAGAAGTGCAAAACAACTTTTGCCCAATTATAACTACGCTTATAGCATGCTCTATTATCACAAAGTGTCTTTCAAATTCAAAATCAGAACAATGAGAAAAAAAGAAATCCGGTGTCACCCTTTCCAATTCAAAATTAGAACAACATAAAATTAAAATTCAAAAATAATTCTAACACAATTCTTACCGACCAGTTTCTGACACCCGTTTGACAAATAAGAATGTAAAAAAAAAAAAAAACATTTCGACGCGGTCCCTTTGCCTGCGCCTACGCAGCCAGCTTGACAGTTGTCGTTTAGTAAAGAGGTCTCATTCTTTTTATCTGCCACTTGTAGCATATAATGCAACTACTTAATATTATCATTGATTGACTTTTCGATGTATACTATGTTGTAATCTTTTGAGTGTAAAAAATGTATAATGAGATACAAAGAATTTAGAACTAATTTCTCAAAAATAAAAATAAAAAAGAGTGTATTAAATTAAACTACAACAAAAATCGTAACACGCTTTAAGAAAAATGCGTGTGAGTTTTGGCTAATTTGCGCACAGTCGCGTCGCCAGTGTCGGTTGTCAATAACTCTTTTTTTACAACCAAACAACCAAACATTCCGTAAAAATCTAACTTATTAACAAAAGCTTAATAGATATAGACAGCGAATAGACAATAAAATTACTTTTTTACAACTTAACTGGACCATATAAATCAACACATACTGTTTCAGAATCCAAAAAATAAAGCAATAAAATAAAACTTTAGGCAGTTGGAAGGTATAATTTTTATATAAATTACCGTGGATCACTTTACGACTATAAACAACAGAATAATGCGCCCACGCATCGGCTTCGGCATTTGAAACAATAGACGAGCGACATTTTGACAGCTCCAAAGATTATGTTGTCCGGGTAAATGGATTTGGATCGTTTTTCAACACGTTTAATTGGGATAAAATTGATAAAAATATTGTTACTTACACTTGTTACTGACATTGCACAAGTAGAGCGAATCCATTACATGTTTGAAGAAAAGAAGTTGTTGATTGAAGTTATAAACTAGCTGCACTCCGCGGTTTCACCCGCGTAATAATTTTCTACGCATTTTTCATATTTTTCTCTTTCATAAGAATCTTCTCCTGACGATAACAAACACTACAATAAAAGAATTTGCGAAATCAGTTCAGCTATTCTCGCGATTCAGCGATTCATTTTTATATTATAGAAGATTTGCGTTTGACCACTATCTCACACGATGGTAATTAACGATGCGGTCTAAGATGGAGCATGCTTCCCTAGAAGATACCTATACGCATTACGCTCTTCATTCAAAGACCCTTAAACAAACTGAGGCCTTCGAGGGACGCGAGTGAAGGTAGAAAGACGCCAGTGAACAAAAACTTTTCTGACTAGTCTTCCTGTTGTGGCTGCAAGTTTATTTTAATCCTACATTATACCAGTACATTGTTACATTGTTTTAAATATTTGTGAAGTGATGTTAAAATATAGATTAATAAAGTTATTGTATTTCATAACGCTTCCCGTTCAAGTTTAAACGTCAGTTATAATTAAGCGAATTTTGCACTGACAGTGACCTAAATCTATTGCACGTTTTTGTTCTTATAAATAACTTCCCATTTTAACCAAAATAAAAAAATAGGGGGTTCTCAATTTGTGACGTTCATTTATTTTTTATGTTCGCAAATAACCTACTCGTAGACGGGTCAATCGATTGAGATGTTTTTTTTTGTTTCAGCTTTTGCTTTAGTGACTATTTGTTATTATTTTTTTGTAAAGTTAATTAATGAAGATGATATAGTAGGAATAAAAAAATATTATTTTATTTTTAAATTTGTTATTTCCTTTCTTGTGTATTGTTATTTTACTTGATGTTAAAATAAATGGATCAATACAAATATATTGACAGACACTTACAATATAAATTATTTATTCGAATTCACCTACTGCCCTTTAAATAATGCATTTCTTGTGTCCAAATCGAGCAAAGACAACTTTATAATATTGTTATTTTATCTTTATCAGACGCCTACAATATAATTTAAGAACTATTTACAAACAAAGCAATTTTATGATTGCATCATTCGCATTATCATAACAGGTGCATGCATAAGGAACTTTGCTTTTGTTTAACAGTCGAAATAAACACTTGCTCCAGTTGGTGACTTCTTCTTCTTTCGTATCAACAGCTTATGTAAGGTTTTTGATTAGATATAATTACTGGTTGTAGAGCTAATAGTTAAATTTTTGCCCGTTCACGGCGCGGGCGACGCGACGTCTTTGGTCTCCATTAGGTCCTCCCTTGTGCAAACGGTAAGGCTTGATTGGCAGGAAATTAGGTGACATATCCTGCAGTGAGGCACCATAATCGCACTTTAGTCTCATAAAGTATCCCCATCGAACCACCCCTGCACCCCTGATCAGCAGCGGCTTACCTCTGCGCGGAGCCGATTGAGCGTCCGATAGGGGTGAGGTGGTCCCTGAAATACATTTATATCACTTAAGTTGCATTCTGAAATGGACATCATAATATAGTCGTGCATTTGTACCGTTAACTTTTTTACTACGCTCATGATAATTAGCAGTAAGCGCTGCTGTTCATTCAATTTGCACCGCAGCCTTCTTAGAGAAGTAAAATTACAGAAAAGATATCAGCTACTGACTAGGGCAAGTACGATAAGGTTATTGATTTCGACTCTATAAGACTAGGTAGTTATAACTAAAGTAATCTGGTAGTAAAGATGATAACATAACACTATTTAAGACTCTAGGAAAAAGAAAAGTTGGGCTATTCAAATGACGAGACAGCAATTTTATTCCATGCTGTTCAGAGCGCTGGTAGTGCCTGGGGCATGTATCATATGAAATAGGTTTCCCAGCAGCTATTTATTTATTTATTTTATTTTACCGTTTCTTTTATGTAACAAAGGCATATATGGGCCTTTGTTAACTAAGTTACATGGCTCATAACAACTTATGACTTTCATTTACCATCCCCTCAGGTTAGTCAAGAAAGAACTCGTCAAAGTGTCTGGAGCCAATTAACCTACGGATCACATCACGATTTATCCTTCCGATAATAATAGGTAAATTAGGTGCCTAACTAATAAATGAATTACAATAAACTTAAAAAAAAGCGTTAGCGATATTAATGGTTTGCTTAAATCTGTCTCTGTCTACTAAATATTTCTGATTCTGATTCTTCCTTCGCTAATCTTGCACATGATTAATTTTGACCTTAAATGACTCAGGGCATTAACATTTTTTATATATTTTTCGCATGACGTCCATTTCTGCTGATTCACACAATTTAAAGACTACAATAAAAACTAAAGATTGTTTTGTTCTGACCCATCTCAACAATAACAAAGTATAACCTTTATCAAGACAATGAGGGGACAAAAAACCTGCTTCAATAAAATGTATTGTTTAATTTATTTGACATTTAAATGATCTTGGTTTAAGATTGATAGTAAGGACCTTATTTGATTTTGGCAGAAGGGACCTCGTTTTTTCACCGACTTCAAAAAAGGAGGAAGTTCTCAATTCGTCGCGTATTTACCTAATATATGTGTACGGTTATTTTTACCACCTTGGAAAAACATGCGGTTCCCAATTAATGTCCTCAGTAGAAATAGGTCAATAATCTTCGATATTATATGGAAAACTTTCGATATTCCGTACTTCGAAGTTCCAAAGGTCAGTCACACGCAACGTTTAAATGTGACCATTTGCAAATAAAACAAATGGCGAATAGGCCTGTAAATGCAAACGAAATTTACAAAATTATTAAAAGATTTTTTAAAATACCTAAAATAATCATTTTTAATATTCTGATTAGTAATTGTATATTATCATCTACATTCGACGTAGACCTTTACATAGCCTTTAACAAAGCCTCAAGTCACTGATTTTTCACCCAATCAATCATTAAAATTAAAATTCTTTTTACGACAAGTCATCAGTCATTCGCAAAAGTTTTGAGATGACGTATATAACTGGACAGCAGCGGACAGTATGACCAATATAATATTCTTACCTACCTAATGTACCTTGAATAATGTAAATGAATTACTCATATATAAATATATAAAAAGTAAGTACCTATATTTACTGTTACGGTCATAAAAAAAACAGCGCACTCCGGGAGTGCAGGCAGAAGTGAAAACTGTATATCTGTGTAAAATCTCATATGTCGCGAGAACATACGCAAAAAGAGTTTTAGATGAAAAAAAAAATAGTCGGACGACAGACGGAGGGTGGACATTTGTCGTCCAACAAATAGTCGTCCGACATTTGTCGTCCAACAATTTGTCGTCCGACATTTGTCGTCCGACAATAGTCGTCCGTTAAAAAATACCATATGTACGTCTTAATACACTCACAGCCAAATTAAAAACAGTAGGCCCAGGCATACATTTTCGCCGCGCCGTAGAGAGGGGATAGCTGTCTACTCTCCATCCGTCTTACGCTTTTTCGATCAGGTCACGTGTCCTGACGCGAGTTTAAGATTTTATACCCATTACAGAAAAAGTGCTCAACGCCGCTAAAGAAGTTTTCACTTCAAAAACTGCTAGTTTAGTCACTTTCGCATTGCAGGCATTCTGCTTCAGTGGCATCTCTTAGGGTGAAAAGCTTTCTTGGCAAACCTTCCATTTAGGCATAATGGTTTCGTTGGCATCCTGTTTTTAGATAACTCGATCATAATGGAGAAACGCGGCATTGCGGGCCGCGTATACAACACACCACAGAAATAAACGTATAAAAAGAAATGGACAAATTGTAACTATAATTTATTTCGTTTGCCGTAGGTACTATGTTTGTTTTTAGGATTCGATCTCTATCAGCAATACACTTTCTTTTGGAACAAAAAGGATTATAGTCGTTTAGCATTATCAAACGGTTTCGATTGCTATTAGGTATAGGTATTCAAAAATTTGATGATGCAGTTTTTGTTGGCGTAGTGATTCCATCAAGTTTTTAGCTTTATTATGAATCGGGTTTAGGACCAATTCCTAAAATATAATAAGATATGCTTAATGCCCTACTCAAAAATTTACACTGATGCATTTTATGCACGTATAGTTTAATTCAGCATAATTATGTGCAGTTTAAGGCATAAAATTCTCTCTTTTTTACAGAAACAAAAATAAAATTCTCGTTTTACACTGAAAACATAATACGCGTTATTAAAAATGTATTATTTTTAAATTAATTAAAACTTTTTTATAATAAATAGGTCAGCGTTTGACCACTAGCTTGGATCTATAGATGAAAACGCACTTATAGTCCAAACGCTTATTTTTATGACTTTTTGACATAACGCAAAATTGGCAGACTGTGTTTTAGGTACCTACTCAGCGACTAAAGGTCTCACACGATAGTAAGTGACGATGCTGTAAGAGGTAGCAAACTTTCCTAGAAGATATCTATCGTGACTCAAAGACCCTCAAATAAACACCATCTATACGCGAATAAAGGTAAAACGACAGAGACAAGAGATAACTTTTCCGACCCGTCCTAACTAAGTATCTATTTATCTACTAATAAAGTAGAGGTATTGTTTTAAAACCATTGTTAACTGTCTATCTATTAATCTGTGGCCGATAGTAAGTGTTGAGCCGACTGAACGAGGGACGGTACACAATTATGACAGACAAATGGACCGAATTTATTACTATTGGAACTCGATTCGAAATCACATTATTATCTCCCTTAATTATAGGCACATTAAATGTGAAAATATTTAGGCATGAGATTGGATAGGTATGTGAAATTCGTATTAGTATTTATAAACACTTTATTGTACCATAATATAAACTTAAATGTATATTAAAAACTCTCACAGGGTTAGACTCATCTCAGTATTAACTTTATAATGTATTTCTAATTTGTTTGTTTCTTGTGTACTGAATATATTAAATAAATAAATAAAAAAATAAATAAAAAATGAATCACTATTTTCCTTGCTCAGGGCACGCAGCATAGACGCATAAACGGATAGACCGATTTCGCTAATTCATTTTTTGTTATGTTGTTTATTGTCAGGAGAAGGTTCTAATGAAAGAAAAATGTAAGAAAGTCACACAAAAACGAATTACGCAGGTGAAACCACGGAGCGCAGCTAGTCTAACATAAATAAGTATTTATTCTTTGAACAACCCACCCATCCCCTTGTCCAAAGGTTGCCTGGAAGAGATCGCTTTTAGCTATAAAGCCGCCCATTGTACCTTAATCTAATTTAAGTTTATTTTTTTAAAGATTTTAAAATTAATAATAAAATTGTCTAGCAGTCTATGATATTCCCAAAAAGAATCAATGTATCCTCATACCAAATTTCATCAAAATCGGTCCAGTAGTTTAGGAGCCTATTCTATCAATCTATAGAAAAATCTTTAATCTTTATAATATTAGGTGTAGATTTATTTTCGTGAATCACAGTCATGTGTCTCGGAATATAAGTACCTACCTATGTTTGAATTGTAATTTCTTATTTAATAGAAACTATACCTACCATCTATCTTATTTGGTATCTGTTTTAGACTGAAAAATCACGACTGGTAACTAGAAATATATTATAGCTAGACATGTAATCGAGAATCGTTAGTATAACTTCCCCTCTCGAGATGCTCGATGGGCCGACAGGTGCGCTCACGCATTATTATGATTGAGCTATTGTTTCCCACGACCAGAAGATTACCGGTGTACCAACGTTCTAGTTAAAACCATTATTGATCATTAGAATAAGAAAACACTTAATTTTCTTTTTGATGTCCGTAACCGGCTTAAAAATAATATAAAACGAAGCAAAACATTTTTTTTATTGCTTCGCACGACAGGAATGTGGCCAGTGTTTTTTAATAATATTTGGTATCCAATTGTAAATAAATACATATTGACCAAGTCACAATAGGTCTATCTCGCTTTTGAACTTAAACTCAACACACCTAAGTCTCAGTAGGTCCATATCTCGCCTACGACCTAAAACTTAAGAGACCTAAAGTCACAATAGGTCTATTTTGCTTTTGATCTAAAACTTAAAAGACTTTAAATATCACTAGATTTCGAAAAGAAAGTATTTCGCTTTTGACCTTATAACCTAAAAGGCCCTAGTCTCAGTAGGTCTATCTCGCTTTTGACCTAAAACTCAACACACCTAAGTCTCAGTAGGTCCATCTCGCTTAAAACTCAATAAACATAAGTCTCAATAGAAATGTCTCGCTTTTTAACTAAAACTCAACAGACCTAAGTCTAAATACGCCTGCCTGCCTCTCGTTTAGTATAGACACAACGCGAAAGAGGCTCACTCCCCCTTATTCCAAAACGAGGTTTAAGGATAGTCCGAGATGTTGATTTAAACCTTAGATTTAGATACAGATTTACTCGTGAACTATAGTCTAAACACTATCCCTATAGATTATATAGGGAACTATAGGCTAAACACTATCTATAAAGATTTTATAAGGATAATGTTTAGACTATAGTTCACGAGTAAATCTGTATCTAAATCTAAGGTTTAAATCCACATCTCGGACTATCCTTAAACCTCGTTTTTTAATAAGGGGGACTGCGTTTGAGTACAGCGAGTAAACGTACAAAACTTGTTCAACGACAAGCAACTTCCATAAACACCAGACCTATCATTACATTTTTTTTAGATTACTGTTACACACAGTTAAAAAGTTAAAAGTAGGTAATAACAATTAACGATCATACGAGCTGTGCATAGTTCTATCTTCACTTGACCTTATACCTACTTTTGACTGACAGACAGACTGACGGACGCGCAGTTGGGTGCTTCAACAATTAATATTGCCTTGGAATATTGCAGAGAATGTTTATTTTAAAAACTTGCTGATGGAAAAATAAACTATTTGTTATATACAAAGATGTGGAAATTTATTGACTCTTAAGATTAATTGAAAAGCAACAAATAGCAATTTGTTTAGTATCTACCTAGTTTTTGCGAAGAGGTTTCCGCTAAAATTCACCAAAAGCATGCATTAAAGAAATTTAAACTAACATGGTAAGGTACTTTCACGGTGTCTCTCGTGAAAATATGTCTCTCGTGAATATATGTCTCTCGTATAAACATAATATCGAGTTCCACAAAATAATTAGTAGCACATGGCAAATATTTTTGTTGCATAAAACTTATAACTGCCATGACATGCTTTTTTTTTGTTTTTAAATCTTAATTTCTATGATAATTAGAAAATGAAAAAAATCAAGGCATAGGGGCATAGTCAGGCAGTTATAGGTTAATGCAACAAAAATATTTGTATTAGTGTCATTATCCAGGGAGGCAGGCAACAGTCGACTACGTTTGTATGGAGAGAGCGCCGGTACCCTTTCACCTTAAGGTAATCTATCCAGCGATTTGGAACTAATTTAGAAAAAAAGGAGTCTAGTATTCTCCAGACTAGTACAAATAGTACGAGTATAAACGCCTCATATATTACCTAATGCTCACAATCGTGACTCCATGTTATGGTAAATATTCATTTTGTGTATTTATTAACAGTAAGATAGTGTTGCATGTAATCTTCTATAATGGCCCATTGTGTTACAACAATAAGGCAAATATGTTTGTCTGTTTATCTACAGAATCAATGAATTAATACTTTAATACCAGATATGATTTGTAATTGCTAAATTTTAATAAATTAAATAAATAAATTTTGCAGGACATTCCACACATCGCCATCTAGCCTCAAGCACAGTAACTAGACTTGTGGTATGGGTGCTAAACAATGGATATACTACTTAAATACTTTTCTTTTGTAAATATATACATAGAAACAACCAGACCACAGACAAATATCTAAGCATTAATACTTGTCTGAGGTGGGAATCGACCCGCAACCCTGTGTTTGGCAGTCCGACATGGTGACCATAGTACCAAGTGGGTCGTCAATACAACTAATAAACTTAATATAACGCATAAAAACAAGCTAAAACAGGCATTCTCCATTCAAAAGTTGCCTGGAAGAAATAGCTTTTAGCGATAAGGTGACCCATTTGTGTAACTTTTCTAGCTTTCTGTGTTTTTTGGGTATATCTATGTTTGATGGGTTGTGAAAATATAGCGCTTATCCATATCTATATTCAATTGATTGATTGATTTAAAATTAATCAAAAATCTACGTCCACCTTAATGTAAACACGTAACAAAAAGTTTAGAAATGTTCCTATTATTTTATAATAAAGAATCATGAAAATAATGCTTGTAACAACATCGCAATATCGTGCTCAACAAAATAAGAACAAAAACATAGTTAATATCCCGTTTTAAATACATATAGTAATAAATCATTTTAAATATACTTCATTTAAAAAAAAACCAAATGTTCCTAAGTGAATTCCTCATAAAAGAGGTAGAGAAAAACACATTGATTAGCAAAAGTTTCACTGAATAATGTTTCACGAACTATTAGTAGATAACTCAGATACACCTAACAGCTAACACACCTAAACATAAACAATAGACAAATCATGTAAACCGAACCGTCTAAACTTTCCAAAGCAATAATAAACATAAACTACATCTTTTCAAGCCTTGATTCATCATCGATTCTATTTAAAAGTGAAATAATGACTATCTTTTACTTACGTTCCTTCAAATGTGAGGTCGGAAGTTCAGAAACCATTTCGTAAATATATTGATTAAGCTAGGCGAGGTTGAGTATAACCGTTTATCTTGCAGCATTTAAATAAAAATAATTGAATAAATGTTATTAAAGTTTGACCGGCAAATGGTGATAAATATAACATGTAGAAAATCAAATGTCCCACTTGGATAATGTCGTTATTGTTATTAAAGGAACTTGCGATGGTCAAAATATTGAGAATACTTGAATCAAGCTCCTATGTGTAATGCACCTACAACGACTGTGCGACTTGATGGCTTCAACAACGTTTTTTGGGACAAATCTTGATCAATCATTGATTTAAAATCAAGATTACTTATCAAAGTAGGAGGACATGCGATTACTATGGCAATCTTAACAATGCTGGCAAACTTGATATACAGAATTATCCATTTCTTTTGGGTTTAATTCAGCTTCAGGTGTAATCACGGCATGATTGAAAAGTTGGAGTTTTATTGGCTCATGCACCCAGTTTTTTGACGAACTATAAAGAGTAGTTTTTTTTGTGTCAACAGAGTTTATGTGTGGGCAACAGCTACATGCTTTTTGCTTAAACTTGATGCACTGCTTGACCGCGTTCTGGGTGTCTAAAGTCAGTACTGATTGGTACGCTGTGTGTGAAGTCTTAAAATATTGTCACCAAAGGTGGCGTGGCGGTTAGATTAAATTGCGGATTATTATAATTTTATACTATAGGTGTTAGATGAAAAGCCGACATTATTTATATTGTTATATTATGTAAATACAACAAGAAAAATAATTTGTTATGTAGGTAAAAACAGTTTTACGCAAAGGTATTATTTATAATACAAATCAGCTATAAACCGAATCGAATTCGACTATAAAGATTGATTTGTAATGCCCTACGCATAAGTCCCTTTCACTTACCCATATGCATATTTTCTCTGATTTTGTTAGCTCATTATGGAGGTGGTATAATGTAAGATTCTTCGCTGGATTTGACGCGAGTTAAGCATTAATTTTATGGTTTGATTATTATCTTGAAGTGGCAGGTCATATAGGGAGCTAACGCTTATAGAAAAGAGATATAAAATGTGTACTTCGTTTATTTCGTCTCGTGTTACAAGCGTTGGACAACAAACTTCAACCTTGGAGTCTTTAAGTCTAGTAGAGTCAATAAGTACCTCAAAGGTGCGCATGCTATATCTTCAACATCATTGTCGCTTCCCATCAGATAAAATGCGGTCAATTGCAAGCCTATTTTACGTAAAAAAAACTGACTATGAAAAGGTACGGATAACAATGCTATCGTCTTTTTTTGACGTGATAACGTCTAGTAAACTGATGGAACACCTGCATTCACACAAAAGTGTCATGTTCCGGTACGTCCCGTTCTCGAAACGGGACGCATGACGTCATGGTAACATGAGAGTATTTAATAATAATATCGCTCATCTGGGCTTGTGTTATGGTGACGAGTAGAACACTTTATAAAAAAAGATTACTAATAAAGGAATTACTAAAAAAAAACTCTATTTTTCATCGTTTTCTTATGACGTTATCACGTAAAATTATCGTCCGTAGACCTACTTTACAGACAAACATTATTTATTATACCTTTGTACTATAAATATTATGTGAATAAACTACTCTTAATAGCTATCTATGTTCCAAATTTTAGCCAGATTCGGTTTGAGTTGATGAGTTTGAGTTGATGCAATTTCCACAGTCAGGACTGTGGAAATTGCATCAAAATTAATAATTTCGTATCTGTCATCATAACCAGGTCACTCGTTCATTATCTACATCAGTCATTTACCTATATAGAAGTTCCTTGGTCATTTCAATATCATAATTGTTTTAATATGCGTATAGTAAGTAGAATACAGATCGTAAAAGATGCCCTCCGGTCTCCGTAGACATAATAATATAGTCTACCTAGTAGTTAGAGGTAGATATCCTGCTCGCAACTACCTTGGTTCCTTGATTACGCAAGGTTTACTACTGTTCTTTAAGAATTTACCGACCGTAAGTTGGCGGGTTAAGGAAAATAAAGTTAGACATGTCAGTCACAAAACGAAACCACTGAAGGAAGTCAACAATACAGTGCTACATTCGATGTATACGTCAGGGCGCCGCTATCTTGACTACTGTTTTGTGTCTATAAATAGGAATAAAATGACGGAACGTGGTTCATTCTGTCGCAGTAGCTTCATGATGCCTGAACCTTTTCATGGTCGCACAATTTATTTGAGGTAATTAGTTTAATACCTTTTTAAATTTATGTAATCTACGTTCAGATTTGGTTAATATAGCTAGTCCTTTATGGACATTTAAATTCTTGTCTGTAACTCTAAAAGAAAACCAGCCAAGTGCGAGTCAGTTCCGTACCATGGTGTATGGGAGCCCCACTTAAATATTTTTTGTTCTGTTTTTAGTATTTGTTGTTATAGCGGCAACAGAAATGCATCATCTCTGAAAATTTCAACTGTCTAGCTATAACGGTTCATGAGATACAGCCTGGTGACAGACCGACAGACGAACGGACAGACAGAGGAATCCTAGTAATAGAGTCCCGTTTTTACCCTTTGGATACGGAACCCTACTCGTAGTAGTTGACCAAAGAGACTCGACGAAAACTAAAACTGTCAATTTATTGCATGAAAAATTGTGTCCACGTTTGTAGATGTTATTTTTCTTACTTTTCGGTATTTCGGAAAACTTGTCGTTGTTAAGGTTAAAAACACCTATGCCTTCTTTTGATTCGATCTTTTTTACCCCGACGCGAAAAGAAGGGTGTTCTAAGTTTGACGTGACTATGGTTTGTGCGTGTGTCTGTCTGTGGCATCGTAGCTCTAGAAAGGATGAACCGATTTCGATTTAGTTTTTTTTTGTTTGAATGGTGAAAAATTCGTTTTTAAATAGTAGAATATGCTTTTTTTACTTAAAGTATGCTTTTCATTTCCCGCCAACTTACGTACGACCCATTCTTAATAAATAGGTCGAATTATTAAGTTAGACAATAAGTGGAACATGTTTTAGCGATTGCTTAGCGGATGTTTACGTCTGTGCTTAAATCTTGCATTAGATTGTTCGTTCAGAGTGTAATAGTTAGATACCTACTTATTATCTCTATCTACATCAATTTAGTTTTATTGAAGACAGAATTCAATTTAGCAAGTTTTGGTTGTAATATTGGCTAACAATTATTATTACTAGTTACAGTTACAGATAACACAAATACAGCGCCATCTGTTACAAATTTAATGCGTCTAAAATTTAGGTTATTTTCTCTATCTATACTTAAAGATTGGTTTTATTGTACCATTGATTAACAATAACTAGATTTAAGCGAACATATTATATTAATATAACGAAATCTGCAAAAATTTGAAAATTAGTCACTTACATGGTATCGTAATAAAGAATTAAAGAATTTTAAAAAGATGTTTACTATTATTTATTAGAAGCGATTTTTTTAAGTTTAGAATTGATCTAGAACAACAGAATTATTTGTGCTCAAAAAGAAAAAATAAACTCGTAAAAATAGCAGTGACGCTGTTTAGATAATAAAAAGGGGCATAAACTTTATACCTAAATTGCGGTAGCTTTTAGAATTATTAGTTATATTTTGAATGACGTTTCTAATTCCTAAGAAGCAGTATATTTGTTTATTTTTCTTTACTTGGCTTGACTTTGAGTCTCTTGCTACCCTTTGATATACAATGCAATATAAGACAGCGTCCGAAGCCAAAGAAGAAGTCAGAAGCAGCAGCAACGGCGGATGCAGACCTGGACCTTAAGACCACTGTGAAGCTGTAAATTTCCATCCAAAAAGCGGTAATGTTTTCCCCCCCATAAACGAAGTCCGATTTTGATAATTTTTGAAAATGTTCTAGATCTAATGAAAAATTAGATTTAACCGTTTTTTTTTCAACCAAATTTATTTCATTTTGTTAAGGATAAAGAGGGTAAAAACGTTACGGCCCGCAACATTATTTGAAAAGCAAAATGTTGGCAATTACGTACTGTCTCTATCGCACGATACGAGTCATTTTTGAAAATACCTACTCGCGCCGCGTATCACGAGCTCGCAATTCTCTTAAAATTGTCACTTGTCGATCTTTTTTCCAGTTTATATTCTAACACTGGGATAATACGAGTATAGGTTGTTTGTATATGTTCTAAGCTTGTAGCAACGGTAAATAAATATCGCGATGTATCGTCATTCATTTTATAAGTAAATTTTATTAGTTTTCCGTTAAGTACATATATCGAAGTTGAATCGAAAGATTTACAACAGCAATATGAAATGCTGTATTTAACAATGGTTATTATGGTCACCAATTACCATTCGGAGTTTATGGTTAGATCTATGCATTCTCTAATCAAGGACTTTAGTTTATTGCTGTAATTAAAGGGTTAGTATAAGGAATACCTAAGACGTATGGACACTGGCATAATCACTACATAGTATAAAACAAAGTCGCTTTGTCTGTCCCTATGTCCCTATATCCCTATGTATGCTTAAATTAAAACTACACAACGGATTTTGATGCGGTTTTTGATATCTGAACCGATTTCTGGCGTGGCGACGCATACCGTGGCGACGCGTCGCCACGCTATATGATGGTATATATATACAGTCTATATGCAGTAGTGTGTACGGTGTGGCGACGCGTCGCCATGCGCAATCGACTGTGCGTTTCTATCACAATCTGTTATTTTC
Source organism: Idaea aversata (assembly GCA_907269075.1). Taxonomy (NCBI): domain Eukaryota; kingdom Metazoa; phylum Arthropoda; class Insecta; order Lepidoptera; family Geometridae; genus Idaea; species Idaea aversata. Next base: position 6,122,743 of record OU026103.1, read on the forward strand.
TGCATATTACTTTTACAAAATAATATCGATGTTTTTTTAATAGATAGAGTGGTTCAAGAGGAAGGTTTTGTATGTATAATACACTAGCGACCCGCCCCGGCTTCGCACGGCTATATTATGCATGTATTATACATATAAACCTTCCTCTTGAATCACAATTTCAAAGGCAAATTTTAAACCTATGGTATTTTATTATCATCATTATATCAGCCATAGGACGTCCACTGCTGAACATAGGCCTTCCCTTAAGACTTCCAGAGCGATCGGTCGCATGCTCTGTGCGTCTAACGACTTCCTGCAAATTTTATTAAGTCGTCCGTCCATCTAGTTGGAATTTTATGGAGAACAGTAATACAAATAATTGCTATGTAATTAAATGGTGAAGTGTCAGATTTGCTTGTTATTTGATGTTAAAAAAATTACTTTAGGATTTTTTATTTTATTGATGAAACTTTATATTACAAGATTTTTTAAATTGCATTTGTTTAGAACTTTAAAATATGCACCTGCTACCCTCAGACTTTTTCTGACTGTACCTTCGTTAAAGATATATCAAAATATGTAAGTAGTAACTATCTGCGCTCTGCGGTTTCACCCGCGTATGTCCCGATTCCGTGGAAATATCAGAATAAAAATCCATGATAAATGGAATATCCATCACAAAAATATTTTTTCAAACAAACAAACTCTTCAGCTTTATAATATAAAAATAAAAATATAAAGTATAGATAAGTGTCAATCACCCTGCTTTATAAGCAACAAAATACAATATTATTTAAATTTAAAACACAAAACAACAAATAAAACAAGGATGAAACTAAATCAATAAATCTTTTAACAATAAACAGTTGTTAAAAATATAAAAAAGCTTCGAACAAAAACAAATATTACAAACAGTAAAAAGAAAAAAAACGGGAGCGAGAGCTTGCGTGCAAGGATTTCGTTTCACGCGAGATTGCCGCGGACTTTTTGTTCCTCAATTATTATCGGGCACTCAAATTGAAACGGTAGGTATTTATTTAATCTACTTTATGTTTGTACTAAATTACTTTAAAAAGATTATGCCACTATGTTACTAAGAGATTTACCCCCATAAATCACTATCACTTCACTACATAGTATAAAACAAAGTCGCTTTTCCTGTCCCTATTTCCCTATGTATGCTTAAATCTTTAAAACTACGAAACGGATTTTGATGCGGTTTTTTTTTAATAGATAGAGTGATTCAAGAGGAAGGTTTATATGTATAATACATGCATAATATAGCCGTGCGAAGCCGGGGCGGGTCGCTAGTATTTAATAAACCATTTTAGTTAAAGTGTGTTTTGACACTTTTGCACTTTTACGGATGATAAGTGTACGAAAGTGACATATCACATTTTAATTTAACTAAAGAAAGAAGGCTCATTAAATATCAATAAGGGTGGTATATACCTAATCAAAGCATCATAAAGTAGGTAATAGAAATATTTTCAAAGAAAAAATTATTGCTGCGCGACAAAATTTGAGCTGAATTTACAAGTGTGACGAAGCCAACTACGCCACAGGTGAATTGTGGTGCATTTGACTTTGTTTATTTTACGCGCATTGAAGTTCGTGCAATTTTTGAATGTGCATTTTTCTCAGAAAATATTTCAAGAAATCAAATGTCCGAGTACAGGCTTTAAAAAGAAGAATATGCTTAGAAATCTTACTATTAGGTCCTACCTAATATTCGACAATGTGGCTAAATTGACACTGACAAAACGTAATAATGCAATATTAAATTCTGAGATAAGCTAAATAATTTTTCAATAATACTAAAAGTAGGTACAATACGAATTATTCAAAACTACCTGCGCCCCGCGGTTTCACGCGCGTTATACCCATCGCATGGGTATTATCGAGATAAAAATAGTAGCCGCAGAGTACTCGCTCGCCCGAACGAAACGCGGCGCGGGCGGTCGCTGTTTTTCTTTGATTTGAATTTTGTAAATTATACCATGACCTCCCTTAAATTTTAAAAACTATATTTTATCAAACTCTTTTAAATTGAATTAAATATTTATTTCTTCCATGTACAGATTTGTTTGCCTTTAATTTTTTGCTGTAAGTACTTACCTATAAATGCTTACCTATGAATTTCTAAAAATAATCTAAAATTTTCCATCCGAGGCTTTATAAATAGCAATTGAAATATAAACCTTATAATTTTTTGCGCACTTAACTTAATATTTGCGTTTGCAGACATGTTTTTTGCACAGTAAATAAAAACTTAACCGAGCTCGAAATGACTTTGTAACTGAGTTATTTTGACAAACTGTTTTAAGTTCTAACTTATAACCAATAAAATTGTTATTATTTATGTTTTATTTATGCTTAGATCGCTGATGTAGTTAATACTTACTATGTTATAAAATACTAGCTGCGCTCCGCTGTTTCACCCGCGTAACTCCCGATCCCGTGGGAATATCGGGATAAAAATTAGCCTATAACCTTCCTCGATAAATGGACTATCCAACACAAAAATAATTTTTCAATTCGAACCAGCAGTTTCTGAGATTAGCGCGTTCAAACAAACAAACAAACAAACTCTTCAGCTTTATAATCTTAATATATATAAATCTCGTGTCACAATGTTTGTCCTCAATGGACTCCTAAACCACTTAACCGATTATAATAAAATTCGCACACCATGTGCAGTTCGATCCAACTTGAGAGATAGGATAGCTTACATCCCGATATTCCCACGGGATCGGGAGTTACGCGGGTGAAACCGCGTAGGGCAGCTAGTATTAGTATAGATATTCTAAAAGTCATTTATACGGAGGCCCATTGTGTCCACAGATTTGCACTTTTTGATGTATTTGTGAAAAAGGTGACGTACCTACTCACGTTTATAAATCCTGGAGATTATAAATAAAACTCGTGTTTTGCATAGTTAAGTTATTATTAATTAAAATTGTCAAGTTAAATTCATTTAAAAACAGTTCAGTATAAACTTGCAAATAATCACGTAGGTATTTAAAAACTAAACATTACTTACAATAAAAACCAAAAAAAATTATAAAACTAAAACAAATTACACAAAAAATTATATAAATAAATTACTAATTAAAAGTAATTTTTGTTTATTACAACTATAATTTAATAGCTAATCTTGTTACGTAGTGTGTCGTAGGGTTAACGAAATTCTCCAAAGAAAAGACATCAACGCGTAAGTTCGTAGCGTCGAACTGTATTGTATAGTAGGTTTTCATCAATGGCTTTCAATAAATATTACCAGAAGTAGACAGGATAATAATAACATATTTTCGTTGCAAAATTTTGTATCTACTAAGTAGTACAAAATCGCCCAGACTAGTGTGACTTTTATGTTCTACGCAGAGGAGGTTACGATGCGCAGAAAATAAAAACAACGATAAAGGTTTTGTATGAAAATTGTAATACCATAATATCTACTTCAACTTCACTTTCTTGTCCGTCCAAAGATTGCTTGGAAGAGATCGCTCTTAAGCGATAACGCCTTTTAATTTGTCTATCTCTATTAACATTTTAATCTCTCTAGTTTTCAAACACTGACTCGTCACGTCTGAATTGTCGTCGCAGCATGATACATTTTTCTGCCGGGCAACAGGCAAAATGTACGGTGAGTTATACGTTAAGTTGAGTAATTTTTCAGATATTATGTAGAGTTAATAAGAGTCTTATCGTCTATTATCATTTTTAATTTTGTTTTCCTATTTTGCCGCTCATAAGTTCACTCGGGAGGCTTATACACTAATTAACATATTTTTTAGTTTAATAACCAATACATGTTAAAAAAAAAAAGTTCCAATTATAATCAAACACGACGTAAAAATAAATGGAAAAATGAACCAAGCAATGTTCTTTACCTAGGTCAGCGTTTGACCACTATTACACCTGCTTGATGGTAGGTGACGATGGTCTAAGATGAAGCACGCTTTCCTCTAAGATATCATCTTCTTCTTTGTATCGATAACACAAATTAAAGAGGAATTGATGAGGTAGGGTCAGATCCGCTAAAGTGTGCTGCCAGGTCTTTGGTGATAAAGATAGAAGATACCTGTTCACGCACGACTTGAAAAATCCCATGATACCATCCCCTTTCTGTACGATAAAAGAACGAAGAAGCAAAGCACTTATTTTATTTTTAGTGCAATTATCTTCAAAATAAGAACTCATGCTAGAGACTATTTCGTACTAACGTAGTTTTTTTAGGCGGGGTGCATAGTTTTATGCTGTAAATTTAAGATGGAAGAGTTCTTCGCATGTCTAAGCATTAGAACCATAAAACTTATAAAACCAAGCAAATTCCTTTAACAAATGAAACAAAACCATACAATTCTGGGCTTTCATTCGACATTCGATAAAGTTACGGAATCAACACGCTTCATTGACCGGGGACAGGTTGTAACAAAAGCCCTGATACACACATACCGCTTTATTAATACCTATGTACAGAGGTATTTGTCTGTTTGTCCTATAGGTGAGCGAACTTTGATGTGCAATCTGTGTATTATGTGTCTGTATCATATAATAATAGGAAGTTTTCTTTTGAAGTTTTATTACAGACGAGTATTACTAGCACCATATTTACTCATGTGCCAGCACTGCTTGCGCCAAAAATGCAGGTTTAAGTAGAGGTAAACATTCAGATTAGTAAAATCTTATTTATTGAAATCATTAGTTTCGGAGCTCGATGCCGAATAAGCAAACATAAATGTCAAAAAAAATGACCAAATAATTTTCTCTTCCTATTCTGTTATCAAATTAAAGACAATGCAGTCATAGAATTTGACGCTTGTACCGTTCTTTTCTTCTAAATTTCTTGAATGCAGTACAGTTATGAATTGACAAACTGAATAAATGTTTGGTTTTTTTAGAAACTCTTCCAATTAAATAAATATTGCAGAATATTTATTATTTTAATTATTATTATTTTATTTTAAAGTACCTAATTGTTTTTTTTTTAGATTTTAAAGTTTACCTGTTTATTCTATGATTTACCTGTCTAGTTATTCTACAATTTGGTATTATAAAAGTAATCAATTTTCTATTATTTTCTTTTTAGACTTAGGTACAAGTTATAAATAAAAGTCAAAGGAAATAAATTGAATAATCATAGAATATAAATGTTTGTAGTTTAAAGCTTTATTCTAAGTTATTTTTATTTGTTTTAAATTATTTTTGGTACTTATTTATTTTATTTCGATAATAAATCCTTTAGTTTACACTTAACGAATATCTTCAATATGTTTCCTTTTATATCTAAAGTTGTGTGCATGTGTGGTAGTAAATTTTCTAGTGATATTTCTTAGGCAATTATAAACATACCTTAGAGTCCTGTTGTGAAATCAATACCTCCCTTACACACATAGAAAGTCATAAAACAATCACTAGTCTAATACACACATCACTCACACAACATTACTGTACCACATACAAAAGTTTTTTTTTCTATAAAAAACACATAATGTTCATACTTTACCATAGATTCAAAAATTTCATGAAAATTGTCATTTTTGTCATACCGGATCGCGTTGTCATCACGCGTCGGACGCATGAATGCGTAACAACCTGACCATTAGCTTGCGTGGACGCAACTGAATTCACCTTGCAAGGCCCACTATACACCTCTCACTTCAACTTACCTCTCTCTGTCTAGCGGGCATTGTGCTTGGGACCGGCTTACACCGCTTGACAATAAATTACGTATAGGAATCTAATCAGTTTAATAGATGTGTGATTTTTTTTTAATTCTGACCGCTTCTCCTAATGGCCAGGACATTGATCTGTGGAGATTTAGTAGTGCCTCTACGATTTTGAGGGAGAAAAACTCGTTTTATTTAGCGGTTTACAAAAACTTTGAATTCTTACGAACGTTAATTAATAATACATTGACGGAAAAATATTAAATAGAGGTAAAAATTTTGATATATATTTTCCAATACTTCAAATTATCCGTAGGTATTCATTTAACAAAAACACAGAAACAGATACGTTTAATAGTTGCACCCCAACTGACAAGACGTATGTGAAATAATTAAAAATCAAAAATAATTTGAAAGTTTTTGGTCGTCTCTTCGGCTGAAATTCGACAAAATATCTACCTAAACAAGAGTTTAGGTAGATATTTTGAATGCCGAATGCGTATTCTGTCTGTTGGGTGAAGACACCCAACAGACAGAATACGCATTCGGCCAGCAGATAGAATACGCAAGATCCTACATTCTCCATATAAACAGTAGGTATACTACTTTCAAATAGAATTTCAAATACCTATCTTTCTTAATATATATAAATCTCGTGTCACAATGTTTGTCCTCAATGGACTCCTAAACCACTTAACCGATTATAATAAAATTCGCACACCATGTGCAGTTCGATCCAACTTGAGAGATAGAATAGTTTACATCTTAATTTATCCCGATATTCTCACGGGATCGGGAGTTACGCGGGTGAAACCGCGGAGCGCAGCTAGTCTACATATAAGTTCCAATCACCATTTATTACCGTGCATTGAGTAACAACGTCCAAAGAAGGTAGAATAGACTAAACACTTATTATCGACAACTTGCCAAGAAATTTGACGACCCAGTTGGCACAATGGTCACCATGCCGGACTGCCAAACACAGGGTTGCGGGTTCGATTCCCGCCTCAGACAAGTATTTATGCTTAGATATTTGTCTGTGGTCTGGTCGTTTCTATGTATTATAAGTATATATTTACAAAAGAAAATTATATAAGTAGTATATCCGTTGTCTAGCACCCATAACACAAGTCTAGTTACTTAGCTTGGGGCTAGATGGCGATGTGTGGAATGTCCTGCAATATTTATTTATTTATTTATTTATACGCAAATCCTACATTCTCCATAAACAGTAGGTATACCTACTACTTTCAAATAGAATTTCAAATACCTATCTATAAGTTCCAATCACCATTTATTACCGTGCATTGAGTAACAACGTCCAAAGAAGGTAGAATAGACTAAACACTTATTATCGACAACATGCCAAGAAATTGTGTCATCAAATCGCGCGATCTATTTTCACACCAAAAAAACTAAAAAAATAGTTTGCAAATTTTGACCGACAACTTACATACGAACAGTGCATGTTAAATAAAAGCTTGTAAAAATGGTGCAATTTTTGGTCCTGTTTAAAAGAGGAAAAGAAAGAAAGAAGAGACTTTTAAGTTTGGAATGAAAATATTCACTTTTTACTGTTTTAAACGTGTTGTACACCTCGCGTGTTGTTTCTGTTTTTCTGTTTTGTAAAGGTTCTTGAGTGGCGGCCGCGATGCAACGCGAAACGGAGTGTTGGGAGAACAGCTACTCGGTGGACCGACGACATTGTGGCGGTCGCGGGTAGTCAGTGGATGGAGGCGGCTCAGGACCGCTGTTTGTAGCGTCGTCGTATGGGGGAGGCCTATGTCCAGCAGTAGACGTGTATAGGCTGATATGATGATGATTATAATGACTGTTTTCAACCTAACACTCCAGGGTTAAATTTTCAGGTCAGGTTCAGCATAACCCATGGTAATCAAGATTACATAAAAATATTTTTAGTGGGAAAGCTCAATCTCGAAATCACTTTCGCCAACAATTAAAGGTACGAATAAGTACAAAGATTCAGATCGTACAAAGTTAAAACAGATCGTTTTTTGAAGGCAAAAAAAGTGAACGGCTGCCTTTAAAAGCGAACGGTCGGCGAACGGTTGCCCGAAAGGATGTCAGCAGTCTGTTCCTGCCTTAGGTAACAAACTTGCGTATCCACCTTATTATGAATTCCTTAGAATAATTCTCTCATTAGATCCCATTTAAACAAAATACTTTGCTGTTTAAAGACTGATTATGGTGTCAAAAGAATTGAGTAACTTTATTTCGTACAACGTTTGATAGTTGCAATTTTTAACCAACTCTTTTGGTGGAAAAATCAAGATACGACAAATTAGAAAAACCTCAAAAAAATGGCACAAACAGACATAACTTAGTAATATTTTTCTTAGTTAAGTTTTTTAATAAGAAATAAGCCACTTTTTATCCCGATTTGTCAACAGGATAGATACTAAAGCCCAAAATCAAGGAGTGCAAATAGTACCTAACTATAGATAAAATACAACAATTAGGTACTTAACTTTTTACCCGACTGCTAAAAAAGGTTTATGTTTTTCGCACCTATCTTTGTAACTTTGTTTGTAATATTCTTGATTCCCTTATAATTATCTTCCAAACCACTTGATGGATTTCTTTTATTAAGGTATCTTTAGATTTGTCTAATTAGTCAAAGTGTTCTAAGATACATGATATACAAAAAAACTTAATCCATCCATTTCAGCCTCTGCTTGCCCATTCTAGGACGTAGGCCTCCTCCATTCCCTTCCTCTTCCAACGGTCTAAAGCCGTTTTATCACTGATTAGCAGCGCTCCGGGGAAATTCCGGGATAAAAACTACCGCGTAACTCCCGATCCCGTGGGAATTTCGGGATAAAAACTAACCTATGTTATTCCCAATGAATCAATGTATCCTCATACAAAGTTTCATCAAAGTCGGTCCAGTAGTTTCAGAGCCCATTCGTTACAAACATAAAAATGAAAAAATCTTTCCTCTTTATAATATTAATATAGAAAAAAACTGGTTGCCTGTAAAGTCGGTATACGGGCGAAAGTTTTACGTGACAACAACTGTGCTCGAGTGGAAGGGACACGTGCCTTTCACTTTTTATGTCTGTCTCTCTCGCTCTTAGGCGGGCTAACCATGCCCGAGTGGAAGGGACGCGTGCCTCTGACTCGCTCTCATTGTGAGCGCATAACGTCAGCGGAGCGTAACGCAGTTTCTTGAAGTGTCACCCGGCAAACCAATTTATAAAACGTTGTCACGTCAAAACTATAAGAAATAATATGCCAGTAAAACTCAATGCAGTAACCAATCACATTATAGGAATCAAAGAAACAATACCTTTACAGGAGAATATTATAATTTGTAATACTCACAATAAGGATCATGGCTCCAGATGACAAAAACTTGATTTTCCTCACATGTTAAACTAGGGATGGGAAAAGAAAAGTGCAATCCGTAAAGAATAATGGCAAAACTTCGAACAAAAATTACTTGTTTGCAAGGAGGTCACGTTCTTGAAGTTCTTATATGTGTAATGGCGTCAGATGCTGATGAAGAAAATGAAAAACATGTGACTGTATCTTTTTTTCACATTTAGTTCACAAAATACTATCAATTTCTTTAAGTGTACATGCTCATTATTTCATCCGGTAAAATACAATTTAGCCCAATAAAAAATTATTAAATCACTTACAATTAATTACAAAATAATTAATTAGGTTATCTAAGAAATAGTTAACTATAAATAAAAAAACTACATTACACACACATTTTTGCATAATCAATACATTATTTTTATTCGAAATTCATAATTTTAAAAAATTTAGTATCAGAAACTAGATGCTAGATCTATTGGCAAACGTTTTTTAGTATTAATTTAAGAAAAAACGTGTGCTTAAAATGTTTATTTATCTAATTGATTAGCATAGAAGTACGATGATGAATAAAATATAAATGTTTACACAAGTTTATAAACAGGTAGTGGATTTAATGTTACTTTATTACACACTGAATGAACTTTACTGAATTAAGATTGACATAAAATATAACCTATCTAAAGAAATGGCATTAGGAACATTACAATTTTAATACAATTTGCTTAGTAATGTTTACTATTCGATTAATGTTCAATTACTAAACGGTAAATTTAAGAGTTCTATAAATAAAATAAATAAATAAATAAATAAATATTTCAGGACATATTACACATCGCCATCCAGCCCCAAGCTAAGCAACTTAATGCTTGTGTTATGGGTGCCAGATAACGGATAAACTACTTATATACTTTTTTTTTTGTAAATATATACATATTATACATATAGGAAACACCCAGAACCAGAAACAAGAATTTATGGCCAGCATAAATACTTGTTCCCGGCGGGAATCGAACCCGCAACCTTCTGCGTCGCAGTCGGGTGTTCGCCCGACGCGCCACAGAGGTCGTCTATAGAGAGAGTTCTATAAATTAAACGTTGTTTGTAAACATGTAGTAAAATTATATGTAATAGGCATGATTTAATTATAGTACAGTTCATTTATTTTATTTATGATTGTATTCTAATCAAACTACTGTAACGTTATTATTTTTGTAAGTATGTACCTACTTTAATTTTATTGTAACAACTTAAAAGATTCAAATTTAACTCAATGTTAAATGATCAGATTTTTGATGGAAAACTATAAATCATTCTGTGTAATATATTATTTTTTTATGACGACCCAGTTGGCACAATGGTACCATGCCGGACTGCCAAACACAGGGTTGCGGGTTCGATTCCCGCCACAGACAAGTATTTTGCTTGCGATATTTGTCTGTGGTCTGGTTGTTTCTATGTATTATAAGTATATATTTACAAAAGAAAAGTATATAAGTAGTATATCCGTTGTCTAGCACCCATAACACAAGTCTAGTTACTTAGCTTGGGGCTAGATGGCGATCTGTGGAATGTCCTGCTATATTTTTTTTTTTTACGGATCGTGCCTTTTACAGCACTACCCGACTCACCTTCCGATGCGGTACGCCCGTCAAACCGACAGTGCTTTGCTTTGCTTATTGACTTTTAAAGCAACTTTTAACGGGTATTTACAAATGGTGGCCCATTACTGTTCGATTTACGTATAATGACCGATGCCGGTAAACACGCCAAAGCGACAATGTTTTGCTCATCGACTACAACGTTTTAAGCACTTTTTTACGGATATTGACGGATGATCTCGATGTCGACTCCCGTCACGTCCTGAAGGCCAATTCTCGTAAATAACATTGTTCAAATTACATTTCAATATCATTTCGGTTGCATTTCGATCTCAAATAATACCTTCAAAGTAGCTCAAAATACCCTCAAAGTTAGCTTTTTGTACAAAAAAACTGACTTTGAAGCTATCTTTTGCAATCGAAATGCAATCGGGATGATATTGAAATGTAATTTAAACAAAATTATTTACGAGAATTGGCCTTCAGATTCACGTATATTTCAAATGCGGTAAGCCCATCAAAGCGACAATGGTATTGCCCAGACTATAACGTTTTAAGCAACTTTAACGTTGTAACTTTTTACGGATATTTACGGATGTTGCCGTCCCCCATCACTACCCAATCCACGTATCTCCCAACAACAAAAATGTTTTTCTCATCGACTATAACGTTATAACTTTTTACGGATATTTACGGATGCTGACAACCCATCACTACCCAATCCACGTATCTCCCGATGCGGTGAGCACGTCAAACCGACAATGTTTTGCTTAGCTCGACGCATCTCCGGATTTATTGACAATAAAGGCAGGAGTTGTTTGTTTACGGTAAACTTACGATGTTCGCGGTTAACTTACGATGTGCTGCAAAAAGTGAAATAATCTGCTTAGTATGTATTTATGTACTTTTCTGTACATCTACCACGATTTGTTTACGTATGTATCCTTCCTTATTCTAATCTTTGGTTTGACGACCTCTGTGGCGCGTCGGGCGAACACCCGACTGCGACGCAGAAGGTTGCGGGTTCGATTCCCGCCGGGAACAAGTATTTATGCTGACCATAAATTCTTGTTTCTGGTTCTGGGTGTTTCCTATATGTATAATATGTATATATTTACAAAAAAAAAAGTATATAAGTAGTTTGTCCGTTATCTGGCACCCATAACACAAGCATTAAGTTGCTTAGCTTGGGGCTGGATGGCGATGTGTAATATGTCCTGAAATATTTATTTATTTTAATCTATACTAATACTAGCTGCGCCCCGCGATTTCACCCGCGTAAGTCCCGATCCCGTGGGAATGCCTATGTGTTAATCCACGTCTCCAGCTATCTAGATACCGAGTTTCATCGCAATCGGTCCATTATTTTTTGCGTGAAAGAGTAACAAACATACATACACACACACACACACACACACAAACTTTCACATTTATAATATTAGTAGGATAGGATTATAAAGCTGAAGAGTTTGTTTGTTTGAACACGTTAATCTCAGGAACTACTGGTTCGAATTGAAAAAATCTTTTTGTGTTGGATAGTCCATTTATCGAGAAAGGCTATAGGCTACTTTTTATTTTGATTATATCCACGGGATCGGGACTTACGCGGGTGAAACCGCGGCGTGCAGCTCATATGTAATAGTATAAATGTGAAAGTTTGTGTCTTAGTTATGTTTGTTACTCCTTCATCCAAAAACTAAAAAAACGATTGTATTCCAATTTGAAATAACTTTAGTACCTAGAGTACCTACCAACCCTTTTTATTTTCAATCATTTTACAATATTTTTGTTAATGAAATACATACTATGTCTCGTAATTCGTTAACAACACCACTAATATCATTTAGAAGTGTGATTTAAATATTGTTAATCAAATTTTATTTTTATTTTGTTCTCCTTCTTGCTCTCCCTCTTTTTTTTTTGATTAAAATTTCCTTCTTTAGTAATAGTCCTCTTCCAACCTTTTACAAACAAAATTACTTTCTATTAGCGATATTGCTCAACGACAGAATTTTTTGTATGAAATTGACATAATGCATTGTATGAAATTGGCTTAGGATGAAATTTGTGTGCCATTTATTTTTCTTTAACGCAATACCACGTGACTTTTTGTTGGTTGATGTCAATATCATACAAAAATAAAGAAAAAAAAATCGCGCTTGGCAATATTGCTAATGGAAAGCAATCTTGTCTAAGGGGGCAGTTCCTTCTCTCTCGATCTTTCGCCTTGTTGTGTCCAGCAAGTTAAAAACAGATTTTCTTTTCACTTCCTCCCATTGCTGTTCATAAAATAATCCTTAACCTAATCACAATACAGTCCATTTCACAAACCACTCCCAACTCATAAACAATCAATCATAAACTATAAAAAAAAGCAGTTAATTTTTAAAACGTTACTACGAAACCAGTATCCGTATATTCGAACCAGTAATTTATTTAATTAAATAATTGCAGTTCACTTTAAAATAAAAATTGCGAACTTTCATTCATACTATAGCACATTAACGGTAATATGAAAAACAATGAAGTTACGGGCTACGGGGCAAGTTAAGCCAAGTTACTGCCCACTGGCGATCTCTCGAAATAAATCAAACGAAGACAATTAAACGAAATTAAACACGGGCTTGTAATTAAAAATGATTGTATCTGAACGTGTCAATTATGGACAAATACTTATTGGACCACCTACTGGATGTTTAAATGTTTTTCAATTATTTTTGTGGAAGAGTTTTTTTAAAACCGGAATAGAAATTAGTTTGAATGCAGTTTTGAGATGGTAAGCGGGTGTTACTTTCTTCATACAAATGTAATCTCTTATTTTGCCTCAGTGGTTTCCAACCTTTTTCATTTTGTCACACCCCTGTGACTTAGCTGTAATAAAAAATGAGTATAGTAAGTACATATACCTAAATTGACTGTATGAAACATCAAAAAAATTTACGAAATTACCCATATCTGGGTAATTTCGTAATTTTTTTTTATAATATAATATGATGAGTGAAAATACATTTAATTCTCTAAAAACTTTTAAACGTTCTGCAAGCGAGGCTCAGATTTTTGTTTTCCCTTATAATCCCAACTCCCCAACTAATTATTTAGGAAGAGGGAAGAAGGCGCTTTTCTCTGCACTTTTTCGATCTTCTTTTGTTCTAATACAGGTGACATTTTCCCATTGACGAATACTGGAGAGTGTAGACCTTATTTTATAACTAACATTTTCTTCTTTTGTGTTTCATATTTATCATTTGCCCTTGAGGAATAGTAGATGGTACAGTAACTGATTTCTGAAGCAAACTCCTGCGCCTCCTAACACGATCTCTCTCTTCACGCAGGATCATTTGCTAATAAAGCCAAGCTTTTATTAAAATTAGTACTCAAGAAATGACCATTATATACCTACCTATATCCGTTAAATATAAATATCTATATGCGTAGTATATACAGGTGTTTTAAGTAATTCCAATAGTCGTTAATATCACAAGTTAAGAGCCCGTAAAACAAAAGTTTTAGGTCCCAAACATTGTATTCAACTGAGTCATCTTTGACCAAACATTTCTCAGAAAAACACATTATTAAAATGTCACCAAAACCATGCCCAATTAAATACAGAAGTGACATTTTTATTATTTTATATAGTCCGAGATAATAATATAAAATTAAAATAAACCGCGGAGTTTTATGCATGTAAAATCGTAAATCCATCCCCATTATAGCTACAATTTAAACGTTCGATTTTAAAAGTAACATTATAATCTAAATTAGGTATTTCGTGTTAGTTGCCGCTAGAGGAGATAAGTTACCAGAGTGGCTTTGGTTAACAGTAAACAGTTAAAAAACGCCGCTCCGTCCGAAACTCAATTATCTATACGACCAATTGTCCAAAGGCCGGTTCAATAAAATTAATCTGAACACTGCCGACACCATTACCTACGAGACCGTATTAATCTCGAGCGTTGATTAGTAAGACTATAAAGCGGAAGTATATATCAGAAAAATGCGGTTAATGAGTACCCGAACTCAACATTTTATGGGCGATCGTTAAAGTGACCGTCAATTGTCTAATTGTTGCTCACTTTACAAGTAACATAGAGTCGACATCGTGAGAATCTGCCGAATTTACGGTGAAAGTGTGGACATAGACGATTTTGTGACAACACAGTTTACTACAGTTTGGAATCTCTACTTACACCTACTCTAACCAGCTCCCATAGACAAGATTACTTTCCATTAGCGATATCGCCAATCGACAGACTTTTTTTGTATGAAATTGACATAATGATTATGATATTAACTTAAACTTGTTTACCTTTTTTTTCTCTAACGCAAGACCACGTAATTTTTCGTTGGCATAATTATGTCAATTTCATACAAAAAAATAAAGTCTATCGATTGGCGATATCGCTAATGGAAAGTAATCTTGTCTAAGAGGGAATTTAGTACCTATACCCGGAATTAACCTGAGTAAACAAAGTCTACTAAGGTGGTATACCTATACTCAGTACATCACTAAATCACCCCAGGTAAATTAAATAGACGGAACCAATTTTTTGAGTGCCGATAATATCCTAAACTCGTGACAGGTAAAATATTTTTCATGAATATTTCCCAAATTACTGAAAAAATATATACAAATTATCGACAAATATACTCCATTAGTGGATTTTGTATGTATATATTTTTATTTTGAGCTGTTTCCATACATATTTTCTTAAATAAAAAGCTGTTCTAGCAGTCGTATTTCGTGGTCTCAGGAAGTCCATGAGCTCGTTCTATCCTGCCCTTTCTTCCACAAGACAACGAGGTGCACGAAGGATAGCCATCAACACATGGTGAAAGTTCCAATTTCACGCACAAAGCGTCACTCATCCACTTATCTCGTACGCACTGCTAAGAAGTGGAACTCTCTTCGACCTCATCTTCGCTTCCCATCAGGAAAAAAAACATCATCAAATTGTCTTAAGGAACAGCATAGAGTTAAAAACATACTAACTGCGAAGCTAACTGCATGACAATTTTACAACAAGAGATTTATCATAATTTCTCCGTAATTAAGAACTAGTGTTTTGTCAATTCGAGTAAGCCACAACGAATGTCTTCGCGGACTAGTGGTGCTAATTTGTTTTATAGAACTTTACTGACACAGCTGAAATGTCACGAGACACGACTGTAAAGTAAGGACGTGTTTCCGAACTGTAATTTCACTTGGTATCCTCCAAATTCAAATTGTACGTACAACGAATAATATTGAGTGTCGATTTGTTTTTTATTGTATAAATAGCAGTAAACAGTAGGTGACTACTTAGTTTGTTTTCTAAGCAACACAGTAAAATAAGCAATTTCAAATGTTATTGGTTACATTAAAATTATATTACCTACCTATGTTTAGTATTTTCTATTTCATTATCTAATGTCTTATGTTATATTTAGCTAATGTTTTTTTTATATTGTCAATAGTTGTTTTTTTTCCCTTTTCAAAAGGAATAACCCAAATTGAAGGTCAAACTTATACCTACCTATTTGTACAAAATATTAAACAGTAGGTATTTAGACACCCTCTTCACACGTGACCAATAAAAAAATACCTATACACAACAAAAGGGCGTTACGGCTAGTTAACCGACAAAAACAAATTAAACTGAATTAGGTGCGAATTCCACAATTTTCAGGCCAATTAGGCATCACCCTCAACAACACCATAATAAAACAATCTGAACTTTAACTCAAAGGAATACAGTTTGATTTGCTGTTTTAGAGTCGATAGCACGAGCTACGTTTTATGTAACAATTACTGGGTTAACAGTGCATGTAATGCTTCGATTGGTATAAAAACAAATTGTTGGTGTGAATAGTCGTCACGGTGTGTAGGCACCTTAAATAATAGGTATTAGTTCTGCGAACAGTAGACCTTGCGACCGCAAACTTTTTTATACAATTAATAGCAGTCTTGGAGATAGTATAAAATAAAGTCACTTTTCGCCGTCCCTATGTCTCTATTTCCCTTTGTATGCTTAGATCTTTAAAACTATGCAACGGATTTTGATGCGGATTGTTTTAATAGATAGAGTGATTCAAGAGAAAGGTTTATATGGACCCACTCCGGCTTCGCACGGCTATATTATACATGCATAATATAGCCGTGCGAAGCCGGAGCGGGTCGCTAGTAAATAATAAAATAATCATCGAATCTGACTTCCTAAGGCGGAGGTATCGAGTAGCAAACTCAAAGTCAAAATACTTTATTAAAATTTGCATAAAATCAAATTGAAACGTCCTATAAACCACACCACGGAAGCTGTGACGGATGTGATAAAGCCAAAATCAACATTTTTTATTCATTTATGTTAAAGTTTGTACAAAGATCACATAGTTACGTCTTATAAACTAAGTTAGGATGGGTGCCTTCGAAAAGTGCCCGCCAATGAGAAGTAGGCACAAGTAATTTATGGATTTTTTTTGTGATTATGCTCACCAAGGTCAAGATTACAAATATTGGAAGGTATTATTGTAGCCCCTGTTTTGCCCCTTTTGGAGGAATTACCACTCCATTCAAAAATCCCCGACGGCAAAATGTAGGATAACTTAAAAAGGGTATATTATATAAAATTGTTGTAAAGTATTTTGCGTTTGACTGCTATCGGAGCGAAATCTTTGATTTCATTCTAAAAGTTAAACAAAGCTGCACAAATCCCCAACTACAAAACCAAGCACCTAGTTACATTACAAATTGTACTCGTGCCTATTCAAATGGGACGACAGGGACCCGGTACCCAATTAAACTGATAAGTGGCAACACTGGCACCCGACAGAGTCGCACGGCACTTGTCGCTGCGACGTATTGTCGCACGTCGCATTCATGTTGTCATGCCAACAACATGCCAACAAAAATGTTGCCTCTTTAACAGTACCGATGCCGCGGACAAAAAAGCATTTGGATTGAATATTGACAATATACTAATGTGAATTGAATTGAAAAGAATTTTCTTACCCATTACATTGTACAATGTACAGTACGTATGCTAGGGAATTCAACATTGCTCTTACAGTGAAGGAGAACATCGTGAAGAAACCTGCAGTTTTATTGTCTACAGACGTATTGACTAGTTATTTCCTCTGTGAGGAGGCTCACAGCTAAGCGACGCTCGCTGACCGTTCACGGTCGTGCGGGTTAAGCGACGCCTGGCCCGGTCATTACTTCGATGGGTAGCCAATTAGTAGTGTAGCAAAAATGTGTTTTCGTGAGTCCCTCCGTGCTTCGGACGGCACGTTAAGCCGTTGGTCCCGGTTGCTACCTCTAGTAGCAGTCGTTAGGTCAAGTTAGAGGCCTTAAGGCGATCTGAAAACTCTAACAATAGGTGAGCCACACCACTATACGAGAAGAAGAAGAAGATTTCCTCTAGACTCAGTCAACTAAGCTATTTATTCAATCGTTTAACATGAAATATGCGAAATAATTATTTTAAAATACAAATAAGATAGCTATACGTCCTTTGCTATATATGTTTATAATATTCGCTTATTTCTTTCGATTGTTTTAGAGCTTTTGACGCCATCCAGAGGACCATGGTCAACTAAGCTGAGAGGGTGGCATATGTATAGGTATGTTTGGAAATTCTATTCAATCTAATACAAGTCCCGGCAATCTTACGGAGAAGATAAACATCGTGTTGAAGAGTTCTTTCCCCAGGACATGGTCGACTAAGTTGAAAGGGTGGTATAGGTTTTGAGCAATGTTAATCCATCTTATAGGTACATCTTCTAGCGCCTGATTGGCATGCTGGAAAACTCAACTCTTCACGGACGAAGTCACTGAGGCTAGTTTTTAATACTTACTAGCGACCCGCCCGCCGCGGCTTCGCACGGCTATATTAAGCATGTTTTATACTTATACACCTTCCTCTTGAATCACTCCATCTATTAAAAAAACCGCATTAAAATCCGTTGCGTAGTTTTAAAGATTTAAGCATACATAGGGATATAGGGACAGAGAAAGCGACTTTGTTTTATACTATGTACATAGTGAAGTGATGTAATTAGTATAATTTTTTATGCAGTTCTTTTGTTCTCAGTACAATGGGCGTAGACTTTTAAGAGGCCTTTTCGGGCTACTTATAAACAAAAAGACTTGACCATTATTAAAATAATAAGGACACAATACAACCTTCCTTTTACGAAAGCATTGTTCCGACAACAATAATTTTGAGCAGTAAAACTCATTATTGCCCCCGGCTTACCACTTCTCAATACCAAAATATAAAGATAATTTCACACTATTATAGCTAAAATAATTATAGTGTATAGTACCTATAGACTATAATAGTGTTATAACAGTAGACACGTGCTGCAATTATTTTTACAGCACTTAATCATATACATACCTATCTATTTGTAATCAATTCGTGTATAACACAATGTTCTGAGGGTTTTGAAATGTAATTTTTTTACGTGATGACGTTTAATAAAGCAATGCCAATATGACAAATAAGGAATATGATGTAATATTTCCTGTAATAAATAAAAAAAAACGATCATGTGGACAGAAGTCATAAGTTTTATATAGAAAAGAAACAATGCTCTTAAACCATTTTCCAGGAAGAAAATGGGGAGTTTTGTTTTCCTCTACACTTTTAATGCCCGGTTTTTGAGGTCATTTTGTCGACGGAAACCGGGCATAAGTCGCTTTAAATCTGTCAAGTCCATAACTTCATCAATAGATTACCTGCCTTATTAACCCTACGGAAAATCTCACCTACCTAATTACCATAAACTTACAAATAAGTATTTCAACCACTTAGTAGGGTGTAGGTACTTACTTCGTTCACAAGTTCCATTGATACGTCTCTCTTTTACTGTACAAAGGTGATTCAAAGGTAATTGGGTGTTAGGTAGTCTGTTTGTTTGTCTGTCTGTCTTTTGCGTTGTTTTATAATGTTTACTCGGTCTTGTGCTTATTTGCAAACAGATAAAAATATTTTTAGAGGCGCTGAAGTTTCATCTACTTTTTTGTTGCTTGATTTATTTATTTATTTTTATAAATGATAGGTCAGCGTTTGACAACTATCACACCTATTATACCTGATGGTAGATGACGATGCGGTCTATGATGTAGCACGCTTTCCTAGAAGATACCTATTCACTCGCGACTTGAAGACCCCCAAATTGTACACGTCAGGAAAGACTGACGCAGGCAACCGATTCCATTCCCTTGCAGTACGAATAAGGAATGACGAAGCAAAATGGTGCGAACGTCAGGTATTGCCAGAAACGGTGCCTCACATCAGTCTGCCTGGTTGTATGACGAAAGAATGGAGATGGCAAAATTAGGTCGTGGAGTTCAGATGCACACTCCCCGAAATGTATCCGATAAAAGACCGACAAGCTCACCACCTTGCGACGATGTTTGATTGAAAAATATATTCATTCCATGGACATGGGTCGCGATTGCGTTATATAATTACTAGTTATTATAATATCAACTAGAGAACCGGACGTTTCGATGGAGTTTCACTGATCGTGGTCACGGTAAAACTCTCGGGAGTAATATTTATTACGCGATCGCGATCCAAATGTTTAGAAAAGTTGATATTGTTTTATGTACCATTTGTAGGTAAGTTTGGTCTTATGCATCGAAATTTCATACATTTTTGTATAATTTAAAAACAAAAATTCCTTGTGATTTTTAAGCCTATGCAAAAAGTCTAAAAACACATACTAAAATATGCTGACATTTTCATCAAATCGAAAGAACCGTTCTACAGTACGTATAAAGTAGGTAATGCTAATGAACATACATTAAAAACGACGCACAGTGAGGCAGAAACCCAATCTAGCTCGACAATATTATTTAAGGCTTTTAATAGGTTTTAAACGTCTTAGAATGCTATAATTTATTTAGATATACAGGGTGTCCCGTAATGAATGGCCAAGCGGGCACCTACGGATAGAGGACACTGTGCCAAATAGGCAACTTTTTTTTAAATTTTGCACCAGGGTGACCATACATTTTTTTTACACCAGGATAGGTTAAAGATCAGGTTAAAAAATTAAAAAACCATGAAGTTTGAGTTAAACCTTAGTTTAAAAAAAAACTTTCAATGTGTCATAAAAAATATTGTTTGCATTCGATAGCACATTTATCCTGGAATACTATCCAAAAAACAGATTGGGATAAATCCTTCATTTGCAGTTTTGGCATAACAAAACATGGAGAAAGGCGTGAAATTTAAAAAAAAATTAAAATGGCGGATATCTCGGAAACTAAGAGACTTTCATAGAACATAACTTTCGTTTTTCTGATCCGGCACAGTGTCCTCTATCCGTAGGGGCCCGCTTGGCCATTCATTACGGGACACCCTGTATATAAAAAATAAAAATTTCATAATAATTGTAGGTCAACGGGAACTACCATATAAGTTTTCAGCCTAAAACCTATAGGGTACTTCTGGTTGACCTGGAATGGTCAATTTTGGTTAAAAGCAAGGTCTTACAGCACAAGTAAAGGGAAAATTCCGAAATATAAAAAAAAGTTGAAAATTATTTTCTTTCTATATTTCTAGTTTCACTTTTCGGCTATTTTTGAGCTAATTCGGCTAATTGTATTTTTAATTTTTTTTACACAATAATAATTCTCCGTAGCATCTTTTAAATCGAATCTCACTAAGAAATAGTTCCATAGTCCAGAATTTTTTTATTTATCGAAGAATTCCCTTCGCGTCACCTTCACTATGTTTTCTAGAAAAAAAAACAAAGTTGTGCATTCGTGAGGTACTTTTAAATTACTATTTTTTGAAGTACATAAATGTGGCTACTACATATAAAAAAAAATTGCCGGGGGATACGAGGGGCCCAGTAGTTTCTGGTCTATAAAATACATAAAAACCTTAAAAAATGTGTAAACTTTTTATTTAACGACATATATCTTAGGTATGTTATAGGTTTTCGGAATAAATTTATGATCAAATATATAATATAAACCTTCTACTTCACGATCCATCTATTAATTAGACACTGCCACATTAAACGTAAGAAAGTGAATGATTTCATCGTAAACATCAAACTTATTGAAACGTTTTAAATTAATAATAATTTCTCAGAGGGTAGTTGTTAAAAATAATGACTGTATCGTTATCTCTGGTTTATTAGCTATCGTTTTTACTAGAAGAATGAAAGAAAAGAGATGACCGTTTTTGTCGAGCTAGATTGGGTTTCTGCCTCACTGTGCGACGCGATGAATTCAGAACCTCCTCCTTTTGTAAAGTCGGTTAAAAATAAACTTGCGTAGAACTAAACGCTTTCAGCGGTAAGGCCGCCTATTATCTGCCACTGCTTTTGTTTTTATAATTGAAATTTTATCTTTGATGTACCTAGTGTGTAAAAAAAGCGCAGTCAATTCATCTTGAAATTGTAATCCCTAAAACAAAAAAATACGCCAAGTGCAAATTGGACTCGCGCACGAAGTGTTCCGTGGCATTATATTCTGTTTTTAGTATTTTTAGGATTCCGTACCTCAAAAGGTAAAAAAGGAACCTTTATATGATCACTTTCTTGGCTGTCTATCTGTTTTGTTATAGCTGCAACAGAAAAACATCATCTATGAACATTTTAACTCTAGCTTTCACGATTCATGAAATGCAATCTAGTGACAGACATACAGACAAACAGACGGACAGTGGAGTCTTAGTAAAAGGGTCCCGATTTTACCTTTTCAGTACGGAACCTTTACAAGTCTCCCTCATTGATAATAATATCTGTAAAGTTCTATCGCTGACTGACATTATAAACCGCATAAAAAGGTACATTACACATAGTGTGTATAATAAGTACACAGTTAATGTGTTTCTTTTTGTTTATCAATTTGTATTTGTCCCCATATTATCGACTGTAAGCGAGACGGCGGACTTCTGAGGATTCATTTCGAAATTTTATAGAGATGATATTTTCAAGTTAATCCTTTTTTTTTTTACAGTTTTTCCTAAATCAAATTAAGAGTAAATAGGTTTTACTCAGAATCGCTTAAAAACTAGATTAAAATTAGTCGATACGTTTGGAAGCTACGATGCAATAGATAGAAACCAAGATACACACGTTAAATACATAGGCTGCTTGTCCACAGGATCGAAGTGAGGTAGCGAAGCGGCGTTTCCACCAATAGCGCTCGGCGACAACCTCCGCATGCGGAGTTCATTTTAAGTATTCATTTAAGTTTCATTTATTCATTTTCGGGGAGTGTGCATCAGAACTACACAACTTAATTTTGCCATCTTTATTCTTTCGTCATACAACCAGGCAGACTGATGTACGGCACTGATTCATGGAGGACATACTAGTCGTTCGCACCAAGCGTTTTGCTTCGTCATTCCTTATTCGTACTGCAAGGAGTGGAATCGGTTGCCTGCGTCTGTCTTTCCTTGCGTTATACACGCATACGCAAGGAAAGACAGACGCAGGCAACCGATTTGGGGGCCTTCAAGTCGCGAGTGAATAGGTATTATCTAGGAAAGCGTGCTACATCTTAGGCCGCATCGTCACCTACCATCAGGCAGGTGTGATAGTGGTCAAACGCTAACCTATAATTAAAAAAAAAGGTGATACTTTGCAAGTTAAATATCCCGTTTACAGATAGATGGAACGCATTAATGTACACGCACACAAACAAATACACACTAAGAAATGAATCTAAAATGAATCTGTCTATGTTTATAATAATCATGGTAATAAAATATCATATTAAATAGTGTTATCATCTCTGTATCAATAAAAACAATTCGTATATTTTTCTTTATATAGGTTACTACTGGTGCATGTCGGTTCATCGGACGTTTTATTGAGGCCCGTTTGTTACAGAGATAAACCTTTGTATTAGCTTTTGTAACCCTATCTTTTTCTTACTTAAACTATATATGAGAGACGATGAAAACCTACGCTCAGGAGGTACCTCCTGAGTACCTTTTTGACATAATAGGTACCTGCGGCACATCCTGCGGTACAAACTATCTAGTTTCAATATTAAACTACTTATTCCATAGAATTAGTGAGATTTTTTTTCGTCACTTTTTTTATGGAGTTCGGAACTGGAACTAGTGCAACTATTTTAACCGACTTAAAAAAAAGAGCGGCTCTCAATTCGTCGCATATTACCTTTTTAAATATTTTTCATGCAATAAAACTACAAAATAAGTTTTACGGTGTAGCGCGCAGCGACGCAGTTTTAACGTTTTAATTATTTTAGGCCATCCCTTTTTTCAGCTCAATCAACGTTAGCGACTTAGGTCCGTATTAATAAACCGAACTCAATATCGATTTCAATCTTGAGTTTGCTCTTGAGTTGTTGCGCTGATTAATAAACCTATCTTAAGACGCGATTAAAGAGCGACGTATCACTTGAGTAATACCGTATTAATAAATCAAACTCAGCTCTCAAGATATGTCTCAAGATGTAGTTTCGTGAACTCAAGTCTGATTGCGGGTCATACATGACATAAGTTAGCTGTTTCGTTAGTTTTGTAGTTCAGGAACATGGAGCTAGAACAAATTTTGTCAGAAATCAATTATTATGATGATATTTTATGCTAATGACTTTTTGAACAAATCATTCGCATTTAAATAATTATTTAGTAGTAAAATCTTACATTTTGTAAAAAAATTCACATTAAAAACAAGTTGACAGCAAAATATGACGACACTACCTACCATAGGGTAAAAACATACCATTCAAGGTAAGAACAAAGCGTTACTGTCATTCAATGTCGCTCTCAAGATCAGTTTCAAATCTCAAGAGCGATATCAGCCTGGTTAAAACTTGAGTTTTATCTATTAATTAACGCCTAACTTAAGATAGTGACCGCATCTCAAGACTCACTCAATTGATACGCACTCAAGATCGATATTGAGAGCGATTTATTAATACGGACCTAAGATACCTTCACAAAAAATACTTTAATCCACCTTCATTAATCTTAGAAAAACCATTGTTTGAACCAGTTTTTCTATCAATCAACAATTCAATACAATATGAATCGTAAATTTTGCTTTAACGTGACATCCCCAAGTATTTTACGCAGCCATGTAAGGTGTTGTCAATGAATAGTCCATCTTAGTTGTCACAAAAGGTATTTAGGTACCTAGATTACTTGAATTGTATACTGGATACGATTTAAAGATAATTATACAAAAACAAAATTTACATTACATTGAAATGCTCTACTCTGCCTACTCATCTCGCGGCGGAAGAACACCGGCCCGTGACTCGGGTTCGATTCCCGCCTTAAAAATATGTGGGTATGTACAAATATTTGTTTCTGGCCTGGACGTTTCTGTATGTATAGGTATTTAGTATACAAAAGAAAAGTATATAGGTATTCTATCCATTCCCTGATTACCATAATACTAATTAAGTTGCTTAGCTTGGGGCTAGATAGCGCTACGAAGAGTGGCAATAACTACGACGTTGTTAATACGAAATTAATTTAAAAGGCGAAATAAGAAGTACAATGAAAAGTAAGAATTTTTTTGGCATGATTCGGTAGTTATTCTTCTTTTTGCCTCGTCCTATTTTAAGCAGGCAGAGTAGGATCTTTCTTTCAAGCGGGTGCCAAAACAATCTGTCAAAGGCTGTCGGGTCAGTTAATTTGTTTGATAAAGGCACGGTTCACACAATAATGTAGATTTCGATTTCTAACTAGGCTATGAAAAACTAATATGAAAGCGACTTTGACGGACCGTTACTTGTATATCACCTTAACCCTTATTATGCACGGGGGGTCGATATCGACCCTAAAGAACTCTAACTCTATTATTTATTTTACAAAGATACCCAAAAATCACGCAAATCGGAGACAAAATAAGGTTTGATATGCGTATAATTTGCCACTAAGTAAGTACCTACCTATATTAAGAAAATAGTCTGCAATCTATTTGTGTATTTTATATCAGGACATTTTTCTAGTCCATCTTCGTTATGTCAACGCAAAAAGATATCCGTTGAGCTTGCGCATTGACAGAAAAAACAAACATTAATGAGTCCGAGATAAAAATGCCGCCGCGGCAAAGCACAAAGTGAGCAAGCAAATAAAAGTAAATAAAGACTTGGAGGCTTCGCGTACCTATTGTTTTATATTAAACTGAAATAACAATAGGTAGCCTTTTCAATGGGTAATGCCGCCACAATGAACGGATTATGAACGGTTTGTATGGTGGTGGAAAATTTTGTATAAAATGATACCGCATACAAATTTCCCGCCCACCAATGTTGTTAACTTTTTGAAAAACGCCCAAGTTTTGTGTCTACAAGTAGGAATAAAATGACGGAACGTGGTTCATTCTGTCGCAATAGCTTCGTGATGTCTTAACTTTTTTATGGTCGCACAATTTATTTAAGTAAATTAGTTTATTACAGTGCCTTTAGATTTACGTAACACTCAGATTTTGGCTAAATTAGCTACTCCTTTATACAAGTTTGTTCTGCCATTGCATGTTAAGATGCTGTCAAAAATATACTAACCTCCATTTGGTTTCGACATAGACGAGAAAAATGGGTCTGGAATTCCTGGATGCTTCCAAGTACAATAACTTGTGGTATCCTTGTAGTGGCCTTAGGACCAAGATAAATAGACAGATAGTTAAATTCTTTATTGTTAGTATACACCTCAGCACAATTTACATACATAATGGGCGTCTTATAGCTTAAGAACCAGAAAATAACGAAATAGGTACTGCTTGGTTATTCAAGACACGAGTGTTTGGGTATAGTCTAGGTCATCATCATCATGTCAGCCCATACACGTCCACTGCTGGACATAGGCCTCCCCCATACGACGCCACAAACAGCGGTCCTGAGCCGCCTCCATCCACCGACTACCCGCAACCGCCACAATGTCGTCGGTCTACCAGGCAGCTGGTCTTCCAACACTCCGTTTCGCATTGCATCGCGGCCGCCACTCGAGAACCTTTACTACCCAGCGGTTGTCAGTTCTGCGAGCTATATGACCTGCCCATTGCCACTTCAGCTTACCAATCCTGATCCTAGGTAAGCATGCTACATCTTGACCGCATCGTCACTTACCATCGGCTAAGCTGGTGGTCAAACGCTGACTTTTACATAAAAAAAACCAACACTGACTAATTCCATTGGTTCAGTGGATCCTGATTTTCTGAACGAAAGACTCCCAACGCTAATGCATAAAGATACATTGTATGACGACCCAGTTGGTACAATGGTCACCATGCCGGACTGCCAACACAGGGTTGCGGGTTTGATTTTCGGCTCAGACAAGTATTTATGCTTAGATATTTGTATGTGGTCTGTATATATTTACAAAAGAAAAGTATATAAATAGTATATCCGTTGTCTAGCCCCCATAACACAAGTCTAGTTAGGTACTTAGCTTGGGGCTAGATGGTGATGTGTGGAATGTCCTGCAATATTTATTTATTATTTATTATATTGTGATGTGAGCTATTTCTTGTCATTGTCATTGATTAGAAGTTCACGCACTACTTCGACCGTGGTTTTCCGGGAAATAATCAACTCAGTTAAAACTCTTACCGCATGTAATCCGATCGCATCCAATCCCGAACATAAGTGGACAATAGCGGACAACTTTCAACTTGTGAACATAATGTTAATGTGAAATACAACATTACATTGTGCAGTCACACAACCACCTTTGTGGTACCCGCGGTTGACATTACTGTCAATGGATGTAGGTGACAATGACAATTGGTTGACAACTTTAGTGGTTTTTGTTTGGCTGTGGGAAAGGTGAAATAATTAGGTGTTATTAGGTTAGGCTTGGCTGGTCGGATTGGTCCACAGAATCAGTCCTATCCTGATAAGCAGTCCTACGAGAAAATGCACCCTTATGCAATATCCCGTTGCTCCCTTTGCTCCCGTTGCATCCGCGGTTGTCATGACATTACTGTCAATGGTGACAATGACAATTGGTTGACAACTTTAATTGTTTTTGTTTGGCTGTGGAAAATGTTAAATAATTATTATTAGGTTGGGTTGGTCGTTGCTATCTTTGGAATTGGTTCACAGAATCAGTCCTAGGAGAAAATGTGCCCATATGCATCATCCCGTCGCTCCTTGAGGAGCAGTGAGGGTCTGGAAGTGAAAAGTGACCAGAGGTTTCTCACTAAAAACTCTACCGGTTACTCACTCACCTTAGTATCGGGACTAGGGGGACGATAGGAGGGTATTCCGCGGTACTTGATGACGATGGCCCGTTCTGCCCGGCGGAGCACCTGAAAACAGTTAACAGTCGGCCTTGTGAGTGGCGCACGAAAACCGCATGCGACCCATTCGGCAATACTTTTATCAAATAGCCCAGCCACTTAACAAAGCTTTTTAATATTTCTATAGAAAAGTATGGTTACTTAACTGAAAAAAAAAAAATGATTTATAAGATGACCTTATGACGTTATTTGGCATAAAAATAGAGGCTTTCAATACTAGAGAAATATCAAACTTAGTTTCTTAAAATGTCGTCAACTATCCAGGAAAGAATAAAAATTATAGAGAGGTAATAATAGAAGTAATTATGTAGGTTTGTGCGTACCACCACTTTAAAATGAGTACCATAGCAATAATGGTAATAGTCGCCATATTATTATCAGAGATCGTTAAATTTCTATTAACCTATTATCAAGATTCGAGATTTGAGATATCGATAAATAGATAGGATCCTATTAGTAGCAGTTTTAGCTCTAATAGGCAATTCTAATTATTTGTAGGTGCTACTGTATTTTAAGTAAAAGTATCCAATCTGTACATGGTCTAATTGCACTGGCAAATCTTTACATTCATGCGGGTTAAGCAACGCTTGGCACTGTCTTACTTTGATAGGTGACTAGGTAAATGATAGAACAATGTTGTTTTTAGTTCCTTCTTGGCTTTTAAAATCGGTTGCTATTTCTGGTAGCAGTAAAGTCAAATTTGAAAAATATTTTTTTATGTAAAAATTATAGAAACTTTAAAGGTACTTGAATCAAATTTTTTTTATTAAATCTAGACCACATACTTTTAATTGACTTTAATAATCTTTCTTTGCAGTTGGGTAAAAAGTCTTTGGTTTTGACATTCGATTTTAGTTTTCTGTGAGAAATGAATTTACTAAAAATCTAGGTTTCATTTTGCTACAATTAGATACTAAACTTTTTATACCATTTAACACAGAATAAAGGTATCTTGAAGTGAGATGTTCTTGTTTTTAGTAAATGTTCCTGAAAATAATATGCAGAATTCTTTATAAAAGAATTGCTTATAAATTGAGAATTCTATTTATCGTTAATAAGATATTTTCTAAAACCAAGATATTGTCCTTTAGAATCTATATGGAAAGGATTATTTCTTGCTTACCAGAAACCTTTTTTTTCTATGTACAGTCACATTACCAATTATAGCTGAACCCCACGTGACCTAGAGCTCACTCGCAAATCCGTAAGGTTGTAAAGTAATGTTACCTGATTCGGTTTTTTGTAAACAATATACTATACAATACAAAATACAATATTAAAAAAATAACAAAATAGGTAAATACTATATTTTTACAGTTTTGCTGGTGAGTTCTGGGTCACGTGGGGTTCAGCTAATTGGTAATGTGACTGTACGTACATGTATTACAGGTCAGCTCATGTTTAAAATTTTAAAATGTTTAGCTCTATAATATAATATTTTGTAAAAGTTTTTATTTATTAAATTATTCTTATTCTGCTTAAAGTCGCTTTAAACAGTCATTAGTTCTATAATTAACTCGCTTCATCTCCTAACTTTAACCTCCCATTTCGATAACCGTCCGTAGTCAGTAATTATCAGTAACTGCAGAGATTGCCACTGACAAATGAATAAACCGACAAAACAACTATTGGTATTTAAGAAAACATGCTCGATATATTGAAGGACATTTCTCAATAAGATACTGTTTCGGTTTTTTTTTAAGCTATGCCCAAATTGGTATTACAGGTCGTGCCACCCAAACGATGCGAAGCACATGTCATTTATTTTCTACATGTATTTGCACGGAATACTCACATGAATCAGTCAATTTAATTTGTTTTAAGATTGTATTTTTTTAATGGTACATTTTTTTTTGTTTAAGGTCCGTTCAAACCGACTCTTGCGAAACTCGAGGGAGACCAGACATAATGACTGTCAGACTGAGAATCACTGACTGAGTGTTTTAGCTTTATTACGTTTCCACGATTTACACTGAGAATACTTTTACTATTTTATTTATAAGCCGTAAAATAAAATAAAATATTAGAAATATAACAGGGGGTTTCATTGGGGGTTTTTCATTGGCTATTTTTTTATGCTTACGAATAGCTTGAAAGAGACTTTATAGACACATCGTTGTCCCTGGTCAAAGTATATAGTTAACTAGCGACCCGCTCCGGCATGATAAAAACCTTCCTCTTGAATTACTCTATCTATTTAAAAAAGCCACATCAAAATCCGTTGCGTAGTTTTAAAGATTTAAGCATACATAGGGAATAGGGATATAGGGACAGAGAAAGCGACTTTGTTTTATACTATGTAGTGATAATATCCTTTTTCATTAAAAAAATAAATAAATGAAAGAATAGGTATAAAAAGAAAGAAAACGAACTAAGAGTAAGAACAAGGTAGATAAGAACTTATTTGTACTGCTATTTTTTGTTAAAATGTCGCGTGTCTGTTTGAACACAGCTTTATTTTAGGTAAGCGGTAAACGTTGTGATTAATTTCTTCTTATCAGCGGCAGCGGTCATCTTTTGATGTTTTTATTAGCATTTTTAAGAAACGTCTTAATTTCTTAAAGCAAATCTGTCAATATGATCGATTGTAGCAACGGATTTAGCTTGAAAATAATTATAGTTACTATGAAATCGTCACAGAATACTACACACGTCTCGTGAAAATGATGCGTGTCACAGCATCGAAATGTCGAGCTCCACAAAATAAAAAACAAAAAGATGGTAAATATTCCGTTTTAACTATCGTAGTGAAAATAACCATATTAACCGTTTTAGTTTAAAATTCTAATGAAATACTTAACAATGGATACAGTGGATCTTTAGTCAACTAATCCTATCCTAAAATATTTAAAGTTAAATGATCCCGTAGAAAGTACTCTAAGGTAATCTTTTAACTTTAATTATTTTGGATCGGTCGACTTATCGGATTAGTAGCAACTCGTCACTCATGCGCAACTCGTCATTTTCGCGACTCGTCATTTTCGCAACTCGTCATTTTCGCGACTCGTCATTTTCGCAACTCGTCATTTTCGCGACTCGTCATTTTCGCGACTCGTCATTTTCGCAACTCATCATTTTCTCAACTCGTCATCGCAACTCGTCACACGAACCTCATGATGTTCTTATAGATCAGCAATAGTCAGCATATCATGTCCAGGATATTTTCTACCAATCTTTGTTATTATTTCTTCAAATATTGTTTGAATTAAACGAAAATACAGGGTTGAAGTGAATCAGCCCCCTGATGCGTTCGCGAGTACGCATGCTTTGTGCGTTTGTGAGAGAAGAAAACTAAGGAGAGAAGAAAACTAATAATGCGATCTTGAAAGTTTTCTTCTCTCTTTTAAGAGGTAAATTTAACACGGGCTGAAGGCAAGTTCGTATTATTATTATAATGTGTATTATTATTTGGGTTACATTTAGAGGACCTTGACTATTATAAACAAAATCAATAAAAACCTTATAAGTAAGTACATTTATTAATATTTTCGAAACTTAGATCGGCATCGGCAGGCTGTCGTCGGTTATCGGCGCAGGTAGTTGATATTACGCCATTAGGTACGCGCCGGTAATTCTTTTTTTTTGGTTTCTTCTCTTTTTCTTCTCCTTTTTTTTCTTCTTTTTTTTCTTCTTTTTTTCTTCGCCGATTAGCTACGATAGGAATAAAGCCGATCGTCCACCGCCAACTAAACTAAGTTAGTTTAGCTTAGCTCGCAGTTTTTCAGTTTTGCGCAGCTTAGCTGGCATAGTTTACGGTGGACGCACATGTATGAGAAACTGGCTCAACGTAGTTTAGTTGGCGGTGGATGGTCGGCTTAAGAGGAAACGGTACCGACGCTCTCTCCATACAAACGTAGTCGACTGTTTCCTCCCTGGATAATGACACTAGAGCAAATATGTTAGTTGCATAAAACTTATAACTGCCATGACCTTGACCATGCCCCTATGTTTAGTTTTTTGTTTTTTAAATCTTAATTTCTATGATAATTAGAAAATGAAAAAAGAAAAACCAAGACATAGAGGCATAGTCATGGCAGTTATAGGTTTTATGCAAAAAAAATATTTGAGCTAGTCTCAGTATCCAGGGGGAAAACAGTTGACTACGGTTGTATGGAGAGAGCGCCGGTACCCTTTCCTCTTAAGGCTTTATTCAATTAAGGCAAGTCATACGAGTACAACAACAAAAAAAAAACAAAAGAAATATGCAAAAGCATCAAAGTAATACAACTTGGCATATTTATAAAAGTGGATCATGAAAAGGGTTAAGAGCAAAACGTTTACCATTATCATTTAATAAAAAGATCTTCGCTGACTGTAGGTACCATGAAATAAAAAAAAACAATTGGGTAGGCTGTGGATTGCGAGATCCTCGGAGACAAATTCCTCGGGAATCGGGACCCTCTAGTAGTAACCCGTACAGGGACGTAGCCGCGGTACAGAAGTGAAAACATCTTCTTTGAACCAAATAGTTCTTAATTTAATCTATATATATAAAAATCAATTGTTGTTCCTTAGTCTCGCTAAAACTCGAGAACGGCTGAACCGATTTAGATGATTTCGGTTTTGAAATGTACGTAGTCCAGGGAAGGTTTAAACGGTGAGAAAGATCGGACTTACGCGGGTGAAACCGCGGGGCGCAGCTAGTACAATAATAAAATTAACTTCTGGTTAGATAAGCAACATCATACAAAATATATGACGTTAATTACTTTGCCCTTTCCTAGCTATCACGGTTCATGACATTCAGTCTGGTGACAGACAGAACGGAGAGACGGACAGACGGACGGACGAAAAGTGAAGTATAAGTAATAGGGTTCGTTATTAGCCTCTGGGTACGAAACCCTAAGATTCAATAAAATCAAGCTTGAAACCTTTTTTATCGTACCTACCTACATAAAAACTATATTTTTTGCACATTAGGTGCAGTCTTACGGTATCACGGGCGTCAACCTTAATTCCATTATTTCAGATGATTGTAATAAAAATTGTATCATGATGTGAATCGTGCTTAAATCCAGGAATCCAGGAGTTGTTTTTCTTTTATTTTTTTAAATGGTGTTTTGTTTAGTGGACTCGATATGAGCCTGTTCATTTAGTGGTTAAGAATAACAATAAAAACGAAATTTGATCATTGTGGCCGCGCCGATGAGTCCTGTGTTAAGGGCAAGCTTAACAATGTTGTACGAAATTAAATTTAAAATATTCTTTAAATAAAAAAAATGGTTGACTGTGAAGTCGGTTTACGGATGATAATTTTACGTGATATCGTCTTATGACGTTATCACGTAAAAATTTGCATCGTTTTCTTATGAAAACGATGCAAATTTTTTTATTTGTTTTTCCTTTACTTTTAATTTTTTTTCTTTCATATTTTTTTTCTTCAAGTATGTATATTTTTTTAAGTATATAACTCTTCTATTCGTCACTCGTCACCATAACACAAGCCCAGGTGAGCGATATTACTATTAAACACGGAGAACAATTTTACGAAACATTGGTAGCTATGGAACGTGAGCGTTTCCGAAACGTGAGCGATGGGAAACCGCGGAGCGCAGCTAGTAAATAATAAAATTACAATTTACCTTCTTAAATAAAATAAAGCAAAATAATAATATTACAAATTCAAAAAGGTAATTGTAAATAAACAGTTTTTTACTTTTACTAGTACCATTTATAAACTAAAAAAAAACAGGGTACAACAACCTTAATAGTACGTACAACCGCACCTTAACGGAATATTTATCCCCTTATCAGGCCATCGTCCAGTCCTGTCCACTGTAAATAAATCCAATACTTTACAACCCTACCCATTGTTACTCTCATTAACTTTTGTCTCATTAGAACCTTCATATCTTTAGTTATTTTTGTTACCGATGACAGCTCACGATTAGAATAAAATTCTTGTTTTTTTTTCTCTTTTTGTCGAGCGTCGCCTTAAATACAATACTTATAATCCTTGTGAAGTTGAAGTTTTTTTTTTATTTGTCAACAAAGGTTATAAAGTGGGAATTTTATTGTTGTGTTTTTGTTATTGTTTATTGTATCGTTAATTTGTTGCGGTAATTTATTGTTGTTATTAAATATTGAAGGAATGTATTTAAAGTATCTTGTTATACGTATTTCGGATTATTATCATGAAACTTTTTTAATTTACTTTATAGGAAAGTAAGCCTGCAAGTAGAACCAGGTTCTGAAAAAGTATACGGGAACTATTTGAGTTGGTATGACGACTAATAGAAGATGAAAACACACTGCACCGACCCCAAATGCCTTGGGATGAGGGCAGGCAAAAGAATAAGAAGTATTAATAGGAAATTAAAAGTGTGCGTATATTTTAATTGTATGTTGAAATTGATATTTTAGATTGAAATGAAATCACCTTATATCTTTTTACGAGCTGCGTTCCGCGGTTTCACCCGCGTAAGTCCCGATCCCGTTGGGACATCAAAATGAAAAGTAACCTATAGCCTTCCTCGATAAATGAACTATCTAACACAAAAATAATTTTTCATTTCGTACCAGTAGTTCCTGAGATTAGCGCGTTCAAACAAACAAACTATTCAGCTGTATAATATTAGTATAGATTTCAAATCGACACAGATTTGAAGTAGTTAATGACGTAATTGATTTGTTAAAAGTTACCTAAAGTCTATCGGCTATTAAGGGTTAATCAGATTTTTTTTGGAAATTTTGCTATAGCCATTTTTGAGGTTCCGTACCCAAAGGGAAAAACGGCACCCTATTACTAAGACTCCACTGTCTGTCTGTCACCAGGCTGTATCTCATGAACCGTGATAGCTAGACAGTTTTTTGCACAGATGATGTATTACTATTGCCGCTATAACAACAAATAAAAAAATAATGTAATGATACGGAACCGACTCGCACTTGGCCGGTTTTTTGGCAGTGTCGTTACGGTTCTAGTATACAGATACATAGTGGCGTAGCTATCTTAGGGCAAGGTGGTGCATTACACTAGGGCCCCGGAGCGCTGGGGGGCCTCTAACCAAAGTTTTGGAAAGAGAGGAGCATAAAAGAAAAAAGGAGAAAAAAAACTTGTGAGCAAGATTTTTTTTCATCGATACGATACGTTCAAAATGCACTGCGCATTTTTGGAAAATCATAAGACAATACGTTTTGTTAAATATCCCGTTTCTAAGAAGCTTTAGAGGTTCGCTGTAATGCCATCTATCGATTAGCATGGATCACTACATGCATAGCGCAAAAAAATCACTATGCCAAGCTCCCATCCCATACAAATTAATGTCCGAACCCCCTTAAAGATCAATATAAGCTCAAGCTAAGCGGAAAAAGGGGATGAGGGCCCGATTATTTCCTGCACGGGGCCCATGTCCACCTAACTACGCTACTGCAGATACAGTGGGCGTAGACCCTTAGTTAACTAACAGTAAGTAGACCTCGTAAGTATGATTATAGAGGGTGATCCGTCAAGGTACTGATAAAAGTATTTTTTGTTCTGTTTCTTAATCAGAATGCTTTTAATTGATTAATGCGCAGAGAAAACTGTTGAGACTCTCTTTGCGTTTACTAATTAGTTTTGATTTGAAATAATAAAAATATAATATCCATTCATGGTTGCAAAAATGACTCTTTGGTAGAGTCACCCTACGAGCACTTATTCCACGGGGTGAGTTTACGGGAAAAATGTCAATATATGTTTTTTTTTTATAGATAGGTTATTAATTGCACACATCACAAAGTTTAAAATAAACATGAATTTAAATCTTGGTGGCACAAAGGGCAGCATTATTGATTAAGAGTGATCTCTTCCAGGCAACCTTTGAATTAACAAGTAACGTAACTTAATGCCAGTAAGTACCATTGATGGAAAATATATTTTTCTAAATAATTACCTACAAACTTGTTCCGTGTTCCGATATATAGTTTCTTTCAGAGGCCCCTTTTTATTTGGGAAAGCGTGATAGATCGCATCTTCACTTACCATAGTGTGAGATAGTGGTCAAACGCTGGCCTATTTATTATTACCTAATACAAAAAAACCTGAAGCTTCTATGGTAAATCAGTACACGACTTACCCTTAACACCCATTTAAAACCAAATTGGTAAAAAAATAAACAAGAATTCACCATCTCCACGGCGTTTGTTTCCATGTAAAGGGTTTGACAATCGGTCGGCGAAGGCAAAGGACTGATGAACAGGTGTACTTGCGCCCTTAGATAGGGCAGGCCTTTCTGCGCCCGCGCCGCTCCGGTAGAGTGTGGTACAAGGGTTAAGCGGGGGCGATTTCCTAAAATAAAATAAAATCTTAGTTATTATAATATTACTGATTACCTCTGTGGCGCGTCGGGCGAACACCCGCTTGCGACTCAGACGGTTGCGGGTTCGTTTCCCGTCTCAAAAAAGATTTTTTGCCATAATAAACGTGTAATAAAATTTGGTCAAATACGTTATTGGTAAGTACCTATAACGCGTAACACAAATAAGGCCAAATGCGTTTGTGGCCTCTTGCGTTTAAGGGATTACGCGTTTTTGGTCTTTTACGTATATTGGCCTTCGCGTTTTTTGTCATATGCGACGAAACCAGCAAATCTCGATCGCTCCTCATCTAAACTGCAGAACCGAAGCGGCATTTTGTTAAACTGTCCATAGTGCCAATTTGTAGCTTTATAGCCTGCACATTATCTACAAACAGAAGTAGGTAGTTGACAGATTGACAGGTACTTAGCGAAGACGCTGGGATGGGAAAAATGCTGGTTAACCAATAACATCTGGCTATGCTATTTTAAATGAGTGCGAACACAATTTGAGCTTGAACACAATTGTTATCTTAAACACTTGACTCCCGTAACGATCAAGCCTGAAGCTTCAAGCACGTTGCGTCGCTGTGTAAGGCCTGTCCTTCTGTCCTACCTCTGTATCTTTTTGGATACCTTACCGTTTTTCAAGGATTTTCTTCAATACAAAAATTGTTTTTCAACAACAAGCAGACTATAGTAATCATTATCCCGGGTCTTAATCGCGTGTTTTGAGTCTCCTCGCGACCATGACTATTGGAACATAGTCGAAACGCCGGGAAATGAAAATAAAAAACACGCGATTAAGAAAATAATTACTAGGTATGAATGCAAATCGTGTGAGTTTAAAAAGTTAACAAGCATACTAGCAGTTGAACATTGAAATTCTAACTCCGATCGATAAGGTCTAACTCGAGTTCAAGTTTAAAGTCTTTCAACTCATTATTAAATAAATATTATTAGAATAAAAATACTCCAATAATAGTCATTTTATGTGGGTCTGCAATCTTAACTCCAACCGTACCTCTAAGAAATTCTATATCGCGAAAACACCATTTTTATTTCGCTTAGAAACGCATAGTCACCTATTCACCTACTTTTTCATCCTTAGTGTCACCGAATTTCCCACACACACCTTAGTACCTACTTAGAAAGTCCCGATCAATACCAGTCCAGTTCACGAGGTCGTAATTGTGATACGGACCATGAGAATATTCAATTAAGCAGGCGAACTTAATTGCAACTTGATAAAGTTAAGTTGGTTCTAAGTGAACTATCTTCGGAACTAAGTTAACTGACCATTATCTTTGCCTTTGTGCCTTCGCAGCACCGGGCTTGCCTAATTGGGGGATGTTGCGTGTTGGATTTACGTGGATATGGTCATATATTTTAGCGACAATTAAATCAAATAAAATGTGTTGTGTACCTATTCCTTTTTTAATTTTTTGTAAATTAATTACTGGTTCCCAATAAGTAAAAAAAGGTAATAAAAAAAGGAGTAGACGCTTAATTCATCAACTGACAGACAGATGGCGCCATAATGAAATGTATAAATCGACCTCATCACTATCACTACATAGTATAAAATAAAGTCACTTTTCGCCGTCCCTATGTCCCTATTTCCCTTTGTTTGCTTAGATCTTTAAAACTACGCAACGGATTTTGATGCAGTTTTTTTAATAGATAACGTGATTCAAGAGGAAGGTTTATAAGTATAATACATGCATAATATAGCCGTGCGAAGCCGGAGCGTGTCGCTAGTATAATAATAATATGTCTATCTGGCAGTTGACAAAACTTTTCCAATTGGTGTGTCCTCATACACGAGCGCTGTTTAAATTTATAGTTAAGGGTGTAGTTTAAAAGTATTATTCTACGCGAATAATATAACTAAACATTTTGACTTCGTTTTAGTTTAATAACCAAAAACAAAAACCATTGATACTTTAATGATCGGTGATCTGCAAATTGTATGGTCACACGAAGCTAATGATGCTGCCGTCACTGCTTAAAGCTTGTTCAGACAAAATTTAAGAGAATGGAATCAGATGCCTGCGTCAGTCTTTCCTGACGTGTACAATTTTGAGGTCTTCAGGTCGCGAGTGAACGCAGGTATCTTCTAGGAAAGCATGCTACATCTTAGACCACATCGTCACCTACCTATAGTGGTCAAACGCTGACCTAGCATAGGTATGTGAAATAAATATACTGGGTTATTGGAAATTATACTAGCAAGCCGTTGAGGGCTACTTCTGTGCACCTAAACAACCAACTTTTGTTCTACGACTTTTGGAAATTCGAAAAAAAAATGAAAATTTTGAGGTTACCTATATATATTCGAAAAACAGCTGTTTTCGAATTTATATAGGTAATTTTTTAAAACAAAGGTCATTCAGACCAAGAACAGTAGATGAAACTTAAAAAATAAGTAAAATTTTAAGGTTACTGACCTCTCCGTGTAAGGAACAGCTGATTTTCAGGTAAACGTAGCCTCAAAATTTTCGAAAAAATGTTCGAATTTCCAAAAGTCGTAGAACAAAAGTTGTTTGTTTATGTGCACAGAAGTAGCCCTCAACGGCTTGCTAGTATAATTTCCTATAACCCTGTATAAGAAAAAATATTGCCTAAAAAATCGTAAACATGAAAATAAACTAAAATTCATAGTCATACTTAACAAATATTTCCTTTTTCCATTTTAGTATTTGTTGTTATAGCGGCAAGAAAAATACATAATCTGTGAAAATTTAAACTCTCTAGATTTAAAGAGCCTGGTGACAGACAGACAGACAGATGGACGGACGGACAGAGAAGTCTTTATAAAAGGGGCTCGTTTTTACCCTTTGGGTATGAAACCCTAAAAAACTGTACATTAAATAAATGAAGCCGTATCCACACTATCCCATTGGGTAGCATGTCCGGTGACCGTCCGGGGTTCTAATCGAGTTATTGTGAACGGTACAATGCGGCAATCAGTACGGTGCAGGCAGCCGGTGTGGTTGCGGCCTTACTACAGGTACCTACCCTACCAGCTAGGTGGATGTATGCCATATGAGTTCTGAGTAGGTTAAGTAAAGATGGAAGTACAAGGTGACATCCTTATGGAAAGATAACAAGATCTATCGGCGCTTTCCTGGTAAATCGCTGCTCAAAGAGTAAATTTCGAAGTACATACGTACAGACAGTAAGAAAAAATTAGGCGTATTATCGCCTCATTCCACTAGGATCCACCAACGAGGCTACACCAGTGGATCTATCGATATTTTTTTTCCTCTTCAATCCACCGTTTTAGAGCAAGAAGTGAATCTAAAAATATCCAGTTGACGACCCAGTTAGCACAATGGTAACCATGCCGGACTGCCAAACACAGGGTTGCGGGTTCGATTCCCGCCTCAGACAAGTATTTATGCTTAGATATTTGACTGTGGTCTGGTTGTTTCTATGTATTATAAGTATATATTAACAAAAGAAAAGTATATAAGTACTTACATAGTATATCTGTTATCTAGCACCCATAACACAAGTCTAGTTACTTAGCTTGGGGCTAGATGGCGATGTGTGGAATGTCCTGCAATATTTATTTATTATTTATTATTATTTTATATACCACACAAGTCGTCTTTATCAAGAATGGTAGTCATATTGGCAAAGACTCTAAGA
This sequence comes from Idaea aversata, assembly GCA_907269075.1. NCBI lineage: Eukaryota > Metazoa > Arthropoda > Insecta > Lepidoptera > Geometridae > Idaea > Idaea aversata. The sequence continues at coordinate 6,162,508 of OU026103.1, forward strand.
TTTAAAAGGTAGACCACAATGATTTGTATTAGAAAGATCAGTGTGTTTTGTATTAGCATAGTATTCACATTTGGATCACGTGCGATCCGACGGACCGATCACATCGCATTGTGGCGCCAATGAATAGATCGTCCACCTCTATTGTAAGTTAATGTACGGAGACAGGAGTAAGGGACACACTGATCGATATAATGAAAAACTGAAAAACTATCATTGTAAAATTCTGACTGCTGATACTAGCTAATGGCCCACCCACATGTAAATATGTTGAGTTATGAAATTTTTTAAATAAAATTAGTTTTTTCACATGAAATTTCGTATTATTTTTAGTTAATATTTTATTACCCTACAAAAAAAATAGATTCCCAATATGTAAACAAAAAAAATATTCTGCAAAAAAAAAATCACATAGCTTATCAGGGTTCGAACCCCCAGGTATCCAATTCCACTTTCTGGGACTGTTAATTTAATCCTTAGACTATACCACTACGCCACTGATCAGTTATGAAAAGAGCTGAAATTGGACATCATTTAATGGTAAATTGTTTGACAGATCGTCTGTGTGTTCAGTGTTGTAAATGTGTGCGTTATATTATGATATGATCTATATCTACGAAACGTGGGCGTTCTTTTGCATTAGTGTGCGTTGCTACCCTCTGTCTTTTGGTGACTGTACCACAGTAACCAAACGCTGATTAAAGAACGATTGTGCAACCAAAAATTTTGAGTCTAAGGCCTGCTTGCACGGTTGTGCTTAAACAAATTTAGCTAAATGCATTTAACGGGTGTTTCAATAACCACAAGGTTGATGTTAATCATGTTTTAAATCATAAATTAGTTTATTTTTTGGTTGTGCATTATTGTGCAAGTCAACATAGAATTATGAAATTTTGCACAACCATCCTACTAATATTGATGACTCGAAAGTGCCTTACTCTTATCGCATCATTGGTTTTTTTTCTTCAAAATCATTTTTTTCCCAGACTAAAAATTTGCCACGTTTACCTTAAACGTGGCGAATTCTTGGCCTGGGATGCCACCGCATCTGTGGCTCTCATCAGGTCTTCTCTTGAGCGAAGGTGCAAGTGCCTTAATTATGGCAAATTAATAAATGTTAAAAATAATAAGTATTAGAATGTTTCAAACCAACGTTTATTGTTTCTACTTTCAAATCTCAATCGATACTGACTCACCTCTGGTTCCGAAGGGCAAACGACTGTCACACACTTGATAACTAGATGGCGCTGTGTGTTGATTTGACCATAGACTTACGTCACAAGTCAAATCAACACTTCATTAATTTAAATATACTTTGTAACTTGCAATAATAGCTAACATTCGGCCATTCTGACAGATGTCTGACCCCAGACACCAGAGTACAATCATAAAATAATTTTCTAAAACAACATATACATAATCGTTCACGACTTTAAAAACTAAAAACTTGTGGAACCACAAGAAACTCGGAGGGTGTTCCCCTTTCTGATCATGTTCACAAGAGGTCAGGATCAAGTACAATTTCAAGCAGGTCCGAAGTAAGTTCTTGACGGCAAGTGTACAGTATCTTCTAGATGCAGTTTCTAGGAATCGCTTCGGCCATCCGCAGTCTAAAGCATGACCTCACTCTTTTGCACAACTTCGTTTAACCAGACAAGACAAATTATCCCCGTATTGTCTTGACTAAAATCTGCAAATTCCTTTTAACGGCAGCACGCTCACTCCGATCTAGAAAATAGTGTTGGCAGCACGCTCACTCCAACATCCGTCTGAACTTTCAGTTGTTATAATTATAATAATCTATAAATTCCTTTTATCAGCAGCAAGCTCACTTCGATCTTGGAATATAGTGTTGGCAGCACGCTCACTCCAACATCTACCTGAACTTTCAGTTGTCATTCCTTTTAACGGCAGCACGCTCACTCCGATTTTAATAAACAGTGTTGGCAGCGCGCTCACTCCAACATCTGCCTACATGAAGATTTAGCCTTCTACCAGCACGCTCGCTTTAATTTTAAGAATCAGTGTTAACAGCACGCTCACTCCAACATCTGATAACTGACTATTAGTGCAAGCAGTCATCGGCAGCACGCTCACTCCGAAGGCATGCACCTGAAACGTTAATAAAATACCAAAGCAGTATTCCTTCTTTCTGTTTATTATACCATTTATTATACTATATTATATTATTTTACTATATTATACCTATTTGTATATTATGTGTGATGTGTAGTGGTTTGTGTGTATTGATGAAACTATTTTTTCTTATAAGTCCCTACTTACGTAAAGAAGTATGTAGGTAAAGAAAACTCACTCTTAATCGATAATATGAAAACAATATTTAATGTAATATCAGAACAAGTATTATAACAAAACTAACCAAGTTACAGGCCTTTACTCTAAAACTTAATCATTCATTAATCCTTTAATTACTATTACCTACCTACTATGTATTAATTATATCTATAATCAAATTAAATGGTACATAAAATCATTATGACTAATTTTAAAGCCACATATTAAACTAGTTTATTGACCCAAACATAAAAACAAAACGAAAAATAACAAAATTATTAAAATACCTATACCTACTTATTAAAGATTAAAGACTTTTAGTCATTTGAATCGGAGGCGTCAATATTTGTTTGTCCATCATCTTTATCAGAACCCTGATTAGACTCCGACTCATCAACTTTCTCTTCATTTTCAGTTAAACTAGAGAGCTTTATCCACGGTTTTATTTTATCCGCAGCAAATACATTACAATACTTTCTACGAGACTGTCCCTCAATGCTAGTGACCTCATATCTATCGTTACCTAACACTTTAGACACCCGATAAGGTCCACTATAGCGCGGAAGGAGTTTGTTGCTATCACCAGGATTATTTAATTGTTTTTGTACAAGAACCAGTTCACCAACACTATATGATTTCGGCGAACATCTACTTTTATTAAATCTCTCCGCCATTATTTTTTGGTTCTTTTCGATAGTCTCCGTTACACCTTCCCTAATATTATCAAAGGTAGTATCATCAATAGGTTCGTCTTCACAATTCAAGTCGTGTAAGTATGATTCAGATATGTTGATGGTTCTTTTACCAAAGACAACTTCAGCTGGAGTTCTCCCAATCCCCTTATTAAGAGTATTGTTAAGACTCCACTGGACAGTATTCAAATGTAGATCCCAATCCTTGTCATTATCGCCGTGAACTAAAGCCGCCAGTGATGCCAAGATTGTACGGTTATAACGTTCAATCTGACCATTGGCTCTCGGCATAGCTACGGCATTTTTAATGTGTTTGAACTCTAATTCTTTGGCAAAATTTGTAAATTCGCTCGATGTGAAGCTGGTACCTCTGTCCGAGATCAACAACTTCGGCGTGCCGAATATACCAAACACATCTCTAAGAACCTCAATAGATGTTTTACTTTTTGTGTTCCGAACAGCTTTAAGAATAACAAACTTTGTGTAACCATCTATTATACCTAAAATATAAGTTTTACCAAATTTACTCCTCACAAACGGGCCTAGATGGTCGATGTGAACACAATAAAATGGTACTGGGGTTTTAGGGATCGGAAAAAGATATCCTTCTTTTCTTCCTGCTGGCTGTTTTGCATAGGCACATGGTATGCAAGCTCGCACATATTTTTTAACAAAGGATGTCATTCCCGAAAACCAGTAGGTTTGTTTAACTTTATCCAAAGTCTTTTCTAGTGCCATATGACCACACTGGTCGTGACACATATGGCATATTCTCCAACGCGCGTCCGATGGAACAACCCATCTCAGAGAGTCTCCGATTTTTTTATAAATTTTTCAATCTTTAAGAGTATAGTTGCTCATTACTTCTTTTGCTTCCGCGCATTTATTGTCTAAGATGCATTTTATATGTACCAACTGAGGATCGATAAGTTGTAAATCATCTAAAGTGGTGGTACTTTTAGAAATCTTAAGAATGTTCAAAATCGGAGTATTATCTGAGTCCGGCTGCTCCACAGGGTTGCGGCTGAGAGCATCCACGTGACTCATCTGAGTCCCGGGTCGATACTCTATAGAAAAAGTAAACTCCTGGGCTTGCAGCCACCATCTTGCTATTCGGGGCACAAGATCACGTTTAGCCCAAGTAAGCCTAACTGCATTACAATCAGTCACAACTTTAAAGTCTGAACCTAAGAGATAGTTCCTAAATCGATTAAGCGATGCTACAACAGCCAAAGTTTCCAGTTCAAATGAATGAAAATGACGTTCCTCGGCTGTTGTCTGTCTACTAAAGTAGGCAATAGCATGAAGTGAAGATTTTTCATCTTCACGTTGCATTAGTATACCGCCAATGCCAGCTTGGCTAGCATCAGTATGCAATTCTGTTAAAAACGACCTGTTGTAAATGGCTAGGACTGGACGTGAGATCAAAATATCTTTGAGCTTTTGGAAAGCTGTTTCCTGTGCTTCACCCCAATTCCATTCTACATTGGATTTAGTGAGGCTCGTTAATGGCCGCGCTAAAGTAGCAAAACCTGACACAAAACGGCGAAAAAAGCTAGCAAGACCAATGAATTGCCTCACTTCATGAACGTTTTCTGGTCGTTTGAATGAAGCTACAGCATTGATTTTCCTTTGTCCAGGTCTTACGCCTAATCCAGAGATCTCATAACCCAGGTAATCAATTTGAGTACAAAGAAAACTGCATTTTTTTAAGTTTAGTGTAAGGCCAGCTTCCTTGAGAGCAGCAAGTACGTCACGTAATCTTGTTAAGCCCTCGGATGTACTTTGAGACGCTATAACAATGTCATCCATATATGCCAACACGCCTGGGATCTTTTTCGTATTTAAAACTTTATTTATTAAGCGCTGGAATACAGCAGGGGCGTTACAAAGCCCAAAGGGCATCCTATTGTATTCGTAATGCCCCTCCTGCGTTACAAACGCTGTTAAGTGTTTTGAGTCTTCAGCAATTGGTATCTGGTGATAACCAGATGCCAAATCAAGTGTCGAAAAATACTTATGTCCAGATAAACCATCAATTTGATCCTCGATCAGAGGCATAGGATATTTATCCTTACAGGTTTTTTTATTTAATGCCCGGTAATCGACACATAGTCGTGGTTCACCATTTTTTCTTGGGACAACAACAATAGGACTCGCATACTCACTTTCAGATTCACGAATAATGTTATTCTTACAAAGATCATCAATCATAATTTTGACTTTCTCTCTTTCCGGGTAAGATAAACGATATGGCCTATAAGTAACCGGTATTTCATCCTTAAGTTTTATGTGCATTTCTGTTAAACTAGTCCTTCCTAATTCCGCTGTTGAAAAAGCAAAACAATCTCTATTTTCTATTAAGAGCTGACACAATTTTTCTTTTACTAATTTATCTATGTCGTTGTCTGTTTTTACAGTTTCGAAATTAATTGTGGTATCCAAACTTGGTTCCTGGTGTAATCTACAAACGTTCAGAACTTTATCTGTTTGAATTTTACTCAAATTATTTTCTTTTGTAACTATAAAATCAGGCAATATTATACCTCGCGCTATAAGTTGCCCTTTTTCGAATTTAACACTATGGGCTGAATCTAAACCTAAAATTACAACATTCATCGACCCATTAATAACACTATAGACGCCTGGTAAGATCATGTACTCAAGATTTGGTTTCAGACATACAGTCGATGTAATATATAAGCTCCCTTTTGACGGACAGTCATTAGCAATAACTGGAATAACAGTCGCCCCTTGAACAACTGAAGAATCCTTAACAACTATCTCTACGGGTTTATCTGAAGACTTGAACAAAATTAACTCGTTATTGGTTTTATAAATCCTAACGTCTGGCAATTCTGTTAAATTTTGTCCTATTAACAATCTGCTACCCTGCGGTAAGAGAGAGTTCGGAATAACATATGCGCTAATATCCTCCGCGATATTATCTACTGACACATTTACTCTTATCTGACTAATAGGTTTTATAGTTCCATTGGCAAAACCTTTTAACACAGGCAAATCATCATTATTATAAAATTGATCACTTTTTAACTCTACCTTGTCGCTTATCAATGTGCACTCGCTTCCGAGGTCAATAAAAGCTCTAATAGTCTGCCCATTAACAATTACATTTTTATGATATTTATTATCTAATGCCTCTCGAGACTGTATTTTTAAAACACTTTTAGAAGGATTTGATTCTGATTGTACTGTATTTAAACTACTAGAACTTTTATCGCATTTTGCAGAATTGTGGCCTACTCTGTGGCATTTACCACATTTTAACAAATCTCGCGGGCAATTCTGCCAAAAATGCCCTTTATCGTTACAGTTGAAACACATGGCCTCTGTTCGTCTTTGCCTATTATCTGACGCTGTACTACCGATTAGTGTGCGTTTTGGCGCTACAAACATGGGACGTTCTCGGGGTCCTGGTTTTACTGTTGTTATATTGTCGCGCTTTGTTGAAATTTTCCTAAAGTATGAAAGAACATCTTCGGGGTCTTTGAGGCACAGCCCTTGGATATTCATTCTAATGTTGTTATCAAAGATACCATTCGTTAAACAATCTACTGCCTTAAGTCCCGATATTTCGCAGCGATTAATGAGACGTAGTTTGTCATAGTAGTATTCTTCTAATGTCTCGTATCGCCTACTCTTTCGATTAAGCATCTCCAATAGAAGATCACCATAATTCTCTTCACATGGAAAAGCTTTGAGTAGTTTCTCTTGCCATTCATGCCAAGAGTATTTAACACTAGTCAGACCATCATACCAGCGCTTCGCAAGCCCAGTTAACCGGGGAAGTGAATAATAAATGGTTTGTTTCTCAGACCATCCGTAGATAGATGAGGTCTCATTTATTTTGGATAACCAGTCTTTCATTGACTGGACTTTAGTTTGCGGATCGAATTCGGGTATTATGTTTTGATTTGAATATCCCTGAGGGGCACGACTTTTGCCTTCAATTGCCTCAACCAACTTATGTAAAACGGAATCCTCCATTCGACGTACCGAACGGCGGGACTTTTTTGAGTGTTTACGAGTCTTGGAGCGAGAGGAATCTGATGAAGATGACTGTGAAGAACTAGATCTAGCACGCTTTCTTTTATTACGACTTTTACTTCCACGGTCACTATTTGGAGATAGACTTCGGGTTTCACTCTTCTTAGAACTATGACGTTTTTTATGACTGTGGCGTTTTTTGTTTGTATTCTCACTTGGCTCATTCCACAAGTTGGATGACGGCGGCGCGGGCGGCGTATTTGGCTCAGACATGACTATTAATGTACCGAAAACAAGAGAGAATAGTACTATGTTATGTTATGAACTCAGTTTTTTTTTTAAATTATTGTTATTCGATAAGTTTACGTATTAAAGTTTTGTTCTTAAGAGGGTTACATCCCGCGTACTCATTCATATCAATAGCTATATTTGTGGAATTAATTCATTGTAAACTAGACCTGTTTTTTTTTTTTTTTTAAAGTGATGTTATACTTTTGTATAAAAATGTAGGTCTAGAGTAAGAAAGTAAGAAAATAAACTATATTCAAGAGATTGATAACAATAACTTTAATTTAGGCATAGAAACATAGACCGGAACAAAATATTAATTTAAAAAAAATCATTGGTAAGTATGTGATCCTCTTAATTAAAGCGCTGACAAGTAACTGACTTCACCTAAATTATTTAAAAACTTAATGCGGTTTATCGCATGACAAATTCATAAGTTTTAATTGTTACTTTAGTCTCTATTGTCTTTTAAACGACTATAGAAAGCTATCTACCCACTACCCACGATGTCAATAACTGCTATGTCAAAATACATTGAGCGACCATCTTTTATTTTCGATAAATTAGGTAAGTACTTTGGATATCACTTGGACCAAACTGAATGTAGACAAGTATTCAGGTAACCATATCTAGTACGATATAATAGTCTATTATGGTCATTAAGGGTACCACTAGACGATGCGATTGTCCAGTAGCAGGGAAACGCTGGCATCTTAATTTACCTAACATCGTTGAATAAATAAATGGATAGATGCAGATTTGATCAATAAAAAGCTCATTGCTTCTCAAATAGTTCATTAGAGTTTAATAAGAGTAAAAACGATTTCCAAACAAAATACCATCCAGATAATGAAATCGTCATTAACAATATATATTTTTGTTTGTATTACAGAATCATCGACCAATACGACCCTATAAGATCGCAAAAGTATAAAGTAAAGCACAGTTTTCGAGTTTAAAGTCTCATTATTATTGTCCGAAACATGGTAGGTACACTCTGTCAGTAGGTACGCACGCCCTCATCAGCAAAATAGTAAAATATTGTAGGTACCTACTTCGTTATATTATGGAATGTAACTTGCCGTAGTCAACCTGTCCCGACTCATCACTGTATCTAGGTACGAAATATTTGAATTCCATAATCTACACAATTTATGTCATTTAAATGGTCATATAAATAGGTAGGTAGGTACCTCATAGAAAGTAAGTATATTGATGTATAATTATGTCTAAATATGTACTGCAATTGTCAAATTAGTATAGACTTGTTACGTAGGTACTTAAACGTATTCATCGTAAGTTTCAAAAATTTCGCTTTTTACAACTGTCACGTTGTATCATTCTAGATCATCATTCAAATATTCAAGAATATAAATTCTGCATATAGTTTCAATGGATAAGTATAGTACACAAATGAAAAGAATATGTATGTTCGACTCACCAGATTTTTCGTCTGAAATTACTTAGTATATTTGATGCAATGGGCGTCGGCACTATCGCGCTTCTGAAATGTTAAAAATAATAAGTATTAGAATGTTTCAAACCAACGTTTATTGTTTCTACTTTCAAATCTCAATCGATACTGACTCACCTCTGGTTCCGAAGGGCAAACGACTGTCACACACTTGATAACTAGATGGCGCTGTGTGTTGATTTGACCATAGACTTACGTCACAAGTCAAATCAACACTTCATTAATTTAAATATACTTTGTAACTTGCAATAATAGCTAACATAAATAAAAATGTTACACAACTTGTTACTTCAAATGTCTTCAATTACTGGAGTTGGAGTCCTGGAATAACACAATACTTTTTTTTTTTCAATATTCTTACGGGATTAGAACTTACGTGAGTGAAACCCCAGGATGCAACTTTGTTTACAAATAACTTTTATTTTCTTTTTATATAAATAACTTGCGACCCACAGATTTGCCTGTGACACTTGCACAGTCGCGCAGGAGTAGGTTGCTATGTTACATAGTAAATTTTCTTTGATAGATACTTTGATATGTGTCAGTTTCAGAAACCATGACAGCTGTCAGTCGCACATTTAAGTCATGCAAAAATAGCTGTCCAATCTTCGACACAGTGTGTCCGAGCAAGTCGCTTCACAAGAATGGTGATGCTGCCCAACAGGAAGCCTTAAGCCTTTGTTCTCGACTTGAAATGATAAAAACGTCAAGACACTGCACTCAGAGGCATTGTCTTCAAACCTGTTCAGTTGATTTTTCATTTTATTTTTGCACTGGTATTTGCCCGCAATGTTGCTTGTGATTACAATTTCAATATGTGATTGTATTTGAAGGACGTGTTTTGATAATGTCAACTGATAAATCAATCTCATAATACTTGTAGTTTACTTTAGTTTTTCACTGTGGTGGTATTTTTAAAATTACTATGTTGTTACTGCGGTTAGCAGACTGACTGCGAATTATTTTCTTACAACCCACGTTACCGCGGAAGATTATGACAAAGAAAAAACAGAATAGCGATGTGTGCTACGACGAATCATTGAAAGTCGAATTCACTAATTTCGATACCACACTTAGAGAATTTTAGATTTGGAACCCACAACCGATTCGTCGTAGGTGTACTCTTTTTCAATTCAAGCTATAATACTTGAGTAAAAAAATACGAAGTCAAATTAGTTAAAACAAATGAAAATCGTGACGGACCATTAATGTGCCATTCACTTTCATTACATCTATTATTTTTATATATAACATTTAGGCCGTTTTTCATACAAAAACTTTGCCGATGTTTATATTTTCTGAGCAGGTTGGCATTGGCACACTATACTATAGTGAACGATTTCCTAATAAGTACAAAATTTTGGGATATTTTGTTAGGGCGGTTTTGCACTACGTCCGATCTGAATCCGATTCAAACCCGTAAAAATATTGTCCGGAGTAGTCGTAGAATTAATTCTATAATTTGCATTTTATTTAATATTTAATTTCGGATCGAATTCGTTTCAGACGTAGTGCGAAACCTCTCTACTCTAATTACTACAGTCTACTTTTAGTAATCGTATATTGAAAGTTTTTGTTTGATAATCTTTTTGTAATACATTTTAACTTTTATACCCGTGTTCATAAAAATCATAAATTAACATAATAAGTATAGTTTAACAACTTCATTATCTATCTACATTCAATCCCCAAAACATCTTAATCAATGTTGAACTCAACAAAACAATGTTACAAACAAATATCTATGTAACTCGAACACCGCTTCACTTACGAGGTGCACACTGGCACATTTATCAAAAAGAATACACAATAAGTATTATGGATAACCGATAGTTAGTTGGCTGGTTAGATTTAACTATACTAGGCGCTGGATGGGTTAGGTTATTGGTGTACTGAGATAAAGAATTAGAGCGAATCTAACGAGCGATAGTTCATTTGTGTTCTAATTAGCGAACGTTCATTTATACAAAAGTCGTAGATACGTGAATAATTAATTTATTGAAATAATAAAGTGAATTCAAAGACAATGTTTTCGAGCTGATTTACCGCAACTAGATAGATCTCTTTTGCTTCAGCTTCTAATTATTAAAGGGAGAATCTGCCCAGTTGTTTGTTAACGTCTTCTACCAATCTTAATCTGATTTCGTTCAGCATTCGGTACTAAATACAGAATGAATACGATGGCCATTACATTTCACTTTTTAGTTCTGCTTGCATAACAACAAAACCCTAATCATGGCATTTCAGCTGAGGTCGGTCCATTTAGGATAACTCACGGCATCTCGGACTTTTCCCTATTATAGTATGCCTATTAATTAATTCTATAGATTGTTTTCTAATTTTGTCTGTTCTGTTTTCATTTTTTATTTTTGTTTTATTTTCTTATTCGTGTGCTCTTCTAATAAATGTCTATTCTATTCTATTCAATATCGTTAACATAATCGTCACTCGGTTAGTATTACTCTTTAGGTATTAATATCACTTTAGGTACTACATTTTGTTAATGAAAATATCCATTTATTTCTTTAATAAAAAATGTTTTGCATGTGAACCATTTGAAATGCAACTATAATAATATTATTAAGGCAACAAACTATTTATAAGAAAATAACATAACTGTTTCAATAACCACTGCATCTATTTATACAAATTGCATCCGTTTTCATTTTAATACAGCCATTTTAATGATTTAACACCGATTTTGATCGTTCAGCTGCAATTATATGAAATTTATTGTCAGTGTATAAATCAAATGCTCGGTATGTCTCGATGTTTACAAATGTGTGTCGGCGGGGGTCCCGCGCCGCGACTTGCGCGACTAAACTATCGCGCATTGTTACTTTACTCGTTATACGCGACAAATCGTTCGTTCGACCCCGGGTGTGTCGAGGTACTGTACGTACAACTAATTGGTCAAAGTGTGGGAATGTCTGTAATTATTGTGTTGTTCGCGAAATTGACGTGGATTGGTTTTTGGGTATTAGTTATTGTCTTGGGTTGTTTATTGTTTGTGCTTTCACGAGGTGTTTTGTCTGACTATTTTATTATGGTATTAACTTAACAAATCTTTGATATTATTTAAGATTCTTACTGTTCATTTTCATAATCGAAATCTTATTTCGACATAAGGTACACCTACAGTGTCGGATACTAGACAATCACGTTAAAAAAACTCTACAACGACAACCTCAAATTAGCCTTGGAACTGGCTAAATTCTGATGTCAAAAGTGGCAATCAATGTCAACGACCTGCACCGAAATGAACACCACAAATATAAAAAACAACATCTAATTCCATCATTAATAAAAAAAAAATAAGAAAACTAATTCGAAATTCAAAAGCATTCCAGAAAACAATGTACCCGAACGCAGTTTCGAGCCTCAAGGCTTCGTATTAACGATGTACACCTCTTTCGATATGAAGCATATTATTTTTTACGTCCACATTTTTTTATATCTCGGTAGCCGGCCGAGTCGCCTGGAGCAAATCGCTCTTTATTACCTACCACTCTGCAATTTATTATTGCACTTTTTGTATTATCAATAGCGTATAGTTTTTTACTTATTTCAGTTATTAAAATGGCTATTGTTTATGAAAAATCGTCTTGGAGATTGTAATCTGTAACGTTTCTTGTTTGCTGAATTATGCGCTTCTGAATTGCTTTAAGGAAAGTAGTGGTTAATTTGGTACAATTTGTATTAGAATGATAATAGCTTGAAAATATTTATGTAACTAAAAGAAAAATTAAACGATTAAGCGATTGATTCTCTTTGAACGCGTATTTAAGGTTTAATATTTGATCATGGTCTTATTTTGTTCTTTATTGTCTGTTCGAAAATCGTCTCCAAAATTACAAACTTATATAAAATTACTATTATCATCAAATTACTCGGCCAGATCTTTTATTAGGGCTAACAAAGCACCGACAAGAATACAATAATACTGTACTCACTTCGAGGTTCCGTAGAACACAGACATTTCGTTGGTTGAGGTTGCTAGCAGTTCTTATTTGAAGACAATATCGTCCACGTCTTTATCAGCCGCTTCGTACTGATACTGACCTATCTGCCGACAAGCAATCGGTAGTCTACGGATACTCTTAATATTATATTTCAAAAGGACCGTAAAAACACAAGGAGGCCGCAATGACGTGATCGAATTTGATTACCATAGCCAGCGGGTGGTGAAAAATGGCAAAAATGCAATCATATTAATAAAAACAAGCATTGACAATAAAATGGGAACCGGTTAAAATAATATAGCTTTGTACCAGCACATAATCTAGTTAATTTACCGCCAGTTTTAATTATAGACTCGAATTATATGAGATAGTGAAGACACGCTTATCAAATTGATGGCAACAACTTTGAGGCTTTAAAGTACCTACTTAGTGACGTGAAGACATGATGATGTGATAAATTGTACAAATGGCTAACAAAAATGACTGATAATTGAAGATCGAAAAGTATATAAACATCTGAAAAACGTATCTGGCCACGGAATAAGCAGCAGACTATAAACCTAATAAAGTTTGGCATCAGTGCGCCTGTGAATTCTCTACAAACTACCGCAGACAAATTTGTAGCGTTCGAGGGCACTTAACAAACAATTTACGCAATTTGCCACCAAAGCATAAAAAATACAAAACATTGTTACAAATTCCGTATTCGGTAACTTGATGCACAAAGGCTCTTCTGGTCCGACTACTGGTCTTCAGTTTGTGACAAACACGCATGACTTAACTGGCCCAATTTGGTCCGATTCGTCAAAAGGAGAAAAAAGGAGTAAAATAAGAAAAAACCCGCGAAAAATTGGCATTGTATATACGAAATGAGGAAGGGAATAATGGTACGGGTTCGCAAAACAGGAACGTCGAGTTTTAAAAAGGAATCAGTTAAACGGAGGCCGTTTGCAGGTAATCACAGGCGACGTGCACCGAACCTTAGGCTGTGTTTAGATATCAAAGGTATTCCGAAGCTGATAGAAACATTCTGAGTATGGATAAACATAAGAAGAAAATATAGGTATGCGTAGCAGGTAGCAGGTCTTGTGAAAAGGCATCCAAGCAATAATAATATTCTCATTTATCTATCTTCTATTAAAGGCAAAAGTGATTGACTGATGTATCAAGGCACACACAAACCCTTATTGCTAGAAACCCAAAATTTTGCACACGTATTCCTCTTATGAAGTAGGCATCCACTAAGGATTTTTACCTTAAAAAAATATCTGTAAAGATTAAAGAAGTTCTAAGGTAATTGTGCACGATCGAAGCCGCGGGTAAGACCTCGTTCAGAATATTTTGAATATGGCAACTGACATTGCTCTTCGGATAGTTGCCAGAATGATTGTGGCAATCAATATGTTAATGATCTAGTTTTCCGAAGTGTCAATAACATGTTTCTTACTAGGGTTCAACCCCGTGATCTTATCAAGCCACGGGGACCAAGCTTTTAGCAAGTCGGTTTTACTAAACATTTTATTTTTAATATGTACAAATTCTTTGCAAGCATATTGAACGAACCCTTATATTGCGTGCATCAAGATACAGGTGCGCAAGAGCAGCCCGGAGCGACGCCCTGGCGGACTTCATTCATTGTTACATGCTTGCATACATTAACAACTACTGGTAATAACCATTATACAAAGTTGTTTTGTTTTTTTGGCAATTTTTACTTCGATGGCATCTTTGAATTGTTAAAAAGATATTGTTTTTGCCTTGGGATAGAAAAAACTCTTTTTTTTTAACCTGCTGCTGTGTCCAAATCTGGACTTCATTAAAATTATGCTTGCATAGAGGATTTTAGGATTTTTTGTGACAAATTCCCCTGTTCTTCGTCAAATTTTATGGCTTTGGCAGAGGGTTTTGGCACTGAAACTCTCAAAATGACAGGCAATTTTGAGATGAAAATATATAAAATATATTATTTTACTAAAAATAGTAATTTTTGGCAGTACCTACCCAGTTCTATTTATTAACTTAACTTAATGAAACTTTTTGTTTCAGCAGATTGCTTCGGAATTCAGAAAACACCATTTACTCAACCCAGACCTGCAGAAATCAAAAGCCTTAAATCGAAACAGGCATTGTATTAATAATTTCGTTAAATCTTATAATTGTAGCCTCATAAATTAAACTTGAAAGCGTGCACGTACATGCAAACGATCAGATAATGTATGAAATTGAATTGTCAATAATTACAGAATCCTGATATGAGAGGTCGGCTTGTGAACCTGCGCTGAGAAAGCGATGGTTTTAATGTTTAAATACCTAAAACTATTTTAGTGGTTCCCCATAGGGATACGATCACGCGGCAGGCCATGGCGACGATTGCGGGATGATTTGACTCCATTAATAATTACTGGTGTGCAATAACTACAGATCAAAGAAAGGTAGAGAGGCCTTGGCCATGCAGTGGGAAAGTGTAGGCTCTTATAATCTATACTTATCTATTCTGATATTATGAAGCTGAGGAGTTTGTTTGTTTGTATGAACGCGCTGATCTCAGGAACTACTGAATCGACTTAAAAAATTATTTTTGAGTTGGATAGTCCATTTATCGAGGAAAAATAAATAAATAAAAAAAATAATAAATATTTCAGGACATATTACACATCGCCATCCAGCCCCAAGCTAAGCAACTTAATGCTTGTGTTATGGGTGCCAGATAACGGATAAACTTCTTATATACTTTTTTTTTTTTTTTGTAAATATATACATATTATACATATAGGAAACACCCAGAACCAGAAACAAGAATTTATGGTCAGCATAAATACTTGTTCCCGGCGGGAATCGAACCCGCAACCTTCTGCGTCGCAGTCGGGTGTTCGCCCGACGCGCCACAGAGGTCGTCAAAATAAATCAATCAATAATCGTAATAATAGGCTAGGCTTAGTGCCTAGTAGGATATGTCAAATATGGAGTAGGCTTACCCTGAACCTATACCCCCCCTCTAAGATTAGTCGACCTTGTCCAACTCGTCATTGTTGTTGGAAAGAACTTGTCAATACAATACGTTTGGAGCCAACTAAGCCACAGGTTTTATGATGATGTTTTCCTTCACCGTAGAGCAACGTTAATTAAGGCGCACATCAATTTTACGTACGAAACACGACACAGAATATAGTGAGTAGACTTTATATAGATAGATAGAACGCTTTATTGCACACACAAGTGCAACAAGCACACAAGTGCTTTATTACCAGAAGATCGGACAACAATAATAAATTTTAGTCCCAAAATTTTATAATGATTATTATAAAATCGCTTAGACGTGTGTGACGTTCCTGTCGGGCAGAGACATTTCATATAATGTCAGCGTTCAAAATTCGTTGCGCGCCTCTAGATATTAACTCTTTCACCCCTACTCCCCCACTCTCCACCTTACTCCCCCATTAGTCTACTACTAACTTCACTATTTTATTGGACAATTTTAAACGATGTAAGTACCGTAGTGTAATGTATAAATACTTAATCCGTTAATAAATCAGCAGAGACATACTATTCAATCATGCGAATGTAAGCAGGTTGTGTCTAGCTACGTATTATACGTTCCCACTTGGATACGTACGGGTTAGGTTGGAGGCACATTGGTTTATGCATCAGTAGCATTATTTTCAGCATAAAAATTGGCTAACACGCATCGTTTCTTAGTAAAGTCATGTCAAAGAAAAGCCTGGTTTGAGTTCAGTAGTATCGGAGTTTTAACTTCGTAGTTAAGCACTGTCGGGATTATGTCGTTTCGAAGTTTGATAATGTCGAAGTAAAGTTTTGTCGGATTACTATATGTCGGAGTTAAGTTTAAAGTCTTTTAATATGTGATAGGTTAGCGTTTAATCACTGTCTTACCTGGTGGTAATTGACAATGCTGTCTAAGTTGCAGCTTACCTACCCAGTAGATGAAGTACGCAATTAATTTGCTTTTCTTTTTTCTGTACCTACACCATTGCGATCGACACGAGTTTTGTGAGTATTTTAATACCTAGATAGACGCAAAATAGGCTAAACCCTCATCAACCCACCTCACTATACCAAATTATAAATTGCTTTTTAATCTCCTGCTTAGACAAATTTCGATAAATCGGAAAACCATCCTGTTGGTTTCGCATTAAACTAATTACCACACCTTTTCACCCGATGCAAATGATTCAGTTTATTTTTTTAAATTATATAGAAGACAAAAATCGCTCTTTAAAACGGCTGGTGTTGCACCAGGTGGCGCGGGCGCAATTAATACTAATGTCTATCGTTCCTATGATATATTGACTGCATTGACAGTGTGGATTCGAGCACGGCCGTGTACCGGGTGTCTGCATGGTAGGGTTAATGAGTAACAAGGCAGTGTTAAGGTTTATTGGATTGTGGCTGGGCAAAGCGTTGTCACAGAAGGTGGAACTTTTAACTGAAAGGATTTAAAAAAAAACTCTTTGAATTTGTAATTTAATCTTTTGACGTGTAGGTTAACGTAGGTATTTAAAATTGGTAAGAAGTGTCACAGATTTGACGTCATAAATACAACTTGTTTGAGTAATTTTGGCATAGAAATGAGAGACGTTTTCATGTTTCTTTCGCGTTCTTGATACCTACTGCCGTTTTCTACGATTTAGCAATTTTTTATTTAAGTAATTGGTTGCTTTGTTTCCAAGTGGATTCGCACGACTTTTACAAACAATGAGAAGTGTCTTAAACTTTTGTTAGAAATTATGTAATGTACTGAAAAACCAAATCCAAATGTACTGAAAAAACAAACTTACGCAAGGAAAACCATAGAATACACCTAGTCATAATTAAATTAATTATTGTTTATATTTAAAGTTCTTCTCTATACTAACTTATCTAATAATCATAAATACTATCTTTCTATGATGAATAATAACCAGTAAAAGCCAGATGAAATCAACTAAGCCCCTAATTAGTTAATAATTAATACAATAATTAACCTAAAAATGATACCTAATCATAAAACAGTTACACGAACTCATCAATTAGACAATGCTTTAAAATGGAACTGAGAAAAACTGGTTTTAAATAAATTATTATATTGAAATCCACTCAAACTAACTTGGGACTTCACTTTTAACTCAAAAAGTAGCTTTAGTTTCACCCACGTTTCGTCTGAGAGTTTTTTCAAAATCCTTTTTTAAAGGATGCCTATAAATAAATAAATATTGCAGGACATTCCACACATCGCCATCTAGCCCCAAGCTAAGTAACTAGACTTCTGTTATGGGTGGTAGACAACAGATATATCTACTACTTATATACTTTTCTTTTGTCAATATATACGTAGGTATACCTAATACATAAAAACAACCCGACCACAGACAAATATCTAAGCATAAATACTTGTCTGACGCGGGAATCGAAACCGTAACTGTGTGTTTGGCAGTCCGGCATAATGACCATTGTGCTAACTGGGTCGTCAAAACTCACCTGGGTTATATTTAAGTAAGGTCAAATTTTTACGACCGACCATAGACTTAAGCTGTGTGTTGATTTAGATACCGGTCAATATACATACATAGTACAATAAAAAAAAAAAAAAAAGTCATAAGTTTTATTAAGTATATAAGTTTTAGGTACAATTCTAGTCTGCATTGACCATTAATATTTTTATGACACAATAACAAATAATCCATATGCAAAGTTCTCTAATAGCTTTGAGTATGCGGTGATGGCCATTGGTCAGATCTATTCTCCAATTCAGGCTCCTAGTTAATCTCTGCGAGCTACACAAATCAATTTAGTTTAATTTATTCGACAATACATCTTAGCGCAGCCATCATTTCGCATTCAAGACACGACAGCCAATGACGTGTCGACTAACGCCTCCCATAGTCATATCGTCCAATGAGATCAACGTATTTGAAAAACAATAGAACATAAAAAATTTCGTCACGCTGTTCTGCGCACGAGTTTGTATGAATGGTTAAGTGGTTATGTTGATTGTTAAGTTTAGCTGGCAGTTACTTGATGATTCATATTAGTTAGGTAAATAGCCAACTTAACATAACTTCTACTTGTAACTATTTATATACAAGCTGTTTTGCGCAACTAGACCTTTTTAGTTGGGTCATTTTTGTGCGAGGATGGAGCCATATCCTCAGCTTAGTCGACCATATCAGAGGAAAAGAAATCGTCAATATCTCTGAAGACAACTAAGCCGCGGGTTTCATCATGATGTTTTTCCTTCATTGTAAGATCAAGGTCAATTGGCTTACATATTTTTTTCCTAAGAAATATTAATTGGTGCACAGCCAGTCGGGATTCGAATTCACGACCTTCGAAATGAAACTCGAAGTATCTACCAGTAACTAAGACAACACCGTTCTTACCTTAGGTACTATCGGCCAGAGCTGTGCGGTCCCAATCCATGAACACTTTCCTTCGGGAGTAGTGCAACCTACGAAATCGGTGGGACCGCGCAGCTCTGGCTGATGGTACCTGCCTATTTGCACATTTGTTGTCAATCAAATCAAAGTTTTTATTAATTAATAGCGAACCGCCCCGGCTTCGCACGGCTATATTATGCATGTATTTATACATAATATAAACCCTTCTCTTGAATCAATCTATCTATTAAAAAAAAAACCGCATCAAAAACCGTTGCGTAGTTTTAAATATTTAAGCATACAAAGGGATTTAGGGACAGAGAAAGCGACTTTGTTTTATGTAGTGATAGTGATGAAATAAAACGAATCATTTTACTTATCTTCCTGAAATTGTAATACAGTTCACGTTACATTTCTAAGACACAACGAAATCAAAAACCAAAGGAATACTAGAGCTGAACTAACAAAAGGCATTTGTACACGTTCCAGAAGAAGGGAACAAGGGTTCCAACACCTCGCCGTTCCTAATTAGGAGTCTGGACAAGCCCTGAGACTCGAGGCATTATGGTGTTAAAAAGTAGGGTTGTCACCAACTTAAAATCGTAGGTATAATTTACGGAGAGCATTTGAAAAGGACAAATTGTGACACGAACCAAATTTTGATAAGGACAGAAAGTTAAGTTATTGTGGAGCGTACGTGAAGTCACATTTCGTAATATTGGCAAGTCAATCACATAGATAATGCCATATCACACAAATGCACAAATTAGCAAAGAAAAGTGAACTCAAAGGCTGCTAGAGTGGCGCGCCCCGCTTGAGCATATACTAGGCCGCGTGGTAGACCACCAATGAAATAGGTAAGACGAAATCAAACGACACGTGCTGATTTATTGGATATCAACTGCTCTAAACTGTCTTTCACTTTCAGGTCTAAATCCTAGATTAGACAGGCACAGACTGGTGGTAGCTACTTAGCTTCTAACTATCAATAAAAACCGCGATTGTGAAATGAAAATCATTGATTCAAATCCCACCATCGTCGGCGCAACGGATTAAAATTTTGAATTTGCTAAGTGTTGATTTAATAGTTAAACTAAAATACCATCATAATTTTCTGGCCATGGAGCAAAATTTTCTAGATCAACTAGAAAATTATACTCCATCGTGGAAGCTTGTAACCCTTTGCCATTCGTTTGATACGCAAAACATACTGGTTGTCTCTAAAGTCGGATTACGGACGATAATTTTACGTGATAACAACATAAGAAAACATTGAAGGTAACCATAGCAACCATAATACGTTGCTTTGGTTACCGTGTCAATAACGGAACGTTGGCGATAACGTCACACTTTTTTGTGAATGCCGGTGTTCATCGATTTATCAGCCGTTATCACGTCGAAAGTGTGTGACAGAACGGCAGAAAGTCACAAATAAATAAAGTTTAAACAGGCTTTGATTTAGATTATCTGCTTGATCCGGGACGGATGTAAGAAGGTGCTTATGTGAAACATAATATTAAAGACGATTCCTTTCTCTACAATAAAATTGATTTACGTTTTGACGGCCCTATCGTTACAAAAGGCGTTGCGTGTAATTAGAGATTGTATACATTAGCAAATACAAATAAAATACAATGCGTCGAGGGACGCCCGGCGCGAACATTAGTCTTAGAGGTCGGAAATTTACCCTCAACATTGGTGGGCCGATTCCACCACATCGTAACTGCTTTAAATGGTGGCTTATATTTCTTATTATTTAATTAAATCCCCGGTTATAATTTTGAATTGAAATAATAGCATAGAATAGCCAGTGAATATAGACATAACTGAATACCTTTTATGCATGCAGTGGCAAAGCTGCTTGCGTAAGGAGTGATGTTTTGCGTTCAAGTAACATATGAATGAAGTTATACACAAAATGTCGTAAAGTTTCAACGCATGTCTCCTTTCTTACTGTCATTACCGATTGTGTTTTCCTATAGAAAATATTAACGTTGTAAAAGAAAAGGACTAGGCAAATGGGCCAATGAGATGAAAGTATACTTACCAATGCCCCAACCCTACTGGTGGATTGAATCTTAGTCTGACTTACAAGAAACGTCAAAGTTTCGACCTCAAGTTTCACAGCAAAATTGGTTTAGATCATCGACAAATTATTTTGTCTATGGTTTAGATAGACTGATCTTGATATCTTCTAGCTTCATATAAAAATGTGGGGAAAATATTTTTATATTCCTAACATTTGATATCTTTTTATAACACTTTAATTTTAAACTCTGATTAAACAGACGGTGCAATCGACCGTGAAATCAGACCAACAGTGGCATGGGCCATTGTAATTAACATAAACATCGCCTCCATAGCTGTTTTATAATTATTCCCATACGTTTATTGCTATGCTATTGAAAATCTTATATTAGTAGATATTATTAGTACTTAGTATCTTACGCACGTACTTACCTTCTGTTATACGACGTCTTGAAGTGCAAAACTTGGTTGGTCCTGTAGGCTGTAAAAACAAGTGAAAACCAAAATTTTGCAGAAACAAAATACTAGAATTTTGGGTCGAGTTATCATTCGTAAGATTCCTCAATTAGTCTGTTTCTTTAACTGATTAGTTTACCTCATTCATCAGTATCGCGAAATTCAGTCAACAAGTCAGTTTTCTTTCTTGTCAGTTTCTTTTATTCTACACTTCACTTGTCTATTTATGCAATTCGTCAGTCCAGTACTGATGTTAATATTGTCTTAATCCATACAAACACAGAATATAAAGATTAGAAGCAAAGCAACATGCACAAATAAGGGATTTATATATTATCACTACACAGTATAAAATAAAGTCACTTTTCGCCATCCCTATGTCCTTTTGACGTATGCTTAGATCTTTAAAACTACGCAACGGATTTTGATGCGGGTTTTTTTAATACTCATAGATAGAGTGATTAAAAAGAAAGGTTTATAGATATAATACATGCATAATACAGCCGGAGCGGGTCGCTAGTTCGTTTATAATGCAAACAGGCGAAACTTAAAAACATACCTTGTTACCTGGAACTCAATTTAAAAGTAGAGTGTGTTTCATCAAACAAGTATTGCTTTAATACCTTGAATGAACCATATATAAAGATAGAGGAACCAACATGACGGGATAAGAACTATTTGATGAAACACACTCTAAAAAAATATCTCCTGTTTTATCGCAACGTAAGCACAATGTTTTCAACAGTCCATGTTTGTGTAACAAGTGCTTCAGCCGGCATGCCGGTCGTAACAACACGATCATAAGCTTGCAACTTAAGCTTGTCACTGTATTTGATCATGTCCTGATAGCTCTACAATATCTCATCTAAACACCTTCAATATTATTCTCAGAAAAGAGCAATAAATCGATACGTTACTCCATATTAATTAGTTCGCGTGTCCCAAACAGCTACTGTACAACATTTACATATAGGCTTTATTTAAATATTTACTAACTAGCTCCATCCCGTGGTTTGATTCGCGTAATAGTTAAAATATTTGCAAATTCTATCGTATCACAGGAACATAACTGGATCGATCTAAAGGCCAATTCTCGTAAATAACATCTTTTAAATTACATTTCAATATCATTTCGATTGCCAAAGAGACCCTCAAAGTCAGTTCTTTTTTACAAAAAGCTAACTTTGGGGGTATTTTGAGCTACTTTGAGGGTATTATTTGTGATCGAAATGCAATCGAAATGACATTGAAATGTTATTTGAACAATGTTATTTACGAGAATTGGCCTTCTGATGGTAAATATTACCGTCGTTACTAAAAAAATGCATACAATGGCAAATGGCATGGCAGCGGGCCCTAAGTACGGTCGGTTGCATAATTGCAGAATGCAGACCCACGGTAGAGCTCCAAAACGGCTGTTATAAGAATGTTTTCAATACGAGGAAGATTCTAGAGTTGAAGTTTAAAGTCTTCTAACTCATCAAATAATCAAACAAAAATTATTATTAAGAAAACATTCCAATAATAGTAATTTTCGAGGGCTGCAATTATACAGCCGATTGTACCTAAATAATGGTATTGTCACATTTGTAGGGTTTTGTACCTCAAAGAGTTAAAAAAGGAAACCTTATAATACCTTATTCTAACCTTATTCTTGTCCGTCGGTCTGTCAGTCTGGCTGTCTGTCTGTCCGTGTGTCACCACCGATTTTTTGTAATTGTGACAATCCCCACCCAGGACCTGGGTCCCGTAGGTACTTAGTTTAAAAAATATTTTCTTTTGTTTATTTTAATTTTTTTGTTTGTTTTTGTTTTGTGTATTCATTCAGATATAACACCTTCACTAACAAATCGTTAGACTTTTATAATATATTAGTAGATAGTGGGCAATGCTTTATTTAAATTTATTTATGAAAAATGTGTCCATTTGAAAGTTCTACGATCTAGGAACGCTGAATCGCGTGTGAAACCGGTCCCTAACTGATCACGCTTCTTACTGTTTATGCCATTTATGATAGACTAGCTACGCCCCGCGGTTTTGTCCGCGTAAGTCCCGATACAATATTTTTTTCTTACAGTTAACATTTTCCATGGACTTCTATAAATATTTTAAAACCCAAATGAGCCAGATCGATCCAGCTTTTCTCGAGTTTTAGCAAGACTAACGAACAGCAATTTATTTTCATATTATCCTATCCTACTAATATTATAAATGTGCAAGTTTTTGTGTATGAATGTTTGTTACTCCTTGATACAAAAACTACTGGACTGGACCCATTGTCGTGGAAAATTTGTATATCTAAACATTTATGCAGGGACAAGGAGCGATGAAAGACTCTGATTTCAAATACAAAGATCCAAAACCTAAAGATCAATAACCCCTAATTCTAAGAAATAGCGGATTTTTGAGTTTTTTTTACAAATGATAGGTCAGCGTTTGACCACTATCACACCTACCTGATTGTAGGTGACGATGCGGCCTAAGATGTAACATGCTTTCCTAGAAGATACCTATCCACTCGCAACTTGAAGCCCCCCAAATTGTACACGTCAAGAAAGACAGACACAGGCAACCGATTTCAGTAAACGTAACTTCAAAATTTTGGAAAATTAGTTCAAATTTCCAAAAGTTGTCTAGAACAACCCTCTTATGTATTAGAATCCCTACGTCCAAACATATTACATAAACCATAACTAATTCAAAGTAAACTCTTCAAAAACAGTAGGTTGACTATACCTATCGAAGTTATTACAAGCCGGACACGAGCTATAGAGCAGCATAGCTTCAGCTTCAGCCTTTGAAAATGTTCCAAAGGATGGTATTGAAAGATTTTCTATATCCGCCCGTTTTCCTTTATACTTCGAGCAATTTTATCCAGGTACAGTTATGAAGTTGCAATGGTGATGTTAGTATGGACTAGCTTGTTAATTATTTGCCTGCACTGTGGCCTGCATTCAGCAGTGGGAGGTCTTTTGGAGACTGGAGATATCAAAAACGGGTGTTTGAGTATTAGGTATTGGCGTCAAGATTTCATTTTTTTTTATTTCATTAAGTAATGTGCAAAATTAGCTCACCTTTCGACCAGGCTTTTATTAGGAATACTTTTTCCCCTTCTTTAATAATATTGAAACTTCAAAGAGCTAGCAATCTCGGCAAGGCTTTTGACAAAAAAAATATGACAGAAAAGAAAAACACGTCCATTGATTTCCATTTCTGTCACATTTTTGTTTAATATTTCGGACAATAATTTCGCCATGAACTTTTTATTATAGAGAGTAAGAAAATTGGAAAAATTAGTCTTATCCATATCAACATGTCGTATGATAAGACGTCATTTTCTGGGTTCCTTTAAGAAAATGCAGCTGACTAGAGTCTCAATACTTCGTGTAATAAATACGCTCTTATTTTTATTAACTTTTGATAAGGTGATGAAATCATTTACCTACTTGATTTTCCTACGTTCATGAAACGTTCACGTTTTATGTGAACGTGAAATGTTTGTTAAAGTGATATATAAAAATCAGTGAAGCTGTTATTAAAATGTTATGAGAATTTACAATTATAGTTCATTAAAAAAAAAAATCTTTCATAAAATATATCCATAAATATACAATATCAACCATTAAATAAAAATTAAAATAAAAGTCACAATTTTTTTAAATTGTCTGACCTGTCATTTATCCAATATTTTTTTATTTCATCTTAATTAAGTACACACTAAATGGTTCTATCCTTATTTTCAGTGTATTCACCCTTGTAATTCATGCTTTTTGTAAGGGCCAAAAAGGAAAAAATACTTAAAAAAAGTTTCATATTCGATTGGCTGTCCCATTTGGTGTGAGTTTCTCAATTTATAGGTCTCTAGGTGCATCGTATTGCTTATTAGCAAGCGAACCAACTTGGATAGACATTTGATATTTTTACAAATGATTTCCTCCGTTTCAGTGTAGCCTCGTTTGCTCTAAGGGTGCATGCCGACAAAACCACTTTGTGAAAATGACCACGGGAAAAACTTTCATGAGTTTCTTATGGCTTCTTTTTATTTTATGGTCAACCGTTCCGAAGCCCATCCGAAGCCGCACATCTTTAAATTAGTTACTGTTTGCGTTTACAAAAGTTTAAATGCGACTTGTCATCATGACTGACGACCTCTCTGGCGCGTCGGGCGAACACCCGACTGCGACGCAGAAGGTTGCGGGTTCGATTCCCGCCGGGAACAAGTATTTATGCTGACCATAAATTCTTGTTTCTGGTTCTGGGTGTTTCCTATATGTATAATATGTATATATTAACAAAAAAAAAAAGTATATAAGTAGTTTATCCGTTATCTGGCACCCATAACACAAGCATTAAGTTGCTTAGCTTGGGGCTGGATGGCGATGTGTAATATGTCCTGAAATATTTATTATTATTTATTATTATCATCATTTTTTAATGTTAATTTGATTTTATCTGTAACAAACTGTAACTACTGGCCAGTTTTATTTATTTATAATAAACTAGCAGCGCTCCGTGGTTTCACCTGCGTAATTCCCGATCCCGTGAAAATATCGGAATAAAAAGCCTTTGATGCATTCTCATACCAATTTTCATCAAAATCGGTCCAGTAGTTCAGGAGCCAATCAAAGTCAAACTAACAAACAATGTTTCCTCTTTATTTTATTATAAGTAAGTACGGTAGGCTGCATAATTGCAGACCCACCGTAGAGCTCCAAAACGGCTGTTATATTAATGTTTTCAACAAGAGCAAAATTCTAGACACATGCTTTAGGTGAAGTTTAAAATCTTCTAACTCATCAAATAATCAAACAAAAATTAATAGAATGCAAACATTCCAGTAATAGTAATTTTAGAACTCTACCGGGGGCTGCAATTATGCTGCCGACTGTACATAGGTCAGCGTATGACCACTATCTCACACAATGGAAAGTGACGATGCGATACTAAGATGTTAGCACACTTTCCTAGAAAATAACTATACACCAGTGACACAAAGACTCCCAAATAAACGGGGGAAGATGGCAGTGAAACTAAAATGACTACTGGTATTTTTTTTTTTTTTTTTTTTATTTATTTTTTTTTTTTTTCAGGACATATTACACATCGCCATCCAGCCCCAAGCTAAGCAACTTAATGCTTGTGTTATGGGTGCCAGATAACGGATAAACTACTTATATACTTTTTTTTTTTTGTAAATATATACATATTATACATATAGGAAACACCCAGAACCAGAAACAAGAATTTATGGTCAGCATAAATACTTGTTCCCGGCGGGAATCGAACCCGCAACCTTCTGCGTCGCAGTCGGGTGTTCGCCCGACGCGCCACAGAGGTCGTCAATTTTTATTATATACCTAATAATGACAAGTCGTATTTCTTTTGCTACATTCGAGCGATACTTTTATCCGCTTTATCTAAGACCTATCTTGGCTGTAGAAGTTTGAGCTCACATTCAGCCCAATCTTCAACCTTTGTCCTTTGTTAGATGATGCTCAGTATGCAATCACAACTTTGTAACATGACACGCGGTTGGGCAGTAGGAACAGTGAGCATAGATCTTTACCCGAAATAAAAGTTCAAAAGTTCCCTACAACCCATCAGCTACTTCATTTTATTACCAATTCAGATATTAAAGTCAACAATTACTGTAACTTACCGTTTACCGATGTCAAGTGCATAAAGTATCGGGTTCCAATATGGATAGTTCGGAGTTCACAGCCCACCTCGTTAGTACCGGTTGATGGTTGTAAATCTTAAGGTGAAAGGGTACCGGGCGCTCTCTCCATACAAACGTAGTCGACTGTTTCCTCCCTGGATAATAACACTAGCACAAATATTTTTATTGCATAAAACATATAACTGCCATGACACTGCCCCTAAGTCTAAGTTTTTTTATTTTCTAATTGTCAAAGAAATTAAGATTTAAAAAAAAAGAAAAAAAAAAACATAGGGGCATGGTCATGGCAGTTATAAGTTTTATGCAACAAAAATATTTGCTCTAGTGTCATTATCCAGGGAGAAAACAGTCGACTACGTTTGTATGGATAGAGCATCGGTACCATTTCCTCTTAAATGTACTACAGATGGTAAAATCATTATAATATGTTAGATAGATGCTTTCGAATGTGTTTTGGAGTTTGTAGAAACTATGTTTTAGAAATACTTTTCTATGGAACATTTGTATGTTGAAAAATACTAGTTTATATGTTTTAGAGTTCCGTTCCTCAAAGGGTAAAAAAAGAAACCCTATCTTGGAAGGAATCTTATAAAATCTCTTTCTTGTCTGTCCGTATGACTCACCACCTATATTCTCAGGAATGGGTGGACCTAGCGAATTGAAATTCATACCAGATACTGAGGTCTAAAACCAAGGTCCTGAGTCAACACGATAAAAATATTTGGAAAAATACATTTTTGCGAAAACTTGTAGATACAAAAATTTTCCTTAACTTCAACTTTTTATGTTTCGGAAGTTTCCCTTACTTGTGCTATAAGACCTTGCTTTTTTTTAACTAAGACAGTATGGTGAAATCCGAAACCATAGACAAAGACAAACTGTCTTTGGTTGTTCCTACCTATTAAACAAAGTAGTAAACATATTTATTTTGATGTTATAAATTAAAACGAATACAGCATTATAAATACCTTTACGCCGGGAACGATAAGGGGCGGGTTATTTGTCTAACTGGTGACTTCATTTATTTGTATTTATAATGTTAAATATGTGTGTCTTTTTCTATCAAAACAAAGATGTATGATGAATGTCATACATCTTTGTCTAATTCTAATAGAGGTGTTCTGAAACGTGGCCATATTTTTGACGTGATAACGTTTTATAAATTGGTGAACACCTGCAATCTCAAAAAAGTGTGACGTCACGCGTCGTTACTGGAACGCCTCATGTTATTGACAAGATAACTATAGCAACGTTTTATCGTTGCCATGGTTACCATCAATAATTCTTATGACGTTATCACGTAAAATTATCGTCCGGAAACAGACTTTACAGACAACCATTTTTTTTTATTTTATTATAGGTACGGCTGCATAATTGCAGACTCACGGTAGAGCTCCAAAACGGCTGTTATAAGAATGTTTTCAATAGAAGCAAGATTCTAGGCACCTGCTTTAGTTGAAGTTTAAAGTCTTAATCGTTCATGAATTTAACAAACAAAAATATAATAATGAAAACATGCCAATAATAGTAAATTTTGAACTCTACCGGGAGCTGCAATTATGCAGTTGACTGTACAATCAGACAACATAAGTGCAGAACCACGGTATAGCCCCAAAACTGCTATTATTAGAATCTTTTCAACTCAAGCAAGATTCTAAGGTCCAGCTTGAGTTAAAGGTTTTTCAAGTCATGAATTTATTAGACAAATAATATTAGTATGAAAACATTCTCATAATAGTAATTTCAGAACTCTACTATGGGTTTTCAATTATTATTCTGTGACTATATTATATGTATTTTGTCTCAAATAAAACAACCATTCTCAACAATCGAGTAATAAACGACAACTATCATAACCTCAACAAATCATAAAAACCCTTCATAAGAAAATATATTCGATTTCCACAAACAATCAATTACAAAGAGAAACTGTCAAAGCGGCCCCCAAGGAAAAGCAGGTAAAACAGCGCAAAACACACAACTTCTCAACATTCGACAACGAGAACAAAACATTGATTAATGATAAAATGCACTCGGTATACTGTCGAACTTCTTCAAATTCTCAATACAAATGCCTTTGCTAAACCCCCTCGAAATCTACGAAAAATAATGGCTTCCTTTTCCAACTGTACTCCTAAAAGCTCATCCGAAAACAAACGTTAACTTTTAAATATTAAGGTCTGAAGTAGATTGACGTAAGAAAGTAGGGTAAGAAAAAAAGTTGGAGCGTAGGTACGTATTTTCTTTAGTTTTCCGTTTTTTGTTGTTGTAAGGAAGGAAGTGGTGTATAGGGACGTGTTCGTTCTTTCTTTTGGAAATTGTTTCGGTGCCATTAAACCGTTGACAGATCGCGTGTTGAGTTAAGTCTGAATGTTGGGGATTTGTGTCACAATGGCATAAATGTGGGGAAACGATAAGCACGTATTTTAGGTTGGTTTCTTTGTTGGTAAAATGATTTCATTGGTTTTTTATTGCGTGTTTTCTTATACATAAATAAATAATAGATTTTCTGGTTTCTTATTTGGCATTTTCCGCAGAAATAAGCTTCATTTTCAGTTGATATTTATCTGAAAACAAAAACTAATATAAGAACAATTTTATTTTCTATTTTCAAGCTTAGAGTTAGAGACCTTTGAAATTTTCTATTTTCTACTTTTTTATACTCAAAGGTTGAAAACGGGAACCTATTACTAATACTTCACTGTCTGTCTGTCCGTCCGTCCGTCTGCCTGTCACCAGACTGTATCTTATGAACCGTGATAGTTAGACAGCTGAAACTTTCACAGATGATGTATTTTCTCTAAAAACAGAATATAATAGTACGGAACCCTTTATGCGCAAGTCCGACTCGCACTTGGCCACGTTTTTTTTAATTAGTCGTGCTAATTAGAAAAAAATAGTTGAATTCGATTAATGAATGGGAATCAATTTATCAGCAGATTTCGATATTTTAACCATTCGCGAAACTTCCTTAGATTTCTTCTACTTCTGCTACATCACCCAACGGTTCATTAACATTTTGACACCTTCATAATATATATAAACAACAAAATCTTATTTCGAAACAACATTAGCACATTAGTCACACCGAAAAAAAACTGAGAAACTTAGCACGCTCTCATTTATTCACATTGAAAGGAAGCATTGCCCAGTTACGTTGATAATTAGCATTTTAAATTGGATATACTAGACACATTTGGTTAGAAACAGGTGGGCTAGGAATTCACTTTCTTGGCTGGATATTAATTAGTAGTATTTTAAAATAACAACAGATAATGTGGGAATGTTATGCGGTTTTGTATTGAAATGTAGAGTATTGGTATTTTTTGATTACATAAATTTTAAGCAAGTATTGGGTTATTTTGTATAAAACTTCATCAATCTGTGTCTAATAGACCTTAGTCGATCCGAAGTGCGGGCGAATCAACATTACATGCAACACTTCTTTCGATTTTCGGTAATGTTAACGGAAAATGTTATCCGTCATTATATATTATTCCTAGGAAATGTTTGAAATAATCCCTATACACGTTTTCTATAGGAATTGGAGCACAATGAAATGTATTTTGAAATGTCGATAAATAGTTCTTGATTCTTTTCCAAATTGCGAACGAAGCGATGTCCCCTTCGCTCGCAATTTGGACACTAAATCTAACCTAACCTATCTGTGTCAGTTACGTGAAAGAAGTTGAGAAGAAGGCTGAGTTTATATTGACATAGGTATACTGACTACGACTTATACATGGAATTCAATCCTCAGGAAATTCCTAGATTTCTAGGATTTCCTAAAAATATAAACTTTGATAATTATTTTACACATTTCCTAAATACGCTTGATACATTTTAGGTACATAAACTATGTATTTATTACATGCTGTATTTCCTATAGTCTCAGACCCTCGTATAAATTCAAATTACCTACTTTATTTTCATACGATTGTTTAATCTTCAAACAATTTTTAATCAATTAAGTACACAATCGGTCAGCGATTGTGAAGATTTATAAATTGTATTGAATTCTGAGACCTATTAAATAAGTCAGTTCTCATTCTAACAACACTGGCCTTCCTCATAGGGCTGCCAATAATTACCAACTGATTCTACTGAAAACAAACATAATTTTACACATCTGTTGCTCTAAAATCACCCTTAAACCAAGGCAGTATGGTAGGAAGTATATTTTGGGGTTGTAGAATAAGTTTGTATTTTCGTAATGAGAATCGAGCCGTCTCATCCATCAGTCGACGCCAATTACAAGCGATCACGCGTTGGCTCTACTTGGCAGCCCTATTTCTCGTCTGGATTTTTTGTTGGCTATGAATTGGTTGGTTATTATCTTAGCTTAGATACTGTTTTTATGTTTATCTATGTAACTTTTAAAGTACGATCTATGATCTATTTAAGTATGAGCTATCATACAAAAACATCCATACAGAATAAATTTGGGTATATTTAAGCAGTTGAAAACCTCCGCATGAGTTTCTTGTGCCTTCTTCTCATTGGTGGGCGCGTTCCGAAGGCACACATCCTAACTTAGTTTTTAGACGTTTAGCTATGTGATATGTGTACAAATGTGTTAAGCATCCAAAGGAATAAAAAAAAATTACTTTGACTTTGACTTTATGAAGTCAGTTAAAAAAGCTCGCTTTTTAAACTATTTTATAGACACTTGAAAAAAATTGTTTTTTTTTACCATTAACGTTATAGAGATATTAAGTTTTTTCTTTTGTTTTCACTAACTGATATTGTGAAGCTCTGAAACCACTGGATTTTGATAAAACTTGGTATATAATGTTACTTTTTATCCTGATATTCCCCCAGGATCAAAGTCCTTGCGATTTTTTCGAACAGCAAACGTTACTAAAGCTTTGCATTCCATCCTGAAGGGGCCCCATGATCAAAGTCCGTAGTGCGATTTTTTCGGATATACAGCAAACGTTATTAAAGCTTCGTATTATGTCCTCTAGGGGCGCTTTTCAACTTTCCATATATTTACCCCATGATCAAAGTCCGTAGGGCGATTTTTTCGTATATACAGCAAACGTTACTAAAGCTTCGTATTATGTCCTCAAGGGGCGCTTTTCAACTTTCCATACATTTACCCCCATGATCAAAGTCCGTAGTGCGATTTTTTCGTATATACAGAAAACGTTACTTCTTCTCAAGCTTCGCAATTTTCCCGTTTACGCTAACGTAGCGTTTGTTAGACGAAAAAAACTCGCAATAAGGATACTGGATTCAAACAGGTGAAACCGTGTGGTGTTGTTAGTTTACAAGATGTAGATAATATAATTCTAACTACTAGATTTATACAATTTAAAATGACTACTAGCTAAATTTGTTCACCGCTTATCGAAAATGTAATCTATGTAAACACAAATAATTTGAATAATTTACATTTAAAACCTCTTTCTCACAGATCTTAGGTAAATTATCATGTAGCAATTGATATTTAGAACTGCTGTAATAGCCAACAAGTGTATTGGGGTATGACCCTGTAATCTGAAGACTCTGAATCTTTGACAATATTTCTATGCTAACTTTGTTTTTGAAGTGTAAACGTCCTTGACGGTGAGAATAGTAGGGGCAAGTAACTTAGAAAAAGCTACGAACGTCACATTCTATGGTAGGGGTAGGAATTGATTGAAGTCATAAATAAGTTATGATGTATATACGTTTGAAATGTTTGATTGGTGAATGATGTTGCTAAACCAACCTCTTTGAATTATTAGAAGTTTATTGCATTAATTACATTGTTTGAGAATAGGTACCTATAAAAAAACTATTTCTATGTACATAGAGAACGTTTCAATTAATTTTTGTAATTTACTTGATAGCGTAACAAGCTTAACAATTCAAATAATTTTGTAAGAATTATTGTCACCTTTGTCTGCCTGTGACCATGAGAGATGTTAAACTCTCGAAACATCAGCTTTTAACAAAATATGAAATACTCAAATAATAAAATATTAAATAAATAAAGTTATATTCATTACAATAGTTTCAATATGAGTTCAAATCGCAAAACCCTTAAAAATACTAAAACTTTAGGACTTAAACGAGATATTTTCACGTTCCACTGCTGCTGCGTCCTTGATACCCGATTTTTTTGCACTATAATACTATGTCTACTATCGAAGTTGACCTAGAGATAACACCGTGTGTTGCAGCTAGTTTCAAAGGTTGTTATTCTTATTCCATTAGTTTTATATGTCGTGCTGTTTCGTACCGTTTTCAGAAAAGGTTTTGGCATTTGATTGACAGTATGAGAACTGACTGAGACGATACTAATGAATAGTTATGTCATGGCGAAACTTTGTGGTTGACTGTTCGCGTAAAATGTTGGTGAACTGAACTTTTGAACTTTAGTAACTACAACAAATGGTTGAATTTATTTCATTATAACTGCGCCCCGCGGTTTTCCACAAGCGTATTAGGGCCGGATTAATATAAACTAGTAGTTCGCCCCGAACTGAGACCTCACGAGTTTTTTTCAGCGTTTATTATATTTCAGCGTAAAGTACTAAAATGTATAATATAACGACGAAAGACTCCAAATACGACAGGTCTATCTTATTTGAATGATAGGTGCCTAGTATCGCTATTATCTGACATTGGATGATTTAGAGAATCCAAACACGATAGGCATAACTTGTTGTTGTTGTTAAGTTCTAAAAGCATAGGCCAGCTCAATCATCACACCCCTGGACATCCGTTGACTCTTTATTTTTACTCAAGACATTTTGAATGTGTCCAACATAATATCCAGAAGATAGTAATTCCTTTCCTTCCTTCCTTATTTATCTACTTATCATAATGTTACGTAAGAGGAAACGAGAAGACAAGCTCGAGAACGAGAATATATTAGAGAAGTTTGAGGCCAATATGTCCTGTAATAAGTCCCTAAACTAAAATATAACAAGTCAATAAAAATTATAAAAAAAATAGTCACAAATTTTATAATTATCAGAGTCTCTAGATCGGCTAGAACCGAACATTCATACTATTTAATACTATCCACCACTATTATTGTAAAACAGCCCATGATTATGAAATAAATAATTATAGGAAATGAAGCAAAGAGAGTTCGGACGATTTGGGGCAAAGTAATAAATTTCTATAAATTTAAAATTTAAATAAATTTGGATTAAGAATATTGTAAATAGTAAGCGTGTTACATTGTGAATTTGTGATGCTACACCTTCGTTATTTTTCTTTTGCAATCACAATGTAACACGCTTACTAATTAAGTACAATATTCTTAATCCAAATTTATTAGATTTTATTTTCTATTTTTTAGTTGGACTTTTTTTATTAAAGCGTGTTTTTTTAGTTTTTTATTCTATTAATTTATTTTATACTTTTTGGTCTTTGATAACTTAATATGTTAGATCGGACCCTGGTTACTATTGAAAGACAAACTACTCGTCAAGACGATTCTAACGAGCCTAAACTCGATGAGGTTGTGTCGTTTCATTGCGAAGTTCCTATGACCACCTTCCAGTTCCATCATCAGACCCTGGTCACCATTGAAAGACAAACTACCCGTCAAGGCGATTCTAACGAGCCCAAACTCGATGGGGTTGTGTCGTTTCATTGCGAAGTTCCTATGACCACCTTCCAGTTCCATCATCAGACCCTGGTCACCATTGAAAGACAAACTACTCGTCAAGACGATTCTAACGAGCCCAAACTCGATGGGGTTGTGTCGTTTCATTGCGAAGTTCCTATGACAACCTTCCAGTTCCATCATCAGACCCTAGTCACCATTGAAAGACAAACTACTCGTCAAGACGATTCTAACGAGCCCAAACTCGACGAGGTTGTGTCGTTTCATTGCGAAGTTCCTATGACCACCTTCCAGTTCCATCATCAGACCCTGGTTACCATTGAAAGACAAACTACCCGTCAAGGCGATTCTAACGAGCCCAAACTCGATGGGGTTGTGTCGTTTCATTGCGAAGTTCCTATGACCACCTTCCAGTTCCATCATCAGACCCTGGTCACCATTGAAAGACAAACTACTCGTCAAGACGATTCTAACGAGCCCAAACTCGATGAGGTTGTGTCGTTTCATTGCGAAGTTCCTATGACAACCTTCCAGTTCCATCATCAGACCCTGGTCACCATTGAAAGACAAACTACTTGTCAAGACGATTCTAACGAGCCCAAACTCGATGTGGTTGTGTCGTTTCATTGCGAAGTTCCTATGACCACCTTCCAGTTCCATCATCAGACCCTGGTTACCATTGAAAGACAAACTACTCGTCAAGGCGATTCTTGACGAGTAGTTTGAATGAATGAACTATGAAGTATGGATAATGAGATAATTCCTGCAGATTCCCTCCAGCTCTATCATCAGATCAGTTCCATGGTACCATATTATTGTCACCGAAGTTACGCCCTTTCATTTGATACCCCACTCGGGTATATTTGCAGTATAGTTTGTGTGCCATATAGGTAGATCCCCTTTTGGACCCCTATCTCCGTAACCCCCTGACCGATCCTGCTCATGTTCGAACTTAAAAATTCTATGGACCTCAACTACTTGTATACCAAAAATCATGAAGATCAGAGCAACGGTACTCAAGTTATCGTCGAACAAACATACAAACATACAAACATACAAACATACAAACATACGAGCGACCGACCCTTCTCAACACTAGACCTCTCTCGCTTCGCTCGTTCGGTCAATAATTTATATTGCACAAAGAGTCATCTAGCCCTGAGCTAAGGCTTGTTTGGCACACATATACCCAGTTGGCACAATGGTCACTATGCCGGACTGCCAAACACAGGGTTGTGGGTTCTGTTTGTGGGGAAATGTTTGCAGGCGGATGTTTACCCACTACCAAAGAGATCATGAAAAAGTAAAAAAGTAATATAAAAAGTGTAAGGGAGTGTTCAGATGACACGCGTCGACCACGCGTCCGCCACGCTCATCACACGCGTTGAACACGCGTTGAACACGCGTTGAACACGCTTTGACATTTGTTTTATAAATAATTTGAGTCTTATGACACATCAATAGATCTCAAATTGCATTTCTGCAAGCGGGCGCGGGGCGTGCGCGGGGCATGCGCGGGGCGGGCGCGGGGCGTGCGCGGGGCGGGTGCGGGGCGGGCGCGGGGCGGGCGCGTGGTATGAGCGGGTGGACTTGCATAAATGCAATTTGAGATCTATTGATGTATCATAAGACGCAAATTATTTATAAAACAAATGTCAAAGCGTGTTCAACGCGTGTTGAACGCGTGTGATGAGCGTGGCGGGCGCGTGGTCGACGCGTGTCATCTGTACACGCCCTAAGTCTATTTTTTTCCTGGGCTATCTATATAACGAGTTTCATGGTAATCGGTTCAGTAGTTCTTGGGTGAAGGTGTAACAAACACATGTAGGTACCTACCTACATCCTAACACCCAAACTTTCCCATTTATACATTATCATAATGGTAGATCAGTATTACTTCTTGTCCATCCAAAGGTTGCCTGGAAGAGATCGCTTTGAGTGATAAGACCGCCCTTTGTAACACTTAGACTTAAGCTTTATTTTTTATTTTATTATTAATTAGCGACCCGCTCCGGCTTCGCCCACCCACCCATCCCCTTCTTTAATTCTTGTCCATCCAAAGGTTGCCTGGAAGAGATCGCTTTTAGCGATAAGGCCGCCCATTGTGCCATAATGTAAGGTATTATTATATATTAATTTTCTTTTAGCAGATTTTCACTTAAGTTAGAATTTATTTTGTGTTATTTTTTTTTTTTTTTTATGTAATTATTTTTCGTGTTTGTCTTTATGGTGCAATAAAGTGTTTATCTATCTATCTATCTATCTTCGCACGGCTATATTATGCATGTATTACGTATTACATAAACCTTCCTCTTGAATCACTCTATCTAAAAAAACCGCATCAAAATCCGTTGCGTAATTTTAAATATTTAAGCATACAAAGGGTTAAAGGGACATAGGAACAGAGAAAGCGACTTTGTTTTATACTATGTAGTGATAGTGATGTTAGGTATTTGAAATTGGTGTTTACAATAAAGAATTTATCTATCTATCTATCTATTACGTGTAAAAAGTTTCTCAGTATTTTTTTCCTTCTAACTGAAGTGATCCATCAAAATTCACAAGAACCTGGGCCAATTCTAGACCAAATACAAAAGTTCTAGTCTAGGCTAGACTGAGCTATTATTTTCCCTTAAAAAGCTAGTTTAGAATAACGATTCCGCTTCGGGATTGATTGCAGACTTACAAAGATATAGAAGCGGGTAAATAGCCAATTTAGCTGCGCGTGAGTGACTCGCCTTTTGCATAGCAAATTCTTTGACATGTTTGTGTAAATCTTGTAAGTACTACATACTTACAAATAGATAGATAACTTTATTTGTATAAGACAGGAAAGACCATATAACACGATATCTATGTATAGGCAGCCTTTTCGCTGGTATTTTTATTTAATTTTAGGTCTTGCACATTAATGCACATACATGCGTTTTGTATGTATCTTATTTTTTAAAATGATTCCTACAATATATAATAATTCAATCAATTTAGAATTTAAAATGTCATATTGATCCACTACATTATTGAATAGCCCATAGTTATTAATTGGCTTCAATTGACGCTTCGATCGACGATGCAACATAATTTTATACAATCTTTAAGAAACTTATTCCACAGAATAGAAAATAGTCCTTCCTTGGAATCGGCTAATCAGGAAGCTCTCACATGTCAATCACCAATTACAGCGTACTTTGTCCGACGTCACTCCGCGCTGACCAATCGCCTGTCTGAATTTGAATTGCTGTTCGGAATTTCAATTGTTTTCGTTTAAAATAGAGTTTGTGGTGGATAGAATAGAATAATACCTATTCTATTTGAGTTGATATAAGAGTTGCTAAATTATTTATTTATTTTAACTACTACTTTATTTTTAAGTTAACTTTTTCAGAATCGATTTCATTTTAAGTTTTCGGTGTTATATTTTATGCATAAAAAATATAGCGTTACGAAAGAAGATTTAGCTTATCTAACATAGAAGTTGGATTAACTACGGAGCTTCCTTTTACTTTCTAGCAAAGAAATTGGTTTAGCTACATCTAGTTAGAAATGTATTGACCTAGCAGCGCTCCGCGGCTTGAACCGCGTAACTCCCGATTCCGTGGGAATATCGGGATAAAAAATCGGCCCACGCGTTTGGGCCACATAGGTTCAAACTTACATACATAATATTACCTACATACATAGACTGATGAACACATTACCACTCCTTTGCGTTGCGCAATCGGGTAAAAAGTAGCCTAATATGTTAAAAAAGTACCAAGTTTCATCAAAATCGGTTTAGTAGCTTCGGAGCCTATTCGTTACAAACATAAAAACAAACAAATAATCAAAAAAATCTTTATAATATTAGTGCAGATAAGTACCTTAGTTTATTAACTATAATAATTAGTGACATATTATTAAATCATTCTGATAAAAAAAAGCTACCAAAAATTACGTATAAATTATGCACTGTTATTTGCTTACAACTCGAAGGGTTGTTTCAGAGCAATAATTCATAAATTGAGCCGATTAATTGATAGGAAAGGGTTAAACCCCTCGGCTGACATTTGTTTTGACAAACACACGATGATAGCTGGGGGGTGGGACCGTCATAAGGGATGATTTATGTTATTTGTGACAACTGGAAAACCAAAGCGTTGTAAAAAAAAATGGTAGTCTGTAAAGTCAGTTTACGGACGGTATTTTATTTAACGTAATAACGTCATAAGAAATCGATGAAGAATTGTTTTTTTTTGTTTTTATTATTCCGTTTTTTTTTCTTTTTTTTTCCTTATATTATTTTTTTCCTTTATATAAGTTTTCTATTCGTGACTCGTCACCATGACACGAGCCCAGATGCGCGATATTATTACACAATCATGACATCACACGGAACGTGAAGCTTCATAGTACCGGAACATGACACTTTTTTGTGAATGCAGGTTCCAATTTATTAGACGTTATCACGTCAAAAATGTTGTTGTTTTTACTAATTTGTAGTATTTACTAGTCTTACGATTACTAATGCATTAAAAATAGAAAATGATTTCTACTTAGCTATTTAAATCATCAATCAAACATAATACGAGTAGATACAAGCCCCCATAATAAGCGTAACATTTCAATTTTAAACTAATTAATTGCCTCAAAAATCCCCTAGTCTTTCATTGAATAATTTAACATCATGTTACAATCAAATTTGAATTATAAGAAGCAAATTAGGTACATACGTAGCACTCTGAATATGAAAAAAAAATATGTACAAAGAAAAAAAGGTTTCATAATGTAAGAAATATTTTTTTAAAGAAAATAAAAATATTTTCTTGGTTTTAGTAAAAGTTCTAATTATAATTATACTAGCGACCCGTCCCGGCTTCGCACGGCTATATTATGCATGTATTATACATATAAACACTCCTCTTGAATCACTCTATCTATTAAAAAAACCGCATCAAAATCCGTCGCGTAGTTTTAAAGATTTAAGCATACAAAGGGAAATAGAGACAGAGAAAGCGACTTTATTTTATACTATGTAGTGATAGTGAAGTAATAATAATGATTGTCCAAACTCAATAAACAAACAAAACTACAAGTCCAATGACCTTTAACTCCAAGAAACAGCTGACTTTTAAGTAAACATAACCTCAAATATTTCATACAAAAAACTAAATTTAAAAATTCTTAGAACAAAAGTCATTTTAGACGTCTATAGCAACTCCCTTTCGTATTATAATTCCTTTGTCGAAACACATTGAATAGTTATATTATAATCCGTAGATTTGAACCAAAGATTGGCAGCTAATGCTTTTCAAATAGGGTCACAAGATATCTGCTTAATAATGCATTTCATTACCCATAGGGTGAAGGGAGCTGCCTCTATTTTGAATTCTATGTTGCTAAAAATAAGACTGGTATTTGTATTCGAAGAAAAAGTCCCATGACAGATTCCTCTGCTGCTATTT
This sequence comes from Idaea aversata, assembly GCA_907269075.1. Taxonomy (NCBI): domain Eukaryota; kingdom Metazoa; phylum Arthropoda; class Insecta; order Lepidoptera; family Geometridae; genus Idaea; species Idaea aversata. Next base: position 6,202,773 of record OU026103.1, read on the forward strand.
TAGTCAGAAATTAATTCGATTTTAATGTAATAGGTACTTAGTTCTGTATGTCATAATTGGCTCAGTATTTCGACGCGAATATTAAATATTATCGATATTTTTTGCCGACTATGGCGAAGCCACAAGATAGGGTTTTGTTTTGTAATGTAAGTTCATCTGTACTTCTGAACTAGGTACATATAATTTTTGACAATTATTATTGAGGTATGATCGTTACAGACGTCTATTGTCAACTGATTATTAGATATGTGACGTCATAGTAATCACTACATAGTATAAAACAAAGTCGCTTTCTCTGTCCCTATGTCCCTATATCCCTTTGTATGCTTAAATCTTTAAAACTGCGCAACGGATTTTGATGCGGTTTTTAATAGATAGAGTGATTCCAGAGGAATGTTTATATGTATAATACATGCATAATATAGCCGTGCGAAGCCGGGGCGGGTCGCTAGTTATTAATATATTTAACTTTTAACTGTTTTAAATTGCTGCTAAATCTCTCTGAATTAACAAGAATATTTCTTGCCTAGGTAAACTAACGATCTATTCAAATTAATAGATCAAAAATGATGTTCTTCCTACGTTATATATTTATTGTTTTTTCCAAACACACTACACCCCTTTTAAAGTCGGTTCGTACACAAAAACTTCGCCGTTTCTTAGATAAAATATTTAGCATAATGCGTTTGATGAAGATAAATCATACGGGACACTAATCCGCGGCCATTTTGATGTACAGCAGCGCCATCTGTGTCAACTGAATGAGTTATTATACTTGTTAGGGTTGTCACAGGTTGAATTTATGCTAATATTATAAAGAGTATATCGAGGCAGACCCTGAAATCGACGGCGCGACAATCTAGATGCATTTTATGAAGACTGGTTATAACTGGTTCGTGACGATTTGATGAATGTAAAGAAATCTTTGTCTAGCAGAGGAACAGGCTAATTAGAAGGTCAAACAGGATAATTTAAATGGGATGGACAAAATGGTATAAAGTTTTATTTAAGAATAAGCAGCGCTTCGCTTTCCTGCAAGCCCTTTATGCAGCCGATTGGCAACAAGTGGCGCAGAATAGGGTGCAATGGCGGCTTTTGGTGTCGGAGGCCAAGATCCACTTCGGGTCGATGAGCCAGCGTAAGTAAGTAAGCGCTTCGCGGTTTCACCTGCGTATCTCCCGATCCCGTGGATAAAAAGTAATAATCGGGATAAAAAGTAATCTATGTCACTGTCAATAAATCAATGTGTCCTTAAAAGAAGTATCATCTAAATCGGTTCAGTAGTTTCGGGGCAAACAAACAATCAAATTTTCCCACTTAATAAAACGTCCCAAACTAAAAACCTTTACTCCTTTACAAATCTTCTATTAATTTCAAAAACATAATATAAGTATATCTCAGAATTCGTTTTTTATATATGTAAAGTAAAATTCAGGAATTAAAAACATACAACTTTAGTTTTATGAACTCCTCTAACAAGCCCATAAAACAAGATCCAAGAACTGACAACCCTAAAATGAAATATAATTTGATTTATATGGCAACCCCTAGAAGATTAACCCTTCATCCGGGGTCAAACGACACGTGAGGTCACACAGACAGTGTTACCATGTTATTTATTGTTTTTCGTTATGGTCGTCATGGGCGCCTGTCAAGATTTTATACTTACTTGATTTATTTATTAACCCTTTTATTATGCAGAAGGTTTTGAATATACTAATTATTTAATTTAAAATAAAACTAAAAGAAATTATGTCTGTAAAGTCGGTTTACGGACGATAAAAAATTGATGTTCTTTTCCCTTTTTTTAACTGACTTCAAAAAAAGGAGGAGGGTCTCAATTCGGTTGTATGTACCTATGTTTTTTTTCTCTTTTACTTAATTATATAAGTCTTGTATTCGTCAAACGTCAATAACACAAGCCTAATGAGCGATATTATTATTAAAAAAACACGTGACGTTTACCATGACGCGTCATGGTACCGGGACATGACTCATCATTATACTGGAACATGACACTTTTGTGTGAATGCAAGTGTTTATGAATATATCAATATATATATATCACGTCAAAAAAAATGTAAACTACATTAATGCCAACAGGTAGGTATCTAGCTATAAACTAAGCAACTAGGCTTATAATATGGGTGCTAGATAACGGATAGAATACATACTCGTTTTCATTTGCTTACATATTTATGTAAATACGATACATTACATTAACACCAAAAAAGAAATAAGTACTGAACTGTGAATGAAATTGGATGAAATTTGAAATATACCGAGTTCATACAATGCTTGCTTGGTATCTGAAAATTCAGGCTGTTAGTTTTATCCACAACGAAGTTATTATAGGGGGTCGAAAATGGCCTGAACTGTTTCGAGAAAAGGATGGTACGGCCGTTCCGCTTTTTTGCTCGACTTAGCGGGGGCACTGCCGTGCCCCCAGATATCATGACGAAAAACAAAATGTTGGAAAAGAATTCATCTGCACAGTACCTTCGCACAAAAGGGTTAAGATGTCCGTTCGTCTGTCTGTCTGTCACCAGGCTGTATTATCATAAACTTTGATAGCTACACAGTTGAAATTTTCACAGATGATGTTATATAATTCTGTTGCCGCTAAAACAACAAATACTTAAACAGAATAGATTGCTACAGAAGTGCTTCGTAGGTACGCGAGTCGGACTCGCACTTGGCCAGTTTTTTTAATTCATTTTTTTTAATTTCAGTTATCCGCGAAAGAATTTTCTGTATAGGTACAGTATGGGTCATAAGTAAATGATCAGTTTGCTACAATAATGCTATCAACAAGTATCGGAGTTACGACCTTCTTCTAATAGACGTTACACACAAACATAAATACTTGAATTAAAAGTACTCAGTGTGATTATTATTTTCAACATGTTAGCTATGTCTTTAGTTGGCCGAGTAGTATAAGCCGCCACCCGCTACACCAACCGACGTGGGTTCGATCCACAGGTTACGTTGTTATAATGTTCAAATAGTGCTGCACAGGATTGTAAACGTTACGGTGGGCAGAGATTTCTGACCGTGGATTGTACCTATGCCCTTAATTAATATAGTATAACAATATAGGTACCTATACCTAACTACAGTATTAAACTCATATGAAAAATAATTTAAGAACCAGCATAGTAATTTTATGTAATTATTTTTATGAGGGGACGATCAGAACTAAATGCACCAGCTAATGCACTGGCTGGCTATAGCTTGAAGGTGCATTGTGAGGATGTATTCTTTTAATTACGATTTTCTACCGTGCTACACAAATAGCTAAAATGATTAGACCTGGTGTACAGATTGCAAAAAAAGATGTTTTGTATTTTAAAATCAGTCAGAGAAATCTAGTCACGTTTCGCCAAACTATGAATTTCACAATTTTTAGGATGTTGCTAATCTAACCTCGTAAGATTTTTTAATGGATTATTACCTGCATTAATAAATATAGAGTCGAATTAGGAACCTCATCCTTTTTTTGTTTAAAACTTTAAAAAAAATGAAAACTCTTTGATTTTAACAAGACGTTTTCGAAAAAGCAACAGCTATTTATACAGTCGAAATAACAAAACAAAAACCAGTTATGTAGAGACCTAATACCTATTTTTTGTGCGTTTAAAATAAAATAAATTAAACTGTCTTAGAATTTTTTTATTTTATTTATGAAAATAATACGAAGTCAAAAAGCTAAGAACATCGCAAAATGATTATTACTAAAAACTTCGTAACAAGTAATAACACAGTAATAAGTTTTGTAATCTAAAAGCCACAGACAAACAGAATATTAAAATTGAAATAATTAAGGGCAATAAGGGAAGTTTAAGGCTATAATAAACAGAATTAGACAAAGTCACTAAGTATCAAAACATTTTGTTTGAACGTTGTTAACTGTTTTAGTTGGATCGACTTGAAAGCAAAGTTTAAATTGATTAATTAGCAAATAAAAATATATTAAAACACAGATTTTAAACAAATATTGATAAGGCCAAAAACATCACTAAGTACATAGTATAAAATAAGGTCACTTTTCGCCGTCCCTATATCCCTATGTCCCTTTGTATGTTTAGATCTTTAGATTTTAATGCGGTTTTTTTTATTAGATAGAGTGATTAAAGAGGAAGGTTTATATGTATAATACATGCATAATATAGCCGTGCGAAGCCGGAGCGGGTCGCTAGTGTCCTATATAAGTTACAATTTGAATGGCGCAAAATAAATTATAGGCAAATTAAAAATATTCTAAAGAGACTAAAACATTTACTGAAAGTTGACGATGTCTCAAAAAAATGTGAACGGATTTACCCCTGCTCATATGAAGCCTGGTTGGATCGCTAAAGTAGAAATAAAATTAAATACAAGAAGAAAAATGGTACATTCTTTTTGGATTTTTTTTTAATTTGTGTGATTCGACAAATTATAAAAATTCCTAAAGTGGATGTTGTTTTGCTATCGCTACATAATGTTGCATTGCGCCAGAGCATCTCAGGTAGCCTGATTTAGTACCGTCTTAATGAAACCTGTTATGTAACTGGTATTATTTATTATTTAGTCTAGAACAAGAAACGAGGATGGTGTGGGCTTCTGTCTTCTATAATGGTAAGCTATTTGTGTCTAACAAAGTAGAGAATGGTTTATAATGACAAAGTAAATAGGTAGTAGAGATAGATAATTTTCTTTTTCTTCCTGCATTAATTCTATTTAAAGTCGGTAAAGAAACTCCTTGTTATTAGGTATAGATATCATAGTGCAAAATTAATTAGCAATATAGGTTTTTTCTTATCCTTATCATACTGAACCAACCCTCCTTGGGAATGCTGCTGTCCCGCAGGAGATTCAAGGAGCCGTGGTGTTGTTTATTCTCCTAACTGTTCTCTTTGAATAAGTAATCAAAGCTCAGACTCCTTGTCTGCTAGCAGTTCCGGCATCTTAAACGACGACCCACTCGAATTCTCCAATTCTTTGCAGCCTCACAGTGACATTCTCGATGCAAGTCCTGAATACGATCTGTTTGTCAGTTAGAATTTCGTAAGAGAAATGCAATGTTTCATCCTGTGTCAATTAATTTAATATTTAACGATAATGTTTTTGTACGAAAACTGCCATAATGTCATCGCTATTCAAATATTTATATCCCTGCCGTTAACGAGCTGGATTTTCCAGAGCATAAAACGGTTATAATGAAAATATCAGAGTACTTAATTGTAATTAGGTATGAATATACGGATTGACCAAGTTCAACCAGACCTGGAACCGCTTCAGCTGCCTGAAAGGGTTGCAGCAGCAAATGGCACACAATAGGGTGCAATTGAGTTTCTTATAGTAACGGAGGCCAAATTCCACTTCGGGTCGCTGAGCCAGCTTATATAATATAAGTAGAATTTTTTTACACAAAATAAATTGCTTTTACCTTGCTTGCATTTAACCTCATCTTACCTGATGGGAACCAACAATGAGGTCGAGGATGTAGCATGCTGGCCTAAAAGGTACAATCGATGCTCAAAAGTTCACCGCCACTGTCACGTTTACAATCCTGTGCAGCATTATTTGAAAACTAGCTGCGCTCCGCGGTTTCACCCGCGTAACTCCCGATCCCGTGGGAATATCGGGATAAAAAGTAGCCTATAACCTTCCTCGATAAATGGACTATCCAACACAAAAAGAATTTTTCAATTCGAACCAGCAGTTCCTGAGATTAGCGCGTTCAAACATACAAACAAACAAACAAACAAACTCTTCAGCTTTATAATATTAAGTATAGATTATAACAACGTTAACCTGTTGGTGTAACGGGTGGCGGCTTATACTATCACACAACTGAATACAACGCTAACATGTTGAAAATAATAATCACACTGAGTAGGTACTTTTAATTCAAGTAAGTATTTATGTTTGTGTGTGACGTCTATTAGAAGGTCGTAAGTCTAATACTTGTTTATAGTATTATTGTAGCTAAATGATAGTGGACTTATGACGCATACTGTACATATTCTGTATTTTGGGGGAACACCGACGCGGAAAATTCTAAATTACGTAGGTAGGTACTTTCTATTCTGTTTAACAAAAGTGTGGGTGTATTATCTAAACTATGTATTTCTAAATACCAACATAAAATGTTATCAAACAAAAAACATCTACCGAATTCTCCTTAAATACACCTCCAGACATTTTTTAATAATCAGAAAACAATCTTTACCTAAAATAGACGTCTTAATTATGTTATCTGATAATAAATATGTGTTTTCTATGTCTATTTCGTCGGCTTTCTCGTCACTAGAGACCATTAAAAATACATATCTTTGTATCTTACAATGTCTATCGTATGTAAGAGAACGTAATTAATTTCTTTTGATATTTAAAAACAAAAAAATTTGAAGCATTCGCAGTTTTCTTGTCCTGTGTTGTAAGTATGTTACGGTATATTTGTAGAGATGTTATTACCGAGACCACTGTAGCACCTCCACTGTGTCTAATCAGTTTAAAATTGAAAAATTTAATAAGTCAATAAAATTCTGTGTAATAGAAATAAAATAACCTTATTTCATGATAGAAAAAACTATACCTATCTTAACCTAAAACTTGCGTTTGCAAACTTACATATACAATTCTGTGCCACTAAAAGGCTCAAACTCAACTAATAATGCCTTACCTTCTTCTTATCGTATAATGGTGAAGCTCACCTATTGTTAGAGTTTTTAGCTCGCAATAATTAAGGCTTTTAACTTGAATTAGCCAATTTAAGTAATTTAAATGCCATCAAATGACTCTGGACTAGAGCAAACATTTCTGCGTTGGGATTTGTCGTCTAACTTTCGATCTTTTTTGCTATTAACGTTTTATATAGGTATTACGTATTGATCTTTATTTTTATTATTAACATTTCTTTTGACAAACTTTTTGATAGTAAAATTTTAGTAAAGTGTCACCCTTCCTTCGTAGATTTTTTCATGAAATTGTAAAATAGTAATAATTAGATTTATAATAATTTGGTATCTACCTACCTTAGTCACATTAATTTTACAATATCTTAGGCACAGTTTGTCGATGTTGTTTTTAAATATCAATTTAGGTGCTATCATCTCCTCTTAACATAAAAGCTGCATTGTTTTGTGTTAAAAACATCCGTACAAAGCGTCAGTAATGGTCATTTTTTGTAACAGATCAGATCTTACACGTTTATTTATTACGTGTTCTTACTTAAGGGTGACACAGACAACCGACTCTTTAATCGAGCGATAAACTTAGCGACAAGGCAAACCAAAAATAAGAAGTCCACACAAACTATAAACTGTTGGCGATCAAATTCAAAAGTTCTGTTGTAATCATTCGCATAAAAGAACATTAATTCGTCTCTAAAACTAAGTTAGGATGTGTGTCTACGGAACGCGCCCAGCAATAAAAAGAAGGCACAAGAAACTATTGGGGTTCTTATTTTTGGTTTGCGACCATACTCACAATGAACAAGAAAACCCTTCAAAAATACTTGTATATTTTTGAAGGGTTTTTTTGTAAATAGAGCATGCATAATGCATAATCATGTATTCTTATCATTATCGGTAAAACGAACGAACAATACGCCTTACCGCATAATTTATGTTTGATGTGGAACTTGCTAATGGATTAAGTCAAATAACTATCTACCTACACGTTTGGTAGAGCATGTTATAAGAGCACGCACTTTGTGCTATTTAACGATCTGTTTTTTTTTCGGATCTATCTGTCGATTGATAATTCAGTTGTCTGCTAGAACCTTTACTTAAAGTTTAATAAACAGGTAATTTTTAAATGAACCGATTATTCAGAGGTTTTATCTTTCGGCATCAGTTATCTACATAAAACGGTTGGTTGTTTTTAATTATGTTTAAAATATGTTTTAGGTGCAGCAATTGATGTCACGGTGGTTGAGATAAGAGATAAAGAGATATGGCCACAATTTACAAGTTGTACTCTTGTCTTCTTAGCTGCTGCTGAAATGGGGACTATTTTCAATAACTTCAATGAACGTCCTTAAAATACGTAAAACCCCTAAAATTCTTGAATTGTTTATTCGTACGGAATGCATATTTTATTTATTTCATATTTTTAAACTTAATTTCTGATTGGTTTTCGTTTCGGCACGTATGAATTTATTATTATGGACAGTCGCTGACGAAAAAAAAATGAAAACATAGTAGGTTAATCAACCATACCGCTGAATATAGATAAATAGATTAACTTTATTTGCAAGATACACGAAAAGACACTATAAAAAATATCAACAAAAGTTAAGCTGAAATATGGAGATCTAATGAGATCTATGGAGGAACTTAAGTATTGAATAAACAGAAAGTCAGCAAAAACGGGTCAATAAAATTGAATTTAACTGAACCTCTGACATGAAAAGAAAGAAAGAACAAAAACTTAATATTGGTTCAGTTCTCTAGATTCTAGAATGAGCAGAATCAGAATCTATCTAAATAAAGAGCATTTAAAGCATCTACGTAATTACATAAACTATAAAAAAAGTAATAAGAAAGAAAGACAAAACCTCTAAGTACAAGAATCAGTATAGAATCAGAACTTAATTAAAGAGAATTAAAACAACCTTTACGTAATTACGTAAACTATGAAAAAAAAAAGTAATAAGGATGAAAGACAAAACCTCTACTAGAATCAGTAGAATTAAAACCTAATTAAAGAGAATTAAAACAAGCTTTCCGTATTTGCGTAAACTATAAAAAAGTAATAAGGAAGAAAGACAAAACCACTTTTAGAATAGTAGAATCAGAACCAAATTACAGAGAATTGAAACAAACGTTACGTAATTTAAGTAAACTATTAAAAAAGTAATGAGGAAGAGAGACAAAACCTCTATTTACAAGAAGTCAGTTAAAAATTCCCATATACAGTTAGTTGAAACTGTTAGGAAAGCGAATTACAAAGCCGGACCAAACTGAGATAGTTACAAAAACTAGACTAGGCCCGGCCACCGGCGTGCCTTATTCAAAACGAGTTGAGAAGACACTGCTGAGGACATTCCCACATCGAACTGAGTGCTTGTCCATTGTACGTATGCTGTGGTTCTACGGAATCTATACTAATATTATAAAGCTGAAGAGTTTGTTTGTTTGAACGCGCTAATCTCAGGAACTATTGGTTCGAATTGAAAAATTATTTTTGTTTTGGATAGTCCATTTATCGAGAAAGGCTTTTTCTCGATATTCCCACGGGATCAGGAGTTACACGGTTGAAACCGCTTCTAAAAAGAATGGTGTTTTTTTTATAAATTGCAATGACTAATCTATAACGCGCTATGGATCGTCGATTTTGTCTCTTCCAATAAATGTTTTGCTGAATTTATTCATAGAGACATACAAAAAATAACACGAAACCTTTTCTAAAAACAGAAAATGGTTTCGTTCGACATACCACACAAAGAAGATGAAAATTGCAATGAATAAATGTGGTCAAAAATACCTAGTAGACTAGCAAATTTCCCTAGATGATGCGTTAGATGAGCGAAGTAGAGGAAGAACAGAAAGGAGAACCCGGAGGAACAATGAGATATTCTTATTTTTCATTCGGGGTTTTACCAGCAGGATAGATCCCGTTTCAGAGATTTAGATATGAAAAATATTAGGCAATTATGTAAATATTAAGATCAGAGCTGTTCAGAGCGTCCGTCCAATCAAAAGCAGAGAGAGAGCCCTCCAAAATGGCTGAAAAGCCAACAAGCAGATTTACTAGCAGCAGAAATCCGTTTTATGGATTTAAATATGGAAAGTTTTAGGTATTATTTTTATTTAGACGGCCAATTCTTGTAAATAACATTGTTCAAATTACATTGCAATATCATTCCGATTATAAAAAATCACTCAAAGTAACAAAAAATACCCTCAAACTCATAATCATCATCATTAAAAAAATGCTGACTTTGATATGCGTATATTTGTAATCGAAAGCAAACGGAATAATATTGCTATAATTAGAACAATTTTATTTACGAGAATTGGCCCTCAAAGCATTCCATCAAAAGTAGCGCGAGAGGTCCCAAAAAATTTCTGAAAAGCCAACAAAATCCTGCATCAAGTGGTAGGTAAATGGAAACAAACAATGTCGTGCCCCTTTCCCTGTATCAGGTAACGTCTGATCGATGCTATGTAGATCTTAATATTTACATATGCCACCGTCTATTATTTCACGAATTTCTGAATACTATAAGATCAATTTTGTTCGGTTTTGATTTAAAGTAACCTAGCTACACTGATCGTAACTGGGCTTTTCATTAGAATAATACATTTAAATTCTGATCCACGTTCATTGATGTAGGTATCGAAATTTCAGTTAGATTAAGATAAGATAAAAGATAAGATAAGGTTTATTTAAAACAATATTTATTTTTCGATTGACTTAACAAAACGATTACGCCCTGGTTTCTACCTTGAAATGCACCTTTCGTAGTTGCCAAAATTTACCGACACAGTTAGTGTAAGGAATAAGAAAGGAAAACTACAAAAAATCGCAGAACATACATGGGGTATTTTCGGACACCCCCCAGGTGTGAGAAATCTAAAAAAATAATTATCCACGTCACTAGTTGGACCATCCTGTATTATCACAAATTATATAAATTAGAATTAATGTAGAAATATAGTATAAGAATATTTTCTAAAATGAAAGGGATAAATAGGAACACTTTTTGGGATTAATTTAGATTTTTTCTGTGCGATAAAACTAGGACGAAATTAAAAGATAATTTTGATATAATAAGCTTTAGATCTGTATCAGCTACGGTAGGTTTCATCTAACTAAAGGGATTCCATTTCAATCGATTTGGTATAATATTCGGTTAAATTGTTTAACGCAATGTTATGACCTAGTGAAGCGTAATATTAAGGAAGGATTAGTATTATGTAGAAAATTACATAATTTCATAAACGTTCCTAGTACACTTAGTTACATTGGACAAATTCATTCGTAGTATGCAAAAAAATCTTTGACATTATAAATTAGCGTAGGTAATTAGGTAAATGAAGGTAAATATGTATATAAATTCAAAATATTATATATATTATTAAAACTTTGGTAGCTGTATTTTTCAAGATACACTAATCTATTATTTTGTAAGAATGCACAAAAATGTTGTCGGCTGTTACGGTTCTGATATTCGACTAAAACATTCATAAAAGATCAATCACCCTACAACATTATTATTTACTGCAACAAAATACCTAAACCAGTTTCCTTACAAATATGACTATTGACCAACAAATACCTACATAAAATAAACATAGAATTACAATTGGAAAATATCTAAGTAGACTTAGAACGGGTAGACAAATGAGGTGTTTGGAAAGTGTAGCTTTTAAATAGAAAACTGGACTATGTGACATGTTAGTTGCAGGTTGGTACTGTTGAGAACAAAACTGTTATTGAGATGATAAAAAGTTCCTAGTGTAGGTACAGGTTAAGCGGTACAGCTTATTTAGTGAGTCGCAAGCAAGCATGAACATTTGAATCTGTACGGCTTGGTTTGTACACCCAAAATAAGGGGGTGTTTTCCACTTTATTCATGGATTTAAAGAATATATTAGTGGAAAATAATAAAATAGTGGGAAAGCGTTGATTGACGTCACAACGACTTATAAATTGATGAACACCGTATGCACTCACAAAAAAGTGTCATGTTTTATTGACATAGTAGGTAACCATACCAACGTATTTTGATCAATGTTTTCCTATGACGTCATCACGTAAAATTATCGTTCGTAAACCGACTTTACAGACAAATTTCTTCTTAATTTGTTTCCAATAATCGATCAACAACAATTAATCGCAAACGAAAGTAACCTTTAGTAATTAGGAATTTATGATTTAAATTCGCAAGATTACATAAGATGAAATAGGCTATATAAGGGACGCAGCCGCAGTGGAGTTCATAAAAGTTATTTAATGTGACCCCCTCTACTGCATTAAATATCTACATTAAAATAACTTTAATAAAAAATATGTGTAACATTTGCGGCTCACGTCATACAATTTTATACTCTACTTCCATTTATTTAATCTTAAAATGTAGTCCTCAAATTTTTCAATTTATTTTCATATCAAAACTATTTATTATTATAAATGTGGGATCGTTGCCTAGGGGGTCGGAGCATTTTCATTCCTACATAAATTATTACAATTTTAATGTGGTCTTAGTATTACTTAATAGGTACATGCTTATTTATAATCGGCTAAACATTTTTGTACGTCAGTGTACTAGTCAAGACATAAGTGTGTGAAGTGAAATTACGCTCATGTGAACGTTAATATCCTTATAAATTGTACTTATGTATTTTAATTTATATACTTATAGCTAAGTTTTTTGTTCAGTGAAAACATATTTTGCCTTTTGGCTACTTTTGGATTTTTCATAAGACTTAACAAAAATGTCTTAACATAAACATATTTTACGTTTACAATCTAAACGAAAAACGTGGTTTTGTAAAAAAGGCAAGAACCTGAGTGAGTTCGATTCTCAACCAAGTTAACTTTTCATAACCTTACTTTTGACCAAAATGTTTTAATTTTGTGAAGCGCGACGATCGTCTTTTGTTTTGGTTTCGATGGTCTTTTGTTTCAGTTTCGAAAATAGTTGGACCTGATGGTCCAACTATGGCCGGAGGCCGGAGTGTGAGGTGGTCCTCAGACTCCGGCCTTAGGGTAGGGTTCGCGAGGCAACTCTTTCAATGTTTGACAGAATAGTTGGACTACTACCCCGCACTCAATATTTCAATGCAGTATCAAGCAAAATCTTCGTTATGTATACAAAATAAAAACAAAAACCATGGTAAATAAATTAGAATTAGCTTTTGAGGTGACCAAAGGACTGGCTAATACTAGGGCCGTGGGGTAGTGCTATCTAAAGATGCAATGCAGCCTTTTGGGCACCCTACCTAGGGAATCTTATTTAGATTTTTTAATAAATTATTCTGAAATAGATTTTTTTATTTTCGATTGTTAAGAATAGGCTCCGAAATTACTGGACCGATTTAGATGAAAATTGGCACCAGGATACATTGATTAATTGAGAGTAAGATGAGTTATATTTTTATTCCGATATTTGCATAGGATCGGGAGTAAAGCGTAACATTCATAGCGCTGCTAGTAATTTAAATAATCTGAGTACTGCTTGAGTTTGTCCGGAGCTTTGCTGCAACAGTGTTCCTAACTATGTCCTAGGAACTCATAAATACACTTTAAACACACACAGATTATAATTAACTGTACTTTCATCTAAGCAAATTAAATTAATCGATAATTACGAGTTTAAACATCGTTATAATGTTGAGAAAGGAAACGGCTTTATAGTAGCGTCATTACATATGAATGATAGTGTGATAACGTGGCTATGATTTCCTGTTACATGTGGACCTGCAAGTCTTATATGTTGTATGTCCTGGATTGTCTACTTTCACAAGTGTGGTTATGTGTGGGAATGAGGGTTTGGTTTAGCAAGTCGGCTTAACTAAACACACTCATTGTAGATCCTCTACGTAAAAACTGCGGAACCGATTGCGATGAAACTCGAAAGGAGATGAAAATATAGGCGTGTGAAAGGGCGGGGTGCAGATAGTATTATCTATACTTCACTATCACTACATAGTATAAAATAAAGTCACTTTTCGCCATCCCTATGTCCCTATGCCCCTTTGTATGCTTAGATCTTTAAAACTTTCTCTTTAAAACGCAACGGATTTTGATGCGGTTTTTTTAATAGACAGAGTGATTCAAAAGGAAGGTTTATATGTATAATACATGCATAGTAGCCGGAGCGGGTCGCTAGTAATATTATAAAGCTGAAGAGTTTGTTGGTTTGTTTGTTTGAACGCGCTTATCTTAGGTATATTTTTTTCCTTTTTTTTCTTTATATTAAGACTTCTATTCGTCACTCGTCACCATAACACAGGCCCAGATGAGCGATATTATTATTAAACAAACACGAGACGCGTGACGTATGTTACCGGAACATGACGCGTCATGTTACCGGAACATGACACTTTTGTGTATAAGGTGTTCCATCAATTTATAGGTAAATTCAACGTATACGTTATCACGTCAAAATTAAAACTCGTGAAAATAATTACTATGAATAAAAATTGTGTAAGTTTAAAAAGTATATAATACTAAAACTATGAGAAAACAAACCGAGAGTTAACACTTTAGGCACATAAGTTAACCTCAACTCATTAATGAATAACTCCATAAACCGTGATAAATCCGTCGATTGACAATCGAACAAGGGGTGCAATGTTAACACAATTGCCCCTACTAATTTACCCGCGGTGCCTTATACAGTGCGGCTGCGGATCTTCAGTAATCCTTCTGCACTGATCGGCAGTTGTATAAAGGCGTGTTTACGCGTGTTTAGTAAATAATTAAGTAGTCTAGTAATACAACGTCGAATTTCATTTTAAGGGACGTCGTTTCTAATCCTGGTCCGTTGTGAACTTAAGAGTTTTTCGTACGAAAAACTTAAGTGGGCTTTTAACATTACTCTTACCGTGAAGAAAAACATCTAGATGAAACCAGTGGTAAGAGGCTTTATCCAGCCCATACCAAAACTAAATTAATATTTACGACATTTTTGACGAAGAGAAAATGATGAAATATGAATATCACAATCAATTTCTTTTGACGTTTTAATAAAATGATGGAAGAAAAATGCATTCACAAAAAAGTGTCATGTTAATATTGTGTGACGTTATGCGTAATGGTAACATGACCATGACGTGTCCGTACCCGTTAGGATACAAAGTATTTAATAATAATATCGTTCATCTGGGCTTATGTCGAGTTACGAACAGAAGACTTATACGAAAACAAGGGAAAAAAAAGAAAAAGAAAAACAAAATTTAGTTTTTTTTTATCGTTTTCTTATGACTTTATCACGTAAAATTATTGTCCATAAACCGACTTTACAGACAACCATTTTTATATTCAATTTTAAAACTTAATTGATTAAGCTACTGAACATTGCACTAGCCTAGTGTAAACGAAGCATAAAACACGAATCTTCAGTTATCCTACGTTAGTAGTTACACTTGATCGGCATTTGTATAAGCAGCAGTTAAGGGATTGACGAACGGGGATCCAAATAGGGCTGCCGAGGTGTGCTGAAAAATTTGCTGTTCAACCCCCCTTAATTGGGTGTCGCGTTGTTTTGAGAATGAGACTCATGGTTCTTGTGGATGGTGAACTTTTGTAAGCTGGTTGTGGTTGGCTGACCACAATAATAGACCTATTCCTGACGATCCAGTTGGCACAATGGTCACCATGCTGGACTGCCAAACACAGGGTTGCGGGTTCGATTCCCGCCTCAGACATGTATTTATGGTTAAATATTTGTTTGGGGTGTGGTTGTTTCTATGTATTATAGGTAAGTATATATTTATAAAAGAAAAGTATATAAGTAGTATATTTGTCTAGCACCTTATAACACAAGTCTAGTTACTTAGTTTGGGGCTAGATGGCGATGGGTGGAATATCCTGCAATATATTTAATTTATTTATTCCACCATTATTCCACATTTTTTTTTTTTAGTTTCCATGAAAAACTTTAGTGTCATTTGAGCACCTGAAAAAAAACACTCCAATAATGATTATGATATACAAAACATAGAAGAAAACTACAAATCTGCGGCCACGTAGATAGAGTAAATACAGCCCATTAATATGAGGGCCACCTTTCAGAAGGATTAGAAATTAAAACGTTACAAATGCATACTCCGGAGCAAATGTCCCAAGTTGAACCATAGCTAGTTCCAGGGCACGCCTAAAAATTAGATTATTTTATCTTATTTTATGCCAAAGGTACTGGTGCAGGTCCAGAAAGTTTAAATTCCTAAAATGTCGAACGTTCAAAAAGTTAAATGCTCTTAATCAGTGTAACCTTTTTGTAGTATTTTATTTAATTTTAGTAACATTTTATTCTTTAATTTTTTTCAATAGTAAAGTTTGTTAAACTATCAAACCGTGTGTAGTGTATGTGTTGTACTCTAAAACAGGGCTGTCACTGATTTGTTGCTGAGACGTTTCTTTTAGCAGTGATGTAGCCTTGATTGGGATGTATGAGGTGTTTGTATTCGCGTTTTGTATTATTTTCAGTGCTAATAAGCGTTTGTTAGGGTTGCAAATGCAAAAATGTACATTGTACAGTATGCGTCATAGGTTCACTATCAGTTTGCTACAATAATACTATAAACAAGTGTTGTACTTACGATCTTCTTCTAATAGACCTTACACCCAAACATAAATACTTACTTGAATTAAAAGTACTCAGTGTGATTATTATTTTCAACATGTTAGCTATGTATTTAGTTGTGTGAGTGGTATAAGCCGCCACACGCTACACCAACCGTTGATAAAATGTTCAAATAGTGCTGCACAGGATTGTAAACGTTACGGTGGGTAGAGACTTTTGACCGTTATTTGTACATGTGTATTAACTCATCATCCTATCTATCCTTCATTTCAATGAATACGAAAGTTTGTGTGTAATAACGTATTTTTATATATATGGATGTTTGTTGCTCCTTCACATAAAATCTACTAACCCGATTGGGATGAAACTCTAAATGTAGATAGCTAGAGACCTGGATTAACACATATACTACTTTTTATCCCGATATTCCTACGGGGTCGGAACTTACACGGGTGAAACCGGTGATGTTAGTCTATGATAAATATAGCTATTTTTAAACAAAACAATTGAAAACTACCAAGTTATTTTCAAGATATATCTCGTACCCTTTTCAACACATTTAATTTCATTGGAGATAAAAGCAAAGTTTCCCTTATCGTGGCATTAAGGCTATCTACGTTCTCTAGTAATATGGTCTTGTTCACAATCGAGTCGAGTCGACAAAATGTGCGACTGCGACAGAAAATACTAAGTAAAAAAAAACGAGCAGACAGTTTCAAATTAATTATTGTATGAAAATATTTGTTTAGTATTACCCACCTGGTGTGTGTAATTTTAGTATAATTTAAAGTCAATCCATAGTCAAAAAAACCGATGCCGTGTATGTTCCACTAAAGTTTAGATACAATAGCCCAATTTTACGGATTCTATTAAAGCTAAATTAAAAGTGCGAAACGAGCACAGAGAGTATTTTTCGGGACTTTGGGATCCTGAAATCAGGTGTTAATTGCTCGAAAGCCTATAACATTTGACGTTATTACAAAGCAGAGCCATCGAGTAATTTAAAAAATTATATAAATTGAATTAAATTTATCAATTAATACCTACTTGAATATTTTAATAGATAGTCATCTTTTCAAGTAGATGTAAGTATTTATACTCACCGCTCCACCTTATCACCCGCGTAACTCCCGATCTCGTGGGAATATCGAAATATAAAATTGCCTATAGCCTTCCTCGAAAATGGATTATCCAACATAAAAATAATTTTTCAATTTGAACTAGTAGTTTCTGAGATTAGAGTGTTCAAACAAAGAAACAAGCAAACTCTTCAGCTATATAATATTAAGTATAAATATCTTACTATTTTATCTATATGGCAACGGAATGCAAACATCGCACTCTAAAACAATTCAGATGTTTAAGTTGTTGGTAATCTTTAGCTTTTATTTCCATCGCTGTCGCCTATCA
Organism: Idaea aversata; assembly: GCA_907269075.1. Taxonomy (NCBI): domain Eukaryota; kingdom Metazoa; phylum Arthropoda; class Insecta; order Lepidoptera; family Geometridae; genus Idaea; species Idaea aversata. Next base: position 6,220,429 of record OU026103.1, read on the forward strand.
CTCCATTGTGTGCGACCAGCTAAGTACTATACAGCCTAGGATTAAACTGGACTCTCAGGATTAAAATGACGAGAATTAATACACAAGAACCTGTCGCGAGGTTTAATTGCAAAGATATAATCTTGAGCCGTGTGAAGGTTTATGCCGACGGTTGCCGTTTGGCGATGGTTTTATAGTTTGAATAAATTCTTATGGCGCGTGGCTTAATAGTACCGTTTATTGGTCGTGGTCCGATCGCCGGAGTTTTATCAATCGAACCAAGGGCAAATCAAACTGTCCGCAGTTCTATCAATCGAACCACGGGCAAATTAAACCGTCCGCAGTTCAATCAATCGAACCATCGTTAAATTAATATCAAGTTGAGTCGGTACCATGCATCGTTAAAATAATATCAACTTGTGTCGGTAATAATAGTTCTACTGAAAGAGTAGGACCTTTCATTATTTAGTAAATAATGTATTTCCAAGGAAAACAAAAGACGAACGATAAATTAAACAAATGAAGATCGGAAAAACAAATGAAGGTCGAAAACAGCAACAAATGGCAAGTAACTGTCAAACTGACAGATGTCAAAGTGACCACGACATGTCAGCCTATCAGGTAGCCAAATCTAACAAAACTCATATTTTATTGTTGCAACAACTGTCGCAAGACGTGACCGTACCAGCGTAGGCGACATACCTAACTAAAGAGGTCTAATTGCGGAAAACAAGTACAATTAGTGTCAAATTTAAAAACTAATTTGAACAATTGTTGAGCATCAACTTTGCGTAGTTCTACTATACATATCCGTTTGATTATGAACATTGTAGAGTAGATATTGTTGTTTTTGTGTTTTAATACCCAAGTTGTAAACTTATAATAAGAAAAAAAAGCGGAGTAGCGGTGTTGGCTTATAGGTACCTCGACTTTCATTCTGAAGGTCGTGGGTTCGAATCCAGGCCGGCCTTGCACCAAGAAAACATCGTGATGAAACCCGCGGCTTAGTTGGCTCCAGAAGTATTGACAAGTTCTCTCCTCTGGACATGGTCGGCTAAGCTGGACATGGTCGAGGGTAGTAGGTGATGGGCATGGGCAAGCCTACTCCATCTTTACGCAAAAAGGACCCAATTAAAAAAGGTCTAATCGCGGAAAACTACCTGTATCTGAATCTGTATACAAGTACAAGTACCCCGTCTTTTTCCTATCACAGTCGCAGGCCTAAAATGTCGCATATTTATTAACAAACGGATGATTACGTGAATAAATCCAAGTATCTCACGAAACAAACGGTGTACTAAATAGAAGAGCGTTGATGCCAACAAATTGACGAGCTGTATTGCAACTAGTTGTGTCACATCACTTGTTTTGATACTTGGAATTAAACTTAAAATTCTTTATTCATTTGGAATCAAACAATGTATACGAGATCACATTGAAGCGTCTTCAAAACTAAGTTAAGGTGTACCTTCAGAACGCGCCTACTAATGATAAGAAGGATAAACTCATGGGGCTCAATACTAATTTAATAAATCCAAAAGTTTCTTTATTTATTTCTTTGTTTGTATATTTGTTTGTTTCTTATTCACGGTCAAACAACTAAACCGATTTGTATGAAAATCGGTGGTAGGTTAGAAAATGGAGAATAAATAAATAAATATTGCAGGACATTCCACACATCGCCATCTAGCCCCAAACTAAGTAAGACTTGTGTTATAGGCGCTAGACAACGGATATACTACTTATATACTTTTCTTTTGTAAATATATACTTAATATACATACAGACACCCAGACCACAGACAAATATCTAAGCATAAATAATTGTCTGAGGCGGGAATCGAACCCGCAACCCTGTGTTTGGCAGTCCGGCATGGTGAAAATTGTGGACATAGAATACTTTTGATCCCGAAATTCTCGCAAGATCGGAAACTTACCTGAGTGAAACCGCGGGGTGGAGCTAGTTGTTTATAAATCATAATAACTATAACCCGTGCAGTTTCATCCACATAAAAAGTAGCCTGAATATACATTGAACTAGCTAACTTTCCTCACCACAGTCATCACTCTAGCTCTATGGAGCTTGCTAAATTAAAACACGTCTAAGTTCGCTATCTATCAGAATCAAAATAAATGATCCCGAAATTCTCGCAAGATCGGAAACTTACCTGAGTGAAACCGCGGGGTGGAGCTAGTTGTTTATAAATCATAATAACTATAACCCGTGCAGTTTCATCCACATAAAAAGTAGCCTGAATATACATTGAACTAGCTAACTTTCCTCACCACAGTCATCACTCTAGCTCTATGGAGCTTGCTAAATTAAAACACGTCTAAGTTCGCTATCTATCAGAATCAAAATAAATATATAGGTATGTTTATAACTGACTTGAAATTAAAATCTGTCGCAACAAACGATGAGAAACAAAAAATAAACAATCTTTATAGAAAAAGAAACGTAAAGCCTTTTATTTTCTACTTGTGTAACTTGAAATATAATTTCATGTTATTTTTTCAGTAATAACTAATTTTAACTACCCATCCCTAACTTTGGAAAACAATAATAATTCTTATACGTAGATACATCAAATTAAACTATCTTCATCTTCTTCGTATCGATAGCACAAATTAAAGGGTGGTATTGAGGAGGCAGGGTCAGATCTGCCCACTCCAGTGAGCTGCCAGGTCCCTGGCGTTGTTATTAGCTGACATCAGGTCAGCCAATGTACATCTTTTGACGACCTCTGTGGCGCGTCGGGCGAACACCCGACTGCGACGCAGAAGGTTGCGGGTTCGATTCCCGCCGGGAACAAGTATTTATGCTGACCATAAATTCTGGTTCTGGGTGTTTCCTATATGTATAATATGTATATTATTATATTTACAAAAAAAAAAAAGTATATAAGTAGTTTATCCGTTATCTGGCACCCATAACACAAGCATTAAGTTGCTTAGCTTGGGGCTGGATGGCGATGTGTAATATGTCCTGAAATATTTATTTATTTATTTATTTATCTATTAGGATTGGAGGGGCAGGTCAAGAGGTGAACCATAGTTTGCTCGGGAGCCCCGCAGTCGCATTGAACCTGGCACGAATCGATCATGCCCCATCTTCCCAGGTTCGCACTGCAGCGACCAACCTGAGTCCTTAGTCTGTTGAGTGACTTCCACACTGTGAAAGGCAAGTAATGACCAGCGGAAAGAGTCTCTGCAGGGTCCAGGAAAAGTGGGGGAGGGGCATATATTTCCTTCCACAGAAGGACTCGGGCATCTCAGGCCCTTTCGTTGAGGGGTAGATTAAACTATTAGAAGAGGAAGATAAAATATCAAAACCATTCAAACGCGCTACAGTATCAACTGCGGAAACAATAGGGGAGATTCAAGTTCAGCATCAATTGGCCGGCTGTAATTTCGTCCCATTGTCTATTTGCCCTTGTTCCCGTGTCCCCATCGTCCCCTCGGCCTTCCAATCCCCCTTTTCCTTTGAGACGTGATTATGTCCTTTTTGTTAGCATATTTATGGAGGAAAATGGTGATTATTGTCGCTATTTGATATATTTTTTCGGCTGAATAAGGTGAAGATTTATTGCCGTCTGTTGTTACGTTTAGATAAGTACAGTTTTGTAAGATACCTATTCAAGGAAAAGTGCCCTTAAAATACCCCAACCTAGTGAAATATTTCCGCGCGTGTTTCTACTTAGATACGTTTTGTCTTAGCCTTTGAAAGCTCAATGACAGTGATAGATAGTTAGTATGTAGGTACGTGGTTTTGTGCTTTTTATTGGGCATTTTTATTTCAAAAGGATCAAAATTTTTGTTTGCGTCAGATATTTTAATTTGACGACCCAGTTGGCACAATGGTCACCGTGCCGGACTGCCAAACATAGGGTTGCGGGTTCGATTCCCGCCTCAGACAAGTATTTATGCATAGATATTTGTCTGTGGTCTGTTTGTTTCTATGTATAATAATTATATACCTATTTACAAAAGAAAGAGTATATAAGTAGTATATCCGTCATCTAGCACCCATAACACATGTCTAGTTACTTAGTTTGGGGCTAAATGGCGGATGGATGTGTGGAATGTCCTGCAATATTTATTATATTTTAATCGATATTTAAAAGAATAAAAGACCCATCAAGAAATCTCGAGCTACGAGTCTTAAACTTCGCATTGGGGTTCCATAAAGGAGACGTAGGGGAGCACTAAGAAGGGATTTTCTGAAAATTGGACCGTTAAGGGGTAAAAAGAGCTGATAAAATTTGTAGTTTAAAGTAATTATATTATTTAATTTATTCTCTGTTAGTTTGTGTTTTATGCATAGCATATTATTACTTATTTTATACATTTACAAAAGAAAAGTTTATAATATTAAGTATTATATCCGTTGTCTAGCACCCATAACATGAGTCTAGTTTCTTAGCTTGGGGCTAGATGGCGATGTGTGGAATGTCCTGCAATGTTTATTTATTATTTATAGGTATGACTTTTAAAGAGACATTTACGCGGGTTAAACCGCGGGGCACAGCTAGTGTATAATAAGTAGGTATGCTTATTAGAATAAAATTACACTTCTTTGCCAGCACAAATTGTTTTTTTTTTTCTAAATAAAGAATCATTATCTCCAACATTAGGCATGGTTGATAAACATCGGATTCCATTCAAATGAAATTACATTCAACCGAGAAACAATTCGAAAAACTCTACTAATTACCTCGATAACGTTCTACAAAATACACTCAAATTCAATGTTTAATTTTATTTTTTATTTGGTATAAACTTTTTAATCTTAAAAAATGAATATTTTATAAGACAAAGAGTCTAACCCGATCCGGTTCTAAGCGGAGTGGTCACGCGAAGCCAGATGCAATTAAACCATGCGAGATTCCTTAAGGATGTTGTACATTGTATAATTTTATTTGGTAAAAAATGTATAACTGTTTAATCCGATTTTAAACTTTCATGTTTTAAAAGATTTGAATGTGTTAATAAACTTCTATACTACATTAATTAAAAAGAAAGAAATAAAATAAAATAAATAATCTAAATAAACCTAGGTAGGGTTCCCAAAAGGCTGGCTGCATTGCCTCTTAAGCTAATACTAATAATTTTGAAACGTATTAAAATATTTTGTCTGCTGTCACCGTAGAACTCATCGTAGCACTTCAACTTGACACATAAAAATTAATAGATGAAACGATTCTTAGCTAATTAATGTTACTAAAGGTATGAAACAGAACAAGACTCACAACGAAATGTCTGAGCTAGAGCTGCGAGTCTGAAACTTCGCATGGGGGTTCGTTTTAGGATGTAGAGGAACACTAAGAAATGATTATATTCGAAATTCGACCTCTTAAGAGAATCATGAGTTTTCGATACGCGGCGCAGGAAGTAATTTTCTAAAATGACCCGTATCGTGCGATAGAAAGAGTTTAAGTTCGGACGTAATTGCCTTCATTTTGCTTTCAAATAATGTTGCGGGCCGTAACGTTTATACCCCCTTTATCCTTCACAAAATGAAATAAATTTGGTCTCATTTAATTCACTGCATCTTATTCAAGGTTTATACGTTTTTATTTTTTGGTAATTCAGTTTAGTCTATTAAAAAACAATTGATACGCTCGATGAAGTTTTTAAGTCAAAAATATAGATATTCAGATACTAATAACTTTTATCTTAGGCAATATTTCTTTAAAATAAAAACGGTTAAACCTAGTTTTCTAGAACATTTTCAAAAATTATCAAAATCGGACTTCGTTTATGGGGGGAAAACGTTACCGCTTTTTTGTATGGAAATTTACAGCTTCATAGTGGTCTTAAGGGGTAAAAAAGGCTGTTAAAGTTTGTAGTTCGTAGTAACTATATGTAGGTATACTGTGTTTGTACGAAAAACATTTAACACTTTTAATTAAATCTGCAACGACGATTAATACTATTTTTAGGTCTTTACTGACTGACGCGTACCATTTGGGGTTCTTCAAATCATGAGTGAACCGGTATCTTTTAGGTACCAAATTGTGTTACGTCTATTGCATCATCACCAACCATCATGTGTGACAGTGGGCAAACTCTGACTCATCATTTGTATAAAACACACTATTTAAAAAAAAAAACATTTTACTATTTAGCCAAATTTACTAAAACAATCTCATCTGCAGTCACCTTTACAAGACTGTAGTAATCACTTCGATTTAACACTTTACAAAGATAACAGATAAAACAAGATCCTCCGCTAATGAAGTGTAAAAAGGATACAATTTTTCTTAACACATTGTTCATTCAATCATTACGTCTTTGTAAATTAAATCTGGCTTCAAAAAAAGTTTTTAATTTTAGTACCTAAGTAGGTTAGGTAATAACGTGTGAGAAAAAAATAGAATTAGACGCAGCGTTGCTTGTTTAAATTAAATCGCATTATTTTCGCACAAATAATGTCCAAAAATAATAATGTGCTACAATAAAATGCTCAAAAATAAAAATTCCAACGGTAGATTGCCTAAAATGAAAACGTCTAACAATAGAAACGTGTAGGTACCGTATATTATAAACCAGCAGCGCTCCGCGGTTTCACCCGCGTAACTCCCGATCCCGTGATAATATCGAAATATAAAGTAGCCTTCCTCGAAAAATGGACTATCCAACACAAAAATATTTTTTAGATTTGAACTCGAGATTAGCGCGTTCAAACAAACAAACAAACTGTTCAGCTTTAGAGTATAAATATAGTGTAGTATAGATAAAGTGAACAGGAAACTTAACTGAAAGACCATTCTAGATCGATCGAAAGTTTGGGCCGCATCTTCACTTACCATCGAGTGAGATAGTGATCAAACGCTGACATCTTATGGAAAAAAATACTCTGCAAGATTTGTTAAAAAATTTCATTAATAAAAGATATATTATCTTATTTTATATCATTAATAAGAGATAGTAACTTAACTAATTATGAATTATTTAAATATTAATAAATATTTACTGGCATGTGCAAAACTAGTGTGATGCTTTACAGTGTGCTCAGTCCTTAGTTACCATGTCATTGCAAAACCATGACAAAAATTTGCGTGATCAAAATCGGTAGCCTAAAATGTAAAACCACTTAGGTCTCAATATTTATTGTCTCTTTTTCTTTTAACGTTTCTTTTTCTTTTATTTCAAGAGTCTCTCACGTGATCCTTGATTGCTTTCGTGAGAGATATTGTTCTTAAAAAAGGAAGCTGCGATATTGAAAGCTTTTAAAACAATGAGATTAAAAGCGGTTCTCTTTTTGTTTGGTCCGTTTAAATTTATTGGTTGGGAAAGTTTTTTTTTGTTGATTGTTTTTAGAACAATCGAGAGTTGTCTGTACAATGAGTTATTACGATCTTTACCATAGTTAAGCTTTTAGGTACACTATGCGGCATAAGTCCACTGACAGTGTGCTAAAATAATACTATAAACAAGTATTGGACTTATAATCTTCTTCTAATAGACGTTACACACAAACATAAATACTTGAAATAAAAGTACTCAGAGAGATTATTATTTTCAACATGTTAGCTATGTCTTTAGTTGGTCGAGTAGTATAAGCCACCACCCGCTACACCAACCAACAAGATCATTGCATTGATGCACTGTATGGAGTGCGTCTATGTGTTTAAAGTAGTGCTGCACAGGATTGTAAACGTAACGCTACTAGTGGAGTTTTGAGCGTCGATTGTACCTACCTATACTGAACCGAAGCTGATTTATAAGGCAAGTTTCATTCACTGGGAGGCACACAACTGAATCAGGTTCCTTAAGAGAAGTGAGTGAGAATTTTGACGTCTAAAAGTCTTTATGAGTAGGGGTCATTTAAAAAAATGTAATGCAACGAATGTAACGTCATAAATGTGTTATAATTTGTGATAATGAAGAAAAAGTGCATGTAGCTAAGCTATTTATTAAAAGGTAGGAATTGACGTAAGCGTTTCCAGGGAGTAAGCAGTCGATTATGTTTGTATGGGGAAAGAGTCGGTACGTTTTCCTCTTATAGATTGTAGTGTAGATTGTAGGTTTCCTCTTAACTCGTCACTTGACGAACCCTAATTGTATGTGACGATGCGTTTTACAATTTAACACGCTTACCTAGAACCCTAGAATAATACTTGTTCATTCGTAACCTATAAAGAATGGGAAGTTCCCAAAAATGCTTAATACGTTTGTGTTAAGCATTTTGTCGTTGTTTTCTCTGAATTTACAATTATGTCTCCTTTAAATTCTAACTATAACAAGAAACCAAGTTACAAAATAGATAAATCGTATACCTACAAAGAAACAAATCAGTTCAAACAACCGAGTTATAAATTCGATTCTATCGATACCAGACAATCGAGTAAAATAAACAACGATATGGAACAGCGACAAGTTAACACACCATTTATCATAACTAAGTAAATAACCGTTTATCGCCCACAACAAATGAATGGTGTAATACTTGTTTAAACCTAGATTTAACTAAAGATCGATGTTGGCGTAGTGGTAGATACCTCGATTTTCATTCCGAAGGTCACGTTTGAATCCCAGCCGATCGTTCACCAATTGATTTTTTTTACGACAAATTTACGTGCGCTAATTAACTTATCAAGGAAAACATCTCGATGAAAAAAAATCTTCACTTTTTAATATAGATTAAACTGAAAAATTAGTTTGTTTGAACCCGCTAATCAACGGCAAAATTTTGAAACTACCAGTTGCATTTGAACGCCCAATGTTCGAAGAAGGTTAGGGTACTTTTAAGGATAGATTACTTTTTAAGCACTGTGCGGACTGAAGCGGAAACGTTCCAAGGGCGGAAATTTTTGTAATGTTCGCACAATGCCCCTTAATATAAGTACAAAGACTGGCTGGTGTCTATGTGGCATAGTGCATAGAATCACGACCTTTACAAAAACCCCGCCCCAGTACTCTATTTATTACTACTAAAATCTTGAAATACGTTATAAAAACAATGATGGATTAAAAAAATCCAGTAAAACAATTCTGTCTTAAATATCCTGCCATTTAAATACCTTATAAAATAGCTCCTTAACAAATTGTTTATAGAAGTCTTTTGTAACGTAAACAGCTATAATCTGGATTCTAGGTCTTCACCAATTAGACCGGCTAGGCAAGTAAATGTCGTGATTGCCAAACGGCAGTGCAATGACCGCATACCAAGTATAGGTACTACCTGATCTTGTTGATGACTGAGTGTTTCTTTGTAACCTGTGTAAGGTATAGGAAAATGCGGAGGATTATTTACGAATACTTAGTTGTAACTTGGACCATACTGGCTCGAGACAGAGCAAAGATCGATGCGTTCGAGATGTGGTGCTGGAGGCGAATGTTGAAAATACCGTGGACCACCAAATGCACCAACGTGTCTATCCTCTCACAGGTCAAAGTGAAGACGCGCTTGTCTACGATTTGCTACCAACGCATACTGGCATATTTCGGTCACGTGATACGGATGGGCGATGAGAACCTGGAGAAACTCATCGTGGTTGGGAACACAGATGGAAAACGCTCTCGAGGCTGATCCCCAACCAGATGGACGGATCAGATTAAGGACTCATCAGCCGTCAAGTTCCATAAATCATTGTAAGAGATGCGATGAATAGAAGCCGTTGGAGACAGATCATCCGATCCAAATGCAGACATCCCGATGATGACCACGATCCACGATAGAGAGTGTAGGTACTTGAAAAATAAGATAACGACTGATATAAGTTAATGGAGAAAGAAGACATACTTACTGCACTAACCTCCAATTAAATTGGGATAAGGGCAGGCAGAAGAAGAAAAAGAGTAGTTACATCTTAAACTTATAAAATTATAATTAAAGCTATATAATGCGCTTCGAAAGGGGGTTGTTGTAGAGGTACAGGCGAACAAAAAATATTCTAAGACATTAAAAAGTTCAAACTGTTTTTGAAAATTTTGACGATATGAAAATAAACTGTTTAGAGTGGTGGGTAGGCTGTTTTTGAGTGTGGGTTATATAGACCAGGGTCGATAATTTTTGAAACCAAAAAAAATCACAGTAGCATGAAACCCATTAGAAAAGGAGGGAAATATGATAAAAATGAAAGGAAAAATAAATTACGGTCGATCCGAGTTCGGGAAGTGGGAGGGGGTGAGTTTTTAAGGGTAAAAAATGGTTTATCTTGATTTCCGGCAAAAGTACAAGTCGAAAAGTAGAGATTTCCTAAAAAAATTATCTACTGTAATTTTTTTTCATTTTTTACCATTTTTGAAGGCTTCGGCCCTGGTCTAATAGGGCATTAATTTGGGGTTAAATCAAAGACCCAAATAATAAATAGTTTTTGGACCGAGTACTTTCTGCCACACGTTAACATCTGTCAGTTTGTACAAATAATTATTTTTTATATCACTACATAGTACACAATATAAATAAGTAAAATATATAATATATTTTACTTATTGACTATTTAATTTGCATATTTAATTTTTATTTTGAAAATTATGATATTTTGATTCGTTTGTATTGATATCTTTTAACATTAATTATCTGTAAATGGGTGTAATTTGCCTGAATAAAGAGTTATTTTATTTATTTTTATATTTATAGTATAAAATAAAGTCACTTTTTGCCGTCCCTATGTTCCTATGTCCCTTTGTATGCTTAAATCTTTAAAACTACGCAACGGATTTTGATGCGGTTTTTTTAATAGATAGAGTGATTCAAGAGAAAGGTTTATATGAATAATAATACATGCATAATATAAAAACCGAAGCCGCGAAGCCGGAGCGGGTCGCTAGTCAAATATAAAAGTTTATTAATTTAATTCATATTGACGTGATCTCCTAACATGTACCACACACTAACCAGTAGCTCGGAAAAGCCCGCACAAAAATACTTTCAATTACTTTTGTAATTACCATGTTTGTCGTTGCAGTCGGTTTAATTGAGTTCAATTAGAATTACAATTGAGAAATAAGTATGTAGAAGATTTTATTTACCTACCAATACTTATAATGATATAGTATTACGAGTACTTAAGTACCTGATAAAAATAACGAGGGCTGGAAGAAAATAATACATGACTTTATGCTCTACTAATTATGTTTCTTACTAGAACACTCTGTGTGAGTGTGGGATGGGCCGCCCAAACGATGGCGCACCTGACGGCTTGCTCTCTCTGCCCTGTTAGCTGCTCTGCAGACGATCTCAACAGGGCAACAGAAAATGCGACTGCCGTGGCTAAGCTTTGGGCGGGAGTGCTTTGCTCAAGGTCCATTACATTGGCCGCCGTTGACACGAAGAAGAAGAAGACTATGCTTTATTAAAATTTTGTCAAATTATAATAAGTAGTGCAGAAGATAAGCGGGAACTATACTAAGAAGAAGAAGACTATGCTTTATTAAAATTTTGTCAAATTATAATAAGTAGTGCAGAAGATAAGGGGGAACTATACTAAGAAGAAGAAGACTATGCTTTATTAAAATTTTGTCAAATTATAATAAGTAGTGCAGAAGATAAGGGGGAACTATACTAAGAAGAAGAAGACTATGCTTTATTAAAATTTTGTCAAATTATAATAAGTAGTGCAGAAGATAAGGGGGAACTATACTAAGAAGAAGAAGACTATGCTTTATTAAAATTTTGTCAAACTATAATAAGTAGTGCAGAAGATAAGCGGGAACTAAACTAAGAAGAAGAAGACTATGCTTTATTAAAAATTTTTAAAATTATAATAAGTAGTGCAGAAGATAAGGGGGAACTATACTAAGAAGAAGAAGACTATGCTTAATTAAAATTTGTCAAATTATAATAAGTAGTGCAGAAGATAAGCGGGAACTATACTAAGAAGAAGAAGACTATGCTTTATTAAAATTTTGTCAAATTATAATAAGTAGTGCAGAAGATAAGGGGGAACTATACTAAGAAGAAGAAGACTATGCTTTATTAAAATTTTGTCAAATTATAATAAGTAGTGCAGAAGATAAGGGGGAACTATACTAAGAAGAAGAAGACTATGCTTTATTAAAATTTTGTCAAATTATAATAAGTAGTGCAGAAGATAAGCGGGAACTATACTAAGAAGAAGAAGACTATGCTTTATTAAAATTTTGTCAAATTATAATAAGTAGTGCAGAAGATAAGGGGGAACTATACTAAGAAGAAGAAGACTATGCTTAATTAAAATTTGTCAAATTATAATAAGTAGTGCAGAAGATAAGCGGGAACTATACTAAGAAGAAGAAGACTATGCTTTATTAAAATTTTGTCAAATTATAATAAGTAGTGCAGAAGATAAGCGGGAACTATACTAAGAAGAAGAAGACTATGCTTTATTAAAATTTGTCAAATTATAATAAGTAGTGCAGAAGATAAACGGGTACTTTGTGCCAAGTATGCGATATTAGTAATGTTGTTTCAGTGCTACAGATTCTATTAAAATTATTAAAAAAAATCTCGGCTTTGTGCGATAGTAGGCATCCTGCTCTATGAAATCAAATTTTAGGCCAACTCGTCCATTGGTTAGAGCTTAGAGCTGTGCGTTAAAATAGTATGTCATTCAGTCAGTCAGGACTTTAACTTCTATACAGGGTTATTGGTAATTATACTAGCAAGCCGTTGAGGGCTACTTCTGTGCACCTAAACAAACAACTATTGTTCGACGACTTTTGGAATTCGAAATTTTTTTGAAAATTTTGAGGTTAGGTTTACCTGAAAATCAGCTGTTCCTTATACGGAAAGGTCATGAATCTTAAAACTTTACTTAATTTTTAAGTTTTATCTTGTTATTAGTTTGAATGACCTTTGTTTTAAAAATCAGCTGTTTTTCGAATTTACATAGCCTCAAATTTTTTTTTTTTCGGATTTCCAAAAGTCGTAAAACAAAAGTGGTTTGTCGTAACAAACCACTTTTGTCGTTGAGAGCCGTTGAGAGGTACTTCGTGCACCGTAGTGCACGAAGTACCTCTCAACGGCTTGCTAGTATAATAACCAATAACTGTATTTAAAGTTATAAGCGACCTACCTACTCTTCTGACTGAAAAAAGACACTTCCGGATCTAAAATAGGGAATAGAAAACGGTTATCAATGTCACACAATTTTAATAATCAAATACCATTTTCTCCGTATCTTTAAACATGACAATTTGAAATACGCGTCCCTTGCTCCGCAAATGGACTCGCTTTGAAATATACATGTAATTAGCACTAACAAAACGTACACGGTCTCAGCTCGCAATATTTACATGAAACATAATAATAAATCATTCGATTCACTTTCCTAAATTGATATTGTAATCCGTTCTGTATTCTTGCTTTTGTTTTTTCATATAAATGAAGACGTTGTGAAGCGGCTTCGTTAAATTGCTATCTGTGGTTGCTGTTCTTTCATGGAGTTGACGTTGAATTTAAAAATATGGAATAAGTCAAACTTTTAGCGATTAAAATCGGAATCTTTAGTAGCTGATCGTAGCTAAGAAGAATTGGACAAGTATTTCAATACACACAAGTCAGAAATACGCTCAAAACTATAACAGATTTTTTTTTCTATTATTGCATTAGGAGTCATTTAATACTTCAATTGGCACCAAAATCTAATAGCTGATGGTGATAAAAAAGGATTAGACAAGTAACTTTTACTAGTAAGTGTCACATAAATTATACTCCCAAAACTGGAACATAATTGAGCTTTGGCTAACATTAAAAAAAACATTGCTTCTCTTCTTCTTCTTTTCGTGTCAAATCTGTTAGACCTAATTTTATAAACTTTCTCACTTGCTTATTGGAGCCTATTACATATTAAAATTCGAAAATATTTAATCGCAATACTTCTCTACGTTTCCCCCTGTTCCACTTATCGCACATGCCGATACAAAATGGAAGATCTGAAGTACAGAAGCCCTGACTTATGTCGCAGTCAGCTTGATATGTTCATCAGAACAATAAATATGGCTAACCAATTACAAGAACGGTCGCTACTGATTGTACCATTATGATTTTGTACAGGTTGTTTTATTATTTTCAAAGATAAAGATTGTGATTGCTAAAGGATTTGTTAGAAGAGACTTTAAAAAACTGAATTGTGCAATGCCATTTTTTACAAGCTTTTATTTAACTTACACTGTTCGTATGTATGTAAGTTATCCGTCAATTTTTTTTTAAATAAGTTAATTCTGGCATTTTTTTTTTTAAGTTTATGTTTGATTATAGTTTGGAACATCTTATGGATTAGTGACAGAAAATGGAACTAAATTATAAAAAGTAGCCTATATTATTTCCAATGAATTAAGTAATGTATCCTCATACCCAATTTCATCTAAATCGGATCAGTAGTTTCGGAGCCTATTCGTTACAAACAAACAAAAACATATTTCCTCCTTGTAATAAGTCTTTGAATGGTTACTCGAATGAAAATACTAAAAAATATTAATACCTAATATTATAATACCTCTTCTTTTGAAGTCGGTTTAAAATAGATGCTAAGTACGAAATAAACATACATCTATACTAATATTATAAACCTGAAGAGTTTGTTTGTTTGTTTGAATGCGCTAATCTCAGGAACTACTGGTTCGAATTGAAAAATTCTTCTTGTGTTGGATAGTCCATTTACCGAGGAAGGCTATAGGTTACTTTTTATCCCGATGTTCCCACGGGATCGGGAGTTACGCGGGTGAAACCGCGGGGCGCAGCTAGTACAAAATATACATACGTACATAAACACATTACCCTCCTTCCGCAATCGGGTAATTATGTGAAGGATGCACGATTACTGCACCGCTAAAAACCTACTGTATTTCGAAAATTATATTGTTTTCTTAGAAATCACACCCTCTATTGTGTTGAAACAAACGTACACGTCATTAAAACGGTATAGGTATAGTCAGCAGCAAAAGTAGCTGTAAAAAATCGAAATTTTCCCTTAACTTTTTATTGTGTTGACTCAGGACCTTGATTTTTATAAACATAACTAGCTGCGCCCCGCGGTTTCTTTCGTCTTTCTCACCGTTTAAACCTTCCCTGGGCTACGACAAACATTTCAAAACCGAAATCATCTAAATCGGTTCGTGCGTTCTGGAGTTATAGCGTCAGGAAGGAAAACCCGACTTATTTTTATATAGTAGAGATAGGGACTATTATAGTCCTCAGTAACTGGTATCAATTTCAACTTGCTAGGTCCCACACGATTCTGAGAAAATCGGTGGTGACAGACAGACGAACGAGAGAGTAATCTTATAAGGGTTAGTATTTTTTTAAGTTTAGACGTACGGAACCCTAAAAATCAGGATTTGAAAATAAGTACCTAACAGTAGTAGAATACGTGCTTGTATCCAGCTATCTTTGAGCAGCATCACTTCACTACATAGTATAAAACAAAGTCGCTTTCTCGGTCCCTATATCCCTATGTATGCTTAAATCTTTAAAACTACCTAACGGATTATGATGCGGTTTTTTTTAATAGATAGAGTGATTCAAGAGGAAGGTTTATATGTATAATACATGCATAATATAGCCGTGCGAAGCCGGGGCGGGTCGCTAGTTCTGAATAATATGTTAATTAATATACAAAAATGCACCTTTTCTACAAATTATGTATCTAAGAAATCTAGCACGATCTATGAGATTTCTGTTCTGTTCACTCGAAACCTCCAATTGCAATTTTTTTAAGACGCTTCAAAGTGATATATTGCATGACTCCTATTGAATAATTTTTATTGAGTTTGAGTATAAGTTTGCACTTGTTTTCAAATCTAGACTTTTGTTGCCAACTGTACATACCTATACATAATAATATTTCTATTTCAAACTCATCTGCATGTGCAACTCGAATGTCTCTCGATGAAATTGTTTTAGTGAATCGATTAAATCGTCGATCTCTCGTCGATTCTAAATCGATTATTTTTGTTCTGTGTTTCAAGTTTACCGCCCGATGTCTTTATTAAACGACTCCACGGTAATAAATGTATGAAGTTCTCGACTCAATTTTCTTTGTTTGAATTTATAATGTCGTTTAAATTTTGTTTTGAATTTGTTCAAAAGGAATTTGTTTTTCGTGGAAATATGTACAAACTTACGTTTAAATAAAAGCAGATGCTTATGTAATTTTAAATTAATCATGTACTAAGCAACCAATATTTACAAAAAACGCTTAAAAGAAGTTTTCTGAAGAAGAAAACTTGATGTTCGTTACTTTCACTAAAACTCAGGAACGGCTTGATCGATTGGCTAATTTTGGTTATAAAATATTTGTAGTAAGTCCAGAGAAGGTTTAAATGGTGAAAAAATATGGGAAATTGCAAATATCACTTAGGTACTGACCTATGAACGCCGACTTGTTGAACCTATACTTGTTAGCTATTACTTTGTGAATATCGTGTTTCTTACTGTGTGGTACAAATAAAGTTATTACTTTCTATCTACGTCAAGATGGCAAAGGCGTTGCGCCTCGATGATATTCGGCTGCGCCACCAGTTCCTCGATTTCGGCATTTTCACTAACCCTTCAGGAGCCTTCTCTCCTCTTCGAAGATTTTGCGCTCCGCCACTAGAAGTTTATTGGCTGACCTGCGCGAACTTCAAGTCAAGTCAAGTAATTTGCAGGACAAAGAGCGATAGAAAACTCTCGTTTCGAAACCAAGATCCACTTTGAGTCGCTGAACCAGCGTTCAAATTATCAAAATGACGACCCAGTTGGCACAATGGTCACCATGCCGGACTGCCAAACATAGGGTTGCGGGTTCGATTCCCTCCTCAGATATGTATTTATGCTTATATATTTGTCTGTGGTCTGGTTGTCTTTATGTATTTTCTAATATATATAAATTACGTGTCACGTTGTTTGTGCGCGATGGACTCCTAAACTACTTAACCGATTTTAATGAAATTTGCACACCGTGTGCAGTTTGATCTAACTTGAAAGATAGGATAGCTTACGTCTTAATTTATTCCGATATTCAGACGGGATCGGAGGGTGAAACCGCGGAGCGCAGCTAAAAGTACATATTTACAAAAGAAAAGTATATTAAGTAGTATATCCCTTGTCTAGCAGCTATATCATAAGTCTAGTTACTTAGCTTGGAGCTAGATGGCGATGTGTGGAATGTCCTGCAATATTTATTTTTTCTATCTATGAACGCCCTAACTTGATTTCATTTGTTATTTTCAATACAAATTTCGTATAATTACGCACGTACCACGTACTAAGAATAAATATAAGTAGTACGGTCAGCACATGCGCGGCGAATACAAATGTTGATTATGTCTGGTGAAAAAGTAGCGGGTATTGTGTGCCTGAGGCGAGTGCGAGGGAGCTGTCTCAGCAAATAAAAACAGTGGAGTCGCAAATGATTAAATTTTTAGTTTCATTTTCTATCTGTTGATTTGGTTTACGGGGCTATTTCTGCACATAAGCCCGAATACTCAAACGTTTAGGAGTCCTCTTCACTACATAGTATAAAATAAAGTCACTTTTCGCCGTCCATATGTCCCTATGTATGCTTTTAGATCTTTAAAACTACGCAACAGATTTTGATGCGGTTTATAGATAGATAGAGTGATTCAAGAGGAAGGTTTATAGGTATGTATAATACATGCATAATATAGCCGTGCGAAGCCAGGGCGGGTCGCTAGTATAGAATAATTATTAGGATGAATTCGGCACGTATCGGCATTCGGCAAGAAAATCACAATGGCCCAAATGAAGAAGTCTCATATTAAGTGGAGAATTAATTGACATTTAAGAGTCATGTTTACATAATCATATTTATCCTGTGTAAACATGACACTTACATGTCAATTAATTCTCCAGTTAAGATGAGACGTTTACATAATAATATTTATCTTATGTAATCATGATACTTAAATGTCAATTAATGCTTCACTTAAGATGAGACCTCTTCATCTGGGTTGATTTTCTTACAGAATGCCGATAGGTGCCAAAATCCTCTAATTATTATAAATGTTATTTGTGTGTTAGTATGTGTGTGCATTTGTTTAAATGTTTGTTTTTCCTTTACGCAAAAACTACTAGATCGATTGCGATGAACTAGGTATGTATGTAGCTGGAGACGTAGATTAATACAAAACCTACATTCACAAAAAAGTGTCTGATGAAATATCGGAAACGGGACGCATGGTGTCACACGACACCATGCGTCCCGTTTCCGATGTGTGACGTCATGCGTCATGGTAACATTAGGAAACAAAGTATTTAATAATAATATCGCTCATCTGGGCTTGTGTTATGGTGAAGAGTGACGAATAGAAGACGTACATAAAGGAAAAACAAGAAAAAAACTAAATTATAAAAAGGAATAACAATAAAGATCTAAATTATTTATCGTTTTCTTATGATGTTATCACGTAAAATTATCGTCCGTTAACCAACTTTACAGACAACCATTAATTTTTTTAATATTCTACTCTAAAGTTTCCTTGTCTACCTGTCGCCTACCGCTTAGGGCGCGCATTGTCCAGTACAAATGTGATCAAATTATAAAGAGTGGCGTGCGCCGGCGGCTCCACTCCCGTCCAGGCATCCAGGCGCGAATAATCGCGATCCAACGCACGTATTATAAGACATTATCTGTTAATATCCGGTTTTCGGTCGACATTACTCATGTTTGCTCTTGATATCGAATCTTGTGAAAGTAGAGGAATTTTTGAGAAATTTCGCGTCTTTTAGGTTTATTATTTCAGTTTAAACTAGTTTTACATTTAATTAAAAAGGGTTAGTATCGGATGATCCCAATCCCCGATGAACCCGTCCCCATGAATCCCAATTTCTAAATTTCGCGCAAGTAAATTTTGATTAAAACTACCGTCAGCATGAAAGTGTTAAACCAACTTTTTAATTTATTGTTCTATAAAGCCACTTGATAATAATGAATTGTCAGAATTAGCAGACTAATAAACACGATAGACTTTTCCTCTTGGGTTGTGGGACTAATGGTTTATGCAGCACCAAGTGGACTCCATTAGTGAAATTTTTGTCTGTGTCTGTCTGTGGCATCGTAGCTTCCGAACGGATGCACCGATTTAGATTTTTTTTTATTTGTTAGAAAGTTGGTTTGAAAGTTAGTCGGGAGTGTTTAGCTATGTTTGATCGAAATCGGCTCAGCCGGTTAAAAATTATATGCAATTTTCCTTGTCAGTCGGGGGTACAAACCCCCGAAAATTTATACTACTACTGAAACTACTTACTTGTCAGACAACGTGGTTATAAACCACGTTGTCTGACAAGTAAGTAGTTTTTTTTATCTCAACTATCTCATGTCTCTCACATCTCATCTCAAACACATGAATTCTTTAACCAATAAGTTAAGTAATTATTTAGACCAAAATTGCATAAAATCTTTAAAAAAGTACCCCGAAACGAGTCATAAACTTAAATGTAACAGTTACCATACGTAACAAGGAAATTATACCTTACAAAAGCGATCACCTCGATTTAAAAAACAGGTACCTTACAAGAGAAAAGAACCACTAAATTTCTCTTTGGACATTATGAACGTAATGGCATTTTAAATTTGGTCCCTACACCCGCTTATTACGATGAAACAAAAGAGTGATTATCAGAATAAATTTGCTAAATTATTATTTTTGAATCGGACCCTCGAGCGCAGAAATTATCTGGGCTAACACGTGAATGAGATTGTGTCGAGGAAAGTTTAAAATATAAAGTAAATGGGATGATTTGGTACAATTTATTTTAAGCTAGTTGTTATTCCGCGGTTTCACTTGGGTAAAAAGTAACCTATTAATTATGTGAAGGTATCATTTTTGACGCTAAATATATACTACTCTATTTTGCTTTCAAAATGGTCGCCGTTTTGCTTTGAAAATGGTACAAATAAACAAACTAATGTGTTTTTAACAATTAGCTGCGCCCCGCGGTTTTACCCGCGTAATAAGTTTCTACGTAATTTTCTTATTTATTTCTTTCATAAAAACCTTTTCCTGACAATGACAAACACAACAACAAAAGAATTAGCGAAATCGGTTCAGCTGTTCTCGATATTTTGCGTTTAGCACCACATTCAGCGATTTATTAATTTAACAAAAAAAATTCTAATGGTTCGAGCATTTGTGTGGTTACAAATATTATTATTATATGAGTCATTCAGTAGTCAGATTTTGAGTTTTATATTTTTTTATTACACCTACCTATTTTTAATTTCGCACGACTAAGGTTCTATTTCCTTAGCAAGTATACAAATTGAAATATATTACATAATGCAACTAGTGATAAAGTGCCACTTCGGTCTGTCTGTCTACTCCATACTAAACGTTGCTTTAAGCTATCATAACAAGTTCTCCTACTTCTATCCCCATATCTCAGTTATAATCACCGGAAAATTATCTTTCCACCCATATTAATTAATTCTAATTTTAATTAATTGACTCTAAATTAAATAAGACGTTTTTGCAACATTACATTTTGCTAATGGAAAATAGATTATGATGTCTTTCGATTAGGGATATTTTTGCACGTTTCTTGTTGGGTTTTAAGGACGTTTTTGCTATTTTATATTGTGAGCAAATTCATATAAGGTTTAATATTATTTGCGTGTTATAAAACGTTTTGTTTTTGGTGCTACTGGTCAAACAGTGGGTTAAGATTTATGCTTGCAAAGTCATCAGCACGGAACGGTTCGCCTTAAGGCTTAAAAACGTAGACTATAAACTTCCGGCAATAATTAGTCGACCGATTTATTGCTTCTCAATTTAAAAGTATGTTAGGAAAAAAAACTGATTTAGAAAAGTTTGACTTTGGTTTAAAATTCAATACTTACTTAGATCAAATTCAATACTTACTAGACTTTGGTTCGAAATTCAAATAAAAGCTCTACTGATCCAATTTAAAGATCTTAATTAAAATAACTGTTATTTTATATGTTAACGGTACAAGTTGGTAACGATAGAAAAAACAACAAAACAAAATATGTTTAAATTGGGAGCCTCGGGGACAGGTAACTCGGGGATCGGAGCCTTCCGGAGCTAAACCTCGCCTACAACTTATTGTTCAACTTATACAAATAATGTCAAAGTTTAAAAAAAAATGTCCAGTTAGTTCAACTGGTTAACTTATAATCGAACTTATTGGAACTTATAGTTGAACTTATTGGAAATTACAGTTGAACTTATTGGAACTTATAGTCGAACTTACTGGAACTTAAAGTTGAACGTGTTGGAACTTGTAGGAACTTATAGTTGATTTTATTGAAACTTATAGTTGAACTTACTGGAAATTATAATTGAACTTATTGGAACTTATAGTGGAATTACTGGAACTTATAGTTGAACTTGTTGGAAATTATTGGAATTTATAGTTAAACTTGTTGCAACTTATAGTTAAACTTGTTGGAACGTATAGTTGAACGTGTTGGAACTTATTGGAACTTATATTTGAACTTGTAGGAACTTATAGTTGAACTTATTGAAACTAATAGTTGAACTCATTGGAACAGGTTGTAGTTTTTAATACATCTCTATCGGCCGATTGAAAAGTCTGAAGTATGTCTTCATCTAAAGGTGGCTAGTAAAATATGACGTGGTAGAGTTACTTGTGAGAAATCATTTCCTATCTTCGCATCTATCTGACATGTTTTATAACCAGGGTTGTGTCTTTAATGACGGTTGATTTGTGTACCTTAAATTGTATTTTTAATCGTTATTTCTTAGGTATATGCGAAGGAATAAAGTATTCAGAATCGAGTGTGATAAATTGATGGGATTTGCATTTTGACGTGTAAATGTCTTTGAAATGTGATATTCCTTGTTCTCCGATCGGAATTCCGATTGGTAGGATGAGTAGGAATATTTTTTCCTGTTGTTCCGATTGTGTAACTTTTGTTTTTAATCAGAAAAATTACAGTTGGTAATATAATAAAAAAACAACAAAAATATTATATTTCATTTTTATGGGTATTCGTCTCAATTCAGTCCATTGCATGGTCTCAAGACGTTCCATTAAAAAAACGGATTTTAGTAAATTCATTCCAAACTAACCTAAGTGGTAGACATATAAGAAACTTAGGTAGGTACTTACCCTTCGGCTGCATACGAAACCGGAGGTTCGTAACCAGTTACCAAAGAAGAAAAAATCATCTTCGTACGAAACCAGTTACAGGAAAGAGTGTTAATAAGTTTTCATACATTTTAATTTTCATTATAATTAGTTACACACAGACGACCGGGGGAAGAATATTTTTATATAAGTACTTACTTTTGCTTTTTTTAATAAGTAAGTATAAAAATAAAATCTAATAAAAGCATGTTAAAAAGATCATTTTTAGTAATTATTTTTACGGAACTTAATCGCGTATTGAAATAAAATGAATACAAATCGTGTAAGTTTAAAAAGTTTAAATCATTTTTCTTTTAAAGAATTTACTCATTTCTTTCAGGATGTACTAACCAAAACAACCCTAGAATATTCTGAAAGTGACCGTCAACTAGCCAATTTCCTAGTCATTTGCACTAGAAACCGTTTAGTAAATGTATCACTGAAATTACTTATAATATTGCTTCAGATTAAAATATAATCTGTAGCAGAGTTCCGCGGTTCACCCGCGTATCTCCCGATCCCGTGGGAATATCGGGATAAAAAGTAGTTTATGTTTTTCGCAATGAATCAATGTATCCTCAGACAAAGTTTTATCAAAATCGGTGTAATGATTTCGGAGCCTATTCGTTACAAACATAAAAACTTTCCTCTGTTTAATATTAGTGTAGATGTACAGTCGGCTGCATAATTGCAGCCCCCGGTAGAGTTCGAAAATTACTATTATTGGAATGTTTTCATTCTAATAATTTTTGTTTGATAAATTAATGAGTTAGAAGACTAAACTTCAACTAAAGCAGGTGTCTAGAGTCTTGCTTGTGTTGAAAACATTCTATTCGACGACCTCTGTGGCGCGTCGGGCGAACACCCGACTGCAACGCAGAAGGTTGCGGGTTCGATTCCCGCCGGGAACAAGTATTTATGCTGACCATAAATTCTTGTTTCTGGTTCTGGGTGTTTCCTATATGTATAATATGTACAAAAAAAAAAAAAAGTATATAAGTAGTTTATCCGTTATCTGGCACCCATAACACAAGCATTAAGTTGCTTAGCTTGGGGCTGGATGGCGATGTGTAATATGTCCTGAAATATTTATTTATTTTATTTATTTATTATTTATAACAGCCGATTTGGAGCTATACGGAGGGTCTGCAATTATGCAGCCGACCGTACAGTTTTATTGATTTTTTATAATTGATCCGTAATGTGATTCTAAAATTTCAAAATTAAAGTAATCTCACCGTTCACAGATTATTTATTTCAGTTGCCACTATAAAAAAAAAACAAAAACAGAAAAAACAACATAGTACCTACGGAACCTTTTGTGCGCGAGTCCGACTCACACTTGGCCGGTTTGTAGGGTTCCGTACCTCAAAAGGTAAAAAAGGAACCCTTATACGATCACTTTCTTGTCCGTCTGTCTGTCTGTCCGTGTGTCACTAGCGATTTTTAACTAGGTATTTTTTTTGGTTTATCATCATAGATTTTAAATTGAAATAATGATGTGTTATCTAGGTAGGTATCTAATAGATAAGCCTATAGATAAAATAGATAGCATCTAACAGGGCTTGGTTATTCTATAACCTGAGTACCTACTCACTACCTCACACCTACTTACTCTGTACCAGGGAGAAACCGAACTTAAAACTTACAACAATTCACATATTTTTATTATTTTTAACCGACTTCAAAAAAGGAGGAGGTTCTCAATTCGTTTGTATGTTTTTTTTGTATTTATGTTATCATGTCATTTGTTAACATAAGAGCACAAGGTCTAAAAATTAATATGTTGAACTTTAATCGAAAGTTATCTGTCAAAAAAAAGGTTGTTTTTTTTACGTATTTAATCCTTTCCCAGAAAGTTATTTATTAATTAATAGTATTTTCCCGGAGTTAAGTAAATCTCTGTGCCTACTTACTAAAGTCACATTTGATATTGAATTGGGTCAGTATTCAAATTAAGTTGGATGACATGAAAGCAGCACAATAATATTAAAATGAACGATCGAAAATATATTTTTTTAAATAATAAAATTGTTATCTGAATAATAGAAAAAACATGACATCGATCGTAATTTTTTTCAATTCTTTATCTTTCTAATTTCATGACCAATTTGATATCAAATTGAATTCAAGCCATTTTCGATTTAGGTCCAGAATAACACCACCTTAGCCACATGTACTTATCAAAGCTTTTATGTTAATTTTCTATCAGCGAAGGTACAAGAGTTATTATTTATTGGAAAATCTAAATAACCATGGCCGGCTAACGCATGGTGGTTGGCTAAACGCGTACAGGGTGGGCCTGAAAAACTATATTGGATATCTGGGTGGCCGTTTTCTAAATTGTTCTGGGTAGAACAAAAACTAATTTGAAGGATGTGTTGCTATTAAATGATTGATTAAAAAGGAAACTCGTTCTTGGGATTTGTTTATAGAATCTCATACTAATAATCTTCATAATATCACTAATCCATTTTTTTAAAGTTAAATGGCACCTGAATTTCTGTTTGAAGTTAGGGTGTGTCATTGAATTTAAAGGCACACTAGCAGCGCTCCGCAGTTTCACCCGCGTAACTCTCGATCCCGTGGGAATATCGGGATAAAAAGTAGCCTATGTTATTTCCAATGAATTAGTGTAACCTCGTACCAAGTTTGATCAAAATCGGTTCAGGAGTTTCGGAGCCAATTCGTTACAAAAAAAAAAATCTTTCCTCTTTATAATATTAGTCAGTATAGAGTGTGTAGATAAGACTTTTCATCTTTCAGTAAGTATATAGGTACGTTCCTGCTGATCACACTTTCTGTTCAAACTAGTTTGTCCAAAAGGAATAAATTTCGTCGTTGTCGGAAATGGAAACAAAAAGCGATTAAAACGGAAACATCGTATGTCTTGTTTATCAATAAATGTAGACAAATTACTATATTTATTTGTTAGCAAAAAATTTACATGTTTTTGGAGATCACTGGCGTAACTAAGGGTGTCGAGGTGATAAAATGGCGTAACTAAATGTGGCGAACTTGAGAAAATTTTAGGCATTATTGCCTTAAATTTTGGCAATTGAGGATGGCGAAGATGGCACAAGGGTAGCAAAGATAGCTAAACAGTGTAAAAGTGGCAAAGGTGCCAAAATGGCATAACTAAGGATAGCGAAAGACGCAAATTGTCGTAACTAATAGTGGCGAGCGTGAGAAAATGCCTTAAATAAATTTGGCAATTGAGGATGGCGCAGACGGCATAAGGGTAGCAAAGATGGCTAAATGGTGTAAACGTGGCAAAGGTGCCAAAATGGCATAACTAAGGATAGCGAAAGACGCAAATTGTCGTAACTAAATGTGGCGAACGTGAGAAAATGCCTTAAATAAATTTGGCAATTGAGGATGGCGCAGATGGCATAAGGGTAGCAAAGATGGCTAAATGGTGTAAACGTGGCAAAGGTAACAAAATGGCATAACTAGGAAAAGCGAAAGAGGCAAAATGGTGTAACTTATGCCAACTTTTTTTACCCTACTGCAAGGAAAGGGTTATGTTTTTCGCATTTCTTTTTATGTTTTTTAACTACCTAGTAACTGCGACTAAGTAAACCAACTAAGTGTATGAACCCACAGTTTTATAACAGGGCACTTATGTGCTAATCTAGTGGTCTATCTATACGTAAGTTAATACATACATAATAAGTAGGATTACCTAAGCCGGCTGGCAACGGTAGCCGAGATGTGCCAATCTTTTCTTTATTCAGTTAGGTTTATATGCTGGCAAGGCTCTCATGTATAGTCCCCGGTTTAGAATAGGGCTACAATGTCTCCTGCAGTGGGTGTTAGGTTAATTATATTATGTTGATGTGGCGGACACACATTCCTGTGTGTCAGCACATTCCGTCATAATCTTTGTCAACCGCTGAAATGCGTGTCTTTATCATATCTTATAAATATCACGTGTATACGTGTACTGCTCTACTGTTAAGTACCTTTCCTATCTAGATATCTGTGTAGTATATAAGCTATAATCCGTTATACGGAGTCAGGTTTTTACTAGGAGAATAAATCCTACCGACACAATGGACGACTAGTTTCATTACTCCATCTGGGCACTCCCACAGTTGACAAGGTTTTTTGTTGTCCACGTTAAAAATAGTAAACGTGTCTCTTTCCGTAAGTGTCTTTAGTTGTTAACTATAGTTTCTAAGTACACTAGAGATAAATATAGTAACGCTCTATTCACAATATACCTATCTACGAAAGCTTGCTCTACATTCACAAAAATCCTGAGATTTTCCGTAAAAACAGCGATATTCATAATTTCAACTTAAAAAATAAGGATGAGCTGACCGTGCCCGGTAGTAGGCTCCGGAAAACAAACGGGTCGTAATAGTGCATGTGTACTCTATTATAATAAATTACCTAAAGATGTTTATGAAATGTCCATTAACAGGTTCAAAACTTTTATAAAGCATAAATTGTGCAGTAAGGCGTACTATGATACTTCGTCTTACCTTAATGATAAGAACACATGGACGTGACTTTAGTTGCTCCATTTCAAATAATACTTTCAAATATTTGTATATTGACCTTTGTGAGCGTGATCACATGAAAAAAAATAAAACCCCATGAGTTTCTTGTGTCTTCTTCTAATTGGTGGGCGCGTTCCGAAGGCACACGTCCTAACTTAGTTTTTAAGACGATTTTATGTGGTATGTATACAAATTTTAATGTATTAAACATACAAAGAAATAAAAAAATTTGACTTTGGACTAGCATTAAAAAAAATAGTCAGACAGGCTTTTAAACTTAATTACGAAAAAAGAAATACAGTAGAGTAGAAAGGGGGAAAATACTTCCGAGGTGCTGCTTCTTTTGAATTGTCGGAAATCGGAATTTCCCTACCTGAAAAAGAAATAAGTGAAAAAGAAAAGTGGTTTCACAGATTTGTCGTGTTCTTGACAAATAGCTTCAAACTAAGTAACTAGACTTATATTATGGGTGCTAGACAACGGATATACTACTTATACACTTTTCTTTTGTAAATATTACAAATGATACTTACATACAAAACAACCAGACCACAGACAAATATCTAAGCATAAATACTTGTCTGAGGCGGAAATCGAACCTACAACCCTGTGTTTGGTAGTCCGGCATGGTGACCATTGTGCAAAGTGAGTCGTCTAAATAAAACTGGTTGCCTGTAAAGTCGGTATACGGGCGAAAGTTTTACGTGACAACAACTGTGCTCGAGTGGAAGGGACGCGTGCCTTTCACTTTTTATGTCTGTCTCTCTCGCTCTTAGGCGGGCTAACCATGCCCGCGTGCCTCTCACTCGCTCTCATTGTGAGCGCATAACGTCAGCGGAGCGTAACGCAGTTTCTTGAAGTGTCACCCGGCAAACCAATTTATAAAACGTTGTCACGTCAAAATGTAAGATATTGATTTTGTCATTTTTGTATGGCTGTTCAGGCATAACTTCGTTGTTAAAGAAGTGATATTTCAGCCATCATATAAACCGTTCATCTAAGCCGGCTGTACGCAATATACTATTAAAAGGAGTCAATGTACCGCACAAGTACGCAGTATGTAATAACAACGGACTACTGTTTGTAACCGGCAACTGGCAGGACAAGTTGGACGTACACGTACGGAGATGATAATACCTTTTGTTTTGTAGGGAATTGTATGGAGATGATTGTATTGGTATTTTCTACTTAGGTACCCACCTGAACAACTGTAGTCAGGCACTATCTACCTATGTATTAGGGTACCAGTGATCTCACCATACAAACGTAGTCGACTGTTTCCTCCCTGGATAATGACACTAGCACAAATATTTTTGTGCCATAAAACCCATAACTATGCCTTATGTGTTGTTTTTTTTTCATCTTCTAATAATAATTATCAAAGAAATTAAAATTTAGAAAACAAAAAATGCAACAAAAATATTTGCTCTATTGTCATTATCCAGATGAACTGTCACAGCTGGCCTCATTTTAAAAATGTAATGAAATATTAAAT
Source organism: Idaea aversata (assembly GCA_907269075.1). Classification (NCBI taxonomy): domain Eukaryota; kingdom Metazoa; phylum Arthropoda; class Insecta; order Lepidoptera; family Geometridae; genus Idaea; species Idaea aversata. The sequence goes on from OU026103.1 coordinate 6,248,455, forward strand.
TCCCGTTCGCCCCATCAACAGTCCCAACGAGAAGAACCCCTTTTGTAATTTTTTTAACCAGTTTCTAATATTTAATTGATGGCTTATTTAAATGTTTTCCAGGAAAACACACGGACAGACAGACGGACAGAAGAGTGATCTTATAAGGGTTCCTTTTTTACCTTATGAGGAACCCTAAAAACTTCAGTTTCAGCTACAAAGCGAGTCAAGTTATTAGATAAAATTGTCCAGGTAACAAGTTTACCGGTAATTATATAGAGAAGATATTACACCCACTTTTCCAGGTTTGTCACGCTCCATATCTTATGTTTATTGGAATTGAACGTCAATCAATTTATACATGCCTTCGCATACTAAAGACTTATTTACGGCTATTAGCTCCCCAGCAGTTCGTTTTCGAAAACAATAATATAAATGTGGAACAATAAATACTTAATACTAATATTATAAATGTGAAAGTTTGTGTGTGTGTGAGTGTGTGTGTGTGTATGTATGATTGTTACTCCTTCACGCAAAAACCATTGGACCGATTGCGATGAAACTCAATACCTAGACAGCTGGAGACCTGGATTAACACATTAGCTACTTTTTATCCCGATATTCCCACGGGATCGGGACTTACGGTGTGAAGCCGCGGGGCGCAGCTAATGTCTTATAAATCGATGAAGCCTGCCCTAACAAAAAAGTGTGACGTCAAACGTCATGTCACGTTACCGTTATTGACAAAGGAACCATAGCAACGTATTAAAATATACAAAATGGTAATGTCAACGATACAAATGAGTTCTTATGACGTTATCATGTAAAATTATTATCCGAAGACCGACTTTACAGACAACCACTTTTTATAAGTTCTTATTTAGACGTGGTTATATGAAATGGAACCAACTCATACAGTTTTAATGAGGATCAGTAAGGTTTTTAACTGAGAATGCAGATTTATAGAGCTAAGAAATCCATAACATACAGTGCAAGAATTTTTGTTCTACGACAAAAATTGACGAAGTTATGAACAAATTACTAGCGAAGTTCACTGACGGGCCGGCGTATATATATATATGTTTAATACTTAATATCTTCGTAAGTAATTGTCCGATTTGGATAATTCAAAAAGGAATATCATTATTATGTAATAGAGAATAACGTGGATATTAGTTCTATTAAATTTGCTATTACTTTACTGATCCTCATTTTTAGATATTAAAGTAGTAAACTCAAACCTTTTTCATAAGAATCATAATTAAAATTACTCCATTTTGTTGTTTTTATAACTATCAACCGATTCAAAGTATCTAGTCAGCAGAGGTCTAACTAAGACTTGTTTGTCCGACGACAATTTTACTACGAACTGATGATGGCGCTAGTATCGATATAAAATGAACAATTATTTAACTAATAGTTTAGTTCTAGAAAATTCCGCTTCAGCATAGTACATTTCTAAAGCTTGACAGTTAATTTTGTCATAAATATATCAATCACGATTGAATGATTACGTCTCATTTTTCAGTTATTGCTATCATTTTACAGAAAATCTGTCCATTAAAATGATTAGATAGTGATTGAACGCTATAATATTAATTGCTTAATGAAAATATCTTAGCATAACTAGAAATATAAATCGAATTCAGATTATTGAATGTAATTTTTAAAGCTGGCGACAAACAAACACGACTGGTCGTGCGACGTGCGGCGCGACTTAAGCAACATGCCATATTTAACAAATTACTAGCCTTTAGGGTATTATGAAGGGAAAATACTTATTTATTTCTTAACGTGTCCAAAGAGCAGGTCATTTGCAAATACCAAATGTAACGGATGTAATGTCAGAAATACGTCATAATTTGTAACTTTACTTATATAAAAGAGGATGTCGGAAATCTGACCTCTTTCTAAGAAGGGGTTTTGTGTAACAATTACCTAAGGATGTAATTTTGTGAAATATCTAAATGTTATTTTTTTAAGCTATTGCATAGCCGACCGAATCAAGAAATTCCGTAACGAAAATAAAACCTAACACCCCCCACTCCGCCTACCATGTAGCTCGGCCGAGCGTTCGCTTAACGTGTATGTATATGGTACGACTGTACGAAGCTCGCACGATGCAATAGCTTTACCGCGGCAGTCCCCGAGTGCCACACGTTTTTTTTTTCATATTTAGTAAATATATTTTTGTTAGAGTATCCGATTTTTTTGCACTTCAAAATTTTTACTAATCTATTTGTGTTCGTAATCCTATAATAGGCGTAAACCATTAATCAGTAATAAGTAATGCTCTTTGAACAGCCTTGCCTCGCAATATAATTTTATCATCAAAAAATGTTATTATCGTTCCTCCGCAGAATATTAATCAATAAAATAGAACCTCTAATCAATCTCTGACTCGAACAATTCCCAATAATTTACCACAATAACTGGAGTTGCTATAAATTACGTAACAGAAGGGGATCCTGTTTATTTGTCAGTTGTCCTACCGGGCTGTAATCGCAGGTTGCGTGTACAATGTACAGCAATTTATTACTGGTAGAGAGATGATAACACATGTTTGGAAAAGAGTTCCTTATCGCGGGTTAGCGGGTGGGACCTAGCCCAAAAAAATCCCAAAATAATTTAGATAACGTCATCATAAGAAAAAGATGAAAAATTAGTGATTAAACTTACCCTAAGTGAAGTTCTATCATAATTATGCGAAGGTTTTGTACGAATTAGATTAGCAAAGTAGTTATATAAGTACACAACCTTTATTTTATTTTATCTTCTATTCGTCACTTGTCACCACAAGCTAGCTATATTATTATTAAATACTCTGTTTCCTAAGTGTTAAGTCCATGACGCTTCATTGTCATATTACTATGACGCATGAAGTTACACAATATTACCAGTAGTGACACTTTTAGTGAATGCAGGTGTTCCATCAATTTATTAGACGTTATCACGTCAAAAATGAAACGAAAACTGTAAAGATTTGTACTATTAAAATGAAGGACTGGATATTCAAAAGGCTCTTACATTTCAAAAATCTACGTTTCACCTTATAATCTAATAAAAACACATTAAGTAAGTAATAATTTTATTTAAACTTATCTGACAATAGTAAAGAAACTTCGTTACAAACGCGTGTCCCGCAATACTTTCATTTTTTTTCTTCATACTAGCTCCATGTGGTCTCATCCGGGTAAGTCCACGATCGGGATCTGCATATAAAAAGTAACCTATATTTGTAATTCCAGGACTCTAGCCATCTTATTTCATTGCAATCAGTTCAGTAGTTTTTTCGTAGAGTTAATTCTATCCTATCATATCCTATTAATATTATAAATGTAAAAGTTTGTGTGTGTGTGTGTGTATGTATGTTTGTTACTCCTTCACGCAAAAACTGCTGCACAGATTGTGATGAAACTCGGTATGTACATTGTAGATATCTGGAGACCTGGATTAACACATAAGCTAATTTTTATCGCGATATTCCCACGGGATCGGGATTAACGCGGGTGAAACTGGGGCGCAGCTGGTAATAATTATAAGTGAGATTCAAACTAATAGAAATTTTTAGATAAGTACAAATATGCTACTAATGCATTTGCATCTTCCTTTATTACATAAATTAATAACAACCATAAGACATAACCAACTTTTTGAATTACATTATTATGTTTTCTAGAGATTAAAAAAAACTCACATTTAAATGCAACTGTTTACAGTTACAAAGAAAATCCGTACCATTAACTTCATTTCTCAATCGTCTCTGTGTGTGGGAACCATTATCTAGATTCCAGAAAACAACCAGAACATAATTCTCTTTAATATTTGTAAGTCAAAATGTAAAAAGAACCAATAAGTTTTTATTGTTCATTCTATCACCGTGTTGAGCTTAGAAGTGCATGTTATTTGGATAACAATGCCTTAATGGTACCATTGAACTTATTACTGTAAATTAAAATAGGTATATTTACATTAAAATGTACATTATTATTATACAACAACAATAATTTAGATTAAACTTGTTTTTTGTGTGGGTTCGCTTAATTTGTAGCGATAATCCTTTTTTATTTGAGCATGTTTAAAAGATTAGAATAAGAAAACTTAATATTATGATAAGTACCGTGACGAATAATGTTACATATACGGACAGGACTATTAAATTGTATATTATTATTGTGACATCTAAACACCTACACGGCACGAATACGCATGTCCGCTTTTCTATGGTCATTTTTTTTGGCAATTTAATTATTAGACGGTTTCTTAATCCGCCATTTTCCTTATTTGCTAACTTTCCAAAGTTGTCAGCTTTGCTAGTGTGTCACTTTCCTGACGCGAGCTGAGCGAAATAAAAAAACATGAGACGCATTCCTTTGCGTGTCACTTGCGAATAGACATGCCGCTTTGTACAAACATTCAAAAACAACTTTTTTTTTAATAATAGGAACACTTATTATTTTTACTCACGTAGATACTTAATTGTAAATGGAGAATTCTATACCACATTTTTTATCGAAAGACAAAATCACAAAAAAATACTTTATTTATAGTTATTTATGTCTGTGAACATACAAATTAAAAGGCGCCTCGTTTAATCACATTATCTCATCTAAACTTAACACGCATCATCAATTAAAACCAATTTAATCATCATTAACATCTGTTAATAAAAACCGCTTTTTTTATCTTGTGTGCGAATATCATCTCTGTATAGATAATTGATTGTAATTAGATTGTCAAGTGTCGCGATGCGCCATTCCGGTGGTATGAGAAATTCTAGTTACTAAGTGGAATTTTACCCGGATGCTTTGCGAATTTTTTTTTTTACGGTTCCGTACCTCAAAAGGTGAAAAAGGAACCCTTATAAGATCTCTCACTTATCCGTATCTCTGTGTGTCACCATCGATTTTCTCAGGAACGGGTGGATATAGTAAGTTTTTTTAGTAAAAAATTAACCTGTTAAAAATGCAAATGTATGTACTTACCTAACATTAATTCTATAATTCTGTAACGATAACTTGGATGCAATCAAGACGTAGAGAAAACTCAATTTGCTGGTATTCGGATGCAATGAATCGGGAAACTCAATAGGTAAACTAAAAAACCGGCCAAGTGCGAGTCGTACTTGCGCACGAAGGGTTCCGTACCATATTGAGTGCATGGGAGTCTCAGTTACATACTTTTTTGTTTGTAGTAAGTATTGTTATAACGGCAACAGAAATACATAATCTGTGAAAATCTCAACTGTCTAGCTATCACGGTTCATGAGATATTGGTGACAGACAGACGGACAGGTGGATAGACGGACGGACAGTAAAAGTCTTTTAGGAAGCCTAAACGGGAGCCAATAATACGTGTACATGATATTACGCTGCCATGGATTACGACGCCATGGATTACACGACCTGATATTACGTGTACAGGCTTCGTATTATAGGTTTGAACAAATAATGTACGACCACTTATTACGAGACCACGTATTACACCGCCACGTATTAGACCTAACAAACCAACTTTTGGACTTTCTTCATGAAATTTTTGACGCGATAACGTCTAGTAAATGGATGGAACACCTGCATTCAAACAAAAGTGTCATGTTCCGGTAACATGACGCGTCCCGTTCCCGGAGCGGGGGGGGGGAGCGCATGACGTCAGGTTGTGTAATACGTGGTCTTTAGGGCAGCATATGAAGACCCATCCGGAACACCTCCTACCCAGAACCGACATGGATAGGTTAGGTTTATGTTAGAACCGCGACCACAACGCATGAGCCGAGCGAGCGAAGCGAGCGGTGCCGCGGTAGCGGCCGGCGAGTGCTAGAAACGAATTCAACCCATTTTACTTGGTTACGACACGTCAAAATGTCTTCGTAATACGTGGCTGTGTAATACTGGGTCTCGTAATATATGGACTCGTAATATCACCGCGGACAAATATTACACGACCACGTATTACACGACCTGTATTACTCGACCAAGTATTACACAGTCACGTATTACGAGTACATTTTGGCTTCGTAATATCGGGTCGTGTAATACGTGGTCTCATAATATACGGACTCGCCTAAACTTGTAAAGCACCTCACAAAGATGGCTCTTTGGTATTGGTAATCCTAAAAACTACAATTACCCAAATACATTTTATAAAATAAACATCCAGATAATATAATTTAGTTACTATTCTTACTGCATATTACAGTAAAATCGATGGCTAATCTTGATAATAGTCCAGATCGCCGGATGTACGTGACTGAGGATCAAGTAAATTATGCCATTGTAATAGGTAAATAGTAATAAGTACAATCAACGGTCAAAAGTCTCTGCCCACCATAACGTTTACAATCCTGGGCCTATATTCACTAAGGTTCAAGTCGTTGGGCGCGCGTGATTAGGGGCGGAGGGGGGGCGGTTTTTGTATGGAAATCTCGTCCTAATCACGCGCGCCCGACGACTTGAACCTTAGTGAATAAAGGCACAGTGCTGTTGATCGAACCCACGTCGATTGAGGTTCACTACGCTAGATCGAAACAGGTATCCACTTGTTACATTTTAACTATGATGACTCACCGACTATTTAATAAACCTAACATTCAATTCATACAATGTTTGTTATGCATATGTTTATTTACTCAGTGCTACATTTCACCTAAACACTGATCCACTTAGTTTATTTCATCCAAGCAGTATTACACCTTTTTTCATTTCATCGAAGTACTATTTACGGTTGGTGTAGCGGGTGGCGGCTTATAACACTCACACAACAAAAGACATAGCTAACATGTTGAAAATAATAATCACACTGAATGCTTTTATTTCAAGTATTTATGTTTGTGTGGAACGTCTATTAGAAGAAGGTCGTATGTCCAATACTTGTTGATAGTATTATTGTAGCAAACTGATCATTTACTTATGACCCATACTGTACCTATACTTACATACAGTCATATTATTATAGTTTATTTGCTTATAAAGTTACTAGCTTTTGTCCGCGACTTCGTCCGCGTAGAATTAGTAGATTAGACCAATAACGTCACGAGTTACGAAAAATTATTTCTAATGGTATGTCTACCTCATACAAAAAATACACCCTCCAAGTTTCAGGTCTCTACGATCAGCGGTTTAGGCTGTGCGTTGATCCGTCAGTCAGTCAATCATTCAGGATAAAGCATTTTAACTATATAGGTAAAAAAGAAAAGAAAAGAAAAGTATATAAGTAGTATATCCGTTGTCCCATAACACAAGTCTAGTTACTTAGCTTGGGGCTAGATGGCGATGTGTGGAATTTCCTGCAATATTTATTTATTTATATGTATGGATAGAGTAGAGAAAATTATTTAGATACTTACTTACTGATATTTATTTTATTTTATAAGCCTTTTTTACAAGGAAAAACTTTAATGATTTTATTATTATACTAGCGACCCGCCCCGGCTTCGCACTGCTATATTATGCATGTAATATACATATAAATCTTCCTCTTGAATCACTCTATCTATTGAAAAAAACCGCATCAAAATCCGTTGCGTAGTTTTAAAGATCTAAGCGTACAAACGGAAATAGGGACGGCGAAAAGTGACTTTATTTTATACTAGCGACCCGCCCCGGCTTCGCACGGCTATATTATGCATGTATTATACATATAAACCTTCCTCTTGAATCACTCTATCCATTAAAAACCGCATCAAAATCCGTTGCGTAGTTTTAAAGATTTAAGCATACATAGGGATATAGGGACAGAGAAAGCAACTTTGTTTTATACTATGTAGTGACTATGACTATGTAGTGAAGTGCGTAAGGCAAGCGCTTCTCTAAATATTTCAGTGATGGGGTATTTTCCAAATTTATTAAAAAACAATAATGTTCTAAGCATTTTACTTCGAAATGAATCCAAAAACGGTGAGAAGTCAATAAAGTTTAATAGAATCTTAGTAGAATATAATTTAAATAGTTAAAGAAAACTATTTGATGTAAAAACATACAAAAAGGTAACTTGACTTATGCATGAATCGTGTGAAGCCAAAACTTGAATGTGTAGACGTAGAGACCTGTGAATGAAAAACAAATCTATTTTGCCGTATATTTTTTTATCTACGTAAATACTACTACTAAAAGCAATAGCTTTTTAGGGTTCCGTACCCAAAGGATAAAAACGGTAACCTATTACTAAGACTTCGCTGTCCGTCCGAACGTCTGTCACCAGGCTGTATCAATAAACCTTGATAGCTAGAGAGTTGAAAATTTCACAGATGGTGTATTTCAGAAAAAAAAATTAAGCTATTGCATAGCTTTTATCGCGGGCTTTGAACGCGGCCACCGAAACAAGAAATTCCGTAACGAAAATAATACCTAACACTCCCCACTCCGCCTACCATGTAACTCGGTCATGCAATAGCTTTACCGCGGCAGTACCCGAATGCCACACGTGGTTTTTCTTAGTAAGTATCTTTTTAAGAATTTTAGGTTATGTTTACTAGTTTTTAGCCAAATTTTTTTGGTAAATATTCTCGCAAAAGAGCAGGCAAAAGACTTTTAACATATACAGCCCCGTCTGACATACAATATTCTTCAGGGTTTTTGCATTTGTTTTGGCGTCGTGGGTTAAAACAGAATATTAATAAATAAATTAACTATAATAAATAAATAAATAAATAAAAAAAAAAAAAATTGACCGAACGAGCGAAGCGAGAGAGGTCTAGTGTTGAGAAGGGTCGGTCGCTCGTATGTTTGTATGTTTGTATGTTTGTTCGACGATAACTTGAGTACCGTTGCTCTGATCTTCATGATTTTTGGTATACAAGTAGTTGAGGTCCATAGAATTTTTAAGTTCGAACATGAGCAGGATCGGTCAGGGGGTTACGGAGATAGGGGTCCAAAAGGGGATCTACCTATATGGCACACAAACTATACTGCAAATATACCCGAGTGGGGTATCAAATGAAAGGGCGTAACTTCGGTGACAATAATATGGTACCATGGAACTGATCTGATGATAGAGCTGGAGGGAATCTGCAGGAATTATCTCATTATCCATACCTTATAGTTCATTCATTCAAACTACTCGTCAAGAATCGCCTCGACGAGTAGTTTGTCTTTCAATGGTAACCAGGGTCTGATGATGGAACTGGAAGGTGGTCATAGGAACTTCGCAATGAAACGACACAATCTCATCGAGTTTGGGCTCGTTAGAATCGTCTTGACGAGTAGTTTGTCTTTCAATGGTGACCAGGGTCTGATGATGGAACTGGAAGGTTGTCATAGGAACTTCGCAATGAAACGACACAATCTCATCGAGTTTGGTCTCGTTAGAATCGTCTTGACGAGTAGTTTGTCTTTCAATGGTGACCAGGGTCTAATGATGGAACTGGAAGGTGGTCATAGGAACTCCGCAATGAAACGACACAACCTCATCGAGTTTGGGCTCGTTAGAATCGCCTTGACGGGTAGTTTGTCTTTTAATGGTAACCAGGGTCTGATAATGGAACTGGAAGGTGGTCATAGGAAATTCGCAATGAAACGACACAACCTCATCGAGTTTAGGCTCGTTAGAATCGTCTTGACGAGTAGTTTGTCTTTCAATAGTAACCAGGGTCTGATCTAACATATTTCGTTATCAAAGACCAAAAAGTATAAAATAAATTAATACAGTAAAAAACTTAAAAAAACACGCTTTAATAAAAAAAGTCCAACTAAAAAATAGAAAATAAATAAATCTAATAAATTTGGAGAATATTGTACTTAAATAGTAAGCGTGTTACATTGTGATTGCAAAAGAAAAATAACGAAGGTAGCATCACAAATTCACAATGTAACATGCTTACTATTTACAATATTCTTAATCCAAATTTATTTAAATTTTATAGAAATTTATTACTTTGCCCCAAATCGTCCGAACTCTCTTTGCTTCATTTCCTATAATTATTTATTTCATAATCATGGGCTGTTTTACAATAATAGTGGTGGATAGTATTAAATAGTAGGAATGTTCGGTTCTAGCCGATCTAGAGACTCTGATAATTATAAAATTTGCGACTAATTTTTTTATAATTTTTATTGACTTGTTATATTTTAGTTTAGGGACTTATTACAGGACATATTGGTCTCAAACTTCTCTAATATATTCTCGTTCTCGAGCTTGTCTTCTCGTTTCCTCTTACGTAACATTATGATAAGTAGATACATAAGGAAGGAAGGAAAGGAATTACTATCTTCTGGATATTATGTTGGACACATTAAAAATGTCTTGAGTAAAAATAAAGAGTCAACGGATGTCCAGGGTGTGATGATTGACCTATGCTAATTAGAACTTAACAACAACAAGTTAACAACAACAACAAGTTATGCCTATCGTGTTTGGATTCTCTAAATCATCCAATGTCAGATAATAGCGATACTAGGCACCTATCATTCAAATAAGATAGACCTGTCGTATTTGGAGTCTTTCGTCGTTATATTATACATTTTAGTACTTTACGCTGAAATATAATAAACGCTGAAAAAAACTCGTGAGGTCTCAGTTCGGGGCGAACTACTAGTAATAATATAATGGTACAGAACCCTTCGAGTCCGACTCGCACTTGGCCGGTTTTTTTATTACCAACTCCATTCACTTGGAGGTACATTAAAATACACTTAATCTTCTATCACTAAATAGGTAACTAAATGCACAAAGGATAAATCTCATCTTGACGATTCCATATACCATCCTATCCACATGCAAATCGTCGTCATTTCTCGCTAAATCGATTCCATTCGGTCATTCGTTCGGTCTTTCGGTCATCAATCACTCGGTGTGATTGAACGGGTAGTCTGTATGGTTCTTTAGATATCGTCTTTTTTTTTCAAATGACTTTGAAAAAGGAGCTTCTGTTTCGACGAGTACAAGAAACTACCTAAATGTTTTCTTTATGGCTATTTTTAGTACGTTTGAGTTAAAATTGTATAATTACTCAGAATAGAAAAACGGGATCATCTGAATCGTTTGATTTTTCTTCAAGGTATTTAAAGGATTGGTAAACATTACATTAAAAAAAAATACGCGATGAAATGAGAAACTCCTCCTTTTTTTGAAGTCGGTTAAAAATGATTTCAGAGTTTGCTACAGACTACAGAAATAAAAAACTAAAAGATGTCTATGGCCATTTACAAATTGATGAAGTGTGAAACTAGGTTGTGTGGGCTAATAATTTACCCTTTCCGTTCCCTGAAAAAGCAGAAAAGAAGAACAACAAGTAAAAGGGAAAATTCCGAATATAATAAAAAGTTGAAAATTAAGAAAAATTTTGGTACTTACCTACAAGTTTTTGGGAAAATGTAAATTTGTTATATCGTGTTGACTCAGGACCTTGATTTTTATACTTACACCTAATAGGGACATAGTATCTGTATTTTCAACTTGCTAGGTCCACCCGTTCCTGAGAAAATCAGTGATGACACACGGACAGACCGACGGACAAGAAAGTGATCTTATAAGAGTTACCTTTTGAGATACGGAACGGAACCTTAATAATCTTAACCCTGGAATTTGGTCTTATCGCCATCTATCGAGTGATTCAAAACTAGTAGGTAATATAGAAAAAAGCGAATCTAGTAATTTCCAACATAAGTACTTCTAAACTTACAAAATTATAAATTTTCTTGCTCTCCCAAAGCTCATAGTGTTTATGTGAAGATTTAACTCAACTCTTTAATTTTAAATTGATTGGTTCAATATTAGTCCCTTCGTTAAACATATTTAACGTTATTAGGTACTTAAATAATTGTATTAACTCCACCTTGCTTTAGTTAATTTAACGATCAATCAATAGGCATTCATTAAATACCATTCCCAAAGATTCATTTAAAAACAATATCGTTTCGATTATTTTTTAATACTTTTCCACGGCTCAGAAATAACTTCGGCTAAAGAATTTTAAAGTAACGACAATTTGTATTCAAAATATTTAATTTATCAACATTATATTGTACGATAATGAGAAAAATAAACACAATTTTGTATGGTAAATTTTGTTAGTTTGAAAAGATTTTAGACTTTTTCAATGCTTTGATTCGCTAGCATTATCACTATAGCTCAAGCCAAATAAATATGTAATATTACTAAGACAGTATGTAAGTACACTTAATTTTTTTTTACCAATAAAAATAAATCTGTGTAGTTTATGAAATAAACAGTTTTGTTTGCGCTTCTGTAAAGAAAGTCAAAATTACTTGATCTAAGGGTTTGTTTACTTCTATGGAAGGGCAAAGTTGTCTAATACCTATTATTGGTAAACATAATTTTTAACGTAATTTAAGCAATGTAAAATAATGAGTAAATTCGTTTATTCTTTTAAAAAAATTTATTGACGATTGACGGTGTGTCTGTCTACTTCTACAGAACGAGTTGCAAAAAAATTAAAACGTTTGTAAATTATTATTTTATTATTTTGTTTGTGTATTAGTAGTAGTAGGTAAATAGTTGCTTATAGAGAAGTTTTCTCTTAGTGCACATTATTTTTATTGTTATCTCATACAACGATGGAAATCGCATACAACAACGGAAATCCGTAGAAGAACCAAAGTCACCGACATAGCTCTCAGGATTGGTAAGCTGAAGTGGCAATGGGCAGGTCATGTAGCTCGCAGAACTGACAACCGCTGGGGAGTAAAGGTTCTCGAGTGGCGGCCACGATGCAACGCGAAACGGAGTGTTGGGAGACCAGCTGCCCGGTGGACCGACGACATTGTGGCGGTCGCGGGGAGTCGGTGGATGGAGGCGGCTCAGGATCGCTGTTTGTGGCGTCGTATGGGGGAGGCCTATGTCCAGCAGTGGACGTGTATGGGCTGACATGATGATGATACAACGATGATTTATTGCATACATTTATTATATTTGTATTATTTGGTGTCTGAAGATCACCTTACAAAACACCACCGCAACTGTGAAGACGTAAGTCAGAATAAGCCTTTATTTCAACTAGACATGGGGAAGCTAACTAGGTATGTCAAATCTATCGATAAAAATAAACCGAATATCTTCAGGTGTTTCTTAATTCATTTCGATTGAAATTAAGATTGTTTGAATTGCGTTAAGAACGGAACGCAGTTTCTTTTATCGGAAACAGATTGAATTTCAATATAAAATAAGGGGAATAAAATGGATTTGATCACAATGTTCGTTCTTGTCTGAGTTTTACGGCGTAATTTTTTAAGTAGTTTATTTTTATTTTACTTTTGTATGTTGACTGATAATTAGCTTTTTGACTCTGTTAGATTTTCATAATACTAAACTATGTTTGTTTTTTTTTCCAAAGAAAAATGCATCTTTAATTTTTGGCAAGCTATGACGCGTGACCACATATTTTGGAGATGATTTTTTTCTTTGAAATCCTGAAATGTCTATTGTTGGTTAACGCATAAAATATAGATAATAAAACTATGTTTTTGTTAATGTTGTGGCGTAGACTCTAACTAACCCCTTTATTCATAAACTTTTAATAAGTCTTCATTCGTTGAAAATCTTTTGTCTCATTCGTAATTTTTTGCAAATGATAAATTTATGCAAGGGACAAAATATTATTATTTAATTATCTAAAAATGTATGATTTCTCTCCTATTCCGTAAGGCTATTCGAGTATAATATAACCATTTCTAAATAACCCGAAATAACATGCATTTGATAGTTATTTATTTTGACTTATGATAGCTCTAGATCAGCGTTTGACCACTATCACACCTGCCTGATGGTAGGTGATGATGCGGCCGCAAATGTAGCACGGTTTTCTAGAAGATATCTATGTATGAAAAGATCAACTGAAATATCTAGGATCTGGCATAGTGCGATAGTACAGTCGGAAAACCAATTAGCTGAACCCCACGTGACCCAGAGCTCACTCGCACATCTGTAAGGTTGTAAAGTAATGTTAGGTACCTGATTCTGTTTTTTAAACAATATGCTATACGATCACTACATAGTATAAAACAAAGTCGCTTTCTCTGTCCCTATGTCCCTATATCCCTATGTATGCTTAAATCTTTAAAACAACGCAACGGATTTTGATGCGGTTTTTTTATAGATAGCGTGATTCAAGAGGAGAGTTTGTATGTATAATACATGCATAATATAGCCGTGCGAAGCCGGGACGGGTCGCTAGTACAATATAAAATACAAAAAAATACATTCACGTTAACCGAACGCTCGGCCGTGCTACATGGCAGGCGGAGTGGTGAGTGTTAGGTTTTATTTTAGTTACGGAATTTCTTGATTCGGTCGCCGTTATGAATAAAAGCTATGCAATAGCTTAATAACAAAATTAGTAAAATCTACTTTTTTACAGATGTGCAAGTGAGCTCTGGGTCACGTAGAGTTCAGCTAATTGGTAATCCGACGTACCTTTACTAATCTAATCGTCAATGATAGGAGGATATAAACATCTAATCATTTCGCATCATGAAGGGATTTCACATACAAAACACCTATTTGCAATTAAATGCAAATGTTATTGTTACCTCAATGGATTCAAAGCAAATCGCATTATAACATACCTAATGTCAAGATCCTATTGACACCATGCTTTATAGAGACCTAAACACAAACTTGCTTAATACAAATATTTATAACGCTTAGAACTTTATAGTCGAAGCCGTAGAATTGAAAGTTACACTAGCAAAATTGTAAAAGCAAATGAAAACTCCTAGAATAACAGTGCCACCCATAGATACCCTTTGTCCAGTCCTTGATTGAATATCGAATGCATAATCGTAAACATGAATCGATTCTCACGAATACGAAGAATCGATATTGAAATCGGCTACCACTAAGAGTTAGTATGAATAGGTAAAGATTATAATAGACTTAAATGTGGAAGTAATATCTAACAAAGATTTTCTTCCAAGTTTTCAATAGACGGTTTTAAAGGCTGTTTAAGTACCTATACATCGACTGAAGAAAACGAGAACGCTGTAAGTAGCAAAATGGCGTAAGTTAGGTTGAAAATATCATTGAATTAGGAAAAAAATACTGCATAGATTGCTCTGACTCTCATATTTTTACGATGAATATAAAAACACTTACGCCGTGTTTCGAAAAGTAATACCATCGAACGCGCTAATCTCAGGAACTACTACTTTGAATTGAAAAAATATTTTTGTGTTGGATAGTCCATTTATCGAGGAAGGCTATTTTATATTTCGATATTTCCACGGGATCGGAAAGATAATAAAATAAAAAAATTGATTTTTTTTTTCTATATATTGAATAAAATTTGGCTAAAAACCAGTGTTTATTGATAATTAACGTACGACAATATTAAAAACCTTACGCAGTTCTAATATCACGACGTCACTTACAGCGTTCTTTTGGTGTTAAATTATACACTAAGATTAATTAATATTTTTCTTAATGACACTTACATCTTTTTAAAGTATTTAATCTACAAAAAAAAATGGTGATACCGCATTTTAGACTTTAGGTAAATTATAGAACTAAACAACATAATGATACCACATTTTTCTGTTACGGAAATTAAATATCGATTGCTGTAAGTAGCAAAAACCTTCTTATAACTTTAATATTAAAAACTTAATTTTGTTTTAAGGAAAATCATAAAACAAAATTGTGTTCCAAAAATAATTTTCTTACGTAGCGTAGTTGTATGTTTTAAATTTTTTTCAATTTGTTTTAGCTTTTCGGCTCTGGTGAACAATTTTGTTTTGTCTACTTACAGCGTTTTCGTTTTCTTCCATCGACATGAAGATATTGCGTAGAACCAGTAGCTTTTTATAAGAAGTCGTTAACTAAGACGACGCCATCTAATGCAAATCATACTATTTTATGAGTCCAACCATCATGTTTCAAACTTTTAGTTCAAAGTTTAGTACCTAGTCTTTTCAGTTCAAATAATTTATGTAGTAAATAGATAGATAGATAGACAAATTTATTTGTACAACACAAGAAGAAACAGAACACGATATACACAAAGTATAAGATGCAGATATTGGCGGCTTAGTTAGTAAGTTCGTTAATGAAGTTCCTATTTAAGAAATAACGGAATCAGTTTTCACAACACTAGTTAATTAATTTTCTAAGGAAAACGGTAAGATATTTTACAATTGACGATGCAGTAGGGACCTTTGATAACCCGGTGCGGTGACCAAAAATGGAACTAAATGACATTGGTAATTGGTTACAAGGAATAATGTCAACAAAACCACAGTGAGCAACGCTGCTTGAAACTGATCAGAAACTTGTTCATAAAATGTATAGAACAATCATTCGAGTAGACATTGTTCGCGGAAATTATGCATTGCAAAAAATGCTCAAAAATTTGATAATTATTTTTTTTTGTGTTGACTCAGGACCTTGATTTTTATAGACATAACTAGCTTTCCCAGCAAACGTTGTTTTGCCATTCAAAAAAATAAATACTTAAAGGATAAAAATAGATGTCCTTCGGTTCTCAGACCTAACAAATACGCATGCACACAAAAATCATATAAATCGGTTCAGCCGTTTAGGTGGACATAGGTAACTAACACCGTGACACGAAAAATTTTATATACAGGGTTATTGGGAATTATACTAGCAAGCCGTTGAGGGCTACTTCTGTGTACCTAAACAAACAACTTTTGTTTTACGACTTTTGGAAATTCGAAAAAAAAAATGAAAATTTTGAGGTTATGTAAGTTCGAAAAACAGCTGATTTTTTTAAAACAAAGTTCATTCAGACCTAGAACAGTAGATGAAACTTAAAAAATAAGTAAAATTTTAAGGTTACTGACCTCTCCGTGTAAGGAACAGCTGATTTTCAAGTAAACCTAACCTCAAAATTTTCGAAAAAATGTTCGAATTTCCAAAAGTCGTAAAACAAAAGTTGTTTGTTTAGGTGCACAGAAGTAGCCCCCAACGGCTTGCTAGTATAATTTCCAATAACCCTGTATAAAGGGATATACCTCAGTATCTGGTTTAAATTTCAAGTTGCTAGGTCTACCCGTTCCTGAGAAAATCTGAGAAAATGTGAGAAAATCTGGACAGACAGACAGACAGACGAACAAGAGAGTGATCGTACTTTACCTTTTGAGGTACGAAACCCTATAAATGAAATTAAAGGCTATAAAGTCATGAGGTCGATGGCTTTATAGGTATAGCTTTATATTTGTAGCCAAAAGCTTTCACCTTTTGTTTTCAGAACCTTTCAAATTGTTACCACATCGTATCTATTTCGTGGATATCTTTACAAATTATGCGGCCATGAATTCTTCCATTGAGATAATGTATTCGATTCGGGAACGAGCCGATGGCATCTTTCACGCGAGCTTCGAATGTTCTAACTTTTAATCGGGTACTTCTGGTTCTCGATTCTCGATCGTAAAATTCGATCACGTGATTTTTCACTGACATGACGACACTATAAAACGTGTTGATGGAAAAAGAATGGGACTTTATATTGTAATTACTGGAAAGAAATGTACTGTTAAGTGTTAGATTTAAATGAAATATCCATTATTTGTTAAAGTTTATTTGAGCTAATGCGTGAAGACAATTCGATAGTCTTGGTATTCTATAATAATTAAAGTTTGAGCTGATAAAGATTGTTTTTTTGGAATAATGAAGTGGAGAAAATACTAATACGAGATTTTACGTTTATAGCACAATATTTCGAGAACAAATAGTGTTGTGCCAGATTCGCGCTCGATATTCGGAATATTTACGCGATTTTATCAATACACGACACTGAATATTTTGTTTGTTTTGAACGAAACGTGTCATCTGAACCTACGACAAAGAATAAAAAATTTTCCTTTCCTGCGCTGTAAAAGTTCAGAAATTTATTTATAGGTATTTTTAGGTAAAATTTAAGAATTTAAAAAATATCGATAGGGAAGCGTCTTACTTTTTATAATAATGTATAACTTTGTATAACTTCTAATAAATTAATGGAACTCCTGCATTCACAAAAAAATTTGTCACGGTAATATTGTGTGATGTCATGCGTCATGGTAACATGACCAACGCGTCCGTTGCCGATAGGAAACAGTATTTATTAATAATCTGGACTTGTGCTATGGTGAAGAGTGACGAATAGAAGACTTAAGTATGTAAAGGAAAAAAATATTAAAAAAAAAATAAGACAAAAAAAGAAAAGAAAAACAAAAAAAATATTAATGAATAACAAAAAAAAATTCCATCGTTTATGACGTTGTCACGTAAAATTATCGTCCATACACCGACTTTACAGGCAACCATTTTTTTCTGATGAAAGAAGACTCTAGTGTCTATAAAAAAATAAGGTAGGTACAAAAGCTACTTTACATAAAATAATTCTGGCCACGTAAAGGGGCATACAGAAACAATTAACCCACGACCGGTACATACGCCACAAATAAAAGGCAACGGTGATAGCAGACCGACTAATGAGTCGTTAGAGCCGCACCACGTTGGACGAAAAACCGCACGCGATAGTGATGCACGATATTTATCGATTTATCGATAGTTTTGACCGTTTTAATTTATTTCTTATCAAACCAAACACTTATTGTTACAAACGTTATTGTAGTTATCTATAATATAAAAATCAATTGCTGTTCGTTAGTCTGGCTAAAACTCGAGAACGGCTGGACCGATTTGGCCAATTCTTTTTTTGTTGTGTTTGTTGCAGTCCAGGGAAGGTTTAAACGGTGAGAATTTAAAGATCGGACTTACGCGGGTGAAACCGCGGGGCGCAGCTAGTCTTATATATAAAAATCAATTGCTGTTCGTTAGTCTGGCTAAAACTCGAGAACGGCTGGACCGATTTGGCCAATTCTTTTTTTGTTGTATTTGTTGTAGTCCAGGGAAGGTTTAAACGGTGAGTACTTACGCGGGTGAAACCGCGGGGCGCAGCTAGTAGTATAATAAAGAAGAAATATATAATTGTGTCAATTTGTTTCATAGGAAATTCTTTCATACTCAAGCTATTCTTATGACTTAGCAATACCTAATTTTTACTTTTTTATAAGTGTTTAAATGTAACTAAACTTAATATAATAAAGTAGTTGTAAAAATAAAATATCGGTGGTCAAACTAAGGTTACAAGGCACCAGGTAGGTCGGCTAAACTATGGTATACCTCACAGTTTTGCATCACTACAGAATTAAGATACTTCCACTACCGTGACGACTACCTACCAAAGGTCAAAATTTCTTGTATATATTTGAAATTGTGCAGTTGTAATAGTAGATGTAGTAGTAGTAGAGTAGTAAGTCATGGACATGGGTTTTTATCATTAAGATTTATGACAACATATCATAGTAGGTACGCCTTACTGCACAATTTATACCTTTATAAAAATTAGACCCGGTAAGTAAACTTATTAAACTAGAGCACACATGTGTAGTTAAGAGGAAAGGTAGGTACCTGGTGGCTTCTCCATACAAACGTAGTCGACTGTTTCCTCCGTGGATACTAGAACAAATATTTTTGTGGCATAAAACCTAAAACTGCCATGTCCATGCCCCTAAGTATTTTAATATATTTTTTGTTTTTTAAGACTCTTAGGTCCGTATTAATAAACCGAACTCAATATCGATTTCAATCTTGAGTTTGCTCTTGAGTTGTTGCGCTGATTAATAAACCTATCTTAAGACGCTATTAAAGAGCGACGTATCACTTGAGTCATACCGTATTAATAAATCAAACTCAGCTCTCAAAATATGTCTCAAGATGTAGTTTCGTGAACTCAAGTCTGATTGCGGGTCATACAAATCGACTTAGTCCCATCGGCCCCGCTGGCTCTGCCCCGCCAGCGGGGCAGATGGGAAAAAGTGTTGCATCGGCCCCGCTGAACGCAGACGCGGACGCTAGCGGGGCCGATGAAACAAATTAAGTTTCATTTGCCCCGCTATAGGACTTACTTCCGTCGGGCCCGCTAGCACATGGGAAAAAGAGATTGATTCATCGGCCCCGCTAGCGTCGGCGTCGGCGTTTTGCGGGGACGATGGGTAGGTACAGATCAAGTTACAAATAGAGGCAATCAATACTTAGGTTGCCGAAAAAGGAATGTCTGTAATTAAAATGGTTTGTATATTAATCAGTTTTTATTGAGGGCTCAAAATACATAATATTTTAATAATAAAAAAATACACACAACAAGAACATCACATAAACATTTTTTAATTTTCATAATCATAGATGATAGTCACACAAATTACATTAATCAGTCTTCATTAATGAACATTAATGCCTAAACTGCTGACAGTTTTGTAAGATGAATATAATATTTTAGGTAAACAACATAACATAAAAAATACAGTATTTGACAAAAAATCAACGAGAGAAAACATTAACATTACAAACTATGTCAGTGTTTCGAGAAAATGTCTACTGGTTATTGGTCCATTTACAAATTTCAAGATCAAGTTATACTATTTAAATAATCAACAAAACAAAAAAAAAACACAAAACAAGGACATTACTTAATAACTAGTTTCTTAATTTTTAATAGAGCCAGCCGGGCCGATGGGAGTAAGTCTAAGATAGTACCAAAAAATTAAATGCAAACTCAATATTTTCTTTAATATTCTTATAGAAAGTCATACACTGCTTAATGGGACACATCACTCTTGATACATTTGCACACTCAAACTTCTAACTTTTAATAGTTTTTTCATAAATGGTCTAACTTTTACAAGAATTAGAGCAGGAATATAAACAATAATTCAGTGCTTTTATTTATGTAATTGTTATCTTGAACAAAATATGTTTATATTACGTAAAAAACAAAAGTCAATTTATGGGACACATCAAAATCAGAATTCAGTTTTTTTTTTTGAGAATTGCACAATATGTAACAGCTAAAGAGTGACTATCTCCGAACTTCGCTTTACTTTACTGCGACACAATAATTAGTAATTTCACGTTTACACGGTTGTCATGGATTTGACTTCGCGCTGTCTATAGACGCGTTTTGACTTGAGTTGAGTTGAGGTTTGGCGTTGGACCAAAAAGTTTTTTAAGTTTCTTAAGATGGACCCTTTTTTTTTGGTGAGAGAAAAAGGTGTTTGTTCGGTTCGGTGTGGCTAATTAATTCGTCTAAAACAATTCATCTAAAACAATTCGTCTAAAAAACAATTCGTCTAAAACAATTCGTCTAAAAACAATTCGACTAATAACAATTCGTCTAACACAATTCGTCTAAAACAATTCGACTAATAACAATTCGTCTAAAACAATTCGACTAATAACAATTCGTCTAAAACATTAGTTCGAAGTGAGTTAAGATTCGGTAATGGAGTTATGCTGAGTAGCGTATATGTAGGACGCAGCTGCAATGGAGTTAAGATTCGATGATGGAGGCAAAATAAAACGTGGGTATGTAGGACGCAGCTGCAGTGGAGTTAATATTCAAGTAAAATGGGTAGAATTCGTTTCTAGCACTCGCCGGCCGCTGCCACCGCGGCACCGCTCGCTCCGCTCGCTCGGCTCGTGCGTTATGGTCGCAGTTCTAACATAAACCTAACCTATACATGTCGATTCTGGGTAGGGGTTTTCCCAGATGGGTCTTTATATCTCTTAACTCCACTGCAGCTGCGTTCTACATACCCACGTTTTATTTTACCTCCATCATCGAATGTTAACTCCACCGCGGCAGTGTACCAGACCCGCGACTCAGTATACCTCCATTTTTGAAACACAAGTGTAATCGGGAATGGTAATGTTTTTAGACGAATTGTTATTAGTCGAATTGTTTTAGACGAATTGTTTTAGACGAATTGTTATTAGTCGAATTGTTTTAGATGAATTGTTTTAGACGAATTTTCCGTAGACGCACTCTTTAGCTGTTACATATTGTGCAATTCTCAAAAAAAAAAACTGAATTCTGATTTTGATGTGTCCCATAAATTGACTTTTGTTTTTTACGTAATATAAACATATTTTGTTCAAGATAACAATTACATAAATAAAAGCACTGAATTATTGTTTATATTCCTGCTCTAATTCTTGTAAAAGTTAGACCATTTATGAAAAAACTATTAAAAGTTAGAAGTTTGAGTGTGCAAATGTATCAAGAGTGATGTGTCCCATTAAGCAGTGTATGACTTTCTATAGGAATATTAAAGAAAATATTGAGTTTGCATTTAACTTTTTGGTACTTTCTTAGACTTACTCCCATCGGCCCGGC
Organism: Idaea aversata; assembly: GCA_907269075.1. Classification (NCBI taxonomy): domain Eukaryota; kingdom Metazoa; phylum Arthropoda; class Insecta; order Lepidoptera; family Geometridae; genus Idaea; species Idaea aversata. The sequence continues at coordinate 6,270,566 of OU026103.1, forward strand.
TGGCTCTATTAAAAATTAAGAAACTAGTTATTAAGTAATGTCCTTGTTTTGTGTTATTTTTGTTTTGTTGATTATTTAAATAGTATAACTTGATCTTGAAATTTGTAAATGGACCAATAACCAGTAGACATTTTCTCGAAACACTGACATAGTTTGTAATGTTAATGTTTTCTCTCGTTGATTTTTTGTCAAATACTGTATTTTTAATGTTATGTTGTTTACCTAAAATATTATATTCATCTTACAAAACTGTCAGCAGTTTAGGCATTAATGTTCACTAATGAAGACTGATTAATGTAATTTGTGTGACTATCATCTATGATTATGAAAATTAAAAAAAAAATATGTGATGTTCTTGTTGTGTGTATTTTTTTATTATTAAAATATTATGTATTTTGAGCACTCAATAAAAACTGATTAACATACAAACCATTTTAATTACAGACATTCCTTTTTCGGCAACCTAAGTATTGATTGCCTCTATTTGTAACTTGATCTGTACCTACCCATCGTCCCCGCAAAACGCCGACGCCGACCCTAGCGGGGCCGATGAATCAATCTCTTTTTCCCATCTGCTAGCGGGCCCGACGGAAGTAAGTCCTATAGCGGGGCAAATGAAACTTAATTTGTATCATCGGCCCCGCTAGCGTCCGCGTCTGCGTTCAGCGGGGCCGATGCAACACTTTTTCCCATCTGCCCCGCTGGCGGGGCAGAGCCAGCGGGGCCGATGGGACCAAGTCTACAAATCTTACATTTTTTTAAATATTTTCACATTAAAAACAAGTTGACAGCAAAATATGACGACACTACCTACCATAGAGTAAGAACATATCATTTAAGGTAAGAACAAAGCGTTACTGTCATTCAAGATCAGTCTCAAATCTCAAGAGCGATATCAGCCTGGTTAAAACTTGAGTTTTATCTATTAATTAACGCCTAACTTAAGATAGTGACCACATCTCAAGACTCACTCGATTGATACGCACTCAAGATAGATATTGAGAGCGATTTATTAATACGGGCCTTACTTCCTATAATAATTTGAATATTAAAAAAAACAAGACATAGGTCATGGTTTTATGGCACAAAAATATTTGCTCTAGTGCCATTATCCAGGAAGGAAACAGTGGACTACGTTTGTATGGAGAAGCGACCGGGTAACTTTCCTCTTAAAGGCCCTGTTTATATCGATAAAGAATATCGAGTGTGTCCCATCACTAAAGAGACGAACTACCGCAGTAGGATGCGTACACCACCGCAACGCCAGTAATTGGTTTGCTCTGTACTCCATCTGATTTTTATCTACAATTATTGAGTTTTCACGCCAATTAAGAATTATCTAGTTTCCGGTGGAAACCGCTCTTAGATATAATCGTTTGTTTAGAGAACTGTGGATTGAGGTAGATAGAGTTTGTTAAGTACCATTTAAGGTTTATGTCCATTGTATCTTGGTTTACCGTTAGTCTGTTTGTTTCTTACTTGTGAAAGTCAGTTATTGATTCTTTCTTTTTATTTATAAAACTAGCTGCGCCCTGCGGTTTCACCCGCATAAGTCCCGATCCCGTTAGAATATCAATCATAGCCTTTCTCGATAAATGGCTATCAACTATCCAACACAATAATAATTTTTCAATTCGAATCAGTAGATCCTAAAATTACCGCGTTCAAACAAACAAACAAACTCTTTAGCTTTATAATCTTAGTATAGATAGGCAATTTAAGATAAAAGAGGGTTTGTTTTAGACGTCAAGGCGAACAACTTTTCTTTTGCGACTTTTGAGACTATTTTTTTTTTCCTAATTTTAAAGTATTATTTAAAGGAAAATAAGAAAGATAGTTATTAGATAGATAACTTTTTTAAGAACTTACACTACTAATACTTACACACTTGTTACTAACTTACTAACTTTATTTTGAGGACTTCTTTTTTTATTTTATTTTTTAAATAGATCATAAAATACGGTCTTTATAAACTGTTTTAACGAAAAACTAAAAAATAATATACAGGGTTATTGGTAATTATAATTGCAAGCCGTTGGGGGGCTACTTCTGTGCACCTCAACAAAAAACTTTTGTTCTACGACTTTAAGAAATTCAAACATTTTTGAAAATGTTAAGGTTATGAAAATCAGCAGATTTTTTTGCAACAAAGGACATTTTGACTTAGATTAGAACAGTAGGTAAACTTAAAAATTAGTATAATCTTAAGGTTGATGACCTGTACCTGTAAAAATTAGCTAATTTTCAGGTAAACTTAGCCTCAAATTTTTCAAAAATAATTTCGAATTTCCAAAAGTCGTAGAACAAAAGTTGTTTGTTTCTGTGCACAATATTGGCCCTAAACGGCTTGCTAATATAATTAACAATAACCCTGTATCGTAGGCATTCTAAAATGTCGCTTGTAATGGGTAGGTTGTATTACCCAGGTCCTTACAAGCTTAAAATTAAATAGACCTTCAGTTTTCATTCCGTAGGAACCTATATAGGTATTTAGGTAGGTACCTACGATTTAAGAATAGCTGTTCAAGGCATAATGTTAAAACAATGAAGTAAATTTCATTAACGTCGTTACATTGTTCTTAACTGAGCTGTGTTGTTAATAAATAAAGTATTATCAGCAATAATAAGTTGGCTCGATTGAGCTGAACAATACTTTGGTACGTGTGGGAGGATACTATCTAGTTTCAAATATATGCAAAGTGATGTTGTTACCATATTTATTATATTTGCGAAGGTAATTAATTTTTAATACACAATATCCCTATATATTTTAAATTCTAGTGTCGCGGTGTTAGCTACCTATGTCCACCTAAACGGCTGAATCGATTTGTATGACATTTTTTGTGTATATTCTTTAGGTCTGAGAATCAAACTACATCATTTTTTTTTTCATTTTATTTAATGGCAAAACAACGATTGCCTGGACAGCTAGTTTTTTTATAATATCTTATGGAAGGCATAGGAAGCACTACAACAGGGAAATTAGAATCATTATATTTACATATAAATACCTACCGATCTATTTATGTTTCTGATATAGTCCTCCCGAAAAGGGTCGATGGTAGCCGAACTCACACTCAATACCTATCTACATAAGAATAAATATTGCTAGTAATTTTACACATCGCCATCTAAACCCAAGCTAAGGAACTATAGGCTTATTAATGGTGACCAGACAATGAATAGAACCCATAATTATATTTTATTTAATGAATGCATACAGAAAAACCTAGACCAGAAATGAGAATCAAACCCACAACCTTTCGCAGGCGGGTAATATAGATAGATTCGTATCTATATTATCTATTTGAAAAAGTCTCATTATGTGTTTCTTGAAATTGTCATAACGAATAGTTGAGGTTTTGGCAATGTATTTTTACCGCCTCTACAGTGTAAATAAATGGTATTATTAGGAATAAGTAAAAGAAAGACAAAAATAACCATTCCATCTTGTTTACGTCCAATTAATCAATTAAATTAACAGCAGACATTATAACATTGAACAAGATGTATCTTAATTCACAATACCTTTCGATTAATATAAAATGGAACGAACTTACTTCAGAGCATCTCCGGCCAATACTCCATAATTTTATAGACAGACTAATGTCTAAATGAGACAGATCCAGGTCAATGACAGCTTGCATTTATGGCCATTACCCGACTCCAAAATAGGTTCGTCTTACAATCGAAATAGATTGCCAATAGTATAGATAATGCCTAGAGTACTGTTTAAGATTCTCGACTCGATGTTTCACTTTTCCGACTATCATCTCTCTCTAAATACTTCAGCAAACTCCACGACAGCCCAGCATGATTTAATTGCGGGTAGCGTTAATTGGCCATTGTCCAACATATTGCTCACCCCGAAGCTGCCCTATAGTTAACTATTACTCTTTGTTTTTTGCTAACCCCTTTTGTCATGGTTATAATCGCTTGGAAGCGAGTATTGTTATGATTTCTTGGGCAATTTAATGGTAACTTGTGGATAAGTAAAAATTGATTTTTTTTAATATATAACTGTGCAATTATAGTTCATAGTTTATTCATTAATTTTCAAAGTCAAACTCATATTTTTTTTATTAGTATCAATAGGAATTATGCAATAAATTACATCACTTTGAAGCATCTTAAAAATTAAGTTACGATGTTGAGTACCTACTATATCTAAGTTTTAAAATTCAATATTTAAGAAAGTAAAGGAATCATTTTCTTTGTTCAGAGAATCCCATACCATAGAATTTTTTTATTCAGCCCTTAAATGCAACAAAATGTAATATTATTGATGTTTGTGTATAATTTTAACTTGCAACTTTTAAGTGATCTAAAAAATCATCATTTCTTTACCTACATGCTTAGTTTTTAAAGAATTGATTTATTACAAAAAAAGAAAAACTAAACCCGAAAAACGGGAGAAAATCTATTTTTAAAATGCATACCTACGATCTACTATATGGAAAGAATTAGATGTATCAATAAATAAATAAAAATTTAACCTTGAACTTTTCCCATAGATTTTTGGTCATATTCCAAAGCCTCTGTTTTGTATGGAGTATAAACGACAAGTAGTTCAATCATAAAGAAAAGCATTTTTGTTACAAATAATACAGCCTTCATAATCACAAGACAATGCGCTTTGCAAGTGAATCTTAACGGCAGGTGTACTTCGCTGATTCAACGGAGATAATTTACTAAACAAGTTCCCTCTGACACTTTACATAACCGCAACCACTCTAGTTCTACGATCATTACACTATAAAACACAACCATCGCTACTTTCAATTCAAAATCAAGCTTACAAACTCTCACTAAGACAGAGATGGTTGAAATAATTACAGAGATGGTAATGCCGTTTGCGTAAGTAATAAGGTAAAATGATGTTCACATCTCGGTAGCATCAACTTTAGTCCTCTGATAATCCAAGTTATGTGTTTAATTATTACGATTATGTTAAAAGCTTCTACGTAAGCAGTTGAGAGCTTACTGGAAACTATGATACTTTTGTTGTCTTCCTAGTTGGGAATAGATTTAAATAGATAGCGGAGATTTTAATCAGGGATAAACGATGTAGACCCTATTTTTGCATTAACTACAAAAATACAAGGCTAACTCGCTCACAAGGTTAATCGCTACTTCTGTACATTGTACGAACATTTTTTGGTGTACGACTTTTAGATACTGGTAAAAAACCAAATAAAATTACAAGTGTACTAAAGTTGTTAATAAAGAATGTAGACTAGACATTTTATAAATATTTATTTATTTAAATAATTATAATGGTATGAAACCAATTACATTGATTAACAGTATTATACACAAGTGCAACAAAAAACAATATTAGAGTCAGAAAACATCTTAAAATAATGGAAATTATATACCCATCCGGATATTTTATCTGCACTCTACCTAATCTACACTTTATCCTTAAAAAGTAGACACAAATAAATTGGGTGTCCATTAAACAGTTCAAATATCATGAAGCTACTGCGACAGAATGAACCACATTCCGTCATTAATTATATTCATTACAGTAAAAAAGTACAAGGTGGCGCCACAACTGGTGCTCTGACGTATACATCTAATAAGCTTTTCTTTTGTCGAGTACAGTGGTATCCATATCATCTTTTTTTTTTTTTCATTAAACTTGTTATTGTAAAGGGTCCCTCTCTACATGTTGGCTTCGGCTCCATGCACGCCTTCTGATCTAAAGATCCGAGGCTTCATAGCAGTTTGATAATGGGACATGTGGGTAAATTAAATGGGTAAATTAAATAGAAAAAATATTCAAAGACAAAACTTTAAAAGCGTCTAACTAACAATTCCTAACCATTTAAACAAACACAATTAATATTATAACTGTGAAACAAATATACTGTTAAAATATTCATTAGAACAAAACAAATTCTTTATAGTACGGGATCCCTTTAAGGACGACCTTCATCCAGCTGTTTAATGGATGAAAAGTATTTTATATCAAATTAAATAGTAGGTCAATACATAATAATATATTGCAAATGGGTTTCAAATAGGCCTAAAAAACAGTCGTTTTTTTTTGTTTTTGACGTTTTGCTGGTTTGGTTAATAGACAAATTCCATATCAATGAAATTCATAATCTTTATTTTAACTTACCTTTAATTCATTAACCAGACCTGTGTAAATGGCAAGTTTCGATTTAACTGCCTACCCAAGAGTTGTGATGGAAAAAAAATAGTCAACCTAACTTTTGTATATTCTAAAAGCTTAACATATTCTGGACTGACATTTTTTAAGACAAATACATTTGCAATATATTTATTTATTTTTGTTTTAAATTATAATATTGTACTGACTTTGTTTTAAGTTATTGTATCTATTACCAAATATTCTTATTTAATTTGATAAAAAATATTTTTTATCCATTTAACAGTTCGATGAAGGTCGTCCATAAAGGGATCTTAGTCTATTAAGAACAATATTCAAATACAAACAAATATTGTGTATGCTAGTTACTTTTAAGAATCTGAGTGAAGATTTTTCAATCACTGGCCCAGCATGATGCCTAATTATAAGTATATCTAATGAACTGTGTTTGTAATCGAATATGGTAAAAAAATGTTAAATTATAGCGTTCATTTTTGTAATGGTATTGAATAATACATAGTTAATTAATAAGAAGGTATTTGTTTCTCGGAAAGTAATTATTTGTATTGTCCAATTGGAATTCGAAATGTGTAAAAGTCATTTTTACGGGGATTGTGGGTTGGATCTATTTTGCATAAATACATCTATTTAATGTTGCTGGTACTTTACCTACTAGATTTTTAATCGACTTCAAAATAAGGAGGAGTTTCTCAATTCGTCGCTTATAAATTGATTATTAATTACTCGAAGACGGATCAACCGATTGATAATTGTTTTAGGAAGGGGAAATTGTATGGAAAAACGTTTTTCTTGTTAAAGGAGAATAAAACTCAAGTACGGTGTATCGAGAACGCAGCCGGAGTGGAGTTTATCAAAACATGATCTAATGGATGTTAGGTCATATTCAGCCTCTTTATCAGAATGTTAAGGCAAGGAGCTGCGCTCTGTGTTATATTATCTACATCTCACATAATATGTTACATTTATGATGTTGCGTCCGTTACATTCTGTTTTTGCAACCCTATCCCTATTTTTGGAACCGTTTTTTTGCCCTTCCACGACATTTTTTTTTAAATGATAACTTCAGGAAAATATTGCACTAGTTTAAGTTTTAGCATTCGAAAATTAAAATATTAAGGGGGGCGTGCTGTGCTTAAATAAATTTAGTTAAATGCATTTAACGGGAAATCTAAAATTAAATAATATTTCAATAACCACAATATTGATAATAATATTATTTAATCAGTTTGACACTTTGACAGTTTTGACGTGACAACGTTTTATAAATTGGTTTGCCGGGTGACACTTCAAGAAACTGCGTTACGCTCCGCTGACGTGCGCTCACAATGAGAGCGAGTGAAAGGCACGCGTCCCTTCCACTCGGGCATGGTTAGCCCGCCTAAGAGCGAGAGAGACAGACATAAAAAGTGAAAGGCACGCGTCCCTTCCACTCGAGCACAGTTGTTGTCACGTAAAACTTTCGCCCGTATACCGACTTTACAGGCAACCAGTTTTTTTTTAAATTTATTTTTACTTCTATCTAGTAGGTACCTATATCTACCTACCTAGTAATTAATAAAACAATAGTAAGTGCTTAGATGGTTTTTTTATAAGTTTCTATAGATATTTTGTATTCAGTTTGTTTTATAATCTAGAAAGAAAAATATATGAAGTAGTAATAATAGTAATGAATTAATTGATATCTAGTAGAAACCTACTTCTGAAATTGTGTAATCTATTAATTTGACGACCTCTGTGGCGCGTCGGGCGAACACCCGACTGCGACGCAGAAGGTTGCGGGTTCGATTCCCGCCGGGAACAAGTATTTATGCTGACCATAAATTCTTGTTTCTGGTTCTGGGTGTTTTCTATATGTATAATATGTATATATTTACAAAAAAAAAAAAAGTATATAAGTAGTTTATCCGTTATCTGGCACCCATAACACAAGCATTAAGTTGCTTAGCTTGGGGCTGGATGGCGATGTGTAATATGTCCTGAAATATTTATTTATTTATTTATTTTATTTTAATAAGCCTCAAGAAAAGCTTTATCTATAAAACACTTAATCCTGTTACTTACTTTGCTATTGATTCAGGTTCAATTAAAACTTGTTTAAAATAGTAATTGATTATTCGTGTTCATTCATTATTAATGATTTTCTCATAAATTAAGATATAAATTTACATCTTAATTAAATAATTGTTAAACTACTTTCAGTTGTCTTAAGATTAAAGGTTCCACGGACTACAGTCTTTTTTATCGGCCGATACCTCGCCGACTGGTCAACGAGAGATTCTGGACAAAAAGATCCATAATGATTTTATTTTTAGAAAATAATGACAATATTATTAACTAAAAATTTCTCAAAAAATAGATTGGTATAGGTATATCGATATCGTTTCCAAAACGCATTTCAAGGCATTTCCTCGTAAGATAGGCAGGCGTACCCTTTTCCAAAATTTAGCACCACGGCAAGATTTAAACATGCGACCTCTCGCTTACCGTGCCGGTACGATAACCACTACGCTAAGTGGTAGAGTTACGCCTCGGTCAAAATCAGGATATGACATTTTTACGTCAAAATCACTTCTTTTTACAAACGCAAGAAAATTACGAAGTAAAGTGAAAAGAATTTTCAGAATGTTTTTTACTTAGATGAGCTCACGGCGAGCTATCGCCCAATCAAAAAGTTTCTAGTCTAAGATCGAAATGTTAAAAAAAATTCACAGTTTAGTTATTTATCTTTTTAAATAGATTAACAAAAGAAGATTTATTAAACTTTTATTCAATTTCACCTTCTTTAAATGTCTAATTTGACAACTTCCGGTTTTAATAGATAGGTAAATTGTTGCAAGAATTTATGTGGGAACAAAACGTAACTTTGATAAATATGTGTAAAACCATTTTTTGTTTTCTACTTTGATAACCGTATTCACAATAAACCCTATGAGATTGCATAGTGCGCACGAACGCATAGAGCCGAAAATAACAGGCTGATTCGCTAGAGTGAAGAGAACAGCACAAAATTGACAAATCATAGGGCCGCATTTAGCGCAGTACGTTCCCTTATCCAAGAGTAACTTAAGTATTGTGTGAATACGGGCGTAAATATCTCAATAAGTCATAGATAAGTTAAAATTTTTCAAATTCTCTTGGGTCATTTGGAAAAATTAAGCCTTTTTGAAGGTCCATCGTAATTTGGTATACAGGGTTATTGGAAATTATACTAGCAAGCCGTTGAGGGCTACTTCTGTGCACCTAAACAAACAACTTTTGTTCTACGACTTTTGGAAATTCGAACATTTTTTCGAAATTTTTGAGGTTAGGTTTACTTGGAAATCAGCTGTTCCTTACACGGAGAGGTCATTAACCTTAAAATTGTACTTATTTTTTAAGTTTCATCTACTGTTCTTAGTCTGAATGACCTTTGTTTTAAAAAATCTGTTGTTTTTCGAATTTACAAAACCTCAAATTTTTTTATTTTTTTTTCGAATTTCCAAAAGTTATAGAACAAAAGTTATTTGTTTAGGTGCACAGAAGTAGCCCTCAACGGCTTGCTAGTATAATTACCAATAACCTTGTATAGGTACTCTAGATACTAAGTTGCTTTTAGAGAAAACAGTAACGATTGTTTAACGATTTTTATTGTGCCTTTGTAGATAGGTATCTATACAATTTATGCGGTGTTGGCTTAGTGGTAGATTAGATACCTCGACTTTCATTCTGAAGGTCGTGGGTTCGAATCCAGGCCGGCCGTGCACCTATGTATTTTTCTTAAGAAAAAATTATGTGCGCTAATTGATATTGCTCTTACGGTGAAGGAAAACATCGTGATGAAACCCGCAGCTTAGTTAGCTCCAGAAGTATTGACAAGTTCTCTCCTCTAGACATGGTCGACTAAGCTGAGAGGGTAGTAGGTGCTGGGCAAGCCTACTTCATCTTCACGCAAAAAGGACCCAATTAAAAAGGGTCTAATCGCGGAAAACAGGCTGTCTATCTGTGGATCGATCCCATTCAGTTGGTGTAGCGGGTGGCGGCTTATATACCACTAGGTTAACTAAAGACATAGCTAACGTGTTGAAAATAATAATCACACTGAGTACTTTTGATTCAAGTATTTATGTTTGTGTGTAACGTCTATTAGAAGAAGGTCGTAAGTCCAATACTTGTTAATAGTATTATTTAAGCAAACTGATCATTTACTTATGACCCATACTGTACATTAAAATTTTGTTTATTTGAACATTTGGTATAGGTATAATATGTAATTTATACATTTATGAATGTATGTGCGAATGCATACGCGAATGAGCTTTGGGTCAAGTGGGGTTCAGCTTATTGGTATTATTACGACTGTACATAAAATTTTGTATATTTGAACATTTGTATAGGTATATTATGTAATTTAGACATTTTGTATATTTGTACATTATTTTGGTAGGTACAGTTGAGCACAGTTTACAACATTAAAATAGTCGTCAATCGTCTTAAAGTAGCCTTAGAGATGTAAAAACTAGCATTGCACAGTAATATTTGATAATAATTCGCAAACTAGTAATACTATACTCGAAGTGAACACGAAGATAAAGAAAATATCAAGACTATTATAGCCAGTCGCATGCACGTCTCTCCTGCGTCGGAATATAATGGATAAGACAACAAGTTTTAAAAGTAATTATCACTACATAGTATAAAACAAAGTCGCTTTCTCTGCCCCTATGTCCCTATGTATGCTTAAATCTTTAAAACTACGCAACGGATTTTGATGCAGTTTTTTTAATAGATATAATGATTCAAGAGGAAGGTTTATATGTCTAATACATGCATAATATAGCCGTGCGAAGCCGGGGCGAATCGCTAGTTTTAGTTTAAAATAAAGAAAGACGGACAAGTAAGTGATCTTATAAGGGATCCTTTTTTGCCTTTTGAGGTACGGAACCCTAAAAAGGAGTGTGGTCGTCGTTGTCCAGCAACTTACTACTCTTTCAAATAAGCTGATGTACTACCTACTTTTATCACTACTTAGTATAAAATAAAGTCACTTTTCGCCGTGTCCCTATTTCCCTTTGTATGCTTATATCTTTAAAACTACGCAACTGATTTGGATGCGGTTTTTTTTAATAGATAGAGTGATTCAAGAGGAAGGTTTATATGTATAATACATGCATAATATAGCCGTGCGAAGCCGGAGCGGGTCGCTAGTATATTATATTCATCACAAAGTAAAAACTAACTATCAACTAGCATCACACAGTTTACCATAAAATGAATAATAAACCCTTCCGCCGCATACGAAACCGGGGAGGTTTAAAGAAAAAAAAATCCTCTTCGTATGAAACCAGTTTCGTTAAAAGATGTTTTATCCTAATAAAAAACCGACACCCCTACATCACTATCACTGTCACTTCACTACATAGTATAAAAAAAAACAGCGCACTCCGGGAGTGCAGGCAGAAGTGAAAACAATAAACTTGTTATTTCTCATAGAATATTTCTTGAAACGATCTGCTACTGCCATCTATTAGCACTCACTTAAACAAATATAGTTTATTTTTTATTCGCTAGATGGCAGTAAAAAATTTAAATCAGCGCCATCTACATTCGAATAGCGGTCTTTCTAGAAACTAAGTTTCTCAATTTGTATAATAGATGGCAGTATAAGTTAAACAAAAAGACTAACACAAATAAAATCTCATCTGTCGCGTCAAATCTCATCTGTCGCGTCAAAATCTGTCGCGAGAACGGCTGTGGGTGAGCATTTTCGCTCACCCACAAAAGTGCCCAACGCGCCATAAGAAGTTTTCACTTCAATAAAGTCGCTTTCTCTGTCCCTATTTCCCTTTGTATGCTTAAATGTTTAAAACTACGCAACGGATTTTGATGCGGTTTTTTTAGTAGATAGAGTGATTCAAGAGGAAGGTTTATATGTATAATACATGCATAATATAGCCGTACGAAGCCGGGACGGGTCGCTAGTTGGATATAAGCTGGAAAATTGTTGGAGTATCGGTATAGGAAATGACGATCAAGTCCGACATTTCCCGGCTATAATCCGTAATAGGAAATTTTCGGCCTTTCGTTTTCGATGTTTCTATCGTCAACTCTGACGTCGACTCCTACTTTAAGGTCCGACGTTTGTCAAACTTTTTATGTATTTTTACCATTTCGATGCCGTAACAACTTGTTCCCCGTTTCACATCACATTCAATAATGCTGATCCATAATAACCTAACCCATCATCCGACTGTATCTTTTGTAATATCGCATTGCAAGGGCTGTCATACGGCGGGCCTTAGCGAATTAACACCCAGAGTTAGTTGTTTCTGTTGAGCCTTTGGTAACGCCGCAACGAAGTCCATAATGCCTGCCGTTACGTTGCTGATGTGTTGATGCGTGAACGCTTTGTTGTTGATATCTAGGTTTTATTGTTTAACAAAAAAAAAGGGTGGCACTCTGCCCCTATGTTTTGGTTTTTTTCATTTTCTAATTATCATAGAAATTAAAATTAAAAAAATTTAAAAATTAAAAAAAAAAAAAACAAAAAAAATAGGGGCATGGTCATGGCAGTCATAAGTTTTATGCACCAAAAATATTTGCTCTAGTGTCATTATCCTGGGAGAAAACAGTCGAATACGTTTGTAATAGTTTGTATGGAGAAAGCCCCCGGTGCCCTTTCCTCTTAAACATAAAAAAAAAACTTATTAACTGCACAACCACAAAATATATGTACAGTCGGCTGCATAATTGCAGCCCTCGGTAGAGTTCGAAAATTACCATTATTGAAATCTTTGCATTCTAAAAAAATTGTTTGATTAATTGATGAGTTAGAAGACTTTAAACTTCACCTAAATCAGGTGTCTAGAATCTTGCTCGGGTTGAAAACATTCTTGTAATAGCTGTTTCGAAACTCTACGGTGGGTCTGCAATTATGCAGCCGACCGTACATGCATATATGCAGCACACACTGTAGCTGCGTCTCGTAACAGTGTCGGGAGTTCAGAGATTTTATCTCATCTAAAAAGACACCGTACCGCGCTAAAATATGTTTTCACTTCAAAAACCATGGTTGTCTGTAAAGTCGCTTTACGGACGATAATTTCACGTGATAACGTCATAAGAACTCTTTTGTATCGTCGACATTACCATTTGGCATACGTTGCTATGGTTACTTATATATAACACATGACGTCACCCTTTTTTTTGAGTGCTGGTGTTTATCAATTTATAACACGTTTGTTAGAAAACGGGGTCTTTTCAGTAAAATTTGAAAAATCTCACTAATGCAAAAAAAAATATTAAACAAATAAATAAGCATAAAATAAATAAAATAAACACACAGTAATTTATACATTTCAAAAGGCAATAAAAATAGTCTTTTCTCTGGCTACTTAGTTAGATACTTACCAATAAGAGACTAAAAAATAAATGAAACCTTTATAAAAACTATTGATAACTTATTGATAAAGATCATCACTATTTCAAGTCCCGATATGGACTCGAGACCTCTTTAATTGGCTAATTAATGGAACATAATCTTTCTTCTATAGTTTTACCACAAAAGTTATGCCTCTCGAGGGTCCTTTCTCACAAAGCTAAAAAGAAGAAGGAAGAAATCATTCATGGACCCTGGACAATATTTTTTTGTTTTTAGTAAATGTTCTTGATAAAAAATAAGCAGTATTATTACTTTAAGAATCTTGCATTAAAGTTAAAAATACTGCTTATTATTGTAAGAGTTTTTACTTAAGGCTGCTTATGCAATGTGCAGCCAAACGCAATGCGCCAGAAATACCTGTCGCTTACCACTAACATTGTTGATTGTAACGAAAGTGTTTATTTCAAAGTTATAATAGTTTTAATTCTTAATTTTAGGGTAGCTTGAAAACTATAGGGAGTTTTTGACTCATTGTCACACCAAATGTCTGTAAAAATCAATTACAATTTCATCTCAGCACTTTTGAGATAAACAAAACACATTCGTAACAATAGCCAATTTTCACCAGCGAAAGCGTACGGTTCCGGTAGTAACTATTTAGTAGGCTGTGTACCAAGGTCGTTGGCGTATGGACCCCCCTTAAACCAAGAAATGTATCTAGAGTCTATACTTATGGGGAGAGGATAATTTCTTGCTTCAAGATTTTTTTTTTCTGTACAGACCGGTTGATCGCTATTAATATTAATAGAGTTTTCACCTAATTGAAACAAAGTTTATTTTCAAATTTCGTTTTTTTCGCTAATTGTAAAATAATATAGAGAAGCCGACCGACTGCCTCTGATGATGTGATGACGTAGGTACGCTTTCATGTTCACCCGGCTCCGAGCGCATCCGCTTTAACAGTGCTCTTCCTCTAAAATGCTTTGTTTGGCTCCAGCCCGTTCTAAGCGTAAACTCCCGCCAGTCAGTGAGAAAAGAAGAGCGCCACTCGGCCCGGGCGCCGCCCGTCTCATGCTCTCCGAGCCGGTCTGTGTAATAGGACCCAGACTAGTTTTATAGCGGTAAACGTTTAGTATAAGTTCAAACAACGCATCTAGTGTCAATCATCAGACTTGATGCTATTGACACCGGCTAAATGCAAAAGTCGTCCAGAACCATTACTTAAAAAAAAATTTACTTACTTATTTTTACATTAAATCAACGCTTATACACAAAAATATATCGTCAATAGCAAATGAGGGGGTCTTTAAGTCGCGAGTGAACAGGTATCTTCTAGGAAATCGTGCTACATCTCAGACCGCATCGTCAGCTTCCACCAGGTAGGTGTGATAGTGATCAAACGCTGACCTATCATGAAAATCGTAAACTGTAATATGTAAAAATCCGTATTTTGATTTTTTTTTTAAACCATAAACTGCCAAATGCATAAAAATAAAAATGCTTTCGGTTTTATGCATTTTGCAGATCACGGCTGCAAAATGCATAAAACCGAAAGCAAAAAGATGAATGAAAATTCTGATGGTACAAAATAGTATGCTTCGATGTAATCTTCGAAGACCTTTATTCAAAGCTAAAAGGGATCCACTGCGCAGGACATCGTTACAAAAATAACGGGTCGATTATTATGTTTATGAGATGAAATCGACATCTATCTACACTGTAGAGCAGTTGATTTGAGTCACAAAGACCGTTACCCTAGCGTAGACCGGGCTGTCTTGAGTGTTTGTCCTAATTCTAGACTTGTAATTTAATCGACTTAAATATCTGCGACTGTGTGCAATTCCAATGTAAGTAGAAATGTAAAATAGACTACTTAATTAGTAATATCAATGTTTAATTTTCTCTTGACTTAATTGTTGATATCTGTTTGCCTGTGATTGTCCGTAAAAAGAAAATTGTAAAATGAAGTCGTAGAGTTCTGTTGCACACTCCCCGAAATTTATCCGATAAAAGACCGACAAGAAAATATCCATAGATCCGCCGGTGGAGTCTCGTCGGTGGATCCTAATAGAATAAGTAGTGACAAGCTTCTGCCGACACACCAAAAAGTATTAGCATTCATTGATTCATTTCTCGTAAGTGTTCGATTCTAGTTGTAGGCTTGTAGGTAATGCGTTTTATTCAGGTTTTCACTTAGAAGCACAATGGTTGCCATAAACCCAGATGCATTGGATTTACATAAAGAATACGCAACAAAGTACAGGATTTGTATCTTTGAATTTACTTAATACGCACAGACACGTGCAATACGGAATCATGTTGTTTACAGTCCCAATAAACTGTTTTATTTTTTTCATTTATTTATTACTGGCGACCCGCCCCGGCTTCGCACGGCTGAATTATGCATGTATTATATCTAAAAACCTTCCTCTTAAATCACTCTATCTTTAAAAAAGACCGCATCAAAATCCGTTGCGTAGTTTTAAAAATCTAAGCAGACATAGGGACATGGGGACGGCGAAATGTGACTTTATTTTATACTATGTAGTGAGTAGTAATCATGCAATCAACAACTCTTACAAAACTATTTATAACAATAGGTAATTATTTTTCCATATTAAATAATTAAGAAAGAAAAGAGTGAAAAATAACTAAAAAAGATGCGCAAATACAGAGCCTTTTTCAATAATGTATTTAGTTTTACTTAATGAATTACTTGAATTCGTGTTTAACTGCGTTTATAAGGACTTTATACTTTTTTTGCTTCCGTATAGCGTTTTGGAATTTCTACAATAAAAAATATATGGTTAAAGCTGGATACTCATAACTTGATTACTACAAGAGGCAAAACACGGTCACGCAAGTAGGCAAAGCAAAGTACCTACTGCAGTGCAAAGGCATTTTGTTAACAACCCGAGTAAAGTGTCGTTTATATTAGATTTTTTACTTGGTAGTGCAAGTGTGCCTATTCTGACAAAAATAAACTGTCTATATAGCCTGTCTACTTAGTTTATGAAATATTCCCGTATTGCACGCGTCCTAAGTCTTTGTACGATTGAAATTGTTACACAAGATTAGTGTAATTTTCTGTGTTTACGTATTTAGTTATTTTACAAGTTATATTGGGTTCGAGATTTGTATTATGAGTCGAAGAAACTGATAAAATTAAATGAGAATTGTACAATAATTTCGATCAAACTATCTATAATATAAAAATCAATTGCTGTTCGTTAGTCTGGCTAAAACTCGAGAACGGCTGGACCGATTTGGCCAATTCTTTTTTTGTTGTGTTTGTTGTAGTCCAGGGAAGGTTTAAACGGTGAGAATTTAAAGATCGGACTTACGCGGGTGAAACCGCGGGGCGCAGCTAGTATTAGCTAAAATACCTTCTCAATACCTATAAATAATATTAACTGTATAGCTCTGTGAACAGTAGACCTTATGACCAATTACTTTAAGGACAAGGTGGTTTCAAGGGCTCCACCAATTTAGTTTTAAGTTTATATTTATAATTTAGTAGAGTGTAACAATTTGGCTTCCTTAATTAATAAAAATAAAATAACTAATAGCCAAAGGTAAGCAATTTACTGCATTTTGAGGGGCTATTCTGCTCATCACTCCAAAATCTGGTCTTCACCAAATTTTCATGAGACCAAGTTCAAGTAATAAAAAAAATAATTATTAAAATCGAATCTCATTATTTAGCTTGCTTGGTCACAGCAGCGCCATCTAGCCCCAAGTTAGGCAATCTATAGTTACTTTTTTGGTTACGTAGAGAAAAATATCGGTAAAGTGAATGTAGACTCTAAGTCCACTCATCCCTTTGACAAAGCTACGCAAACTAGAAAAACATAGAAACCACATTCTCTAAGCTGACACGGAACTGATCCAACGGTCATCCAGGCAGGGGCCTTATTCTGATTGCAAGTGATTTCACTTGTTCAATTACTTAGTGACATAGTACAACTCTAACTTTACCTGACTACTGCAAAATGAAAAATGTTTTAGTAAATACATAGGCGGCCTTTCGTGTCACTCTATGTTAAGTATATTTTTATTTATCTTTGTGTGTGCATTAAAGCGTTATATTTTTATTTTTTATATTAAAGCGCTAGGTATTTATTTATGTTCTTTCATTCCTGCATAACTTTGACACAAATCGTGAAATTATAAAATGATAACAATTTCTAGTGCTTTACAGATACTATAAGTATTACCTATTGTGCCCAAATTGCCATGTAGGTACTAGGTAGTTTTGTTTGCAGATGCAGGCAAGAATATTCAACACTAAGAAAAGTGACTTACCTATAAAAATTAATAAAACAAAATCTCTTGCAAAGTTATGCAATAGTGATGACTGATATCACTTAGCAAAGTAATATGTCATTAATATAACTTACGTTTCTAGTTTGGAATTTGCATAATCGAGAATTATCTATGTTTCCGTAGAATCGTCATTTTCGTGAATACGACTTTATAAGCAAGATATCACTGATGTGACGTGAAAACTAAAGTGAAATCTATAACAGAATAGCAACGGTTCTATCTACCTGTTTTACCACAATGGCATCGCATCAAGTCGTATAAAAATATCAAGTCGCTTCTCCTGGCCTTATATGCAGTACAATAGTGGACGTGGATTGCGGGACAGGTCATTTAGAACGTATCGCGTTGCGTTTTACGAAGAAAATTTAGTTTTATATTAATTGTTTTCCCGGTTCTACCCACCAACGACGACCCAGTTGGCACAATGGTCACCATGCCGGACTGCCAACCATAGGGTTGCGGGTTCGATTACCGCCTCAGACATGTATTTATGCTTAGATATTTGTCTGTGGTCTGGTTGTTTATATGTATAATAAGTATATATTTACAAAAGAAAAGTATTTAAGTAGTATATCCGTTGTCTAGCACCCATAACACAAGTCTAGTTACTTAGTTTGGGGCTAGATGGCGATGTGTGGAATGTCCTGCAATATTTATTTATTTTATTTCTTAATAGCGTTTATTTTTATTTCTCTTACCTCGACGTTTTGACTATGTTACAATAGTCATGGTCGCGAGGAGACTCGAAAATTTAGCTTTATTATTTCTATTTTCTAGAAGAAATCTCTCTAAATTGGAATAAATAGAAAAAATGCTGAAAAAAAAAATTGATTTTGATTGAAAAATCTAAACTTTAAATTTACACAGCGCCATCTAGCCTCAAACTAAACTACTAGTCTTGTATTATATACAGGAAAAGTATTTTTGTAGTGCACATTTTTTTCTGCTGAATATATGTCAGCAGTGGAGTACATTTACGCAAAAAACTAAATAAAAAAAAAACCAAAACTTAATGTGAAAAACTTACGTAAGCACAAAAATCTATAATATAAAAATCAATTGCTGTTCGTTAGTCTGGCTAAAACTCGAGAATGGCTGAACCGATTTGGCCAATTCTTTTTTTGTTGTGTTTGTTGTAGTCCAGGGAAGGTTTAAACGGTTCGGACTTACGCGGGTGAAACCGCGGGGCGCAGCTAGTCTATAATATAAAAATCAATTGCTGTTCGTTAGTCTGGCTAAAACTCGAGAACGGCTGGACCGATTTGGCCAATTCTTTTTTTGTTGTGTTTGTTGTAGTCCAGGGAAGGTTTAAACGGTGAGAATTTAAAGATCGGACTCACGCGGGTGAAACCGCGGGGCGCAGCTAGTCTATTTAATAACAAACAAACACCCTCTCATTCTAAGGGTAAAATAATGGTTGTCTGTAAAGACGGTTTAAAGACGACCCAAGTAACACATTTGGTAACAAATAGCTTGCATATAGTATTTTTTTGGAACCTTTAGTAATAAAATCCACCTTGATTAAATTCTATATAGGTGGTTAGAACCTATATGCAACCTATATATTACTAAAGGGAGAAAAATTGCAACTCATTTATAGTTGCAGAAGCGTTGCATAAGAGTTCGAATTGTTACCCTGAGTGGCTCTTGGAACTAACGGTGCGAATTGCGCGCTGTGAATGAATGATTGAAAGATAAAGCGATACCGTTCATTCGTTGAGTGACAATTTGCCATAACTAGTCTTATTTTCGGCGGAGATAAACGAAAAACGGTGTGCTTTGTTCTATTGTGTTAATTGTGACAGCCATATTGCATCTATTACGTACGTAAAAATGTACGTGTAAACCGCAGCATAATATCACGGAGCCCTTGCAAATGGTTTTTTATCGTGAAACCATGGTATATTTACTTAGTAAATTTTGATGCGCCTTCAATTTAATCAAAAAATATTAACAAATATGTGCTGATCAAATAAATAAGATAATACTTTACAACAATTTGGTTGTTAAAAACCTAACATTATAGTTTCACAAAAAGTATAATGTCAACAATAGTTATCAAAACTTATTTTGTTTTATGTTATTGTAATAAAATATCATTAAACAAATAATGCTTTTCAAGGTTATTATTTTTAAACATGGCGATTTAAAGTAGACCTTGTAGTTCTTAGTTTCACTAATTTGTTACCTTATTGGAACTCTTAAGCCCAAAAATCACTCATTAGTACCTAGTAGTGATATTTTTCACTTCACAGGTCTTGCTGTCTCTCCTTTGAATTGGGGATCCTCAAGACGGGTACAAAACCCATTGTAAAGGATAATAAAGTAAAAAAAGTAAAATTTACTTAACTGTAAAGTCGAGGACTGTATGTACAACTGTCTGTGCAATTGTCTGTGCAACTGTCTGTGCAACTGTCTGTGCAACTGTCTGTACAACTGTCTGTCACTGACTGGAACTGTCTGAAACTGTCTGGTACTGTCTGGTACCGTCTGGTACCGTCTGCTAGAGTCTGGTACAGTCTGGTACAGTTTGGTGCCGTCTGGCACCGTCTGGCACCGTCTGGCACTGTCTGGCACTGTCTGGCACTGTCTGGCACTGTTTGGAACTGTTTGACACTGTCTGTAACTGTTTGGAATAAAACTAATGTACGGAACCCTCAGCGCGTGAGTACGACTCGCACTCGACCCGTTATTATTTTAATTAGATCTTGTGGTTCTAAATGAGATAAAAATGGAACCGATCTACTCTTTACAGTGGCATATAAGAGTATATTAGACCTTACAAAGGCAAATGGCAAAAGGCAAAACACTAAGGTTCCAAATGAGCTGCAATAATAACTCTTGAGCCACTACAAGTGATAAATAACTCGTATATACTACTTATTTAGTACTAAAGGTGCCAAATGAGGGAAAAATACCACCTATTAGGGCACAGTTCTTTAGGGGGGATTTTAAGATGTCATATGCCTCTTTGAGTTCTATAAGAGAGAAAATTAAAACCTTTATGCGCCTATGAGTAATAGATTTGGCTTAATGCTACCATAGGTAATAAAGCAGAAACAAAAATCACTCAAAAGCAACCGTTAGTGATAAGAGTTACTCATTTGCAAATTCGAGTGCTGTTTGCATCTTTAAGTAATACCATACACTCTTGCATCACTTATATGCTACCTACAGTTGCAAAATAAGTTCCAAAATTCACTAACGTGCTACTTGGGGATAATTTAACGTGATAACACCATAAGAAAACGATGACACATTACGTTTTTTTATTCCTTTTCCTCTTTTTCTTTTACCTTTTTTTATTCTTTAAATAAATCTTCTATTCGTCATTTGTCACCATAACACAAGCCCAATAATCTGTTTCCTAACGGGAACGGGACCCAATCATGACGTCACACGGAACGTGACGCGTCATAGTACCGGAACATGACATTTTTTTGTGAATGCAGATGTTCTATCAATTTACTAGACATTATATCACGTCAAAAATATATTTTATATATTTTTTGTATATATTTTTTTTAAAATTGAAAACGCAAACGTTTACATCGTAAGGCATTGCGTGTAGCACGGAGAGAAACGCGAAAATCACTATTTATTGTCTAAGTGACGAGCCATAAATCGATGGGACAGTTGGCTGTGCCCATTGTACTCGCAACTCCGCGAAACTACGCGACTCTAGCCGAAGGTTTTATTTGTTTCACAACAGTTTGAAGCTAAGATATTTAACTTTATAACTGAGTAGAGACAACACCCTTTTAAGCTGCCTGTTCACAAGAGTGGCGCGAGGTAGTGGAGTGGCGTTTCCACCAATCAAAATTCTTAAAATCTCCGCGTACGGAGTGTTTATGCAATTCTATTGGTAGAAACCGCTCCGTTCCGCTTTTGTGGACAGTCAGCCCTAAACCAGTATCTTCACTGTAACACCAAGCTTTGAAATAGTTACGTTGAAATACGCTCGTAAAGTGATTGAAGATTATTTTTAATATTCTTTCGAAATAGTCGATTTCGGTCTTTATTTTACTTAATTAGTGTAATAAACTACCTTGTATTTATTTTAGAGTTATTATATTTGTATTTACTTAAGTACTTTTTATACGTATATATTTTTTAATTTATAAAACAAGACGATAATCGGTACTTACAAGCTATTTATGTAAGTAAAGTAAATTGAAAAGAAAATTCCCTTAAAAATGGCAGTCCAGTGTTAAGTTAGGGAAAGGTTCAGAATTCGGATGTTCTTTCTATACCGCTGTAATTTAAACCTCTTCGGTTTCACGTATATTGAATAGGTACCGCCTTTTCAATTGTTCAGATAATGTATATGTGACTGTTATGTTGTATTTAAAATTCAATTTGTTTGTTTGTTATTATTTGTAATTTTGTAAAGTGATTTCGTTGTATGGATGTCTACGTGTTTAGTGTGGGAACCGAATGAAATAGGTGGTATCCGGTTTTACCCTCAGTTCCAGGCAAAATAGTGCTTATTTATGTATTAATACAAACTCATTTGACGACCCAGTTGGCACAATGGTCACCATGCCGGATTGCCAAACATAGGGTTGCGGGTTCGATTCCCGTCTCAGACAAGTATTTATGCTTAGATATTTGTCTGTGGTCTGACTGTTTCTATGTATTTTAAGTATATATTTACAAAAGAAAAGTATATAAGTAGTATATCCGTTGTCTAGCACCCATAACACAAGTCTATTTACTTAACTTGGGGCTAGATGACGATGTGTGGAATGTCCTGCAATATTTATTATTTATTTACATTTATTGCATACTAAAACCTGTGTGCGTACATAGGTGTTTTAAAATGCTTAAATTTTAAATAAAAAAAATAACAGTCGGCTTACTAGACGTTCCGGAAGGAATTGAACATTTTTGCCATTCTGTTGATCGATCACCTACCGAAATGACTGCAACAAATATTGCTTAAGGTACCTGCGCTCTCTCCATACAAACGTAGTCGACTGTTTCCTCCCTGGATAATGACACTAGCACAAATATTTTTGTGCCATAAAACCTAAATCTGCCATGACTATGCCCCTATGTTTTGGTTTTTTTCATTTTCTAATTATCATAGAAATTAAAATTAAAGAAATAAAAAAATAAAAAAAGCAAAAAATAGGGGCATAGTCATGGCAGTTATAAGTTTTATGCACCAAAAATATTTGCTCTAGTGTCATTATCCAGGGAGGAAACAGTCGACTACGTTTGTAATAGTTTGTATGGAAAAAGCCACCGGTAGCCTTTCCTCTTAACTTGCTGAACCGAACACGATCGGCGAGTGCAATTTAAACACCATAAACCAATCAAGTAGTTAAAGGTCTAGAACTACATCACTACATATTATAAAACAAAGTCACTTTCTCTGTCCCTATATCCCTATGTATGCTTAAATCTTTAAAACTACGCAACGGATTTTGATGCGGTTTTTTTAATAGATAGAGTGATTCAAGAGGAAGGTTTATATGTATAATACAAGCATAATATAGCCGTGCGAAGCCGGGGCGGGTCGCTAATTATATCTAAAATGCAGGTTTGTATCATGCAAGACAGATCAAAGAAGCAAAACTTTTGGTCATGTCATTTTCTTGTATTAAAGTATCCATAACTAAATTACTATACCTAAAAATAATCCCATTTAATTAAATTATACAAAAGTAAGTAGCTAAGTGTACAAAGTAGACAAAACACAGGCATAAAAGAAATAATAAAATTAATTAAAGTCGAAACAAGCAACCTGCGCGCACACAGCTACCAATTTCAATTAAAAACCAACTCTAAACCAATCAATTTTATACCGCTATCAGACAAAAGATTGAATTCCTCTATTTACATACATTTACCGGCGATTCTCAATAATACCCGACGATATATCATGGTTTGTTTTAGCCGAACGATGAATGTATGCCGTCATATTGAAAAATTGCCGGTTAAACTTACAAGGAATGAATTAAACGCTTCCTTTGTGTGTGAAATGTATGGTATTTACCGTATTTATACCTTTTATACTGTAGTTAAGGTTTTGTTATTTTAAAGCTGGCAACGATCAAAATCTTGACAAACCTTTAAGAGGAAAGGGTACCGGAGGCTCTCTCCATACAAACTATTACAAACGTAGTCGACTGTTTTCTCCATGGATAATGAAAATATGACACTAGAGCAAATATTTTTTGTGCATAAAACTTAAAACTGCCATGACCATGCCCCCTAATTTTTGTTTTTATTTTATATTTTTTTATTTTTTTTATCTTAATTTCTATAAAACTTTATTAGAAAATGGAAAAAAAAAATTGGGGCATAGTCATGGCAGTTATAGGTTTTATGGCACAAAAATATTTGTGCTAGTGTCATTATCTAGGGAGGAAACAGTCGACTACGTTTGTATGGGGAGAGCGCAGGTACCCTTTCACCTTAAAGCATTCAATTCTGCAGAATTGAATGGTTGAATCAACTGCTACGAACAAGTGAATTGTTTTTGCAAGAAAACTTCTGAATAAGTTCCTGAAAAAAATGTTCATAGCTTTCTAAACTACTAAAATTTCATGCTTGTGACTTGAGCTTGTGTGCTTGAACGTATCCTGGTCGTTTTAAATATGCAAAGATATTATACTATGATTGTACTAAAAGGTTTAACAGAGTTAAAAATAGACCAATGTCGGTGCATTAAAGACCTGCCTTTAATAGCCTTATGAAGAAAATAACTGTCACTGGGATACAGTAAAATGAGGATTTTACAATGTCTACCTACTGTCGGCAAGTTAAGGGTTTTTATTGTACTAGGAAATTTAAGCGAGAGTATAGATTGGAGACAGAAATCGGTCGATAGTTGATAATATGAAACAACCATACGATTTTTCACTGGTTTTTGTGCACTATTCTAATTTTAAAGTGTAACTGTGTAACTTAAGACAATAGTGCTCGCTCAAAAAAAAGCTGCTCTATGCCTCAATCAATATCAGCACCATCTTATTAAAAAAATGTAAAGATTTCTAATTATTATTTCAGTCAATATTGACGAAGTTTGTGAAGATGAACAGGCTATAGGTATCACGAGCGCACTCTTTGCCTTCCCTGACAAGGATAAGGAAAAGCATATTTTGCATATTTTTTGACCAAAGTTAGGCTGGAATTAGATCATAGTGTTGTCTATCGAACGATTCAGAGCTAGGCCAAAAACTTTATTGTGCTCATAATCGAAGTGCTTTCGGGGCCAAATGTTTTTTACACTTTATTATAAATGAACAAGTAACTAAACTAACTAAACTATACTAAATAACAATTAAATAACGAAAACTTAAATTAATTAAATAAACTACCTACTTTACTTACACTAAATTAAAAGTCCAAATGGGGATCCCTAGGAAGTGTGCCCAAAAGGCTGGCAGCGTTACCACGTTGGATGGCGATGCTTATCCGTTGTCCGAGGTACGAGCCAGCCCTTTGGTCACCCGAAGCTAAAACTAGTAATTTTGAAACTTCTTTATAAAATTTTAATAAATAATAATGTTTTAAATAATGATTTTTTAATATTAAAGTGACGTTCCACGATGGCGGAAACTAATTATGCGCCGAAATCTATGTGGCCCTTTGACAATAAATGCCTTGTCTTAATTTTTTCCTTATTCGTACGAAATAATTACTATAATTATTAACATTTCTTCAACAACAGTTAACGTCTATCAAACGTGTTGCCTTCGGCGGTTTTGAACGCACTCTCTTCAGAAGTCCAACTAAATATTATTTACTCTACGGTCCAAGACTCAGCAACGGCCCGCCTTAGGCGACTGCACACTGCTACTGCTAACAATTTGTTATTATAAAATAGATAAAAACTGATTTCTTATTATCCTATTAGTAAAGTTTGGGCGGTAATTAGAAATTAATGTGTTTAAGTGGTTGAAAGCGTTTCGGTTTCGTAATTAAGAGTGGCCACACAGGTTGATTTCGTAATGCTATATACAGGATGTTTGGTAATTATACTAGCAAGCCGTTGAGGGCTACTTCTGTGCACCTAAACAAACAACTTTTGTTCTACGACTTTTGGAAATTCAACAATAACCTACCTGGTTATTTGCTTCATGATACTTACCTTATAAGTTCTTGTTCTGGTACTTTTCTTTATACTTTTCAACAAGTTGACGACAATGTAACCAATTCTCATACCTCATCAATCCACGTCGATAAAAAACCACACGGAACTGTATCAAACCGAATATAAATCAAATTGACCCAAAAACGAGTCGCTTTCAGCAAATTTTGATCACCAGTTCGAAAAAAAACAGCAATTTGGGCCACTCGATTTTGGACCATGTGATTTTTACTTTTTGCAGTGCCGCATGCGAAAATTCGCTGATGTAATTGTATTCATTGTTCTCTCGAAAAATAAAGGCATGCTTTTGTTTAATTAAATTTTTAAGCTCATGGGAATTTGGTCGGTGAAGTTAATGATATAGGAAAGTAAAGGTTACAGCAGATTCTTAGACTTTTTGTCGCCCGATAGTTTACTATCAGCTTAGATACAATGTCTTAAATACAGTTTTTAGGTATTAACCACTAAAATCCATAGAATGATATTCCTACTGTCGTAAAGGTGTAAAACGGCCATTTCGTGGCGCGCGGGGGAAAGGGATGCGCGCGGGGGAAAGGGGTTTTCAGGTCCTACTTCACCTTAAAAAGAATCCCACAGACCAAAAGTAATAAAAACAATTTATAGCTATAGTTATTTATATACAGCTGAACTATTTATCAACACGAATAGAAGAAGATTTGCATGTAAAGCATTCGGAGAGTTCTAATGAGATTTTGATCTTCCAATCAAGGATGATGCATGAGGGTTTTTAGTAGTGTTACCTACTGAGTTTAATTGTCAGACTTACACTGACTTACGTGTACTTATACTTTCTAGCTATTACTTTACTTTGTATATCGTGTTCTATGTTCCTTCCTGTGTTGTACAAATAAAATCTTCATTCTCGACGCACGCGCTTTCTGGTACTCCGTTAAAAAGGTGAAATTAATAGATAGATAAACTCTTTATTGTACCACATTAAACTCTTATTCTAACATAAACTCCTGCTACAAAAACAATATTTTAAACCAAACAATATGGCACAAAGGACGGCCTTATCGCTAAAAGCGATCACTTCCTGGCAACCTTTGGATGGACAAGAATTGAAGAAGGGGATGGGTGGGTTGTACATAACGTGATAGGAATATAAGGAGGAAAATAAAATAAATATTAATGGAAACTGTTAGTCGATAGTTCGCCAAATATCTGTTGTCTGCAGAGTCGATAAATGTTAAAAGAAAAGTGGATCCAGTGCATGAACTTTGGAATCACGACCAACAAGTCGAGATTCAAGAATACAATGTTACAGTTAAAACCCACTTGGTGGTTAATTGTGCAATTTTTCGCAAAACATTCTGCTCGCCTTTCGAAAAGTCTATAGGTACTAATGAGAATAATGATACTTAATAATTAAGATAATTGAAAACACCAGTTAGTCAAATAACCCGCCCCTTATCGTTCCCGGCGTAAAGGTTCCCATAATGCTAGAAGCATTGCCACGCTGAATGGCGATGGCTAACCTCGGCGCTAGAAACGACCCGGAGCGGGAATCATCCCCATTCCCCCTAATCCTATCGCCCAACTTTTTAACTAATTTTTGGCGTCGTCTCCCCAGCACCCCAGGAACGATAAGGGGTGGATTATTTGACTAAATGGTGTCTTCATTTATTTGTATTTATAATGTTAAATATTTCTTAGATATTATGGCAACACAAAACTTTTGTCAATGGCATTAAACTTTTTTTTTACATCAGCGTTTGACCACTACCACACCCGCCAAATGGCAGGTCTGTGCGGCCTAAGATGTAGCACGCTTTCCTAGAAGAGACCTATTTACTCGCGTCTTGAAGACCTCCAAATTGTACACGTCAGGAAAGACAGAAGCAGGCAACCGAATCCATTCCCTTGCACGAATGAGGATTGCCGAAGCAAAACGCTTAGTGCGAACTTCTGGTTACTTTTTTTCTACACTTTCTGATGAAGTAGACTTGAAACATCACGATGTTTTCTTTCACCGTAAAAGCAATGTTAATTGTTAATTAGCGCACATAAAAATGAAACCCACGACCTTCAGAGTGAAAGTCGAAGTATCTACCGCTAGTCCAACAACGCTTATAATACCTAACTGAGAATAAAACATGTGTACCTAAGTACTCTAGATCGCGTGCACGTCAAGTTAACACTGGCCAATGATAACTTAAATGGTGTTACTATTTATTCTTGATTAAAGTAACTACTGTTATTTTGCTCTATTTATTTCTGTAGTTGATTATAAAGGGATGAACATTGAATTGTTTATATGGAGCAGTTGCATTGTGCAATTTATATTTTCGATTAACTTTGAGTTGAGCGCGCAGAATGGGCATTATTCTAATTAAAAAACCTATTTAATTTGTTTAAAGGTTCTTTTCGTTTTTAAATAGATTAACTAAAAAAATATTGCTTTAGAGCTCTTTATTGACGTGACAACGTTTTATAAATTGGTTTGCCGGGTGACACTTCAAGAAACTGCGTTACGCTCCGCTGACGTTATGCGCTCACAATGAGAGCGAGTGAGAGGCACGCGTCCCTTCCACTCGGGCATGGTTAGCCCGCCTAAGAGCGAGAGAGACA
The DNA here is from genome assembly GCA_907269075.1 of Idaea aversata. Classification (NCBI taxonomy): domain Eukaryota; kingdom Metazoa; phylum Arthropoda; class Insecta; order Lepidoptera; family Geometridae; genus Idaea; species Idaea aversata. The sequence continues at coordinate 6,299,087 of OU026103.1, forward strand.
GACATAAAAAGTGAAAGGCACGCGTCCCTTCCACTCGAGCACAGTTGTTGTCACGTAAAACTTTCGCCCGTATACCGACTTTACAGGCAACCAGTTTTTTTAACTAGCTTTTATACGTGATACAACATCACGTATAAAAGCTAGTTAAAAATGTAAGATTTTCCAAAATCCTTTCTTATCGGATACCTACGTATTACAAAAAACAAACCCTCCTTTCAGTTTCAGGTCTCTGCGATCAGCGGTTTGGCTATGCGTTGATCCGTCAGTCAGGCAGTCAATCAGAACAAAGCATTTTATATGTACCTATAGATATATCTGCATAGCTGCAAACTATTAGCCAATAATATGCAGGGTACTATAATTATAAGTGAGCATGTTGATTTTAGAGGTAAAAACATTTTTATTACATTAAAAAATTTATATAACCTAATAATCAGTTTAAACCTTTATTTCCCATGAAATATAAAAATCCCTTACCGGAAACCCACTCAATTATCAACTATATTATTCAAAGAATACGGTTCAATAACTTAATTAAAAATACATTAAGCGTTGGTAGAAAGCAGTGGATCTAAATGACGTTCGGTTTAGATATAAGTATCCTTGTTTATTGCAATTTGTCAGTTAGACGAGATTTTAAACTCGTTTTAATTGCCAGCTTCTGAGTGGGTAGGGTTGAAACTTCCTTTTTAGGGTTCCGCACCTCTAAAAGGTAAAAAAGGAACCCTTATAAGATCACGCTCTAGTCCGTCTGTCCGTTTAATAATATAATTTAATAAATACTAGAGACCCGCCCCGCACGGCTATATTATGCATGTATTATACATAATATAAACCATCCTCTTGAATCACTTTATCTATTAAAAAAACCGCATCAAAATCCGTTGAGTAGTTTTAAAGATTTAAGCATACAAAGGGATATAGGGACAAAGGGACAGAGAAAGCGACTTTGTTTTATACTATGTAGTGATATGGTGAGTGATGATGGTGATAGTGAAGTAAAAAACTAGTTATTTAAAAAGTAACAAACATGCTCTCAAACATTGTATTTTTTTTCGCATTTATAATAACAGTGGTAAATATTAAAATTAGCACTTACTAACTATAAGTTCAACCCTACCAAGTTTACTCTCCGTGAGACATTTTGCTTTGCCATTTTTTTTGCTTTAACTGTGGTCATCAATAATAGACCATTGATAAATAACTTAAGATTTAATCTGATTACTTGCGGCAGATGTGGCGAAATAAAGATATACCTACCTAACACTCATCATTTTTATTATGTAGAATCCAATTCCAAAATTAACCTATTTTACTGCTTTTAGGATGTTTTTATAATAATATTCATTTGATTTATAATTTTACATAAATCTATATCTATCTATCTATAATATAAAAATCAATTGCTGTTCGTTAGTCTGGCTAAAACTCGAGAACGGCTGAACCGATTTGGCCAATTCTTTTTTTGTTGTGTTTGTTGTAGTCCAGGGAAGGTTTAAACGGTGAGAATTTAAAGATCGGACTTACGCGGGTGAAACCGCGGGGCGCAGCTACACTGAAAAAAAAATTTGTTAATATACATCAAAAAAATGTTAGTTGCTATCAAGTCACTTGCTTATATACGAGCGCATAAAGCTTTGTGATTACGGGAATCAAGTCTTCTTGATTGAAAAACGGAACAAACAGACATAGCACATTCAAACAAGTTATTATCGGCTTAATCAAGTCTGATCATTATTTTTATCAACTGCTCTTTGTGTTTGTTACTAAGACTCGATAGTCGTGATTAAGTTCTTTGATGACCGTAACAAAGTCACATATTTGCATATATAAAATAATGTAATAGTCTAAACAAGTAACTTGATTGATGTTATTAAGCTTGTATCTAGAATCAAATAAGAAACTTAATTGTTTTTTCAATGAAACCTAGTTGAAATCATACAGATGCATAATCGATCTAAAATATATAAATGAATCGGTCTATCAAGTATATTATTGCGTTTAATATGTATAGTTTTATTTTTATCATACTATAATATTAAAAATAAATGTTACCTTTTTCAGTGTAATCAAGTGCTCTTATTAGAATCAACTAAGATGATGCTATATTCAAGTATTGTACTTTGTTGGGTTCATGTACCTATACCTATACACGATACAGAATGTCACAGAAATACCAGATCAAATTGTCAGAATATGATCAGTCAGTGAAACTAGCCGGCAGTACTGACTGATCAACTGTCGCTCTGATATGGTATTTCTGGGACACCCTGCGCAAATAAACAAAATATTTTAAAACATTATTATTTATTATGAAAATTTAAATTATACATAACTTAATACATTATATAATTAGATTAAATAGTACGAGCGCGATCTGAAATCTGAGGATCATTTTCTATCTAAGCATTGTAAAAACAAAATTTAAAGCCACGATGCAGCATTGTAGGGCAGCGCTGTGTCTCTGTCACTCTTGCGTAAAATGACAGAGGCACAGCACTGTGCTACACTGCTTCCGCGCTGCTGCAGTGAGGCTTAAGTTATAGAATAACCCCCTTTTGTAGTTAAACCTTAAAAACTTCCAGGCATTAATAAACAACATTTTGTATTGGGAACAACCTTTATACTCGTCAAAAACATTAACTGTTTCATACGAAAATACAATAGGTACCTACTTGACCAAAATGTAGATTTTTCGACGAGTAAATATAGTTGGTTTTAACCCATACAAAAAGTTGTTCTTAATCATTCATAATCCAAATTATAATATAAATCTTGAAAGTTTCTAAGGTTAGTAAAATTATCAAATCAATCTCAGATCAGATCAAATAATCATAATTTTATATAACTATCGTCGTGCACGTGAATGATAAACGCTTCCCGGCTTTTGGCTTTCGTTGGCGTCCATCTCTTATATTTTACCTTCGTCCTTTTAGCTGATGGAAGGTCGTTATTGGGCTTGAAGAAGTAGACTGACCGGGCCCTACTACTGCACAGGGGCTAATGAGTTCAGGCAAACTCAATATAGCCCCGAGATTCCTGTTTTATTCTTCGTGTCTGAAATCACAAACATCTATATCAGAAAACAAAGTATAAAAGATATAATAGTGCCATTTTTTTTAAGTAAGTAAGAGGGACCTGTGGGAAACTGAACCCTACACATATTACAACACCTACTAATAAAATCTAATAATAAGTAATTTCTCTCTGTACCCTTCTAATTCTCAAAAACATGTTTAAAATCAACTCTAACAAGTAGGTAGGTACTTACGTTATTTTCAATGTCAATTTGAGATGATTTTGTAGGCGAAGTTTGCTGCGTTTTTTCCAATGTTATGAGACTTCTTGTTGGTCGTAGTAATTTTCAATAAGCACAGGGAGTTCCTGAAATAAGTTTGTTGGAATAGAAATAGGAACCTTTTAACTAGCTAACACACACACATTGATAGAATACCTCATACCGAGACACATCGTAACCCTAAGGTTATTTTTTTATCTTTTGGAAAAATATGAGGTAAGATTTTTTTTTAATATCACATAGGTACCTAATGTTAGTACAATAACCCTCCTTTTGGCTTTGCCATGGTGGTAAAAATATTGTGAAAAAAATGACTAGGTTAGTATTGTAGGTAGGTAGGTATTAGGTATACTTACAAAAGACACATTGGTGAAATCAGAATCGGAGTGCTTGGGCCTTGATCGCTTGAAACAGAGTCTGAAAAATCCGCTGCCCACGCTTTCCAGCATCGAACAAACAGTGCTCTGGGTCCCAATTGAGGCATGATTTCCTTTATGTTGTCATTTGTCAGAGCCGGTAACGACTGCATCTTGATTTTATTTTCTGTGAAATTAGCAGGGATGACTATTGATAAAGATAATGAAAACAGAAGGAAAGAACTAAACACATAAAATAAATAAGTAATTAGTACGTACTTACTTGCGAAATTAGGTCCTAGCTCCGGGAGCTCCCAGGCTCTTTGCAAATCCATCATCTCTTCCATTTCCACTTCACGAAAACACTGCACTATATTGAACACTTGGTTACCTAGGTGTTTTAATTATTTTAAACAAATAAACCATAAATAATTCTAAACTGAATGGGTCGGACGGACGGACGGACTGCAACTGATTGCAAAGCGAAACAGACAGGTGGAGTGCGAAAATATGAAACACGTTGTGACTTGCTTGAACATCGATAAAGGTACTTGTATGAAATATCTAACTACCTACATTTTTCAAATAAGCGCTTGTTCATTCTTAAAAAGTTTAGTGATCAAATGAAATAAGAAACAATTCTATTAATTATTCAATAATTATTGAATTAAATAGGTATATAATTTAGATTAATAAAAATCTTTTTTAGATTAACTAATTGATAGTGTAGTAATGTTAAAGCAACTTGATAGATCTAAATAAGTTGATTATGGAATTCGATATTAACAAAGTAAACTTATTAAATTCAACACATTCGACTTGATAGACGTTCAATCATTTTAGCTTTATTGTGACAAGCAACTGTCAACTGTTGATTTTGATATTTTCTTGAATTACTCAATCACATTTTTTTTAATCAAGCAAAATTGTAACTTGTTTAGCCATTATTTTTTTCAGTGTAGTCTATAATATAAAAATCAATTGCTGTTCGTTAGTCTGGCTAAAACTCGAGAACGGCTGGACCGATTTGGCCAATTCTTTTTTTGTTGTGTTTGTCGTAGTCCAGGGAAGGTTTAAACGGTGAGAATTTAAAGATCGGACTTACGCGGTGAAACCGCGGGGCGCAGCTAGTCTATAATATAAAAATCAATTGCTGTTCGTTAGTCTGGCTAAAACTCGAGAACGGCTGGACCGATTTGGCCAATTCTTTTTTTGTTGTGTTTGTTGTAGTCCAGGGAAGGTTTAAACGGTGAGAACTTACGCGGGTGAAACCGCGGGGCGCAGCTAGTCTATATATATAAAAATCAATTGCTGTTCGTTAGTCTCGCTAAAACTCGAGAACGGCTGAACGGATTTATCTTATCTTGGTCTTGAATTATTCGTGGAGGTCTAGGGAAGGTTTAAAAGGTGAGAATTTAAAGATCGGACTTACGCGGGTGAAACCGCGGGGCGCAACTAGTCTATCTATATATATAAAAATCAATTGCTGTTCGTTAGTCTCGCTAAAACTCGAGAACGGCTGAACGGATTTATCTTATCTTGGTCTTGAATTATTCGTGGAGGTCTAGGGAAGGTTTAAAAGGTGAGAAAGATCGGACTTACGCGGGTGAAACCGCGGGGCGCAGCTAGTAATTAATAAAGTTACAAACAATATTATAATAACTTAATTTAATGTAAAAAAATAGTAATATTAAAAATCTACTTAAAATAAGTTTTCCTAGGTAGGGTAATTCGGATGGATCTGTTGGCCAAAGTAGTAGCCGGTCATATTATAGCCATTTCGTCACCTGAAAACAAACAGTCATTTAAAATACAACTATAATAAATGCAGAACCCCATGTGACATCGTCCCCAAAAGGCCAGCCACTTAGATTAGGTTAGATTTTTAACAGGTTGTAGTTTTAGTAGGTAAACCTCTAATAGCCAGTAGTATCAAGCCCCACTTACCCCTGCTGCTCTCCCGGGAGCGTGATGAAGTTATTAACAGGTGCCTATAAAGCTTCGTACTGCAAGTGCTTAGAAGGCCAATTCTCGTAACTCTACAAAAAACCATCATATTTCGAAGACTCTCAAATTCCGAGATAATCTTTTGATGTATTAAACAATTCTAAAATTGGGTGGCAATCCCTAAGCTTATCAATTTTGAAATCACTCTCAACCCATCTTAATGTCAAACAGTTTCTTTTAAAACACAGCTGTTTACAAAAAAGCGCAGATGCTTACAAAAAACATACTTGTTTACAAAACCTGATTTCTTGGCAAATCACAATGCAAGTGAATATAAGAAGCTTTGTGTCTTAGCAGGACATGCATTAGCTTGCAATAAGTTTTAAGCTCAGCTCATCATGTTTGAGATTCGTTTACATTAGGTTAGTTATTTAGTCAGCTGTTGCAGCTGGAGGTGAATTAGTCAGCTGAATTGCCATTGAATTTCATTAAAAATATTCTTATAGAATATACACAACACACATGTACCTATGTATAAAATACACAATGCCGTTGTTACAAAATTTTAGGGATTTATTTTTATTAATATTTTTGGATTATTATTATTATTTAAGATAGAGATTCGCAATTAAACTGTTGCAATATTAATTTTATTCTATGTGGCAAAGCCCTTTTTTTAGAAGAGCTCTTTTTAGCTTGCTTGAGATTGAGTTTTAACAAAATTAACCAGTGCCAAAATAATTAACCTGATGATCCAAGATGTAGCGCGCGCGTCTAAAAGATACCTAATAGGTACGTGACTTGAAATGAAGACCCCCAAATTGTAAAATTTAAAAAGCTTAATTATCGTTTGCAGGCTAAACTTACACTAAATGTGGCATGCTAGCGACATAATAAGCTATAAAAATACTAGCTAAATACTTACAATAAAATTAAATCACTTCACTATCACTACATAGTATAAAACAAAGTCGCTTTCTCTGTCCCTATTTCCCTATGTAGGTATGCTTAAATCTTTAAAACTACGCAACGGATTTTGATGCGTTTTTTTAAAAAGATAAAGTGATTCAAAAGGAAGGTTTATATTATGTATAATACATGCACAATATAGCCGTGCGAAGCTGGAACGGGTCGCTAGTTAAATATATTTCAATAACCTCAAGGTTGATATTATTTAATCATGGGTATTTGTTTTAGACACTTTGACAGTTGGTTAATCATGTTTAAGATCTTTTGAACGAAATTATTTTTGCTGTGCAAGTGAACCTTAAGATACATTAACACTGACATTATCAAGAATTAGTTTAAGTAATCACTACATAGTCTACATCTACATCTACACTATATATATATATATATATAAATATTATAAAGAGGAAAACTTTGTTTGTATGTTTGTTTGTTTGTACTGAATAGGCTCAAAAACTACTGGACCGATTTTAAAAATTCTTTCACCATTCGAAAGCTACATTATCCACGAGTAACATAGGCTATATTTTATTTTGGAAAAAAATAGGGTTCCGTAAGATATTTGGGTTTTTCGGACACAAGGTGTAAAAAATCAACCAGAAAAGTTACTTATTTTGCGTACGCTGCCTAAACTATAAAAGATAGAACCATAAAATGTTCTAAATAATTGTAGATCTTATAAATATCTACAAAAAGTCCGCGACACACTATACCCATCTATGTCGAGTGAGGCACAGCAACCATTTTTTTATTTAAAAATCTTGAATTTTTTTTGGACTACATTTAAACGCGTTTATTTTACTCATGCTATTAATCCTTATCAAAATAAATGAACAGAACAGTTTATGGAGATAATATTTGGTCTTTGAATGATTAAAATTGGACGTTTGGTTTTGAAGTTATGGCGAAATTAAAATATTACGATTTCTGCTGCACGGCCCGTTGCGAAGTGGGCGTCACCAAGGGGGGGGTGCGCGTGCGGGAGGGGAGTTTAGATCTATGAGTAAGGTACCCGCGCGGCTCAGTCGCGAGGTCGGCTCCCTACGCAGCGGTCGTGCGCGAAGTCTAATAATTATCGTGCGATTTTTTTTAGATTTCGTTCTTAAAACTACACCTACGCAAAAGTTCTTCTCAGAGCTAAACAAAAGTTCTTTTCAGGGCTAACCAACAGTTCTTTTCAGGGCTAACCAACAGTTCTTTTGCTTAGCTGACCCGTGCCCAACGAAGTGGGCACGGGTCAGCTTATAAAATAAAGTCACTTTTCGCCGTCCCTATGTCTCTACGTCCCTATGTATGCTTAGATCTTTAAAACAACGCAACGGATTTTGATGCGGTTTTTTTAATAGATAGAGTTATTAAAGAGGAAGGGTTTTAGATATAATACAGCCGTGCGAAGCCGGGGCGGAATAAATTACGAAAATATGTAGATTAAGTTTTTCATTCAAGCAACTGGCCAAACTAAAACGCGCATGAATAAGCCGTTAGTCCATCCATTCGCAACCAGTCTTGTTGATTTATCCGAGCCGCGGGCGTAATGTGAAACGCAAAAACATTGTTATTGTTATACTGCGTGCCACTATATTATGGAGACAATTGATAATAATTGTACATTTAAATAGGTAAATAAATACTGCAGGACATTCTACACATCGCTATCTAGCCCCAAGCTAAGTAACTAGACTTGTGTTATGGGTGCTAGATAACGAATATACTATACGTATATACTTTTCTTTTGTAAATATATACTTATAACACATAGAAACAACCAGAAGGCCAATTCTCGTAAATAATATGGTTTTAATTACATTTCAATATCATTCCGATTCCATTTCGATTGCAAAATATATCCTTAAAGTCAGTTTATTTTTTACAAAAAGCGAACTTTGAGGGTAATTTGAGCTACTTTGAGGGTATTATTTGTGATCGAAATGCAATCGAAATGATATTGAAATGTAATTTGAACTATGTTAATTACGAGAATTGGCCTTCAGACCACAGACAAATATCTAAGAATAAATACTTGTCTGAGGCGAGAATCGAACCCGCAACTCTGTGTTTGGCAGTCCGGCACGGTGACCATTATGCCAACTGACTCGTCAAAAGTAAATTTAAGCTACAATTTGTATTAGCATTCAGCAGCGCCTCGTTATTTAGCCGGACTTATTCGTTATTACCCGAATAAGTTCAAATTTCGAGCAAATTACGGGGATAAAAAGTAAGTACGTAAAATTAGAAAACGACAAAAAGTTCTCCTTGTTAAATATACAGAATTTTTCGATAATTAGCTAGGTAAGGACCACATCTGTTGTCACACAAATATTCCTAATACGTACAAGCACTTGAATAATGTGTTAGTGCGCTGTTTTGTTTCATAGTTTAAAACATAAAATCTATACTAATACCTGTTATAAAGCTGAAGAGTTTGTTTGTTTGATCGCGCTTATCTCAGAAACTACTGGTTCGTATTGAATAATTATTTTTGTGTGGATAGTCCATTTATCGAGGAAATCTATAGGCTGCAGAACATATTTGAAATGTTTTTAAGTATCTGAAATTTGATTTACCTACCTGTGTTTTTATGATGCCTTCACACTTTCGAACCGATCGCGGTATGTCCTGGAAAAACACATAAATACTTATAATTATCATGCAATATTCAAAATTTCAATAGTTTTTTCAAAAGACAGCCTAGTTTTCCATTTTTCTTTTCTGTGACAGTTCTTTGTCTAACAAACAACTTGTAAACACCAAACGTTTTTGTTTTATTTGATAAAGGGTTAAAACAAACGAGAGGTTACATAAATATTATTAAACAAGCAGATAAGTAACAATGATCATCAGCGATGGATTTGCGAGGTACACACTCGTCATAAGTTTCTTTCATTCAACTCTACTCATTTGCATACAAAATCTTTTGTACATAGATGCGATAATATTTAGAAGGGCCAGGGTTGGTATACCGGGTTAGTGGCGGAGCGACCAATCCCATCATGACAATAACACTTTGAAAGAAAGAAAACTATTTTTTTTATTTTCTGAACACATTAAAAACGCACAAGAAAAAATTAGTACAGCGTCCAGAAAAAAGGTTCGTCATCATTAAGTTGCTAGAAGCCCCAGCGCTGATTTTCAGGACGAACCTTATTGAGACTTTGATAACATTTTGTTTTATTATATTTTCTATTGTTTTCAACATTTACCGTTAACATATACATAATGACGTCAATTTAGTTCTTTTGGTGCTAAATGTAGCATTTTTTATGCTGATTTATCACATTAATTACTTTCCTTATGACTACTTACTTGATGTCGAACGCGAAATAATAGAAACCTTACAAAATAGTTAAATAAACATACAATAGCCACGGACTATGCTTGTTGAGAGTTATAATTACTATATCTATTGTTAACTATCAACTATTGGTTATTTTCAAGACTTTAAATTTATATTTATGACTAGCTGCGCCCCGCGGTTTCACCCGCGTAATAATTTTATGCGCAACTTTCAAATTTTTTTCTTTCATAAGAACCTTCTCTTGACAAAAACAAACACAACAAAAAAAGAATTAGCGAAATTGCTCCAGCCATTCACGCGTGATGCCGTGATCAATGTTAAATTGGGATTTTTATATATTTAGATACTTTCATGTAGCTTTGTTTTAACTTCGCTGGAAGCAGGTTTTCCGCTGAAGAGTTTGTTTGTTTGTTTGAACGCGCTAATCTCAGAAAGTACTGGTTCGAATTTAAAAATTCTTTTGGTCATGGATTTATCGAGGAAGGCTTTAGTTAGGCTATATAACCACAATATAACATCACATACTGCGACCAATAGGAGCGAAGAATCAATGGGAAATGTGGAAAATACGGGGAAAATTATTTATCTTTAAGGCTTCCATTGTTTGTTTGATTGAACGCTCTGATCTCAGGAAATGCTAGATGGAATTTAAAACATTATTTTGTAAAAGTAATATGCAGAAAAGAACAGATTGTGATAGAATCGCACAGTCGATTACGGTGTGCACACCGTACACACTACTGCATATATACATGTATATATATACCATCATATAGCGTGGCGACGCGTGCGTGCCACGACATGCGTCGCCACGCCAGAAATCTGTTTTACGTGCGGCTATAGTGAGCTCTAACGATCTGCATCGAAAAACAGCCCTATGTTCATCATTTGCAGTTTCGACCCAATGTGCGTCGCCACGGCATGCGTCGCCACGCCAGAAATCGGTTTTATGTGCGGCTATAGTGAGCTCTAACGATCTGCATCGAAAAACAGCCCTATGTCCATCATTTGCAGTTTCGACCCACTGTGCGTCGCCACGGCATGCATCGCCACGCCAGAAATCGGTTTTACGTGCGGCTATAGTGAGCTCTAACGATCTGCATCGAAAAACAGCCCTATGTCAATCATTTTCAGTTTCGACCCACTGTGCGTCGCCACGGCATGCTTCGCCACGCCAAAAATCGGTTTTACGTGCGGCTATAGTGAGCTCTAACGATCTGCATCGAAAAACAGCTCTATGTTCATCATTTGCAGTTTCGACCCACTGTGCGTCGCCACGGCATGCGTCGCCACGCCAGAAATCGGTTTTACGTGCGGCTATAGTGAGCTCTAACGATCTGCATCGAAAAACAGCCCTATGTCCATCATTTGCAGTTTCGACCCACAGTGCGTCGCCACGGCATGCATCGCCACGCCAGAAATCGGTTTTACGTGCGGCTATAGTGAGCTCTAACGATCTGCATCGAAAAACAGCCCTATGTCAATCATTTTCAGTTTCGACCCACTGTGCGTCGCCACGGCATGCTTCGCCACGCCAGAAATCGGTTTTACTTGCGGCTATAGTGAGCTCTAACGATCTGCATCGAAAAACAGCCCCATGTTCATCATTTACAGTTTCGACCCACTGTGCGTCGCCACGGCATGCGTCGCCACGCCAGAAATCGGTTTTACGTGCGGCTATAGTGAGCTTTAACGATCTGCATCGAAAAACAGCCCTATGTCCATCATTTGCAGTTTCGACCCACTGTGCGTCGCCACGGCAGAAATCGGTTTTAGGTGCGGCTATAGATGTTTCACATCAATATAGGTCCCTTTTATCCCGATATTCCCACGAGATTGTGACTTACGCGGGTGAAACCGCGGGGCGCAGCTAGTTTTATAAATCAGTAAATAACAAATCAAGGCAAATTTTTAGCTTTGCCGTATTTTTTTTATTTATATCATCCGTGCCGAAAGGCAAACGCATCTATAGCTATAAAGCCACGAGAACGCATTTCGTACTAAGCAAAGAGACTTTGGTACCTATTTCCATCCTATTTCCTACTCATGTGCCTATACTTCGTTAAAAGAGATCCAATCAAAGAGTATTTAAGTATATAATAATCCCAGCACGCCGCTTCATTGCTGGAGCGTAGTAATGTTCTAAATTCGAAAAACGCTCATGCAATAGATTTAATTTTCTTTGACCGTAAAACTCAACACTGGCTTTATGCACGAAAATGCCAAGCCATAATTTTAAATCAAAAAGATGGCGCTAGATGCTTCTTTCTATATGTCGAAATGACAATTTTGACATCATCCCTACGTTCTGTACGTTTTCATGCAAAAATATTATGGTTTATTTTTTACGCCAAGAAATATCAAATTTTAATTAGTAACATAAATCTACTTGAAATACCTAAACCTCTTCTGATATTTTCTGAACACATTCGTGAAGATTATGTTAAAATCTGTTTCCTAGTTCCCGAAATTAGACTGCACAAACAAAGGTAAACAAATAAAATCAACATTTTCTGAGATGAATGGTAGTTTCGCGAAAATGAAGAGATGGCGCTAGTTACTTGAAATTTTAAAAAAATATCTTATTAAATTAATTACTATATTTTTTAGTTATAAAATGTGGACATTGCTATATGTATTCTTAAAATACATAAGTCTACAAAATTTTTCAGCGTAACAAAAAGAATATTAAATTAATTTGTGACTTTATAAATTTAAGAAAACCTGAATCGCGCATGCAAGATTTTTTTCTACCGGAGCTATATAAGGTTAGCGAATTCTATAGTGCTAAGATCATTATGGACGTAGAACGCTTACTTCCAAAACTTCGAATTTATTATATGTAGAGATAAAACAACTAGCGCGGATGAAGTTGAGGGCAAAAGGCCCTCAACTTCATCCGCGTAGGATTTAAATTTTTACCCGACTACGGCAAAGCCAAAAAGGAGGGTTATGTTTTCCAAAATACCTTCTTAGCGGATTGCTATCTGTCTGTACTTATATCAAATTTTAGCCCCAAATCGATCTATTGGTATAAGCTGTACATTGCATCAGTGAAAATCTTAATAATTATTATTTTTATGCCCTGTTTAAAAATTCCGCGCTCTATCCAAAGTTGATTTAGGTAGGGTGTGAGTCTCGTTGTAATTTCGACCTGTTATCGCCCTTGTTTACGATACTTTATGACGGCTAAAACAAATATATGACAGCACACAGTGATGTGTTTACGACCGCAAAGTAACTATGCTTCATTTACTCGACAATTATCTGATTTAAATAACAATGAGAACATGAAAACTTGTTATATGATACGTTGGTATTTTAAGTTTGCTTTTTTGGATTACCTACAGGGTTTTTATGTAACAAAAACTCTGTAATCCTTCTTACGTAAGAGGGAAATGCGGAAAAAATTAAAAAGTCTTTTCGAAAGGTCTGTGAGGAATTTGGGTGAATTTTTAAAGAGTAACACAGCCATTATTCCTTTAATTTAAAGTAAACTTTTACTTTTATTTTCATGCTAGCGACCCGCACACACACAGTGTAACCTGCAGGTATTTTAACACAGTGTAACCTGCAGGTATTTTAACACAGTGTAACCTGCAGGTATTTTAACACAGTGTAACCTGCAGGTATTTTAACACAGTGTAACCTGCAGGTATTTTAGAGGATTTTTTATTAATTTAAAAAAGCACTAACTTCCACAGCATTTTGCGCTTATTGCAGGCATTTTTAAAATTGTGTCCAAATCTAGAGTTCAAAAACTAATAAACTATTTAAAAAACATTTTTGTCTCCTCGCGACCATGACTTATGTAACATAGTCGAAAGGACGAGGTAAGAGAAATAAAAATAAAAAAAAAAGTGTGTGTCAGCTCCGACGCACGACTGGAGTTTACTCCTTAAGTACGAGTATCTAACCATACGCAAAAAGAGTTTTAGATGAAAAAATAAAAAATAGTCGGACGACTATTTGTCGTCCGACAAATAGTCGTCCGACATTTGTCGTCCGTCAATTGTCGTCCGACATTTGTCGTCCGTCAATACTCGTCCATTAAAAATAAAATTAGAAACTTTCTAAAAACGTGACCAAAAACGTGACCGATTTTCGTTACTTGTTAGTAGGTTTTACCCTTCGGATTTTTCTCATACCGGGCGCCTTATATATGAAAATCGATTCTTAAGGAGTAAACTCCAATAAAAATAAGTACGCGATTAAAGTAACGGGACCCGGAAAAATTATTACTTAAAAAAAAACTAGCTCTGAACTGCATAAAGCTATTTAAACTAAAATGAAGCCATTATTAGTCATTTATGACTTTGACTCTTTGGACTAGTAACGAGAAAAGAGATTTCTTCTTTCATAACTGGTTACAAAACACAGTTAAGAAAGCGGCCTAGCAGAAAGGAAAAATAACGCAAAAAAAAAAGTCACTCCATGGGAATGGACGTAATATTTACAAAATCTTATTGTACCACCGTCACGATAATTATTGAATGCTTTTAAAAAACCGGATTTTAATTTCGATTTCCATATCTTTTAAGTGCCTAATCAACTAAAACGTTACTCAATAAATTTTATAAGATTTCTCACAATTAAAACTTAGTAAAACTGACTTTCCCACGCGTCTCTCCGTACAATGTAACACAAAAGTTTGAAACAAAAGTAGATACTTACCTACCTATAATTTTAACGATATGTTTCGTTAACTGTTCACTAACGCCGTAAATCGTTAGCTGTCAATATGGCGGCACGTTACTCGTTACTTTTCTATTGTTTAAGGTTTTCTATGTAATTTGACATATTGTTTGGTTAGTATATTTGGTACACAGGAAAATTCGTTTTTGTCTATTTGTGAAAAGGAAAACTTGGCTGATTGCCTGAAGATATTTAGTTTCTGTACCAATGTATGCCTATCTATACATATAAAATGCTTTGTCCTGACTGTCTGACTGACGGATCAACGCACAGCCTAAACCGCTGATCGTAGAGACCTGAAACTTGGAGGGTGTGTTCTTTTTATGACTTAGGCTTAGTAGGGTAGAAAGGATTTTCTAGGAAATTCTACTCCTGAGGAGGTGACAAAGGGGGTCTTTATATGTGAAAAATATTTATATGTGAAAACATTTAATTGGTTCTTAGCCACTATTTTAGTTTTTTAAGCAGAATATTTATAACTGTTTGTTTTTCAAATAAAATAAAATAAAGCTTGTATGGGACAACGTGATTCCTTAGTCCATTTTCGACTTCTACGCGGACGAAGTCGCGGGCAAAGCTAGTACATATATTTATAACAGGTAGGTAGAAAAAGACTTATCAAGGAATCTTTGAAACTAGAAAAGCTACGAATCTGAAACTTTTCATCCTTCTAGGACGTAGGCGAGTAGGTACTAGGAAAGGAGTTTTTCTCTGAACACAATATAGTCATTCTCCATTTATTATAGAAAAAACCATTAAATACAATAAATAAAAAAAATAAAAAACATACAAAATAAAATGTCAAAATTCCTAAAAACCAGCAATGTCAAGCCAGTCAAGTCGGTCAAAATATCCAGTCACTAAAACTAAACATTAAACACAGGCACAAACAATTTTTTTAAGGATTTTTAGAAGTCAAACTTCTAAAGAGGTATTTGTAGTTCGTAGCAACTATTATGTATTCTGTGTTTGTAGAAAATCAATATAACTAAATAGTATTATGCATTTAGAGTAAGAGGGTGTTTGTTTTTTGTTTGTGCACTCAAATGTTCCCATTTATCTCCAAAACAGCTGGATCGATTTAGATACAGTTAGCTGTTAAATGTTTGTGATTGATTGGCGATTGTTCCCAGATAGTTGTTATGGTAAAAACTCACCAGAGGAACCAGAGAAAATGTTCTAACTATATAAGCATTTAGGATCACTCTTATATTCTACAAATCTACATAGTACAAAACAAAGTCGCTATATCCCTATGTATGTTTAAATCTTTAAAACCACGCAACCGATTTTGATGCAGTTTTTTTCAATAGATAGATTTCATATTATTGTTAATTATTACGTATTTCAATTTATGATCAGTCTATTTTCGTCCATATATCAATTTATAAAATGACATTTTTCTGACATCTATAGCAATTTTTTTTTCGATATTGGATTAATTATTAGATATTAATAGTGATACTTTGATTTATTAAAACCTAATATATATTTGCATGCTAAGCTAAGTGCTGGTGAAATATGTTGAACTATATTTTTATGTAACATCCTTATACCATATTTCGAGCAAATAAATGACATTCTCATTCTCATTCTAGAGTTATTCTAGAGGAAGGTTTATTATGTATAATTTACAGCCGTGCGAAGCCGGGGCGTGTCGTTTAAACATAAAACAACAACTTATAAAAATTATATATTCTATTTTGAGCCAGTGACAGATAAGAGTCAATGAATAAATCCATCAAATTATTTCCATTTTGTGTTCCAAAAAAGTAACCTTCTTTCCAAACAACACTAAAACAAAAGCTTTTAAAAATTCTAACAAAATCGCCTGTCAATCACAAAATAGCAATGCATCTCGGAAATTCCTTGATAGAAGTCTGATTGTGGCGTGGCAAAGGAAATGATAGAAATTGCCACTCTTCAACGTCGCTATGCCACAATACAATTGGCCCATTTAGGGTTGCGTTGATTTAAATCGTAATTGACGTTTGAGGATATTGTTGTTGATTGGTGGGGTTGGAGTACGATAATATTGGTTTAGCAAGCTGATGTCGCGAGTGTAACCCCCCCAATCCACACACAATGTTTTTCGATTATTTTACCTACTGTTTGTTTTGTTTAATCTATATACAGGGTTATTGGAAATTATACTAGCAAGCCGTTGAGGGCTACTTCTGTGCACCTTAACGAACAACTTTTGTTCTACGACTTTTGGAAATTCGAAAATTTTGAGGTAAGTTTTACCTGAAAATCAGCTGTTCCTTAAACGGAGAGGTCAGTAACCTTAAATTTTTACTTATTTTTTAAGTTTCATCTACTGTTCTTGGTCTGAATGACCTTTGTTTTAAAAAATCAGCTGTTTTTCGAATTTACATAACCTCAAAATTTTCATTTTTTTTTTTCGAATTTCCAAAAGTCGTAGAATAAAAGTTGTTTGTTTAGGTGCACAGAAGGTAGCCCTCAACGGCTTGCTAGTATAATTTTCAATAACCCTGTATAATATATATAATGATATTATGGTTTCTTTTCGATAAATGACTATATTATTTGGTATTAAAAAATAAATCTTGTGTAAAAAATATAGGAAAAAATATAGAATTCATCAATTGTAGGTATACCGACTTGTTTGTATGTTGTATTATATTGGTGTGTAAAATACAATATTAGTATGGTAAGTAAGTACCAACAATCAGTTAAAACAGACGGCTCATACAATCTTCTGTTCATTTGGTCATGCCTGTGTGCGCTTTAAATTATAAATTAACACCTGCTTTTAAAGATGCTGTTACACTGATAGCGCAGCCGACTATCATCGGCGAGATCAAGTCACAGCGTCTTCTTGGCCATCTTTAGCGGATGGGAGAAGATCGAAGCGCTAAGAAAGCATAAGGAAGGAAGTATACGGGGGGTGGCCCAGGGTATTTCTGGAAAAATTTCAAGTCAAAAATTGGCAAGAAATAGCGCAGGATAGGGAGCGATTGAAGACGTTTCGAAGCCCAAGATCCACTTTGGGTCGCTGAGCCAGCGGAGTAAGTATTGACTAAGATATATACAGGGTTATTGGTTTCCAATCCAAAACCGTGCAGGGGGTGGTTCTCCGCATCAAAACGAATAACTTTTGTTCTACGACTTTTGTCTATTCTTTCATTTTTTTTTCATACAAAAATAAAAAAATAATATTCTGTTCTGTACGCGCTATAAGATCTGTAGTAAAACATAGGTAGGTAGACGGCACGCGCCCAGCGCCGCGCGGCTTGTCGAAAGGGGTAGCGGTGCGCGGGAGCAGAGAGGGGGGGGGGGGTATGTATGACGAACGCGTGACGCAGTGCTTAGCCACTTTAGTCTCTATTTAGCGCACGCGTAGTAACTACATGCCGGACCGCGCGCCGCCCGCGCACCGCGCCGCCGCAACCGCCGAAAATCGCGTTTAGTTAATCTTAACAAGTGCCTACCACCCGCGCTACCATGCCATACCGGTATAGTAACCTGGAGTACACTGAGATGGTCCGACTGTTGGCAAGGTGTAATAGGTGCACGTAGTTATGTAGGTAAAAACCTAACACATAATAGGTAGATAGGTATCGTGTGTAATAAATAATATTTTTGACGTATTTCTTTAAGTAGGTATGTTTCAATTATTTTACCTATTGATATGAGTACAGCGACCTGCCGCCCAATTGCCGTATTCTTATGCAGCGCGTCTTGACTGCGTTTGCGTCATAACCATAGATTTCGTATTGCTAAGACGCACTCGTCACGCAGTTACTCATGTGGTTTAGGTTTGCGTAACGTGTGCGTGACGAGTGCGTGACGAGTGCGTAACGTGTGCGTGACGAGTGCGTCTTAGCAATACGAAATCTATGGTTATGACGCAAACGCAGTCAAGACGCGCTGCATAAGAATACGGCAATTGGGCGGCTGGGCGTGGGGGCGTGAGGAGTGCGCGGTCGGGGCCGATCGACGTTCGAGTGAGTCGAGCGCGCGCGGTCGCGTCTACGCGCTCGCAACTACCTATTTAGTTCATAGACCTAGCAAATATTGAGAATTACTCGCAGAACTTCAATACATTTTTCAAAGCTAAGTAGTAGGTTTTGACAAAAGTCGTAGAACAAAAGTTATTCGTTTTAATGCGGAGAATCACCCCCTGTACGGTTTTGGATTGGAAACCAATAACCCTGTATAAGTGACTAAGATACATAAAACTAATTTAAGGTATTCTTACTTACTTACTTAACTTATCATGTATCTCCAGTTAGTCGCGGATTTTGAAAGTAATAGAAAATCCGATATGTTTCAAACTAAAAATAGTTTGAAACATATCGGATTTTCTATCACTTTCAAAATTTTAAAAAAGCTTACTGCGCCATTGCTGCTATTTTTCCATTTCGGGGCACATCAGTGACTGTGACTACCTTTAGTCTAGTCTATGACATAAAAAGTTGGAAAATTTTGAAAAATCTAAGCCTACAAAAATCTACACAAGTATATGCTTAGAATCTTCTTAGTTGATTGGTATCGATTATTACACTTTAAGCCTCCAGAAAAATTTCCAAAGCTCCAGACTCTTTAGTGGAAAGCTATAAAAGCATAGCATCTCATCCACTGGACCTACTAACTAACTGACCACCCGATTGTATGGCTTCATAAATATTTCTCGAAAGATGATTTATTCATTCGGGCCGGTGTAATTATTTGGGTCATACCATTTTCGAGATCAACTTTTTCTTATTAACTCGATTCGGAACTGTTTCGTGTCTTATTGTTAACACTGTGTTTTTTAACCTGTTCTCTGTTGTCCTGATTTAATGCTTGAGGTATTTTAAAGGTCAGATACATTTTACCGAGAGAACAAAGTTAATTTATTTTTAGTTAGTTTTACATACAAAATTAATAAAAAAGTAGAGTAATTTTTTTTAAAATACCTGACATTTATAAGACTGATCTTTACACTAAAATCAAAGGAACATTGAGAAATCAAAAAGAATAACTATCTGAAAATTTTGACAATTTAATCTATATCTAATCCTAAATTGTCAGTTTAATAATAAAACCTGGAGTCAAGCTACTCTTCCAATAAGGTATGGTGGTCTTGGCGTCCGGAAAATATCAAGTGTTTCTCTACCTGCATATCTTTCCTCTATTCATAGTTGTAAATGCCTCTTCGAAAAAATTATTAGGAATGACTGTGACATTTCCGTACCTTCTTGTATGTCTGAGGCTATAGATAAATGGAAAAATGAATGTCCAGACTTGAACG
Organism: Idaea aversata; assembly: GCA_907269075.1. Classification (NCBI taxonomy): domain Eukaryota; kingdom Metazoa; phylum Arthropoda; class Insecta; order Lepidoptera; family Geometridae; genus Idaea; species Idaea aversata. Next base: position 6,318,907 of record OU026103.1, read on the forward strand.
TTCCAACTGAGTCTTCATCGCAGAGACTTTGGGACGAGCCAATTTGCGAAAAAATTCAAAAAGAACTATTAACTTCTGAAAACAATTTGGCCGAACGAGCTCGTCTCATTGCCTCTGCGAAGAAGGAGTCGGGATTTTGGCTGCAGGCTTTGCCATCTCCCAATTTAGGCACACTTTTAGATAATATCACTTTCAATACTTGTATAAGTCTTAGATTAGGCTGTTCATATATATCTACCCATAATTGTGTCTGTGGCTTTCAAGTTGATTCCAAGGGTTACCATGGACTTTCCTGCCGACGCAGCGCAGGCAGAATATCACGCCACGCCGCTATCAACGACGTTATTCGTCGGGCTCTTGTTAGCGTCAACGTACCGGCTCTCTTAGAGCCGAACGGTCTCGTACGTGACGATGGCAAGCGTCCCGATGGAATGACGTTGATTCCCTGGAGTCGTGGCAAACCGTTGGTGTGGGATGCTACTTGTGTTGACACACTGGCGGCTTCACATCTTAGCTCCACCTCCAGGGAGGCGGGCTCTGCGGCTGCAGCGGCGGAAGTGACGAAGCGACGGAAATATGCTTCTATCGGTGATGGATACATATTTCTGCCGTTTGCAACGGAGACACTTGGTCCTTGGGGTCCAGACGCCTTAAAATTTTATAAAGAAGTTTCAAAATTACTAGTTTTAGCTTCGGGTGACCAAAGGGCTGGCTCGTACCTCGGACAACGGATAAGCATCGCCATCCAACGTGGTAACGCTGCCAGCCTTTTGGGCACACTTCCTAGGGATCCCCATTTGGACTTTTAATTTAGTGTAAGTAAAGTAGGTAGTTTATTTAATTAATTTAAGTTTTCGTTATTTAATTGTTATTTAGTATAGTTTAGTTACTTGTTCATTTATAATAAAGAAAAAGTTATTTTTATAAATAAATAAGTTTATTCACAAAAAAAATCTATATCTATCTATACTAATATAAAGAGGAAAGTAAGAGGAAAGTTTTTTGTTCGTTTGCTTGTAACGAATAGGCTCCGAAACTACTGGACTGATTTTGATAAAAATTAGTATGAAGATACACTGATTCATTGGCAATAACATAGGTTACTTTTTATCTCGATATTCCCACGAGATCGGGAGTTACGCGGCTAAAACCGCGGAGCACTGCTATTGACAAATAAAATGAGACAACAAAATATAGGGAAAAAACATCTGCTAGCCTAGCATGAAGACCAAAACACGATACGATAAAGCGATATAATTACATAAACTCTCAAAATATGATAGATAAACCCGCCATGTTGAATTTTTATCATATTTTTTATCGCAATTTATAATAAAAATTCAACACGGCGGCTTTATCTATCATATTTTGAGAGTTGATGTAGTTATATCGCGTGATATGGCTTTATCGTATCGTGTTTTGGTCTTCATGCTAGGCAGGCTGGTTTATCAGGGGGCAGATACGTGAAAACATCTCATTTAAAAACGAGAGAGTTCACACGTTAGTGCAATGAAGTATTTTCGACGTTTAGCTTTTACATGTCCCTTCTGAATGATTTTCAAAACGTTTACCTACACTTAAAAATATTAAATAAACGGCGGAAAATAGGGGGAGTGTTTTTTGTCATTTCTTTTTGACGTGACAACGTTTTATAAATTGGTTTGCCGGGTGACACTTCAAGAAACTGCGTTACGCTCCGCTGACGTTATGCGCTCACAATGAGAGCGAGTGAGAGGCACGCGGGCATGGTTAGCCCGCCTAAGAGCGAGAGAGACAGACATAAAAAGTGAAAGGCACGCGTCCCTTCCACTCGAGCACAGTTGTTGTCACGTAAAACTTTCGCCCGTATACCGACTTTACAGGCAACCAGTTTTTATGGAACCGAAAAGTTTTTATGAAATAAGAAACCCTTTTGTTTCTGATCGTAGAAGGATTTAATCATCCAGCAACATCCTTTCAGGGGCCCAAGTCTGCTATTTTACTAAATCTACCATTGCCATTACATTTTATTTATTTTATTCTCATTATAACGAGACTATTGATAATTATATCGAGATACTCTATTTATTATAACGATATTGCAACAAATTTTAGTCTCAGTAAAATGGTAATAACATGGTAATAGATACTTCGCTGGTGTTTTCAATGAAAATCTACAATGTTGCTAATCGATATACTTACGACAGATAGCTGTCAAATGTGTATGAGAATCATAGAATTCCACTGTGAGGCACAAACTTCTGATTTCTATGATGAGAATACCAGTAGAGCAGAAAACCAAAGTGAGTCAGTGTGCATCAGTGGTGTTTCGATAAAATAATTTTATTAACACTAGGAGAATACCAACACTCATATCGACACTCTATTGAAACACAATTGTGTTAGCAGACTTTGTCCCCTTTTTCCGTCATAGAAGGTTTTTATTTGAGGATGTCGTCTATTTTCTATTCTGTGATTTAGGGTAGACCCAAGATTAGTTCAAGTTGGGCGTTCAATTACCACTGTCCAGTCTCATAGATCCTCATGGAAATGAAAACATAACAGGGTGACGTCAGATGTATTCTCATACGCTTTCAAGCTTATTATAGTCGCTTGAAGCTATTATACGTTAGTTCACGTCTCAATCCAAAGGTTAACCGTGTGTCTGTTACTGTCAGAGATCGCGCCCCGCTGAGATTTCGTACGCGCGTCTTGTGTGGTGGCTGCCATGAGTTAGGAGCGATAGAGGGCAGTTTATAGGTTAAAAATTACGAGAAAAATTATATTTCATCATCATCATTCAGCCAAAGGACGTCCACTGCTGAACAAAGGCCAAAGACTTCCAGAGCGATCGGTTGCATGCTGTCTTCGCCCAACGACTTTCCTCATCCTGTATCGATGCATTATACTAGTGTATTATTTATTTCGCCATACGCGCTCGGTAAGACTTATTTTCGCTTGTAAGAGAACAAATAATCGAGATGACTTCGAAAATAAAAATGGCGACTTAAATGCGAATCTGTCATTTAATAAAATCTAGTTGTAATTTTATAAATTAGACTAAAACGCAGTAACAAACTAGACACCTTCGGTGCCTGGCGACATTAAGGTTGGCGACAAAAGCTTTGGCGAGACGACCTCGACCACATCGAGCCAGCTTGGCAATCGATGAAGGGGGGTGTCCCTTGTCCAGGTTCCTTCAGCATTACCTTAAAGGAAGATTCCCTCTTAAATCTTCTAACTTAGACAGTCCAGTTATAATTTGTTCAAGTAAATTGTAAAAGTTGCGTTTAGACGATAATGTTTAATAACTTGTAGCACACTCGGGTGATTTGTAATTGTACGGCATCTATGATTGGATAGGTTAGAACAAATAGAATTAATAATGCTATGTTTAACATTATAAGTAGATGGGTTTTTATTAAATTCGTGTTTTACAGTCGTGAGTGGTGTTCAGTCGTTGATTTTGAAAGTGAAACGTATCTTAGATAAATAAATAAATAAATAAATATTGCAGGACATTCCACACATCGCCATCTAGCCCCAAGCTAAGCAACTAGGCTTGTGTTATGGGTGCTAGACAACGGATATACTACTTATATACTTTTCTTTTGTAAATATATACTTATAATACATAGAAACAACCAGACCACAGACAAATGACGACCCAGTTGGCACAATGGTCACCATGCCGGACTGCCAAACACAGGGTTGCGGGTTCGATTCCCGCCTCAGACAATTATTTATGCTTAGATATTTGTCTGTGGTCTGGGTGTCTGTATGTATATTAAGTATACATTTACAAAAGAAAAGTATATAAGTAGTATATCCGTTGTCTAGCACCCATAACACAAGTCTAGTTACTTAGTTTAGGGCTAGATGGCGATGTGTGGAATGTCCTGCAATATTTATTTATTTATTTATTTTAAATATCTCAACATAAATACTTGTCTGTGGCGGGAATCGAACCCGCAACCCTGTGTTTGGCAGTCCGGCATGGTGACCATTGTGCCAACTGGGTCGTCAGATACCTACCTACTTAATGATAAAAGAACTGGTAGGATGTATATATGGGTCGCAGCCGCAGTAGAGACGTGAGAACGTCTTGTTTAAACCAAAGAGTTAAAAACCCAAACAGGTTGGATTTCTACAATTAATCACCTATCCCAAGCGATCATTATCAAAAGATCCATTGGCCAGATCCAGGATGGATTTAGTGAGATATTTTTTTTTCATCCATATATCAAGTGAGATTTTCTCTGAGATTAATTGAGATTTTTCTTTCTCAGTAAGTAGAGAACTGTTTTATTCCCCACTGCAGCTGTGATCCGAATCGGCACATTACAAAAGTTCTTGGGCAATTCGCAAACAGACTAATTTAGCAACATCGATTACATATTTATTTCATTTCATAACACAAGTCTATAGTAACTTAGTTTGGGGCTAGATGGCGAAGTGTGGAATGTCATGCTATATTTATTTTTTTATTTGTTTTAAAAGACCCATCCAATGACACCATGGGTTTGGCAAGAAAACCGAAAAACATCCCCACTTTACGTGTTGAGGAGGTACCCTGAATAATTGTTTTTTAACTATTTTATTTTACCATTTATTCGCCGTGATATATATGGATATTTATGCCAAATTACAGCTTTCTAATCCTAATAAGGGTTCCTTGTTAGGAGTACGGAGAGCCCTAAAAAGCCTAAATAATTTTGTTTTTAACATAAAAGGAAACTTTTAAGTCTAAGTAGTATATTTTATGTAACATAAGTGTTTTCTATAAAATTCCATCACATCCTTCAGTGATTGTCACGTGTTGTGACATTATGCCAATTGTTGAAAGGTGCCTTCGATATGAGAACCATTTACGTAACTAGATTGGTCCTGAACCACTTTATGTTGAAGTGAAACAATAATATATTATATACCTATTTAGTATTTTTGTTTTTAGACTGACATTATAAAATACTAACTTTCACCTTAATATTTCTTAGCCGATACCAAGTCACAATAGCTGTCTGCCTTTATCCCAATCCGTCCATTGGGTTGAACTGTGAATATATATATCAGTCAGTCAGTCAGGACTTTAAAATTTATATTTATAGTTGGGCTTACACCGCATTTACCATACTTCCACGGCCGTTTTCACCTTCACACAAACTTCACTATCGTTCTTTGAAGGCCCCTGTTTATTTGGGGGTTTTTGAGTCACAAGCGTAGGTATAGGTATCTTCTAAATTCTACTAAGAAATCGCGCTATACCTTAGACCGCATTGTGAGATAGTGGTCTAACGCTGACCTATAAATTACAAAAAAAATAAAAATAACGTATTGCATAACACCATCCGAAAGTACATTAGACGACAAAACGACAATCTCACAATAATTTCGAATGTGCCGTGTGTGATCGACGCGGACGCACAACGGTCAACTATCGAAGCACGAATAGAATCACAGCCCATTATTGCATTTATTGTAACTCGCGGATAATGCCCAATTGCGCGGTGACGCTTTCTCTACGAGCTTGTAATTTTACAATGGTTGGTACCGGGTACAGGTGGCTAGAAAAGTGACCAATAAAATAAAAATAAATACATTTTGTACTCACATAATTTCCCAGTAGCCATGTCCACTACCATCCCATCGCAACCGAAGTAATTAGCCCAAGTAATTTTCTCCTGTAGTTTATCAATAGTTCTGTACAAACTGGAGCCTCCTTGGGATTGCGTATCCCAAACCGGCGGAATACAGCTTTCTTTCTTTTAGTAGGATCACCGCGTTAATCGACCACTTCTTCAAAGAGTAAGAAACATTAAGGTAGGGGTTAACACAAAAGATCCCAATGGGTCGAAATGTTGCTGGCTCTGTCAGCCCCCGCTAAATAAGACAGGAAGATCCAAACCGGAGATTGTCCTTGGTTGCATTTTATAGTGCAGACAGGGATAACCGCCGGTTTGATGTCCACGTCATACTTTGCCATTAAACGTTGTTAATGTAAAAAGTCTCTACGTGTTGGCTTCGGTTCCACGCACGCTTTCCAAAGGTCCGGGACTCCATAGCCCCATGATATAGGACACCATACATTGTGTTGGGCTTGTCTACTTCTGCATACGCATAAAAAACAGCCAAAGAGGTTGCTAAAAGTGACCTAGAGCAGCGCCAGAGCCTGCGCCAGCGCCAGCGCCTTCACAAAGTTTTACTACTTATTTATACCTACTGTAAGTATAAATTATCAATTTATTTTCTTTTTGTCTAGTGTTATTGGTAAGTACCTACCTACTAGATGCCCGCGGCATTACCTGAGTAAATTCTACCAAATATATCACCTATTAGCAAGTTTCATCGCAATTGGCAACCAGCAAAAAGTAAAAAAACAAGCAACGCAAGTAGAATTTGGATTAGTCAATCATTTAATGTATATTGTACCTAGCCTGTTGAGTCCCACTGGGGCAAACTCTTCCCCCATTTTCCTCTATTTGTCCCGATTTCCAGCTCTTTTTAGCCATTTTACGTCGAATGCATCTACATCGTCGCGCCATCGTTTTGGGTCTACCTCGAACATATTTATAATCATTTTATTGTTTTAATTAAAACAATATTTAAAAATAAAAAAAAAATGTGATGTAACTTTTACCCCCGACTGTACCCACATGTAAAACCGACTGTCACGTGCGAAATCACACTGGTATTAGGTACATGCGCGTGACGTCATCAAGTCGTTTTCAAATCACCGTGCGCCCGCGCCGCGCGCCGATTTGTCATCGATCATTCGAAATCATCAGAGCTGTAAGACATTCCTATGGGAAATTCAATTTTGTAAAATTAACATTTGATTTCACCTATTTACGTAGGTTAGGTTTTGTCTAATAATGAAACTACATAATTTTAGGTCCATACATTTTATTTCATTATTTTAATTCGACATGTAACTTTGTTATAAAAAATTATTTGTATTTAAAAATCATTCAGAACTAACAATCCGTGGGAATTTTCAAAAAATGCTTTCTTAGTACTCTCTGTCTTCTCTATCAAATGAGTCACTATAAGGAACTAGTGCGGAGTGGTGAACCAACTACTCCAATCCGTGGCTATACTAAAAAAAATGTTGCACCACGACCCCTAGTTAGTGTTGTCTGTCTGTCAGTCCATCAGTGAAAGATAAAAAATACCACCCATAAGATAAATTTAATTTCTCTATACAATGCGTGTTGGAACGATAGTTCCTTATCGCGCGTTGCGAAAGGGGGCTAGACTGAAAAAATTAAGACCAAAAGTTGTAACGACACTTTCTGCTATAGTTGTAAGCCGTGTGGTGTGCGCGTGTTTCTCTGTCTGTCTCTCTCTCATAGAAAGCAAGCCAGTTATTTTCGTTTCGTCTTTCTATTTCGCATTGAACAGTGTGGTGTCGCGACGATTATTTAAAAAAAAATTATAATACTTAATAAAAAAATATATAAAATTGTATTACAATTCCTTCACTAATTAATCGAATGGAACTTCGTTCCATCCGGGTGTCGCTTGACACCTCTCAAGTTTTTATTTGCTGTTCAGTTAGTCTTGATAAAATTCGAGAAAGGCTGGTCCGATTTGGGTAACTTTGGTTTTGAAATATTAGTGCGAGTCCAGGGAAATTTTATATAGTGAGAGAATAAAACATTTTATGTGGAAGCCGAGAAGTGATTGTTGCGGTGCATTCGTTCTCATAACAAATTCACTAACAGGGATAGCTTGGCCGCAACGCTGCGCACGCGGCTCCTGGACGCGGCTCCTGGACCGAACATTCTGAAACAATAAAAGGCAACATTAAATAATATCTTTTTAACACACTTACGCCCGAATACTGATAGGCTACTTGTCTTAAATGGCGTATTAATTGACACTTAAGTGTCACATTTCAACAGGATAGGAGCGTCTTACATATTAAGGGGACTCCTAAACGTTTTGAGTATTCGGGGGTTATCTGTGTTAATGGTACCTATAGGTAGGTTTTATGGAAAAATTGCGAGGAAAATAGTAGTTTACCGGTTATATAGAAAAATGAATGATTTAGTTTTGTTTGGGCACCTTAATCAAAAGTATGATAAGTAAGTATGTCAAACTAGCTGCGCCCCGCGGTTTCACCCGCGTAAGTCCCGATCCCGTGGGAATATCAAAATAAAAAGTAGCCTATATCCTTCCTCGATAAATGGACTATCCAACACAAAAATAGTTTTTCAATTCGAACCAGTAGTTCCTGAGATAAGCGCGTTCAGACAAACAAACAAACGAACTCTTCAGCTTTATAACATAAGTAAACATAAATTTTAATTATTTAACAATTAAAATTTATGTTTACTGCGGCGAAGCCGGGGCGGGTCGCTAGTTTAAGCTTAAAAGAGTTTTCTTAGACATTAGCGAATTCGGGGTGAAGTGCGTACGGGGAAGTATTAAGTAATATTATAATTATAATACATTTTAGAAGTAGGAAAACCACCAAACAAAATAAATGAAACTCCGTTCACACGATCCAACAAGCCAGTCTTATTAAAACGCCAGCAACCCACTCGATCTTATTCTATTTGACAGTCCGCCAACCACAGATAAAGTAGACCCGATCGTTCAAACCGATAATGATATGCAGATTATTGCAGATTCATACTCTATGGTTCCAGTGTTTCTATGTGTTTATATAGGTTGAAATCTATGTTGTCTTATCTCAAATCTGATGGTTGGGATGTCTATAAACAGTGTTTATGATAAACGATTAAACCCTGTGGTACTTATAGGCACCCCTAAGATATTACAAAGACAAAATATTAAAAAAACTAGCTGTCCTGGTAGCAAACGTCGTTTTACCATCACTACATCACTACATAGTATAAAACAAAGTCGCTTTTTCTGTCCCTATTTCCATTTGTATGCTTAAATCTTTAAAACTACGCAACGGATTTTGATGCTGTTTTTTTGACGTGATAACGTTTTATAAATTGGTGAACACCTGCAATCCCAAAAAAGTATGACGTCACGCGTCGTTACTGGAACGCCTCATGTTATTGACAAGGTAACTATAGCAACGTTTTATCGTTGCCATAGTTACCATCAATGTTTTCTTATGACGTTATCACGTAAAATTATCGTCCGGAAACAGACTTTACAGACAACCATTTTTTAATAGATAGAGTGATTCAAGAGGAAGGTTTATATGTATAATACATGCATAATATAGCCGTGCGAAGCCGGGGCGGGCGGGTCGCTAGTAATATACAAAAAAAGAAATAATAAATAGATGTTCGTATGTATAATAGAAATTCATACAAATCGGGTCAGCCGTTTAGGTGGAGATTAGGAATTAGTTCCTAATTCTCTATTTTTTATTAAGTAAGAGTAATTCTTTTTAAATTCGGGAAAATTACCCTAATTAACTGAAAATTTTAGGGATTTTTTAAGATGTGGCAACACCATGCAGTTATCACATTTTGAACTCCTCAAATTCCCAATAAAATAAAGCTCTTTGCATAAATTACTATATTCAGGAGCGTTTTTAATAATTAAGTAAGTACTAAATATTAGGTAGATTTTAGGTAATAAAAAACTGTTTCAGTAGGTATGTAGTATTTTTTACGCTTTCTTTATTTTAAAGTAGGTATATTTCATTTATTTTTAACATTTTTTGTTCCATTTTTGGTAAAATACTTACATACCTACCACAAAACTATTTATTTCAACGCCATCTATGCAAAAACAAGGGAACTATGAACGTCAAGTTTGTTCCGTATACTTCAAAAAGGTTAAGTCTATTTACAAATAAATTCAAAGCAAAATTGTTAGATGGCGCTATATTTCATAGCAAAAAAAATCAAGAATAGCGCCATCTAATCATTACGTGGCCACACAGTCACCTCGAATAGCTTAACGTGATTTTGCCTAGCATTGACAGATGGCGCTGTTTTCAAAACTTTAGTCATTTAAATTAACACCAACTTTGGTTTTAATACTGTTAGCTATCACATATTAAAATTACTCATAAATAATATAAAAATTACTAATAACCAATAAATTTAATTACTATTAATAAGTGTTAGTTTAGAAAACAAAAAATAATAATTTTGAATTCCCCAAATTCTCAACAAAAATCTCGGGAGCATAATATAAATTTAAACTTTAATGAACTTATAATTATTAAACACAAGCTATCTATGTAGGTGTGAACCTATCTTTGAACTTTTAGCACAATTTTTTTTTTCCAAATAATAAAAAATAAGTAGGTGTAAGGATTAAGTAAGTAATAAAAAAAACTGTTTCATTAGTATGAAATTAGTATTTTTTTACGCTTTCCATATTTTAATGTAGGTATACTTTTATTTTAATCAATTTTAATTTCCATTTTTAGGAAATACCTGCCTACCACAAAACTATTTATTTCAACGCCATCTATGCAAAAACAAAAGAACTATGAACAACGTCAAGTTTGTTCCTTATACTTACTCTAGATAGGTTAAGTCTATTCACAAATAAGTTCAAAGCAAAATTGTTAGATGGCGCTATATTTATTAGTAAAAAAAGAAATGGCGCCATCTTTGTTTTCAATACAACATTACGTGGCCAAAAAGTAACCTTGGATAGTTTAACGTGATTTTGACTAGAATGGACAGATGGCGCTGGATTCAATATTTTAGTAATTTAAATTAACGCCATCTTTGTTTTTAATATAGCATTATGTTACCTTTGTATTAGGTAGTTTTATCCAGAATTAATAAATGGCACTGTAATTTATTAGTAATTTAAATAAGCGCTATCTAGCTTCTTTATTGCGAACTAACTTTAAACTAAACGTTAACTTGTCAGAGTGAGTAATTAATGAGTAATAAGAATAGATGGCGGTATTAACAATTTAATAATTTAATCGAATAGTTTTGGCGGTACTATTTTTTTTCTTCAATTATTGCTTAAAATATTTTTGATGATTTTTTTTTAACATACTTAAATGTATTAACGAACGAGAGATTAACTTGATCTTATTTTAATCCAAGTCTCAGTTTATTTTATTAGGCTGAGTAAATAGGTAGGTAATTACTTAAAAATATTACCATTTTTGACACTGGCTTGTACAAGTCGTGCGTAGCCATTATTAAAAGAAAAACGTGTGGCACTCAGGGACTGCCGCGGTAAAGCTATTGCTATATCGAGAATAATTTCTTGTCTTAGTAAATGTTCTTATAAAATAATAAAAATAAAAAAATAAAAAATAGTCGTCCGACATTTTTTGTCGTCCGACATTTGTCGCCCGACATTTGTCGTCCGACATTTATCGTCCAACATTTGTCGTCCGACATTTGTCGTCCGCCATTTGTCGTCCGTTAATAATCGTCCGTCATTTGTCGGGGGTGTTAGGTTTTTTTGTTACGGAATTTCTTGATTCGCCCCCCAAGGCCCGCGATAAAATCTATGCAATAGCTTAAAAAAACGGAAGGGATCACCGAAGAAGCCGAGTTTTTATAGAAAATAAAACCGTAATTTTAGACAAAACAACAGCAGAGTTTCAACCCTATTCAGGAACCTCTTACAAAAATAAAAATGAATACAAATACAAGATTTTGTTCATAAACCATCAACTTGAGAGTGTAGGAGTCTACTTGAGGGTTTCAACAACAAAATGAACAACCCACTTAGACATAATAAGCCTTTCTCAAGTGTTTTTGGAATAAAATAAACAATTTTCCTAATTTTAATATTCTAAATAGCAAGTTTTTATGAATGGTTATGAATAAGGCAACATTATACGTTGTTTGCCGCCTAAAAGAATTAAAAACTTTTTGTCATGACCTCCTTGATTTCCGCGAAAGAGGTCTCACTCATTTCTTCAAAGCTATTCTACAAAATAAAAGAAAAAATACAAATTCAAAAAACGAAATTCAATCCTTTTTGTCATAGAAACAAAAATAACAAAGACGTCTCGGAAAAAAGTGCAAATGACGTTGTTTTGTTAAAAAATAATTGAATATTGCTGAAATAAATGATGTATTCTGATGAAGAAATAAAAGAAGTACCTGGCAGTAGCTTCATGAGGCCGGGGGATGAGATCATAAGGTAATTTTAGCTACCGATGCTCTATTTTTTTGGAACTATTGTCATGGCCTAGTGGATTTTTGTTCGTTAGTGGTTTGTTTGGTGATTTTAATTTGTCTTGTGTTTTTGTTTCAGCATTCGCGAAGTCTGCTTGAGTGACAAATTGGACAGAAAGGATTTGGGCATTCACTTGTTCCCCGATTCTAGTCGCAATGACGTGAGTTTACTTTGTTTTTAGTTTTATACTAAAGTTCGAATTCAACTATGAGTAGCTACCGGGTGCGCGCGAAAATAATAAAATAAAAAAAATGAACAAAATGGCGGCATTAACTTTCAAATCAATTTAGGAATTACTTTGCTGTATTCAGAACACCCAGTTTCTTTCCTGTGGCAACTCCGAGATAAGATTTAGCGTGAGGAATCCGCAAAATCCTACCTCCGTTTCTTTTTAACCTTCGAATAAACAAAGAGCTATGTAGTCTCTCCAACCATGTGGTGGTGAACGGGAATATCGCATACTACTCCCGCTTGCCACCACTATTTTCGGGACGAAAAGCAAAAACGTCCCATTGGCCACCACTGTTGGCCACCTAGCTGGTGCTCAATAAGAATAATCCTGTCCTTTTACCTACGTGCCATCATCGTGGAGCATTGAATCTATACCTACTTACATATCTTTCTTCTAATATATAAAACTAGCGACCCGTCCCGGCTTCGCACGGCTATATTATGCATGTATTATACATATAAACCTTCCTCTTGAATCACTCTATCTATTAAAAAAACCGCATCAAAATTCCGTTGCGTAGTTTTAAAGATTTAAGAGGAAAGGGTACCGGGGGCTTTCTCCATACAAACTATTACAAACGTAGTCGACTGTTTTCTCCCTGGATAATGACACTAGAGCAAATATTTTTGGTGCATAAAACGTAGAACTGCCATGACCATGCCCCTATTTTTTGTTTTTTTTAATTATTTAATTTTTTTAATTTAAATTTTTATGATAATTAGAAAATTAAAAAAAAAACAAAACATAGGGGCATAGTCATGGCAGTTATAGGTTTTATGGTACAAAAATATTTGTGCTAGTGTCATTATCCAGGGGGGAAACAGTCGACTACGTTTGTATGGAGAGCGCGCATTTATCCTTTCACCTTAAGCATACAAAGGGAAATAGGGACAGAGAAAGCGGCTTTATTTTATACTATGTAGTGATAGTGATGATGATAGTGATTCTCGTGTCACAATGTTAGTTACCTTACTCCGCCGAAACGGCTTGACCGGCTTTTATTGCCCGCGACTTCGTCCTCGAAGAAGTTGAAAATTGTCCAAGGAATCACGTTGTCCCATACAGACTTTGCCCCCCCTTTTTCATCCCCTTAAGAGTAGAATTTCTGAAAATCCTTTCTTATCGGATGCCTACGTCACACATAGAATACACCCTCCAAGTTTCAGGTCTCTACGTTCAGTGGTTTAGGACTGTGCGTTGATCCGTCGTCAGTCATTCAGGACAAATATCTATATCTATACTAATATTATAAAGAAGTAAAGTTTGTTAAATTGTAAGGGGTAATCTCGGGATCTACTGAACCGATTTTAAAAATTCTTTCACAAATAGAAAGCCACATTATTGCTGAGTGTTATAGGTTATATAAAAAACCGAAAAATAAAAAGGCTTTTACGTGGTAGTCCGTTTTGCAATGTTAATCGGAGAATAAACGGTCGAATGAAAGCGTTTCTTACGAACGCTGCCTTAACTATGAAAGATATATTTTTGAGTTCTATAGAAAAGATGTGGAGCTTGAAAATGCCTACAAAAAAGTCAACGACAGCATATTTTATGTCTAACTTTTATATTTAAGTTAAAAAAGTATTTTTTTAAATATTAGTATAGATAATTTAATTTTTAAAATTACTAAAATAAATGCCCAACAAAGTGGGCACGGGTCAGCTAGTTTTTTTATAAAGAAGATTCAGTAGGTCTGAGAGAATCGGCTACTATCTATTTTTTATTTTGTTTCCTTTAGGTTTTTTGTAAATGGCAAAACAACGTTTGCCGGGACAGCTAGTACCTAATATAATATTATAATGAGAAAAACAAAAGAGAAAATTCTCATGAATACCAAAAAAAGATTTTAAGCTACTTTAAGGGAATTTTTTAAATAGCAATGTAATCGAAATTATATTGCAATGTAATTTGAGCAATTTGTTTACGAAAATGCAGGTGAAACTGCGAGGTGAGGCTAGTTCTAAAAAATAAATACTAGCTGCGCCCTGCGGTTTCACTTCTATTATTTTCCTTCAAAAGAACCTTCTCCCGTCAGTACCAAACATAACAAAAATAATTATTTTCCATGCGATGGCCAAGAAAAATTCATATCACAGACCACCTCCAATCGGTTATATCTTTTTTTTACAGCTGGACGTGCCCCGTTCAATATTTCGCGACGGTTTCTTCCCCGAGAGCCTCGAACAGCAAGCCAGATTCGCGTGGACTGAGGAAGATGGTAACATCGCTTCTCTTGTCTCCGAGCCAGGGTTCGGTACTACTGGCCAGACCACCTTCGGAAGGCAGATAGATGCTGCTTTGAAGAGCGAGATGAAAGTATGGACCTAACCTTTTTAATATTTTTTTTAGCCTATTTGTCCCACTGCAAGGCAAAGGCTTTCCTGTTTTAGGGTTCCGTAAACAATGGGTAAAAACGAAACCCTATTACTAAGACTTCACTGTCCGTCTATCCGTCTGTCTGTCACCAAGTTGTATCTCATATAAACCTACGATAGCTAGATAGTTGAAATTTTCACAATGTATTTCTGTTGCCGCTATAACAACAAATAAATACCTTTACTAACAATAAATGTCTTTAATTGTCTTTACAAGCAAAAACTACTGAACCCTTGAGCCCTGGAGTAACACATAATTTTACTACTACTTTTTTTCGGTTACTTACTTTTTTCGCTGATATTCCCATAGGATCAGAACTTAGCGTGAATGTGGCTCTGGAACTTGAAAGCGAAGAAGACAGATGTTCATAATTCTAATGATTTTAATGATCGTTAAATCTCATTTGATCTCAGATGATCTGATGATCTTTAGTTGTGTCATTTGTTAATCTAATGATCATCAGATGTCTCATTTGTACTTGTTATCTAACAAAACCATCAACAGAAAACATTTGGGAGCAGATATAGTTTTGATAGCTGCAGTAGTTACTACGAGGTATACAATATAAAGAATATAATTGATAAACAAATATTCACAATGCTGTCTTCAATTTTACAGGAAGCAGATACATCAAGTTCAGCGATGCCTTCGACAAGTAAAAGTCTAAGCAGCAATTCTGTGAGTGACTCTCAAGCTGTTACTTCTACATCTTCTGGGAATTCTGGTTTAGGTATTTCAATATTATCATCAAAAACCGTTCTTTCAATTTGACACATGTTTTCATCATCTGTAAATACAATTTTGTCTGTTTTTCTACATTTTTTCAATTTCTATTCAGTAAGTTCTACGTATGTAGATAGTTTCAAGCAATCGACTGTTTTGGCAGCATAATTGTTTCAACATTTAGTCTAATCAGATATCTACAGTTACCTAAAATTCTGCTTATTATTAATGCGCAAGTTTGTATGATAAATAGCATGTTTGTAAGATAACGAAAAGACGCAAAACCTACTGAACCCATTGCAATTAATCTTGGTGTATGAGACAGTGTCTATTAAGTTTTCCACATTAGTTATTCCTGATGAAACTGAATCGTTAATAAAACACTTACTGACGAAAACGGAATCTGCCTGATGCGCCCTAAATCGTAGATAGCTAGAGCGCCGGAATAACACAAGGGTTAAGTACATTAATTCTCTACATCCCCACGATATCTCTAATTAAATACACTTAAAATAGCTAAATTCTCCTAAAAAAATTACGTTTTCTTTAAATTATATTAGTCATGATGTTTTTTCCAGGTTTTGAACGAAATAAAAGTACTCAAGGTACATGTAAAGTGGACAAGGCTGATCCTCGATCTCGATATCACTTCGTCAAGTACGTGAAGAGACATGGACGAACTGTCAGACTTTGGGAATGTGGAATTTGTAAGTTGCATATATTACCTAATTAGTTGCCCTCTCAGCTTAGTCGACCATGTCCAGACTCCTCTGGACATGGTCGACCAGTAGTAGTAGGTGCTGGACAAGCCTACTCTATCCTCAGACAAAAAGGACCCAATTAAAAAGGGTCTAATTGCGGAAAACAGCCCGTATATAAGTACAAGTACAATTATTAGGTACCTAATTAATTTATTGTTTGATATCTTGTTCACAGTAATATATTTCAGCTACGATTTTAACAGTTTTCTTTCTGTGAAAGAAAACATCTCGTCGAAACAAACTTGTCTTAGTAAGTTTTAATAAGCTTCAAAAACTGAATACAGTTTATTAAAGAGCGAAGCTTTCAGGAGTATGTAACTGCAGATCCATAAAAGGTTTAGTTTCTTTCAGAAACTATTGGGTCAAGTAATGTTGGATCATAATTTTGGACTCTATCCATATTCTGGAAAATGTACATATTCCACTAGCAGCGCTCCGCGGTTTTACCCGCGTAATTCCCGATCCCATGGAAATCTCGGGATAAAAAGTAGCCCATGTCACTTCCAATGCATCAATGTATCCTTATACCAAGTTTCATCAAAATCGGTCTAGAACTTTTGGAGTCTATCAATCAATCAAATCTTTCCTCTTCATAAAATTAGTAAAGAAAAATATGCCTACATTAACGTTTTGTTTTATATTCCAGGTGGTAGAGAATTTCAACATCAATATACACTAATGCGTCACCTGCCGACTCATACGGATGAGAGGAACTTCCACTGTATCGCTTGCGGGAAGAGCTTCAGGCAGCTGTCGACTCTTAGCCAGCACCGCGCTATACATTCAGCTGAAAGACCTTATGCTTGTGAGGTGAGATATACTTTTTTTATATTCCACTTTTATCCTTTTCTTCCTTTTTTTGGCATTTTATTTGACTTGTTCTTCTTCAGATGAGGAATTTGCCTTTTCTTTTTCTTTTGCTTTTTATCTTTTCCTCCTCGTTCTATTCTTTTTCTTCTGTTTTGGTATTTTCTTTTAATGGCGGATTACAATTTTGATGAAGTATCGTCTAAATTAGTAACATTTTGTTCAAATTGTGTTGTTTTTGTGCCCCTTGCTTTCATTAAGATTAATTCCGATGGTCTCCTGGTATTTCATCGCAATCGATTCAGTTTTTGACACATATACAGACATATGACGAGACAAACTTTATTTTATAATTAAAATGTTATATTATTGTTATTTTAAGGTTTGCAACAAGACGTT
This sequence comes from Idaea aversata, assembly GCA_907269075.1. Taxonomy (NCBI): domain Eukaryota; kingdom Metazoa; phylum Arthropoda; class Insecta; order Lepidoptera; family Geometridae; genus Idaea; species Idaea aversata. The sequence goes on from OU026103.1 coordinate 6,336,289, forward strand.
CAATAGAGTTTCGACTTTGATCTCTCACCGTAAGACTCACTCCGATGATAAACCATACAGGTGTCATTTATGTCCTAAAGGATTTCATCAAAAAGGTAATTACAAACTATTTCAACTTTAACTTTTATTTTATTTTTTTTCTGTCTTTTTAGTTTTTATTTTATCTCTTACTAGCTTTTGCCTGCCATTTTGCCCGCGTAGGGTTTGATTTTTTTAAATTCTTAATTAGTTGATGTTTGCATTATAACAGCTATCTATGTGCCAAATTGTATCTAAATCCGTTCATTAGTTTTGCGCTGTACGTTGAGAAATCTGTCGTTCTTTGAAATTAAATTTACCAATTTTTTCATTTTGTGTATTTATTACATTACATATTACATATTATTCACAATTATATAATTTTATTTTCATTACCTGTTTGTTTCTAGGGAACCTCAGGAACCATCTTTTCACTCACACAAACGAACGTCCCTACCGTTGTAACATTTGTTTTAAAGGATTCAATCAGCAGTCTAATCTTGTTTGTCACAAGAATAAGGTGATTTACGATAACTTCACTACATATTATTAATTGTTATACAACCAATTTGAGATACCAATAGTTAATCATTTTATGAGGAAATACTTTACCTAGGAATAATTTTATCTTTATCAATTGTAGTTACATGTCCTGGAGATTTTAAAAACCATACATAACCAAAAATTTTATTTTAGAATTTTTTATTAAAAACTCCATTAAAATCAATTCAGTAATTTCTACCATCAACTCTGCAAACGTATCAATTAATTTTGCTCTTCATTTCCGATTTGATTGTCTGTTTTCATTGTATCTTATTTTGAGGCTCATCCCGAAGATGGCACCAACATTCTTCGAAGAAACAACGTTCAGGGTCCACGTCCTTTACCTGATCCGAAAACAGAGTATGTATGAAAATGTTTTATTAATTCTAACTTTTTTGTAATAAAAGTTGGCAGCTTGATAAATTCAAATGTTGATTCGGATTAACCAAATCATAGCCTTAAGTTATTATTTCGCCTAACCTATCCATCCTTCCAGTTCTCACGTTTTCCAAATGCTGTGTAGACCCAAATTCTCTTAAAATATTAGTTTGTTTTTTATCATAAAATTAATGGTTCCTTAGTGATTCCTTTCATTCCTTATTTCTTCCTTTCATTCCTTATTGCTTCCTTTCCTTCCTTATTTCTTCCTAATTCCCTTTGTTCTCAGGCCTGTAACAGAATGCGAAGTGTCCTCGTCAGTCGGTCCCTATTCACCATCCCCAGAAAATCCAACCTCACCTAAATTCCCTTGGAACCTCATAGAATCAAGTGACCCTTGGAGTAATGGAGTCATTGTAGATCCAATAAAGACGTACCACATGGAAGTAGCTTTGGCAACTAAACAGACGCCATTTGCACTGTTGAAGCCGGATAAAGGAGGCCCGGTTTTGGTGAAGGTTGTTGATACTTCCCTTCCAGGAGGTAAACAGGTAACTTAACAGACTTGACTGAAAAATTATGCAAATACCACAGTTATTAATCGAAAATGTTGGAACCTAATCAAATGAAATCACACTTTTAAGAAATTGGTTTGATAGCACCTCGCTTTACTTTTATAGCAGTTGTAATATTATAGTATACAACAGAAATTCCAACTTTTATGGGTATAATAATCATTTTTGTCATTAAAATCATGAATGCTATAATTTTCATTAAAATACTTTGTTTTAGATGCTGGTACCAGCTACTGCTGAAGATCTAAGAATTGGTGGAAAGATCATCGTCAAGAAAGAAGATGAATCGCAGGTAAACATAATTTTATTTAGGTTATATGAAGTTTAACCAAGTGGTGGCCAGACATGCGGTGACAAAAAGGTAAGAAAGCAGTTGATGTAAAAATTAAGTCTAACACATGAGTTTCTGTGAGAGAAAAGAGAGTTAGATAAAATACTTTCAGATATTCCAAAGAAACATTCATCATCATCATCATCTGTCTGTTTTGAAATTCAAATATATATGTGATGATTTTATCTTCAGGAGGACCAAGTAGAAGCATGTGCAACAATAGACGGTGCTGTACAAATCCGAGTGCCTGTCGTTGCGACCGTAGTGCCGAGGATCAAGCCTGGTGGGAGGCTGCATTTGGTTGTTGAAGAACCACATAGAGCTTACCATACTGCACTCTCTGCTGATGGTACCTTTCATTTGCTTCTAGCTTGTGTATTGTTTACGATTTTTCAATGAATAAGCACTTGATTTAATTGCTACAGCTATCGTACGGATTTTTGTTATTCAACTTACTTTTTCTTTTGATAGAGTTATTATTATTTTTTCAATAGGAAATACATTTCTTTCTTCTTTCTTTCGTCCTTATTATATTAGGTTTCAACCAGCGTCTCATGTGTTGGTTTTTATGGTTCCGTATTCAAATTGTAAAAACGGGACCCTATTACTAAGACTGTGTCTGTCTGTTTGTCATCAGGCTGAATCTCATGCTTGCTATCACAGCTAGAGAGTTGAAATTTTTACAGATTATGTATTTCTGTTGCTGCTTTAACAACAAATACAAAAAAATATTGGGAACCCTTCGTGCGCGAGTCCGACTCGCACTTTTCCGGTTTTTTTAAACATGGTGTTGTTCCTTCAACAGTTGAAACGAACGTGGTACCTTGCGTCTTAGATACCATCAAGAAGGAAACCATTCCTACCACCTCCGAAGAATCAAGATACACTGAACTGAACAGCAGCTTTAACAAGGATTCTAATTCATTACCAGGTCTGCATCATTATCCATTTACATTATTAATGAGTGTGAAGAGTGTTAGTATTTTTGGTTTTTTTTTTTCAATTGAGGTGGGTTTGTCAACACAGGCTACTTTTTATATTACTGTTTCCTTGGAATTGGGATTTACTCGTATAAATTCTTGGCCTACAGATTCAGCAATTAATGTTGCTCGGTGAATCTTTAAATTCTAGAAGTTTCTTATTGTGTTGTAAGTCTGTCCAAAAAAGGTGTTTTTAGAAATCATGAGATGGGTGACCACGCAAGGTACAGCTAATCTAAATATAATTATTCTGACTGACAATCAACTCATATAACTTACCATAAAATCTACAAACAGAGTTAAAAACTAGTGATTCTTGGAGAATCGTACAAAAAAATTATCCAACTTGTAAAAGCACGGTTAATAATTTTCGAAAATCTACATCTATAGTCAAGGCACAGACGGCTTAAATACAAGCAACCTACTGCTTAGCGTTTTTATGTCCAATACTCAATCGTATTCTTAATTGTCTAGGAATATCATCGTCATCTTCGTCATCATGTGGAATGCCTCCACCGTTCTCTCCACCTCTGGATTTGATTTCGATGGATCTGTTCGAAACTATGGAATGTATGCCTTTAGGTAAATAAATATTTTCAATTAAGTAAGTATTTATCTTTCAATTTTATTTTTTAATTTCAAACCTATTTAACCTCTCCTTCATTATTTTCAGTAAATACTTAAATATGGTTTTTAGTTTAACCAATATTTTCGATTAACTTTCCTAAAATAGGAAGAAGTCCAATATTTTTTAAATTATTTTTCATTAACTTTTAGTAAAAAAATATTGTTTTTAACACGCTTGTAGGTCCTGTAGGTCACTAACTAGGTATGTAATTTTAGGATAATTGATTTTTTTATGTTTAGGTCCGCAAATAACAGCAGTGGATACCATAGATCAACCACCGCCTTCTGATGACTCTGATATTTTTATTGGAGAATTTGAAGTAAGTACCACCTACCACATCTTCCCACCTATCCGCTTATTTAATTCTTGTCCATCCAAACATTGCCTGGAAGAGATCGCTTTTAGCGATAAGGCCGCCCATTGTACCATATTATTAATCTTATATTTTTTTGTAGAAATTTATTTTAGTTTTAAGGTTTAATGTGGTACAATAAAGACTTATCTCTCTATCTTCTTTTTCTTCTTCTCTTTCATCTCTTAGGAAAAGATCTAAAACTGGCTAAGGACAATCTCTTCTAGGCATGCATTTTATCGTTTTCAATATTTTAACTTTGTTTTCTTTTTCAGGAAAGCATCCAGCTGTCTGACTCAGAGTAAAAGACAAATGAAAATTTATTTTATTTTATTAATTTTTTATTTTATTTGAAGAGAATGAAGTTTTTGATTTTAATTGTAAGTGAAAATGCTTTTATGTTTATTGACTTTGAAATAAAATTGATGATGGTGGTGTATTTTGTGTTTTTTTTTATGAATATAGGTTCGGAAGCTAAGCCAATTTTGACGAAATTTGGAATATTTTCCTTGGGAGTAAGGTGGGCAACTCTTTATCCCGATATTCATATGGGATCGGGACTTACGTGGGTGAAACCGCGGGAAGCCGCCAGTAAACTTCCCCATTGTATTCTCATATCTCCAACTTAGTAAGACTACTCGGTAAAACCAATGGGAACGGCTGAGTTATTGTATACTTGTTTTTGACGCGATAACGTCTAAAAATTGCGAAACACTTGCATTCACAAAAAACATGACGTCATGCGTCATGTTCCGGGAACGCGTCAAGTTATTGACAAGGTAACCATAGCAAAGTATTATCGTTGCTATAGTTACCGTCAATGTTTTCTTATAGACGTTATCACGTAAAATTATCGTACAGACAATATTAGTTTTTTTTTTATCAAAAAATATAATAACATTTATAAAAGGCAATTTCCGGCCCGACATAATAATCCGTTATTACGAAGCACCGATGAAGTGTAACGAAATCGTTATAATATCGTTGTCATATCGTCGTTATAACGCCTGTCATATCGTATTGTTAACGACACGTGACCGGAAATAAGCCCTTTACTGCCCTTCGCATTGCATAACTGCAACCCTTATTTTAGTTGCGGAAAATTGTCGGTAGATGGCGTTAGTCGTACCTAACTGTAAATGATATTATTTTTACTTTTGTACTTAGGTACTTCATAATTTTAAAATATACCGAGGAAAATAACGTTTTTTCTTCATATTAAAGTAGGTAAAACTATAGACGAAATAATAAGTGTGCTGATTAAAAATATCTTATGTACTTAACATTTTTCTATTTTTGTTTGTTTTTTTGTTTAAGGTTTTTGTTGGAATATTTTCATACATTTCCCTAAACATAAATAACCAAATATTATCCCAGCTGTTAACTTTGTAGGTGTTTTAGGTGAATATAGTTGAAATAGTTCATTTTGTGTTGAATCACCATAAGGTTATGCTACCCTCCAAAAGATGGCGCTACTTGGATAGTTTTATCCAGTTTTTTGTGTAAACTGTTTCGACGGCCTTATGGCTTACAGGCCTCAAAATCTGGGCTATCTACGTATTAATCGATTGTCTTTGAAGCAAACTAAGTGTGTTGAGGCAAGTGTAGTTATAGAATAAATAAGTATCTAATGTTAGCCGAAATAAATAACGAGTTTGATGATTTCATAGTAAAAGTAGGTACCTACCTAACAATGTTTTGTGTAAGCCGTTAAGAAACTGCTTGATTTTTGTATGAACAAATAGAATTCAAATTTTAGGTATGCTTAGCACTGACCCTATTTTGTGGAAGCCGTTAAGAAATTGATTGATTATTGCATGGACAAAACTAGTATCCTTTGCAGTGTGGCCATTTTTTTTTTCGAATAAGCCGTTGAGAAACTTAATTGTTTGATGGACAATTATAATTCAATATTTAGGTATGGTTTGCTCTAAGCCCATATTGCGTAAGCCGTAAAAAAATGCTTAATTGTTGCATGGCCAACTAGAATTTAAAATGTAGGTATGCTTTGCACTCAACCCTTTTTGCGTAAGCCGTCAAGAAACTTATTGTCTGGCCATACTGTCTGAAATTGATTACTTGTTGAAATGACGAATAGAATTCAATTTGTAGGTATGCTTTGCTCTGAGCTTATTCTGTAAGCCTACTATGTGATCAAAATTAACCATTTTTACATTCCTCATTGAACTCTATTCAGTAACCAGTCATTACAGCTAATGACAGCTAAGCACGCATCGGACGACCACATCAACAAAAAAAAATCGCAATAACATTTAACGCAAAGAATGTGACAATAAAACGCGAATTAGGCACCTACGCTCGTTCAGTTTTTTACCAAAGTAAAGCTCGTGCCAGACACGCGCCACGAAATATTAAAACTAGTGTTAGAACTGACACGCGTCTTTTCCCACCAATAAATAGTCGACAACCCTATTTTATAATTTGATTTTGTCTCACCAACCGAATATAAATTCTATTCTAATGTGATAAGATGCATTGGCAACCCTAACGATGTCTAACTCATTGCCACACGATTATAAATCTAGAGTTTAATAACTTATGGTATAATTTTGCTGGAGTTTTGGAGCTAATATAGTAAGGGTTGTCCCCAATGGTCTAATACCGCCCCCGACTGTTGTCGAATAATGGTCCGGCACGTGTTTTGGCTGTGCGTTTTTTATCGAATTTTTATTTGCTCGTGCGAAGAGGCGTCTGGTGGTGACTTGGTCGAACAATGCACGCATTATTGTGGGATTTGACGAAAATTGTATAGAAAAGTTCCATTGCTGTCCTCTATTTACGTAACTACAAAAATGAAAATCGAAACAATGGCAGCTAAAGTATATTTTTCAATCTTGCTTAGATACTACTTAGAATTTAGTTCAATCAAACTTACCTAATTTGACTATCTGTAATATTTTTAAAGGAAATCACTAAGACAGTTTGATTAATTAAAAAATCTCAAGAAAGTATGCATAAAAGCAGTTCCATTTTGTAATCATAAACGCCGCTTAGCAAATTATTGATTAACGCAAAATTATCGTGTTTTCTTAATAATGTATTTTAAATAGTGATACCTACTTAAGTGAATAACTATTATCCTAAATTCCTTCTTACTAAAACAAACTATCAATATCATAAAACACAATTAAAACAAACACAGGGAGTTATAATCCCTTTCAAGAGAGTTGAACAGCAGTCCCCAAATATCATTTCATATTTTGATTATGATATCAATGTCACTTATTATTTGACCGGGGTCTATAAATGCTCCGGGATTTTTTTTATATCCTTTTGTCGCATACACATATTAACCCATTAAGAGTCGCGTGTCATATTATAATATTTCATACGTATAATGAAATTATTGTGTGTGTGAATGTTAGTTTTTTGTGTGGGAAATTGATATTGTTGTTTTTTTTGTCGTTTTGGTTTGTTTTTGCTATTGACAATGGGTACAAACTGTTATTTTATACAATTATGCTAAGTCTTTTCTAGTGAAGAAAAATCAAAGAACGAACAATTATGGTCCACCTAAACCTATACCTACCTACCTATTTACCTACATCCAATACATCTATTAGATGATTTATGCAACCCCAACCATTTTATTTTTAAATAAATATAGCAGGACTTTCCACACATCGCCATCTAGCCCCAAGTAACTAGACTTGCGTTATGGGTGCTAGACAACGATATACTACTTTTATAAATTCACGTTAAAAATGAATTTAGGTAAACCAAACAATACGGCACAATGGGCGGCCTTATCGCTAAAAGCGAATTAAAGAAGGGGATTGGTGGGTAGTTCCTAAACGTGATGAAACCTCTCAAGCAACCTTTACTTTAACACAAACCGAAACATAGTTGGCGAGTAAACCTATTTATGCCAACATCAGTTTTTACCTCTTTAACGTTCAACATTTAAGCTGGAAACACATTATCGGACGCGACTGACGGACGCGACTGACAGCCGCGACTGATAGGTGTACGTACACGGTCGTTTGGGACGCTTGGGCCAGATCGCTATGGAACGTCGAAATGCCCAAGGTTACACGTCCACTACTTAAGCCTGCAGGTTGAACAGCTTATACATTTACTAGCGACCCGCCCCGACTTAGCACGGGTTTATTATGCATGTATTATACATATACTTAAACCTTCCTCTTGAATCAATCTATCTATTAAAAAAACCGCATCAGAATCCGTTGCGTAGTTTGAAAGATCTAAGCATACATAGAGACAGATAGTGGGAAGTGGCTTTGTTTTATAGTATGTAGTGATCATTACACAGATGCTTATAAGTCGCGGCTGTTGGTCGCGTCCATTAGCCGCGTCCGATAATTTGTTTCCAGCTTCATACTGAAAAAAGCGGTGTTGGTTTAGTGGTAGATACCTCGACTTTCATTCTGAAGGTCTTGGGTTAGAATCCCGGCCTACCGTGCAGCAATGATTTTTTCTTAAGAAAAAAATAGGTATGTGTGAAATTGACATTGTTCTTACGGTAAAGGAAAGCATTATGATGAAACCCGCAGCTTAGTTGGTTCCAAAAGTATTGACAATTTCTCTCCTCTGGGCATGGTCGACTAAGCTGAGAGGGAAAATAGGTGCTGGGTACAAGCCTTCTCCATTCTCACGCAAAAAGGACACAATTAAAAAAAGGGTCTAATTGTGGAAAACAGCCCGTATACAAGTACAAGTTTCATACTCCATCAAACAACACGATTCCTCCAAAACGTTGTCCACTACAAACACAAACTCATTAAGTACAATAATTAATGATATTCGTCCGTCAGTGACAGTCGCACGACGTGCACTACAATGTCGTGCCACGCGACTGTCACGTGTCTCGGATCAACGCGATTCGTCGCAGTTATGTCGCAGTTGTGTCCTACTCCTAGTCTACGCAGTACGCAATGACGACTCAATCGCGATGGATTTGTCGCACTGTCTGTCCGTAATGAGCTATGACATTGCTTTTTTTATTTTGTTGTCATATACAATTATTGGGGTGGATAATGAAGGGATTTTCGTCGTGATGAGAAATGGTGCTTGTTTGAATATAGGTTGGATAAATTGTTGCTGATAATTAGTATGAGATGGCTAGTGTAAATTATGATATAAAAAAATTCTATCTTAGACCGCATTGTCACTTAACATAACTAACAGAACTTAACATGAGACAGAGGTTGAAAGCCAGCTCAAATCAAATAAATCAATAAATACTATGTGAAATAAAAAAAATTATGCCTATGCACGATTAATTGAAAACCTCCCCTTTCTTTTGAAGTCGGTTAAAAATAGATAGATAGACTTTATTTGTACTTACAACACACAAAACATTGAAAAATATCAAAATGGACGAGTAAATAGTTCTTTTAAGACACGAATATTATTCTTTTTACCTAATCTGCTAACAGTTAAAAACAAAACCAGCATATTTTGCTAATAGTTAAATTAATTAATTCATTAGTTTAGGTACTTATATTTTGCTACTATAACTTTATGCTTGACACTCCATGGGTTAACTCTAAATATTTTTAGACATTATCATTTTGTTCTAATACTTACAGTAAAATCTATTTGGGTTAGTTCACTTTTCCCATTGAACATCCCCATCAATGGGGATTTGTGAACTTCTTGTTCACATATCCCCATTACTTGCTGATTCCGAGCATAATGGGGATTTGTGAACAGAAAGTTTACAAATGCTTAAACATAAATATTTAAACCGATGGGGTTTAAATATTTATTTTCAAATTCCTGGTTCAAACAAACAGACAAAAAATCTAAGAACTACCCGAATATCGTATTCAGCTAACGATTTTAAGACGACGTGTGTATGTTTTTTCTGGATATTTAACAATTACAGATTTTTTTATGTCTACAGATTTAATATATGTATAGACTAGCGGCCCGCCCCGGCTTCGCACGGCTATATTATGCATGTACTATACGTATAAACCTTCCTCTTGATCACTCTATCTATTAAAAAAAACTGTATCAAAATCCGTTACGTAGTTTTTAAGATATAAGCATACATAGGGACAGACAGCGGAAAGTGACTATGTAATAATGGTGATTTTCAATCGCAGTAAAAGTAGTACCCAAACACCAACCTGCATAGATTCATAAACTACATCACACAAACACAAAAGCAACATAGGTCCCAACATAATTCCACTACTACACTGATACCACAAAACAATCGAAAACAATTTCCTATCTGCAATTCTGCATCAAAAAAGCAATTGCATCGCAGTCGAACCACGAGCCATATCTCACGCATCGTTGAAGAGGCAAATTGTACGCTAACCTGATTACGTATAGTTCCACATTGTCTTCGCCGCCCCCTGGACCTTTCCATCCCATAGTGACTTAGATATAAAGGCGCTAGATCGGGCTTTGTAGTTTTAAAGATCTCTATAGTTTGTTTTTTTGTTGAGTCTTGTGAATTTTAGAACAGTACCAGGTCCAGTAGTGTGAGTTTTTCATATAGCAAACGCTACTACTACGTAGTAAAAAATAGTATGGAAAGTTGAAAATTGCCCCTAGCGGGCGTAATGAGAAGCTTTAACTTTCCATACAATTTTCACATTTACGCAAACGTGATAGTGACGTTTGTCAACGAAAAAACTCGCAGTTTGGTTGCTAATCTGGTTACTGAACTACCTCATTTTTTTCAGTTGTTAAGGTACCCAGAATACCTACTCTGTCGCGATAAATGGACAAAAATCGTCCATTTATCGCATGATAGATTCACAATCGATTGCTTAGGGAGAGCGCTGAACTATTTGACACTCTTTAGTTGCAGTAGTTCTTTTGTATTTCAACATATAGTTCCATATTTTTATATATAGAAATTTGGGGTTATGTTTTCACTATATTGTTTTAAAACTGCTTGAATTGATTTCTCTATCATTGCGTCATACTTTCCACCGCAGAATAAATTATTTATTATTTCGTTGGCTATTCCAGTGCTACCACTAGTGTCTAGTTACCTTTATATCTGTGTAACATCGGTGTGTGTAAACCACCAGATTTCTATATAAATTCATTATATTCGAACGGGACCGCGTGCGTTTTGATAAATTTGATTCAAATGCGGTTGTTGGCTTTGATGATTCATTTTGCTTTCTATTATTTAACAATTTATTGCAGAAAATAATAGGTTTTAAAATAGTGGTCATTTTTGGCATATTTTTAGATATTCTACACCAATTCTAATAGTATCAGGAAATCCCGTTCATTACATATCACATACAGTCACATTAAAAAAATTCAGATGTTTGGTTGCACTTTTAATAGACTTTCCAGCTTTAATAGTCAGTCAGTCAGTTCATAAATTCATTTTTTACGCTAAAAAATATTCAACCTAAAACTAGTTGTTATTAATAAAATGAATAGTCAGTCAGTCAGTTAGTCAAAGTTTTTAGGGTTCCGTACCTCAAAAGGTAAAAAAGGAACCCTTATAAGACCAATCTCTTGTTCGTCTGTCTGTTTGTATGTTTTATATGTAAATATTATAATAACATACTACAAAATCCAACAAATATTCTTACAGACGATTATAATTAATACAACCGAGGGTCCCTAATTAAATAAGCTACGGGACCCTTTATGCAATAAAACTGCATTCAGTATATGTAATTTGATTTTTATTTTGATCCCATTTGTCTGACTGATTATCCCCGAGGCACTTTTAGTTAACTTTTGTTATTATTTTCGGGGTTTTCGGTGGTTTCTATTATTATATACCACGATGTATGCCCTAGTGGTAAATATTACATACCGCGATGTATGCCCTAGTGGTAAATATTACATACCGCGATGTATGCCCTAGTGGTAAATATTACATACCGCGATGTACTTTTATTATGAAGATTGGGTTCAAATGACGACCCAGTTGGCACAATGGTCACCATGCCGGACTGCTAAACACAGGGTCGCGGGTTCGATTCCCGCCTCAGACAAGTATTTATGCTTAGATATTTGTCTGTGGTCTGGTTGTTTATATGTATTATAAGTATATATTTACAAAAGAAAAGTATCTTAGTAGTATATCCGTTGTCTAGCACCCATAACACAAGTCTAGTAACTTAGCTTGGGGCTAGATGGCGATGTGTGGAATGTCCTGCAATATTTATTATTTTTATTTATTTTTTATTTTTAAATCCCGGCCTAATGAATTTCTAAATGGTTGTTTGTGAAGTCGGTTTACCAACGAAAATTTTACGTGATAACGTCCAAAGAAACCGATGAAAAACGGTTGTTTTTATCATTTACTAGAGACCCGCCCGGCTTCGCACGGCTATTATTATGCATGTACTATACATATAAACCTTCCTCTTAAATCATTCTATCTATTCAAAAAAATCGCATCAAAATCCGTTGTGTAGTTTTAAAGATTTAAGCATACAAAGGGATATAGGGACAGAGAAACCGACTTTGTTCTATGTAGTGACTACACATTTTAGTCTCACTTTCGCATTGTTAATGCGATTTACCGCGGAGAACTAGTAGACCCCTTATTACGAGCTAATTTCATATACTTACAAAAAAAATATTTAATTGTATTAAAGAAAGGTACTTACTTACCCAGGTAACTGAAAGTATCTAATTATAACCTCAGGAAAAGCATCCTCAAATGAAAATATTATAACAAAAAGAACTAATTACTGTCAACAAAGTCAAAAGCAACTGTTCTACCAACATTCAAATTAAAATTCACATGTGAGAGCTCGCAACATAACAAAGCTGACAATTTTTCCTTGTTATAAAAAAACCTTTGTGATATAAGCGCACACTTCAAAGCGCTTTTACTGAGATTGAATTAAGTTATAAAATGTAAAATATATCATGTGACTCGTCTTTAAAACAAGCCAAGTGCGTTTTCTAGAAAAATCGTTATGGTGGGATTTGTTTATAGTTTGTACCAAAAAAGTTGTGTTGTTGGGAAAGAAAAATAAAAGTTGTTCGATTCGATCAACCTACTACGTAGTCAAACTATGCCGCAATTTTAGCTGTGTTTTTTTTAATGTTAGGTAATACCTACCTTTTACATTCTTACATGAAAACTCATAATGTTCAGTTAAAACTCGTAGATTTTTATTTAAGTAATACTTTATCTAATTATTATTTATTTTCTAGGTACGCAGTATTTGAGTGATTCACTGAGCAATCATTGTTAAGGATAAACCGACGCAGTGATTTTATTTCAAAACATATTTTTAAAATGTTAAAGTGCATCGTTGTAATATATTATTTTATTACGCTTCGAACTTCACTCGTCAGATGCAAATCGAATGAATTTGTCTACTATATCAACAGAACAAATACCTGAGGTAAAATGTTTTCGCAGTTGCAAAGAATAAGTAGGTAAACGTAAAAGGTACACTTGGTAATTTTTTAACATTTTTTAACCGACTTAAAGAAGTAAGTTCTTACGAAGGAGTGCAATGTAATAATCAATTACCCACATATATAAAAAATGTTACTTCGTTTGATACTTTTAAGACTCAATTAACAGAATACATATTGGATAAATATTAGCTAATTAGGTTTATTAGGCACATAATAATAAGTATATAATTTAGGTCATTTTAGATATATACTTACCTACTTGTATTACCTACATACTTGCACACATTGTCTTAAATAGGCATTCCGCGATGTTTATTTAGTTTTTAAGTTAAGCTATGTATTCTCTATTAAGTGACATGTACTTGTCTTTTTGAGAATAAATTCTTTAAACCTTAGTTCTCAATTTGTCAATGTTCACCGATTACTCTACTAAGACGGCTCAACAGATTAAAATGATTATTTTTGAATTAATAAGGGCATTTCTCATGGGCGGGGTCCACTAAAAAAATTAAGGTTTCTAATGAGGATCTTCGGAGTGATGAACAGAATGGTTCTTGATGTCATGAAGTTCTTTCTTGATTCCACTTTCATCAAACCCTAAAGCCCTGATGAAATGGAATAAAATGACTTGTATCTTGTCACTTTCTCGTTGATATTTATGGACTTAATGTAGGGTCCTTCTTGTAAATTTTCTCGGGTCTTTTAATCGTAAACGAGGTAAGATAAATAAAAATACGCAATCCTACTAATATTATAATGTTAAAGTTTGTGTGTGCGTGTGTATGTTTGTTACTCCTTCACGCAAAAACTACTGGACCGATTGCGATGAAACTCGGTATCTAGATACCTGGAGACCTGGATTAACACATAGGCTACTTTTTATCCCGACGTTCCCACGGGATCGGAAATTACGCGGGTGAAACTGCGTTGCGCAGCTAGTTAAGTATAAAGGGTATAATATGGGAAAATAATTAGGTACTATAAATATAAATTGTGTGAATTTAAAAAGTTTATTAGGTTCCTTCTGTTAAAATTGTAATAGGCTTACATAATCTTTGACAAAAGCCGTCTCCAGAGACCCCACGTTGAATCAGTTGAAGCCTAGATTTAGTAAATTTAGTAGATTTCCAAGTCTCCGTCGGTTTCTTGGGGCGCGCTATGCAAATTTTACTTTTCTTATGCATTCGCACTGGTTCGAAAACATACATATTTGAAACTATACCTACCTCTTTCCTGCATTTTGCTTTTGAATTGAAATATTATTTCCAATTTACGTGGATCTCAATTCAAATCAAATCAATTTATGTGTAAACAGAGATAAAATTTAATCTTATGAGTGACTAGATATCAAGTTTCATCGCAATCGGTCCAGTAGTTTTTGCGTGAAGGAGTAACAAAAATACATACCTACACACAAATTTTCAAATTTATTTTATTAGTAGGATAAAAAATCCTTGCTACATCTTCTACCTCATCGTCCCCATCAGGTGAGGTGACGTCAAATGCCCATTTAGCATTAAAAAATAATAATAATCTGGTAAAGATTAATAAATAAACAAAAGACAAACAGAATAAGAATCAAGAATATTTATTGAAAAACTGTGTGTGATTATAGTAGGTAGATATCAACAGTTTGTCCATCCCGGACATACAATAATGAGTTACTTAAGTAACTTTATTTATACTAAATACAAAACAATATATTGTAGACTAGCGACCCGCCCCGGCTTCGCACGACTATATTATGCATGTATTATACATATAAACCTTCCTCTTGAATCACACTATCTATTAAAAAAAACCGCATCAAAATCCGTTGCGTAGTTTTAAAGATTTAAGCGTACAAACGGAAATAGGGACAGAGAAAGCGACTTTATTTTATACTATGTAGTGATTAAACATTTAATAACCGTGGAGTGTTAAAGTCTAGAATAGGTAGATACCATCTAGGCGAGTATGCTACATTATTTTTTTTAATAATTAAGTACCTACTAAAGATTGATGAATAAACAAAAGACAAACAGAGTAAGATATAGATAGATAACTTTATTTGTAAAACACAGAGCAACTTATAACACAATATACCTACACAAAGCAAATTAATAGCTAGAAAGTATATGTAAGATAACAGTGTAGGTAGATCTTAATAACAAAATAAAAAAAACATTTACAATGCCAAAAAATCTGTGTATTTTAGGGCCCAGTGCGTAGATCAGAGGGTGTAGACAGAATCCCCAATGAGGATGTCACAGCCCGTGACATTTGCCGACTTGTTTGGACCGAAAGGGTTTTATAAAATCTTGTACTGAAATACGAACAACTGAAGTCCTTGATTGGATTATTCCGTTTCGAGTGAAGTTTTGAAATAGCTATGTTAAACGGTTTTGGAATTTTGTTAATTGATTTATTCGTACTTAAAGTAAGTTGGATGAGTTTTGCTAGCGCTATTTTAGTAGAATTTTTAATAAATAGGTGTAGGTACTTTCTACTTCTTTTTTTTTTATTGGTTGCAATGGTAGGTACTGTTCTCCAATTTTCTTCTTTAAGCGCTTAATAGAAACACTTAATTTTATACAACACTAAAAAAAAAAAACAGAAAAC
Source organism: Idaea aversata (assembly GCA_907269075.1). Taxonomy (NCBI): domain Eukaryota; kingdom Metazoa; phylum Arthropoda; class Insecta; order Lepidoptera; family Geometridae; genus Idaea; species Idaea aversata. The sequence goes on from OU026103.1 coordinate 6,352,058, forward strand.
GAAACGCTTATTAACTAAAACATTGTACAAATAGGCGACCTTATTGCTTAAAACAATTTGTTCCAGACAATCTTAGGATCAAAATAATCTGTTTAGCTTGACTGGTTGGTTGTGTACTTTAACTAGGCTCTACACAAAGTAATATTTATTTCCCTAAGTATAATTTTCAAATCGTAAGCACTGGCTGAGTATTTACATCCTATACTATACTAGCGACCCGCCTCGGCTTCGCACGGCTATATTATGCATGTATTATACATATGAAACTTCATCTTGAATCACTCTATCTATTAAAAAAACCGCATCTAAATCCGTTGCGTAGTTTTTAAGATTTAAGCATACATAAGCATACATAGGGATATAGGGACATGGGGACAGAGAACGCGACTTTGTTTTTTACTATGTGGTGATGATAACCACTATCAAAGGCACTATCAAGGCACTATCGTAGGGTGTACTATTTTGGCTTAAAACAAATACTTATATCAAATTTATCCAATAAAAATCCTAATCCATTGTTCCCTGAATTTTTTCGTTCATACCTACAAGATTTTTTAACTCTAACAAAACAATTGCAGTAAAATACCTAAAACTTTATCTTTTAACGCAAGCAAAGTCTTGGGTAGAAGCTATTTTAACTATTTTAAATTGATCTCATTATTTTACCCATAATAATCACCATGTGTTCCATACATACACAATAATGTTCTATTAGACCCAAATCATGACTACCCACTGAATAACCACAAAAGATTAAATAATACAAAAGAAATAATTTTCAAATGTACTGAACTGTAAGTATTTAAATTTGAAATTAGTTGAATTATTCATTTTATTATTACACTAATAATGACATTTAATGCAATTCATAGAATGACCATTAAGAAACTTTACCGAGTTACTTTTCTAAACTATTAAAATTTTCGTAGCCTCTACAATGAGAACAACATGGCTGCGAAAGCAGCCAAGCATAAGTATAAGTATAAGCGTATAAGTATAGCTTCTTCTTATGGCTAAGATAGCTACATAAATACACTTTTTTCCACAGTGACAACAACATGGCTATGAAAGCTATATAATTAAATAAAAAAATATTATACATATACATTTCTTTTGTAAATATATACTTATAATATATAGAAACAACCAGACCACAGACAAATATCTAAGCATAAATACTTGTCTGAGGCGGGAATCAAACCCGCAACCCACCAGCTTGGCACCATTGTCCCAACTGGGTCCTCAATTAATAATAGGCACTTTCTATCTACTACATTTTCGTAGCTCTACAGTGACAACAACATGGCTTCGAAAGCTACATAACAACTGTAGGTACTTCGTATTTACTACATTATTGTAGCTCTTATGGCTAAGAAAGCTACATTAATACACTTATGTACTACATTTTCGTAGCTCTACAGTAACAACAACATGGCTACGAAAGCTACATAATAAGTATAGGTACTTCGTATCGATTACATTTTTGTACCTCTTATGGCTAAGAAAGCTACATAAATACACTTATGTAATACATATTCGTAGCTCTACAACAACATGCCTACGAAAGCTACATAATTATTACCTACTTCTTATCTACCATATTTTTGTAGCTCTTATAGCTAAAAAAACTAAATAAATACACTTATGTACTTCATATTCGTAGCTCCACAGTGAAAACAACATGGCTATGAAAGCTTCATAATTAGTAAAAGTACTTCTTATCTACCATATTTTTATAGCTCTTATGGCTAAGAAAGCTACTTAAATATACTTTTATAGTACATTTTCCTAGCTCTACACTACAGCAACAAAGCTACGAAAGCTACATAATGACTTTTTATGTAGGACTTACAAACTTATTTTTGGTAAACTAATTCTAACTTGTTTTAGCTTTTTTAGCGTACGAAAACTTCATGAAAAGTAAGAAAGAATTTTAAGAAATTAGACCTATAAAAGTTTTAAAAAGGCTGTTTAATTTTGTACTCCTTAGTAACTGTGGCGACGCTTCAACTCGCCACCAATAGATGGCGCCACTAAGCTGATCGTAGTTTTTCTAAAGATAAGCTCATATTATACAAGTTCCAACGAAACATCGTTGGGCCGCGGCCTACCGGGTTTAACACTTGCACGGTGGAAGATCTTCCCTTTGGAGGTACAGTCAGCTGCATAATTGCAGCCCCCGGTAGAGTTCGAAAATTACTATTATTGAAATGTTTTCATTCTAATCATTTGTGTTTGATAAATTCATGAGTTAGAAGACTTTAAACTGCAATTAAAGCAGGTGCCTAGAATCTTGCTTGTGTTGAAAACATTATTATAACAGCCGTTTTGCAGCTATAGGTACGGTGGGTTTGCAACTATGCAGCCGACCGTACATACCTCCAAGTACCTCCAAACTGGTCACCCCGACGTGATATTATGTAGTCTGTATCTGTAGGAAATCAATATCACGTTTAAAGAGACACTAACGCAGGTAAAACCGCGGGGCACAACTAGTAAATCACTCTACATAGTCTACACTAATATTATAAAGAGGAAAACTTTGTTTGTTTGTTTGTTTGGTTGTAATGAATAGGCTCAAAAACTACTGGACCGATTTTAAAAATTCTTTCACCATTCGAAAGCTACATTATCCACGAGTAACATAGGCTATATTATATCCCAATACTCCCACGGGAACGGGAACTACGCGGGTGAAACCGCGGGGCGCAGCTAGTATAAAATAAAGTCACTTTTCGCCGTCCCTATATCCCTATTTTCCTACGTCTTTGTATGCTTAAATCTTTAAAATTACCCAACGGATTTTGATGCGGTTTTTTTAATAGATAGAGTGATTCAAGAGGAAGGTTTATATGTATAATACATGCATAATATAGCCGTGCGAAACCGGAGCAGGTCGCTAGTATATATATAAAACAAAGGAAAGACATACATTATTATTGTTAACGGCCGACTAATTCAACACAATCGGTTCATCGTCGAACCGCGTACGTATTCTGGAAATTAAAAACGCAATTCGCATTGAAATCGTCGTTGCGATTCCGCACGAATGGCGATCCAAAATGGAAAGTTAACAACCGCGGTAAATAACCACAAATCACAGTTAGCTAACACCGCGGGCGACGATTTAAATTTGTGTGTTCGCCTTGTGTTTGATAACTTTTGGTAGTGTTTTAAATATTTTCTTTTATTATTTTTTTGGTAGGTATAAAAGACAAAAGTTAATAACTAGTTAATAAATTTCTGGAACCACAAAGGTACAGGATATTGGGCATGCCTACTCCATCCTCACACAAAAAGGACATATTAAAAAAAAGCTTTTAAAACAGGTCTAGTTGCTAAAAAAAGGCCGTTTACAAGTGCAAGTACTAAGTACCTCTATCACATGTGCCCCTATATTGAGGATCTTACTTATCATAATACTTACGTCTAAACTTATGTCAAAAAAATATCAATGGAAACATTTCCTACCATCAAAATCAACACGATGTCTTGCGCAACACTGAATCAAAAAAGACCCATCAATGACGTATTATTATTTTTAAATTCATACGTCAAACCTTAACACAAACATTCAAATCAACTCTCTACCTTATGTTCTTCAGAATAAGGATATTTTGAATGACTAATATAAGTTTGTTTCTTATTTAATGACGTCATATCATGTGCACTTGTTCGTGGGTGCTACACGGTCGGTGCGTGGCGAATTTGCGGTTTTTAGAATTTCCAACGATGAGTCGAATTTTTCTTTAACCGTGACGAATTCGTTGGAGATGTGGTAGGTATTTATTATTAATGGGTTTTTCTTAATGTGTAGATAATATGGTATTCAATTGATAGAATATTTAGGTACTCAGAATTCTCTATTTGTCTGACTTATAAGTAGGTAAGTAAACGTATAAATATAAAATTCTAAGTCCTGTCTGATTGACTGATTTATCAACGCAGTACTCTAAACAATGGACGACGGATCAGGTTATTAAGCAATTATGACGTAGGCATCCGCTAAGAAAGGATTTTCAAAAATTCAACTCCTACGCGGATGATGTCGCGGGTATAATAAAAGCTGGCAAATAATGGGTGTATCCAAGTATTAATTACTATATATATAACTTCCCTACGTGTTATGTACTAAAATACAATCTTCTAAAAAAGTACTAAAAAAGACTCATCAAGAAATCTCTGAAATAACAATCTTATCTTATATGACAGACGTACTAAAAAGCATACAAAAAACGCTTTAAAGAGTCTACATTCCTTAAAGCGTTTTTTGTTTGAAAAAAAAAAACAATGCGCCTTTCCCATATTGGTCAACAAAAATTAAGAGGCTGGAGAAGCAATAGGGCCCTGCACAGGATAATCAATCTTAAGGTGGGACCGCACAGCTCTGGCTGATGGTACCTAAGCGAACACTTTGAAATGAATTTTGGAAAGTCTCTATATAAAATTCACACCAGTTTTCATAGCACAAGCTCTGCTTAGTTTTAACTAGATGGCCCTGTGTATATAAATAAATCAATATTGCTGGACATTGCCTGCAGCGCCATCAAGCCGCAATCTAAGTAATTAGACTTGTGTTTTGGTGACCATAAAGGTAAGGTATAGAATACTTATTAACTTTTTTGTTAATACCTAATAATATTATTATGCACGTATATACGTGCAAATACGTGCAGACACACTTCACCCAAACCATAGATAACAAATACTAAATTTACAGAAAGAAATATTTTCAAATACTTGTTCGATGGCGGGAATCGAACCTGCTACCCTTCTACGTCACCAAAGATTTATTTATTTAACTAAATAGATACTTCTTGTTGTCTATACTTACACCTATTTATTCAAACTACCACACATCCAGTGAACCGGAAACGACGTCACGTCGCGCGATGAATGGTGACGTCATCCGGCGCTCGCGCCGCAACCAAACTAATGCCTTTCTACTTCCGGTCGCGATTTATCGCATACTACAGCCTAACCAAGTTAACTTTGCAAACGGAATTCGGTAGAACTAGAAATGTGCTTAGAGAATTGTTTGTTTTGCACAGACGCTAGCGCCAATTTAAATGTAAGAGTAAGTTAGTTGGGGTGTAAGAAAATATTGCGGTTTATGAGATACACGAGGCCCGGACGTTTTATATCCTATTTTATTTGCAATTGTTGGCAACACGCAAAACCGTTTTGGTAATCGTTTACGGAAATACAAACGTTTATTTGGTTTTAAATGAGTCTATTTTGTGACAGTCAATGAATTGTGTTAAAACTTTTCTGATATTGGCTTTTACTAAACTAGATGATTTAACTTTAATCCACGCTATTCATGATGTTGTAGTTCCGGGGACTTGTATTAGATGTAGTAAGCTTGCCCCGAACCTTTTCTACCTACTTATACTACTCTGGAGTCTGGAGTCAACTAGGCCGAGGGCTTTATTATCACGATATGATTTGCTCCGTCATTCCGTTTTCTTACCGTATGGGAATGTAATCAATTACCTGCGTATCTCTCTCCTGACGTGTACAATTTGGGAGTCTTCAAGTCGCGAGTGAATAGGTATCTTCTAGGAAGGCGTGCTACATCTTAGGCCGCATCGTCACATACCATCAGGCGGGTGTGATAGTTGTCAAACGCTAACCTATCATATATATATAAAAAAAATGTTTTCCTTCACCGTAAGAGCAACATAAATAACGCACATAAATCTATTGGTGGACAATTGCCGAGATTAGAACCCACCACCTTCAGAATGAAAGCCGAGGTACCTACCGCTGGGCCAACACCGCTCTCAATAAATATAATCAAACATTATCAAACTTCATCGTAAGCGCATCATAAATTTGCGCACATTAGTCCATTAGTGCACTGTTGCCGGAATTAGACCCACCTTCGAAATAAAAGCAGAGGTACAGTCGGCTGCATAATTGCAGCCCCCGATAGAGTTCGAAAATTACTATTATTGGAATGTCTTCATTCTAATAATTTTGGTTGATAAATTGATGTGTTAAAAGACTTTAAACTTTAACTGAAGCAGGTGTCTAGAATCTTGCTTGTTTTGAAAACATTCTTAAAGCAGCCGTTTTGGAGTTCTTCGGTGGTTCTAGAATTATGCAGCCGACCGTACATTCGGCTGCATAATTACAGCCCCAGGTAGAGTTCGATAATTACTACTAATGAAATGTTTTCATTCTAATAATTTTTGTTTGATAAATTGATAAATTTTTAATTTGAAACTTTAACAAAAGCAGGTGTCTAGAATCTTGCTTGTGTTGAAAACATTCTTATAGGAGCCGTTTTGGAGCTCTACGGTGGGTCTGCAATTATACAGCCGACCGTACATTCGGCTGCATTATTACAGCCCCAGGTAGAGTTCGAAAATTACTACTAATGAAATGTTTTCATTCTAATAATTTTTGTTTGATAAATTTATGAGTTAGAAGACTTTAAACTTTAACTAAAGCAGGTGTCTAGAATCTTGCTTGTGTTGAAAACATTCTTACAACAGCCGTTTTGGAGCTACCACTGCGCCAACACCGCTCTCAATAAATATAATCAAATATTATTATATTCATCTTATTAGATGAACATGTCAGCAAACAGGCTTTACGTACGTCAGTTCATTAACGTACAGTTTAAGATGTTAAATAAACACGAGAAATATTATTGTATAACGGGATGGTTTTATGCAATAAGTAAACAAACAATAAAGGATTTTGTTAATAGCTAAAACTGCTTGAAAATTTTAGGAATGATACTAAGGAATGAATGACATTGTCCTAATGTTGACTTTGTGAAAAAACCATATCTTTCTTATAATTTGGATAAATGGCAAAAAATTAAACTAACAAAGTTAATTTTTGTATTTTATAAATTTGTTTCATACTTATAACAATTTTACCTACTTAATTTTGGATAGGAAAATTTTAATTTTGGATAAAAAAAGAACTGAGTTCATTGCGAATTTTTATTCGCTGTTTGATGAAACCAATCTGCAATAATTTATGAATTTTGTGTTTTCCTGACAAAGATACGAGTCTTTTTGTGATGTTATTTTTATCTTTTTTATTACAGGAAAAGATAAAATACAATCACAATAAAAAAAATTGGTTTTTAATTTTTTTAAAAACCTAATTTTTTATTGTGATTGTATTTTATATTTTACAAGTCAACAGAGAGCTAAATCTTAAAAGACACCAAAATCAACAGTTAAAATAAAACATGATATTTTTAAATCTTTTACTTGTACAATTTTGATACTGTCTCAGTCTGTTACACCACCATCCTCAGCCCCCCATAGATTAAGAACGCTAATCAGTAGGGTGAAAACTACCCTCGATACACCCCAAACTTTTCATCGAGGGCGAAGTGTTAAAAACACAATAAGATATAATACACTAAAACCAAAATAATATAACTCCTATAAAAATATATTTTAAACAAAACTCACCCTTATTTCTTTAATATTTTGAGTGTGTAGTTTAATTTATATAGAGTTATAATAAAATTGTAAAAGTTTTGTTATAATTCGCAACGCCTTCAAAGTGTCATATCAGTCATAGTGATATAAAATACATATTTTGAAAGTACTATTACTTTTGACGTTTGAATGGGGTACAATTTAGTATGAGCCGTTTATTTCATTTTAAATGGTGATAAATATTCATGACGCAATGATGGGGCTTTTTTATTGTTGTTAACTGTTTTAAATTTGAAACGAAATTTCTGAACAAAGTTTAGAGTCCTGAATACCTATTGAGTTCACTTTTTATCGCCTATCTGTCTGTTTTATATAATATTTTTGGGAAACAGAAGTTGAACCTATAGGAATAGAAGCTAAACCGTAGTAGTAACCGTACGTGTGAAGGAAAAATAACGGCTAACATGATAAAAAGCTAGATCAAAAATAAATAAACATTTTTTTTTCATTTATATTTAAAAAAAAAATAACTTAGGTCCTAATTACGATAGAATAATCTCAGTATTTAGTAACTAGAATAAATAACTTAAATCCGCTCCAGATAAACGGATATTTTTTTTCATAATCCCAAAGTTAAACTCGAGACATCATGTTGCCAAAAACACACGACAACACAATGAAAATCTACCTACCCACAATACAACAAGGAAATTTTATGTGAAGCGATTATTATTTAAATCTGCCGACGGGATGTTTCTGCAATTTAAATGACAATACGGAATCTGTGGGGTCCGAATATATGTACCTACATCGGTTTATTTTCAATTTCTAAAATGTCATGATAAAGAGGAAATTGTATGAGGATTCTTTGAACGAAAATTTAGACTCGTTGTAAGTACAAGTACAGTCACATTACCAATTAGCTGAACCCCACGTGACCCAGAGCTCATTCGCATATCTGCAAAAAATATAGTATTTAACTAGTTTTGTTTTTTTTTTATATTGTATATTGTATTGTATAGTATATTGATTAAAAAACACAGAGTCGGGTAACGTTAACGTTACAACCTTATAGATTTGCGAGTGAGCTCTAGGTCACGTGGGGTTTAGCTAATTGGTAATGTGACTGTACTATTGGTAGAGTCTAAAATTTCGTATACGGGCTGTTTTTCGCAACTCTTTAGCCCGCTTTGCGTGAAGATGGAGTAGGCTTGTCTTGCACCTATGCACAGAGCTTAGTCGAACAGTGGAAATAATTCGTCAGTATGTCTGGAGTCAACTAAGGCCCGAATTTCATTATGATGTTTTCCTTCACCGTAAGAGCAATGTCAATTAGTGCACAGAAATCTACCAATACTATTATTGAACGAATAAGTACTTATAAAAAGCTTTATTCAAGACATTATTTTTTATTTTGAAATGTTCAAAAGTAATTATTTAGGTAGGTATTAACACCATGATAAACCGTAGCTTACCTAGTTTCTACTGATTTTTTATTCGTCAAACTAAATCATCATCATCCGAGCGATTCGTCAAACTAAATAACATGTAGGTATTATTACTGTTGGAATTTTTTTTAGATCCCTTAAAATACAAATCCTTCTTTAAAATGCCAGTAAATATTTCCTATGTAAAAAAATTGCAATAAATTGAAGCGGCCACGTGGCACCTCGGAAGTAACGGACGGACGTCATCTATTACACGCCTATCTTACTTGACAATCTCGATTTTAATGGCCGAAATATTTTAAAGTAAAATTTAGTAAAGTTTAACATAGCTTGTAACTTAGATTGGGGTGGAGCTAGAAGTAATTTTGTAAAAAAAGACCCAATAATAAATCCAAAAATATTTTTGCTAAACAAACCCCATCCCCATGTTTTGTTTTAAATAGCTACATCTAATCCATAACATAATTTGTCTTTTATACTTTCTCGTTATTATAAACTAGGTTTAGTGTAGGCGTTTGTCTTTTTCTTAGAGACATAAGAGTAACCGAAGACCTGAATCTGATAGAGAATGCCAAGTTTCGCAAAGTTCCTTTTCACCAAGCCGTGGTGAGTAAATTTTTGTTGCAGTCAGTGTATGTTCTCATCCGTTTAAGTGAATGTCGACGGCCCAGACGAAAAAAGGCGTAAAGTCACTTTACGTAGAATTTTTTTTATTGCATTTTCGGATTCTATACGTACAAATCTATATCCTAATTTTTTTTCAGAAATTTAAACCCATAAATAACTGAGATATTCAATTAGACGTTTGACCGTCGTTTGACCTATTCCGCAAATTATCAGGCGAATAAAGTCATCTTAACATCATACCGACAGTCAAAAAGTAAAAACATGGGCGAAAAAACAAGTTACAAAATCTTACGCCTTTCTTCGTTTGAAAAATAAAAGCTAACTAGTGGTATTAAGTTAACGCTCTGTTTTTCGCCCAAAGGAAAAATAAGGTACAAACTCTTACGCCTTTCTTCGTCTGAAAAATAAAAATTAGCTAGTGTTATTGAGTTAACGCTCTATTGTTCTCCCAAAAACAATGTCTTGACTAAAACGCAAGTGATTTTACAAATAGAATAAATGCAAATATTCAACGTAATATAGGTTTCTGTATAATTCTTAATATATATAAATCTCGTGTCACAATGTTTGTCCTCAATGGACTCCTAAACCACTTAACCGATTATAATAATCAAATCAAATCAAATCAAATATCTTTATTTTCTTTGGATACTTAATACTTAAAAGTATACAGGACCACATAAAAACGTCTTAAAAACTAAGTTAGGATGTGTGCCTTCGGAACGCGCCCACCAATGAGAAGAAGGCACAAGAAACTCATGGGGTTTTTTTTTTCATGTGGTCACGCTCACAATGGTCAATATTACAGTATTTGAAAGTATTATTTGAAATGGAGCAACTAAAGTCATGTCCATGGGTTCTTATCATTAAGATAAGACGAAGTATCATAGTATGCCTTACTGCACAATCTATGCTTTATAAAAGTTTTGAACCTGTTAATGGACATGTCATATACATCTTTAGGTAATTTATTATAATAGAGCACACATGTACTATTAAACGACCTGTTTATTTTCCGGAGCCTACTACCGGGCACGGTAAGTTCACCCTTATTTCTTAAATTGAAATTATGAATATCGCTGTTTTTACGGAAAATATCAGGATTTTTGTGAACGTAGAGCAAGTTTTCGTAGATATTATGTGAATAGAGCGTTAATATATTTATCTCTTTAAATTTTTCTCTAAGTGATTCCCTGGGGCCCATTTTGTAGATAGCTCGGACAGCTCTCTTTTGCAATATGAAAATAGCATCAATATCTGCAGCACACCCCCACAGTAGGATGCCGTACGACATGACACTGTGGAAGTAGCCGAAATAGACTAGGCGAGCAGTCTCAATGTCCGTGTATTCGCGAATTTTCTTAACGGCGTAAGCGGCAGAACTAAGTCTATTGGACACCATGTGCAGTTCGATCCAACTTGAGAGATAGGATAGCTTACATCCCGATATTCCCACGGGATCGGGAGTTACGCGGGTGAAACCGCGGAGGGCAGCCAGTTCGTTGATAAAATATTGATGCACTAACTGAATATTTTTTAAAATGCTTTATATAATTAACGTTACTTTCTATACAACTAGACTTTCAAACGTTATTAATATGTAAACAAAGTTAATGTTTATTTGAAGTAGATGATTTTCAGTACTTTGTCGGAAAAGGTCAGAAACATCGGTTTGTTTACTTTTACTTTAATTAGAATGGTTACAAACCAATTACTATAACTAAGGACGACAAAACATACATTGTTATCTATCCCTCGCAAATCATACACCTTTCCATTCCGTCCGCAAACAAATGACATTCAGGATAGACGATCAGCAGAGCGTTAAGGAACTTGAGAGCACAAGATGAAGGGGACTGCCCTTGTGACACTGTTCTGGACGACGACGGCAACGCTAGCAGTTTGTGCTTTCGGCCCCATAAATAATTGTCAGAGACAAACAGTTTACATAAGATGTCATGCGGGTTCGACGAGGCGATAGTTCCTCTCAGGACTTTTAGCGCTGTGATGGTTTTGATAAGAGCTCGCCGGACTTCCAAGGATTTATACCCTAAGGATCCCAACAGGTACCTACTTTATTGGATACAGATAAGGGTAGTAACCATAGATATTTTGGTACACAGACGGTTCGAAAACTGAGTCTGGTATTTATTCAGAATCTTCACAACTATGGAGTAGTTTGGGTCAATACACTACGGTTTTCCAGGCTGAGATGTATGCAACCATAGCATGCGCAGAGGAAAATCTAAAAAGGAGTGTAGAGAACATGACCATCTACATTCTTAGCGACAGTCAAGCGTCCCTAAAGGCCTTAAATTCCTGCCAGGTCAACTCAAAATTGGTCCTGAATGCGGTGAAAACCCTAAACAAGTTGGGCCGCAGGAACAAACTACGATTACTATGGGTCCCAAGCCATGTAGGAATAACAGGAAATGAGAAAGCTGATGAGCTAGCAAGGACAGGATCGGCAAGTGCTATGCTTGGACCTGAACCATGTATGGGCCTGCCAGCATGCACAATCATAAAGGCCGTAAAGGATTACGCTGATAAGAAACACACGCAAGAGTGGGAAATCAGTCAAGGGTTACTACATTCGAAGAAATTTATAGGAAGCAGCACCAGAGGGGCTTCTAAATTTATATTGAACAACAGTAGAAGCAAAGCACGAGCCTTGTTGGTGCCTTGACAGGACATTACGGAACCAATGACATGCTTTTAAAAATGAAGTAAACTTCAAATAATTACTGCAGAGCCTGCGGTGATGTCAGGGAAACTATGGAGCACATACTGTGTGAATGCGACGTCTTAGCAGCGAAGCGTGTGAGCCTCCTTGGGAATGCGTATCCCAAACCGGAGGAATATAGGTTTCTTCCTCTCAGTGGGATCACCGCGTTAATCGACCACTTCTTCAAAGAGTAAGAAACATGAAGGTAGGGGTAAACACAAAAGATCCTATTGGGTCGAAGTGTTGCTGGCAGTTTGTCAGCCCCCAATATATAAGATAAGATAAGACAGAGTATTTTGTACAAAATTCTTAGTAAGGCTTTTTGCACCTTTTCAAGTAAGAGGGCATAAGTAGACTTATGATACAGTTCCAAATACAGGCACCAGTTTCGAGTTTACTACGCACTAAGGCACTAAAGATGAGACCTCAGTGTCAGCAAAATCGCGAGCACTCCTGATGACGAAACCTAGGCGTCTAATTGACTCTTTCGCCAGAGCATTTACGTGAGGATTGAAAGTGAGCTGAGTGTATAAGGCCACGCTCAGGTCCCTAACACTGGATTTCCTCGAAAGTATGCAATTATTTAGGCTATAGTCAAAAACGATTGGACGTTGCATACGTCCAAAGGTATAGAATTTTACTATGTTAAAATCCATTTTATTTCTGCCGCTCAACAATAGAATCAACATCACGTTGAAGCACCTCACCATCTGCTTTGACCGTATCTATCTCTGTATAGAGTTATAAGTCATCTGCATACAGTAGGTATCTGGCAGCACTGATAACTTAAGGGATGTCATTTACCATAATTAAGGACAAGAGAGGCCCAAGTAATGAGCCCTGATTTACTCCAGATCACGTATGAAAAGGTTGGGACTCATATAAACCTATAGTCTAACGTACTGTTGACGGTCGCGCAGGTAGTCGGCGAGCAAACTGAGGAATTTGGGAGTGAAACCTATTGCGGTCAACTTTGCCAAAAGTATATCGTTATTTACCCGATCAAAAGCTTTCTGGAAGTCAAAGTAGAGGACGTCCACCTGACGTCCACCTTCGGTCTAAGCATGCCGTTTTTTCCTAAAGCCATGCTGTTTGCTACATAAGTATTTATTAACTTGATCGTATATATACAGAATGCGTTCAAAGACTTTTGATGGCCCTGACATTATAGAGATAGAATGATACTTCTCAACTCGCGCCTTGTCAGTTGTTTTCGGTATAGGGATCACTCTGGAAACTTTCCAAGGCTTCGGGTACACTCCAGACTCAAGTACCAGGTTATAAATAGGACATAATGGAGCACAAAGTTGAAAGATGAAAGTTGAAAGATGGACATTGAGACTGCTCCCCTAGTCTATTTAGCTACTTTCGCAGTTTCATGTCATATGACATCCTGCTGTGGGGATGTGCTGCAGATATTGACGCTATTTTTATATTGCAAAAGAGAGCTCTCCGAGCTATCTAAAAGATAGGCCCCAGGGAATCACATAGTTCCGATTGCAGCTCTAACAATCTTACTTACAGACGCATCTTTTAAAATTCAAATCTTTGGATTGTTTAATGTTACTGTGTTCCAACTTACTCAGATGACTAGCTGATCCCAGCCTCACCTCTATGTCAAGTGGTAGGTGGAATAAGTCGATCCGATCCAGTCCTTCAGTGGCTGCTACTGAGACTTCAAGTCCATTATGTCCGTTATCACTCTCCTGAGTCAGCACTACATCTAACCTTCTTCCATGCGCATTTTTCACAAAATTTCTTTCAAGACATAGTACAGACTGATAAAAGTAGCAATAGTAGGTATTATAGTTTAAAAAAAAAAGGTAAAACTTGTTTATTTTACCTGACTACGGCGAAGCCAAAGGGGAGGGTAATTAATGTGACTAACAAACTAGTTCCTATTATTTAACGATTATTTTATTAATAATTAAAACATTTACCTCTATTTACCACTAGTTACTAAATTCATTTCTATTTTCGGTGTACAAAATAGTTTGAGACTGAATTGTTTATGTGTGGTTGTTAAATTTTGATTAATCATAAATAAAAAATAATATTAAACATTGTTTTTTAAACTTTTTCTATACAAACTTACAACTACGTTACTCCTTACCATTTTGAATGAAATGAAAATTAGTAGGTAAAATAGATTCGCTTAAACAGTATAGCCCAATTCTCAGGCGAAAAATAGCGTAATCACCAAGCGCGCGGCACACATCCTAGCATATAGATAGCTATAAAGGTATGTAATCGTTTATTACTTAAAGATACGTCCAGCACTTTGAAACGAACAAAGGCGTAAAGTGACATTAAAAAACTTAGATCCACCTCGTCGTAGGCGAATATAAATGTTACTTGGTTTTTAGGGTATTTTAAGGAAATTACGCGGTATATATATAACATACTTATATCATTCGAAAGCTCTTTTTTTTTACGCATCCATTGATATAAAAATTATACATAATTCTCACAGCCACTCGTGTCCAGATCAATTTTAACGTTTTTTGGCTCTCCTGTAAAATTTGATTTTTCATTTAACCGCTTTATTCGTCTGGGCCGTCGATGTGTCAAATTCCATGTTTCTAGTTCCAACCAGTCTAAATAGATAGATAAACACATTATTGCACCATAAAATAAACATAAGAATGATTACTTAGAAATAAATACAGGGAAGGATCCTAGAGTGGCACAAAGGGTGGCTCTTCCAGATAATGATAAGGTCTAGGATGGAATTAAGGTGAAAGTGTACCTAAGCTCTCTCCATACAAACGTAGTCGACTGTTTCTACCCTGGATAGCTGAATAATGACACTAGCACAAATATTTTTGTTGCATAAAATCTATAACTGCCATGACTATGCCCCTATGTCTTGGTTTTTTTTCTTTTCTAATTATCATAGAAATTAAAATTAAAAAAAACAAAACATAGGAACATGATCAGTTAAGCAGTTAAGTATAAGTTTTATGCAACAATAGTACATTGTTATCCTAGGTGTGAAAGTCACTCATTACAAGTCCCGAGACGGAGTTTGGCGCCCGAGCGTAGCGAGGGCGCTAATAGTTCGAGGGACTTAATGAGTCTTTCACCCGAGGTAAACACTGTGCTTTTCATTACGAATAAAACATAAAATTCTTCCTAACAACGAGAGTGAATGAGAGACTATGAGACTCCATACCACATGAGTAGGTACTCATGTGTCCATACTACCTGATCCTCTTACAAGGTTGGGACCAAAGAGGTTATACCTACATTATGTAGTGTTTTTTTTAGGTTTCTGCTATTTGTATTCAATACTTAAATACGGCGGTACTTACCGAAGAAATTTTTATTTATGAGTTAATCCATCACTGGGAAATGACGCGAAGTCCGTAGATTTAACTTACAGTTTTTGTAACACGGTTTGTCTAGAAAATGTTATTTACACAAAATACACAATCATAAATAAAAACCAGAATAAACTTAACACAAAAACATAATAAAATAACAAAAAATGTGCCACGTGGTCACGCATGGTCATAGGTCGCTTTGACCATTTTCGTCTTTACATTTATTTTATTAAATAAGATATCTTGATCTAAATATACCTACTTGAATTTAATTACTGAGAAAAAAAGTTACTAAGTACTAAACTCTGGCAGTATGCATGAGCCGTGCCAAGCCATAATTATTATTCTTTGGTGTAAAAAAAAAAGCAAGGAGGTTAGGTTTTTGAAGTTCCTAATGCGTAATGATACTGATACTGGCTACATGCAGATTGCACAAGTCGTGCGAAGCCATAATTTGACATGACAGCTGTCAGTGAAAGCGAAAAGCCCTAGGGCTGGAAGTTTTATTTTCTACACGCTCTTCAGGCATATTTAGACCTACTTTCGGAGTATGAGTAATGAAAAAATATTTGCTCTAGTGTCATTATCCAGGAAGAAACAGTCGACTACGTTTGTATGGAGAGAGCGCCCGGTACCCTTTCCTCTAATGAAGATTTTTACCAATAGATAGGTAGGTAGGTATTTCTATAGGTACCTACAGCTCGTGTTCTAAAGCTGTGTAGCAGATGTGCAAGCCCACAGTGCGGTGATAGGATTTGCGTATACACTTCGTTACTCACGCCAGTAAGCCCCCTATTGATATAACTATATAAAATTGTGTTGTGCAATCGGTCTGTTATATCGAGATGAATTGGTAGACGATTAAAAACGCTTATTGTATGACTAGCGACCCGCCCCGGCTTCGCACGGCTATATTATGCATGTATTAAACATATAAACCTTCCTCTTGAATCACTCTATCTATTTAAAAAAACCGCATCAAAATCTGTTAGTTTTAAAGATTTAAACATACATAGGGATTTAGGGACATAGGGACAGAGAAAGCGACTTTGTTTTATACTATGTAGTGATTTGGTAGAATGTTTAAAAGTGTTGAGTCAATTTACTTGATTTGAGATAGAGCAAATATACCAATTTAATTTTTTATTTTTTTTTATTACAAAATACGTTTCTCTTTATTAAAAGAATAAAGAGACTAAGTACAGGTGGACATAAAAAAGAAAAAAATGTGGTGCTTATTTATGCTATGCAATACAATACAATATAAAATACAATGCAATAGCTATGCAATTATTCGGGCTTTGGCAGCTTTGGCGCGGCGACCGAATCAAGAAATTCCGTAACGAAAATAAAACGTAACACCCCCCACTCCGCCTACCATGTAGCTCGGCCGAGCGTTCGCTTAACGTGGATGTAGGTATATGGTACGACTGTAGGAATTTTTTTAAATTAATTAAATTTAAATTAAGCTATTGCATATCGAATGCTCGGCCGAGCTATATGGTAGGCGGAGTGGGGGGTGTTAGGTTATGTTTCGGTCGCCGCATAATAGCTATGCAATAGCTTAAAAAATAAAAATTAATGCGTTTTATTTTATTTTAATATGCATACTACTATATGCATATTTACAATTATTTCTGTGTATTATTATTGTATTAGATTGGTATTTTACAACCTTAGATTGTTTTTGGTTGAAATATGTAATAGACATAGCATTTACCACACAAGTCACATTCGTTTTAACTCGTATTTTAATAACAATAAAGACAAGGCCAGTATAATAATACAATGCTCATCATCGGGCTCTGCTCGCTCCGTTGGTTTTCAATCCCATCCTATTGCGCGTTTTTACTATTCTCTCCCGGACCGTGAGGGGAAATGAAAAGATTTCTCATGCATTTTTTTTCTTATAGATTAATCTTGCGGTTGAATTTTTTGTTGGTATTTTAGCTTTGAAATGGTTTTGATCAAATGAAGAGGTAATATTTTTTAGTTTTAATAAAAACTAGCGACCCGCCCCGGCTTCGCACGGCTATATTATACATATAAACCTTCCTCTTGAATCACTTTTCACGCAACGGAATTTGATGCAGTTTTTTTAATAGATAGCTATTAAAAAAACCGCATCAAAATCCGTTGCGTAGTTTTAAAGATTTAAGCATACATAGGGATATATGGACATAGGGACAGAGAAAGCGACTTTGTTTTATACTATGTAGTAATAGTGATATCCAGAAATTAAATGCAAATGATTATCTTCAGTGTTACTCTCTTGTCTCTAAGACAACACAAGACCTTGTACATACTCGTAACTAGCGACCCGCCCCGGCTTCGCACGGCTGTATTATGCATGTATTATATCTAAAAACCTTCCTCGTTAATCACTCTATGTAGTAAAAAAAACCGCATCAAAATCCGTTGCGTAGTTTTAAAGATCTAAGCATACAAAGGGACATAGGAACATAGGGACATAGGGACGGCGAAAAGTGACTTTATTTTATAATATGTAGTGATAATGAACAAGAATAAAAACATTATGTTATCGATTAGGTAGGTACTTAAAATAAAGAACAAAACAAAGGTGTCGGTCGATTTATTTACTAGCCAAAATAGATTACTTTGAGTTGATTTTCTTCAATACGTTTAAGATTGAAAAATCGTGTTCCGAAACACACATCCTAACTTAGTTTGTACGACGATTTAATGTGATTTCACGCGAATTAAGTATTGCAACTAAAAAAGAAATTTGGACTTTAGACTTTGTTACGTGCGGGTGAAACTATGAGAGACGTAGCTTGAGGTAATTAAGTTTTTTTTTTAAATTTTACTATTTACAAATAAATAAGTTTGGTACCTAACTTTATGTTAGAGACATAGATAGCCTAATAAACTTTTTTATACTACCCACTCCTTTTTTGCGTAAAATAAAAAAAAATTAAAAGTAGATGCATACAATAACACCTACCTAAGAGATATAGAACTGAAACAGAAACCCAACCCAATTCAAAAACCTGCATTATCCACGAACAATAAACAAAAAAAAGTAACAAAACCACGAGTACCTAATTAATCTTCGACTTCCCCCTAAAACCCGACGCATCTCATCCAAAACTGAAAACAACTGCCATTAGCCTAAAAAGGCATTGAGTTCTTCGAAATTCCAAACGAAAAGTTTCCCTCCGTTCTTACTGAATGCCATCTGCATAGCAATCTTGGAAATGCATTTTCCAAGAGGGCGTGGTCTGTATCAGCCAATGTGCAGTCACGCGATATATAGACCGACCATCCAGCCAAGAGCTTCAGCACAATCTCTGCCAACGGAAAATCACGGCTACCTAAATCTGACGCGTAAATTTCCACAGCTCTAACTACAATGGCTTTGTTGTAAACTCCGCCCATTGGGACGCTTCGCTGCTTTTCCGCCCTAGTTAGAGCAGTACAGCGACACCAATTAGAGCGGGACAGTTAAGAATTTTCTTAAAGATAGTTGGAAAATTATATAAGATGACATTGTCGGGATATATAAAGAATTGCGGCTAACAATGTGTTGTTATGTAAATCAGATTGTTATTTATGACTGCGCAGAAATTGATGTCGCTCGGTTGAAATATGTGGAAACTTTAACGTAACTGGAATGGGATCGAATGGATTTTATGACGTATCCAGGCATGTGTTACATTGTAGACTAGAACGGAAGGAATATTAGATTTTCACTATGTACCTATCTGTGTATTATTTCAATATTTTCTACAATATTTTGCTTGATGAAACTAATTTGTTAGATCTGGAGCCCCTTGATCTTCAAAGTTAGTGATAATTTACGATAATTTTGGAACACCCGTAGTATTTCAAATGGAGTTTGACAGATTGTGAGTTTCCTCTTCACTAATGTTTGGAGCATAGATCTACTTAACCTATACTAATTTAATTATGATTAAATAAATTATTTGATTTTTGGATTTGGTGTTGCTAGTACCTACTCCCTACTTACAACTGAATATATTATGAATTTTGATATAAGTTATGCCTGAGCAATAATATTACCATAATTCCTTTACCTTGATGTTCCCACAGAACCGGGTTTAACGCGGTTGAAACCGCGGATTTAATAGTTCCTAATTAAAAAAATATGGTAGTACCTGTATTAGGAACGGATGCCGCCGCAATAGATACGTGAAAACATCTTGTTTAAATCACAAAGTTCTTAAGTTCATAACCCAAAGATGTTGGATAAGCAACATTTGTTACAAATTATCGTCATTTAGGTTTTTGCAAGAGTAAATGGTGACCCTTATTCTTATCAATTTAAATGACGTCAGAAAATCATTACAACCTTAAAAATAACCAACTACGATATCTACCTAAATGGACTCTAACATAAAATATCGATAGCAACAAAATAAATTCTAAAACTATTTTCTTCGAAGGAATTTGTCTTAAATTCTTTTTAACGATCGTAAGGGGAGGTTTGCCCGCACGTTAGGGTGCGATTTGCATGTGGGGAGTGAGGGAGATTAAGTGAATATTTTCAACTATTTAGAATACCTACACTATTTATACGATTCCTTTTAACGCAGGTTTATTTTATAAAATAAGATCAAAAAGTTTATTGTAGAAAAAGCTTTCATCATCACTACATAGTCACTACATAGTATAAAATAAAGTCACTTTTCGCCGTCCCTATATCCCTATGTCCCTATGTCCCTTTGTATGCTTAGATCTTTAAAACTACGCAACGGATTTTGATGCGGTTTTTTTAAAAGATAGAGTGATTAAAGAGGAAGGTTTTTAGATATAATACATACATGATACAGTTGTGCGAAGCCGGGGCGGGTCGCTAGTAGGCAATAAAATATGAAATAGTGAGTAATAGAACTTTTAAGTCGAACTAGAGTGACACTGTTTTTTTATTTCATAACTAGCTTTTGCCCGCGATTTCGTCCACGTATAGAAGTCGAAAATGGACCAAGGAATCACGTTGTCCTATACAAGTTTGCCCCGCTTTTCACCCCCTTAGGGGTAGAATTTCAGAAAATCTTTTCTTTTCGGATGCTTACGTCATACAAAGAACACACCCTCCAAGTTTCAGGTCTCTCCGTTCAGCGGTTTAGGCTGTGCTGATCCGTCAGTCATTCAAGACAAAGCATTTTATATGTATAGAAGATAAATAATAAGTCAAATGAGTCCTCTTTCTAACACTAAAAAAATCATCTCAATCGGTTGAACCGTCTTCGAGTAATCGATGATCATCTATATAAATAAAAATCAATTGCTGTTCGTTAGTCTCGCTAAAACTCGAGAATGGCTGAACCGATTTAGATGATTTCGGTTTTGAAATGTTCGTCGTAGTCCAGGGAAGGTTTAAACGGTGAGAAAGATCGGACTTACGCTGGTGAAACTGCGGGGCGCAGCTAGTACCTAATAAAATATACCTACGCGTCGACTTACAAACCGTTTTTTTACTTCGGTAAAAAATCCACATAAGTTTTCTTAAAACTATTTCAATAAAAGAAAAAAAGGAACATCTCTGAAACTACAAAGGCTATTTATTAAGTCTCAAACTTCGTATCGGGGTTCTTTAAAGGAGTCAGGTGACCGTTAAGAAAAAGTTTTTAGAAATACCACCCCTAAAGGGGTAAATAAAGATTGTTGCTAATAAAATAAAGCAAGTTTCGTAGGAAGTTTTTTTTAAGCTATTGCATAGCTTTCTCGCGGGCTTTGAGCGCGGCGACCGAATCAAGAAATTCCGTAACGAAAATAAAACCTAACACCCCCCACTCCACCTATTTTATTTATTTAACAAAAGCACTTCAATTCCATTTAATAAGTTTACATTTTCAAATCCTTCTTAGAAACAATATAAAAACATTAAAAAGACATACATTTCACTAACGAGACGTAGTTTCTTGAAACATATTTTTAGTTTTTAAAAGAGTACTCGTTTTGCGGTGGAATGTTTCTTAGTTTTTATGAAGGTTGTGAGTTACGGTTATAGCCGCTGTTGCCTAACTCTCCCCTAACTTTGGGGTTATATGGAGATTTGAACCCTCTTAAACCGTATTGTTTTGAATTTTATACCTATCCTAATATCCTTTATTGAAATATTATATATAGCGAGCCGCTCCGGCTTCGCACAGCTATATTATGCATGTTTTATACATATAAACCTTCCTCTTGAATCACTCTATCTATTTAAAAAAACCGCAATAAAATCCGAAAAAGAAGATCTAAGCATACAAAGGGAAATAGGGACGCCGAAAAGTGACTTTATTTTATACTATGTAGTGAAATGAAGGTACTATGCGGGTACCACTTTAATTAAAAACTAAATATGTCATACAAATAGGAAAAACTTTTTTAAAATAGGTCATTATATAAATATTTGCTTTATAGTCAATCTGAAAAACAATTCAATTATTTATTGTTTTGTAATTTTGTCACTTATATTAAGGTGTTAAAAAATCCCTTATTAAATGCTATCAATACCTAACTATTTATACCTATTAAGTAGGTACTTATTCGCTTTAAAATGCGTCAAAGATAATGTAATGAATTATCACAACGTCATAAAGACTCCTAAGATGACCCGTTATTCGTTATTTATGCGTCCACTTGCCAGCAGAAAGAAGTAATTGTGACAATAATTATAGGTAGGTACCCGGAAAACATTGCATAAGAAGTTCTCTAAAATCTCCAGTGATAAAAATTATCTAAAAATATTAAATTTCAATGTCCAGACTGAAGGATTGGGCTAAAATAATGATAGCAAGGCAGACAGACTTTAGCACGTACTCAAATAGCAAAAATATGATAAAATTCTATGTTTTTAACTCCCGACGCAAAAACGACGGGGTGTTATAAGTTTGACGTGTCTGTGTGTCTGTGTGTGTGTCTGTCTGTGGCATCGTAGCTCCCGAACGGATGAACCGATTTTGATTTAGTTTTTTTGTTTGAAAGGTGAATTAGTCGCGTGTGTTCTTAGCTATGTTTTTCTAGATTATAATGGAATTTATAGTATTTCGTAAGGAAAAAATAAAATAAGCATTAAAAGTGACATGTTCTTCATTTTCTTCATCAGCAACTTAACCTCCTTGCAACAAAGTATAATTTTCATTCGAAGTTATGCCAATAGTCTATGACATTCAGATAGCTATTACGAATACAATAGATTTTAGAAAAATCAGCTACTACGCTGACAAAATCGAGGATAAAAGCTAGTTAAACATAATTTATTTGAAAATAGTTTCATTACCTCCAAACCACCAACCTACATAATTGAAAATAATGATCAACGTAACCAAAGCAACCTAGTTTCTATGGAACAAATTAATTTCTGTAATGGCTTCTGTGGTACAGTCGCGTTCATTGTTCTCATACTGAATACGTGTTCATTATCGATAATGGCAGTTGCAGTGTACTGTTTTGTAGGCGAATGTACGTCGGTTTCATGGTAGATGAGATTTGAACATTTGATAGCGAAAAGCTCTAGAGTTGCTCTAGTTTACCGCTTATTTTTTACCGACTTCAAAAAAGGAGGAGGTTCTCAATTCGCTTGTATGTTGTTGTTTTTTTTGTATGTAGGTATGTTACGCGATCATTCGAAGACGGCTCAACCGATTGAGATGATTCTTTTTGTGTTCGAAAGATGATAACTCAGGGGTGGTCCCACTACGTACGTAATATTATATTCTCTATGAATTTTACGTGATAATGTCATAAGAAAACATTGATGGTAACCATAGCAACAACAATACGTTGCTATGGTTACCTTGTCAATAACGTGAGCGATGATGTCACACTCTTTTGTGAATGCCTGTGTACGTCAATTGATAACACGTTATCAATAAAATAAATAAATATTGCAGGACATTCCACACATCGCCATCTATCCCCAAGCTAACTAATTAGACTTGTGTTATGGGTGCTAGACTACAGATAATATTATATTACTTACATACTTTAAAGGTACTTTTGTTTCTGTAGGTATATGTCAGTGTTTTTGTTTGTTTGTATCACTACTTTTCTAAAATGCCTTGTGTCACATGCTTTCTCGTTCAACGTTTCGGGGAACCCACATAGTTGTGATTTTAGATCACATTATGCTTTAGTTGAATAAATAATAACAAACAATAAGTAACTGTTCATATTGATTCCAAGTTTACATGAACAGAAGGTGCAATAAGGCTATATATACCTAGAAGCTCAGGCTAGATAGAGATAACCACAGTAAATCTGCTGGCGCGGAGTGGATCAGCCATTACTGCTAATGACTTCGCCATGGTACCTGAGTCGGTATCAGGGCTGTCTAATGATTAATATTGGAGGAACAGAACACCGAAATCATTTTCCCTCTCGGAAAGAATGGAGTTATGAACATAACAAAGAAAAATTAATTCTCCCGCTTGGGAAGAATCTAAAGACTATTTGACAGAAATGGTATAAAAGTGCTCTTTGAACTCCGCAGCTGCAGTGCCGAAATGTGAATTAGACGCCATTGGACAGAATACATTTAGTAAGAAAAACAATTGTGTTTCAAACCCCTGTAGCATATCGAAAATAGAAATGTCATCAAGAAGATAAGGAATTGAAAAATTTCAAAATATACTATTTTGTTAACTGATTAATAATTTTTAATGGGTAAGCCTGCACATGGCATTGGATTCCTAAGAATTTTTTTCAGAGAAAAATGCAAATCGAAAAAAAAATAATTTATTACTTTTTGATTTTTTTTTTCTTAGAAAACATAATTCGGCTGATTGGGTATCTTAATTGAACGCAGTTTACTTTTAGAAAAATTAGTTTAAAAAAAGTTTTATGTTTTCCTTTAGGAAAATTTCGTAGCATAAAAACGTTAACTGACTCTCTAGCTTGTCCACCCCTAACAGTATGCATCGATGCATTCGGCATGCGAGCAACACATGTAGGTACCTCTCTACCTAGATATCCAACGTACCTACGAGGCA
Organism: Idaea aversata; assembly: GCA_907269075.1. Classification (NCBI taxonomy): domain Eukaryota; kingdom Metazoa; phylum Arthropoda; class Insecta; order Lepidoptera; family Geometridae; genus Idaea; species Idaea aversata. The sequence goes on from OU026103.1 coordinate 6,376,562, forward strand.
ACGGCAGCCAGTCTCCTCTCGCTGATTGGATTTATGCATGTTGACGTGTTCTGTGACGGTACAATATTCCGACAGATTCCAATTGCTGTTGCTCGGCACAGAATTCCGACAATTCGCGTGGTTTGGATGTACAGTATAATTATCTAATATCGGAGAATTGCAGAAGGGAATTCTATGTCTATATTGGAATTATGTTGGTAAAAGGTACCCAGATAAGGTTAGTTTAGATAACATTAATTATCACTACAACATGTGTAAAAGTACATGTGTGCTCTATTATAATAAATTACCTAAAGATGTATATGACATGTCCATTAACAAATTCAAAACTTTTATAAAGCATAAATTGTGCGGTAAGGCATACTATGATACCTCTTCGTACCTTAATGATAAGAATCCATGGATGTGACTTTAATGCTCCATTTCAAATAATACCCTCAAATATTTGTAATATTGACCTTTGTGAGCGTGATCACATAAAAAAAAAACCCCAAAAAAAAAAATGAGTTTATTGTGCCTTCTTCTCATTGGTGGGCGCGTTCCGAAGGCACACATCCTAACTTAGTTCTTTAAGACGATTTCAAGTGATCATTGTATTTTTAAACATAAGTATCGAAATAAATAAAGAAATTTGACTTAGACACTACATAGTATAAAATAAAGTCACTTTTCGCCGACTCTATGTCCCTATGTATGCTTAGATCTTTAAAACTACGGCAACGGATTTTGATGCGGTTTTTTTAATAGATAGAGTGATTCAAGAGGAAGGTTTATATGTATAATACATGCACAATATAGCCGTGCGAAGCCGGAGCGGGTCGCTAGTCTAAGATAATTATTAAAGTAAAAAGTACTTTTTACACAAATTTTGCAAATTATTGATACCTAAGTACCTACTTTAATTTTATACAATAATGAAGTCAAGGGCCTGCATAATGTTTTTACAAGTTTGTGTTACATACGTTTATCTAGCTAGACCAATCAATGGTTACAAATCAAGGTAGGTACTAGTGACATAAAGGCAATACTATACTGATAGGAAAACAAAAAAAAGTTTTCAAAGAGCAATTCCGTGCCTGGCGTGAATATGTTGACATCTCTAAAACACCAATTTTACAGGGCGGCCATTTTAAAGTTTGACATGTTGTCCTGAATCGATAAATTATTTAAATGTAGATGTTTATGTGGCTATGAATGTTATTTTATGGTATCTTTATAGTGATGCTAATGAATTATTAAAATTGTACGTAGTTTTCACAATATAAGACATGTCAAGTCTGTAATTTACTGTAAATAAGTTGATAACTCGACTTACAGAGCGTATTTTTAACTTATTTTTAATTAATCAAGTTATTCACCATGTTAGTTCTATTGTTTTAATTGTTAAAACGTAAATTTAGGTATATGAATACTTAAAAAAAAAGGAAATTTGAAACAAAAATACATTTTTACAATAATAATAAAAGTAAGGATAAACAGGTGTAGGTTTTTAATTTATCTTATTTTATAAATGCAAGAAAAGATGAAGATAAAAATAGATAATACCCTTAATTGTCCAAGTTAAATTAAAAAATCTAAATTAAAAACTAGCTTAATGGAATTTTCATTGTGTAATGCGCCTCACAATGATCATCAGGTTATGCTAATATTGAAGTTACTGAGTCGTATCACATTACGACTCAGAAACTTCAATATCAGCATCATCATCATCATCATCATCCGAGTGATGTTCCCGGTTGCATCCCTCTCAGGAGCCCGTTTCCGCTTTCCTACTTTTACGCCTCCACTTCGCACGATCTTCGGTATCCTGGTTAGTAAGGCCATTTGCACGCATATCACCCTTTACGACGTCAAGCTAGCACTTCTTGGGTCTACCCAGTCTGCCACGACCCGGCGGAGGCGCCATGGCAAGACATTTGTTCTCCACGTAACTAGCCGGTTTACGCAAGACGTGACCGTACCAGCGTAGGCGACATTCTTGCAATTTATCTGCAATGTCTCGGACATGAAGGCTGCCCCGGATGCGGGAATTCCTGACGCGATCCTTTAACGTCACTCCATACATCCAGCGCAACATCTTCATCTCCGTGACACGCAGCTCCTGCTTATGTCGCTCAAGCACCGGCCACGCCTCACTACCATACAAAAGGACAGGTCTTATGATGGTTTTATAGATCTGTCCCTTTAGTTTAACCGGCATTTTGGGGTCGCAAATGACACCAGTCACCTCACGCCACTAGGCTCAAGCGCTGAAATGAGTGACTTGACGTGAAGCCCAGATCACAAGTACTTAAACTGGTCTGTCCGCTCGACCATACGACCGTCTACGCAGACGGGTGTAGGATCTGCGGTATTGCAAGCCAAGTACTCTGTCTTCGCCACATTCAGTTGCAAACCGTTGTTCTCAAGCGACTCCTTCCACGTGTGTACACGTTGGACCAGCCGCCCCTTATCTGAGTCCGCCAGCGCAATATCATCAGCGTACATGAGCAGCCACGGAGGCTGCTCGTGTGTATCCCTGATGGGACGGACAGTACATCCAATATTACGCTGAACAGGAACGGGCTGAGGACGGAACCCTGGTGGACTCCAACGGTAACAGGGAAGGACTTAGTGTCACCAACAGCAGTTCGCAGTTGGCCTTCAACTGTGTTGCTCGCATGATGATCTGGTGGGCGCTGCGGTCCAAAGGGGTGCCGGAAGCTTATGTTGAAATCATCAGAGACATGTACCGAAATTCTGATTCCGTGGATCTAGGAATAGAAAATGCAGAGGCGTATTCTTCGTCCTGTATTTCTCGACGATCCTTAACGATCCTTAGGGCGAAAACAGGGTCCATGGTGCCATGCAGGGCGGAAACCATATTGACACCCAGAGACACTCCTGTCGGATCCGAAAGTCGATTATCCCCTCGTAGAGCTTCATGGTGTGGGACATGACCTTTCCTCCCTCCCCCCCCCCCTCGGAAAAAGCATATGTTGAAAAAAGATACGATAAAGAGTGTGTTCTGTATAAAAATAATTATATATTCCGGCCGGCCGTAACCTGATATCTCGATTTGTTAAAATAAAATAAAAATATTCCGGCCGGCCGTAACTTGATATCTCGATTTATTAAAATAAAATAAAAATATTCTGGCCGGCCGTAACTTGATATCTAGATTTGTTAAGTTATAATATGATTGTTTAAAATAGTTTTATTGAATAAGTCGATGTATTCGATATTTTTAATTGTTAGTGCTATCGACATCTGCATTTGTCAAGTAAAACACGCAAAAATGGGAGATGTCAACATGATGCCAAAGGTCATAGCTCTAAAATTTATGTAGATAAATGGCTGATTTTTTGACACATATAAATATATGTGCTTAGGAAGCGTTTATGCTAATAAAAAAAAAAACATGTAAGTCGAGTTGTCAATGTATTCACGCCAGGCACGGAATTAAGGAACTAGAATTCAATCGAAGATTGGAATTTTCATTGCAAAAAAAAACTAAATCAAAATCGGTTCAGCCGTTCGGGCGGGAGCCACAGACAAACACACAGACACGTCAAACTTATAAAAAACCCGTCGTTTTTGCGTCGGGGGTAAAATACTTGCTTAGAAGAATTCTTGGTAGCTATTTTAGAGTCTTCAGTTACAACAGAATCTATTTCTTATACACAAAGGAAAGGTATTACTAAAAGTAGCCAATCGCTAGACTTTAAGATGATTTACAGCAAGATGATTTTTTTACATGGGCCTTCAGGGCTATATCCTAAACTATAAGATATGGTAATAATCTAATGATACAGTTTTAGATTTTTTTTCAAAATCGGCCACGCAACTCCTTTAAAACCCTGTAGGTATATATAAAATTTTCGTGTCGCGGTGTTAGTTATAAACGGCTGAACCGATTCGTATGATTGTTTTTTGTATATCGATACCTCCCACGTAAGTTGTTGTATCCCCAAAACTGCAATTTTACAGTAGGCTGTTTTAAAGTTTCAAATTGGACTAAAAACAGCAGTTTTAATTGTATCTTTGTGAAATTTGGTAAATAAATATAATTTGTAGTACTTCTTGACTCTACTGAAAGGCAATTTAAAAAATATGTGTATTTTCTGAGATATCGTTCATACAACGTTTTACCGTGGAGTAAAGGTTGTGCTAGTTGTTGTATCTTATACTTACAACATTATACCATGGAGAATAGATTTCGTCGATTGTTGCATGTGCTACTTATAACAATTTACGCTAAAAATACAAATTGCATTACATTGTATGTGGTAATAACAACATTATACATCGACTTCTAAATGCATTTTAGGTGTGTATATGGATAAATTATTCTAGGTAAAATTAAAATAAAAACATTAATGATTAAGAATAAATTTATTTAAAAAAAATTATTTGAACACAACATACAACGTAATTTTATAGGTATGTTTAGGAACTTTTATGAATACTTAAACAAAAGTATGTAAGTACTAATAATGGCATTAAGATAACTAAATTAAAAAAAATGAGGAACGAGCATTAACATAAAATTTTTAATTATAAAGACAGAGAATGTCTTCCATTAGGTACCTAGGTAGTTATAAATAAAGTACCTTATCAATAAACTTCAAAAAAAAAATTAAATCAAAACATAACATCACTCTCTACGATATTATAAAAACTTAAAAAACACTTTTTCTTAAAAACTAATTAAAATATGACTGTCCATGCGGTCGGATCACAGTTCTTTAGGACCCGCCGCAAAAATAAAACACAGAGACTCTCGGATCACACTCTGCAATTAATGGCAGAGAGAAGTGAAATGAGGCTGCAGTCTTCGGCAGATATGTCAAGGTACGGTGTGCTCAACAGACAGATCTCGAAGTCCATACGACGCGATTTGCGCTCCTACAGTACTAACTGTATTGTGAGCGCAATAGAGTCGCATAGCGCATATCCTCTAAGTCTGAGATCTTGAGAGAGCTTGAAAAGTTTTATGGACAACTAGCTGCCCTACGCGGTTTCACCCGCGTAACTCCCGATCCCGTGGGAATATCGGGATGTAAGCTATCCTATCTCTCAAGTTGGATCGAACTGCACATGGTGTGCGAATTTTATTATAATCGGTTAAGTGGTTTAGGAGTCCATTGAGGACAAACATTGTGACACGAGATTTATATATATTAAGATTGTACACCTCATCGCAATGCCCTGCAAACAACACGGCGGGCGATGCAAGAGCCCGTTTAAGCCGATACTATACCGAAGATATCCCGGACGTCAGCCTGTACGAGATAAGGTCGGCTCTCAAACAGCTCAGAAACAATAAGGCACCGGGTGATGACGGAATAACGACAGAACTTCTGAAGGCAGGTGGATCACCGGTACTTCAGAGGCTGTTCAACTCCGTCATCCTCGAGGGACAAACGCCAGAGGCGTGGAACAGGAGCGTGGTGGTGCTGTTCCATAAGAAGGGTGACAAAGCCCTTCTGAAGAACTATAGGCCCATCTCACTGTTGAGCCACGTCTATAAGCTGTTTTCGAGAGTTATCACCAACCGTCTTTCTCGAAGGTTTGACGACTTCCAGCCTCCCGAACAAGCCGGGTTCCGAAAAGGCTTTAGTACCGTGGACCACATTCATACGCTCCGGCAGATTATACAGAAGACAGAGGAGTATAATCGGCCGTTATGTCTTGCGTTTGTGGACTACGAGAAAGCCTTTGATTCAGTCGAAACCTGGGCCGGCTTCAGAACCAGAGCACAAATCCGATCCCATTGCAAAAAGGGGTGAGACAGGGAGATGTTATCTCTCCGAAACTGTTCACCTCTGCATTGGAGGATATATTTAAGCTCTTGGACTGGGACGGATATGGCATCAATATCAATGGCGATTACATCACTCATCTTCGGTTTGCCGACGATATAGTCATCATGACTGAATCGCTGGAGGACCTCAGCAGGATGCTGAGAGACCTCAACACCGTCTCCGGACAGGTGGGTCTTAAAATGAACATGGGTAAGACAAAGATCATGTCGAACGCCCATGTCGTACCCATACCTGTCCACATTGGAGACGATGTTATCGAAGTTGTTGATCACTATGTCTACCTAGGCCAAATGGTTCAACTAGGTAAATCCAACTTCGTTAAAGAGGTCAGCCGACGAATCCAACTCGGTTGGGCAGCGTTCGGGAAGCTTCGCAATATCTTCTCGTCACAAATACCACAGAGCCTCAAGACGAAAGTTTTCAACCAATGTGTGTTACCAGTGATGACATACGGATCCGAGACGTGGTCGCTGACTATAGGCCTCGTTCATAAGCTCAGAGTCGCTCAGCGGACTATTGAGAGAGCTATGCTCGGAGTTTCTCTACGTGATAGAATCCGAAATACGGAAATCCGTAGAAGAACCAAAGTCACCGACATAGCTCTCAGGATTGGTAAGCTGAAGTGGCAATGAGCAGGTCATATAACTCGCAGAACTGACAACCGCTGGGGAGTAAAGGTTCTCGAGTGGCGGCCGCGATGCAACGCGAAACGGAGTGTTGGGAGACCAGCTGCCCGGTGGACCGACGACATTGTGGGGGTAGTCGGTGGATGGAGGCGGCTCAGGACCGCTGTTTGTGGCGTCGTATGGGGGAGGCCTATGTCCAGCAGTGGACGTGTATGGGCTGACATGATGATGATGATGATGAATAGGATAGGATCACCACTATGTACCACTGTGCAATAGTGTGCAATGTGCGTGCATGCTACATTTGTTATTCGATTTTATAATTAAACAATTAAACGAACTTTGCTTAATTTTTGAAAAAAAAAAAGTTGGCATACAACATTGAATTTAAATAATAAAAAAGTAATAGCAACGTAAAGTATAGTATGTCATCATACAACAAAGTTTTAAGGAACAATTCCCGAAGTAAAATGTTGTAATTACTACTTACAACAATTAAGATACTTTTAATGCAAACGTAAAATGTTGTATGTATTACATACAACATTTATAATGAACACTCAACAACGTAAACTATTGTAAGTAATCTTTACAACATTTTAGGTTGGTTAACCTACAAAAAAGGAATATTGAAGTAATTAAACCTAGTAAAATAATATAAAAGTAACATACCTGTATTATTACCGTGCATGCGGCCGGTTGAGAGTCCAGCGTGGTCTGTTGTAAGTGACCAATACGAGTCGCGAGCGCGTGATCTTCCCGCCCCGCACCCCTTGTATACCATTGCAAAGGTCTATACAATGTTTTACTTCGTTTTCGTTCGAAAGTTACAACAATTTACGTCTAGCAAATCCTTGAAATATTTGTATTTTTGTTAATTTTTTATTTTGAATGCATAAAATATGCCAAATTAAGATCATTTTTAGTAAAAACGGAAAACGGCATTTTTGTGGGATACAATAACTTACGTGGGAGGTATCGATATATTAATTAGGTCTGAGAATAGAACGTCTTTTTTTTTCCTCTATATTTTTTTCTTTTTTTATATGGCTAAAGTTTGTCTAATATAAAAACGGCCTAACCACCATGCTAATAAAAATACTTACCTCATCAAAGTCAACGGCCTAACAAAGCCGTGTTCACATTGACTTAATTGGCGTGAAGTGCAAACTGAATGACCATCCTGCCTTATTGCCTGCCTGTAGACATGTTTAGCAACCGTGGTAATTGACTAACCATTGGAAAATGTACGGGAAGCCGGAACGGTTAAAAATAGTACGTAGGTAAATGGTTTCAGGGCGATAACGCGGAATATTGAGATTTTGAAAAAAAAAAAACAACGGCCAAGTGCGAGTCGAACTCGCGCAAGAAGGGTATTTAGTACTCCATAGTATTTTGAATGAGAGCCCCACCTAAATATTTTTTTGTCTGTTAGATAGATAACTTTATTTGTACAACACAGGAAGAAACAAAACACGACATACACAAACTAAAGTAATAGCTAGAAATTATAAGTTGCACAAATGGGCGGCCTTATCGCTGAAAGCGATTTCTTCCAGGCAACCTTTGGATGGAAAAGAACTGATTCAGCTTTAATGGTAGGTTGTGAATTTACTCAAGCAGGATACCCTGAAGGAGGATAATCAACCAACCAGTCAAGGAGGATAACCTGTAACCTGTTTTTAGTATTTGTTGTAATATATAATCTGTGAAAATTTATAAATTGTCTAGCTATCACAGTTCATGAGAGCCTGGTGGCAGATAGACGGACAGTAAAGTCTTAAGTAATACGGTCTTGTTTTACCCTTTGGGTGCGGAACCCTAAAAAAACGATGAAGGACCTTTTGAACGGAGGCTTTCCAATACTAATATATTCTAGACTTCTAAGAAAACATCTTTTGCTCAACAACTTTAGAAAATTCGAACATTTTGAGGTTATAATATATTGTTTACTCAAAAACCAGCTGTTTGTTAGAGTTAGAGGTCTTTGACCTTTTCATTTTATTTGATTACTTACTGAGTTTCGTCTACTATTTTAAACACTAATACTTTTTACTGCCGATAACAGCTAATTTTTCAATTTACAAAACCTAAACATTTACAAAACAACAACCCCCTTTCTTTGTAAAAACTCGACAATAATCAATGGGATGATCCTGTTACGCTGGACATAAAATATTTCATTTGTTTGTACCGAATCATTGCGAAATTCAATTTCTACTCAATACTACTTAGTTGAATTTTTTTAGGTAAACTACCATCGATAACCAAAATCAAAGCTCCGCCTATATCGAAAACCTCAATACTTCCAGAGCGAGGTGAGAACAGCCCACACGAGCGGAAAACTCGCTGTTATTAATAAACCCAACCGTGGTTGCTTCCAATCTTTGTCACAGTCAACTCTACCCAACGGCGCGTACTAGACTTGCCAGCGCGATGTATGAACAAAACTAGTGTAGAACACACCACGTACTTCAAACGATTGCATACCCTAGATTACTTTGATAAAGTTGGTTTTGAAATAGCTGCGTTATTAGGTACAATAAGCGTCATAAGTACACTATCAATGTACTACGATAATACTATAAAACAAGTATTGAACTTACGACCTTCTTCTAATAGACGTTACACACAAACATAAATATTTGAATTAAAAGTACTCATTGTGATTATTATTTTCAACATGTTAGCTATGTCTTTAGTTGGCCGAGTGGCATAAGCCGCCACCCCACTATAAGATCACTTTAATTGTTTAAAATATATTATTTCAACTGCACACCAACTTTAAAGCACTTACAAACCGATTACCTTTTAATAGGTAAGAATGATGCTAACTGACGTGAAATATTAATGATTTGCTATAAAAATTAGTACTTAACTACCCACATTTTAAATATCCGATTTTTCGCATTGCCTCCCTAATGTGCGACGTGGGTTCGATCCGCAGGTTATGTTGTTATAATGTTTAAATAGTGCTGCACGGGATTGTAAACGTTACAGTGTCGGTGTACTTTTGAGCGTCGATTGTACCTATATTATAGGTCGAGCTCCTGTGCTTGACAATAATGCATGGCTGAGCTAATGTTTGCTTTGTATCAAGGTATACTAGATATTCGGCCGCGTAGGCTCGGGGCGTGAATGTATAATTTGCTGGACTAGAGAATAACCAATTAAAGAGGCTCATGCATTTTGTATGTGTTGTAATATTGAGGTTACGTTTTGTTATTTAATTGGCGTGAATTGTATGAAAATGAAGGAATTTTGTTTGTCAATTAGTGATCTATTAAAGAGTTAAGGATGTTACGCCTTTTCATCATTTTTGTAAGTCTTGTTTACAGTTTTTACTTAATCAATAGTACGTTTTACCTACTTGTTTACCAGCTAAGATAATGTTAGGAAATTCTGTCAAAAAAAAAGTTTTGTAATATCATGACTAATGTTGTTATTTTGTGGAGCTGGATATTTTTATGTTGTTACAAGTATCATTTTCACGAAACTGACAGATTGGAACAAAAACATTGTAAAATATTCCGTTTTCAATAACTTTATCTTAAGTTTTTGGTAAATGTAGACTGTCGTACAGGTTCTCCTAGTACAGTCTATAATTATTCTCGATTTGATTGTCATTCAAGCCTGCCTACATAAATGTCTCCATGTTAAAATTGTATAGAATGATTATACTTTATGCTATAAGTACCTACTTACCTACAAATAATGTTACTTTAGCAAATTTTATGTATGTTAAGGAAATAAAGATTTATTATTTATTTTATTTATATAAAAACTCCGTCTTATCGTGAATATACTTTTAGGCCCAATGGTTTCGGCTGACTAAACTGATATTTCTACTCAGTAGCGGTAGTTTTTTACATCTGTGGGGTGTTAGGCGAATATGGATTACTGCCTTAAACGAATATTTTCTAGCCTGAGTTTGTATAGATATTAATGATGCATATGCTAAAGAAAGATGTATTCCATCCGTTGTCTCGTCAAAATAAAACAAGCCTAATTGCTTAGATTGAGACTGAATTGCTCCGTGTGCAATGTGCAATATTTATTTATTCAAAGTAAATATACACAACCGTATCAGCATGTACACATAGAGTTCTATAGCACGATTGACGTAGTTCCGACTATATCTAATTAGTTCCGAGTTAAGTGCCAGCGGTCATGGAGTGGTTGCAAACATGTTATTATAGGAATGTAGGGTTTCAAACTGACTGTCTGTCTAGGTCCGAGATAATTGTATTATCTCCACTAACTCTTGATTACTAGAAAATCAAATTATTTGAGGGGTTTGGGAATCGAAATTTAGATAGGGATAGTCAATAAATGGTAATATGAAGTTGATTGCTATGACAGAGGAAAAACTAATTGATGTATAAAAGACTCTATAGCTCCCTAAATTAAATTGCTTTCGATGTACATATTATCTAGATTAAATGTAAAGAATGATTCGGCGAAAAAAAACCCGCGTAACTTCCGAACGACTGCACCAGATTGGATAATTCTTTTTTGTAATCGTTATTGTCAGGAAGTACAAGGTTAGTATAAGAAAATTAAAAATTGAACGCGGGCGAACCCGTGTATCGCAGTTAGTTTCTATAACTTTGCATAAGGGTTAATTTTACAGCACTAAGAAAGGATTTTTTGTAATTTCTATCCCTAGATAGGTAAAAAGGACTAGGTTATACAACTACAAACTACATAATTTATTTACTTTTCTTTTTGTTTAAAATTAATAATTATCACTTTATAGAGACCCTAACACGTGTTCTTTCCCGGGTTTTAAAACTTTGGATCACTATCAGACTATCCATTGCAAAATGACGATACGTCTTGTTTTTTAACTCTAAAACATTTAATATCTCCAACAGAAGTACCTACCTAATATATCTACATATCTACTAACACATTGTGAAGTACTTACTACACGTCAGGCATACAAGCCTCTTGTAAACTCAGAACCCCACAAAACACGTACAACGAACAGAGCAATAGGCTTCGTAGACTGCCTACTCTACGCGTAGAGTTGATTCGTATAGAATTGAATAGGGGTGTTTATATTGCTGAGGAAAAGTTACTTGAGTTCTTTTTCATTTTTACTTAACTCTATGTGTAATTTATGTTTGGGGAATACTGCCATTATACTATTTAAATATTTTACTGAGTAATTTCAATGACAATTTACAGACCAACGGGTGTAGTCTGGGGTGCTGTGCATTATAGTGCATTATTAGTTAGTTATAATGATATATGGCCTAGCTAGGTAATTGAAATTATCTAGAAGGTATAGTACATAGAATGAGAAGGCTCACAGCTAAGCGACACTCGCTGATTGTTTACGGTCGTGCGGGTTAAGCGACGCCTGGCGCGGTCATTACATCCATGGGTGGCCAATTATAGTAGTGTGGCAAAAATGTGTTTTCGTGAGCCCCTCCGTGCTTCAGAATGCACGTTAAGCCGTTGGTCCCTGTTGCTACCTCTAGTAGCAGTCGTTAGGTCAAGTTAGAGGCCTTAAGGCGATCTGAAAACTCTAACAATAGGTGAGCCACACCACTATACGTGAAGAAGAAGTACCTAAATAGAATTTGACGTTCGTACCTCACATAGTTATACAGAAGTAGTTAGTAATTTATCATTACCGGCATATTAAAATCGTACTGGTACAACTGAAAAAGTCATCATGCGAGCCGGTAAAGTGATTTCTACTACGAATTTTCTAGATTTTCTACATTTCCCGGTCATTTTCTTATTTAATTTTAAAACTCGAACATTTTATCGATTGTACCGCCCCAGCTAAACTAGCTAAAAATTAATCACGCAGGCAGGAGGCTGTTTTTGTTTTATATTTTTCTACCCATTCTATGAACACCATAGTCTATGCCATAGTAAGTAGTGATTCATTTCGCAGGCAAACCGCGTCGATGGCGCTACCACGGTCCAATCGTCCAGCCGACGTAACAAGCCACTTCCATGCTAGTTGAGAGCCGGTAAACAGATTTCCTATAGGCTCTAACATGCCAATGCTTACAGCTTTCTCACATTTACACTCCGTGCTCTGGAAATGTTGTGTTTATTTGTATGTAGAAGTGATTTTGATAATCCAGATCGAAAGGCCGCTCTTTGTGCCACGCTTGGGTCTTTTTTCTATGTATTTATTATATTACTTAAATATTTAACAAAAACATCATAAAACTAAAAAGTAATACTAGACCAAACATAATGGGGTTTGTGTAAGTACTTACTTGACTTGTTTTCTATTTAAGTTTCCATTTTTTTTTATATGCCTAATCATTTTGTGTTTATTTGTGTTTTGTTTTATGGTGCAATAAATATATCAAATAAATGATCTTTTCATCTATATTTAGTTACTTTCTGGCTCTTTTATCGTAGTTATTCTTATTTGCAGTTCTTTTTGACCGAACGAGCGAAGCGAGAGAGGTCTAGTGTTGAGAAGGGTCGGTCGCTCGTATGTTTGTATGTTTGTTCGACGATAACTTGAGTACCGTTGCTCTGATCTTCATGATTTTTGGTATACAAGTAGTTGAGGTCCATAGAATTTTTAAGTTCGAACATGAGCAGGATCGGTCAGGGGGTTACGGAGATAGGGGTCCAAAAGGGGATCTACCTATATGGCACACAAACTATACTGCAAATATACCCGAGTGGGGTATCAAATGAAAGGGCGTAACCGTAATCGGTGACAATAATATGGTACCATGGAACTGATCTGATGATAGAGCTGGAGGGAATCTGCAGGAATTATCTCATTATCCATACTTCATAGTTCATTCATTCAAACTACTCGTCAAGAATCGCCTTGACGAGTAGTTTGTCTTTCAATGGTAACCAGGGTCTGATGATGGAGCTGGAAGGTGGTCATAGGAACTTCGCAATGAAACGACACAACCACATCGAGTTTGGGCTCGTTAGAATCGTCTTGACAAGTAGTTTGTCTTTCAATGGTGACCAGGGTCTGATGATGGAACTGGAAGGTTGTCATAGGAACTTCGCAATGAAACGACACAACCTCATCGAGTTTGGGCTCGTTAGAATCGTCTTGACGAGTAGTTTGTCTTTCAATGGTGACCAGGGTCTGATGATGGAACTGGAAGGTGGTCATAGGAACTTCGCAATGAAACGACAGAACCCCATCGAGTTTGGGCTCGTTAGAATCGCCTTGACGGGTAGTTTGTCTTTCAATGGTAACCAGGGTCTGATGATGGAAGTGGAAGGTAGTCATAGGAACTTCGCAATGAAACGACACAACCTCATCGAGTTTAGGCTCGTTAGAATCGTCTTGACGAGTAGTTTGTCTTTCAATAGTAACCAGGGTCCGATCTAACATATTAAGTTATCAAAGACCAAAAAGTATAAAATAAATTAATAGAATAAAAAACTAAAAAAAACACACTTTAATAAAAAAATTCCAACTAAAAAATAGAAAATAAAATCTAATAAATTTGGATTAAGAATATTGTACTTAAATAGTAAGCGTGTTACATTGTGATTGCAAAAGAAAAATAACGAAGGTGTAGCATCACAAATTCACAATGTAACACGCTTACTATTTACAATATTCTAAATCCAAATTTATTTAAATTTAAAATCTATAGAAATTTATTACTTTGCCCCAAATCGTCCGAACTCTCTTTGCTTCATTTTCTATAATTATTTATTTCATAATCATGGGCTGTTTTACAATAATAGTGGTGGATAGTATTAAATAGTAGGAATGTTCGGTTCTAGCCGATCCAGAGACTCTGATAATTATAAAATTTGTGACTCATTTTTTTATAATTTTTATTGACTTGTTATATTTTAGTTTAGGGACTTATTACAGGACATATTGGCCTCAAACTTCTCTAATATATTCTTGTTCTCGAGCTTGTCTTCTCGTTTCCTCTTACGTAACATTATGATAAGTAGATACATAAGGAAGGAAGGAAAGGAATTACTATCTTCTGGATATTATGTTGGACACATTCAAAATGTCTTGAGTAAAAATAAAGAGTCAACGGATGTCCAGGGTGTGATGATTGAGCTGGCCTATGCTTTTAGAACTTAACAACAACAACAAATTATGCCTATCGTGTTTGGATTCTCTAAATCATCCAATGTCAGATAATAGCGATACTAGGCACCTATCATTCAAATAAGATAGACCTGTCGTATTTGGAGTCTTTCGTCGTTATATTATACATTTTAGTACTTTACGCTGAAATATAATAAACGCTAAAAAAAACTCGTGAGGTCTCAGTTCGGGGCGAACTACTAGTAATAGTAGAATGTAAAAAAAAAGAGTTATGGAAAAAATATACCTACACTACATCGCCTTTGTAGCCAAAATCTGGTAAATATAATTAGCGAATAGATTCACCTTAAGGCCATCTCTGTGAAATTACGTTAGTGTCTTGTTTTTTGGGATAAACCATTTTTTTAACCGAATTCAAATATAAAGTACCTACTTATGTCCATTTGAAGTCTGTAGATTAGATACGAAATTCTTAAAGGTGCCTAATTACATAAGTCCCTTATTTATTTAAAACAAATGTACGTTTGTCTTCAACTTTATGTTACCTACTAACTAGTAGTTCGCCCCGAACTGAGACCTCACGAGTTTTTTTCAGCGTTTATTATATTTCAGCGTAAAGTACTAAAATGTATAATATAACGACGAAAGACTCCAAATACGACAGGTCTATCTTATTTGAATGATAGGTGCCTAGTATCGCTATTATCTGACATTGGATGATTTAGAGAATCCAAACACGATAGGCATAACTTGTTGTTGTTGTTAAGTTCTAAAAGCATAGGCCAGCTCAATCATCACACCCTGGACATCCGTTGACTCTTTATTTTTACTCAAGACATTTTGAATGTGTCCAACATAATATCCAGAAGATAGTAATTCCTTTCCTTCCTTCCTTATGTATCTACTTATCATAATGTTACGTAAGAGGAAACGAGAAGACAAGCTCGAGAACGAGAATATATTAGAGAAGTTTGAGGCCAATATGTCCTGTAATAAGCCCCTAAACTAAAATATAACAAGTCAATAAAATTATAAAAAAATTAGTCACAAATTTTATAATTATCAGAGTCTCTAGATCGGCTAGAACCGAACATTCCTACTATTAATTACTATCCACCACTATTATTGTAAAACAGCCCATGATTATGAAATAAATAATTATAAGAAATGAAGCAAAGAGAGTTCGGACGATTTGGGGCCAAGTAATAAATTTCTATAAATTTTAAATTTAAATAAATTTGGATTAAGAATATTGTAAATAGTAAGCGTGTTACATTGTGAATTTGTGATGCTACACCTTCGTTATTTTTCTTTTGCAATCACAATGTAACACGCTTACTATTTAAGTACAATATTCTTAATCCAAATTTATTAGATTTTATTTTCTATTTTTTAGTTGGACTTTTTTTATTAAAGCGTGTTTTTTTTATTCTATTAATTTATTTTATACTTTTTGGTCTTTGATAACTTAATATGTTAGATCGGACCCTGGTTACTATTGAAAGACAAACTACTCGTCAAGGCGATTCTAACGAGCCTAAACTCGATGAGGTTGTGTCGTTTCATTGCGAAGTTCCTATGACCACCTTCCAGTTCCATCATCAGACCCTGGTTACCATTGAAAGACAAACTACCCGTCAAGGCGATTCTAACGAGCCCAAACTCGATGGGGTTGTGTCGTTTCATTGCGAAGTTCCTATGACCACCTTCCAGTTCCATCATCAGACCCTGGTCACCATTGAAAGACAAACTACTCGTCAAGACGATTCTAACGAGCCCAAACTCGATGGGGTTGTGTCGTTTCATTGCGAAGTTCCTATGACAACCTTCCAGTTCCATCATCAGACCCTAGTCACCATTGAAAGACAAACTACTCGTCAAGACGATTCTAACGAGCCCAAACTCGATGAGGTTGTGTCGTTTCATTGCGAAGTTCCTATGACCACCTTCCAGTTCCATCATCAGACCCTGGTTACCATTGAAAGACAAACTACCCGTCAAGGCGATTCTAACGAGCCCAAACTCGATGGGGTTCTGTCGTTTTATTGCGAAGTTCCTATGACCACCTTCCAGTTCCATCATCAGACCCTGGTCACCATTGAAAGACAAACTACTCGTCAAGACGATTCTAACGAGCCCAAACTCGATGGGGTTCTGTCGTTTCATTGCGAAGTTCCTATGACCACCTTCCAGTTCCATCATCAGACCCTGGTCACCATTGAAAGACAAACTACTCGTCAAGACGATTCTAACGAGCCCAAACTCGATGAGGTTGTGTCGTTTCATTGCGAAGTTCCTATGACAACCTTCCAGTTCCATCATCAGACCCTGGTCACCATTGAAAGACAAACTTCTTGTCAAGACGATTCTAACGAGCCCAAACTCGATGGGGTTGTGTCGTTTCATTGCGAAGTTCCTATGACCACCTTCCAGTTCCATCATCAGACCCTGGTTACCATTGAAAGACAAACTACTCGTCAAGGCGATTCTTGACGAGTAGTTTGAATGAATGAACTATGAAGTATGGATAATGAGATAATTCCTGCAGATTCCCTCCAGGTCTATCATCAGATCAGTTCCATGGTACCATATTATTGTCACCGAAGTTACGCCCTTTCATTTGATACCCCACTCGGGTATATTTGCAGTATAGTTTGTGTGCCATATAGGTAGATCCCCTTTTGGACCCCTATCTCCGTAACCCCCTGACCGATCCTGCTCATGTTCGAACTTAAAAATTCTATGGACCTCAACTACTTGTATACCAAAAATCATGAAGATCAGAGCAACGGTACTCAAGTTATCGTCGAACAAACATACAAACATACGAGCGACCGACCCTTCTCAACACTAGACCTCTCTCGCTTCGCTCGTTCGGTCAATTAAATCCTAAATCATTTTAAGCGCGATAGTCAGTTTAAATTGACTCTTTCCCAAAGAAAATCAAACACACTGGAATGTAAAACTACCTACACCATTTACGTAAATAATGTAGGTAGGTACCTATAAGTATAAGCATTCGAGCCACGTATGATTTTCACGGAACCATACACCCTGGCAGAGAGAGGGAACAATTTTATATTTCAAAAAGCACAAACTGGAAAAATATTGAAGTTAACTGGCGATTTTTAAAGTCTAACGTTGTTACTTTTTATTATGGGTTATTTTATATCAAACTTTATACCTACTTACTATTTGAAAAGTGACTAGAAAAACAAACTAAAACATAATTATTATAAGTACAAAATATTTATCAAAAAAATTAATAGTTTCAGTGTTGTAATACGGGTCGAAATGTATTTATACCAATACCTACTTAAGCTTAAAATATTAACAAAACAAAGTAAGTATTTTAAATAAATAATTACATCTCTCTGAGGAGATGATATTATTTAACTCTCTCTCTCTCTCTCTTTGGGGACTTGAAAACCCCCAAAACTAACATAAACTTTCGCAACAAGATATTATCATCCATTCATTTATTTTTCTTAGATATGAATAAAAAAAACTGAATAACTCATAAAAAAAATTCTACCTAAGCATTAAAACCTACTACCTAAATAAAATGTAATTTACAAGTTTTAAAAATTAGGTAGGTATAACTTTGCATATAAAACAACTAGCGACCCGTCCCGGCTTCGCACGGCTATATTATGCATGTATTATACATATTAACCTTCCTCTTGAATCACCACTCTATCTATTAAAAAAAACCGCATCAAAATCCGTTGCGTAGTTTTAAAGATTTAAATTTAAGCATACATAGGGATATAGGGACAGAAAAAGCAACTTCGTTTTATACTATGTAGTGATAAATCATTATAAAACCCAAACCTAGAAAACCTTTGGCAGCGAGGCAGGTCCCAGGCTACCGATGCATGGTTAGGGTCGCAGTGAGAGAAATCTTCTAAAATACGTGCCGTATCCAAAATGACTGCCTTCTAACTCTTGACCCAAACACGATATTATCATTAGTATTTCTACAACTATAATATTATATACCAAATTGTAACATATTGACATTAGGCATCACCACCTTTGATCTTACATACTCCACTCGTCAAATATGCGGTTTGCGGTAGTAGGTAAGTAATATTTGACAGATAAGTTCTTTGATCTAAGTTCGGTATATCGTAACTTTAATTAAACATTATCTGTTTGGTAAGCTAAGATATTTCAATATTAAAGTTTTTGATATTTGAAACTAGCTGCCCACGCAGTTTCACCCGCGTATTACCTAGTCATGTAGGAATATATAAATACAGGGTTATTTGTAATCATCGTAACAAGCTTGACAAGGTTGAGGGCCACTTCTGTGCACATAGTTTTTTTTGCCTCAAAATTTTCAAAAAAGGTTCTTATTTCCAAAAGTCGTTGGACAAAAATTGTTCGCTTGCTGATATGATTAGGTAATTACCAATAACCCTGTATAAAATTCATTCATTTGTCATTCTTTCAAGCCCTCATTCGTTCATTTGTTCATTCATTTGAAAACTTGAACTACTACATGGACAAAGTGGCGGGTATAAACATAGATAACAAAAATACATATTATACTTAATACTTATACCTACTTTCCGCAAATTTCTAAACATTTCAGTTCTAACATTAACCCCTGATTAACATTATCGGGGATGCGTTCGGAACACGCAATGTGCATCTGACAGACGTTACGGTTGCGTCTGACACCGCAACGTTCACGCATCAAATGTTTTCAATTCGGTTACGGAACGCACGCGGGAAGGGGGTGAGTTTTGAACCAACGCTACGTAGAAAAAAATATTCCAATTTTTTAAATCTTGTTTTTAATTAGGCTTAGAAAACCTATGCTCAAAGTATTTTTTAGATCTAATATAGTTAGGTACTAAGTAATTGTAAAAAAAAATGATCTGATTTTAAAAAAATCCTCCCGATCAGAAAATCTAAGTAGCAAAACGTCCAACAGTGCAAAACGTCTAATGATCAGAAAATCAAAGTAGCAGATCGTCCAACATTGTGAAACGTTTAAAAAGCATGTGTGCCAAATTAGCTAAAAGTCTTAGTTATGCTA
Source organism: Idaea aversata (assembly GCA_907269075.1). Classification (NCBI taxonomy): domain Eukaryota; kingdom Metazoa; phylum Arthropoda; class Insecta; order Lepidoptera; family Geometridae; genus Idaea; species Idaea aversata. The sequence goes on from OU026103.1 coordinate 6,396,083, forward strand.
TAAAATAAAACACAAGTAACTATCTACTTGCCAATAATCTGAAAATTACAAAAACTATTGGACCTATTTTATTACGGCAAAGGAATTAATTCGCCTTCGTATTTCTCAGTGTAACAGAATGTAAATATTTGAATTAAGAACCTCGAAACTACCCCACTGTCGCCACCAATCAATAGTCGATTAATCAATAACAGTGCGTGGCGGCGCTCGCGCATTCTCCCGGAAAATCTTACAAAAAATCGTGAGCCCCGCGTTTACGCACTAGTTCACTTTACCCTGATGAAGAACATCGGATCCGTGGAGCGGTGTTAGTTTTATATTTATTTTATGTTAGATGGTGTGTGGAGAGCCGAAGCCTGAACCTAAAACTCAAGCCTAAAAACTAAATAGGATAAATAAATAAAAATTAAACACTTAGAATTATAAAAATCAAAGTGCGTAAAAATGAAAATTAAATAAAAACAACAAGGGCAAGAAACAAGGACATTCAACTTTCCTGGCAGTCTGGGTAAATATATTAAAATAACATTTTAGCTGACTGATTATGTATTATTATCATAGATTATTATATTATTTGTTCCACCCGAACCATAAGCATTGAAAAATTGAAGTAGTTCGGTAATCAGTAACCATTTAGTTTTGCGAGCATTTAACCGATATCCATTATAGCTTTGTAAAAAAAAGCCAATTGACCTCTCCACAATATTGTTCCGATAGTGAATGAAGGGTAGGGCTAGCTGTTCGCTGTCGATAACAGCGCATCATAAATCACTGCTACCAAATGTCTTCCCGTACGCTGTTAGTGCCAGATGTCGACCCTGACTCTTGGCGACTGGATATGTTGATTATTGTGAGAAACTGATGATGCTCGTTAAGTGTAGGTAATAAGTATGTAAAAATCTAATATATATAAATTACGTGTCACGTTGTTTGTGCGCGATGACTTAACCGATTTCAATCAAATTTGCGCACCGTGTGCAGTTTGAAAGATAGGATATCTTACATCTTAATTAATCCCGATATTCCTACGGTATAGGGAGTTACGCGGGTGAAACCGCGGAGCGCTGCTAGTATAATATAGGTATCTCGGCTGCTAAATAAAAAATTGACCCACCATTTTGGGCGCGTTCCGAAGACACACATCTTAACTCAGTTTCTGTGACGTTTCATTGTGATTTCATGCAAATTGTATTCCGAATTTTGACTTTGATTTTATTAGTAAGTACTTCTTTTACAAATCTAAAGTTTTTTTGCTTACCTATTTATATTGTAAAACTATTTAAATAAAACAAGTACGGACGGCGAGCGTTTGTCTGCTGCTTTAACATATTATTATCTGTCATTTTTGGTTTTAGTCAAAAACTATCACGATATAAATAGATCGTCACGCATTGTATGCAATCACAGTTCGGTTTAAAAAAAATATTATCCTTATAAAATATATGAAAACATTGCAGGACACTGCACACAGCGCAATCTAGCCACAAGCTAAGCAACTAGGCTTGCATTATGGTAACCAGACAACGGATACAATAGGTACTTATATATTTTCATAGATACATGCAAAAACACACTATACCAGAAACCTGTAGGTTAGTAGTCGGCTGCATAATTGCAGCCCTCGGTAGAGTTCGTAAATTACTATTAGTGGAATGTTTGCAATAATAGTAATAATTTTTGTTTGATAAATTGATGGGTTAGAAGACTTTAAACTTCACTTAATTAAAGCAGGTATCTAGAATCTTGCTCGTGTTGAAAACATTCTTATAACAGCCGTTTTGGAGCTCTACGGTGGGTCTGCAATTATGCAGCCGACCGTATATAAATATTTGTTTGAGGCTAGAATCGAAATCCCAAAATTCTACTCCGCATACGGGTGTTAGCCCGCCGAACCACAGAAGTCGTCAAATACCTATATACTTATACCTACAACCTATAGGTACATAGTGATATATTAAACAAAGGTCCAAATAACGTAATATGTGAGGTACATGTGACGTCACGCGTATCGCAATGTCTGCGACGTTACGTAGTAAATTCTCACGCCCTGTTGGCCCGTTTAATTAATTCTCAAATAATGTATAGGTACTACACAATTTCAGTATTCCTCTACAGGGTTATTCGTAAATATACAAGAAAGCGGCTGAAGGCCACATTTGTGAATAAAAACTTTTATTGCAATTTAAAACATAAAATTAAATGTAAATATTTCCTTGTAATTTGTAAATAAATACTGCAGGACATTCCACACATCGCCATCTAGCCCCAAGCTAAGTAACTAGACTTGTGTTATAGGTGCTAGACAACGGATATACTACTTTTATACTTTTCTGTTTTTTAATATTTACATAGAAACAACAGACAAATATCTAAACATAAATACTTGACCTTATGTTTGGCAGTCCGGCATGGTGACCATTGTGCCGACTGGGACGTCATCGTCACCTCTTCTTCTTCTGTGCACCTTTACAATCAATTTTTGTTTTTTTTGTTGCCGTAGTGTCATTATGGAACTGCTACGAACATAGTTCAAATCTTAACTATTTATTAACGCATTTAATTATTAATAAAAATATGTAAGTCGTACTGTAGCCTGAAATAAATGATTTATTTATTTATTTACGACTTCTATAAATTCGGTATTTAATTTTATTCTTGAGGTTATGCTAATTCGAAAAGCGGCTGGTTTTTTTTTAAATAAATGTCATTAAACAGTCAACAAAACTGAAATTATCTTAAGGTTAATGCCATCTTTAATCTTACTGACACAGAGAGGTCATTAACAGCAGCATTTCGGCTAATTTTTTAATAAACACAATCTTATTTCGCATAAATGCTCGAATTTCCGAAAGTCGGGGAACAAAATAAAATTGTTAATGTGCACAGAAATAGTTCTCTACCTACAGTTTTCTTACATAGTTACCTATAACCCTGTTTACGTATCTACTTACACGTATAAATATTTCGTTTGTATATTTCGTTCGAATATATTTTTCATATTTTATGCTTGAGAAAATAAGTTTTAATTTGTAAAGATAATTTACTACTTGGAGTTGTAAAATCATTCCCCACTGTCTCCACAGCCGTGTTATATTTTTCATATTTTTACGCTTGAGAAAATAAGTTTTAATTTGCAAAGATAATTTCTCCCTGGTTACAACTTGGAGCTGTAAAATCATTCCTCACTGTCTCCACAGCCGTGTCACCTTTTGGGGACAGCTGGAAAGATCCCCCAGCCAGCCAGAAGATCCCAGTGACCACCCTTGGGGTCGTAAACAGCAGCCGGAAATGGGAATAACCCAATCTGAACAATTAAGTAAATAAATAATTAATTTCTTATGACATATTAAGGTATTAGACCTTGGAAATTGCCTGAAAAATGTAGACTTGCCATGCCCAGAACCTATACCACCATCTTAGCTTAGTCGACCATGTCCAGAGGAAAGTAAATAATAATAAATAAATAAATATTGCAGGACATTTCACACATCGCCATCTAGCCCCAAGCTAAGTAACTAGACTTGTGTTATGGGTGCTAGGCAACGGATATACTACAAGGCGGTCCCCAGAGGAGAGCAAATGTTCTAGTGACGTCATAAAGCAGCCATAAGCTTTATGACGGCACCGCTATCCTAAGAAACCAAAGCTTAACAGCAATATTTATTAGCGGGCATAAATTAAAATTTGAAAATGAAAAATCCCTTACATAAAACAAAACTATACCCTCAACAAAGTAGGTATATACCTACTACACTGTTAAAGGTAGTAGGTACAATTTACATGAAATTAAGGGCTACGTTCTGCCCTCAGCCCTTATTCTCCAATTTGTGAGGTATTCTCTCCAAAAGGGAACGTTCAATTTGCGTTAAGGACGAGCTGAAATTGTCTTATATTGGGAAATTTCATTTTGGTTTAAAATTTCATTATGTGTGTCAGATTGTTGGGATTGTTGTTAGTGGGGATTTGGTTGTGTGAATTTTAAACCAATATATGCCTAGAAATATATCTTTGTCTGGGAATAGCGTGAATTTTGGCTATGGAAGGTAATGTATCTTACCCTGAAAAAACTCGGGTACGTAACGAAAAATACGTTTATTCGTGTAATTGAAGAAATCAGTCCAAATTTATGCGAGCGAAAGAAAGTTTGACTTAAAATGTTTAAAAAAACACAAATGGTTGTCTTTAAAGTCGTGACCAATTGAGGTTTTTTTTTCCTTTTTAACCGACTTCAAAAAAGGAGGAGGTTCTCAATTCGTCTGTATGTTGTATTTTTTTTGTGTGTATGTTACGCGATCATTCGAAGACGGCTCAACCGATTGAGATGATTCTTTTTGTGTTCGAAAGGTGATACCTCAGGGGTGGTCCCATAAAAATTTGGTGAGGATCTGATGAGAATCTTCGGAGTGATGAACAGAATTGCACCCGCTAGTGCAGCAAATTGCTCAGTTTTCGATTTCCACCAGTACAATTGACCCCTAAACGAATAGTTACCGATAAATGGAATATCTGAAACCACCTTCTCATCAGAAAACTCTTCAATCAGTTACGATTAAAGGTTACAATTTGAAGAATTTAGTCGAATTTAGTCGCCGCATTGGGTTTGAATGAATGTTGATAGAGAACCCTATCTAAAATGAAGTTCTGATGAGGATCTTCAAAGTGATGAACAGAATTGCACCTCAAGAGTGCAGCAAATTGCTCATTTTTCGATTTCCACCAGTAGAATTGGCCCATAAACGAATAGTTACCGATAAATGGAATATCTGAAACAACCTTCTCATCAGAAAACTCTTCAATCGGTTACGATTACAGGTTACAATTTGAATAAAATATTCGCTTTTGCCTCGCCGGACTGGGTTTGAATAAATTTTGATAGAGAACCCTATCCTAAATGAAGATCTGAAGAGGAGTTCGGAGCGATGAACAGATCTGCACAGCGAGATTCAACAAATTGCTCAGTTTTCCATTTCCACTAATAGAAGTGGCCCATACACAAATAGGTACCGATGAATGGAGCATCTGAAAACACCTTCTTATCAAAAAACTCTTCAATGGGTTACGATTAGGTACAGGTTGCAATTTGAAGAAACAGTCGCTTTCGCCTCATGGAGTAGAATTTTCAGTGACAGTGGCACTAAAAATGGTTAAATAAAAAATAAATTTAAATTTAAAAAACCGACTTCAAAAAAACCTGAAAACAAAAATTAAAAAAACCTGAAAACAAAAACCAAAAAGTGAAAAATAATCCATTTCGGGTCACTAAGACAGCAGATAACTTAAACATAAGTACTTACTTGGAAGTCGGACTGGGTTAGATTGAATGTTGAGAGGTATAAAGAAAACATGGTGTCACCCAGTCCGACTTCCAAGTAAGTACTTATGTTTAAGTTATCTGCTGTCTTACGGCCGTTTCCCATAACTTATCTATCTATACTTTACCCTTACTAGAGTATCTAAATCCATCTGTGAACACGTTTTTGCATTTCAATAAACTACCGACAGATAGCAACATCTATCTATAGTGGTTATCTATCTCTGGGAGGATTGACTGCTTACTAAAGATATGTATTTGTATGAAATGGCGCCGAAATGCTTTTCAATAACTAGTTGACAGTTATCCGTCGAAACGTCAAATGGCCAAAGATAGTTTAACGCCCTATCCGTCATTTTGTAAGGATAACGCTCGGATAGTAAACATTTTACAAATATTATTTTCATATCTGATTGAATTTTATTAAATATGTAAATATGTCGAGTTCTAGGGTCGGTGTGTACCAAAGGGTAACCACTTTTTGGGACTTGTAAAATTTTTCAAAAAAATTTGGGAATTGTAATTATTTTTATTTTATCATATTTTTCTTTATAAAAAAACGTCCCAGATTCGAATTTATTTAAATTATCTACCCTCAGAAAAAAAAAATGGCAGAACCGAATTCTACCCGTTTTTTGACCTATACCTAATTTAATACTAATTTATAATGATTTTTTTTATTTTTGAACAAGTAGTTATAGAAAATATTTAATGAGGAAAAAATATATTTAAAATTTTTTAAGTCCCAATTTTTTTTAGTACTTATTTTTTTTTAATGTAAGTATAGAAAAAATAAGAAAAAAAATTTTTTTTTTAATTTTACAAGTCCAAAAAATTTATTCATTATTTTTTTTTAAATTTTCAAAAAAAAATAAAGTCTTTTACGTTTCCTATAATTTTCCACAATTTACAATAAAAAAAATTGAAAAAAAAAAAAGTGGTTACCCTTTGGTACACCCCGACCCAATAATGAATATTATTTATGTAACTAGCAAAATAAATCTCTCCAAAAGAACGTAAATTTATAAATACTGTTTCGTGTACAATCAGCAGTCATTGTACACGAAACATTACAATCAACGAAACGCACGGGAGGGTTGGATAGCTCTGTTTATCTATCTTTCTTCAAAGATAGATAACTGTAACCAAAGCTTGTGAAACGCATTTCAAAGATAGATCGAAAGTTACTATTTATCTCAGATAGCTATCTATCTGTTATCTCTAGTAAGTTATTGGAAACCGCAGTTAGTGGCCCGAAATGGATTATTTTTCACTTTTTGGTTTTTCTTTTTTTCCTTTATATAAGTCTTCTATTCGTCACTCGTCACACCATAACACAAGCCCAGATGAGCGATATTATTATTAAATACTCTGTTTTCTAAGTTATTATGACGCGTCTGGTCATATCGATGGTTTCCGCAACAAAGGGCGTATCTCCATTTTGCATACTTTTGGCAATGAGCAAAAAACAAAATAAAAAAAAATATTTCTTAAATATCTTTTTTGTTTTTATACTTATAAAAAAAAATGCTAGGAAGAAATTTCTTAGTTTTTTGCGGGCTTTGGCCTCGCTTAATTAGGGAACTGTACGAGTCTTAGTTTAGAAGTTAGCTAGGGCGTAAATCCCTGAAAATGAAAAAAATTGGTAGTTACACCCCACAAATATACAGTCTGGCAAAAAGTACCTACAGTAAAAGCCATATAAGCCTAAACCATTTGTAGTATAAACCTTTTTTGTTTCAGAATTTGTAAATACGCCGTATTATTTATACTAATAAATGACTAAACTAGCAAAATATTAACCTGATAGGAGTATATTTTACTTAGATGAGAGCCCCAACTCACAAAAATTAACTCCGCTTCGCAACGTGGAACATGGGCACGCTAGCCGGACGCGCGAGGGAGCTGGCTGACGTACTTTCCAGGCGAAAAGTGGCCGTTACGTTTCTGTAGGAGACTCGATGGAAAGGCAGCAGATCCCGGCACATTAGGAGCGGCTAAAAGCTGATCTACATGGGTCCTGGTGGAGAGAACAGGGTGGCTATGGTGCTCGCTGAGGGGTTGCATGACTGTATCTTGGAGATAAAACGCTCTAGCAACCGACATATGGCCGTGAAGGTGCTTATTGAGGGGGTTGTAACCTACTTGGTAAGCGATGCTGATAAAGTATTGTTTTGGAACAAACTCGGCGAGGTCCTTGGGGCCATCTTGTTGTCACAGGGGATCGTTTTGGGTGGTGATCTGAACGGTCATGTGGGCGAGATGAGCGTGTTCATGGAAGCTACAGCAGTTGAAATGCGGAAGGGGAAGAAATCCTATGTACGTGTGCCCCTGCCGACCTGGCCCTCGTGAACACTTACTTCAAAAAGAAGCCCGACTACTTGATCACCTATAGGAGTGAGAGGCACGCTACCCAAATCGATTTCTATCACTAGGAAACATCATATCGGCAACGTGGCTAACTGCAAAGTCATTCCTGGTGAGAGTCTCACTGATCAACACCGTCTTCTTGTCATGGATCTCTGTGTGAAACCCAAACATAAACAACCTGTGCGGTGTTGTCGCCAAATCAGATGGTGGACAAGTTCGCTGGTGTCGACAAATAATCGATGTCGTCGGACGATCGATATCGACGAACCAGTCCTGGACCACTACGATAAGATTAATTTAGGCATCGATCACCGGTGCGGCGAAGGCAGTGTTTCGGATGTCTTAAGATGGATGCAAATATGACAAGGAAACTTGATTTTCCTGTCATATTGATTGCCTTGGACATAGTCCAGAGGGAGACTAAATTGAAGAAAGCCCTCTTCAAAAAGTTGCAAGCGTAGTAGTAAAGTAGCCAGAGCCAGACAGGACTACTTACAGTCATTGTACGATAAGTTGGAAACGTCTGAGGGACAGAAGCTTATTTATAAGTGGGCACATTCGAGGGTAAAAGCCCGTCCCGATGGTAATCTGCTTTGCGAGGACATCGCGGTGAAGAAGAGATGGCTCTCTTATTTCCACGAGCTGCTGAATAAGGAGCACGAAGAGTTGAAGCCCTATCGAAGTATGAAATGCGATGGGTTCTCGTAGTGTGGGTATCTTAACCAACCTATGTAACCGCATACTCTAAACTGGTGAGTTCCCTATGTTTTACCCCAGTTTTCAAAGGCAAGGGATCGGTGCAGGAGTGTGGGAGTCATCGAGGTATATGGGTCATGTCCCACACCATGAAGCTCTACGATAGATAGTCGGATAGTCGATTCTTGGATTCGACAAAAGTGCACTGTGTCTAGGTGTCCATATAGTTAACACCCCGGTCACGGACCCCGTTCCGCCGTTTTCTATTCTTATAAAGATTTGCAGAAAGCCTTTGTCTGTGTTCCTTCGTCATCGATCGTCCGACGACATCGATTACGACGTCAAGTCACGCATTTCAGAGGCTTGGGCCAAGTGTCGTGAGGACTGGTGTCATTTGCGACCCCAAAATTCCGCTTAAACTAAAGAGACAGGTTTATGCCGGATAAACTAAACGGTTTTGTACGGTAGTAAGACGTGACCAGTGTTTGAGCGGCATAAGCAGAAGCTGCGTGTCACGTAGATGAAGATGTTGCGCTGGATTTGTGGAGTGACGCGACAGGATCACGTCAGGAACTCTCGCATCCGAGGCAGCTTACATGTCCGAGACATTGCAGATACATTGCAAGAATGTTGCCTACGCTCGCTGGTACGGTCACGTCTTGCGAAAACCAGCTAGTTCCGTGGAGAACAAAGAGATTGGGAAGAGCCAAGAAGTGCTGGATTGGCATCGTAGTGGTGATATGTGTGCAGATTTGGTGTAGATTAATATGACAAAGTTATTTTATCTTGACCGGCACGGCGTTGACCGCGTACTGATTTCGTTTACACTGTAAACAAACAAGCGAGGACATGTGCTATACTTGCGGTAAGATTACAAGCATTATCCAATCACATAAAGGTATAGTTAAGTTTCTGTTCTTTTAATATACTTTAGTTATGCAAGAACAAGACAGCTAGGATCACTTGTAAGTTTAGAAATTTAGCACCACCTGTGGGAAAAAATACTATTTTTTTTCGAAGTAGACTAATACATTACGGCGCAAAACAGATTATTAAATTGTATTTTGAATTTTATCTAATTATACATCCTAATATTAGCATATTTATTATTTATGCCAAAGTCGTAAATGGTACTTAATATAACATGGGTGAGATACAACCTATATTCTTTTAGGTTTATTTTTTTTGCAGGGCGTAAAACACATATTGATTTAATTATGTGTATTTACCCCGTTTGTCGTTCAAAAAGTAAAAACACAGTGTAGTTACATCAAATTGATTTCCCAATATAAAAATAATATTGTTTTATGACCCCTTTTCAATGTTTAGCCAATAGAAAAATGTAGGTCGTAACATCTTTTTTTTTCATCGTAGCGCCATTTTAAAAATAGGGATCGATAGAGCGTTACAAACTGAGTAAAACTGCATAAAAAACTCAATATGGCCAAAATGGCTTTTACGCCCTTTGTTGCGGAAACCATCGATATTACCATGAGGCACGACGTCACACAATATTACCTACCGTGACACTTTTTTGTGAATGCGGGTGTTCCGTTAATTTATTAGACATTATCACGTTAAAAATAAAATCTACCTTATTATTTATAATTAGGTACTAAATAGGTTTAGTTTTAATCATTGTCGCAATTTTCAGATTTAAATTTTTTAAAACACGTAATTATTAAAGAAAAGCAGAAAGAGGAAAAAGTTTTCCCAATCTACCGTTATGTTCACAAAAAACTAAATCAAAATGTTAAAGCTGCCTGTTTTAATCGTAGTTTTTCATAAAATATTTATAGGGCAGAGTAATATAAAGGCACATCTACAGGCAGTAAAAATATATCTTTCGAATATTTTTTTACACTCATTACTAGAACGGTTTCCGGGTTTTTTTGCCCTTTTCCGTTGAAAGAGATAAAAAATGAAGATGAACTGCCGAGGTGCAGAGTAAATACGGGGTCAAATAGTGATGTACCATATTTATTTTTATTATCGATATAATGTAATGTCGATTAAGTAATAATACTAGCTGTTGCCCGCGACTTCGTATTTTTTATACACTAAAACGTTCCTGTTGAGTCACTCTACCTATGAAGAAAATCGCATCAATATTCGTTGCGTAGATTTTGGCATACATAGGGACAGAGAGAGGAAAGCGACTTTGTTTTATACTATACTACCGACCCGCTCCGGCTTCGTCTTTAATCACCTTCCTCTTGAATCACACTATCTATTTAAAAAAACCGCATCAAAATCCGTTGCGTAGTTTTATAGATCTAAGCATACAAAGGGACATAGGGACTTGGGGACGGCGAAAAGTGACTTTATTTTATACTATGTAGTGATGTAGTGGTGTTATGAGAGCAGTGTTGTACTAGCGGACAATATCTCGACTTTTACTATGAACCACAATTTTTTCTTTAAAAAAAAAAATGTGCGCTATTAATTGCTCTTATAGTGATGAAAACCCGCGGGACCTACGTCTGTCAGTTGACCCAGACAGACGTAGGTCGACTAAGCTGAGAAGATGGTCCCAGGTACAGATGAAAAAGCCAATTTTCATTTGTAATTTAACCTTGAACTCGTCCTATTGTTTGTTGAGGTTGTACCTCTTATGTGACCTGGGTGCTTATATTATCAGCTTTTTACAACAAAGTGTCGCTTATAAAAACTTAAAAGACATAGACCATTCATAATTAGCAAAAAAAATTACCCGACTGCAAAGAAAGGGATATGTATTTCGCGCCTATTTTTGTTTGTTTGTTTGTAATATTCTCTTATATCTTCCAAACCACACGCTGGAGTATATTTAGCTTCGTCTCATTAATCCAAGTTTTCTTAGATAGGTGACATAAAAAAAATAGAGGCTGCTAGATTTCATTGTAAAAATTTATCTTCTGTTTCTGCAAATAAAATTCAATTTAAAGAGAAAAATATCAAATTAAAGAGCTCATAATTCATAAACTGCTCCGATAGATGGCGCCATAACAAAGATTCCACATCCCAACATGTATTTATTTTTAAGTACTTAATACAAAAAAATCTATAATTTTATCGATATAATATAAAATAGTACCCCATCACTAATACTTCGGCCGCAGACCGCACGGGCCGGTAGACACGAAAAGTCGTTCCCGGCAAATATATTAGAATATACATTACCGTACGTGACTTTAGTAAAATGAATAGCTCTACCTCTGTGTCCCTACTCTATTCGTATATACTCTATGGTACGTTATATATCTATCTGATATCAATTTCATATGTACAAAACTTTTCATGTTTGAAAGTATTTATGTAAATGCAGAATGGTTTTTTCGATTGTGCGTTTGGTATTTGAAAGGTTTTTTTTATAAATAGACTAACCGTGCTCCGCGGTTTCGAATATCGGGATAAAAAGTTTAAGTTACAATGAATCAAAGTATCGAAACATAAAAACAAAAAAAATAAATATTGGTGCAGTGTAGATGATCCCGATCCCACGGGAATTTCGGGATCAAAAGATCTATATCCTTCCCCATGCCCCAAACTACCACTTTGCCGATAAGAGGGGAAAAATATTATGAGAAATGTGCTAATTAGACGCATAAGCTACGCTTACGCTTATTTTGCAATAATGTTTTATCTTTTGTGCATTTTGACACTGAAACATCTTTGACGCATTATGTAACAATGATATTTTTTCTTTTGTACTAATGACCACTTGCTCATTTATGTATTTAAACAAGTGTGTGACGAGTGAGTATGTATGTGTACTTTGTACATTTTGACACTGAGCTTAGGCTACCTATAGACATTTTGACTTTGAAACATTTAGCCAAACTCCATCTCGGGACTAAATGAGTGACCTTCACCCCTAGGGTAACAATGAACTATTATTTAATTAGGTACCTATCAAAATCGCATTTTACAAAAGAACGATGGCAAGGCAATCCTTGAGCATTTACACAAATAGAAAATATGATAAAATTCTCCATTTTCTCTAGATTACAATGAAATTAATAGTATTTCCTGAACTTGATGTGGAAAAAAGATATAAACATTTAAAGTCAGGTGTTTATTTTTTTTTTCGTTTTCATCATCAACATCTGATGCCACTAGTAACTTTAACAGGTTCCCTGTCCAAGTTTTAGAGTGGAAGTGCCTCACACGTCCAGCATAAATAATATATTCCGTTTTCATAAATTTAGGTTAATTTTTGTTCAAATCCCGATATCTCGAAAATTTGACGTCCGTTCTTCACGTCCCAACCCTTTTTGGTTTCTACATGATATGTCCTCTCACGTCCACATCAAATAAACGCCGGCCGTTCTCTCTACGTCCACGGGTCTAAAAACATTCAAAGTATCGTCGAACAGACCGCGTGTGGTCTGTGGACTTGTAGTGCTTTCCGTTTACAGACCACATATGGTCTGTGGACACATGGGTCTAAGAACCTAAGCTTCTTGGAAACAAGTAATTTTTGTTTAAAGTTTTGCCAATATTCTTTAAATAAATGCGGGAAAGTTTTTTAAATTAATTTCAAAATTTAGGTTTTGTGCTTTTTCTATTACAGAGAGCGCACAATTTTTACTATTATCAGATCAAAAATATAGGCCAATTTTGTTAAAAAATGCGGTATAAATCAGTTTTTCGGCTGTGACTTGTCATCATAGATTAAATTTTCACCTTCAGCTAACTGAAAAAATCAATTACTTCCGCCAGATGTCACCGGAATCAAATGTCGCTAGAACACAAAAATGTATGGAGATGTGTTATAATATTTTTATTATTAACTTTTAGATTAAAACCCCTGACTTTTATCCCCCATAACTTTTGAACGGCTAAACCGATTTCGATCAAACATACCTAAGAACACTTCTAACTAATTCACCGGTTCATGCCACAGACACACATACAGACAGACACGACAAACTTTAACACCCCGTCGGTTTTGCGTCGGGGTTTAAAAATAACGATGTAACTAGATAACTAATGCGGTATTTATTAAATCGAAAGAAGTCGCAACCTTTTGGCATAATAAATGATTGTCTTATTTAAATTTTCGTCGAAATGGGCGATTTTATCAAAATTACTGGCGGTTTATACTACAACTGTAGATATTATGCTATTTGTAGTAAAATCGGATCTTTGCTACATTTTTCAATATAGATCACTACATAGTATAAAACAAAGTTGCTTTCTCTGTCCCTATATCCCTATGTATGTTAAATCTTTAAAACTACGCAACGGATTTTTATGCGGTTTTTTTTAATTGATAGAGTGATTCAAGAGGAAGGTTTATATGTATAATACATGCATAATATACCCGTGCGAAGCCGGGGCGGGTCGCTAGTAATCTATATTTCACAAATCTTTCAATACTCCTAGATTACCCACATTTTACTTGTATATTTTTAACCAGCCCTCTCCACAGCATTCTTTTTCCGCGGCTCTACTGAAACACAAAGTTTTTTCAGCTTACAGACAGACAGACATTAATCAACGTCTATCAAACGCAGGTCACAAGCGCGAGACGGAACCAAATCATGGTATCCCCATTGTCTTTCATAAATAAATGAAAACAATCGATTCGTTTTTGATTTAATGATTGAAAAGGGAGGTTTAAGGGGTTTTTAATTTCGACCCAGTTGGCACAATGGTCATCATGCCGGACTGCCAAACACAGGGTTAGATAGACAGACAAGTATTTTTGCTTAGTTAGATATTTGTCTGGGGTCTGGTTGTTTCTACCTATTATAATTATATATTTGGAAAAGAAAAGTAATATAAGTAGTATATCCGTTGTCTAACACCCATAAAATAAGTCTAGTTACTTAGCTTCGGGTTAGATGGCGATGTGTGGAATGTCCTGAAATATTGATTTATTTCATTTTATTTGTCCCTTTTTATGTGAATTTTCAATTTTAATTTTCCCTTATCCTTCCATTAACTTCTTTTTATGACTTAAAAGTACTAATAAAATAAGTTACAACCACTAAAAGGTTTTTTAAAACCTTGATTTAAGTGACAAAAGTTTTTTTTTTTTAATTTTGACATTTTTTTTTTGTTTTAATTATTTTTAATTTATGGTAATTTAGGTATTAATAATTGTAATTTGTATGTGTATGAAGTGACAAAATAACAAGAAAATAAACAAATTGACGATACAGTCGGAGACGGTAATTCAATCTCGTCGTGGTGTTCAAATCCCGCCGCAAATTTTTGGATACCAATGTTTTTTTTTAAGACAATATTTTTAGTAATCAATAGTGCCGAGTGCAGGCTACCGCACTTAAAAAAACATAATATCAAAAAATACTCAATCATACAAAAATTTAAAGAATTTTCAAGCTGTAGCAACACCATTATCGGCAGCGGACCCTCAGAAAATAATGGTGTACCTAGTCAATACTCAAATACTCAAATACTCATTTATTGGTAAGGCATTACAGGTCAAATAAACAAAAATCATACATTACTTACTATTATGTAAGTTAAGGCGAGTTTAAAAATTCAAATTATAATAAAATAAATAAAATAAAATAATTACAATTTTCATAAATTAATTGGGTCAAATTGTAAAATTAGTATAAAAATAATATTAGAAGAATACAATGTCAATTTTTACTACAAAATTCAAGTGATATATAAATTCTTAATAAAATCATTAATGTCATAAAACGTCTGCTCAACAAGCCATTTCTTCAGTTTATTTTTAAAAGCAGGCAGGCTAGGTGCCGATACAACTTCACGGGGTAGTTTATTATAGATATTCGGACCCATTACGTGTGTCAGTTTGCCAGACCTCGCCAAGCGTCTGGGTATGTCCTCCAGCATGTGAGCATGACGAGTGTTAAAATTATGCCCGTCACCACGCTTCTTGAACTTACCCTCGTTCATCCTAACATACATAGCAGCCTGCATTAGCACTATACTAGGCAATGTTAGTATACCAAGGGATTTAAAGAACGGCCTAGCCGAGACGTCCTGCGGTACCCCGACTATCGCTCGGACGGCGCGTTTTTGCATCCGGAAGGCACGCTCCCAGTCCGCAGCCTGTCCCCACAGTCCCCTAGTCACATTTTAAAATTTCCCCAAACTTAAGGTAAGTACAATTTTCTAAAAAAACCAGATTTTCCATTAGGGATAGGTACTTTACTTTAAAAAACCCTGATTTTCTTTACACACTGTAAACTCTATCTTTTGTCTATGGATTAAACTAAAATGTACCTATGCCTATTTGATAAACCTACTTTTCCGCCTCAACTATTTATCTCTCATCGCAAACTGAGTTCAACCAACACTAGGTAGGTAGGTATCTAGGTATTTAAATCTACCCTCAATACTTTATGTAGTCGTAAATCGAAATGGCAAGCGTATGGAGCCCCTTGTAGGAACTCGTCACGTTCGCGCGCGCCATACTCGCCTCGCTGACTTCATGCGATTTGATTTTAGATTATCTGATTTAGAGATGATATCACAAGGATGTATGATTTTTTTATAGGCACAATCAACGGTCAAAGGTCTCTGCCCACTGTAACGTTTACAATCCTGTGCAGCACTATTAGATCATTATAACAACGTAACCTGTGGATCGAACCCACGTCGGTTGGTGTAGCGGGTGGCGGCTTATACCACTCGGCTGACTAAAGACATTCCTTACATGTTGAAAATAACGAGGACTGCCATGGTAAAGCTATTGCATCGTGCGAGCTTCGTACAGTCGTACCATATACACAAATGACGGACATTTGTCGTCCGTTTTTTGTCGTTCGACATTTGTCGTCCGTCATTTGTCGTCCGTCAATAATCGTCCGTCAATATTCGTCCTTCAACATTCGTCCGTCTGTAGTTGTCCGTCAATAAATAATCGTCCGTCATTTGTCGGGGGTGTTAGATTTATTTTCGTTACGGAATTTCCCCGGTTCCCCGAAGGCCCGCGATAAAATCTATGCAGTAGCTTAATAATCACACTGAGTACTTTTAATTCAAGTATTTGTGTTTGTGAGTAACGTCTATTACAAGAAGGTCGTAAGTACAATACTTGTTTATAGTATTATTGTAGCAAACTGATAGTAGACTTATGACCCATACTGTACCTACTAAAACCTTTTGGCTAAAACAACAACCTTTTGAACCTCAACCAACGGAAGACGATTACCCGGCAGACCACCTCAAAGGTGGCGACTTGGACAAACTGGCGGATTGGCAATCCGTCGCACAAGATCGCGATCAGTCGATGGAGAGTGGAGAGGCATTTGCTCTGCAGTCTTTTTTTTTTGAGCCTGCAGTGCGACACTATAGCAGGCTCATTTTAAAAAATAAGTAAAAAATATATTCAACGAGTCCCCCTTGACATAGTTTGTCGTTTTTTTTTTCGTTGGGCCAATATTGCGTCTAGTTGT
The DNA here is from genome assembly GCA_907269075.1 of Idaea aversata. NCBI lineage: Eukaryota > Metazoa > Arthropoda > Insecta > Lepidoptera > Geometridae > Idaea > Idaea aversata. The sequence continues at coordinate 6,412,847 of OU026103.1, forward strand.
GGCACTTGTAAATTTTGACTGCGATACTCGCGAAGTTACTTATCACTACTTATTTTAATATTTACCTGACGATCGATCGATCGTGGTCACGGGAAAACTGGAGAAAAGTCAAAATCAAAAGCGTATTTTCTTTATTCATTTCGAATTAACATGAAATCATATTGTAACGTCATAAGAAGACTGGATAACTAGTAGTTTATAACGCGACCCGGGTTTTTAAAATGAATATTTTAATAGGGTGTTATCATCTTTGTACACATCTGAGGTATCCACAAAGTATCAAACTCGCGTCAGTCGAGATCAGACTCTTTAACGCATCAGTGCATGTTGCGGTTTCCACCTTCCTTCAGTCTTCAAGTCAAGACTTGATACTTGTTTATTACTTCCTCATAAGTACCAAGTAGTTTGTAATTAGATGAGAGTTTGTTTCACGACCTCTGTGAAGTGGCAGGTGAATACGAAAATTGCGGGTTCGATTCCCGCTGTCGAAAAAATATTTGTGTACAGATGTTTAATTTTGATAGATAGAAATACTTACATTTTATCTAATTTCGATTTAGTAGGAATGTCTTGCAATATTTATTTATAGTGTTTCAACTAAACTAAACTAATTGTAAAGATATTACTAGAGTTTATAAATATTTACCACATTTTTATTTTGTGGAGCTCGATATTTCCAGTATAAAATTTAAAACTCTTTTTTTTTTCAGGATTAATCTCTATTTTTAACCAACTTTATATTGTAAAAATTATGTTACATATTAAAATCTGTGAAGCTAAAAAGTTATGGCTAAACGGCCATATCAGAGTAAATTCTCTATTTTAAAGCATTTGCTTATTCGAATTTCAAATTAAATTAAGAAAATCTGGAAACGAACCGAAAACTCCAAAGCTAACCTCATTATACACAAATAAGAACAAAATTCGAAATTCAAAATTCAAAACAATAACGTCATTAAGTCAGAAAGCTTCTTCAATCCTTTAGCAAATCTTTGATAATTTGATCAGCGTGTGCGCATTCGAGCGTGCTCGTGGCGCTGTCAACCGAGAAATTCCGTAGACGATGTGCCGTAGCGGTGTGGCTACGGCTCGTAGTCGATCGATGCTTTATGTGTGCTACGAGATTTATCACCAAAGGCGTAATTTTAATGGTACTGTAGTATATTTTTCATTAAAAAGTAACTTAAAGACTATTCTACTTTATGGACCTACTTGCTCTTCAAATTGGATAAAAATTGGTTCTTGTTGTAAAACTTGACCATTTAGATATCGAAATTTAGCAAAATTTTGTGGAACGCGCTTTTAAATTAGGTTCTAAATGAACATTAATTTAAACGTTAAAAAACTGCCGGGCCATTACATTGAAATTGTATTATATTTACGGTTTTTCATGCACACCTCTTCGTAGGTGTCAAATTTTATTTGTAACTTGAAAGAACAAAAATTCCGCCTTGCAATTACCCCGTAAATTTAAAATTTTAAAAGAATCTAAACTTACTTAATAAAATTAACCTATGTTCTAATTGAAGCTTTCTAGACTTAGAGGTGTTGGCTGTGTGTTGATCATTAATCAAAACCTATAGGTCCTTGTTGGAACGAAGATCCTTTTCGCGGATTGGCGAGGGGAAATGTAACGCGTTACAAAAAAGTGAAACGAAAAACCGTAAGAGAAAGAGAAACCGATAATTAAACTTTCACACGATGAAATAAAAGGTAAATGGACTTCGTTCCAAATGCGTTTCCCGCGACCCGTTCATTTCTATGGGTTCCGTACCCAACGTCTGTCAGTCTGTCTGTCTGTCACCAGGCTGTATCTCATGAACCGTGATAGCTAGAGACTTGAAATTTTGACACAGATAACACACAACAGATAACAGATAAAAATAGATTACAATAGATTTTGACTATATTACAAATATTAAAAACAGTTAAAATTATCAATTTTTGAGTAAGAATGTGCTTAAGGTTATGTTTAAGTACTATTGTATTGGCAATATTTTTTTTGTAATTATACCTACTCCCAAAAGGGCAGACAAAAGACTTTAAACACTATACAGCCTCGTCTGACATAACAACAATATTTAAAAAAAAACTTCTTAAACTTACACGATTTGTATTCATAGACTATGTTACAATAGTCATGGTCGCGAATCGAAACGTCGAGGTAAGAGAAATAAGAATATAAAAAATACGCGATTTTAAAACCCAGGAAAATAATTACTATTTTTTATGGTTTTTTTGCATTTGTTTTTGCGTTAAAAACGAAACATGTACATTGTACATATTATATAATGGTACAAAATCCTTCGTGCTCGAGCTTGGCTCGCACTTGGCCGGTTTGTTATATTTGATAACAAAGATTATTCGTTTCAAATTAGAAAGATAAGTAAATTTAATATTGAATCATCAGCATGTAAATATATCCATAAACTCGTATATCAGAATATGCAAAATCTGTCTCTTATTTTGTTAACTTCATCCTTTACTTTCCCGGGGAATAATTAGAATTTTAAATTAAAAGCCAAATTCCTTGTTATTTACGTAGGGTTTTACTTATTTACTTACTATTTGGAAGTTAAATAATTGGAATTGTTATTTCTTTGTATGATTGTTTTAATGCACTTTCCGGAGGTAGTGCATCAATGAATTATTCTTACGAAAAAGGCTATAGCCGGGTAAGGTAACAAAAATTTTTTTTTTTTTTTTTTTTTTCTTCAGTTATGGCTTCGCACGGTTTGTGCATATAGCCAGTATCAAGTAATATTTTGCATCAAGTTATGGCCCGATTTACAGAAATCGGGCTCAAAATGTTTCAAGATGGTCAAGTCGTCAAGTCACAGTTTGTCAAGTCAGGGGTCATAGTAAAGCGGTGGCTACTTTACTATAACCTTGTAGGAGATTTTGGAGGCAACGAGAAAAGTCCATGTTTGACACTGATTTTTACTTTCACTACACTTGTGCACTTTCACAGAACTAAATTAGATAACTTTCCACCGGAATTATACAATTTAACTCGGTTTACAACTAAGTTTCGTGTAAATAAAACTGCAGCACGACATGTTGTTGGCTCGTTCCCGCCAAAAACTCCACAACCAAAAAATATTTTGAAAAGTAAAAAAAAACTTTGAACTGACATTTCTCGAAAACTGTCAACCATTATGAGTAAAACTTGGCACACTAATAACTAGTATTATGACCAATACATCGTATATATACATTGGCAAATAACGCCAGGGGCATTTTTTGTTACCTTACCCGGCTATAGCCTTTACGTGCGCTAATCAACATTGCTCCTACGGTGAAGGAAAACAACTTGATAAAAACCGTGGCTTATTTGCCGACCAAAAGCGGTTATCATCACGATGTTAGTTCTGTCTTTTGCTGCAGAGACTATCGAAGGTTTTCCTGTTCCTACGATACTGAAATAATATGTTGGAATGCCGGAATTTATTTAAAAAACGGAATTCCTGAGCTTTAGCCCTAGTCCAGACGTATTGCCAAGTTCTTTTCTCTGGACAAGGTCGGTACATTTCTTCTTCTTCTACGCTTTTTAACCGACTTCAAAAAAGGAGGAGGTTCACAATTCGTCGCGTATATATTTTTTTTCGTACTTTATGTAGTGTTGGCTTTCCTAATTTTGTGACGCTAGGACGCTATTGTCTGATATGAAATTTGGCATGTTGATCTTCTACGTAATAGGAGCTCGGGATACTAATTTTTTTTAACTAAAAGTTCACTTAAGATTAAGTATAGGTATTACTGTTGTTTTCAAAAAATAAGCAGTCGTTTTCGACAATCAATATTATTTGTAAAAACTGCCGGATTCTTATTTGTTTTAAATATTATATAATTTAAATCACTACATAGTATAAAACAAAGTTCTAAAGTCAAAGTTTCTCCGTCCCTATGTCCCTATATCTCTATGTATGCTTAAATCTTTAAATCACCGCAACGGCTTTTGATGCGGTTTTTTTAATAGATAGAGTGATTCAGAGGAAGGTTTATATGTATAATACATGTATAATATAGCCGTGCGAAGCCGGGGCGGGTCGCTAGTATTATATAATTCTATTGTACGTGTGTATGTCACTGAACTCCTCCTGGATAGTTTATTTACATTTACAAAACAGCCCGGCAGATGGCGCAGCAGTCGGTATTTTTTTGGTATATGGCAAAACAACGTTTGCCGGGACAGCTAATAATATTTGATTTTATGCCAAATTATAGGTACTTACTATACTAATATTATAAAGAGGACATTTTTTAGTTTGTAGGTAACGAATAGGCTCCGGAACTACTGGACTGATTTTAATAAAACTTGGTATGAGGATATATTGATTCATAACGTATCCGTAGTCTTCGTCTTTTATCCCGATATTCCCACGGGATCGGGAGTTACGAGTGTGAAACCGCGAAACGCTGCTAGTGTCCAAAATAATCGAAATCTTTTGTACCTAAATCATATACTAACGTGGAAAAAATAATAATCGTCGTACCATGAAGTGAATTGAGATCAAACCAGTCATCCAAGTTAAATCAGAACCTCATTTCTTCTTAAACATCCCTTCCGACCTTATTGCGGTAACTTTGAACATTGTTACAAATCAAATTCGCCAAAAATATAGTTTATTTTACTTATTTAAGCTTCAACATAAGATTAAAGTCCTTTATCGGGAGAAGTCTGGAATTAAAAACATTATCTTATTTTATATATTGAGGGCTGAAAAATAGCCAGCAACACTTCGACCCAATGGGATCTTTTGTGTTTACCTTAATGTTTCTTACTCTTTGAAGAAGTGGTCGCTAACGCGGTGATCCCCCTGAGTAGAAGAAACCTATATTCCTCCGGTTTGGGATACGCATTCCCAAGGAGGCTCATACGCTTCGCTGCTAAGACGTCGCATTCACACAGTATGTGCTCCATAGTTTTCCTAACATCACCGCAAGCTCTGCAGTCATTATTTGAAGTTATCTTCATTTTTAAAAGCATGTCTTTGGTTCCGTAATGTCCTGTCATGGCATCAAACACAGCTCGTGCTTTGCTTCTACTGTTGTTCAATATAAATTTAGAAGAAAAACATTCTAATAATAGCAATTTTTAGAGGCCTCCACTTTTTTGTTGGTTGGTCATATTATTCCGTAATCAAATTGTACATTCCATATTCATTTATACATACCACATTCACTTGTTTATTTAGTCATTATATTTTATGTAAGTTGTTAAATCAGTCAGTCATTTAAAGTAATTTTTTCCTAACTTGAATTCGTGTCATTATTTTATAGATATAAATAGGTGGGTACTTAAAGAACCTACTTAAAGAAAAGTTTAAAAAAAATTTGATCGTTCAAAGTAGGGCAAAATTGAGCCCAAAAAAGTCGGTTACATACAAGCAAGCAAACATCCAGGTGAAACTAATAACAAGCGTGTTAAAATAGGTAACTATTATTTATTTTCTCAACTCCACAGTTAGAAATGTCTCAAACAATTTCCTTTAGAACGAAGATATATCTCAATTCGCTTAGATATAATTTAATCCTATAACAATGGGTATTGGGAGTCAGGTCGCGTGAACCGCCCCATTCACAATAGATTTTTACCGAAACCACCAAGAATGAGGTTATGAAATAGCTGTATTTTGTAATGGGATTATATTGTGTTGGGTTAAGAATTGTTGAGAGTTAGGTAAGAAGGTACCTATAGGTGCTGTCGAAGTCAGAATTCGTGAATTTGTGGGCCCCTGCGGGCCGATCGCCGTATTCGTATGCAGCGCATGACTATAGCGTATGACTGCGTTTGCGTCATAACTATAGATTTCGTATTGCCATAATTTCTTAAGACGCACACGTCACGTAAACCTTAACGTCGCGCGCTCGCCGTATCGCGCTAAATTTTGACATGACATAAATGTCAAATAAATTGTCACCTAGGAAGATTAGTCAAAAATTTCGTATGGCAACAGCTTGTTTCACGGTTAGGTGAAGTAGACGTGCAGTTAAAGTAGGCAACGGTTACGCGTAGCTTTATTTTACGGCAACACCGATTATTGTTTACGTACACGTGACGTATGCGTTAACTGAATGTGCACTCGACTAATACGTCATTAATTACGGCGATCGGGGGGCTGTGTTTATTTGGTCTTTGAGTCACTGTAGGAAAGCGTGCTAATACATCTGATGCTGGTCAAACACTGAACTGTTTATTAAAAAGAAAACTATTTAGGTGTCTTACCTAATGACTCAATTAAACTATAGGCCTCGTTCATAAGCTCAGCGTCGCTCAGCGGGCTATGAAGAGAGCTATGCTCGGAGTTTCTCTACGTGATAGAATCCGGAATACGGAAATCCGTAGAAGAACCAAAGTCACCGACATAGCTCTCAGGATTGGTAAGCTGAAGTGGCAATGGGCAGGTCATATAGCTCGCAGAACTGACAACCGCTGGGGAGTAAAGGTTTTCGAGTGGCGGCCGACGACGAGGAAACGAAGTGTAGTCGGGTAGTCGGTGGATGCAGACGGAAGTAAATAAGGTCATATTTTCATGAACTATGTAACATAAGGGTTGACCTATTATTTGGGACAGCACATGGCTTCTCTTTCTTTTAATATACATTTTAATGTTTTTCTTTTATACTCTCCAATTTTTGTGTCTTTTAACACAAAATACATAGTTCTTAAGAACTATAAACTTTATCAGCCCTGTTTTATTTCTTTAGTGGTCGATTTTCCCAAATCCTATACGTCCTAATAGGAACTAACATGCGAAATTACAGACTCGAAGTTTCAGAGATTTCTTGATGAGCTTTTTTCTCTTTTATATTACAGGGTTATTGGAAATTATACTAGCAAGCCGTTAAGGGCTATGTAACTTCGGTGCACATAAATAAACAACTTTTGGAAATTCGAACATTTTTTCGAAAATTTCGAGGTTAGGTTTATCTGAAAAAACAGCTGCTCCTTACACGGAGAGGCCATTAACCTTAAAATTTTACTTATTTTTTAGGTTTTATCTACTGTTCTTAGTCTGAATGACGTTTGTTTTAAAAAATCTGCTGTTTTTCGAATTTCCAAAAGTCGTAGAACAAAAGTTGTTTGTTTAGGTGCACAGAAGCAGCCTTCAACGGCTTGCTAGTATAATTACCAATAACCCTGTATAAAGATACAGATGAAACGAGGAAAAACAACAAAAATGCGACTTCAAATATTAACAACAAAATTAAAATAAAGCCTTCAATAAAATTAACCTAATATAATAAAATTTAATGGCGGAACCCCTAAGTAATTTGTGATTTTGAAGATGTAAAGTCAAAGGCAGTCGGGCCAACCTCCCAGCACCAACGTGTCGCAATAAACTTAATTACAGTAATGCCAACCTCAATACGTGACGATTATGTGTGGTGTATTATGACCATCGTTTTGGGAAAACTGGAAAAATTGCAGAAAGGAAAATCTAAAAAAAAAACAATTTCGTTTTTAGTTTAAATCTGAGATTTGATTACTAAAAATATCACACAATAATATTATTAATAGTGGTCTAGTAGTATCAGCAATTGATCTCAGTGCTCGGGAATAATAAATAAATAAATAAATATTGCTGGACATTCCACACAACGCCACCTAGCCCCAAGCTAAGTAACTAGACTTGTGTTATGGGTGCTAGACAACAGATATACTTACCTACTACTTATATATACTTTTGTAAATATATACTTACTAGCGACCCGCCCCGGCTTCGCACGGCTGTATTATGCATGTATTATATTTAAAAACCTTCTTTTTTAATCACTCTATCTATTAAAAAAAACCGCATCATAATCCGTTGCGTAGTTTTAAAGATCTAAGCATACATAGGGACATAGGGAAATAGGGACGGCGAAAAGTGACTTTATTTTATACTATGTAGTGATAATACATAGAAACAACCAGATTACAGACAAATATCTAAGCATTAATACATCAGTGTTTCGCATTAATTATGCAAATACATCACTGAGCAGTATCCCATCTGCACCACTTCAGCACACAACTCATCTCGCAATTTATATCTGTTTGTTTGTTATATGAATATGTTGTATGCTTCTTGTGGTGCAATAAATGAATATCTATCTATCTATCTATCTACATGTCTGAGGCGGAAATCGAACCCGCAACTCTTTGTTTGGCAGTCCGGCATGGTGACAATTGTGCCAACTGGGTCGATAAAATGTTTATAAAAAAAAATTGATCTCTGTATTGATATTAACAGGCCCGGAATTATTAAAATCTCAATTTCAGACATGTTTTGATCTTGAATCAGTCAAACTTATTAGTCAGTAGGAAAATACGTAGGTCATTATATAAGTATTGCAACATAATTACACTCATTCATTTAATTTTCTTTATAAAACCAAACTGAATACAAAATATATACATCACTTTAGATATAAACTTATTTAAAAAAATCCATCTAAGCATTTACATACTAGGTAAGTATACCTACCTTATTGTTATTGAAACTTATTATTGTTTTCTAACTAGATGGTATTTTTTAAAGTAATAAAAAACAGAAAAGCCTTGCAAAACTTTTCGAGCAACATTCATAAAAACAAAAAACCATTCCGTAACTTTGTGAAACGTGGTTCACAACCGCTACGGCAAAGCAGGGGCCTAAAGTCTGCTAACACAATTGTGTTTCAATAGTGTGTCGATAGAATTGTAATACACATTTAATGTCAAAATTATGACATTACAATATGTCAAATTGGTATTCGCCTAATGTTAACTATTCTATCGAAACACCACTGACGCACCACTGACTCACTTTGATTTTGTGCTCTAGAATCGTGGCTCAATGGAATCTCGATAGTTGTCAAAACGGTATATTGCTTAGCAACATATACCATGTTGCTAGGCAACATTAGCGACGCATCTATTACCATTCCATTGAAACTCCATAGTGATACTATTGTGATGTTATTAAAACTTTAGCAGAATACCAAATAAAGTAAAAAAATATCAATAGAGTCTCGATATAATGACAATGGTAAATTTATTAATGCAAAATAGCAGAATAAGGCCCCAGATGTGATGAGCGTAGGTTTAAGTCTAAAGACAAAAAAAACTTTGTTTTTCTACTTTTTTTTATTAAAAAAATCTTCTAAACAGTAAACCTATGCACGCACGAGCGCGGTAATTACCTGCTAATTAAGAGAGTCGCGCAGGCGTACTTAATTAACCCTACCTACTCCCTCTAGGTAGCATAGTACATACTCTACATGACGATTTTCAAACTGAATTTTAATGTTTTCCTATTTTATAAGAGACTTTGTCCCATAAATAACTCCCGCCGTACTCTGTAATGTTACTAAGTGAAACTTTAGTTACAGTTGAAGCTTTGCGGCGGTAAATACTATATAAGTACATAACTAGCGACCCGCCCCGGCTTCGCACGGCTATATTATGCATGTATAAACCTTCCTCTTGATCACTCTATCTATTAAAAGAAACCGCATCAAAATCCGTTGCGTAGTTTTAAAGATTTAAGCATACAAAGGGTATTATAATAAGTATATATTTACAAAAGAAAAGTACCTACTACTCATAGTAGTAGGTATATCCGTTGTCTAACACCCATAACACAAGTCTAGTTACTTAGCTTGGGGCTAGATGGCGATGTGTGGAATGTCCTGTAATATTTACATAATTATTTTTAATCCCTCGGGTGTCTTCATATTATATTGCATGAAGACACATCAAATTATTGTGTCGCAATAAAGGAATGCGAAGTTTTGATATAACCAATCTTATAACGGTTACATCTCACTGAAACAAGTTTGACAAGATATTTCATAGATTTTCCTCTAGGTTATAACCTAAATATCTTCCTAACTATAAAGGCCTATCCGCACAGCTCAGTAACGACGCAGTGCCGACACAGTGCCGTACCGTGATTTTCCATCAGTGTCAGTGAAAAATGATAATGTTTCATACTTTTTGTACTAGACTATCCATACTGGTCAGTGACAGTTATGTTCAGTGATGTCAGTGCAGGGGGCCTACCGCGGTAAGTGCGTCGGCTTCAAACCAACGCGTCGGTTTACGCCGACCCGCGCCCCACACTGGGCAAAATTTTGAGCCTGTCTTTCATAGGAGTTTTAAAAAATTGAGTGGTTTTTGTCATGTGTTTTAAGTATGCAGGATTGAGGACATCAACACATTTAAAAATATGTTAACTATTGTGGTTTTGTTATTTCTAAAAAACACTACAAAATATGACTTTGTTTTTTTTTAAATAATAAAACCATAATCACTTATTTTTGAATGTTTTGATGTCCCCGGCAATCCTCCATATTTAAAACACATGAAAACACTACTTAATTATTCAACATTTTTATGAAAAGCAAGCTCAAAAATTTACCCATTGTGAGACGCGGTTTGGGATATCGACGTCGGCTTGAAGCCGACGCACTTACCGCGCACTTACTGCTCCGACTCTCGCCGTGATCCAGCGTGAATTTGTAGCAGACAATATTTTGCCTGACACGGTCGCAGTGTTTCAAGATGGCCGACGAAAAGTTTATTGAATTGGTCCTTGTGTTGCCCATATTTATCACGTTTTTTTGACGATCGACCCCTAGGTACATTCATTTTCTTAATAACCGCAGTTAAAATATCGGAAATGTTGCGGTCGTTATCTTTGCTCGCTCTGGTTTTTTTACATAATATAATTAAAAAACCGGCCAAGTGCGAGTTGGACTCGCGCATGAAAGTTATGGTAACCCTTGCGATAGAGTACTAAAAATCACTGTGCCGTCACTGTGTCGCCACTGAGCTGTGTGCGGATAGACCTTAAACCTAACCGATGCAATTACGGGTTGCACCGTTCGTCCACGCTATTCCACGATCGAACGAACCGATACCAACTGATGAGAAATTTCCCGCTTTACCACACGGAAATATTGCAGACTTGCCGCTCTGCTATGATTGGAAATTATTTAAATAACCTTATGGGTAGTTTGATTTTGGTAAGAAGGGACTAGAAATCTTTTTAAAGATACGACCGTATGACCAAGATAATACGAACCTACATTTGAAATTAGGTGGGTTCAAGCAATAATCTATATTTTAATAGTAATAATATACCTTTACTTTTAATATTAAAAAGCCGAAAAGTTTGGTTGTGTTTTGACTTTTGGTTGAACGCGTTAATCTCAGGAAATACTTGTTGGAATTAAAAATCTTATTAGATATTGCATTTATCGAGGAAGGCTTGGCTTTATTATATCGTTGATAATATTATAGATAGGCTATATGGCATCACATCACTTTACGACCTATCGGAGCTTTTTATGTTTTTTTGAAAAATTCAAACCCTACGCGGACGTAGTCACGGGCAAAAGCTAGTACTTAGTTAGCCAATGGCACAGAATATATAAAAATGGGCCAACGGATGCAGAATTTGAGTCGTCTTGGCGCGTGCAGAATTAGTTAGGTACTCATAGAAAGAAAGATTTCAGGATAAAATAGACCTATGCCTTGACTCTTTTCTAGTTTTTTTTTGTTATATTTTTACGTCTTTGTTCTTCTTTGTTTAGATATTCATTACTTTTTCATATTTTTGTTAAGATATTTAGGTAGAATAATATACATCATTTGTTATTATTATAATTTTATTTATTTTTGTTATGTGATGTTACAAATAAATGTTTAGTCTTTCATTCTTTCTATGAAGCACCTTATACCCCATCAGTTTAAACTAAACTCAACCTAAACTTGTAATTTATCCTGAAACCTACAACAAAGTAGGGGATAACAGTCTATCCGTCGGTCGTTGGGAACTAATCGACCGTTAACAACCGAGATTAATAAATGACGCTTAAAATTTAGCCTTTTTTCGGCTAACCTAATGGTGCTTAAATAATTACTCGCCTTTTTTGTATCGGATAATGTGAATTCGGAAATTTATTGTTGGATTTCCGTGGAACCTGCGAATGAGTTATGTTTAGCTAATTAAGTTTATGTTCGTACTTTATCTTAGTAACTTAGCTACCTATGTTTTTGTTAGAGAAAATAGACATTTTGTTATGTTCTCACTAGTTATATGCGAGTTCTAGAAAGGAACTAACTAGTGCCACTATGTTCTCTCGTTAGTTCCTTTGTTATTTTAAATAAATAAAATAAATAAATATTGCATGACATTCCACACATCGCCATCTAGCCTCAAACTAAGTAACTAGACTTGTGTTATGGGTGCTAGACAACGGATATACTACTTAGGTATACTTATACTCTTTTTTTGTAAATATATACTTATTATACATAGAAACAACCAGACCACAGACAAATATCCAAGCATAAATACTTGTCTAAGACAGGAATCGAACCCGCAACCTTATGTTTGGCAATCCGGCTTGGTGACCATTGTGCCAACTGGGTCGTCAAAATTTTGTTCAAAAGACGATCGAAACAGACAAAAAGACGATTCGAACAAATACGAAAGACGATCCAAACAAAAACAAAAGACAATCCAAGCAAAAATTAAAGACAAACAGACGGACAATCAAGTGTTTTCAGATGTGACATTTCCTGCAAAATATTTAGGCAACCACTTAGGGGTAATTCGTGTGATTTGGTCACTGGGGTCTATGTGGTAGGTACGTAGGTAGGTACCACGTAGGGTCAACGTACCTGCAAAGTTATCTTCGTTGCCATTGTAGGTGCTACCACCTATCGTAAGTAAAGATATTTTTCTGTTTAAATACCTAAGTATTTATCTCATTATTTTGCCTGGGTCTTATTAATAAGTAGGTTTCACCACGTTGGGGTTGAATTTTCCAAAACTCTTTGCAGATGCCTACGTCATAAATTCAAAATACTTATGTTATCTTTGGGCCAATCATGGATGTAATAATTATGGGCCAAGTGGGCCAATCCATCCAATGCTCTGAATAAGGAATTTATTCCTTATTCAGAATCCAATGGCTTGAGGTGCGCGTTGATATGTCAGTCAGTCTATCGAGATTTATTTTAAATTATGGTTCAAGATTTTTTTGTGAAAAGTATAGGTAATCTTCTTCTTCTTCTCCTCGTATAGTGTTGTGGCTCACCTATTTTTAGAGTTTTCAGATCGCCTTAAGGCCTCTAAATTGACCTTACGACTGATAATAGAGGTAGCAACCGGGACCAACATCTTAACGTGCCTTTCGAAACACGGAGGCTCACGAAAACACATTTTTGCCACATTAATGAGAAGTATAATGAGAAAGCATTAAATATTTCCTTTTTATTTATTATCGAATTTAAATAATGTATGTATTTACAATAATCGTATTTATTTTCACTACAATATAATTAGGTCATTCTAATTTATAAATAAATGATAATTACACAACCGATAGTGTCTACTGGTTTACATAATATAGGAATTAATATAAGTATTTCTATATAATAATATATAAATTATATATGTTAGGTAAATATTAAAATTTAAAGCATAATTAGATACGTTTGTAGTTAATATAATATTCTTCATATATAAACATAATATATTTTGTGAAATATAATATTTACTAGTAGAGCAGGAAAAAGCTTCGATATAATTACATTATAAAACTAGCATAGCCCCGCAGTTTCACCCGCGTAAGTCTTGATTCCCTGAGAATACTAGGATAAAAAGTACCCTATCTTATTCCCAAAGGTATATTGGATCATCATACCAAGTTTCATCAAAATCGGTCCAGAAGTTTCGTAGCATATTCGTCTCAAACAAGAAACAAAAAAATTCCACTTTATGATATTGGTGTAGATTATTATTTGCATTTTTATAAAGCTATGGTGTATATTCGTTATTTTTCAGGCAGTGATTTATTTCATCTTTTTCTGATGGTGCTTTTAATATGAAAAGCAAAACAAAGTAGAAGAGATATAGTTTAATTTTACTTAGACCGTAATAACGTAATACAAATTATGTTTTTAAAATCTTTCTGTAAATATTTTAAATAATAATACCTTCAATAATTGGTTTTAAAATAATAAAGTTTTATTTGATACCATTCATATTTCTGTATAGATTTATTTCTAATATATATAATCATATTATAGGTATGTTTTTAATAGAATAGTAAAGTGATTCCACTCATATATCTTAATGCATATCTTTGGTAAATCTACTTAAGCCAATCACTACTTTATAAACTTCGTAGGTATCTTGCGAACTTTTATTACTTGAAACGTTTTTTTATAATTATATATTTATTTCTCATCACAAAGGCAAAAAGTTTGAAAACAGGTAGGCATTATTAAATTTATTTTATGAGTTTCACAATAAATTTCATAACTAGAGATTTTTAAACGGGATATTTGCCAAGTCTGTTTTTTATTTTTATTTTATAGATCGACCTATTGTCACTGATATTAAACTCAGGCAGCAATCGCACGAAAAGATACGGTCGTTTCTAACTCTCAAGATCTACCCACAATCACTGCAGTCTCGTGAAAATGATGCTTGTAACAACATCGAAATAAAGTACAAAATTAAATACAATTGTAAATATCCCGTTATAAATAACTTTAGTAGTGAAAATGACCATGTTAGTTTAAAGCCTATATATTTCATAGAATTTAAAATAAAATCTACCTAGGATACTATATAGATGCTATATAATAAAGCTAGTTATTATGTATATGTAATATAATATGTAGGTCCATTTGGATAAATATTTTTAATTTTTGTGCTAAAAGTTTTGTTTATATTACCACCTCCTTTTGCGAGAGGATTTGAGTCCACCAAAATAAATTAGGAAATCAGTAAGTATCTAACAAAGCTAATATAATATATTTTATGAACAAATTATATAAAAAGCATTTATCGCGTGAACTTAAGAATGCAATTTTATAAGATTTAAATTTATTTATATAAATTGAGTTTTATTTCATTTAAAAATTCAATAAACGTGTAAAAAATGGACGTCTACGAAATATTTAAAAAATCGACAAAATTGGTGTTTAAATGAGCAATATCAAATCAGACATGGTTTTGTATAAACTTGTTCTACCTTCCTGTACTTTTGGCACAATTAGTTATTATTGTAATTTCATTTACACTAAGACAAATATATGTAATATTTATATTTTATAAGTACGTACATTTAACATTATTATATTATTATAAATAGTTCGCAACAATAACACTCTATATAAAAAGCTGTAATATATAAACGTGTATACTTAATTTATATATAAAATATGTAAGCAGGATAGAACAGTAAAGAAAACAAAATAATCTTAATAATTTTTACTTTCAAATTATATCACAATTATTACAAGAAATCTCAAATTATATTAAATCAGACTTGATAATGTAACATGAAAACACAAGGCCGATCAGATTTTTAGCAAAATTAATGAACATTTTGTAAAATTTCATCAATTTGAGCAATCGTTTCCGATAATTGAAACAAAGTGATCCTATAAGGGTACAGTTCGAGGTACCTACGGAACCCTAAAAACATCGAAATATACTTTAAATTTCGTCTTTGACTGAATTAATTCAACTTTATAAAAACACGCGAAAATAACATCGGAAGCTCAATTTAAAAATGAAACATCCATTATTGTTAAAGTATTTTTCATAAGCAACACGTCATGTCAATATGAACAGTCATTAAATAATGCATAGACATTGATCTGTTGATATGTTTAATGTACTATAATTAAAATATGCATTTGCTTTATTCCTTCATAAGATGTGTTCAAACCTTCATGTACTTCATTTAAACAATATACAATATATAATACGACACCGAAACACTGGTAACGTATAAGAAATTAAAACTACTTAACATCTATCGAGATTATATTTTTAGGCCTTATACAAATATCAATATTATCCAAAATGCGTAAAATTAAAAATGCGATAGCAGTAGATTTATAATTAATTATAAAATTCGACGCATATTGGACCAACAGAATCTCAGCTGCTCAATTCTCAAAACAAATTCTAAAGAGGCCTCGTACGAAATATGTAAATTTAAAACATATTTTGTATTGTAACTTCACTTTTATGCACCGTGTAGTAACAATTCACACATAACACTAAATGAAACAAAAATATACAACCATTAAAACCTACTATAAATATAACAGCCCCTAATATTTTACTATTGAATAGTAAAACAATATTTATCTAATATCGTACACGTATATAATTAAGGTTTATGGTTTTGAAAAGCAGTGTCAAAATCTTTAAACATTTAATATGGACCAGAAATATTAATACTGGTCCATAAAATAGCATACACTAACATCCAGAACATTTTTTAAAATACAATAGTTGCGAAGATTCGAGAATTTAACCAATGTCGACTTTATTCGGGCTTTCCACCAATTACATGTTGGAAAAGTCGACTTTTTTAGGAAGACTTAAGCCATTTTAGGCCATGTTTCTTGTCTTATTAATCACTTTTTGACAAATTTTGACATATACGTTTTTAATATTACACCATTAAATACGATTATTTTAGTAAAGGCTACAAAACACAAAGAATTTTTATTGGTTACATCGATGATTTGGTTGTGCGTTTGAATGTTTACAATTCTTCGGTAGATGCTATGGGTGCTTTCAATAAGGGAGTTCTCGGACTCCTCGATCCGTCTGTGCTTCTAGCTGCAGCCTGAAAGTCTTCGTTCGACAAAGAAGCTGGGAGCGGAGCTATCTTGAGCTGATGACCATTTAGCTTAATTTCTGTAATGGAATGTGATCGGCCGTGGTTCATGTTTGGTTTATCTTTATTCGTAGTTGTCATAGGGTCGTGGGTTGGGGTTTTTGCCATTGGTTGGGGTATCTTGGCTTTCATGGATTGTTCCCGAAGTGCCATTTGGTAGGCAACTTCGAATGCTTCACCTAGTGTCAGGATCACTTCAGTTGCTTGATCCTGTAACAGAATTGAAATAAAGTTTAACACACAAGCTAGAAAAACTTAAATACCAACGATTTTCGTTGACAAAAACATGTTTCAATTTCAATGCAAGAATTTACTATTTTTTGATCCCTCAAATTCGTCACACGTAGGTTTACGAATCCAAGGGTCAATACTAATCTTGGTAGTATGTAGTAGTTTATACGCACCATAGTAGCAACTCTAAAGACGTGACAATAGTGACTCCTGGTGGTGTGGTCTTTGGTAATGTAGGCGAAGTGTGTCAAATCGTCGGCATCTTGGCACGCGCAGTGGATGTTCCTTATCTCGTGTTCGCAGATCAAATCCTATTGAAGAAAATATAAGACTTAAGACTTCTTTCCTTACAAATAAATAATTGTTTCATTTATAACTTATAATTTGTTACACTAAACTATTGCAACCCTACTAAAAGACTAGTCCCATTTTTAACTCTACAAAAGAAAGAATCAATCAACCGTAAAAAGTTTGACCCGAACAACAAACTGTTTTCAGTATAAAAAAACAATTTAGTCGAAAAAGGCAAGAAGGTCGACAAAAAATAATTATCCCGTCTAACTAACCGTGAAATGTTAAACAAAAAATTATAAAAAAGGGTTTAAAGGGGAAAACAATTCTTTGCTAACAAATTTCTACAAGAAATACAAAGGCTGAATCTGCCACTAGCCAATCAAGTGTGAATAATGATTTATAATTAAAAATCAGATAGAAAAGGTCGTGGTATAGTCAATCTTTCGGAGCACAAGGATGTGTCGTGTAAATATGGTTCAATGAACATCAAAAAAAACTTTATTGTAGTTAGAATATTAAAAGAAAAAAATATATTAAAGAAACAACATTAAAACGAACTATTATCTTTATAGATTTTTCTATTTACGTAAAAAGATATGAATGTAAATGTAGGTACACTATAATTATACAATTATTTGTGACAGAATATAAAATCCCTTTGATTAGGAAAAGAGGAAAAGAACGTAGGTATAACGTAAACCAATGTATAAATATTAATAAAGTAGTTACCTACAAAAAAAATAGCGACAGTACACCTCTGTTTTAAGTATTGAATGAGGACTTTTTTGAGAAGCTGATTAAAGCTAAACAATTTCTTACCCTGGTAATAGTGTTTAGGAACTTGACACCCCTATAGCTGATTGAAAGGATGATGTCGGGAGAGTCTCTCGGTTCTTTGGTAGATTTCTTCAGCTTCTGTATCGACTTCTTTGTTGATTCTGTCCCTCGTAGCTCTTTTACAACGGTTGAGCCTAGGTACTGTTGGGAAAAATGGATATTTTAGCACATTATTTTCTATTTAGTTCGATATAGAATGACAAATGATACTTGAAGGCAAAATTTCGACGGGTCCCAAAGATCTTCAACAAAAGGATAACGTTACCCCGATTCACCAAAATTCTTGATGTAATTTTGTAATTTGACACTGCGTAGATAAAATATATGTGTCCATAATTTGTTTGAAGCTATAATAATATAAAATACTTAAAAGAACTCACATTAGCTACATAAGTGACAGCACCCGTGACCAACACAAACGGTTGATGCTTCCATTGTGTCTTCAAAGCTCCTGGTACACCGACCAGGAGTTCTGAAGGAGCTCTGATCTCCAAGTCCGAAGGTCTAGGCGGTTGAGGGGCCGGTCTGTTCTTCTTGCTACGTTTGAGGGTTTCACCACCAGGCGGTACGAGGTTGGGGACTACAGGAGGCGGTACTGGTTTGAGATTTTCGTTGTGGGGTAATTTTTCTTTGATTTCTTCTTTTAGTTGTTGGATGTTGTTTTTCTAAGGAAGGAAAAGTTTTGTTTAAATGACGTTCCAGTAAATAAAAAATCTAAAATATCTTTAACGCCTAACGCCATCTAGCCCTAAAATATGCATGAAAATTCTAACTTGGGTACCTAAATGAGGGAACATTATGTGACAACAATAACAGTTATATCGAGCTGTTCATAAAAAATAGAGACGCAAAATCCTCCACCGTAAAAAACACTGAACCAGAAGAACAACACTTCAAAGAGTTGATGAATAAAAAAACAATACGACAACCCCAATTAAATCAAAAAGGGAAACAAAACAAAAAAAGACACTCCATCAAAGTTTCACACCTCAGAGGTGTAAAACAAAAGTAATCATGCAATGCGATACAAAAAAGGCTTGCACAGGAAGGCGTAAAATTTTAATTAACGTACCAAGTAATACAAAAGGGTACAATATTGCTAGTGTGAACTAATTTGACGAGTATCACTTGATGGTAATAAAAAAATAGGAGCCGTATCATCTATTCAGGGTTCTGTGAATGGAATGATGTTCCGACAGCATGAGTTTGAATGACATAGGGATGGTGTAACACATCGGATTCGAATGAATGTAGAGGCAATATTACCCGCCCACGTGCAATAAACATAAACTAAATATCGCATAGTCAACGACAAAAGAAATCGACAAAGTACACTGCAAATGCGATTCTAGTATGATTCTAGACGACTTTATGCCCGTTTATTCTAAGCATCAACACAAACGAATTTGATAAGTTTACTCATGGACATTAAAAACATAAAACTCAGCAAAATTCCCGCTGGTAACATTGGCAACTGAGATTCACAACCAGTTGTTGAAAAAGAGCTTACATTCTTGGTGCTCAACCAGCTTAAATAAGCATTTTTAAGATATAAATTTAAAAGAAAGGGCATTGCATAATTAACGCCCACGCTTAAGCAGGTAGCTGCTGTAGTGATAAGATCTGAACTTTATAATTTTATTCACAAAATACCTATCTATGGAAATTAAGGGTCAAATCAATAGATGGATCCGGCTATTTGGCATTTAGTTATTATGACGTATTATATACCTACACATACTGCTTAGTATATTGCCTATCGGCTGACATGAAATCTATGGTCTGCGAGAGCTCTCGGGTAGTTTTGTACCACGCATGTAAAGTGGCCCTCGCATAGGTCGAGATGAATAGACCACGAATTGAGCTCTAATTACCGGTATACGGAGTTGACGACGTGTGAAATTAAAAAGAATGCATGCGTTTTGAATATGGTTGCTTTGGAGTAGTTTTTTTTTTTGCTTAGGTCTGTATGATTGATGTAGGAGATGAATGAGAATTTAAAAAAGATGGAAATCTAATTTACAAAGTATAGGTACAGTCGGCTGCATAATTGCAGCCCCCGGTAGAGTTCGAAAATTACTATTATTGGAATGTTTTCATTCCAGTTTGAGTTAGAGTATGAGTTAGAAGACTTTAAACTTCAACTAAAGGAGGTGTCTAGAATCTTGTTTGTGTTGAAAACATTCTTATAACAGCAATTTTGGAGCTTTACGGTGGGTCTGCAATTATGCAGCCAACCGTACCTACTTTATTGGTTACATTAGTGTTATGTAAAATTACTAGAAAGTAAAAAAATAATTAATATATATTTTTGTATTGATAAAGAAGAAGCCGACGTTTCATGTTTCAATTTCAATGACAGAATTCAAGTAGATACTTATATACCAACGAAACAAAACTGTTACAAGGGGGTGTGTAAAGTTTTCTGCAATATCTTTCAATTTCAGAGCCTGAGTAACTGTATACTTACTTTCTCATTATATCGACAGCACCTCATTATATGGACTATAACAGTGTTAACTAAATCATTGAAATTGACAAGTAAATATTTTATAGCATTTAAATGTCTTAATAATTTTGGATTAGCACATTCAACACACTGGAGCTCTGTTGAAATATGAATATTCTTATGATAATATCAGTCAATGAAATGTAGTGGTTTTTACCCGACTGCAAGGAAAGGGTTATGTTTTTCGCGCTTGTTTATTAAATGTTTGTTTGTAATTTTCTTTATAACCTTTCCAAACCACTCGATGGATTTTTTCAATTAAGGTGTTGTTAGATTCGTCTCATTAGTCCAAATGTTCTATGTTCCTTACTTTCTCACGTAATTGAACGTAAACGTAAGATTAAACATTCTATGAAACTTTGTGAATATAGTTTAATGGTGGATTCTCAAACACTTTACGTACAAAATAAGAGCGCAATTAATATAAAATTGTAACCGCGTCAACTGATCCATGCTATCACACCTGACGTGGGGTGTTGCTAAGCAATATTGCCTCAACACGTGCGTGACGATAATTACCAACTAGATGAGCAATTAACCAGGGATTAGCTATTATAATCTCATCAAAAATGAGGGGTAGATCTCTCACCTTTTAATCAAAAATGACTTTGAGTCTTTTACAGAGATGAAGATAAGGCAGATTTTAGGTATGTAATTTTGTTATTACGCTTTTATGAATGTTATCTATTTATTTGGATTTTTGATATCCAAATAAATAGACCCTTATAGGATTCTCACTCGTTTGTCCTTCAGCCTGTCTGCTTGTCAAGACAAACGATTGGTTACCTTTTAAAGTACTTGGAAGATACTTATTACATTTGCGACTTGAGAATTCAACAAATTGTTCACGTCATCTCATTTTTTCATTACCAACCCTACGTTTCAAAAGTAAATAACATACAAAGTATTTGCAATATTAAAATGATCAATATCAAAAGCCTGTCCCCTTGCACAAGTCAACGAAGTGTGAATAAGGCTTACTGCTTTAACAATTCCTGATGAAAATACGAAACGCAGTCAACAATCGCTGGAGGGTATCATAGCAACACCCGGCGTAAAGAATCTTAGCAGACTATAAACATTCTGTCATGAATGAAGCAGCGGATAAAAAAATTGACGTCCACAAACAATTTCCTCCAAATTCGTTAAACTATTGGGAGATGATTGGGCGATAGAAAGTCTGTAGTTCACTGGAGCTCGAGGATATCCTCTTTAAGCACCGATTGAAGATTGCTCAGTTATTGCTCAGATAATTATGTATGAGTTAAACTTGAACGAGTCTTGGACTGGTTCACAGCCTGAAGCGAAGTTTTGTAAAAGAAAGTATATAGGAATTTAGAAAATGTTCTATTTTAATGGTCATCATTAGGTCTCGTGCCTGTTGAGGTGATATCAAAACGCTCCCAAAGGAGCCTCTTTTTATTAAAAAACAAAATACACAGCAAACGCTGTCAAAAGCTTATTAAAATTCTATTGACACCCTACGTCTACGTACGGTTATATTCGCGGAATCATACTGGACATTTTTGGACATTTTTGTATTATTAAACTTACTGAATGCTAACGGTATTGATTTGAAAATTACCTCATAATTTTGTACATTTATTGGAAAACGATATCAATGAAAAAAAGTGTTACCTCCTATGTCAAGTATAACATGAATCAGTAATTAATCATAATATACGTAACTTAAGCGCCAATTGTTATTAAATCCTCTGCATATCTTAAACACGCAGGTGCTAAACATCTGCTCATATAAACATTAAACAATATAATTAAAATATTAATAACTAAAACACCGACAACTTACAACTGGCTTGAAATACCTACTAAATGGATTATCTTACGTAATTATACTGCGGCATTTATTCAAAAGAATGTGCTTATGCGTCTCTTATGGGCATAATAGCGCTTATTACTAGCATAATACGAAAACTTTTTATAGAAACATGTTTTAAAAAGAACTAGAGGTTATTGAGTGAACTTGAAATTATAATTCAAATAATTGAAGATAATTCGTTGTGTATACCTAATATAAATGTGTGTAATAGCTAAAGTAATATTATTTAATAATGATAAATTAAATTGATTATATAATGATAAGAGAGTGAAGTAGAATAATAAGATGACTCATTGTTATCACCTTTTAAAAGTCCCTAAAATTAAAATCAATTTGAAAATATAGAAGTGCAAATAGTCTAAGAATTTCAAAATCCTGATTTAAGTATTACCAAAAAGTATACATGTCTATAAATATTTAATCAGTTATAACGTTCCTAGAGAACAAGATCTGCTTGGTTTAGGGTTAGATGGCACTGCGTATGGATCCTCTAAATTCTCTAAAAGATTCATAATAATTAAGAGTATTTAAACAACTTTACGTTAAGAACTCAGATTACTCCATCATCAAAACTTATTTTATTACTTACCAAGGTATTGAGATCAGCATTAATATCTTCCATATTATTGATAGGTCCATTATGTTCACCAGAAACAGATGCCAGTATCCGTTTCCTATGTCCAGCCTTTTGGATTTCTAACACAGCAGTCAATTCGACTTCCCAAATCCTCCTAACTCTATCCATATCTACATACAAATGTTTTCTAAACGTATCACTATATTGTTCTAAATTTATTTGCCTTAACCACTCGTCTACGGATTCGTTTTGGTTTTTACTTATGTTATTATTGTTATAATTATTGCTTATTTCTGTTATTTTAAGAGGTAATTGTTTTGATGATTCTAGGATTTTTTGTCTATCGTTTTCTTCTATACCCATTTCGCGAAGATCGTTTTCGTCCAATATGCCGTTCTGTAACAAGACATTATTTAAATAACCTAGATTTTTTTATTTAAACAACCTAATAATTAGTTGATAGTATTCTCCACTTTGAAAATCGGTAGGTACCTCCCAATTATTGTAAAATTATCATTATTTTTAGGTAACAAGCATATGCATGGTCAAACAGACGACAAATTATATTTATGTCCACAACAATAGTAATTTTAATGGAGTCAAATCACTCTCATCAACATGACATTTAAAGATTAAGGGCATCAGATGCCTACCCAACTATTTCTGCAAAGGTAGGTACAAGAATTGGGATTCAAAAATTTATTATATAAAATCATACTTACAACAAAATCAATATCATCGTAACCGCTTTCCAAGAATAAGCTTTCGTAATCATGTAGCCCTATCCCTGCCAGCCATAGCCCCAAGTTAGAAGCCACTGATGGACTGAGACTGGATTCGGAACAGCTCAGGCCAAGTCTTGTCGTGAACTCCTGTTCCAGCTCGGAAACGAAGACTGATTCTCGAACCAGCTTGCTGCCGAATGATGCCATTATCTCGGAGATTTTTGCCCATTCCTCCTGTTAGGACAAAAAAATACTGATATATTGAAAATACTTTACAAACATTTGTCAGTTTTTTTTTACATTGATAGGTCAGTGTTTGACCACTATCACACCTGCCTGATGGTAGGTGACGATGCGGCCTAAGATGTAACACGCCTTCCTAGAAGATACCTATTCACTCGCGACTTGAAGACCCCCAAATTGTACACGTCAGGAAAGACAGACGCAGGCAACCGATTCCATTCCCTTGCAGTACGAATAAGGAATGACGAAGCAAGGCGCCTATTTGATTTGCGTCTTTCGTATCTTTTATTTACCTACTGTCGAATCGAATAGTCAACTGTCGAAAAATAACTGATTTAATTCATAAAATTTTAGACGTTAGACAATTTTGAAACCAAAACTTGAAAATCTGCAGAAGTTTCCAAATGTAATACGAAAAAACGAATTTCCGAAAACTTTCAGTGGATTGGATCTACGCGGGTGGCGGTTTATATAACCAGTAATACATACTTATAGATTTTGAATTAGGCGCTCTCCACGGAAAGTAACTTTTGTCACCTATCTCAAAGTGTTTTTTTTATTTCTCTTAATAATATATGCTTTGCAGGAACATCAAACTTTGCCATAATTAGTTGTTCTTACATTTTCTGTCTGTACAAAAACAATATTTCTACCAAGTAAAATTATACAGCTCTTGGTATTTTATACTTCAACTTTTTACAATCGACCACAATTTATTACAAACGCATTATGAAACAAAAAGGCAAGTTATAGTTTCCGTTAGACATTCGCAGTCGGTGACATTAAGAATTAAGAACATCTGCCTCGGCCACCACCTGTCCTACATCATTCGACTTTATCATGTGAAAATAAATAAAGTTGACAGCTACCCGCATCAATGTTACCAGTTTTTATTAAAAGAGGACGTTAGATAAAATTGGAGATAAGAAAAATATAGGTTTTTTTATGGTTTGTAGGTTTTGTAGAGTCAGATAAAAATGAATCCGCAGAGTCGCGGTAAACTAAACTGTTTTCAATAATGTAACAATAAACCCTTCACTACTTGAATAACGTTTTTAGGGCTCTCATAGATGTATAATGAGACAGTACATTACTTGCCAGAAAATTCAAATTTAAAGGAAATTGTCGATGTTTTTCGGTCGCTTCGTAGTGCAAATATCCGAGAAGCGATTTCAACAAAAATGTTATCTTTTATTTTTATAATAGTGGATAGACTTATGAATTTAAAAACAATAAGTCGTAAAGCTTAAAGGAGTGGCTTTCAAACTATCGGTTAAAACTTTGCAGTCTGCGAATGCTCTCAAAAGATAACACACCTGTTCATCAAAAGGACTAAGTATCGACAACGACTTCTCGGCACTCTGGTTCGAGCTGGTCGTGTTACTCCGTCTCCTGACTTCATCTTCTCCATTGATGCCCTGCCCATTCTGATGGGGATCCGTTGGGGATGAGTCATAGACCGACTTCAATTTGCGTAGAGTCTTCGGCCGCTCGGCTGGCATCGGTCTGAGGCCAATGCCATCTAGTGTGGTCGTTGAGCCTTTGAATAGGCCTGTGGACAATGGAAAATTAAAATTAATTAATTAAACGAAACAATGCAAAATACTACTTAAAAGAGTCATCACGAAATCTCTGGTACTACAAGAGCTGAGCAGCTTTGAAACATTGCATGAGAGTTCCTTTTGGGACGTAGAAATAATTCTAAAAGGCAAAAAAGGGCTTGTATAGCTTTGTCTCATATATTATTACGGAATCACTGTTGAAGCCAAGAAGAAGCACGAAGCTTGAAGCATATGACGTTATTGGTAGATAATAAAACTGAGTAAGTAAAATTATTAAAACCATCATAAAGTCGCGACCGGGGCATATCAATAAAACTCGATTGAAGGTTAGGTTTTTATTGCTCATCGATAAATTTAAATCAACTGTTACACAACTCTACTACTAGGTAAAGTAAGAACTCGTATGTTTACGTCCTATATTAGGTACGCTACAAGTAATAAATATGACATACATGTTAATTAAATTTATCTTACTGTCACAATATACTTAAGTAATTTATTAAGTACCTATTGTGATTTTAACTAGGCGTACAACTTTTGTTTTACGGCTTTAAAACATTCGCAAATTGTGAGTTACTCGAAAATCTTAGAGTTAGAGCACAAGAGGTCATTGATCTTGAGGTTTATTTGTTTGGACTAGTATTTTAAACATTAAACGCATTTATTTTCAGCTTTATTTTCAGTAAAATTAGACGTCTAAAACAATAATTCAATATTACAATAGCCTTATCGAAACACATTGAAAAACTTATAATTTTTGATATCTTCATTAAGATCTGTTACATAATGCTGTCAAGCGCTAAATGCTAGTATTTTTTTTCCCTAAAAGCCACTTGAGTCTCGCCTGTAAGGGTTAGTGGCGGATAGGTGCTTACCGATCCTAGATTATATCACCCAGGTGAAATAGACCCTATTTTTCCCTAGTATCCTATGCAACGTTTAACTAGCTTTCGAAACTACGACAAAAAATAAAAGTGAAAACGTTTGTAACGGTGCCAAGGTGCTTGTTCGTTAGATACGTGTTATCATAACACTTCTTTGCAAGGTTGGGTGAGTATTGATATGCTATTTAGTATCGATGTAACTGCTTCTTTAAATATTATGAGTCATATTTATTAACATAATAAAAACCGTGGGAACATACCTAACATCTATAAAGTCAAAGCCAAAATTATTTATTCATTTGGAATCATACAATTGCATGGATTCACTTTAAATAGTCTTAAAAACTAAGCTAGGCTGTGTGCCTTCGGAACGCGCCCACCAATGAGAACGCATAAGAAACTCATGGGGTTATTTTTGTGATCATGCTTTTTTATCTAACTGAATACAGCTTAAATACCGGTGTGTTATTTGCAAAGGTACCCACTGAGAAAGGGTTCTTCGCGATTCCGATTATTTTAGACTGTAAGCTAGTTGATAAAAAAATGTTTCAAAAATCAAAGCCGCAATTAAAATTGATATAAAGTAGGTAAGTACCTACTAACGATTCGCCCTACAAAAAAATACACAATTTAACTAAGTGAAAGTGATAGACAAGTTTGCCCCGTGATAGGACATAGACTAAGATTTTTTATCTATAGAATTTTAACGAACAATATTTCATTATGGTTTTTAGGGTTGCGTAGCCAAATGGCAAAAAACGGAACCCTTATAGATTCGTCATGTTTGTCTGTCTGCCGTATGTCACAGCCACTTTTTCTGGTAAAAAAATCAAACCAAACCAATACCTAAGTACCTAGGTATATCAAATAAGTATCTATATCAAATAAGTATCGATATAGGATTTGAAAAGGACTTCTGTGGTTTTTTACTCTTAAAATATAGGTATATAAATAGTGTAAGTAGGTATTTTAAGAGTAAAAAACAACAGAGTTCCTTTTATTATAGGTTAGGCATAATGATATATACCTACCAACATTGTCCAATTCATGGAACCTATAAATTCTATTTAAAATGCATCATCAAATTACGTAGACTGGTCATAAAATGACGCTGCACAGGACGTTTTATAGGTATGTTTAGTGTTTACTAACGGTTTGTACTCATTAATTATTCCTGACTTTATTTACATTTTCTTAGTAAAATGTATTGAAATATGTATGGTAAAACTTGGTCATATTTTAAGAGGCCCGTTACGTTTGACGCATAGTTTGTATGGATGAATGTAATTTATTTGCACGATATTTGGTGGTATTAAGAAATCACAAATATTAGGTTTAACATATTATTTCACTAGCATTTAGCTTAGCATGTAAATATTTTCAACTGAGTTAAAATAATTAACTATCTATACAAATAAAATGCTTTGTCCTGACTGACGGATTAACGTACCTCCACAGCCTAAACCGCTGATCATAGAGACCTGAAACTTGGAGGGTGTGTTCTTTGCATGACGTAGGCATTCGGTAAGAAAGCATTTTCCGAAATTCTACCCCTCAGTGGGTGACAAAGAGGGGCAAAGTTTGTATGAGCCAACGCGATCTTGGTCCATTGTCGACAAAAGCTAGTTTATATTTTGACGACCCAGTTGGCACAATGGTCACCATGCCGGACTGCCAAACACAGGCTCGCAACCCTATGTTTGGCAGTCCGGCATCGTGACCATAGTGCCAACTGGGTCGTCTATATTTGTCTATATTTGTCTGTGGTCTGGTTGTTTCTATGTATTTTAAGTATATATTTACAAAATAAAAGTATATAAGTAGTATATCCGTTGTCTAGCACCCATAACACAAGTCTAGTTACTTAGCTTGTGGCTAGATGGCGATGAGTGGAGTGTCCTGCAATATTTATTTATTTATATAAAAATATAACTATAAAAAAATGTCAATCAATAAGTTTGGTCCAAATGTTCCAGTTCATTCAATAATATTGGAAGAATCCAGAGTCCCTTTTCAACAAAAAAACAATCAATTGGAGGAATCCAGAGTCCCTTTTCAACAAAAAAATAATCAATTGGAGGAATCCAGAGTCCCTTTTCAACAAAAAAACAATCAATAGGCGAAACCGTCTTCGAGTAATCAGTAAATCAATCATACGCGATAAATTGACCACCTCCTTCTTTTTTTAAGTCGCTCAAAAAGATACCTTTTTGAACGCTCCGCCGCGGCCGGGGTGTTCAAAAAGTCTAAAGTAAAGCTCTTAAGCTAATGGACAAGCATTTATTGATCGGCTCTGTCCCATTCTCTCATATTACGCAATTAGGCTTTATAAAGAAAATTAAATTTTAAAAATACCTTTAGTTGAATAAATTAAAATAAGGTTAAAATAGGTACTTACTCTTTTTTTTCTTACATGATTTTTGCAAAGCACTAAACTATCTAAATTCCTTGTGAAACGAGGCATTCGTATTCCAGACATGGTTTATTTGCATGCTTCCGCCGCGTGCGCATACCATACAATTTAGGCCAATTTGTATGGGTAGGATTGTGAGGAAAGATTTTATAGTCATTGTTTATGTATGTCGGTGTACTAAGAGACTAGTGCAAAAAGTGTTGCAAAATAGAGAGACACAAAATATTGATATTTTAGGTTTACCAGCTAGATATACATATAATTGTTTTACATATTTACGCTATAACTAATTTTATAATAATTAAAGAAATCCATCAAGTAGTTTGGAAGATATGAATGAATGAGGGAATCACTACATAGTATAAAACAAAGTCGCTTTCTCTGTCCCTATGTCCCTTTGTATGCTTAAATCTTTAAAACTACGCAACGGATTTTGATGCGGTTTTTTTTAATAGATAGTGTGATTCAAGAGGAAAGTTTATAATATGTATAATACATGCATAATATAGCCGTGCGAAGCCGGGTCGAGTCGCTAGTAAAGAATATTACAAACAAATATTCAAACAAGATAGGCGTTTGTTACGAATAAGCTCCAAAACTATTGGACCGATTTTGATAAAACTTGGCATTAAAATATATAAAATCCTTGGGAAGAGCATAAGCTACTTTTGTCCCCATATTCCCACGGGAATTGGACTTACACTGTTAAAACCACGGATCGCTGCTATCTTGTATACAAGATGTTGATGATGTTGTGTGTTGTAGGTATATCTTGTATGCATAATTTTTTTCTTATTTATAAATAAGAAAAAATTATGCAGTTTTAGCTATAAAGTAAGATGCACAAATACCAGATTACTCTCATAATTTAGTTAAAACTTTTTAAACTCACAAGATTTGAGTTACTAGAGATAATTTAGGTCAAATGTAAATAAGCAAAGGTGTGGACCAAACAGCTAACTAAACAATGATTACAAATTATAATGAGCTTAGAGCGCCAATTTCATAATCGCTGATATCACTACATAGTATAAAATAAAGTCACTTTTCGCCGTCCCTATGTCCCTATTTCCCTTTGTATGCTTAGATCTTTAAAACTACGCAACGAATTTTGATGCGGTTTTTTTAAATAGATAGAGTGATTCAAGAGGAAGGTTTATATGTATAATGCATGCATAATATAGCCGTGCGAAGCCGGGGCGGGTCGCTAGTTAATGATAAATAGCTACTACTTCATATAAACAATCTACTTATTTGAGGTATAGGTAGGTACTTTTTCTTTAGGAATAACTATCACAGTAACTATCAGTAACTGGACAGATTCAGAACTGCCCCTTTGGACAAGATTACTTTTTATTAGCGATATCGCTTATCGATAGATTTAATTGTTTGCAATTGACATAAAGCATTGATGAATGCATGAGATGAAACCTTTTTCTCTCTAGCGCAAGACTACGTGACTTTTTGGCGATATCGCTAATAGAAAACAATCTTGTGAAAGGGACATGGACAGTTTAGGAACTGGATAGAATAGCAATTGGATAGATTAGTAACTGGATACATTTGCATTTTTTGCAATTTTTTCTCATATAGGTTATAGGTAGAGCTTGATTTTCAATAACCTTGTCTATTAAACCATTTCGATTGCTTTCCTTCTTTAGTTACATTATTTCTTTTTCTCACCATTTAAACTTTCTCTGGACTCTAGATATTTCTAAACCTAAATTAGCTAAATCGTTTCAGCCGTTCTCAAGTTATGGCGTGACCAAGGGAAATAGGGATTCATTTTTATATAAATAGATTAAAACTTAAAGTAAGGTGCCGTAGGATTTTTAAGTAGGCATTTAATGTCGGAGTAGGTATAGGTTGGTATGAAAAGAGAACAATAGACCATTGTGGCCCTGGCATGCATGCATCGGTGACATCCTACTGTTTAATGTCACTATGGTGTGATAATTTATACTGTATGGAATAATGTAAATAATGAACATTATCTATATTCAACTCTAGCGTATCTACCGCGGTTTCGTCCGCTTCAGGGATTATATTGGTATAAAAAGTGTGATACTCTTTAGGATTTAATATAGGAAGTTTCATCAAAACCGGTCTCGTAGTTTCATATCTAACTTTTTCCAACCTAACCTCATGAAACCTAACTATTTCCAAATCATCAAAACTAAGTTTTTCCAAGTCATCAAAACTAAGTTTTTCCAACTCATCAAAACTTTCTCAATCAAGTCTTTCCAACTTAAATAACAAACAATAAAAAATACAAATCAATTGTTTAAAACAAGATAACAAACGTTAGTAGTAAAAGTAACCGTTGGAGTAAAGTGCTTTTTCAATAATATACTACATTTTCTAATTTCTGACATTTGTGAACATAACCACAGAAAAAACCCTTCACAAATTTCTTCTCTCATTCCGAAAGTGATATAATAATAATATACTAGCGACCCGCCCCGGCTTCGCACGGCTATATTACGCATGTATTATAGATATAAACCTTCCTCTTGAATCACTCTATCTATAAAAAAACCGCATCAAAATCCGTTGCGTAGTTTTAAAGATTTAAGCATACAAAGGGACAGAGAAAGCGACTTTGTTTTATACTATGTAGTGATAGTGATGAAGTGACTAGTATCAACAAAATAATGATTTTTGATTCCTTCTCCAAAACCGACTATGCTTGCTTGTTCATAAACAAGCATCATTTCAAGCCCCATCAAAATGTAAAAGATAAACAAAAATTTAACAGGCCATTCTTTGTACAGCCATAATTAACTTTGTTTACACAACGAACATCTTGTATGACTGTTTTCTGGTTCAATTAATATTATTATTTTACATTTATTCACAATAAATTGACACGACACTTTTGTAAGACATTAATTTCATAAGATTACGAGGATCGGTAATAAATTACGCAATTACTTACAATAATTATGAAACTCATATTATTATTATGAACTGTAAAATTCTTTATTTCTCCTCTCTCTCAAATTACTAGTCCGGTTTAGAACGGACCAAGAAGCACTTCAAAATATGACCTACGAATTTTCGTAGGTCATATTTTGAAGTGATTCAGGTGAAAAAAGAACTTAAAGTCATTTTTAAACAAAAAACAAATTCTGTGTTTCAGGTGAAAAAAGAACTTAAAGTCATTTGTGTGAATCACAGGAATTTCTAGTTCAGGCATGTTATTTATTGTTCTATTGTAGAAATATTTAGTGCTACCATGTAAAATGCCTTTATTATAAATAAAGTAATTGTTATTTGTAGATGACAGGGAGACAGGCGTGCCAGTTCCTGAAACATGTCGTCTATATATATAAAATTCAAAGTCATGACTAACTGAAATACCTATCAACGCACAGCTGAAAACAATAAAAATATTCAACAGCAGACGAAGTCGCGGGCAAAAGCTACTTTAAAGGTATAGTTCTAATGTTTTCACTCAAAGCAGAGCTTTAAGCTTCTGCTTGAGTTGAAGGACTTTAAACTTAAATAAACCTCTATTGGTTTATTAAAAACTAAGATAATAGCAATTTAAAACTCTACGGTGCGCTTTCACTTTTATTGACTGATTGTACAGTCGGCAACAGAATTGCAGACCAACCCTAAAGTTCTAAAATTACTAATTTTGGAATATTTTCATTAGAATAACGTTTGTCTAAATAGTTTATGAAAGACTTTATCCTTCAAGGAGGTCTGGCTTCTGTTGAAAATATTCTAATAATAACGGAGCTCTACGGTGGGTCTGTAATTCTGTTGCCTGACTGTACATATGAACAGTGTAAAAGCTAGTTAATACTCTTACAATTCCCCATTAGTATTAAAACCATGAAACAGTTTTAGTTTGAAAATCATTTCTGCATTTCCTGATACAACGATTTCACAATTGACAAAATCTTATCATCACATCAAAACACTTTTTACATTTCACTTGTTGTTTAATAACATTTTTTTAACAGCACTATGTGAGAAATAAAAAGATACACTGTTCTGTTGTTGAAATTTAAATTCAAACGACGAATGAATAATGTTCTAAGTTTAAAAACTCGAAACTAGATCGTTGCGGCCGCGCTGCCGTCCGCGAAGCTACTAAGTTCGCTCAAGTAAAACATTATTGATAAGGCTGCGCAGACGTCACTTATCGACCACTTTATTAATCTGCATCAATTTGTTCGTGAAGACAATAGGTATTGATGGTAGGGGCGACGTTTCCGAATCGGAATGAACACTGATTGGGTTAGATTGAGGATGTCAGATATATTTGTGCATAACACAGAGAGCATACTGAGAGTGTATTTTCCTCGTTTTTTTTTCAAGTCACAATGACCAAGATTAATTTAACGTTAATTTTCCACCATGTAGATAGTCCAGCGGCTTAAAAGCTGCTGGGGCAGAGTGGTCCAGATGGACTAGTGATAAGAAGTTGTGGAGAGACATTGGAGAGACTAATACATGCTACTAAAGAAGATAATCTTTCTTCCCTCAGACATATTGCTATAATCAAAGTTTAAAGCTGAGTTTAAAACCTTAAATCATCAAGAAGTAAAATAATACCTATCGAATGCTTGAGGTAAAATTTGATGGATTAATGTTGTTTTTCATTAACACATCTCAAATCCCAAGAATTAAACTAGACTAGTTGAAGTGTTCTAATAAATTATCTACTAGCATAACACAGAATTTACTGATAAATAACGCAGAAATGAATCAGATATTATAGATAACACGTTTTTCAACAAAAAAGTTGATATTTCTGCGAATGTATTGCATTATCTAGTCATATTTTGTAATTTTACAATAGTTGATTTTTTACTGCATTATTTCGTAATTGTCCTCATTCTGATTGAGTGTTTGTTTATTACTCACTGGCTTTTACCAGCTAGAAGTTGAATTTAACAAAATTCTTTCTAAGCATCTACGCCAAAATTTTAACCCAATCTGTGAGTTGATATTTTAGTCAGTAATAACTTAATATTTTATATTTTTAAATATGTAATCTGAAATAACAGTAAGGTTGCTTGCATTCTTAGGAAGATAAGTTAAATAATTATCTTACAAAAAAAAATCTAGAAACATGACAATTTTGATACATAGCGATAAAAAGTTTCCGTTTTTCTCACGTTTGCATCGTCGGTCGTACAACGGTTTTATTGTAAAACAAGCTTTTAATGCCACTTCATTTGCATATCTTTAAATTGATAAGTAATATACCGACTATTAGGTATCTTATTACATTTTCTTGTATAATTTTAATTTGGCTTACGGTTTTTAACCTTTTTATCGAAGGTTAATTGTTGTGTATTAGTGTTTTAAGAACCTATTAATTAAGTAAATCTTTATTATGAAATACAATATTGAAGTTCAGATTAAGATCAATTAAAATTAATATGTCATATCTCTAAACAATATTAATATTCAAAAAACGCTGTTAACATAATGTTGAGGCATTTTTATTTCTTACTGGGTCCTTTTAAATTACATAGTATTTTCGATTTTGAACCATGAAAAAAAAAAATCGGAATCAAAACGTAAACTAATTCGATATGAAATACGATAATGAAGTTCAGTTTAAGATCTCTAAACAATATTAATATTCTAAAAACGCTGTTAAAAAATAATAAGGCATTTTTATTTCTTACTGGGTCATTTTTAAAATTACATCAAATTTTAAAATTATATCTTTGATTTTGGCGAGATATATATGGTAATCATTTTTGGAATCAAAACGTAAACTGATTTGTCTAATTGTAGATTTTGATTTACTTAACGAATGGTGACCCTACAAGATTGTCGGTATAAAACCACAAAATCTTTTCAATTTCGTCAACCATCCATCAGTTCAATTTAGTATATTTTAAATCGACGTTTTGTTGAACGAAACTCAAGTATCAACATTGGTTACAAAACCACATGTTGTCAATACGTTTCGGGTTAGTTTAAAAACATGTGCTCGTATTAGACACATTAAAATCGACAGTCAAATGTACCTACTGTATATTTATATTCAGGGCAAATATTTAAACGAGTTTGTGTTATTGGTCTATTGACTTATGTGAATTAGGAAATGGTTGATGCTGATGAAGACTAACTAAGTGTACCTAGGACCGAGGATCGGGATTGTTGGAGGCTGTTCCAAGTGCTGGCCAGGGAAAGGAACCTTTTCCATACATCAATCCATATCAGCCTTTTCTTATACAATCTAGGACTAAACCTCTTCCATTCTCTTCCATATCAGCGTTTTCTTATACAATCTAGGACTAAACCTCTTCCATCCTCTTCCATATCAGCCTTTTCTTATACAACCTAGGACTAAACCTCTTCCATCCTCTTCCATATCAGCCTTTTCTTATACAATCTAGGACTAAACTTCTTCCATCCTCTTCCATATCAGCCTTTCTTATACAATCTAGGACTAAACCTCTTCCATCCTCTTCCACACCTGATAATCTTGCTTCTGTTTTTAGGTTACCTATTAGGTTAACAAACATTTTTTTAGAATAACTTATGTAGGCACTAATAACAAAAATTAAATGAAATTAAAGTCCATAGTTAAGGCTCATATCTTAGGTTACCTCTTCCCACCACATCATACCTATTTGTCGAAAAAATATATCAAAGTAACAAACGGAGGTTCTTCCACAAAACCCATAAAAATGCAAGTTTAAATCTACAATCTAAATCAAATAACAATCCAAAAAAACTATCCTTCGACGACAATAACCCTCTTTGTAACTTTGAAGGAAACCTTATCCATTATAAAAACATATCTGGTCCAAAGATAGCATTTACAAAAAACTACGTAACCAAATACGTTGTATCTCAAAAAATACATCGAAATTTTAAAGGCTCCTGCAGACTTCAGACTTTTATTATATTTTTAATACAAAGGGCTGTTTAATTGGGTTTTTTGCGTGACTTGCCCAGCACCTATAGGTACCTACCCTCTCAAGCTGAGATTGAGCTGTATGAAGTTGGCCTTATTCTACCCTCTCAGCGTATTCGACATATCCAGAAGAAATAACTCATCCATACATTTGGAGCCAAATAAGCCGCCGGTTTCATCACGATGTTTTCCTTCACCGTAAGAGCAATGTCAATTAGCGCACATAATTTTTTCTTAAGAAAAATCCATTAGTGCCGGTCGGGATTCGAACCAAACGACCTTCAGAATGAAAGTCGAGGTATCTACCATTAGGCCAAAACCAGGGTTACTGGTCGTGATGACTTTATTGACGTGTTTAAAATCGGTCAGTAGAGTAGGGGGCTTCGGATTTTTTATCAGCCAATAGTTTAGTGTTTTTTTAATGATAGGTCAGCGTTGGACCACTATCACACCCGACTGATGGTAGGTGACAATGCGGTCTAATATTATGTAGCACGCTTATCTAGAATAGGTATACCTGTTATTTGAAGACCCTCAAGACCCCCTTGGGTGTCATGAAACACAGACGCCGGCAACTGATCAGTGAAGGGCCCGATAAAATTAACGAATGCCGTAGAAAAGTCGGAAGTCAGCAGACTCTATCAAACCAATTGTGATATAGATTGCATAAATTCAAAATTGGACTCTATTTTAATTAGAATAAGATATCCAAAAGATGATCAGTGAAGGGCCCGATAAAATGAACTAAACGAATGCCGTAGAAAAGTCTGAAGTCTGCAGACTCTATCAAACCACATGTGATATAGATAGCATAAATTCAAAATTGGACTCTATTTTAATTAGAATAAGATATCCAAAAGATGATCAGTGAAGGGCCCGATAAAATGAACTAAACGAATGCCGTAGAAAAGTCTGAAGTCTGCAGACTCTATCAAACCACATGTGATATAGATAGCATAAATTCAAAATTGGACTCTATTTTAATTAGAATAAGATATCCAAAAGATGATCAGTGAAGGGCCCGATAAAATGAACTAAACGAATGCCGTAGAAAAGTCTGAAGTCTGCAGACTCTATCAAACCACATGTGATATAGATAGCATAAATTCAAAATTGGACTCTATTTTAATTAGAATAAGATATCCAAAAGATGATCAGTGAAGGGCCCGATAAAATGAACTAAACGAATGCCGTAGAAAAGTCTGAAGTCTGCAGACTCTATCAAACCACATGTGATATAGATAGCATAAATTCAAAATTGGACTCTATTTTAATTAGAATAAGATATCCAAAAGATGATCAGTGAAGGGCCCGATAAAATGAACTAAACGAATGCCGTAGAAAAGTCTGAAGTCTGCAGACTCTATCAAACCACATGTGATATAGATAGCATAAATTCAAAATTGGACTCTATTTTAATTAAGATAAGATATCCAAAAGATGAACACTTTTTTAATAAAAAATTAAGCTGTCACAGTAAGATAGTGTAATACGATATAGTTTGTGCTTTATGTTTCTTTTTTCGTAACACTAACGTTATGTAAGTTTATGTTACATTTTTTTTAGAGAAAATTAAAAAATTGGAACAGATTGTTATGGCTATCTCAATAATGATGCAGTAAAATAAGTTTCCAAATACAAAGTTTAAACTAAAAAGGAAATTTGAAATAAAATAGGTAGTAAAGTTGTTGTTTTATGGGTTTGATGATAGAGTTTTTTTAAAATAGTCACAAAATACCTGCCGAATATGGAGAGTGGTGTTGGCTTAGTGGTAGATACCTCGACTTTCGTTCTGAAGGTCGTGGGTTCGAATCCAGGCCGGCCGTGCACCAATGTATTTTTCTTAAGAAAAATTTATATGCGCTAATTGACATTGCTCATAAGCTGAAGGAAAACATTGTGATGAAACCCACGGCCTAGTTGGCTCCAGAAGTATTGACAAGTTCTCTCCTCTGGACATGGTCGACTAAGCTGAGAGGGTAGTAAGTGCTGGGCAAGCCTACTCCATCTTCACGCAAAAAGGACCCAATTAAAAAGGGTCTAATCGCGGAAAAACAGCCTGTATACAAGTACAAGTACCTGCCGAATATTACCTACTAATAAAATGCTTGTTTTTATCCAATTTTTCTATACCTACTTACCTACAACTTGTAGTTAAAATCTCTACCGAAATTTTGGTATAATTCAAAGTATTAACTAAATCGAAAAAAAAAGATCAAAGATTCAAAGTATGAATTACATCGGTATAATTAGGCAAAATCGGGTTCGCCAGTTATCAAAGAGCACACTATAGGTGAGCTGCTGAATAAAGCTCGTCATCTTCTTCTGTATAGGTAGTCAGAAATAGTAACTGTGGCGGAAATCGGTCAAAGAAATCATCATCATCGAAGCTTACTATCTTTTAATCCAATTTTTTATCATCTGTAGCCCTATTACGGTTATTGAAAATATTATCATATTAGTTATGTATATTGTCTTATCAAGTTATCAGTAGATATGAAATAACATGCGATGTAGCTTCCGTTTATAAATTCCGCAGTACCTACTTACGTACCTACCTATTATGTATGAGTATCTACATGATATATTATCCCTGTTGGAATACTATTATTTATCTATCAGATAGATAAGTGGAATGGAATCAGTTGCCTGCGTCTGTCTTTCCTGACGTGTACAATTTAGGGTTCTTCAAGTTTCATGACTTTGAAATAGGTAAGACAAAAATCATGCGCAAGGTAAATAACTATTGCAGGACATTGCACACATCGCCATCTAACCCTAAGCTAAGTAACTAGACTTGTGTTATGGGTGCTAGACAACGGATATACTACTCATTTACTTTTAATTATGAAATACTAGCGACCCGCCTCGGCTTCGCACGGCTGTATTATATCTAAAAACCTTCCTCTTTAGTCACAATATCTATTTAAAAAAAAACCGCATCAAAATCCGTTGCGTAGTTTTAAAGATATAAGCATACAAAGGGACATAGGGACGGCGAAAAGTGACTTTATTTTATACTATGTAGTGATAGTGATGATATTGATTAGGTAAGTATGATTTTTTTATTATTAAATATGATTGACCAAAAAACTTGGTAAAACCCCAATGGTCGTGACGTATCATGTCTTATATTATGATACTTTAGATAGAAAATTAAACGAATCTTAAATATCTTGAAAAGCAAAAAATACCGCGCACTCTACAATTAAATTATGGGAAATCTTTAATCTTCTATGAGTCAGAGATACATAAATAATTATGTCCACATAAATGACTCATACATTCAAACATTACCCATATACGAAGCAAAAATTAAAATGAACTTGTAGGAAAATCAAACTTTTTTTAACGTTCCAAACTTGTGGAAACATTATTGTCTAGTCTATAGAAAAATCTGCATTCAGCGTCTGCCTTTCATAAATAGACAGCCTTTGGATTAGGTACCTAACCCAAAATCTATATTATATTTTCAAAGAACTGTGTCAAGGCAATATTTGAGCATATTATACACAAATAGAAAAATGTGATAAAATTCTTCGTTTTTCTAGATAACAATTAAATTGATAGTAATTCGTGAACTAGGTAAGATAAAAAGACATAAGCATAGTCACGTTTTTTTCATTTCTTCATTTCATTTATACATAAAAAACCGGTCAAGTGCGAGTCGAACTCGCGCACAAATGGTTCCATAGCATTATATTCTATTTTTTTTGGTAATTAATTTTATAGCGGTAACATAAAAACACGGTTCATGAGATACAGCCTGATGTCAGACAGACGGACAGTGGAGTCTTAGTAAAAAAAGTCAGAATATAGTTTTTACCCTTTGGGTAAGGAACGAAGCGACAAATTCGAACCTCCTCTTTTTTTGAAGTCGGTTAATAACACTACTTACGTGACAATGAAATTTTATTATTCTTAGCAATAAATAATAGCAAAGGTCTGTTGGTTTATTTGCAATAAAAGCTAGTCCAACAAAACGCCCAGCGAAATTTTATGGTCAACGAAGGGACAAAGCCAGTTCGATGACTCCTTTTATGACTGTTTCCATTGTTTACTTACAAACGAATTTATTATTACATAATTAACACTGTTTTGTTGATTGTAAACTTTCACTTTTTATGTTGTGTTAAAACTTTGCTTTTTGTCGAAGCGAAGTCGGAATTGTTGTGATAATTGGTTGTTAGTAATTTTATAACAGAACGCTAAACTTAATAATGGATAGATGAGGCGGCTAATGTGTTTTATCAATGCAGCTAGAGAGATAAATGATTTAAGTACTTAGACGATAATTCAGAAACGAACGATTTGCACACGATAAACAAACATAAGGTAGAAAACAGACAGACAGACGGACAAGAAAGTGATCTTATAAGGGTTCCTTTTGAGGTACGGAACCCTCAAAACAATTAAAAGTCATAGGTCAAACCTACCTACTTACTTACCAACATAACAAAACAAAGGTTACAACTTAAGAAACAAAAATAAAAAAAACTGGTTGCCTGTAAAGTCGGTATACGGGCGAAAGTTTTACGTGACAACAACTGTGCTCGAGTGGAAGGGACGCGTGCCTTTGACTTTTTATGTCTGTCTCTCTCGCTCTTAGGCGGGCTAACCATGCCCGCGTGCCTCTCACTCGCTCTCATTGTGAGCGCATAACGTCAGCGGAGCGTAACGCAGTTTCTTGAAGTGTCACCCGGCAAACCAATTTATAAGACGTTGTCACGTCAATAACTCCTTATTCTGAGCGATTTTAGTGTTAACTAGCTTTGGCCCGTGACTTCGTCTGCGTTGAAGTCGAAAATTGTTTTAATATGATTTTTATCGGCTTAAAATCGGTTTCGTTTTCAAACATATGTTAAAGAATGTTTATGCAAAATTTGAAGTAGATTGGACCAAGGAATTACGTTGATACAAACTTTGCATGCCCCTAGGGGTAGAATTTCAGAAAATTATTTTTTACGTCATTCAAACAACACACTCTTGCAAGTTTCAGGTCTCTACGATCAGGGGTTTAGGCTGTGCGTTGATCCATCAGTCAGTCGGTCATTCAGAACAAAGCATTTATACATATATTGTTTAAGAATTATTAAAGTAAAACAAATCCGTATTGTGGAAACGCGTTGCAGACTCGATGCATTGACCCTAGCACACCTGTTGACCTTGCAGCTTCGCACGAGCCCTGCAGCTTTAATGCATTTCTCTATAAATTGTTACTACTATTCTGTCCAACTCAGAATATAATCGAAAAAGTCTAGGCAAAAAAACTGCTGTTCTCAACATGAGGGCTGCTGAGATTCCGGCAATTTCAGGATTTGACGTATTCAAAAACAGAACAAAAAATTAAACACATTTCTTCAGATTTTGATCTTCATTTACTTTCTTTCGTTTCTAACGCCGAAATATTTAAATTTACCCCAAAATAGTTAAGCATGGTTTTGTGTGACGAAACGCAATTAGCCCAATAGCCAGTGCCGGGCAATGGCTAGAGCTGAAGGTCCTGGCTTGCTATCTCTGATAGGTCAAGTCATTTGATAGGGTAGGGTTTAAGGGCTAAGGAGAGGGCTAAACAGAAATATAAAAGGATTTTCTAATCACTACATAGTATAAAACAAAGTCGCTTTCTCTGTCCCTATATCCCTATGTACCTATGCTTAAATCTTTAAAACTACGCAACGGATTTTGATGCGGTTTTTTTAAATAGATAGATTACTCTATCTCTTAAAAAAAAGGAAGGTTTATATGTATAATACATGCATAATATAGCCGTGCGAAGCCGGGGCGGGTCGCTAGTAATTTATAAGATTAATATGTCGCCTCAGTCTACCTGTAACTATGGAAAACTGTAAAATTACTGAAACGACAGCTTTTTTTAATTAAACCGATTTCAGTAAAAATAGTTTTATCATGAGTCTAACAATAGTTTAGTCATACTACTAAGTTAAAATAACAGTGTAATAATTTAGTGATTGTCGGTATAATTGGTTTTCATTTCTACTGTCCATTTTGTTAAACTGAGCTGTAGACTATTATTACAATACTGTTAGATATTTTTATGGAAGGAAAAGTAGAGAAATGCTATCGTAAACATCAAACAAGAACATGTAGGTAATTCTTCAACATACAGAAACGTCAATGAAATGGGACCACCCAACTCTATCGCGAATGATAGTCACTGATAAGATAAAACCATCATCAAATTAACCTCTTTAAGAAGTCAACAAAAGTAACTGTTTACTTTTATTTCTCAACTTTTATACAAGTACCCAGATTTTTTAGTACGTAGCTGGTAAGATGCTTAAAAGATGCAAAGGTCGACGTCCACCTTTAGTACCATACTAGGACTATTTATAGTCTAACAAAACTGCGCCATATTTAAAAAGATAGATAGATATTAATTTATTGCCAACATAAAATTACAAGACGCTTTAGCGGTTCGGTGTGAAGGCATTATATTTTGTTCACCGTAAAGCCCTCTATAGGTATGCGCATTTTTAGAAAATCAGAGGACAACAGGAACACGTTTGGTTAAATATCCCCTTTCCGAGACGCTTTAGAGGTCTAGTGCAAAGGCATTATTTGTTCGCCACAATGCCCTATATCGATTGGCATGGATCTCGAAATGCACAGCAGCATTTCAAGTTACTATGCCAAAGGCTTTTCAACTCTCTAGC
The DNA here is from genome assembly GCA_907269075.1 of Idaea aversata. NCBI lineage: Eukaryota > Metazoa > Arthropoda > Insecta > Lepidoptera > Geometridae > Idaea > Idaea aversata. The sequence continues at coordinate 6,455,232 of OU026103.1, forward strand.
TATCATGGTTTATAAGATACAGCCTGGTGACAGACGGACGGACTGACACCGAAGTGTTAGTAAAACGTTTTTACCGTTTGGGTACTAAACCCCCTTAAAAAATAATAAATATCCCCTTTTGGAATAGCTTTAGTAGGTATTGTTATTATTATTCAAAAGGTATTTATTTATTAATAAAAGCGAAGGCAACCTTGTCATCGCCCCAGCGACCTACTTACACAGTGAAGGTGCTAACTATGAAGGGCCCCTAACAACTTGCGCACGCGCAACTAAACGCTTTCCAAACAACACGTTCGTAAGCGAGATGAGAATTTTCATGTATTTTACGTAACGTAACGAAAGTTAGGAAAAAGTTGAACTTAAGTAAGCGATTGTTAAAAATTTATATCTATACTAGACGTGATGCTACTTTGAAGTTCGTTGCATAATTGTTTACATTTTTTATGTAATTTGTTTGGTCAATAAACTATTTATTTTTACATTTAAAAATGTAAATTATTTGATGTTGAAAACCAGTGTTCAAACATTAAAACGCGAAATAAAATAATAAATATTTTGTTGAGGTTAGAAAACGGAATATGATTTAGGTAGATCACGGTAAATAAAAGCGTTGAATCTGGAGTTTAAACTCAGATGCCACCCTTTAATTTTATATTAATTAATAAATTACATGGATTAAATAACTTATTATTATCTTTCACAAAAATATTGTGAATTAATGAAAAAAACGTCTAACTGAAATCATTGCTTTTAGTAATTGGTAAGTTTATAAAATAGTAGGGAAGTACTCGTATTACATAAACATAAAACATTTATATTATACTAGCGACCCGCCCCGGCTTCGCACGGCTATATTATGCATGTATTATACATATAAACCTTCCTCTTGAATCACTCTATCTTAAAAAAACCGCATCAAAATATGTTGCGTAGTTTTAGAGATTTAAGCATACATAGGGATATAGGGACAGAGAAAGCGACTTTGTTTTATACTATGTAGTGATGAATAGTTTAAAAGTTTTTGAGAAAATATTATAATAAGTATCATACTACCTAGGTAGTTCCTGAGTTTCTGTGTCAGTTTGATAAGTACCAAACTCAGAAACTCTACATATCTAGATATGTATATATGACTAGCTGCGCCCCGCGGTTTCACCCGCGTAAGTCCGATCTTTAAATTCTCACCGTTTAAACCTTCCCTGGACTACAACAAACACAACAAAAAAAGAATTGGCCAAATCGGTCCAGCCGTTCTCGAGTTTTAGCCAGACTAACGAACAGCAATTGATTTTTATATATAAGATATGATATGTCCTAATACTCGTAGTTTAATTCATATGCTTCATTATAAAACTATTTTAAAAAGATTAATAAAATTAATCAAATTAATAAAAAAATTAATTAATCAAAATCAAAATTCAAATTAATTATTTTTTAATTAAATTAATTGATTTATTTAATTTAAAGAATAGTATTAGAACACCTATTGTTCTCTCAATATACGATTCAAACTTTACATCCTTTTTAAACACAAATTCAAATAAAACGAAGGGATCTAAAGCCGGGAAGTGTACGAACGGAACAAATAAAATAAAAGTACACCAATTCCGGAAGTACCCAGGTATCCATTTCCGGTAGTATAATAATATGAACAATTGATGTTGCACTTGATTTGTCGATTGTAATGTCTGTTTGTTTGTGAATGGTATTGTTAATGGTGGAGTATTGATATCTATGGTATAATAGTGCTTTTATAATGGTGTTTAGATTGTTCTCACGGTCTTGAAATAACTATTGTTACCATCACATTTTTACCTTTGACACTATAAGAGTTCAGTATAATGATGCATACCGAGCTCTTATGCGTTATCCCAGGTTCTGCAGCGCGTCTACGATGTTTGCTCAAGCAGGAATTCCAGATTTCTTTGCTATAATTAGATCTAGAGTAGCGTCCTTCTGGGGTCGTGTCAATGCCTCAGGTAATGAAATTATTAGAGCGGTTGGAGACAATCTCCAGAGCCCTGTGTATAGGCACTGGATATCGGTTCACGTGGAGAAGAACAAGAAGAGTAAAAATAATATTGACCTCGTATTTGAGTTTAGAAATACCTAGAGACTGACTTGTATTAATTTTAATATGTAACTTTTTAAATTTTTAATTTGTATGTTCTTTTTTGTGTAATGGGTCATAAGTGTCTGCAATAAATCTATTTTATTTATTATTTATTTACTTTATTTTTATCTCATTTTTAACATTTTATTCCATTTTTATAAACCCATTTTTACAGGCCTCTACGCAATATTTTTAAGACCTGCTGTATTAAGCGAGTAAATAGGTAAATGATCTGATTCTGAATCTGACGCAGGAGGTTGCGTGTTCGATTTCCGCCCCAACAAATATTATACCTACATAATTTGTTTCTAGTGTGGATGTCTGTATGTATAGTACGTATTTACAAAATAAAAGTAATAAGTAAGTGGCCACCACGACACAAGCCTTGATGCTTAGCTTGGGGCTAGATAGTACTCTTTGCGATTTTCTTTATGCACAATATTTATTTATTATAAAGTTTGTTTAGGATATAAAAGTGCTTTCGGCCGTCTATACGAAACTATTCATTAGATAGGTAAAATAAAAACGAATAAATTGAGAACTAACTCCTATTTTATACATTACTAGCGACCCGCCCCGGCTTCGCACGGCTATATTATGCATGTATTATACATATAAACCTTCCTCTTGAATCACTCTATCTATTAAAAAAATCGCAACAAAATCCGTTGAGAAGTTTTAAAGATTTAAGCATATAGGGAAATCGGGACAGCGAAAAGTGACTTTATTTTATACTAGCGACCCGCCCCGGCTTCGCACGGCTATTTATGCATGTATTATACATAAAAACCTTCCTCTTGAATCACTCTATCTATTTAAAAAAACCGCAACTAAGTCCGTTGCGTAGTTTTAAAGATTTAAGCATACATAGGGACAGAAAAAACGACTTTGTTTTATACTATGTAGTGATGTAATTTTGTAGATTTAAGTTCCAGTTTCATTTTAATAATAATTAACAATGTATTAAGTATTTCTCTAAAAAGTCAATTAAAACTAACACAACTTTTCACTCAAACACAACAAAACCGAGAAGTGACCAAGATTTCAATCGGTTCGTCCAAAACACATAGTCGACGTTAAAATAAATCTTCGTGTTTTAATGGGCCTGCGCCGGGTGTTTTCTGGATTCAAGTCACGTGCGGTCAAATACTTAAGAAAGTAGATAAATATAGTAAAAGTGTTGTGTGGACGGTAGTCTGATCGATAAAAAAACATCGTAAAGATAAAAGATTAAGGTAAATAAATAATAAATTATAAAGGGTTTGCTGTACAGTGGGATAGGATAGGTAATTAATTCATTTATTTCCCCGGCTTCGCACGGCTATAGTATATATGTTTTATACATATAAACCTTCTTCTTGAATCACTCTATCTATTTAAGCCTGTAATCCTTGACCGTGGGAACTTCTGATAGAACACACACATTGATATTTTCTAGCCACACAGGTGCAACGCAGTATTAAAATTACGCACCCTGGAAACAAATAAATCTACTTTCGATGCATCGTACAGTTTGTACAAGTTACATATTCATCAAGCGTTCGTCTTTGTAGGATGTTTATGAATATCATAGAAAACACGCAATGTATGTAGTATTTAACTTGTCACATCGCAAAACTGCAGTCCGGTAGTAAGTAGCTGGCGGGAAAGGGTGGGGTCAGAGTGTACGTTTTTTGGGTATTTTGTTTGATAACGAAATTGTCAATAAGTAAATGTTCTGTACTATAATAATTTTTATATTTATATATTTTTATAATAATAATTATGCGAAATAATTATTACATCCGTCTCTATATATTGAAAATTCACACATAAACGTTCGTATGTACCTATGTGCCCTACTAAGAAACAGGTTAAAACTTGTCGGTATCGGCATCATATATTATTGACGTGACAACGTTTTATAAATTGGTTTGCCGGGTGACACTTCAAGAAACTGCGTTACGCTCCGCTGACGTTATGCGCTCACAATGAGAGCGAGTGAGAGGCACGCGGGCATGGTTAGCCGGCCTAAGAGCGAGAGAGACAGACATAAAAAGTGAAAGGCACGCGTCCCTTCCACACGAGCACAGTTGTTGTCACGTAAAACTTTCGCCCGTATACCGACTTTACAGGCAACCAGTTTTTTTATATAAATATTCAGGCAAAACACCTACCAATCTTTATAATATTCGATATAGTTGGGTAAAAAGATGAGTACATTATAGTTACTGGTTTGTCTTAAATCTTCCTTTATTTTTTTGGGATTTATAGTAATTTCCTTTTACTTTTCCCATTATTATTAAACTTGAATAAAAATAAGTTACGATATATAGGATTAAAATATAAAAATAAGCTACAATTTTAATACATCCTACCTACCTAAATCATACCTTTTCCATATTTTTATTTAATTTTTGACAGCTCAATAAATTCCTATTTTAATTTCTTTAGAGAAAAAAAAAAAAAAAAAAGTCCTGCAAAAGGCAGGAACGTCAAATACTAGTTGAGTTTTTCTTTCCCGCAAATTGTTTGTAAAACATATCCAATTAGAGATCGAAATGTCTTTGGACACAAAAGGCATAGTAATTTAAAATGCCGCTGTGCAGTTTGATACCCATACCTATTGATAAAAGGCATTACAATAAAAAAATAATGTCTTTACGCCAAACCTCTAAAACAGCTCAGAAACGGGATATTCAAATAAAAGCATTGTGACCAAGTATTTCTACAAGACGTATCACCGCGTCCTTTTCCGTGACACTTTTGAGGTTTGTTGTGTAGGCATAATTTTTTCGCTGTAATGCCCTCTATCGAAGGGTATGGGTCTCAAAGTGCACCGCGAACTTTTATAAAATCGTAGGATAAACGTTTCTTCAAATATCCCATTTCCGAGACGCTTTAGAGGTTTGGTGTGAAGGCATTATTTGTTTGTTGTAATGCCCTATATCGAAAGGTAAAAAACCACAGTCCATGAAGTATTTAATTTTTTGTCTATGTTTGCCTGTCATAATAATGTCAAAAATTAAAATGAAATATAGAAACAGTTATTTCTTAGGTTAAAATAAATAATCAATATCACATTATAACCCGCGCGCAATGAGAATGGGATGGAACCTTGTCAAAGTAAATCGAAAATGACAGAAAAGTAGCGTTAGAAAAAAAGTTCTGAATAATAATTAGGTATAAATTAGTTATTTGCACGGTCATAGTGTCGCGGATTTGAAACAGACCCATTGATTTAAAGAAAAATTATTATTGTCTGTGGTAGATTGTCTATGGAGCAATGGCGATTTCATTTAAAAAAATGTTTTCTCCAAAATTATAAATAAAACGAGCACATAAGGACTGTGCTTATTAAAGTGATTAAATAAACAAATAATAAATTCCGACCGTGGTTTGTGTTGTTATAAATTGTGGTTTGTTTTATTATAAATGCTAGATTTATGTAATTAATTATTGTGTGATTATTTTAGTGATTTAGTGATAATGAGTGGAAAATGGGGTAAAACTTTGAATAGTCAACCACCTCAAATAGTTCTGGCAGTCAATAGATATTTCGATCAGGAACGAAGTCGGTTTTTCTAACGCATTGAAAATGATGACATAGTTGGCTGTGGATCACGAATCTAGTAATTCGGGAATTACATTGTCAAGAGATCCTTTTGACGAACCTATGGGTTTGTTCAAAAATACAAAAAAAAAAAAAACAGCGCACTCCGGGAGTGCAGGCAGAAGTGAAAACTGTATATCTGTGTAAAATCTCATCTGTCGAAATCTCATCTGTCGCGAGAACGGCTGAAAATGCTCACTCGTGTATCAGTGATGGCGGTAGCGTGCGACGCGAACTGCGTACGGCAGCTCGCTGCGAACCTGCACCATCCACCGAGAGATGTCGCTGTTAACACTGTTGTACAGAAGTGAGTATCGTAGTTCGGCCGTTTGCACAGAGATGGCGCTGTTTTCAATATTGCATAGTAGTAGAAGCACAATAACTGTTAAAATCTCATCTGTCAAAATCTCATCTGTCGCGAGAACGACTGAAAATGCTCACCCACAAAAGTGCCCAACGCGCCATAAGAAGTTTTCACTTCAATAACCGAACGAGCAACAAGCATATCTAAAACACGGTGTCACGCATCCGAGGTGAGGGAACTTTGGCTGCATCAACTTCATTTTTTTCAGAAAGCGATACTTCTGAAGAAAGTCAAAGCTCTGATGATGATTCCCATGAAGCACATATGAGTGGCATTGGGGAATAATAATTGGAATAACTAAAAAAAATATTCCTAAACATTATTATTGAAAGGATTACAACCATGAAACATTTTTGTGTATTTTTAACAGACTTCAAAAAAAGGCGGTTCTCAGTTTGACCCGTATATGTGTCAGTATGTATGTTTGTCCGTGAAGTCTTTACATACAGTAGAAATGCCTAATACTATTATATGTAGCTACACTAAATTTTTTTTTTTTTTTTGTTATTTCTTTATCTCTTTATTGTAAATGAACAAGTAACTAAACTATACTAAATAACAATTAAATAACGAAAACTTAAATTAATTAAATAAACTACCTACTTTACTTACACTAAATTAAAAGTCCAAATGGGGATCCCTAGGAAGTGTGCCCAAAAGGCTGGCAGCGTTACCACGTTGGATGGCGATGCTTATCCGTTGTCCGAGGTACGAGCCAGCCCTTTGGTCACCCGAAGCTAAAACTAGTAATTTTGAAACTTCTTTATAAAATTTTAAGGCGTCTGGACCCCAAGGACCAAGTGTCTCCGTTGCAAACGGCAGAAATATGTATCCATCACCGATAGAAGTCGGATATCGATGATATTTCGGAAGATATTTCCGTCGCTTCGTCACTTCCGCCGCTGCAGCCGCAGAGCCCGCCTCCCTGGAGGTGGAGCTAAGATGTGAAGCCGCCAGTGTGTCAACACAAGTAGCATCCCACACCAACGGTTTGCCACGACTCCAGGGAATCAACGTCATTCCATCGGGACGCTTGCCATCGTCACGTACGAGACCGTTCGGCTCTAAGAGAGCCGGTACGTTGACGCTAACAAGAGCCCGACGAATAACGTCGTTGATAGCGGCGTGGCGTGATATTCTGCCTGCGCTGCGTCGGCAGGAAAGTCCATGGTAACCCTTGGAATCAACTTGAAAGCCACAGACACAATTATGGGTAGATATATATGAACAGCCTAATCTAAGACTTATACAAGTATTGAAAGTGATATTATCTAAAAGTGTGCCTAAATTGGGAGATGGCAAAGCCTGCAGCCAAAATCCCGACTCCTTCTTCGCAGAGGCAATGAGACGAGCTCGTTCGGCCAAATTGTTTTCAGAAGTTAATAGTTCTTTTTGAATTTTTTCGCAAATTGGCTCATCCCAAAGTCTCTGCGATGAAGACTCAGTTGGAACGTTCAAGTCTGGACATTAATTTTTCCATTTATCTATAGCCTCAGACATACAAGAAGGTACGGAAATGTCACAGTCATTCCTAATAATTTTTTCGAAGAGGCATTTACAACTATGAATAGAGGAAAGATATGCAGGTAGAGAAACACTTGATATTTTCCGGACGCCAAGACCACCATACCTTATTGGAAGAGTAGCTTGACTCCAGGTTTTATTATTAAACTGACAATTTAGGATTTGTGTTAGTATATTTTTCAAAGTATCGTCTAAGGAGAGTAATAGGTTTATATGCTTAAAAAACGGTGTACACCGAAGAACGTATGTTAATTTTGGAACAAATAGACAAAACCGAATAATAGTGAAGGCAACATGGGCATGAATTTTGAGCAAGCGACTGGACATTTCCGAAAACTTAGAGGATTGGCCAGATATGAAATTTTCATATGAATCACTAAAAATAGGAGCACCTAAGAGGTTAAGAGACTTTTTGTCTACAATTTTGATGTTTGGAGCCAAATCATTAAATTTTTTAAAGATAAAATTTTTTTCTGAAGGTTGTATTAAATCCGAAATAAATAATTCACATTTCGAAAAATTTAGTTGTAGAACACTACACTAAATATGAATAAATAAAAAATAACTAATTACAACAAAACGAATTACCCATTATTCAGAACTTTTATGCTAACGCTACTTGAAGACGACCCAGTTGGCACAATGGTCACCATGCCGGACTGCCACACAGGTACGATTCCCGCCTCAGACAAGTATTTATGCTTAAATATTTGTCTGTGGTCTGGTTATTTCTATGTATTATAAGTATATATTTACAAATTTTTATAAGTAGGTAGGTATTTGCTGATTTTATAAAACAAAGGTCATTCAGACCAAAAACAGTACATGAAACTTAAAAAATAAGTCAAATTTTAAGGTTACTGACCTCTCCGTGTAAGGAACAGCTGATTTTCAGGTAAACCTAACCTCAAAATTTTCGAAAAAAAGTTCGAATTTCTAAAAGTCGTAGAACAAAAGTTGTTGGTTTGGGTGCACAGAAGTAGCCCTCAACGGCTTGCTAGTATAATTTCCAATAACCCAGTATATTATGTAGTATATCCGTTGGCTAGCACGCATAACACAAGTCTAGTTACTTAGCTTGGGGCTAGATGGCGATGTGTGGAATGTCCTGCAATATTTATTTATATATGTATTTATAAACTGTCATTTTCGATTTACTTTGACAAGGTTCCATCCTATTCTCATTGTGCGCGGATTATACCTAGTTTCGACTCCTTGCTCGAAGAATAGGTACAATTACAAATTAGTTGTCGTGTGCAACACTCGCACCCCACCCTAATGCCAGGTCAAACAATAAATGTCGGGAAACAAATGGACGTGCTCTCACCTTGAATACTGAGATGACACTGTCACTTTTGCGCGCCGCGACATCTAATATAAAGCGAAATGTCACGAGCTACGGCTTCATACTAAAATGTATGGGCAGCGAGGAATGATTTTAACCAAAAAAAATATCTATGTTTCGGCATTGATTATTATTATTTGGTTTCAATAAGTAAAAAACTGCAATGATGAATGCATTCTCTATACTTTTGTCTCACAATTTAACCAAAAATATTTTCAAATATAACAACGAAGTAGCACAGATACTTAAAATAGAAAAGGTCGATTTCGATGTTTTTCATCAAAGTTAATAATTGTTTTTTCAAAAACTATGGATTATTTTCAAAATATCTGACAGTGAAACTGTAGACTCATCTAATAAGCTATCGAGAATTCTTTTTAGTGTCTTACAATGCAGGGAGTTCTTCAATATTTTTAAAATAGTAAATGACGTTTTTAGGGACTCGCCTCTTAAAAACAACCGCATCAAATTCAGTTGCCTAGTTTTAAAGATCTAAGCATACGTACATAGGGACAGACAGCGGAAAGTGAGTTTGATTTATACTATGTAATGATAATTTATATTCATAACATTAAAAATAGGATCAAAGGTGTAGTTTGTAGCAGTGGCTAATGCATAAATAAGTAAATATTTCCGGTCATTTTACACAGCACAATCCAGCCTTAAGCTAAGCTACTCAGCTAGCCAGATAACAAATAGGATAATTATACATTAGAAACACCTAGACCAGTAACAAATAACTGTAAGTAAATTAAAATTTGAGGTGGGAATCGAACCTGCAACCTTCTGTATCTCACAGGGATAAATGAACTTAACAAAAGTTAGATAATCATATTATGATTTAATTTGGAACTCCTAAACTTACGGCATATAATTAAGATATTATTTTTAGTCCGATATAAATTTAGATAGGTATAGGTATTTAAGTAGTAAATACCTACTTAATTAAATAACCGAAAATTCATAAAAACATACTCAGAAAATATTTACCTATAAAAAACTTTTTAAACTCACACGATTTGTATTCGTTTCGACTATGTTACAATAGTCATGGTCGCGAGAAGACAGTCTCCTCGCGACCATGACTATTGTAACATAGTCGAAACGTCGAGGTAAGAGAAATAATAACCAAAAAAAAATACGCGATTAAGACCCGGGAAAATAAATAATATGAATATTTACTTACTTACTTTTTTCTGTTTTTAGTTCAACTCTCTAGCTATCATGGTTCAAAAGATACAGCCTGGTGACAGACAGACAGACGGACAGCGAAGTCTTAGTAAGAGGGTCCCGTTTTTACCCTTTGGGTACGGAACCCTAAAAAGGACTTAAATACTTAGAAAAACAAAGTATAAAAAAATGTTATTTTTAAATAGTTGTTCCATGTTTTTAACTTTTTAAACTTAATTTTTTTTTCATGTCGTTTACTTTACTTTTAAAAAGGTAGATTTAACATGCTTCTTTAATTTTCTCCTACATATACTGCTATTGTCCAAGGGTTATCTGATCCCAACACAATGGACACTCGAGATAATATATTGCTAATCTAAATCACATCTTATTGTCAAAGCTCAAGGCTTAAAATATAAAAAGCCGTTGCAGCTGCATACAAAATGAAATTATCCTTATTTTGAAGTTGAAAATTGTTATATTCAACTTAAAAACTTTAGAAATAAGGCTTAAATTTGTTAACCGTGAAATGTGTAGCAAACATGTTATATTTAATTAAAGAATTTTACACTTTCATGCTTTAAAGATAGAGTATAAAATACATGAAATCTTATAATGTGTTTTCAAGAAACAATACCCATACAATTTTACACTTTTTGTCAGGATCTCGCAGGCTCTGGATTGTGTATGGCTTTAATTTTGTATGAGACATTATTAAAGGACATTTTTTTATCTTGAACAATGAAAAATGATGCATTTATTTTTTTGTGCAGTGCAGATGTGTCGTATCATTTTTTATAGAGGAAAAGGGACATAATTTAAAATTAATGTCATTTTTAAGTTCTTTTTTTTTCAAATCAGGTCAGCGTTAGACCACTATCACACCGTAGGTGGTAGGTGACGATGCTATTTATTAAGATGTAGCATGTTTTCCTAAAAGATACCAGTTCACTCCCGACGTTAAGATCTCCAAATTGTACACGCCAGGAAAGATAGCAACTGATTCCATTCCCTTGCAGTACGAATAAGGAATGACGAAGCAAAACGCTTAGTACGAGTGTTTGGGATTTCCACCACGAATCGGTGTAGCATAATATGACACCGATGATGGTCACCTGGTTGTATGATTAAAGAATGAAATGAAAAAGAAAGAAAGTAATCTAAGACTTGCTGAAATATCATACATTGTGCTTATAATTTTATCAAAGTCTGCAATCTGAAGGCCAATTCTCGTAAATGACATTGTTTAAATTACATTACAATATCATTTCGATTACAAAAAACACCCTCAAAGTGGCTCAAAATATCCTCAATGTCAGCTTTTGGTATTCTCGAGAATACCAAAACGGTATTACTTTTGTAAACGAAATCTAATCGGAATTATATTGCAATGAAATTAGATATATTTTTAAGAGAATTGGCTTTCTGAACACAAGTGCAAACCTGTGATATCTCTAGTAGTAGTAATTAGGTCAAGGAGAGGTCTACGGGGCGACTCTAAGGGTGCTTTTCCACCAGAGATGTGCTATGCTACGATGCTATGGATGCGTTTGATATCCACCAATCATATTTATTGGTGCACATCAGTGGTGCACATAGCTTAGCATTGGTGGCGTAGCGTAGATTCCACATCTTCGCAGCATAGCTGCATAGCACATCTCTGGTGAAAAAGGGTGCTTTTCCACCAGAGATGTGCTAAAACTCTAACAAAAGATAAACCACATCTGATACCGCTAGCCGAGATGAAGATCAGTTGCACTATTTTTTAGACACCAGAATAATGATGTAACGATTGTCTACCTATATCTTTAAACTATACTGGATATCTAGTTTAATAAGATTAAAAACTGTAATAAATAAATAAAATAATAAAAATAAAACATACCCATTTGTTCGTCAGATACGTAAGCGGGAATTTTGACACAAAAAAAAAACAACACAACAATCACAAGAAATCACTGGACATTCTCAGGCTCGTTCAATTTCTGAACGAATCACTTGAATCTGGAACTCATTTTTTCCAAGATGAATTCAGTGATGTACCTTTGAAAGAAAACACAACAATTGAAATAAATGAAAATAACAAAAAAGATCTATTGGTATAAAACAATAGTAATAGTGGTTTGTTTAATACAATACAAAGGCATTTAAAACAAGCTATTAAAATACCTCTTTTATTTTTCTAAAACCTACCAAAACGGTAGAAAATCAGAAATGGTAGCTCTAATTCTACTAACAAGGTTTGTTATTTCAGCTAATACACATTTGGGAAGAATCAAACATCGAATTTGAGATTGTTTTTAGAGTATCGCTTAAATAAACAATGTTTACAGTCACCTATAAAGTTGATTATTCAGATTTTCATGGCGCTAGTATCTATGCAACATAAAATTGTTTTATGAACATTTTTAGTTCCACAAAAATCCGTATGCTGGGTTAACTTTGTTGTTTAGTAGTGTTTGCTTAGTATCGAGTTTTAGAAAGACGAGAAGGACATACTACTGGAGATGATACCTTATTAATCTTATGAAATACTAGCTTCTGTCTTTGGCTTAACTTTAGTAGGTTTTATATTTAGCATTATAATATTAATTAACAGGTAATAGACTTTAGATATAATTAAAGTAGAAAAGACTATTAAAACGTCATTAATCAGTGCGGTAAATACTTTTTGTAGTTTTATATAAATTGTCAAAAAAGAGTCAATAAAATTAAGTAGTCCCAATATTTACTTGTTCATTTCCACATTTTGTTCCCATAATAAATTAATATTGCAAATCATCAGTCAATAAAACCATTTCGAATGCAAAAACATGGCGCCAATGGGCAGCGAGTTCATTGGTCGAGAATAGAACGTTCTATATTTAAACTGGCCGTTAAGAACGACGCGGGAACTGGCACCCTAATTTAAAACCATTCTATATTCAATGATAATGTATATCCTATTGTCTGTTTGATCGTTCATACTGTAAAAGATCTCAAAAAATCTATATTGAAAAAGATTCATACTAGTAAGTAAAAGATACTGTACAAGTAATGTACCTAAAAGAAGATAAAATTCCTAACACGAAAGCTAAATTTAGATCCTGTCGTTCAAGGCCGATACGATTTCTCATTCGACAGATCGTTTTAGTTTTTACGGTAGAACATCTGGTAACACAGTAGCTATAAACTGCCAAGATAGTAAACTAAATAGAGATGGCTTTTAGATTGAAATCGTGACTTCAACTGACCTTGACGAGTGGGTGCATATAGAAGAAATTCTAGTTGTAAAAGTTCATGAATGTGACGTTATTAATAAGATCATTTTTGGATATGTTAAAATATTTACTGGTTTCACAATGGAAAGGTAGGTGTGTAAAATATTTAGGATATAGAACTCAAATGTGATTAATTTTTAATATTTATTATTTAGCAATAACACAATTGAGATGACGATTTTGTAGTTATAGAACTTAAATACTAAAGTATTTATTGTGTGTGATCTTATAGAATGCAATGTTTTCTATAATGATCTACTTATAAATAATAGAGGGCCTAATAAATAAGATACCTATTTCTGGATTATAGAACTCAGACGTAGGTAATTAATTTTTTGTAGTTATCATCTGGCAATTGACTACAATTGAAATGAAGAATTTGCGAAGTCTACAAGAAAAAATCAAAAATATTATTGTGTGTAATCTTATAGAATGCAATGTTTTCTATATTGATCTACTTATAAATGATAGAAGACCTATTAAATAAGATATTTATGGTTATTTAGAGTTATTCAAACTAACAGATCTATTTAGTTGTTTACAAACTGTTTCGACCTTGATTAAGAAGCAGTTATTTATTGAAGAGCCATGAAACGGATCGTCCGAAGTCGATCTACATTTAAATGTCTACTTATATGCGAGACGCTAACAGGCAATATCATATTTTCTCAGATATTACGAAGACTTTACGATTATTAGTGAAGTTTCGCAAAATATGGTGTTGTTAACTCAACTAGATGGTTGCGGAAAATGATTTTCTTGTAAATTGTTCTATTAGAATTTATATTATGCTCTGATTGAAGATATGGAGGTAGTTAGTTGGGACTTGATGGTCTGTTTCGTATAATATACGAAAATGATGTCGATTTCTGGAATACATTAATTGTTTTATGGAAACCTGAATTAAAGACTAAAGGAAAAATGAATATTAATGTCGATAATCAATTCAAATGGTTGATAATTCGAAACACATTAAAGTATGAAATAGTTTTCATGATAATTCCCGAATTTATAAATTCCAAATACAACAAAACGTAGAAGTACAGAATTGAAAGTTAATTTTCATACTCAACTAGGGCCGTTAAAAGCCCAGCAGATAATCGACTATCCAAGGAGTATAAAGAAACATCTCAGCTTCCCATAATTACCAAAGAAATTACTTTTACAGTAATTAAAAAACAAATATAGAACTAAAATCTACCCTGAACCGTGTTTAAGCACGAAGGACACTAAATTTCCCCTACCCTGTTGACAGACAGACAAATTGGTTTTCTAAATCCTGCGTAATATTTCAACCATCATATTAGGAGCTATATTTGGAAGAAATTGTTTTAATAATGAGGTTCTTTCACAATTGGTTTTTGGTTTACGAAAATACGTAGAAGGATGATGTTTCGGGTCTGTGCAATCATCAGGGTGTCAGTGTCGCTCACTAAATATAGGTATAGGATTCTTCCGAAAACAATAATTTACGTGAGACAATTTAAGTGACGAAAATATATTTTAAGGAGAGTTTATTTTTAGGCTAACGAGGAAATTTGAGTTAGTATGTGTTGGTACTGTTGAAATAATTGCACCAGAACACAAAGTAAATAACACAATTAAAAGCCTCTGAATAAAATGGCTATGATAGACATCAAACTATTAGATATACAAACGTACAAACTATACCAACGTGATAGAGAACAAATCTTTTTAGAAAATAGAGGATATGACTACAACATAATGTTTGTTGTAGTCATATAGCTTAAAGTGTAACATAGCTTAAACCATATACAGCATACTCCAATGCCCACTGTGCCCTAATACCTGCACATTGGAGGACCTGAAAGAAGCCAACGCTCCTGCAGTTGCTAACTACTGGGCAGGAAAAATTTGACTGACTCGAAAAGAAGAAGATAGGTACAGCTTATGGTGGTATTTTAACCAAATAACTCATTTACTTAAAAATAATAGTCAACAGCAGTTAAACGACACTAGGGTCATTAGAAAACGTCATAAAACAGAGAATTAGCCACGTGATGGTACATTTTATGTTCACAAAAACTGTAACAAAAAGGAACTTTGTTTACTATATTATAAATCAGTTGAAATAGCGTGAGAAAGGTCAGTTTTTATAACTTTATTTTACAGTTGTTTTAAGAACAACATGTTGAGTGAAATGTCTAAATATGCAGATATTTATGTGGGTTGCCATAAAGATTAATTAGTTACCAACACAGTTTTTATTTATTTATTAGGTACAAAGTTCATAACAGTTTTGATTCATCAAAATATTAGTATGAAAGTAGAATAGATCGTGAGAATGAAACGTGAAGAAAGAAATCTAATTAATTTTTGAGTACTTAAAGTAAGCACTGTTATTAATAATTGTGTAACGTTTTAATTTAAAACAAAAGGAAAAGAACAAATAATATCTTAGTTTCCGTTTACTATAAATTTAATAGGAAACATTAGATGACCATTATTATGTTACCTATTTTCTGTAAAAAAAAAAACAAGAATGGTTCACAATTTCTTGATACTACTACAAATCTTACGCACCTAGTTTACAAATTGGAACTGATAACAAATAACAAAATAATATTTTACAAAACATTAGACCATTATTGAAACAACCAGATAGCCAAATATGAAATAGATTTAAGATTTATTTCTATAAAAATAATATAGGTATAGGAAAAATATCGAGTTATTAATTTTCAAGTTGCAACCCACTAAAACATACATAATACATCCTACATTTTAGTAAAAGTTTCTATACTAAAAAGAGGAACAACGAATCTTGCTCCAGGGCGAAAACAAAAAGGAATATAAAGCAGCCGAAAGGCACTGAATCGTGCGCAGGCGCACCGTTATACTTTAATTGGGAAGGACCTTTAACGGGACAGGAGCACGACATGCCCTGCTGTCTCGAATGCATTCGATATGGTTTAACTTTATTGTTATTGGTAGTGATGTTGGAACTTGATAAACACTCGTAGGCCCCTATATAAGGACGGATTTTGATGCTGTTAATCTTGAGAATCTCCCGTAAATGTATGTAGTGATTTCGAAATTAGGTTGTGTTGTGTGTTGATTTTCAGTCAAGCAGATTGATTTGCCTTTTGTCAAGTTACTAAGTTTTCAGAGTATACAGGGTTATTGGAAATTATACTAGCAAGCCGTTGAGGGCTACTTCTGTGCACCCTAGCAAACAACTTTTGGAAATTCGAAAAAAAAAAATGAAAATTTTGAGGTTATGTAAATTCGAAAAACAGCTGATTTTTTAAAACAAAGGTCATTCAGACTAAGAACAGTAGATAAAACTTAAAAATTAAGTACAATTTTAAGGTTAATGACCTCACCGTGTAAGGAACAGCTGATTTTCAGATAAACCTAACCTCAAAATTTTCGAAAAAAAAAAAATCGAATTTCCAAAAGTCGTAGAATAAAAGTTGTTTGTCAAGGTGCACAGAAGTAGCCCTCAACGGCTTGCTAGTATAATTTCCAATAACCCTGTATATTAATCTCAACAGTACCTAATTACGAGTAAGATTCGAAATAAATGTTTGTGATTGAAATACCTAAATTATCTCCGTAACTTAGAACAAAAGCATGATTTCATTTTACCAAGAACAATTAACTAAAAGCACGTAACTTGAAGACTTATTATACATTTAATCAGTAGGTAATGATAACGCATTCTTTACTGACTTTACTGATGAGCTGCGTACGCGCACGTAGTAGCACTAGTACAGATTGAATAATAGTTACTACTGTGGCAGTTACGTCATAAATGGTCACAGACATGAATGCATATGTATAGACGTTATTAGCATATTAACCAACAGGGGTTATTTGGTGACATTGAGACTGGTAATATGTAGATGCACGTGTTTTATCAAGGTTACCGAATCTATTGAATAAAACTCAAATATTTTAGACTCAATATCAAAATCAATCTCTCTTTTTAAAATTCAACAGCAGTACTGTCCTTTTCAGTTTTATCCATCCATACATATTGTAACAGAATGAATTAACCCACATAGAATGAAATCAGTGCACGCATTAGCGACCGTTTCCTGATTCATATTATACAGTACAAAACGGTGTTTCCTGTCGATTCCCAGAACTAAATCGTGGCCCATTGTGAATATGAATTAGGTTAAACTTACGCATGACATGAGGAAAGTCATGAAGAAACCCAATTGAGGTGTAGATAATTAGTTATCTTTCTTTTGTCAAATGGAATGCTTGGCTTTATTTGTCTTGATGTTGTTTTGAGGGTTTATTGACTGTGTCTATTTAATTGCAACAGTGAAGTCACTGAACTCAACTGTCTTTCAATTATCATCACGATAGATAATTTTGCCTTTATGAATTAGTGCAATGATAATAAATGCAGTTACGCAATTAAGCCACTAGCTTTTATATGGAAGAAAAATGTAGCATATTTCCTAACAAGCGGATAGCTACAAATTCCTTTCAATTGCTATTAATTGTTGTAATCAAGCAATTGTCGGGACGATTACATCGCTGAAATTAACCATGATATTAATAGAAAACAAAGAACAACTAAAATTAACCTTAAATTACACAAAGACAGAGTTCAAACTCGTAAAGAAAGGAAATATGTGGTACGAAAGAATTGAATAAAATACTCAAATAGGACCAGAAGGGGACAAAGTACCACCATTTAAGGCGTAATATGAGATAAATAGCCATTTATGAGGTAAAATAGTTCTATGAGACACTATCTAACTAAAAACTACCGTTTTTAGTAGAGTTTTTATGGTTCGCCGAATTGTAGTTCCGGTAGTGAGCCGTGGGAGTGTTATATTGAAGTGATTAAGAGCATGTCGTGTTCGAATACACAAATAGACTTATTTACCTAAAAGGTTGTTGATTTAGGAGCTACCTATTAGTTGCAAAGGATAGTTAATTATTCGTTATACAATTTGTATGAATTAAAATTTTGATAATGATACCTAATGAATAGAAGGTAGCAAAAATTAAATAGGTCAGTGAAACTAAAACAAGTCTCGTAATACCATTTATCAATCTCAAAAACTAGCATTTAAATATCTTAAAGTATTGTTAAGGTCAATATAATATTTGTAAAGGTCACGATATCAATCTGAATACTTGTCTACTCTAAAAACTGTATCTAATCCAATTTGCTAAACTTCCCACAATTCATCAACAGTGGAGGTCGTGACCTGCATAGATGAAATCAACGGGGCTTAATACTCGTATGTATAGAGGTCAATTCACGTCCAGACCGTGAAGAACCGTGCAGTGATGGAGATGTAGCAGCACATATTGAAGAAGAGTCTTTTAATAGCACATGTGTGCTCTATTATAACAAGTTAGAGATGTATATGTCATGTCCATTAACAAATTCAAAATTTTTATCAAGCATAAATTGTGCGGTAAGGCGTACAATGATACCTCTTCCATGAATGTGGCTTTAATTGCTCCATTTCAAATAATACCTTCAAATATTTGTAATATTGACCTTTGTAAGCGTAATTACATAAAAAAAAACCGCATGAGTTTCTTGTGCCTTCTTCTCATTGGTGGGCGCGTTCTGAAGGCACACATCCTAATTTAGTTTTTAAGACGTTTCTATGTGATCTTTGTACAAAATGTACTTAAGCATCCAAACGAATAAAAAAAATTACTTTGAGTTTGAACATTACGATCATACACAAACGCGGTTTGTATGTAGTAATAAGACATTGAATTGTCGTAGAGATTGTAGTCACTTGTAGTCAGGTGAGCAAACTGTTCATTCTGACTCTTTCTTTCAAGTTCCTGCCCCCATAAGAACTGTGAGTAGTTATAGGGAAAGCGATAGGGTTCTACGTAGTTCGGCTGTAAATTCTGACAAATCAACGATGTTCAACGGAACGTGACCAATGATGGTGTAATTATTAGAAGGACGGCTCGTCACGGCTTGAAGCCGTTCGTTTGTTCCATTGTTGTTGAAATTGCAGTAGAATTATTCAAAACTGTTGTGCAGAATCGTGGTAGCGGAAATCTGATGGAAAACGTAATGGCTGACTAACATATTGCGCTACTGTAGCTAATTTCGTAATTGTGGAAACTGAAAGTAGATTCTTGAATTTCCTGTCCGGTTCTGACTTAGCAGTTCTTGCAACGTCATCCATAAAATTATTGCCATAATCTCCAAGATTGCCAAAAAATCTCGTCCAAAGGTGTTAACACACGTCCCAATTTGATCGGCCCGATCTAGGGTACCGTTTCTCAGGGGGGGAATCGGGACCCTGTAAGTCTTCACTGTCAGTTCGTCCTTCTTTCCGTTCCGTCCGTCCGTCTGTCATCCGGTTGTATCTCATGAATCGTGATAGATAAAGAGTTAAAAATTTCACAGATTATGTACTTCTACTGTCGCTATTACAAGAACTAAAAACAGAAATAAATTGAGCGGGGCTCAAAAACAACATGCTACTGAACTTTTCGTGCGGGAGTCCGACTCGCACTTGCTCGAAATTGGACGTCGGACCCGATCAAATCGGGACGTGTGTTAACACCTTAACATTTCTACCTAAGCCATACTACTACATCTCAGAAATATCATACGTCATTTTCTAAAGAATTTCAAAAGGAAAACACGATCACGCATCACGTAACTAACTAAATACGCGAATTGGATCCAAGGCCGATTAGCGATTAGTCATACGATTTGGCAGACTGCTCGACTTTACTGGAAAAAATAAAGATTAATCGAAAACTGAGATAAAACTCTAAACAATGAACAGGTTCATTCTATTCCCACGCAATGAATTGGTATGTTCATTAAAGATTTAAAAGGCGAAGTCGTTCAAACAATCAAATTATTAGAAATCGAACTTGAAACAATCATAAACATTGTCTTAGGTATCTGACATTGATATTTACAATATAAATGATGATATTTTGAAAAAAAAACCTCCTTTTTTAAGTCAGTCAAAAAAGGTACTCACTCACTCACATATTATTACCATAAAATATGCCTACAAGTTTAGCTAGAGCCCTTCGAATGGCTCTATGTAAAGTGTATGCAATGCATCTATGCATAAATGCACGTATATTGCGTAGATCTATATTGCATACCTACACGAGTACCTATTATTATTGCCTACCGAGTAAAACACCGCAATTTCATAGTAAGCAAAGTTACCAACACCTTATCATCAGAAAGATTCCTTGGCAAATCGCAAAGTAGCATACATATATTATGTTTACTGTGTCGAAATTGATAACTACCTTTTACATGAGGTTACAACACTCCAGCATTGTGTTATGTGTGGAAAGTTGGCAAGTACCAGCATTAGAACAACGGCATTAAATAAAGATCGCATCTATTGTGTAGTTCTTTGCGAAAAACAAAGACATAAGAAACACTCCGGATTTGTCTGCGGACGGTATTTAGATTGAAAATTGAGCTACCATTGAATCCAATTTATAAATACGAGTCTTAACATAAGTTGCAATCAATAATCCACACAACTGCAGGGCGTTAGCTGGTGACTAAAAAATGATGATTCATCAACAATTCATCACAAGCAATCTGAACCAAACCCAAGTGACAATGGCGACAAGCGCATAATACATAAAAAACTTGGGTTCAACCATTGAAGGAAAGATATGGGTTCCACCTGAGGGATTACAAATAGGTTTTTTTCCAAATCAGTGGATAAAATAACTAGCACTAAGTAGAATGTAGGCACAAAGTAACTATAGTTACTAGTTAATAGTTAGTACGTGGGCAGATGATAAATACTATGTTAGTCTAGGTTTTATTTATGAAGACTTGTTTATAAGTTGGATCTATTGTGGGTGTCAAGTGGAACGGGTTGTTTTAAGTGTTGTTCATGACCAAAATGCATGCCTACTTGTGTCGTCTTTTGATTAAGGTGAATGCACTTTATCGATCCATCACCAGTCTTATTTAGTTTTAGGTACCTACCTAATATCATTACAGTGCCAGATACTTTTAGTTTCCAGGTACTCATCAGGACGCTGCAGTGTCTCGAAAATGTATTCATAAAATATATTAATATAGGTAGTACATATTTAAATAGTTTCGCCTTCTATATTTGCGTGTCTAATCGATAGTTTCACCATCACCTGAATAAATGTTATTAATTTTTTTTGTGTAAAAAAGGAAACAGTAAATTATCTATTTTATTTCCTTTCTACAAACGGTTTTTGGTTTCATTATACCGGTAGTAGATATTGAAAGATCGGTTGGTTGGTATCAAATAAATTATAACTATTCCAAAAGACACACTGTTTCTCAAAATAAATTTACTGCCGAGAACTTTAGATAAATAAATGGTAATTTCCTGGAGAAGTTTTAATAATGACTTAGCCAGATTTAAAAAAAAAACGAAATCTAGGGAATAAAGACGAAAAAAATCCCACGAAATCAAGTTTAACTTTTTAATAACCAAATGCGTATTATAATTTACTTGGGTATCAATTCATGTATGTAAATGAATTAATTAAAAAGAAATGGCTCAATCAATCAGTTGACATCACTCAGATGTAGCTGTCACCATAAAACGATTTACCAATTAAATACCAAGTAAACCAAATTTGGAAACTTGTTCATTGATCAATTTTGACATAAAACGTAAAGTAGTTGTTTCCAACAAAACTTGTAATCAAATTGAAAATGTAGTGGTGACTTTTGACTTAATAACTACGTACTTAAAATCCATTTTTTGAATCCTAAATAAAAGACAGTAATTTTTTTCTTATTCTTCTAGATAAAATAATTCATTAGTAGATTTCAAATCTAAAAAGAGCACGTTACATAATTCTTAAATAAAACATCTTTTACTCCAACAATGTAGTATGCATTTAACCACATGCCCAAATATCTAACGGCACTTTCGATCGAGAGAAACAGAAATTAATCTTCACCATCCGGTAACACTCGAAAACCGGAAATCGGGAAAAAAGCAAACTTTGAAGCCGCCTTCAAATTCAAGTGCAGCGGATCTACGTGGGTGATTTATAGATTGGGATCATCCGTCGTGAGAGGACCAGATTACTTCAGACACATAATGAAGATAAGCTAAGGTATTTGATGATAATGTTTATGTTTTAAAACAATTCTTTATACAAGCACATTATACTATCGTTATTTCTTTAGTCTCGTATTCCATCTGAGAAACAATAAGGTATTAAATACAGCATCAGAAATATAGTCACCAACACAATATAATATATTTGATGACCCAGTTGGCACAATGGTCACCATGCCGGACTCCCAAACACAAGGTTGCGGGTTCGATTATCACCTCAGGCTAGTATTTATGCTTAGATATTTGTCTCTAGTCTGACATATATTTACAAGAGAAAAGTATATAAGTAGTAAGTTTATCCGTTGTCTAGCACCCATAACACAAGTCTAGTTACTTGGGGCTAGATGGCGATGTGTGGAATGTCCTGCAATATTTATTGAATTTTTGTTTATACAGGAGCAGATTTTGTTTTTTGGCGCTGGTAAATAATTACTATGAAAACTAATCGTGATAGTTTAAAAAGTTAACTAAGTAATGGGTGGTCTAAATAATACTAAAATACATTGCTAATTGATTGCCAACAGAATAAAACTATCATAAAAGTGATGGTAGAGACAGAAGCAAAGCTAAAAAATCTCCATCACCAGATAAATTACAAAATAAAGAACGTTTTAATGAAGTTTCCGGGAAAATAGCCAAAGGGAACTCTTTGATGTTATTATAAGAATATCAATAATACCTAGCAGTGTTTTTTAATTATATTATAGAGTATCATTAACCGACAAAAATAATATAAGAAGATTCAGACCAATGAGGCTCAAAATTAAACATAAATGTTTTGTAAAACCAAAGTTCATCTACCTATAGGGTAACAAAAAGGAAAAAAAGTAAAAATATATAAAACGTTTTGTGAGTGAACTCAACTATTTATCATTTTTGGTTTCCTAAACAAACATAACATTATTTTATGATATTGACCTTGTGACAGTGATTATCAAATGTTTAAACAGACAGACCGACTAACTGACTATGAAAACATTAGAAAAATAAATAATGATTCATATATACATCATAAATCGTATTGATAAAAATTATGTAAGAGTATAGATTTAGGATAGTTTTAAAGGACGTAGATATTTTATGAAACTTAATAAAAGTTACTTTAGACAGGTATATTTATTATTTATTTATTTGTCTATATTGACAGGTAGGTCCCAAAGCGATTGACTAGCTTACTGCATTTAAACTAACAGATGGGAAATATTTTTATGTTTTCTTCTTAACAAATAGGCTTCGAAACTACTGGACCGATTTTGATGAAATTTGGTATGAGGATACATTCATTCATTGGGAATAATATAAAAGCTACTTTTTATTCCGATATTCACACGGGATCGGGAATTACGCGGGTGAAACAGCGAGGTACTTACAGGTACGACATATGATAAAGAGATATATCAAACCGAAATCAAAATGACGACAGTGAACTCTAATACGTATCAAAATACTTAAAATACAGTAAATAATATGACCAACGATTTCGCACGTTATATCACATCTTATCTGTAAGATAAGAGACTTCCAATCATAACAAAATAAACAGTCCAACCAAGTTACCTATCTGTTAAATCTACTTTTTTTGTCCTGATATTTCCACGGGATGGTAGACTTAGATGAGTGAAACCGCAGAATACATATAGATATTTGACCTTAATTCATTCTAATATTAATTATTAACTTTAGATACGAACGTTAATTGTATTAACAATGATAATTGATAAAACTGTGAAGAATTCAATGACAAATTAATTAATACTGATTAGGTATACCTAGTTCTTCATTGAGAAACGTGACTCAATTTGTTTTCGATGATATCAGGTAACTCATAATATGTAGGTACTAGGTATATGGCTACGATAAAAAAACATATCAAGTCTCAAACTTAAAAATATGCCGGCTTGAATCAACGACTGTGTCAAGCAGCTTGAGTTAAAATGTTTGCAGTTTCGTTCTTTATACTTGTTTTTGACTCTATTATCTACTTTGATATTAAAGCGTAATTTGTCGTAAGCAGATAGAATGACTTACTACGTTTTGTTGTGTTAACCAAACCACTATCACTCTTATCTAGAAATTATCAAAAACAATAACATTTCTAAAACATACCGTTGTTTTCTTCAAACAAAACACAAATATCCAATCAATAGAAATATTCACTTTTTCACACCTATAGAGTAACCACAAAATTATTTATTGAAGCGATTACTAAATTCGAAAAAAGAACACGTGCAGCTACTGCGATCGATAAAGACCAACTGACAACTGGTGTCTTCGGCGGAGCATGCGCTAGCGCAGGTTAACCGGACTAAATTAAGAATGCAGTTATATTCTTATGGTTTTCAAACTAAGTGGTTTCTTTTTAATTTGTTAGTTTAATACTATGTGTATTCACCGTGAAAATGGATGTATTTTAGTGAATACAGCAGGGCAGGTACTAAATGAAGGGCCAAGGGCTTGTGTCACTAGAAATTTAGTATTCGAGGTAAGCAAAGGATTTTTTAAACTTTTACGGTGAAAGAGTACCTGCGTACAAACGTAGTCAACTGTTTCCTCCCTGGATAATGACACTAGCACAAATATTTTTGTGCCATTAAACCTATAACTGCCATGACTATGCCCCTATTTTTTTTTCTCGAAAATTCTAATTATCATAGAAATTAAGATTTAAAAAAATAATAACAAAAAATAGGAGCATGGTCATGGCAGTTATAAGTTTTATGCACCAAAGAAATTTGCTCTAGTGTCATTATCCAGGGAGAAAACAGTCGACTACGTTTGTAATAGTTGGTATGGAAAGAGCCCCCGCTTTTATCTTAAGTAATATCAATTTGATTTATTATAAAACGTGCGTATCTTAAAGAGTGTACCTACTTATCTAAGCATATGTTGGGACAAAGGGTCAACAGGACTCACGTCTCGAGAAGTACTAACGTAGGTGCAGAAGGCAATAACTGCGTGGTCTTTAGCACTCTTAGTTTATACTGCCTGTTATACTCACTGATAACAATTGAAGTGGTTTCTACGTATAATTGAGGCAAGATCAAGTCTGAAAGTGGTAGAATCAATATGATGCGGCCCTAATCATGGGATACCCACTTCACTGCGAAAAACGTTGCATCCAATTTTGTTTCTTCGAAAACTTTTCATCGGTATCTTTATACTTCGACGCATTATTATATTGACGAACGTATTGTTTGTCCGATGTTAGGTACGTTAAATAATGATTAAATAACTTGATTTGTATTCATATTCATCTAATCGTCCATAAACATAGGTAGTTACAATGGTCTTCACTACATACATTTATCTTTAATCTTCTTCTCTTCTCTAAAACTACGCAACGGATTTGATTGCGGTTTTTTTAAATAGATAGAGTGATTCAAGAGGAAGTTTTATACATACATAACATAGTCGTGCGAAGCCGGGGCGGGTCGCTAGTACTAAATAAAATATGGTACAGCTATGTTTCGCCTATTGACATGTGAACGTTAGTTATAAAATTAATTTCAAATTAAGAGTGAATAGTTAATAGAGTGAGTTAGTAGAGTGGTAGTTGTGTTATTTAAATATACTTATACAATATTAAAAAATAGGTAAATAACACATTTTTACAGATGTGCAAGTGAGCTCTGGGTCACGTGGAGTTCAGCTAATTGGCAATCCGACTGTACTAAAACTTCGGTGCAGAAGACAATAAGTGCGTCGTCTTTAGCACTCTTAGTTTATATTGCCTGTTATACTCACTGATAACAATTGAAGTGGTTTAAATTTCTACGTATAATTGAGGCAAGATCAAGTCTGAGAGTGGTAGAATCAATATGATGCGACCCTAATCATGGGATACCCACTTCACTGCGAAAAACGTTGCATCCAATTTTGTTTCTTCGAAAACTTTTTATCGGTATCTTTATACTTCGACGCATTATTATATTGACGAACGTATTGTTTGTCCGATGTTAGGTACGTTAAATAATGATTAAATAACTTGATTTGTGTTTTTTAAATATACTTATACAATATTAAAAAATAGGTAAATAACACATTTTTACAGATGTGCAAGTGAGCTCTGGGTCACGTGGAGTTCAGCTAATTGGCAATCCGACTGTACTAAAACTTAGGTGCAGAAGACAATAAGTGCGTCGTCTTTAGCACTCTTAGTTTATACTGCCTGTTATATATAACTTGATTTGTCTATGCCCGTTACGTAATACTGGGTTAATCCAGGGATTCATACGATTTCCCGGGGGGAAGTAGTTGTATGTGAAAACAGTTCCTACTTCCTCCTGGATTACGGTGAAGAGAGGGACACCGAGGAGTTTTAGTGGGTAAACCTCTGGCCGCCCACCATCTCAAGCCAGCAGGGAGCCCCACACATCCCCGCCGCTCCCCCCGGAGCGGTGTGGGACGGTGCATAAGGCGCATTTCTCCTCGATAAAAAAAAGGAATTTACGATTAGTTTCACTATATGGCTAATAATTGTACAAAAAAAACAAAAAAGTCTATGGATATTACCGCTTACCTTTACAAGAACCGGCACTTTATCAACAAAAAATAAATCCTTTATACTTTATAGAGAAAGTAGTAGTCATTAGTAGTCCAATAAATCCTATAAAATTACAAAGTAAAACTCTCTAGCTATATCCCAAAATCGTTAACCTCGTTAAAAACAGTATTAAACGATCTACATTCGATGATCGATTTGGATCAATAACACGGAACAGTGGCCGGTGTCAACGTACTTGGCCTGAACTCCTGCGCATGGACGATACAGTGTTTTATTAGTCGATTTTGATACTAATAGCTTGGGCTTTGAAGTTATAGAAAATATTTATTTATAAGAAAAACAAAAGGTTGTAAACACCTTTATACTTAGGCGTATCATTCATTACTTAGCTACGCTAAAAACAATAGGTATGTACAGTCACATTACCAATTAGCTGAACCCCACGTGACCTAGAGCTCACTCGCAAATCTGTAAAGTAATGTTACCTGATTCTGTATTTTTTAAACAATATACTATACAATACAATATACGATATAAAAAAATAACAAAGTAGGTAAATACTATATTGTTTACATATATGCTAATGAGCTCTGGGTCACGTGGAGTTCACCTAATTGGTAATGTGACTGTACCTATGTTGTAAAAAATGTACTTTTTTAGAGTATGTATTTATAAATTTAAAAAGTGAAATTATGAATGAATTATGGTTTGCAACGATTTCAATAAAACGTTCAAATAAGTAAACAAGAATCACCAAATAAATACATGGGCGACTTATTCAATCAGGTCAAAACCTTGGCATTATCAGTTTATTTGTTGACATACCTAATTTGACATTTTCTTGCAAAATTAATGGCATTGTTTCTTATCCGGTTTAGCCCAGGCTTAAAGTCCTGTGCGCTGCGGTTTTACCGATATCTTGGTGCAATTCCAGCGCAATCTTTAGCTTAAAAACGTGCAGTTACATATTTAATTTTGACAAAAGTAAACTAATATTTGCTTACTAGCAGCGCTCCGCGGTTTAAACCGCGTAACTACCGATCCCGTGGGAATATCGAAATATAAAATAGCCTTCCTCGACAAATGGACTATCCAACATAAAATTATTTTTTCAATTCGAACCAGTAGTTCCTGAGATTAGCGCGTTCAAACAAACAAACAAACTCTTCAGCTTTATAATATTAGTAGGTATAGATAGATTATCCAATCCTGATATCCTGACATCAGGAATTACCTACTCCAATAACATATAAACAAACAAACATTTAAATCAAAATAAGTATGTAATAGTTAATTCTCTTGAACTTTTCTTTTGTATTGGCATGTGATTTTTATATTGCAAAATCGTTCATTAAAAGCTTTGTCGCGTCCTCGGAGTTTCAGATCATAATGAAGTGAAACAGATTAATGGTTTCGGTGATTTTTCATTGTATTTCTGGCGCCAAAGGGGTAACAGTGAAACTGCTATCGCGTTTCAAAATCTCGTTGCAATAAATTAAGCATGTGAGTCAGAGTGATGAGGAAGTTGGGCCGGCTTTGACGTAGTCGGGCGCCGCTTGCGTCACGGCACTGACACGTCATTGTTGTAAAGTTTACGTTTTGCAGATACGCCTATATCCACTCAGGTGAAAGAAACTGTATAAAAACATCAAAGATAGGCGCGAAAAACATAGCCCTTTCGTCGGGTAGTAAGTCATAAGTCGGGTAATTTTTTTTACCTTATTTGAAATCTACCAAATTATGAAAATTACCAGGATATAGCTTTATGTCACCTATCTAAAAACACTTGGTATAATGAGACGAATCTCACCACACCTAAATTAAAATAATCCATAGAGTAGTTTGGAAGATACGAGGTAAATAAAGAATAAGTATTACAAACAAACATACAAGATAGCGAAACAAATTACCCTTTCCTAACAGTCGGGTAATTAAAAATATTGATTACAGTGTGTACAAGCGGCAAACACTGAAATATGAGAATCTTAATAACTACGAACCACCGTTTAACCTTAATTAGATTTGAAGTAAAAGCTCAATAAACAAATTATTTAATTTAAACAATTAAATTCGCTAAAATATTAAGCATAAAATATAATGTTTTATAAATGCAAATATGAATTTAACATGTGCAGCGTATTGAACATTGATTTTATCAATTAATAATTCTGTGCACTTACGTGCTTTTCCTTTTGAGTCGAACGGAAAGGACGCAGACGGGGGAGTTTATGCATAAATGTTTTGTTCTTGATGTTTTAGACTTAAGGTTCATTTTTGTCTAGACGTTTTAGTGTCGTCTCAAAAATCGTGAAGTTTGTTTTTGTCGCGTCTAAGAGGCGACAAAATCGTGATTCGTTGCGCTAGGTCAAGTCACGTCTCTCTCAGTTTATTTTGATACTAGCTTTTTGATGTGTGCAGTTTTTTCTTTGCACATTCTATCTTTAGACTTATTATTGTACGGTCAGCTGCATAATTCCTGACCCACCGTAGAGCTCCAAAACGGCTTTTATAAGAATGTTTTCAACACAAGCAAGATTCCAGACATCTGCTTTAGTTGAAGTTTAAAGTCTTCTAAGAGTCGAAAAGGCAGTTTTCTAAGACGGTGGCGATAGAGGACAATGCTTCAATTATTTAAAAACAATACCACCTACCTACTAGTGTCGAGGCTGAACGCTACTTTTCACTAGTTTCTAACATTTGTAATCGTGTAAGAAGTTCACATCCAACAAAAGTTCTAGATTATAGATAACTTAATTTTTAATTATAATTACAGTTCTGAACAGCTATTTCAATGGATTTATTATTCCTACCTAAAATGCCCCTTCATTTCGATAACATCTGTTATTCGAAAAATATTATGCATTTTGTAAAGGAAGCATCGAATTCCGGAATTCCGGAATTGAAAAATGGACCGATATTCAAGCCCTAGTAGAGACCTGACACTTGGAGGGTGTGTTCTTTGTATGACGTAGGCCTCCGATTATAAAGGATTTTCATAATGAAAGAAAGGCAAAGTTTGTATGGGACAACGTGATTGTATGATCCAATCTACTTTAAATTTTCGACATCTACGCGGACGAAGTCGCGGGCAAAAGCTAGTACCTAATTGTATATTATTTTTCAATTTTCTTCATTTCATTTTCTTTTTTGTTTTTTGTTTTTTATCTAATTAATTTTCATTGTCATGTTCATTTCTTTATTGTGTTTGTCGTGTGTTTGTACTCAATAAATACTTATTCTTTCTTTCTATTATTCGTTTATGTCGTTGGAAAAGGTTTTTAGTTTAAGCAGTTTTTCAAGCTCTACCTGTGTAGAGTTTTAAAGACGAACTTACGGAAAGTTTGCCAACTCAGAATAGGCAAAGTAACCTTATGTTGAGTTCTCTTCTGGAGGCCTTAACCCCTAAATTTGAATGTCCTATTTCCCCTCACACAATAAACATTTTATAAACGCCAAAACAGTGTTAACAATATGCTTACAAGAGAAGTGCATTCCAAAATTATCAATACGGCATCTCACCGCAGACAAACTGGTTATGTCTTCACCTTTGAACTGCGCATTTGTAGAAACAAAATGTTTGTTTCAATACGTAATTTAAATGTTGAGAATTATTAGATACAAGCGCAGCAATTTTTTTCACATGATATTTAGAGGATAGGGTACCGGGGGCTCTCTCCATACAAACGTAGTCGACTGTTTCCTCCCTGGGATAACGACACTATAGCAAATATTTTTGTTGCATAAAATCTATAATTGCCATGACTATGCCCCTATGTCTTGTTTTTTTTATTTTCTAATTATCATAGAAATTAAGATTTAAAAAATAAAAAACAGGAGGAAACAGTCGACTACGTTTGAATGGAGAGAGCGCAGGAACCCTTTCAAATTAACACGTTTGACCATTAACACACCTGATGGCAAGCTTTCCTAGAAAAGTCTTCTAGTCTTTAATACAAGCCCGACCACAAGGACGAACCGCTAAAAGATGGACTGACCAGGTTTAGAAACTGGGATATATATCAGGACAGCTCTACATCAGCCAGCCGGTAGAAGAACAATAGAATGAATGAAGGAAGCCCTCCATAGCGTGTTCGCCAACGGCGGAAACTTGGCCAGATTTAATTTTAAGGGTGATGAGAGCGGAGGTGGCTCGCGAATTCAAACTTTATAGACCAATAATAGACGGTTAATCGACTACACCAGACCTAATTCTCAGCATTGACAAAAAATATATATTTTTATATGAAACTGCAAAGTGCAATAATTTAATATTTTACCTACCGTCTTTGCCTTTGACGAGGTTAAACCTTAACCCCGATAAAAATGATGGTCGTTTTCTTTTATTTTTACAATTTCAAAGTAAAACCTCAATGTCATACACTAAACATAAATAAAATAAGAAGAACTTTACAACTTTATTTTAAAAGTTTTCGCTTGCTGTCAACGAAAGGATTCGCGAACTTTACCCCGTTGGTTTTTTTCGTGTGTTTGTGTTCAAATGTTTGTGATTGGAAGTTCAGAGCTAGTGAGAGCGCTCTATGGAGTACTAGTAGTTATCTCTGGTCTCACCAACCTTCTCGCAAACCTAAATCGGTGAATGATTAAAAAATAAAGCTGCTTACAGCAGCCAGAAACGACAAAAAATTGCGCGAAAAACTCAATTAGTTATCATTTTCTCGCGGACTTTTTGTAAAGCAAATCAAATACTCAATCGAAATGTATTATATCCTTGCGGACTTTTCGTAAGTACCTACTTACTATAATTTTCAACCATAACCCTAATTATGGTATAAAATTACTCGTAATGTTTATATTTCTCTTAACCTAAGTATTTCGCTCTGCGCAGTCTTCAAATGTCTTCGAATGTTGATCATTTCTAAGACAAGAAGGATAGTCGCTAACATAACACAGAAATGAAACTTTACCTCACTCACTGCTGTACATTATTAGGTAAATAACCCACCGAAACGAAAGTCATAAAATCTTACAATCTTCTGTCTGAATGATGTTTACACCGCAAGCAATCAGCGAGTCCATTCTGTGTCTATTCAATACACAATAAACGAATGTGAAGTGTCTTGCGCTAGCTAATTTAATACAAGAAGCTAATATATTTTATTGCTAAGATGATGGTTGTGTAAATTACTATTTGTTGTTGAAAATTTGTAGGTGTTTTAAAAAAGTAGCCAGTCCACATTATGTACCCATCCTAATTTAATTTTTAAGACGCTTCAATGTCATGTAGGTACCTAATTCATTGCATGAATCAATGCATGGATTAAAAACACTTGACTTTTGACGGCTGCATAATTGCAAACCCACCGTAGAGGCGGCTGTTATAAGAATGTTTTTAACACAAGCAAGATGCAAGCACCTGCTTTAGATGAAGTTTAAAGTCTTTTTAGTCATTAATTTATGAAACAAAATGATTAGAATGAAAACATTCAAACAATACCCAGTCATTTGACTATTATTACCGTAGCTACATACCTACTTGTTGCAAGTTTGACTATCCCTTGATTCTAACTTACAATGTCTATAGCGATGCAAGTTTGCGACAACTTTGTTGTAAACTTGTTCGACGATATGACCACCAGAATGCTTGTTGACAATGATGTTGGAAACTTATACCTTTCCACTCCAGCACATAGATGATCACGTTATCGATGCTTTTTCTCAGCTTATTCGTCTTATGGATAGGTACCTTGCTACATTTTTTTCTGTTTAATTACTCAAATTGGCAATATCAACATTATGTTATTTACCCTTAAGCAAGAGAAGATTTGTATAAAGTTTCAAGAAAGTTTCCACTATGGAAACTAAAAATATTGTTTTGAACTTGTTCCGTTCTTGCCACATGCTTTACTCTAGACTCATCAAACTTCTGGCTAGTTGGACTCAAGTTACATTGTTGGATAGTAAAGCTACAAGAATTTAGACCAAAAGCTTTACAATAAAAGACCGATGTCCCAATAATTTCAAAAACAGTTTATTGAAACAAAACTATGCCATCGCGATTTTAGCTAATTATGTTTACCGCGATATTAGAACACAAAATAATTGCCATCACATTAAGGAAGTTAAGTGTATTAAACATAGTCGATTATCGCTTCTAAAATAATAAAGTTAAACTTTTTAATTATCATTATAGCGGAAGTGGGCTCTATTTTCTTAATGACTTCGAGATTTAATCAGTAAAAGCAATAGGTATTCAAATCGAATGTTTCATAAAAAGATAAATGACCATAAAGCAATAAAAACGCTGCGGTAAGCCCTTCTAATAGCGATGGCAAGGTTGTACAGAAGAGAGATAAATTAACGGGCAAAGGTATCTGAAACACGGGCAATTCTGATAGCAATTGAAATTACATAATATTTCTATACAAAATAGACATAAGTAGAAAGGAACTTTCCTCAGTTAACTACTTTTCACTTAATAAGTACTTTCGTTTCCTTTTAATCACCAATCAGCCAAGTAATTATGAAGACTGAGAGTGGTAGGTACTTTACCATTAAATAAAAACATCCAAGCCTTAACTAGAAAGCTGTGATTGACTCATTAATACGATACGAAAATAAAAAAGCTACCAAAATGGCCGCGAACCTTTTGTGGGCTGATTGATCTATTGTTGATTAATAACTGTTTTATTATGGCGTCTGTTATTATTTATTAAATTGGGTATACAGTAGGAATGGTAATGGGAAAATTAGTGGGTGGACGATAAGTGCTACGATATATTTTTGATATTGATGACAACTGCTGTTTTGTATTGGATTTTTTAGTTTAACTGACGCTCAGTACTTGTTAGCTCTTTGAATTAGCAGGTAAGTAGATACAGTAGGTACCTAACAAAGTGCTCATCAGTTCTGTCATCGCCCATACAGAATAAAAAGTTTTCTTAAAGCAAGAAATAATCCTCTCCCAATGTCTATATGAATTTTTTTTTTGTTTTTGTAAAAGAGCTTAAAATGATGAGCAGTAGGTAGGTACTATTCTTAATTTAAAAGCAATATTCTTAAATAAGAATACTGCTTATTATTTTCAAGAACATTTACTAAAAACAAAAATTCTATCTAGCATCTGTGTAGGCAGATAGGCTCATTTCTCACATTTCACACAAACCTTTTTTTTTCAGTGAGATACGTAGTTACTACAAGTCATATTTTAATGAAATAACACTTATGTACAGATTGAATGTATTACCATTATTATCTTTATTTTAACTTCTGAAAATCTGAGTATTTTATATTTAGTAGGTAAGTATTTTAGTTTAGTAAGTATTTTAGGTTTATGTATAGTAGTAAGTTCATTTTAAAATAGGCTCAGCGCTGCATCAGCGACAGAAGCGGTATTTTATAGGTTAAACTAGCGACCCGCCCCGGCTTCGCACGGCTATATTATGCATGTATTATACATAAAAACCTTCCTCTTGAATCACTCTATCTATTTAAAAAAACCGCATCAAAATCCGTTGCGTAGTTTTAAAGATTTAGGTAAGCATACATAGGGCTATAGGGACATAGGGATATAGAAACGGCGAAAAGTGACTTTATTTTATACTATGTATAGTGATATAAAAAAAAACTTATGAAAATCCTGTTTGCAATTTAAAACTCCACCACCCACCATTCACCATTTCTCAAAGATTTTTTTTTGCGTAGGTATATAATAAATGCTATCAAAATGTTTGACACTTTGTATGAACAGAGGTGCAAACGGTCCATAATTTTTCAACTCCCTCTACTATATTACTTACTAGCTGCGCCCCGCGGTTTCACCCGCGTAAGTCCCGATCCCGTGGGAGTATCGGGATAAAAAGTAGCCTATCCAGGTCTCTAGCTATCTACATACCGAGTTTCATCGCAATCGGTCCAGTAGTTTTTGCGTGAAGGAGTAACAAACATACATACACACACACAAACTTTCACATTTATAATATTAGTAGGATAGGAAGTAGGATAGGAAGGAAGTAGGACTAGCGACCCGCCCCGGCTTCGCACGGCTATATTATGCATGTATTATACATATAAACCTTCCTCTTGAATCACTCTATCTATTAAAAAAAACTGCATCAATATTCATTGCGTAGTTTTAAAGATTTAAGCATACAAAGGGATATAGGGACAGAGAAAGCGACTTTGTTTTATACTATGTAGTGATAGTGATTCAATGGTACATTTTAGATAGGCAATTCAAATTCCAACTAAGTAGCAAAGTTGCGCAAGAACAAAACTTAATACCCGTGTTATTAGTGGTACACATAGAAAACCTGATGGAGATTGATTGGCTGGCATGTAAAAAATGTAATTGCATTGAATGTTACCAAATACTAATGTGATTTTGTATGTGCGTATGTAGGTACTAATGTACTTAAGTACCTTTGAGAACCGTTGATGGTATTAAAATTTTGTTTTGTAATGATTTGTAAGCATATAGATGTAGATAGGTACTTTTCTATACTAATATTATAAAGCTGAAGAGTTTGTTTGAACGCGCTAATCTCAGGAACTACTGGTTCGAATTCGAAAATATTTTTGTGTTAGATAGTCCATTTTATATTTTGATATTCCCACGGGATCGGGAGTTACGCGGGTGAAACCGTGGCGCGCTCCTAGTAGGTTATATTAAAACTTAATGGGTAGTTAAATATATACCTACCCGAACTTTTTAATGAGTTGCACTGATCGTGTGGTCACAGGAAGACTGAATCTCGCGTATAAAAATTAGTTTAAGAGTTTACTTACTTACTATTTGTTTATAGTTTAAACACAAATGCGAACAAAGTTTTGATTAATATTTGTATGGGTAAAAAACCATGTAGTAACTTGTCGCTCATAGGTGCTATCTAGTTGTGGTTGTAAAAGTGATAGTCAGTACTTTTCCAAAAAAAAAAAAAAAAATTGAGCAAAAAAGTTTCTTGTTTGGGAAAACTTACACAATTCCTTAATTGCATAAATATGACATCGCCATTTTTTACCTAAGGGAATCTTAAAAAATCCTATAATTTTATGAAAATTATAGTAATTATCTCGTACTTCAAATAAAAATACTTACCGAATTAATTTTTTTTAAAGAGAAAATATTATTTTTTTGTATTCGAAGACCTATGAGGGTTACAGTTACAGGGTTTTTGTAACAACACTGTATACTAAGTATATACTTAGCTTAAGTCTTAAGCTAAGTAAAAACACAGACTGACGGACAAGAAAGTGATCTTATAAGGGTTTCTTTTTTACCTTTTGAGGTGTACAGAACCAGAACCCTAAAAATAAAAATATTTAAGTAGGTAAGTTGTAAGTTGTAGATTTGATTTTGCGATCTTCTAGGTACCTACCTACTTACCTAGAAGATCGCAAAATCAAATCTCAAAGAAAATGACATTCAATTTCGTCTAGAATGCAGGAAACTGGTAGTAAAATACAGCTTTCAGTTCAAAACATAGCCAATCGTAAAAACGAGAGCTAAGTACCCATTTCACAATTTTCCACTAAACTTAGAACTTTTATCCGACTAAAAGTTAAAATAAAACCGACGTCACAAAAACATAAAACGACGTCAAAACTTACCAAATATTTGGTAAAATATTCCATTGTAGGATTTTCGGTTGGAAACAATGTAGTGTTTGTTTGCCGTCTGGCAACCCAGCGGTGCGTGATGTGTTGCCATATTTGCTTGATAAATATGAGGAAAAATCGGGAAAAATACGTAGCCTGAATTTACCCCATAGCAAATACCTACACCGCAATTTCAATGTATTGAATTTTAAAAGGCAGGCACTCTATTTGTTAGTAACTCATAGATTGTAATCCTTTTTGCTTTACGCAACTAAAAATAGAATTAGCTTAGCTTACAAATATGTCCAACTGCAAAGCCAGCGTCTCTCCATTAAACACCAAAAACTCCATTCTTCTCTCTACTAATAAAATAAATGCGAAATAAATTTTGTTAGTCTGGTTATCTGTTAAGTTTTAAAGTCATAAGCCGCTAGACTAATTTTGATCAATTTTGGGATATGATAAATATTATAGGGCCTTGGAGATGGGCAACTTTTACCCCGATTCTGATACTGAACTTATGCAGGAAAATACGTAGGTAAGTATAAAATAAATAAATAAATAAATAAATTAACTTAACAGAAGAAAAACAATTTGCTAGGTCCATCCGTTCCTCAGAAAATTAGTAGTGGGTGACACACGGATAGACAGACGGACGGACAATAAAGTGATCATATAAGGGTTTCTTATTTTACCTTTTGATGTACGGAAGCCTAAAAAATTATGTATGCGACGAATTTAAAATCTCCTCTTTTTTGAAGTCTATAATAATATCTTTATTTTTTTATATCTTATTTGTTTCTCCACAATAAAAAATACAAGTACAGTTGGTTGGTGTTTTGCTTAAAGGTACATAATACTTAGTTATTGCGGAGACTGGAGCCTGCACTAAAGTTTTAGAAAAAACCTGTTTTACAGGACTCCAAGCTTCCACCTTACAGATCCATGTCATACAGTAACAAATAGATATTACAAAAGTAAATGTAGTCTGTTAGAAATGCGTTTCCCACCAGTGAAGCTGAAAAAAGCATAGTGTAACTAGGTACTCACCAGCAAAAGGCACATCGCACACGTACTCTTCGACGCAATTGTCCGTGTTACCACTTCTATCGGTGGCTCCGCTAGCGACAGAAGCGGCAGAAGCTGCGCGGAGTAGACTCACTTCGGTCTCCGTGAAGCTATCGCGGAGCTGGGATCTTCGTTTGTATTCCTGTGAGGAACAATACAATTATTACAGGCCTTTTCGTAACAGAAAAAAATTCATAATCGATTATGCACAACCACATATCACTCAGTAGATATAAAACAAAGTCGCTTCCCGCTGTCTGTATGTAGGTATGCTTAGATCTTTAAAACGAGGGTTCCGGCGACTGGGACCGCAATCAACTAGAATCGCGGTCCCGGTTACCGGATTCATTTATTTTAATATTTTTCTTCCGTCGACTGGGACCACTAACAAATAAACAATAAAAATCTTTAATTATTATACTTTAAACGTTTTTTCGTTTGACTGTACTGTTTTTGACTTGAACAATAAATTTCTTTGTTTATTTGCGAGTCGTCCCAGTCGACGGAAGAAAGATACTAAAATAAATGGATCCGGTAACCGGGACCGCGATTCCAGTTGATTGCGGTCACAGTCGCCGGAACCCTCTTTAAAACTACGCAACGGATTTTGATGCGTTTTTTTAACAGATAGAGTGATTCAAGAATAAAGTTTTTAGTATATAAAACATAACTACCTACTACGCATACGAAGTCGCGGACAACCAACAGCTAGTAAAACATAAACTGAAATGTCCTGCGCACACGTGCGTGTGCGCATTTATTATGATGGCTTGGGATGTGTGTACGCGCAAATAGCCTATGTATGACAAAACGGACAAATCTTTGTGGTTTTTAGTTTGTTTTTTAATGTTATACGTTATTAATAAATTAAACATTTAAAAATGTACAATCGAATTTGTCATTTTTGAAGTCGGTTATAAAGTGTAGTTAGATGCTGTGCAACTTATACTTTCTAGCTATTACTTTGTGGATATCGTTTTCTAATAAGTTACTGCCTATGTTGTAAGTACAAATAA
The DNA here is from genome assembly GCA_907269075.1 of Idaea aversata. Taxonomy (NCBI): domain Eukaryota; kingdom Metazoa; phylum Arthropoda; class Insecta; order Lepidoptera; family Geometridae; genus Idaea; species Idaea aversata. The sequence goes on from OU026103.1 coordinate 6,493,826, forward strand.
AGTTGTTATTATATAAAATTAGAGATGTTGATAAATAGCTGGTAGGTACTTACCAATCCTATATTTACCTACATAATGTACTGTTAAACTTACCTACTTGCTTACCGATTTCAGCTTCATTTATACTAGAAGTGCCTCGAGGTTTTGCCCGCGTAAGTCCCGATTTCGTGGGAATACCGGGATAAAAAGCCTAGCTAAGTTTAGAGTTTATTTAAAAAAAAAACTTTATTTCTGAATAAGTCCTAGAGCGTGGACTTTTCCTGAAATTCCGTAAATATTCTATTCTTTTTTTTTCTCCAGAAAAAAAAATAGTTTTAATGCAGCAGCAGAATTGCAGAAAATATTCCAATAATGTTTGTCTACTATATCCATGAATTATTATTGAAAAACTTAAAATTCAACTCAAGCAAGCAGGACCTTAGAATTTTGAAAACATTCTAACAATAGCAGTTTTGAAGCTCTAAGTTCGGTTTGCACTTCTGTTACTTGATTGTACCTAATTGCAAAAAAAAATTGGTTTTAAGTTTTTAAAAGTAATAAATGTAATAATCAGATTCGGCCAGCCTGCGTGCGCGATCGTGCGTGCCCTTTCGCGTTGTTGCTATGAATAAAACTACAGGCAAAAGAACGCCTGACTTGAGCAGATTTCCCAAAATACTCTTGAAGTTATATTTTAATAAGGCGTTAATAAAAAAAACAGACGAGAGACAGACGGACAAGAAAGTGATCTTATAAGTGTTCCATTTATTACCTTTTGAGGTACGGATCCCTAAAAACTAACCCCAGCAGCATCCCGAAATAAGTCAAGTCAAGTCAAATTTTTAAATTAATCTGTTGTAGACCAAATTATGGTAATTTATCTTGCATACCTAAGCCATAACACAAACCTAAAAATTTACCAACAAAAAAAAAAGGAAGAAAAAGTAAGTAAATACTTACCAAAAAAAAACAGAACAAAAAATAGATAAACTTACTTTATTAAAATAAATTTAAAATAATAAGTAATGGAAAGTAAAACATAATTATAATTCTTACAAAATAACAGAAAACAAAAAAAAATGTGATCAAATTCACAAAATGGAACATTTTTGTGCATCAAGTGCGCAAGCGCATCAGTCTAATTTAGTCTTTCATGCCCATAGTCGTACAACCAATGTATTATAATACTCCATTTTTATAATTATACCTAAGTAAAAACAATAGGCTATTTATTGTTAAGAGGAAAGGGTACCGGGGGCTCTTTCCATACAAACTATAACAAACGTAGTCGACTGTTTCCTCCCTGGATAATGATACTAGAGCAAATATTTTTGGCATAAAACTTATAACTGCCATGACCATGCCCCTATTTTTTGTCTTTTATTTTTATTTTTAAATCTTAATTTCTATGATAATTAGAAAAGGAGAAAATACCGAAACATAGGGGCATAGTCATGGCAGTTATAGGTTTTATGGTACAAAAATATTTGTGCTAGTGTCATTATCCAGGGAGGAAACAGTCGACTACGTTTGTATGGAGAGAGCGCAGGTACCCTTTCACCTTAATGATGTTTTAATTACACTTAGGCAAAATAATAATAAAATAATAAGGTCGAGCAAGCATAAATAATTTGGGTACGTATATTTTTTTCCCTAAAATGGCATGGTACATATTTTTCCGGGTCTTAAACGCGTTTATTTTTTTATTGTATTTTAGGGTTCCATCCCCAAAATGGAAAAACGAGACACTTTTAATAAGACTCGAATCTGTTTGTCCGTCATCTGTGAAAATTTTAACTGTCATCAGATACAGCCTGGTGACAGACAGACGGACTAACAGTGAAGTCGTAGAAGGGTAACATTTTTACCCTTTGAGTACGGAACCCTAAAAATATACTTGCCAATATATATTTTTCTACTATTATTATAAATGCAAAATTTTGTTTGTTCGAGGGAACAAACATTCGCTGTACAAACAAGGATAGCGGTTCACTAATGTTTCACCGGAACACTATTTTATCATCATTTATAACTTTACAACCAACGTTTTCGTATACTGTTTATTTAACAAGCATTTTATTACAATTTTACAAACATGTTTTTTCCCAAATAATGCTTCTCTTTACTTGTTTATTATTTTACGATCACTCACTGTCACTTTGCGAGTTGTGACATAGCATTTACTGTTTTTATTAATGCCATAAGTTTGAGAGGCTACGCAATAAATATGGTGACTACTATGCCAGTGTCTATACTTCAAAGTTGCTACTTGAAAATGGCCGAACGTTTACTATGCCTAAATGTGACAACCCCTGTAATAATTTACCCCATAGTAGTGTTTCCGACCTATCGATAGTTTTCATCTGAAAAAAACCTAATAGCCTTTACAGATAGTATCGACACAATCGATACTATCGATAGCTCAAATACTATCGATATTTTTTTCTATTATTTTAGGCCATATCGATCCTATCGATTATAAATAAACTATCGATAGACTATCGATTATTAAGCGATAGTCAACTATCGATCGGCTAGTGTGGGTAATGCTAGTATGCGTAATATTATGAAATCGCAAGGCGCAGTTAGTTTCATGATATTTTATTTTTCTTACAAGTCTAATGTAAATAAAATCTTTAGGTACCAAATTAAATGCCTGTTAAGAGGTCCCTGCACGACTCTTGACACAATTGGAAACTGTTTTAGAATCGTGAATGGCGCTCTTAAATCAATTTGTGACAAAATAGATTTCATATTTTATTATTGTCTGGAATCACTAGCCGAAGTTTTTAAATATATTTTCTAATAAATAATACCATTTCTCACTTAGCCTATTAATTAAAAAAATCTATTTATTTTTTAAAAGAAACAAATTAAAACATAAGTTGCAAAAGTAATGCTTTATCTTTTTTTTATTAAAATATCAAAAGTTATGTTTTATCTTTCTTTTTGGAATATAGTTTTGAATAAAATCGAAAGAGATAAAACATAGTTCCTGAAATATTTGTTTTTTGTTAGTAATTTTTAGTTTTAATCATCTTAAAACTAAATATAGCACCTAAATACATATAGCACCTTACGGTTTGGCTAATACATAAGCTATTTACAATATACTCTATATACTGTTTGATATAAAAGCACCAAAATAAATACAGTGTGTTACAAAAACCCTATAATAAGTACCCTTGGACCTCACTCAAAAAAATAAAACAAAAAATTGTAAATACGGCAAAAAAAGATAAGAAACAAACGAAAAAAATGGGAACATGACCTTAATTTAACCAGAATTTAGAGAACTTTAAAAATGTGACAACACCACTAGCTACTTAAAGGTCCGTTGTCATAATGGTGTTGCCACATCTTGGAAATATCTTAATTTTTCTGTAAATTCCTAAATTTTTCTGTGAATTCCCCAAAAATTAAGGATATACAAGACCCTTAATTTGACGTGAAAACGTGAAAATTAAGGGTGTGCAACACCCTTAATTTTCGCGAATTTTAAATTTGAAATGATTCTTTCATTAATAAATATGTCCCCCACATATTTAAGAGGTACCTAAAAGGGGTTAACAGGGGTTTTATTACACATTGTGTAAACTTAAAAAAAATATTCAGCTGAGTCCTCTGACAATTTAAAATAGGTAACTTTGTACACAAAAATACTTAGTTTTTCAAATTATGTCAAACTTTTTCAAATTTGAAATAGTTACTTATTCAAAGATGGCACTAATCTCACTATTTTTCAAAAAACTCACTCAAGGTCAAAATCAAATAACCAATCAATCAGTAACTAACGATTAAACTGACATTTTTGCTATAGGAAAGATATAAAAAATACAACATAACCCTTAATAACTGCTAGATTGGTTATTGATTAGCATCGAACAAGTTTTATTGCAAGAAAATAATTTAAGTCACCGGTATATAGTCACCATAGTACAAGTCTGGGTGTCCAATTTGGTGACTCTGTGTCCTACATTTTAACACTTTGACAGTCTCCATACAAAGGCTTAAATGTTTCATAGAGTTCCAATGCTATTATTAATTATTTTTTTCCAACAAAGTGAGTGAGGTGTGGGGCCTTCCTTATGTACCTATTTATTACTCGGACTTGTGCGATTTATTTACCGGGACCCACATGTGATAGTAGGGACTGTCAAAGTGTTAATTGTTCTGTCACTATTACACGCATAAGTTCGTACAAAACTTTATTTTGTCAAAGGACCCACTAAGTTCTAAGTAAACTTTCCAAATAAAATGGGCTTTTCAACTATTAGAAACATCACCCTGCGATTTCTTTCTTATTCTTATTTCTTCGACAACTTCCATAATAAGCTGAAATTTTGAAAAATAAAATAAAAAATAAAACAATTTATTTTTAAAGTGAATTTTACATGCTCATGCTTTGTGCAGTGTTAATACGAGTTAAAAATTTATTTTTAAAGAAAAATAAACATAATTGGTAACCTTTTTGTAAGTAATACAGTTATTTATTTAGTTGTTTATTTCCGTCACGTTAAAAATTAAGATTATTTTATTTATTTATATTTTTTTAGATAAAACGAAAAGTTTTAAATCGTTACTAACTAAAAATAAAATCTACTCATAAATAAAAAGAAATAAAATACAATAAAAACTAATTAAGAAAGAAATAATCAAAAAGTTTGTCACATACTAAATACCTAAAGTTTAAGAAAACTACAGTCAGAAATAAAACAATAAAAATAGTATCCTACTTCCTTATTTATCAAATACTAAATCTAAAAATACTTTACTTCAATTAAAATTACAAATTATCTGAAAAAAATCAGGTTAATTGCAAAACAATACAAAATGTTCTAATGAAAGCTTCCCACGATTAGTATATGAATCTCAGTTTATTAATGAAATTTAATTTATTTTTGTTTAATAAAAATAACAGAGTGGTCATTAACCATACATGGAATAGGGCCTCTACGAGCTAACGCCGGATTTATTTTTGAAAAGTACTACAAAAGTATCAAACAAATAAAATGTATTTTGACGAAGAGGAGGAATAGACGAAGAATTCTAAGACGAAAAAGGTTATTATAGACGTCTAGGCAAACTTTTGTTCTATAACTTTCGAAAATTCGAAAGTTATTTTTTCAATTTTGGAGATATCTTTACAGGAAAATAAGCAGCTCTTCGAAATTAATGTTTAAAATAGTAGTCCAAACTAAAAAAACACAGAAGCCTTCAATGTGAATGACCTCTAACTCCAAAGACAACTTATTTCTTGTAAGATTTTCAAGATAACACTTTAAAATGTTTAAAAAAAAAATTGGTATTTTCTAACGTCATCGTAGAACAGAAGTTGTTTGTCCAAACGTTTAGAACAACTCTCTTTCCATTTTTAAACCAATCATGGGAAACGTTAAAAAACGTTGAAAAAGCGTGCAAAATTCAACACTATTTCGAACTAACCTGACTTAAAGGTCTGATCCTTTCATGTATACTATTCTCAGCTTGCTTAGCCGAAGGTGGTGGATGTTCTGGAGTAGGCGGCTGTTCATAATGAGTTGGAGACAACGGAATCGCAACCCTAGGACCTTCATAATAACGCTCACAGTCGCTTGGACTATTCATGGACTGATCGTCAAGTAGACTTTCAAGGGACGATCTCTCTTGCACTGAATATTTTCTTCTATCAGTCATTCTGTCATAGTTGTTTGAAACATTTGCAGGTTCAAGATTTCTGCGTAACTTCCGCCTTGGGTTTTGCTCTTTTATGACGACATTTTCGTACATAGCAGTGATTGCGACGGGTTGGGAGCGCTGTTTTAGAGAAGGTCGCGGGTTTGGTATGGGGATTAGTCGGGGTGAGTTGTGATTTTCTTCGTATTCTGAATAGGATAGTTTGCTGTCGTAATGGTCCACTGAACGGCCGTGTTTGAGGTAATGTTTTGAACTCTGTAACAAGAAAGTTTACATAAGAAACATCTCTTATCTATTTATAACAGTACAATATTGTATATCCATTCATATATCTTTTCATTCAAATTACGAATTATTTTAAAGTGAAATAGACCCGACTCGAAGGACCACTTTTTAAAAATATTGTTAACTTTAGTAATTTAATTGATTGAATCAGGTGTTACTTTTCGGAACTCCATAACTGTAATGGAAGGATTAATATTTATTTTTTTTTAGTTCTGAGCCTAGTGCCAATACCACTTATCAATTTAGTAATACATATAAGTAGCTGTAGTTTTGTCAATTTAGTAATTTTAAATTTGTAAAAAGTCCAACCGGAAAATAGCATCAACTTTAAATAATTTTAATTTTATAAGATTTAAGTTAAATTCGTAATTTCTGCAAAAGACGAGACCAATCATGGTAATTAGTCTTAAAAAAATATTATTTTTGGTACATCCCGTAAGTAGAAATAATTATTTGCCCTGGTTCAAATAGGTACCTGTATGTCATCAAGATCATCTTGACTCCTGGCATGTACCCTCAACTCATAGCTGTAGCCAGAAGATGGCGAGTTGGCATGAGTCGGGGACACTGATAGGTTCCGCCTTGGAGGTTTCTTCGGGGGAGTCGGCTATAAACATAAGGCTATTGAAGATGGTGGAATCAACTTTTGTGTTTATAAGTCAACAAAACAGTTCTGTTTTGGTTAATAACCCTTACAGTCGGATAAAAAGGCAGTAAGATCTCATTAGTTAGTATTACAATTATGGTCGTGGAACATGTAACATCTTGCCTAAGTGTCACGGACAGTGGTATACTGTGGATGATGAGTGTTTTACTCTGTAGAAATAGATAGATGTAATCTATGGCCGTCTTTTTGATGACGTACGAGGACATTTGAGCTTGTAACATTTTATCCAATTAGAAAACCTACCTACGAAGAGTTCGTCTTATTCAAACATTGGGCGATGTTACTTATACAAACAAATATATCTGTGGTAAATTAAACATCATCAGAAAGAGGTTAAGTAACGTAAGTAGTTTATAACACGATAAGCCTATTCTATTGTCTCTATTTCAGTCCCGTTTATTGTCATCGCAGATCTGAGATAAGTGTCCGCAATTGAATAATGGCGAATTTGAATGGCTACATCTGTAGTTGTTTGGTACAGGTCACAAGACGAAAACTTCAAAGACAATCGTACTTTGCTAATGATTATGTATGGGTTTGTATTACTGCTATTTTATCGAAAACAGCAAGGTGAATTGATTTAAACTTTTAAAGAGCTTATTTTCAGGAAGACTTATAGGCAAGTTTTGTGACTTCTGTAAGTATCTAAGTTCGAGTTTTTTATTAGTTTTTTTTTGCACACAAGAATAGAATAGAAAAAGATTTATTTGGACAAGCACACGACACTAATATTAAGAAAAGTAGAGAGACAAACAAACATAAGAACACTGACATGTACAATTTAGATTTTTTAAGGTGGTGTTTTCGTTTCAACTTTACTTTGGTGGTAAAAAATTACAAGGTGGTGTTTTGCGTTTGTGGAATTGTGCGTGGTTGGTATTTTACGTAATTATTTCTACTAATCCGCAAAACACCACAAAATCTCGAGTCGGTGTTAAGCGTCTAAAAGTAACAGACAAAGCATAAGAACTAAAGTATAAGATGAGTACGAGATTATGAGTTTGGTACAAACTGACAATTAATCAAGAGCTTTATTAAAATCGCCACATCCTATAACTTGAACAATAGGTCATATTACCGCTGTGGTCCAAGTAATTGAATACCGAGCTACGGAGGAAGATGAAATTGGTAGCAGCCGGTGCTGAAATGGACTTCATAGAAATAAAACGGCTATTATATGGACATCTGGGGTTTTATTGAAAATCGCAACTAAAAATAAAGTGCACTACTCCAAGCACTTGCACTTGCTGTGTTCAGGTTTGAAGGATTTTGAAAGATTTCCAAATCTCAGAGTGACGAGTGCAATGAAATTTCCTATTGTTATGGGCATTATTATACCGCCTAACATCGGATAGCAAATCAGCTGTTCTTTAAGGCACTTCTTTCACACAATATTCAGTAAGGCAATTTAACACAACGCTTGACAAGTTTATAACCATACAACCAAAGAAATGACTACACTGAACTTTCAAGGAAACGTTTAAAAGAACACAATTTCAGATGTTCAATAATCGGCCCATTAATTTCAAAAACCCGTAAAAGATTTAGCAAGACCATAAAGCGATATTCTCCGAAACACGCGCGACGATATGAAGAACAAAGTACCTCGTACATCAAAGGGACGTGGTATAAATTATATGCGCATACGCAGAGAGCGGAGTCATCATGCCACATTAACTTGGCGCCAAGTTTGAAACTATTGGTATTTGTGAATTAATATTGACCGTGACTGATCTAAGCGTTTGTTGTAGAGTGAAGGTGTTTATTAAAATTTATTTATCAAAAATTAGATTTGGCAAAAACTACACCGACTGGGTCCCGAACTGCAGGAGATCCCGCGGTAGACCCAGAAGGAGATGGCGAGACGATTTGGACTCGCATCGTAGGGACTGGACCTAGCTGGCACTAGACAGCGAACCGTGGAAAGAGGGGAGGCCTTTGCCAGTGGGATGAAATAGGCCAAAAAAATTTACTCATGTAAAAAGAAAAGTCTGTAAAATGTCATACAGAGCGAGAGTCTTCTCTCAGAGGGGTGTCGGCAGTATAAGACGCCAAGGACGGTGAGTTCTCATGCAGGAACAATCCACTACTGTATTAAAGTTGACAATAGCCTAACCGCTCGCTGGGTCGATAAATAGCGTGGTTGTACACTGAGCACTTTAATAGCATCGAAAAGTAGAACCTCCGAGCGCCTCACTAAATCTGATATCAATAAAAAAACCTAATAAACTCTAATTATGCTATAAATTACCAAACTGTTCCACATACTTCAAATTTACTATCAAAATATTAATATAGTTGACCAAGTCTCGGTAACCCATATTATTGGTGATGAAACTATGTTTACAAATACAGCGTTATTGGTAATTATACTAGCAAGCCGTTTAGGGCTACTTCTGTGCACCTAAACAAACAACTTTTGTTCTACGACTTTTGGAAATTCGAACATTTTTTTGATAATTTTGAGGTTAGTGTTTATCTAAAAATCAGCTGTTCCATACACGGAGCGGTCAACTTTAAAATTTTACTTATTTTTTTAAAGTTTTATCTACTGTTGTTAGTCTGAATAACCTTAGTTTTAAAAAATCAGCTGTTTTTCGAACTTACATAACCTCAAAATTTTCATTTTTTTTTTTCGAATTTCCAAAAGTCGTAGATAAAAAGTTGATCGTAAAGGTGCACTGAAGTAGCCCTAAACGGCTTGTTAGTATAATCACCGATAACCCTGTATATATATAGATAAAATGTAGAGTTTACAATACGTTTGAACTGCACCATCCGCTTAGAGTTTAGAGTTTGGGCACATGTGTTGCAATGTAGGCACATGGTTTTACGTATTTAGCAAGTTTATTTTTAAGAATTCTGAATGAAATTGTTGTGTAATGAGAGTACAATTCACATACCTATTTATTAAGTCAGAGTATAAGTTCGTCGGAAGTTTTTATCAAAGGTTATTGACGTTTCAGTGAATACCTAAATTATTTGTGGTTTATGAATTTCAATAGAATAAAATGGTATGAATAACTATCATGTATGACAAATACCATGAGGAAAAAATAAGTAGATTTAAATTAAAGCAGTCAGTTATAGAAAAGCAGAATTGAAAGATAAAAATAAAAGAAGTCAGTTTTCTACAAATGATAGTTTAGCGTTTGAGAACATCAAACCTACCTGATGGTAGGTGACGATGCGGTCTAAGATGTAGCACGGTTTCCTAGAATATACCTATTCACTCGGGACTTGAAGACCCCCAAATTGTACATGCCAGGAAAGACAGACGCAGGCATTGCATTTTATTTAGAACTAATTACAAAGAATGTCTAATGTAGTGAAACAGAACCACAGGAACCACCGATTCATGGTGGGCATACCAGACGTTCGCACTAAGCGCTTTGCTTCGTACTGCAAGGGAATGAAATCGGTTGCCTGCGTCTGTCTTTCCTGACGTGTACAATTTGGGGGTCTTCATGTCGCGAGTGAATAGGTATCTTCTAGGAAGGCGTGCTACATCTTAGGCCGCATCGTCACCTACCATCAGGTGAGTGTGATAGTGGTCAAACGCTGACCTATCATATGTATAAAAAAAAAGGAAACAGTTTTGCAAATGCAAATGTTTTGCAAAATATCTATGGATATTTTCGTGACCTTTTCTTCATTGAGTGTGTAGATTATAGAGTAGCCACGAATTCTTCCATCACAATTTACAAAGAAAAGTTAAAATCAAACAAAAAATCTAAGTTTTTGAAATAAAACATAACACACAAAACGTACTACCCAAATAGAACATTATTACAGTAAAACAAATCCTAACAAACTCATCAATCTTACCTTACCTATTTCAAGCGCATTATCTCATGTTTGCAATGAAATACACGTAAAATAAGCATTTAATTGACTAGTTAATACAACAGATCTACAAGTAGGTGGGCTCGATTGGCCGCCTGCCAAACGCCGGTCGGTTTGCTATTTCCGTAAATCCCGACTTTCGATATATCAAACCTTACAAACTGTAGAATGATTAAATTCTGCAGTTACAGTTTCACTTTCTTTATGAGTGGAGAAATTTTAATTTAATAAACCCATTACTGCTAATCAATTTAATACTAATTCTTGGGGTTTTCATTCGACTATGATCATCATTACCTATACAGCAAAACCACTCATAAGTACTTATCTATTTTCTACAGATCCAATCAAAGTAGATAATGATTAGAGACAAAACCTTCAAGTCTAAAAACATGAAATTATGCAAATGTACCTTGTTGTAAACTAAGAAAATTCGCATGGGATCAAGAGAAATTGTAGAACGCCCGGATGTCTCAAAAACATACCGAACCCTGTTCATTCGTCAAGTAAATTTGAATCAAAGACTAGTGAAAAGGACACATTAATTTGGCAGAACAGATGTGAAACTGACCAAAACTGTGCTAAACAAACAAGCATAAGAGTAATAAGGATGTGTTTGTTAAGAAACTTTAGGTGGAAACATGTAATTAGTTTGAAAGCTTCATTGGATAAATAAAGTTTACCCTTCACTATAGTCTTCAACTAAAATACCAAGGAGGATGTTTGATTATCTTATTCTTTTTGACATAACCATGTTGATGAGACCCAGTATAAAATATCCGAAAAATAAATATGTGGTGAAAAACTCGTTACGGAAGCTTGGACTTTAGGTCTTTCAGTCCATATTATAATTTCAAAGTTAGTTTGCGTCTAGCGTTTGAATGAAAAATACTTCATTTTGAACGTAACCTAGGGTCTTTCAGTGTCGTTAAGGTATATTTTGCCGTTAATTGAAGTGTCCTATTTAATTTCACAAACATTCTTGAACGGCAAATATTTGTGTTGTAACGTTAAATATCTACGTAGCTGATATTTTTAGATACACGTAAAAGATTACGAGATTCTGAATTAGATTATGGTGCCCTTGGCACATATTTCTAAATATTTCTATTTTTTTTTTAATTGCTGTTCAATAATGACATTTTTAATAAGTCTAGATTGCGGATATTTTTTAAGGTGATTATCACAATCATTCATTCACATTCATTCATTGATATCAGCCGAATCATTCTTATCAGCGTATCATTAAACACTTACATATAAATGCACTAAGTATATCAATTATCACACACAACACAACACTACGAGACAAATTACACACACACTTTCACACAATCACTAAACCGATTATCGTATAATCGAAGATCTCGATTAAAATAATCGAGGCAAACGCAAGCGTCGAACGCGTTCACGACGAAGCGACTGACCGCCTAATTTCTTTATACGCGATACTCATATGTGGGATGAGAAATGAGCTCATACATGTAACAATACTAACTATAAATAGTTTCACTTATTGTTGATAGATTGAAGACGTTAATGTTAGGGAAAAATGTGGATGTTGGATAACTATTGAATAGTAGTTTAAAGGCTACTCGTCGCCAGAAGCAAGAGGTGGTTTTGAAGAGTGCCGAAATCCAAGTTTTAGGAGCCCTTCAAAACTACAACATTTTTGGAGCAAGCGCAACAAAGTTAATGTGGATTTTAGATAATTATTGAATTTTAGTTCATGCCAGGAGTTTGAGACTATTCAAAATTACATTTGAGCAAGCACCTATCAAAGTTAAATGTATTCGAAAATTTTGCAGGGGACATCCCAACTTCAAGTCTTAGCCTCATGATGATGATGTCTCCTTCACCGATTTCGGCCACAGTGACTATATCTGGCTACTTAGATAGAAGATGATAACGAGCTTCGATGTTCAGCAGCTCGTCTATGGCGTGCTCTTTGCAATAAAAAAAGAATATCACGTCAGAGAATTTCTTTTTAAAAAAAATACTAGGACAGAATTCTCTCATACATCAACAAATGCAATGAATGACGTAGAAATCTTCTCACGATGTTTTTGTTTTTAACGCTAAGGTGTTCGGCTAAGATATTTTGCAAACTACAAACTTTCTATCGGCCGATGGTTTATGAGTATGACATATTTTGAAGCCAAACTATCTGCCGCAGACAAATCTGTATTGTGCGGTGCGAGATGTATAGAAATTACAATTTATAGGCGACGATTATATTTAAAGCTTACTAAGCTTCGAATCTATTGGAGTTAAGCAATATTTTATGTTAATTTGGAATGTATAAGTTTATTGCTTCATAGTAAAGTAGGTAACTGATTGGAAAATTGTATTCGACACAAATTAACACGTTGTGTAGTAACATAATACCAACTAGTTTTAATTAATAGAACGGGAGATTTTAGAAGTCTTCTTTGGGACGGGCAAACAAAAGGTCAATTCTCGTAAATGAAATTGTTGTAATAACATTGCAATATCATTTCGATAACGTTTTGATTGCATTTCGATTACAAACAATACCCTTAAAGTAGCTCAAAATTACCCTCAAAGTCAGCTTCTGGTATTCTTGAAATTTTGATTTTAAGCTATTGCATAGCTTTTATCGCGAGCTTGGAGCGCGGCGACCGAATCAAGAAATTCCGTAACGAAAATAAAACCTAACACTCCCCACTCCGCCGGGCCGCTGGGTCGAGCGTTGGTTTAACGTGTATGTATATGGTACGACTGTACGAAGCTCGCACGATGCAATAGCTTTACCGTGGCAGTCCCCGAGTGCCACATGTATTTTTCAATAAATTATTCTATTCTATTCCAAAGTCAGCTTTTGGTATTCTTGAGAATTTTATTTTATATTTTTTGTAATCAAAATGCAATCGAAATGTAGTCGGAATGATATTGCAATGTAATTTAAACAATGTTATTTATGAGAATTGGCCTTCAGGTTGGAAATCAGCTGGTTCCATTTCTCTATTTTATTTAAATGAAAGAGGTCAGGTGCATCACCTAGTTTAAACCCATAAAAGGTGTAACTTGCCATGCCGTGACACAATAAAGTAACGTGACATAGCGTGACTGGACTGATCAACAGGTCACCGTTAAAGGCAATTACATTAACCAAACACGTTTGTTATGTTTATAACTATTAGCTTAACTGTGATATATTAACTAGCTGGGCCCAAAGTTTTAACCGTATAAGTCCCGATCCCGCAGGAATTTCGGGATCAAAAGTATCTTATGTCTTCTCCATCCTCTAACCTACCACTTCGTCGATTTTCATCCAAATCTGTCCAGTAGTTTGACTGTGAAGAGGGACCCCGAAATTCCCGCAGGAATCCGAACTTACGCGGTTAAAGCCGCACAGCGCAACTAGTTTTTATATAAACTCAATAATGTCATCAATAAAGAATTTCCATGTTTAAAATCTAAAAATATCTCCGTGAGCATTAAGACCAGATGCAGTGGTAGAATGATAATTCTCAATGACGATCATTGTGTTTAATTACAGAGTTTTTCCCACAGCCAATTAAGCGGATCTTTGTCTAATGAAAGGGCTACGTGCAATAAATAATGCATTCAGTTGTGTACGAGTACTTCTTGGACGAAACAATATAGGTAATAGCTGTTTTTAAGATAACGGAACTGTTTTGTTGACGGTTTGTATTTTGTTTTATTTATTGTTGAAAAGTTGTTTTCAATAGATATTCAAATTGTGATAGTTAAAATTCAGTGTTCAATTCAAAAAAAAGTGTGTTTTTCAAACACACCACGCTCTTCCAAATATCTAGGGAAAATCAAGGTTGGGACATTTGTTATTCCGGGGTAAGCTCTTGTTCAGTCGGTAGGACTGATCATCTTAAGAGGAAAGGGGGTTTCTCCATACAAACTATTACAAACGTAAACGTACAAACGTATTACAAACCAAAACATAGGGTCATAGTCATGACAGTTATAGGTTTTATGGCACAAAAATATTTGTGCTAGTGTCATTATCCAGGGAGGAAACAGTCGACTGTGTTTGTGTGGAGAAAGCGCAGGTACCCTTTCAACTTAAAGTTAATAAGGAAGTTTATAAATAAGTTGTTAAAGAATTAAATATAAAATACTTTTTGAGGAATCAACTTACCGATACTTTACTATAATCGTGATGGTGCACCAGATGCAGAGGGGCGCAACTGGATGCGGCGCTAGAGATGCTCAAGGCATCACCCTCGCTGGTGCCCTCAGCTTCGTCCCACCGGCGGCGGCCCGACCCGCTGCGAACACCCCCGACGGAACCCCGCTCAAGCGAAGCACCAAGCGACACATCCCTACCAACCCTCGGAATACCACTGTCATCATCACACCCAGACGACGAACTTTCAGAATCCTCCACGCTTATGCCACTCTCAAACTTAGATGACATCGACTCATATTTATTATCCTCGAAAGAACTCTGATATTCTTCAGTTATCGTATCTATTTCAGGTTTAGTGTTGGGACCAATCCTGAAAGAGTCACTTCTAACCCAAGGTCTCTTTGACGTACTCACGTCTGATTTAATAGTTTCGGCTTCTGATTCGTCATCCGAGTGCAAAGTCCCTTCGGAGTTATCGTCAGATGACTCTTCCAAACACGTTTTGAAAGACAAATCTGATTTTATTGTTACGTTCGAATTGCAAGATTGAAGGGACCAGTGACCTGAGTATTCCGAGGAGCCGGATTTACAGACAGGCAAATGCACATCACAGGCATTAGATAAGGTAGAGGCAGTCGATGTCGATTGATTGTTTAAAGAAATAAT
Organism: Idaea aversata; assembly: GCA_907269075.1. Lineage (NCBI taxonomy): Eukaryota > Metazoa > Arthropoda > Insecta > Lepidoptera > Geometridae > Idaea > Idaea aversata. The sequence continues at coordinate 6,509,077 of OU026103.1, forward strand.
CTCTGAAATATCTTTTATCGAGTAAAGACGAGATCCGGAAGAAGATAAGGTAGACTGATGAGACATAGTGGTGTACACTTCACTATCTTCGGATTTCTTACTAGTTTTATCTCTTTTAATGATGTCGTTAACGCTAACAACGGCATATGGCTCCTCTAGATTATTAGGTACAGAATTATTTTTAAGTAATCTTCTAGGTACTGTCGAAGAAGGAAATAAATCTAAGGTAATATCGGGAGTAGATATACTTCTTTTTATCGCCGAAAACTTAACTATGAAATCATTAGCAGTTTCGCGCCGATTCGAATGTAATCTACAAGTGCCTGAATCGCAAAAGCACACGAATGACGTTGCAATTACTTCTCGTCTATCTTTAAGAGCTTCAAAGTCTATAATAACTTTCTCTTCTTCATCTTTTGGAATTCTTTCTAGCAAATCTTCAGCACTGCTGTGGTGTTTCGGAGGTCTTGGCTTGCAAAAGCATATTGCTGTTTCAAAATAGCTACTATCTCTTTTCTCATTCGGAACCTTGATAAAGGGTGGTACATCTTTGTAAAGAGTATCTCTATTAAAAACGTATATAAATTCTTCAACTGTTGGTGCTTGGTATATGCAATGTCCTGTACCTCTGATGTGATAATTCGGTAAAGTTTCTTTTAAAAACTCACTATCCCACCGCGGAAAATCTTTTACTTTCACTGAATTCCTATCAACTTCTATATTTGTGAAAGTTTTATGTCTAAAGAGAACTTTTTTCTTTTCTTTACTATCAGTTTTATTACTGGGTAAGGTGCCTGTCATTGAGAGATACAAAGCTTTAGTATCTGCATCATCGCTACAATCAACATTTTCAATAGCACTAGCTTCAGTTACATCGGAAGCATCAGATACATTGGAATGTGTTCGATGAGCACGAGTTTTGTACGATTCAGAATAATACGTTGGAGACACACCGTGTTTGAAAGACTTAGATTTTTCTGAGAGAAAAATGTCTTCTAAATTGGTTTCATCAACCATGGAATCTGATGATAGAGTCGATGACCGGCTGATGCAGGGAGAAGGCGACTTCTCAATTCTAGCTATCTTTATTTGTGCAGGCATAATGGTTCTTTTAGGTGGTTCTGGCTTCTTTTCTCGTAAAAGAGCAACATTTTCATACAATTCTTTTTTTTCCGCCTTATCTAACGGTAATTTTAGTGGAATGTGAGTTCTTGCTGCGGGTGTAGGTTTTGGCCTTAAAATATTAACATTTTCGTATATTAATGTTTCTTGATATTTTTTATCGTTTACCATTTGAGGTCGTGGCAAGGGTCGTGGAATACTGTTATGTGGATTTTTGGTATCATTAGTTTTAAGAAATTCATATGATTCGTAACATTCGTTAACTAAATTAGTCGAATCCGATGATCCATTTGACATAATGGATACTCTTTCTCTAGGCTCGAATATGTCAAGTTTAGGATAAACATTAACAGCTTCGTTTACAGTTTCTACAACGCGATTGGTTTTATCACAGTCTAATTCGGTTATAACTACAGATTCCGCAAGAGAATCATGATCACTAAGTTCATTATTTTCAGAAATATTAGGCAAAGACGTTTTGAAACCTGGACAACTCCTATTACTACGATTGACGACTGAATCTCGATTCAAAGTTCCTAATCTATCTAAAGATATCGTGTCAAATTCATCATTGCAAACTATTTCACCTGATTCTTCCTTTTTCGACAATATTTTATTAAAGAATTTACTATTGCCAATTAACAGAGTGTTAGCGTTGGATTTATCTATTCGTTTTGTACTAACATCGACTTCCGATTCTGTACCAATATTGTTAGAAATGTTAGGAGCAGAGTTAAATTTAGCTTTCAAGCCCAAGCACTTAGAAGCAAGCTTTTTGACAAAACTTTGAGGATGGTTTTTAGTTAGAGATGGTGATAAGGATAATAAGCTCTCATTTTTGTTAGATTTTTTCTGGGTCTCTGGGGCAGTCCTGTAAAAGGCACAGCAACAAAATAAAATTAATCATAACAAAAAATAGCAAAAAAAATAAACGAAAATTTATATTAATGTTAAAACTACCACCACCATTTTGTGAATGAAAGATTCGTGTTACAAGGAAATTTATAGCTTTAGTTGTTTGATGACCAATCAAAAAATAGTTGTTTAATCTGGTCAACTTTCTTTTTAATTACTCCTGTCAATTTTCTTTCCATCATTGGTGGATCACTAACATCCTCACTTTCAGGTTCTTTTCGAGAAAATGGTTTAAAAATTGTTTTACCATAACTATGTCTTTCAGCAGTATTGCCATTTATATGGTCGAAATTTGTATTCAGATCTTTGCAATAACACGGCATTGGGGGGCCTTCTACTTTCTTTCTAATGAATGGAAATGCGCTTCCCCGGACGGTTCCAGGATGTAATTCATAAATGTATTCGGCCTCAGCAGTTTCGTATCGACAACCGGGCACACCTCGCATATGCATTTTCGGTCTTTCTCCATACTGAAAACTGTTAGGAAGTGATCTGATTAGAACCCTTGGCTTAGGAATTGATATCGAATTTAGGTCATTGCGAAAATCGATATAATCATAGGACGCACTAAGTGCACCAGAATATCTTTTGTGTTTTGAGGTCATATAAGTATACTCATCAATGTCCAAAGTAGATTCTTCTATTATCATTTCTTGTGCCGATTCATATAGTGGCATATGTGCATCGCCCGGCATGAGCCCAAATATGCTTTCTTTTGAGGAGTTTGACTCGTTATTATAACTATCCTGTACATTACTATAGATATTTTCATTTAATACATCGTTGCAACTGCTATAGGTGCTTCCAGCCAGATTATTTTCAGAATATTTATTTTTTGTCAAGTTTCCCGTCATTGTAACATAAATACCAACATCAGCGTTTGGAAAATCTACTTCGCTGTGTAAATCATCCGTATTTGCATATATATTTTCGTCAGACTTTGTTGGTTTATTTGGATATGGAGGAGGTTTTCTTTTAATTGAAGACTTCCATTCGTTTACTTTATTTTCATTTTTGCTTCGATATTCGTTATCTATTGAACTGTGCCTAGTTGTTTCCCAGATCTGAGGCACAACTGTCCGAATATTCTCATACATTTCAGGTTCCTCTTGTTTACAGCCTTCAAAATTTAATCTCAGTTGGAACATCACTTCACAATGATTGAGTATTACATTCGACAATGATTGCCCATCGTCTGGTGACACAATATTTTGCAACTTCTTCGCTCTATTGTGTATGACACTTCCATTTTTTGTTATAGTTGACGAACTGCTAGTTCGTTCCTTGCCATATTTAAAATGTGATGGTGATAATCTTTCTGATGATGGAGTGTTAGTCAATTTCTCTTTTAATTCTTTTGTCAATGGGTTAGTACAAAAAGCATTTTGATTAGTGCGGTGCGAAAAACTAGCAGATACTTTTATGGTATTAGACCTGTAAATTAAAAAGTTTACAAAAGCTAGTTTTAAGTTTAGACTTTGTAAAAAAAGTAAGTCTCGTTCCATTTGAATAAAAAATCCGAAGTTTATCTTTAACGGCTACGAGCGCTGTTTTTATTAAAAGAGTCCTACAACCTTTTGCTTATCAAAAGAAGTCGGGGCACTGGTAAATCTTTTCCTAACAGACATCAGAGCTAGCCGTTTCCAGACAAAACCAAAGACACGGAACATTTTAATGAGGCGCTGCCATTGAATGTTTTTTTAACCATCTATTTTGTTTCTCCATTCTTTTGCAATGTTTTTGTTGAAGTATCTTTATAAGTTTCTAATTTATTTTTGGTATATTAGATTTTTTTAAAGAAATGAAAGTAACGAATTGAATAAAAGGGGAAAAAAAGGTGTGAAAATAAAATGACGGACAAGAAAAGTGTGAGTTCAAAGCGGTGAGGGTATGTCAAGTGGTACTCCAATTAAATCCGTCCGTTTATCTTCCTTCTGAAGTCATCTGTAATTACTGGGACAACATCGCTTTTGGTTCAGACGTCATGTTAACTTGAAGGTGCTTTGAACACATGCGATTTGTGAGTTAGAGACCCGACACCGAATGAATGTAAATGATATCACCCGTGCATTTTAAAACCCAGTAATATTTGCAACTAGACTACGCAAGGCAGATTTTAGTAAGAAATAGTGCATCTTGAAATTTGCCTCAGATGGTCTAGATGCGCACAATCTTTGGCGCAGTCAAAGAATACCCCTATTTAAGGAGATTTAGGCTTTATTTCAGCTTTGTTAATTTAGCTAAAGACATTGAAAAAACAAAAACGAAAAAAAAAAGAAATAAAAAATCTGTTACCTGCGCCTTAACCCCCAATTATAAAATAATTTGTTTTAGTCAAAGCTTACTACTATAGTACAAGTACCTTTATTTTCTAAGTTTTTAGTTAAATTCAAATTCATCAATGGAAAATAAATTCAGAATAGAACTTACATTGGCGCGGTGGGACTGGAATCGTGAACAGGAAAAGGTGGAAGATCTTCTTCGCTGTCATAAAGATGTCTTTCTTCATATTCTGTGTACAAAATAAAGATAATTATATACAAACTAGCTTTTACCCGCGTCTTCGTTTGCGTAGAAGTTGATTTTTTAACCTCCGACGCAAAAACGACGGGGTGTTATTCAAAATAATAAGTAAATAAATATTGCAGGACATTCCACACATCGCCATCTAGCCCCAAGCTAAGTAACCAGACTTGTGTTATGGGTACTAGATAACTACTTATATACTTTTCTTTTGTAAATATATACTTATAATACATAGAAACAACCAGACCACAGACAAATAGCTAAGCATAAATACTTGTCTGAGGCGGGAATCGAGCCCCCAACCCTATGTTCGGCAGTCCGGCATGGTGACCATTGTGCCAACTGGGTCGTCAAAAAAATCCTTTCTCATCGGATGCCTACTTCATACAAAGAACACGCCCTCCAAGTTTTAGCGCTTTACGATCAGCTGTTTAGGCTATGCGTTGATCAGTCAGCCAGTCATTCAGAACAAAGCATTTTATATGTATAGATAGATATAATTTTTAATAAGAAGATACTTATGAAAAATAATTATAACTGTAGCAAAATTTCTTACAGGGTTACATTTTTAAGCAATGCCTAAATACTTCTACTTACTACCCGTACCCCAGTTATACCCGCGTAAGGTCCGACCCTATCTTTAGGGTTCCGCACCCAGAGGGAGAAAACGGGTCATAATGTCTGCTTGGTGACGGACAGACAGACAGACAGACGGGGAGGGGCCTAAGTCTGCTAACACAATAATTGTGTTTCAATAGAGTGTCAAAAATATGACATTACATGTCGAATTGGTATTCTCTTAATGTTAACTATTCTATCGAAACACCATTGACGCACCACTGACGTACTTCGGTATTCTGCTCTACAATCGTGGCTCAATAGAATCTCGATAGTTGTCAAAACTGTATGTTGCTAGGCAACACCAGCGACGTATCTATTACCATTCCATTGAGACTCCATAGCGATTCTATTGCGATGTTATTAAAACTTAAGCAGAATATCAAATAAAGTCACAATCTCGATATTATAACAATACAGTCTCAATATAATGGCATTGGTCAATCCATTAATGCAAAATAGCAGAATAAGGCCCCAGGTGTTTTTTTTTCACTCGCGATCGAAGGGCCCCAAAAAAGTACTTCTTTTGTTTAAAAAGTCAATCCTCATTCTCTTACCTCTTATAACCTCCCGAACTTTCCTAGTCTCTTCTTCAGGCCGTTCATCGAGGAGGTCCTGGACCGTCTTCCCCCGTTTATCCCTGCCACGAAGATCGGCTCCCCTCCTGAGCAATAGGCGGACGATGTCAGCGCGCGCCAAACACGCGGCTTCGTGGAGAGGTGTACCTTTTTCTGTGCGAACGTTTGGATCGACGCCGGCTTTTAGAAGGGCTGCTACTACTTTTCTGTTGGGAGAAAACTCAAGTTCATTAGGCTTATTTTCTTTATGACTTAATTACGATTACCTAAGTATGTGTAACATTTTAATTAAAAATAAATATTGCAGGACATTCCACACATCACACCAACTAGCACAAGCTAAGTAACTAGACTGGTGTTATGGGTGCTAAACAACGGGTATACTTTTTTTGGAAATATCACTACATAGTATAAAACAAAGTCGCTTTCGCCTTCCTTATGTTCCTATATCCCTATGTATGCTTAAATCTTTAAAACTACGCAACGGATTTTGATGCGGTTTTTTTAATAAATAGAGTGATTCAAGAGGAAGGTTTGTATTATGTATAATACATGCATAATATAGCCGTGCGAAGCCGGGGCGGGTCGCTAGTATACTTATAATACATATAAACAACAGACAAATATCTAAGCATAAATACTTGTCTGAGGCGGGAATCGAACCCACAGCCCTGTGTTTGGCAGTCCGGCATGGTGACCATTGTGCCAGTGGGTCGTCAAAATATATAAGTACTTATTCAACATTCTAACTTTATATTTTTATTTTATCTTAATAAGTTATAAGTTCCTAATAATCTATAGACTTGAATATCTGAAATACTGAATTAAATTAAACACTGCAGTAATTTATTATATTTATTTATTTATTGTGCGGGTACCCAAGGGCATTGTATTAAGTATAGCTAAGTTTTATTTCATAAAAAATATTTAACAAAAAAAATGGTTGTCTGTAAAGTCGGTTTACGGACGATAATTTTACGCGATAATGTCATAAGAAAACGTTTTTTTTTCTCTTTTCATTTACTTTATAATTATAGATAGGTATTTATTTATTTTATTTCTTTATAAATTTTTTCCTTTTTATAAGTCTTCTATTCGTCACTCATCACCATAACACAAGCCCAGATGACCGATATTATTATCAAAAACCCTGTTTCCTAACGGGAACGGATGCGTCATGGTCATGTTACCATGACGCATGACATCACACAATATTTCGTCAGACACTTTTTTGTGAATCACTTCAAAAATCACTGAACTATCAACTATTTGTAGTTATAGCGAAAATCATAAAGATACTCAAGTTACAAACAAAAGAGGCTTGCCACATAGTCCTTACACGCTTCTCTCATTCGGTCAATAAACATTTTAACAACAAAAGGCACATCACCCCAACACCTTGTGTATTGTAACCACCAACTATTTATTCAATATTAATGTTATGGTAATATAAAGGCGTGTACACACTACACACCACGCCCGGCAATTGCCTCATATTCATATTCATTCGTTCGTTATAACGCATCGATAGGTTTCGTGCCTGTAAATTTACCTTTACGTATTTAAGATCGTTTGGATGTGGCATATTTTAAACTTAACTTCTTGCGCCCGAATACTAAAAGGCTACTTATCTTAAGTGGCGATTAAATTGTTTATTCATCTTATATCTTTTCATTTCTTAGGTAAGTAAATTATTTTTAACTAGCGACCCGCACCGGCTTCGCACGGCTATGTTATGCATGTATTATACATATAAACCTTCCTCTTGAATCACTCTATTTATTAAAAAAAACCGCATCAAAATCCGTTGCGTAGTTTTAAAGATCTATGCGGTCAAAGGGAAATAGGGACAGAAAAAGCGACTTTGTTTTATACTATGTAGTGACTAGCGACCCGACCCGGCTTCGCACGGCTATGTTATGCATGTATTATACACATATACCCTTCCTCTTGACTCACTCAATCAATTAAAAAAAACCGCATCAAAATCCGTTGCGTGGTTTTAAAGATTTAAGCATACATAGGGATATAGGGACATAGGGACAGAGAAAGCGACTTTGTTTTATACTATGTAGTGATTATTTTTAAAAATATTCTTTGAAGAACGAGGATGGTTCTTACGGACAGAAACATTCAAAAACTTGCCTGAAAATGTCTCAAAACAAAACTTTTCCCATACTAACGATTCGTAATAATATTTAAAAGCCAGTTTGAACTTCAATATTATACCATAAAGTTCAAGATTTAGTGGAGAGGTTCCGGGATGGCAAAACAATTGAGTGACGTTAGTATCTTATAAATATTGATGTCAATCGTGTCGCGGTGTTAGTTGCCATACTACACCTAAACGGCTGAACCGATTTGTATGAAATTGTTTGTGTAAGTATATTCGTTAGGTCTGAAACTCTAACAATATTTATTTTTAATTTAATATGGCAAAACAACGTTTGCCGGAACAGCTAGTTGATGATAAATACTTTAATATAAAAAGATAACATTTAAGTGTATGCTTCAATAGGATAGGAGCGTCTTAAATATTTAGGGGGGCCCTAAATATTTGAGAGTAGTTTGAGAATTCGGGAATTAGGTAAGTACTTATTTTAAGATCGGGTCGGGAAAATTCCAGTGCCGTCTTTCTACCTTCATTCGCGTCTCTCGAAGGGCCTTGTTATTTGGGGCTTTCGAAAAAAGACGATAGATAAGTCCTAGTACCTATACGCTATTTGTAAATCTTAGATCAAAAATGTAGGTAAACAATGGTGTTATCAGAGTAAAAAATATATTAAGCTTTGGTAGTTTTTTTTAGGGAAGTGGAAATTCGGTAAAAAAAAACAACTATGACCTCAATTTCTACAAAATATGATTGCAAATAAAATCAATATGAAATATGATTGTTTATTTATATAAAATATTTTTTTAACAAAGTTATTACAATATTCAAATTTGAATGGTAGTTTTTTTTACACGCTGGCATCAATTACAGCGGCTTTCAACCTTTACAAAATGGCGTTTCTGTCAATATTTGACATTTCTTTGTTTACATTTTTGATCTAAGTTTTACAAATAGAGTATAGGGTAGGATCTATACAAATGTTTCTATTGACACAAATAAGTGTCGCATCCAAACCCTTCATACATCGACGTCCCAACACTGAGTTTGTGTCAATTTTCCGCGTACATTGACGGAGGGCTTAAATTGATGACGTGTGACGTGCGACTTGTTACTTAAGGCGGCGAAATGAGTTTAGGTTAAAAAAAATAACTTAGAAAAAACTTACTTGAGTACCCTTTGAATTTTTATTAATTCATGACTTTATGTCAATACAATCACTACATAGTATAAAATAAAGTCACTTTTCGCCGTCCCTATGTCCCTATGTATGCTTAGATCTTTAAAACTACGCAACGAATTTTGATGCGATTTATTTTAATAGATAGAGTGATTAAAGAGGAAGGTTTTTAGATATAATTCATGCATAATACAGCCGTGCGAAGCCGGGGCGGGTCGCTAGTATAAAGATAAGTAACAACTTACTTCCTTCCGAAAATGGCAGCCCGATGTAGAGGTGTCGAAGTAAATATGAATCCATCACGTAGCGGAGATCGATACAAGTTGATCAGTTGAGGATTGTATCGCAGCAGGTGCTCTACTATTTCTATCCTGCACGGGGAAATGTTAAAATTAGTATTTACACAGCCATTGATGGTAAGGGTTTACTGTGATTCTTAATTTCATTATACTGAGCACGATATTTCGGCACAGCGCGGCATGACGGTGGGGCACAAGCAACAGTGCCGAATGTTTGAGCACAAGGTGCTTCAGACAGTACCGAAATATCGGTGTCAAGACGCTCGCAACACTGCCGAAATATTGAGGGCAAAACGCTAGCAACACTGCCAAAATATTGAGAGCAAGACTCTATCAACACTGTCGAAATATTGAGTTCAAGACTCTAGTAACAGTGCTGAAATATTGAGCTCAAGGCGCTAGCAACACTGCCGAAACATCGAGCTCAAGGCAACATTGCCGAAATATAGAGCTCAAGACTCTAGCAACACTGCCGAAACATCGAGCTCAAAACAACATTGCCGAAATATAGAGCTCAAGACTCTAGCAACACTGCCAAAACATCGAGCTCAAAACAACATTGCCGAAATATAGAGCTCAAGACGCTAGCAACACTGCCGAAACATCGAGCTCATGGCGCTCGATTGATTTAGAAACATGAAAATACCCACGTTAGTATTGGATTAATAACTGTTAATAGTGAGTTACTAATGCACTAAACTTAGATATCAGTTTTCTTGTCGCCATGCTACCCAACTCTTTCTAAACTGTATAAAACGTTCAACCATCTTTATTAACAAACTTCGCCCAAAACTATCATAAAATAAACATTTGCGATGAGTTTTTAATACTTGAGAGTATCCTTGAGAAACAAGTTGTCTATAGGAAAAGTCGCAAACTCCAACGTTCGTTAGTTCGTTTTCAAGAGAACTCAGGACCGCATCGGGGAATTTTTTGCTACTTAACATACATAAAAGTTTAGAATACTATTAGGGTTTTGCTGTGAAAACACGGAATGGAAATATGTTTTTTTTTTATTTAAGGTGAAAGGGTACCAGAACAGTCGACTACGTTTGTATGGAGAGAGCGCATCCATCCCATACAAACGTAGTCGACTGTTTCCTCCCTGGATAGGTAATGACACTATAGCAAATATTTTCGTTGAATAAAACTTATGACTGCCATGACCATGCCCCTATTTTTTGTTTTGTGAGGAAGCGTCGGTACCCTATCCTCTTAAGTTCAAATCAATGTTCGTTTAATGTATTTTGTATTTTAAAATAATTTCAGTAAGTTCGGCAAGGTATTAACGAATGTAGGGGAGGTGAAATAAACGCAATGATGATTTTTATTTCTGCCCCAAATCTTTTCGATGAGTCGAGTCAGAAATCAGAGATCAGTAATTCCACAATATTACATAAAACAAACAAACAAACAGTCAAATCAGTCAAATAGTACTTATAGAAAAACCGGGGCAGGGCATAACGGATTAAAATAAGTGTTTCAGCCCATTAGAGCTAAACATATCAATATACTTTGTTTTTAGGGTTCCGGACCTAAAAAGGTAAAAAAGGAACCCTTTATAAGATCACTTTTTTGTCCGTCTGTCTTTCTGTCGTTTTTTTCAGGTAACCTGTTTCAAACAACTGCTGGGCAAAGGTTTCCTTTACATCCTTCCAAGCATCTAGGTCCTGGGCTAATCTTGCCCAAGAATAGAATAGAATATCATTTATCTGTGTATATAAAGGTCTTAAAAATACTTTTGTAGGTACATAGTTAACCTGTAGGTGTTTTAATTTTTCGTCATTTTCGAAAAAATCTGTTAATATTAAGAATTAAAAAAACTCTGGAAATCAAGCAAGATTTTAGTTTTTTTTTTTTGGAAAGGTCACCATTTAGTTGTTTCAAGCATTCTGAAGGCCAATTCTCGTAAATAACATTGTTCAAATTACATTTCAATATCATTTCGATTGCATTTCGATTACAAAAAATACACTCAGTCAGTTTTTTTTTGTCAAAAAGCGGAGTATGTGGGTATTTTGTAAGACTTTGAGGGCATTTTTGCAATCGAAATGATATTGAAATGTAATTTGAACAATGTTATTTACGAGAATTGGCCTTCTGATCGTCATGTTTTCCAGGGTCTGCCGCGATTTCGACGTCAGACTTCTATCACCCATTGTGTTTATGTAAAATATTACTAATATTGGTTATATGCACTGCCAAGTTATTAGCACTTATGTAAAAATAATCATACCTGCCATACTGAGCAGCAAGATCGAGCGCGCTCTCCTGCTCATCATTCTTGATGGTGACATCAGCTCCTCTGGCAATGAGTTGATAAACCACTTCAGTGTGACCAAATTGTGCTGCTAGTATTAATGCAGTCTCGTGCATTAATGTCTGTTGGAATAAGATGTTTATTTAAGACAAATAATTTTATGCAACCATCTACCTAGAAGTGATTGTACTACAGGCGATATCGTTCTATCTATACCTAGAAAATGCCTTGTCCTAAATGACTGACTGACGGATCAACGCACAGCCTAAACCGGTGATCGTAGAGACCTGAAACTTGGAGGGTGTGTTCTTTGTATACCGAAGGCATTTGATAAGAAAGGATTTTCCGAAATTCTACCCCTTAGGGGGTTAAAAAGGTGGGCAAAGTTTATATAGGACAATGTGATTCCATGGTCCATTTTTGATTTCTACGCGGACGAAGTCGCGGGCAAAATCTAGTAATCGCTTAATTATCAAGTTAGTTCCATAATTTGTAACCACCAATTTTTTGAACCCTGAAGCTGCATAGGTTCTAGGACTTCTAGGTATACCACAGCTCAGTTAGGCTCTGCGCAAACGGATCACCAACCACAGCCACCGGTGTAGCCAACCACTAGCAGTTCACACGATTTTTCATACATTTTGTAAAAACGCAGCGCACACGTGTACTCGGTGGCGGCCACAATGTGTGAAAAATGTGTGAACTGCAAGTGGCTGGCTACCAGTGGCTGTGGTCGATGGTCCGTTTGCGCTGAGCCTAAGATAACAGGAAGTGCTTCAAAATTAGACTACAAGATTGCCCCATAAAACTTATTAGCAATCAATCAATCCACGTAAGTGTTTGATGACAATCATTCCACGAATTTCCTCTAGGCATTCGTAAACAAACTGACGCACTGTTTAGAAGACAAATTCGCAAGTCATAGGTCGGTTGCATAGGCTTAAGCTTGCACTAATGTCATCGACCTCACAGTCCGGTTCTAGGCGACTAACCACAGAGTTGACCACTAGTCACATTTGTATTCAACACTCTCAGCATACTTACCGAGAATCGTTTGATTTACTTTGATTAGAGTGGTGACTTGGTTACAATAAAAAGATAGGTAATACGAATAAGCATAAACTAAACTATTAGAAGAAGATGTCATAGCTTTCAAAGAGCTGAATAAAAGTACCTATATAAGACATCCTGAAGAAAAATTTATAAGCGTTAAGATCCTGCATGCTCTTATAGGTGCTAAAACTTTTAAGGGTTAGGGCTCTTGCATTTCAGCAATCCTCACTAATATTATAAATGTGAAAATCTGTTTATTAGTCCTATTTTTATTTTCATAAAAATGTGCAAAAGCTTGTGGGATTTATACTGCGATGGGCTACTTTTCATCTTGATCAAAAACGTTTAAGAAATATTCGCGCATTTTAAGGTGCTAGGATTAAGGATTAGGTATGGTTTTTAACTTACCAGCTGATCAATATTAACACGTGGATTGTCATGAGCAAGGAGCATCCGAACGACTTCGGAGTGGCCGTTGAAAGCGGCCAGATGGAGTGGCGTAGCGCCTTTCTTGTCCGTTATGCATGGCGACGCGGGGTTTTCAGCTGATAGGAGTATCCGGACTATTTCTCTGCAAAAACAGGATTAACATAAAATATAACATCACGTGTGTAAGCAAGTCGGTATCCTCAACTTAGAGGAAGAAATTCCAGACTCAGTTTAGAAAATTTATTTTAATTATGTGTAACTCCAGCTGCTAGCAGCTGCTGCTGTCTAAGCAGTGGACTTCTATAAGATAAGATCCAGCTCTTTTCGGAGGATAGCACCCCGTTTCTGGCTGGTCCTGCTTTACAGAACAGGATTTTATAATGTGCTCAAATAAAATTCAGTTCAAATAAGAAATCAAATACTACTAGCACACTTTTTTAGAATCTTTTTCTAGCACACTTTTTTAGAATTTTCTGTGCAGAACAAATTAAAAGTTCGTCTATCAAAATTAAAACGCTACATCACTGATGTAAGTGGTCGTGAAAACAAGTTTAACCGGTGAATATATTTATAAGGAAAAGTCGAAGGTGAGACCTTATAGATCACCATACGCAAATGCAAAAATTTGTGTAACAGTCACGCAAAAACTACTGCATTGATTCCTATTATTAAATTGTTATGTTAGCAAGAGTTTTTATCTCCATATTCCCACGGGACTTTTGAGGGGAAAACCATGGGAGGCAGCTACTAAATCCTAGGGAATAAAATACCCCTAAATTAAATGCTATTAATATTTAACAGGATCAATTAACACGCCTTATTTAATTAACGGTATTAGGTCAAGCAATGACCTTGTCAACACAATTACAGTAAATGACACGCGCCTTAAATGGTTAATATGCGGGCCTTCCTCGCTATTAAAGAGTTTTCGTAGGATATAATATCAAAGTATGCAATTTTTGTGTATATTTCGGAACTACTATACTGGTTTTAAAAGCAACATTATCATCATCATCCAAGCGATGTTCCCGGTTGCATCCCTCTGGTCCGCTTTCCTACTTTTACGCTTCCACTTCGCACGATCTTCGGCATCCTGGTTTGTAAGGCCATTACACGCATATCACCCTTTACGACGTCAAGCCAGCACTTCTTGGGTCGCCTTAAATGGTTAATGTGCGGGCCTTCCTCGCTATTAAAGAGTTTTCGTAGGATATAATATCAAAGTATGCAATTTTTGTGTATATTTCGGAACTACTATACTGGTTTTAAAAGCAACATTATCATCATCATCCAAGCGATGTTCCCGGTTGCATCCCTCTGGTCCGCTTTCCTACTTTTACGCCTCCACTTCGCACGATCTTCGGCATCCTGGTTTGTAAGGCCATTACACGCATATCACCCTTTACGACGTCAAGCCAGCACTTCTTGGGTCGCCTTAAATGGTTAATGTGCGGGCCTTCCTCGCTATTAAAGAGTTTTCGTAGGATATAATATCAAAGTATGCAATTTTTGTGTATATTTCGGAACTACTATACTGGTTTTAAAAGCAACATTATCATCATCATCCAAGCGATGTTCCCGGTTGCATCCCTCTGGCCCGGGGTCCGCTTTCCTACTTTTACGCCTCCACTTCGCACGATCTTCGGCATCCTGGTTTGTAAGGCCATTACACGCATATCACCCTTTACGACGTCAAGCCAGCACTTCTTGGGTCTACCCAGTTTAAAAGGCAACATTATATCGGATAGATATTGCTTTTAAAATATAAATAAAGACCTTTAGACACAGCCAGCGACTTAAATCTATGCTAGTCAGGGCGCCTGTAGTGTCTGGGATAAGTATTAGATAGAGTAGGCTTGCCAAGCAGCTATACCACCTTATCACCTTAAGGACCGTGTCCAGAAGAAAGAACGTGTCAATACATCGAGAGCCAACTAAGCCGCGGATTTAATCACAATGTTTTCCTTCACAACAAGAGCAATGCATTAATTTTTTATAAGAAAAATCCATTGGAGCAAGGCCGGGGTTCTAAGCCTTCAGAATGAAAGTCGAAGTACCTACCACTAGGCCAACACCGCTCTCTGTTCGTATGCTGTATTCTAAAGAATAGCTATTCAAATTGCTATTTATTTTGGTTTAAATCTCTATTTATTTTGGCCTATAATCCTAATCGGTTAAAAATAATCTAACATAGATTGGCTTCCTAATCGGTTGATTATAGATATATTTACAGTATGCCAATTGTATTGTTAAAGGCTTATTGATAAATACGTACATATACAAACAAAAATATTACCTGTGACCATTCAAACAAGCATGATGCAATGGAGTATAGCCATTGTCATCTTGAACGTTAATGCCAGCTCCTCGGCGCAAACTGTAACAAAAAAAGAGAAAATTTATAAATGCAAAAAGATTCGCAGTCGGTAGGATTCGAACCTACGCTCCCAGAGGGAATCTGATTTCTAGTCAGACGCCTTAACCGCTCGGCCACGACTGCCACAAGCGAGACACCGAAAATATCAGTCAGTAAGAAATGTTACATTCACCTTTTGATCATCATAACACGTGTTGTATAATTTCAAGGCTCGAATGAACGTATCAATGGCCTCTAGGAAATGGCCGTCAATAACATTTACAAATTGAAACGTGAAGACAAACAGTTAAACGTGTCTACCGATACCAAAATTGTTTCGCTCTCCAATGTCCCCTAAAATTTTCAGTGTATCTACACTCTGACAATTTTAAGGGACATCTTTACGAATTTTTATTTGACTACTGAAATCATATTTCTCCAAAAATTCTGAAAATACATTGTGTCTTAAAAGAAGGACGCATTTTGAAAAAAAAAATGTTATCTAACAGCTATCAATTCCTAGATTATAAGTTAAAATTTAAACGCTTGTTTAAAGTGGTTAAATAAATTAGACAAAACATTTTGAAGTTTGTCATTCATTCTCCTAAAGGAGGTCAACCGTTATTGTCCTAAAAACGTTCTTGTGATTGTTAAATCTATGATTTCTTCACATGTTCTGGCTTTTAAAGATCAAATAAACCAATATATCTTTGGTTGCGTCTGTGCTATTATTGTGTTCCGTGCACAGCGTTAATCAATTAGATACTACAATATAACTTGTCAAACGTAACGCATTTTAAAAGTAACTTTTGCACGCAAAGCATATCGCCGCCTTGGACGCAAATGTGAACATTCTTTAATTTAGAAGATTTTACAGGAAGCTATTGTTTAGGATATCTTTTGACACTTTACTATAAAAACAGACGCTTTTTTAAGAGAGTGATCTTATAAGGGTTTCTTTTTTCCCTTTTAAGGTATGGAACCCTAAAAAGGAATAAAGCCAGTAAGTATCAAGATCTTATTTCTTTTATTATCCGTTATATGTCCTGATTCTTTCGCGAATACATATTTTCACAAAAAGGTTCTTGCGATTTCGTTCCCTTTCCGGGGTCTGACAGCTTTTTTTTAATCCTCAAAGGGGTAGCAAAAAATATAGAAGTTTACTAAAGGCATATCTAACTAAATTAGGTAAATGTAAGTTGTAGGTGACGTAAGTCTTGGTAACAATGCATTTGCGATGCATAGCTAAATCTTTGACCTAATTATTGTCCTTATCTTTCATCTACGGTTTTTCACGTCATAGACATCATGCAAAGTAAAAAAAACCAAGTGCGATTACCCTAAAAAAGTATTTCTAGCCAAAAAACCCCACAATAGTAGGTAATTATACGGATGTTGTGATGTTGAGTAAAGATCGTTGAAACAAAGTCAAGGCCGCCTCTATCTTTATTCACTATCTCATGACTAACACCGGATACTCCACTATGTTAATTTTATTAACCTGCCAATTTGTTATTAATTTTCATATCTAAATATATCACGTCTAGTTATAAATATAATTACGTGCATGCATATTATAAAAACAAATATTATAACACATAATATAATATAGGTATTTCACGAATAGGGCATTTTCAGAATGAGGCAGATCGCGAATAAGTCCATAATATAATCGACTACAGGTCATTTCGCGAATAAGTCAAATGTTTACTAAACCATAAACACTTTGCCAATAACTTGGTCATCAAAGATTGAATTATTTATTTATCTTTAGAACATACAACAGATCGTATAAACCCAGCCAGCAGCAAACGTCAAAAACATTGGATTTGCTTTATTTAAAAAAGATGTTTGGTTAATTTCTATGACATCAACAAACGATCAAGGCAATAATTCAGAAGAAATCAGTTTACTTTATCGGCGAACCTAAGTTCACTGAAAAACCTGTACGTTTATCGTAAAAATAACAAAGAAAATATCTCTAAAATATCAACACACTATTTCTCAGAAAAAGGAAATTGCGTCATACCGGTCTGCCAACAACCGACAGACTTCAGAGAAGGCCTCAACGGACGGTTGATTTTGAAATTACAATTTTAAGGCCAGCAACATAACCAAAGAAAATACTATGTTCAAACAAAATATTAGTCTTGAATCAACCCATTTAAAAGATTCGTAACGTCCCAACATAATATAATTATAAATTAAAATAGACATGTTTTCTTTTAGGCCTAAAAATATGATTGGCAATTTAACATTTAATGCAACAAGGTCCTTGGTAAGTGACTAACTGACAAGCAAGGCTAAGCCTACATCTGACTAAATCACTACAAAACAACCGTCTAGAAGTGTTTTGCATAGGGGTTCCTCAGATAAAAATACCCAAAGTCAAATCAAAGTTCGCTTGGAGGCTGATGGGGGTTCCTTTTAGTTAGAGCGTCACCATAGCGTCGCGTAGTAGAGCACTAAGGATTTTTGGAAATTAAACCTCTGGTAAGAAGGGGTGATAGTAGTTTAAGTTAAGACTTTAGAATGGATTCGTGGGGATCTACGAAATGGAAACGTCAGAAAATTCAGATTCTTCTGTGATATATCAGACAGTAAGTCCTTTCGAGCGGATAACTTAATAAATAATACTCACCTATCACTAACCAGAAGTTTTTTCGTCTTAATCCACTTTCTTTTACAACTGTACCTAAAGTCCATTACCGAGTTAGATATCTGTTTACCAAAATCAACCCCATCACAACAGTTCACCGGCTTTTCGGCCAATTCAAACATTATAACACTAAATCAGAACTAGCACAATCGCAAGTTCAAATAAAACTAAAATAATTCGACAAACAAATTATTTACTACCGAAAAATTACTTCCACGAGGAAACAATTTTACTTTTTCCTTAAATACAACATTTTTAAGCAATTTGCAGACCAATTAAGGATTCACTTTAGTCATCACTGAACATATTGGTATGGATCAAGCTGTGGTTTACAAAGCACTAAACGGAATTCGAGTCAAAATAAAAAACTATAAAGTTCCAACAGTTTTTAGACCATAACTTATTCACGTATCAACACTGAGCACACTAGCCTAAAGTCTGCTGTGGTTAGCAAAGCACTACACGAAAACCGGTCGGCCATACAAAAAGCCAAAACAAAATAGAAATGCCTGGCAAGGGCGATAGATACAAAACCGTAATGATAATAATACGCGGTAAGTGAGCGATATGGTATCGCTTGATAAGATTTTAGAAGTGGATCAAGGAAATGCAAAATTTTAAGCATAAAATTATAAATACAACACTAATTTTTATTTTTAAACTAGCTGTCCTGGCAAACGTTGTTTTGCCATAGAATAGAATAGTGTTCGATTTCAAGACCTTACAAATATCGACAAAAAATTTCATACAAATCGGTTCAGCCGTTTAGATGGAGTTTGGTGAAAATTTTATGTATTTAGGGATAAGTAAGTACTTAGGTACATTTTTGATAATCTTAGTAGTTTGGAATAGTTTGTATAAAGTATGAAATCACAAGAATGGATATAATATTTGAGATTTAGAAGGTCCGGTCTACAACATACACAAAACAGACAGAAGTATCAGGCTGTTACGTATATGTAATGCTAATGAAGGTAATTTCCAACTCCTACCAGCTTCTACTCTACTGCATTTGTGTAGTCGTACAAAACTTATAAAATAGGAAAACCCGATGTCTCAGTTCATGTGGGAAGAATGAATCAGGAACAAACATAAACAACGTTCTTACTGAGAACACAAAAGACATTTTTATTGAGACAAGAAAGAGACATATTGGTGACTTCCAAAACTCCTCATGCTATTACAAATATCCTGCTTGATTTCTCAATCTGTTGAGAAATCAGACAGGATATTTGAACTAACAACGCTCATAGCCCGAAGTCAGGGGCGATTTAAACACGTCCAACCAATGTTCATTACTCAGCGAGAGCGTAGGATTGCCTAACACGGTTTTTCCTGTACAATTTCTAATTAAATTAGCTGCCTACATAATTCTACTTTCGGCAAAGTTGCATCTTCAAACTTATAAAATAATCTATATAAAACTTCGAGACACTAGTACAAATAAGATTCATAATTGTGATTTTAAATCTAATGCAAGGACCGCCGACCTTATTTTTGAAGATCTGCCATCTTCTGATGATTATGATGAATGTAAGGCTGCCATCAGATGAACTGCATCGCAGCGACTGCGCGCCGTCGATTTTTATTTAACTGCATGCAGTTGTATGTTCGACTTCATACAGTCATGATATTATCAACTGCACACAGTCGGCTGCAGTCGTGTGAAGTCAATATCAACTGCATACAGTCGTGCCTTCGACTTTAGCCGACCGCGCGAAGTTGAAGGCACGACTGTATGCAGTTGATATTGACTTCACACGACTGCCGCCGATATTTGGTAAAACAAAAATAAAAGAAAACATTCAAATAAAAAGAAAGCTTTCTACGGATAGTGGTTCAATGGCATAGCATTTATATGCACTTGTACGCCTAGACAAATGCCGTCAAGAATTTTTAAAACGGTTATTATTTACATTGTAAACAATAAATGTAAACTTCTCAAATTACTGACACAACTAACCAAAATAAACATTACAATTAGAGCATGTAACAGTAACAAACAAACTTAGTTAGTACTAATAAGACCCCGTTTTAATACTTATTTACTAAGAATTTAAGATGATTATGACGAATGTTGTTCGTTCAATGAACTAGCTTTTTGTTACAGCTGTTTCCCAAGAGTTCATTGTTTTATAAGAGTGTCATTATCTTGATGAAAATTTACGTAAACACAATATGAATTTATATATGTTTTTTAGTAATGAATTTCTTGGAAGTTTAATGGATTGGTTATTTTGTTTCGCTTTTATTAGTTTCACTTGTATGTTTGCTTGTATGTAACCGATTCTTTTGGGCTCGATTTTGTTTGTATTGGGTTTACCGCCGCTTATCATTAGGTAAGATAGCGATTAAATTCTAGTCTAGGTAAAGTTTGGTATTTATTAATATAAAAAAAACTGGTTGCCTGTAAAGTCGGTATACGGGCGAAAGTTTTACGTGACAACAACTGTGCTCGAGTGGAAGGGACGCGTGTCTTTCACTTTTTATGTCTGTCTCTCTCGCTCTTAGGCGGGCTAACCATGCCCGCGTGCCTCTCACTCGCTCTCATTGTGAGCGCATAACGTCAGCGGAGCGTAACGCAGTTTCTTGAAGTGTCACCCGGCAAACCAATTTATAAAACGTTGTCACGTCAAAATATAGCCATCTTTTAAAACATAAAAAATATAGTGGTAAGTATATAATATAGACATATTGGGCGCTCTTTAAAAAATAACAAATAAATGACGACATGTTATGGTTTTCCTCCCTATTGCATGACTCTTTGTTTACTGGGATGATGATCAATGACATATCGGTAGTGGTACCGAATTAATGTTATAATAAACTAGCGACCCGCTCCGGCTTCGCACGGCTATATTATGCATGTATTATACCTAAAAACCTTCCTCTTGAATCACTCTATCTATTATAAAAAACCGCATCAAAATCGGTTGCGTAGTTTTAAAGATTTAAGCATACAAAGGGATATAGGGACAGAGAAAGCGACTTTGTTTTATATTATGTAGTGATCATTGATCTATGTATCTATATTATTGTTATTATACAGCTGAAGAGTGTATTTGTTTGTTTGTTTGAACGCGCTAATCTCAGAAACATTTTTGTGTTGGATAGTCCATTTGTCGAGAAGGGCTATAAGTACGCTATTTTATATTGCGATATTCCCACGGGATCGGAAGTTACGCGGGTGAAACCGTGGAGCGCTACTAGTCCATAATAACGCTAAAAGTTTGTTTAAGTATTTCTTTGGTTGAATGCTCTAATCTCAAGAACTGTCGAATTGAAAAAATATTTTTGTGTTGAATAGACAATTTATCGAAGAAGGTATAAGCTACTTTTAATTTTTTTTTCCACGGGATCGAGACTTAGGGGCGCAGCAAGTAACGTAATAAAATTCAATTTTCACGATTACTTGGTATATTTCGTCTGCCTGTAGATAAAACTCCAAAACCTACTTACCTAATTATACAGTCACGATTTGAAGACACCGAAACTGTACTACGGTTTAAGTAGTAACCTTACTAGGTATGTTAGTTGTTAACATTCATGTTCAAACAAACAAAAATAGATCAACTCTAACAATAATGGAACTCAACTGTGGTCTGACGTCAATCATTAATCCAGTTAGGTATGAACATTACTCAAATAAATAACTCGGTCAACATAAATTACATTAAAATCAACACTGTAGCGTTAAATTGAGTGAAATTAAGGATAGGCCAGTTATCAAATTAGTTACTATGTTATTAATAGATGTTCCTATTTACTACTAGCAACGTTCCGCGGTTTCACCCGTGTAAGTCCCGATCCCGTGGGAATATCATGATAAAAAGTAGCCAATGTTATTTATAGTAATCTTTATACTAAGTTTCATTAAAATCGAACAAGTGGTTTCGGAGCTTTATCGTTGTAAACAAAACAACACAAAAATATTTCATCTTTATAATTTACTAGCGACCCGCTCCGGCTTCGCACGGCTATATTATGCATGTATTATACATATAAACCTTCCTCTTGAATCGCAACTACGCAACGGATTTTGATGCGGGTTTTTTTAATATATTAAAAAAACCCGCATCAAAATCCGTTGCGTAGTTTTAAAGATACATAGGGACAAAGAGCGGGAAACGATTTTGTTTTGTACTATGTAATTAGAAAAGTAGATAGACTAGATGTACCAAGATTTTTATAATCAATTAAATATTATAAAATTAATAGGTACTCTACTGACTGCGTTTCTATCTTCTGTCTTTACTTAATGTCCGGTCGGCGTCAGAATTGCAGACAAACCTTAGAGCTCCAAAACTACCAGAAATAGTCACTGTGGCCGAAATCGGTCAAGGAGACATCATCATCATCTTAATAGAATGTTTTCAACTAAAGCAAGATTCTAATGTCTTGCTCGAGTTCAAGTTTAAAGCCTTTCAACTAATAAATTTATAGATAAATACTATTAGAATAAAAACATTCCAATAATAATAATTTTAGAACTCTACGGTGGGTCTCCAATTCTGACTTTGACCGTACCTACAAATAAAATACTATAGAATCGGTTTAATCAGGGTCAATTTATGTAAGCTGCATTTTATTGTGTCGCCCTTGATCCCACCCGCATAAATCCCATTCCCGTGGGACTATCAACATAAAAAAATCCCATTTCCAATATCGGTTTTTAGAATATAAGCTAGCTTCGCTTCGTGGCAATGTTTTATCAAAATACGTTTAGTTAATTGATTAGCCGTGATTATGAAACACATAGGCATAATTTCAGCAAAGTAGTTAGTAATTCAAAAGCTAGAGAAAAAGAAAAGTACAAACCGAATCATCCATTTAAAAAACGTAATCGAGTACAAATATTTTCCATCTTCAAAACAATTCGATAATAAAAACTTCATTTTGTTAGACAAACACTCACTTCACATTCGCGGACATGCGGTCCAGTTCCATCGTTTAAAACCTATCGATTATTAATAGAAATATCGATTTAAAATTTACATAAAGGCGAGCATAGCAGTGAGATAGCGGGCTGTGACTAAATCGAATGATTCATTCGAGTCAACAAGTTGGTTAGTTTGGTTGCGGTATATTTTTTTGAATGTAACTGTTCCGGGCCTGTGGCCTAATTAGTATGTGAAAACTGGCCATTATTTTAAGCTTACTTTTTACTTTGTTGTTATCTTTATCACTATCACTACATAGTATAAAACAAAGTCACTTTCCGCTGTCTGTCCCTATGTATGCGTAGATCTTTAAGACTATGCAACGGATTTTGATGTGCGGTTTTTTTTAATAGATAGAGTGATTCAAGAGGTAAGTATGCTTAGATCTTTAAAACTACGCAATGGATTCTGATGCGGTTTTTCAAATAGATAGAGTGATTCAAGAGGTAGGTTTCACTACATAGTATAACCATATGAGGTATAACACAAAATCGCTTTCCGCTGTCTGTCCCTATGTATGCTTAGATCTTTAAAACTACGCAACGGATTTAGATGCGGTTTTTTTTAATAGATAGAGTGTTTCAGGAGGTAAGTTTCACTACATAGTATAAAACAAAGTCGTTTTCCGCTGTCTGTCCCTATGTATGCTTAGATCTTTTAAGACTATGCAACGGATTTTAATGTGCGCTCTTTTTTAATAGATAGAGTGTTTCAGGAGGTAAGTTTCACTACATAGTATAAAACAAAGTCGTTTTCCGCTGTCTGTCCTATGTATGCTTAGATCTTTAAAACTACGCAACGGATTTAGATGCGGTTTTTTTTAATAGATAGAGTGTTTCAGGAGGTAAGTTTCACTACATAGTATAAAACAAAGTCGTTTTCCGCTGTCTGTCCTATGTATGCTTAGATCTTTAAAACTACGCAACGGATTTAGATGCGGTTTTTTTTAATAGATAGAGTGTTTCAGGAGGTAAGTTTCACTACATAGTATAAAACAAAGTCGTTTTCCGCTGTCTGTCCTATGTATGCTTAGATCTTTAAAACTACGCACCGGATTTAGATGCGGTTTTTTTTAATAGATAGAGTGTTTCAGGAGGTAAGTTTCACTACATAGTATAAAACAAAGTCGTTTTCCGCTGTCTGTCCTATGTATGCTTAGATCTTTAAAACTACGCACCGGATTTAGATGCGGTTTTTTTTAATAGATAGAGTGTTTCAGGAGGTAAGTTTCACTACATAGTATAAAACAAAGTCGTTTTCCGCTGTCTGTCCCTATGTATGCTTAGATCTTGAAAACTACGCAACGGATTTAGATGCGGTTTTTTAAATAGATAGTGATTCAAGAGGAAGGTTTTGGTATATAAAAAGACTACCACGCGTACGAAGTTGCGGGCAACAGCTCGTCTTTAGATAAAAAATAGAGAGAAACTCATCAAGAAATCTTTGAAACTATATAAGAGCTACGAGTCTAAAACTTCGCATGGCGGTTTCTTTTAGAAGTAGGGGGGAGCACTAACGATTTTTGGAAACTCAACCTCTAAAGGGGTAAAAAAGGCTGATATAGTTGTTAATAGTAACTCTTATGTATTTTGTGTTTGAGGAAATCCATATCACTCATAAAGAAACACTAACGTATGTAGTGTATAATATTATTAATAGGTGTATGTTAATATAAGTTTAAGTATTTCGTTTATAATATCTATTTTAAGTAGGTATTTATCACTACATAGTATAAAATAAAGTCACTTTTCGCCGTCCCTATGTCCCTTTGTATGCTTAGATCTTTAAAACTACGCAACGGATTTTGATGCGGTTTTTTTAATAGATAATGATTCAAGAAGGTTTATATGTATAATACATGCATTATATAGCCGTGCAAAGCCGGGGCGGGTCGCTAGTAACTCTATAAAATAGTGTAGCTGATCTGTGCGATCGCACATAGGGTTTTATTTGTCTGTTAATAGATATAATAGACCAATGATTATGATACGCAAGATAGGGTATTTTTGCCTACAATTAATAATACTTACTGGTAAATCTCGTTAATCACCTTTAGTATTGACTCCTTCTTCATAACTATTTAAAAAAATATTAACACCAATGTCTCTCGCTAGAAGCAAGAGAACGGTATCGCGCCACTGTCAAATGTAACACGAATCTGTATAGTTCAAAAGCAGTTATTGGTAGGTGGTGTATAGAGATTTGTGATTCACAAAAACCAAGGAACCGGTCTCAGCAAAACGGAAATTGTGCGAAATAACTCAATAGATCTGACGAGTAAGCAACAATAATTTGAATTTAATGTAAAAGCTTTTATTCAACTTCCAATGTATGTATGTATGTTTGTTCGGTTGGAATCTTGCAATTTAATTAATGATTCACTGGAAGGTACGCGTACGTGATGTAAAACGCATGATGCTACTATGTGTCGCAGAAATAGTCTAGCCTTAAGCTATCTTGCATACCTACCGAGTTTCATCGTAATAGGTTCAGACAGTGGTTTTTGCGTGAAAGAGAGGAGTAACAACCATACGCACATATTTTCACCTTCATAATATAATTATAAGGATAATTAACTAATTAGCATTCTAAATTAAAAGGACGCAATGAGGAAATTAGGCACAAGGCGGAGCTTCATCTGCGCCCGCGCACCGCGCGTGTTTGGAAGGTCGGGGAATACCAAGCAGAGCGTGACGAGTAGGTATTTAAATCAAATTGGTTTGTTACCAAAACAAGTCTGTGTTGAAATTTATTTAAATAAAGTCACACTATTAGAAAACCTTCACCTCTTAAAGTTTGACTGGTACCTACTTAAGTATCTATTGAATCATAAACTTTACTATAGGTATTATAACATTACTGGCGACCCGCTCCGGCTTCGCACGGCTATATTATGCACGTATTATACATATAAACCTTCCTCTTGAATCACACTATCTATTCAAAAAATACATACAACCGAATTGAGAACCTCCTCCTTTTTTTGAAATCGGTTAAAAAAATCGCATTGGTTGCGTAGTTTTAAAGGTCTAGGCATACATAGGGACAGACAGCGGAAAGTGACTTTGTTTTATACTATGTAATGATTAAGGGCACCTAGAGTACCTACTACTTTTTCCAGCACATACTGAATTACAACAATGAAAGTGTTTCAGACACCCTGTTAAATTAATAGACGTGAAGCATACGTAAATCCAGAAAATTTCAATAAAGATCCAGGTCGTTCTTAATATGGTCATAATTAGTCTAGAAATAACGACAGACTGACATCTCTATTATCTGATTAGCAAAAAGCCATGAAACTTATTGACGGCATACCATTAATAAACGTAGATCCAGCAGTTAACCTTAATTGTTTGGAACACGCAAAGAATGTTTTGATATCAAGACCTAAAGGCCTTTGTTGAAATACTCACTTTACAGTCGCTTGCCTGAAATATTTCGACGATGCTATTAACATACCGGCTTAAACCGTGTAAAGCAGAATTATTTAGGATTATTAATTTAAGAACGACGAAGTCCAAACCAAAGATTTTGATAAAGCGTTTGAGACTGTCTCAAAACATCGGTAGAGCTTGTAGTGACCAACTCAAGTAACTTCGTAGGCAGATAGTAAATAAATACAAATTGGCATACACAAATGGCAAAAAAAACTCTAAATTAGAATTCAGCCAAGGTACCTACAAGATATTCGCGATAAGATGACCATCTCAATCAAAGTTAGTAACAGCAGAGAATAGGCGTGAATCAACAGCAAAGTTATTGGGCTAGGGAGATATGATCCAAATGCTTTTATTATCAAAACAACATCTGGCAATCAGGACAGGGCCAGTTTGTTAACTTAAACTGGGTACCTACTGATAACTGGATCCGCCCACTTTAATCGTTTGAAAGTATTTATTGGGAAACTCGATAGCGTATTTACACGACAAGCTCTTGATTATACTTCTACAACTTGTTACTTAACTAAAGAGTTTTGAATAGAAAGGAGAAACAAGACAAATCATTTTTCAAAGTGTACCTACTTAAGACACGATTTTTCGTAAAGAAAACTCCATTATCATGATGACGTGGCGCTCTTATCCACCCAAAGCACTTCGCCTTTGTTCATAATAATTCAATACCGAACTCATAGCATCGGCTTTCCCCTACTCGAAGTTTCAGAGTTTCTGAAGCACGTATTGTCTCGAATGCATATTATTGACGTTTTCGGCACATACGGAGTTGCGTTAGAAGATAATCTCAACAAAAGTTCAACGTCTCCACATCGATATTGGCGTCTGGCCAGCTTCCAAATACTCCACTTTAATGGTTTAACTTACCTACCTACCTAATTCCTTAAATAGAATATTTGGTTATGTTTATTTGAACAATGCCACAGCATTTGTATTTGGCTAACTAAAGAACCAATGTTGTGGGGAACCAATTAATACTATTGCATGTTTTCAGTAGCTCCAACATTGCTTCAGAACGCCTGTCAAGGCGTAGGTCCTAGTTGCAATCACTGGTAGTAAATAGGCCAAGCCCGGTACAACTCTCAACAATTAGTGCGCTAAACCACTACTATGCAAGAAAAAGAAGCTGGAAAACTAAACTCGACGATCCAGGTGGCACAATGGTCACCATGCCGGACTGCCAAACACAGGGTTGCGGGTTCGATTCCCGCCTCAGACAAGTATTTATGCATATTTGTCTGTGGTCTGGTTGTTTCTACGTATTAGAGGTAAGTATATATTTACAAAAGAAAAGTGAATCTATTATAGTAATGTATCCAATGTCTAGCCCCCATAACACAATTCTAGTTACTTAGCTTGGGGCTAGATGGCGATGTGTGGAATGTCCTGCAATATTTATTTATTTATTTAATTATGGATATAAAACAAATACCTACAAGGTTCTTTCACAAATTTCATTAATGAGGAAGAACTAATTGTTCAAGTATGTTTCGCAAGCATGAGGAAGTTTAATTGAACTAATTTGAGGAACTTTGCTAGGTCACAAACACGATTTTGTATAATAAGATACGTTTTTAATTAAACAATTAATAAATTAACAACACAATACAGCCTCTAAGAAATGCCGGTTAAACTAAAGGGACAGGTCTATAAAACCATCATTAGACCTGTCCTTTTGTATGGTAGTGAGGCGTGGCCGGTACTTGAGCGACATAAGCAGGAGCTGCGTGTCACGGAGATGAAGATGTTGCGCTGGATGTGTGGAGTGACGCGAAAGGATCGCGTCAGGAACTCCCGCATCCGGGGCAGCCTTCATGTCCGAGACATTGCAGATAAATTGCAAGAATGTCGCCTACGCTGGTACGGTCACGTCTTGCGAAAGCCGGCTAGTTACGTGGGGAACAAATGTCTTGCCATGGCGCCTCCGCCGGGCCGTGGCAGACTGGGTAGACCCAAGAAGTGCTGGCTTGACGTCGTAAAGGGTGCGTGCAAATGGCCTTACTAACCAGGATGCCGAAGATCGTGCGAAGTGGAGGCGTAAAAGTAGGAAAGCGGACCCCGGGCTCCCGAGAGGGATGCAACCGGGAACATCGCTCGGATGATGATGACAATACAGCCTCTAAGAGTATACCTCTTGAACATATCTTGAGCCTCTAAGAGTAATCATTAAATATTAAAATCATAATAAAACTTTCTACAATTTTAAAGCACCCTAAGCAATTTTAAAGTGTTTTTTGTATATAAACCACAAAAAAGAAAACCGCAGTCTGGCTCATCACAGAAGAATCAATGACTCAAAACGCTGAGTGTCGATTAACACTAAGTATTGTAAACATTTTATAAAATTTAATGGGAAATGAATTGACACACACCTTTCAAATTGTGCGACCAAATCATATAGTTTTTATTTGGGAGGACAAAGTCAGCGGATGGCACACTTCACATTCTGATGTGAGTTAAGAGTTACTTAGAGGGGCTTCCAAGCAAACTATGCTACATCTCTTGACCTGCCCCTCCAACCCTAATAGCTGTACATTGGCTGACCTGATGTCAGCTAATAACAACGCCAAAGACCTGGCAGCACACTGGAGTGGGCGGACCTCCTACCTTCCCCCGATTCACCCGACCGACCGACCGACATGTCCGGGTTAATTTTTTACCAGTTTATACAGTTTGAGGCTCGAAATACCGCTCAGACCAACAACGAAATTCATACCTAAATGAACTGGTATTTCCCTTCCTAGCAGTAAAATAGAAAGAATCTAATCTGCTCAATACCAGCAATTTGAGTGTGGGTTGTGGGTTCAATTTCTGCCTCAGACAAGCGTTTATGCTTAGATATTTGTCTGTGGTCTGGTTGTTTCTATGTATTAAACACAATATTTATAAAAGATAAATATTTAAGTAATACAATTTTACAATTTCTAGTACTTAGCTTGGGGCTAGATGGTGATGTGTGGAATGTCCTGCAATATTTATTTATTTGTTTTATTTATGGGTTTCTATGTACTCAGGCGCCGATTAGCTCCTATTTCGTTCACGGTATTCTATCCCTGATTAGAAGGCCGAACAGCTTGTATGTTATGTTCTGCCAAAGCAACATTGATGCTTCAACCAAACTAGGTTTTATTGAGGAAGTCTTACTGTGTTCCTAAATACATTGTACTGGAGGAAAAGTACAGTTATTTCTAGACAGTTAGGTACTCGAAACTAAGCCTGGTCAGTAGTGATTGACTTTTTTAATGAATCCAAACACTTAACAAATTGTGAGGTTTCGTGGCTTTGAATGACATACAACTATTAGTGTGTATTTTGTGCATTTATGGGTATGTGAGATCTTATAACAATTAATGAAATTTTTAACTGACGAAGGGAGGTTCATAATTTGTTAAGTATAATTTATTTATTTTGTTTCAAGTTTATGTTTTTATGATGGGTTTAATGCTTAATTAAGTGACATGTTTGATTTATGTTATACCTACTCACTTACATGTTTAAAATTTACTTCCATAGAAATTACTTTTGAATACCCTATGTAGTGTAAGTAGCTACATTTTTTTTCTACAGTTAAAGCTTAATATCTATTTTATTGATTATTTATTTAAGCAGCAAGGACCTTAATTTAATGTAGGTACCTACTTAAAACAATTTAGTGCCTCCATAGTAGGGACCTACTTAAAATATTTTTTCAAATTTTCTCCCATTTACTTAACTTATCTATCTCCTCACACAAACTTCTTAAACACCTAAGATTATAACAACGCCCAATACATTTTATCTACAATATAGCAGCCAAATACCAAAGAAACACAAGATAAAAACCGAAAACAATAGAACAATATCTTTGTTATTATAACAGTAAAAGACATTAATTATCCCTAACAAAGACAGAAAACAAAACAGGGTTATTTCTAGCAATAACTATCACAAAATATTTAATAAGTAAGTTGTTGTGGAGAAGAAATTTTCCTGAAACATGAAAGGCTGTACCTACCTGGTAAATGGACCACTCCTTTTGAAAATTTGACCGACTATTTTTTCGACGGTTCTCCGATCCCCTTCGCGGGCCGCGTCCAATAATTCCTGTCCTCTACCCATGACTCCATCAAATATTGTCACCACTCACAAAAACAACACTGAATTAAATTCATTATAATTTTTACACTAGATTTCACACACACCTTACGCTTACAACTTCATTGATCGCGCCGCCATATTTGTGGTTTTTGACATAACTTGAATGAGATGTCAAGTTAAGAGTGAAAAGTCTTGCGCTTCGTGTGATTTCGTTCAAGATGAGTGAACGAACAACATTTTTGTGTCAAAGTATTCGGGTTCTATTTCTAAAATTCTAAAAAAGTTATTCCCAAGAAACTTGAATAATAACGGTATTCCTCGTAATTTAATTAATCTTTCATATAACTTCAAGAATTTTGATAGCACATTGATGGGTCTTCACTAAAGACCTCTCTCAAATTCTAAATGATCAAGATCATAATCGCACCATAATTTGTACCCGATTGCAAGGAAAGGGTTATGTTTTATGCTGTATTTCCTGTTTATGAAGTTTGTGTATATTTCTGTTCTGTGATTAGGAACGCTGAGGTTTTGTTGAAGATTTTGTCACCATAGTTTGTCACTTACCCACCTTACCCAGCACATACCGGGTGACTTGATAAAATAAATATAGGTACAGTTGAGAACCTGAAATTGTGTTTCTAAATTCTAAATAAATGTGTTCTTCGTTTTGTATCTTATATGTATTGCATTCTAACTTTTTACTCTTTTTCACATCTTGTGTTTTGTGATTTTGTGTTAGTTGCGGTTGTCTGTAAGACTGTATAAGCTGTATGTCTTTTGTCTGCCCTTTTATAAGTATAAACCAGAAAAAGTAACCGTTAACTGTTGTTGTCAGTGTCAAATAGCGGTAAACGACATAGTATTTAAATTCTCTTTGGTAAACGATTGCGGGTGGACGAAAAAATAAGTTGTACATTTATTTTTTGTTTCTCCTGTATTTGCAAATAATTTGCCCTTCGATAATGTTATAAGCGTAAAGTTCATTGTTCTATTTGTTTATAAAAAGTAACTAATCGTTTATTTCTTCTGATAGAAGTAATTTAACAGTGATCGAAATGTTGGTTGTGTGTTTGTTTTGATAGTCAGCTGATTTTCATCTTGCTGAAAAAAAAAAATACTGAAGCTACACAACAGAAGGAAATAAAAATGTATGCTAAATACTCTTCATTATTGTGGATTTTGTTGGGATATATCTCTTTTTGTGATGTTGCTGCTTCGCAGGGTAAGTTTTCCTATTATATTTCCTTAAACCTACATAAATTATGTTGGTACTTACTTAGGTACTGTTATTATTTACCTATGCCTATACTTACGTTAAACAACTGCGGTCTCACTTTTTACTTTCCAACTATCTTTACATAGTGTTCACTTTAACAGAATACCCTGTGTGAATTCATGTTCCTGCCGGAACTGCTGGAACTGTAATTTAGACTATTGTACTATCATTATAGGTATACACTAGCTTTTGCCCGCGACTTCGCCCGCGTAAAAGTCGAAAATTAGAAGTAGATTGAACCAAGGAATCACACAGTCCCATACAAACTTTGCCCCTTTTTCACTCCCTTACGGGTAGAATTTCAGAAAATATTTTTTTATTGTATGCCTACGTTATACAAAGAACACACCCTCCAAGTTTCAGGTCAATACGATCAGCAGCTTAGGCTGTGCGTTGATCCGTCAGTCAGGACAAAAGCATTTTATATGTATAGATTAATTAATTAAGAGCCTACACTGTCCCATTGCAGGGCAAAGGCTTCTCTGACTTTCTTCCATTTATCACAAACTGTGACTATTGTACACCAGTCAGTCAGGAGTCAAACTAATACCGGTGTAGGTAGGCATACTTATGAAGCTTGACCAATGACCACCCAGTCAGCACAATGGTCATCATGCTGTACTACCAAACTGTGTTTGGTGGTTGCGGGTTCGGTTCCCGCCTCATGCAAGTAATTTATGCTTAGATATTTGTTTGTTTCTATGTATTAAAAGTATATATTTACAAAAGGAAAGATATAAGTAGTATATCCATTGTCTAGCACCCATAACACAAGTCTAGTTACTTAGCGTGGGGTTATATTTATTATGTTAGCCTATAGTGTCCCACTGCAAGGCAAAAGCCTCTAACATCTTTCCAAGCATTTCGGTCCATATAAAGCTAAAAATGAAAATTTTGTTACAGATATAAACATAACAATACCTCTAAATAAAACTATTAAAGCCTGGGATAAACAGATCTACGAAGGTTTCATAAATCTAAACCATTCCTCAGTACTTCAAGTCAACTTTTCGAGCCTTAAAAAGGACAATAATATCGCTTTTATAATATTTCAAGTACATAGTCATATTTATAATGTTACATTGTATAAGAATGTGTATATAAATGGTTCGTATGGCTCAGACGTTGGCTTGTATAGTGAGATTGGGGACAACTTGGATACATTTTACGTTACAAATGACAATAACATGATGGATCTCAAATTACTCATATCAGTACAGGGATATCTACGGAAAGGTATGTTCGAGGGTTTTATATCTAGACTCAGTCTGGACGGAGTTTATCCATTTTAAAAATTGTTATTTTGGCC
Source organism: Idaea aversata (assembly GCA_907269075.1). Taxonomy (NCBI): domain Eukaryota; kingdom Metazoa; phylum Arthropoda; class Insecta; order Lepidoptera; family Geometridae; genus Idaea; species Idaea aversata. The sequence goes on from OU026103.1 coordinate 6,542,242, forward strand.
ATTGGTACACTGCCGGCCGGGATTCGAACCCGCGACCATCAGAATGAAAGTCAAGGTATCTACCAATAAGCCAACACCGCTCACCGCTCAAACGTATAACTTCTTAAGTATAACTTTTCACGTCTGGTAATTCACTCACTCACCCATTTTGACGTGATAACGTTTTATAAATTGGTGAACACCTGCCAGTTCAAAAAAGTGTGACGTCACACGTCGTTACTGGAACGCCTCATCGACCCCCGCCGCCCCCTCCACCGCCACCGCCGCCGGCCGCGCCTCCGCCCCCCACCGGCCCATGTATTCTGTCTCTGAGCCAACGATACTTTGATAGTTGACAAGGTAACTATAGCAACGTTTTATAGTTGCCATAGTTACCATCAATGTTTTCTTATGACGTTATCACGTAAAATTATCGTCCGGAAACAGACTTTACAGACAACCACTTTTTTTTTTTAAACTTTCGGTAGTAGGTACTTAACTGTACTGTCCTCTAGTACTTGGCTACTGTACTTATCTTACCCTAAAGCAAAGTTTAACAATTTGAAGTCTAGGAATTTCAACTGTACAATCAGGCAAAAAAAGGTTTTATTGTTTCTTTTATTTTAGTCCAGTTTTTGTTTGCAACAAATAGGCCGAGGAGTGCTTTTTATGAAATTTGGTGTGAATGAAGATACAATGAACTCATGGGAGAAACATTAAGCTTCCTTCTATCCCTATATTCTCATAGGAATCATTAATTTATTTTAATTATTTTTTAAGATTTAAGTCCTTTAATTCGAGCAGTTAAGTTAAAAACATTCAAATTATATCAATTATTTTAAAACTACTTCTACTTTTGTCGTCGATTGTATTATGTACAGTCGGAATACCAATTACCTGAACCCCACGTGACCCAGAGCTCACTCGTACATCTGTAAGGTGTAGAGTAATGTTACCTGATTCTGTTTTATTTAAATTTTTATTATATTTTTAACATTAAATAATAAAATACAATATCTCTACTAATATTGATAATATCTCTACTAATATTATAAAGCTGAAGAGTTTGTTTGTTTGTTTGAGCGCGCTAATCAGGAACTATTGGTTCGAATAAAAAAATATTTTTGTGTTGGATAGTCCATTTATCGAGGAAGACTATAGGCTACTTTTCATTTTGATATTCCCACGGGATCAGGACTTACGCGCGTGAAACCGCGGAGCGCAGCTAGTACAATATGAAAAAAATAACAAAATAGGTAAATACTTACTACATTTTATACAGATGTGCGAGTGAGCTATGGGTCACATGGGGTTCAGCTAATTGGTATTCCGACTGTACATATTGATCAACCGGCCAGCGGGAATATTTTATGTTAGTTAGTTTCAATGATACAGCCAGAAATTTCAGAATGTTATTCCAATTCATCAATCAACCTATACTATTTCTTTTAAAAAATATATTTAAATGTTAATTTAATTTCAGATCCTATCCCTGGAGGATGTAACATGGAGTTAAATGTAGAAATTTCTCCCTTATTGATCACATCACATAATAAAGATTACATCACGGTTGAGTTTCCTCCTGCACAAATATATTCTGATGTAGACTGTTTGAAAGTCGATGACATAACGCATGAGTTATATATGTTGTATTTGACAGAGCAAGAGTTGGGACCTGATGAATACTTCGCCGCTATACGCAACATGACTATAATTTCACGTATTAAGAAGATTGGTAGACTAGTAAGTAACATTTGTTCACATGTATTCACATATTTTGAAGATTGGTAGACTAGTAACATTTGTTCACATATATTCACATATTTTGAAGATTGGTAGGTTAGTAAGTAACAAATTGGTAGACTATTAAGTACTTAACATTTTTTCACATATTTTGAAGATTGGTAGATTAGTAAGTAACATTTTTTCACATATTTAGAAGATTGGTAGAATAGTAAGTTACATTTTTATCGCTCCTGCTACATTGTTCAAACATTCTAAAGATACCACCTCAAAATTCCAGGTTTATTACATAAGCAAGTCAAGACGATTTTAACGATACCTCATTGGTTAATAAATGCTAGTAGTAACCTACGCCTACGCACAAACATAACCCTGCCTTTTGACTTCGTCGCAGTCGGGTAAAAACCAAACTCATACTGACTATGTTAGCTGGCGTAATACATACATCATACAAAGTCTACTTTGATAAAAACATAGGCATTTTTGAAGTCCTCGACTGTGTGTCATTGTTTATGAGGCTCGTGACTCCCACGCACAAAACAACGAATTTCATTATATTATTTTTTATTATCATCAATGATTAATTAACCAATTATTTGTATAACACATGAAAATAGTTCAACGCCATTTATCAGTATGACTTATTTGACTTATTTGGTATTGGTATGACTGTTATTGAAGTTGACTAATACTTAGATACTATTTAAATAAAATATATGACTGTAGTAGACTATAAGTACATAGATTTTTTTAAATAATATTGCAGGTCATTCCACACATCGCCATCTAGCCCCAAGCTAAGTAATTAGACTTGTGTTATGAGTGCTTGATAACGGATATACTACTTATATACTTTTCTTTTGTAAATAATATATACTTATAATACACAGAAACAACCAGATCACAGACAAATATCTAAGCATAAATACTTGTCTGAGGAGGGAATCGAACCCGCAACCCTGTGTTTGGCAGTCATTTTTACCATTGTGCCAACTGGGTCGTCAAACTATCATATCATATCAAATTTAGATACCTATAGTTACTGAATTTTTGACGAACGTCATTATAGGGAAAGTCAAATTAGAATTTCATGGGTATATTTGAAATGATAGGAAACGCCTGTGTAAAGGTATAGGTACCTATCACGAGTAGTTTACGCACTCGATCGATCAAACTTACCGTATTAAGTATTTATTATAATTCATACCAAATTAACGAATACACGTGCCGCAAAATAGATAGCCTAAAACAGCTTAGAACTTATCTCGGAAAATATTTTCTCTCTGTCGTCTATTACAGCTATCTATCTACACAAAATAATATTTAGTCACCCTAACCAGAAGACTGTTATGAGTTAAATTCTAAGATAACTATAACTTGCCTTGGACAATGTTAGTAGTCACTTAACAAACTAAGAACTTAGGTTCGTCGCTGCAGGGTGAACCTGGGAGTGATCGATTTTCAGTGCGGCTGCGGGGGGCTCCCAAACTATTTATGCTGCACCTCATATCCAACGTACAGAAAGTATCTAAACACTAGAGGCATTATATGGGAAGGAAATAGAAAAATAACTACATCTGTGGAGAAAGCCCATGATTATACCCTCATAATACTGGTACGAGCCCCCTTAGACAACATTTTTCTGTACTAGCTGCGCTCCGCGGTTTCACCCGCGTAAGTCCCGATCCCGTGGAAATATCAAAATAAAAAGTAGCCTATAGCCTTCCTCGATAAATGGACTATCCATCACAAAAATATTTTTTCAATTCGAACAAGTAGTTCCTGAGATTAGCGCGTTCAAACAAACAAACAAACTCCTCAGCTTTATAATATTACATAGACTAACTGCGCCCTGCGGTTTCACCCGCGTAAGTCCCGATGCCGTAGGAATATCAAAATAAAAAGTAACCTATAGCCTTCCTCTGAAAACAATGGTAGACCAGTTTCATCTTTATGTCATTGTTATACAACGTATGTCAATTTCATAAAAAAAAATCTGTCGATTGGCGATAATAAAAAGTAATCTTGTCTGGGGGGGTTAACAATCGACCGATACAAAGTATTTGGGCTCTTATCGTAATCTTGTCATTGTTCCGACATAAACTGACCTCTCACACATAATGCCTCATTACATCATATACAATAATGTTAATATTATACGATGCGATAACGCATTCCGCTTGTTACACTGATAATTGGATTAGAAACATTAACTAGGATTATCTGTCTGTCTGTCTGAATGTCTTGTTGTTATCTCTCATTTTTTTTGCAGATGCCAAATGAAAATGAACAAGTAACTATCATAACTTATGATTATGATGTTTTTTTATATGTAATCATTTTGCGTTTTGTTTTATGGTGCAATAAAGTGTTTATCTATCTATATGTAGTTAGATGGATCTGTATTCAGTGATATGTCAACTTGAGGTAGATACGTCTTTGCTAAATAAACTTGATCACGCGAAAGTAAGGCAATTGACACATCCTAGGGTGTTTTCGCATATTGCATGTAGACATGGCAAATTATTATGTCACAATACAGAAATGCAAAGTTCGGAGATAACCATTCTATGACTGTTACATCTCACTGCCTATTATTATATAGTTTTTAAATAAATACAAAAATAACCTTATTACTCTAAGGTTACAGGTACCTGTGTTTCTGTAAGTATGTAACTTACAGAAACACAGGTACCTGTAAAGTAGTAAACAAATTAGGTACTTCCTTAAAACAAATTGAGACAAACAGCAGACAGAGCAAAAGCAGACAGACAGTAAAGCCTTAATGAGACAGTAGAGTAATGGCTCTACTGTCTGTCTGTCACCAGACTGTATGTCATGACCCGTGATAGCTAGTCAGTTGAAATTTTCACAGATGATGTATTTCTGTTGCCGCTATAACAACAAATACTATCTAAACTATAAATATTACGCAAGAGCTACTAAATTAAAGACATCCTTCATCGGCCATCAACTTAGAACCGGTAAACACTTGGGTTTTGTTTCTAGGTTCAAAACACGGCTACGGATTTTAAGAAGTTAAAAATGGAAGATAATTTACTAATTTTAAGGTTATAAATACGATGTTTTTTTTGCATTTTATTACCACTTTAAAAACATACACCTATTTAAGGCTGGATTAACACATAGGATACTTCTCATTCGGATAATTCATTCAATTGGAATGTACAGTCACATTACCAATTAGCTGAATCCCACGTGACCCCCAGAGCACATTCGCATATATGTAAAAATATAGTATTTACCTATTTTGTTGTTTTTTTTATTTTGTGTATTGTATAGTATATTGTTTAAAGAATACAGAATCAGGTAACATTACTTTGCAGCCTTACAGATGTGCGAGTGAGCTCTGGGTCACGTGGGGTTTAGCTAATTGGTAATGTGTCTGTACGCGGAGAAATTCGCGGGGCGTACTTATCTATATTATTATTATATTTTAGGTGCCTGCAGGAAACGTGCCTAATCGAAGACTAATCAGTGCATACCCCGGCACAGGAGCTGTTTATGTAGTCGTAGCCACAACATACGATCCGGAAACGGAAAAGGAACACCGCTCCGTATATGTGCCAACCAAGAATTATGGATGTTATTTACAAATTGAGGGAGATTGTGAGCTTTTAGGTAATGGTGGTATTTGTACTTGTAAACGGGCTGAGGATTGAGTAGGCTTGCCTAGCACCTATACTCAGCTTAGTCGACCAGAAGAAAGAACTTGTCAATACGTCTGGAGCTAACTAAGCCGCAGGTTTTATTACGATGTTTCTAGTCACCGCAAGAGCCACTGATTTCATTACGATGTTTTCCTTCAACGCACATAAATTTTTTCGAATTTTTGGAATACCGGCCTGACCGGGATTCAATTAATTAACGCTTTTTCGAAAATTATAACATTTACTTTACTTACGACTTTTCATGCTCGAAAACTGTCAACAAGCCGATTACTTACCAGACTTACTTTGTTAAAATTGCCTTTTCCTAAATTAATGTGTATAGAATAATACAAATGTTGTGGTGCTCTGTGATCTGCACTCTATATTTTAATTTGAATGAATACTAATTCCATTTTTAATTTGCAGAAGACGCCCTTACGGAATTTTTATGTGCTTCTCTCTTCTTCATCGGCCTCTTCATTTGTTACTTTGGACACCGTTTCTTCAAAACACAAACCTTTTTTATAGGATTTTTGAGCGGAGTTGTAATTTCATACATATTAATATCGCTTATAGTCACTTTGGATACTTCCGGTAAGTCAATCGAATCGTTTCTGTGTATTTAAAATAAATTAGGCCCTAAAATGAAGCCTTGCGAATCAAACTATTTTAATTATCTTGTATTTTCCTTACTTCCTTACAATTTAATAACTTTAACTGATTTTATTTGTCAATAATAGTAACATATCTCCTACTTGTCAATAATTTATCTTTATTTATCTATTTATTTGTAAATTCTGCGTTATGTTACCTGTCTATTGCTCTAACCGAAACCATACCTTCGATTATAGCATTTAAATAATACCTCTTTCAAATTCTTCTCAGTCTATCTTGTTTACATCATTGAAATTGTCCTGTTTGTTTTGTTTTAGCTTTAATATTGGCTTCAGCTATATCTGGTATATGCGTAGGTGCCATCCGCTTGATCTATTGGTGGTTGTATGGTCTACCAGTATTTTCTATAATATTGTCATCGGCTAATATTGGATTTTTAGCAGCATCCATAATGTATTACATAATTCCTGGTGAGTATTCAAATCAAATTAGTTGGTTCTAGATATCATTGTGATTTCGTAAAAGAGCAAAAGTCAAAGGCTTTTGGATATTCGCATGGAATTAGTATCCATTTTGTTCTACTGTCAATGTGGAGTTATTAAATTCGTACCTTGATTTCTTTATAAGAATTTAAACTATCAATTATTATTCTCATTAGTAAAGTTATTAAAATTCTATTGTTATTCTGTGGAGCTTGATGTTTCGATGCTGTTACTAGCTCCATTTTCACGAGATTAGACGTTTCGCGGGTAGATCTTGATAGTTAGAGGAGACCGGAGTACCTCTTATTATGGTTAATGTTCCGTTTTAATAACTTTATTATAAATATTTTTTTGTTTCAGAAAAAATTGACTACGTTCGTTATCTTTTACAAATAGACTACAATTTCTGGCCTTTCTTCCTTCTAATATGTTTATTGATAACTCTCTTTCTATTATCAATTAGTTTCATGGCCAATTTGTTGTGCTGTGCCATAATAGGTGCTACTGCAGCGATATACCCTATCGATATATATATAGGATCCAATTTGAAATACATATTGATTAATGTGATTAGACGAGCGACTGTCAAGCAGTTTAGGAAGGTTAATGCGATGCCTACTTTTCAATGGAAAGGTGAGAACTTTAAAATATGTTTGAAATGTAAATAAAGTGTTAAAAAGTCTGACGTCTATGTCTGTCTGTGTATCCATTAGTAGCTCCAAATTTTCAAAGGCTTTTCACTATGTTAACTTCTTCCTTCTGCGTACCTATAGCACAAAATATAGCAGAAAGTTATTAGGCAGATCCACCTACTCCAGTAAGGTCTTTGACGTTGTTATTAGCTGACATTAGATCAGTCAACGTACAGCTGTTACAACAGGGACAGGATAATAGGTGCAGCATAGTTTGCCCGCAGCCGCACTGAATTTGACATGGATCGATTATGCCCCATCTTCCCAGGTTTCACCCTGCAGCGACCAACCCTGTTATGAGACTTCTACACTGTTCAAGGCATGGCTAGGAGTAAAAGTCTGCAGTGTGCTGGAAATGTAGGGTTGGGACATACTTATCCCTCCAAAAGTAGCCTAGGGCATCTCCGGCACTTTGGTAAGGGGAAGGGAGAACTTCAGGATACTATTTTGGCTAATATTGAAACGGAATGATTTATTACTTATATTGCTATAGACAGGATATTATTATCTGGCCACCATAACACAAAGGCTAGGCCTTTGTGTTATGGAATACTTATACTACTATTGGTATGTATATTGTAATACATACAGAAACACTCAGACCATGAACAATAAATATCTCTTTGAGACGAGACTTGAAACCGCCGTAGCACAGAAGTCGTCATAACATTTTCTCTTTGATTACAGACACAGTTCTAACCCTATCATGGTTAGCTCTTTCCATATCTGGATTCATATACCAATATTATCAGAATAAAGGTAGACCACCGTTTCCTCCTCCCCCGAGGAGTGTGAGGGCTGTGCCTGAGGAACCTGCTACCGTTGCTGGCCCTAGTGGCTTTGGATATAGGTAAGTACAATCGACGCTCAAAAGTCCACTAGTAGCGTAACGTACCTTGTGCAGCACTGTAAACACTCCGTGCAGTGTAACAACGTACAGTACTTGCAATTCACGAGTGAGCTCGGCCTTAATTTGTGTGAGTGACCAATCTGTATATGTGTCGCTCGCTATTGATCGCCTCTCCGTCGGGTATATACACACACTAACGAACATGTGTATTTACGATTACAACTACAAACAAAGGCCGAGCGCACTCGTGAATTGCAAGAATTGTTACCTGTGGATCGAACCCATGTTGGTTGGTGTAGCAGGTGGCGGCATATACCACTCGGTCAACTAAAGACATAGCTAACATGTTGAAAATAATGATCACACTGAGTACGTTTAATTCAAGTATTTATGTGTGTGTAACGTCTATTAGAAGAAGGTCGTAAGTACAATACTGGTTCATAGTATCATTGTAGCGCACTGATAGTGTACTTGAGACGCATATTGTATACATTAGAGTCTTCAAGTCACGAGTGAACAGGTATCTTCTAGGTGAGCGTGGTACATCTTAGATCACATCGTCACTTACCATCAAGTGAGATATCAAACGCAGACCTCCTTTGGCTAGCTAGATTTTTTAGCTTTTTACTGGACCAATTTTTATGAAAGGATATATCCCGAAGTTCCCGCGGGATCGGGGCTTACGCGGCTGAAACCGCGGTGCGCTATGAGTACATAAATATTTTGCTAATTAAACATAATAGGAATTTAACATTTTGCAAATTCAACATAGTGGAATATTCTTAACCCATTATTAGCTAGCTCAAGCCTTCTTCATTGGCTTTTTCTCCACATTTCAGATTTCGCTTTTTCTCTATATTTAAATTGACTATTTTTCTTAATTTAAATGGCTTTTTCTCCACTTTTCAGAGCTCTGAACAACGTGATGACGTCAACAAGATCGGATACCAATGAAAGGACACCACTTTTAGCTTAACGGATACCTACTCTAAGGTCTGTTACCAAAATGTACTCAAAAATTAGTCTTTATCTCTATTTGTTTATAATTTAGACTGTAGTTTTATTGTAGCTGGCTAGATAGTCTAAAGTGCCATGTTATAAAAAATAGACTGAGTTTTGTAAAGGAAAACCAGTGGTGCTGTAATTTAAGATAAATCGTGCTAAAAGAGTCGGTTTGAACAAATTTTGAGGCCGTTTTTATACCAAAATTTTAATGAAGTTCCTTAGTATTTAGGTTTAAAAATAAAAATAAGTGCTTTCCATAAACTTTCTCTTCGGTAGGATTGGAACTTACGACCATTGTTCTTATCTAACCGAGTAACAGTAGATGGCAATACAAACTCTAGTCTTAATTTTTTTTTACTCGGTAAGGGTTGGTCCCCGTAGCTTATTTGTATAAGGCCACTGGTCTTGTGAAGCGGAGGTTGTAAGTTCAAATCCAACAGAATAATTTTTGTTTTGAAAGTATTTTCTAAAATTCCCTTAGTGTACAGTCACATTACCAATTAGCTGAACCCCATGTGACCCAGAGTTCATTCGCATATGTGTAAAAAAATATATAGTATTTACCTATTTTGTTATTTTTGTTTATTGTATTTGTATAGTATATTGTTTAAAAAAAACAGAATCAGGTAACATTACTTTACAACCTTACAGATTTGCGAGTGACCTCTAGGTCACGTGGGGTTCAGCTAATTGGCAATGTGACTGTACCTACCTACTAATTAAAATTGTATATCATTTAGTGAAATAAGTTTAGGTTTCTTAAAAAAATAGTTTGGAACAAAATCCAAAGAAAAATTCATCTTCAATATTTAGTACCGCGGCAATATTTGAACTTGCGACCGTGCGTGACTTTTGCTGTGCGGATGACTACTACTAGAAACCTCTAGGTACGCTACGTGTCCCGTAGTTACGTCTCGTTCGAAGTTATATAGGTCTTAGATTCTACTTATTTTACGAATCCTTAAAATATTTTGTTTTTTTTTAAACGTATTTAAATACAGTACAATCTCACTAATCCGGCACTATTAAAAACCGGAGGGTGCCGGATTATTGGAATGTTCGGATTACTGGATTATACTGAAAAAATCACCAATCTCCATTTTATTATTCAAATCTAGTGTCTTGTGTTTGCGTTTATTTGTCATTTTTAACTATAAACTATTCTCACTTGAAAAAAACAAATACGTTAGCACGTGCACGTGATAAGTTTTGAGGTTAGACTGCTAGTCGACGACGCAGCGACCAAGCGCACAGGTATAGAGGGGTGAGGGAGGCGTGGGCGGAGGGTGCCGGATTATTGGACGTGCCGATCTATCGAAGTGCCGGATTAGTGAGATTGTACTGTAATCCAAAAGTTGTAGGTTATAAGTATAAGAATTAGTTAAAACTTTATTAGGTATTTAAGAGGAAAGGGTACCGGGGGCTGTCTCCATACATCTTAATTTCTAGACAATTAGAAAATGTAGGCCCAGGCATACATTTTCGCCGCGCCGTAGAGAGGGGATAGCTGTCTACTCTCCATCCGTCTTACGCTTTTTCGATCAGGTCACGTGTCCTGACGCGAGTTTAAGATTTTATACCCATTACAGAAAAAGTGCTCAACGCCGCTAAAGAAGTTTTCACTTCAAAAAAAAAAATAGGGGCATAGTCATGGCAGTTATAGGTTTTATGGCACAAAAATATTTGTGCTAGTTTCATTATCCAGGGAGGAAACAGTCGACTACGTTCGTATGGAGAGAGCGCAGGTACCCTTTCACCTTAATATGTAAGAAATAAGCAAAAAGATAATTACATTTATCTACTATTTATTGATTATTTATCAGTTGTGATTGTGATATTGACTAATATTTATTAGTCGAAAAGAACATGCCTTATCCAAAGACTTTAAATATGTTTGCTTTAGGTATTAATTTGGCCAAATTTTTCAAAATAGACTGCTTCTATTGATTTTAATAAAGTTTTTAAATAAATTTCGTTATTTAATTTTGATAATAGTTGGTACCTGCGACCCGCCCCGGCTTCGCACGGCTATATTATGCAGCTATTATATATATAAACCTTCCTCTTGAATCACTCTATCTATTAAAGAAATCGCATCAAAATCCGTTGCGTAGTTTTAAAGATTAAGAATAAATAGGGACAGACAGCGAAGGTGACTTTGTTTTATACTATGTTATGAAGTAACTCCGGAAAGGTTGAGATTAATCTTTCTATTTTGTTAAAAAAGTTAAAAACATTTTTTGTTTGTTACGTATAGGCTCCAAAACTACTGGGCCAATTGTGATGAAACTTACTATGACTGTACATTGATTTATTGGAAGTAGCATAGGCTACTTTTTATCCCGATATTCCCATGGGATCAGGATTTACGCGGGTGAAACCGCAGGGCGTTGTTAGTAATAATATAATAAATATATTTTTTATTTGTAACGAATAGGCTCCGTAACTACTGGTCTGATTTTGATAAAACTTGGTATGAGTATACATTGATTCATTAATAGTACCATAGGCTACTTTTTATACCGATATTCTCATGGGATCAGGACTTATGCGGGGAAACCGCAGGGCGGTAGTAATAATATTATAAGAAATATATTTTTTGTTATATGTTTCAAAATTACTGGACCAATTTTGATAAAACTTGGTATGAGTCTACATTTTTTCATTGAGAGTACCATAGGCTGATTTTTATCCTGTCATTCCCACGGTATCAGGACTTACGCGGGTGAAACAACGGGGCGCAGCTAGTAAGACTAGAATCAAAATATCGACTAGGGGAGCAGACAGACAGAATCCTGTCAATTTTTAAGCGTTGATAATCCTTGCAATTGTTAATTGTGTTCGATAGAGGGCGCCAATGAATACATGTGGTTTCTATACAATAGATAAATGTATAGGGTGTCTCGAAAACACAAACTGACATGACAAGAATTTTAAAATAAATATCAACTTGTTATGGTTATTTAAAAAAATAATGATTGGCTTTTAAAGCGGTATTTTTGAGTGTTTTATTTTTTTAATTTCGAGATGATAATAGGTACCTACCTAGTTTTATTTAGACACTAGCCACTAGCTGTTAGTTTTTCGTTGATGATTCGGTGTCCACTTGGTCGATTTTGATGTCTAAAACCAGATTTCAATAGGTTCAGTAGTTTTTATTTGCAAATATAACAAACAGACAGAAGAACGTGAGTTTCAATATATTATGCTACTTATTCTAAGATCCCTAGACTTGGTTATTCGTAATTTGCTTCAAACCACTATTTTCCCTTCCTTTATTATAAGTAGGTAAAATCCACGGTCATAAGTCTCTGTCCACCGTAACTTTTACAATCCTTTGCTTTCTTTCTATTTGAACATTATAACAACGTAACCTGTGGATCGAACCCACGTCGGTTGGTGTAACGGGTGGCGGCTTATACCACTCGGCCAACTAAAGACATAGCTAACATGTTGAAAATAATAATTACACTGAGTACTTTTTAGTAAACTGATCATTTACTTATGACCCATACTGTACCTAACCTAAACCACGAGCACCATTTTCACGAGAATAGAGTTATAGATAGATATTTTTAGCACATACATGAACTTAGATGTAATATTATTTCCTTATGTCCTTTATAATCTTCATATGACCATTTCGAAAATAAACAATAATTAGAAACACCCTATAGGCAACTGTTACAGATCATAACCTACAATACAAGATATTAATCCCATCCTATTATGGGACACCTTTATATTTGTAAAACCAAGGGAGGGACCGAATCACATCAAATTTACATGTTTACGAATATTGTTGTAGTTAAATTTGACAATACTTACTTATACATAATTTTGCAATGTAGGTATGTTTGTCAGTTGCTGTTTTATAACTGCTATCTTCTAGTGGAAATATAATCAAAATGGGTTCAGTAACTTCTGACAATATTACGCTTTTGAAATCCTAAAAATAAATAAATATTGCAGGACATTCCATCGCTATTCTAGCCCCAAGCTAAGTAACTAGACTTTTGTTATGGGTGCTAGACAACGGATATACCTACTACTTATATAGGTAAGTACTTTTCTTTTGTAAATATATAGGTACTTATAATACATATAAACAACCACACCGCAGACAAATATCTAAGCATAAATATTTGTCTGAGGCTTGGCAGGCCGGCATGGTGACCATTGTGCCAAATGGGTAAAATATTATCAGACATTACACGCAACGCCATCTAGCCCCAAACTAAGCAACTAGACTTGTAATATGGGTGCCAGACAACGAAGAGATTACTTTTTTTTAATTACACTCAATACAAGTAGGTACATAAAATAACACCCCAGACCAGTAACTATTTGTTTGACAGCGGGAATCAAACCCGCAGCCTTCTTTGTCGTAGGTACAGAGCTTTTCAAATATTATTATTGCGCATCTTTGGCTTTTTTTTCAAGGTTTGGCTTTAAAAATCCCAAACCTACCAATGTTAGTCAAATATGACACGGAATATCAATTCGACCAAATTAAAAAAATATTGATTGATGTCCCTATTAAATAAAAAGCAAGAACTAATGAATAATGCATTATTTATTAATAAATTTCACTGTTATTTCGTCAATCTATTCTGAATACTTATACTTAAAATACTATAAATAATTTACATACTTACTAACTAAAATACATTACGTACATCTTCCTTAAAACACGACATATTGCATTTTTTTTCTTTAATTAATGAAAATATAATGTTTAATGTACATTCCTTATTATTAATTGTGTTAAATTGTGCCTGAAAAGCACCATAATTAACAGAAATACATATAAACGTGCGTATTAAGTTGACAAGCATAAAACTGTAGCGAATAAAAATAAAAAAAAACAGGACATTCCACACATCGCCATCTAGCCCCAAGCTAAGTAACTAAACTTGTGTTATGGGTGCTTGACAACGGATATACTACATAAATACTTTTCTTTTGTAAATATTTACTTATAACACATAGCAACAACCAGACCACAGACGAATATCTAAGCATAAATACATGTCTGACGCTAATCGAACCCGCAACCCTGTGTTTGGCAGTCCGGCATGGTGACCATTGTGCCAACTGGGTCGTCAAATGGGGTTGCAATAGCGAAAAATAAGCCAACACAGAGTATGAAGTTTTTAATGTTACCCTGCACAAACGCACAATAACTACAATTTTGTACCTCTCAACTTAAAAATCACGTATTATAGAAACACAGACTATTATTTATATATGTATACAGTTTTGTACATCGATTTGAAGTCTACCCAAAAAACATTTAATAAATTAATTCGGAATTTTATAGTAAAAAATAAATTTTGTTACATACTATATACTTAATCACAGCAATGATCTTAAGAAACTTTTACATTGAAAATTAAATTGTATAACTTTATGCAATTTCGGTCAAATTGAAACCTTTAATGTCATATTTGACTGAAATTGCACAATTTAGTTCCAGTGTAAAAGTTCCTTTACATAATTTTATTAAAAATAAATAAGAAATGAGCTATAATTTTTTGATAAACAAAATGTACAACTTTAAACAATTTCTGTCAAAATTAAATCCATATTATTAATGTCATATTTGACTAAAGTTGTACAATTTAATTCAAGTGTAAGATTTCCTTTAATTTTTAGTATAAATAAATTAGAAATTAGCTATTAATGTTTGAAAAACGAATACAGTACTATAATATGACTTCATTAAGAAAATGTAGGTAGTTATGATACAGTTGATTTGTAAACAAACAGGGTGTCGACAAACGTCCTTAACGAGCCTTTATTCCACATTTTTTTATCTATAGATTAATATTTTTCTCACCCCTTGCATACATCAAAGGAATGAAGGGGTGAAAATGTATTTGCGTGGGGCGAAACACTCAATTACAACAAAAATGTTGGCACAATTTCAACGACACTAAATTTTATGTTGGTTCGTTCTCCTACTCGACGATAGATGGCGCTATTTACAATTTTCACTTACAAAGTTGGAACAACACTGGTTTGACCGAACTTTTCAAAACTTAGGTACAAATTTAAACACGCCACGATTCAAACTCTATATTTACAGTATTTATGCAGTTCGTTTTAATCACCGTCATGGTTTACTTACTGCTAGATTTTGAACATCATCAGTTGCATTTGGCATCGTCTTACGGACATTGGCTCGTACGAATATTAATTTTTATTACTAAAACCTTGAATCAGTCTGTCTATTTAAAAATCCGCATCAAAATCCGTTGCGTAGTTTTAAATATCTAAGTATATTAGGTATAGGGACAGACAGAAAGAGGGAAGCGACTTTGTTTTATACTATGTAGTGATGATAGGGTATTTATGAAATTTACACTGTTATTTTCTTATAAGAATTTTGTTAAATAAGTCATGGAATGTCTTATTGAATCAGTTGGACATTTCGTTTGCGGAATATATAAAACAAAATTATAGCGTAGGTACCTAGTAATTCTTTTCGTATTAACCCTTTCGTACGAGCAATCGTCTACCAAGACAATACCTTATTTATTACACTTTATTAATTTAAATTCACTGTACATATTCAGGGCACAGAACTGTTTTCTTGCAAATCTGCCGCCAAAACGGCATCATGTCCTGCCGTCATGTTGATAGCGTTCATAGACAAATGCGAGTCGTAGTTATGGCCTTCGCCGTTAGATGGCGACTCGACATTCGGGTTCTCAGGCACCAGTAGCCGGTGTGGGAACCCGAAAAGCTGAGATCACTGTAGTCTACCCCAGTAGTTGGAAGCGAGGTCCGGCCCTTGCGATGGTATTTGCACAGGCACGCTCACGCCCGCCGATATTACACCTACAACAAAGGGAGATGTCAATAAAAATTGTAGCATTATTACGTTGTTCTGTCCCTTCTCGGTTTTATTGCGATCGTGTTGGAGATAGATAGATAAGTTTAATTATATCTTTATTAACCGTTTGAACAGAAGTGGCCTCAGAGGCCACTGATTTTAGGTGATTTTAGACTTAAATTTCTACTGCCCAATTATGAGGTCAGGTTGTATTTTCCCATTTAAGATTTGACGCTGGAAAATGGACTGACCAATGGCTATAGATTTAAAAATAGAATATATTAGCAAAGGTACGTTTAAAACCTACAAAAACATGTATATTTGTCTATCCGAAGAATAAAACTTTAAAATCAGATTTACGTAGCAGCGCGCGTCGACGCAGTTTTCGCTTTTCAATTTTAGGCCGCCCCTTTCTCCAGGTCGTTCAACGTGAATGGTTATCATTGCTGTTCTTGTATCCGATTGCTACACATTGCATCAAAATTAGTATCGCGTTACGTTAACTACGTTAACCCTTTCATGCCAAACCATGTATGGACTTCTATAATTGCACGGCATATGTATGCAGGAACATACAGCCAGTCAATCAAATCGCCGCTAGCACATGTTAACACAATCTAACTAGAAACCTATTAGCGTCATGTATCGGCTCGGCCGTATGTCTAATAGGATTCGGATTGCGTTCCGTTTATTACACACAATCGCGTTATCTGTGCCGCTCGATGCGATGTCATAAAGCTATAAGCGAGCTATAGGCCTGTCGTGCTTCATCGATGACGAGCTTGCCTATTATGAGTTGAAAGGGCTGCTGCCAGACTAAATTGCTTTGTGGGGTCTATTGGTCTGACGGACAGCGTCAAAGTTAAAATGGACTATAATAGATTGACAGTCTTAAGCTATGAAATTGGATTTCATGATCGATGCTAGGTATAAAAGGACAATTTTGATGCTAGATAGTACAAATTGAAGCGATGATGGTTACAAAATATTATTAGTGATATTTGTATCGATTATGAAGTAAATATAGTATACTAGCTGACCCCGCGAACTTTGTACAGCACAGTTTCATAAAAAAATAAAATAAGATTCAGTGAAACATTGAGCAATCGATTTCACTTTTTTACGCACGCATATTTGACCACCAACATCATCTCAATCTTTTTTTCATTAGGTACTGACTTACGAAACCCGCATGAACATTTTGTATGGGAAAATATTTTCCCTTTTATTTTAGTTTTTCGACAATTTTCCATTAAATAAATATATATATTGCAGGACAAAATATCAGCAATTCGAACCAAAAACTTAGAATATACTGTTAAAAGATTAATCATTACAAATAGTTGACAACAATTGAATTGGAATTCAATTGTTGTAAACGATAAATTGGCATAACACAAAACTACAATATGGGCATAACAGCGATTAGAACACTTTATCTCATGTAGTAACCCTTTCCCAATAACAGGGGGGATGAGTGCGGGTGCGCGATAACACCCGTTCGCCCGTTCGTTCGCCGTTCAACAGGGGAGGGTACCGTTTACATTCATTACGCGTTATTATCGCCACTAAACAGCTCCTACGAGAGTCGTAGTCAATCGTCTGTGTACGAAGCTTGTTTGTAGCTGTTTCTACTGCTTTTATACGGTCCATTATTGGTGATACTTTTGAGTTTTAACTGATAGTATTGTTTCGATGTCATTATTGAATATGAGTTTTTTGTTGTTATACCTATCCATAACTAGCGACTATTAATATAAATAATATTATACATATCATTATAAACCTTCCTCTTGAATCACTCTATCTATTAAAAAAAACCGCATCAAAATCCGTTGCGTATATAGTTTTAAAGATTTAAGCATATCCCTTTGGGATATAGGGACAGAGAAAGCGACTTTGTTTTATACTATGTAGTGATTATTAGGCTTACTAAAAAAAAGAACTAGTTCCAGATGGCTCGATATTGTAGCAGCAGCGTCTTTATATTAAGGAAGCCAAAAAAAGAGAGAAAAATGTCTATGACCAGTAAAACGAAGTTTGTAAGGACGACTGTATATGGGCGCACAAAAAGTCTCGAAAATAGATCAAATTATTTTTGAGGAAATCTGTACCCTGTCTAAAGGTTTCCAAAATATTATTCCGCGTTATAATATTAATTTAATCTAAAATGTTTTACAAACAGACAATAGAAAGAAACGCGTTAAAAAACAATGTAAACGTAAAAGAACCACGAGCCAAAAACAATGTAAACGTAAAAGAACCACGAGCCAAAAACAATGTAAACGTAAAAGAACCACGAGCCAAAAAGCGAAAAGTAAAACAAATCCACATTATTTAATACAGCATGGAGCTGGAAATGCGGCCGTCGAAAGAGCGCAAAAGAGTAAATGAAACGAGAGCGTGCATTTCGAATTGCGAAAAACTCTTTTGTTCCCCGTCGGTGGTGGAAACTCGGTAGTCGAACAATGCCGCGAAACGCCCCAAACAACAATAATTCATACCGCTTTCCGCCACCTACGGCTAAAAATGTCCGCTTCGTGATATATAATATCAAATGGAAAAGTTACGGCTTTTTAAAACAATGGAAACGGTGCCGCCTCGGTTTATTCTCTCGCTTTGAATATTAAATCTAAGGCATATATATTTACATGCACATATTAGGCACATATTTTTATGCTTATGTACTTTACTTGCTTTGAGAAAAGTAGCCACTATTTGAAAGATTCTATTGAAATACTTATCTACTGTATCTCTTAGTTTAACAGTGGCTTGGATACATTGTAAAAAATCAATTGTAGACTCATTTGTAAGGGACAAACAACGTCAAATTCAATCCGGGTATAAACTCTAGATTTTTTCCTTTCTTTTTGTTTTTCCCGTCATGTCGCGGTCTTGTGAGCCAGACGCCCTTTGCTTTCGAATCAGCGTTTTTCTATTTCAAGTTGGTAGGTAAATATTTTCCGAGGGCTTTTTTTACTTATTTGTTTCCTGGGAAAGGGATTTTCGAGACAGTTTTTTGATTTTGAACAGTGAAATTATTTTGAAGTGATGTTTTGGCCTGTTTTATAGGTGTTTTAGAAAGATTTGGACATCGATAAATACTTTCATTACGTATGTCAATTCTGAAATTAATATTGTCTTCCTTTTAAACCTAAACCTTCAACACACAGCCAAAATGCTAAGTCTAATAACAGGGAATTTGGTAGTAGAGATATTTCGTAAATACCTAAGTTTTCAATGAGAGGTTTCGTCGACAGTTTTCATTGCTTCAAATCAATTTAAATTAATCATATCAATCAATTAAAGGCTTCGAAGATACTTAAAAACGAATACAGGCGAATAGATATTTTACCGCGAATTTTTTTTTCCCGTATTCATATAAACACGTATAGACAGACGGACAAGAGAGTAATCTGGGGTTCCTGTTTTTTGCTTTTTGAGGTACGGTCGGCTGCATAATTGCAGACCTACCGTAGAGCTCCAAAACGGCTGTTATAAGAATGTTTTTAACACAATCAAGATTCTAGACACCTGTTTAGTTGAAGTTTAAAGTCTTCTAACTCATCAATTATTTTAAAAAAATTATTAGAATGAAAACATTCCAATAATAGTCATTTTAGAACTCTACCGGGGGCTGCAATTATGCAGGCGACTGTACTACCTACCCTAACTATCAAAAACCTTAAAAACTCGAATGATGGCAGTTGTAATAAAAGAGCCAGAACATTCAATCTCAGACCAAAATAGGAAAAAAATACAGGCGTAATAAGCCAATTTAAAATAGAAAATTGAATAGAACTTACCAGTACTACCAGTAGGCTGCGGTTGCGAATACGCAGCGTGCTGCTGATGGGCCGCCGGTGCTCTCGAATAGCCGCCACTACCCAGCACGTCGCCAAACATATACGGGTAGCCGCCTTCCCTCTGCTGCAGGCACGATGAAGACAGCCCTCCCGACATGGAGCTGTCGGAACCAAGCGCACTGTCAATACACGCAGCGATACAAGATGTTAATAGAAAAAATATAGGAAAATAATATCTAAAAAATATTTTCTTGCACTCGGGTAGAAAAACAGTTCCGCAAACTTGGCTGCATAAGATTTAGTAAACTTTGCCAGTGTCATTTAAAACCAATGATACCACTGATACGAAATGTGTATGGTATCAGGTTATATAATTATAAATAGTTGTAATAGGGCTAGTTGTAAAAAAATACAAATAATACAAAACAAGAAATTAATAGAAATTAAATAAAGAAAAATAATATCTATTAAATATAATAATAAAAACAAATAGTTTCGCAAACTTGGCTGTAGAAGATTTAGCAACATTTGCCAGTGTCATTTATAATCAATGATACATAGGTACAACTGATACGAAATGTCTAATGGTATGGGTGTTATTTAAATGGCCAATTAGTCCATTGAAAAGTTACATTTGGGGTTGCATTTAATTTTGTCAGAGGACGCAACGGTCGTTTCTACTTCTATATCTTATTATCTATGTAAAAGCTACCTGTGCCAAGTTTAATGCTTTCAGCCAGATGACCGTAAAAAGAGCTAAGAAACTGAGTAATGGATTTTCACTTCTAACTTTTTGTTTTTTGTTCTAAGACTAAAAGTTACATAACAAAAGTTGTAGATAATCATATTTGCAACAAAAAATGTCAAGTAATATTATTTGTGAGACCTATAGTTTGTCAGATAAACTATAAAAACTATTTTTCAAGATGGCGGCCGTGGGACAAGGGCTAGAATCCCTAAAACTTGGATTTAAGTTTAGACTGATTCCTTGATATCTAAAAATTAAATTGCGTCCTCTGACAAATGCACGCTAAGCCCAAAAAAATTTCAATGAACTAAATAGATGCGGTTTCAGATAAGCATAATATTTGGGAGACTAATAAGAGAACAGCAAAAACCACTTTAGCGCGCAACTCATCTCATCTAATGAAAAAGAAAAAACTCATCACGAAATATCCGAAACTACAAGAGCTGTCTGCGAGTCTGAAACTTCCTTTCAGTAAGTAATTTATAAATTTTGTTTGTACCTACAATAAAATTAAAATAAAAAATATATTGCAGGACTTTCCACACATCGCCATCTAGCCCCAAGCTTAGTAACTAGACTTGTGTTATGGGTGCTAGACAACGTATATACTACTTATATACTTTTCTTTTGTTAATATATACATAAAATACATAGAAACAACCAGACCACAGACAAATATCTAAGCATAAATACATGTCTGAGGCGGGAATCGAACCCGCAACCCTGTGTTTGGCAGTCCGGCCTGGTGACTATTGTGCCAACTGGGTCGTCTAAATCAATCGATCTGGGTCGTACAATCTTGTTGTGTTTCTTGTGACGCAATAAATGAAAATCTATTACCTATCTATCAAAATACGAACACCTACACCTATCTTTTTAGTTCTTTAAAGAAATCTATATATTTAAAAAAAAGTAAAAAAAAAAAACGAAATTTGCAATAAAAATTCTTATTCTTATAAACGAATCCCTATTTTCTATGGTCACGGTATCGCGCGTGAATGGCTTGACCAATTTCGGTTATCTTTTGTTGTGTTCGTTATTGTCAGGAAAATGTTCGTAATGAAAGAAAAAATTAAGAAAGTAGAGGAGAAAACAATTCGCGGGTGAAACCGCGGGGCACAGCTAGTAAAATATATAAATTACGAAACCAAAACTCGAAATACATTATGTAAGTTACATAACAAAAATAAAAAACAAACTCGAACAATACTCATGTAAAGTTATTCATCGCCATCTTACAGCTAACGGAAAGAAGTTCTAATCTCACAAATTTAATTTTCTCACGACAAAAGCTAAAACTCGTAGTTCACTAGTAAAAATTAATTTAAGTGGAAAGTCGACCTCCGGACACCTATGAGTAGATCTTCTTAACTACCTAGTCACATTTTTTTTTTTCAAAGTTTTATTCTTTATTTTAACATTTAGAAAATACGATTTATAAGTAACTAGTAATTTATTGGCAGGAAAAAGGCCAATTCTCTTATCTAGCATTGTTCAAATTACACTTCGATCACAAATAATACGCTCCAAGTAGCTCAAAATACCCTCAAAGTCAACTTTTTGTAAAAAAAATGACCTTGAGGGTATCTTTTGCAATCGAAATGATATTGAAATGTAATTTAAGAGAATGGACTAGGAAGTCTTTCACGCTTGGTTCCGTGTGTAAATTAAAATAGTGTCGCTGCTCGACGCTAGATGGCGTTACTAGAGGTTCTTACCTATAAGTATCACCCATAGTCGCAATAGGCTGTGGTATAGGACTGTACATAGAGTTGAAACCTCCGTTGAGAGGCAACCGGGGCGCGGGAGGAGCGGGAGGTGATGCCGCGGGCGCGTCCCTCCGCTGACTCCGCAGTTTCTCTTCTCGTCTCCATTTGGCGCGACGATTCGAGAACCAAACCTGTTGAAAGAAAATATTGGGTTAATTTTAACGTTTTCATTTTGGTTTATTGTTCTTTACGCACAATGGCCCAAATAATGAGGCTAAGTGCGGAAACAGCCCCGTAAAACTAAACTAAACTGTTCTTTGGATATGGCTGGATATCCATCTAAAAGGGTACATACCGTGGTTTACTTACCTACCTATGTGTAGAGAAGCTATGAATCAAGATTGCCTTGGCACTAATACGGCTAAAACTTCTATCGTTACTAAAAATAATTCATTCATAAATTGCCCCAATAATATTACTATCATAGCGTACAACCTTCGTTAGAGGCTCAAGTTATTTATCATTGGGGTAGGTAATTATTACTCGTAACTTTTATAGAAAATACTATGTTTTCATATAACAATATGAGTGAGGAGGATATTGTGACATTGAACTGCGTGAAACGGAACGCGACCGGAAGTGGCCCTCACGTGCGCGTTACTTCCGCCGAGACGACGGGAGTCATGGCGACGACAATATGGCGCCCGCCTCGTCGCTTTCCCGCGCTTTTCGCCTTTGTGCTGTACCGGAATTCGCGACCGCTTTAAAATGTAACACCTAGTTTTCAGGTTTTGTGCTAAATAGTCTGCTTGGGGTAGTTATATAGATATAATATTTACATCTATATTTAGAGAACGCTTCTCTACCTACAAACGTAACCCAGATTTATCTACCCACTTCTTCTTCAGTATCTAAGATTATTTAGGGACTAGGTAATCTATTTATTTACGTTTCTGTAACGAGCTCTATTGCTTCTTTTATCTACTCACTAGCGACCCGTCCCGGCTTCGCACGGCTATATTATGCATGTATTATACATATAAACCTTCCTCTTGAATCACTCTATCTATTAAAAAAAACCGCATCAAAATCCGTTGCGTAGTTTTAAAGATTTAAGCATACAAAGGGATATAGGGACAGAGAAAGCGACTTTGTTTTATACTATGTAGTGATAGTGATAGTGACTATGTAGTGATTTACATCTATATTTATGAGAACGCTTCTCTACCTACAAACTTAACCCCGATTTATCTACCCACACTTCTTCAAGATCTAAGATTATTTAGGGAGTAGGTAATCTATTTATTTACGTTTCTGTAACGAGCTCTATTGCTTCTTTTATCTACTCATGTACCAGTACCTACACGTAGGTATTTGGCTTAAGTTTTATGTGACCCTCCCTATAGGAAAAACCGGAAATGGGCACGTTCAAAAAGGTTTCTCGTAAGGCAATATGTCATAATATTATTGCTTTGGCCTCGGAAAAATTTCGCTAGAAATTACCAACTATATTTTATCCCGACCCTCAGGACTGCGCAAAGGGTCCGAAAAAGCTATGCACACACGCAAAAATGTACCTAACTACGTAAAATGAAACGATATTGCTTTGATGTCATTTTTACCGGATGCTAGTTAGTAGTTACAGACAAATAATAACCAAGAATTAATGTTTTTTTTTAAGCTATTGTATAGCTTTTATCGCGGGCTTTGAGCGCGGCGACCGAATCAAGAAATTCCGTAACGAAAATAAAACCTAATTTTGTTTTATGTGCCTTTGAAACAAAAACAATAATTAAGACAGTTAATTTAATGTTTTTTAATTACCTACCTACGTAGACGGATATAGATAATAAGTAATAACTACTGCAATGGGTATCTCGCGTTCCCTATTTTGGTTTTTAATCTTCTGCGACGTAAGTATTCGATTTTTTCCCTTCGTCAAAAGATAATAAAATATATTATAGTTGACAATGATGACAGGCGTTTTTCCCCGCCTTTCCTCTAGCCTTCATTGGTCTTTCATAAATTGTACGAGGGACGTCCTTCATAGTTACAATAAAATGGAGTTAGAGGGGCTTACCAAATGGAATTTTCCCATAATTTTATTAAATAAAACTAGTTGTGGACTTGTGGCAAACGTAATTGTTTTCAGTTTGGAATAAACAGCTATTTTAATGAGGATATGAAATGTTATTTGAAAACAGCTCGGGGAGTGCAGTTGTTTTTAATTTTAGAGTTTGTTACAGAAGTTGAAAACAGCAAACAGCATTGTGCTTAAACATTTAGCTTTACTTAAGGTAATCTAAAATTAAATTATATTTCAATAACTAAAACTTTGACATTATTTAAGGCCAATATTTCTTGTAAATAAGATTGTTTAAATTACATTGCAATAGCATTTCGATTGCAAAAGATGCACTCAGTCTTGTTTTTTTTTTACAAAATGCTGACTTTAGTGTATTTTAAGCAACTTATGGGGACTTTTTTTTGTGATTGAAATGCAATCGTAATGAAATTGAAAATAATATGTACTTACTTAATTTGAAAAATATTATTTTGGTTCATCATTTGTCTTAAACGTAATTTTTGTCGTGCAAGTCAATCTAAATATTTGTTTAACTTTGAAATTATCTAATAATAGAAACTTATAATCCTGTCCGACTGATTTATCAACGCACAGTTCAAGCTAAGATCAGTTTGGCACGCATTTAGCTATTATGAAGTAGGCATCGCATCCGCTAACAAAGGAACTTTGGTTATTTAAATCCGTTTGCGGACGTAGTCGCGAGTAAAATCGGGTACTTATTTCATAAATATTTGGGTAACCTATTTTCTGGAATAAATACATCTAAGCATGTAGGAAAGTAGGTACCTATTAACTACTTCAAATGATAAATATAAATTCAATTCAGGAACCTTTGTCTTTACGAGACCCAAATTAATCAAAGAGAAAAAAACAAGGATAAAAATCTGTGCAAAATTTTAATACCACAAATCTGTCCATCTACATAGGTACACCTACATTGCAATACATATATTTAAAGTGTTTTATTTGTGACCTTATTCTTTGACTTGGAGAGTTGTATTTTGTTTGTTTTTTATGTAGAAATATTTGGAGGTGCCAATTTTTCAAAAGGGCTCCTCCCCCGGCGGAAACGAGGCTCGCTTCCGGTAGGCTCGATCGATACACACCCCTGATTGCGGTGGCTATGTTTTACGGAATTTGATGGATATTTTAGTTGCAATTTTAGGTTATTATCATATACTAGCTGCGTCCTGCGGTATCTCCCTTAAGTCCCGATCTCGTGGGGATATCAAAATGAAAAATAGCCTTCCTCGATAATTGGACTATCCAACACAAAAATAACTTTTCAATTCGAACCAGTAGTTCCTGAGATTAGCGCGTTTAAACAAACAAACTCTACAGCTATAAAATTATGATAAGTACCTATAGCGTAACTTTTGTAGCGATATTTGTAGGTACTCATTAAGTACGATAAAGTACTTATTTAGAAACATTAAAAATCATAACGATCGCGTTTATTTTGCTTTTTGTAAAAAATATTTCTTCATCTTGGCCAAAAGTCTTGTCCCATTTGGGATGAAATATGTCACAAGGGTAGTCCATTAAATAGGGATGGACGTAGGATAAGGCTAACTATGGTACCTTAAGAGGAAAGGGTACTCTCCCATAGGGGGGCTCTCTCCATATACAAACTATTACAAACGTAGTCGACTGTTTTCTCCCTGGATAATGACACTAGAGCAAATATTTTTGGTGCATAAAATTTATAACTTCCATGACCATATTGACCATGCCCCTATTTTTTTGTATTTTTTAAATCTTAATTTCTATGATAATTAGAAAATTAAAAAAAAACCAACCATAGGGGCATAGTCATGGCAGTTATAGGTTTTATGGCAAAAGATATTTGTGCTAGTGTCATTATCCAGGGAGGAAACAGTCGACTACGTTTGTAATAGTTTGTATATGGAGAGAGCCCCCCTATGGGAGAGTACCCTTTCCTCTTAAGGTAACATCGGGATGAGAAATAGTT
Organism: Idaea aversata; assembly: GCA_907269075.1. NCBI lineage: Eukaryota > Metazoa > Arthropoda > Insecta > Lepidoptera > Geometridae > Idaea > Idaea aversata. The sequence continues at coordinate 6,568,441 of OU026103.1, forward strand.
ACATAGTTAGGTAAAATCAGTGGTAAATTTTATTTTTTTCTTATTTTCTTCACTAAAACCATGGTATCAACAACTCATCGTTTGTGCGCAGCCTTGAACCCGGGGGCAACACGTGGTGGAGTCCCTCCGAATACAAAATCATGTACTTCCTATTCCGTGAAAGCCTAACTGACGTTTAATGCATACAAAACTCTTCTCTATTCACCGTTGTTAAAGTACAAAGTGGCTTGTAATTCAATGCACATAACTCTGAAGTTTCAGCTAGGGACGTGCTAGTAGCTACGGGCCGAAAATGAATATCGATATTTTTAATTTGTTTGTTGTTTCCTGAAGAATTTAAATTTGTATTCTTATTTTTTTTTTAATTCTATTTTATTGGTCACATAACACATAATCTAATTATGGTAATTTATTGAATCATTGGCACGTGTTACGGCTCTCAGTCTTTTATAAAGACGTTAGTTAATATCTTTCTATATGGACAACCTTTATTATTCATAGATATTCATAGACAACCTTTTATAGATAGGAAGGTAAGATGGCAAAAAAAACCTTATTTATTCAGTCCAAATACCAAAAATGCTCTGTTAAAGCGCGAATATCAAAAGACTTATTCTCACACAAAGCAGAGCGCGCTTAGAATATTAACCACCGTCCGCCGACATGAGGTTAATGTAGGCGCTTAGCCCCGCTCCGTTTGAAACAATGTCGACGCCGCGCCGCCATTTTCTTTTTTCTTTCAACGAACAAGAAAACTCTTACGGGAAAGTTTCATACAAGTTTTGTACGCGGGATGATGGTGCATTTTGATCTCTTTGATGTTGAATACGTCGGTATTTTATATAGTTGAGGCTTTTTAGAAGTTTCGTTTTGAGACTTCGGTAAATTTATTTTTATGTGTTCAAAAAATGGTGTTCGTTTTTCGATACGATTTATGAGTCTACAATAGAATGTTTTTCTTCACCTTCAAAGTCCGTGGAAGAAAAAGATAGATAGATAGATAGATAAACACTTTAATTGTACAACACACAAAACATTGAAAAAATCAAAGAGGACAAGAAAGCTTATGCAAAGATGAAACTTAAAAAAAATAAAACTATTGCATCGTCCCATATTTGTCGTCCGTTTTTTGTCGTCCGACATTTGTCGTCCGTTTTTTGTCGTCCGCCATTTGTCGTTCGTCATTTGTCGTCCGTCAAAGTCGTCCTTTATTTAACGTCCGTTTTTGTCGTCCGACATTTGTCGTCCGTCATTTGTCGTCCGTCATTTGTCGTCCGTCAATATTCGTCCGTCAATAGTTGTCCGTCAATAGTCGTCCGTATTTTGTCGTCCGTCATTTGTCGTCCGTCAATAGTCGTCCGTAAATAATCGTCCGTCATTTGTCGGGGGTGTTAGGTTTTATTTTCGTTACGGAATTTCTTGATTCGGTCGCCGCGCCCAAGGCCCGCAATAAAATCTACGCAATAGCTTAAAAGCTTATGAAAAGATTTATGCCAAAAAAAAAGTTAGTAAATAAAGTTATCTATCTATGCCATGATTCTACAAATAATTTTCACGGGGCTTACCTAGAGGTGCTTAATTTACCTAACTAAGTAGATAATTATTATCTGAACATTTATGCAATAAAAATTCTTATTCTTATTCTTATACAAACCATTATAATGTTTTTCATAATGTAATTTCAGATAAGACATTAATAATTACATTATCTTCTAACACAATGAATGACGTCAATGACGCGTTCAAAACATCCCAAAGTGCATTTTTATTAAATTATATATTTTAAAAACCATTAAAAAACTTTCAATGTTAAAAGGTTGGTAGTTTAAATCACATTAGGCTATTGCAAAACTTGAACAAACTTCGTTCCATGATAAATGATGGTTTAAACTGTTGGCAACACTTAACAAGGTCTCTGTTAGTGGTAGTGAAATGAAAACTGTCTTTAATTTTATCGATATAATTTGTTGAATAGTTTATCGATGCTTTCTTTTTACTAATTTTTAATTATCATCGTAATTTTTGATAGACTTGATTTAGGCATACGATTTTTTTTGTAAAGAGATTTTACATTTTTGTTGAGTAGGTACGGTCGGCTGCATAATTGCAGACCCACCGTAGAGCTCCAAAACGGCTGTTATAAGACTGTTTTCAACACAAGCAAGACTCTAGGCACCTGCTTTAGTTGAAGTTTAAAGTCTTCTAACTCATGAATTTATCAAACAAAAATATTAGAATGAAAACATACCAATAATAGTAATTTTTGAATTTATGCAGCCGACTGTACCTACTTATAAAAATAAACGAATAAGTAGAGCTTATTTTCTATAACGAGAAAATTCATTGTAGGTAATGAAATGAGTGGTGTACTTAAGTATAAACGAGTGCCTACATATTTTCAACGTATTTACTTACATATTTTATAGAATTTTATCTATGGTAGGGTACATAGCAGTTATTTGTTCGCCGCCGTCCATAATAATACCCTTGTTTTTTTAACAGTGTTTACTAAAGACGCATCCACATGCCCGAGCCTACGTAAACACGCCGTGTAAACAGGCCCTTATGAACGCATCGTAATATACCACCCTCATTTTAGTGGATTTTATTTTAAAACTGAATTAATTTGCATTGATTGGTGCGAGTTTACTTTGATGTTAATTAAGATTTTTTATAACCTATATTGGTACAAATAGTATATTCTACCTTCCATCGCTTTAGCTACCATAGGTATCAAGTTTCATCTCAAACGGTTTAAGAATTTTGCTTAAAAAAATTAACCTTTTCACGTTCTCATTGACAAACTTTCACATCATTTATATTCTAACGAAAAACGTATGTGCGCTAAATGGTGTAAAGTGTAAAGCTAAATTAACGTTGCTCTTACGGTGAAGGAAAACATCGAAATCCGCGGCTTAGGTTAGCTTCAGACGTATTGACGACCCAGTTGGCACAATGGTCACCATGCCGGACTGCCAAACACAGGGTTGCGGGTTCGATTCCCGCCTCAGACAAGTATTTTTGCTTAGATATTTGTCTGTGGTCTGGTTGCTTCTATGTATTATAAGTATATATTTACAAAAGAAAAATATAAAAGAAGTAGGTATATCCGTTGTCTTGCACCCATAACACTAGTATAGTTATTTAGCTTGGGGCTAGATGGCGATGTGTGGAATGTCCTGGAATATTTATATTATATTTATTCATATTTATATTCTTCTGAAGGCCAATTCTCGAAAACAGTGTTCAAATTACGTTTCAATATCATTTCGATTACAAAAAATACGCTAATAGTAGTTTTTTTTCTCAGAAAGCGGTGTTTGAGTGTATTTTGAGCTACATAGAGGATGTATTTGTAATAGGAATGATAATTATTTAAACGTAATTTGAACAATGTTATTTACAAGAATCGGCCTTCAGGGACATAGTTTTTTTTTTCGCCTTGAAAAGTAGCATTAAAGTTACTGACGCGGTATATAATATCGTCTGAATTAAAAATAAAGGCCAATATTATAATTAAAAAAAATAAAAAATTAAAGAGATAAATATATTAACGCTCTATTCACAATATATTTACGAAAACTTGCTCTACGTTCACAAAAATCCTGATATTTTTCGCAAAAATAGCGATATTCATAATTTCAACTTAAGAAACAGGGATGAGCTGACCTTGCCCGGTAGTAGGCTCCGGGAAATAAGCAGGTCGTTTAATAGTACATGTGTGCTCTATTATAATAAATTACCTAAAGATGTATATGACATGTCCATTAACAAATTCAAAACTTTTATAAAGCACTAGCTGCGCCCCGCGGTTTCACCCGCGTAAGTACTCACCGTTTAAACCTTACCTGGACTACAACAAACACAACAAAAAAAGAATTGGCCAAATCGGTCCAGCCGTTCTCGAGTTTTAGCCAGACTAACGAACAGCAATTGATTTTTATATTATAGATAAATTGTGCGGTAAGGCATACTATGATACCTCTTCGTACTTTAATGATAAGAATCCATGGATGTGACTTTAATTGCTCCATTTCAAATAATACCTTCAAATATTTGTAATATTGACCTTTGTAAGCGTGATCACATAAAAAAAAACCCCCCCATGAGTTTCTTGTGCCTTCTTCTCATTGGTGGGCGCGTTCCGAAGGCACACATCCTAACTTAGTTTTTAAGACTATTCCAAGTGATCATGTGTAGTGTATAATGTATATACATAAGCATCGAAAGGAATAAAGAAATTTCGATTTGATTTGATTTGAATAGATTATATCTAGGTATTGTAATAATTTCTAACAGAATTAGGGTCAATAGGAGTTTTACTTGTTATTAATTCAAACTGTTTTAATTTGTTTTAGGGTTGAGTTAGTTTTAGGGTTAGTTGTAAATACCTAGGTCTGTATAGGTATAATAGGTAAGTATAAGCGTTATCTGGTTATGATAATAAAAGCTCTGCTTAGTTTAAGAGGGAAGGGTACCGACGCTATCTCCATACAAACGTAGTCGACTGTTTCCTCCCTGGGTAATGACACTAGCACAAATATTTTTGTTGCATAAAACTTATAACTGCCATTACCCATGCCCCTATGTCTTGGTTTCATTTTCTAATTATCATAGAAATTAAGATTTAAAAAACAAAACATAGGGACATAGGGTCATGGCAGTTATAAAGTTTTATGCAACAAAAATATTTGCTATAGTGTCATTATCCAGGGAGGAAACAGTCGACTACGTTTGTATGGAGAGAGCGTCGGTATCCTTTTCTCTTAAGGTTGTGTTAAATATCACTACATAGTATAAAATAAAGTCACTTTTTGCCGTCCCTATTTCCCTTTGTATGCTTAGATCTTTAAAACTATGCAACGGATTTTGATGCGGTTTTTTTTTAATAGATAGAGTGATTCAAGAGGAAGGTTTATATGTATAATACATGCATAATATAGCCGTGCGAAGACGGAGCGGGTCGCTATAGAAATATAAAATTTGATTAACTGATATATTAACGCACATCTTAAACCGCTGGTCTTAGAGACAAGGAATGTGTATGTTTGTGAAGTGTTAGTTATACACTACGAATAGATTTTTCTAATTCCCGGTATTACTCGCGTCCGTGGGTCTTAGACCCAAATGTGCAACCATGTGATGTGGTGCTAAAGGAGCAATCTTCTGGTGGGAGTTTTCAGGGATATTTGAGTCACGAGCATATGGGTATCTTCTAGGAAACCTTGCTACATCTTAGAACTCATCGCCACTTACCATTGTGTTAGATGTGGTCCAAAAATTACATAACAGTGGATAAAAATGTTTTTTTTTTTGTTTTTAGCTTGGCATTATCAGTGGCTAATTTCTGATCACGAGATTCGTGGATACAAAATACAAACCCATAACCCGCCTACAAGAGGGTGATATGGCAGGCAAAAGCTAGTCACTACATAGTATAAAACAAAGTCGCTTTCTCTGTCCCTATATCCCTATGTATGCTTAAATCTTCAAAACTTCGCAACGGATTTTGATGCGGTTTTTTTAAATAGATATAGTGATTCAAGAGGAAGGTTTATATGTATAATACATGCATAATATAGCCGTGCGAAGCCGGGTCGGGTCGCTAGTTCTTAAATAATTTGAGTATCGCCTTCCTTACAAATTACCTCTATTTGGATTACCTCTTTTTAGTATTGAAATAGGAAAGTATTAGTGAAAGCAATGGCACCGATACACCCACCTGAGGTATTTTTAACTGGATTTTATTTTACCTGGATACGTGCCTCAGGCAATCCGATCTTTTCAGCGAGCCGTTCGCGGGCGAACACGTCGGGGTAGTGCGTCCTCTCGAATTCTGGTACAAAAAATTTACTTATTAGAAAATTAGGGTCACTGTCAGTAGGTATAACTTAACGTGACCATTTATTTTTTTACTCAAAACGGGACATCAAATTATTAAGACCAGTGTGAGGCTGTAAATTTCCATACAAAAAGCGGTAACGTTTCCCCCCCCATAAACGAAATCCGATTTTGATAATTTTTGAAAATGTTCTAGATCTAATTGAAAACTAAGTTTAAACGTTTTTATTAAAAAAAAATATTGTTTAAGATTAAAGCTATTATTATTTGAATATCTATATTTTTCACTTAAAAACTTCATCGAGCGAATCCAAATTTATTTCATTTTGTGAAGAATAAAGGGGGTAAAAACGTTACGGCCCGCAACATTATCTGAAAGCAAAATGAAGGCAATTACGTCCGAACTTAAACTAGAGAGAGTTGCGTTCAAAACGGGACGTATCGGACGGTACCGTTAGGTATAACTGGTATATTGCAAAATGACACAATCATAAAAAACTGGCCAAGTGCGACTTGGACTCGGGCACATAGGGTTCCGTACAATGTTGTATGGGAGCCCATACAACATGCTACGGAATTCTCCCAAGAGGTACTCGTAGGTACGTCTAGGACCTTGCCACTCCAAATGTTATGGAAATTTTCAAATAAGTTTTTTTGTAAAAATATTTCAAAATAAAAATGCGTCTTCATAAATTGCAACTGAGACGAGACTCCAATTAATAATTTTCCTTTAAAATATTTTCAGAAGCCCAGTGCAGGTCATGCACTATAAAAAATAAAAAATCATTAAGGTTTTTTGTGCTTATATTGACCAATATACCGTTAAAAATCCGAATCTTGCGCCAAAGACGCGAATACTTACCGAAAAAAAATACATACAACCGAATTGAGAACCTCCTCCTTTTTTTAAGGCGGTTAACAACATTAAATGTAAATTGAAGTCTTAATACTTAAGTAAACTTTTAACGTCGTAGACTAAATAATAACATTTCTTGACAACCCTCTTTGGTTCTTATTAAAAAAAATTGTGAACTTTTTATTGATAAATAAATAAAAACCTTAAATTGTCTCGATTATTTAACTGAATTAAGAGTTCATAACAATACCTATAGAAGTTCTGCTGGTTATATCCGTAAGAGTTATATTTTATATTGTTTGTCTATTTTATAGACACTTTATGATAATCTATCGTACCTATCCAAGACTTAGATAAACAATAAATATTCCACAAAGCAATAAACCAATAGAAAAGCAAAACAAACATGCGAGATTATCAATAATTGGTCGCAGTGCCAACGTGAGAGTGCTCCGCAAATATTAGGGGACAAATATTTATTTATTTACTAATAACTGTACGACAAACAAACAATAAATAAGGGTCAAGAAATAGGTTTATGAACGCTCCTGGGACGTTGGTACTTAGTTTATGGTTTAGGGATTGTTAGCTTTCGACTTTAGTGGTACTATATCGGGGTTAAACTAACTTGACTTACCTACTTCATTTTGTTCTCAAGTTAGTTTACTCTAGAATAAATGGAGCCGAAAAATATTGACAAATAATTTACAGAAAAAAATGAAAGCCACCAAAATTATTTATCGATTTCTAATTGGGTCATTTTTAATCTTTGATTAAAAATGACCCAATTAGAAATCGAAAATAAACATTTTCTTAAAAGCCGTTAGGTATACTTTTATTATTGGTAGCAGTCATCAAATTAAAGGACAACAACGGGGCGTTCTTGATCAGTTGACATATCATCAAATATTTCATATGTTTTTGGTTACTAACCTTTCTCAAGACTATCAATTTGGTCATTAGTGAAGGAGGTTCGATTCCTCTGCAGTTTTCTTTTGAGCCGTAACCGCATCTGCGAATCCTCGTCTCCTGATGATGCGTGCTCGCTGTTCCCGTCTGACCCTGCTTCCGATTGGAGGGCATCTGCTGTTTAGAGAGAAAGAAGATTAAATAAAATGGAATTCTTAGGGTAAAATAAAGACATGAATGCCTCGGTGGTGGTGACTTTACAGGTGTTGAGACAATCAATCTTAAAGTCTCAAGAGTGAACGCCCGAAGTGATATGAGTAGATCCGTATTACCAATGTATAAATAAACAGAGATTTAAACTTCTTTAAAATCAAGGAAAAATGTCATATCGTTATTTTCTAGATCTCATAGTTAGTAAACGACGGTATCTAATTTTCTCATTCGCTCGCCTTGTTGATGAAACTACAAACAACTCCTAACGTAGTTCCAACATCACTTTAAAACTAATATACTTAGCTCTGTAAGCGAAGGAATTCAAAGGCCAGACGACATTAAACGAACGCAACAACTTAGCTAACAGAACTAAAACAGGGGTGAAACGAATGGTGCCTCTTCATCATAAACTATCAACACAATGTACTGTACGTCACACTCGACTGCTATCAACCAAATGCGTCAGCAGAATTGCACAAAATTACAACCCCTACGTTACAGACAAAAATTACCCACTCAAAAAGAAAACAAGACCTGTCCCGCTAAACTTTATGTTCTACAACGCAGGTCAGATGAGCTTGGTTGTTTAAACCCCGAAAGTAAGGGCAAAATTAAACGTTGCTCGTAATGTTGTCGACATGCCTCCAACTAATTGATTAATTTGCTTTATGGTCGGACCACTTGAGTCGGGGGTTCGATGCCAGGACGGTAATGTTGCCACGGCTTGCTGATTCCGATGAAAAGGACGACTGTTACGCAATCTGTCAAGTTTTTCTCATGTATTTTATGTGTGGGCAACATGAACATGTGTCTTGTTTGACTGTTTGTCAGTTCTCGTAAATTAAGATGAAAGTTACAATATTTATTCAAACTCAATTTTGTTTAATTCAATGGGAGTCATGCCACTGCATGACTCTCATTACAGCACTTTGAAGCGTCTTAAAATTTTTGTTAGCATGTGTGCCTTTGGAACGTGCCCACCAATGAGAAGAAGGCACAAAAAACTCATGCTACGAATAGTAATAGATTAATCTAATAAAGTACGATTCCTCCTACCACCGAACTTTCGTGATTTTATAAAAGCTAAGAATTTATCATCCCATAACAGTTAAGAACGATATGCAATTATGAAGTTCAGATCATAGTGGCTTGGAGAGTTATCAGATAGCAAAGCCAAGAATCGAACCTGTCAATATTGCAAAAAAAGAAGAAATCGCCTATATTTTTGTACCAAATCGATAATATTCCTAACAGGCAGACAGTTTCAATAGTTCCAACAACCGATTTTAAAAAAATCACGAAAGTTCGGTGGAAGGCGAGATTTTGGTCTATATTGAATAAAGGTATTTATAACGATTACTAATCTCTAAAAATCAATTAAATATAGATTAATAATTAGGCCTGTAAATTTTTGCATTAAATAACTCAAGGATTAATATAAAAAAATAACCTTGTTCTTTTTCTAGTCTAAAACATTGTAAAGTCTCGTTTACAAAAACTTTAAAGAACATCACTCAAATCAGTATCTGAACGAAGTAACAACTTGAGACATGATTGATGGCCATCGCACCGCTTTCCAATCGGTTGACAATTTTGATTGATTGCTCGCACAGTGTGTACGCGCCCTAAACAGAGAATAGAAATTATAGAGAGTAAATAAATTTTACTATCACTACATAGTATAAAATTCGCTTCCCGCTGTCTTTTCAGCATGCTTAGATCTTTAAAAATACGCAACGGATTTTGATTTAGTTTTTTAACAGATAGAGTAATTCAAGAGGAAGGTTTTAACACATTTGAAATTAACATTATTGATTGTGGTCATGATTGTACTGTAACCTCATACTTTTAAATACAGGATGTAGGTACACAACAATGGGACCACGAGAAATAGTTCTCCCTCGTGGTCCCATTAATGGGACAAAATCGTGGGACCACGAGAAAACAGCGGTATATTTACTAATGTGATTTTAATATATAAAGCAAAACAATATATACCTACGCGACGAATTGAGAACCTACTCCTTTTTTCAAGTCGGTCAAAAACTACCACGCGTACGAAGTCGCGGGCAACATTTTTTCTAAATAACCAAAAAAACACTGTTTCAAACATTCAAAAATAAGCATAGGTATCGTTAAATTTCATCTATGAGAAAATATAACTAACAATAGAGAACTTTGTAGATGGCCCGATATTTTCCAACGTTTATTATTTATATTCCTTCGCTTCGAACATAAAAGAATTCATTATAAAAAACCAATTCGATAGACCGCTCTGTAGGTACGTACTTAGCCGCAATACCACCAATAACGATCAACAAAATGATTGAAGGAAAAAACTTCCTAAGAGGGGATGAAACACGAAAAATACATAAGAGAAAATAATAGTAGTAGGAAAATAAAAGGAAAGGAATAAAAGTGGGGGCGGTGGTAGGAAAAAAATTGGAGAAAATAAGCACAAAGGGGACAAGAAAATAGGGGGTGGGGAGATAAAACGGAATTGCGAGTTATCGGGGCGAAACACGACGGGTAGGTGGGGGCGCGATTGCCGGCGCTCGATTATGTGAGATCGATACTGTCACTCAAGAGAACAAGGCCCCACTGCAAGCGGGGAATAACAAGATTGGTAGCTAACTTCATCACCTCTGTCGGTCATTTTTATATAGACACTTTTTAAAGCAGAATCCTAAACAATAAAGTCAACAAAGGTAAAGATGGCAACAGCTTCAAATTAACAAAAAATATGATAAAAACTATCTGTGCCCAGTTTTAGCAGTCGCAGTTTTACCTACGTAAGTCCTGATTCTGTGGGAATATGGATATCAAATAGTCTCTGCGCCAAGAGTCCAGCTATCCAATATATCAGTTGAATAGTCGTAAAGATGTGACAATCATATTAACAGTGTGTGTTAGTACGTTTATACAATTATTTTAGGGTTCCGTACCTCAAAGGTAATAAAAGAAACCCTTATAAGATCACTTTCTTGTTATTATTGTAATCCGCTTGCACTCGCACCACACCCGAACAAGCCAAGAACACAGCCGCTGCGGCCGGGCCAGACTAGGCGCGAGGCCGCTAATTCGACACACCTCCGCTTGTTCCCGTCGTTCGGCCTAACGTCTCCCGGTAAAAACTGGGCAGGTGCTGTATAGAATGAAGTAGGTATAAGATATCACTATCACTACATAGTATTAAACAAAGTCGCTTCCCGCTGTCCATCCCTATGTATGCTTAGATGTTTTAATACCACGCACCGGATTTTGATGCGGTTTTTAATAGATAGAGTGATAGAAGAGGAAGATTTTGGCATATAAAACAAAATTACCCCACATACGAAGTCACGGGCAACAGTTAGTGAGTAATATTTTAGCTACTTTTGTAGTGGTAGGTCTGTAAGTATGGCCAGCGGAGAGTCGAATCAAATAAATACGTCTATCAAGGGTTCACTACGCCAGATAGAAACACGTTTCCACTTGTTACATTTTAACTATGACGATTCACCATAAGCTAAATTGAACTAAGCTTCATTATGACAAAGTATATTACACCGATGCTTCATTTCACCTAATGAAATTTGATTACTAGTAATGTAAATGCTAAGATTAGGGTTTATTTGATAAAAATTACGCGGACTCTTTGCTGTTGTAGCACAGAGTTGTAGTATGTTCGTAAAACCAACGATTATTGAGGTCTTGCTGCCAATCTTGTTGCAATGTTATTGTTGTGTTGTCACATCTTGACAATTTATTATTTTTTTCGTAAATTAAGTTAATATTTTCTGAGCTTTAAAATAATTTCTTATTTTAAGCAAAATTGTTTTTTTTTTATAATATCCTGGTACGTAGTAGGTACATTAGAAGAATGCATGCCTACCATTTTACGAAAATATTTTGAATAAAACACACTAACTAATTTTTCTTTGGGAAGAAACGTGAAAAACAAGCATGGTTTGTTATGTTTTTATACTGGTTTAAATATAATTAATAAGACCATATCGAATCCAATCTTAATAACGTCTTAATAGATTAAACTACAAGCCCTAAGTAACCATTACACTCTGGTTTAACTTAACGATCATCTAGGAAGCTATTGGAGATCAAAACAAATTGGTCTACGTCGTACTTAGAAACAGACTACACACTTTTATCGAGCGATGGATTAATCGCCGAAAAAATAGAACAATCACGACGAACTAAAAAAACTGATAGACTGGACGCAGCTGCAGTAGAGGTGTAAAAACGTCTTGTTTAATCGAAAGAATTCTCATTTTTTACAAACTTCAAAAAAACAGAATATAATGGTAAGGAACCCTTCATGCGCTAGTCCGACTCGCACTTGGCCGATTTTTTTTGTTCACCGATTACTCGAAGACATCTCAACCAATTGAGATGATTATAATTTGAATGAAATAAATTTAATAACCCAAACAAGTTGCAATATTTATGACGCTTCTGTCGTCATTTGGTATTTGCGAGTGACCGATTTTAAACATAATTTTACACGTCAAACCAATGGGTTTGTCTTTGTATCCACTGGTAACAAAGACGAGATAAAATGGCTTGATCTACAAAAATATGGTCTCATGCCTCGACAGAAAAATCATATTATTTATTTAATATTTAATTTATATGCTTGCCTCCAAAATACAAAATAAAAGTATCATTGGCAAAAAAAAAAAAAATAATTAATAAATCGAATTAGCCACTAGTTGCAAAGTTATATCCACACACAACGTGACCAGTTTCCAACTAAATACATATTCACGTTATCCGTGGCTGCAAAAAATAAAATAAAGTAACGGCCTCCGTGGCGCGTCGGGCGAACACCCGACTGCGACGCAGAAGGTTGCGGGTTCGATTCCCGCCGGGAACAAGTATTTATGCTGACCATAAATTCTTGTTTCTGGTTCTGGGTGTTTCCTATATGTATAATATGTATATATTTACAAAAAAAAAAAAAAAGAAGTAATATAAGTAGTTTATCCGTTATCTGGCACCCACAACACAAGCATTAAGTTGCTTAGCTTGGGGCTGGATGGCGATGTGTAATATGTCCTGAAATATTTATTTATTTATTTTAAAGTAGTTTTAGAAAACAATCACATTAGCAGTGTTTAGAGAGAGATTTTGAGGTGTCATGAAAGTATCAGCTGACAAAAAAGTCCGCGATCTGTTTCTCACCCTTAACATCCCATACAGGGTGTTCTAAATGACAGTACAGGGCGATCTAAATTACTTAGTAGGGTAGATAAGGTTAAGTTTTTATTATTGTGATTTCAAGTGGGACCATTTTGGGTGATGGTAGGTACGCTCTAGGGATGTGGGTATGGGGGACCGTTGATACGTATCATTTGTGTAATTGGGCTATTTGTTGGTATTTAACGGTTGTTATATTCAATTAATATTGTCTATTCTAATATATATAAATTACGTGTCACGTTGTTAGTGCGCGATGGACTCCTAAACTACTTATCATTTTTATTGGACATATGTACCAAAACGCCCATCCTTCTTTGCACACCGTGTGCAGTTTGATTCAACTAGAAAGATAGGATAGCTTACATCTTAATTTAACCCGATATTCCCACGGGATCGGGAGTTACGCGGGTAAAACTAAATATAAAATACTTATAATAAAGGCAGAGATAGAGTCTGTACTTGGAGGCAAATTAAAACTAGCTATCACAGGTCATGAGATACAGCCTGGTGACAGACAGACGGACAGATGGACGGGCAGTGAAGTTTTAGGGTTCCGTTTTTACCCTTTGGGTACGGAACCCTAAAAAATGAGCCCAGGGGACTTAGAAAAAGTAGTAGAAGAAAAATGTTTATTTTGTTTTTACCTATTTCATTTTCAAAAGTTTTACTAAAAATCTTGTACTTATTAAATATCTAAGCATGTATATTAAATCACCTTTCAAACAAAAAAAACTAAATCAAAATCGGTTCATCCGTTCGGGAGCTACGATGCCACAGACAGACTCGTCAAACTTATAACACTCGTTTTTGCGTTGGGGGTTAAAAAGCTATTATATCCGTTGTCTGGTCACCATAACACAAGCCTAGTTGCCTAACTTAATGCTAGATGACGCTGTGTGCAATGTCCTGCAATATTTATTTTATATTTATTTATTAATATACCCTGTCAGTTTTATTGCTAACCGTACCTACACAAATTAATATATCCAATTATGAAAAAGTCGGTTTCCATTACCCCGTGTGCGTGTGCCCATTACCCAAGTGCAATTCAAAAACGATTATACAACGATACACCACTTTGATCGTTGAATTGAGAAGTCGAGTGGTGCTTTGTAGTAATCGATCGTTTTGCGGTAATAATTGCTTTTTGTTTCAACACCTGGAAACTATTACATTTTAGTATTAAGGGTGAACCAAAGGGAGTGAAATTATTTTTTTATTTTATTGACGTGTATGTAGGTATTTACTCGTAACTTGCAAAAACGAAATGCCTTATATATTTATTGTTTAGTAATCCGACCATAACAATAATAGGAATTATTAATTCACACAATATAGAATACGATCTTAATCATCTTTTGAAATTCAAATTGAGACCTCTTCTTTTTTAAAGTCGGTTAAAAGTACGTATATACCATGGCTCAGCACGTAAAACAGTTTTAAGTTGAATGGTCTAGACTAGACATATTTGAATTTTTTTTAATTGCCTAATACGATTATTATAAAATAAAAATAAAAAATATAAATGGTTCCAAAAATTCAACCTTTTTGGGTTATTAAGTTCAAAATGTGAACTCAATTTGGAAAACTTGGATTAAACAAAACTGTGACTGCGTTCACACTTTTTAACTGGTGCTATAAATATTAAAAACATATCCTGCTAGCCTAGCATGAAGGCCAAAACACGATACGATAAAGCGATATAACTACATCAACTCTCAAAATATGATAGATAAAGCCGCCATGTTGAATTTTTATCATAATTTTTATCGCAATTTATAATAAAAATTCAACATGGCGGCTTTATGTATCATATTTTGAGAGTTGACGTAGTTATATCGCGTGATATCGCTTTATCGTATCGTGTTTTGGTCTTCATGCTAGGCAGGCTGGCGCTTTAGATATTGCTATGTGTAAGCCAGAAAATATACCTGCCTTAATTGCTTAAGTCATTAACATGCCACGCCAGACAATAACACATACCGTAACTAGAAAACAAATATTAACGTATCAAAACACTATGTCAATTTATCTATTTCCTCTATTCAAAAGTAAACATTGACACAACAAATTTTCCTATAACAGTTCGAAAATTGCAAAACCAACATTTCAAATTCATTGTGTTGTGTATTAACTATCAAGTTAAGTTAATCGCGGTATGATTAGGTCTAACCGCGATATTTTGTGAGCGGCAATATTGTTCAAACCTAGAGCTATTTGATTTAGCTCTATTTGCTGATATATTTACCACTAAGCTCATATTGTGTGATTTTATTTGTCTGTTATTTAAAATAAATAAATATTCCTGGACAATTCACACATCGCCATCTATCCCCAAGCTAAGTAACTAGACTTGTGTTATGGGTGCTAGACAACGGATATACTACTTAAATACCTTTATTTTGTAAATATATATTTATAATAGAAACAACCAGACCACAGACAAATATCTAAGCATAAATACTTGTCTGAGGCGGGAATTGAATCTGCAACCCTGTGTTTAGCAGTCTGGCATGGTAACCATTGTGCCAACTGGGTCGGTATTTAAAAGAGATATTATGCTGATTTCGGGTTCAATGCATCTGACATTTAAGAGGAAAAGGGTACCGGGCGCTCTCTTCATACAAACGTATGGATAATGAATGACACTAGAGCAAATATTTTTGTTGCATAAAACTCATAACTGCCATGACCATGCCCCTATGTTTTTTTTGTTTTGTTTTTTAAATCTTAATTTCTATGATAGTTAGAAAATGAAAAAAACCAAAACATAGGGCATGGCAGTTAGAGGTTTTATGCAACAAAATTATTTATGGTTGTGTCTTTATCCAGGTAGAAAACAGTCGACTACGTTTGTATGGAGAGAGCGCCGGTACCCTTTCACCTTAAGACACAGAAATATAGGTTCAACATAGACTGATGAACACATTACCACTCTTTTGCGTAGCACAGTCGGGTAAAAAGAAGAAGAGATTGGCATCGTGTATAGCAAAACTAGTTTTTATGAAAATATAATAAGCGATGTTGTAAGTAGCTGCATGTGAGGTGAACGGTATTGGCTTAGTGGTAGATACCTCGGCTTTAATTCTGATGGTCGTGGGTTCGAATCCCGGCCGGCCTTGCACCAATGGATTTTTCATGTGTGCTAATTGACATTGCTCTTACGGTGAAGGAAAACATCGTGATGGAAGCCGCGGCTTAGTGGGCTCCAGAAGTATTAACAAGTTCTCTCCTCTGGACATTTCGATATTTCGATGCTCTTACATAAGTATCATGTTCTCGAGATTGGAGCTAGCGGGTAGATCAAATTTAGAAGCTACTGTAATAGGCGACTTTTGAAAATATTCAGTGCCATTCATTCCCAGTGCTATGACTGGGATTTTTTTTTCCAATGTTGTCGTTCCGATTCCTAGCATATCGTAGTTCAATACGAACAACATGGAACTCTTAATATATGAAATGAATAGCTTTAAATAGTCAAAATAAAGTTCAAAATCCTTTAGCCAATCAATAGATTTAATAAAACATTATCTCTACAAACCATGTCAATCACACTACCCAGTTAAGGGGGGGTCCATACGCCAACGACTTTGGTACACAGCCTACTAAATAGTTACTACAGGCACCGGTCGCTTTCGTTGGGGAAAATTGTTGATTGTTACGAATGTGTTTTGTTTTTCTCAAAAGTGCTGAGATGGAATTGTAGGTAAGATTTTTACCAATATTTTGGTGTGACTTTGAGCCAAAAATTTCCTTTAGTTTACAAGTTATCCTAAAATTAAGAGTTAAAACTAGTCTAACTTTGAAATGACAAGGAATTTTTGTCTCAAATTACCCCAAAATATGGGTAAAGATTTCACCTACAATTCCATCTCAGCACTTTTGAGAAAAACAAAAGACATTGGTTACAATCAACAATGTTAGTTGTAAGCGACGGGTATTTCTGGCGCGTTGCGTTTGGCAGCATAAGCAGCCTTTTTATAAAAAAAAATATGTTGGCCATTTTGTTGTGTTGTTTTTTATCCATTTTACGTACTTCCGAAACATTGACTCGTCCATTGACGCGTGAAGACAACACAATGATATTAAAAATGCGTCCGTTGGTGGATGACACTGAAATAAATTGGCTTTGGTTGGGATTGGACATGGTAAACTAAGGCTGTAATGATTTTAGTTAGTTGGAATAACGCTGGGTACTGTCAGTGTAAAGTTGATGTTATTAGACTGTAAAGGTGGTCGCAGATTGATTAGAGTCGAACGAATCGAATTTTTGCCGTCACGGGAAAAGGTACCTTATACTAATAGAGATAAAGTAAATTTATATTTCAGAGTCGGCCGCCTCTGACGATGCGGTCGACTCTGATGACGTCATCGGAAATACAAATGTAGGTACCTTATCTCTATCACTATAAGGTACCTTTTCCCGTGGACGGCAAAAATTCGATTCTTTGGGCTCTGATCAATCTGCGACCACCTTTAAAGTGGTAATGCACTTTCGGTTCTGAGTTTCCTTTGTTTTTTTGTACCTAAAAAGTTTACATGTGATGTCGAGCATGGGCCATGGGATAATTTCAGGCTGAATGCGATCTTTGCGTAATAGTAGGCACAATGATGTGTGTTTCAAAAACTCTTTATTTTTTCTTCTTCAGACCATGGTAATGCATTTTTTGTGGCAATGGAAACTATCATAAAAATGCATTAAAATTGCCCGTATTTTACTTTTAAATAAAACTTACTTACTTTTTTACTTTTTTTAAAAAGTAAAAAGCCATTTCAACAGCGATCCCTAATAATGTGGTGTGATCACAGTATCAAAATTTCTCAAACACTCCGGGCGAATCTGTTACATGTGCACTGTAGTTACATTAAGAAGTCATATGTGCAGACCCACTTTAAATAGTAATAACTTACGTAGTTCCCAGCATACTTAGGTCCGTATTAATAAACCGAACTCAATATCGATTTCAATCTTGAGTTTGCTCTTGAGTTGTTGCGCTGATTAATAAACCTATCTTAAGACGCGATTAAAGAGCGACGTATCACTTGAGTAATACCGTATTAATAAATCAAACTCAGCTCTCAAGATATGTCTCAAGATGTAGTTTCGTGAACTCAAGTCTGATTGCGGGTCATACATGACATAAGTTAGCTGTTTCGTTAGTTTTGTAGTTCAGGAACATGGAGCTAGAACAAATTTTGTCAGAAATCAATTATTATGATGATATTTTATGCTAATGACTTTTTGAACAAATCATTCGCATTTAAATAATTATTTAGTAGTAAAATCTTACATTTTGTAAAAAAAATCACATTAAAAACAAGTTGACAGCAAAATATGACGACACTACCTACCATAGGGTAAAAACATACCATTCAAGGTAAGAACAAAGCGTTACTGTCATTCAATGTCGCTCTCAAGATCAGTTTCAAATCTCAAGAGCGATATCAGCCTGGTTAAAACTTGAGTTTTATCTATTAATTAACGCCTAACTTAAGATAGTGACAGCATCTCAAGACTCACTCAATTGATACGCACTCAAGATCGATATTGAGAGCGATTTATTAATACGGGCCTTAATGTCTGAGTAACTCACTACGCACTCAATAACAGCTTACTACGGGCTACTATTATGGGCGTAGTCTGTGCTACGAAATGCTACGAAAGCTTCAAATAGTAATTTATATTGTGAAAATCCTAGTACTGCCCTCTTTCACTGAAAAAGCATAAGTGCAGATACATAAGTTTCGAGATAAATTGATTTGAAAATTTGAAACTTACTTTCTTTGTTCAATTATCTTAGATAGAAGTTACGTAAAAACAAATGTTGGTATCAGGTTGTATTTTTGACATAGATTTTTTTTGTATATTAGTTTTAGTGTTATTGTGTATTTTTGATTAGATATTTAGAAATTCTTTTTTTCTCAGAAAACATATCGTGAAAGTACTAGGATTTCCACAGATGTAAAACCACGATGCTGAAAACGGTCAAACTCCTGAAATTCATGTCACGTACGCGCCAAGGAGTCAGAAACGCGTAGGTACTGTAAGCATCTATCTTAAAAATGTAACCGGTTGCCAAACAAAATATTTATTTGCGGAAAATAAAGTTTTTTTGATGTGATAACGTCTTATAAATCGACGAACACCGGCATTCACAAAAAAGTGTGACGTCATGTTACGGGAACGTCAGCGGAGCGTTATTGACAAGGTAACCATAGCAACGTATTATCGTTGCTATCATTACCAATCAATGTTTTTTTTAAGTCATGGTAAAGTAAATGGGTAAGTACTTCGCCCAGTTTATTATTAAAAAAAATTGTTTGCTACGATTTCACCACGATATCCTAGTCACTATCACTACATAGTATAAAACAAAGTCGCTTTCTCTGTCCCTATATCCCTTTGTATGCTTAAATCTTTAAAACTGCGCAACGGATTTTGATGCGGTTTTTTTAATAGATAGAGTGATTCAAGAGGAAGGTTATGTACATGCATAATATAGCCGTGCGAAGCCGGGGCGGGTCGCTAGTAACATTATAAATGCGAAAGTTGGTCTGCGTGAATCAATTACGATGTTTGTTAGGTTGATAGCTGGAGTCCCGGTAGAGCATATAGACTAATTACTAAGAGGTCAGTGGTTAAGACTAACCCGTGTCGAACCGCAGTTAGTCAATCATATACCTAAGAGCAGAGGAAAGGGTACCGGCTTCTTTGTTTCCTCCCTAGATAATGACACTAGCTCCAATATGACTATGACTATGCTCGGTCTTTTTTTCAATTACTAATTAGCATAGAAAGTAAGAGTTAAAAAACCAAAATTTCTTATTTTTCGGTAGTTTCAGTTATAAGTTTTATGCAACAAAAATATTTGCTCTAGTGTCATTATCCAGGAAGGAAACAGTCTACTACGTTTTTATGGAGAGAGAGCCCGGTACCTTTCCTCTTAAAGTAAGGAATAAAAACATTATAACATATTTATAAAACATATTTTGACAAGCACACGACACAAGACAATCAGAAAAGGAGTAACAAACAGAAAAGCACTGACAAAAAAATCACAAAAGTATAAAATCAAAACGAAAAAAAAATAATAATAAGATAACAGATACAAAAAAAAATATGCATTTCACAAAAAAATAACGACAACCTCAAATATTAAACTTCCACCATAACCCCTCCCATCAGAAGATGCAAGGAAGTCAAGAGTGAACGAAGGTTGACCTCTGATCCAGGGTAACTTTCGTCACACTTGACTGGTTGTCCTTAAAGAGTCTCTTCTTTGTGTACCAACCCAGTGGGTAGGGAAATTAGCTGAGAGCATAGTGTTAAGAATGTGAATTTCATTTTAGTTATCATTCATATATTTATATTCAGTGATTGTAATTTTAATTTCATTGTAGGTACGGTCGGCTGCATAATTGCAGACCCGCCGTAGTGCTCCAAATCGGCTGTTATAAGAATGTTTCAACACAAGCAAGATTCTACGCACCTGCTTTAATTGAAGTTTAAAGTCTTCTAACTCATGAATTTATCAAACGAAAATATTTGAATGAAAATATGCCAATAATAGTTATTTTTGAACTCTACCTGGGGCTGCAATTATGCAGCCGACTGTACTTATAATTATGACATTAAAGTTTACATAATGTCTGTTTTTGAAGAGATTTTGTTCAAAGCGGTCGGTGTTGGCTAGAAGTAGAAACCTCGACTTTAATTCCTAAAATCGTGGGTTCGAATCTACGTGCAATGGATTTTTCTTACGGTGAAGGAAAACATCGTGCTGAAACCTGCGGCTTAGTTGGCTTGAAAGGTATTGATGAGTTCTTTCTCTTAGATACGACTAAGCTGAGAGGGTGGTGATGGGCAAGTTATCTAATAAGGTATCTAATACTTGTCCTAATCACTACATAGTATAAAATAAAGTCACTTTTCGCCGTCCCTATGTCCCTATTTCCCTTTGTATGCTTAGATCTTTAAAACTACGCAACGGATTTTGATGCGGTTTTTTTAATGGATAGAGTGATTCAAGAGGAAGGTTTATATGTATAATACATGCATAATATAGCCGTGCGAAGCCGGGGCGGGTCGCTAGTATACTAATATAATATACTAATGTACAGTCACATTACCAATTAGCTGAACCCCACGTGACCCAGAGCTCACTCGCAAATCTGTAAGGTTGTAAAGTAATGTTATACCTGATTCTGTTTTTATTTAAACAATATACAATACAATATGCAATATAAAAAAATAACAAAATAGGTATGTAAGTACTATATTTTTACAGATATGCGAATGAGCTCTGGGTCACGTGGGGTTCAGCTAATTAGTAATGTGACTGTACTAATACATGGATTAAAATTGCTGGCACTGTATAAATCTAAGATTAGATGTAAGATGAGTTATTGATAAATCTTATTAGCTGTGTATTTTTTTTGTATACCTACACTTTTTATCTTCAATTTATATTAGTAATCATTTTGTGATTATGGATCTACAACCGTTGTTGGTTGCTGGCAATTGGCCAACACGTATTTATACTAATCTAGCCAATTTATTTCGATTTGGTTAAATATTTATTTTATTAAAAAATCGTTTTATTACTTACAGCTTGAAACGCGAAATCTTATCAGTACAAAGTTTATTTTGAGAATTTCACTCGATCTTTTAACTTTTCGATGTCTTTTAATTATGTTTAACTAGGAAAGATTTTTTGGTTATTTTTGTTTGTAACGAATAGGCTCTGAAACTACTGGACCGATTTTGATGAAACTTGATATGAGGATACATTGATTCATTGGGAGTAACATAGCTATATCGATATTCTCACGGGATCGGGAGTTACTCGGGTGAAACCGCGTATCACTGCTAGTATAGGTATATTATAGACTTTATTTACGTAAATCTAATACATTTATTTGGTTATCATAAAACATTATTCCTGTAATACAGAAAAGCAAAATATAATCTTTACCGTAGGTGTCTGGTAAGAAAGTTGGTAACAACGAACCTCCCATTCCCCTGCCGAGATGGATTTGGGTTCAGGGTTGGCAAACACAATGACATATTTCTGTAATATTTGTTCTGGTTTTTGTCGCGCGTTGCGAAAGGTAGCTAGAGGGAAAAAATTAAGACCAAATTTTTTTTTTTTTTTTTTACTTCTGTAATGTTCCTATTTTGAGTGCTATATTGATTGTTATTGTTATTTTTGTTCTCTTGTCATCTCCTAGTAGTCTTTTTGTTTGGTTTTGTGTTCGTAGTTTGATGTGTTTAGTAATATTACTGTGTAATGTTATCTTATTATGTATGTATTCCTTCTTGTGTCTGTATTTTATCACCTCATTATGTATCACTGTTCTCCACTAAATTTATTAGTATACTAGTTAAGCCCGTGCGTCTCAATAAGGTTCGTACTGAAAATCAGCGCTGAGGCTTCTAGCTTTAACATCGTGCTGAGGACGAAACCTTTTTTCTGGGCGCTGTTCTACTTTTTTTTTCTTGTGTTTTTTTACGTGTCTATTTTTTTTGTGTTCAGAAAATAAAGTTTTATTTCTTTCTTTCTTTCTTTCAAAAGTTATAACGACACGTCTTTTTGCATTGTATTGACACTTTTTGCATAGAAAGCAAGCCAGTTATTTTCGTTTCGTCTTTCTATTTCGCATTGAGCAGTGTGGTGTCGTGACGATTATTTACAAAAAAAAATATAAAAAAAATATTACCATCCCTTCACTAATTAATCGAAAGGAACTTTGTTTCATCCGGGTAGCCCTTGAAATCTCTCAAGTTTTTTTTCATTAAATTCGATAACGACTGTCATTGCGAAAAATTGTATAGGCCATCTGACACCTTACTTACAAAAATATATAAAATATCGGTAAAAATAGGAAAAACTACTTAAAAACAGGCAAAAAACATTGCATTTGTTATGTCTTGTTATTTTGTCACTAAGATAAAGGCTCATAAAGGTTTTTAAAAACCCTAGTAGGTCTTATTACCTGCAGGTACCTACCTAATAAGTTTTTTCTTAGGCACCTTATCAGATTCTAATTAGATTCAGTCGTATTCGGTTTTATAAGGGAAGTATCGACTTATTTGAGTCACATCTTGGATAAATAGATATTTTTATTAAGTTGGTTTGTGCTAAAATAAAATAAAAAATGGGAAACTTTAACCTCCAAACAATATTATCATCGATATTTAATAAAAAACTATGTTTTTTGTATCTCGTTAAAATGATGCTTGTAACAGCATCGAATTATCCTATTCCACAAAATAAAAACAAAAACTATAATAACTGTAATACTGGAAAATCATTTTGGTAACTGATAGAATTGCGACGCGCCAACCCTAAAGCCCGTCACATTTCAAAGGAGAGCAAGTAGACACGGCGTCAAAGTGAAATAGCAAAGAACATCCACTGTATCTACACATACCTATGGTTTATATATATCGGTCAAAGAAACGGCTATTTTATCATGGCGGGTAGGGCAATTTTCTTTTTCGACTTTTTTCTTTTTGTCGTGTTTCCAACTAGGTTTTTTCATAGTAACTTTTCAGGATTAATCCTAATTACTTACTTCAAGAGTTGATAGTCATAGCTACTTGTAGGATCTCTTATGTTTATTAGAGTTTTTGATATACTTATTAGACTTTTATTGAATTATATCTTTTATATCTGATCGCCATGATCAGAATCATCGCAAGATTAAGGAGGAATACGGACATTAACTAGAGACTTAGAATTTGGTTTGCCTTCATAACACCTTACCCATTCCGTTGTTTAAGTCTTGTCTATTCTTATGATTGCCCGAAAAATATCGTTCTTAGGCGATAAGGCCGTCCTTTGTGCCACTTTAGGATATTTCCCTCAATTTAAGTTTTCTGTTTTAGCTTTTATCTTGTATTTCTGTTTTTTTTATGGTGCAATATATTATAGTGTTTATCTATCTATACTTACCTAAAGATTAGAGAGCTGCATATCGACACCTTTTGTTTGATAAAACTACGTACGTGAATGTGAATGCTTCAACCTACACAGTGGTTGATAGTTTGGAGGTAGGTACGAGATGGTGTGTACCTTTAAAGGGAAGATCTTCCACCGGGCAGGTGTTATACCCGGTAGGCCGCGGCCCGAAGATGTTTCGTTGGAACTTGTGTATGAGCTTATCTTTAGAAAAACTTCGCTTGCGCGATCTAGGATCTACGATCGGCTTAGTGGCGCCATCTGTTGGTAGCGATGTGCAGCGTCGCCACAATAGCTTGACATTTGCTTGATGTGAACTTATGCATTAGTTTCATACCTCGTTTATGCTCCTCAGGTGTCCTATTGAGCTGTGGCGGTAACGGCGCCGGTATCGCCGGAGCTGCTGGCGCGGTCGGCAGCCCCGGGTACCACCACCCCGTCGCTGCCTGCCCGTTGAACATACGTAGCTTTTCGTATACACTGTCGTTTTGTGCTGATGCTGCTTGTTCCTTTTGCGATGCGAGGTTCCGGAGGACTCGGTTTATTGATGATACCTAGAGATAAGATATTGATTAGATGTGATTGAAGTTTAAAAGCGATAGGTACGCGGTTAGAAATGTTAAATCGTTTGTTGTCTTTGTATTTTTCCGAATAGTTTATAGTTTTACTAGTTATTGCCCGTGACTTCGTCCGCGTAGAAGTCGAAAATTGACCAAGGAATCGCGTTGTCCCATACAAACTTTGCCCCCCTTTTTCACCCCCTTGGGGGTAGAATTTCGGAAAATCCTTTCTTATCCGATGCCTACGTCATACAAAGAACACACCCTCCAAGTTTCAGGTCACTAATGCTAAGGATACACGACGACACTGACACTCGACACAAATGTCGACACTAGTGTTGATAGCGTCCACACTGTAGCAATTTTTGATGTCGCGGCGGTGGACACACGTAGACACTCGATGTATACATCAAGTGTCAAGCATTTTATATGTATAGATAAGAATACTAGCTGCACTCCTCAGTGTCTATTTAAAAGTGATAAAGATATCTTTCAAAAAGTATAATCATAGTCAATATAAAATACAATATTTAAGCAGCTCTTTTTATCCCTTTAAACTTCCCAACAATCCTTTCTTAGTGATCGCCTACGGGTGTGTAATATATGGCATACCTAATAACGGATAGTATAATATCCTAGATATAACGTTCACTTGATATAATTTTAACTTAATATAAAAACAAATGACATAATGTCATGTGATCTAATATTACAAGGGGGCCTAAAACTTCGCACGGGAGTTGCGAAGTTTAGACTTGTAGGCAGTGTTGCCAACCTCAGGATAGAGCTAGTAGATATACCAGAAAAAAACCGTAGAAAACTGTTAATATCAAATTAAAAAACAGTTAATCTACAGCTTTATCTTTTTATTATTTATAGATGGTAATAAATATAATACATTTTAGAGAGGGAGTTAAAAACAAGAAAAATCATGTGATTATCAAAGTTTTAATCAAATTAAATATGAAAAGTCATAGAGATATTATACATTATGTCAAATAAAATTAGTAATATTTAAAAGCTAGTATTGCAACACTTCAGAAAATGTGACCAGCTATTTTTGAAGAAGCCTATATAAAACAGCTTAAAAAGGTCTATGCATAACAAATAGATGGCACTAGCATCTTAAGCAAAAAAACTGTAGATTTCGGGGCCTAAACTGAAAACTGAGATAATTTCAAAAAAACTGTAAATCTACAGTTAAAATTGTAGGGTTGGCTACACTGCTTGTAGGTCTTAGGTTCCTATAATATTAGAGATTTCTTGATGAAGCAATAAATGATGATTGTAAGTCTTTTTCTCTTCTATATAAATATCTGCTTTTTAGACTCCATTGATTGATTCTTGTTGGATAAAAATTTTTAGACTATAGTTCATGCACGAGTAAATCTGTGTCTAAATCTAAGGTTTAAATCCACATCTCGGACTATCCTTAAACCTCGTTTTGGAATAAGGGGGTAAAAGTTTACAATAAGTAGGTACTTAACAGATTTAAACCACAAATTATTAGCCGCGAGAAAATATCCACCAACCAATCTAATAGGAAACAAATTACCCCCAAGTCACCCCTTTAAATTTGAAATACGTGTAATTTAAAATCTAATATGATTACTAAATTCCAATCGGGCTCAAAGGGACACAGATTAGAGTCCTCCCCTTGGGCCCACCCCACCCTGGGGTTCCAAAAACCCCAATATATATCTTTCGACGAAAACCACGCATGCGTTAAAACCTGACACACAATAGTAAAAGTGTTCTATGAAGGAAGGCGAATTACGAAATACATAATCTGAGGCTCCATATAATGAATAATTGCCGCGTAAAGACGCTCTATATTCTAGCTAGACCATTGATTTTATGTCTAGCTATGCTTTAGACTCTAGATGGTATATTTTATTTCTAACTAGACTCATTTTCTTTGTCTTTTGCATCCAAGTACCGACTTTTTGTCCTCTCTTATAAGTATAGATTTATATTTATTTTAAGTTTAGTTGTCTATAATTTTGAATTCCTAGTAAATATTTTAATTAGAAATATAATGTATTTATCTATCTACTTGCCAACATTTGAATTGTCATTGTCAAAAACATTTTGAGTACAAAAAAACTTTTATATGCTATTATAATATACTTACCTGTAAGAAGGCATTATCTACATTACAAAAATGTATATATTTTATACCATTGTTTGATTTAAAAGAAAATACATAACTTAGATTATCGAAAATTTGACGAATTTCATAAATAATATTAACGTTTTCTTAAAGACTTTTTAAAATAAACTTTAAACGTGTTATTCCAAAAGTATGTAGGTAAGTATGTATGTTTGTAACTACTAACATAAGTATGTATGTATGTAATGTCTGATGTTACGCTAATGGAAGTAAACGTTAATGTGTGAGAATTTCAAGATACGAAATACGAAACATACAAGATCTCTTAATTTATGCCTAACTAACATTGCCCCGCGTTTTCACCTGCGTAGCTCTCGATCCCTTGGAAATAATCGGCAAACAAATAGTAGGTATCTATTATATTTTCCAAGTTTCAATAAAATAGATTTTAATAGATTCAGAGACTAGGTACTAATAACAAAGTTCTATAAACAAACTTCAACAAACAAAATCAAACCTCTAATAAAATAATTTGTGATGTTCCCACGGTCTAAAACCACCTACGCTTTTTCCATCCAGTTTGTAACCTAGGTATTAAATTAATCTAAAAGTCTAACTAAAGTCTAGACCACTTAAAACCTACCTAGATACTTAAACATCAGATTAAAATGTCACTTAAAACCTCCTTCATGATTAAGCCGACATATTTTTAATTGAATTTTAAAAAATCAATTCAAATTACATTTCCATTATCCAATCAGATAGCATAACAAAAAAGAACCTCTCTATTCTAAAACATTTTTAAATTTCGAACATGAAGCGAACCAATAAGGGAGGTGCATTCAAACCGTGTTCTGTTTCTGACAGCGACCCGACCAATAAGATAGGTATACTGAAAGATTAAAGAGCACACGTTTCTATTAGAATTTGAAAAGGTTTTTTTTTGTATTTGTCAAAGAAATCCATTAATTTGATTAGATAGATATATAGATGTAGAAAGGTTCTTGATTTTAGCATAATTATATAAATTAGCTAGAATTTTTGCAAACTTAAATTAAAAAACAAATAACGTTTAAAAAGTTTACTTTTCCGAGGACACGTGTCTACCAAAAAGAGTATAATCGAATCTGACTTTTAATCGATCCTCGTATTTATTCAGTTGTCATTATTCGAGAGAAAAAAATCGTCGGATAATCGCGTTCCTACATTATTACGGAAGAGTGAACGCAGCTGCTCTACTTTACAGATACGATTTGTTATATTTAAATTTAATTTTATAATAATTTAATTTAACGGGACGGAAACAAAGCATTGAATGCAATTATTGACATTTCATTGATTATGGGTTTTAAATTTGTTATTTAACTAACACTTTAAACATCACCTTTTTAATTCTACTTTATTATGGTTTAAATGCCATACTTATTATTCGTTTATCAGCTTAAAATTCTGTAAATGAATTGACTGATTTTGTTTAATATTTTTCTAAAATAACGTATTTTTTGCACTTAATATTTTAATTGAGAGATAACCAAAATCTCTATGATTTGCCAAAAAAACCCTAATGTGGTTGGTTCCGCCGCAATTCAGTTATTTACGTACAAATGGCCCGTGACTTACGCCCTTTTGTAACTACGTCACCCGAATTAGAGAGCAGCGATGTGTGTGAAGGGAGTAAAACTTTTGGCTCTACGCACGCACCCGGTGTGTCGGCACTCGGCACGAAAGGGGGCACGACAGATTTTATAATACACAATTTTGAGTGCATCTTTAATTTTAGCTTGTTTTTAACCGACTTCAAAAAAAGGAGGAGGTTCTCAATTCGGTTGTATGTATGTTTTTTTTTTATGGATGTTCGCGCATATCTTCTTCGTTTATCTACCTATTTTGATGAATGTTTTTCTGTTGGCAAGAGTCTACTTCAAAGGTGGTCCCATAAAAATTTGATGAAGATTTTTTTGGTAGTAAGCACTTTATGTCATACCTATATGACGTTTTTTTTAGTAATATTCAACTAATACCCAGGAAGACCAGGATTGCAGGTTGCCTGGAAGAAATCGCTTTAATCGATAAGGTCGCCTGTTTGTACAATTTCATAGTTAAGGTGCTGCTGGTCGATCGTGTTTCCATACAAATGAATTTAGAGTGTTATCCATTTATTCTTTATGGCATTCGAAAAAACAAAAGTTAAATCTACATAGCAAGTCTATATCTAGCCCATGTAGGCGACGAAATAGACAAATTATATTTAATTTGGAAATTATAGCCATCAAAACTTCAGTATTTTCAGTAAAAATAATGCGCATTTCACGGGTAAAATAGCTACGCCGGGAGAAATATAATATCAAATAAGAAACCTACATCATGTAGTAAATTTATCAATTAGTTTAAATAACTTAACTTTCAAAGGATTCATATTGCAGATTTTTCGTATTTTTCTAAATTCGAAAGGTCTGTTTACAAAATTTCCCAGCCTGTATTTTGTTCAAAACATCGTTACCTTTCACCTCTAGAGTAACACCCCGTCACGCGGGTAGCGGGGGGAGATGTAATCCAATGCGCGCTATAGCTTCACGAATACTTTTGTATAACTGGCTTTACCAGCAATGTATACGTAACGATTTAGCATTCAATGTGTGTGTGATGCTATCGACAAATAGTCGTAATGTTTGTCAAAGTCGCACGGGGACCAATGAAGACAAGTGACAGTGATTTTGCCAACCAATAGTGAACTATTATCTGAATCTCGCATCCAATAAAACAGTTTATACTACGAACCGACGACGACGAACGAGTACCTACCTACCTAGCTGGTGAATTTCACGTGTCATTTCGGCTCGTGTCATACCGTGAAGGTCATATCGTTCGCGCCAAATTCAAATTGCACAGCGCTAATTACCTACCGCAATATTTACGTACAAGTTGCGTAACTCTTGTACCGTTTGAGGGTTCTCTTTTTCACTATCACTACATAGTATAAAATAAAGTCACAAGTACGAGTGTCGAGTATGTACCTACTATGTACCCTGTTGTCTATTTTTTTTAGTTGTGTAATTTATATTTGCTATAATAGGTATAATAACTAAGATCAAAATATACATAAAAACAAAAAACGTCAACGTAAACATTTTTTGGAACGATAGTTCCATATCGCGCGTTGTGAAAGGGGGTAGACGGAAAAAAATCTCACGAAAATTTGCAACGACACTTTTTGGTATAGTAAGCTATTGTAAGCCGTGCGGCGTGCGCATGTTTCTCTGTCTGTCTGTCTCTCTCTCTCTCTTAAAGAAAGCAAGCCAGATATTTTCATTTCTATTTCGCATTTTTTAATTCAAATAGGCTTGTGTTATGGTGACTAGACACGATTAGGCTTGTGTTATGGTGACTAGACCCAACTAGGCTTGTGTTATGGTGACTAGACCCAACTAGGCTTGTGTTATGGTGAGTAGACCCAACTAGGCTTGTGTTATGGTGACTAGACGCAACTAGGCTTGTGTTATGGTGACTAGGCGCAACTAGGCTTGTGTTATGGTGACTAGATACAACTATTTCGATGCTTATGTATATATACATAGATCACTTTGAAACGTCTTAAAAACCAAAAGCTGTAACGACACTTTTTGCATAGAAAGCAAGCCAGTTATTTTCGTTTCGTCTTTCTATTTCGCTTTGAACAGTGTGGTGTCGCGACGATTATTTGCAAAAAAATAATACATATTATTAAAAAAAAACGTGTGGCACTCGGGGACTGCCGCGGTAAAGCTATTGCATCGTGCATCAATCAATCAATAGTCGTCCGTTATTTATCGTCCGTTTTTGTAGTCCGTTTTTTGTCGTCCGTCATTTGTCGTCCGTCAATAGTCGTCCGTTATTTATCGTCCGTTTTTTGTCGTCCGACATTTGTCGTCCGTCATTTGTCGTCCGTCATTTGTCGTCCGTCTAGTGTCGTCCGTCATTTGTCGTCCATTTTTGTCGTCCGACATTTGTCGTCCGTTTTTGGTCGTCCGACATTTGTCGTCCGTCATTTGTCATCCGTCAATAGTTATCCGTTAATTATCGTCCGTTTTTGTCGTCCGACATTTGTCGTCCGACATTTGTCGTCCGACATTTGTCGTCCGACATTTGTCGTCCGACATTTGTCAATATTCGTCCGTTAATAATCGTCCGTCAGTAGTCGTCCGTAAATAACCGTCATTTGTCGGGGGAGTTAGGTTTTATTTTCGTTACGGAATTTCTTGATTCGGTCGCTGCGCCCAAGGCCCGCGATAAAATCTATTCTTTCACTAATTATTTTTGACACAAAGTGGTACACTAGTTTTGTACCCTAACTTTCTAAAAATCAGTTTTTGTTTGATAAAAAACAATTTTCCAAATCGGTCCAGGCGTCCTCGAGTAATCCGCGAACATACATAAAAAAAATATATATACGCGACGAATTGAGAACCTCCTCTTTTTTTGAAGTCGGTTAAAAATTGTTCCTGATTTTGGTAGGGTAGGCGCTCGTGCCTGGCGGTCGGCGTGTCGCGTGGCGCGAACGGTTCGCAGATTGTCTTCATACCTAACTAGCAGCGCTCCGCGGTTTCACCCGCGTAACTCCCGTTCCAGTAGGCGAGACGCGGATAGAACGCGTCCGGTCCTAAACTCGTGATAACTTCAAAACAAAATGTCCGATTCAAATGAATAAAACAGCAATTTACTGGTTCACTTCCGACGTCTACACTCATATAATTTATGGATCATTATGGATTTATTTCGTATGGTTTCGGACTTTTGAATTAGCATAAAAATAAGTCCGTTTTGTGTAATAAGTTTTAACCGACTTCAAAAAAGGAGGAGGTTCTCAATTCGTCTGTATGTTGTTTTTTTATTATTTTTATTACATATTATAAAGGGCCGATTAGTAACTATTAGTACATAGTAACTATTATGTATTCTGTGTATATAGGAAATATCATTCATCACCAATTTAAAATTAGAATGCCTATCCAACTTTTGACATAGATAATAATTTAATGCCTGTAGAATAGACAGAACATCGAGAATTTTTACTGAGCTCTGTGATGTTCCCTCTATTTTAGGTTTTTTTTTTTCAAATTTCGAACTTACAAAACAGGTAAAACTTACGTACTGGTAGGTTTGAGTCATAGAATTTGAAAGTAGAGGAACGCGCGACGACGGGGCGGGGATGTGAGCAACCATGCTATGTTTGTTTGATTTATTCGCAACACCTAAACACTGTTACACCGATTTTGATGAAATGAACGATGGCGCGACTTTCATGATTTTTCTTCTCTGGTAAAAAAGTGCTCAATGCGCCTAAAGAAGTTTTCACTTCAAAAATTGATAAGACCATGGAGACGGTTTTGTCTCGTTTTTATCTGTCTAATAATTAAAGGTACTCAGTGTGACACGCGCGCGCGTTGCGAAAGGAGGCTAGACGGAAAAAATTAAGACTAAAAGTTGTAACGACACTTTTTGCATAGAAGACGAAACGAAAATAACTGGCTTGCTAGCCAGTTATTTTCGTTTCGTCTTTCTATTTCGCATTGAACAGTGTGGTGTCGCGACGATTATTAAAAAAAATTACAATTTATTCACTAATTCATCGAAAGGAACTTCGTTCCATCCGGGTGTCCCTTGACACCTCTCAAGTTTTTTATTTTCAACATGTTAGCTGTCTTTAGTTGGCCGAGTGGTATAAACCGCCACCCGCTACACCAACCGATGTGGGTTCGATCCACAGGTTACATAATGTTCAAATAGTGCTGCACAGGATTGTAAACGTTACGATGGCGGTGGACTTTTGACCGTTGATTGTACACATTCGCACGGCGGCGCTCACCACCGCACCGATCGCAAGCCGAGCACGCGGTGTTTACACTCGCGCAGTTCCGTAAGCTTGTTGTCACTGTGTGTGTGATGTGTCGCGCCGAGTCGCGCGGCGGTAACGACCGAAGCGAGCCCGAACGTGTTTATGTAATGTAGTGTGTGGCAGTGTTCTGACGCTGA
The DNA here is from genome assembly GCA_907269075.1 of Idaea aversata. Lineage (NCBI taxonomy): Eukaryota > Metazoa > Arthropoda > Insecta > Lepidoptera > Geometridae > Idaea > Idaea aversata. The sequence goes on from OU026103.1 coordinate 6,601,105, forward strand.
AATTGTTGTATGCGTAATATCTTTATACTGCTCTTTACTGAGCCTTTCCTTTTCCTAAACAGTGTAAGGTGAAATAGCTATAATTTTAGCCACGTGCGTCCATGAGTTGAACCCGTCGAACAGGGGATCCTTAATAAGCTTTCTCGTCATTTTTGTTATTTGCATCTATCTATCTAATATAATAACTTGCGAAACCCATTTTAAGGTTTAGAAATTGAAATATCTAAAAAAACCTCTGCAGTGGGATTCAACCTATGACCCTCGTTGCACTATAGTAGCGAGAGTTTATTGTCGTAGCTTAATTAGTAAATTACACCACTACGGTCATCGGATTCAAATCGTCCAAAGAATAATTTTTTTCGAGAGTATTTCAATCTATCTAAGTATACCTACTAATAATATTATAAAGCTGAAGAGTTTGTTAGTTTGTTTGTTTAAACACTCTAATCTCAAGAACTACTGGCTTGAACTGAAAATATGTTTTTTTGTTGGATAGTCCATTTATCGAGGAAGACCCGTTTTCATTTTGATATTCCCACGGGATCGGGACTTAAGCGGGTGAAACCACGGGGCGCAGCTAGTTCTGAATATGGTGTTTTTATAGGAGAAAAACCATACCACAACCATGCAAAGCTCGATTACTTATGAGGAAGTACCAAAATGTTTTTTAAAATTAGTCACCAATAATTTAATCTAGGTTAAGTATATAAATTGTGTATCAACACGAATTAATGTGAAACGAAGCTTAAAAACCTGGCAACTACCGTGTATGGATACGTTGTAACCGGATATCTGACACGATGTTCGAGATTGCGCTCGCGCCAACGCAAAAAATATACCGAACAAAATTCAAGGAAAAAACGTAGTAAATCAATTTACTTGTAGAAATGAAGTGAACGGCAAACTAAAAAAAAGAGACAGAAAGGAAGAAAAGAAAAGTTTTGTAAGTTTTGAAAAGAAAGAAAAGTGTGTGAGTGTTTTAATTGTTTTCAGAAAAGTTTACACATTACTTTCGTAAAGAAAGTAAAAATATCTCTATTTAAAATTGGTCTCACTTTCAGGCAATGTTTTCGTAACGAAGGGAGACATTAATACACCACGGTTAACTACTTCGCCACTATGTCATTCCGCTAATGTAATATTCTTCTTCTACCTGCCTTACCTCAATTTATTTGGGGTCAGGGCGGTATGTCTTCTCCTTCCATTCACTTCTCTTAGTCGTCATCCCATCGTTCACATTCATCTCACACAGTCCATTAATATTTTCTTAGATCGCCCTCTTCATCTCCATCCTTCTTTAAACATTCATTTTAGTCTTCTTCTTTTAGTCACATGCGTCTATCTTCAATGTAATTTTGTCAATATCAATTTGACAAAGACAAACTATTATGACGACATCTAAGAGCATCTTGATTTTCCCACGATATGAGAAGATGTAAAGATGCTATCACCAAGATTTAATTAAAACACAAAACTATCACGTTTCGCGACTCAGTTCTCATAGATCATTTTCTACGTGCGGCGCGCGGGCGTTCTAACGTCACTGCAGTGACAGTTGACAGGTGTCATTGGCCGGTGCGCCGCGCCGGCGCAGCTCATTAGTGTGGACGTATCGGTGCATCTAGCAAACGATAGTGTTAGAGATCCGACCCGTTGGTGGTCTTCATAAAAAACTATAGACGTAAAACGACGTTTACGCGGTTAATCGAATTTGTCGAACGAATATTATGTGATGGATGATCAGATATTGGTGTTTCTTGGTAAACCAACCTCGTTGGTGTTAACTACGCTTTTCCGAAACACGTTTGATTTAATCATATCAGTGCTACATTTCATACAACGAGTTGTATTCGCGAAAGAGAATTCTCTGCTGATCGTGTATAGAATCTAAAAGGCACTAAACATTTGTATTCTAATCCCTAAATAATTTTAAACCGGAACATTTCCATTAAGATATAAGTAACTATTTATAATCGACAATAATCTCAAACGGCTTCAACCAAAAAGGCAACATTTGCAGATCCCCTTCGCCATTAAACCGTACCTACTTCTATTCTATTCAAAATCAAAACCGATAGGTGGACAAAAGCCATTAGGATGAGCACAAATTCCGTGAGCTGTACCTACTTGGGGTCAATCCCCGCAGATACCGAATTGCGTAGAATTGGTATTATCTATAAGCATTTTAACGTATACGCTTAACCCGCGGAGACCCCCTTCCGTTGAAAGGTGGGGTGCCGCAAGGGGGCCTTTTTTGCAATTCTCTAAGGGTCTGAGATTGGATAGTTTGCTTGGGCTTAGCTGAGTTCATTATTACTGTTAAATTGTTGTTGGTTAGGTCGTATTATGATGATGTCGAAGTAGTGGCCCGCCAAATTCAAATTACTTTTAGTTCTTCGTAAAAATGATAAATTCACATACAACGTAACATAATTTTCCAACTACTAAATTCTAAGGAATTTGCTTGCTTTGTTTTGAAACTATCCCAAATTTAAATAAAAGTAATTTTATTATTTCTTGCATATCCTAGCAAACAAGCGTGTTAATCTATACCACTCTATACGCAGAAACATTTAAATGGTAAGGTACTTGTGGGTAAAGGGTCACGAAAAGGTTTTTTTAATTTTGTTAAAATTTTGATATCAGTGACAAAATAATGAGAAAATAAACAATTAAATCGTTTTTCAGATTGACAATAAAGCAAATATTGATTAATCTAATGACCTTTTTTTTTAGTATTATTCCCTATTTTTAAGAAATATTTAGTTTTCAATTAAGAAGGCAGGCCCTATATTTAAAACAATATTGTTAACTAAGGGACTTATAGTACCTACTGTTTGTTTTAATTTGAGAAATGTTTTCCCTAATTTTATGAAATATTTAGTTTTCAATTAAGGATGCAGGCCCTATATTTAAAACCATATTAGTAACTAAGGGACTTATAGTATGAGTACCTACTGTTTGTTTTAATTTGAGAAAAATAACCCATAACTGAGCTTAAGTAATAGAGACGACGTGTAAATATTACATGAACCTAAGTAATTAAAGATTAAATATTATTACCTCCAGCCTATATGACATGCACAATAACAACACCGTGATCGCAGGAGGTCCCCTCTCACGCAATATTCCTCCCACTCACTGACATATTCGTTACTTTAACTTTAGTTAATATAGACCCTTGAAAATATTGGGGTGACAATATTAAATGTCATCAGTTAAGTTGGCCATTTAAATTATTATTATGGGGTAATGAAGATGGATGTTTTTGTCGTAGTAATTTTAATATCGTAATTACTGTAAATAATTAAGATATATACTGGCACTTGAAGGAATATGAGATTTTAAGCTAATGTGACTATTTTTTTGAGCTTCACAAAATAAAAACAAAAACATCCCGTTTTGAAATACTTTAGTACTTACAGGAATTAATTGTCTTTCCCATCGTAGGGGTTGAATTTACCAGAGTCCTTTCTTAGCGGATGCCTACATTATAATAGCTTTCTGTGTGCCAAATTACAGCCCGATTCGCCCATTGGCTTGAACTGTGTGTTGATGTATCAGTCAGTCAGTCAGATATTAGAATTTTATATTTATCTTAATTACATTTTTGAAACTGCTATTAGTTTCTTGTTTAAGGCTATAAATATAAAGTTATTTTCCTAAACAATAAAGAATTAATGTAGGTTAGTAGGTAGTTATATAATTAAAGAAGATCATCAAAGAAATACTTCGGTCTAGTAGATTTTAATTATAATAAAAAATTAACAATATGGTAGCCCACAGTTACGGCCATTTGTGCAACCTTTACTTCTAGCTTTTTGTGTTTTTACTTGTATAACTAATATTTTTCTAAGTTTTGTGTGTTGTGCACAAAAAGCATTTATCTATCTAGTTGATAATAATATAACTCAATAGAAAGGTAACAGTTATAAAGCCATATTGATATAATAATATATATTTAAAGTGTCGTGCAAATAAAGTATTTATCTATCTAGTTGATAGTAATATCATTCAATAGAAAAGTTATAAAACCCATAATATAGATATACTTAATAAAACGAAAGTTCCTATGAGACCGTCCGCATCCCATTCCCACACCACCAGCACTAATCTACTTAACAAAACAAAAACGTGTCCCAACAGTTCTGCGTGTAAATGAAAACGAAACCGTATACATAATGCCACATAATACATCGGGTGGAAGCCTCGAGAATGCTGCTCGGTAGCGAGCGGAGGTAAGCGACTCCAGTTTTGGTGGTATTCGGTTACTCGCTCGCTCGATCGAACTCATGAATTCTACATTCAAATTAGACGCTACCAAATCGTGTTTAACGGCTCTTGGCTTCGCAACAGTTGATTGGTGGTTTTCTATTGTAATTGTCGTTGTAAACATTGGATTTGTTTGCAGGTGTAGTAACAAGTGACATTTTTGGCATTATTCAAGTATTTGATAGTGTTTAGGCATTTCAATCAGTGTTTAGGCTTGTGTTTAACGAGCGATGGTCACCACGAAAAATCTCTAGGGGTTTGATCGCTCAATAGATTTATTATTGATTGTTGTTGACACGGTACATTAAATTTTAATACGTCTATTAGTTTATTACTAACAACCTAGGTATAATTGTCTGCAAAATATTTTTTGAATTGATAGTGAGTCCTGTCCATTTAATTTACTAGAAATTGAATATAATATTATGTAAGTTTTACCAAACACAGTCCTTTTGATGCTTTATTAGTGGGTAAAGCAAATATCAAATGGACAAGTAAATAGATAACGTTTATTATAAATAAAAATCTATAAAAATAAATAAAAATTCCAAAACATTTTTCTAAACGTTTTAACTCCAAACCGTCAATTTCACTGCCATCATAAGCTGTTGACGCTAATCCGGCAGACAAGGAACGAGATATAACTCAATGCAGATCTTTACGTGGCTTCCATAAGAATGAATGCGATAGCAAATATTCTGTGCACTCATGCGTAAATTGTGGAATTATAGTATCGAAGCGGTGAAGCAAAGAGACGTAAGTGACATGTCTGTAGGACTCGCGTATCATATCAGAGAGGCATATAGGACCTTGATGACTAATACGGGGGGAAAATGTAGTTTCAGAAGTATAATAAATTTAGATAAACGTAGATATCTACTAGTGTATTATAGGTATTTATTATATACTAGCTTTCCCGGCAAACGTTGTTTTACTTATACAAAAAAAAAGGAAAAATAAATAGAAAAGTGTTCGATTCTCAGACCTAACGAATATACGCATATTCAAATCGGTTCAGCCATTTAGGTGGAGTTTGGCAGCTTAGGTCACGATACGAGAATTTTATATACATAGGAATAGTTCCTAAATAGTCTAAGTTGTAACTTTGTAAGTTTTTTATAACAAAATTATATTAATCAATTATTATTGTATTAAACAAAAAATGTTAAAATCAAAAAGTCTGAAGATAAACAATTCATTTGAAAGTGCAAGAAAAATCTAGGATCGCTCTGTAACCCAATGTAGTTAACAGTAAAAACGGTTAAACCAAGTTTCAATTTACTTTTTTTTTCCAGCTTAAGTTAATTTTCAAGAAAACTAAAAAGTTTTGAAGGTTTTGAACAACCTATGAGAAATAAGTGACTTTCAGAACACAAATTATCTCCAGACTCCATCAGACATTGTTGCTTGAAAAGTATCATAATATTTATATAATTGTCTACTGAAGTATAGCGTAAAAAAATACAATAACATCTTACGTTATTGAAAAACATTTCAGTTTAACAAACTGCAACAATTTTCATAGTTTTTGTAATAAAATCGTCTGGGTACCGCGAACCTCGACGCTTACGCTGTTACGGTGTCGACAAACAATCGATTGTTCCACGTATTTTTGTCCGCTTTCAGTTGGTAAGAAACATCACGCCCATTCGACCGTTATGACTAGGCTACGGAACGCACGATAAACACCTATCTCTTTCTAACACGTGTGTAAGTGTATTATACTATACCGTTCACCTATTTGCCCATTGGGCTGAGTGCGTACGTACGACAGTCATAAAAATAGCCCCTTTGGCGCCGAATCTTCTAGGGGCCTTCAGTATTTCGATTTTGTGCCCTCTTGTTAGGGTGGTACGTTTGATTGCTTATGGTTATAGGTGTTTGTCTGGGATATGATCCTTCTATTTAGATTTCATGTTCCTCGCATTTTTGGAGGGTTTTTTTTCATTGCTATTACAGTATTAATTAAAGTTATATTTACCCTTTCAAGTCAATAGAACTTAAGTAAATGGAATGATTTCTATACAGGGTGAATTTTTAACATATCCCAGACAGAAAAGAAAAGAAAGCAAAAAATGCTGAAAGGAGTTGCGTGCCCGATTTTGACAAACAACAAGACAATTTTGGCAATGAGCTATTTCCTTTGATTTGCTACGTTATACTAATGTTTGTATTAAGGAATTGATCTCTACCTATTGTTGATTTTTTTTTAAATAAACAGGTTCGGTGGCTGGCTAGATAAAAAAAAAAGTACTTTTAGTTTTTGAATAGGGCACGCAACTCCATTCGGGATTTTTCGCCATCTCTGATATTTTAGGTTATAGCCCTGAACACCCATGTAAAAAATTCATCCTGTATATTACGTACGAAGCTGTAACTAAAATAGATACTTACTTATCTGTCTTTGATATAAAATATTAGATTGTTGTTGACAAAACCTTTTGAACTTAAACACTCGACATTTTTTTTGTCGTTCAACTATTGTATCCCAAGTGTTTACATAATACCCAGCGATGGTGGTTACAAAACAAGATTTTTGAGTTGTGAAATTATTAAGAGAAAAATTGGCTCGATCAATGGACGCAACTCACAATTTTTGCTTTGTTATTTTTTGCTTCGACCGCGCAGATGTCGTTTCTGTGTCAACTTCGATTACGAAGAGCGTCAATTCAGGTACAGCTTTATTTCTGATATCGCACAGCTAGATTAAAACTGTTGTAACTCAAAAATGTCGCATTTTGAGTTAACAGCATATTCGGATTCCTGATACGATTACCTACACGGCAATAAAACCGAAGTAATTCAGTTTACTTTAGTGTCCAAGAGATGGCGAGACGAATCAGTTTTGTCTACACCCACTCGTGCAACTAGGGTGTTGTATTTTGAGTTGCGACAACTTTGGTGAGTTAACTATTGAAAATCTTACAAAGTATTTTGACTTAATACAGTTTTGCTGGTTTTAATACACTTTGATTTGAATTTTTATTTCATTTTACTACAGTTTTAATAAGCATTTTTTTAAATTAGTCGTTTTCTCATTATCTAAGGCTTAATTTATTACCTGATTAATATCATAATGGTTTATTTTCTAATACATTTCAAAATATTTTTACAAAATGTTGCTATCGTGCATAGTTTTCATAATATCAGTTTTTTGCCATTTCCCAAAAATCATGTTTTTTGAGTTACAACAGTTTCGATCTAGGTGTGCGATATGTTCGTCCTGTATGATATGGGCAAGTAGGTACCTACTTAGTATGAGTACCTATTTATAAACTCTCGTGGATTTTCCATTAAAAAATGTATTGACGAACTCTCTTTCGATTTTATTACAATTTAAATATAAAACAATTTAAACTCAGACCAATGGTTGAAATAATTAACTTTTCTATCAGCTACCAAAAGGTTAAACTGTAAAAAAAATTGCCAGTTTTAGAAAAGATGTCAGAAAAAGGACTTTTTACACTTAAACAGATAGAATATTAATTTCGATCATAAGTGATTAAACTATGAAGTTACTTAGGCAAATAAGCGTAGAATTAAACACACAAACTTCTGCTAAAAATGACGTTTTTTTCTCCTAAGGTCCTATTAATAATTTGTTTCAAAAGCACGAAAAAAAATTATGAACTCTCAATTTCAATAACTACTATTTGTATAGGATTACAAAGGACAAATAAAACGGTATCTCACAAGTCCGTCGTATTTTGTAAGCCGTCATCAATTATGTTCGCAGAATAGAGTCCGAAGTATTATGCCAGTCCATCTTGGGTCAAAATTCTTTACAAATAGAATACCGAAAACATATGGTATCGTATATTGTTAATAATAAAATTGGATTATCAAAAAGGGACATTGTCACAGAATTTTGTCCAGATTATTGTGATGGGGCATCACAATGGGCAATGGGCATATGTTTGAGTATTTTAATTAATTTTATTGAATGTTGTGACGTTTCAAATGTTGTGGATTTGTTGATACTTGAATTGATTGACACGAGTTGTTTTGGATTCCAGTGCGAATTGCTCCATGAGTTTATGCGAAGGTGGTTTTACTTTGTCATAATATATTTTTCCTTACATATCGATAATATCCAATCCTAGATAACCAACAAGAAAAACCTTTTTGAAATCACTATACTTGCCTGTTGTCTCAATCAAATAACAAATACTACCAGGTATTTTTTTCTGGTTAAATTTTTTTTAACCTCTATCATTCGACGTCATTTGCAAAAACCTACATACGTAGGCATCGACATACATGGGTACTTTCACTCGCGTCCTTCGAAGGCCCCTGTTTATTTGGGAGTCTTTGAGTCACGTATTTATTTATCTTCTACGAAAGCGTGATACATCTTAGACCACTCGCTTAGTCCTCTCTATTAGGTATAGTGTCAGGCAAATTGCTTTACCAATGACGAAGTTAAGACCAGTGTGAGGCTGTAAATTTCCATACAAAAAGCGGTAACGTTTTCCCCCCCGAATTTGATAACTTTTGAAAATGTTCTAGATCTAATGGAAAACTAGGTTTAACCGTTTTTATTATAAAGAAATATTGCCTAAGATAAAGGTTATTAATAAATAAATAAAAACGTATAAACCTAGAATAAGATGCAGTGAATTAGGTAAATGAGACCAAATTGATTTCATTTTGTGAAGGATAAAGGGGGTAAAAACGTTACGGCCCGCAACATTATTTGAAAGCAAAATGAAAGCAATTACGTCCGAACTTAAACTCTCTCTATCGCACGATACGGGTCATTTTTGAAAATACTCGCGCCGCGTATCGAAAACTCATGATTCTCTTAAAGCAATTCAATATTAATAAAGAAATAATAAAATATACTCACGCTTGGAATATTATCGTTGTTGCAAACGTTTTCGCTGAGCAGACGATCCCTGATCTCCCACGCGAAGATTGAGGGGCACTCCCGCTTGTAGTCAGCTATCTTCTGGACGACCGGCGTGGTCGCCACCCGGGGCTTGGAGCCACCAATCGCTCGGGGCTTTATCGACCCCGTCTCGTAATATCTGCGTGTAAAGCTGAACTTAATTTGGATTTTGGAAAATGGTGAAATCGAAGGGAACACAGGTAATTATAAATCTTATACATATAAAATGCTTTGTCCTGACTGACGGATCAACGCACAGCCTAAACTGCTGCTTGTAGAGACCTGAAACTTGGAGGGTGTGTTTTTATATGACTGCGATAAGAAAGATTTTTCCGAAATTCTACCACTAAGGGGGTGTGAAAAAGGGGGGCAAAATTTGTATGAGACAACGTGATTCCTTGGTCCATTTTCGACTTTTACCAATAAATAAATATTAATAAATGCGAAAGTAACTCTATCTCAAATCTTCAATAGTGCATGAGCTGGCACTAGACAACAGACATATCTATATTTTTTTAGGAAAACTGCATTTCCAAAATTTTGCACCGAGGCGAGGTTTGAACTCATGACCTCCCGCTTACCGTACGGACCACTACGATAACCGACCAAATTACGCTACAGACCAAACTAGGATACGCATTTAACTTGTTTGTTATACGAAGTCGACTGTTTTCTCCCTGAATGACACTAGAGCAAATACTTTTGGTGCATAAAACTTTTAAATGCCATGACCATATTGACCATGCCTCTATTTTTTTTATTTTAATTTCTATGATAATTATAAAATGAAAAAAACCAAAACATAGGGGCATAATCATGGCAGTTATAGGTTTTATGGCACAAAAATTTTGTGCTGTTAGTGTCATAATCCAGTGAGGAAACAGACGACTACGTTTGTATGGAGAGAGCGCAGGTACCGTTTTACCTTAAGTCTAAATGTTATAAAGGGCGGCCTTATGGCTCAAAGCGATCTCTTCCAGGCAACCTAATAATTAAGTAGTCTGTCAAGGGCATAGGTATATGCTATTTCTTATGTCGATCCAGATCCTAAATCCACGAGGGTAAAACCATGGGGCACAGCTATCATTTTACGGTTGCGGGTTCGATTCCCGCCTCAGACAAGTTTTCATGCTTAAATATTTGTCTGTGGTGTGGTTGTTTCTATGTATTAGTTTATATTTACAAAAGAAAAATATATAAGTACTACTTAAAGTAGGTAGTATATCCGTTGTCTAGCACCCATAACACAAGTCTAGTTAGCTTGGGGCTAGATGGCGATGTGTGGAATATCCTGCAATATTTATTTATTTATTTTATAACTACCTAGTTTCATCTCCACGTCCGGCCGGGAAAGAGGAAAACAACGGACTTTCACACTTTTAGGATATTAGTGAATATAATAAATCCAATTGATCTTCGGCGTTAACTATTTTAAAAAGCAAACGTGAAGAAGACAAAACATAAATACGTTTTTTTTAAATCTTAACCACTATAGAAATCGCCCTAAATAGGTAGTAGGAATAAAATTATTTCACGTATGTTTCAAAGAAAACTGCCCTAACCTCTTGAAAAGTATTAAAACACAATTACAACTGTAATCTCCGAAACTATCCCCTTAACTGAAGTGCTATTAAACCGAAAACCGCTCGAAATTGTACCTTAATTCAATACAAATAAGTATCAATTGAAATTAGATAATCAAATTGAAACAATGGAACTAAAAGTGGCTAGTATTCTAAATTTGAACCTTATCTCAAAGTGTTAAGAGTTCAGTGTTTAATATTGGCTGCACAGTGGTTCGGTTTGTACGTATAGGATGTACTTAAGGGGGTCTATTGTTGTGAGATCGACATGTGTCGATATTTGGGGTAACAATCAATAGATAGAGGCAATACGATCGAGATACGTCTGTTAGTCTGTTACGAGAACGGAAACTGTTAAGTTTAGGTAATAAGGGTAAGTGATGCCAAAATGTTTAGTTGAATTCCATTTTGTGACAAAATAAAATTTGTTTTGTTATTGAATACAATCTGATGTTATATAACATGTATTACGTATTTTTGATTGAATAATTAGCTATTTGCAATTAGCTTACAAAATTGTCAGTGAGATGAAAAATTTGTCGTACAAAAACTATAACGTGGAATGTCAAACTACCGTCTACTTAAAATTAATAAAAAAAAGATTTCATCTAACGCAAAAAAATATAATTAAAAAATAATAAAAATCCATTAAAATTAATTGACCGAACGAGCGAAGCGAGAGAGGTCTAGTGGCGAGATGGTCGGTCGGTTGTACCTATGTATCTATGTATGTTTGTTCGACGATAACTTGAGTACCGTGGCTCTGATCTTCATGATTTTTGGTATACGAGTAGTTGAGGCCCATAGAATTTTTAAGTTCGAACATGAGAGGGATCGGTTAGGGGGCTACGGAGATAGGGGGTGCAAAAGGGGATTTACCTTTATATAAGGCAAATAATTAAAGCCTTCTTTTGAATTGAAAACTTCAAAAATGACAACAAAGAGAATATAAAACATAGATAAAACTCTCTGATAAAACTATGTAAGAAATGACAATGTCAGGTTTTTATTCTGTCATTGTTGAAAAGAATATGATTCACAGAACGAGCACAGAACCATAGAAATCCATGTTTGTATACTTTCTCAAAACATCTTCAATATCTTCGTGATATTTTGATTAAAATAGATGATTCATATTATATTTGGTCATCCCAAATAAATTCAAATAATCGCGTAAAAGTTGATAGTGTAAAGTTATGCACGGAAGGTGTAATTTTACTTCTATAATCCATAAACCAATTCTACTGCCATGTTTGTTCCCGATGGCCTATAAAGAAGCTAATGCTGGAACCAGCTATTGATCAGCTGAAAGGAAACCAAGGCGATAACTGGACAACCCTACTATGGTTGACGTCGTCTGGGCCACTCAAGTTGTAGGTATCAACGATCATCCAATGATCGTACTGTACTACGGGATGTATACCTTGTGTGAAGACATGCTGAAGACTGTGGTTTTAATAAAGTTTATATTCTACTTTCTCCTAAATTCGACCTCTGTTTGCTTCAGTGCTAGCCGACAGAAAGATTTTAAATAATAAGCTTTTTATTATTTTTATTTACTTATAACAGGACATAAGTCTCAAACTTCTCCAATATATTTGTATTGAAGTCTGTCTCCTTTTTTCTTTTTCGTTTTAAGATCACGATGAGTACATAGGAACCATGCCATGAGGTACATAGGTATTAAAGAATTGAGTGTTTAGTCTGATGATAAAAACCCTGATGAGAAAGGTAACCAATAACCATATTAAGAACTTATCTTCTGAGCAAGATATTAATATCATGTTGGACTCGTTTAAATCACCTTGAAAAGTAGATAGGTACTCTTGGTACTGAAGTATCATCTGATATCTGGAATTAGGTGATAGAACACAGAACCGGAGAAGGGCCTTACCTCGCCGTGACGCCGAGTGGCGTGACATGGCCGGCTACGTTTTCATGGCTTATTCTATTAACCCTAGGTCGGTAAAATATACATTTTACTGGCTACTGTGGCTACGACAGGACGCCATCGTGCCAGAGTATCCGAGTAAGTGAGTACACGTGTACCTATACGTGTAAGATGCGCCTAGGTAGGTACTCTAGGTACTGAAAAATAAGCTGATATCTTTGGTCTGGTGATGGAGCCGGAAGAAGGCTATAGTAACTTATGTCCTAGACAAGATAGGCCTATCGCGTTTGGACTCATAAAGTCGTCTTGAGGATTAGGTACTCTAGGTATCTACTGGAGAATCAGCTGATATTTGGTTTCTGGTGATAGAGCTATCGTATTCTATGCAAGATGTGGGCTATTTCCGTTTCGACAGATTTTCGTTCCGTCAGTTATTTGTGTCGACAGCATAAATTCCGACGAAACGGCATGCGACAGTTCCTAGATGTGATGAGTCTATAAGCAAGATAGGCCTTTCGCGTTTGGACTCGTTAAAATCGTCTCGATATAGCCAGAAGGAGGCATAGGAGCTTTTTAAACTCATACAATTTGTATTTCAAGTTGTTATTATCCCGTTAAAAACGTGAAATAAAAAAATACGCGATTGAAAAGATAGGCACCTATCATTTAAATTAGATAGATCTATCGTATTTTGAATCTTTCGTCGTTATATCATTTTAGTACCTACCTACTTTACGCTGAGAAGTAGCGATTTCAAAAAAAATCTCGTGAGGTCTCAGTTCGGGGCGAACTACTAGTATAATTATGAGTTGAAGTCGCGAAAACTTTAGAAAATACTATGTAGGTGTTCTACTAAAAATAGTTTTTTCGAAATTCTGTTTCCAGTAAGCTACACGGGCAAAACCGCGGACCGCGGGCTGAAAGCTCTTTAATAGAATGAAAGTAGTAAAAGCGACAAATAGATGTGAGTAAAAGTTTTTTTTTCTTTTTTTTTTCCTATTAATTTTTTGTTTTTATTATTATTTTTTATTTTATTTTAAACTTTTGTTTTAGTGCTTTTATGTTTGTTACTACTTTTCTGATTGTCTTATGTCGTGTGCTTGTCCAAATAAATGTTTTCTTTCTTTCTTTCTTTCTTAGATTTTGAAATTGCAGTTATCAAAACACCGTTACAAAACGGAATTAAATTTGAAGCCGCAACTGTCACTTGTACATAACCCTCAAAACAAACAGACAAATAGTGTCATTCATATAGATGTTTATTTAGGTCTTTATAAAACGTTTATTGGTTATTGAAAAACCCATGTACTACGACGCCGCGAGCGATGTGTAAATCGTTTGCCCTCAAGCGTTGCGAGCGTGGTAGAGGGTGACATAACAAGGTTTTAATTGAGAGGTTATATTTTTTGCCTTCGTTTACAGCTTGATAGTGTTTTTATTTGTTGCGGTGAATTTTTCAGGGCAAAAAAATACCACGTCTATTGAAAAATCGTAGAAACTATTACCCGCGGCTTCGTCCGTCAACGTAGTATTTAATTTTATTTAAATCCTTAGTATCTTATCTTATCTTTTTATATAATTTAAAAATGTCACGTAACTGACAATTTCTTAAACTTACTGTAGAAACAGTTAATACATACATAGGGGCATGGTCATGGCAGTTATTTGTTTTATGCAACAGAAATATTTGCTCTAGTGTCAGTATTCAGGGAGGAAACAGTCGACTACGTTTGTATGGAGAGAGCGCCCGGTACCCTTTCCTCTTAAACTTTAAAACCAAACCAATTCTTGCACAGCAACTATAGATTTTACATCAAAATCAAACAATAAATAGATCGGAATCACACCCAACTACCGTACAATACTCGACCAACCGTTGTTAATTTATTGTTTTCTATTCATTACCGTCTTCTCAGCGTGGTTGCTGCAAAACACCAGCAGTTTCCGATCAATGGACCTTGAAATACCTTTTAGAGTTATCAGTTGCAACATCTAAAAGATTTTGCTACTATTTAGGGGGTAAATTGAATGGGTACTTATCTGAGATTGTTTTTGAAGTGGTTATTTAAATGTAACTGAGTTACGATTTAGTTGAGGGTAGTAAATTGAGTTTTGATGATCGAGTGAAGTAGGTATTCTTTGGAGAGTCTGAGCAGATGGACATTATCTTAAACTTCAATGATAGGTATGTGTATTATTTTGTAACATGTTATTAGTGTAGAGATTATGTAGATGTCTAACGCTGACTATTGTTATGAAGAATCAAGAATATTTATTGAAAAACTTTATACAAAGTTTTTCAATAAATATTCTTGATTCTTTTTCATACATAACATTATTAATTTGATGATGACAAATATTGTACTTACGCAAGTTATCGAATCAATTCGACAGTGTTTGGAAAAAATACGCCTCACTGTTTTTACATACCTAGTTACAGATAGAGATTAAGGTAAGAATATTCTCGCTATAAAATGCAAGTAGGTTATTTAATTAATTATTAAACAGATAAAATATGCTCTACTTAACTTTTTTCAGTTTTGCAGTGTATTTTATGGTATCTAATAGGTCAGTGTTTGACCATTATCAACCATAATGGTGATCGGTCTAGCACGTTAAGATAAGAAATAATGAGTGATTCATGGTTTCGGCCCATTTGGGCCGTAGGAATATGGAGTTAAAAAATTAAATATTTTCCGTCCCGTATTCGGTCCATTTTATAATGTGATATTTGTTAGTGTCGGAAGCAAAAGCCGTTCAGAATTCGACCTATACTCGTGACTTTCCTGACGTGTATTAAGTTGTAGGTCAGAAGAGACAGACTCTGGCAACTGATTCCATTTCCTCGAGCAAATAAAGAATTAAGAACGATTACAGAATTTCCAATGAGAATCAGTAATTATTTTTTAAATAATAATCTTAAAAATCATAAAACTCAAATTCCTAGGCAAAATCGGTATCAACATCTCAAAACAGCGGGTAACCTCTTTAATTAGGAGTCCTGCTACGATCGCCCTTTATAAAAACCCTGAGGTACTCCGAAACCCTTTGGTAATTGGCACGAAAAGAACTCACAGGGGATTGTGGGAAAAAACATATCGCGATGCATTTGCTGCCACTGCCACATGCGTATCGAGGAATTTTAGGTAATTTGGTGCAAATAAGAGTTGATGGATAAATCTATTTATTTTATTTTGTAGCATAAATACCAGGTACCTTCAAAAAAATTTATTTCGACCAATGTGTTCGACAAATTCAAATGTATTGATTTAATTTATGATTATAAGTATAAAAAAGTCAAAGCACTAAAATTGTGAAATTTTTGGATCTGTATTAGGGTGACACGGGCGTCTATATTTCTCAATCTTTCTGTACACTTTTTAGGGTTTCGTACCTTAAAAGTTAAAAAAGGAACCCTTGTAAGATCACTTTCTTGTCCGTCTATCTGTCTGTCTGTGTGTGTGTCACCACCGATTTTCTCAGGAACGAGTGGACCTAGCCAGTTGTTTATTTTTGTTCGTTTTGGTTGTATTGTATTTTAAAATATAGGTTGATCTAGGACCTAGCTTTGTAGTATGTAAAACTGTATACTTATTGTCTATTCTCTGACTTTCTTTTAAAATAAACGACTGTCTGTTGCGAACCGTCTAACGTTGTTTCAATTCACAAAATGATTTGCACCACAAGAAATTTGCTGTTTCAAAACATCTTGTATGCCCAATAACCGTATCGAGTGAAACAACAAAAATAATAACATGTGCCCAGAGGGTGCGCTTGCCTCCTGCGGACAAAATACATTTTCCTATAAGATATTCTCAAGTGGCGTCAAACGTTCGCCCCACTAGGGGTGCCAATTACTACAAAATAATGTTTTATTTTCGTTTTTATTTAGGGGCGGTCGTGGGACAACCCTGAAAAGCACACCCCATATTAAAAGTCAAGTTTCTTTGATTGACGTCTTTTACATTTTAGTTTTTTTTTTGTTTGAATTCGACAGTTTTGTTCTCATTACTTTATTATTTCGTCAATCAATGACTAATATATTATTGGTAAATCATTATTATTTAGATTATCCTGTGCGTAATTAATGACTTATTAAGAAATGATTGATTACGATTAGACAGGGCTCATGTTTTTATTTACGTAAAATACAAAATATCCGAATTTCATTTTGATCTAACTAATCAATACAATATTTACAAATAACAAACACAGACCTTTCATTAATAAAAAACTCCATTTATCAAGAAACAAAGTAAATTTTAAGCCTAAAACGTTTTCGTTGCCAATCATCCAGTCTAATCAAGAGGGTCAAAATCCTCCTTGATCTCCCGATAAAATCGCAATCAAGGTCTAACACGTTGCCTCACGGCTTAGCACCCGATGCTTGTTCCCACCCAGTGGTGCGAAGCCCCGTCGAGAACGCGTCAATACAAAAAACAATACAACTATGGGAATGCAAACGCATTACTATTGTATTGATTAAGTCATTGAAATAATTTCTTCACTTTAATTTTTGTACGCGATTAGTATTGTTCGGACCATTGTGCAAGCATCTTGGGCGGTATTATGGGAATTTGATCAATTTGCTCTTAAAGAAACGCGTGGCGTAAGTTTGACCCCATCTAGTTTCTTTGATCGGCAATGGGTTTTGTGCTAATTCGTTTATGCGACGTTGTAATAGTACTCGATTTAATTGTTATGGTTTGGGGTGCTTAACTTGTGTTCGGAAGAAATATTCCCGTTTTATATTGAAACATAATATTTTTGCACAATGGGTGGACTTACTTGTGAATAAGACAAAATAAGTAATTATAATAATAATTTATCATAGACATTCAAATCTTTGTAATTTTTCGTATTCTTGAGACTTTAACAGAAATTTGATGTTTGAACTGAAATAAAATGAATAAGTCCTAAATCAAAATTGTTTAACATTTGCATTATTTAAGTGTTCAGCGCAAATTTATTTTATAACAGTGATTAGTTTCTAATTTAATGGAAAATAAATAATAATGTTAAAAATCTAAATGTTTCCCTAGGTAGGGTGAATTGCCTCTTTGGCAATGCCGATGCGTTGGCTAAAGTAAAAGCCAATGCCAGTTCCTTAAGCTAATAGCTACACATAATTTTGAAATAGTAATATTAAAAAAAACTCTGTTAGGCATTTTTTCACTGACCTGCCTAAGATCTTCGAAACACAACCATTAGAGACTTGCAGTATCCGGCTGATGTCACAGGGTCGTGCGCCCGAGTGGGCTAACTCAACGATCTTCTGCCTCGTAGAGTCTGGTAGCGGTCGTCCGTTCACGTAGACCCCGCCGAGCTGATTGATTCCACTGTGGCCGGCGGAGGAGCACCCGAACAGTGCCCCTCCGCCCATTGCCGCGCTGTGCATCAACTCATCTTGGGACAAATAAATTAGAATGTTAAAAACTGTATGCCTTTACGTAAGTACAGCAGTAGAAGATGCTTCATAGCGTGAAGTTATGGTAAAATTCATGTTTGTAGATAGCTGAATTTTATTTGTAAAGCTGTTGCCCACGACTTCGTACGCGTCTTAGTTTCGTTTTATTTACTAAAACCTTCCTCGAGAACCACTCTATTCATTGATGAAAATAGCATGAAAATAGGTGCAGCAGTTTTTGAGTTTTTAGAGAACAGACAAACGAGGCGGAGGACTTTGTAATTTTTTCACAAATTAATTTGACTTTTCTATTTCTCTGGCATTTTAATCCATCGTGCCACAGACTTACGACACGCCTATATTATCAAGTTTCTTTATAAAACATAACTTTATAATTTGTTGATTTTTAATACAAACAAAGTACAGTCACATTACCAATTAGCTGAACCCCACGTGACTTAGAGCTTACTCGCAAATCTGTAAAGTTGTAAAGTAATGTTAACTGATTCTGTTTTTTTTTTAACAATATTAATACAATATACAATATAAAAAATAACAAAATAGATAAATACTATATTTCTAACAAATATGCGAATGAGCTTCGGGTCACGTGGGGTTCAGCTAATTGGTAATGTGACTGTACACAATAAGAAGCAATAATAATTAGTAAAAAAAACCTTTTCAAAGTTTAAACTATTAATAATCTATAACTGTCTACGCACTCACCCACTCAAGGAAATTAATAAAAAATAAGTTTTAAAGGACTTTGACATTGTATTTCTAGAGACACGATTATCTCTTAGATCTATCTCTTAGACAATACATAGATTGTATTGTCGGTGCAACTGGGGTAAAAAAAATTGAAAAAACTAACCCTTTTATCTGTAATCCGCTTTGCGAATTTTTGATAAAGTATGGCCAATATAAAAAAGGGTTTGCGGTGCCAAAAAACTGTGGTTTTGTCTAATCTTCTAAGATGAGATATTGTTGCGGTGAAACGGGTAAAAGAGGTTTTAAGCTGCACAGCATATAAAAACAAGAAAGTGATAAGGGTTTCTTTTTTACCTTTTGAGGTAGGGAACCCTAAAAAAGTTGAAATGTTTTTTAAATTTACCTATTTTAAAAAAAACTTTGTAAAGACACATTAAGTACTTCGTAATATTTGCTGAAGTTTTCAAAACCACAAACTATTTCAAAACAGTTTTTAGATCACGTTTTTATTTAAAAAAAGTTTCGGAAGCTTTACAGCTTTCATAGTCACAAGTACGTTAGCACCATAATAACAGACCCACCGTAGAGTTGGGTCTGCAATTATATAGCCGACCCTACACAGTGGTTTTACAAAATTAAAACACTAGTTAAAATATTATCCACAGAATTAAAATTATAACTATTATCTTTTCAACGTTCGTGTTAATAATCACAACTCTTTCAAAATTAAATCATCGATTACGCAAAATTACAGATGGCGTTACTATCCGCCAATTATAACGATGTTTACAAGCCAATAGTTTTGAAAAGGAGAGTTAGTCGGCCCTCCTCTCGCCCTCCAAACAATTGTGGTGAAAAAATGAACAATTGGCCACAATTTGGGGCAAAAGGGCTCTGTGATTGGGGCACATTGATCAAGTCCGTGCCTTTTTTTCGCGTTTCAGAAAATCGTGGGCTGAATATTTAGTTAAAATTAGTTTTTTTTGACTCGTTAATGAAGAAAGTCTGCTTATTTTACGTAAAGAATTTGGGTTGGGTACCAATATTACTATAGTCTATTCCAATACCAGAGATAAATTGGACATTAACCTACTACGTATCTACCAACTACGTTGTTGACATAAATAATTATGGCAAGGCAATACTTGACTTACACAAATAGAAAAAATATGATGAAATTCTCCGTTTTTTTAGATTACAATGAAATTGATAGTTTTTCTGGAACTAGATGTGCAAAAAAAGAAATAAGAATTTAAAGTCACGTGTTTTTTTGGCCAAACACAGGGTTGCGGGTTCGATTCCTGCCTCAGACATGTATTTATGCTTAGATATTTGTCTGTGGTCTGGTTGTTTGTATATTTAACAAAAGAAAATTATAGGTATAAGTAGTATATCCGTTGTCTAGCACCCATAACACAAGTCTATAGTTACTTAGCTTGAGGCTAGATGGCGATGTGTGGAATGTCCTGCAATATTTATGATTTATTACACATAATTATTAGGAACTTTAAAAACCTAACCTCCTTGAAAAAAAGTAATTTTTGTTCGAAGTTTTGCCATTATTCTTTAACAATTAAGCATAAACAAACCTACACAATTATTAAAAAGTCTAGGTAGCTACTGCCTATAACACCTTACCAATTAATGCCAAGTGCCCATACCACGAGTTCTCACCTCGAACTCGCGTTAATCACACTTTTCGCTTCCCGCGTCACCAACGTCACTACCTAACAAGCGAGCCTGTTAAAAGAACAATGGACAATTGAGGGTAGTAGAGGGTGGGACAGGTTATGAGAGGTAGCGGGTGAGTGAAGAAGCATAAAGATTATTGTATTCAATACTACCGCCGAAGTCCCGATCCCGTGGGAATATCGGGATAAAAAGTAGCCTATGTTGTAATCCAGGTCTCAAACTATTTAGACACCGAGTTTCATCGCAATCGGTCTAGTTTTTGCGTGAAGGAGTAACAAACATACATACACACACATAAACTTTCACATTTATAATATGAAGGATAAAGATATTAAAATTTAATGAATATAGTGTACAAAATTAATCGTCATCCTCATCATCGCCGCAATAGATTTTTTACAGTGTATAATAAAATTTCAGTCAGTATAAGTTATGCCTTGAATCTTATTTATAACGAATATTCGGAATATTGTTTGATAAACAATTATCGTCAGTAATCGTAAGTAAAAGACATCAACGCGTTACCTGGAGTTTGTCAAAAATATGTGGTCATTATTTGATTATGTTCATTATATTATACTTCATTTATTCACTATAATTATGGTTACAATTCAGATGAAGGTATTTTTAGGTTTAAATCAAATAAGTTTACAGTGATATGTCGATTGTATTGTCAAAAATTGTGCTAATATTTATTAACATTTTCACAAATACAAAAACTAAAAATATAATAACATTTTCAGCTAATACTGATGTCAAAATTAATATAGTGAGTTAGTTTTACTAATTACAAAAAACAATTTTGTTTAATTGGAAAAAAACGACTTGATTTGTAGTATTGTATAAAAATATAAGACAAAAACTAAACAGACCAACGTAAAATAAAAATTAACGTAACAAAAAAGATAATGAAAGTGAGAAAAATAAAAGTAGTATTCTAGTAGTATTATTTCCATAGAAATCACTACATAGTATAAAACAAAGTCGCTTTCTCTGTCACTACATTCCTATGTACGAGTATGCTTAAATCTTTAAAACAAGCAACGGATTTTGATGTGGTGTTTTTTAATAGATAGAGTGATTCATGAGGAAGGTTTATATGTATAATACATGCATAATATAGCCGTGCGAAGCCGGGGCGGGTCGCTAGTATTATTATATAAATGATAATTTCCGCTTCCGCTTACGTTTGAAACATGCGTCGCGAGCACGCGTGCCGCGTGAGGGTGTGTTTTAATTTCAGAGGTGCAATTTATTCAAGCGATTTATTTTTAATCCCCGTTTTTATGGTACCACGCTATAAATTTCATTTGTACATGTAGTTACCTATATATTTTTAGTTTTTGTTATTTATAGTTTTAGTCGGACTCGAACGTTATTTTTTGAACGGAACAGAAGTTTTTGCTGAAATATATTTTGTTGAATTTTTTAACCTGACGTTTGTTTATTGACTTTAGAAGTAAAAAATCAATTAAAATGTAAAAACAAATAGTACTAGTGATCTTAATTAAAAATCCATCAAAATTTAAAAATAAATGAGTAATTGAGAAACATTGCAACCTACGTCTTTCATAAACTAAACAAATAACATTAATATTGGTATTTTACGACTAGTTTAGATAGTTTACATCACGTTTACATAGCCCCAGAAACTTTAATCTATGCTATTTAAGACAGTGAAGTAGTGCCCGGGACATAGATGGACTAGGATTGTAGCACCTGATAGACAAAAAAATATAACAAAATAAAAAAACGTGTGACACTCGGGGACTGCCGCGGTAAAGCTATTGCATCGTGCGAGCTTCGTACAGTCGTACCATATACATACACGTTAAGCGAACGCTCGGCCGAGCTATACATGGTAAGGGGAGTGGGGGGTGTTAGGTTTTATTGACGTGATAACGTTTTATAAATTGGTGAACACCTGCAATCTCAAAAAAGTGTGACGTCACGCGTCGTTACTGGAACGCCTCATGTTATTGACAAGGTACTAACTATAACAACGTTTTATTTTCGTTACGGAATTTCTTGATTCGGTCGCCGCGCTCAAAGCCCGCGATAAAAGCTATGCAATAGCTTAAAATATTAGACGGAGGGAGAAGTATCTTTCCCAGAAGAGATAGGTGGAAAAAAAACCACGAATACGTTTGTTTGGGACACATACACTAGCCCAAATCTTATACCACCCCAACGACAAAAAAATACTACAAAACAAAAAAACCCACAAAAGATATAAACCGTTTATAAAATAAATATATATGTAGATAGGGTTGAAACATTAATCAATGTGAATTAATTATATGATATAAAGTTATATACATAATAGACAAGTAACTAAGGGTTGTCACCCTTAACACCTGGCGACCACCCCCCTCTAAAATTTACCCGTATTATTATTTAGTATCTGTTTTTGAATTAAATCCGTAAGGGTGGTTTAATCGTACGGTAAACGCCATTTTAGTTTCAATCCTGTTTCTGATGGTTTGGTCTTCCCCTTTAGTTTTTTTTTGTTGTCGAATATTTATATTTTGCTTGAATATATTTAGATATAGTTAGGAGAAATTTAACTTATAACAACTTAAATTTTTAAGTGTGGGTTCGAATTTTCAAAACTCACAATTTTTTTTTTATTTCTATACTTTTTTATGACTTTATTATCGTAGTTTCAGTTTCTTTCAGTAGTTCAGCTCTTAGGACATTTACTTACTTCATTTTCAAGCTAGATTTAAAAAAATTAAATAATTTTATTCAACTTCAAAGCCACAAAAAATATCCAATTTTACAAATAAAAATTTATCAATGGAACTGTTTTTTTTTTGTTATTCAAAAATTCATCGACAATTGGCACAGACCGTTTGTCTCGATTGACATAATTTATAGCGGAATAACATCGCCACGCCCCGAAATGATTGAAAAAAAAAGAAGTCATTCATTGAATTTTGCTATTTATGCTTTTTATACAGAGTCAGAGAAGAAAGGTGTTGATTCTGTGACATCCCAACTAATATTTTGGCGCTAATGGCAAACTTTTTTTCACTTTACTAATGTTTTTTTTTTTTTAATCTACATCTACATGAAAGATTTTTGTTTTTTTTTATTTGTAACTATTTGGCTCCGAAACTACTGGACCAATTTTGATGAAACATGGTATGAAGATACATAGATTAATTGAAAATAAAATGGGCTACTTTGACGTGATGACGTCTTATAAATCGATGAATACCTGCACTCACAAAAAAGTATGACGTCATGTCACGTTACCGATATTGACAAGGTAACCGTAGCAACGTCCCTATTATGCAAAATGGTAATGTCAACGATACAAATGAGTTCTTATGACGTTATCACGTAAAATTATCGTCTGTAAACCGACTTTACACAGACAAGCACTTTTTATTAGTACTTATTTAGACGTGGTTGTATGAAATGGATGTCAACTCATACAGTTTTAATTTTGAGATATTAAAGTAGTAAACTCAAACCTGAATTTCTTCATAAGAATCATAATTAAAATAGCTTTCTTTTGTTGTTATTCATATTATAACTATCAACCGATTGAAAATCTCTAGTCAGCAGAGGTCTAACCTAGACTTGTTTGTCCAACGACAATTTTATTATACGAACTGAAGGTGGCGCTAGCGACCCGCCCCGGCTTCGCACGGCTATATTATGCATGTATTATACATATAAACCTTCCTCTTGAATCACTCTATCTATTAAAAAAAACCGCATCGAAATCCGTTGCGTAGTTTTAAAGATCTAAGCATACAAAGGAATATAGGGACATAGGGACAGAGAAAGCGACTTTGTTTTATACTATGTAGTTTATTTCCTTTTAAAGTATTAAAAAGGTTATGTCAACGATAAAAAAGAGTTCTTATGACGTTATCACGTAAAATTATGGTCCGTAAACCTACTTTACAGACAACCATTTTTATTTTATTTTATAATTTGTAATACAATGAGCAATTAAGTTGCCCTTAGCGTTATATTGTTAGTTGATAATACGAAAATTACATTTTTAAGTGCGTGCTAATAAAGCTTAAGCTGGTTGTACGTTTCCAAAATGAAACTAAGAAACGATGATAAAAAACAAAATAAGTGTTACTTAAAACAGCAAATCAAATAACAAGACAGTTTCAAAACTTAAACAAATTAAGATACAATACAATTCATAACAAAGTATTAATATTAAATAACAAGGATCTTCATTAAAAAAGAGAATAGACGAAGATTAATAAACGATATTCTTGGAAATAGAAAAGGATCTCTTTCTTAGAAATAACTGTAACTAGATATGGACAGTTTTAGTTATATAATAATCGATAAATGGGAGTTTTAGAACAATTTTTATTTAAAATAACAGCATGAAATTAGGCCATTCACATGATATTTTATTATACTGAATTAAAACAATATTTAAAAAAAACAAACAGTATTTTCTGCTCATTGGAGGGCGTGGTCCGAAGATAACATCCTAACTTAGTTTTTAAGACAAAAGTTACATAATATGCTTCTTATGCTTTGTTTGTCTCATAGTATTAACGATACAAAAAAATAAGTGCCTTCTCGTATCATCACTACATAGTATAAAACAAAGTCGCTTTCTCTGTCCCTATATCCCTTTGTATGCTTAAATCTTAAAAACTACGCAACGGATTTCGATGCGTTTTTTTTAATAGATAAAGTGATTCAAGAGGAAGGTTTATATATTATAATACGTGCATATATAGCCGTGTGAAGCCGGGGCGGGTCGCTAGTATTGACTGAAAAAGACTAAGAGGTAATTCTTATACGAAAAGATTCGATGCTTAACGACATGAAAGCGATACTCAAATGTATTGGGAATTTGGATTTCAGTGCAGCACACGATCAGGTCAATGAAATAATTTAACGTTTCTATTGACATAAATCAAAAACACTCCTTTGCAGCGCGCATTTGGAAAGGACCTTCAGACACATTTAGGCTAAACACGATGTGAAAACTTGACACCGATTATAAATCCACAAGATGCGCTTCGCTTAGCCATTTAAAAGACAAAGAAAAAAAACTATCTACTTACCTTATACTTAAAAGTATTATTATTTATGAAGTGTAAACATATTATGTCTTTAAAATCGGTAAGAAAAACTTGCAAAAACCAAATGACGGAAATGACGTCATAAATAGGTACATCATAATTTATAATGGGTGTTATAATTCAACCTCTTTGGGTTATTAAGTTTATATATTATACTAATATTAGATGAGTTAGTTTGTTTGAACGCGCTAAGGAACTATTGCTATCAGGTACTACTGGTTCGAATTGATAAATTATTTTTGTGTTGGATAGTCCATTTATCGAGGAAGGCTTTAGGCTACTTTTTATTGTGTTATTTCCACGGGATAGGGACTCCCGCGGGTGAAACCACGGAGCGCAGCTAGTTTGTATTAAAATGAACTATTTTTATTCCTTTATTGCGGCTGCGTTTTCGATACATCCTCTCCGATTTATTATTGTCAAGTTTTACATCTACAAGTTCATTCTCAACCGCAAATGCATTTAAAACCAGAATGGAACAAATATATACAAAGAGAATCGACTTAACTCCGCGTCTCGACACTCAATCATTAAAATTCCTTCAGTGTTGCACAAAGAAAACTCTGTTTATCTCACTCGAGCAACCGTTTTTCCGGTCTATTTGTCTTTATCTGTCCTTTAATGTGACACAATTGTATCATGCACCGTTTGCGCGGATGTTGCTTTACTCATGATAATTGTATTCAACGATAGTTTTCATGATTTAAACAATGTATGTTTTTGGGGTGGATTCGTTTTAATTTTATTACCCCCTAAGCAGAAAGGGGGGTGTTTTATGACTTTCGATGCGATTGCCTGCAGCCGTTAGCAGTCGTTAGGTCAAGTTAGAGGCCTTAAAGCGATCTGAAAACTCTAACAAAAGGTGAGCCACACCACTTTTCGAGAAGAAGAAGATTAAGAAGAAATCGTTCTGTTTCTCTATAGTTTTTTTACTTTTTTGAAAACCACTAACAAGTCAAAGTTAACATGAAAGTTCTGTCCGTCAGTCCGTTGCCTGGTTACCACGCTCATTTCAACTTTACCAAGCCTTTTGTAGGTAGAGGTGCGGGACTTACTATTGGTTCTCGAACCGAAGTTGATGAAAATACATTGAATCCTTGGGAGTAACATAGGCTACTTTTATCCCCATAATATAGTAAATATTGTAAAAATAATATTTGCCTATCTACCTTAAATATGCCAGTAGGTACCTTTTCTTTTTTATTTTTAACTAGCGACCCGCCCCGGCTTCACGCGGCTATATTATGCATGTAAAAACCTTCCTCTTGAATCACTCTATCTATTAAAAAAAAACGCATCAAAATCCGTTGCGTAGTTTTAAAGATTTAAGCATACAAAGGGAAATAGGGACAGAGAAAGCGACTTTGTTTTATGTAGTGATTGTGATTAGTCTGTATTGCGCAGGCAAATAATTTAATGCAATCCTTATTAGAGAATTAAAGTATATTTAACCATATATACTTACTCACAGGAAGGACACTTACGCAGGTGAAACCGTGGCGCGCTGCTAGTAGGTAAACAAAAGTCATCTAAGGGCTAAACCTGGGCTAAACAGAGTTGTTTTTGGGAATATTGCTGATTTGGAAACCAATTAGGTAGGAGGGTTACGTTTTTGATTCCATGTTTGGCCACGTTGTTCCCGTTCGAGAACTTACTTTCATACGAGTTTCATTCGAGTTCCAATAGTAACGTGCGAACAAACCAAATTTAAGTCAAGACCGTTAGCCAGGAAGTCTGAAACTTGGTCTCCTGTAAACTCTAAAGTTGTGTACAAGCAACATTTGTACAGTTGTGAACAAGAGTCCAAGTAGTAACAGGAGCTTTGAAGTAGCCTAGCTTTCTGCCTTGTTATTACACTTTATAGTATGTTACTTGGTTTAGTTTTGGAAGATTATAATTTTAATAACTATATACTTTCCTCTTGAATCACTCTATCTATTAAAAGACCGCACCAAAATCCTTTGCGTAGTTTTAAAGATTTAAGAAAACTAATAGGGACAGACAGACAGTGGAAGCGTTATACTATGAGTGATATTACCTTAATGATTCGAACACATGGCCATGACTTTTATTGCTCCATTTTAAATAGGTACCCCTTCATGCCTGCCTAGCATGAAGACCAAAACACGATACGATAAAGCGATATCACGCGATATAACTACATCAACTCTCAAAATATGATACATAAAGCCGCCATGTTGAATTTTTATTATAAATTGCGATAAAAATTATAATAAAAATTCAACATGGCGGCTTTATCTATCATATTTTGAGAGTTGATGTAGTTATATCGCTTTATCGTATCGTGTTTTGGCCTTCATGCTAGGCTAGATGATCATAATTATTATTATGCAGATAATTATGATGAACCGAAAATACCTATCATTTAATCTTATTTATTACTATTATAAAACCACCCGTGATTTTTTTTTTCGAACTTCAAAAACATTTTTTATTATTTCAAAATTTTAAAATTACAAAACACACAAATCAAAATTAAAAATAAAAGACGTATACACACCCCCGCCGTAACCCTTGCTTTTTTAAATACTTAGGTAGGTATATTATGAATAATTATAACAAAAAAAAATAAGAACTACGAGTTTCTTGTGTCTTCTTGTCATTGGTGGATTCGTTCTGAAGACACATCCTAACTTAGTTTTAAAAACGATTCAATTTGACCTTATGCGAATGATTTCAACTAATTTAATTTGTTACTATAACTTTGGCTATTTTTTACTAGTTACGCTCTGTGGTTTCACCCACATAAGTTCTGTTCACGTCGAAAAATCGATCTACACACCAAGTTTTATTATTTACGCGTCGTAGTATTTCTATGAATAGGTAACAAATATAAACATTGATGTTATTTCGTAACATAACCTACGCACAAGAAGAAAATGCTATTATTGTGTGAAACATCTACCCACGGTATTATTTATATTTCAGACGCTGATATCCGTTACTAACCTACCTGTACAAATTCTAATATGGGGTTGGATCTGTTTTATTATATGTCATTGTTTCCGAAGATAATGTTATGGTATGATTGAAAGCTACTTTCGCTGCTAAATTGAAAGTCAAATATGAATTACCTACTTGATTCGAAACATGCTATTCAATAACTACGCTTTTAAAAAATAATTAATTAATATTGATTTTTTAGTTATTTAATTAAAACCTACTGATTTTTACATTATTTTACTAAAAAGTACAGACGAGTAGAGGAAACTTTGCACACTGCCGCGACAGAGTGATAATCGTGCGCCATCAATTTTTTATTATATCGCGACAATCGGCTCTCTGTCGTACCGTCGAAGCCTTAATTTAAAAAAAAAACTATATGCGTCATGAGTTACTATATTTTACTTGAGGTGACAAGTAGAAGAAATGTTTGAAGTAATTTTTGTTTAGACTTGGGATCGCATAACCAACCACTAAAAGCATGCGCGCAAACCTCGCGCTACTGCGCCCGTTTGTTCGCCGTATCACTTACATAATTTTATCGTTATTTTAATCTTTTTGTTTTTATTCATTTATAATAAAAATAAAATTAAAAAACATAATGCATGCCGAAAATCGCAGTGATTTGACTACCTGAAGACCAATTCTCGTTTAAATTACATTTCAAAATCATCCCGATTGCATTTCGATTGCAAAAGATACCTTCAAAGTCAGTTTTTTTTTACAAAAAGCTAACTTTGAGGGTGTTTTGAGTTACTGTGATGGTATTATTTGTGATTGAAATGCAATCGAAATGTAATTTGAACAATGTTATTTACGAGAATTGGCCTTCTGATCAGATTTTTTGTGATTTGGTTACATACCTTTATGTGGCATCTTCCAAAAAGCTTCTGCCGCCGTGGTGGGTTCCCGCGGCGGCCCCACCAGTCCTCCCACCAGCGTGGTGGCGGCGTGCGCGGGCGCCGGCCGCCCCCACCCCCCGTGTAAAGCCACCACGATAACCTACCCCCCACGACCAAACACCCCCACACACTTCACTTATTTCTTACTACTAGTCTATTTAGAATCAATGAAAGATACCCAAAACTTTTCTTTTTGAGAAATTCTGACGTTGCAGTCTAATTCGTTTTTACTAAAAAAAAATCTCCAAACGAATTTTTTTTTGACTTCCCAAGTCAATTTTTTGTCCCCTTTACTAACTCAGCATATCGTGACCTGCAAAGAAAGAAATTCACGTTTTAACATCGTTTCAAATAAAATTTATTGACCTCGATACGTTAGACAATCGCATCATCAATTACAATCAAGCGCTCCTTTGAACTCCGTCTCTTTCTCACTTATTAAGCGCCCAGTACACGTTCAAAACCGCGTCAATCTCAATCATCAAACATAAAACTGATCAAGCTTAATTTTATACCCATTTAGAAACCAGGTAATGGGCGAATTATCGGCGCAGGCGCAGCACAACCATCTGACCCGTCTACTAACGACATCTATCACATACCCAGTTAAAGCGCAATGCGGGCCATAAAATTCCGAAACTGATTTATTATTATAACCGTTTTTTTTATCCGACTTCAAAAAAGGAGGAGGTTCTGAAATGCCTAGTAGGTACCTAATTGTTTGGCGGAATTTTTGCTTAACAAAATATATTACATTTCCTCTCTTATGGACAACTTATGATAACTAATGACATCCAGCCGCTGGCTGGTTTTCAAAAATAGCACCGTTTTAGGCCGACCAGCTTTCTACGTGAATGTGGATTGAAATGACTGCCTGCCTATCAAGCCTTTTTGATCCTCTCAAACAACTACGTCTTAGTTTCAAGCAGCTTGATGGTTTCTTGTAGACACAACCAACTGTTACATTAGTTCAGGCTTGCTTCAAGTTTGAGACTGAAGCATTGTGTACTGAGACCTTTACAACGAAATATAATGAAAAGAGACGCAGTATACTAAAAATACTAATTGGTAGATGATGTTGCTGAATTGCGGAGCGCCATCTATTGTTGAATAGTAGAGATATTTCGTAGTTCGTGAGTCGATAACGATCAGGTGAGCTGATCTAATGAAGTGAGATGCTGGCCACCCATAGAGTGGCAACTGAACGGTAGTCGACTCGACCTATATTGTTAGGAGACGTTGAGTAGAGGTGGAAGGTCAACTACTCATATGTATTGACCCGGAAAGATTTCTACCTACTGTGCTGTGTAGAAAGAAAATTACGTAAAGAAAATGAATAGCAGGTAGGTAATACGTACCTAATCAAAACGTTGATGGTTAATTTTTCTGAATCTTTATACATAAATATGCTTGTTTTGTTTTTTTGTGACGAAAAAATCTTACACTAGGTATATGTAGGCTTAAGGTGCATTATAGACCAAAAACCCAAAATTTAACACCTAAGAGACGACTTCGGCTTTTAGATTGGTTTAACTGTTAGATTTGCAGACGGATGTCCGCGTCCGGAAACGAAAATATTGAAATGAAAACTTCTGTTTCTTCTTCTGTTGTTATTGTAAAGGGTCTTTACGTGTTGACTTTGGCTCCACGCATTCCTTCCAAAGGTCCGGGACTCAATAGCCCCGTGATATAGGATAATTTTCGAACTCTTCGCCTTTACTCTGCAGCTATACAACTTACAGCTTACTCGATCGATCGTACTATGAAGAATGAACTCATCAAATACGTCTGATGCCTAACTCACTACCTAATTATCATAATTAGAAACAAGTTATCATAAAGTAACCCAACACCGTGTGGTCGGCTATCGGTACATAGCATAAAGGGGCTCGTACAAACTGCGATCCGATGCGAGATAAAACCGCCGCGGCCGTCTGTTGCTTGATGTATTATACTTATGATTGTTTCTTAATGTCAGTCGGGCTATGGAAAAGTTTTGCATATGATTTCTTACTTATTTAATATTATCAAAAAATAACTCCAAAATTTAGCACTGCAGTGAGTTTTGAACTTGCGACGTCCCCTCACAGGGGCGGGGTTAACCCGCACTGTAGGGCACAAGTTACGCTGCAGATATGCATTCAACTTACCTATACTTAATACTTTGTTTGAACGCGCTAATCTCAGGAACTACTGGTTCGAATTGAAAAAATATTTTTGTGTTGCATAGTTCATTTATCGAGGAAGGCTCTAAGCTACTTTTCATTTTGATATTTCCACGGGATCGGGGCTTACGCGGGTGAAACCGCGGAGTGCAGCTAGTCTTATACTGCAGAAATGGATATTTTTCTCAATTAAGACCTACTGTTAGTACTAAACAATTAACTACTATACGGACTATTTTATGGCCTTCAATGGACCATTCTACCATAGAGAATGCCAACTGAAAGTTTACAGTCAAATACCAAACTCTGATATTATTACTTCCGTAAACCACCAGCCTCGCAAAATACAATAACTAATTTACGCAAAATACTATGCTAAATGACGATATTTTGATTTTTTTATTGATAATTTAATTATACTGTGATTATGATCCCCTTTTCCCTAATTGTCCACTTTCCTTTCGATCAAAGAACGATCATAAAAACGCACTTACTCGTAACTCAAACAAAACTTTCAAACCAAACTTAAGGTCACACACAGCTCATTAACAAACGTCCACGCGTCGCCACTCAACTTATCAATGTACTCCAGTACTGTAGAGCTTTTATGCCCAGGTTCAATCAAAGTAGGTTCTCTACCCTCAATCACTTGCGAAATTGAAAATAGATTGGCGTTTTTCCCTCTGAAAAAAGCACAATTCGATTACGCTCTGTGTTCGTAATCATATTCAAATTTTCTCGTGTTAGAGCGAGAAATAAACATACCTTCACTGCCTTTACTTTTACTCAAAATTGCGGATTTACGTTACGTAAGTTTTAATGTTGGAGTTCTGCCTTTGGACCATTGTGAGACAGTCACAGGGGTAAATATATCAAAGTGAAATCGATTGGGAGTTGGAACTTGAAAAGATCAAATGTACGACGAGTACCTGCGACTTTTGATGCTTGTTGCCGACTGATTATGTGTATTTTATAGGTATGTAGCATACCTATGGGGGAGTTTATATTTATTATTTGACTTTTGTACTAAACATAAATATTATAATCCTACTAATATTAGAATATTTATCTACACTAATATTATAAAAAGGAAAGTTTTTTGTTTGTAACGAATAGGCTCCGAAACTACTTGACTGATTTAGATGAAACTTGGTATCTAGATAGCTGGAGACGGATTGACATGGTTAAGACTGCGGCCCGATAATGTCGCGGAAGGCTCCAAAAACTATGGCATTACGACCTTGTTGCAGACATTCATACAATACAGACATTTCTAACACCCAGCGGTATCCCACTGCTGGGCAAAGGTCTTCCCCATCTCGCGCCATCGGTCGCGGTCCTGGGCCACCTCCGGCCAAACTGTTTTTCTTATTTTTTAACTGTAGGTATTTTGAAGTTGTAAACATCATCCAATACGAAAAACATTAATAAATAAAACTTTTGCAACACACGAACCGAGATCCCATTTGCAACTCCGCAGACATAGTTAAGTGCACTCGAATATCTGGAAATACTAAGAAAAAATACCTAAAATGTTGAGTTTGAAAAAAACAGCATTTTTTCCTTTGTAAGTGGCTGTCTGAGTGCGTCAAAGGCTCTAACTTAGACTGTATGCTTAAGCACTTGGTTTAAAGTCTAGATTCCAAGTTAAGCCGTAGATGTTATAAAGTTAGCGAACAAAAATTTTAAGTATAGGTATTTCTTGCGTAAGAAATCTATCAGAATAAACTTTTTAAACTGACACGATTTATATTCATAGTAGGTAATTATTTTCCCGCGTATTTTTGTTATTTATTTTTATTTCTCTTACCTCGACGTTTCGACTATGTTACAATAGTCATGGTCTCCTCGCGACCGATTAAGACCCGGGAAAATAATTACTACAAATCTATCAGAATCACCTTGAATAGAAGCAAGCGTGTGGCTCAATAGCTTGAGGTATCAACAGCTTACTTTACGTGAGCACGCACGGCTTGTGCTAAAGCTTTCTGCTTGAATATTTTAAACTTTGTAGCTGAAAAGGAACTTAAAAAAAAATTGAGAATATTTTTGATTCATTAAATTGATGATAAATTCTATCCTTCTGGCTACGTTGAAATAATTTCCATGTTTTTTTTTTTCAGTTTTGTTGGACGTTTTAGGTCGAATCAAGCACTTTTTGATGCCTTCCTTTGGGTATACAAATTGTACATCTATAAGAATAACGGCATATTATCTTACCTACATTCAGGTTTAATTATCAGGAGTTAGATTCAAAGATAAATTAGAGTTTCAGCACAAGCATTTAGAAGAAAAAGTCACTTGCGTTATCAGCGGCGAAAAACGCCGGTCTTGTTAAAATTTTAGTTTGTTCCAGTAAAATGAGCTTAGACATTTAGTAATAAATTTAAAATAGTCGCGTAATTAATTATTTGATAATATATTTTCAATTTAAAACACTTAGTTAGTATCCATTCACGACTGAAATCTCACTCGGTTAATTAAACTGCAAAAACACTGAAATTCAAATACCTCATGCATCTTAGCACTAGAGACCGAGACGTTTTCTACTGAGAATCAAAGTAATACCTAATGAGGTGGAGCGATGGCATCGGTTCTAAAGCTATAGTAGCAGATAATGTCTACCACCACCACGTTAACTTGAACTGTGATTTATTTTTAGCAAATACTTTATTTATAACTCTTCTCTTTTTAAGTCGGGTCAAAAGAAGCACGTTTTCACACGTGTAGGTAAAACTGTTATTGTCAAGGTTCTGGTAAAAACAGTTTTATCATGACGTAAATTGTTATTAGGACGACCTTCGTCGGTCGAACGCCTGCTTGCATCGCAGTAGATTGCGGATTCAATTCTCGCCTCAAACAAATATTTATATAGATATTTGTTTCCATAAGTTAATATAATAAGAATTAGTATTTATTTCAATGTTTTTCTGTTTTATATCTTTAAACTAATAATTTGCAACAAAAGTAAAGTCTTAAAATAAAATTGCTATTATCAGAATATATTTTCGACTCAGTATTTTTAACTCCTAATTGAGTTAAAGGAATCTTATCTTAAATAATAACCTAATTAAAATTTTAGTAACTAAATTAATAGCAATAAAAAACACTACCCTGAACTTCCACTTGTATTTCCAGATTTTTATAGGTATGCCTAGAAAAACTTACCTATACTGCATGTCATGGAGTGGTAGAGATAAGTTAACGTAGTTTTGCTATAGATATCTATTAGGTAGGTATAATTATTTGATTCTATCGCTTTTAGTCTTTGCATGTTTAAATAGGATTTTATTTTTATTATCTTATTTAAGTATTTTTCGTTTTATTTTATTTATAAGCATACACAATATAATATGTATATTTTTTGTTTTATTTTATTTTAGCACAAAATATAGAACGTACCTAACCAAAATTACTTTTAATTTTGTTTTCTAAAAAAGTTTAAGTACTGCTAAATATACCTCAACAATATTTGATTATTTATTCTATTTTATTTATTTGAAAAACCAACAGCTTTACAGAAATAATATGAAACAGAACAAAAAACATTTAAATAAATAAATAAAATTAATAAACATTGCAGGACATTCCACACATCGCCATCTAGCCCCAAGCTAAGAAACTAGACTTGTGTTAGACAACGAATATACTACTTATATACTTTTCTTTTATAAATACCTACTCCTTCGTGTGAAGAAGATAAATACTAGTACTTTTTTTTTAAACTTTTTTTTCTTTTTTCTTTTCTTTACTTTTTTATTTAAGCAATGGGACGGGTTCAGGGATGGAAAATTTATTTTTTTATCCTCAAATATCGTCCCACTTGGACCGTAGGTAGGTATATAGAACGAGTAAGTACAAGGATCACTCCAACAATCGTATTGCAATGTAACGACATATGCTACAAAAGTTTCAAAAAGGATTTTTTATTCAGAATTCCGTTTGAAAATGTTACAAAATAAAACAACCGACACACGTACGAGATGGATGACTCTTGAAAAAGCTCAAAGCATGAGTTTTGCGTTCATTTAACATAAAAACTTTACTCCTATTAATTACGAGCCCTGTAGGTATTTTTTTAGACAGTGAAAAGGAAGAGCTCCTTTGACATTGCAAGTTAAAAACGTGAGTGCACTCGAATACTTATGTTGTATGTGGATAGCGACGCACGACGGCCTTTGAATGTTGTTTTTGAACAAGATCAAAGTTGAAATTACGATGTTTTTATGATACCTAACTTCCTACCTAAAATCGAGTGATAAAATTTAAATATCTGCTAAAAATTATACAGAACATTATCATTAATAGCAAATTATTGTAAACTAACGGCACTCCGCGGTTTCACCCGCGCAACACCCAATTCCGTGGGAATATCGAGACAAAATTTATGTTACTCCCGATGAATCAATGTATCCTCATACTAAGTTTTATCAAAATCGGTCCAGTAGTTTCGTTACAAAGAGGAAATAAAAAAAACTTTATATATTACTAGCGACCCGCCCCGGCTTTGCACGGCTATATTATGCATGTATTTTACATATAAACCTTCCTCTAGAATCACTCTATCTATTAAGAAAAACCGCATCAAAATCCGTTGCGTAGTTTTAAAGATTTAAGCATACATAGGGTTAAAGGGACAGAGAAAGCGACTTTTTATACTATGTAGTGACTAGCAGTACTCCGCGGTTTTACCCGCGTACCTCCCTTGGGAATATGGAGATAAAAAGTATGTTACTCCCAATGAATCAATGTATCCTCATACTAAGTTTCATCAAAATCGGTCCAGTAGTTTCGCAGCCTATTCGTTACAAACAAAAAAAACAAAATAATATTTCCTCTTTATAATATTACTAGCGACCCGCTCCGGCTTCGCACGGCTATATTATGCATGTTTTATACATATAAACCTTCCTCTTGAATCACTCTATCTATAAAAAAACCGCATCAAAATCCGTTGTGTAGTTTTAAAGATCTAAGCATACAAAGGGACATAGGGACGGCGAAAAGTGACTTTATATACTATGTAGTGATAGTGAAGTAATAAGTACTTATATATATAAGTACGTATAGATAGAAAGATTAAATTAGGTAAATCTATAAATCTAAAATTTGAAGTCCTGACTATTGAATCAGTCACAGCTCAAAACACAGTCGGGCTATAATTTGCCATACACAAACTATTTGAATTGATATAAAATATTTGATGCTATTTTAGTTCAAAGTCATATCTGTTTTCATCCTTTAAATTGCAACAAATTATATTATTCATGTAAAAAAACTAACTAAAGTTTCACTTAGGAACGTTTTTGAGTGCGACGTTACAATATCATGCCCGCAACAACACTAGTAATAATTTATCTTCTACCAAGCTACCAAACACAGCCTATAGCAAACACTTCTGTAGGTATTGTCAGACAGAAAATAAATTACGACCTACGATTGTACAGTCAGCACAAAGACTCGGTCGATTTGTTACATTGATTTAAAACTGACATGTAGCGTCGGCAAAACAGAATGTTAGTAGTTAAATATATTTCAATCAAATCAAATGTTCGAATTAGTGCCTAAAAAAATATGATGCAATTTCGTGTTTTTTTCGTAGATTCCATTGATTTTAGGTATCTCATTTTATTTTATTTTTGTTCTTATTAAATATGATTGTCGTTAAAAACTTATAAACTTGTGTTTATGAAACCTAGGTACAAAAGATTAAAAGAAAACTCCGTAAGAAAACTAATGAGTAGGTACCCTAAATAGAACTCATACGTTCATAAGCAATAAATATTGGCTTACTTGGTATAAATGCCGATACGTCTAATACATAAAAATAAACTATTTTTTTTGCGTATAGGTATTTTATTTCCAGAACGATTTATTTAGTTCTGATACATTTTATTTATGTTACTTGACCAATATATTGGTTTGTCTGTTGACCAGTTTATTCGAATATAGAATTAGAAAGAGCGGAACCTTTTGATACAAGCATATTTATGCTTTAAAGAAGATTTCAGGCAAGAAAACCTGTTGTAACTTTAGGGTTACACAATAAAATAAAAATAAAATATTATAATATGATCCTTATAAATTATTTATTAATATAATTCAATTCATTTAAAATATTTGCATGCCTAGCAAAGATCTGGTGAAATAAAATATGTTAAACTAAAATATTTTAGTGACTTCTTTGTACCAAATTTCTTGCAAATAAAAGTAAATTTTATTTATTATTTTTATTCTTTAGCCCGCTTTGTCCCACTGCGCCCATTCCCATATTTAATTAATTTAGATTTTTCTGCGAACGGTACAGTTAGCTTTAACACTGTGGGTTATGGTATGTGTACCATCAGCAGCGGCATAGATCAATATACCATTGTGTATAAGCATCTTTACTACGTTACAAACAGACTGACATTGAAACATATTACTGTAATATTGTAGAATTCAAAGCAACATGACTTTCTTATAGTTTTTTCACTTAATAACCTAACTTTAAGTTTTAAAGACCTGTTTGAGTAATATAATTGCAATTAATCATTACAACACCTACTTTTAAATTTTATTTTAAAATTGAACCATGAAATTAAAAGTTTATAAATATCGATTACTTGAAACAAAAAAGACCATAACTCAATTTGTTCAAAAAATTGAAAATTGTTTTTGAAATATAATAATTTTCATTAAAATATTACTTTGGTCTCTTTAAACCATCGTACATTAATTAAATTATTAAAATTAATGTATTCAAATCTTTAAATTAAAATAAAAAGGAAGCGAACGATACACGGAAAGGTTTTTATTCGAAAACGGCTTTATCTTAAGCCGTTTTAACCCTCATCGACGGCTTTTATACTAAAGAGGTGTTATTTTGAATCCATCAGATTATATTAAAAAGAAAATAACCCGTTTTTTGTTAAGATGGTCTTACATTAGCGATTTATTTGCGCAATTCTCTGCAATATAATTTAAGTTAACTAAACTAAAATTTAATTGAAAGAATTATTTGAAGTTTTATGTTTAGTGTTAATAGTTTTCTCTAAATATTTTTATTATTATTTAAATTTTCTACGGTCAAAACGCAAAATGTCGTAACTGCTAAAAGGTGAATTATAACGTCAAAAGAACCATTAGCTAAATCTCATTCAGGACCGTGTAACTACGGTGAGAACGAATGGTCATGTCATTCTTTGTCAAAAATATGTCATTAATAGTAAAAAAAATGTCACATTGCGAGACGCCCCTGGGAGATGTTACATAATAGGCATGTCAACACTCCAAAACGATAGCTTTTCAAGTATAAATAATGGTATACTGTTGTGTTACAATAGTACTACTTTTGCAGTACTTTGTCGGCACGCTTGAATTGGTTATGCGTTATATTTATTAATATTTCTTAGTGAATCGATGTCGGCACTTTAATATCTAAGTCAGATGCCAATATTTTTATATTTTTAATAAAAAAGTTTTTACTACCAAATTTATTACTACCATGTTTTTGGTAACTGATTAAAGTGGGTAATATTTGTATATTCGTAATTTTATCACTGTTCTAATGTGCAAAAAATACATGTTTATTAACCTATTTTCTTCTTTATTTCTAATTTTTAACAACTGTTTAAAAACTGTCAACACCAAGAAATTCTAATTATGGTACTGCATTGATTGAAGTTGTGTTAAAAATTATATACCTGCCACTGCTGTTCATTAATAAAATTGAAATTGTTCAAATCGATTAAGAAATATAGTTCATAATTAAATATAGTTCAACGTCTCCGTTAAAAAATTGATATCGCAGCATCACTCACAAAATACACACACCTATCTATGCATCTTACAAAATTGGCTACCCCACGTCACTGTCACCTATTGTATGCGACTCAAGTATCGTTTACCGCAAAAATTATTTGCCATCCAACAATACGTCTCGAGATCTCTATTTAACGAAATTACAAATTTTTACTTCATACAACCTTGTGCACAATGGTCGTAGAGGCATTATTCGATACGGACGGCAACTTCAAACGTTTATGGGAAAGATTTCTTTGAACTTGGATTATTTGGGTTTTTATATTAATTACATATGGCAATTACGTGATTATAATCTTTTATTGTGGAACTGAATTTCTATTTAAAAAAATAAGCCTCAAAATACTGTCAGATTTTTAATATATTTATTTAATTTTTGGCATTGTTGAAAATAGCTAGGTATTATAATTTATTTTTTATAAATTAAATTAAAGGTCAAATTAAAAATCATATTATGCTAGTAATAAAATTATAATAGGTAGGTTACTAGGCTAGTTTTTAATTTTGTAAATGTGATCCCATTTTCGAATAATAAAAATTAAAGCAAAATTATCAAATTACTCAACAAAAAATTTACAATGAACCCAAATGTTTACTATTACGAATTATCTTTCACAAAAGCTATTAAATTATTCGATTACAAGAAAAAAAAAACCCGCAGTATTTGGGTCAAACAAAAATATCGAATTACTATTTGAAGGATGATACGTGATACAGGTAGACACTTTCCTTATCGTTCTAATTTCATATAATCTTTTTTATAGACGAAGGATTTTTTTAATATTTAGTAGAAGCGTTTTAAGTTTTAGCGCTCTAAAATTTTCATTTGTAAAGTGTTTTTTTTTTATAATAAAATCGATAAAATAAGAGAGTTCTGAATTTGAATGTAGGTAATTTTTTTTTTAAAATTCAGTGGAAGCCTTGTAGAAGCGATCGAAGATTTTTATTTATAAACAAAATAAAAGAGTTTTGTATTAAATTGTAGGTAATTTGTAAGTTTTACTAAAATAGCCAGTAGGTAAAAATATTTATAGGTATAAATATATATAAGTAGTTTATCCGTTATCTGGCACCCATAACACAAGCATTAAGTTGCTTAGCTTGGGGCTGGATGGCGATGTGTAATATGTCCTGAAATATTTATTTATTATTATTTATTTATTTCAGTTATATTTGATATATAAATATATAGGGTAGCAAGGTGAAATTTGGTTCAGTAAAAACAAAATTTTGTTAACTGTAAAATAGGCCCTAGATGGGATTTGGTATGTCGTAGCCATTCGTAGGCCAACACTGAAGCAACCGTTCCAGTATCATAAAACATTCATTCCAATTGGTTTGTAAAAAGATTAGAGTCACCTACCTAAAACGTCGCCGAACACAAAAACCACAAACGTCCTAAACACAAAAACTCACAAACACAGTTCGAACGTCGCGACAGACCGGAATTCTTTAATTTGACAAGTTACGGTGGGCAGTGTTCCGCGTAATCATCGAAGGTATTGAGGGGGTCTGCGAACCGTTCACGATGTCACGGCTGGGTAGCGACTGGCCAAGCCATCTGATTCCAAGTCGGGCGTGTGAGCATGGCGAGGGGCGGAGCTACTGCCACCCGGTACTACCTAGGGTGGGACGCACACAGACACAATAACGCACACATTCGCACAACCGCCCACTACCATACCAGTTACACGTTGTATTACGTCTCCTGAAGACTTTTCGACAATGTTACGTTGTATTGTATTGAAATTTTCGTTATCTACGTTTTTGTTTAATGAAAATTGGTGACGCCATTTTTTTATTACTCTAATGACGTAAGATACTTCTATTTTAGTTTATTACCTATTTTCACTATTGTGATGAGTTTCAATATTTTTTATAGCTACTAACATGTATATTTTTACGGTTAGTTCTAGTAGATCGGTACATTTTCTTTTATTCTTGTTCCGTTTTGTCGTAAACTGGACATAAAATATTTTATATCCTTCAAGCTAAGGGTTTATGTTCAATATCCTAGGTATTATAATGGGTTGGCGTGTATGCAGAAAGGGGTAATAAAAATGTGAATAAGTTTAGGCATCCTCACGATTTGTTATAGTGGTAGTTTTACAGTGGGTTTATAGAGACTTAATTTGTATTTGCGATTATACGTTTTAACCTTAGTTATTAGAATTTAGAGGAAAAACCATAAAGTACCTACTTAGAAACTGTTACAAATATTGTTTAATAAATAGCTAATAAGATTCGTTCTCTTAACTGCAAAACAAACGCGCTTATTCTCATATCATCAAAATCGTCACACACAATTAAATCGTGACAACATTACGAAACGAACATAACTTGTAAAAATCAACAAAAGTTCGCACGCCGCGCGCCACGAGGCCTCGTCACGCCGATCATGGCAAGAATGAATTAGCCCTAATTCCTACCGTACTAATTTCACGCTCATTGTCATTTTGCAATACTATGACACGGTATTCGACACACCTCATTATCAAAGATAGAGTCATCATTTTTTAACACCAGTGCAACTTATTCCGCAGATACTAACTGCAATTAAAAATTTCCTTATCAAACTTATTGAACCATTAAAATTATTTGGACAATAGCAAAGGTCGATTTACTAAAAAAATAAAAGACCTTTTTCTTGTAAAGAAAGTGTTTGTCTAAGAACAATGTAGGGTACCGCAGCGGGACATCTAGATTGGGGCTAAAACATTTTCTTTACATTTTTTTGTTATTTACACTCTCGGTTTGGGTGAATAGAGTTAATTTACGCACCGATAGATTTATTCTGTAGTTTCGCGTTTGTAAGGGATTGTTCTTGGAGCGTTTTGTAACATTGCGTTGTGTCGGCTCGCTGTGAACCCATTGTGCGAAAATCAAGAGGCTTATTTTTAAACATAAAATTTGTTTCTTGGCGGATTATTTCTAACGTTTATAAAACGAACAAAAAAACAAATAAAGTAAAACGAATAATGAAAATCTAGTGATATTTTCTTTCAGGTCATTCGAAATCTTTCTTGGGCATAAGCAGCGCAAACGAAACGAATAAAATCAATGCTTATGATAGTCATAGCTACGTCTACAAATCTTAAAATAGTCTTTCGAATATTTTTCTTTGCTAAATACTTAGCAATATTGAATATTAAAGACATTATCCTGATTACCCTAGCTATAGAAAAAGCGGGGTTTAGATCAGGAGCCAGCAGCTGCGCCGCCTTACATGCATCACTGGCCACTCACAACATCCCGCACGGCTTTAAGTAACGAATGCTTTGTGCATGCCGATAGATTAGATGTGAGGTACAAGTTTTTAGTTGTCAGCGATTTAAAAGAACTATATTTTTTTTAAGCAA
This sequence comes from Idaea aversata, assembly GCA_907269075.1. Classification (NCBI taxonomy): domain Eukaryota; kingdom Metazoa; phylum Arthropoda; class Insecta; order Lepidoptera; family Geometridae; genus Idaea; species Idaea aversata. The sequence goes on from OU026103.1 coordinate 6,643,826, forward strand.
AGTGTAGCTTTATAGACTACAAAATTTAGAATACACTATAAATTATAGCTTTTAAGATAAAAAAAACGTTGTAGTACATTGTAAGTTTTTCTTGCTCTAAGTCTAAAGAATCGCTAACAGAATAATGATTTTATACGTTATCGTTTTTTGGAACAATGTTATTTTTATTAATATTTTATTAGACTATTTTCTTTTTTATACTAGGTAAGTATAAGTACCTACCAAACAATTTAAAAAACAAAAAGTACCTAAACATGCAAAAAACCTTTTATTTTCAATTATATCGGCGTAATCTCAACACTTGGACCACAATCTTAAATTAAAAAACAAGAATCCTTTTCGGCGATAGGTTACAGATTAGACGCTGGATGCAGCCAATTTGACGTGCAGTGTCTTCCGCAAACCGACAGTTTTTTTGCGGTTTTTATACTAGCGACCTTATTGGCGTGAGCCGACGAAAAGATACGGCTTATCTGACGCGGATTTTTTTCACAATTGTTCGAATCTCTTTGCGTGTTGTTCTTATCTATTCTTAGTTGTTCATGTGTTAATGGTTGGTTGATCTGTTTGTAGGCAGGTAATATATAGATGTAGGTAGATAGTAGAAAGATATTTATTCTATAGAATCCATTATATGAAACACGAAATTGACTTACTTTTGTTTGCTGTTTTTTTTTAATATTGACAGGGAAAACTAACTGACATTTACGAATCGCCGCCAATTCCCTTGCCCTTTTTGTCTAGGTATATCTAAGTAACACGATTTAGACTAATTTTTACTTACGCCACTTTCATACTAAGTGTGCAATAAATGTACTTATACTTAGATGAGTTTATGTCTGAAACAATGCTAAACTACAAGAGATAATGATATGGACCCTTCGTTCAATGAATTTATAAATAATCAACGAATTTATAATCATGTTGCATCTGTTATAAATTTTGAAGGGAATTATTATTATAGCCTCAAGAAAATAATGAATAAACATTTTGTAGGTATTTGTTACTTGGAGTGGGGTTAAATAATATCTTTTGTATTTACAATGTAAAGAAATATTTCGTATAATTAATAAAATACACAGCGCCATCTAGCTTCAAACAAAGGGCAGATTGAGTGCTGACATATAAATTTTTAGTAAAAGTAGTTGATTTTTAGAAGTAAAAAGTTTAGATTTTTAAAATTTATTTTAATACTGAACAAAACAAGCAATTATTTCATTTCAAAATAAAAAAAACTATCAGAAATTGCATTTAAAATTTAAAAATAATCATAACCCCTTCTATAATATTTCCAAAAACACACAACTCCGAATTTTCAGTAATATAAATAACAATGCATCATACATCGCATCGTGTAAACACACGCATGTCGACTGTCTCTCTCTAACTCGTTGTTTTCCACTATGTTGCCGTCTCGCTCCCTCTCTGGGCGGATACTGCTCTGTGATTGGTGGGTGAAAAGAACGCCGACGGTAAACGTTCCCGACGGCATTTTCCCGTCGCTACGCAATGTGAAAATTTTATCCGACGCCCGCGTTTTCGTGAAATCTGATATTTTTGGTTTTTAGATGTTGATAACAGTGTAAATCATATTTTCAGTTTGATGTAAAATTCTATAGGTTCGTTGCAATATTGTTACAAAGATCAATCAACAAAAAAAAACAAAATTATTAATTTTAGTGACTTTTTTTCTAACCGTGATTTGGGTTTTTATGTTGTATTCAAAGACAATTGATTTGATAAAAGTGTGATAAATATTTTCAGTTCAACGTTTTTCAAAGGTGCCTATAGCAATTTTATGTTATTAAAATTGATTTAGGTTTCAAATTAATTAATTTTAGTGACTTTATCTAACAGTGCTTCGGTTTTTAAATTGAAATCAAATAACTAATAATTGATTTGAATGTGAGCATTTTATAAAGGTTTTGTAGTTGATGACTATGATAAAAATAACTGGAATACCTAATATTATTATACTATACCAACCTAAGTACAGAAAAAAAAAGATAGATAATATTGCGCTGCTTAAGTGTAATAATCTACTTACTAATTTTAAAACGACTTAAAAAAGGTTCTCTATTCGTCGCGTATAGTAGTTCTTTTTCTTATACCTACCTATATATGGACGACCCAGTTGGCACAATGGTCACCATGCCGGACTGCCAAACATAGGGTTGCGGGTTCGATTCCCGCCACAGACAAGTATTTATGCATAGATATTTGTCTGTGGTCTGGTTGTTTCTATATATTATAAGTATATATTTACAAAAGAAAAGTATATAAGTAGTATATCCGTAGTCTAGCACCCATAACACAAGTCTAGTTACTTAGCTTGGGGCTAGATGGCGATGTGTGGAATGTCCTACATATTTATTTATTTATTTATTTATTTTATTTATATATAAATTACGTGTCACGTTGTTTGTGCGCAATGGACTCATAAACTACGTAACCGATTTTAATCCACACCGTGTGCAGTTAGATCTAACTTAAAAGATAGGATAGCTTACATCTTAATTTATCCCGATATTTTCACGGGATCGGAAGTATCGCAGCTAGTTTAAATATATATATTCAATGTATGTTCGCCGATTACTCAAAAATGCCTCGATTTTGCAAATTATTTTTCAAAATAACGCGTCACTGTTTTATGCTTAGGTACTACAATGTCCCAAAGGAGGTGCAAAGGAGTTGAATTTAACCAAAATTCTTTCTTAGCGGATGTCATCGTAGCTATAGCTATGTAAGTAGGTAAGTCCGTCCATAAGTTTAAACTGTACATTGATATAGTCAGTCAGGGCTTAGAATTTTATGTATATATACTAGCTTCTGCCAGCGGCATAGCCCTCCATTCAACCACTTATAGGCAGTATTTCCAGAAATCCTTCCTTAGTGGATACCTACACGACGTTAGTACATATAAACTCAATGCACTTTCCAAAGAACATACCTACCTCTCATATCTCTAGGAACAGTGGCTTGAGCTGGGCGTTAATATATTCAGTTAGTCAGAACTTCGAATTTTATATTTAGTATAGATTTTGTAGAGCGTCGCCCTTAGTAGGTAGGCGTAAAATTAAAAAAAAATCATTTCTTAGCTTATTATGCCTATGTCATAATTAGGCATTGGAATAATTTATTTATTTAGTTTATTTTTTATTTATAATACCTATGCACAATTCCAGTGCAAATTTTTGTTTATAATATTGATGGCTTATAAATTATTTTTTATTTTATCTTTAAGTCCTGTGTTTATTTATTATTATTATTTATTTATTATTTATTCTTGAAATCATCTTCGCTTTGGCTATTGGGCAGCTAATGGTCTAAAAATCCTTGCAAAATTTCACGTGTCCAGTTCGCAAGCGGTTTGACTGAGCGTTGATTACAATTTGTTTATAAGCGTCTGTACGCCACATTTGGGGCATTATAATAATGCCTCTATTGTGTATGATAACCCAAATTTAAGGGTGATCGCACGCAACTCTTTCTATAAACGTATTATATGGTGTTTTGGTGTGCATCTGCGCATACGCAAGTCCGTTCAGTCGATTAAAGTTTGGCTTTACATATGGGTAGATAGTGCAGCCCGTGGTTTTACTTAAAAAAGGAATCGAAACACAAGGCAATTGAATTAATGTATGGACACCTCTGAACACTTACAAAACCATTTTATACTATACAATTCATTTACAATACAAATCATTTATCCACTGTAAGTCACTACATAGTATAAAACAAAGTCGCTTTTTCTGTCCCTATGTTCCTATATCCTTATGTATGCTTAAATCTTTAAAACTACGCAACGGATTTTGATGCGGTTTTTTTTAATAGATAGAGTGATTCAAGAGGTAGGTTTATATGCATAATATAGCCGTTCGAAGCCGGAGCGGGTCGCTATATAATATAAAACAAAACTACCAAGCGTTCGAAGTCGCGGGCAACAGCTAGTATACTTATAAAATACAAGAAAACAAATAAAGTATCCTTAAGTACTTATTAATTAACAAAGGACTCCCAAAACAGATTCAAACAAACCATCTTATTCTTACCACCTTAATTTTCTATGGTTTCAAACAAAAATCACACCTTCATAAGAGCATTAGCGGAACGTCTCTAATCTACTAAAATATCGAATTGTTCTATCTATTGTTCGTAAACCTTCCAGCCCTCGAAAATTGGTTTCGAGAGTTTTAAGCCTACCTTCCGAATAACAAACGAAAATAAGCCTTAAAACTAAACGTGTTAAGTTTAAATTTAATTCGATCTATTTCAAAGTAATTCCTGAAAAGTGAAAGCTTTCTACGCAAGGTATTTAGGTTTTAACTCCTATTGAAAGAGGTGAAAGTTTGGGGGTTGTTTTTGTTGGGCGATATTCGACTTTATTTGGTGGGAGGTAAGGTATGTTTTATAGATAATGGAGAGTGTTGAGAAGATTTTGCAGTAACGAGTGTACACACAGTGTAATTGTATCGGGATAAGGATCGATTCGTGCTAGGGAAGGGACAGTGTCGATAAATTGGGATAATGCGTGCAAAGGATTTTGGACTTTATCGACAAAAGTCGATACAAATGTCCAGTTGCGAATTTGTCCAGTTGTTACTGAGCCGTATTTTATAAAGATCTAGTTGGACATGTTTTTGGTTGGGCATTATAATTGTTGACATTTTTATTAAGGTATTAAATAAATACATAAATAAATAAATATTTCAGGACATATTACACATCGCCATCCAGCCCCAAGCTAAGCAACTTAATGCTTGTGTTATGGGTGCCAGATAACGGATAAACTACTTATAAACTTTTTTTTTTTGTAAATATATACATATTATACATATAGGAAACACCCAGAACCAGAAACAAGAATTTATGGTCAGCATAAATACTTGTTCCCGGCGGGAATCGAACCCGCAACCTTCTGCGTCGCAGTCGCGTGTTCGCCCGACGCGCCACAGAGGTATTGCATAGCTTTTATCACGGGGTATGAGCGCGGCGACCGAATCAAAAAATTTCGTAACGAAAATAAAACCTAACACCACCCACTCCGCCTGCCATGTAGCTCGGCCGAGCGTTCGCTATGCAATAGCTTTACCGCGGCAGTCCCACATTTTCGCCTCATGGAGTAGAAAATTCTACTCCATGAGGCGAAAGCGACTGTTTCTTCAAATTGCAACCTGTACCTAATCGTAACCCATTGAAGAGTTTGGTGATAAGAAGGTGTTTTCGGATGCCCCATTCATCCTTTTTGTGTATGGGCCACTTGTATTAGTAGAAATGGAAACCTGAGCAATTTGTTGAATCTCGCTGTGCAGATCTGTTCATCACTCCGAAGATCCTCATCAGATCTTCATTTAGGATAGGGTTTTCTATCAAAATTCATTCAAACCCAGTCCGGCGAGGCAAAAGCGAATATTTTATTCAAATTGTAACCTGTAATCGTAACCGATTGAAGAGTTTTCTGATGAGAAGGTGGTTTCAGATATTCCATTTATCGGTAACTATTAGTTTATGGGCCAATTTTACTGGTGGTAATCGAAAAATGAGCAATTTGCTGCACTCTCGAGGTGCAATTCTGTTCATCACTTCGAAGATCCTCATCAGAACTTCATTTAAGATAGGGTTCTCTATCAACATTAATTCAAACCCTGTCCCGCGACTAAATTCGAATATTTTATTCAAATTGTAACCTGTAATCGTAACCGATTGAAGAGTTTTCTGATGAGAAGGTGGTTTCAGATATTCCATTTATCGGTAACTATTCGTTTATGGGCCAATTCTACTGATGGAAGTCGAAAAATGAGCAATTTGCTGCACTCTCGAGGTGCAATTCTGTTCATCACTTCGAAGATCCTCATCAGAACTTCATTTAAGATAGGGTTCTCTATCAACATTAATTCAAACCCTGTCCCGCGACTAAATTCGAATATTTTATTCAAATTGTAACCTGTAATCGTAACCGATTGAAGAGTTTTCTGATGAGAAGGTGGTTTCAGATATTCCATTTATCGGTAACTATTCGTTTATGGGCCAATTCTACTGATGGAAGTCGAAAAATGAGCAATTTGCTGCACTCTCGAGGTGCATTTCTGTTCATCACTTCGAAGATCCTCATCAGAACTTCATTTAAGATAGGGTTCTCTATCAACATTCATTCAAACCCAGTCCGGCGACTAAATTCGACTAAAATCTTCAAATTGTAACCTGTAATCGTAACTGATTGAAGAGTTTTCTGATGAGAAGGTGGTTTCAGATATTCCATTTATCGGTAACTATTCGTTTATGGGCCAAATCTACTGGTGGAAATCGAAAACTGAGCAATTTGCTGCACTCTCGAGGTGCAATTCTGTTCATCACTCCGAAGATTCTCATCAGATCCTCACCAAACCACAACCACCACCACCACCTTTTTATGGGACCACCCCTGAGGTATCACTTTTCGAACACAAAAAGAATCATCTCAATCGGTTGAGCCGTCTTCGAATGATCGCGTAACATACACACAAAAAAAAAAAAAAAACATACAGACGAATTGAGAACCTCCTCCTTTTTTGAAGTCGGTTAAAAAATGAATCTTTACTGCCCAAATAACAACACACAGTTTAAAAATATATCTAAAGCACCTTGTCGCTTGATTACACATTAAGGTGAAGATTCTCTGCCCGGCTCTTTTTATCGATATCGATACTTATCGAAGCGTGAGTGTCGCATTACTATTTATAAAAATGGGGTCCAACCCTAGGGAGGGTAGCTACTGCTAGCTATTTATTGTCCTGTATCGTTTTATTTTTATTTGTTGCACCCTCAATTATAATTGTTGGTTAATGGTTACATGTTTTAGTTAGAACTGTTTGAAGTAATGAATATGTCGTTTGGCTTTGTAGGTTGGGTTACTTTCGTAATTTTTAACAGACTTCAAAAAAAGAAGATTCTCAATTCGACTTAGTAAAAAAGTAAAAAATTACTTTAGTACTTGTCTGACCCCTAATCAGTAATTTGCCACAAAAATCGAAATATGAATTTAATCTTAATTTATTCAGATTAGTGATATCCAACTTCACTCACCTTGCATGTATTATAATAGTGCATTGTTACCCTAGGTGTGAAAGTCACTCATTAAGACCCGAGACGGAGTTTGGCTAATAGTTCGAGGGACTAAATGAGTTTTTTACCCGAGGTAAACACTGTGCTTTTTATTACGAATAATACATAAAATTCTTCCTAACAACGAGAGTGAATGAGAGACTCCATACTACCTGATCCTCTTACAAGGTTGGGACCAAAGAGGTTATACCTATACATGTGTTACTTAAAGCAAGGAGGTTAGGTTTTTGAAGTTTCTAATGCGTAATGATACTGATACTGGCTACATGCACATTGCACAAGCCGTGCGAAGCCATAATTAGACATGACAGCTGTCAGTGAAAGCGATTTTTCCTAGGGCTGAAAGTTTTTCTTTCTACACGCTCTTCATGCACCTTTACACCTAGGTCCTTTCGGAGTATGAGTAATGAAAAACCTATTTACAACATTTTGTGAGAATAAATAATAATCTTTTATTTCTGTTTTGAGTGTCTTTTTTATTTTAGTTTCGATCGTCTTTTTCTGTTTCGCAAATAGTTGGACTCTGGCCTTCACCTAGGAGTCCACAAGACCGTTTAAAGTCCCGTGGTCCAACTAGTCGGACAGAATAGCTGGACCATTAAATAAACATTAACGTTAATTATATTCCACCTTCTCTCTATATAAAAAATTCTCGTGTCGCGGTGTTTGTTACCAAACTCCTCCGAAACGGTTAAACCAATTTGTATGAAATTTTGTGTGCATACCGGGTCTGAGAATGAGCCAACATCTTTTTTTATATGGCAAAATAACATTTGCCGGGAGAGCTAGTTTTTTATATATTTTACTAAATAATATCATTTGAAACTCCTACCGACATCTATGAGGTAGGAAACAAAACTAGAAATCTCGGAGGGAACCGAGAGGAAATTGCAAAAATGCAAAAGGGTGAGGAGGTACGAAAATAGGTTATGGAACTGTTGAGGGATGGTTAATTCTCATACCCTTCAATAGATGGCGCTATTGCCAAGTTTCGATTACGCTACAATTTTACTGCGAGTGCTACGAAATGTCTGTAGAGAGCGTGTTAGTGTTAGTTTTTAGGGTTCCGTTCCCAAAGGGTTAAAACGGGACCCTATTATTGTGACTTTGCTGTCCCTCCGTCCGTCTGTCTGTCACCAGGCTGTATCTCATGAGCCATAATAGCTAGAGAGTTGAAATTTTCACAGATGATGCATTTCTGTTCCCGCAATAACAACAAAAACTAAAAACAAAAAAAAAATCGTAAAAAAAAATTGAGTACTTATGTCTGTAATAATTTTGGGTTATTTTCATGTTTACATGTTTTTTTGTTAATTATACCTACTCCCAAGGGCAGGCAAAAGACTTTTAACCTATACAGTCACATCTGAAATTCAATATTTTTAGGGACGCCAAAGTTGCGCGCGAATGGGAACGCCCGCTTTCCACAAGCAAAATTCTAAGTAAAGGTCCTGCTCGAGTTAAAGTTAAAAGTCCTTGAACTAATAGAATTATTAAACAAACCGTATTAGAATGGCAACATTTCAGCAATAGTAAATAAATAAATAAATATTGCAGGGCATTCTACACATCGCCATCTTGCCCCAAGCTAAGTGACTAGACTTGTGTTATGGGTGCTAGACAACGGATATACAACTTATTTACTTTTTCTTTTGTAAATATATACTTATAATACATAGAAACAACCAGACCACAGACAAATATCTAAGCATAAATACTTGTCTGAGGCGGGAATCGAACCCGCAATCCTGTGATTGGCAGTCCAGCATGGTGACCATTGTGCCAACTGGGTAGTAATTTTGGAACTCTACGGTAGATTTGCAATTCTGTTACCGACTGTACAGTGGACGTAGATCTTTAGTTCCATTTAAGTTTTCCGATCTCAAAGAAAACCCGCAACTATCAGTAACAAAGTAGATCCCTCTGTCGGCATTCGGCGACTCTTTGTAAAGATTAAAGCGTTTTGCGCAACCTTGTTTGTATTTAGTAATCTCCAATTGTATTGGAAATAATGGGAAGGCGGTTCGTAAACATGTTTTTGTTGGTGTTACTAAAAGAAACATTAAAAAATTAAGATGGCGGCAATAATATTAAGCAGGTTCACGATTGATTTATAAAGCTTATATTATCTGCGCCTCGCGGTTTCACCCGCGTAAGTCCTGATCCCGTGGGAATATCGGGATAAAAAGTAGCCTATATGTTAAACCAGGCTTCTAGCTATCTATATACCGAATGTCCTTGCAATCGGTTCAGTAGTTTTAGCGTGAAAGAGTAACAAACATACACACACAAACTTTCACATTTATAATATTAGTAGAACTAGCTGTGCCTCGCGGTTTCACCCGAGCGAATCCCAATCCTGAATATCGATATCAAAAGTAGCGTTTGCCCTTATCCATCTCCTAAACCAATGATCGGTAACCTTTTGGCAGGCAAGGGTCACAGGTGGCAAAATAAACTAAAGGCGGGCCGCAACTTGTGGTATTTTCCCTATAGGAGCCAAATATGAATAAACTAGCTGCGCCCCGCGGTTTCACCCGCGTAAGTCCCGATCTCGTGGGAATGTCGGGATAAAAAGTAGCCTATGTGTTAATCCAGGTCTCCAGCTATCTAGATACCGAGTTTCATTGCAATCGGTCCAGTAGTTTTTGCGTGAAGGAGTAACAAACATACATACACACACACACACACGCACACACAAACTTTCACATTTATAATATTAGTAGGATAAATAAATATTGCAGGATATTCCACACATCGCCATCTAGCTCCAAGCTAACAAGAAGCAAACGGATATACTACTTATATACTTTTCATTTGTAAATATATACATATAATACATAGAAACAACCAGACCACAGAAAAATTGTCGGAGGTGGGAATCGAACCCGCAACCCTGTGTTTGGTAATCCGGCATGGTGACCATTGTGACAACCGGGTCGTCAAAAACAAACACATACAAATACACTTAAATATACATACTTATCATTGGTTATACCCCAAATGAAAAAACTAATAAAATTAAATTCGTACACGTAATACTTTCATTATGTTTATATGTTTGAGCTTTATAGCTAGAAAAAGAACCACCGAAAAGAGGGAATAAGCAAACAGTGAGCGTCAGAATAAACGGTCACTAGGCGTATTTAACGTTGAATGTATGCTCAATAATTGCTTCCCTATTGCTGCTATTTACTTCCTATCCTCAAACAATTGCTTCCATCATATTCTAGAAGAAATCAAACATTTAAACAAACTTTTGGATTTATAATATTACTAGCGACCCGCCCCGGCTTCGCACGGCAATATTATGCATGTATTAACCATAATAAACCTTCCTCTTTAATCACTTAAAAAAAACCACATCAAAATCCGTTGGGAAACTACCCAATCGATTTAAAGATTTAAGCATACAAAGGGATATAGGGACATAGGGACAGAGAAAGCGACTTTGTTTTTTACTATGTAGTGATCTATAATTAGGACTGAACTAAATTAAATAATAAAATTTTCAGATATTCCTGTAAAATCAAGACTAGCACAGGTAAAACCGCGGTGCGCAGCTAGTAACAAATAAACTAAATTACTTGCCATGGTCGTCTCGTGTATAATATCAATTTATTGTTAATCTTCATAATCCTTACCTGCTGTTAAACCCCCGTCCCCCTCTCCTATGCTGGGGGGGTTTAAAGAAATCCTATTTTCATAGTTCACTTCACCAACCGCCCGTAATTTCGTTAACACGCATCGATGCATTGGGCTCCTGGTCTGTAAAGCGACTATGTTGTTTTAATACTTGATAACAATGTGGAAGGGCTTTGTTGTGAACTCGTGACCAATAACTTTAATTTATAACAATTTTCATTATAACATACTTACCTACTTACACATTTATCTATTTTTAGCCCATTTCGTCCCTCTGCAAAGGCTTCCCTGTCTTGTGTCAGCTAGGTCCAGTCTCTACGACAGTCTGTACACTGTACAGTCCAACTCATCCTACAACCTCCTTCTAGACGTGCCACATCCTGAAAATCACGTCAACTAAATTCATATTTTAGTATAGTTAAAAAATGACTATTATTGGCATGTTTTCATTCTAATAATTTTTGTTTGATAAATTGATGAGTTAGAAGACTTTAAACTTCAACTAAAGCAGGTGTCTAGAATCTTGCTCGTGTTGAAAACATTCTTATAACAGCCGTTTTGGAGCTCTACGGTGGGTCTGCAATTATGCCGACCGTACCTACTCACATACTTATTGATTTTTGTTTATTGAATTCGGAATTATTGAACCTACATTTGAAATATTAATATCCCACTTCGTTTTTCATCACAACTATCTTGTCCCACTGCTGCACTGCATGGCAAAGATATCCTTACTTATTTCCAGCTATCTTAATTTTACAGTTTTACCATTTTTCCTGAAATGTTTGTCATAGCATTAAATTATTAAATAATTTTGGTTAAGTATCAAAAACAGTTGTTCGAAATACAACCGTCTTAGATGTTTACAAAGTTATTCCATATTTTCAATCTAAACAGAAGGCTTGGCTCAGGGAAGGCGCGAAGGTTTGGGTACCGACTTTTCAAACTTCGTGAATGCGTCTTAATGTCTTTATTATTGTTTGTTTTATTAACTACTAGCTGCCCTCCGCGGTTTCACCCGCGTAACTCCCGATCCCGTGGGAATATCGGGATGTAAGCTATCCTATCTCTCAAGTTGGATCGAACTGCACATGGTGTGCGAATTTTATTATAATCGGTTAAGTGGTTTAAGAGTCCATTGAGGACAAACATTGTGACACGAGATTTATATATATTAAGAAGAAGATAAGATAGGTACCTGTTTGATATTGGACTACTATACGCATACATTTTCTCGTAGAACGGAGTGGATGAAACATATAATAGCTAAGGTTATCAAGACCATTTAAAATTTAATTTTACCTATCGTCTTTCAGTCACATTACCAATTAGCTGAACCCCACGTGACCCAGAGGTCATTCGCATAATATCTGTAAAAAATATGGTTTTTTATTTTGTTATTTTTTTGACGTGACAACGTTTTATAAATTGGTTTGCCGGGTGACACTTCAAGAAACTGCGTTACGCTCCGCTGACGTTATGCGCTCACAATGAGAGCGAGTGAGAGGCACGCGGGCATGGTTAGCCCGCCTAAGAGCGAGAGAGACAGACATAAAAAGTGAAAGGCACGCGTCCCTTCCACTCGAGCACAGTTGTTGTCACGTAAAACTTTCGCCCGTATACCGACTTTACAGGCAACCAGTTTTTTTTATTTAGATTGTATATTGTATTGTATAGTATAGGCACATGAGTAAATAATTATTTACTCATGTGGTATAGGTAGTACCTATTGTTTAAAAAAAACAGAATCAGGTAACATACAGATTTGCGAGTGAGCTCTAGATCACGTGGGGTTCAGATAATTGGTAATGTGACGTACAGTCGGCGTCAGAATTGCAAACCCACCGTAGAGCACCAAAACTGCTATAATTAGAATGTTTTCAACTCAAGCAAGATTCTAAGGTCTGGATTTCAAGTTTATAGTTTTTCAACTTATGAATTTATTAGATAAGTAGGTACTTGTGTAAATATTATAAACATTTCAATAATAATCATTTTAAAACTCTAAGGTTGGTCTGCAATTCTGACTCAGACAGTAGGTACCTACCTATAGCCAAATAAGTAGTTTTAGTAAAATTCCCATAAATATATAAAAAAAAACTAAACAAATTATAATCAATAACATACCAGAATGTTATTAAAGATTACCGATCGCTCGAATGGACAATTTGACGACAAGTACGTCCAACTATCAGTTATTGTTGGGACAACTACGAGCGAATGGCGGAAAGCAAATTATGTTATCGAAAACAATTTGATGATGGTTCAATAGGTTTCGATTGTGTGGGAAACCGTATTGCCATTTATAGTCTAAGATCCCTTTAAAAACGACCTTCAGCGTGCTGCTTTATGGATGAAAAGTATTTAATATCAAATTAAATATTATGTCATTAAATGTATTGTAAATGGGTTGACTAAAAAATTTCAGTCATCACTGTAGGACACCCAGAAGGACACCTACAATGATTAGACCAAAGAGGTTGTATTTACCTACTCAATAGCGAAAACAAATTCGATAGTTCCGATGCGTCAAAACTCTTCCACTTTATTACATCATAATTTTACTCATGTGATAATATTATCCTACTAATATTATAAATGTGAAAGTTTGTGTGCGTGTGTGTGCGTGCGTGTGTGTGTATGTATGTTTGTTACTCCTTCACGCAAAAACCACAGGACCGATTGCGATGAAACTCGGTATGTAGATAGCTGGAGACCTGGATTAACACATAGGCTACTTTTTATCCCGATACTCCCACGGGATCGGGACTTACGCGGGTGAAACCGCGGGGCGCAGCTAGTTATTTATATATTTAAAATTGTTGATATTTTTTTTTATCGAAATATTATTGTAGGTACTATATATGTACCTACTTACGCAACCTACCTACTTATATTTTTTTTGCTTTATTTGAATGTTTAATTTAATAAGTAAATGATTTTACTGTAAAAATCTAAATTTTGATCTTTGTCCCTGTCGCGACATTTTGCCGAAAGACACATTTTGCGAGTAGGCGAAATTTTTCGAAGTGGGCATTTTGCGACTGAGCCCATTGCTTAGATATAGATGGGAACCTTGGACGAAACCATAGACTCCTTTTTAACTCGTCCAAGACCGCGGTGGACACCGCGCACGGGTAGCTATTATTAAAATAAAGTTGCAATTATTATTGAATGTTGGTTTTTCATATTGAATGAAGCACCAAACAAAAATGATTCAACTTCATATAACCAATAAAATTAATTGCATCTTCCAAGAATGCAACTCGAGTGCATCGCTCCATCAGCTCGGCTGCTCTCCCGCGCGTAAACTGTCACGTTTGACGTTTCACTTGACGTGGCGTATTCAAACAACCCTCGGTTTTATTTCAACCTCTTTATCTTGATAGTATCTGGTCAGCAACAGTTAAGGTGGCCCTTTATGACTCTCGGTTCTTCTAACGCAAAAATGGAAAGCTTTTAAAGATTCATTGTTATTTAATAATGTTCAAATTTTCCTGTCAACAAACTACAAAATGCTTACAAACTTATTTAATTTAATAAAAAAATTGGTAAAAATTTGCATTTTTTTTTATATGAAAGTGAACACAATTATGCACTGGTTTTTTCTTTTGATTATTTGCACTAAAAAATCTAGTTAATTTTATGTAAGAAGAAAAAGCTTTTGCCCCCTTGTTTGATATTTCTTTAAAGGTACTAACCGATGAAACACCAATTGCTACAAAATTACTATTTATTATTAATTAACATGAAGGGTTTAATAAAAAAAATCTGCTATTGTAGTTTTGTAAGGCGATGTTGAATATTTAACATCAATTTGTTTCGCCAGAAATTGAGTTGTACAGAACCCTCGCTACTGCCTCCTTGGTCAACTTTAAATAGGAAATATAAAAATGAGAAATGTTGCCGATTTAAAATAGTACATTGTTATCCTAGGTGTGAAAGTCACTCATTACAAGTCCCGAGACGGAGTTTGGCTAATAGTTCGAGGGACTTAATGAGTCTTTCACCCGAGGTAAACACTGTGCTTTTCATTACGAATAATACATAAAATTCTTCCTAACAACGAGATTGGATGAGAGACTCCATACTACCTGATCCTCTCACAAGGTTGGGACCAAAGAGGTTATATACATGTAGTGTTATTCTTTGGTGCTACCTAAAGCAAGGAGGTTAGGTTTTGAAGTTCCTAATGTATAATGATACTGATACTGGCTATATGCACATTGCACAAGTCGTGCGAAGCCATAATTTGACATGACAGCTGTCAGTGAAAGCGAAAAGCCCTAGGGCTGGAAGTTTTATTTTCTACACGCTCTTCAGGCATATTTATACCTACTTTCGGAGTATGAGTAATGAAAAGGTTTTTTTTTACCCGTAAAGAGTCGTGCAGGGGACTCTTAAAACGAAAAATAAAAAAAGGTATAATATCGTTCGTGTTAAGTTTTAATGTTGGATGAAAATCTTTAATCGTCTGTTATCTTGAAAACTTGTGGGGGTATTTTCGAGACGGGCCTAAGTCTGCTAACACAATTGTATTTCAATAGTGTGTCGATATAATCGTAATAGAAATTTAATGTCAAAAATATGACATTACATGTCAAATTCGTATTCTCCTAACGTTGACTATTCTATCGAGACACCACTGACACACCACTGACTCACTTTTGTGTTCTGCTCTACAATCGTGGCTTAATGGAATCTCGATAGTTGTCAAAACGGTATATCGCTTAGCAACATATACCATGTTGCTAGGCAACACCTGCAAGGTAAATATTACCATACCATTGAGACTCCATAGTGATTATATTGCGATGTTATTAAAACTTTAGCAGAATACCAAATAAAGTCACAATCTCGATATAATATCTATAGAGTCTCGATATAATGACAATGGTTGGCCAAATAGCAGAATAAGGCCCCTGATGAATGCATAATTAAGTTGAAGTACTAATTTTGTAATTTAGTTAATTCGGAAGGTTTATAACATGAAATAGAGCTATTCAAATCGGTTAAAAGCAGTAGTTCCTAATCTTTTCTATTTTGTCACCCTTGTGACTGAAAACAAATTGTTGAATTTGTTATACTTTGCATTCTCTCATTATAACTCCCGCAAAATTGCAGTTTAACCCGCCAGGGGGTAATTAAATAAAAATAAAATAAATAAATATTGCAGGACAATCCACACATCGCCATCTAGCCCCAAGCTAAGTAACTAGACTTGTGTTATGGGTGCCAGACAACGGTTATACTACTTATATACTTTTCTTCTGTAAACATAGACTTATAATACATAGAAACAACCAGACCATAGACAAATATCTAAGCATAAATACATGTCTGAGGCGGGAATCGAACCCGCGTCCGGTGTTTGGCAGTCCGGCATGGTGACCATTGTGCCAACTGGGTCGTCAAAAGTACACATAATTACACCCAGGTCAGGAACCATCGATTTTAAGATTAGACATGAACTATTTAAACATTAGTCAGTCCGTCCGTCCGTCAGTCTGATATTTCCGTCAGTCTGATACGCAGCTTCAACATGTTACTTTTGTGTTACACAGCTTCAACATGTTACTTTTGTGTTACTCAGCTTCAACCTCTTATTTTTGTGTTACGCAGTTTCAACATGTTACTTTTGTGTTACTCAGCTTCAACATGTTACTTTTTTGTTACAGTGATGCGCGCGCATCTTAAAATTTCCTTTACATAATTTTCTCAAAACCACAGTAACCATGTCTTAACGCGCCTAAAGAAGCATAAAAAAAAACAGCGCACTCCGGGAGTGCAGGCAGAAGTGAAAACTGTATATCTGTGTAAAATCTCATATGTCGCGAGAACATACGCAAAAAGAGTTTTAGATGAAAAAAAAAAATAGTCGGACGACAAATAGTCGTCCGACATTTGTCGTCCAACAAATAGTCGTCCGACATTTGTCGTCCAACAAATTGTCGTCCGACATTTGTCGTCCGTCAATAGTCGTCCGACAAATAGTCGTCCGACATTTGTCGTCCGACATTTGTCGTCCGACATTTGTCGTCCGACATTTGTCGTCCGTCAATAGTCGTCCGACAAATAGTCGTCCGACATTTGTCGTCCGTCAATAGTCGTCCGACATTTGTCGTCCGACATTTGTCGTCCGACATTTGTCGTCCGACATTTGTCGTCCGTCAATAGTCGTCCGTTAAAAATACCATATGTACGTCTTAATACACTCACAGCCAAATTAAAAACAGTAGGCCCAGGCATACATTTTCGCCGCGCCGTAGAGAGGGGATAGCTGTCTACTCTCCATCCGTCTTACGCTTTTTCGATCAGGTCACGTGTCCTGACGCGAGTTTAAGATTTTATACCCATTACAGAAAAAGTGCTCAACGCCGCTAAAGAAGTTTTCACTTCAAAAATAGGTACTTTGGTTTGTACCTACCTGGTTCATTAAATAGATAAAAATATTTATGAAGCTAATAATTTGATATAAGTAAGTAAAATATTAAATCACAGTTTTCTTGTTGATTTTAAAATGCAAAACATTACCCTCTTTTTTATCCATGAAATAATTTTTTTTATTTATTCGTCGAAAGTAGAGTCATGTAACGAACTTTTTCAAACTGGACGCTGACATTCTCTGACACGTTTGAATTTCGAAGACTCCGACATCTGAAAAACAACACACATTAAAGTAAGAATCATTCGTTAAATAAATTGGATTCCGTACAAAATAAAAAAATAGATACTTACACAATACTTAGAGAGAGTAGAAACATCCGTTTAAACTAAAGCATCCCAAAGAATCCCAATATAAATGCAAAAAATTGTATGTTGCTATGTATGTATGTTTGTTATTCCTTCACGCAAAAACTATACAGCCAATTGCGATGAAACTTGATAATCTAGATAGCTGTAGGTACTCCGGAATAACACGTAACTTACCTATTTGTTCTCATTCTAAAAAAATTACAAATAAATTTTATTAATAAATAGTAAAGAAATATTGCAGATCGCTATCTAGCCCCAAGTTAAGTAACTAGCCTTGTGTTATGGGTGCTAGACGAAAGATAAACTACTTATATTATACTTTTCTTTTGTAAATATATACTTATCATACATAGAAACAACCAGACCACAGACAAATATCTAAGCATAAATATGTACTTGTCTGAGGCGGGAATCAAACCCGCAACCCTGTGTTTGGCAGTCCGGCATGGTGACCATTGTGCCACCTGGGTCGTCAAATAAAACAACTGACACACGTATACGAGATGTATGACTCCTGAAAAGGCTTAAAGCATGCGTATCATATTTTAACATCCATTATTCTAACGCGGATCCCTAAAAAAGGATGATACTTTTTTATCGGCATGTAAGCAATCCGATCCCCAAAATTCACTTGCTACCAAGTTTATTATTTGATACTCTCTGTGGATTATTATTTTTTAAGCGGGTTTAGTGATGGGGCGGTCCCTTTGGTCCCTTTTGTTATATCAACTATTAATGTGTAGCTGATGTTTGTATGGAATCGAGCTATTTTTGTTGAAGTAAAAACTTTATCTTTAAAAAGGTAATATTTTTGGGGGTGATTATGTTTATGTCGGCAGCTTTTTACAAAAATGATTGGTTAAAAAAATTGGTGGGTTAATACTCAATTCCTTAGGCACCTTTGGGGAAGAGAAGGGATGTAAGGTTAGGTAGGTAATTGGCGCGAAACTGTGATGGACGTCTAACTTAGACGCCATATAATCGCATGTTTAATCACTATGTACAGTCGGCTGCATAATTGCAGCCCTCGATAAAGTTCGAAAATTACGATTATTGGAATTTTTGTAAGTATTCTAATAATTTTTGTTCATAGCTAACATGTTGAAAATAATAATCACACTGAGTACTTTTAATTCAAGTATTTACGTTTGTGTGTAACGTCTAATAGAAGAAGGTCGTGACTCCAATACTTGTTGATAGTATTATTGTAGCCAACTGATCATTTACTTATGACCTATACTTCACTTTTCGCCGTCCCTATGTCCCTATTTCCCTTTGTATGCTTAGATCTTTCTTCGGTTTTTTTTAATAGATAGAGTGATTCAAGAGGAAGGTTTATATGTATAATACATGCATAATATAGCCGTGCGAAGCCGGAGCGGGTCGCTAGTTACCTATAAAAAACTTTCACTAATTGTAAATTAAATATAATTTTATCTGATTGTCACATAACGTGGTGGTCTTCAAAAACCCATGACACATAACCGAAGACCTAAATTGTCAAAATGTCTACTTTCCATGACAGCTTGACACAATATCGTTTTCAAAAAGAAACTCCACATGATAATCAACTTAAAGATAAAAGCACAGAGTTAATTTTAAAATGAGTAAAATGTAGCATCGTGACAGGTAAATTGGTTTATATTTAACAACAAAAAAGTAAAAGATACGGAGATAAGATTGGGGTTCGAATTTAGCTTTACGATATTGCATTTTATATTGATAGAAGAAAATTTAAGTAGTGACAGGGTCAATTAACCCACTTTTTATTAAAAAAAACTAATATGTTACGGAAGTTAACGCATTTACGGTCGCTAGTAGCAAAATAGAAAATCCTCGATTTTTTTCAACCTAAACTTAATCTTACATACTTAACTTACTCCATACATATTAACTGATTTAAGCTATAAGTAGAGCTCGAATAGATTCAATATTCCTGCACGTTTGCCCTTCAAATCCTACAAAATGCGGCTTTCCAAAGATAAGGTGACCTATAATTCAAGTTATTACCAAAGTCAAAATATTTTTTTTTGTTCATTTGAATGCTGAATATATTTTCACATAGAAACGTCTTAAAAACTAAGTTAGGATGTGTGCCTTCGGAACGCGCCCACCAATGAGAAGAAGGCACAAGAAACTCAAGGGGTTTAACTCACCAAACTATTTATCATTAAATCATTAAATTAATCATTAAATATTCAGTCATTATGATATATTGAACATATTACAAAAATACATAGGTACTAGGTAAGTCTAGGCATGCTTTGTTTGTCGAAAATAATAAATGAGTAGAGAAAATTAGAAACCCTAACCTCCAAACTAGGCAAAAACCTGTGATTTGAGGTAATATCAGTTAATTTTTGTTTTAGTGAATCACAAAATAATGCTTGTTTCGCGGCTATAAGGTAATGTACAAATTCTTGTCAAGTGACCGTGTCCATTGGTGTGGGACAACTAATTATTCGGAATAATCTTCATGTATCGATAATTAGCTCTGACGAGTGTACCGCGCGACCGCCCAAGAACACAGTGGCTCTTAAACTTTGATCTTTATTATTAAACAATACCAAAATAAAATGTATAATAGAAGTCGTCGTCTATGCTATTTTTAATACCTTATACCTACCTACCTACCCCTATAAGCATGGGTCACATTTCGAAACTTAGGTACACTCAACTCTATGCAACTGCATAGAAATGTGAGTAGACAGCTAATTTTAAACTAAAAAAAGTATTTTACTTTTCCTTTTTTTAAATAATAATTTAGCGTTTGACTAATAGCTCACTCGATGACTCTAAGTGACAATGCGGTGATATAACACGCTTACCTTGAAACCTAGAAGATACCTAAACACTCGTGAATCAGTCACGAGTGTTTAAGACCCCATAATAAGCGAAAAGCCTTCGAATATTTAAAAGAAAAATCATGCATTTGTTTTAAATTTAAAAAATTCACTCACTTAAACCCGAAAATCTTACAAACTTTGAGCATCACTATAAAATACACAGAATGATGGATCGATTTCATCCAAAGAGGTGTTGGAGCGACGCGACACGATTCCATAATCGAGTATTAATTCCTTATCGATACATCGGATGTTTCGGCATTTTTAATTAATTACTGATCCTTCACTTTGCGATTTTTTAATATCTAGAAATTGGATACCTACTCTTATTAGTTTACTATAAAGATATTTTTCCTTCAACGTAAGAGCATCATGAGATGATTTCGTAGCGAGATGCCTACTATAGCACTTAGCCGAGTTTTTTTTACTTTCATAGAATCTGTCCGTGATGAAATCCGCGGCTTATCCAGACGTGTTCTTTATTCGACACGGTGACATCTTAAACGTGTAGAGATATTTTTTTTTATAAATATTTGTTGATTTCCATTTTTGACCATTATTTTAGAGTACCGTATTAGATATAAATAATATAATAGGAATGTTCAATTGTGCCCTTGGTTTTGACAGAGATTTTTAACTTTTAATTTATTTTTAAGAAGTGTCCAAGTTTAAAAGTTTAATATCCTCAGTTAATAGAGACTTAAGGCGCGACAGTGCGCCATGCGCCTGCGCAAGCAACTCATTCGTACTCGACGACCTATTTATTCACTCTATCGGCTCATTTCGCTCCGTGAAGCGCACTATATCGTTCTGTTAATTATTAATTTTGTCACAGCCAATTAGTTCAATAGTTTAATAATTTATTGGGTTTAAGCTAAGCTATTTACAGGGTAACCACTTCGTTTATCCGACGGACGTTATGATGAAATGTTAATCCAGCTCCCTTTGCTTCAAAGAGAGCTACCCTTATCTAAGTTTAGACATCGTCTATACTTAGATGCTGACCGTTGCCGTGTTCTGCAATATATTTTTAAATAGTGCTTACAGTCCCTTAGTCGTCTCGTTCACACACAGTTTTTAAAGGGCAAAACCATGAGTGAACACGAGGTCTTACTAGTCTCTTTAAGCGCACGGGCACTTAAAATCTGGTACAAAGACATAATTTGGTTGGCCAATCATAAAAACACACGTGAATGCAATTTGCAGCTACTCCAAAATCAAACCCTGCAAAAAATTAGAAAGTCAAAATCCACTCTTTAAACTAACAAGATGTGTATCAAATGGATTCCTTCTGTCACAAAGACGTCATAACTTCATAATAGTGTATATTTTTTTCTATAGACCGCCCAGTAGCTTTTCGGGCACGCTGTGTCGACCAAATTAAAAAATTGAGCAAAAGTTAATTTTATGGTTTGCGGTTTGTTGCGAAAAAACTTGTCTGAGACGTTGATCCTTGTCTCTTTGACAATAAGGCTGAAAATATTATAAAAGAAAGTAAAATTAGTAACAAAGAAATAATAATATGTCGCTATGTTAATCCTTTTTTAGGTGCCGTAGATTAAGTTGTTTGTAACTTTGTTTTTGAAACAGATAAGATGGTTTTCGTAGAAAACTCTAAAGTAAGATGATTTAAAAACGAATTCAATTGAAAATGAATTTATTTAGAAGAAAAGAACTTATTAAAGAAACTACATTCATGCGGCTTTCTTAATTTTCTAAAACGGTTTGAGGGATTAAAAAGTTTTTAACCCTTAGATTTGATCGAACTCTGAAAGCAGCGCCAGTTACATAAAACGTGAAAAGGAACCGTTTGAGTTGGTAAGGACATGTGATGAGGAGAGAGGAAACGCATCTGACTCGAAGAGTAATGAGTATGAATATAGAAGGATGGAGAGGAAGAGGACGACCTGAGAGAAGATGAATGGACTGTGTGAGATCACTATCACTTCACTACATAGTATAAAACAAAGTCGCTTTCTCTGTCCCTATTTCCCTTTGAACGCTTAGATCTTTAAAACTACGCAACGGATTTTGATGCGGTTTTTTTTAATAGATAGAGTGATTCAAGAGGAAGGTTTATATGTATAATACATGCATAATATAGCCGTGCGAAGCCGGGGCGGGTCGCAAGTAAGATAATATAAAGAGATGTGAACGATGAGATGACGGCTAATAGAGATGAATGCACAAAAAAAAGATTTCTTGAAACAAGAAATAATTTTCTTCCTAAAGACGTTAGAGAATAATTTCTTATTTTAGTAAGTGTTCTTAAAAATATAGGTAACTAGCGACCCGCCCCGGCTTCGCACGATTATATTATGCATATGTATAAACCTTCCCCTTGAATCACTCTATCTATTAAAAAAAACCGCATCAAAATCCGTTGCGTAGTTTTAAAGATTTAAGATATAGGGACATAGGGACAGAGAAACCGACTTTGTTTTATACTATAGGTAATAAGCAGTATTCATACCTGATTAAAGTAGGTATATTGCTTTTATAATAAGAATACTGCTTATCATTTAACGTTTTTGTACTAAAACTAAGAAATTAATTATCTAGCGTCTTTAAGGACAGGATTATTTCTTGCTTCAAAGAAATCTTTTTTTCTGAGTTTGGAAGATCAAGAAGTACCACGACTCCAAATGAATTAGGAAGGCAGAAGAAGAAGTAAATTTGACCGTACTCGAAGCTCTAAAAACTATATTCTATATTATAGATAGGTACTTACTTGCCTTGTAATACCAATAGAACCTAATATCAACTAGAATGCGCAAGCGCGGTGTGCGTTGGGGTCAACGCTCATCCATTCATCATGTCAGTCCGTGAATCGAGTTTGAATGATCCATCGACACCTCATGCTGACAGATAGAAATACTGGATGTGACTTGACTGAAAACAAAGAGAAAGAAATTGAGAAAATACATTAGGCTTGTATTTTTTGCAGGTACAACTGATTTCTTGACTTTGATTTGTTTTACAACTTTACACTGATATATGATTTTAACCTACTATGGTTACAGCATCGTAATATCGAGCTCCACAAAATAAAAGGAAAAAAAACACTAGGTTTTCTTATACTTATACTTTGTTTTTCAAACTTTATCGAGCTATCTACAAAATGGGCCACAGGGAATCACTTAGAGAAAAATTTAAAGAGTTAAACATATTAACGCTCTATTCCCAATATATCTACGAAAACTTGCTCTACGTTCACAAAAATCCTGATATTTTCTGTAAAAACAGCGATATTCATAATTTCAACTTAAGAAATAAGGATGAACTGACCGTGCCCGGTAGTAGGCTCCGGATAATAAACAGGTCGTTTAATAGTACATGTGTGCTCTATTATAATAAATTACCTAAAGAGGTATATGACATGTCCATTAACAGGTTCAAAACTTTTATAAAGCATAGATTGTGCAGTAAGGCGTACTATGATACTTCGTCTTACCTTAATGATAAGAACCCATGGACGTGACTTTAGTTGCTCCATTTCAAATAATACTTTCAAATATTTGTAATATTGACCATTGTGAGCGTGATCACATGAAAAAAAAAAACCCCCATTAGTTTCTTGTGCCTTCTTCTCATTGGTGGGCGCGTTCCGAAGGCACACATCCTAACTTAGTTTTTAAGACGTTTTCAAGTGGTCTATTATACTTTTAAAGTATTATACATCCAAAGAAATAAAATTTTTTGATTTGATTTGATTTGATTTACATACACTATTTTCAGATATTTTTGAACTACCTATCTCTACATCATAATATTATATCCAGCAGCTGAACAAAATTCCTATGTCCTCTATTTCATAAGTATATTTTAAACAGGTTTTTCAAAAGATTACGCTAAATAAATTGAAGCAGACGGAAAGTAATCGGACCGCACAATTTCTGTGTAAAAACACTCACCTACCAACAACAAAAGGAAAATCGGGAAAATACAGCGTAAATTTGTGGTTTTAGGTAAAACGTTACGAGTGTGCTACAACATAGTACGAACATCTAAGCATCACTACATACACACAATACATCCCTACACTCGACACACATACTCATTAATATTTACACCCGACACTTAACAGCATATACACACTCACTCACTTACACAAAGTCACTTTACAATAATAAATTTCATAGTATTTAATAGACCTAGTAGGCATAATCAGTTTTAGAATTGTAAATGAGTAGGTATATTATAATCTCAAAGCGAGTCGCTGTAACCCCGCTGTACAGGCTCATTAGAGACCTAGTGTGGGGGGACAGAGTTCCCTAAGGGTACTTGCTCAATACTCATGTCATCATACATGACAAAACCTGTATTGATTTGTTTGTTTTTATTTGCTGTTATCTAAGTCATTGTATTTTATAGAAATAAAGATTTATTTTATAGTAGGCGAAGACTTTTAGTTTAACATTTAGTTTTCAACAATTCTACAAAAGAAGAACAACAAGCGTTATGTATTTACTAACCTAGTTAAAGGTAGAAACCTTTCTAATAATTGCAAACTCTATCAATGACTTTTACCCCCACATGTGTGTTTTAAGTACCTAGTAGAATATTTATTATTTGTTTTCTAAGTACGATCTAGACAAACTAGATCATCGTTGAAAAGAGAGGCGTGTGACCACACAATATCAACAACTAATTTTAGTTGGAAGCCACCCGCCGCTCGGTAGCACACAGGTCAACATAATTCAATTAATTTTCACAATTTTATACAGCCAATCGTTTGGCTAACAAGATTTTTGTTAGCTAACATTGTTTGATGCGAAATAATCAAAATTCAATTGATGTATCTAGCGGAAAATGTGGTAACAACAATGGATCTTAGCTACTTTTTTTTTCAGTCTTTTCAAACTACTGACGTATAAACCAGAGTGATGCACTTTTTCCAAGGCGTTTGTCCCAGACCCACCGTACAGTTCCAAAATTACTATTAAGTTACGGTCTGCCAACCTGCTGCCAACTGGTCTATGTGTACCTCATTGTAGGTGTCATTGAAGGAATGTTTTCAATATTTTTTGTTTGATAAATTCATGAGCTAAATTAAAAGACTTTAAACTTCAACTAAAGGTTACCTGGAATCTTGCTTATGTTGAAACATTCATACAACATAACAGCCGTTTTGAAGCTCTACGGTGGGTCTGCAATTATGCTGCCGACCGTACCTAACATATAAAAATACAAACGCCTTCCAATCACGCGCTATAATACGCTTGGTCAAAAACCTTTCATTTTTAACCATAGAGGTTTTACTTTCATCTACATTTCAGAAGATACAAGGAAGATACCGACAAAACATTACTTGACACTGGCAATACGCATAACTTGAGCGAAAGCTTAAAAAAACTTGAAAAAAAACTCTTCATTGCCTAATCCTGGACCACATGGTCAGATGGTCATCTTAACTATCTACTAAGAAGAGGGCTCTTAACTAACAATACTTTATGTTAAGTAATACTTACAAGGTGTCGGTGACCAACAAACGGAATTTGCGCTCTAATGCATATCTATTACATGCAATAATTGTGTATTTTAATCTGTAGTAAAAGCTCCTTGGCTTAGCTTTTGCTAAAGCCGCGCGAAAAAAAAACGGCGCCGAATTGAGTATGACCATTGGTGCGTTCGAGTTTAAAATACGGAGGTTGACTGTATTCCAACTTTTTGGCAGCAGTTTAAAGAAAAATTAATAAAGAATTCTAGGTATGTAATTATTTTACTTAATCGCGTATTTTAATTTTTATTTCTCTTACCGCGACGTTTCGACTATATTACAATAGTCATGGCCGCGAGGAGACAAAAGAAAATTAATTCTAGATCACTAAACTGTTTAAGATACGTTTATAAAGCATTGCGAAGTTTGGTCCAATAAGCAGGTGCATTCAACCAGCAAAATATTTGAGATGCTTGCGAAGACATCCTTCATGAATTTTAGAAGGGAGGCTTCATAGACTTAAAAATAAAGGTGAACCTTTTTTATATGTACCCCCATAGCACATCATGGTATGGTTTAAGACATACCTACATTGAAAAACATTATTTTTTATTATAGTAATAATCGACTTTATACCACCCTCTCAGCTTAATCGACCTTGTCCAGAGGAAAAAACTTTTCAATAAGTCTAGAGTCAACTAAGCAGCGGCTTTCATCACGATGATTTCTTTCATCGTGAGATCAATGTTAGTTATCGCAATTTATTGGTTCTCGGCCGAGATACGAACCTTTGGAAAGAAAACCTGCCACTAGACCAAAACAGCTACCGTAGTATCAATATCTAATGGTGTTATTTTTCAAAACCGAAATCTTGTACCAAAGTAAGTGTATAATTAAATTCATATGTCTTTCATTATTGACGACCCAGTTGGCGTAATGGTCACCCTGCCGAACATGACTGCCAAACACAGGGTTGCGGGTTCAATTTCCGCCGCAGACAAGTAATGCTTAGATATTTGTCTGTGGTCAGGTTGTATCTATGTATTGTAAGTATTTATTTACAAAAGAAAAGTACCTATATGTAGTATATTCGTTGTCTAGCACCCATAACACAAGTCTAATTACTTAGCTTGAGGCTAGATAGCGATGTGTGGAATGTCCTGCAACTTTTTTAATTATATATTTTTTTTAAAATATCAACAAATCCACTTGGTAGGGATAAGTGGACGTCAATTTCCACCTATATCTCCCAAAAGCTGAAAAAAATCCATTCTTCCCCACCAGAGGGGATACGCTGGTAAGGACTAGGACACTAGTCCTTATTATAATCCTTAAGGTGAAAGGGTACCTGCGCTCTTCATTTTCTAATTATCATAGAAATTGAGATTAAAAAAATAAAACAAAAAATAGGGGCATGGTCATTGGTCATGGCAGTTATAAGTTTTATGCACCAAAAATATTTGCTCTAGTGTCATTATCCAGGGAGAAAACAGTCGACTACGTTTGTAATAGTTTGTATGGAAAGAGCCCCCGGTACCCTTTCCTTTTAAGACTTCTTTATACACAGTTACGGCAATAAATAATATTCTAATTCTGAATTCTCTTCTCTAATAAGCTTATTTAATTAATCTATTTCTAACGTATCATAGTAGCTTCCATTTTTCGCCTCACCGCATCTTGACATGGCAAGATAGCAAGTAAATTACAATAATTCATATCATTGAAATTTATATTTTAACCCTTATTACGTAGACATAGAGTGTATATTATATTCTATTTTAAATATGATGTAAAAATATGATTCACTATGATGAGAATTATAGGGTCAACGCGCTTATTTAACTTTTTTTCGTGAACTGAATGTGAGCTACTGTGTGTTTGTTATCTTTATGACTAGTTGAGCTTCGCGGTTTTACTCGCATAAGTAACGATTCGAAGCAAATATCTGGAAAAAAAAGTAATTTATATCTTTCTCACACTTTGAACTATCCCTTTCACACAAATTGGTTAAACTATTTGATTGACAAACAGATGTAAATAAACTTTAACATTAATCAATTACTGAATGAAACTATACGTCTGTGACGCTGAAAGTTACAGATTTGATTGGAACATGCATTTGTGTACAGTCGGAATACCAATTAGCTGAACCCCACATGACTCAGAGCTCACTCGCACATATGTAAGGTTGTAAAGTAATGTTACCTGATTCTGTTTTTTTTTTAATAATATACTTACTAAGTAAGTATACAATAAAATATACAATATAAAAAAATAACAAAATGGGTTAATATACTACATTTTTACATAAATGGGTGAGTGAGCTCTAGGTCACGTGGGGTGCAGCTAATTGGTAATGTGACTTTAAGCACATATTTGTTTATGCAACTAAATATTTGTTGTGGTCTGGGTGCTTCTGATATAGGTATGGTACATATTATGATGTATTTACAAAAAAAAGTATGTCTGGTCACCATAACACAAGCTTAGTTACTTAACTGGAAGTTAGCTTGTTAGACTTTGACATGCTACAAAGGCAAAAAGCGTTTTAGATGACTCGCTCATACTCATGACTGACATGCTATGCGGCTGCTATGTAATGTCCTGCAATATTTATTGATTTAGGTAAGTACCAAAATTTGTCTTCTTATTTTCACCTATCTATTTTGCAATAGTACTCTTAACAACTTGGGAGGTTTCGGGGCTCTTTGTGAGATTATCCCAGTATCAAAGCCGCTTGCACCGTATTGTCGCAGAAAATAACTCTTAGCTGGCACCGGCCGGCTCTGTACCTCTGTACATTCTTTTTCAAATATAGTATAGTAAACATTTCGAAATAAAACTATACCTAACACCCTTTTTCCTACGTAATTTTGAGGTAGTCAATTTGCGCGGTAAGGCGTACTATGATACTTCGTCGTACCTTAATGATAAGGACCCATGGACATGACTTTAATTGCTTCATTTCAAATATAACCTCCAAAAATATTTGTTATATTGACCTTTGTGAGCATTCTCACAAAAAAAGAAAATGCCCAAGAGTTTCTTGTGCCTTAATTCTTCTCATTTAATTTAATTTTTAGGAAGCTTCAAAGTGATGTCATGCAAATTGTACGATTCCAAATGAATAGGTAAAGATTATTTTATTTTGATTATTTTTTTTGCGTCTTGTCCTATGATAGTAACCATCACTGGAGTTTTACGTGTTTTGTGATGGAAAACTGAAGGATTGCCAGAATTGAAAAAATAGTGGGGTTGCGCGTTCAAACCCCAATGAGACAAAATTTCGGAAAGCGTTTTGAAATTATTTCTCCTAAATGTAGATTATCTAATCTGACACCTGCATCTGTAAAAGACGATATTATTTTTATTTAGTGGAATACAGACCCAAAATTTAAAATCTTTAATTTAAGTGACGATTCATCGTCAATTATAATGCTGATTTTTTCACCATTCGCTTCTTTTCCGCATCACCCGCCAGCATCTGTAACACGGGAGTAATTTTATTAGGTAGAAACGCTTTTTAAAATTGCAGTAAGTTCTTGTACTTGTATACGGGCTGTTTCTAGGGTTCCGTATTTTGTAACAAAACCTTTTTAATCGGGTCCTTTTTGCGTAGGTGTTTAGGCTTGCCTAGCCTTGTCCGGAGAAAATAACTTGTCGAAATACGTCTGGAGCCAACTAATCGTCTTTGTTTCGTCACAATGTTTTCTACATTGTCAGAGTAATGTCAAATTAGCGAACATGATTTTTTTTCGGAAAAATCCATCGGTGCACAGCCGTTCGGGATTCAAACCCACGACCATGAAAGGCGAAGTTCTTCTACATGGCCAACACCGCTCTTATTAAGTAAGTAACTATACAACATTTAGTATTTACTTACGGAGAAAGTACGACCAATGACTGTAACATCTAAAAGAATTCTTTCATCGAAACATTTGTAAAGAGAGGCTTAATTATCAATTGATCTTGTAATGAATACGGCATAGTGTACCTACATCGGTACATTCGGTAGCTCACAAAAGCGGCAGCACAAAGTAAGGCGGCGTCTTTGTGGTGCGCGAGCGCAGATACAACATAACTGAATCGCTTTTTGATTCTTGAAATATGGAACGTGTGGTGTAGTGTGGCATTGATTGTGATGCCGTGTTTTGGTTTTATTTTAGGTGTAATTAATAATTTATTTATCAACCTTATTTGTTACATTCGTCATTAATATGGGATGAGGGTTAACGGTTCACAATTCAAGCTAGAGAGGTGGTGATGCCCTTCAAATGGGTGAAGTATGAAAAATAAATTGTTTTACATTTTGCTCACTCTACCTATTTAATAGTACATTGTTATCCTAGGTGTGAAAGTCACTCATTACAAGTCCCGAGACGGAGTTTGGCGCCCGAGCGTAGCGAGGGCGCTAATAGTTCGAGGGACTTAATGAGTCTTTCACCCGAGGTAAACACTGTGCTTTTCATTACGAATAATACATAAAATTCTTCATAACAACGAGAGTGAATGAGACTATGAGACTCCATACCACATGAGTAGGTACTCATGTGTCCATACTACCTGATCCTCTTACAAGGTTGGGACCAAAGAGGTTATACATTATGTAGTGTTTTTTTAGGTTTCTGCTATTTGTATTCAATACTTAAATACGGCGGTACTTACCGAAGAAGTTTTTATTAATGAAAATGTTATTTACAAAAAATACACAATCATAAATGAAAAACCAGATTAAACTTAACACAAAAACATAATAAAATAAGAAAAAATACTTAGTACTAAACTCTGGCAGTGTGCATCAGCCGTGCCAAGCCATAATTATTATTCTTTGGTGTAAAAAAAAAAGCAAGGAGGTTAGGTTTTTGAAGTTCCTAATGCGTAATGATACTGATACTGGCTACATGCAGATTGCACAAGTCGTGCGAAGCCATAATTTGACATGACAGCTGTCAGTGAAAGTCAAAAGCCCTAGGGCTGGAAATTTTATTTTCTACACGCTCTCCAGGCATATTTAGACCTACTTTCGGAGTATGAGTATTGAAAAAACTATTTCGTATTTATGAATGTCACAGCACTATATATTATACTCGTCACGATCCGAGTGGGACTGCGGTGCTCGAAAGCAGGATATGGTACATCTGCTGTCCCGCCCATCGTGCTCTACCTCCTACACAAGAGAAGACCTGATGAGTGAGAGCCATAGACGCTGCCTTAGATGTGGCTTGTTCCTGGTCTGGGAAAATTGAATAAGAAGATTTGTGTTCTGGGTGATTTGTCTTCTCAAGTCCATATTAATTTTGTGATTATACGGATTTAGGTCCTCAGATCTCAGCTGTCAAGACCCTTTAAATTGTATTGAACAACAGACTAAATTGAGTAGGTTTCATCCACAGTGCTTTCTGTGGTTAACCTGTTATCCTGTTGAGACATTTCTAAAAAGATACAAAATGGGGTGTGGTTTTTAACAAATTGATAAAACCATCAACCTCTTTTTAACCGACTGAAAAAAAGGAGGAGGTTCTAAATTTGTCACATATATTTATATTTATTGGGTTGGGCTCAACCGATTGAAATGATTCTTTTTTGTTTACGAAATACCTCAGGGGTGGGCCCAGAATTGCATCTCGAGCGAATTGCTCGGTTTTGAAGATCTACCAGAGAATCTGTATAGATTGATGCAGCATCTAAAACCACCTTCTCATCACAAAACTCCTGAACAAGTTGCGATTACGGGTTACAATTTAAAGAATGTTTTCCCTTTTGTCTGATATTTAGTGGAATTTTCAGAGACAGTAGATATATTTTCACATAAGTATTTTTACCCACCATCTTTCGAATAGAAATCCTTAAACCTAGTAATATAATGTAATAAATGTGAAAGTTTGTGTGTGTGTGTATGTATGTTTGTTACTCCTTCACGCAAAAACTACTAGACCGATTGCGATGAAACTCACTGTCTAGATAGCTGGAGACATGGATTAACACATAGGCTACTTTTTATCCCGATATTCCCACAGGATCGGGACTTACGCGGGTGAAACAGTGGGGCGCAGCTAGTCATCTAATTTAAGCAAAATATCTAAAGCGGTTATGTTTTTTGATCGTCAAGTAGAAACTAACAAATAAACACCTATCCTAAAATATACGTATCTACTTTCTTATGTATTTTTAATTATTTATGAACATTCCAAGATGAGTAAGTACTTGGAATACTTGATTAGATTGAACTGGTGTTCTTCTGACAGCCCGTTCGAAGTCGGGACCTCACCACTGTCATTGCGCATCTTCGGTACGGACAACAAGAAAAGATATGTTTTTTTAATGGGTCACTATCAGAATTATCCATATTGCAAAATACTTATGTCTAGAGATTTAAACGCCATAGTAATTAAATAGCTGAACACTAAATGCCCTTAGTAGTAAAACGTCTGAATCTTAAAATGTCGTAATCAAAATAATACTCTAATGGTCTTAAAATTACGACATGGTAGATGTTAGTACAAAAATTCAATTTAAAAAGTCATCACATGATATAATTATTAGTATTAGTAGTTAGTATGTGTGTGTGTTTGTATGTGTGTTATTCTTTCACGCAAAAACTACTGAACCGATTGCATGGAACTCGGCAAGTAGATACTCGTAGCTAGAGACCTGGAGTAGCATATAGGCTACTTTTATCCCAATATTCACACGGGATCGAGACTAACGCAGGTAAAATTAAAGTAAGATGGTTAATATTCCGTTTTAAAGATATAGGAGCAGATTGCCGACTTCCTCATTTTGCCGACTTTTGCAAAATTCAATACAGGTAATAGCGCAATGCCGATTTTAGAATAATTTTAACAGTGTTTTAAAAAGGTAAATTAAATATGTACCTTTTTTGCCATCTCTACGTGCGCTTACGCACAGCTACGGGAGCTTGACAAGCACAGCAAGGGGCCAATCTCTGTTTGTGAAGATAATCTCACTGTCTAACGCTCTGACAGTGTAACATACTGTACCTCCTCCGATGGCATGCTTATTATAATTTTTTTAATAAGTATAGGTACTTACTTATATTTTATACTTACTTTATTAAACTAACGTAAAATTGTTTCAACTAAGCCAGTGATAAACTGTTATGCTTTAGACTGAAAATTGACGACCCAGTTGGCACAATGGTCACCATGACGGACTGCCAAACACAGGGCTGCGGGTTTGATTCCTGCCTCAGACAAGTATTTATGCTCAGATATTTGTCTATGGTTTGGTTGTTTCTATGTATTATAAGTATATATTTACAAAAGAAAAGCATAGCATTAGAATATCCGTTGTCTAGCACCCATAACACAAGTCAAGTTACTTAGCTTGGGGCTAGATGGCGATGTGTGGAATGTACTGCAAAATTTATTTTATTAATTCAATAATTAATCAGATAATAATATTATCTAAAAGTAATTTTATTTCTTTAATCTTCGCTCCGCACATTACTTAAGCCAATAATGAACTTTTATGGTTTAGCTATAAAATGTCAATCAGTTTTTAGACTATTAATTGTACTCCTTGATTGTACTCGTAGGCAGGTGCTTACTAACAAATTTGTAGTTAATAACACTCAAAATCCTATATTTAGGACCTAGAAATCAATCTAAAGCAACACAAACTGGCTAATCGTACATAGTTCATCGGATATTCTATTAATCAAACTTTAATTAATGGCAGAAACTATTTTATTATGTACCTATTACTTTTATTAGCAGGTAGGGTTTATTTTACATCACATTATATCATATATTTTCCTCTAAGTGAGAGACTATTTTATATCTGTGATGTATGATTAATTTTGTAACTTCATTTCTTAGCGGCGGAGTCGTCTTTTGGTGCATCTTTTTGCTGCTCTAGTTTCTTTTCTTTTAACAGTTTCCTAATTTGTTCCAGTCTAGATAAATTCACTTTATGAAAGAAGCCATCTTCTCCCTTCGAATCTATTTTACCAAGACCACCTCCTGATTGTTTAACGGGTCCACCCTCGTCTTTACTTGTGACATACCATTTCCAGTTGGTGACGAAGGGGTATATGTGAGTAGTTTGGTTGTGACTCCATAAGCAAGACATGGGTGCAATGTAACCGTTTAGCTTGAAGGTGTCTGTTTGGTGATGCATGGCAGCTTTTCTAAAGGACTTTCCGTAGATTCTTTCCACTGGATAGATGTCTTTGGTTTCAGTATCGGCTTCTATTCTTTTAGAGAATCGTGTGACAGTCAGTTTGTGGTCCTTGCTGTTAATATCTAGTGAGGTTAGTTTAACTAAGTCATTCCGTTTGCAAGTGCTTAATATCGTTTTTCTTTGTAGACCGACGACTGATAACTTGGTTAGTAATATTCTTCTTATTTTATAGAGAAACATCTCTGAATTTATTTTGAAGAATTTGTTTATGGATTGTATAGGATGGGTTTCAGATTCATTTATCATCACTTAAAATCATAGTCTGTTGCTAGCATTTTTGGAGTTTACTTTAGAATTAATGGAATGAGCCCATTATTTACATTTTTTTTGGCAATTTATTGCAAGCACTTGACTCAAACTTTAAAAATAGTCCTACTGACGACTTTAGCTAACTAAACTAACTGTTTCTGTCAAGTTTGTCAGCCATCTTGACACTTGTCCATAGTAATTAATTGAAAAAAGATTTATATCAATAAGAAAAGGTTATTGAATAATGTTTTTTTAGTTTTGATCATATAACGGCGCGGCATTACAAAATCCTTGTATTACGCAAAGATTTGGGAAAAAGCCTCAAAAGCTTTTTATCACAGACTTATCTTTTATCTTTTTGAACTAAAGTTTGCACGCTTTTTAGCCAAATTCAAAGATTATTCATTAGCCAAATATTTCTTTCTTGGTATGGTCAATAATCAAAGTCCAACGTCAATGGTCAACTATGGTACTATACTACAACTATCAACAAATGGTCGTGAACTAAAGAGTATCCATCGATTTCTACCTCTGACTAAAGAAAATTTCTACGGAGATCTATGGTCAAGTTGGAGACGTTGGAGACATTTTTCCTATGTCAGTGATTACGAAAGTCAATAACACAATACTTAATTAAAAAAAAACCATAAGTAATCTCCAAATCACTATATAGCTCTTGCCATCTAGCCTAAAATATGCCTAAATCGAAACCACTTCCTAAAACCATGAGTTAAAATGTATTTAAAAAACTAAATATCCTGACCATAAAATACCAGATCATATAACCATATGCTAATAAAGATGTCACTAAAAATTATCTATCAATGCTTCACAGTGCTACGAAGACGTTTAGAAGAAAATTTTAGACCAATACGATTTTCCCAAAATTTAAGAAAAGCATTAACCTTAGCAGAAAAACATGATAGGCCAGACGCAGGTCCAGCGAAAAAAGAACAATTGAAGATTAAGATGCCAGGATTTGTCAACCCAGAAAATATAAAAGAAGAGGGTTATTTTACACAGAAAGCTAAGCAGCAGTTGGAAGAATTAAAAAGAAAAGTAACCTCACAGAAATCCTTGACCAATCCTGAAAAGAAGTGATCCTGAAAATATTAAAGGAAAAATGCGTCTTGAAAAAAAAATACTTTAAAAATGTTCAGATAACCCAGTGCAGGTCATTATTATCATGTACTATAAAAAACATTAAGAAGCGATCATAAGAACAATAAATCGAGCAATGTGGAATTATAATCAAAGAAATTACAAAATTTTCTTTACAGATGAATAATGTTGCAAAATTTAACTTCTGCAGGAAAATAAGCTTTAAGATTACTTAAATTATGTTATTGAGATATAAATAAAGTGTCAAAGTATGTTTTAAAGTTTTTTCTCTACTATTTTTATTATGCAACTGTCCTCAGTTATAAGCATGTTTAGTTTAATGTGTAGGTAATTTTCATTTCCTAAAAAGGGCCCTCTGCCGAGGTCTGTCTGCAGAAAACTAAACAGGGTTAGACGTACCTTCAGGACCTTCAGGAGAACGTCTTATTAATGTGTATCTATTTTGTTTGTTTCTTAAGTACAGTCCACGGTCAAAAGTCTCTGCCCACCGTTAAGTTTACAATCCCGTGCACCACTATTTGAACATTATAACAACGTAACCTGTGGATCGAACCCACGTCAGTTGGTGTAGCGGGTGGCGGCTTATACCACTCGGCCAACTAAAGACTTAGCTAACATGTTGAAAATAATAATCACACTGAGTACTTTTTTAGGTTTAGGTTTGTGTGTAACGTCTATTAGAAGAAGTTCGTAACTCCAATACTTGTTGATAGTATTATTACAGCAAGCTGATCATTTACTTATGACTCTTACTGTACGGATATTAAAACAAATAAATAATTATATATTATTATTGAAATTAAAAATGTTAACCTATTTGAATAAAAATTTACTTTGTGGCTAAAATCAACATGAAGGATACAGAAACTTTATTAACTCGTGGGTACACTTTCTTTATCAATTTTCAAAAAGTTAGTATTTTTTTCCGTATTCTCTTTACTTTTAGCAATTTCTTCTTCAGTTTTCTTTATTTCATTAGATTGCCTTGCCATAAGTTGTTCGTAATACGCCAATCTTGGTTGCTCAGAATCATAACCGTGGTTGCCCATATTTTCCATAAATCTATTGTCGAATCCTTGTGAATAATAGTTCTTGTAAATTTTGTTGAAACGAATGTATTTGAAGATGATAAAATTGGAGTTTTTAGCGGTGAAGTAACGTGGGATTCTAAAGCCCATGAGTCTAATAGTCTTGAAGAATTTAGACCTTATTGGCATGCTGGTAATCAACCTCGAAGTTTTACAGGTTTTTATGAACTTTTTGGGACAATGGTCAATTATTTTATGGAACAAACAATTAAGATTATGGAACAAGTTACTGCTGGTTCAAATCTTACTGTAGGCTCCGATTAAGGCACAAGCAAGCATACTTACCTAATTATTATGTAATTTTAACTAATTACACCAACCATTTACTTAAATGACCATTGCCTTTTGGATAAAAAAGTTCTATACCAGCATTGCCAAATATTATTTTATAATTTTTCTAAAAACGTTTCACTCTCATGAAATTTTCTTATTATCTGACATTTTGGAATGACTTTGACCTTTACCTATAAGAGGTGTCATTTTTTGGGTTATGGCACGATCCCGCTCAGACATTCAGCCTTCACCGGTCATGTATAGTTTTGCTGGTCATACCATGGTCATACCTAGGTCCATGATGGGTCATATGCAACCAAAATTGTCTCCTTTGTTTTAGATGTTATTCTCCCACAAGCTCCCCACAAGCGATATGAAAGAAAAAATAAAATATTTCCAAATAAATCGATGCTATTCGACCATCAATGGAAAGAAATATTTTTTTCTTTCCAAATAAATCCTGGTGAGGCGGCTCTGTGTCGATATCGTGTCCCTTTATTATCTATATTTTTATTTTTCTTCGGGGTGATTTGACGTTTAACTGTGGTTTTGCAATTCGCTCCCAAGTTGAGGGTAGGCAGACACTGCGCGCCGCTTGCTCGCGTCGTCGTGAGAGTGTGTCTACTAGTGCGAGTTTTCTCATTGACTCGTTAATACGTGTCCACCGCATCGCGCTCCCGCATTTATTGTCGCCGCAAATAAACTATTTCGTCTTCGAAAGAACATCTAGTGAACTCGATTATGAGTTTCGTGACACCGCAATTGAACGGACTCTTGTGATTTGTGTAAGGGTGAACTTTATGTGTGGTACCACCATAACAGCAGCAGTAGCAGCAGCTGTAACAGGCGTTGGAGATCCTTCCCGAAGACTGCAGGTGAGTGGTTGCATATATCCGCAGTGAATGTCAGAAAACCCCATCGATCATAAGAATAATATATTTTGGACCACGTGCCTGGTCGTAACATCCCCCGCTTATACCCCTATGTGACGTCGACTATTTACACGTTGCGTCACCATAATTTTGGTCCATACGAGCCCAGGATTGATTCCAGCTCCGCATATTTCAAAAATATTCATCCCGCTTCGATATTTCACGTCACTTATGTAGGTCTTGATAAGTGACGGAATACCGCCATTTTGTTTCATTACCTTACCGATATAATTACCTATATACTTCTATCAAGTTTTATAACACCGATACAATGAGTAAGCTACCAGCAGACTTAATGCAGTTAAATGCTAAAATGGAAGTTTTATTTGAACGAATTAATCGTTTATATGATAAATCGAAAAATATTTCGACTTATGATTCACGCTCTAAGGAGGCATTCTTAGCTCAATCTGAGACTATTACAGTGGTGTATACCGAGTTTAAAACAATAATTGATAAAATTAATGAGGTTCAGTTTGAGATAGATGAAACCCAGCCGAACTATTCGTGTCTGGATTCGGTTGAGGATTTGTATTCTAGTATTAAATATAAGCGCAATCTTTTGTTATCTACCGATAAAATATCTACATCAACTCAGAAAAAGTGTATTAAATTACCACCGATTCAGTTACCCTCATTTGATGGCAAAACAGAAAATTGGCCGATATTTTACGAAATATTTCGTAGTAATGTGCATTTGAATACTGATCTCACGGACTCTCAACGTGTGCAGTACTTAATTAGTCATTTAACCAGGGATGCTTTAAAAATAACTGCGGGCATTGTACCTACGGGTGATATAAAATTATTTGGGATAGTCTTGTACAAAGATATCAAGATAAACGCAGTTTAGGTTATCATTATCTCAACAACATCCTGGACATTAAAAATTGTACCGATACGGCAGGTAGTTTAATTACGTTTGTAGACAAATATTCCGCGTCTATCGCTGCGTTAAAGCAGTTAGATATTCCTGATTTGTTAGATTTTATTTTTCTACATTGTGGTTTGAGGAAACTTGATTCTCAAACACTACAACAATTCGAAAATAGCATTAGAGAAAAGAATTTACTGTCATACAAAGAATTTATATCATTCATTCAAAATTATATTAAAGTTCTTGAGAGGTCGAATAATAATCCGCAAGTCGAGCCGCGCGCTAAGCATAGTGCAACTATTAAACGAAATTATAACATTCAAGGTACCTCTAAGACCTTTGTGTCTAATGAAACGGTATCGCGGCGCTCTGTCCGCTGTGCAATGATAGTGACCATCAGCTGTTTAATTGTTTACAGTTTAAAAATATGAAATCACCGCAAATTCGTTTCGAGTTTATTAAATCGAAACGAGGATGCGTAAATTGTTTAAGTATGTCACATACATTGACTAAATGTAAATCTAATAATGTTTGTAAGATTTGTAAGCAAGTTCATCATTCTATGTTACATTTTTCGAATAATAATAATAATACGAACAAGGAGTTAGTTCCGGAAGGAGCGAACGAGCAATCAGTGCAGACCGTGTCGCTCAGCGCTGGCGCACGTCTGTCTAATAAAACTATTCTTTTATCGACCGCTCAAGCATACGCGCACTGCTATGATGGAGTTAGGCTCGTAGTCAGATGTTTACTAGATAGCGGGTCACAGAATAATTTAATTACGTTGGATTGTTGTAAACGTTTGAACATACCTATAGTTAAATTAAATAATTCGTCTTTGCAAGGTGTCGGTATGACTTCGCAACCTGTTTATGGTTTTATTAACTTTACTTTAGAATCCCGCATCGATCCAAATAATAGATATTATATTCACGCTTTAGTTATTGACTGTATAACAGATAAACTTCCGTCCAATTTTATTACTATAAACGACGATTTGTCATATTTACATAATTTACCGCTAGCGGACTTAACTTGGAATGTACCTGGAGAAATCGACATTGTTTTAGGTGCTCAACTATTTCCATACATATATTCGGGAGATAGGGTCGAGTCGGGCAATCGCGCACCGCCAGCTATATCAACGAGCTTTGGCTATGTACTCATGGGGGATCTTGTGAGTCATTGTGATGAGTCAGCTGTTACCCACTCGTACGCCGCACGCGCTAATATTGATATCGAGTTAAGTTTACAGAAGTTTTTCGAATTAGAAGAAATTCCGTCTCAGCGTTTTATTAGTCCAGACGAATTGGAATGTGAAAATAATTTTAGTTCTTCGGTTTTATTTAAAGACGGTCGATATTTCGTAGACTTACCCTTCTTCCGTAACCCCTCGGAGTTAGGTAATTCCCGCGCAATCGCTCATCGTCGCTTGCTCGCGCTCGAACGTAAATTCGCGCACGTTCCAACCTTACGAGAAGAATATAATAAAACTATAGCCGACTATATAGCTCGGGGTTATTTATCAGAAGTAGCCGATTCGGAATTGACAGAGGAGGGCTACTATATTCCGCATCACGCCGTTATCAGACCAGACAAGGACTCGATGCGTATTGTTTTGGACGCGAGTGCCAAGACGCACTCAGGGTTGTCACTTAAAGACGTACTACACGTCGGACCTAATTTACAGGCAGACTTGTTTTTATTATTATTAGATTTTCGCACGTTTCCTATAGCCATGACTGCCGATATTAAACATATGTTTTTATGTATAGGTGTAAATAAACACCACCGCAAATATTTACGAATATTGTTTCGTTTCAATCAGGACGAACCTACCCGCATTTTTAATTTTAACCGCGTTCCTTTTGGTTTGAAACCTAGTCCGTATTTAGCTATGCGTACAATACGTAATTTAGCTATTGAGCATAGCGACCGCTTTCCTGAGGCTTCTAAATTAGTAGAAACACAGTTTTTTATGGATGATTACGTACAATCCGTTCCTAATGAGCAGGACGCGATGAAATTATCTCATGATTTAATTGACTTATTTAAGTTAGGTTCCTTTGACTTAATCAAATGGGCCAGTAATTCACCCGCCTTATTGAAGACGCTACCTGAATCTCACCGCTTACCAGTCAATTTCTCTGACTTTGATAATAAAAATAATAATTTTAAAATTCTAGGCTTGACCTGGGAACCCGCTAACGATTGTTTTTCTTTGTCGACTGTCGCTGTGGACGATAAATGTACGAAGCGCACGATCCTATCGCTAGTTGCCCGCTTATTTGATGTGCTGGGCCTCGTGGCTCCCGTCATATTGTACGCTAAAATCCTTATTAAGGAACTTTGGCTAGCAAAAATAGATTGGGATGAAGTTCCTCCGGAACCGATCATCAATCGTTTTTCTTCATTTGTACATGATTTCCCTGCACTCTCTTCTCTGATTATACCTAGACATATTGGGGTTTTCAGAGGATCTGTAGTGAATATTGTAGCTTACTGCGACGCTAGCTTCAGTGGCTATGGATGCTGTATTTATTTGCACATCGTTAATCCTGAAGGTATCACCGTCCGGCTTTTATGTGCAAAGTCCAAGGTTTCGCCTGCTAAAATAACAACACTAGCGCGATTAGAACTCGTAGCTGCTTTGCTTCTTTCGAAGCTTGTTCGCATAGTCAAAGACAAACTCTCCGCTCGCCTACCTATAGCAGGGGTTTACGCTTTCACGGATTCCACCATAGCTCTTTCGTGGATCCATTCATCTCCTCATAGGTGGTCTATTTTTGTTAGTAATCGTATTGCCAAGATTCAGGAAAATTTACCTCCCGCTTGTTTTAACCACGTCTCTGGGAAGGAAAATCCCAGCGATTGTCTTTCGCGTGGCATGTTGCCTTCAGATTTAATCGTTCACTCTTTATGGTGGAACGGTCCCGCTTGGCTTCACCAGCCTATTAGTGAATGGCCTTTAAAATTCATTCCGGCTAAATGTGAAACACTGCCAGAATTTAAATCAAACACTTTGATTGCTGAAACTTCAAATACTGAACCGCATATTTTAGACATTGTAGCTAACAGAGTTTGTTCATGGAATAAACTATTACGCATATTCGTGTATATTCTTAAGTTCTTGAAATTAATACGTAGTGACGAGCTTGTTAAAAATATTAAATTGGCTGAAAATTTTGTTATTCGGTTAGCTCAAAACATTCATTTCTTTAATGACATAAGCTTAATTAAATCTGGCAAACTTCCTTCTAAGAAGTTA
Source organism: Idaea aversata (assembly GCA_907269075.1). Lineage (NCBI taxonomy): Eukaryota > Metazoa > Arthropoda > Insecta > Lepidoptera > Geometridae > Idaea > Idaea aversata. The sequence continues at coordinate 6,685,628 of OU026103.1, forward strand.
CGTAGCTTGTCAGGTTTCCTGGATGAATACGGTATCTTACGCATAGGAGGTAGACTTTCTAAGTCTGACCTACCCTACGAAGCCAAGCACCCCGCTCTTTTACCAAAACGTGATCGCATTGTCGACTTAATTATTATTTTTTTTAAAGTGCTAAGCCTGCACTGGGCTATCTGTAAATATTTTTAAGGAAAAATGCATCTTCAAAAATTGCGACTAAGACGAGACTCGAACTCGCATCCTTTGAATACCGTTCAAATGCGTTACCAATTCCGCCACTTAGTCAAGTACCAGTAGTAGTACTTAGTTAGTCTTAGTAAGACTTAATTATTGATCACTATCACTATACTTATTGCCACACTGGCCCTGGTCTATTGATGGCCATTATAAGGCAACAGTTTTGGATATTGGATGGTAGAACGGTTATTCGTGCTCGCTGTCGTAAATGTAATATTTGCTTTCATTCAAAACCTACTCACCCGACACCCAAAATGGCTGACTTGCCTGGGTATCGCGTACGCGACGCTAAAGCATTTGTGCACACTGGAGTAGACTTCGCCGGTCCTCTTGCGTATATACCTATTCGCCGTAGAGGTCAGCGTTCACATAAGGTTTACATGTGTTTATTCGTATGCTTGGTCACTAAGGCCATACATATAGAGCTCGTCTCGGATCTTACTTCCGAGGCTTTTATTTCCGCTTTCAAACGATTTATTTCCCGCCGCGGACCAGTGTCGGTTATATATTCGGACAATGGTACCAATTTTATTGGCGCTAAGGCGCAGCTTAATGAAATTTATTCCTTTTTATTAAATTCGACTGTCCAAGCTGATATTAAACAGGAACTTCTTAAAACTCGTATAAAATGGTCTATGATTCCACCGCGAGCAGCTCATTTCGGAGCTATGTGGGAGTCTAATATTAAAAGCGTCAAGACTCACTTGTTTAGAGTAATAGGGAAACAGCTTCTCACATATGAAGAGCTCTTGACTGTGTTTACGCAGATAGAATGTCTCTTGAATTCGCGGCCGCTTAGCGTTCTATCATCGGATCCACACCCGGACGTGCTAACCCCGGCGCATTTTTTAATGTCCAGTCCAATTAAATATTTGCCGTCCTCTGAATTGCCGGAGGAAAATATGAATTTGGCTAACCGCAAAAAACTTTTAGACCAGCTCGTTTTATCCTACTGGAAGAGATGGCGGATTGAGTACTTGCATACGTTGCAGGTCCGTCAAAAGTGGTGCACACCTGATCACTCCATAGAGATCGGCACTGTCGTTCTCCTGGAACAGGACAATGTACCACCTTTAACTTGGCCATTAGGTATTATATGCGAGGTGTTCCCTGGGTCGGATGGTACAATACGAGTAGCTTCAGTTAAGACCGCAACAGGAACATACAAACGTCCTGTCGTTAAGCTGTATCCTCTGCCAACGCAATAAAAATAATTTATATAAAATTAGTTATTAAATCAGTTAGTTTATAGTCATACTCGTAATATTATCTTAGTTAATTTTTTCAATATTTTAACAATTTCGCGTACTTATATTGTTTTAAGCTTATTTATACACCACTTTCTTTAAGTCGCTTTATTCATAATTTTCGCCGCTTAGGCGTCACTACCCTTAAGTCTTTACTTATTCCCTTTGAAAGCTCCTGGACCTTTCAAGGCGGGGAGCATGGTGAGGCGGCTCTGTGTCGATATCGTGTCCCTTTATTATCTATATTTTTATTTTTCTTCGGGGTGATTTGACGTTTAACTGTGGTTTTGCAATTCGCTCCCAAGTTGAGGGTAGGCAGACACCGCGCGCCGCTTGCTCGCGTCGTCGTGAGAGTGTGTCTACTAGTGCGAGTTTTCTCATTGACTCGTTAATACGTGTCCACCGCATCGCGCTCCCGCATTTATTGTCGCCGCAAATAAACTATTTCGTCTTCGAAAGAACATCTAGTGAACTCGATTATGAGTTTCGTGACACCGCAATTGAACGGACTCTTGTGATTTGTGTAAGGGTGAACTTTATGTGTGGTACCACCATAACAGCAGCAGTAGCAGCAGCTGTAACAGGCGTTGGAGATCCTTCCCGAAGACTGCAGGTGAGTGGTTGCATATATCCGCAGTGAATGTCAGAAAACCCCATCGATCATAAGAGTAATATATTTTGGACCACGTGCCTGGTCGTAACATCCCCCGCTTATACCCCTATGTGACGTCGACTATTTACACGTTGCGTCACCAAATCCTAATTCCTCCTATTCGCATGTATCCATGGACCATCCATAGACGTAGATTGTAGTTTCATCACTTCATGACTGAGCTTCATGATCATAATATCATAGATAGTTAGATGGTCGAAGACGTACTTCTTCGATGTTTCTCCTACTTCTATGAATTGAACTCTTTACTTCAACTTTAAGTCAATTCAACTTCAAAATTGAAAAAATCTAGGAGTCTACTGGGAGTCTATTTATCATTTTAAAAAATGCAATCACCAATATCAAAAAAATATAAGATGTAATAAAAATTATAGCTCAAAGTTACAAAACCCGACTCCATTGCAATACAAAACAATGAAAATGGTAAGTTATCGACAAAATTAAACACCATCCTAAATGTATCCGTAGATTCTTGAAGGGCGAAGAAGATAAAAATATCTTTATACATATCCAAGAAGAACGAAGATTCTTGTCGACATCCAAGAAGAATCGTGCGTAGTACATATTACCTCAATGGAAGAATCGTACGATATTTTAGGTATGACCACATGGGCAAACATAAACTTGTAAAATGGATATCTAGAAAGATGTTTATCTAACGTATCAAACTAGAGCAACCGACAAGAACAAAGGAACTTAACGGACAATCGCTACAACTTCAGAAAGCCACCGACTTAATATCTCAAAAGGAATCTCATTCAAAATGTCCCGAAATTACTTTTCATTACTGAAACTAATGGAAACTGGAAGAAAGGAGTATGTTAGTTCACTCTCGGTGAAAAACTGGTCTTCCACAAACAGTAGACGAAGCTATTATATGAGAGGAAATGACGAGGAAGACACCCAAAAGCCTCAAAATGTTGAAAAACATTTAGCAGCATATATTCCAAGAAAAAACCTAACAAGAATGAAATATGTGAAACTAATAACTGCAGATAGACTACATCGTAGAGATGAAGCTGTTTTACCAAATCTTGAGAAGAAAGACGAAGAAGATAAATAAAAAGCAATACCTATATTAAAAGATATAAGTACTTACATAATAAAATCTTATGAAAATTCAGATAGGAACCAGTAATGTCAAATAGTCGACCGAAAGACAAAAATAAATAAGTACATCTGGTAATCACCATTTTTATTTTATTAATTTAGAAATAGAAAAGTATTTACGATGGTTCGTTTGATTGAACTGCGGATAGTTTGATATGCCCGTGGTTCGATTGATAGAACTCCGCGATCGGACCACGGCCACATGGGTCAATGTTCTGTGGAATCATTGGACAAGTAAATTACAAAAGATAAGAATTTCAGTTAACTGAGTTATACCTGCAAAACTTACAAAGTTTTACTTTCACACGTACTTAGAGTTGCAGAAATTACCCCTAATATTCGCACATTATCCGCAATTGTTCCTAGGTTTCCGTTAGGATCTAAAAGTGTTCCGAAGTTGGGACTGCCTATCACTTAACAGGTAGTCTTTGCAGCAGAAGGACAGATAAGCAAAATATCAGAATTGCAAAATCCTAATGTATCATGCCTGTTTATCCCCATTTGTGGACTCGGGGTTAGACAGGAATAACCCAGAATAAGTAAGTACAAATGAAAATTGCCAATACTCGTTTATTCCCAGTCATCCCTACAAGTTCAGATAAATGATAGTACTAGGGAACTAATTTACTAGGTGTCTCATAAGTTTTGAAATAGTACATTGCGATACAAGTGTGGAAAGCTGATCATTCCATAGAGGCGGGTATATGACGCGCGAGCGGAACGCGAGCGTGGCAATAGCCGAGATGGAATGATCAGCTTCCCACACCTGTATCGTACGACGTTTTTTATCACAGTTGCGAATAAAAAAAAAGACTTGTTAAAATAATTAAAAGATTTTAAGAATTTTAGGTTATGTTTACTTTTTTTTGTTAATTACACTTCCGAAAGGCTACGCAAAAGACTTTTAACCTATACAGCCTCGTCTGACGTACAATATTTTTTTAGGGTTTTTTTCATTTGTTTTTGCGTCGGCGGTTAAAAACAGAATAATAATGGTAAGGAAAAAAAATATTTATGTACCTAAAGAAAAAACAAAATAAAAACAAAACTCAATTTTTAATTATTTTCAAAGACGTAATCACGTAAAATTATCGTTCGTTATCAGACTTTAGAGACAACCTTTTGAAAAGAAGAAAAAAGGTACCACCAAAGAGGTTTAAGCCAGCAAGGCTTAAAAACTTTTTGATGGTACCTTTTTTCTATACATCAAAACAGTATAACCCAGATAAATTAAGAATGTTTCATCTACCTAATATGTCATTAGCAGTAAGATACGTATTTGACTTATCGGGATTACGTATTATTTTAGCACTAGTTGGATTTTTTTTTTATCGCACGCGTGTATAATACGTTGCATTATGAGCCTAAAAGCGGTTTAATAAGAACCACTTTATGAGCAACTGTGATAAAAAAAATATTTTGGAAAATTCTACTCCTACTCAACCGAAGTAGCGGGTAAAAGCTAGTGTTATTACATAATTCCCTATGATTAAAAAAACACTTCTGATAAGTAGGTATGTGATAAGTATTAAAAATGAGGAGGCTCACACCTAAGCGATGCCGATGGTTAGCTGTGAACCTAAGATCGTTTACGCTCTCGAGGGTTAAGCATGAAGGAGGGAATGGGTTAAGCGACGCTTGGCGCGGTCATTACTTGCATGGGTGGCCAATTAGTAGTGTGGCAAAAATGTATTTAGTAAGCCCCTCCTTAGGTCAAGTTAAAGGCCTTAAGGCGATCTGAAAACTCTAACAATCGGTGAGCCACACCACCATACGAGAAGAAGAAGTATTAAAAATGCAGTTAACGGAGGCAGAATATTAATATACTCAACAACACCATAATTTGAACATCCAAATAATAAAAACGCCATAATTTTATTCGAATATCTGAAACTAATTACTTTTCTTTCTTCTGTTTTATCTCAGTCTCAGGGCTATCCTTCAACTTCTGTTTGATTTTCTTCAATTCTTCTTTCTGTTTATTGTAGAAGTACCCTTCCTCTTGAGCGGCCCCAAACTTGCCGAGAGCTCCACCGGATTCCCGGACGGCCCCACCAGCGCCGCCGCCCTTACCGACTCCAGACCCTGGCTCTCCACCGGGAACGGTGTAGTTCCGTAAAAACTCCCATAGCACGTTCCTTAATATGATGGAGTAGGTGTACCGAAAGGATATGAAAGGTAGGAATAATACACTCATTTTTTTATCTTTTTTCCCGAGTTTCGTGTCATTTGTGAATTTTCATTTGACACAAACTGTCTGAAGTTGTCATTTGTCATTCATGTGCTTATCTATGAAATGATTCCAATAAGTATCAATTTTAGTTATCACAACCTATTATCTTAAGATGAAATTAGATTTTTTGTTTTACTGTTATAAATATTGGTTACTTACTTTACTACTTACTTACTTGGTTCAAAAAGCTTCGAGCTGGAGCAACATCGGTCCAGCAGAATTTATTTAACCCGTCATGCACATTTTTATTATTTCGCACACTTTTACAGCAGATTGAGCCCTAATTATTCTTACTCTCTTCTTTAACTCAAGTCGTTCCAGCAAAGTTCTTGCTGGCCTGACGATACCTTGGCTCGCTTATCGGCCCTTTGTCAGCTTTCCAGTTCTTTTTCTAAGTTACTTCTAAGTAACACATGAAAAAAGTGCGACATTATTTATACTAATATAGCAGCTGTCCCCGCAAACGTTGTTTTGCCATATTAAAAAATAAGAAAAAAATAGATGTTGTTCAATTCTCAGACCTAACGAATATACACAAAAAAATTCATACAAATCGGTTCAGCCGTTTAGGTAGAGTTTGGCAACTAACACCGCGACACAAGAATTTTGTAACGAATAGGCTCGGAAACTACTGAACAGATTTTGATGAAATTTGGTATGAAGATGCATTGATTCAATTGAAATAACGTATGCTATTTTTTATCCCAATATTCCCACGGTATCGGAAGTTACGCGGATGAAACCGCGGAGCGCTGTTAGTCACATAATATAATTAACGATGTGATAAGTGTTAATTTTAACATTATTAGTTTCACTTATTTGTCTAAATAGCTTGTTTATCTAATTCTAAATAGTATAACGTAAAAAATTATTTACGCTTTAATTATTTTTCTTGTTTTAATTACATACATTAAGGATATATAAGGTTTAAAGTCAGAAAATATACATTTTAACTTTTAAATCATGGAGTAACGTTGGTTATGTCTAATAGAGATGAAGTTCAGAAAGGTAATAATTTTATCTTTTTTTTATTTTAAATTATATTTTAATTTATTTTTAAAGAAATTTAATTATTCTTTTTCAGATTTTGATCTTTTCGTTTTTGACTGTCACTGTTGTTAGCTTTGGGTACGTGAATCTATTTTTTTGCCTTATTTTTCTAATATATATAAATTACGTGTTTGTGCGCGATGGACTCCTGAACTACTTAACCGATTTTAATCAAATTTTGCACACCGGGTGCTGTTTGATCCAACTTGAAAGAAAGGTTAGCTTCCGATAATCCCATGGGATCGGGAGATACGCGGGTGAAACCGCGGAGCGCATCTAGTAAGTTTATAAATTGGACTATTGAACCATTTCGTATTATAAACTAGTCTAGTTTCGCACGGGTAGAGCACAGCACATTTTTTTCTGTAATATTACAGTCAATTTACAAAACATCTTAACGAATTATAACTACACCTAAACCTTACTCATAAATCACTCCGTCTTTTAGTGAAATATGATATTTACTAAGACTCCACTGTTCGTCTGTCTGTCACACGACTGTATCTCATGAACCGTGATAGCTAGAGACTTGAAATTTTCAGAGATGCGGTGTGTATGGGTCTGTCGCCGTTACAACAACAAATACTAAAAACAAACCTTTACCAAATTAATTCCAAATTATTCGGACACCCTGTATATTATGTTCACCGATTACTCAAAGACGGGTCAACCGATTGACATGATTATTTTTGTGTTGAAAGGGATCAGGGGTAGTCCCTTAAATTTGGGGAGGATTTCATTTGAGAGTCTTCGGAGTGATGAAGTTCAGTTTTCAATATTACCATTAGAATTGTTTTTTCTTTATATATTTTTAAATCGATTAAAAAAAACGTAAAAATGACCCCACCAACAAATATTAAGTCGGGCAGCCAAACTACAAAATGTTACGTAAGCTGCCAGATTATAATTATAGCCCGCTCGAATTAGTGAAAATTTAGGAGTAGGTAAGGTTACTATAAGTCGCAGGGGGTTAGCAAATGTCGGGTCAATTTGGACTTCATTTTATTTATAGTGTTTCAAACATTCATGCAAAGTTTCAGCCCCCTGCGAGAAGTAGCCCGAAGAAGCCCGGTCAAATTAGCGTGCAAGGTGCACGCTAATTTGACCGGGCTTGAAATAAAATATTAATGTCTAAGTAAGAAATATATTTTTTTTACAGTGGATGCCGTGCACAGAATGAAGATTGTTTAATTATCATAGATCAAAATCAATGTGTTTGCGATCCGAAAACGAGTACGCCAACAGTTCCTGATAGGTACGTGGTAAAACTGCCAGATTATGATGATAACCCTGTCGAATTAGTAAAAATATAGGGGTAAGATAATAGTGGGTTGAAAAAATAAATTCAACGTGGCATAGTTCCACAGCCAGTTGTCGGAACTCAACCAAACAAAGATCAGCTGGTAGCAGTAAGACTCCCCAGTCGTGAATTTATTTTTTTAAGCCAAAAACACATAGTCAAATGAAACATTCCTTAATAATATTCCTTTGGATATCTGATCATAGATGTTTTCTTCTTCAAATAATTTAAAAACATTCGCGCTTTTCACGTTCTAAAAAAAGTCGTCATTAAGAGCTTCAAATCTGGAAAAAAATATTCACAATTGCATTTTTAACTGAAAATTAAAAGACGAGCGGAAATTTCCAACTTTTTAGCAAATGTTTTTTATTTTACATTAATGCAAATTTTCAACCCCTTACGAGAAGTAACCTTGCATGCTAATTTGACCGGGCTATTACCATTAAATTGTGTATGTAGGATTATTCTTTCCTTCTTTTTAAAATCAGCCTAAAAAATTAAATAAAATATTAATACTTAAGTAAGAAAATATGTATATTTTTTACAGTGAATGCCGTGCACAGAATGAAGATTGTTTAAAACAATGTGTATGCGATTCGGAAGTGAGTACGCCAACAGTTCCTGATATTTTACTCAAAAATAAAAGTGACCCCGACGTACATAATGATAATTATAGGCGGAAAATAATATTTATATACAAAAATGTATTAAATAATGAAACTAAAATACACATCCCTAATAGTTACAACCAAAAACTTATACCAAATCCACCTATACATAAAAACGATGAGCTGATAACATTCACTGACGAAACAGTAAATGATAATTTTTTTAATAACCCTGAACAGGTAACGTTAGAAAACGCTGTACCTCGTCCCATGCCAATAGAAATAGACAAAATCATAAAAGTATTACCCGAGAAACCAATTAATCCAGTAGATCTTAATCGTGAAGTGCCTATTAATTTTAGAGGAGAATTATGGCCTGTCTCTCCTAAGAATATACTACAAGCAAAATCAAGAAAGATCCAACCAATTCACTCTAACGAAGAAGAACCTGCTTTACCTATTAATTATAGCAAAGATTTCAGGGCTGGCTCTCATATTAGAAACTTAATTTATTCTGGCAAAAAAGGCTCTGGAGAATCTGTGCAGGTACCATATCTAGTCAACTTCCAGTCACCTAAGATAAATGAGCAAATGCCCAATTATTATAAACTTGGTAACCATATAATAATGGTACACCCCGGTTACTCTCAAGTTGAACAACCCTATTATGGACATAAACGAAATAAATATAGACCATACACAATACAAGTACCACCTTCTTCTTCTTATAAGATTCGAGATCAATATTCAGAGCCTGGAAATCTTATAATGGTTGGCCTTCCTGTAAATATACCATATCCGTCCCCTATTCTTCAAGATTCTAGTGGACATGAGCCTAAATACTCTAAAGAGGTACCACATTCACACCTTCATCATCCAGGTGACATTAAACCCATCGATTCTGGCAAACAAGATCCTGAATATTCTGAAGACATACCACATTCACATCCTTTTTATCCAACCAACCTAAAACCAGTTAGTTCAGACGATCAAGAGCCTGGCCAATCAGAAGAGGTACCACATTCACACACTCTTCATCCAGATAACATCAAACCAATTGATTCTGGCGAACAAAAGCCTGAAAATTCCGAAGAAGTACCAAGTTCACATCCTTTGCATCAAAGCGACATTAAATCAGTTAGTTCTGGCGAACAAGAGCCCGAAAACACCAAAGAGGTACCAGATTCACACTCTCTTCATTTAGGTGACATCGAATCCATTGATTCTGGCGAAGAAAAGCCTGAAAATTCTGAAGATATACCACATTCACATCCTTTTCATCCATCTGACATCGAATTCATGAATTCTGGCAAACAAAAGCCCAAAGATTCCGAAGAAGTACCAGGTTTACATCCTCTGCATTCAAACGACATTAAATCAGTTGATTCTGGCGAACAAGAATCCAAAAATACCAAAGAGGTACCAGATTCACACTCTCTTCGCCCATATGACATCAAACCAATTTATTCTGGCGAACAAAAACCCGAAGATTCCAAAAAAGTACCAGATTTACATCATGTTCATCCAAACGACCTAACACCAGTTGGTTCTGACGAACAAAAGCCTGAAAATTCCGATAAGGTACTACATTCATATCTTCTTCATTCAGATGATATCGAACCCATTGATTCTGGCGTAAAAAAGCCCGAAAATTCTATAGAGGTCTCACATTCACACTCTCTTCATTCAGATGATAACGAACCAATTGATTCTAGCAAACAAAAGCCCGAAAATTTCACAGAGATACCAAATTCACACTCTCTTCATTTAGGTGACGTCGTACCCATTGGTTCCGGCGAACAAAAGCCCAAAAATTCCGAAGATGTACCACATTCATACCCTCTTCATCCAGGTGACATCGTATCCATTAATTCTGGGGAACAAAAGCCCGAAGATTCCGAAGAAGTACCAGGTTCACATCCTCTGCATCCAAACGACATTAAATCAGTTGGTTCTGGCGAACAAGACCCCGAAATTACTAAAGGGGTACCAGATTCACACTCTCTTCATTCAGATGACATCAAACCAATTGATTCTAGCAAACAAAAGCCCGAAACTTCCAAAGGGATACCACATTCACACTCTTTTCATTTAGGTGACGTCGTACCCATTGGTTCTGGCGAACAAAAGCCCGAAAATTCCGAAGATGTACCACATTCACACCCTCTTCATCCAAGTAAAATCGAATCCATTGATTCTGGGGAACAAAAGCACGAAGATTTGGAAGGAGTACCAGGTTCACATCCTCTGCATCCAAACGACATTAAATCAGTTGGTTCTGGCGAACAAGACCCCGAAAATACTAAAGAGGTACCACATTTACACCCTATTCATTCAGATGACATCAAACCAATCGATTCTGGCGAACAAAAGCCCAAAAATTCTGAAGATGTACCACATTCACACCTTCTTCATCCAAGCGACCTAAAACCAGTTGGTTCTGACGAACAAAAGCCCGGAAATTCCAAAGAGGTACCACATTCACATCCTCTATATCCAGGTGACATTAAACCAATTCATTCTGGCGAACAAAAGCCCGTACTTTCCGTAGAAATACCAGATTCACATCCTCTTCATTCAAGCGACATAAAACCAGTTGACACTGACGAACAAAAGTCCGAAAATTCCGAAGAGGTACCACATTCGAACCCTCTTCATCCAGATAACATCGAACCCATTGATTCTGGCAAACAAGAACCTGAATATTCTGAAGAGGTATCACATTCACACTCTGTTCAGCCAAGTAACATAAATTCAGTTCATCCTGGTGAACAAGAGACTAGTAATTCAAAAGAAGTACCAAATTCATATCCTCTTTATCCAATTGACATAAATCCAGTTCGTCCTGGCAAACAAGAGCATGTACAAGTATCATATCCAGTTAAGATAAAAGATAAAGAATCAAAGATCGTATTTCATAAACATAGACCTGACGGTATTCAAGTTTATCCAACATATTCTAATAATATAAAACTGAATTATCATGAAATGATGCAAAATCAAATTCCCCGAAAATATAAATGGACAGTTAACAATCCTAATGTTTACTACAAATGGAAGAAACCTTTTCTTTATAAGGGTTACAAGACATTTGATGAATGGTTTCGTGAAGAAATTCACAGACTTAAAAATAACAATAACAATATTGACATCAAATCCGAATCAATCCGTCGCCTTGTTCTGAAAATGTTCAAGGAGAACGGCATGTTTGTTGCCTATGGTGGGGTCCTTAAAGATCTTAAAGGCAGAATACTATACATGCAAAACTTTAAATTACGACCAGTTCTGATAGGCAACTCGATGAATGTGGACAATTTACCAACAGTAGGTTATCCTAACAACGCTATATCCACATGGTCAGAATATGTTGTACTCACCATGCTACATCCACCAAAGACATTGGGTATTATACCATTTGGAACGGCTATTTACCCATCCTCGTCGCCATTAGATTCATTTGCGTCTAAATTGAAGTCACCATACGATTCCACATTTGTGCCTAAAATTGTTAAAAAGAAAGTGCATAAACGAGAATCTCCTAACTATTTATTACCTCAAAAAGTTGTCCCTAGGCCTGTAAAAATAAATCAACCTGAAAGCCAAAACATGAACACAGAACACATAACCACACCACATAACCAAAACATGAACACAGACGTCTCCGAAGATGGTGCTGTAAAAACCAGTTCTAGTTACGACAAATCTGTTGAAAATTTCTTGCGTAACATGCTTCATTACTCGCCCAGTAGAAAGGTATATGTCAAAAGGAAATATTTAAGTAAAGATGACCAATCGCAACTCAATAATTTTATTGGTGAGAGTAGCAAGACTCCTTTGAATAGTAAAAGATTCATTCAAAAAAACGAACACGAGCTTAGACACCAACATCCGCACGCACCAATCCAGAATGACGACGATTTTGAATCTCATTATTCGCCCAGTAGAAAGGTATATGTCAAAAGAAAAGATTTAAGTAAAGATAACCAATGGCAACTCAATAATTTTATTAGTGAAAGTAGCAAGACTCCTTTGAATAGTAAAAGATTCATTAAAAAAAACGAACACGAGCTTAGACACCAACATCCGCACGCACCAATCCAGAATGACGATGATTTTGAATCTCATTATTCGCCCAGTAGAAAGGTATATGTCAAAAGAAAAGATTTAAGTAAAGATGACCAATCGCAACTCAATGATTTTACTAGTGAGAGTAGCAAGACTCTTTTGAATAGTAAAATATTAATTCCCAAAAACGAACACGAGCTTAGAACCCAACATTCGCACGCACCAATCCAGAATGACGACGATTTTGAATCTCATTATTCGCCCAGTAGAAAGGTATATGTCAAAAGAAAAGATTTAAGTAAAGATAACCAATCGCAACTCAATAATTTTATTGGTGAGAGTAGCGAGACTCCTTTTAATAGTAAAAGATTAGTTCTCAAAAACGAAGACGGCCCTACAGACCAACATCCGCACGCACTAATCCAGAATGACGACGATTTTGAATCTCATTATTCGCCCAGTAGAAAGGTAGATTTCAAAAGTAAAGATAACCAATCGCAAGTCAATAATTTTACTGGTGAGAGTAGCAAGACTCATTTGAATAGTAAAAGATTAGTTCTCAAAAACGAAGACGGCCCTAAAAACCAACATCAGCACGCACCAATCCAGAATGACGACGATTTTGATTTAATTAGAATAATTGGAGGTAGCTCCGCCATACGTAGTGGCATTGCTTTAAATAACAAAGGAAGAACAGCAGAACAACCAAACAATAACGACATACAAAATCTTAAGATTCCTAAAAATCTAAAGGATCTTAAGTTTCTTAAGAAACACTTTCATGATTATATAAACTGGGAAGAGTTACATCGTGATGATTCACTTGTTCGAATCATTGGAGGTAATGCGGCTACAGGAAGTGGACACCCTTTGAGCAACAAAGGTAGATCAGGCGCACCTTTGATGAACTAACAAATATTTGTATCATTCAGGAGCGGATCAGTCATCAATTCCTTCCACACTCCAGCTCCAGACTACTCGTGAAGTTACTAAACGAAGTGTTCGACGAAGTTGACCGAGAGGTGCCGAGAGTACGTGTCCACGCGCTCGTGCAACTTCGCGTGAAACGTTCGTATTCGAACTCCGCGCCACCTCGCGCCCTTTGACGCGGAAGTCAACCGAGGCGAGGCAATGTTGCCCAAAGTACCTAGAAGTGGTCAAAGGGTTACTTCGATTAACTTCACGAGTACTGTGGAGCCAGCTTTATATTTTTAAACGAGCAAGCATCGAGCAAGTAAATTGCGCAACTAAACAGCAGTAAAACATGAAATCTTTGTTTATACTTCTTAAAAAAGTGGCTGTGACATACGGCAGACAGACTGACATGACGAATCTATAAGGGTTCCGTTTTTTGCCATTTGGCTACGGAACCCTAAAAACACTGCATATACCTAGCGCACTTTACTCTCTCCGCTAAAAACTTGTATACATATAGGACCGAAAAATGTATAGGTAATAAAATTGTGATCTGTAACTTGGATTACTTATAAGCAATTTAAGTATAAGTATATACCTATAAAGTTGGAAGTATTTACTTTTAGTTTATATTATTATAATATGTGTGTTTAGCAATCCTGATTAGTACCTACCTACATAATTTATACGAGGTAGGTTACTAAAACAGGCAAAAATTAAAAAAAAAAAACAAAACAATGGCGATTCCTTACTACATAACGACATGGCTTGAAAATGGACTAGTTTTTAAATAATTATAATAATAATAAAAATAATCCGTGAAGCATTCTATCCGTTTGTTTATTTTTCTATGAAGCAACCTATTGCCCTGCTGCCTAACTCTCGACTTACAATCTCAATGTCCAATTCCAATCTCAATCGAAAAAAATGTCAAATGGCACTCTTGAAAACAAGAGTAACGCCACATTGGAATTGAATTGCGTGGTTTAGTGGAACTAAATGTCATTGAGATCGGGTTACGGGCGGTGTTGGCCTAGTGGTAGATACCTCAACTTTCATTCTGGAGGCCGTGGGTTCGAATCTTGGCCGGCCGTGCACCAATTGATTTTGACGTGACAACGTTTTATAAATTGGTTTGCCGGGTGACACTTCAAGAAACTGCGTTACGCTCCGCTGACGTTATGCGCTCACAATGAGAGCGAGTGAGAGGCACGCGGGCATGGTTAGCCCGCCTAAGAGCGAGAGAGACAGACATAAAAAGTGAAAGGCACGCGTCCCTTCCACTCGAGCACAGTTGTTGTCACGTAAAACTTTCGCCCGTATACCGACTTTACAGGCAACCAGTTTTTTCTTATGAAAGTAAATGTGCGGTAATTAAAGAAAGAAAGAAAGAAAGAAAGAAAACATTTATTTAGACAAGCACACGACACAAGACAATTAGAAAAATAGTAACAAACATAAAAGCACTGACATAAAACAAAAGTAAGTACCTAAGTATAAAATGAAAAAAAAACGAAAAAATCAATAGGCAAGAGAATACAAAAGAAATAATAAAAAAGAAACGTGTGCCTTCAAAAAGGTTCTGCCTCGGCAATGACTAATCATTGCTGCACCAACATTTAGCTGACACAGCCGCTGGTCTTCCGGCAGGACCCTTTACGGATGACGCCTCGCAAAATATGTCACAAAAACACCACTGTGCAAGACAAGATTTACTTACTTAAAATGTATAAAATAATAAAAAATAAATATAAAAATAATACCTACATAATATTACCTACTTATTACATAAATATAGCTTAATTATACAATAAGTATACAAACAGTGCCGGCACTACAGCGTGCTGGCACTGTTTAAAATCATCTAGATGTAAAAAAAAACAATTTACAAACTTATTTTATTTTAATGCCCTCTATCCAAAAATCTATGAACTAATTTAACCACCTTGTTATATCTTCTAATTCCTTTTTCTGAGGTTATATCACATTCATCGTTTGCTTTACTGTCAATAAAGTTAACTACAATTTCACTAGATGGCAGCACAAATTTAAAATCAGCGCCATCTTGTGGCTCAGTAACGTACTACGTTGGTAAGAAAAATCCCGTCAGTCTACTGAAATAATATTTAAAATTGCACATAGATGTCGCTAAAAAATTATTTAAGATTAGAAAAAATTAAAAGTTATTACCTGAGTAGGTACTTACTACTAAAGTTATCCTAAAATACTAAAAAATAAATAGGTTCTTTACTTAATATATTCGAACATTTTATTTTATACAGGGTTGAGATTCGAATTCTTTTATGATTCTTTTTTGAAAATTTTGTGGTTAGGTATAATTATGCATATACCTATTACCTCCTTGTTCACCCACTAAGGAGTAGAATTTAGGAAAATCCTTTCTTATCGGATGTCTACGTCATACAAAGAACACACACTCCAAGTTTCAGGTCTCTACGATCAGCGGTTTAGGCTGTGCGGTTGATCCGTCAGTCAGTCAGTCATTCACTTAGTTGTCCCGATTTGTGACGTATCCCGATTGAACCTTAATTTTTAAGTTTTGCTGAAAATTTTCAATCAAAATTCGATAAATTTGCTCGTGTTTTGGGCACCGAAATTGTTACAAAGCACAGGGCGTTGGTCCAAAAAAATACCTATGGCAACAAAACTACTTTTAGCCTATAAGTTATCCCATTTTAACCCAAAGTCCCACTTATTTGACGACCCGGTTACCGGCCGGACTGCCAAACACAGGCTTGCGAGTTCGGTTTCCGCCTCTGATAAGTATTTATGCTTAGTTATATGATTTGTCTATGGTCTGGTTGTCTCTATGCATTAGAAGTATAAGAAAAGTATATAAGTATTATATTAAGTATATCTGTTGTCTAGCACCCATAATACAAGTCTAGTTACTTAGCTTGGGGCTAGAGATGGCGATTTGTGGAATGTCCAGGACCTGGATTATTATTTTATTTTTTAAATTGTACGTTTCCTGATTTTTCATTAATCTACTTGTGCTAGCAACTACATGGCATAGTCTTCCAATGTCCTAGCAACGCGATAGCTAAGTGTCTAACCCATAAAATCCTCGCAAAGCTAGTAAAACAAGTAAGCAAGTCTATGAATTCTACATTAAACATCCTTCACCTTTCATAGCTTGCTAGCTACGCATGCAACCCAGTGTCATCACAACAAAAACTGCACCGAATCATTTTATTGTACGTTTTGTAAAAGAAAATCCGCGGCTTTTCTTTCTTTGTAAGAGCAATTTCACCTTAATATATCCAGACCTTAACTCCGAAAACACTGGCAAGAGCAATCGAAATCTCGCAACATCGAACCAACATATTAATTAACATAACATAAGACGTACAAAACAACAATTTACCCTTTTATTTCTGTTCTATTAGATGATGATGTCTCCTGGACCGATTTCGGCCACAGTGACTATTTCTGGCTACTTATGCAGAAGAAGATGACGAGCTTCGATGTTCTGCAGCTCGTCTATGGTGACTGGCGTATCCGATTTTTGCAGAAAATGTTCTACCGCATATCGGGCACGTAAGCACACCATCAACAGAATTATACGAAATTACCGAGGGTGGTCTGGCCTTTATTGCGTCTCGTTTTAGGTCTAAATCAGCACATCGTTCTGATTCAAAATCAGCGACGTGCTGATTAACGAGACGCCTCCAGGCGTCCTCCGGGCGTTGGGCTGCCTTCCGCTCCGAGCAGGCTAACTCAATTTTGATTTTCTATTAGATGAATAGATGGTCTTAGTGGTTGTTTCATTAAGCGTCCTGAACGTAGTACGTCCAACTTATACGTAATAATAGCTAGAGTTACACACGCGACCTATATCTGTGTCAAATACGTTTGAGCCAGAAGTAACGGAGTGACATTCTGTCTGAATACCCATAAAATAATATGGGTGAGATGGGGTGAGGTAAAATACTACTGGTTCAATGTTTGGACCCGTTTAGAACTATTTTGGTAACTCTAGAGTTTCTAACGCGATGTTAGTAGCTGATGGTATTAATATAAGATCCAATTATCCAGCAATACTCTCCTACATACGTCTCCAAGACAACGCGAAGATCTACTCAAATTCTTGTTTTATTATAATAAACAAGTATAAAAAAACAAATTACAACGAAAATCGACCAACCCTGGTTGTTTTTATGGCGGTCATTATACTCGCAGCTTCAAATATTCCAGCAAGTCGCCCTTAGTATTTTTTTAGCTGACTATTATATCTAATCTGTGCTTAAAAAATGCCCAAGAATGAACGCCTCGCACTCGAAACCGTAAGCGATCACAGCAGCGTCTGCGGAACTTCTTTTATGAAATGTACTCTACCGACTCCTGCGCAGCGCGAGCGTAAACCGAACCAAGTTAAAACAGTTGCCCTCTCGCTTTGAACCACAGCTGTCGTACTTTACAAAGCGTTCCAAAATTAAACTTCGAAAGAAACATCGAGTTTAATACAAAAAACATTGGAGTTTGAAAAAAAAATGTTCTAGTGGTTTTTAAGTTTATTTTTTCTTATTGGTTTTGTGATTTTCCATTAGTGCGGCTATTGTTAGTTGATGTTTTGATTCTGTGACAGGATGTTAGTGCATTTCACGTTAATAGGATTTTAATTTTTTGTATTTTACATGGGATTTTGTTTCTGGTGAGTAATTAACTGTTAATTTAAATCAGTTATATGTAAGACTAAGTTATGATGAATACTAAGTATTATGGACCACTAGTTTTTTTTTAATCTTTATATTAGTGACAAAATAACAAAAAAAAAGTAGAAATTAATTTGTTTTTCAGATTGAAAATAAAGTAGGTAAATATTTATCTGACTTTTAAGCAAGTTTTTACGAAATATTTGGTGTTTAATTAAAGTGGCTCTTATTAGCTGCAGGTAGGTACTATACTAGTCTAGACACTTGTATTTACCTACTTACTTAGTTTTTTTTATTTTGGCTCCGCGTGGTTTATCAAGCAAGTGCATCTTTATAGTCGGTGTCAAATAAAAAGCATAAAGTATTTTGTTATTTCTAAATCTTTCATTCAATTCTTGCTTCGCTAAACACAGTGACAATCTTCAGCGAAACCTCGCAGTCGAGTTTTTTTTTCATCAACAACAAAATGTAATATCTATTTCACTTTAGGTATTTTCACACTTAAATTGAATTCAATAATAAGTTTACAGTTTTAACGAAATTATTAGGTAAGTATATCATTAAATTGGACTCATGATACAAGTACACTAAATAAATATAAACAAAATAAGAGGACGACACGCCACCTTTTCTTAGGTGATTGTAAATTCGCCACACTTTTAGTATACGTACTTACCTATTCCGTACATTAATTTAGCGATAAAAATAACTATATAAGTAATAAAACATAAAAAAAACAACAAAAAAGTTTAACATACAAAACAAAATAACGTATTACTCAATACTCAGTATGAAAGAATTACGTAGGTAATATCTAGTTGGCCATGGCATGGACCACCAATACAAATGATACCAAACCTATCCAAGCAGTGGCGGATGCAGGTATTTATTTATTTTATTTCATTTATTTATTGGAACGAAGTTCCTTATTTGCTTGTTTGGGGTTTGGCAGGCTTGGCCAACTTAATAATCAATGAAAAAATAGGCAACTGTGAAACATAAAATAAATATGGTAGTCTGTAAATCGGTTTACAGATGATAATTTTAATTTTAAAAAAAATTAGATTTTTTTTGTTATTCCTACAAATACCTACTATATATTTTTTTTTAATTTTGACAGCAGTATAAGGTACCTATATAGGTAGGCTTTGCCTCGTCACCAATAAAAGCTATGGGCGACTAAAAGGTTTTTTAAAACCTTGATAAAAATAATTAACCAGTGTAGGTATTGTTTTTCAGATTGTTAATAAAGCAAATATTTATCAAACGACCTGTTTATAAGTAGTTTTCCAAATTTTTACGAAATATTTACTTTTTAATTAAAGTGGCAGGTGGCCCTTATAACCTGCGGTTGCCTTATGCTAAAATACCTATTAATAGACGAAATGGGCGAACAGGCTCAAGAGTGGGCTCTGATGATATTCGGGAAGGCTTTAGCCCCTAGCCCTCCCCTCTGCATCCGTCACTGTATCTCAGCAAAACTTTAATTTACTTTACTAATGACGTACTTACCTACTTGATATGACCTTGCCACGCATCTAGGCTGGTGTAACAAAAACTAGTAAATACTTGCAGTTCAATAAGTAACTAGCTCTTGCCCGCGACTTTACCTGCGAAGGGTTTGAATTTTCCAAAATCCTTTATACGTTATAACTCCTGTCTGCGCCAAATTTTGTTCCGTCCATTCGGTTGAACTGTGATTTGATTTATTAATTTAGACATAGTAAAACGACCTAGTTGGCACAATGGTCACCATGCCGGACTTTATGTATATATTTACAAAAGAAAAGTATATAAGTAGTATATCCGTTGTCTAGCACCCGTAACACAAGTCTAGTTACTTAGCTTGGGGCTAGATGGCGATGTGTGGAATGTCCTGCAATATTTATTTATATTTAATTAAACACTTTTTTCTTATTAGTACTTTATTTATTTTTCTATTTAGGTTAGAGCTATTATCTTAATGTCGAGTGAAAAGTTTAGTTGGATATCGGACCTAATTTTCTTTGAAATAAAATAATTGTGAAAACAAAAGAAGTAATTGCTTATTTGCAAGTAATCACTTAACATTATAACTTTATCAGATCCGTCTTACTTAATATTTATTTTATTTTTGCAACTAAAAATATCCACTTGTAAGTTTTGCAGTGCCATTGCCACTAATAAGTAACTTTATATTTTAAACTTTATTTGTACAGTGTGTATAGAAAACCCTGTAATAATTTACCCTTAACAAATAAAACTTTTTTTTTAAGTATTATAATATTAAACGTTTTAGAAATTTTCCCTACCTAGAGTTTGGGGAGTTATCAAAATTACCTAAGCGCTACAAATAATAGTGTTGCATCATCTAAAAAAAATCGGTAAATTGGGGAATTTCCCCGAACTTTTAAATTAAACACCTAATTATTCAAATTATAGGGACGTATTTTTTTATTAACAAAATAAATACATTACATAATAATAACCACGATCAGGAAATCACGATCGCGTATTTGTTTTATTTTTTCCACATTATTAACTGCTAAAAATCACGTTCATTTTATTTATCTTTCACCTACATTTTTCAACATTTCCGCAACTAAAAATAAAGTAAACTATATAACAAAACAATATTTATTTGTTAAGAAATACGTGTTCCAATGCACAATTTGTCTGTTATGTCAGATAAAAGGCAAAGTTGCATTAATTTATGTGTTTTTATATCAACAAACACACGTACGTACTTATGACCGTGTCAATGTGATATAGATATTGGTAAACAAAATTGACAATTTACATCGTACTGATAAAGTAATAGGGTTGATTTTAAATTAAACTACAAGCTGATTTTCTGAACTTCAATATATAAGTTTTATAGAAGTATTCTATGATGATTAGAGATGGCACGAATAGTAATTTTGCCGAATACCGAATAGCGAATATTCGGCTAGACTTTCGGCTAATATTCGGTGACACTTGGTACAGTCACATTACCGATTAGCTGAACCCCACGTGACGCTCACTCGCAAATCTGTAAGGTTGTAAAGTAATGTTACCTGATTCGGTTTTTTTAAACAATATACTAAGTAAGTATATAATACATCACTATCACTATCACTACATAGTATAAAACAAAGTTTCTTTCTCTGTCCCTATATCCCTTTGTATGCTTAAATCTTTAAAACTACGCAACGGATTTTGATGCGGTTTTTGTTTAATAGATAGAGTGATTCAAGAGGAAGGTTTATATGTATAATACATGCATAATATAGCCGTGCGAAGCCGGGGCGGGTCGCTAGTACAATATACAATATAAAAAATAGATCAATACTATATTTTCTACAGCTAAGCGAATGAGGTCTGGGTCACGTGGGGTTCAGCTAATTGGTAATGTGACTGTACATTAAAAATGGTGGTCAGTAAACGCAAAACCAAAAGCCTATCAGAAGATGCTTAGATTTATTTATCAACTCCTGGTGGCAGTGTAAAATAGTTAATGGTTATCTATTATATAAAAAATAAGTCGGGTTTTCCTTGCTGACGCTATAACTCCAGAACGCACGAACCGATTTGGATGATTTCGGTTTTGAAATGTTTGTCGTAGTCCAGGGAAGGTTTAAACGGTGAGAAAGATCGGACTTACGCGAGTGAAACCGCGGGGCGCAGCTAGTTAAATATATTTATTTATTTAAATAGGTATTATCTTAATATATATAAATCTCGTGTCACAATGTTTGTCCTCAATGGACTCCTAAACCACTTAACCGATTATAATAAAATTCGCACACCATGTGCAGTTCGATCCAACTTGAGAGATAGGATAGCTTACGTCCCGATATTCCCACGGGATCGGGAGTTACGCGGGTGAAACCGCGTAGGGCAGCTAGTATTTTTATATAAATGTATACTTTCGGAATATGGAGTGGGACAAGAATAATTTTTGAGGAAAAACGCAATCGTTTGTTATCAAGAATAGCAGAAAATTTTCATTTCTTTCATCATAATTTACCACTGATAGATTTTAAGTATTAAATATGCTGATTTACTGTTAAATTATTGCTATCGGCTACTTTTTTACTATTTGGTGTTCGGCCGAATAGGGTACGCAATTTTCGGCCGAACACGGAATTCGTACCATCTCTAATAATGATACCTAGTTCAAAAGTTGCATAACAAAATAACTTATTATAAAACCTTATTTATGTTATTGGTTAGATGTTTTGTAATTAAGTTAGTTATCCGGTTTAATCATTGGCTTTAATTAAATATTGGAAATATTACTTGTAAAATGGTGTTCATACCTATACAGGAAAAGTATTTTTGTAGTGCACATTTTTTTTCTGCTGAATATATGTCGGAAGTGGAGTACATTTACGCAAAAAAAAACTTCCTGCAATTTCTAAATTATTGGGTATCTCAGTATTGATACATGTGACGTAGGTACCTACCTTCATTTAGAGCGCGTTATTAAACTCGCTGGCGCTAGTATTGTGTCCATGGATTTCGTCGTTTTGTTAGAAACACTTAAATTGTTATAGCTCTGAGAGTTTTTGAGTTAGCTCCAAAATAAAAAAAACAGTATTTTTTCATTTTAATGTGCTTAAAACATACCGAAATTTGTGCGCTACAAAAATACTTTTCCTGTATAGCATAAAAGTTATTAAAACTGCAACAAAAATTACTTGGGGTTTTGGACATATTACCGCCACTTTGCCTGCACAAATAACCACCATCACCATGCTGCCACCACCATCACCAGCGGCACCATGCTGGACTGCCTAACACAGGGTTGCGGGTTCGATTCCCGCCTCAGACAAGTATTTATGCTTAAATATTTGTATGTGGTCTGGTTGTTTCTATATATTATAAATATTTACAAAAGAAAAGTATACACAAGTCCAGTTTTCTATGAAAATAAAGTTATTTTATAAATGATGCTTTTGATGTACTTACCATTGTCGACCCAGTTGGCACAATGGTCACCATGCCGGACTGCCAAACACAGGGTTGCGGGTTCGATTCCCGCCTCAGACAAGTATTTATGCTTAGATATTTGTCTGTGGTCTGGTTGTTTCTATGTATTATATCCGTTGTCTAGCACCCATAACACAAGTCTAGTTACTTAGCTTGGGGCTAGACGGCGATGTGTGAAATGTCCTACAATATTTATATTTATTTATTTATTTGTTTATTTATTTATTTATTGTACTTACCTAATCATTCTAGTTCTATGCTATGGTAGTTGCTATGGTTACCTATCATGTCAACAGAACCTGACACATTACCATTTTGCATACTTCAATACGTTGCTAAGGTAACCTTGTCAATAACGTAACATAACGCATGACGTCACACTTTTTTGTGAATGCCGGTGTTCATCGATTTATAAAACATTATTGCGTCAAAAAGCAAATCTAAGTGAGGGTTGTTATGCTAGCGATAATTTCCAACTCACTTGGTACATAGTATAAAACAAAGTCGCTTTCTCTGTCCCTATATCCCTATGTATGCTTAAATCTTTAAAACTACGCAACGGATTTTGATGCGGTGTTTTTAATAGATAGAGTGATTCAAGAGAAAGGTTTATATGTATGATACATGCATAATATAGCCGTGCGAAGCCGGGGCTTGTTGGTAATCAAATTCAATTCAATTCCATAAATTTTCAACGGTTTGTAAATTCTCTTTTAATTACGTAAATCCGTCAATTTTATGCTATTTACAATCAATATTGAATAGAATCTATTGTTACAAATCCATTTGAAAGGGAACAAATAACAACTAAATTGGAAAGGTTGGTCTGTGATCATGAACCACGACATTTGCAATGACAAACCTCGTCACGATTAAAACACCGTCATTATCGTGAAATATTAGTAAACTTAACAACTTATTTAGAAATATTGACAAATTTTTAACGGTATTCTCTATTATTTGTATAAAAAAAGTCTTTGTAATTGATTATTTTCTAGATACGATTTGTTACGGTTCGCTCTTCACAGAATCATCTCTACACAGAAAAAAAAAGTTTCTAATTCTCTTAGGTACTAAACGCTAGAGAATAATTTCTTGATTACTTGAAAAATCTTATTAAAATAGTAGAAGTATTCTTCATTTAAAAGCAATATTCTTAATATAAAACAAGGAATTTTAATATCTAGCGTCAGAAATAATTCTAGCGCAGAAATAATTCTATTTCAGCTACATTTAGTTGTACCGAGATGTGACTTTCTATAAATACAGGGTTATTGGAAATTATACTAGCAAGCCGTTGAGGGGTACTTCTGTGCACCTTAACAAACAACTTTTGTTCTACGACTTTTGGAAAATCGAAAAAAAAAAATTGAGGTTATGTAAATTCGAAAAGCAGCTGATTTTTTAAAACAAAGGTCATTCAGACTAAGAACAGTAGATGAAACTTAAAAAAATAAGTAAAATTTTAAGGTTAATGACCTCTCCGTGTAAGGAACAGCTGATTTTCAGGTAACCTCAAAATATATCGAAAAAATGTTCGAATTTTCAAAAGTCGTAGAACAAAAGTGGTTTGTTAAGGTGCACAGAAGTAGCCCTCAACGGCTTGCTAGTATAATTACCAATAGCCTTGTATAAAAGTTCTGATTAACTGACTGGTATATAAACGCACAGATTAAAGTGTAGGTATCCACTAAGAAAGGGTTTTTCGAAATTCCAACCCGAAATAAGTAAAATGTTGAGCGAAACTGCGGGCAAAAACTATATTATACAAAATAAGGAAATTATTCATTTTAAAATATTATCTTAAAGAATCCAAGATCTTAATGTAAATTATGACCGTGACCTTGTCTTTATTGCATATCGCATCTTTTTGCTCGAGTGTTCCAAGAAAATTATTTTAATAGAGGCTAGCTAAATACCTACAGGAAACCATGAATCTACTTAACGAAGGGATAATAATTCTTGTGCAACTCTATAATCCACAACATAATCCCTTATTAAATCCCAATTTATTAACGTTAAATTATACGTTTCCTCTTTAATTTAGGAAAGGTTTAGTATACTTGCCTATCTATTTACAGATATTTATCTAAATCAGACAAAAAGTCTTTTGCAAACCTGTTTCTTTGACATTGATCAATTTTTAGATGACTATCGATTCAATATTTAATATTATAAAATTGATTCGATTCATTATTTTTTTATAACAAGTTTTAATACAAGTAACATCATTGTCATTTTTGTATGAATATCATTCAAAATCTCAACTGATTTAAGGAAAGCTTCAAACAAATCTATTTAGATATAAAAATCAATGCCACTTTTCGTTGTAATTTTATAACTCTAGAACGGGCTCACCTATCCAAGACTAATTAGTAGATGGTTTATGTGAAGTTTGCACAAAATCGGTCGAGCGGTTCTTAATTTTTTATTTTTTTGTATGACAAAACAACGTTTCCCGGGACAGCTAGTTTTCTATATTTTTGACACCACTATGTTACTCGTATCTTAATGTATTTGAACCACGTTTTGCAAAACCTTGAGAACGGTTTTAAAAATGCGCAGTAGCATAGAAACGTTACAAGACTTCAAGACCCAATATTTCCTTATTAGTTTATCGGAAATCTTCAGTCTTATCACGCTAACTGTGACCTTATCTCAATGAAAATGCACTGACATACTTGTTGTAAGATAGCCTTTGCTATTTGGAAACTACTGTGGCTAATTTAATTTGATTTCGTTTCTAGAAACTTTAAAATAACACAGATAGCGCGTGAGAGGGGACTTACTTAATATTTTTCATATTTTATGTGTTATAAATGGGAATTCCAATATCTCAGTTCAATACAATGGAATCTATTGGGTTTTTTAATATTCAATTGCAATTACCATTTTCTTCTTTTTTCATGTACATATTGAGATAAAGAATTCCAATATCTCGGTTCAATACAATGGGATTTATTGGGTTTTTCATCATTCAATTAAATGCATTAATTGTTTTAAATTTAAATTGAACATATTAATTAATTGTTTAGTTACAGTTAGACTCATTTACACATAATAGCATTGAAACATCTTAAAAACTAAAGATTCAATTGTTTTTCTAATCGATGCTTTTTATATTGACGTTTCTTCTTGTTCCATGTATTGAGATTAGTCATTTTGAATGAAATCCTTCACATTACTACCATTAACTCGTAGTTAGATAAGTAGTATTGAAACCAAAATATTCTGTTCCCATGCATCAACTGATTCAACCTGAGATATAGGTTAAAGATCAAGCGTGGAGGAGCGTCTTCTGACGGGAAGGTCCCAATTTATGAGGTCAATTGTCTGTTGTGTTGTCAGCTCAGTGACTGTCAGCTGTTGTGATCAGTTATGGGACTTTGACTGAACAATCTCGATTGTTATTTAATTCTATTATATCACATAGGCATTCATAGGCCTATTTGGGCTATTCAGTCTGGAATTGATGGTATGCGATGCGGAGCTCTTTCCATACAAACTATTACAAACGTAGTCGACTGTTTTCTCCCTGGATAATGACACTAGCAATATTGTTGGTGCATAAAACTTATAACTGCCATGACCAATGACCATGCCTACTTAATGATTTATTTGGATGATGTGATAGTTGAATGGAGATTGGTGATGTGAGTAATCATCAAATTAAGGACCCAAAAGGACACAATTTTGGGTCCTTAATTTGATGATTACTCACATGATTTTGTCTTCGTCGCCACCTTCCTCTTGAATCACTCTATCTATTAAAAAAAACCGCATCAAAATCCGTTGCGTAGTTTTAAAGATCTAAGCGGTCAAAGGGAAATAGGGACAGAAAAAGCGACTTTGTTTTATACTATGTAGTGAAGTCCCTTTTTCTGTCCCTATTTCCCTTTGTATGCTTAAATCTTTAAAACTATGCAACGGATTTTGATGCGGTTTTTTTTCAAATTAAGGACCCAAAAGGACACAATTTTGGGTCCTTAATTTGATGATTACTCACATGATTTTGTCTTCGTCGCCACCTTCCTCTTGAATCACTCTATCTATTAAAAAAAACCGCATCAAAATCCGTTGCGTAGTTTTAAAGATCTAAGCGGTCAAAGGGAAATAGGGACAGAAAAAGCGACTTTGTTTTATACTATGTAGTGAAGTCCCTTTTTCTGTCCCTATTTCCCTTTGTATGCTTAAATCTTTAAAACTATGCAACGGATTTTGATGCGGTTTTTTTTAATAGATAGAGTGATTCAAGAGGAAGGTTTATATGTATTATACATGCATAATATAGCCGTGCGAAGCCGGAGCGGGTCGCTAGTTGTTTTATACTATGTAGTGAAGTACTTATGTAGTAATGGATAACACGATATACGTCAGATACTATTTTTGCAGATCTGTTAATTATCAAATGCGTTTTTCGTCATATTCAGTTTCAGTCAGACAGAACCTTCACTTTTCCGTCATAACTTTTATTTGTCAGATTGTCAGTTCTTTAATTTTGACGTCCCATTGCATCAAATTCTGAAGAATGAAAATGAATTTGATTCTAAATATTATAGGTTTAGTGTTAAATTAACAAAAAATATGGTAAAATCTTGTTTTGTATAAATTTAATTCTGAATGAAATAATTTTACCATTTCTGAGCATTTTAGACATTAATGGCTTACTTAGTGTTGGTATGTTAATTTCAAGTCTTTATTGTTTAAAACTTTTGTATTTCGATTCTAAGCAAAATTTTTATCGCAGTTTCCTTATCAATGATTGCGTGATAAATTAATATAATGACGTTTATTTTTTAGTTAAGAAAACCTATAAAATAAAATACCTAGGTAACCTAAAAAAGTAAAAATAATTATTTTAAGCAGTTAATCAGACGAGAAGGTAAATAGTAAACTTAAATTATATACATGATTGTGGTTTCTTATTTAAAACTGGTTAAAAAAAATAACGGACTAAAATATCTATAAATATATACTTAGTAAAAATAATCAAGTAATTAGTTTAACAAAGTTATTTTAGCTCTTGGGGTTTTTTACTATTTATCCCTGTTTTGTGCATTTGTTTTGAAATATTATTTCTTTGAAATGCAATCACAGTTCAAAACATTAGGTACCTATCCATACCGCGCACAATCATTTTTGTTTAAATGCTTGTAATTAATAAAAAACCTATCGTGTTAGTACCTAGTTATTGTTCAATTTTAACAAACACTAAAAACTCATCAACGTGTTTTAAAAGTCAAGGTTTCCTTTTAGTTTCGTTTGGACTTGAAAATACCCAAGCAATTAAACTGTTATCAATCTTGGTCAAAAGAATCATTTTTTTATCGTTAACAATTTTTAAGGAAAACCTAGTGACCGATAATATTCTTGAATATTTTTAACGATCAATTAGAGTTTGAAAATATTGATGTAACCTATACATACAACAATGGCGACGAAGACAAAATCATGTGAGTAATCATCAAATTAAGGACCCAAAATTGTGTCCTTTTGGGTTTTGGGTTAATTGATCGTTAAAAATATTCAAGAATATTATCGGTCACTAGGTTTTCCTTAAAAATTGTTAACGATAAAAAAATGATTCTTTTGACCAAGATTGATAACAGTTTAATTGCTTGGGTATTTTCAAGTCCAAACGAAACTAAAAGGAAACCTTGACTTTTAAAACACGTTGATGAGTTTTTAGTGTTTGTTAAAATTGAACAATAACTAGGTACTAACACGATAGGTTTTTTATTAATTACAAGCATTTAAACAAAAATGATTGTGCGCGGTATGGATAGGTACCTAATGTTTTGAACTGTGATTGCATTTCAAAGAAATAATATTTCAAAACAAATGCACAAAACAGGGATAAATAGTAAAAAACCCCAAGAGCTAAAATAACTTTGTTAAACTAATTACTTGATTATTTTTACTAAGTATATATTTATAGATATTTTAGTCCGTTATTTTTTTTAACCAGTTTTAAATAAGAAACCACAATCATGTATATAATTTAAGTTTACTATTTACCTTCTCGTCTGATTAACTGCTTAAAATAATTATTTTTACTTTTTTAGGTTACCTAGGTATTTTATTTTATAGGTTTTCTTAACTAAAAAATAAACGTCATTATATTAATTTATCACGCAATCATTGATAAGGAAACTGCGATAAAAATTTTGCTTAGAATCGAAATACAAAAGTTTTAAACAATAAAGACTTGAAATTAACATACCAACACTAAGTAAGCCATTAATGTCTAAAATGCTCAGAAATGGTAAAATTATTTCATTCAGAATTAAATTTATACAAAACAAGATTTTACCATATTTTTTGTTAATTTAACACTAAACCTATAATATTTAGAATCAAATTCATTTTCATTCTTCAGAATTTGATGCAATGGGACGTCAAAATTAAAGAACTGACAATCTGACAAATAAAAGTTATGACGGAAAAGTGAAGGTTCTGTCTGACTGAAACTGAATATGACGAAAAACGCATTTGATAATTAACAGATCTGCAAAAATAGTATCTGACGTATATCGTGTTATCCATTACTACATAAGTACTTCACTACATAGTATAAAACAACTAGCGACCCGCTCCGGCTTCGCACGGCTATATTATGCATGTATTATACATATAAACCTTCCTCTTGAATCACTCTATCTATTAAAAAAAACCGCATCAAAATCCGTTGCATAGTTTTAAAGATTTAAGCATACAAAGGGAAATAGGGACAGAAAAAGGGACTTCACTACATAGTATAAAACAAAGTCGCTTTTTCTGTCCCTATTTCCCTTTGACCGCTTAGATCTTTAAAACTACGCAACGGATTTTGATGCGGTTTTTTTTAATAGATAGAGTGATTCAAGAGGAAGGTTTATATGTATAATACATGCATAATATAGCCGTGCGAAGCCGGAGCGGGTCGCTAGTTGTTTTATACTATGTAGTGAAGTACTTATGTAGTAATGGATAACACGATATACGTCAGATACTATTTTTGCAGATCTGTTAATTATCAAATGCGTTTTTCGTCATATTCAGTTTCAGTCAGACAGAACCTTCACTTTTCCGTCATAACTTTTATTTGTCAGATTGTCAGTTCTTTAATTTTGACGTCCCATTGCATCAAACTCTCTAACATTTCGATAGGTAATTGAGTTTTTGTTTACAAGAACACAAACTATAATGCAGTATTGCTAAATCAACCTTCTAACTAACAATGCATCTGGCAAATGTCAGATCTTCCAATTTAGTTGTCTAGACCCTATAAGTTAAAGGTTAGGTTTCAAAATATGCATTAAAATTATTTTACTTTATTTTAGCATCTTTAACCTGCCCTTGTCCCTATTCGTTTGTCGGCGCAGTCTGTGTTTTTCGTCTATTTTCCTCTATTGACCATCATGTCATCGTGCACAATGATCTCTTTCATATCTATCATTTCTCACACAGTCCACCTTTTCTTAGGTTGTTCTCTTCTTCTCCATCTCTCTACATTCATACTCATTACTCTTCTCGTCACATGCTTCTTCTCTCTCCTTATTAATAAGATAGCTTATTATTCACTCATAATATTGGATAATATTATCTTGATATGAAATATGTTTTTAGACAAGCTCGGTTATAAATTCCGTGTCCGATTCTAAGCAAATTATTCGCTAATGATTCAAATACACCTTTCAAAATATTTGTGTTCTTGACCTTTGTGAGCATGATTTACATAAAAAAAGAATAAAAACCCAATGAATTTTTTGTGTCTCCTCATTGGTGGGTTTCGAAGACACACAACCTTAAGTTAGTTAGTTAGTTTTTAAGACGATTTAATGTAATCTTTTGTGAATTTTTGACATTGCTTTGTAATCATTTAACAGTTTTTCCTGGACATCATATTATTTAAAATCTTTAAGTCATTTTTATTTCTATATGGTAATTTAATCCGCCTGTATGGACCTTTGTTATCTAAAATAAAATATTTTTAATTTACAAAAAACCATAATTCAGCTAGACATATTATACTTTATTGTCAAATAAATAAGTATTATAAACGAATTTGCAAAAGAAAATGCTACCAAAGAAGCTAATTAACCCCAAACTAGACGCAGATTCTAAAGAAGAGCTAACGAAATAAAAAATGCAGATACATATACGTTGGAAAACACGAATAGACTAGTAGAATGGGCTAGTATTATGGACAGGAAACAAAAGCTTAATTCTGGACTACTTTTCGTTAATCTTCCAACAGACATTATCTCGCGTTAGAATCATAATGACATCGTTCTAAATTTTTAAATTCTAATGTAACCACACTATGAAGTCTTCATGCCAAGTCTTAAAACAGGCTTTTTCATTCCACGTAATCGTATGGTGTCTGCTGGTCTAGTCTGTCCTGTGTTAAGAGGATCACATACATGGATATGGAGCATGGATATTTGGTTCCGTTTTCATAGGTACAGTCGGCTGCATAATTGCAGCCCTCGGTAGAGTTCGAAAATTACTATTATGGGAATGTTTGCATTCTAATATTCTGTGTTTGATTAATTGATGAGTTAGAAGACTTTAAACTTCAACTAAAGCAGGTGTCTAGAATCTTGCTTGTGTTGAAAACACTCTTATAACAGCCGTTCTGGAGCTCTACGGTGGGTCTGCAATTATGCAACCGACCGTACCTGTTTTCATCCCTAAGATTGTAAAAATCTTAAGCTATTGATGTCAATCGCTTGAAGATCTTGATGTTTTGTTATGTCAAAAAAGTAATACTTAGTTAAGTAAAACTTTTAAGTGATTTAAAAAACTTTAATAAAAAAGAAAAACAAGCCTAGTCCATCATGAATACTAACAAAAGAAATTAATAAGAGGAAAAAAAACTGTAACTCTCTTAATGAAATTGTTACATCAGTATAACCACTGGGTCATCTTGAGGTTCATCGGCAGTATTTTAAGTTTTTCGGTAACTATGACTAGTTTTTTTTTCTTAAAAAGTTATTTTGTTATTTTACAACTAAAACTCATTAATTTTAACGGGTCGCGATGGCGTCTTGTCTACTCGCGACTTCGGTAGGTTGTTGTAACTCTGCCGAAACGTCGAGATAATAATCAAAATACAAAATACAAGACCCCAAATATCAATCTGAAGGCCAATTCTCGTAAATAACATTGTTTAAATTACATTTCAATATCATCCCGATTGCATTTCGATTGCAAAAGATACCTTCAAAGTCAGTTTTTTTTTACAAAAAGCTAACTTTGAGGGTGTTTTTAGCTACTTTGAGGGTATTATATGTGATCGAAATGCAATCGAAATGATATTGAAATGTAATTTAAACAATGTTATTTACGAGAATTGGCCTTCTGTTGAGTTTAAAAGAAAATAAATAAAAATCATTAAAAATCACGAGTAGTAATCAGTTATTTGAATTCGATATTGAAAGATTAAAATTAAAGCATAATAAGGCGTTTTGTTATTATTATTATTTTTAGATTTTTATTTTGTGTAATTTTATTTGATGAATTTTTTTAAAATTGTGTTTATAATGAACTAGCGACCCGCCCCGGGCTTCGCACGGCTATATTATGCATGTATTATACATAATATAAACCTTCCTCTTTAATCACTCTATCTATTAAAAAAAATCCGCATCAAAATCCGTTGCGTAGTTTTAAAGATTTAAGCATACATTTTATTTTATTTATTTATTTATTATTAAAACCAAATTACAGCATCAGCAACATAGGGAAATAGGGACAGAGAAAGCGACTTTGTTTTATACTATGAAGTGATAAGCATAGAAATAATGTCATTTGATAGTAATTATTGTTTTTACGTTTTACCAAACGCGCGCAAATTGGTTGTTTACGTTAAACGGTGGACGTCCGAATCGCACAATATAGGTACTATTTTTAAGACGTTTGTCAATTTTCCTTTCGCCACTTTCAATGATCAACAAAATTAAATACGTACTTTCATTATTTCAGACAACTTGGGCACGCCTGCATACCCTTAAGTATGAGTAATTATCCACCTTAAGCAGAAAATCAGCAACAAAACATCTAACTACAAAACATGCAGTTTAAATTTAAAACTGTTTCCAGGTAACAATTCTAACAACACATCCAGCCATGTTGGAAGTCTCGGCCGTCGATCCTGTTAGGCAAAAAACCAGCGATGGCGTACCTGTTTGTGACATGAATATTAACTAGAACAAAAGGGATGTTTACACTTGCTATAGCATAGCTGTTGATTCAGGCATTCACAGTATACATTCCTGCATAGTTGAAGCTAACTTGAATCGATCGTGACATCGGCCTTTTAAGAGAGTAACATACCGTGTAGATAGGTAAATAAATTATTTATTTGTACAACACATAAAACATAGAAAATTATTACAGTAAAGTAAAAACACAGAAAAGTAAAAGGAAAAGCTTTGGCATAGAACAGGAAATACTTAGCTCTTTTCTCCCCTCAATGTTGTCTTTGGGTGCTCTTTTTTGTATAAGTAATTAATTCATTATAAACTAGGCTTGTATTTTTCTTTTTTTTAATTACTAAAAATTAATAACTTAATTATGTTTTACTTCTTTGACTCACATCAAAAAAGTAAAACATATTAAGTTATTCTTTGCAGGTGTTCCATCAATTTATTAGACATTAGTGATAACGAAAATCAATGGAACACCTGCATTCATAAAAAAGTGTCATGTTCCAGTACCACAACGGTGTCATGGTAAACGTCACGCGTCTTGTGTTTGTTTAATAATAATATCGCTCATCTGGGCTTGTATTATAATAATGATTGACGAATAGAAGACTTACCAAATTTTTCTTATGACATTATTACGTAAAATTACCGTCCGTAAACAGACTTTACGGACAACCATTTGTTTGTTTTTTTTAAATAATAAAACATGAAAGCCTAGAATACAAACTATTCAAGCCATTAAGGTCATTGTTGCAATTTAAGGGATAAAAAGAGGCCCGGAACGAAAACTCCATTAAAAAACTTAAATGGTATGTGATGCTCTTAAATGCCTTGTTGCATAAATAAACCTAATACAAGGTTATTGTATGTATGTGTATGTGTATGGAAAATAAATGGTTTAAATGGTTTATTGTCATCGGTCACAAGAAAACACTCTAAAAACATTAAAATAGGCACTAATTTAAAATAATCTGAAGCAATGGACCCATTGTTTCTTTTTGATACAAATCTGATAAGATACTCGTTTATTCACTGGTTTAAATCTTATGAGATTCAGTTAGGCAACGATTACAAGGCAAAAATATATCTACATGTATCTATCTTAATATATATAAATCTCGTGTCACAATGTTTGTCCTCAATGGACTCCTAAACCACTTAACCGATTATAATAAAATTCACACACCATGTGCAGTTCGATCCAACTTGAGAGATAGGATAGCTTACATCCCGATATTCCCACGGGATCGGGAGTTACGCGGGTGAAACCGCGGAGGGCAGCTAGTACTAATATAATGATTTTTTGTATGTAACGAATAAGCTCTGACTGGATTGATTTTGATGAAACTTGGTACTTATATAATTTTCTCCCTATATTCCAACGGGATTAACGAGAAGAAAACGAAGAAAAATTGAGTTTTTCTTTTGGTTTTTTCTTTTCTTTCTTTTTCTTTCTCTTTTTTCCTAACACAAGCCCAGATGAGCGATATTATTATTTAATACTCTCATGTTACCATGACGCATAACGTAACACATCGGGAACGGGACGCGTCATGTTACCGGAACATGGCACTTTTGTTTGAATGCAGGTGTTACATCAATTTATTAAACGTTATCACGTCTAAAGTCGTCAGTAGTCTATTAATAAACAATTGAAACGCTCGATGAAGTTTTTAAGTCAAAAATATAGATATTCAGATACTAATAACTTTTATCTTAGGCAATATTTCTTTAAAATAAAAACGGTTTTCCATTAGATCTAGAACATTTTCAAAAATTATCAAAATCGGATTTCGTTTATGGGGGGGGGGGAAACGTTACCGCTTTTTGTATGGAAATATTAGAGTTTCTTCTTTTTCTTATTTTAGGTACCTAGTAGTACCTACTTCTGTTGCAAAAAAAGTTTCACAGTGGCTTCTTAAGTTCTTAGATTTATCTATAATCTAGTTGTTTTCAACATCTCCATTTATTCATTGTATGTAATGATAGCTATTGTTAAACTATGCCTAGTTTGGCTAATAATTGGACTAATTATAATTTATAATATTATTTAAATTCAGCAAGTGCGTGTTAGGTATGTGATATTTGAATTCAAAATATGTTGGTGGCCTAAATATTTTGAGTTTTGTACTGTAATATTTATTTTGACGTGACAACGTCTTATAAATTGGTTTGCCGGGTGACACTTCAAGAAACTGCGTTACGCTCCGCTCACGTTATGCGCTCACAATGAGAGCGAGTGAGAGGCACGCGGGCATGGTTAGCCCGCTTAAGAGCGAGAGAGACAGACATAAAAAGTGAAAGGCACGCGTCCCTTCCACTCGAGCACAGTTGTTGTCACGTAAAACTTTCGCCCGTATACCGACTTTACAGGCAACCAGTTTTTATATAAATCTACATTATTGGTTTCTATCTACTTCCTATTTTCGGAATTAAATTTTAAAAAGAAGTAAAACAAATTATATAAGTTTAATTTGTTGAAATACTATTAGAAATACCACTAACACATTTAGTTAGCTCCCATGCGCTCCAAATCTATTGTTCTCAAAAAAAATATCCATATATTACTTTGCAAATAAATAATATTCTATTCTAATCGATACGTACGAATTGTTTAAGTGCAGAATAACCACAAAATGTCAACCAGTCGCAAAATGTCCAATTCGCAAAATGTTCATTTCGCAGATGTCCAATTCGCAAAATGTCCAATATTCATCCTAATGCGAGTCATCTAGATGTTGATTCAAATAGTCAGCTCCAAGGCATGTAATTAAATCATACGGTAGGTCTTGCATAAATTCGTTCTCGTTTCGCGTTCGTAATAAGACGTAATGATTGTTACTTCACACGTGTTTCAACATCGTATCGACTCTCGATTTTAATGACAATAAAGATTGATTTCAATAATTACTAATAGAAACTTGATTATATTTAAATTGTTCTGTTATTTTGAAATAATGTTACATTAAAGCTGTGAACTAGAGAGATTGTTCTAATTATGTATTTTGAAACCCTTTGCTCAAACGTAGTTTTTTCCCCAATAAGTGCGAACAGTAATGAGTTAGAATTTGGAATATGAATTGTCTAATGAGTTGGTGTTATGCCTAAAGCTGGGGACACATTGCTCGGACGCGTACGCGGACGCGTCCGACTGCCGCGACTGATAAGTGTGCACGGTCGTTTGGCATCCAGCGGCCCAGATCGCTCTAGGACGTCCGCGGACGTCCGAACGGTCAAGGTCACGTCCGCGACTTACGTCTGATAGTGTGCACAGTTACTTACATTTCAATTACACAGATGGCTATAAGTCGCGGCTGTCGGACGCGTCCGTAAGCCGCGTCCGATAATATGTCCCCAGCTTAAGTGGTATTTTGTGAGTTATGCGTTTCGCGTAGGTGGTGTTGTGCGCAATTTAATAAAAAGTAAAGAGAAAGAGAATTTATGACTAATATTTTCTTTACAAGCTTTTGTGTAAGTTGTTATATTTTCTCTTAAAAGGGGGAAAACCTCAGTTATTTCAGCAAAACAAAGTGACGTTTACCAACTTTATAATTTGATTTATGACAAAAGTTAGAAAGTCTTGGGTTGGGTATGTCATAGTTGAATTAAACAATGCAGTTTTCTACTGCAGTTTCTTAAAATTATTGTCATTTTAATAGCTTTCTGAAGACAGTTTCTGAAGACAGCTTAGTTTTTAAGACGATTTAAACTTTAATGTATTATGCATCCAAAGAAATAATTTTTTTTTACTTTTGACTTTGACACTATGATTCTTTTTAAATGTTCTGTAACTGTAAAATAAAACAGAATTTCGACCAACACTTTCTGCAAATAGTTCAGTTTCAGATTTCTTGAGATTTTTAAACCTGGTTAATTTACAGTTTAGGCTTTATTTACTTAGTGGTTTTTTCCAAAATCTGATAAAAAAGCCATATCTACATAGAAACAAAAGGTTACTTATAGTGAAAAATAATGATACTTGAATTATACATTATTTTGATAGACTTATCAAATTATCACTTTACGTATATAATAAATAAATAAACATTTGTACTTGTTTGCATTTAATTAATAGTATAAAAATGTAATAAAATATAAATGAAGTATAGTAATTCGCGAGAAACAAACCAAGCAGTCTTGTTGTTTTTTTGATACTGTTTGTTGTACACACTGTCAAGTAGTCAGTAAATAGAAAAACCAAAAATAAAATATTATAATCATTTAATATATTCCTACTATTGTGTTTAAAGTATCATCCATCTGAGCACCTACTGAAAATAAACCTTGAGGGAATTTTAATGTGTTGTAAGTGATTGAATTATTTCACAAGTATACCCCTCAAGGTGGGTAACCTATCCACACAAGTTGGGCCGTAGGAACAAACTACGACTACTCTGGGTCCCAGGCCATGAAGGAATAGCAGGAAATGAGAAGACTGATGAGCTGCAAGAACAGGATCGGCAAGTGCTATGCTAGGACCAGAACCATGTACGGGCCTGCCAGCATGCACAATCACAAAGGCCGTAAAGGATATCCCAAACCGGAGAAACAGGATTTTTTCTCTTAGTGGGATCACTGCGTTAATCGATCCCAAGGGGTCGAAGTGTTGCTGGCTATGTAAGTCCCCGATATAAGATGATAAGATAGAACTAATTTTAAATAAATAAACCTTTTTGTACATTACTTTGTCTTTATTTTTCTCTTTCCATTCAGACCTAGTACAATTTGCATCGTTCAGAATTCGTCCTAGTTTAAAAAAAAATGATTACTAACAGTACCTACCATAAAATTGATCCTGTTTTAAAAAAATTGTTCAAAAATATATTTAAAAAAAAAAAAATATTTGTATCGAGATTTGAACTGGGGCTCTTCAGAACACTACCCCGCCGCTCTAAATGACTACACCAATCGGTATCTGTAGGACTACGTCAAATATAGTCTATAGTTGCTACAGTTTATTGTTTTGTATGTGTGCGTGTCATTCATATCGTGACAAGAGTTAAAAATTGTACTTTGGAAATACATTAAAATGTGACTTCCAAAAAATTAAATTATGTTTGAAATATGTTCAGAGCAAACTAGAAAACAGGCAACATATATACAAATACTTTAATTCCACGTCAATTATAGCAAAATAAAATAAAAATATACTTTCAGGGAAAACAAGCGCCATCTAGCGGAATACTTTGCTTAGCGATACGAAACATTCAACCTTAAGAATTTTGCTTAAAATGGCCCAATCAAAGAGGTTAAGTTCGGAAACAGTCCCGTAAACCTATTGCGAGAAATTGCTCGTCTGTTTTTTTTTACTAAAACCAAGAAAATATTTTCTAGTGTCTCTATGGAGTATTTGTAAATAGCGCAATCTGAAATTGCACTATTTATCATAACTTGATTACATACCTACTAAAATGTGCCATCAATCGTGATCACCAATAACCTTGCTTATTCTCTGAGTATGTTCATCTGCATCGCTCAGTGAAAGGTTAGCCTTGGCACATGTTCTTTGCATGTCAAGTTTAACAATACTCGACTAGTATCCGGGCACCAATGGTCAGTAGCGTAGCAAGGGGGGGGCGGAGGGGCACACCGCCCCGGGTGCCATCTTTAGAAGGGCGGCAAAATTGGGTAAAAAATCATGTGCGGTCACTTGCGGTCGGTTAGACAATTAATTTTTTCAAGAAATTAGCTCTTACCCACTTGCACATTTAAGAGGCTATAGACGCTTTCTTCATACAAACGTAGTCGACTGTTTCCTCCCTGGATAATGACACTATACCAAATATTTATTTGTTGCATATAACTAATAACTGCCATGACCATGTCCCTATGTTTTTTTTTTGTTTTTTCAAACAGTTAACTACGTTTGTATGGAGGGAGCGCCGGTACTCTTTCACCTTAAATGTTCCTCCCGCCCAATACAGTTGTTGCAAATCGCGAGTCGCTCCGCATCCTTACATTTTTTCGATATAAATATTTTGCGCTCAATTCTTTCTTATCATTACGTTTTTCTCAAAAACACCAAAATTATTAAATTTATGACGTCAAAAGGGTCGCAAATTGCCAAAATTATTATTTTTATGATGTCAAAAAAGCGGCAAATTGTCAAGATTATTATTTTTATGACCCCAAAAGGGTGGCAAATTGCCAACATTTTTTTTGTGACCTTAAAAAAGGCCACAAATTGTTAACATGATTATTTTTATGACGTCAAAAGGGCGGCAAATTATGACTCTCCCCCGGGCGACAGTATCTCACGCTACGCCACTGCCTATGGTAATGTGGAGATGTCACGTTTTGTCGACAATAATATCACTGATTTTAAAGCTGCAATTATAAGATTGTTTTGGTTATAATTCTTTTTATCATATCAATTCATGAGTTGATAGACTTTGAAATTCTTAATCAGAACATTCAAGTCCTGATCAAGTTGAAAACATTCTAATATTAGCAATTTTGAAGCTCTACGGTGGGTAGGCAATTTTGTTGCTGGATTGTACATAAAAAATATAAGTGTATATACACGACTAGCTGCGGCCCACGGTTTCACCCGCAGGTAAGGGACTTACCTGCGTCCCGTGGGAAATTAAAAATGAAAAGTAGCCTATAGCCTTCCTCGATAAATGGACTATCCAACACAAAAAGATTTTTTCAATTCGAACCAGTAGTTCCTGAGGTAAGCGCGTTCAAACAAACTCTTCAGCTTTATAATATTAGTATAAATGAATTGAGAACTTCTTCCTTTGTTTTGTTTTAAGTCATTAAAAACCCGCGAGATGTTCATAGTGGTTGACGCACTCGAATCAAACATTCTGTATTAAGGATCCCCTGTTCGACGGGTTCAACTCATGGACGCACGTGGCTAAAATTATAGCTATTTCACCTTACACTGTTTAGGAAAAGGAAAGGCTCAGTAAAGAGCAGTATAAAGATATTACGCATACAACAATTTCAGCGTCAGAACACAGCCACACACTACATTACATAAACACGTTCGGGCTCGCTTCGGTCGTTACCGCCGCGCGACTCGGCGCGACACATCACACACACAGTGACAACAAACTTACGGAACTGCGCGAGTGTAAACACCGCGTGCTCGGCTTGCGATCGGTGCGGTGGTGAGCGCCGCCGTGCGAATGTGTACAATCAACGGTCAAAAGTCCACCGCCATCGTAACGTTTACAATCCTGTGCAGCACTATTTGAACATTATGTAACCTGTGGATCGAACCCACATCGGTTGGTGTAGCGGGTGGCGGTTTATACCACTCGGCCAACTAAAGACAGCTAACATGTTGAAAATAAAAAACTTGAGAGGTGTCAAGGGACACCCGGATGGAACGAAGTTCCTTTCGATGAATTAGTGAATAAATTGTAATTTTTTTTAATAATCGTCGCGACACCACACTGTTCAATGCGAAATAGAAAGACGAAACGAAAATAACTGGCTAGCAAGCCAGTTATTTTCGTTTCGTCTTCTATGCAAAAAGTGTCGTTACAACTTTTAGTCTTAATTTTTTCCGTCTAGCCTCCTTTCGCAACGCGCGCGCGTGTCACTCTGAGTACCTTTAATTATTAGACAGATAAAAACGAGACAAAACCGTCTCCATGGTCTTATCAATTTTTGAAGTGAAAACTTCTTTAGGCGCATTGAGCACTATTTTACCAGAGAAGAAAAATCATGAAAGTCGCGCCATCGTTCATTTCATCAAAATCGGTGTAACAGTGTTTAGGTGTTGCGAATAAATCAAACAAACATAGCATGGTTGCTCACATCCCCGCCCCGTCGTCGCGCGTTCCTCTACTTTCAAATTCTATGACTCAAACTACCAGTACGTACGTTTTACCTGTTTTGTAAGTTCGAAATTTGAAAAAAAAAACCTAAAATAGAGGGAACATCACAGAGCTCAGTAAAAATTCTCGATGTTCTGTCTATTCTACAGGCATTAAATTATTATCTATGTCAAAAGTTGGATAGGCATTCTAATTTTAAATTGGTGATGAATGATATTTTGATTTCCTATATACACAGAATACATAATAGTTACTATGTACTATGTAGTAATAGTTACTAATCGGCCCTTTATAATATGTAATAATAATAAAAAAAAAACAACATACAGACGAATTGAGAACCTCCTCCTTTTTTGAAGTCGGTTAAAACTTATTACACAAAACGGACTTATTTTTATGCTAATTCAAAAGTCCGAAACCATACGAAATAAATCCATAATGATCCATAAATTATATTAGTGTAGACGTCGGAAGTGAACCAGTAAATTGCTGTTTTATTCATTTGAATCAGACATTTTGTTTTGAAGTTATCACGAGTTTAGGACCGGACGCGTTCTATCCGCGTCTCGCCTACTGGAATGGGAGTTACGCGGGTGAAACCGCGGAGCGCTGCTAGTTAGGTATGAAGACAATCTGCGACCCGTTCGCGCCACGCGACACGCCGACCGCCAGGCACGAGCGCCTACCCTACCAAAATCAGGAACAATTTTTAACCGACTTCAAAAAAAGAGGAGGTTCTCAATTCGTCGCGTATATATTTTTTTTTATGTATGTTCGCGGATTACTCGAGGACGCCTGGACCGATTTGGAAAATTGTTTTTTATCAAACAAAAACTGATTTTTAGAAAGTTAGGGTACAAAACTAGTGTACCACTTTGTGTCAAAAATAATTAGTGAAAGAATAGATTTTATCGCGGGCCTTGGGCGCGGCGACCGAATCAAGAAATTCCGTAACGAAAATAAAACCTAACTCCCCCGACAAATGACGGTTATTTACGGACGACTACTGACGGACGATTATTAACGGACGACTATTGACGGACGAATATTGACGGACGACTATTGACGGACGACTATTGACGGACAACAAATGTCGGACGACAAAAACGGACGATAATTAACGGATGACTATTGACAGATGACAAATGACGGACGACAAATGTCGGACGACAAATGTCGGACGACCAAAAACGGACGACAAATGTCGGACGACAAAAATGGACGACAAATGACGGACGACACTAGACGGACGACAAATGACGGACGACAAATAACGGACGACAAATGTCGGACGACAAAAAACGGACGATAAATAACGGACGACTATTGACGGACGACAAATGACGGACGACAAAAAACGGACTACAAAAACGGACGATAAATAACGGACGACTATTGACATGCAATATTGATGCACGATGCAATAGCTTTACCGCGGCAGTCCCGAGTGCCACATGTTTTTTTTTTTTGCAAATAATCGTCGCGACACCACACTGTTCAAAGCGAAATAGAAAGACGAAACGAAAATAACTGGCTTGCTTTCTATGCAAAAAGTGTCGTTACAGCTTTTGGTTTTTAAGACATTTCAAAGTGATCTATGTATATATACATAAGCATCGAAATAGTCGTATCTAGTCACCATAACACAAGCCTAGTTGCGCCTAGTCACCATAACACAAGCCTAGTTGCGTCTAGTCACCATAACACAAGCCTAGTTGGGTCTAGTCACCATAACACAAGCCTAGTTGGGTCTAGTCACCATAACACAAGCCTAGTTGGGTCTAGTCACCATAACACAAGCCTAATCGTGTCTAGTCACCATAACACAAGCCTATTTGAATTAAAAAATGCGAAATAGAAATGAAAATATCTGGCTTGCTTTCTATAAGAGAGAGAGAGACAGACAGAGAAACATGCGCACGCCGCACGGCTTACAATAGCTTACTATAGCAAAAAGTGTCGTTGCAAATTTTCGTGAGATTTTTTTCCGTCTACCCCCTTTCACAAGGCGCGATATGGAACTATCGTTCCAAAAAATGTTTACGTTGACGTTTTTTGTTTTTATGTATATTTTGATCTTAGTTATTATACCTATTATAGCAAATATAAATTACACAACTAAAAAAAATAGACAACAGGGTACATAGTAGGTACATACTCGACACTCGTACTTGTGACTTTATTTTATACTATGTAGTGATAGTGAAAAAGAGAACCCTCAAACGGTACAAGAGTTACGCAACTTGTACGTAAATATTGCGGTAGGTAATTAGCGCTGTGCAATTTGTATTTGGCGCGAACGATATGACCTTCACGGTATGACACGAGCCGAAATGACACGTGAAATTCACCAGCTAGGTAGGTAGGTACTCGTTCGTCGTCGGTTCGTAGTATAAACTGTTTTTATTGGATGCGAGATTCAGATAATAGTTAACTATTGGTTGGCAAAATCACTGTCACTTGTCTTCATTGGTCCCCGTGCGACTTTGACAAACATTACGACTATTTGTCGATAGCATCACACACACATTGAATGCTAAATCGTTACGTATACATTGCTGGTAAAGCCAGTTATACAAAAGTATTCGTGAAGCTATAGCGCGCATTGGATTACATCTCCCCCCGCTACCCGCGTGACGGGGTGTTACTCTAGAGGTGAAAGGTAACGATGTTTTGAACAAAATACAGGCTGGGAAATTTTGTAAACAGACCTTTCGAATTTAGAAAAATACGAAAAATCTGCAATATGAATCCTTTGAAAGTTAAGTTATTTAAACTAATTGATAAATTTACTACATGATGTAGGTTTCTTATTTGATATTATATTTCTCCCGGCGTAGCTATTTTACCCGTGAAATGCGCATTATTTTTACTGAAAATACTGAAGTTTTGATGGCTATAATTTCCAAATTAAATATAATTTGTCTATTTCGTCGCCTACATGGGCTAGATATAGACTTGTTATGTAGATTTAACTTTTGTTTTTTCGAATGCCATAAAGAATAAATGGATAACACTCTAAATTAATTTGTATGGAAACACGATCGACCAGCAGCACCTTAAGTTCTATTTAACTTATTTCAAGCTTGTGTTTGTTTTTACCCAACTCTAAAAAAAGGAGGAGATTCTCAAATCGTCTTTTTTTA
The DNA here is from genome assembly GCA_907269075.1 of Idaea aversata. Classification (NCBI taxonomy): domain Eukaryota; kingdom Metazoa; phylum Arthropoda; class Insecta; order Lepidoptera; family Geometridae; genus Idaea; species Idaea aversata. The sequence goes on from OU026103.1 coordinate 6,729,827, forward strand.
AGGTTCCGAACCCGGGAAAAAACAGGAAACTACATAAATATTCTAAAATTGAATCCGTACTAAAATTAAAACACTAATTAAGTATAAAATTTTTATTAATTTTCTTAAAAAAATAAGAAATATAAAAATCTAATGTAGGTATAGTTAATTGGTTTCACAATTTATACGACCTTATTAAAGGTCATTAGTAAGAACTATCTTGGAATCTGTTTTTATTAACACGCTCAAGAGTTCCGGGTAATTAAAGAATTTTGAACACGATTTTTAATTTACGATGTGTAAACTACGATGTGCTAATAAAATATGAAAACGTGATTCTATAATAATACCTAGGTAAGTTATTGTTTATTAATTTGAAATTTACGATTAAATTACTTAATCATAAAAGTTAAGAAATTACACAAATAATTTATTAAATACTCAGATATTATAGGAATAAACTACACATTACTTAGGTTTTAAAATGATAGAGTTCAAAGAGGTCCGGACATTTAGTATGAATGGGAACTTGGCATCCTGTTTTTTTTAGCGCGGTGCATTTTGGCCCCTCATGCCAATCGTTAAAGGGCATTATGGCGAACAAATAATGCCTTTAGGTACACCTGACCGCTAAAGCGTTTCGGAAACGGAATATTTAACATAACGTGTTTTCCTATGTTTTCCAAAAATGCGTCATCATTTCGAGACCCATACCTATCGATAGAGGGCATTACGGCGAACAAATTATGCCCTTGCTCCGGACCGCTGAAGCGTCTCCGAAACGGGATATTCAAAAAAACTCATTGTTACCGAGTATTTCCAAAAGTGCGCAGTTCACTTTGAGATTTATTCCTACCGATAGAAGACATTACGGACAAATAATGCACACCGAAAAAGGGGATATATTACCAAATGTGTTGTCCTATGATTTTCCAAAAATGCGCCGTCATTTTGATACCCATACCTACCTATCGATAGATCAAAAACTACTTTTAAATTCTCGCCTCCGGGACAGGGGGTTTGATCCGCGTTCCGGGGCATTCCTGGCGCAAAGGCTGTCGATAGCGGTTCACCGGGGTATAACGCTGCTTGCATATTGTCCAGCTTTGTCCAGCTTTGCTTTGAGGGGTTTGTTTGATTAGGTTTAGTTTTAATTTTTCATTTTGTTATTGTTTTATGTACTTACCTATTTTTGTGATTGTTTTAATGTGAATAAATGAAAAGATATCTGTAAAATCTCTAAAGTAGATTTTGAATAAATTATTTATCCAAATACAGTAGGTAGGAACGTTAAAATACATCAAAATAGATAATGTAGTAACAAACGACAATCAGATAAAGAACAATGTCTTTACTAAATTAATTATCATTATTTCAACCTTGAACAGTTTATTAACCACAGTGGGTTAGTAATACATTAAGTAATTGAAACTTACACAACTTTAGTCAACTTTCTACGTTCGATACACTTATTACAATGCGTTTCAACAGTGGCGAAAGAATCGGGCCCTCAATCCCTCTTTCCGCGTTACTTGAACTTATATTGGTCTTCAAAGGGATCCGGAAATTTAGTAAGGGAGCTTGGCATAGTGTTTTTTTTTGCGCTATGAACTCTACGCTACGCTTTTTTTTTCTCTTTTTCTTTTATGCTCCTCTCTTTTTAAAACTGGTTAGAGGGCCCCCAGCGCTCCGGGGCCCTAGTGCACCAGCTTGCCCTACGATAGTTACGCCACTGCGTTTCAACAAGAATATTTCATTAGGACATAAAGATGGTCAAAGGAAAAGAGGAAAAAGAGGGTCGTTCTGCGGGACACAACTAAATGGTTCGAGTTTTATAATGCCACTGACAACAGGAAGAACCATATCATTTATCTATACCAATATTATAAAGAGGAAATATTTTATTGTTTGTTTGCATTGAATAGACTTTGAAACTACTGAACCGATTTTTATTAAACTCGGTATGAAGATACATTGATTCATAAGGTTTACGTTTAACGTCTACCCTACGCTCAGCGGTCCCCCTGTCAAGAACTATCTCACGATTAACGGCTCTCCTGGATTGAGGGAGCAGCTAAACGCAAATTCAAATTAGTTTGGAAGATCTTGCGGCCCCTATGCTCCCTAGGGGAGATGTTAAGCGCTGAACTGTTTTAGATTTTTTCAATCTCATCGGTCCCCTAGTCCAAGGAAATGTGAGTAACATAGGCTACGTTTTATTCCGATATGCTACGGGATCGGGACTACTAGGTGGTGATAGTTTTGATATAAGTACCTAATATAGACACAAAATATTACAGTAAGTCAGTCTCCCTGTCAAAATTTATTTCACGTCAATCGTTGAACAGTGTTAGATTTTTCCAAGCTTATCCATCCCCCAACTCCAAGCTGTGGTCCAATTAAAAAACGATCTTCGAAATGAAAATAAAAAAAAAACTGGTTGCCTGTAAAGTCGGTATACGGGCGAAAGTTTTACGTGACAACAACTGTGCTCGAGTGGAAGGGACGCGTGCCTTTCACTTTTTATGTCTGTCTCTCTCGCTCTTAGGCGGGCTAACCATGCCCGCGTGCCTCTCACTCGCTCTCATTGTGAGCGCATAACGTGAGCGGAGCGTAACGCAGTTTCTTGAAGTGTCACCCGGCAAACCAATTTATAAGACGTTGTCACGTCAAAACGATCGACATCAGCGACATAATGGCAGGTAACTGTCAAAATGACAGATGTCAAAGTTTCATGTATAATAATTGCTATCATGTGACGAATCATAACGTGAGAATCTTAATGATTATAGTTTTATGTCATGGAATATCATAAGCACGCAATTTAGATATTAATTGGTACATCAAACGGAAATTATTATAGTCATTTTCATGTTGAATACGATTAACTTAGATGACGGAATACCTACCTACCTACTTATATAGGTTAATTGCTTATAGAATACAAGAGATCTTTGTCATTTTGTTTTTATGTTAGAAAAACTTTATTTTCTGTAATGTGTAGGAACCATTGACATAATAATACTCAACCCAAAATAACAATATGACTAAGATTACATATTGATGTTTTAAAATGTACACAGAAATAAGTTTCCTGAAGCAATATAAATATTGCAGAACATTGCACACGTCGCCATTTAGCCCCAAGCTAACTAGACTTGTGTTATGGGTGCTAGACAACTGATATACTACTTATATACTTTTGTAAATATATACATATAATACATAGAAACACGACGACGACTTCTGTGGCGCGTCGGGCGAACACCCGACTGCGACGCAGAAGGTTGCGGGTTCGATTCCCGCCGGGAACAAGTATTTATGCTAACCATAAATTCTTGTTTCTGGTTCTGGGTGTTTCCTATATGTATAATATGTATATATTTACAGAACAAAAAAAAAAAAAAAAAAAAAAAAAAAAAAAAAAAAAAAAAAAAAAAAAAAAAAGTATGTAAGTAGTTTATCCGATATCTGGCACCCATAACACAAGCATTAAGTTGCTTAGCTTGGGGCTGGATGGCGATATGTCCTGAAATATTTATTTATTTATTAAAAAAAAAAAAAAAAGAGAGAAAAAAAAAGATAGAAACATGCAACCTTAACACAATTAACAATAAATCTAAGCATAAATATTTGCCTGAGGCGGTAATCAAACACGCAACCCTGTATTTGGCAGCCTGGCATCGTGACTATTGTGCCAACTGGGTCTTCTCCAGACACTAGAGAGAGAAAATTGTTTTTGGTGTTAGTAACAAAATCTTAAAATGATAAGCAATACTCTTAATTTAAAAGCAATATTCTTATATTTTCAAGAACATAACTAAAACCAAGAATTGTATCTTTAGCGTCTACAGAGACAGGATAATTTCTTCCCACAGACAACTTATCATCCTCTGATAGTATAATAACAAGGTTTCAATATCATAACACCTAGATTCACACAGATTTTTCTCAACACTTGTATGCAATATTAATAAAAAAAACTGGAACAAAGTGGTTCACATAGGGCTGACGTGATGATTGGTGGTAAGGATAAAACGTTAACGGTACCTATATGCATATTTTCTTTTAAGCTATTGTATAGATTTTATCGCGGGCCTCGGGGGGCGAATCAAGAAATTCCGTAACGAAATAAACCTAACACCCCCGACAAATGACGGACGATTATTAACGGACAACTATTGACGGACGACAAATGGCGGACGACAAATGGCGGACGACAAATGTCGGACGACAAATGTCGGACGAGAAATGGCGGACGACAAATGGCGAACGACAAATGTCGGACGACAAAAAACGGACGACCATTGACGGACGACTATTGACATGCAATGCACGATGCAATAGCTTTACCGCGGCAGTCCCCGAGTACCACACGTTTTTTTTCTTAAACTTATTTGGATATGTGTACTTGTTTACACTATTTTCTAGATGTTTAAACACCTCACTCATTCATCTTTGTGGTTGCCTCGATCTTGGGCCGCTCTTAGTGCCACTCTAGGATATCATCACTACATAGTATAAAACGAAGTCGCTTTCTCTGTCCCTATTTCCTATGTATGCTTAGATCTTTAAAACTACGCAACGGATTTTGATGCGGTTTTTTTTTAATAGATACAGTGATTCAAGAGGAAGGTTTATATGTATAATACATGCATAATATAGTCGTGCGAAGCCGGGGCGGGTCGCTAATTTTACTACATTTAAGTTTTTTGTTTGAGTATTTTATAGAGGTACATTTATTATTATTATTTAATCGTTATTTTTTGTGTTTTTTATGGTGAAGTTATGTTAGGTTAAGTTAATAGGTTTAATAAAATTTAATTTATTTTAATATAGGTACCTAACTTATTCTCATTTCTATGCGCACGAGTTGTGCTGAGTTACTTTATCGGGTTTAAAGCATGCCAGTTAGCGGATTGCTATTCTATAAGTATACAATCACTATCATCACTACATAGTTTAAAACTTACACTTGCCTACTATACTCCCAGAGATTCAATGTATCTTCAAACCACGTTTTATCAAAATTCGACCAGTAGTTTTGAAACCAAACAAAAATTATAGTTTATTTTATAATATTACTAGCGACCCGGCTTCGCACGGCTATATTATGCATGTATTATACATGTAACCTTCCTCTTAAATCACTCTATATACCTAATAAAAAAACCGCATCAAAATCCGTTGCGTAGTTTTAAAGATCTAAGCATACATAGGGACATAGGGACGGCGAAAAATGACTTTATTTTAAACTATGTAGTGATTCTACTGTACGTGTGTATGTCACTGAACTCCTCATAAACGGCTAGACCGATTTGAATGATTGTTTTTTATGTGTTTGGAGTGCGCCCTGAATGGTTTAGATTCTCAAATCAGCCCGGTTTATTTCAATAGTATAATACAACATTTGCCGGGACAACTAGTCATTTATATTTTAGTCGTAAAGGCCAAAACTGAGTCCGCGAGTATCTCAAACTTTAAACCCATTTGCAACGAGATCAAGTTATATCCTTTCACTATCATTACCCAATATTATAACCTACAGCATTAATACAATCACGTTCGTTGTTTACCTACGAAACTGTGACGCAAAAACTGCGCAAACACAAGTTTTTCTCGTATACTTGTTACAAAAAACACTACCGTGTAGTGAAGACAGATACATAAATATAGTCTGGGTTAAGGTTGTTTCATATGTAACGGGATGAAACCTCTGACGGAACGGGGAGTTGACGAACAGTCACATTACCAATTAGCTGAACCTCGCTGCTCATTCGCATATCTGTAAAAAATATAGTATTTACCTATTGTGTTATTTTTTTCACACGCTTTATTATTATATTGTAAGTATAGTATATTGTTTAAAAAAAACAGAATCAGGTAACATTACTTTACAACCTTACAGATTTGCGAGTGAGCTCTAGGTTACGTGGGGTTCAGCTAATTGGTAATGTGACTGTGAGTGTTCGTGGTCTTTAAACATAATATGTAACGTGATTTTTCCCGTGCCGGACGGTATGTGACAATTTCTTGACATAGTTTCATAGAAAAATTTCACGTCCCGTCCGGCACGAGAACAATCCCGTTACGTATGCAGCGCCTTAAGAGAGCGATGTTAGCAGAATGCTAGATATTTCGAGTTTCATTCCGAAGGTAGGCGGTTCGAATCCCGGCTGGCTGTACACCAATTTTTCTTACAAAATTATATGCGTTAATTGACATTGCTCTAACGGTGAAGACAAACATCGTGAAGAAACGTGGCTTAGTTAGCTCCAGGCGTATTAACGGGTCTTTTCTCTGGACACGGTGGACTGAGTTGAGAAGGTAATATAAGTGCTGAACTGCTAAACAAGTCTTCTCCATCCTTCTGCAAAAAGGACCCAACTAAAGAGGATACGTTCCTGCTGATCAAAACTTTCTGGTAAAACTAGTTTGTCAAAAAGGAATAAATTTCCTAGAGGTCTACTTAACGCTAAACAGCCCGTATACAAATACTAGTAGGTCTGCGCAATGTCTGTAGGTAATATATTATCTACTGGTTTTTATGGGTATTTTAAACGATGAAGTCATAACGGATCTGTATGATTTAAAAGGCTTTAGACAAACTTGACCGCCCGCTTGACCATAAAAAAGTCTTAAATTTTTATTATGGAAACCAAAAAACCAAATACGAATGTAACGTCATAAATCATAAAACAAAGTCGCTTTCCTGTCTGTACCTACCTATGTATGGTTAGATCTTTGAAGCGGTTTTTTTAAATAGATAGAGTTAAGAAAAAGGTTTCAGTACTTACATAATACAAAACTACGCGAACGAAGTCGCGGGCAACAGCTAGTACATCATAATATGTAACGGATATTGTTAATTCAACCTTTTTTGTTCTTTGGCACCGCTAAACAACAACAGACTAACAAGCAGCAGTGCTTAATACTCAGTACTCGCACTCTATCTAGCACGCCCAAGATTTCAAGATAAATCTAACAAATCGTACACTCATCGCAAAAAAATTAAGCATTTTTAAACGAGAATTTCCTATCTCAGAATCCCATCCCATCTTCAGATTTACGTCATGAGAAGACCTAAAGAGTATGTGGTCAAACAAGCCCTAAGCCTCCCTGAACGCAAAAGAGGCAGAGGTCGCCCCTCGTCGACATGGTGGACCAGCATGAACTGTCTGGCGAAGAAGGATGGACTATCAGACCAGACAACCCAGGACAAGATGTTCTAACGCCATCAAATTAGGAGAGCCCACCCCATCTAAAGTGGGAAGAGGCAAAGGAGAAGAAGAGAAATGAGAATTTCCGATAATGTATTTCAACTTCATAGTATCTTTAATTAATCTTACTAATATTATAAAGAGAATTTGATTGTTTGTTTGAATTGAATAGGCTCCGAAACTACTGGACCGATTTTAATAAAACTTGGATTGAGGATACATTGATTCATTAGGAGTAAAATAGGCTACTTTTTATGCCGATATTATCACGCGATAGGTACTTACGCGAGTGAAACCGCAGGGTGAATAATATAAATAAAAATCAAATATAAACCGTGGGAGTCATACAGCATAGTTCATAGAAGTTTCATTGTCATAGAGTTAGTGCTAGGGTTTCCAATATCGAGATCCCGAGATCCCGAATTATTGAGATCCCGCTTGTTATGAACACGTGGTCCGCCTGCTCAGTCCGACCGATCGGACGAAGTGAACTTTTTTTATTTTTGGTTCGATTTAGGAGTCGGACTATGAGGTTATTTAATATACTATGCAATATACAAAATTTATGAAAAAAAAATAACAAAATAGGTAATAGACAGGTTACAGATACGCGAATGAGCTCTGGGTCACGTGGGGTTCAGCTAATTGATAATGTGACTGTACATATATATTGTTTGCTAGAGCATAGTTTAAACCCCGCCATAACAAGATACAAAGTAGTTTGGCTGACTTTTAGCCTTTCTTATTGACAAACGCAGGATACCGTTATACCGGGATCCCGCACCAATGAAAATTCTTGATCCCGCTGGTACCGAGATCCCGCAAAATCATGCGGGATTGGAAGCCCTAGTTAATACCTTACATACCGGTACCGTCTTGTGAGCTACATTCATCATGTTTTTGCTACTAGCTATGAAACAATGGGTTGGACTTGTTTTATTTCCCTATAGAAACACGTTTAGTTATGTTGATCTTTATCATTAACTAGCTATTCCCTGCGGCTGTGAATGCGTGATCCTCTAGTTAATATCTATACTAATATTATAAAGCTGAAGAGTTTGTTTGTTTGTTAGAACGCGCTAATCTTAGGAACTCTCTTCTTTCTCCTAGCCTTATCCCATTATTTGGGGGTGGGCTCTCCTAGATAGGTACTCTTCGCCAGGACACACGGTCCTGGGTCGTCTTTGTCGATATGTCGGATTTTTTTATGTCTTTATTAATGGTTGCTATCCACGTTTGGCGGGGTCTATCTTACGAACTACAGATTCGAATTGAAAAAATAGTATATAATTTTTGTTTTGGATAGTCCATTTATCGAGAAAGACTATAAGCTACTTTTTATCTACGTCATATTCCCGCGGGATCGGGAGTTACGTGGGTGAAACCGCGGAGCGCTGCTAGTCTATAGATAAAAAAATTGTATAAAAAATGGTTGCCTGTAAAGTTGGTTTACGGACGATAATTTTACGTCATAACGTCTTAAGAACTCTTTTGTTTCGTTGTCTTTACCATTTTGCATACTTCATACGTTGCTATGATTACCTTGTCAATAATATGACGTTGCTATGAAATGGTCCTTGTTAATAACATGACGTTACTATGGAGCAATTACGTCATCTTTTTTCGGAATGCAGATGTTCCATCAATTTATTAGACGTTATCACGTCAAATTTTTAGAAAATTTAGGCCTTACGTGGACATAATCGCGGGCAAAAGCTAGTAATTCCATACAGAATCAATAATCGATATACAATGCAAATATGATACCTACACGACGTTATACATAACGTATAACTCGTTTTTCTCTGACCTCAGTTGCGTAAACGCATGCATAAAAGATGTGCATTGAAGGTCGGTAAAAAATCGTAATGCGATCTGAACATCGTGTTCAATGGTACCATTACATAATAAGGTTTTATTGAAGGAAATACTGCGTTTGTTGTGTTATAAATAGGTGAGATTGATAAAAAGTTTAACGGAGGAAGATAGAACGGAGGAAGCACCTTGGAATGTACTTGTAGTTAACTATTACTTAAGAGGAAGGGTACCGGGGGCTATTTCCATACAAACTATTACAAACATAGTCGAGTGTTTTCTCCCTGGATAATGACACTAGAGCAAATATTTTTGGTGCATAAAAGTTATAACTGCCATGACCATGCCCCTAATTTTTGTTTTTTTTTTTAATTTTTTTAAATTTTATTTTCTATGATAATTAGAAAATTAAAAAAAAAACATAGGGGTATAGTCATGGCAGTTATAGGTTTTATGCACCAAAAATATTTGCTCTAGTGTCATTATCCAGGGAGGAAACAGTCGATTATATACGTTTGTATGGAGAGCGCGCAGGTACCCTTTCACCTTAATAGTTGGTGGTTACTACTTTGGAGTTTTCATAAATAGGTACTCATTAGTGTTGCCGTTCGATAGTCGACTGTCAATAGCTATGTAGCTAAATGAGCATTTTGAGTCTACATTGTACAGTCGGAATACCAATTAGCTGAACCCCACGTGACCCAAAACTCACTAACACATCTGTAAAAATGTAGTAGGTATTTACCTACCTTCGAATATGCATTTAATTACTTTTAATAGTCAATGTATTGTAAATAGTTGTTAAGTATCTAAAATATTGTAGTTTTGCATGCTTACTTACTCGCACACCAGACAAATCTTAGTGATTTTTGGTGTTTCAAATGTTTTTTTACGTTATCTAATAGTTTAAATAAACAATAAATAAAAATTTTGTTATTTTTACAGAAACAGGTAACATTAGTTTCCAACCTTACAGATGCGAGTGAGCTCTGAGTCACGTGGGGTTCAGCTAATTGGTATTCCGACTGCACACACTTTTGCTCCAGACTGTACGTCATATTTTAGCAAATGTGAAAATTCTAATAATCACTCATATTAATTTAATCACTGGGCCATCGAAACGTATAGTAGTAAATTTTTGTTTACGTTTGAAAGGCCCAAGGTCGATTCATTTTGGTCCTTTCAGACTAAATACCCCATTAAATGAGTAAAACAAAAAATAATCAAATTGTTAGTGCGTCACTAATACTACCTATTTATAGTTTTTAAAATATTTAAAATTGTTGTAACCTTTTGATTCATAGTGTTATAATATTCCGTGGCGTAGAAAACTAATTTCCATTTAAAAAGAAACAAATTAGTATTATTTAACATACTTAAGTGGCAAGGTTGAGGATCTATGTCAAGAGTAGTCAGTGATCTTTTTTTAATAGAATTTCTGATGAAGGTTAATAATTTAAAAAGATATGACATTGAAAAGTCATTCCTTTTCTTATTTTCGAGGTAAAATTATATGATTTATCATAATTGTAACGGAACTAATGAGTTGAAATAAGTTGGTAAGTAATTGGTTAGTTCGTTGTTTGAAGTAATGTAATTTTATCCAATTATTGCTAACTAGCGGCCCTCTCTGGCTTCGCACGGCTATATTATGCATGTATTATACATATAAACCTTCCTCTTGAATCACTCTATCTATTAAAAAAACCGCATCAAAATCCGTTGCGTAGTTTTAAAGATTTAAGCATACATAAGGACATAGGGACAGAGAAAGCAACTTTGTTTATACTATGTAGTGACTATGTAGTGATTTGTTTTATTTTGAGACAAAAAGATAAGATAAGATCATTTATTCGCCGGAATACATAGCATAAAGGTCTTACAAAACATATTAGAACATGTATTCGTTCCGCAAGCAGACGTGCAAATGTTAAAAATAATATAAATTACATAATGTCAAATATCAAATTAATAAATAATAATGTCAAAAAATAAAAACTCTATTTGTATTTTCCTACTACTAAATGATTACTGTTTTATAACTTTATTGAACGAATTACCCGAATCTCAATTTTGGAATTTTACAATATAATTTATAAAAGTGCGAGTGAGATTCGCGGAGTGCTTCGTCGGTCCGCCCGCGAGGCGACCGCCCGATCGGGCGGACCGCACAAAATAATAAATCCAAGGGGCAGACCGCCCGATTGTAATTTATACCTACTTATTTTAATAGCTTACTCAGATTTAGTACAGTTAGCAACAAAATCGGTTTACTAAATTTAATAAAAACTAAAGACTGGAGTTATGAATTAAAAAACCGCTGGATCTTTACTCAATGAAAAAGGACATGGTAATCCTTTGTGATGACCCTTACGTAAAGCCTTTTTATCAGTTATTTACGCTGCATGTCGATTATGGAGTACAAAATCCCATAATAATGTAGTAAGTACCTCTTAAGCTGTGGAAGATGTATTTCCTACACCAAAATATAGAGTTGCCTCTTTCACTTTGTAAGATGTTTGTGGAGAAAAAAGTCTAAACTTGTGAAAAAGCACATAAAAAACCAGTCAGATTACTTTCAACTCTCTTTCTCTACCCTTGCAGTGGTATGGTAGTTACCAATTTAACTTGACCCATATTTCGTTTGGGCGCCTATACAAGGTCAAGTTAAATTGATCCAACTATATATGTATGGGGACACCATTTAATTTTCAACTTTTTTTTTTTTTTTTTTTTTTTTTTTTTTTTTTTTTTTTTTTTTTTTTTTTTTTTTTTCCTTTATTTGTGCTGTACGAGTTTGCTTTTGCCAAACTTCGTGATCCTAGGTCAACGGGAACTATCATAAGATATAGGTTTTCGACCCAAAACCTGTAGGGTTCTTCCGGTTAACCTGGAAATGTCAATTTTGGTTTAAACCAAGGTCTTACAGCAGAAGTAAAGGAAAAATTCTGAAATATAAAAAAGTTGAAAATTAAGGTCAATTTTGGTACTTACAAGTTTTTGCGAAAATGTAAATTTGCCCATATCTTTTAATCATCTTGACTCAAGACCTCGATTTTTATACACCTAATATAGACCTCAGTATCTGGTTTGAATTTCAACTTGCTAGATCCACCAATTCCTGAGAAAATCGGTGGTAACACATATAGACAGAAAGACGAGCAAGAAAGTGATCTTTTAAGGGTTCCTTTTCTTAGCTTTTGAGGTACGGAACCCTAAAAATGTGCAGATTTGGCTCATTTGCCACAAACCTCAGTCAGTGATGGGTGGTTGTATATAATGGCTCGAAGTCCAATCAATCTGGAAGTCTCTAAATTAAGTGACTATTTTGTAGATTAATTATTGATACAGAAAACATCATTTTTAGGGTTCCGTACCCCAAAAAGGTAACCCTCATAAGATCACTTTCTTGTCTGTCTGTCTGTCCGTGTGTCATCACTGATTTTGTCAGGAACGAGTGGACCTAGCAAATTGAAATTCATACCAGATACTGAGGTTTATAGTCTCTATTAGGTGTAAAAAAAATCAAAATCCTGAGTCAACATGATAAAAAGATATGGGCAAATTTTCATTTTTGCAAAAACTTGTAAGTACCAAAATTTACCTTAATTTTCAATTTTTTGTATTTCAGATTTTTCCCTTTACTTGTGCTGTAAGATCTACCAAAACCAAAATTGACAATTTCAGGTCAACTGGAAGTACCCTATTGAAAGTTTTCCTTTATGTGTGCTGTAAGACCTTGCTTTTAGCCAAATTTCGTAAATCTAGGTCAACGGGTACTACCATATTGGTTTTCGACCCAAGACCTACAGTACACATAAAGGAAAAATTACAATAAATTAAATAGTTGAAAATTAAAGAGTATACCCATACGTATACATAGTTAAACTAATTTAACTTGAGCCTTACATTATAAGGGCGCCCAAACGAAACAGGGGTCAAGTTAAATTGGTAGCAACCGTACCACTGCAAGGGTAGAGAAAGAGAGTTAAAACTAATGTACGGCGCGCGAGTACGACTCGCACTTGACCGTTTTTTTTATTAGTTATTGGAATTGCAACACAGAACCACTAATATGGTTGAAATGTAAAATGAAAAATGTAGAAGGTAATTAATATCTATACGTTAAGTAATTTATTTAAGTTTATCTATTCATATTAACAGTTGAATAACGTGTGTACGAATGTACTTACTTAGGTACCTTCAGATTATTGTATTAAGTAGGTATACAATTTTCAAACCATTTTTTACTTTTATTTCATCAAATTATTTTGTTGCCGACTGTACTTTTATAGAAAAATAGGTATCAAATAAATTCGGGCGGAACGCGGAACGAAAATAATATATTTTTTGCAATACTGCGGTCCGCCCGATTCGGGCGTTCGCCTCGCGGGCGGACCGACGAAGCACTCGATTCGCGCTCGAAGGGTTCCGTAGCAATACCTATATTCTGTTTTTAGTATAGCAACAAAAATGCATAACTTGAGAATGTCAACTGTCTATCTAGTTATTACGGTTCATGAGATACAGCCTGGTGACGAACAGACAGACAGCTTAGTAATAGGGACCCGTTTTTACCCTTTGGTTACGGAACCCTAAAAGGCTACTGTTTATCCCGATATTCTCATGAGATCGGGATCTACACAGGTGAAACCAAAGAGTGCTGTTAGAAATTCATAATGAGAACCTCCTCCTTTTTTGAAGTCGGTTAAAAAGCGTTAGTAGTGCCCTCCCGTAGGTAAATCTTAAGAGGAAGGGGTACCGGGGGCTCTCTCCATACAAACTATGACAAACGTAGTCGACTGTTTTCTCCCTGGATAATGACACTAGAGCAAATATTTTTGGCGCATAAAACTTATAACTGCCATGACTATACTCCTATTTTTTAGTTTTTCTAATTCTATTTATTTATAGTATGTTCTAATTATCATAGAAATTAAGATTAAAAATAAATAAACAAAAATATTTGCTCTAGTGTCATTATCCAGGGAGGAAACACTCGACTACGTTTGTTTGGAGAGAGCGCAGGTACCCTTTCACCTTAAATTCACACAAGTATAGAATTCAATGGTATCAATAACCAATATCACATTCTATTTTGTGAAATAGACCGCATAGATTGAAACTGTTTAAAGCTCGTCTGACTCTACGAAGCTCAAAAATATGAGTATGATGATGAAATTATATAAATGATATGATACTGATGAAATAGGGGCATAGTCATGGCAGTTATAAGTTTTATGCAACAAAAATATTTGCTCTAGTGTCATTATCCAGGGAGTAAACAGTTGACTACTACGTTTGTATGGAGAGAGCGTCGGCACCCTTTCACCTTAACTCAGTAAATAAATGCTAAGTAATTCAAACACCGGGATATCCACGATCAAGCCATTGTTCAGGGCGCTGACCCAAGTTATAAGTAAGTACATGCGTCTACTAACAAACTGTATAAATAAACTAAGGCTTAAGGTGAAAGGGTACCTGCGCTCTCTCCATACAAACGTAGTCGACTGTTTACTCCCTGGATAATGACACTAGCACAAATATTTTTGTGCCATAAAACCTATAACTTCCATGACTATGCCCCTATGTTTTGGTATTTTCATTTTCTAATTATCATAGAAATTAAGATTAAAAAAATAAAACAAAAAATAGAGGCATGTTCATTGTTCATGGCAGTTATAAGTTTTATGCCCAAAAAATATTTGCTCTAGAGTCATTATCCAGGGAGAAAACAGTCGACTACGTTTGTAATAGTTTGTATGGAGAAAGCCCCCGGTACTCTTTCCTCTTAAGTAAGGTACCCAAGTAAGTGCGTCTACTAACAAACTGGATAAATAAACTAAAGCTTAAGCTTTGAGGAAAACCAATTTGATACAATGCATTTACCTCTAAGAATAGTTACCTAAATAAATATCATTGGAATTTGTGCACAGCGCCATCTAACCTCAAGTTAAGCAACTAGGTTTGTGTTATTGTGACCTGACAACGGTTACAATAATTACTTATATTATAATAATTGTCTTTTAGTAAATACATACATGCAGAAACAAAAATATCTTATACTACAAATACAGGGTTATTGGAAATTAATTGACACTGCGTTAAGGGCTTCTGTGCACCTTAACGATCAACTTTTGTTCTACGACTTTTGGAAATTCATTATAAAAATATTCCATACAAAAATAAAAAATTAAATCCAACAGTTCAAATAATACTCAACTCTACGTCTACGTCACAGAATCAATCATAGTAGGTATGGTACAACCCGATCGGGTCGCACGCAGTGCGTCCCCGTACCGATCGCGCGCGCGCACTTGCCGCATAGACATAGAAAATTACCAGACAGTACGAGAAACACTTAAATATTTTTTTTGGGATATGTATTAAGTTTCGACAAAAGTCGTAGAACAAAAGTTGTTTGTTAAGGTGCACAGAAGAAGCCCTTAACGCCGTGTCAATTAATTTCCAATAACCCTGTATTTGTTTGAGTCGTGAATCGAACCCGCAATCTGTAAAGAGAAAAAAAAAGTCTGTAGAACAAGTTTAAAGCCTCATCCCACTATTTTAAAGAAGGATGAGGTAGCTAGGTTTCATATCCCCTAAAACTAGTTAATATTCCCACGGGAAAAGGTGACGTAGAATATACTAACAATGTTTATAAAACACGTGTTAGATGATAACGTACCTGTGGAAACAGATAACAATATGTGGATGCAACGCGAGCTGTTTGTTTTCATTACACATTCTATACGCGTCTAGCTTGTAATGTTTCTGGAGCCTTATTTTTGGATCGTTCGCCCCGCGATTTCGAGAATGAGAATGTCATTTAATTGCTTGAAATATGGCACCTATAAGGATGTTACATAAAAATATAAATATAAATATTGCAGGACATTCCACACATCGCCATCTAACCCCAGGCTAAGTTACTAGACTTGTGTTATGGGTGCTAGACAACGGATATATATATACTTTTCTTTTGTAAATATAATATACTTATAGTACATAGAAACAACCAGACCACAGACAAATATCTCAACATAAATACTTGTCTGTGGCGGGAATCGAACCCGCAACCCTGTGTTTGGCAGTCCGGCATGGTGACCATTGTGTTTAACGTGTGTTTATAGTTCAACATATTTCACCAGCACTTAGCTTAGCATGCAAATATATATTAGGTTTTAATAAATCAAAAGTATCACTATAATATCTAATAATTAATCTAATATCAAAAAAATTGCTACAGATGTCAGAAAAATGTCATTTTATAAATTGATATATGAACGAAAATAGACTGATCATAAACGTAATAATTAACAATAATACAAATAATACGAAAAGAAAGAATAAATCACTATGTGTACGCCCACATTTATGTCAGTTTGTACAATTTGTCAATATTAATATTATTAAAATTTAAAATTTGAACTAAATAATAAATCGATCGATTTCTAATGATATTTGTTCGACATCGGATATTCGCTATTTTTGAATCGCTCGATTCGTCTCCGTCTCCACCATTCTTCGCCGACAGGCGAGTGGTAAAATTAGCATAAGATTAAAATTTGTCTACCATTTTTTAGACTCGCAAGACCACGTGACTTTTCGTTGGCTTATGTAAATACAAAAAAGTAAAATAAAATCCGTCGATTGGCGATAAGTAATCTTGTCTAAGGGGGCAGATAATGGTTAGTAGTGACCTTAGTGGTCTCAACCCATACTATATCTATCACCTTCGTCTTCTTCAGCAGCATGTGTTAGCCCACTGCGGGACATATGCCTCTCCAACGTCTTTCCACACC
Source organism: Idaea aversata (assembly GCA_907269075.1). NCBI lineage: Eukaryota > Metazoa > Arthropoda > Insecta > Lepidoptera > Geometridae > Idaea > Idaea aversata. The sequence goes on from OU026103.1 coordinate 6,746,646, forward strand.
TTTCTATAACCAGTCTTTCTGGACCACGCTGCCCCAGTGTGAGCTTATGTCCTCGAACCATCTAACTGGTGATCTACCCACACTTCTCTTCCCGAACTCCTGTTTCGAAATCATGAGTGTACTTAAAATATTCACATGCCCGTTTCGGATCGCAGCTCACAGTCAAATGCCCCAATACTCAAAAACTTAGGGGACGCTCCTAATGGCACCTATTCTATGTAAAAATTACACTTATATGTCAATTTTTTTTTATTATAATACTAATAAACAAATTATTTTTCTGCAAGTAAAGATATGTTATTCATTTTATGCCTTAGACCTTAAATCAATCAATCAATCTGCATCTACTTACCTCCCTACTTATTGGAGCACAGGTAGATTAACCTTCGCTTATTTAAAATTATAAATCATTTTAATAAAGTCACGAGAAATCGTGAACAAAAACTAGTTTTATTAATGCTACAAAAAATACTAAAAGACGTAGCGATTGTTTCAAAGGAAACATGAGTCATATACAGAGAGGATATGGAAATTATATCTGTCTGTCCAATAATTCAGTTAACACAATAACAAGGTGCTTTTACTCGTTTTGTATGTCTCACTTTAGAGACGATGATTTGAGTTAAATATATTTTAGTACGCTTGGATATTACTTCTAAAGTAATCTTAGTACCTAATCTTTGTTAGAATCTGATAAATTATAAAAAAAACACATTTCTCAACTTCACTATCACTACATAGTATAAAACAAAGTCGCTTTCTCTGTCCCTATATCCATATGTATACTTAAATCTTTAAAACTACGCAACGGTATTTGATGCGGTTTTTTTAATAGATAGAGTGATTCAAGAGAAAGGTTTAGGTTTTGGTATATGTATAATACATGCATAATATAGGGCGGGTCGCTAGTTTATTAATAATTATCTGTCCCGGCAAACGTTGTTTTGCCATTTACAAAAAAAAAGATAAAATAAGGGAAAAAAATGATGTTGTTTGATTCTCAGACCTAACGAATATACACAAAAAATTTCATACAAAGCGGTTCAGCCGTTGGGTCGACATAGGTAACTAACACCTCGACATCATAATCTTAAATAATTGAAGGATGTTTTAAGAATATTTAAAAAATCTGGTTTTATTTTTTAATAAAAATTGTATCTAACAACATGTCGATTTATGGTTTTAATGAAAGTTCGAATTTCCAAAATAAAAATTATTTGTTAAGATATAGGTTATAGAAGTAGCCCTTATTTGGTAGAATAACCTTGAATTTCAAATTCATTTTCTGAAATTTTAGGTATTGAATGTTCGAATATCCAAAAAGCCGTAGAATAAAAGTTGTTTCTTAAGATGTATAGGTAAAGAAGTAGCCCTTGCGTAACTCATTATCAATAACCCTGAATTTCTGAAAATACCTGTACCTATGTAGGTACGGTATGCGTCATAAGTCCACTATCAGTTTGCCACCATAATACTCGTACTAGCAACAAGTATTGAACTTATGACCTTCTTCTAATAGACGTTACACACAAACATAAATACATATTGAATTAGAAGTAACTCACTGTGGTTGTTATTTTCACCATATTAGCTATGTATTTAGTTGGCCGAGTGGTATAAGCCGCCACCCGCTACACCAACGACGTGGGTTTGATCCACAGGTAACGTTGTTATAATGTTCAAATAGTGCTGCACAGGATTTTAAACGTTACGGTGGCGGTGACTTTTGAACGTTGATTGTACCTATAACTAGCAAGCTACAAAGTTATTTTAGTATCTCTGTAGTCCTTATGTTATTTCGAAATAAACGACCAGAACGGACATTATGACCTTCGTATAATAACTGGCTTTACGTACTTACTTAGGTAATGTAGGTATAATACGAATAATACCTATAATAATAATATGTAGGTTTAGCTTGATTTCTTCATTAAGCAACGACGTAGATACCCACACTTTTCCAAAACACTTTGAACCACATTTTTCCGAATACTCTTTGCCAGATTATCCAAAATCTCTTTACCAGATTTTTTTCCAAAATCTCTTGACCTTTCAGAGATTTCAGACTTCTCCAAAATACTTTTAACCAGATTTTTCCAAAATCTTGACCAGATTTTTCCGAAATTCTCTTGATAAGACTTTCACTGAAAAGTTTCAGTATTCAGTAACGGAACTAGCAACCGAACTTAGAAACTGAACCGCAAGCGGAATTTAAGTAGAGCTTTATCAATATTGGTCTTTATATCTTACTAGCGACCCGCCCCGGCTTCGCACGGCTATATTATGCATGTTTTATACATATAAACCTTCCTTTTGAATCACTCTATCTATTAAAAAAAACCACATCAAAATCCGTTGCGTAGTTTTAAAGATTTAAGCATACATAGGGATAGAGGGACAGAGAAAGCGACTTTGTTTTATACTATGTAGTGATAGTGATTTATATTCAGCGTGCTGTAGTGCTTGGGACATTTTATATAGAGTTGACTTGCCCAGAACTTGTACCCTCTCAGCTTAGCCGACCGTGTCAATACGTCTGGATTAAGCCGCGGGTTTCATCACGATGTTTTCCTTCGTAAGAGCAATGTTAATCAACTCACATAAATCATTACAGGTTCATTATGCACATAATAATTAACTTGGTATTAAAAAAACTTTAGTAATCTGTAATATCCATCACAAAGAATAAATAACAAAGTAAATAATGTATTAAGCATTGCTCAGACGCAACGCAAGCTAATCGGCGTACCATGTGGAACTAATCATGACATTTAATTATTACACCACTTGGAGCTTACTCATGTTTAATGAAGTCAGGAATGATGAAGGTAATGGCCGCACGTGTGAACTCGCCTATTACGTGATTGGTTCTACGTTAAATGCCTTGATTTTATTCATAGGGATCGGAATCGCAGAAGGTTGAAGGCAAATATCTCTAAACAAGCAGCGCTCCACGGTTTCACCCGCGTAACTCCCGATCCCGTGGGAATATCGGGATAAAAAGTAGCCTATGTTATTCGCAATGAATTAGTGTTTCCATATATCAATTTTCATCAAAATCGTTCTGATAGTTTCGGAGCCTTTCGTTACAAAAAAAATCTTAACACCTACGGATAGAGGACACGATTAAGATTACTGTGCCGATTAAGAAAAATAAAAATTATGCTCTATGAAAGTCTCTCGGTTTCCGAGATATCCGCCTTTTTAATTTTAAAAAATTTCACTTCTTTTGCTTTTTGGTGCCAAAACTGCAAATGAAGGAATTATTCCAATCTGTTTTTTGGACAATATTCCAGGATAAATGTACTATCGAAGGCAAACAATTATTTCGACACATAACAAAAGTTTTTTCAAACTAAGATTTAACTCAAGCTTCATGATTTTTAATTTTTTTAACCTGAACTTTAACCTTTCCCGGCGTAAAAAGAAATGTATGGTCACCCTTGTGCCTAGTTTTAAAAAAGTTGCCTATTTCATTGAGATTCTGAAATGGTATAATATGTGGTATTGCCAGCATTTAATACCAAATTAATTTCTATTAAAATGAGCCAGAGCTGTCTTTTTTTCTTAGTAAATTCGGGGAAGGTTTATAATGTATTTCTATTTTGTTTGTTTCTTGTGTACTGAATATATTAAATAAGTAAATAAATATATAAGGTTGAGGTTAATATCCGCCATTTTAGTTTTTTTTAATTACATACGGTTCAGTAGTTTTTACGTAAAGGAGTAACCAACATACACAAACTTTCATTAAGACCTTAAGATTTATTTATAACGCCCCCCTCTAATATAATAAGTTTAAGTTTAATATCTTTGGTTATCACTCAATGTAAAAGAATGTTGAATCTTTAAACCCCGGTTGAACCAAAGCGTCACTAGAATCGTCTATAAATACACTTGCTGCACCAGAATGCAAATGACTTTGGTTTGTTTACACCACATTATGGTGATGATTTGATGGGAACAACGTGCTAGGTGTTTCACTATAAATAGTGCTCTGTAAGTCCCGATTTTGAGGGAATATCGGGATTGATATCGGGACGGATATGTCTGTGGTCTGGTTGTTTCTATATATTACTAGCTGCCCTCCGCGGTTTCACCCGCGTAACTCCCGATCCCGTGGGAATATCGGGATGTAAGCTATCCTATCTCTCAAGTTGGATCGAACTGCACATGGTGTGCGAATTTTATTATAATCGGTTAAGTGGTTTAGGAGTCCATTGAGGACAAACATTGTGACACGAGATTTATATATATTAAGATAAGTATATATTTACAAAAGTATATAAGTAGTATAAATACAAGTCTAGCAACTTAGTTTGGGGCTAGATGGCGATGTGTGGAAGGTCCTGCAATGTTTATTTATTTTAATGCTACATTATTTTGACATGTGGCGTAATGAGTTTTGACTTGTGTAATGAGAAAACATGAGTTTAGACACTAAGTACAATAATAAAGCTACTTCTACCAATTAATTCTTATCTACCTTATCTCTTCTCTCAATTGTATTAATATCGTACATTAAGATTAACGTCCATTACAACATCTTCAACTCAAGTGTTGCACTTGGAATATTCGGGTTAAGTCCGCAGTCAATAGGTAGGTACTTACCTAGGCAGATATTTTAATGAAATCTACACAATAAGCTCTATTTAAGGCCAGTGTGAGGCTGTCAATTTCCTTACAAAAAGCGGTAACGTTTTCCTCCCCATAAACGAAGTCCAATTTTGATAATTTTTGAAAATATTCTTGATCTTATGGAAAACCAGGTTTAACCGTTTTTATTTTAAAGAAATATTGCCTAAGATAAAAGTTATTTGTATCTGAATTTCTATAATTTTTACTTAAAAACTTCATCGAGCGTTTCAATTGTTTTTAATAGACTAAACTGAATTACCAAAAAAGAAAAACGTATAAACCTAGAATAAGATGCAGTGAATTAAATGAGACCAAATTTATTTCATTTTGTGAAGGATAAAGGGGGTAAAAACGTTACGGCCCGCAACATTATTTGAAAGCAAAATGAAGGCAATTACGTCCGAACTTAAACTCTCTCTATCGCACGATACGGGTCATTTTTGAAAATACCTACTCGTGCCGCGTATCGAAAACTCATGAAAGTATAAAAAAAACTCGTGTCGCGGTGTTAGTTGCCAAACTCTACCTAAACGGCTGAACCGATTTGTATGAAATTTTGTGTGTATATTCGTTAGGTGTGACAATAGAACAACATCTACGTATTTATTTCCAGTTTTTTTTTGTATGTGGCAAAATAACGTATGCCGGCACATGTTATATCTATAATCTATATAGGTACACCAAACTAAAAAAAAAATGTTTGTAACGAATAGGCTCCGAAACTACTGGACCGATTTTGATGAAACTTGGAATGAGGATACATTGATTCATTGGGAGTGAAATAAGCTACTTTCTATCCCGATATTCCCACGGGAAACCGCGGAGCGCTGTTAATGCTAGATATAGTATAGAACGTTTATAATATTATTTTATATAAGTAGGTAAGTACTTACTTAATTGTTTTAATAGTAATTTTATTGTTCATTGTATTATTTAACCTATTGAAACTTAATAACAAAATGTCTATACTAACCTAAATATTGATGCTTGAGGACCTATTTTAATAGGTATGGCCTGAATTCAACCTTCAATGCATTGTTTTATTTTGCAATGGACTAGGTCAGTAAAAAATATAAGCAAACATAAACTAGCATACTACTATGGCTTACCACAGAATATATTCACTTACGGTTGCCAGACATTTTAACAAAGATTTAAACAATAAATTACATGTAATATGTCAAAGGAGCATGGAACACAGTATGCTTAGCTAAAATTAAATTAAAGAGCAAAATAAGAAACACAAAAATAAGAAAGAGAAACGAGATTAAGGATGTCTGTACTTCAAATCTAAAATGGAAATGAACCTGGACACTTAGCAAGAGTACATGATGGTATAGATGGACTCAAGCGGTGACGAAATGGCTGGTAGCAAACAAGTTCTATGGAAGAAAACGTTTATAATGTACTAGCGACCCGCCCCGGCTTCGCACGGCTATATTGTGCATGTATTATACATATAAACCTTCCTCTTGAATCACTCTACCTATTAAAAAAAACCGCATCAAAATCCGTTGCGTAGTTTTAAAGATTTAAGCATACATAGGGATATAGGGACAGAGAAAGCGACTTTGTTTTATACTATGTAGTGATAATGATAAATAAAATAAAGACGGTTAATTAATAATATGTCCCACGAAGTTATGGCCACGAATGAGCAACTGCCTCTACTCCTAATACTGGACCACGACACGACTGCCTGTCCGCGAGTTCCACGATATTAGTTCATAGTATAAATGAACCATTCATGGCTGAATTCTCATGGTTTCATCATACAGACAAGGTTAGGTCTCAGTTACTGAAATCTAGAATATCAAACTAGATTGTTAGTGTATTGCTACTTACACTAAACTTAACTAAAACCGTTGAAAAACTAATAGGTGTTTAGGTACTTTTTATTAACAAAGTTTTCGACCATAAATACTCGGAGAATTAAGAAGAAATAGGTATATTAGGTACCTAATCTAATTTATTTATGAAATGTATATCATTAATTTAATGGCAAAAATAATAATATTATTAAAAATCTAAATAATTTTAACTAGGTAGGGTGCCCAAATGGCATTGCCTCTTTGGATGACAGTGCCGATTCTTTGGTCAAAGTAGCAGCCAGCTCTTTGGTCATACTTTTATTACTATAGCTAACAATAAATAGTTAGTACTTACATACCTATTTTATTTTATTTTGTACTAACACCACCTTTTTATTTATTTACACAACGTCTATTTTTGTTAAGTTACTTTTTGAACCAATACTGATTTTAATTAAGATTTGTTTAGTGGTAAACAATTTGTTGAGGTGGTATTAAGTAATCAATGACTGAGTTTTGTGTAATTTTCACGGTTGGGCAGTTTATTGTGTCTCTGCCAAACACTTTTAGGTCTTTTTTTGTCCTATTAAACTTCAGTATAACTCAGTAGGTAAAATTATTTTTATTTTAATTCGAAAAATAAAGAATTGTAATAATGTGATAAGATTTCGTTAAAATCTTTTTCGGTACATGTAACGCCATCTATCCGCAACATTTAAAACTATTTCGCTTTCGAACGCGATCGCTTATTTCAACATCGCAGTCACATGTCAGGATGGCCGAGCGGTCTAAGGCGCCAGACTCAAGGTTACCTTGCCCATTGTAGTGGGTCGAGTTGTTCTGGTCCTCTCTGAGGGCGTGGGTTCGAATCCCACTTCTGACAAATCTTTTTGTTGATTTTTTTATTGCTTTTTATAACGACTACTACTTGTGCCAACTAATATTATTTTTTTAATCATTTTTGGAATGGTTTTTTTTCTAACATAAATTCATGCTGTTTTTCGTAGAAGCGATTTGTAGGTGTTAGTCGAGTCGTATTACTTCTACAATTTTTTATCGTCAATTTTTCTTGAATAAATAAATTCAAACGTGATACCTAGTAAGTAGTACCTACTTATTTTTTAATCGGAAAATTATATATTCCGTGACTGATGTTATCTAAATTCGATGAAAATTAATTGGTTCAGCCATTGTTAATTTATCAGTATTTCCACGGTGAATATTATTTTATAATGTCCCTATTAAAGTCGGCAGTACCTACGCGAAAGTCGTCGTGAAATGATTAATTGCATTGAAATTTCCTAAAGTCGGCAGTACCTACCTGTATTTTGGAAAAGTTGTTAAAGTGAGAAAGTCAGTACTCGCATATTTCGCCAAGTGTGAGTGTAGGTCCTGGAGTCCTAAAATACAGGTATAAAAATGTATTTTATGTATTTGTACATACAAATACATAAAATACATACTCCAGTTCTCCCACAAATAGACTATAACAATTATATGTAATAATTATTTATAGTACTTAATTGATGTTTGTTTGTGTAGGAAAATAAATAAATTTTATTAAAAAATATATATTTTATCGTTTACTAGCGACCCGCCCCGGCTTCGTACGGCTATATTATGCATGTATTATACATATAAACCTTTCTCTCGAATCACTCTATCTATTAAAAAAAACCGCATCAAAATCCGTTGCGTAGTTTTAAAGATCTAAGCATACAAAGGGAAGTAGGGACGGCGAAAAGTGACTTTATCTTTTACTATGTAGTGATTTTCTTTGTTCGGCAGGATTGCAGCGCGCGTGTGATGGTGCGCGTGCACACGGTGCTGCTGCTGGCGGTAGCACTGTGCCGCGCCGCCACAAACACAGACTCCGAACTTGGTGTCGGCAAGGCGATCAATATATTCATGAGGTAAGGGACTGAAGGATTTCTTTAAGAGGAAAGGGTACCGGGGGCTTTCTCCATACAAACTAATACAAACGTAGTCGACTGTTTCCTCCCTGGATAATGACACTAGAGCAAATATTTTTGGTGCATAAAATTTATGACTGCTATGACCCTATTTTTTGTTATTTTTAATTTTTTAAATTTTAATTTGTATGATTATTAGAAAATGAAAAAAAACCAAAACATAGGGGCATAGTCATGCCAGTTATAGGTTTTATGGCACAAAAATATTTGTGCTAGTGTCACCTTAAGATCCTGTATTTATCTGTACTTGAAATATGAAAGTAGCGTTTATATTGGTTAACATGGTTAACGTTTCAAACATTCTTTAGATCCCGCCTACCACCAAACTTTTTTTGGAACGAAGTTCCTTATCGCGCGTTGCGAAAGGGGGCTAGACGGAAAAAATTAAGACCAAAAATGGAACGACACTTTTTGGTTGTAAGCCATGCGAGTATTAAATAATATTAAGTCCATGGCCATGCGGCGTGCGTTTCTCTGTCTCTCTCTCTCTCTCTCTATTGAATAGTGTGGTGTCTCGACGATTATTTACAAAAAAAAAATGTATATTATACAATTCCTTCACTAATTAATCGAAAGAAACTTCGTTCCATCCGGGTGTCCCTTGACACATCTCAAGTTTTTTTTTTTTTTAGACAATATAGGCTTGCAATTGATCTGATCTCACCTGATAGGAAGCGAAGATGAGGTCGAAGATGTAACATGCTCGCCTAGAAGGTACCTATTCACTCAAGACTTGAAGACTCCAAGGTTGTAGTTTTGGGGGAACAGCGACACAGGTAGAGAGTTCCACTTCTTAGCAGTGCGTACGAGAAAGGTGGATAGGAAGGTGGAAGGTGGTGATTTTATAAAAGTTGAGAATTTCTCAGCGCATGCCTACAACACATTTATGAATGATGTGCAATTATGAAGTGCAGACCATACTGACTTAGAGAGTTATCAGCGGTAGCAAAGCCAAGAAACAAATCTGTTAATTTTGCAAAAAAAAAAAAGAAATCGCCTATATTTTTGTACAGTCAGCAAAAGACTGAGGGTAACAGGTGCATATTTTAAAGTTTTAATTTTTTAATGACGGTTTAATAGTTTTTGGTTATTCTGCGTAACCTATCTAACACTTCGAAAGCTGTAGTGATATCAAACAGAATAATTAACAATTACTGAACTGTTATTTAAAAATTAAAACTTTAAAATATGCACCTGCTACCCTCAGGCCTTTGGTGACTGTACCAATCGATAATGGTGGTATCTTGGTCTAATAGACTGCCATAGTTTTGAACAAGAACATCATTGCCATTAGTTTGATATCATCATCGGTTTAATCTTGAACATGCCATAAGTTTGTACAATGTAGGTCATAAGTAAATGATCAGTTTGCTACAATAATACTATTATTTATTATTATTTAAGTATTGGACTTAAATGTTCAAATAGTGCTGCACAGGATTGTAAACGTTACGGTGGGCAGAGACTTTTGCCGTTGATTGTACAACATTTGGCTTGCATTAATTGTACAGTAATTTTCAACTTGTAAATTGATTCTCCTATCTGATGTCTTCATGTTCCAGATATGGCTACCTCAGCATATGCATGCGTGTGGTACCACGAAACGACACCGAAGGCTGGGTGTTCCGTGAGCCAACAGTCAGTGTGTTCAGAGACGTCGAGAGGTTCGCAGTGGCGCCGAAACCGCGGCAAGCGAAGGCGCTCTTCGATGGAGACTTCCATATGGAGTTCTGCGATAACTTGAAGCAGTTGCTCCAGGCTTATTTTAGGGATTTTAGTTTTGAAAGGTATGTAAAATAAATCTTGTTTGACCTCCTCTTAACCTTTTAAGGAAGTGTCGGATCGATGAGGACTTTTCACATTTCATTTATAATGGGGTTCGTACAAACTTTTCAGCCCTGCGAATTACCTTACCCCTAAAATTTTGCTATTTTGACCAGGCTAATAAGCAGGGTTATATAGTCCTCCTTATCGATTTCGATAACGGCGATGCTGACTAATCCTAATTATGAATTCCTATTTTCTCAACTTGGCCCTCATTTAACTTTTACAAGTCAGATGAAATACTGCCCCGTTTTGCACTCTTATGTTACGATTTTAAGCGTTTAGATGGGGATATTTATACCTTAATATATGAGTCAGTCCATCTTTAGCACTTCTTTTAAGTAAAAGGAGCAGTGCTAATGGCATAAGACACCGCTTTGTATCAAGTGGACCTTCTCCCCGCAATTTCATGCCATTAATTCTACATTTGGTCCACGTGGTACGAATAATTCGACTAATTTCATACAATTTTCTGTTTCAGATTAGAGCGCCCATGGCGGGCCTTTACAGCGGGCTGGCCCAATGATATCATAGCAAGAAATCTAGGCATTAATTCATCATTTATCAATGGAGATCACTGCTATGTTCTCGTTAGGGTTTCAAGGTAAAAAACTTTCAGTTTTCAATTCTTTTTCTGTTTGTATATTTGGTCGTTTTGCAAGATTCTGTTATTTTGCAAACAATTTACCTACTCAAGAAATATTATTAGGTTGGTTGTTTATGGCATGAAAAAGCAATGGCGTGGTTTGCGTGAATTGTCATGGTTATCAAAACTCAATGAATTGGTTTTATTTTAGAAAAGGTTGATCCCCCTACCTGACTAGATTTTTTCTAATACCTATGGTTTACTCACGCCGCCCGATAGAAGGTAGCTTTTTTTACCTTACCCTATGCCTTACCTTACCCTAAAAGTCTAAAGGTGGCATATGTTTTGAGCAATGTGCATACCCTTTAATTATTTCCTTCTTTTTTCAGATTCCGTGAAACAGCCAAACTTAGTGATCTCCCGCCTAACATAGCAGTCGAAGATGTAGTATTCGATGCCATACAGGATTCTACAATAGGAGACACAGCATCAACAGCTGATTTTATTAGGAAGTACGGCTCACATTACATAGCTTCGTACATCACTGGTAACTCTTTATATCAGGTACGTTGAATTTGAATTTTGAATCATAAATTAAAAATAATTTAATAAGAAATTGATTTTTTGTAATACTTAGTACGGGATACCTTTAAGGACGACCTTCATTAAGCTGTTTAATGGATGAAAAATATTTTATATCAAATTAAATAGGCCAATAAATATTCTTATCGCAAATGGGTTAAATTGCTTAAAAAAATTCAGTCCAGAATGTTTTTTTTTTGTTTGTAGACTTTTCACTGGTTTGGTTAATAGACAAATTCCACACCAATGAAATACATAATCTTTATTTGAACTTAACCTTAATTCATTAACCAGACCAGTGCAAATGACTAGTATCGATTTAACTGCCTAGCCTACCCAATAGCTTAATCAAAGCAGTGAAAGGTTAAAAAAACAAAACAATGTTTTATTGTTAACTAGCTGTCCCGGCAAACGTTGTTTTGCCATATAAAAAAAACTAAATCAAAATCGGTTTAGCCGTTCGGGAGCTACGATGCCACAGACAGACACACACACACAGACACGTTAAACTTATAACACCCCGTCGTTTTTGCGTCGGGGGTTAAAAATCATACAAATCGGTTCAGCCGTTTAGGTGTAGTTTGGCAACTAACACCGCGGCACGATTGACATCAATATTTATACGTCACTCAATTGTTTTGCCTTCCCGGCACCTCTCCATTAAAACTTGAACTTTATGTTATGGTATTAAAGTTCTTATTGACTTGTATTATTACGAATCGTTTGTATGGTATGGAGTATAGAAAAGTGTTGTTTTTAGACATTTTCAGGCATTTTTTTAAATTTTTCTCTCCGTAAGAACCATCCTCGTACCATATGGAATATTCTAAGAAAAGAATTGGCCAAATTGGTCCAGGCGTTGTTGAGTTATGCGCTTACCAACACATTTTGCGATTCATTTTTATATATAAGATTAATCATAGTCTGAACTGAATTTTTTTAGACAACCCATTTGCAATAAATTTATTGACTAATTTAATTTTATATAAACTACTTTTCATCCATTAAAACAGCTCGATGAAGGTCCTAAAAGGGATTTTGACTTATCAATTTAAAGTGTATTCGAAATCAGTTGAATCTTGGTGCATCACAAGGACAAAAAGAGTAGATTCAAAACAAAACACACTCAAATTTCAACGAAAAACACACTATTTATAAATTAGTAGTAAGAAAGACATACATTTAAGCAACCAAACTTGAGTAAACTATAGACGTCAATTGATTGCGTAAAGCGTTTGTGTTGTGATAGATAGATTGAGTTACACAACTATGAAATTACAGATCAGAATATCGGATGCAATGTGATATGATTCTAGTTATGTTGATATTGTTTAGGCAAAGAATTCATAGTCTTATATCAAGTCTGTTCTGCATTTTTCGACCGTAAATATTAATACAAACAAAACATCTAGGTATTTGTCTTCAACCGGAATGTTTACTCACGAATCAAAGAACGTGTGAAGAGTAAAGGAATATCAGATATACCTCCAAATGAAATGAATAACTTCTTTTCACCGTTTTTCGCTGAACACGTCGGCGCTGTCAAGGTTTGAACTTGAACTTTGCCATGGGTTTGCACGTGAACATTTGAATATTGCCGTTTGTTTGAACATTGAACGTTAATCATTGGTTTGAACATCAACATTGTCATACACTACCATGGGATTGAACATCATGTCATTGATTGAACATTGCATTGGCTTTATTCAGGGCCTTCTTGATTCTTACATCATAATTTATTTTCATGATAAAACTACTTTCTTTAACGCACACTTTAGGTACAGTCAGCAAAGGACTGAGGGTAGCAGGTGCATATTTTATTGTTTTTTTTAAACGGTTAAGTAATTGTTAATTATTCTGCTTGATATCACTAAAGCTTTCAAAGTTTTAGTTATTTCAAGCAGAAAAAAACAAAAATTATTGAACCGTCAGTAAAATAAATAAAACTTTAAAATATGCACCTGTTACCCTCAGTCCTTTGCTGACTGTTTCTAACTATTCAATAGGTACCTACTTAGATTTTTCCTTTTCGATAATAATAAACTCATATTCACTCATATGCAATCAAATAGATAGGAAACTCAAGTACCTACCTTCAATTGAATATGCTTCAAGGATTTGCGATAAATATCACTTTTCATCATTATGAAGCTCAAAGGAGCAAAGTGTAATCAACCGATTCCTAATTCGAATGTTAAAAATTTAAATGTAACCGTTACGAATATTATCTATGCTCTCAACAGGTGTTTGTGTTCTCTAGAAACGCATACTCTATGATCAAAGAGCGACTAAAGTCTAAAGGAGTAGCGGACATAACAGCTAAAGAGTTAGAAGGATACTTCTCGCCTTGGAGGGCTAAACACATTGGCCAGATCAAGGTAACAAGGCTGGACGAATGAACATAGATGGCGTTGTAAAATGAAATGAAATGTTTCCCTTTTAACGATGTTAATTAAGTTGCTACTTATACCTATTTGGAATTGAAAAACTTAACAAAGATAATTTGAATTTAAAGATTTTGATTTGAAAAAACATTTTTTTTATTGTTAAATGTTTTTTTATTCTATGAAAGTCGTTTTCTTTAAAAGGGAAGTTATCTAATTACTGTATTCGTTAGGAACTCAAAATAGCGAGCTTCGAACGCCTAGTTAGACTTTTAAGATAAAAAATACTTTTAAAAAGGTGGAAGAAATTAAATTTTTACTCAAAATAACCTAACCCTTTCAAACTACGCCGTTCATCACCACCATCTACATTTCATTTTCATAAAGTTTGGTCATTAATTCTTTCCCGTTTTTAACATTGCTTTTGCATCACTATTAATCTAAGTTTTAAAAGTCATTGTCAAATAATTTTGAACCTTTTTTTTTCTAGTGACTCTATCAGCCGCACTCATAAACGCTGCTTAGTAAATGTTAATTAGTTAATCACTGTTTCTGTGACAAAACAGCGTTTCTAAATGCGGTAGGTGGGTAATATTTTTTTTTTCTAATATTTTTGTTTTCACAGGTGGCCAGTGGCAACAAAACAGTAGAGAATTGGGCTACGAAACGCCTTAGAGTACATTACTACATTTTCTCATACCCGAGTCTTTTAAAACTACACGGTGAACAAAATCTACTAAGAAATCTAGACTCGCTGTTAGGAAATGAAGCCTTATTACAATTAGAATTAAAGACATTATCGCCTGCGTTCAAAGACGCGAAGAAAAAAAAGTGGTTCGAAGAAGTTATAGACAATTATTTGAAACTGTGGGAGAGCAATATGTGACAAAAAATAGATTTTAGTTTTTAGTTTTAATTTTAAGTAGATTTTTATTTATAAGCTGGTAACATTGATTAATTGTTTGATTTAATGGTAACGTTGGAATTACAAAATAAAATAGATCTCTTGCATGTTTTAATTTTGATTTACAATAAGTAGACCTATTTTAAAAACACTTATTTATTGTTATTTTTATATTTTACAAAAAACTGGTTTATATTTATACAAACAACTACATAATATTGCCATAATTTTATTATAATTATCTAATTTTGTATATAAAATACTTACCTAATAAAAAATGTCTGTAATTTTGGGCTTAGATTAATTTAAGTCGAAAAGCGCGCCATCTACCGGGATCCATATGAACTAAATTGATAATTAATTAATGAAGTTAATTGAATGAATGAATGATTTTATAATTAAGTAAAAAAAACTATTTTACGTGCAATAAATACTAATAGAGAAGAAATGTAAATATTCTGAAAAACCAAGTTTAAATGACGATGCATTTAACTGACAAAATAGTTTAAAGACATTGTGATTTAATTTTTTATTGTAAAAGAGAAATAAAATTGATTTGTCCTTATATCCCGGCTATTTTATTACACAGCTTTCCTCACGGCTTCTGCTGCGTAATTGCCTGACTCGATGCCAGAATGAAACAGGTACAGTGAGCAAAAGACTCGGGGTACTACCACTTTTGTAATGCCTGTATTTGACTGTCCTTGTATTTTCATCCAAATTGGTTTGACTAACTGAATAGAATAGACATTTACCTATTAGAAGAGCACACGGACAATAAAAAAAAGTAAAACAAAAATAAAATAGGTGCATAATTACAAAACAAAAAAATGAGAATATAACATAAAGAATTAGAAAACTATCTATAGAATTAATACTGCACTGATTTTCATGCTGTTTTCACCAATGGATAGAGTAATTCTTGAGGAAGGTTTTGGTACATAAAACAAAACTACCACGCGTACGAAGTCGCGGACAACAGTAAGTATCACTATCACTACATAGTATAAAACAAAGTCGCTTTCTCTGTCCCTATATCCCTATGTATGTTAAAATCTTTAAAACTACGCAACGGATTTTGATGCAGTTTTTTTAATAGATAGAGTGATTCAAGAGAAACGTTTATTTAAATAAATAAATAAATAAATATTGCAGGACAATCCACACATCGCCATCTAGCCCCAAGCTAAGTAACTAGACTTGTGTTATGGGTGCTAGACAACGGATATACTACTTATATACTTTTCTTTTGTAAATACAGGGTGGCTCTAAAATACGTTGACAAACAGTTTTAGGAATAGGAATAGAGCCACCCTGTATATACTTATAATACATAGAAACAACCAGACCACAGACAAATATCTAAGCATAAATACATGTCTGAGGCGGGAATCAAACCCGCGACCCGGTGTTTGGCAGTCCGGCATGGTGACCATTGTGCCAACTGGGTCGTCGATATTATGCATGTAATATGTATAATACATGCATAATATAGCCGTGCGAAGCCGGGGCGGGTCGCTAGTAACATATAAAATAATTCTCATGGATTTTTCATGGATGACTAATTCATCCATTGGTGAATCGTATGAAAATTCATTTAGTTTTTTAGGGTTCCGTACCTCAAAAGGCAATAAGTAGGACAAAATCAAGCTCAAGTCGGTAACATACAAGCAAACATACGGGTGAAACTAATAAAAGCGTGTTAAAAAAGGAACCCTTACAAGATCATACTTTCTTGTCCGTGTGTGATTGTGATGGGAGGTGTAAATACCACGATCATGTCGTTTCTCAACTAGGTATATCAACTATTTATTTATTGGAAAATAAATCACCACCGATTTTTTAAGGTTATTGCGTGTAGAGTGTAGACAGACAAACGCGGCTAAGTCTTATCTATTATCAATTAATTTTTATTTTTTAAAGTGCTAAGCCTGCACTTTAAAAATATTCAAGGGATGCGAGTTCGAGTCTCGTCTTAGTCGCAATTTTTGAAAATGCATTTTTCCTTAAAAAATATTTTCTTTATTAGTCAAATGGAACTTAAATTCACACAGAAACACCCAGACAATATTTTTGGCTATGTTTTGTCTATCAGCAGGCAGTCAATCAACTTATTGAACACTAAAGCCCCGTGGTTTCACCTGCGAAAGTCATTATACTGTGGAAATATCGAGATAAATAGTAGCATCATAGTAAGGTACTGTGGGTGATTAACGCCGCTTAAAGTTAGGTACTTTAATTTCAAGTAGTTTTGGTATTTACATGATTATGAAAACAAACAATCATTTAAACAATGGTGTTTTATTTGTGAAACAATAAAATTACACCTTCCAATGAGTTTTACTACACATACACATGTTTATCCAGCTTTTAAAAAAACTCTATTTTGGGCGTTATTAAAACGTATGCGTCTATTAACGCCCGTTTCATAAACTAGGCGATAATTGCAAAGATAGATTCATAACAACAAAAAATAATCCCATAACCGAAATCGCAATTCGCGTTATTGTAATTACACTAAAAATAAACAAATAAAACCCACATTTAAGACAAACTTTGTTTAATTTAACATTACACCTAACATCACATGGTATATTTGTTTTGGTCATATTTAAGGAACTTTTTGAGAATTTTCATATAACATATCATGAGCACTTTGCGTATTAACCGTTTTAAAGGCTGAATTAAGATAATTTTCAAATGTTCATTGGGCGCAATTAAACTGACAGCGGGTAATACCGCCCGAAGATCTTCTGACCAGGACTCCCCTCTTTTACGCGGAGACATTTTCTTGATATCCTTAAAATAAATATAATAACTTTTCGTTAATAATAAGAACTATTCTTTTTATTTAAGTATAATAGAATATTTTTGATAAGCGTAATTAATAACTTTTAAAACAAACAGGAGTTGATTAAAATATGTCATAACTATTAACTTTAAAAAAAATTTGGTACTACCAAACTCATTTAATAGCTAATCCAAACGAATTTGATTGTAGATATGTTAAATTCGTTAGTATATTTAAAAAAAAAATGCTCTCTGATTATAACGCCCATGCAGGCTAATAGCGCCCAACCGTCATTTTACCGGGCGTTATTACCCAGATGGGCGTAATAACCCGATACTGGCACAAATGACACGTTATTTGGAAAAAAACATAGAAATCGAAACAAAACATTCAAGCAATATAAAATAAGTGAAAATAGAACCATTTAAAACCAACAAATATACCCAAAAAGCAAAAAAATCTATGAAAAACTTAACTTTTTGGCTATGGTACTTATTATAACAGCGTGATGCGCGACCGATCCTGCGGGAATGCGGCGTCACACTGCCACAAGAGTGGCGCGATCGAGCCGGCGCTCGCTCTACGCTCTCTTATTGGTCCATTCCATGTGTGCGTAGCGTGTTACCCGAATCGCACTTTATTTAGTGTGTTTTCTGCTACCTGGGCGTCGATAGACAGCCTTAGACCTTAGAATAGACAGGCGTATTTGAGATTAAATACGACAAACATAATTGCAGATGAAAAATACACAGAAATTAACAAGGACACAAAAGAAGAACTATTGAAATAAGAAGAGAGAGAAAAAGAGAAGTCGTGTACTGTCACAAATGGGTCGACCTCAGTCATGTATAGCGTTTAACATAACACGTCTTGTTAAGAGGAAAGGGTACCGGGGGCTCTCTCCATAAAAACGTAGTCGACTGTTTTCTCCCTGGATAATGACACTAGAGCAAATATTTTTGTTGTATACAACTTATAACTGCCATGACCATGCCTTTATGTTTTGTTTTTTAAATCTTAATTTGTATGATAATTAGAAAATGAAAAAAAAACCACAACATAGGGGCATAATCAAAATCATGGCTGTTATAGGTTTTATGGCACAAAAATATTTGTGCTAGTGTCCAGGGAGGAAACAGTCGACTACGTTTGTATAGAGAGAGCGCCGGTACCCGTTCATATCGTTCGTTCGTTCGTTTGACGACCCAGTTGGCACAATGGTTACCATGCCGGACTGCCAAACACAGGGTTGCGGGTTCGATTCCCGCCACAGACAAGTATTTATGCTTAGATATTTGTCTGTGGTCTGGTTGTTTCTATGTATTATAAGTATATATTTACAAAAGAAAAGTATATAAGTAGTATATCCGTTGTCTAGCACCCATAACACAAGTCTAGTTACTTAGCTTGGGGCTAGATGGCGATGTGTGGAATGTCCTGCAATATTTATTTATTTATATTCATTTAACTTTCTATCTGTGCTAAAGTATTATCAGTCCAGTATCTCTACCACTATTAGGTATATTCTGTAGACCTACTTCATTTAGAAAATTATAACAATTTGAAACATACCTACATCTAAACTTTATCGTAATATTAGTGTTCATTGAACATAAAGTAGTACAATAATCTGTATAAATTAAACTGATACGCAGTTAATAAAATTTAGAATAGAATAGGCTTTGTGCACACTGGCACAGAATAGGGGCTCTATTTTTGAATCGCTCGTGTGACATATCTTCGTCGTATACGCCTACAAGTCACGCTCGACTTCCAAGTCTCATGACACCATTTTTCTGTATTTTTGAATCGTTCGTCGTCGAAATATAAAATTACAATTTTTATTCGTTTTATGCAGAAAATTGAACAACCGGTAATTACCGATGAACATTCGAAATAATCCCAAAAGATATAAATATTTTCCAATATCGTTTCCGAATGTTTGACAATGATTGTTCAACGTTTATTCTACCATTCGCCTGTCAGCGACGAGTGGTGGAGACTACTCGTTACACTCGAGCGATTCAAAAGTAGCAAATTTCCAATGTCGAACGAATATCAGTAGAAATCGAGCGCTCGACGTGGGGCGAACGATTCAAAAATAGAGCTCCAGATCTTTTCTAACGATCTCTACCCAACCAAAGATTGGGGATCTTTTTAAATGTTACACATTGGCACCATCATATTTACATAAAGGCCCGCTCCCTATAGTAAATTAAGGACTTTTCAAGATGTGTGTGTAACACGAGTGGTTAAATTTTTTAGTTCGTCTTTTCAATGGTCTGTTGTTTCAATTTCGATCGTCTTTTATTTCAATTTCGATCGTCTTTTGTTTTCATTTCAATTGTCTATTGTTTTTTTTTTCAATCTTCTTTTATTTTCGTTTCCTTGGACTAGCTAGGGGATCCGATTAGATTGAAATAGTACATTGTTACCCTAGGTGTGAAAGTCACTCATTGAGTCCCGAGACGGAGTTTGGCTGAATTTCCAAAAGTCGAAGAACAAAAGTTGTTCGCCTAGACGTTTAGAACAGCCCCTTTCGTATTAAAACCCCTTCGCTGAAACACATCGTATAATCCGTCCAAATTACAAATCTAGTTGCTTCATTTAGGGCTAGATGGCGTACAATATCGTACAATGAATTAATTTAAATAAGTATGTTCAAATAACCAAATAAAACAGTCACGTGGGGCCGAAATCGGCTACAAAAAATGCCATTATCATAAAAAAATCGTAAATATTCACCAATATGTACACATCTTAACGCGATAAGGGTTAATTCACACTAAAGTTCGTAAGGTTATCAATAAAACGTGTCGTTGAACAGGGCGATATTTTAGAAGGCCTTGATTTAGTTCTATCAATAATTTACTTATTATAGTATACCTACTGATAAGTATTAAGAGGAAAGGGTACCGGGCGCTCTCTCCATACAAACGTAGTCGACTGTTTCCTCCCTGGATAATGACACTGGAGCAAAAGTCTTTGTTGGATAAAACCGTAGACAGAGAATAAGTATAGACAAGCTACCAGCGTATACAGTGTGAGACAGCGAATTCAACATACCTATAACATAACCTATAAGTAAATAGTTGTCAAATTGCCATTAAATAATAATTAACCATCACTGCACAAGTTCACACCAATTCTCGTACTCCGTACTCCTTTTTAATATCTTTTAAGTCACAAGTAACACAAATTATAGTCTACGGGATAAGAAAACGAAACTTTAAACGTTTGTTTGCCTCCGGCGACATTGGAGCCAAACAAAAAAAAAGCTATACGCAAATAGAGACAAAAAAATTATACTTCGTCTTGCTCCCACTTACTCATTAGACGTTCAATCCTTCTCACTCTAGTAATTATTATTATTTTAGTAGCTAGTCTATATTTATTCTCTGTCTACGGATAAAACATATAACTGTCATGACCAATATGACCATGCCCCTATGTTTTTTTTTAATCTTAATTTTATGATAATTAGAAAATGAAAAAAACCATAACATAGGTTACACAAAATAACACAAATATTAATGCTAGTGTCATTATCCAGGTAGGA
Source organism: Idaea aversata (assembly GCA_907269075.1). Taxonomy (NCBI): domain Eukaryota; kingdom Metazoa; phylum Arthropoda; class Insecta; order Lepidoptera; family Geometridae; genus Idaea; species Idaea aversata. The sequence goes on from OU026103.1 coordinate 6,767,698, forward strand.
AACAGTCGACTACGTTTGTATGGAGAGAACGCCGGTACCCTTTCACCAAATTAAATTAATACATTCTTATAATTTATTATAGTCTACAATTTTTACTTTTTGGTTTTGGAATAGAGGGCGCTGGTGTGCTGAGATATTTAGCTTTTTACTAAGATTAGAATTAGAACATTATACATCACTACATAGTATAAAACAAAGTCACTTTCTCTGTCCCTATATCCCTATGTATGCTTAAATGTTTAAAACTACGCAACGGATTTTGATGGGGGTTTTTTTATTAAATAGAGTGATTAAAGAGGAAGGTTTTTAGATATAATACATGCATAATACAGCCGTGCGAAGCCGGGGCGGGTCGCTAGTACATAATAAAATTGCCAAGTTTTTGATATTGAGAATACCGAAATAAAAAAACTGGATAAGTGCGAGTTGAACTCTTGCACGAAGGGTTCCGTACCATTTTATGTTTTTGTATTTAGTAGGTATTTGTTATATGTAGTAGCAGCAACAGAAATACATTATTTGTGAAAATTTCAACCGTCTAGCTATCACGGTTCATAAGATACAGCCGGTCAAGACAGCCAGTAGTGGAGTCTTAGTAAAAGGGTTCCGTTTTTACTCTTTGGATACGGAACCCTAATTAGTCTATGCTAGGTACACTCACGTATCTTTATACAGAGTTTCATGATAATCGGTCTAGTAGTTTTAGAGCATATTTATTGAGGGTTCCGGCGACTAGGACCACAATCAACTGGAACCGCGGTCCCGGTTACCGGATTCATTTATTTTAATATTTTTCTTCGGTCGACTGGGACCACTCGCAAATAAACAAAAGAAATTTGTTGTTCAAGAAAAACAGTACAGTTTGTATGCAGTAATGTTTAAAGTAATAATTAAAGTAGAACTCTTTGAATAAATAATATCATTTATTTATATAATATAAAACAGTACGGTCAAACGAAAAAATGTTTAAAGTAATAATTGATGAAAAAAACGACTATATTTTAACGTCCTTAAGGCTGATTTTGTGATAGATAATTACTTACTTATTGTTAATTGTTGATTATTTCTAGCATGATTTATGTGTACCTACTTACCTACTTATGTTTGAATTGCGTAAATTTAAAATAAGTAATAAATGGGAATTTTTTATCTCTATCACTACATGAAAAAAAAAATGAAAAATGGTTTATTTCAGCAAACAAGGTACAAAAAAGGTATAAAAACATAGATAAACTTAGATTAAGCTACAGAATAAAGCAACAACACATAACTAGCAGTGTAGTGTTTGCTGTATGAGGGTTCTAAACACAATATGTTGTCGGTGACACCCACACTAGATAAATCTGTGTCGTGGGTGACAAAAATTGACAAGCTCGCATTCTATGTCCCTATGTCCCTATATCGCTATGTATGCTTAAATCTTTAAAACTTCGGAACGGATTTTGATGCGGTTTTTTTAATAGATAGAGTGATTCAAGAGTGATTCAAGTTTATATGTATAATACATGCATAATATAGCCGTGCGAAGCCGGGCGGGTTTTTTATTAACAGTTTTTTATTGTAAGTATATGTGTGAGTGGTCCCAGTCGACGGAAGAAAATATTAAAATAAATGAATCCGATAACCGGAACCGCGGTTCCAGTCGCCGGAACCCTCCTTCATTAGTGTAACAGATGTAGATGACTCTTAACTTTGGATTAGAGGCATCTTATCCCACTCTTTTACGCGGAATTTAAAAAGACAAAGACATTCAATAAAATTAATAACAATCAGAGTAAAAATGAGATAAATCTGTAGGTACCTATATGTATAGATATACCTAATCATAGGTCAAGAGCACACGCTTCCATCGAGCAAAATATTTAAAAAATAACCCAGTACACAAACAACTTTACGATATGATACTAGTACTACGTTCTTTATTAACTTATTAAAATAGATTCACAGAAATATGTATTTCCTTTTCTTTCTCGTTTTGTTTTGTGGTGTGTATGAGAGTGACGGAGGTGATTTGGGATACGGTTTGAATATTGGGAACGCGATTGACGTGTTTGCAAAGTAAGTAATAAGACATTCAAGTTTTTAAATATTGCGGTTTTCACCCGCTTAAGTCCTGGCAATATCGGAATAAAAAGTATCCTATATGCAAACCCAGTTCTCCAGCTTTTTACATACAAAGTTTCATCACAATCGGTTTAGTAGTTTTTGCGAATAGAGTAACAAACAGGCGATCGATGTGTTTGCAGTAATGAGACGAAGTTTTCAAATAGTGCAGTTAAGATTGTAGAAATTGTGGGAAAGTCGGGATAAAAAGTATGCTATGTGCGAATCCAGTTCTCCAGCTATTTGCTAACAGAGTTTCATCGCAATCGGTTTAGTAGTTTTTGCATAAAAAAGTAACAAAACTTCGATCGATGTGTTTGCAAAGTAATAAGACGAAGTTTTCAAATAGTGCAGTTGAGATTGTTAAAATTATGGGTTAGGAGCTTTACGACTACATTTCTATATGACTAGACAGCAGATATGACTAGATCGCTTTAAGAATAAATCTCGATATGACTATATCGCATTAGGTATATCAATCTCGTGGGAATATTGGGATAAAAAGTAGCCTATATGTTAATCCAGGTTTCTAGCTAATGACAAACAGAGTTTTGTCGTAATTGGTTCAGTAGTTTTTACGTAAAACAGTAACAATTTTTTCCCGTGAAACTATTGGCAACAGTGTAGTGTCAGTGGAAATATAGGTACATTTACCCGTAGTGGCACGAGAAAGTAAAATTCCCTTCACTCTACTCGTAGTGACAAGCGGTAGTGCCTAAGAAAAGAAACGCAATTTTTTACATTTATTTGTAGGATTTTCGCTAAATTTTAACTGATTATTCTGAAAGTAAGCATTTAGCTTCTTACCTAATTTGACTAGGTATCTATGTAACTCGGTGGTCGAATATCCGTCTGCAACGCAGAAGGTTGCTGGTTCGATTCCCGTCCAGTTACAAATATTTGTATGATCTATACTAGGTATACGGGTATTCACAATCGCTCAGTTAAAGACAAAGCTGCAAAGTTGAGAAAACTTAGCTCTAGTTAATATAGATATAATGATAAATGTATGGAATATAACTAGCGCGCCAATAATTAAGATAGTATTCTAGGAATAGGTACTCAACTGATATTAAGTTTGTTAGAACTATATTAAAATAGTAAGTAGGAACATACCTAAATAATTACAAAGATAAGAATTTGAATTATAACCCGAATAAGTTTAGAATGTGACAATATCTAAATCATCTGCTCCATATCTCTTCAGGTTTCAATAATAATAAATATTGCAGGACATTCCACACATCGCCATCTAGCCCCAAGTTAAGTAACTACACTTGTGCTATGGGTGCTAAACGGATATACTACTTATATACTTTTCTTTTGTAAATATATACTTATAATACATAGAAACAACCAGACCACAGTCAAATCTAAGCATAAATACTTGTCTGAGGCGGGAATCGAACCCGCAACCCTGTGTTTGGCAGTCCGGCATGGTGGCCATTGTGCCAAATGGGTCGTCAATGTAGGTGTCAGGTGGATATATTGATTCATTACGAATAACTTATGCTACTTTTCATCCCGATATTCCCACGGGATCGGGAGTTACGAAGGTGGAACCCCGGAGCGCTGCTAGTACCTAAGTAAATATAAGAAGTTAAGTACCCACTTAACAAATACAACACATTAATTGTCGTAACTAATCGGTATTGTAACTATGAACGTGTTCCATTCAAAATCAATTAGTTCTAATATAAGAGTTACCTTTACTTGATAAGCGTTAGTTTTATTTAAATTAAAGCGACCCGCCCGGCTTCCCACGGCTATATTATGCATGTATTATACATATAAACCTTCCTCTTGAATCACTCTATCTATTAAAAAAACCGCATCAAAATCCGTTGCGTAGTTTTAAAGATCTAAGCATACAAAGGGACATAGGGACAGGGATATAGGGACGGCAAAAAGTGACTTTATTTTATACTATGTAGGGATGATACATGCATAATACAGCCGTGCGAAGCCGGGGCGGGTCGCTAGTAATATTAGTATAGGTAGATCATTACATACATGCCGACTTGCGAACCTCCTCCTTTTTGAAATCGGTTAAACATAGGTTGTACCTACCTACCTACTCATTTAAATAAAAAAATATTTCTGGATTTGAGAAAACTTTTTTGACAAATACTTGCTGATTGTACATTGCATAAAAAAAATCAAGTCGCTATCTCGAGAAAAAGGGTTTTGGCCGTATAGATAAACTAGTTATATGTCTATAGTTTTCGCGGACGGATAGACGAATGGAAAATCCAAAAAAAAACCTTTTTCTTTGTTTATAGTAACTCCGTATCTCATAACGATGTCGTTTTCATGGTTTTCGGGATTCCAAAAAATATGAAAACGATTCATTCATTCATGATGAGTTCATTGATTTTATAATATTACCATTAATTACGCTTTATTGTGCAAAACGCTGAATATTCCTATAAATAACATCAAAATTAGCATCCAACCTTTTTACCCAAATACGAGGGTACCTACCTATTTTTTAATACCTTATGTTTGTTTATAAACACGATAACATATTTAACAAATTTTGATAAATGAGTTACTTATCGAATAATAGTTTTTACACGATGAGTGTTATACGTCTATGTTACCTTTTCTCAGTTATGGGGACCTATCGCAAGTGACCCAGGTAGTTTCAGCGGACTACGACGAAGATAGCAAGGAATACATTGTACCATTTAGCGAGAAGAATATCAAAGTGTTTGTGAACGCAACGTTTTCTACGTCTATAGGAGAAGGGATGACAAATATGGACGTGCAACTTTATGATACATTTGACGATCTACTGGATAGTTATTTTAATAAGTTCCAGATTGAGGGGTAAGGATATTTGTTTTTGAAGTTGCTAAATACGGATAGACAATCGAGTCATCATAAAAAGATGTTGAAGAACGGAACCCTAAAAATATTTTTTTTTATTTTTTTTTATTGACACATAATTATTTTAAATAAATAAATAGGGTTTTTTCTGTAACTATTAATTATACATTTTACATAAGGTTGGCGAGCTTAGTGACATGAAAAGCAATATAGCAACTAAAACATAGAACATTAGTACCTACTTATAACAACACGTACCTACTCTCTGATATTGATTGGAAATACAAGCCGGGTTATTATTTATTCTATTCTTATTTCTCTTATTCTATTCTATTCTTTGAAGGTCTATTCCAACTTGATCGAAGAATTTAAGCACCTAAGGCCTCCAAGGCTGTATGTATAAGGTTAAAATTATCAATTACTGACGCTCCATATAAACGTAGTCAACTGTTCCCTGGATAATGACACAATAGCAAATATTTTTGTTGCATAAAACTTATAACTGCCATGACCATGTTTTTTTTTTTATTTAATTTTTTAAATCTTAATTTCTATGATAATTAGGAAATGAAAAAATCAAGACATAGGGGCAAAGTCATGGCAGTTATAGGTAGCAACAAAAATATTTGCTAGTGTCATTATTATCCAGGAAGGAAACAGTCGACTACGTTTGTATGGAGAGAGCGTAGGTACCCTTTCACCTTAATCACCTATATTTTTTTCAGAACTACGAAACCTTGGAAAGCCTTCATGGGCGACTGGATAGTAGATGAAATAATGCGCACATTCGGCCTAGAATACGACGCTAAACCCGACAACTGTTGCTATGTGCTCGTAAAACTGGCCAAAGTACATAAAACTGTCGAATTAGACGACTTAGAACATGTTCCCACTATGGAATATGTAAAGCGGGCTATAAACAAACTAGATATTGATGATCCTTCAGAAATAAGGAAGTTTATGAGGAGTTATGGGACGCATTATATAGATTCCTATGTTACGGGAAATTTTATTTATCAGGTGAGTTAAGTGAAGTTTACTTTTGCAGCTATGTGATTTTCGGAAAACGCAACGCGGGACAGCCTCCCGACTAAATGTACAGACGACTTAAGACCAGTGTGAGGCTGTAAACTTCCATACAAAAAGCGGTAACGTTTTCCTCCCTATAAACGAAGTCCGATTTTGATAATTTTTGATAATGTTCTAGATCTAATGGAAAACTAGGTTTAACCGTTTTTATTTAAAAGAAATATTGCCCAAGATAAAGGTTATAAGTATCTGAATATCTATATTTTCGAGTTAAAAACTTCATCGAGCGTTTCAATTGTTTTTTAATAGACTAAACTGAATTACCAAAAAATAAAAACGTAAAAACCTAGAATAAGATGCCGTGAATTAAATGAGACCTTTTTAGGAGACTTAAATTTATTTCATTTTGTGATGGATAAAGGAGGTAAAAACGTTACGGCCCGCAACATTATTTGAAAGCAAAATGAAGGCAATTACGTCCGAACTTAAACTCTCTCTATCGCACGATACGGGTCATTTTTGAAAATACCTACTCGCGCCGCTTATCGAAAACTCATGATTCTCTTAATTATGGTTGCAGGAAGTCGTTAGACGCAGAAAGCATACGACTGATCGCTCTAGAAGTCTTTGGGGGAGGTCTATGTTCAGCAGTGGACGTCCTGTGGCTTATATGATAATGATATGATTTTTGTTAAGGGCCGAGGGCATCGATGTTTTGCAGTTATGCACTGCAAAACATCGAAGAAGTTCACCTTTGTGTACTATTATAATATTCTGTGTGTTGTGATTGGTCAAATCAAGATCACCGCACCCGTCTCGCTCGCGCCGCACTGTTTTGCATCTACATTTGCGATGTCAATGTGCAATGCATCTTCGGCATAGCCGTACTCTGCTAACTTATAAAGCAACTAGCGACCCGTCCCGGCTTCGCACGGCTATATTATGCATGTATTATACATATAAACCTTCCTCTTGAATCACTTTATCTTTTAAAAAAACCGCAGCAAAATCCGTTGCGTAGTTTTAAAGATTTAAGCATACAAAGGGATATAGGGACATAGGGACAGAGAAAGCTACTTTGTTTTATACTATGTAGTGATAAGCTACCTTATATTATGAGCAATAAGTTTTACTAAAAAAAAACTAGTGTCTTATTCTGCGATGGTTTTTTTACTAAATATGCCTTCTATAGTCCACTGTCCAAAACGCAGCCTCCGATGGAACCGCCGCCGACTGCCGGGCACTTGGCGCATCGTTTGATTGAACTTTGGAAGGGGAGTAGAGAGGCCTTTGCACAGCAGTGGGAGACTACAGGGTCTTAAGAGGAAAACCCTTTCCTCACGCCCATCGACGCTCTCTCCATACAAAAGTAGTCGACTGTTTCCTCCCTGGATAATGACACTATAGCAAAGATTTATGTTTCATAAAACTTACAACTGCCATGACCATGCCCCTTTGTTTTTTTTTGTTTTTTAAATCTTAATTTCTTTATGTAATTAGAAAATGAAAAACCAAGACAAGACCAAGACATAGGGGCTAGTGTGCTTGTGCTAGTGTCATTATCCAGGGAGGAAACAGTCGACTACGTTTGTATGGACAGAGCGCCGCTACCCTTTCACCTTAATCATGTGCCTTGGCTTGGAATGTCTTCAATTTTAATAATTTATTTATTTTCAGGTGTTCAAATACAAAAGGGTAGGCTACAATTTGCTAAAAAGTTACACAAGAATAAGGAATAGAAAACATTTAGCGCCAGATAACCTCAGATTTTATTTCTCATCGTACTTCTTGAAGCAAATTGGTGACATAAGAGTAAGTTCTCGAAAAAAAAAAGGTTTAAAAACCATGTAAACGACACCCCTTTAAATGTAGAGATGTTATATGACCTGTTTGTATGTCTGCGAACGTGTCAATGTAGCTTCGAAACGAATAATCCGATTTGATAGTGTGTTTTTGCATAATCACTACATAGTATAAAATAAAGTCGCTTTCTCTGTCCCTATTTCCCTTTGTATGCTTAAATCTTTAAAACTACGCAACGGATTTTGATGCGGTTTTTTATTCAAGAGAAAGGTTTATAATGTATAATACATGCATAATATAGCCGTGCGAAGCCGGGACGGGTCGCTAGTAAGTATATATTTACAAAAAATATATCTACACTAATATTATAAAGAGGAAAGATTTTTTTGTTTGTTTGTAACAAATAGGCTTCGAAACTACTGGACCGATTTTGATGAAACTTGGTAAGAGGATACATTGATTCATTGGGAATAACACAGAACAAAAAATAAATAAGGGAATAACATAGGCCTTTTTATCCCAATATTCCCACGGGATCGGGAGTTACGCGGGTGAAACTGTAATAAGTATTCTATACGTTGTCTGGCCATTGACGACCTAGTTGGCACAATGATCACCATGCCGGACTGCCAAACACAGGGTTGCGGGTTCGATTCCCGCCTCAGACAAGTATTTATGCTTAGATATTTGTCTGTGGTCTGGTTGTTTCTATGTATTATAAGTATATATTTACAAAAGAAAAGTATATAATGTAGTATATCCGTTGTCTAGCACCCATAACACAAGTCTAGTTACTTAGCTTGGGGCTAGATGGCGATGTGTGGAATGTCCTGCAATATTTATTTATTTATTTATAACTAGCTTTTGCTCGCGACTTCGTCCGCGTAGAAGTCGAAAATGGACCAACGAATCACGTTGTCCCATACAAATTTTGACCCCCATTTTCACCCCCTTAGGGGTAGAATTTCGAAAAATCCTTTCTTATCGGATGCCTATGTCATACAAAGAACACACCCTCCAAGTTTCAGGTCTCTAAGATCAGCGGTTTAGGCTGTGCGTTGATCCGTCAGTCAGTCAGGACAAAGCATTTTATATGTATAGATAGATAACAAGCAAAGTTGTTTAAGGCTGGATGGCGTTGTACAATATCCTAAAATACTTAAAATTAAACTTTTTTTTAGGTTGCCAGCGGTAATAAAACGGTCGAAACATGGGCCAAATGGAACCTACGCGACTCTCAATACCTATACTCCAGACCTAGTTTAATGAGACTCCACTACAATCCATTATTAATGTACAAACTCAAAGATTTACTAGATAATAAGGCGTTATTAGGGCTTAAGTTGAAGATTTTAACACCTATATTCGGAGATAGAAGGGTGGCTAAGAGATATAGTGAAATTGTTGAAAATGATCTTTTGCTGTGGGAAGTTAATGGTTAGCCAGTTTTTGATATACAGGTCTATACAGGATTGGGTCATTCTATTTTAATCATTCTGTATCAGAACTATAATGGACCGTTGCACCTTTTTCAAATTTTTGTCGCAAAAATTTTGTACCTACCTACTCTTAAGGTTCCGCTGGTCGATCGTGTTTCCATACAAATAGCCCATTTAGAGTGTTATCCATTTATTCTTTATGGAATTTGCCCATGTAGGCGACGAGATAGACAAATTTTATTTATTTATATTAAATTATATTAAAATTTAATTGAAATTACAATTAACACGAGGAACTTTTCATACAAAAAAGATACAAATTTCGACCCTTTTTTTACCAAAAGAGTAAGGATTTTTTTTTTGACGTTTTTGTATTTAAATTCTTGGAAAATCAGTTTTTTGACGAATTTCTCGTACAAAAAGAACAGTTTTTTGCCCTATTGTATGAAATAAATCTGATGTCATCTCTATTAATTGTAATAAAAAGTATACCCATTACTGCACAATAATTCCGCCGCAAAGTACCACTTTCTTCTCACTTATTGAGGGACAAACCATCGATTTTGGAATAGATGGGATAGAAATGAACATACATATTTACATACATAGGGTGATAAAAATATTACCCTTCTTTGCGTCGCACAGTCGGGTAATAAAATCAATATTACATTAAGTCTAAACTGTAAAAACAAAAAATAAATAATAAGTAGATTAAAAGTAATAATAAATCGTCCTTATGAACGTTCCTAAGTAAAAATTTAGTTAATTTTATCACATATTTACTGACGTCTGACAAGAGCGAGACAAAGCATTCAGTAACTAAAGTTTTATTTAGGAACATTTTTGAGTGCTGAAACAAGAAAAAAAGACATATCCAGTATTTTTACAATAAAACAAATTTTTAAACATGAATGTGTTTTATTTTGTGTTTCTAAACCTAAAAATTGTAAGTAAGTATATTATTTATTTTTTACTAGCAGCGTAAGTTTACAATTTTTTTATCACGTAAAATTAAAATGTAGATTACACTTAGGGAGCTCTCAATAATAAGGTTGAACTGACTGTGTTGGTACCGTTTGCTTGGCATGAAATATCATTCTTGTGTAGTGCCCCAAGTCGCCTGTTTTTTTTTTACATTATGATTGGTCAGCCTTTGACCAATAACACACCTGGTAAGTGAAGATGCGGCCTAAGATGTACCACGCTTTTCTAGAAGATACCTATTCACTCGCGACTTGTAAACCCCCAAATTATACTCGTCAGAGAAGACAGACGCAGGCAACTGGTTTTCGACTATTTACAGGCCGAGGACCGGGAGGGGGGTTTTTAAATAGTCAGTTTTTAACGGTTACGTTGGAGACGGTTGTGCCTTAATATCTATATATTAAGGCACAACCGTTTGTTTCTAAACCGTACCTATGTACGTCGATATAATCCTGGACATAACTCAGCAAAATATGATCCATGATTCTGAGTGATGATCCAGAATTCTAAAATGGTTTTTTTTTGACATATCTCTGTATTTTGACAACTAGCGTGGAGTAAACTTTGCAGAAGGTATGTATGTTAGTTTCTTAGTCTGTTTTTAACGGGCTCAAAGTTAAAATATCTTTATTAATTTGCAATAATTCGCATGAAATCACATTAAACCTCTTAAAACTAAGTTAGAATGTGTGCCTTCGGATCGCGCCCACTAATGAAAAGATGGCACAAGAAAAACATGGGGTTTTATTGGGATCATGCTCACAAAGTTGAAGCCCATAAATATTTTTGAAGGCAATTAAAGTCGTGTTTTTTTTAAAGATGACATTAACCTTAGGAATTTAGAAACCATAATCAACCGAACCCACTTGGGACACTACCAACAATCTCATGCTAAGCAGACGGTACCAGCACAGTCAAATAATATCGAGAGCTCCCTAAATATTAAAATGTTGATACAACAAAATTACTTAAATTTTTAAAATTAGCTACAATAAGTGACATTATACACTGATTCCATTGACACTGGCTATATGAAAGTTGCAAAAATGGTGCGAAGTCAAAAAAACAAATCATTGTCAAATCGTCCAAAACACAATAAGTATACAAGTTTTTTCAATACCTATATAATTTACAATAATATATTTTTTACCTATTTTGTTTTATTTATGTAATGTTAAGGTGAAAGGGTACCTGCGCGCTCTCCATACAAACGAAGTCGACTGTTTCCTCCCTGGGTAATAACAATAGCACAAATATGTTTGTGCCATTAAACCTATAACTGTCATGACTATGCCCCTATGTTTTGTTTTTTTTTTCATTTTCTAATTATCATACTAATTAAAATTAAAAAAATTTAAAAATAAACAAAACCAAAAAATAGGGGCATGGTCATGGCAGTTATAAGTTTTATGCACCAAAAATATTTGGTCTAGTGTCATTATCTAGGGAGAAAACAGTCGACTACGTTTGTTATAGTTTGTATGGAGAAAGCCCCCGGTACCCTTTCCTCTTAAGAAATACAAAAATTATAACCAAAGCTTGTTGATTATACGTCTATGGATAAAATATATTATTTAACACTGAATTGGATTCAAAATATTAGCAACATAATTTAACACTACATTATAATACATACTTTGTAGCGTAGTAAAGCGAGGTTACAATAGTTTTAACTCAGATAATTTCATAATTTTAGACACAACTCGTATACGAGTTAGCTTATTCATTACTAGCGACCCGCCCCGGCTTCGCACGGATGTATTATGCATATAATGTATTATATCTAAAAACATTCCTCTTTAATCACTCTCCCCCTTATTCCAAAAGGTTAACGAGGTTTAAGGATAGTCCGAGATGTGGATTTAAACCTTAGTTTTAGACACAGATTTACTCGTGAACTATAGTCTTAACACTATCCCTATGGATTATATAGGAAACTATAGTCTAAACACTATCCCTTTAGATTATATGGGGATAGTGTTTAGACTATAGTTAACGAGAAAATCTGTGTTTAAATCCACATCTCGGACTATCCTTAAACCTCGTTTTGGAATAAGGGGGTCTATCTTTAAAAAAAAACCGCATCAAAATCCGTTGCGTAGTTTTAAAGATCTAAGCATACATAGGGACGGCGAAAAGTGACTTTGTTTTATACTATGTAGTGAAGCTTTTGCCTGAGAGTTCGTCCACGTAAAAGTAGAAAATGGACCAAGGAATCACGTTGTCTCATACAAACTTTGCCCCCCTTTTGCACCCCCTAAGGGGTAGAATCCTCTCTTATCGGATGCCTACGTCATACAAAGAACACACCCTCCAAGTTTCAGGTCTCTACGAACAGCGGTTTAGGCTGTCAGTCAGTCATTTAGGACAAAGCATTTTATTTGTATAGATAATGTAAACCTCACTTTACAATCAATTCAAGAACAATTATTTTAATTGCAATAAGTGTACATTATAATAAAACATTGTGCAACTAAATACAATCATTTGACAATTACCCTTTGCACAGACTTTACCTCGTTTCGATCATACTTCACCACGCTTCGATCACACTTCACCACACTTCGTAAAAACTCAATCACACTTCGCCACGCTACGACCATACTTTAACCAAGATTTTATCACACTTCGATATTTTTATAATAAAAATACGCCATGAGACCCGGGAAAATAATAACTATTAGTAAAATAATTTAAAAATAACATTATAATACCATTTAGTGTAGGTTAAAGCGAGGTTTACAATAGTTTTAACTCTGATGATTTTATGATTTCAGACTCGTTTGTAAGCTAGCTTATTATAGTGTAAACCCCACTTTACAATCAATTCAAGAACAATTATTTTAATTACAATAAGTGTTCATAATAATAAAACATTGTGCAACTAAATACAATCATTTGACACTTACCCCTTGTACAGACTTTATCTTGCTTCGATCATACTTCGTCACGCTTTACCAAGCTTCGATCACACTTCGCCAAGCTTCGATCACTCTTTACCACGCTTCGATCACTCTTCACCACGCTTCGACCACACTTTAACCAAGATTTTATCACACTTCGATCACACTTCACCACGCTTCGTTCACACATGGCAGCGCTTCTACTAACACGGCTCATACCTTGTAGATACTTTAGTACAAGCGAATTGAATGCGACCTATTCTCTTACCGTTTACTAATAGCAGAGTCGGACTGTTTATACGGATCGATCTGAAGTTGTACGACTGGAAAAAGAAAAATAAAACAATTTTAAAGTTTATTTATGAATATATCTAGCTGCGCTCCGCGGTTTCACCCGTATAAGTCCCAATCCTGTAGGAATATGAGAAAGCCTATGTGTTAATCCAGGTCTCCAGCTAATCTACATACCAAGTTTCATGGCAATCGGTCCTGTAATTTTTGCGTGAAGAAGTAACAAACATACACACATACTAACACACTTTTCATATTTATAATATTAGTAAGATAATTTCCCTTCCAGTTCCACACACGTAAGCACCGATTCCGTGGAAATATCAGAATAAAAATTAGCCTATGTATCCATACAAGTTACATCAAAATTGGTTAAGTACTCAGAGCATTATAAAAGAAATCATCAGATTTGTAATAGACTGGTAATAGAATTTTACTTACCAATTTATCAGATTGTATAGTCTTATCTTTAATTTTCGCACCGACAAAGTCACTTTGATCTACGACATCCTGGAATTAAGATATAATATATTTATAAGTTGTACTTGTACTTGTATACAGGCTGTTTTCCGCAATTAGACCCTTTTTTAATTGGGTCTTTTTTGCGTGAGGATGGAGCAGGCTTGCCCAGCACCTACTACCCTCTCAGCTTAGTCGACCATGTCCAGAGGAGAGAACTTGTCAATACTTCTGGAGCCAACTAAGCCGCGGGTTTCATAACGATGTTTTCCTTCACCGTAAGAGCAATGTCAATTAGCGGACATCATTTTTTCTTAAGAAAAATTCATCGGTGCACGGCCGGCCTGGATTCGAACCCGAAGTCGAGGTATCTACCACTAAGCCAACACCGCTCTGTTATTTATGAGTAAACTAGCGACCCGCTCCGGCTTCGCACGGCTATATTATGCATGTATTATACATATAAACCTTCCTCTTGAATCACTCTATCTATTAAAAAAAACCGCATCAAAATCCGTTGCGTAGTTTTAAAGATCTAAGCATACAAAGGGACATAGGGATATAAGGACGGCGAAAAGTGACTTTATTTTATACTATGTAGTTATGGTAAACTAAATATAGAGGGTAGAGAGTATAATCCATCATTAAATAACTCCTCATAAGCGACTTAATCCGCGTAGGAATTAAATTTTCCGAAATCCTTTCATAGAGAGTCCCTACTTCATAATCACTATCTGTTTCTGTATGTCAAATAATGATGGCAATACTTAGTATATTTACACAAATTGAAAAATATATGGTTAAATTCTTAGTTTTTGACGTGACAACGTTTTATAAATTGGTTTGCCGGGTGACACTTCAAGAAACTGCGTTACGCTCCGCTGACGTTATGCGCTCACAATGAGAGCGAGTGAGAGGCACGCGGGCATGGTTAGCCCGCCTAAGAGCGAGAGAGACAGACATAAAAAGTGAAAGGCACGCGTCCCTTCCACTCGAGCACAGTTGTTGTCACGTAAAACTTTCGCCCGTATACCGACTTTACAGGCAACCAGTTTTTTCTAGATAACAATGCTTAGATGTGGAAAAAAGATATAAGCATTTAAAGTTACGAGTTTTTGTTTATTCGTCAACATCTGACGCCTTTACACATTTAAGAACATAACCTCCTTGCAAACAAGCAATTTTTGTTCGAAGTTTTCCATTATTCTTTAGGTATCCACTTGTGTATATGCTTAAGTAATCATCATCATCATATCAGGGGCCTTATTCTGCTATTTGGCCAACCATTGTCATTATATCGAGACTCTATAGATATTATATCGAGATTGTGACTTTATTTGGTATTCTGCTAAAGTTTTAATAACATCGCAATATAATCACTATGGAGTCTCAATGGTATGGTAATATTTACCTTGCAGGTGTTGCCTAGCAACATGGTATATGTTGCTAAGCAATATACCGTTTTGACAACTATCGAGATACCATTAAGCCACGATTGTAGAGCAGAACACAAAAGTGAGTCAGTGGTGTGTCAGTGGTGTCTCGATAGAATAGTCAACGTTAGGAGAATACGAATTTGACATGTAATGTCATATTTTTGACATTAAATTTCTATTACGATTATATCGACACACTATTGAAATACAATTGTGTTAGCAGACTTAGGCCCCAGCCCATACACGTCCACTGCTGGACATAGGCCTCCTCCATACGACGCCACAAACAACGGTCCTGCCCCCTTAGACAAGATGGCTTTCTATTAGCGATGTCGCCAATCGATAGATTTAATTGTATGAAATTGACATAAACCATTGTATAAAATTTGCATAAGATGGAACGTACCCACAATTTTTTTTCTCTTACGCAAGACTACGTGACTTTTCTTTAAATTAAAATTAAAGTAAATTAAAATTCAATTATTTCAGATGTCATAGATCCATATTAAAATACAAAATTATAGATTAAATAAAATGTCATGTCAAGGGATCTTTGGCTTGTGTCAATTTCATACAAAAAAAATCCAAAAATAAAGTCTGTCGATTGGGGATATCGCTAATAGAAAGCCATCTTGTATAAGGGGCCTGAGCCGCCTCCATCCACCGACTACCCACGACCGCTATAATGTCGTCGGTCAGCCGGGCAGCTGGTCTCCCAACACTCCGTTTCGCGTTGCATCGCAGCAGCCAATCGAGAACCTTTACTCCCCAGCGGTTGTCAGTTCTGCGAGCTATATGACCTGCCCATTGCCACTTCAGCTTACCAATCCTGAGAGCTATGTCGGTGACTTTGGTTCTTCTACGGATTTCCGTATTTCGGATTCTATCACGTAGAGACACTCCGAGCATAGCTCTCTCCATAGTCTGTTGAGCGACTCTGAGCTTTTGAACGAGGCCTATAGTCAGCGACCACGTGTCGGATCTGTATGTCATCACTAGTAACACAAATTGGTTGAAAACCTTCGTCTTGAGGCTCTGTAGTATTTGTGACGAGAAGATATTGCGAAGCTTCACGAACGCTGCTTAATTAATGCCTTGCCATAATTATTTAGGTTGCTTGCAAAGCACAGGCTTACAGACGATTCGAAATTCTGGTCTGCTACAGCCAGCCTTAAATAAACAGCCAGAAAATATAACAATAATGTACCGGAAAATCAGTAACATGTTGATGTGTGGTCAGCTTAGGTTCAGGTATGACAACACAGTCACCAATGATGACACCACGGCCGTCAGCCCAGTTGTACACGTTGACTGCAACGCAGGACATACTCTCGTCTACAATCGCAAATGTACTGGAAAATATATACAAAGAAACAATATTAAAATGCAAGTTTTGAAAATTTTCATAAAGATTTGTTATCTGCCGATTGGCTAAATCGGATTTTTACTAACTCAATTTTTTGTCGTAATTCAGTCTTGTTAAACTTATCCTATTTTGAAGTTACACTTATGAAAAAATTATAAGTGACGCATCACTGTAACACAAATGTAACAGGTTGAAGCTGCCCGCTAAATATTTTATTTTGTTAATTATACTCCCCAAAAGGGTAGGCAAAAGACTTTTAACCGCAGGTTCCGCTGGTCGATCGTGTTTTCCATACAAATGAATTTAGAGTGTTATCCATTTATTCTTTATGGAATTTGAAAAAACAAAAGTTAAATCTACATAACAAGTCTATATCTAGCCCATGTAGGCGAGGAAATAAACAAATTATATTTATTTATATTAAATTAAATATAATTTGTCTATTTCAACTAATAATTTGTCTTTTAAATATAATTTAATATAAATAAATAAATATTTCAGGACATATTACACATCGCCATCCAGCCCCAAGCTAAGCAACTTAATGCTTGTGTTATGGGTACCAGATAACGGATAAACTACTTATATACTTTTTTTTTTTTTGTAAATATATACATATTATACATATAGGAAACACCCAGAACCAGAAACAAGAATTTATGGTCAGCATAAATACTTGTTCCCGGCGGGAATCGAACCCGCAACCTTCTGCGTCGCAGTCGGGTGTTCGCCCGACGCGCCACAGAGGTCGTCTATATAAATAAATATAATTTGTTTATTTCGTCGCCTACATGGGTTAGATATAGACTTGTTATGTAGATTTAACTTTTGTTTTTTTCAAATTCCATAAAGAATAAATGGATAACACTCTAAATTCATTTGTATGGAAAACACGATCGACCAGCGGAACCTTAAGCTGGTTTTTCCCTTCTAGCGTTTTCAGTATTTAAACCCAACTATTTCGGTAGGTACTTACAAAGGCACAGCATTATCGCTATGTATAGAACCGACGACTCGACCCATAACGACCTTCCCTTCGTTCTCACCCTCAGCCAATTTGTCCAACGTTGCGTGTTCCATCGTCACCTTACGTTTGCCAAATGTGCAGATGGTGCCGGGAGCGAATTCACCATAGAATTTACTGTCCATTGACTGAAATTTAAATTTAAATTGCTGCTTATCCGGTGAAATGGTTAGGTTAGGTTATGGGCCAGGCATAGACCTAGAGTTTATTTCATTATGTTCAATAGACCAACAAAGCATGCGAGAGAGAAAAACATTTTTTACGGAAATATAGCAAGAAAGAAAAGGATAGCGAATAATTTGTCATTGTAACATATTTTGCAAAAATAGACAACTCAAAATTGGTTATGCATTATCGGGCTGTCAGGTCGACTATTAATACGTTAGTGTAGACTAAAGGTGAGCGCACAAGCGCCGCAGTCTCCGTTTGTATGCTCGCAGCGCCGGGTTAGTGACGTCATCAGGATCGGCCTTGGGATTTTCTTTTGCTGCGGCGTCTGCGGTGTGCGCTTACCTTTAGTCTATGGGGCCAGGAATAAGCATAAAGGACAAACTCAAGAACAACTTAACCAATGGCGTTGAGATTTGGTAGGTATGTAGGAAGCTGGAGCTAAAACAACACATTCATAGCCCACATTTTATGGTGTTAAATTATGGGCTGTGTAGTTACATAGTCCACATTTATCAATATTTATCTTCAGTCGCCGAGCGGCGGTTTTACTCCGAATATGGGAATTAAAGGAATGGAATCAGTTGCCTGCGTCTGTCTTTCCTGACGTGTACAATTTGGTGGTCTTCAAGTCGCGAGTGCATAGGTATCTTCTAAGAAAGCGTGCAACATCTTAGGCCGCATCGTCACCTACCATCTAGCGGGTGTGAAAGTGGTCAAACGCTGACCTGTCATATGTAAAAAAATAAAGTATTCCAGCTTATGCCTGTGTTTTTCAAAATGCAGTAAATTGCTCACTTTTAGATTTCTACCAGGGGATACAATTTAACTACTAGGGAGCACTTGGAACCACCGTCTCACAAGAAACTCCAAAGTTTTTTTTTTCTTCAGTTATGGCTTCGCACGGTTTGTGCATATAGCCAGTATCAAGTAATATTTTGCATCAAGTTATGGCCCGATTTACAGAAATCGGGCTCAAAGTGTTTCAAGATGGTCAAGTCGTCAAGTCACAGTTTGTCAAGTCAGGGGTCATAGTAAAGCGGTGGCTACTTTACGACGACAAAATCTCCTACAAGGTTATACCTTGTAGGAGATTTTGTCTCCTACAAGGTATAACAACAAGGTAGAAATCTCCTACAAGGTTATACCTTGTAGGAGATTTTGTAGGCAACGAGAAAAGTCCATGTTTGACACTGATTTTTACTTTCACTACACTTGTGCACTTTCACAGAACTAAATTAGATAACTTTCCACCGGAATTATACAATTTAACTCGGTTTACAACTAAGTTTCGTGTAAATAAAACTGCAGCACGACATGTTGTTGGCTCGTTCCCGCCAAAAAACTCTCTCCAAAGTTACTCGCGAGGTCTCAAAACTAGAATTAATCACTACATTGTATAAAACAAAGTAGCTTCCCGCTATCTGTCTGTCCCTATGTATGCTTACATCTTTAAAACTACGCAACGGATTTTGATGCGGTTTTTTTAATAGATAAACCCCTGAATAGTCAAACCTTTAGGAGTCTCCTTTATATGTAAGACGCTCTCAATGAAATATGACACTTAAATATCAATTAATTCGTAAGTAGCCTTAAAGTATTCGGGTATTTAAATGGAAGATTTTAACTTTTAGTATACAATATAAAGCTTTCTCTGTCCCTATATACCTATGTATGCTTAAATCTTTAAAACTGCGCAACGGATTTTGATGCGGTGTTTAATAGATAGAGTGATTCAAGAGGAAGGTTTATATGTATAATACATGCATAATATAGCCGTGCGAAGCCGGAACGGGTCGCTAGTTTAGTATAAAACAAAAATACCACGGGTATGAAGTCGCGGGCATCAGCTAGTATTCGTATGATTCCTTACCTTAACTATCTGTTGTATCCGTTTAACTTTAATCCTCCCCTTAGTATGAACAAGATCATCAACATACTGTAGATAGTAAACGAGCCGTTTCATCTCATTGATCGGAGGTTTCCAAGGTGGATCGAGGCGACACGCTGTCATGAACGTTGTTATAGCCTCTTCGAATTGTTCCTCGTATTTTAATACCTGAAATTGTGATTAGTTATCTTAATTGTGATTATGACTCAATAATTGTGATTAGTTATCTTTTATAAGCATGGGTCTGCGGTTTCATCCCGCGTAAGTCTCGATCCCGTGGTAATATCGAAATATAAAATAGCCTATAGCCTTCCTCGACAAAAAGACTATCCAACACAAAAATATTCTTTCAATTCGGACCATTAGTTCCTGAGATTATCGCGGTCTGAAAATAGGTTTATAACAAAAAACATTTCTTATTTTTCTTTTATATATTTTTTTGTAAATGGCAAACAACGTTTGCCGCGACAGCTAGTATATTTTTAAAGTCGGAAGAAATACTTACAATCCCTTTATTGTAATGAAGATCTGGATGTGATCTGGCAACTGGATCGTTCCATGCCTGCTTGTATGAACTCTGACACAATTTCAATGTAGCTCTGGAAATTAATATGAAAATAAAGTAAAAGGGAACCGTTTCAGTTGGTATGGATTGACATGTGATGAGAAGAGAAGAAGGATATGGACAGGAAGATAAGATAGATAGATAACTTTATATTTTGTACAACACAAGAGTAAACAGAACACGATATACACAAAGTAATAGCTAGAAAGTATAAGTTGCACAAATGGGCGGCCTTATTGCTGAAAGCGATTTCTTCCAGGCAACCTTTAACCTTTTTGACATAAGTATGCTTCTGGTGTCTGTTTGTTGCTGCGCATCTGTGTCGAGCGAGGTATGATTTAAGGATGATTTACATTAGACAGGGCCGTGTCCGGGCCGGGTCGAGTCCGGGGCGGAGCCCGTCCGTCCCGTCCGTCCGACGGTTCATGATATACAGCCTGGTGATAGACAGACAGACGGACAGACAGTGAAGTCTTTGCAATAGGGTCCTGTTTTTACACTTTAGGTATGGAAACTTTTTTTTAATTATCTGCTATGAGTCTTTCGACGCTGTTGTGTAGGGAAATGACGGGCAGAGTGTTCTCCCTTCACTGAAGAAGACCCTCTTCATTAAATGTCAGCCAGCTGCATATTGTGCTTTCTCTTAAATAAAATAAATAAATAAATATTTCAGGACATATTACACATCGCCATCCAGCCCCAAGCTAAGCAACTTAATGCTTGTGTTATGGGTGCCAGATAACGGATAAACTACTTATATACTTTTTTTTTTTGTAAATATATACATATTATACATATAGGAAACACCCAGAACCAGAAACAAGAATTTATGGTCAGCATAAATACTTGTTCCCGGCGGGAATCGAACCCGCAACCTTCTGCGTCGCAGTCGGGTGTTCGCCCGACGCGCCACTGAGGTCGTCTTAATACTTAGTATGTACGGAACCCTAAAAAGAAAACTCGTAGGGATGGAATATCTTACCTGTTTTGAGAGACCAAAAAGAACTGACACAAGTAAGCGTTCCCCAACACACACCAGGACATTCCGTCCTTTGGATCTTGAGCGACTGCCTCCTTGGCATAGTCTACACTTTTAAGTATGATCTCTGTGGCTTCAGTGCGGTTTAGATTCGAACATTCTTGGCGGAGGAGGATTGATAAGCTTCGGAGTGCTATACGATTGCGTTGCTGGAATGAAGAATTCAAGAAAAAATGTATTGCGATAGTAGCTTATTTTCCCGGGTTTAATACGCGTAATTAAATTATTCTCGCGACCATGACTATTGTAACATAGTCGAATCGTCGAGGTAAGAGAAATAAATAAAACCAGGCAAATGCGAGTCGGAGTCGCGAACGTAGGGTTCCGCACATTATATTTTTTTGAGCAAAAAAACTCCTTAAAAACTACAATATTTTGTCATTTTTAAGGGGTTTTTTGTCAGACGAGGTTAAAAGTCTTTTGCCTGCCGTTTTGGGATATAATAAACAAATAAATATTGCCTAAAAATAGCAGTAGATAAACATGAAAATAATCTAAAATTCTTAAAAACACACTCAAAAAATATTTACTTTTTTCTGTTTTTAGTATTTGTTGTTATAGCGGTAACAGAAATACATCATCTGTGAAAATTTCAATTGTCTAGCTATCACAGTTCATAAGATACAGCCTGGTGACAGACAGATGGACAGACAGACAGTGGAGTCTTAGTAATAGGGTCCGTTATTAGCAGGGTTCGAAAATATCCGATATTTATAATAAATATCAAAATATCGGATTTTTTTGATATATATCCGATATATATAAAAAATGTGATATTTATATGATATTTATCCATTTTGTATGACAGCCATATTGTTATTTTATTGTATTATTTATGTATACTGTTTGCATACCTATGTTTTATAAACATAATAAACTAGTAGTTCGCCCCGAACTGAGACCTCACGAGTTTTTTTCAGCGTTTATTATATTTCAGCGTAAAGTACTAAAATGTATAATATAACGACGAAAGACTCCAAATACGACAGGTCTATCTTATTTGAATGATAGGTGCCTAGTATCGCTATTATCTGACATTGGATGATTTAGAGAATCCAAACACGATAGGCATAACTTGTTGTTGTTGTTAAGTTCTAAAAGCATAGGCCAGCTCAATCATCACGACCTGGACATCCGTTGACTCTTTATTTTTACTCAAGACATTTTGAATGTGTCCAACATAATATCCAGAAGATAGTAATTCCTTTCCTTCCTTCCTTATGTATCTACTTATCATAATGTTACGTAAGAGGAAACGAGAAGACAAGCTCGAGAACGAGAATATATTAGAGAAGTTTGAGGCCAATATGTCCTGTAATAAGTCCCTAAACTAAAATATAACAAGTCAATAAAAATTATAAAAAAATTAGTCACAAATTTTATAATTATCAGAGTCTCTAGATCGGCTAGAACCGAACATTCCTACTATTTAATACTATCCACCACTATTATTGTAAAACAGCCCATGATTATGAAATAAATAATTATAGGAAATGAAGCAAAGAGAGTTCGGACGATTTGGGGCAAAGTAATAAATTTCTATAAATTTTAAATTTAAATAAATTTGGATTAAGAATATTGTAAATAGTAAGCGTGTTACATTGTGAATTTGTGATGCTACACCTTCGTTATTTTTCTTTTGCAATCACAATGTAACACGCTTACTATTTAAGTACAATATTCTTAATCCAAATTTATTAGATTTTATTTTCTATTTTTTAGTTGGACTTTTTTTATTAAAGCGTGTTTTTTTTAGTTTTTTATTCTATTAATTTATTTTATACTTTTTGGTCTTTGATAACTTAATATGTTAGATCGGACCCTGGTTACTATTGAAAGACAAACTACTCGTCAAGACGATTCTAACGAGCCTAAACTCGATGAGGTTGTGTCGTTTCATTGCGAAGTTCCTATGACCACCTTCCAGTTCCATCATCAGACCCTGGTTACCATTGAAAGACAAACTACACGTCAAGGCGATTCTAACGAGCCCAAACTCGATGGGGTTGTGTCGTTTCATTGCGAAGTTCCTATGACCACCTTCCAGTTCCATCATCAGACCCTGGTCACCATGGAAAGACAAACTACTCGTCAAGACGATTCTAACGAGCCCAAACTCGATGGGGTTGTGTCGTTTCATTGCGAAGTTCCTATGACAACCTTCCAGTTCCATCATCAGACCCTAGTCACCATTGAAAGACAAACTACTCGTCAAGACGATTCTAACGAGCCCAAACTCGATGGGGTTCTGTCGTTTCATTGCGAAGTTCCTATGACCACCTTCCAGTTCCATCATCAGACCCTGGTCACCATTGAAAGACAAACTACCCGTCAAGGCGATTCTAACGAGCCCAAACTCGATGGGGTTCTGTCGTTTTATTGCGAAGTTCCTATGACCACCTTCCAGTTCCATCATCAGACCCTGGTCACCATTGAAAGACAAACTACTCGTCAAGACGATTCTAACGAGCCCAAACTCGATGGGGTTCTGTCGTTTCATTGCGAAGTTCCTATGACCACCTTCCAGTTCCATCATCAGACCCTGGTCACCATTGAAAGACAAACTACTCTTCAAGACGATTCTAACGAGCCCAAACTCGATGAGGTTGTGTCGTTTCATTGCGAAGTTCCTATGACAACCTTCCAGTTCCATCATCAGACCCTGGTCACCATTGAAAGACAAACTTCTTGTCAAGACGATTCTAACGAGCCCAAACTCGATGGGGTTGTGTCGTTTCATTGCGAAGTTCCTATGACCACCTTCCAGTTCCATCATCAGACCCTGGTTACCATTGAAAGACAAACTACTCGTCAAGGCGATTCTTGACGAGTAGTTTGAATGAATGAACTATGAAGTATGGCTAATGAGATAATTCCTGCAGATTCCTTCCAGCTCTATCATCAGAGCAGTTCCATGGTACCATATTATTGTCACCGAAGTTACGCCCTTTCATTTGATACCCCACTCGGGTATATTTGCAGTATAGTTTGTGTGCCATATAGGTAGATCCCCTTTTGGACCCCTATCTCCGTAACCCCCTGACCGATCCTGCTCATGTTCGAACTTAAAAATTCTATGGACCTCAACTACTTGTATACCAAAAATCATGAAGATCAGAGCAACGGTACTCAAGTTATCGTCGAACAAACATACAAACATACAAACATACAAACATACAAACATACAAACATACAAACATACAAACATACAAACATACGAGCGACCGACCCTTCTCAACACTAGACCTCTCTCGCTTCGCTCGTTCGGTCAATTATTTAAAAAAAAACAATAAATAAAAGAAAATTTAACTCAAAAACATAAAATCTTCTTATAAATCAGAAAAATCAATTAAAATCATAAACTACAGCAGGTAAAATAAACTCAAAAAGATGAAATCTTATAAATTACAATCATTCAATGGCTTCATTAATTTTCTGAATACCTACACTAATACATACTTATAATACCTAAACTTTATTAAGTTTATGTAGTATGTTTTAACTTTATTCCAACGCCATCTACATTTAGGACGGAGAAATACAGCAGAAAACTGCGAAAATCGACTTATTTTTATCAAATTTTTAAACAATTTTTGTATTGATATATATCACAAAAAACCACTGGATATATATCCGATATATATCGGATAAATATCATGATATATATCCATTGATATACAGGGTTATTGGAAATTAATTGACACGGCGTTAAGGGCTTCTTCTGTGCACCTTAACGATCAACTTTTGTTCTACGACTTTTGGAAATTCATTATAAAAAAATTCCATACAAAAATAAAAAATTAAATCCAACAGTTCAAATAATACTCAACTCTACGTCTACGTCACAGAATCAATCATAGTAGGTATGGTACAACCCGATCGGGTCGCACGCAGTGCGCCCCGTGCCGATCGCGCGCGCGCACTTGCCGCATAGACATAGAAAATTACCAGACAGTACGAGAAACACTTAAATATTTTTTTTGGGATATGTATTAAGTTTCGACAAAAGTCGTAGAACAAAAGTTGTTTGTTAAGGTGCACAGAAGAAGCCCTTAACGCCGTGTCAATTAATTTCCAATAACCCTGTATATCCTCGAACCCTGGTTATTAGTAGATGGTACAGTTAGTACCTAGCTTGTTCTGTTACCTGTTTCAAAGCCCCTTCGAAGCACACTCTAGCCTCCTTAATATTCAAATTCTTCCAATAACACTCGCCGAGTTCGTTCCACGCGTCGACCAAGTGCGGGGACAGCTTCACGGCTTTACTGAGACATTCTAGTGCTCGAGGGTCGTATGTTGGGACACTGTTGTAGCAACGGCCTTTGAGGTAGAGGAATTGTGCTCTGAGGTTTAACGGGATTTGAGATTCTGGAAGAAATCAATGACAAATATTTAAATACTAGCTTTTGCCCGCGACTTCGTCCACGTTAAAGTCTAAAATGGACCAAGGAATAACATTGTCCCTGTCCCACCCAAACAAACTTTTCAAAATTTTCTTATCCGATGCTTTCCAAGTTTCAGGTCTCTACAATCAGCGGTTTAGGCTGTACGTTGATCCGTCAGTTAATCAGGACAAAGCATTTTATATGTATATCCCTATGTATGCTTAAATCTTTAAAACTACGCAACGGAATTTGATGTGGTTTTTTTAAATAGATAGTATTTCAAGAGGAAGGTTTATATGTATAATACATGCATAATATAGCCGTGCGAAGCCGGGGCGGGTCGCTAGTTTAATAATAATTATGTATTTACAAAATAAATATTTTATCATATTTTTGTATTGATTTTTCTTAAAAAGAAATGTTTAACTAGCAGCGCTCCGCGGTTTCACCCGCGTAACTCCCGATCCCGTGGGAATATCGGGATAAAAAGTACCCTATGTTACTGCCAATGAATCAATGTATCCTCATACCAAGTTTCATCAAAATCGGTCCAGTAGTTTTGGAGTCTATTTGTTACAAATAAAAAAAATCTTTCCTCTTTATAATATTAGTATAGACTAGCGACCAGCCCTGGCTTCACACGGGTTCCTAAATCTTTTGTCATTAAGATAAAATTATTCACTCTGTCCATAATGAAAATTAGTGGTTTTGAATTTTATTACATTCAGGCAAAATGACAGACAAGGCAGCGGGATATAATAATTATAGATAATTATTCTATTGGTAGTTGTTTTATCACCATAACACAAGCATAGTTGTTTTGTTTGCATGGTGGTATATGCAATATCCTATGCACTACACTGCAGTAGATATCTATGTTATTTATTAATAGCTAGTGTTGTTAAATAGTATTATTACATTGATTGAAATATTCTTATTTATTAATTACATAATTTTTTCAACATTAGTAAAATCTTGAGAAAAGTAGAGTAAGGTCCGTATTAATAAACCGAACTCAATATCGATTTCAATCTTGAGTTTGCTCTTGAGTTGTTGCGCTGATTAATAAACCTATCTTAAGACGCGATTAAAGAGCGACGTATCACTTGAGTCATACCGTATTAATAAATCAAACTCAGCTCTCAAAATATGTCTCAAGATGTAGTTTCGTGAACTCAAGTCTGATTGCGGGTCATACAAATCTTACATTTTTTTAAATATTTTCACATTAAAAACAAGTTGACAGCAAAATATGACGACACTACCTTCCATAGGGTAAGAACATATCATTTAAGGTAAGAACAAAGCGTTACTGTCATTCAAGATCAGTCTCAAATCTCAAGAGCGATATCAGCCTGGTTAAAACTTGAGTTTTATCTATTAATTAACGCCTAACTTAAGATAGTGACCACATCTCAAGACTCACTCGATTGATACGCACTCAAGATCGATATTGAGAGCGATTTATTAATACGGGCCTTAGACCTTGAGTTGTTCACTTTATTCTAATTTAAAACATAAAATTAAATGTCTAAATACAAAAAAATAAAAAAAAACTTTACCATCAACAGATTCGAAAACAGAGGCTAGTTCTTCCTTTTTATCATTTAAAAGTGTAGTTTTATCTTTCGCCTGCTCTATGGGATGATTTTCGAAGAACAGATCCTTGAATTTATAAAGTTCTTGAACATTATTCTGTAATACATAAAAAGAATGTATAAGTTATGTAGGTAAGACCGAACATCCATAAAAAGAAAGAAAAATACAGTTGGATTGTACATCCTTTTACTAGCTAATAACAAGGATTACCTTGTTGGTGAAAAGTATGTTTTGTTATATTTCATTTACTTAAAACAATGCATAGCTGAAACCACTGGGTCAAGAGTGGAAAGTGAGGGAGGGAGGGATTGACATTAGTTAGTCTAAGGGGCATAGCTAGAGACCTTTAACAAAAACTTTTATGGTGATGATGCAGTCTAAGATGTAGCACACTTTCTTAGAAGATACCTATACAATCGCAACTCAAAGATCCCCAATTAAACGGGGGACTTCGAGGGCCGCAAGTAACTTTCACTTGTGGCCCTTGAAGTTCCCATATCTGACAATGAACAACCAATCCGAAATGGCTTGAACCTGTGCAGTTCTCAAACTACCACAAACTTTCTTCTTTATAATAAACTAGCTGCGCTCTGCAGTTTCACCCGCATAAGTACCGTTTCCGTGGGAATATCGGGATAAATTAAGATGAAAAGAAAGAGAAATTAATATCCTATCTTTCAAGTTGGATCAAACTGCACACAGTGTGCAAATTTGATTAAAATTACAGCTGAATAAACTTAAAACTATGCAGTTCTCAAATAACCAAGTTTATTTTGTAATGTCAGAACAGCACAAGTGTTAAAATTCACACAGGCTGTGGATTCCCTGGCATAACTTCTGGTGAATAATGTACATTTTATTTATGGCAGTTACCTACCTACTCTAATAATTGATGATTTTGGGTGACTTACATATGGTAAAAAAAACTAAGAAAACTCATTATAGAAGCGAAAAAACCACCTCAACCACTAGTTTTTGGTTTTCGGCACTATAAGTCTAATTCTATTGAAACAATAAAATTAACTAATAATTTCAGAGAAGTTGCAAAAATCTTGATAGATTGGTATATTTACCTGAAGTGTTTCCATAAATTCTTCTACATTTTCTAAAGTATTACTCTCGTCGTCTGAATCTAAAGACATTATTGAGATTTTATCTTGTTTTACTGGAAAATTATCAAGCAGTTTAGATATTTTCGAATGTGTAAGTACAAAAACAAAAAACGAGATGAATGAAGTGAAAAATTATCTAGTAGTTGTGACTTTTGAATTGTGTTGCTAGATATCTAAAATCAAAAAGAACAAGTTTAATAAACATTTAAAAGAAATTAGAAAATTTAATAGAATATTTGCGAATAAAGCGGTCAAAAGTATTGAATAATTATTAATTTTAATTATGTATTCATAGGACCCAAGAGGGTAAAAAGTGCAAATAACTTAGAATACCACCATGGCAAAGAAGAGGTACAATTACTTTATTGGCAACTAATGGCAACTTCAATGAATTTTCTTTTTAAATATTTCTTGTTCCGGATTTCATTCTTTTGAGCTCATAATGTAATTTTGACCTACAGTGCCTTATACAGAGAATGCACATTGCACAAACTTTTTACAAATAAAACTTGTGATAGAAATCGATAGATGGCACTCATAGTTGAAGTCATAGAAGAAGAATAAAACAACAAGCCCGCCAAATTCGGAAAAAAAGTTTTTTTGGTAAAAAATTAAATTAAAAATGTAAAAAACCCCCGACACAAAATTATAAGAGTAGTATGAACGTAAAAAGCCTAAAACAAGCAAAAAAAACTATGAAAAGGCTTAAACGTGAAACCCATAAAATTTGAGTTCGTACCAAACCCTACAAAAAAAATAAAATTATCACCGAAATTTTGAGCCTACGTAAGTACCTACATGTGAATTTTTTGATTAATTAATATTGTCGCGTCGGGGGACCGCACCGCTCTATTTCGAGTCAATTTAAATAATATAATGACGTAAGAGTCGTTGTTTTTGTTTTAGCATTTATTTGGATACCTACCTAGTTAAGTTGTGTAAGTATTTAGTTTTTAAGTAGTTTCACTTGTAATTCTTAATACTTACTTTAACATTTTCGTTGAAATTTTAATATTATTATTATATGAAGGTGTTTTGACGTGACAACGTTTTATAAATTGGTTTGCCGGGTGACACTTCAAGAAACTGCGTTACGCTCCGCTGACGTTATGCGCTCACAATGAGAGCGAGTGAGAGGCACGCGGGCATGGTTAGCCCGCCTAAGAGCGAGAGAGACAGACATAAAAAGTGAAAGGCACGCGTCCCTTCCACTCGAGCACAGTTGTTGTCACGTAAAACTTTCGCCCGTATAC
Organism: Idaea aversata; assembly: GCA_907269075.1. Lineage (NCBI taxonomy): Eukaryota > Metazoa > Arthropoda > Insecta > Lepidoptera > Geometridae > Idaea > Idaea aversata. Next base: position 6,797,379 of record OU026103.1, read on the forward strand.
CGACTTTACAGGCAACCAGTTTTTTTTACAGGTAAAGAGCGCTCCCCCGACGCGACAATATTTAATCAAAAAACGTTTATACCTTTTTATAGTTTTTTTTGCTTGTTTTAGGCTTTTTACGTTCATACCTACTAGGTATTTTTATTATTTTGTGTCGGGGGTTTTTTTACATTTTTAATTTAATTTTTATTTTATCCTTTTTGTATCTAAATTTTCTTATCTCATTTCTTTTTTTTTCTTGCGGTTTATTAATCAGGTACCTACTTAATTTGGTGTAAAAAATAACAATTATTAATTTATAGATAAATAATATCTTTTAACCCGTAATATTTTTTTTATTAAGTAAGTAAGTATGTCCTTTTTCTAGTTCTTCCTTTAGTTATTCAACTTTTATATAAGTACTTAAGTACATATTTCATAGCCATTAAATATCAGAAGTATTAATCCTGACCTGACTTTCATCCCTCATACATAACTTTCAGACGGCTAAACCGATTTCGATCAAAGAGTTTTAGATGAAAAAAAAAAAATAGTCGTCCGACAAATAGTCGTCCGACATTTGTCGTCCGTCAATAGTCGTCCATTAAAAATAAAATTAGAAAGTTGCGCACTAAAGGTGCGCAACTTTCTAAAACCGTGACCAAAAAAACTGGTTGCCTGTAAAGTCGGTATACGGGCGAAAGTTTTACGTGACAACAACTGTGCTCGAGTGGAAGGGACGCGTGCCTTTCACTTTTTATGTCTGTCTCTCTCGCTCTTAGGCGGGCTAACCATGCCCGCGTGCCTCTCACTCGCTCTCATTGTGAGCGCATAACGTCAGCGGAGCGTAACGCAGTTTCTTGAAGTGTCACCCGGCAAATCAATTTATAAAACGTTGTCACGTCAAAACGTGACCGATTTTCGTTACTTGTTAGTAGGTTTTACCCTTCGGATTTTTCTCATACCGGGCGCCTTATATATGAAAATCGATTATTAAGGAGTAAACTCCAAAAACTAAATCAAAATCGGTTCATCCGTTCGGGAGCTGCCACAGACAGACACACACTCACATCGGGGGTTAAAAACATAATAAAATTAGTTTGCATGAGATAGTTCTTGACCGGGCGACCGGACCGTTGAGAGTAGGGGATTTACGGAGCCGTTAAATGTCAATTTTTTTTTAATAATTTTTAAAACCACCTTAAAATAAAACGATAAAAATTACTGCACCTCCTTATTCGGAAGTGGGGTAGCTTGAGCTAGCGATTTTTTGGTCGAAGTTTTTTGGTCATTGTTTTAAAATAAGTAAGTAGGTAGGTACCTACTCAAAATACTTTTAATTTACTTTTATTATTAGTCTTGTTTAAGTAAAGTTATTATAATATAGATTAATTATTTTCATCAAATCATTAATTTTCTTATATTGTGACTAATCCGCTTTGTAGATTAAAACGATGACAAATTGTTGAACTCTTGTTCATTGCATTCAATTTGTTTACAATTAATATAGAACACTAGAACAAGTTGAATCATTCTGTGCTCTTGACCCTTGGGAATATAATATTACGTTTCAAGTCAAACTCATTTTGTTGTATAGTTCAGTCGGGTGATATCGTTCATTAGGAGTACTCGCTTTAACCTCTCACAATGAGACTCCTACCGGTATTTCTATTAATAACCATAATATTAGTCAATTACAGTGATGGTCGGCAAATTTCTTGGTTCCCGAATGTGTTTGAAACTATAACAAACAAAACTTCACAGTTAACAAATTATGTTCGCGATAAGGGTAGGAGCATACGACAGTATTACGTCGAAAATTTACGAAATAAACTGACTACGTATTTCGGCTTCAAAAATAGCACGGAAAAAATGAATGAAGTTGTTCAAGAAAGACAAGCAAGGATTAAAAGAAAGTTCAACGATTATGTGTCTCAAGCTCAAGCAACGGATAATAATGTCTTTGATACAATCGCTCCAGAGAAGATTGAGTATAACTGCATAGATGCTGATCCTGCCATACATATGACTACACCACAATTGATTGCCCTACACGGGTATCCTGCTGAATCACACACGATTATAACTGACGATGGATACATCCTGACAGTTCACAGGATACCTTTCGCCAGAAACTCTTCCAAGAAAGTTAGCCCTCGGAAAACCGCTCTACTTCATCACGGGCTTTTGGGTAGTTCTGCGGATTGGATTATTGCTGGGCCTAAGAAAAGCCTTGCTTATATTTTATCAGAGGCAGGATATGACGTATGGCTAGCTAATGTTAGAGGTAACACTTATTCCCGAGCGCATAAAACAAAAAATATTGACACGTTCGCTTTCTGGAATTTCACATTCCACGAGGTATCCCAACACGATCTACCTGCTGTTATCGACTACATAATGGAGTTAAAGGGATGGGACGCTAAAATTAACTACATAGGCCATTCAATGGGAACGACAATACTTTTTGCTATGCTGTCTACAAAAACTCAGTATAATAAGATACTTCGAGCAGGTTTTGCACTAGCCCCAGTCGCGTACATGACAGAAATAAAAAGTCCTATTCGTCTGCTAGCAAGATATAGCGACAACATTGAATATTTACTAAAGTTGCTCGGGACTAATGAGTTTCTTCCTCAGAATGCGGTGTTGAGGTGGTTATCTAAACATGCTTGCGAGATTAATCATTGGGAAGAAGCGATATGCGAAAACTCATTGTTTATTCTTTGTGGTCACGATGAGAAACAATTTAACAGAACTTTATTGCCATTAATATTAGGGCACGTGCCTGCCGGTGCTTCGACAAAAACACTAATCCATTACGCTCAGGAAATAAAAAATAATGGAAGATTCCAATTATTTGATTATGGGCCAGATGGTAATTTTAAAGAGTATGGAACGGTCATACCTCCTGAATATCCACTTCATAAAATAACGTTGCCGATAGCGCTGTTTAGTGCCGAAAATGATTGGCTATCGAGTGATATTGATGTTACCAGTTTATATGTTCAGATAGCAAATCCCATTGAACATTACATTGTGCCATTGAAGGAATTTAATCATATTGATTTTCTGTGGGCTGTTGATGCCCCCAGTCTGGTGTACGCTAAACTTTTGCAGTTACTAGAAGAAGGTATCAGTTACAAAGAAGTCACTGAACCTAATAATATAAATTTTGAAATTGAAAGTAATGATATAATTTAGCACGTAAGATTTAAAAATCTGTTTCTGTTCATTAAATCATTTTAAAAAAATTACAGATGTCTTTCCTTTGCTTATATTCACACAAGTTAAACGTTATTTTGAATTAATTATTATTTTACATCAACTTAATAAACTATTTCCTTGGTACCTACCTACCTATCTATTTTACAATTTCCTACTATTATTATTATTAATAATTATATTTTTGTTCACTATTATGAAAACAATGACCATTGTTGCAACAAAGACAAACAAACTGTGCATCATCGTTTTGTATAGGTATTTTACGATGACAAAAATAGTACGAGGAAAGTCATATCGTATTAAGATATTGTCGACGTATCGAATGTCGGAGAAGAGTCTCTGTTATAATTGAATCATGTCGGAGTAGAAATAATATCGAAGAAAAAATATGTTGAACTTGCATTGTTTTCTATAGTAAAGTTATGTCAAAGAAACGCCTTGTTAAAATATTTAAGTAATTTCGTACGTAGCATTCAGCATGTAAAATTGTATTGCCTATTTAATAGGCTTGTCGACTAAAGATTTGTCGAAATTCAGTTTAATAGTCAGATAAGTGTAGATCCCTCTAATGAGACAAATTATCATTTAAAAGTAGGTAGGTACAATTACTTAGACAACAAAAGTAGGTACAGACCCAAAATAGATACTTACTAAGTGATAGTTTTGAACTAAAGTAGGACTTTAGGGTTTTTCTCAATTGAAAGCCCAAAATTGAAAGATATAAGTAGTTCTACGGTGTAGTGGGTCTGCAATTATGTTGCTGACTGTAAGAACATATTATCATGTAGAAGGTAGCTAAGTACTTAGTAAGTTCGTACATAATTAAAAATAGGTATTTTTAAAAATAAATACTTACCTACTAAGTACAAAATTATTAAGTAGGTATTTGTATTATTGTTATTTCTATTAGGTACATATTTTTTACATTGTTGTAGTTCAGCTGTAATTCATAATACCTACCTAAACCTACTAAATAATATTAAATCTATAAGAAAATTAATAGCATAATTGAAATGGTGATTCACAGACAAACAATTCTATTGACCTTTTGAACCCAGACAATCAGGAGCCCTATTTTTGAATCGTTCGCCCCGCGTCGAGCGCTCGATTTCTACTGATATTCGTTCGACATCGGAAATTCGCTATTTTTGAATCGCTCCATCGTAACGAGTGGTCTCCACCACTCGTCGCCGACAGGCGAGTGGTAGAATAAACATCAAACAATCATAGTCAAACATTCGGAAAAGGTCTTTGAAAAATATTTATATCTTTTGGGATAATTTCGGATGTCCGCTGGTAATTACCGCTTTTAAAATAACTGCGTAAAACGAATAAAAATTGACATTTTAAATTTCGACGACGAACGATTCAAAAATACAGTAAATTTGTGTCATGCGACTTGGAAGTCGATCGTGACTTGTAGGCGTATACGACGAAGCTTTGTCACACGAGCGATTCAAAAATAGAGCCCCTGGAACTTTAATTTTTAGATGATATAATATTATGAGTCATCTTGCAATAATAATAATTATTTACGCTTCGCAACATTATTTAATTACAATATTTACTATAGGTATCAATACAGTAGGTCTTTTTTTCGTGTCGTTATTCCATTCTCGTGTCGTTATTTCATGGCATTCTGACTGAGCATTCTGATAAACACATTTAACACAATTGACGTGACTACGTCATAAAATTTGAGTTCGTGTTACGTCATGATTATAAGACGCGTCCCGTTATGAAACAGAGTATCCTACTAATATTATAAATGTAAAAGTTTGTGTGCGTGAGTGTGTGTATGTATGTTTGTTACTCCTTCACGCTAAAACTACTAGACCGATTGCGATGAAAATCGGTATCTAGATAGCTGGAGACCTGGATTAACACATAGGCTACTTTTTATCCCGATACTCCCACATGATCGAGACTTACGCGGGTGAAACCGCGGGGCACACACAGCTAGTTTAGTAATAATATCGCTCATCACAGTTGTCAAAGTGACACCGTGGCTGCAGCCGCGGTCTTAAATTAACTGTTAATAATACGTCCCCGGTAATAACAAAAATCTGGCAAAATGGAAATAATCCTCAACTACCAACTCAACTCGATTGTACAGCAATCGCGATGCGCGCGATTATGCTGATACGCGCGATTATGCTGATACGCGCGATTACGCTGACTGGTACGCGTCATACGCGCGTACGCTGTTTCCGTATTCGGGAACACTTCAGAAGGCCAATTATTCTCGTAAATAACATTGTTCAAATTACATTAATTTCGATAGTAACAATTAATACCCTCAAAGTAGCTAATGAAGTCGGTTAAAAACACCCTCAAAGTCATTGCTCAAACTTAGCTTTTTGTAGAAAAAAACTGACTTTGAAGCATTGAGATAGATATTACTGTAGGCCTATTCTCTATCCAGTGGCTAACTCGGTGGACATCAATTTGATATACACTTTGCAGTACATTGCTGCTATGACGTAACGTGGTAATCACCATCATTTTAGGAAAACAGCAATGTACTGCAAAGTGCATATCAAATTGATGTCCACCGAGTTAGCCACTGGATAGAGAATAGGCCTACTGGAGTGGTCAACGCCGTACACTGCCTCATTCCGTCCATTTGTGATGATATCACACCAGTCGACTTAGTCGCTTGCTAGTTCGTAGAGGTTAAAGCGCTCGTGCATTTTTAATTAAAAATATACGGAAAAATTACAGAAAATGACTCACTGCGTACTTAGATACTGCACAAACAATACTAGAAAGATTTCTAGAGCGGAAGGAATAACCTACCACAGGTAAATAACTAGATAATATCGATTGAAAATTAAATACGAACATCATTTTTTAGCCGCCATGTTGTGACTTGTTCCGCGTCATTTATCAAAGAGTATAAACCTAGCAGAGGTGACTGTAGGTAACTTTCCTGTTCAATAGTGAAATTTGGCTTTTATTAACAATTTCTACGGTTGTGGTAATATTTGTGTGTAATGTTAAATATAATTTAGGTAGTACATAACGTTGTGTTTTTTAAGTTTTAAAAGATAGGTTTTTTATGTTACTGAATTTGCCTTAGATAACTGATAGACGTGTGGCAAGCAAACAAACCGGTCAAGTGCGAGGCGGACTCGCGCACTGAGCGAGGGTTCCGTACACTTATATTAATAATTTGCAAAAAAAAATCTTTTTTTGCAGTAGATTAGGTAGTAGGTATTACGGAACCCTAGTATAAGTATAGGTTTGTGCTTATTCTGTTTAAGGTTCCACATCAAAGGTAGGTAGGGAAAAATAAATAAAATTTGTTCAAAAACAAAATCAAATATTTCCCTTTGGGAGATTACTCCCAACATAAAAACATAAATGTTATCAACGTTACCTCTTAATAATATAAGTAGGTATAGATGTAAGTAGGTACCTATAAAAAACCGGTCAAGTGTAAGAAACACAGACAGACGGACAAATGAGTGATCACATAAGGGTTCCATTTTTCCTCTTGAAGTACGGAACCCTAAAAAACCTTAAATAATAGGTAATAATAGCTCAGTATTTAACATTGTGCATTCCTCACCTTGTCCAGGGTGAGGTGAGAAGCTATTGCTGAAATTTAACTGAAAACACGTTTTATTAGTAGCTGGCATGACTAAAATGACTATTTCTGCGTCTATTTCCGTTATAGTTCTTAAGTTTGCCACCAGGTGGGGGCGAGTGACGCGATGTTACGTCAGAGGCGGCGCTTGGCATTTTACTTCATTGCGTTGTTGAACATCGCGCTGTTAACACGTTAACTACACTTATTTGTAGATTGTAGAGTGATTCTGTTGGAAATTAATTATACCAACATGAATCCGGATGCTGGCAGACACCGTGAAAGGAGAAAGCGACATCGATCGAGATCATCGTCATCATCTTCCTTGTCTCGTAGCTCGGACAGTTCCGTAGCGCGCGCGAATTGGAGGCACAGAAAAAGGTCACGTGAGTCTGAACCCGAAAATAATTTAATCGGTCAATTATGTAATCAAGTTCAAATATTAACGGATTTTATGCACCAATTTTCTGGTAAAAGTATGCAATCAGCTGCTGAAATGGCACCTGGTACCTCAGAATCTAACATTAATTCTGATAAACCAGATTTTTCTTTTACTACCCTAGAAACTACACTCAAAGATAGTGGCATTGGTCATACTTCAAATGAAAATTTCGAAGCAATTAAGACCTTGCAGCGTTTTGGGTCCCAGGATTGGAACAATATAAATTTTATCGATTGTCAAAAGACATACCTTTCTAAACCGGCCTTTATTGAGCTTGAAACAAATGACGATTTACGTCCTTATGATAAAAATAAATTTCTTCCTTCTTGCGAACGCAGTTTAGCCGCCATCTCGAATGCAATTTTGACACAAAGACAAATTTTGCAAACGAACGTTTCTAAACTTTTGGATTGGGTAAAAGAATCGGAGGAGTTGACATATTCTGAATTTCAGACTAAAATAAAAGAATTGTTTTGTGATGATAAAGAATACAATAAAATTTCCAATGATATGATGCAAATTGTTTGTGGAAAAAGAGCTTCTATTATTAATAATCGACGCACAGAATTGTTAAAATCGGTTAATAATAGTTTCACAGTGGATAAATTTAAGAAAATACCTCCTTCATCTGAATATCTATTTGAACCCGAACAATTTTCTAAATTGATTGAAAAGGAAGGAGGGCCTGCAAAAGTGTTTACGAAAACACAGCAGCCTAAAAATAATTTAAATCTACCCTCAACTTCTAAAGGCCCCGTGAAATTTCATGCTCAATATAGTCAGCCCTTTCGGCCCAATAATAGTAACCAATCAAGAAACCCAAAATCGCATACACAAGGCAAAAATAAACGCAAGTCTAGAAACTCTTCTTCATACCATTCGAGGGATTCCAAAAGAGGAAAGTACGATTGACAATCAATTTCAAGCGGGTCGTTTACAACATTTTGTGAAAAGATGGGAACTTATAAATACCCCAAAGTCAATTTTGAAAATAATATCGAACTTTCGTATCCCTTTCTTTCGAAAACCTCCTTTATTATTCCCAGACCTTCAAAACTTTCAGACAATAAATTCAAAAGCTATGGCCAAAGAAATTCAAAATATGTTAGACTTAAAAGTTCTAGAAATACCGGACTTGAGTCCCAGTTTTATATCCCCAATGTTTCTAGTACAAAAACCAGATCAATCTTATCGACCAATTTTCAACCTAAAACAGCTAAACCGATACCTAGCACCAAGAAATTTCTATCTCATTTCTCATTTTCAAATACCAAATTTCCTACAACCTGGCGACTGGCTAGTAAAAATAGACATGTCCCAAGCCTATTTTCATGTGAATGTAAAGAATTCTCACAGATGCTACCTCAGATTGATTTTCAAGCAAACTATGTACCAAATGACCTGCCTACCTTTCGGTATTGCGTGCGCTCCGAGAATCTTCGCTATGGTGACGAATTTTCTCGCCCAAAAGCTACGAGACGCAGGGGTAAGGATCATCGTTTATCTAGACGACTTCCTTCTAGCGAACCAAAACAGAAGCTTGCTTCAGCAGCAAACCTCATTGGTCGCCCAAATCCTGCAAGAACTAGGTTGGATTCTCAATCTAGACAAATCTATACTTATACCTACACAGCAAATAGACTTTCTAGGAATAACATGGGATACGTCAAAAAACCAGAAGTGTCTACCGCACAGGAAAGCACTGAAACTTCGAGAAGAGCTTCAGCAGCTCCTATCGAGGCAGACTTGTTCCCTAAAAGAAGCTCGGTCAATGTTAGGCAAATTGAATTTTGCCAATTATCTTGTGCCCAAGGGCCGACTACATTGCCGGAACTTTCAATCCTATCTCCGGTTGCTCCGCAGAGGTCGACCAAGACAAAGGCATCAGCTGCCTCGAATTGTTATGGAGGATCTCCACTGGTGGAAGAACGCAGTAAGTACAGTTTCATTAATCCATCTCCCTCCAATAACACATTTTTTGGTGACGGATGCCTCCGACTACGGTTGGGGAGCCCTGCTCAACGACGAATATCTGTCGGGGAAATGGGAACCCCACCAACAGTCATGGCACAGCAATCTCAAAGAAATGACTGCTATACGACTAGCAATAGAGACACACACAGATTATCTTCGAAACGCAAGTCTGTTGATTCAGTCGGACAACACGACTGCCCTAGCTTACCTAAAAAACGAAGGGGGGACGAGATCCAAAAAGTTGATGCACGAAACTCGTCAGCTTCTGTGTCTAATTCACAAACTACAGATTGCTATAACACTTCAACATCTCCCGGGGCGATTCAACTCTGTGGCAGATCGACTGTCTCGGGGAAAGCCATTACCAGAATGGCATCTCCAATCCAAAGCAACCAACAAAATATTTCAGATTTTTGGTCTTCCAACAATAGATCTGTTTGCATCAGACCGAGCCCATGTAGTACCCCAGTACGTGACGTTGGATTTCCGGGACAAAGCAGCCCAGTTCCACAACGCCTTCAGCAGGCAGTGGTCCTACCAGCTCGGGTGGATATTTCCTCCCCCGTCGCTCGTTCCTCGAGTACTTACTCACCTAAACACCTGCAAGGGCCAAATTCTATTGGTCGCGCCTCGGTGGTCCAAAGCATTTTGGAGACCCGATCTCGAGAACAGAGCCCTCAGCCGGCCGTACGAGATTCAGAACCTCAAAGAGACGTTGATCGATATAACGACGGGCAAAACACTTCCTCAGGTCAACGACCTGATCTTGGAAGTTTGGCTGATTGGCGGTGGGATTCCATCTTAACCAACTGGACAACCGCGGAAGCATCACTTTTGATGAACGGATGGCGTAAGTCTACTCTGACATCATATAAACCTGCTTGGACCCGTTGGGTAAAGTGGTGCTCCACAAATGGAACACCCGTTTCCAAACCGGAGGCAAAAGATTTAGCTAAGTTTCTAGCAGATTTACACTTAAACGAAGGTCTGTCTATATCAACTATTTCTTTACACAAATCTGTAGTTTCAACTATTTGTGAACCTCACCTTGGTAAAAAGCTAAGTGAGGATATATTTGTACGACAGGTTCTAAAGTCAATCGCAATAGCCAAACCTAAGACTAAGAAAACTCATATTTGGGACCCTCAGGTGGTCGTTCATTGGTTAGAAAATAACTTTCCAGAATCGATTACATTGTACGAGGCGAATCGTCGCTGTGCCACAATCTTACTTCTCGCCTCGGGTAGACGAGTACACGACCTCACACTGCTGCGTGTGTCAGCAAATTATTTACAGATGGACGAGTCTGACGCTATTCTGTGGCCAGAATTCGGCTCCAAAACAGACAACGCGAAGAGACAACAATCAGGTTGGCGACTGCGACCCCACGAGGATCAAAATATATGTCCTGTGTTTTGGATTAGAAAAGTCCTAGAACTATCACGAGAAAGAAGGACAACACCAGATATTGCACATTTGTTTATAAATACTCAAGGAGAGCCAAAGCCTGCTTCCAGAACAATTATTGGTAATTGGGTAAGGTCCATTTTAAATTCTTCAGGTATACAAGATACTCCAGGCAGTAGTCGTTCAGCGGTAGCCTCATTAAATTGGCGGTGTAACGTTCCAATCGACGACATACTCTCTAAAGGAAATTGGAAGCAGGCTTCTACTTTCCATAATTTTTATAGAAAGGAATTAAGGGAGTACAATCAAACAAACAATAACAATTTATCGAATTTATTTGAACCTATGTAATAATCACACTTAATTTTGCACGTATAATGTTAAAATAATATACTTACTTAGTATACACTTTAGCCCTAATGTTTTTCAGTAATTACTTTTAATAGAAAATATTATATAGTATTCTTGATTTTCTCGCTGAAATAAATAATGTTATATTTATGTTATATAGTTTGCCTAATATAACTACCCACCAGGTGATACCAGACAGTTCTCACCTCACCCTGGACAAGGTGAGGAATGCACAATGAAATGGTTTTACCTTACCAATAAAACCGGCATTGTGCTCCGAGCCTTGTCCAGGGTCAATTCAATTGCTACCTGGTGAGAAACAATGAAGTAAAATGCCAAGCGCCGCCTCTGACGTAACATCGCGTCACTCGCCCCCACCTGGTGGCAAACTTAAGAACTATAACGGAAATAGACGCAGAAATAGTCATTTTAGTCATGCTAGCTACTAATAAAACGTGTTTTCAGTTAAATTTCAGCAATAGCTTCTCACCTCACCCTGGACAAGGCTCGGAGCACAATGCCGGTTTTATTGGTAAGGTAAAACCATTTCATTTTAATTACTTTTATTCGTTAAACTAGCTCCAGTGCCAAACAATGAAATTTTGTAGGTACAAAAGGTAGTGTCACTTCTGCGATGGTTTGGTCAGTTCACGGCGCGTTCCGTCCGCGCATGCTCCCGCCATTATAAAATGGGACGCGGTTAATGTTCTAACTAGCCCATCTATACGTAGTACTATAGATCGATGCTTTGAAGGTATCTTTTGCAATCGAAATGCAATCGGGATGATATTGAAATGTAATTTAAACAATATTATTTACGGGAATTGGCCTTCTGCGATAACCGCAGAAACACACGTATGCGGCCAGGCTTAAAGAAACAGCTGAAAAAAAAAACGCCTTTATGAGGCTGTATTGGTTAAAATTCTTTTGTCTTCTAGTAAAAAATTAAATATTAATAAAAAAGTAAGCTTGACATTTATTTGACAATCAGCTGTTTTGGTAATTCCGTCTTTACTTTTGTCAACAACGAAAAAAATACCGAAAAAATAGGATTAGATATGTACCTACTTGTTTTATTGAATGAAATCTTAAAAATAAAAAAATGGTGAAGGTATTCAAAGGTTGGCGATACTCCGTGTTCATCGCTGGTTTTGTAGGATTTATCGGTTTAGCCATGTATCCTATCGCAATTAGCCCTATGATGGATCCTTCAGAATACAGTGAGTATAAAACCATTATCTTTTAAAAGGGACTAAATGTTTCCTACTTATGTGCTTTGGATAAAGTGCCAATATTTGTGGTCCCAATCTGTCAAAGTGGAAGCTACAACCTCTGGTAGCAGTCACGCAGCGTTTTGTTTTATCATTATGTATTTCATATTCGTACCGTATACCTACCTAACCTACATTTAATATTATGTACAATCATTTGATTGTCTTTCACGTTTCACGTGAATAATTTAGATAAAAAAACATACATACAACCGAATTGAGAACCTCCTCCTTTTTTTGAAGTCGGTTAAAAATACTTCAAAGTTGTAGTTAAAAACTTGTACCTACTTACCTATTTTGTTTCGTTTCAGAAAAGATCCAGAAAGAAGCTAGGAAAAATATAAGACAAGAAGATATTCAACCAGGCAGTAAGTATAATTCTAGCAACTCAATTGATTTACTTGTGTTTGCAGAAACCAGTATAGATTTTTTATTAAGGTGCATGAAATTCAGGGAGTTAAAAAACTGGCCAAGTGCGAGTCTGACTTACCCATGAAGGGTTCCATGCCATGTATGGGAGCTTGTTGTTGTAGCGGCAAGAGAAATACATAATCTAACTATCACAGTTCAGGAGATAGGTACAGCCTGATGGTGACAGACAGATAAGTCAGTGAAGTGTTAATAATTGGCTCTAGTTTTTTCCCTTTTGGTATAGGTATAACCATAAAAAATAACTGGAATACTGAACCTTGGTTGTAACCACTAGTTCAAGAGTCAAAAAACATTTGCTAGGCAATATAAACATATTTCTTGACAGTTAATTTAATTGATTTGTTGTTTGATTAACAAAATCCTTTTCCAGATATGAATGTATGGACAGATCCGTTTGGTCGCAAGAAACCTGACAGTGAATAAACATATGTAATTTATTTGTAAATAATATGATGAAATAAGGAAGCTGCCTGTTAGTTGTTTTTTTATAAAATGAAATTGTTATGTAAATAATTTCTTGTTGAATTAAAAATATTTAATTAGCCTATAATGTCTTTAGACTTCATAATTTACGGTTTAGAAAGCCCACATTGCAAGCAATTAGTAATGTTGAACCAAAGGAAAGAAAATGAGCCCTCAGTTCCAATATGTATGATAAAATAAGACATTTCTATAGAGGCCCCTCTGGGCTGCACCCCTGCTGAGGCCAAAAAGCAACTGTGGGCTGCCAAATTCCCCCCTTGACCGGACTTCATCGCACCCACGAAATCCCTGCCTGCTGGCGACGATCTGCAGTGGCTAACCTGAAAGTCCCTAAATCGCCTGCGGACCTGGGTTGGCCACAGCAAAGAGAACATGGGAGGGCCGCCCAAACGATGGCGCACTTTACGGCTTGCTCTCTCTGCCCTGTTAGCTGCTCTGCAGACGACCTCAACAAGGCAACAGATAATGCGATTGCCGTGGCTAAGTTTTGGGCGGGAGTGCTTTGATCAAGGTGCATTGCATTGGTCGCCGTTGACACAAATAAGAAGAAGATTTCTATAAAGATTTTAAGTGTTCTGGGGTCCTATTTTGTCCCGATCCTATAGAAATACTGAGATAAAAAGTACAAAATAAGTTTCAGTGTATCCTCATATAAGTTTAATTAAAAATTAACCTATTTATTTCAGAGCCTTGTCATATAATATTAGTCAATATAAAAAATACTACCAAATGTTATAAAGAAATGTTTATTGATAAATTTTTCAATCTTTCGCTATACTCCCAACAGCTCCATACAATTTTACTGATTTTAATGACAACTTACGTAATGATCGATAAAAAAATATTATCCCTTTACTTGTTATTTACAAGCAAAATTTAAAAAATGTGAAGCTGATAAGATAGGTGTTAAAAGGCAAACAAAATGAAAAATATATCATTTAAAATATGGTGATTGACCATAATATTAACAACCACCATGGCATAATATTTTTCAAATTATTTACCTTTTTTATATAATTTTCTTCCAAAGTAAAAAAACTAATGTTTATATTAAATATTTACATACATAAATCCATTTGCTATAAGTATTTAATAAAAATCGCCGTATATTTATCGCGACAACCTATCTATTAAAATAAAACAATTCAAATTATTAAAAATAAATCTAATTACAGGTGAAATCAGCGACTTTTTTTTACAATGAGCAAAATGCAAATAGGTACAATGGGACATTGAGCTAAAAAATAAATGAAATAAACTAAAAGAAAACGTAACCTCAATAATATAAATCAAATACCTAATCAATATACGACTAAATGAGTTTTTTTTAGGAGCAAAAGTTCTGTTGTCAAAATTGCGCGTTTTTACAACCTTAACAATTATATGCTAACAAATGCACATAAAAATCAGCTATTTTACAGTATTTTTTTCTATATTACTCTCTCGTATAAGTTATTTACTCACTAAAATTTTATATTTACCATTTGACATTTTTGTATGTACATTTTTGTGAACATAAGAAATTCTTATGTAGTTTTTTATGCTATGCCAAACTGAAACGAAATACCATGATTATTCTTTTTTGTATTCATTTTAATATTTTTGAGAAAGTAGAAGAAATTTTTGCCATTTATTTTTTTATGAAATTCCAAGGAATATTCATTTTTGTTGATTTGGTCGTTAGAAATATTTAAAAGAAATCATAAAAGTATTTTTTAGTTCAATAATATATTGACAAGTTTTTAACAGTTTGGTACTTTTTTTGAATTTGCATTAGTTTTTAATAATATTAAATAAAAATGCAACTTAGGGGGGTGTCTTTTGCCGTTCACTAAAATTTAAACCCTTATCTAAACTTATATATTTATGAAATATTGCCTTTATATTTAGTTATAAGTATTATCAACTTAACTCTCTTATATTTATTTAAAAATATTACATTAATAATTTTGTATGTGACTTTTTAATAACATATTACAAAAGCCACAAAACATTAATTAAAAAATAATATCATATAATCTATTACTAAAATTTGTAACACACTGACTTTAAAATATTGAATAATTATGGTTTATATATAACTTTATATTAAAAAAAAGTGTACCTGAATAATTGGTAATGAGGCGGGATCAATATAATTTCCCTTATGATTTATAAACCTCTTTACCTATTATTTATTATATATGTTATTTAAAGTTATATATAATTATAATTACGTTGAATTATCACTAAGTTATCACCGTTTTCACTGCTATATTATCATATCACTTATCATGGAAAAGTGTACAATAGTTTTGTAAAATGTTTCTATTGAAGATCATTGAAGGAACTCATCATCATCACCCACCTGGAAACATTTAACCAACATTAGAAAAAGAGGATATTAATTAGTAATATCATAGACAAAACATACAGTATATAGACGAGCATCGTCCAGACAAAAGAGCGTTTAACAGTTTTTTTAAGAGCTCTTAAACTAGTTAGCACGTAGGTAGTTATTTCCTACAGCCAATAACAGTCTTCTAATTTCTGTATATTACATTAAAATTACGAAATGGTTGTCTATGAAAAAAGTCAGATGGTATATTAAATATAAAAATAAATAAATATTGCAGGACATTCCACACATCGCCATCTAGCCCCAAGCTAAGTAACTAGACTTGTGTTATGGGTTATAGACAACGGATATACTACTTATATACTTTTTCTTTTGTAAATATATATTTATAATACATAGAAACAACCAGACCACAGACAAATATCTAAGCATAAATACTTGTCTGAGACGAGAACCGAACCCGCAACCGTGTGGTTGGCAGTCCGGTATGGTGACCTTTGTGCCAACTGGGTCGTCATATATCACTATACATATAATTATGTCACGGGGCTATGGAGCTCCGTTACCCATTTTAGTAGTCATTTGTTCCAAATTAAATGATATCTACAAAATATCTTTTTATTAGTATTACCTGTAAAAAGTATTCAAAATCGCTGCGATGACAGTTTCCTTCAGCTGCGAATGTAAATTTGTGGAACGTGCCATCTTCACATATCACTGGAAAATTTAAAAATAATATTAGTTTGGTGACGGCCTATTAATGGGCACAAACAGCAACTTCACAGAGGGTGAAACTGTAGCTTTGTAGTTTTTGTTGAGTTCTAGGAGATATAGTGGTTTTAGGACATATCGTATTCGTGTAATGTAAGCCAGGCAGATTTTATGTTTTTTTTACTACTGATCATGCCATTTTTTCTGGCAAGTTGGATAACTAAAAATAAAAATAGGATTATTTTTATCAGTTTTTCAAATTAAATCAAATCATTTATTCACATTAGGATGTCAACATTATAATAAAGTACTTAGCTATTTAACCTCATTTGAGGTATGTGAATTAGTCTAAATTAGTAGTAAAATGTCAAATAATAAAATTAAAAATTATTACATAAAATTACAATTAAAATATGTCATTAACGCATTCTATACATTGGTAAATACTCTTTAAGGCTATTTTTAGTGGCTAACGAAAACAGACGGACAAGAAAGTGATCTTATAAGGGTTCCTTTTTTACTTTTTGAGGTATGGAATTCTAAAAACGGTAGTATACAGCGCGAGTATGGAAGCCTGAGAAACAATTGTGGCAAAATATGTTACTACAATAATGACTGCAGAGCCTGCGGTGATGACAGTGAAACTATGTAGCACATACTGTGTAAATGGGACGTCTTAGCAGCGAAGCGTATAAGCCTCCTTGGGAATGCGTATCCCAAACCGGAGGAATATAGGTTTCTTCCTCTCAGTGGGATCACCGCGTTAATCGACCACTTCTTCAAAGAGTAAGAAACATTAAGGTAGGGGGTAAACACAAAAGATCCCATTGGGTCGAAGTGTTGCTGGTTATTTGTCAGCCCCAAATATCACTACAGGTATAAAATAAAGTGACTTTTCGCCGTCCCTGTTTCCCTTTGTACGCTTAGATCTTTAAAACTACACAACGGATTTTTATGCGGTTTTTTTTAATAGATAGTGTGATTCAAGAGGCATGTTTATATGTATAATATATGCATAATATAGTCGTGCGAAGCCGGAACGGGTCGCTAGTATAAGATAATATTCTACAATGGTCACTTAACTTACCTATAGCGCTAGTGTCAGTAGCGAAGGCGCAGATAGCCCGATGGGGTGTGGCTGCGGGTGACACGGCGCTGGTCGCGCTGGCGGCGGCAAGATGGCGCGCGCCGCCAGCTCCGCCACGTCCTGCGCTCCAGACGTGCAGCGTGCCCTTGTCTGACACGCAGCACACTAGCGACCCTGATGTGTTTAGGTTTATACTGAAACATGGGAGAATTAAATAAGTTACTTAAGTGAGGTGTTGGCTTAGTGGTAGGTACAGTATGGGGCATAAGTAAATGATCAGTTTGCTACAATAAGAGTTTCTCGCGAAGTTGCACGATTGTGTAGACACCTACTCTTCGGCGAAGTAACTTCACGAGTAGTGTAGCGGAGGCTTTGCATAGATACTTAGTATTTTGACGACCCAGTTGGCACAGTGGTCACCATGCCGGACTGCCAAACACAGGGTTGCGGGTTCGATTCCCGCCTCAGACAAGTATTTATGCTTAGATATTTGTCTGTGGTCTGGTTGTTTCTATGTATTATAAGTATATATTTACAAAAGAAAAGTATTTATGTAGTATATCCGTTGTCTAGCACCCATAACACAAGTGTAGATACTCGTACTTAGTATGTGGCTGGATGGCGATGTGTGGAATGTCTCGCAATATTTATTATTATTCAAAGTCCATTTTTTTATTCATGTGGATGCTTAATACATCTGTATAAAGATCACATAGAAACGTCTTTAAAACTAAGTTAGGATGTGTGCCTTCGGAACACGCCCACCAATGAGAAGAAGGCACAAGAAACTCATGGGGTTTTTTTTTCATGTGATCACGCTCACAAAGGTCAATATCACTACATAGTATAAAATAAAGTCACTTTTCGCCGTACCTATGTCCTTATGTATGCTTAGATCTTTAAAACTACGCAACGGATTTTGACGGTGTTTTTTTTAATAGATAGAGTGATTAAGGAGGAAGTTTTTTAGATATAATACATGCATAACACAGCCGTGCGAAGCCGGGGCGGGTCGCTAGTTACAAATATTTGAAAGTATTATTTATTTATGTAGTATATGCGTTGTCTAGCACCCATAACACAAGTCTAATTACTTAGTATGGGGCTGGATGGCGATGTGTGGAATGTCCTGCAATATTTATATTGGTACACAACTTACCAGTAAACGTCAGCATAGTCGGAACCCCGCCTCAGTTCGTGCAGCATCTGTTTAGTGGTTGTGTCCCACAAGCGGATGATCGTGCCGCGTTCTGATGCCGTGGCCAATTTAGCACCGTTCGCTGACAGGCTCAGGCAGACGAGGTCGGTCTGATGGCATCCTACTACTGCGGGGGATGATGAGTGGGCGCCTTTCACGGCACGGGTGACATCCTACATAAAAATACCATATACATACACGTTAAGAGGAAAGGGTACCGGGGACTCTTTCCATACAAACTATTACAAACGTAGTCGAAAGTTTTCTCCCTAGATAATGACACTAGCACAAATATTTTTGGTGCGTTAAATTTATAACTGCCATGACCATGCCCCTATTTTTTGTTTTTTATTTTTTTAATCTTAATTTCTATGATAATCGGAAAATTAAAAAAAACCAAAACATAGGGGCATGCTCATGGCAGTTACAGGTTTTATGGCACAAAAATATTTGTGCTAGTGTCATTATCCAGGGAGGAAACAGTCGACTATGTTTGTATGGAGATAGCGCAGGTACCCTTTCACCTTAAGCGAACGCTCGGCCGAGCTACATGGTAGGCGGAGTGGGGGGTGTTAGGTTTTGTTTTCGTTACGAAATTCCGTAACGAAAACATTTCTTGATTCGGTCGCCGCGCTCAAAGCCCGTGATAAAAGCTATGCAATAGTTTAAAAAAAACTTGAGAGGTGTCAAGGGACACCCGGATGGAACGAAGTTCAATTCGATTACGACCTACTTGACGACCCAGTTGGCACAATGGTCACCATGCCGGACTGCCAAACACAGGGTTGCGGGTTTGATTCCCGCCTCAGACATGTATTTATGCTTAGATATTTGTCTGTGGTCTGGTTGTTTCTATGTATATATTTACAAAAGAAAACTATAATAAGTAGTAAGTATATCCGTTGTCTAACACCCATAACACAAGTCTAGTTACTTAGCTTGGGGCTAGATGGCGATGTGTGGAATGTCCTGTGATATTTATTTATTAATTAGTGAAGGAATTTTATTAAAAAAAAATATTTTTATTTATTGATAATAAGCGTCGAGACACTACTCTGTTCAATGCGAAATAGAAAGATGAAACGAAAATAACTGGCTTGCTTTCTATGGAAAAAGTGTAGTTACAATGCAAAAAGTGTCGTTACAACTTTTGGTCTTAATTTTTTCCGTCTGGTCCTCTTTCGCAATATACGGTACTTTTTCCCGTGGACGGCAATAATTCGATTCGTCTACGTTCACCGTTAGGGGAAAATTTAACAAAATAATTTTTTTTCTAATTTGATGAGCAAAAAAAATAAAATAAAAAACTAGAGAGGTGTCAAGGGACACCCGGATGGAACGAAGTTCCTTTCGACATTTTTAAGACCAAAAGTTGTAACGACACTTTTAAGACCAAAAGTTGTAACGACACTTTTAAGACCAAAAGTTGTAACGACACTTTTAAGACCAAAAGTTGTAACGACATTTTTAAGACCAAAAGTTGTAACGACACTTTTAAGACCAAAAGTTGTAACGACACTTTTAAGACCAAAAGTTGTAACGACACTTTTAAGACCAAAAGTTGTAACGACACTTTTAAGACTAAAAGTTGTAACGACACTTTTAAGACCAAAAGTTGTAACGTCATTTTTAATGAGTCGCGACACCACACTGTTCAATGCGAAATAGAAATGAAAATATCTGGCTTGCTTTCTATAAGAGAGAGAGAGACAGACAGAGAAACATGCGACGCCGCACAGCTTACAATAGCTTACTATAGCAAAAAGTGTCGTGACAATTTTTCGTAAGATTTTTTTCCGTCTAGCCCTCATTCACAACGCGCGATAAGGAACTATCGTTCCAAAAAGGTCACATCCGCCCCCCCCCCTAACCCCCCCACGCTCATTCCGTAAGATTTGTAAAAAATTGTCATTGTAAAAATTAAGTAGGTCAAAATACCCTTTTTGATTATTGTGTGATGTTCTACGATTAACTTAGAATAGGTATAGATATATGTATGTCACCTTCATGTAAAACAAATGTATGGAAATAGAGGCTTCAACTTGTGCGATGTCGTACATACCAGCAACTGTAGTGATCCCCGCCTATGCGCCGGCGCCGCCAGTATCTGCGCCGCGTTGGGTTCCGTCGCAATCGCGCACAAGGGACGCGCGTTCGCCGGAGTACGTAGCAACGCAACACGTTGGAGCGAAGGCAGCGATATTACTTGCACCGACGATGATAGCACTACTGCTACTCTGGAACAGTTTTGTACGAAATCACTACATAGTATAAAATAAAGTCACTTTTCGCCGTCCCTATGTCCTTTTGTATGCTTAGATCTTTAAAACTACGCAACAGATTTTGATGCGGTTTTTTTTAATAGATAGAGTGATTAAAGAGGAAGGTTTTTAGATATAATACATGCATAATACAGCCGTGCGAAGCCGGGGCGGGTCGCTAGTATTTTATAATTTACATCTGTTCTTACTACTATCGGTACTGTCAAGCGTCATTTTCACGAGACTGGAGTTTTGTGCGACGATTTCGCGTAGATTTTTTATTACTTAACTAGCTGCACCCTGCGGTTTCACCCGCGTAAGTCCTGACCCCATGGGAATATCGGGATAAAAAGTAGCCTATGTGTTAATTTAGGTCTCCAGCTATCTAGATACCGAGTTTCATCGCAATCGGTCCAGTAGTTTTTGCGTGAAGGAGTAACAAACAGACATACACACACACACACACACACACACAAATTTTCACATTTATAATATTAGTAGGAAGGATAAATAGCATAAGTCGCTAAAATGCAAGAGATTCTATAATTTCTTAACTATACCTAACCCAGTGATATGGAGTGGTTATCTCCGAACTTTGCATTCCTTAATTATTGTGACACAATAATCTGACGTGTCTTCATACAAAAACACCTGAGAGAATATGAGTCAATTGCCTTACTTTCGTGTGATCAAGTTTATTTCGCAAAGACGTATCTACCTCTGATTGACATATCACTAACTTAACCATAAATAGCACACGACCAAGCTTTATACTTAAATAGCATACTTATGTCTAAAAGTCTATAACATGACTTACTTGTCCTTCCTAGCTCTAAGTGCTCGTATAGGCGATTTGAAGACCACTTCAGCACGGAAGGCTCTCTGCTGATCGTCCAGTAACATGAGGCTGCATGGTTTCCGCGCTTTCACGACCAGAAGCCAGTTTGTGCGGAACACCATCTCGCATAGTAACACTTCGCCCAGCTCTTCTTTGTCTGAAATAGGTAAATCATGATAAATCAGGACATTCCACGCATCGCCATCTAGTCCGAAGCTAAGTAACTACACTTGTGGTATGGGTGCTAGACAACCGATATACTACGTACCTATATAGTTTTTCTTTCTAACTAGTTTCGCCCCGCGGTTTCACCCCCGTAAGTCCCGATCCCGTGGGAATATCAAAATAAAAAGTAGCCTATAGCCTTCTTCGATAATTGGAATATTCAACACAAAAATAATGTTTAAATTTGAACCAGTAGTTCCTGAAATTTACTACTTCTACTTTACGTTTGCACGAACAATACCGTTTTTATAATATCGATGTCGTGAATGACTAGGTCTACCTAGGCGTATTTCCTCTAGGAAATATTTAAGTAAATAATTAGATATAAGTAAGTAAAGAATTTTTAGAATAACTCTTGTGTGTTATTTTCAATCACTTTACACTTATCTCAATTAGGTTAAACGAATTTGTGGCAAGCAGGTATCCCCCTTTAGGATTTGCTTGATTCTATCATAAATTTTTGCCTGAATAAAAATAATGAGTATAGATTAACTGAATTTAGGTGAATCTAAATCAGTGAAACGACATTTTTAGACACCTAATCTCTTTATCCTTGATAGCTACGCATGTAAGACCAGCTATTGCTCGCAATTTCGTCCGCTTAGGGTTTGAATTTTCCAAAATCCTTTCAAAGCGTTTTAACAGCTACATCTATGTCAAATTTTAGCCCGATCCTTGAGCTGTGCATTGATACATCAGTCAGTCATAAATAGATAAACCAGAATCTAGAACAACTTAATAAATCAGCTCGAATCTTCCTTCAAACAAACGCGCAAGAATGCAAGGCCAAATGATTTAATTAAACAATAGACTGGACTACCAGGAAATACTGTTTCGGATTATATTTGCTTAATAAATAGCTTATAATACTTATTTACATATACATTAATGCGATAATGGAAAGTACAGTGCACTATAAACGATTTGGCGTTCATCCAAAGTTCAACTTATTTTAGGCGTCTTGGTAAAGTAGGTGATTTAACGCCCGATTGCCAGATAGAAATGACTAAACTAGGCCCATTTTCACTGTAATATTATGGATTAGGTTTAATTTTAATTTAAAAGTTGTGAATTATTCTAAAATATTGTAGAGTTCAGGGGCAAATGAGATTTAATCACATGTTCAGCATCAATGTTTTATTCTTGAAATAGGGTTCTTTCCAATTAAATGCAAACAATCCACTAATTTACCAATTATACGCATCACGAATTATACGAATAACCATTATCGAATGACGGACCAAAATTCACAAAGACATTCCGTAATTCTACTATTCAAATGCTATCAAGTCGGATACCAGCCAGCATAATGGAAACAGGTCTTCTTCCGGTAAAATGAAGTTCAAATTGCAAGTTACTGTAGATGGCAATCGATTGTAAAGCTGGGGACACATTATTACGCGTTCGTAAGCCACGTCCGACTGCCGCGACTGATAAGTATGCATGGTCGTTTGGCATCCAGCGGCCCAGATCGCTCTAGGATGTCCTAGACCGTGCATACCTATCAGTCGCGGCTGTCGGACGCGTCCATAATATGTCCCCAGCTTTACAATATATTTATTTGCTAAAGAAATAGTGGAACGGAACTGGCCATTAGTCACGTACAATTAACGTTACTCCCTGGTACAAAAACTGACCTTGTGTGACCTTAACTTTGGCAACAAAGAGTAGGTTTTCTAGTTTGCATAAATATCTATTATACTTACCTAATGAACGGGTAGGTAAGTGACTAGACATTAACAGTTTTGTATTTTCCAGTTTTCTATGTAAAAAATGTAAAAATATGAGATTGGATATACGGAAAGAAAGTTATGTAGGTACATACATCTCCACAAAGATCTTTTAAGGGGACCCTAATGAATTTTAGTGCCTTCCACCCTAAGGGTAAAGTTGTACATAAGAAAGAATTTAAAAAATAATTAAAAAACAGTTATGGTATGATATTGAAGACCCTGAAAACATCAGGTATCTAAAAGTCGATCTCTAACCCTGGACAAGTCAAGTAAAGGTAGCAGATAAGTGTTTTATCTATATTTATAAAAGAGAAAAAGAGTAGTCATGAAATATCTGAAAGTACAAGAGAAGAGAAGTAGAAAAAGAAAGAAGAAAAGAAGAAGAAATCTGAAACGAGAAGTGAATCTGAAACTTCGCATGGGGGTTTCTTTACGACGTAGGGGATCACTGAGAAAGGATATTTGGAAATTTTGATCTCTTAAGGGGTAAAAAATGACTAGTAAAGTTTGTAGTTCGCAGTAACTATGTATTCTATGTTTGTAGGAAATAAATATGGCAAGACATTCTACACATCCCCATCTAGCCCCAAGCTAAGTTACTAGACTTGTGCTATGCGTGCTAGACAACGGATATACTACTTATATTCTTTTCTTTTGTAAATATCACTATTTATTATAAAATAAAGTCACTTTTCGCCCCTGTGTCCCTATGTATGCTTAGATCTTCAAAACTACGCAACGGATTTTAATGCGGTTTTTTAAAATAGAGTGATTAAAGAGGAAGGTTTTTAGATATAATACATGCATAATACAGCCGTGCGAAGCCGGGGCGGGTCGCTAGTATACTTATAATACATAGAAACAACCAGACCACAGACAAATTTCTAAGCATAAATACTTATCTGAGGCGGGAATCGAACCCGCAACCCTGGGTTTGGCAGTCCAGCAAGGCGACCATTGTGCCAATTGGGTCGTCTAATATCAATAAATGAACGAAGACACTAACGCGGCTAAAAGAGCGGTTTGCAGTTAGTATAATTGGAAAAACTATAAAGCCATTATTATTTCAAATATTTCCATGGACGCGTAGGTATTTATTGCAGTAGGTAGGTAGTTTTAGAAGTAGTTTATGGTTGAAGGCACAATATTTTTTTGTTGGTTGTTATCGCGTCAGCACTCGGGTACCTATACTATTACATGCGTGGTTTTTTTTTCAGTCGTCGCTCTGGACTCTAGGCCTACTCTACCTTATTAAAACCTGAAGACCGGGTGGGTGGGTGATATTTTTTCCTTCTTTCAGAGTTATGGTGGACGCAGATTGATACGCGCCGAACGAATCGAATTTTTGCCGTCCATGGAAAAAGGTACCTTATAATAATAGAGATAAGGTACATACATTTATTTCAGGCCGCCTCTGACGATGCGGACGACTCTGATGACGTCATCGGAAATATAAATGTACCTTCGTTCGTACGGAAAAAGATACCTTATATCTATAAGGTACCTTTTTCCGTGGACGGCAAAAATTCGATGCGTTCGGCGCGTATCAATCTGCGTCCACCTTTATTCATTACAAACAAAAAATAAATAAAAATATACGTGACTCTTTATATTTTAGTATAGACTACGAGACTACGACTATTAGAATCGTAAATCGGTTAGTGGCGGGCTTGTGGACTTGTGAATAGTTATATTTAGAAGTTCATTCACACATTTGCATATCGATTCGGAACACCAAGAGCGATTTACGCCGCCTAATGTTGAGTGGTTTACGTGAATATATAGTACTAGCTGCGCCTTGAGGTTTTACCCGCGTAAGTCCCGATCCTGTGGGAATATCGGGATAAAAAGTAGCCTATATTTTTCAATTCGATCTAGCAGTTCCTGAGATCAGCGCGTTTAAACAAAAAACGGAAACCCTTGTGGCGGACACACATTCCTGTGTGTCAGCACATTCCGTCATACTCTATAGCAACCGCTGAAATACGTGTCTTTATTATATCTTATGAATATCACGTGTATACGTGATAGTTTGTATATCAGATGCGCTACCTACTCTTACCCTTTCCTATCTAGATATCTATGTAGTATAGTATAT
Source organism: Idaea aversata (assembly GCA_907269075.1). NCBI lineage: Eukaryota > Metazoa > Arthropoda > Insecta > Lepidoptera > Geometridae > Idaea > Idaea aversata. The sequence goes on from OU026103.1 coordinate 6,823,027, forward strand.
AAGCTATGATCTGTTATACGGAGTCAGGTTATTACTAGGAGAATAAATCCTACCGTCACAATGGACGACTAGTTTCATTACTCCATCTGGGCACCCCATAACCCTCAAAGATGAATAATTTTCCCCGTTTTTTTACACATTTCCCACTGATTCTTCGCTCCTTTTGGTCGCAGCGTGATGTCATATAGCCTAAAGTCTTCCCCGATAAATGGACTATCCAACCCAAAAATAATTTTTCAATTCGAACCAGTAGTTGCTGAGATTAGCGTTCATACAAACAAACTCTTCAGCTTTATAATATAAGTATAGATACAGCGATTGCATTCGGCTTCGTATGTCTGCACTAGTTGCGCCTCGGTATTTCACTCGCGAATATTACGACCCTTTAATATATTTACTTCAGAAAAGTATAAAATTATAATGTGGCGTTTTATTGTCTGATATGTTTCACATATCACGGGGCTATGGAGCCTCGGGTCTTTGGAAGGCGTGCGTGCAGCCGAAGCCAACACATAGTAGAGGCCCTTTACAACAAGAATGATGTAAACACAAGACCGACGATTATCCCTGCCTGCACTGATATGGCATATTATTATTCAGTTAAAATAGTAAAGAATTAAGTTACCTATCTCTAAAATTAATCTATATATATAAAAGAAAGTTGTGTTAGTTACACTATTTATAACTCGAGAACGGCTGAACCGATTATGCTGAAAATTGATGGAGAGGTAGCTTAGAACCAGGAGAAGGACATAGGATACTTTATTTTTTTTTTTTCGATATTCAAACGAGATCGGGATTTACGCGGATGAAATTAAATATACCTACGTACGAAATATTCTTTTTTTTTTTCGATATTCAAACAAGATCAGGACTTACGCGGGTGAAATAAAATATACGAAATATTCGAGATCGGGACTTACGCGGGTGAAATTAAATATACGAATTATTCCATATTCAAACCCGCATACGTCGATCCCGTAGGATTATCGGGATATACACTATTATGTATTCTGTGACGTTCGTCTTTGTTTTAAGGCGTTCGACCGGGGGGTTTTCTCGAGCGGCTGCAGTTTTTTTGTTGATTACTCAGCACCTACTTATTGGATTTTGATGTAAAGTATACCACGACTTTTCTCAGATTTCACTTGGTTTATTCGTTTTTAATTGTAGATTATGTAACAAACAAACAGACAGACAGATATATTTTTGTTCTATTACTTTTTCGAAGTAATTTTATAACTCAAGAACGGGCTCACCTATCCAGACCAAATGTTTAAGCTTTGTTCGGACTATTTAGTAGATGGTTTATGTGAAGTTTGCACAAAATCGGTCGAGCGGTTCTTCATTTATCACATTTTTTTTTATAAATGGCAAAACAACGTTTGCCGGGACAGCTAGTTATTTTATAAATAAAAAGTAAATAATTGACCTCGATTTTATTCTAATGCTTACTACATATTCAGGTAAATTGAGGTATCAGAAACAACCAATTAATTGAATTACAGGAACTGTAATACCAAATAAACGCAGGGAGACAGACATACAGAATTACGGATCAAATAAATATACAAGTCTATTTAAGCATGAGGGGTTAAAAATGCTGTCAACTTACTGTAATGGGCCTTTTCGACGAGCGGTTCCACATTGTAAACACGGAGGCCGGTCTTCAGGCAGCAAGTAAAGCAGCCTGCAACAATATAATTATTTAAATAACAACATATAAAACAGATTTATTCTCAGCTCTTTATAAAGCAATTTATAAGGTCATAAGTGCCTGGATACCAAATTAGTAATGTAACTATGTAAACTGTTCAGTTTTTATTTATATCCTCATAATAATATAAGTAATCCGGATAAAATCATAATAATCCGGATAAAATAAGGAATGAGTATATTAGAGGAAGCCTGAAAGTAGCACCGGTTACTGAAAAAGTAAAAGGGAACCGGTTGAGTTGGTATGGACATGTGATGAGAAGAGAAGAGACGCATGTGACTAGAAGGGTGATGAGTATGAATGTAGAGGGATGGAGAGGAAGAGGACGACCTAAGAAAAGATGGATGGACTGCGTAAGACAAGACATGAGAGAGATGAATGTCAGCGATGAGATGACGACTAATAGGAGTGAATGGAAGAAGAAAACATACTGCGCCGACCCCAAATAAATTGGGATAAGGGCAGGAAGATGATGATCCTCATAAGTACCTATATCAGAAGGATCTAAAAGCAAAATGTCCTACAGTAGGTTAAAAAGGCACTAGATCAAGATTTTATCTTGTTCAAGTGATGTACAGTCGGAATACCAATCAGCTAAACCCCACGTGACCCAGAGCTCACTCGCACATATAAAGTAACTAGCGACCCGTCCCGGCTTCGCACGGCTATATTATGCATGTTTTATACATATAAACCTTGAATCACTCTATCTATTAAAAAAACCGCAGCAAAATCCGTTGCGTAGTTTTAAAGATACGCATACAAAGGGAAATAGGGACAGAGAAAGCGACTTTATTTTATACTATGTAGTGATGTTACTTACCTGATTCTGTTTTTTTAACAATACGTATACTTACTATACAATATAATATTAAAAAAAATAACAAAATAGGTAAATAGTAAATACTACATTTTTACAGATGTGCGAGTGAGCTCTGGGTCACGTGGGGTTCAGCTAATTGGTATCAAGAAATCAAGAAATCAAGACATTTATTGCAAAGTTATGTACACAAGGATCTTAAAATAGGCTTAAATTAAGTAACAATAACTTACCCATTACAGGCATGCAATATATTAAACTTATATTCTAAATGAATAATTTTATAATATTAAACGTAGGTAGGCAATTTAAAAATATACCTTTGTTTCTTCATAAAATTCAGACAGACTATAAAAGGTTTTTTTAATGAGCCATTTTTTTAATTTGGACTTAAATATATTATTATTATGTAGAGCTTTTAGGTCTGTTGGGAGAGCATTGTAAACCTTTATTGCGGTAATATAAGAGCTTCTATGATACATAGTATTGTTAACTTGAGGCATGCAAATATTGTGCTTATATTTATTTCTGAGGCTATCATGACGTAAAGATCTATTGGAAAAAAAGTATTTAAGATTATTTTTAATAAAAGTGCATAACTCTAAAATGTAAATACCTGTTACTGTGAGAAAATTATATTGTTTGAATAGTAAGCGTAAAGTGTCAGTGCTTTTTAAATTAAATATGGATCTTATCCAACTGTACATTGAGATCTTCGATAAAATAATAATTAAGCAACAGTTTAGGTCCTTATCTATATGAATATAACTACTAAATATAACCATAACTTACTATCTAGCTACAGCTATTGTTTTTTATTAAATAACAAATTGGCCTACCTAAAACAAGTCGTATATTTTACCTACTTTATAGTTAAGTATGTAGTTACAACTCGGGTCAGTTAATAGCACTCTGGGTTAGTAGAATATATTCTATTTAATTACTGTATTCATTAGTGCTAAGTACCAACAATCGATAGGTATAGACAAGGACACTTTATTGTGATGTACCTACTTGACTAATTGCCATTGAAATTTGTGAGCCAGTTTCACATAATTAGGTAAAATTCTTATTTTTAACCGACTTCTAAAAAAGGAGGAGGTTCTCAATTCGGTTGTATGTATTTTTTTTTATTATTATGTATAATCTTTATAGGTATATTTCGCAACCTAGTATTGACCTTAATTTTAAAATAATAATTATAAATGTACCAATAAAATTTCATATGCCGATAAGGCGAATCATGGCTGTACCTATTTTCTACCATTTTCTACCACTGTGAACCATCATTGTTAACCCATGTTTTATGAAATAAATGAATATGAATATGAAATTGTACACAACATCCTACTCATATTATAAATGTGAAAGTTTGTGTATGTATGTTTGTTACTTCTTCACGCAAAAACTACTGGACAGATTGCGATGAAACTTGGTATCTAGATAGCTGGAGACCTGGATTAACACATAGGCTACTTTTTACCTACTCATATTATAAATGTAAAAGTTTGTGTATGTATGTTTGTTACTCCTTCACGCAAAAACTACTGGACCGATTGCAATGAAACTTGGTATCTGGATTAACACATAGGCTACTTTTTATCCAGAGATTCCCACGGGATCGGAACTTACGCAGGTGAAACCTCGGGCCGCAGCTATCCTACCATAATAAAGAGGAAAGATTTTTTGTTTATAACGAATGAGCTCCGAAACTACAGGACCAATTTTGATGAAACTTGGTATGAGGATACATTGATTCATTGGGAGTAACATAGGCTACTTTTATCCCCATATCCCTAAGGGATCGGGAGTTATATACTATTTAGCAGAGGTGCCCATACGGTCTATCGCGATCAACCGGTCTTAATTAACTCTAAAATTGTCTATGATCGACCATAAAACTTTAGCTTTTTGCTAAAGAAAAAAGCGTTATAGAGACATGAAGAATCACAAATGACATGAAATGAAGAATTTGCACGCATATCACCCTTTACGACGTCAAGCCAGCACTTCTTGGGTCTACCCAGTCTGCCACGACCCGGCGGAGGCGCCATGGCAAGACATTTGTTCCCCACGTAACTAGCCGGTTTTCGCAAGACGTGGCCGTACCAGCGTAAGCGACATTCTTGCAATTTATCTGCAATGTCTCGGACATGAAGGCTGCCCCGGATGCGGGAGTTCCTGACGCGATCCTTTCGCGTCACTCCACACATCCAGCGCAACATCTTCATCTCCGTGACACGCAGCTCCTGCTTATGTCGCTCAAGCACCGGCCACGCCTCACTACCATACAAAAGGACAGGTCTAATGATGGTTTTATAGACCTGTCCCTTTAGTTTAACCGGAATTTTGGGGTCGCAAATGACACCAGTCACCTCACGCCACTTGGCCCAAGCCGCTGAAATGCGTGACTTGACGTCGCAATTGATGTCGCCGGACGCGTGAAGCACAGATCCCAAGTACTTAAACTGGTCTGTCCGCTCGACCATATGACCGTCTACGCAGACAGGTGTGGGATCTGTGGTATTGCAAGCCAAGTACTCTGTCTTCGCCACATTCAGTTGCAAACCGCCGTTCTCAAGCGACTCCTTCCACGTGTGTACACGTTGGACCAGCCGCCCCTTATCCGAATCCGCCAGCACAATATCATCAGCGTACATGAGCAGTCATGGAGGCTGCTCGTGTGCATCCCTGATGGCAACGGACAGTGCATCCAATATTACGCTGAACAGGAACGGGCTTAGGACGGAACCCTGGTGAACTCCAACGGTAACAGGGAAGGGCTTAGTGTCACCAACAGCAGTTCGCACCACGGAATCAGAATTTCGGTACATGTCTCTGATGATTTCAACATAAGCTAGCTTTAAAGAATATTAGTACCTAAGAACAATTAGCCGAAGACCATGAAAGTGACGCTTCGATATCAGCATCACGATATTTTTTTACTTTTAATTAATATTGTCCCGCTAATATAGAAGTAGGTACTTTTTGTTTTAACGGATGATAAAAAAATTAATACAGATTTGACACTTTGCACCCAATGTAGCTAGCATAGGCAATTTTTTTTTAAATACTTACTTGGTTAATAAATTTCGATCTCTTAATTTTTTTGCTAGGTTGATCTCCTTAAGAAAAGTATGGTTTCCGCTGCAATATAGCTAGTTTCATATGTTTAGTAGTTTTGTAGTTTTAAATTGAAACCTATGCAAGCAATTACAGAGAACGACTACAGAGGCACCCAAACCAACTTGCGGGCCAACTTACCATCCCTGAGACAATACGTCGGCTGAAAAAGCGGCGTGACATCTTTGTCATATAAACAAAAGGGCAGTATCCGCTGGGAGTAGCGCCCTAAATGCCATGAAGCACACACCTCATCTGCTTATAGTCAAAATGACTGATCGCATGATAAAAGTACAAAAAAAAAAAGAAAAAAAGTAGTTTTGTGTGAAAGACTAACATACGAGTACTTATGAGTAATCAGTAAACTTTATGATACCAGAAACCTACTCAAACAAATATAACCTAGACACAGATAATGTCTGTATTGTGTAATAGTGATAAATCATATTTACCTATTAGATCATTAAGAGTAACAGTTGCACTCAAAATAAACAGGAAGCTGACTCAAGAAAGAAGACAATACAAGCTAAAAGTAAGACTGGTTTGTTTACACACAAATAATAGTAAATTACAATAAGTGCATGCCCCAGACACGAATCATAACAATATGCAAGCTGCCAACGGCGACAATCAAAACACAGGCCACCACGTAATAACAACAAATCTAAGTTTTACAACAAACGCCCAAACAATAAACCAACATCGTAGAATCGTAACTGCGTGGGCATGATACTAAAAATACGAAATAACACGTGGAGAGAGCCACATGCTAGCATCACACAAAGTCGTGATTTTACAACAAATTATCGATTATACAATGTAAAACGTCAGTGTAACCTCTAGCATAATCAAAATAAGATCCTAGAATTAGGTTTTCACGTACCTAGGTCATCAGAATCATGAATAATACAGACTTTAAGAACAAAGAACGCAGGTTGACGAACTAAGTAATTCAACATACCTTGGTCCTGGTTAAACGCCAGGCTTGTTATACCGCTGCTCCTCCGGCGCGCCATGACTCCGCAATGAATTTATCATAAACATTTAGTTGATTTTTTATCATTTATCACAGTGGACATTTTCACGCTATAATTTTAAATACGCACATTTATTTTGTACATGTTCCCAGTGTGCAACACACAGCTGATTTAATGACATTGACGGATAACTGCCCATGACAGAATAACAACAGAGTTTCCAGTTATAAAAAATAAAACTACTAATAAAATTGCCATATTTTGACTACGATTTTATTTTTGGTAGGATTTTCGGACATGAAGTTACTATTCAATAACTTCCTTGGACCGAAGTAACTGATAAGTTTTCATGTATTTTATATTACAAACTTTTGCACACTTGACTGACGAGTAAAACTTTATCACCGTCAACCTAAAAAATAAAAACTTCAAAAATGTTTTTATCTTCCCTCATCGAGGAAATCTTTACACAAATCAAGTTTTTGGCTTCAAAAGCAATTTTAAATTATGTAGGATGTCAACTGGCACGATTAGTATTAATAAACCTAAAAAATACTAGACTAATGAATTAAAAATAACAAAAAAATCAAGGTAATAAGTTATAACGTAACAAAACAATTTGACAATAAGCTCACAATTGCTTTTGTGATAACAAAATGGATTTCTCAACAACCACAACAAATGATTTTCAATGGCCTTTTCCGAAACCTGTGGTTGGAAAGTAAGCATTTAACTTATTGAGTAGCTTCCTATTAGCTTGGTTGAGTAGTTAAGTAGGTAGGTACTCGATTACACATTCCCTTACATTTTTCCGACGCCTGATGTAAATAAATAGCAATATCTAAGTACAACAGACCCACAGATTAAGTAGCTGTAGTTACGTATGAAATATCATTTCATTTAATAGCTTAGAAGTTTCGGTAGGTTAGAAGGGAAGTGTAAAACGATAAGTCATTGTCAACAGTGGCTGTAGATGGTACATATTCGTCCGAAGCCGTAATTCCTACCAAATTTCCGCAGACCATGCCAGCCCCCAAGTCCAAACACGGCACCGCAACCGCGGCCTGCGCCTGTTGCTCCATATTGCCACTGCGATGCCCATTCATACTCTCCAAGGCTGGAACAATACAAACAACTGCTAGATAAGGAGCAGAAGCTATGCCAGGATTATGAGAAGTTGAGGAAACAGGTGAGTGGGCCAAACACGTTGAACACAATAATCTCCCCGTGACCATTCATAAAATTAAAGTAGGTATCTAGTGGTGAGACCAAGGTGAAGTAGGTACCCTTCGTTGGGTACAATTTGCCTACTCCCCAGGAGTAGGAGGGTTCCGTACCTCAAAAGGTAAAAAAGGAACCCTTAGAAAATCACTCTCTTGTCCGTCTGTCTGTCCGTGTTTCACCACCGATTACTTTTTTGTTTTTTCCTGAAGAGGGAGCTGCTCTTAGCCCATTCATTATACTTCTACTACCGCGGGTTCACGGAGTATCAAAATGAAAAGTAGCCTATAGCGTTCCTCGATAAATGGACTATCCAACACAAAAATATTTTTTCAATTCGAACCAGTAGTTCCTGAGATTAGCTTTATAATATTAGTATAGATAAGTATATATTTAACTCTAAATAGCATTAGGTAAATCAAATAAAAAAAATACGTCCGCCATTGCCGATTCCCGTGAAACACTTCCGCCCAACTTAAATTAGGCTTTGTTACTCTATAAGTTGGCGCCGATGAACTGGTGATAGAAAAAATTTGGCGCATTATTAGAAGTAGGTACCTAGGTCCTACTTATTTAGTTGGACATGAGGCTAGTAGAACTGATGGCCGTTGGGGCCGAAAAGTCCTAGACTGGAGACCACGACTTTTTGACTTTTACACTGAATAAAACAAACCTAGATCAAGGTATGATGAGATCTCCTTATAACTTATGAACGCCTGGTACATCAACTGCACGATTGTGAACAAGCAACATTTGCATGTGCCATTTGAACAACTTGATTTTTTTTTCTATCTCTGTTAGTAGGAATACGGGATATTATATTTCCATTCAAAACATGGCAAATTACCCAGTTTTGAATAAAAATGTTCAAACAGCCAGTCCAGATAATTAATTTAAACATCATTCCATCTTATCTAAATAGATTTAATTTGATTTTGATTTGAGAGTTTCTATTCTTTTATCGAAACCAGTTTCGAAAGAAGAAATATTATTCTTATTTAGAAACCGGTTTTGAACCTTGGTTTTGAATATGGCCGAAGCGGAACAGATATTGTAATGTACCTAATTTGAACAATTTTTATTTACGACAATTGGCCTTCTGGAAGTCTTTGGGGGAGGCCTATGTTCAGCAGTGGACGTGTTGTGACTGATAATATGATGTTGAGTTGGTCTGATTTCCGTTTTGTAACTTTCAGATGGTAGATGTCACCAACGACATATTGGACCACCCCTGCGATGATCTTGACAGCAAAATGATCACAATGTACCAGGCTACTTACAAAAAGCGATGTGAGTTACTTTAGAGTATTTATTTGCTTCTAGCAGCAGTCCGCCGTTTCACCCGCGCGGGAATAGGGGGATAAAAAAACCTTATGGTACTCCCAACGATTCAATGTATTATCATAGCAAAGTTTCATTTAGATTGATCCAGTAGTTTCGGAACCTATTCGTTCCACACACACAAACTTTCACATTTATATTATTAGTTATAACAGTCCTTGATTTTAATAGTACAATCCTTTAGTCTCTTTTACGGTTATTCGTTTTAAATTTTTTCATAACGCGTAAGTAACATTTTTTCTGGGCTGGGTCCCTGCTAACCCGCGGTAAGGAACTTTGTTCCAAATACTAGTGTAGATGTAGGCTAGCTAAATCGAGGCGAGGGACGTCAAACCGATGGCAGCGCCACCTGCCGGGTCATCGATTTCCATGCATCTCGTTTCGCAAAAAAACTCGAATAGTATAGTTGGTATATTTTTTTAAATTGTGTTTTAAAATCTGAATTACTGGTTTTTACACATTATTATTTAAGAAATAAATTGCATTTCCTACTTACCTTCCTGCAATCTACACTATTTTATGTAACGCATCAGAATATTGAAACAAGTACTTAGTCCCTCATCCAGCGTTCTGGTTAATCCTCCACTGCATCTAATATAAAAATCTTCAACAGCGTTCCCAGTATCAGACTATCAGGAAATAATAGCAGCATCACAATCGACGGCTCCAATACCGATGGAGAGCAACCGGCTCGGCATGCTTCGATGTTACAAGGATCCGACGCACTTCACTGACAAGCCCCCGACAGTGCGGCCGACTATTCATCCTGCAGGTAATCTCATTTTTAGACCACTTAACCCTGGATTCAAACAATGTATATAAGCAACTAGGCTTGTGTTGTGGGTGCCAGTTATCGGGTATAATTTCTATGACAATTAGAAAATGAAAAACACCAAAACATAGGGGCATAGTCATGGCAGTTATAGGTTTTATGGCACAAAAATATTTGTGCTAGTGTCATTATCCAGGGAGGAAACAGTCGACTACGTTTGTATGGAGAGAGCGCCGGTACCCTACCCTCTTAACGCAAATCTGACTTACGATTTTGTAATTTTCATATACTTTCCCCCAGGACCGATTCACACTGGCGTCACTCCAGTATCCATCCAAACCTGGTTCGCGGACTATCCCGGCCGAACAGAATATATGGACACTTACAGCGCAAGCGCAAAGGCATGTTGGCGATCTATGCAGCGGTACAAGGAACCAATGCCGTCGACTAGAAGGAGGGCTGACGACACCTGTGTGTAGTATACTTTCAAATATAAATATAATGTGGGAAGATATATTGTATTGTTTTATTTTAAACTAGCTTTCGCCCGCGATTTGTCCGCTACGCGGATTTTTGAATTTTTCAAAATAGTTTTCAAACTTGGTGTCAAAATAAGGAGTATTGATATTAACTTCAAAGCAAATCACCCGCAAAATAACTTTCTACCCCTTTTCAATAAAATACGAAACATCCATTAATACAGTTAGAATGTTTATTCAAACTTTGAAGTAGATTGGACCAAGGAATTGTCCCATACAAAATTTGACGCCCTTTTCACCCCCTTAGGGTTAGAATTTCAGAAATTCCTTTCTTATCGGATGCCTACGTCAAACACAGAACACACCTTCCAAGTTTCAGGTCTCTACGATCAGCGATTTAGGCTGTGCGTTGATCCGTCAGCCATTTAGTCAGATAGACGCACTCACAATTTTATCGCTATCACAATTTTATCGCTATCACAACTTCATCGTCATAGCAATTTCATCGTCATCACAATTACATCGTCATCACAATTTCATCGCCATAACAATTTCATCGTCATCCGATTTCATCGCCATAACAAATTCATCGCTATCACAACTTCATCGCCATAACAATTTTATCGTCATCACAATTTCATCGCTATCACAACTTCATCGCCATAAAAATTTCATCGCCATAACAATTTCATCGTCATCACAATTACATCGTCATCACAATTTCATCGCCATAACAATTTTATCGTCATCACAATTTCATTGCCATAACAAATTCATCGCTATCACAACTTCATCGTCATCACAATTTCATCGCTATCACAACTTCATCGCCATAACAATTTTATCGCCATAACAATTTCATCGTCATCACAATTACATCGTAATCACAATTTTATCGCCATAACAATTTTATCTTCATCACAATTTCATCGCTATCACAATTTCGTTGCTAATAATAACTCATAACATCATAAATAACTAACTGAATAAATAACTGAATTTAGCGGTTAAAAAATTAGTTTGAAAATATTTATTTAATATCACATTTACTTATTTACTATAGGTAAATACTATAAATACATATGTACTTAAATTATAATGGATACGTTTTACATTGTTGGGTAAAACCTATGACTTACTGGGTAACATAATATTCGTAATAGCTCTGAATAATATTTAACTAAGTAGGTACAAATAAATAATTAAAAAAATATTTCGAGACATTACACACACACAAAGTCATCTGAGCTTTTAGATTCTAAAGATAATGAGAAAAGAATAAACTTAGCTTTTTTGACAGAGATTCTAAAGGTCGCTGCATACGTGACGGGATTTTCCCCGAGCCGGACGGAACGTGATTATTTTTTTAAGGCTGCTTATGCTGCCAAACGCAACGCACCAGAAATACCCGTTGCTTAAAACTAATATTGTTGATTGTTAAATACTATAATTACCTAATAAATAAATCTATCGTTATAAATATGTAGTGATTATAAAGCTATATTTGTTGTAGTCTTCAGATAATCTTGTTTTATTCACGTTGTAGTCATTGGCTATGGATTTCATACTTGATAGACTCGGTATTATGTGACAGAGTGTGTTCTCTATGGCCAACATGATGAGTAACGTAAAAAATATCTGAAAATGACAAAATAGTACATTACGATACATAGGTTAATTGATCATTGAATAGGGCATAGAAGTAGTAGTTAGATGGTCTAACTAAGGCATAGGGCGACAATCATTTTTTTTATTAGTTTTGGTCCAGTTTTAATATGCCATTTGCTCCAAGTCTTTTTAAAATTAGAACTGTTTTTGCTGGCTTAAAAACTCCTGTATCTACCTTTTTTATACATCAAAACAGTATAACCCAGTTAAATTAAGAATGTTACATCTACATAACATGTTATTAGAAGTAAGATACGAATTTAACGCATTGGGATAACTTTACAGCACTTGTGCGTTATGGTAAAGTTAAAGGTACGCGTGCGTAATACATTGGATTATGAGCCTAAAAGCGGTTTAATAAGATCCACTTTATGAGCAACTGTGATAAAATCATCATCACTATATTATAGTCACTACATACTCGTCGTAGTATAAACAAAGTCGCTTTTTCTGTCCCTATTTCCCTTTGTATGCTTAAATCTTTAAATCTACGCAACGGATTTTGATGCGGTTTTTTTTTAATAGATAGAGTGATTCAAGAGGAAGGTTTATATGTATAATACATGCATAATAGCCGTGCGAAGCCGGGGCGGGTCGCTAGTATAAAATAAAGTAACTTTTCGCCGTGCCGTCCCTATATTTTGTATGCTTAGATCTTTATAACTACGCAACGGATTTTGATGCGTTTTTTTTATAGATAGAGTGATTCAAGAGGAAGGTTTTTATGTATAATACATGCATAATATAGCCGTGCGAAGCCGGAGCTAGTCGCTAGTAACAATATAACACATAACAAGGGTAAAAGAGCTTTTAAAGTTTGTATTAACTAAAATTTATTTTGTGTTTGTTCTCGCGAGCACGCGTTACAAGAATGCGCTCTGTGGTTTCTATTTATCCAAAGTTTTCCACTGAATTAACACTAACGCTGGTAAAACCGGGGGCCGCAGTTAGTTTATAATAAAATCATTGTTCTTCATTGTTTAAGTATTGTTTAAAGTTAGATATTATGGAGTAGGAAGGTGTATTCTACGTAAGCTACGTCTTGTTTACCCAGTAGCGTAGCGAGGGGGGGGGGGGGGGGCGGAGGGGCGGACGGCCCGCCCCGGTCGTCACCATTCAGAGGGCGGCAAAATTGTGAAAAAAAAAAGTCACTGGCAGTCAGTCAGACAGTTATTTTTTCAAGAAATTAGCTCTTATCCACATGCAAATATTGAATGTCCCTCCCGCTTAATAGAGTTGTTGCAAATCACATGCTTAGATACATGTTTATAAAACGTCAAAAAACGTCAAAAGGGCAGCAAATTGCTAACATTATTCTTTTTATGACTTCAAAGGGGTAGCAAATTGTCAAGATTATTATATTTATGACATCAAAGGGCGGCAAATTGCCAGCGTTATTATTTTTATGACATCAAAGGGGCGGAAAATTGGCAACATTATTATTTTATGACACCAAAGGGGTAGCAAATTGTCAACATTATTATTTTTATGACGTCAAAAGGCGGCAAATTGCCAACTATAATATTTTTATGACTTCAAAGGGAGGCAAATTGTCATTATTATTATTTTATGACGTAAAACGGGCGGCAACTTGCCAACAGTATTATTTTTATGACAACAATGGGCGGCAAATTGCCAACATTATTATTTTTATGACAACAAGGGGCGGCAAATTTCCAACATTATTATTTTTATGACGTCAAGGGGGCGGCAAATTCCCAACATCATTATTTTTATGGCATCAAAAGGGCGGTATATTACGACTCTGCCCCGGGCGATAGTGACCCACGTTACGCCACTGTGTTTACGGTTTACTTATGTCTATGTATGAAAGTGTAGGTTATAGGTTTCGTTGGGGTCAAGACTCAAGACCGAGTAAGGTTGTTCATTGTTTAAAAACATAGTCTAGGATTTCACAAAACAGTTTAATCAATGGGGATTAAAAACCGGCCAAGTGGGAGTCGGACTCGCGCACGAAGGTTCTGTATCATGTTGTATGGGAGCCCCTTTATTTTCTGTTTAGTATTTGTTGTTATAGCGGCAAGAGAAATAATATAATCTGTGAAAAATTCAACTGTCTAGCTATAATAAATACATAATAATAAATTAAATTTCTTTGGATGGAGGCGGCTCAGGCTTTTTTTTTGTGGCGTCATATGGGGGAGGCCTATGTCCAGCAATGGACGTGCATGGGCTGATATGATGAAACTAAATTTATTCAAAACAATTTACAATGTAAAAAACTCGCTAACTTTGATAATAATATGATACAGCCTGGTGACTGTATCTTATAAACAGAAGGACACACGGACGGACTGACAGTGAAGTCTTAGTAATAGGTTCCTGTTTTTAATCTTTTGGGTATACGGAACCCTAAAAATCAAATCTAGTCAGCCCCTATGGGAGTGTAATTTTTTTCAACATAATTTAAATATGAAGTACCTACCTACTGCCTACTAGCTGTTGCCCGCGACTTCGTACGCATCGTAGTTTTGTTTTATATACTGAAACATTCCTCTGGAATCGCTCTATCGATTAAAAAAAAAGGGTGCGTGTACTTATGTACGCGCGTGAGAAGTTATACTTCTTTGGCATTATTAAAAAAAAAAAAAAAAAAAAAAACAAAAACGTCCGACAAAAAACTCGTCCGGCAAAAAACTCGTCCGACAAAAAACTCGTCCGACAAAATACTCGTCCGACAAAAAACTCGTCCGGCAAAAAACTCGTCCGACAAAAAACTCGTCTGGCAAAAAACTGGTCCGACAAAAAACTCGTCCGACAAAAAACTCGTCCGACAAAAAACTCGTCCGGCAAAAAACTCGTCCGACAAAAAACTCTGGACTGGAAAAGGATTGTCAACACAATCAATAAAGTTCAATTTAGATTTAAACAACTTCTCCCGTGAGAATTTTGTGTGACGTGAGAATTTTGTGTGACGCTTTTGTAAAATTTCACTCTCATCATTTTTTCATAACGCGCCTAAAGAAGTATAACTTCAAAAAAACAACAAAATCCGATGCGTAGTTTTAAAGATCTAAGGACAGACAACTGGAATCGACTTTGTTTTATATAGTTAAACCTCACAATTTAAAAAAAAAGATTGAATTTCCAAAAGTCGTAGAACAAAAGTTGTTCGCCAACCCCCTTTGTATTAAAAATCATGCGTAATGAGGTCATTGTATAGGTTCAAAGGGTCAACATAAATACAGGGCAATAGGTATTGGACTATTTGACAAAGAACAGTCCTGTTTAACTAATTGATGCAATAATCGTTAGCAATTACTCATACACCGGGAACACTGATAAGTTAAATTAAATGGAATTTGTTGGTACATACCTACATTTGTAGATATGTAGAGTGAAACATTTGGAGAACAAAATAGGTAGGTAAACTAATGAAATATTTTTAACCGACTTTAAAATGGGAGGTTCTTAATTCGCTTGAATTGTTTTTGTAGGTGTACAATTTAAATTAAAAAAATATATATATATTGCAGGACATTCCACACATCGCCATCAAGCCCCAAGCTAAGTAACTAGACTTGTGTTATGGGTGCTAGACAACGGATATAATACTAATTATACTAGGTACTAATACTTATACAGGGTTATTGGAAATTATACTAGCAAGCCGTTGAGGGCTACTTCTGTGCATCTAAACAAACAACTTTTGTTCTATGACTTTTGCAAATTCGAAAAAAAATAAATGAAAATTTTGAGGTTATGTCAATTCGAAAAACAGCTGATTTTTGAAAACAAAGGTCATCCAGACTGCCCTGCTTATTGAGAGTGCAGTAACTCAGTCAAACATGTTTTCGAGAAAAACGCGGTTAAAGTTTTTTAGAATATTTTTTGATATTGCTCCTAAAATATTAATGCTATTGAAACATGATATACACCAAAAGAAAGAGAAAAATGTAGAGATAGTGTTAACATTAAAATTAATAATATATATTAATATACTTTAAAATAAAGTCGAAAAATTTACATATGCTTAGTAATTATTATCAGTGTAAAATGGTCATCCTAAGAATAAGTGCAGCAAGTACCATAGTTGCTGCACTTTTGGTTAGTTAGGAACTTTTTACTGGTATTTACTAATTAAAGGTACATGTTATCAAACTCGGTGTAACAATTATTTGTGGAAATATTTTATATTTCACCAAATCTTTATGTACTTATTTTTACGTTGTAGTCTTTGCATGCACGTCTTTATGTTTGTAAAATCAATCTAAGAATTATTGGATATCTAATAAAAAACTAACGAATAAAAGTAAGTAGGTAGTCCTAAAAGTCTTTCAGTTACTTTGAGGTACAATATATTGAGTATATCTATTTGACTTAAACTTTTTTAAAACCAATTTGTATAAAATAGAAAAGAAAAAAACTTAACCCAGAACGTCCCGACTGCTTTTTACTTTAGATAAGATAATTTTTATTCAGAAATACAGTACAATAATAAACATATATAGGCACAATTTTTTTCTTAAATCTATGTCCACGTGTGCCTGAACTAGGTGATCCTGTGTTTCAGGCGACATGTGCTGATATTTTAATTAAAACTAAAAAATGACCACTTATTATTAGACACGAAAATTGAATGTATTGAAATGCATGTTTATGTATAGGTAAACAGAGTTAATAATATTAATCACCGAATCTAAGAAGTAAGAATCGAAGTACAAATATGTCTATAATAAATAAATCACAAGTTTTACTTACACCTATTTACTTACTTCAAAAGTATTAGAAATTTCTCTGTATCTTCATAGGACATATTTTGAAGTGCTTTCTCGAAGGCTTTTTTACAATTTATGTAGTTAAGTGGAAAAATATTTGTTATAGCATTTAGGTTATTATATAGTAACGGCCCTAGGAACATTTTGAATTTATGTGTGAAAGCTAAGTTAGTTCTTATTTGTAGACGGCAAAATATATCACTCCTTCCTAAATTAGCAAAATCAGTGGTGTAGGGAAGGGCTGCATGCTGCTTTAGTACAATGCTCGCTACAAATAACTGTCGAACTGTTAGTACTTTACATGATTTGTACAGGAGGTCAGTAGGGAAAAGAAATGGACGGAAGGTAGACACCTTGAGAATTGCTCTCTGAGCTCTCTCAATTGTTAGTAGCAATGTTTTGCCCGCACCACCCCATGAGCTAATACAGTAGGTTAGTATTGATTGACATAGAGCAAAATAAACCTGCCTGATTACTTTTGTGTCTGCAATATGCCGTAATTTTTAAAGACATATTAGCTTACGAGTTCTTTTACATGAAGCTTCAATATGAGATTTAAACGAAAGAGTTTCGTCTATTATAATACCCAGGTATTTTATATTGCTACCAATTTTGATAGCAGAACACGCACATTGGTTATCGCTGTGAGGACTACAAATAATGAGCATATAATGTTGGATTATTATGCGTTGACGATAGTTTGCGCATTGAAAACTGAATATAATTTGTCTTGTCTGCATTAAGTGTTAGTAAGTTGTGCTGAAGCCAATCTTTAACAACATTGAACCCCTGTTGAGCATATTGATAGACTTCGCTTTTTGAATTAGCCGAAAAGAGAATAGCAGTGTCGTCAGCATACGATATTATAGTGCCATGATCTAGCACTAGATTACATAGGTCGTTTATGTAAGTAGATCGATTATAGGGTAGGTCATAAAATACTTCCTTGGGGAACTCCAAACGAAGTGTTATTTTTATCAGCACTGACAATATTGTCTAGGTATCCTAATGCATTGGGTACGTTCTTCTAGATAACTTATAAATAGTTTCAACTGAGTACCTCTTATACCTATACATTCAAGCTTTCGCAACATAATAGGGATAGAAACTGAGTCAAAAGCTTTGGCTTTGGCTGTTTTTGGTGTGGTGTACCTCATTTGAAAGGTCGTAATGAGTACTTCATTTAATTCTATAGAACAAAAAGATCCCACTCAGAGAAGCGGAGATATTTTGGTGTCAATCATACTTAGTTTCATAGTAAGAAATAATGAACCTCAAATAGTCATAACTACTTTATAAAACGCTGCACACGTTTATGCGGTACTTCGGATGAAAGGTCTTAATTAGCATAACATTTTTGTACTACATCATAAAAAATCCTACCCGGCGGAACTGAAATATTTCGACTTCAATGCAATATTCGTACTAAGTAATGAAACCCCCACTGTCATAACTACTTTATAAACGTTGCACACCTTCATACGGTACCTCAAACGATAGGTCTTAACTAGTTGCTGCATTTATGTTAAGGAAAAAGTATTTTGATTATGTTGTTTACATTATACTAAGTGCAGTATGTAGGAGTTACTGCAGTTATGACTAAAAATAATATTATATGAGCTAATTAATATATAGTAACTTAAGTTACTACTCTTATTGTAGGGATTTTTTTTTAATTAGTTAAGTTACTGCGTTCTTACTTAATGATATTTCAGGTTTCTTATGGAATTTCGACACATGAGTCAGTTTACAAAGAAGGATTTTTTTGCCGATTCCGATTCTGTATATAACTCAATTTTGCCAAAAATACGAGTTACTGCACTCTCAATAAGCAGGGCAGCAGACTAAGAGCAGTAGATAAAACTTAAAAAAAGTAAAATTTTAAGGTAAGTGACTTCTCCGTGTAAGGAACAGCTGATTTTCAGGTAAACCTAACCTCAAAATTTTCGAAAAAATGTTCGAATTTCCAAAAGTCGTAGAACAAAAGTTGTTTGTCAAGGTGCACAGAAGTAGCCCTTAACGGCTTGCTAGTATAATTTCCAATAACCCATACTACTAAAATTTATTTGGTTCTTTTTCTGTTAGAAGAGGGGTCATATAAAAAGTTAGTTTGCTATATAAAATACAAGCTGCGCCTGCGGTTTCACCTGCGTAAGTCCCGATCCCGTGGGAATATCGGGATGAAAAGTAGCCTATGTGTTAATCCAGTTCTCCAGCTATCTAGATAGAGAGTTTCATCGCAATCGGTCCAGTAGTTTTTGCGTGAAGGAGTAACAAACATACACATACACAAACTTTCACATTTATTTATATTAGTAGGATAGGAAGTAGGATTAGTAGGATAGGAATTAGAATGTAGGTAATTTATCTATGTTTATATTATTCCACCGTTCTCCGAATTTCGACATAATTTTTTTTAAATCAGATTTTAACCCTGACTTTGAGGGTTTGAATTTTCAAAATACTTTCTTACCGAATGCCTACGTTATAAGTTATATCTTGTGCCAAATTTCAACCAGATCCATACCTAATTAGTTTAAGCTTGGAATTTTATATTTCTAGAATATTTTTATAGTTATTTACGTACAAAATTAGGTACTTATAGTTGAGTCACAAACTACCTAAATATCACAATATTATGTGGTAATTTAAAACTTTGTGCTTACAAAAAATGGAATTTCCAACAAATATATTTTTCACAATGGAATATTACTACATTACGGTAGATAGAGGTACACATTTTTAAGTAATTATCACTTACTCATCGTGACACTATAGGCATAACATATTTACTCACAATGATCCGTGTATCCATCATCGCTATTGTGTGCTATTGTCACAAACGATCGCTTCCTACAATGTTTACTTTAGCTTTTAATACATTCGTTCAAACACGCCACACACGTCTTAGTTAAACGACTGCTCGAAATTGAATAACTAGTAATAAGTATGATAATTGTTCACATGTGAGAGAATGCTCTAAATATTTGATGACCTCTATGGTGTGGAGTGAACGCTATCCAGCGACGGAAGAGGTTCGATTCCCGCGGCTAGAAACAATGATCTAGAAGTAGAGAGAACCAGTTTTGGTTATTTATGATTTTGTCTGGATGTTTCAATAAACCGGTTATGAGCGGGTCATTTAAAACGCTTTTTGCTTTTGTTGCAAATAATCTAATCTTTATAATGTATCATCACTTCACTACATAGTATAAAATAAAGTCACTTTTCGCCGTCCCTATATCCCTATGTCCCTTTGTATGCTTAGATCTTTAAAACTACCGAAGCACAGATCCCAAGTACTTAAACTGGTCTGTCCGCTCGACCGTATGACCGTCTACGCAGACAGGAGTGGGATCTGTGGTATTGCAAGCCAAGTACTCTGTCTTCGCCACATTCAGTTGCAAACCGCCGTTCTCAAGCGACTCCTTCCACGTGTGTACACGTTGGACCAGCCGCCCCTTATCCGAGTCCGCCAGCGCAATATCATCAGCGTACATGAGCAGCCATGGAGGCTGCTCGTGTGCATCCCTGATGGCAACGGACAGTGCATCCAATATTACGCTGAACAGGAACGGGCTTAGGACGGAACCCTGGTGAACTCCAACGGTAACAGGGAAGGGCTTAGTGTCACCAACAGCAGTTCGCACCACGGATACAGAATTTCGGTACATGTCTCTGATGATTTCAACATAAGCTTCCGGAACCCCTTTGGACCGCAGCGCCCACCAGATCATCATGCGAGGAACACAGTCGAAGGCCTTCTGCAAATAAAGGAATAGAAAATGCAGAGGCGTATTCTTCATCCTGTATTTCTCCATAACGATCCTTAGGGCGAAAACAGGGTCCATGGTGCCATGCCCGGGGCGGAAACCATATTGACACCCAGAGACAGTGCACTCCTGTCGGATCCGAGAGTCGACTATCCGCTCGTAGAGCTTTATGGTGTGGGACATGACCTTTATACCTCGATAACTGCCACACTCCTGCACCGATCCCGTTCCAAAAATCTTTATGTGGCCCTTATTACCCGCAGGCACCTTAGAACAAATCTCATTGATTCATCTAATTGATTCAATTAATCAATTACGTGATTATTTTATATATAGAATATATTATTTACATTCGTAACGTGACTGAATTATAAAGGCTATGAAGTAGACAGATAGCCTTCAATGTTAATCTAGATTTCTGTTATATAAACTAGGTGGGTATTTATTATCATATCTATGTCTTTTATAGTGATTCGGGTCGTTTCACACGTACTGCATAATTGCAGCCCCCCCCGGTAGAGTTCAAACATTACTATTATTGGCATGTTTTCATTCAAATATTTTTGTTTGATAAATTCATGAGTTAGAAGACTTTAAACTTCAACTAAAGCAGGTGTCTAGAATCTTAAGTTGTAAAACATTGTTTTAATAGCCGTTTTGGAGCTCTACGGTGGGTCTGTAATTATGCAGCCGACCGACCGTACCACAATCACACCACATCGTTTGCTTTATATGTTATATCTATGCTTATGGAGTCCCACTGCAAGGGCAAAGGCTTCTCTACTCCTAACGATGTATGTATTTGCTCTACTAATATTCTTATACAGGGTGGCTCTAAAATACGTTGACAAACAGTTTTAGGAATAATTTTATTGTTTATATTGATACAGTGCTGTGAGTTCTAAATAATAAAAATATAGTATTATTTTATCTTGAATATTTATTAGTTTTCAAAATAACCGCCTTTTGCTTGGATACACAGGGTTAAACGTTTTCTGAAATTTTCAACGATTTTCCGCACCTCCTCTTCAGATACTTTATCCCTGCGTACTTTACTTATTCATGCGTGGGATAAAATATCTGAAGAGGAGGTGCGGAAAATTACTATATTTTTATTATTTGGAACTCACAGCACTGTATCAATATAAACAATAAAGTTATTCATAAAACTGTTTGTCAACGTATTTTAGAGCCACCCTGTATTAATTGGAACGATATTGGAACGAAAGTTCCTTATCGCGTTGTTTGTTTTGTTGTAAATAATTTACTTTTTTTCTTTCCTTGTTATTTGTTGGTAAGTAATGTTATTGCCATTTCAACGTAAATATTTAATTCCAAATTCCTACCAATATACCAAGGTATTTACGAAGGAACGGGACTGTCGCCCTTAAGATAAAAGGGTACCGGGGGCTCTTTCCATACAAACTATTCCAACGTAGTCGACTGTTTTCTCCCTGGATAATGACACTAGAGCAAATTTTGGTGCATAAAACTTATAACTGCCATGACCATGCCCCTATTTTTTATTTTTTTTATCCTAATTTCTATGATAATTAGAAAATGAAAAAAAATAAACAAAACATAGGGGCATATTATGGCACAAAAATATTTGTGCTAGTGTCATTATCCAGGGAGGAAAAAGTCGACTACGTTTGTATGGAGAGAGCGCAGGTACCCTTTCACCTTAATATAGGTTGCTATCCGTAGCCTAGCTAGGGGACAGTTGTGACTTCATACTATGATGCTTAGCTATAACCATAACCTTAGTTTTCATGTTATATTTTACCATGTATGTTTCGTTGGCAATAAATAAAGATTTATTATTATTTTTACTCCCCTTCCACTGATCAAGATCTTGTGCGATTTGCCAATCTGCCAGAAATTAGTCCAAATCATCTTGCCTTCTTCGACGTGGTCAGTCGTCTTCCGTTGATTAGGTTCTAAAATATTGTTTTTGCTCAAAGTTCATCAGTCATGGCCGGCCTTTTAAAGTTGAAATTTTAAGATCAATGTTGTCCAGCTAGTCATCTTTTGCAAATAATATCAAAGTTGAAATGATTGTAAAATTTTGGTCGATTTTCAGTTGGAAGTAGGTATTTATACATAATATTATATCCACTGTCTCCTATTTAATAAATCAGTGTTTTTATGTATTTTGTTTATCTAGAGACCTTTTTGCTAGGAGTAAAAGTGTACCGTGCCTTTTTGGAGTTAAAACTCGCTCAAAAAAATGACATATTTTATAATATCACAATTGCCACTTGTCTTCAGATATCAAAATCATCTTGTGATTATTTACAAATAAAATGTAATAAAAAAATAATTAAAATCTATTTTTAAAACCTAAAATACATAGGCAAAACCATTGACATGTTTCAAAGAACATTATTGTTGATTTTATGTGCTCTAAACATTCAAAGAGGAGAACGTTGTCGACTCAACACCCGTATTCATTTCGGCGAGCCACTTCCCATAATATTAAGGGATGGTCGGCTTTTAGAACCAACGGATAACGCTGGTAACGTGATCTTGGACTATGGAGAAACGTTGACGCTAAGTTGTGAAGGTGCCAGTGCTATTTACCACCCCAATCACATAAGGGAAGAAGTAACAGCTACTATATCTTGCGCTGGGGGTGATAACTTCAGAAATGATGAATGGCTAAACGCTCCAGCACCATTCTCGCTCTTTCGATGCCTTTCCCCTCCAAATCATTTTAGCAATCGTACTGATCGAACTTGTTTTGAACGTAACCCTGTCTACGAAGTCGGATACACTGTTCAGAATACATTCTATTCCCTATACGAATCCTGCTTCGATGATCGTTTCCTTAGACCTATCTACTCCGTTTACACACAAAAACCTTACAACGCTTTGTACCAGACGAAAGTCGACAGGCCTTATTTCATCGCCAATGACGTATATGGATTTGTTCCTGTTGATTCTTTATTCTCTCCTAAAGGGCAAAAAGCTGCCGTGGGTCAGTTAGTTGGTAAAATGGTTGATAATTACTTTACCGAAGCAAATTTTCTTTCAAGAGGACATTTGGCAGCTAAAACTGATTTTGTCTACGCTTTTGGAGAGCGAGCTACATTTCACTACGTTAACTGTGCACCTCAGTGGTACGGGTTTAATGGTGGAAACTGGAACACCCTGGAAATAGATCTAAGGAATCATATTCATGACATCGGCTTAGATACCATTGTCTATACAGGAACTTATGGAGTTACAACGTTATTAAACCAGTTTGGTAGTAGAGTTGATATCCATTTACACACGGATAGAAATAATAACCCAGTGATTCCGGTGCCTTTGTATTTTTACAAAGTTGTCTACGAACCGAGTACAAAAAAGGGGGTAGCGTTCGTCGGTATCAACAATCCGTACTATACCGCACTTGAAGCGAGCGATCTCTTCTTTTGTAAAGATTTATGTAGAGGGAACAGTGATTTTCGTTGGTTGACGTGGCATCCGGATAATTCAAGAGAAGGATACACTTTCTGCTGCAACGTTGACGAGTTTAGAGAAACTGTGAAACATTTGCCTACATTCAAAGTAAACGGGCTTTTAACGTGACAATTCTAGCGACGAAAGTTTGATGTAATATTCCATTGTTATTTGTTGTGTTGTATTTCCTCATTTGTTTATAATGTAGGTTGATGAACTTCGTAGTGAATATTTACAAGTGTGTTGTCGTCTATATCTTTAAAATGATAGCCCAGTGCCGTGACCTGGGGACCCCGACGTACAATTACATTATCCCTTCTTTGTTTATTTTTATTTTTTTTATGTAGATCTTTAGATTTCTTCGTTTTGCAGATAGGTGAATTAGGTATACTTACCAACTACGGTAAGTAAATAAATAAATCAAATATTTTTCAGGCAATATTAGGCCACATAGGTAGAGTACATGAAAATTTAAAATACAACCAAATTAAAATAAAATTCTAAAGTTAGGACTCATATGATTATAGAAATTATTAAAATTCAAGTTTATCAGAATAATACATTACATCAAAATAAACAAAATAAAAATTAAACGGTAATTCGGTAAATAGAATTAATTAAAGTAAAACGAAATTAAAGAAAAAATTAATTAACATAATATTATTTTTTGTGTCTGAGAGAGAGAGTGTGACTACTTTATAAAATATCAGAAAAAAATACTTAATTTAAATATTTCCTCCAACTGAATGAATTTGTTCACCTATTCAATGATTCACAGGTAAAAGTAATTACCAAAAGAGTACTTAAGTCCTATTTACAATAATATTTTTCTTAGAACTTGCTAAATAATGGGTACTTAATTAAGCAGGTAAGTTTTAACATTAGAAATAAAGGTGTAGGGACGTACTTAGTGAATGTATGAACTATTGAATTAAGTACTATTTCTTAATGCACTTTGAAGTTGCAATCTATTAGTCTGTGATTGACTTTTGATGTGAGAGGGCCAATATTGAAAATCAGTTTAATTTTGTGCTTTTTTGTGTAACGTTTAAAAATGCAAGTGATAACGGTAAGTTTAACTGTTATTTTATTTATTTATTTTTAGCTGGTTTTGTCTCACTGCAAGGCAAATGCCACCCTTTCCTTTTCTTTCTGTCTACAGCCAGGCACTCTTTTCGGCCGTTTTTTGGGATCAATGTCCTATTGCATCCTCATCAGTCTTATGCTCGGAGGAATTATTATTCTCTAAGCTCTAATTCTCTTGTCTCTAAAGTCTGTCTGTCTCTAAAGCTCTAACGCTCTTATGTCAAAAGTCTTTTAATATTTTCTCTAACTTGAGCTAACATATCTACTTATTCGTTGAGTTTTTTTACGGTTAAAAATAAAAAGAAATGAAATCTTCCCACCAAAGTCCCAATTTGGACCTACCATAATTTTAATATAAGGAGAAGTATAAAAGTAAATATTTATGCTTAATGGCGAATTTGATCTTGAATCTACCTTTGTAATAAACATTTTTTCTTATTGATTATTGACTGCAGCAACATCGGTGATAAGTAGTTTGCAGTGCTGGTTTAGGAACATTTGTTGAATAAATATTTATCATTCTGACAAAACCGTCCAATCTTTATAAAGATCCTAAACTCATTGTCTAAACGATAGTAAATATTAATTTAATACACAGATATTTTTATATTTACCCGAAGAAGAAAAATATTAAAATAATTGGGGCTAGATGGCGATGTGTGGAATGTCCTGCAACATTATTTGCAATATTTAAGTAACACAGGACGTATTCATAGAATGTAATTTTTCTGAGTTACTACATGACGTATTTTCAAACACCGCGATCAACTTCCGAGTTCTACTTAGTGTAATATTTGTGTTAAGTGAACAATGAAATAAAAATAGCAGCGTGTAGGTACTATGTACAATCCACGGTCTAAAGTCTCTGCCCACCGTAACGTCTACAATCCTGTGCAGCACTATTTTTGAACATAATAACAACGTAACCTATGGATCGAACCCACGTCGTCGGTTGGTGTAGCGGGTGGCAGCTTATATCTCTCGGCCAACTAAAGACATGGCTAACATGTTGAAAATAATAATCACACTGAATACTTTTAATTCAAGTATTTAAGTTTGTGTGTAACGTCTATTAGAAGGTCGTAACTCCAATACTTCGATGGTTTCCGCAACAAAGGGCGTATCTCCATTTTGCATACTTTTGGCAATGAGCAAAAAACAAAATAAAAAAAGATATTTCTTAAATATCTTTTTTGTTTTTATACTTATAAAAAAATGTGCTAGGAAGAAATTTCTTAGTTTTTTGCGGGCTTTGGCCTCGCTTAATTAGGGAACTGTACGAGTCTTAGTTTAGAAGTTAGCTAGGGCGTAAATCCCTGAAAATGAAAAAAATTGGTAGTTACACCCCACAAATATACAGTCTGGCAAAAAGTACCTACAGTAAAAGCCATATAAGCCTAAACCATTTGTAGTATAAACCTTTTTTGTTTCAGAATTTGTAAATACGCCGTATTATTTATACTAATAAATGACTAAACTAGCAAAATATTAACCTGATAGGAGTATATTTTACTTAGATGCGAGCCCCAACTCACAAAAATTAACTCCGCTTCGCAACGTGGAACATGGGCACGCTAGCCGGACGCGCGAGGGAGCTGGCTGACGTACTTTCCAGGCGAAAAGTGGCCGTTACGTTTCTGTAGGAGACTCGATGGAAAGGCAGCAGATCCCGGCACATTAGGAGCGGCTAAAAGCTGATCTACATGGGTCCTGGTGGAGAGAACAGGGTGGCTATGGTGCTCGCTGAGGGGTTGCATGACTGTATCTTGGAGATAAAACGCTCTAGCAACCGACATATGGCCGTGAAGGTGCTTATTGAGGGGGTTGTAACCTACTTGGTAAGCGATGCTGATAAAGTATTGTTTTGGAACAAACTCGGCGAGGTCCTTGGGGCCATCTTGTTGTCACAGGGGATCGTTTTGGGTGGTGATCTGAACGGTCATGTGGGCGAGATGAGCGTGTTCATGGAAGCTACAGCAGTTGAAATGCGGAAGGGGAAGAAATCCTATGTACGTGTGCCCCTGCCGACCTGGCCCTCGTGAACACTTACTTCAAAAAGAAGCCCGACTACTTGATCACCTATAGGAGTGAGAGGCACGCTACCCAAATCGATTTCTATCACTACGAAACATCATATCGGCAACGTGGCTAACTGCAAAGTCATTCCTGGTGAGAGTCTCACTGATCAACACCGTCTTCTTGTCATGGATCTCTGTGTGAAACCCAAAAATAAACAACCTGTGCGGTGTTGTCGCCAAATCAGATGGTGGACAAGTTCGCTGGTGTCGACAAATAATCGATGTCGTCGGACGATCGATATCGACGTACCAGTCCTGGACCACTACGATAAGATTAATTTAGGCATCGATCACCGGTGCGGCGAAGGCAGTGTTTGGGATGTCTTAAGATGGATGCAAATATGACAAGGAAACTTGATTTTCCTGTCATATTGATTGCCTTGGACATAGTCCAGAGGGAGACTAAATTGAAGAAAGCCCTCTTCAAAAAGTTGCAAGCGTAGTAGTAAAGTAGCCAGAGCCAGACAGGACTACTTACAGTCATTGTACGATAAGTTGGAAACGTCTGAGGGACAGAAGCTTATTTATAAGTTGGCACATTCGAGGGTAAAAGCCCGTCCCGATGGTAATCTGCTTTGCGAGGACATCGCGGTGAAGAAGAGATGGCTCTCTTATTTCCACGAGCTGCTGAATAAGGAGCACGAAGAGTTGAAGCCCTATCGAAGTATGAAATGCGATGGGTTCTCGTAGTGTGGGTATCTTAACCAACCTATGTAACCGCATACTCTAAACTGGTGAGTTCCCTATGTTTTACCCCAGTTTTCAAGGGCAAGGGATCGGTGCAGGAGTGTGGAAGTTATCGAGGTATATAGGTCATGTCCCACACCATGAAGCTCTACGATAGATAGTCGGATAGTCGATTCTTGGATTCGACAAAAGTGCACTGTGTCTAGGTGTCCATATAGTTAACACCCCGGTCACGGACCCCGTTCCGCCGTTTTCTATTCTTATAAAGATTTGCAGAAAGCCTTTGTCTGTGTTCTTTCGTCATCGATCGTCCGACGACATCGATTACGACGTCAAGTCACGCATTTCAGAGGCTTGGGCCAAGTGTCGTGAGGACTGGTGTCATTTGCGATCCCAAAATTCCGCTTAAACTAAAGAGACAGGTTTATGCCGGTTAAACTAAACGGTTTTGTACGGTAGTAAGACGTGACCAGTGTTTGAGCGGCATAAGCAAATCAAATCAAATATCTTTATTTTCTTTGGATACTTAATACTTAAAAGTATACAGGACCACATAAAAACGTCTTAAAAACTAAGTTAGGATGTGTGCCTTCGGAACGCGCCCACCAATGAGAAGAAGGCACAAGAAACTCATGGGGTTCAACTCAAGCAGAAGCTGTGTGTCACGTAGATGAAGATGTTGCGCTGGATTTGTGGAGTGACGCGACAGGATCACGTCAGGAACTCTCGCATCCGAGGCAGCTTACATGTCCGAGACATTGCAGATACATTGCAAGAATGTTGCCTACGCTCGTTGGTACGGTCACGTCTTGCGAAAACCAGCTAGTTCCGTGGAGAACAAAGAGATTGGGAAGAGCCAAGAAGTGCTGGCTTGGCATCGTAGTGGTGATACAGGTAGCGGCACGTAAGTTTAGCGCTGAGCGAAATGTAGAGGGGATAGCTGCGCATGGGTACAGTCACGAACATTAAGTATTACTTTAATTAGTACCTATAACCAAAAAAAATTACGAACATATTTAAATAAATATAGTAGGTACTTAAGTCTATCACTAACCGAAACGTGGAAGATATATTAGGTACTGTCGCGCGCGCAAACATTAATGAATAGTTAATGTTAAAGTTTTGTATAGCTTGTAACAGGTTGTTTTACTTTTCAAGATTAACCTCTTTTTTATTTAAATCAGGAAATGAAATAAACGACTTCCATACAAAGTTGATCATGTGACAAAGTGGATAAGTTTATAGGGGGTAGGAAATAATAATACATTCGAAATAATATTGTAATCGAATTTGTCAATTTTTGTTTAATACATGAACGGCAATAACAATACACTTTAGAACGCGACTGTACAGTCAGAAGTCCGCGGAGCGTCGTATCGGTGCGGGGGACGGAATACGACAGGCTACCAACCGGCGCAACGCACGCGCACCCTTCGTCCCTCTAGCACCCCTGTGATACCTATTTTTTTACTTCTGCGCAATAACGGTCAGCGCTAAACTTACGTGCCGCTACTTATATGTGTGCAGATTTGGTGTAGATTAATATGACAAAGTTATTTTATCTTGACCGACACGGCGTTGACCGCGTACTGATTTCGTTTACGCTGTAAACAAACAAGCGAGGACATGTGCTATACTTGCGGTAAGATCACAAGCATTATCCAATCACATAAAGGTATAGTTAAGTCTCTGTTCTTTTAATATACTTTAGTTATGCAAGAACAAGACAGCTAGGATCACTTGTAAGTTTAGAAATTTAGCACCACCTGTGGGAAAAAATACTATTTTTTTTCGAAGTAGACTAATACATTACGGCGCAAAACAGATTATTAAATTGTTTTTTGAATTTTATCTAATTATACATCCTAATATTAGCATATTTATTATTTATGCCAAAGTCGTAAATGGTACTTAATATAACATAGGTTAGATACAACCTATATTCTTTTAGGTTTATTTTTTTTTGCAGGGCGTAAAACACATATTGATTTAATTATGTGTATTTACCCCGTTTGTCGTTCAAAAAGTAAAAACACAGTGTAGTTACATCAAATTGATTTCCCAATATAAAAATAATATTGTTTTATGACCCCTTTTCAATGTTTAGCCAATAGAAAAATGTAGGTCGTAACATCTTTTTTTTTCATCGTAGCGCCATTTTAAAAATAGGGATCGATAGAGCGTTACAAACTGAGTAAAACTGCATAAAAAACTCAATATGGCCAAAATGGCTTTTACGCCCTTTGTTGCGGAAACCATCGACTTGTTGATAGTATTATTGTAGCAAACTGATCATGTACGCGCATTAGAAATTTTACGTCCGTCTGTCTGTCCGTCTGGCCATCCGTTCCCTCTGACATTTATTTTGCGGGCAGCTTCAACCTGTTACTTTAATGTGACAGTGATGCGCACGTAACTTAGAATTTGACTCTCGCTGCTTCGACCTGTTTTACTTTTGGGTAACGCAGCTGCAACATGTGACTTTTGTGTTGTAGATGCGCGCGCATCTTCAAAATTACACTTTCATCAATTTTTCATAATGCACCTAAAGAAGTATAACTTTAATAAAAACTTATATTTTTTCAGATCATCGTATTACTTACTGTATTCATACATAATTGTCGTGGAATTGATCAAACAATATCTTCATCTCGAGCTGAACCAAACGATAGAAAACTACCACTATTTCCAAGAATTAATATAAAATTCGTTGTTAATTCACGAAAAACTACGAAAAATGATAATATTGATCAAGATATCACTACAAAGAAACCATTGATGCCTAAAATCGTTCCCAAAACTAAGATTGAAGTAAATCTAAGTAGAGTGGCAGTTACTAGAAAACCTTTAATGAAATTAAGGGACTTCACTGTTAAAACGATTAGTAATCGAAGAGTACCCAAAAATAATGATACTCAGAACTATCTTGAAAAAAATAATGAAGTAAAGGCTAATAATTCTATTATAAAAAAAGCTTCGAATGATCTAAGACGTAAATCAAAGGAAATTGGAAATTCAGCTAGAGCAAGAACGAGAAATACTAGAATACCACAGGTTATAGTTTCCACTACAGTCAATTATTTTGCAGAAGAACATAAAGATCGTAAAGAATTCATTTTCCTTAATTCTAAAAATGATGAAAAAGTAGCAGTTCATGACTTATTGCACATGGATGACGAGGATTTAGAAACTACTACTGCTAAAATTGACATCAAAGAAAATCTAAGGCCAAAAAGGTATGTAGGTAACTAAAATGAATAGTACTTTATAATAAACTAGCGACCCGCTCCGGCTTCGCACGGCTATATTATGCATGTATTATACATATAAACCTTCCTCTTGAATCACTCTATCTATTAAAAAAAAACCGCATCAAAATCCGTTGCGTAGTTTTAAAGATTTAAGCATACATAGGGATATAGGGACGAGAAAGCGACTTTGTTTTATACTATGTAGTGATAGTGATGATAGTGATGAAGTGATGTTACTCCCAATGAATCAATGTATCCTCATACCAAGTTTCATCAAAATCGGTCCAGAAGTTTCGGAGCCTATTTGTTACAAACAAAAACGTGAGTGATGTTGCTATGGTTTGTCTACCTTGTCAATATCGGAACGTGAGCGATGACGTTACACTTTTTTGCAAGTGCTGCCGGTGTTCATCAATTTTTAAGACGTTATCACGTCAGAAACAAAAAAAAACTTTCCTCTTTACTTTCCCTCTACTAGCGACCCACCCCGGCTTCGCACGGCTGTATTATGCATGTATTATATCTAAAAACCTTCCTCTTTAATCACTCTATCTATTAAAAAAACCATATCAAAATCTGTTGCGTAGTTTTAAAGATCTAAGCATACATAGGGACATATAGGGACGGCAAAAAGTGACTTTATTTTATACTATGTAGTGATGATTATAGTATAGTACATTAAAATGTTGATTGTTTTTATAAATATTAATTATTCAATATTTTTTTCAGAAGCGTCAATATAATAGAAGAAGAAAACAAAGTCACTGCTCTTCCATTACGAAAAGATACCGACCATGACGTAAAACTGAATAACGATAGGTTTTTCAAAAATGTTAACACGTAAATAACTGACGTGTTTGAAATTAATTGTAATGTTAAAATTGTGCAAAGAGATTTACTATTGTAAGAGAATATATATGTGAACCATTTTGAATTACTTTTATAAGTTAGCTGTTGCCCACGAATTTTTTTTATATATTTGTTGTTTTATATACTAAAATCTTCCTCTTGAATCACTCTATACAGGAAAAGTATTTTTGTAGTGCACAAATTTCGGTATGTTTTAAGCACATTAAAATAAAAAAATATTGTTTTTTTATTTTGGAGCTAACTCAAAAACTCTCAGAGCTATAACCATTTAAGTGTTTCTAACAAAACGACGAAGTCCATGGACACAATACTAGCGCCAGCGAGTTTAATAGCGCGCTCTAAATGAAGGTATAGGTACCTACGTGTCACTGTGTGTATCAATACTGAGGTACCCAATTATTTAGAAATTGTAGGAAGGTTTTGTTTTTTTTTAATTTTTTTTTTGCGTAAATGTACTCCACTGCCGACATATATTCAGCAGAAAAAAAATGTGCACTACAAAAATACTTTTCCTGTATATTAGAAAAACCGCATAAAAATCCGTTGCGTAGTTTTAAAGATCTAAGCATACATAGGGACGGACAGATAGCGGGAAGCTACTTTTTACTATGTAGCTCACTCGGTTTCAAACGTGTCGGTCCATCCTGTGGAAATATCAGGGTAAAAAGTAGACCATACTACTTCCAAGAATTAACAAGTTTTATCTAAATAGGTCTAGTACTTTTGGAAACCATGCGTTACAAATAAAAAAAAACAGCGCACTCCGGGAGTGCAGGCAGAAGTGAAAACTGTATATCTGTGTAAAATCTCATATGTCGCGAGAACATACGCAAAAAGAGTTTTAGATGAAAAAAAAAAAAAAAAAAAAAAAACGACAAATAGTCGTCCGACATTTGTCGTCCAACAAATAGTCGTCCGACATTTGTCGTCCAACAAATTGTCGTCCGACATTTGTCGTCCGTCAATAGTCGTCCGACAAATAGTCGTCCGACATTTGTCGTCCGTCAATAGTCGTCCGACATTTGTCGTACGTCAATAGTCGTCCGACAAATAGTCGTCCGACATTTGTCGTCCGTCAATAGTCGTCCGTTAAAAAATACCATATGTACGTCTTAATACACTCACAGCCAAATTAAAAACAGTAGGCCCAGGCATACATTTTCGCCGCGCCGTAGAGAGGGGATAGCTGTCTACTCTCCATCCGTCTTACGCTTTTTCGATCAGGTCACGTGTCCTGACGCGAGTTTAAGATTTTATACCCATTACAGAAAAAGTGCTCAACGCCGCTAAAGAAGTTTTCACTTCAAAATACTTCCTCTTTATTATGTTACTAAGTGTAGAAGTTTATATAGATAGGAAGGACTTTCATTGTTAAGGTCTTGTTAAGAAAATAAAGAAATAAAATAAAAAAAATTAAAAAGTCCCTCCCTACAAAAAGGATGAAATAAAAAATTAAATTAAAAATTTAAAAAGCCCCCGACACAAAATAATAAAAATAGTATGAACGTAAAAAGCCTAAAACAAGCAAAAAAAAATGTATAAAAAGAAAAAGCCACAAAAAGAACAAAAAAGGTATAAACGTGAAACCCTACAAAAAGAAAAAAATAACCTCGAAATTATGATTCTACTACGTAAGTACATGTGAATTTTTTTGATTAAATATTGTCGCGTCGGGGGACCGCTCTTTTTCGAGTCAATTTAATATAATGTTAACATTTTTATTTTAGCATTTTATCACTAGTAATTCTTAATACTTTAACATTTTCGTTGAAATTTTAATATCATTTTACTTAGGAAGGTGTTTCTATAGGTAAAGAGCGGTCCCCCGACGCGACAATATTTAATCAAAAAAATTCACATGTACTTACGTAGTAGAATCATAATTTCGAGGTTATTTTTTTCTTTTTGTAGGGTTTCACGTTTATACCTTTTTTGTTCTTTTTGTGGCTTTTTCTTTTTATACATTTTTTTTTGCTTGTTTTAGGCTTTTTACGTTCATACTATTTTTATTATTTTGTGTCGGGGGCTTTTTAAATTTTTGATTTAATTTTTTATTTCATCCTTTTTGTAGGGAGGGACTTTTTAATTTTTTTTATTTTATTTCTTTATTTTCTTGCGATTTATGATTCAGATAATTTGGTGTAAACAATAACTATTATTAATTTATAGTTAACTAGCGACCCGCTCCGGCTTCGCACGGCTATATTATACATGTATTATACATATAAACCTTCCTCTTGAATCACTCTATCTATTTAAAAAAACCGCATCAAAATCCGTTGCGTAGATTTAAAGATTAAAGCATACAAATGGATATAGGGACAGAGAAAGCGA
Source organism: Idaea aversata (assembly GCA_907269075.1). Lineage (NCBI taxonomy): Eukaryota > Metazoa > Arthropoda > Insecta > Lepidoptera > Geometridae > Idaea > Idaea aversata. Next base: position 6,857,410 of record OU026103.1, read on the forward strand.
CTTTGTTTTATACTATGTAGTGAAGATTATTTTAACCCTAAACAGTTTTTTTATTAAAGGTATTCTTTTTCAATTTTTTCCTTTAGATATTCAACTTTTACAACTACAAGTAGGTATTTCATAGCTATTAAATATTAGAACTACCTAAGTATACATAGAAGAAGACGTCTAGATCTAGGTTATCTATACATCTTCTCTAATATATATAAATTACGTGTCACGTTGTTTGTGCGCGATGGACTCATAAACTAGGTACTTAACCGATTTTAATCAAATTTGCACATCGTGTGCAGTTTGATCTAACTTGAAAGATAGGATAGCTTACATCTTAATTTATTCCGATATTCCAACGGGATCGGAAGTTATGCGGGTGAAACCGCGGAGCACAGCTAGTAATATAATAAAAAAATGGAAAGAAAAGTAGAAAAGATCCAAACGAAGCCAAAAAACTCAAATTAACTTGATACTCGGGCATATCTACTAACATTCGGTTGTTAATCCTGAGTATTATCCCCCATAACTTTTAGACGGCTGGACCGATTTTGATCAAACATAGATATTTGTAATGTACGAGTCATGCCCTTTCATTTGATACCCCACTCGAGTATATCTACTTACATTCGGTTTTTGATCCTGACTTTTATCCCCCATAACTTTAAGACGGCTGAACCGATTTTGATCAAACATAGCTAAGAACACTCCCGACTAACTTATCTTTCAAACAAAAAAAACTAAATCAAAATCGGTTCATCCGTTTGGGAGCTACGATGCCACAGACAGACACACACACACACACATACACACACACACACACACACACACACACACAGACACAGACACGTCAAACTTATTATAACACCCCGTCGTTTTTGCGTCGGGGGTTAAAAATAGATCAGAAGAAATTAGAATAATATGTTCTCTATAATTAATCCACTGTAATTTAAATCTTAACTTTTTTAGTATGTCTTCTTAAAAGGCTTTAAATGTTAAGGTTTTGCTAAGACAATAGATTACACGAGAACAGAATATTACGGTCTCTTTAAATCCACTGTAACTTAAATCTCATAGTTTTTAGTATTTGATATTATGGCTATAATTGTTAAGGTTTTGCTAAGATAATAGATTAAATAAGAACAGAATATGTTCTCTCTAAGTAATCCGCTGTAATTTAAATCCCATACTTTTTAATATTTTTTATTATAAGGGTTTAATTGTATAGGGTTTTGCTAAGATAATAGATTAAAAAAGATCAGAATAATGTTCTCTCTAAGTAATCCGCTGTAATTTAAATCCCATACTTTTTAATGTTTCTAATAAGAAACATTAAAAAGTACACAATTACAATTAAACCCTTTTAATAAAAAGGGTTAAACCCTTTTAATAAAAAGGGTTTAATTGTATAGGGTTTTGCTAAAATAATAGATTAAAAAAGATTTGAATATGTTCTCTCTAAGTAATCCGCTTTTAAATCCCATACTTTTTAATATTTCTTATTATAAGGGTTTAATTGTATAGGGTTTTGCTAAGATAATAGATTAAAAAAGATCAGAATAATGTTCTCTCTAAGTAATCCGCTGTAATTTAAATCTCATTGTTTTAGTATGTATCATTAAGTAATTAAACAAGTAAAATAAAGTTAATTATTTTATTGTGTCTACAAACAACTTACATTTACAAGGCACCTAAAATGTACACACTTATTCTAGTAAAACATAATGGCAATAATTCAATTCTCCACAATTTCTTTTTTTTTTCAATTACAAATCACAATAGCGAGAAATATAAATAAAAATATCCTAAAGGCAAGACTGAGTATACAACTGGTTGGTAACTATTATTCAACTAAGGAATTATACGAAAAATATCTATGAAATTGTACTTGTAGACAGTTTTGTTCTAGACTTATTTGTTCCTTCTTATGCAGGGTTATTGGTAATTATACTAGCAAGCCGTTGAGGGCTACTTTTGTGCACCTTAAGAGGAAAGGGTACCGGGTGCTCTCTCGATACAAACTATTACAAACGTAGTCGACTGTTTTCTCCCTGGATAATGCCACTAGAGCAAATATTTTTGGTGCATAAAACTTATAACTGCCATGAACATGCCCCTATTTTTTGTGTTTTTATTTTTGTTTTTTAATCTTAATTTCTATAATAATTAGAAAATGAAAAAAAAAACAAAAATAGAGGCATAGTCATGGCAGTTATAGGTTTTATGGCACAAAAATATTTGTGCTAGTGTCATTATTTATGGAGGAAACAGTCGACTACATTTGTATGGAGAGAGTGCAGGCACCATTTCACCTTAACAAACAACTTTTTTTCTAAGACTTTTGGAAATTCTAACATTTTTTTGAAAATTTCGAAGTTAGGTTTACCTGTAAATCAGCTGTTGCATACACGGAGAGGTCATTAACCTTAAAGTTTTACTAATTTTATAAGTTTTATCTACTGTTTAGTCTAAATGACCTTTGTTTTAAAAATCTGCTGTTTTTTCGAATTTACGTTCAAAATTTTCATATTTTTTTTTAATTTACAAAAGTCGTTTGTTAAGGTGCACAGAAGTACCTCAACGGGTTGCTAGTATAAATACCAATAACTCTGTATATGACGTTGTACATATTTAGAGAATCATTTACATAAAAAAAAACCAACAGTCTAGTCTTTAATAACGCTAGCTTTTATGCAATGTAAATAATAGATAAACTTATGTATTGATTGTTAGGGTTTTGTACCTTAAGAGAAAAAAAGCGACCTTTATAAGGTCACTTGATTGTTCGTCTTTTTAACTGTCTGTCTTTTTCGTTAGCACTTTAAAATAATAAGTGATCATGCGGCACACGAAGTTTCTTTTTAACCGAAAGTCATTTCATCGGAGTTGTTTTTTATCGAAGGTACATTTCGTTGAATGTCAAAGGATTGTGAATTTAGGGTTCTATAACTTAAGAGGAAAGGGTACCTGGGGCTTTCTCCATACAAACTATTACAAACGTAGTCGACTGTTTTCTCCCTGGATAATGACACTAGAGCAAATATTTTTGGTGCATAAAACTTATAACAGCCATGACCATGCCCCTATTTTTTGTTTTTTTTTTTATTTTTAAATTTTAATTTCTATGATAATTAGAAAATGAAAAAAACCAAAACATAGGGGCATAGTCATAGCAGTTATAGAAATTATGGCACAAAAATATTTGTGCTAGTGTCATTATCCAGGGAGGAAACAGTCGACTACGTTTGTATGGAGAGCGCGCAGGTACCCTTTCACCTTAAAAGGTAGAAAAGGAACCGTTATAAGATTACTCTCTCTTGTCCGACTGTTTTTATAATAAGGTTAACCGTTTTGCCGATGTCTTACTTTGTAATAAAAAAGTGACTATTCGGTTTAAAATGTAGCACGCGTGTTTCAAAGGGGTTTCCATATTGCCGAAAGTAATTTCATTGAAGTTAGGTACTTTTTATCGAAGTTACATTTAATCGAATGTCAAAAGATTGTCAAGTAGGTTTATGAACCTTGAAATCTGTTTTTTTTTAATTAGGTTAGCTTAGCGTTTAACCGCTTTGCCGCCCGGCTGTCTCACTTTATAATAAGAAGTGACGATGCGGGTTTTACGATATAGCACGCAGTTTCACAGGGGTTTCCGATATTTTACCAAAGGTCATTTCATCGAAGCTGCTTCATCAAAAGTACAATTCATCGATTGTTGAGCGATTCACAGATTGATTCAAAAGAATGTTATGTAGATTGATGAACTACGTCGTCCTCTATTTTTTAAAATTATTAGCGGCTTTTAATATGTAACGCGCATGTTTCACAGGGGTTTCCGATATTTTACCGCAAGTCATTTCCTCGAAGCTGTTGCTGATCGAAGGTACAATTCATCGAATGTCAAAAGTTTGTGACGTATAAGTTGATAAAACTTGAAGTCGCTTTCCTTTTTTTATATAAGGTTTTACTACTCGGCCGCTGTCTCACTTTATAATAAGAAGTGACGATGCTGCTTAAGAAAGAGCACGCGTGTTTCAAAGGGGTTTTGTACATTTTCCCGAAGGTCATTTCATCGAAGCTGCTCTTCATCGAAGGTACAATTCATCGAATATCAAAAGATTGTGTGATCAAACAGTCATTTTAAAGATACTTAAGCTATTAATTCAATTGTGGTTTGTAGAATTTTTCTAAATAACACATCTAAGTAGATTCTTAAATTCAATGTCCACTGAACAGTAGAAAAGAAGCGTGGCACTGGTATTTATAAACACACAAATGACTTGGTACTATTTACAACTAGTGTTGCCGAACTATCGATAGTTTTTAGTTTTACTATCGATAGTTTTAATCTGAAAAGCCTATACTATCGCCTATTGATAGTATCGATACAATCGTTAGTATCAATAGCTCAAAACGAGGCAATACTATCGATAGTATTGTTGCTTCGAAGAATAAAATATCGATACTATCGATTGTATATAGATTCGATATCGATTGTATATACCTATGGTATTGATACAATCGATAGCTCAAAACGAGGCAATACTATCGATAGTATTGTTGCTCTAGAAGAATAAACCTCGTAATTGCCTTGTTTTGAGCTATCGATTGTATCGATACTTTATATACAATCGATATCGAATTGATATACAATCGATAGTATCAATAGTATCGATTGTATATAGATGCTATTCTATATACAATCGATATTATCGATTGTATATAGATTCGAAATCGATTGTATATACAGGGTTATTGGAAATTATACTAGCAAGCCGTTGAGGGCCACTTCTGTGCACCTAAACAAACAACTTTTGTTCTACGACTTTTGGAAATTCGAACATTTTTTTAAAATTTTGAGGTTATTTTCACCTGAAAATCAGCTGTTCCTTACACGGAGATGTCATTAACCTTAAAATTTTAATTATTTTTTAAGTTTTATCTACTGTTCTTAGTGTGAATGACCTTTGTTTTGAAAAATCAGCTGTTTTTCGAATTTACATAACCTCAAAATTTTCATTTTTTTTTCGAATTTCCAAAAGTCGTAGAACAAAAGTTGTTTGTTTAGGTGCACAGAAGTAGCCCTCAACGGCTTGTTAATATAATTACCAATAACCCTGTATAGTATCGATACAATCGATAGCTCAAAACGAGGCAATACTATCGATGGTATTGTTGCTCGTAAATAAAAAAAGATAAGCTATCGATACCATCGGTTTTTAATGAACTATCGATAGACCATCGACTATTCAGCGATAGTCGACTATTGATCGGCAACACTATTTCCAACGTTATCTCGATAAATTGTCACAGGTGTACAGATGTCGCTAGTGGTAGTATTATTTTTTCCTCGGCAGTAAGAAAACGTCATCGATTGGTGCGTAGGGCGTTCTCGTCGGTATCGCGTTGTATGCGAACGTTGGAGGTTGGGCGTCGGCACGGAGGATCACTACACCTGGGGGATGAAATTATATAGGTTTATTATATTGAATAGAAAGTCAAATTAATTAATTACGATTTTAATTGCGAGAAGTCGTTGGATGAAGTGAGTATGCGACCGATCGCTCTAGAAGTCATATGGGGGAGGCTTATGTCCAGCAGTGGACGTGTTGTAACTGATATGATGATGGTGATGATGATGAAAGTCAAATAATAGTAAATTAGTGCCAAGTAGTGTGTCTGCACTTATCGATTGACCATAAATATAACTTATTCCATAGATATTTAGTTACTAGCTGCGCTCCGCAGGTTCACTCGCGTAAGTCCCGATCCCGCGGGAGTTTACAAAAGTATCCAATATCCTTCTCCATTCCCAAAACTATCACTATGCCTATTTTCATTAAAATCAGTGCAGTCGTTTGACTGTGAAGAGGGAACAAACAAAGAAATATACAAGCAAACAAATAAATACACAAACTTTCGGATTTATAGAATTAGATTAGGTTAGGATATATTTGTTCTATCTAAATATATTAATTTTTTATATATTTAGTTGACACCTTGAAGAAAATAGTTTCCATTGTTTTACCCCACAAAATCTCATATCTGGTCCTTAATTTAATGAAAATATGAAAAGCATAAGCATGATAAACAAGTGTGACACTTTCTACCTGAGGGGTTCACTTTCACTTTGATCTTCGTCTGTGGTGATAACACTCCATAGTCCACATCCTCGTACAGATCCTGAAATTTAAAGAAAAACATTATTATTATAAGACTGTAGTATCCCACTGCAGAGCAAAGGCTTTTCTACTCTCCTTCCACTGATCGCGATCTTGTGCGATCAATCTGCCAGAAATGTTTCAAAGTCAAATTCAAAGAAAAATATAGGATATAACTGGTCTTCTCCAATTTAAGAACCTGGGTGATATTATCATCCAGATGCTCAAAGGAAACAAGTGTCCTTTGAGCACCTGAGAAAATAAGCACCCAGGTCTTTAAATGCCACTCCAATAAAATTATGACTTTGGGTTTCCATTAATGCGATCATTCTCAGAAGATCCATTGGCCGGATCCAGGTTGGATCTAGTGAGTTTCTTTTTTTATTGGATGCAGGTTTTGAGTTGTGGATCTACTGAGATTTTTCTTTCTTAGTTGATCCCTTCCTAGATCCATCATAGATCTAATGAGATAAATGTATTTCTCATTGGATCCAGATTTCAAGTTGTGGATCTACTAAGAACTTCCTACATCTATGAATTCACATAAGCACCCAGATTCTTAAAGGAAAGTGAGTTACTTTTCGACATTTCACACAGACCGCCCGCTAGCATTTCAGCAGCGAGGCTTGTGTTATGGTGGCCAGATAACGAATAGAATACTTTAATGCTTTTCTGTTGTTAATTACAGAAACACCAAGACCAGAAACAAATTTCTGTATTTAAAACTTGTTGGGGACGGAAATTAAAGCCGCATCCTTCTGCGTCCCAGGCGGATGTTCACGCACCGTACCACAGAGGCACTGGAGATAACATCACGAAAAAAAAGTTAGCACCGAACCGATGGCGCACGCCATCGGTTCGGTGCTAACTTTTTTTTCGTTCAGTTCAGTTCAATAACATATCAAATAACGGTTTATTGGACACTCAAAATTGGGAGACTGAAAAACTAGGAGACTAGGATTGGTTGTTAATCACTTTTCCTTTGCAGTAGCGTCATAAAACCACATACTAACCTCGACTCTATATCCAGCTGGGTTACTAAGCCCAAGTTCCCTTAGAGTGACGGCGACATCTGAAGGCGTACCGTCCGTCCGTCTGTTGACAAACGCGACCGCGTACGAATAGAACTGGCCGTGCATCGGGAGGATGGGACGCGACCAGATCTCTATACCTCGGTGCTGGAATTAAAAAAGATCATGTTCTATACGTATAAAATGCTTTGTCCTGAATGACGGATCAACGCACAGCCTAAACCACTGATCGTAGAGACCTGAAACTTGGAGGGTGTGTTCTTTGTATGACGTAGGCAGTGAAGAAGAAAGGATTTTCCGAAATTCTACCATTTGGGGTGAAAAAAGGGTGGCAATGTTTGTATGGGACAACGTAATTCCTTGGTATAATCTACTTCAAATTTTGCATATAAACATTATTTTGACTTCTACGCGAACGAAGTTGCGGGTAAAAGCTAGTTTATAAATATAAAAGTGCACCAACAACGTGTGGATCCAGGCAAACTGATGTACGGCACCGATTCATGGTGGAAATACCAGACTTCCGCACTAAGCGTTTTGCTTCGTCAGTCCTTATTCGTACCGAGTGTCGTAGAAAAGTCGTAGAACAAAAGTTGTTTGTTAAGGTGCACAGAAGTAGCCCTCAACGGCTTGCTAGTATAATCACCAATAACCCTGTATAGCATTAAAAAAACGTAGGTATGCAGATAATACCTACTTAAGTAAATATACTGAACTAACCTTGTATATCCGTCTCCCTTGTATACCCAAAGGATCCTGGTCGACTTCGATAATCTTCCTATTCTGTAATATGGCCTTATATTCGGGTCTTATTGTCCTAAGGTCAACGCTCATTAGCAGAGGCGCTGCCAATATGGCCCAGATCGCGAACTGGGTCTTACTCTGTTCGTATGATAGACCAAAGTTGCCAATAATTAACTGAAAAAAACAAATGAAAACCGACTTAATAAATAACCACCCTTATGGTATCCCGTTTTTAACAAAAAATAATCATTTTTAAATCGATATGTTATGCCTAAAGTTACATAAGGGATGGACGAAGACAGCGCGGCCTCAGGCGATTTAAACAGTCATTTTAAGAATATCCCCCTTTTTTAAAGATGGTTAGAAAGTATTGATAAAAAGTTCCAAGAAAAATATCAATTTTGAACTAAGATCTTAATTTAATAAAATGCCTAGAACCATCGTAAAGCAAATTAAAGTAGGTACATATTTTATTGCAGATCGAATAGCATCAGGCACAAGTTTCACAAAGTAGTCTTTAGATTGATTTTTTGAAAATTTATGAATTCCATCTTTACAACAATATACCTATTGAAATATAATTTTTGAAATTATTCTCAAAATTTGGGTTCTTTTAGGCCTAATTTATAGAATAATAATTTAATTTTTTTTTAAATCTAATTTATAGTTTTAAAAAATTCAAGGAAAAATAGTATTACCTATTAAAATTTAGCACCGCAGCAAATTTTTAACTAACGAAACTTCGTAAAAAAGAGGTAGAATGCTTATTATCCTGATTTCTACCGAGAAGTTAGTTGGCCGCGCAACGTAGTGTATTGCACTCGAACAGAAAGGGGGAGGTCGCGAGTCGCGATCTCGCCGCAAAGGACATTTTAAAGATGCATTTTTCCTTGAAAAAATATCCAGAATTTGGTGGTTAACCCACTATAAATGATAAAATCAGCATATATAATAGTTACCATATCAGGGTCGTTCCAATGTCCGGGTCCTGCGTTGGGCACAATGACGTCCTGATGGTTTCCGTAGTAGTCTATGATAGACTCGACGGATGCCCACGAGTCTTGTATGTCGTCGAAGTTGCGCCACAAGTTGCAGTGCTGGATTATCGATGAGAAGTTCGGCTGGAAACATTGTTGAAAGATTTACAGTTTCACCCGCCTTAATTTAGGACCTTTAGTCGCTGAGTACCTAAAACGCAGTCTGCCAATTTTGCGTTATGCCAAAAAGTCATTACTTATATATTAAAGCTGAAGAGTTTGTTTGTTTGTTTGAACGCGCTAATCTCAGGAACTACTGGTTTGAATTGAAAAATTATGTTTGTGTTGGATAGTCCATTTATCGAGGAAGGCTATACGCTACTTTTTATTTTGGTATTCAGACGGGATCAGGACTTACGCGGGTGAAACCGCAGGGCGCAGTAAAGTAGTTCTACAGATGACGCGTTCAAACAAGAATACAAACTTTTCAGCTTTAATACTTCAATATTATAAATAAATTTGTATGTTTGTAGTAAACATTATATAAAATTTAAAAAAAAACCCACATTAAAAAAACTATTTTTCAAATGTTAAGAAATTTTAAGATCGAATTCTGTTTTAAGGCAATTGAAAATTTTACGTGTGCAATATGCTATTAAAATACCAAGATATATTTCATCACCTGGGCGACAGATGGCGTTGCTTGGAAAAATAACTATGAGTACCACTCATAGTTATTTTTCCAAACCTAGTTAAGATACGAAAGTTTAAAAGAGAGAATACTACCTAAATTTTTATCATAAATGTTTTCTAGTTTACCTGAATGCCAGCATATATCTGGTAGACGGGCCAGCTGCAAGAGTAGACCATCTGTCTTCCAGTCAGGTTGAGCTGTCGTCCGAACTCGGGGTACCCATGGTCCATGTCAACGGGAAGCGCGTAGCATCCATCCAGTTTTACGTAGTCCACACCCCATGAGGCAAATGTGGCCGCGTCTGGAAACCAAGAATTTAGGAGTTGGGTGGTTAAATTTTTTGTGGTACTTATAAATTTAGTAAGTTTGTCCATTATCTATAATATAAAATTCTCGTGTCACGGTTTGTATGATTTTTTTGTGTATAATATATTTAATGTGTATTATATGTTAGGTCTGAGGATCGAACAACGTCTTTTTTCCATTATATTTTTTTGTGGCATGGGAATGGCAAAACAGCCTTTGCCGGGACAGTCTTTAATGTATTTTTTGTTTTGTTTGTAATGAATAGACTTCGAAACTAATGAACCGATTTTGATGAAACTTGGTATGAGAATACATTAAATAACTGGGAGTAACTTTGACTACTTATTATCTCTGTATTCTCACGGGATTCCTGCACCATTAGGTGTTAAGATTGCTAAGAGTGCCTATTCCAATTTGTGTACGATATATTCATAACTAACAAATATGTCTTCTCGGTAAACATAGAGAATAATTAGTTGTTATTTCAATATAATAACATACTTATCTAAAATAACGTGCCTCAGTCACATAAAACTAAATACTCGCTGAGATATTTAGATCATTTCTCATTTCGAGAGTATATTTTACTTTCATTTTTCCAACAGCAGCGTTTCAAACTAGTGTTTCAAATAAAAACACTAGTTTATTTCCTTTGTAGTGATACAATCATAGTTTTTTTTCCTTTGACATGTAAAACAAACGGGTAGGTATTTCATTAGCATATTATTAATATTAATTGCACTATTCACTGTCAATAGCTGTCAATAGCAATAGCTATATCTAAGGTTGTCATACGTCCCGTACGGGACTGTCGCCATATTCGTCTGTCGTCGTGTGCCATATTTGCTACATGTCCCGTATTTGTCCCGTATTTTGACGATCCACCCCAACTACTTCTAAGCACTCGTTCATTCATTAATCATCAACTAAGTTGCTAAATGTAATACTGTAACATTTTTTAAGCTATTGCATAGCTTTTATCGCGGGCTTTGAGCGCGGCGAACGAATCAAGAAATTCCGTAACGAAAATAAAACCTAACACCCCCCACTCCGCCTACCATGTAGCTCCGCCGAGCGTTTTTTAATGTATTTTTTACAATTAGACTGAAATTCCAAAATTAAAGCGGTCGCTTGCTTCATCTAAGTATACCTATCTAAATTAAATTTAAAAAAAGCAGCAAGCCAAAACTCTGTTTTGTAAGGTTGTTGGGAAAAGGTTTAGTTTCATTATAATCACGTTATGGCTAAGTAGTTGAAAAGCTACGTTTCAGTGTTTTTGCTCGTCAAAAATGGTACAAACTCCCGTATTAATTTCAAACAGTTATGACAACCCTACCTGTATAACAAGGACATAGCATGACAATAAATACTTAATTATTATAAAAGTGATCGATGCAACAGTTCTAAATTAAAGTCGATCGCCGTGACACTTTAGTTTTTATATTGATTTTAATTTATGAATGAATTCACTAAAGTGTCGGTCTCACAATTTACAACGGACTGTTTTATTATTTCCTACAACGGATACCGACAATGTCACTAATATAAAGCTAATTTATTTTAATCTCTACAGGATATATCTAACGGTATTGTATAATATTACTAATTACACTCTAAGAAAAAATAATAATCTTATTAAATAGGTACTTAAGCAAAAATAATTTGTTGATTACCTAACTACCAACATAATAATTACACTTTCCCGGTACATTGCAAAAAAATGGCCGAATGGGGTGATTTTTTAAATTTTCTTCAATTTTTGAGTACCTACCTATGGAGCTGCGTCCGCGCAGCTATGTACTTAAATACCTACAGAAAAAAGGTTTTAAAGCAAGAAATAATCCTATCTCACATCCAAATAGACGCTAGAAAATAGTTTTAGTAAAAATCTTAAAATGATAAGCAGCAGGTAGGTATTTTTTCTTTATATCGTAATATTCTTTCTGCTTATTATTTCCAAAAACATTTACTATAAACAAGACATCATTACCTATCCAGCTTCTTTAGGGAGAGGATTATTTAAATTTTTCTCTTTATAAAACCTTATTTTCTGTGTATAAGGAATTTATCAGCTTTTGGCCGCGGCTTCTCCCGCCATTTCACTCTTTTAAGGGTGGAATTTCGAAACACTCTTTCTTAGCGTATACTTCACAAAGAACACCCCCTCCATTCACGTCTCTAGGACCAATGGTCTAGGCTGTGTGTTGATATATCAGTCAATCAATCAGAACTTTGAATTTTATATTTATACCAATAGAATTCAAAGATATTTGCTCGCTTTACTGATCTTATTTATTAACTTACTCAATCGTCCAGGTTTTCTGTTTCAATTAACTTGCAAAATATAACCAATTTTGGATTAAGTAACTTAAAATGGAACTCGATTTCACAAACCATATAACTCTTATACGATTTAGGTAAGTCTAGAGAGTTAGGTACCTAAATCGTTTAAGAGTTTACATGCACGTTTGGGAGTAACCATCTAAGCTTAAATTACATAATTACCTAGGTAATTTATACATATAAAATCCTTTGTCCTGACTGACTGACGGATCAACGCACAGCCTAAACCGCTGATCGTAGAGACCTGAAACTTGGAGGGTGTGTCCTTTGTTTATCGTAGTCACAGAAGTCCTGCGCAAGCATACCTGTACTCCGTCGGACCTCGACTGTTGGCGGAACACCGATGGGTTTTTAGTGGGTAAGCCTCCGGCCGCCTACCATCCTCAGGCTGGAGGCAGCCCCACATACCTCTGTCGCCCCCTCCCCCTCAGGGTGGCGGAAGGATGCAATAATGCATTTTCCCATCGAAAAAAAAAAAAAAAAAAGGCATCAGATAAGAAAGAATTTTCCGAAATTCTACCCCTTAGTGGCTGAAAATGGGGGGTAAAGTTTGTATGGGACAACGTGATTACTTGGCCTATTTCGACTTCTACGCGGACGAAGTCGCGGGCAAAAGCTAGTTTGTAAATACAAAACTATACCTAAGGTCCTTACTGTCTGTCTGTTAATATATTAACGCACAGCATAAACCAACGGGTCGACATAAAATTTGACACACGTAACGTATCCACTAATAGAGGATTCTGGATAATTCAAATTGTACGCGGACAAAGTCGCGAGCAAAAGTATAAAATGTCTCATAACTACGCATCCTGTCTTAGTTTTTGAGATTTAATCAATCACTTTGAACGGTTTCAAAAACTAAGATAGCATGCGTACTTATGTGACATTTTATACTTTTTAATTTTATTTTGTGATCTACTTTCACATGCCTCAAGTAGGCTGAATAACTTAGGACATTGTAATTAATTTTATATAACATAACAACTCTGTACTCTGTTATGTAAATAAATTATTATGATTATGTAGTTTCCAAAAGTGCTTTCCAATGAGAAGATAACCAAAAGAAATCCTGACAGTTTTTTTCTGTGTTCATGTTTACAAAGGACAAGCTTTCATAGTTAGGTAGCTACATTATTAGATTCTTAACCCCATATTCACAAATTAGGCACTTCATAATTAAAATATTATTTGTCACTTTCGCACTTTTGCAAACGACAGAGATGTGACTGATGACGTAAAGCATTTTTAACTATCGAAGTAAACGACGAATATTGGGCCTAGTGTCCTGATTCCTACCAGCGTATCCAGGGGGATATATATCCTACCAGGGGGTAGGAATAAGTTGGGGTTAATTTGGGACAGTTATATAGACAGACAAAATATTTATTCAGTAAAGGCACATGAAAAAACAAGCAAGGTAGAAAAAACAGTCAAAAGCCACACAACACTAAACAAATTCATTTGTCAAACAAAAGAAACAATATCAAAATCGGTTCATCCGTTTAGGAACTACGATGCCACAGACACGTCAAACTTATAACACACCGTCGTTTCTCGGTTGGGGTTTAAAAAACAGAGGTTACATAAATAAACGAAAATGAATATGAAAAGAAAACCTACATTAAAAAAAAACAGTAAATAATTTTCAAAGTAATCGTGTACCACCGACTGAAAGGGCCATAATTTCCAGTTCGAAATGCATTGTTACTAAAATCTAGCCATAATCAGAGGGAAGTATTCAAGTCAAGTGAGTAGCAGAAGGAAATCACGTGAATGCAGAACAAGTTATGTCGAACACACGCGAGCTCTTGCGCAATGGAATATCAGGGTCGGAATAAGTGAATGGGCGATTGTTGAGTACGATTCCGTTAATGTATCGATTTTATTCATTGATCGGATGTCGTTTGTTTGACGTTGAAATAGACCTTGGATTTTGTATTATGTTATATGGATTGGCTTTGTAACCGATTCATTTAAGTTGATATTAGTTTTATTAAATTTGTTTTAAAGTATAATAAAGATCTCAATTACATTAATCCGAATTTCGAATTAGTTTTACTCGTACCTGATAAATAAACATTTGTGTGGTGGGTTTTTTAAACTAAATCGGCAACAGACGAGCAGCAGTTCAGCAGTCAGGGAAATAAAGCATGAAATGACACTATCTAGATAGATAGATAAATTCTTTATTCAAAGGATTGTCCTAATTTATCCTACTAATATTATAAATGTGAAAATTTGTGTGTGTTTGTGTATATTTGTAACTCCTTCACGCATAAACTACTGGACCGATTGCGATGAAACTCGGTATCTAGATAGCTGGAGACCTGAATTAACACATATTCCGATATTTCCACGGGATCGGAACTTATGCGGGTGAAACCGCGGAGCGCAGTTATAGTTTTAGATATAAAAGAGAAAAAGACTCATCACAAATTCTCTGAAACTATAAGGTCTACGAGTCTGAAACTTCGCAAGGGGGTTTATTTTAGGATTTTTGGAAATTTGACCTCTAAAGGGGTAAAAAGAGCTGTTAAAGTTTGTAGTTCGTGGTAACTATTATAAATTCTGTGTTGGTAGGAAATTAATATCACTTTTAAAGAGATACTAACGGGATTAAAAGATCGGGGCGGTTATAATATTCAAATGATATTCTCAATTTCCCCCATCATTTCCCTATTCTTAATCCGTACCTGCGCTATTACAACCAGCTTTACACATTGAATATAAATATCATAGATTTTGACTATTAGGTCGTAAAAGGCGATATCGTAATAGCAAAATAGCTAATTTATATAAAGTAGGCTGCGTTGCTAACATTCATTGTTAACTTTCGAAATAGGCGTGTGGGGGGTACTACTAAATAAGGAATTATTGGGTTTTATTGCTCACTGTAATGATGGTAGAGTATAAGAATAATAAATTATGTTTAATTATACTATCACGATTATGCTACATATCTATAGCCTTGAATTTGTACGATATAATGCGGTACTTGACGGTTGTAACGATAAAATCCTAACTAAATATTATAAATCCGTTTCGTTTGTTCCTTCTTTACGGTCGTGTTAGTTTTGGGGATGGAGAAGGACATAGGATACTTTTGATCGTTAAATTCCTTCAGGATCAGGACTTACGCGGGTGAAACCGTGGGGCGCAGCTATTTGAAAATTTTTAAAATGCTAGCAAATGGTAGGAATGGCCTTTACATCTACCATAACTATAGATATATTAATTATTTTTGCATTAGAATGTGTTACAAATATTTTATTTTTAGTAAATAATATATTATTTGTCTGTTGATTACAAGACACGAAACGCGACGGCAACAGCATCTATTTGGAGTACATTTCCGTATGTTTAAAAACATAAAACCCTTCATTGAGTGAGCCTTCTAAATGGCCTATGACGTCATCGACTGTTTTCGTAAGACAATTCAAATTAATGATGAAAAATGTACTTTTTTTGGGAAAAAGATAATTGTAAAAGTTTATAATAAACATTTGTGATTTTTAAAATAACAGCAGCAAAACTGTCAACAAGCCAATTGTCTCAAACATCTTTTGTGTATATAAAGAGTAGGTACTTAATAATTATAAGACAATAGGCAAAGATCAATCAAGCAAAGTCAAAATATTGTGACTGGACGGAGAGAGTTAATAGTTTTAAATATTAATAATAACATCTTACGTATTTAGTAGGAAGATAGAGTTGAGCGGTGTTGGCCTAGTGGTAGATACTTCGACTTTCATTCCGAAGGTCGTGGGTTTAAATACCGACCGCCTATTTTGGATTTTTTTGGATTTTTCTTAGGAAAAATGTATGAAGGAAAACATCATGATGAAACCCGAAGAGGGTACCTAGTACCTATAGGTGCTGGGCAAACCTACCTTCTCTTAAAAGGTTTGTTGCCGCATCTTGAAGCAGCCGAAATCTGAGTTACGTAAGGTAACTTAAATTTCCCCTTATTTTTAATTTTTTTATGAAAACCCGGCTTATGTACCTAGGTGTAAATAGGTACTTACACCTAGTTACATAAGCTACCTTCAGATTTTGACACTGACATTAACAGTGCTGTGCCTGTTAAGGTAAACCAATTATAATATAATATAAGTACAAACATATCTGAAAAATAAAAAAAGGTTTTGTTCAACACGGCACGTGTGCGCAATTTTAGTATTTATCACGAAGAAATAAGAACTATTTAAAAAAAACTGGTTGCCTGTAAAGTCGGTATACGGGCGAAAGTTTTACGTGACAACAACTGTGCTCGAGTGGAAGGGACGCGTACCTTTCACTTTTTATGTCTGTCTCTCTCGCTCTTAGGCGGGCTAACCATGCCCGCGTGCCTCTCACTCGCTCTCATTGTGAGCGCATAACGTCAGCGGAGCGTAACGCAGTTTCTTGAAGTGTCACCCGGCAAACCAATTTATAAAACGTTGTCACGTCAAAAGTTTAAAATATTTAAAACATAAAAAATGGTAGTTTACCTCCAGCGAGATGACCGACGACTCCAGGGTATCCAGCACAAGTGAAGTTCCCGTAGTCCTCGTAAATACCGAATTTCAGACCCTTGCTGTGTACCTGAAAATCAATAAGGAAAACTTTTATGAAAAACGGGTTCCGTACAATGTTGTATGCCCCATTAAAATATACATTTTTTCTGTTTTTATTTTAGTACTTATTTGTTGCTATAGCGGCAACAGAAATACATATTCTGTGAAATTATGAACTCTCTAGCTATCACGGTTCATGAAATACAGCCTGGTGACGGACAGATGGACAGACAGGCAATAGAGACTTAGTAATAGGGTTCCGTTTTTACCCTTTGGGTACGGAACCCTTATAACCCAAATATATTGTTCATCAATTTCAAGTCCAACTAATATTATCAATGAAAGAGTTTGATAATATAGTTGGCTTCATGCAAAACTACTGTTACTACAGATTGTGATTAAACTTAGTACCTATGTTGAAAGATGTACTCCTGGGAAAACAATAAGCTACTAATTCTCATTTTTCACGTCAGCAAGACTTGTCTTGACTTGTCTTGTCTTAGGGGTAAAACGGGCAATTAGTACGGGCATTATTGTACTAATTGCCTGTTTTACCCCTAAGACAAGACAAGTCTTGCTGCCTTTATGTTGGAAAAAAGACTTGTTCCAAAAATGCCTTTTTTCTTAAACGATTTCCCTACTCTTAAGAAGACTAAGGCCCGTATTAATAAATCGCTCTCAATATCGATCTTGAGTGCGTATCAATCGAGTGAGTCTTGAGATGTGGTCACTATCTTAAGTTAGGCGTTAATTAATAGATAAAACTCAAGTTTTAACCAAGCTGATATCGCTCCTGAGATTTGAGACTGATCTTGAGAGCGACCTTGAATGACAGTAGCGCTATGTTCTTACCTTAAATGGTCTGTTTTTACCCTATGGTAGGTAGTTTCGTCATATTTTACTGTCAACTTATTTTTGATGTAAAAATATTTTACAAAATGTAAGATTTTACTATTAGATAATTATTCCGAGACGTTTTAAAGGTTTGGTGTAATGACTTTATTTGTTCACTGTAATGCCCTCTAACTTTAGTCATGTATGACCCGCAATCAGACTTGAGTTCACGAAACTACATCTTGAGAGCTGAGTTTGATTTATTAATACGGTATTACTCAAGTGATACGTCGCTCTTTAATCGCGTCTTAAGATAGGTTTATTAATCTGCGCAACAACTCAAGAGCAAACTTAAGATTGAAATCGATATTGAGTTCGGTTTATTAATACGGACCTAAGTCTACTAAAACGGACTCATTCCGGATAGGATGGGGGTTCAGTTGTTAAAATTAAACAAAATAAGTAGCTTGATAAAAGAAAAATAACATACATTATTGTTAACGTTCGATTTTGCATCAAATTTTCATACCGAGGAAATCGATTTTTAAAATTGTTAATATAAACTACACATCTTATAACAATTAAACAATAAACCAACAATTTAAATCTGAAAATCCTTGAGAATTGAGATAATAAACCACTATAAAGTTTTTTAAATTTATAAAACTTTAGCTTAAACAAATTATGCGAATATTTATGCTAAAAATTCCTAGATTGAAACAATAAAGCCAAGACTAAAATAAAAAAATAACACATTTTTTTATTTAATTTATTAGTTCCTCATCTCTCTTGATATAATCAGGTACTTTCGTGATGTTTAAGTTCTTTATTAGATAATAAAATTTACTGGCATTTTGACCCCGGATTTGCTTTAATTATATCTATGTGTAATGGGTTTATTGTCGTCACGATTTTGTAGCCATAAGTTTTAGGGCTAGAATAACAAGTTTTCTAAAATTAGTAATGGATCTTACTTTGATTCATTTTACTTTATAGAATCCAAGTGCAGAGGTTATCAAGGTGAAGAAAATAAATCAATAATAAATATTGCAGGACATTCCACACAACGCCATCTATCATCTAGCCCCAACCCTAAGTAACTAGACTTGTGTTATGGGTGCTAGACAACGGATATAATACTTATATACTTTACTTTTGTAATTACATACTTATAATACATAAAAAGAACCAGACCACAGACAAATATCTAAGCATAAATACTTGTCTGAGGCGGGAATCGAGCAAGCAACCCTGTGTTTAGCAGTCGGGCATGGTGACCATTGTGCCAACTGGGTCGTCGTATCTATCTATCTATATTACAATTTGACCATGTTAAACGTCGCTCACCTCGAGGTTTTTATACGCCCTCTTCGAATTCATTATTATAAACATTTATATAATACGAAACCGTGCAAAAACGATTAATTAACATAAATTGCAAGTCGTTCATTCCACTCCGAGGTCACTGTACGTACAGACAGACAGATCAAATCTACATCTATCGATACATTTTTATTACCAACACTTTTATAATAGATACCTAGGTATTTCGTAAATTTGAGATGTAAATTTGTTTCCAAAGGAAGCCACCGGTTGAACTGGTAATAAATTTTAAAATTATTGCAAAATGATATTATTTATGCCGTTTGAAATTCCTGAATCTTAAAACTCTAGTCTCGTGATTAAAAAAGAACATGTTGGGTTGTGAAATTTAGTGGCTTTTTATAGCTCTACATTTTTTTAAACATGCCTTTATATTCAATTTATTTGTGAACTTGCTGTAACATCATTATAATTTATTGCGAATGATAACACACACATTTGAATACTCAGACAAAAGAAACCAGTCAAAATTTAACGAAAAAATGCATTGTTTCTTTTTTTACTTAGACATTTAGGTCTAGGAACTGTCTAGGCATTCGAGCTCTATAATAAGGACCTAAAGAAGCACCTCATTTATTTACATGACTTTTATCAATACACACATACTACTACACACACACTACATATTTATTATTTCTGAAATTACAAGATCTACGAGTGTCAAACTAAACATGGGGGTTCGTTTTAGAACGTAATAATAAAGGAGCTAAGTAACAAAGAACATCAAAGAAACTAAGTACTTGGACGGAGCACAAGGAGCTAATAAAGGATTTTTTGTAAATTCGACTTCTACCCCCTTATTCCAAAACGAGGTTTA
Organism: Idaea aversata; assembly: GCA_907269075.1. NCBI lineage: Eukaryota > Metazoa > Arthropoda > Insecta > Lepidoptera > Geometridae > Idaea > Idaea aversata. The sequence goes on from OU026103.1 coordinate 6,877,247, forward strand.
AGGATAGTCCGAGATGTGGATTTAAACCTTAGATTTAGACACAGATTTACTCGTGAACTGTAGTCTAAACACTATCCCTATAGATTATATAGGAAACTATAGTCTAAGCACTATCCCTATAGATTATATAGGGATAGTGTTTAGACTATAGTTTACGAGTAAATCTGAATCAAAATCTATGGTTTAAATCCACATCTCGGACTATTCTTAAACCTCGTTTTGGAATAAGGAGGCTAAGGTCTAATAAAAAGAGGCCGTTAAAGTTTGTTGTTCGTAGCAACTATTATGTAGGTATTCTGTATTTGTAGGAATTCAAACACTTTTGAAGAGACAATAATGCGAGTAAACTCGTGGGGCACAGTTAGTGTTACATATTAATACGAACGTAATCTATATAAATATATTTAATATTATAAAGCTGAAGAGTGTTTGTTTGAACGCGCTAATCTCAGGAACTTGTTCGAATTGTAAAAATATTTTTGTGTTGGATAGTACATTTATCGAGGAAGGCTATATATATACGCTGCTTTTTATTTTGATATTCGCACGGGACTTACGCGGGTAAAACCGCGGAGCGCTGCTAGTACCTATTTAGTATTATAAAGCTAAAGAGTTTGTTTGTTCACGCTGCGACAATAGGGGCGAAAAATCAGTTCGAAATGTGGAAAAAACGGGGAAAATTATTCATCTTTGAGGGCTTCCGTTTTTTGTTTAAACGCGCTGATCTCAGGAACTGCTAGATCGAATTGAAAAATATAGGTACTTTTTATCCCGATATTCCCACGGGATCGGGACTTACGCGGGTGAAACCGCAAAGCGCAGCTAAGTAAGTAGATATAATTAAGTTATTATACACTCAGACTAACGCACCTAGTTCACCTAATTATTTAATTCATTAAAAGGCAATTAAGATCAAGAACAAACGGCCATCAGAGACAACATCAATGGGTAATGACAGTCGATGTTGGTATGGTGCAAAGCAGGGTTCAATTCTGTTGCAGTTGCGGCACCGTGGGAAACGGCAGGCGTGTTACGAAATTTGGTTAACGTAGTTTGATGAACTATTCGTATGGTCTGTCAGACTACAGGCCTTCGGTTGGACGATTGTTTATAGTTTACATGTAGCGAACGAATAATTGTTTTACAACTGGGCTGACGAAGATGCATCGCACATCACACGTAGCTCGTCGCACATCGATGTCACGTCCAATACTGATATTATAAAGAGGTAAAGTTTGTAAGGCTGTAAGAAGTAATCTCCGAAACCAATCAACCGATTTGGATAAAATTGTGGAGGTAGTTACAGGGGGTAGCTGAGTGTCATTTTTTTATCCTGGATTCCCACGGGTTTTGGACTTAGGCGGGTGAAACCGCGTAGGGTTCAACAAGTGTAAAATAAATGTATTGAAAAATAGAGGCACACGAACGTACAAATTATTATCACATGTCGAAAGAAACCTCACTTCGACACATAGATGTAAGTTCACCGATGTGTTCTGGTTCGTGATTGGTCAAATTAACGTCATCCAACCCCGTCTTGCTCGCTCCGCATTGCTTCTACTTGTGCGATGTCGATGTGCGATGCATCTTTGACCTTACCCTTATAACTTGGAACTCACAATGTCTGCGTCTATCGGTCGACTGCAAGGACTGCAGACTGCATTCAGTCTTTCAGTGTTGAGTTCTACTTGTATAGGCCTATAGCATTCGATGATTCGTGCCGATAAGCTTCCTTCATTATTGCAGTGACCAGACCATTCTTTTTGAATAATCTGCGCACTATTGTTTCACCAAATTAGTCCTGATCTCGTTGGAATATAGTAAACTTCTTTAAATGTATTTTACCTATAGCGGACCACAGATAATTGTCTCAAGCATTGATAGCATTGACGCCTACTTGTGCGGAAAGCTTGAAGCTAGCTAGATATTTAGATAGTGGCCAAGGCTTTTTATACGTTTTTTCTTTTACCCAAAATTGGCTAGTATTTGACTTACTATTACTTGATTTCACTCACAGATGTAACTGTCGTATCCCCCGATCCCGTGGGAATATCGGGATAAAAAGTAGCCTATATTATTCCCAATGAATCATTGTACCTATCCTCATATGGGTCAGCATACGACTCCTCTTTTATGATTTTTTTCTTTATTAAGTCACTTTTTTTTAGGTAATTTTTTTCATTGTCGCTTTCAATTCTTCCTTCCTGTGTTTGTCCTGTGTGCTCAATAAATGCTTTCTTTCTTGCAATTGAATTCCCGTTAAGTTCTAGCAAGTAAAAACAAATCATTAAGACAGAGTTGACGTGGTTGGTAGTTGTACAAGTTTATGATTTCCTCTCGACTTATGTGGCAAGTACCGGTGTTATTGGAGAAACAGGGAAATTACAGTATACCTATCATGTAAATAAGTACTTCTATCTAGAGTCAAACGATTACTTACGTTTTATAATATCTGTAATAAATAATAAATAAATATTGCAGGACATTCAACACATCGCCATCTAGCCCCAAGCTAAGTAACTAGACTTGTGTTATAGGTGCTAGACAACGGATATACTACTTATATACTTTTCTTTTGCAAATATATACTTATACAGACGAATATCTAAGCATAAATACTTGTCTGAAGCGGGAATCGAACCCGCAACCCTGTGTTTGGCAGTCCGGCATGGTGACCATTGTGCCAACTGGGTCGTAATCCTTCGTTGATCTAGATAGATAAATTACTAGCTGCACACCGCGGTTTCACCCGTGTAACTCCCAATCCCGTGGGAATATCAGGATAAAAAGTAGCCTATCTGCTAGTACAGATCTCTAGCGATCTATATACCGAGTTTCATTGCAATCGGTCCAGTAGTTTTTGCGTGAAGGAGTAACAAGCATACTAACACACATTTATAATATAAGTAGAATTTATTGCACACTCTTTAAATCACGTTTAAAATAAACATAAATCTGGCAGTAGATTCTAATGTGTTTTAGTGTTTCCTATCACAGAATTCTAGAGAAACTATTATACCACCATTCGTGTTTCGAAAGGCATGACGTTGAGTTGATCTTACGGTGACAGAAAACATGGTGAGGAAACTGATAAACTATAGAACCTACCACGGTTCGAATGTATGGGATATTCGGCAAACTGAAGAAGGCATCTGTGGCGTTTTACCCTAAATTTGATCAAATTTTCAGCCTTTAAATTACAATAATAAAATGTTATGACAATGATGTGAAACGCTTGAATAGTTTAAATTCTAGGCGTGTTTTATTATTTACAATAAACTCTAACTTGTAACTTTTAGGTAATTCAAAATTTAAAAAAAAACTAGAATTACAAAAATGAAACACCAAATATCGACCAATATTAGTGGAGAAAAGAGATTACCTACTTTATATAGATATAATATTAGTAGGATAAGTACTTACCTAGTTACCTACGCGGTAAGTAACCTTCATCTTTTGCCATAGGTATAGGTATTGTGCCAATCATAGACCTAGAATTTTTTTCACTACTAAGTATATGGTGACAATCAATGTATTAACTTTTGCTTTAGTTTGACTTTTTATAGGTACAACTGACCTATTAACATTTTGACCCGTCTAAACTTTACAAAGGTCAATTCATCACATTTAGACATTTAGCCGGCAATCGTTTTTGAATAGTTGTTCCACGAAACAAAAGGAGCTAGTTTAAAGCCTTTACATTGCTTAGATAGGTGATATTTAGACCCGTAGAGCCATTTAAATAAGGTCAGATGGAGAACAGTTGTGTGCAATCAATTTGAGACGTTGAATAACTAATGACTAACTTCGTATTTTAAAGTTTTCTGCTTAGGGTGCTTTTTGTAATATTAAGTTACTTCAGTAACTCATGATGATGGTGATGACGTTTAAGATGGACAAACTGTTGATGAAACTAAAATGTGTCATATCAAATCAACGCTTCAGTCTAGGGGGACCGTTAAGTTCTTGACAGGGGGACCGTTTTCCGTAGGGGGATCGTTAGGGAGACGATTAATCGTGAACCGAAATTAATCGTCTCCCTAACGATACCCCTACGGAAAACGGTCCCCCTGTCAAGAACTTAACGGTCCCCCTAGACTGAGGGGACTGAAGCGTTGATTTGATATAAATTTTAAAGGTCTGACCCCTTATGCAGAGGAACAACTGTTTTAGATTTTTTCACGCTTATTCGTCCCCCTACTCCAAGTAAAAGATTTTACGTAGGTACACAGTTCTTTAATAAATATTATTGATCATTGATTCCAATTGCCTCAAACATATAAGCACCTTAGATAATTACAAGCGGGCCTTAGTCACATTTTTCATAGATTGTAAGATAGTTTAGTGACCTAAATTCTTTTATGTCAAATTGTGTTATTCTAACGGTGATGTCGGAGGCGTGGGAACCACACCCGAGTACGAAGGTCTTCATATCTCGACAGATCTATGTAGGCGAAGTACAATGGCATTATATACCTATACTTAACAACCTATATTGTTATTATTATTAATTAAAGGCTTTGCTGCGATATATCGTTAAATCTATGGCTTGCAAAAATCTGAAAATGCGAAGTTTTTTTAAGGTTTAACCTTTTACTTAGGTATGTCTAAAAAGTATAGGTAAGTTTATCAATTTTTTATCTTCTATACCTACCACTTGTTTCCGTGAAGGGTTTATAACGAAAGTCTCTAGACGTTTAGACGAACAAGTTTTTTTTTACTATAATTTTTTTTTTTCGAAGTTTTTGTGTGAAGCAGCTGATTTTCGAGTAAAAATTCCCTCAGAATTAATTATCTAAAAAAAAATCCGAATTCCCAAAAGTTGTATGCTGTTCATAGTCTCGTTAAAATAGTTTTTTTTTTTCGATTTGTCTAATTTTGGTTTTAAAATATTTTTAGGAATCAAAGAAAAATAAAATGGTGAGAAAATATAAAATAAAAAATAAGATAAGAACTTACGCGGGTGAAACCAGGGTGCGCAGCTAGTTTATTAGTAAGTTAAAAAAAAAAATTAAACAAAATATCTTGCAAAAAAAAAGGTGATCGTACGATCAAATACTTTTTTCCTGCGTCTGCGTTCACATAATACAATTTACATTAGTATTATTGTCTGTTTGTCTCATTGTTAACAAGTTCTCATGTAAGGGCTGTTACAACACAACGATTGTATTAAACGAGATTGCTTTGTCTATTTATGTGGTAAAAACTTCAAAACGTACAATGCAAGTTGCAATTTTTTCCCGATCAAAATGTTGTGTGGGTTGATTTTTATTGTTGACTTTACAAAGGTGATTGATTGTTATTTAATTTGCAGTTGCTTTTTTTGTGAAATACGTACTTTACTTTCTTTGATTTATCTACTATACAGGGTTATTGGTAATTATACTAGCAAGCCGTTGAACAACTTTTGTTCTACGACTTTTGGAAATTCGAAAAAAAAAATTTAAATTTTGAGGTTATGTAAATTCGAAAAACAGCTAATTTTTTAAAACAAATGTCATTCAGACTAAGAACAGTAGATAAAACATAATAAATAAGTATAATTTTAAGGTTATTGACCTCTCCGTGTATGGAACAGCTGATTTTCAGGTAAACCTAACCTCAAAATATTAAAAAAAATGTTCGAATTTCTAAAAGTCGTAGAACAAAAGTTGTTTGTTTCGGTGCACAGAAGTAGCCTTCAACCGCTTTCTAGTATAATTACCAATAACCCTGCATAAAAATAAGTCGGGTTTTCCTTCCTGACGCTATAACTTCAGAACGCACGAACCGATTTAGATGATTTCGGTTTTGAAATGTTTGTCGTAGTCCAGGGAAGGTTTGAACGGTGAGAAAGATCGGACTTACGCGAGTGAAACGGCGGGGCGCAGCTAGTTTTTATTAAAACTTTGAGTAAGTATGGTTAACCATACAATTCTAATAATAACCACCACTAAAACGTTTCGAAAACTTTGATATTTGTGACAAGGACATAAACAAAATTAATTGTTTTTCAGATTGGCAATAAAGGAAATAGGCTTCGCAGGGCTATATTATGCATGTATTAGGTATACGTATAAATCTTCCTCTATCAATTAAAAAACCGTATCAAAATCCGTTGCGTAGTTTTAAAGATCTAAGCATTTAAAGGGACATAGACAGCGGAAAGTGACTTTGTTTTATACTATGTAATGATTTCGCAGCTAGTACATTTATTTAACTTTTAAGTTAATGAAGTTGACAGAAACGTACCTACTTGGAAAAGATCAGTATTAAGTATTATATCGCATAAAAAGAAACCTACGTATCTACGCAATTATAAAATACATACATTTTAAGTTCAAGGAGGTACAAATGAAGACTATAAATTTAATTTTATCAACGAAAAAAGAAATGTTGAGTATGTAGACTTTCCTTTTTTAACTTTACCCATTTCCGGTAGAGACCAAAAGACTACTTCACCTTATAAAAACAATAAAGCGAAGAATATTTACGATGATAAGACACCGGATTCGCTGAAAATTAAAAACAAAGTTCTTCGTAATAATAACCGTACTTAGAAAATCGAAACGATACTTTGGAAATATAATTATGGTTTTAGCAATTGCAAAATTATTTTCTATTAGCTGTAACTACCAAGTAAAATTTGGGTTTGAACGGGTAATTTTTAGGAAAAACTAAAATCGGGTTTGCTGTGTAAGAGACGCAGTCACAGTAGAGACTTAAAATGTCATGTTTAAACCAAACAGTTTTCATTTTTTTAATGCAATAAACTAAATATGGAATCAGACAATATCCATTAAAAACTATGTCCATATCGACGTTATTTTCGTCATATTCGTTTTTGCAAGTGATAAGTGAATTTGGTCTTCTGACCAAATTTTAAAGACTGAAAAAGTGAATTTAACGTGCATCGGTTGACACATCACTTTAAGTAAGTTAGTATGGCATATTCAGATCTTAAAAACGACAGGGAGCAATTTAAAAAACGTGTTAAGGTAAACTACATTTGGATTTTTCAAGGTATTCATCGAATTCGCCACGGTCAATAAAAAGTAATTTAAAATCAATATTTATATACGGAAACGAATTAAGACACGTTGTAAAACAGACTTAAAATAAAAAGAGGATTATTCGTTTTCCGTATTTATAGTGAGGGGTGTCATAAGTTTCATCTCTATGTCACAGACATATGTTTCACAGACAAACAGTGTCTGTCTGTAACCATGTATCGTAGCTCAGAAAAAAAACGGGTGGCACTCGGGGACTGCCGCGGTAAAGCTATTGCATAGATAAATGAAAAATATTCGTCCGATTTCGGAGCATCTCGTCGCGATCCGTGCGAGCTTCGTACAGTCGTACCATAATACACGTTAAGCGAACGCTCGGCCGAGCTACATGGTAGGCGGAGTGGGGGGTGTTAGGTTTTATTTTCGTTACGGAATTTCTTGATTCGGTCGCCGCGCTCAAAGCCCGCGATAAAAGCTATGCAATAGCTTAATAAACCAACTTCCATGCATTTTTTTAATCTGCAAGTTGATTATATCCTTAATTTTCTTAGATGTTTCATATAAATCGATTAAGTCGTCTAAAAGTTAAGGCCATTTTTTAAGATTTTTCAGCAACTTCAATCCCTGCTATGCAGAGCACCGTAGGGCTTAAGACATGTCATTGTATTAGATGGAGTAGGCTTACTCAGAGTCAATACACCCCCTCAGCTTAGTCGACCGTGTAAAAGCTCATGAATACGTCTATAGCCACGACAAACTACTAATAAGTAGCATTTTGACGACCTCTGTGGCGCGTCGGGCGAACACCCGACTGCGACGCAGAAGGTTGCGGGTTCGATTCCCGCCGGGAACAAGTATTTATGCTGACCATAAATTCTTGTTTCTGGTTCTGGGTGTTTCCTATATGTATAATATGTATATATTTACAAAAAAAAAAGTATATAAGTAGTTTATCCGTTATCTGGCACCCATAACACAAGCATTAAGTTGCTTAGCTTGGGGCTGGATGGCGATGTGTAATATGTCCTGAAATATTTATTTTTATTTTTATTTATTTAATGACAGTTTTCACAAGAGTTGCGTAACGGATCCATAATAGGAAGCATGTAGGTACAGTCGCAAACAATCTTAACAAATCAACTTAAATAGATCATACCAAGTACAGTCACAAACAAAACAGTCATCATTCAGTAGGTACAGTTGCGTAGTTACGTATGAATTGACGAGATAATTCGGTTCAATGTCGACAGAGTGTATATTATAGTACGACCACGTTTATTTTGTGCGCGGCTATTTAAACTTCACATATAAATACTAGCTGCCCTACGCGGTTTCACCCGCGTAACTCCCGATCCCGTGGGAATATCGGGATGTAAGCTATCCTATCTTTCAAGTTGGATCGAACTGCACATGGTGTGCGAATTTTATTATAATCGGTTAAGTGGTTTAGGAGTCCATTGAGGACAAACATTGTGACACGAGATTTATATATATTAAGATAAAATTCTAAGTCCTGACTGATTGGCTGATATATCAAAGCACAGCTCAAATTAATGGATGGATCAGACTAAAAAGCATAGTTACTATTTGAACGTAGACATCCGCCAAGAAATGATTTCGAAAAAAAAAAACAACTCCTACTCCTTCACGCGAATATTGCTGAACTGACTGCGCTGAAACTCAGTAGGTATAATATATCTGGCTTGCTGGCTTAATAAAATGGTTGCTTTTAATCCCGATATTAATCGAAAATGGTTGCTTTTAATCCCGGGATCGATACGCGGGTGATATCACAGCTAGTATGAGATAATATTTACATAATAATTTAAAAGAACACGAATCAATAGGTGCTTAAGTACAAATTAATTTGGAAATTAAGCAATTTTATAAACTCCCAAAAAAAGAACATTTAGCTTTCAGTTTAAATAAAAACCATTGATATAGCTTCATTCGTTTCAGAGCTATGATTTATCTACACAAACAAACATATAAACAATCAAACAAACGAACAAAGTTACCTATAAAATACACGTCTTTTGTCATTCGGGGGGGTTAATTAATCCGTTTATTCCTACTAGTTCAGTTGACCAGAAGACCAATTCTCGTAAATAAAATTAATCAAATTACATTGCCATTGGTATCATTCCGATTGCATTTCGATAACAAAAACTATTCTTGAGAATACCAAAAGCTGACTTTCAGGGTATTCTGAGCTACTTTGAGGGTATTTTTTTTTGAGGGGATTATTGTCTGTTTTTGTATTTACTTTCCTCTGTAACTATCTCTTTCTATGTCGTGTGTTTGTTCGAATAAATTATATTCTATTCTATTTTTGTAATCGGAATGATATTGCAATATTATTTACGAAAATTGGCAATTAGTGAGACTTATTTTTTTTACTAGGCCAGTCTAGCCGTGCGCCTTAATATATTGGACGTACTATACCTCTAGTAGTTCACCGTGAGAACCACGGATCCGATTCAACCCGCAAACTGTTGAGGTCGTGGTAAAAGTGGAAAAAACGCCCATCAAAACTAGGCCAAGTGCAGTACGAACATAATCGAGTTTTATACGGAACCAATGATCGAGTTTTGATTTTTACGCTTTCGATGTTGAGTTTAATTATTTTAATGAAGTGGTTTATAAGACAAGAGATGGTATTATAATCGGCAAACGTTTATAAAATTTACTATCACCACATAGTATAAAACAAAGTCAACTCCCGCTGTCTGTCCCTATGTATGCTTAGATTTTTATAACTACACAACGGACTTTAATGCGGATTTTTTAATAGATAGAGTGATTCCAGAGAAAAGTTATAGGTATACATGCATAATATAGCCGTGCGAATTCGGGGCGGTCGCTAAGTCAATTTTTTTATATATACATATTTTGGATACTTTATGATAATTAGAATATGAAAAACCCAAGACATAGGGGCATGGTGATGGCAGTTATAGGTTTTATGCAACAAAAATATGAGTGCTAGTGTCATTTTTCAGGGTGGAAACAGTCGACTACGTTTGTATGGACAGAGCATCGGTATTCTTTCACCTAAATGTTGAGTTTAATGCCTTTAGTGAAGCGATTCATAAGACAAGAGATAGTATTATAATCGGCTAAATGTAAAAATATATATATATACTAGCTGCGTCCCACGGTTTCCCCCACGTACCGAATCGGTAGTTTCTGACATTAGCGCGTTCAAACAAACAAACTCTTCAGCTATATAATATTAGTACATATTTAGTTTTATCTATATCTATACTAATATCACTATCACTACATAGTATAAAACAAAGTCGCTTTTTCTATCCCTATATCCCTTTGTATGCTTAAATCTTTAAAACTACGCAACGGATTTTGATGCGTTTTTTTTAATAGATAGAGTGATTCAAGAGGAAGGTTTATATGTATAATAAATGCATAATATAGCCGTGCGAAGCCGGGGCGGGTCGCTAGTCTATACTAATATTATAAAGCTGAAGAGTTTGTTTGTTTGTTTGAACGCGCTAATCTCAGGAACTGCTGGTTCGAATTGAAAAATTCTTTTTGTGTTGGATAGTCCATTTATCGAGGAAGGTTATAGGCTACTTTTTATCCCGATATTCCCACGGGATCGGGAGTTACGCGGGTGAAACCGCGGAGCGCAGCTAGTTATAAATAAAATAGGAAAGTTTTTTGCGTTTTGTTTTGTTTGGAACGAATAGGCTCCGAAACTACTGGACCGGTTTTTATGAAACTTGGTATGGGTATACATAGATTCATTGACAGTAACATAGGCTACTTTTTATCCCGATATTCCCACGGGATTGGGAGTTACGCGGGTGAAACCGCGGCTAGTAAAAAATAAAAATACTAGTCGAATGAGAACCGCCTTCTTTTTTATAATCGGTTAAAAAGTAACTTCACGCTTTTAAAATAATAATAATAAAGGTAACGTATGTTAATCAAGGCGGGCCATGCTGACCTAGGTATGGTAAATGTCAAGTTTCAGTGACCTTAACTTTTTTATGTTAAAGAAAAAAATATATAATTTGCAATATCATTAAAAAACCAATGTCTGACGTCTGAATTGCCGTCATAATTTTTTTAGAAGCAGTATGAATGAAATATGATCGAATACGTTAATTATTTTTTTATACAATAGGTAAAAAGGTAAAAAACGATGTTACCTTATTGTTAAATTACGACGCTTGCCTAGAAGATACATCTAATTCACTGGTGACTTGAAGAAATTCTAAATCGCACATGTTAGGAGGCATACATTTAAGCAACTAATTTATTTCCTTTGCGAAAAAACCTTTATTTATTTATTTATTTTATTTTATTTATTCCAATAAAAGAAACTTAATCTAGTACAAAATAAAGTCAAAACTCTTTATCATGACTTACCTACCAAAAAATTAAGTTCAATACTTTATCATCTAAAATTTAAAAAAGTAAAAATCCACGTCGTATAAACTTAGTTTCTCGTAATATCTAACAACCAATCTACGAACGAACCATCGCCAAAGAATCACAAACATTTAAAGGAAAACCGTGCCTAAAATGGTTTAGCCATTTTGGAGAAAAATTACAACATTTGAGTGCACAAAAACACGCTCTTATCCTAAATGCATACCGTCCTTCGTTCCGTCGCGGGTAAAAATATATTAACGAGAAAATACCAAGTCGCATACAATACCAGAGGTTCGCAACCAGTTACCAAAGAATAAAAATCCTTTTCGTACGAAACCAGTTTCTTAACAAGAGGTTTTTTTTCTAACACGAAACCGGCACCCGCTCGCCCGCATTTAAAGCTAGTTGGAAACCAGTTACCAAAGAAGATAAAATCCTCTTCGTACGAAACCAGTATCTAAATAATAGATCGATTTGATTCGCAACCCGTGTCTGTCAAAGAATATATTTTACAGATTGTAGGTTACCTACCAACCTAAATTAACCCTATTCACAGAATCTCATTTTCAATTTCTAGCTTTTCCAATTTCCCTAGAATACAATGGCACTAAACAAGATCCAATTTAGTATTCCTAGATACCTATTGCCCATAACCTACTTGTAGAATGAAAGTGCAGCCACAGGTTTCTACTCACCGAGCGTAACTGTCGAAAATAGTAAATAGAAGAAAACATTGCGATTTTGTATCATCGCGGATCATTTGAGAAAGCGGGTTAGGGGAATTAAATTGAAGATTTTTTACGTAAAGGTGGGTATAGACTAGAGCATTTACTAGTTACAGATAATCGAGTATTCGCTGTTTTTAAATTTATTCGAATCTCACTTTAAACATTTGCTTTGCATTTGCCTGTATTGTACCATTCGTAACAACAACGTTACATTACATAAAAATGCTCGAGGAAATGTTCTAGTCTAAGTATACTCGCCTAAAGACAAATTCCACAAGAACAAATTAAGACGAAAGTGTAGTGTCATGGAAGGGCTACTAACAGTTCTAAGCTATCTTTTAACACATTCAATTATTGTTATAAAATATGTATGTTAGTCTATAAGGTATGTATCTATGGGCTTTTGTAGCCTGAAATAAAAAATACTATTATTAAGTTTATTTTAATATTTACTAAGCAAGTAAGTTTTTAAGAATATGCAGGCGTATCATTACACATTATATAAAAAAAAGTCCTCCGCCGCATCGCTATTAACTCAAATACTACTGCAACCGATTATCATGCTGTTTTCTCCAATTAATGGTTATCGAGAAAAGTTTTAGTATATAAACCACGCGTACGAAGTCGCGAGCAACAGCTAGTGACAAGATATCTATGAGGCGATAGAGGTCTTCAAATACATAAAGAAGTCAAATAAAGCATGACACAACTTCCTGACCTAGATTGAGCTGATTGCACATTGGTTAGTTTCTATGACAACACTAGCCCAAAAATATGTGTGAAAAATGTTTGCCAGAATTTTTTTAAAAAACCTAAATTGAAAGGGAAATTTGTTTCATTCGAGGATCTAAAAAATATTGTAATGCCATTTCAAAAAAAGGAACTCGTTGAAGTCTTTTGTATTTAAAAAATCATCATCAACAAAATCATCATTATTTTTTCTGATTCTGAATTATTTTGAAAATTATGATGGTCCGTTGACGACTAATTTATGTATACGTAACAGTGAATTAGAGCGTATTTGTAAGTTAAAAGCTATAAACAAGCTATGAATTCAAGCTAGTATAAAGCTTTTACAAAGCTCCGAACAAGCTGTGAATAATCATTTATTTCGCAAATGTTTCGCTTCGGTCGTGATAGGTAATTGTATACCACATTATTACAGCTACTTAACACTCAATACTACAGGTATATCCTATCGACCTCACGCGTCAGACCCATAGTTCAGAGAATGGAGCATTTACAACTTGCACAAGTATTTTTATAACGAAGTAATTTTTATTGGAACGAAGAATATTCTAAATTAACTGCCAACCTTTGTTAGTTGGAGAGGCAACTAAGGAAGAAGAAGAAAATGTTTTGATCAATCAGGTATAGGTATATTGAGAATTTTCTCTTCTTATTAATGAGCAATGTCTAACTAATTACTATTTACAATTACCTAGTAATTAATTCTCGCTTTTAAGAGACATTATAAGACAAAGCATATAAATTAAAAGGTTTAAAAGGTTGCGCGAAATAAGATAGAAATATTAAAAAATAAATATTGTAAACAACATTTTTAATATAAAAAAAAATATATAAAAACAAAGTTTAAAAGTGGGGTCCATACGCCAACGACCTTGGTACACAACCTACAAAGAGTTACTATTGGCACCGGTCGCCTTCGTTTGTGTAAATTGTTGATTGTTACGAATGTATTTTGTTTTTCTCAAAAGTGCTGAGATGGAATTGTAGGTAAGATTTTTACCGACATTTTAGTGTAATTTTGAGCCAAACATTTCCTATAGTTTTAAAGCTATCCTAAAACTAAGAATTAAAACTAGTCCAGCTTTGAAATGACAAAGAATTCTCGCCTCGAAATTACCCCAAAATATCGGTAAAAATTTCACCTACAATTCCATCTCCGCACTTTTGAGAAAAACAAAACACATTCGTTACAATCAACAATATTAGTTGTAAGCGCCTGGTATAATTCTGGCGCGTTGCGTTTGGCAGCATAAGCAGCCTTAAGTCAAGTAAGTTTTATTTCACGTAAAAAAATGTTATTGACGTGTCATTAAAAACTACTCAGTGATTTCACTTTTGAATAAATATTTAATTTGCAAGGTTAACGTACCAAAGTGTTAAGTGCAATGTGTTAAACACATTATTGTTAAACAAAGTCAATTTACCTCTTTATTTACAAAATTTTTGAGATTTCTTTGTTAGATTTAATTATCTACTTCTTGTTTGATTCTCACCGAGGTTAATGACAGTTCGTTTTTTTTGTACAGAAACAGGTTTTTAGTTTGAGTATCCTTATTGTTTGTTTATGAAAATAAATTTGTATTTGGACATAAAATAACTTTGATCATAGGTATAAAAAATTAAGAGGATCACATACTTACATTTTTGTGTGTGTAACATACTTACATTACACACACTGACATTTTTTATGTAAAAAAAACCTAATTATTTCAAAATTTTAAAAAGACTAGAATCATCATAAGCTATACCTACGTATTAATATACGTTACCAAATCGTTTAAATTTGATTGATTAATGAATAAATAATATGGTGATATCTTGACGCATACCTAGTCAAATCATATTTGATGCAATCCTCTAATGGCATTTTCGTGATAAAACATCGTATGTCTTTATTATGCAGTTTGAAATGTATCGTAGCGTTCCGTTTCTCTAATTTAAGTAACAAGTTCATTATAAACACAAAATTACAAAAATGTTGTTAAACAAAATAAGGAGATTCGTTCCAAAAATGTAAAACCGCTTCTAACATAGTTTTTCAACTAAAATTGTTATTATGACTACTAAAAAGTTATTGTCTTAAACAGCATGGAATAAAGTTGCTGGCGCTGTACTCGTATATTATTATACTGACAAAAATATTTAAAAAATACATAACTAAGACTAGTGTGAGGCTGTAAATTTCCATACAAAAAGCGGTAACGTTTTTCCCCCCATAAACGAAGTCCGATTTTGATAATTTTTGAAAATGTTCTAGATCTATTGGAAAATTAGGTTTAACCGTTTTTATTATAAAGAAATATTGCCTAAGATAAAAGTTATTAGTATCTGAATATCTACATTTTTGACTTAAAAACTTCATCGAGCGTTTAATTGTTTTTTAATAGACTAAACTGGATTACCAAAAAAGAAAAACGTATAAACCTAGAATAAGATGCAGTGAATTTAATGAGACCAAATTAATTTCATTTTATGAAGGATAAATGGGGTAAAAACGTTACGGCCCGCAACATTATTTGAAAGCAAAATGAAGGCAATTACGTTCGAACTTAAACTCTCTCTATCGCACGATACGGGTCATTTTTGAAAATACCTACTCGCGCCGCGTATCGAAAACTCATGATTCTCTTAAGTGGGGCTCCGATTCAACATGGTTCGGAACCCTTCGTGCGCGAGTCCGACTCGCACTTGGCCGGTTTTTTATATTTGTAGATAAGTTAATACAATTTATATAGTGTTTCAGCCCAAAGGACTAAAACTAACTGACTTTTAAGCCGTATCTTTTTAGTTACGAAACGTAAATGCTGAGATTGACTGGTTTCCATACCACTTTCACAGCACGAGACTAAGTTTGCGGCAGCAGTTGCGGTCTTAATAAATTTACTAAAACATCCGTCTTATTTGTCTTGTGGTTAAAGTAATGAACGGCAGACGTCTCTATTCATTTTAATGGTTTCCTAGTGAGTTTCGTTTCGTAATTTTGTTGATGGTTGCTTAGAGCAGGTTGAATTTTTACATTATTTTTTGACGTGATAACGTCATAGAAATTGATGGAACACCTGCATTTACAAAAGTGATGACGTTATGCGTCATGTTCCGGGAACGCGTCATTACGTATTATCGTTGCTGTGCCACATGATTAAACAAGGACCTGATGGTTAATTCTCGTAAATAACATTGTTCAAATTACATTTCAATATCATTTCGATTGCAAATTATACCCTCAAAGTAGCTCAAAATACCCGCAAAGTTAGCTTTTTTGTAAAAAAAACTCACCTTAGGGTATCTTTTGCAATCGAAATGCAATCGGAATGATATTGAAATGTAATTTAAACAATATTATTTACGAGAATTGGCCTTCAGATTGTAAGATTTCATAAACGCTCTGTGATAAGTACACTACTACAAGCTTGACGCGCGTGTGTGCGTGACTAGGCTTGTGTTATGGTGAAAAGTGACGATTCTATCTGTTGTCTAGCCACCATAACACAAGCGTAGTTTCTTAGCTTGGGGACATGACAATGTATGTTACGTCATGTATATTTGTTTATTTATTGATATGTTTTTTGTTTGTAAAATCTATATTTGTCAAAAAAAAACGTCGTGTTGAGGATATTCTAAAATGATAAAAAATAATGATCCTTTCAATAAAAAACCAAAACATGATTAAGGTAACCAAATTAATTATTAAAATTGATAATTAAAATATTTTTTAAAAAGAGGTTGATTAATTGGTTCCAGGGTAATTTTGCTGTCATAATTTTAAAATATGATTAGCTATAAAAGTCGTCAGCCACTGAATAACGAACGGAACGCAACTAAATGTGTTTTAATTTTCACACATTTTACGTAATCAATGTGCAAATTTTGTTTTTAATCATCGGTTCATTATATACGCATACTTATTAGTTACGTTGTGTTGTACTTACCTAATATTTCGCACTGATAAACACGATAAATTAATTATTTTTAAAGGTTCATTAATACTGTTTTTTTAGGGTTCCTTTCGAGGTCACTTTGTAGTCCGTCCGCGTCCGTCTGTCAGTCAAGACCCTTTTTCTCAGAAACGCGTGGATGTATCAAAGTGGGATTTATATCAAACTAGCGACCCGCCCCGGCTTCGCACGGCTAAATTATGCATGTATTATACATATAAACATTCCTCTTGAATCACTCTATCTATTTAAAAAAACCGCATCAAAACCCGTTGCGTAGTTTTAAAGATCTAAGCATACAAAGGGAAATAGGGACATAGGGACGGCGAAAAGTGACTTTATTTTATACTTTGTAGTTATAGTGATACTCAGGTTTACCGTCTCTTAGAGCTGCGATAAAATCAAACTTCTAAGCCAACGCAATCAAAAGATACAGCCGTTTATGCCGCAAATATCCGCAAATTTTCGACTATTCAAAATCAAAAGGGTACTTCCCGTGAACTCAGGATCTTGAAATTTGGTACGAAGCAAGGTCTTACAGCACAAATAATGAAAATTCCAAAAAATAAAAAAGTTTGAAATTAAAGGGTGTCGTCATAATACATAGTCGGACCAATTTAACTTGACCCTAGAAAGAGAGTGAAAACTAATGTACGGAACCCTCGGCGCGCGAATACTACTCGCACTTGACCGGTTTTTTATTAATCAATCGTTATGGGTATACATTTATACACGTAATAATATTGGCTTGTAATCTAATCTTGAAAAATTATACAAAGTATGCAACTTTAACCCTATTCAGGGCTCGATCAGAAATTATACCACCCTCCCAGCTTAGTCGACCATGTCCAGAGGTAATAACTCGTTCACCAGGGCCGGGATTCTAATCCACGACCTTTGGAATGAAAGTCTTATGAGAATAATAGATTGAGGTTTATTACAAAGATCACAATACTACATAGCAGTATAAATAGGCATACAATTATGAATACTAATATCCGGATGAACAATATAAGTACATGGAGTCAGTTTTATTGCCACTAAATTTATTAATGCCCTCTAGAGAATTTTATAGCTAAGCTTCATCACATAGCATAAAACAAAGTCGCTTTCGCTGTCTGTCCCTATGCAGGCTTATTTATATCTTTAAAACTACGCAACGGATTTTGATGCGGTTTTTTAAATAGATAGTGATTCAAGAGGAAGGTTTATATGTATAATACATGCATAATTTACCCGTGCGAAGCTGGGGCGGGTCGCTAGTATAAATCAACCTAGGCAGAGTAATTATGTACCTTCTTACAAGACTTTCATCGCGTTTTATGAAGCTTGTCATTCCCTCATTTCATCAATTAAAAAACCGAATATAATTTGTATCGATAAAATTACTGGCAGGTAAGACATGTGTCTCAATAATAAAAAAATGTCGCCAATTTACAATAATAAGTCCTCCAATCACGGATTGTTAACGCAATCAATTTAAAAAATGTTTAATAGTGAAATAAGTGTTCAATTAGTGCAATCATCTATACCTACCAAATAAATCCATGTACATTTTTAGTTGTTTATATGAATAAATAAATATATTTAAATTTAAAATTTCCTTTGCGAAAGGGGTGTCTCGGGGCGGTTTGCTAGATTAAGTTTGTATTAGTGTATGTAGGTTTTTATTAAATTAATTGTTTTTGTCTTTTTTCTGTTTGTATTTATTTGATTTTATTTTAAATTTGTATTTATGATGTATTAAATAATTTAATCTCACATAATATTATATACGATTTAAGAGTCATTTCTTATCCATTTTCTCATTGAAGGAGATAAAAAGTAGAACGTGACACTCGGGATCAAAATATTTTTCCTCAGGCTGCATACTTTGAGTCAAAGTTCAGGATTCAAAATAGCGTCCATAAATATAAAATATTATTTGCCCCCTTATATTTGTGCTGCCGAAAAATCTAAACAGGAGTTCGACCTCAGGCACCCTATGTTCGACACCAACCCCTCTATACCAAACTAACGATTAAAGAGCCGCAATAGTTTCCAGAAGTCTACCATTCACCAAAAGGGCGGAGATGCCCGAGTCCTTTTGTGGAAGGAGAAATATTCCCCAACCCCACATTTCCTGGATCCTGCAGAGACTCTTCCCGCTGTTGATGATTTGCCTTTCACAGTGTGGAAGTCACTCAATAGACTAAGGACTCAGGTTGGTCGCTGCAGGGCGAACCTGGGAAGCGACTGTGGGGCCCCAGAGCAAACTATGGTCCACCTCTTGACCTGCCCCTCCAATCCTAATAGCTGTACATTGGCTGACCTGATGTCAGCTAATAACAACGCCAAAGACCTGGCAGCTCACTGGAGTGCGGGGATCTGACCCTACCTCATCAATTCCCCCCTTTAATTTGTGCTATCGATACGAAAAAGAAACAATCTACTATTTAATAAGTACTTACGTAGTCAGACAAGCTCTTCATGCCATAGGGGAACCGTTCCCTGTCCGGCACGAGCTGGCCCGCTGGGCCTCGTTCGCGCTCTGGCCAGCAGTCATCTACGTTGATGTATTCGTAGCCTGCTGCTGCGTACCCTTCTGTTACTAGGATATCCGTCATAGTCCGGAAAAGACGGTCACTGAAACAAATACACAGGGTATGAAAAGATACATCGTTAAAAACTTAAAATAAAATCACTACATAGTAGGTATAAAACAAAGTATGTCCCTAAGTATGCTTAGATTTTTAAAATGGTATTTTTTAATAGAAAGAGTAATTAAAGAGGAAAGTTTATATATAGGTAATACAGGCATAATATAGCCGTTCGAAGACGGAGCGCAGGCGGGTCGCTAGTACAAAATAAAACAGGAATCTTAAATATAAGAAAAGATCCTAGAGTAGCTTAAGATTAGTGAAACAAAAGTAGAGCATATTTTAAATTCACATAAGATATTCACACAATCTTGATAAAGGGGGTGCAGGGAGCAACGTTTCTATAGACTGTAGAAGATTTTTTCTCAACGAACTCCCGCGTCCCGCATCGTTTTTTTGTCACAGTCCTAATCTAACCCAACCCAAATTTCCATTCGAGTTGGGTCGATGGTCTCTGAATCGATGAACAATTGTAATAATACTAAATATAGGTAAAAGATGTTGTATTAGGTGCCTCAAAGTAATAGTAAAATGTATACGTAAGCTGATTATCGGTATGCTTAGTGTTTAAGTACAAAGTATTTTTTGGAATTTTCAGCTTTTTCAACTCTTTGAATGAATAACTTTTTGATTTACTTTGAACTAAGTAAGCTTTGTCACAAAATGTCGTGACCAATATTTGAAAAAGTGTACGTAAATTGCCATGTATTATAAAAAATGTTATTCATTCAATAATGAGTGAAACTTTCAATAAAAAGCACACGATATTACTCATGTGATAAAAAGTTTTATCACTAGTAAACGTTTTTATTATTCAAAATAACAAAGAGTCACGTTTAACAAAGTCCTTCGAGCATAAGCTTCCGCATATATTAAAGTTTTATTTGATACCCACGTTTGTTTAATTTAAAATCTTGAACTTGAAACTTTATTAAATATTACTCCCAATTAATCAATGTATCCTCATAACAAGTTTTACCAAAATCGGTCCAGTAGTTTCGGAGCCTATTCGTTACAAAAAAAAACAATAAATCTTTCCGCTTTATAATATTAGTGATGTAGATTAAAGACCAAAGCTTTCATAAATTAGTGATATAGAAATAGAAAACCGTTATCAGCTCATCCAACTAATGACTTATTAAATGCAAAATTGGCGAGTGTTATCATACAAAAACTGGACCGATTACGATTAATCTTAAGGACCTACTATGCAGATAGCCGGAGTCCTGAAACACATAGGCTGAGTACGTTTTTTTCCTAATACGCGGTCTCACGGTCGTAACTTACGCGGTTTTAAAACTGCGGGGTGTAGTTTATAAAGTTAGGTCGTGATAGCGATTTATTAAAAAGATTATATTTAAAAAAAAAAACACAATCTCGTGAATAAGTAGGTAATATGAAAAGATTTATGCTTCTCAAAAGTTTAACAGCCTTACAAAAAAATATTTTACACAAAAGCTCTTCCGACAGCAAAAACATTATAAGAAATAGTCTAGCAATTAAACTACAAAGATATCTCCGAGATCAAATTACTAAAAAACTGTTAACAAGGATTACACGTGTTATATCAAGTTAATCGCATTATAAATTAAGTTGATAGTAAGTTTGACTTAAGTTAAATTACATGCTAACATCTTTACAATGTGCCGCGAGATTAATGTCCTGTGAATTACGTAATATCATAAAAACTTAAGCCGGTAAGGTACCTAAGCATTATGAAGATAATAGTCGAACGTACTTAGAAAAAGCCGCAAAAATGTTGATCCACCCACGATTTTTTTGAAAAGGAGCCTTGAACTCCGAAACTCCGTTCTCTTCCAGATTCAGGTCTCCGGCGATATTATCCGACAAGAATTTGAGAAGGCCTTAGACTCAGCCTACACAAATTCTTGTACTCAAGCAGAAAATACAAAAATATGTTATGGAATAACTAAGATTTTGAATTTGGAAACAAATTGAAAAGGGTTTTTTAGCAGCCAGTATACATAATATAAGTTTACATAATAGATCACCAGTATATACCTATTTATTATATAGATTAAAGATCGCACAAATAGAGTGTAACTTAAGAGGAAAGGGTACCTAAAGGGTTTTGTTTTTTAAATCTTAATTTCTATAATAATTAAAAACCAAAACATAGGGGCACAGTCATGACAGATTTAGGTTTTATGGCACAAAAATATATGTGCTAGAGTCAATATCCAGGGAGGAAACAGTCGACCACGTTTGTATGGAGAGAGAGCCGGTACCCTTTCACCTTAATGAAACTTACTAAAATCGTAATTTTAACCTGTATTAAGTATTAAAATATATAAAATGTAAACTAATTTTTAAGGAGATAAAGTTTCGATGTTTAAATTTTCGGATCTACTATTGATAATTCTTGTAAACAAAGAAATCTACAATATTTTTATTTTGACCTAGTTCGATGTAAATATTTACTAAACAAATCTCTATCTTATAACGTTACCAGTCACTGATTAATTAAGAAATCTAACAAATATTTGGCTCCAAGGCGTACCGGTTACTTAACTATCACGTGTGCAAAAAAATACTGAGCAGTCGTTCAACTTGATTGCACGTGAGTTAGAACCGTGAAAATATTCATAAGAACTATGCAATTGTTGTTACAAACTAGTCTTTGTCTTAAGTAAACAGACTAACTGCGCCCGACGGTTTTATTTGCGTAAGTCCGATCTGTTATAGTTCAGATGTTTACGCGTGAAAATGTAACAGACAGGCACAGACAGGAGTTACTTTCGCATTTATAATATTAGTTAAGATTAGGGATAAAGGTACCTAAATAAATAAATTTTGTAGAACATTCCACACAGCCCAATAGGCATATGGTGGATAGACAACGGATAGAATACTATAAATATTATCTTATTTCGTAAATATATACTTTATATACCTACATACAGACACTCAGAACAGATTGTTTGAGATAGGAATCGAACCTACAACCTTTTGCATCGCACAGAGCTTCAGAACTAGACAAATTACGTGGTTATAACAATTTTTATTACCTTTGTGTCAGTGGAGTTAATACACAACACAAAATCGTATTGCTGTATAATTGTAAAATGCTTTCACCTACGTAATTTCCAAGCCCGATTGGCTATACGAAATTTTAAAATTATTTAACAAGATATTGATATATATCTGATCTCATCAAAATCAGTTCAGCGATTCCTAAAATCGATCTCCGTTACGGGTATTGAACCTTGATCTCTCGAAGCAAACACCGTGAAATTACCGCGCAACTGAACAAAAACAAACCTTAACCCTTCAATGTCAATGTTAACTCAATAGATAAGTAACAAAAACAATAATAAATAAAGTTACATCTTGACTCCATTTACAATTGATTTACATCAGTAAGTACTAGGTACTATTCTTACTGTCTAAATTAGCTACTCATAACCTAAGCTACTTTTTTATTTTTCACTTGTCTAAATGAGATTTTTCCACTGATTTTCCACAAGAGTTACATAAAAAAATAGGTAGCCCATATTATTATTATTTCTGTTTTTTTTTCTAAGAAGAAGCAAATGATACACGACTACACTTGACACTAGACACTTGATGTACACATCGAGTGTCTACCTGTGTCCACCGCCGCGACATCAAAAATTGCTACAGTGTGGACGCTATCGATACTAGTGTCGACATTTGTGTCGAGTGTCAGTGTCGTCGTGTATCCAGTGGGGAGGTTGGGAGTCAACAAGTAGAATTTTGGAAAATCCTTTCTTATCGGAAGCCTACGTCATACAAAGAACACACACTCCAAGTTTCAGGTCTCTACGATCAGCGGTTTAGGCTGTGCGTAGATCCGTCAGTCAGTAATTCAGAATAAAGCATTTTATATGTATATAGAAGATAGAAAGTGTATTAAACTTACCTTATACAGTTCTCTGGGTCATTCTTACAGTCAGTGTTGCAACGAAACCGTTCCCACGCAAGCCACCCCATAGGTGGGGTCAAAGCTAACCCATTATCCAGTCCAGATATCCTCCCCAAGATACATAGCACCACACTAACTGTCCACCAAAAACACGATTTCCACGACGCCATCACTAATTCACTAATAA
The DNA here is from genome assembly GCA_907269075.1 of Idaea aversata. Taxonomy (NCBI): domain Eukaryota; kingdom Metazoa; phylum Arthropoda; class Insecta; order Lepidoptera; family Geometridae; genus Idaea; species Idaea aversata. The sequence continues at coordinate 6,900,783 of OU026103.1, forward strand.
ATCACAAGAGTATAAAATATTATCTTTTAAAACAGTCTAATAACATTTTATCCTAAACTTAGTTGTTTATCTTTCAACTGTCAACAGTGAAATGACATGTCCGAAGGAGGTCGGAGGCGAGGAGTTTCTATTCCGCGTTATCTGAAACAAAAGAGGTTGGTGTTAAGAAGGTTTTTATTAACTTAGTAGGTAAAAGAGGTTGGAACCACAAAGGTCTATGTTTAGTAACTAAAAAGGTTCGTCCTAATTAAAAAGGTTTGTATATATACCTTGGAACAAAAGAGGACAGTGTCAAAAAGGTTTTAATTATGTTCATTAACCAAAGAGGTCACCGTTAATAGTAGATTATGCTTTAAGGACATAAAGCAATGTCTTATTTTGTGGGTGGCATATTGAACCCCGAGTGTAAGGAGGGACTCTCGGGTTAACTCCCGAGCGCAGCGAGGTAGTTTAAAGTTAACTCCTGAGCGAAGCGAGGGAGTTAAGTAGAGTCCTGAGTGAAGCGAGGGGTTCAAGCCGCCCAAGACGAAGACATGCTTTATCCCGAGGTGCATACTCTACTTTTCATACCGTCAGTCCAATTTTTTTTTAATTCTTGTGGTGGCCAGTTCCCTATTTGAAAAAAAAATCCACTTAAAAAAAAATGGGGCAATTGCAATGAGATGGTAGCATGATGGTAAATATTTGGTAGGTATTATAGGCAAAACCTATTTGCTTAGACCTAACGTAACAATCAAAATAAAAAACATAAATCGTGGCCTGCTAGATTTTTGTAGACCAATCAAATTACTTATTATAAATAAAACCTATTTGCTGAGACCTTCAAAATTAAAACCAAGAGTTTTCACACGAATTTTAACGTTCCAAATTCAAATCACTTTATTCCCTTGGGAGTTTCATACAACATTATCTCCCTTGGGAATAAGGTCTTGCTTTAAGCTGAGGTTAATAGGGCTTTAATCCGTGAGCAAAGTGCTGCAGGTGTGAAAAATAGATATAGTAGGTCCGGTAAGTAGGTTAGGTAAGTTCAAGTTAGCGACGTGAAAACTTAGGTGAGCTAAGCCTTACGATGGAGAAACACTAAACATATTTTATCAAACTAGGAAGATATAGGTACTTAGTACGAGTATAAACAAACTTATCTCTTATTTACTAAAGTATGAAACTACCAATATTATTGTAATCAAATATCTATCTATTTATTATTTGCAATTGAGTAAACAGCTTGTAATATAAATTATGTATTTATTAATAAACACAATTTAAAGATAATTGAACAAATAGTGTATGAAATTTTAAATTACATATTTTATGCTGTTTAACATCTGCATAAAGGTCAGCGTAATTAAATTATCTATGCATACAAAGGGACGATACGGTCTTCAATCATTTTTTCTTAGTCATTTGTTTGTTACGATGACTGACAGATTCCTATAAGACCCTGAAGACTTATTTTAACTAAGCTCGTGAAATGTACAGGTGTTAAGGCACATTGGAGGATGGAGAAGGGTCCAAATAAGATAAATAAGAGCGCTACTAGTATTACCATGAGCTGTTAGAATGCTTATCCATCGACTCGTGTTTTATCTGCTAGCCTAGCATGAAGGCCAAAACACGATACGATAAAACGATATAACTACATCAACTCTCAAAATATGATAAATAAAGCCGCCATGTTGAATTTTTATCATAATTTTTATCGCAATTTATAATAAAAATTCAACATGGCGGCTTTATGTATCATATTTTGAGAGTTGATGTAGTTATATCGCGTGATATCGCTTTATCGTATCGTGTTTTGGTCTTCATGCTAGGCAGGCTGGGCATAGAATTGGTTAATGGTAGATTATAACTTTGGTAGATGGTAGTTAATGGTAGATAATAACTTCAAATTGTCTGTCAGCGATTGGGGGTCATTTTTCGTAAGTAGTATTTTGCGAGTTATGCGTTTTGCGTAAAGGTGGTGTTTAGCGTAGTTGGTGTTATGCCTCTAAAGGGTCAAAATGACATTGTTTTGTCGGCTTTCTTAGAGAAAAACTGCGAAATAAATGTTAGTTAATCCTTGGTAGTTGATAGAGGTTTGACCATTAGTGACTAGACCATCTACGAAGCAAACGATTGCCCCTAACATGTAAACTTTTACAAAGTAGAGTTTCGTACCACTATACTCTGTTTTTAGGTAGTATTTTTTGTTATAGCGGCAACAGAAATACATCATCTATACTTTCAACTGTCTATCTATCACGGTTCATGAGAACCGTGACAGACAGACGAATGGACAGTTGAGTCTTAGTAAAAGAGTCTCGTTTTTACCTTTCGGTACGGAACCCTAAAAGAACAAGTCCATTGTCAGTAGTGTGCGAGAGCACATAAATGACACAGTACCAGTAATTACAATGATAATCTAGAGGTCATCATATAACTCGACACATATTACGTTGATTGTAATACTACTTGACATAATAATATTATAATGATGTGAATACACGTCCATTAAGTCAGATGATGTTGGTACTTACTTACTTTAAGTAGGTAGTATCATCACTACAAAGTATAAAATAAAGTCACTTTTCACCGTATGTTCCTTGTCTCCCTATGTCCCTTTGTATGCTTAGATCTTTAAAACTACGCAACGGATTTTGATGCGGTTTTTAATAGATAGAGTGGTTAACGAGGAAGGTTTTTAGATATAATACATGCATAATACAGCCGTGCGAAGCCGGGGGGGGTTGCGCAGTTTTAAAGATCTAAGGACGGCGAAAAGTGACTTTATTTTTAACCGACTTCAAAAAAAGTAGGAGGTTCTCAATTCGGTTGTAAGTATTTTTTTTATACTATGTAGTGATAAAGGTATTGTTGTTTAGTGTGTAAGATCCTTGGGTAATGTGAGTACCAACTATGAAAATAAGGCTGTGATTAAAGCCTTAATTTAATACTAGTACATCTATATTTCATCAACGGGCAGACAAATAGCGCCATAATGAAAATGTACGAATGGACCTCATAATATATGTCGATGGCAACAGAAATACATATAATAAAAAAATCATAACCTAAACTACGTCTGTTTTACAGCTTTTTTAATAGCTTCCTAGATTTGTGCATAAAGCCAATCAGTGTCAAAGAATCTTCGCATCTTGGTAGTTCTTGTGTCACATGTTCACTTAATAGAGACATACAATGAAAATAATAAATTAAAAGAAACAATAATCATAACAAATTAACTTTAATTACTTTATAATTACACATCACGCGATGCCCTTTTACAATTTTCTTCTGATAACTTTTTTTAATTGAGTCAATTTGTTTGGAAATTAAATTGTAATGTCTTTTTATAATGATGAATAGGATATTTTAACGAAGAGCTAACTATGTGAAAATTGTATGTTCTCATTAGTTCCATTATGGCAATGTCACATGGGAATATTGCAACTATTTATTGGAAAGAAGTTCCTTATCGCGAGTAAAAGAAAAAAAAGTTTGAATGTTACGAAAACGTGAAACGAAAAACAGTAAGATAAACAAATTTCCCACATATATATTTATCTCCCACAAATATTAAAAGTAAGTATAAAAAAATGTCGTCTGTAAAATCGGTTTATCTACGGACGATAATTTTACATGATACCGTCATAAGAAAACGATGAAAATCTAAGATTTTTTTTGTTATTCCTATATATTATTTTTTCTTTCTGTTTTTTCCTTTATTTTTTTTCCCTATATATACCTAAGTCTTCTATTCGTCACTCGTCACCTAACACAAGCCCATATGAGCGATATTTTAATTAAACACTCTGTTTTCTAACGGGAACCGAAGCGTCATGGTCATGTTACCATGACGCATGACGTCACACAATATTATCGTGACATATTGTAAATGCAGGTGTTCCATCAATTTATTAGACATTATACTGCAAAAAAAGATAAAAGGACTTAAATCAAGATTCACTTATCTACCATGAAGCACTTATTGAAGCACTAGTTGTAAAACCTCAGAACAAACAGACAATCAGTGCTACACAATTAAATACGACTGGTAGATAATGAAACAATCATGATTTCATTGAAGTCTGTGTTAGTAAGATGTTATTAGAGTTTTTTCTGTAGATTTCATGATAAACTCCGTCACGATCACGTGTTTTACATAGTTGTTAATAAATAAATATGGGGTATATTTATTTATGTAATCTTGTTTTTTTATTTATGATGCGGAATATAGTAATATACCTATGGTTAGTTTTTGGTGGTTATCTTTTTGAAATTGACTACAGGTAAGAAAACCTCATGTTTTTTTGTGGCTACTTTTTATTCCAATACCTATAAGATCGAGACTTACGCAGTTGAAACTACGGGGCACAGCTAGTATATCACTTGCGGATAGTAAGGGCCACCTGCCACCTCAAAACTAAATATTTCGTACTAAATACTTAATACTTTTCAAAATATTTAGTTTTGAGAAGGTATAGAAGACTACTTATCTGATCTTTATCTGATGACCTGTTTAATAAATCTATAATATAAAAATGAATCGCAAAATGTGTTGGTAAGCGCATAACTCAACAACGCCTGGACCAATTTGGCCAATTCTTTTTTTGTTTTGTTTGTTATTGTCAGGAGAAGGTTCTTATGAAAGAAAATATTAAGAAAATTGCGTAGAAAATTATTACGCGGGTGAAACCGCGGGGCGCAGCTAGTATATAATAAATATTTGCTTAATTTTGTCAATCTGAAAAAGAATTCATTTGTTTATTTTCTTGTTATTTTGTCACTAATATCACACAAAAAAATGGTTGTTTGTAGTTTACGGTTTACATGATGTACGTGACGCCATAATAACTCTTTGTATCGATGACATTATTATTTTGTATACTTTAATACTTTGCTATGGTTACCTTGTCAATAACGGTAACGTGACATGACGTCACACTTTTTTGTGAGTTTCGATTTATAAGACGTTTCACGTCAAAACCTTAGCTATCCTCAGGTACCTTCACTATCACTACATAGTATAAAACCTAAACAAAGTCGCTTCCCGCTGTCTCTCCATATGTATGCTTAGATCTTTAAAACCACGCAACGGATTTTGATGCGTTTATTTGAATAGATAGAGTGATTTAAGAGGAAGGTTTTGCGGGCAACAGCTAGTGCTTAAGAGGAAAGGGTACCGGGGGCTTTCTCCATACAAACTATTACAAACGTAGTCGACTGTTTTCTCCCTGGATAATGACACTAGAGCAAATATTTTATGTAACACTATTTTTTCTTTTTCTGAAAATGAAAAAAACCAAAACATAGGGGCATAGTCATGGCAGTTATAGGTTTTAAGGCACAAAAATATTTGTGCTAGTGTCATTATCTAGGAAGGAAACAGTTGACTACGTTTGTATGGAGAGAGCGCAGGTACCCTTTCACCTTAATAAAGCTTTATTGTAAAACATAATTACAGTTACTAATTCGTTGAAATAATTCGTGTAGTGTGCAACACGATTGCAAGATGTAATTACGAGGGCGCCTTGTGTTGAATGTTGCATCATGTAATCGCTCTGTTTGCATGTTTCCGTCAACTTTGCATGCAATATATTACAATAGTGTTAGCTTTGATTTGATGAACAAGGTTGGAGATGAGATGGCAGGTTCGTAATTAGTTCTATTTACATGACAACATCGGGCTATAACACTTCTCTCATTACTTGTACCAATCTACTATACAAGATCTGTTCACTCACGAAGGCGCGCCCCTCCAGGGTAAATTTTCTCGGTATGCATTAAAATGAGTGTCGCACGTGCTAACAAGATGTCTTAATGTGTGTGTGAAGACTATCAGTAGAGACAACATACATCAGATATAAAATTATATATAGACTTTATACAGATTATGTTTACAACAACATTCATAAGGTGTGGAGGGGCGCGCCTTCGTGAGTGAACAGATCTGATTTGTTTTTTTCTGGGGAAAAACGCATATAACCCGTAACATCGACTCCTGTGCAACTTGGTGATAGAAGTCTTCGTACTACCGCTTCAACATGTACTGCTGCCAGGACTGTGTGAGACCAGCCGGTAACATCTTGAGGGTGTAGAAAAAATTGGAACTAACACGTTTGTAACGAAGTCCCTTTACGTTTTATTTTATAAATAGGTATGTTTGTATACAGGGTTATTGGAAATTATACTAGCAAGCCGTTGAGGGTGTGCACCTTAACAAACAACTTTTGTTCTACGACTTTTGGAAATTCGAACATTTTTTTGAAAATTTTGAGGTTAGGTTTATCTGAAAATCAGCTGTTTCTTACACGGAGAGGTCATTAACCTTAAAATTTTACTTATTTTTTTAGTTTTATCTACTGTTCCTAGTCTGAATGTCCTTTGTTTTAAAAAATCAGCTGTTTTTCGAATTTACATAACCTCCAAATTTTCATATTTTTTTTAATTTCCAAAAGTCGTAGAACAAAGGTTGTTTGTTAAGGTGCACAGAAGTGGCCCTCAACGGCTTGCTAGTATAATTTAATAATCCAATAACCCTGTATAGTCTCTCTTACACTTTTTCGTTTTACGTTTTTCTCGGCTAGGTCCCCTCGCCAACCCGTGATAAGGAAACTCGATCCAAAAAAAACATAAATATACGCAATCGGTCTGATTTTTTTTGTCAATGTGCAAGCTTTGCTTTGAAGTTACTAAGGACACTTGAAAGACTTACTTGACACTGCATTTATATACAAATTGTGCAAAATAAAAATTAAAAAAATAACTAATAGTTTTATTAGAAAAATTCTCAATACAAACAGTACAATCAAAACAAAAAGTGTTACGGAAATAAAACACATAACTTTGTTATACTGCATTACACACTCATTAAAAGTCATAAAATAATGACTCATTATTTCGTAACTGATATGCATATTTGCATATCCTCTGCCATTTACCTATTAAAACATTGTTCACGGTATCCGATATGCAGTGTACAATGAATAATTGAAGATCAAACAGATTACAAACTTTTCTATCAGGCGATAACTACCAAACTATAAAAAATTGCATCATCTTGTGGTTCCCGATTCAGTCAGAATATTGAAATAAAAAGTAGCTTATATTACTCCCTATGAATTAATCTATCTTCATACCAAATTTCATCAAAATCGGTCCAGTAGTTTCGGTGCCTATTGAATGGAAACAAACAAAGTTGGGAGCCCCGCAGTCGCATATTATAGTATTTTACATTTTAATGGATTAGAATGGAAAAAGTAGAATAAAATCCATCAATGGGTTAGAGTGGAAATAAAGTAGAAACAAATCTATCGAAGAATTATAGAGTGGAGCAAAAAGTAGAAACAGATTAGTGTGAAACAGAGCAATCTGACATTCCCCATCTTCCTAAATTTGCCTTGACCCTGCAGCGACCAACCTGGATCTTTATCTATCCTATCCATTTCAAATAATACTTTCAAATATTTGAAATTTTGACCTCTGTGAGCGTGATCACATGACAAAAAACACCATGAGTTTCTTGTGCCTCCTTCTCATTGGTGTGCACTTCTTCACACAAGACATCCTAATTTAGTTTTTATGACGTTTCTGTGATCTGTGTACAAATGTATGCATCCAAAGATGATCCAAAGGAATAAAAAATGTTGACTTTGACTTTATCCTACTTCCTATCCCTACTAATATATGAAAGTTTGTGTGTGTGTGGTTGTTTGCCAAAACTACTTAACCGATTAAAATGAAATTCGTTATGTAGATAGCTGGAGACCTGAATTAAGGCTACTTTTTATCCCGATATTTCCACGGGATCGGGACTTACGAGACACCTAAGACACACACATCCACACCCACACACATTGGGACATCCTAAGGTTGCCTGGAAGAAATCGATTTAAGCGATAAGGTCGCCTGTTTGTACAATTTCATAGTTAATAAGCTTTCTCGTCATATTTGTTATATTTAATGTTTTGTGTGTTGTACAAATAAAGTGTTTATCTATTTATCTATCTATCTACAAGGGTGAATCCGCAGAGCGCAGGTATTAGTCTTTTCATTTAGCTCTGTCGCTCGATAGAAAAGTCTTTACTCTATTTCCACCTTAATGCTCATAACATAACGAACTGAAATTGCTTTAAGTGCTACAGAATGGACAAAACGCCATTTATTAGATCGTAATAGCATCAGTAATACTGTAGTTAGTGCACTTGGTCGTTAAATTACGTAATTCAAGTGTTTATTAGAGCTTTATGGTTATAGAATTAGTTTTTTTTGTTTTACTTTATGGACAATCAGTCTGACTAAGAAGAGCATAGAAAATAAATTGAACTAATTAAGCTAATAATCTCTGAGTGAAATGTTGTACGATATATATTCCTTTCTTTGTTAATTTTTATTAATTTCAATAGTTATTCGTCAAGTAGATACTTCTGTATTTTATGCGATGCGTCTAAGCGTTTAGCAATATATATGCGGAGACTTGTAAATGGTTTTTTAGTTAGTAAGGTTGATTTATATGTTTGTGATTATTGCTGTTTGTCTTCCGAATAAAATAAAATAAATAAATAAATACTTAATCCCCCTTATTCCAAAAAGGGGGTTAGGGAAAGTCCGAGATGTGAATTTTAACCTTGGATTTAGACACAGATCTACTCGTGAACTAAAGTGTATCCCTATAGATTATTTAAGGAACTAATAGTCTAAACACTATCCCTATAAATTACATAGGGATAGTGTTTAAGACTATAGTTCACGAGTAAATCTGTATCTAAATCTAAGGTTTAAATCCACATCTCGGGCTATACTTAAACCTCGTTTTGGAAAAAGGGGGTATAGGTTTAAGTCCAAAGTTTTATTCAAAGTCGTAACTTTGGGCTTTATCTACATATTTTTGGGCCTACCAACGGAAGACGCCATGGTAGACTACCCGGCAGACCCCGACGAAGGTGGCGAGATGACCTGAACTTTCTGGCAGAATGGCAATCCGTCGCACAAATCGCGAAAAATGAATAAAATCCTAACACAGCTTAAGCCAATCAAGCTAAAAAAAATAGAGTCAAAATTAAACTTAAGATTGTCTGAGTGTCAGATGAGCGATATGGTGTCAAAATCAGAAAATCGCGAAGCATTTTTAAAGTATGCTAAAGAAATATGTATAGTAGTAAATAAAAGAAATAAGTAGGAACAAACAATAATTATATAATAGATATATAAAAGATGTTTGTGTATATAAAATAAGGAAATATAATAAGTATAAGCGATATAAAAAAAAAAAAAAAAAAAAAAAAAAAAACAAGCTAAAAAGCGTCCGCTAAGAAAGGATTTTGCAAAATTCAACTTTATTTATAGGTACAGTCAGAAAAGGGTAACAGGTGCATATTTTAAAGTTTTATTTTTTTATATAACTGTTCCGAAATTGTTAATTATTCTGATAGATATCACTTGAGCTTTCGAAGTGTTAGTTATTTCACGCAGAATAACCAAAAATGATTGAACCGGCATTAACAAAATTCTTACTTTCAAATATGTACGGTCGGCTGCATAATTGGTGACCCACCGTAGAGCTCTAAAACGGGTGTTATAAGAATGTTTTCAACACAAGCAAGATTCTAGCTACCTGCTTTAGTTGAAGTTTAAAGTCTTCTAACTCATCAATTAATCAAACAAGAATTATTAGAATGAAAACATTCCAATAATAGTAATTTTCGAACTCTACCGGGGGCTGCAATTATGCAGCCGACTGTACCTGCTACCCTCAGCCCCCCTAACTGTACAAAAAAGTTTATTTTTAAATGCGTAGGTTTATTCAGTAAAGCGCTACCCATAATAGAGATTCTACAGATAGAGTTTAACTTATTAACCTCATTTTCCTACTCCATATAATCGTCTTTATTCATCACCTTCTTAGACGCTTAGTAATAAAAACCGGCCAAATGCGAGTTGGAGTAGCGCACGAAAGGTTCCGTACAATTATATTCTGTTTTTATTTGCTAACTCAGTTCGCACATTCTTTTATTTTAATTCAATCTTTTTTTTCTTTTATTTGTATTTTATGGTCTCTATCAACTTCAGATCAATAAAAATTAACTTTAATTATGTCATGGACTGTACATGTTCTGTCCAGTTGCTAATCTGGCCAGCTGCGATACTGTCCAGTTGAGAATCTGTCCAGCTGCGAATCTGTCCAGCTGAGAATCTGTCCAGTTGAGAATCCGTCCAGTTGCGATGGAGGGGCACAATGGTCACCATGCGAGACTGCCAAACACAGGGTTGCGGGTTCGATTCCCGCCTCAGACGAGTATTTATGTTTAGATACTTGTCTGGGGTCTGGTTGTTTCTATGTATTATAAGTATCCGTTGTCTAGCACCCATAACACAAGTCTAGTTACTTAGCTTGGGGCTAGATGGCGAGGTGTGGAATGTCCTGTAATATTTATTTATTTATTGCTGTTATAGCTGCAACAGAAATACATCATCTTTGAAAATTTCAATTTAGCTATCACGTTTCATTAGATACAGCCTGGTGACAGACAGACAGTTGATTCTTAGTAAAAGGGTCCCGTTTTAACCCTTTGAGTACGGAACCCTAAAAAAACACGTGATCACAAATAAAATGCAAATCGTAACAATTAAGAATTCACGTGTTGTTATATATACCTACCTACCTCTACATGTCCGTTATTTGCGTAACTTTTACATAAGAAACTAGACTACGAGTACAAGTACTTACTTGGCCGTTGCAAGTTTTATAGTAATGCACAGTACTGGCAAGTATAAAAGTGTTAAGTACTTACTAATATTTGAGTTAAAAAAACAATTTAAAAAAATACACATAGGTAGGTACAGTCTGCTGCATAATTGCAGCACCCGGTAGAGTTCGAAAATTACTATTATATTTTGATATTTTGATAGATTTGCAACGTTTGATTAATTGATGAGTTAGAAGATTTTAAACTTCACCTAAAGCAGGTGCCTAGGATATTGTTTGTGTTGAAAACATTCTTATAACAGCCGTTTTAGAGTTTTACGGTGGGTCTGCAATTATGCAGCCGACCGTACATACAGGTCGAATAATTTAATTCGTCCTTGAAGTAATTATTAAAATACGGAGGAAAACAAAAGTTTGTGTTTGGGTTTTAAATTTAATGTCAAAATTACTAAGGTGCATAGCCACAACTTTGGTCTGGGACCAAAAAAGAAGTAAGTACATTACAAAGTTATCTATCAATAAATATTAACAACAGCAGTTCCTTTTTTGAAATCGCAACAAAGCTGATTGGTCACTACGTTTTACTTAAATTCTTGACACGACTAACCGATGAACTAAATCCTGATATGTGGCCGCAGTAATTTTGTGAATCGTCTAATCTTACGACAATTCCGTCGGATGTAGCTAATCCAACCCCTTCGTTGAAAGATAAAATCCTTCTTACAAAGGGGTTGAATTAACAACATCGATTTCACGTTTCACGTCAAAACATTTCTTGACACTGGCTCTACCTGTGCCAAAGTCATGCAAGGCTTTTAAAAAGTTCTAACACCGTTTACTTAACAAGCATAATTAAAACCGGAAATCAATATTCAAATTCAAATCCGTTGTTCTTTAATTAACCGTTATTTATGGGACATGTAATAAAAACGCAAGTGTACTTATATACAGTCATTTTACAGCAGTAAATTGTATGCGACCGGATGCAGTGACTTAACTGACTGTTGCAACAATCAGTTAACCTGTTATTAATAATTTGCGACCTTTGAAGCAGTGTATCCGTTTGTTGGTAATAGATACCTTGATAACTTACAGTTTAACAATCTAATAATTTAGTAAAAGAAGCATCAAGGAAATAGTCATACTTTACATTTTTGTTCTTGATAAAATGGCGCTGAAATTCGGTAATTTTACGTGGTTTTACAGTGGTAATGATGAAATATTAAATATGTTGCAATGGATAGAAATAGGTTTAAAGTAAATAAGTAGATAATTTTTTTGGAATCAAGTGTCAAATATTTATATTTTGAAAAATAAATTTGCGTTTTGTTGTCTGTTGATTACAAGACATTAAATGCAATTAAATTGTAAGAGGTTTTTAATTAGCCAATTATTCATTTAACAAACTCAAGCAAGTCAACTTTCTTTTCTTGACTGTAAGAACTATATATAGGTACATATCAGAACCTATAATAGCGAAAGGTTCTACAAATCAATACAATTTTTTTTCTTAACTTTTCTTTTTTTTTGTTCTGTTAATTGGGACCTTTTTGCATGAGGCTTGCCAAGCACCTAACTACCCTCTCAGCTTAGTCTACCATGTCCAGAGGAGAGATCTTGTCAATACTTCTGGAGCCAACTGAGCCGCGGGTTTCATCACGTTTTCCTTCACCGTAAGAGCAATGACAATTAGCGCCCATATTTTTTTCTTAAGAAAAAGGTTACCGTTGCCTAGCACCCTTAACACAAGTCTAGTTACTAGTCTAGCTTGGGGCTAGATGGCGATGTGTGGAATATCCTGCAATATTTATTTATATGCGCGTAACTGTACCTATCTGCTTAATATACATATAACACTATATTTAAGTAGCTATGGAATATAGGTCGCTCAAACCGGTCGGTCACTACTTTCTGATTTGGACTTCGCATAGTCATGATTTACCTTTGCAAATGCAAGTATGTAAGTAAATGTTGAGCGGTCAAACGAAAGGATGTTGGCCAGAGTAAGATAAGGTTAAATTGGGACAGAATTTAGTAGACATTTGTTATTTTCCCTTGCTAATTCGGTGACTACAGTTGTAAAGATTTTGTTGAAAAAAGGTATAACAATATTAATCCATTATTTTTTGCCATAAATCATACTTTTTACAAATATTATTTTTTTATTACAAGAAACGAAGCACTGCGGCCATGACTATGGACTATCACGACATGTTTCATAACTGCAGTACATTTTACCGAGAAAAAAATATAAAAGTTTCATGAAGTGAGCCCTCAAAATAGTGAAAATTTTAAACTATCATATCGAACTCAATTTGATCATAGTCATTTAAAGGCAGTACTTACTGTTCCACTGTAAACACTCGAAAAGATGGATTTGTATAGATAAAAATGTTATTACTATACAACATAATTATCTTTTGCAATAGATAAACAGACCGATAAATTTGCCCAATTATTATCTTTAATCCAACGAAATTAAATAATAGTTCGTTATTTCGATCCAAATAATATTTAAAAGCTACTAGGTGTCCCGGCAAACGTTATTTCACCATGTAAAAAAAAATAAAGAAAAAAAATATAAATGTTGTTCGATTCTCAGACCTAACGAATATACTTACACAAAAAGTTTCATACAAATCGGTTCAGCCGTTTAGGTGGAGTTTGTTAACTAACACCACAACACGATAATTGTATTCTTAATATATATAAATCTCGTGTCACAATGTTTGTCCTCAATGGACTCCTAAACCACTTAACCGATTATAATAAAATTTGCACACCATGTGCAGTTCGATCCAACTTGAGAGATAGGATAGCTTACATCCCGATATTCCCACGGGATCGGGAGTTACGCGGGTGAAACCGCGTAGGGCAGCTAGTATATAATATAGATTTGTTAATGTATATTGTTACCTATTCACGTAAAAAAGGATCATGAGCTAATCCAGAACCACCAAGTCAGTAACCTGATATTTTGTGATAACTGATGTTTTTACTTCCGCGCCTTTAATATACTTTATTACAGCTTTTAAGTGTTAAAAGAGCACTAATAAGGTATTTTTATCTGAAATATCAATCGTATAAGTAAGTTAGAACTTAACTAAACGTGAAGCTATGTAAGATGAACGATTATATCTAAAATCTGCATTGTTGAAACGTGAAACGCTTACTTAAAGCCCATATCAATTTAATCTAGAGTTAAATACAGCTTTATTAAACGTAAACATGCGCGGTTTGTTGAAAACTCAAGATGTTTACTAGTGTCATTACGATAGGCCATCTTGACTTAAAACGCCCTTAAAGAATGTTAAGTTGTTGTTAAAATGTTTATAACAACGTCACAGAGTTATAAAATTCCATTTAGTCACTGAGTTACTACGTTCCACTGAAGATCACAAAACGGAAAAAAAGTTTGCAATGGCTGAAATCTTGGGGTGTGATTTGATTTAATAAAAACATTTTTTTGACTTTGTAGTGGGTTTGTTAATATGTTGTTGATTGTAACAAAACTCCTTTGGAAGGAAGTAAAAACTCGGAGTTAAAACGATGTTTTAAAACTTTCTACAATTAATTTTAGTAAGTATTTAAACTGAACATCATTAGGTAAGTTTAGTAAAAAATGAGTAAATTTTGTTGGTTTTGCTGTACTTCTCCATCCAATGGTTTTGTGGAAGGAAACGCTTTTAACGATATGGCCGCCCACTTTACTTATGTATGATAATTTTCTATGTTTTGTGTGTTGTGCAAATAAAGCGTTTATCTAACTATCTATCTCAAATCTGTATATGATAGATAAATTCCACAGTACTTTCGTATCAGTAAAATTATGCCTTAATTAATACCTATTATAGCTAATTAGGATATAATCTAAACATTGCATTGTGTCCACTCCATTGTATAAAGTCAGTTCAATGACAATGTATCGTGATGATTAGTGTGTCCCATCTGCTTATCTACGACGAAGAAAGCACTTATTTCCAGCTAATATAGGGCTGTCAGCCACTTTAACCACTGGGTTTTTATGTGAGAAAAGTATCACGTTACAAATTCAGTTCTTGCAATTCACGAGTGACCAATCTGTATAGTGTCAATCGCTACTGACCACTCCATCGGGTACACACGCTGACGTACATGTGTAATGTGTATTTACGATTACAATTACAAACAAAGGCCGACCGCACTCGTGAATTGCAAAAACTGTATAAACCGTAACATGACTTTTTCGTGACATCTGTAATGGAATAAGCAGGTAGTCCACATATAATGTTCAAAGGAAACATTGTTCATACTCATAAACATAAAATTCGAAGTCCTGATTGACTGAAATGCCAACGCACAGTTCAAGCTCAAGTTTATGTTTTTTTAATAGATAGAGTGATTAAAGAGGAAGATATTTAGATATAATACATGCATAATACAGCCGTCGCTAGTTATATTATATGTGCATAACTATTATGACTGTTCATAACGTCACTTTTTACCCTATTACCAACAAAATACAAGAATTATATTCCTAAGACTTGCTGTATGCTATACCTACTGTATTTTGTAAATCAATTATCTGAATCTGAACAGTAAAATATATGTAATTTTTTTTTCTAAGTAGTGTCAACCCTACCGCATTAACACGGTTAACAATGTCGTGCAATGCCAACGAATAAAATCGAAAGTGGCGGAGAAAACAATACAGAGTTCGTTGTTTGTGTGACGTGACGTAATAACTTTGTTATAGAACTATTATGAGACTTATAGGAACCAATGGTACCATTATCCGACTTTTAGATCTAATAGGGGGCTCTTAAATAAATTGTATATCACTTATATTGCGTAACTTTAAAATGGAAATACTTTTTTGCTTTTTTTTCTGAACTAGTTCCGAACAGCTCAATAGATGGCGTGCTTTAGAAACGCCATAATCTTTGGTAAAGAGAATGCGGAAAAGATAAATTATAATAAGTATCACTTAGAATTTTATACATTACCGAATGGATTATTACTAGGTATTTGCTAGAGGTGGTTTTCCTTAAAAATATCTTTAAGTTTTGTCGCCATGCCGTATATGTTATCGAGTCTTGATCAGCGGGCAAGATAAAAACCAATTTCATTACAGGTAAAAAATTAAAAAGAAAGGTTCAGACCTTTCTTGTAAAAAGAAAGGTCTAGGAAATCCTACTTCAAAGTGAAGGAAATGTATAAATAATGTCTCCATTTCCCCGTCAAACATAAAGTAAATCTAAAAGACTTGTCACTATAAAAACTTTTACGATTTAATAAAGACTACCATTTGATTCCTTTACTTACCTTAATGTGGGAATACCTTTGTTTTTCCACTTTTTTGTTAGAACAAAACATTTTACGTAATGAATACTTAGACTCTCAGTTTCTAGTGTAAATTAGTGTTAATAAGTGTTAGTCATTGATGAAAGTTATCTAAAAATGAATTATAGAGCTCGGCATGCTTTGTAATGTCGAATACAAGTTAATTAAGCTAAGTATCAGAAAAACAAACATAGTTGCGCTAATAAATTTCGGTTTATTTGATTAAAAAAATCTTGTGATGAAACTCACAGCTTATTTGGCTCGAGACGTATTACGAGTAATAACTTCTTGACATTATCGACGAAGCTAAAAGGGTGATATAATAGGTACCTAGACAAGTAACCTTAGTAATTAATAAATTAAAATTGGTACCCACTAATTAAAAAAAAACGTGTGGCACTCGGGGACTGCCGCGGTAAAGCTATTGCTATATCGAGAATAATTTCTTGTCTTAGTAAATGTCCTTATAAAATAATAAAAAAAAAATAAGTATATAAAAAAAAAAATAGTCGTCCGACATTTGTCGTCCGTCAATAGTCGTCCGTTAATAATCGTCCGTCATTTGTCGGGGGTCTTAGGTGTTTTCGTTACGGAATTTCTTGATTCTCCCCCCAAGGCCCGCGATTAAATCTATGCAATAGCTTAAAATTAAAAGAATCAGAGCTTAATTATACATCACACAATCTACCGAGCTTTCTGCCGATTTGCATTCTAATCTTTAACAACTTTTAATAAAATGAAATGTCCGTAGTCTCCCCACAATTTTTACCTATTTATGTAAATGCCTTAGTAAAATGTTTACAAAATAAACGTTGCAATAATTGAATCATATTTACGACTTAACATTACTCATACCAATGCAAATTTTCTAAATGAAACAATGAAACTTTCACACGTTCTGAGTTTAGTGTTTACCCACTGTTTAGTATAATTTGCATATAGCAAACAAGTCTGGAAAATGTCTAGTAATGATTCATTAGAAATTTAAACAAAAAGTCTTAAAACCCTATATGAGGCTAATAAGCTGAATAAAATGCCTATTAAACCTTTATAGCACTTAACTGGCATTTTGGAAACTCTGTTAATAGTGTTATAACAAAAAAGTTCGTAATCAGTTAAAGTAAATTCATGTCACCTTTATACAACTAATCGACACTTAAACCTTTATACAACTATAATATTATCATTTTGAAAACTTTACAAAAATATATCAATAAAAATGTTTAATGATTGTTAAACTCATACATTTTTTACAGAGTTACAATTTTCGCGGGTCTTAAAAAAATATACGCGATTAAAACCTGGAAAAATAGTTACTATAAATGTCAAGAGAATCAATAAAATGTCAACAATCGAATCTAATGAAATATCTAAATTATTTCGGATTTAAATAAATTAAGAGAAATATTATATGCCGGACTGCCAAACACAGGGTTGCGGGTTCGATTCCCACCTCAGACAAGTATTTATGCTTAGATATTTCTCTGTGGTCTGGTTGTGTCTATGTAATATAAGTATATATTTACAAAATAAAAGTATATAAGTAGTATATCCGTTGTCTTGCACCCATTTCCATTACACAAGTCTTGTTACTTAGCTTGGGGCTACATGGCGATGTATTGAATGTCCTGCAATATTTAGGTATTTATTTATTTAGGTACCTATTTAGAAATAAGTAGTTGAAATCGATATGTAAAAGTTTTGCGTGTAAATTCATAGTAAAAGCACTATCAGTGTCATGCGAAATGTGTATTATAGTTTTTATCACAATAACTGATATAAGTTGGTTATAATCCTGTAATCGAGAGTGATTAATTGAATTATTCGGAATGAGAAATCTTTGAGAGTAATGTCTTATGAAAGATAGAAACAGAAATGTTGAAAAAACATTGGTATTTTTATCTGTCACTGGTACTATTGCTATGTTATTGCACTTTCAAATGAATTTAAATAACTTGGGTAATTTTAATTTGATTATTTTAAGCATAGACTTTAAGTATCTTTTTAATTATTTATTTTTAAGCTATTGCATTGCTTTTATCGCGGGCTTTGAGCGCGGCGACCGAATCAAGAAGTTACGTAACGAAAATAAAACCTAACACCCCCACTCCGCCTACCATTATAGCTTGGCCGAGCTTTTTATTTTTTGATTTGTGTTTCATATGATGTTGAATTTGTAATAATGGAATTTTGTTTATGAATGAAATTTATAAAAATTATACTATAGCAATTGTTAATCGTTATTTTTAAAAAATCGAAGTATTATAGTTTCCCTGTTTGTTTTCAATTCGAATTGAAACTATTTTTAGTAAAATAGTAAAAGTACTAACTAAGTTAGTACCAAGGTAAATCTAACCCTGTTAAGAGTTATCAGCTCATAATTTTTTTATATTAACCTTGGAAAGATGTTAGGGAGGCCTTTGCCCAGCAGTGGGACGATATAGGCTAACAAAAAGAAAAAAAACCTTTAAGTTTACATAGAATTAATTCAATGACAATACATATTTTGCAGATTATGTTAACAGGTCAGTGGTCAATCGGCCTACTCTTAAGATTCTTAAACACTTCCGATGACTTAACAATCCGGTCAGTGAATGTGATACGCATTTTTTACAAGGACGGCTTTAAAACTCAGTCTATTTTCGCAAATAAAATTTTCAACCTCATCCAAATGTATCAAAACATTTGCATACTTACCTAAGACGCCCGCGTGCGTTGTTTAAAACCTCTCATAATTCATACCATCCAACCACGCACGATATTTTATTTAAATCGCTGCATGTTTATAGTGAATATTTCGAGATACTACCTTAATCTGCCAGTCATTAGTATACTAACAAGGTACAGTCGGAATACCAATTAGCTGAACCCCACGTCACACAGAGCCACAGAGCTCACTCGCACATCTGTAAGGTTGTAAAGTAATGTTACCTGATTCTGTTTTTTTTTCTAACAATATTCTATACACATTGGTATCCCGACTGTACCTTCGTAAACGGCTGTCAGTTGACGAAATGTACATTATAACGATATCGAATGAATTATTTCACACATCTGCCTTGAATATGACAATAACAATTGACATATTGTGTAACAATCGCTACGGTTGTAATTTAGACATTCACGCAATATTTGAAGTTCACGCTCTCTTAGTTGTAAAATTATGTATCAGATGCCAAGCTTCTTATGACTGAGTAGGTACCAACAAACACCTACTGCTGTTATGTATAGTCATAGATATACAAAATATGCCAGAAATAGACTGGACAACAAAAAGATTGTCGTAAAACTAGAGGAAAAAAGCTATTGCATCGTGCGAGCTTCGTACAGTCGTACCATATACATACACGTAAAGCGAACGCTCGGCCGAGCTACATGGTAGGCGGAGTGGGGGGTGTTAGGTTTTATTTTCGTTACGGAATTTCTTGATTCGGTCGCCGCGCTCAAAGCCCGCGATAAAAGCTACGCAATAGCTTAAAAAACAAGAATCCCTACCAGTGCGGATCACTATGCAATGCCAGTAGGGATTTATGGAGCAGAACGTTCCATACCCTATATCCCACCGGTAGCAATAATTGGAAAAAAACTCCTGCAAGTACCTATTCCGACTCAGTTGGCACAGTTGGCCCTGCGTTTGGCAGTTCGGGACATGGTGACCCATACCCCGCACTGCCAAACGCAGGGTTACGGGTTCGATTCCCGCCTCAGACAAGTATTAAAAAAAAAAGGTCATTAAGTTACTTAACTTTGGGCTAGATGGCTATGTGTGGAATTTCCTGAAATCTTTATTTATTTATTATTATTTATTTATGTATGGGACAGGGGGAACGAATTTAGTCTTATGTGACGTTTGTGTTAGCGCAAAGGTGTCTGCGTTGCGCAGAAAATAAAAACAACGCCAAAGTTTTCGTATAAATATCATAATGTCTTCTCTATTAAAATTTAAACCTCTCTGATATAAGTATAATAATAATAAATCTACTTAAGTGGCTGTTACGGTTGGATACCTAGACAATAGTAACAAAAGTAAAGTTACCAAATTCTTAAGCGCTTTATTAAATTAACAGCTTTTTTGCCATTTAATAAAGACAAAACTTAACAGATAACAATCGAAACCTGTCGAATGTCAATCAAGTAACAATAGAGTATTGTATTATATACAATTATACAACTTTATCATGTTGTTGCAATAAAATTCGTAAGCTCCAGCTGTTTTCTCATTTATTTGAACATGACCTTGCTTTGTTAATTCAACCTTCTTGTACGATTAATAAGTCAGATTTGCTCCACTTTTCAATTAATATATTATTAAATTTAATGACATCAGTAAAGGTTAGAGTGAATGAGTTGAGATTGTGTATGGTTTTTAGGGTTCCGTATATACCCAAAGGCTAAAAACGGGACCCTATTATTAAGACTTCACTGTCCTGGGGCCTTATTCTGCTATTTTGCATTAATGGATTAACCATTGTCATTATGTCGAGACTCTATTGATATTATATCGAGATTGTGACTTTATTTGGTATTCTGCTTAAGTTTGAATAACATCGCAATAGAATCGCTATGGAGTCTCAATGGAATGGTAATAGATACGTCGCTAGTGTTGCCTAGCAATATGGTATATATTGATAAGCGATATACCGTTTTGACAACTATCGAGATTCCATCGAGCCACGATTCTAGAGCAGAATACCAAAGTGAGTCAGTGGTGCGTCAGTAATGTTTCGATAGAATAGTTATCATTATGAGAATACCAATTTGACATGTAATGTCATATTTTTGACATTAAATGTCTATTACAATTCTATCGACACTCTATTGAAACACAACTGTGCTATAATAGCAGACTTGGGTCCCTGTCAGTTTGTCTCTCTGTCTGTCAGTCACCAGGCTGTATCTCATGAACCATGATAGTAAGACAGTTGAAATTTTGACACATAGGTAATGTTTTCTGCCGCTATAACTACAAATACTAAAATCAGATTTTTATTGTACGGAACCTTTCGTGCACTGTCGGACTCGCACTTGGCCGGTTTTATTTATTGTTAAGGCAAAGGTCGAATAAATCAGAACGATTAATTCTGAGTATTAATGACTTCTTTTGGTTTTTAACCGACTTCAAAAAAAGGAGAAGGTTCTCAATTCGGATGTATGTAAGTATTTTCTTTTTTTATAACCACTCACGTTGAACGATATGAAGAAATCCATGGCCTTAAAATGAAAAATAAATTTTAAATGGAAAATACTCGAAAAAAAACAGGATTTTATGTCTAAAATAAGTCAACTTTGAAGCAGCCATTTTGAGTGGTTAAGCACCTACATTTACAAACTCAATTCCGATTTGATTTGTCTAGTATGTTAGCACTCAATCAGCATAACAGTTAATTGCAACTAGTTAAGAAATCAAATGATTAATGCTAAGGGAACATCCTACACTTGGCCTTTGTACCAATGAAGCTATTTTTCATAGACATGACAGCAGCCTACTATAGTTTGCCCACACGAGAATTAAAACAATGAGAAGTGTAGATAATTTATAAATCATGTTTTTGAGTGTTTTAATAGGTATAGCAAACGATTTTTTTATAATCTATACTAATATTCTAGAGCTGAAGAGTTTGTTTGTTTGAGCGAATCTCAGGAACTACTGGTTTTAATTAAAAAAATATTTTTGTGTTGGATAGTCCATTTGTCGAGGAAGGCTATAGGCTATTTTATATTTCGATATTCCCACGGGATCGGGAGTTACGCGGGTGAAACCGTGAAGCGCTGCTAATCTTATCTAAAAGTACTAATATTATAAAGAGGTAAAGTTTGTGAGGTTTGGGAATCTCCGAAACCAGTGGACCGATTTAGATGAAATTTTGCATAGAGTTAGTTTGAAGGTAGCCGAGTGTCATAGGCGCTATCATATTTTTATCCCGGAATTCCCACGGAATCGGGACCTACCGGGTGTCACCGTGGAACGCTACCTGCGTTCCACGGTGACACCCGGTCCTATAAAGATCCTAAATAAAATATATTCAATATACATATAAAGAACAGACAAATTTGGACTTCGACACGATCGGACGTGTTGTTTATTTAATTAATGTATTAAAAAAATTAATTACTTGCATAAATTGTGACCTAGACTTTCATACAGAATCTATCTAGGTCACTCGGATATAAGTTTTAACAATAATTATGTGTGGTGTGTTCCATTAATATAATAATGGATAGTCCCTTTAAGGAACGTAGCGCGTTAACGCGTCGTACCCCGCCGCCCACGCCTTCACGTGCGCCTGCGCCCAGACCACAGGAAGAGGACTCTCTAGGATTAGTGAGTACCTCTGAGATCCAAAGCTGGATGACCTCTATCGAGTCATGCCTAAATGAAGTGTGCGCTGTGGCATCCGAAGGAAAGTTGAACTCGGACCAAAAACTAAGGATCAACAATTTATGCCGCAAAGTGGGTCACGGGACATCTCAGCTGGCCGTCCAATATCAATCGCTGAAGACAAAGGCCATTACTACTCATGCTTCCCTACAAGCCCATAAAGAAAATCAGGACCTTTCGCAACGACTTCACGACCTCCAACAAGCACTTGAAGAGTCCTCTAAGACAGTATCCGCCAAAGTTTCCTTCGCCGACATGATAAAAAAAGGTACCAATGATTTTGTTCAGCCCAAAAACATAAGCTCTGTCGCAATTTATCCCACAGACAAAATGAAATC
Organism: Idaea aversata; assembly: GCA_907269075.1. Lineage (NCBI taxonomy): Eukaryota > Metazoa > Arthropoda > Insecta > Lepidoptera > Geometridae > Idaea > Idaea aversata. Next base: position 6,923,509 of record OU026103.1, read on the forward strand.
TAGCGAAGAGACAAAATCTTTGGTCCAAAATATTATCAAGCCAGGACAAATGAAATTACACGTTAGGGGTTTGCGTAAAACAAAAAACGGCGGCATCATCATCAGCACTGACACAAAGGACGATATTGAAAAATTAAAGCAGTCGCCGCAACTGACTACTTCTGGCCTTACCGTGGACGAGCCACATAAACGGAGACCTAGAATTGTTGTGATCGGGGTGCCCGCGTCCATGCAGGAATCGGACGTCTTTACTTGCATTTATCAACAAAACTTGGCTGATAAACTTCACGGTACAACTCTTGAGAATTTTTTGTCCTTGATTAAACTCAGTCACAAATCTGGTAAGAGAGACGCTGAGACCTGTAATTACGTGCTGGAAGTCCCGGCACAAATTCGCAAGACCCTAATAACCAACGACCGAGTCTTCGTAAATTGGTCCTCGTGCCCTGTGAGAGACTTTACACTCGTCACAAGGTGCTTTAGATGTCAGCAGTATGGACACGCAGCTAAAACATGCCGGGAGGAGGTCAACACCTGTGGACATTGTGGCGAAGTAGGTCACGGGATAAAGGACTGTAGGAAGACAGCTGAGACGCCAAGATGTGCCACCTGCCTACGATTCAAGAAGCCGTGTAGCCATAAAACTGGCGATCCTACCTGCCCAGCCAAAATACTTGCAGAAAATCGGCACATTAACTCTATAGATTATGTAGGCTCCTAGAACACCTTTTATTAACTCTAAACATAAGTAGTATTTTTAAGAATAATAATTGTCCTACTAACCTTAATTAGTAAATTACCAAGTAGATCTCAAACGCATACTTTTATTATATGTAAACAAATTTCGACGATTTATACAATAATTAATTGACACAGTTTTTTCCTTTTATTCTGATGACGGCGCGGAAACTTGCATGTCGCATTTATTAAACAAAAATTCCGCAAGCTAATTTAAGAAATTCGATTAAGTAAATATTAGATTTTGCCTTTAAACACATTTTAAGCACATGGTTTTTGTTTCTAACTATTGTAAGGAAATACAAATATTTTTGCTAGTAATTAGTAATTTAATTAATTTTATAACTTAAAGTAAGTCCTTATTCGCCTGAGATACAGGAATCTCCTAGTTCAGGCATATGTGTTTTTATTGTTTTCTTGTATGTTTAGTCCTTAGTTTACTATGTAAAATATTTTTTTTTTTTTGATTAAATTTATTTATTTATTATTTATTTAAAGGTACAGACTGTATAAGGATTAAGGTCTAGGTAGGTTATGAACACCGATTTCGGGTAATCAAATTGCTACCATTATAAAACCTTTATACGTCAAAATGGTGATATAACTGTTTTATTTTAAACGTTATAGCACCACCTCGCGGTTTCACCCGCGTAAGTCCCGATTCCGTGGGAATATCAGGATAAAAAGTAGCCTATGTTACTCCCAATGAATCAATGTATCCTCATACCAAGTTTCATCAAAAACGGTCTAGTAGTTTCGGAGCCTATTCAATGCAAACAAACAATAAAATCTTTCCTCTTTATAATATTAGTATAGAAAAATATTTAGATTAAAAAAAAACTTGTTGTTTAATAATAACAATAAATCGTTTATTTCAGGTAACAGCCTTATAAATAAGTTCAGACCTATTATAAAATAGATACCTTATAGACTACATAAAGATAATATTATAATAAAAGTTAAGTTGTAGGGTTTTCTGTCATGTTTAAAAACATGTACCTACTTAACAAAATAGTAAACTAAGCCTTAGATTAAATAAATCTTGATACTTCAACGTATCTGCTATCAAACAAGACAAGTTTAGTAAAAGCTGTTCCGATTGATAACGCGAAGAAAGTTGATCTGTTGATCCGGAAGTAGCATTATGAATTCAAATATATTCATAGATTGGAATGTAATCGTAAGACTAATTAACTGTAGCGAGAACTGACCCAGACAATTTCTAAGGAGCCACTCCAATAAATCAATGTTGAATGAAAAATGTTGTCTCGTCCAATTCTGGAAGGCTTATAGCACATGAGTATAGGACTATAGTTCCATTATGACTTGAGAAATGGTGCTATAGAAGTGCAAACAAAAGTATAGAAAAAAATCGGATAGGCTGTAAATGCTGTAGTCGACAACTTTGTATGGAGAGAGCGCCGGTACCCTTTCACCTTAAGGACTAAGCCGCAATAGCGACATAAAAAGGTCTTGGTCAAACCAAAGAGTTCTCATCAATGCAACAACCTTAATAATCCAAAAAGGTCGCATTAGGAACATGCGTTACTAATTAGAACGTACGTATTTATGACGTAACATCTGTTACATTTAATTTTTGCAAGTGAGCTACGCCTCTGACCGATTCAAAAGGTCAATCCTGCCTGTCCTCAAATGGGGAAAACAGGAATCAAAATTTCTGCCCGTCCCAAACATGTTTACACGTCAATAAACCATAAAAAAAATACAATGAAATCTAAATCCCTCATTAGTTTGGGATGATCAGTTGGACTAGAGTTACTCAAAAGTATATGGATGACCCACTAACCCCACGAGCCCCTTAGTAGAGACGTAATTTTGCGTCTTACCTGCGCAAATAAAATAATTAATATCAATTTAAAAAGCCAAGGATCAACGCTAAACGACATTGTTTAGGTCGAATTAATGATCCTGGATCATCCACAACTAGCTTCAAAGACAAGACTATTATGTTTCACGTCTATTGTCAAGGCTGCCTGCAATTGCAAGAGGTACCAAGGTACAATCAACGTTCAAAAGTCCACCGGCACCGTAACGTTTACAATCCTGTGTAGCACTATTTGAGCATATAACAACGTAACCTGTAAATCGAACCCACGTCGTCGGTTGGTGTGGCGGCTTATACCACTCACACAACTAAATACATAGCTATAACATGTTGAAAATAATAATCACACAGAGTACTTTTAATTCAAGTATTTAAGTTTGTGTGTAACGTCTATTAGAAGAAGGTCGTAACGTAAGTCCAATACTTGTTGATAGAATTATGGTAGCAAACTGCTAGTGGACTTATGACGCGTACAGTACCTTAGTATCATGTTACTCGTTAGATTTATGTTTGACTGACGGTACTAATACAGTCTACCGTCTGCTTTGTATGAAATTATCATTTTTGGTAGACCCACTTAAACTCCTCGGTGTCCCTCTCTTCACCGTAATCCAGGAGGAAGTAGGAACTGTTTGGACATACAACTACTTCCCCCTGGGGAAGAACACAAGACCTAGACCAAGAATTGATAAAACCAACACGCAGTCGTACGTGGGCTTAAAATTTTTAATTTTGGTTGGCAAGGTTAAAGGTTTAAGTGGGATTGGGCCGGCAATGTCTCTAGACTAAATCTATAGTAATCTATACATCACTATCACTTCACTTCACTACACTACATAGTATAAAACAAAGTCGCTTTCCCTGTCCCTATTTCCCTTTGACTGCTTAAATCTTTAAAACTACGCAACGGATTTTGATGGGGTTTTTTTTAATAGATAGAGTGATTCAAGAGGAAGGTTTATAATATGTATAATACATGCATAATATAGCCGTGCGAAGCCGGGACGGGTCGCTAGTATATTATAAAGCTGAAAAGTTTGTTTGTTTGTTTGAACGCGTTAATCTCAGGAACTACTGGTTCGAATTGAAAAAATATTTTTGTTTTGGATAGTTCAATTATGGAGGAAGGAGGCTACTTTTTATTTTGATATTCTCGTAATATTTTTAAAGCTGAAGAGTTTGTTTGTTTGAACGCGCTAATCTCAGAAACTAAAAATAAGTAAATAAATAAAAATAAAATAAATTCTAAAAAATATTTACTAATAGGTACTTATCTCATTAATTACCTTATTTCAGTCAATGTAGCTAATATAATAAAATTAAATTGTTATTTCCTAGACAAGACATCGTTATTAAACGTATATAAAAACGTTGTTGTTAGTGCAAGCGTAAAGTTAATGAATTACTAAAAGTATAAAAATAATGACCACTAACCTACTAATCGAATAAACTTAACTATTTACCTACTAATTTGCTCGAATAATCCAAATGTTCAACACCTAAAACGCACTTAGGCAACAAAGATAATTAAAAAATAATTAAACCCATCTCGCAAGGTACAGTTAACTTTGATAATAATTATAGCTTTAATAACATAATAGTACTTACCTTGTTTTTACCCGACTTCAAGGAAAGTGTTATGATTTTCGCGCCTATCGTGTATGTTTGTGTTTGTAATATTTTTTATTATTATGGATTTTAGATTCGTCTCGTTAGTCCAAGTGTTCTTAGATAGGTGACACATTTCTATAAATATGTGGTCACTAACTTTTATTATAATATATCTTTTAAAAAAAACCGCATCAAAATCCGTTGCGTAGTTTTAAAGATCTAAGCATACAAAGGGACATAGGGACGGCGAAAAGTGACTTTATTTTATACTATGTATGTAGTGATGTTTTTCTTCTACATTTAATTAGTCAGTTTTATAATGAAACTATAATATAATAATCATCGCGTTTATTTACGTAAGATTTTAAAAAACATAAAATAAACGCGCTTATATGCTTTATGAGAACCACCACCTTTTTTGAAGTCGGCTTAGACCTTAGCTTAGATAATACTATCTGTTACTTACACATTTAAAATTCGTCTTTGTTAAAACTTCTTAGACGTATATTTATCCGCGTTCATGTCTCTTAAAAAAGTTATTGATTGCCTACAAACACAAAATGCATGTTACTACAAACGACAAATTTTATCACCAATTTTACCCGTTAAGAGGTCTAATTTCCAAAAAATATCTTCATTACTGCGCCTAACGTTCTAAAAAGAACCATGGAAAGTTTCAGATTTGTAGCTTTTGTAAGTTTAGAGATATCGTGATATGTATTTTTCTCTTTTTATAGGTTAAAACAGTTTACGAACTGAATAATCCGGAGTTTCCGTTTAAATCCGCATCCTGGTAAGCAGGCAAAAGTCAAGGTTAACGATTGTATCTATCTGAACTCTAGTTTAGAATAATTATGGTTGCGGTTTCGTGATCCAGATTATTATGTAAGTACTTCAAAGTGTGAAACTGAGTCAAAAATGTATATAGATACTAAATATTACCAGATTTTCGACAAGGAACTATAAGAATGAGTAAAGACGATAATAAGAAATTATTATATATATCTATTCCCTCGTCTTTGTTCTCTTGTGTTTCATATTAATTACTTACTTTTTCTGTTTTTTTTTCTTAAGTAAACCTTTTTGTTATATTTATTGATTTTTTGACAATAACATTTTGTAGCAACAACATTTTATTGATGAAATTTTATCGCTTGAATCGTTTGTTCTAGGCTTAACATGTTTTTATTTTATTAAATATATAGTTTAAAAAAGTATAAATTTAACTTACGATTTTTAAATTATTTAATAAAAAAATACAAGCTTTGTTTATAATAAATTAATAACATACACAAAAGCAACACTGAAGTGGGACAAATAGTAAGGAAAGAAAAGAGCTATTTCTTTTTGAATAGCTTATTTATAAAAAAAGAAATAGTACTTTTCTTATATTTCGCGGTACGTCACCCTCTTAACTTGTTACATAGTTGCATGCTATACAACGCATAAATTAATATTTATCCATATTTGAACTGTGTGAGGTTATTGATCGAGTATATCAACCGGAAATAGTTGAATGTATTGCGAAACGGTTAGACGTAGTCTGGGTTTCAGATTAACGAAGCTAATCCAATACATAATATATGAAGGAAGACTAGCTTTTACCCGCGACTAGACTAGTTATTTTTTTCTTTTAAAAATTCCTTCATAATAGCGCTCTGTGTGCCAGATGTTAGCCCAACCTGTCCATTTATTTGGAGCTGTGTGTTGATCAGGACTTAAAATATTTAGCCACTTTTAACAGAGATACTGTTTTAGGTTATGTGTCTTGGCTCGCGAATTTGCGATTCAAATCGATTCCATTTAAAATATATAAATTAAAAACAACAAAAAATTAAGGCTCTTCATTATAGTTTGTAATAATAGACCATGTTTGTCTATACTAAAATTAAATAACAATTATTTACTGTATCGTTACCGCAAAAAGAAATGGAGAATTAAAAATAAAACTAAACTAAAAATTCAGTACTAATTAAATCATTTGTTACAGTTAAGTTACCGTCAATGCACTTAACACTATAAATGCCTCAATAAATCTAAAACAAAGAAATCACTTAAAATTCCTCACGCATTATCTTCAAGAATCCTTTCGCTTGCGACCGTACCGGTTTATTTCACAACCATTGCTGTTTTACTTATACAATTTTTATTTTACCCTTAATTAAATTCAGACTATGTTTGTAAACAAGTCGTAATGAGCGTTTGTAAAACTTTCTAACAACAAAAACTTGTTACGGAACTGGACGGCCGGAAATAAAGTGTGTTGAAGCGTAATGTGAGGTAAATAACTACACACCTAAGAATCGGTTTTTAGTTATTTTTCATTTGTGTAAATTAGTGGACGTAATAGTTTTACCTACTTTCAACGGGAATCTTCAATAAATAGATGATTGTATTTTGTGGGAATATCGGGGTAAAACGTAGCCTATGTTACTCCCAATTAATCAATGTATCCTCATACCAAGTTTCATCTAAATCGGTCCAGTAGTTTTGAAGCCTATTCGTTACAAACAAAAAAAATCTTTCTTCTTTTTAATATTAGTAATAGATAGATATTCATTTATTGCACCACCACAAGAAGCATAAACAAATTGAGATTACAATATCATAGATTGTGAGTTTGTGTGCTAAAGTAATGCAGACGGGGTTCTGCTCAATGATATAATTATATTTACTTAAATTACTTAAATTTAGGTAGATAGGGATAAATAGAAATAAAATAAACTAAAAATAATTGTCTTATTATATGATAGAGACGTAACAATAAAATAAAATGATCATTCAGATCTTAGCCGCCAAACGTGGCTATATAACCACCCATAAAGATCTGAACAATTCTGACATATCGACAGAGACGACCCAGTACCGAGCATCGTGGCGAGGTTTTTGTATGAAAAATATCTGTATTGTATAAACATTTCTTACTATTTACTACGTTTTATCTTCTGTATGTCTATGGACAAAGTTAATCAACGAATCATAATGATTGAATCATATGATATGATTCACACCAAAAAAATCCAAAAAAGTAAACCTGATCGTGATATCCATTTTGTCTAAAAGAATAATTGAATCTCGTGTCTAATATACTAAACCTTGCAATTCGCAACTAATCGATCGACACAAAAAGAGACAAATTGATTTGACATTACATTTTTATTGTTATTGAATAAAATGTTAACCTTTTATTTTATGTAAGAAGTTTCACACTTTTACAACTCTGACATAATCTCAAATAGTGAATACTTTGTGACATAATTGATACGTTACAGATTGATTTTTTACCGAGTCTGAAAAGGGCGAAGTATGTGTTTATATTGGGGAGATTAATTCATAGTTTTATTATTTCTTTAGATATATAATATATACCTAAAGTTCCATATATTTGTTACTAAAATATATATATGTAAGAATCTGAAATTCAGATACCTATGTTATTTACTAATATACTTTTAAAAAGGTTTTTTATTGGTTGAGCTTGTCTTATTCAATTAAGTAAGCACGTAAAAAAGGTCAAAAAATGAATCAAGGTCACTTTTATAAACTAAAATGTAACATATAGTAATGGTTTTTAAAAACTTATATAAGGAAGAAATAATAAGTTAATTATACAAAGTGTATAAATTTTAATATAGTCTGTGGTTTTATTATGAGGAGACGTACTGGTCATTATCTTTTTTATGAGAGTAATTTTGAGAAGATCCGGCTTCGAATTTTATGATTTCATCAATTTCGATAAGCAAATACCAACGTTTGGATTGAACTTTTAAATATAATATATCCTAGAGCAAATTCCATTATTTTTATTATAAGACTAGTTGGGGCAAGATTCTGTGGTCATTGGGTCATATTTTCTACATAAAACACTGTTAGAATCGAACTGTGCCGGCACAACGTCCAAAAATTATAGTTTTAATTTTTTTTACTTTTGGCTTCACCAAATCAGCATAGCAAATTACATTAGAAACCTAGTTAGAGCATATTTCTATTGCCAGATAAAAGTCTATATTAAACACTGTTTCGGAAACGAACTGTGCCGGCACAACACGTCCAAAACTTACAGTTTTTTTTTATTTTTTTTTATTTTCACCAAGTCAGCGTCAAAATAATATCCATGAAACTGGTTGAAATATTCTAAATATTTTTTTTTGTCATGGCAATATAGTTTAAAAGAATCATTATTATGTATACGTCACATTTTAATAATTCAAGAAATTATATAATTTACACATCACATTACATTACATAAAGAGTAGGTATTTTTAATCAAAAGCCTTAAAAACCTGTTCATAAACTTTCCATTCTATCTGTTTTCGATTTCTAGGACAATTTTTTTTGACTAAATATTTAAGTAAAAAAATAAAGCTAGTAAAAAAAATTGAGTTGAGTAGCATAAAAAATATACCGAAAGAAACGGTTAAATATTAAAAAACAGATAAAGATTAAAAGATCATTGACAAATCGAAACGTTAAAAATTTCTCTACTTTATTATGTTTATTCGACATAAATTAAAATAAACTGTTTCTTTGACATCTGTAGACTATTATATGACATTGTTTTATTAGTTAGTTTGATTCATAGACAAAATAATACTATATGTCTTTAGTTTTAACTGAAAATTGAACTTTTAATACTTGCTCCTAGTGAAAAATTATTATTTTTCTTTTCATATCGATTCCGTTATCATATTTTTAATGTTTTATTTTTTATTAAAACATTTAATTTTTTTGGTGTCCCTTTAATATTTATATACAGCATCTTGTCATTAAAATGCTCATAAATATACAAACGACGACGACGTAAGAAAACTTACTTGAAGTAAATCATTTATATACCCGATTACATCTTAACAAAAAACCTCATTTTCAAAACAGGGTAAACTGGTACGTCTAGTAACAGTACCGGTAATTGTATCATGTCCCACTTGTAACGGTAACAGTGGGCATGTAACGTGTTACGTAACGAACTTAGTGCTGCGCGCGCGTTGATGTCTCTTGAACTGAGCATGCTCTGCGCTTGCGCATAATGTTGGATGCTATTCGCTGGTATTTGGGGTGATTTTGTAATTTTATTGTGATATTTTTACTTATTTAGTAACTTTTATTGTTTGTAAGCCTGAAAATATTTTTTATTACTTAATTAGTATTTTGTGGTATTTTAGGTAGGCACGTTAGGTATTTGGTTTCAACTGATTTGTAAGTATGATAGATAAGATAGATAGATAAACACTTTATTGCACCATGAAAACAAAACGCAAAATTATGAAGTACACAAAAAATAAATAAAATAAAATAAATTCTAACATAAGTACCTATCTGCTAAAAGAAAAATTAATATTTAATACCTATAAATATGGCACAATGGGCGGCGTTATCGCTAAAAGCGATCTCTTCCAGGCAACCTTCAAATATGACTTTAGGTATGACTGCACCAAAAGATTTAACTTTTTTAACAAGTTCATTTATTAACAAAATCTAGGATCAAGCCTACTCCGTCTCCTATAAGTCTTATGCACTGCACAGCGCCCAATAGCATAGAATAAGAATTAAAAATTAAGAGAATAATAATTAAACATCAAGATTAGATGAACCTAAGGACCAATATTGTTAGTAAAAAAATGGGTGCGTGTACTTATGTACGCGCGTGAGAAGTTATACTTCTTTGGCATCATTAAGAAATAATTTTGCAGTCACATATAAATAATTAATTACATTAAAATAATTATGTAGTAGTACCTCTTTGTACTAACCTCATTTTCAGTTTCACGTAGCTAGTAGATATATGCAAACTATTTGGTTTTATGACAGCTGTCATCTTGCGGTTTGCGGACAACTTCAACATGGTTTTATGACAGCTGTCATCTTGCGGCCACCTAGAACTAACTTTACGATGTAGAATTTAGGTGTCGGTGTGCGCGCGCATCGTAAAAATTCACTCTCATCATTTTTCTCCATCGCGCCAAAAGAAGTAAGTATAACTTCAAAAATATAATAATATATATTTCTACTTACGTGACGAGAATCTCCTTTTTTTTGGAGTCGGTGAAAATGTAAGTCAAAAGAAATAACTTGAGTTATTTGAAAAATTATTCTATTATAAACAATTAACTATAATTAATTGAACATTTTCTAAGTTTAAAAGTGTCAATATGAGAGTAAACAAGTCTAATCAAATAGTTTTTTAACGTAATAGGTGCTCTTAATCTCAATCGGGTATCAATTATTACATTTTTACACACGATCGGTTATTGCCATCAAATCTATTGTTATTTATTTCAATGGATCGAGAAACGTTAATTTGTACGTGTTTTACGTGCACTTCTCACGGCAATGTTGGAGAAAATTATATATTATTTGTTTAATATGTGCATCGATTTGGTTGAAAACTGTTAAAGTGTTATAATTTAGTCTCGATAAATGAATCAAGAATAAATATTATAATTTGTTGAGGGAATGACTGGTATGCATTGTGCAATAGCTACAGATCCTGATTAATGGAAGAAAGGTAGAGAGGCGTTTGCCCTGCAGTGGGACAGTGTGGGCTCTTAACATTCTTAATTAAAAATATATTTTTTATAATTTGTTGACTCCTATAGGAATTACTCATTTGCACACAGATCTACAGATCGTGATCAATGAAAGAAGGCCTTTGCCCTGCAGTTCTTAATAACTAATTAATAAATAATTTGTTAGTAAATTGTTTTAATTTCTTTTAGGTTTTAATGTATTTTTAGGGTTATTTTATTTGTTAGTAAGTTATTAAAAACACAATAAAAAATTGATAAGAAAAAATCATGGAAATAATTTAAGACTAAATTCATTTTGTTCTTTTTTTTATTATCTATTTAAATATTTGGAACTTATGTCACTAAGTGAACATATTTTGTTCTTTGTTTTTAAGAATTTCTTTTGTAAGTACCTATTGTAGCCTGCTTCTTTAAATTACGACTGAAAATCGGTTTTGCAATTTTGTTTTTATTTATTTGTAACTGACAATGAGGGATCATTGTCGTCTTTTAAGGTATAGGTAATTAATCAGGTCAAACGGCATTTTCTACCCATAAAATCCTGATAATATTTTAATAAATTTTTACATAATACTTACATTTATTTTATTAACTTTTAATTAATCAGTTTTAAGAGGTATTTTTTAATTAGTATACTTAATATTAAAATCGATTTTAGTTTAAACACTGATACTTAAAATAATTAAAGCTTTTAATAATATTATTTTTTAAACTTACCGTAAGAAAGACGATGTAAAGCTTACAGTCCAAAAACAAAAAAAAAATTAAAAGTTTTTATAAAACTATTTTTATACGGCAACACCGTTTTAATTCACTTATTATTTACCCAGTTCGTTATTCGAATATTTGAATCGCGAAGGAACGAGCGAGCGGCTGCGTTCCTGAGCAGCGACTGTGAGCTCCAAACGGAGTTTTGATCCCCGCGCAATGGTCAACGCAGGTCGACTACAATATAACTAACCAGGTATAACACAAAATACATTGCTTGTTTTCCATTCCAAACACTACCAGCTCAACATACAAAAGCGTCATTGTGCATCATCTTGTTCAATTATATCGAATATTACGATGATTTTCAGTGAGCGATCATTGATCAGCTATTTGCTTCTGGGAAATAAAGATTGATTTTAAATACATTATGGATTAGATGGATTACAGCAGTTACAGCTCAATTAAAGCATAATGTGACAGTTTTTCTGTGTTTTGTTTATGTTACTTTATATTAATTATTGAATATTATGTAAGTAGATACATTTTCTCTAGTTTACATGCTAGGTAAATATACATTACTAGCTGCGCTCCGCGGTTTCACCCGCGTAACTCCCGATCCCGTGGGAATATCGGGATAAAAAGTAGCCTATAACCTTCCTCGATAAATGGACTATCCAACACAAAAAGAATTTTTCAATTCGAACAAGCAGTTCCTGAGATTAGCGCGTTCAAACAAACAAACAAACTCTTCAGCTTTATAATATTAGTATAGATTTTTCACAGGCTTTAGAAAAGGAGGAGGTTCTCAATTAAATTGTTTATACTTACATATTATATTAAACTAGCGACCCGCCCCGGCTTCGCACGGCTGTATTATGCATGTATTATATCCAAAAACTTTCCTCTTTAATCACTCTATCTATTAAAAAAAGCCGCATCAAAGTCCGTTGCGTATAGTTTTAAAGATCTAAGCATACATAGGGACATAGAGACGGCGAAAAGTGACTTTATTTTACACTATGTAGTAGTAAATAAAAATAAAACAAATAAATAAAATAAATATTCTTTATGGCTGCGTTCGGTCATTACTTCGTTGATTGTGAACCGATTTTGATGATTCTCTTTCTGTTGGAAAAGATTCCATAAAAAATGTTAAGGATGCAAGAAAATGATCGTTTAATTTTGACGTGACAACGTCTTATAAATTGGTTTGCCGGGTGACACTTCAAGAAACTGCGTTACGCTCCGCTCACGTTATGCGCTCACAATGAGAGCGAGTGAGAGGCACGCGGGCATGGTTAGCCAGCTTAAGAGCGAGAGAGACAGACATAAAAAGTGAAAGGCACGCGTCCCTTCCACTCGAGCACAGTTGTTGTCACGTAAAACTTTCGCCCGTATACCGACTTTACAGGCAACCAGTTTTTTTACGAGTAGATTATAATACTAAAACAAATAGGTACTTACAGATTTATGGTGCACTATAATGATAAAAAACTACCTATTAAAAAAAATACTTATTTAAAACTGACTTCACAAAAAAAGTAAAAAAACTACCCAACTTCAGATTTTTAAGGTCAAGTAATTTTTCTTTTATTTATGAAAGTCGGTTTTTTTTATTTTGACGTGACAACGTTTTACACAGAAAGAAAAAAGTTCTCCAGTCAAATAAATTTACTTCAGCCAAGATATTTCCTGTTTCCTATATAAGGAAAATAGAAAATACTCGGAGTAAGATATAAAATGTTTCAAAGTATATTGTTTAAATGAACCAATATAGTATTTGAGACAAAAGCGTGTTAACTCTCTTTTTAAAAAAATAATTATTTAATCCAAGAGCGCAACAGTTTTGGTTTAAAAATAATAATATTTGCATTTAATATGTGCCGTTTTCAAGATAAAATTTATTGACTCTTGATCTTACTTATTTTCATTCTTAGCTTGAAAAACTTTAGATAGAGAGAGGTCACATTCTTGCAACAAAACTTCTTATTTCTTGATTAGGAAATGATCTTTCTTGATTTAATGTTTAAGTGTTTATTCTAAGATCTCGATGATTTTGCGACCAAATATACAGTACTTGACAGCATTAATGTCATTTCTTGACTTAAATATGTGGCTAACTCATTCTAACATTTAGATATTACTTTTTTGGAGTTTTTTATTATTTAAGCCAAGCTCTCTAAATTCTTTGTATTAAGAGTAATAGTTACTTGATATAAAAGATTCTGTTATTTCAATTGAAAATTACAATGCTTTGATTGAAATATTTTTTTAATTTAGGGTTAAACGTCACCAGCATTGGCGCCACTTAAATAAATAAATTCATAGCAAACATAAATTCTTTCATAAATATTCCATAACCACGTCAAAATGAAACAAACCATTATTTTAGTACCAACAAGGTACTTATATCATTATTATGTATTGTTTCATATTGTCGTGGTTTAGGAAATATTCATAAAATGATTTAAATTTGCATGAATTTATTTATGAAAATGACACCAACGCTGCTGAAATTTAACCATAAATAAAAAGATATCAAACATACTATTGGTCTATCTGAAAATAGCAACACTTTTATTAACTAGCATTTGCTTCACACAGTACAGTAACCTATAACAATATTATATTACAAAAAGTACATAGAATAAATAAGCAAACGCAGAATCTTTCACTTATCAAGTAACAAATGATTAAAGGTTAATTTCATATTTCTTAGTAAGAAGTCAAAAAGTAGATTCAATCAGTTCTTTATTTTAAATATGCTCACGTTAGATGTTTGACACCATTTTTTTCTTAGCCTAAAGACGAAAAAATTACACCATAAATACTATCAGTTACTACTGACAGTTACTAACATAACAAAGAGACACAAAAATAAACATTACAAAAAATAATAAAATTTAAAAATAAACATTTTCAGTTAAGTACTTATCTACTATAGCAATGAAAATGACAACATAAAAACAAATTTATCAGTCACTACTGACAGTTGCTTAAATAATAATACAAAGAAAACGACACTATAAAAACAAAAAAAAACAGTTTTTACTGACAGTAAATTTTAACAAAGTAAATGACACCATAAAAAAGCTTTTGCTGCGCTTTGAAATTCGTACTTTACGTCATCTATAACATTATATACAAGGTTATTTGAAAAATGCGCACGCTGTCTTGCAGGGTGGTTCATATCATTGAGACAAGCAACTTTTGTTCTACGACTTTTGTTCTACGACTTTTGGAAATTCGAAAAAAAAAATCGAAAATTTTGAGGTTATGTTTATTCGAAAATCAGCTGTTACTGACACGGTGAGGTCATTAACCTTATGATTTTACGTATTTTTTTACTTTTATTGATATTTCCAAGTAGTAAATGTCATTTATTTAAAAAAACAGCTGATTTTGTTTCTGGATTACATTGTCAATATCTCCTGCATCCTGAAAAAAAAATCTATGATTAATTGCATAAAAATACAACTTACTAAAAATATGAAATTGTTTTTTAAAGAAATAACTTAAATACCTATAACAATTGTATCCACTTTCGAAAAAACAGCTAATTGTACAGGATGTACTGCAAACCAACAACATATGGAAAGGTGCAATGGAAACAGAATCCCTTCAACGGGTATTTTACTAGAAAGCTATTAATTTCAGAACAGCTGGCTGTTTTTTTTTAAAACATAGCTAAGAAAACTTGGTTGCTCGTGTCACAAGTGCCTTTGGAGCTACAATAAATAAATAAATATTGCGGGACAATTTACACATCGCCATCTGGCCCCAAGGTAAGCTACTAGGCTTATGTTATGGTAGCCCGACAACGGATGTACCTACTTAATACTTAGGTATATACCTTTTTTTTGTAAATAAATATTATACCTACATAGACAAACCACCCAGACCATCACAAACATTTGTTGACGGCGGGAATCGAACCCGCAACCTTCTGTGTCGCAGCCAGGTGTTCGCCGGACGCGCGCCACAGAGGTCGTCTAACAAAACTACTATTTTATAGATCGTCTATTTTATAGAATATATTATCATCCATACAATAGTAGTTTTGTTTACTAAATTTAAAAAGTATTACTTACATGTGTTTGAACAATTAATCCTTGAATAGCCTCCGAAGATGAAAATTTTATTTCTTGATAATCTTTTTTTGGGTGGGGCCAAATATCCGAGGGTCATTTGAAGTGGTATTTTTTGTCTGAAAAATATAAAAGTATAGCATAACTGCTGGTCTTAAAACACAAACAAAGTCAAATTATACCAGCAGGTGTTCATACACTGTTTAAATATTATTATCTTACCATTGTCTGTGACAGCATTTAATATTTGTAGTGCATTTTCAATTGATATTTCGGGTTCCTTTAGTTTTAACAGCTTCCCAAAAAAGCGTTGCCATTTTTTGTAAAAGTTTAATGACTGTTGTGTATACTCGTATAATTTTTCGAAATCCAAATTAATCTGAAAGAACAAAGTTAATATTATACTTTTGTCAAAATTCAAATTAGTTTACATCGTAGGCCACAGATTTATCGAAATAAACTAACGCATCAGCATTAACCTTATAACAATGGCAAAAGACAGCGTCGGCTTGGCTTGATCCCATAATCCATACAGAAGTAAGCACTTACAGAAGTAAGCACTTACAGAAGGTCACATCTAAGTTGGGGAATGCATATTATGACGGCTGCGGTTGGGGTGCACTCCAACCGGCAACGTAGGTACCTATCTACCTACAACGTACCTTTTTTGGATAAATCTCTCCAACCTTATTTATATACAAAAAATTAACTGGGCTTGACAAATATCTAGATAAAATAAGCAAATATACATGTCGTTTAGTGGACTTACCGCGAAATTTTTCAATAACTTTTCTGGGAACACACCAAGACTCGAGTAATGTCCACTTGTCCATTGGATTGTAGTTCTTATCCACTCAAGTAACAATGAGAATAATATAATCCTTATAACAAGGACGTTGTAACATTAAAGAAAATAGGAAAACCACTTGTATAAAACCTTAAAACGCGTGCGCATAGATAAACCTTTGGATAAACCATTTATCGCGTGCGCCACATTACACAAATCAAGCGGTGGTGATCAGTGTTGCCGCCTTGTGAATAATTTTTTCCCTAAGAAAAATATTAAAATCCCACTCAACCAAAAGATCTTAGAAAGAATTTTACGCAAAGTTTGGCGGTCAGCTTCAGTAGCGAGCGCACCACCCACCGTACTAGTTTATTTATATGATTCAATGATATTACATTATATAAAAATTGAAATGATCAAAGATATGATGTAGTGCTGTCCACGATGTAGTGTAAAACCGACCTTAAACTATTGTGAGTTGACTATTGGTGCTTATTCGATATGCAATGAACTTAACTATTTTTTGGTCTGGTACCTCTCTTTTTTCAATTTCAATAAGAAAAGGACGGGAACAATCATTTTAGTACCGTTTTAGTTCGACATATCAACCGACTTTGTAAAAAAATACTCCAGGAACGCAACCAAACCTGCGACCCGTGTATTCTTAATTTGGTAGGGTAATTGTCGTTTAATCTTCTTAAAAAGGCAGAATCTGGCAGAATAGACATAATAGGTAACACTGATCGCACGTTTGGCTGCGTTCCTCGCATGATTTTTTATTTATTCGGTAAATACGTCTAACTAAAACGGTGTTAAAAGGATTATACCCGTCCTTTTCTTTTCTTTTCTTATTTTCAAAAAATATTTATAACTGTTTAGGTATGCGACATATTTATTACAAATGTCACTTATAAGTTTGGGCTGGGCGTCACGCGGCTTTAGCAACACTGGACGGCGTTTCTAGCGTCAAAATTGTTAATAATTACGAAAAAAAAAATGTTATAAATTGTTAATACGGTAATATTATTATTTATTAAATTTACCATAAGTTCAGGGGGAGCTATTATACTGGTAACACTGAAATATATCAAGATTTATTTTATAAACTTAAATTTCTACTCAAGAGTCAATGAATCTTGATACAAAATATATTTCAGGGTCATATTTAATTGAAAATATAATCACAAAATCAGTTTTAGAACAAGAATGAACAATTCTTGACGCAAAAGACAAGGTTGCATTTAGATTCTAGAATCAAAAAATTTGAATGAAGACTCAAGAATTTTAAATTAAAAATAATGTTTTGGTCAGAGAAACTCAACGTTCTTTATCAAAGACGACAGGTATTTATTAAATTAAATATGCGGTAATGTTTCGTTCAAAATTAAAATTATTTGATTGAAATACGTATTGTTAAGAATGTTCACTTTAATGTTAAGAATTATAGGCAGTAGATTAAAGAAAGTAATTTTCCGTTTAAAACTGTATTTTTTGTACTAATTGTTTTTGAAATTCCTAAAAAGAAATTAATTTTTTTTAAACAATGCGGATTTGTAATTAGAACCAAGTAAAGTATTTTTGGATAAGATATATAATAATTGCTTTAAAAAATATACTTCAAGA
Organism: Idaea aversata; assembly: GCA_907269075.1. NCBI lineage: Eukaryota > Metazoa > Arthropoda > Insecta > Lepidoptera > Geometridae > Idaea > Idaea aversata. The sequence goes on from OU026103.1 coordinate 6,941,440, forward strand.
TATATTTACGTTTTAAATAAAGATATAATTTCTATCTGTGTATAAATTAGTTTGCCGGGTGACACTTCAAGAAACTGCGTTACGCTCCGCTGACGTTATGCGCTCACAATGAGAGCGAGTGAGAGGCACGCGGGCATGGTTAGCCCGCCTAAGAGCGAGAGAGACAGACATAAAAAGTGAAAGGCACGCGTCCCTTCCACTCGAGCACAGTTGTTGTCACGTAAAACTTTCGCCCGTATACCGACTTTACAGGCAACCAGTTTTTTTACTAGCGACCCGTCCCGGCTTCGCATGGCTATATTATGCATGTATTATACATAATAATATAAACCTTCCTCTTGAATCACTCTATCTATTAAAAAACCGCATCAAAATCCGTTGCGTAGTTTTAAAGCATTCATAGGGATATAGGGACAGAGAAAGCGACTTTGTTTTTAACCGACTTCATATACTATGTAGTGATAGTGATAGTGATGATAGTGATAGTGATTAATTGTGGGTTTACCTTAAATCATACATAATATTTTATTAATACGAAATTTTTGCTACCGAATAGTGTGTCAAAAAGATGATAATTAAAATACTAATATATTCAGATTAAGTATAGGACGGTAATAGGTAATACCAGAATGAGAGAAGACGGCCATCGACCTTGGCAAATGAATTCATTAAACTATAATATTCTAATTTATATTTAAATTGCAAAGGTATTAGAGTAAGGTAAAAGAGGTTGACTATGTAATTAATTAAAATGTTTTGTTTATTGAAGAAGAAGAAGAAGAAAAATCTTTATTCTTTATTACACTACACGTACCTACAAAAGTCAATAAAGTAACAGAAAACGAAATCTAAACAACTACTCAAACTTCTTAACTTGTAGTATAATTATGTGGAGTAACCAACAAACACATAACCCTCCCTTTTGGCTTCCCCGTAGTCGGGTAAAAAAGGATTATACTCAGCATGATGTTTTGACGGCAAAAACGCCACAACGCTGATTTTCAGTTACTCAAACAGCTGGGGGGTAACCCCAAAGACAGGGTTCCGCGAAACGGAACGTGGATGAATGCCTGCATGAATGAATTAGAATCTCTCAAAGTCAGATTTGATTTGTGACTTTATCAGTTTTTTGAACTACTTTGAGGGTTTTTTTATAATCAAAATGCAATTTAATTTAAACAATTTTATTTAGGAGAAAATTGGCCTTCTGATATCTTGGTGAGTGTGGAACCGGTTGTATTTTTAGTAAGTAAACATCTGGCCGCCTACCTTTAGGCCATCTTCCCGGGGGATTGAAGCAAATAGTCAAATCAGTTGAGAAATTGAAAAGCCAAATGACCACTCGTTAGATTCGATGGTCAGTCGGTCCAAAGCGGTATATTGACTACTAGCGACCCGCCCCGACTTCGCACGGCTATATTATGCATATATTATACATATAATCCTTCCTCTTGAATCACTCTATCTATTTAAAAAAAGCATCAAAATCCGTTGCGGAGTTGCGTAGTTTTAAAGATTTAAGCATACATAGGGATATAGGGACAGAGAAAGCGACTTTGTTTTATACAATGTAGTGATTTATACTGTGGAGGTACAGGAATAAAACCGGCCAAGTGCGAGTCGGACTTTGTTGTATGTTAAATGGGGGCTCCACATAATTATTTTTCTGTTTTTAGTATCGGACGACGACGGACAGTGAAGGTTTTTACCCTTTGGGTACGGAACCATAAAAATGTAATATTAAAAATAGCAAATGAAACAGTTATGTTACCTAGTTATACATGTGGTTATACTAAGTAATCCACCTTGAATTCAATCTATTCCTTTCTAAAATACATTTTGCATATACGTGGGAACTAGATATTGTTCCATTTTTAATACAACAGGATATGTATGATTATCTAAGTATGTATAATCATATTTTTTACCGGACTAAGTTCGCTTCGCGGTTTCACCGGCGTAGGTCCCGATCGTTTGGGAATATCAAAATAAAAAGTGGCCTATATTCCTCAAATAAAATATTTTTTCCACCAGTAGTTCCTGAGATTAGCGCGTTCAAACAAACAAACAGAAAAGCAGCTTTATAATATTAGTAAGTATCGATTTATTTTATTTAAACCTAGCTGCGCTCCGCGGTTTCACCCGCGTAACTCCCGATCCCGTGGGAATATCGGGATAAAAAGTAGCCTATAACCTTCCTCGATAAATGGACTATCCAACACAAAAATAATTTTTCAATTCGAACCAGCAGTTCCTGAGATTAGCGCGTTCAAACAAACAAACAAACTCTTCAGCTTTATAATATTAGTATAGACTAGCGACCCGCCCCGATTCGCACGGCTATATTATGCATGTATTATACATATAACCCTTCCACTTGAATCACTCTATCTATTAAAAAGCCGCATCAAAATCCGTTGCGTAGTTTTAAAAATTTAAGCATACATAGGGATATAGGGACAGAGAAAGCGACTTTGTTATATACTATGTAGTGATAGTGAAGAAATAAAGAGGTGATTTATTGTGTTACTAGCTAGGTACCAAACTACCTATTGTTAATTTGGGAGCGATCACATGGCTTATTCCGAAAAGCCTAAAATACAAATAAATAGTTCTCTAAACTTTTAAAGCTCCCGTCCGGAGGATTTATTGTCCCTGACGTCAATCTGAGTTCGATTTGGCACGATTAATTAATATGATATAGGTTTGTGTAGTGCCTTATAAGGCTACCAATTTTAAAATGAATTAAATGATGAAATGTTAATAGGTGTTATTTTTACTGTGATCTTAATGTCAGATAAAAATCGATTTTGTAGCATTGACAAAATGACAAAGAAGGTCTCTAGTTTTTTTAGGGTTCTGTATCTACCCAAAGGGTAAAAATGGAACCCTTTTACTAAGACTCCACTATCTGTCTGTCTGTCACCAGGCTGTATCTCACCGTCATAGCTGGACAATTGATTTTTTTACAGATGATGTATTTCTGTTACCGCTATAACAACAAATACTAAAACCAGAATATACGTAATGGTACGGACGGAACCCTTCGTGCGCAAGTCTGGCTCGCACTTGGCTGGTTTTTTTATTTATTTTTAATTTGTATGTTTTCCTATTAAGACATTTTTGTGCCCCACCTGCGCCCTATTCGTTCACAGTAGTTCAATATTTGCAATAATTTTATAGTCAGCTTACAGATGTATTTCTTGATAATCTTATTACATTCAAAAACAAAAAAAAACACTTCAAAAAGAATTCCTTCGAGCCGGATTTGAACCAGCGACCTATGGATCACCGCAATTTATACCTCTACAGTCCACCGCTCTACCAACTGAGCTATCGAAGGTGTTGTTTATTGGGTTGAAATTAACAATCACTAGCAACAATACATTAAGTCAAACGTTATTTATAGATATTTTAACATATTTATAACAAAACTTGTATTATATTAAATCATTATTATGAATATTTAATTAATCAATCGACGTAATATCAAGGTGACATTTATTTTTAAATTAAATCATACTACTAGTGTCCTCTATGGACAATTAATAGTACTAAAGTACTCTACCCTAACTATTGGACGAAATGACTCAGAATAATTTGACCTAATTTCTCCTCATTATTATTATTATTTATTGTTGTTTTACTGTAAATATTGAAAATTTCCTTAGAATTCCTAAAATAGCGAGCATTTATTATTTCCTATCATCATTATTATAATATTGATCATTTTCAAAAAAAATATTATTTCTCCACCAATTTTAAAATAAATTATTTACATCTTATTAAAAAACCTGTTACAAAAATATAAATAAAGTTCCAATCAACAAAAATATACCGCCCCCGGGTGGGCTCGAACCACCAACCTTTCGGTTAACAGCCGAACGCGCTAGCCAATTGCGCCACGGAGGCATCTGACTTCACCATCGAAATTACGAATGACTACCGCTGACGCCTTTTTTTTTCTTTGAGTCAAAGTTAATTGTAGTTGGGAATGTGTAAACAAAAAAGTAACAATATTTAGCTTTTGTAATACGAATAATGATAATATTATATTACTAAAGACTATGACGCGATAAAATAATACTTAACTAAAAAAAAACGTACAAAATAATTAGGATTTGGCATGTAAATAACTATTTAATATAATACAAAAGTATAAAATGGTTATTATTGACTAGCGACCCGCCCCGGCTTCGCACGGCTATATTATGCATGTATTATACATTTATACCTTCCTCTTGAATCACTCTATCTGCATCAAAATCCGTTGCGTAGTTTTAAAGATTTAAGCATGCATAGGGAATAGGGATATAGGGACACAGGGACAGAGAAAGCGACTTTGTTTTAAACTATGTCGTGATTCTGTACTCTCATTCACTCTGATTCGTTATCACTGAATGACGTCACAACAACAGAATTCCACGCACACAGATACGTTTTAACAATCGTCATCATTTTAATTTCTCCATTTTTAGGATTCCGTACCCCAAGGGTAAAAACGAGACGATATTACTAAGACTTCACTGTCCGTCCGTCTGTCTGTCACCAGGCTGTATCTCATGAACCGTGACGTTTATTATGTTATGCGTGACGTTTATTCGTATTTTAACCGACTTCAAAAAAAGGAGGTTCTCAATTCGTTCGGGTTATTGGTTTATACTAGCAAGTCTTTGAGGGTCTATTTCTGTGCACCTAATCAATCAACTTTTGTTCTACGACTTTTGGAAATTCGAACATTTTGTTGAAAAGTTTGACGTTAGGTTTCCTGTTAATCAGCTGTTCCATACACGGAGAGATCATTAACTTTTAAATTTTACTTATTTTTAAGCTTATTTTCAAACTTACATAACCTCATAATTTCCAAAAAAATGTTTGAATTTCCAAAAGTCGTAGAACAATAGTTGTTTGTTTAGGTGCACAGAAGTGGACCTCAACGGCTTGCTAGTATAATAACCAATAACCCTGTATTATTGAAGCGTAGATATTATTATAATGTCAGTGAATGGCCCCCTTTAACGCGAGGTTCATAGAAACATGACGAAAGGGCTTTGAAATGGACAACATTGCAAACTCGCCATATCACGACTGCTCTAAATAGAAATAGATACTCTACCTTCACTTGGTACTGCTCTTCGTACTGCTCCTTGCGCTGCTCTTTGTCACAAATATATTTGAAATATTAGTAGCTTAAGAGAAAAACTTTGTTGGTTATTATTATTAACCAATTTTCCTAACATTTTTTTGTAAACAAAATTAATAAAAATGAGTTTATTAGACTGGGAAAAATAATTTAATAAAATTTCTATCGGACCAACGAAAAAAGTTGTGTGAAAGAAAAATAGTTGATCCGTTTATGTTGGCCGGTTTAGTTTATTTTATTTATTTATCCATTTAGGTATAAAAAAATTGTTTTTTTTTTATTTTGAATTCTCAAAATGTTGATATTGTACTAGTTTAAGAAAATACACAAAACAACTGCAGTTCGTATAAAAAAAATAAGCAAAAAGAATCTCTCCGGCGGGGAATCGAACCCCGGTCTCCCGCGTGACAGGCGGGGATACTGACCACTATACTACCGAAGACTTGTATTAAGTTTCTGAAATTATGCTACTCTTACCACCTCTTACTACTAATACAGATTAGGTATTTTTGATATCTCTCGACTAATGATAAGAAGAGTTTTGCCCGTGAGTAGGTACGTGTTTGAGTATTCCAAAATTAGGGATGCCTAGCCTATCTACATTACAACAGCTATCTATGTCAAATTATTCGTAGGATTTAAGCCCCATCCGTCCATAGGTTTGGTCTGTTTGATATTTCAGTCAGTCAATACAGTCAGGAATTTATATTTAGGTAAGTATACTATTTTTACTTTTCACCCATCAAGAATTTAAGTTGCAAATGTCGCTGAACTCATTAATGTGAAATTTAGAAATAATATCTAGTTTTGCAAACAAATAAACTAAACCGGTATTTACACATTATCTTCTAAAATAAATCCTATTTATTATTGTAAATGTAAAAGTTGTGCAGTAAATATGTATGTTTGACGACATAAGTGACAATCACTATCACTACATAGTCACTACATAGTATAAATAAAACAAAGTTGCTTTTTCTGTCCCTATTTCCCTTTGACTGCTTAAATCTTTAAAACTACGCAACGGATTTTGATGGGGTTTTTTTAATAGATAGAGTGATTCAAGAGGAAGGTTTATATGTATAATACATGCATAATATAGCCGTGCGAAGCCGGGGCGGGTCGCTAGTATAAAATAAAGTCGCTTTCTCTATTCCTATTTCCCTTTGAATGTTTAAATCTTTAAAACTACGCAACGGATTTTGATGCGGTTTTGTTTAATAGATAGAGTGATTAAAGAGGAAGGTTTTTAGATATAATACATGCATAATACAGCCGTGCGAAGCCGGGGCGGGTCGCTAGTAACAGATATAATAAGGCCTACAAACTTGTAGTTATTTTATCATAGTTTTCACAGCGCACGCTAAAAACTGTTGTAGGTTTTCTACCTTAGGTTACAATATTGCAATTATCTTACGGATCTCTAATTTTATGAATATAAGTTATAGCCTATGTTATTCCCTAATAATTTACCTTTCTCTTGGTGAAAGAATGTTTGAAATCGGTTCAGTGGTTTCGGAAATTACCCCCAACAGACATACATACAAACTTGTTACCAACATTAGATAGATAAACACTTTATTATACCATAAAAACAAAACACAAAATGAATTCTAACAAAGTACTTACCTGATATTAAAATAAAAAAAATTTAGTTACTTAAATAAAAATTAGAAAACATTAGGTAGGTACCTCTTTATAATATTAGTATAGTTTATCTAATAAATTAATGAGTAGAAATACTTTAAACTTGTACTCGAGTAAGACCTTAGATTCTAATAATAGCAGTTTATGAGCTCTACGGTGGGTCTGAAATTCTGACTCCGACTGTACACTCAAGCAAAAGACATGACTTGAACATCGGTGGACATCAGTGTTAGTTGCCGTCACATTTTTCAAATCAAATAAAATTAACGAAATAGAGTTAGTTTTTAGAATATTGCCGATCAACGACCTAATAGAGTATCTATCTTATGAAGTCAAGTTTTATTCAATCAACATGCAAATTAAAGGTGAAAAACCTATGAATAGAAGCAAAAACATTTAACACTTGTTTATTGATAGTCATTAACCGAAGTCTAGGCTTCGGTCAGTTTCGGCTTTTTTCAATTTCGGTAGAAATCGGCCGAATTGTCTGTCCGCACCGAAACACGGGACTTAGGTTTAAAGATATTTATTCTCATAAGACAATAGTCACTTAAAATGAAAAAAAAAAATGAAAATGAAAAATATTTATTAACCTAAACCTAATGTTCACATGATATATTGACTGTGGCCCCCACACTAAACAATGTTTGTATCGTGGGGTTCCAGAAAAAACGATTATCGACGAAATGAGATACAAACATAAAAATAGGTAGTTAAATATTCACCTCTGACGTGTTTAAGTAGGTAGTTTTAATAACAAGTTAATTGAGAAGAAAGAAATATAAAAAGAAGTTACTATTCTAGCTTGGCAATATGCAATTTAAGTTTTCTTTTAAAAATATGTACACTATCCGATTCTTTAATATCATCAGGCAGATCGTTGTATAGCCGCACTCCTTCAGATACTATAGTTCTCTTCCCATATGTAGTTCTATGTGGTCTTTCTACAAATTTATTTTTATTTCTTAATCGTTTTGTTTTTAGGTTTTGTTTGAGTTTTATATTAGAACTTAGATTATTAGATGCTATATTCTTTACCAGAACACAAGTTTTATATTTATATATTTGAGTTAAATTGAGTAGTTCCGTTTTTTTGTATAATTCGTTTGTGGGTGTAAAATAATCGTAATGATGTAGTACTTTACTTATTCCACAAATCCCCCTGGATGATCCCCTGTTCCGTATCGCCGACAGGGGATTTTTGGACTAAAAGTCGTCGGGTCTGTCAAGATATTTTCAATCTCATCTTACTCCAAGTAAAACAAAAATAAAATTCGATCCAAAAAAACAACGAATGACGATCGGAATGGAAACAAAAGACGATCGAAAATATGAACAAAAGACGATCGAAAAGAAAAAAAGGCGATCGAAGCAGAAAAAAATACGACATATATGACGACCTCTGTGGCGCGTCGGGCGAACACCCGACTGCGACGCAGAAGGTTGCGGGTTCGATTCCCGCCGGGAACAAGTATTTATGCTGACCATAAATTCTTGTTTCTGGTTCTGGGTGTTTCCTATATGTATAATATGTATATATTTACAAAAAAAAAGTATATAAGTAGTTTATCCGTTATCTGGCACCCATAACACAAGCATTAAGTTGCTTAGCTTGGGGCTGGATGGCGATGTGTAATATGTCCTGAAATATTTATTATTATTATTTATTATGTACAATGAAATTAATGTAGCACTTGTATGTATCACAAAATACCACCTACGCAAAAGACCAACTAAGCATAACACCAACTTTGATTAAGAAACAAACAAATAGAAACAAAAGACAATCGAAAAAACTATCGCATCGGAAAAATGACACTAGAACTGTAGTTTTTCGGTTTCGGCTGAACATCGCTGTTTCGGTACCACATTATTTTTTAATTCTTAATATGTCGGTGATATAATAAAGATGCCTTTGACCTGTTAAGAACGTTATGGTGGTTGTGTCATTGACCTTGTTTTTGATGGGTCTGTTCTGGCTGCAGATTGTATTTGTTGGTTTTTTGAAGTGAAAACTTCTTTAGCGGCGTTGAGCACTTTTTCTGTAAGGGTATAAAATCTTAAACTCGCGTCAGGACACGTGACCTGATCGAAAAAGCGTAAGACGGATGGAGAGTAGACAGCTATCCCCTCTCTACGGCGCGGCGAAAATGTATGCCTGGGCCTACTGTTTTTAATTTGGCTGTGAGTGTATTAAGACGTACATATGGTATTGTTTAACGGACGACTATTGACGGACGACAAATGTCGGACGACTATTGACGGACGACAAATGTCGGACGACTATTTGTCGGACGACTATTGACGGACGACAAATGTCGGACGACAATTTTTAAATATATTATGACTTGTGAGGTGGAAAGAAAATTATAACAAGTATAATAAAAAATATACTTTATTTAAAATATGAATGTCATTAAGACAAATAATATCACTGTGCTAGAAAGTTATAAGTTATGATTCTTTTAGATTCTTATAAAACATAACTATTATTATTCGAAAAATTATTTCGATAAATTCAATAATTAGTAATTTTATTTTACATGTGGGACGATATGCGAATTTTCAATTCGCAACTCGTCCCGCATGAGCCATTACATCGTGGTGCGTGGGACAAGTTACTCTATTAACACTACAAACAATTGTCTTATCTGTAAAGTAAATTATAAAGTAAGTAAATAAATAGTTGCTGTACATTTTTTCCATCAGTTTTTCATAGGACGTGCATGATTAGGAGATTACAATGGTAAGACCTTGTCGACTCATGGTTCAAGCGATTCGCTTTTTGTAACACCTTTTTACTGGACTTTTTATAACGTGTTGAATTAATGAAATAAATGGGTAGGTCAGAAGGCGGGTAATGGGTATGTACCTCTTTTTTAACAGTTTTGGTGTTCTTATATAGAATTAAGTATTTGAGTTCTATGGGAAATAAATTCAAAAATTAATGTGTCTCGGGACACACGTATGGAACAAAGTCCCTATACCGTTTTTTTTTCATATATGTGTGTATATACGTGGTGTATGTATGTACATATGTGGGAGATTAGTAATCGCTCTTTCCCTTACGGGTTTTCGTGACACGTTTTCGTAACGTTACATTTTTTCTCGACCGGGTTGTAACGACGATCTTTATTGCGGCAAGGGGACCTACCCTTGCCGCAATAAAGAACTTCGTTCCAATACGACCCAGTTGGCACAATGGTCACCATGCCGAACTGCCAAACACAGGGTCGCGGGTTCGATTCCCGCCTCAGACATGTATTTATGCTTAGATATTTGTCCGTGGTCTGGTTGTTTCCATGTATTATAAGTATATATTTACAAAAGAAAAGTATATAAGTAGTATATCCGTTGTCTAGCACCCATAACACAAGTCTAGTTACTTAGCTTGGGGCTAGATGGCGATGTGTGGAATGTCCTGCAATATTTATTATTTACTAGCTGCCCTACGCGGTTTCACCCGCGTAACTCCCGATCCCGTGGGAATATCGGGATGTAAGCTATCCTATCTCTCAAGTTGGATCGAACTGCACATGGTGTGCGAATTTTATTATAATCGGTTAAGTGGTTTAGGAGTCCATTGAGGACAAACATTGTGACACGAGATTTATATATATTAAGATAATAGGTTAGATGAAAAATGGTTATGTGAAAATGTATGAATAATAGACACAGCGAATCTAAAACATTCGTCAGGCCGTTCAGATCACTACATTATCATGTTATGATATTTATTTTCAAACTTGTCCCACGTGAGCCACAAGTAGGACGAATCCAGGGTTAACTCGTAAAAAATAATTTCACCAAAACGTTGGGTAATAAAAAAACATACATACAACCGAATTGAGAACCTCCTCCTTTTTTTGAAGTCGGTTAAAAAGAAGTATTATCAATCTAACAGTCAGAATAAAAAATACAATTAACCGCTAACAATACAAAGATTTACCATACAATAAGTTGGTGAAGTATTTCTGATAGAATTGTATCACAGGTTCATAGGCCATGGGAGTTTTATTCTCTATGGTGTATTGTCTTATTCCATGCTATGAACAAATGTAACGTAATACATGACGGGAAAAACTGTCAGTTACAGAGCAATTTAGGTAGGGTAGATTATGTATTACATACAAACAAATACTTTCAATTAGTGTTGCCGATTATCAATTAAAGAGGCACTGGCTGACTGAAACGGGTAGGTAACCATAAAATGAGCTAAGTATTTCCTTTTATTTGCCATACTATGTTTGTGATCGCTATTAGTAACATTATCGATTGGTACAAAAATATAGCCGATTTTTTTTGTAAAATTTACTGGTTGGATTTTTGGCTTTGCTACCTGATAACTCTCCAAGTCTTAACATCGTTCATCACTGTGTTGGAGGTATGCGCTGAGAAATTCTCAGCTTTTATGAAATCACGAAGGTTTGGCAGTAGGCGGGATCTTGGGCTATCACTACATAGTATAAAACAAAGTCGCTTCCTCTGTCCCTATATCCCTATGTATGCTTAAATCTTTAAAACTACGCAACGGATTTTGTTGCGGTTTTTTTAATAGATAGGATGATTCAAGAGGAAGGTTTATATGTATAATACATGCATAACATAGCCGTGCGATCCGGAGCGGGTCGCTAGTTTTGGTATAAAGAGTGACGCTGGTACATTTTATTTTAGAAATTAAAAATTTATAATAGTGCCATCTTGCGAACAACCGAAGTACTTCCAGCTAAAAACAAAACGTAAATAATGAGTAACTCTATTTACTCGTATGTCGTGTATTAAGTCCCAAACTTTTTAACAGATGTCGCTATACAAAATTAACAACAGATGTCGCTTTGATAACAATCTTTGCTGTTTGTATATCTGTAGCGATAAGAAATAACTTAGCAAAAATAGGAAACGATAGATATAGAGGCGGCCGGCAGTAATCATTATTTTACTTTTAATTTTAAAACAAAAAAAATGCTTTAATATTTTATTTTATTTTTTTCCAAAAGAACAACAACAGCGATATTGACAAGCAGAAAACGTGGAGTTATTTTTTTTATCAAAGAAATCTTAATATTATAAAATAAATATTGCAGGACATTCCACACATCGCCATCTAGCCCCAAGCTAAGTAACTAGACTAATATAACGGATTTAGGTACTACTTAATATATACTTTTCTTTTGTAAATATATACTTAAAATACATAGAAACAATCAGACTACAGACAAATATCTAAGCATAAATACTTGTCTGAGGCGGGAATCAAACCTGCAACCCTGTGTTTGGCAGTCCGGCATAGCGACCATTGTGCTAACTGGGTCGCCATAGGTTAATAATAATTGGAGTGCCTGGACATTTCCATTTTTTTATTTACTTACATAAGTTTCAGTACAATTTGCTACATTAGGTACTTACCTACGCCAATAAGTAACTAACCTATAAAACTCATAACATTCTACATCGATGCAGTCTTCCAAAAACATCTGTTTCTAACAAATTACCGCGGTTCTCCCGGAAAAATTACTTCACGCGAATTTTCCTTCCAATTCGTGGCGCCTTTTCCACGCGCTCCGATTGGCTGGAACGACGTGACGTCATCGCGCCCACGCTTGCTCTGTGACGCAAGCAGATCGATGCATACACCCATCCTTATTCAACTTGAACATTTAGATATTTCCTATCCTTTTCTAACGAGTATGAATGTTTAGAAATTCAAAAACGTAGGCGTTTCGTGCGTAGACCGGCGTCGATATAATTATGATAGATACATATCAGAAAGTATGAGAGTTTGTTTGTAAATAGATAGGGAACAAATAAATAAGGGTAATAAACAAGACAATTATACATTAAATGACAAACAGCTTCTAAAAAACAGTTGTGCTATAAAAAAACTAAAATCAACAAATCAAGACATTTGTTGCGAAGTTATGTACTTACACGATCTTAAATCTTAAATATCTTCTTAAAGATCTTAAATATAGGCTTAAATTAGTAACATTAACTTACCCATTTCAGGCATGCCATAATATTTTTATGGTATACCTACTTATATCTATACAAAAAAAGGAAGAGAGGACAAAAAATCTACTTGGAATACTTGGAATACTAAATAAAATGAACATTTTGTGTGTTAACAAATTAAGTTTCAATTTTTCGTAAGAAATCTTTTCTTTAACCGTCTTAATCATTATCGTTTATAAGTAAACTAGCGACCCGCTCCGGCTTCGCACGGCTGTATTATGCATGTATTATATCTAAAAACCTTCCTCTTGAATCACTCTATCCATTAAAAAAAATGGGTGCGTGTACTTATGTACGCGCGTGAGAAGTTATACTTCTTTGGCATTATTTAAAAAAAAAAAAAAAAAAAAAAAAAAAAAAAAAAAAAAAAAAAAAAAAAAAAAAAAAACTCGTCCGACAAAAAACTCGTCCGACAAAAAGTGAAAAGTGACTTTATTTTATACTATGTAGTGATAGTGATAGTGATGATGGTGAAGTGAATATGCTTTTCATCAGTCACACATCTTTAATTTGCAAAGGTGCGAAAGTGACAAAACATATTAAAAATCATAGGCTTATTAAAAGTTTATGATTTATCGCGTATTCTTTTTATCCTATACTAGTTGCGTCCCACTTCACTTGGCGCCTCTTTTAAAAGTGATATTGATTTCTTGCAAACATAAAAAACATAATGGTTACTACGAACTACAAAAACAACCCTTTTTAGGGTTCCGTAGCCAAATGGCAAAAAACGGAACCCTTATAGATTCTTCATGTCTGTCTGTCTGCCGTATGTCACAGCCACTTTCTATTTACCAGATCTCGTTCAAACCAATCTTAATGCGGTTCACAGAATACATCTACTTACCAAGTTTCAACAGCATAGTTCTTATAGTTTCGAAAAAAAGTGGATGTGACATACGGCAGACAGACAGACATGACGAATCTATAAGGGTTCCGTTTTTTGCCATTTGGCTACGGAACCCTAAAAACAGGACTCTTTTACTAAGACTTTACTATCCGTCTGTCTGTCTATCACCAGGCTGTATCTCATGACCCGTGATAACCCTTCGTCTCTTCATCTTGTCATCTCCATTCTTTCGTCATACAACCAGGCAGACTGGTGTGCGGCACCGATTCATGGTGAACATACCACACGTTCGCACTAAGCGCTTTGCTTCGTCATTCCTTATTCGTACTTCAAGGGAATGGAATCGTTTGCCTGCGTCTGTCTTTCCTGACGTGTACAATTTGGGGGTCTTCAAGTCGCGAATGAATAGGTATCTTCTAGGAAGGCGTGTTACATCTTAGGCCGCATCGTCACCTACCATCAGGCAGGTGTGATAGTGGTCAAACGCTGACCTATCATATATAAAAATAAAATAAATAAAAATCGTCCGCGAGACCGTCTCGCACTTGGCCGGTTTTTTTAAATCTAATTTCTGTTTTACATATTATTACTAGCTGCGCTCCGCGGTTTCACCCTCGTCACTCCCGATCCCGTGGGACTATCGGGATAAATTAAGATGTAAGCTATCCTATCTTTCAAGTTGGATCAAACTGCATACGGTGTGCAAATTTGATTTAAATCGGTAAAGTAGTTTTAGGAGTCCATCGCGCACAAACAACGTGACACGTTATTTATATATATTAGAATACTAGCGACCCGCCCCGGCTTCGCACGGCTATATTATACATGTATTATACATATAAACCTTCCACTTGAATCACTATCTATTAAAAAAACCGCATCAAAATCCGTTGCGTAGTTTTAAAGATTTAAACATACATAGGGATATAGGGACAGAGAAAGAGACTTTGTTTTATACAATGTAGTGATAGTGATAATGACTGTTTTTTTATACCTACTTTCCTTGGAATGGTCACCAGGAATCTATAGATCTAAATTCGTGATTTTATGTCCATTGTTTCGGTAACTCTTAGCTTTGTTATAATGGTAGGAAGCTTGGCAACTTTCTTGTGGAATATATACCTTGTTACCAGAAAAGAAATATCATAAGTACCTATTGAAAGTTTTTGTGAACGTTCCATCCCACGCTCTTTTATATCTTAGGGCTTTTTTACACGATGTCACTATTTGTGTCAGAAAAATAGGCTGATAAGAAGGTAGAAATAATATAAGTTTCGCTTTAAAAATAGCTTGTAGAATTTTTTTTTATAAGTACCTACTGTTAAATAGTTGAATGAAAAGATAAATATATTTATTTACTAGCGACCCACCCCGGCTTCGCACGGCTATATTATGCATGAATTATCATTATAAACCTTCCTCTTGAATCACTCTATCTATTTAAAAAAACAGCATCAAAATCCGTTGCGTACTTTTAAAGATTTAAGCATACATAGTGATATAGGGACAGAGAAAGCGACTTTGTTTTATACTATGTAGTGATAGTGATTACGTCGGTATTTACAAATATGTATATAATTATCACTACATAGTATAAAACAAAGTCGCTTTCTCTGTCTCTATGTCCCTATGTCCCAATATCCCTTTGTATGCTTAAATCTTTAAACTACGCAACAGATTTTGATGCGGTTTTTTTAAGAGGAAGGTTTATATGTATAATACATACATAATATAGCCGTGCGAAGCCGGGGCGGGTCGCTAGTTAGTTGTAAATTCTCGATTTTTGAACGCTTGACGGGTCGGATCGGAAAAATTTTGCTGCTGTCTTCCTGCCTTCACTCGCGTCCCCGCTTATTTAGGAGTCTTTAACGCATGAGTATTTAGGTATTTTCTAACAATGCATGGTACATCTTATACAGCACTAGCGACCCGCCCCGGCTTCGCACGGCTATATTATGCATGTATTATACATATAAACCTTCCTCTTGAATCACTCAATCTATTAAAAAAAACCGCATCAAAATCCGTTGCGTAGTTTTAAAGATTTAAGCATACAAAGGGATATAGGGACAGAGAAAGCAACTTTGTTTTATACTATGTAGTGATTTACCATCTGATGTGATAGTGGTCAAACGGTGACCAATATTTATAAAATCTTCCACCCTTACCTATTATAGGTATGCCATTTCTAGCCGCAGTTAGCCATCGAAATAATGTTATTTCCTTAGCAACCACTTAGCAAATAAATAATTTGTGCAATTCAGTTTAAATCACAATTGAAAAAATAGGAAAAATCGGAATTCGGAATTAAAGACGAAATTATCGGGAGTTGGAATTTCGGACTCGGAATTTTAGTTATTTTTTTTTATAAAATAATAATAATTTGCGTGTGTCAAAAACGTTCTACATTGTTTCTATATTTATGTTAAGCAACTTTCGTAGCACTTAAATAATCGCGCAACTAAAAATCGCCTCCTCTATAAAGCGCTTAAAGAAACCCTGGCATCGAGATCAAAAATTGTGTAATACGTAACAATGAATGGGCATTGGGCAGACGGGTGTTTGGCAGTCTAGCCGGGTCTAGCCGGCGCCTGAGTGTCTGTCTGTCTGCGTGCGTCATCTTGACGTCATCTATGCAGGGTGGAGAGGTTGCCAGGATATTTTGTGGTTACATAACTGATGGAGCAATGGGGTAGAGCAAAATAGTAGATTATGCATCAAGGGTATAAAGCAATGTCTTATGTTGTGGGTGGCATATTGAACCCCGAGTATAACGAGGGACTCTCGGGTTAACTCTCGAGCGGAGCGAGGGAGTTTAATTGTAACTCCTGAGCGAAGCGAGGGTAGGTATTATAGGCAAAACCTATTTGCTTAGACCTAACGTAACAATCAAAATAAAAAACATAAATCGTGGCCTGCTAGATTTTTGTAGACCAATCAAATTACTTATTATAAATAAAACCTATTTGCCGAGACCTTCAAAATTAAAACCAAGAGTTTTCACACGAATTTCAACGTTCCAAATTCAAATCACTTTATTCCCTTGGGAGTTTCATACAACATTATCTCCCTTGGGAATAATTTGAGGTTAATAGGGCTTTAATCCGAGATTAAAGTGCTGCAGGTGTAAAAAAGCACTTTTAATCAGCAGATTTCATGCCATAGAACTTTTTTTAATCTCGTAGCATTGAATCATTTTCCTTACGGTTCTAAAAATACATCGTAGCAGGGTAGCTATTCTTCCTGGAACGTAGCAGTTCTACGCCGTAGCGTCTCGTAGCGCGGTTTACGCGTAGCGCTACAGTATTACCAAAATTCAAAGAGTAAGCTACGGAATTAACTTTTTAGCGATATTTTCTGAACTAATCGACTTTAGGGCATAAACAGATAATCGGCAACATTCAGTAGAACTTTTAAAAATGGAACGACATATAGCCACACATACATGCGCGTAGGTGTATTTTGGCGGGTAGTTACTGCGCATGTGCGGTCCCCTACCGTCCGCAGTCCTGCCACCATTCTTCAGTTGCACACAGCCTGTCGCCACCGAAGGACTTCGCGCAACCCCGCGTATACCACGACCGTATTGCCAACAAAAAACGGGCTAAAAACGCGTTATTGTTATAAAAAACAGTGAGAAACAAATCGTCGAAATCGAAAGAAGCGGAATGAGATAGTTTTTACCGTGTCACCGTGCTCAGGGAGGCGTGAAACGGTAAACAAATAGGCGATGTGGTATAGCGATTTTTGTGAATGAATTTAAGATGGTGGACGGCTGTGTGAGAGTTGTGGGGTGATGCGGCCGGCATACGTCGGGCTATAGGTTGGGCTGGTTAGGCTATGATGGGCGGGTGTGGTGCCGCGTGCTAGGATAGCCCGCGAGCGTGCCGCGTGCTGCGTGCCGCGTGCTCGCGTGCGATCGAAGCGGATGAATGACGATGACGTGAGAGCCCGACCCGTTGCTAATGTCCGACCAATACACACAATTATTTTTAGATCAGGACCGTATGTATTTACATCGATAAACTTCAGGAGCTACACTAGCATTGTTCACGCTTGAATCGTATTTGATAGAGGATGGCATATTTTTATATCGATTGAATGGGAAATTGAATCTATTTTTAAAGCGGTCGTTTTGTTATATTATTTTCTTGGTTCGCTAAAGTGGGTGTTTTCTGCAATCAATAATGCAACCTTGTGGTAAATTACATGAAGTGTAGAGCATTGTATCGCAATATCGAATTATGCATTTAACGTTGTTCCGTATTATGTATATTATTCGTATTAAAATAATAAATAATAAATATTGCAGGACATTCCACACATCGCCATCTAGCCCCAAGCTAAGTAACTAGACTTGTGTTATGGGTGCTAGACAACGGATATCACACTTATATATTTTTCTTTTGTAAATATATACTTATAATACATAGAAACAACCAGACCTCAGACAAATATCTAAGCATAAATACTTGTCTGAGGCGGGAATCGAACCCGCAACCCTGTGTTAGCAGTCCGGCGTGGTTACCATTGTGCCAACTGGGTCGTGGGTGGGTATTTATAACTAACATAACCTCACGATTTCAATTCTCGATCCCGTGAGAATACCGGGATAAAAAGCTTATATTACTCCCAATTAATTAATGTATCCTTATACCAAGTTTCATCAAAATCGGTCCAGTAGTTTCGGAGCCTATTCGTTACAAACGTATGAACTTGGTATGAAAAAACATTGATTAATTGGCAATTATTTATAGCACACAATAATTATTTTGAGCACACGGCTCCTTAGACCCTATTTTAAGCACACGGCTCCTTAGACCCTATTTTGAGCACACGGCTCCTTAGACCCTATTTTTAATCAAATACTTTTTTGTTAATTATTTTCTTTCTACTGTATTCTCTGAATTATCTGTCATTCTATCTTATACTTTTTGGACCTTGTACCTATTCTTATAATTTCCTGTCTTTTTATCTTATTCTTTTGTTTCTTATTGTTATACATTCTATGTTTTGTTTTGTCAACAACTATCAACTGTGCTAAATATGTTTTTGTCGTGTGCTTGATAATAGAATAGAATAGAAAAACATTTATTTGGAATGTTTTTCTATTCTATTCTATTTTTTATCCCGATATTCGCTCGGAATCGGGAGTTATGCGGATGAAACCACGGAGGGTTGCTAGTATTTTAATTTTTTTTTGTTGTTGAACGGCTTGACTAATTACGATAAAAATTTGAAGAGATATAGTCCATAAATATTGTAGGACATTCTACACATCGCCATCTAGCCCCAAGCTAAGTAACTAGACTTGTGTTATGGGTGCTAGACAACGGATATACTACTTATATACTTTTCTTTTGTAAATATATACTTATAATACATAGAAACAACCAGACCACAGACAAATATCTTAGCATAAATACTTGCCTGAGGCGGGAATCGAACCCGCGACCCTGTGTTTGGCAGTCCGGCATGGTGACCATTGTGCCAACTGGATCGTCCATAGTTTATGGGAGAAGAAAATAATAGACCCAGTCACATATTTTTACGAAATCGGGATTAATCAGGTGATCGCAAGGCACAGTTGGTTTTCCACCAATAATGAGCCTTTAATTTATTGTATTATTATCATCAGAAAAAACATCCAAAAATAACACATCTTTTGTACTATTTTAGGACATAATACTGTCTCTTTCTTTGATATCCGTTATTCTAAAGGGAAAAAACATTCATATTTTTACTGCGTACTAATACCACAGTGAAAGGAATTTTCAGAATATTTCTACTTAGAGATGAAAGAGATCACTGTCTGCTTGGTGTGTATGTGTGTGTGTTTCTGATTGTATGAACATTACTACGTCACAACGTAAACATTACGGGTTTTGTGTGTGTGCGTGTACGTTAGAGAGAGACGGAATATCTTTTGAAGGGATGAGCTCTAGTCGAAAGAGACGGATGAATCTCCAACTACATTTTTTTAATTTAACTATTGGTCCCCCAAACGTTTGCCATTTACAAAAAAAATAAAGAAAAAAAAAATAGATGTTGTTCGATTATCAAACCTAACGAATATACACAAAAAATTTCATACAAATCGAAAGCCGTTTAGGTAGAGATTGATAACTAATACCGCGACACGAGAATTTTATATAAAGGGATAAATTAAAAGCTGCTTAGCCGTAGATTAAGAGTCTTCGTTGTTTTTGAAATGTCATTTTCGATACAAATTAAGATCAACTTATATCCTGCTAAGCGATGTTTTAAGGGGTTAGGGATTTAGGGAGGTTACTAAATAATAAAAAATAATATGTACCAAAATTCTTAGATCAAATCAACACCGAAGAAGTTAATTCATCCGAATTCAAGATATCATAAGTGCAATGACATCAAAATAATCAGTGATTGGTGAAGAAGAAAACAAACATTAATGTTCGAAGTTTGAACTGACGAATAGCAACAAAATGTACGTGAAATCCAGATGGAGGCTACAGAGTATGAAATGACAACAGCTAACAAAAGTGTGCAAGCTGCCTCTACAATATGATAAAGGTTCGTACTCACCTATTTTTTTAAATATTGCAGGACATTCCAAACCTCGCCACCAAGCCCCAAGCTAAGTACTAACTAGACTTGTGTTTTGGGTGCTACACAACGAATATAACTACTACTTTACTTAAATGTATAGGTACTTTTCTTTTGTAAACATAATATACTTATAATACATAGAGACAACCCACAGACAAATTAAATAACTAAGAATAAATACATTTATTAAAAATTTACGTATTCAAATAAATTGACAATAAAATTATCTATTATGAACTAATTGACTATAAAAATGTTATTATAATGTTTAGACATATTCATTTATTAATTTTTTTTTTGTAATTGCCATCTACTATTTTTACCTGTGTTTTTTAGCAAATAAAGATTTTGATTCTGATTCATGTATGAGGCGGGAATCGAACCCGCAACCCCTGTGTTTGGCAGTCCAGCATGTTGACCATTGTGCCAACTGGGTCGTCAGATATAAAGCTACATTACCAATACGTGATAAACGCTTATATTTATACCGATTTCCGAATTGAAACCGCGGTTGATGCTAGTCTACCAAACTAAGTTAGGCTATGTCTGTATTTAGTTATATAGCAAGGCATATATAGGTACACTTCTAGACCTATGTATTCTGGGAACAAGCCAACTCAGTGGGATATTAAATTATTGTTGTACCAACCTATAATACATTTTGTAGTTACTTACCTACCTATTATTCTAAGCAAATAAGGTTTGCTACTAATAATTGAATACGTAATTTTTTGTTACTAATAATTCAGTAGGTAGTTTATGGGTGTTGCTTCGTCATTCCTTATTCGTATTGCAAGGTAATGAAATCAGTTTTTCTTGGCGTCTTCAAGACAGACGTGAACAGGTATCTTCTAGGTTAGCGTTGCGTGTTACATCTTAGACGCATTGTCACTTTCCATCAGATATGACAGTGGTCAAATGCTGACCTATCTTATGTAAAAAAAGTGGCTGTGACATACGGCAAACAGACAGACATGACGAATCTATAAGGGTTCCGTTTTTTGCCATTTGGCTACGGAACCCTAAAAGCAGTGATAAATAATATACAAATGGGTAAGTGAGTACTTACCAAAATCTCAATTTATCACCATTGTTGCCTATCTGTTTATTTTTGGAATTGAGGACAACTTATTAATTCGGGCACCAGAATGCTTGACCTAAATTGTTACGCGACAAATTCAATATAATAAACCAAAATAGTAGTTTGTTTTTAGCAATAAAGCCTATATTTAGGCAACCTTGGACGATTGGTTAGCCCTCTTTTGATAGGCGATGTCTCTGGGTGGCTTCTCTGCCCCTATTATGTATATTTTGCTGACAGCCAGAAATATTTGTTTTCAATCGTCAGTTGTGGGTTTCGCAAACTTAACTATTCAGCTTCGCCTTGGAAAATTATTCAACTGTCCACAAAATAACTGCCCTGTGGTCATTGTTTTAATCGCTTATTGATTTTTTCGTTATTTTTTTGCAATGTCATTCAGTATAATATTTTTACTTTTTACGCTAGCAGTTTGTTTTGTTTTGTACTGCATTATATAATACTAGCTATGCTCCGTGGTTTCACCCGCGTAAATCCCGATCCCGTGGGAATATCAAAATGAAAAGTAGCCTATAGCCTTCCTCGATAAATGAACTATCCAACACAAAAAGAATTTAACAATTCGAACAGTTCCTAAGATTAGCGCGTTCAAACAAACAAACTCTTCAGCTTTCTAATCACTATATAGTATAAAATAAAGTCACTTTTCGCCGTCCCTATATCCCTATGTCCCTTTGTATGCTTAGATCTTTAAAACTACGCAACGGATTTTGATGCGGTTTTTTTTTATAGATAGAGTGATTCAAGAGGAAGGTTTATGTGTATAATACATGCATAATATAGACGTGCGAAGCCGGAGCGGGTCGCTAGTATAGTATAGATGAATCATTCATCAGATATATTGAACAAATCTATGTAAATTCAACTAATCATTTCAATACACCAACCTCCTATATATAGTTAGGTCTAAACAGAATTCTTTTTCGTGAATTGTGCATTGCAGTTTTTTAATCGATTTCAAAAAAAGGAGGAGGTTCTCAATTCGGATGTATGTATGTTTTTCTTAGGTAAGTAGCTACCTAAAGTTTTTCAAATCGACACCCTCAAAAGCGTAAACATTAATCAGGCAATAATAGAGCACAAGCAAATACTTCTATAGGTACTTCGTTTATATGGCACAAAATGAAAATCACTACATAGTCATCACTATGCATCACTATCACTACCTACATAGTATAAAACAAAGTCGCTTTCTCTGTCCCTATGTCCCTATAAATAAAAAAATAAATATTGCAGGACATTCCACACATCGCCATCCAGCCCCGAGCTAAGTAACTAGACTTGTGTTATGGGTGCTAGACAACGGATATACTACTTATATACTTTACTTTTGTAAATATATACTTATAATACATAGAAACAACCAGACCACAGACAAATATTTAAGCATAAATACTTGGCTGTGGCGGGAATCGAACCCGCAACCCTGTGTTTGGTAGTCCGGCATGGTGACCATTGAAACCATTCACCATTCTATTTCCCTTTGTATGCTTAAATCTTTAAAACTACGCAACGGATTTTGATGCGGTTTATTTATAGATAGAGTGATTCAAGAGGAAGGTTTTTATGTATAATACATGCATAATCAGCCGTGCGAAGCCGGGGCGGGTCGCTAGTTACTTATAAATTACGAAGTGGGTACGTAGAGTAAGGTTCGAAGCGTAATTAGGTCGCTCGGCGCGGGCGTACGGCCAACGGCAGAACAGCTGGGTCTGAATTTGTGTTGTAACTTGCGGTAGAATTAAAAACTGATAGTATATGGTACGAACCAACTTTTATATTGCAATTCTTTGTTGTTTCGCCAAGCAGTTCTTTATGAATCTGTCGTTAGGTTAGCTTGAGGAATTGCTCCTAACGTGCATATGGAAGTTCTACTCATATTTATATTCTCCATCTCTTTAAAAATGTATTTTATGACAGGTTTTGGGATTTAGGTTTACTGTTTTAGTTTGTATTTAAAATGTATTTATTTTTTACTAGCTGCGCCCCGCGGTTTCACCCGCGTAAGTCCGATCTTTAAATTCTCACCGTTTAAACCTTCCCTGGACTACAATAAACATTTCAAAACCGAAATCATCTAAATCGGTTCAGCCGTTCTCGAGTTTTAGCGAGACTAAGGAACAGCAATTGATTTTTATATATATAGATAGATAGATTTATTGTACGGTACAACCAATTAAAAATATTACCTAAATGTTGCGGTACCTAATGCTTACTATGATTCATTGTCTATAATGATAAGAACCCATGTACGTAACTTCAATTACTTCATTTCATAAATATACATTAAAAACTATTTGTAATCTTGACCTTTATGAGTTTGATCACAAAAAAAGAATGAGAAAAACTTGAGTTTCTTGTGTCTTCTTCTCATTGATGGGCACGTGCAGAAGATACATTTTTGATTTTTTAAATTATACTTTCTATTGACTAATTAAAACGTTTAACTTTTACTCTATGTCCCTTTATGCCTAAGTATCATTCGGTCTGCATTTAGATAGATAGTCCATTAAAATGTTACATTTTCCAAGATGGCGGCCGTGGGACAAGGGCTACAATCCCTCAAACTTGGATTTAACTTTAAACTGACCCCCCTTGATATCTAAACAATTAAATTTCGTCCTCTGACAAATGCTAACCTAACCTAACCTAACAATGATTTGTTTCCATCGGCTTCCGTTCATCGCTCGATCTAGTGAATATAAAAAAATATTTCACTAGATCCATCTTGGATCTGGCCAATGGATCTTCTGAGAATGATCGTGTTTAAAAACACGATCATTCTCCATGCATACTTTTCTCTATTTTTACGAAATATGTATTTAGTTTTTGATTAAGGTTTTACCTATTACCTGCAGGCCTTAATTCTAAATCTGGCTACAACCCTCTCAGTAATGTAATATGTAACAGAAATATTTATTTATATATTACCCAAAATCAAATTAGGCATACCTTATCTGTCATCCCTCATCACTCGTCAGTTATCAAGCGTCCTTAAGTCAGAAATAGAATTAGTTTTACCCTACATATCTATATTGTAAGTACTTATATAACTTGAAGTTATTTTCAACGTTTCCCCTCAAGTTTCTGCCAATCTTACTTACAACACAATCAATCGGTTTCAACCACGTAAGTCCCGATCCCGTGGGAATATCGGGATAAAAAGTACCCTATGTGCTATTCCTGGTTTCTAGCTCTCTACATACCGAGTTTCATCGCAATTGTTCCAGTAGTTTTTGCGTGAAGAAGTAACAAACATACACAAACATACATACACACACACACTTACACAAACACTTTCACAATTATAATATACGACCCGCCCCGGCTTCGCACGGCTATATTATGCATGTATTATACATATAAAACTTTCTCTTTAATCACTCTATCTATTTAAAAAAACCGCATTAAAAATCCGTTGCGTAGTTTTAAAGATTAAGGCGTACATAGGGATATAGGGACATAGGGACAGAGAAAGCGACTTTGTTTTATACTATGTAGTGATGATGTAGTGATAGTGAAGTAGGATGATTTAAAAACAAAAATACAAATGTCAAAATTACAACTAGGTACAAGAAATACACAAAAATAATCCAATAATAAATTTGAAATGACACAATTACAATAAAACAAAAACAATAACATACACCTACACTATCTACTCAAACGCCACACTTAAAAATTAAACACAAAAGGTGCTAACAAACAACCATTTAAAAAACAAAAAGCCCTCCAAAGGTTTTCTCCAGCCCAAAGTCCCAAGAAACTATTTAAAATAATTATTGCAGGACAATAGTATGTATGTATCACTAGTATGTATGTATAGTATGTATCAATAGTATGTATGTATAGTATGGTATCACTACATAGTATAAAATAAAGTCACTTTTCGCAGTCCCTATGTCCCTATTTCCCTATGTCCCTTTGTATGCTTAGATCTTTAAAACTACGCAACGGATTTTAATGCGGTTTTTTAAATAGATAGAGTGATTCAAGAGGAAGGTTTATATGTATAATACATGCATAAGATAGCCGTGCATAATATGCATAATATAGGTGGCTAGTTCCATATAAACTATTCTAAGCCTATTTCTTTCTTTTGAATTAACTTACATCAGATTAAATATCAAGTCCAAATAATATCTTAGCAAATCGTTATTCGCAAAATCTGGCCATTTTCAGTTGCCAACTCGGCTTGGAACCATGTCAACTTTAACAAATGATCTATGAAATGGAATTGCATTGTTGGTAGGGTAGTAGATAGATAGATAGGTAGGTAGATATATTTCTACGTTATTTTATCTCTCGGCTCTGCCTTTTCGAAATTCTTTAGACGATTTATTGGGTCATCCCCTGTTATTTGTTTCGTTTCCTTATTTTAAATGTTTCTTGTATTTAGATCGATATTTTAACTGTACCTACAAGAACATTTGTTTGTTTTTAGTTCACCGTTCTTTTACTGAATCATTTACTTCTTCTGCCTCTATCTCAATTTAGTTAAGCTTCGCATAATTAATACACTTATGTCTTCTTGTTCAATTCTCCCATATCTCATCGTTTACTTCTCTCTCACGATCTCTCTTATATCTAAAGTTATTTAAAATTTATTTACCAAGTTTTTGTCTCCTCGATTTTGGTGAAAATGATACTTGTAACAGCATCGAAATATCAGCTTAGATGGCAACTGGGCTGAAATCTCAGGCTGAATAGCCACCTTTTATCGAGCTTTACGAATATAAAAACACGTTATATATCCCAGTTCAAAAAACTTTAGAGTAAAAAAAGCGTGTTAAAAAATAAGACGTTAGTCAAAAGTCCTATATCATAAATGCATATTATCTGCATTCTTCGTCAGTAAAGTTCGTTTTCAAAGGATCCTTTCCTTGCAAAGCATGAAAGAGGGCATTTAAGAGGGTCACATATCACGTAGGTAATATTTTTTCATACATGATATTTTCTCCCCTTATCTCTCGTCCATTTTCGGTGTTTCTTTTTTTGTAATTAATTCATTATAAATTAGCATGTACTTTTTTCTTTCTTTAAGTTTTTTAAATAATGATGACAAGACAATACTTGAGCATATCCACAAATGAAAAAATATGTTAAGTTAAGTTTAAATTAATTTTTATATAATAAAACATACAAACTATTCAAGCGATTAACATCAATAACATTTCGTTGCAATGTTTAGGATGAAAACAGGTTAACAGGTATGCCCTGAATTGAAAATTCCATTAAACAATGTCATGTCTATGTGATCCTCTTAAGATTTTAAATTCTTAAAGCGACGCACAGGAATCTATGAAAGGCTTCAAGATTGAAGAGGCTTTAGAGTTGATTCACAATGAAGAATTTTTCAATAGAGACCATGTTTTCGCTGATAAATCTTATAGGACATTGCACAAAGCGCCATCTATCCTATTCTAGGCTTGTAATATAAGCATAGAGATTCTAATAGTGTGTAAAAAAAAGCCTGCATATAGGTCTACCGACCCTTACCCAAAAAAATAAAAAATGAGGAAAGTAAATTTTTAATTTATTAAAATTACCCTAGTTTATCTCATTTTATTTACATAAAGACCTGCTAGCCTAGCATGAAGACCAAAACACGATACGATAAAGCGATATAACTACATCAACTCCCAAAATATGATAGATAAAGCCGCCATGTTGAATTTTTATCATATTTTTTATCGCCATTTATAATAAAAATTCAACACGGCGGCTTTATCTATCATATTTTGAGAGTTGATGTAGTTATATCGCGTGATATCGCTTTATCGTATCGTGTTTTGGTCTTCATGCTAGGCAGGCTGTTGATCATAATGATGTTGCCATATCCTTTACCAAACTTTCAAATCAAAATAATTATTTTATCTTCGTGGTTTTGTTTTTGATTTTTTTAAAGAAATGTCCTGATCACAGCGATCTCTTCCAAGCAACCTTAGCTTTAACTCTAGTAACTATGGGTAAAGCTAAAGACGCTGTTGACCTAATTCTCTCAAAACAATAACTAAGATATGAAATTTCGACACCCTTTCAAAAATGTGAGTGCTCTCATACCGCTAATTAACGAAATTACTGTACGCTAAAGTACGCTCAGAAGTGGCAACGCGACGAAATGTACCTACTTTACGCTATGTATTGCCTTTATACTCTAACATTTAACTTTGACTACCTATTTATTGAATGAGTAAATGTATCAAGATAGTAAGGTTACTAAATGTGGAATAAAATATAGTCAAAAACCCCAATATTTTTTTTTGCATCAATTTATAAGAATTTAATGATTTTTTCATTTTTGTATGTGACATATATTATATGAAAATATTTTAATCTAAAAATCGGGAAATATACCCAAATAATGAAGGCAAGGCACACACAACTAGAAAAAATCATCACTTCATCATAGTACTACATAGTATAAAATAAAGTCGCTTTCTCTCTCTCTCTCTCTCTCTCACTCTCTCACTCTCTGTCCCTATATCCCTATGTCCCTTTGTATGCTTAAATATTTAAAACTAAGCAACGGATTTTGATGCGGTTTTTTTAGTAGATAAAGTGATTCAAGAGGAAGGTTTATATGTATAATACATGCATAATATAGCCGTGCAAAGCCGGGGCGGGTTGCTAGTATGAAATAATTCACCGTTTTCCTAGATTACAATGGAAATAGTATTTCGTTAACTGGATATGTGGAAAACGATTTCAGCATTTAAAGTCAAGTGTTTTTCATTTCCTTCATCAGCATCTGACGCCATTACACATATACAGGGTTATTGGAAATTATACTAGCAAGCCGTTAAGGGCTACTTCTGTGCACCTAAACAAACAACTTTTGTTCTACGACTTTTGGAAATTCGAAAAAAAAAAAAGAAAATTTTGAGGTTATGTAAATTCTAAAAACAGCTGACTTTTCAAAACAAAGGTCATTCAGACCAAGAACAGTAGATTAAACTTAAAAAATACGTAAAGTTTTAAGGTAACTGACCTCTCCGTGTAAGGAACAGCTGTTTTTCAGGTAAACCTAACCTCAAAATTTTCGAAAAAATGTTCGAATTTCCAAAAGTCGTAGAATAAAAGTTGTTTGTTTAGGTGCACAGAAGTAGCCCTCAACGGCTTGCTAGTATAATTACCAATAACCCTGTATAGGAACTTTAAAAACCTAAACTCCTTGCAAATAAGTAACTTTTATTCAAAGTTTTGCCATTATAATATATTTTTAACTAATGAAAATTAAGATATTTTCAATTTCAAACCCATGGACAAATCGGGCTTCAAATTTGACAGAGATAGCTGTTATTGTGTAGGCATTCGCTAAGAAAACTAGTCATAAAATTAAGTACTTAGGTTAGTTTGTAAATCTCTAATATATAATAAACTAGCGACCCGCCCCGGCTTCGCACGGCTGTATTATGCATGTATTATAATAATATTAATATCTAAACACCTTCTTCTTTAATCACACTATCTATTAAGAAAAAACGCATCAAAATCCGTTGCGTAGTTTTGAAGATCTAAGCATACAAAGGGAAATAGGGACATAGGGACGGCGAAAAGTGACTTTAATTTATACTATGTGGTGATAGTAATAGTGATATTTTAATGTAGTGATTACGTATCACGTTGTTTGTGCGCGATGGACTCCTATAAACTACTTAACCAATTTTAATCAAATTTGCACACCGTGTGCAGTTTGTTCCAACTTGAAAGATAGGATAGCTTACATCTTAATTTATCCCGATTTTCGCACGGGATCGGGAGTTACGCGGGTGAAATCGCGGAGCGCAGCTAGTAGAGTTATTTAATACAATTGTTGAATGGCACCAGAGCAAGGGGAGAAGGGCGATAATCGTGTCAACCACTAACTGGATTTAACGTCTTGTGATGTCGATGCATTCAGTATTTTACGTCCTCGAGTTTCTTTACCGGTATCAATTTATTGACCCGGTTTCTTTCCACAATTTGCCCTGAATTGAAGGGACGTGTGCTATTGAAAATCGTTTAGATTCTACCTAAAGTCGTATATTGGAGATTTTTAAAGGCAATTATGTAAATAGTTTAGTTAGTTAATTTAGTTTTACGGGGCTGTTTCCGCATTAAGCCTCATCATTTAGGCCATTGTGCAAATAAGTACATAATGAGAGTTTTTAATAAAATATATATTTTTTTTTAAACTCCGGCTTCGCACGGCTATATTATGCATGTATAAACCTTCCTCTTGAATCACTCTATCTATTTAAAAAAAACCGCATCAAAATCCGTTGCGTAGTTTTAAAGATCTAAGCATACAAAGGGAAATAGGGACAGAAAAAGCGACTTTGTTTTATACTATGTAGTGAAGTGACAACAATCTACCTAAGTATTAATTATTATAGTAAACAAATACTGGTTCACAGATTGGAATCCATCCATGGACATGGCTTTAAGGCGTACTATAATACGCCGTCTTACCTTAATGATAAAAACCAAAGAACACATCCAACAAACAAGTCTTTAGTTTAGTACCAGCAGTTTAAGCTAGGTTTGAATGTTCAGTCAATCACTGACGTTAAATTTTAGATTTATAGATTGTGAAAACTCTAAACCACCTAAATGGTTGTGCTAAACCATTTGTTTCACTAGAGTATTAAGTTTATCCCGTTAACAACAATCCCGATCATTCTATCAATTGCAAATACTTAACATAAAAATAACAACCACTCTATCTATAGGTACCCACCTATATAGATTTATGGTAATCGTTTATCGCGAGCTCGTGTCGCCAGGGCCAAGTTTAGTTCGAAGACGTCACTCGCATTGATTTCCCATCGGCAACCCTTCGAAACTATTGCTTTCTATTTATGTTGCACACTATTGAATCCCTGCTGCATTATTTCTGAGTTTTACTTTATTCTGTACTAGCAGCACTCCACGGTTTTATCGTCGTAACTCCCGATCCCGTGATAATATCGGGATAAAAAGTTGCTTATGTTACTCCTAATTAATCAATGTATCCTCATACTAAATTTCATTAAAATTGGTGCAGTTTCGGAGCCTATTCGTTACAAACAAACAAAACCGTTCATCACTACATAGTATAAAACAAAGTCGCTTTCTCTGTCCCTATATCCCTTTGTATGCTTAAATCTTTAAAACTACGCAATGGATTTTGATGCAGTGTTTTTTAATAGATAAAGTGAATCAAGAGGAATATTATTATATTAGCGTAGAAGTGTAGACTAAAACTTACTGCTTATTAATTTAGGTATTAGCTATTATAAAATTGCGCCATATTTTGCAATAACGACTAACAGCATTCTTCTCTCTAAGGTTCAATTGCAGAACAAAAATAAAGTTGAAGCTCTTAGGCTGACTTGCACAACAATAAATAAATTGGTTTAGGATCTTAAACATGATTAATTGATTAACTAATAATCCAAGTGTCAAACTGGTTATATAATATCAACCTTGTGTTTATAGAAATAGAATTTAATTGTTTAGATTAGCCGTGAATTGTGTTTAGCTAACAAGCAAGCCACCCTAAAACTTTCTTTTTATATATCTATCATAAAATTGCGTCATATTTTGCAATAGAAGACTAACAGCATAATGTAAAAGTAACTAAGTATAGCCTTGCCTTGCTTTGTATTGCCATCATTATTTTGGTTTTTTTAAGTTGCAAATGTTTTATTGAGATTTTCATTGTTAATTTTTTTATTAATTACTGGGTAGGAATCTTCTTTTAACTTGAATCTTCAGCTAGAGGTAATCAGTTGAAACTTTTTCCGAGTTTCTTCTATTAAAATACGTGCCCACTTTTTGTAATTAAAACTTTAATTAGGTTAACAAACACTTGAAAATGTAACTTTTACAAATGCAATTAAGCCTCATCAAGTAATACTCGTAGGTACCTATGTATATAACCTATTTAACTTTGTGGCAATACTTTTTACAAGTGTTAAAAACGATAGGTAGAGAGAAATTGACCCAAATATGGTAAAGGAGTTGAGCCGTTCTGGGCCGCATCCAAATATTCGCGGCAAGTGATTTACATGAGCTGCAAAACAACTGTTTTTAATGACAATTTACGAGCTAGTTTCGGAGAACACTGTAGGTAAATACATTGTAAAAAATCTACTTAGAGAAAACCTTTGCTAGATGGAGTCTAGATGGTTTGTTTGTGATTTACCTCCGAAGCCACTTCTACAATTTTTTTAACTATTTAATGCTTGAAATCATATTGAAATGGGGCATAAACCCGCTTTCTTCCGTCGCTAATTTTTTTAAAATTAATATTAAGATCAAGTACCTACCTACTAAGGATAGCGAGAGCCTGGTAACCTGTATTATAGGTGTTTTTTCCTAAACATCTCAGACACCAATCTTTCACGACTATTTAGGTAAGTGTAATTGCTCAATAATTATGTGCTTTACTTCTATCACATTCGAACCTTAAGTTTTTGTGTGAGATTTTTTTTTATAACATATTGATTTATTGATTGAAAGAAACAATTCGCAAAATAGGTATAAAAAAGATTAAAAACTTAATTAGGTACTTACTTAATACCGAACCGATAATAATCTATGTTCTAGCACAGATACCTTAATGTACTTTTATAGTAGTAGCTATCATTATATCTATTTTAGTCATAAAATTACTCTGCGCTATAATAACTTGGCGCCCGACGTGTAACTAAAACGTACTTAATTACCACTTATTGAACTAATAAATGGCCTAAATCATATTATTTATTCTAAGATTAAGGTACTGTTGCACACCTATTGCAAAAATAATAATATTTTAATAACACAGTTCTAATAAAAATGTAACTAGACTGATTGACTAATGTTAACGCACAGTTCAAACCAGTTGGTCTAGACTCAAGACAAAGAAAACATCGTCCCACGGGATCGGGTTAAACTGCGGGTTGTCTTAATGTATACCTATATTGAGACAGCCATTCTCAGTAAAATCGAGAACAAGAGAAATTTCAACACAAATCGATATCTTTAGGTGAAGGAACTTTCACAATGGGTACGAGACCAAAATAGATGTTACATACATTCTTGCAGACTGTTATACTTTAACAAATATTTATAACCATTAAGGTTTATACCTACTGTATCATACTAGGATTAAAACAAACCTAGCGTTTCACGTCATACTTTAACCATCTTCTTTATTCATCGATATTGTGACGTTTTCATATAAAGTATGATATTTTTATATAATAAACAATAATTATTATATTGAAGGCATGCTGGTCCATGCCGAAATTGTTTAAGCATAAACCAGTACCTTTTGGTTGGGGTAGTAACTGAAGCAAAAGTTAAAAATATATGTTAGACAAAGGTATCCAATCATTCCAGTTTTAGTTGGTTGCTTTAGTTAATTTAACATTGTAACCAGTGTTCTACAGTGTGACATGTGCAAGACCGTTATAAATGCAGTCCGGACCAATGGGGTCGTCGCATTGCGCGTAGGACCACCCCATTGGTCGGCTGGGACTGGCTCAGTTCGTTCAACTTTCGAATCTGCAAAATGGTGCAGGAGTTGCCAAGAAAAATTGCTTAGTTTGGTTAAAATAACATTGTAGAAGCCTAGTTTGATATTCGATTTATAGCAACTCATTACTTAGGTAGGTATTATTTATTATGGCAGAGGTTTCTAAAAGATAAAATGTTGACCTCAAATTGGGCGCCAATTATATTTTTTATACCCACGTTATATATGCTTTGTCCGGCACAATAAAATTATTAAAAAAAAATGACAGATGAATTTGTTAACGGTTTAAGTAAACACCAACAGTTAAAATAAAAGATTGGCGCCCAACCTGTAGTTCTAAAATTTGGCGCCCAACGTGGACCTCGTGAGACTAATTCAATACTTCTATAGAACAAACTATAACTGACTGAAAAATCTCACCACTCATATTACGACCAAGGAGGTCGATAAAAATCATGATATAAGATGTGCTAATCATCTTACATTCTCATTATAGAGTAGGTTTCTACTCTCAATGGTTCCCGCGTGTTTAAAACTACCTACAACATAATGTAATGCATTATTTTCTGCATGAGGAAGATTTTTCATAGCGCTCCCGAGGGAAATGAACCACGCAGAAGTGGGTTAACGCAGTTCACAGAGTCTTGGTTCTAACATACGAGTATATCACTATACATCTATTAAATAGATACAATAATATGTTTAAAATACATATGTGTTTTTATTCCACTTTAAGCTTAAAGATATAACAAAACTTTATGTAAAGATCGGCTTGCCACCGGCTATATACATAAATACCTATCTTGCGAAGCCAAAACAGAAGAAAATACAGCGCATCATACCGATCCAGCCACGATTCTATCATGATACGTAAATTAGAAATAAACACCACGACTTCAACGCCTAAACCCCAAACCATTACAAAAAATTAACATTGCAAATCGCTTGCCCGGACCAAACCTGACCTATCTGTTCTAAATAACTTTTCCATTCACAAAGGGGAGCTTAGAATAAAATATTTTTTGTCAGAGAAAAGGTCAGAAGTCGTTTTATTGCCAAAACACCAAAGCAAAGGTCGTATAACAAACATTAAGAACGTCTGCAAATAGGCAATTTTCTGTCTGTCGATTGGTATTACTATAAAGGTGCCGACAAATACCTAAGACCCTTCAAATGTGAACTGTCATCGAACTATGGGCCAAGCGAAAGTCCGTAGTCTGCGAGTGCCGCAGGAGATGAATCGCATTTGGAAGGAACACATGGCGTACTGGTTTTATGAACAAACTTCAGCGAAATTCTGAAGACCTTTCTTTGTGGTGAGGATCTGCACCCTTTGTTTGTTATATATTGACTACTAGCTGTGCCCACGCGGGTTCACTCGCGTAAAATTAACATCTCAGTTGGTAATTTAAATTTTAATGTTTCTAGCTTCAAAGATCAAAGACTTTCATAAGAAGTTTCCTCTCCCTTTTGCCAGCCTTAATGTTTAAACATTCAAAAATTATTTCTTAATGTTATAAAACTAAGTTTCTTTCAGCTTTCAAGACATACCTAGTAGTTTTGGTTGTGCGTTGATAGTACGTCAAGACAAATTATTTTGGCATATCTACTTAAGTATAATTTCTGATGTACGGTCGGCTGCATAATTGCAGACCCACCGTAAAGCTCCAAAACAGCTGTTATAACAATGTTTTCAGTACAAGCAAGAGACTACACACCTGCTTTAGTTGAAGTTTAAAGTCTTCTAACTCATCAATTTATCAAACAAAAATTATAAGAATGAAAACATTCCAATAATAGGTAGTAATTTTAGAACTCTACTGGGGGCTGCAATTATGCAGCCGACAGTACTTAGATATCTGTACCTAACCTATATTCTCTACTTGCTTGATTAAAGTGCCTACCTACCTAAAAAATATCAAGAAAATACCATAATTTTTAATTTACATATCTTCTTAATTGTTTTCTTTATTAGTTATAGTTGTGTTTTATTGTAGTTTATAGTAAGTCTGAAAATCCAAAACTCTAGTAACAAGGGGTAGACGAACTAGAGCTTATTCTAATATACCTACTATAAGTATATTGGGTAATTTAAATAGTAAATATGAAAATTTATTTCATTTTGTAGGCTTTTTAGTGTCTACGGCACTATCTAGGGAAGCTTTTGAAATCATCTAACGTTCCAGCTTCTAGAAAGTAAAGATGCAAAAAGTAAACGTATTTAAAGTACTACCCTAACCTAACCAAACCAACCAATAAGGTATTTTAGAAATTAACAACCCTTACAATATGTATTTTAATAGGCTCGTACGTTTGAATGAATGAATGTCATTTATTTGCTTGAAATATAGTACAAAGATGTCACATAAAAATATAGTTCAACATATTTAGCTTAGCATGCAAATATTAAATACTAGCTGTCCCGGCAAACGTTGTTTTGCCATATAAAAAAAATGTGATAAATGAAGAACCGCTCGACCGATTTTGTGCAAACTTCACATAAACCATCTACTAAAATAGTCCGAACAAAGCTTAAACATTTGGTTTGGATAGGTGCGCCCGTTCTTGAGTTATAAAATTACAACGAAAAGTGGCATTGATTTCTATATAATACAGCAAATTAAAAAAAAAGGGTCTGTTGTCTGTCTGTTTGTTTGTTACATAATCTACAATTAAAAACTCCTAAACCAAGTGAAATCTGAGGAAAGTCGTGGTATACTTTACATCAAAATCTAATTAGTAGGTGCTGAGTAATCAACAAAAAAACTGCAGCCGCTCGAGAAAACCCCCCGGTCGAACGCCTTACAACAAAGACGAACGTCACAGATAGTGTATATCCCGATATTCCCACGGGATCAGGACTTATGCGGGTTTGAATATGGAATATTTCGTATATTTTACCCGCGTAAGTCCCGATATCGTTTGAATATCGAAAAAAAAAGGAATATTTCGTATATTTTATTTCACCCGCGTAAGTGAATATCTTGTTTGAATATGGAAAAAAAAAGAATATTTTGTACGTATATTTAATTTCATCCGCGAAAATCCCGATCTCGTTTGAATATCGAAAAAAAAAAAAGTAAGTATCCTATGTCCTTCTCCTGGTTCTAAGCTACCTCTCCATCAATTTTCAGCCAAATCGGTTCAGCCGTTCTCAAGTTATAAATAGTGTAACTAACACGACTTTCTTTTTTATATATATAGATTAATAATTAACCAAAAGTACGCTTAAATGTATCTAAATATGATTTCAAAATAATTGATAATCCAATATCAACAATATAAAACAATTTAAAAATCATTAAAAGTTAAGTGAAACAAAAACAAGTATGTCAAGATTGGACTATAAAATCATATTAAATTCAATTTACTTTAACTTTATCATTTTAAAATTCTTCAATCGATTAATAGGCTTTATCGATGAGATTAGATTTTTTTCTATTAAAAATCCCTTTGTTAAAGGAGTTTACCGACTTACTGGAGGTAGCTACCTAGTGATTCGCTAGCAGGGGGACAGGCGTCCCCGTTGCTACAGCAACGCATCTGGGACAAATCCAGGTCAATTGAGAACCTTCACCTATCTAATGCACTTTGCGTTGGGTAGCTTGGCTAATACTATAACTGGGCGACGACCCAGTTGGCACAATGGTCACCATGCCGGATTGCCAAACACCGGGTCGCGGGTTCGATTCCCGCCTCAGACATGTATTTATTAGATATTTGTCTGTGGTCTGGTTGTTTCTATGTATTATAAGTATATATTAACAAAAGAAAAGTATATAAGTAGTATATCCGTTGTCTAGCACCCATAACACAAGTCTAGTTACTTAGCTTAGGGCTAGATGGCGATGTGTGGATTGTCCTGCAATATTTATTTGTTTATTTATAACTAGATAATAAAAAAGCTATGTAAAACAAACAAACTCATGCAGTTGCATTAAAAAAACAAGGTAATTAATTAACAAGGTAGATAATAAATTAATCTGAAGGTTTGAATTTCCTTCAGTTTTTTTTTTAAATCATAAAGATTTGGTCATATAAATATTTTAGTTTATTTTTCCTTCTTCACCTTTTAAGTAGCACAAAAGGCTTGTGAACCTAAATAGTTGATTATGCCGCGGAAACGGCGCATTACATTTTGTCTGTGGTAGAAATATTTGATTTTGTCTATGGTTCGACGCGTCTTTTTCTTGGCAAACTCTTGTGAAACAAAACCACGTGAAAACGACATCTTGGATAATAATATTTGCCGATAATACGTCCCGACTCTGTATATTGGATTTGGAAGCAATAACAACTTTATGAGGAACATCTACTTTTAACCGAACGTCAAAAAAGGAGAAAGTTCTTAATTCATCGCGTATATTTTTTTATTGTTAACCGATTATAAATCAAGAAATCAATCATGAAAAGCCATTACTTATTAACTTATAAGCCAAAATAATTGTTCAGAATCCCTTATTAGTCACTCTTTATAGTCAGTTAGTACTTGACTATTAATGGTCCAAAGGGTCTCTAATAACTACCCAGTTATGAAAAGTGAAGAAAATTTCCTTTTTCGTATATAGCTAGTTATGAAAAACAGTTATGAAAATGGTCCAAAGGGTCTTTTTAATAACTATGAAACAGTGAAGGAAATTTCCTTGTTCGCTAGCTAGTTGTAAATAAATAAATATTGCAGGACATTCCAGCCACAAGCTAAGTAACTAGACTTGTGTTATGGGTGCTAGACTACGGATATACTACTTATATACTTTTTCATTACTCATACTCGGAAAGTAGGTCTGAAGGTGCCTGAGAAGCGTATTGTAAATAAAATTTCCAGCCCTAGGGATTTTTGCTTTTACTGACAGCTGTCATGTCAAATTATGGCTTCGCACGGCTTGTGCAATCTGCATGTAGCCAGTATCAGTATCATTACGCATTAGGAACTTCAAAAACATAACCTCCTTGCTTTTTTTTTTACACCAAAGATTAATAATTATGGCTTGGCACGGATCATGCATACTGCCAGAGTTTAGTACTTAGTAACTTTTTTCTCAGTAATCAAATTCAAGTACCTAGGTATATTTAGTTCAAGATATCTTATATAATAAAATAAATGTAAAGATGAAAATGGTCAAAGCGACCTATGACCATGCCGCGCCGCCCGCGCCCTGTCCATGTTGCTGATGTGGCTTTATGCGAGTGTCGTACCTTGAGTATAAAAAAACCTGGTGGGAAATGCTAGCATTTCCAAATTATTTTAAACAATTTAATTATTACTATTTTTTGTTATTTTATTATGTTTTTGTGTTAAGTTTTATCTGGTTTTTCATTTATGATTGTGTATTTTGTGTAAATAACATTTACTAGACAAACCGTGTTACAAAAACTGTAAGTTAAATCTACGGACTTCGCGTCATTTCCCAGTGTTGGATTAACTCATTAATAAAAATTTATTC
Organism: Idaea aversata; assembly: GCA_907269075.1. Classification (NCBI taxonomy): domain Eukaryota; kingdom Metazoa; phylum Arthropoda; class Insecta; order Lepidoptera; family Geometridae; genus Idaea; species Idaea aversata. The sequence goes on from OU026103.1 coordinate 6,979,711, forward strand.
GGTAAGTACCGCCGTATTTAAGTATTGAATACAAATAGCAGAAACCTAAAAAAAACACTACATAATGTATAACCTCTTTGGTCCCAACCTTGTAAGAGGATCAGGTAGTATGGACACATGAGTACCTACTCATGTGGTATGGAGTCTCATAGTCTCATTCACTCTCGTTGTTAGGAAGAATTTTATGTATTATTCGTAATGAAAAGCACAGTGTTTACCTCGGGTGAAAGACTCATTAAGTCCCTCGAACTATTAGCGCCCTCGCTACGCTCGGGCGCCAAACTCCGTCTCGGGACTTGTAATGAGTGACTTTCACACCTAGGATAACAATGTACTATTCTTTTGTAAATATATACCTACTTATAATACATAGAGATAACCAGACCACAGACAAATATCTGAGCATAAATACTTATCTGAGGCGCGAATCGAACCCGTAACGCGTTTGGCAGTCCGGCATGGTGACCATTGTCCCTACTGGGTCGTCATGAAAATGGTCCAAAGGGTCTTTGTAAAAACTAGCTATAAAAGTGAAGGAAACTTACTTTTTTTTCGTAGCTAGTCATGAAAAACATTTATGAAAATGGTTCAAAAGATTATAGTGTTTCTAAAAAAGTTTTAATAAAATGTAGTTTCAATGTAGATATCTAAAAATGAAATAGTCACTAAGCAATCGATCGAGTAGGCAACGGTAGAGTTAAACGTAGGTAAGCTAAGATATTCATGAATTCCACAATAAGCTATTACCTACAATTACACTTTATCGATTTTGAACATCACTTCCCGGAATTATATGCATAGTTTTGTTAACCGTGAACATAGCGAGGTTTCTGAACGCGTCCTTCGATAGGTATATTTTGAACTATCACTACATAGTATAAAATAAAGTCACTTCGCCGTCCCTATGTCCCTATGTATGCTTAGATCTTTAAAACTACGCAACGGATTTGATGCGGTTTTTTTTAATAGATAGTGTGGGGTTTTTTGTAGATCGATAGGTCGTTGGAATTTTTAAGATATTAAGAAGGACCACTGGCTTCTGCCAGAATAAGATTTTGAGTAACTGAAGTACGCACTGAAGGAACCTTTACACACTTTATGAGGAAGAAACAAAACGATGGCCACTTACCTAGTTCAGTCGGCACCGCCTTTCCTGTGGATGGTAGTTTCAGGATCCTCTGCACGTATTATTTAAGATGAACGGTGATATGAATTGTCACTAGCTGTATGCACACTATAAGTCCTAATGCGTCACACGCTTCCGGGTAAGTAGTCCGGTGGAAACACAGCACATACGATGCGCTGCCCTCCGAAGTAAACAATCAACACTCCTTGAGATGACACGGATTCTACGACGTATATCGCGATAATATTCACAAATATCCGGTGAGACTCCCGGCGACAAGACACGTAAGCGTATGTCTCATCTGACGTCGATGAAGCGAGTGCTCGACCAATTCTATGCAATTGACCAAGCGTAATATTTCTACCCTCAAGTAAAAAAAGTGTATAAGGTTCGAACATACCCCCCACCGAAATCAATTATGATGATTTCCAGTAAAATTTAAGGATGCTCTACATAAGGTAGAGACGGTAGAGTCTCATAGAGTCTTTTAGAAAGGGTAGAGTCTTACAAGAGAAGGTAGAGTTTTATAAGAATTAATAAATTTTAAGCTAACTAAAATGGAATATAAGATATTATAAGATATAGTTAACTAATTAAGGATTACTTAAGTATAATGTAGGTAGATATATAAGATTAGTCTAATTAGAGTAAGGTAAAGGGCAGATTTTATTGAAAGGTCTTTTAAGTATGCCATTCCGCGTCCTCAGAGATACGACACGCACAACATTATCTGGACCCGGGTAGAGACGCTCTACTCGAGCCACAGGCCATTGAAGTGGTCGACTAAGTTCAGTTTTAATCATGACTAGATCGCCTTCTTTCAAGTTAGAGGACGAAGAAGTAAACCATTTTGCTCTCTGCTGCAAGGTGTGCAGGTAGTCTTGTGACCAAAGTTTCCAGAACGTCTGAGAAACCTTTTGCAAGAATTGCCAACGTGACAACCTACCTACAGGCACATCACCGAGGTCATACTCAGGAACAGCTAGCAGACTTCGACCAATTAAAAAATGTCCTGCCGTTAAGACTTCATTATCATTCGGATTGTTCGAAAGAGGACATAGCGGACGCGAATTAAGAATAGCCTCTATTTTACAAAACACAGTCGCAAGTTCTTCAAAAGTTAGCGCCTTTTCACCTACAGCTCGAAGCAAAAGTCGCTTAGATTGCTTTATTCCCGCTTCCCATAGGCCGCCCATATTCGCTGCACTAGCTGCGTTAAATCGCCAATTAATGTTTCTATTAGCACAACCGTCAGCAATAGATGTATTGTTATCATTAAAAAACTTACAAACTTCCTTTAAGTGTTTTGCAGCAGCAATAAAATTAGTTCCGCAATCAGAATATAAAACAGAACATAAGCCGCGTCGAGCTACGAACCTGTCTAAGGTAGCTAAAAAACAATCCGAAGATAAACTACTAAGAATTTCTATGTGAACCGCTTTAGTTGAAAAACATATGAATAGGCACATATAACATTTCTTAATTTTTGCATTTCTCAACAAACTGTCTTTTATGTAAAACGGTCCGCCCAAATCACAGCCGACGTGATCGAACACCTTGTTAGGTAATAATCGCGGTGCAGGTAACGTACCCATAATAGGCTGTGACGTAACAGGGTTGCATTTGAAACATGTAACGCATTTAGATAAGACGGATCTAATGATGCCACGGGCATTAACTATCCAATAAGTTTTACATAAAATTCCTTGTAAGGTACGCGGTCCTACATGTAGGTATAATTTATGATAATATTCTATAAGTATATTTGTCACATGACATTTTTTAGGTAATAACAACGGATGTTTTGTATCGTAGGGTAGATTTGTCTGTGTAAGTCTACCCCCCACCCTGAGGAATCCTTGTGAATCCACAAAGGGTGTTAATTTACGAAGTGACAAAACTAATTTATTATTTTTTATAAGATTTATTTCATTTATGAAGTATTTTTGTTGGTAATATTTAATTATCACGTCATGCGACTTTTTAAGCTCGTTAGTCGTAAGTGAGCCGACTAAACGAGTGTTTTTAGGTTGTTTACAGTTAATTATGAAACGTAAACACCAAGCGATAGTTCGCTGCAATTTACGAAATGATGAAAATTGCGAAAGTATAATTTCAAAATCATTTAACTCAACACTTTGAGTATGATAAGCATAAGTATCTATATTAGATTTTAATTCTAAGATTTCTTTGTCATTTTTGACATAAAAGGTACTAATTGGCCATTGATGAACGTCATCATTTAGCCAATCGGGGCCACAGAACCAGCGTTCTGATTCAGCTAAAAGCTGAGTGGGCATCACGCCGCGCGAGCAGATGTCGGCGGCGTTATCTTCGCTCCTCACGTGATACCAACAGTTTGGTGGGACTATCTCGACTATTTGTGCAACGCGACTCGACACGTACGTTTTAAGTTTATAAGGTGATGTTTGTAACCATGCGAGTACGACACTCGAATCAGTTAAAGCAATTAATTTGAAATTTATATTTTCTAAGTTTTGTTTTATGAAAATAATAATCTTAGATAACAACACAGCAGCCATAAGTTCCAGCCTAGGAATAGATAATGGTTTAATTGGCGCGACTTTAGTCTTACTAGCGAGCAGTCTCGTCTTCACCTGCCCGTCCGAACTCACACTACGCAAGTAGACACTCGATGCGTAACCACGGGTTGACGCGTCACAAAATGCAATTACGTGAACGTCACGAAAATGCGAAATAAGTATATGTCTATCTATATGAAGTGAAGACAAACAAGACAAGGAAGAAATAAAAGATACCCACCTATCACGCAACTCGCTAGGAAGTTGTTCATCCCAGCCTAGGTTTAGTTTCCATAAGTCTTGCATAATACATTTAGCTAGGAATGTACAGGGAGATAAAAAGCCAATCGGATCGTAAATACTAGCTAATAATTTTAAAACAGATCGCTTTGTGAGTGTGTCATCTTTAAAACTGTATTTAAAATAAAAATAGTCGTTAGTAGGTAAAAAATGTAAACCTAAGACCTTTAGTGAGGATGAAGATTCATCATTATTATTAAAATCAATGTCAATAGCTTGACCGGGTTCGACATTACGAAGCAACTCGGGTGAGTTGCTTGCCCACTTTCGTAGGTCGAAACCACCTAGTTTTAGCAGAGCTACGAGCTCCTCCTGCAACGTGCAGGCTTCTGTTATGTCTGGAATTGACCATAACAGGTCATCGACCCAGAATCCGTTAAGTAAAACATGTGCAGCGCGCGGGTATTTCTCGCGTTCGTCCATCGCGAGTTGATGTAAGGTACGAACAGCAATAAATGGTGCGCTACGTAAACCGTAGGTATTTGTAAGTAATTCATAAACTTTAATGGGCTCATTTTCAGACTTTCTCCATAAGATATGTTGATAACAACATTCGGAAGGGTCAATGACCGTCTGACGATACATTTTGGCAATGTCGGCAGTAAAACAAACATCATAAAGTCTGAAATTTAAAAGTATTTTTAAAATGTCAGGATGTAATTTTTGTCCCGTTAGAAGAATGTCATTTAATGATTTACCATTAGATGTAGCACAACTCCCGTCAAAAACAACACGTACTGGGGTAGTTGAAGAATTACGTACTACAATTTGATGTGGTATTATATACCTACTTTGTTCTGAACCAGTATAAGGACGCATGTGACCTAACTGTTCGTATTCAAGCATAAAATTATGGTATGCATCTTTTAAATCAGGTGATTGCGATAAGCGTCGCTCTAAGTATAAGTACCTACGCAATGCTGTATTATAAGATTCACCCAGGGCTGCACCGTTCGGGTCTAATAAGATAGGCGAAACATACCTACCGCTAGAAGTGCGATAGTGACGTTTAGAAAATATCTCCTCAGCAAGTTTGTCCTTTGGGCTAATAGGGTTGGCACACGGTGTCTCCTCTATTTCCCAAAAGGATCTAAGTTGAGTGCTGAGGGGATCATTATCAATGGTGTACGACACCAGGTTGCAACACGATGCAATATTATTATTAGAATGATTTATGGAAGTACACGGTACTTCAATTTTACCACATAAAATGTACCCAAAGACACTATTGAGTGCAGTGGGCCATGTGGGACCAAAATTAAGTTTATCGCCATCGAAAACGTGAGGGAAAACATCCCCAGCTAAGATAATATCTACAGGAGATTTTTTGTAAAAGTAAGGATCCGCTAGTACTAAGTTTTTATATTTTTTAGAAACGCTTTCAGGTATTTCCGTTGTAGGTAAATCAGAAGTTATTTTGGAAAGAACAATCGCATCAATTTCGAAGGTAGAATTATCACAATGTCTCGGTTTGACAGTGCATGACGTCATCCCTAATGTTTTAACATTATTTCCTGACAAACCAAAAATCTCAAAAGAACATTTTCTTCGTGACAACCCTAGCCGTTGTAAACATGCTGACGTGATAAAGTTCGACTGTGCCCCGCTATCTATCAATACGCGGCACTGTTGTTGATTTCCGAACGAATCCGTAATGTTTACAATTGCAGTACTTAATAAAACTACCTGCGCTTTATCACCTACATCATTTGTATGAGACGAGTTATTATGAGTGTCTTGGCGAGCAGATCGAGCAATCGGTGTGGGTGAGCTCGGTATGTCATTGGAGGTGACATGCAATAAGGCATGGTGTCGCTCGTCACAAACAAAACATTTAAAATCACTTTTACAGTCAGCTGTCGAGTGATTAGCTTTGAGGCAATTATGACACAATTTCAATTGGTCAGCACGGCTGACTCGCTGCTTTTGGCTCAATTCACGGAATTGATTACAACGATATATCAAATGATCTCGGCCACAATGCACACATTTAACTTTAAAAGAATCTTGTTTTGTTTGAGATGTATGGGAATAGTAAGATTTACGTGGGTAGGTTTCATTCGATTTTTTATTATTGTTAGAATTAGTTTTATTTTGTATATTAGATGTAATCGAATGTTTATTAGTGTAAGACTGCGAATGATTTAATATTTTTATCTGATTTTGAATGTGCGTAATTAATTCTTCATAAGTAGGTATGTTATTCTGATTAATGCTTTGTTCAAACGATTTTCGAGTGTTAGGATCGAGGGCCCGTAATGCAATGTGACAAAAGACAAAACTCGATAAGTTTTCAAGTTTTAACATTGAAATTGCCTTATAAGAATGATTAAATGTTTCGATAAACATATTTAAGTTAGTAGGCGACTCGGATTTCAAAGCGGGAAAATCAAGCATTTTATCTAAGTAGTTGCCTACAAGCGTTCTGTTGTCATGATATTTTTCTAATAATGCTTGCCATACTACGTCATAATTACTTGCCGTAATTGGCACACTTTTTACAATATTTAGCGCGGAACCTTTAGTACAAGATAATAAGTAATGAAATTTGTCTATTTTAGGTATACTAGATTGGTCGTGTACCAAAGAGCAAAATGTCTCATAAAAAGTATTGAAATTCTCGATGTTTCCGTCAAATGTAAACAATTCAATCGGCCTAAGATGTGGTCGATTGTTTGTCTCGCTCGCACTCGTAGCGCGTGCGGCGGTCGAGTCAGAATTTTTAACTGAACTTAGATTGACGGTAGATGACGGATATTTCGACGCTATAAGTTGAACGTGAAAAAATAAATCTTCAAAACTTTTTATTTCACTTATAGAATACTGTAACTCGGGCTCCATAACTAGTTGAGCCGCATAAGTTTCTGAACAAAGACTTTCGAACTTTGCACGTAACGACGTAATCTCTGAGGCACGCATCATAAACATATCCACAAGATCTGGCTGAGAATCTAGTTTTTTAGACAAATTATATACCTCCTGCATTTTACTGAAAACAATTTGTTTTTGAGCTATACATTTGTTAACTGTTCGAATGGCATCTATATCTTTTTTAGATGGTACTTTGTCAGTCGCCATTTTGTAAACGTGGACAAAGTAACTACGCAATATGAAATTATATATGTATAAAATTAACTTTCTATTACGTATTTTAATAAGATAAGAGGTTTACAAGCACGGCTTATAAGAAAATATTAAGATTTTAGTAAGATTTTGAGGGATCGTAAGGTGATCCGGCTCGAAGGACCAAAAAACAATGTGGGGTTTTTTGTAGATCGATAGGTCGTTGGAATTTTTAAGATATTAAGAAGGACCACTGGCTTCTGCCAGAATAAGATTTTGAGTAACTGAAGTACGCACTGAAGGAACCTTTACACACTTTATGAGGAAGAAACAAAACGATGGCCACTTACCTAGTTCAGTCGGCACCGCCTTTCCTGTGGATGGTAGTTTCAGGATCCTCTGCACGTATTATTTAAGATGAACGGTGATATGAATTGTCACTAGCTGTATGCACACTATAAGTCCTAATGCGTCACACGCTTCCGGGTAAGTAGTCCGGTGGAAACACAGCACATACGATGCGCTGCCCTCCGAAGTAAACAATCAACACTCCTTGAGATGACACGGATTCTACGACGTATATCGCGATAATATTCACAAATATCCGGTGAGACTCCCGGCGACAAGACACGTAAGCGTATGTCTCATCTGACGTCGATGAAGCGAGTGCTCGACCAATTCTATGCAATTGACCAAGCGTAATATTTCTACCCTCAAGTAAAAAAAGTGTATAAGGTTCGAACAGATAGAGTGATTCAAGAGGAAGGTTTATATGTATAATTCATGCATAATACAGTTTACCAATATTTGGTAGATGGCTACTTACTAGTAAAATAATTAAGTAGATAGTTAAGTAAACAAGATATAAGTGGGTACCTAATACCTATCTATATCTACTATACTTATAAATAAAACCGGCCAAGTGCGAGTTGGACTCGCGTACAAAAGGTTCCGTACCATGTTTTATGGGAGCCGACTTAATTTTGTTTTCTGTATTTAGTATTTGTTATTATAGTGGCAACAGAAATACCTACATCATCTGTGACAATTTCAACTGTCCAGCTATTAACAAATACTAAAAACAAAATATAATAGTACGTCGTGTGCTAGTTTGACTTGCAGTAATTGTTTAAACGATAATTGACAACTCTTATTTTACGACAGTAATCGTAATTTCAGACTCATCACTAATTACTAATTAAAGGGACTTGGTAACAGTCAATTTTCCAAAGAAGTTTTATTTTTCCAAACAGTCGAAATAATATTCTACTTCATAGAATAATAATGAGATTATTACTCGCAAGTGGCCGTAAGCAAGCTAATTGCTGATTTTCATCAAAATCGGTCGAGGACGAGGAAACAAACGAATATACATAAACTAACTGTCGAATTTATTAGTTAGGATCAAAATCATTTCATTCAATTTTTCAAAGAAATTATCCAAATAGTTGACTGGTACTCATGTAAATAAAGAGAAATCTATTTTGAAGTCTAAAAAGCACCATATTAATATCTATTCGGTAGGTACCATCCTTTCCACACATAATAGTACACAGCGTTGCCATGTTATTTTTAAGCCTGTCTAAAAATTGTTGATAAATGCATTTTAAAAAATCTAGCTTATATGTATGTAGTAAAAAAATTCAGCATGAAAATATAACAGTTATTGGAAAAATTCGCTAAAATTCATAAAACCGCTTTCCAAAAGTGGGTAATTAAATCCACCGTGAACGTACCTTACTTTAAAATGCAACTGTTAATGGGGAAAACTGAACTAAGTATATTTTTGTAAGTTAATACAATTAAACATCCAATCAATTTTTAATACATTTCACAAAAAAAATTAAATGGTTGGTTTTACACAAAAGGTTACTTTTATTTAAATGTCAGGTTTATTATTTATTTTGACAAGACCGTGCTGGCAACACTGACAGTACAGAGCTATTACATGGAAATGTAACAAAGTACATTTAGTGCAGGGGGTCGTTGTCTCCGCGACCTATTTTCCTCCAGATGGCTGCGGTGCCATGAAACTCAATACCCTAGTGTTACTTAATGCTCTTATTCAATTTATTTCTACCTTTTGAAATGTTTTTTCAGTTTTCGATTTGTTTTTAAATGTAGCGAACCGAGGGGTCCCTTTTATAACTATATTTGCAGTGAATTACGATTGCCAATCAACTTGAAATGGCTCGCTACAAACCGGATGTGCGGTTATTTTGTTCCTATAAGTACCTAGTTATAGTTAATGTCTCACATTTTGAGTTTATTGGTTCCAAATGAGTACCTACTTGGTTCAATGCTTTGTCCCAAAAACACAAACATTTACGTCTTTTAATTCGGGCAGAAGATTAAGGTTGCCTTGCACAACAAAAATACTTTAATTGGTCGCAGATTTTATTTACAGATTTTTTAATTGAGATTTTAAACATGATAAACAAACTATCAAAGTGTCAAATTCGTTTAATGTATTTAGCTAGAATTTTGCTAAATTTGTTTAGGCCATGTTTAGGCACAATGTAATGCATGTCGCCCTAGGAAAACCAAAATTATCGCGTCATCATTTATAACGGATATTGCTAAATAAACCAACCTCTTTGAGTTATTATTGCATTAAAATGAGAACTCTTTGCTCTAAACCGATTTCTTCGTAATTAGCGAGTAGATAAGTCGTGGGTAAGTCCTACTCGAAACTGTCCCAATATTAAGAATTTCCTTTGCAAGTAGAAATAAAAAATGTAGTAAGTAAATAGTCTAATGTGCAATGTTTTCATAATTTGAATTTAATAGTCTTAGTTATTTACCGTTTAAAACGTAATTAGACTTCGATCAATAGATTTTGTATCTACCTTGTCAGACGTGAATAATAAATAACTTTAGTTACTGCTATAGTACATAATACAGTTCTTATTACAAATTAAACTTTACATCCCCATGTAAAAACCCCCTTTTTTTCGGAGTCAAATATTTTCCCTCAAGAGCGCGATGTCTAAAACGCAAAATGCCTATAAGTAGCGTAATTCCTGAAGCACATAATGCCTGAATAATATCACTACATAGTAGGTATAAAACAAAGTCGCTTCCCGCTGTGTGTCCCTACGTATGTTTAGATCTTTAAAACTACGTAAAGGATTTTGATGCGGTTTTTTTACCTCTAACTTTTAGGATAAACAAATTTAGCTTAATTCATAGCTAAATGCATTTAACAGGTTATGTAAAATTAAATTAACCATAAGGTTGATATTGTTTAATTACTTTGAGGTCTAAAATTAATTTATTTTTGACATTTTTTTTAGTACGGTGTTTATCGTTTTAAAAGACGTTATCTTTTAAAACGATAAACACCGTACTAAAAAAAGTGTCATGTTATTGTCATGGTAGGTAATTATAGCAACGTTGTCATGTTACGGGAACGTGAGTTATTGTTTTCTTATAACGTTATCAAGTAAAATTATCGTCCGTAAACCGACTTTACAGACAACCATTTTTTATCACTGTCACAGTAAAATGTAGAGATGAACATCCAAACATCCCGAGCCGCTCCAGCAGCCTAACTGGGCTGGCTGGGCAGTGATCGCGGGTCACCGAGTCAACCTTGCTACTCTGATGCCTAGTCTATCCAATTGCTTTTATGTCCTAATTCCTTGTTGCGTTACGATGCAGTAGTTGGGTGATTAGTTTTAGTTGGGTTTAGTTAGATTGCTGTTGTTTGTTTTGTTTCTAAGGTGACTTTAATGAGTTAGGTTTTTGATGAGTTGCAGTAAGTATGCAGCTAGACTAGGGGTCATTGTCTGCTACAAACATAAATAAAAGCGATACTCTAGTTATACTATATGTGACAGTTTATGAAAACTGCAAAGAAAATATTTTTGACATCGTTTCGACATCGTTAACCAACGATGTCGGAACGTACGTAAAAAGATAAAAGTACAAGTCTATCTAAAGCCTGAACAGAAATAGACAGATGAAGGGTTGCATATTATGTAACTTCTTTGTGATAATGCCCTCGTTAATAAATTAATAAATAAATATTACAGGACATACACACATCGTCATCTAGTCCCAAGCTATAAAGTAACTAGACTTGTGTTATGGGTGCTAGACAACGGATATTCTAATTATATACTTTTCTTTTGTAAATATATATTTATTATAATACATAGAAACAACCAGACCACAGACAAATATATAAGCATAAATACATGTCTGAGACGGGAATCGAACCAGCAATCCTGTGTTTGCCAGTAAGGCGTAGATAGATAGATAACTTTATTTGTACGACACAGAAAGAAACAGAACACGATAAACACAAAGTAAAGCTATAGCTGGAAAGTATAAGTTGCACAAATGGGCGGCCTTATCGCTGAAAGCGATTTCTTCCAGGCAACCGTAGTGATCATTGTGCCAACTGGGTCGTCAAAATACCACCCTCTTGCATCCAACGGCAATTTAGCAGTTATCCATGTAGTAAATACTTGTACCTTGTAACTTATAATGACGTTTTGTATGTATCTTGTTTCAGTTGTGTGTAATGGGTGTACGGTGATGGCGGATGGCGGGGCGGAGGGCGCACGCGGCGAGAGCGCGGCCCGCGGCGCGGCGCTGGAGCGTGCGTACGTGCATGAGGTGTACGAGCAAGCGGGGGAGGAGGACCCGCCGCGTCCGCCCGCGCCCCCGGTCACCACCTTCCTTAGGGACCTCGAGCCAGGCAGCCTCGTCTGCGACGTCGGTCAGTACCTTTACTTACACTCTCCTACAGGACCTCGAGCCAGGCAGCCTCGTCTGCGACGTCGGTCAGTATCTTTACTTACACACTCTCCTACAGGACCTCGAGCCAGGCAGCCTCGTCTGCGACGTCGGTCAGTATCTTTACTTACACACTCTCCTACAGGACCTCGAGCCAGGCAGCCTCGTCTGCGACGTCGGTCAGTATCCTTACTTACACACTCTCCTACAGGACCTCGAGCCAGGCAGCCTCGTCTGCGACGTCGGTCAGTATCTTTACTTACACACTCTCCTACAGGACCTCGAGCCAGGCAGCCTCGTCTGCGACGTCGGTCAGTATCTTTACTTACACACTTTCCTACAGGACCTCGAGCCAGGCAGCCTCGTCTGCGACGTCGGTCAGTATCTTTACTTACACACTCTCCTACAGGATCTCGAGCCAGGCAGCCTCGTCTGCGACGTCTTGGTTTGTATCTTTACCTTACTACGACTGCGACATCCGCACAAAGCGTTTCTCTTTGCCATTCCTTCTGCACATCACGAAGTCATTGAATCATTAGATGGATCTGATTTTCCTGGCGTGCACAATTTGGCGGTCTTAAAGACAGGCTACCTTCCAACGTATCTCTCCAGTTATCTCTATCCATTGTAACCCTCTATGCTAAAAGAGAACTGTTGAAAGTTTGATCTGCCTGTAAGTCATGAATTATTCTTATTTATCTTGTATAGCTCACAGAGAAATGGCTGAAAATAATATTTGAAATCAGGCGCCTAAAATTTATTTGGAGCTAAATGTTATTTACCTACCTAATAGGTATCAGTTGCTGCTTCTCATATCTCAACTTATTGTAGATCAGCAATAAGGTTACCTATATTAAAACAAAAATCAAAGAGTATATTACTTTAGTTGGAATAGATAAAAGGAAAAATTCAAAGAAATTTGTGTCGTAGGTGTGATTCCACAAAACGCCCGCGCATTCTTTTTTATACAATAAATTCTAGTAATGTGTGTAGGCACCGCTCTACTACTGCGGCACCTATATCTTATCAGATTGCCCTAGTTGTGATACTACTTACGAGTAAATTCCACAAAGTTACATCGGCTGGTGTGGGAAAAAGATCTAATATACCAAAACTATGAATGTGAAAAACATGATTTCCAAATGGAACTTGTATCAGATTCAACAACCGTATTTTCTTTTGCAGTGACAGATAATTTCTAAGCAATATAAACAAACTACCTACGTAGAAGGCGCTAGTTTATGAGATTTATTTATACGGACAGCAATAAGCTCGCGTGGGCGTCTCCATACGGTGGCAAGCACCGCTAAATGGAGTACCTACCTACCGACGACACTTGACAAACACTAAACTTGTGCTAAAATGTGGTAGAGACACTTTATTTTACTGATAAACAGAGCTATTTAGATCTACCAACGATATTTATAGGATTGTATTTGGTCCAGCATTTCGCGCCATACCTATAGTAGGTAGGACGATCTTTTTTTACCGTCAATTGTGTGACGTTTTTTTCATAATAAATTTCAAATTTCTTTATTTCTTTCAATGCTTATGTATTTACATACACATGATCACTTGAAATAGTCTTAAAAACTAAGTTAGGATGTGTGCCTTCGGAACGCGCCCACCAATGAGAAGAAGACACAAGAAACTCATGGGGTTTTTTTTTTATGTGATCACGCTCACAAAGGTCAATATTACAAATATTTGAAGGTATTATTTGAAATGGAGTAATAACGAACTAAAACCTAAAACCTTTCACTATTTTGTCTGTTCTTCAAATTTTCCATAACCTAAGGGCGTTACGTAAATGGTAACATAAATAGAGAAATGTCAGAATTGAAAAACAACACAACACCAACAACAAACGAAATTGGCATCGGCACAAATAACTTAGCCTAGAACTAAGTTAATTAACTTAAGTTTCAATAGCTTCATTGAGAGATGACAAAGTTCCGTTGACACCCACATTTATTAGTTCGATTCGTTCTGGATTCATTCATAACAACTAATTTGAGACAGCTATTTCAATAGCTACTCCCACACACGTTAACACCAATAATACTTCACTGGGCACCAAGAAAACCCCGGGCACTTGCCTATATAAAAAAAATCCCAATAAATTTTCTTCCAGTATTTTTGACGTCCATCCCACATCTTATCAAATACTTTGTCTACGAACTAAAAACTGTGAATATTGTGTTACGACTCGTCGAATTTCAATAGGTTAATTTAAGCAATATTATTTTAAATTCCCAACCCAATTCTGAGGTAGTTTAAGGTTACTCGTTGTCCGCCTACGTATGACATATAGACATTTTCAAGACAATAATATGGATACCTAACTACGTCGTTACACTTAATTATGCTGTTAGTTATGTACCTAATGTGGAAATTGCTTAGTAGCTCTAATCTCAGTCCAAGATCGGATTTCAAAACGAAACATTTTTTTCCCATTATTTGCTATTTAGTTTCGATCTATTATGCATCATACATAATCATTCCAATAGAATATCAGTTATTTCTCAGAACTCTCTTGTCTAAGTTTTATAAATGAGTCTAAAACAGCTACTAAGTTTAAAAATACTCGTCTTTATTTAGGTTAAACCTAATGTTCCTAACCTTTAAAAATATAGATAACGGTTTCAAAATATGACGCAGATCTATAATGGACGATGTGCCTCTATTTATGACTAGAAACGTATTTAGCTTTTATAGGTCAAAAGCTCACTGACGATGTGGTTGTGGACTAATAGGCAACTATTGTTATGTACGGTCGGCTGCATAATTGCAGACCCACCGTAGAGCTCTAAAACGGCTGTTATAAGAATGTTTTCAACACAAGGAAGATTCTAGGCACCTGGCCTGCGTAACTGGGATTACTTGATATTTTACTTTAAACAAATGTGTTTGTTGTTCGTGGTCAAACAACTCAAGTTATGCGGCTGGTGAAAAAAAGTTGGTGTGAGGTGTGATCCCTTCCAGACGATGGCACACGGCTCCTTGGACAATTATTATTATTCTTCGGTTTGTTTCAGTTTCACTTATTTATGTAACCTTTGTTTATCATGTATCTACTTCATTTCTGATTTAAATTTGTTTTATCTAAGTTCCACATGGATAGCCTCTTATAGTGTTGAATTTGCCAAGGGTTCCTGGAAAAATAGATACGCCACTAAAACACACACAAAAATTCTTGATTATTGACCGCTAGGTATATCTACCACAACGTTAACGCTATCGTATGTCTACTTTACAGGTTGCGGCAACGGTAAATACTTGAACGTCAATCCGTCCGTGTTCTCTCTGGGCGGAGACAGGTGCACGAGGTTAGCGTCGCAAGCGCATCACCATAACAATGAGGTAAAAATTAAGAGAAAATGTACCCGGCTCTTTCTCAATACAAACGTAGTCGACTATTTCCTCCCTACACTTGCACAAATATTTTTGTTGCATAAAACCTATAACTGGTGCCTATGCATGCACCTATGTCTTAATTTTTTTCATTTTCTAATTATCATAGAAAGTAAGAGTTAAAAACGATATATTTATTTAAAAAATAAGACATAGTGCATCGACAAATGGTCATGGCAGTTAAAAGTTTTATGCTGCAAAAACATTTGCTCTAGTGTCATTATCCTGGGAGGAAACAAACGTTTGTATGGAGAGAGCGAAGGTACCCTTTCCGCTTAAAGCGAAATTTAATTTAATTTTATTACCTTAGTAGACATTTGAAATCAAATGACATGACATTTGATAATAGACTTTTTAATAGAACAAATAGGGGTATATTGCACTGACTGAGAAGCAATGCGAGTGTTGAGCCCATGGTGCACCTTCTTGAATGCCCATTGTGCCCTAATATCTGCACATTGGAGGACCTGGTAGAGGCCAATGCTGCTGCAGTTGCAATGGCTATTGGGCAGGAAAATTTTACAGGTAGAAAGTCACTGATTAAAAAGAATAAGACCATAATAGACAGAATTATGGCCAGCATACTTCTATTGTATGGAAGGATTAGTTTACTAATAATAATGACGATAATGATGATGTAATAATAATCATATTGTAAAAAAAAACAATCTCTAAATGATTATCTACTTCGATCGTTGTTAGTCTAGATGTTTATTTTATTTTCTGATGTTATGCGCCAATTTTATGAGTAACTAGCGACCCGCCCCGGCTTCGCACAGCTGTACTATGCATGTATTATATCTAAAAACCTTCCTCGTTAACCGCCTTCCGCATCAAAATCCGTTGCGTAGTTTTAAACATCTAAGCAAACAAAGGGACATAGGGACGGCGAAAAGTGACTTTATTTTATACTATGTAGTGACTTGCTGCGCCCCATAAGTTCGAGTCCTAAGAATATCGGGATAAAAAGTCCCGATAGTTAATTCAGGTCTCCAGTTATCTACATACCGAGTTTCATCGTAATCGGTCCATTGGTTTTTTTTTTTTTTTTTTTTTTTTTTATTTATGAACATAGAATCAACAGCACTTAAATTAAATTATAAACGAAAAACTATTGAGCTAAACTTACTGCCAATTACAGATTCTTCATTTTTAAAATGAATTCAATTATAATTATAATATGCGTCCAACGCGCTATGATGTGCACTAGAAGAATAAGGTGAAAAGCTCGAGAGGGAGATAGAGGATTAATGGGTTAGGACAAGAGGAGAGGGGCAGGGGGTGTGTGAGAGGAACTAATGTGTGTGTATGTGTTGTGTGTGTATGTGAATGTGAGAGTGAAGTGAAGAGGAAAATATTAATTACGATTGTTTACGATTTTTATTTTTATTGTGCTTTCTACACCCATTAGGTTTTTAGAACGTCACTTACCAAGCGTCTGAACTTGATTCTCCCTTCATAGAAGATATCAATGGAAGAGAACTTATCATTATATGTCTGAAGAGAACGTAGAACAACAGAGTTTCGGCCATAGCTAGTGTTGTTATTATAAGGGACATAAAATAATTTTGATGAAGCATGTCGAGTTCGAGTTTTAGGGGTGTAGAGATGTAAAAACAGACTCGTGAGCTCAGGGCTGTTGATCCGACCATTACAGACGTCATACATAAACATCATCTGTAAGAGAATACGCCTATCCTTAAGTGTCATAAGGTTTTAGCGTGAAGGAGTAACAAACAAACACACACAAACTTTCACATTTATAATATTAGTAGGATTGCACAAGAATAAAACTTCGTTTCCAGGTGGTGGTCTGCGACAATCTGTGCCTACCGTACCGCGATGAATCCTTCGACGCAGTGCTCTCCATCGCGGTGGTTCACCACTTCGCGACCGTGGAGCGACGTGCGATGGCGCTCAGAGAGCTGGCCAGGGTCACCAGGATCGGGGGCCGGTTGCTGCTCACAGTCTGGGCGATGGAACATGAAGGCAGGAACTTCCATTCACAGGTATGATAAATAGATCTGCTTGTCATGTCTGGTCCCAGAATAAAGTATAGTATGTTGGATTTATAATATGTTTTCTTACGTGATGATAAGTACCTAATTATTTATGTTTAGGATGTGCTGATACCATGGCATCGACCAGCAACATTATGCCCACCAACGCCAACACCTCGATTTCTATCCGTGGATTATGACCAGTAAGTATCACTTTCATCTCACGTATAAATGTTTATGAGTCTATGGTTATCAATGAATAACGAGTGGTTATTTGTTTCAGAAACGCTGAGCCATGGAAAAGTCGTGATGGGTCACCTGGATCATCGTCTCTATCCTCACCAAATGAAACCTGCTATTCCTTTGTGAGGAGAGCACTCCAACGCTTAGCCGGTCGCAGGTCTTTCTTGCCATCATGGAATTTAGGACAGAGAGTACCACAACGAACGTGTTCTCGACCCGAACCTCCCGCAGCCGATCTACCGATTGAACTGCGACGATTAGACGAAGTAATTCCGCCTAGACTGATCACACAACAATCTGACGCATCTACATTAAAATCGAGGAGTCTCACCGACATAGCTGACGTAGAGAGGCACGCACTTATCCGATCACGATCCAGTTTGCCAAGTCTCGGTGTTGATGAAACAGAACCGCAGCCCCAGGAAATACAAGTGCCGGAGATATTAGAGCCTCGCAAGAAACCTCGACTGGTCAAACAAAAGAAATCAATAAACGAAGACGATGCTGATGAGGATCTAGATAAACCTACTGACATGAAAAGCTTAGTCGAAGAAATGCCAAACTTCAAAGTACACACTCCAAGGTTACAATCTAGAAAACCAGGAGTTTTCAAACAATCTTCCCTCAATGAGGAGCTAATGTCAGTAGAAAGATTACGAGAAAAAGAACGATTGCGTAAAAATATACAGAAACAGGCCTCTTTAAACGAAGAATACCTTTACCGACGACCTGGTGCATTAGATACGATACGAGACTCAATATTCTCAACTTCAGCCACCACCGCTAAGAAATTTCAATCATTAAAAAACGGCCTCACTAGTAAGTTCAAAACCTCAACAACGAATATAGATAAAGTGACTGTGTTTGTGAGAATGCTTCAAGGATGGAAAAGCCACGGACCGGTGCCTGAAGTTTCTACGCCAAATGACAATAACACAGGAAGCGAAAAGAGTTATCCTGAACGACGACATTCAAAAGAAGACGGGTCAGATTCATCGAAAGATAGCAGTTTACAAAGTGATACGAGTGTAGACTCAGAGGACAGTTTCGCGTCTGTGATATATGTCCCAAAAGCCGATGGTTCTGGAGATCCCCTTTCACCTACTCCACTTTCCCCTGGACCGACTTCTCCAAGACTAAAAGTATCTTCAGTTCCAACTTCACCTAGAATGAAAAGTTCGCCGGGACTTCCATCTCCTAGAATTAAACAAGCTTTTCCCCTAATACGACCTCCTGGTTCTCCTAACGCAGTACAAACTCCAACGACTGTTAACAAAATATTAGTAGCCCAATATAGTCTAAAGAATTACTCAACTACCAACACTATTGCTAATGTACAGTTAAAGCCTCAATCAAAGAGTCAACCAAACTCACCTCCAAAATCAGAATCAGATGATAAAGTGCCTATGAAACCTGAGCCATTACCGATCATCAATAGAAATGTATCAATAGAAGTATTTGAAGAAGTTGATCCAATTCCGCCAATCAAAGAAGAAGAAGAACAAACACCCACCGAAATAACGAAGGAACTTATCGCTGAAATTAATAAAGATATTGAAGAAATTCACAAACTAACAGCAGAAAGCAATCAACTTAAATTAAATCAGCTTCAACCTAGAGTTGTGTTACAAGATGTTAAGCCATATCCTAAAATTACGTTACAAACCGTGGCCGAATTACCGGAAATACCCCAATACAAGCCAAAAGAACCATCTAAGTCTCCAACAACCGACACATTAGATTGCAGATCAGCAGAGAGAAAGAGAAAAGAACGGATAAGGCAGATCAAAGACATGCTAAACAAGGGAATACCACTTGGGAGAAGACAACCGTTCCCATTAGTACGTAGTACGAATAAAACGGAGCCGGTTGTCAAAAGTCGACCTACTCTTATGTCATTAGAATTATTTAATCCAGCGACAGATGACGTGGACAGCGACTCGAGTGGTGTTTCATCTCCTGACTCAGTTGATAGCGTCATCAGCGTTGTTCCGGATGAATTGAAGAAGACTGCTCTAGAGAAAGGTAACTTAAAACATTAGACCTCTACTTAATGTTCTGCGTGCTATGAGCAATATTCATTAAATGTCTATCTTTTTTCAATAAGTTTGTATTATTATTGTTACAGATCTACAAAATCCAATAAAAGAAAAAGAAGTCAAGAAAGAAGAACCAATCTCCGAGAAATCACTATCGCCAGCTCCGCAAAGCCTAATAGAAGCTGCAGCTGAAGTAGCTCACTCCTTGGACGAAACCTGTGAAACGGTCATTCAAAGTAGTCCACGGTCTAAAAGAAAACATCTCGAAAAATTAGAAAGTGCAGAAGCAATGGCGATTATTCAGGGAGCATCGAGTAGCAGCAGTAGTAGCAATTGGAGTTTAAATAAACTTTCACCTGGTGATTTAAGGATATTGGAAGACAAATCAAAATCACAATCTCACACCAGTTCAAGCGGCAGTTCATCTAGCCTGGAACGACTCTCTCCAGGAAGAAGATCGAAAGACAGATCTCCTAAACTCGGTAGCACGAGTAACTCAACGTGGAGTTTGAACAGACTATCGCCAAATAGACCAGAAGGTCGATCTTTAGACGAAAACTTAAGTAAAAGTCACAGGAGTCCAACCAGATTACCATTCGATTCGATATCAGTATCGAGCACTGACTCAGAAAAATCCATCTCAAAATCGGAAAGCTTCAACAGAATTCAAAACGAGCCTCTTATTACATGCAAGTCCGACATGGTGGCAAAGGAAGAAGAGTGGGTACCAGAACAGGAACGAAATCAACAACTAACAGAATTTGCTGAAAAATTAAGCGAAAAACTTTTACAAGAAATTGATCAATATTCCAAAAGAATTAATGAAGATGACTTCGATTTACCTAGCAGCAGTAGCAGCGAAAGAAGCATTTCGCTCAGATTAAAACGGGCCGAAGAGGATAGAAATACACAAAAAATATTAGATGAACTTTCCGACAGTCTACAGCATTTGGAAGACCCGTACATTAGTAAAATTAGTACTGAAATGCAAGGGCTGTGCAAACTTACCGCTGAATTACAAGAACGAAACAAATACATTGCTTCTTTGAACGACGTCCAAGAAGCGGATATTAACAAACTATTCCCTAAATGTAGCACTAAAACTAAGAGCAAGAAGAGATCAAAAGACGTCGATCCTATTATAAATAAGTATAGGGAACTAAAGAAATCAATGAAAGTGACGAGCGAAGAGGATCTTTATCTAAACAACTGTGCCAATGTTCAATACACTGTGAAACCAGTTATTGACGAAAAACTACCCGAAATTGAGACCAAAAATCCAGATGATGATAGCGCTATTTGCTCTAGCAATGGAAACCCTGAAATCACAATAGATTCAGGCGCATACGATACCAGTCAATCGTTAGAAACTGGATATTCTTTAGAGTCAGAAATAAGTGTAGACTCACTTTGCACGAGCACCGACAAGAGGTCTTCGTTAAAAGTCGGTCAGTCGACGGACTCTAGCGACTTGGACAAAATGGAGATAAGTCCAGAGTCGATAACTTCTCGTTCGAGCAACAGTACCGCACCTTTAAAGTCAGGGTTCTCTATAGAATCCAGCGACACATCAGCGGGCAGTGACTGGAGTCGAAGAGATAAGACAGGAAGCACGGCGTCTTTAGGCTGCGCCAGTTTAGCATCTCTGCCTTCGTACAGCGAGTGTTCAAAAGAAAGGAAGTTGGAGGCGCGTTCAGTATCGGAAGAGACCGCGGCGGCACCGCTACCGGCACGAGCGCTACCCCACGCACCGCTGTTACCCTCGCTGAGCGACGGATCGGACAGCCTGCCCTCTGAGGGCGGCGCAGTCACCTACCATCGATACTACCACGTCTTCAAACGAGGCGAACTCGATCAACTCATAGAGAAATACGTGGAAAGCCTCCACGTTGTCTCCTCCTACTATGATCAGGCCAGTTGGTGTGTTGTCGCGGAAAAAGTTCAAGTGTGGACCATATAAAGGTTACAATTGTAAAGTTTTTGTCAAATCGCGCCGGTTCGTAAATTAAGTTGCTGGTTTCTATAAGGCCTGATGAAATTTAATAGTGCTGGTTTTAATCTTATGAAATAGTGAACTATATAAGATGAACTATAATGTAATTTAGAGGACACTACGTGCGGTATTATATCCAAGTGACCTTTTTAACTAACTCGTAAGTGAGTGTTAAGTTCAGTATCATGAAATATGAACATTATAGTGTTAATAGGAGCAAAATTGCCAAAAGCAAAGATCTTGTTTTTAATATTAACTATTAAAGTCACTCTATACCATTTATTTGTTGTTATCTCTATATAACTAAAGTTTAAATTGTTGCCTACCAAAGGAGGTAGACATCGTTACATGAATTCACTTCAAGCACCGCGGCGGCGGATAGGGTGCTGTTTTGAATGCATGTAGCATAAACGAAATGTACCCAAAGAACGGCATTAGTTTTCGATGCGATGCCACAATCGCATGAAGAGAAATCTAAGAGCTTTAAATAGTGAAAATTTAAATATAAATATATATACTTCAGAAGCTCAATATAATATTAAGCTACTCGTAGCTTATTTAATCTATCATTCATGTATACTTACAGAAATATATTGTAATATTATTATAAACATATAGAGTTATAACGATAATAGTTTTATTCATAGTACCGTAATCCAAGACCAAAATAATTAAGTATATAACAAATTAACGATTAAATATAATCATATGACAATAAAATGATTGTAGAAATGAATATGTCATTTTGTTTCATCGAAAAAATAATTTCTATTGTTCATTGTAAATGGTTTATTATTTTGGTTTTGGATTTTGGTATTTTATTCAATAGATTTATTCAGATTAATGTATTCGTTTACAGTATTAATGTTCATGAGCTGGCCTCTTCTTAGTGTTAGTTCACTGCTAGAATTATTTTTCGAGGGCAATTTAACTAACATGATGTTCTAAGAAACCCTGTATATTCAAACATATTTGAATATACAGGGTATACAGGAAAATTATACTAGCAAGCCGTTGAGGGCTACTTCTGTGCACCTTAACAAACAACTTTTGTTCTACGACTTCTGGAAATTCGAAAAAAAATAGAAAATTTTGAGGTTATGTAAATTAGAAAAATAGCTGATATTTTTAAACAAAGGTCATTCAGACTAAGAACAGTAGACAAAACTTTAAAAATAAGTAACATTTAAGGTTAATGACCTCTCCGTGTAAGGATCAGCTGATTTTCAGGTAAACCTAACCTCAAAATTTTCGAAAAAATGTTCGATTTTCCAAAAGTCGTAGAACAAAACTTGTTTGTTTAGGTGCACAGAAGTAGCCCTCAATGGTTTGCTAGTATAATTACTAATAACCCTGTATAAGTACAGACGCGGATATATGGCTAACGTATTTATACATATTATTCTCTGTTTTTTTAACCTACTGTACATACAAATTATTTTCCCCACGGAACAATGTTAGTTAATTCGTTCTTTAGGATTCAAAACGAATCGCCTTCAAATACATTAAATATATGAATTCGGACCATTTAGCGATGTTAGTTTTTATCTAAATAGACTAACAGTTGCCCTTACATAACTAATTAGCTTAGCGTATCATCAGCTAAGGTTTAGCGTAATATATTTTGAAAAGTACAAAATAATTAACTCATTTCTTAGCGAAGACTCGGGTCCGAAAAACGTTATTCAATAAAAACTATCAACAAATACATGCCTTAGCAACAGAAGAACATAATGTATAAAAGATTATACATATACAGATTATACTCTATTATGTATTTATATTTATTGTATATGCATTTCACAATTTCGTTCTATTTTCACGAATAATTTCTTTAAAATTAAGCCTCTGTCGAAATAGTCATTAAAATATAAGAAAAACTAACGAATTTTAAATATTTGATTTATATTTAAGTATAAGTTGAATGACATATGAACAAATTTTTATATTACGAAAAGATAAAAATCACTGACTTAAGGACATAATCTATCACAAATTGTTTAATGGAATTTTATATTTGTAGCTGATTTAATTTAACTTGTAAAGCTTGAATGATTGAACAATATAATAATAAAACGCATAGCTTTGTAATAAATAAAACTATTGTTGGAAAAAGTATTTCATATTGTAAATAATCTCAACTAATATTATAAATACGAAAGTTTGTTTGTCCATGGTTCGATTTCGACGAAAATTTTCAAAGGATATTTCCGTGGCTACTGATTACGTGAAACCGCGAGGTGCAGCTAGTCGCTACATAAGTATAAAAAGCTATTAGTATAATGTTATCAAATGAATCAGTGAGATTAAAATTAATTATATTAGTAATACGACTGGGTGTTTAATATTTTCTATGTATTTGAAATGAATATGAATCTCAGTTGGAAAATATTAAATGTACAGAGAATGCATTGTGCATTTTCACTAGTGTTTTATGCAAATTAGTCGAAGAAATAGAAAATTGCAGTGTAAAGTATTAAGAAATGGAACAACGGAGTCAGAAAGTGAATTTAAACAAATCGTTTTTCGACAAACCTAAAGTCGCCGCGCGGAGTATACACGGATATTACATTCTCCAAACTATTTGCTTTCTGAATAATGCCTCTAGGTAGCTCTGCTTTTTTATGGTTTGCTGTGCACATGCCCTTCTGTTTTCCTTTTTTCTAATGACTAATAACAAAATATGAAATATGATCCTTTAAAAAAAGTAGGTAAATTACAAAAGAAATATGGTCTTCTAAAAGAAGTAAATCACAAAGGCATGTGTCAAGCAATCCTTTGTTTAAAAAAAAAATGAATGCACAAGAGGCGTTATTTAGGAAGAAAATAGAGGAAGCGCTGTTATGCCTGTTAAAGTTCCAACTCTCTTAACTTTGTTACTACTGAATGCCACCAAAGCATTTCTTCGACATCAATTAACTAGCAAATGATGCGAGTCTAACGATGTTCGCTAAACCGTTATAAGAAATTAAAAATTAATGATTCTGAAGCACTTTACACTGTAATTTTATAATTCTTTGAATTTAGTGAATACTGGTAGGGTAAAGGATGGTGATATACTGTGCAAGCACAATCATTTGATTCAGCCATTGCCGCGTCTAGATTGGACGAGGCTTACTCTGGCCTTGATATTTATATATATGGTACTGTAAGCTTTTTGGGCAATCGTGAGGTGTGACAGGTGCACGGGGCACGAAACTTCAGATGTTGATGACCACACTACTCGCGAAGTTACTCGAGGTCCGAAGTACCTACGTGTCTACGCATTCGTGCAACTTCGCGAGAAACGTTCGCATTCGAACTCCGCGTCCACGCCTTTTGACTCGTGCACAAATACCGACAACGAGCGGAAATCAACCGAGGCGAGGCGATGTTGCCCGAAGTTCCTATCCTGAAATGCCACACTATCTAATTCAGATTACTTCGATCAACTTCACGAGTAGTGTATGCCGGCTTTACATAACGCCCTCTCACACCTGGCTGTTTCCCAAGGACTAGCTACCATTATAGCAAGTAGCCGTGAGATATCGCCTCAGGTTTTTTAAACATGACTAAGATCTGTATAAAGGTTAAATCAGATAATTCAATCTGTTTTGAAACAACAGCCGTTTTAATTTTGATGTATGATTATTATATAGTACTTGCATCTCATGAAGTGACGCGGGCTTTTTATGCGTATATGTGCGGATTTTTTATTTTATTGAACTTTATTCCTTAAAAATCGAATAAGAACATTTAAAAGGTTATAAAATAAACCGTTACGGAAGAGGATTAAGCTAATCTTGGATTAGCTTCGTCTGTTAAAATTGTGTCGACTGGATAAAAGACGAGACAAGACGTTCACACATAAAAAAATTAACTCCAGTCGTGCGTTGGAGCGACAGGAACATTTTTTTACTAAGAAAACTTAGACTAAACCTAACTGAAATACAAGGCGTTTAGTTTCTCCTTCTCGGTACGAAAGAAAAAAATCTGACAGTCATTAAAAAAATTATAACGCACACATTCGCAACAAGTCGTATTACTTTGTTACATGTATTTATATATTATACAAAATACGCTAGATTTGGTATTTTATACAAAATGTCGACTATATTTTGTGCTGCGTGCATTCGGTACTCTCGCGGCGGAATGATAGAGTACTGAGAAAATATATTGACTTCACCATTCCTATCAGCGCCAAAATGGCCAAAAATAAAATGGATGGATTTCATTGATGACAATCGCCAGTCCAGCGTATTACCTAATACTGGAAGTCAGTGCGTCGTATCATGAGATGATGCAAGTACTATACAGGACTAAGTACCGTCGACGTAAGCCATCCCATTTTAGAAAATATTCGAATTAATATTAAGAAGATTTTTTCTATTACATATTTCTTTCGAGTTGTGAAGTTTTTAAGCATATCAATGCCTGGACACATGATAATCAATTATTGCTTTTAAAAAAAGGGTGTTATAAAAGACACTCTGTAAATGTTGAATTGTTTTAAACACCTTTTATAATTTTTTAAGGTCACGCTGGTGTCAGTGCTGCACTTAGACTTGTGAATTTGATTCTCCATGTGACCAAATCGACATCTGATAAACATACACGCTAAATCACTTATCGTTAAGTCTTGACGATACTCAAACAAAAAAAATGTAATAAAAAAACCACGAAACTAAATATAATTGCATAATACACAAATATGTATGTGTATGTATAAAAATATATAATTTCAAATTCATTTTATACTTGAGTCCAGTTTGATCTAAATTAAATGTAAAGAAAAATGTATATTAAAGTAAAAACTTAAAATTCCAATATTATCGTTTGTCCTCTTTCATCACTGTCAAAGGGCTGGACAGATTTCGATGAAGTTTTAGGAAAAGAATGAGGCGCAGTTTATATCTAACTATATTTTACTGATATTACTCATTAAAGACGGCTAGCATGACATTGTCCTTAAACATATTTAGCTAAATGCATTTATAGGGTAATCTAAAATTAAATTCTATTTCAATAACCATAAGGTTTATGTTAATCAGTTTGGCCCTTGAAATTAAATGCGTTTAAGACTATAAACATGATTGACCAACTGCAGTCATGTTTATAGTCTTAAACACATTTAATTTCAAGGGTCAAACTGATTACTGATTACTTATTGTTTTCTGCAGTTAAATAGGGACTGTTAACATTTTTGTTTACATTTTGTATAAATCAAATTTGGTCGAAGTATAAGTATAATATTAAAAAATTCAGATGTCTCAAGTTTATTATTCTAGCACTACATATTGGCTTAATCTGTGATATATAACTAATAGAAATTGGCACAAACAATTTGTTTTTCATCCCGTTATAAGTTTTGTAAATAAAATTTTAATCTGTATGATATTAGTTGTATGCGGCCTGATATTTTTAAAATATAGTTACAATTATCCATTGTAAATTAATGGAAAGTGTTCTCTTAAGACAGACATTGTTTTTTTAATAATAAAATGCATTTATCGATTACAAAAAACTGTAAAATATCTGATTGCATCTTTAAAAGTATACGTAAGTCTGTAAAACTTTATTTTAACACAATACTTAGCTGCTAATTTTAAACGAGATATTTGTGAGAAGAAATTGGTCATAAGTAGAATAGACAATATACTGAATAAAGTACAGTCAGTCAGTAACAAAATTGTAGACTCATAGTTCTAAAATTACTAAGATTATTAAGAATATTTTAATTCTAATAAATTCATGAGTTCAAACACTTCAAACATCAACCCAAGCAGGATCTTAAGCTGGGTACAGATTGTGCATACATTGGTACGCGTGTCCTGGGAACGTCGATTCCGCTTTGAGGCGCAACCAAAAACCGACTGACGATGGCGGCAGTGTTGCCAACTCGGATTTTGAAAAAGGCGTAGACCACAAAAGAAAATCACGTAGAATTAGTACTTACTTTTTTCTGAGTGAAATGAAGCGGGTAGGATAGGTAAAACTGAATAAAAATGAGTGTTTCTCTGCAATCAACCCGCGCGCGGATCGTACCTAGTTCTTTCTTATGTTTATTTCCTTATTTGTGTTGAATTTAATCGTAATTTGATAGAGATCAAAAGAACAAAACAACAGTAACTCCTTCAAATATTTTTAGGTTAAGTTTCTATACAGAGCTGGCGAGAAAAGGCGTTTCTTTTTACACAGTGACAGCGAACTTTGTTTCACTTGTATAAAAATGAACGACGCGAGTAGTGTTGTGTCGGTGCCTACCAATGTACAGTATGGGTCATAAGTCTACTATCATCAGTTTGCTACAATAATACTATAAACAAGAATTGGACTTACGACCTTCTTCTAATAGACGTTACACACAAACATAAATACTTGAATTAAAAGTACTGTTTGATTATTATTTTCAACATGTTAGCTATGTGTTTAGTTGTGTGAGTGGTATAAGCCGCCACCCGCTACACCAACCGACGTGGGTTCGATCCATAGGTTACGTTGTTATAATGTTCAAATAGTGCTGCACAGGATTGTAAACGTTACGGTGGGGAGAGACTTTTGACCGTTGATTGTACGCAAGTACAGTCCGTACCCAGCTTTAGAACCTTGCTTAAGTTGAAAAGATTCTAATAACAGTTGTTTTGGAACTTGGTGGGTCTGCCTTTTTATGCCTGATTGTACGTACCTATTTTGTACATACAGCAGTATTCAGTTAAATAATTTATCAAATCTATTTAGTATTTATCGATTAATGTTTAAATAAACAAACCTAGAGCGTTAAACACATTACTCACACGCGCTTGGAGAAAAACTCACATAACAGACTTGTAGAATAGTACTTTTAAAGGTACAATCAGGCTACATAATATTAATCCACGTTAGATTCCGACACCTTAATGATTTTCACATTATCTAAGACAGTGTATTTAATAAATATAAAAAGAAATACAGTAATAAATTATAAGCTTATGTCATACTTATACTACTTATACATAACTAGGTGAGATCCTTCACAATAAAATGAAGACTTCGAAATGTTATTTGTTTTATTTCAAAGCTAATTTTTCATACTATCTTCCACCTTATACAATATGACTCTTAAATTACGACATTTCTGGCACGTCGGGTAAACACCCTCCCGCAGAATATTGCAGGTTCGAATTTGTGAAAAAAAAAGACATAGGGGCATGGTCATGGCAGTTAGAAGTCTTATGCAACAAAAATATTTGCTCTTGTGTCATTATCCAGGGAGGAAACAATCGAGTACGTTTGTATGGAGAGAGCGCCGGTACCCTTTCCTCTTACTTAAGTAACGTTAAAGTTATTAAGAGAATCATGAGTTTTCGATACGCGGCGCGAGTCGGTATTTTCAAAAATGACCCGTATCGTGCGATAGAGAGAGTTTAAGTTCGGTCGTAATTGCCTTCATTTTGCTTTTAAATAATGTTGCGGGCCGTAACGTGTATTTATCCTTCACAAAATGAAATAAATTCTCATTTAATTCTCATTTAATAAGTCTCATTTAATTCACTGCATCTTATTCTAGGTTTATACGTTTTTCTTTTTTGGTAATTCAGTTTAGTCATTTAAAAAACAATTGAAACGCTCGATGAAGTTTTAAAGTAAAAAATATATATATTCAGATACGAATAACTTTTATCTTAGGCAATATTTCTTTAAAATAAAAACGGTTAAACCTAGTTTTCCATTAGATCTAGAATATTTTCAAAAATTATCAAAATCGGACTTCGTTTATGGGGGGGAAAAAACGTTACCGCTTTTTGTATGGAAATTTACAGCCTCACACTGGTCTTAAGATTTAATTTTATCCTACTAATATTATAAATGTGAAAGTTAGTGAGTGTGTGTGTATGTATGTTTGTTACTCCTTCACGCAAAAACTACTGGACCGATTGCGTTGAAACTCGGTATGTAGATAGCTAGAGACCTGGATTAACACATAGGCTACTTTTAATCCCGATATTCCCACGGGATCGGGACTTACGCGGGTGAAACCGCGGGGCGCAGCTAGTGTTTAATAAATGTTGATTTGCCTTTTCTTAATACGTTTCACTACTTTACACAATTAAAATTCTTCAAAAAAAGGTTAAGCTGCTTTAAACAAACAAAAAAAATTTTTTTTTTCTTTAAAGTCAATTAAAGTCCCAAGCCGTACTATCCATCCATTCATGAAAAATATGATTATAGTTGACATGAATTTTATCTTTATTATATTTATTGTAAACTTCTATTTCTCCCCAAAGGATTCTTAGTAAGTCCTGCTCAAATAGATCTGCACTTGGTATTTCTTGTTCCAAATTTTCTTTCGTACAATCTAGTGTAATTAGTTCTCCTTTATAGTGACGTTCTAAATAAAGAACATCAGAAAGATTTTTATCACTTTCATTAGCCTTAATTCTCTTCTTTTCATTATCTGCCTCCTCAAGTTTTTCTTTAAAATAATCTTCTAAATAAAGCATTAAATCAGGCTGTTCATCGATATAATTAACAACAATATCTTCTTCCTCGGGAACTAGTTTAAACCAGTAATGGAAAAATTTTAATGTACTTTGATAGTTTTGTTCTTTTATTTTCTTTCTATCTTTTTCCATCTCTATTTCATATTTGGGTCTATCAGTTTGATTAACTTTCTCTTTGTTTTTTTCTAAATCTTCAGAAAAGATTCTTCGAGCAATCCTGTCTATAAAGATTTCATTTTCGTTTTTATGCAAAAAATCAATGTGCTTTGTATTTGCAGTAATTATAAAAAACGATAAGAAAAATAATATTAACATTTTTCGCTCAAGATGTTTTAGATTACAAACTGAAAAGCAAAATGGAGTTTCTTATTGGCTAATTCAAATTGAGCGTTTCGAAGTTATTTCATTTCATTGATAATTTTAATCAAACAAAATAGTCACATACTTACTGTAATATCTTCATTCAATTTTTTTTGGAACGAAGAACTTATCGCGGGTTTTTGCAAAAAAAATACGCGTTACGAAAATCGGGAACGAAAAACCGTAAGAGAAAGGGAGAGTGAAGTAGACCGATAATTATCATATAACAGGGTGATTTTTTTTATGTGGGCCTTCAGGGCTATATCCTAAACCTATTCATTTTCCAAAAAAATAAGCACCCTATACAGGGTCATTGGTAATTATACTAGCAAGCAGTTGAGGTCCTTCTGTGCACCTAAACAAACAACTTTTGTTCTACGGCTTTTGGAAATTAAAAAAAAATTAAAATTTTGAGGTTATGTAAATTCGAAAAACAGCTGATTTTTTAAAACAAAGGTCATTCAGACAATAGAACACTAGATAGAACTTAAGTAAAATTTTAAGGTTAATGACCTCTCTGTGTATGGAACAGCTGATTTTCAGGTAAAACAAACCTCAAAATTTTCAAAAAAATGTTCGAATTTTCAAAAGTCGTAAAACAAAAGTTGTTTGTTTAGGTGCACATAAGTAGCCCTCAACGGCTTGCTAGCATAATTACCAATAACCCTGTATATTTATACTATAGTGTTGCTAATAGAGATGAATTAACAAACATAGTATGTTTGATTCGGGAGCCAATAATACGTGTACATGATATTACGCTGCCATGGATTACGACGCCATGGATTACACGACCTGATATTACGTGTACAGGCTTCGTATTATAGGTTTGAACAAATAATGTACGACCACTTATTACGAGACCACGTATTACACCGCCACGTATTACGAAGACATTGCCATAGACCTATAAAACCACAGAGTGGTTCAAACGTCTCTATGAATTGTGCTGTCTATGTGAGTGTGTGAAAGTTCAAAAGTTATTCGGACTTTCTTTATTACATTTTTGGTGCGATATCGTCTAGTTAATTGATGAAACACCTGCATTCACACAAAAGTGTCATGTTCCGGTAACATGACGCGTCCCGTTCCTGAAGCGGGGCGCATGATATAATAATACGTGGTCTTTAGGGCAGCATATAAAGACCCATCCAGAACACCCCCTACCCAGAACCGACATGGATAGGTTAGGTTTATGTTAGAACTGCGACCACAACGCACGAGCCGAGCGAGCGTAGCGAGCGGTGCCGCGGCAGCGGCCGGCGAGTGCTAGAAACGAATTCTACCCATTTTACTTGGTTACGACGAACCACTCTGTGGTTTTATAGGTCTATGGCAATGTCTTTGTAATACGTGGCGGTGTAATACGTGGTCTCGTAATATATGGACTCGTAATATCACCGCGGACAAATATTACACGACCACGTATTACACGACCTGTATTACGCGACCAAATATTACACAGTCACGTATTACGAGTACATTTTGGCTTCGTAATATCGGGTCGTGTAATACGTGGTCTCGTAATATATGGACTCGTTTGATTCTAGGAATTGATATCTATTAGCAACAAATCAAAAGGAAATAGCTAATTTTTGTAATCACTACATAGTATAAAATAAAGTCACTTTTCGCCGTCCCTATGTCCCTATTTCCCTTTGTATGCTTAGATCTTTAAAACTACGCAACGGATTTTGATGCGGTTCTTTTTAATAGATAAAGTGATTCAAGAGGAAGGTTTATATGTATAATACATGCATAATATAGCCGTGCGAAGCCGGGTGCGGGTCGCTAGTTAATAATAAAGAGATAAAAATAGGGGCTTTTCTTATGTCTAAAGTAAAAAGATTTGCAGTGTATTTAGTACAATTTATTTATGTTAAAAATAAATACATATAATTACTACATAAATACACACATTTAAAGCAGTATAATTGGTTTCTTGACAGTTTTCATTATTTTCGAAAGTGTTAATTAACTGAAAATGTACAATTTTCTGCGCGAAAACAGTCTATGACGTCACTCAGCTCATCTTTGAAGGTTCACACACACACACTCTCTCTCTCTCTATTTTTAGGGTTCCGTACCTCAAAAGGAAAAAAAGGAACACTTATAGATCACTTTCTAGTTTCCATTAAAATATCTGTGACGTCACAAACGTGACTGTCGCATTTCGTGTCTTTTTATCAACACACAAATCATTGTTTAATATGCAAAAAAAAAAACAATCGCAACATATTTTAACAAGAAAAAAAGCATTATTGTTAACCTATTAGCAAATATTTCCAACATATTTCATCACTACATAGTATAAAACAAAGTCGCTTTTTCTGTCCCTATTTCAACGGATTTTGATGCGGCTTTTTTTAATAGATAGAGTGATTCAAGAGGAAGGTTTATATGTATAATACATGCATAATATAGCCGTGCGAAGCCGGGGCGGGTCGCTAGTATTTTATATTTAAAACTGTCCAGTACCGAAAAATAACAAGTATATTGAACAACACACATTATGTAAACATCGAGAAATATTTACTATGAATATACAAATATAATGTTTTCTTCAGTTATTTCAATGAAATCTAACCACTCATAAGTAGAGATTCATAATCTAAGTCTTCTT
This sequence comes from Idaea aversata, assembly GCA_907269075.1. NCBI lineage: Eukaryota > Metazoa > Arthropoda > Insecta > Lepidoptera > Geometridae > Idaea > Idaea aversata. The sequence goes on from OU026103.1 coordinate 7,012,620, forward strand.
TTTAGAAACATAAGATGTTCTCTGCTAGCCTTGAATTCCGTATGACCATTGAGAGTGGATGCATTTATACTAATTTCATAAAGCTAAAGAGTTTGTTTGTTTGGTTAAATGCGCTAATATCAGGAACTACTGGTTCAAATTGAAAAAAATTGTGTTGGATAGTCATTTATCGAGTATAGCTATAGGTTACTTTTTATTTTTGAAGTTATACTTCTTTAGGCGCGTTTTGAAAAAAATGATGATTATGAAATTTGAAGATGCGCGCGCATAACACAAAAGTCACATGTTGCAGCTGCGTAACCCAAAAAAAAAAGGTCGAAGCTTCAAGAGTGAAATTTTAAGATATTAGTATAACTTCATGTACACACACCCATTTTGTTTTATATTCCCACGAGATCGAGACTTACGCAGGTGAAATCGCGGGGCGCAGCTTGTATAATTATTTCCTTAATAATACTTCTAGAGCAATCGATTTTTGCTTCAACTAAATATGAATTAAATTAGTGTTAGTATACTTTTAGGATAGTAGTTACTAGTAATATTAGACGAAGTATGCAGCGAGCTGTGCCATCTTGTCCTTGGGCTGCTTGTTGCGGTGTTTGTTGGGACGCGAGCGAGGGCCGCGGCTGCGTGGCATCGGCGTACGCATCGCTACTGCACGGTGTTTCTCCACCTGAAATATAAGCTCATTTTAAAGATTTTTTGAAGTTATACTTCTTTAGGCGCGTTATGAAAAAATGATGAGTGGAATTTTAAGATGCGCGCGCATCTGTAACACAAATGTCACATGTTGCAGTTGCGTTACCCAAAATTAAAACAGGAGAGTGATATTTTAAGATGCGCGCGCATCACTGTAACACTAAAGTAACAGGGTACTAGGGTGACTATACATTTTTTTTACACCGGGAAAGGTTAAAGTTCAGGTTAAAAAATTAAAGATTTAGATCTTAGTTTAAAAAAAAATTTCAACGTGTCATAAAAATAATTGTTTGCATTCGATAGCACATTTATCTTGGAGTACTATCCAAAAAACAGATTGAAATAATTATTTTATTTGCAGTTTTGGCATCAAAAAACTGAGAATTTTTTAATTTTTTAAAATAGGGATATCTCGGAAACCGAGAGAGTTTCATAGAGCATAACTTTTATTTTTTTTAACCAGCACAGTGTCCTCTATTCGTAGGTGCTTGCTTATCAATTCATTGCGGGACACCCTGTATATCGTATTCATTACAAAAATAGATCAAAAAATTCAAAAACTATAAATCATTTCTCTTTTTAAATATTAGTTTTAATAAAAGAAAACTCCAGTAATCATGTTGCTTCTGCAAATCAAGCTTGAGCGTTGCTAAAGGCAGTTCATAGAGACTGAAAAGTGATACAAAAAAAAAAAGAAAAAAATTGCAAAAAATCTCGATTTTATCAAACCTAGATTTTGTTTATACATTTTTGAGTGAAGGCTAAAATCGAGTCGAAAAATCGAGATTTTGCTATCCTACTTGTTACTCCTTCACGCAAAAACTACTGGACGGATTGCGATGAAACTCGGTATCTAGATAGCTGGAGACCTGGATTAACACATAGGCTACTTTTTATCCCGAAGTCATAACTTACCAAAGCGCTAAACGCCGGTTCACAGTACAAACAGGCTGTCATCTCAGTGAGAGCTGCCGGTAGCCGCGTCCTCTCCGCCTTGTATTCAACAGTGACCTGCTGAGCTCCACACGAAGGGCATTGCTTGTCTGACACCGACACACGAGTCGCATCTTCGAATATATTGATTATAACGTCGCATCTGGTGACAAACACTTGATTGGTTGGTAAAGAATATTAACAGTTTTAGGGGTTCATATTAAAATAAATATAAAATATTGCAGAACATTCCACACATCGGCATCTAGCCACAAGCTAAGTAACTAGACTTGTGTTATGAATGCTAGCTAATGGATATAATACAAATATACTTTTTACTTAATATACTTACAGACACTCAGACCATTTTTCAGAGTTAGTAATTGTAAGAGAAGTTAAGGGGCGGGGGCAATATGTTACACAGCGCTATCTAGCGGAAAGTGGCAAAGTTAATGGGAGCTACTTACACATAGATGGCGTTGTTACACATTGGGTTAAACCGGTAAGTCTGCCCTAAATTGTCATAGACAGACTCACCTTATGGTATTGTGTAGTTACACTGTATGGAGTGCGTCTGTGTGTGTTTAAATTAGTGCTGAACAGGAATATAAACTATACTCTGGTAGTCGACTTTTAATTAAACGTGTATTGTACAGTATGGGTCATAAGTAAATGATCCGTTTGCTACAATAATACTATCAACAAATATTGGAGTTACGACCTTCTTTCTAATAGACGTTACACACAAACTTCAATACTTAAATTAAAAGTACTGTGTGATTATTATTTTCAAAAGTCTTTAGTTGACTAAGAGGTATAAGCCGCCACCCGCTACACCAACCGAACGTGGGATCGATCCACAGGTTACGTTGTTATAATGTTCAAATAGTGCTGCACAGGATTGTAAACGTTACTCTGGTAGTGGACTTTTGGACGTGTATTGTACCTGTTACAAGTAAGTTTCCACTTGGGAGCGGATGGATCGAGGACCAACACCCCGCCGGTACACTCGACGCAGCCTGACACGCCGGTTGAGTTGACGCCGTACGCGCAGCTCGGGTGTGTGCAAGAGTTACAACCGAAGCCTTTCTTCATGTCCCTATAAATCAGAACAAATATTTTATTATTTTTAATGCGTTAGCACTATGCATTTTTTTGTCGCTAACGAACCTTTATTCGTAAACAAGATATTTTATACTATTATTTCTAATAGACTAATTTTTTTTTATTAAAATTTATATTTTCCTCATCTCCCATATGACTGAGTTATAACATCAGTACCGGCCACATTGGCAACAAATTGTTAAAAAATGCAATGGTTAATGACAACGTAACAAAAATAATTTTTGGATATTCACATTCTGAATCGCGATCTATGCCGCGAGGTAAAGCTAATTTTTATTACAAATGCTGTCTGCAGTTCTACATCCGGAAGTCCAGAATCTGCGAAAAAAATAGCCTATACACATCCTCAGTAACGGGGCAAAAGGAAATTTAAGGTCCGATACCTTCAATACCTTCAATACCTTCAAATATTTGTAATATTGACCTTTGTGAACTTGATCACACGAAAAAAACCCTTTGATTTTCTTGTGCCTTTTTCTCATTGGTGGGCGCGTTCCGATGGCACACATCCTATCTTAGTTTTTAAGACGTTTCTATGTGATCTTTGTACAAACTGTACCTATGCATCCAAATAAAATTAATGACTTTGACTTGGATATAGAAGATTAGCATAGATTACCTGAAAGGCGGATGATTATAGCAGTAAGGGCACAACGGGAAACTTTTCCCCTTGTTCCCGCTCGACCAAGACAGCAGCTCGAATTCATCCAGAGGACACTTTAGTTCCCGGTAGATCCTGACAGTGCCATTTTGGGGTAGAGCATAGGTGTCGTCGCAGTGGGAACAATGAAGGCGGGCTGGTTTCGCCTGGAATATAGGATACGGGTTGCTATAGCAACTGTAAAAAATAATTTTCTAACAAGCTGTTGCTCGCGACTTGGTAGTTTTGTTTTATATAGGTACTTAAACCTTCCTCTTGAATCACTCTATCTATTAAAAAAAAAGCATCAAAATCCGTTGCGATCGAGATCTAAACATACATAGGGACAGACAGCGGAAAGCGACTTTGTTTTATACTATATACTGAAGAAAAGAAACCTGATTTAGATATCCAATAACATCAGCACTTTTAGTAGTTGTTATAGGGGCAGCAGAAATACATCATCTGTGAAAATTTCAACTTCCTAGCTATCATGGTTTCATGAGATACAGCCTGACAGACAGACGGTGAAGTCTTAGTAAAAGGGTTCCAGTGAAAAAAGCTCTTAGTAAAAGGATAAGTATCAATTCTGACCTGAACATATCTCATATACCGACGACACTTCCCGCAGCGACTGAGCGCCTTCCCGCTAGCCTTCAATGAAGAGAAGTTAACTTCGAACAGCTGATCCATAGCTTCGATAGACCGCACAAAGTACTGGAACTTCCGTCTGAATATCTCGGTAGTGTGAGATAGGACAGCGAGGAAGTCAGCGCGACCGACAGCGATCAGGTTTAACTGTTCTTCTACTGCTGAACGCATCGTTGGTAGAACTAGTTCTGGATCGATCTGGAATGTTTAAGCTAATATTATAGGACAATTTATACAATGTCATCTATCTCCATAACTAACGACCCAGTTGGCACAATGGTCACTATGCCAGACTGCCAAACACAGGGTCGCGGGTTCGATTCCCGCCTCAGACAAGTATTTGTCTGTGGTTTGTTTGTTTCTATGTATTTTAAGTTGTATTTACAAAAGAAAAGTATAAAAGTAGTATATCCGTTGTCTAGCACCCATAACACAAGTCTAGTTACTTAGCTTGGGGCTAGATAGCAAAATATGGAATGTCCTGCTAAATTTATTTTTTTATTTAACTATATTAAGATTGTAGATGATTTTTTGGATAATTTCTTAGACTTTTTGGCAGAGTTACACCAGCCGTGCTCGCGAGTGACTTCGTTTTCGTTAAGAGATTAATTTCAAAGCTCGCGTTACGTAAAAACTAAAAGTTATTAGGGCTATGACACACTACACTAACAACTTTCGATATCAATGAATCATATTTTTTGAAGTGAAAACTTCTTATGGCGCGTTGGGCACTTTTGTGGGTGAGCATTTTCAGCCGTTCTCGCGACAGATTTTGACGCGACAGATTTTGACGCGACAGATGATATTTGACGCGACAGATGAGATTTTATTTGTGTTAGTCTTTTTGTTTAACTTATACTGCCATCTATTACACAAATTGAGAAACTTAGTTTCTAGAAAGACCGCTATTCGAATGTAGATGGCGCTGATATAAATTTTTTACTGCCATCTAGCGAATAAAAAATAAACTATATTTGTTTAAGTGAGTGCTAATAGATGGCAGTAGCAGATTGTTTCAAGAAATATTCTATGAGAAATAACAAGTTTATTGTTTTCACTTCTGCCTGCACTCCCGGAGTGCGCTGTTTTTTTTAACCGTTGCACATTTTAGGAATGAGACATTATGAACTTAAATGATTTTTTATAGCATAAAGCCATAAAGTGGCAACGATTTTCGCAAAATAAAATACCCAATCACCATCGAAACCGGAAGGACAGAGAGGAAATTCTACATTTCGATCTCTTGCAAAAATTCGCTTATTTTTGGTTTCCGCCGAAACTACGCTCAGCACTCACGTTCAGTGCGCAAAATACCGGAGTTTATCACAGCACAACCTTAAAATTTGTTTAAAATATGAGACTTTACTAAAACACTTTACCTTTTGATATCCATGTACCAAGACGATACCCAAGTTAGTGGGCACCAGTTTCCTACCGCTACCGACTGTAACGTAGTTCCTTTGACATATGTTGTTTATATGAACTGGGATTGATGCGTCGGTGCCTATACCGTGTTTCTCCATTAGAGTTATCACCTGTTAATATAAGAAAATAAGATATTTGTCACACTGAAAAACTTAACAAAGAGTTTAAAACTACAGCCGAATTAATCTAAAATATTAAATTGTCCATTCATAGTTTGAATAATGCCGCCTGGCAATATGTACGGGTCGTGCGAAGCGAAACAACTGTCATTGCACTGATAGAAATGACATATCGAGAGGCCATGACAGATTAGCATTGATAGAACCTAGATATAAATAAACCTGGAGTTCCACACCACCTCCAGTATTTGTCTAAATTGTTGCTTTTTAGCGTGCAGAAGCCATTAATTAAGAGGATCATGAGTTTTCGATACGCGGCGCGAGTAGGTATTTTCAAAAATGACCTGTATCGTGCGATAGAGAGAGTTTAAGTTCGGACGTAATTGCCTTCATTTTGCTTTCAAATTATGTTGCGGGCCGTAACGTTTTTACCCCCTTTATCCTTCACAAAATGAAATAAATTTGGTCTCATTTAATTCACTGCATTTTATTCTAGGTTTATACGTTTTTCTTTTTTGGTGATTCAGTTTAGTCTATTAAAAAACAATTGAAACAATTTTAAGTCAAAAATATAGATATTCAGATACTAATAACTTTTATCTTAGGCAAAATTTCTTTAAAATAAAAACGGTTAAACCTAGATTTCCATTAGATCTAGAAAATTATCAAAATCGGACTTTGTTTAATTGAAACGTTACCGCTTTTTGTATGGAAATTTACAGCCTCACACTAGTCTTAAGAAGAAGACTATTTTTCCATATTTTACATATACCAAAATAGAAGAAATATCAGAGATTCGGCGTTTTACTTAATCCACCAGACAGGCACCCTGATTAGGACACGAAAATAAATAGGTATAAGAAACTCCTTACCTCAGCCTCAGTAAGATAATCAGGCGGTGCAGTTTGACACTCGACCAGTCTGTGATCGTGTGCCTTCAATATATCGTCTACGTTCAGTACGGGCACGAATTCATCTTTACCAAACGCCTGAAACATACATTTAAGTTAATTACTTTGCTATTAACATTATAAACTGACAGCGGTCCGCGGTTTTGCCCGCAGGACTTAGTTCCCGTGTGAATATGGGGATAAAAAGTAGCGAAGTCAAAATCAATGCATTCATTTGGTATAATTCGCATAAATCATATTAAAACGTCTTAAAAATTTAGTTAGAATGTGTGCCTCGGAACGCGAGAAGAAGGCACAAGAAACTCATGGAGTTTTTTTTGTGATAATGCTCACAAACTTACTAGCTGCGCTCCGCGCTTTTACCCGCGTAACTCCTAATCCCGTAGGAATATCAGGATAAAAAGTAGCCTATAACCTTTCTCGATAAATGGACTATCCAACACAAAAATATTTTTTTCAATTCGAACCAGCAGTTCCTGAGATTAGCACGTCCAAACAAACAAACAAACTCTTCAGCTTTATAAAATTAGTAAAGATTTTTAAGGGATCGGGACATACAGAACGCGGCAAGGCAGAGCTAATATAGAATATATTCAACACTTACCTGCCAATGCATAATCTCAGTGTAGCCAGCATCCACTAGCGTGTTGCCAGTGTAAGTGAACGTTTCTGTACCTATTTGAAAGGTGATCGTGGTACTGAGGTAGCGACAGTCGCGCGATAGTGTCGCTATGAAGTGACGTGTTATGTAGTCGTATATGCGCCACGAATCACCGTCTAATTCGTTTTCACCTGGGGATGGTTAAAATAAATTTCAATATCTCACTATATACAGGGTTATTGGAAATTATACTAGCAAGCCGTTGAGGGCTACTTCTGTGCACCTAAACAAACAACTTTTGTTCTACGACTTTGGAAATTCGAAACTAAAAATGAAAATTTTGAAAATCGGCTGATTTTTTTAAACAAAGGTCATTCAGACCAAGAACAGTAGATGAAACTTAAAAAATAAGTCAAGTTTTAAGGTTACTGACCTCTCCGTGTAAGGAACAGCTGATTTTCAGGTAAACCTAACCTCAAAATTTTCGATAAAAAGTTCGAATTTCTAAAAGTCGTAGAACAAAAGTTGTTTGTTTGGGTGCACAGAAGTAGCCCTCAATGGCTTGCTAGTATATTTTCCAATAACCCTGTATATACAGGGTTATTGGAAATTATTTGACACTGCGTTAAGGGCTTCTTCTGTGCACCTTAACGATCAACTTTTGTTCTACGACTTTTGGAAATTCATTATAAAAATATTCCATACAAAAATAAAAAATTAAATCTAACAGTTCAAATAATACTCAACTCTACGTCTACGTCACAGAATCAATCGCCCCGTGCCGGTCGCGCGCGCGCACTTGCCGCATAGACATAGAAAATTACTAGACAGTACGAGAAACACTTAAAATTTTTTTTTGGGATATGTATTAAGTTTCGACAAAAGTCGTAGAACAAAAGTTGTTTGTTAAGGTGCACAGAAGAAGCCCTTAACGCCGTGTCAATTAATTTCCAATAACCCTGTATATAAAATTCTCGTATCGTGGTGCTAGTTGCCAAACTCCACCTATACGGACAGCTAGTCTATACATATAAAATTCTTTGTCCTGAATGACTGACTGACTGACTGACGGATCAACGCTCAGCCTAAACCGCTGATTGTAGAGACCTGAAACTTGGAGGGTGTGTTCTTTGTATGACGTAGGTATCCGATAAGAAAGGAATTTCTGAAATTCTACCCCTTAGGTCAAAAAGGGGGCAAAGTTTGTATGGGACAACGTGATTCCTTGATCCAATCTACTAATTCTACGCGGCCGAATTCGCGGGCAAAAGCTAGTAGAGAAATACACTTGTTTCTGAAAGCTTTCTTAGACCTTTAAAAGATGGTAAGGAAACTTAATGATGCCAGATGCACTGTTGACGTTAATCTTTTAATTCATGTCTTTACAAAATTTCTCGCAATAGCAGAATGTCAAAGAAAAAGTTGCATCTAACTGACAGCGCTTTTTTTTCAGCGACAGCGGTACATGCACCATAAAAAGTTGCCGCTCTATGTTTGATATGTCACCTCCAGTAAAATATAGAAACTCAGTGGAATCCAGTCATGTTTTTTGCCGCCAAGAAGAAGTAGCGGTTATCTCTTGTGTTTTGTTGTATAATAATTTCGGTGATATGAGGTTCTATTAAAGACGGAAAAAATATGAAATAACAAAACTTGATGCAAAAATCTACTTGACACTGGCAATATGCAAACCGAAATCAAAAGTTAAAATAAAAAATCTTACTGGCCAATCTCATAGGAGTGATGGGAGGATGGTCGCCCGCATCGTGACCTTTCTTAGGTCTGTTTATACCGTTAGCGATAATAGCTTTCACTTCGGTACCCCATTTGTTCGAACTCGATTGTTGATGAAGCGCACCTCTGTAAGTACAGGTTTTGGACATTTTATCTATTGGTTTTAAAAAAGAAGAAAGACAGTAAATCACTACCTATTATGAAATAAAGTCACTTTTCGCCGTCCCTATGTATGCTTAGATCTTTAAAACTACGCAACGGATTTTGATGCGGTTTTTTTTAATAAATAGAGTGATTAAAGAGGAAGGGTTTTAGATATAATACATGCATAATACAGCCGTGCGAAGCCGGGGCGGGTCGCTAGTAATAAATAATAAAAAAAAAATGCAGGACATTCCACACATCGACATCTAGCCCCAAGCTAAATAACTAGACTTGTGTTATGGGTGCTAGACAACAGATATACTACCTCTTTTTTAAATATATACTTACTTATAATACATAGAAACAACCAGACCACAGACAAATAACTAAGCATAAATACTTGCCAAAGACGGGAATCGAACCCGCAATCCTGTGTTTGACAATCCGGCAGTGACCATTGTGCCAACTGGGTCGTCAGTAGACCGGCACTCAGACGAAATCTCTTGCACTCTCTCGAAACCCTTCCTACAGGCAGAGGGTACTGCCCTTCTTCATAACTATAGTACACTAGCTGCGTCTTACGTTTTCACCCGCGTTTCAATCCCGTAAGAATCCCCCTTCTAAACTACCACTATGCTGTAATATTATTAGGTGAAGAATGTAAAAAATTAGTTGGACATTGTACAAAACTTACATGAGATCAAAGTTTTCAGAGTAACTGGTTGTTTCCGTTCTCGGATAAGATATGTAACCACTTGTATACAGCCGTTCAGCAATCTAAAAAAAATAAATTGTTTTACGCACATGTAGTTTCAAACCCACCATAGAGATCTAGATCGAGATAGGTTGGTGCTAGACAACGGATATACTACATACATACCTACTTTTCTTTTCGTAAATATATACTTATTATAAGTTAAAGAAACAACCAGACCACAGACAAATATCTAAGCATAAATACTTGCCTGAGGCGGGAATCGAACCCGCAACCCTGTGTTTGGCAGTCCGGCATGTTGGCCATTGTGCCAACTGGGTCATCAACTCATCATACTGACTGTGCCATAATCTACACTAATATTGTGAATAAGAAAGATTTTTTTGGTTTGTTTGTTTTGTAACAAATAGGCTTCGAAACTACTGGACCGATTTTGATGAAACTTGATATGAGGATACATTGATTCAATAGGAATAACATAGGCTACTTTTTATCCCGGTATTCTCACAGAATCGGGAGTTACACGGGTGAAACCGCGGAGCGCTGCTAGGGTAGGGTAGAAATCTAAATATATTTTTCATGTACCTGCATTGCATGATGTGGTCCCATGCCTAAACCAGAACTGGCAACTCGCATTAGTTCCACCGTATTTAGGGCAACAGGACGACTTTTCACTTTTTCTTTAGCTTGTATGTTGGTGACACTGTACCAGAAAATTAAACTAACTTAGATTTGTTTAAGACAAGGCCCATATAGGTCTACTGTTAAAGAATTAAGTACTTGTACTTGTATGCGGGCTGTTTTCCGCAATTAGACCCGTTTTTAAATCAGGCCTTTTTGTGTGAGGATGAAGTAGGCTTGCCCAGCACCTACTACCCTCTCAGCTTAATCGACCATGTCCAGATGAAAGAACTTGTCAATACTTTTGGAGCCAACCAAGCCGCGGGTTTCATCACAATGTTTTCCTTCACCGTAAGAGCAATGTCAATTAGCCACATCAATTTTTCTTAAAAAAAAATGCATCGGTGCACGGCCGGCTGGGATTTGACAATGCTATTTTACAGTAGCACATCAAAATAATACTTACAGAGCTTCCTTAAACTCCTTAATGCCAACAAGAAACATGTTAGCTATATCTTTCTCAAAGACCCTAACTCGTTTCCACTCGAGGGGCAATTCTCTCCCTTCAGCATTACTTGCAGTCACTCGGAGCACCCAGTAGGACTCCGGCTTGAATGTCTGTATCTCATCGTGGCGCTGGACACAGAAGCCTAAGGTCGGTGTTTGGCAGGGACCGTAAGATATTAGTGATGCGTCTAGGTCCCCGTATCGACCTGGAATTGGTTACATGTAATAAATTAATTATTTATTCTGTAGTCCGATAGTTACAATAGTATTCGTCACTATACTATTGTAACTACAATCTTCAATTAATCATAAAAATGCTTGTATCAGAAGATTCCACTCTTCTTTGACTTTTAAGTACAACAAAATACATAAGTTTAGTTAAGGGGCTGTTTCCGCACTTCAATCGGGCCATTGTGCGTTTGAAAAAAAATCATATGTTGAAATAAAGAGTAATAGCCTTTCTCCTACTACAAAGTAGGTACATTCTGTCTCTATACCAGTACCTCTCTCTGTACCATTAATAAAATTTGTTCATTACATCTGTCCATAAGTATGCTCAGATCTTTAAAACTATGGATTTTGATTCAGTTTTTTATTTATAGTAAATATATAAATTATTTTAGTACTATAAAACAAAACTACCATGCTTACGAAGTTGCGGGCGACAGCAAGGTAATTAATTATTATAAGTCTTTTTTTAACTCTTGCATTGTCCAGACAATAAGCTGTTCCCTTGACTGGTTGTTTTTCTATTAAGAGGCATAGCCCAGCGACTCTTTGTTCATACTTCCACCAATGAACTATCTTGGTAATTTCCAAACCTGCATATAATGGAAAACCGTAGATGATACCTTGAAAATATTTAGTCTGGAACCTAGTAAAAGCACAGCCAATCCTCAAGTCCAGTTCCTGTCTGGCATCAACACTCCTAGATTCATTCTCATTTGGTCTAATTAGTGCCAACATGGCTGCCTTGATGTCTTTCTCTGTGATGGCGGAGAAACGGGCTCGGAAGGTCACGTTGGGGGAGTAGACATCACCTTTTATGGAACCGTTTACACAGTTCATTACCTAAAAAGTACATAGTAAATAAATAAATATTGCAGGACATTCAAACATCGCCATCTAGCACCAAGCTAAGTAACTAGACTTGTGTTATGAGTGCTAGACAATGGATATACGTTATATACTTTTGTTTTGTAAATATCACTACATAGTATAAAATAAAGTCGCTTTCTCTGTCCCTATTTCCCTTCGTATGCTTAAATCTTTAAAACTACGCAACGGATTTTGATGCGGTTTTTTTTTTAATAGATAGAGTGATTCAAGAGGAAGGTTTATATGTATAATACATGCATAATATAGCCGTGCGAAACTGGCACGGGTCGCTAGTATACTTATAATCATAGAAACAACCAGACCACAGACAAATATCTAAGCATAAATACTTGTCTGATAGTATAAAAACCATGTAACAAAATGAACTAGGTAATGGAATTACAATACCACTATTATAAATGTGAAAGTTTGTGTGCGTTTGTTACTCTTTCATGTGAAAACTACTGTACTGATTGCGATGATAGATTATATAGGGATAGTGTTTAGACTATAGTTCCCTGTATAATCTATAGGGATATTGTTTAGACTATAGTTCACGAGTAAATCTGTGTCGAAATCTAAGGTTTAAATCCACATCTCGGACTATCCTTAAACCTCGTTTTGGAATAAGGGGGAGTATGTAGATAGCTGGAGAACTGGATTAACACATAGGGTACTTTTTATCCCAATATTCCCCAGGGATCAGGACTAACGTGGGTGAAACCGCGGGGCGCAGCTAGTCAATACTAATCTTAATCTTAATATATATAAATCTCGTGTCACAATGTTTGTCCTCAATGGACTCCTAAACCACTTAACCGATTATAATAAAATTCGCACACCATGTGCAGTTCGATCCAACTTGAGAGATAGGATAGCTTACATCCCGATATTCCCACGGGATCGGGAGTTACGCGGGTGAAACCGCGGAGGGCAGCTAGTTATAATATAAATTTGTCTTGTACTAAATAATGCAGGACATTAGGTACAGCACCATCTAGCCCCATGTTAGGCAACTAGGCTTGTGTTATGGTGATCAGTTATCAGAGAACTTATATGCGTAACCGCGAGGCACTTTTAACAAAATAATTATACCTCAAAACAAATATTCTCTCCCTCCTTGTCACAATCAAGCCACAGAACAAGATAATCAGCTCCCCTAGCTTCCTGAGCTAAGAACGAAGGCATCCGAAGTCGCGGCATTGCTTCTTTCTTCTCCGTAGGACAAGTAAACAACTCACAAGGGTCTACCTTATCCCAGTTGTTGTACTTTCCGGTAAAATCCAAACTCATGACGTGACCACAAACCGATACCATTTTAAAGCGAACCGGCTCATTTTTAAATGTCCCATTCCATTCGTGTATTGCTTGAGGTGCACCAGCTGTAAATAACAGTCAAAAGACGCAATTTAACACAAAGTTTTAGAGCACAAAACAAAAATAAATATGAGAATATCTCGTACAGGACACGCATTTGCCATTGCTTAATATGTTCGCCAGATTGGTGGCCAGCGATGGCTTTTCAGCCACCATTATAACGATCTTCATTTTGATTTATAAACTGTTTTCCATTCGTAGCGCAGGTTCAATAGATTTTTCACTTTTTACAAACCGCAAAATTGAACATGCATGAGTAACTACGGATGTGACAGCGAAAGGCAAAAATAAAATGTCGATAAACTAATGTGTATAGCAATGAAATTTATCTTTAAAAACAATATTCAATACTGTTTGACCAATTTTTTGGAACAATCTTACGTAAAAAATAGTAATTATTCTTTGCCAAGTATTTTTTTCTTGGTAAAATAAAAGTAATATGCAGAAAAGAACAGATTGTGATAGAATCGCACAGTCGATTGCGCATGGCGACGCGTCGCCACACCGTACACACTACTGCATATTATAGACTGTATATATATACCATCATATAGCGTGGTGACGCGTCGCCACGGCATGCGTCGCAACGCCAGAAATCGGTTTTTCGTTGTTGTAGTTGGGTCTAGTCACCATAACACAAGCCTAGTTGCGTCTAGTCACCATAACACAAGCCTAGTTGGTCTAGTCACCATAACACAAGCCTGGTTGCGTCTAGTCACCATAACACAACCCTAGTTGCGCCTAGTCACCATAACACAAGCCTAGTTGCGCCTAGTCACCATAACACAAGCCTAGTTGGGTCTAGTCACCATAGTACAAGCCTAGTTGCGTCTAGTAACCATAACACAAGCCTAGTTGAGTCTAGTCACCATAACACAAGCCTAGTTGGGTCTAGTCACCATAATAACACAAGCCTAGTTGCGTCTAGTCACCATAACACAAGTCTAGTTGGGTCTAGTCACCATAACACAAGCCTAGTTGGGTCTAGTCACCATAACACAAGCCTAGATACATCTAGTCACCATAACACAAGCCTAGTTGCGTCTGGTCACCATAACACAAGCCTAGTTGGGTCTTGTCACCATAACACAAGCCTAGTGGCGTCTAGTCACCATAACACAAGCCTAGTTGGGTCTAGTCACCATAACACAAGCCTAGTTACATCTAGTCACCATAACACAAGCCTAGTTGCGCCTAGTCACCATAACACAAGCCTAGTATCGTCTAGTCACCATAACACAAGCCTAGTTGGGTCTAGTCACCATAACACAAGCCTAATCGTGTCTAGTCACCATAACACAAGCCTATTTGAATTAAATACACACTACTGCATATAGACTGTATAAATATACCATCATATAGCATGCGTCGCGTGGTTTTACGTGCAGCTATAGATGTTTCACATCAAAAAATGGTTTGCTATTGCTACAACGATACAGTCAGACAGACATCTTTAGATATCAACCGCAAAAACGCCATTTTATCGATATTGGAAAAGCGAATGGGGCATCCCTACAGTCTAAAAATTGACAGCTTTATTTTTTTTGACAGTGACGACTTAATTCAATGTGACATTTTTGACAGTGATTCAAATGTTGCTAGTCAACAAAAAGATTTTTGTCTACAGTTTTTAAGCATGGTATTACTACTTTTTTGCAATCAAAAACTACTTTTTTCAAAAACGTATATTTTGGTCAAACTCGGTGATTCATGCATGGACTTAATATTATTTAATACTAGATTCATGTTTGTGATGTGATTGTGTTTTATTTTTATTGGACCACCTGTAGGAAAAAAATGTGACATATGTCAGAGTACTACAACAAACTACATTTTAATTTTAAATATTTTCTTTACGATCAATAAAAACTAAACAAATAGGTATATACTAGTTATTTTATGATTTAATCTTGAAAAAGAATATTATAAATGAACAAGTAACTATACTATACTAAATAACAATTAAATAACGAAAACACAAATTAATTAAATAAACTACCTACTTTAATTAAATTACTTATTTTATATAACAAAAGAACAAGACGTAACGTTGATTAAAAAATAGTTTCAGAACGATCATCAAAACGTCACTGTTTTCATATCCCTGTACACTATGGGCCAATCCAAAGCGTTTTATAAAAATATGTGCCAATCTTTAGCATGTGTATATTTTTATTTATTTTTGCATGCTTGGCCCATGTTCAGTCAAAGTGTTACCATTTCGTAGGAAAAGTGTTGTTGCCATTTGGTATGATTGATGCACACATAAACTGCTGCCGCTGGGACAGTTTTAAACTGTCATAACGTCTAATTAGTTCATGGTTAAAAATTAAATAATTTTTTGAAGTGAAAACTTCTTATGGCACGTTGGGCACTTTTGTGGGTGAGCATTTTCAGCCGTTCTCGCGACAGATTTTGACGCGACAGATTTTGATTATTTACACGATTCAATGCTTTACTTTATTTAATTTTTATACATTTGAAAACATTTATTAAAAAAAGAAATAAATACACAATACGTTTAATAATAGAAAATAATCTAATAATAGAAAAAAACGAAAAATAAACTGTATGTAGGTACTTACTGGTCACTGGTTTCACCAAGAAAGTTTTTTTTTTAAATCCCACAATCTAATCTACACCTAAGAGAATGCCTAGGAGTAAAAGTCTTCTGTGCAGTGTGCACACAATGGCTAGAGTGTTTTGACTACATTGGCCACCGATTGGACCATAGTGTATAGATACTACTTCATCGAACTGCGGGGGGTGCGCCTGAATGATTGCTGATAAATTGATGAAAAATCCTTGAAATTATGTGCGACAAAGTGATAATAGCAAATCGTCTCTAAAATTTGTCCTAAGATTGTGTGTAGATAAGTTTCTTGAAGTGGATTACAGTGAAAAACCTATTCAGAGAGACTCAGCAAAGTAAACATGGTACTGTGGTGACACTTCTTGTGTTTTTTCTATTGTTTATTTAAGTAACTGTTTGCGTAGATATTGTGTGATGTGAAAGTTATCGTTGTTATGTTGCAGAACCACCATCGGAATGATACCATAGTTACGGCGACGCATCTTAGAGTGATGTTACCTTCCAACGTAGAGGCGAACCTACCGCCTCCTTTTATCGATATAAGTACGTATTGAATATAATATGTAGGTAATTACAATGCTATTAATGCATTCTCGAAACCAATTTATGTATCTTTTCCAATGTAGGACTCTATGAGTCATTATGTTACTATCGCTATAAGTCATTGACAATGTAGCATTCAACCTAAACATGGTAGGGAGTTTTTGTTATCAGGTACACAATTCTCTCTTTTATTTTGACCAAAATGTTGGAAAAACATATACTTAGTCCACTTCATGTTAAGGGCTTGCATAACTCCCGATTATGTGGTAATATCGGTTAAAAAGTAGCCTATAACACTCCCAATTAATCAATGTATCCTCACACCAAGTTTCAGAAAAACCGCTCCAGTCGTTTCAGAGTCTATTCAATCAATGCAAACAAACAAACAATCAAACCTTTCCCTTTTTTAATATTATTAAAGATGGGATATTTACTATGCTGTATTATTGTTATTAATACTCAATATCTGCATGCTAAGCTAAGTGCTGGTGAAATATGTGGAACTATATTTTTATGTGACATAAACCATATTTCAAGCAAATAAATGACATTGTAATAGTGAAAATACCCATGGTAGTTTAAAATCTTACTGGAGAGATTTTCATAATTGCAACGGAGTTGGAACCCTGGAATAACCCACACAGTGTAATCCCTAAGAAATGAGACTTACAAGGTTAATACTGAAACTACTGCCACTAGATATTCCTTCTTAATATTTCTTAAATATATAGAAACTGGCTTTTAGCTAGCCTGTAGCTTTGTCCGCACAGGAGTTGATTTGTTTCAAATACTTATTGGATGCCTACGTCATACAAATATCACACCCTCCAAGTTTCATGTCTCTATGATCAGCGGTTTAGGCAGTGTGTTGATCCATCAGTCAGTCATTCAGGATAAAGCATTTGCAAATGTATATAAATTATTTGCTAGCATACCAAGCAGTACTCATGGTCAATTAACAATGCAGTCATTTGAATTTAGGTTAATTAATGAATAGATCCACTGACCCCATTCACCAAGGGCCTGGCTAAATTCTCTTTAGTTTTCTAAACTAATGAATCAATAGATGACATGCTCTAAC
This sequence comes from Idaea aversata, assembly GCA_907269075.1. Classification (NCBI taxonomy): domain Eukaryota; kingdom Metazoa; phylum Arthropoda; class Insecta; order Lepidoptera; family Geometridae; genus Idaea; species Idaea aversata. The sequence goes on from OU026103.1 coordinate 7,030,137, forward strand.
TAAATACACCGTAATCTCTGATCCAAAGAATGTAAGCCAGAGAAATATTAGAAAAATAGAATGCCTTCCTACTTAACATTTTAGGATGGGCTAGGGTAAACTGTTATTTAATCAGTTTTATGAAGGAACTTCTTGTGTATGTCTCTATTATTAGACATCAGGCAACAAGTGATTTACAAAAAATAAAGAACAGACTGATTTAGCCCTTATAAATTTATTAATGGCTTGCCGTGTCCCACAATTTCACCTGATTAAGTCCCAATCATGTGGTGTGGGGATATTAAGATATAAGTAGCCTATATGTTAATACAGGTCTCCATATCCATACCATACATACCGAATTTAAATCCATACCTACCAAATTAAAATGCAATTGGTCCTCCTGTGAAGGAGAGTAACAAACATACACACAAATGTTCACATTTATAAACAAACTAGTTGTGACACGCGGTTTCTCCCGCATAAATCCGGATCCCGAGGGAATATTGTGATAAAAAGTGTTTATCCAGGTTATCAGCATACAGAGTTTCAACGCAATCGGTTAAGAAGTTTTTGCTTGAAGGAGTAACAAACACACACACAGAAACTTTCACATTTTTTAATATTAGTAGGATTATTTAATAATACGTGATAAAGGATAGTATGTTCTTGAAAAAAAATGGTTGTCTGTAAAGTCGGTTTACGGACGATAATTTTACGTGATAACGTCATAAGAAAACGTTGATGGTAACCATGACTACGATAAAACGTTGCTATAGTTACCTTGTCAATAACATGAGGCGTTCCAGTAACGACGCGTGACGTCACACTTTTTTGAGATTGCAGGTGTTCTCCAATTTATAAAACGTTATCACGTCAAAAATGTTTTTAATCATCAGATTAATTTGGAAAAAATATTGAACAATTTTACAGATAACATGCAAGACATACCGCCGCCGCAACCTGATTTCTCAGCGCCTCCGCCTTACGATGTAGCAGCTAATTCCAAATTACCCACATACGAGGAGGTGCAGAGAGAAAAGCAAATGGAAGGGGAAGGTCCACCACAGGTATTATTCTTCTTCTTCTCGTATAGTGGTGTGGCTCACCTATTGTTAGAGTTTTCTGATCGCCCTAAGGCCTCTAACTTGACCTAACGACTGCTACTAGAGGTAGCAACCGGGACCAACGGCTTAACGTGCCTTCCGAAGCACGGAGGGGCTCACGAAAACACATTTTTGCCACACTACTAATTTGGTCACCCATCGAAGTAATGTCCGCGCCAGGCGCGTCGCTTAACCAGCACGACCGTAAATGATCAGCGAGCGTCGCTTAGTTATGTATGAGCCTCCTAGGTGTTATTAGGCTTTTACATTCAATCCATCAAGTTAGACGACTTCTGTGGCGTGGTGGGGTAACACCCGCTAGCGACGAAGAACGTTGCGGGTTTGATTCCCGCCTCAAACAAATAAAAATTAATTTTTATTTGTTTCTGATCTGAGTGTTTCTATATGTATATTAAGTACTATCACCCCGACGACCCAGTTGGCACAATGGTCACCATGCCGGACTGCCAAACACAGGGTCGCGGGTTCGATTCCCGCCTCAGACAAGTATTTATGCTTAGATATTTGTCTGTGGTCTGGTTGTTTCTATGTATTATAAGTATATATTTACAAAAGAAAAGTATTTAAGTAGTATATCCGTTGTCTAGCACCCATAACACAAGTCTAGTTACTTAGCTTGGGGCTAGATGGCGATGTGTGGAATGTCCTGCAATATTTATTTATTTATTATCCCCTCGCGGTTCCACCCACGTAAATCCCAATCCCGTGGGAATATCGAGATAAAAACGACGACCTCTGTGGCGCGTCGGGCGAACACCCGACTGCGACGCAGAAGGTTGCGGGTTCGATTCCCGCCGGGAACAAGTATTTATGCTGACCATAAATTCTTGTTTCTGGTTCTGGGTGTTTCCTATATGTATAATATGTATATATTTACAAAAAAAAAAAGTATATAAGTAGTTTATCCGTTATCTGGCACCCATAACACAAGCATTAAGTTGCTTAGCTTGGGGCTGGATGGCGATGTGTAATATGTCCTGAAATATTTATTTTTTATTTATTTTATTTAAAAAGTAGCTTAGGTTATACCCTATGAATCAATGTATCCTCATACCAAGTTTTAACAAAATTTATCCAGTAGTTACGGAGCCTATTCAATTCAAACAAACAAACAATAAAATGCCTGTAATATTCTTTGATTAGATTAGAATGAATGAATGCCTATTTATCAGGTACATTCACCTCTTTCACTTACAAATTATGAATCAGAAATCTAAATAACAGAGCATTGAGCAGCTTCTAACTAATTCTAATTGAGTATTCTACTTTCATGTTTTTGTTTATGAGAGGTCATGTTATTTGAACCAGCATAGAGATTGCTTACATGATAACATGAACATTTTATTAATTTTCTATTAACTTATTTCACCCGCGTTGGATATTTTCAAACTTTCTTTTAAATAAGAAACTTAGCCCCGAATACTGACAGGTTACTTAATTTTAAGTGGCGTTTAAATTGAAATTTAAGTGTAGGCTTAATAGAATAGGGTCGATAATTTTTAAAACAAAAAAAAATAATAGTAGAATGAAACCCATTAGAAAAGCAGGGGAATAATATAAAAATTAAAGGAAAAATAATTTACGGGCGATCTGAGGTCGGGAAGGGTATGGGGGTGAGCTTTTAAGGGTAGAAAACGGTTTATCTCAATTTCCGGCAAAACTAAAAATCCTATGGAAAAAAGTCAAATGGCAAAGTTGTAGGTAATAAAAAGATCTAAAACTTTTGTATACACACTTTTTTCACATAACCTCAACATTTATGTGAAAAATTCAAAAAACCAAGTTTTTGGTTTTTTAAATTTTTCGAGATAAACCGTTTTCTACCCTTAAAAGCTCACCCCCATACCCTTCCCGACCTCAGATCGCCCGTAAATTATTTTTCCTTTAATTTTTATAATACTCCCCTCCGTTTCTAATGGGTTTCATCCTACTAATTTTTTTTTTCACTTTTTATTATTTCTAAAGGCTTCTACCCTGGTCTATAAATAGACAGCATACACACACATATCATCAATTTAAACGCCACTTAATATGAAGTAGCCTGCAAGTATTTGGGGGTAAGATAGGATTTTTGGAAATACGACCTCTAAAGGTGTAATAACCATTTCCTTGCAGTTGGGTAAAAATGGCAGTAAAATGTTGTACCGTTGTTGCAGAGAGGTTACTTGAGAGGTTACTTACTTAGTTGAGAGGGGGTACTTATTCTAAGTAATAAAACGAGTGTTCTGCTTGACGTCTCGATTTATTCTCCAATTACATAGTACCTAATATATGAATACGAGTATGAATACTAACTATGAACTAATCTACACCCACTTCGATAGTTCGTAGTAACTATAGAGTATAGGTAGTATAGTGGTACTCAGAGAGAGACCGATCGCTATGGAAGTCTTTGGGGGAGGCCTATGTTCAACAGTAGATGTTCTATGTCTGATATGATGATGATAGAATATTCTATTGGGAAATCAATATAACTTTCAATGACGGGTAAAACTTCATGACACAGCTAGTCATTATTAAGAGGAAAGAGTACCGGGGGCTCTCCATACAAACTATTACAAACGTAGTCGACTGTTTTCTCCCTGGATAACACTAGAGCAAATATTTTTGGTGCATAAAACTTATAACTGCCATGACCATGCCCCCTATTTTTTATTTTTTTAATCTTAATTTCTATGATAATTAGATAATTATAAAAAATAGGGGCATAGTCATGGCAGTTATAGGTTTTATGGCACAAAAATATTTGTGCTAGTGTCATTATCCAGGGAGGAAACAGTCGACTATGTTTGTATGGAGAGAGCGTAGGTACCCTTTGACCTTAATGCTTGTTTTTATTGAACCGATTTTAATAATTCATTCACAGATAGTAAGATTTTATAATTGTTTCAATTATTTAAGTTTACGTGCACTGAAATATGATTAGAAACATGTTATCATCGTATACAGATAAGTTATCTTTACCAATACCACACTGTCTGAACACCAATAACTACAATGATTCATTTACTAAACTTTGTAATCTTTTTATATTGTATGATATTTTTAGAATATTGAATACTTTTTTTGTGGTTGTTTGTTGATAACAACTCAAAAAGCAAACAAAACAAGTCATATAAATATTGTAGAACCTTTTCAACAGCGCCATCTAGCCTAGATTTCTGAATGATTTTTTCTCTTTTATATACAGGGTAATTTTTTTACGTGGGCCTTCAGGACTAGATCCTAAACTATAAGAGATAGAGAAAAATGCTTTTAAAGGAGTTGCATGCCCAATTTTGACAATTTAAAAACTAAAACTGCATCTGCAGATTTTTGAAAAAGTAATTACCCTAGTCAGAAATCGACCCTGATCATTTTGCAAAAAAAGAAAATATTCTATGTTTTAAATTTGTCCGGTTTTTAGTTTTGCACCAAATTGTTTATTCCAATGTTATTGTAAAATGACCTCTATATCTATAGCTGCAAGGTCCACCGCCGCACCACCCGACGTTCGCGGCGTTTGTGACAGTGGAGCCGACGGAATCTTCAACTGAACAGCTGGACCCTGAGAACAGTCTACTTGGCACTGATGTTATGTTCCTTACTTCATTCTTTGGTAAGTTTTCACTCTATTTACACAAGTAGAATATAATGACATTTGACGACCCAGTTGGCACAATGGTCACTATGCCGGATTGCCAAATACAGGGTTGCGGGTTCGATTCCCGCCTCAGAAAAGTCGGAGTATTGGGATAAAAAGGATTTACTAGGAGCTTGGCATAGTGATATTTTTGTGTGGTACACTTCGGAACCCATACCTAACGATATGGGGTTCAAAATGCCTTCACACCAAACGCCTAAAGCTTTTAGAATCTTTTTGAGCTCAAAATAGTCTTTCTGCGTCTCCTTAATTATATTGAAATAAGGGTGGGAAGATTGACAATTTAAGTGGCAACTTGTACAGAGTGAAATTGAGTGAAACTGCAGACTTAATAATTAGCTTCTACCCGCAGCTTTGCCCGTTTGGCCTACAGGAAACAAATGCAACGCCCCATTTCACCCTCTTAGGGGTAGAATTTCGATGATCCCTCTCTTAGTTGATATCTATTACTTCACAAAAAATACACCCTCCTTTCATGTCTCTTGGACCAGCGCAGCGGTTTAAGCTTTGCGTTGTTAGGTTTGTCAGTTAGGACTTTGAATTTTATATTTATTAGCTATCCCGGCAAACGTTGTATTGCCATTTACAAAAAAGATATAGATGTTCTTCGATTCTACCAAACGAATTTACACAAAAAATTTCATACAGATCGGTTCAGCCGTTTAGGTGGACATAGGTAAATCTGGACACGAAAATCTATAATAATACTAGCTGTCCCGGCAAACGTTGTTTTGCTATTTACAAAAAACAAAAAAAAAATAGATGTTGGCCGATTCTCAGACCTACTGAATATGCTCACAAAATTTCATGAGAATCGGTCGAGCCGTTTCGGAGGAGTTCAAGTTCGAACCCCGTGACACGAGAATTTTATATATATACTAGCTGCCCTCCGCGGTTTCACCCGCGTAACTCCCGATCCCGTGGGAATATCGGGATGTAAGCTATCCTATCTCTCAAGTTGGATCGAACTGCACATGGTGTGCGAATTTTATTATAATCGGTTAAGTGGTTTAGGAGTCCATTGAGGACAAACATTGTGACACGAGATTTATATATATTAAGATAGAGAAGAAGAAGATAAAGCTGAAGAGTTAGTTTGTTCATTTCCTTGAGCGTGCTAATCTCAGGAACTACTGGTTTGAATTGAAAAAATATTTTTGTCTTTGATGGTCCGACGAGGAAGGCTATACTACTTTTTATTTTGATATTCCCACGGGATCGGTACTTACGCGGGTGAAACTCCAGGGTGCAGCTAGTTTAATTGGGTTTTTTGTTTGTGGTAGTAACGCGATGTGGAAAAATGTGTAAGAGGGGATGAAGAACTCATCTGAGTTCTTCATCCCCTCTAACTCTTCCTTTACACACTCTTTATTGAATTTGCATTTATTATTTGTATTGTTATTCCCCAGTGGCGTTTCTATTCAACTGGATCGGATTCCTGCTACTGATGTGTTTCTGCCACACTGTCGCGTCGCGGTACGGCGCGCTGGCCGGCTTCGGTCTCTCGCTCGCCAAGTGGACTCTCATCGTTAAACATTCCACTGAGCTCGCCTCGCACGAGAACTCCTGGCTCTGGTGGCTCATCATGGCTTTTGGTAAGTCTTCATCATTGGCAAATTCCCCCCTCCACCAGACTTTATCGCACTCACGGAATCCCTGCCTGCTGGCGGCGATCTATAGTGGCCAACCTGGAAGTCCTTGAATCGCCTGCGGGCCTAGGTTGGCCGCTGCAAAGAGAACATGGCTAGGTGGGGTTTCTCCGGTTCGGACACTCTTTGTGAGTGTGGGCAGGCCGCCCAAACGATGGCGCACTTTACGGCTTGACAGATAATGCGATTGCCGTGGCTAAGTTTTGGGCGGGAGTGCTGTGATCAAGGTGCATTGCATTGGCCGCCCCGTTGACACGAAGAAGAAGAAGGCCAATCTATTATAACCAGACAAAGTTAAGAAAGAAAGAAATGAACATGACAAAGAAAAAAACAGAAAAGTGACAAAAGATTAAAAAACATAAAAGAGGAGTCGTGTGCTGACTCAAATGGGTCCACCTTAGCTGAAAGCTGCAGCCAAGCATGTAGAGTCTCTGCAGCTCTTTCGGTGGCCAAGTACCAAGACAGTGACCGATAATCTGTCAGTTGAAGCGGAGATAGACTTAATTGTTCATGGGAAAGGCAGCCGCCATGTTTGGTAGGTTACGTACAACGGGTATGGGTAATTCTTAATGACGACCCAGTTGGCACAATGGTCACCATGCCGGACTGCCAAACACAGGATTGCGGGTTCGATTCCCGTCTCATACAAGTATTTATGCTTAGATATTTGTCTGTGGTCTGGTTTTTTCTATGTACTCGTATTATTATAATTTTTACAAAAGAAAAGTATATAAGTAGTATATCCGTTGTCTAGCACCCATAACACAAGTCTTGTTACTCAGCTTGGGGCTGTGTGGAATGTCCTGCAATATTTATTTACATATTTATTAACTTCACGACAAATGTTAGGTATTTATAATATTATAGCTGAGCCCTGCGGTTTTGCTTCCGTAAGAACAGATGTCGTGGGGATATCGGTATAAAAACTAGTCTATGAGGATTCATCGCCATACTGTTTCATTGCAATCGGTTCTGTAGTTTTTTGAGTAAAAGAGTAACAAATATACCCATTTATAAGTAGGATAATGAACGCACATCGCATTTTTGTAATTATCATGTTTTACACTAACTAAATATTACTTACGCACATATAGTAAAGTTTACGTGCTTGAAAAACCACCTCAAAATCATTAAAATTTCATCTTTTATAAAACTAGAGTTGTTCTAAAAACTTGATAGATGGCGCTCTTATCTAAGTTAAAAAAATCGGTCTTGAAACGATGAAATTCCCTATTGCCAAAAGATATATCTACCAAAATGGGTTTTTAGAAAAAAAAAGAAATTGGACAACTCTCCATAACCAGAATTTTCACAACAAACATTTAACAAAACGAATTAATTCATAAAAAATATCATTTTTTAAATCAAGTTTTGGTTTTAAAATTAACATAACCATTCCAATACGTGATCCATTCCACCAAAGATCCATTAATATAATGTAAGTTAAGTTTTATATTTATTTTTTAAATCTTCAAAAAGAATTAAGGTTTTTATTGCATTATTTTTACTAATGTGTAAAACTAATTTATTTCGATATCTTCTAGGTATATTAATCTGCGTCCGTGCCATAATACAGTACCTGAACATCAAGCGCGGCTGGCGACTGCTCTCCGGCACGGCCCAGGAACGACTGCTGTTTTTCTACTAATTGCTACCAATCTGGAAAGAAAACACACTGCTTTGTCTCACTCACACTCGCGTGTTGCGTCGTTGTGCGAGAAGGATGAATATAGTTTTATGCGTGGCAATACTATGTTAGTTTTTGGTCAATATTCAAGCGAAAATCAACTTCATTCAACTCTTATTAAACTTAAAATCGATTGTTCTTTTATCAATTTAAAGAGTAGATCCATTTTGAATTATATCGGTGTTGAAATAAAGTTGATAATTTCATACTTCTAACATCCCTAGTAAATTAAGATGCTATCTCACTTTTTCTTCAAACGTGTGAGTGAAACGCTTAATGGTGGTGAATTATGTCATATTATAGCTTTAAGTATAGAGTTAATATAAATTATAAAATAATAGATGGTTATGCATGTGTTGTCCAAGTAAATAGTCTATTTTATTAGGATACATATTGGCTTTTTATTTAGATAAGCTAAGGCAAATAAGCTTTGCCTGTATCTATAATAGACAAAGATCCCGCCTATCACTGAACTTTCGTGATTTTATAAAAGCTGAGACATTTTTAATAGTACCGATACCTAGACCACCGAATGATGATCCACAAAGGTGTAGGTATAACTATAAAAATTAGAATAGAATATAGTTTATTCAAACAAACACACGACATAGTATTCACACAAATAATAAACAATAAGAGATAGTTACAAAGAATAGTAAAACAAATAAGAAACAATATTATAATAAACTAGCTGCCCTACGCGGTTTCACCCGCGTAACTCCCGATCCCGTGGGAATATCGGGATGTAAGCTATCCTATCTCTCAAGTTGGATCGAACTGCACATGGTGTGCGAATTTTATTATAATCGGTTAAGTGGTTTAGGAGTCCATTGAGGACAAACATTGTGACACGAGATTTATATATATTAAGAAAATAAATAATAAATATTTCAGGACATATTACACATCGCCATCCAGCCCCAAGCTAAGCAACTTAATGCTTGTGTTATGGGTGCCAGATAACGGATAAACTACTTATATACTTTTTCTTTTTTTTGTAAATATATACATATTATACATATAGGAAACACCCAGAACCAGAAACAAGAATTTATGGTCAGCATAAATACTTGTTCCCGGCGGGAATCGAACCCGCAACCTTCTGCGTCGCAGTCGGGTGTTCGCCCGACGCGCTACAGAGGTCGTCAAAATTATAAGACATAGTTACAGAGAATAGTAAATACAAAAGAAATAATAAGTATCTGAGAAGTCGTGTGTTGCCCGAATGGGTAAAGCCTCAGCATGTGCTGCAGATACGCACGCACATCTGCAGCGAATTAGCTATTTCCTTTCATTTGCCATATATTTGTTTCCAGGAATTAATCACTATTAGTAACATTATCGATTGGTACAAAAAATAGGCGAATTGTGTTTTTGAAAAATTAACAGGTTCGATTCTTGCCTTTGCTACCTAAAAAACTCTCCAAGCCACTATTATCTGAACTTCATAATTGCACTGGTTCATAGCTGTGTTAGGCGCATGCGCTGAATAATTCTTAGCTTTTATTGAATCACGAAATCGGTGGTAGGTGGGATCTCACTCTATAAGGAAAGTTAATTGATGTTAAATTACATATACTTAAGTGAAATCTAATATAAAAAATCACAATATAATTGCCCGTAAGAATCTCTTTAAAGCCTAGTTCGCATTAGGCTAGTATTTTAGTCGAGTAGCCAGTAATTTAATAGCTAAACGTGTCTGAACACCAAAAATTTAGTCGAGTAGGTTAGTAAGTAATTTAGTCGAGTCGATCCATGTTATTCTATTTTTATTAGGCGAGTGGCGAGTAGCCCCCCTCACCGGCTAAACAAGTCCGAACCTCATCGTTGCATTGTTTTGTAGGATGTTTATCTTGCAATACACCACTCACTTGTAAACTGTACTCGAGCAAAGTGCGAACGGTTTTTGGGCAGTAGCGAGTAGTTTAGCTACTAAATTACTCGCTCGACTAAATACTAGCCTAATGCGAACTAGGCTTAAGAGGCCCTTTTCGACTTATCTTTTCTCCAACTGTTTGAGATAATGTAAGACGTTACGTCTTGAGAATCGAGGGCCATCTTAAGGTTCCGCTGGTCGATCGTGTTTTCCATACAAATGAATTTAGAGTGTTATCCATTTATTCTTTATGGAATTTGAAAAAACAAAAGTTAAATCTACATAACAAGTCTATATCTAGCCCATGTAGGCGACGAAATAGACAAATTATATTTAATTTAATATAAATAAATATAATATAAAATATATAGACTTGTTATGTAGATTTAACTTTTGTTTTTTTCAAATTCCATAAAGAATAAATGGATAACACTCTAAATTCATTTGTATGGAAACACGATCGACCAGCGGAACCTTAAGTGAAATAAACGCTAATACATTGACGAATACGTACAAAATCGCTGTGTTGTCTGTCTGTGTACGTGGTATACTTCTAAAATAGTTTTTATATAATTTTAATTTTTTTTAGCAAGATACACTAAATGTGAAAGTAGCTACTACTAGCTATAACAGATAATTAAGACTATATTTTAAACAGAAAAGTTTATCAGATTGATTGTATTTCCGTTCCTGTGACGTCAGCGAACATTGGAAATAAATGTATGGGCGTTGGCATAGTCCTATATTTTTTATCTCTTAAAGAAATACGTCCTTATAATAATTTAAAAAGTCTTCAATCGTTAAAATATGTTTTGTCACCTTCACACACCTGTCATGTAAAAGTGTGAATAAAGCAGATAAAAAAATGGTTTGCGGACGATAACTTTACGTGATAACGTCATAAGAAAACATTGATGGTAACCATAGCAACGATAATACGTTGCTACGTTGTCAAAAACACTCACCTTCTTGTAACATGACTACGTTGCCATGTCACCAGAAGGTGAGTGGAACGTGACATTTTTTTGTGAGTGTAGTACTATGTTCATCGTTTTATAAGACTTTATCACGTCAAAAAGACGAAGCTTTAGTGTACTACGCCAGCAAGCCATACATGCTTTATTTGACTTTGAAGCCAACAATCAAATGCGCCTATGTTCATACCGCCATTTTCTTATAGGATTCTGTAGTGTGAACATAGTCACATACCTTTCGCTGACAGCGCGAGACTGGCTAACTCCCTAAAAGCGAGCTGTTTTTTCTGGGCCCTTATGAAATAACCAAAAACCTTTGCCATGTTAATTAAGCAAACTCAGGGCTTTACTCATGTCTTGCGTAAATATTATCATTAATATTAAAAAAAATACACAAACTATCTAAAAAAAATAGTCCGTTAGTAGTGTGGCGACGCTTTACATCGCTACCGACAGAAGGCGCCACTAAGCCGATCGAAGATCCTAGATCGCGCAAGCGAAGTTTTTCTGAAGATACAAGTTCCAACGAAACATCTATAACACCTGCCCGGTGGAAGATCTTCCCTTTGGATGTACATCCCACCAAATACATCCAAAGTAGCTTTTGAATCTTTAAATATCTGTTTTATTCTCAAGCCGTCGCTCTTATCATAAAAAAAAATCCAGCCTAGACTGTAGACTATTAATCGAATAGTGATTCAGCTTTATATTACAATATAATTGAGCTATATTTTTGTATCGTGTATGTTTGTTGATGATCTTTGTTTCTTATATTATGAAATGATAGGTATTTCAAGTCATGTTAGTGCTCTTCTTCTTCTCGTATAGTGGTGTGGCTCACCTATTGTTAGAGTTTTCAGATCGCCCTAAGACCTCTAACTTGACCTAACGACAGCTACTAGAGGTAGCAACCGGGACCAACGGTTTAACGTCCCTTCCGAAGCAAGGAGGGGCTCACGAAAACACATTTTTGCCACCTACTGATTGGCCACCCCGATGGGTGGCCAATCAAGGGTAAGACATTACTTCGATAAGTAATGTCTTACCGTCCGTAACCGATCAGCGAGCATCGCTTAGCTGTGAGCCTCTTCATTGGTGTTGTTGGTGCACTGCTAGCGTTTCATCAAATAGTTTCCATATAGCAGGTAGGCAGCAATGCAAATAAGTATTGCCTTAATACCTTCTTAGATACAGGGGAGCCAACATTACGACATAGGAACTATTTGATGATACACACCCTACATCTGTTACTAGCCTACCAATATTAGGCCCAGACGGCTAGGCCATTGGACCCAATGACTATTTCCACGCAGTTATGTATATGTTGCTTCTCGCAGTGCAGCGTAATGTCACGCTTTCTCCATTAGGGTATTACTGCGAGTTAAAAGGAGAAGCAAATATTTGCTTGCGTCTCGTTCTAATTTTACTGAAAAAAAATCTTAACATTATGAAATTAAACTTTATCGAGTGGTCACAGAGTTGCTTATTAAAAAACATTGGTTCGTAATGATATTTCTGTCTGTAGGACCATTAACTATACTCTAATGGAGCTTTAAGCTGCATGTTTACAGAGTATCTGACTTGACTTGAAATATCTATAAATCATATGTGTATAAGAATAAAATGTTTTTAATTCCTATAAATTAAGATCAGTTAAATACGAATTAAGTCATCCAATATCTACACTGACTTAGCGAACTACTTAGTGACCATCTAGACACAAAAAACACTGAGATCCGATGTTTCACTGGAGGTGACTATCAAACTAAAAGTTTTCAGCAACTTTTGCGATGCATAAACCGGAAAACCAACCACATGACATGGGCGAACCCCGGGCTGTCGGTTTGGTGCAAACTTTTTCCTTGACATGTCATCTTTACAGTGCCACTTGTACCTCAGTGCAACAGATTAATATTAAGTAGGTTTAAATTGTATGTACGTAACGTTAATACATTTTAGTTACGTTTTGTACACAAGAACATTGTCATTATTATGAATTTAATTTACAATACGATTTTCCTTGGTTTTCCCGCAGTACAATTTTCGTCATCCTTATTCGGATAGTTGCTTTGGACTTACGAATTTAATGTATTCTATAGGTTTTTCCTTGTTTTTTCCCGCCGTAATATTTTCGTCATCCTTATTTGGACAGTCGCTTTAGACCCGTATCAACCCCATCGAAAAGTTGTACTTTTTCGCCTACGCATTTGATTGGCCTTCAAACCCCCGTTGAAGGACGCATTTCATTGGTCAACAAAAAACTTTTAAATGATTCAAAATTGCCATTATTTTTAATTACATGTAGCAAAATTTTCAAATTGTTTTTTGTGAGTGTAACGGAAACTACTGATATCCACGGGTGAAATAACATATGATTTATCCCCTATGACACAATGTACTATTTCGTCCCGTTAGCGAGGGAGCTATTGCAATGGGAAGTCTTAGGCCATGAACTAACTTTGTTCTTACGTTAAGCCATACCACGGATAAAAGCAAGAGCTAATCTTTGAAGTTTCGATGAAATAGTCCTCCATCTTATTAGAAGACAATCACAACCTCTTAAGTACTAAAAAAATACTAGTTTCATTATTGCCTCGATAGCTGACAGCACCACTTGATCTTACCCGCCACTAGCTTCTGGATAAAAATCTTAAAGATGTCTATGGCCAGTTAAAATTCATTTTGTAGTTAGAGATATAAAATGTCTATTTCTATTATCAATTAGGTATCATTTAGCGCATTTCTTTCATTAAGCGCTTTTTTTGACAAGATATAAATAATAATAGAATTATGAAATTAGAATACCATATATCGAGCAATTCAGAACTTGTTTAGAAAAAAACAGTGTATCTAGTAATCCCCTTTGAAAGTTCAGTTTTTTTCTCCAACATTTTTAGGTTAGTACTTGCTTTTAGCCATGGTAGCGCCAATGCTGTTGGCTTAATGAATTTATTGATCTGTTACACATTATTATTAATGTTTAAAAACACCAAAGTTTATTTATTTTAATTGGTATTTTTGTATACGGATCACAGTAGAAATTAAACATCCCAATTATGATTTTTATTAAATATTAAATTGAAACCAACTTGTTATTTTAAATAGCTATTAAGTGTAGAATGACTGTTTTATCTACTTGTGCATAAAGTTTTATTTTATAATAAAGGTGGCCCTTCACGCACGACTATGTTTGACGCATAATAGGTTAAATAAATGTGCATTGGGTTTTGCAGGTACGTGTAAAATCATAACGCTTTTTGTTAACGCTCGATTTTATTACCCCATCATATTTTCAACTTTAAATGAATTTGAATCTTTAGATCTAAAAAATGTTGTTATTTTAATTAAACTTCCTCTTACATATTATCAACTTAGATTCAATCAATCAATCAGCAATTTTTATAACTGTTTTAATGATCCTTTCCGGTTCATTTTAATCTAAAATGTATTGAAAACCAAATATAAGGTTTTAGTAGTTAGTTGAAAATTATGTTTTTGTGTTAAAAATAAGTTACAAAGTATATGCACTTGAGTAGGTATTTCATTTTTTGGAAGCTTTTTAACATAAACTTACTTATGAAACCACTCTGAATTTTAAAACTTACTTACAAAAACACATTTTCCTATACTTTGTACATATTTCATAGTATCTAAAATATTATTTCTCAAACACTCAAACCTTATTTAGCATTAAAAATATCTTATATTGAAATAAAATGTCATCCATTTGATTTGCCCAAAAAAAATCTACCAGAGACATGTTTTTGATCTTATTTCAACTACCTACTGTAAAATTTGTTTTTAAAATAAATACATTCTACTCGTGTATCTTTGAGCACTATATTAACTAAGTTTCTATGTAGGAAAAAATATGCTTATGTGCCAGTTTTTGTGTTAAAGTTTCGAGTGTCGTGAAGGGGCCTCTTAAGCGAATTTGTATAATTTGCACTGTACGTGTTAATTCTATTGTAAAATAATTAATTTAGTGCAATAATCTCTAGTTCAAAGTTTCTAGTGGAAATAAATATGTTATATCTATTTATGTGTTTTTTATTATAATTTTAGATTTAGTAGTTCTCTAGTAGTCACCCAAATGTCCTAGCCCAGACACTAACGGACGAATTAAAAATACGGAGACTAAGCGCCGAATACCACAGTATCTCATGATCTAAACAAAATTGTAAATTAAAATGGGGGAACAACAAGGGTCGCCATCATATTATCAAAGACTAGCGACCCGCCCCGGCTTCGCACGGCTATATTATGCATATATTATACATATAAACCTTCCGCTTGAATCACTCTATCTATTAAAAAACCGCATTAAAATCCGTTGCGTAGTTTTAAAAATCTAAGCATACAAAGGGACATAGGGATATAGGGACGGCGAAAAGTGACTTTATTTTATACTAGCTGTTGCCCGCGACTTCGTTCGCGTTGTGGTTTTGCTTTATTTAGAATACCTAGCATATTCCCGCATAAATACTATTTATTTTTCAGTGTAAGTTATAGTACAAAATAGCTACCTACATTGTTTTAAATCTATATTTCTTTATTTTATTTTTATAAATCGAACTCGCAATTAAACGAACATCCTTTGTCCCTCGATTTACATTTTTGTACTTAATCATAATAAAAGCAAATAATTAATTTATTTTTCAAATACCTATTTGCTTTATTAAATATGAAAGGAATTTCGACAGAACTGATACTTACAGTTAAAATGACGGTAGAGGTCATACGATGACGGTAGAGGCCTTACCAATCGATAGAGGGCATACGATAAACAAAAATGCCTTCACACCAAACATTTAGAGCGTTTCGGAAACGGGATATTTGATGGAACATGAAATCCTATGATTTTACAAAAGTACATTGAGACCCATACCTATCGATAGAGGGCATCAATAAGAACAAATAGTTAATGCCTTCACTTAAAACCTCTAAAGCGTCTCGGAAACGGAATATTTAAAGGAACGTCATATACTATGATATTCGAAAGTGCACAGTGCAGTTTGATACCCATACTTATTGATAAAGGGCATCAAAGAGAACAAATAATGCCTTCACACTAAACTTCCAAAGCGTCTCGGATATAGGATTTTTGATGGGACGTTATGTCCTATGATTTTCCAAAAGTACGCAGAGCACATTGATACTCATCTATCAAAAGAGAGCAAAACGAAGAACAAATAATTTAAATTTCATAAGGCATCAAAACTACATTAAACATAACTATTTTTGACATAATCTACTTCCGTAGTCAAATGGCATAAAATAAAAAAGCATAAACAATCTAAGTAACAAAACAACAGTAACAAAAGTTTGTACATAAGTAGGCACAAACTTTTGGTTAAAAAAAACACAAATTAGGAGCTCGATTAAACGCTATTTTTAACAGTGTGAATCTAAATGCTCGCTTTCCTCGCACGTACTTTGCCACAATATCTGACCTCACCTAACCTAACATTCTGGCACCCAATTACTTTTTATTACCATTTATAATAAAATATACCAATTTCACTTAATTATTCTACTAAATTTGGCATTAAAACACAAATAAGAGCTCATTTAATCACTTTTTATAAGTCTGAACTTAAACAATTGCTTACTTTGTTACAATATCTAATCATTTTTTATATAAGTAAGCAAATAAATTATGCTAAAAATCTATCTATTAGACTAAAAAATATATGATAAAACATTATGCTAAAAGACTATTAAGGCAAAATCAATTATGCCAAACTTAGTGAATTAGGACATTTCAGTTAATGCCAAAAGTGGGGTTCCCCACCTTCAACTTTTAAACCAACCTCCAATCTATAAAGCGTCTCGGAAACGGGATATTTAAAGAAACATGATGTCCTATTATTTTTCATACGTGTGCGGTTTTAACTTTGAGATCCATACCTATCTCATCATAGCTTTCACACAAAACCTATAAAGCGTAAGGGCATTATTTGTTCATCATCACTGTGCAAAAAAAAACCACTATGCCAAGCTCCCATACTAAATATCCGGACCCCTTTACGAATAATCGAAATGTTTGACAAAATTGTTCAGATTAGTAGAGCTGCGTAGCGCAGTTAGCGCAAAGTAATAGGTATTAATACGTCCATGGCGCAAAGCGTAATTTTGAAGGGAACAAAATAAATAATAGATTGAAAAAAGTATCTAGTATTTTCAAAGGTTTCCGCTACTCGAACTCATAATCATGTGATCAAACTATCTAAATCGCGGACAGTCACTAACTTCCTAATACTAATGAAGGTCTTCGGCAAAGGTGTAGTACCTCTATGCCCCAACCTCTTTTTTAATTTCACAAAGTAGATAATATAGGTATGCAACCTATTAAGTCAGCTGTCATTTTGAGCTGAGGCCTGGTGTCAGAACCCCTACTATGAGTTGTTGACGCACTCGATCAAACGTTTGGAAGATTATAAACTTGAAGTTCCAAAGTAAATACTCAATATAGTACGTTTGATCGAGTACGTAAAAAACTCGTAGTAGGGCTAGTACTGTTCTCTTCTAAAGTTCGATGACGTTTTATCACGCAAAAATATTTCGATTTTATATTTTTTAAAATATAACATAATTTCTGTATTAAACTTAAATTGAAAAATACCCTAAATGTTAATCTGGTATTTTCTGAACATATTCGTGTGGACCTCGTTGAAATCTGTTCTGTAGTTTATGAGATTACCGCGTTTAAACAAACAAACAGTTCTAAAAACTACCCTATCGTGTTCAGCTAACGATTTTAAGACGACCTGTGTATTTTTTTTCTGGATATCTTACAATTACAGATTTTTTTATGTCTACAGATTTATTATATGTATAGACTATGACTGTAGTGATGATGAGAATAATGATACACCTTATTCAGCTTAATGTAATGTGAAGAAGTATTTTCTAAGGTTTTCTCGCCTTGAACTCATAATGAAAATTATATTTTTTAATATTTATTATACTTATTCGTTTAATTTAACGAATAAGTATAATTTACCTTAAATAAACGCGATTATATTTGTTAAATTAGTTTCATAATGAATTTTACATTTTCTTACATTACATAACTTTAGATGATTCATACAACGCTATAGCAATTTTATTCCACGCTATTCAGAGCCCAACAGAACCAGCAGAACGTTGTTTTGGATTTACATTTTTTTAAATATAAAGCAAAAATAAAAATGTAAAAATTATTTCAAACCTATTCTCAGACCACTACCACTTCACTATCACTCTAAGCTAATCACTACATAGTATAAAACAAAGTCGCTTTCTCTGTCTCTATATCCCTATGTATGCTTAAATCTTTAAAACTACGCAACGGATTTGATGCGGTTTTTTTAAATAGATAGAGTGATTAAAGACGAAGGTTTATATGTATAATAATACATGCATAATATAGCCATGCGAAGCCGGGGCGGGTCGCTAGTATAAAATAAAGTCACTTTTCGCCGTACCTATATCCCTATGTCCCTTTGTATGCTTAGATCTTTAAAACTACGCAACGGATTTTGATGGGTTTTTTTTTTTAAAGATAGAGTGTTTCAAGAGGAAGGTTTATATGTATAATACATGCATAATATAGCCGTGCGAAGCCGGGACGGGTCGCTAGTAAACATATAAACTTTTATCAAAATCGGTCAAGCCGTTTCGTGTTCTGTTATGAAACTACAAAATAACGTGAGGTAGGTACCTGCATTTCGATTTTTAAATGGGTCTTTCTTACGACTAACTAAAAGACGACGAGACGGAGGACGGGGTTTTTTGTTATTGATGTTTACGTGTTTAATTTATTTTATTTTTAGTTTTAGTTACTGGAATATGAATTAAAGCTTGATGTGTATGTAAATAAAAATTGTCACGAAAGGGTTACACCTTCAAAAAGTTAAGCAATGAGAAATAAAGACTTCCTATTCTGGTTAATTCAATTCTGTTGCTAAAAGACTGAATTTTCCTGCTGTTTTCTCGTGGTCCCATTATTTTGTCCCATCCATCGGGATAGCATTCCTCATAATAAACCACCCTTCAAAAAGTTAAGCAACGAGAAATAAAGACATCCTATTCTGGTTAATTCAATTCTGTTACTAAAAGACTGAATTTTCCTGCTGTTTTCTCGTGGTCCCATTATTTTGTCCCATCCATCGGGATAGCATTCCTCATAATAAACCACCCTTCAAAAAGTTAAGCAACGAGAAATAAAGACATCCTATTCTGGTTAATTCAATTCTGTTACTAAAAGACTGAATTTTCCTGCTGTTTTCTCGTGGTCCCATTATTTTGTCCCATCCATCGGGATAGCATTCCTCATAATAAAATTTATATTGTCGCTGTCTGGCGTCAGTTAGCAATACCTAAAGCTCCCTTACGATTTGATAAGCCCGTATAGTGCCAAATACAGTTCAGTATTGTGCCAACCACCGCGAAGTGAGGTGTTCTAACAACCACGCGACAATTCCCTCCCTCTAACAACCCTTCTCGAGATACGTAGGAAATAGAGTACTTATGAAGGAAGTTATCTTTAACAGTTCACTTTGTGGATTTTTAACGAGTTTATCTTGTTTTCTGGATAATAATTTTTATAGAATATCTGGTGAGTTTTCTTATTACACATTTCTTATAACTAATAACAAAATAGTGGTTTATTATAAGTTAAATAACACGCACGCAGGACGTAGATGAAATCTCGAACTCTTGATAAAAAAGTACAAGAAAATTCGACTTTAGTTTCGGTCTTAATAATTAAAGTAAGGCTCTGTTATTATTTCATTAAATATGTAGGAAATTAAGGTTTCAGGTTTACGTAACATTGTTCAATAGATTATATAAGTAAATAATCGGAACGTACATTATTTAACTTGGAGAGGCGTTAACTTTTTGGCTCTTCGCCAATTGACCCGAAAAGGACAAATCTTTATTAGAATAATAACCTCTGCTGTCTGTTAAAATTGTGTTCTTCTGCTTTTTTAGGACGCCTGAAACTTCTTTTTTTAAAATTGTATTCACCTGCATCTTAAGACCCCTAGACCCTTTTTTACCCGACTACAAAAAAGGGTTAACTATGTTTTTTTTTAATTCGCTTTCGTGTAGGTACAGACTTTTTAAACATAAGTAACATATGCCTTCAGGCAGGTGGCCACTGGTCAATATAAATTGCCTACTCAAAATTTACTGAAATAAATATTATTATAAACTAAGGAGATACTCTTTAAACTTCATTATCATTACATAGTATAAAACAAAGTCGCTTCCCGTTGTCTGTCCATATGTCTGCTTAGATCTTTAAAACTACGCAACGGATTTTGATGCGGTTTTTTTAATAGATAGAGTGATTCAAGAGAAAGGTTTATATGTATAATACATGCATAATATAGCCGTACGAAGCCGGGACAAGTCGCTAGTAATACTTACGTAGACCTATTAATTACTTCACACCATCTAAAAATGAAGAATTTTTTTTAATCTACCTGCCTACAACACATTTTTAACGATAAGGTCGCCTGTTTGTACAATTTAATAAACTTTCTTGTCCTCTTTGATTTTTTCAATGTTTTGTGTGTTGTACAATTAAAGTGTCTATCTATCTATCTATCTATGTTTAGGTAGATAGCTAAACTTCACTGTTCGTACGTCTGTCTGTCACCAGGCATATCATAAACCGTGATAGCTAGACAGTTGAAATTTTCACAGATTTGGTATAATTTCTGTTGCCGCTATAACAACAAAAGTGGGGCAACCATGGTACGGTAAAAATTGAAAATCTTAGTTTAAAAAAAAATTCAATTTGTCATAAAAATATTGTTAAATTGTAAAACCTATAAGTAACTGCCATGACTATGCCCATATGTTTTGGTTTTTTTCATTTTCTAATTATCATAGAAATTAAGATTAAAAAAATGAAAAATCAACAAAAAATAGCGTCATGGTCATGGCAGATATAAGTTTTATGCACCAAAAATATTTGCTCTATCCAGGGAGAAAACAGCCGACTACGTTTGTATGGAGAGCGCCCTATTAAGCCGCTAGTATGTGGGGTGCAATTTCTGCTAGTAGTCGTTAAGTCAAGTTATGGTCGAAAATAATAACTTATTCGTAGGCTATTGGGGGATGACATCTTTCCTATAGCAAAAATTAAAGTTTAAACCTTGGTAGCTGATAGATAGGTGATAGGTAGGTGTCGGCCATTAGAAGCCTTTAAGTAAACGCCGCCACTTACGACGCTGTTGAACACATTTTTCGAAGATGATAAAGGCCAATCATGACGATAAGGTTAGCCACACTTGACAAGAAGAGTTCTAAGATTTTGCGATAGTTAAAGTTTAAATGCTTTTGTGGTGTGTAAATCCCACATTTATGGAATGATCTATGTAAATGATTGATCTATAATAACTATAGGTTATTGACCGAACGAGCGAAGCGAGAGAGGTCTAGTGTTGAGAAGGGTCGGTCGCTCGTATGTTTGTATGTTTGTATGTTTGTATGTTTGTATGTTTGTATGTTTGTTCGACGATAACTTGAGTACCGTTGCTCTGATCTTCATGATTTTTGGTATACAAGTAGTTGAGGTCCATAGAATTTTTAAGTTCGAACATGAGCAGGATCGGTCAGGGGGTTACGGAGATAGGGGTCCAAAAGGGGATCTACCTATATGGCACACAAACTATACTGCAAATATACCCGAGTGGGGTATCAAATGAAAGGGCGTAACTTCGGTGACAATAATATGGTACCATGGAACTGATCTGATGATAGAGCTGGAGGGAATCTGCAGGAATTATCTCATTATCCATACCTTTCATTCATTCAAACTACTCATCAAGAATCGCCTCGACGAGTAGTTTGTCTTTCAATGGTAACCAGGGTCTGATGATGGAACTGGAAGGTTGGCATAGGAACTTCGCAATGAAACGACACAACCTCATCGAGTTTGGGCTCGTTAGAATCGTCTTGACGAGTAGTTTGTCTTCCAATGGTGACCAGGGTCTGATGATGAAACTGGAAGGTGGTCATAGGAACTTCGCAATGAAACGACACAACCCCATCGAGTTTGGGCTCGTTAGAATCGTCTTGACAAGTAGTTTGTCTTTCAATGGTGACCAGGGTCTGATGATGGAACTGGAAGGTTGGCATAGGAACTTCGCAATGAAACGACACAACCTCATCGAGTTTGGGCTCGTTAGAATCGTCTTGACGAGTAGTTTGTCTTCCAATGGTGACCAGGGTCTGATGATGGAACTGGAAGGTGGTCATAGGAACTTCGCAATGAAACGACACAACCCCATCGAGTTTGGGCTCGTTAGAATCGCCTTGACGGGTAGTTTGTCTTTCAATGGTAACCAGGGTCTGATGATGGAACTGGAAGGTGGTCATAGGAACTCCGCAATGAAACGACACAACCCCATCGAGTTTGGGCTCGTTAGAATCGCCTTGACGGGTAGTTTGTCTTTTAATGGTAACCAGGGTCTGATAATGGAACTGGAAGGTGGTCATAGGAAATTCGCAATGAAACGACACAACCTCATCGAGTTTAGGCTCGTTAGAATCGTCTTGACGAGTAGTTTGTCTTTCAATAGTAACCAGGGTCTGATCTAACATATTTCGTTATCAAAGACCAAAAAGTATAAAATAAATTAATACAGTAAAAAAACTAAAAAAAACACGCTTTAATAAAAAAAGTCCAACTAAAAAATAGAAAATAAATAAATCTAATAAATTTGGAGAATATTGAACTTAAATAGTAAGCGTGTTACATTGTGATTGCAAAAGAAAAATAACGAAGGTGTAGCATCACAAATTCACAATGTAACACGCTTACTATTTACAATATTCTTAATCCAAATTTATTTAAATTTTATAGAAATTTATTACTTTGCCCCAAATCGCCCGAACTCTCTTTGCTTCATTTCCTATAATTATTTATTTCATAATCATGGGCTGTTTTACAATAATAGTGGTGGATAGTATTAAATAGTAGGAATGTTCGGTTCTAGCCGATCTAGAGACTCTGATAATTATAAAATTTGTGACTAATTTTTTTATAATTTTTATTGACTTGTTATATTTTAGTTTAGGGACTTATTACAGGACATATTGGTCTCAAACTTCTCTAATATATTCTCGTTCTCGACCTTGTCTTCTCGTTTCCTCTTACGTAACATTATGATAAGTAGATACATAAGGAAGGAAGGAAAGGAATTACTATCTTCTGGATATTATGTTGGACACATTAAAAATGTCTTGAGTAAAAATAAAGAGTCAACGGATGTCCAGGGTGTGATGATTGACCTATGCTAATTAGAACTTAACAACAACAAGTTAATAACAACAACAAGTTATGCCTATCGTGTTTGGATTCTCTAAATCATCCAATGTCAGATAATAGCGATACTAGGCACCTATCATTCAAATAAGATAGACCTGTCGTATTTGGAGTCTTTCGTCGTTATATTATACATTTTAGTACTTTACGCTGAAATATAATAAACGCTGAAAAAAACTCGTGAGGTCTCAGTTCGGGGCGAACTACTAGTTTATATTATAAATGATACGACATGTCTGATCTAATTGAGTGCTTTAATGCTACTAAGTAAAATTGTCAATGCATACATAAATATGATACAATGTGCGGTGACCCGTACAGCTTTCAACTCATGAATTTATTGTAGGTACTTGTATACTGGGTTTTCACTGCAAGATCACTTTAGTTGAGTCCGTTTTTGCGTGAGAATGGAGTAGGCTTTTAGTACCCTCTCAGCTTAGTCGTCCGTATCCAAAGGGAAAAACGACTGGATCGAATTAAGCCCGCGGGTTTCATTACAATGTTTTCCTTCTCCGCAAGAGCAATGTCAATTAGCGCATATAAGTTTTTCGTAAGAAATTACTATCGGCTGGCCGGAATTTAAACCTAATGATAGTCGTATCTTCTACTATGCCAGCAGCGCTCACGCAAAGCCTAAGAAATGGCTTAGAAACGTAATATTTAACACAGCGAGCGATATCTTACGTAACGGTAAATAAAAACTTCTGGAACACAAAGCAATACTTAGGCAAAATCAATTCTAGTCATGCATGGGGTTAAAGCACTGTTCCTAAGGGTAGTTATAAACCTATTTTTATATATCTATGGCAGTAGCGTAGCGAGGGAGGGGGCGGAGGGGCGGACCGCTCTGGGCGGCACCATTAGGAGGGCGGCAAAATTGGGAAAAAATGTTTTGTGCGGTCACTGGCGGTCAGTCAAACAATTAATTTTTCAGGATTTAACTTTTACCCAATTGCACATATTGAATGCCCCCGACACGTTCGATTAAAGCCCACGCGATTCGGCCGCCCGGTACCAGCGCTATGATCTTTTTTGTCATTCCGTAATTAGACCCCTGAAGAACCGCCATACTGGTAATTATTGGTGAGCGCACACCTAGCCGCACCGCACGCGCCGCAGTCTCCGTTTGTATGCGCGCAACGCCGGGTTGGTGACGTCATCAGCATCGGCCTTCAGGATTTCCTTCGCTGCGGCGACTGCGGTGCGGCTAGGTGTGCGCTCACCTTAAGTCATTTCTGTCACCATCTCCCGGCCCACAATACAGTTGTTGTAAATCACGAGCCACCCCACATCCTTACATGGTTTTGAAATGAATATTTCTCTCTCAATTCTTTCATATGACGATCGACGACCTCTGTGGCGCGTCGGGCGAACACCCGACTGCGACGCAGAAGGTTGCGGGTTCGATTCCCGCCGGGAACAAGTATTTATGCTGACCATAAATTCTTGTTTCTGGTTCTGGGTGTTTCCTATATGTATAATATGTATATATTTACAAAAAAAAAAAAAAAGTATATAAGTAGTTTATCCGTTATCTGGCACCCATAACACAAGCATTAAGTTGCTTAGCTTGGGGCTGGATGGCGATGTGTAATATGTCCTGAAATATTTATTTATTATTATTTATTATTTATTTATATATCGTCACGTTTTTTCTCCAAACACAAACATTATTATTTTTATCAAAAGGGCGGCAAATTGACATTATTATTATTTTTATGTCTTTAAAAGGGCGGCAAATTGACATTATTAATATTTTTATGACGTCAAAAGGGCGGCAAGTTATAACTCCGCCCCGGGCGACGTTGACCCACGCTACGCCACTGTCTATGGTTTGATAGATACCTTGGTACGGCGACAGAACGACGCGACATCGGTTGCCTTCTAGTTCGGTTTACGATCTTATTAAAATCTCTCAGTGTTAATAATTCATGACGTTATTGTACTGGAAACTGAAAACATAAGAGGGGCACAAACCGGGTACCACGCAGTTTTGTTTCAGTACAGAATATAATTCTACACATTCTAATTTAAATGAAAAAGCGACCCGTCCCGGCTTCGCACGGCTATATTATGCATGTATTATACATATAAACCTTCCTCATGAATCGCTCTATCTATTAAAAAAACCGCATCAAAATCCGTTGCGTAGTTTTAAAGATTTAAGCATACATAGAGATATAGGGACAGAGAAAGCGACTTTGTTTTATACTATGTACCTAGTTGGTAGTGATTACGTGTCACGTTGTTTGTGCGCGATGCACTCCTAAACTACTTAACCGATTTTAATCAAACTGCACCGTGTGCAGTTTGATCCAACTTGAAAGATAGGATAGCTTACATCTTAATTTGTCCCGATATTTCCACGTGATCGGGAGTTACGCGGGTGAAACCGCGGGGCGTAGCTAGTACAATTATAAATCTTGTTTCGGACGGACATCGACATGGCTTGATAAAGATTATAATTGGCCAAAGATAAATTGCATATAACTAAGTTTAACCACCCGTGAGCGGCTGCAACTAGTTCTAGCCGGAATGATGAAGGCTAAACCTATTTCTAACCGAAGATATTGTAGGATACACCTGTGGCCGGCTGCACCTGGCCGGCTCAAACTAGTTGTTAGACACTACGACTTTTAGCCGTAATATCTAAAAATAAAAGAGAAATGAAATATATTTATTTGCCAGAGTGAGTACATTATGATGTACAATCAATGGTCTAATGCCTTTACCCACCGTAACGTTTACAATCCTGTGCAGCACTATTTAAACATTATAACAACAGAACTTGTGGATCGAACCCACGTTCGTCGGTTGGTGTAGCGGGTGGCGGCTTATACCACTCGGCCAACTAAAGACATAGGTATCACGTTGAAAATAATAATCACACTGAGTAGGTACTTTTAATTCAAGTATTTATGTTTGTGTGTAACGTCTATTAGAAGAAGGTCGTAAGTCCAATACGTCTTGTTGATAGTATTATTGTAGCAAACTGATAATTTACTTATGACCCATACTGTACGGTCGAAGTCAGAATTGCAGACCCACTGTACAGTAGAGCTCCAAAACTGCTATAATTAGAATGTTTTCAACTCAAGCAAGATTCTAAGGTCTTGCTCGAATTCAAGTTTAAAGTCTTTCAACTCAACTATAAGATAAATATTATTAGAATAAAAACATTCCAATAATAGTTATTTTAGAATTCTACGGTAAGTCTGCAATTCTGACTTCGTATGTACCTACTCATATTCTACCGAATGGTGTGCTTATATTCAACCGTATGAGAAAAAGACTTATTAAGGTGAAAGGGTACGCTCTCTCCATACAAACGTAGTCGACTAATAGTTATTTTAGAATTCTACGGTGGGTCTAGAATTCTGACTCCGTATGTACCTACTCATATTCTACCGAATGGTGTGCTTATATTCAACCGTACGAGAAAAAGACTTATTAAGGTGAAAGGGTACGCTCTCCATACAAACTTAGTCGACTGTTTCCTCCCTCGATAATGACGACACTAGCACAAATATTTTTGTTGCATAAAACCTATAACTGCCAATGCCATGACTATGCCCTAGAAACAAGATTAAAAAAAAAACATAGGTCATGGTCATGGCAGTTATAGGTTTTATGGGAGAAGCGACGGGGTACCTTTCTTCTTTAAATCTCTGCAAATACAAGAGCTACGAGTCTAAGGCCCGTATTAATAAATCGCTCTCAATATCGATCTTGAGTGCGTATCAATCGAGTGAGTCTTGAGATGTGGTCATTATCTTAAGTTAGGCGTTAATTAATAGATAAAACTCAAGTTTTAACCAGGCTGATATCACTCTTGAGATTTGAGACTGATCTTTAATGACAGTAACGCTTTTATCTTACCTTAAATGATATGTTCTTACCCTATGGTAGGTAGTGTCGTCATATTTTGCTGTCAACTTGTTTTTAATGTGAAAATATTAAAAAAAAATGTAAGATTTGCATGACCCGCAATCAGACTTGAGTTCACGAAACTACATCTTGAGACATATTTGAGAGCTGAGTTTAATTTATTAATACGGTATGACTCAAGTGATACGTCGCTCTTTAATCGCGTCTTAAGATAGGTTTATTAATCAGCGCAACAACTCAAGAGCAAACTCAAGATTGAAATCGATATTGAGTTCGGTTTATTAATACGGACCTAAATCTTCACATGGTGATTTCCTTTTAGGACATAGGCACGCACTTCGAAAGAAAATTTTGGAAATTCGCCCTTAAAAGGGGTAAAACGGGAGATAAAGTTTGTAGTAACTATTAAATTCTATGTTCGTAGAAATCAATATCACTTTTAAAGAGACACTGCGGAAAAACGCGAGGCTCAGATAGTATTATACCTACCTATAAAGTTTCGATATAGTTACAATGATTATTATCACTATCACTACATAGTATAAAACAATGTCGCTTTCTCTGTCCCTATATCCCTATGTATGCTTAAATCTTTAAAACTACGCAACGGATTTTAATGCGGTTTTTTTAATAGATAGAGTGATTCAAGAGGAAGGTTTAAATGTATAATACATGCATAATATAGCCGTGCGAAGCCGGAGCGGGTCGCTAGTAAAAGTATATGTTTGAAATATTTTATCTCCGGAACTACTCAACCGATTTTTATGTAACTTGGTATGAGGATATAATATCAAATCCTGAGAATAAACATAGACTCTTAATCAGTCATTAAAGTCACGTCCATGGATTCTTATCATTAAGGTACGACGAAGTATCATAGTACGCCTTACTGCACAATGCTTTATAAAAATTTTGAACCTGTTAATGGACATGTAATGAATAGTTACCTACCATAAACATAAAAAAACCTATAAGTACCTACTTAGCATAATAAGTTTCAAACTCCCCTCGCCGCAATCACAATCAAAGCTCACATCCTAAAAGCCTTCAACAAAAGCTCCCAGTTTTCAGCCGCAATGACGTAACCATACCGTCACAACACACCGGAAAAAAAATGTTACCAACGTCATACGATATTGCGTAACGACTGCATTACCTCGTGACCAGACATAGATGTCTGAATGAACTATAACAATTACACTATCCTCTATTATAAAACAGTAAAGTCTATTATCCCATACTGAGATAAGAGTAAGAATAGTTTTACTCTACTGGCAAACGCTCTTGGCTTGTGACAATATCCTAATTTAACTGATCATATTTAGATCATTCTAGGCCCTTGATCTGGATTTCATTATAACTCTTATACATCGCGTCTACACCTAAGATTTATGATCAATAACTAGATGGGTAAGAATATACTTAATACAAAGGTAGACGTATGCCAACTCCACTATTTCCTCGGTGGAATGTTGGAAGTTCACATATTTACACCTGCCCCCGCAAGCTGGCTAAAAAACGTAGATAAAAAGATTTGATTCACGCAGGATAAACGCCATAGTGATAATGATGAGTAGGTAACTAATAATTTTTTGTACTTATAAAAATAAAAATGGGAGACCTATGAAGAAAATCAGTTCTGATAATAGTAGAACTCTCGAGCATCATTCCGAAGATCCTCATCTTCTTCACCAAATTTTTATGAAATCAACTTAAAGTTACTATTAGGCCGGGAGATGATGTCACAAAATATTAGCTCATTTGTACCAGTATGGCGGTTCTTCGGGGGTCTAACTACGGAATTACAAAAAGAAAATGACGCTGATGACGATGGTCATAGCGCTGGTGTAGGTACCGGCGCGGGCGGCCCAATCGCATGGGAGTTAATCGATAACGATTTTCAAAACAAAAATGCTTGTATTTTCCGATAGTCGATAAACAACGAAGTATAAGGCGGTAGCGTAATGCCATACTTCTCCGGTGTGACTTACAGCCCGCCAAACCGAAGCGAATACATCAATTAAAAAAAAAGCGAACGCTCGACCGAGCTACATAGTAGGCGGGGTGTTAGGTTTTATTTTCGTTACGGAATTTCTTGATTCGGTCGCCGCGCTCAAAGCCCGCGATAAAAGCTATGCAATAGCTTAACAATTCTTTCAATTTTGTGATGAGTAAGTGAGTCAGTGGTTTTCTCTTTTATAAATGTAGATGATGGAACTTCACGTCCAAGTACATAAGTTAGTTTAATATTAAGCTGTATTATGTTTTGTCAAAACATAATTAATCACTCATCGAAGTGATCGTAAGTACCTACTTACATAAACATTACGGTCCACTATGTGATTTTGTTGATATCCTACCAGAACCAACTTACAATCAATCTCTGTTTAAGTGCTGAGTTAATAACAGATGAGGTAACTGACAGATAATAATAGGTACGATGTTAGATGTACCTAAACTAACTTATTTACACTTTATTATAAACTAGCGACACGCCCCGGCTTCGCACGGCTATATTACACATGTATTATACATATAAACCTTCCTCTTGCAACACTCTATCTATTAAATAAAACCGCATCAAAATCCGTTGCGTAGTTTTAAATATTTAAGCATACATAGGGATATAGGGACAGAGAAAGCAACTTTGTTTTATACTATGTAGTGATAGTGATGACTAGTAGCGCTCCGCGGTTTCACCCGCGTAACTCCCGATCCCTTAGGAATATCGGGATATAGATCGGGATAGCCTATGTTACTTCCAATCCTCATACCAAGTTTCATCAAAAACGGTCCAGTAGTTTCGGAGACTATTCGTTACAAAAAAAACTTTAGTCTTTATTATACTTATCAATAGTCCTTGTGACATGTATTAGATGGAGTATAGGCTTCCCCAGCACCTAGTATTGATGAGTTCTTTTCTCTAAATACGGTCGACTAAGCTGAGAAGGTGATGCTTACGTTAATGCTCTTTAAAAGTATGCCGTAGAAAAGTCGTAAAACAAAAGTTGATTGTTAAGGTGCACAGAAGTAGCCTTCAACGGCTTGCTAGTATAATCACCAATAACCCTGTATAAACACATAATACTTACTATAAGTTTTTATAGTAACTACTAGCTGCCCTCCGCGGTTTCACCCGCGTAACTCCCGATCCCGTGGGAATATCGGGATGTAAGCTATCCTATCTCTCAAGTTGGATCGAACTGCACATGGTGTGCGAATTTTATTATAATCGGTTAAGTGGTTTAGGAGTCCATTGAGGACAAACACTGTGACACGAGATTTATATATATTAAGATTGTGTATTATGTATCAGCCATTTTTACCCCTTTGGAGGTGGAATTTCCAAACATCCTCTTTTTATTGCTCGCGGACGTCCTAAAAAGAATGAAAAATGACCATGAAAAATTTCTGACATAGCTCTTGTAGATTCAGGGATTACTTGATGAGTATTTTTTCTCTTTATGCATTCGGCTGCATAATTGCAGCCCCCAGTAAAGTTCGAAAATAACTATTATTTGGAATGTTTTCATTCTAATAATTTTTGTTTGATAAATAATTCATGAGTTAGTAGACATTAAACTTCAACTAAAGCAGGTGTCTACAATCTTGCTTGTATTGAAAACGTTCTTAAAAGAGCCGATTTGGAGCTCTACGGTGGGTATGCAATCATGCAGCCGACCGTTACATACAGGGTGATTTTTTTTTACATGGGCTCTCAGGGCCTAAACTACAAGAGATAACGAAAAATGCTGAAAGGAGTTGCGTGGCCGATTTTGACAAAAACTAAAACTGCATCATTTGATTTTTGAAAAATTCATTACTTTAGCCAAGAATCAAACCTGTTGATTTTGCAAAAAAAAATATATCTATATTTTTATACCCATGTTGGTTGCTGATAGAGATCAATTCTCGGAAACAAACATATTATGGTAAATCAATGGAAATGAGTAAAGAAGGACCTATAATACGATCACTTAGTCGTTATCTTATTAATGCTTCTGAAGACTAAGTCGCGGGTTATATCGCGATGTTTTCCTTCGTCGATATTATTACCTATTTAGATAATTATGAAAATCAGAAATAAATAAATAAATAGAAATAATCACAATAATTTGTAAATACCTATTACTATTTTATACCTATGACTTTTACTTGCAAGTTTTCAATTACGTAAGATATTTGTTCTACCAAAAACACCTTACGGCATTACATTTTCATGCAACTACGGAAATCGAATAATAATAAATAAATAAATCGAATCTATGTTTCAGTATCTGAGCTTGCCAAAGGAAAATTAAAATATTGTATTTAGTTGAGTGCCTAGTGTTTATTTATGTTATGTACTTACTTATTGTTGTGTGTGTATATAATATATATTTATTGTATGTTATTCATTTCGCAATTTTAATGTAATATGTGTAGATTCGAAATTAGAAGTCTGTTAATGGCTGTAGGAAATAACTACCTAGTACCTACCTTCTGATGTACAATCCACGGTCAAAAGTCTCTGCCTACCGTAACGTTTACAATCCTGGTGCAGCACTATTTGAACATTATAACAACGTAACCTGTGGGTCGAACCCACGTTCGGTTAGTGTAGCGAGTGGCGGCTTATACCACTTCGTCAACTGAAGACATAACTAACATGTTGAAAATAATAATCACACTGAGTACCTACTTTTAATTCAAGTATTTAAGTTTGTGTGTAACGTCTATAAGAAGAAGGTCGTAACTCCAATATTTGTTGACAGTATTATTGTAGCAAACTAATCATTTACTTATGACCCATACTGTACCTTGTTTAAGAGCTGTTGACTTCATGAAAATAAATAAAATAAAAAAATTGGAAAGCATAGAAATAGGAAATAGTACATTGCGATACAAGTGTGGAAAGTTGATCATTCCATAGAGGCGGTTTATGACGCGCGAGCGGAACGCGAGCGTGGCAAAAGCCGAGATGGAATGATCAATTCACACGTGTATCGTACGACGTTTTTTATCACAGTTGCGAATAAAAAAAAAGACTTGTTAAAATTTTAATAATAAAAAGTTTTTAAGAATTTTAGGTTATGTTTACTATTTTTTGTTAATTTTACACTCCCGAAAGGCTAGGCAAAAGACTTTTAACCTATACAGCGTCTGACATACAATATTTTTTTAGGGTTTTTTTCATTTGTTTTTGCGTCGGCGGTTAAAAACAGAATATATTAGTTCCGGGTTTCATTAAAAACAGAATATATAAAAAAAATATATTTATGTACCTAAAGAAAAAACAAAATAAAAACAAAACTCAATTTTTAATTATTTTCAAAGACGTCATCACGTAATATTATCGTTCGCAGACTTTAGAGACAACCTTTTGAAAAGAAGAAAAAAGGTACCAACAAAGAGTTTTAAGCCAGCAAGGCTTAAAAACTCTTTGGATGGTACCTTTTTCTATACATCAAAACAGTATAACCCAGATAAAGGAGATCATTCATGTTTCTAACAAAAAATACCCACAAAAAAAATGCCGGCCAGTAATAAAAATTATTTGTATCTTGTAGAGAATAACATTTTAAACAATGTTTACTAAGGCAACAAAGAGCTACGATCAAAAATAGTTGAGTTATTTTACATTGAAAACCCAAAAAATGCATTTTATAGGGATCCGTTTGACCACTTTTAAGATCCCACTATAACTTCTGAAAGGGTTATTGGATATACCTATGTATATAAATATAATAAAAACAGACAAAACTTATCCATTTACTACTTATTTTTATATTTTTTCTGTAGTAATATCTTAGAAGTGGTCAAACGGATCTCTACAAAATGCATTTTTTTTGGGTTTTCAATGTAAAATAACTCAACGATGGTTCATCGTAGCTCTTTGTTGCCTTATTAAACATTATTTAAAATGTTATTCTCTACAAGATAGAAACATTTTTTTTTGTGGCCGGCACGTTAATTTTTGGGTACGATTTGAACGATGTCCTTAAGAATGTTTCATCTACTATATGTCATTAGCAGTAAGATACGTATTTGACATATCGGGATGACGTATTATTTTCCAACACTAGTTGGATTTTTTTTATCGCACGCGTGTATTACGTTGCATTATGAGCCTAAAAGCGGTTTAATAAGATCCACTTTATGAGCAACTGTGATAAAAAATATTTAGGAAGCATAGAAATGGCACGTTGTGAAGAACAGCCACCCGCAATGCGGTAGCCAGCTCTATCGATTCCATAATCGGTTACAAAACTATAGTAAAAACTAATGAATTAACGCATAACGATAACAACAACGTGATTTAAATAAATCGTAGCAAATTATGTTAATCATATTTTATGTAAATACAGTATTATATAGCTTCAGCTTGCGACTTCGCCCGCCATTGCATCGTCTCTGAAATGAAATTCTGCGTATCTGCAGCACATGCTGAGGTTTTACCCATTCGGGCAACACACGACTTCTCAGATATCTTTTATTCTTATTGTCTGTTCTTTGTATTTATTTTTCTCTGTAACTATCTCGTTAATGTTTCTTAATTGTATTATTTTTCTCTATAATTATCTCTTACTGTTTCTTATTTGTGTCTATGTCGTGTGTTTGTTTGAATAAATTCTATTCTATTCTATTCTAAATTTCGAAAAACCCTTTCTTAGTGTATAAGTACTAACATTTCACGACGAAAACACCCTCCAAATTTCATGTCTCTAGAACCAGCGGTTTAAGAGAAAAGGGTACCTGCGCTCTCTCCATACAAACGTAGTCGACTGTTTCCTCCCTGGATAATGACACTAGAGCAAATATGTTTGTCGCATAAAACATATAACTGCCATGATAAGTTTTATGCTACAAAAATATTTGCTCTAGTGCCGTTATCCAGGGAGGAAACAGTCGACTACGTTTGTATGGAGAGAGCGCAGGTACCCTTTTCTCTCAAGCTGTACGCTGATATATTAGTCAGTCAGTCACGACATTGAGTTTTATATGTGTTTACCTATAGTTCTTTAGTATTATGAATAATAAAAAATAATACGCAACAATATTTAATTTTAATTCCTACTATTAGCTATTATTTATACTTATTATTACTAGAAAAATATGTTTAGGAAGAAGAAACACTTTTTAGGGTAAGTAAGTAGGTACTTAGAAAAACACCTACTAATGACTAGGAATTTGCGTTTAAACAAGTGAATCTGATCTACGAAAGGTGGCCTTTCCTTCCTAACTTTGGGTTAGCTCAGTGTTCCGTTACGTTTCCGTGGAAGATAGGGCTCAGTAGCAACTGTAGGTACAGTATGGGTCATAAGTAAATTATCAGTTTGCTACAATAATACTATCAACAAGACTTGGACTTACCACTTTCTTCTAATAGACGTTACACACAAACATAAATACTTGAATTAAAAGTACTCAGTGTGATTATTATTTTCAACATGTTAGCTATGTCTTTAGTTGGCCGAGTTGTACAAGCCGCTACCTGCTGAATTAACCGACGACGTGGGTTCGATCCACAGATTACGTTGTTATAATGTTCACACAGAATTGTAAACGTTACGGTGGGCAAAAACTTTTGACCGTGTTCCGTGAACTGTACAGATTTGCACCACCACCAGAACCCCTTCAGTCTGAAAGCAGATTATCAGAATAATTTAACTAAATCCTCAAACTCCACAGTCCAATATTTCTAGACACTGATTAACAGCTTAACAATGACAAAATATGACGTACAAAAAATTGTCTGTTGCCATATTTTTCGTAGATTGTTTACTCGTTTTCAGCTACATAATCTTCTATTTAAATTATAGATTTTATCATATAATGATGAATACAAAATCCAGTGTCCGGCGCAGAAGTCTAATCAAACTATAAACGTACCTATATCTCACAGATTTTATACTTTATCTTGAAAATAGTATTTGGCATCCCTATGTTTATTTATCGTTTTTTGTAAACACCTGTTGAGGGACTCTGTGCTAGTGTGTTAGAAGTTACCTAACTGTTAAAGAATTTACTTTTGCATACTGTGCTTTCAGTAGTAGGTGCTCATAATGTGTGTTACCAGTGATAACATACGGATCTGAGACGTGGTCGCTGACTATTGGCTTCGTTCATAAGCTCAGAGTCGCTCAGCGGGCTATGGAGAGAGCTATGCTCGGAGTTTCTCTAGTGATAGAATCCGAAATATGGAAATCCGTAGAAGAACCAAAGTCACCGACATAGCTCTCAGGATTAGTAAGCTGAAGTGCCAATGGGCAGGTCATATAGCTTGCAGAACTGACAACCGCTGGGGAGTAAAGGTTTTCGAGTGGCTGCTGCGATGCAACGCGAAACGGAGTGTTGGAACCAGCTGCCCGGTGGACCGACGACATTGTAGCGGTCGTGGGTAGTCGGTGGATGGAGGCGGCTCAGGACCGCTGATTGTGGCGTCGGTTGGGGGAGGCCCATGTCCAGCAGTGGACGTGTATGGGCTGATATGATGATGATGATCAATGTCGCCTAGGTGTTAGTTTATTTTTACGGGGCTGTTTCCGCACTAAGCCTCTCTATATATGCCATTGTGCGTGTTCCTTACAGCGATATGTCAACCAGGGGTTCTTTGCGAAATTAACTTGACCACACGAAAGTAAGGCAATTGACTCATAATCCCTGGGGTGCTTTCGCATATTGCAGAAAGAGACGTTAAATTGTTGTGTCACAATAAAGGAATTGGGGAGTTCGGAGATAACCAGTCTATAACTGTTACAACTTTATGGTCACCTACTAGGCGTTAACTGTTTACTCATTTTGGTACTAACCTGCTGCAATTTTTGCACTGCGTGCAAAGTGCATTACATATGTCAAATTAGTCAATAGACGATTCTGTATTCTGAATAGGTGAGATTCTAAGAAGCACAAGGCATCATCGAACTGTAGCCTCTACTCGCAAACCAGACAGACTGTTGGACCATGCATTGTAGGTTTAAGCAGGGGTACTGATTAGGCAGGTTAATTTGAAATTTCCATTTGTTTCAGACCGGTTGACCCGAGAATGAACCGCGATGATTCGTTAAGAAGCGTACAAAGGCGTCATAGCGACCAGGGGCCAGCGATACCCTTTGGCTTTCGGTCCTACTCGCTTACTATCAGCACTTTAGCCCAGCAGTCAGCTTATTTAACTGAGAAAGCACTTAATAAAGAAGCGTAAGTACCATTAGGGTACGCGCTTTTTGCTATGCAGCTTGGCAGTGGCAATAGCTCGATCCATCTTTCCAACATTTTCAATTTATGCAAAATTTCAAAATTTTGTTTAACACTTCTTTTTTTTTTAAATATTATTGACTAGCTGCGGTCCTCAGTTTCACCCGGGTATGTCCCGATCCCGTGGAAATATCGGGATAATGCAGCTTGTGTTAATCCAGTTTCATCGCCATCGGTCCGATAGTTTATACGTAAAGGAGTTTAGTAGGATTGTAGATTCGTTTTGCTTATTATTTGTGTATTAGCTATTTTAATTGTCTACTGTTGCTAATCATGAATTCGTTCATTAGCAAAACCGACGACCGCAGATTTATGATTGGTATTCGATTAGGCACAAAATGGTTTCTACTTCGTTCCATAACATAATATATGTATGCCAGCAGCCTCGCTCGCATAGGTAATGTTCGATGCGATATATACTTTAATTCCTCAGCTAACAATATACTTTCGAGTGACGTCAATTCTGGATGGGACGGTACTTACTACTGAATTTTATACATTACAGTTTTTATCACTGCTTATTCAAACGTATAAAGTATTTCTAGTCACGAAAGTTTTATTTGAGTTAAATTATTCTTTAATATTATTCTGTAGGTACATACTTATTTTACTTTTTTCAGAAGCCAGTTCTAGGAAATATTTATCATATCCAAAAATCTCATTTTTTAACATACATTTAATAAACATAGGTACTATCAGGGGCAAAATTGCGTAACCACCGTCACAAATAAACTTTTAAACTTACACGACTTGTTTTTTTTTGCTCGCGACCATGACTATTGTAACATAGTCGAAACGTCGAGGTAAGATAAAATAAGTACGCGATTAAGACCCGGAAAAATAATTAGCACCATCACTAAGTTAAATTGTGAATAATTTTATGTATCGGCAGAGTTAAAATTGCAGGCCCACCGTAGACTCCGACCGAGAAAGAGCTTGACGACGACTTTATCTCAGCATACTTTAGTATGTTTAATACCTAATAGTACCAATGGCTAAACAGCCCTCTTTGGGCCTGAGCCTCCTTCAGCGCCTTCTTCCATCCTTCTCTGTCTAAGGCCGCTCTCCTTCAATTTTTTAAGCCGATGGTTTTTAGGTCTTGGGTAGCTCCATCCAACCATCTAAGTTTAGGTCTTCCAATTTTGCGCTTACCATCTGGTTTGGACTCAAGCAAACGTTTAGGTACCCTGTTTGATTCCATGGCCAAGCCAAGACAGTCTATTCGTTTTTATGACTTGAATGATAAATATACATCAAAGTAGTTACAAACTTTTCACCTCTTTCTACACAGAAATTTACACTTTTGGTCTTAGTGACGGTTATGTAATTTTGTCGTCTGATAGTACTTAAATTAAAAAGGTAGGATAAATAACTAAGTCTTTTTTCACATTAATATTTCTTCTTGTTGCTGACATTTAATTCTTAGATTAACTGAAATCTTTTCAAACCTCTTCGTGCCTACTCTGATTTTTTTTAATATGTTTCAGTGATCAAGAAAAATCATTTGCACAACCAGTCTCATGGTTTCGATTAGTGAGTATACTTAGTCTTTTAATGATAATAATATTTATTAACTATTAACAATAGTTTTATCCAAACCGGAGGTTGTCCTTGGTTGCACTTTATAGTGTATACAGGGATAATTGCCGGTTTAGAATCCCCCCCATTGTTTGCTATTATACTTGTTATTGTAAATGGCCTCTACGTGTTGGCTTCGGCTCCACGCACGCCTTCCAAAGTTCCGGGGCTCCATTGCCCCGGACCTTTGGAATAGGGGCATGTTTAAGGCAGTTATAAGTTTTAAGCAAAAACAATATTTGTAGTGTCCAGGGAGAAAACAGTCGACTACGTTTGTATAGAGAAAGTCCCCGGTACCCTTTCGTCTTAATAAGTCTAAAACTTTTTTCACAGTTGAGGTTTGCAAGAAAATACGAATATGTACTATTATTCATCGGCGTGATAATGGCATGCCTCAACGGGCTGTTCGTGCCCCTCGGTGTGATCATATACGGCGAGTTTACATCGTTGTTGATCGACAGAACTGTAAGAAATGGCACTTCAGGGACCACTTACACAATATCACTGTTCGGCGGAGGAAAAGTATTGTAAGTTACTATTGATAGATAGATAGATAGATAGATAACTTTATTTGTACAACACAGAAAGAAACAGAACACGATAAACACAAAGTAAAGTAATAGCTAGAAAGTATAAGTTGCACAAATGACATGGGCCGATGCTGCTAGTTATAATTTAAAATTACCAATTTGACATTGCATGATAAACTGACCAACAATTGTAATTTAATGAATTTAATTCGTAATTAAGTAATAATTATTAATGTAAAATTAAACGAATTATGATGTAATTTTAATAGTAAAGGTATAGTATTAGGTCCAATTTTTACATTTCCCAAAATATTGTATGCCCAGTGTGTTTATCAATATCGGCTCATGTACACAGTTAAACAATAAATGATTTCTATTCTATTCTATTCTTGATATATCTGATAAATGACATTGTTACAGAACAGATGCATCAGCCGCAGAAAACCGAGTGGAATTGATAAAGGACTCGGCGGCGTTCGGCATCGGCTGCGTCACCTTCGCTGTGATACAGTTCATTGTTGGTACCATCAGTGTTGATCTGTTCAACTATACTGCTCTTAAACAGGTCAGAGACAAATACTACTAGTAGCACAGTTGAATCTCACTAATCCGGCACTATTGAAAACCAGAGAGTCAGACATTATTATTTTTATGACGTCAAAAGGGTGGCAAATTGCCAACATTTTTATTCTTACGTCACGCGTGCGGTCGGGTAGGTGTGCGCTCACTTTTATAGAGTTAAAATAAAATAAGGCATTGCATAGAGAGAATATATCTAATGTATTCAATCGACACTTCAAAAAAAACGAGGTAAATACGTATGCACTTGCAAGAAACCCTAAAAAAGGCACAAACTCACTAAATGCAACACTGGCATTTATAAGTTTTTAAATTTCACCAACAGATTGACAGGCTAAAGGAGAAATTTCTTCGCGCTGTTTTAAAACAAGACATATCTTGGTACGACCTGAACACTACCATGAACTTCGCTACTAAAGTTTCAGAGTAAGTTGTTTCCATAATAATTCTTAGCGTTCTTTCGTTCGTTATTCTTTACTATTATAACGAAGCGAAGGCTCCTAAACTCCAGATGGAGTGGAAAACCTCCGTTTAGCCATCTGAGTTAGGTACTTTGAAGGTTTATGTCTCTTATTCCAATTTCCTGTTGAGAAACCTAGTGGTTTCCTTCCAGAAAACTAGAAACTACCTGCAAAAACCAAAGAAATTTATCCTAACTAGTCAGAGGTATCTTTCAGATGGCTAAACGGAGGTTTTCCACTCCATCTGGAGTTTAGGAGCCTACGTTTCGTTACACTATTAAGAGGAAAGGGTACCGGGGGCTCTCTCCATACAAACTATTACAAACGTAGTCGACTGTTTTCTCCCTGGATAATGACACTAGAGCAAATATTTTTGATGCATAAAACTTATAACTTCCAAGACCATAATCCCTCCCTATATATATAAAATTCTCGTGTCACGGGGTTCGAAGTTGAACTCCTCCGAAACGGCTCGACCGATTCTCATGAAATTTTGTGAGCATATTCAGTAGGTCTGAGAATCGGCCAACATCTATTTTTTATTTTGTTTCCTTTAGTTTTTTTTTTTAAATGGCAAAACAACGTTTGCCGGGACAGCTAGTATAATTATATTATGGTCATGGCATAATATGTGTGCTAGTGTCATTATCCAGGGAGGAAACAGTCGACTACGTCTGTATGGAGAGAGCGCTGGTATCCTTTCACCTTAAGGTCAATCTGAGAGATTGGTATAAACCAGCAGCTGGACCCGGGGATTTGTTGCCGTATATTCATTCATAATGTCCCTTTCCCAAAATATCCTCCGCGTCCGGTTCTAAAATGTCCCTTGCCCAGAATGTCCCTTCTTAAAAATATCCCCTTCCCAAAATATCCCTTCCTTGAAATGTCCCCTTCCCATAATGTCCCTTTCCCCGAAATAAGGGCAACTACCCGCAAAACGGACCATCGCCGTCCACGCCGCATCGCGGAAGACTCTCAACACGTTCGCACCAAGGCGAGTGAGGAACTGGTGAATTTTTAGTGGGTTATCTTCCACCTTCGGAACCGAGGGAGCCCCACATACCCTCGCTGTTCCCCCGGGCACGGTAGGATGAATGCATTTAAGACTTACTATGATGCGTCATATTCATGGACATATTAATTGCTTCTGATCAAATATTCTTGGTGAAAATTAAAAAAATAAACCCCCGTGAGTTTTTTGTGGCTTCTTCCAAAGCTTCCAAAGCTGCACATCCTAACAGTTTTAAATACCTACGCATTTAAATGGCCATTAGTTTTTCAGATTGATCTGATGATATAAAGCATCTTTAACACAAGCCTAGTTGCTTAGCTTGAGGCTAGGTGGCACAGTGGGGATTCTTTTTATTGGAATGAGATTCCTTATCGCAGTTTTACGTTGGGACCTATTTCATAAAAAATCCAGTTGAATCCAGTTTCAGCGTTACGAAAAATGAAACGTCTGTCTGTCAAAAGGAACTTCGTTTTTTATATTTATTTATTTTAAAACTTTCCAGTGATGTGGAAAAGTTCCGCGAAGGCATCGGCGAGAAGGTCCCCATGCTGATCTACTTAGTGATGTCGTTCGTGACGGCAGTTATCATATCGTTCTGGTACGGCTGGGAACTTACCCTGGTCATATTGGCCTGTACGCCTATCATTATTGCTACGACTGCTATCGTCGCTAAGGTAAGACCATACACCTAGACTGATCTACTTAGTGATGTCGTTCGTGACGGCAGTCATCATATCGTTCTGGTACGGCTGGGAACTTACCCTGGTCATATTGTTCTGTACGCCTATCATTATTGCTACGACTGCTATCGTCGCTAAGGTAAGACCATACACCTAGACTGATCTACTTAGTGATGTCGTTCGTGACTGCAGTCATCATATCGTTCTGGTACGGCTGGGAACTTACCCTGGTCATATTGGCCTGTACGCCTATCATTATTGCTACGACTGATATCGTCGCTAAGGTAAGACCATACACCTAGAATTCCAACAA
This sequence comes from Idaea aversata, assembly GCA_907269075.1. NCBI lineage: Eukaryota > Metazoa > Arthropoda > Insecta > Lepidoptera > Geometridae > Idaea > Idaea aversata. The sequence continues at coordinate 7,071,675 of OU026103.1, forward strand.
AGCGTGCGAGAGAGAGAAACGCTTTTTACGGAGATTAGGCAAGAATTTTGAGGTATGTATTTGATAAAAAATACAAAATTCAACCACATAAGGACGACAACTATGAAGGTCTCAATCCCAAGGAGCTGAGGATCTTCACAGATGGGTCCAAGACAAATACAGGTGCGGGCTCCGGAGTTTTCTCTGAAGACCTGAAAATCAAAATTTCAGCTTCGCTAGACACCCACAATACCGTCTTCCAGGCGGAGTGTGTCGGAATCATAAAAGCGGCGCAAGCCATTGCCGCCAGGGAAGTAAGTAATCTATCCATTCGCATACTTTCCGACAGTAAATCGATATTACAAGCTCTAGACAGTCACATTTTGAACTCAGAGCTAATTTACAAATTTCATAAACAGCTAATGATGGTAAGCAAGAACAACCAATTTACGCTGCAGTGGATCAAGGGACACAGCGGCTCGAGAGGTAACGATGCAGCGGATGAGCTGGCGCGTAGAGGTAAGTACACCTTCAGGGTTGGACGTGCCGCTACCCTTCAGCAAAGCAAGCTCTCTGATCAAGGAGCGTACCAGGCTGCAGCATGGTACTATGTGGACAAACCATGAGGGCTGCAGGCAGGCCAAGGAAGCCATGCCTGCGATCAACCCCAAACTGACTCTGCTGAATCTGAAGAAACCCCATCTTCGGATGGTGACAGGGGCCCTAACGGGTCATGGTTCCTTTAACAAACACCTGTTTACTCTAGGTGTTACAGACAGCCCCCTCTGCCGTAGATGCTTGGAGGAGGACGAGACAGCCGCGCATGTGATCCTTCGATGTAACAGTGTGGCCCAATACAGGGCGACTCACCTCGGCTCGCCGAGGTCTCTTCTCGAGGTAACAAAGAACATTAAAGGTCTTATGGCTTTCCTCGGGGAGTTGGGATGGCTCGAATAGCAGAATGAGGCTAAACTCCCACCCGGACGCAAAATAGGCGCTCAGACGTCGAGTTGCGGAAAACAGCCCGATAACAAATACAAATTATCGGGCTATTAGGTGTCGTGTATAAGTATATACTAAGTCTAGGGTAAGACCCAACTGCTTAAACTATCGAGTTGGTGTGTTATGTAACCACAGATTTATCACTATCACTTTACTGCATAGTATAAAACAAAGTTGCTTTCTCTGTCCCTATATTTATTTATTTATTTATTAACAATGATTCTACAGTCATTATTATACCTTATATTCTAACTTATTGTACACAGAACTTAGACCAAATTGAATCTATATCCCTATGTATGCTTAAATCTTTAAAACTACGCAACGGATTTTGATGCGGTTTTTTTTAGTAGATAGAGTAATTCAAGAGGAAGATTAATATGTATAATACATGCATAATATAGCCGTGCGAAGCAGGGGCGGGTCGCTAGTGTATACTAATACATAATCAATAATTTAATTAATTTCTGGATATGCACTATAATGGATCATTCTCAGAAGATCCATGAGCCGCAGATCCAGGATGGATCTAGTAAAATATTATTTTTCTCATTGGATCCAGATTTCAAATTGTGGATCTACAAATTGATTTACAAATTGTGGATCTACTGAGATTTTTCTTTCTGAGGTACCTAAAACCGCGGCTAACAGCTAGTACGTATATTAAAATACATTAAAAACAACAATTAAGTAAGTATATTTCGATCTGTTTCAAGGTACAATCATCTCTAACAACACAAGAACTAAAAGCGTACAGTATAGCAGGCGTTATCGCTGAAGAAGTGCTCTCATCGATACGAACTGTCGTCGCGTTTGGCGGTGAAGAGAAAGAGATCAAAAGGTACCTTCACTTAATTAACCAGTATCACTATCACTACCTAGTATAAAACAAAGTCGCTTTCTCTGTCCCTATGTCCCTATGTATGCTTAAATCTTTAAAACTACGCAACGGGATTTGATGCGGGTTTTCTTCAATAGATAGAGTGATTCAAGAGGAAGGTTTATAATATGTATAATACATGCATAATATAGCCGTGCGAAGCCGGGGCGGGTCGCTAGTTTTCTATAAATTATACACGCGGACGTACTAAAAAAAAACAGCCAAGTGCGAGTCGGACTCGCGTACGAATGGTTCCGTACCACATATCGGCAATAAATAAATATTGCAAACATTCCACACATCGCCATCTAGCCCCAAGCTAAGTAACTAAACTTGTGTTATGTGAGCTAGACAACGAATACACTACTTATATACTTTTCTTTTGTAAATATATACTTATAATACATAGAAACAACCAGACCACAGTCAAATATCTAAGTATAAATACTTGTCTGGGGCGGAAATCTAACTCGCAACCCTGTGTTTAGCTGTTTGGCAGTCCGGCATGGTGACCATTGTGCCAACTGGGTCGTCAACAGAAATAAATCATCTGTGAAAAAGAATAATGGCAAAACTTCGAACAAGATTAGGTACTTGTTTGCAAGGAGATTAGGTTTAAAACACGTGATTTTAAATGGTTGTATCTTTTTTCTACATAGAAAGAAAGAAATTTATTTATTTGTAACCAACATTATTTTAACAAAGAAATAAAAATATATGCTTACATTTATTGTGGTTACAAAAAGGAAGACAACTCAGCTTATAGCGCTACACACCGCTACACAAACAAGTGTGTAGCGCGCTGATTTTCAGTTGTATTCCTGAAAATAATAGAAGATTAATAAAACATAATAAATCTAAAAAAATAAATGAGTGAATTTGAAACATAATAATTAACATCGACAAATTTAACTTTGACATAATTAAAATAATTATTTTACACGATTACAATCTTGAAACTAATCTTTACATAGTATAAAACAAAGTCGCTTTTTTTCACATCTACTTACACAAAATACTTTCATTTCAGTGTAATCTAGAAAATCGGAGATTAATAATATCATATTCTTTATGTGTATATACTAGCGACCCGCCCCGGCTTCGCACGGCTATATTATGCATGTATTATATCTAAAAAAACCTTCCTCTTTAATCACTCTATCTATTTTAAAAAAAACGCATCAAAATCCGTTGCGTAGTTTTAAAGATCTAAGCATACAAAGGGAAATAGGGACATAGGGACGGCGATAAGTGACTTTATTTTATACTATGTAGTGACTATGTAGTGATAGTAAAGTGATGTAGTGATGCTCAAATATTGACATGCCATCAAAGAGTCTTGTTTTGCCCTTTGGGTACGAAACCCTAAAAAAAGATAAAAGTAACACCACCCGGTTTTTTTGACGTGACAACGTTTTATAAATTGGTTTGCCGGGTGACACTTCAAGAAACTGCGTTACGCTCCGCTGACGTTATGCGCTCACAATGAGAGCGAGTGAGAGGCACGCGGGCATGGTTAGCCCGCCTAAGAGCGAGAGAGACAGACATAAAAAGTGAAAGGCACGCGTCCCTTCCACTCGAGCACAGTTGTTGTCACGTAAAACTTTCGCCCGTATACCGACTTTACAGGCAACCAGTTTTTTTTTTCAGGTATAGTGTTCGTTTAGAGCCAGCCAAGAAGACTGGTACGAAAAAGGGCGTGTACTCTGGTATCGGCAGCGGTTTGATGTGGTTCATTATCTACGCGACGTATGCTCTTGCATTCTGGTATGGTGTTGGCCTTATACTGACCAGCAGGGATGAGGCTACGCCTGTTTATACTGCAGCTGTACTTATGATTGTAAGTTATTTTGTGGTCTTTGTCTATCTTATCATCTCTATATATGTACAGGGTGTCCCGTAATGAATGGCCAAGCGTTCACCTTCGGATAGAGGACACTGTGCCGGATCAGAAAAACGAAAGTCTGAAAGTCTCTCGGTTTCCGAGATATCCGCCATTTTAAAAAAAAAAAAAAAAAAATTTCACTCCGTTCTCTATGTTTTGTGATGCCAAAACTGCAAATGAAGGAATTATCCCATTCTGTTTTTTGGATAGTATTCCAGGTAAAAAATTAAAAAACCAGGAAGTTTTAGTTAAATCTTAGTTTAGAAAAAACTTTAAATGTGTCATAAAAATATTGTTTGCATTCGATAGCACATTTATCCTGGAAAACTATCCAAAAAAACAGATTAGGATAATTCTTTCATTTGCAGTTTTGGCATCAAAAAACATGGAGACATCTAAGTAAAATTTTTTTTTTTTAAATGCCGGATATCTCGGAAACCGAGACACTTTCATAGAACATAACTTTCGTTTTTCTGATCCAGCACAGTGTCCTCTATCCGTAAGTGCCCGCTTGGCTATTCATTACGGGACACCCTGTATATCTATTCTATACTATCACTACATCACTTTACTATCACTACATAATATAAAACAAAGTCGCTTTCTCTGTCCCTATATCCCTATGTATGCTTAAATATTTAAAACTACGTAACGGATTTTGATGCGGTTTTTTTTTAATAGATAGAATGATTCAAGAGGAAGGTTTTTATGTATAATATATGCATAATATAGCCGTGCGAAGCCGGAGTGGGTGGCTAGTAATATTATAAAGCTGAAGAGTTTGTTTGAACGCGCTAATCTCGGGAACTACAAGTTCAAATTGAAATAATACATTACGATATTAGTGTGGTAAATTGATCATTACATAGAGGCGGTTTATGACGCGCGAGCGGTACGCGAGCGCGTCTAAATTCGAGATGGAATGATCAATATCTACACGTGTATCGTACGACGTTTTTTATCACAGTTGCGAATAAAAGAAAAGACTTGAAAGGAAAATAATCACGAACAAAATATTTGTGATAAGTCTATGTTTACTATTTTTTAGGCAATATTTTTTTTGGCCAGGCAAAAGACTTTTAACCTATACAGCCTCGTATGATTTAAAATATTTTATTGGGTTTTTTCCCTTTGTTTTTGCGTCGGGGGTTAGAAAAAAAATTAAAGTAAAGAAAAAACAAAACTTAAGTTTTAATCGTTTTCTTAGGAACGAAAATTTTACGTGATAACGTTATCACGTTTCATTATCATTATTTTTTTGTTGTGTTTGTTATTGTCAGGAGAAGGTTCTTTGAAATATTTTTGTTAAGAAATCGAACGCCTGTGAAACCGCTGGACGCAACTAGTATAAACTAAAACTTATATCTTTTAACAGATTTTCTTCAGCATACTCCAAGGTGCCCAGAATGTCGGTCTAACAGCTCCGCATATGGAAGCTATCAACTGCGCCCGCGCATCTGCCGGCTCTATATACGAAGTGATCGATAGGAAGCCGGTGATTGACAGCTTGGCTAACGAGGGGACCACGCCGGAGTTAGACGGAGATTTGGAACTTAAGGATGTGTATTTTAAATATCCAGCAAGGGCGGACGTTCAAGTAAGTACTAATTAGGGTTCGGAAAAACGGGACCCTATTGCTAAGACTTCGCTGGCCGTCTGTCTGTCTATCACCAGGCTGTATCTCATGAACTGTGATAGCTAGATAGTTGAAATTTTCACAGATGATGTATTTCTGTTGGCGCTATAACAACAAATACTAAAAACAGAAAAAAGTAAATATCTTTTGAGTTGTTTTTAGGAATTTTTAGATAAGTTTACTATTTTTATAGGCAATATTTTTTTTGTTAATTATACTCCCAAAAGGGCAGGGAAAAGACTTTTAACCTATACAGCTTCGTCTGACATACAATATTTTTTAGGGTTTTTTTGCATTTGTTTTTGCGTTGGGGGCTAACAACAGAAAATAATGCCCTTTGTGCGCGAGTTCGACTCGCACTTGGCCGGTTTTGTTTTACTATCTCTTTCTCCTCAGCCTGCTCTTGTCCCAATTTATTTTGATGACCCCTGTACGTGGGGCGTCTGGCGAACACCCGCCTGCGGCGCAGAAGATTGCGGGTTCGATTCCAGTCTCAAACAAATATTTATGTACAGACATTTGATTCTGGTCCGGGTGTTTCTATATGTGTATTAAGTATATATTTACAAAAGAAAAATATAAGTTTATGTATTCTATTCTTTAAATGGCACCCATAAAACATCCGTCAGTCATTATGTCTGTCACCAGGCAGTATCTCATGAAAGATGATAGCTAGAGAGTTGAAATTTTCACAGATGATGTATTTCTGTTGCCGACATAACAACAAATACTAAAACCTGAAAAAATATATATTAAAGTAGGGTTCCCATACAATATTTATTTTTGTATTTTTTTATTTAGTCCGACTCGCACTTGGCCAGTTTTTTTTATATGCAATTATTATGTACAGGTCCTAAACGGTTTGAACTTGAAAATAAACAAGAACGAAACGGTAGCTCTGGTCGGTTCAAGTGGTTGCGGCAAGTCAACTGTATTGCAACTGCTACAGAGGATGTATGATCCGGACCAGGGATCTGTTCAGGTAATTTTCGTCTATTAAATTGATGGAACACCTGCATTCACAAAAAAATTACGTCATCGCTCACGTTCCGCCCACGTTATTATTATTATTATTTTTTTCGTTTATGTTCTGCTTAGCTCGGCAATCTGTTTCCACATTTAGCTGATCCTTTGACTGGTCCACTGCCTGGGTGTGTCATATGCGCCATAAAGGGAAGTCCATTGACCCCTTTATCCATCAGCTGTCAAATCGGTCAAGGAGGTGCGGTACGCTGTTTCTCCTCAGTCTTGAAAAGCTAATACTACCAGGTCCCGATAGTTTATTCGCTAAAGTGTTGATATGTCTAGATAGCTTTTCCTGGTAGTAAGAGCTCCTCCGCGAAATCTCTTCCCTGACAGTCTTCAGCTCAAGATCTCTCAGGATGTATTTATTCCCAATGCAGTTGGGAATGCCAAACATGCGTCTCATCGCTTTGGTTTGGAATCTTTCCAGGATTTCTATGTTACTGTTACTTGCTGTTCCCCAAAGTTCGATGCCGTATGTCCAAACTGGTTTCAGTATTGCTTTGTACACAGTCATTTTGCTTTCGTTTGACAGTTGGGAATTTTTCCCAAGCAGCCAGTGCATATTCCTAAGTTTAGTGTCGAGTTGCAAGCGTTTACTCCAGATATGTTTTCTCTAGGTCAGTCTCCTGTCTAAATGCATACCGAGATACTTTGCACTCTCCTCTTGTGGTATTTGTTCGCCGTTGAGCAGCACTGGAGGGCAATTTCCTTGTCTAAGGGTGAAAGTGACATGAGCGGATTTGCTTTGATTTGCCTTTATTCTCCACTGTTTCGACCACATTTCCAGGTCACTGGCCCACGTTATTGACAAGGTAATTTACAGACAGCCATTTGTCAAATCTCAAATCTCATTATTATAAAATTATCGTCCGTAAACCGACTTTACCGACAACCATTTTTTGTTCCATTTTTTCACACCATCCTACTAATATTATAAATGTGAAAGTTTGTGTGTTTGTTACTCCTTCACGCAAAAACTACTGAACCGATTGCGATGAAACTCGGTATCTAGATAGATGGAGACCTGGATTAACACACAATTTCAACGTTCTAAATTCAAATCACTTTATTCCCTTGGGAGTTTCATACAACATTATTTTCCTTGGGAATAATGTTTTTAAGTCGAGATTAATAGGTCTTTAATCTGTGATTAAAGTGCTGCAAGTGTGAAAATATATTTTTAAGGAAGGACGCGCTTGTGTTTTGACTAACTATTCTATTTAGCTACCTAGGGTAACCAGAAGTGACGTAGGGCCCTAACGCCCGAATACTGAAAGGCAACTTATCTTAAGTGGCAATTTAATTGACATTTAAGTGTCATGTTTACATATGATAGGAGGGTCTTAAATATTTAGAAGACCGAAGACCCCTAAACGTTTGAGTATTCGGGCATTAGAATCGTACAAAAAGACCGTCAACCAAAAATAGAAGTGTAAAATAAACTTTTTACGCTTCTATTTACGTTTTAGTTGCATAAATGCTTCCACTATTGTCCAATATGTCCGCAGGCTTCAGGGTTTGACATGAGGGAGATCAACGTAAGACACTTGAGGAGTCACATCGCGGTGGTTGGACAGGAACCGGTCCTGTTTGCGGGAAGCATTAAACAGAATATCAGGTAAGATCTGTCAGCGTTCCTATTACGATCGAGTAGCCGTCCAATCTAAAAAAAAAAGAATCAAAACATGTAGGATAGCAGTGAAGAATAACCCTACTTTCTTTCATATACCTACTTTTATTTGAAGATTAATGACAACCTCCTTAAAAGTTGAAAGAGTGTGTACGAGTATGTGTGTAATGACAAAACAGCAACCTCCATTTACTACCACTATACTACATTATACAAATTACAGATAGTTATACCACCTCCTTCAAAGTTGAAAGAGTTTGTATCACTGTAAAGACGAAACTGCAATCTCCTTCGATATATTATATGTTTATTCCTCTAAATAAGGAAACATAAATATACTCTTACGACCTTTAATATTTATTTACCTACATATATACAACCTCTTTCAAAGTTGAAAGAGTTTTTATGACTGTAAAGACGAAACTGCAACCTCCTTTGACATATTTATACTCGTACGACCTCAGACCTCTGATATTTTTTAACTGATAAACAACCTCTTTCAAAGTCAAAGGAATTTGGATGTCTTTTTTTGTGGCTTGAATCATTATTGTTTTAATTTTTTTTGTATTCATTTTAGAATGAGTAATCCGAGTTGTACAGACGCCGAAATCGTAGTAGCCGCTAAACAGGCGTACTGTCACGATTTCATCAAGAAACTACCTGATGTAAGACTTTTTTCTATTTTTTACTTAGATTTTTTTTATCAAGAAATAAAAGAGGAAAGATTTGATTGTTTGTTTGAATTGAATAGGCTCTGAAACTACAGAACCGATTTTATTAAGGTTTGGTATGAGGATGCATTGATTTATTAGGAGTAAGATACCTTTTATTCCGATATTCCTACGGGATCGGGAATTTAGAGGGTGAAACCACGGAGCGCTGCTAGTCCTACTAATATTATAAATGTGAAAGATTGTGTGTGTGTATGTATGTATGTTACTCCTTCACGCAAAAACTACTGGACCAACTATGATGAAACTCTGTATAATCAATAAAGAAAAGTATCTACTAAGTAATTTTATTCCAGAACTTGAAACTGGCAAATTCCTAAATCTGGGGCCAATAGTTCGGTCACAGAGCTGACTGGACACAGAAAAAAAATATGATAACCAAACTTCTAATTTATTATTTTGTATATAATAACTAGCTGTTGCCCGCGACTTCGTATGCGTGGTAGTTTTGTTTTATGTACCAAAACCTTCCTCTTGAATCGCTGTATCTATTTTAAAAAAACCGTATCAAAATCTGTTGCGTAGTTTTAAAGATCTAAGCATTATAGGGACAGACAGTGGCAAGCGACTTTATTTTAAACTAGGTATGTAGTGATGATCGTTTTATTAATCAAGAAATTTTAGGTATAATGAAATAAAGAAAAGTACTAAATAATTTTAATATGATATCCTTTATCTAATTAATTATTGTTTCCCAGGGTTACGACACGATGATAGGTGAAAGAGGTGCCCAACTATCAGGCGGTCAGAAACAGCGCATTGCGATAGCCAGAGCCCTGGTCCGGAGGCCTAAGATCCTTCTTTTGGACGAGGCGACATCCGCACTGGACTCGCACAGTGAACACAAGGTGCAGAAGGCGCTGGACGCAGCCTCACATGGCAGAACCACCGTCATGGTGAGCCACAGGTATATGAAACTCATGGGGGAGATTAGGTAGACTTTCATCCCTAAGTGAAGAAGGCGGTGTTTTGACATCTTTTTACCCGACTACGGCGAAGCCAAAAGGGAGGGTTATGTGTTTGACCTGTATGTATTTATGTATGTATGTAAGTATGTATGTTCATCTGTTCCCACGTAACTTCAAAACTACTTATTAAAATATGGTTGTAAATAACAACAGAATTACATCATCTGTGAAATTTCAACTGTCCAGCTATCACGGTTCATGAGATACAGCCTGGTGAGAGACACACAGTGGAGTCTTTGTAATAGGGTGCCATTTTTACCCATTGTAGCACGCTAACCTAGACGATACCTAAACATTAGAATTGAAAACACCCAAATAAGCGGAGGTCTTCTATGGACGCGAGTGATGGTAGGAAGACTGCAGTTGAACTATAGTACATTGTTATCCTAGGTGTGAAAGTCACTCATTACAAGTCCCGAGACGGAGTTTGACGCCCGAGCATAGCGAGGGCGCTAATAGTTCGAGGGACTTAATGAGTCACTTAATAGCCGTGCGAAGCCGGAGCGGGTCGCTAGTACCTACATAAATAGAAAAAAATATGAAAAAATTCACCGCTTTCTTGATTACTATTAAATTGATAGTAGTTTTTATTTTCTTCATCAGCATCTGACGCCATTACACTTAAAGGAACTTCAAGAACCTTACTTCCTTGGAAACAAGTCATTTTGTTCGAAGATTTGCCATTATTCTTTGTGTTGCTGACTCATACAAACTCGCACCAACATTACTTGAAATATAATATGGCTTGATGACTCAATTGGCTCAATGGTCACCAGGCCCGACTACCAAACACAGGGTTGCGGGTTCGATTCCCGCCTCAGACAAGTATTCATGCTTAGATATGTGTCTGTGGTCTAGTTGTTTCTATGTATTTACAAAAGAAAAGTATATACGTAGTATATCCGTTGTCTAGCACCCATAACACAAGTCTAGTTACTTAGCTTGGGGCTAGATGGCGATGTTTGGAATGTCCTGCTATATTTATTTATATCTATTATCGCCTGTAAAATTGTCCCCAGATTAGCGACGGTGTTAAACGCGAATCGTATAGTGTTCATAGACAAGGGTGAAGTGATAGAGGAAGGCACCCACGAGGAGCTGGTCGCTCGTAAAGGGAGGTACTACCACTTGGTGTTGGAGAACGAGCCAACTATCGCGCCACAAGGATCTAACACTGCTGTTTCTGAACAGACTGAACCGAAACGTAAGTTTTACACCTACTAAAATGACATCGCTAATCGACAGATTTTATTTGTATGAATTTGACATAAGGGGGGTCCATACGCCAACGACCTTGGTACACAGCCTACTAAATAGTTACTACTGGCACCGGTCGCCTTCGTTGGTGAAAATTGTTGATTTTTACGAATGTGTATTATTTTTCTGAAAAGTGCTGAGATGGAATTGTAGGTGAGATTTTTACCGAGATTTTGGTGTGATTTTGAGCCAAACATTTCCTATAATTATGAAGCTATCCTAAAATTAAGAATTAAAACTAGTCTAGCTTTGAAATGACAACGAATTCTCGCCTCGAAATTACCCCAAAATATCGGTAAAAATTTCACCTACAATTCCATCTCAGCACTTTTGAGAAAAACAAAACAATATTACAATCAACAATATTAGTTGTAAGAGACTGGTATTTCTGGTGCGTTGCGTTTGGTAGCATAAGCAGCTTTAAGTCTCGTATTAAATTGACAACTTGTCTATAATTTTGTTTTGAAGTAATAACGTCTTGGACGGATGAACACCGGCAGCACTCACAAAAAAGTGTGACGTCAGCGCGTTGCGCTCACGTTCCGGGAACGTGAGTTATATTAACAAAATGGTAACCTTAACAACGTAATGTTTTCTTATGACGTTATCACGTAAAATTATCGATTTTACAGAAAACCATTTTTTTCTCTAACGCAAGACCACGAGACTTTTCATTGGTCTATGTCAGCGGTCGGCAAAGCGCGGCCCTTTTCCTTTTTTCCAATTTTTTTCCTTTATTTTTTTGTTTATGGCAAAACAACGTTTGCGAGGACAGCTAGTATTATTATGATACACGATATTTCCCAGACACAAGATTCCAACGGCCCAAAATCCAAAAAATGGAATCAGTCGAATCGGTAAAGAGCGAATCGAGCGAAGAAGACGAAGAAGAGGAAGTAGCCGGACCGAAGAAGGGACCGACTGAGATAAAACCGACAACTTGGCAGATTATGAAGTTATGCGCTCCGGAGAAATGGTTGATGTTGGTCGGAGTGCTGGCTGCTATATGTGTTGGCGCCTCATTTCCGATGTTCGCTGTGCTGTTTGGGGAAACTTATGGTGTAAGTTAATTTACTGTCGCACTCAAAGACGTGCTGACAAACTTATGCTAAGAAATGCTTTGTCCCATTTACGCTGACGTTGAATATCACTCACAAGAGCGAGACAGAGAATTCCTTGGCATAAGTTTTCCTTAAGAGACGTCTCTGAAATGGTTGAAGTTGGTCGGAGTGCTGGCTGCTATATGTGTTGGAGCCTCATTTCCAATGTTCGCTGTGCTGTTTGGAGAAACTTATGGTGTAAGTTCATTTACTGTTGCACTCAAAAACGTGCTGACAAACTTATGCTAAGGAATGCTTTGTTATGCTGACGTAGAATATCACTCATAAGAGCGAGACAGAGCATTCCTTGGCATAAGTTTCCCTTAGGGACGGCATGGTTGATGTTCGTCAGAGTGCTTGCTGCTATATGTGTTGGAGCCTCATTTCCGATGTTCGCTGTGCTCTCCGTGTAAGGAACAGCTGATCTTCAGGTAAACTCGTCTCTTTAACTTTGTTCTAATGTAACAATTACTCAGAAACGTCCCTAAGGGCAACTTATGCTAAGGAATGCTGTCTCGCTCTTGTTAGTGATATTCTACGTCAGCGTAAATGGAATAAAGCATTCCTTAGTAAGTTTCCCTTAGGGACGTCTCTGAGTAATTGTTACAATAGAACAAAGATAAAGAGTCGAGTTTATCTGAAGATCAGCTGTTCCTTACACGGAGAGGTCATTAACCATTATGCTAAGGAATGCTCTGTCTCACTCGTCTTGTGAGTGATATTCAACGTCAGCGTAGCTTGGGGCTAGATGGCGATGTGTGGAATGTCCTGCAATATTTATTTATTTATAACAAAGTTAAACAGACAATTTTACATAAAAATCAGCTGTTCCTTACATGGAGAGGTCATTAACCTTAAGATCATACTTATTTTTTTAAATTAACCTACTTTTCTACGTCTGAATGGCGTTTTTTTTTAATCTGTCGTTTTTGAATTTACATAAAAATATTCGAATTTTCAAAAGTCTTAGAATAAAAGTTGTCCGTTTAGTTGCACAGAAGTGACACTTCGTTTGCTAATATAGTTCCTTATTATTTTCAGCTTCTAGCAAGTTCGGATGCCGATTGGGTCCGTGGAGAGACGAACATTATTGCGATATTGTTTCTACTGGTCGGCGTTATGACCGGGGTCGGGATATTCTTTCAGATTTTTATCTTCAATCTCACAGGTGTACGGCTTACTGAGAGGCTGAGGTCAGTTGGTTACTTTTTCAAACTATTTATACATAATCATAATCTTCCTGTCCTTATCCCAATTTATTTGGGGCGCAGTATGTCTTCTTCTTCCATTCACTCCTATTAGTCGTCATCTCATCGTTCACATTCATCTCTCTCATGTCTTGTCTCACGCAGTCCATCCATCCTCTTCCTCTCCATCCCTCTACATTCATATTCATCACTCTTTTAGTCACATGCGATTCCTCTCTTCTCATCACATGTCCATACCAACTCTACTCTAAAACTACTTAAGTAGGTACCTATACATAAATGTTATTTATTTAAAATTTCGTTTAAATAATACAATTAGAAGCGGACGACGGGTTCCTTACCATTTTGTTTTTTGTATTTGTTGTTATAGCGGCAACAGAGATACAAAACCGGTGAAAATTTCAACTGTCTAGCTATCATGGCTCATGAGATACAGCCTGGTGACAGACAAACAGACAGTGGAGTCTTAGTAATAGGGTCCCGTTTTTACCCTTTGAGTGCGGAACCCTAAAAACCTATTTTTTGTAAGTGATAAAAACTACCTTCTTCACAGACATCTGTTGCCGCTATAACAACAAACACTAAAAATAAATGTAATATAATGGTTACGTAACTGTAACGTATGATTCGCACTTGGTCGTTTTTTCTTTGTAAAAGTGATAATTATCCCATATAGAGCATTAATCCTCTCAACTGGCAAGCGTCTTATTTTTCCAAGCAACGCCATCTGTCGACTAGTTGATGAATTATATGAATATTTCCAGGATAGCAGCGTTCAGTCACATGTTATCACAAGAGATAGGTTGGTTCGATCACCCGTCGAACGGCGTCGGAGCATTGTGTGCGCGGCTCGCTGCAGACGCGGCTGCCGTTCAAGGCGTGAGTATTGTTACTGTAAACGACCCAGTTTGCACAATGGTCCCATGCCAGACTGCCAAATACAGGGTTGCGGATTCGATTTTCGGATCAGACATGTAGTTTTGCTCAGATATTTTTCTGTGGTCTGGTTGTTTCTATGTATTATAAGTATATATTTACAAAAGAAAAGTATATAAGTAGTATATCCGTTGTCTAGCACCCATAACACAAGTAACACTTAGCTTGGGGCTAGATGGCGATGTGTGGAATGTCCTGCAATATTTTTTTTTAATTTATAAGTCACTATACCCGCTGTCTGTATGTCCCACGTATGCTTAGATCTTTAAAACTACGCAACGGATTTTGATGTGGAAATTTGATTTGTTCCTTTATTCAAAAACAATCCTAGTTTCAGAAACGCTCAATGGATAGGTATGCCATAGTGGTAAAAAACACTATGCGAAGCTCAGGACCTCTTTAAATCAAATGTTTTCTATCCATAGGCGACTGGTACACGTATCGGTGCACTAATGCAAGCTGCAGCAACAATCGCCATCGGCATCTGTCTCTCCCTATATTACACTTGGGAGATGACACTAGTGTCGCTCGTGTCCGTGCCGCTTGTCATCGGAGCTGTCATCCTTGAGGGTAGAGTGTTGGCTGCTGGAGTGGCCAAGGTTAGAGAGGCGAGCGATCGGGCTACCACTATCGCTACTGAGGCTATCACCAATATAAGGACCGTTAATGCCTTTTGTAAGTACTTTTTACAGTACAGAAATGTAATTATTTGTAATAGATCAAAATCCCGAATATCGCTAGACCTTCGTGATTACTCAGCGCATGCCTCCAACACAGTAAAACGATGTGCAATACCATAGTGGCTTGGATAGTTATCAGGTAGCAAAGTTAAAATTCGAACCTATTAATTTTGCTGGCAATACCACGTATTGCACCATTTCCGAATCTCAATGAAATAGGCAATTATTTAAATTTGGCACACACAAAAAACTTGTCATAAAAATAATAGTTTGCATTCGATAGAGCAGCATATTTATCCTGGAATACTATCCAAAAACTCATTCATTTGCAGTCTTGGCACCAAAAAGAATTGAAAATCTCGCAACTTTCGTAAACCCGAGAGACTTTCACTGAGCATAACTTTTATTTTTCTGAACCGGCAGTGGGTCTGCTCTTTAATTGGCAACCTTACATAGGTATCGCTAATCCCCGGATACTCAAACGACTCTCAAATATTTAGGGGTCCCCTGAATATTTAAGACGCTCCCATCCTATGTAAACATACACTTAAAATGACAATTTAAGCTAAGCTTCAATTTAATAAGTAGATCAGTATTCGGGCGTAAGACAAAGAACAGGGTATTGTTTGTACAGGTGGTGAGGAGGGTGTCCTAGAGCGTTACCACGCAGCTGGTGTGGATGCCCGGGTGACAGCACGGCAAAGTCTGCGCTGGCGCGGGATGGTCTTCTCGTTCGGTCAGACCGCGCCGGTAGCAGGGTACGCTCTCTCGCTCTGGTACGGTGGCGTCATGGTTGCCAACGATGAAGTACATTACAAGGACGTCATCAAGTAAGCACTAATATGGGTTCTTCACTGGACGGACACCATGCATGACAAACTCACAAACCCGTCTAACCAGTTGCTGAATGTCTTAAGGACAGATTGCAATGTAAAATAATTTAAAAAAAAAAGTAAGCACTAAAAGGGTTTCTTGGAGCAAGAAATAGTCCTCCCCTTATAGACGCTAGATAATAATATCTTTGTTTTAGTAAAAATATCTTAAAATAAAAGCCGTTTTTAATATAAAAGCAAAATTCTTAAATTAAGAAAATTGTTTATTATTTTCAAAAACGTTTACTAAAAACAAAAAACATTATCTAGCCTTGAGAGAGTATTATTTCTAGCTTCAAGAAACATTTTTTTTCTGTGTTGAGCTTCAAAATTGCTACTTATTATAATAGAACTAGCTGCGCTCCGCGGTTTCACCCGCGTAACTCCCGATCCCGTGGGAATATCGGGATAAAAAGTAGCCTATAACCTTCCTCGATAAATGGACTATCCAACACAAAAAGAATTTTTCAATTCGAACCAGCAGTTCCTGAGATTAGCGCGTTCAAACAAACAAACAAACTCTTCAGCTTTATAATATTAGTATAGATGTTTTCAACTCAGGCAACATTCTAAGGTCTTGCTGAAGGTTAAGTTTAAAGTATTTCAACTCATAAATCTATTAGATAAATACAAGCTTCTGCCTGTATGTATATATCTGTAGAGTATCGGAAGCTCTCGTGTTCGGTGCTTGGATGATGGGTCAAGCACTAGCGTTCGCCCCCAACTTCGGTGCCGCAGTGTGCGCCGCCGGTCGGGTCATGACGCTGTTGGCGAGGCCGTCTAAAGTACAGAGTACTAGCGCGCCTGCAGTCCCCGAAGCATATGTAAGTTTATTACTATTTTTCTGACACCAGCTTCTCACAATTGCAAAAACAACCAACTTAATTTGTAACTTTATTTTTACCTACCTACATGTAACCTGGTTTATGTAATTGTCACTGAAATAAACGAGTTATTTATTTATTATTGGAACGATAGTTCCTTATCGCGCGTTGTGAATGAGGGCTAGTTGGAAAAAATTCTTACGAAAAAATTGTCACGACACTTTTTGCTATAGTAAGCTATTGTAAGCTGTGCGGCGTCGCATGTTTCTCTGTCTGTCTCTCTCTCTCTTATAGAAAGCAAGCCAGATATTTTCATTTCTATTTCGCATTGAACAGTGTGGTGTCGCGACTCATTAAAAATGTCGTTACAACTTTTGGTCTTAAAAGTGTCGTTACAACTTTTGGTCTTAAAAATGTCGTTACAACTTTTGGTCTTAAAAGTGGCGTTACAACTTTTGGTCTTAAAAGTGTCGTTACAACTTTTGGTCTTAAAAGTGTCGTTACAACTTTTGGTCTTAAAAATGTCGTTACAACTTTTGGTCTTAAAAGTGGCGTTACAACTTTTGGTCTTAAAAGTGTCGTTACAACTTTTAGTCTTAAAAGTGTCGTTACAACTTTTGGTCTTAAAAGTGGCGTTACAACTTTTGGTCTTAAAAGTGTCGTTACAACTTTTAGTCTTAAAAGTGTCGTTACAACTTTTGGTCTTAAAAGTGTCGTTACAACTTTTGGTCTTAAAAATGTCGTTACAACTTTTGGTCTTAAAAGTGTCGTTACAAGTTTTGGTCTTAAAAATGTCGAAAGGAACTTCGTTCCATCCGGGTGTCCCTTGACACCTCTCTAGTTTTTTTTTATTTATGTAACAAGGGGGATGGATCATGGGTTGCTGGGGGGTGGGAAACATCAGTACCTATCGATTTAACCCCCCTGTAAGTTCTGCAATATTCACTGGTTTAAAAGTGATTTGAACTTAAATGAAATTTTAGTCAAAATCAGATTTTGGCCTGAACTTCACAATTACAGTCTAGTTTGACTGGGCCTAAGTTTGCTAACACAGTTGTGTTTTAATAGTGTGTCGATATAATCGTAATAGAAATTTAATGTCAAAAATATGACATTACATGTCAAATTGGTATTCTGCTAACGTTGACTATTCTATCGAGACACCACTGACACACCACTGACTCACTTTTTTATTCTGCTCTACAATCGTGGCTTAATGGAATCTCGATAGTTGTCAAAACGGTATATTGCTTAGCAACATATACCATGTTGCTAGGCAACACCTGCAAGGTAAATATTACCATACCATTGAGACTCCATAGTGATTATATTGCGATGTTATTAAAACTTTAGCAGAATACCAAATAAAGTCACAATCTCGATATAATATCAATAGAGTCTCGATATAATGACAATGGTTGGTCAAATAGCAGAATAAGGCCCCTGGTCTGCGATTCTGACTTTTTTTAAACAACTTAACAGTGCACCTTTTTCCCCCTACACCAAACAGAGTCTTAGATTTATAAAATTCCAAATAAAACCATTAAATAGGTAAAGTTTATTCAAATGTTTACATTATCTTTTTAAGGTTCTAAAAAGTTACTTCACAGAAAAAAAAATTCTGCAACCTATCTTAAAAACTTTAAAACACTTTTAAGGAGCGGTCAACACTGCTCCATATAAGTGTTTATAACTTTTTGGGAAAATCGAAATATCACGAAATATCACTATCACTACATAGTACAAAACAAAGTCGCTTTCTCTGTCCCTATATCCCTATGTATGCTTAAATCTTTAAAACTACACAACAGATTTTGATGCGGTTTTTTTAATAGATAGAGTGATTCAAGAGGAAGGTTTATATGTATAATACATGCATAATATAGCCGTGCGAAGCCGGGGCGGGTCGCTAGTTTTAAATATTTCTCTTTCTTTACAGATCGCAAAAGGCAAAATAAATTACAGCAACATAAAGTTCCGTTACCCGACTCGTAGTGAAGTCCAAGTGTTACGCGGACTTACTTTGGCGATAGAAAGTGGCAAGCGTGTCGCGCTCGTCGGACCGAGCGGCTGTGGAAAGTCCACCTTGATACAGTTGCTGCAGCGGCTTTATGATCCGGACGAGGGCAGTGTCGTAAGTTGATTTTCACGATTTTTTAAGCTTTTGCATAGCTTTTATCGCGGGCTTTGAGCGCGGCGACCTAATCAAGAAATTCCGTAACGAAAATAAAACCTAACATCCCCACTCCGCCTACCATGTACCTATTTGGTGCGACTGTACGAAGATCGTTTCTATCAAGGCAATTTACTCTAATCGTGTTTCGAAGTGTATGACAATATACTGTGTGTGTATGGCATTTCTTCACCTTTACAAAAGTAGAAAGATCAGTTATGGATTTTAGTGGTTGATACCCAAAAACTGTTTCTAAGACACCTCTATCGCGCTTCTGGTCTTTCCACTTCGGTTTAATTGGGATCAAGAATCGACCTGGGCGTGACTTACTGTCGCCCGGGGCGGAGTTATAATTTGCCGCCCTTTTGATGTCTTAAAAATAATAATGACAATTTGTTGCCCCTTTGACGTAATAAAAATAATAATGATGACAACTTACCGCCCCTTTGACGTCATACAAATAATAATGATGGCTATTTACCGCCCCTTTGACGATATGAAAATGATAATGTTGGCGTTGCCGAAAAAAGTGTAACGATATGAAAAAAAATCTCGCGACTCGCGACTTGAAGTCACCCAAATTGTACACGTCAGGAAAGACAGACGCAGCAACTGATTCTATTCCCTCGTGGTGCAAAGAACACAAGCCTAGTTGCTTAGTTTGAAACTAGATGACGCTTTAGATTGTCCTGCAATATTTGTTTTCACGACCCATTTGGCACATGGTCACCATGCCAAACACAGGATTGCGGGTTCGATTCCCACCTTAAACAAGTATTTGGAGGCACGAGGTGGAAGATCTTCCACCGGGCAGGTGTTATACCCGGTAGGCCGCGGCCCTACGATGTTTCGTTGGAACTTGTATATGAGCTTATCTTCAGAAAAACTTCGCTTGCGCGATCTAGGATCAATGATCGTATCAGTGGCGCCATCTGTTGGTGGCGATGTGAAGCGTCGCCACAAGTATTTATGCTTAAATATTTGTCTGTGGTCTGGTTGTCTGTATGTATTTTATATATATATCTACAAAAGAAAAGTAAAAAGGTACTATATCCGTTGTCTAACACCCATAACACAAGTCTATCTATTAGTTACTTAGCTTGGGGCTAGATGACGATGTGTGTGTGGAATACACAGCGCCATCAAGCCCCATCCTGCAATATTTATTTATTCGGGACAAAGCATTTATATGTATAGAAGATTATAATGTATTTATAATTTCCCCCTTCCGCTAGTACCTAGACGACTACAACATAGTAGGCGACATGCGTATATCAACACTCCGTCGGAACCTCGGCATCGTTTCCCAAGAGCCTGTACTCTTCGACCGGACCATCGCCGACAACATCGCATACGGCGACAACACTAGGCAGGTCGCCATTGAAGAGATCGTCACCGCTGCTAAGAAGGCTAACGTCCATTCGTTTATTGCTGCTTTGCCTTCTGTAAGTCTAACTTATATCATAATCTAGGTACTTTCTTCATTACATAGTATGAAACTAAATCGCTTCCCGCTGTCTGTCTTTATGTATGCTTAAATCTTTAATATTACGCAACGGATTTTGATACGGTTTTTTTTAATAGATAGAGTGATTCAAGAGGAAGATTTTCTTATGTAAAAAAACTACCACGCGTACGAAGTCGCGGGCAACAGTTAGTTTTAAATATATTGTCCACTAACCTAGCAGTCGAACCTCTCCAATTCTGTTGGAATATCGAAATCAAAAGTATCCTCTATGTTATTCCCAATGAATCAATGTATACTCATACCAAGTTTTATCGAAATCAGTCCAGTAGTTCTGAAGTCTATGCGTTACAAACAAAAACATAAAAATCTTTTCTCTTTTTATAATATTAGGTAGGACTAGCTAGGCCCCGCAGTTTCACCCAAGTGCAAGTCCCGATCCCGTGGCAATACGTAAGTAAGTAAGTATTTCAGGTTATAAGCTAGATAGCTATATGTAGATGCATACATACTTTAATTACATAGTTTTAATGCAATCGTTTCAGTAGTTTTTATTCTTAATAAAGATGAAAATCAGTCTAAAGTCCTATCCACCTACCTTCTCAACTCTATGTAATTTATAATTAAATATGTTATATATACATATGTATCTGCCAGGGTTACGAGACCCGTATAGGTGCTCGCGCGTCTCAACTGTCCGGCGGACAGAAGCAGCGTATAGCGATAGCGCGCGCGCTCGTCCGCAACCCGCGCGTCCTGCTGCTAGACGAGGCCACATCCGCGCTCGACACACACTCTGAGAAGGTACGTACATTACCGCCAACACATTACCTTACCCTGCTGTCCAAGAGATGGCTGGGGTAGTCTTGTGTATCTACCAGGGCTACGAGACCCGTATAGGTGCTCGCGCGTCTCAACTGTCCGGCGGACAGAAGCAGCGTATAGCGATAGCGCGCGCGCTCGTCCGCAACCCGCGCGTCCTGCTGCTAGACGAGGCCACATCCGCGCTCGACACACACTCTGAGAAGGTACGTACATTACCGCCAACACATTACCTTACCCTGCTGTCCAAGAGATGGCTGGGGTAGTTTTGTGTATCTACCAGGGCTATGAGACCCGTATAGGTGCTCGCGCGTCTCAACTGTCCGGCGGACAGAAGCAGCGTATAGCGATAGCGCGCGCGCTCGTCCGCAACCCGCGCGTCCTGCTGCTAGACGAGGCCACATCCGCGCTCGACACACACTCTGAGAAGGTACGTACGTACATTATAACTGCACGATGAACTAATGATAAATTCGGCGGTTGAGGGCCACTCTGTGCACCTAAACAAACTTTTGACCTAAGTATGTCTTTTGGAAATTCGAACAATTATTTGATTTTTTTTTTGGAGGCGTGTGCTGAGTCATTGTCTGCTTTTATAAAATCACGAAGGTGTCTGATTTTGAAGTGGGGTGTCGTTTAATACGTTTTCGGAGAAGATAAATATGCCAACCCTGTTTACTCGAAAATCAGATGATTTTTTTAAACATAGATCATTGAGACTTAGAACAGTAGATAAAACTTAAAAAATAAGTATAATCATAAGGTTTATGACCTCTCCGTGTAAGGAACAGCTAATTTTCAGGTAAATAAACGTGTCGCGGGACACGCATTTAGAACGAAGTTTCTTTCGTATGCAGGGTTGGTATAATTATCTTCTCCGAAAACGTATCAAACGACACCCCACTCCAAAATCAGACACCTTCGTGATTTTATAATGACTCGGCGCACGCCTCCAACACAATTATGAACGATGTGCAATTATGAAGTTCAGACCAGTGGCTTGGAGAGTTATCAAGTAACAAAGCCAGCCTGCCTAGCATGAAGACCAAAACACGATACGATAAAGCGATATAACTACATCAACTCTCAAAATATGATAGATAAAGCCGCCATGTTGAATTTTTATCATAATTTTTATTGCAATTTATAATAAAAATTCAACATGGCGGCTTTATCTATCATATTTTAAGAGTTGATGTAGTTATATCGCTTTATCGTATCGTATTTTGGTCTTCATGCTAGGCAGGCTGGTTTAAACCTGTTAATTTTGCAATATAAAAACAGCTATATTTTTAACCGACTTCAAAAAAGGAGGAGGTTCTCAATTCGTCGCGTATATATTTTTATTTTTATTTTTTATGTATGTTCGCCGATTACTCGAAAACGCCTGGACCGATTTGGAAAAATCTTTTTTTGTATGAAAGGGGATAACTCAGAGGTGGTCCCATAAAAATTGAATGAAGATCTGATGAGGATCTTCGGAGTGATAAACAGAATTGCACCTCGAGAGTGCAGCAAATTGCTTAGTTTTCGTTTTCCACCAGTAGAATTGGGCCATAAACTAATAGTTACCAATAAATGGAATATCTGAAACCACCTTCTCATCAGAAAACTCTTCAATCGGTTACGATTACAGGTTACAATTTGAAAAATTTAGTCGAATTTAGTCGCCGGACTGGGTTTGTATGAATGTTGACAGAAAACCCTATCTTCAATGAAGATCTAATGAGGGTCTTCGGAGGGATGAACAGCATTGCACCTCGAGAGTGCAGCAAATTGCTCTATTTTCGATTTCCACCAGTAGAATTGGCCCATAAACTAATAGTTACCGATAAATGGAATATCTAAAACCACCTTCTCATCAGACAACTCTTGAATCGGTTACGATCACAGGTTACAATTTGAAGAATTTAGTCGAATTCAGTCGCCGGACTGGGCTTGTATGAATGTTGATAGAGAACCCTATCCTAAATGAAGATATGATGAGGATCTTTGGAGTGATGAACAGATCTGCACAGCGAGGTTCAGCAAATTGCTCAATTTTCCATTACCACTAGTAGAATTGGCCCATACACTAATATTTACCTATCGACGAATGGAGCATCTGAACCTTCTCATCACCAAACCCTTCAATGAGTTACGATTAGGTACAGGTTGCAATTTTAAGAAATAGTCGCTTTCGCCTCATGGAGTAGAATTTTCAGTGTCAGCGGCACTAAAAATGGTTAAATAAAAAAATAAATTAAAATTTAAAAAACCGACTTCAAAAATCCTGAAAACAAAAACTAAAAAAAACTTGAAGAAAAATCCTGGTAACAAAAACTAAAAAAAACCTGAAAAAGAAACCTAAAAACAAAAACTAGAAAAAGACTGAAAAAAAAAACTAATAAGTGAAAAATAATCCATTTCGGGTCACTAAAACAGCAGATAACATATATAAACATACTTGGAAGTCGGACTGGGTGAAACCATGTTTCCTATAATACCTCTCAACATTCAATCTAACCCAGTCCGACTTCCAAGTATGTTTATATATGTTATCTGCTGTTTTAGTGACCCGAAATGGATTATTTTTCACTTTTTAGTTTTTTTTTTCAGTCTTTTTCTAGTTTTTGTTTTTAGGTTTCTTTTTCAGGTTTTTTTTAGTTTTTGTTACCAGGATTTTTCTTCAAGTTTTTTTTAGTTTTTGTTTTCAGGATTTTTGAAGTCGGTTTTTGCACCAATATATTGCCAGATAACTCGCCAAGCCACTATGGTCTGAGGGAATATATTGGAGAAAGTTTTGCTTGGACACCGCTAATCCGTATATTATCCCACAGGTGGTACAAGAAGCATTAGACCGGGCAAGCGAAGGTCGCACTTGTCTTATAATAGCGCATCGACTCGCTACAATACAGAACGCGGACATGATCTGCGTCATAGACCGCGGAGTCGTCGCCGAGACTGGAACGCACAAGGAACTTATCGCACTCAAAGGCATATACGCTAAACTATACGAGCTCCAATGCGGCTTCGTCGAAGAAGAACCGGAAGACGTCAAACCGGAAACTACAACCGCGCCCGCACCCGCACCATAAAGTCTTTCACTCTATTTTTCATGTTGATCATATGATTGGATGCGTACTTTACTTAGACTAGCTCTTGGATTGAAAGTATCATGTTTTTCTTTTATAAAAACACTGTTTTCCAATGTGTTCATGTTTTAAAGGAATGTGAGAAACCGTGAGAAGTGAGAGAAGTTCCATCGGGCTTAATGGTTAAAAACGTATCAAACTGCGCGGGAGTAGTTTTTGGTTTAAGCAACAGCACCAAAGTTGACCACATGCTATAAAAACAAAGGATAGGATATACACACTGTCCTATAGTACTTAATAGATATAGATCCAGTCAATAAGCCCTTCCTTGACAATTCTAAACCTTCTTGTAGCTATGTAACTATACTTTTCAAATTCCCACGATTTGTATTCATAGAATATTATTTTACCGCCAGGCTTCTTAAGAGGGAAGGATACTGGGGGCTGTTTCCATACAAACTATTACAAACGTAGCCAACTGTTTTCTCCCTGGATAATGACACTAGAGCAAATATTTTTGGTGCATAAAACTTATAACTGCCATGACCATGCCCCTATTTTTTGTTTTATTTTTTAAATCCTAATTTCTACGATAATTAGAAAATGAAAAAAAAACCAAAACCACAACCAGAGAGCGCAGGTACCCTTTCACCTTAATCAGTTATTTTTATTTGTCATTTATGAGTGACTTACCTACTTACGACGCCTGCCGCTATTCCAATCTCTTCGTAAGCACGACAATTGCATCATAGTCGAAACGCCTCGACCTTTCGACTTTTTAGGAAAATACTATACTTATGAATACAAATTGTATTGTAAATCCTACATTCCCTTAAAAAGACCTTTTATTTAGAATAATGTAGTACAAATTAGTTGACCAATTGTAATCATAAACATTTTTCTTTATAAACCTTAAAGGCACACACCTTTTAGTTGTCCTTTGTAGGTGAAATCTTTTTTCCTACATTTTGGTATAATTTAAATACGAATCCTTGTCATTTCCTGACTAAAGTCGAAAAATGTTTAACAAAAATCTGAATTTTGTACCAAATTTTTAGTTTTTTTTTGGCCTGTATCCTATTTATTATTTAAAATTCCAACAACACATATTTAGTTCGGATAAGGTAAAATCGTGCTACAAATGCCTTCACAGGTGCCTTTTACATTAATTAATTTAATTAGATTTAAATAAAACATACCAAAGATATGTAATTAAATAAAGTTTATTTACGTAGATATTAAAGGATTACATTTTAGGATTACAATAAAAAAATATAAAATCATAAAATTAATTATTATTAAACTTACATTATTTTTCCGAGTTTTAAAAAACCCATTAATCATCTACTTCCCATAGATAAATGAAAAACATAGAACCTACTCGGTGGCGTAGCGTGGGGCGGAGTTAACTACATGTGCCGCTCCTTTGACGTTATAAAAATAATAATGTCGACAATTTCCCGCCCTTTTGACGTCATAAAAATAAAAATGTTGGCAGTTTGCCGCCTTCCTAATAATTGCGCCCAGGGCGGTCCCCCCTCTGCCCCCATCGCTACGCTACTTAACCTACTTAAATAGATAATATGAATTAAGTTATGTACTTAAGGCATACATTGCGGTTTTTTCTTTTATATCATTTTTTTAATTAAGTAGGTAAATAATACATAAATAACAAAGCCGCTTTAGTATTATCCAACGACAATAGAATAGGTATATATACCTACACTAACATAAACAGGGCCTTTAAGGTGGACGCACATTGATCAGAGCCGAAAGAATCGAATTTTTACCGTGCACGGAAAAAGGTACCATAAATTAATAGATATAAGGTACATTTATATTTCAGAGTCGGCCGCCTCTGACGATGCGGTCGACTCTGATGACGTCATTCGAATTGATGACAAAAATCGATTGTTTCGGCTCTGATCAATCTGCGTTCACCTTTATTCACTACGCGCGCCCGGCGACTTAAACTTTAGTGAATAAAGGCGCAGATTAAACAATAGTTAAATAATCTAAGGTTCTATAACAGAGGGCTTATTACATCTTATACTCTCAAACGCTACACCACAACGAACGATATGCGCCTAACTTCATACTGCAGTTAGAAGTTAGATTTGGAAAATACGTAGTACTCATTAATTCCATGCAAAAATTCAAAGAGGTTAATTTTTGACCATAAACATGATTACCCAAATGTCAAAGTGTCAATTTGATAAAATATGTAGTATCAACCTTGTGGTCATTGAAATATAATTTAGTTTTAGATAATCCTTTAAAACCATTTAAGTAGCTAGAATTTAGCTAAAAAAAATTAAGCTAAAATTTTATTTTGTCTGAAATAAACCCATTTTAAATTATTTTCATTTTCTAAAGACGTAAAAGATGGTAGAGTAAAATATTGTCTATGTCCATTTCGTATAGTATCTTTCAGTCAGGCAGCGTGAACATTAGTCTGTCTGTAGTGAGTCTGGCTACCGAGTATTGGCCCTGGAAAACAGCGGCAAATTTAAAAAATCGAAGTATGGCAACATCAAAATTACTTTGAAATAATTGGAATAAACCTATCTTGATACTTGATAATTAATTAATTAATATTATATATTTCATTATTAAGTAAACCTATTTATGTGGTAATTAAATATTATAATTTAACTAATATTATAAATTCGAAAGTTCTGTTGTTTATTTGTTCTTATTTCACGGTCAAGCGGCTCACCGATTTCAACGAAACTTTGCATAGTGGTGGTTTATGTGTTATTTTCCAATAATAATGTACTCTGTGGGTGTTATACTGTAAATGAATATGAATCAAAATAAGACAATTTTATGTAATAAAAATTACGCTTGTAGATACTCGAATAAAGTATGAAAATATTGTCATAATACCCTTTTAAAGATTATAAACGCAACCAAACGACAACCGCCATCTTGACTGACGTTGACGTTCGTATAGAGTTGCCATGTAAAAAGTTTGCAAATAACTACAGTACCAAGATTCGGTAGCCAGACTATAGGTGCATAACGTCCGGTGACAGTCCTCATACCTTTCTTTGACAGCTAAGCGAGCTCGGTAATAAGCCAGCAGGCCGGTTAATATTAGCATTTTTAGATTTATATAAACATGTCGGCTTCTTACATACTATGCTCAATTTCTTAATCAGTTTTATTTTGTAATAATATTATGATTTTTATAAACCTATAGGAAAAGTTTTTTTAGACTGAACCCTTTTTTTTAAAGGAACATATACCTACATGACATGATATTATTATGTCGGCAATTTAACAAATCTTAATTTTTTGGTCCAGAATTCGAATGTGCAAATATCCAGAAATTTCAAAATTTAATTTTGTGCAGCGCCTAGATATTCTGTGGCAGAGTATCGTGTGTACTTTACCATTCAATTTCAATAATGGCCGTAGCGCTTCGCGTTTAAGAAAAAAAATCATAATCCTGAAATATTCGTATTACGAAAAACATATAATTGGTGCGCACTAAAAAACTTTTCTTATATGTATTTAATTTTTATACTTATATATATTTTACGTGTTGCTATTTCTTTTGTAGCTGTACAGTTTATTTTTCAAATAAAGAAAGTGGTGAAATAAAGATTTTTTTGTTTTAAAATCATATTTTTTAATTCTAAAGACTCTCAATATTAAACAATGTGTTCATAATAATATTATATTAACCTTAGACCAGGAATTAACAATTTATATGCTGTTTTCTATTATGCCTCTAATTAACCAGAATTGATACTTACTTACCATGTAAAATTTAGATATATCCGTGAATAGAGAACAATTAAACAAACTTTGGCGTTTATAATATTAGTAGAGATTACATATACTATTTTACAGGCTTATACTTATAAGTACTTATTTAGGCTTATATCGAAATCGCTTTCAACGTTATGGCCGCCCATTTGTGCAACATTAACTTTCTAGCTATTGCTTTACTTTGTGTATTATATCGTGTTTTATGTTCCTTGATGTGTTGTACAAATAAAGTTATCTATCTCTATTTATATGAAAATTGAGTTCTGCGCAGTGCGCATACCCCTTCTACTTTCCACCATCAGAGCTCATCATTCGCTATGCGAGGTATAAGCAAGTACCTACAATATGTTTTGTAACTCCAAGAGAAAGCTGATTTTCGAGTAAGTAAACTTAACCTTAGAATTCCTAAAAAAAAGTTTCTCGAGCTTTACTCGAATAGCTATAGGTGCTGGAAGAAAGTAAAGTTGAAATGTGGTTCAATGGTGCTTCCGTGGTTCCCGGTCGCGCGGCTTAAGAATATTGCGGTGCTTATAGCATTTGTCTATTTTGTGACCATACATTTTACAAAAACTACATTTATTAGAACATCCACTTGTCAGATGTCCGTATGAGCCACACTTTTTACATTGGTTTTCAACTAGTCCATCTATTATTCCTTCTAATTTATATAAATTCTGACACTGCAATAACTGCTGTTCTATAAAATGGTCGTTAATTGTTGCCTTCAAAACTTTACAGATATGTTCATCCGATAGATTATAAAGCTTTCCCATTCTTACTTTTTCATTAAAAAAATCTTTCAAATTCTGTGGACGACCTCTTAGTGTTGTGTCGTATTCAGTTAGAGCCTCGTTATTTGACAAAGTCATTTCCATTTTTCTCTTTTTCTCGTTATTATCTTGAATTACAGAGTTCGTTTGAGTAAGAAGTCTTTTTTTGTTTGTAATTTCGTTGCGAGTGTCTAATCTTGTTTTAGAATTACTATTGTTATGCTTATCTAGAATGGTCGCTGAGCTTGCTGACTCTCCGGTTGTTTCCTGTAACTTTGTGTTACTTGATGAAGTATTTCCTTCATGACGACTCCTTTCGCTTTTTTCGGATTCAGTTGGAGCCAAAGCCTCTGTTAGAATACCTTGCCTTGGTTGCTGATGGGTGTTCATGGAATTCCAATGGTTTCTTTCAACTCCGATCATAGATATAGGTATACACCTACGATTGGAGTTGGGCGATCTGTATCTTGATGATCCAGGTTTGTCGTAACTATCATCTGTCGATAGTCCGTCTATGATTATAATCTTTTCATTTGATTTCATTTGATTATATTGATTATTATCAGAATTAGTTTTAGTAAGTCTGCCTTCTTCGGTTTGAGCATCGTTGCTGGACTGTAATTCGGTTTCGGAAATATTATTATCATCTTTTTGTGCTCCTTTTGGAATATTCGCTGAGGTTATTGCCGGTTCCTTTGTTTCCTCTAATTTTTTATCACTTGATGAAGTATTTTCTTGATCAGATTCTATATCAAGCCAATTTCTGATGTTTTTATATACCTTCTTCTTTATATACTCTATATCCTTCGGTTTATCTATAGCCTTCTTTAGGTCACCCATTGCCTTCATTATTTCATTCCGCGTCGTTCTTATTTCTTCTCGTACCTCTTTTACTTCATCCTTTATATCATTAAGTTCATTGTTGATTTTGTCGTCTTCCTTATAAATATCATTATTTATCGGGATTCTAATTTTTAAGCTTTTTGGTTCTTTCTGAGTTCCGGAATTGTCACTCATGTTTCTGGAAATCTGAAAAAAGAAACGAATTTTACCAAAACATATTTTGACCTACATTAGGTGGGTAATACCCATACTGAATACTAATAAAGTACCTGCGGGTGTTTTAAGGGCCACTTAAGAGAATCATGAGTTTTCGATACGCGGCGCGAGTAGGTATTTTCAAAAATGATTCGTATCGTGCGATAAAGAGAGTTTAAGTTCGGACTTAATTGCCTTCATTTTGCTTTGAAATAATGTTGCGGGCCGTAACGTTTTTACCCCCTTTATCCTTCACAAAATGAAATAAATTTGGTCTCATTTAATTCACTGCATCTTATTCTAGGTTTATAAGTTTTTCTTTTTTGGCAAAAATTCAGTTTAGTCTATTAAAAAACAATTTAAACGCTCGATGAAGTTTTTAAGTCAAAAATATACAATTCAGATACTTATAACTTTTATCTTAGATAATATTTCTTTAAAATAAAAACGGTTAAACCTAGTTTTCCATTAGATCTAAAACATTTTCAAAAATTATCAAAATCGGACTTTGTTTATGGGGGGGAAAACGTTACCGCTTTTTGTATGGAAAACAGCCTCACACTGGTCTTCAAGGTTTTTCAAAAACCTTGATATTACTGACATAATTACAAGAAATTAAAAAAATGTTTTTCGGATTGACATTAA
The DNA here is from genome assembly GCA_907269075.1 of Idaea aversata. NCBI lineage: Eukaryota > Metazoa > Arthropoda > Insecta > Lepidoptera > Geometridae > Idaea > Idaea aversata. Next base: position 7,102,056 of record OU026103.1, read on the forward strand.
AGCAAATATTTATCTAATGACCTATTTTAAGTAGTAGGTACCTAGTTTTCCCTATTATTAAATGTTTAGTTTTCAATTAAGATGGTAGGTGGCCCTTTTAGCCGCAAATACCGTTTATTGGTCGTGGTCCGACTGCCGGAGTTCTATCAATCGAACCACGGGCAAATAAAACTGTCCGTGGTTCTATTAATCGAACCACGGGCAAATCAAACTGTCCGTAGTTCTATCAAACGAACCACGGGCAAATCAAACTGTCCGCAGTTCTATCAATCGAACCATCGTTATAATAATATCCAATTGTAATAGAGTAATAGTTTTACTGGAAGAGTAGGACCAAGATAATTATTTTCAACCACTTTTCATTATTTAGTAAACTAGAATAGAATTTACAAGGAAAACAAAAAACGATCGAAAATAATAAACAAAAGACGGTCGTAACGGAAACAAATGACGATCGAAAAAATAAACAAATGAAGATCAGAAAACAAATGAATTTGGATAACGGCGACAAATGGCAAGTAACTGTCAAAATGACAGACGTCAAAGTGACAGCTGTCAAACTTAAAACTGCTATATCTCAAAAACTATTGATCCTAGATTGACGGTCTCTTTGCAGAAGTGATAGATCTCATCGAGATCTTCATTTCAGATGACAGCTGTCAAACTTGAAACTGCTATATCTCAGAAACTATTGATCCTAGATTGACGGTCTCTTTGCAGAAGTGATAGATCTCATCGAGATCTTCATTTCAGATGACAGCTGTCAAACTTAAAACTGCTATATCTCAGAAACTATTAATCCTAGATTGATGGTCTCTTTGCAGAAGTGATAGATCTCATCGGGATCTTCATTTCAGGTGACAGCTGTCAATTTTTAAATTGCTACATCTCAGAAACTGTTTGTCCTAGATTGATGATCTCTTTGCAGATGTCTCGTCGAGATCTTCGTTTCAGATTTTATTTTAAGTTTGACAGCTGTCATCTGAAATGAAGATCTCGATGAGATCTATCACTTCTGCAAAGAGACCGTCAATCTAGGATCAATAGTTTCTGAGATATAGCAGTTTTAAGTTTGACAGCTGTCATCTGAAATGAAGACCTCGATGAGATCTATCACTTCTGCAAAGAGACCGTCAATCTAGGATCAATAGTTTCTGAGATATAGCAGTTTCAAGTTTGACAGCTGTCATCTGAAATGAAGATCTCGATGAGATCTATCACTTCTGCAAAGAGACCGTCAATCTAGGATCAATAGTTTCTGAGATATAGCAGTTTCAAGTTTGACAGCTGTCATCTGAAATGAAGATCTCGATGAGATCTATCACTTCTGCAAAAAAGACCGTCAATCTAGGATCAATAGTTTCTGAGATATAGCAGTTTTAAGTTTGACAGCTGTCATTTGAAATGAAGATCTCGATGAGATCTATCACTTCTGCAAAGAGACCGTCAATCTAGGATCAATAGTTTCTGAGATATAGCAGTTTTAAGTTTGACAGCTGTCACTTTGACGTCTGTCATTTTGACAGTTACTTGCCATTTGTCGCCGTTATCCAAATTCATTTGTTTTCTGATCTTCATTTGTTTATTTTTTCAATCGTCGTTTGTTTCCGTTACGACCGTCTTTTGTTTATTATTTTTGATCGTCTTTTATTTTCCTTGGAAATTCTATTCTAGTTTACTAAATAATGAAAAGTGGTTGAAAATAATTATCTTGGTCCTACTCTTCCAGTAGAACTATTACCAATACAAGTTGATATTATTTATAGGATAGTCCGATTGATAGAACCACTGCCAATAGAATTTAATATTATTAAAACGATGCATCGTTTTAACCATCGCGATGGTTCGATTGATAGAACCACGGACAGTTTTATTTGCCCGTGGTTCGATTGATAGAACTCCGGTAGTCGGACCACGACCAATAAACGGCAAATACCTAGTTACTATTGTCTCACCTATACCTACACAATTACAATTTTTAAAACCTAGTTAAAAATATGCTTTTTAGATTTATAAATTGGACAGCCGTAATGTTAAGTAGGTATATAATAGTTATTTATCCAACTGTCGTTTATACAGGAATACTAAACCACGAACGTGGGTGTATCACACGAGGCGTACGTACGTAGCCGAGTGAGATAACATGAGTGTTTTAATACCTAACTAGCTGTTGCCCGCAACTTCGTTCGCGTGTTAATTTTGTTTTATTTAGAATACCTACCATTTTTCCGCAATATTTATTGTCTATTAATACTTCCATTACAAAATAAACACATTGTTTTTTTTTGTATACTTACCTATAAACGAATTCACTTGAATATTGGTTTGTCTTTGTTAAGATAATAATTATGTAGTTTCAGAACGTTCACGTTCTGGGCTTCAGGGCTATATCCTATGATACGAAACCACAAGAAACTGACTTTGTGAGACCAGAGATCTTTGATGAAAGAGTTGACTTTGACTTTCGTAATAACTAAGCATTCGGACATTGTCTTTCGTTTGAGAAACGATCTTCCCGTTGACTCTCCGTCTCCGAGGTTCGAAAGAGGTTCGAGAGTCTGCGCGACGCGGACGTTTTCGCTTTATTTGCCCTATTAGGTTGTAATGCCCTAAACCTCAACTTGAAATATTTTACTATAAATTTGGTATAAATTATGTATTATTCAAGATACACCCAATCAACCCAATTGTCTTGTGATGTGGTGTGGCGCAGAGACGAAAACCTCTGGTACACCCAATTCTACCAACCAACCCAATTACTATCAATGTATTATTGGAATGTTTTCATTCTAATAATTTTTTTGATAATTTCATACTTTTCATGACTTTAAACTTCAAACGTAATAAATAATACCAGAATATACAGGATGATTTTTTTATGTGGGGCTTCAGGGCTATGTCCTAAACTATACGAGATAGCGAAAAATGCTGAAAGGAGTTGCGTGCCCGATTTTGACAGAAACTAAAACTGCATCATTAGATTTTCGAAAAAGTAATTACTCTAGCCAGGAATCGAACCTGTTGATTTTGCAAAAAAATAATCACCTATATTTTTAAACCAATCGATAGTCTTGCTGATAGAGATAAATGTTTGGAAACAAATCAAAGGAAATAGCTTTTTTGTAGTCTTCTGTTATAGTCTTCTGTTATACTAAGTACCTATCCCTGAAAAAATGTAGTGCGGAGGTATGGCTATTGAAGTAACAGATTTTTTCACATATTAAAAATATTTAGAAAAATTTGACTTCCCCTCTATGCCTCATACTACTCTATTATTTTGCCAGAGATGGAAAGATGAAAATTGTAGAAAACTACAAAAGGGACCTATTTCCTTTGATTTTCCATACTATGTTTGTTTCCAGGAATTAATTTCTATCAGCAACACTATCGATTGGTATAAAAATATAGGATAATTATTTTTTTTGCAAAATCAACGGGTTCGATTCCTGGCTAGGATAATTACTTTTTCTAAAATCTAATGATGCAGTTTTAGTTTTTTTCAAAATCGGGCACGCAACTTCTTTCAGCATTTTTCGCTATGTCTTATAGTTTACGATATAGCCCTGAAGGCCCACATAAAAAATTCACCCTGTATATGGAGATGTTCCGGGAAGGCAAAACAATTGAATAAGACGTCAGTATCGTATGATGTCAATCGTGTCGCGGTGTTAGTTGCCAAACTCCACTTACCTAAGGCTGAACTGATTTGTATGATTTTTTTTTGTATTTTTATTATTTTTCCTTTTTTACTGTATATTTTTGTAATAAATTGAACGTATAACGTATGAACGTATAACGTTCAAAACTTACATTTATGAATTATGTACCAAATTAAAGCAATTTTTTATCTAGGTACTTATTTAGCTGTTGCCCGCGACTTCGTTTGCCATGTGGTTTTGGTTTATATAGAATGCCTAGCATTTTCCCGCATAGATACCTACTATTTTAACGTTCGGTGTAAGTTATAATAACAAAATAGATAGGTACATTCTTTTTATGCTATATTTTTTGATTGATTTGGCAAAGGCACTTATGTAGGTAAGTAATATTTTTATTTATTTATTTCACTCAAATAGAACATAATACACAACAATTTAATAAACTAAAACTAAGTCCAATTCATATTCGCACATAACTTTCAACATTCTTTGTCTTCCTAATCATCTCATCTTTGGTTTTTTGTAAATTAAAGTAAAAAGAATTATTAACTACCGATGTCCCTCTATCCATATTTTTGTATTCATAATATAAGAGGTTATAGTATTTATAAACACCAACATCATGCAAATAATAATCTATTTTGGTGCAAATAAAATTTTGTTTTTTATTTTCAAATATTATTAATGATTAAATATGAAAGGTCATTGGACAGAACAGACATAAAACAACGCCCTTACCTATTGATAGCGGGCATTACGTTGAACAAAAAATGCTTTCACACCAAACATCTAAAACGTCTCGGAAACGGGGTATTTGAAGGAACGTGATGTCCTATGATTTTACAAAAGTGCACGGTGCCCTTAGAGACCTATACCTATCGATAGAGGACATCGAAGAAAATAAATAATGCCTTCACACCAAACTTCTAAAACGTATTGGATACAGGGTTTTTGAAGAAACGTGATGTTCCATGATTTTCCAAAAATGCGCGGTGACTTTATGCCAATAATAATTGTGTAAAATTACGGTATGCCTAGAGTTATTTTATTATGCCAAAACGTTTATGCCAAACTACAAAAGGACATTTTGTTTATGCCAAAAGTCTGGTTCCCACCTAAAACCTCTAAGCCAACGTCCAACTACTAAAGCGTCTGGGAAATGGAATATTTAAAGAAAAATGATGTCCTATGATTTTTCAAAAGTGTGCGGTTCACTTTGAGACCCATACCCACTTAAATGAACAAAAAATGCCCTCATACAAAATCTATAAAGCGTAAGGGCATTATTTATCCATCGGGTCTAAAATCACAGCCCAAAAAACATAACACTGCCACGCTCCCATACTGAATGCCCGGACCCCTTTTGCAATTTTCTGAATTCTAGACCAAATTGCCCAGATTTTCTTTATTAGGTAGGGCTAGGGCTACGTGATTTTGGGGAAAACAAAATAAAAAAGTAGCTGTGACATACGGCAGACAGACAGACATGAAGAATCTATAAGGGTTCCGTTTTTGCCATTTGGCTATGGAACCCTAAAAATTGATTTTTACAAACATACCTTATCTATTATTCACTTCAAAAACTTCAAAAAAGGAGGAGGTTCTCAATTCGTCGCGTATATTTTTTATGTATTTTCGCCGATTACTTACTCGAAAACGCTTGAACCGATTTGGAAAATTCTTTTTAGGCAATATAGTATGTTTGATCGAATACGTAAAAAAGTGGTGCTAAGCGTACTGTTCCTTTCTGACGTTCGATTACGTTTTACGTTTTACCACGGAAAAGTATTTGGATTTCACATTTTTTAAATCTTTTTTTATCAAATATCATAATTATTGTACTTATTAAAGTTAAATTGATAAATACCCTAAATGTTAATCTGGTATTTTCTGAACATATTGGTGTGGACCTCGTTGAAATCTGTTCTGTAGTTTATGAGATTACCTGGTTCAAACAAACAGACAAACAAACAGACAAAAATTCTAAAAACTACCCTATCGTGTTCAGCTAACGATTCTAAGACGACCTGGAGCCCTATTTTTGAATCGTTCGCCCCGCGTCGAGCGCTCGATTTCTACTGATATTCGTTCGACATCGGAAATTCACTATTTTAGAATCGCTCCATCGTAACGAGTGGTCTCCACCACTCGTCGCCGACAGGCGAGTGGTAGAATAAACATCAATCAAACATTCATAGTCAAACATTCGGAAACGGTCTTTGAAAAATATTTATATCTTTTGGGATAATTTCGGATGTCCGCTGGTAATTACCGCTTTTCAAATCACTGCGTAAAACGAATAAAAATTGACATTTTAAATTTCGACGACGAACGATTCAAAAATACAGTAAATTTGTGTCATGCGACTTGGAAGTCGAGCGTGACTTGTAGGCGTATACGACGAAGCTTTGTCACACTAGCGATTCAAAAATAAAGCCCCTGTGTATTTTTTTTCTGGATATTTTACAATTACAGATTTTGTTATGTCTACAGATTTATTATAATATATATGTAGGTATAGATATATAAGATGGTTGCCTAATCAAATCTGGCCGCAGATAAGGGTTGCTGGCTGTTAAAGATAATAAATATTTGACTTTGACTATGAGGTTTTTTTGTTAAAAATTATTATTATTTTTTAATTTTTATAAAAATAAATTACTGCATTTTTCAAACAATTTAACAATACATTGTACACCATATCACTTCACTACATAGTATGAAACAAAGTCGCTTTCTCTGTCCCTATATCCCTACGTATATGCTTAAATCTTTAAAACTACGCAACGGATTTTGATGCGGTTTTTTTTAATAGATTGAGTGATTCAAGAGGAAGGTGTATAAATGTATAATACATGCATAATATAGCCGTGCGAAGCCGGGGCGGGTCGCTAGTAAGCAATAAATGTTCTACTTAAATTATTTTATAATTTACTTACTTCGTTTTCGTCCTTGTTTGGAAATATCACTATTTACTGTGAACACAAAAACGTGCGAACATTGACAAGCACACACACAAAGCTCGGAGAACACTATGACTAAGCTATGATCTCCATCCGTTTAAATATGGTTTATAAAAACCAAGCGTCTGAATCACGGGTCTTTGATAACAGGAACTATCTAAGTACCAAGAGTCCTAACCCTGGAGTTATTTGTAAACTTTTTACATGGCAACTCTATACGAACGCCAACGTCATTCAAGATGGCGGTTGTCGTTTGGTTTAAGATCCATAAAAGGGTAGGTACATTACGACAATATTTTTTGATACTTTATTCGAGTAGGTGCGACCTACGTGCGTTATTTTTGTAACCTAAAAATTATTATTAAAATTACATATTCATTCACAATATAACACCCACATTATTATATAGGGATACTAGCTATTGCCCGCGACTTCGTCCGCGTAGAAGTAGAAAATGGCTCTAACAGAATTTTAATTGGTTTTTCATATTATGCTGTCGTTTCAAGCTCCACATCTTTTCTCTAGAACTCAAAAATATATCTTTCATGGCAGCGTTCGTAAGAAACGCTTTCATTCGACCGTTTTTTCTCCAAATCACTTTGCAAAACGGACTATCACGTAAAAGCCTTTTTATTTTTCGGTTTTTTATATATCCTATGACACTCAGCAATAATGTGGCTTTCTATTGGTGAAAGAATTTTTTAAATCGGTTCAGAAGATCCCGAGATTACCCCTTACAATTTAACAAATATACAAACCAGGGACTTAAATACCGGTAAAATACAGTAACGTTATCTGTGGAATTGCAAGATAACGTTATTTGTGAGAGAAACGATATAACAAAACGATATTATTCAAAGCTTTGAATATGTATAACGTTATAATAACGTTACGTTATATTGTCAATTTAACGTTATTAAAAATATTGTTATTCATATAATAATGTTATAATTATTGTTTTTATGCTATCTCTTTTACTCAAAGTAATGTTTACTTTTTCTTCGTGTGAACTATCGAACGCAGTGCTCTCTCTGGCTACGTAAGGGTGCAATCTATAGGTACATGTACGTACTATGTAATAGTATAAATGGGAAAGATTAGATTTTTGTTTGTTTGTTTGTTTGTATTGAATTTGCTTCAAAACCACTGGACCGATCTGAATAATTCTTCTAGTGTTGGATATCTCAAATATCGAAGAAGGCTAAAGGTTACATAACGTCCTGAAATTTACTATTACTTTGGTGTTAGATATATGTTTAGTAGGAATAGGTAAAATTTCCGAAACACATTTTTTTATCATAGTGAATCTACGATTAAAAGTAAAATAAACCAATCAATAATGTAGCGATAAATTTTCACAGTGCAAGTAGTATATACCTAATACCTACCAACCACCTCTTCTGCGGCCAAGCAACGTTGCCGCTGCGTTCGAAACCGTGCGCGAGCGGTAGTACCTACCAGGTACCACCGCTCGCGCGCACACGGCGGCAACGTTGCACGCGTGCGCTGCCGCACAGTGGCTCGAAACGGCAAATGATGGACATAGGGCTGTTTTTGATGCAGATCGTAAGCCGTCAAAATATGAAAAAAATGTATGAAACGTCACATGTTTTGGTCTCTAGGTTACAAACCAGAGCAGCTTACGCACTCTAACTTTTAGGCATGTTAGTTCAACTCATATCTCTCATTTGACACCACAAACAGCTTGCTATATCGATGACTTTGGAAAATAGAAGCCATTGAAAATACTCTATTTTCAATTGAATTTTTTATGACCTAATCTTTAACTATCGTGGTTTTTTTTTACTAATCGCTAGAGCTTCTTTATAAAAACATAAAATATTTTATAAAAACATTCAAAACATTAATATTTTCCGAGAAAATCGGCATTATTTAAAAAAGTACTAGAAATTTTGGCCTTTAGCATCAAAACCAAAGTCGATAACTTTCATCACTGAGGCGTGTTAGTTCAACTCTTTACCTTTAATAAGGCACCACAAACCACACAAACAGCTTGATCCATTTGCGACTTGCGGAGCATTTAATTTTTTAGAGTAAAAAAATTATGAGCAATCTTTAATATTTTTTTTATTGCTGCCTATCGCAAGGACTCTTCGGAGAAACATAAAAGATTCTATAAAAAAATTGAAAACATTCATATTTTCTAAGGAAATCGGCATTATTGTAAAAAAATAAATATTAATAAGCCGATTTTCTTAGAAAATATTAGTTTTTTTTAGAAAATACTACACATTACTACCTACTTACTATCTACTTCTTTCTTAACTTACCTTTAAATCTTTTTCGCAAACTAAACATTTTAAGGTCTTATTATTATCCTCAAGATTGAAATATCTGTAACTTTGTTGATTTTTTTTCGACCCATTTCGCTTTTACCAACTGATGCGCAAATTCCGCCGCGCGTGGCGCGGATTTGTAAAATGAATAAGTTTGGCAACGTCGCGTATTTATCGTTATAATAACGTTATTTTTGCAGTTAAAATTTCGTTCTGTTACTCGTAAAACGTTATACAAAAGATCGATAACGAAATGTTTGCTGAGATACCGATACTATTATAACGTTTTTATAACGTTAAACATTCTGTTATGGATAACGTTTTAAGTCCCTGATACAAACACACAAACTTTACTTCTTTATAATATTAGTATAGTATAGATAATGTAGTACAAATTAGTTGACCAATTGTAATCATAAACATTTTTTCTTTAAAAACCTTAAAGGCACACACCTTTTAGTTGTCCTTTGTAGGTGAAATCCTACATTTTTGGTATAATTAACAACGAAAATTGCTTGTCTTTTCCTGACTAAAGTCGAAAAAATGTTTAACAAAAATCTTAATTTTATACCAAATTTTTAGCTTTTTTTTTGGCCTGTATCCTATTTAGTATTTAAAATTCCAACAACAAATATTTGGTCCGAGGATAAGGTAAAATTGTGCTACAAATGCCTTCACAGGTGCCTTTTACATTAATTAATTTAATTAGATTTAAATAAAACATACCAAAGATATGTAATTAAATAAAATTTATTTACGTAGATAATAAAGGATTACATTTTAGGATTACAATAAAAAAATATAAAATCATAAAATTAATTATTATTAAACTTACATTATTTTTCCGAGTTTTAAAAAACCCATTAATCATCTACTTCCTATAGATAAATGAAAAACATAGAACCTACTCAGTGGCGTAGCGTGGGGCGGAGTTAAATGTGCCGCTCCGTTGACGTCATAAAAATTATAATGTTGACAATTTTCCGCCCTTTTGACGTCATAAAAATAAAAATGTTGGCAGTTTGCCGCCTTCCTAATAATTGCGCCCAGGGCGGTCCCCCCTCTGCGCCCATCGCTACGCTACTTAACCTACTTAAATAGATAATATGAATTAAGTTATGTACTTAAGGCATACATTGCGGTTTTTCTTTGAAATCATTTTTTTACAAATAAGTAGGTAAATCACTACATAGTATAAAACAAAGTCGCTTTTTCTGTCCCTATTTCCCTTTGACCGCTTAGATCTTTAAAACTACGCAACGGATTTTGATGCGGTTTTTTTTAATAGATAGAGTGATTCAAGAGGTAGGTTTATATGTATAATACATGCATAATATAGCCGTGCGAAGCCGGAGCGGGTCGCTAGTAATACATAAACAATGCCGCTTTAGTATTTTACAACGACAAAAGAATATAGGGATTATACCTACACTAACATAAACAGGGGCCTTTAAGGTGGACGCACATTGATCAGAGCCGAAAGAATCGAATTTTTACCGTGCACGGGAAAAGGTTCCATAAATTAATAGATATAAGGTACCTACATTTATATTTCAGAGTCGGCCGCCTGGTCGACTCTGATGACGTCATTCGAATTGATGACAAAATTCGATTCTTTCGACTCTGATCAATCTGCGTTCACCTTTATTCACTACGCGCGCCCGACGACTTAAACTTTAGTGAATAGAGGCGCAGATTAAACAATAGTAAAAAATCTATGGTTCCACTAACAGAGGGCTTATTACATCTTATACTCTCAAACGCTACACCACAACGAACGATATGCGCCGAACTTCATACTGCAGTTTGAAATTGGAATTGGAACGATAGCAAACTGATATTCAAGGGAATAAACGAACAAAAAGTGGTTCTTTCACATCATGGTAGGTAACAAAATACGTAGTACTCATTAATTCCATGCAAAAATTAAAAGAGTTTAATTTTTACCATAAACATGGTAAAAATTAAACTCCATTGTCCAAATATCAAAGTGTCAATTTGATAAATTAATATCAACCGTGTGGTCATTGAAATATAATTTAATTTTAGATAAAACCATCTAAGAAGCTAGAATTTAGGTAAAAACGTTTAAGCCGCTTTAAGTAATTGTCTGAAATAAACCCTTTATAAAATAATTTCATTTTGTAAAGACGTAAAAGATGGTAGAGTAAAATATTGTCTATGTCCATTTCGTATAGTATTTTTCAGTCAGGCAGTATGAACATATAGAGTCTGGCTACCGAGTTTTGGCCCTGGAAAAGAGCGGCAAATTTAAAAAATAAAAGTATGGCAACATCCAAATTACTATGAAATAATTGTAATAAACCTATCTTGATACTTGATAATTAATTAATTATTAATATTAAATATTTCATGATTAAGTATTAACCTATTTATGTGGTAATTAAATAAGTATTATAATATAACTAATAATATAAATTCGAAAGTTCGTTTGTTCATTCGGCCTCGATTTCAACGAAACTTTGCATAGTGGTGGTTTATGTGTTATTTTCCAATAATAATGTACTCTGTGGGTTTTATACTGTAAATGAATCAAAATAAGACAATTAGGGATGCTGAGATTCTGGCAATCAAAATTATGTGACCTACTCAGAAACCGAATAAATAAGAAACACACCTTTTCAGATATTGACCTAAAATCTAAATTGACTTACTTCGTTTCTGACATCTCCCGCCTAAATGTAAAGATCATAAACGCAACCAAACGACAACCGCCATTTTGACTGACGTTGACGTTCGTATAGAGTTGCCATGTAAAAAGTTTGCAAATAACTCCAGCGCCAAGACTCGGAAGCCAGACTCTAGGCTAGGTGCATAACGTCCGGTGACAGTCCTTATACCTTTATTTGACAGCTAAGCGAGCTTGGTAATACGCCAGCAAGCCGGTTAATATTAGCATTTTTAGATTTATATAAACATGTCGGCTTCATACATACTATGCTCAATTTCTTAATCAGTTAAGATAAGACTAGTAGTTCGCCCCGAACTGAGACCTCACGAGTTTTTTTCAGCGATTATTATATTTCAGCGTAAAGTAGGTACTAAAATGTATAATATAACGACGAAAGACTCAAAATACGACAGGTCTATCTTATTTGAATGATAGGTGCCTAGTATCGCTAATATCTGACATTGGATGATTTAGAGAATCCAAACACGACAGGCATAACTTGTTGTTGTTGTTGTTAACTTGTTGTTGTTGTTGTTAAGTTCTAAAAGCATAGATCCAGCTCAATCATCACATCACCCGTTAAATTTGGATTAAGAATATTGTAAATAGTAAGCGTGTTACATTGTGTTGTGATGCTACACCTTCATTATTTTTCTTTTGCAATCACAATGTAACACGCTTACTATTTACAATATTATTAAATTTTATTTTCTATTTTTTAGTTGGTTTTTTTTTATTAAAGCGGATTTTTTAGTTTTTCTAAACTATCAATTTATTTTATACTTTTTGGTCTTTGATAACGAAATATGTTAGATCAAACCCATTGGCCCAATGGTTACCATTGAAAGACAAACTAATCGTCAAGACGATTCTAACGAGCCCAAACTCGATGGGGTTGTGTCGTTTCATTGTGAAGTTCCTATGACAACCTTTCAGTTCCATCATCAGACCCTGGTTACTATTGAAAGACAAACTACTCGTCAAGACAATTCTAACGAGCCCAAACTCGATGGGGTTGGGTCGTTTCATTGCGAAGTTACTATGACCACCTTCCAGTTCCATCATCAGACCCTGGTTACCATTGAAAGACAAAGCAAGTACTCGTCAAGACGATTCTAACGAACCCAACCTCGATGGGGTTATGTCGTTTCATTGCGAAGTTCCTATGACCACCTTCCAGTTCCATCATCAGACCCTGGTTACCATTGAAAGACAAAGCAAGTCCTCGTCAAGACGATTCTTGACGAGTAGTTTGAATGAATGAACTATGAAGTATGGCTAATGAGATAATTCCTGCAGATTCTTTCCAGCTCTATCATCAGAGCAGTTCCATGGTACCATATTATTGTCACCGAAGTTACGCCCTTTCATTTGATACCCCACTCGGGTATATTTGCCCTATAGTTTGTGTGCCAAAGAGGTAGATCCCCTTTTGAACCCCTGTCTCCGTATTAATATTATATTTTTTTTATTTACAAGGAAAAGTTTTTTAGACTGTTTTTACTTTTTTCTGAAGAATATATACATGACATGTTATTATTATGCAATTTAACCAAACTTAAATTTTTTCGTCCAGAAATCGAATGTGCAAATATCCAGAAATTTCAAAAATATTATTGTGCAGCACAGTAACTATATAGATATTCTGTGGCGGAGTATCGCGTGTATTTTGTCTTACTCGACAAAAACTTGTTCCCCCTTATTCCAAAACGAAGTTTAAGGATAGTCCGAGATGTGGATTTAAACCTTAGATTTAGATACAGATTTACTCGTGAACTATAGTTTAAACACTATCCCTATAGATTATATAGGGAACTATAGTCTAAACACTATCCATAAAGATTATATAGGGATAGTGCTTAGACTATAGTTCACGAGTAAATCTGTGTCTAAATTTAAGGTTTAAATCCACATCTCGGACTATCCTTAAACCTCGTTTTGGAATAAGGGGGGTTCAGTTTAAATAATGGTCGTAGCACTTCGCGTTTAAGGAAAAAATAATCATAAATATAATCATGCTCAAAAATATTTTTGTATACGAAAAACATACAATTTGTGCGCTCTAAAAAAACTTTTCCTATATGTATTTAATTTTTATTTAAATATTTTACGCGTTGCTATTGCTTTATGTAGCTGTACAGTTTATTTTTCAAATTAAGAAAGTGGTGAAATAAAGATTTTTTTGTTTTAAAATCATATTTTTTCATTCTATAGACTCTTCAGTCAATATTAAACAATGTGTTCATAAATATTAACCTTAGACCAGGAATGTACAATTTATATGCTGTTTTATAAAATGTCTCTTAAAAGCCAGAATAGATATTTACTATGTAAAATTTAGATTTATCCGTGAATAGAGAACATTTAAACAAACTTTTGCGTTTATAATATTAGTAAGGATTACATATACTATTTTACAGGCTTATATTCATACTTATAAGTAGGTACTTATTTAGGCTTCTATCGAAATTGCTTTCAACGATAAGGCTGCCCATTTGTGCAACATAAACTTTCTAGCTATTATTTTACTTTGTGTTCTATGTTCCTTACTGTGTTGTACAAGTAAAGTTATTTAGCTATACTTAAGAAGTCATCTTGTATGACTGTGGTATGACGTCTGCGGTAAATGGGAAGGGTATGCGCAGAATTCTATATTTATATGAAAATTGAGTTCTGAGCATACCCCTTCTATTTTCCATCAGAGCTCATCATTCGCTACACGGGGTATTCCTACAATGTGTTTTGTAATTCCAAGAAAAAGCTGATTTTCGAGTAGGTACACTTAACTTAGAATTTCTAAAAAAAAAAGTTTCTCGAGCTTTACTTGAATAGCCGGAGGTGCTGGAAGAAAGTATATTGAAATGGGGTTCAACGTTGCTTCCGTTGTTCGCGATCGCGCTGCGTAAGGATATCGTGCTGCTTAAGCGTATAGCATGTGTCTATTTTGTGACCATACATTTTACAAAAACTGCATTTAGAACATACACTTGTCAGATGTCTGTATGAGCTACACTTTTTACATTGGTTTTCGATAAGTTTATCAAGTAGTCCTTCTACTTTATTCAAATTCTGACACGGTTTTAACTGCTGTTCTATAAACGGGTGGTTAATTGTTTGCTTTAAAACTTTACAGATATTTTCATCCGATAGATTATAACGCTTTCCCGTACTTACTTTTTCATTGAAAAAATCTTTCAAATCCTGATAACGACCTCTTTCTGTTGTTTCGTATTCAGTTAGAGCCGTTTTTGCCTCGTTATTTGACAAAGTCATTGCCATTTTTCTCCTTTTATCGTTATTATCTGGACTAATTACAGAGTTCGTTTGAGTAAGAACTCTTTTATTGTTTGCAACATCATTGCTAGTCTCAAATCTCGTTTGGAAAATATTATTGTTATGCCTAACTGGAATGGTCGCTGAGCTGGCCGTCTCTCTGGTTGTTTCCTGTAACTTTGTGTTACTTGATAAAGTATTTCCGTTATTGCGACTCCTTTCGCTTTTTTCCGATTCAGTTGGAGTCTCAGCCTCTGTTAGAATACCTTGCCTTGGTTGCTGAAGGGTGTTCATGGAATTCCAATGTTTTCTTTCAACTCCGATCATAGATATAGGTATACACCCACGATTGGAGTTGGAAGGTCTGTATCTTGATAATCCAGGTTTGTCGTAACTATCATCTGTCGATGGTCCGTCTATGATTACAATCTCTTTAATTTTTCCGTTATAATTATTAGTATCAGAATTAGTTTTAGTAACTCTGTTTTTTTCGGTTTGAGCATCGTTGCTGGGCTGTAATTCGGTTTCGGAAATAATATTATTATCCTTTTGTGCTCCTTCTGGAATATTTGCTGAGATTATTGCCGGCTCTTTTGTTTCCTCTGAATTTTGTTTGCTTGATGAAGTATTTTCTTGATCAGATTCTATATCAAGCCAATTTCTAATGTTTTTATATACCTTCTTCTTTATATACTCTATATCCTTCGGTTTTTCCATAGCCTTCTTTAGGTCACCCATTGCCTTCATTATTTCATTCCGCGTCGTACTTATTTCTTCTCGTAACTCTTTTATTTCATCCTTCATATCATTATGTTCAATGTTTGTTTTGTCGCCTTCCTTAAAAATATCATTGTTTTTCGAGATTCTAATTTTTAAGCTTGTTGGTTCTTTCTGAGTTCCGGAACTGTCACTCATGTTTCTGACAATCTGAAAAAAGAAACGACAAATTTTAACAAAAAATTCAAATTTTGACCCACATTACCTATACTGTATACTAATAAAGCACCTGCGGATGTTAAAAGGGCCACTTAAGGGTTTTTCAAAAACCTAATAATACAATAAAGCAAACATTTATCTACTGACCTATTTTAAGTAGTAGGTACCTAGTTTTCCCTATTATTACGAAATGTTTAGTTTTCAATTAAGGTGGTGACCCTTATTAGCCGCAGATACCTTATTACTATTGTCTCACATATACACATTTACAATTTTTAAAACCTAGTGAAAAATATGCTTTTTAGCCCTCCTGAATTTGTCTGAATGAATGCTAGGTTTCTAAATTGGACAGCCGTAATGTTAGGAAGATAATAGTTATTTATCCGTCGTTTAAAGTGGAATACGGAAACACGAACGTGGGTTTATCACACGAGGCGTAGGTACGTAGCCGAATGAGATAATACTATTATAACATGAGTGTTTTTAATAGCTAATTATTAATTAAAAATTAAAATTCATTTATTTCAGATAACTAGATCCATATTTAACATACATATTATGATTATATTTTGTTGCAAACTTTATCTACACCCTCGATATAAATCCTCTATAAAAATTTCAGGGGCCCTATTTTTGAATCGTTCGCCCCGCGTCGAGCGCTCGATTTCTACTGATATTCGTTCGACATCGGAAATTCGCTATTTTTTAATCGCTCCATCGTAATGAGTGGTCTCCACCACTCGTCGCCGACAGGCAAGTGGTAGAATAAACATCAAACAATCATAGTCAAACATTCGGAAACGGTCTTTGAAAAATATTTATATCTTTTGGGATAATTTCGGATGTCCGCTGGTAATTACCGCTTTTCAAATAACTGCGTAAAACAAATAAAAATTGACATTTTCAATTTCGACGACGAACGATTCAAAAATACAGTAAATTTGTGTCATGCGACTTGGAAGTCGAGCGTGACTTGTAGGCGTATACGACGAAGCTTTGTCACACGAGCGATTCAAAAATAGAGCCCCTGTAACCACGAGGAAATACCAATTCATCTATACTATATATAAAAATCAATTGCTGTTCCTTAGTCTCGCTAAAACTCGAGAATGGCTGAACCGATTTGGCTAATTTTGGTCTTGAATTATTTGTGGAAGTCCAGAGAAGGTTTAAACGGTCAGAAAGACCGGACTTACGCGGATGGGATTTACAACGAGAATTCTATTTGAAATTGTTCTTGTTTTCAAAATACCTGCACGCTGTGTGGTGAAACACAGGATCGTGATTCGAGAATGGTCTTTTTTAGGGTTCCATACCCAAAGGGTTAAAACGGGACTCTTTTATTAAGACTTCCCTGTCCGTCCGTACGTCTGTCACCAGTGTCCGGTCCATATCATGAACCGTGACAGGCTAGACAGTTGAAATTTTCACAGATTATGTATTTCTGTTGCCGCTATAACAAATACTAGAAACAGAATATAATGGTACCTACGGAACCGTTAGTGCGCGGGTCCGACTCGCACTTGGCCTGTTTGTTTTACTAAAATCGTCCTCCCTCAACAATTTGACTATGCCAGATTGGCGAGTTGACTTCTGACCCGAACGAAAGATTTTATCGAAGTATCTACCTACTTTTTGCATGTCCGCAATGAGTAACTTGTTGTGACATAATTAAAAAAATTGACATTTTTATTTTTGGTTAAGTAGGTATGTACCTAATAAGTGCGGGTAATAAGCGAATAATAAGTGCCACCAGAATTAAAAACAAAATATTTCGTAAAAATAGGGAAAACTACCTACCTATTTAAAAACAGACAATTAGATACATAAATATTCCTTTTGTAACCGTGGTACACCCAGTAGTACCACTAGTGGTACTACGGTTACTTTTTCATTACCGTGGTACCCCAGTAGTACCTCTGGTGGTACCACAGTTATAAAAAAATAACCGTAGTACCACAGGTGGTAAAGTAGTTTGCTTTATTATCAATCTGAAAAACCATTTAAGTATTTGTTTATGTTCTTGTTATTTTATGTTTTAAGTAAGAGATCCGGCTGCAGGATTACTACGCTCATCTGTTCTTTGCTTAAAACTAAATATTTATGTATATTTTTAATTAGGAGACTATATCTACAAGGTTGCCTATCAAAATTTGGCCGCCAATATTTTTATTAAATTATTTAAATTGATTTTTGGGAAAAAAAATCTATCACTTATTTTTTAAAATAAATATCGTTTAAATCATGGCAATTTATCTATGGATTCTAAAATTTATTAATAAAATAAAAAATTAAAGCATTTTTTTTCTATTTATTATCTTAATAATGGTTACCTAATCAAACATGGGTTGCTGGCTGTTAAAGTAAATATTTGACTTTGACTTTGAGGTTTTTTGTTAAAAATTATTTCTATTTTTTAATTTTTATAAAAATAAATTACTGCATTTTTAAAAAACTTAACAATTTACAATACTTGTACACAATATAAGCAATAAATGTTCTAATTATTAATTACATTATTTTATATTTACTTACTTTTTTATGTAGGTACTTGCAGTTTTCTTCCTTGTTTGGAAATATCACTATTTACAGCGAACACAAAAACGTGCGATGATTGACGAGCACACACACAAAGCTCAGAGAACACTATGACTAAGCTATGATCTCCATCCGTTTAAATATGTTTTAAAAAACCGTCTGAAACACGGGTGTTTGATAATGAGTACCAAGAGTCTTAACCCTAGAGTTATTTGTAAACTTTTAACGCTATACATAGTCTGAATTGATAACGGCTTCTATCTAAGTACCTAAGTGGCCAAACTTAGGTAGGTATTGACCGAGCCATACCAAGTCTTAACCCTAGAGTTATTTGTAAACTTTTAACGTGACAACTTTATAAATAGTTTGAATTGATAACGGCTACTATCTAAGTACCTAAAGTTGCCACTTAGGTAGGTATTGACCGAGCCTTAACGAGTCTTGACCCGGTGTTATTTGCAAACTTTTTACATGGCAACTCTATACGAACGCCTACGTCAGTCAAGATGGCGGCGGCGTTTGGTTGATATAAGGGTAGTAGGTACGAAAATATTTTTTGATACTTTATTCGAGTACCTACGTGCGTAATTTTTGTTTATTAGAAATTGTATTATTTTGATTCATATTCATTTACAGTATAACACTCACATAGTACCTAGGAAGGATAGTACGACAATATTTTTTGATACTTTATTCGAGTACCTACGTGCGTAATTTTTGTTTACTAAAATTTTATTATTTTGATTCATATTCATTTACAGTATAACACTCACATAGTACATTATTATTTAGGGAAAATAACAAATAAACCACCACTATGCAAAGTTTCGTTGTTGGTTAGCAGTTTGACCGTGAAATAGGAACAAATAAACATACGAACTTTCGAATTTATAATATTAGTTTTATTATAACATTGTATACTTACTACATAAACAGGTATAATTAATAATGAAATAATATTAATAAGTAATTAATTATCAAGTATCAAGATAGGTTACTCCAACTATTTCATAGTAATTTTGATGTTGCCATACTTTGTTTTTATAAATTTGCCGCTCTTTTCCAAGACTCTGTTGAAGTAGGTAATAATTAAGTGCTGATAACAGGTCCTTGTTTTCGTGACCTAATTGATGATGTCAACAGCGAAATACGACTATACATAGTAATAAATATGAATGGAAACAACCAGTAGCGTAGCGAGAGGGGAGCGGAGTGGCGGACCGCCACGGGCGCCACCATTTGGAGGGCGGCAAAATTGGGTCAGACAATTATTTTTTTAAGAAATTAGTTCTACCCCTATTTACCCATATTGAATGTCCCTTCATGTCCCCAAACAACGGGGAATACGCCACTGAAAACAACACAAAATAGATAAGTAAGTATATTATATTTATTTTGTGTTGTTTCCATTCATATTTTGCACTGAGAAAATCTCATCTGTATTAATGGTTACACATTTTATTTTATATTTTACTAGCGACCCGTCCCGGCTTCGCACGACTATATTATACATGTATTATACATATAAACCTTCCTCTTGAATCACTCTATCTAATAAAAAAACCTCATCAAAATTCGTTGCGTAGTTTTAAAGATTTAAGCATACATAGGGACAGAGAAAGTGACTTTGTTTTATACTATGTAGCGATAGTGATTTTTACATAGTTATAATGAACTTAGTTATTATTAACCTATCTTTAATATTTTATAAAGGAAAGCTTTTTTGTTTATAACGAATAGGCTCCGAAACTTCTGGACATATTTTGATAAAACTTGGTATGAATGAGGATACATTGATGAATTGGGAGTAATATAGGCTTTTTATGCCGATATTCCTACGGGATCGGGAGCTACGCGGGTGAAACTGTAGAGAGCTGCTAGTTTTATTAATTTTCTCAAAACATTTTACGTAGGCAGCTTCTCAATTTAGTGTAGGAGTGGTCTCTTTGTTTAAAAAACTAATTTCCCAAATTGGTCCTGGCGTTTTCGAGTAATCGGCGAACATACATAAAAAAAATTCGCGACGAATTGAGAACCTCCTCCTTTTTTGAAGTCGGTTAAGGTGAAAGGGTACCTGCGCTCGCTCCATACAAACGTAGTCGACTGTTTCCTCTGGATAATTTTTCTTTTCTCCCTGGATAATGACACTAGTACAAATATATTTGTGCCATAAAACCTATAACTGCCATGACTATGCCCCTATGTTTTGTTTTTTTTTTTCATTTACTAATACTAATTATCATAGAAATTAAAATTTAAAAAATTTGCTCTAGTGTCATTATCCAGAGAGAAAACAGTCGACTACGTTTGTAATAGTTTGTATGGAGAAAGCCTCCGGTACCCTTTCCTCTTATGAGGGTAGGTAGGTAAATCTTATTGCATATAATTCAAAAACATTGGTAACAAATTTTAACAATATATTTTTCGTTTAATAAATAATATGTGCGTAAAACTAAGCTCATAATGTGTTCCGTCGATAAATTATATATTTTCTATACATAACAAAGTAACTTAAGAATCTTAAGATTTTCAAAGCATCATGCAACAATCATACAATTTAAAAAATATCTGGCCCTGTTCTGGCATATTAACTTATTATAATTACATAACAGAATTTCTAAGGCCACACGTCGTTCCTAAGCAAAACTTTATTTAAGGAATGCTTTGTTTCGTTCTTGCGAGTGACATTGCTTAACTAAATATTCACTTAGGAACTAAGTAAGTATATCAAAATCTGCCGTATTTCAACGAGAAATACGTCACATTTAACATATGGCAAGCAATTACGTGAAGTTATTACTTAATTACATTAAATAATTACCTAATTACATGAAATAATTGCTTAATTACATGAAGTAATTGGTTAATTCCATGAAGAATTGCTTAATTACATGAAGTAATTGTTAATTACATGAAGTAATTGCCAAAGCAATCCAGACCTAATCTGCTTGCAGTACGATCTATCTAATGGCGTGGCTGCACCTCGAGATGCGGTAGCGGCACCCCGGTGTGTATGCCCCGGATGTAGGGCTCCAGGTTGTCGTAGTAGATGTCGAAATAATTGCTTAATTACAGGAAATAATTGCTTAATTACAGGGAATAATTGCTTAATTACAGGAAATAATTGCTTAATTACACGAAGTAATTGCTGAATTACATGAAATAATCGCATAATTACATGCAATTGCTTAAAAAGGTTCCAATGTAATTTCTAATATTATACTTTCAACGGAACACGCCAAAGCAATCCAGACCTAATCTCCTCGCAATACGATCTATCTAATGGCGTGGCCGCACCTCGAGATGCTGTAGCGGCACCCCGGGGTGTATGCCCCGGATGTAGGGCTCCAGGTTGTCGTAGTAGATGTCGCCAGTGAGCTCCTCGATACCGATTTCCGGTTCCGCCTTCGCTTGTTTCGTTGCTTCGTCTACCTCTTTGCGGACAGCGGCGTCGATCTCCTGGAATTTTAGATTTAAGGTATTTTACAAAAATATAATATTACTAGCTGTTGCCCGCGACTTCGTCCGCGATGTGGTTTTAGTTTATTTAGAATACCTAGCATTTTCCCGCAAAGATACTTTTTATCGTTCGGTGTAAGTTACAATTATTATAAAATGAGATTTTTTGTTTGTAACGAATAGGCTCTGCAACTACTAGAGCGATTTAGATGAAACTTGGTATGAGAATCTAGCACCCATAACACAACCTTAGTTGCTTAGCTTGGGGCTAAATGGCGCTGTGTTAAATGTTCTACAATATTAATTATTTACTTATCTATTTACAAACAAAAAGTATGTATGTATTCTATCCGTTATCTAGCACCCATAACACACGCCTAGTTGCTTAGCTTGGGGCTAGATGGCGCCGTGTAAAATGTTCTACAATATTTGACGACCCAGTATTTTATTATGTATTATGTATTTTAAGTATAAATTTACAAAAGAAAAAGTATATAAGTAGTATATCCGTTGTCTAGCACCCATAACACAAGCCTAGTTACTTAGCTAGATGGCGATGTGTGGAATGTCCTGCAATATTTATTATTTATTTATTGATGTTACCTTGAGTTGATCGGGTGTAGCCAGCTCGTTGGACAACAGCTTCTCCTTGAAGCTAGTGATGGGGTCCCTCGTCTGGCGCACCTCCTGCACCTCGTCCCTGGTGCGGTACGATGTGCCCGGGTCCGACATCGAGTGGCCCGAGTACCGGTACGTCTCCATTTCCATCACTAGAGGACCTGAACAATACGACATTAATGTATTTTACTTTATTTTTGTAGTGCATGGCCTAAACTGGGCTATCTGAAAATATTTTTGTAGGAAAAAGATATTCCCCCTTATTCCGAAACGAGGTTTAAGTATAGTCCGAGATGTGGATTTAAACCTTACATTTACACACAGATTTACTTGTGAACTATAGTCTATACACTATCCCTATAGATTATATAGGGAACTATAGTCTCAATACGTAGTGTTTAGACTTAGTTCACAAGTCGGACTATACTAAAACTTCGTTTTGGAATAAAACTTTAGTCTCTGTTCTTCCCTACTCATGTGCCAGTACCACCTCAAAGTGTTCTTAAGGTCAATTCCCTTAAATAAAATTGTTGAAAGTGTGCTTTTAATTGGCCTTAAGAGGAAAGGGTACCGGCGCTCTCTCCATAAAAACGTAGTCGACTGTTTCCTCCCTGGACACTATAGCAAAAAAAATTTTTCGTAGCATAAAACTTATAACTGCCATGGCTATGCCCCTATGTCTTATTTTTATACAGGAAAAGTATTTTTGTAGTGCACATTTTTTTTCTGCTGAATATATGTCAGCAGTGGAGTTACATTTACGCAAAAAAATAAATAAAAAAAAACCAAAACTTAATGTGAAAAACTTCCTTCAATTTCTAAATTATTGGGTATCTCAGTATTGATAGACACAGTGACGCGTAGGTACCTACCTTCATTTAGAGCGCGCTATTAAACTCGCTGGCGCTAGTATTGTGTCCATGGACTTCGTCGTTTTGTTAGAAACACTTAAATGGTTATACTCGTATAAAGCCGCCAAACGTGCCACAAAAAGAGCAGTAGCCAGAGCCAGACAGAACCACTTACAGTCACTGTACGATAAGTTGGAAACGTCTGAGGGGCAGAAGCTTATTTATAAGTTGGCACGTTCGAGGGTAAAAGCGGCGCAGGATATATCCAAGTGCCGCTGTGTAAAAGACCCCGATGGTAACCTGCTTTGCGAGGACCTCGCGGTGAAGGAGAGATGGCGCTCTTATTTCTACGAGCTGCTGAATAAGCAGTACAAAGAGGTGCAGCCGCCGGAACTCCCTCCGAATCAAGGACTTGTGCCACCGATTACACCTGACGAAGTCCGCAAGGCTCTTCGCCGCATGAAGAATCGGAAAGCTGTCGGAGCCGATGGAGTCCCTATCGAAGTGTGGAAGGCGATGGGTCCTCGTGGTGTGGGCATCTTGACCAACCTCTTTAACCGCATACTCGAGACCGGCGAGATCCCTGCCCAATGGAGATTGAGTGTTATTACCCCAGTTTTCAAGGGCAAGGGATCGGTGCAGGAGTGTGGCAGTTATCGAGGTATAAAGGTCATGTCCCACACCATGAAGCTCTACGAGCGGATAGTCGACTCTCGGATCCGACAGGAGTGCACTGTCTCTGGGTGTCAATATGGTTTCCGCCCCGGGCATGGCACCATGGACCCTGTTTTCGCCCTAAGGATCGTTATGGAGAAATACAGGACGAAGAATACGCCTCTGCATTTTCTATTCCCAGATTTGCAGAAGGCCTTCGACTGTGTTCCTCGCATGATGAACCGGCTAGTTACGTGGGGAACAAATGTCTTGCCATGGCGCCTCCGCCGGGCCGTGGCAGACTGGGTAGACCCAAGAAGTGCTGGCTTGACGTCGTAAAGGGTGATATGCGTGCAAATGGCCTTACTAACCAGGATGCCGAAGATCGTGCGAAGTGGAGGCGTAAAAGTAGGAAAGCGGACCCCGGGCTCCCGAGAGGGATGCAACCGGGAACATCGCTCGGATGACGACGGTTATAGCTCTGACAGTTTTTGAGTTAGCTCCAAAATAAAAAAACAGTATTTTTTATTTTAATGTGCTTAAAGCATACCGAAATTTGTGCACTACAAAAATACTTTTCCTGTATATAACTATCTGCGCCCCGCGCTTTCACCCGCGTAAGTCCTGATCCCGTGGGAATATCAGGATAAAAAGAAAAGGAATATCAGGGTCCAGTGGTTTTAGCGTGAAGGAGTAACAAACATACATAATACACACACACACAAACTTTCACATTTATAATATTAGTAGGATTTGTTTTTTAATTCTTACTTTCTATGATAATTAGAAAATGAAAAAAACCAAGACATAGGCATTTTATGCAACAAAAATATTTGTGCTAGTGTCATAATCCAGGGAGGAAACAGTCGACTACGTTTGTATGGAGAAGCGACCGGGTACCTTTCCTCTTAAACTGCTAAAACCAAAATTACAATGCAGAACTGGCTGCTGTTTTCGGACTTTGAGCTACATAAAAAAATGGAGGTAATGACGTATTTTTTGCCAAACTGCTGAGCACTTTGTCTCTCACCAGCACCAAGCTCTCATTTTTGCATAATATGTTACTGCATTCTGAAGGCCAATTCACGTAAATGAAATTGTTCAAATTACATGGCAATATCATTCCAATCGCATTTCGATTACAATAAATATTCTGACAATAAAAATAAATGACTTTGAGGGTATTTTGAGCTACTTTGAGGGTTTTTGTAATCGATTGTAATAAAAAATTATTTTAGCGCGGTACAAATATTTTTAAATGAGATAAAATCTCTGAACTTGCGACACCGTTACGAGACGCAGCTACAGTATGTGCATATAATATGCATGTTCATATATTTTGTAGTTGTTTAGTAAATAAGTTTATTTTTTTTTTAAGTTTTAATTTTTTTTTACGTTTTCACTTCTGTCGGCACTTACAGAGTGCAACCGTTTTTTTACCAATATGGCCGCCTACCTTTCCCGCTAGTGCAGTAGTCGATGGCGTATCTAGTGGCCTCCCTCGTGGCCAACACGTCCATACCGTCGACCCAGAGTCCGGGCACGTAGTCCCCACGGGAGAAGTACTCCGAGCTGGCAGACGACCGGTCCACACTCGTACCCATACCTGGTATAAAACATACATATGTTTCACTACGACGACCCAGTTGGCACAATGGTCACCATGCCGGACTGCCAAACACAGGGTCGCGGGTTCGATTCCCGCCTCAGGCAAGTATTTATGCTTAGATATTAGTCTGTGGTCTGGTTATTTCTATGTATTATAAGTATATATTTACAAAAGAAAAGTATATAAGTAGTATATCCGTTGTCTAGCATCCATAACACAAGTCTAGTTACTTAGCTTGGGGCTAGATGGCGATGTGTGAAATGTCCTGCAATATTTATTATTATTTATTATTTACTACATATTCATTGCATAACACACAGCCCAAACGGCTAAAACTTGTAACACAAATTATTATTGACAAAGAAGCCGCGATTTAAGGTGGTCGCACATTGATACGCGCCGAACGCATCGAATTTTTGCCGTCCACGGAAAAAGGTACCTTATAATAATAGAGATAAGGTATCTACATTTATATTTCCGATGACGTCATCAGAGTCGTCCGCATCGCTAGAGGCGGCCGACTCTGAAATAAATAAATGAATAAATGTACCTTATCTCTATTATTAGCGACCCGCCCCGGCTTCGCACGGCTATATTATGCATGTATTATACATATAAACCTTCCTCTTAAATCACTCTATCTATTAAATGAACCGCATCAAAATCCGTTCCGTAGTTTTAAAGATTTAAGCATAAAAAGGGATATAGGGACAGAGAAAGCGACTTTGTTTTATACTATATAGTGATTATAAGGTACCTTTTTCCGTAGACGGCAAAAATTCGATTCGTTCGGCGCGTATTAATGTGCGACCACCATTAAAAGGCAAACAAAAAATCTGATCTTTAATTTATTAAAATTTACAACAAGAATGTGGTAGACTAGACTCTTCTGCGACGCATAAAGTCGTAGGTTCGATTCCCACCAAACCGTAAAACAGATATTAGGTAGATGTATGGTCGGCAGCATAATTGTCGACCCACCGTAGAGTTCTTAAATTACTATTATAGAATATTTTCTTTTTTTAACATAAAAATTCATTAATTAAAAGACTTTAAAAACTTCAACTAAAGCAGGTGCCTAGAATCTAGCTTGTGATAAAAACATTCTTTTAACAGCCGTTTTGGAGCTCTACGGTGGGTCTCCAATTATGCAGCCGACCGTACAGTTATTTATTTCTCGTATTGGTGTTTGTGTAGGAATTAGAAGTATTATGTATTTACAGTTAAAAAAAAATTTAATATTCGAACATCATTGTTCGTTCATTCTTATGAATTTGGTAAAAAGTAACCGAATAAGTTGAATGAGTAAGTTCAACCAATAGGAGAGTAGGGAGTGACAGGTGTTGAGGAACTAGAATTGATTAGATTAAAGATAAAATGGCGAACGACGTGCCGGTCTAGTTTTTTGTAAAAAAATTACGAAGTGTTTCGAATAAACTTAAATGAATATAATCCGTGTTTTTACTGGGTCCCCTACATATAAGTCAATTGTCTGGCACCATATTTAGGCAGCCTAGTTACATACTTTGGGTAAAGATGGCGCTGTGTGCAGACTTAAGTAAAGAACGTACCATATCCATTGTTTTCACAGACAAAGACACATGGCAGGTCCCAAAGCTTGGCCATGTTGTACGCCTCGAACAGCTGGCCCTGGTTGGCCGCGCCGTCACCGTACAGCGTGAAGCAAACGCCACCGTCCGCGTTGTATTTGTGAGCGAACGCTATGCCCGCACCGAGGGGTGCCTGAAGATTATAAAAAATAAGATTATGTAACGGATTGTATCCGGCGTTACTTTTCAGAACTCCATATCTGTAATGGAAGTATTAAGTTAGGTAGGTGGTTAGGTATTTAGTTTTAGTTATTATTTTTATTCTATTTTATTTCTTAACTTTTAATTACTTATTATTTATTTTTAGAGTTTATGTATTTAATTGTTGTGATTGTATTGTACTGTGTGGGTTTATAATTACCTGAATAAAGATTTATTATATGTATATATTAATATTAAGCTTTTAGTTCCGAGCCTGGTGCTAAACCAAAAAATGCTATGTGCCTTAGTGACAAGTGGGCGGAAGGGCGGTGCACATGGCATTTTGTGTTTTGGCACTTTTCTATACATATAAAATGCTTTGTCCTCACTGACTGACTGACAGCGGTTTAGACTCTGATCAACGCAAAGCTTAAACCGTTGATCATAGAGTCCTGAAACTTGGAGGGTGTGTTCTTTGTATGACGAAGGCATCCGATAAGGATTTTGAAATACTCGTAACGCGGACGAAGTCGCGGGTATAATATTGTAAAGAGGTAAAGTTTGTGAGATTTTAGGGGATAATCTCTGAAAACAGTGGACAGATTTGGAAGGGAGATAGTTTGGGGGTTGTCATAGGGGGGCACGGGAATTAAACCATAAGGGGAATTAAACCATAAGGGGCGCAGCTATTATTACATATTTTTAGATCAAATATAGAGCGGTGTTGGCTTAGTGGTAGATACCTCGACTTTCATTCTGAAGGTCGTGGGTTCGAATTACTTCGAATCCAGGCCGGCTGTGCACCAATGTATTTTTCTTAAGAAAAATTTATGTGCGCTAATTGACATTGCTCTTACGGTGAAGGAAAACATCGTGATGAAACCCGCGGCTTAGTTGGCTCCACAAGTATTGACAAGTTCTGAGAGGGTAGTAGGTGGTGGGTAAGTCTACTCCATCTTCACGCAAAAAGGACCCAATTAAAAAGAGTCTAATCGCGGAAAACAGCCCGTATACAAGTACAAGTAGGTCAAATATTAACCTGAGCACCGACAATCCCATTACCACCGTAGAAGTGTCTCCCATACAGATGCATGGAGCCACCCTTGCCCCTGGAACAGCCCGTCCTACGTCCTGTCAGCTCGGAGAGGACCCCCAACACACTGACGCCCATGAGGTGCGTCCACCCGTGGCAGCGGTACGCCGTTATCACAGAGTCTACTTCGCGCATTGCGGCGCGCATACCTACCGCGACCGCTTCCTGACCTGGAAAAGGAAAAATACAAATTGTAACACTGTCCTTTTCCTGAACACGAAGTACAGTTGAAGATGTAGCTAAACCTGGCAAAGCACAATATATTCATATTCATTTATTCGTCCATAAACATAGGTAATTACAATGGTCTTACTAAATAAAATATGGTACAGCTATGTTTCGTCTATTGACATGTGAACGTTAAGCCTAGTTTAGACGCTGCGAGCTGCTGACCAGACAGTAGACAGCTACTCGGCTTGTCTACTCGTACGTCAGTAGCTCGGCTCGCCTTTACAGTCTACACGACACTCTGCTGTCCATTCTCAAATAAACACTGTACGTAGGCGCAGCACAAAAGACTGGTTCCGCTCAAGACGACTGTCCCGCTCGCGCTGGCGAGCTACTGCTGAACGCGTCTATACAATGCGAGCGACGTCCGAGCTGAGTCATGTACGAGTTGCTCGCGGGCGAGCATGTGAAAACAAAAAATGTTGAAGTAACTCAGATGCGAGCTACTGTCCAACTCGCACGTGCGAGTTACTCGTAAGTGACGTCCAAACAGTGCGAGTTACTGCAGTGCAGCTACTCGGCAGGCTGACCAGGACAACTACGGGTTGTCATAAGAGTGCCTTCATGTCGTCTTCCAATGGGGTATGCTTTAAAATAATGTGGGTTGTATCTAACAAAATTTACTAATATCTCACTTATGGACATAGATGGTAGAGTAAGAATAGAGGAGAGTGGGGTAGGATAGATGGCAATACCAGGGCTAAGCCGTCACGAAGTTTTACTACCGACTTCTAACTAAAGCAACTTGCAATATGAACTTATTATATGTGAAACCGTACATTTCAGAAATAAAACATTGTTCCTGGAAAAGCTGTTTAAATTTAATTTGCCCCTGGGATGCAACAAAATACATTTATTTAAACAATATTTAACTTAGGATTAATCTTTGCACAGACAAAGAACAATGTTATAAATTGTCTGGAGTAATCTTTTTAGCCGACTGCGCGACGCAAAATGGGGTAATGTGTATATCGGTCTATGTATGTTTGTTTTTAGTGTTAGACTGTTCATTTAGTGCAATTGAAATCCCTGTTTTAAACTTTTCTCTCGGCCACTTAAGTCACTGTGTTTTAAAACCAGTTACAAAAGAAGAAAATGTTCTCCTTTCACGTAACCAGTAATAAAATAACATCTTTTCGGCCGCCTTCGTAACTAAATTTTCTTAAGAAACGAAAATCGTCAAGAAAAATCCTGGCTCAAAATCGTCAAAATGAAGTAATTTATTGCATAACCAAATAACATTAATAAAAGGCGAATAATGTGTGTTTGTTACTTCTTCACTCAAAAACTATGTAACTGATTGAGATGAAACTTGGTATTTAGATAGCTGGAGTCCAGGAATGATACATAGTCTACTTTTTATTCCGATATTGCCATAGTTTCAGGAAATAAGCGGATAAAACAATGGGGCACAGGTAGTTAAATATAAGAATAGGAGATTGATTAAACAATAGATCATTTGACACAATGGTGAATTAGGTACTCGTACTTCTACCCGACGACGACCTAGTTCGCGCAATGGTCAGTATGCCGGACTGCTAAACAAAGGGTTGCGGATTCGAGTCCCGCCTCAGACAAGTATTTATGCTTAGATATTTGTCTGTGGTCTGGTTGTTTCTATGTATATTTACAAAAGAAAAGTATGTAGTATTTTCGTTGTCTAGCACCCATAATAACACAAGTCTAGTTACTTAGCTTCGGGCTAGATCGCGCTGTGTACTTTGTCCGGAAATATTTATTTTTTTACACCTTTAGGAGACTTGATTTTTAGGGTTCCATATCCAAACGGGACCCTATTAGTAAAACTTCACTGTCTGTCTGTCTCCAGGCTGTATCACATGAACCGTGATAGCTAGTTTTCAAAGTATGGTAAAGTAATATAAATAAACTATGAAATTCCATTTCAAAATATATCCCATTTTCATATACAAAAAAAACTCTTATTAGTCTAAAAATATTCCTTCAATTTGTAATACTTAGGTGCAAGGTGAAATGAATGTCAAGAAATAAGATCACTGAATGAATACAATTCTAACCTAGACATTTTTTTATTGAATGATATGATATGATATTCAGATAGTAATTTGTTTACATTGCGTGTGTGAGACATGTCTACCGTGATCTACTATGTAGGAGATAATTTCTAAGTAGATTGTGTGTCATTAGACGTCTGCATGTCATAATAGTCTGCGCGCGATTGGCGATTTCGTCGCTTTTCGTTTTCAAAGGGTAAAAACGGGACCGTATTACAAAGACTGTCTATCACCAGACTGTATCTCATGAACCATGATAGCTAGACAGTTGAAATTTAACAACAAATAATAAAAACTGAAAAAATAATTATCTAAGTAGGGCTACACTCCTTTGGCTAAGCGCATAGTTTGACTAAATACAACCAATGACAGAACGAGATTATGAAGAAACATATATTTTGACGAAATACTCCTTTGGCCAAACATGCACTTTGACCAAACACACCCTTGACCGGCCGGCCCAAACCCTCTTATACAACATGGTACGGAACTCTTGGTACGCCAGTCTACTTACATTGGGCCAGTTGGGACAACAGAGGGACTCTGCTAATGTTCCATTTATTATGATGTAATCACATCTTATCTTACATATTGGGGGCTGACAAATAGCCAGCAACACTTCGACCCCATGGGATCTTTTGTGTTTACGTTGATGTTTCTTACTCTTTAAAGAAGTGGTCGATTAACGCGGTGATCCCACTGAGAGGAAGAAACCTATATTCCTCCGGTTTGGGATACGCATTCCCAAGGAGGCTCATACGCTTCACTGCTAAGACGTCGCATTCACACAGTATGTACTCCATAGTTTCCCTGACATCACCGCAGGCTCTGCAGTCATTTTTTGAAGTTAACTTCATTTTTAAAAGCATGTCATTGGGTCCGTAATGTCCTGTCAAGGCACCAACCACAGCTCGTGCTTTGCTTATGTAATCACATACTCAACAGGTGTAAACTTGTGTTCTGAACACCAGTATTTACAATTATCAACAAATCTAGCATCTTCAATGAATAATAGAACTTCAATTTACCTGAATACAAATGGCAGAATCCTCTGATAATCTTTTCCTTATACAAGTTGCCAGCTGCCGTTTCGATTCGCCGCAGAATTGCGAGCTGTTCATACATTTTGATGGCATCTTCTGCTGATATTGTAGCCTTTAATGCTGGACCTTTCTCCAATTTGTGGAGTTTATATGGCTGGAAATATAATATTTTTACTCTTAATAGATTTAGTTACAAAAAAAATTTTTTTTCAATTGCTACAGTAAAATTCACAACATCATCATTCTTACCTATAGTATTATAAAGAGAAAAGATTTGGTTGTTTGTTTGTTTGAAATTGATATGCTCCGAAACTACTAGACCAATTTTGATGAAACTTGGTATGAGCATAGGTACAGTTCAGTAGAGTTCTAAAATTGATAAATTGACAAGTTAGAAGACTGTAAACTACAACTGAAGCAGGTGCAGAATCTTGCTTGTGTTAAAAACATTCTTATAACAGCCGTTTTGGAGCTCTACGGTGGGTCTGCAATTATGCAGCCAACCGTACATTAATATTTATTGAGAGTGACATACGCAACTTTTTAAACCGATATTCCTACGGGACCGGGAGATTTTTTATACTATATAGTGATAGTACCTGCCAAGGACAGATAGCTCTTAATTTATACAGTTAAATTAAGATAAATAGGTTCAAAAGAAATTAAATTATACTCTTATTCTTATCTAAGATTTCGATAGATTTTATTTATTTAGCCTTCAGCCCAGCTTATCTCTGTACGCTTCTCTGAAACGCGACAGCAAAACATACACTTGACATTTCAGAAGGTTAGGTTACATAATTCAATAAATTATCGAGAAAAACGTTTTCAGATCTTCGCTTCTAAACACATTTATTATTAGTTCAGTTACGGATAGTGCTCAGAATCTGATTTACAGTGAAACAAGTATGAAATCAGTCAACAAACCTTGATATCAAAGGTGGCTTCCGTCTTCGTACTGTATTTTGCATTCGATGTTGTTGCTGCCGGTGACGCCACTCTCTACGGAAATAAAATAACCATTTCACAATAAAGACGTAAAACACTCGTTTAGCGGTGTACTACACTGTATTCTTTCAATAGAGTAAAGGAAAATGTTTACACAAGATTTGAAACCATACCCACCGTAACTGTTTTCTGGCTAAAAAGTTTAGCGGCAGATGGAAGGATTTTACTCATTTTGGTTATAAATTTCTCTACGATGCCCAGATTTAATCAGTGACCCCTATATGGATCACTTTTATTTAATTTTCTATGAAAAAGAAATTCAATTCAAGGCGGCTCAAACTGACGTCGACACTCGGTCGCGTAGATAAGGATGTTGCCAATAGACTTAAGTGAAAAGAAACATTATATTTAGTTTTTGATCGATTTTAAGGATTATTTATGCATATAAATTACTTATTTTTTCACAACCGCGTACTTATTGAAAGTAAATTTTAAAATATGACAAGAATAATTTTGACTACATCAAAATCACCATGGAACACGGAAAATTGTTTAGAAAACAATAACTTCAGCACAAAACTTGTTATGTGCCATGATCCACAAAATAAACTTAAAATGTTGGAAAAATAGTTCTGGCAACACGTAAAGTGACAATAATGACATTGACATGACATTGAGAAAGACAGTGACAAACACTGACGTTAAATGCATTTTTCAACCAATGGCTTCGTATAACTTGCGCATATAGCCAGTGCCAAATTAGGTGCATGTCCAAAATGTCCATTGTCCAATTTATCCAAGTTGTTGACTCGAGTGGCTGGTGTCTTGGAAGCTTGGAACCTTAAATCATTTCTTCAAACCTCCTTGATTGGTAGTTACAATGATTTTTCCAATTTTCAAAATTACGCTATTAGCACAATTATTTCGCTACATCTATGTTTCGCTATTAGTAATTTTGGACATTTTAAGTAAACGTATTGGCAACACTTTCAGAAATCAAGAAAATGTCAAATTGTTTGTTGTGAGTGATGTGATGACGATGGAATATTGAGAAATTGAATGAATTTCTGAATGATTCATTAAATAATTCGAGTCGTTTCGGGTACCCCATATAAAACGTTAATGACGAAGTTATTTCGTCATTAGTTGTTCAATCGAATCACAAGATAGAAGTGCTAAAAGTTGAGAAAGAATCATGGAGTTTCCGCACATTGGAAAGAATTGCTCCTACAAATCATGCAACAAGCTGGGTAAGTACCTAACTGCATAAAACAAAAGATTCCTTGCCTTTTACGCATAAAGTTGTACTAAAACGTTTTGGTAAGATAACCTTAGAAAACCAATCATTTTCATCATTCTGAGGAAGGTTTAAAAACCTTGATGATATAGAAGAGGCACTATCATTACCTATTTCATCATTCTCTGGCCATGACATGAGTAAATCAAAAAAATTCACGAAGTTATTTCGTCATTAGTTGTTCAATCGGATCGTATCACAAGATAGAAGTGCTAAAAGTTGAGAAAGAATCATGGAGTTTCCGCACATTGGAAAGAATTGCTCCTACAAATCATGCAACAAGCTGGGTAAGTACCTAACTGCATAAAACAAAAGATTCCTTGCCTTTTACGCATAAAGTTGTACTAAAACGTTTTGGTAAGATAACCTTAGAAAACCAATCATTTTCATCATTCTGAGGAAGGTTTAAAAACCTTGATGATATAGAAGAGGCACTATCATTACCTATTTCATCATTCTCTGGCCATGACATGAGTAAATCAAAAAAATTCACGGAGTTATTTCATATTTTTAACCGACTTCAAAAAAGGAGGAGGTTCTCAATTCGTCTGTATGTTGTTGTTTTTTTTTTTTTTTTTGTGTGTATGTTACGCGATCATTCGAAGACGGCTTAACCGATTGAGATGATTCTTTTTGTGTTCGGAAGCTGACACCTCAGGGGTGGTCCCATAAAAATTTGGTGGAGATCTGATGAGAATCTTCGGAGTGATGAACAGAACTGCACCTCGAGAGTGCAGCAAATTGCTCAGTTTTCGATTTCCACCAGTACAATTGGCCCATAAACGAACAGTTACCGATAAATGGAATATCTGAAACCACCTTCTCATCAGAAAACTCTTCAATCGGTTACGATTACAGGTTACAATTTGAATAAAATATTCGCCTTTGCCTCGCAGGACTGGGTTTTAATTGAATTTTGATAGAGAACCCTATCCTAAACAGAGATCTGATAAGGATCTACGGAGTGATGAACAGATCTGCACATCGAGATTCAACAAATTGCTCAGTTTTCCATTTCCACTAATAGAAGTGGCCCATACACAAATAGGTACCGATGAATGGGGCATCTGAAAACACCTTCTTATCACCAAACTCTTCAATGGGTTACGATTAGGTACAGGTTGCAATTTGAAGAAACAGTCGCTTTCGCCTCATGGAGAAGAATTTCCAGTGACAGTGGCACTAAAAATGGTTAAATAAAAAAATAAATTAAAATTTTAAAAACCGACTTCAAAAAAACCTAAAAACAAAAATTAAAAAACCTGAAAAGAAAAACAAAAAATTGTAAAATAATCCATTTCGGGTTACTTACTTGGAAGTCGGACTGGGTGACACCATGTTTTCTTTATACCTCTCAACATTCAATCTAACCCAGTCCGACTTCCAAGTAAGTAACCCGAAATGGATTATTTTACAATTTTTTGTTTTTCTTTTCAGGTTTTTTAATTTTTGTTTTTAGGTTTTTTTGAAGTCGGTTTTTAAAATTTTAATTTATTTTTTTATTAGGAATATTTTTATTGAAAACTGTACAAATGTGTAAATTAATGTTTAGTTCTTTGTTTTATCACCTTTTAGCTTTGTCATTGTTTGTTTAAAAGAACAAAAAGAAATAGCTACAAGTACTTATACCTACCTCTGTGCTAATTTTTTTTTTATTTTTGCAGATTTCCTGCCTATGAAATGTGGAGCATGCAAAGGAGTATTCTGGTAAATTGTTTTATTTAAAATAGCAATTCAGTTCCAATAAATATAAACCAAAGGGACCAAAGGTCAAATTTTCGTCCTAGTTGTGCCCTACAGTTTACCCCGTGTAAAAATTAGCCTATAGATGTAAAACTCCTCATTCTGAACTACCCTCGTACAAATTTTCATTAAAAATGTTTGAGGTGTTTGACTGTAATGAAAAAAACTTTGGGGGGCGGCAGGTGAACACCCACCTGTGACGTAGAAGGTTGTAGGTTCAATTTCCACCTTAAACAAATATTTATTTATTTACAAAAGAAAAATTAAAGTATTCTACCCCCTGTCTGGCCGTCATTACACAAGCCTAGGGCTAGATGGCGCTGTCTAAAGTGTCCTACAATATTTATTACTAGCTGGGCTCGTCGGTTTCACCCGCGTAAGCCCCAATCCTGTGGGAATATCAAAATGAAAATTCCTCGATAAAAGGACTATCCAACACAAAAAGATTTTTTTAATTCGAACCAGTAATTCCTGAGATTAGCGCGTTCAAACAAACTCTTCAGTTTTATAATATTAGTATAGATTATTTCATTGATTAATATCTTTAACATTTTCCTATTTCACAGTTCTGAGCACTTTGCATACATAGAACATGAATGTCCCGCCCCCAACACTCGTGACGTCCAAGTGCCTGTGTGTCCGCTATGTGGGACAGTAGTGCCGGGCAAACGAGGCGAGCCACCAGACATGGCTGTAGGGGCACATATTGACAACCAGTGTACTTCAGACCCGGCTAGAGAAAGGCGAAACAAGGTGAATAATCTAATAAGTTATTTAAAATTAGCATCGCGGATTTAGCTGCGTAAGTCCCGGTCCCGTGGGAATATCGGGATAAAAAGTAGCCTATTTTACTCCCAATGAATCCCTCATATTGAATTTCATCAAAATCGGTCCAGTACTTTCGGAACCTATTCAATTCAAACATATTAAAATATTTACTAAAGGGAGTTTTATAGTAATCTAAGTTTTCGCAACTTGAAATTTGGTCTCAGGCAGACTGAGGTGATTAGTGTGCTAAAAATAATTAAAATGTTGTCAAACTACTGTGAATATGAGATCTGCAAAGTTTGCGAAAAGTCAGGTTTTTACAAAAAACAAAACAAAAGGGCGTTTTGTTACCCTAACCGAAATGACAAAAGTTACTCGTAATATAAAGTTCTGATAAATTGTTCCAGGTGTTCACCAACAGATGTGCGTTCAAAGGATGCAAGACGAAAGAGATGGTCCCACTGGTGTGCTCCGAATGTACGTTAAACTATTGTCTAAGGCACAGGCATGCGGTCGACCATGCCTGTGAGGGGAAACTTGCTGCGAAGAGGCGACAAGCTGCGTATGTTATCATTTTATACAACACCAAAGTGATTTCGGGATAAATTACTCATTTCGTGGCGTGATTTGCGAACACTCTTATCGGATCAGATGGTTGCGGGTTTGATTCCTTTCGGAAGGACTAGTGCTATACCAGCACAATAAGTTAATATACACCTACCTATAAACTGTGTAGTCATGTAAATTATGCCGAAGGTAGCCGCTACACGCCAAATGCCTAACGCCTATATAACTAAAATTGTGAATGCATGGAAAATTTATTATTTTTATCCAATTTTTAGGTGAGATATTCACCGACATTTCGGCTTTTGGCATAGTTATTAACTAAAATTATGAATGCATGGAAAATGGATTATTTTTATCCAATTTTTAGGTGAGATTTTTACCGACATTTGGCATTGGGCGCACTGTTGTTTTTTAAATCTCTTGTTGCACAATGGGAACTATAGCATAGAGGACACATACACGGGCGTATCGCCTGTATTCATAAACAGTAATTTAGTTGCTTTTGGATAAGTGAACGCACCATGCTAAATGCGGCACTATAATTGGTCAATCTTGTGCTGCTCTATTCACTCTAGTGAATCAGCGCCTTATTTGCGGCTCTATGCGTACGCGCGCACTATGCGATCTCATAGGGTTAATTGTAAATGATGTTAGACAAAGATAAAATATTCTGTCACACAATGTCCAAAAGTATCACATTCCGAAGAGAAGAGCCAATAAAGTTTTGAAAAGAGATTTTTGGATTAATATTTCGGTAGGCTTTGAAAGGAAATTTTGTCTTAAATTTTTACCGAAATGTCGGTGAAAATCTCACCTACAAATGGTATTGAAAATTTTGGTTAAAACATCAATATTTCATGCATTAACAATTTTAATAATAGGCGACGAACCCAAGGTCGTTTGCGTCACTAACCACAGCCTTAAATTAATTATGTCAGGTTGTCACGATAAAACATTGCAGTAGGTACATGTTGTCACGCAAAATGGGCTTTTAAAAAAACATACAAATTTCCCTAGAGCTACGAGTATGTAGTGACCTTTCATAAAAAGTTATTTTCCAATTTGTTAAACAGAATTTGTCGTGTACTTACAATATTGATTTTAATAAAATATACAAGGTTTTACTGTGTTAGTTTAAAATATATTGATTCGAAGAGATTCGACGATCTTGCGGGTTCGATTCCCCCCTCAAACAAATATTTATGTACCTACAGATATTTGTTTCTAGGTGTTTAATATATGAAGTATATATTTACAAATGAAAAATATATAAGTAAGTAATTTATCCATTGTCCGACTTCCATAACAGCCTATTTGCTTAATTTACGGCAAAATGGCGCTGTGTGGAATGTCCTGTAATATTTATTGTTTTCTTTTCAACAGCGAGGCTGCGATGGCTAGAATAAAAGCTGCGGAGAAACGAAACATAAAGAACACACCTCCCCCTCAACCAGTTACTGCTTTTACCGAAGTGCAGGGAAATATGGTATGTACAATATACGTTCAAAAGTACACTACCAGAGCGTAACCTTTGTAATCCAGCCTGCCTAGCATGAAAACCAAAACCGCCATGTTGAATTTTTATTATAAATTTCGATAAAAAATATGATAAAAATTCAACATGGCGGCTTTATCTATCATATTTTGAGAGTTGATGTAGTTATATCGCTTTATCGTGTCGTGTTTTCGTCTTCATGCTAGGCAGGCTGTGCGGTATTTAAAACACACACAGACGCATACCTACCTTACGTACTCGTACTTGTACGTACGGTCGGCTGCATAATTGCAGACCCACCGTAGAGCTCCAAAACGGCTGGCATAAGAATGTTTTCAACACAAGCAAGGTTCTAGACACCTGCTTTAGGTGAAGTTTAAAGTCTTCTAACTCATCAATTAATCAAACAAAAACATACATACATCCGAATTGAGAACCTCCTCCTTTTTTTGAAGTCGGTTAAAAATTATTAGAATGCAAACATTCCAATAATAGTAGTTTTCGAACTCTACCAAGGGCTGCAATTATGCAGCCGACTGTACATATTTAGAAGAGAAATAGACGCAACAAGAACAAGAGTATCTCGCACAAGAGCTATGAGTCGAAAAAATCGTATGAAAGGATTTTTAAAAATTAAACCTCAAAAAAAAAGGGCTAATATAGTTTGTAATTGTTTCAGGAAGGGGGGTAATTAATAATAACATTTTCAGTTTAATGTATTTTAAACAATTTTATTTTCTAATTTCAGACTGAAGACGAAGCCCTAGCTCACGCACTCGCAATATCAATGCAAGAGAACGCGAGCATGCAGGCCCGAGACACAATGTTCACACGCGCCTTGACGCGGCAACGTGTCGGCGGCGAACAGAACTCAAGGTGTAACATATCTTAGCATATTATGTAGGTAGGATTCGTTGACCAACACGGTTTCACGTGCTTTTTTAAGCTATACAATTTAATATCGCAGAATTTATATACCTTCTAAGTATGTACTAAGAGCTGTTACACACCGGCGGAATGGGTAGGGCATGGTAAAAAAAAAATTACGTGTTTGGAACGAAGTCCCTTTATCCCTTTTTTTCATTCATGTGTGGGAGATGAGTGCTAGGGCTTGAATATCGGTCCATTTTTCAATACCGGAATTCAGTTTCAATATTGATATATGCAGTTCCGGAATTCGATGCTTCCTTTACAAAATGCATAATATTTTTTGAATAACAGATGTTAACGAAATGAAGGGGTATTTTAGGTAGGTAATAAATCCATTGAAATAGCTGTTCTGAACTGTAATAGAACTTTGTTGGATGTGAACTTCTTACACGATTACAAATGTTAGAAATTGGTGAAAAGTCGCGTTCAGCCTCGACACTAGTAGGCGGTATTGTTTTTAGATACTTAAAGCTTTGTCCTCTATCGCCGCCTCCTTAGAAAACTGCCTTTTCGACTCTTAACAAACGATATCGAAATTCCGGTTTTGCTGTCACCAATTCCGGTATTACAAACTATACTGAAATTAGTCGGAATTCCGGAATTTTGTTAAAACCGGAATTCCGGAGCTCAAGCCCTAAGAGTGCGTTACGCCAGCAAAATGTTGTCGAATTTTGCAATTCTGTCTCGATAGAAAATTAGTGGACCAGCTTCTGTTAATGTTTCTGAATTTTCGTAATTTCTTTGACCGTAGTTTTCTCGTAATTTGCAAAGATTCTGCTGGGATAACGTTACGCCAGCCGGATGTTTTTCGATACAAAGGGTATTTTGATTTGCTTTTTTGGCTAAATAATTAGTGGGTCAGACGAGGTAAATGTTTTTGTAAAATTTGTATTTGTATCTGTAATATTCGTTTCTGTTCAAGTCGTATGCATTAATGTTAGATGGCGCCACAGGTTAAATTAAAACTCGTAAGCATTGTTTAGATTATAAGTTCAAACATAAACCCCCTTATTCCAAAACGAGGTTTAAGGATAGTCTGACATGTGGATTTAAACCTTAGATTTAGATACAGATTTACTCATCCTATACAGGGTTATTGGTAATTATACTAGCAAGCCGTAGAGGGTTACTTCTGTGCACTTAAACAAACAACTTTTGTTCTACGACTTTTAGAAATTCGAACATTTAACCTTAAAAAATTACTTAAACTTTAAGTTTTATCTACTGTTCTTAGTCCGAATGACCTTTGTTTTAAAAATTAGCTGTTTTTAGAATTTACATAACCTAAAAAATTTCAAAAAATGTTTGAATTTCCAAAAGTCATAGAACAAAAGTTGTTTGTTTTGGTGCACAGAAGTAACCCTCTACGGATTGCTAGTATAATTACCAATAACCCTGTATAATCCATAGGGATAGTGTTTAGACTATAGTTCACGAGTAAATTATATAGGGAACTATAGTCTAAACACTATCCCTATATAATCCATAGTGATAGTGTTTAGACTATAGTTCACGAGTAAATTATATAGGGAACTATAGTCTAAACACTATCCCTATATAATCCATAGGGATAGTGTTTAGACTATAGTTCACGAGTAAATTATATAGGCAACTATAGTCTAAACATTAACCCTATATAATCCATAGGGATAGTGTTTAGACTATAGTTCACGAGTAAATTATATAGGGAACTATAGTCTAAACACTATCCCTATATAATCCATAGGGATAGTGTTTAGACTATAGTTCACGAGTAAATTATATGGGGAACTATAGTCTAAACACTATCCCTATATAATCCATAGGGATAGTGTTTAGACTATAGTTCACGAGTAAATTATATAGGGAACTATAGTCTAAACACTATCCCTATATAATCCATAGGGATAGTGTTTAGACTATAGTTCACGAGTAAATTATATAGGGAACTAAAGTCTAAACACTATCCCTATATAATCCATAGGGATAGTGTTTAGACTATAGTTCACGAGTAAATTATATAGGCAACTATAGTCTAAACATTAACCCTATATAATCCATAGGGATAGTGTTTAGACTATAGTTCACGAGTAAATTATATAGGGAACTATAGTCTAAACACTATCCCTATATAATCCATAGGGATAGTGTTTAGACTATAGTTCACGAGTAAATTATATGGGGAACTATAGTCTAAACACTATCCCTATATAATCCATAGGGATAGTGTTTAGACTATAGTTCACGAGTAAATTATATAGGGAACTATAGTCTAAACACTATCCCTATATAATCCATAGGGATAGTGTTTAGACTATAGTTCACGAGTAAATTATATAGGGAACTATAGTCTAAACACTATCCCTATATAATCCATGGGGATAGTGTTTATATAGTTCACGAGTAAATCTGTGTCTAAATCTAAGGTTTAAATCCACATCTCGGACTATCCTTAAACCTCGTTTTGGAATAATTGGGAGATTGTTGTAATGCAAGAGCTTTTTGGATATCCAGTCCTTGGTTTTAATAGTAGGTACAAACCTCACTTTTTCTTACGGTTTTTCGTTTCACATTTTTTTCTTAACGCGTAACTTTTTTCTGGGCTAGCTCCCGCTAACCCGCGATAAGGAACTTCGTTCAAAAACAGTATACTGCCCAGAAGGCCAATTCTCGTAAATAAAATTGTTCAAATTACATTTCAATATAATATATTAATATATAAACTCAAACGGGGTTCTAAAGACCCTAACATAAACCTAGTTGCTTAGTTTGGGACAAGATGGCGTACAGAAGGCCAATTCTCGTAAATAATAATGTTTATATTGTCTAAATTAACTTTGAGGGTGTTTTGAGCTACTTTGAGGGTATTATTTGTGATCGAAAAGCAATCGAATATTATTCGATTGCATTTCGATCACAATCGAATATTATTCGATTGCATTTCGATCACAAATAATACCCTCAAAGTAGCTCAAAACACCCTCAAAGTTAATTTAGACAATATAAACAATATTATTTACGAGAATTGGCCTTCTGTACGCCATCTTGTCCCAAACTAAGCAACTAGGTTTATGTTAGGGTCTTTAGAACCCCGTTTGAG
This sequence comes from Idaea aversata, assembly GCA_907269075.1. Lineage (NCBI taxonomy): Eukaryota > Metazoa > Arthropoda > Insecta > Lepidoptera > Geometridae > Idaea > Idaea aversata. The sequence continues at coordinate 7,144,580 of OU026103.1, forward strand.
TTGAAAACATAATGATAGCTGTTTTCGATCTCTACGGATGGGCCTCCACTTTTGTGGCCGATTGTACCTATGCTAAGAACTAATTTTTAATTAAATAATTTTGATTACATACTACACTGTTACAAACTATACTGACTGTTTAATTAAAATATATTAATTAAGATTACATTCCAAAATTATAACCGAATGTAATATATAAATTAATTATTTATAATAATACTTACATTTTCTTTATTTTGGAAATACATACTTAATATACTTGTATACAGCGATACACCCAGACCAGAAACAAAAACTGTATATAAATATTTGTTTGCGGCGGGAATTGAACCAGGGGCTCTATTTTTGAATCGCTCGTGTGACATAGCTTCGTCGTATACGCCTACAAGTCATGCTCGACTTCCAAGTCGCATGACACCAATTTTCTGTATTTTTGATCGTTCGTCGTCTAAATTTGAAATGTCCATTTTTATTCGTTTTACGCAGATAATTAAGAAACCGGTAATTACCGACGCACGTCCTAAATAATCCCAAAAGATATACCTACTTAAATATTTTTTGAAAGATCCTTTCCGAATGTTTGACTTTGATTGTTTGACGTTTATTCTACCACTCGCCTGTCGGCGACGAGTGGTGGAGACCACTCGTTACGATCGAGCGATTCAAAAATAGCGAATTTCCGATGTCGAACGAATATCAGTAGAAATCGAGCGCTCGACGCGAGGCGAACGATTCAAAAATAGGGCTCCTGCAGCCTTCTGCTTCATAGGCGAGTGTTCGCCAGCCGCGCCACATACAATCACATTATACATTATTTTGATACTTGTAAATTTAATTTTATTCAAGTAGGTTAATTTTATACTTGGATAGATTTTTATTATAAGTTTTGTAATGATGTATATATTTTGTATTCAGTTTTTTTTTAATCGTATGCCTAGCATGAAGACCAAAACACGATACGATAAAGCGATATAACTAAATCAACTCTCAAAATATGATAGATAAAGCCGCCATGTTGAATTTTTATCATAATTTTATTTCTAATTAAAATTCAACATGGCGGCTTTATCTATCATATTTTGAGAGTTGATGTAGTTATATCGCTTTATCGTATCGTGTTTTGGTCTTCATGCTAGGCAGGCTGATAAAAATGTATATCTAAGGTAAATAAATGAACGGGGAAAAAATATAGACCAAGATCCCCTGGTCTGGCGGTCATCTTACTCTATTATAGTTGGAACTTGGAATTAAACTACTCACCTTTCGCACGACTGAGTAGATTTCTTAAACATTTATGAGGCGTATTTAGTATAATTTAGATTTTATAAGACAATTTTGTAATTATGGGCGATGGCTCAAATAACTTTCTATTCAATTCTAAAATAGCTTATTTTTTCAAGATTTATGACAATTTAAGGTTGATCGTTTCGTATCGCTAAGCAAAGTATTCCGCTAGATGGCGCTTGTTTTCCCGAAAGTATATTTTTATTTTATTTTGCTATAATTGACGTGGAATTAAAGTATTTGTATATATGTTGCCTGTTTTCTAGTTTGCTCTGAACATATTTCAAACATAATTTAATTTTTTGGAAGTCACATTTTAATGTATTTCCAGAGTACAATTTTTAACTCTTGTCACGATATAAATGACACGCACACATACAAAACAATAAACTGTAGCAACTACCCAACAAACAAACTAAACTTATAAAATTAAAATTATAAGGTCTAAACTTTTGTAGTAGTTTCATAAGCGCATTCATTATGTCAATGTACATTATAATGGTACATCATAAAAAGATTTGGCTAATATTGCCTTTATTCTTATAATTTGGCTGGGTATACGTTAATAAATCCAATAAATATGGCTACAATGAGGATTCAAAATGTATTCTTCTTATAGAGGCTAGTTACTCTACTTTTTAGCCGTATAATATTCAAAGTCATATAAATGTTTTTAATATGGGCAATTATTCTTATAAAAGTAATAAACAAAGTAACTATGATACTTTTTAACTTATAGGAGCATTTTATACAATGTTTATCCACCAAACGAATTATAGCATTTTATATGGCCTTAACAAGACTGAAAGCAATATATAGTCACCTATATATCAATTATAAAGTTATTATTCTCTTTGGTGACTTTTAAATGTTTTACATAACTAGATTTGCCATTTTTAATGTACAGCAGACGTGAATTAATTACGTAGTTTACTTTTAAAAATGAATTCAAAAGATTGGAAGAAATTTAAGAGGAGTGGTGGTTATAGAAGAAAAGTAAAAAAACTTTACAAAAACATGACTGCAAGCATTACACCCATCACTTCTACTCCTATAACGATACGAAATGGCCAAACTGATATCAACGAATCAATCGGTGGTTCCGTAGAAAATTATTTTATGGAACATAACAATGAACATGAATAATTTAATTGACGCTTTTGACTACCCTTTAAAGTCTTCATTACTTAATATTTATAAATGTGAAGATTATATTGCTAGTAAATAAAAAATATATATGAATTTTCATGTGATGCCATTAAATGTAAATTATTAAATGTAGAATATAATACGGTATTGTATTTTATACCATTAATCCATACTTTGTAAAATAAAACAACTAATTTGAAAATCACGTATTTTTTTATTCATTTTACTATCAAAACACGTTTGTTAACCTTAGTTAAGAAAGGATTTTAGTCATCATGCAGTCTTTTAAAATCAACTTAATAGTAAAACAATACTAACCTTAGCAGGATAGTAATTAGAATATGGTTTTACTTTTAGATTATGTAGTAGGAAAATAAATTAATCATCATCAAAAAAAAGTTGATTCAGTGTTTTCAACATAAAAAGCCCTCTGCTGATGTGTTGTCTCTCAGTCTATAATTAGTTACTCCATGATATCTGTGGACAATAAACAAAATGTATACTCACTATAATATAGTTAGGTAAGGGATTTTACTTGCGAGAAAGGAACCCTAACGATTCGTAAAATGGCGATAGCTAAAGCAAAAGTTTTTGCCATTACAAAGTTTTCACTCTTATATTCTCCTTGTAGACGATTTGTAAATTGCTTTTGATTTTATAATAGCATTGTTCAAAACATGACTATTTAATTAACCACATTGTTAACAAAAAACAGCTTATATTCGAGGGCGCGTTGATAATACAACACTCTACACACCCTATTTCATCACTCATTTAATTTCCTACACAGTTTTCACTATAAACAAGCACTGTTTAGTTAAAATAAATTAATTTTACTTACCGTTTTATTAAAACTGTTGCGAAAATGTAAACAAGAACCAAACAAAACACATCACAGAGTCATAAACACACGGTTATAAGGGCCAACGGCCTTAAAGAAGCCTTTGTTTTTCGGTTATGCGTTTAACTCCCTTGTTTCTGACCATAATAAAACTTGTATAAGGATGCAACACTCTTATAAACGCTTTAAATATGTCATTATAAGTTGAACTCCCTTGTTGCTTGCCATAATAGAGCACGTATAAGTAAAAACTGTTTACAATAAAGCAACTATAAGGGGTGTATAAAGATATTGTCCTTATAATTTGTGCCCAAACGCACCCTTATTAGTTATAATGCGGCTTCTATAAGAATATTATTTTTGGCGACATTAGCCACTATAAGAGGAATTTTTGTTTGTTGGGTATAGACTATATTTGACGTAGTCCTACAGATACCGATTGGTGTAGTCATTTAGAGCGGCGGGGTAGTGTTCTGAAGAGCCCCGGTTCAAATCTCGATACAAATATTTTTTTTTATGAAAATATATTTTTGAATAAATTTTCTAAAACAGGATCAATTTTATGGTAGGTACTGTTAGTAATCATTTTTTTTTAAACTAGGACGAATTCTGAACTATGCAAATTGTACTAGGTCTGAATGAAAAGAGAAAAATAAAGACAAAGTAATGTACAAAAAGGTTTATTTATTTAAAATTAGTTCTATCTTATCTTATATCGGGGGCTGACATAGCCAGCAACACTTCGACCCCTTGGGATCGATTAACGCAGCGATCCCACTAAGAGGAAAAATCCTATGTTCCTCCGGTTTGGGATATGCATTCCCAAGGAGGCCCATGGGTCTCCTTCGCTTCGCCACTAAGACGGCGCATTCACACAGGATGTGCTCCATAGTTTCTCTGACATCACCGCAGGTTCTGCAGTCAATATTAGAAGTTATCTTCATTTTTAAAAGCATGTCATTGGTTTTGTAAAGCCATGTCAAGGCACCAATCACAGCTCGTGCTTTGCTTTTTCCGTTGTTCAATATAAATTTAGAAGCCCCTCTGGTGCTGCTACTTATGAATTTCTTCGAATGTAGTAGCCCTTCACTGATTTCCCACTCTTGCGTGTGTTTCTTATCAACGTAATCCTTTACGGCCTTTGTGATTGTGCATGCTGGCAGGCCCGTACATGGTTCTGGTCCAAGCATAGCACTTGCCGATCCTGTTGGTACAGCTCATCAGCCTTCTCATTTCCTGCTATTCCTTCATGGCCTGGGACCCAGAGTAGTCGTAGTTTGTTCCTACGGCCCAACTTGTGTTTAATAATTCAATCACTTACAAGACACTAAAATTCTCTCAAGGTTTATTTTCAGTAGGTGCTCAGACGGATGACACTTTAAACACAATAGTAGGAATATAATAAATGATTATAATATTTTATTTTTGGTTTTTCTATTTATTGACTACTTGACATTTTTTTTTTTTTTTTTTTTTTTTTTTTTTTTTTTTTTTTTTTTTTTTTTTTTTTGCGTCAGGAAAATGCGCCCTTATGCATTTCCCGCCACTCCCGGGGGGGAGCAGTGGGGTATGTGGGGCTCCCTACTGGCCTAGATGGTGGGCGGCCAGAGGTTTACCCACTAAAAACCTGACGGTGTCCCTTCTCTCCACCATGAGCCGAGTGCAGAGGGATTCGCTTGCGCATGCTTAACCACATACACCCGGCGGCGGTTGGTCTCGACAGACCCCATTCGCTTATAAATCCCACTCACAAGAGGCGGCGCGGGACACGCCGCCGCCATCTCGGGCCCTTGAACTGGTGACGGACCCCCCCGAGTCCGTCACCACGAGCCACTTTAAGGAGGAAGATTGTCATTCCTGACTCTCCTCCTCCTGGGGCGCCGGGAGCGAGCGGGATCAGAAGAGGTGATCTCCCTTTCCCGCTCAGCTGCCTCCTTGGCCGACATAACGGCTTCGCAAAAAGCCCTCATTGCCTGCCATGACTCGTCGCTGTCGACCATTGCGCGAACGACAGCTGGCAACGACAAGTCACTCCCGACTTCCACAATGAGGGCACGCCGCTGTTCGTCCCAAGCTGGACAGATTGCCAGCGTATGTTGCGCCGAGTCACTGGGACTGGCACAATGGTGGCATCTCTCATCAGACTCCCGTTGGATTCGGCACAGGTATTTGCCAAAACACCCATGTCCTGACAAAACCTGCGTCAGCCGAAACGACAGGGCTCCGTGGTCTCTCTGCACCCATTCTCACTACTTGACATCTCTGTTGACTCTCCGTTACCTAGGTAACAAGCGCGCATCTAGTGCGAGGCAAATTATCGACTGGGTGTATGTTGCCAGTGTGTACAACAAACAGTACCAAAAAAACAACAAGACTGCTTGGTTTTTTTTCTCGCGAATTACTATACTTCATTTATATTTTATTATATTTTTATACTATTAATTAAATGCAAACAAGTAAAAATGTTTATTTATTTATTATATACGTAAAGTGATAATTTGATAAGTCTATCAAAATAATGTATAATTCAAGTATCAAAAGTGACGCGACAGTGCCAAAAGTTACATAAAATCTTGCAGGTGTAAGTCTGGCAGCACTGAGTTGAATATCATGCAATTGAAAATATTTTGATTTTTTATTAGACAGATTAGACGGAGAGGCAACGTCGCCCTTATCCAGCAAACTGTATCTGTCTCTGCTCTAGCGTAATTGCGTGTTCCTGCTTCCACACACAACGCGACAACGCGAACGTCGCGTGTTTCCACACATCTATGCGTCACTCACACACTGACCATACGTCAATATAACCGTGCACCACCACATACGTAAAATTGGTCTCTTTTTTCACGCTGAAACAGAGTACTTCCTGGATGTTAAACAGTGATATTTTTGGTCTGCCCCTACAATAGCTTAAATTAGGCCTACTTTAAGTCATAATAAGTTAAATATCTCAGTATAAAACGTAGGAATCTCTAAAACATTTAGTAGAGCTATATTTGCTTATAAGCATAGTTAGTTAGTAATAGTTGCAATTACTTTTGTCATCACGAAAGTTCGATGAGGTAGATAATTCAAGCTAGAAAAACGTATACTTACGGCATGAACGATTTCTTTTTAGTTTTAGAAAACAAAAAGATAATTATAATATCTTCTTTTTTCGATGACGAGTTCTTCAAAAAGGACTAAAACATCACCATTTTGGTAACGGATAAAAAAATTTAAAGTATGAAATCGACAAAGTTTGTAAAGGCTTTATGAGCTTAGAATTCAGCACCCTTTGCGTTCCCTAAAATTATAATAAAAAAACTGGTAAAGTGCGAATCAGGCTCGCGTACCGAGGGTTCCGTAAACACATTTATTTGTGCAAATGTTACCTTACTTCGCAGGGGTATAGTTGGGGCCAAGTGTTGGTGGAATAGGTTCCCTTTTACATTTTAATTTGAAAATGACATTCTAAGGAGTATTCAGGCAATCTATCGAGCTATTCGGGACTATTTAAGAAAAAAAAAGTCAAACTATGTGTAGTCCACTGAAGTTAATAATAATCACCAGGTAATAGCTATTATTATCACAGAACTATTTTTTTTTTAAATCACTTCTATTGAATTGTCAATTCTTACACTACATCCTTTGCTTTTTTCGATGACAGAAGTAATAAAAATAGTACATAATTTGGTACCTGATAGATTTTCACAAATTATGTTAAAAGTTGCAAGTGTTTAATTTATTGTTACCACTGTCATGCACCGAATTCACGTCTAATATATCTTGTTGTGTTCAATCATTGTAATTTTAAATGTTTACATTATTTTTGTGGTCAATTATGAATGTTATCAAGAAATAAAGCTCTTTGACAAATTATATCTTGTTTTATTTTATCGCCTTTTGCAAAAAAAAAAAACATTGTAACAGTAAAAAACTGGTTGCCTGTAAAGTCGGTATACGGGCGAAAGTTTTACGTGACAACAACTGTGCTCGAGTGGAAGGGACGCGTGCCTTTCACTTTTTATGTCTGTCTCTCTCGCTCTTAGGCGGGCTAACCATGCCCGAGTGGAAGGGACGCGTGCCTCTCACTCGCTCTCATTGTGAGCGCATAACGTCAGCGGAGCGTAACGCAGTTTCTTGAAGTGTCACCCGGCAAACCAATTTATAAAACGTTGTCACGTCAAAATATATTTATTCGTCACTGGTGACATAAAACAAATAAAATGATTATAGGTATAACAAGTAGATAATTATTTCTTTCCATCTTGGTCCCAAAACAATATTTTAAAATTAAAGTCTTAAATTAAAATATTAAAAAATAAATGACAGAATATTTAATTTTTGCAATACTTACACGAAATATAAAAATAAATGTTAACAAATATATTTATATTATATTGAATAATAGTTTCTAATTTAATGGAAAGAATAATAAAATATTATCTAATCTAAATAAATAAAAAATAAAATATTATAAAGCTGAAGAGTTTGTTTGTTTGAACGCGCTAATCTCAGGAACTACTGGTTCGAATTGAAAAATTCTTTTTGTGTTGGATAGTCCATTTATCGAGGAAGGCTATAGGCTACTTTTTATCCCGATATTCCAACGGGATCGAGAGTTACGCGGGTGAAACCGCGGGGCGCAGCTAGTAAAAAATAATTAGGGTGGCCAAAACGCTGGCTCCATAGCCTCTTTAGATGGCAATGCCGATCCTTTGGCCAAAGTAGCAGCCAACCCTTTGGTCACATGAAGCTAAATAATTAATAACTTTGGAATAAATTGCAAACATCTTTGGATTAAATATTTAACTTTGGTTTACACTGGTTCAGTTATTATTATGTACGTATTTTTAAAATACCTACTATAAGTAAATATAGTTTCATTAAAAACTGCCGCCATTTGGACTCTTATAAAAAAGAGAAGGTTCAAATTCAACAACCTTATTTTCAGACAACATTTCCTCTATCACTTAGGTATCTAAAGTGAGGTATTAATATTACCTATAGAAAATGTTTAACCACAACCTACTTATATCCATTATAATAATATGGTTTGAATAATAATATTTATATGATTTTTATGTGATGTAAATTAGGCGACAAAAGTGACCATTCACCGTAGAGCTCCAAAACTGCTCATCAGACCCTAGACATCGAATGATTTAGTGAAACACGATAATCAATTAAAATGATAAACCATTCCAATATATACTGACTTTTGTGATTTTATAAAAGCTGAAAATTACTCAGCGCCCAACACAGTTATGAACGATATGCAATTATGAAGTTCGTACCATTAGTGGCTTGGAGCAGGTGGCAAAGCCAAGAATCGAACCTGTTAATTTTGAACAATCACCTATATTTTAATTTTTTTATTGCAAAATTAACCGTTTCCATTTTTGGTATTGCTACCTAATAACTCCAAGCCACTATGATCTGAACTTCATATTTGGAAATCTATACTAGTTTGTTTGAACGCGCTAATCTCAGGAACTAGTGGTTTGAATTGAAAAATTATTTTTGTGTTGGATAGTCCATTTATCGAGGAAGGCTTAGGCTACTTTTTATTTTGATATTCCCACGGGATCGGGACTTACGCGGGTGAAACCGCGGGGCGCAGTCGTTCATAACTGCGTTGAGGGCATGCGCTGAGTAATTCTCACCTTTTATAAAATCACAAAGGCCTGCCGATAGGCGGGATCTTTGTCTAATAGTAACTATAGAACTCTACGGTGAATCTGCAATTCTATTACCGACTTTACTCACCCGATTTTTTTACCTTACAAATTACTCAACAGCGCTTTATTATGAAGTGTTCTAAACTTATGATTATCATTCAAGTATGTTGTGATGAATTCTGGTGGGTTCCTACTGAGGAATAACTCCATAGACATGTACCGGGCAGCTGTCAACCTCTTCCGTTCGGCGTTGGATCTGCAGAGGTTCTTGTGCGCGTGCGCAGCGAAGCTGGAAGCTTTCTTCTCTACTAGTTTGGCTGTTACCTTTTGATTTGGTTCGTCTTCTAGTTGTGCCTTAAAATAAGATATTAAACTTTAGGCGCGTTTGGTGCAATTCAAGTTGAATGAATGTCATTTATTTGCTCGAAATATGGTATAATAGATACCTATCACATAAATATATAGTTCGGAAAACTGAAAAGACAAGGATGGCAACACGTCAAAAGTCGCGGGAGTGAAAGAGCAGCAAATTTTTTTTCGTTTCGGTTGCCTTCCGACGGTTTGTGAATCAGGAGGCTGAACGAAAATTAGTATACAGGTTGGCGATTTAGATTTTTTTTTTTTCGTTGGGATTTTTAATATTTGGAGTACAAAAAAGGGACAAAAACTGCTGAAAATCTATTTGAAAGTCTTATAACTTACTGAGAATCTTATCCACTGCCATATTTGAGACCTTGAAATTTCAGCCGTGGCAGAATCCTCAACATTTCCGCTATAGAAAAAGTGTCCAATACCGGCCAACCAATAGTAAATAAACAGTATTGTAATAGCCACATTATGTCTTAAGCCTTGCAGGGTCACCCCACCAGTGGGTATCAATAATAGATCTTGTGGAGTTATATTAAAGTCGAATTGCCTTTGTATCTGGTTTGGAGTTGAGCCGTTTTTCTTCCAGAGCTGTAGATTGATAATTTTTCGGTTGAATGGTTTTAGGAAAAAGAAATAATTTATTTGTTGATCATTCTAGATTTAATTAGATACAATTAGTAAAGAAAAAGGTAATTTGTTTTTACTAAAACAAATAATTTGATGCTCTTTAGTTAATTAGGTAGAGTCAATAAAAAAGTTTTTAAGAAAAAAGGCTTGTGTTATGGTGACAGGACGACAGAATAAGTACTTAATTTTTGTAATTACTTATATTAACATACAAAAACACCCAGACAGGAAATAAATACCTGCAACTACATTTTTTTTGAGGTGGTAATTGAACCCGCAACTTTCTGCGTCGACGGAAGGTGTTCACCCGCCGCACCACAGAGGTCAAACTCAAACTCAATTTTTTTATTCATTTAGAATCATGTACAGTCACATTACCAATTAGCTGAACCCCACGTGACCTAAAGCTCACTAGATTTTTATTAGATTTATAAAAAACCAAATTAAAAATTATTATATTAATAAGTACAGAGTATATATACAAATAAAATTAAAAAAAAATTTAAACAAAATTACTAAGAATATGATACATAAAATGAAATAACTTACTTCGTTGACATAGGGCACAATACGAGTATCGTAAACCATAAACCCGTCGACGCCTCTTTCTATTTCCTTCAATTTGGCCTCCAATACTTTATTTATTATTACTTTTGATCTGAAATCGATATTAAAGATTTTTTAGTAGGTAATTAAAGTTTACAGAACTCTTCAGAAGAATAATTTCGTAATTAGGATATATTTCAACTACAAAAATAAATAAAATTATGGTTTACATGGCAATAAAATCACATTAACGGCTCCCTAACTCTCAACGGACCTCCTGTCGAGAACTATCTCAAGCTTATCGTCTCCCCTGGAGTAGGGGAGACGATAAGCGCTAATTTAAAATAAGATCGAAAGGACCTAGGGATGGATTTAAAGAAGTGGAGGCACCAATTTTAATATTAGTTTTTGGTTTCCACCCTAATTTTGATCTGTTTTAGGGTTCTGTACCTTAAAAGGTAAAAAAGGAATCCTTATAAGATACATAAACCAAAATAAAACAAATAAATATTGCAGGACATTCCACACCTCGCCATCTAGCCCCAAGCTAAGTAACTACACTTGTGTTACGGGTGCTAGACAACGGATATACTTTTCATTTGTAAATGGAGACCTGGATTAACATATAGGGTACTTTTTATCCCGATATTACCACGGGATCGAAACTTACGCGGGTGAAACCGCGGGGCAGGTCGCTAGTTTATAATATTAGTAGAATCTTACTCTTTATCAGTCCCATCTGATCCAGGTTTGATGACCAGTGCCGCCATGCCACCAGTAGCCGGAGCACCTCTAGCGTGGCACGTTGCCACCACAAGTCTCAAATAACTATCTAGAAATGTACGTTCCATGTTTACGTACTTGTTCCTATCTGGTAGTAGGTATTGTTTGCGATCACCTGGAAATGTCAACCAATAAATATTACGGTAAGAGTCATACATAAGTAAATGATCAGGTTTGCTACAATAATACTATCAACAAGTATTGGAGTTACGACTTTCTTCTAATAGACGTTACACACAAACCCAAAAAGTGTAATTATTATTTTCAACATGTTAGCTATGTCTTTAGTTGTGTGAGTGGTATAAGCCGCCACCCGCTACACCAACCGACGTGGGTTCGATTTACAGGTTACGTTGTTATAATGTTTAAATAGTGCTGCACAGGATTGTAAACGTTACGGTGGGCAGATATTTTTGACCGTGGATTATACAGTCGGAATACCAATTAGCTGAACCCCACGTGACTCACTCACTCGCACATCTGTAAAAATTTATTATTTACCTAATTTGTTATTTTAAGGGTTCCGTACCTCAAAAGGTAAAAAACGGAACCCTTATAAGATCACTTTCTTGTCTGTTTTTTATATTGTATTATTTAAAAAATAGAATCACGTAACATTACTTTACAACCTTACAAATGTGCGAGTGCAATCTGAGTGCGGGTCACGTGGGGTTCAGCTAATTAGTAACAACTACATTGTATGTATGTTGTTGTATGTGTGTGATGCTTACCAAACTTGGCAATAATAGAAGCGCAGTAGTCCCATATCCCACAGTTGAGACCGAGCGAGTGTTCTCTCAAAGCATACAATATCTCATCCAATTCAAATGTTGATACTATATTTTCAATTAGGACGCACGCCTGGAATATTATTTAGCAAGTACAAAAAGTAACATAAATTACCTAAAATAAAACATAAAAGTCGGCCAAGTGCGAGTCGGACTCGCGCACGATGGATTCCGTACCACGTTGTAGTGGGACCCCACTTTAATTTTACCTGTTTCTAGTATTTGTTGAGCGAAAACAGAAATACATCATCTGTGAAAATTTCAACTGCCTAGCTATCATGGTTAATAAGATACAGCCTGAAGGCAAATTCTTGTAATTTTGGTATTCTTGAGAATACCAAAAACTGAGTTTGAGGGTATTTTGAGGGTATTTTTTGAGGCTATGATAGTGAAAATCAACTGCTCAACACGTCTGAAGTCAACAAAGCCGCTGGTCATCACAACAATATTTGAAGTGTTAGCCTGGTGCAGGGGTCGGCAACCTTGAGTCCGAAGAGTCAAAAATTACAATTAAAAAAAAAATTAATGAGTATATATTTGCCAACAATGAATAGTTAGTAAGTATACTTGCATAAATAAAGTTTTTTGATGAAAAAACTAATCTATTTATATTCAATGCGAGTGTTAGCTTTTCAAGGGTTTAAAAAGTTTGGATTAATTTGGTTTATAACTTGTTGTTTAAGTTTCAAAAATGACTGACGACAGTGACGACGCGTTTCACGGTTTTTAGATGATTTTTTATAAAATACTAGCGACCCGCTCCGGCATCGCACGGCTATGCATTATACATATAAACCTTCCTCTTGAATCACTCTATCTATTCAAAAAAAAACGCATCAAATCCGTTGCGTAGTTTTAAAGATCTAAGCATACATAGGGACAGAGCAGACAGCGGGAAGCGACTTTGCTTTATACTATGTAATGATGAAGTAATATTTGCATATGGAAGAGCCACAGCTTTACACCCAAAGAGCCGCATGTGGCTCGCAAGCCACAGGTTGCTTGCCGACCCCTGCCCTAGTGGTAAATTACCTTTATACTACCCTGCGGAAGTCCCAACTCATTCTGCGTCCATATAAACACATCGTTCCATAGTTTAGCTTCGGTTGAGCCTTCTAACTTTGACAAATAGAAGTAAGGTCCACTGTTCGTATCGAATAACTTCTTACCGTTGTGGTACATTAGGATACTGAAATCGACTAGCGGTCCTATTGCTTCTTTGCCGTTTATCTAGATAATATACGAAATATTAAATATGGCTGAATTATAGGTTCACGCTGAAGGTGAAAGGGTACCTGCGCTCTCTCCATACAAACGTAGTCGACTGTTTCCTCCCTGGATAATTACACTAGCACTTACTTTCTTATTATCATAGAAATTAAGATTTAAAAAATTAAAAACAAAACAAAAAAATATATACGCGACGAATTGAGAACCTCCTCCTTTTTTGAAGTCGGTTAAAAATAGGGGCATGGTCATGGCAGTTATAAGTTTTATGCACCAAAAATATTTGCGCTAGTGTCATTATTCAGGGAGAAAACAGTCGTTTGTAATAGTTTGTTTGGAGAGAGCCCCTGGTACCCTTTCCTCTTAACGGCTCCCCTACGCTCAACGGACCTGTTATCTACTTATCTCACGATTAACAGTTCCCCTGGACTGGGGGAGCCGATAAGCGCTTATTTAAAATCGGAAGGTCTCGCGGCCTCCCAGGGGAGACATGAAGCGCTGAACTGTTTTAGATTTTTCAATCTCATCGGATATCCCCTAATAACGGATAATAAAGTGAGTCTAGAACAATCCCCTTCGTATATAAAATAAGTGAAGATACATAGTCAAAATGAATCCCTACCAAAATATTATGTTCGATCATATTCCAAGCTCGAGGTCTTAACATCAATACTGGACACATTGAGACACTCATCGGAGCACCCTGAAGCTTTCCATTCACAGCCAACCCTATATTATTGTATGCTAACAACTGGTTCCCCCAGGTAGGGCAGTGGCCGTCATCGAAGTCAACTTTAAATCAGAAATAAGAGCTTTCAAACATTTTAAACTACTTACCATGGTTATTTTCACTACTAAAGTTATTTAAAACGGAATTTTAATATGTTTTTGTCGCCTTTAACTAACTAGATCTACTCGCTATTACGGGTAGTCCGAGATAACCTAGATTGGGGGGACTGGGGTTATTAATTACTCCAGTCTCGTGAAAATGGTGCTTGAAACAACATCGAAATATTGTTTTTATTTAAAACGAAGTAAAAACAGTTGAGGTAGGTATATATTTTTTTTATATTAAAAGATGAGGTTCTCAATTCGTCATATCTTTAAAGATAGTTAAGTAGATATTTTTTCAAGGTAAGTTTGTTATGTTTTTTTTTAAGTTGGTTGAAAACTTATAATTATTCTGTTTTATATAACTTTAGTAAGGAAATAAAATCTAAATATTTATTGCTCTACGCTACAGTATAAAGTAAAAGGAAAATACTACCCCTAATTACTATAGGTACTTACTACTTACAATCCATATTATAAATGTAAAAGTTTATGTAGGTATTTGTTACTCCTGTGAAAACTCCTGAATTGATTTTGATAAAACTTGGTATAAAGATAGCTGGAAACCTGGAATAACAATTGCTTTTAATCCCGATTTTCCGCAGGTATAACCACTGGGTGTAGCTACTTTTAATATAAAATGAGGTACCTTGAATGCCCTGTACATCCTCATTTAGAGCTGATACAAAATGAGCTGTGTTCGAGGCAGATACATCGCCCAGGTCGAGGTGACGGTTTCTGTTTAAATAATTTCAAAATAATGATTTTGACTGTTTAAATTTATTAGCAGACGTTAGTACAGTCAGATTACCAATTAGCTGAACCCCACGTGACCCAGAGCTCATTCGCATATCTGTAAAAAATATAGTAGGTATTTACCTATTTAATTTTTTTTATATTGTATAGTAAGTATATTGTTTGAAAAAAAGCAGAGTCAGGTAAGTAACATTACTTAACAACCTTACAGATTTGCGAGTGAGCTCTAGGTCAAGTGGGGTTCAGCTAATTGGTAATGTGACTGTACAGTCGGAATGTATTTGAATAAAAACAATCCAATAATAGTAATTTTAGAACTCTATGATGGTTTAAAATTACTACTATAATAAATTTTGTGTTTTGTTTTTATGGTACAATAAAGTTTTTATCTATCTATCTATCTATTGAAAGGTTTTATTCTATTAATGTTTATCTAATATTTCATAAGTTGGAAGACTTTGAACTTGAACTCGAGCATCTTGCTCGAGTCGAGGTCTTCCTTAGAATCTTGCTTGAGTTGAAAACATTCCAATAATAGCAGTTTTGGAGCTTGAAGGTGGGTCTGCAATTCTGACTCTGACCGTACCTTTCGAGATTGATCTATTTTTCTTACTCTACCTCGACCAGAACTTCCTTATCTATTTTAACACAAACCAACAAACAAAACAACTGAAACGATGGATGGATGACTTAATAAGGTTCTTAGGTTTTTAATTCCCGGTTCTTTTGCTGATCAAAAGTATACCCTAATACTTACCTACTAAGGATGTCTTCTTACATAATTTTTTTTTAATAATGTATGTACCTACCTAAGTATATACATTTGATTCATGTCTGGCACATGTATTAAAATTCTAATTTGTTGGTGTCAGATGATTTGTGTGCAAATAGGACAATATTAAATTTATTTAAAATAGGTATTGATTAATAGGTATGAGTAATTTAGGTAAGTAGGTAAATTTATAAGTACTTACCTACTAGGTAAGAATATTTTAATTTTTCCTGAACACAATAAAATACATTCTAGAATCTAGATGAAACACACAATAATGCACTTTAATTAATTGTAAATAAAAAATATAATGCACTGAACGATCTAAAATGGGTAAGTAAGAAGATTAAACTTACTGAACTCTACTCGGTAGAGTCGCAATTTTCCAACTTTTATCATTTCTCTCTGGAGATCTCATAAACTCCAATGTTGAACTCGTCTGTAACTGCACAAGTCGCTTCTTTCTGTTCTTATATAGTATTTCTATATCTTCGTCAAACTTTTTATGAAGTTTCACTAAAAACTCTAGAGCGCCTTTACTGAAAATGTTTTTTTGAACGTCCTCGAATTTTGGAGGCGGCGATTGAAGCAACAGAACTTCGTCCATGATTAATCACTTGGAATACTGGTTCGTAAATACAATTTTAATCCAAAGATATGAGTTTTATTTGTTGTTTCAAGAAATCTAAACAAACTTTGAACTTTCTTTACCTATTCCACTGATAAGAATGTCAAAAGGGTACCGGTCGGGGAGGGAGGGGAAGGGGAGGAGGGCCGTTATCAGTCGTTGACGGTGTATTCAACTTCCGGGAGCTTTTTACCGCCAAATGACAAATGTTTTCTATTTTTGACAATTATCAGGGCGGACATTAAAGGGGCGAACATTAGAGTGCTGTGTTTTATAGGTGTTGTGCATTATTGGCTCCCGTATTTTTTAATTTTAGTTAAATTAATAACTACGTGAACGATAAATTAGATAATTTCGGAAGCATTTATTAAATTTAAGTAAATAAAATGATATTAATTTCTTAAATAGGTGTACAAATGAAGAATAACAAAACATGAGACGCTTAATATTTACTTGACACTGGCTATATGCACAAATCAAAAACAAGAAAAAATAAATTACTTCCGTTTACTGGATTTGTTTGACCGACACAGTTTTGATTGATTCCCAGGTATAAAAAAAATTGTCTATGGGTAGTTTGATTCGATTGATTGCTCTTTTTTTATAAATTGATTGAAAGTATTGTTTTGTAGTCGTGTTTCATGTAGTTTTCTCATTTTTTACGACAAAAACTTGAACTATAACAAGAAGTATCTTGAATAAACAAATTAATAAGTAATCCAACCCAAAAGTACTCTGTGATCCAACCCACAGTGAAGTTATAACAGCACTAAATCCCGTAAACAATTAGAAAATAGAAATGGAAGAACAACAAAACACATCAACAGAAATAAAGTTCAAACCTGTAAAGAAGAGGAATTTACGGCAGCGGATAAAAGACGACGATGATTCGGAAGACGAAGAACTTATTCTAGCAAAGTTGGAAGAAACGAAGGAGCTGCAGAAACTTCGAGAAAGACCAAATGGTGTGAGCCTGATTGCCTTGGCTACTGGTGAAAAGGTCAACATTGAAGATGAGATCACTTGCAAGGACCCTTTCAAGGTATGAATCTTATCAAAATAAACTTCTAACTTTTTTCAGCTAAGATGCTGTGGAAATCAGTAGGGCTATTCTCTATCCAGTGGCTGTTCGGTATAGCCACCGCCTTCAGTTACCAACTCGGCTCTAGTTGAAAACTATGGAACGTCTGAAATGCGATTCTCTAATGGGTGGATGTCAGCTTGAGTCGACGTTTCAGACCAGTTGCCATAGTGTAGGGTCCAATTGTTATCGACGTTATGCGACTAAGTTGAAAAACACCTTTGGTCTTCACCGTACCACAATTTAAGAGAACATTTTTTCTGTCGGGTTATATTTCGTTTTTTGTAGAATATACTCTGTTGTCAACATTGATTTAGAAGGTAAGAAGTAAGAAGGTCCTAACCAAAGAGTGTTTTATTCCTAACCTAATCTCCTTGTTCCGTGATTTTATTTCGAAAAATAAATAAATATTGCAGGACATTTCACACATCGCCATCTAGCCCCAAGCTAAGTAACTAGACTTGTGTTAAGGGTGCTAGACAACGGATATACTACTTATGTACCTACTTTTCTTTTGTAAAAATACTAAAAAACTTATAGTCCACACCACAAATGTAGCTCCTTGCCAAAAAATGGAACTAAGGTTAAAACTTGTGTTAAAAAAAAGGGGATTTCTGTATTCGCTCCAATACTATTCCGGTAAACATGTGAAAACTGATACAGTAATTAAATTGAATTTTAAGCTATTGTCTGGCGATTACAGTCTCTGTCTGAGGAACTTTTTTTGTAAACGGACTCTAAGCAACTGGTCCCGAGCAGTTGCTATGAAAAACCTCAGTTAGAAGTTTTGTAATGTCATTTGACGTTTTAAGTTTACAACTTAAGCCTTAGAGAATGCCTTTTTGAAAATATCGATACAAAAACACCTGTCAAAGTGTATGAAGGTCACGTGATAGTGGCAATCATAACAACTGGGTGAAGATGACGTCATCTCAGTTAGAAACTTTCAATACAGAATGCAAAACATGGCTTTTGACAGTTCTGAAATGGAAACTTTTACCAGTTGGCGTTTTAGTATAGTTAGAAACTGGATAGAGAATAGGCCTGCAGGTCTTCTATAGTGGCCACTATAGTTAGCAAGGGAACTAGAACCACTACTTTCAAAATGAACCCAAAACAAATAGAACCTCTTGCTAAAAACCCTGACAAGTAGAATCTCACGCTAAAAGGACCCAACTAGAGTCTAGTTGCAGAAAACAGAAGGCCAATTCTCTTAAATAATATTGTTTAAATTACATTTCAATATCATCCCGATTGCATTTCGATTGCAAAAGATACCTTCAAAGTCAGTTTTTTTTTACAAAAATCTAACTTTAAGGGTGTTTTGAGCTACTTTGAGGGTATTATTTGTGATCAAAATGATATTGAAATGTAATTTGAACAATGTTATTTTAGAGAATTGGCCTTCAGGTTGTATAGAACACACCAATGCCAATAGCAGGGTCCTGACTGAGTGAGCATTCTCTTTAGACGGCTGTGTGAGGCAAATCCTCAGTTGGTTAGGATGTTGCCCATGGCAAACTCTACAGACCGAGGCTGCAAACATCGCGAAGATGCTGCTCAGTAAGGACCTGGCTAATGATTGTATCTGTAAAATGCTGCTAATACAAAGTCTGTGAATCAGTCCTTTTTACTTGTTCAGTAAAATAACATTGAACTTTAAATAAATGGGTCATTATGAACCCAATTTTTCGCCTTCTATTATTTTTGACTAAGTGTCTCCTTTTTGTTTTTGGTATATATTTCCTCGCACACGACATTGGCAAATTTCTATATTACCTACTACCCTGTGTAAAGTGGCCATAACTAAAGTTGAAAAATAATTATAGGGACTAGAGCATTTCCTCGAGTATTTCAATCTAATGTAACATTGGTTAAAAAAATATTAAATGCTCAATGTTCTATTACTAGTAAATGCTCCAATCTATATCCACCTTAAGGCCCTACAAAGTCAAACTACCACTTTGTTTTAAATATTTTGTTCAGGTAAAAGCAGGCGGTATGGTGAACATGCAAGCTTTAAAAAGTGGTAAAGTGAAGCAAGTTGACGATGCTTATGACACTGGTATAGGAACACAGTTCTCTGCTGAAACCAACAAGAGGGATGAAGATGAGGAGATGATGAAGTATATTGATGATCAACTTTCTAAACGGAAAGGTAAATTATTATTTTCTACTTTTTATTTAGGTACACACAAACAATATATAATAATATCTTAATATATATAAATCTCGTGTCACAATGTTTGTCCTCAATGGACTCCTAACCACTTAACCGATTATAATAAAATTCGCACACCATGTGCAGTTCGATCCAACTTGAGAGATAGGATAGCTTACATCCCGATATTCCCACGGGATCGGGAGTTACGCGGGTGAAACCGCGTAGGGCAGCTAGTTACATTATAAACAGCTTGGATTTACATAACGCTGTACTAAAATAAGTCAATTGAAACATACAAACAAAATGATTTAGAGAAGGTCCTGGGTAGAACCTTTTTCAGTTTTACTTGCCCAAAATGACATGCTTATTAACACAGTGAATTAGAAATAACCATAAACAGTTTATTCCATGTGTTTAATTAAAGATTCTAATAAGTACTTTAAAGATTTCAGAAACTTTTGATTAAATATTGCAGTATTTAAAACACAGATTCTGATATGCCTAGGACTTTTTTGTATGACTTATTCGTTTGTTTCATATAATTTATTCCACCTGTTTCAGAGGGTCGTAACGAAGATAACAAGGACATAGACCACAACGATTCACTAAAATACCTATCACCAGAAGAAGCAGCACTATTGTCCCTCCCTGAACATTTACGAGTCTCTTCCGCCCACCGTTCCGAAGAAATGTTATCAAATCAGATGCTAAGTGGGATCCCTGAAGTTGACTTAGGCATTGATGCTAAGATCAAAAACATAGAAGCCACAGAAGAAGCTAAAATAAGACTACTATGGGAACAACATAATAAAAAAGATGGCCCTTCACAATTTGTGCCAACAAACATGGCCGTGAACTTTGTGCAACATAACAGATTTACGATAGACCCAGATAACTCGAAGAAGAGAAAAATAGAAAAACCAGAGGTGAAACCTAAGACAGAAGCTAGTGTAATTGATGAAAATGTTGATAAAATTGTAAAGAAAGCTAAGGGAGAAAGGGCTACTGATGATTTTCATTATGAAAGGTTTAAGAAACAGTTTAGGAGATATTAATCAGATTATTTGTGATTTTATTATTTATAGTGCATGACCCGCAGTACTAGGTATTTCTGGAAATAGTTTAAAGGAAAAATGCATCTCCTAAATTCACCCTTTAGACACAGTAAGCAAGAGGTCGTCAATTTAAATCTCTGTGGCGCAACATTTTTGAAGATGCAATTTTCCTTGAAATATTGCTAGAATTCTTTGTATATACTAATTAAGTATTTTATCATTAAATTATATTTCTAAGAAAAAAAAAAGATTTCATTTATTTCTAACACTACACTAAAGTAAAGGTATAAAAGGTAGACAAAACTAGATAGATAAAAAAAACATTTATTAATAATGATAGTTCATTTTACATTTTTTTTACAATAACCATTACGCAATTTCAACAACCTTAGTCTTAAGACTTCTCAGTCATATTTTTACATACCTACATAAAATTCATACATACGTCTTTAGTACAATCCGTAAATACCGCGGATTCACCTTTTTAGAACCCTGGAAAAAACGTTTATTTGCCACAAATGGGAAACCTGACATTTTACAAGATTTGTTACATGGCGTTTGTTGTTTGTATCAAAGTCCTCTATTCATTGCCACAGGTTTTTAAATTGCGCAAAAAATATGACTGTGTTTACTATGCCAAAATGTTACATCTTTCATGGTTATAATTCTGATTATTCTGTGTAATTTCCATGGTTTTCATGCGCTCACTCCCCACAATCTACTTTTTTTTAAATTTGAACAGCACTATTCATTCCCATAATAGTAATTTTAGTACTCTAAATTGGGTCTCCAATTCTGACTACCACTGTAACTTCCTAGACCTATAATCATCGCCAACATGCTTTATCGGCTTACCCTTAACGAAATCACACCTCTGCCACTGATAAACAGTTATCGAACCCATGGTTTCAGCGCCAGAGCACTCCAGCGGCGGGGCTCAAAATATAAATACAAAATGCATCAAAAAGTCCCCATTGATGCCGCGTGGTCGATCTCTTAACTTTAAAATCTATATTTTATTTTACGTATGAATTAGTCACTGCCCTGCCATACATAGAGCAATCACAATATTTGTTATAGTTTTGTTAAGTCTCAGCAGGCAGTATAAGTCACAAATTCTCCATAGAATTCACCAAAGTTCACACAATAATGCACTGTAACACTATTAGTAAAGGGTTAAAATACGATGGAATTTACATTGGCTTTAAAATATCACTGTTATGCCATTCATAGATCAATCACAATGTTTCTTAAAGTTTTGTTAAGTCTCAGTATGCAGTAAAAGTCACAAATTCACCAAAGTTCACACAATAATGCACTGTAACACTATTGGTAGAAGGTTTAAATACGATGGAATTTACATTGGCTTTAAAATGTCATTGCCCTGCCATACATAGAGCAATCACAATGTTAAAGTTTTGGAAAGTCTCAGCAGGCAGAAAAAGTCACAAATTCACCAAAGTTCACACAATAATGCACTGTAACACTATTGGTAAAAGCTTTAAATACGATGGAATTTACATTGGCTTTAAAATGTCACTGCCCTGCCATACATAAAACAACTACAATGTTTCTTCAAGTTTTGTTAAGTCTTAGTATGCAGTAAAAGTCACAAATTCACCACAGTTCACACAATAATGCACTGTAACTCTATTGTTAGAAGGTTTAAATACGGTGGAATTTACATTGGCTTTAAAATGTTACTGCCCTGCCATACCAGAGCAACCGAATTGTTTCTTAAATTTTTGGAAAGTCTCAGCAGGCAGTAAAAGTCACAAATTCCACATAGAATTAACCAAATTTCACTCAATAATGCACTTTAACACTATTGGTAATAGGTATACGATGGAATTTACATTGGCTTTAAAATGACACTGCCCTGTCATACATAAAGCAATCACAATGTTTCTTAAAGTTTTGTTAAATCTCAGTATGCAGTAAAAGTCACAAATTCACCATTATGAATTCACCAAAGTTCACTCAATAATGCACTATAACACTATTGGCAAAAGGTTTAAAAACGCCTGTATCATTGTTTCCCTCGCTTCCCCGGCGGCTTCTGGAGCTGGAAACCGGAAGAGTCGGGGGTTTGGAAACCGAATCCGCTCGTATTCAACGAAGTATTCACGTTTGGTGCCGCTTGTGGCTGCCATGATGGACCTGGAAGGACACAGGACATTTGAGAATAAATTAAAAAAAACCCTAAGCAGAGAACACATAATTTATAAGTCAGTTCAAAACTACAATTCCGCATAACCAGATAGAACTAGTCGGGAATCAAAACACTATTATTGTTCATACAGGGGTTGAAAAATAAAAATAAAACCCAACGAATCAATCGGTTGAGTAGAAGGGAATCAGAAATACCCACAGGGCAACCAGTTGAGCATATTAGTTATGCCATGGGTCCGGAAGGTTTAGGTCGAACAGCGAATGATGGCCCCCGACGGAAAGTGGGAGTATGTGCAAAATCATTTTGGCGGGGGGACAGGAGTGAAGGTAGGGCCAGTTGCTCACATCATCGCTCTCTGTTCCCCACACACGTCTTTAGCCGCGCTCTCTCCCGGTCCCGCACGTATTTAGTCGTCTAAGTACTGTCGCGCACATAAAACCCACACACAACTAACTTTGCCTAAGTCTAAAGTGAAAAATTTGTCTTAGTCTAAAGTGATAACCTAATGCATTAAAATTCTATGTCATTTTAATTCAGGTGCCTAATTTTCTTATTTAAAGGAATGCTATGTAAACGGGGGTAAAGTATGACGATTTGGCTGTAGTAATTCTGTCCGCGATAGTACATGCGTAAACCATTCCCACCAATTTCCGCTGAGGGCCATGATTCGTTGTTCTACCTATAAACAACTACTGCTACATAGCGTTTTGGTCCGGTAGAAATATAAGGATTAAAAATACCTACCATGTTTTTCTAAAATTATTTCGTTTCGATTCGCAAACAGAAAAAAATTATAATATAAATAGCTACGCACCGCGGTTTCACCCGCAAAAGTCCCGATCCCGTGGGAATATCAAAATAAAAAGTAGTCTTCCTTGATAAATGGACTATCTAACACAAAAATATTTTTTCAATTCGAACCAGTAGTTCCTGAGGTTAGCGCGTTCAAACAAACAAACAAACTCTTCAGCTTTATAATATTACAGTATAGATAAGATTCACATACCACTGTTATCAATTAAATTAGGAAACGGTGACAATCCTCCACCGACGTAGCTGAATGGAGTTGGACCAGCCAAATGACTCACATTATCTGAAACAAAACAATACATTTATCATCTACTAGCAGCGCTCCGCGGTTTCACCCGCGTAACTCCCGATCCCGTGGGAATATCGGAATAATAATAACCTATGTTATTCCCTAAGAATCAATGTATCTTATTACCAAATTTCATCAAAATCGGTCCAGTAGTTTCGGAGCATATTCGTTACAAACAAAAATAAGGAATTTAGTTCCAGAAATCTTCCATCTTTATTATATTAGTGTAGAAATACACGATATGTGTTAGATTCAAACTCTTCAATTAAAAAAACAATTGTTGTCTGTAAAGTCGGTTTACGGACGAAAATTTTACGTGATAACGTCATAAGAAAACGCTGAAAAATTTAGTTTTTTTTTGTGTTTTACCTTTTTTCTTTTTTCTCCTAGTCTTCTATTCGTCACTCGTCACCATAACACAAGCCCAGATGAACGATATTATTATTAAATACTGAAGTTACCATGACGCATGACGTCACACAATATTACCATGACACTTTTATTTTATTTAATATATTCAGTACACAAGAAACAATCAAAAAAAGAAATACATTATAAAGTTATGACTAAGGTGAGTCTAACCCTGTTAAGAGTTTTCTGCCGACAGACCTCTAGGGAAAGGAAATAATATAGCGGATGGTAATTAAAAGGTGTACAAATAGTTTCAAAGAGAAAAGTAGTCATTGAATTATAAATATATAATATATAGAAGAAATAACGCAACTTATTTAAACAAATAGGTAAGTACATAATATATACACACATACAATTATATACTATAAAACATATATAAATATATACTCATACTTATACATACTTATATAATATACCTACACTACACACAGGACAGATAATGCTCTTTTAGTTTATTTTTAAATGTGCTGAGAGATTCACTCGCCCGAATATGGTAAGGAAGGTCGTTCCAGAGCCTTACTGCATGGACTGTAAAAGAGCCACCGTATTTGGAAGAGGTGTTAGGAGGATGGTTCAGAATGAGTTGCTGAGCTGTTCTATTAGACGCACCTCGAGCACAAAAACTGAAGCGCTCATGGAGGTAAGAAGGATAGGAGGGATTGAAAAGAACAGAGTAAAGAAATGAGAGAACATGCAGATCATGACGACGGCGAATCGGGAGCCACTTCAGCTTAGCACGAAACTCGGAGACATGGTCGAACTTACGCAGGCCGAATATAAATCGGATGCAAACGTTCTGCAGTCTCTCGAGTTTGTTCAGGAGGACTTCCGTGGCATCCAGAAAACACACGTCGCCATAGTCTAAGAGAGGAAGAAGGAGGGATTGAGCTAAAGTGATCCTGGTGTCCAGGGGCAGGATATTCTGGAGATGTCTGAGGGAGTGAAAGGTGGCAAAGACTCTCCGGCTTATCAGATTGACGTGTTTTTCCCACGAAAGCCGATTATCAAAAATAACGCCCAAATTTTTAGCACAATCGGTGTACGGAATTTCTACATCATCATACACAACAGCAGGTATTGGACCCCTGTCGATGGTGTTGTGATGATAAGTGTTACCTACTATTAGAGCTTGTGATTTGGAGGGGTTGACAAGGAGGCCAAAAGATTTAGCCCATTCGGAGATGGATACAAGCTCTCGGTTTATTAACCTAATTTGCTCGATGATGTCATCAGCTGGAAAATGGCTGTAAATTTGCAAGTCATCAGCATACAGGTGAAAGTTAGATGATATTACATTAGTGATAGTGTTGATAAAAACACAGAATAGAAGAGGAGACAGAACTCCACCCTGGGGCACACCAGCACCAAGATCACACCAGTCGGAGAAGGAGTCATCGTGGCGGACACACTGCGAGCGGCCCCGAAGGTAAGAGTCAAACCAAGAGATCGCTGCCGGTGACGCATTAAGAGAAAGAAGGATGCCTAAAAGAATATCGAAGTCCACAGAGTTGAAAGCGCTACTAAAGTCCAGCAACACCAAGACAGTCACAAACTTCCTCTCCATAGCCAGACGAATGTCATCCGATACCTTTACTAAGGCAGAAACAGTGCTATGACCCCGTCGAAAGCCAGACTGAAATGGAGTAAGCAGCCTGTGACAGTCAAGAAAGTCACTGAGTTGCTTATGGACTACGTTCTCCAAGACTTTAGACAGGACTGGAAGGATAGAGATAGGTCGAAATTGAGATAAAGTGGCTGGATTAGAGGATTTAGGAAGTGGGATAACGTGGGCCTTTTTCCACGGGGAAGGAAATTTATTAGAGGAGAGAGAGAAGTTAACTAGGTGTGTAACAATAGGGGCGAGGTCACTCAGAATCAAACGGATCATTTTAATACAAATACCGTCTGAACCAATGGCATTTGTGGAAATCGAAAGGAGAATTTTCATTACGTCACCAACAGCAACCTCCAGGAAAGAGAACGGAGAACAAGAAGGTTTAGGTACAGAGGAAAGAAAATCAAGAGTAGAGCATTTGACCTGATTGCTAAGGACATAAGGAGGACGAGAAAAATGGGAGTTTAGAGAGTTGAGATCGAAGTTAAATTGAGAATCTGCTGATGACTTACCAATGCCGAGCGATTTTAAGAACTTCCACGTTTGGGAAGGGTTGGCTTTGTCAAGAGACTCGTGGATATGTCGCCGCTTGGCATCTCTGCACATTTTCGAGCATCGATTACGTATTACGCTTTATAGGCAACATGGTTGTTTTCCGTAGAATGTCGCTTATACCGCCTTTTAGCCTTATCACGTTTCGACATAGCGTCCTTAATATCCTGAGTAAGCCACGGAGCCGGTGGATGTTTGACCTTCACGCGTTTCAGTGGAGCATGCCGATCATACACAGTGAGTAAAATTTTGTTGAAAGCCTCAATCTTGTCGTCTATATCGCTAGCAGTGAACACCGTAGACCAATCAGTGTTGGACACCTCCAACTTCAAGGCTTCGATTTCAATGTTTTTGAAACTTCGCATCAATTGATATTGTGGTTTACGCCTTGGACACCGGATCTTGTACGAGAGAAAGATAAGGTCGTGGTATGAAAACGGAGCATTGACCTGACCATGGGTGGCAACACGTTCCAACTGAGAAGTAATGATAAGGTCGAGAAGGGAAGGAGTACAGTGGGGCTGGTTATGAGTGGCTGAAAGAGGGAGGGCATGCATGTTTACTGATGACAAGACCGACAGCAACCTGCGGGCACGATGATCATCTTTGATGAGACATGTGTTAAAATCACCAAGAATCAGAATATGTTCATAGAGAGAAGAGAAATTAGTTAATGCTGATTCAAAGGTAGAAAAATAATCAACGTGGCAAGAAGGTGGGTAAAAAACACCCAACAGAACCTTAGAATGGCGGAAGGAGATCTCAACAAAAAGATACTCTGCTGAGTTAGTAGTGTACTGATTTGGTGACTTTTCCACTATAGTGTGCGGGATATCGGATCGCAAGTAGATACCGACACCACCACCCCCCTTGCCCACCCTATCGTTACGAATGAGCCGGTAACCCGGCAATTCATAACGTCTAGAAGGGAGGGTAGGTTTCAGAAATGTTTCAGAAACAAGTATCGCATCAATGACATTGCAATCAAATGAAGAGAGAATATCAGAATGATGACTAGGTATGCTTTGTGCATTGATGTGAACTACATTTAAATTTTTGGTACAACCAGCGAACGTCGCCGCAAGCTTATCTCTCAAAAGGACTTGGTCTTCATCGGAGTCAAGAGCACTAGCGTAATCATCGTCCGCCGAGGCAGACGAGGAGCAGGAGAAAAAGCTATCATCAACATCATCAAGTAGCATGTAGGTAAATAAAATAAACTAATACTTAGTGTTAAAATAAATAAATAAACCTAACGAGTATAATAAATATAAAATACTTAATAAATACTAATAGATAAATAGAAGAAACTTTTAGATAATGCTATTTAGAACCGAGACTACCAAACACACCGCGTATAACGGAACGTTATTTTATATATAAATTAAAACGTAAAGTAATTAAAAGAGTATTGCGTGCTACGAAACGTTAATTTGCAAAAAGAAAAACAATCTGACACGACACTGCGTACAATGGAATGCAAAATGTATAAAATTATAAATGTGCTGTCACTGTCAGTGTCAAATCATGACAAGTCAGTGAACTTGATATATTAACAAGAAAAATACTAGATGTAAAAACACAGAAAAGAAAAAGAGAATAGTGATTTAGCACGCATACCCGCATAATAACACACAAAACAAACAACAATATCGAGAAAGGATGGACCGACTAACTCATTTACCGCCTCCCAGCTGCTTCTTCAGAGCGCCACGGGTCGCCGGTGCTTTTGCCTTCGTTGTAGGAACAGGAGGCGTCCTATCCTTCGGATCCCCAGCGGGCGCCGCCGACGATGAGCCCCTCACAGGCACGGAGTACCGCTGCATCAGCTCGATGAGTTCCGGCGGTGTCTCGATCTTTCGGCGCGACTTATCCGGCAGCTGAATGTTGATTTTGCCCTCGGAAGTCCAGCACTGCTGTATACCGAAGTGTTTGCGGGCCGCCATAAACACATCATGCCTTGCCTTGGTGAGGAATTCAGACATTGTTATGCCACTGCCTTTCAATAAAGTCTTGGCATTCCATGCGGCGCTCCGGACAGCGTACCTGGTGAAACGAACTAGCAGAGGCCGGGGCTTAGATGACCTAGCTCCCAGGCGGTGACATGCAGCGATGTCATCGCCATTCACATTGACCATTTGAAGCTGCTTGATCAATACGTCAACAGCGGAATGTGACGGGGTTTCATCTGCGACCTCAGGGACCCCATGCAGTAGCAGCACCTTCCGTCTGGAGATTGTTTCCTGCCTGTCTATGCCTTGGATGATCAGTTCAGCTTGAGACTTCAGTAGAGTTACTGTACTCCACATCACGGACTTGAACTCGAGGAAGTCCCTAGACAGAGATGCCAGATCCTTGTGCTGACTGCTATCCGGTGAGGCAAGACGCTGCAGGGACTCCTCATATTGTTGCATCCGTGATTGAAAATTGGCTGATAGAGCCTCCATGTTCGCCGTCAACTTATTGTAGAGATCCATAATATTTTGATTTTGTTTTGTGAGGAAAGTTTGATTGTGCAGTGTATTTAGTAGGCCTCAGAGAAGCATAGTAAGTTTAATTTTACACTTAAAAACTGCTTTTACTATTTTTAAATATTAAAATAGCAAGAGCTAAACTTTTGAATATGTCGTTATTTCAACTACCCCCGAGCGAAAAAAAAACTTTTATGTGAATGCAGGTGTTCCATCAATTTATTAGACGGTATCACATCAAAAATTCCTAATAATACAGAAGATAAGCGCTCCATATCACGTAAAGACGAGCCAATTGGCACAATGGTTCCCATGCCGGACTGCCAAACAGAGGGTTGCGGGTTCGATTCCCGCCTCAAACAAGTAATTATGCTTAGATATTTGTTTGTGGTCTGGTTGTTTCTATATATTATAAGTATATATTTACAAAAGAAAAGTATATAAGTAGTATATCCGTTATCTAGCACCCATAACACAAGTCTAGTTACTTAGCTTGGGGCTAGAAGGCGATGTCTGGAATGTCTTGCAATGTTTATTTATTTATTACCTCTTTATAATATTAGTGTAGATTTACTAGCGCCCCGGCTTCGCACGGCTATATTATGCATGTGTTATACATATAAACTTTCCTCTTGTATCACTCTATTAAAAAAACCGCATCAAAATCCGTTGCGTAGTTTTAAAGATCTAATACATAGGGACAGACAGCGGAAAGTGACTTTGTTTTATACTATGTAATGATGACTCACTCAAAGCAGTCCTCGGATCACTCAACACAGCACTGCTATGACTGCTGTCTGCTAAATGGCCCGTCTTCGTCTTCTTTCTACCGCTGTCCACGTCTTTCAATATTTGGTCTAATGTTGATGATGCTGGATAACACACATTACATTTCAATTATTTAATTTATAAATACAATCTATATGCAGGGTGACATTTTTAATATAGCGAAAATTGCTGAAAGGAATTGCGCGCCCGATTTTGACAAAAACTAAAACTGCATCATTAGATTTTTGGAAAAGTCATTACCCTAGCCAAGAATCGAACCTGTTGATTTTGCAAAAAAAAATTCATTCTATATTTTTATACCAATTGATAATGTTGCTGATATAGATCAATTCCTGGAAACAAACATGGTATGGTAAATCAAAAAATAATCGAGTCTAGAGGTCCTAGAAGAATTTACAGTTTCTAAAATGTATATTTTTCTGGCTAGGTCTATTGAAATCATGTTTTTGCTAGAGATAGCTCTATTTTGCGTCGTAAAAACATTAAAATCCAACAAATAGAACCTGGATAATCAACGAAAAACTGCGGCTCTGTTTTTTCGAGCACGCGCTACGAGAAAACGTTTTGCGGCTATTTATCCCGACATTTCCAGGGCACAAAATAGTTTGTTTCATCTATTATTTTGTGCCCTAGTGCGTGTCTAGATAGTACAAACAATTTGAGCGAAAGGCTCGTTAAGCTTACGTGTAGGCGTATCGAAGACGTTAGTAGGATCTTTGAGTACGTATTTCCTAAGATTTAAGTATTGTTCCTTCTGTGCTTCAACCTGCGTATGGACAGCTTGTAGTCGTCCGGCTAACGCGACTAAAGACTCGTGCATCCGACGGAAACCTTGGTTTAATTCTGTAACAAATCATATAACAATAGGAATTACTGATATAAGGATTCCAAAAAGTACCCATGTTTGCAGTTTCCATTTCAGTTTGGAAGATATGAGGAAATCTATCTATATATATAAAAATCAATTGCTGTTCGTTAGTCTCGCTAAAATGGAAGAGAACGGCTGGTCTGATTTAGATGATTTCGGTTTTCAAATGTTTGTCGTCGTCCAGGGAAGGTTTAAACGGTGAGAAAGATCGGACTTACGCGGGTGAAACCGCGGGGCGCAGCTAGTAAAGAATATTACAATCAAACATACAAAGATAGGCGCGAATAACCCACTCCTTGCAGTCGGGTAGAGATTGTCTAAACTGAAATGACGCGCCCCACTACTTAATTAGTTTATTTAGATGTGTGAGTGTAAATATTAATAACGGCACTTCATCTGTGTGGGAGCGCCGATTATTCGGTGAAATTCGATTTGTAAGTGCACAAGTCGGACGACTAGTCGGGTGATAAATCCGAAAACGCTCGCTCTATCAGCAGCGCCGTCACATTGTATGAAACAACACGTCCTCTCCTCTCGCGCGTTCACGATCAATTAAACTAGTTGGACAACAAATCCGAGAATTGCGCTTCTTAGCGAGTACGTCTAACCGACAACTGAACAACCAATTATAATAATTGCATGTTTATGTGTATTGCACCCATCTTTAACACCATAACCCTTTCCCTAGGTAAAAACAGTCTAGAAGATTGACACTTTTGGAGAAAAAGTCTAACATAAAAACTCATGCCCTGTTTGAGTAGAAAACATTCGAATAACAGCAATCGTAGAACTCTACGGTGGGTCTACAATGCTGTTGCTGACTGTTCCTTAGCTATTATGAAAGCATTATGGAAAATTCAATCCTTAAGGTCGCAGCACATATTATATCAACTCGGAAACGGATCGTCACCACCTCGCCGTCAACCTAACGTAAGCGCGTTGCTCCGAATCAAACTCGGCTACGGCTAGGCCGGCCGCGCCGCCGCGTGGTTAGTCAGTATCCGAACGTGAAGTGTAGACAAAGAAACGCAAGTTAGGGTACGGAGAGTCGTAAGATAGCTTACGGTGAGACGTAAGTACCATACCGCGGTTCGTGAGCTTGTCCCGAGGCGAGGCGATTACGTTACGCTTCCGATTAGTGTGCGTTGCAGTAGGGAGTTTCATACAAAGAATTCTGAACCGCTCGAGTTGATACGTTTACGAGTTGATATATGTGCTACGACCTTTATGCGGTCTAAATGGCCGATAAAAGCTAGTAGATAGACATACCTTGTTCAGTAAGTAGTTTGGGTGAAGACTGCATCTGTTTGTCAGCGATCTCCATCTGCCGCCGGAATGTAATGAGATGTTGTTCTAATTCCGTAATAAGTTCCTTTACGTACGATGGTGGAGCTGATCCTTCCAGTTCTGTACCTGGAATTATTTATTATAATCATAATTATTATATCACATTATATTTACAGTACCATAAGAAAACTGACATGTACAGAGCATAAGAAAAAAAATTACGTGATCACGTCTTAAGAAAACGATGAAAAATTGAGGTTTTTTCCTTTATCCTTGTTATGAATATTTAATATTGACGTTGTTAATTTTGATTTGAATCGTTAATTGTAATTGAAATTGTTGATCTGAAGTTTTTGATTGTGACTGTAAGGTATTTATTTTTTATTTGAGCAATGCAGGTGTCACATCAATTTATTAGACGCTATCACGTCAAAAAAAGTATAAGATAAAAAGATAGAAAATGAAGTACTTATCAGTATCATACTGACCAGGTATAGTGGCAGCCAGGTCGGCAGCGGCAAGTGCAGCGGCCGCGGCAGCTCGCTGTCGCCGCGACATCGCTCTAGCACGGCTCACTTCTCCCAACAGAGAGCTCGCGGCTCGAGATACTGACTCGCATGATCGCGACACCTGTTAACATTACAATTTTATTTAAATAAAATTACGACACTTGTCCAATGTCACTCTGGTTTTGAAGTAGGGTTTTCGGGGGTGCTGATTGCGAATCCCGGGTTTGTTTTTACTTCACAGTTGATATCTGTCAAAAGTCACTCTTGGATAAGAGTTTAATAAGTTTTCGGACCCCGTCAAAGGTGTCGAGGTGGGAAAATTTTAGATAGATTGGCAATCCGTCGCGTCGCACAAGACCTATGGAAGGGAAGTAGGCCTTTGCCCTGCAGTGGGACAACACAGGCTCATAACAATAAATACTAGCTGTAAGGGTTTTTTTTTAAACTACAGAAGAAGCGGCTATAGAAGCTGAAGAGTTTGTTTGTTTGAACGCGCTAATCTCAGGAACAACTGGTTTGAATTGAAAAATTATTTTTGTGTTGGATAGTTCATTTATCGAAGAAGTCTATAGGCTACGTTTTATTTTGATATTCCCACTTACGCGGGTGAAACCGCGGGGCGCAGCTAGTTAAGAGATAAGCTTAGAAAAATATAACGAGCCTTTTTTCTAAGCTTATCTCTTAACTAGCTTAAGTAATTTTACGCGTAAGTAATTTTACGCAGACGAAGTCACGGGCCACAGCTAGTTACTAATTATAAAATTAAACTTACACTATGTAAAGGTTTGATAGAGACTCTCATGACGTCAGAGCTCAAAGATTTCTGTTTCTTGACAAATTCCTTGAATGACTCGACGCCTGTAGATATTTCATTCGGTACTTTCTGCTGTTTCGGTGGTTCACCTACAAATAAAATATAAAATTTTATACTAAACACAGAATAATAGATGTATGAAATACTCCACAAATTAATAGCAACTCTTGTTGTAAATTCAGCTTGTATAAACAAGGTTCAAAGCTAGCTGCGCGTGAGTCCCGTAGCCTACGTGTTATGCAATGAAACTTGGTTTCCTGACATGAAAACTCATTGCAATTGGTTTAGTAGTTTATACAAACTAAATAACACTAGCCTTTTTACCCCTTTACAAATTTTCTTTTAGCGGGCTCCTACGTCTTAAATGGAAACCCCATGCAAAGTTTCAGAGTCGTGTTGTTTTAATTCTATGATAAGTCTTATTAGTCTAGATATTTACCTTTTCCTAACGCATTATAATTTCATATGATTTGTGTAGTTATATAAAATTTCTAGTGGAAAAAAGCGTACCGATGTTGAAGCCTCGTACTTGTACTTGAATACGGGCTGTTTTCCGCAATTAGACCCTTTTTAATTGGGTACATTTTGCGTGAGGATGGAGTAGGCTTCCCCAGCACCTATTACCCTCTCAGCTTAGTCGACCATGTCCGGAGAAGAGAACTTGTCAATAATTCTGGAGCCAACTAAGCCGCGGGTTTTATCACGATGTTTTCCTTGAGGCCTCGTATCTAAAGTGCGGATTTAGCCAGGATTGTCAAACATTTATTAAGTGTTTTAATGTTGTAATTCACTTTAAATGACTTACTTTTTGTATCACTAGTTGCATTTGCAGCTCCTACGAAACCTGAAGATGCACCACCGAGACCAAGGCTTGGTGTTGCTGAAAAATATTAAAATTATAAAAAAGGTTAATATGAGTAGTAGGGCTGGTAGGTAACTTCAATATATAACTAGCGCCCGTGCGGGTTCGCACGGGTAGTAGACCATGTATAATAAATATTGTAGGACATTCCACACATCGCCATCTAGCCCCAAGCTAAGTAACTAGACTTGTGTTAAGGGTGCTAGACAACGGATATACTACTTATATTACTTTTCTTTTGTAAATATATACTTATAATACATAGAAACAACCAGACCACAGACAAATCTCTAAGCATAAATACTTGTCTGTGGCGGGAATCGAACCCGCAACCCTGTGTTTGGCAGTCCGGCATGGTAACCATTGTGCCAACTGGGTCGTCGTATGTCTACATTCTTTTTTGTCATATTTGAGCCAATTAAAAACTTAATAAATTTAATTATTAATACACTTTTTTCAGGAATAACTCCCATCTTTTGAAAACCGTATGAAAATCCATTTAATAGTTCAGAAGTTTAAGGCGTTCAGACAGACGGACAGACGCGGGAGACTTTATCGACACTAATATTATAAAGAGAAAAAGTTATATAAGGATGTAATGCTGCGAAAGGCTGGTAGTAACAGTGTTACTAGTTAGGTAGTAATATGTGTTACTGTAACACATATTACTCCGAGTTTTTCGCGGTGGATAATGAAACATCCCATACCATCAGCTTTTGTGAACCCGCAAGAGAGGCTACCTCCAGGTTCCGATCTGCAATGGCCTAAGTGGCAGTCACTTAATCGACTCCAGACCCAAATAGGCCGTTGCGGACAACATTTGTGCAAACGGGGGTATATTGCCCCGACTAAGGAGCATCACGAGGGTAGAGACCCGTCTCAGTCTATGGTGCACCTACTCCAATGCCCACTGTGCCCTAATATGTGCACATTGGAGGACCTAGTAGAGCCCAACGCAGCTGCAGTTGCAGTGGCTAACCGTTGCTCAGGAAAAATTTGACTGATCGAACGTCACTCCCAAAAAGATCCCCATAGTACCACGTGAATGGAAATTACGCTAGTTTTTGAATATGTAGTGAAATGTCAAAATACCTGATGTAGATGGCTGTGTGCCTGTCACAGATGTGGTACCAAGTTTGGCTCCTAAAACAACAAACAAAATAATATTTACATAGTAATTTTATTTAGTAAATACATGTAGAATAATTTATTGTATTTTCTACAATAGTGGTACAATTTATTAAGGTCGTGTGACCTTAATAAATTGTACAAGATTTGAATTCTAACCTACAAGTCGTATAGTTTTTTTTTTGTTATTTAATTTACGTGAAGTCAAACTATACTGGCCGCCAAATAATCGGCACCCCTTAGTTTCGTTTTCATATTCTGTATCTTTTTATTCATAATTTGTTTTATGCTTGTTTATTATTATAAAAAAAACCGGCCAAGTGCGAGTCGGATTCGTGCACGAAGGGTTCCGTACCATGTTGTATGGGAGCCCCACTTATTTTATTAAATTTTATCGGGAACAGAAATACATAATCTGTGAAAAATTCAACTCTCTAGCTATCACGGTTCATGAGATACATTCTGGTGACGGACAGACGGACAGCATAGTTTTAGTGTGGTCTTAATAATTGGGTCCCGTTTTTACTCTTTGAGTACGGAACCCTAACATGAATTTCAGTCGCAGTTTAATTACAATCGCGTGGCGGGTTAACGAGACGGTAAAGTATCGTCGGAGACTTGGACCTGCAAGAAAAGTTTTGGAGTGAGGCTCGTTTTCATTAAAACCGAGATCGATTTTTTGGTTTTTACACTAAATTATGTATTACATGAACAAAAGATTACATAAATACAACGCCTGCGGGGAGCAGCTACTAAAATAATCATACAGGATATTTCCGAAAATGTCAACAATATTTTCTACTTGGATACCATTGCATACTCAATATGTCCTCTACATCCTTACCATCAGAAGGAGTCATAATTTTATAAGAATCACGACTTGCATATTTGTAACTATAATCACAATTTCGGAATGGATGTGGAGTTGATTTGTACACTTTTGTACTTGTTATCGGAGGCGTCTGATTTGGATACATTTTCTGTAAAAAGATATTGAAAATGAAGCACCCAGCTCTATGCAATTTTGTGCCTACTAAAGAGAAACTCCTCCCAGGCCATGAGCCTATGTGGAAATCAGTCAACTGAGTCCTGACCTAAGTAGGCTGCTTAGATCTAGAGTCAGTTGAGTGACAGGGGTTTGACCTTGGAGGAGCGTACCTTTGGGGGCTTTACACAATCAATGGATCACCTTGTCCAATGTCCACTGTGCCCCAACACCAGCATGTTGGACGAACTAAATAAGCCCAATATTGCTGCTGTAGCTGTGGCGCAATAAAAGTCAGATAGAATTTAAAGGCTGTACCCTGACACGAAAAGAATGATTATTGATCTTCCGTTTAACTAGTTTTCTTTCCCAGTTTTAAATCGCTTGACAGATAGCATTATCTTAAAATGGAACTGTCCCTGGTCAAGAGCCTTTCTTGTGCGTAAAACTTATAAGATTTTTGTAGACAGATGTTTGAATAATTTTTAGCATATCTTAGAAGACGATAACTATGAATTAATTCCTAGGTTCGAAGCTAACTAAGATTTCCAGGTACAGTGTATAGAGAGTTGTCATTAAATGGAGAGAAGAAAAATCTGTATGAGTTTGTTGTTAAATTGAGTAACGTTACATGGAGTTTACACTGTATTTATAAACCTAGCATTCAATCTGTTAATAATTTAATCTTACCGAATAAGCTAGTTGAAGTAGTAGAAGTGCTAGTTGAGTTAAATAGTCCAAAACCAGTGGTTTGTGCTGTCGTGGGTCCAAAACTGAATCCACCGAGACCACCAAGCCCTGTGGCCGCTGTTGTTGTTGGACCACCAAAACTTAAACCTGAAATATAAAAAGTATGTTGCAGGACATTCCATACATCGCCATCTAGCCCCAAACTAAGTAATTAGACTTGTATTATAGGTGCTAGACAATGGATATCACAGGGTTCGAGGATATATAAAATACTGGACTGATTTTGATGAAACTTGGTATTAAGATACATTATAAATCTTCAAGTAGAAGAAGATGATATCATCTTTTTAGTCTTATAAAAGTTTTTTTGGCCACCATTTATTAATTAAACTCAATTAAAACGATACAATTATATTAATTGACTTGTTGACCATATAATATACTCTTCACTGGATGGGTATGATGCACGCCATATACTACACTACAGAGGCTATACTATCTGGTTCAATTTTGGGAAACAGTTCGCCGGACAAAAGCTACTTCCTACTTAATACTAATCCTAATATTATAAATGTGAAAGTTTGTGTGTGCGTGCGTGTGTGTGTGTGCGTGTGTATGTATGTGTTACTCCTTCACGCAATAACTACTGGACTGATTGCGATAAAACTTGGTACGTAGATAGCTGGAAACCTGGATTAACACATAGGCTACTTTTTATCTCGATATTCCCACGGAATCGGGACTAATGCGGGTGAAACCGCGGGGTATTATTATAAACGAGACAAAACCTTTTGTAGCAAACACAGTTAATATTTATTGTACAAATATTCACCTGCAGCAGGAGCTGTAGTATTAGATCCAGCGCCAAAGTTAAGGCCTCCAGTTCCCAACCCTGTTGTCCCGAAAGAAGGTGTGGTTGTGGCACCGAAAGTTGGAGCAGCCGTGGCACCAAATGCTGGGGTTGTCGTTGATCTTAAAATTATATTTTTAAAGTCAATCTTATTTTAAACTAGCTGTTGCCCGCGACTTCGTAGGTGTGGTAGTTTTGTTTTAAATACTTACTCTTGAATCACTCGTATCTTAAAAAAAAACCGCATTGAAATCCGTTTGCTTAGTTTTAAACATCTAAGCATACACAGCAGGACGCGACTTTGTTTTTATACTATGTAGTGAGGTAGTTTTCTTTATTTAGGAGTGATAGATTTGAGCTATGATGAAAATTTGATCAGTCATTTATGAAACATTTCTTGTCCTTCTAACTAAAGGTATGTTAATTGACGTGGCTGCTGTTCTTAGATTAGGTGGTTAGATCTTCATGTCCTTAAGGTGAGCAACATCGCAACACAAAAAGTGAAACAAAGATTGATTACGATGATTTCAGCCGTGTTTGATGCTAATTGGTTCACCCATATTCAGTGATTTATAGTTTTCTACAAATTCTTGCAGTTTAACCTTGTTTTAGTATCAGTAACATACCAAAAGCAGGTGCAGCAGTGGCTCCAAAAGCCGGTGTAGTAGTTCCAAAAGCAGGCGTTGCTGAAGTTGCGCCGAAAGCAGGTGTAGTTGCAGCCCCAAATGAGGTGTTACCACCAAACGACGGAGTCCCGAAAGTAGAAGCTGACGTAGCAGGGGTGCTCCCAAACAGACCAGTAGACGGTTGGGACGTCGCAGTCAACCCGAAACCAGGTGTAGCTGGCCTGTGCAAACGAAAAATAACACGATATCACACAAATTATATCTTGAAAGTTAGGTTATATATTGAGTTCGTTTTCAAATAATTTTGACAATAATAACCGAATGAATGAAAGACAGTTGAACTAAACGTCGCCTTTCTATAAAAAGGAGGTTGTTCCAAGAAGTTTACTAGCTAAGTTTGTAGTAAAATCGAAGTTACTCGCTAACTTACTTGTTAGCGCCAAAATTGAAGCCCCCAGTGAGGCCAGTCGTAGCAGGGGCACTCGATGGAGTGCCAAAGGAAAACGACATTTTACTTTTTATCACAGTACAATACAATAATTGTATTTCAGCTAGAAATGAAATAAACGTTTGATAAAATACTATCAAAAGAGCGAAGACAACACCATTTTTCGAATCGCTGACGCTTGAATACAGTGTTACTAGGATTCTTCTAATAAAAAGATCAATTTTAGAAATAAAAAGTTTTGCCAAATGTTTTATATATCGATATATGGCTGCTCAGCTTAGTGTTTACAAAAAGTTAGTATTAAAAATAAACTGAAAATATAAACAAAGTTAGGGTAACTCAAAAACTTTATTTTTATTCAAGGGTTTCCAGAGTTCCAAAAAAATACTAAAATGTGGCCGTCTGGCAACACTAAGTAAATGAATGAATGATGGAGTGAAAAGATAGTCTTTTTTTGAAAACGGGAATTGGTTTTGAAAAAGTATCGCCACACAAAACCTCTTTAAAGAAAACCAA
The DNA here is from genome assembly GCA_907269075.1 of Idaea aversata. Classification (NCBI taxonomy): domain Eukaryota; kingdom Metazoa; phylum Arthropoda; class Insecta; order Lepidoptera; family Geometridae; genus Idaea; species Idaea aversata. The sequence continues at coordinate 7,183,840 of OU026103.1, forward strand.
AAAATACTACTAAAAAAGATATTGCCTTGTTGACATTGATACAAATATAATGATAAAAGTTTTCTTTCAAAAATATCTAACAAGTATTTAAATTCTCTTTGTCTAACAAATTCGCAATGAATCACTTAGCCTGCGGTGGTGTTCTCCTCAACTCTTGCCGAGCTACATACAAAACGACTCCCGTCAACATTGGAATTAAATTCCTCATCACGAAATACCCAAAGCCAGAGAAGGATTCTTTACCACCTCCAATCCTCGTAGCCCATGACCAATCGAAGCTGTTAATCACTTCTAATATAAGATCCGTATCGGGATATGGCAAGAGAAATAGTGTTTATGATTGCACTGTTTTTTGAAATAAAAAAATAAATAAATTACGTTTGTACTTACCTCTTCTTGTTTCCCATTTCCTTGGTGTTGTGCTATCACAGACATAAGACGCGTCTAAAGTGCAATGCTTGTGCAATTATCACAGATATTCAGTGGTTATTTTTTTGCTGACAGGTAAACGTTTACTTAGGTAGGTAGGTAACTGCTTGGGGTAGATTTAAATTAATTTCGTGATATTTACTTCTACCTTCATACTTTCCCACCAAATCACCGAACCATAGATAATCAAATATTTACCAAAGTTTACCAAATTCGATCTTAAAGCTTACTAGCGACCCGCCCCGGCTTCGCACGGCTGTATTATGCATGTATTATACATATAAACCTTCCTGTTGAATCACTCTATCTATTAAATAAAACCGCATCAAAATCCGTTGCGTAGTTTTAAAGATTTAAGCATACATAGGGATATGGGGACATTAGGGACAGAGAAAGTGACTTTGTTTTATAATACTACTAGCTGCGCCCCGCGGTTTCACCCGCGTAAGTCCCGATCCCGTGGGAATATCGAGATAAAAAGTAGCCTATGTGTTAAACCAGATCTTCAGCTCTCTAGGTACCGAGTTTCATCGCAATCGGTCCAGTAGTTTTTGCGTGAAGGAGTAAAGGCTTTTACACACGTCCCAATTTGGTCGGGTCCGACATCAGTGTTGCACATTTCAATTCGACAAATCTGTATCGTTAAGTGAAAAAATCTGTGTAAAATCTGTATGAGAACAGCTATAATTGTATAAAATCTGGACTATTCATAATTGTAGACAGAGAATAAATAGTTATTCTCTGTCTACGCTCCATAATACCTAATATTAAAAATAAATAGTCCAGATTTTATACAATTATAGCTATTCTCATACAGATTTTACACAGATTTTTTCACTTATCGATACAGATTTGTCGAATTGAATTGTGGCAACACTGATGTTGGACCCGACCAAATCGGGACGTGTGTAAAAGCTATAACAAACATACATACACACACACACACGCGCACACACAAACTTTCACATTCATAATATTAGTAGGAAAGTAGGAAGTAGGATAGGATGTAGTGAAGTGATAGTGATACACACGTCCCAATTTGGTCAGGTCCGACATACAATTTGGTCGGGTGTACAACCAAATCGGGACGTGTGTATCGTGATCGGGCAGACTATTATTAATTGATCAAATAGCCCACCCGATTTGGTTGTATCCGACCAAATCGGGACGTGTGTATGCGTCGGACCCAATTTCGTGTTTGAAACAAACAAGTGAGAGTCGGACTCGAGCACGAAGGGTTCCGTATCATGTTGTATTTGAACCCCACTTCATTTTTTTATGTTTTTAGTTGTTGTTGTTAAAGCGACAATAATAGAAATATATAATCTGAGAAAATTTCATTTCAACGATTCATGAGATACAACCGGATGACAGACGGACAGACAGGCAGACAGACGGACGGACGGACGGATGGAACTAATAGACGGACGGACTGATGAACTGACAGTGAAGTCTTAGTAATAGGGTCCCGTTTTTCCCCCTGAGGAACGGAACCGTAGAAACTACATGACCACGATGTGTATCATAGCTTATACACACGTCCCGATTTGGTCGGGTCCGACATCAGTGTTGCCACATTTCAATTCGACAAATCCGTATCGATAAGTGAAAAAATCTGTGTAAAATCTATATGAGAACAGCTATAATTGTATAAAATCTGGACTATTAATTTGTAATAATACTTGACTTAATGTCCTATGTCCCCCAGGTGGGGCAGAGGGCGTCCACAGTGCTCCGCCATCGCGTTCGGTTTTGAGCTACGCGCTTTATTTCGCTCCATGTTTTACCGATGCTTTTCGCTTCCGCTATCACAGTTCGTCGCCAGGTTTGTTTGGGTCGTCCACGCTTCCGTTTGCCTTGAGGGTTCCAGTCTAGAGCTTGTCTAGGAATGTGATCGGGGTTTGTAATATTAGGTATGTCTTATATATTATGGAGCGTAGACAGAGAATAACTATTTATTCTCTGTCTACGATTATGAATAGTCCAGATTTTATACAATTATAGCTGTTCTCATACAGATTTTACACAGATTTTTTCACTTATCGATACAGATTTGTCGAATTGAAATGTGGCAACACTGATGTCGGACCCGACCAAATTGGGACGTGTGTATAATTATGTACTCTTATGTATTCTAATTATGTACCCTTAGGTACTCTCTGAATCGTATCCGACCAAATCGTAGCGTGTGTAGCGATACCCGATTTGGTTGTGTCAATTTGGTCGGGACGACCAAATCGTAACGTGTGTACAAGCTAATAGATAAACACTACCAAGATCGCCATCTCTCGAGTGCGAGCGGTTATAAAGCTTTGACGGGACTAAATCATGCCATGAGAGCTGTATGCCATAAAGTCGAAATCTACTTTCCTTGTTTCCTCCAGTTTAGCGGATTTTAAGACATTTTTATATCTATGCTACGGTCCGAATTGGATGAACAGCTTTTACAGTGCTAAAGATCAAATCTCCCGGTCCGAAATCTTACAAATAAATAAGCTGAGCAATTAGGCTTGTGTTATGGTGGCCAGACAACTGATAAAATACTTAGGTATATTCCTACTTATCTATTTTTCTTTTGTAAATACACCCAGATACAAATAGGTAGGTATTTATAAGTACATAAATATTATATTATGTTTGAGGCGGGAATCGAACCCGCAATTTTCTGTATCGCTGGCGTGTGTTCGCCCACCGCGCCACAGAGGTTGGAAAAAGTACTTATCTACCAAGTTTAATTAACCACGTAAACTTAAGTTTAGACTTTATTAATACCTACAGTTTAATATCCAGGCAATAAACTAAGTTATAGTTGTTATCATACCTAAACTTTGTATTCAAATTTAGGTGTAGGTAATTAAGTCTGTAATTATTATGTTAAATCAAGTGCTTTATGTGCCATTTATGTAGATAATAAAAAAAGGGAAATTCTTGAAATTTAAAATATTATTATTAAATTAACGATGGTAAATAGATTGTTGCTCCTGAACAAAAAACATAACAAAAAATCCCCAAAAATGTTTTCCTGTCAAACAGGAACAAAATACTCCTACCTTCTTATATTTCTATACCTTTTTTATCCCCATTTTTTGGGGACAGTTTTACTCAGTAGTTTCATTTTTTGAGTATAAATTATGTTCGGATAATGGTTCAGCTCATGTTAAAAAAAATTTAAGGTGTACTTACCTAATGTTAATTTTAAATTGAGAATAAGAATTGAGTTCGGGCAACCACCGTTTACATTGCAGAACGACCAAAGTCACCTTGGTAGATTGGACATTTTTCTCTGCAATTAGGTAATCTAGAATATATCAAAATAAAAACAAGCGTAAAAGTAACCGTTTAACTTGGCATTTTTTCCAAAAACTAAAAAAAACGGCCGTTACTTCGATATTAGCTAAATTTTCCAATTGAATAAATACTAGACTACTAGACTTGTTGAAACTTAAACCGAAGACAATGGCTAATTGGCACCTACCTACCTAAACCGTTAGAAATATATAAAGTTTGATTTTCCACGATTCATTACGATTTCAATCCAAAGGCAAACCTCACTTGAACTTTCGACAAAGTTTAATTGACTTTCAAGATTTTTAATTACAAACTTAAGAAAAGATACACCGAGGAAGCTATGAAGAATACAGGGACGGATTTATGTTATTTTCATATATACTAGCAGCACTACACGGTTTTACACGTGTAACTTCCGATCCCGTGGGAATATCGGGATAAAAAGTAGACTATAACACAGTCAATGAGTCAATGTATCCTCACACCAAGTTTCATCAAAATCGGTCTGGTAGTTACAGAGCTTTCGTTATAAACAAAAAAATCCTCTTTATAATATTATAGTATAGAGAAGTAGGTATAGATTAAAATACATAACCTTGATTAAATTACTTTAATTCCTCTCTGTATAAATAAATATGTATTTTATGCGAAAGTTTTAAGAAACTGGATCATTAAAAATACAATAATCTAGAGTAGGTAAGTAAGTATATTTTTTACAAAAATTTTCAAGGGTCCTGTGGTCCATCTGCCACTTTAAATAAAAACTAAATATTTCGGAAAAATAGGGAAAACTACTTAAAACAGGTCAATTAGATAAATATTTGCTTCATTGTCAATCCCAAAAACAATTTATTTGTTTATTAATTTGTTATTTTGTCACTAATAGAAAGGTTTAAAAAAACCTTTTCATTACTCATACTCCGAAAGTAGGTCTAAAGATGCATGAAGAGCGTGTAGAAAATAAAATTTCCAGCCCTAGGGCTTTTCTCTTTCACTGACAGCTGTCATGTCAAATTATGGCTTCGCACGACTTGTGCAATGTGCATGTAGCCAGTATCAGTAACATTACGCATAAGGAACTTTAAAAACCTAACCTCCTTGCTTTAAGTAACACCAAAGAATAACACTACATGTATATAACCTCTTTGGTCCCAACCTTGTAAGAGGATCAGGTAGTATGGAGTCTCTCATTCACTCTCGTTGTTAGGAAGAATTTTATGTATTATTCGTAATGAAAAGCACAGTGTTTACCTCGGGTGAAAGACTCATTAAGTCCCTCGAACTATTAGCGCCCTCGCTACGCTCGGGCGCCAAACTCCGTCTCGGGACTTGTAATGAGTGACTTTCACACCTAGGATAACAATGTACTATTTAGTGGCCCTTATTAGCCGTAGGTACAGGGATATTGGAAATTACACTAGCAAGCCGTTGAGGGCTACTTCTGAGCACATACACACTCAACTTTTGTTCTATGACTTTTGGAAATTCGAACATTTTTTCGAAAATTTTGAGGATAGGTTTACCTGAAAATCAGCTGTTCCTTACACGGAGAGGTCAGTAACCTTAAAATTTTACTTATTTTTTAAGTTTCATCTACTGTTCTTGTTTTAAAAATCTGCTGTTTTTCGAATTTACATAACCTCAAAATTTTCATTTTTTTTTCGAATTTCCTAAAGTCGTAGAACAAAAGTTGTTTGTTAAGGTGCACAGAAGTAGCCCTCAACGGCTTGCTAGTATAATTTCCAATAACCCTGGTATACGACAGAATTGCTGTTCGTTAGTATCTCAGGTTAGTATCGCTTAAATTTAAGAACGGCTGGACCGATTTGATTAATTTTGACGTGACAACGTCTTATAAATTGGTTTGCCGGGTGACACTTCAAGAAACTGCGTTACGCTCCGCTGACGTTATGCGCTCACAATGAGAGCGAGTGAGAGGCACGCGGGCATGGTTAGCCCGCCTAAGAGCGAGAGAGACAGACATAAAAAGTGAAAGGCACGCGTCCCTTCCACTCGAGCACAGTTGTTGTCACGTAAAACTTTCGCCCGTACCTATACCGACTTTACAGGCAACCAGTTTTTTGGGTTTGAAATATTTGTGGGAGTCCAGAAAAAAAAACTTTAGCAAAATTTGGCTAATTTCGCACCATGTCGTAGATATCTCATTTATTTCTATTAAATCTGACAGGGACCGACAATTATTAACTAGTGTAGAAGGTGATGAATGAATAATAAAGTTGTAGAAGATATTATTTATTTCCTTTTGACAACGGGCCGAGTTTCAGCTTACCGAGTCTTTGATATACAGGGTTATTGGTAATTATACTAGCGAGCCGTTGAGGGCTACTTCTATGCACCTTATCAAACAATTTTTGTTCTACGACTTTTGGAAATTCAAACATTTTTGTGAAAATTTTGAGGTTAGGTTTACCTGAAAATCAGCTGTTCCTTACACGGAGAGGTCATTAACCTTAAAATTTTACAATGGGGTGACCGTCGCTCCAGAAAAAAAAACATTCGATTGATAGATTGATAGATTTTCATATTAGTATACCAACTCATCTAATATAGTCCTTATACCCTCCCTGTCTCAACCAATTCTACCTAAATAAAGATTTTACAATTCCACTGGAAAAAGTTGATATTCCATTTCACCAGTTAGTATTCCATTCCTTTGGTTCAACACTTAACAGTTTTTAACGAAGAGAGTTCTTATTTGTCCAGTTTAATTACGTTATTTGTTCTCTTCTGCTGGTTTCTTCATAGTTTTCCATTATTCTCTGAAGTTAAGCATTTTCCGGGTCTTTTGTAGGAGGTTTCATTTCAAAGTAGGTAGGTACATAATTTAAATAACGTAGAAAATAGGTTGGCAATTTTCAATGTATAGTTCCTATCTAATAGTTTAAAAAAAATTCACACCTGCAGCACTTTAATCACGGATTAAAGCCCTATTAACCTCAACTTAAAGCAAGACTTTATTCCCAAGGGAGATAATGTTGTATGAAACTCCCAAGGGAATAAAGTGATTTGAATTTGGAACGTTGAAATTCGTGTGAAAATTCTTGGTTTTAGTTTTGAAGGTCTCAGCAAATAGATTTTATTTATAATAAGTAATTTGATTGGTCTACAAAAATCTAGCAGGCCACGATTTATGTTTTTTTATTTTGATTGTTACGTTAGGTCTAAGCAAATAGGTTTTGCCAAATACTTACCATCATGCTACCATATCATTGCAATTGCCCCATTTTTTTTAAAGTGGATTTTTTTAGGTGGCCAGGGAACAGGCCACCACAAGAATTAAAAAAAAATTGGACTGACGGTATGAAAAGTAGAGTACCTATGCACCTCGGGATAAAGCATGTCTTCGTCTTGGGCGGCTTGAACCCACAACATAAGACATTGTTTTATGACCTTGATGCATAATCTACTATTATATACCTACCTATAGTTCCTATCTATTACTTTAAAAAAAATCTTAAGTAACAAATAATTAATTTAAAGGAGGTTGGCAATTTTCAATGTATAGTTCCTATCTATTAGTTTTATTTTTTTCTAAACAAATAATTAATTTAAAAGATAAAAAGATTCATTAAGAATACTCTGTGACTACAAGAGAGTCTGAAACTTTGCATCGGGGTTCCTTTTATGACGTAAGCGAGAACTAAGAAGGATTTTTGGAAATGTGAACTTTTTAGGGGTAAAAAACGGCGGAAAAAAAAAATGTAGTTTTTAGTAATTTTTATGTACCTATGCTGTGTTTTACTTTTAAAGAGATACGAATGCGGGTAAAACAGGTTAATTATTATTTTCTAGTTTTTTTAGGATAAGTAGTTGATTTACGATAATGTTTTGATTTAACATTTGTTAAATCTCCATCCCACCATATCAACACAACCTACCATTAAAGCTGAATCAGTTCTTTTCCATCCAAAGGTTGCCTGGGCGGCCTTATCGCTTTCAGCGATAAGGCCGCCCATTTGTGCAACTTATACTTTCTAGCTATTACTTTACTTTGTGTATGTCGTGTTTTGTTTCTTCCTGTTTTGTACAAATAAAATTATATAACTATCTATCAAGTTGTTACAACACGGTCACATTATACAGGGTTATTGGAAATTAATTGCTTTTGTTCTACGACTTTTGGAAATTCATTATAAAAATATTCCATACAAAAATAAAAAAGGGTGCGTGTACTTATGTACGCGCGTGAGAAGTTATACTTTTTTGGCATTTAAAAAAAAAAAAAAAAAATAAATTAAAAAAAAAAAATAAAAAAAATAAAAATAAATAAAAAAAAAAAAAAAACTCGTCCGACAAAAAACTCGTCCGGCAAAAAACTCGTACGACAAAAAACTCGTCCGACAAAAAACTCGTCCGACAAAAAAAAAAAAAAAAAAAAAAAACTCGTCCGACAAAAAACTCGTCCGGCAAAAAACTCGTCCGACAAAAAACTCGTCCGACAAAAAACTCGTCCGACAAAAAACTTGTCCGACAAAAAACTCGTCCGGCAAAATACTCGTCCGACAAAAAACTCTGGACTGGAAAAGGATTGTCAACACAATCAATAAAGTTCAATTTAGATTTAAACAACTTCTCCCGTGAGAATTTTGTGTGACGTGAGAATTTTGTGTCTCGCTTTTGTAAAATTTCACTCTCATCATTTTTTCATAACGCGCCTAAAGAAGTATAACTTCAAAAATTAAATCCAACAGTTCAAATAATACTCAACTCTACGTCTACGTCACAGAATCAATCATAGTAGGTATGGTACAACCCGATCGGGTCGCACGCAGTGCGCCCCGTGCCGATCGCGCGCGCGCACTTGCCGCATAGACATAGAAAATTACCAGACAGTACGAGAAACACTTAAATATTTTTTTTGGGATATGTATTAAGTTTCGACAAAAGTCGTAGAACAAAAGTTGTTTGTTAAGGTGCACAGAAGAAGCCCTTAACGCCGTGTCAATTAATTTCCAATAACCCTGTATAGATAAAAGTCCAAACGTAACAATGAAATGTTTAAAAATATACCACGAAAACAAGTCGACGCGTATCGACAACGAAAGTGCCGATACGCGTCGACTTGTTTTCGTTGTTTTCGTGGTGGTTTTCGCCTTGTTTTCGTGGGACTTTTATTTACGCCAGGTCTCGAGATAATGTGACCGGGTTGTGTATGAGGAGAGTCTAATTAAACAGAATCTATCAAAGCAATTTCCCTTTACACATACACTGAAAAGAGCCTCCAAGTGCATCAACCCAGCTCCACCGTAAAATCCGTAAACGCAATTAAGTCTAAACTTCACTTAACACATTGCTTCCTACATTCAACATAATTACATTTTACATTTATTATGAACTCTATAACTTTATGATAGAGGTTAATATTGTACGTTTTACGGTGTTTTTAAGTTTGCACGTTCGCCCTTTGTTGTCTACTGACTGTGACTAGACCGGGGATGGGGTATGCATTTTGTTTTATTTGAACACAGTCGAGACGGAACGCGTGTGTGTGCGTACAATCGATTACTAGAGATGAAGTTATAAGTTGGTAGGTATGTTACATTAATGTCGAGGGTGAAATGGAATAATAATTAGGATTGTAATGACGGACTGAGTTTAGTTACCCTACTCAAAGTGTAAAAGGGCTTGCAGATATCATGTTTTACTTATATAGTAGACTAGCTGTGCCCCGCGGTTTCACCCGCGTAAGTCCCGATCCCGTGGGAATATCGGGATAAAAAAGCCTATGTGTTAATCCAGGTCTCTAGCTATCTACATACCGAGTTTCATCGCAATCGATTCAGTAGTTTTTGCGTGAAGGAGTAACAAACATACATACACACACACACACAAACTTTCACATTTATAATATTAGTAGGATTAATTGTATATGTAACAGAGAAACAGACAGATATATACATGAATTTAAAAAACTAAGTATTCATTTTGTGGGTACTTAGTTGTTCTACTATTATAGTTTTTCGAAGTCCCATAGACTCATTTTTTTTTAAATTGCTTTCAGGTAAAGACTTTTTGTTCTCTCTTCCTCCTTTATACACGAAGAACTTCCTCTTTTTTGAAGTCTTAAAATCGAGCTAACTAGATTCGCCTAGGACCGTCCATTCTGACGCTCACCTAGAAATCTGCCTACGGCATTCTCATAAACTTTTAAAACTTACGCGATTTGTTTTTATAGTAATCATTTTTCCGGGTCTTAATCGCGTATTTTTCGCGATTAACGCGGCACGGTACGCCATTCTCATTACGGCTAATTTTTATTAAAAATTTGATGATTTTCAGTTAACACTTCATGAAGTTTAATTGTCGATTTTCGCGCTCACCGCCCAGCATCTTCACCAACCTGGTAGACATAAATGTGTAGTTCCTAAAAACCTAACAAAGGAAGTAACAATAAGCTTTACAGCAATTTTATGTCCGCATGAACGTACATAAAGTTAAGCTCTCCTTTAATGTTGTCTGGTGAAACTTACTCCTACTACAGGAAAAAAAAATCTTTTTTCTTTTCATAAGTGATAACTAGTGATAAGGTAAATGTGATTGCTCAACAGTAGACGTCATGTTGCTGATATCATGATAATGATGAAGATGAGAAGTAGATACTGTAGCCCAATTTGCAAGTTTTTTTTCATAGTTACCACCAAAAACCCAAGCAGGTTTCCTAACCTCAAGTATCGTCATGGTGCTGGGATGTCTGTACATGTGATAGATAAATAGATGTAACACTTTGCACCATAAAAATAACGAGAAATTAAACCAATAAAAATGCAATATAAGACGTAAGAAACTAAATTATAAGGAAATACGTAATGACCTAGAGGTGACCTTAGTCTCTGGTTGTATTCTTACTCATGTGCTAAAAATCGATTTTAAATAATATTACTAAAATGTCTTGTCTATTATCAATGCCTATTTTAAACCGATTTCAAAATAAGAAGCAGGTTCATAACGATATCAAGTTTGGTCGAATGTTAAAAGCAATTAAAACAAGTAAGAAGGTAATCTTCGGAACTACTGGCACGATTTCAATTATAATAAACTAGTGACCCGCCCCGGCTTCGCACGACTATATTATGCTTGTATTATACATATAAACCTTCCTCTTGAATCACTCTATCTATTAAAAAAAACCCCATCAAAATCCGTTGCGTAGTTTTAAAGATTTAAGCAGTCAAAGGGAAATAGGGACAGAAAAAGCGACTTAGTTTTATACTATGTAGTGATGATGAAGTGATGATACTTAAAAAGCTACATTACTAAGCCGTGTTATGGACTTCTTTTTATCCCTATCTACAGTAATGCCTAAGACAGTGAACAACACAAGTATCGGCAATAAACGAAGTATAAATAGTGTCGTTATGGTTGTATCAGTTATGGGTGCTGATGTAGGTGAGAAGGGGGTTGCGTGTCGGCGAAGTGACCGTCTCGTCGCATCGATCGTCACCTGTGGCAGTTGGGGGTATATACTTCCCTGTGCCGTAGCACGTAACACAACGCGTTTTGTACACTATGTTGGACAAAATAATACTTAGAAAGCTACATTACTAAGTCGTGTTATGGACTACTATCCCTGTTTGTATGGTGACGAAGTAAAAGACCGAAAATCTGTACAAAAGGAATTAAATTTCCTATTATGATTATTAGATTCCTGATGATCGCTCGGCAGGTCGCAAAAAGAATAAAGATCGGCTAGTGACGTCTCTTGCCGATTTTTGTTGAACTAAGCCATTGACTGGTTTTCTATTTATTTCACCGCTAAGTAGCAGAAATAAGGCAAAACTTGGTCTTACCTTAAATCGTTTGGTGGCGCTGTGTAGCAATTTCAATTTCAAATTTCTTTATTTCTTTCAATGCTTATGTATTTACATACACATGATCACTTGAAATAGTCTTAAAAACTAAGTTAGGATGTGTGCCTTCGGAACGCGCCCACCAATGAGAAGAAGGCACAAGAAACTCATGGGGTTTTTTTTTATGTGATCACGCTCACAAAGGTCAATATTACAAATATTTGAAGGTATTATTTGAAATGGAGCAATTAAAGTCACATCCATGGATTCTTATCATTAAGGTACGAGAGGTATCATAGTAGAGAGTGAGTAGCAGTGTTATCAACATAAATATAGGCTACTCACCTACTAACTCTGATGACTTTAACCTAAATCATATTTTTTCAGAATCGGACTTAATAGCGGGGTATTTCCCCTATCCCCCAAATGCTATCCCCCAAATGGGGGAGCTCTGGGTCACAAGGGGTTCAGCTAATTGGTAATGTGACTGTACTTGATATTTCACAGTCTAAACGCAAATGTTTACATTGCAAAGTCATTCGGTCTGCCTGCATTTTATTGCATTACCGATCTTTTGCGAACCGTTTCATAGTTTCAGAATTTCAGACACATAAATTACTAACGTATCTGCTCTTTTCACTTCAAAATAAATGGTTCTTAAGTGCCCTTGTGTGCTTAGAGCTTGTCTCAAGGACTTCACTGATTCTACGGTAAGTACTCACATTTTCTTTGATTTGATTTTATCATTAAAATATTTGTTTTATATTTATACCTAACTTATTTTTAAATATCGGCGTCTCGTTTATTCATAATAAACACAATTCAAAAATAACATCAAATTAATAACAAAAATATGATATATCTTAATATATATAAATCTCGTGTCACAATGTTTGTCCTCAATGGACTCCTAAACCACTTAACCGATTATAATAAAATTCGCACACCATGTGCAGTTCGATCCAACTTGAGAGATAGGATAGCTTACATCCCGATATTCCCACGGGATCGGGAGTTACGCGGGTGAAACCGCGTAGGGCAGCTAGTAATAATATAAATTTAATAAATATAAATATTGCAGGACATTACACACATCGCCATCTAGCCCCAAGCTAAGTAACTAGACTTGTGTTATGGGTACTAGACAACGGATATACTACTTATATACTTTTTCTTATGTAAATATATACTTATAATACATAGAAACAACCAGACCACAATCAAATATCTAAGCATAAATACTTGTCTGAGGCGGGAATCGAGCCCGCAACCCTGTGTTCTCCATGGTTCGCCATGGTGACCATTGTGCCAACTGGGTCGTCAAATTAAATTATTTACTTACATAAATAAAAAATAAAATAAATACAAAACAAACTTAAATTACGTAAAGTATAGATAAAAGCTAGTTATTCATTTATAAACTTGTTTTTATCTGTGACTTAGCGTAGGGGTTAAAATTTTCAAAATCTTTTTTTCGTGCGGGTAGGTGTGCGCTTACCATTAGACAACTTATGTAGGATTTTGTGTTACTTACTGTTATTTTTTTCCTGCTGTTTATTGTTTTCATCTTTTATAATGTCGTGTGCTTGTTTAATAAACCTTATAATATTATAAAGCTGAAAATAGTTTGTTTCTCAGGAACTACTGGTTCGAATTGAAAAAATATTTTTGTGTTAAATAGTCCATTTATCGAGGACGGCTTTAGGCTACTTTTTATTTTGATATTCCCACGGAATCGGGACTTACGAGAGTAACACTGCGGGGAGCAGCTAGTTCTAAAACAAAAGCAAAAAAGTGTTTCTATCTATTTAAACAGAAATAATGTACACCTTCTAAAAATCAATAGTTACTTACCTACTTTAAATAAGTATAATAATAAGAGCCTACCTACTTACTACAGTTTTTGAAAGACGTAAATAAACAAAAAAGTTATTTGAAAACTAATTAGTCTCAGAGACCATCTTTGAAAACGGATGGAAAACTTAGAGAACGAAGCTACTTGGGAAATCAATTAATTTTACCTGACCATTTAAGAAGTTCCCTTCCTTAGGAAGTGGAATACTGAACACGGGAAGGGTAGCGAACGCTATGTTGAATGAAAATGGTCTAGGGCAGCTCTATAATATTAACCAAATTACAATTCTTTTAATTTAAATCGTAAAATATAACAAAATGATTTAATCTATTCATTATTATTACTTATTATTTAATTTTGATTTTATTTTCTTTCTTGACATTTAATTCGATTTTAAGTTGTTTTTTAATAATCCTACTATAATATTATAAATGTGAAAGTTTGTGTGTGTGTGTGTGTGTGCGTGTGTGTGTGTATGTATGTTTGTTACTCCTTTACGCAAAAACTACTGGACCGATTGCGATGAAACTCGGTATGTACTTAGATAGCTGGAGACCTGGATTAACACATAGGCTACTTTTTATCCCGATACTCCCACGGGATCGTGCGCGCGGGTGAAACCGCGGGGCTCAGCTAGTATAACATATTTTTTAGTTTTTAATGTGTTAATAAAAATTATATGGGCCTGAAATAAATGGATTTTAATAAAAGGTTTTTTTTAATTTGACCCCTGTGGCTGTTTAAATGAACCGAATTGAATGCAATTCCTTTTATCCCATTATCACTAAATGGTTCTGTTTGATGAAAATGGGCGAAGCCGTTTAAAAGTTACGAGCATGGAAATTTTTTAAAATAAATAAATAAATATTGCAGGACATTCCACACATCGCCATCTAGCCCCAAGCTAAGTAACTAGACATGTGTTATGGGTGCTAGACAACGGATATACTACTTATATACTTTTCTATTGTAAAAATATACTTATAGTACATATAAATAACCAGACCACAGACAAATATCTAAGCATAAATACATGTCTGAGGCGGGAATCGAACCCGCAACCCTGTGTTTGGCAGTCCGGCATGGTGACCATTGTGCCAACTGGGTCGTCGTTATGGAGGTTTTTTCTATTTTTTCCGGTACTGAAATTAGACCACATGAGTAAATAATACAACCAGAGACTAATGTGTCATACAAGGCTCTATGACAAGTCCACTACTACAAGCATGACGCGCGTGTGTGCGTGAGCACTGGCGGCACGTCACGTACGGAGAGAAACCGGTCTATACTGGCTCGGCCAGTGCCCAAGTTCAGGGCTGTCACACTCGCATGCGAGCGGTAAACATCACGCGTCGCATGTTTGTTTCATATTGTTTAATAAAATATAGTGTTATTAATTTGGTCTTAAGTAGGGAGGGAGTGAGTGTGGACCATTCTTGTGTTATGGTGACGAGTGACGAAATAGAAGACTTAAATAATTTTCTTTCTTTCGAAGGAAGGGTGGGAACGATTGAGTGAGTGAGTGAGCGTGTGCTCCAGTCTAAGCAACTAGGCTTGTGTTATAGTGACTAGACGCGACAGATATAATAGTTATAAATATTAAATATGTACCTTTACTGAGTGGGAATTGAGTGTGTGAGTGCCCCAACCTAAGCAGCTAGGCTTGTGCTATCGTGACTAGACCACGGATAGAAGATTTTCTTTTATAGAGAGGGAGGGAGGAAGAATGGAAACGATTTAGTGAGTGAGCGCTCCAGCCTAAGCAACTAGGCTTGTGTTATAGTGACTAGACACGACGGAAAGCATAGTTATATGTAGGTATGTATAGCATACTACTTGTGAATTCTAGTATGTCAACGTTTATCTATTTAACGTTCAATTCTGTGACATCAAAGTTTCCCGGTAAGCCATAAAAATTTCTGATTTAGGTATTATGATCATCATTCATTTATTTATCTACTAGCTGCACCCCGCGGTTTTACTCGCGTAAGTCTCGATCCCGTGGAAATATCAAAATAAAAAGTAGCCTTCTAGAAAAATGGACTGACCAACACAAAAATATTTTTTCAATTCGAACCAGTAGTTCCTTAGTTCAAACAAACAAACTCTTCAGCTTTATAATATTAGTAAGTATAGATTAATCATCAATTCAGATTACATTGTACCGCGTTAAAATAAACGCCCATAATAAAAGACACTGATACTTAGTTTACACATTTTTTTTGGAGCGAAGTTCCTTATCTTGCGTTGCGAAAAAAGAGACGGAAAAAGTTAAGACCAAAAGATGTAACGACACGTTTTGCATAGAAAGAAAGCCAGTTATTTTCGTTTCGTCTTTCTATTTCGCATTGAACAGTGTGGTGTCGCGACGATTCATCATCTTCCTGCCCTTATCCCAATTTATTTGGGGTCGGCGCAGTATGTCTTTTTCTTCCATTCACTCCTATTAGTCGTCATCTCATCGTTCACATTCATCTCTCTCATGTCTTGTCTCACGCAGTCCATCCATCTTTTCTTCGGTCGTCCTCTTCCTCTCCATCCCTCTACATTCATACTCATCACTCTTCTAGTTACATGCGTCTCCTCTCTTCTCATCACATGTCCATACCAACTTAAACGATTCCCTTTTACTTTTTCAGTAATCGGTGCTACTTTCAGGCTTCCTCTAATATACTCATTCCTTATTTTATCCATCCTCGTTACTCCACACATCCATCTCAACATTCTCATCTCCGCTGCATGCAATCTTCTCGTGGTGTCGCGACGATTATTTACAAAAAAAAGTAGATATAAAAAAATATAAAAAACGAAAAACATTAATTTATTACAACTCCTTAACTAATTAATCGAAAGGAACTTCGTTCTATCCGGGTGTGCCTTGACACCTCTCAAGTTTTTTTTATTTAATATAATCCACCTGTGCCAACCCTACATGATTACGTCACAATTACGTATTCATTTTGACAGCTCCGAACAACCTTAGCCTCTGGTCATCTCTACTCATGTGATTAGACGTTGTGACGTCACACTCGTGGCTAATCAATAATAAGGAATATGGTTAGACGTATGAACTCTCTATTAAATATTTTATCTCTATTGACATGGTACGGCTGAAATGGTCACAAAAAGGCCCTTTTTAATTTTAATAAAAGGTCAAAAGCTCTCCGAATTGAGGAATTAGTTAATGTTAATGGCAGGTGAAAAGGTAAAATAATCTTTAATTTCAAAATGGATTTAATCTCGCTATATTATTTAAATTGGCCTTTTGTAAAAGTTTGAATTTCGCTGTGATTTCATTTAAATTCTGCCAATATTGTTTCAATGGATCAATGGATATTTAAGGTGAAAGGGTACCGACACTCTCTCCATACAAACATAGTCGACTGTTTCCTCCCTGGATAATGACACTAGCACAAATATTTTTGTGCCATAAAACCTATAACTGCCGTCACTATGCCCCTATGTCTTGGTTTTTTTCATTTTCTAATTATCATAGAAATTAAGATTTAAGAAAATAAAAAATATTAAAAAAAAACAAAATATAGGGGCATGGTCATGGCAGTTATAAGTTTTATGCAACAAAAATAATTGCTCCAGTGTCATCCAGGGAGGAAACAGTCGACTACGTTTGTATGGAGTGAGCGTCGGTACCCTTTCCTCTTAAGTAAAGATATGAAGGTATACATAGTAAAATAATATGTATGTATAACTATGTCTTTGGTACTTACATTTTTCGCCATGAACAAATAAGTTAATCGTTTTATCTATATATTATAAAGAAGAAAGTATTTCGTTTTTTGAAGTGAAAACTTCTTATGGCGCGTTGGGCACTTTTCTGGGTGAGCATTTTCAGCCGTTCTCGCGACAGATTTTGACGCGACAGATGAGATTTTATTTGTGTTAGTCTTTTTGTTTAACTTATACTGCCATCTATTACACAAATTGAGAAACTTAGTTTCTAGAAAGACCGCTATTCGAATGTAGATGGCGCTGATTTAAATTTTTTACTGCCATCTAGCGAATAAAAAATAAACTATATTTGTTTAAGTGAGTGCTAATAGATGGCAGTAGCAGATCGTTTCAAGAAATATTCTATGAGAAATAACAAGTTTATTGTTTTCACTTCTGCCTGCACTCCCGGAGTGCGCTGTTTTTTTTTTGTTTGTAACCTATAGGCTCTGAAACTACTAAACCGATTTTGATGAAACTTGGTATGAGGATACATTGATTCATTGAAAGTAACATACGTTACTTTTATCCCAATATTCCCACGGGATCGGGAGTTATGCGGGTGAAACGGAGCGCTGCTAGTGGGAAAATAAAAGTCAATACCCTGTATGATGCTCCTAGTCCTAGTTTGTGTGTTTGTTACTCCTTCACGCAAAAACTACTGGACCGATTGCGATGAAACTCGGTATCTAGATAGCTGGAGACCTGCATTAACACATAGGCTAGGTACTTTTTATCCCGATATTCCCACGGGATCGGGACTTATGCGGGTGAAACCGCGGGGCGCAGCTATGAGACCATACCTGCGCCCCGAAATAAATAAGACTACTTGTACTTGTATACGGGCTGTTTTCCGCGATTAGACCCTTTTTAATTGGGTCCTTTTTGCGTGAAGATGGAGTAGGCTTGCTCAGCACCTACTACCCTCTCAGCTTAGTCGACCATGTCCAGAGGAGAGAACTTGTCAATACTTCTGGAGCCAACTAAGCCGCGGGTTTCATCACGATGTTTTCCTTCACCGTAAGAGCAATGTCAATTAGCGCACATAAATTTTTCTTAAGAAAAATACATTGGTGCACGGCCGGCCTGGATTCGAACCCACGACCTTCAGAATGAAAGTCGAGGTATCTACCACTAAGCCAACACCGCTCAAAATATAAAGTAGTAAATAAGACTAATCTCATTAACTGTAGGTATTAGTTAAACCGCCTGTAAAAGAAAAATTCAAAAATATTGTGTTAAAATAAAAGTAAGTATAGACACAAATAAGAAACAGAGATAGCTACATAGAAAAGCTCTAGTCTTTACTCACCTGAGAAATAACACACCTCGGCACTGCTACTTACCTATACGTGTAACAAATCTTTTTGTAACCTTATTCTGGACTGTGAATGAAGTCCAGCACAGCTAGGTGTCGTAAAACTCTGAAATTCACAGCTAAATTAATTGTTCTACAGAAATGTCCAATGAACAGGCCGTTTGTGTTTAGTCTAACAAATTCGCTCGTTAATTGAAAGGCGAGAGCGGTTTAGATGTATGTGTTGAGCGAAGCGATGAGCGGAGAAGGAGCGGAAATGGAATAAAATGAAAAGCATGAAATTAATTCTGTGCTTATACCAGGCTAATACTAACAAATTGAATTTACCTATTTCTACACTTACCTAAGTACCTATACTCACTTATATTAGAATCAAAGTACTATCTTATAATTTACTATCCTATATCCTAAATAAGATAATTGAACAAAAAATATCTTACACAAACATTTAAGTGTTTGTAAGTAATAAAAAGCAGTTAATTTTACCTTTTTTGAACAGGAGCTAAACAATGCTTATGCTCAAAAAAATTAAATGAACGAAAGTGTTAGGTAAAAAGTAAGTAAAAATAGTTCGGTGGTGCCATCTAGATATTAAGGGGGTCCATACACCAACGACCTTGGTACACAGCCTACTAAATAGTTACTACCGGCACCGGTCGCCTTCGTTGGTAAAAAATGTTGATTATTACGAGTTCAAAATCACACCAAAATGCTGGTAAAAATCTTACCTACAATTCCATCTCAGCACTTTTGAGAAAAACAAAACACATTCGTAACAATCAACAATATTAGTTGTAAGCGACGGGTATTTCTGGCGCATTCCGTTTGGCACCATAAGCAGCCTTAATGTATAAACATTATATAATATGCTTGTGTGACTTTTTTGTTAATGAATATAAATAATCTGGTAAGTAATTGTTCTAAATAGATAAATAAAAACACTTTATTTGTACAACTCACTAGTAACTTTAAAAAACATTATACAAATAGGCAACCTTATCGCTTAGAGCGATTTCTATTTATTTTGTCAATGTTCAAATAAATGTTGTTAACAAAAAGATCGCTCTGCTTATGTAATACAAACAAAGCCTTAACAAGGCGGTTAGACTTTCTCAAACGGCTGAGCTATAGCCGAAAATTTAACTAGGTATTTATTATACTGAACGAAGTTGGTTTAGGTACATGGGATTATGTGGATGAGATATTTTTAGTTGGCCGATAGTTTTTCCTATATAGCAGTATAATGGAACATTTCGTGTCATAAATAAATAATTATCGCAGGACATTCCACACATCAAGCTAAGTAGGTACACTTGTGTTATGCTTGTGGACTCTAGACAACGGATATACTACTTTTATATACTTTTCTTTTGTAAATAATCAAAACATAGGGGCATGGTCGTGGCAGTTATAAGTTTTATGCAACAAAATATTTGCTATAGTGTCATTATCCAGGGAGGAAACAGTTGACTACGTTTTGTATGGAGAGAGCGCCGGTACCCTTTCCTCTTAAGCATCATCGCAATCGGTTCAGTAGTATTTGCATTTAGAAGAAATAAACACACTTATTAACTTTCGTCGTAGTAGGAGTAAGTCAATTAGCTTTTCTATTTATTTTTTAAAGAAAAAATCCGTCTTTAAAGATACCCCTTACAGAAGCACTTTGCAGACGCTTTTTTCTTTTAAAATATTTCCAGAAAGCAAAGAGTAGGCTCAAGAACTTTAAAAATAAAAACCGGCCAAGTGCGAGTCGGGCTAGCGCACGAATGGTTCCGTAACATTATATTCTGTTTTTAGTATTTGTTGTTATAGCGGCAACAGAAATACATCATCTGTGCAAATTTCAACTGTCTAGTTATCACAGTTCATGAGATACAGCCTGGTGATAGACAGACAGACAGATACAGACTGATAGACAGACAGACAGTAGTGGCGTCTTAGTAATAGGGTCCCGTTTTTATACCTAACCGTAAAAACTTCTATAAGTCGTGCAACTAAAGTTTTTAGCCTATGACGTTTAAGATTGTGGTTATATTGAACGACAATTAGGAGTTTGAGACGAAACTTTAATTGGATCTTTCTATTTGATTAATTAGAACCTCAACGCGGTGTTATTGTAATCATTTCCTTTGATTTTGTCATGAACTAATAATTTTACAATTTCTTAACTTAAATAAAAAGAAAAAAAAAAAGATTATTAATGAAGCAATTATTTTTTTATAAATAAGTAAATAAATTTGTCGGAGACTGGCTACACCTAGCCCAGGACCGAACTGCTTGGGAAGATGTTTGGAAGGCCTTTGCCTGGGAAGATGTTTAGAAGGTCTTTGCCCAGATGTGGGACATTATAGGCTAAGGATACATTTTTGACGTGATAACGTCTAATAAATCGATGGACCTGCATTCACAAAAAAGTGTCAAGTACCGGAACATGACGGCGTCATGGTAAACGTCACGCGTCTCATGTTTGTTTAATAATAATATCGATCATCTAGGCTTGTTTTATGGTGACGAGACGAATAGAAGACATAAATAAAGGGAAAAAATGTATAAAGGATAAACTGATGACTATTCTCCTAAACGATGGTAAGTGACGATGCGGTCTAAGAAGTAGCACGCCTTCCTAGAATATACCAAAATAAGACGCGAGTGAAGGTACTAAGACGACAGTGGAAGAAAACTTTTCTGACCAGAAGGCCAATTCTCGTAAATAACATTGTTCAAATTACATTTCAATATCATTTCGATCGCATTTCGATCACAAATAATACCCTCAAAGTAGCTCAAAACACCCTCAAAGTTAGCTTTTTGTAAAAAAAACTGACTTTGAAGGTATCTTTTGCAATCGAAATGCAATCGGGATGATATTGAAATGTAATTTAAACAATATTATTTACGAGAATTGGCCTTCTGTTCTCTTTTTCTGACTAAGGTCCGTATTAATAAACCGAACTCAATATCGATTTCAATCTTGAGTTTGCTCTTGAGTTGTTGCGCTGATTAATAAACCTATCTTAAGACGCGATTAAAGAGCGACGTATCACTTGAGTCATACCGTATTAATAAATCAAACTCAGCTCTCAAGATATGTCTCAAGATGTAGTTTCGTGAACTCAAGTCTGATTGCGGGTCATACAAATCTTACATTTTTTTTAATATTTTCACATTAAAAACAAGTTGACAGCAAAATATGACGACACTACCTACCATAGGGTAAGAACATATCATTCAAGGTAAGAACAAAGAGTTACTGTCATTCAAGATCAGTCTCAAATCTCAAGAGCGATATCAGCCTGGTTAAAACTTGAGTTTTATCTATTAATTAACGCCTAACTTAAGATAGTGACCACATCTCAAGACTCACTCGATTGATACGCACTCAAGATCGATATTGAGAGCGATTTATTAATACGGGCCTAAGTATCGGATCATGGTCAAGTCCGCTTAGCGATACGACATTAAATCCCTAGTAACAATAGCCTATATTTTACCCAAATATTCCCACGGGATCACGGATGAAATCTTACATAAATCCACTTCAAATAAATCCATTTTAATTAACCCGTTAAACGTTTATATTACAATGATTATCCTAAAATCTGTTTAATTATTCAACATTCAGGCTTTATTTAATAAGATAACATTAAATCGTAACTGATCCACTTTAATTTGAAATATTTCAAAGCAATTTAATATATATTCAAACAGATAATTCAGTTAAAGAGTTCTCAAAGAAAATAATTACAGAGACCGCAACGCGCTAACTTACTTCCTCGACGAGCACTGCGGTGCTAACAATAAAATGTAAGAGAAAAACGAACATTGTTAAAAATACTAAGACACGAGACAAAAATAATTTTTCATTACTCATACTCCGAAAGTAGGTGTAAAGGTGCCTGAAGAGCGTGTAGAAAGAAAAACTTCCAGCCCTAGGGAAAATCGCTTTCACTGACAGCTGTCATGTCAAATTATGGCTTCGTACGGCTTGTGCAATGTGCATGTAGCCAGTATCAGTATCATTACGCATTAGGAACTTCAAAAACCTAACCTCCTTGCTTTAAATAACACTAAAGAATAACACTACATGTATATAACCTCTTTGGTCCCAACCTTGTAAGAGGATCAGGTAGTATGAAGTCTCTCATTCACTCTCGTTGTTAGGAAGAATTTTATGTATTATTCGTAATGAAAAGCACAGTGTTTACCTCGGGTGAAAAACTCATTTAGTCCCTCGAACTACCTATTATTATTAAACTCCGTCTCGGGACTCAATGAGTGACTTTCACACCTAGGGTAACAATGTACTATTGTGATAATAATAATAACGCTAAATCATTAAATAATAATAGATTATTTCTCTGTTATATGTCCCATATCACGGGTCTATGGAGCCCCGGACCTTTGGAAGGCGTGCGTGGAGCCGAAGCCAACACGTAGTAGAGGCCCCTTTACAATAACAAGTTTAATAGCAAAGTATGATATGGACACCATACTTATATTCTTGGATTATTTCTTATCTTCTATACATATGCATCCGACGTAGGCATCCGATAAGAAAGGAATTTCCGAAATTCTACTTCTAAAAAGGGGGGCAAAGTTTGTATGGGCCCAATCCTTTTAGAACCATTTTTGACTGATACGCGGACGAAGTCGCGGGCAGAAGCTAGTCTATACAATACATGTAAAATCCTTTGTCCTGACTGACTAACGGATCTGCGTACAGCCTAAACCGCTGATGTAGAGACCTGAAACTTGAAGGGTGTGTTCTTTGTATGACGTAGGCATCCGATAAGAAAGGATTTTCCAAAATTCTACCCCTTAGGGGGTGAAAAAGGGGTTTTAGAGGGAAAAGGGGCCTTTGAAAAAGGGGCAAAGTTTATATGGGACAACGTGATTCTTTGGTGTATTTTCGACATCTACGCGGACGAAGTCGCGGGCAAAAGCTAAGTC
This sequence comes from Idaea aversata, assembly GCA_907269075.1. Lineage (NCBI taxonomy): Eukaryota > Metazoa > Arthropoda > Insecta > Lepidoptera > Geometridae > Idaea > Idaea aversata. The sequence continues at coordinate 7,207,217 of OU026103.1, forward strand.
TATACATATAAAATCCTTTGTCCTAAAAAAAACAGCGCACTCCGGGAGTGCAGGCAGAAGTGAAAACTGTATATCTGTGTAAAATCTCATCTGTCGCGAGAACATACGCAAAAAGAGTTTTAGATAAAAAAAAAAAAAATACGACAAATAGTCGTCCGACATTTGTCGTCCGACATTTGTCGTCCGTCAATAGTCGTCCGACATTTGTCGTCCGTCAATAGTCGTCCGACAAATAGTCGTCCGACATTTGTCGTCCGTCAATAGTCGCCCGACAAATAGTCGCCCGACAATAGTCGTCCGTTAAAAAATACCATATGTACGTCTTAATACACTCACAGCCAAATTAAAAAACTGTTTAACTGTGTAAAATCTCATCTGTCGCGAGAAAATCTGTCGTCTGTCGCGAGAACGGCTGAAAATGCTCACCCACAAAAGTGCCCAACGCGCCATAAGAAGTTTTCACTTCAAAAATAGATTTATTAACATTCTTTCATTCAAAAAGGTTTCTAATAATCCTTTTTAATAAATAACTAGTTTTCACCGACTTCGTCCGCGCAGGGGTTGATTTTTCATAATCCTTTCTTATCGGATGTCTACGTCGTACAAAGAACACACCCTCCAAGTTTCAGGTCTCTACGATCAGCGGTTTATGCTGTGCGTTGATCCGTCATTCAGTCAGTCAGGACAAAGCATTGAAGATTGGCTACGGTATAAAATATTTTTTTGCTTACCTATCTTTACGTAAAATAAACAGTTTCAGAGTAGGACACCAAGAACTTTCCGTATTAATAGGAAAACGTTTAACTTTGTACTAAAACGGGCTGCGGTTACCGAGAACCGTAATTTTGTTAAGAAAATTTGTTTTATCCAAAATTCTAACAAATTCTAATGGTCTCTAGGAAGCTGCAATTAGAGCACAAAGGAAATTCTTAGCTTGTACTTATTGGGAAATCTTATTACTTAATTTGAGTAGATTAAACGACGGATTGATAGGAAAGATTTGGGTACCTTTATTGTTCGCTCGGAACACATCCGCTCATAGTCCTAGGACTGACTGCAGATGGTAAATAGAAAAAAAAACCTTTATTGTCCTCTATGGAAGTTTTATCGATTTCCTTTTTTAAAATATTTTTCACACCTGCAGCACTTTAATCACGGATTAAAGCCCTATTAACCTCAACTTAAAGCAAGACTTTATTCCCAAGGGAGATAATGTTGTATGAAACTCCCAAGGGAATAAAGTGATTTGAATTTGAATTTCGAACGTTGAAATTCGTGTGAAAATTCTTGGTTTAAATTTTGAAGGTCTCAGCAAATAGGTTTTATTTATAATAAGTAATTTGATTGGTCTACAAAAATCTAGCAAGCCACAATTTATGTTTTTTATTTTGATTGTTACGTTAGGTCGAAGCAAAGAGGTTTTGCCTATAATACCTACCAAATATATACCATCATGCTACCATATCATTGCAATTGCCCCATTTTTTTAAAAGTGGATTTTCTCAAAGTGGCCAGGGAACTGGCCAGGGCCACCACAAGAATTAAAAAAAATTTTGACTTACCTACGGTATGAAAAGTAGAGTAGGTATGCACCTCGGGATAAAGCATGTCTTCGTCTTGGGCGGCTTGAACCCCTCGCTTCACTCAGGACTCTATAACTTTAAACTCCCTCGCTGCGCTCGGGAGTTAACCCGAGAGTCCCTCATTACACTCGGGGTTAAATATGCCACCCACAACATAAGACATTGCTTTATGCCCTTGATGCATAATCTACTATTATCATTTCATTATACTATACATACCCAGACCAGTAACAAAAAAAATCGGTGGTACAAGCGGACAGACGGACAAAATAGTGATCATAGAAGAGTTTCTTCTTTTACCTTTTGAGGTACGGAACCCTAACATTTAACGTGTTGCGGGACACGCGTTTGAAACAAAATCCATTTACCTTTTTTTTCTTAATTATTTTACCAATTGTTTTTTCGGTTTTTCGTAACGCGTTACATTTTTTGTCAGTTAGGTCTCGTCCCGCAACCTTCTGCGCCCAAGAGGCCGATTATTCAATGTATCATCATACGAAGTTTCATTAAAATCTGTCCAGTAGTTTTGGGCCCTATTCGTTACAAACAAACAAAAAGTCTTTCCTCTTTATAATATTAGTTTACATAGAATATAGATATGGAAGTTGGATTTTCTGTATGAGTGATTCTACTTGATAGCTTTATTCCTAAAAAAAAGTTATCATTTCTCTGCTCTTATTTGCCGAAATAACTTATTCGAACAATAACACGTTGACAAGAATATTAGCATCCGAAATGTGTCCGGAAAGGTCAGGGTCGAATCGCATCGTAGTCGAGTCGTGTCTTGAAGTCAAATGGGCAGAGCATTTGTAACGCTGAACGGCCTACAATGTGTGGCCGGACTTATAGAGAAGCGCGATTATTTTGATATATTTTTTATCTCAGTTGCTCATAAAGTGGATCTTAATAAACGGCTTTTAAGCTCATATTCCAACGTATTATGCACGCGTGCGTTTTACATTACCATGATACACTAGTGGTGCAATAAGTTATCCTGATAAGTTAAAACATGTTATGTAGATGAAACATTCTTAATTAAACTGGGTTATACTGTTCTGTTACGGAACGGTCGCGGAACGCGAGCGTGGCAAAAGCCGAGATGGAATGATCAATCCACACGTGTATCACAGTTGCGAATAAAAAAAAAGACTTGTTAAAATAATAAAAAGTTTTTAAGAATGTTAGGTTATGTTTACTATTTTTTGTTAATTACACTCCCGAAAGGCTAGGCAACTGACTTTTAACCTATACAGCCTCGTCTGACATACAATATTTTTTAAAGTTTTTTTCATTTGTTTTTGCGTCGGCGGTTAAAAACAGAATATAATGGTAAGGAAAAAATATATTTATGTACCTACCTAAATAAAAAACAAATTAAAAACAAAACTCAATTTTTAATTATTTTCAAAGACGTTATCACGTAAAATTATCGTTCGTTAATAGACTTTAGAGACAACCTTTTGAAAAGAAACAGTATAACCCAAATAAATTAAGAATGTTTCATCTACCTAATATGTCATTAGCAGTAAGATACGTATTTGACTTATCGGGATAACGTATTAGATAGATAGATAGATAGATAGATAACTTTATTTGTACAACACAGTAAGGAACATATAAATACAAAAGCAAAGTAAAGTAATAGCTAGAAAGTACAAGTTGCACAAATGGGCGGCCTTATCGCTGAAAGCGATTTCTTCCAGGCAACCTTTGGATGGAAAAGAACTGATTTAGCTTTTATGGTAGGTTGTGAGTTCATTCAAGCAGGATATTAAAGTAGATATATATAACTTAGAATAGATGATATAAAGTGTTTAAATAATTATGGTTATGAAATATTCAATTACTAATACAATACATAACAAATAATTATACATATATACATACAAATGAGTACATACATACATACATGTATACATACATAAATAATAATACAATAATATTATTTTAGCACTAGTTGGATTTTTTTTTATCGCACGCGTGTATAATACGTTGGATTATGAGCCAAAGCGGTTTAATAAGATCCACTTTATGAGCAACTGTGATAAAAAGTAATTAACAGGCCAATAACTAGGATTGTGCTACTCTAGGATTTTTTCCAGTATATTTAAGTTTCCTGTTTTATTTTCAAAGTCAAAGTCAAATTTCTTTATTTAATAGGATTCATGCAATGCGTCAGGTACATCAGTTTGAAGCGTCTTAAAAAAAAGAAAAAGAAATACAATTTTGTATTTTTTATGGAACTAGCTTTTAACCTTCGTCCGCGTAGGTATACAAATTTAGAAAACAAAAATAAAAAAATTAAAAAAATTAAAAAAAATGAAATGAATGAGAAATTTAGATTTGTGTCTCCTCGCGACCATGACTATTGTAACATAGTCGAAACGTCGAGGTAAGAGAAATAAAAAACAAAAAATACGCGATTAAGACCTGGGAAAATAATTACTATGAATACAAATCGTGTGAGTTTAAAAAGTTTAAATTTAGAAAATTTGAATGATTGCACACGCTAATCTCTAGAAATATCAACAAACTACCCATGCACTACTTGGTGCAAAGCTGACTTAAATGCTGGCTACATTACCAATGGCTAGCTGAATAACAATAGACAGCCTTATACATTTTGCCCATATTTTTTATTGTGTTGACTCAGGACCTTGTTTTTTATGCACCTAATAGGGACTATAGACCTTAGGTAGTATCTGCTAGGTCCACCCGTTCCTGAGAAAAATCGGTGGTGAAACACGGACAGACAAACACAGAGTTTTTTTTCCTAACAAGGGTTCCTTTTTTACCTTTTGAGGCATGGAACCCTAAAACACAAATTATTTTTTTATTAAAAAAAAAAAAATTAATTTATTATTTAATTTTTTATTTTTATTTAATTTTTTTTTATTTCATAAAATTGTAAAATTTTCGTTATAAGTATGGCCGCACCAGAAACCATTCAATCGCTGAGCAAGCAAACTCTCTCTCATACTTAATCACTGCGACCGTCATAACGTGTTCTTTATTTTTCTTCAGTCTAATGGATCGCGGGTCTGTTCTCTATTATCATAATTGTATTAGTTTTCACTCTGCATTTCATTTGTTAAGGTTTTTACAATTTCATTAGTCTCGGAAGCCTTGCTTTTAATGGAATAAAGGATAAGTATTTTTTCCTTTGTTTACTTACGTTTTCTTTCTAAGTAGTTCAAAGAAGAGAAGTGTTATCTAGAATATTATTAATTTGTGAATTTATTATTTAATTCACAATAGGTAAATGAAATTCTTGCATTCGTTTTAAAAAAGACCTACAGCTGGTCAAAGCAAAGGTTTTGTTGTTATTAGAGTGCAGTGACTAAATCAAAGGACATTCGAAAATCAAAAACCTTCATTTTCTACCAATCACAACGAAAAGAACATGAGTTTAACCAATCAGAACAATCGGACCATTCCCCTTGTTTTACCAAACATTCTATAGATAAGTGTTATTCGTCGAACAAAAGGCAAGATAACAGTAAAATAACTATTGGATTGGCTGCTGACAAGATAATACCTTTTTACAACCTTATCCGGTTTTTGATACTACACAGAAAAAAAGGGTTTCTTGGAGCAAGAAAAAACCCTTTTAGACGCTAGAGAATATTTATTTATAGTTTTATTTAAAAAAAAAATAATGATAATAAATAAAATAAAAAAAAAGAATATTAAAATAAGTAAACATTGTTAAAATAAAATAATAAGCAGTATTCTTAATTGAAAAGAAATATTCTTAAAATTAGGAACACCACTTATTTTTTTAAGGAATCACTATCACTACATAGTATAAAACAAAGTCGCTTTCTCTGGTCCCTATATCCCTATGTATGCTTAAATCTATAAAACTACGCAATGGATTTTGATGCGGTTTTTTTAATACTCGTAGATAGAGTGATTCAAGAGGAAGGTTTATATGTATAATACATGCATAATATAGCCGTGCGAAGCCGGGACGGGTCGCTAGTATTTACTAAAACCAAGAAATGGTTCTTTAACGTCTGTTATATGGAGAGGATTATTTCTTAGTTCAAGAAACCTTTTTACTGTGTAATGCTTAGGATTTTGCCTGACGTAAGTTCGGCAAACTATAAAAAAACTCTAAGTATACATATACTCAACAAAACAAACTTTTACTTAGTGTTTTTACAATATTTCACGACCTCTATTGCACGTACGACGGGCAAACACACGCCTGCGATGCAGAAAGTTGCGGATTTGATTCCCGCTGTCGAAAAGTTATTTTTAGAGTGGCATGGAACTTTAAAAAGTACTTTTTTTGAAGTTGCAAAGGGTAAGTAATAAAAACGGGACCCTATGACAGACTTCATTGTCTGTCTGTCTGTCACCAGGCTGTATCTCATGAACCTTGATAGTTAGACAGTTGAAATTTTCACAGATGATGTATTACTGTTGTCGCTATACCAACAGAAACAGAAAATAGTTAATTTATATTTAATTAAGTAAGCTCCCATACAAAATAGTACCTACGGAAGCTTTCGTGCAAGAGTCTGTTTTTTGAAGTTATACTTCTTTAGGCGCGTTATGAAAAAATGATGAGAGTGAAATTTTACAAAAGCGTCACACAAAAATTCTCACGGGAGAAGTTGTCCGCAAACCGCAAACCATGTTGAAGTTGTCCGCAAACCGCAAGATGACAGCTGTCATAAAACCAAATAGTTTAAGTAAGTACAAAGAGGTACTACTACTACATAATTATTTTAATGTAATTAATTATTTATATTTGTCGGACGAGTATTTTGTCGGACGAGTTTTTTGTCGGACGAGTTTTTTGTCGGACGAGTTTTTTGTCGGACGAGTTTTTTGCCGGACGAGTTTTTTGTCGGACGAGTTTTTTGTCGGACGAGTTTTTTGTCGGACGAGTTTTTCACGCGCGTACATAAGTACACGCACCCATTTTTATTTTTTTAAACAAATATTTGTTTTGCTTTCGGTGTTTCTTTATGTATAATAAGTATGTATTTACAATATAAAAGTATTATTTCCGTTGTCTAACGCAAGCGTTGTTGCTTAGCTTGGGGCTAGAAGGCGCTCGCGCTGTGTGGAATTTCCTGTAACATTTATTTGCTGCGCCCCGCGGTTTCATCCGCGTAATAATTTTCTACACAATTTTCTTATTTTTTTCGTGCATAAGAACCTTCTTCTAACAATAACACACACAAAAAAAAACGAATTAGCGAAATATGCTTAACGTAAAAAGTTACACAATTTAGAGTTTCAACAAAAAAAAAATGCTTTAAGTACTTAGAAAGGTATTTTTTAACTTTTGTCTCACTAAAGTATTTAGTAATCTAAAGGCTAAAGTTAAGAACTTAGTTACTTAGAATTCCATCCTTTGATAAACTTTTCAGGCCCCTTTAAGTGGAAGTTGTGTAAAAATTTCCGCCAAGTGGTACAGTCAGTAACTGAAGTTAGTTAGAGTGGAACAGACTACGGATTTTTCTATTGACCTATAGCTCGTTCACATATTTCTTCAAAAATTAATGTTATCTTCATACCTTATGGTTCCGCTGGTCGATCGTGTTTTCCATACAAATGAATTTAGAGTTTAGAGATATCTAGCCCATGTAGGCGACGAAATAGACAAATTATATTTATTTATATTAAATAAAAAAATAAAAATAAAAAAAACATCCTAAAATAATAAAAACTACAAATAAATATATAAATATCTAATAAATATCTTACACAAATAAATATCTAATCAAATAACCCGCCCCGCGACACTCCCGGCACAAAAGATGCGAGAATACAAGCTGCATTCCCCCGCTGGATGGCAATAGCTAATCTTTATATTAAATTAAATATAATTTGTCTATTTCGTCGTCTATATTTATTTATATTAAATTAAATATAATTTGTCTATTTCGTCGCCTACATGGGTTAGATATAGACTTGTTATGTAGATTTAACTTTTGTTTTTTCAAATTCCATAAAGAATAAATGGATAACACTCTAAATTCATTTGTATGGAAAACACGATCGACCAGCGGAACCTTATGATACCTTCGTGAGAATGATCACAAAAAAAAACAAATTATTTTCGTTACGGAATTTCTTGATTCGGTCGCCGCGCTCAAAGCCCGCGATAATATCTTAAAAAACCATGAGTTTATTTCATTCTAAATGAATAAAGATTTTTGATTTGATTTGACCGTTCACCAGTTTAAAAATGTGAACGTTTTAAAATAGACCTCTTTAGGTCCGTTTTTAGGGTTCCGTGTACCTAAAAAGTAAAAAAGGAACCCTTATAAGATCACTTTGTTGTCCGTCTGTCTGTCTATGCGTGTGTCACCATCGATTTTCTCAGGAACGGGTGAACCTAGCAAGTTGAAATTCATACCAGATACTGAGGTCTATAGTCCCTATTAGGTGTATAAAAATCAAAGTCCTAAGAAACACGATAAAAAATATGGACACATTTTGGCAAAAAATTGTAAGTACCAAAATTTACCTTAATTTTTTGACGATGGAGTAGGCTTGCCCAGCACCTGGTCAGCTTAGTTGACCATGTCCAAAGGAAAGTACTTTTTAATACTTCTGGAGCCAACAAAGCCATGGGTTACATCACCGTAAGAGAAATGTCAATTAGCGCACATAATTTTTTCTTAAGAAAAATCTATTGGTGCAAGGTAAGCCGAGATTCGGAATAAAAATCGAGGCTTCTACCACTATGCCAACACCGCTTTTAGTAGGTAGGTTTATCTATCATATTCTATACCTACCTACTTAATACTTATCGTAAACAAGTCACCGACAAAGTTTCGGCATACTGCTAAACTTTTACTGTGAAACACTTTACTTTATCGATAGTAAAACTGCGATATCGTAAGCAATCTGTCAGTTTTATTTTATTTATACTTACTACCTGCTTAGGTTGCTCTTCTAAGCAAGCTAAGTAGGATTTGCTCGTAGTTGGGTCCCAACGGAGACGTCACAGAACGCTTGCGTAAGTATGGGATACTTGGTCGAACTCTGACTGTTGGCGGAACACCGATGTCGTTAAATCTATATAGACTGTCTGTCATCCCCAGTATGCCTAGCATGAAGACGAAAACACGATACGATAAAGCGATATAACTACATCAACTCTCAAAATTTGATAGATAAAGCCGCTATGTTGCATTTTTTCTCAAATATGCATGGAAATATTGTCACATGAGTAGAGTTATTTTCGAAAAAAGAACACGCTAAGTATCGAATTTACGGTCTAAGAAAGTCAAATCCATTGCAGGAGCGTTATCGCGCCGTTTCATACAACATTGCTGCTGGAGCGCTGTAATGTTCCTAATTCAAAAAACGCTCATGCAATGGATTTGATTTTCCTTGTCCGCAAACTCGACACCTCGCGTGTTTCTTCCTCGAAAATAATGATTAGGTACATTTTATTTCCCTGCATTTTTTCAATTTCGAATTTAAGGCTTAGAAATCCATGTTCATGTCTTTATGTTTCTTGATTTATGGACAAAGAAAACCAAATCCATTGCAGGCATATTGCAGATGCGTTTTTTGAATTTGGAACATTACAACGCTCCAGAAATGTTGTATGAAACGGCGTGCTGGGGTTATTAAATACTCTTTGATTGGATCTCTTTTATCATTCTTGCGCTCACATGACTTTATAAGCCATAAATGCGTTTGCCTTTCGACACAGATGATAAATAAAATACCCCACCTTACCTTTGGTACCCTCCCTTGGTGGCGCCACGATGCAGTTATGCATTTTACAATCGTTTAAAAGTCACGCCATTCGGTATCTATATACTTACCAAGTTTTATCGCATTCGGTTAAGAGGTTTGGTTTTAGAGACGCTTCAGAGGTTTGGAATGAAGGCATTATCTGTTCGCCGTAATGCCCTCTATCTAAAAGTATGGCTCTCAAACTACACTTTTGGAAAATTATAAGAATCACTTTTTGGTCAAATACCCTATTTCCGAGACGCTTTAGAGGTTCGGTACATAGGCATTATTTGTTCACGTTAATACTCTTTATCTATAAGTATGGGTCTTATAGTGCACTGCGCACTTTTAAAAAAACATAGGACATAACGTTTTGGTGAAAAATATCCTATTTCCGAGAGACTTTAGAGGTTTGGTGTGTAGGCATTATTTGTTCATTACAATGCGCTCTATCGAAAGTACACCGGCATTTTAAGTTAATATACCTGTTGTGTACAAAAGCCTTTTGGAGACTGCATTTTTCCTGAAAATGTTAACGTCTTAAGGCTCGTGTTCGCCCACAGTGTTGTGGTGCAGTATTTTTTAATTAAACTGCACAAAGTCGTTTTCGAAAAACAAAATAAATGTCTTTATTGGCTTCCAAGAGTTCCGCAAACAATAGAATTGTTTTTGTTCGTTTATTTCTGATAAGAATTTAATTCTATGCACATTTCAGTTTGTTGGTTAGGAAAAGTTTCGATTCGTGGTTTTTATTATTGAACTAGCGACCCGCCCCGGCTTCGCACGGCTATATTATGCATGTATTATACATATAAAACTTCCTCTTGAATGACTCTATCTATTAAAAAACCATATCATAATACGTTGCGTAGTTTTAAAGATCTAAGCAAACATAGGGACAGACAGCGGAAAGTGACTTTGTTTTATAATAAAACTAGCTGCCCTCCGCGGTTTCACCCGCGTAACTCCCGATCCCGTGGGAATATCGGGATGTAAGCTATCCTATCTCTCAAGTTGGATCGAACTGCACATGGTGTGCGAATTTTATTATAATCGGTTAAGTGGTTTAGGAGTCCATTGAGGACAAACATTGTGACACGAGATTTATATATATTAAAGAAGAAGAAGATGTAGTGATAGTGATGGTGGTTTATAAAAAATGTAGATAGGTATTAAAAAAATACTCGAATAGTTTCACTGCGTCTGTAGATAAAAACCAGGCAAGTGCAAGTGGACTCAAGCACTGAGGGTTCCGTATCATATTCTCTTTTTAGTATAATATGTTGTTAAAGCGGCCATAGAAATACATAATCTGTGAAAATTTCAACTGTCTAGCTATCAGGTTTCATGAGCTGGTGACAGACAGATACGACAGACGGACGGACAGTGAAGTCTTAGTAACAGGGTTCCATTTTCATCCTTTTGGTATGGAACCCTAAAACGTGGACTATTTCACTTTAAGGGTCTGGGTGGTATCACCCAGGTACAGGCGACATTTCAGTGTCCTCACTAACTTAATTTAATTAATTTAATCTATTTTACTCCCAAATTGATCAAAGTCAAAGTCAAATTTCTTTATTTCTTTCGATGCTTATGTATAATATACATTGATCGCTTGAAATCGTCTTAAAAAAAATTTTTTTTCTATTGTTTCCAACTGTATAGGTACAGTTGGAAACAATAGAAAAAAAATTTTGATTGGATCTTGGATCATTGTTCTTTTTTAGTATGTCAACGGTAGGCCGTTGACATACTAAAAAAGAACAATGATGACAATTTAGCAGTTTATACACTGGTTTGGCACATTTATTTCTCGCTTTAAGGTGAAAGGGTACCTGCGCTCTCTCCATACAAACGTAGTCGACTGTTTCCTCCCTGGATAATAACACTAGCACAAATATTTTTGTGCCATAAAACCTATAACAGCCATGACTATGCCCCTATGTTTTGGTTTTTTTCTTTTTCTAATTATCATAAAATATAAAATTAAAAAGCACAAAAAATAGGGGCATGGTCATGGCAGTTATAAGTTTTATGCACCAAAAATATTTGCTCTATTGTCATTATTCACGGAGAAAACAGTCGACTACGTTTGTAATAGTTTGTATGGAGAAAGCCCCCGGTACCCTTTCCTCTTAAATTAAATTTACTGAAAACTTAACTGAACAATTTTCAAAAACAAAACAAAAAGCTCACTCGTCAAATCTTTTTACTTCCGGAAAAAGTTGAAAAACATATCCAACATATTTTAAACGGTCGAACAAATCGGATTGACTTCAATAGACGGACGTCCGGTATCCGAATTTTTTATTATTAAATTCGTTTCCATAGAACGAAATTTAACGTTTCGATTCTAAAAAACAAGTTTTCTATAACAGATTTTTTATTGTTCTGAATTTATGGAAAAACATTTGGCGATGGATTGATGAAAATTGAAAACTACAAATTCTAATCCGAATAAAAGTTAAAACTGTAGGTACGTGCTTTTTAGGGTTCCGTACCCAAAGTCTAACTGCTAAGAAGACATACTAGTAAGACTTCGCCGTAAGTCCATCTGTCTGTCACCAAGCTGTATCTCATGAACCATGATAGCTAGAGAGTTGACATTTTCACAGTTGTACTTGTACTTGTATGCGGGCTGTTATCCGCGATTAGACCCTTTTTAATTGGGTCCTTTTTGCGTGAAGATGGAGTAGGCTTGCCCAGCACCTACTACCCTCACAGCTTAGTCGACCATTACCAGAGGAGAGAACTTATCAATACTTCTGGAGCCAACTAAACCGCGGATTTCATCACGATGTTTTCCTTCACCGTAAGAGCAATGTCAATTAGCACACATAAATTTTCTTAAGAAAATACATTGGTGCACGGCCGGCCTGGATTCGAACCCACGACCTTCAGAATGAAAGTCGAGGTATCTACCATTAAACCAACACCGCTCTCTCATTTTCACAGTTAATGTTTTTCTGTTGCCTGTTGTTGTTGTTTTAGGTATACAGGGTGAATTTTTTATGTGGGCCTTCAGGGCTATATCCTAAACTATGAGAGATAGCGAAAAATGCTGAAAGGAGTTGCGTGGCCGATTTTGACAAAAACTAAAACTGCATCATTAAATTTTTGAAAAAGCCATTACCCTAGCCGGGAATCGAACCTGTTGATTTTGCAAAAAAAATAATCACCTATATTTTTATACCAATCGATAGTGTTGCTGATAGAGATCAACTCCTGGAAACAAACATAGTCTGTCAAATTAAAGGAATTAGCTCAACTAGCCCTGAAGGCCCACATAAAAAATTCACCCTGTATATACTCCCAAAAGGGCAGACATAAGACTTTTAACTTACAGTCTTGTCTGACGTACAATATTTTTAGGGTTTTTGCATTTGTTTTTGCGTCGGAGGCTAAAAACCGAATATGATGGTAACCCTTCGTGCGCTAGTCCGACTCGCATATTTTTTAGTCAGCGTTTGACTATTTTCACATCTGCCCGGTAGGTGACGAATGCGGTCTCAGATGAACCACTAAACTTGTTCCAGCAAATACAGCGCCCTTATTAGGTGGTGGCGCTGTATAAATTATCTAGATTCAATTTAATATGGTTACATTTCGATTTCTAACTGGGCTATTTCTACAAAAAATATATATATTTTTGACGTGATTAAGTCTATTAAATCGATGAACACACGCAGCATTCACAAAAAAGTGTGACCTCATCGTTCACGTTCCATAGCAACCAATATTTCGTAAAATTATCGTCCGTATTTAATAATAATATCGCTCATCTGGGCTTGTGTTATGGTGACGAGTGACGAATAGAAGACTTATATAAAGAAAAAAAAAGGAATAAAATAAATAAAGGAAAAACAAAAAAACTCAATATTTTATCGTTTTCTTATGACGTTATCACGTAACATTATCGTCCGTAAACCGACTTTACAGACAACCATTTGTTTTGTTTTCAAATTTGGCCAGTTTCAAACAAGGATGAAGAACTTGTGCAAATAAAGGAAAATCATACGCTTTTAGCCGTGACTTATCTTAACGTCTTGCTAAATGCGAAAGAAACAAGAATATGAATTATTTTCGTGAACTTAAGTCGGATGAGTCTAGTTATAATAATTATAACTACCTAGTTGTTGCCCGCGACTTCGTACGCGTGGTGGTTGTGTTTTATATACCAAAACCTTCCTCTTGAATCACTCTACCGCGGAGCGCTGCTAGTTTATGATATGAGACATTCAGATGAAACGAATCTTTCATACTATTAATATTCAAGACTTTAGAAATTCGTAAATACCATCTCCAAACTTCATCAACTACATCAGAAACGGCCGTCAAACACAACTCCTAGATAAATTTGTCTCTATAAAGCGTCCATAAATCAACTAGAGTGAAATTAAGTACCAGAGTACCGACTGAAAGAGGATCCATTACGTGTGATTTAAAATTTGCATACAAATAGCCGAGACTTCAGGCTAGACATTGAAATAGGAACTACGGAATGAGTAATGGCGTTCAAGATGTTGGAAAATTAATTGTTAATTGTATTTTTAAGAGTTATTAAACATTAATTTCTTAACAATGCATGAAATATTATCATTATCATGAAATATTATCATAATACTTTATCCTGAATGACTGGCTGACTGACTGACGGATCAACGCACAGCCTAAACCGCTGATCGTAGAGACCTGAAACTTGGAGGCTGTGTTCTTTGTATGACGTAGGCATCCGATAAGAAAGGATTTTCCGAAATTCTACTTCTTAAGGGAAAAGGGGGGCAAAGTTTGTATGGAACAACGTAATTCCTTGGTACAATCTATTCCAAATTTTCGACTTCTACGCGGACGAAGTCGCGGGCAAAAGCTAGTCTATATATATAAAATGCTTTATCCTGAATGACTGGCTGACTGGCTCACGGATCAACGCACAGCCTAAACCGATTATCGTAGAGACTTGAAACTTGGAAGGTGTGTTCTTTATATGTCGCAGGCATCCGTTAAGAAAGGATTTTCCGAAATAGATTCCCTAACGGGGTTAAAAATGAGTAAAAAGTTATATAAGGGGGATTGGCTTCGACTCGAACTCCTTAGTGCTTTTGATTTAAATTAAGCAAGTACATTTTATTTTGAGAAACTGAAAGTAAAAATCATTTTATGTCAAAAAAATCCTATTAGAAATATTTTACACTCCTGTGCGGTGCGGATGAAGGCGCGGGCAAAAGCTAGTTTTCGATAAAAGAACACGCGAAGTATCGAATTTACGGATAAAGAAAATCAAATCAATTGCAGGAGCGTTTTTTGAATTTACAACGCTTCAGCAATGTTTTATGAAACGGCGGCGTACCTACTGGGATTATTATGAAACATCATATTTTGCTATTAACACGTTCAGTGCGTTACCCTGCTGGTCTTACTTTCAAAAAGTGCTGTATCGGGCTTAATAGGCCTGATTCTAAACTTTGTTGATGTGCGTTATCGGGTTCTAACGACCTGTTCGACAATTTACCTTTGAATTGAAATAAATCTGGAATTTATTGGATTTTTTGGAAATATGTACCTGAAAACTGTTTATATTGAATTACTACATCCCAAAATTACATTAGTCCTGAAATTCAGATCTTTTAACATATCTAAAACATCAAAACAATCTGTAGGGTCGTAAGCACCCGATATCAGCACAGAAGGGCAATTATATCGATACACTGCTAGTGTTGTCAATAAAAAATCGATAATAAAAAATACTTTTTCTATCTTTATTGGTTGTTGCCGGTGGTTTCGTCTCCGGAGAGATAGGTACATTTTGAATAATAGTCATCGTATGGCCAGTCGATGGATGGAAAAATTTAAGAACTAACGTTACTTAGACGTACTAAAATATTCCGCCACTTTTCTGTCGATTTCGCACTCTTTTATTCAGAGTTTTTCTCAGCTTGTTTACATTCACTACACATTTACAAAATTTTTCTTGAACGCTTAATTTTTTGGTTTTCAATTCACGTGGATAGATAAACGGAATTAACAACGCGCCGCGCCGCTAAGACGTCATCGACCATTGCACATCACTAACGTAATGACATGCAATTCAAGTGCGGTTATCGGGTCATCGGGTATCAGGTCTTTAACACCTGATAAACGCACCTTAAGGATAAAATTTCCTTACAGGCCGTATCAGGTCTTAACGACCCGATACGGCCTGTGGACCCGATACGGTTTTTTTTGTTTTTTTGGGTACTATTTGACGACATAAGACCAATAAATATATTTGTCACTTTTCCACTGCAAAAATTCCTATATTTATCTTACCCGCACCGAGGGATAGCAATAGATTCTTGCGCCCGCACTATAGAAGAGTTATGCAACAGGCATTTTCAACCCGATACAGCACTGAACGTGTTAAACAAGAATATTAATTATTTTCGTGAACTAAAGTCGGATGAGTCTAGTTATAATAATTATAACTACCTAGTTGTTGCCCGCGACTTCGTACGCGTGGTGGTTGTGTTTTATATACCAAAACCTTCCTCTTGAATCACTCTACCGCGGAGCGCTGCTAGTTTATGATATGAGACATTAAGATGAAACGGATCTTTCATACTATTAATATTCAAGAATTTAGAAATTGAAATCGAAAATGTGTCATGGTTTTTACACCACTAGGTGGTACCACCAGGTACAATTTACGAGCAGTAATATCAAATTTGAGTGGTACTTGCGTGATGGACATACCATCCCCTTGCATTTTTATTGTGTAATAAATGTAAACATGAATTGTGTTTAAAATTGGATTGTGGCTGCGTTCTTATCTCTCAGACAGACAACAAAGTGTACAAATCTCAAAAATTAAAGGAAACGTTAAGGTTGCCTATAATTCTCAGAAAAAATGCAATGGCGTTGGTGTCCCGCAAGGAAGTGTTTTGGGACCCTTTTTATTCCTTATTTACATTAATGACCTTCCTATGGCCACTGAACATGAAACTATACTCTTTGCCGACGACACGACTCTAATAGTTAAATCTGACAAAAGACATGAATTAGAAATTAAATTAAATCAATCACTTTTAGACATTATTAATTGGCTTGACGCAAATAATCTTAAAATTAACATTAAAAAAACACAAATGATAGAATTTCAAAGTTACAATCTGAAACCAATGAACCTTAATGTAAGTTATGAAGGTAATTTTATAGAACAAGTAGAATTTACTAAATTTTTAGGACTGATCATTGATCGAAATTGCAAATGGAAATTCAACATAGATTACATTTGCGATAAACTGGACAGATTTGCTTATGCAATTAAGAGACTTAGAGTAACAGTGTCAATGGAAGCAGCAATAACTGCATACCATGGATATGTGTCCTCTGTTCTGCTGTATGGGTTGATATTGTGGGGTAATTCTGTTGACATTGAAAGAGCATTTCGTGTACAAAAAAAGTGTATCAGGGCAATTACTGGCGCTTGGTTTAGGGATAGTTGCAAGCCTTTGTTTAAAAAACTTAATGTACTGCCACTTCCCTGTATGTATATTAAGGAGTTGTGTCTGTTTGTGAGGGAACATTCACAGTACTTTCCACTGCACACAAATACCGTGAAAAGGAATCACATTTCTAGACGACCTAACAATCTGTACCGACCCAGCGGTCGTCTTCAAATTTACACAAAAAATGTACATATACAAGCAATAAAAGTATACAATAAATTACCAGACACGATAAAGAGCCTTCCTTGCCTGCTTTTCAAAAAAAAGCTAACTAAATGGCTTTTGGACAAATGTTTTTACAGTGTAAATGAATTTTTAAATGAAAAATGAATCTAAAACTGACATAATAATTTTTAATTTTATTTGAAATTTATATTAATAGTGATTCCATTCTTTTTAATTTGACACTATATATTGAATCGGACCAGGGGCCTAAGTCTGCTAACACAATTGTATTTCAATAGTGTGTCGATATAATCGTAATAGAAATTTAATGTCAAAAATATGACTTTACATGTCAAATTCGTATTCTCCTAACGTTGACTATTCTATCGAGACACTACTGACACACCACTGACTCACTTTTGTGCTCTGCTCTACAATCGTGGCTTAATGGAATCTCGATAGTTGTCAAAACGGTATATTGCTTAGCAACATATACCATGTTGCTAGGCAACACCTGTAAGGTAAATATTACCATACCATTGAGACTCCATAGTGATTATATTGCGATGTTATTAAAACTTTAGCAGAATACCAAATAAAGTCACAATCTCGATATAATATCAATAGAGTCTCGATATAATGACAATGGTTGGTCAAATAGCAGAATAAGGCCCCTGGTGCAGTGCTCAATTATTGTAAATCTTATTTAAAATTTATGATTAATGTATTTTTAAAGTCACTTTATATTTTTAAAAGTCATATCCTACCCACATAATATTTGTACACCAGATGACTGGTAGAATGTAAGCACGTACTAACCATACTAACATCATACATATGTAAACTACATTCTAGACAAATAAAATATTCTGATTCTGATTCTGATTCTGATTGTTTAGACGCCACAAATATTTTTAGAATGGTATAATCAGGTAACAAAAGTGTAGGCTCACCATAGAGTTTTTAAATTGCTATTATTTTAGTATTAAAGTTATTTTAGTTATTACTAGCGACCCGCCCCGGCTTCGCACGGCTATATTATGCATGTATTATACATATAAAGCTTCCTCTTGAATCACTCTATCTATTTAAAAAAACCGCATCAAAATCCGTTGCGTAGTTTTAAAGATTTAAGCATACA
Organism: Idaea aversata; assembly: GCA_907269075.1. Lineage (NCBI taxonomy): Eukaryota > Metazoa > Arthropoda > Insecta > Lepidoptera > Geometridae > Idaea > Idaea aversata. The sequence goes on from OU026103.1 coordinate 7,225,309, forward strand.
TAGGGATATAGGGACAGAGAAAGCGACTTTGTTTTATACTATGTATGTAGTGATAATGATAGTGATTGAAGACTAGGAAGATGCGCCCCGTGGTTGAATTTTTAGTTTAATTTTTTTACACACATTCAAACTTCCCCTGGACATATTTTTCAAAACAATTCAAATAAAAATAGACAAATCTGTCCAGCCATTCTCGAGTTTTAGCAATACTAACAAACAGCAATTCATTTTTCTAATATAAAAAAGAAGATTAAAGTCCTTTAACTCAAGCTAGACTTTAAAGCCCTGCTTGGGGTGGATCTTTTCCATTTTAAGAAACTAAATAAATACTGGAGGACATTCCACACGTCGCCATCTAGCCCCAAGCTAAGTAAGAAGACTTGTGTTATGGGAGCTAGACAACGGATATACTACTTATACTCGTATACTTTTCTTTTGTAAATATATGCTTACAATACTTACTTAGAAACAACCAGACCATAGACAAATATCTAAGCATAAATACTTGTCTGAGGCGGGAATCAAACCAGCAACCCTGTTTGGCATGGTGACCATTGTGCTAAATGGGTCGTCAAACTGGGTGATATCATCGATATAACAGGTGACAATTTGGTTTCCTTTTCTCAAAGGTGACTCCATTGAAATTTTTTGAATAAAGTCTAATTATATAGCAATTTTAAAACTCTTCGGTGGAACTACACTTTTCTAATCAACTGTACCTACCTACCTACTTACAGACACTACTTACTTACTATTGACAGTCGAACAAATTTAAACTTACGGATTGTAAAGTTCTCCGCCCACTATTTTATTTTACTTGGAACTGTTCATTGTTCGTCTAATACTAGCTGCGCCCCGCGGTTTCACCCGCGTAAGTCCCGATTCCGTGGGAATATCAAAATAAAAAGTATACTTCCTCGATAAATGGACTATCCAATACAAAAATATTTTATCAATTCGAACCAGTAATTGCTGAGATGTGCGCTTTCAAACAAACAAACAAACTCTTCAGCTTTATAATACATATTAAAGTATAGATTGTATTTTAACGTGACGTCTACAAACAAATGTTAGTATGATCATGTAGGCGGTGATCTTAAGTTACAAAATAATTCCTAAAACGTTGACAATTTTCGTAAAAATTTCAGTGTGATTCAAATTCGAGTTAACTAAGTAAATATTATTCTGTAAACAACTTCACGAAACGAAAACCAACAGAATTCGTTTTGAACTGATTACTTGCTTTACTTACCTACTCGATTTCGTATTTATTTTAACAGACTTATTCTAGACAGCTTTGAAATTAAGGAGAACCTAACTTTGTTTTGAAACTGCATCAAAGCAATTGGGGCTTATTGACTTAGAGTCAAAAACGATAACCAATCATATTTGCTTTAGTTAGTTGCAGATCCGAAATGAAACAGAATTAGAGTCGCGCGCATTCACAGTAAGATAGATAGATAGATAGATAAACACTTTATTTGTACAACACACAAAACATTAAAAATAACAAATATGACGAGAAAGCTTATTAACTACGAAATTGTACAAACAGGCGACCTTATCGCTTAAAGCGATTTCTTCCAGGCAACCTTAGTTAAGTGTTTTTATGTACATTTTTTTTACATGAATAAGGCTTGTATTTGACCTTATTTTATTTTATTTGATGGGAAGTGACGATGAGGTCGAGGATGTAATATACGCAGAAGGCCTGGAAAGCTCTGCGCGTTCAATATAATAACGGGTTCAGGGTTCTGTTGGGACTACCTCGGTGGCCAGTGTGCAGCAGTGCGTCGGCAATGTTTGCGCAGGCGAGAACCGACGACTTTTTCGCGATCATTCGCAAAAAGACAAGCTCACTACTAAATAGAATAAGATCCAGTACCAACAGAATCCTGAGCACGTTAACAGATAAGTTTGATGCACCAATGCTTAAACACTTTGTGTCCGTATTGGTTGCTAAAGACCTGCATAGAAGGTAAATTTTAGTTTTTATATATATAGGTAGTTAATAAGTTGTTCTATTTTCTGTACCTACTACTAACAAGTCGACCTTTGTTGTCTAATAAATGAATTGAATTATTATTATTATTAATATGCTCGCCTAGAAAGAGAGTTGGCATAGCTGGACAACATGATGGAACGCGACGAGTCACTCGGCATTAGTGGCACTAGTCAAGTCGCGGCATTAGTTTGTACTAGCGCTAACCCAGACTACTAAATTGAAATAGACTAATAGACTAAATACTACTAAATTGAATAGATACAGAGAATCAATTGATTTTACATAAGGATGTAACAGTTTTTATTTACCTTCAAATGACGATGAGAAAGCTATCGCCCGATCATTTCTATATGATTATATTATTTTTAAGTGCGCAAGCTAAGAAATATATTCAAGAAAAAATGCATCTCCAAAACAGCATTTCCAAGTTCGGCATTGTGACTTTTTTCGTTTTATAATCAAGTGGTATCTCAAATTCTATGACAGACGACGACGCGGATCTACTCAAACAATTTAAAAAGTTCGCCTAGATAATAGCACGACCAAAGCCTTAACAATTTTCTCAAGAATGTTGTTAAAGGGCATATACGATGAAATGGTCGTGACATCGACTATAATTCGAAGAGTGTGATAGAATTTTTATGGGCAATTATTGGTCCTATAGAAAAGATGGACAACGGGTCGTCCTTTTAAATAACCAATTCTTTAGAAAGTCGCCCATATGGTATCTGCCTAGCACATGGATTTGTCAACGACCAAGGAAGATCGTTAAAGCAAATACCTTAGAAACTCCAACTTGTTCCTAATCGTTAGTCCCTATCAGATTGAATAGAATTATGTAAGAAGCAAGATGGTGCTTAGTTCGCGCGATATAGTTCGACTCAATAATAATATTAGTATTGCATTACAGCATGTATACTGTGGCGATATATTTTAACAAAACTAAACATAGTTGATTCTTTTCGTTGACAACCACTTCAAAATGTACTATTTTTTTAAATTTACGAAAATTTTAAGATTTATTTTCATCGAGCCAACAATTTCTAAACGTGTTTCATAAAATAGTAAATTTCTTTGTAAACATTTCCAGGATTTTTATTTTTTTATAGGTGTATTTTTTGGAGCACCGTTACTTCGACAATCCCCTAAGTTGTTTTTCAGTGTATCTATAGGTATATGATTTTTTTTAAATAAAAATAAAACTTTCAATTTAAATACGAGACCAATCAGAATAACACCATGAGATTCACAAGTGTAATTACTCGCACCGCTACTTTTCTCAGAATGAGATACCTTCACAAACATTCGAAAAATAATCGAAATGTTACGATGGATAATCGAGATAAAAATTTAAAGCTGCTTATTTGGATTTAAGCTTGGTACCAACGGCTTGATGACGTTGATTTTCGGCAGACACTCTAGTAAAAATGTATTTATTTATTATATATTTATTTATTTTCGACTAATAAATATCATTTACAGGTCCACAAGACTTAATGCGATAGTGAAGCATAAAAGTAAAACCTTATACCATACCATTTACCTTATTTGTACTAATATACGGGCTGTTTTTCTGCAATTAGCCCTCTTTATTTGGGTCCTTTTTGCATGAAGATGGACTACTATTCCCTAGCACCTATACTATCCTCACAGCTTAGTCGACCGTGTCTATAGGGAAGAACTCGTCAATACGTCTAGAGTTAACTTAGCTGCAGGTTTTATAACGATGTTTTTTTTCGCCGTAACAGCAATGTCAATCCTCTATATCTAATCGCTCTATCCTAGGACAACATTAATAGATATTAAACCAATTGGATAAAAGTATGTATCTACATGAAATGCAATAACACAATCAAGTCATTCATCTCATCATCATCATCTACCTGCCCTTATCCCAATTTATTTGGGGTCGGCGCAGTATGTCTTCTTCTTCCATTCACTTCTATTAGTCGTCATCTCATCGTTCACATTCATCTCTCTCATGTCTTGTCTCACGCAGTCCATCAATCTCTTCTTAGGTCGTCCTTTTCCTCTCCATCCCGCTACATTCATATTCATCACTCTTCTAGTCCCACTGTAGCTGCGTCTCGTAACGGTGTCTGCAAGTTCAGAGATTTTATCTCATCTAAAAATATAAGAAGAAAGAAGTTTACACTTCAATAAGTTTAACGTCATCACAAACCTGAACATGTATATGTTAGAAACTTGATTAAAGATTTCCCACCTCCGTAGAAGTCTGGGTACCTCATCGAATACTAATTTACACTTCACAAAGCTCATATTACTTACCTGTTTGTACTGAAATGTATGTTTAAAGCGCTGAGTACACTGCAGCGGTATCGGAAGCGTAAAGCGGATTTTTTGTAATGTTCGAGATTCACTATGGCACATTCACAGAAAAAAAAAGGTTTCTTGAAGCAATAAATAAAGCTATAAGCTACAGAATAATTTATTTTTCTACTAAAACAACTTAAAACCTTGTAAGTCATAGTTCGATTGACTCGTCTACTTTTTTACAATATACCCCACAAATAGTAATATTTTTTATTTTGCATGTCTAGTTTTTTTATTTTATTTTGGACTAAGTATTCATATTAACTTTTATTAAACTTCTATATGTACATTAATTAAATAAAAAGAAATATTGATAAAATAGTTGTTAATTTAACTTTACTTAGATAAGTTCTCAATGTAACTAAAATATTTTTTTAATTAGATATAATGTTACTTATTTCGTAGGGCAAATAAATCTTAAATACACTAAACTAAAATGTAATTAATGTAAATGTATTGTAAAATTGTAAATGTAAAATTTTTTTGGGAATTAAATGTCGTAAACCATAGAATGATAAGCAGTATTCTTAATTAAAACTCAATATACTTAAATTAAGAATACTGTTTAATAAATTCAAGAATATTTTGTAATGTTCGAGATTCACCATGGCACTACACAGTAAAAAAAAAGGTTTCTAGAAGTAATATATAATCCTCTCCCTAAAGACACTAGCTAGAGAATAATTGTTTATTTTTAGTAAAAATATTAAACGTTAAGCAGTATTCTTAATTAAAACACAATATTCTTAAATAAAGAATACTGCTTATTATTTTCAAGAACATTTAGCAACGTTCAAGATTCACTACGGCACATACACTGAAAAAAAAAAAGATTTCTTGAAGCAATAAATAATCCTCAGACTCTGTGACTGTGATTAAAACACAAAATTCTCAAATTAAGAATTCTGCTTATTCACGAAAATGTACTTAAAACAAGAGATTATTTTCTAGCATCTAGGAAGAGGATTATTGTCTTGCTTAAAAATCTTTTTCTGTGTAGAGACCAGCCGGTGGCGGTTTATAGACACTCGAAAATTATAAATAATTCCGCCCCCGGAACGCTCTCGGTATCGCTTCAGTGTGCTTAGCGCTTAAAGCAATCGACATCTTATTTCAGACGATATCCTAGCAAAACTTGCTATATACAAACGTATTCCTCGATTGACTTCCTGAATAATTCCGTAGAGCAGACATTCTTTTAAAAAAAACGAGTTTTGTGATTTGACGATTCTGAATACCTAGTCTGGCCAAGTTTTTCGTGCCCAGTTGCCTCTTGTTGACTTCAGATATCTCCACCTTTTTACGTATACATACACATAATTTTTTTCATAAAAGGATTTGCCGAATATTACATTGCAATTCAAACTGTTCAATCATGCCCCGACCATACTTGGGGCTAAATTGAACATACAAGAAATGCCAAAACCTCTACTTTGTGCACAGCCATAACTTAGAAAAAAAAACCTCAACATTGCCAGTAAAATTTGTTTAGACACGCGGATCTTGATCTGAAATCTATATGCATCTTTGATCGTCTTATGTTGTTTTTAGATCGTCTTTTGTTTATTTATCTATCGTCTTTTGTTTCTGTTCCGAACATGACAGCGGTGGAACCACTAGTAAAAGGCAGTCACTTGTGGAATTACCCATGGATCTACGAATAAAATAGGTGCAGTAAAACTAAGTGCAGTTAGGTCTATGGTGAAAAAAATTATTAAGACCACCAGTGGGGAATAGCAATGGGACCACAGTTAGAATTCTTTTTTGTAGTGTTATTTCTGATGTGTTACTTTTATTCCACTGGGTTTAAAAAAAGTTATTTATTTTTGCTTTCAAATCATCCGCTTCATTAAAACATGTTTGATAGACACTAACGTAATAAAAATCAAGAGAATCATCAAAGGCTACCTAATGTTATACTGGGCACCCTTCGACATTTCGTCCCCATTTATATTTAATAACAACATTCCCCACAAATTCAGGGGTAGGGGTAGGAAAATCGATAACTCTGTCTGGGAGGGTCGAGCCCCCTTGTGCATCCTGTCGAAATACACTGTGAAACGGATCTTAATGAATGTCAGTGAGGGTGTTAGCGTCCTTACTTAAGGTGAAAGGGTACCGGTGCTCTCTCCATACAAACGTAGTAGACTGTTTCCTCCTTGGATAATGACACTAGCACAAATATTATATTATCATAGACATTAAGATTTAAAAAACAAAGCAACCATTGCCACTGCTGCAAGTTTTATGCAACAAAAATATTTGCTCTAGTGTCATTATCCAGGGAGAAAACAGTCGACTACGTTTGTATGGAGAGGGCTCCCGGTACCCTTTCCTCTTAACAGTTCAACGAAAAATGAGTGTTTTGCCATTTATAAATCTAAAATTTTCCTTTGACACGGTATCACGCGTGAACGGCTAGACTAATTAAGCTTATTATTCTTTTGTTTTGTTTGTTATTGTCAGGAGAAGGTTCTTATGAAAGAAAAAAATAAGAAGGTTAGCGTAGCTAATATTGAAATAAAAAACGAAATTTTCCGTAAATCGATAGCTAATTCCATATTAATAATCCTAAAAAATTACAAAATTTTCTTTTCTTTGGGAACTTACTTTTAATTTGATTTTAACGTTGTATTGACGTGGTCGTTGACGACCTAGTTGGCACAATGGTCACCATGCCGGACTACCAAACACAGGGTTGCGCGTTCGATTCCCGCCTCAGACAAGTATTTATGCTTAGATATTTGTCCGTCGTCTGGTTGTTTCTATGTATTATAAGTATATATTTACTAAAGAAAAGTATAATAAGTAGTATATCCGCTGTCTAGCACCCATAATACAAGTCTAGTTACTTAGCTTGGGGCTAGATGGCGATGTGTGGAATGTCCTGCAATATTTATTTATTTTTATTATTTTAATATTAGGACGTTAGGACGATATTGTAATTTTGCATTATAGATATTCTGATAGTAACGTATTGAGTAATTCCCATGAAACTAAAAAACTAGAATCGGCCATTACGCGAGCTGCAAATAGATAATTTAAAACAGTATCTCCGTCTCTATCAAGCCTAATTCAGCTATCTACACAAAACAATATTAAGTCATCCTAAACAGAGATACTGTTTTAATCCAACTCTACTCGAGTATTGGTCGATTCTATATTTAAAGTTTCATGGGAAATGTTCAATATTCATTACGTACCTATCATCAAATCTCTTTTAAAGTTTAAAACACTTTCTCAGAAAAAAAAATTATACGCAACGAATTGATAACCTCTTTCTTCTTTTGGAGTCGGTTAAAAAAGTCATTTTCCATATTTGCAACTTTTTTTTCAATTGTCGCAAAATATTTAATATTAATTTTTATTACTTATTTTAGTTCCTTTTTTCGCCACGTTCATTAAGTTCCTTTTTGCGCTGTATATGCATCCTTATATCTTACTATGGTAGTGTATTGATTTTTGTCGAGTTTTGTTTTCTATAGGGGGGATTTTGAAGGGCGCGCAAGGGCGCGTGGGAGACTCGTAATTCGCATGGTGCATATTTTATTATCATTTATTTTTAAAATATTAGCCTAGAATTCACCACAGTTTGAAAGGCATCATGGGGTATTGGACAATCTGGAGGAGACTGTAGTCTTATTTATTACCTACTACTAACTCTTTTTAAATGAGTTAGAAGTAGCTAGTGCTCCTGCGCAATAGTGTTATATTATTTATTTTTAATTCAAGATTTAGCCAGTGTTAAGTTATTGATTTTTTATAAATGAATGATGTCAAAGATATCTATTCGCTCGCGACTTGAAGACCCCCGAATTCTCAAGAAAAAAAGACGCAGGCAACTGATTCCATGCTGGCCACTATAACACAAATCTACTTGCTTAGCTTCGGCTAAATGGCTATGTGTGCAATGTACTGCAATATTTATTTACTTTAATTATTATACATAATATACTAGCTGTCCCGGCAAACGTTTTTTTGCCATATACAAAAAAAATATATAAAGAAAAATAAGGAAAAAAACAGATGTTGTTCGATTCTCAGACCTAAAGAATATACACAAAAAAATCATACAAATCGGTTCAGCCGTTAAGGTGGAGATTGGTAACTAACACCGCGACACAATAATGTTATTATATAGGGATTAATGATTATACATGTATTTTAACCTCGCTAAATTCCAACAAAAGTCGTCATCTTGATGCAATAAGCCTCTGAGGCGGTTTAGTTAGAGCCTAAAGAAATTATATAGCAAAACACAATACAAACAAAGAAAAAAGAAAAATAAATCAATAAATACTACCCCATCCTACAATGTTGTGTAGTAAAACCATTATTCATTTGAGGGTGCATTTCATAATGCGATGGACGGTATTACAACTCGCACATCCAATTAGGATCGAGTGGGCTGTCTGAATATTCACTCGATATCTCGAATACGAATTCGATTATCGAGTAATTCGTTTGCATGAAGCGTTAACAAGTATGCTATTTGTTAAAGTCTACGTATTAACTACTACGATTACTACCACTGCTACTTTTTCTTATAACATTACTAGCGACCCGCCCTGGCTTCGCACGGCCTTATTATGCATGTTTTATTCATATAAACCTTTCTCTTGAATCACTCTATCTATTAAAAAAAAACTGGTTGCCTGTAAAGTCGGTATACGGGCGAAAGTTTTACGTGACAACAACTGTGCTCGAGTGGAAGGGACGCGTGCCTTTCACTTTTTATGTCTGTCTCTCTCGCTCTTAGGCGGGCTAACCATGCCCGAGTGGAAGGGACGCGTGCCTCTCACTCGCTCTCATTGTGAGCGCATAACGTCAGCGGAGCGTAACGCAGTTTCTTGAAGTGTCACCCGGCAAACCAATTTATAAAACGTTGTCACGTCAAAACCGCATCAAAATCCGTTCCGTAGTTTTAAAGATGTAAGCATACAAAGGGATTAGGGATATAGGGACATAGGGACAGAGAAAGCGACTTTGTTTTATACTATGTAGTAATAATGTTCGGTCGAAGTCGGAATTGCAGACCCACACTAGAGTTTGAAAATTACTATTATTATATATTTATTTAATTCAAGCAAGATTTTAAGGTCTTGCTTGACTTCAAGTTTGAATTATTTCAAATCATGAACATTCCAATAATAGTAATTTTAGATCTCTACGATGGGTCTGCAATTCTGATTCCGACCGCACCTTTGTTTGGTTGTTACTTTCTTATCTAAATTAGACACACAAATGCAATCAGGCATCAAAATTGTATACCCACCGTAGAGCTCTAAAACAGCTATTATTAAAATGTTTTGAACTCAAGCAAGATTTTAAGATCTTGCTTGAGTTAAAGTTTAAAGTCATTCAACTTATTAATTTATTAGACAAACGTTATTAGAATAAAACCATTTCAATAAGAGTAATTTTAAAACTCTACGGTGGGTCTGCAATTTTGTAACCAATTATTACTAACACAAGCCTCACATTAAGTTTAGTTTACTAGTACTTTTTTAGTAAATAAGATGTTATCTATCCATTTAAATCACTATCACTACATAGTATAAAATAAAGTCGCTTTCTCTGTCCCTATTTCCCTTTGTATGCTTAAATCTTTCAAACTACGCAACGGATTTTGATGCGGTTTTTTTAATAGATAGAGTGATTCAAGAGGAAGGTTTATATGTATAACACCATGCATAATATAGCCGTGCGAAGCCGGGGCGGGTCGCTAGTAATAAAAAAATAGAAATAATAAAAAAGTTGACTGAACGTAAGATTTAGAAAATATAAGTAGGTCTTAATTATAAAAAAATGCAGGACTAGGGGAGAGCGGGGCAAGACGGGGTAGCGGGCAAGACGGGGTCTTGGTCTTAAAACACAAACCAATGGAGCAATTACAATTGTTAGACTGCGAGGGGGTGCGACGGGGGGAGGCCATTAGATGGCACAGTGTTTGTTCAGTGACACCAAGCGTATTTGATTTTTTTTGGAAAAAACTGTTTTTTAGCATATCCCTTGTGATATTTACCATTTAATTAGATCATGACTGTGTTGAAATCAAGAGTTTTCTGGATTAGGTAAAAAGTGAATCGTATGTGTCAATAACTCATTGACAGGTAAGTATTTGTTTATCTTTGTATTGCATGGCAGTTTTTTTTCTGTGACGTTTTTAATTACAAATGACTGGAGAGGGCATGATGGGGTATGGGTACCCCATCATTCCCCTTTTCATTTTTTAAGGTATGAGGGTAGTCAGTTTTTTTTATTATTTATGGATTAACGTGTTATTATTTTATTGTAGAATGGTGAAGAAGAATAAAGAAGGACCGATAAAGGAAGTTGGCAAGAAGAGAGCATAAAAATGTGGCTGATGCTGTAAAAGATGAAGGAATCAAAGATGATTTGAAAGAATTTATAAAGAAAAATAAACTTGCGGAAGAGAATAAGTAAAAGAAAAAAGAACTTAAGAAATTGACAAGACTAAAAAAACTTAAGAACAGTCACCAACAAGATAGAGAGTGTGAGATCTTCATATGTAAGGAAAGCGATTATTATAACTAAAATCCTCCTTGTGTGTTCTGTACGAGTCTCTAACTGGACGTTAATGAGGTCAGGCTGCTAGTGCTGTATGGGGCCAATGGGCTCACTTCAGCTGTGGCGGCTTAAACGATGAAGATGATGAAACAACTTTGATCTGTCGTACCTCATTATACCCCTAGGAGGTACCCCATCTTACCCAGAGGGTGGGGCAAGACGGGGTCTTGGGAACTTTTCTACTTTTTTACTCTTTTCTATTAAATTACTGTACCAATGTTCCTAAAAGTACTTAATTACTAAAGACTGATAACCAATTATGATTATTAAAATAAAAAATGTCATGAAAATACAATGCTGCCGATTTTATTGAGCTTCAAACCTTAAGGACCCCATCATGCCCCCCTCTCCCCTATATGAACATAATATAATAAAATGTTAATATCCTCAGCTATATAAATATTCATACATCTTGAACCTGCAATTAGACAAAATGGACTTTAGAGTTATGTAAATTTTGACTCATTTTCATCCGAAATTTTGATGGTTTGGTGATATAAGACTTTTGGGACAATCCACCTTACCTAACTTTCGTATAAATGCGAAAGGTGTGTCTATGTCTTAATATTTTTGGTATTCGTTCCAAAAAAATTACTGAACTAATTGCGAAGAAATTTCAAGGTGTAGGTACCTAAACAGTTATTTTTAGTATTTTACTCAAAATAGGTGCAAGACAAGATAGAAAGTATTGTTGTTATTACGTTACAGCTTGTATTATGGCTATATCTTTGAAAAAAATTAACTAAAGTTAATTCTTTCCGTCGACGACGATCACCTCAAAATATAAATTATTGGAAAAAAAAATCGGTGAAAGGGTACCTGCGCTCTCTCCATACAAACGTAGTCGACTGTTTCCTCCCTGGACACTAGCACAAATATTTTTGTGCCATAAAACCTATAACTGCCATGACTATGCCCCTAGGGCCCCATGGTTTTTTTCATTTTCTAATAATCATAGAAATTAATATTGAAAAAAAAATAAAATAAAAAACAAAAAATAGGGGCATGGTCATGGTAGATATAGGTAAGTTTTATGCACCAAAAATATTTGCTCTAGTGTCATTATCCAGGGAGAAAACAGTCGGCTACGTTTGTAAAAGTTTGTATGGAAAGAGCCCCCGGTACCCTTTCCTCTTATGATTGATTTATATTTAGCCAACTTGGTCTAATCGTGTTTCGGTTTCTAAAAAAGAATAGAGTGTTTTTTAAGCATTTACTATTTATTTTTTCTAATTAACCTAAGCGATTTTAAAGGGTATTTTTAATAGGTCGAATAGTCAAAAATCGTTTAATTTTGAACTTACTTCACTTTAAGTATAGATATCAGGACTACACTTTTACTCAGTATCTCAGTGGAATCGGTAAGTGATTGAAACCGCGGAGTGCACCAAGTTTTCAAACAAACTGGACGATAACTTTAATAATTTGCCTGATAAGTTTTTTTTTTTTCAGTTATGGCTTCGCACGGTTTGTGCATATAGCCAGTATCAAGTAATATTTTGCATCAAGTTATGGCCCGATTTACAGAAATCGGGCTCAAAGTGTTTCAAGATGGTCAAGTCGTCAAGTCACAGTTTGTCAAGTCAGGGGTCATAGTAAAGCGGTGGCTACTTTACTATAACCTTGTAGGAGATTTTGGAGGCAACGAGAACTTTCATTTACTTTCACTACAAATTTACTTTCACTACACTTGTGCACTTTCACGGAACTAAATTAGATAACTTTCCACCAGAATTATACAATTTAACTCGGTTTACAACTAAGTTTCGTGTAAATAAAACTGCAGCACGACATGTTGTTGGCTCGTTCCCGCCAAAACTCCGCCTGATAAGTTAATAACAAAGGTTTGAAATCAAAAGCAGTGAACCCATTCAACATTTACTCAAGGAAACTTGAAGAGTAGTTCTTAGGAAGTAATCAAGGAAAACCTATTGGGATACAGGGTGATGTTCTAATCTAATAAAAAATAATTGAATAAGAATTCACTGACTACAGTGTAACTCAATTCATTTATTTTGGACTAGCTTTTGCCCGCGACTTCGTCAGCGTAGAAGTCGAAAATGGACCAAGAAATCACGTTGTCCCATACAAACTTTGCCCCCCCTTTTCACCCCCTAAGGGGTAGAATTTCGGAAAATCCTTATACGTCATACAAATAACTCGCACTCCAAGTTTCAAGTCTCTACGATCAGCGGTTTAAGCTGTGCATTGATCCGTCAGTCATTCAGGACAAATGACTTTATATGTATAGATATCGACGGAAGAAAACGAGAACGCTGTAGGTAAGTAGCAAAAATGGCGTAAGTAGGTTGAAAATATCATTGAATGAGGAAAACGAAAACTCTATTTCTAATAACTTTAACACTAAAAATTTAATTTAGTTTTATGGACAATCAAACATAATTTTCATACGTAGCATGGTTTTTGTGTTATGAATTTTTTTAAGCTATTGCATAGCTTTTATGGCAGTCTTTGAGCGCGGCGACCGAATCAAAAAATTCCGTAACGAAAATAAAACCTAACACCCCCCACTTCGCCTACCATGTAGCTCGGCCGAGCGTTTTTTTATTTTTTTTTAGTTTTTCGGCCCTGGTGAACACTTGGGTTTTGTCTACTTACTGCGTTCTCATTTTCTTCCGTCGATATAAAATTCCTTAATTACATAAAAATAAATACACCGCTCAACAAAGTCTAAGGGAACTAGGGCAAAATAGTGCCTTATAAGGGGAAAAAAGATAAGAAGGTCGCGAGTTCAGTTCAAATTGAAAGCATTTTTCTTGGAAAAGATTTCTAGGAATTAAATGTAGAATTTTTATTAAAAACGTTACTTAAAAGTTTTACTTTCTATTTGACAAAATTGTGGTTTTAATAAGTATATTGATACTAAGATGTAACTTTTCCGCTTTCAGCTATTTCCAAAATCTAACAAAAACATATCCACCCTTATATCGTTCTTTATTTTCGTTCGAATCACGTCCAATTCCCACTTAACCTTTGTAGCGAAGTATTTCACCAAAATTAGATCCTTCCTTCAGTTTTCCAACTAAGTAAATAAAGATCTTCGTCCACTATACCGGAGCATATTAGAGACATAACTGCATCGCCGCACTTTGTCCATTTTAGTCGCAATGGGAGGGTAGCCAAAAATGTATTATTTATTACACAAAATAGGCTTGCAACTCACCTAATAGGAAGCAACGATGAGCTCGCATGGTCGCCTATAAGATGTATGACAACTAATATCCCAGTATTATAGCCAAAGGTCCAACTAAACAACCGCACCACAAATCAATCTCCTGCATTTCCATACAGCTTTACATAAAAAATGGTTGTCTATAAAGTCGGTTTACGGACGATAATTTGATATTGATATTGAATTGATAACGTCATAGGAAAACATTGACGGTAACCATGGCAACGATAAAACGTTGCTATAGTTACCTTGTCAATAACATGAGGCGTTCCAGTAACGACGCGTGACGTCACACTTTTTTGAGATTGCAGGTGTTCACCAATTTATAAAACGTTATCACGTCAAAAAATCCCTACGTTAAATAATGAATAGGTTAAAAGCTCTCACATGGTGTCCAATGTAATGGCACGCGGGTGTTCAGCTTGCAATATAGATAATGTGATTGTCGACAGAACCGTGGAAATATTCCATAAAGGTCGATGGCATTAGATTATTGATCACGAGCCGTTGCACGCTACGCTTGTTTGTTTTATATTATCTCAATAACTGATAGACGATATTTACCTGCTTTTATGTTGTAGGGGGAGGGTTTATCTATACATATAAAATCCTTTGTCCTGACTGACTGACGGATCAATGCACAGCCTAAACCGCTGATCGTAGAGACCTGAAACTTGTAGGGTGTGTTCTTTGTATGACGTAGGCGTCAGATGAAAAAAGATTTTCCGAAATTCTACCCCTAAGGGGGTTAAAAAGGGGGGCAAAGTTTGTATGGGACAACGTGATTCCTTGGTCCAAGCTAATTTTGCATAAACATTCTTTCGACTGCTACGCGGACGTAGTCGCAGGCAAAAGCTAGTTTTTTTTATAATTGACTAGCTTTTGCGCGCGACTTAGTCCGCGTAGAATTACTAGATAAGGCCGAAGAATTATGTTGTCTCATACAAATTTTGCAACCCTTTTTAACCCCCTAAAGAGTAGAATTTCGGAAAATCTTTTCTTATTGGATGCCTACGTCATGCAAAAGAAGTTTCAGATCTTTATGATCCGCGGTTTAGGCTGTGCGTTGATCCGTCAGTCAGTCAGGACAAAGCATTTCATATGTATAGATAGATAAATATATAGAACACTTCGTATACGTAGTATTTTCTAAGGTTTTCGCTACTTGAACTCATAATTTATAAATATATGTATTTGAACGGATACTTCGTATTCGCTTCGCTTTTTTGATAAGTTAGCATTTGACCACTATCTCACCCGATGGTAAGTGACGATGCGGTCTAAGATGTAGCACGCTTACCTAGAATCTTCTAGGATCTTCTTTTTGATAGGTTAGCGTTTGACCACCCGATGGTAAGTGATGTTGCGGTCTAAGATGTAGTACGCTTACCTAGAATCTTCTAGGATCTTCTTTTTGATAGGTTAGCGTTTGACCACTATCTCACCCGATGGTAAGTGATGTTGCGGTCTAAGATGTAGCACGCTTACCTAGAATCTTCTAGGATCTACTTTTTGATAGGTTAGCGTTTGACCACTATCTCACCCGATGGTAAGTGATGTTGCGGTCTAAGATGTAGCACGCTTACCTAGAATCTTCTAGGATCTACTTTTTGATAGGTTAGCGTTTGACCACTATCTCACCTGATGGTAAGTGACAATGCAGTCTAGATGTAGCACGCTTACCTAGAAGCTACTTTCATAACTTGAAGCCCCAAAACAAGCGGGCCTTTGAGGGCTGCTTAGGTTAAGTAGAATTTCAACATTTTTTTTTAATGTAGGTACGATCGGCAGCATCATTGCAGACCCATCGTAAAGTTCTAAAATTATTATTATTGGAATGTTTTCATTTTGATAATTTTTGTTTGATAAATTCATAAGTTAAAAAACTATAAACTTCAAGTAAAGCAGATGCCTAGAATCTTGATTGTGTTGAAAACATTCTTATAACAGCCGTTTTGGAGCTCTACGGTGGGTCTGCAATTATGCAGCCAACCGTACAATATAAGGAAGTATCAATTCGCACGGCTATATTATGCATGTATTATACATATGAACCTTCCTCTTGAATCACTCTATCTATTTAAAAAAACCGCATCAAAATCCGTTGCGTAGTTTTAAAGATCTAAGCATACAAAGGGACAAAGGGATATAGGGACGGCGAAAAGTGACTTTATTTTATACTAGCGACCCGCCCCGGCTTCGCACGGCTATATTATGCATATATTATACATATAAACCTTCATCTTGAATCACTCTATCTATTAAAAAAACCGCATCAAAATCCGCTGCGTAGTTTTAAAGATCTAAGCATACAAATGGACAAAGGGATATAGGGACGGCGAAAAGTTACTTTATTTTATACTATGTAGTGATAGTGATAGTGAAGTAGTTTTGTAACAAGAACACCAATTAGAATTAAAGCTCGGACGTTTTATAACTATTAGTCAAATTATGTAACCTGGTATATGCCGGCAGCTAATTAATTGCATCGGGGTCCAGCGACGAGTGCAACTTTTAATCTCCTGGGACGGGAGGGGGAAGTCCCCCAGCATCCATCCCCATCCCCAATGAGGGGGGTTGTCTACCGTATCCCTTTTTAATTGGCACTTTGTTTCGTTTTTGTTTTTTTAGGGTTTGAAGCAATTTGTAATGTTTATTTTTTAAGCAAGCTTTCATGAACGTGTGGATAGGTGATTTAATTGAGTGCAGACACGAATCAAAGTTATTTTGATGTTACGGTTAAAATCAATGCCATAAAAAATTGGGCAATGAAAAGCTTTTGTGCTTATTAACAAAACACTAGAGACTTGTCGATTGACGCAGGTCGAGTTTTAGATCTCGAGTCATTGGAGTTTTAGATCTCGTGATTAGTCACGTTACCAACATGATAAATAAATATTGCAGGACATTCCACACATCGCCATCTAGCCCCAAGCTAAGTAACTAGACTTGTGTTATGGGTGCTATACAACGGATATACTTTTCTTTTGTAAATATATTCTTATAATACATAGAAACAACCAAACCACAGACAAATATCTAAGCATAATACTACTTGACAGAGGCGGGAATCGAACCCGCAACCCTGTGTTTGGCAGTCCAGCATGGTGCCCATTGTGCCCACTGGGTTGTGATTTCCAAACTCTTTTTATTGAGTTTCGTTACATCGATGACGGGCAGTTGCGAGAAGCTTTAATTATTATTGAGCTTAATTTTTTTATTCCGATATTGTTTGTTTCACCGAAAATCTATCCGTCGACAATTTATTTACAGACCTATACCTGTTTATCTAAAGCCTAAAGGCCTATCCGCACATAACAGTGCCGACACGTGCCGTTCAGTAACGTAACATCACTGACATCACTGGACGTCACTGTCACTGACCAGTACGGATACAAAAAGTATGCAACAATATCATTTTTATAATATCAATATCATTAGGAGGCTCACAGCTAAGCGAAGCTCGCGACGCGGCGCCTGACGCGGTCATTACTTCGATGGCAAAAATGTGTTTTTGTGAGCCCCTCCGTGCTTCGGAAGGCACGTTAAGCCGTTGGTTCCGGTTGGTACCTCTAGTAGCAGTCGTTAGGTCAAGTTAGAGGCCTTAGGGCGATCTGAAAACTCTAACAATAAGCGAGCCACACCACTCTATACGAGAAGAAGAAGATATAATTTTTCACTGACACTGATGTTTTCACGTTATTGAACGGCACGTGTCGGCACTGTTGTGTGCGTAGAGGCCTTAGATTTTAGCTTGTCACACAATGACAGAGCTACTGCTAGTCTACAGTGAAAACCTTTATCGGCTATCAGAAAAACATCCATTGACGGTAACCCATTTTCTTTCAAAAGAAATTGTTTAAACTTAATCCTTATTAGGGAAATACGTTAAGACCAAAGAGATTTAACATGGAAAAGAGAACATCGGAATACTGAGTATGTCAGTATTTTATTTTCAAAAGAAAAGTACTTAGGTTTATAAAAGTATTTTTTATTTTTAAGTAATAAATTCCCTCCCGGGCCCCAAGAGGGATGCAATCGGGAACATCGCTCGGATGATGATGAGAACTATCATGAATTCTGTGTTTGTAGGAAATCATTATCACTTTTAAAGAGACATCTATATTATTAATTAAAAATCTCTTTAGCAAAGACATACATTCGTATCCAATACCCGGTATTTTTGCTTTCACTAGAATGATCATAATCCTATTAACAGGATTAGGTTCAAACGAACGACGAGTGAATGGTTTAATCCGACGGAGATTTCAAGAAACTGTTTCCATTAGGCTAGCTTGATACACTCGTGGACATCTAATTAGATAAACATTGACACCTAACTGCCTAATCTAGATAATATATAACACAGCGCAAGAAACTTTACTATCATCTCCCTAGGCATTTCCCTCAAGTCGAACAGTGTCATACAGACAGTCGCCTGTTCCTCGTGCCCTCAACTTTTAGAAATCAGAAATCATTTATTGATTGACTGTGTTTTCAGATGTTAGGATTACAGATGTTATGTAATATAGGAAAAAATTGGTATCAACAGACATGTCTGCACCAAGACGTTCAATAATTAATAGTTATTTTAACATAATTTTAAATATAAAATTAAGATTAACTTAGTCGCATAATATATAATATAATATTGCACAAAAGCATACAGAGAGTAGCTTAGATATTATTATATCACCATCTACGATAGAATCTAAAAGATATATTATATATTCTATTTTATAAAGTAAAATAAATACCTATAGAATATTAGAACGACCTCCTGGATAAGAATCGTAAATGTCATTTGTTTGTGGATGAATGGAGTGATTTATATTGTCAGAGTGTTTAGGATTCTGTGAGAGATCTGTGCGACTGGGTGTCCCTTACATTAATTATTATAATTTTTTTTTGTAAAACGTTATGATTAAAGTAAATAAATAAATCTAAATTTAATCCATGCCTGACCAAACAGTGTTATGGTAAAAAGGTGAACCATAACACTAAGTGAACTCAACTAAGTCTTTTTTCAGTCTCTCCTCTAAAAGAAAAAGAAATTGTCGCTGCAACGGTATGTATTTTTAACTTCATCAGTATTTTTCTTATAAAATATTTCTTGTCCTAAAGTGTAAAGGAAAAGCCTGACTAATTAGACATTTTATAAGAAAGAGAGTCTGAAGATTTAAATTATTGAAAGAAGCTTTTACAACATTTCTATGACACGCTGTCCTAATTGGGTACCTCGTTTAATTAGTACATTTTGTTTTATTACCTTTTTTAAAATGTCTAGTTAATTGACTTAAAGAAATCTTAAGTTTTAACACCTCGCCAATATATTATTATGTATAGGATTATTGGTAATTATATCAGACTAGCTGTGATCTGGGGTTTAACCCGAATAAGTCCCGGTCCCGTGGGAATATCGAAATAAAAAGTATCCTATTATAGCCTTCCTCGACAAATGGACTATCCAACACAAAAAACAATTTTAATTCGAACCAGTAGTTCCTGAGATTAGCGCGTTCAAACAAACAAACAAACTCTTCAGCTCTATAATAATATACTAGCTGCGCCTTGCGCTTTCTACTTGTGACTTGTGTTATGGTCTAGCATAACATCATAACCATAACACAAGTTTAGTTACTTAGCTTGGAGCTAGATGGCGATGTGTGGGATGGCTTGCAATATTTATTTTAAGTATTTTTTATTCATGCCTCCCGATCAGAAAGTCTAAGTAGCAAAACGTCTATTTTTGTTCCTAAACAGAGAATCACTCTTTCGAAAATCGGGTAAAATAGTAATAAAAGAAGTTCCCAAAAGTTCTGTAACAGCAACCTCAACAAGGGGTAGAATGAAGAGGGTCCTAGGATCGATAGACTACCCCTGGGAACTCCACACTTCGATCGATGCCCTTACTACTTCCCCTAAGGGTAAAAACAAACTATACAGACGATATTATAGACGGTAGCGGCCTCGAATCCCGCTGTAGAAAAAACTTCGTTTCTGTCTTCACTTCTATATACTAATATTATAAAGAGAAAATTTTGTTTGTTTGTAACGAATAGCCTCTGATACTAGTCATGGCAAAAATAGCATGTCATTCGATATTTCACACTGTGAAAAAAAAATCGCAAGTAGCAGACGCTACAAAAAATCACTCTGACTGCTACTAATGCTACTTTTTTTCGCAATCACCATCTTGGGAAGCATGTGGCTCGAGTACTGTTAATGTATTTTTCACTCAGATGTGAAAAATAATTGTCACCCGTGTGAAACCTTTTTTTCACTCAGATGTGAAAAATAATTGTCACCCGTGTGAAAGCTATTTTTCATCAGATGTGAAAAATAATTGTCACCCGTGTGAAAGCTATTTTTCACTCAGATGTGAAAAGTAGCAGTAGCATTCACACTGTGAAAAATAAAATCATTTGTCACACTACCAATGATTTAAAAATAGCATTCATTTCCATGCCTATCATACTGGAGCAATTTGATATTGATGTATCTATCTAAATATATATTAAACAAAGTCGTGTTAGTTACACTTTTTATAACTCGAGAACGGCGAGATCAATTTCGATAAATTCCCCAATAATTCCTTATTCCAAAACGAGGTTTAAAAATAGTCCGAGATGTGTATTTAAACCTTAGATTTATAGATTAACTCGTGAACTGTAGTCTAAACATTTTCCCTATAGATTATTAAGGGATAGTGTTTAGACTATAGTTCACGAGTAAATCTGTGTCTAAATCTAAGGTTTAAATTCACATCTCGGACTATCCTTAAACCTCGTTTTGGAATAAGGCCCTATAACGTTAAACTAGTTGCTTAGCTTAGGGTTAGATGGCGCTATGTCCAATAATAACTATTATAGTATAATAATAATAATATTGCACAGGACATTCCCACACATCGCCATCTAGCCCCAAGCTGAGTAACTAGACTTGTGTTATGGGTGCTAGACAACGGATATACTACTTATATACTTTTCTTTTGTAAATATATACTTATAATACATAGAAACAACCAGACCACAGACAAATATCTAAGCATAAATACATGTCTGAGGCGGGAATCGAACCCGCAACCCTGTGTTTGGCAGTCTGGCATTATACTTTTACCGACCAGAAAAATACAAGTTCACGTACCTTAAATGCGAATAGTCGGCCGATGAATCGAGCTATCGGCTGATTGAATATCTGTAGTCTACATCCACCCTTGTAACTTCACCCTAATGCGATTTTTGTACAAGGGTAGCTACTGCAGTTAGGTAAAATATTATAGAGCTTAATAAAATGATAAATGTAAAATACTTTTTGAAAGAATTTAAGGATCTGGAAAAATGGAAGCATGCCTTGCCCAATTTCATTGAAATATACCCTATTTAGTAGATTATGTATGAAGGTAAGTGTAATTTAAATAGCACTTAATTTTATTTATGGAAATATTTATAAGGATTTTTTTTGCCGCAACGAGACTCGAACCCGTGCGTGAGTGATAACCACTACGCCATGTGGTTAAGTAATAACCCAGGCGAAAATAGGATGTGCTTTTTAATGACGTTTCAGGTTGCAGAAAAAATCAACTGTGGTTGGTCTGATTGGTTGTTGTAGGGGAACAAAAGGTCCACTATTGAACTTGTTTCACAAAAAAAGGCAGAATCGCAGACCTGATAGTTTGGCTTTAATTGCGAAATTCAGGGTGAAATCTGATTTTGACTAAAATTTCACTAAAGTTCAAATAACTTTTGAACCACTAAATATTGCAGAACATACAGGGGGGTTAAATCGATAGGCACTGAGGTCCCCCACCCGCCAGCAACCGATGATCCACCCCCTTTGTTACACCATGTTTAAGAATAAAATATTAAAAACTATAATTTACATAATTTGACGACCCAGTTGGCACAATGGTTACCATGCCGGACTGCCAAACACAGGGTTGCGGGTTCGATTCCCGCCACAGACAAGTATTTATGCTTAGATATTTGTCTGTGGTCTGGTTGTTTCTATGTATTATAAGTATATATTTACAAAAGAAAAGTATATAAGTAGTATATCCGTTGTCTAGCACCCATAACACAAGTCTAGTTACTTAGCTTGGGGCTAGATGGCGATGTGTGGAATGTCCTGCAATATTTAAAAAAAATTAAATTAAATTCTCTAACAATAAATTAAATAGGTTTCCAAGTAGGGTGCTCAAAAAGCTAGCTGGCTGGCATACAATATCATAATACTTAAAAAACATAAACTAAATCAGTTATTCCCTAGAGATTAAAAACTGAGATTGCTCGCCAGTAAAGCGATGTCCACTTTAAATATTAAATTTGAAATTACAGAATTCAGAAAGCGTATATCATATTCATAGCAGTGTACTTAAAACAACATTTTACGATGTAATTTTCAACAAAAAATGTTGTTTTTAGTTTTTATGTCGAGTGTTGCAGTTGCAGTAAAGGCCAGCGCACACTGGCGGTCGGCATAGCACGACTTTTCGTGCGACCTGAGCGACGACCAGAATAATTTAAATAAATATTACAGGACATTACACACATCGCCATCTAGCCCCAAGCCAAGAAACTCGACTTGTGTTATGGATGCTAGACAACGAATATACTACTTATATACTTTTCTTTTGTACATTTAATGTAATAATTCATGAATAAGTCACCGTTCCCCATCTCCGGCTTGCCTTAGTTGGCTGGTCGGAGTGAATATTGACTAGAAAGCGGTCCCCCGCCTCTGGCTTGCCTTCATCCCCCGTCCAGAGTGGAGTCGCAAGGGTAGAAATACTCTAAGGATGGATGCCGAACGTCAGTGATGAGTTGGCCCGCTCGCTCGGACTACCAGCGATGACTTAAAATCCAGTGAGGCCTCTCCATCCTTCAGCCACTAACGTTCCTGTTACCCCCTTGCTGTAATTTACTCGGCTAATTAGGGTGGCCCAGTCTGAGAGTTGGCGAGTCTCCGCCTGCCATTTTTACGTGTTTATTGGACATTGTTACGGCAGGTGCCATAGTATCCATAGTTCCCCAGTATCTAGTCCACTACCATCCCATCAAAATAGCTCAAGTAGTTTTGTCCTGTAGATTATCAATAGTTTTATCCAAACCGGAGGTTGTCCTTGGTTGCACTTTATAGTGAAAACAGGGATAATCGCCGGTTAAGAATACACCCCATTGTTTGCTATTATACTTGTTATACAGGACGTCTATCAGACAAATAAATAAATGAACGTTAGACAAAATTGGCTCTAGTATTTCCATAGTTTAATAGAAAAGTGTCTTTTACAATATTTCAAAGAAAAATCTTCTGACTTCAAGAATTTACACATCAAAAGCGAGTTTCATGAATTTTGGAAGCGGTGCTGTAGTAGGGCTACGGTGGACCGCTACGAGTTGCTACGACGTAGTGTGCTACGCTACGATATTTGATATTAGTTGAACGGAGTAGAGAACTCTACGAATGGTATTAGGACCTGTCACATATTATAAGACAGTTTCTATTTTGATTTTTGTACAGTGTGTGACAAAGGTAGGTACCTACTCCCGGACTTTTTAAAGTTATGTTTAGTTTGGGGAAAATAATTTAATAATAATTTAAAATTTTATTATCTTTTATGCAAAAATTATTTTTTTTAGTAAGTAACTAAGCCCTATCGCCACCATTATTTATAGGTACCTAATACCAACAATTACTTGTACTTACTGCAATTTTTTTATTGCAAAATAAAAGATTTATAAAAATGATATTAACAGTTCGAAAAAATACTCAAATTTACAGAAAAAAAATAAAGAATTGTTAATATATGGCTACACCAATATTGCCACTAATAATGGTGCTGATAGGGCTTAGGGGTTACCCAAGAGCTAAGCGACGCTCGCTGATCGTATACGGTTGTGCGGGTAAAGCGACGCCTGGCGCGGTCATTACTTCGATGGGTTGCCAATTAATAGTGTGGCAAAAATGTGTTTTCGTGAGCCCCTCCATGCTTCGGAAGGAACGTTAAGCCGTTGGTCCCGGTTGCTACCTCTAGTAGCAGTCATTAGGTCAAGTTAGAGGCCTTAAGGCGATCTAAAAACTCTAACAATAGGTGAGTCACACCACTATACGAGAAGAAGACCCAAGAGAAATTCCAGACTTTTTCTACACAATGTAGAAGCGTCCAGTTTCTTACCCACGCTTTCTTCTTAATAAACCCAACCATCTATTAACATAATAAACAAATAAATCGCCTGTTTATGACAGTGATATCAATATATCACTGTCAATGTAAGTTCACACGGGCAGGGGCCTTATTCTGCTATTTGGCCAACCATTGTCATTATATCGAGACTCTATAGATATTATATCGAGATTGTGACTTTATTTGGTATTCTGCTAAAGTTTTAATAACATCGCAATATAATCACTATGGAGTCTCAATGGTATGGTAATATTTACCTTGCAGGTGTTGCCTAGCAACATGGTATATGTTGCTAAGCAATATACCGTTTTGACAACTATCGAGATTCCATTAAGCCACGATTGTAGAGCAGAACACAAAAGTGAGTCAGTGGTGTGTCAGTGGTGTCTCGATAGAATAGTCAACGTTAGGATAATACGAATTTGACATGTAATGTCATATTTTTAAAATTAAATTTCTATTACAATTATATCGACACACTATTGAAATACAATTGTGTTAGCAGACTTAGGCCCCTGGTCACGTGGCTTGTGACGTCATAACACACGTGTTCAATGCGAGACCAATATGGGTAGTAGCCGGTAGAAACGTGAGAAGTTTGATGCACTAACGCCTTTTTTTAAGTTATACTTCTTTAGGCGCGTTATGAATAAATGATGAGTATAATTTTAAGGCTGCTTATGCTGCCGAACGCAACGCGCCAGAAATACCCGTCGCTTACAACTAACATGTAACGAATGTGTTTTGTTTTTCTCAAAAGTGCTGAGATATTTTTACCGATATTTTGGGGTAATTTTGAGGCAAAAATTCCTTGTCATTTTAAAGCTAGACTAGTTTTAATTCTTAATTATAGGATAGCTTCAAACCTATAAGAAACTTTTTGCTCAAAATCCCACCAAAATGTCGGTCAAAATCTCACCTACAATTCTATCTCAGCACTTTTTAGAAAAACAAAACACATTCGTAACAATCAACAATTATCACCAACGAAGGCGACCGGTGCCAGTAGTAACTAAGTATTTAGTAGGCTGTGTACCAAGGTCGTTGGCTTATGGACCCCCCCTTAAGATGCGCGCGCATCACTGTAACACAAAAGTCACAGGTTGAAGCTGTGTAACACAAAAATCACAGGTTGAAGCTGCGTAACACAAAAGTCACAGGTTGAAGTTGCCCGCAAAATAAATATCAGACTGGACAGACAGACAGACGGACGTATAATTTCTAGAAGTATAACTTCTCACGCGCCTTAAGTACACTCACCTATATTAATGTAGCCACGGGTTTTGTCACGATGTTTTCCTTCAGAATCGACTAAGCTGAGGTTTAGGTTAACATTAAGGGTTTGATGCACTGAATTTGATACTTACTGCTTTTTAATGTTGCTATGTGTCATTTAGTAAGTTTCAGGTTTCATCACGTTTTCCTTCACGATCGACTGAGCTGAGGTTCTGGTTCTGGGCAAGCCTACTCCATCTAATCTTTGAGCTTTAAAACGTGGTGAATCAATAGGATTAACTGACACTATTATTTCAAATGTTTCTTAATTTTAACTAGCGACCCGCCCCGGCTTTGCACGGCTATAATAAGCATGTATAAACTTTCCTCTTGAATCACTATATCTATTAAAAAAACCGCATCAAAATCCGTTGCGTAGTTTTAAAGATTTAAGCGTACAAAGGGATATAGGGACATAGAAAGCGACTTTGTTTTATACTATGTAGTGATAGTGATGTGATAGTCGTTACACACAAACTTAAATACCTGAATTAAAAGTACTCAGTGTAATTATTATTTTCAACATGTTAGCTATGTCTTAAGTTGGCCGAGTGGTATAAGCCGCCACCCGTTACGTTGTTATAATGTTCAAATAGTGCTGCACAGGATTGTAAACGTTACGGGGGCAGAGACTTTTGAGTGTGGATTGTACATACCTACCTACATACCTCAACTTTAATTCTGAAGGTCTTGGGTTCAAAGCCGTGCACCAATGTTTTTTTTGTATACGAAAAATTATAGCGAAATAACATTTCTTTTACGGTGAAGGAAAACATAGTGATAAATTCCGCGGGTTCGTTGGCTCCGGACCTATTGACAAGTTCGTTCCTCTGGATACGGTCGATTAAGCTGGCAAACCTACTCCATCTAAAACACCACTAAAAGGGTAAAAAAGGGCAGCTAAAGTTTGTAATATTATTAATAAATGCAAGAGTAACTCTTTTTGTTTGTGACGTTTTCGTCTTTATAATCATCTAGCGACCCGCTCCGGCTTCGCACGGCTATATTGTGCATGTACCTATTATACATATAAACCTTCCTCTTTAATCACTCTATCTATTAAAAACCGCATCAAAAACCGTTGCGTAGTTTTAAAGATCTAAGCTTACAAAGGGACATAGGGCGAAAAGTGACTTTATTTTATACTATGTAGTGATTTTGCAGAATTTGGTATATAGGTTGATGAAATCTCGGAGTAGGACATGGGCTATTTTTTTCTCGATCCCAGACTTATGCAGGTTAAACTACGGGCCTTAGTTATTCATATAGCTATTATCTACAGACGGTGCTCGCAGTTCTCCAGTCGTCTCGCGACCATGGCCGGTGCAACTCGTTCGAAACGTAAAGTAAATAAATGAGAATGTATCTTTTTCTATCCAGGCATCTGGAAATAGTCCTTTTTTACGGTTCCTTAATTCTAACAAGGAATAGTTTTGCTATGTGTTTAAGTATGTCTAAGCCTATTGCCGAAGCTCTAAAGACCGCAGAGGCCAGTAAAACTTGGAAGGGCATATAGTGCACCGAGTAATCGACAATTCATCCTTTGACGACCCAGTTGGCACAATGGTCACCATGCCGACTGCCAAACACAGGTTTGCGGGTTAGATTCCCGCCTCTGACAAGTATTTATGCTTAGATATTTGTCTGTGATCTGGTTGTTTCTATGTATTATAAGTATATGTTTACAAAAGAAAAGTATTTATGTAGTTTATCCGTTGTCTAACACCCATAAAACAAGTCTAGTTACTTAGCTTGGGGCTAGATGGCGAGGTGTGGAATGTCTTGCAATACCTACTTATTTATTTATCCTTTAGAACAGGGATGTCAAACTCGATTTTTCATAGGGCTATTTCGAAAATTGCAGCTGTGTAGGCGGGCCAGACATGAAATATTTAAATACTTACATTTTGAAGGTTATGTACCTAAAAAAAGGATAATTTTCTTATCCGTCTGTCTGTCCGTGTGTCATCAGCGATTTTCTCAGGAACGGGTGGACCTAGCAAGTTGAAATTCATACCAGATACTAAGGTCTATAGTCCCTATTAGGCGTATAAAAATCAAGGTCCTGAGTCAAGACGATAAAAAGATATGGGCAAATTACATATTCACGAAAACTTGTAAGAACCAAAATGTACAGTAATTTCCAAATTTTTTTATTTGTAGATTGGTCATTGCAAGTGCGAGAGAAACGAAAATTTTAAAAATACGCTTTCATTTATGAGATCTAGATTCCGACTGCGGGCCGCATCATTATGATTCGCGGGCCGCATGCGGCCCGCGGGCCGTATGTTTCACATGACTGCTTTAGAAGAAGAGAAGCCTATCTGATTATCTAGATTTCCACAAATATCCTAAGCTTTCGTAGAAATAAGGATCTTATATCTAACGTGTAAATAAAACACTCATTTCAAACCAGTTTCTTTATTTCATGTTCATCATCTTGATACAACATATAGTTAAAATTATCAGATATTATTTTATCAATCCTTAAATCTAACTTAACTAAGACCTGTGAATAACAAGTTATGTATGAGTATTTTTTTATTGTTAAAAGAATTATTCAACCCACACAGTAAAAACAAATTTTTAACAATGGTATGTCACCATTTCATGGAATGTTTAAAGTCAATTCCAATTAAAAGGAGAAAATATATGGAAAACACAAAATTGTCACACAATAACTTTAAATAACTAAGAGATAACTTTTAAAAACATGGAAGGTTCTGTGATGTATCATTTGTAGACAAAAATACATACTTACATCCTTAAGTATGTATTAGATAAGGATGTAAGTATGTATTTTTGTATTTCGTAATAGGAAAAAGGTGATCTAGACGTCTAAGAGAAAATCAGCTGTTCTACGACTTTTAGATATTCGAACTTTTTTTCTCAAATTTTGACATTATGTTTACTAAAATTAGCAGTTTTTAAAAATTAAGGTTTATTTTTACCTCTAAGTCCAAGAAACAGCTGATTTTTTAGCAAACATAACCTTGATAAAAAGTTTGAATTTTTAAGCCATAGAATAAAAGTTATTCGCTAGAACAACCCTTCGTATTACGATGCTTCCGTAAAAAACGTATTGATTATACATAAATTATATGCCTATATTATTATTTGTTATTTATTCTGTGGCCAATGTTTTGCGGTCAAGACTATACAATACTGACTGCTTTTTAATGTCTTTTGAAAGATCTTTTTACACAAAATTTTATTGACATGAGAATTTATATTTTATTTTACTGTTAAACACAATGCGTCATGTGGAAAAGGGTAAAAAACAAAACTGACCAGTTCACATTTCTCTCAGATACAGGCAGTAGTAACACGAAAACTTTTAACTGTTCAAAATAAGATGAGAATAATTTACGTTACGTAAAAAATCTTAAAAAATCTATATTATTTTTATTGAATTTTGTTTTGAGTGACCTTTGACCCACGGACCAAATGGCACGAATTTGTAGGTCAAAATTGTATATTTTCCAAACTTGAACTCGTCCAATTTCATAATAAAAATGATTTTGGTACAGTCAGAAGCAAAAGTCGTTCAAAATTTGTAGTTTTTGATGAAGGTTTTTTTACGTATCGTAAATTATACTAATCAGACTTAGCTATAGAATATATTTTAATGAAAACATTAGGTACAATTTGATCACCGAATAACAGGAGTTCATTAAATTTTTAACGAAACGAAAACATTTTGAGCGCCGCAATAGGTAACTGAGCAATGTGTAATTTATTAGGTAAGATTTAGACATAAAACGAAAACGTATAAGTTAAAAAAATAAATACTAGAGTTTTGTAAAACAACAGCCTAAGGTAAAAGCGTGTCGCGAATATGAGAAACGCAACTCGTAATATACTAGTAAAAACAAGAATTTCCACGTAAAGAGGCCTTTATCGACTTTCATGATCCAAATTATATCTTTTCGAAGACGGGTAATAAAGTGTCATAGTCCGTGACTCGAAAACAAAACGACTCTTACGATACTCACAGAAAACGGAATTACCTATACTAATGTCATGAAAAACTTATATAGAACTTTTTTAACTTAACTTCCTTAAAGAAAAGGTTTCTAACCTAAACGAGACATCTGACTAGCGTCGACACACATTTTAACTTACAAATAAATACAATAAATTAATAACTTAAGACTTAAGACTATCTGACAGCAGTTTGAATAAAAGCAAGCAGACATGATCTGTTAATCATGCGCAGTATTTATTGTGCAAAAATTAACGATAGTGCTGGGACAAAAGTATCGATAAAATAGTGGGTTGATATCGATCAAGGTGCAGTAGAGGCGGAAACAGGTGTAACGGTTAAGTCTCAGTAATTATCATACTGTCGAATACAATCTAATGTAACATGAACACTAAACAACTAACTCATCGACCACTTCCTGTGTTTTGTATGGACATTTGTCATATCATTATGACAGAACAGACGGTGCTGTCTATCTTTATCATACATACAAAGCACAGGCAATACAATGGCAATGACGTATTAAAACACACGTTAAGTTTAAATTCCTACACAGATATAAACCTTAAGTATCGATTAGCAATCAAGTTCATTATGAAAAAATATATCATTGGAAATATTATCAACTTCTCTCCTTAATTTCAAACCACCCAAGAACAACTTAATTATGCATGTGACAACCAATTTTTAAAACTACATGTTTATTCCTAACAACACTTTGGCAACAAATAGTATTTTCTTTTTTTCCATTTTCCATCAATTTCAACTGTAACGTTAACATTATCGAAGTCAACATTACCGAGGGTCTTCACCAATCGCATATCGATTTTACCATCGTCTTTAAAAATAGAAGACATAGAAAAGTATCGATAGAACATGTTCGATAGATTTGATGTCGATAATAGATGAACTGAGCGCTCCCATCACTAAAAATTTGGCTATCGTTTAATTTAAAATACACTATTCCATCGCTCGGTTCATCAATTATCGTTGACATAAATAGGAAACTAAAGACTAATGAAAACAATTTTTTATGTTTTTTTTTAAATATTTTTTTATACCATTTTCTGTCATCAGTCTTAAAATTGAGTCATACCATCTAAGAAATCATAAACCCTTATCGTAAACCTTTCTAGGCCTGAATTAAATCTGTTTCAAAGGTAAGTGAATGAATGTTTATTAATGGAAGTATATTAGATAAAACTAGTAGATCACGTTAGGTATCTAAGTGTAGGCGACGACGTCCATGTTATAACTGGCTCTACATAAATTGTTGTTCTTATTTTGTTACCCACGCTTCGTATTTAGAGGGTAGTTCAAATTTTAAGGGTAATATTAACTGTCTAAGGAAAAGGCGTCAGTAAGGCTCTCGGGGAAACTACACATTCCTTAACATTTTACTGGTTAAGTTTAGAGTAATCAACATTTAATAGTTTTTATTAATATTAATTCTTAATACTAAAGAGTACAAAAAATAAAGGAAATATTATTGAATATATGAAAAAACAACAAGTTATCTGCGAATATCATCGCACTTCTTATAAGAACAACTTTTTTTTAGAGTAACATTAAAATTCACGCTCACGATGTAAATTGATGGATTGTCATATCGACGAGGTATCGTAACGCTGCCACCTCGGACCCCATTCCTACTCGACTACTTGCCACTCGTTTATACCACTTTTACAGACCCTACCTACAACGTAAACGCACCCAGCTCGTGTCAAAAATCGTACCTTTGAATATGTTGTTTGTTTCGTCAATTCTAAAGCAAACTAGTGTAAACGAGCGCTACGACTGCCGCGAGGTCCCCATTCATTTAAACAATTCTTCATCACTCATTTGTTTCCCTTCGATTATCCTCAAAGTATCAAAAATATTTGCTAAAACAGCCCTTTCCCTTAGTGAAATCCATAGTTAATGAACAGTCTCAAATAAGTAGGTAACAATTACATATACGACACGGGATATGCATCTGAAATATTGAAATCAACAATAGGACGAAGTAAAGCGATTCTAATACAGTTAAACTACTTATTACTGTAAAAGCTAACCTAGTTACTTGTTAAAGATTATGCCATAACTACCTTAATTCTTAGTTAATTAACTGATGGTAAACGAGCGCGAGAACGCGCGGGGTGTTTAAAAAAAGTTCGATTGAACTTTTATTCAATTTTTATCATATTATTTCCTCAAATTTAAGGCCACGGCTCAAAATGGTGTTTCAGTAGAATACAATAGATTTATTGATAATGTTTTAAGATGTTACACTACGGCCTTATAAAATGAACCGCGCGTGCGTGCAGCGGATGCTATTGCTTAGATTCAGACAAGCTGGTTACGCTAAAGTCTCAGCGACTGACGACATGGATCAACACTGTCCTTCCTTATACCTAAAGTATACGATCGAAGAAAGCACTGATCGAAACATTAACACTACATCGGTAAAAAATATCGGTGATTATTACACAGTACAAAGCTCACTGTAACTTACTCACTAAACTAACGTAGACAATGCGTTGTCTAAAAATACACACTACTTCGTACACTTAGTAGGATAAAACTTTCAATTTGTTCATCATAAGCATAGTGTCATACTGGCAGGATGGCGTTGAGTGAGTCAAAGTGTGGACAATAAGCATATAACTAATTTATCTTAAGTGCATACACATATAAGTACAATATTACCTAAAAGCATTACATCGGCGACTAGCATCATTAAGAAAGATCCCAAATTTTAGCCCTCGACCGTTTCGATTCAATAATTTCGTCTGTTCCTGTCACCACTAAGTGGCCGATATGTCGAGTTACCGAAGCATTTTCACTATTAAACATTTCACTTTTCAACATTCGGATAATCCAAACCGCGACTGTATTGTCAATAATTTCAAACAATTTTTCTATTTCGTATTCGTTCTACACTTTCACTAACCGTCTCTCATCATTAAACACTCTAATAAACAATACTTGATATGTCATTTGCTACTACACCATTATTCTACGCATTTATTTGGAATCTTTCCATAAGTAGGTATAAATAATTATAACTAAATCACACACCTTAGAATATAGTTTACCTAGCACACGAAATGAAGTACCTACTCCTGAAAGGTGCAAGTCTGACGACTACATGAAAGACAGACACCGACATAGCTAATGTAATGTGAAGCGACATCAATCTTAATGATACGATAAACGATTACGCATTTAGTATGGAATAATGAATGAAAACATTTAACCTACAATTACATCATTACAGAACATCTAAAGAGTCCAAATATTAAAATTATAATTTCACATTGAAAATAAATGCTATTCAAAAGACTAACTTAAGCGATAGCAAAATATTTTTTATCTTTTATAATAAAATGTATCATAAATTTAAACGTGAATTGAAAACGCGGATGGATGATTTGTGCAATAATGTGCTTTGTTACAATATTAACAACGATCACAATTTTTAATGTGTTCGGAAACGCTACAATTTGTGAAGAGGTCGTGCTTGCTTACACATACATCGAGCAAGACGACCGTTCCATCTTCGAACACAGGTTTCTTACAAAAACTTAACATCAGTCAGTACAGTTAAATCATCAAATATACATCATTTTATGAAAAATTCATCAAAAATTAAGTGTAACACCAACGTTCTGTGCAATTCGTTAAAATTCCGCGAAATAAACATCATTGTCAATGATGACTGACCTCGCTATTAAAAGAAGGGCGAATACGATGAATTCGATGATGATTAATTAAGATTTCTGAGCAATCGTTTGAAGACGCGAACCAACAAGCGGCTATTTTATTTACAAACCACTTAGACCAAAAATAAGTTACTAAGTATACAAAATTCAACGATACTACAGAGTAACCACAAACCAGACAAGCTAACGGATATAAATCTACCATGATGAATACATTAACAGGTGATTTATAACGTTCAATAGTACCGAAACAATATGTTATTCTACGGATATGGTTAATTACAATAAACCTGACAAATTCGGTAGGCTATCATTGGCGCGGTGCGGGCGTTCTGCCACAACTGTTACCTCTACCATCGTCTCAACTACATGCGTAACGGCACCCCTAGAAACATTATAAAAATACATACGCAATATTATATTCACATCGCTTTTCTCGTCCCGCATTCCATCTTGTGCAGAGCCCGGCATTCCTTACGACTAATATATATACTACCAACATCGTAAAACTAATTATATTTACATTAACACTTCCTGAGTTTTAAATGAAAATGGAACATTTAATGGGAGCAAGAAGCTTGAAATTTCATCAATGATTAAGTCCACTGATGGAAATATTACAAAGGGGAAATGAGATGGCTAAGTTTGGAAAAGGAGAATCTACTAAGTAGGAAATCGTTAACGTTTATCTAACTTCTTAATATTGCTTACGTAACATGAAATTTAGAATAAGATACTTCTGAAATTGTTATTTGCACTGAAATTTATGAATATGATCACACATTTTACGACTGAAATGAATAAACAAGTTTTAAGACTTCTTAATTTTACCTTAGGAAAACGGCTGAGTATAAAATTATAAATTTTGTAAGCCTAGCCTGGTGCTTACACTAGTAGGTGCTAAATTTAGTAGTAAAGTGTTCCCTAGATTAATTGACTTGGAAATATTGGGTTTAGGTTGCGCTTTTTGAAGCAAGGTGCTGGTTAAGGGAAACGGTACTTTACCATAAAGGTTTTAACACGTTTTCGAAAGACCAACAATCAAATGTTTTATGTAAAATCATCGATAGTTTGTGTCTATGTTCATACTTGAAAACAAAAACTAAACAGTATAGTAAAATATACTAATATAGTTTATTTTACCTGAGATTTGTACCAATTATAAATATTCGATCTTACGAAGGCCTCGACTCTTCGTTGCTGCAACGCAGAGAGCTTTATTGCTTACGCTAAAATAATGTAAATTTAGACGCGTAACTTCACTGCCTTCGAGAGATAGAATATCTGTAGTAGATACTTACTTATCAGATATTTGGGACAAGTTTTTAATAATAAATATGTAAAGGTCTTTCATTTTTTTAAATGATGATACAATTAAATTATAGATTAATTTACAGTAGTCAGCTAAAAATCGTGTCAACTTTTGTGGTAAGGTCTGAAGATCTAAACTGTTTATACTACTTCTTCGTAGAAAAGTAAAGCTTAGAAAGGATATTTAGGTATACCTACTTATACGTACTTATATACGAAGAGTTTATAGCCTACCTCATAAGAATATGTATTTAGGTCTATGTAGTCGGATTTAAAAGTATCATAATATCTACATTATGAAGGTTTTTAAGTTTAAACGTATGGCGAGTGTGTGTTATTTTGATATTTCTAACAGAACTTTAGTGATACATTTGGGCCAAAGCCCTAATATTGTTTGTAGTTTTATATACAACCTAATACACTGAGTAACCTACAAAATTTTAAAAAAATATAATATTTTTATTTAAACTGGAAAAACAAATAACCTACGAAACTATGATTATAGATTATGTCAAATCGCCATTTTGTTAATCCTTATAAAAGATAACGGAATGTAATAAAACTCAAATAAAAAATAAATGTACTTACGAACTCCATGCTGCTCCCAACACCATCAAAGTTTAGGCACACTCAAAAAAAAAAGAAAAAAAAACGAACCACACCAATTTAAACTATTGTACTAAAGGATATTTAGGTATGACTCGCATGTCAATTAGAGTAACAAATTGATACCTATTATGGTAAAAAATCGATATTATTAATATTTTATTGTTATTAATAATGAAAGTTTAATCCTATTAGCATTATTCCGAGCTATTTACGTAATATCGTTTTCTGGGTAAAATATAATAATTAAATACCTTTATCCATTAGCACAACATGCAATACAGTTAGTCTGGGCTACATTAATCAAATTAATATAGACCAAACCATTTGAAAACTATGTAAAATAAAGCGATAATCGGGCAAAATAAAATAAAACACACAGTAAAACTGTAATGAATTGGTATTATTATAAAAAAAGCAATTATACAACAAAAATAAATCAAAACAAAACGATGTACATTAATTTAAAGAACAATTGTTTATACAAATAATTAAAAAAATATAATAGTTATAACAACAAACATCGACAAAATATATTTAAAGACAAAACACGTTTCAATTTTAATCAGTCGAGATTTAGAAATGCAATTTTAAGAATGAATGTTTCGATGAAATCATTAAATAACGTATTATGCAAAAACACAAAAATATTTGTGAAATAATTGTTTAAAATATCCCTAAATAATTACTCAAAATTGGAACTTAAAATACCACTTTCTGGTTAAAAAATAAAATGTAAACTGAAATTATTAAATTGAATTACACAATACGTATTATAGGTGCAGTTGTCATAATTTGCAATTCTTATCAAAATTCGATATACTATACTATACTTATTATAAATATAATACGTTGAAAAAATTATATCAAATAAGTAAAAGCGTATATTGTTACAGAACATAATTAATGTGAATAAATAACGACAACACAAAGATTATGGCCCTCAGTGATGTGGTCATTTACAATTAACCTGTATTTAAGTCTAACTATATCCAAAATCTAGCGTGACCTCAATCCATTAAGACGAATCAACTACTTATAAATTACTTAGTTTGGTCGAATGATGGAATTTGTTATAATGATACATGCTGCTACTGATCCGTCTAAAGGAACTGAGATTAAGCAGAATCAGATAACCAAAATGTATGTGTAGCTTAAAATCAAACAGTGGATTAAATGAAACACAGCGTTCATTGCAGTGTTAGGAACAGGGCAGGTTATCAATTAAATCATTGGTGACAAATCACTGAATTTTGGACTCTGCAACGAATGTAATAGAGCTGTGATTCAATTAATCCAGTGGCGTGGTCGGTATTAACTACTATCGAAGACACGTCTAGGCGTCCCGCTCGAGCAATTAATCGCAAAATAGATATTATGGAAACTTAGTCTTCAAATTATCTCTAATGTAATAGAGGAATTGGAATTCGGAATAAAAACTTTTACCGAACGTACTTAAATCGTAAAGGCAAAATCCTATTTATTAATTCAATAAATCAGAGTATGGTACATATTTACATAACAATATTTAAATATCACTTATAAAATCACAACTTATGATTGTATGGCACACAATAAACAGGTATGCAGATTTCATGCGAGCGTACGTCGACGTGTCTTCAATTTCTCCGATAATTTATAAAAAAACATAGGAATATCACCAAATAACACAAAAAAAAACTAATATATACTAATGCAGATCAAATAATTAAGAACGATCTCAACTCGACCCCGGTGCTTATGGATCGTATCAGATCTATTATTGTCATAGATTCAGAAAAACATTATCAGCTACAAAACAAAAATCTAATCAAACTAAAATAATTCAGCTAAGGACACTCAAACACACTGTAATGAAGTAAAAAATAATAGCGTAATATAAAATACAAAAAAGTAAACGTTACACATGCACCATAATATAATACTAACGCTACTAAATAAAAATGAATCCGTATAAAAATATCTTACCAGAATAACAAAACTGTATTTTCTATTTCTTAATACTCCAGTAAGTAGTTTACGAAAGCATGAGCATCGCTTTTCTAAAACCGCTAAAATCTCATAAAAATCATTAAAAACAAAATGCTAGCGAGACGACATTATCTACGGTTCTAAAAGTTACTACCGAAATATTTTACTACCATCGAACAAAAACGAATAATCATAATCAACCAAGTTACTAATTGATAAAAACAAATGAAACACTAAGTTCTGTGGGTTCTCAGTGACTAGGCGGTAACGACGTCAATATTAAAAATCTTTTCACGTTTTATTTCCTGAATGTACCAAAAATGCTTTATAATTCTCAATTATCACTAATAATTTGTTACTTTCATGGTTCATTTCATATTTTTCTGTCTGTACTAAGTGAGTTTTATAAAACATTTAGGATAATGAGCGCGGGTTGTGATGTCACTACGATAGACCTATATAGTAGGTAACGCTACGAAGTCATTGCTGCTTATAATATAGATACGTTGCAGTCAACTTTGTCATTGATAAAACTCCTAACATCACAATCTCCTAAAATTTTGTAAACTACGTAAAGTGGGGTAGTAACCAAAGATTGTCCAATCAATTAACACTTATCTAATAATAGTAACAACTTCTTAATTAATTTTTATAATCATAATTTCATCGACACAGAATAAAGTGCTAATTAAAACAGGGAGTGCCATTGTGCCGTAGAAATAATCTTATAACTAACAACAACACCGCTCGATGCTCTCTTATTACGATAAATCACACGCTTAACACCTAACAATTTTTTTAAGTAATAAAATATTGGTCCAACAAATGGGCTAAATAATACAAATGCCCTCAATATTCGTCCCTAATTAAACGATGTGGGATATGAAAAATATTATTCCAACAGCTCATAAACGATAAGGTTCGAGAACACCGCAAAATGTTTTGAATCAATTCGAAATAATCTCCATTATTCGAATATGTAGGTACTCGAATAACAATGTCAATACTATAAACTAATCTCATTACAGTTTCGTTTGGAAATAATCATACAGAGATCTCATGCCGAAACATACATATTGTGGAGAATCGCTATCAGAATTTGATCACATCGAGACAGCCGCTAAACACTTGTCACTTACAATACATTTAACATCAGAAGTTTCACCGTTTCACTCAAGTCACAGAACTATTTAAAAATTGACACGCTTGTCTGAATCGTTTGGGATCTTCATGGTTTGCGTCTCTGTATACCCATTTTAGGTCTATAGTTCTTTCGGTTCGGTCATTCCGATCTCCTGGGATAGTATCTCGCGACTCACATGCCAATTGGCGGGACTTGGACGTAGCGGTAAATGTACAGCCGGTAGTCTTTGCTAGCAAGAACAACTGAGCCGTCATCCATCAGCGCTACGTCGAAGCATTGAGCGTGTTTCACCTTACTCTCGAGAGCAGACACGAGCTGCCCGTCTTGCGTGAATATCGTTAGGTTAAAGTTGTTGTGGTTATCAGCGATCAAAATCTCGCCAGCTGCGTTGATGCCGACGCCGATTGGGTAATTTGTTACACCCTCTCCGCCGATTTGACGCAAGTAAATGCCTTCGTAGTTGAAGACTTTCACACAATGAGCGCGGTTGTCGCTAATGAAAATCTCCTGTTTGTCGTTTACTACAACTCCGTTGGGGAATTCCAAGTGTTTTGAGCAACCGAATTTCTGGAGCACGTTACCGATCTGGTCGAAAATTATAACACGCATAACTTTGCATTCAACTACAACGATACGGCCTTTGTTGTCAACCGTTACTCCGCGAGGATGTTGCAGAATATTAGCGCCGAATTTACGTACGAACTGTCCGTATTGGTTGTAGATTTGAATTTGGTGCGTTGGAGATCTTTCAGTGACGATGATGTCGCCAGATGTACGCACTACAGCTACTCGGTTAGGATATAGTAGCTGACCGTCGCGTTTACCACATTCGCCAAATTGGAACTTGAATCGTCCTTCTTTGTCGAATATTTGAATACGGTGGTTATTCGTGTCCGCGACTATGATGTCGTTTTGAGCATTTACAGCAACTCCACTGGGCTCGGTAAATTGTCCTTCCATCACGCCGAACTCACCGAATTTGCAATGGTAAATCATTTTTTGTCGCTTTATTTGCGATTTAGGCGGGAAAATTGCTGTAGAAATAAGTTTGTTTGTCAAATCGAAGATAGGATCAGGCTGCGTACTGGCCGCCAGTGAGTACGGGTCGGGAGTTACAGGCGGAAAGAGAGCGTCGCATCCACCATTAGACCATTTTTCGTATGGGTTGATACCATTCAGGTTAA
Source organism: Idaea aversata (assembly GCA_907269075.1). NCBI lineage: Eukaryota > Metazoa > Arthropoda > Insecta > Lepidoptera > Geometridae > Idaea > Idaea aversata. Next base: position 7,264,795 of record OU026103.1, read on the forward strand.
TGTCTCCAATAGCAGTAGAGAATGGACCAAGACTATTTACGCTGTTAAAACGTTTCGAAATGATGTTAGATTCAAAAGGCGATGTAGACTGGCTGGTGTGTCCAAGAAGACCGTTGGTGTAAGGGCGGTCTAGCACGCCATTCAGTCCAGTGGGCAGATGGATACCTCCATTCAGACTGCCAGAACTTCCATTCACACTGCTGCTACTGGATGAAGAACCACCATTTAGGAGGGCACCATTAGTAGGGCGAGCGATTGGTGGTTGTTTTGTAGGTCCAACATTGGCCTCCGGATTAGAGCGCACGTATCCAAATGTGTTTCGAACTCCGACTTGGATGGCTTGGTAGTTCGAAACGAATTCTAATTCGCAGGCAGACTGCATCGTTTGCTCATGATTGGTGTTCATCAAAGTTTGAAGTTTTGTATCTAACAGTTTTCTAAACATCAGTATTTCGGCAATGTTAGCGCATTTTGTAAGTCTATCTACAAAGTCGCAAGTCTGGTAAATTTTGTCGACTGTTTCTTGAGCTTTTTGTCCGACAACAGTCAGAGCAATTTGCTTAGTGGAGAAAAGGCTCTCCAGCTCCTTGAGCAATTCCTGTTTGCGTTCCTCGAGCATCGAGCGGTAGAACTGGAACGTGTCGTTTATCTCATTTTGAGCTTTGTGGTACTGTACTTGTAGCTTTCCAGCGGCATGTTCGACCGTTTTGACTACGTGCCTAATTTCGGTAGCGCGTGTCTTAGCTTCCGTAACAGCTTGCTGCATTAATTCTAACTGTTTGGGTCCGGCATCGGACAGATGTTCACAATCGTGCAAAGCCGCAGGATGTTCGATAATAGTGCACTCTTTGCAAACTGGCACTGAGCACGTACGGCAGAAGTACTTCAAGATGTCGTTTTTATGCCTCGGGCAGAAAGAGGCTTTATCGCCGTTTGCCGTAAGGGTGGTTCCAAGAAGAGATTTATCGTCTTTTAAATCGGTAAACGCCAGCACGCGGTGGCCTTCGAAACAATGCATAAATTGGTGCGCCATGACACAATTGGGGCAGAGGAAGTTGGCGCAATCGACACAACGAGCAACGGCGTCAGTGTCTTTCGACTTGCAACCCGTGCAACGGGCTGAAGGAGAACTGGTAGTGGTGCGAGCGGCAGGCAGGAGATCAGCGTCCTGCTCGACAGCTGCGGCTATCACAAGGTTGGTAAGCAAACCGGGAACTCCAGCCGGGGGTAAAGTGCTGTCAACGCGGCAAGTCACACACGTTACTTTCTCCGGGTGGGTTTGCTCTCTCTCCAAGCAGGAGCGGCAGAAAGTGTGAAAGCAGTTGAGTACTTTAGGATCAGCGAATGTTTCTCGGCAGATCGCACAAATGGTGTCGAGTCCGTCGAACTCGCGGAGATCACATACAGCGGAGTCACTTGCTGGCGGCGAGGAGCCGCTGAGGGTCAAGGGCGATAGGGAGCCACGCTCCAGCGAACCTATTGAGTTGGCACCGGGCAGCGACTCAAGAGACGGGGTGCGTGAGGCCATCTTCAGGAAACCGGCATCCCTGAAACAATAACATTTTTCTTATTAATAAATAATTTATCACAGTAATTTTCTAGATCACAGTGGTCTTAGATAAATATTTTCTCATAAAATGTGGGCTTCAACAGAATCTCGGTAAAATAAAATTTTATGGGAGATGATAACCTCGGATATTACATAACATTTTTCGATGCTTTATTGAAGAAAAATCTAAGAACAGCGTAATGCATTTTACTATCAGTCGTGACCTTAGATACGGGGACGGTGAGCCATAAACGTGATAAATAGGAGAGCTTTTCTTAACATTTTCAGAAAATTTATGAGCAGCCGAGCGTAAAAGCGGAATGAACCGTTAGAATAGATAGAGTATAGAAAACCTCGATATAGTTAAAAGTACGAGAGTGTGGTTGGACCGTGTTTATAGAGAGTATGCAGTTGCGTCCCGGTGTTGCCATGACGACGCGTGCTCCGGCAGCCGCTGTCGAGGGGATACGGCCCGTGTTCACTCGAATTAGAGGGTGGATATTTATTTCGACTCCCCCATTTTACCTAAGGGGAGAATATTTTGCGAGGTGAACGGCCGCAACTTCGTTTAAAATTGTACGTCGAGTTATAAAGCCGTTTTAATGTCTCTAATTTTAGATGCAATTCAGTTGCAAATCGCAATTTCACCGGTTGTTTAGTGCTGAAATTTTCAAATTTACGTACACTAGACTGTTTGATAATTTCGCTCGTTTTGTATCTATTCATGGGTGCATAAAGCCCGTTAATAAATAAACTAAAGCGTTAATTCCATTAATTGGAGTGTTATTTTGCGTAATGTTAGGAATGGAGCGTATGCAGAAGTTATATTTTGTTTTATACAGGTAAGATTGGGGTTGCATTGAAGCATGTTTCTTTACACAGATATGAAAATGAAACATATTTTTTGCTATTCAGATAGATTTCTTGAAATCGAGGCCAACGGTTACTTGAACATCACGGCGCATGAAATGGGTCAGTGAATACAAATACATATTGGAACATGGTTTCTGTTCGAGTACGAACATACATTGAAAGCTACATATATGTATATGGATGGTTGGAACTAAGTAACATCAATCTAGCTCCGACCATTAAACAAAGGTAGTATTATTGGTGCGCCCTCTATAGGCTGCGCTAGGATAGAAGCGAGCAATCAAATGCGAGTCGATCTATATATCACTGGCAACTGCGTGCTACAATCGGCCTGCAGCTTTGCTGTAGATACGTACCTACTAAAACATTCTGGAGTAGAATTTATGTTACGTCACATATCAAACGGTATGATTGCTAACAGATTGTTAAATAACATACGTTGATATTAATCAATGAACTAACGAGTGCAATGAACAGATTTATAATACACATTGCAATATGCAGGCAACGCGAGTTACCGCCAAGCAAAGTGGTGGTAGCATTGGACTTCTAATTCAAAAAAGGAAAAAGATTAGTACGTTCTATATTTCCAAATTTCCTACTACGCTATTTAGTATATTTTACTATTTCAGTACACCCTATATCAATCTAATGTATCTTCAATCCCAAATTCACACCAAGCACTTCTCAAAACAATCACAAGCATTTACATAAGACTGAAGACCTATGTAGATTTCAACCAAGAGAACGTGTTAAGAGCATTATTACCCTTAGAGATTACAAGACCCATTTTCCCTAAAAGGTACTTTCGTGGTCACATGAATAAAGGCTACACAGGTGTATCTTACTGTCTAAATTAGTGTATGTAGCTAAGAAACACTTAGCTTAAAAAAGCTGTAACTAATCTGAACAAAAACAAGCGGTTAAAACACGTTCAACCAATATAACTTCTAAATCTATTGTATGCTGTTTTAGTAAATACACTTGGTTGTTTTGAATTATTTATTCCAAAGCTCAGCTTAAATTGTCCAAACAATGCACTCAGCAATTAGTCAGTACCATCAATGCAATTGTATCAGTAATAATTCAAGGTTAGTAAAGTGTCCATTAAGGCCATCATGTTACTCCCAATGGTGTAGGCTCGTCGATTCCGAATGCGTTTCTGCATAGTAAATGACCACATCGGTCCGCGCTGAAGACACCCCGATGAATTTCCACTGTTTATACCGGAATTTCACAAGGGAGCGGCGGGAAATGGACACGCTTTTGATGAATTGAAATCATTTTGCAGAGTAAGCTTTTTGGTAAAGGCTTTTGGGAATACGTGTTGTTGTAAGTAATGCGAAGAGTACATTATCGTTCACAACATGTTATTTATTAGTCTCAATTTACTGAAAACAACGCTCACAATATAAACGAAAAACAAGTCGAAGATTATTATTATATTTGGGCTCATTTCGTCTAGTCTAGAGCAGTGATACAAAAAGTATTCTTCTTCTTATCGTGTCAATGGCCTTTTATTATCCTAATCTAAATTTTCCCAGACCAGGAACTAGCCACATTTAAGGCAGCGTCTGTGGCTTTTATCAGGTCTTCTCTTGTGCAGGAAGAAGGGCACGATGGGCAGGACAGCAGATATGCGATATCCTGCTTTGGAGCACCGCAGTCGCACTTGGATCACGACGAGTAATATTGAATTCGTGTCGTATTATCTATCATCGCAACAGAGCGATATCACACAAAAACCGTAAAGAATCCAGTCTTCAAATATAGGTCAGATTAACTATAACAAACGATACAATTCGATGGAAACTCCACGGACCAGTTCCAACCCTCCGTTTTTCTAAAGGTTGAGAACTTTATTTATCAAGCGTGCCGAGTTATAGCGCAGATTTGTTGTAAAAGGGACACCGATTTACATCGTACGTTTGTATCCGGGTGTGTTGCGAAATAGTTGGGGACCGGCCTTTGTGCCGTCTTTGAGGTCTTGGTAATCAAGTTACGTCGCCAAGTCACTTCTGTCAAAAGAGTTTTATTTGAGTTAGAAAGACCGCTTTGTTAGTCTTGATTGGTTATTGTTAGATAGCTAAGTAAATGTCAACTTGATCTAAGGATCGACTGAGTCCTTTTCTGAATAAAATACTGAACTAATAACGTCTTAATGGTTCAAAATGTCGTAATAGAAAGATAGTGACGCAAAGCTCAAACAGGAGATTGTCACTACTTTGGCAAGAAATTTGAAAAGAAATCACGTAAAAGATGTTAGAAATTACTGTAACACACACAACATTACTGTAAATTACTACCTTACCTAGCACGAAGTCGTTAAATGTATGTACAAAACGGTTTATTAATATTCTACCTGTGTACTCGGTAAATAGACCCCTATCAATTCAGGATGCTGAAATATTTCTAGTCAAACTAATTCATCGCCGTAAGACCACCTCGACTCCAGGGGGTACCATTAATTGCACCAACGTTCGAAGCAGATTACAACCCCAAAAGGCTTTCCGAACTGTCGTAAATCACAAGGAAACAACGAAGAAAAATTATTCTTCGTGTTTAGAGGATAAGATACAAATTGGTGCGGTCGCAATGCCGACAATTGAAATGTGGAGGCAGAATTGTGGCCGACCAAAGGCGCAAGGTAACGCAAAGACTATTATTTTAGGGTAACATGTACTAATTTCTGGTCTATTGTTCGATGTAGCCAATACGTAGGCACACAAAGAAAGGCACAAAAGGGACTTTGCGAATATATTACCTTTGTGAGTATTGTTCTCCGAGAAGTTAGCAGTACGAAGGATTTTAGGAAAATACACGTTATGATAATGATCTTTGAATTTGGGATTGACTTCATTTATTTTAATATTTGTACAATACAAAACGAGGGTTTTGCTTTCATACAATTGTTCTAGATAAGATTGGCTAAATTACGTACAATACAAATATTTCACAAAGGTTTTGTAAAACTAGACCCCGCAAAAATCCTAATTAATTTCGCTAATTAAAAATAACACAAAGTTATTATAATAATTAATTGCTCAAACATAAATGGGCTCATAATTTTCTCTGTTAAATAATTTAGGGATCCCAAGTGATTAACATTTCAATTTAATTTAGTTTAGTGATAATTTACACGTGTAGACAAGTTTAGTGTATATTCTGAAGATGCCATTTATAACTTCGTTTACCGGAGTGTCGAGTTTCTAAGAACTATCTGGAGGGAGAGTTTTCTGAGAATACAGCTCGTCGGAACTTCAAATGATATTTTATTGTGGTATATTTTTGAAATGGAAGCTGTTATGAAACAAAATTTTCTTTTTATAACTGTCTACAATGTAGATATTAATAGATAATTAAAAAAGATATTAGATTACGTAGGTAGAAGCGGAAAATGTTCTGTCTAAGCGGAGGTAATTTCAAGAATGGATTGATTGAATATATGCAATAAATTGATTCAGTGCTTAAAATATGTTCTACGTTTTTCATTCCATGTACCACAAGTACTTCAACTAGGCAAAAATGAATGAATGAATATCGGATTTCTCTCAACCAGTTTACACTTTTTCAAAGTTCATGCAATTCAAATACGACCCTAGAGCTAAAGAAATTCAGATCGGAATCGCTTAGCAACCATTAAGTTTATTGATTCCGACAACATAGGGCTGCCGCACGTGCATTATTCAAAACACCCAAATGTTAAAATTCATGAGCCGTTGGGTGGGACAGTATACATTTTGTGGCAGCCCTGAGTTTACAACGTCACGTATTAAGTTAATGCACACCTTTTTTTTTAGTAAATAAAAAATATGTAGGCATTTTTTTTAGTATTCTTTCGTATTGCTGATGTATGAGGTAGATTTTGTGGGATTGCGACGAAATCCCAGTTAATGGGGCGGACTTTAATGTTCTGAAATAAAAATAATGCTGAAAGTAATTAAAGTCTGTTTTTTACCGAAATAAAACAACGCTATAAAGGTCAGCTGCAAGGATTTCAACAAAAAACTTAGCTAAATAAACTCAAGATTTGACTTCTAATTTAGACTATTTGTTCACAAGTCATATTAGCCAGACAGAAAACATTTGACATTGACTATATTCAAGTTCGAAACGGTTAAAGAAAATCTAAAATACGGCCCTGTCATAATAAAACTTGTACCATAATCTAAGTGCTTTGTTACTTTGAACTAGCTTAATTTAAATTGCAGATAGGGCGAGATTTATGCGAGACTTTATTAAAAACTATCTTGGTACTATGTAGGTGATTGCGTTCTCTAATTTGTTGTAAAAGTCTACAAATGTTGAGATTTTCATATTTTAATTTTTGAATTAAAGTTTTAGTTTTGAAAATTGAGTAGGTATTTAGAAATTATTCCAACGAACATTAAAAAAAAATGTCAACACACAGGTCAAACCAATGCATGGATCAGACTTAAATTTGGCATTGCGAAAAATTAAGGTGGAAGGGTACCTGCGCGCTCTCCATACGTAGTCGACTGTTTCCTCCCTGGATAATGACACTGGCACAAATATTTTTGTGTCATAAAACCTATAACTGCCATGACTATGCCCCTATGTTTTGGTTTTTTTCATTTTCTAATTGTCATAGAAATTAAAATTAAAAAAATTAAAAAATAAGAAAAAACAAAAAATAGGGGCATGGTCATGGCAGTTATAAGTTTTATGCACCAAAAATATTTGCTCTAGTGTCATTATCCAGGGAGAAAACAGTCGACTACGTTTGTAATAGTTTGTATGGAGAAAGCCCCCGGTACTCTTTCCTCTAAATGAATTTGGCAAAGATTTTCTTTGTAAATTCATACTCTACGCGGACCAAAAGCTAGTTTTAAAATAAAATCTGTTTCTTTACCGTGCATGCCACATAAATAATACAGAAGGAAACAAACTGGGTTGAAATTTCCTATGCATTAATTTGGCTTGCTAAAATTTCGATCAATTTTATGAAACCGCAAAAATATTCGGATCCTTACCCTCTTTGTTACTTTATACTAAAATATTTTGTTACGATATTAGTCGTATTGCATTACAACCACCTCTGAGGGGTAGTAGTTGGCCCACTGCGATTTTGTGACGCATTGCGTGTTCGATTCCCGACACAGAAAGAATATTGAATAAACCAAGATTTTACACTACAACATTAGACATTTACATACATTACATCTACATTTAGATACTAGCTGCATCCGGCAGTTTCACCCGCGTAAGTCCCGATCCTGTGGGAAAAAGTAGCATATAGCCTTACTCGATAAATGGACTATCCAACACAAAAATAAATTTTTCAATTAGAACCAGTAGTTCCTGAGATTAGCGCGTTCAAAGAAACAAACTCTTCAGCTTTATATATTAGTATCGATAGATAGATCCAAGAAGCATACAACAAATTCAGATTACAAACAGATATTTGTTAAATTGTAAGATTAGTTGTGTGCTAAAGGACTCATTAAGCTGAGTGCTCAGATTTCAGCAACAAAACTATTGCACTTAAATAAATGTATTGCAGGACATTCTACTCATCGCCATCTAGCCCCAAGCCAAATAACTAGACTTGTGTTATGGGTGCTAGACAACGGATATACTACTTATATACTTTTCTTTTGAAAATATAACTTATAATACACCATTACATTTGACTTATAATACATAGACACAATCAGACCACAGACAAATATCTAAGCATAAAATACTTGTCTGAGGCGGGAATGGAACCGAAATCGAAAATCCCAAAATCGAAAGTAAGGACAGCATAATGTTCGGTTTTACCAAAAAAATTGTACAGATTTAGCCAAAATAATTTACAGATTAAGCTAAAATGATGTACAGATTTAGATGTCATAATATCCAGGTTTAGGTGTCATAATTGCGGTTCCCTGCCGTGTTTGCAATGGACAACGTCACCGGCAATAACAAGATAATCCAAACATTTGACATGAAGACAAAGGCCGGCAATACTACATGAATATTGTCGTACGACTCAGTTGGCACAATGGTCACCATGCCGGACTGCCAAACACAGGGTTGCGGGTTCGATTCCCGCCTCAGACATGTATTTATGCTTAGATATTTGTCTGTGGTCTGGTTGTTTCTATGTATTATAAGTATATATATATATACAAAAGAATATATAAGTAGTATATCCGTTGTCTAGCACCCATAACACAAATCTAGTTACTTAGCTTGGGGCTAGATGGCGATGTGTGGAATGTCCTGCAATATTTATTTATTTTTATTTACTTAGGCTTGGGGCTAGATGACGATGTGTGGAATGTCCTGCAATTTTTTTTAAGCTATTGCATAGCTTTTATCGCTGTGACCGAATCAAGAAATTCCGTAACGAAAATAAAACCTAACTCCGATGCTTTACCGCGACAGTCCCCGAGTGCCACACGTTTTATCTTTTTTATAAATATCTAAGCATAAATACATGCCTGAGGCGGGATTTGAACCCGTAACCCTGTGTTTGGCAGTCCGGCATTGTGCCAACTCGCCTGGTATCAAGTGATTAAAATTTCCATAACCTTTGAACAAACAGTTTTCGTCCCAAAACTTTGTCATTTACTTAGAATATTAATACTTATTGAAAATAAACGGTTACCTACTAAGATGTTCATCAAAGTTGCTATTAACTAAAGCTGTGAGCTTAATTAAAATGGAGAAAATTACAAAATTGAATTAAATTACTAAATTCGTAATTATTAATTTCATAAAGTAATTATGGGCAAATCCTATTTGAGGTACTGAAATAACGAATAAGATAATATCAAATTGTATAACTAGTAGAGCCCCGCGGTTTTGCACACCTAGTTTGTGTGTTACTACTGCTGCTCAATTAAAAGCGAAAAAAATTGGGGTCATAAAATAGTGGTTTTACTTCTCTTTAAAATATTCTCACTCTGCGCTCAACTAAATAACTTTGACGACCTCTGTGGCGCGTCGGGCGAACACCCGACTACGACGCAGAAGGTTGCGGGTTCGATTCCCGCCGGGAACAAGTATTTATGCTGACCATAAATTCTTGTTTCTGGTTCTGGGTGTTTCCTATATGTATAATATGTATATATTTACAAAAAAAAAAGTATATAAGTAGTTTATCCGTTATCTGGCACCCATAACACAAGCATTAAGTTGCTTAGCTTGGGGCTGGATGGCGATGTGTAATATGTCCTGAAATATTTATTTATTTATTTATTTAACTAATAATTTAGGATTCTTATTTTAATTTGAAGAAACTAGTTAATAATATTTGTCTTTTTCTTTCTTATTTCAGTTACGAAAATATCGTCTACGTAAAAGTTATTAAACGTCGTAGCGCATCGTAGCGCTACGAGCTAAGATGTAGCTTTAAAGTGCTACGAATTTCGTAGCCATTAGACTAAATGAAGCCTTGTTGCTTGAAATCTTCGAAGACGAAAATTTACCTACTAAATAGATCGAAATGAAACAAAAAACTAAAATTATGTAATCTTGTTATAATGTTCTCAACTTATAAATTAAAATTTATTACCTTATTTGTTTTTATTATGTATATTTGTTTGTTAGTTCTCTCTTCGCTATGAAACGATTGGACCGGATGGATGATTCGGCATAGTGATAGTTTGGGGAAAGAAGACAGGCGGAGTTAGTTGAAAATAGATATTACGCTTGACTGCGTAATACATATCTATTTTCAACTAGCTCCGAGAAGAGGTTTAAAAACTTTTTAACATGGAGTCTAATTTGCGCGTTTTCTGAAAAAAACTTTATGGAATCTATGGAATTTCAAACAAGATCAAGTCGACTCAAGTAAAATCACGTGTCGTAACTAGCTATAATAATCACGTCAGAGTAACGAATATCAAATCTGTATTAGGATATTAGTTCTAAGAGATTAAATCGTGACATTAAGCGTTAATTACATCCATTCCCGCGTCTTGGAACTAATGATTACGACGATGGGAACTTCCATACAATTTATCTTATTACCTATATGGTATATATATACCAGGAGATTACCTTTACGTTCCTTAGGTAACTTTAGGGCTCTCGCAGACAACAGAATTTCTAGACATTTCATAATTTCTTTCCATTTTCGCGTCTTGGAGATAATGATTACGACGATGGGAACTTCCATACAATTTATCTTATTACCTATAAGTATATGTATATAGGTTACCTTTACGTTCCTTATCTATACTTCACTATCATCACTTCACTACATAGTATAAAACAAAGTCGCTTTCTCTGTCCCTATATCCCTTTATTTGCTTAAATCTTTAAAACTACGCAACGGATTTTGATGCGGTTTTTTTAATAGATAGAGTGATTCAAGAGGAAAGTTTATATGTATAATACATGCATAATATACTCGTGCGAAGCCGGGGCGGGTCGCTAGTATATTATAAAGCTGAAGAGTTGGTTTGTTTGAACGCGCTAATCTCAGGAACTACTGGTTCGAATTGAAAAATTCTCTTTGTGTTGGATAGTCCATTTATCGAGGAAGGCGGCTATTTTTTTATTTATTTTGATATTCCCACGAGATCAGGACTTACGCGGGTGAAACGGCAAGGCGCAGATAGTTACCTATATTAGGTAACTTAAGGGCTCTCGCAGATAAAAGACTGATTTTTCTTAAGAGGAATGGTACCCGGCTCTTTCTAGTCGACTGTTTCTTCCCTGGATAGTAACATTAGAGCAAATATTTTTGTTACATAAAACCTTTAACTGCCATAACCATGCCCCAGGAAACATCAGGTAAAAATTTCAACTGTCTACCTATCACGGTTCATGAGATACAGCTTGGTGACAGACAGACAGTGACGTAATAGGGTCCCGTTTTTAACCTTTGGATACGGAATCCTAAAACGCTAAAAGAACTCGCGTACCCGATTTTGACGAAGGGTAAATCTGTATCATTAGATTTTGAGCAAAGTTAACTTACCCGAGCGAGGATTCGAACTTGTTAATTTTGAGAAAAAAAAATATCCTATATTTCTTAATCAATAGTGTTTCCGATAGACATAAAATCCTGAAAACAAATACAGTATGGCAAATCAAAGGAAATAGCTTATTTTTGTAGTTTTCAGCTATTTCTACCTCTCCGTCTCTGGCAAAATAATACTTAATACTATGTTTTACCGCAATTTGTTTAGTTATTTTATTGTTAAATGAACGAGCGAACACAACGTGGTCCTACTATATTTCATATCGTAAGGTGTAATATCAAAACCCCTTGATTACCCCCCTAGAGGGGGTTGGAATGAGGATATTATCATAAATAATCCCCATTCCTTATGTTTATTTATTAATCATATTATTTAATTAACGTTTTTCAGATAGGAACAAGGTAGGAAAAATTGTTCCTGCCTGCCTACGGGAACAAACAGGAACGTCGATTCCTGGTTGTCCCCACTTGGAGGACAAAATTGGGGGACTGACAGGAATTACCCCAGTGACGAAAACAAAAAAAAAACAGCGCACTCCGGGAGTGCAGGCAGAAGTGAAAACAATAAACTTGTTATTTCTCATAGAATATTTCTTGAAACGATCTGCTACTGCCATCTATTAGCACTCACTTAAACAAATATAATTTATTTTTTATTCGCTAGATGGCAGTAAAAAATTTAAATCAGCGCCATCTACATTCGAATAGCGGTCTTTCTAAAATCTAAGTTTCTTAATTTGTGTAATAGATGGCAGTATAAGTTAAACAAAAAGACTAACACAAATAAAATCTCATCTGTCGCGTCAAAATCTGTCGCGTCAAAATCTGTCGCGAGAACGGCGGAAAATGCTCACCCACAAAAGTGCCCAACGCGCCATAAGAAGTTTTCACTTCATAAAAACTGTTTTTTTTTTTAATCTATGATCACCGATTACGCGAAGACCGCTCAACCGATGAAGATGATTCTTATTTTTAGACAATGAACGTTTATTGCCCATGGCACTACCAACCAGTGGTACTAACTAACTGAACGCGGTTGTGCCGTACCATATTGTAACATTTTTACCCCCTGATTACCTCCCCTAGAGGGGGTTGTTATCATAATAAGACAATCCCCATTCCTAATGTTAACAAGGAACACGGTAGACGTTTTTGTTCATGCCTGGACAAATTTCGATTACTGTTTGTTACTATTTGACGGACAGTATTCGGGGACAGACAGGAATGAACCTATTTTTGGACGGACGGACAGACAGACAGAAAGACGTTTAACTTCTTACGCGCGTACATAAGTACACGTACAAAATTTTTTTAGAAGAAAAACTGTTTATTGCCCATGATATTCCCAGTCGTACTAAATGTGGTTGTACCATATTGCAACATTAAATTTACCCCCTGATTACCTCCCCTTAGAGGGGGTCGGAAGAGGGGGATGTTATCATAAATGAGACAATCCCCTAATGTTTATTAACCAATTAGGAACGTCGAATTTAAAGTAAATAACTTCAATTAAACAGTATGTATTTGATTTGTTGATTAAAGATGTTGGATCGTTTAGATTGTTTGTTACGATGTAATATTAGCTTTGTTTAGGTTTAACGGATTGTAATATGTTTTAGTAATTCAATATTTATGTAGCGAGAGTATAGGAAGGTTGTTAGTTATTTTAAACGGGAAATTTATCCTGTATTTACATGATAAATACCCACTTTAGTAGTGAAAATACAAATTAAAAAAGGTTTCCTGAAGTTAGAAATAATCTTCTCCTCTCAAAAAAAAAAGAGAATAATTTCTTGTTTTTAGTAAATATTGTTGAGAACAATAAGCAGTATTCTTCATTTAATAATTTAATTAATTGAATTAAAAAAAATCTAATCTAAGAATGCTGCGTGTGTGCTTGTGAATTTATTTTTATTTTATACTCATAGTGCTTGGGCTGCACTATCAAAATCGTACTAATCTGTAAAAAGTTTTGCGTGATCATACAAATAAAAAATATACGCTTCGACTAGAGAATCTCCTCCGTTTTTGCGTCTTTAAATAATCGACCAAGACGAGAATTGAACTCTACTACAGGGGGTTGCAAGTTCAAGTCTCGTCCAGTTGCAATTTTTGAAGACGCATTTTTCCTTTAATTGTTTTTTACATAGACATGTTTGAGGCGGGAATTGAACCAGCAACCTTTATCTAACCGAGGGCATTAATTTATGGTTATGCTTACAAAAAAAACCGGTCAAGTGCGAGTCGGACTCGCGCAAGGGTTCAGTGCCATGTTATATCGGAGTTCCACTTACACATTTTTTTGTTTTAGTACGTTGTTATAGCGGCAACACAAATACATAATCTGTGAAAATTCCAACTGTCTAGCTATCACGGTTCATGAGATACAGCCTGGTGACAGATATCTAGACGAACGGACAGTAAAGTCTTAATAGAGTCAAGTCTTAGCAGTGAAGTCTCTAGTAATACGGTCCAGTTTTTACCATTTAGGTGTGGAACCCTAAAAATACATTCCCGAAAAAATAAATATTATTTAAGTAACATACAATCCTTGATATATTTATAATCGTACCTAACATTTTGATTGACGTATCCATTTATTTACCGCGGCGCGTCAGTCAGTGGAAACTCTTCGGAATGGTGTTTACTTCTTTGACACTTACCTGTGGAATAAACGAAAATGTTTTTGTTATTAATAGGTAGGTAGAAACATAAATACAGTGATAAATTATTTTCAGTACATTTCCATTGGGGAGTTAAAATAAACACGAGTTCTCTTTCGCTTAACTGTTCAATAAATCTATCTATATTATATTATAAAGCTGAAGAGTTTGTTTCTTTGTTTGAGCACGTTAATCTCAGGAACTACTGGTTCGAATAAAAAAAATCTTTTTGTGTTGGATAGTCCATTTATCGGGGAAGGCTACATGCTTTTTTTATTTTGATATTCCCACGGGATTTGGAGTTACACGGGTGAAACCGCGGAGCGCTGCTAGTCAGAAATAAACTAGAAAAACAACACCCTTGGGCAATCTTACGTCATTAAAGAAAATTTAAATTCACCGTCAAGAACATAAAAGAAAAACATTTCTAATTAGTGGGGGAGCGTTTATTTTTCGGAAATTACTTGAGGAATATGCAACAGGGCCTGTCGAATTCTTTTTTTTTTTAGTAATTGCTTGTACGACTTATGTATATATCTAGTGTTAAGTAAATCTTTACATCATCACTACATAGTATAAAACAAAGTCGCTTTCTCTGTCCCTATTTCCCTTTGACCGCTTAAATCTTTAAAACTACGCAACGGATTTTGATGCGGTAGAGTATAGAGTGATTCAAGAGGAAGGTTTATATGTATAATACATGCATAATATAGCCGTGCGAAGCCGGGGCGGGTGCACCCAAGGATTTAATGTATGTTTTTATCAAGTTTCATCAAAATCGCTCCAGTACCTAGTTACATACAAAAAACCTTTTTCATTTTATCTGTATATAACATTTCGAGTCCTGACTGACTCATATAGGCATCAACGCACAGCCTAAACTTATGGAAGGATTGGAGTATACTGAGCTATTATAACGATAAGGCATCAGCTTGGCTTAGCTTGTTCTTTCTAGCTTTTACTTTACTTTGTGTTTATCGTGTTCTGTTTCTTTCTGTGTTGTACAAATAAAGTTATCTATCTTAGAAAGAGTTTTCGAAAATTCTGACCCAAATCGGACGAAGTCGCAGACAAAAGCTACTAAAAGTTTATATTTTTTGAAATTATATCAATGATAAATACGTTTCTATTTTTTTTTTTCAAGATTTTAAATAAACTTATAAATTAGTATAAATCAACCATTAATCAAGTAAAAAAATAAAACTATTACATAAATCAAAAACCATAATTACAATAGCTTTTTTATTATAAATGAAATGCATATTTTTTTGGTTATAAACGCGAATCAATAACTTAATTAATTTTTCCTTTGATTTTTTAAAAGCAAATATTACGTAAAAGCGGAAGCTCAAAAAATAGTATAAAGCCGTAACTTCAGTTTAGAAGTGCCAATTTTCAGCATTCGATTTGCAATTTTCCTACGTTTCAAGTGTGTTACGAGTGTTTCAGTGATTACTTCTACCCACTTTATACTGAAGCTTTGGTGATAACATACTGAATACTTTTCTATCGCCCGATAGTCTGGTTGAGGAACAAGAAAGGATTTGTGGCTTAGAGCGTGTGGCTTAGATGTGGACCACGTTTTTTTTCTATGATAATTTGGTTAAGAAATACCTTTGTCGTTTACTGTACTCAGTGCAAAAGCACATTTTTTATTTCGTGCGTAAAAAGGCGCAAAGACTCTTAGGTCCAGTTGCACTGAATACAGTAAGCCACAAAAGTATTTCTTAAGAAAATTATCATAAAAACAAGTGATTCTTTAACTTAAACGGCAAACTATCGCCCGATGGAAAAGTAATTAGTCTACTTCTCCCTTCCCATTCACGTTCTGATATTAAAAATCTGCGGCAGTTACGCTCAAATAGAATGAAAAATAAAACTATTCTGAATTTAAATTGACCTGTAAAATGGAATCATAAACATTCGAAAATTAAAAACACAATTAGTTTGAAATTAGAACGATTCAGAATTAAATTTTGAATTTGAAACTAACATGTCATTTCCTTCTTTCAAAAGGACTGTATTTTAATCTAAAAACTATTCTATATTCAAATTGGGTTGTAAAATAGAATCGTAAATATTAGAAATTAAAAACACAATTAGTTTAAAATTAGAACGATTCACTATTTTCACTATTTAGATTATCATTCGTGTGATTATAATATAAAAAAGCCATTCTAAATTCAAACAGCTCTATTATAAAAAGCTATCGTAAACAATTAGAAAATTAAGCCTGTAATCCTTGACCGTGGGAACTTCTGATAGAACACACACATTGATATTTTCTAGCCACACAGGTGCAACGCAGTATTAAAATTACGCACCCTGGAAACAAATAAATCTACTTTCGATGCATCGTACATTTTGTACAAGTTACATATTCATCAAGCGTTCGTCTTTGTAGGATTTTTATGAATATCATAGAAAACACGCAATGTATGTAGTATTTAACTTGTCACATCGCAAAACTGCAGTCCGGTAGTAAGTAGCTGGCGGGAAAGGGTGGGGTCAGAGTGTACGTTTTTTGGGTATTTTGTTTGATAACGAAATTGTCAATAAGTAAATGTTCTGTACTATAATAATTTTTATATTTATATATTTTTATAATAATAATTATGCGAAATAATTATTACATCCGTCTCTATATATTGAAAATTCACACATAAACGTTCGTATGTACCTATGTGCCCTACTAAGAAACAGGTTAAAACGTGTCGGTATCGGCATCATATTATAATAATATATAAATATTCAGGCAAAACACCTACCAATCTTTATAATATTCGATATAGTTGGGTAAAAAGATGAGTACATTATAGTTACTGGTTTCCTTTTACTTTTCCCATTATTATTAACCTTGAATAAAAATAAGTTACAATATATAGGATTAAAATATAAAAATAAGCTACAATTTTAATACATCCTACCTACCTAAATCATACCTTTTCCATATTTTTATTTAATTTTTGACAGCTCAATAAATTCCTATTTTAATTTCTTTAGAGAAAACAAAAAAAAAAAAAATATGTTCTGCAAAAGGCAGGAACGTCAAATACTAGTTGAGTTTTTCTTTCCTGCAAATTGTTTGTAAAAAACATATCCAATTAGAGATCGAAATGTAAAGATCTTTGGACACAACCGGCATAGTAATTTAAAATGCCGCTGTGCAGTTTGACACCCATACCTATTGATAAAAGGCATTACAATAAAAAAATAATGTCTTTACACCAAACCTCTAAAACAGCTCAGAAACGGGATATTCAAATAAAAGCATTGTGACCAAGTATTTCTACAAGACGTATCACCGCGTCCTTTTCCGTGACACTTTTGAGGTTTGTTGTGTAGGCATAATTTTTTCGCTGTAATGCCCTCTATCGAAGGGTATGGGTCTCAAAGTGCACCGCGAACTTTTATAAAATCGTAGGATAAACGTTTCTTCAAATATCCCATTTCCGAGATGCTTTAGAGGTTTGGTGTGAAGGCATTATTTGTTTGTTGTAATGCCCTATATCGAAAGGTAAAAAACCACAGTCCATGAAGTATTTAATTTTTTGTCTATGTTTGCCTGTCATAATTATGTCAAAAATTAAAATGAAATATAGAAACAGTTATTTCTTAGGTTAAAATAAATAATCAATATCACATTATAACCCGCGCGCAATGAGAATGGGATGGAACCTTGTCAAAGTAAATCGAAAATGACAGAAAAGTAGCGTTAGAAAAAAAGTTCTGAATAATAATTAGGTATAAATTAGTTATTTGCACGGTCATAGTGTCGCGGATTTGAAACAGACCCATTGATTTAAAGAAAAATTATTATTGTCTGTGGTAGATTGTCTATGGAGCAATGGCGATTTCATTTAAAAAAATGTTTTCTCCAAAATTATAAATAAAACGAGCACATAAGGACTGTGCTTATTAAAGTGATTAAATAAACAAATAATAAATTCCGACCGTGGTTTGTGTTGTTATAAATTGTGGTTTGTTTTATTATAAATGCTAGATTTATGTAATTAATTATTGTGTGATTATTTTAGTGATTTAGTGATAATGAGTGGAAAATGGGGTAAAACTTTGAATAGTCAACCACCTCAAATAGTTCTGGCAGTCGATAGATATTTCGATCAGGAACGAAGTCGGTTTTTCTAACGCATTGAAAATGATGACATAGTTGGCTGTGGATCACGAATCTAGTAATTCGGGAATTACATTGTCAAGAGATCTTTTTGACGAACCTATGGGGTTGTTCAAAAATACAAAAAAAAAAAAACAGCGCACTCCGGGAGTGCAGGCAGAAGTGAAAACTGTATATCTGTGTAAAATCTCATCTGTCGAAATCTCATCTGTCGCGAGAACGGCTGAAAATGCTCATTCGTGTATCAGTGATGGCGGTAGCGTGCGACGCGAACTGCGTACGGCAGCTCGCTGCGAACCTGCACCATCCACCGAGCGATGTCGCTGTTAACACTGTTGTACAGAAGTGAGTATCGTAGTTCGGCCATTTGCACAGAGATGGCGCTGTTTTCAATATTGCATAGTAGTAGAAGCACAATAACTGTTAAAATCTCATCTGTCAAAATCTCATCTGTCGCGAGAACGGCTGAAAATGCTCACCCACAAAAGTGCCCAACGCGCCATAAGAAGTTTTCACTTCAATAACCGAACGAGCAACAAGCATATCTAAAACACGGTGTCACGCATCCGAGGTGAGGGAACTTTGGCTGCATCAACTTCATTTTTTTCAGAAAGCGATACTTCTGAAGAAAGTCAAAGCTCTGATGATGATTCCCATGAAGCACATAGTGAGTGAGTGGCATTGGGGAATAATAATTGGAATAACTAAAAAAATATTCCTAAACATTATTATTGAAAGGATTGCAACCATGAAACATTTTTGTGTATTTTTAACAGACTTCAAAAAAAGGCGGTTCTCAGTTTGACCCGTATATGTGTCAGTATGTATGTTTGTCCGTGAAGTCTTCACATACAGTAGAAATGCCTAATACTTTATATGTAGCTACACTAAATATGAATAAATAAAAAATAACTAATTACAACAAAACGAATTACCCATTATTCAGAACTTTTATGCTAACGCTACTTGAAGACGACCCAGTTGGCACAATGGTCACCATGCCGGACTGCCACACAGGTACGATTCCCGCCTCAGACAAGTATTTATGCTTAAATATTTGTCTGTGGTCTGGTTATTTCTATGTATTATAAGTATATATTTACAAATTTTTATAAGTAGGTAGGTATTTGCTGATTTTATAAAACAAAGGTCATTCAGACCAAAAACAGTACATGAAACTTAAAAAATAAGTCAAATTTTAAGGTTACTGACCTCTCCGTGTAAGGAACAGCTGATTTTCAGGTAAACCTAACCTCAAAATTTTCGAAAAAAAGTTCGAATTTCTAAAAGTCGTAGAACAAAAGTTGTTGGTTTGGGTGCACAGAAGTAACCCTCAACGGCTTGCTAGTATAATTTCCAATAACCCAGTATATGTAGTATATCCGTTGGCTAGCACGCATAACACAAGTCTAGTTACTTAGCTTGGGGCTAGATGGCGATGTGTGGAATGTCCTGCAATATTTATTTATATATGTATTTATAAACTGTCATTTTCGATTTACTTTGACAAGGTTCCATCCTATTCTCATTGTGCGCGGATTATACCTAGTTTCGACTCCTTGCTCGAAGAATAGGTACAATTACAAATTAGTTGTCGTGTGCAACACTCGCACCCCACCCTTATGCCAGGTCAAACAATAAATGTCGGGAAACAAATGGACGTGCTCTCACCTTGAATACTGAGATGACACTGTCACTTTTGCGCGCCGCGACATCTAATATAAAGCGAAATGTCACGAGCTACGACTTCATACTAAAATGTATGGGCAGCGAGGAATGATTTTAACCAAAAAAAAAATCTATGTTTCGGCATTGATTATTATTATTTGGTTTCAATAATTAAAAAACTGCAATGATAAATGCATTCTCTATACTTTTGTCTCACAATTTAAACAAAAATATTTTCAAATATAACAACGAAGTAGCACAGATACTTAAAATAGAAAAGGTCGATTTCGATGTTTTTCATCAAAGTTAATAATTGTTTTTTCAAAAACTATGGATTATTTTCAAAATATCTGACAGTGAAACTGTAGACTCATCTAATAAGCTATCGAGAATTCTTTTTAGTGTCTTACAATGCAGGGAGTTCTTCAATATTTTTAAAATAGTAAATGACGTTTTTAGGGACTCGCCTCTTAAAAACCAAATTAGCTTGAATTTGAAATTAGAACGGTGTTCAGAATTCGATTTTCAATTTGTAACGAACGTGTGTCATTTGTTAGTTTAAGAGGAGTGTATGATTACTTTTCCAACAACAGATGTTAGGAACGGGCCGTTGATAACATTTGTTCGGAAACTAATCGGTTCGATTCTCGAATTGTTTTAAAATAAATTGGTTACCGTTATTAATATCTAGGGAATATTCAAGCGATAAATTTTCATTTGATGAAAGTTGCGGTTTAATTTGGCTCCACGCGTATTAAGTTTTTTCATTCTGGTCTGGATCGTTATTTTAATTATAGATTTCTTGACAAATAGGTTCTAGAATAGTGTTGTCCTACTTCCTAGTGGTAGACGTCAATTTCATTTCGAAGGTCGTGGGTTCGAATTCTGGCCATCCGTGTAACAATGAATTTTTTATACTTATGTAAAATTTAATGTGTGATAATTAACATCGCTTTTACAGTAAAGGTTAGCGGCTTAGTTGGCTTCAGAAGTATTTAAGAGTTCTTTCCTTTTGACACGGTCGAATAAGTTGAGAGGGTAGTTATAGGTGCTGGGCAAGCTTATTCCATTCTCACGCAAAAAGGACTCAATTAAAAAGGTCTAGTTACGGAAAACAACCCGTATACAAGTAGGTTGTTCTAGAAAATTAAATAAGTCAGGTTTTGAAAATAGAATGTCAAGTGACGCGTGCGCCATTTTGTTTAATATTTAAAGCTTTATGCATAATATCAACGCGTTGCAATTTGTTCACATACAACAAACGACAGTAGCCATGCAAACTAGACATTTAAATCATTAAAACAAGTCATAAAATTATTAATATACAGGACGCTGGGGAAATTTAAATAAATATACCGTTCTAATTAGAAGTCTAACCCTCTATTTGATATACTTTTAATAAGCCTTCGTTAGTTGAGATATGTTTTGTCACTTTCGCACTTTTGCAAATGACAGATGCGTAACTGACGCAAAACATTATAATTTTAAATATATATAATATTTGATTAATATAAAACGTTATTTCCCGTTTGTTGGTTTGTTTCCGGTTCGTTTGCTTAAAGTTATTTTCGTCGTTTTTGTTGTTTTGTGTTACCGTTATTTTTTGCCTTCTTTTCTAGAATATCACTTTCCAACTGATAAAACTTTAATTTATATTAGGTTTAGACACTATCCAATTAAATGTATTTCCATAACGTTGCATTACTGTTTATAATTATACTAGCGACCCGCTCCGGCTTCGCACGGCTATATTATGCATGTATTATACATATAAACCTTCCTCTTGAATCACTCTATCTATTAAAAAAAACCGCATCAAAATCCGTTGCGTAGTTTTAAAAATCTAAGCATACAAAGGGACATAGGGACGGCGAAAAGTGACTTTATTTATACTATGTAGTGATAGTGATAGTGAAGCCATTTTTACGAAACACGACATGTATTTTTATATTTCCCGCACATCTGGTACCCAATCCCTTTAAGTAGGTACATTTCAGTCATTTCAGCACATTTTCCTCGACTAATATAGTTAATTAAAGTGAAAAATTGAAGTACGAACAAGTATTTGTCATAATAGTCACAAAGTATTTATGTTAGCGTGCACTCAACTGCATTGCAGAGGCAAAGACTTTCATTACTAATAGTAGATCGAAAAACAGTAAAAACTTTTGTCCCGAAAGATAACTGCACAAATCTATACTAATAATAAAGGAAGAGAGGACAAAAACTCTGTACTTAAAATCAAATTAAAAAAACTTAGTCTAAGAAAATTTTTGTTGTGATGTCCAGTCTATGAATAAATAATGATGTCAAGGCAATACTTGAGCATAATATATACAAATAGAAAAAAATGTGATAAAATTCTCAGTTTTTCGTAGATTACAATGAAATTGATAGTATTTCGTGAACTAGATAATAATATGGAAAAAAGATATAAGCATTTAAAATCACGTGTTTTTCATTTTCTCCACCAACATCTGACGCCATTACACATATAGGAACTTCATGAACCTAACCTCTTTGCAAACAAGTATTTTAACGTGACAACGTCTTATAATTCGAAAGAGCCGGCTGCACGCACGAAAAAATGCGGCGTTACCTCGCTCTGAGGCGTTCCATGTAAGGCTTGAAGTGCAAGCGAGAGCGCGGAACGAGCGACAAAAAAGCACAATCGGCCTTTGCGTTCGGCAGCGTTCGACATCCGTCTCTCTCCTACTTGAGTGAGCGATGCGTCTGCGTGGACAGCTGCTATACTATAGTACATTTACATGTTTTGATCGAGTATCAAATGAAATTAAAATTTTCTTTTGAAAAATGCTACCATTCCATCAGTATTTTCTTAAGACGTTGTCACGTTCAACTATCGTCAGTAAACCGACTTTACAGACAACCAATTTTTTTTTTGTTCGAAGTTTTACCATTATTCTTTAATCTCTTTGTGCCACAATCGGCGTCAAGAGTGACTTTAATAATATTAGAGATGCTGATGGCTAGTGGACTAAATGAGTCTTTTGAGCTTTTGTTTCTTTAGTGGTCTTTTATTATTATGACATTTTTTTGTATGAGAATCACTACATAGTATAAAATAAAGTCACTTTTCGCCGTCCCTATATCCCTTTGTATGCTTAGATTTTTAAAACTACGCAACGGATTTTGTTGCGGTTTTTTTTAATACATAGTGATTTAAGAGGAAGGTCGTAAGTTAAGGGGTTTAAGAGGAGGATGTATAATACATGCATAATATAGCCGTGCGAAGCCGGAGCTGGTCGCTAGTTAAGAATAATACCTATATCATATTAGTTACCTGCTGTCGCAAATTAACCCCTATTTGTCCCGATGCCGATCGTGACATCTTTGGCTCAAACTGTCTAAGGGCCAAGTTTTATCGCAGTTGGTTCTGTATTTTTTGCGTGGAGAAGAAATCATTTTTGTAAATATTTTTTTACGAATTTAATATTGTGTATTTTAATTGTATAAAATTAATCATTTCATTCATTTAATTAGATATTATTACTTGGTTATTTAATCTCATTGTAGGTTTGTAAATTAGTCTTTATTTTAGTAATGAAATGGCAAATAAAATTAAAATTTCAAATGAAATAATGTTACTAGAATTGTGTACCTATTTTTCTGTGTCGTGTAACAACTGTTTAAAAGATTAAATCATTTTAAAATAATAGTATTGTAAAAAAGGAAATCCTAGTCGGAAAAAGTTTACAAACGGAACGAATAAAATATCAATTCAGCACTATTTATTTTGAAGCCAGGTGAATTGTGTGACGATAAACCAACATTCATCACGTATTCGATCAGCTGACGGCAAACAAAAAATATTACCTCAAATTCGTTACTGACGGAAAATCGTTAGTCAAAAAAAGAATGGTGCTTAACTTAAGCCAGCTGTTTCCTTTACACAGCTGATCGGTTATTGTGCCTACCGTCTCTCTCCCGCCTTTGTTCCTTTCAATTTTTCTATCGACACTCATTAATGGTGCGATGAGTGTTCTGTGTTTGACGTTTTAAGTGTCGTTCCTTTTTTAAAATTGATGATTGGTATCCGGCCAGTGAGGGGTTGATAACGGTTGAAAAGCTGGCCGGTAGTCTCACCTAGAGACTTTATTGACCCCGTCGTTTGCAGAAACTGTCTAACGGGTGGCATTTAATATAAAAACTTTTATTTTTTTAATTAGCGGTAACTTTAACTTTAGAACTAAGACAAAATCACAAGTTTTTTTTTGAAAGTTAAAATTTTTGACGCCGGTTTTCGTTTGAAAAAAAAAAAGGTCAGCTAATTGGTTTACATAATAAAAATCAATACAGAAAAATAGGTAATAATAATATCATCACAAAAAAAATCTCTTACTGAATAAATTTGCATGTTTGCATTATCATCGAAAAATAACTTTTACGAAAGGCAAAAAAGCAGATTTCGTGTTTTTCTTTCGAAAGAACCTAAGTTATGTAATAAAATCAAAACAAGTTGCACTTTTATGGCGACTAAGTAAAATTAGTCGACATAAAAATACTAAAATTAACATTACGAAGAAAATAGCTCTCAATTGTATTTTAAAACTGAAACTAGAGTTACAACGAAATTGCTGGACGCCAAACGTTGGTAGAACATGCAACTTTATGTTAATTTACACTTATTACTTACTTATAGAGCACTTAATTTAGGATTAAGTATAACATTATTAGTCATGTTTATCAATGAGGTTTATTAACATTTACTTAAAACATTTCGCGATTAATTAACCATTTTATTGGAAACAAAATTTTGAAGTTTTTGTGCTGACAATGGCTATCAAACCGTGAAATATAAGTGCAACGCAGAGTTTTAAAAGGTTTACTCGCTGGTCTGTAGGTCTTCTTTTCATTTAAGGATTTTTTGATGTCAGTGATGTTTACTGTCATTTTAACACTGCGTCACTTTTACGTTTTCAATCAATCAATCATTTTATTTGCGAATAAAGGTATACAATAGATGTCAAGTAATAATATAAATAATAATTTCCTCTCTATTCTACCCATAAGGTGTGCAAATATTACATCAATGTCAATTAAATCTCAAAATATTTAAAAATCAAAACCAATTTATACAATAAAATGGTCAAACAAGAAAACAAATTAGTCAATAAGATTTATCTTTGAAAGTCATGAATTCGTTTACGGTATAAAAACACTTTTCCAACAGCCATTTGGTAAGTCTGGTTTTGAAAATATTAAATGGGAGATCTTTAAATCTATCAGGTAACTTATTGTAGACTATAATTGCGTTCATATAGGAATTTATTTTATGGAATTTTAACTTACATTTTGGATAGTACAATTTGAATATATCTCTAGAGTCAGCCTTCTTATTAACTACATTACATTGAAGTTCAAAATATTTCGGATGCTGTCTCACAAATGTACACAGTTCCCTTATATACATGCAAGCCAACGGCAATATGTGATATTTTTGAAAGAGTGGCTCACAGCTGTCCGTTGGCCATGCACCGGACAGCTGTGAGCTGTTTTGACATTTTTATATTCAGACATTGTACACAACTAAGACAATTAAACAATTATTTCTAATAATTCATTTCTGACATAAGTCGTCAAAGTCAAACTAGTGGCCGATTCTATTAAAGTCTGCGTTCACAAGAAGTTCCTTCACGATTTCCAAACGTTTGACTTAAAATAAGTCCACCACTATACTTGATGAAATGTTACCCTTATCCAACCAAAGGTAAACCGAGTTCCAGAACTATACCATACCAAAATACGTTTAGAGAGAAAAGCGCTAAACAAATTCCTTCTCCTTCAATCCACCGTAAAATGAACCATACCTTTTAAGTATTAGAGCACAGGATCGCTCGCATGGATTAAGTGTTAAGTCCTGACACCGGTTCCCAAAGTTACTGTTTTAATATTTAATGAACAAAACAGTTGGTTGCATTAATTAATTGATGTTTTTGTTAACAATGGCGTGATGTAATGTTTGGGATACATTCTACTACAGTTATTACTAGCTGCGCCTCGCGATTTCACCCGCGTAAGCGCCGATACTGTGGAAATCAATACTAATATTATAAAGCTGAAGAGTTTGTTTGTTTGAACGCGCTAATCTCAGGAACTAATGGGTCGAATTGAATGATTATTTTTGTGTTGGATAGTCCATTAATTGAGGAAGGCTATAGGCTACTTTTCATTTTTATATTCTCACGGGATCGGGACTTACGCGGGTTAAACCGCGGAGTGCAGCTAGTACCGGTATAAAAAGCAGCCTGTGTTAATCTAGGTCTTCAGCTATTCACATACAAAGTTTTATTAGGTTTAGTAGTTATTGCGTGAAAGCATTATTATTACCAAGAATTTTTTTGTAAATTTTTGTCCCCCGACTTAAAAACAACGGGGTGTTATATTATGTTTGACGGGCCTGTGTCTCCAGCGCAGACACGACAAACGACGCGACGAGGTGTCTGTCTATGGCATCGTAGCTCCCGAACGGCTGAACCGATTTTGATTTCGTTTCTTTTTTTTGAAAGGTGAATCAGTCGGGAGTGTTTAAGCTATGTTTGATCGAAATCGGTTCAGCCATCTGAAAGTTATGGGGGATAAAAGTCAGGGGTTTTTAAATTCCAATTGTAGGTACCTTATTCGACTATATCAGTCGTTTAAAACCTCCCACTAAATAATTAAAGTTACTAGTGTTTAAACTATTTCCCGATGGGGTTGTAGCCCGCATTGTCACCACGAAAAGGGTTGGTTGAGCGGGGGTTGAAACAAGGGGTTCTAAGTGTTTGTTCTCAAAGAATTTTGGGGCGTAAATGTAATGGTGCCCGGATTGCATGGACGGTTGATAACAGAAGCCTTTTACGTTAGAAAAGTTATCTTTGTTAATCATAGTGGTAGCTCGTAGCTGAGGAGGCTCGTTAGGTAAAAGAGGGGTGCGGGAGGGATTCTTGCAGTTAAGGAAAGGCCGGCTCTCTCTCCATACAAATGTAGTCGACTGTTTCCACCCTGGATATAAAACTTATAACTACCATGACCATGTCTTATAGATGTCTTAGTTTTTATATATATTTTGTTTTTATAACCGACTTCAAAAAAAGGAGGACTCAATTCGGTTGTATTGAAACTCGTGATCGTTTGATTTGCGCGAGCAGTTTGACGTGAAAAAATAAATATCGTGATGAAAGCCACAGCTTATTTAGCTCCCAGCGAAGAGATATTTCCTCAGGACACGGTCGAGTAAGCTGAGAGGGTGGTATAGATGCAGGGCAAGCCTACTCTATCTAATACTTGTTCCAGGGCTATAAAGAGTAGGTATGGGTTAAAGTCTGTAGGTACGTATCTAACTAAGATGTGAAGAATATTTATATACATTTTTTTAAACAGAAGCGTATTATAAGTTCCCTAGCACTTTAATAAGAGTTAAAAAAAACCAATTGAGTAAAGCGATACTTTGATGTTAGGCTTTTAGGATTTACATATAAAGTAACTCTACGGTCTGAATTTAGGATTAAAGAGGTGTATAGACTTTTGAACAGACAGCTCGCCGATCGGCAGATTATTTTATCATACTGTAAATCTATACTAATATTATAAAGAGGAAAGATTTTTTTTGTTTGTAATCCCGAAACTAATGGATCGATTTTGATGTAACTTAATATAAGGATAAATCTATATTATATTGTAAAAGCTTAAGATTTTTTGTTTGATTAAATGCGCTAATCTCAGGAACTACTGGTTCGAATTGAAAAAATATTTTTGTGTTGGATAGTTAATTTATCGAGGAAGGCTATAGGCTACTTTTCATTTTGATTTTCCCACGGGATCGGGAGTTATGCGGCTGAAACAGCAGACTACTGCTATAGTTACATATAAAATTATAGTTATACTAGCTGTCCCGGTTGTTTTGCTATTTACAAAAAAAAAAAAAAACAAAAAAAAAATAGATGTTGGCCGATTCTCAGACCTACTGAATATGCTCACAAAATTTCATGAGAATCGGTCGAGCCGTTTCGGAGGAGTTCAAGTTCGAACCCCGTGACACGAGAATTTTATATATATAGAGATGTAATTGTTTTTGTGCATTATTTGTGAATGGTTGAAGAGATTAAAATCCGTAGTCTGTAGCAAGATTTTTATAGCAGAAACCTTTTAAACGTCCAGATAAAATCTCTATCTAAAACTAGTCTGAGCTTACTTAGTATTTATCTCAGGCATCATGCGATGTACGCTGAAACTGAAAATACTAAATAGACGTGCTTAATGTAACAGACAGTGAGAGTATAGAAGTGTCATCAATTTTTATTGAAGTCTTCAGAAGTAACTTAACTATTCTCGACGAAGTGTATATTGATTTTTATCTCTATGCAGTTAAGAGGTTAAATTGAAAGTAAGGATGGAATAGAAAAATCCTGTGAGAATGGTTCTTACAAACACGTAATATTAACTATCAAGATCTACCCGCAATCTCGTGAAAATGGTGTTTGAAACAACATCGAAATATTTCGTTTTAAATAATTTTAATAGTGAAAATAACTATGGTAGTTTAAATTCATACATGATTTGCCATCTTCAAATATAAGGGTGACAGTCGTTATAAGTGATCACGAATCATATCGCAGTTTTTATAAGAAATTTTATATAGAAGGCCGCGAGTTCAAGACTCGACACAGTGCAATTTTCGGAAAAGCAATTTACTTTTTTCCTTTTTTTTTCAAACAAGTACATTAACTTGCCTCTTTGATTAAACGGGGAATACCTACTAGACAATTCTCTGTTTTCTTGCAATCCACGTTCCGTTTCTACTTAACTTACAAAGAAACAGTTTGAAGTTAACACGATCGCGTTTTTACGTTCCACGAAACGTAATAGTTACACTGATTTCTTGAAACACTGCAGGGTTTTGGGAGGACGCAGACCACATACTTTTACAAAACTAAACTAAGTTTAAGTTATTCAAAGGTAGGTAAGTTAATATTCTTCTTTGTCTTTAAGGCAAGTATCGGGCGATAAGAAAATTACAAGTCCGCACTCATTTACTGAAAGCTAGTTTAGTTAGTTAGCAAACGTTTCTGTTCATAAGTTTTTATTGCAGTTTCAGATTTTCAAATAAAATAGTTTTGGATTGAGTTCTTTGAAAATTAAAATTTAAGTTTTCTTTTAGTGGATATAATTTTATTCTAAACTAGCGACCGGCCCCGACTTCGCAGGGCTATATTACGCATGCATATAAACCTTCCTCTCGAATCACTCTATCTATTAAAAAACCGTCTCAAAATGCGTTGCGTACTTTTGAAGATCTAAGCATACATAGGGACATACAGCGGGAAGCGACTTTGTTTTATTCTATAATATATTGATGTTTAGAAAGACGAAAAGTTTGTAATATAATATGAGCTTACAGATTAATGATTGAGCTTTAAATAAGTAGGTAAAGAATACATCAGAACGTTTTCCTTAGTGATTTGTTGATATCACGTTTGTCTCACATTTTTCAAGGCATAGTTTTCACCCGATTTTTGTCTAATATGTTATCTCTATTGCACAGTAATTAAAATATCTTTGAACACAACCTACCCTTGAAGGCAGAGGGGTGTCAATTACTAAGAAATACGGTAAGTGGTTAACATAGGGTGCCGCAGGGAGATGTAGATACCACTGAGTTATAAGTATAGAAAAACAAAAGTAAGTTTTTTTCTTTTCTTCGAAAAAAAAATAGGCTTTCGTGCGAACCTTAATTGATAAGGACCCATGGACATGACTTAATTGCTCCATTTCAAATATATCTTCAAAAATATTTGTTACCTTGACCTTTGTGAGCATGATCACAAACAAAGAAAAAAAACCCGTATTTATGCCTTCTTCTCATTGGTGGGCGCGTTATAAAGGCACACGTCCTGATTAAATTTTTAAGTCGCTTAAAAATGATGTCATGAAAATTGTATGATTGCAAATAAATAAAGATTTTTGATTTTAGTTTTCTAGCCCATTTTTTATATTTGTGTACAATTAATAATTATTATATTATCTAGCGCAAAAGTTAGCCATCGCTATTCAGCGTGGCACTGCTTCTATAGCATTATGGGAACCTTTACGCCGGGAACGATAAGGGGCGGGTTATTTGACTAACTGGTGTTTTTATTTATTTGTATTTATAATTGTGGTGGTTTATATGTATAATACATGCATAATATAGCCGTGCGAAGCCGGGGCGGGTGGCTAGTAACTTTATAATTAAGACAAAATTAAAAGGTTTTATAATAAAAAAGTTAACTTAACTTTAATAATTTATGAAATATTAGTTAATTCAACCATTAAATCTCCTTTTAGACTCCATTGTAATTAATTAAGTTACGCAACAAAGTAGGATGTCTTTAATGGATTTTCTTAATACCGATTCGAGTTGAATCGTTAAATTAATTAACTATTGGTATCCACTTCGTAAAAATATTTTAAGGTACTCAAAATTAGTTTGAAGTTGATGTTTTTCTAATTTCGGTATTTCATAAATGAGTTATTATATTTTCCAGGGCACATATTATATCAAGCTAGCTAAACTCTTTATTTTCTAAGGTTGCCTGGAAGAAATCGCTTTAAGTGATAAGGTCGCCTATTTTTACAATGTTTTAGCTAATAAGCTTTTCTCCTTATGTTTTCTTTAAGCGTTTTTTGTATATTGTACAAATAAAGATTTTCTTCCTATTCTACCCACTAGCTTAGGTTTATAAAACACTAGCAGTGCTTTGCGGTTTCGGAATAAAATTAAAAAAAAAAAAAAAAAAAAAAAAAAAAAAAAAAAAAAAAAAAAAAAAAAAAAAGACATTTCAATCGGTTGAGCCGTATTCGAGTAATCTGTGAACATACATTCAAAAAATTAAACACTACGAATGTTATTGAGACCCTCCTTTTTTTGAAGTCTGTTAAAATTGATTTATTATCCACACAATTTACATAATACTTTTTTTTATCACAGTTGAGTTACTTATAAAGTGGATCTTATTAAACCGCTTTTAGGTTCATAATCCAACGTATTATGCACTGCACGCGTGCGTTTTACATTTACCTTTGCTACAACTAGTGCTATAAAGTTATCCCGATAAGTTAAGAGGAAAGGGTACCGGGGGCTTTTTCCATACAAACTATTACAAACGTAGTCGACTGTTTTCTCCCTGGATAATGACACTAGAGAAAATGTTTTTGGTGCATAAAACTTATAACTGCCATGACCATATTTTATGTTTTTTTTTTAATTTTTAATTTTAATTCCTATAATAATTAGAAAATGAAAAAAACTAAAACATAGCATAGTCATGGCAGTTATAGGTTTAATGGCACAAAAATATTTGAGCTAGTGTCACTATCCAGGGAGGAAACAGTCGACTACGTTTGTATGGAGAGACCGCAGGTACCCTTTCACCTTAAATACGTATTTAAAATGTTATGTAGATGAAACATTCTTAATTTATCTGGGTTATACTGTTTGATGGATAAAAAAAAGGTAGGTACTAACAAAGACTTTTTACTTGCAAAAATGTTTGTCTATAAAGTCGGTTTATGAACGACAATTTTATTAAACAACTAGCTTTTGTCCGCGACTTCGTCCGCGTAGGTAGATGTCGAAAATGGACTAAGGAATCAAGGTGTCCCATACAAACTTTGCCCCCTTTTTCACCCCCTAAGGAGTGGAATTTCGGAAAATCCTTTCTTATCGGATGCCTTCGTCATACAAAGAACACACCCTCCAAGTTTCAGGTCTCTACGATCAGCGGTTTAGGCTGTGCGTTGATCCGTCAGTCAGTCAGGACAAAGGATTTTATATGTATAGATGATTAAAATTGCGTTTTGTTTTTTGAAGTTATACTTCTTTAGGCGCGTTATGAAAAAATGATGAGAGTGAAATTTTACAAAAGCGTCACACAAAATTCTCACGTCACACAAAATTCTCACGTCACACAAAATTCTCACGTCGGACGAGTTTTTTGCCGGACGAGTTTTTTGTCGGACGAGTTTTTTGTCGGACGAGTTTTTTGTCGGACGAGTTTTTTGTCGGACGAGTTTGTCGGACGAGTTTTTTGTCGGACGAGTTTTTTGTCGGACGAGTTTTTTGCCGGACGAGTTTTTTGTCGGACGAGTTTTTTGTCGGACGAGTTTTTTGTCGGACGAGTTTTTTTTTTTTTTTTTTAATAATGCCAAAGAAGTATAACTTCTCACGCGCGTACATAAGTACACGCACCCTTTTTTTTTTTTACTTAAATGTTTTTTTCCGTACCATTTACCGCAATGTACTATTACCGTACCTACGACTAGTTACTGTAAAACGTAGACATAAGTATATATTTCAAATACTAAAACTTTTGTAACTACAGAAGGGACATAAACTTCAACATTGCCCATTAAGATAAAAGGAAACTCGAAACCAAAGTCCTAACAAAAAAGATACACAATAGCATTGACAATATCTTATCAAGAAATTCGCTGATATCCGGATCAGTAACATTCCTTTGGCCAAAGTTTTATAGTAGAGCCAATAAAATTGTTTAAGGACGAACGAAAAGTCGGACAAAACCATAGGTATACGGTCACAGCAGACTGTTGATTTTTTACGACGCAGTTGGCACAATGGTTCGAAATACCTACTTGTCTGAGGTGGGTTCGATTCCCACCTCAGACAAGTATTTATGCATATTTGTCTGTGGTCAGAAGGCCAATTCTCGTAAATAATATTGTTTAAATTACATTTCAATATCATCCCGATTGCATTTCGATTGCAAAAGATACCTTCAAAGTCAGTTTTTTTTTACAAAAAGCTAACTTTGAGGGTATTTTGAGCTACTTTGAGGGTATTATTTGTGATCGAAATGGAATCGAAATGATATTGAAATGCAATTTGGACAATGTTATTTACGAGAATTGGCCTTCTGGTTGTTTCATTACTACATAGTATA
Source organism: Idaea aversata (assembly GCA_907269075.1). Lineage (NCBI taxonomy): Eukaryota > Metazoa > Arthropoda > Insecta > Lepidoptera > Geometridae > Idaea > Idaea aversata. The sequence goes on from OU026103.1 coordinate 7,297,565, forward strand.
AAAAAAAGTCGCTTTTTCTGTCCCTATTTCCCTTTGACTGCTTAAATCTTTAAAACTACGCAACGGATTTTGATTTTGTAATATTTATTTATTTTACTGGCCAATATGTTCGAAGACTGTTCGTATTTGAAAGGAGACGTGTACCTAATCGTTGTTTTACTTATTTATTTACACTGTGTAAATATTTTGATGGATACCGTGGCGCGTCAATGCGTTTGATAAATTCGGTAAAAAAGAAAAAGCTTTATTAAAACAGGAATATGGAAGAAGGAATATGCATGAAAGATTACGAAATCTTAATCATCAAGACTTGCTAAGCCAACACTCGAAAAAAAAAGGTCGACGAGTTATTGCCCGATAGAAGTCAGTAATCTGTTTTTATCCTAGAACGGACGAAAACTCGGACAAAACCATTTACCGGATTGCCTTTGTACGGATATTTGATACGTCCGTGTTTGTTAAATGTAGAATGGTAGACATTATTTGATCTATTTTCGAAATAAGGTCTTTGTGGTCAATTGATCATTTTGCCATTACTTTTGTGGTTTTTTTACTAAGGGTTTTTATTTCGTGATTAAATGAAGATGGTTTGGATACAGAAACTTTTTTTTTATACTAATAAACTAACGTAACTTCCGGAATCTATACTTATCACTACATAGTCACTACATTGTATAAAATAAAGTCACTTTTCGCCGTCACTATGTCCCTATTTCCCTTTGTATGCTTGGATCTTTAAAACTACGCAACGGATTTTGATGCGGTTTTTAATAGATAGAGTAATTAACGAGGAAGGTTTTTAGATAATAATACATGCATAATACAGCCGTGCGAAGCCGGGGCGGGTCGCTAGTCATATTATAAAGCTGAAGAGTTTGTTTAAACGCGCTAATCTCAGGAACTACTGGTTCGAAATGAAAAGTTATTATTGTGTTGGATAGTCCATTTATCGAGGAAGGCTATAGGCTACTTTTTAGTTTTGATATTCCCACGAGATCGGGACTTACGCGGGTGAAACCGCGGAGCGCTGTTAGTATTGTTATAAACGGTATAATAAAAACAAACACACATATCCAAAGACAGGCGCTAAAAACAAAACCCTTTCCTAACCTAAACTTTGTTATTCCCAATGAATCAATACCAAATTTCATTAAAATCGGTCCAGTAGTTTCGAAGCCAATTCAATGCAAACAAAAAACCAAATCTTTCTTCTCTTGGTAAGATTAATTAATAAATATAGATTTGTACTTAAGGGGAACTAAAACCCTCTTATTACTAAAAAACTGCAAAACCATAGTTTAAACCTGTACTAAAAGATCTAGGTTTTTGTGTTAGTTTTGGTTTAAAATTGATTCTTATTACAAAAAGTAAATAGACCAAGGACCAGAAGATCCCTGGTTCTAGTCGCAACCATAGACAATAGATAGCAAACTCGAAACAAACCATTCTTTTGTTCGTTCAGCGTTCGAAACACCGTTCCTTTTCACAAAATGGTTGTTAAGTGAGTAAATATTAAAAACTTATTTAAGAAATCGAATACTAAAGTGATAAAAATATAAATTGTGTGTTCAATTATTGTGAAATAGTGTGACTTGTATTTGTTATTCTATGTTCGCGATTACGTTGTTGTATTTAAATACATCAATTTATGTAGCGTATATCGGAACGCGGCTCGAGTTAAGCCTTTAAGCCTTTTGCCTGCCCCATTAGAAGTATAAAAAAAAATATTACCTAAAAAATAGTAAACATGAAAATAACCTAAATTTCTCAAAAACATAAGAAAACGTAGTGATTATATCCTCTATGAACATAAGTACGTACTAAAAATATTTACTTATTTATGTTTTTAGTAGGTTTAGGTAATATGTTGTTAAAATCTGTGAAAATTTCAACTCTCTAGCTATCACGGTTCTTGAGATAGAGCTTGGTGACGGACAGAAGACGGACGGATAGCGAAGTCTTAGTAAGAGGGCCCCGTTTTTACCCTTTGGGTATGGTACCCTAAAAAGGAGCGAGAATTGGAGTAACGAGGAAAAGGTGAACGTCAGAATTTAATTTTTTGAGGTTATAAACTTCGGTCTAAGTATACTTAAACTAGGGTGCTCGCTAGTTTAACTTTGACAGGACAGACAAACCTGGTTTTAGCGGTAAACTTCTTTTTGTAATAACGTTTATCTAAGTCCATGGTTTTAATCTCACTAAAACGTAGTTTAATTTTTAGACTTCGTTTTGGAATAAGGGGGAAAGAGTCTAAGTAAAACGAAATTCAAGATTGGATTAAAAAAACCGACAACATTCGCTTGATTACTATTAAACCAATACAGCATGTTACAAAAACTGGTACCATTAACGAATGAAATCGAGGGTTATCACTCACTGGTTATGTAGATTAAAACCCCTCGGGGTTCCGTCACATTTTGTCGCCCGACGCTAATTCTCAGACTGATTAAAGGGACGAATAAATTGTGTGTTTGTTGTATTTTTTCAGAGTTAATTTTTTTCGCTGAAATTATTAAGGCGTTTCGCGTTGTTCGCGAACTTTGAATTTTATTTTTGCACCAAATTTTTTAGGTCGATTTTTTAATGTTTTCGTAAGGGAGTTGGTGTGATTGAGTTATAAAGGCGAGAAATTATTTAAATTGAGTTAGAGCTTGTGTAGTAAATAGGATTACGTTTTATTTAAATTAGGATGGCGTTGGAGTAAAGCTTCCATTTAATAATATATAACGCTGGTGTTTCCTTTGATGATAATTATATTTGCGAGTTAGTAACTATCTCTATTTGAAACGAAATCAAGCGTAAAAACCACAGTAACCTAACACAAAAACCAGCATTTTGAAAATCTACTACAATCGTATGCCAAGTACGGCACAATCAATCATTCACGTTCATCAATCAAAAACATTCAACAAGTAAAAACAAAACGTTATCAGGGCCAGCCCTAAAAGTCGCACAATGGGGCAACACCCTGTGTAAGAACGTATGCGTGTGTGAGGTATTATACATCATTGTGTGCGTGAACCATGTCGGTACGTTTGCATGTGCGTGCTGGCAGATGTGCTATGGCAGCTGGTGGTTCCCCCAAACGGCACGCGCTTTGCTTTCACGTAATTACGCATTATTATTAACAACTTTTTTAACTTATAAATATAAAACGATTGTTATTTTGTTTCGATGCAGTTGCTATGCAGACGCCATTGTTGCCGGTTCTACTAGTTATAGGATTGCGATATCGAAATAATAATATAATAATAAAAAATACCATAGACGAGCTGCTGAACATAGAAGCTCGTCATCTTCTTCTGTATAATTAGTCAGAAACAGTCACTGCGGCCGAAATTGGTCAAGGAGACATCATCATAATATTTTAAAAGGGGTTTTCCTGTTTATTTATTTTAATTAGAAATTGTTATTTATAAAAATAAACAAAAATAAATAAATTTACTACCATAAAGTTCAAATAATAACATTTACAAGTATTCAAAATAATGTACAATTTTTGTACAAAAAACAGTAAATTAATGTAAAAATCGGGGCAACCTTATTATTATGAGAATAGCAGAGTACGTAATCTAATATTATCTGTCTACAAACAGTAGCCATTTCAGCAAGTGTTTTTCACGGTACATTAGCTCAGTATAGCAAGAAATAGCAATAGCATTCATAAGCCCGTATCAATGGTGACCCTTTTCTTACCATCTCGCAACCGGGTGAACACCTACACAAGTTTAGAGTCGACGCTTACTATGGCCAACCCAAAAGAACTTTAACGTATTTAACGTAAACGTAAATAGAGGGTACTTTTTTATTTCTTGTGAATACAAAATTTATATTTCAAATAATTATAAACCTAATTTAAATAGATTAGGTTAACGCAAAAATTCATATTCAACGCAAAATCTTTTTATTTTTAAATTTAGCTTAGTTCGATTCGTGCATAATTGCATATAGCCCAGTGTCAAGTTTTGCGTAAATCTTTGTTCAAGTTTTTGGAATTTCTTCCAGTTTTCATTCACCTTTTACTTGTTTTGCTAAAACTAGTGATAAAAATTAACGAAACCTCGCTGTCAATTTTTTGCGTCAACGAGACAAAGCCGTTATACGTTAAGTGTGATATTACAGAATTTGATAATTAAACTTTTGTTTAATAGTTAAAATGTTCCTTCTATTCCACTGTGAACAATTTAAACATCTTTTCCCACCCTCCAGTCAGATCGTAGTATCGTACTTAAAGCAAAACGCACTCCCTACACACATAAATTTAGTAAATGTGTACATTTTATCATTCGTATACACTCACTCTTATAGTTGTATCCCGCTCTGAAATTAACGTCCGTAAGTCCCTCAGTCTATTCTCGCGAACAACGGTTGAAAAATTGCCTTCATTTATAGTTAGTGTACAAGGTACAATCACCGACAAAAGTGAGTGCACAACTTATAAAAACTGAACCGATCTGTACATTAGCTTATTGAAAACGCGAGATTATGATTATCATGTTCATAGTTTTGAGGTTTTGTTTTTATGTACTTAATTTTGTCAGTGACTGTACAAGTTTTATGTATCAGAGTAGAAATGTATACAATATTAGTGTAAGTGCGTAAACATGTTGGCCATATATCAAACATATTGTTAGTTATACGCTTCATGGAAGTTACATTGTTTCTACATTTTCATACAAGTATATTATAATGCTTACCTTTGTGTGGATTTTTTACTAATGTTATTATTATAACATTATTTTATGAGAACACTGCGCCCCGCGGTTTCACCCGCGTAAGTCCCGATCCCGCGGGAATATCGGGATCATGACGACCTAGTTGGCACAATGGTCACCATGCCGGACCGCCAAACACAGGGTTGCGGGTTCGATTTCCGCCTCAGACAAGTATTTATGCTTAGATATTTGTCTATGGCCTGGTTGTTTAACTGTATATTTACAAAAGAAAAGTATGTAAATAGTGTATCCGATGTCAAGCACCCATAACACAAGTGTAGTTACTTAGCTTGGAGCTAGATGGCGATGTGTGAAATGTCCTGCAAAATCGGTCCAATCGTTTGAACGTGAAAAGCGAACAAAAAAGAAACTTTCGGGTTTATAATATTAAGTAAGGATAACACTTGCTCATTAGTATAAGTACATTAAGACTTTTGTACATTTTGACTATGTTACTCATTGACATCTTGACCTCAAAACATTTTATATCGGTCAAAACATTTTATCCCGGTTTTAATCATAATCAGAGTATCGGTCTTAATCATAATCGGATTAAACCCACAGAGAACAAAAAATAGATCCATTGATGATCCATTGTTCCAATTTCAACGTTAAACGAAAGATAAATCGAATACAACATAAATCAAAAACGATTCAGTGATTGCGAATGTTAATAGCGACGTACAAACATACAAAATAATTTCAAAACTTTAATACGAACCGAAGAAAAACATCGAGTTTTGAGTAAAAGCTACGGAGTTTATATGTGTTTTACTAGTAAAATCGCGTCTTCATCTAGCTAGATGAACATAGATGAAGGCTTTTTTTATTTATTTTTTATTTTGTCGTTTTTAGTGTAGGTACCAATAACCTATACTTATGAGTTATGGAGTCTCAAAATATAAACTGATCTTCCACTGTTGATGTGCAATTTGGTGAATCATTTCGAAGATCGTCACTCTTTTTTTATAGGACCACCCTAAAGGTTTACCCGTTCCAACAAAAAAAAGAATCATCATAATCGGTTCATACACATGGAAGTTATGACTATAACTTTTACATTTCTATTGGGTAATTTTTTACAAAATGAACTAATAAAGTTAAGTTCTCGGACAAGTAGGTACGCCATATTCACCTTAAGCGAATGGGTTAATTGCCGTATGATACACCTTTTGTTTGTTTACGACTGCCAATTTTAATAGTATAGGTCTAAAAGCACCTAAAAGTAGAAAAGTACTGTTAAGGAAATAAGTGAAATACCGAAATTAAAAGCCGTTCACGGAGCAAAATTTAAAAATTACATCTTTCAGTGCTATTTGGGTAAAATGTCAATGTCATCAATCCATCAGTAAGTCTATAAGGATATTTCGTCTGTTGAAAATCACCTTCCTGAAGTAGGTCTTAGTAAACAGAAGATTTAAGAGTTAGGAATGTTAAACAGGCTTGAGCATTTATGGAGAGTGATGGAATCGATCAGACTCGATTCAAGAAGAGTCGAAGAATAATGATGATGTACAGGAGACGAATGAGAAGATTTTTGAAAATCGATTGAAAATTAATCGAATCGAGAATAAGAAGGCGCTTCATTATCTTTTGATATAATTGACAGCAGATTAACTATGTACAGTATGCGTCATAAGTCGACTAATACTATAAACAAGTAATGGATGTGCGACCTTCTTCTAAAAAACGTTACACACAAACATAAATAATTGAATTAAAAGTACTCAGTGTGATTATTATTTTCAACATGTTAGCTATGTCTTTAGTTGGCCGAGTAGTATAAGGCGCCACCCGCTATACCAACCAACGTGGGTTCCGATCCACAGGTTACGTTGTTATAATGTTCAATAAATAGTACTGCACAGGATTGTAAACGTCATGGTAGGCAGAGAATTTTGACCGTTGATTGTACGACGTGGAGTATTTTGAGACCTGTTTTTAATAGAAAAAAAAACCCGGATCAAACTATTTCTATAGTTATAATTGAACGCGTGCACGCAAGCTAAATTGGTTTGTTTCGAACTATGACATATCACGACAAAAGTTTGAACAATCATCAATCCAGCCGTCTATATTTGTTCCTAGCATTTTAAGTAAACAATCCATTATCACCTGAAACTCGTTAATAACTTTCAGTGGCGATAACACACGATGAATTCGTGTACCGATGTGTAAACAAGGTATGGCATTAGAGTGTACTACGACGCGCCCTAATGATCACGTTACAATCGATAATTGAGTAAGGGGACCGACCCCATGTTTTTATCGATAAAGTGAAAAGCCCCACCCTAAAACCCACGGTCTACTACTGTTATTGAAAAGAATTGCATTTGTGATTTCGAAATTCAAACGATTCAACTGGACGATTGGTTAAAAAATGTAACTTGGCGATTGGCTAAAAAATTGAACTTGACTATTGGTTAAAAAATTGAACTTGACGATTAGTTAAATAAATTTAACTTGATGATTGGTTAAAAAAATTGACAGAATCTACCTACACCAAAAAACATGTTTCATGAATCAGTGACGATTGGTTAAAAAAATTGACAGAATCTACCTACACTGAAAAAACAGGCTTCATAAGGCATGAAATAATCTTCTCCATATAGACGCTGAAGAATGATTTCTGGTTTTTAGTATTTGATCGAAGGTTTTAAGTTAATGATCTTGAAAATAATAAACAATATTCTTAATTTTAAACCAAGAAATTATTTTATAGCGTCTACAGGGATTATTTCTTGCTTCAAGAAACCTTTATTTTTCTGTGTACAGCATCACTTCATTCATTCAGTAAATAAAGAACATAGGTCGTTCAAGCTTCGACCTGATTAAAGTTTATAGAGATCAATTACTTTAAAACACCAGACCCAGCACTATTTAAAGACAGTGTAGTCTCATCTCTCAGGACCAAGTAAAGATGGCGAAGTCTAGAACAGATCACAAGAACAAAATGGATTGAACGAGATGAATTTGTTACAAAGTTGGTAGACTGCATGCATAAGCTCGAGTTTTTGCTAATAAATAATTCATGACTAACGTAGCTTTAAGCTTGTATTCCTACTGATTTTACTGAAAGTTTTCGTGGTATCAAAATATGGAGTTAAGTTTTCGAATTAATGTGCCTTCGGATAGTCGAATAAATAATTTGTAAGGTCAAAGTTTGTTGGTGGAAAACAAATTAAGATTTCATAAATTATTATTTATAACCTGCGTTATTACGTAATTCTAACTTAAATTAATAAATGGATTGTAAATAAGCACCTTTAAAACTTATAAGTATTATTGATATTCTGTTTTTTTTTTACAAATTATTATAAGTCAGCGTTTGACTTCTATCACACCCCGCCCGGTAGGTGACGATGCGGCCTAAGATGTAGCACGCTTTCCTAGAAGATACCTGTTCACTTGCGACTTAAAGCCCCAAAGTTATACACGCCAGGAAAGACAGATGAGAATGAACATTTACTTTACCTAAATTTTATCGCGATATTCCCACGAGATCCGGACTGATGTGCGCGGTCAAAACGTTGCAATTTTAAATAGTTACCTATCGTACTAATATTATAAATGTGAAAGTTTGTGTGTGTGTGTGTGTATGTTTGTTACTCCTTCACGCTAAAACTAAAAACTCAAAAAACTCAGTATCTAGATAGCTGGAGACGGGCCTTATTCTGCTATTTGGCCAAACATTGTCATTATATCGAGACTCTATTGATATTATATCGAGATTGTGACTTTATTTGGTATTCTGCTAAAGTTTTAATAACATCGCAATATAATCACTATGGAGTCTCAATGGTATGGTAATATTTACCTTGCAGGTGTTGCCTAGCAACATGGTATATGTTGCTAAGCAATATACCGTTTTGACAACTATCGAGATTCCATTAAGCCACGATTGTAGAGCAGAACACAAAAGTGAGTCAGTGGTGTCTCAGTGGTGTCTCGATAGAATAGTCAACGTTAGGAGAATACGAATTTGACATGTAATGTCATATTTTTGACATTAAATTTCTATTACGATTATATCGACACACTATTGAAATACAATTGTGTTAGCAGACTTAGGCCCCTGGATTAACACATAGGCTACTTTTTATCCCGATATTCCCACGGGATCGGGAGTTACGCGGGTGAAACCGCGGGGCGCAGGTAGTTATAAATATAATAAACTACAAAAATAAAATAATTTATTTATTAGGTTTACATTTGTGATAATAAATTCAACTTTTATAAAACACGTTTAAAACACACGAACCGAAATATGAAGTGTTCACACGAAAACGTTGGACATTGCGGGTTTCATGCAAAAATTACAATAAATTAACTAAAAATGCTGAAATCCTTTTCAGTGGCCGCTTTCCTTTAACTTTCATATGCGAACTGAACATGATTAAACATAAAACTAAACTACATACATTTAGGGTTGTCAATTGTTAAAAATTTACAAAACGGAAAAAACTACATTTTAGAAAATAAAATACTAAGGAAATGGATATCTATCTTTTTTGGGAAAAAGGTTTGATAGACTGAAACGCGAGCGAGATTTTTTCTTATTTTTCATATAGGTTACGTGAAAAATAATGAAATTCACACAGAATGACGGATTTCACGCCTACCCGGAGATTTACAGAAACTTAAGGTGAAAGGGTACCTGCGCTCTCTCCATACAAACGTAGTCGACTGTTTCCTCCCTGGATAATGACACTAGCACAAATATTTTTGTGCCACAAAATCTATAACTGCCATGACTATGCCCCTATGTTTTGATTTTTTTCATTTTCTAATTATCATAGAAATTAAAATTAAAAAAATTAAAATATTTAAAAAATCAAAAAATAGGGGCATGGTCATGGCAATTATAAGTTTTATGCACCAAAAATATTTGCTCTAGTGTCATTATCCAGGGAGAAAACAGTCGACTACGTTTGTAATAGTTTGTATGGAAAGAGCCTACGGTACCCTTTCCTCTTAACCCGTAGTCCGGAGAAGCACCTCTAAACCAAGAGTCTGGAGTTCGAAGTTTAATCCGGAAGGTTGGTAGCCCTGTTTATAGAGGAAATTTCGTTTTGCATGTTGGCAATGCACGTTCCCATTTTTTATATTACGTGTTTTAAGAATTGTTAAGAATTTTAAAAAGCATTTTCAGATAGGTATCTCGAGTATTTTGCAGTAAAATATGTTTTGGCGTGTGTTTATTGTTAAATTATTCGTAAGCTACATTCATTAACGTTAATGTTTGTTTTATTAAGTTGACTGTATTTGTAATGAGGATTTTAATTAAGTACAATTAACTCTTATTATAATACAAATGCTGTATTTTAGAATGAACTTAACTATGAAAAAAAAAATCTTGATAACACGTTTTAGAACTCGTCACGATTCTAACAACTTCGAATGTATAACTTAAAACAATCGCCAACCCTTAAAATAGACTCATGTCGCATTGATATATTTTAAATGAATAATTAGTTTGGTTCAATCGAACTACTGGGAAAAAGGCAATTATAATATATAGTTACAGTATCTCAAAGTTTTTCTATCCGAAGCTCGATAATTCAAACGAATGAGCTTAATGAACGAATGAATGACTGAACAATTTCTAACGACACAGGATGCAATTTGCTTCAGTTATAATTTTCTGCTTAGTCATCCATCAAGCTCGGCGTCTGGATAAGCTGACTCAATTTACTTTTTTATTTTTTAAATTAATCATGGCAAGTAGTTTTTTATAGGTTCACTATAAAATCAATTTTCATTACTCATACTCCGAAAGTAGGTCTAAAGATGCGTGAAGAGCGTGTAGAAAATAAAATTTCCAGCCCTAGGGAAAATCGCTTTCACTGACAGCTGTCATGTCAAATTATGGCTTCGCACGACTCGTGCAATGTGCATATAGCCAGTATCAGTATCATTATACATTAGGAACTTCATAACCTATCCTCCTTGCTTTAAGTAACACCAAAGAATAACACTACATGTATACAACCTCTTTGGTCCCAACCTTGTAAGAGGATCAGGTAGTATGAAGTCTCTCATTCACTCTCGTTCTTATGAAGAATTTTATGTATTATTCGTAATGAAAAGCACAGTGTTTACCTTGGGTGAAAGACTCATTAAGTCCCTCGAACTATTAGCGCCCTCGCTACGCTCGGGCGCCAAACTTCGTCTCGGGACTTTTAATGAGTGACTTTCACACCTAAGGTAACAATGTACTATTCCGAGAGATGTATAAAGGAACAAAGTTTAGATATGAAAATATCATAGACGTTAAAGGAGTGCGACCATATATAGTGCGACAAAGAACGGTCTCCAATGCCAGGCTATAGGTAGTACAACTACGGGATAAAGTTTAAAACAACGACATCTATGTTTTGTGCACGAAACAATGCTGTTTAAATTTGGAACCTTATTAAGGTGCATAGCTTAGATTGGTTCTCTAAAATATTTCGAGCAGATGTTCAACCATTATTTTCAACAGATTTCAAGGGCTCTATTCGGATTAAAGTGATCTCTATCACGAACACAATTGGGGACGAAATTTTATTATTATTTTTCTACTAAATGTAGAGTGCAATTCACCAAATGTCCATTTACACCCTAACAACCCTCTGAAATGTCCACGTGTCACACAGGGTACAAATCCGGAGATTGTGAGGGGTGCCGAAACCAATTTGCTTTTGTATTCTATAAGCCTCGCTTTCAGTACGGCCCTCTCGCTCATACCAATCTAACATAAAAGAGGTGAGAGCGGGACAACAAACAAAGAAGGGTCGAGGGTTGCAGTAATAAAGATGTGTTGCGTGATCAAAAAATGATTCCTGTATGTAGTGTGATAAATTTTGTGTCCGTGTTTTATTGATTTAGGCGCTGCCTTTAGGCTTTCGATTGTGAAGAAAATTACCCATAATGCAATTTTGTCCGGAAATGAACAAAGATATCTAAAATACTTAATTGCAGTTACTTTTTTACTCTATGTTCAAACGAAATAATTAGGCTATGATATAATATAAACAAATTTATAAAAGTCTAATTGACGATACTTTAAAAGGACAAGACTGGATGACGAGCCCTCAATTATCAAATGTCAAATGCATAAAAATTTGTTAGGTACGTTAATAACTTATACGTCTTTAGTCGTATCGAGTTAAGTCTAAGTCAGCTTATTTTAATAAGAAATCAAAGATTGCTTGGTTCCTGACTAGAATTTTAACAGCAAAAACAGCAAAATCAATAATTTGAAATATGCTATGAACCATACCTCCTATTAAATTTTTATTTTTCAGTGGGAATTAGATCAAAATAAATCAGATAATTTCTGTACTTTCGATGTCGACCAATTTACTGTACACGAGTCTTTAAATAAACAATTCATGGAAAAAAACCAACCAACCAAAAAGGAAACCGTTCAAAAACATATCCGCCAAACAATAATAAAACAGCATCAGGGATCTATTGATTTCGTTCAGAAAAGAACTGTATTCATAGACGGGATCTCATGCCCGTAGTAAATAGAGTTTAATCAAGGTCTGGTCACGTGCGGGAGGGTTTCACGGGGATCAACGGTATATTTAGCCCTATTGTTATACTCAGAACTGCTTAGTTATGACCAGATACCGTATTGGTCGGTTTCCTTTATTATTTTCGAACGAAATGTTTGTAACAAAATGGTTGCGAGTGTCGGGAATTCCAAATTTAAGTTAAGACTTGCTTAAGTTACTTATTTCTTAAGTAACTTAAGTTTTGGAGGCGGGATGATATTCTTCTTCAATATCAAGTTTCATTTAAGTAAGTATGATTACTTACGCCTTGATATTTCACTTACTATCAATTACTTTTTTTTTTTTTTGGAAAAATCGAAATGTTTCTATATTTTTTATGCTTACCTACATCAACATCAATTTGTCAATTTGTTGAGGTTTTTTTTAATGTCCAAAAAATGATGAAAGTTCACGAAAAAAACTAAATTCATTCAAGCCTTCTGACGCGGTAACCCAAAACCATTATTAAATGAAAAATGAATACCTACCAAGCAGACTTTAATAAATGATACGAAATTCAAAAGAGGCACTCAATTAAAACAGTAAATAATTACGCTTCTACAGATATGAACCATTCTTTTGGAAAAACTCCATTCATCCCGGCCGTGTTTATCTTAAAAGAGAAAATTTAAAAACAAAATTCTCTTTTATCCGTAAATAAAGAAGTAAACGATTTGTACCGTGAATAGAAAAGTGTATTCTGCACGAGTAGGATCATAAGGATTATAAATATAAGGGGGGAAAATACACTTAAGACATCAAATTGACCGATAGTTTATAAACAATGAAACAGCTAATCGATTTCCTTATTAAATTATTTCATAACCACAACCTATACCAAACAGCTTAAGCAGTCAATCACCATTCAAAGGTGGCCTGGAAGAAGTCACTTTTAGCGATAAAGCCGCCTTTTAGTGCAACTTTTACTTTTAGCTTTCTGTGTTTTTCTTGTTTCATTTTTTGTTTTGTGTTCCAGACTTTGAAAATTACTTAAACTTTTAGTAACTAACGGTAATTTTCCGAACTTTAAAGACTTTTTTGGTTTTTATGCTTTTTCTTATGTAGGTCTTGAAAACTATAAGTATTTAAGAAATATTACTAGGTTTTTTGTATTTACTAAGTTACTGCGGGTAATAAGGGCCAAAATAACAAGAAAATGAACAAATGTTTTTCAAATTGACAATTAAGAAAATATTTATCTAATGACCCGTTTTTAAGTAGTTTTCCCTATTTTAGTTTATGATAATATACGAAATATTTATATGTAACTACACTATTATAACGCGTTTAGCAAATCGATTGCGTACCAACATTTATTGTTTGATTTTAATGAGAGTGTTGGTGAGCTGTGTCAGCCGACAGTTTGTTTTCAGTCCGCGTCCACCCTTATGCTTACTCGACGGGTTGGAGATAAGACGTTTATGAGTGTCATATAAGATTACATGGGTTGTGCCTACTGTGAAAGAAGTTACGGGATTCGAAAATTGGTTAAACTTCTTTGGAACGTCACAATTTATATGGGATAAGCTGCGCCTCGCGATTTCACCCCAGTTAGTCCTGATATTATTTATTTTTTCTATATTTTCTCACCATTTAAACTCTCCCTGGAAGTCAAACAAATATTTCAAAACCAAAATTAGACAAATCGGTCTAGCTGGATTCAAGTTATGGCGTGACAAAGGAAAATAGATAGATATAGTTATTACGTAAGCCTTCTTTCGTTCAGTTGCCTCCGTTTACCTCGTTAAATACAAAAAAATCTATCATTTCTTTTATGTAAACAATCAAAAACATAAAAGGGCACAATTTCCGCCAACTGTCTTCACAAAGACCAAAGGATTTTCGGAATCTATTACGCTCTACTTGTCTTTAATAAATCCAATATTTGCACAAGGACCAGCGATATAATGAGAATCTCAATTTCAGATTTTCATTTTGTAAGCGAAAATCGTTAAGAGCAATACTATAACTCCACAGAATACAAACTTTCTTTCAGCTGATTGGTTGTATGAAGCTCCCGATACAAAAAACTGGCCAAGTGCGAGTCGGCCTCGCGCACGAAGGGTTTTTTACCATGTTGTATGAGAGCCCCATTTAAAAAAGTCTGTTGTTTTCGTACGTTGTTGTATTGTGAAAATTTTAACTGTCTAGTTATCACGATTCATGAGATACACAGCCTGGTGACAGCCAGACAGGTAGACAGCTTATCGGCAGATATAAAGTCTGCAGTATGCGGGAACCCTTAGATTAATTTCAAATATCAGCTTTGTATGTTATAAGTAGACGAAGGGTGTATGAGGTTCGAGGCGATTAATTTGGAAATAATACCCGCAATGGATACATATTTTATTAATCAGAGCCGTGATGTTAATTCCCGCAATACTAGGTTAAGCTCAGTTTGGAAAGCAAAGATCAACTGATTCTTACAAAAGCTTAATGAATTTGGGAACAATTTTACTTAGAGCTGTACGTCTAAGTAGATTCCGATCCCGTGCGAATTTAAGTAAGCGCTCATCTACATTTTTTAGAATTCTCTCTGCCTGACCTTATCCTAATTTATTTGGGGTATGTGTGCGTATATAATTAGTGCCTGTCTTCTTCTTCCATTCACTTCTATTAGTCGTCATCTCATCGTTCACACCCATTTCTCTCATTAACCGACTTCAAAAAAGGAGGTTTTCCATTCGTCGCGTGTTTTTTTATTTATTTTATGTATGTTGGCCGATTACTCGAAAACGCATGGACCGATTTGGAAAAAAAATATATTTTGTCTCACGCTGTTCATCTATCTTTTTTAGGTCGTTGTCTTCCTCACAATCCTTCAAAGTTCATTCTGATCACTCTTCTAGGCACATGTGTCTCCTCTCTCCTCATCACATGTCCATATCAACTCAAACGGATCCTTTTTACTTTTTCAGTAACTTGTTCAGTGCATTTTAAGGACTGATATTATTTTAGTATTAGCACAAAGTTACATGTTTTTAGACTCAGCAGTTTAAGTTATGGGTTGTCTGCCAGCCGTACCGAAAATTTCATTAAGTAAACATCGAATTCAAAGTATTTAAAACTAATTAACTGAAATTTCTTTTTAAAACATAACAATTAGGAATTTGTACGGGTTCAAGAATCTGTTAAGTTAGTAAAGAATTCAAATAAACAAACTTGATTAACAGTAATCGAATGCCGCGCAAACACCTTTTCTGAAGTTTAGCGTTCATAATTTTATAATTTTACTTGATTGGAATGTTGTTGCAGTTTCGAATAGTTCCAGGAAACTGGAGAGAAAATGAAGTAAATAACAGTCTTAATTACAGTTTAAACGACTTTGTTATTCTTTGTTTTAAATACCTTGCTTTAGTAAAACTTTGACGGCGGAGGAAAATCGGCGTACTTACCTGTAAAAAGAAAAATACAATTGTTAATATTAAAGGTAGATTAAGTTTATAAAGAGGGAAAAATTTGTGTACATGAGATTTAACATACTTATACAAAATGTCTTGCAAAACCCACATGCCATAGAACAACTTACTACCACGGTTTAAGTTATTGGTTATTTTCAACAATTCTCTTGCTTTGTAGCGGTACATATCAATGAGGTTTTATCTACCCTAAGTATTTTGTTGGCTGTACATATTATCGGAAAAACAAAAGCAATAGAAAGAAGGAAAATAATAATTAATAAAAAAACGATATTCCCGGAACCAATAAAACAGTAAGACAAATAGAAAATTAATAAAATACTCCTAAACTCAAATGAAAATTTATTTACGGGGAAAAATTAATTAGTTTCCCAAGAATTTCTAATTACGAGTCGGTATGCATGTATAATCGATTATAGGAATTTAAGCCTCATAATATTAAGCGTCATACGAATAAAGGCAAAAGATGAAAAGGTTTTTCTTTGAAATTGTTATAAAAGTAAACGAGTGACTTTGGCGAGATGCCAATTCGTTTTTGCACTTAAAAGAAAAGGTGAAAGGAGTGAATACAAGTATGTATTCGTCCTATTGCGTCGGTGAAAAGGCTTTTCCGTTCGTTTTGCTCACACTGTACGTACACTAATGGTATAGAATGATAGATTTCCAATCGACGTTCGGCTTAGAGGAGATAGAATAGAACTGACTCAAACACAAATTGCTAGTTCAATTTTGGTTGATATTTCGACGTTTTGAATTAGATTTCAAGCTCCCAGTCTAAATAGAATCCATAGTACGTATCAAGAAGATTTGTAATTCTAATGAATATTCCACCACGTTGTACTCTCTGTGATATTGAATTCACTAAATCCTTAAATAATAATGTGGCTGATATCACAAAGGGTGTGTCTGCGAAAAAAACTCGCGCTCTCAAGGGAGGCAGGTATTATAATATATCAAACAGCACGTAGGGTGTAAATGATATTATAAGACGCTTATACAGAAGGCGTCCATAATTTTAAATTTACAACCTTAGGAGAACAGAACCGAACTTCGAAGGCAAAATCGACTTCTTTAAATGGAAAAGTTCCTCCAGCTCCAACGAATACATTTTTCAATTTCATATAAAAAAACAAATAGCAATTTAGTTAAAAAACTTTTCGAAAACAACTGCACCAATCTTCAGTTTGCAGAACTATAAGCTGTCTAGATTCTTTACCGAGTCGGTTTCCTCGGACCAATTCCACTTACAAAATATTAGATTTTCTCGGTACATCTGACCCCTTCCATTTTAGCAAACAATCGAACACGTCAATAGGAAATAAGAAGGAAAGTACGAGGTTTACGTAAGCATTCCTAACTTTAGTAGAAATATACAAGGGAAATACGATACAGGAGATAAATAGTAGAACCTTGGGGTTTACGATTCTAGGTCAGTAAATATACTATTTGCTCTGGATTTCAAGGGATTGGATATAACTTTTAACAAGGATGCCAGATCGAATATTCAATGTCGTACCTTTTTGCTAATATTTCCTTTTATTGTACAAAAATATTCAATAAAATGTTGCTTTTTATTTGGTTATTCTTCGTGAAATAACTGATACTTCGGAAGCTTTAGTGAATTAACAATTACTGAAAAATTAAAACTTTAAAATATGCACTTGGTACCCTCAGTCCTTTGCTTATTATACCAGATTTTTACATTTCAAATATATCTTTTTTCCGCGAGAATGTGGCAATCAGACTTCAATGTATTTCTTTTTATGGTTAGTTATGAAATGATGAGGCAATTTAGTACCAGTTAGATAATAAATGTTGTTTAGAATTACTGTAATATTTTCTTTATTCTCGTTAAAATTAACTATTTAAATAAATACTGAAAATTGAAACGAACTTTCATGATAGTAGGGACACCTGTTGCAGTCTAAAACATAACCTAGATAGTGTCTTTGAGTCTGAATTTTATCTAGCAGAACAAATTATACCTATTGGTAACATTTAAAGAATATTATGATTTTTTGAATTTTAATAAGTAATGTTGTGTTCAGACCACCTTTATGTTTTACGTTCAATCAAAGCTAAAACAATCGGATATTGAAACGTATCTCTCGATGATGTCTGTCATAAAAATGGCGAACGCAGAAACAATGTTACAAATCTTCAAAGAAAAAAATATATTTTAATCTAAGTACTTCATAAAGTCGAGAAAGAGTTACATGAAACGGGTATAACTCGATTTAAATTCTCCGTACGTTTTTTATTAGATTTCGATACCTATCGGAGGACGCACCTGCGTTCGGTCTTAAGGTGAGTGAAGGATAAAATACTCCAAGATTGAAAGGAATTTACTTAAAAAAGAAAAAAGGTATTGCTTTGGCTATATTTGCGTAGGGTGGCAATGGAAACGTTTTGCTTGATAAGACTCATTTTATACCTAGCTAGGTAACTTTACAGGTACTGTGTTTGCTTGACTTTTAATTTATTTCGAAGGTTTTCACTCGAGCGAGGTATTTGTTCCGTTCCTGGTTTTTTTGGGAACAATTCCTGCAGCTCCTGGGGTTTAGATCCATATAATTCGTTCGGAATCAGGCTATAATTAAACCTGCTCTCATATAAGATTATGAAATGATGACATCGCACGACTTTTGCATACTGCCAATGTTAAATTTTTTGCGAAGTCGATGTGATTAACCAGTTATGTAAATACTTAGATAATATATTTTAAGTAAATTTGGTTTAACCTTTTTTTTTGTAACCGAGTTATCGTATCCAATAATTCGTATTAATGTACTTTTACCGTGACATAGGCTGATAATGGCCGATTAAATGTATATTTTCCGGCATTTCTCTTTTTTGGATCGGTTTAAGCACGCAACCTTTTGTACGAGTTTTGTTTTTTAATTAAGTGGGTAGAAAAAAAATCATTATAACCTATTCTTATCTACTTGGAGAATAACGATACTTGCGAAGAAAAAAGATAAGAATCAAATCTTCCATATGTTATGGACTACCCAACCAACTATGACTTAATCTGTGCTTATTTACCCTTTTCAGAGGATGAAAAATGTTAAGATACTACTTCGAAATTTATTCAAATTGTTTATTCTCTAAAGATAAGCTCTCGACGAACGCTTAGCAATGTAAATCTCAAAATGATTTATTCAAAGCAGTAGGTAGGTAGGTACTTATTTAGAGCTCGAAATACATAGTTTAACTACAGCCAATGATTTCAGACTTCTTTTTAAGGCTATTTATGCTGTCAAACAAACCGCGCCAAAAAATACCCGTTTGCTTTCAACTAACATTGTTGATTATAACGAATTTATATTGTTTTTCTCAAAAACGCTGAGATGGAATTATAATTGAGATCTTTACCGATATTTTGAGGTAATTTGAGACGAAAATTCTTTGTCATTTCATAGTAATACTAGTTTTCATTCTTAATTTTAGGATAGCTTCAAAACTATAGGGAATTTTTAATTAAAAGTCACACCAAAATGTCGGTATAAATCTCACCAACTATTCCATCTCAGCACTTTTGAGAAAAACAAAACACTCAATCAACAATTTTCACTAACGAAGGCGACCGGTGCCGGTAGTAACTATTCAGTAGGCTGTGTAGCAAGGTCGTTAGCGTATGGTAAGTAAAATCACTACATAGTATAAAATAAAGTCACTTTTCGCCGTCCCTATGTCCCTTTGTATGCTTAGATCTTTAAAACTACGCAACAGATTTTGATGTGGTTTTTTTAATAGATAGAGTGATTAAAGAGAAAGGTTTTTAGATATAATACATGCATAATACAGCCGTGCAAAGCCGGGGCGGGTCGCTAGTTTAAAATAAATTAAATATTCCAGTCTCCATAAAAAGCTACAAAGATAACAAAATACGAATAAAAATCTGAAAAAAAGCATATTTTGTCCGATTAGTACCTTTCGTGCAGCTTTTCCGTCACGTACAAGATTTCAGATAAAACATGGAGTTGTTTAAATCATTCTTTTAAAACGGACGTAGCGACTTCCCGTCGGTTCCCGCGTCACACACCACTTTCCCTAGACCTGTAACACTGGCGCCACTGTCTTCCTAACTGCACAATTTCGTTATGGTTTTTCGTAGTTTACAATCTCGCTGCGTGTCAAGTTAAGTTGGTGTTTACGTTCTGTGGAGTTCATTAATTACTTTTTTAAAGTTTCACAGGAAAGACGTAGTTTAAGGGTGTACCGGTTATTTTTTTTTGAGTGGATTTATAGTAATTTAGTTTCGTGATAACGTTCGAAATGGCTGGCTTTTTGTTTGATAACGAACGAAATTAGTTCAATACGGTTCAACCGCAGGAAAATTCAGTTGATTTTAAAATGAAAATAATATCAATGCAATACCTACAATACACATGTCACACTAATATTGGTGTGACATGTGTATTGTAGGTCATTTCTCAATGACCTACAATGACCTGAAATAATCTCTTATTTCATTAAAAAACCTCTTCCTCTTTTTTGTTTTTTTTTGTTTGTAACGAAAAGGCTCCGAATTCGAAACTACTAGCTAGACCGATTAAAATGAAACTTGGACTTAAAATGATACACAGAGTTATTAGGAATAACAAAGAGGCAACTTTTATTTTTATACAAGCCAACGAGATCGGGAGTTACCCGGGTGAAATCGCAGAGCGCTACCAAGTTGTAAATACTTTGGTAAGAGATAATATTTTGTAATAATTAGATTTATGTAACAATATTTGTGTTTAGAAGAACAAATAAACGTTATATATTTATCTCAAAAGGTTCATTGCTATATATAACTACTAGCGACCCGCTCCGGCTTCGCACGGCTATATTATGCATGTATTATACATATAAACCTTCCTCTTGAATCACTCTATATATTAAAAAAAAACCGCATCAAAATCCGTTGCGTAGTTTCAAAGATTTAAGCGTACAAAGGGAAATAGGGACAGAGAAAGCGACTTTGTTTTATACTATGTAGTGATTCGCTTACACCTTCTAATGTGCCGAATAATTTCCAATAACTCTTTAGGAGGGCGAGTAGGACCTTGGTTCCAGGTTTAAAATGGTCCCAATCGCTTGTCAAAATCGTTAGTGCGAATCAATGGGTCCAATTCGGTATTCACGCTCCATATAAGTTTTTCAATTCACCATTAGATAGATCTCACGATCGCTAAAATGGATTTATTGAACACATTTATCTAATCTTCGGTGCGATAAATTCCGAGATTTCGATGGTTTTGTAGGGAAACCTTTAGTATTTTTTTAATCAAACTCGATCTACATGAGCACACCTGATAGGTACCTTTAGATCTAGCAAGTTAAGAGGAAAGGGTACAGGCGCTGTCTCCATACAAACGTAGTCGACTGTTTCCTCCCTGGATAATCACACTAGAGCAAATATTTTTGTTTCATAAAACCTATAACTGCCATGACTATATGCCCTTTGTCTTGATTTTTTTCATTTTCTAATTATCATAGAAAGTAGGTAAGAGTTAAAAAAACAAAATATAAATAAAAATAAGACATAGGGGCATGGTCATGGCAGTTATAAGTTTTATGCTGCAAAAATATTTGCTCTATTGTCATTATCCAGGGAGGAAACAGTCGACTACGTTTTTATGAAGAGAGCGCCGCTACACGTTTCTCATAAGACTATGAAGCTCTGCTATGAAGTCTACGCGAGCACGTAGTAGCATAAGTAGGCTAAAACTTTGAATGAATATCGTAACCTTTGTGAGCATGATCAGAAAAAACTGGCCAAGTGCGAGTCGGACTAGCGTACGAAGGGTTTTCATATTACTTTGTGTTTCTAGTATTTCTTGTTATAGCGGCAACAGAAATACACCATAAAAATTTCAACTGACTCCCGGTTAATTGAGATACACCCTAAAAAAGAATAAGAAGCCCGTGAGTGTCTTTTGTTAACCTATCCTGAGTTGTTGAGACGATTTAATTGATTTCATGAATGATAATCACTACATAGTATAAAATAAAGTCACTTTTCGCCGTCCCTATGTCCCTTTGTATGCTTAGATCTTTAAAACTACGCAACGGATTTTGATGCGGTTTTAAATAGATAGATAGTGATTCAAGAGGAAGGTTTTTATGTATAATATATACATAATACAGCCGTGCGAAGCCGGGGCGGGTCGCTAGTAATAACTAAATAAAGAAATTTAGTGTTTGACTTTCAATAAATGGATCCCTTCGAAATGTTGCCTATCACAGGTGATGAATTGTGTAAGCTTGTATGGTGTAAATCGTGATAAGTAATGGAAGATTTCCACTCGTAAGATTGTTCATAGGTTCGGTTGAAGAGTATAACGATGGAGCTCTATGGTGCCTGCGCAGGAGCATACATCCTTTCAACTTACGTCAGACACTTAATGTTTCCTTTCACTGTTCACTACCCCTTTTATTTCAAAACCCCGCATCCATAGATTGTAAAGAATCCATTGTTAATTAACGACCGCGGATAAAAACCTCATTTTCCATTCCCACGGTTCACTTATTCCGTGTAAATTTGGTAACGTAAAAGCGTATTACCAACTTACCACATAACTTGTTTTTGATAATAATCTTTTCATAGGCTCTCTATTACGTCATTTCCTTCCTTGATTAAAGTTTTTCGGCTAAATGTTGAGGTCGAACGTTTACAAGGTCGAATTACAACATCGGAGAGTTAAAAAATTTAGTTTCGTTTTCGATTTTTAGATTTGTAAATGAAACAGTTATAAACTGTTATCGAATAATATTGGCTTTTTCATCTTATTTATTATTATACTTGATTAAACAGTGGCAGCAACTTAATCCATGCCATTTATAGTGCTGTAATGTCTTGGACATGGAGTAGGCTTACCCAGGCCTGCTTATTATAAATCCAAAACTTCGTGTATTGTTTGTTTGCCGTCAAATAACTGGACCGATTTTGATGAAATTCGGCATAGGGGTAGCTTAGATGATGGAGAAGAATAACGGATACTTTTGATCCTGAAATTCCCTCTGGATCGGGACTTAAGCGGAGCAAGTCAGTCTATATGTATAAGCAGCTAGCAACAAGTGTCGCATGAACTAGGCCTGTTTATGAAACCGCGCCTTATTTGACATTAGTGACTCATTGCCCATTTGGCTACACTATAATACCGAATACATCGATAGGAATTTTGTTAACATGTGTTAAATGATTTTAGTTATTTGGTTTGACATAATTAGCGTAGTAATGAAGTGTGTCTAAAGTAAAGCATCTAAGAAACTGCATCTGAATGATTCGTTCAAGGATTAACAACATCATTTATTGGACCTCTGTGATGCGGTGGGTCTAGCACCCATAATAAAAGTCTAGTTACTTAGCTTGGGGCCAGGTGGTGAGGTGTGGAATGTCCTGTAATCACTACATAGTATAAAATAAGTCACTTTTCGCCGTCCCTATATCCCTTTGTATGTTTAGATATTTAAAACTACGCAACGGATCTTGATGCGGTTTTTTATGTAGAGTGATTTAAGAGGAAGGTTTATATGTATAATACATGCATTATAGCCGTGCAAAGCCGGGGCGGGTTGCTAGTAAACTATAAACCAACGTTGGCTTTTATAAATATTTGACATACAAATATTTCAAAAGAGAATATTTTATTTTTCAATTCGTATTTTAAATTGTTCGGCATCGTCCACTCTCCAAGTCTCCACAGAGTTACATATCTTGCTGCAGTAAAATGGTTCTCCCAAGTTTCGATATTTGTATAAATCTCTTTATAAGACAGGGTTATTGCTAACTATATAAGCAAGCGGTTGAGGGACACTGCTGTGTACCTAAACAATCAACTTTTGTTCTACGACCTTTAGAAATTCGAAAATTAGCTGTTACTTACACGGAGAGGTCATTAACCTTAAGATTATACATTTTTATGTTTTATCGACTGTTCTGAAAACGAAACAAATTAACATAACCTCAAAAAAATAATTGCAAAAAATGTTCGAATTTCGAAAAGGCGTAGAACAAAAAAGTTGCCTGTAAAAGGGTGCACAGTAGCTGTAGTCCTCAACCGCTTGCTTATATCACTATCACTATAAAGTATAAAATAAAGTCGCTTTTTGCCGTCCCTATTTCCCTTTGTATGCTTAGATCTTTAAAACTACGCAACGGATTTTGATGCGATTTTTTTTTAATAGATAGAGTGATTCTAGAGGAAGGTTTATATGTATAATACATGCATAATATAGCCGTGCGAAGCCGGAGCGGGTCGCTAGTTACCAATAACCCTGTATACGTTGTAGATATATTTTTCAACGTACTATCTATTTATTACCTAAACTTGTATGAAGTCTCTTTCCTTCCACATCCCTCAGTTTACAAAGAGTACCTATAAGGTTTCCGATTGAGCGCTACGTTAACATCCTAAAATACGGCCCGCAAAGTTCCTTTGTTCGGTAGACTTCGTTTGCATAGGGTCTTTCTTCTTAGCGGATGCCTACGTATAACAGCTATCGCAGGTATAATTCCGCACGCGTAATTCCGGGAATTCCGGGATAAAAATAGCCTATGACACTCAGCCCACCAAACTATCAATGCAAAATTTAATTCATGGTCGGTCTACTGGTTTCGAAATATTACCTCCTACAACCTCAAAAACTATAAATTTATAAGATAGATAAATGAACTATTTTCTTAAAGGTTTTTTAATCATTATTTACTTTGACATTTTCTTTCACCTTCAGAATGCTCATTAGGCATTTCATCATTGACGTTGTTAAGATGTAATACTTTACGAATATTCTAATTTACAGCTAAAAATATCTCGGCAGACTTATTGCCTAAGTCATATTCGAAACGTATTCCAAAATACAATATATTTTAGTTTACTAAATATATTTTCGTAATTCTCACGATAAAATATTTTAAATAGATACTTACGTTCAATTTATTTGAAACTATTTTGCATAAATTCACATTAAAGTACAACGAACCTCTATCATAAATATTTCTATGACTATGAATAGAAACAAGCAATTCAATATGTTCTTTAAACTTATTAGCATAAAGTTCAAAATCTTTAAAGATTATATTACTATTGTTTACACAGTCCGTTCACCCTATGTAATCACTTCAACACTTATATCAAAGTCCCCACAAGGAGGAATTCTACAATAGTTCACAATAGGCTAGAAAAACCGTTAAGAAATAAAGACAGGTCGTCTTGATTCAAACTCGAATACACCTGACCGTGAGAAATAGACAAATAGTAAGGGTCGTAAGGGTAGTTTTTAATAGGTAACGGTCTTGGTTTTCTTGACTTAAAGGACTTATTGTGTGCGATACTAATGTGCGTTTGACAACATTATTGTCATTGAATTTCTCGTGAGATTTTATTTCAGTATTAACTTGATAGAAAAAAAAAGTAAGGGAAAGATTTGATGGTTAAAATATGCTTAAATAAAAAAATCTTTGCTTCGTATGCGTTTTATAAATGCCAATGCTGCAAAAATATGAACAAAGCAAACTTAATGTTTAAAATAAATATTTTATGCAAGTAACAGCAAAAACAAAAGTGTTTTGTTTGCAAAAAACTTAAATACTACGTACAGTCAGCAAAAAAGTTTATCAATATTCTATTATCATGAAAGAAGAAAACCTTATCGATAATGAAGTTCAAAGCTCAAAGCTATTCAATCCAACCAGGTGTACAGAACTAAACATATTTACATAAAATAATTGGATGATTTTCTTAATGTGAATTTTGGTGTTCTAAGAATTAATCATCTATTTTAACAGTGTATTGAATAAGAAGATTAGAACTGATTTTCGTGCGAAAATACGAGAATATTGAGTACACAAAATATCCTGATTGGTTAATCGGCTTAGTGTTTAAATTACTTCGCTAAAGATCGAAACGGTGTCTATCGCAAATTTGGCTAGTATTAGAAAACGTTAGCGGGGCAAAATAACTTTAAATATATTGAGACAATAAGTTCTAAACATAAGTTAATACTTATTACTTGTAGGACAAACCTATTAAAGTGAAAATTATTTAGTTCTAATTTTAATTATATTACATCGGAACTTGGTCCGCTATTAAACCCAATTCCATTTGCACAAATTAATTTTCATAATGCAATAGTATTTAATTAATATCATAGGCATCGGGGACGATGTAAATGTAAAGCAATTAGGGCAGCAACTTGGATACGTAGGCGACTCTGGTAGGCTCGCTCTAAATGAATTACTGATATATGGGCCGACGTTTTACACTCAACTTTGATATAAATGGCTAGCAACATAACGCAAAACAGATTTTTTATACAATAATTTATCTATAAAAGTAAAGTAGCACGTTCGCATAATAATAAAATTCATATATTCTCAATAAAATTTACAACAGAATATCAAAATTAAATTTCCTTAAATCGGTATAGCAAAATATTTCGACGATTTTTAGAAACAACTTTTTTTGCTGTCGATACTTTCAGATATTGAGGTTTCTGTGGTTTTAGATTTTTCTAATTGAGTTTTTGCTTTTAAATGATTTTATTTAGCAGAAAATAAGAAATTATTTGTGTTGTATTTGTTGTTTTATTTTTTAGGCTGCGAAGCTCTGTATTTGTTCGCTTATCTTTGATAAGCAGGTACTTCGTTTTTCTCCGAAATTGATAAGTTCTAACCGTTTTACGTACTTTCCCGATTGAAGATTGGGCTAAGAGACTACTAAAAAAATACAAACTTCTTAATTTCTCAAGGTTATTACGCAGAAGGATGGGTTTTGTACCTGATTGTACCCATACCTTTTTGTTACCTGTTAGTCTTTTGTTCCCAAACTGTTTTAAGAAATAGTTTCACTACTTGAATCCGGTTTCTATCAGCTTCATAGTTATGTTATTTAAATAAATCTTAAATTTGAGAACAGTTTCATAAAAAAACTCAAAAAACAAATGTAAAATAGGGCCGATGCGGTCAAGATCAAGCCTACTTTAAAAATATACGACTAAAAATAATCAATCGATAAAAATATTATTAATAGACATTTATAACAAACGCAACTTGTCCTAGAACCGAAGAAACGCGCCAAAATATTGCAAACTGTTACAAAACTATGAATAAATGTCATAGTTTGTAACTTATATTACTTCTTGTATCCGATTACATCGATTTGAAACAGCTTATCTTATCAATAAGATCTAAAAAAAACTATTAACAACTGATTACGTAAAAATCTAGGTCTAAGTGAGACGTAACGAACGAAAGCGATCCACAAAGTGGTTGTTACTAGGGTACGGCTATGCCAAAGATGCAAAGCACAAGTAGATACGAAGCAGTGCGGCGTTAGCGAGACTGGTGACTTTGATTTGACCAATCACAAGCCAGAGCTCATAGATGAACTTACATTGACGTTTGGCAGTAAAGTATCTTTCGACACGTAAGTGCGTTTTTTTTTATAATAAACAAGTCAGCGTTTGACCACTTTCCCACACGATGGTAAGTGACGATGCGGTCTAAGATGTAGCACGCTTCCCAGGAAGATACCTATGCGCTTGTGACTTAAAGACCCCCAAATAAACGGGAGCCTTCGAAGGTGTGAGTGAAGGTTAAAAGACGTCAGTGGAACAAAAACTTTTACGATCCGTTCTCCATTTGTTGATTCGTTCATGTATTCTTTATTATTTTGATTTGAAGATTATTTGAAGAAAAGTTGATTTCCTTTTACTTATAATTGTAAAGTATGTCAGTAAGTATATTAATCTTTTAGCGAATTTAAGTGCATTGTTGTGTATATTACGGACCACAGCAAAGAGGGGACTCCTCTAACACAAGTTCTATGAACTTAACAGAAAAGCTCCCACACCTTGTGTTTTTGTCAATGTTTGTTAGGAATAAATAATTTTGAATTTGATTTTTTTAATTTGAATTTGTTTTACACGGAGGTAGCGTCGATGTGCGGTTTAAGATGTGCGAAGCATCTTCGGCATAGCCGTACCATTATCAACACATATTCGCGAGTAATGATTCATTCCTTCTGACGTTTAATAATTAAGGCCGATAAATTATTGCAGTTTATAAATTTTGTAATGAGATCGTTCAGGTCACGATCTGATAAAAGTTTAATGATCGGATGAAACGTAAAAACTTGTTATCTAGAGCGTATTTAGATCATTTACTTGAAGTCGGCCGATAGAACAGCTCTTTAGTGTTTAAAAAAAGTTTTGGCTTCGCACGGTTCGGGCATACAGCCAGCGTAAAGTATTAATGGAATCACATTAACAAATCTTTGTGATTTTTGGTTTGCTTACACTTTGTAATTTATTGTTGTACTTTTGTAATAATACTTTTTGTTTTTATTCTTATTTCTTCTTTATTAATCTTCTTAATTCGCTAAAGCAAATGACACATTTTTAACTAAACCTTGCTTCGGAGTTGAAAATGTCCTAAATCGTGTTTTCTTCATTAGTCCACCTTCATTGAACTAAATAACATAAAAAACTAAGTGCAGTGGGTCTATGGTGAAAAATGCCCGAGTGGGTCCACAGTAATTACCTCAAAATATCACAGTAATTATTCAAACTAAAAATATAGTTAAATAAAAACAAAACACAGTAACCAACCGCCATTATTACCGGCAAAAAAACTTGTTTGTGTTCAAATGTGACAGCAGACGAGCTATCTGCGTTACCCCATTTATAGTGACAATCATGAATGATACATTGTCACCTATTAACATTTAATGATCCTAATACACTAACTAATTAGTCACGAGTGAATAAGTATCTTCTAAGCAAGCTTGATATTATTCTTTAGACCGCATCGTCACTAATCATTGCCTTAAACAATTTAAACAACTAATAATAATAATAATCAATGAGTGTTATAATAATAAAATATAAAAAAAAAATAAAAATAATAATTAATAATTAAATTAATAATTAATTCTATTTATTCTATGAATTCTATTTATTCTATGAATTCTATTATTCTATTTTTATTTTTTTTTATTTTAACAATTTTTTTATTGCCTTTCATTACTTTAAAGAGAGCAAAACAGTGCAGGTATGTGACAAATAAACTTTGCTAATTACGTTGTCTTAAGTTATATTATAACCACTAGCGACCCGCCCCGGCTTCGCACGGCTATATTATGCATGTATTATACCTTTCTCTTGAATCACTCTATCTATTAAAAAAAACCGCATCAAAATCCGTTGCAAGGTTTTAAAGATTTAAGCATACATAGAGACAGACAAAGCGAATTTGTTTTATACTATGTAGTGATGATAGTTAAGTGATGATATAATATTTAGACCATGCTATTACACAATATATAATTATCAGAAGGTACAAATATTATGTTATGTAAAAGCATGCTTTTTTTTACATACGGCGTATTTTATATTTCAAAATTGTCAGTTTAAGTGCCGTCAACGTAAAAGCGCAGCCATTAGTCACAGAAGAAAATTCGTCGAAAACGCTCTTGATTAATCAAAATTAATTAAACA
This sequence comes from Idaea aversata, assembly GCA_907269075.1. NCBI lineage: Eukaryota > Metazoa > Arthropoda > Insecta > Lepidoptera > Geometridae > Idaea > Idaea aversata. Next base: position 7,326,731 of record OU026103.1, read on the forward strand.
CTTCCGTTTAGAAGCGGTTGTTGGCATTTTTAAGAAATGGCATGTAGAAAACAATGAGTGTAGATACATTTTTATTTAAATAAGTATGTAAATCACTGATTTAGACAAATAAATCCTTACAGAAAGAGGACTTGTTATAACTTTAAAAAAAAATGCTCGCTTTTTGCTCGCAATAACTTTTTTAACTTTGTCCTATAAAATGGCGGCTTTTGATAGTGCTCCGTATGTGTTGCTGCGAATTTTTAACGTTTGACAGCTATTGACTTCAGAAACTTCCAATAAAACGTAAATGGTAGACTGGGGCGTCTCCATTAGTGATTAAAACCTCATTAAAGTATTATAAATACCATAGCATTGCGGAATCGAAAGGTTGATATTTAATAACAACGAAAAAAAAAGAGGTGTTATAGTTTAAAAACCAGGTAGTTTTTAAACTATAACACCTATAACTATAACCTATATGTACATGGGATCGGCATCTTTCTAAGCTCATAAATGAACCGATTCAAAACATGTTCTGCGAATTAACTTCGAATAATGGAGTTGCCATTTTTTACCGTATAGGTATTTAAAAATTATAAAAATTAAAGATAAAATCTGCTCCAAAAACACCAGGTACTTAACAGAACCAGTTAGAAACAAATTCCCTATCCCTCCCAAGAATTGAACTATTCAAAGTTTAAAACAATACTGCAAACGGTTTAGCTCGAAATGGCACAAAATCCCTGGATAGAGAAGTTCTATCACACTATTGTTCTAATAGTTATTAGTACTAGAACAATCTCTTGAGTTCGGGTGAAGATGCAATACAATGCGACGCGATAAGCTGAGCGATAATAAAACTACAAAATGTTAAAGAAATCCAGATTAACTTCGTAAAATTGCTCATAATTTTTTAATCGCTCCAATCGATTTTCATTAAGTAATTAGCTAAAAATGTTTACATTATATAAATAGTACACTTAAAAAAAACAGTAGGTGTTTTTTTACCTCCAAGGTTCAAAATAGTTTTACATTTGGGGCGTTACGGACTTTATTTTATACTATGTAGGGATGATTAACACTACATAGTATAAAATAAAGTCACTTTTCGCCGTCCCTATATCCCTATGTCCTTTGTATGCTTAGATCTTTAAAACTAAGCAACGGATTTTGATGCGGTTTTTTTAAATAGATAGAGTGATTTAAGAGGAAGGTTTATATGTATAATACATGCATAATATAGCCGTGCGAAGCCGGAGCGGGTCGCTAGTAAATTATAAGGCTTAAAGAATCCACCGGAATTAGAGAAGACGACTACGAGGTCTGTATTTTGAACGCAGCGACCCTCAAGGTTTACGAAAATCTAATTTTAATCGGTGCATTGACTCCGTTCAGAACGGTTAGGTTATACGATACACGTACACAGACAACAAAGACAATCAATTAAGCATTAAATGCATTATCTTCGTTCGATTTGTCTTATTTTTCAAATGTAGATAAATAAAGTTGGTCAATAAGACCCATATCTAAAAATGCCCTTGACTGGTTAGGTTTATTAACTCGCCCCGCCTATCACAATGTTCCTACCTAATATTCAGGCAGGGATTTGCTATTCAGATTTCAGTTAGCCGTCCGAAGTGATTTGATTAATAGTCCAGCCAAATATTCGTTCGTTAATTCCGGGCTTATGTATGCTTTTACATAGCAAGTAATACAAAATAAAATTACCTTAACAAATTGAAAAAAACCGTGACTTAATTAAAAAAACGTTGATGGTCTGAATTACCTTACATAAATACTCAAATATAAAACACTAGCAGCGCTACACGGTTTCACCCGCGTAACTCCCGATTCATATCAGGATAAAAAATAGCCTATAATACTCCCAATGAAGCAATGTATCCTCATACTAAGTTTCATCAACATCGGTCCAGTAGTTATTTTTACGTATTTTTTGGTTGATAATGTAATAAATAAATAATAGGAAATATCTTTATATAACTCAAGGTATTTCTTCATTTTTGTCTGTTAAAAATGACGGTAAACGATTTTCTACATTCTTAAGGAAAATGTTACAATCTTTGGCAGTTAGGTACTTTAAAACTAAAAACTTAGTAGGTAGGTATCTGACTGATCATTTCTCATCAATCATAGTCAAACTAAATGATTAAGTAACCGTTTCACTTTTTAGTACGGGTTTTAAGATTAAGTAAAGGGCCCCGTTCCTCTACTAGTAGTTCAAACGACATCGCGTTCCATCGAAGAATAGGCCCCCTACCCAATTTAAGGTAGGTATGTAAAAGTTAATACAAATAATTTAAGCTTTAGAATCTGTAACTTAACTTAGTAATTTAGGAAACAAAATTAATGTTTAAGTGAAGTTCAATTTTGAACAAACTTTTGTAAAAAGCTTTCACGAACTTTTTATATTAGTATTAAAACTTTTGGAGGTAAACGAAACCTGTAATTGGTACAAGGAAGTCCAAATGACACCTATTTTGGTAAATAATCCGAGAAAATGAGAAGCTTGATAAAGTTAACATTATTTGTAAACATCTTTTCGTAAATAAATATTCAGTGAGAAATGGCTGATCGAAAACTACGCCGCGGGTGGTGGATTTAGGTCAACAATTACTTCTCTTAGAACTTTATTAGCAGATAATAATAAAAAAAATATTTACAACCAACCAAACCTAAGCATCGCCATCCAACGAGGTAACGCACACAGCCTTTTGAGCAGACTTTCTTCCCACATTTGGACTTTTAATTCGTATTAAATGTAAGTAGGTAGTTTTTTTTTAAATAATTATATTTTTAATTATTATGAAGAATATTTTATTCCTTTGTGATCATTAATTAATTTAAGTTTTTGTTATTAAATTATTTTAAAGAATATTAGATTCCTTTGTTATCATCCAAATAAACCATTATAATTGGTAGTAAAAAAAACAATTTATTGAATGCCAATGTCAAAGAACCTTTTCCAAATTATTCCACTGTAGGTGAATAGGCAGGCCAAGGTCCAAATCCTCGATTCGCGTTATAAAAATTCAAATAAAACGCCTTCAAAATAAGCAGATGTTACAAAACTTAACGGCTTTATGACGAATTGTTTAAAATTTTATAGCAATATTATTCCGAAGGACTTGGCTATTCAAACAAAATTGCCGGTAGATTAAAAATCACCAAAAAGAAGAAAAAAAATAAAGGAATAACTTACCATAGCAATCCGAATCCGTTCATTAAAGAATAATTACATAAATCCACTGTTAAACTAATACTACACTACACTAATTTGGACACTGACTAGAATTCGAGACGATGACGCGAGACGACTGTGCGCGTCGATAGTCGAATCATAACTGACGAACTCGCAAGGGGTCAAGATTCGAAAAAAAGTTGTGCAGGCAAGGCACCCATACGCTACAGCCGAGATCACTATAACAAAAAACGAACCCTAAATATCATACCAAACAAAGGTTCTCAAACTTTAACGACCACCTGCATCCTTTGTTTTAATTATATTTTTATTTTATTTCATCATTTTGTGTGTTTTAAATTATATGGTTGCTAAATTTGTCGAGGAATCGCTAATTAATCGTCGATAAAAATATTTATTGATCAGCTCAGGTTTTTTTTATCAATATTTCCATCTATTTGTTTGGCAATGATTTTGTCATTTTTTGTTAAATATAAATTATTACGTTATTTCATTCTGGTTTACATAGTCAAGTTACAAAATTCGATACTTAAACTTGGTGAAAGTAGATTTTTTAAGTTAATTTTAGATTTATAACATATACATATTATAAAGTTATCATTGTAACATTAAAACACGTGGTATTAAATGGTTATAATTATCACCACCTTGTAGGTATATAATTTATAGACGTTAATTTAGAAAAAAATACTACTTCAAACAAAAAATTGTTTTTTCTCTCATACCTGATAGTTCTCAAGGCGATCTGGCATCGGTTATTGTACCTAAGTTTATTGCTTGTCGATATGAAAATTATTGGAAACAAATAACCAGTTGCTTTGTAAATAACCGGCTTTTATTTTTAGATCTGTCGTTGGAGAGCTTTTAAGTAGCAATAAAAATGATGTTTAAGAAATTGTAATTTCTATGTATGATTGATTTTATATTCCGTTGTCTTAGTATTGACAAAAAATCTGTTCGTAAAAAATGTTGTTAGAAGTTACTGCATCGTCAAAATTAGCGTTCATCGTTGAATGTACGTTTGTAGTGTAAAAAACTGCCTACAAAACCGGAGGCATTCCAGTCTTAATGAAATAGGTATTTTAATCATGATATCATTTTGGCAACCTGTATCTAAATCTTGCCTACGTTTTTACATATACCATCATGATTCAGTCAGACACGAGCACCCGATGAAATAAAAAATGTAGGTACGACTATGACGATAATTCCTTAACCCCTCTGACTCACGAGAGGGTTACCCGTGGGAAATTCCATTTTCCGTAATTTTCTAGTTTACCATGAGTCACTTTCTAATATTTTTTATATAAATAACCAAAATTGTGACAAACTTGTGACGACAAGCATAAATGTTTTTATGCTCACTAAAAGGTCTATGCTCTGAAGATTTTTAAGGCAAATAAATCAGACCGCACAGCGAATCGACCACGTACTGCGTATTCAGTTCCTAATCAGTTTCGTAAGTAAACCAGTACTATTTTGTTATGTACTACATAATAGTTAGATAAATAATTCGTTATCAAATGAATTTCCGGAATAAACTACTTTACCTACCTGTAATTACTAGGAAATTGCTGCAAGGATTTAAATGGCACATCGATATGATAAGTCTAATTGCAACCAATATTTCATTTCCCGTTATCGGCCATTGTGTTCAAACATAATTTGTATTGAAAACAATTTGTCGAAACTGATCATTGATAAAGTTGTATGGGAAAAAGTGGCCACACCGACCTTTCTATACAAAATACAAGCTAATGTAACCAAGCTACACATGGATTTTCACCAGTTTCAGGAACAAAATAGTGTTCTTTGCGTTCGCCTTAAAAAATTATGTGTAGGTAAAGTGTAGAATTTTTGTGTGAATTTGTTTGTATTTATGTAGGAAGGCTTTGACAGTCGATTTAGCTACACATTTTTTTGTGTTTATTTTGATATTTATTATCTGTGAGTTCCTAAAAATATGCCCGATATGTTAAAATATACAATCATGCTTTTAGCCAGATAAGATAACCTAAAAAGGTATCAGGTAAATAGATTTTTTAAATACGTAATTGGATTTGATTTATACAAATACACGCAAAGCATTTAACAAAAACAAAACAATATTATAATAAGTATTTCATTTGTAAGAGAAAAACGGTTGCGGGTTCGGTTCCCGCCTCGAACGACTATTTGTGTACATATATTTTGTTTCTTGTCTGGGTGTTTCTGCACGTATATTAAGTATATATTTACAAAAGAAAAGTTTATAAGTATTAGTATAAGTAGTCGTACTCCGGCCACCATAACACAAGCCAGTTGCTGGCTTGGGGCTAGATGGCAGTGTGAAATACTCCACAATATTTATTTTATCTCGTGAAAATATCAAAATGAAAAGAAGCCTTTCTCGATAAATGGACTATACAACACAAAAAAAAATTCAATTCGAACCAGTAATTCCTGAGACCAGCGCGTTCAAACAAACAAATAAACTCTTCAGCTTTATAATATTACTAGCAACCCGCTCCGGCTTCGCACGGCTATATTATGCATGTATTATACATAAAAACCTTCCTCTTGAATCACTCTATCTATTAAAAAAACCGCATCGAAATCCGTTGCGTAGTTTTAAAGATCTAACCATACAAAGGGAATAGGGACGGCGAAAAGTGACTTTATTTTATACTGTGTAGTGAAGTATAGATTTTTATAGTATGTACGGTATAAAGTTTGACATTCTCATGTCATCCCTGCAGCTGTCGTCCTGCATGCACGCACACATGCGTAGACGCGCGTGTGCGTTAATTGATGCATGTGTGTGCGTACCGTAGGGTTGTGCCGTATAATTTATTATAGCGATTATATTTTTTTTAACGTAGTAAAAGTAACAGCTTGCAAAACGTAGGAAATGAGCAACGGTATATAAAAAGACCAATCGTTAAATGAAATAACCTATAATCCTTACAAGTACACGCATATTTTGTTAGATAAATATAAAATACATTTTAACAACGAAGCAAAAAAGTATGTAAGTAATAAATTAAAGCAAACTGAATCGAAAAAATAAAGTAAACATTGATCAAGAACAAAACTAACATTCTTACAGGCTTTTCGACTTTGTTCTTGAAGTCTCAGACGAAATACCTAAGGTCATTGGAAATGAAACCTGCCCAGAACTTGAAGGTTACATCGGTCATCGTTTGTACTTATTATCTTAGTTATAGACACTTATTTTACCTACCTATCTTACTTTAATGAAGTATGACAATTTTGAAAAATGGTTCAGAACAAAGCTACGGTATTAGTTTCCATGGCAATAATATAATAATAATATTATCTATATCTAATCTTGTAATTATATATTAATTTTAACGACCCAGTTGGCACAATGGTCACCATGCTGGACTGCCAAACACAGGGTTGCGGGTTCGATTCCCGCCTCAGACAAGTATTTATGCTTAGATATTTGTCTGTGGTCTGGTTGTTTCTATGTATTATAAGACGTATATATTTACAAAAGAAAAGTATGTAGTATATCCGTTGTCTAGCACCCATAGCACAAGTCTAGTTACTTAGCTTAGGGCTAGATGGCGATGTGTGGAATGTCCTGAAATATTTAATCTTCTTTGTATGTAGGTATACGAAAATTTTAAAAGGGAAAAGATTTGTTTTATTTGTAATACATTTTTATTCTATTAAGTACCTTTTTTAAGTGCCCTAGACTTTCTTTTAATTTGCTTCCAAGTACAGAATTTTGTCCTGTCTTCCTTTATTATAAGTACCTATAGATTGTATATATGCCTTGCTAAAACAACTGGACTGATTTTATTTATGATTATTTATTTTATTTTATTTTTATAGGAAAACATACAGTTATATACAACTAAGGATAAAAAGAAAAGATAAAGCACAACACCATTTACACGTTTTCGCATATTAACACCACATAAACTTGTTTCACCAAAGAGAACAGGAAATCTACAATAGCAAAGCAGACAATAACGAAACAGATAGGACCAGGGAAGAAACATATTAGCATTATTAAAAAGAGAAGAACTAGTAACAAGACAAATAAAAATAATTTAATGCAACTTGGTATACAAAAACACTAAAACCTTGGGATTAATATAGGCATTCCCACGGGAACGTGACTTATGCGGGTAAAATCGCAGGACACTGCTGTCAGTCACAACTACGGTCCAAACTTTTTAAAGAAGTTACAGTTCCGAGATTCAGATAGAATAAAAGGTTTATCTATATTAATTAAGTCTAAATAAAGTTTGTTGTTCAGACGAGGTGAGTGGTTAATATAATTTTCATTACTCATACTCCGAAAGTAGGTCTAAATATGCCTGAAGAGCGTGTAGAAAATAAAATTTCCAGCCCTAGGGCTTTTCACTTTCACTGACAGCTGTCATGTCAAATTATGGCTTCGCACGACTTGTGCAATTTGCATGTAGCCAGTATCAGTATCATACGCATAGGAACTTCAAAAACCTAACCTCCTTGCTTTTTTTTTATACACCAAAGAATAATAATTATGGCTTGGCACGGCTCATGCATACTGCCAGAGTTTAGAACTAAGTAACTATTTTTTCTTATTTTATTATGTTTTTGTGTTAAGTTTAATCTGGTTTTTCATTTATAATTGTGTATTTTTTGTAAATAACATTTTCTAGACAAATCGTGTTACAAAAACTGTAAGTTAAATCTACGGACTTCGCGTCATTTCCCAATGTTGGATTAACTCATTAATAAAAACTTCTTCGGTAATTACCGCCGTATTTAAGTATTGAATACAAATAGCAGAAACCTAAAAAAACACTACATAATGTATAACCTCTTTGGTCCCAACCTTGTAAGAGGATCAGGTAGTAAGAGTACCTACTCATGTGGTATGGAGTCTCATAGTCTCATTCACTCTCGTTGTTATGAAGAATTTTATGTATTATTCGTAATGAAAAGCACAGTGTTTACCTCGGGTGAAAGACTCATTAAGTCCCTCGAACTATTAGCGCCCTCGCTACGCTCGGGTGCCAAACTCCGTCTCGGGACTTGTAATGAGTGACTTTCCTACCTAGGATAACAATGTACTATAAAACTCTGGAAGGAATTGGATTTTCGGCAGGTTTTCAAATTTAAGGTTAGATATTTGATTTTTATCTACCTAAATATACGTAAGTATACAGTGAAATGATTTGTTAACTATTCGTATAATAAAGATATAAATTAAGTTCATAAAGTATTACTTACTTAAGCAGATTATTTAATTTTAGTTAGTTGAAATAAAACAAATAAAATATACAATATTTTCCTAAATATAAAGGAAATTACTTAAAACAAACATGCTAATTGAATAAAATTAAATAACTTTCAAATTAAAATAACAAAGAAATGGGTAACTACATGACTACAAAATAACTAAAAATCAAATTAAAAACACCTTAACTATTTGAGAGAAAATATTATTTGCATGCAAAATGGGGATGTTAAATTACCTCTGATATAAAATAATCCGTTTTAATGTGTTGTAAGCTTTTCACTAAAAACATGAATAATTACGTTTGTTAATTATGCGAATAAAACATTTAAGAGTTACTAGCATTATATGCATAAAACATTAAAGTTAAACTATTTAGACACACGAGTTAAACAAATAGCGGTCGTTCCAAAAATCCTAACAACCATTCGCGACTGAAAAGCAAACATATGTGCCGATAAAAAAGACGCATTGGTAAAAACAACAACCCATATATGTTACAAAAACTGCACAGTTACCTATAGCTATCAAAGGATATCCTTTTCAGCCGACAAACAAAAAAAGAAGGTATTTTCAGCCGACAAACAAAAAAAGAAGGTATATGGATTTAGCAGAAGTAGCAATTTTTTTCATCAAACTCGTTCTGTTAAAGTGTTGCGACTGCGTTAACGAATCACTTTAGTGCTCAGTTTAATTTTCAATTATAAATTAAATACTAATCTAAAAGTAATAGTCGACCCAATTGGCAGTTGGCCAAACACGGGGTTGCAGGTTCGATTCCCGCCTCAGCTAAGTATTTATGCTTAGATATTTGTCTGTGGTCTGGTTGTTTCTATGTATTTTAGATATATATTTACAAAAGAAAAGTATATAAGTTGTATGTATATCCATTGTCTAGTCTAGCACCCATAACACAAGTCTAGTTACTTCGCTTGGGACTAGATTACGAAGTGTGGAAAGTCCGGTAATATTTATTAAATAGTTGTCTGAGGCGGGAATCGAACCCGCAACCCTGCGTTTGGCAGTCCAGCATGCATGGTGACCATTGTGCCAACTGGGTCGTCAAAAATCTTATCTTTATCTTAAGATGAAACTGTGTTTCTAATATTGACATTGACACTGACTCACATATGCTATGAGAATTCACAAGTAGTAGCTAATGATAAGTGTATGCATACAAGATTGAGGTAGGCCGTGGATTACCCATTATGTGTACAGTGCCTATACATTTACAGTAATTGTGCAATTTTGGTAAGGTCAAAGACCGAGGGTCGATGACCTGAACAGATGACTCTTCTGAGTTTAGGGTTCTGTAGGTTTTATTCAATCATGTTATATTTATTAAGGTTGTGAACTCTAGAGATTTTAGATTGATTTATTAAGATTAATGCAAAATTTAGTAACGTTTTCTGCTGATGTTTAACGTCAACCACATGGGCGAAAAGCATTGATTAACTAAAGTTCCACTAAGGAACGTTTCTGAGAACTGCAGTAAGAGCATGCCTTAGCTTGAAGACAGTCCGAGATGTTGATTTAAACCTTAGATTTAGATACAGCTTTACTCGTGAACTATAGTCTAAACACTATCCCTATATATTATACTCGTGACTATAGTCTAAATATAATCTATAGGGATAGTGTTAAGTAAGACTATAGTTCCCTATATAATCTTTCTATAGGGATGGTGTTTAGACTATAGTTCGAGAAAATCTGTATCTAAATCTAAGGTTAAAATCCACATCTCGGACTATCCTTAAACCTCGTTTTGGAATAAGAGGGAGTAAGTCTAGTGACTTGTAGGTACACTTCGAAACTTAAGCTACCTACGTATTACAAACTGAATTATCAATGCATAAACTTGTTTTCAAACACAAATACCACGACAATTCTACTGGACCTTCTTAGAAGGACGGTTGCCAATTAAAGATGCCCGCCTTTATGATTCATAGCGTTCGATGTACGTAAAATAAAAAAACACGTGAAACATTGACCTCAGTGATATCATGTTACCACGTTGGTGGCGGGCTGCGGATTTTAGATTTTTTATTTATAAAAAACCCGGCCAAGTGCGAGTCGGACTCACGCAGGAATGGTTCCGTACCATGTTGTATGGGAACCTCATTTAAATTTTATTTTCTGTTTTTAGTATTTTAGTTATAGCGGCAACAGAAATACATAATCTGTGAAAATTTCAACTGTCTAGCTTTTTTTTTAGTAATAGGTTTTTAGTAAATCTTAGTAATAGGGTCTCGTTTTTAAATTTTGAGTACGCAACCCTAAAAATGTAATTCAAGTGTAAAGAAGGATGAAAGAAGATTGCATGCTGAGATGAGAATTTTTAGGTTAGCTGAGTAACGAAGATGGATAAAATAAGGAACGAGTACACTATTGAATAGAAGAGTGATGAGTATGAATTCAGAATAGAGAGGACGATTTAAGGAAATATGAATGGATGGTGACAAGATATGAGAGAGATGGATGAGATGACGACTAAAAAATAGGTGAATATTATGGCATAAACAGTCGATCAATATTACAATTCTAAGTTCAATTTCTGTATCCATTGGATTGCGTCATTTTTAAGGGTGAACAAGTCTGCTAGGTCACCATCATATTTCGTGAAGGGGCAATCTTTGATAATGTGCGCGACATCTTGTGAGGCAGCTCCGCAAAGAGAGGTGAATGGAAGAAGAAGAAGACGAACTGCACCGACAGCAAATAAATTGAGACAAGGGCAGAAGAAGTACGTTTTGTAATTAAAGTAATGGTTATATTCCGAAAATTCCTAACGTGTTTATTTTATGGTTTCTTTTTGAAGTTCACGTGCTAATTTAAAGTTAATTTCGCCCTAAAATATAACTTTATTTTCCAATTTCAAATCACGAGGGCATTGTTTACTCCTCTCTTTCGGAACTGCAAAGCGAATGTTGATATATCTTCAATTTCAATGACAAATATTTGTTTAAGTGACCTTTCAGTATAATTTCAGGAGTTTTCAGTTTTTCTAATTAATTAGCGATGTTTTCACGTTTCGATATTATAAATAAAAAATAAATATAAATAAAATATAAATATTTCAGGACATATTACACATCGCCATCCAGCCCTAAGCTAAGCAACTTAATGCTTGTGTTATGGGTGCCAGATAACGGATAAACTACTTATATACTTTTTTTTTGTAAATATATACATATTATACATATAGGAAACACCCAGAACCAGAAACAAGAATTTATGGTCAGCATAAATACTTGTTCCCGGCGGGAATCGAACCCGCAACCTTCTGCGTCGCAGTCGGGTGTTCGCCCGACGCGCCACAGAGGTCGTCATTATATATAAATCTTTATTGAGGAATCAACTGGTATAAATATAAGTACAGGTTTTAGCACGGGTTTAAATTACTAGCGCTGTATAAATCATCTCGATTAGACATAAAGACAAATATTAGACAGTGGTGTTGGCTTAGTGATAGATACCTCGACTTTCACACTGAAGGTCGTGGGTTCAAATCTCAGCCAGCCGTGCACCAATGGATTTTTCTTAAGAAAAATGTATGTGCGCTAATTGACATTGCTTTTACGGTGAAGGAAAACATCGTGATGAAACCCGCGGCTTAGTTGGCTCCAGAAGTATTGACAAATGCTTTCCTCTGGATATGGTCCGTACCGATTTGGCTGAAAATTGGTGTGGGAGGTAACTTAGAATCAGGAGAACCAGGATACTTTTTCTCCCGATATTCCCACGGGATCAGGGACTTACGCAAGTGAGACCACGGGGCACATCTAAACGAGCAATTCTTGTATATAAAAATGTGTAATCAGGATCTCGGAAACGGCTCCAACTATTTTCATAAAATTTAGAATACAGGGGGTTACGGGGGGAGGTAAAAAACGTAAAATAAAAGGTCACAAAGGTACTATTTATGAAATAAAGATTAATTATAATTATCTATACGTACAATATAGATCATCAGAAAGCCCTCATCAATTCCAAACACACCTCTCTGTAGTAGCTCTAAAATCGAAAGAAAACATGTGGTGAAGGAAACATGGAGTCCCATTACAAATGATAAATAGTATTTAGAATACTTTCCCTGCGCTTCGGTGCTCGGGAACATTTATCTGAAATGCATTCGCTCGTCGGGTACAGTCGTGAGGTAAATACGTTTTGGTAGTATTACTACAAATAGAAATATGTCAAGTAAATATTGTACGAATGGAATTGCGAATTGAAAGCGTCGTTGGCCTAGTGGTAAATGCTTGGAGTTTTATTCCAGAGGTCGTGGATTTGAAGCCTGGCCGTGCACCAATTAATTTCTTTACTGAAAATAGTATTTGGTATTTTTCGTCGTGTGTTTTTTTGTCTGATTTTTATTTTTTCTATTCTTTTTAAACCATTTTCATTGGCACTGAGTGTTTTATCCGACTACGGAGGAGAGTTATTAATTGAGCTTCATTATTAATCCGCTAAGGGACGCCCACGTCCTATCCATACGATTTATTTGACAGATTGATAATAATTTTGCTGACGTAATTTTGACGTGTCAACGACTTCAAAATCGGTCAGAATAGTCACTTGCAAAGTGACGCCATAATTTGTAACGGATGTTGCTAATCCGACCTCTTTGGGATAAGTATTAAATTTATCGCATTAAAATAACATAAAAGACGTTTTCCCGTCCCTACTGCGGCTTCGTCCCTAATACAGCATAACCGTTTTTTTTTAAATAAACTAGCGATCCGCCCCGGCTTCGCACGGCTATATTATGCATGTATTATACATATAAACCTTCCTCTTGAATCACTCTATCTTTAAAACAAAAACCGCATTAAATCCGTTGCGTATTTTTAAAGATCTAAGCATACATAGGGACAGACAGCGGGAAGAGACTTTGTTTTATATACTACTAGCGACCCGCCCCGGCTTCGCACGGCTATATTATGAATGTATTATACATATAAACCTTCCTCTTGAATCACTCTATCTATTAAAAAAAACCGCATCAAAATCCGTTGCGTAGTTTTAAAGATCTAAGCGGCCAAAGGGAAATAGGGACAGAAAAAGCGACTTTGTTTTATACTATGTAGTGATAGTGATAAAATATTGAGTAACTTTTCATCACAAGACATTTCTTTCTCTTTCCCTAAACATATCGTAAGACATTTTTTCCCCCGATTGTACCAAATACCGAAGTAAAATCGAATTTCCTGATACCAAAGTGTCTGACCGAATAGGACGAGAACGACTCGATCGGACAAAGACAAATAGCATTAAACTCCGGTAGTTCTGTGTTAAGTACCTAGTTACGACATTAGATAGGTAGGTAAGGTAACTACCTTACTTAGTAAGTTAGATATAGGTACAATCTACGTTCAAAAGTACACCGACACCGTAACGTTTACAATCTTGTGCAGCACTATTTGAAAATTCATCATCATTCTGCGAGCTATATGACCTGCCCATTTGTACATTACAACAACGTAGCTTGTAAATCAACCGACGACATTGTGGCGGTCGCGGGTGGATGGGTGGATGGAGGCGGCTCAAGACCGTTGTTTGTAGCGTCGTATGGGGGAGGCGTATGTCCAGCAGTGGACGTGTATGGGCTGATATGATGATGAACCTGTAAATCGATCCCACGTCGGTTGGTGTAGCAGGTGGCGGCTAATACCACTCGGCCAACTAAATACATAGTTAAATGTCGAAAATAATAATCACACTGAGTACTTTTAATTCAAGTATTTAAGTTTGTATGTAACGTCTAAAAGACTGTCGTAAGTCCTATACTTTTTGATAGTATTATTGTAGCAACACTGATAGTGGACTTATGACGCATACTACTACTTACTTAGTAAGTTAGATATAGGTACTTATAATGGTAACTAAGCAATTTCTTTTCTTTATTTCGTTAATCAGTAGGTTTTTATATTGGCTTCGTCATATCCAAGTAGGAAAATCCTTTCAGAATTTTGGCTTCACAGAATATAATTAGATCTAACAATTTTTTACTATGCGATTAAATAAAATAAATAAATATTGCAGATCATTTAACACAGCGCCATCTAGTTCTAAGCTAAGCCACTAGGCTTGTGTTATGGTGACCAGACAATAAATAGAATACATATATAAGTAAGTACTTTTCTTTTATATACAATGTGTTTCAGCGAAGGGGTTTTAATACGAAAGGAGGTCTAGACGTCTAGGCGAACATCTTTTGTTCTACTACTTTCGGAAATTCGAACATTTCATTCGAAGTTTTTGTATGAAACAGCTGATTTTCAAGTAATAGAATCCCTCAGAATAAAACTTCGAATTTCCAAAAGTCGTAGAACAAAAGTTGTTCGCCTAGATGTCTAGAACAACCCCCTTTCGTATTAAAACCCCTTTTAAATTACCCCAAAGGTTATCTGAATTTAAAACTAATTTAAAGTCCTGGCTTATCAGTAGATCATTTTACAATCTGAATGAGTACTTTGATAGTGATAGGGATAAATAAGTAAAAGGGCATTATTTTATAAAGATTAGCTTGAAGCTTTAACTAGGTACATAGTACCTACCTCTATTGTAATAAAATTTTAAAAATAGAATATTATCAAACACTATAATTTAATTATAGAATTAAGTATAAGATGTTATTCTTCTGAAATTTTATTTTAGTACTTTTAATAAGTACTTATTGCATGCCCGCAATGGGTAAATTGTTGTTACTTAATTTTAAAACTACCTACCATCCATTGTACACAATTTATGCAATAAAAATTCTTATTCTTATCCTTATTCTTATTCGCTGAAACACATTGTATATATACTTAAAATACATACAGACACCCAGACCAGAAACAAATATCTGTACATCAATATTGTTTGAGGCGGGAATCGAACCCGCGTCGTAGGCGCCACAGAGGAGGCTTAGCACTATTGCAAAACTATAGGTAGGTAGCCTCGATCGTAGCATACAATCGCAAGTCCTTCCGTTTAGTGTTGTGTTACACACCGACTCCACGTTATCGATAACCGTAACTCGATACATTTACATCACGATATATCGATTGCACCTGCTAGTGGCTAGGATGTGGTCTATTTAAATCGTTGTTTTTTTATGTGGAAGGAAGGCTGTGTGAAGGTGATATTTATTTAATCAAGGGCTAGCTGTTAAACGCGACTTCTACGGTCTTTTGAGACGCATTTAGATGGAATGATTTCAAATACTCTGCACAAAGCAAATAGTTAACATTTTTTATCCGACTACGGCGAAGCCAAAAGGGTGGGTTATGTTTGTGTAAAATAAACTTCGCATTTGTGTCTGACGTTTTACGTCAGCAAGAATGTGACAAAATTTTGGTTGACTAATGATCCGCTAAGTATCGTTACTGAGAACAATACACACTGTAAAAAAATAAGTTTAGCCTGGTTTCAGCGTTTGGTGCTCTTTTTTGGCACCTCTATAAGTTAGTTTCTTAATAGGATTCATTTTAGGGATGAATGTGGACTAAATCAAAATAAAGAGATATCTCTTTTCTACAGTATCTACCTACCAAATAATAATAAAATACCGAACATTCTCTTTAATATTTTAACAAAGATTTTCCTTTAATTGACAGAAAATAAATATAAATAAATAATAAATATTGCAGGACACTCCACACATCGCCATCTAGCCCCAAGCTAAGTAACTAGACTTGTGTTATGGGTGCTAGACAACGGATATACTACATATATACTTTTCTTTTGTAAATATATACTTATAATACATAGAAACAACCAGACCACAGACAAATATTTAAGCATAAATACTTGTCTGAGGCGGGAATCGAACCCGCGACCCTGTGTTTGGCAGTCCGGCATGGTGACCATTGTGCCAACTGGGTCGTCAAATGGATGAAATTAAAGTGAACCAATGCTTTTATTAATATCGGTTCCTGGAAAAGCCGTTACTTAACCGCACTTTGAATTAATTGAATAAAGCTTTTCATAATAATTTAATAAATTTAAAACTTGAATGATAATCAAGTAAGTAATTAAATTAACTTTAATGACAAAATGTGTCAATGACTGGTTTAAAAGTCATCATCACTAAATATTATAAAACAAAGTCTATTGTATCTATAGTGAAAAACTATTGCACCGATTTCCATGCAGTTTTCACTAATGGATAGAGTGGTTCTCGAGAAAGATTTTTTGTATATAAAATAAAACTACCACGCGCAACAGCTTAGATAATAAACAGAATCAATAAGAATGACAAAATACGCTAATTCAGTTATTAGTAAAGAGTTTAATATTCATATCCTACAGAATTTAACTCTGCAACTATTACATATAGGTGAGTAGTTTTACCATAAGGGAGATACCTGAACTTTCAAAACGAAGGACTTGGGGTAGAATTCCGAGGCTGGCCATGCTACAATTGACTTTTTCTATATGAAAAATGTAGATGCCCCTGCACATATTTTATGATAAAGGATAACATTGCGAGCAAAAATGCCTTAGAACTTATCAAGGTCTGCCTTCTATGACATTCTGATGAGCTAACAGCCCATCTCAAGTGAAAACAACTAAGCATTTCAAAGCGTACACCTTATTTGTTTACAAAACAAACAAAATTATCGAGCTATTCGCAAAATTACGCTAACAATTTGATAAGAAACATTTCAAATAATATCAGTCAATATCGATAAACGAGTTACGCGTGTCACAGCCCAATTTGTTTGGAGAATAAGCAAATGATGTTGCCGAATCTCTTGGCACTTCAATTGAGAGAATATTTCTTTGAAAGACAAGTTGATTGCGTCGACGAATGTACGTACGTATTTTGGGTATGTCACAATATTTGGCGACAGTGTAGTTTGATTTTGTTATAAATAAGCATATGTTTACTTTATTAGGGTTGCCATGTTTTTCAAATACGAAGTACTTGTATAACGTTCTTATAAGAAATTTAATTTATTTTTTAAAGTTTATTATTTATAGATAATTATAATCAGACTCTGTGGCATGGTCGACGAACACCCCCGCCTGCGACGCGGGTTTGATTCCCGTCTCAAACAAGATTTGTGTACAGATATATTTAAATTTGTCTTTATTGCATTATAATTTACAAAATAATAAGTATTTTATTCGTTCGCAGGCCACCATAACACAAGCCTAGTTACTTAGCCTGAGGCTAGATGGCGCTGTATAAATTATTCTACAATATTTATTTAAACTATGTGAAATTAGTAAAATATAATCTATCCCTATATATATATATGAAATTCTCGTGTCGTGGTGTTAGTTGCCAAACGTAAACGGCTGAACCGATTTGTATGATTTTTTTTATGAATATTCGTTAGGTCTGAGAATCGAACACTATTCTATTTCTTTACATATTTTGTATATGGCAAAACAACGTTTGCCGGGACAGCTAGTCAAATATAATATTTCTTCATCAAATCCGCAGTATCAAAATTTCTTTAAAATCCTTTCTTAACAAAAATATAGACTGCATAGCAAGGAAAAGACTTCACAAATTAGGTACATCAATTCAAAACCAATAGCTTCTAGTATTTCCCATTATCTTTTCACTAGAATGATCGTGTACCTAACAAAAGAGAATTGACAAAGGCACTTTAATATCGGAAGCATACGAATCGAGTGAATCGTTTCGATTGTATTCGATTAGTAATTTTCATTTTCACGTTAGTTTTTATTGACCTGTTAGCTATCTTTGGTAGCAGTCGTTAGGTGAAGTTAGGGTGACCTGAAAAGCTTTAACAATAGATGAGCAACACAACTAGACAGTGAGATATTGTATGCTTAGTTTAATAATTTGTTTTGGTAATGTTATTTGTTATTGTTAGGATGGTGTCGGGACCGGTAATTCTTGATAGAATTACAGATCTTTTGTCGTAGACCTAATTTTGCCATCTCCATTCTATCTTCATACAACCGAAGCAACCAGGCAAACTGATCATCAGGCAGGTGTGATAGTGGCCAAACGCTGACCTATCATTTGTAAAAAATAGTTTCTTTGTGTTATTTAAAACTATTTGTAAAATCAATTTTGAACGGCAGGTATGCATTCCTATTTTATTTTTTCTTGTCCGTGTACTCTTTTAATGAATGTTATTATATTCTATTGATTATATTTATTTAGCGTGGACTGTAGAAGATTCTACTATAAAATAATACTTCATCAAAAAAATAATTAATATTCAAATTAAACATAAAATTAATAATTCCCTTCATTCATTCAAAATTTACAGAAACCACGAAACAAAAGCTATATTTCATCGAAAATTGTAATAAAATTAATTAAATTTCGCGTGTTACTCACAAAACAAAAGAAAATTGTAACAAAGAATACGTTGTAAATCTCTTGTGATTGACAAAACAATTACTTAAATTAAAAACGTTGCACGCGATCCCGCATCGGATACAAATTAACTTTAAACCACATTAAACGAAGAAATATTACGTTATTTTAAAGCTTCGAGGAAATAGACTACAAATTTTTCTATCTGCAGATATCTTACTGGCCCTTATTCTTGATTTATCATTACATAGTATAAAACAAAGTCGCTTTTTCTGTCCCTATTTCCCTTTGACCGCTTAGATCTTTAAAACTACGCAACGGATTTTGATGCGGTTTTTTTTAATAGATAGAGTGATTCAAGAAGAAGGTTTATATGTATAATACATGCATAATATAGCCGTGCGAAGCCGGAGCGGGTCGCTAGTATTTTAATAAGAAACAAGTTAAGTAATTTGACAAGTCAAAGGAACTGGATATGAAATCTGAACCTGGGAAATGAATAAACTTTGCTTTTTCACTTTATTTCAAACTAGCGACTCGTCCCGGTTTCGCACGGCTATATTATGCAAATATGCATGTATTATATCTACATATGAACTGTCCTCTTGAATCACTCTATCTATTAAAAAAAACAGCGCACTCCGGGAGTGCAGGCAGAAGTGAAAACAATAAACTTGTTATTTCTCATAGAATATTTCTTGAAACGATCTGCTACTGCCATCTATTAGCACTCACTTAAACAAATATAGTTTATTTTTTATTCGCTAGATGGCAGTAAAAAAATTAAATCAGCGCCATCTACATTCGAATAGCGGTTTTTCTAGGAACTAAGTTTCTCAATTTGTGTAATAGATGGCAGTATAAGTTAAACAAAAAGACTAACACAAATAAAATCTCATCTGTCGCGTCAAAATCTGTCGCGTTAAAATCTGTCGCGAGATCGGTTGAAAATCCTCACCCACAAAAAAACCGCATCAAAATCCGTTGCGAAGTTTTAAAGATCTAAGCATACAAAGGGGCATAGGGATATAGGGACGGCGAAAAGTGACTTTATTTTATACTATGTAGTGATGATAATGATGATAGGTCTGCGTTTGAGCATCATCACACCTGCCTGATGGAAGGTGACGATGCGGTAAGTTCTAGAACGGTTATCTAGAAGATATCTATTGCCTCGTGACCAGGGACTTAAAACGTTATCCATAACAGAATGTTTAACGTTATAAAAACGTTATAATAGTATCGGTATCTCAGCAAACATTTCGTTATCGATCTTTTGTATAACGTTTTACGAGTAACAGAACGAAATTTTAACTGCAAAAATAACGTTATTATAACGATAAATACGCGACGTTGCCAAACTTATTCATTTTACAAATCCGCGCCACGCGCGGCGGAATTTGCGCATCAGTTGGTAAAAGCGAAATGGGTCGAAAAAAAATCAACAAAGTTTACAGATATTTCAATCTTGAGGATAATAATAAGACCTCAAAATGTTTAGTTTGCGAAAAAGTTTTAAAGGTAAGTTAAGAAAGAAGTAGATAGTAAGTAGGTAGTAATGTGTAGTATTTTCTAAAAAAAAAAACTAATATTTTCTAAGAAAATCGGCTTATTAATATTTATTTTTTTACAATAATGCCGATTTCCTTAGAAAATATGAATGTTTTCAATTTTTTTATAGAATCTTTTATGTTTCTCCGAAGAGCCCTTGCGATAGGCAGCAATAAAAAAAAAATATTAAAGATTGCTCATAATTTTTTACTCTAAAAAATTAAATGCTCCGCAAGTCGCAAATGGATCAAGCTGTTTGTGTGGTTTGTGGTGCCTTATTAAAGGTAAAGAGTTGAACTAACACGCCTCAGTGATGAAAGTTATCGACTTTGGTTTTGATGCTAAAGGCCAAAATTTCTAGTACTTTTTTAAATAATGCCGATTTTCTCGGAAAATATTAATGTTTTGAATGTTTTTATAAAATATTTTATGTTTTTATAAAGAAGCTCTAGCGATTAGTAAAAAAAACCACGATAGTTAAAGATTTGGTCATAAAAAATTCAATTGAAAATAGAGTTTTCAATGGCTTCTATTTTCCAAAGTCATCGATATAGCAAGCTGTTTGTGGTGTCAAATGAGAGATATGAGTTGAAATAACATGCCTAAAAGTTAGAGTGCGTAAGCTGCTCTGGTTTGTAACCTAGAGACCAAAACATGTGACGTTTCATACATTTTTTTCATATTTTGACGGCTTACGATCTGCATCAAAAACAGCCCTATGTCCATCATTTGCCGTTTCGAGCCACTGTGCGGCAGCGCGCGCGTGCAACGTTGCCGCCGTGTGCGCGCGAGCGGTGGTACCTGGTAGGTACTACCGCTCGCGCCCGGTTTCGAACGCAGCGGCAACGTTGCTTGGCCGCAGAAGAGGTGGTTGATAGGTATTAGGTATATACTAATTGCACTGTGAAAATTTATCGCTACATTATTGATTGGTTTATTTTACTTTTAATCGTAGATTCACTATGATAAAAAAATGTGTTTCGGAAATTTTACCTATTCCTACTAAACATATATCTAACACCAAAGTAATAGTAAATTTCAGGACGTTATGTAACCTTTAGCCTTCTTCGATATTTGAGATATCCAACACTAGAAGAATTATTCAGATCGGTCCAGTGGTTTTGAAGCAAATTAAATACAAACAAACAAACAAACAAAAATCTAATATTTCCCATTTATACTATTACATAGTACGTACATGTACCTATAGATTACACCCTTACGTAGCCAGAGAGAGCACTGCGTTCGATAGTTCACACGAAGAAAAAGTAAACATTACTTTGAGTAAAAGAGATAGCATAAAAACAATAATTATAACATTATTATATGAATAACAATATTTTTAATAACGTTAAATTGACAATATAACGTAACGTTATTATAACGTTATACATATTCAAAGCTTTGAATAATATCGTTTTGTTATATCGTTTCTCTCACAAATAACGTTATCTTGCAATTCCACAGATAACGTTACTGTATTTTACCGGTATTTAAGTCCCTGCTCGTGACTTAAAAGAGGCATGTCAGGAAAGACAGACGCAGGCAACTGATTCCATTTCCTTGCTATATGAAGGAATGACGAAGCAAAACGCTTAGTGCGGTGTCTGAGATTTCCACCATGAACACCATCCTGAGACTGCCGCGTCTCAGTTTGCCTGGTTGTATGACGAAAGAATGGAGATGACAAAATTATGTAGTACAGGTTATTATGTGTTGCACACACAAGTACTTTTTACATTTAAAAGTAAGCAAGCAAATACAAATGATTATCTCCCTGCATCAGCTATCGGCCGATATAAGTTTCTACTATGCTTTTTCTCTTGAGCTTTAGAGTTTAGAAGCGATTGAGAACAATTTGTAGAGTGCGCTTTTTACTTTAAGCACGTTATCTTTCTTCGTCTTCGTCGTTAAAAGCTTCGGTAAAGTCTACTGGAGAATAGATAGATAGATATAGATAGAACAGATTTAAATTAGTTAAAGCGGAATAGAGGGATCTAAGAGAACCTTTTTAAACAGTTAGGACATGTTAATTTTCGCCTTGAAATAAGCCAAATGTGGCACTTAATATAAGTAATTGACTATAATCATTAATTGCTTGCTAGGTGTAAGTACCTACAGATATCCTAAAATTAAACTAATTAGTATAGCCTTAGAGCCTTTTTCTTTAGTCATTGCAAAATTATGAATTAATAACAAGATTGAGAGTTTTAAGTTCAATCGGGCAGAGATTTCTCGGGCTCACAGAGAAACTTTTCAAACAGATATGACATGTTAATTGTCGCCTTGAAATAAGCCAAATGTGGCACTACTAAAGCAAATAAGTAATTGACTTAATCATTAATTACTTGTGAGATGTAGGTACGGATATCAAATTAAAGTACTTCATAGAAACCCTAAGGCCTAAGGACTTAATGCCAG
The DNA here is from genome assembly GCA_907269075.1 of Idaea aversata. NCBI lineage: Eukaryota > Metazoa > Arthropoda > Insecta > Lepidoptera > Geometridae > Idaea > Idaea aversata. The sequence continues at coordinate 7,349,441 of OU026103.1, forward strand.
ATTTCTCGGGCTGACAGTTTTGCTAAGGAAACTGTTAAGATTAAGGCATTGGTTCCGATGATACATTTAAAGGCGACATGCATTTAGCAGTTGGAATCACCAAGTTAAGCCGTGTTAATTTATTATTTTAGTAAGGTAGTTTGACTGATCTAATAAATCAATCTTTATTTCCCTTGGTCATGCCATATTTGATTTGAAATATTTGTAAAAATTTGGGTAAATTAAATTGAAATGGTGGGAAAAAAACTAAATAATAGAAGAAAAAAATTAAGATCTGAGCTTTAAGCGGATGAAACCGCGGGGCGCACATAGTAAGTTTATAAAAACCATTGTTAAATCTCTTATAAGTTTATAAAAACCAGTGTTGGACCTCTTTTAAGTTTATAAAAACCTAACAGCTACTAGATAGGTCGAGAGTCTTATCACTACTCATATTATTTACGTCATCGTTACTGAAAACTGCGCATAATATTTGTTTATTCACCATCGACGAAAACAAATCGAATTTGAAGGTTTTCCTTATGTTTACTTACTTATCTTCTAATACCTACTCTGAAAACAATCTTCACTGATTTCATCGTCTATTCTTAGGATTAGGTATATCTACTAAGGAATCCTTAGTAAGTCTTTGTTTGTTACTGTCACGTTTCAGTTCCTAAGTACTTTCGCAATCAGATATTTTGAAAACTGTTTTAAATACAGGAATTTTGCTATAAATAAAACCTGCTTCTAGTCTACTCTAATTGATTTCTAAAAATAACATTGTAAGAAGAAAAACGCATCTCAAAGTAGAAGAAATAATAAATCACTGACTAAAGTTTGAGTACCCCAGATAATGTTGTTCTTAGGAATATGTACTTCCTAAAAACGTCTCAAAACAAAAACATAGTGACTTATTTTTTACCTACAATCGCACAGAAAATACCTAGAAATACTCCCAAGTGAAAAATTATTTCAGCCATCCTTTGTCACATTTTCAATTTTCATTGACGTAGATGTTTAAATTTAAATAATTCCTGCAAAAAACGGTATTCAGATTAGTTTTTTTTCCAACTTCCTTCCAAAAACGTAAACCCATGGTTATTTAATGAAAGATCGTGTCCCCTAGCCCCAAAAGAGGTTGCATCCTGAATGTAAACAGGCAAGCGCATAGATCGATACGCGGCGCGCGGTAAACAGGCGGTTGTCATGGCAACCGGGCGGGATATTTCGTCACTTCCGCCCTAGTCGCCCCCTGTCTGCCCCCATGGGGCGCTGTCCGGACCGTTTGTTTGGACACAGTGTTGGTTCACCAGTTAGGGAACAGACTTAACTAAGATAAAGTTACTTTTGAAATTATACAACAACGGTGTAGTAAACAAGTTAAAAGTTCACAAGGAAAACAGTAGGTACCTAAAAACTTTTCAAAATTACTAAAAAAATAAAATTTTTAGTCATGACTGACTGACTGACTGTATATCAACGCAACAGCTCACCAATAGACGGATTGGGATTAAACTTAAGGCGGGCCATCCGATCCGCTAAATAAGGATTTTGCGAAATTAAACTACAATGTTTATAAAGTCACAGAGTGAAAACTAGTATGGGTATTACATATTTCGTATTGAGATTTTATACTTTTTACAAATAATGTTTGTCTATTAAATTCACGAGTTGAAGAACTTCAACTTAATTATGACCGTAATTTACCTAATGGAATCGCGCCTTTACAATCTTGCTTGACTTGAAAACATTTTAATATTAATAGTTTTTGAGCTCTACGGTGGGTGTGCTTTTGACTGCATTTATATTATACATTACTAGCGACCCGCCCCGGCTTCGCACGGCTATATTATGCATGTATAAACCTTTCTCTTGAATCACTCTATCTATTAAAAAAACCGCATCAAAATCCGTTGCGTAGTTTTAAAGATTTAAGCATACAAAGGGACATAGGGACAGAGAAAGCGACTTTGTTTTATACTATGTAGTGTTTATACGTTGTTTTACTTATTTATTTACACTGTGTAAATATTGATGGCTACTGTGGCTCGTCGATCCGTTTGATAAATTCATAATAATTACATGTCAGACAACAAACTTACGTAAAATAATAAGTACCTACTTATTTATTACATTTTTTTAATTAATCACGAGAAGGGTGTTTTTTAGGGTTGCGTACCTAATGGGTAAAAACAGGACCCTTTTACTAAGACTAAGACTGTTCGTCTGTCTGTTTGTTTGTCACCAGGCTGTATCTCATGATCCTTGATAGCTAGACCGTTGAAATTTTCACAGATGTATTTCCGTTGCCGCTATAACAAGAAATACTACAAAAAGAAAAAACAAATGAAGTGGGACTCCCATAGAATATGTTTCGGAACACTTCGTCCGACTCGCACTTGGCCGGTTTTTATTATCTTTGGAAAGCCAACAGCTCTAGTGTATAGGCTCTTTTAAGAAAGATTAATGATTCGTTGTACTTGCTGAACCTACCTGATGATTTTATTTTTATAACTGTTGATATACTTTTAATGTCGAAATATTTAAATATTATTAGCTTAAATCACAATTGTAACTTGGTTTTTATTATCTGGGTTTTATTTTATTTTTGTGCATGACTACCTTGAAATAATATTAGAGAGAAAGGGTCAGGCTGATAACCAGCGCTGTGCAGCGGCGTCTTACTGCATATGCTGAGCCTGCTCCTTTTGCCATGTTTATTATTAGTTTATTTAATGTATAAAAATTGTAATTTTATGGCAATAAACGATTATTTATTTATTTTTATTTAACAGTAAACAAGTATATGACAACAATCATTAATGCTATACCCCATTTATAGGCTTTCGCTTAAAAACTTTTGCGACTGAACCCTCTCCTGCATCGCCCCAAAGAAGGTAAAGTAATAAGTACTTGACCACATAATTTCAGGACAAGACAATAGAACAGCTCTCATAACACCAGCAATTATATACCTTATAACAACCGCACAAACCTCATAATCGCCTATCAGTTACCCGTTAACAGTCCACAAAATCACTTACCTGAAACAAGAAAAACATTAATTGAATAATATTTCAATTTGAACTTAAAAACAAAGGCAGTTAACGTTTTGAGGAACAAACGTTTTGTTAAAGGAACAATATACCTTCAGTTTCATTGGGGTAGAAGGGGGGTAGAACGATAATCCTGTAGATAAAATTGTTTCCTTTTGTTGTAATATTACCTCATAAATTTCGGTTTTTCGGTCACTTTATTTGAAATTGGTGAGTGGAAATTGCCCAGATGAAAGACATAAGCCAACTAAGTCGCGGGTTTCATCACGATGTTTTCGTCCACCGTTAGAAGCAATGTTACTTAGCGCACATAAAGGACAAGGTTAAATAAGCTGAAAGGGTGGTATAGGTATCTGGAGCCAACTAAGCAGCAGGTTTCATCACGTTTTTCTTCAACTTAAGAGCAATTTGATGTTACTTAGCGCACATAAAGGACACGGTCAACTAAGCTGAAAGGGTCACTCTTTCTAATGCATGTCCTAGGCACCACACCTTAAATAGCATGGATTAAAAGTGACTGGTGGTATAAATCATCTAGATTCGATTCACAACTTGCCAGACAGCAAACAAACAAACAAAAACTCTAAAAACTATCCTATCGTGTTCAGCTACCGATTTTAAGACTGTTCTACATGATAACATAAATGACGACCCAGTTGGCACATTGCATGGTTATCATCCCGGACTGCCAAACACAGGGTTGTGGGTTCGATTCCCGCCTCAGACAAGTATTTATATTTGTCTGTGGTCAGAAGGCCAATTCTCATAAATAACATTGTTAAAATTACATTTCAATATCATTTCGATTGCATTTCGATCTCAAATAATACCCTCAAAGTAGCTCAAAATACCCTCAAAGTTAGCTTTTTGTAAAAAAAAAACTGACTTTGAAGGTATCTTTTGCAATCGAAATGCAATCGGGATGATATTGAAATGTAATTTAAACAATATTATTTACGAGAATTGGTCTTCTGGTTGTTTATATGTATTATAAGTATATATTTACAAAAGAAAAGTATATAAGTATAGTACTTATATCCGTTGCTTAGCACCCATAACACAAGTGTAGTTACTTAGCTTGGGGTTAGATGGTGAGGTGTGGAATGCCCGGCAATATTTATTTATATCAAAATTGTTTCCGAGATTTAGGCGAGAAGACGTAATAGACAATATTTCCTATTATATATTTGGGGAGAAAAGTCAATCAATAAGAGTTGCGTAAATACTATTCCCGTTACGCAATTCTTATAACTCTTTGTTAACATTCGTTAGAATTGATCGTTACGCAACTCTCGGCGAACAAGCGCGAACATAATATTCAAATAATTTTTTTCATAAAGGAATCCCTACAAATATTTGTTACATGAAAAATAATTGTAATTAACTTGCAAAATATTTGTTTACGATTACCTAAAATTGTTCATCAAAGAAAACAATAGCACTCATATTGTTTCGCTTCTCAAGTTTCTAACAACGAAATACGCAATACGCAATCGTCCCGAAGAACGTTTTAATAATACTCGTATACGTAACAATACGTAACGTATGTACGTTCTGTTTCACTCTTTCAAATTATAAAGGGGTACAAAATTCGCGACAGTACATGATCTGAGAATTACAAACAGCCAGCAAAAGCCTAAGCAACTAACTGTGTTTTGGCAGCTAAACAACGGATAAAATATGCTTAAAAATCAGTTCATAAAAAACAAAGTTATGCCTGAACAGTATATAGGGTTATTGGTAGTAATAAAAACCTTCCTCTTTAATCACTCTATCTATAAAAAAAAAACCGCATCAAAATCCGTTGCGTAGTTTTAAAGTTCTATGCATACATAGGGACATAGGGACGGCGAAAAGTGACTTTATTTTATACTATGTAGTGAAGTGATGATGTACCAAGTGATTAATTAGGGCATTATAATAATTTCCGGGCATTTTGAATAATGCCACGTACAGTCAGAATACAAATTAGCTGAACCCCACGTAATCCAGAGCTCACTCGCACATCTGTAAGGTTGTAATGTTACCTGATTCTGGTTTTTTTTTAAACAATATACCTATGTACTATACAATACAATATAATAACAAAATAGGTAAATACTACAATTTTTCCATATGTGCGAGCGAGCTCTGGGTCAGGTGGGGTTCAGTTAATTGGTATTCCGACTATACACGGCATGCCCCGATCTAATGAGAATCATCCCTAAACAGTCGCTGTGGCCAAAGTCGGCTAGACTCGGCTAGGCTAGTAGACTTCATCATCATCAGTTATCTAGATTCTACACTTTCCATTCACTTTGTAATAGTATGTTACTTGACACTCGAAATCTTTTGTATAGCGAATCCCCTTAATTCGATACGTAAGAGCGGCTTAAAGACACTTTACATAATCGTTTTAAGTGTTTCCTTCGCAAATGTACAAGTGAAAATTTTATACAAAACTCCGGGAGGGCGTAATCTTATTATTGTGGGCGTCGTCATTATGGACGTTTTAACAGAGCTATTTGATTGATAGATAGATATCTCCTGTATAAAAGGAACATCTTGGAGCAATCAACATTTTTCACTTGAGAAAAGAGGGGGTAAAAGTTATATTCTTCAGGATGTTGGTTTATTATTTGTCGGGTCGGATATTGAAATTAGAAATGCTGCTAAAACAATTTTCTCTTGTTTTATAACTTTCGTTTTACACCATATTATGTGCTCCAAAGCAAGACATCTCTCATCTGCTTGTCTGTCCATCATGCCTTACATCCTACACAAGAGAAGACCTAAATGCGGCTAGTTCCTGGTCTTGGAAAAATTTGATCAAGAAAAAAAACGGCCATTGATACGGTAAGAAGACCTATAAAATAATTAACCAATATGTAATTATCATTTATTGTTTAAACTCTACTCAAACAGAGTTCGCAATGGTAAATATAGGTATGATAAATTAAAAGCAAATGATGCCAAAAGACCAACATTTTGTGGGTAACGTTTGATTTGTGGTATTCATTTTGGTAATTAAATATACTGGATAAAATGAAAATAAATTATTTTGTAAGCTGACTTTTCAAAAATGAGGTACTCAACATCCAACGCCATCTAGTTCTAAGCTAAGCAACTACGCTTATAATAAGGACAGATCTAATACTTTTATACGATTAATTTTAAAATAGAATTAAAGGGCAAATATAAAAAAATGCTGAAAGAAGTATCGATTTTAACTTTTACCAAATACAGGAAACGAACCCGATAATTATGCAAAAAAACAATTTTAAAATAGATATTACGTACATACACATTGCAACGATATTGTTGCTGATAAAGAATAAATCCTAAATACAAATACGTTACGGCAAATCAATAAAAACAGAAGCTTTGTGAAGTAGCTTAAAAAGCCCACTCGTGCCGACTTTAAAAAACAATACTCAAGTAAACCTCTTGGAACTTTAAATCCTGATTGAGAAGGTAGTAAAGCACTTGTCTTCGATTCAACTATCTTAACCGACTTCAAAAAAGAAGCGGAATCTCAATTTGTGAACTACTGTCAAGATCAAGTGGTGAAATTACCTTTTCAAAATGGAGAGTCGGTCGGAGGTATAAAAAGCTTTTTGCCATGGATAGAAAAGATGGAGAAAAAGTGTTTGAAGTTGCAATATCCGATACGTTAAAGGCTAAGAGGTTTCTTAATTGGTTTTTAAATGAGACCCTTAGCGAAGACTAGTTCAAATCGCTTGATAGATGGCGGCATATTACATTTATTTCTTTTTTAGGTTTATTTCTTTTACGTTTACGATGTCAGATTTCTTTAAATGCGTATCTACAGCCGCCAACAGAATTACAGACCCAACGTAGATTTTTACTATTCTTGGAATGTTTTCATTCTAATTTGTTTGTCTAATTATTTCAGTTAAAAGACTTTATAAGTACTTCAACTCAAGCAGGACCTTAGACTTTTGCTTGACATGAAAACCTTCTAAAAATAGCAGTTTTGGGTCTACAATTATGTTGCCTGATTTTACAGCCCAGAAAACGAAAGCAATTTTTTTTTCTTTCGTTATAGAAATTGACAAGTTGCTTTGGCCAAAGGGCCGGACAAAGTTTATTACGGCTCTAAGCCTAAGGTGAGATTTGGTGAATTTGGAAGAAGATTTTGAATTCAACGTTCAGTAGATTTTTTAACTAGAAAAAAACTAGAAAAATGTATTGTTTTCCCTTGAAATCAAAAAGTTATAATTCTCTGGTCGAAGATATCTTTCAGTTTAATTGTTTTCCGTCCACCTTCTGAACAGCACGTAACGAGGCGTAATTAAACTAGTTATTCAGAATGCCTCATTCTGCGTAGCGAACGTTAGGGCGTTCCATTGCCAAAATAACGTCTACGCATTGAGTGTAAGTACTTTATCTTATCTTGTAGAAACTCTAGTAATAAATGTAAATCAAAAGACATTAAACTGAATAATTTACACGCATACATTTAACGTTTAGCATAAATTTTATAAAGCTATACGTAAATCACGTGGAATAAAACGTAACATTTTAATTGAATTAGGGTGCCAAACAGACTTCACACTTTTCTATCAGCCGATACAGAGAGAAATTAGTCCTTTGTTCTTGTCAGGGTAGACTCTTTTATCCCATCTGTAAAAGTGCGCGAATGACAACAAAACACATTACGAGTATAACTGAAGATTTTTTTTTAAATGTATACTTATGGTGTTTTTATTTTGACCTGACCAATATTGCGCCACAGGATCATTGTCCTCATTTGTGCAGGTTGGACAATGCACTTTGGAGCAGGTGATCCATCTATTGTGTTGGGGTTTTCCGAAATAAAATAGTATCGTACATACATATATTTTAATTGTAGCTTTTCCATAGCAGTTGACAGGTGGTTTTACTGTGTGATTACGAAAGTTTGGATGCGTTACAAAATGAAACCGTTATTTTAATGTATGGTGAATTGTATTTATAGTGCAGATTTTTTCCAGATTTTAGAATAATTATTATTTTGACGACTCTGTTTGGCGACAGCTGGCTCTTGCGGAGGTCGCTCACCAACTACCTGGACTCAAACCAAGGGGACGCTAGGTCTAACGCTAGCGATGATCCAGGATCGCAAGCAATATCGATCTAGCATCAGGAGGCCCGACACCGGATAGGGAATGTGCCAGAGGAATGATATAAGTTTGACGACTATTCGAAGACAAACAGAAAAACAAGACGACGAATATCGGCCGATAGAAAGTCCGTAGTCCATCTTCAGCCTATAAGGAGGTACAAACGACAGACAGGTGACGAGCTCCTACAATTTGAATAGTAAATCAAGTTATCATGTATTCTGTGAATTAATTCAAAATTTGTAACACGTAAATGCAAATTTGGCCCTCCATAGTTTAAAGTGCAAATGTGGGTACACATTAATTAATACTGATAATTAAGATTCGGAGCGTATTAGGTCCTTGGGGGCCTGGGCAATTTTATAGTTTGATGACTTTGATCGGTTTTGGGTTAAATGTCTTCATTGGACGTGAAAGGTTAAGGCCCATGATCTAATACAGAAAGTTATTATCAACGGAACAGATTACTTAACATTCGAGAAATCAAGGAACTAGCGAAGCGACATAAATAAATGACTATACATTTGAACAGAATAATAATTTCTAAAATTGATTAAAATGATTCTTATGTTTATTAGTCAGCACAAACTGATAATCTTATAATCAATCCTACGCCTTCAACCTTTCGATATTTCTTTTTGACACCTTTCAAAAATAAATTACTTTAAAGCAATGTGTTATCTATTCACCCACATTCGCTCATCCCTAATCCGGTCCTGGAGCGCGGATTTACAAAGTCCATGACAAAGTTGTGACATGAAATACGTTAAATTCATCGGAAAATCAACTTTAACATCTGACGTGAAGATTTAAATTGTAACGGGCTTCGTTTATGGATTTGTTAAGAGTCCTTTCAGCTGTAAAGTGAAGCAGTGAAAACGAATTAACAAGGATAAATGTGAAGTTATTTATGAGCTAGGAATCTGAGTGACATGCAAATGTAATGAAAGTCTTAAGCTATGTACAAACAAACTGGCACGATTGCGATTGGTCTCGCGACTTATGTACAGTCACATTACCAATTAGCTGAACCCCACGTGACTCAGAACTCACTCGCAAATCTGTAAAAATATAGTATTTACCTATTTCTTTATATTGTTTATTGTATGTATTGTATAGTATATTGTTTAAAAAAACAGATACAGGTAACATTACTTTACAACCTTACAGATTTGCGAGTAAGCTCTAGGTCACGTGGGGTTCAGCTAATTGGTAATCCGACTGCACATTGTACTTGTAAGGTCGGAGTCGGAATTGCAGTGCTTCAAAACTGTTATTATTAGAATATTATTAACTAAAGCAAGATTCTAAGGTCTTGCTAAAATCAAAGTACCTATTTTAACTCATGAATTGAATATGATTAAAATAAAAACATTCCAATAATAGTAATTTGAGAACTCTACGATGGGTCTGCAATTCTGACTCCAACCGTACACTTACCTACCAAATTTCCTTAAAGAACCCAAAACTCATCATTAAACATTTTTCCCAGCAAGATGCAATAATCAAATGCCTACCAAATCGATCACAAAAAATTCTATTCAAAGAGATCTACGATTAAAAATGTACGTAAATTTTTCCTTTTCAGACGAAGAGGCTTTCAAGCTGTTTTGCATAGCAATACGCAATATTTGCCAGTTTGAGGGAAACCGAGCCTAAGGGGCAGGAATTGGAAGTCGAAGACGAGGGTTTACTTTTCGTTCATCAAATGCGTTTTGTTCAATCATCACTAGATGGCGCCACTCGTAACTTTAGATCGCGCTAACGTTGCGTTTTCGAACTTTGTTGTGATTGTACTATTACGATTTAAAAGCTGACAACCGTTTTTTTATTAAATAACTAGGTGTCCCGGTACACGTTGTTTTGCCATACATAAACAAAAAAAGGAAAAATAATTGATGTTGTTCGATTCTCAGACCTAACGAATATACACAAAAAAATTCAACAAATCGGTTCAGCCGTTTAGGAGGAGTTTGGTAACTAAAACCGCGACACAAGAATTCTAATTTTATAAATAGAGATATTTTTTGATAACACTACTCTTAGCTGTGACTTATGAAGGAGTGTATTGACGTGATAGGTCCGGCAAACTGATCAATTAAAAGTATGCTCACGATTCGTGGCAGGCAGGACCTTTAATACTATTCCTAATAACCTGAAACTTTCAAGAAATAAGTAAGTAAACTCTACTAAACTTACTACATAGTCTCTTTCTTCCCATGAATATTTTGATTTATATTCTTAACAAAGTTAACTTGATAAATTTTGAACGGAAGCGTTCGTGTAATTATGAATAAATTACGATGTAGGACGAGTTACGAGGTCCCTTGATAAGGTAGATTAGCAATTTTAGGCTGTGTCGGTACGTATTATTTACTCTAACAAGAAATAGCTCTTGTGTTAGTTTGAGTCATGTCAAAAGGTATTTATAGAATAGAATAGTTTATGTAAGACGTGCGTTGGTTTCATTATTACATAAGTTAGCTGCGCACCTCGGGTTAACCCGCGTAAGTCTGGGATCGGATTAACAAGGTTCCATATTTACCAAAATTAGTTCAGCAGTTTAGGTGTTAAGTTAAAACGTAACAGACAGACATTTAATTTAGCACTTATCATATTACTAGCGACCCGCCCCGGCTTCGCACTATATTATCCATGTATTATACATATAAACCTTTCTCTTGAATCACTCTATCTATAAAAGAAAACCGCATCAAAATCCGTTGCGTAGTTTTAAAGATTTAAGCATACATAGGGAAATAGGGACAGAGAAAGCGACTTTGTTTTATACTATGTAGTGATTCTCAGTGTGGCTTTTTAATCTGTGAAAGACGCACATCTAAAAAAGCCACACTTAGATGCGAGCGGGGAAGCGCGAAAACAGGGAATAGAGAATAATGAAACAAAGAAAAAAATACTTAACAGCATATAGTACCAACCCACGCTGGCAAGAGCAGATAATAAGTTGGTCTCATTATCCTATTTTTCCTTATTGTACATGAGCGAAACTTTGGATAGTACACGAATTCTGACTAAAACCTAATCAAGAACGTAATATTCATAAAACGTAGAAGTTATACATAGTTGTTCCCTTACCTACGTCAAGTTGATTAACCGCAAGACGCGGTTATTAAGACGTATGTAGCTACCGAGATTGTTACAACCTTAGAGCTGTCAAATTTGACAGAAGAGTGAGGTAAGGTAACTAATTTGGTTTTTGGAACTGATTAAACAACCCTATGTAGTAACTAGGCTAAACTGTCGCAGTGTACTTCAAAGCTTAAATTGTTATAGACTACTCCGAATTATCGTGAAAAACAAACTGGCCGGACAACGGACAGAACCCAAAAATAGAGACAGGCAACGCAATGATCCTTAGTTTCTTACTTTAGATTGACAAATGTCATATGCCCTCAAAACGTGATGAATTCGTTAGCCATGTCGAAGGATCAGTAGACTAAAATATTAACGGAGACCAATCCAAAGTTACAAACCAATTTCACAATAGGTAACTAGAAACGGAAACTAGCAACGTTTTACTTATCTAAAATACGGGTTATAATCCTGAGAATAAAGTCGAAAATAAAACAACCCAGTTAGTTACTACAATCAGAGCCTAAATCAACATCAAAACGTGAATTTTGTTTGAATAATTACTTCTGTTGAATTTTCCTAAACAATTCTGAGTACGTTCCGATGTAAAACTCTTGTTTTGAATATGAAATCCAATTATGTGCTTCGAGTAATGTTGAGGTAGTTAAGGGAACTGAGAATTCGAGATTTGGGCATCCCCTTTTATGTCACTTAGAACTTAACACTTCGGTAGCAAGTAAGAATTTTGTAATACCACTTTTACGAGTCTCGTTAAAGAGAATCCTTATGGCTGAAACATGTTCCTGAAAAGGGTGTAGATGAGTGAATATAATACAGTTTTACTTTACAGGCAACAGGGCTTTATCGCTTCCGGTAATTGAGAATACTGGTTTAGGTTATTCCCTTCTTTCCATAGAAATTGGACTGCGTTGAGACCTTCACTTTCCAAAATGAGTACAATGTATTTAAATTAAACGGCATGAGATCCCTAGCCTTTCAAAAATAGTAAATACAAGTAAAAATACTTACGTTTCGATATCGTTTCTTCGATATCTAATTCATGATTGTCGGTCCACGCCACGATTGCTTTGTCGCTCTCAGTATCTGAAACAATGATATCATCAAAATAAACGACTATTCTAGATTTTTTTTATTTCATTAATTTAATAACTAGAAAACATTTTTATGCTTTAAAATACGTAGTTTGACTTGAATGTACTAATAAAACTCTAAAACAGAGTTCATCAGACTAATAATTACACATGTTTTTATAGTTTGCTATGTAAAGTTATACACGTGCAGATACGTGTAGTATAAGTCTATCACAAGCTAAGACGTTTACGTCACAACCACTTCTACTGAAATAAGAAGGCTCTAAGTATATAATACTTTTTCGATAACGGACCGCGATTACTGAACACGTTCAAAAAACAAAGATCTCGAAATGTCGGGCGCAGGAAACGACTATTTTATGTTTTTAGACGAAGACCCTAACACAACACAGCTATACATAATAATATAGACCTCGACTCTTTTGATTAATTCATTCGTCAGTTATACCCATTACCTAACGCACAATGCTACAATACAAATACGTTGGCCCGTTTGTTAAAGCACGTTCAACCGTTCCTTATTACTTTATGTCCAACCGCCGCAACCTTGAAGATTTCAAGGCAAAAAACCAGGTAGCAATAGCAACCATAAACGTGATTTAGGAAAACTTTTAAATGTTTTTTACTTTTTTCTGAGCTTCCATTTAAATAAACATGGGGCTTGATAGCTATTGTTTCGGTTATAGGTGAAATTAAGTGGTAGGGTTGGGTTGTATGAGTTTAATTTGGGTGTTTAAATGATGGTTGAACATGGAACTGCCTAATGAGTTTTTGTGTATTCTAGATTTGACTTAAGTACATGAATGTTTAAATTTGAAAATTAATCTACTTGGTCTAGAAAATAACAAGGGCCATTTTTTTATTTTTTTTTATTTAATTTAATTATGCTTATAAATGTTGCAAAGTTTCAGTTAAGAAAAAGGACAAGTAACTCGAAATCTTCCAAAACGACAACAACAAACAGCATTAAAGTTCTGTATTCCAACAAGAACTGCTGGAATTTTGCTAAAGTTCATTATCATGGAGAAAGGTCGGTCCCTTTTAAAATGTTTTCATTAAACGGATGCCGTACAATTTGACTTTACAACTATATAATCGTGAGGGTTATGTCGGTTCTGCAGCTTTGCTATTCTATGGCCATTGGCCATATAAGCAATGCACTTGGTCGCTACTCAACGTAGTAAGGTGAAAATCGATTACATTGAGATTGTGAGCGTTCTCTGCAGATATTCCATCTCATGAAAAATATTTCGGCTGAAATATTGTTTTAGTGTGCGTAACCTCGGAAACGCGAGTTACGCCAGCCAACATAATATTACATGATTGCATATCTATCATCGTTATTTTTTGTCATTTGCACCATACATTGGTATTTCTAAAGAAGATTGGTTTTTGTTTTGTTTGTAACGAATATGCTTCGAAATTATTGGACCGTCTTTGATATAATTCAACAATGTTTAAATTAAAGACAGCCAAATTATGTTTATTTCTCTTCGTGCGTGTCTGAAGTTTTTATGCATAGCCAAATGATTTTATTAAACTTTTATTTATATAATCATCAAACGTTTTTACCAAACTGTTTTGCAGAAAAACTTCAGCCAAACACGTAGAGAGAAGTAAGAAATACAAGTCCACATATATCGCTAACGCGTTGTACAAGCAAATATTCAAAAAACTTACAATTTTGCTAACATTATTAAGGTCAAGTATTTAATTTGATATTTCTTTACACTAGTAATATTTCTCAACAACGGTATTATATTTATTTTTGTACATATAACTTTTCCTCCTGATCACGTAATAGTTAAGTAATTTATGATGATTCTTCGCTTCTAAAGTTACAACCCTCTGGGAGACCATTGCAAACAATCGTTTCGTAACCTTAACAAAGCTCAAAATTTTCCGCTGTTCCGACGTTTTCCCATAAAACCACTAAACTGTAACCATGTGGTGTTCAAATTGAAAGTTTAGGGTCGGACTTTAATGAGTTCTCCCAAATATTAGGATAGTTATTGATTTGTTTGCTGTTGCCCTCTGCTTGCATATCCTTTGTAAATACAATTCGTTATGAGATCCTATGGGTACGAATAGGAAGGCTTAATTAATGTCAGTTGTTGGTTTTGCAAACTGGCAAACAAGAGCTGTCAAGCTGGAGATGACAACTAGACTTACGTTACGTTAGCTTCGTAATTAGGATGTAAGAAACATTAGGTGAGGGTAGATTTAGATTAAACAATTCAAGAAATAAAGTTTTTTTAAGTGTCCAAACCAACTTTAAAATAGAAGCAACATCAAATACGTGTCTAAAACTTTGAATCACCTACGCACAGAATGACAAACGTGACTTCGAGACGAATCTTCGAAAATCCAAACACAAGTAATTAAAAAGTACTCGTCAAAGTAAACTAATCAGAACTAATCTAACATTTATTCAGTTGTAATAAAAGCATTGTTAACCAGATCGCACAAGATAATTCTGTCTATTCAGAGTCAACTAACAAACTCTTTGTTCTAAAATGAATTGTTCCCTTTTACAATATCCCAAACTCGGAAAGTAACACGATAACAATGTTAAAATTGTTAATTCTATTATGTTGATAAAATGTAAATTGCGAAACAGAATTCAGTTACATGAATGATACTGGAATAGATAAAATTGAGACAAATTCACGGGAAACGGCAAAATGTGAAATGAATTTTAAACACTTACCTACACACGTCGTGTTGCTTTTCAATATGTGAAAAACAATGTGAAAATCGGATACAATTGAGATGAGTGTTTGTGAATAAAGTAACGACGGTGGGGCGGTGACAAAGAAGTTTCCTCTCCCAATAGGACTCCTTATTTGGTATGTCGGTCTTTAGGTTTGAATGTCATGCAAAGTAAAGAAGACAATCTCAAACCAAAAGAAAAAACAATGTCGACTTCAATAAATATAAACAAAACAAAAGAGAAAAAAAAGAAATAAGCCTTAATTATATCTCAAGAAGACGGTCATTGCCAAAGGACATTACGAGACAAACAGCAATAGATTCGCAAACGTAATATACACTAGTATCAATCTAGAGTTGATAAGGGTCCGGCGACATTTGACATTCAATTTCATTACATGACCCGCTCAGTACGGTAATATTTCTGGCCGTGATTAACTAAACCGGCATTGTGTGACAAGTTTATTATCAAAGTTAGTTACTAAGTTTATTGGCTTTTGGCGATTGGTTGGTAATTAAACAGTATTTATCCCTGGTAGCAATTATTGGTTCGAGGAAGACGATGCAGTACTAGTCATTAAGTGGATTAAAGAAACAAATGATAGAGCAGCTAAAAGTAAGTTCGAGAAATATGACTAAGGTTATATTATCTAGCTAGAATGTCATCCAAATACAAATACACGAATCATTACTACGAAGGTAGATGAATAAGAGTTGGGTGATGTCAAAGCAACTCCTCGATTTAGTTCTAGGAAGACACTGGATTCTAAGAAGAGTGTAGTTTTACAATGCGAACAGAAATGAAAATACCTTCGTACAACAATAGTAGTAATGTTTTAATAAAAATAGTGGAAAGCAGGGATTTATAATGTACCTTATTATAAGATATTTATCTCTACAGTGGAAATGTATTTTAGTAAAAGTAGTTCGGTATAAAATATTGAATGAGGCAAAAGGGTATTAAAACTTTAAGGAAAACTATATTTGCTCAATGACACAGCATAATATTAGTAAGTATAATTATATTAAGTTATGAAGAAAACCTCCCCGTGCTGAAGCAAAAATTAACTAGAAGTCGTAAACCATTATTTACAATTCCACTTAAGGCTCGGGATGATGCAGATAATAAGGCCTCCTCATTTGTCCCGCTCGTAAAGCGGGATAAGTCAAGCAAACAGCCCACAGGGCGACAAGGCGACAACTTAACGCGTACTATCAAACAGGGTAAATTAATTATCTTTAGAGGTCTTGTGGGTTAGAGGTTCGGATTGTGTTTTGGTATGGATTTGAATAATTGGAAAGTTAATGAAAAACTTATTTTAGTTAATTAAACGGTTGTGAAAACAAAGGCTCCTGGTGCGATCATATAAATACGCAAAGGCATGAATGCTGTATATATTTTTAATTTACTGTACCAAGAATTCTCTAAAGATAAAACAACCTTCATATTTTCAAGGCTAGATATGATTATATAACAAAAATGTATATAAGACAACGCGTGGGATTGAACGAACCCTTTTCTCTATCACAAGACAGGTTATCTAAAGTTGACATCACATTCAGAAATTATACAAAATATCTTACACAACGCTTTGTTACATCTATCATGGATCTTATTATACACTATTAAAGAAACCATGTTATATCATCCATCAAACAAGGTGTTATCTGCGACTTCGCATAGAACAGGGAAATTCTGGGTTTTCGTTTTCGGATATCCTAACAATGGTAATTTTTTTCTATCTGATTCTTCTCTATCTCTAGAATAAAAAAAGTTTATTTCATCCCACAATAAAAAATAAAAAAAAGGAATGAAAAAGGAAAAGGAAGGAATGAAATGGAATAAACTTTTAAACTAACACAATTTGGTTTCATAGTAATTTAATTTCATTTATTTGCTTTCATTTTGTATAGATCTTTCTTACAGAGGCATAATAGTCCACATATTATGAGCCCTGCCGTGCTGTGTGGCGACAGACCGAGGTTTTTCTTACTTTAAGTACTCGATAAACAATAAACTACTTATAATAATAGTACTTAATTATTTTCCCTGGTCTTAATCGCATATTTTTAATTTCTCTTACCTCGACGAATAGTCATGGTCGCAAGGAGATTGGTGCAGAAATAAATAAAAGCTTATAAAATACGCGATTTTAAGACCCGGGAAAAAAATACTACAAAATGCAATGTATCCCATATCCTGCTTTACACTAATATGCAAATTTTGATCCAAATCAGTCAATATGTTTGAATGTGAAGAAGAATTAAAAAAGTTTCGCAAACTTATAAATATATTAGTGGAGATTTATATGACAATAGATCATCTTATCGACATTTAAATGTTACATCATAACATTTATATGACAATATTTCATAAATAATTGCTTTCAAAATAAAATTGCTTTCGAAACGCAAACGGATGAGAAATGAGGTACATTTACGCAATCGCGGAAAGGGGTGCGCAAATTCACATAAATTTTAAATTAACCCACGACATAAGGGCAGCTAATTAATTTTAAAATTGCCATCGTATGAGAAATATCTGAAGCGTATTATTAAACGTGAGGCAATTTAGACTGAAATTCCCATATAAAATGTACTCATTGCAATAAGGAAAACATTTTAATTCAATATATTGTTTAATTACTTGGTGTTTACGTTATAACTGTATTGAATGATGCTCTTTTAACCTTTAAATAAAAATCCATGCTCCATTTATTCTTGTCTGCTATCTAAAATGACCTGATATATATTTTTTCAAAGGCTTTTTAAAACTACAAACAGTAAAGTGACCTATAAAAAGTCCAAAAAAGTATAGCTACGAACAACAATAAAACAAACTTGGTATCTATAAATAAATAAACAGATCTTATGAAAACGAAAGTCCTATTCTATAATCTTATTATAAAAGGCAAATTAATGATAAAAGCAAGAAAACTTTTTCGACATCCATTAAATCTCCGAACTTTTAGGCAAAGTTGGTTTCTGGGGAATTATTAAGTCGAAATAAATTTTGATATCAACATTGTTAGAATGTTTTAGAATGTTGCTATATACTCGTTAAGTATTTATGTCTGAGAGCAGTTAAGATTAAATACAAACTCAAAGATAAAAGATCTACAGACTCTTTAGACAAGGCGTTAACTTTTTAACAAGCCTAGTTAAAGAATTAGAAGAATACAAGATAACAATGAAAGCCAAAGCGACAATTATTAACAGGAATTTACTTTGGAGTCTTTAGTGACAGAAACAACAAACAGAATTCAAGATTAACTAGGAAATCTAGTACAAATCAAAGCAAAACCAACAATGACTAACCACTGTTTTTCTAAGCTAAGACTCAGGTGCAAGAAAACCAAATACCTTGTTCCAATAAATCTGTTAAATGCAAAAAGAAACAATTCCTTTGTCAGCATACAAAAAGAATAAATCGTGTAAATATTTATCTATTCGTCGGCATAATGGATTCGAATCGGGACAATGCATAATTTACCGTTTTGTCCCACTCTGAAGTCCAATAACGCGAACAAAGGGATTTTTGGCACATAATGGTATTAATGTTTCCTATTTTTTGAGGTTTTATATAGACTTTTCATTTGGAAAATGTTTTATAAAAGCACTGAAAGACTGAAACGATCTTCGTCGTGAAACGAGCAACACAAAAGTTGCGGTTAGAACGGTTAAGCTACAATTACGAGACTTTGCTCAAGAAAGATCCTGGAAGTAAAGACAAAGCAATTGAATTTCATACCGAGTTCTCCACAAAGACACAAAGTAGATAGAGATTCAACCGTATGCCATAACCTAATTGGCATTTTCTTTTTACAAATGTCATGCGTGGGTTCTTATCTTAGGTACTTGTTGCGTAAGTCTTTTACTTTACCCACATAACTTCTGTCCTTGATCCCTCAACACGCTTGGCGGCCCTTAAAGACTTCGCAAAGTCGTCATTAGCCAAAGTTCGTGACAGTATTAAAATATGTCTTCAACCATTCGTGATCGCTCTCGCTAGTTTAAGTTTATCCTTTGATGTGGAGTGTGCACGCACGATACGACGAACTTCGCCCTTAAAAGGCCTGTTAAGGGTTCTTGGATAAAAATCTTCGCTCAAAATTTCAGTCGAAGTAGTAGTTAATTTCAGAAATTTTGACCTTAATGCGTGTTTCCACTTAAGCGTTCACTTTACGCTAAGTAAGCTGTATATTTCTTTGTCATGTTTCGTAGGATATTATCTATTTGGTTTTCACTCAAGAGTATAAAAGGAAATAAACATCAGGCCTTCCATATTGGCCTGAAAACAGGAACGGTCCAAAAACAACCTAAACAAACATTACTAAATTGTGTCTACTTATACTTGTGTTAGTAAAAGTACTGATTGACAGACAATTTACGAGTGAAACAAGGCTATTGAAAACATTTTACATAACCCACTAGAATATTCTATTGTCATTAATAAAGTTTCTTTATTTTTTTTAGTTATTTTTATTGTGAAATTTCCGAAACAAAGTGGAAAGCCATTAACAATTCGAAATGAAATAGTGTTAATTCATTTTAATTTCCGTTACAGCGCGAAACAAAGGAATCTTTTTAGTGCATTCCGATGGAATTCAATCCATCTAGACGTCGAGATTTAAGTCCGCTGTCCGCAGCCCGACACAACGGTCGCAACGATTGGATTTTGCACGACGAAATGGACAGTAAGACAAAAAAATCGCGCAATAAACGTCCATTCAACGTCCACAGTACGAGCTTTTTTAAAAAATAGCAGCCTCGTTGTAAACTGTATGTACATTTTGAACTAGGTCAAACAATAAAACTAAGTTAAAGCATGTTACATAGTGTTTGTCATTATCATGTAATGTTAGTTTGTAATTTGGTTTATTTAAAGTTAACGTCACTGTGTAGGTTAACTGGCAATCTCGTTGGTCCCCAGGGTCCTTAATGACATTCTGTGACGACAAACGACAAGGTTACAGACGATTATCAAATAGGTACAAGATAAACAAATGCGGTCATGATTTCCTTCAACTGAAGACCTGGAACTTGTATTTTTTTTGTGACATAAAACAGACTCATAATAAACAATCAAAACAAACTACCCACATTACGAAACTAGAAGTCTGAAAAGCGTCACACAATGTCGATTGAGAACGCCAGATGGTGTAACTCGAGATAACGTTCCCTTACATGCGGGCGCACTTGAGTCAAAGACAACTGACGGGTACAATGACAATGTGCAGACGGCTTTATGCCCTACAAAATGGCCCTTTTTGTATGCATAATAAGGGCAATTGTTTCATCATAGGCATAATATGAACAGTTGACAATCTAAAACCATATGGCGATACAAATCTTTGACCGAAAAATTCATCGATAAATTCTACCGTACTTACAGTCATCTTTTTGTGTATATAAAGACTTAAGATCGTAGAAATTAGATCCGGACATACATACAACCAAACAAACGTAGTACTAATTTAATCGCTAACCTAACCTTCGAGTAACATAGAACGATTGCCTTTCAACTTCCAAGGAGGACACCATGTAAAATAAAACCGTAACCAAAAATCTATAGGTAGACATTTTCGCCAAAAACCAAAGTTCTTTTTAGCGTTAAATAGTTTGGTCTATAGACGTAGAATTAGTAGTTTTATAAAACAAGATAATACAGCACATCAATAATAAAGTCACCGACAAAAGGATAGATTAATGTAGTTAATAATTGATAGAAAATAGAGCGAACATTAATCATCATGAAAATGTAATATAGTTAACATACCATTAACAAACTAACCAAACGTGAAAGGTTCCAAGAATATCGAAGAATTAATTCAACACAATTTAGAAGTTTCAATTATCAACCATTATATTTCAGGGCGGAATGAATAAAGCCTTTAATGGTGTCTATATTTTATGAAATTAAATTAGGAAAAAAAATGTGATTCGATAGGGATTTTGTAAAGGGAAAATTAATAAAGAAGTTTATGGTATATTATTAAAGATGATAATAACAAAGAGGGTTTGAACGACTGGCTTTCAGGGAAGTAATACGAATAAGGGATAACGTACCCAAGAGAACATACATATAAATAGAGTAACATACATAGGAGGTCTTATTGACTATTGTAGAACAAGTCAATGTCATATCCCAAACTATCTCATGTAATTAAAGACCCATGCAACCATTGAACCCAGAACTAACTCCAAACAGTCTTCCGCATACATATGACTCTATTTTCTCAACATTAAGGCATAATTTTCCATTTATAACTTTGCACATACGGGCTCAGAAGTGTTTCTAACGAGTAATGCATATGTGACTATACGGGAGCCCTCTACAGAACAATGCCTTCATTATTCAAACTACTGAACTAGGATAATGAACGTTATCTCTAACGTTTTAAGTTTTGAATTCGGTCGATTAGATTTAGGTGTACAAGGTTGGAGTTGATAATGAAATTCAACAGATGGCACTGTTTTAAATATGAGACTTAACGGTTTTATGTGCAAAGCTTAAAAGGGTGTCAATTACAATATTTAAGCTAGAAATGATCGTTATAGTTACAAGTAGATTTAATTTAATTAACAACATTAAAAACAGATAGACATTACCTTTTCAATATTATTATATTGAGAAGGTAATGTCTATCTGTTAATTAACTTAAACTATCAGATTACTGCACCTTCTTTAAAACACGTTTACTCAAAAAATGTGCTTGATAATTCACTGTTTTTTCATGAAAAATACCATGCAGAACTCGTATAAATGTAATCACTACATAGTATAAAACAAAGTTGCTTTCTCTGTCCCTATATCCCTATATCCCTTTGTATGCTTAAATCTTAAAAACTACGCAACGGATTTTGATGCGGTTTTTTAATAGAGTGATTCAAGAGGAAGGTTTATATGTATAATACATGCATAATACAGCCGTGCGAAGCCGGGCGGGTCGCTAGTAAACTAATAAACCAATTTCGTACAAAAAATTAACGTGAATACCATCTAAAATTTAATGATCCCCTCAGGGCCTAAACAAACGAATAAAATATTTAAATTTGGTAATGTAGGCACTACAAACATGTTCGTTCGCAGTTCGGTGTCAATACCTGATTTATTTTCAAGTTCACCTTATCTGCTCTGCCCTAAATTAAGGCTTAAAGTCGATCCCGACTTTTCCAAGATACAAAATAACAGACATACGTATAAAAAGACCCAGGTTTTATGTGAATGCCCACATTAATAATTCATTCCTAATCCCCAAGTCGGTGGTGGGATCTAAAATGTATTTTACGACACAATCGACCATGTTTTATATACAACTAGGGACAGGGCCGAATCCAGGGTGCAGCCAAGCCAGCCAGGGGCAGTAAAATACTTAGATAACAGACCCAACGAGGATAATAAAACGCTTTAAGAGGTTGCTCTTTACAACAAATTTGAAGTACGCTCGTCAAAACAAAGTTATTTTTCAACTCAATTTTCTTAAAACGACTCATTTAGATGGCATAAAGTGGATTTGATGTATTTTTATTTCGAAGTGAAAGATTGTTGAGAATTATTTATTTTACAGTTTATCAATGTTTTTGTAAAATATTTTACGTAAATGTTTATTTCATTTGTTTTCAACTTTTACACTTGAAACAAACTCTTGAAACTCGTAAACGTTTAAAACAGAACAAGACAAGTGTGAAAATCGTGAGACAACCACTAAATCCTAATCTCGAACAGGAAAACGTTAAGGTGGCATAAAATACACGGGGAAATGCGACGAAAGCAACCTTGTTAATCAAAAAGTAATTCGTGCCCTAGCCTCATTCCGTCCCTTTCTGGAACAGTGCCCTTAACTGAAATTTAAGTCACCGCCCAGAAAGTAGATAAAACTGAGTTTTTGCGGCGAGTCTTTTGCACAAGTTTTCCACCAACTTAAATGAATTTTGGCCGTCGAATGTTTTTATTTTACGGAATTTCCTTTGTTACTGCTGCTTTCGAAATGTTGCGGAACTGTAAGATATGGTGTTATTATAAGTCTCATTTTTACCTGGACTTTAATTTTGAATATGCTATGTTGTGGTGCACTTTCACCATTGTGTTCCGGTTTTCAAGGAGAGTGAGATGATTAAGAGATGATGAAATTACAGGCACTTGAGACATTTCCGTCTAGAAGTCTAAGAGGGACGAGATCAATGCGATGTCATCCAAGCCATATTATTATTGCTATTGTTAGTGGTAGAAGACACCGCTTAACATCAGCAGGATGGACAATTTATTCGTCCTTTTCTCACATAAAAAACAGGGTTATGGGAGATAATAAACCATATTAAGACAAAGTTACGGCAAATGATGCGGGTACGTACATTTGACGACGTTTATCCGTAAATCGTAACTATAATACAGCTTAACAAAGAAACGTTAGCCATAAACTGTCAAGTAATCAAGTAAACTATGTTAGGTGTAGTTCTCCAATCAGAGATCAGAATGTAGTGTGTGGGTTTAGGGACGAACGTAAAAATAACTCATCCGCATTTTTACGATTTTAAGGGTGCTCAGGGTTGCCTCTGGGTACACTTTGATAGTTTCTTATATGAAAGATAAAGTTAACCACTTGGTGAATTGGCTATGTCTTTATTATGGAGATTCCAATACTAAAGAATATTTAAATAATGAAAGTTGTTAAAAATAATAAGAAAATTAATTAAAAAGAAAGAAATAAAACAATGTTAATAATAATAATCTAAATAAGTTTCTCTAGGTAAGGTGCCCAAAAGGCTCGCTGCATTGCCTCTTTGGATGGCAATGCCGATCCGTTGGCCAAAGTAGCAGCCAGCCTTTTGGTCACCTGAACCTAATACTAATAATTTTGAAATATTTTTGTAAAAATCTAAGACGGCAAAAGGCAGAAACATGTAGCCATCACATTTAAATATATGAGTCGATTTTAAAATTTGCATCAAACATCCGGGACTAGAATAATATACAAAGGCCAATGATTCAACCATCAGTAAAAACAAAGCCGATTAAAAGATCGAATACAACTCGTTCGAAACGACCAATGTCATCCAAGACATCTGAAAGACAAATGTCATATCCATCATCAATCTAAATTGGATTGGACATCGGTTGAAGTGGTACGATAATGACCCCTCCAAAGTCAGTCTCAGCATTGTCTCACTAAAGTGGTCTAATGAGAATACTTACTGATTAATCAAATTATTCATTTAAATTTAACGACATTTTCTTTATTGCAAAATTTAGAGAATTGGGCCATCTATCTAATGTAGGTAAGAAGTTGAAGCAAGATTGAAACTTTGATGAAACTGCTCAAACTCGGAGGATTATGATTGAGGCGGTTTAGGCGTGGGTGTTTCGGTAACTAGTGTGGGTATGGGTACTGACTGAGTGACCCTTTAACGACCTACAAACTCGAGTCTGATTTATTTAACCGCACCTTTAAAATATTCATCAGTGTTTGAATGAACTTGTTGACAATTGGTCGGAACCGTTCCACCTGCCAACCCTGGGATGAGGGCGTTCATTACCGACTCGACACTAGGGGATAAAGTAAACAAGCGCCGGAGAATTTTTTCATCAAAATTTGACTTACGCCATCTGTTTCCCGGTAATCTCGACGAGAGCAAATATTTGTACGTTGTCTCTGAGATAGCCCAACTTGATTATTATGCGCAGCTTTTCTATTACGATGTTGGCTCAAAAGTATTAGCATTTTTTAGGAAGTTTAATTACAAGAGGGAATATCTTGGAGTCTGTTTGGATAACGGTTTGCAATTTTGGGGATGAATTACCTCTCAGAGGACCGTTGGTGACCGTTTTCTCTTGGGTAAGCCAACAACCTTATCATTCATTTATAAAATAATTCCATCAAATCTCAGCTTCTAGCAATTCACTTTTAGTTAAGGAACCTTGGTAAGTTTATCTACTGTATGAGAATTAACATTTCTATGCCAAGGACAATAAGTTACCCTTGCCCTTGAGCATCAGACCCACATGTTTTCTAATTTTAGATTCGAGGACGATGCAGACATCCTTTAACAAAACATAATTATGAAAATGTACCGTTTCATGGAATTCTGTCAGAAATTCACATACATATAGGAAACATCTGTTACAGATTTATGTCTTTCATACATTTCTCATACAGCGATGTGGCTCTTCTAGTTTTAAGAGATTTCACTTGACCCAACACGACAACTACCGGAGACCAATAGCGATTCGAATCACGAAGGAACTCAAGAAAATATTCGCAATCGGATATCTACAATTCAATGATGAAATATCGTTTCTTAGGCTATTATCCTAAACCTTGCCCTGAATTGTAAAAGATCAGTTTCAAGTGTAAACTGTTTATATTAAAACAGTTACACTATACTATATAGCCAATTTGAATGGTCGATGTGGCGCTGAAAGTAAATACAGTGGAGAATAAACAGAGTTCACTCACACGGCTGAAGATTGAAGATTTAATATAAATTTACCTGGAACAGAAAATCATAATTATAGTTCAAATTGTTTTGAAATCATATCTGTGTAATGTTGGTAACGCTAATAAATGGGGTTTGCGAACGTGAGGTATATAGCTACTCCAGCAATTTTCTTCTTAGAAATGAAACTGAATTTATTTGCAAAACATGTACTTACATGTCCTAATTTCGTTACGAAGCTAACGAAACGAAAGTAGCAAAAACTTATATACGCATTATTGGAAATTCCCTTAACAAGCTTATTACTTGTAGACTAAAAACATTAGCTAATTAATTTCTAAATTATTTCCATTACATTCGCAATCTAATTTTTAAGATTCTACGCTAAAAGCAATTAATGTAAATGTCAAGTTTACTGAAACTCAAACAATCAATAAAAATGACGCACTCAGAGAAGTAAAAGTTTCAAACAGTTCATTCGCTTTAATAAACTGTTTTGGATGAATCATTACTGAATATACGGCTGACGATACACATGAAAGAGTAAAACCAAAGAAAATCGATCTGAAAGATATAGCTAACTATTATGGTCTTTTTAAAGGCCAAAGCGTAGAGCCACACGTGGTAATGGTAACCCACGGCTTGCTCTATAAATATCCAATGTAAACACACCAATATGTTCACAACCAAACACTTGCCCGACATTATAATATAGATAAATAAATAACGTATGTTTTTGATGTCTTGTTGTTTTACTGACGTTTGGTTATTTTATTATTTTGGCATCTTTATCTTAACAATAAGGTTTCATTTTGTTTGTTAGTCAGGTCTAGGTAGGATATAGGCATTTGTGGTGTTAAGCTTATGTTTACGATTCCTCACTGCAGGAGGCATTTCGTTGACCTAATTTGAAATGACAAATGTTCCATTCATGGTTTGTGATTTCCAGTCAATGTTATTGTTGTAACGTGTTCAAAAGCATCAAAGTATTTTTGCCCTATTAATAGCCATAAGGGAAATCTTTCTCCAACTTCCCTTCTCAGATCAAACCATTCATCATACAAGGTGTCTGATGGAAAACATCAGAATAGCTATTTAATATTGATTAAGTGAGTTAAGTATTCTATCCATTGACACAGGGCCGCTGTTAGGGTGAAAGCAGACCATCAACTTTTCTGTTTGCTCATCGATACCGTTCCATTTGAAGACGTTCCTTTGTTATTTTTCAGGGAGATATCAGCCGATTGAAAAGTTTGTGGTATACTTCCACCCTCAAGCTGAGACTTGGGTCCGGTCCACGACATTGATAGGGGTCGACCTGTCCGCTGAAGGGCGCTGGAACGTTAATCAGACGAATAGATGTATGTTTACTGGATGAGTTTGTATTATATTAAATTAACTCAGAAAAACGAGGTCTTAAATTGTTTTATTATTTTTTGAACGAGATAGCTTTCGTTTAGAGAATGGGTTTAATTTCGTTTGTGGATTCAATGTTCTTCAGTCGCCTGTTCTATATATTGAACTATGAGTCATTTATTCATTTCTTATTACTTACTCATAGTTCATGAACCTTGGTAACTTTAGTTATCGTAGAAGTAGCATTAAAATAAAGAATAGCTTCGAAGGCAATAATTAGAGTAAGTACCTAATAGCTTATTGCAAAGGACTGTTACCGATCGATACCATAGACAATTTCATTGTTATTCGTTTTGTTTTCATTAGGAACTAACTAGATATCTATTGAATAGTCTACACATCTAAATCTTGAACACCTTTTTTGGAGTCAATAATTCTATGCTACCCCAAACCAGCTACCTGAAATCTGAATATATTTTCCCGGTAATATTATTGTCCCTTTCTTGGATAAAAATATCGGTCGAACATCATAAGGTGAATGAAGGTTAAATTTGTGCTTAGGGTGCTAGCTAAAATTATACTTTGGACGAAGATAATTCTGTTCAGCATATATTTGTTTAATATAAATAGCAAGCTGTTGTGACACAATGAAAATAACATAGAGAACATAAACTCAAATGAATACTTAACAGAACTAGTTCCAAAAATAGTATATCTAAAACAAGGAATGAAAAAGCATAAAATTTAAAACTAAAGAACCTTATAAACCAGTGAGCTGTAGAACAAAGAATAGAAGGCAACGCTCTATCAGTAAAAATCAGCCTACCTACTACCTACAGACTCATATTGCGGTGGTCAGTGCCTCGCGCAGAACAAAAATAACAAAACAACAGGCAGGTTTCAACCAGACCAGTCGAACAACTTTTGACCACTTCTCTGATCCCACTCCAGTACAAACTTAAATCCACTACCTCATCCTGTCACCGACAACCTTATCCCAAAGCAGGAAGATTCAAAATCGCACCGAGCAACTCCAAAAATCAATGTTGGACTATGATTTAAAACCATTTCGATTTCTTTAGGAATTTGGATAGTAACTTCGTAATTTGGGGGCAGGTTATAAGATTGTCATTCCACAGGCGTTATGACATTGCCAGATATAAAAACATAATATAAAATAATACGATTAGCACCTAACCTTTAGTACTCTTACCCGCAAAGTCAGACGTTGCCTCCGGGCTTTTAAAATTATTGAAATTCATTTTACGCTGAGCAGGTATGGTAAGTCTTTGAATACCGTAGGATTAAATCTACCTGGTGTGATAAGGCAAGTCATGGTACGACGAAATACACAGAAATATGCACATAGTAGGTATATTCTCAAAGTTCCCAACAACTCCCGATATTTTAGGAATTCTTGTTATGTGTTATTAGGAATTCTTCGTAAGTGAATGAAGAAAATCATTTCGGAACAACGAAATAAACTCAAACATTTTCTCGTGTAATAATAAAATATTTGTATCTACTTTTATTAAATTTGCACGACTAGAAGAAGAAAAAATAAGAGAAAAAATACAAATAAAATAAATTACTTACAAGTACACTAACACAATCAAAGGCTAAATATTACATTAAATCAGCTGTACACATAATGAAAAGCTGTTGACATCTTCGTTCAGTATTGTAGTCTTCCTTCTAACAGGACACTAGCACAGTTGCTAGTTAGTGTAGTTAACTTTCAAAAAGTTTTCGATCATGTGTAAAGTTTTTTCTTGTCTAAACAGAAATGATATCAGTCAATCAGATATCAGCTTTGAATCTAGTTATTAATAAATTTCTGATATTCTATTATACGTATTATTTATGTAAATGATTCGTATAAATTATTATACGTTCACGAACAGGTTATAAAACTCAAATGAAAAAAATATAATCATCGAGACGAGAAAAACTTACACCTATAAATAATAAGACATCAACCCTGGGTGCAGTAACCAGACATTCTTTCAAGGCCAACAAAACAACCAGAAAACATATGGTTGAAAAAAAGAAACTGGCAACATTCATGCGCAAACGCAACCAATAAAAGAAGACCTCCGCGAACCAGCCGTCCTTATACACACATAAGAACTTTTATACTTACCAAGGGTCTACACGAACTGGGTAAATGTTATCCATAACCTGTTTAAGTGGAACTCTCGCGTGATGAACGTTCAGGGTAAACAAGGGCCAATTGAGGATGGTGGAACAGTCACCCCAAGCAAAGGTCCCTTGTGGTCAGTGACCAAAGACGAGAATAACGCAAGTACCTGAATACACTCTCCGAGTGCACATTGTGACGTCACAATGCACTCGCCCATAATAACAAGATCAGACAAAACATAATAAGAATCTCCAGATATTAAATTTCGAAAGTTTATTTTAAGAATCGCTGATAAAATTAATTAATGAAACTTTAGAAAATACCAATTAGTAGCGTATCAAATTCGTGACATTTAAATTACCAGGTAGTTCGGATATCTAAACTAAAAATAGCTTTATATTGTTCCTAGAAACAACTTTAAATGAGTAATCAGGCTGTTTACAGTCGCTAACTTCATTAATAATTAGAAGGAACTTAAAACGGATTACCGAATCATCGCCCTAAACTCCTAAAAGTCTATTCACCTCACGCACCTTACACTTATCTATACCAAGTCCCATCCCAAACAAACATGTCCAAGATCTTAACAAAGTAACCTAAAACGTCACGATGGATTTATGGACCAACAAAATTAACCTTAAGCTGTCGTGTCGAGATTTACAATGAAGGAAACGAGCCATTTTTGAAGGGTTTCACTCCGGTTTATGAGATTCCGTGGACTCGTACGGAAGGGGTAAATGAAGATGGGTTAATTTGAGACCTTTGACAGGGAAATATTGCGGTCGTTGTACTTTTGTAACCTGGATTAGTTTGATCCTGATTATATTTCTCACTAGCAGCGCTCCGCGGTTACACCCCGCGTAACTCCCAATCCCGTGGGAATATCAGGATAAAAATTAGCCTATGTTACTCTTAAGGAATCAATGTACTTATCCTCATACAAAGTTTCATTTAAATCGGTTCAGTAGTTTCGGAGCCTATTCGTTACAAAATAAAACAACAATCTCTTTACTTCAATAGTGTAGATTGATAGAAATCTTGCTTGACATTAAGCTGAACATCCGTTTATAGTTAGTTCTGTCACTTTTTCAGGTAAAATAACCTCATGGTATTCTTCACATCTCAAAATCAGGTTCTTTAGAACAATATCAGGTCTTTGGACCTTGAAACTGACGATTATAAACAGTTATGTGCCATTAAACAGTATTGGTATTTTAATGAAATATTTCATTAAAGGTGAAGAGTTAAGTTTAATGTTTCTTGCAGGACAATAAAGCGTTAATAATTATAAATTTCATGGTTAAATGTTTTGCCGTGTTAGTTTTATAAGTTTTATTTGTTTTAAACAGTGTTCATTATCTAAGTTTGAGATTAAAGTTAGTTAATGATAATTAGAAATATCTACCAATAAGTAACCGTAGGAAATTTCAATGTTATCCATGGTTCCAGTTCCAGCCTATACAATTAATACTGTACCTTCTTTCTTTCTTTCTCTTTTAACTCCTCAATTCTTCTCTGTGGATGACGTGCCTTCGTCGTATAATATATTCCTGGTTGAATCATTTGTTAAATTCAAATCCAAGCAAGGCTTAACTTTTGAAATTCAAATGTCAGGCCCGCCCAGGCTTTAATGGAGACGGAATGAGAATATTTAATTGTTTTAGGTGTCTCTTATTCGGACGAAGTATTTAGTAGTTTACGTTGTTTTTATTTATACATTCAGAAATTTCATTTGTAATAATGATTCATCATCACCTTTATCGTTTGATTGTGTTTTTCGCTTTTGTCAAAGGATTTCATGAAATCAGTAATAAGATTTTTTGTAATACAGCAATTGTATCAAACCTAGAAAACTTCAGATCTAAATAAAGTTGATCCAAATTAATAATCCTCACAAATTACAACGGACTCCGAAATCCCCACATCCATAACGAATAAAAGACCCCCAATAACCATAAATTCTATACACCAAAACACAATTTCGAGAGCAATACATCAGGGACCAAAAATCAGCGTTCAACCCAACATAAAACTCGGGAAGTTCATTATCATTCGACACAAGATCCTTTCAATGAAAACGAAAATCAAAAATTAAATTAACATAACTATTTTATAATGGCAGGAAATGTTTAGTAATGGTTTTCTAGGTAGCACGGATGCGGCCAAGGTCCGGTCATATCCTAAAATTTTAGTTGAGAATTAAGAAATCTTTGTACTATATGCAATTGATATTTGTATTATTGATTATTCGTCAATGTCAAATGGTTTGAATAACAAACTAAGTTGAGACGCAACCATGAAATTCCGCTCGCTAAAGACATTTTGGATATTTTGAACATTTTGGATATTCTTGCTGATAAAAATTGCACCTAAAGAACCACAGAATTTCAGACAAATGCCGTCGATTACGGTCCCAATTAAAAATCCATAGAATATTCCACCAAAATTGCGCACCTATATTTTTCCAGTATCATCTTAAACCCGATTTCAGTGTAGATAAATATTAATAGGCACTTTTCGTGAAATCTTCCTCGCGCCTACCTATTAAGATAATCCTCGAATCCACTGAATAATTAACGTTGTTATTTAGAATCATTTCATAATTTTCTCCAAGTTTATTCAGTTCAAACCGCAAATCTTATCCAACGCTTTTATAAGAAATAATAATTTGTACAAACTTAACGAGAGATTTTTACAAGGTCTCTCTGTTATTTATTTTAGAAGAAAATTTGGAATTGTACCACAATTAATCGTACCCATACCTTACCTGTACTTAACATTTTTATATTATTTTTTCTTTTTCAAACAAGTTTTTTACCTTTCTGTTTTGTACCTTTTAGAACTGGTTTATGAAGGATATTGAACGTAGAAAATAGATCAAAACCATAACTTTAACAGGCTTCTTCCAAGCCATCCATGACAGGTCGGAACCATCAAATCAAAGACTATGGAATCAGGTTCTATTCAACATTACAAAAAACGTCGTCCCTTATTTCAAGCACCATAACGTCCAATATACCGTGTAATTCGTTCAACCGAAACTCGGGGCTGTAATACTTGGAACATTCCAAAATTGACATAAAACCGAGGCTAATAAAGTTGGAAATAGAATGGCTATGGGATTGGGTTGGAAGAAAGGATGCGTTGGTATAAAAAATGTTCGGTTGAACGCACGTGGGCGGTCGAATTCTATGGAGTATTAGTTAGATACATATCTTCACGTTGTCCCTTGAAGGGAGCCAAGGCAGGCGTGATGAAGTGGAGTCATAGATCTCGGACGTTTGTTGACTATCATTCATCAAACCTAACCATTCTTTGACGCAGTAAAAGGTATTTACTTGAAATATTTCCAAACTTCGGTTTAGCTACTGCTATATTTGAAATTTTGTGATTCAATACGTTTCGTTGTATCTATTCTCTACACTTCTATCGATTTAAAAGTAGAACAGTGTCTTTCCACAAACTAATATTACTTGTAGATTAATCGTGGATAGTCTCTCTGTTGGTTTTAAGTTGTTGATAAGAGAGCCTTTGATTAGAACGGGTGTTAATCTCCATTCACTTTTAGCTAGCAGGGTTGTCAGACGTACGAGAAATTTCGTATATGTACGAGATTCAGCAGCCCTGTAGACGCAAATAATATATATATATTTTTAATTTAAAAATTTAAACGAGATTTTTGCAATGTCGATAGCCTCCGCCATGTGCAAAATAATTAATTTCTAGTCACCAACAATCTACATAGCCTTGATTCATTACTTACTCCATAACTTTTTTTTAGTAAGTTTAGTCAATTGGATAAGAAAACGTAAGGTTACGTAACGTTAGGTATATTGCGTAAATTATTAGTTTTGCAGGATTTTTTTCCAAAATGTATACAAAAGAGATTTTGTAACTGAAATGTACTATAAAGATACGAGATTTTGGCAACCTTGGTACGAGAAAAAAAACCGGCATCTGACAACACTGGTAGCTAGCTAAATCATAATTCGATAGATCAAATTGAGATGATATTCGTGACAATATCAAAACTCAATCAGCTCAATTACAAACGCAGAATTCAGTCATCTACTGGGTTGTGATTACCTAATAACATTGACTCAATCGCAGATGTAATTAACCAATGCCACTCTGATTACAAATTGCGTTCCACGTGTCAAAGCCAAGCTGTAATGTACAGCTAAAATTTCAACGTCTGCTTATGTCATGATATCATGTAGAGTATGTTATATTATAAACCTTGTGGTTAAAGGCTTAGAGTTCGATTCAACTTGGGATGGTTTTGACAGGTAGCTGGAACAGATGCTTTTGAAATTCGAATCGTTTTCATGACAACCGTTATTAGGCGTATGGTTATCTTCTCTTTTGATGTACAAATATTAGTTTAAAATACATATTGACTAAAATTTAAAAATATCAAGGAGCCCTTTTTGAAATTCAGGAGAGTTATGTTATGGCAAGCCAAAAATCTCGTTTTTTATTAAATAAATAAATATTAAAGGACACTTTACACAGCGTCATCTAGCCATAAGCTAAGCAACTAGGCGTGTGTTATGGTAGCCAGATAACGGATAGAATACTTAAATAAGTACTTTTCTTTTGAATAACCAAGATTTTCCAATTTTGTTGCAAAAGACCCTTAATCAATCTAAATTTTTCCGCAAAAGCTTAAAATATTTCTTTCATAATTACTTTCACATAACAAAAAAAGCTCTATTACCAGCCGTCAATCAGGTCTATTCCCATGACAATCATTTCTTTCCCCCAACTAAAGGTCTCACTCCCACAGGGTCGTTAAAAAACAGCACATTCACGCCAATTAAACATTTGAAGCTTTGACGTAAACGTTTCTTTTAATAAACTTGATATTGTCTGAACTCTGAAATCATTGATACGGGAAAAATTACCTTAAAAGGAAAGCAATACTGGTCTAAATCGATTGCTACCGCAGACTGTACAAAATGAGTATCTTGAATGAAATAAAGCGGATCAGTGACTCAATAACAATCATACTCTTTAAATGATAAGGGTGAAGGCAGGTTGAAGACTATTCTATCGGTCGATTGCATGCTGATGGTGTACCTACATTCATTTTTTACAACTAATTGTGAATCTTACTTACTCCTAAAAAGACTAATTCTTTAATTGACTCATTCCGGGAATGGCTTAAAATCTGATGATCGAAACGGAAACAAAAGACGATTGAAAAGATAACAAAAGACTATCGAA
Source organism: Idaea aversata (assembly GCA_907269075.1). NCBI lineage: Eukaryota > Metazoa > Arthropoda > Insecta > Lepidoptera > Geometridae > Idaea > Idaea aversata. Next base: position 7,383,666 of record OU026103.1, read on the forward strand.
ATGGAAACAAAAGACGATCGATAATTGACAGCTGTCAAATCTCTCTGATTACGGAGTGGGGTATCGTTTAAAGCTGGGTACTGACCGGCGTTACGGGGCGTAATGTAACGTGTTACACAGCGAGCATTCGTGCAGTCAGTACGTCGTTTGACGAGCATGTTACGCCAATTTTAGAACACAGCGTAACATGCTCGATGCGTAACACGCTCGATGCGAATGTTACATTACACCTCGTAACGTAGGTCAGTACCCACCTTAACAGGTTTTCGAAGCTAATGATAATATCTATCAACTTTTAACAGATTTAAAGTCGTTACTTAGTCGGTAGTGTGTTACCTAACGGTTACAAGAAACTGCTAAAGCAACGCAAGATGATAACGAAAATGCTCGTTATTATTTATCCTGTTACGGCTTCCGAAATAGTTATGAATTGAAGCTTTATTAATGAAAGCCTTTTGTAATCATCGTTACAGTAAATTGTTAATAGAAACAACGTTAATACCTTGTTGCTATCAAAATTGTTTGTAATGTTATGGTTATAAATGACAAGCTGCGGCCCGCGGTTTTACCTGCTTTAGTCCTTATTCTTGAAAAAAGGTTTGAAAAGATGTTATAGAGGCTTTTGCCCAGCAGTGGGACGATATAGACTAACAAAAAAAATGTCTTTATCCCGTGGGAAAATTGCGAGGTAGGTAGAGTAGGTACATCGTAGCCGTATAGCGCTCGCTAGTACGCGGATTTTTAATTTTTTTGTTTACTTATAAGGTCAGCGTTCGACCACTATTACTCCCGCCTGATGGTAGGTGACGATGCGGCCTAAGATGTAGCACGCTTTCCTAGAAGATACCTATTCCCTCGCGATTTGAAGACCCCCAAATTGTACACGTCAGGAAAAATAGACGCAGGCAACTGATTCCATTTCCTTACAGTTGTCTATCAGAGCCACGTAACACCCGCGCAGCCACCAGCTTTTAAAGTGTAGCTTAACTTGACCAAGCGCAGCCGTAATGAAGCTTTACTACCGACGTACTATTGAAGCAACTTGTAATATGAACCACATTGACCGTTGACCAGAAGACGAACCTTTTTCTTAATATGCTGGCTTGTATTCGACTGACAACATTTGAATTGAAGACGAAAGGCGAGATATCGTGTGATGTTGTCAATCGTTGATATAGCTGAAAAAGGTGGGAAATTTGAAAATATTGACTGCAAGGATGAATTATTCGTATAATTCCTGATGAGTGTAATTGGTAAATCGGTAAAACCCTACATTCAAGAATAAAATTTAAAGACGAACATGTGTTTAAATCTCATTTGCCCCTGAATGTTATAATTTTTAATTTTACCATTTAAGAGGAAAGGGTACCGGGCGCTCTCTCCATACAAACGTAGTCGACTGTTTCTGGATAATGAGACTACCACAAATATTTCACCTTAATTCAGTTGTTACTTTGTAATGACACTTTAACTGATACATAGTCACTTCACTACATAGTATAAAACAAAGTCGCTTTCTCTGTCCCTACATCCTTTTGTGTGCTTAAATCTTTAAAACTACGCAACGGATTTTGATGCGGTTTTTTTTATAGATAAAGTGATTCAAGAGAAAGGTTTATATGTATAATACATGCATAGTATAGCCGTGCGAAGCCGGGACGGGTCGCTAGTATAAAATAAAGTCACTTTTCGCCGTCCCTATATCCCTATTTCCCTTTGTATGCGTAGATCTTATAAACTACGCAACGGATTTTGTTGCGGTTTTTTTCAACTACATAGTATAAAACAAAGTCGCTTTCTCTGTCCCTGTATCCCTTTGTATGCTTAAATCTTTAAAACAACGCAACGGATTTTGATGCGGTTTTTTTTAATAGATAGAGTGATTAACGAGGAAGGTTTTTAGATATAATACATGCATAATACAGCCGTGCGAAGCCGGGGCGGGTAGCTAGTTGATCATAAACTAATATTAATGTAAATATAGATTTAATTTAATAACATTAGGTACGTATTAGTCACGTTTATTGTCGAAACATTACCTATCGGGCCAGTATTAGTAAATAATGTATGTCAGAGGTAGAGGAGAATTTCCTAGGCAAGTACTAACTCACGTGTAGACTGGTAGATTGTTGAAGTGTTACGTAATACGGAACGTAGGTACAAATATAGGTATAGGTATATGTAACTGTGTTCTGTGGAAACCAGGTGTTGGTGTCATGACGTCAGAATTATTAGTTCTACAAAAACGTGATGGAGTTCTAGGTTTTTTTGATATTGTCTACAATAATTGAATAGGCTCTGAAACTACTGGACAGATTTTGATAAAATACATACGACCACCCGAGGTTATCTATGGAGTATTTTATTTTTTCTTCTTTTCAAGGATTTGTTAAAGAAAAAGGGCTTTCAGAGGCATTTAAAAAATCCTTAACTATAAGAGATCGCGACAAATGCTGAATGATTTTGACTAAAACTACATCACTAGATTTTTGGACAAGACCCTAGCCCGGAATCGAACCTGTTGATATTTTTGTTTCATTTTTGGCTATCGTTTATAGTTTAGAAAAAGGCCCTGATGGCCCGTATAAAATTTAACCCTGTACCTATATCTCAATTCAAACGGGTTTAAAACATTACCCACCCTTTTGACTTTGCCGTAATCGGATAAAAATACGCGTCGCCAAGCTCGTATCCACACAACTTAACACTCACTCAGCCAATCTATATGCCGACTGTGTTTACCTGCAAACAACACAAAAAAGACAATTAAATAAAGCCCTATGAATATTAAAAAACGACTCCCAAAGTGTGTATTTTTTTAAGCTACAGGTTGTCAGTTGTATTCGGTCTACACGGTGTCATATTATTTATTTATTTCTAAATGGGTATTTATTTAAGGGTAAGGTTTGGTTCCTATCGTTTTAAATAAACAGATCATACCCTTCCGTAACTTGTCCATCCTTTTAGTTGCCTAGAAGAGATCGCCCATAAAGGATAATGGCATTAATGGCGCCTTTATGCCACACTAGGATCTTGCCCTATATCCCTTTCCAGTTTAAGTTTGTATTTTACACATTAATCTATTTTTTTCTAATTTTATAGTGCAATAAGGTGTTTACCTATTTATATTACTAGCTGCGCCCCGCGGTTTTACCCGCGTAAGTCTCGATCCCGTAGGAATTTCAACAAGGAACAATCCAACACAAAATATATTTTTCAATTCGAACCAGTAGTTCCTGAGATTAGCGCGTTCAAACAAACAAACTCTTCAGCTTTATAATATTACTAGCGACCCGCGCCGGCTTCGCCCTGCTATATTATGCATGTAGTATACATATAAACCTTCCTCTTGAATCACTCTATCTATTAAAAAAAACCGCATCAAAATCCGTTGCGTAGTTTTAAAGATCTAAGCGTACAAAGGGAAATAGGGACAGAAAAAGCGACTTTGTTTTTATACTATGTAGTAATAAGTATAGATTCAAGGCTTTGGCCAAAGAACGACTATTTTTTTATAGTGCGATTGAAATTAACAATTGTTCTAGTTCTGCTACGTTGAGACGACCCCTGTGGCATGGCGGGCAAACACGACACAAAAGGTTGCAGTTGCAAATACCGCCTCAAACAAATATTTATGGAGACATATTTGCTTCTGGCCTGGGTGTTTTTATTCGATATCTGGCCACCATAACACAAGCCAAGTTGCTTAGCTTGGGTCTATATGGCGCTGTATGCAATGTCCTACAACATTCATTTACTTAGAGCACACTTCAGTATAACAGATTAGTATGACAAATTGCAAGATGCGTCTAATTTCAACACTCAATCCATGGAAATAATTATACTGGAACCAGTCTTGAGAATATTACAATATTCCGTCAATGTAATGTTATGCAAGTGTTATTTAGATTTCGCAACTGCTGACTCAGAATTTGCTGAGCGCGCAACTGCATTGTCAGAGATACATGGCTTGTTATAGATTGATAGAGATATAAATTTTAATAGAGATTGAAATTTTAATAGTCATTTTTAATTTTAAAAGTGGTAACATTTATTTACAATATCGAAGTTTGATTTGTTTGACTATTGATTAAGAATATTTTTAATTTTTATTAACGTGTTTTTGTCTGACGGTACCTTTGCTACTGAGACGGTTTTGTGAAAGAAGATAATAAGTGGGATGAAATGAAAATTGAAAAATACTGTGGTATGAAACGCCTAAAATATTACGCGTGGGAAAAAATAGTGGGATGAAAGTGCTCTTTGCTGGTTCTGGCGTATTGCTATACGCCAGAACCAGCTGTCCTGGCAAACGTTGTTTTGTCTTATTATTTAAAAAAAAACTAAAGAAAACAAAATAAAAAAGAATAGATGTTCGATTCTCAAACCTAACGAATATACAGAAAAAAAATCATACAAATCAGTTCAGCCGTTTAGGTGGAAATCAGTAACTAACACCGCGACACGAGAATTTTATATTATAGGGATAGATTTTACTCGTAACTTCTTACGTTTGAATTTCCCAAAATCCTTAGAGGATGCCTATGTTATAGTTATCTGTATGATTCATCTATTAGTTTGCTTTAAAATATCAGTCAGTCAGTCAATCAGGACTTTGAATACAACAAACAAACAGACAGACAGACATAAATTAAAAAAAAACTACACATTTTTACTACTTTTTAGATACGAGTGATTAAAGAGGAAGGTTTATATGTATAATACATGCATAATATAGCCGTGCGAAGCCGGGGCGGGTCGCTAGTTTTTCATATAAAAACTTTGATGTTGTCTTTATTTTCTGCGCGGCATTACAGAACACCTTTGCTGAGCGACTTAGTACTAATAAGTACAAAAATTAGTTACTGCTGTCCTGTGTCTACTTCTGGAAATATTGAAACTCTGTGATAGAGGCAGAGGTAGGTTGGGTATATATATGGTGACGTACGGAAGGGGCGTGTTGAAAACACGTCAATAGACGCGAGACTTCGTTCAGCTGTCATTCGAACGGACGTCACTCGTCAAGTGTACGACCTTTGCAAATGCTGGGCTGTTGCTGCAGGTCCTTTGTCGGATATGGTAAGTGGTCGTTTTAAATAAAAGACATTGTTTTTCTACAAACACAGAATACTTAATAGTTTAATAAACTACGAACTTATCGATCCTTTCAAGCTCTTTGGAGGTTTAATTTCCTTAAAAAGCTTCTTAGCACGCCTTCGTCCTAAAATCGTCGTTGTAAAAGTTAAAGTAGCTCTGGTAGTTTCAGAGATTTCGTGATGAATATTTTTCTCTTCTTTAATCTATACATATAAAATGCTTTGTGTGAAATATAATAAAACTTACATCAACGCCCTTTTATAGAGATATTTTAACAAAATTTAAACAGTAAGGTTATAAAGTTGACCTACAGAGTGCAGACAAACAAAAAACGGTTATCTTAAGGTATTAACAAGTATGTTAGGGCCTAAACACACATCACGAGTCCAGGGCCACACGCAACCCGCGTAATCCTGCTGCAGAGTGACCTCTAGGGTTGTGACTTCGTGAAATGAGCTTTTATTATTTCGGCGCAGCTGGGCCTTTCGAAAGAATAATACGGACCATATGGCCACCTATGGCAGAGCTTGTCTTTTTGTCTAAAGTCGTGGTGTAGACCCTAGCATTTTATACCATACACATATCCGGATCCGGGCCGGCACTTCACATTGTACTTTGTGGATTTCTGTGTCATTTTCATGCAAATTATGATTTTTAAGACCAAGCTTGCCAGGTACCTATGGACTACTACGAACCGTTGCTGTAACGTTAATGTCGAGGTAAACCCTTTGTTTTCTGTAAATTCATCTCATTTCCGACCAGCATTTTATAACACAGCCCAAAAACAAATGTTAAAATCTCTTTATCTCCCATTCCACAATTTCTCAATTACATATTTTAGCAGCCAACATCAAAATATGGCATAAAACAGAACAAAAGCCCGCAAATCTGGCCGTAAACGAAACGAATGTCCAACTAAAGCCTTCTTGGCAACCCTAACCAAGTAACCACATCTTGTTTATAGTGCCATAACAAGGAATCCTGGTCCTAAGGATTAGGAGGAAGATTATCGCAACGATTTTTAGGGAGTTGTTTATGAGGATAGAGGATATGGAACGTTCCTGGGTTTAACCAGAGGATAGTGATAGTTTCTACCAAATGTCACTTGTTTATGGATAAACATTTCAAGTTGAAAATACTAGAATGCCTAAAATATAGCTCTTTATAACAAGGATATTATGGAATCCTGGTCCTAAGGTTTAGAAGGAAAATTTTCGCTACGATTTTCAGGGAATTGTTTATGAGGATATAGAGCGGATGGGGATAGTGTGCAAGCATCAGTTGTAATTTATGTAGAAAACTTTTCGCTAGAATTAAAACTTCGGGCTAATTCCACTTTGGAAGAACAGTTAAATTATCTAGACTCGCAGTTTTCGTTCAGTCCCCGTGGGAAATTTAAAGAATCCTCCATTTATGGTCTGCCCAACACGTTTATCACTTTTTCACAGCTCATTACTTACAACGAATGACATACCTTTGTTACTTATAGTTAGGGAGTGGCCCATATGATTTAGTGACTGTTGGACCGTTTGCTTGGCATGAAATATTATTGTTGGTGCGCCTGATTATGGCTTTCGAATTTCTTTCAGGTCAATCAATGTCCGGCATTTAAAAACAGTACGTTATGCCGCTTTAATACACCGGTATATCCTGGACATCATTCCATGAAACCAAAGTAGTCAAAATGCAGAATTACAAAATTATAGTTTTCTGGGCATATCTCTGAATATTGACAACTTGTGTGTTGTTCAAACTTCTTTTTTTTTCGAGTCAGTGACGTTCGACTTGTCAAATTTTTCCTGCCTAATAGTTAGCCACTAGAGCAGCGTTGGCTTCTACCAGGTCCTCCAATGTGTAGGTGTTAGGGCACAACGGGCATTGGAGTGGTTCAAACTTTGCAAGCGGTGTATATCCAGGAGCAGAATTATATCTTCCGACATTTTAAAACGGAAACCATAACCAGGCGATGAAAGGCACTACCAACAATTATATTTTATGCCAAGCAGACGATAACAACACCAGTCACTAAATCATAGTGCTTCCAATAATGACAGTAGTTCTAATAGATAGTTATAATTAGAAGCACTAAGCGTCTAGCAAATTATTTTCCATTAACTTAGACAGATATACGTCCTAAAATTACGGTTTTTAAGATAGCAATTAAAACTGGAACGTAACCTGAGGTGGCGAAGAATATCATTACGAAACCCGCTATTAGAATCTAATTACAATATGAAAGTAATTAAACCCAGTAAACCATCGCAATGTTAACAGGTCGTTTGTTTACACACAAACTTATTATCGTATCTCACTATGCGGAGCTGCTCCCGTTTAACGTCTCAGGATGCGATCAAGCTAAATCTTCAAGTCGAAGGCGTGAAAATACGAAGATACGGACAACTTGAATACTTAGACGAACACTGTAAATGCTTGAATACTGTCATGCTGCAAGCAAGATACTGCACATGAAGATTGCTTGATTATATCGAGCGAACAAAGGCTAGTTCCTGCAGTTCAAAAGATTTGCAGAGTTCACGCCTAAACAGTTTTTACGCCTGTGGTATTCTGTGGGCTATTTGCCGCAACTAGAGCTTCAGTTGTATCCCTTTTGCGTTTGGTTCTATTAGTTAAGTCCATATGCTACTTGGGACTTGAGGTAATTTTGATCGTGGCGGATACCTTTTATTTGTCGTTCCCTTGCAGAGCTATTCTCGTTTTAATCCAAGAATGCTTGTGAAGTAATTAATCATTTTGCTAATTATTAATTCAACGTCTTAAACGTGTGTACTTGCTAAATATGAAACTTGAGCTTCTAAGTCACTCGCTGACTTGGAATTTTAGACACTTCCTCGCTGTTTTATCTTGGGTTTGATGGATTTTTTTTAAACTTTCTGAATAACTAAATATACCTACTTAGCTTTTATCTTTGATCGTCAGGTCAGTTACCTATTTCACCAACTATGATTTTGCACACATCCTTGGATATTGCCAGAGTTCGTGCCGCTGTGTTCATGTAATAATTTTCCTTATGCATTTTTTTACACTTAATCAACTTCAATTTTTATCGATATCTTTCCCATCCCTAATTCCGTCATAACAAAGAGCGAGCTTGGATTGTCATCCTCCATTGTTTGACCCAGACGTTTAAATATTCCGTCGTCGCAGCGGATGGCACAGTCTGGCTCCAGACTTCCCAATACAAAACGAAAAAAAAAGAAAAAAAAAACGTCGTTTTGTACGAAATCTGACGCTTACAATCCCTCTGGCAACGATTAATCGAAAAGTAACTTTATTTCGTACATCATAGGGATGCTTTTCAAGTGTAATTTAAGTTACAAGATGTAGCTGAGAATGAACTTGCATTTTCAATCTTTATTAAGCGTAGTTTGTGTACTGTCACTTTTGGTTGAATAAGAAAAATGGTCTTTTACGTCGTTTAATATACTTAAGAGGATTTCACGATTGCCTACATGTAACATAAAATAGGTCTAAGTCTAGTTTCGGAATATTTCTTACAAAAGAAGTTTTTACATAGATAAGTACAGACCTAGTGCTTAATTACAATTGTGTTCCAAATAGTTCTCATACATTTAAATACCTTTTTATGGCTAAAATGGTATTTTAGTAAGGGATTTTTTTGCGTCAAACATGGCTGAATTCATGTAGAATCATTATTTATGATGATTCTACATGAATTCAGCCATGTTTTACTTATAAGTAAAAAAAATAACAAACATAAGTACCTACCTGATTTCGGAGAGTAAGTATCGATTTTTGAATTGTATCGATAAGGTAAAAATAAATACGCACATCACTAATTACAAAATAGCATCTCTTTGATTATCATGCTATCGGAGACGATATCTTATTAAAAGAACAATAGAATTGAATATTGTTTGCTTGTAAACGTAATTTATTTGTGTTACCCATTGTCCCAAAGATGTTATGCTTATGACAAAGAGGACACGTGCGTATTATGTTTCTATATGTAGGTACCTATTCAATTATTATTCAATATATGTAATGTTTAAAGTAGGTACTAGGTATCTACACGGATGGACATGATTTAATTATGTATTAATTATTCTTAAATTAATAATTGTGTTGGTATTCCGTTACGGTGTAATCTGTCTATCCATATCGAGGGTTTAGGTTTGCTCACGTTTTGTAGCCCTTCATGTTCTTCATGTAACGCCTGGCGCTACAAGAGCAGACAATCAAGCGGTCATAGTGGTATGCTTTGGCCGGCGGCGGCTTCTAACATCACCCTGGATAAAGTCATGGTGCCAAGTGATTCGTCGCGTTCAATGTTGTCCATGTCGCTCTAAGCCCTAAGCGATAAGGCCGTCCTTTGTAACACTTAGATTTAAGCTTTGTTTTTTATATTTAATGTAATTCAAAGATGATGCTTTTTGTACTGCTAACTGGGTTCAGATTTGAGTCCCAGTAAAAAAGAGAAAGGAGGGCCTTTGCCTAAATAAAAATATGTTATCTGGCACCCATATTACAAGCATAGTTGCTTACTTTGAGGCTAGGTAGAGGGCGCTGTACTGTTTGCAATGTCATTTAATATTTTATTGGAATATGCCTTAATAATCTCTTTGACACCACATATAAGTTCAAGCCGGAACACAGTATAATAAGTGCAGTGTTATCTGTTTGAGGCCACAAGAAAGCAGTATTTCCCAGGACGAGTACTGTATGCAATGTCATATAATATTTTATTGGAATATGCCTTAATAATCACATCGATACCACATCATACAGTTCAAGCCGGAACACAGTTAAATAAGTGCAGTGTTCTACTCCGTGAGGGCACAAAATAGCTAAAGGAAAGCAGTATTTCCCAGGACGAGTACTGTATGCAATGTCATATAATATTTTATTGGAATATGCCTTAATAATCACATCGATACCACATCATACAGTTCAAGCCGGAACACAGTTAAATAAGTGCAGAGTGCTACTCCGTAAGGGCACAAAATAGCTAAAGGAAAGCAGTATTTCCCAGGACTATATGCCTTTATAATCTCCTCGATACAACATCACACAGTTCAAGCCTGTAAAATAAGTGCAGTGTTAGGACACTGTAACTATTTTGTACCCTCAAACAGCCTACTGCTTAAGGGCACAAAATAGTTACAAAATAGCTACTGGAAAGCAGTATTTCCCAAGACGAACACAACACATGCAGTTACTTTAACTGCTCTAAAAATCGAGGCTGTGTTAACGTTATATCACTACATAGTATAAAATAAAGTCACTTTTCGCCGTCCCTATGTCCCTATGTATGCTTAGATCTTTAAAACTACGCAACGGATTTTGATGCGTTTTTTTAGATAGAGTGATTAAAGAGGAAGGTGTTTAGATATAATACACGCATAATACAGCCGTGCGAAGCCGGGGCGAGTCGCTAGTTCATTTATAAACACAGCTTCATTTTAAACAAACCAAACCACATAGGTACATACTTAAATCGGGGCAAAAACATCACATATGTGGAACAGAATAGTAAATAAACCCATGAATACAATTCATTAGTCATCGGACAAAACCTCTTTCTCGTACTAAACTCCTGTCACATGCAGAGGGGTCGGTCATTGTGAACCAGACTTTAATTTTCAAACCGTACCGTGTGTGTACTTCAAATTATATTTTAGAGAAAGATTTAAGGGAGAACGAATTATGCGGCTTTGTGACTTGTACACGTTTAAGTCCATAATTGAATAGCTTTTTGCTGGGATTTTGAAAATTTCATGGTATAAAACGAATTATGGGGTTTTGTGACTTATACATTACTAACACATTTAAGTCCATAATTGAATAGTTTTTTGCTTGGATTTTGGTGAAACTTTATAGTCCTATCATTCGATTTTATTTTTCTCTTGTTGTCATATCGGCGTAGATCCATAAGTGCTCAGCACATCGGGGGGGGACTGAGCATACTGCGGTACTGGGAGCGTTCCGGGGGTGGGATTTTTTTTGCAATATTTGGGTTATTATGCATCATGTCAAACAGAAACCGGCCGGTCTATGTTACGTGGTGTATAGAATCTCTAACATTACGAAAATTTGCTCCCGGTATCGCCTCAGAATTCTCAGAGCTTTTTAAATAGTAATATCCAAAAAAGTTAGGAGGATTTGGGCTGGTCTTCACAAAAGAAAAAACCTAAGCTCACATTTTCATTATTAGCCAATAAGTACGCGCCTCGGAAAAACTAATTTTCTCATCCATTCAATACAAAAATATATTTATAAAGATTTTCTTATTTATCTGAAGTGCACACGCGTGCCGCTGAGAACTTTCATTTTAGACCTTTTTTTCTAACATATAAGATCCGTTTTGGTGTCCGATAGGTTTGTGAACTCTATTAAACGATTTTCAGAGGTTATATTATTATTACTGTATGAGTTTCGAATATAGATAGTCTATTTTATAAATTGGAAGATGGGTACTTACTTCTTAATATCACGAAACTTCAATTAAATTTAGGTACATTCGTATAAAAATTAAATTCGCGAAGATTATGTAGAAAAATTAAGGTACAAACAGACTTTAAATCTTAGCTTTAAATTACTAAAACAAGTAGAATCACTGAAAAAAGTGATAGAGCATTTTCGTGGTGCGTTGTCAAACAAATCAGTCATTTAGGTTTAAAACAACTGGGAAAGCTGAATAAAACTTTTTAAAAAGTACTTATATAGGTTAGGTAAAGTCTTCTATCTGTTGACTAAAACAAGTACAATCACGAAAAAAAGTGAAAAGCATAAATGTCAAAAAATCCGTCGTACCTACCTATTTGTTAAAAATAAGTAAGCAAGTACAAGTATTTAATTTATTGTCTGGACACCATAACACAAGCCAAGTTGCTTAGCTTAGGGCTAGATTATGCTATGTGCATTAATGTGCAATGTCGTGCAATATCTATTTATTTATTTTTATCAAGTGTTAATAAAATAAAACATACCATCCATACTGTGGATATTCTTGTCTAAAGCAAAATACGTCATCAAGACAGTACAGCACTGGCTGAATGCTTGTTCTCCTAGCATTTTCTATCTAATATTTCCATGGCGAGACGCGAGGTTATTTTTTGTTGGCCACCAGCAGGTAGCGGTAACCCAAGAGGTGCACGGCAGTCGCATTAGCCGCTAATGCATTGAAGATCGATCCTGGTCGAGGGAGGTGCCTCAAGTTTATGTTACGAGTTTGTATTATTAGGTATATTTAAAATAGATTCTTATGTTACTTACTCTTTCACCCTTCACAATCAACCCTATGAGATTGCACAGAGCGCGCGAACGCATAGAGCCACGGCTAGAGTGAAGAAGAGAGCAGCACAAAATTGACCAATCATAGGGCCGTATTTAGCGCAGTGCGTTCACTTATCCAAGAGCAACTTAAGTACTGTCTATAAATGCGGGCGTAAATATCCTTCTTTAAAACATTTTTCTAATCACGTTATATTTTACTATCTCTTTTTTTAATAATATCAGGCTCTCTGTTTTAATGTAAATAATGTGCACAATTTCGGGGTGTTTAAGTCACAGCGAGTGAACAGGTAGCTTCTAGGCAAGCGTGCTACATCTTAGGCCGCATCGTCATCTACCATCAGAAACATTTTTTTAAGCAGCAAGTAATATTCCACTATATTTCTCAGGCTCTTTTTTGTAATATAAATAATGTGTACAATTTTAAGGTCTTAAAGTCACTAGTGAACATCTTCTAGGTAAGCGTGCTACATCTAATGCCGCATCGCCACTTACCATCAAGTGTGATAAGTGGGCAAACACTGACTGAAAAGGTAAAAAATACTAACGAATTAGAGACAGTTTGGCTGATAGTACCTACTTTACCTACCCATGATTATGTTTCACAGAAATACATTTTGATACAAAATGTCGCCGGCAGAAAGGCAAGGCACGTTTCCATTTTAATGTTTTATTCAGATGTTTGCTTTAAAAACACGTCATAACCGTTTGTTTACTTCTACAAAATTTTACAAGCAGGCTCGATTACGACTGGGTAGAATGATTTCGGAGACGGTTATGGAATGAAATTAGGTATTCCAATGCTTTTTCAGTCGCTATTAAAAATATATGTACGATAATAAAATAGAATAACTCTCTCTTCTCTTATTCCAAGCTTTATTAGGGGTCGGCTTTCCTCTTCGCCAGGACTCTCGATCCTGGATCGTCTTGGTCGCTATGTCAGAATTTTTAAGATCTTTATTAATGGTGGCTATCCACGTTTAGCAGGGTCTACCTCGGGTTCTTAGTGGGGTGTATATAAAGTATATAGACAACGAAATATCATGGACTGTACACGTTGCGAATCTGTCTAGTTGTTACTTAGTCATTAGGAGTGCCTGGTCATAATATTATGTTCAAAAACACAATAAAATTCTTGTAATATAAACGTAAATTGGATTTTTCTTCGACACTAAAGTTGTGAAGAAATTTCCGATAAATTTCTCCATAATTATACCTACCCAAGGTTGTCTTAATTAATTAACACTCTAATAAATGGTCTACTAAACATCAATTAATGGAAAGTACCAGAATGATTGTTTACAAGCTGTTTTACTCTGTAACCAAAGACTACAAGTTAGAAAACACCTAGAGAAGATGAAGGCGTACGCTTTAAACGTCAAATCGTAAAATTTAAAGTAGAATACCCATAACTTCGATCAAAGGCAAATGTCCCGGACTCCGGACGGAAAGAGTAATAAAATGTGGCCAAGAGTAAACTTTCTTTAGGGATGTGTCTATTATATCGATAGAAACATCACTCGAATAACTAGCAAGGAGCCTAATTAGGAATCAGGATAGTCCAATATTTTCTTCTAAGTCCGAATCACCCTTTCATCGGAGTAGAATAGCGATAATTAAATTCAAAACGTAATTGGTCCATCTTTTCTTGGTTGCTTTCGGTGTCTGGACTTTCATCTTCTTCTCACTTATTCGTTTCAAGTCGTTATATGTTCTTTAAACTGGTCAAATGGCTGCTAGCCCTGGTATCCATGGTGACAAGTCAAGCCTTTCCCTGATATCAGCCGAAACCAAATACTTAATTGCCTTCCAAAGAGCCACTGAGCATATAATCTGCAAATTCGATAGATAGATAGATAGATAGAACGCTTTATTGTACACACAAGTTACAGAAAATTAAAAACAAGACAATTAATTTAAATTATAAAAATAAAAACAGTGGCACAATAGGCGGCCTTACTGCTGAAAGCGGTCTCTTCCAGGCAACCTTAGGATGGAGAGGATTTGATAAACAAACCTCAAATAGAACGATTTATCGATATTCTTACTCAACTAACTGCAATCCCTAACAGTGCCAGTGTGGCCGAGTACAAATTTATTTTAACTACGAAAATAACCGGGTGTTTCCGCCACGTCTGCGAAGGGTAAGGGCACACGCTGTTTGTTTTGCTACTGCCTTAGCGTTTTATTTGTTGCTCTGTTGCTTAAAATCAGCTTCAATTTAACTGAACGGAAGTCAGAGTTGGTTGGAGATGGTCTCGGTGGTATTGTGTTTGGGGGAAGCAATGATGACGTAATAAAGTAATTTCACAATTTTATCTGTCAAGTTTTTACTTTAAGTAGGTAGGTTTAACTTACCACTCGATGGACACTAAATAATTGATGAACGTAGTTACTAAAATATTTTTCTGACGCTTACCTGAAAAAGACAAAACAGTCATATAAGTCATGGAAATGGGACACAAAATAGATGTTATTCTGAGTACAAGATTTGATCTGAAGATTTTCTGATTTGAAATAATTTTTTGTCTATTTTGTGTGAAACTTTTCACTTTGAAAGACCAAACATCAGTTAACGCTTTACATCTAAACTGTCCCACAGTCAGGTCTCGTAATTAATTCTATCCGAATTCCACCTCAAATTAAACGAAAGTAAACTTGCGCACAAAAGCTTTACCATTAAAATTACTAATACATTTTCGTTGCCAATTTTGAACAGTATATTATTATTCTGACGAAATTAAATTGAATATTACCTTGTTGTGCTATTATTTTAACCTAATACATTGGCCGGGCGCGTCCCGGACTACCGGTAGTCCGTACAATTTATTCGCAATTTCGCATAGCAGGTGGTTTGTGTTACCCGGTTTTAAATCACAAAGCCTTTTTATTTCAACGCCATTTCACTATTACATTTAGTTTTTGGTAAATCCTCTATGTTTGTGTTCATATTCTTGTGAAAACACAGAGAAAGTAATAAAAATATACAATTTTACATCGTAAATCTAGGCTTAGAAATCTTTTGTTTATATAATAAACAGCGAAGTTTGTATCTTTCGGGACTGAATTCGCAATTACAAAGTTCTACAAATCACGATAGAAGGAAAATATATTATTATTTACTCGTAACGAAATATAAGAAAATCAAGAGAACAAGTAAATTGGTAACAAATTGAAAAGCAAACGTAATAAAATAACATTACTACGCTGAATCAAAGAGCAAAATTTTCCATATCATTTCAAAAGGAATTATATTGAGATATTCTATATTAAATCTCTTTTTCAGTAGGTATTCAGAATATTTTTCCGGGTCAGTCACCTCAGTATGTATCAAGTCAACGCTCTGTTAAATTTTTAGTTATTTTTTTGTGTGAATGCATCGATGCACCTTAATTTATTTGAATGAGTCCAACATGCCTGTAGGTAGATAGGTATTTGGTTTAATAATGTACACTCACGCAATATTTTGTGATCAGAAATCTTATAAAAAGCAAACGTTTTAATGGATAGGAGAACCTGGAGATCGAGTCGTGAGCCAAACCAACCGCGAGATAGGTATTTGAGCCTTTTAATTCTGCCCTTCGTCCATAGCGTAGAATAATACTACCCCATATCTCGTTGCGAGGGTCTCGACATTTAGGGACTTTGTACTGACTTTCGCACCTTGGGTGGTTTTGATAAACCATCCGCAACAATAATTTTCCAAGGAGGGAAGAAAGAGGTCAAGCAAGCGGGCTGCCTCGAAATCTTACCAAAAATATACTCGAGTTGCCGCGTCGACAAGAATAATAATAAGAACCTATAACACTGTTTGACGACAAAATACATATTTCAAATTACAAAATAACTGACCAACTGCACTGCATCAATCGTAAAACTAGCGTACCGACAAGGTAATTTCACAATCGAACTAAATAATTTAGAAATGGAGAAACTTGTATTTTATTGACGTCAGCTTTTATCTTTACCTAATATTTTATCACTACCTCAATGCTTACGCAAAACGTAACCTAACACCGCAACTTCAATTCCGAGATACCTGTTGAATAATCCATAACACTTGTGTGCCCGAATATACGGCCGCAATGACTCACTAAGGAATGATCAGACCTCAGAACTCAGGTAGGATCTCGTAAAGAACAGGTAGTGTGGGAGAGAGAAGGATGAATAAACCATCTTACCTCTCTCGTACTAAAATGATGTTGTTATTTTATTCATATTGGTATTTTATGGTGGTTGTAGAGAAAAAGTGTTGGACATTGTGTTGTTTCATTGGTCGGGTTCTGGAATGCAAGACGCTGTTAATAGTTTGATGGCCGCCATTGAACTTTCCACGTTCTACCATCGAATATTGTTCACTGTATTGGTAGAAATTAGGGGTTTACGTCCATTGTACCATTCCAGAAATAACACGAGCAAAGCTATAGTTTGTACGTAATCGTCTGAGAGCAAAAGTAATGAAATAGTTAAGTGCAGGAATACCTGGCCAGATACTGTGGGTGTAGACTCTAAAACTTCAAAAACAGATATCAGACAAGGAGATAGGCTTACCGTACCTTCCAAAGAACAATTCAATTGATGGCCGCCATTGAACTTTCTACGTTCTACCATCGAATATTGTTCACAGTATTGGTAGGAATTAGGGGTTTACGTCCATTGTACCATTTCAGAAATAACACGAGCAAGGCTATAGTTTGTACGTAATCGTCTGAGAGCAAAAGTAATGAAATAGTAAAGTGCAGGGATACCTGGCCAGATACTGTGGGTGTAGACTCTAAAACTTCTAAAGGAGAAAACAGCTGAGGAGACAAGCTTATGGCCTTTCAAAGAACAATTCAATTACCTAATCAGTTCGATTAACTGACCTCATCGAGTTTATCGTCGTCGCGGCCAATACCCGAAAGCCATGCGTGCGCGCAGTTTTCGTCAACTCGTAAACCAATAAAAAGTAATAAAAAAAACAAAGATATTTAACATTAATGTGAACTAAAGAGAACATTAGAACCTATTTACATTACAGTAGTTTCATAATATTGGCTTAATCTTATCTTGATGATTTGAACAGCGCCAGCAACTTTTTAATCCATGCAATTCAACTTTTTATTCATAACTATGGAGCACATCCTGTGTGAATACGACGTCTTAGCAGCGAAGCGTATGAGCCTCCTTGGAAATGCATATCCGAAACCGGAGGGATATATAGGTTTCTTCCTCTTAGTGGCATCACCGCGTAAATCGACATTTCTTCAAAGAGTAAGGTATACAAAAGATCCCACTGGGTCGAAGTGTTGCTGGCTATGTCAGGTCAGCCCCCGAAATACGATAAGATGCTATCTAATGCGCTCTGTAGTGCCTGGAACACATGTTCCAGGCCTCCCACACAGAACATTCAATAGAGTAGATGCAGTAGGATTTGCGGGATGGCCTCCGACTAGATGAATAGTTAGACGATTTAATTTAAGTCACGGGAAGACGTTGGACGCAAAGCGCATGCGACCGATCGCTGTGGAAGTATTTGGGCACATAAATTCTTCGTAAAAAAATCCATTTCTGCAAGCCCAGTCGGGATTCGAACCCACGAATACCGGAATGAAGGTCGAGATAACAACGGTCGCTCATTATCAATGTCTTTGATAAAACAACTCTCTTTGATAGAACTTCAAAGTGTGACACTACGAGATGGCCTCATTATTGCACTGTATAATTTAAATGTCTGTGATAAAAGCACATTATCTGCACTAATCGGCGCGACCGTGATCTCGTGTAAATAATTCAGAGGGTCAATACACCATGTCGTCATTGTAAACACAATGGGGCACAGTCGGGTAGAGTACGTTGACCTATCGCGATGGGTACGCGGAAAATTTGTATATGAAAAGTCGTTAAGTGAATCATTTTAATAAATTATTTTTGGAAATGTTGTCAGACTGTCGATAAATCGACGTTTTGCGCGTCAATTTCGTTGTAGTTTCCTTTAACAAAAAATAAGCAATATGGTTTAACCCCATCCCTCTTATTCCAAAACGAGGTTTAAGGATAGTCCGAGATGTAGATTTAAACCTTAGATTTCGACACTGATTTACTAGTGAACTATAGTCTAAACACAATCCCTATAGATTATTTAGGGAACTATAGTCTAAACACTATCCCTATAAATTATTTAGGGATAGAGTTTAGTTTATAGGGATAGAGTAGTACTATAGTTCACGAGTAAATCTACGTCTAAATCTAAGGTTTAAATCCACATCTCGGACTATCCTTAAACCTCGTTTTGGAATAAGGGGGCATGAGTTTCTTGTGCCTTTTTCTGATTGGTGGGCGCGTTCCGAAGGAACACATCATAACTTAGTTTTTAAGACGTTTCAATGTGATCTATGTACAAAAATAGGTATACATAAGCATCCAGATAAATAAAAAAAATTGACTTAGACTTTGGTGCAAAAGGAAAGAGTAAAAATAATTCAAACCGATTTTGATAAAATTTTACACGAGGAAAGATAGATAGATAAAAACACTTTATTGGACTAACTAAGAAAACTAAATTTTAATATCCTACAATCATTTATGTAACTATCTGCTAAAATAAAATTAATTTTTAATATTATTCCCATTCCCCTTCTTTAATATAATTAAAGAAGGGGAATGGGTGGTTGTTCATAACGTGATACGAAATAAGGATAAATAAATAAAAAGCTAATTCTATAGAACAGCGCATTGTTTATTTTTTATTTCAGTTTTCCAGACGTATTCAGGTACAAACGCAAAGTATTTGAGGAAAAATAACTAAATGGTCTAGCTTACATTTCCTAATAATACATTTTTAATATGCAAAAACCTTAACAATGCAATACGATTCGAATGCTGACTTGTTAAATGGATCAAGGTTCTCTTCCTAAGCAAAATACACGTGGGAAAATTACTTAGTACCTAAATAATTGCTGATAAAACCGGTAGTAACCCAATTTTAGTACTAGATACATACGCAGACTAGATATATTTCAATCGACCGATATTAGACGACTAAGTTAAGAATGTCTAAAACTAAAAAATCTCTAATTCTAAATCTCTATAAGACCAATAAAATCTAATTTTTACTTTGTGACAATGACAGAATCTCTTAGCCCGCATAAATATCTCGACCAGAGATAACACGGGACTTAGAATCCAGCGCCATCTGTCGAGTGTTTCAGAACTAGTTTAGAGAAAAAAATTGAGTAGGCTTATCAGGTCGCAGTGGAGACGTAAAAACCGTTGTTCCAACCGAATTTTTCATTGAAATGCGAACTTAAACAAAAGAGGTTGGATTAGCAACATCCGTTACAAATTATGACGTCATATCCGTCATTTCATTTTTGCAAGAAACCCCCCTCCCATACTCCTCTGACCGAATAGACCAATTAAAAAAAACTGCTTCACATTTTTAGCTTAACTTATTGAGGTTGCCGAGCTGTTGTTGGTTGATAAATTGGTTTTTAGATTGTGTCCACCCTTACTTCGAGATAACCTCGATTAATACAAATGTGTTAAGTAAATAAATACGTACGCAAATTATGGAATAATTAATACTAAATTGAGTATGTTATTTACATACTTCCGAGAAGGAAATGTTTTTGTGAACTTCGAAAATCTTTGTCTCAGACTTTATTTACTTTGTTGAATGAAAGTAGAACTTTAAGTAATATGAAACAAAACTCCTCAATTCATTTTAATTCTGTGTAAGTACACACTACAAAATAAAGTATACAATTAATAGCGAAAAGCAAATGTACAAAAACGAGCTTAACCTTAAAATAAATATTTAATCAAAATTTAGGGGAAAAAGTATTTGCGTACTACAACGAACACGGTGAAAGAGCGTCCCGAGATGCGCACGCGCAGATTTCATCTTAATAGTTAATCAGTTTTGAAGTCTTCATAAACCACATTAAGTTTGTCGCGAACTTGTAATAAATTCTACTAGGTAAGTATAAAATAAATAGATGTACATAATATGTTAAGTTTTATTCATGTCAATAACCATAATTATTTGACATTGAATTACCCGTGTAATTGGTGTTTATACATTACATAAATACGCACATT
The DNA here is from genome assembly GCA_907269075.1 of Idaea aversata. Taxonomy (NCBI): domain Eukaryota; kingdom Metazoa; phylum Arthropoda; class Insecta; order Lepidoptera; family Geometridae; genus Idaea; species Idaea aversata. The sequence continues at coordinate 7,404,117 of OU026103.1, forward strand.
TATCATTAGTATTAATATATAGCTGCGCTCCGCGGTTTCACCCGCGTAACTCCCGATCCCGTGGGAATATCGGGATAAAAAGTAGCCTTCCTCGATAAATGGACTATCCAACACAAAAAGAATTTTTCAATTCGAACCAGCAGTTCCTGAGATTAGCGCGTTCAAACACACAAACAAACTCTTCAGCTTTATAATATTAGTATAGATAATAGTTTATTACCTTTGCATGTTAAAGTTACTCTCGTAATAACACTTGTTTCTGTCTCTATCTGTATTAATTAATTGAATGAATTACATAATCTTAGATGAATAGAACAATTATTCTTCATCGGATTTATTCAATATATTAAGTAGGTAGGTATGTAAGGATTTTCACAAAAAGCTAAAATAATCTGATTCCCTTTTTTATGAAAAAAAAAAACTTAAAATTATTTTTAAAAAACTTTGTTACTAATTACTTAATAAATAATTTGCTTTTTTTGGTAACCCATACTAGGAGAAACTGGATTAAGTACCAAAAAAAAAAGTGGTAAAATGGTGGATAGTAAAATGGTACTGGACTGGCTGGATACTGTATAATATTAATAAAAAAATAAAATTAAAAACCAATACAAAAACAAATAAATAAATACTACATACAAAAAAATAAAAAAAATGAGGTTTAACGGAATCGACACGAAAAGAAGACTGGACAAAGTGGGTGGATTCGTGTACCTATGCTATGCGTGTGAGTCTATTTCTTCATCAAATTATATTACTTCAAGAAAATGATTTATTTTCAAGACCAATAGCAATAGGTACGTTTAACTACGCACACAAAGTCACGTACTCATTGCAAAAAAGTTTCAACTCAAAGATAACCTTAGCAAATACAAAATTGGTCAAAGACCTCAATAATTGCCTTATTTGAATTTTATTAGGTAGTAACTAGCTGTTGAGTTTATTTGGTGTACCGAGGATGGAAAAAATAAGTAACGAGTATATTAGAGGAAGCTTGGAAATAGTGCCAGTAACTGAAAATGTCAAAGAGAGAACTAGTTTTGGACATGGGATGAGGAGTGAAGAGACGCATGGGAATAGAAGAGTGATGAGTATGAATGTAGATGGAGAGGAAGAGGACGACGCGACGTAACAAAGAATGGATGGACTGTGTGAGAAAAGATTATGAGGTGAACGATAATGTGATGATTAATAGAGCTGAATGGAAGAAGAAAACATACTGCGTAGTATGTCAACTAAAAACAAATTAGAATAAAGGTAGGCAAAGTAGAAAAAAAATACTCCCTGTTAAACGTGTCAGCTAGAAACGAATACATCGCAAAAATATATATAAGTTATTATATAACTTACTAGCTGCGCTCCGCGGTTTCACCCGCGTAACTCCCGATCCCGTGGGAATATCGGGATAAAAAGTAGCCTATAACCTTCCTCGATAAATGGACTATCCATCACAAAAAGAATTTTTCAATTAGAACCAGCAGTTCCTGAGATTAGCGCGTTCAAACAAACAAACTCTTCAGCTTTATAATATTATAAGTATAGATTTACATTTTTATAAGTTACTAGCTGCGCCCCGCGGTTTCACCCGCGTAAGTACTCACCGTTTAAACCTTCCCTGGACTACAACAAACACAACAAAAAAAGAATTGGCCAAATCGGTCCAGCCGTTCTCGAGTTTTAGCCAGACTAACGAACAGCAATTGATTTTTATATTATAGATAAGTTATTATATTTTTAGGAATCTAAATCTATTTAATATAAAAAAATAACTAGGTCGGCCTACGCGGCCGTTACTTTTAAATAAAATGAATTATTTATTTTGAAATCTACGAAATATTTATTAAGGAACTTATTAAACACAAATAAACTAATTACTAAAACCTAGAATTAAAGTTAAATTACACAGAACACAAAATAGGCAATAAATCGGGCAGAGGTTATGCCTCTCGAAAAGCTGGCGACAAAATGGACGAGTGCACAGCGCGCTCGGCTTTATATACAGGTAGAGTGAGGGAGTGTCGCAGTGGTAGGGGAATTCTTTTTTTTTTCTACTCCAACACGGCTTCTCCTGACGTGGCGGCGACCTCGCAGCCATCATGAGCAGTACCAGGACAATCAGGACCCGTGGCAATTTCAGTGAAAGGTCAAGCAGCAACTTTAGAGTCTTCATAGCCCTGAGGCTCATCATCGTAACTTGAAAGCGTCATACAAAAATACCCATATTAGAAAATCACGCTCACAAATCTGTTGCAATGTTTAAAACTAATATTTCAACCAAAGCAACAGGATAGTTTACATAAGGGGGAAAATCTGACTATGTACCAAACAACACAATACCAACACAGCTCACATGAGCTACAACCCACACGGGTCAACTGGTAGGCTTTATACGGATCTGTTCCAATGTAACCGAATACCTTTAAACAATTGTGCGCACAAACGGGCTTTTACATCGGTCTACAAGGGTCACTCCGACACCTACAGTAGGCTTTACACAGGTCCCTAGTCGGGGGCCCTCCGACGTCACCCAGACACCTACGTACCGACATAATCAGTACTCCCTGATCATCGTGGTCACCCCGATGCCATGTGCACCAGGCCTTATTCGGGTACCCAACGACTGAACAGGTCAAAACACATAACACACATTGCTATTGTTTGGTACAAAAGTCTGTAAAACAATTAGTTTGGCAAAAGCTGAGTTCATGCAACAGTAACACAATAAAACATAAATACCCATAAGGTACTAACACTCAAAGAATCCGGCACAGGTCTCCGGCGTCCACTCGCCACGCCACAACACCATGTACCCAGCAGCTGCCTGACTAGTCTTACCATACGACCCAACTAAAAGTTTACGTTCGTATCTGTCGTGAGGTAACGATTTGAATACTAATTTGAATAGAATATATATAGGCCTCGCATGCCACTGTCAAGTTTACCGGTACTTTGAGACTTTTTAATTACAAAAACGAAATAGTTCACAGCGAACTTAGCGGGGTTTCTAGTCATAATATCGTACGAATCTTGCTTCTCCCTATTTTCGCTAATAAGGTTATCCGCACGTTGCCGACGTAACTCACGTATTGCTTCTCTATTTGGATTCGTACCGTCACACGTTAAATCTCTAACAAGCGCGTTAATAACCGGCGTAGTAAACTCAGTGTCACGACGATATAGGCTGCAATGGCGCTCTAGGTACATGTTTATGGGAAATACAGACGACGCAATGAGTTATGTATTTGGCAACAAATCGCTACATGCCCGGAAACCAAAAATGTTTGAGAATCAAATCAATAGTTTTGTCTATACCTATGTGTTCGTGTTCATCGTGGAAAACGCGCAACAAGCTCAAACGAAATGCTTTTAGGACACAGTACTACTACTACGTTGTACTTATAATACAAAAGGTCATTACGTTTAACATTACTGGGTTTTGGAGATTTAACTAACGCCTCAATTTTATGTCCGCTCGGTCTAACCTGACCATTAGTAATGATTCTGCCTAAATATTCTACCTCGTCTGTAAGGAAGTACATTTCTTTAAATTTATGGAAAAAACCCGCCTCAGTTAATGTTTTTAACATGGAATCGAGCAAGATAATATTTTTGTCAAAATAATCGGAATATGTACTTAGAAAAAATACTAATCAACCGCTCTTTATTCTCACCGGAAACTAGAGTTTTAATCTGATCAAAAAACGACACTGAACTTACTTGCATAACGTAATTATCTAACACATCACAACGTACAATTTTTTTGAGAATCACCGGTCCTAATATAAGCTACCCTTTCTTATTCAAAACATCGGTACCAATTATTACAAGGACATTTAAGGAACTGTTTTGCACAATATAAAAATCTACTTTCAAAGTAATACCGTCAAACTGAATCGGCAATGTCACAAAAGTATTAGAACAGATTTCCTTACCTCCAAGTCCTCGTAATACCTGATACGTTGTTTTCTCACGAACCTCGAAATGTTTTACTAGATCTGTGAACAATAACGAAATGCATGAACCACTGTCAATCAATCACATCAACGGGTATACCTAAAATAACGGCAATAACAACATCATTATTTTTTAAATCACCCTCATTTTCGCGACAAAAATTAACACGCATTCTTATTTCTCATTGATTCGACCCTTTCTTTAGTAAAACATGTACTTTCGGAATGCCCTATCTTTTTACAGTACGTACACTTTAAAACTTGCGGGGACCGTGACGTAGACGGCTTAGCATCGTCACTATCGGTAGTTTTCGGTTTCTTAGGACACTCACTTTTCTTATGACCTTCTTGATTACATTCAAAACATTTAGGTTGTTTAGGATCGTATATACGTTTTAACGAATTTTGATGCGAATTTGAATGTCTATTAAAACGGCTATTTACAGAAGGGTTAAAACAGTTGTTTACAGAGGTATAGGTTCTCTTAGGTAAGTAACTGTATGACGTAGCTGGCTTAACAAAATTTGACAAAAACTCCACTATATTTTCGGGTGTTAATTTCGCATTCGCGGCTGCGGCGCGGATATGTGGGTCAGTGATACCACAAACTATAATCGCCGTCAACAAATCGTCGCTAAGGCCCCTAACTATGCGCAACTTAAGCAATGATCTACGAGCATACTCCGCGTAAGTGGAGAATTTATCAGATTCCGCTCGCATCACATCATAAAGAATGTTCGCGACGTCGATATTACGTGGACACAAAGCCTTTAATTCTAATTTAAAATTCGACCACGTACGGACAGTACTTGTCCATTGGCTAAGCCAGGTGCGAGCTTCACCCTTTAGGCAATTACCTATACGAGCAAGGCATTCGCGATCGTCCCATCGGTTTAAACTAAGAGCTTTATCTACTTCGTTGCACCACGAATCGACATCATGAACACTCGGGTCAAAATCAGAAACAAAATATTGGTTTGATCTCACCGGGAATGACGTCAATGCTGCAACCAAACACTCAACTGCGGTCCTCATATCCCCTTGTGTTGGTGGTGGCATCGTGGCTCCCACTGTGGCATCCCGGGCGCCAGGCGCATCGGATGTTGCTGAAGTCTGATGTAGTGGAGGGACGTCAGCGCTAAGCAACGACGGGGAAGGTACGTCTGACGTCATTGAAGGTGCATTGTCGCTCGAAGATCCAACGGGCAACACCACAGCTTGGCTCGGCTCCACCGAGACGGCTCGCGGCTCAACGCGGTTGCGTTGTTCCTCCAGAACTTGTAATCGTCTCAAGATCTCCTCCATCGGATTGCTAGTTGGAAGAGAAGGAGACTCCTGTCTCCCTCTCCTATTATTTTGTCGCTTACCTGACGGCATCACTCTCTGCCCGACCGTTAAAATTTAAATTTTAGATAAACAAACTAATTTAAAAACTGTCAGAATGTGGTTCCAGCGGCCTTCGTGCCTTCGTATCCCACTTGCTGATTTTAGGAATCTAAATCTATTTAATATAAAAAAATAACTAGGTCGGCCTACGCGGCCGTTACTTTTAAATAAAATGAATTATTTATTTTGAAATCTACGAAATATTTATTAAGGAACTTATTAAACACAAATAAACTAATTACTAAAACCTAGAATTAAAGTTAAATTACACAGAACACAAAATAGGCAATAAATCGGGCAGAGGTTATGCCTCTCGAAAAGCTGGCGACAAAATGGACGAGTGCACAGCGCGCTCGGCTTTATATACAGGTAGAGTGAGGGAGTGTCGCAGTGGTAGGGGAATTCTTTTTTTTTTCTACTCCAACAATATATATAACCTATATAACTTATTATTCTCTAAGTAGAATTAGGAAAATTTTACGGTGTGTCTGCGCATAGATCGAGTGCTTAGTGCGTATAAGGATTTCCTTATGATAATTTTCTCAGAATAGCCGTTGAACTTGTGTGACTAACGAAGTTTTATCAGGTGTTAGATTATGTCATAGTTTGTATGTTAATAATGTACTGGTATTTTAAAATAAAAGAAGAATGGTTGATATCTATAGACAGTTGGCATACTTATATAACAAAAATACAGTACTTCAATTTATCTTTTTTTTTAAAGATATATACATGACGACAGTTAGCGAAAGTAAAAAAAAATATTTACCTACCTATATATTTTTAGAAATAACAGAGCAAGTAAACATCGTCCAAAATGAAGTTCCAAAATACAGTATACATTTAAAAAGTAAACGACCTTGATCTCATTCAAATATTCCACTTTCCCCCGAACCGTCCCATAATTTCCTACGAAAAGACATCGTCAAAATAAAAATATGCCTTCACATTTCCTGAAAGCGGAAACTCATAAAGTGGGGTCTGAAAATAATGAAACTGAAAGACCTGCCGCAAAAACTCGATGAAAGTTTTCAAAGGTGAACTGGAAAACGGAGAAAAACAGTGACAAAATTGAACGTGTAAAATGTTTTATATTGAACAGGTGGTCAATTGAGGCCGAAGCACGAGACAAAGTGGACAGTCCTCTTTTGTGATTTTTTTGAAAAAAATAATAATATGGAAATATTTTGGGGATAGTGCCCTTTTGCGGATTGTAGTTGTATATCCTTACATATTATGTAGGCATTTTTATGATACGGATGGGGGTTAATTTAAGACGCCTCGGGTCCTTATTCCGGTTTGGCGATAGTCCCACGCCTTATTGTAGCGTACTCATGTATTTCCAAAATTTCCTTAAGATTTTAAAATTACAAAAGCTTTCAATTTAAACTTTTATCGAACATTGACTGCCACAAAAAGGGACAAAAATCTCATCTAACTTTATACCCATTATAAAACATCGGCGTCTCTAAATTGAGACGTTTTATTATTAGGAATACGATTTTGACAGTCGTAAACGAACGTCGATACTAAGTTATTATATCTGGGTTTACGATTTGAAATATCACAATACAAAGTGGGTGGAAATAAAGGGGAAATTATTGTCAATTGTCCTTACGGTACGGCTGTGTCGAAATCGTACGATTTTTTTTATTTCACTATCAGAAAACGTTATCGTTTTGTAATGCAAGATTAACCACGCTGTTTCGTTCACGTAATAAAGAAAACTGCGCAAGGCTGCAATGTGTCGTTAAATTTCCACAGTTTCCTAGTTTAACAGCCAATGTCAATGTCATTGCGTTACGAAAAATGTAATGAAATGTTTCGTAACTTGTTCGACGGGCGCGAGCGACGCGTTGACTCACTTTTTTTTGGTCGTCTTGACGAAGTTTTTCCTGTCACCGCGTAACGTACGGCCGTGACATTTGGGTTTTGTGACCGATTGTACGGCCTTCGCTCGCGGTCGACAACTCCACACGTCTGTACACTACCTTACGAGTTTTCATTTCACTTGTCCGTATAATAACCGTCCCTATCCCACTCCAATAAAAGAACGAGACGGAATGTTTTGCTCCTCTGGAGCATAAAAAAATCATTACGCGTATGTAAAACAGTCTTAATAATAAAATGTGGTCATTGCCGTGTAGAAAATGTTCCAAGTTTTCGTGGAATGTGGCAGGAAACGTCACAATTGATCTGATATACACGATAAGTTCCGACAAAAACTTTTCAATGGAACAATGGATTTATTTAATTAGAATAATTTGGTCAAAAAAAAAACTTGGAAGCGAAATATTTTTATTAGTTTAATAACCTCGTATGACCATGAAAGCCGTGGATCAGAGTCCAATTTTAGAGGCGAAAATGTAATAAAATTATTTGGTGCACGACGAAACTGAAGACAGAAATAGACGATATCCTAACCTCTATAAATAAATTGCTTCTTCCCGTCATGGTAGAAATTTCGAACGAGAATTACTATAACATTTTGTAAAGTTCTACTCTATTGAACGTGGCGAGTGCGAGCGTCGATAAAACTAGTCGATAAGTTGCTAGCAGGTAGTAATCGAGTACCGAGCGATTGGCACACACGTGTTACAACTAAGCTTGTACTAGCCAATGTGATTACAAACAAGGAGACATTAGGTATGAACTAACCGCACAGTAATACTGCCCGATACCGAGAAAGGCAAGTTTGCGGAACTAGGATACGATACACAAGGCTAGCAAGCTATGATTGTTAAGAAATTATCTAGTAAGTACCTACTATACTACCTATTATAATTGTTGATGTGGGTAGGTAGTCACCTAACTATGTTGTCGAGGGAAAAAACGCTGATAAAGGACGTATAGAAATGTTGAAGGTTGAAAGAAAAAACAAGGAAATGATAGCAATGGAATTATACGGGCTATTAGATTTACTTGCACTAAATACTTTGTTTACTTGAGTAGTTGAAGAAACAAAACTATTCCCCAGAGAGTCCTACTGAGTAGAGTAACCTTCATTAGAGGGTGTGAATGTGGAGGGATGGAGAGGAAGAGGAAGACCTAAGAAAAGATAGATGGACTGTGTGAGACAAGATATGAGAGTGATGGATGTGAAAGATGAGAACAAGACGTACTGTGCCAGCTCCAAAAATATTGGAACAAAGGCAGGCAGAAGAAGAAAGGTGGCGCATAATTTGGTAAGTTCATTGGGTAAAAACACAGTGCGAGTAATGCAAGATTCATAATTTTACTTCATTACATATAATATGCTTCAATGTCAAAAGGCAAGGTTCAGTTACAAATATAGAGAAAGGACACGAACGGTTTGATAATTTAATCAAAGCTTAGCTATCATCTAATGAAAACAATCTGAAAAAGGTATTGGCTCTAAAAACAACGATGATACAGCATTAGCCCCATTATGTTACATCACCTTACATAAAGGAATCCCAACGTGTGAGGGCTAAGGCCTAGAACTGTCAACTTTAATACCCAAAATTTATACGACAAACGTGACAATATGAGAAAGATAATCCATCAGACTGCACCGAAAAAATTCGTGAGAGCGCTGCAGATCGGAATCTAAGAAGATTCTAGAAATATTTCTACGTGACTGGATTTATCATGGAGAGCGGTCAAAAAGGAGATTTCAGTTTTAATTTTATAACATAATGCAGTGTTTACGTATAAATCTTGGCAAGAGATCGCATTGCAAAGGAGCAAATCAATGTTTCAACTCGAGATCAATCATAAGTTTTTAATTCTGTGTTCCAAATAGTTTCAATGTAAATCTTTAAGAGCTTGCGAAACAGTAAGATACAGCGTATATTTTAAGAACAAACGACGCTGTTTAAGGTCAGTTTGGAGAAGGTCCGTGTTATGTATTCATTATAAAACCAAATGTCGGTAGACGAATAAACTCAGTATGCATTGAACGATCGTGTTTCCTTGACGTCCCGTATTATTACCTATTTAACACTGGCGACGAGGCTTCGGAGGACAATAATATCGCGAACGCGAGTGTAATAAAATTAATTACGATGCCAATAGGTGAAATAGAACCGTATAATACGAAAAGTGGTCGGTGGGACGCATATGTGCGACGATTAAACCAATTTATAAGTTTAAATGATATCGATGAGTCAAAAAAAGTGGCAATGTTGGTGACGGTGGTAGGTACCGAGTGTTACGAGTTAATGTGCGACCTATGTGCTCCTGCGGAACCAGAATCGAAGTCTTTCAATGACTTGGTCACATTGATAAAAGAACATCTCGAACCGGCTACGTCAGAAATCGCCGAACGACATATCTTCCGACTGAGAAAACAACGACAAGGTGAAAGTATTCGAGACTACCTTCAGGCGTTAAAACATTTGGCAAAAAGTTGCAATTTTGGAACTTGTCTAGAGGTCAACTTAAGAGACCAATTTGTATCGGGACTAGATAGTGAAAACATGAGATCGAGAATATTTGCTGAGCGAAGCGTTAGTTACAAACGCGCGGTGGAACTGGCGATGGCGCTGGAGGCGGCGGAGCAGGACGCAATAAGGGCGGCGTGTGCCCCGGGCGCGGGCGCTGTGCCAGGTTCCTCATCGATGGACGACGACGGCTTGCACCGGATTGCAGGCTGGCGCGGCGGAGGTGGCGGCACGGGCGCGGGGCCCAGCCGCCGCCCGCCACCAGCAGCTACGGCGCGGTCGGCCCCGTCCGCTGCAGCGGCGGCGCGGGCGCCGGCCGAGCGTTATCAACGGGCCTGCCCAAGATGCGGTAAATCGGGTCACACGGAAGGCAAGTGTCGGTTTAAGCATTATAATTGTGATTCGTGCGGTCAACGGGGTCATCTCAAAGCAGTGTGTAAAGGTGCGTACACTAGTGAACCTGCTACCTACAAAAATAGTGTTCAATATAAAAATCAATTTTTTCTAGATGATTCCGAATCGGAGGACTGTAATTTTTATAACTTAACTATTAGTAATGAGGGTGATGGACCATTTTATGTTAACTTACATGTCGAGAACATCCCGTGTAAGTTTGAAATAGATACGGGAAGTAAAATTTCAGTAATTTCTAAGTTATATTACGACCAACATTTTACTCACCTCCCGATTGAAAATAAAATGTTAATTTTAAAATCTTACACGGGCGATGTTATTGAGACATTAGGTTATATTGTAGTTAGCGTAAAGTGTGGTACACACAGTGCCAATCTTAATCTTTTTGTAATCGAGAACGGTGGACCTCCGCTAATGGGTCGCACGTGGATTAAACATTTAAAATTGGCCATTGTTGAATGTTACAATCTGTCAAATAACCAATCAATCCCAATTAATTTAAAAAACGAATACCCTGAAGTATTTGCTGAAGGATTAGGCACATTTAAATCGGAAATTAGACTGTATTTGAAAGATAAGACACCTATATTTGTTAAGGCACGACCTTTGCCCCTAGCTTTACGTAAACCAGTAGAACAGGAACTCGATCGACTGCAGCGGGAGGGTGTTATTTATAAAGTCGAAAGATCAGACTACGGTACACCGATTGTGCCGGTAGTAAAAACGAACGGCAGTATTAGGCTATGCGGTGACTATAAGGTCACAATAAATCCACTTTTAAAAGACTACCACTACCCGCTGCCGCGTATCGAGGACTTGTTTGCGGTGCTAGGTGGGGGAGAACAATACACAAAGTTAGATCTGTCTAGCGCGTTCCAGCAATGTATGCTACATAAAGATTCACAGCCGATGACGGCAATCACTACTCACGTCGGCACGTTTGTTTATCGTCGTGTACCATTCGGTATTAAATGTATACCCGAAAATTTCCAAAAAATAATGGAAGAGACGTTGAGGGGACTGCCGTCAACGACGGTGTTTGCTGATGATATTTGCGTCACCGGAAATGACCGGGACACACATTTGAAAAATTTAAGAGCTGTATTACAACGACTAAAAGAAAATGGTTTAAGAATTAATTATGCTAAATGTCAATTTTTTCAAGACAGTGTAACATATCTCGGTTATAAAATAAATAAATCTGGACTGCATACGGATGTAAATAAGATTCACGCTATTGTAGCCGCGCCCAGGCCAGAAACTGTAACTCAGCTTAAAAGTTTCATGGGTTTAGTTAATTTTTATTCAAAGTTTTGTGTAAATATGAGTGACATATTAAAACCATTATATGATTTATTAAAGAAAAATACCAAGTGGGTTTGGAGTGATGAGTGTGATAGGGCCTTTGTGAAGATTAAAAAAGTGTTAAGTAGCTCCCCTGTGCTCGCACATTACAATCCAAATGAGACATTAATATTATCAGTAGATAGTAGTGCGTACGGCGTGGGGGCGGTGCTGACGCAGCGCGGCACAGACGGCATCGAGCGTCTATTGTGCGCTGCAAGCCGCACGCTCAACTCGGCCGAGTCTAACTATTCACAGTTAGACAAAGAGGCACTAGCTATAGTATTTGGTGTGACCAAGTACCATCAATACCTATACGGAAGGCATTTCGTGCTTCGTAGCGATCATCGACCATTAAGTTATATTTTCGGTAAGAACAAAGGGTTACCAGTCACAGCCGCCAGTCGCATACAACGCTACGCAATAAAATTAGCCGCCTATGATTTTGAGATAGAATTCATTACATCTAAAAAAAATTGTTTTGCTGATACTCTCTCTCGTCTCCCTCTAAAATCATTTAATGATGGATCAAGAAGGGAGGACTGTAGTTATTTAAATTATGCACAAGAGGGTTTTCCAGTAAACTTTAAAGATATTAAAGTAGAAACTGCGAAAGATCCAGTATTGAGTAAAATATTCGGGTACATAATGTACGGCTGGCCGACCAACAATTTATTTAATGATAAAGAAAAAAGATATTTTAATAGGCGAGAAAGTTTATTCATAGATCAAGGATGTATAGTGTGGGGGTATAGGATTGTGGTACCTAACTCGTTGCGAGAAATTATACTTAAAGAAATCCATGAGGGGCATCCCGGCATAGTAAAAATGAAACAGATTGCGCGTAACTACGTATGGTGGGAAAATATAGACGTAGATATAGAACGAGTTGCTCGGGAGTGTGTAGCATGTACAGAGACGCGAGCGGCGCCGAGTGCAGCACCACTGCATTGTTGGCCGTGGCCCGCCGAACCATGGGCGCGCTTGCATCTCGACTTTCTCGGTCCATTTAATAGTAATTATTATTTGGTAGTCATTGACGCACATTCAAAATGGATTGAAGTTGAAAAAGTTAGTACAACTTCTGCGAGTATCGTTATTAAGTACTTACGACAGTTATTTGCACGTTTCGGACTGCCAAAACTCATCGTAAGCGACAATGGCCCACCATTTTCTTCAAATGAGTTCGGACAGTACCTAAAACTAAATGGCATTAAACATAATTTAATATCGCCTTACCACCCGTCGACTAACGGGGCTGCCGAAAATAGCGTTCGTTCTATTAAGCGGGTGCTAAAAAAAGCGCAAGTAGAAAAAGAAGACGCACATACGGCTTTACAGCGCTTTTTATTCACATACAGGAACACAGAACAAAGTACGACGGGAGTCGAACCCGCTGTTGCTCTTATCGGCAGACGACTGCGCGGTCGGCTCGACCTAATACGGCCAGACACGGGCGAACGTGTACGCACCGTGCAGACCGTTCAACAACAGCGTCGAAATGGTCCACTACGAGTGGCCGATAAAGGGGATCCAGTATTAATTCGTGACTACTCTAAATCAGGCCGACGTTGGTCAGAAGGCGTAGTTAGCGAACGAATAGGTCCAGTTTCATATCAGGTTAAAATGAATAACGGTCATGTGCATAAACGACATATTGATCAGCTACTCACCCGAAATTCCCGCCATTCTCTTAGTAATGTCGTAAAATTATCAGAAACAAATCCTGAGAAACAGCCAGGGAACTCGAGCGCTGATAATAATAGTGACAATAGGGAAGAATTTTTTGACAGTGTAGGCGAGGAAGCAGGCTTTAGCGAGGAAGCGGGCTATAGTGCAGATGCCTGCCACGACGACGACGCACAAACTAATCGGTCACCTACTGTTAATTGTCGTGTGCACAGGAAAGCTGCTTTGCGCTGTCTTGAGAAAATAAAAGAAGTCTATAAATAAATCCAGTTTTATTTTCTTAGTATAAAATCTACGTAATGTATGAGTTAAAGTACAGTACCTACCTACCTAGTTTGTTTGTATTCAAATTGTGAATAACAGATGTTTGAGTTAGATACGTGCATACGTACCTATCTGTGCATTAAATTCTATACTATACTTGTATTATATTAACCTATTGTGTAAACACCTGTTTTGTTACGGCCACCATTATTGTTCAGATATAGATATTGGTAGGTACCTACAGTTTATTTGATTTACCTAATTGTATGAGTTAGTCTATTCGTCAACTTGTTTACTTCTTTAATTATTTTAGTAAGAAATACAGTTTTAAGTTATAACTAAGTATAGTTAGTTAATTTAGGAGGGAAAAGTGTTATGTATTCATTATAAAACCAAATGTCGGTAGACGAATAAACTCAGTATGCATTGAACGATCGTGTTTCCTTGACGTCCCGTATTATTACCTATTTAACAGTCCGCTTGTCGGAAACTATTTAAAAGATTTATGCTCAACTTCGGACAAGCACGCCAAGATAATTTCAAAAAGACTTTGTAAACATTCTTGCGTCGTTGTAGTAAATCGAAAAGATTGTCCTTTTTAAGTTTTACAAGAGCTATTAAATTAGATCGTTTTGATATCACCTTGCCTGAGGCATAGGTATGAAACATGTCCGTCTGTCTGCTTAATGCTCCACTAGGTCGAGAAATTAGACCGATTAATTTTTTGTTACATGAAACTGCTCATCCATCAAATTACTTTGTTCTTCGTCACCTCAATGGAATTGAATGTTAGCTTTTAGATTATAATTAATTGTTGAGTAATTTGGTCTTACATAGCCCGTATTGTTTTCGATACTACGTCTTTGATGTACAAATAACAAAAGAATAGGCCCTAGTGATAAGGCTTGAAGGACTCAGCGCTACAATTGTCGGAAGGCATACCAAGTAGGCAACTAATTAACTTGGCAAGACATTTAAATAATACTTCTGTAGTAAGAATGTAAAATAACACACGTAATACATCTCTGTAAAGGTAATCGGAAGTTAAACAAGCAACGTTTAAACAAAGATCACGGTGCACGCCTGAACAAAGAGTAGGTATGACTAATTTAACGCGAACTCCAGAACATGACTCAGCTCGACGCAGGCCGTTGTCATTTCGAAGGAACTTTAAAATAATGCTAACGCTTGCTTGATCAAGCTTGTCACTGTCAATGTCAAACACAAATGCAGTTACTGGAGAAATAAACAATTCTATTTTCGAAATCAATAATGATTTGAACCAGCCTGAAGTTCGGCTTATTTGGGTCTGGCAGGAAGATCAGCGCCGCAGTCAAACAAGCTGGCTAATAGCTGAGGTGGACCCATTTGGGACAGACAGCACACGACTTCTCTTTCCTATTTTTTTCTTATAAATTTGACTGTTGTTTCTTTTAAATCCTTGATTTTTGTGTCTTTTTCTTTTGTAGCTTCATTCATAACTCGTTTGTGTTGTTTTTTTTTTTCAAATAAACTATTCTGTTCTTATCCACACTAATATTATGAAGAGGAAAGATTTTTTTGTTTTTTGTTTGTAACGAAATGGCTCCGAAACTAATGAACCGATTTTGATGAAACTTGTTATGAGGATACATTGATTCATTGGGAGTAACATAGCCTACTTTTTATCCCGATATTTCCACGGGATCGGGACTTATCTGAAGTAATTTGAATGTATTCGTTGAACTAATTTTTTTATGTTGTAGATTACTCATAGTAACAAAAACACAGGGTGTTCGGTTAGTAGTGGGGGCATGAGAACTAACGTGCGTGGTGTCACGCTCCTTGAACAAAGAAAAAAGGGAAAGACACGGGTAATGATTAGGGCTGTCTTACATACTGACGGCGGCGAGACGGTTTCCATTAAAAACCACGCCCTATCCGCTTCAAAAAACACAATTTATTTATAAATTATCCATTCTTTTACTATTTTATGTTCTTTCATTCAAATAAAGCTACTTCATTCGTAAATTTGTATAATATAAATACCAGTTAAAATGTAGGCGAACAACACCCCTAACGTTTGGACGGAGAATTTTCGTCTGGCAACTATAACTTGACACGTCTCTCCTCTCATCTGTCAGACTCAGAGAGAACAATAGTAGATAATTGTACAGAGTCCAAAGGTCTTTCACTACTGGTCAAATGAATAAAAAAAGTAGACTTACTTGACAAATGACTTAGTACTTCTTTTGAAGCGATTAGTTTATTTTAAAGGAATATTTTTATAAAGTTCAGAAGTCTGTTTGTGTAATGGGAAATTGTCTAGACTGGATAGAATTTAAGATCAAAGACAAGTTTAATAAATGTAATCTAATAGTTTTAAGACTGACGACCCTAGTTTATGGAATTAATATTTATTATCGAGCAAAAAATAAGTTTTCAAAAGTATATTTAACTGTTGCCCGCGACTTCGTACGCGTGGTAGTTTTGTTTTATGTACCAAAACCTTCCTCTTGAATCACTCTGTCTATTAAAAAAAAGGGTGCGTGTACTTATGTACGCGCGTGAGAAGTTATACTTCTTTGGCATTATTAAAAAAAAAAAAAAAAAAAACTCGTCCGACAAAAAACTCGTCCGACAAAAACTCGTCCGACAAAAAACTCGTCCGACGTGAGAATTTTGTGTGACGCTTTTGTAAAATTTCACTCTCATCATTTTTTCATAACGCGCCTAAAGAAGTATAACTTCAATAACTTCAAAAACCGCATCAAAATCCGTTGCGTATTTTTAAAGATCTAAGCATACATAGGGGCAGACAGTGGCAAGCGACTTTTTTTTATACTATGTAGTGATGACTGGCAGCGCTCCGCGTTCCACCCGCGTAACTCCCGATCCCGTGGGAATATCGGGATAAAAAGTAGCCTATGATACACCCAATGAATCAATGTATCCTCATACCAAGTTTTATCAAAATCGGTCCAGTAGTTTCGGAGTCTATTCAATGTAAACAAACAAACAAATTTTTCCTCTTTATACTATACCAGCTGCGCCCCGCCGTTTCACCCGCGTAGTAATTTCTATGCGCAATATTCTTATTTTTTTTTGATTTCATGATCCTTCTCCTGACATTAACGAACACAACAAAACAAGAATTAGCTAAATTGGTCCAACCGTTCACGCGTGATGCCGTGACCAAGGAAAATAGGGATTTTTATATAATAAGATTAGTTTAGATTTATTTACGTCAAATCATAACTTAGTTAACATTGTAACCACAGCTAGCTCCAAAATGCCTATTCGCCTTAGTTTATCAAACTATTCCAATCAATGAAACCTACGCAAGCGAACCCGATTGTCAACACTAGTGTAACCGATTGGGATAGGTCAGTTAGCGTGGGAGCAGGTCAATGACCCGATCTTGGAGTTATCAACATACGCAAAACAAAAACTGAATAAAGAGATAAAGATTTTTAAGTAGGTAATTTATTATATACTAGCTTTTGCCCGCGATTTCGATCGCGTAGAATTCCAAAATGGTTCTAATAGGTTTTTCTTTTTCGGTTATTTATTTTGTGTTATTTTTTTCGATGTAATCATTTTGCGTTTTTGTTTTTATGGTGCAATAAAGTGTTTATATTATCTATCTTTTTTTGTCGGATTGAATTTTCAAAATAATATGTAAGTAATTAAATGTAATATAGTAATATGTAATATGGTAATTAAAAATTAAATAAAATACGAAGCACGTCTTTTATAAATTCTGTTAAAGAATGTTTAAATGCAAAATTTGAAGTAGATTGGACTAAGGAATCACTTTTCCCGTACAAACTTTGCGCCCCTTTTTCAGCCCCTAAGGATTCGGAAAAATGTTATCGGATGCCTAATAATAGTAGATTATACAACAAGTGAAAAAAAAGGTAATTTAATTCGAGGGACTAAGTTGGATCCCGAGAGCAGCGAAGGATTCTATAGTTGAATCCCGAGCGTAGCGAGGGATTCTAGATTAGAATCCTGAGCGGAGTGAGGGATACAAGGACCGAGATAAATTATTTTTTTCACGAGTTGTGTACTCTACTTTTTACCATTGACTGCGAGAAAATAAATTTAGAAATGGTTCAAGAGATTGTGTTTCACTTTCGTTACTGGAAGAACTCATTTTAAAATATTTATGTTATTAGATGTTTCAATAACTTAAAACAAATACGATAACAAGAAAAGAATATAGATAGAAAAGAAAAATTTTAATTGTATATAATATTTTTAAGTTTTATTCTATTTAATTGAATTGTATTCATTCCATGTCATACTCCCATTGTCGTGCTCCCGAGATTTTGGCGGCAACAAATTATCTACTATAATTATTGCTGCTTTATTTCGAAATTATTCCGGAGTCAGTGTCTCATTTTCGTCACTGGAACAACTCATTTTATTATATTATTTATGTTATTCGATTTTTCAATGACATTAAACAACCACTTTATCAGATAGAAAAAAAATCTAAATTGGCGGTATACTTTTTTTAAAATTTAATATTCCATCCAGCCAGTACGTTCTTTCAGCACTAATTTCAGTACGTTTTTTTTATAAGTCCATATTATTTCGTATATCCGTGCATGTTCCAAATTCAAAATGATTTTATTCACTCAGTGAGTAAAAGAGCGTTTTATACTGTTATCGATGAATAAAATGCCCCTTTTCGAGTGACAATGGTAAAAAGAATTTTATATGTTTAGATTTACCTACCTACTCTGTGAAAATGACTTGATAATTAATGTATTTATATGTTGTTTGTAGATTATAAAACTGTGTTAAATTGTTCATCGTCGTATTATTACTTTGTGTGGTTCAATGAACTTACTAAAAGAACTAAGCACAGAATATATTTTAGTTCAAATAATGATTACAAATGAGTAAACAAGTATTTTATAAGATGTCAGGTCACCATAACACAAGCCTGCTTAGTTTTCGGGCAAGATGTCGCTGTGTGCAATATCTATAGGTTTTATACTTAACAAACGGAGTATTTCCATCTCCCAAAAGGGGAAAAGGGAATTTTGAGTGTTATCTTCCCTAAAATTCATAATTGGGAGAATTCGGACGATCAATAACCCTAAATGCAGCTAACTCGTCTCAATTACCAAACAAAACCCTTTCAACTCAAAATTTAAGGGCTCTTTCAGACCACACACATTTAATCAGTCGATAATTTTTCAACTGTAGTGTAAAAAGGCGTTCTTTTATACTTGATGTCTTCGAGACGCACCATTCAATGAAAAGACAAGAGAAACTAATGGGGGTGCTTTTTTAGGGTTCCGTATCCAAAGGGTAAAACGAGACCCTATTAAGTATTAAGACCGTCCGTCTGTCTGTAACCAGGCTGTATCTCATGGACTGTGATAGCTAGACAGTTGAAATTTTTTCATTTTATGTATTTCTGTTGCCGCTATAACAACAAATTCTAAAAACAGAAAAAAAATAAGAGGGGCTTCCGGCTTCCATACAACATGGTACGAATTAGTACGGAACTCTTCGTACGCAAGTCCAACTCGCACTTGCCCTATTTTTTTCAACCCCACAAAGACCAGGAATGCAATATTTTTAAAGGTATTTTTTAAATGGAACAATCAAAGCCCAATCGCACAATAAATGCTTTGTATTTTTAAACCTGTTAATGAACATGGCCATATCACATACATCTTTGGTTAACTTATTATAGAGCAAACATGTACGGTCGGCTGCATAATTGCAGACCCACCGCAGAGCTCCAAAACGGCTGTTATAAGAATGTTTTCAACACAAGCAAGATACTAGACGCCTGCTTTAGTTGCAGTTTAAAGTCTTCTAACTCATCAATTTATCAAACAAAAATTATTAGAATGAAAACATTCCAGTAATAGTAATTTTAGAACTCTACCGGGGGGAACAACCTGCTTATTATCCAGAGCCTACTACAGGCCGAGGTCAGAGCCATCGGCCGACATAAAATCCCCAATCTGTGTCCGCCCTAAGGCTACGTTTCTGGTAGCTAAGCTAATCAATCAAGCTACACTGACAAGGGTTTTACATTTCATTAAAGCTTAGTGTAATAGTAAGTTTAGATGTGCTTTAGATCGAAGACTTTCAATCGTAAAATTAGACTGGACTACAGGGGCCTTATTCTGCTATTTTGCAGTACCTAATAGATTCCATTGAGCCACTATTCTAGAGCAGAATACCAAAGTGTGTCAGTGGTGCGTCAGTGGTGTGTCAGTGGTGTTTCGATAGAATAGTTAACATTAGGAGAATACCAATTTGACATGTAATGTCATATTTTTGACATTAAATGTCTATTACGATTCTATCGACACACTATTGAAACACAACTGTGTTAGCAGACTTAGGCCCCAGGGCTCATTTCACTTGGATCCACCAACGAGGTTCCACCGATGGATCTATAGATATTCTTATCCTCTTCAATCCAACGGCGTATCGCCAATTGCTTTACAAAGGTCTTTTAAAAAAAAATTTACTTGCAATGTATTTTGTATAAAAATTGTCCTAATGTCATCTCTATTAAAATTTCAATGTCTCTGGCTTTAGATCAGAATTCTAGCCAAGTTCCGTTTTGATTATTAAATTATTAGATTGTTTTGAATGCCCTTCCTTGTGGGGTAGAATTTTGTTTGCAATGTTAATATCTACGCCCACTTCATCATGATAATCAATAATGGTCGAAATTAATATCCTAAGTAATTTAATTATCAGTTTCTTACTAAGGTTAAACTGTCATTTTATTCGATCCGGTTCACTACGTACAATTTTTTTTACATCCAAGGTCCGTTTCATGCTTCTCCCAATTCATCCAATTGTCACTACATACATTTTTTGTTATATCTAAAGTCCGTTTCATCCTTTTCCTAATTCATTCTATTCTGTGACGCCTATGAATTATTATTGACGTCAATAAACTACGATTTTGTTACAACTTGTTGACAGTAAAAAAAGTAATAAGTGATATGCGCCAGGGGAAATGAATAACTTTTTACAAAGGGGAGTTTAACTTTTTTATAATATAGAAAAATAATAGTTAGCAGGTAAAAATAATAATAGGTCAGCGTTTGACTATTATTTCACACTTTTCATACGATGGTAAGTGACGATGCGGTCTGACGTAGCGCGCTTTCCTAGAAAATGCCTATAAGCTCGTGACTCAAAGATCCAAATAAACGGGGGATTTTCGAGGGACGCGAGTGAAGATAGACGACAGTGAAACAAAAACATCTTTTCATTACTCATACTCCGAAAGTAGGTCTAAAGATGCGTGAAGAGCGTGTAGAAAATAAAACTTCCAGCCCTGGGGAAAATCGCTTTCACTGACAGCTGTCATGTCAAATTATGGCTTCGCACGACTCGTGCAATGTGCATATAGCCAGTATCAGTATCATTATACATTAGGAACTTCATAATCTAACCTGAATTATGAAGTTCATACTTCATAATCGAACCTAAACCTTACTTTAAGTAACACCAAAGAATAACACTACATGTATATAACCTCTTTGGTCTCAACCTTGTAAGAGGATCAGGTAGTATGAAGTCTCTCATTCACTCTCGTTGTTAGGAAGAATTTTATGTATTATTCGTAATGAAAAGCACAGTGTTAACCTCGGGTGAAAGACTCATTTAGTCCCTCGAACTATTAAACTAAACTCCGTATCGGGACTTAATGAGTGACTTTCACACCTAGAGTAACAATGTACTATTAAATATTATATTTTAGTAGTATTAGCAGCGCTCCGCGGTTTAACCCGCGTAACTCCCGATCCCTTGGGAATATCGGGATAAAAAGAATGCTTATGTTATTCCCAATGAATCAATGTATCCTTATAGCAACTTTAATGAAAATCGGTCCAGTAGTTACTGAGTACATTCGTTACAAACAGAAAGACAAAAAATCTTTCCGCTTTGATTTTTTATAGCCTGCACTGGGCTATCTGAAAATATTTTTAAGGAAAAATGCATCTTCAAAAATTTGCAACTAAGATGAGACTTGAACTTGCATCCCTTGAATACCGTTCAAGTGCACTTACCAATTACGCCACTCAATCAAGTACCGTCATAGTTCAAGGGATGCGAGTTCGAGTCTCGTCTCGGTTGCGATTTTTGAAGATGCTTTTGTCCTTAAAAATATCTTTCCTCTTTATTACTCAACTGCAAGGAAAAGGTTATGTTTTTCGCGCCTATTTTTGTATGTTTGTTTTTGTAATATTCTTAGAGTAGATTTCATTACCTATTTATTAGAAGTTCTAGTACCTAAATAGGTATCTTAGAAGTACCTATACTATTATATATTCTGTGGTAGAAGGCCGAAACTAGTCATTGGTCACTGGGCTGACAGAAATATCACCTCAAAGGTGGCAAGGCGGAACTTTTGGCTGTTATTGTACCTAGGTTTAGTTTAAACAGTAGGTTTAGTTTAAACAGTGAGCAACCCACGTTTAAAGCGGGTAGACATTTATTAATAAGTAGGTAGGCTAGATACCTATTTTAGGGTTCCGTACCCAAATGATAAAAACGGGACCCTATTACTAAGACTTCACTGTCTCTCTGTCTGTCACCAGGCTGTATCTTATAAACCGTGATAGCTAGGCAGTTGAAATTTTCACAGATTATGTATTTCTGTTTCCGCCATAACAACAAATACCTACTAAAAACAAATAGTAGATTATGCATTAAGGGCATAAAGCAATGTCTTATGTTGTGGGTGGCATATTGAACCCCGAGTGTAACGAGGGACTCTCGGGTCAACTCCCGAGCGCAGCGAGGGAGTTTAAAGTTAACTCCTGAGCGAAGCGAGGGAGTTAAGTAGAGTCTAAAATTACTACAATTGGAATGTTTTCATTCTCATAATTTTTGTTTAATTCATTAGTAAAAAGACTCCGATTAACACCCTCGCTTCGCTCAGCAGTTAACTTTAAACTCCCTCGCTGCGCTCGGGAGTTAAGTAGAGTTATGAGTGAAGCGAGGGGTTCAAGCCGCCCAAGACGAGGACATGCTTTATCCCGAGGTGCATACTCTACTTTTCGTACCGTCAGTCCAATGTATTTTTAATTCTTGTGGTGGCCAGTTCCCTGGCCACTTTAAAAAAATGGGGCAATTGCAATGATATGGTAGCATGATGGTAAATATTTGGTAGGTATTATAGGCAAAACCTATTTGCTTAGACCTAACGTAACAATCAAAATAAAAAACATAAATCGTAGCCTGCTAGATTTTTGTAGACTAATCAAATTAGGTACTTATTATAAATAAAACCTATTTGCTGAGACCTTCAAAATAAAAACCAAGAATTTTCACACGAATTTCAACGTTTAAAATTCAAATCACTTTATTCCCTTGGGAGTTTCTTACAACATTATCTCCCTTGGGAATAAAGTCTTGCTTTAAGTTGAGGTTAATAGGGCTTTAATCCGTGATTAAAGTGTTGCAGGTACGAAAATAATATTAAGTGGGGCTCTCATACAGAATTTAACGCTTTGTGCGCGAGTGCGACTCGCACTCGGCCGGTTTTTTTTACAACATCGTTTAAAAATATGTTTTTTTCTGGTTTTTAGTAAGAACAAGAGAATTGGTCTTCAGGTATCCGAACAGCTGGATGCACCTTAGCACGGTTCTTATCAAACATCGGACAAAGTCCATTATAGGAAGTCACTTCCTCTAACGTTCCCTTAACGATGAGGAACGATGGAGGAAGACGTACGGTCGGCAGCATAATTGCAGACACACCGTAGAGTTCTAAAATTACTATTATTGGAATGTTTTCATTCTCATAATTTTTGTTTAATTCATGAGACGTAAAATTTTAACTAAAGCAGGTGCCTAGATATTTGCTTGTGTTGAAAACATTCGTCTACCCACCGTAGAGCTCCAAAATGTCTGATTTTGGAGCTCTACGGTGGGTCTGCAATTATGCAGCCGACCGTACAACCAGGGAAGAAAAGTTTAGGCTCAACATAGAGTTTATAATTTTGCTTGTTTTTAGTTGTTAATAAGATTATTTTATAGGTTTTTTTAATGATATTTGGTGAGTTTAATGTCCTTTAAGTTAAGCAGAACTTAATTATGCTTGGGTTAAAAAACCATTTATAATTAATTGCAATGCGTAATTTTATGGGGGCTCCACTTTTGTTGCCGACTGTAGCATAATTCCTGCTACATAGGTAACATTAATAATAGGTAGGTATAAGGTAAGTACCTACTTGATTCCTATCGTTTGAATGTCTCGTCGAATCGAAGGCGTAGGCAATCGATCATCTTATTACTTCGTCGTGTCAAATCTGTCGAGAATAAATCGCTCTATGAAAGCATAGAACGAAAATATCTTTTGTTTGGAAACAGTAGACTAAAATAGGTACGTGTTCTGAGTTATTCGGCCGAAGTTTATTCAAATTCGTTCGAAGTGTACCGATTTCCGAAGCAACAAGTAGGTACGATATTTCGGTCGATTTGAAAGGCTTCAAATCAAATGTCAGAACCGAACCAAAGGTTAACATTACATAAAGAACATCGCATACAGTAATGAATCTAAGCACAACGTGCAATACAATAGAATAATTATTACACACATAGCATACGGATAAAATGTTACGTAAGTTCTACGCAATTTGCACAGAAAATAGCGAAGTAGGTACCTACCTACTTAGCTCGGACATTCGGGTCAATGACACAAAAATGACTAGGTGTTTCCGTGCGACAGATACGTTGTAGGCATTACAAATTCGTAATTAGTCATGCCGAGAGTTGTCGGACGGCAACTTGGTAATCTATGACCATGATACCGACATTTAAAATTTTAAATGGAGTGTTTCAACCGTCTTGGTTACGGCACGGCGAGCGGCTGCGAGTCGGCGCAACGCAAATGAATGAATATCTTGTACAAACAAACATACCTGTAGCGAGTGTTACTGGGGGATCGTTCACCTTCCGACAATGTTTAGCTTTGTTATAACACTACGTCAACGTCTCCCAATCAAACAGTTTATCTGGAAATAGAAACGACTTATTTCAATGTGGGTTTACCATACCATACCGACTGGCTCATGATTCATACGCGGCAACTATTCGTGTATTAATAAAACCCTAAGGGATTGGAAAAAAACGAAACACATGTCGTCTAAGTCCATAACTACAGATGTAAACAACGAAACATGTGTAGTTTTAAAGCACTGTTTCTATTATAAATACTGACCGTTTAGCTCTGATACAGATCACGGTACACAATCAGTCCACAAACACGTTATAATTGGTGAAGCACAAGGATTCGGCGTTGCCGGAACAGAACTAGTTTTATTTTTCCGATGTATTCACTGATACGGCAGACGTCCGTCCGCAAGGATGGCCGACGCGAGACTGAGCGAAGCGAGCGCCCTCTCGCTCGGCCGCGCGCCGCGTCGGGCTGCGTTCGGTACAGGCGTGTGCGTGTGTTGGCGTTTGAGGGTGCCGCCCTGTATATTTTATTTTACCTCCCTATTTGACGACCGTTTTATTTTTCGAGGGTGTATATTGTACACGGTGCATCCGTGCTTGTATGCGTGAGCTTCAAAGAATCAATTAACTACAGATAGGATAGAAGTTTTGAAGGCAAACGTTGGTTTTTTAAACGGCCGTGAACCGACCGTCAGCGGCGGTCATTGCCACGGCCATAGGTAGGTACGTCATTATAATTGTGGTGTATTCTTAACAAAATCACGAGTTTTATATCTATAGATAGATATCTACATAATAATAAAATAATACTTTGTACGAATGTTTGCCTAGGTGCGTCATATAAGTCGCATTGCATTGCTTTGCTACCTAGGTATTTTGTTTGCGCAATAAATCTTAATCTAATTTTCTTTCACTTATGTGACGTTGACGGTGGTTAGTGGCTACCTTGAAGTTTAGGTATTGTAAGGAGTTTAGGTAACCTAACCTTACGTAACTAGGTACTTTCCCTAAATTAATTTTAAATTATCTAATACTAGCGACCCGCCCCGGCTTCGCACAGCTTTATTATGCATATATTATACATATAAACCTTCCTCTTGAATCACTCTATTTATTAAAAAAACCGCATCAAAATCCGTTGCGTATAGTTTTAAACAAGCATACATAGGAATATAGGGACAGAGAAAGCGACTTGGTTTTATACTATGTAGTGATAGTGATAGTGAAGTGATAGTGATGATAGTGATGATAGTGATGATAGTGATGATAGTGATGATAGTGATGATAGTGATGATAGTGATGATAGTGATGATAGTGATGATAGTGATGATAGTGATGATAGTGATGATAGTGATGATAGTGATGATAGTGATGATAGTGATGATAGTGATGATAGTGATGATAGTGATGATAGTGATGATAGTGATGATAGTGATGATAGTGATGATAGTGATGATAGTGATGATAGTGATGATAGTGATGATAGTGATGATAGTGATGATAGTGATGATAGTGATGATAGTGATGATAGTGATGATAGTGATGATAGTGATGATAGTGATGATAGTGATGATAGTGATGATAGTGATGATAGTGATGATAGTGATGATAGTGATGATAGTGATGATAGTGATGATAGTGATGATAGTGATGATAGTGATGATAGTGATGATAGTGATGATAGTGATGATAGTGATGATAGTGATGATAGTGATGATAGTGATGATAGTGATGATAGTGATGATAGTGATGATAGTGATGATAGTGATGATAGTGATGATAGTGATGATAGTGATGATAGTGATGATAGTGATGATAGTGATGATAGTGAAGTGATAGTGATAGTGAAGTGATGATAGTGATAGTGAAGTTAGGAAGGATTAGCTATTCATACTCGTCTACCCAATACAGCCTGTACTGCCACCTTAATTAAACACAAAATATTCCGTCAAAAACTACTGTAAAAACGTTTATTTGCTTATTATTTTGTCACTAATATCAAGGTTTTTAAAAAACCTTTTCATTACTCATACTCCGAAAGTAGGTCTAAATATGCCTGAAGAGCGTGTAGAAAATAAAATTTCCAGCCCTAGGGCATTTCGCTTTCACTGACAGCTGTCATGTCAAATTATGGCTTCGCACGACTTGTGCAATCTGCATGTAGCCAGTATCAGTATCATTACGCATTAGGAACTTCAAAAACCTAACCACCTTGCTTTTTTTTTTACACCAAAGAATAATAATTATGGCTTGGCACGGCTCATGCATACTGCCAGAGTTTAGTACTAAGTAACTTTTTTCTCAGTAATCAAATTCAAGTAGGTACCTATATTTAGTTCAAGATATCTTATTTAATAAAATAAATGTAAAGACGAAAATGGTCAAAGCGACCTATGACCATGCCGCGCCGCCCGCCCGCGCCCTGTCGATGTTGCTGATGTCGTACGTGGAATAAAAAAAAACTGGTGGGAAATGGGCATTTCCAAATTATTTTAAACGTCTTGATAAGTACTATTTTTTCTTATTTTATTATGTTTTTGTGTTAAGTTTAATCTGGTTTTTCATTTATGATTGTGTATTTTGTGTAAATAACATTTTCTAGACAAACCGTGTTACAAAAACTGTAAGTTAAATTTACGAACTTCGCGTCATTTCTCAATGTTGGATTAACTCATTAATAAAAACTTCTTCGGTACCTAAGTACCGCCGTATTTAAGTATTGAATACAAATAGCAGAAACCTAAAAAAAACACTACATAATGTATAACCTCTTTGGTCCCAACCTTGTAAGAGGATCAGGTAGTATGGACACATGAATACCTACTCATGTAGTATGGAGTCTCATAGTCTCATTCACTCTCGTTGTTATGAAGAATTTTATGTATTATTCGTAATGAAAAGCACAGTGTTTACCTCGGGTGAAAGACTCATTAAGTCCCTCGAACTATTAGCGCCCTCGCTACGCTCGGGCGCCAAACTCCGTCTCGGGACTTGTAATGAGTGACTTTCACACCTAGGATAACAATGTACTATTTATAATCAATGCATTTTTAACACTCACACATCTACATCCTTACATAGACACACTCACACACAGAACAAACTCCGACGTGTACATAGAGTACATACATAAATGTACAGAAAGGACACAAAGCAAAAGGTAGCAAAGGAATACGTTCCTACCTGCTATTCATCTATCTACCAATGGTAAACCAAGGTTTTGAAAAAAAATGGTTGTCTGTGAAGTCGGTTTACGGACGATAATTTAACGTGATAACATCATAAGAAAACATTGGTGGTAACCATAGCAACGATAATACGTTGTCTCGCCAATAACATGACTCACGACGGGAACGTGAGCGATGGATGACGTCACACTTTTTTGTGATTGCCGGTGTTCATCGATTTATAAGACTGTAGTAATATAAGCGGTGTTACGTGTATTTATTTTTTCGTCAAACGTGTACTTATATAATAATTATTATACTTGTATTTTGTAAATATTTAGAAAAAAAATTAAGATTCTTTGTAGGTAGGTCCTAAAAAATACACGTGATATATTGATAGTGGACTTATGACGCATACTGTACAGTATGGGTCTTAAAAAATGATCAGTTTGCTACAATAAATACTATCAACGAGTATTTTACTTCGTTCAGAGTTACGACCTTCTTCTAATAGACGTTACACACAAACATAAATACTTGAATTAAAAGTACTCAGTGTGATTTTTATTTTCAACGTGTTAGCTATGTCTTTAGTTGTGTGAGCTGTATAAGCCGCCACCCGCTACACCAACCGATGACGACGTGGGTTCGATCCACAGGTTACGTTGTTATAATGTTCAAATAGTGCTGCACAGGATTGTAAACGTTACGGTGGGCAAAGACTTTTGACCGTGGATTGTACATAGAGTACATACCTACATACACAAATAGTACAGAAAGGACACAAAACGGTAGCAATAGGTACCTACCTGCTATCTATCTATCTACCCATGGTGATTTCATTACGTGGCCATATCCACCCTGTCTCGACGTCTCGCCGTCTGCCACAGGAAGGGTTGCCATGGCAACGGTGGGGTATGCAGATTGCAACAATCGATTTTGCAGGATTTTTGTTCAAGGTCGGTTTTGTATTTTTTAACTGCGTTTGGAAAGAGGAAGTTTTTATAAATATCCAACAGGCGTTAGTTGCTAGTGGGGTGTTATTATAAGCTCCCAGACTAATCAATAATTAAAGTCCTCAAGTTGTAACAAAATCGTAGTTTATTGACGTCAATAATAATTCATAGGCGTCACAGAATAGAATGAATTAGGAAAAGGATGAAACATGAAACGGACTTTAGATATAACAAAAAATGTATGTAGTGACAATTGGATGAATTGGGAAAAGCATGAAACGGACCTTGGATGTAAAAAAAATTGTACGTAGTGAACCGGATCGCGATTCTAGAATAGAATATCGTTTATTAGATAGATTGAACGGTTTATTGCACACACAAGTTACAGAAAATGACAAGACAATATATTGCAATATGTTTATTGCTTTATTTGTGCACATAAAGGTCTTAAAATAATATAGTGCCAACAGATTACTCAAATTGAGCATACAATATTAAAACATAGGTAGAACATGGTACATACTTAAGGTGAAAGGGTACCTGCGAGCTCTCCATACAAACGTAGTCGACTGTTTCCTCCCTGGATAATGACATTAGAGCAAATATTTTTGTGCTATAAAACCTATAACTGCCATGACTATGCCCCTATGTTTTGGTTTTTTTCATTTTCTATTTATCATAGAAATTAAAATTAACAAAATTATAAAATTTAAAAAATCAAAAAATAGGGGCTTGGTCTTGGCAGTTATAAGTTTTATGCACCAAAAATATTTGCTCTAGTGTCATTATCCAGGGAGAAAACAGTCGACTACGTTTGTAATAGTTTGTATGGAGAAAGCCTCCGGTACCCTTTCCTCTTAACTTGTAAGTATTTTTTAGTTTTCTAGGACGACCCAGTTGGCATAATGGTCACCATGCCGGACTGCCAAACACAGGGTTACGGGTTCGATTCCCGCCTCAGACAAGTATTTATGCTTAGATATTTTTCGGTGGTCTGGTTGTTTCTATGTATTATAAGTATATATTTACAAAAGAAAAGTATATAAGTAGTATATCCGTTGTTTAGCACCCATAACACAAGTTTAGTTACTTAGCTTGGGGCTAGATGGCGATGTGTGGAATGTCCTGCAATATTTATTAATATTTATTTATTCTATCATTCATTTTAGACGATTTTTATGACTAAGTTTTTTGGTATTTGCATATAATATGAGATATTTATTTACTACGTTTTACTATACTTAAGGTTTTTAAATATCTTGATATAGTGACGAAATAACAAGAAACAAGTAAATTGTTTTTTCAGATTGATCATGAATCAAATATTTATTTAAATAACTGTTTTTATGAAGTTTTCCCTATTCTTACGAAATATTTTGGTTTTTCATTATGGTGACCCTTATTACTCGCAGAAGACCGTCGACCGTGAAAAATGAATAAATAAACAAATTAATTAATAAACTTTCGGATTTATTAAATTGATTATTTTTTATTTTTTACTAGCGACCCGCTCCGGATTCGCCCGGCTATATTATGCATGTATTATACATATAAACCATCCTATTGAATCACTCAATCCATTAAAAAAAACCGCATCAAAATCCGTTGCGTAGTTTTAAAGATCTAAGCATACGAAGCATACAATAGGGACGTAGGGACATAAGGACGGCGAAAAGTGACTTTATTTTATACTATGTAGTGATAGTGATAGTGCATGACCTGCACTGAGCTTTCTGAAAATAT
The DNA here is from genome assembly GCA_907269075.1 of Idaea aversata. NCBI lineage: Eukaryota > Metazoa > Arthropoda > Insecta > Lepidoptera > Geometridae > Idaea > Idaea aversata. The sequence continues at coordinate 7,434,386 of OU026103.1, forward strand.
TTATGAAGACGTATTTTTCCTTATAAAATAATTTTATTAAATTGATTTAGGTTTTTTTTATTTCTATACGTGTAAACTCACTGGACCCACTGACACTAGCAAATTCATTTGACAATTTAAAAACTACATAATTACAACAACAACAGAACAACAACAGAGGTCCGCGCTCGGGGTGGGTCAGAGAGGTATGGAGCGCAGCATGCTGGGGGTTAAATTAACCGATCGCATCAGAAACACGAACCTGCGCTCCAGAACTCGCATTGCTGACGTCTCCCAAAAAGCCGCTAAGCTAAAATACGACTGGGCGGGACATGTTTGCCGCATGTCAGACGAACGTTGGGCTAAAATAACAACAGAATGGTCCCCCATAGGGATACGACCACGCGGCAGACCGAGGCGACGATGGCGAGATGATTTTGACTCCTATAGGAATGATTGGTGTGCAATGGCGACAGATCGTGATCAATGGAAGAAAGGTAGAGAGGCCTTTGCCCTGCAGTGGGACAGTGTAGGCTCTTAATAATAATAATAATAATTGCGCTAAAATATACCTACCTCACTCAAATACCTAAGTATCACTGCATAGTATTTAACAAAGTCACTTCCCACTGTCTGTCCATATGTGTGCTTAGATCTTTAAAATTACGCAACGGATTATGATGGGGTTTTTTTAATAAATAAATAAGTAATAAATAAATATTGCAGGACAATCAACACATCGCCATCTAGCCCCAAGCTAAGTAACTAGACTTGTGTTATGGGTGCTAGACAACGGATATACTACTTATATACTTTTCTTTTGTAAATATATACTTATAATATGCTTATAATACTAAACAACCAGACCATCGACAAATATCTAAGCATAAATACTTGTCTGAGGCGGGAATCAAACCCGCAACCCTGTGTTTGGCAGTCCGGCATGGTGACCATTGTGCCAACTGGGTCGTCAAAATATAGAGTGATCCAAGAGGACAGTTTATATGTATAATACATGCATAATATAGCCGTGCGAAGCCGGGGCGGGTCGCTAGTTTGTGCTAAAATATACCCCACTCAAATACCTAGGCATACCTACCTATACAAAGAAAGATGGCTACCGTTCTCTTTGTTCCCAAGGGTACACAACATTCGACGTATTATTAGATAGAACGAACCCTCCGAACCCCCAAATGAAACCAAAATTTTAGGGTTCTCTCCCTAGTCTAGCCGTCTGCAAAGTGCACTGGGGTGTTGCTAGGCGATTGATCTCTGTGCCAGACACTTTGTTCACCTAACTATGTAGAGTAGGTACCTATACCTACTCGTATTGGCTTCACTATCATCACTACATAGTATAAAACAATGTCGCTTTTTCTGTCCCTATTTCCCTTTGTATGCTTAAATCTTTAAAACTACGCAACGGATTTTTAGATGCGGTTTTTTTAAATAGATATAGTGATTCAAGAGAAAGGTTTATATGTATAATACATGCATAATACAGCCGTGCGAAGCCGGGGCGGGTCGCAAGTTTGTGAGAAAAGTTTATGCACTATTGTCATTGTTCAAAAAACATCGGATTTTGTTATTTATTACAACTTGTAAGGTAATGAAATAAATCATTCCTTTTTAGGGTTCCCTACCCAAACTCTATTAAAATTAATTAAAAAAAAAACCGGCCAAGTGCGAATCGGACTCGCGCACAAAGGGTTCCGTACCATGTTGTAAGGGAGCCTCACTTGAATATTTTTTTCTGTTTTAGTACATATTTGTTGTTAAAGCGGCAACATAAAATAGGTACATAATCTGTGCAAAATTTCAAACGGGTCCCGTTTTATCCTTTGGGTGTGGAACCCTAAAAACAGCGAATGCTCTATACTAGTAAATGCTCCAGCCTATACCCACCTGAATATCCCTATAGAAATGTCTATACATTATTATACGTCACGGACATCATAACATATCCTGACAATCCATAATGTTAATATGAAATATGTTAATCCGGCATCGGTATGCGAGACCATTTTGTCTGACGGCTGATGGGTAGGTATCAAAAGGTAGCTTCATAAGTCCACTATCAGTTTGCTACAATAATACTATCAACAAGCATTAGACTTACGACCTTCTTCTAATAGATGTTACACACAAACTTAAGAGGAAAGGGTACCGCTCAGTCCATACAAACGTAATCGACTGTTTCCTCCCTGGAGAATTACACTATAGCAAATATTTTTGTAGCATAAAACTTAGGTAGGTATATCTACCATGACCATGCCCCTATGTCTTATTTTAAATGTATAAATATACATATATTTTAACTCTTACTTTCTATGATAATTAGAAAATGAAAAAAGCCAAGGGGCATAGTCATAGCTGTTATAAATATTTGCTCTATTGTCATTATCCAGGGAGGAAACAGTTGACTACGTATGTATGGAAAGAGTGCCCGTACCTTTTCCTCTTAAATACTTGAATTAAAAGTACTAAGTGTGATTATTATTTTCAACATCTTAGCTAAGTCTTTAGTTGGCCGAGTGGTATAAGCCACCACCCGCTACATCAACCGACATGGGGTCGATTTACAGGTTACGTTGGTATAATGTTCAAATAGTGCTGCACAGGATTGTACCTTTAGTCGCTGAGTATCTAAAACGCAGTCTGCCAATTTCGCGTTATACCAAAAAGTAATTTAAAATAAGCCTTTGAACTAAATGCGTTATCGTCTATGTGGCAATAGATCCACTCCTCGTATTGGCCATTTAACGATACGACTATCTATAATATAAAAATGAATCGCAAAATGTGTTGGTAAGCGCATAACTCAACAACGCCTGGACCAGTTTGGCCAATTCTTTTTTTGTTGTGTTTGTTATTGTCAGGAGAAGGTTCTTATGAAAGAAAATATTAAGAAAATTGCGTAGAAAATTATTACGCGGGTGAAACCGCGGGGCGCAGCTAGTGTTCTAATAAATCTATTTCTCATAATGGGCATTTAGCAATATGACTATGTCACAAAAGGTCTTGTAAACGTTACGGTGCCCGTGGACTTTTGAACGTTGATTGTACATTACAGATGCATAGAATATATTATCTGTTTTTTATTTTTTGGACCTTGACCGTTTTAATGTTTCGAAATGTTATTGTAATAGGCATTTCTTTTTATTTTATGTTTATTTAATTTAAAACTAGCAACGGTCCGCGGTTTCACGGTAACTTCCTATCCCCTGGGAATATCAGGATAAAAATCGATAAATGGACTGTTCAACACAAAAATATTCTTTCTCTTCGAACCAGCAGTTCCTGATATTAGCGCGATCAAACAAACAAACAATCAAACAAACTCTTTAGCTTTATAATATACTAGCGACCCGCCCCGGCTTCGCACGGCTATATAATGCATGTATTATACACATAAACCTTCCTCTTGAATCACTCTATCTATTAAAAAAAAAAACCGCATCAAAATCCGTTGCGTAGTTTTAAAGATTTAAGTGATTTAAGCATACAAAGGCATATAGGGACAGAGAAAGCGACTTTGTTTTATACTATGTAGTGATAGTGAAGTATAATAATAGATACCTATAGATTAATATCTAACTAACTCCATAATTTTTACAAAATATTTTATTCTAATTTGGCGGGCAAATAGGTGAAAATACTCTTAAACATAAACAAAATGTTTAATTAAATACAAAACAGAACAACATTTAATTCAACATTACCTAGTTTGTAACTAAACAACGTTTTCAGCAGTTGTTATTTACAAACCCAGAATTAAATGCTTGCATATTATGGTAACAATTGTTTGAAATGAACTCGACTTAATTTATCTAAATAGTTAAAGTTGTATTTATTTTATTTAATGCATGCGATAATTACAGAGGATGTAAGCCGGGTATTTTTTTTTACATATGATAGTTCAGCGTTTGAGTACTGTCACACCTGCCTGATGGTAGGTGACGATGCGGCCTAAGATGTAGCACGCTTTCCTAGAAGATACCTATTCACTCGCGACTTGAAGACACCCAAATTGTACACGTCAGGAAAGACAGAAAGATTCCATTCCCTTGCAGTACGAATAAGGAATGGCGAAGCAAAGCGCTTAGTGCGAACGTCTGGTATGTCCACCATGAATCAGTGCCGCACACCAGTCTGCCTGGTTGTATGACGAAATAATGGAGATAACAAGATTAGGTCGTGGAATTCTGTTGCACACTCCCCGAAATGTATCCGATTAAAGACCGACAAGCTCGCCCTCTTGCGACGATGTTCCAGGCTCTGAAGCCTTTGAAGCTTTTGGTGGCAAGCTTATCGTCACCGATGAGTCTCCTGGCTCTCTTCACAATGGACTCCAACGCCCCCAGCTGATATTTCGCCGAACCGTCCCAGACGTGAGAACAGTACTCCATGCACGAGCGGACTTGTGCTTGGGTACTAAATGAAAATACTGACAATTGACGATATGATGCATATATCTGTAACTACTCTAAACTTTTTCCATATCGTCTTGCCACCTTCGACGGGGTCTGCCGGGTGATTTTTAGGGTTCCAACCTCAAAAGGTAAAAAAGGAACCCTTATAAGATCACTTTCTTATCCATCTGTCCGTCTGTTTTTCTGTTGATGGGGTTCAAAAAAGTTGTTGATTTGGCCTAAAGCTCTTCCGGCATCGGTAGACATGGCCGGCCAATTGCACTTCAATGTGGCAGCTTTTTGGGTGGAATCGACTATTTGGGTTTTGGGAACTTTTTCAGTATTCCAAATTCAGTAAGTCTAAGATGACATTCTTCTTCTTCTTTTCGTATAGTGGTGTGGCTCACCTATTGTTAGAGTTTTCAGATCGCCCTAAGGCCTTTAACTTGACCTTACGACTGCTACTAGAGGTAGCAACCGGGACCAACGGCTTAACGTGCCTTCCGAAGCACGGAGTGGCTCACGAAAACACAGTTTTTCCACACTACTAATTGGCAACCCATCGAAGTAATGACCGCGCCAGGCGCCGCTTAACCCGCACGACCGTGAACGATCAGCGAGCGTCGCTTAGCTGTGAGCCTCCTCATCATAGATTACATTAATTGATATTACTTATTTCATTGATAACTTAAGTAAGTATTAACTTATAAAATATTTTATATGTATAGATTACATACTGGTAGAAGTGACTAGAACATTTTTAAATTAATATAGTAGTACACAAAAGATCCCATTGGGTCGAAGTGTTGCTGGCTATCTGTCAGCCCCCAATATATAAGACATATTTCATTGATAAGAGAAGCTTTATAAAATTCTTCAAAACCATATTTCATCGGACCACAACGCCATTATCCAAAAACGATAACAATAACCAACAATTTAATAACCAAACATAAACCTAGTTAAGCGTTCAAACCACTTTGAACTATTACCATAAGTCACCAAACACCGCAAAGCAAAAACTAACACTGAACGTTTAATAAACATTTAATTACTGAATTTAATGTATCCTACTAAAATCGATTTATCCGCTACATTGGAAGTATGAAACCGCGATAGTTAATTAAACTGACACGAGCACTGTTTAAACTTTAAATCGATTTATATCGATATTATTTGTCTCATCAGTTTTTAGACATGTGCAAAATAACTACATAGTATAAAATAAAGTCACTTTTCGCCGTCCCTATATATCAATGTCCCTATGTCTCTTTGTATGCTTAGATCTTTAAAACTACGCAACGGATTTTGATGCGGTTTTTTTTAATAGATAGAGTGATTCAAGAGAAAGGTTTATATGTATAATACACGCATAATATAGCCGTGCGAAGCCGGAGCGGGTCGCTAGTATCTATATAAATAAGCTCAAACGTTATTTTATGCCATTTATAAAAAAAGATAAAAAAACTAAGTTCGATTCTCAGACCTAATTAATATACACAAAAAAAATCATACAAATCGGTTCAGCCGTTTAGGTGGGCATAGGTAACTAACACCGTACACGAGAATTTTATAAATGTAGGGCATAGTCATGGCAGTTATAGGTTTTATGCACCAAAAGTATTTGGTCTAGTGTCATTATCTAGGGAGGAAACAGCGCCCGGTACCCTTCCACCTTAAAATTGTTTCTAGGATGGTTATGAAGATAGCGCCATCCTAATTGCACAACATCGTGCGAGCGATACGTGCGTTCCGATGAAAATGATCGCACGATTGTGCGTTCGAACACACTGGTGTATATTATATTGAATGTGAAATAGCAGCTGGAGGCGTTAGAGTCAATTGAGAGGAGAGCCAGGAGACTCATCGGTGACGATAAGCTTGCCAACCAAAGGCTTCAGAGCCTGGAACATCGTCACAAGGTGGCGAGCTTGTCGGTTTTTTTATCGGATACACGGAGTGTGTAACAGAACGCCACGACTTAATCTTGTGATCTCCATTCTTTCGTCATATAACTAGGCAGACTGGTGTGCGGCACCGATTTATGGTGGACATACCAGACGTTCTCACTAAGCGTTTTGCTTCGTCATTCCTTGTTCCTACTGCAAGGGAATGGAATCGGTTGCGTCTGTCTTTCCTAGCGTGCACAATTTGGGTGTCTTCAAGTCGCGAGTGAATAGGTATCTTCTAGGAAGGCGTGTTACATCTTAGGCCGCATCGTCACCTACTATCAGGCAGGTGTGATAGTGGTCAAACGCTGACCTATAATAATTATGTAAAAAAAAAACAAAAAGAATGTCCTAATTGATGGTAGCACGATCTCATGCGATGCGACCAAATTGTTCTATACAAATGTGCGATGATGTGCAATAAGGACAGCGCCTCCCTCTTTTCTACTAGCTCGTCAGAGAACGACCGTTATACTAACCCGCATAAAAATTGAAGTGTTTGTCTGTTAATATAAGTAATTGTGATGGAAGTTGACAGTAAATTCTATTTAATTAACGTTGGACAGTTAATTTAACTTGGGGTTTCGACCCAATTGAAATGTATCAAACCAAATATATTAGAATTTCGTCGAATTTTTGAGGTTTAGGACTGGAAATAGGTTGAAAAAATAATTATCTTTCATTGAGGCCCTAAAAGAGTTACTTTCAGCTACTTTAAACTAATTTAAGCTTTAGGCTAATTTGAGGTTAAAAATCTATTGAATCAATAGCCTTCTACAGTCAGGAATGATTCTCATGATTAACCTTGCTTTTCGTGTACAGTCGTGCGGGTGCAACGCTTGGCGCTGTCGTTACTTCGATGGGTCGACCGATTAATAGTTTGGCTTTTTATCTTGAGCCTTCTATTGGTCATGGATGTTATTTTTTTTGCATAATAACTAAGTTTAATGTATTTTCATAAACACACGGTGATCGCGTTATTACTATTAGTTACTCTAATATTTTTCCCACGTTTCGATCGAGTTGCTTCGATCATGGTCACGGAAACCGGAGAAGCTATGCCGGTTGCTATTTTTGGTAGCAATCGTAGGGGTAAGATGGAGGGCTTTCTCGAGGCGGTGCATGCTAATGTAAGTGCTCAATGCATTACCTGATTTATAATTAAACAAATATTGATACATATACAATATACAAACCCGAATGATAAGGAAAATTTCATACTTATAACTTTTGAACGGCTGAACCAATCATTAAACATAGCTCTCGACTAATCCAGCTTTCACACAAAAATAAGAAATCAAAATCGGTTCAACCGTTCGGGAGCTACAATGCTACAGATAGACACTTTATAACACCCCTCTTTTTGCTTCGGGGGGGTTGAAAAAAAAGAGCACTAACAATAGGTGAAAAACAGTACGAGAATACCTTCTAAAGGGATGTATAAAATACTCTATCATTTCCCGTATAAATAACTCCTCACTTCCCTATCCTTTCTCCCTATAAAAAAACTTTATAAAAAATCCCCTTCCGCCCGTCTGTCACCGGACGGGGTTGGCAACTGGCAACCGGCAGTCATGGACGAACGCACATACAAGTCCGTCCAACTATGATGGAATGATTTAACGGATAACCTATACCTACCTAACTAGATAATAATATACAATGTGTAAAAAAAGCTTGAATTTCTCTTAGGTACACGGACCTTAGGCAAGATAAAAAACCTTGTAAAATTTATAATATATTATGCTAGAATTAAGTTGTAATATTCTAGAATTAAGTTTGTAATGTCTATCTATCTTTATACAGAGTTTAGGTGATGTACAGTATTAATTGCCAAAGAATACGCTGCCGATAATTGCCCAGTCATCTTGAAAACTTCGCAGATATATACCTAATCTACACTAATAATTATAATCGAAAGTTTTTTGTTTGTTTGTAACGAATAGACTCTGAAACTACAGGACCGATTTTGATGAAACTTGGTATGATAATACATTAATTCATTGTGCATAGCATGCTGTTTTTTATTCCGATAGATTCCTAATTATATTGTAATGAGTTATATCCCATTTCAAACACAAAAAGAATTTTCCAAATCAGTTTTGGCGTTTTCCAGAACCTTATCGGCGAACATACCTACATAAAAAACAATATATGCGACGAACCTCCTCCTTTTTTTGAAGTCGTTTAAACTTTTATCTTCTCTGATGGATTATGGATGCATTACAGGGTAATTATTAATACAATTACTAAAGTTACTACATTTAGATTTATTGTACAACATACATAAATACATACACGGTTAACTCTCCCGCGGTCAAGGAAAAAAACCAGTTTCAACTTCACCATGGCTAATAATTCAATGTCACATACCAATCCTGCATCCATAGTCCCTATAAATCAAACTCTATAGCCATACAACTGTAGACTATTTCCACAACATAAGGTTGTAAATGCAAAGTAATTTAAAAAGTTATGTGTTAGGGCAGGTCAGATTCATGTGACGTAGAGAATGTTAAATTATTACATGTTAATTAGTCTAATTGAGTTATGTTGTTGGTATTTGTGAAAGGTGTAACCGTGAAATTAAAAGATATTTCGGTCATCGAGAATTTGTTGCGACGTGTAGAATTACCCCCTTTTGGATTATATTACCTTTGCTGAAACACATTGTATTACTTCGATTAGAATAAACCTTGTATTCGTCCTACATACATCGGCCCACGTTGGGACGGGTATTTCGTACAACCACGTGCTTACCTAACGACTAACTTGAAGAAACTAAAATACCTACCTACCACAATCTCCAAAATCATCGTAATATTTGTTTGTCAGAATAAACGTAATTTGACATTCAATTCAAAATCAATTTGGCAAGAAACTTTAGCCTGCGCTTTTTTTTTTAAAATCAATTCTGGCTTCTTACGCGTTGTGCACACATAGCCAGTTTTAAGTTATATCAAATGATCGTCCAACTTTAGAAAAATCAGGCTCAAAGTATCTCAAAATAGTCAAAGTTCGTCAAGTTAAAAAGCGTGTAGGTAATACAATGAATACTTTAATAAAGTAATGATCTATCATAGTAAAGTAATGAGTACTTTACCATATCTTATCCTACTAATATTAAAAACTAGCTGTTGCCCGCGACTTCGTACGCGTGGTAATTTTGTTTTATGTACCAAAGCCTTCCTCTTGAATCACTTAATCTATTAAAAAAAATACATCAAAACCAGCTGCGTAGTTTCAAAGATCTTAGCATACACAGCATAGAGACAGACAGCAAGAAGCGACTTTGTTTTCCTACTAATATTATAAATGTGAAACTTTGTGTGTTTGTATGTATGTTTGTTACTCCTTCACGCAAAAACTACTGGGCCTTTTGCGATGATTGCGACTCAGTATCTAGATAGTTGGAAACCTGGATTAATACATAGGCTACTTTTTATCCCGATATTCCCACGGGATCGGGACTTACGCGGGTGAGACCGCGGGGCGCAGCTAGTTACTAATATTTTAAATGTGAAAGTTTGTGAACGTATGTTAGTTACTCCTTCACGTAAAAACTACTGGACCGATTGCGATGAAACTCGTTATGTAGATAACCAAAGACCTGGATTAACACATAGGCTACTTTTTATCCTGACATTCCCACGGGAACTTACGCGGGTGAAACCGCGGGGTGCACAAGACAGTGATCTTATAAAGGTTCCTTTTTTACCTTTTGAGGAACGGAACCCTAAAAAATGGATTAAAAAATTAGACCAATCCTTAACAACACTATGGAACCGTGGGACTTTCTTCAATACGTAGATACTACACATTGATTTTTTAAGGACAGTGGAACGCGTTCTGAGTGACTGCCTGTGTACAATCAGGCAACAAAAGTGGAGGCACACCTTAGAGTTTAAAATTGCTAAATATTAGCAATTTTTTAACTCTAAGGTGTGCGTAGTGACAATCTTCGTTTATTATAAACTACCATGGTAATTTTTACTCTTAAAGTTGTCTATAACGTATTTCAAACGATGTTTACCATGTTTATTAGCAGAAAATCAAAACATCGAGATATTAAAATACAGAGCTTCGTAAATAAATAAATAAACATTGTAAATAACTTTAATACGTTCATTTTATTTAATACAATTTTCTTACGGATCACTAATTTTTTTGAAAAAATGTTTTAGCCGTGCTACAGTGGGCCTTCACTTCTTTTGCCAACTGTACAATTTGAGGGACAATAGCTGGACATGCCGGAAATTGTAAAATTTAAATGTATTTTTATTGGAAACAATAATGCATCGTAAAATAATAATTAACAGGTTATTTTTAATTATAATTTATTATTTTATATGTCTGACATGGGTAATTAATTAGGTATTCCATATAATATAACAGAGAAAAAAAAGACTCATAACGAAATCTCTGAAATTACAAGAGCTAGGAATATGAAATTTTGCATTGGGGTCCATTTTGGGGCTAAGGACGCAGCACTAAGAAAGTATTTTTGAAAATTCGACTTCTAAAGAGATAAAAGGGCTGTTGTTTATATACAGAGAAAAGAAAAATATCGTAATCTAAAACTTTAATTTTCTATTTATAGGCTGTTTTATATGGAAAATTAACATTTTTAACCGACTTCAAAAAAAGGAGGAGGTTCTCAATTCGGTTGTATGTATTTTTTTATGAATGTTCCGGCATATCTTTTTTGTTAACCAACCGATTTTGATGAATCTTTTTAGGATTCCTGACTCTTTAGCCAGTCAAATCATTACACTTTATTGTCTTTTCCAAAAATATAATGATTCAGTTTAAGTTTCTGTCAAAATCTTACACGCTTCTTTCAGCATTTTTGCTATCTCTTAGAGTTTAAGAAATGGCAATGAAGACCCATTTAATAAATCACCCAGTATATAGATGTGCCTTAAATAAAGTGATTTATATTATTTACTAGCTGTTGCCAGCGACTTCGTTAGCATGGTAGTATTTTTATATATTCTCAAACCTTCCCTCTATCCATCAAAATCCGCATTAAAATCCGTTGCGTAATTTAAAGATCTAAGCATACATAAGGACAAACAGACAGCGGAAAGAGAATTTGTTTTATTCTATGTAGTGATATAAATAAATATATAATCAGGCAAAGTAGGTAATTCTATTGTCTCAACTCAAAATGTTATAGACAAACAAGTCAATAACCTCTTTAACAACTTTTGAACTATAAAATTCAAGATAAGTACGATATAATGATAAATTCCTTCAATTTACTGAGGACACAGGAAGGCGCGTCTCGTTTGAGTGCGTGTAAAATTAATATGGAGGGAGCAAGTCGCGTAATGGAATGCTAGATATCACTAGTATGGATACACCAAGTTTTTATGAAGTTAAACTTCTTTAAGCACGGTATTGAAAAATTGAAAAAGTGAAATTTTAGTGGGTGGGTGGTAGGTAACAAGCCGCAATATCAAGATCTACCAGCAAATTCCAATTTCGTAAAAATGATGCTTGCATCGAAATATCGAGCTTCACAAAATATTAAAAAAACCAAAAACATGGTAAAGTATCCCGTTTCAAATACCTTCAGTAGTTAACTGATTTCACCTTTTTAACTGACTTCAAAAAAAAGGAGGTTTTAAATTCATCGCGTATATATTTAGGGTCCCGTACCTCAAAAAGTAAAAGAAGGAACCCTTATAAGATCACTCTCTTGTCCGTCTGTCCATCTGTTTTTTTTTAAATTAACGTCTTATCCACATACATCCAACTCGATCGGGTTCAAGTTCAGCTACTCCGAGGGTTTGAAGGACGCCATTCTTCGACCCAACCCGACCCGAAACTTAATATTGATGCTAATTACTTATGTTAATTATTTTATTTTAAATCTATACTCATATTTAAACAGAGATAAAGGACGTTTATATATTTTTAATATTCGACGGGCTATCTGCCTGCGACGGGAATATAGCGGGTTCGATTTCTGCCTTAAACAAATATTTATGTATAGTCGGAATAGATAGATAGATAGATAGATAAACACTTTATTTGTACAACACACAAAACATTTAAAAAATCAAAGAGTACAAGAAAGCTTATTAAATTGTACAAACAGGCGACCTACCAATTGGCTGAACCCTACGTGACCTAGAGTTCACTTGCACATCTGTTAAAATGTAGTGTATTTACCTATTTTGATGTGTTGTTGATTATTTCGTTTTTTATATTGTATTATACGGTATTGTTAAAAAAATAACAGAATCAGTTAACATTACTTTACAACCTTACAGATGTGCGAGTGAGCTCTGGGCCACGTGGGGTTAAGCTAATTGGTGTTCCGACTGTACATAGTTTATATTATCTGTTGTCTGGTCATCATAAATTGACTTTTGGAAATTCAACATGAGTAGAGTACGAAAAAAAATGAGTAGACAGACAGGTAACTGAAGGCTAATAACTTCTCCGTGTAATTATAAAAAAAAATCGAATTTTCATAAGTCGTAAAACAAAAGTTGATCAACAACCGTTACTTTATAAAATTACCAATAAACTAATAGAAGATTTTTCTACTTTTCTATGTAATCATTATATGGTATAAAACAAAGTCGTTTTCGCTGTCTGTCCCTATGTATTCTTAAATGTTTAAAACTACGCAAATTATTTTGATACTGTATTTGTTAATAGATAGAGTGATTCAAGAGGAAGGTTTATATGTATAATACATGCATAATTTAGCTGTGCGAAGCCGGGACGGGTCGCTAGTCACTACATAGTATAAAACAAAGTCGCTTTCGCTGTCTGTCCCCTTGTAATTTTAAATCTTTAAAACTACGCAACGGATTTTCATGCGGTTTTTTTTTATAAATAGAGTGATTCAAGAGGAAGGTTTATAGATATAATACGAATTATTCCGATCTGTCCCAGTGCTTTGTCCCAATAAGGGGACAGAATACATGCAAAATACAGTCGTGGGAAGCCGGGGCGGGCAATATATAAAAAACTAGCTTTTTATATATTGGCAAATAAAGATTATTGTTAGGTATAGTTGCAACAACAAATAGTTAACAACAAAAATGAAATTGTAATAAAGGTATCGAGTTCAATGTCATTACACTAGTTATTAATAAAGACGCCTTGTTACCCACTCCTCGACCTTTAGATAACAAATCAAACAAATAATATTGTAGACGATCCGATGACTGCATTACAATAATAAATTGTTCGATCGTTTTGTAGGTACCTATCGAGTTTGTTTTTATTAATCAAAACAATCGATTGTTTAATCGATTATGGAGAGTGTAATGTTGCAATGATATTTAGGCTATGTTGATAACTAATTTTGAGTTTATTGCTGACAGTAAAAAGTTAGCCAGTCAAAGCCATTCAGATAGTCAGCTAGTAAAAGTGCAGTCTCCTCGCGATCATGACTGTTGTAACATAGATAATTAAAAATACGCGATTAAGACCTGGGAATCTAATATATATAAATTATGTGTCTCGTTGTTTGTGCGCGATGGACTCTCCTAAACTACTTAACCGATTTTAATCAAATTCGCACACCGACCGTGTGCAGTTTGATCCAACTTGAAAGATAGGATAGCTTACATCTTAATTTATCCCGATATTCCCACGGGATCGGGAGTTACTCGGGTAAAACCGTAATTACTATAAATAAAAAGTGGGTTGTCGATTTCTATTTACTTTAAAAAAATACTTTAATAAGAACCTTTTTAACAACTTTAATGTTAATTAAAACTGTACCTTAAGGTCAGTATTTCAAGTAATTGACACTTAAAATCTATCTTCTTTATTAAAAAAATGAATCGCTGAATGTGTTGCTAAGTTCAAATCGTGAGAACAGCTGAACCGATTTCACCAATTCTTATTTTGTTGTGTTTGTTATAATTATTGCCAGGAGAAGGTTCATGAAAGAAAAAGTTAAAAAAAATTCATAGACACTTATTACTTGCTTCGGAAGGCACGTTAAGCCGTTGGTCCCTGTTGCTACCTCTACTAGGAGCAGTCGTTATGTCAAGTTAGAGGCCTTAAGGCGATCTGAAAACTCTAACAATATAGGTGAGCCACACCACTATACGAGAAGTAAGCAGCAACTCGGGTGAAACCGCGGGGCGCAGCTAGTCTAAAATAAAATTTTGCTCAAGAAAATTCTTTAGTAAGTAATAATTTTTAATTTTTTTTTAATTCTACGTCCACTAGACCTATCCCAAACCTTTGCTTCTAAAGATTTAAATCGCACCAAATTCCCTAAAACGAAATCTCCCTTTTTATTAATGCTTATCTTTTTCGCAAGTTCATAAATAAATTACTTTTTTCGAGCCCAAGAAATGTATTCGTTCGTAGCCAAAGAGGTTTAGTTATAGTAGTATAGAGACACCATTAAAACTTGAAATAAATACTTTGGGTTAGGTTACATATCGCCCACATAAAAACTGGGATCTTATTCTGCTATTTGACCAACCATTGTCATTATATCGAGACTCTATTGATATTATATCGAGATTGTGACTTTATTTGGTATTCTGCTAAAGTTTTAATAACATCGCAATATAATCACTATGGAGTCTCAATGGTATGGTAATATTTACCTTGCAGGTGTTGCCTAGCAACATGGTATATGTTGCTAAGCAATATACCGTTTTGACAACTATCGAGATTCCATTAAGCCACGATTGTAGAGCAGAATAAAAAAGTGAGTCAGTGGTGTGTCAGTGGTGTTTCGATAGAATAGTCAACGTTAGCAGAATACCAATTTGACATGTAATGTCATATTTTTGACATTAAATTTCTATTACGATTATATCGACACACTATTGAAACACGATTGTATTAGCAGACTTAGGCCCCTGGTCTGCGGGCCAAACGTCCACTTTTAAAAATGTGTATGGGTAGATTCGTCCGAACCAGTTTAGAGTAGCAGGGAAGATGTCTCCTATTAAAAACTCAAAGGGATATTTCGGCACAAACTTTGGGTGTTTCACGTCAAATATTACTACTCTAAATATAAAATTTAAAGTCTGACTGACTTATAAATCAACGCACCACAATTCAAGCCAATGGACGGATCAGACTAAAATTTGGCATTACGAGTAGCAATTATGACGTAGGCATGCGCTAAAAAAGGATGTTGGGAAATACAACCCCTACTCGGATTAAGTCGAAAGCTAGTATTATAAACGTTTTGTATGATTCTTATCTCTTTACATAAAATCTAACAAACCGATTGTGATGTAACTTGGTACAAATACAACTGATTTCCTGGAATAACACCTAAGATACCTTTTATCTCAGTATTCCCACGGAATCGGGATCATAAACTCTATTAAGTACAATATTTTTTGCTTGAAAATAAGTCGGATAGTAGGTCTAGTTGTGTCTGTAGTAATTAATATATTTTAAAATAAATCAGTATATTAAAGAAGACTGTCATTTTGCTCTGTCCTCATATTGCGCATGCTTGTGCGTATCACGTGCTAGGAAATATGTTCAGCAGGCCTATTTATAAACCATTGGAACGCTACCGAATCGAATAAAACTGAAATACAAGGATGGCAGCACGTCAAACATCGCGGGAGGGAAAGAGCAGCTTCGTCTAATAAATTGATGAACACCTGCAATCACAAAAAAGTGTTCAGCACGCACAGTGTGTTTGTTTTATATTGTTTAAAATTAATATAGCTTATCAGGGCTTGTGTTATGGTGACTAGTGACAAATTGAAGACTTATTATAAAGGAAAAACAAAAAAACTCAAGTTTTCATTGTTTTCTTATGACGTTATCATGTAAAATTATCATCCGTAAACCGACTTTACAGACCACCATTTTTTTTCGTTTCGGTTGCCTTCCGATGGTTTGTCAATCAAAAAATCAATGTGTTGTCTATTGCTGTATATATATTTAATATCTTTATTCGTGGTACTATTAAGGCGTAAATTGAACGGCGAAAAGAGAGTGAATTTCGTTGTAGCGCGGTTTCGGGGATGGAAATTTCCTTCGTTAAATTGTTGTAGGTGGGAACATACTATGCCCTTGTCTATCGCATGAAAACAACGCACCGGATGTCAGTTTTTAAGGTGAATAGAATGGACGGTGACGCAGGAGTAAATATCATCTATACCTACTGGTCATTGATTTAATAAATATATGTAAGGAAAGTGCACAGAAAAAAGTTTCTTTTAAGCAAGAAATAATCCTCTCCTTAGAAACGCTAGAAAATAATTTCTTGCTTTTAGTTTTTGGGGCATGGTCATGGCAGTTTTAAGTTTTATGCACCATAAATATTTGCTCTAGTGTCATTATCCAGGGAGAAAACAATAGACTACGTTTGTAATAGTTTGAATGGAAAAAGCCCCCGGTACCCTTTCTTCTTAAGGCGTCACTTTCGCCGTCCCTATGTCCCTTTGTATGCTTAGATCTTTCGAACTACGCAACGGATTTGGATGCGGTTTTTTTAAATAGATAGAGTGATTCAAGAGGAAGGTTTTTAGATATAATACATGCATAATACAGCCGTGCGAATCCGGGGCGGGTCGCTAGTAATTACTAAAGGAAACATTATAGGTATTATATTATTATGGTATAGATTATTATAAGCCATCATAGAAATTCGTACCGGATTCATATTTTCAGGTCAATTTGTATTGAAAGCATTAAAATGGTCAATGCAAAGAGAGAGCAACCTTTGTTGCGATGTGAAAGGATTCATTCATCTGATACAAATGTAGAATTTAGATCGGGTAAGTAATTGAATGACTGTTCATGAAATTTCAGGTCATCTTGTTACATTTGAAAGGGGCCAGGTTAACGGATATATTCGCGTTTTAATTATGTTTTGACGACCTTGTTGGCCCTATGGTCACTATGCCAGACTGCCAAATACAGGGTTGCGGGTTCGATTCCCGCCTCGGACATGTATTTATGCTTAAATATTTGTCTGTGGTCTGGTTGTTTCTATGTAGTATTCTAATATATATAAATTACGTGTCACGTTGTTTGTGCGCGATGGACTCCTAAACTACTCAACCGATTTTAATCAAATTTGCACACCGTGTGCAGTTTGATCCAACTTGAAGGATAGGATAGCTTGCATCTTAATTTATCCCAATATTCCCACGGGATCGGGATATACGCGGGTGAAACCGCGGAGCGCAGTTAGTTATATATATTTTAACATATATATTCGCGTTTTAATTTTGTTTTGACGACCTTGTTGCCCCTATGGTCACTTTCCCAGACTGCCAAACACAGGGTTGCGGGTTCGATTCCCGCCTCAGACATGTATTTATGCTTAGATATTTGTCTGTGGTCTGGTTGTTTCTATGTATTATAAGTATATATTTACAAAAGAAAAGTATACAAGAGTATATCCGTTGTCTAGCAACCATAACACAAGTTCAGTTACTTAGCTTGGGGCTAGATGGCGAGGTGTGGAATGTCCTGTAATATTTATTTATTATTATTTATTACCTCACTGTGAGTTTATCGCCATATCGTTCTACGCCATGGTCACGCTATATTGGGTGTAGACCTTAGCGATCCCCTCTGTATCTTTGGACAGCCACAGTAAGTAGGTATGCGTCACCTTTACTGGGGAAATCCTAACCACCCCTACGCGGCAGCGTTTTGCTTTGTCATTTCTTGACGTGTTTAATTTAGGGTACAACCCTTAGTATAAGGGTACAGTCATGGTAAAGTGCATAATATACTATCACTATCACTACATAGTATAAAATAAAATCACTTTTCGCCGTCTATATGTCCCTATGTCCCTTTGTATGCTTAGATCTTAGAAACTTTCGACTTTTATCCCCCATTACTTTCACACGGCTGAACCGATTTCGATCAAACATAGCTAAGAATACTCCCGACTAATTCATCTTTCAAACAAAAGAAACAAAATGACAATCGGTTTATCCGCTCAAGAGCTACAATGCCACAGACACACACACAGAGAGACACGTCAAACTTATAACATCCCGTCGTTTTAGCATCGGGGGCTTGTAACACATATTATTATATAAAATGAAACTAAAACAAATTACGTTTCCCATCTAAGACCTTAATATAATAGAACCCCACGCCACGCAATTACCTACTTCTATTTGTAGTACAAAGCAGACCCTCTCAGATGAGATGCTCAAAACGGATAGACGTCGTCCTATTCTAGGTATAATATTGTACTAGATTAAGCCTTTGTGAGAGCTAGCTGAAAGGAGATTAGCTACTTGAACGCTAATTCTAAGCTAAATTGTTGTAAAGCTATGTTCCTTGGGGTGCATCCTCAAAGCGTCCTTCTTGGATGTAGCTCTAGTTTTCAAGAAATCTAAATGTGCTACAGATATAATAGAGAGTAATATCTCGATTAAGGCTTTAGGGTTCGATCTGCAGCGGCTTTGCAATTTCGGCAATTTTTAATATTACTAAAGTAATCAAATCTTTCCTGTGTGTATAATACACACAGGAAAGATTCACACTTTATTAATTCAAATAAACAAATCATAGTAATAAAAATAAAATAAAAAATAATAAACAACAATAATAATAAATAAAATAAAGTAAATAATATTAATATTACTAAAGTTATTTAATACTAGCAGCGCTCTGCAGTTTCAGCCGCGTAAATCCCGATCCCGTGGGAATATCGGTAAAAAGTAGCCTATATTACTCCTAATAAATCAATGTATTCTCTTACCAAGTTACATCAAAATCCGTCCAGTAGTTTCGGAGCTTATCAATCTTTCCTCCTAATAATATTAGTATAGATGGATTACCATGATTTTTGTTTTTATTTTGTGAAGCTAGATATTTTGGGTTAGGGTGCATCTCTCCCACGCAAATAATGGTCTGCGGGCAAAAAGCCCACTATTAAAAATGTGCATGTTAATGTTGTTTCAAGCACCAACCAACTATTGGTTAGTTGGTTGGCCAACTATTGATTAGGTGGCTTGATTGTTGGTGGTTGGCCACCACCAACCAAAACCAATCAGCCAATTGGTTGGCTAATAATCAGGTTAGTTCAAAATCTTAATTTCGAACTTCATTTTCTTTTTTTACGTGATAACATTCTAATAAATTAATGAACACCTGCATTCACAAAAAAGTGTGGCGCCATGCGTCATGTTCAGGGAACACGTCATGTTATTAACAAGGTTACTATAGCAACGTATTATTCTTGCTATGGCTACCACCAATGTTTTCTTATGACGTTGTCAAGTAAATTATCGTCCGTAAACAGACTTTACAGACAACCATTTGTTTGTTTTTTAAGTTGTGTTTTTTGGCAGCTTTTAAAAGACAGAGACGAAGAAAATTGAGGGTTGTAGGGGTAACTTTATTTACAACGTATTTCTTAATTTTTATTTTCTTATTATAATATTTACTTACAAGAGATCGCAATAATTGCTCTTCAATAGTTTCAAAGTCTGTTTCAGTTCTTCAGTTTTGCGAATTTCATATTCGAAAATGTTCTCTAAAGTCTAAAGTCTAAAGTTTACAACTGTCATAAAAGTTGAGTGCATTTCAAAGATTGTATTACTTTAGAATAGCTATAAGTACGTAAGATTCAATGTTTCGTATAAATTCTTAATTAACATATATAATGCGATTGGTTTTACATGGGTGACTACTTGTACTTGTATACGGGCTGTTATCCGCAATAAGACACTTTTTAATTGGGTCCTTTTTGCATGAGGATGGAGTACCTACTACCCTCTCAGCTTAGTCGACCATGTCCAGAGGAAAGAACTTGTCAATACTTCTGGAGCCAACTAAGCCGCGGGTTTCATCACGATGTTCCTTCACCGTAAGAGCAATGTCAATTAGCGCACATTATTTTTTCTTAAGAAAAATACATTGGGACAAGGCCGGCTTTCGAACCCACGACCACGGGATTTGAACCCACGACCTTCAGAATGAAAGTCGAGGTATCTTCCACTAAGCCAACACCACTCCGTGTAGGGTGACTATGGTTCAATGTTACTGGACAGAGTTGTGGTGGCCAATTATTGGTAACATAGCAAGAACAATATTTGAGCCAAATGAACCAAATAACATTGTTTGGCAGGCATATTTTAGTTATTATCATTGCGTATGGCATAATATTCATCCTTTGCGGATCAAATCTCTATGTCCAAGACCAGTGTATGATTTTTCGACACAACGCCATTCTAATAATTAATTCATTTTTTTGTTGAATTTAAGGCGTGCGTAGCTTCTTAGGGTATGACTATGACGAAGATGCATCGCACATCAATGTCAAATAAATATATGGAAATAAAGTCGCACGCACATGTTGAAAGATGTCTTACTGCGACATCAAGGTCACCGCACCCCGTCTCGCTCGCGCTGCACTGCTTCGTGCTACTTGTGAGATGTTGATTTGTTTAAGTAACGGTATGGCTATGCATTTTTGACATAGCCGTACCGTTACTGTCCAACTCAAACCCCATTGACAGAAGGCCCATACCCAAAAGTGGGACCTATCGATTGTTGGGTCCTGACTGAGCGAGGATCCTCGAGAGGCAATAGCGCGAAGCAAATCCTTGGTTGATCAGGACGTGCCTCACCCGCAAACTCTACGAACTGAGGCTGCAAAAGTCCGCGGCTGCCTCGCGGGGGTACTGGTTCATTTAGTAATGAGCTGATTATTTGCTTAAGTACTAAATAATAGTCACCCTATTCATTGTTCCGGCCACTTCTCTGCAGAATATGATGACATGATATTCCAAAGCTGCAGGTAATTTCCGAAACAACAGCACTATTTGCATAATGTTTTCATCCATATTTTAATTTCAGTAATATTTCGCTGCATATTAATAACCTAGCCGTGCCCGGCAGTTTTACTTGCATAAATCCTGATGCCGTTGGAATATCGGGATAAAAGTAGCTTACTGGGGTATTTCCAGAGCTTCAGCTACCAAATTAAATCCATTGACGACCCAGTTGGCACAATGGTCACCATGCCGGACTGCCAAACACAGGGTTGCGGGTTCGATTCTCGCCTCAGACAAGTATTTATGCTTAGATATTGGTCTGTGGTCTGGTTGTTTCTATGTATTATAAGTATATATTTACAGAAGAAAAGTATATAAGTAGTATATCCGTCGTCTAGCACCCATAACACAAGTGTAGTTACTTAGCTTTGGGCTAGATGGCGATATGTGGAATGTCCTGCAATATTTATATTTATTGAGCAATAAACCTTGAGGCATTCATTCTTAACATTTCGCTGAATAAAATTATGCTGAAAGTAATGCAGTTTCGTATTTTATTTAACTTACCTTTATTTAATTTAAATCTGGATTTAATGGTGAAGCTATTACCTGAAACCAAAATGAAATTATGTTGAATTTTTAAATAAAAATAGTAAAATTGCATTCAGGAGATTGTTTTTTTTTTAGCCGATTTCAAAAGGATTCGATTTTATATACCTACAACATAATAGTATTTTCTATGATTTTTGCAAATTGAACTCAACGTCAGTCGGCTTTAAAACCCGTACCCCCTCTAATGGTGTTTATGAGACAATCCTACCCTATCTTACTAATATTATAAACTAGCGACCCGCTCCGGCTTCGCACGGCTATATTATGCATGTATTATACATATAAACCTTCCTCTTGAATCACTCTATCTATTAAAAAAAACCGCACCAAAATCCGTTGCGTAGTTTTAAAGATCTAAGCATTCAAAGAGAAATAGGGACATAGGGACGGCGAAAAGTGACTTTATTTTATACTATGTAGTGATAGTGATGAAGTGATGATGTGAAAGTTTGTGTGGATGTATGTTTGTTACTCCTTCACGAAAGAACTACTGGACCCATGGCAATGAAACACGGTATGTAGAGACCTGGATTAACATATACTTTTGTCCTTATATTTCCACGGGATCGGGACTTACGCGGTTGAAACCGCGGGGCGCAGCTAGTGTATTATAATTATCTATGTATGTAGAAATATCCGAACATCATTGTTCGTTCAATCTAAATTTTTTTGTAAAAGTATCCGAATAAGTTGAACGAGTAAGATCAACCAATAGGAGAGTAGAGAGTAGGGAGTGACAGGTGTTGAGGAACGATTGAATTAATTAGAGATTAGAGAGAAAATGGCGAACGATGAGCCGGTCTAGTTTTTGTAAAAATTACGAAGTGATTCTAATAAACGGACGTAAATGAACATTATCCGTGTTTTTACTGGGTCCCCTACATGTATAGTTACAAACATTACACTTAGTTCAGTTCCTTATATTCCTTATTTAAAAGCAAACATAAATTCCTAAAAACATGGCTATACATTAAAAATTTAACTGTAAAACTACGCGGTAAGTCGCTAAGGTAACTTTTTCACTTAAGTTAAAAATTAAGCGGCGAGGCGACTTAATGAGTTCGCCTCGGAAGCAGGTCGGTGTAAATACCTGTGCCAGACAATTTCGGGGTGAAAATAGCTTTCATGTACTTGGATACCTAAACATTAGGTATTTTAAAGTTATTTAAACAGGAATATTTAACATGTTTATTGTATTGTTTGAAATATAGACACGATAAGAACAATCGGCCATGTGCGAGTCAGACTCGCAGACGAAAGGTTCCGTACAATTATATTATATTTTTAGTAATTACTTATTACCTGCGATAAGGGCCACTTTAATTAAAAACTAAATATTTCGTAAAAATATGGAAAACTACTTTGAACTTTGGTCATAAGATAAATATTTGCTTTATTGTCAACTAGCTGCGCCCCGCGGCTTCACCCGCGTAAGTCCTGATCCCGTGGGAATTCCGGGATAAAAAGTGACCTATGTGTTAATCCAGGTCTCCAGCTATCTAGGTACTGAGTTTCATCGTTATCGGTCCAGTGGTTTTTGCGTGAAGGAGTAACAAACATACATACACACACACACACTCACGCACACACAAACTTTCATATTAGTAGGATTTGAAAACCAATTCATTTGTTTATTCTCTTGTTATTTGTCACTAGTCTCAAGGTTTAAAAAAAACTTTTACTGGTTTCATAAAATAAGTTTTTTTAGCTTAGTTGACACCAGACGTATTTTAATAACACCAAAATATTTAAGAAATATTTAAATTAAATGCCTATATGTTCGAATAATATTAATAAATATTTCAATAACAGTAATTTTAGAACTCTTGCTGACTTTATATAATTATTTGAGGCGGGAATCAAACCCACAACCTTTTAGTGTTCGCCCACTACGTTACAGAGGCGAGAGTGTTATGTGATAGGCATATAACTAGTATAATAATTAACAAGAAGCTTCAATTATGATAGTAAATTAAATTAATTAAAAATTTGTAAAAGGACTTTCTTGCTGACGGTATTTTTATTCAAAATCTATTCTTAGTCGTCATTTGTCGAGAATTTGGAAAGTGTGTACCTCAAAGCCAAAGTCAAATTTCTTTATTCATTTCGATGCATAAGTAGTAGATGCATAGTAGATGCATAGATGATCAATGTATAAGTAATAATATACATTGATCACTTAAAATCGTCTTAATAACTAAGTAAGGATGTGTGCCTTTGGAACGCGCCCACCAATGAGAAGAAGGCACAAGAAACTCATGGGGTTTTTTCGGAGACGGGTCCCTCGGAGATCGTGGCCCTCGGAGACTAACTCGTCAAAGTGTAGGTATATTTCAATTGTGAACACAAAAGTTCGAACTAGTCAAAACATTGAATATTATATTACATGGGACTGCAGTAAAATACAACTTTGATTAAAGGCTACCGAAACAAATACATTCAAACATTGACAAGTTTTCAAATTTTGTTTTCACGTTTGTTATATGAAAACTTAAATAGATGAAATAAAATAGATTAAATAAATAGATTTTTTATTTTTATTTGTTTGTGTCTGTGGTGTTTAATGTTTAAATTTTGTTTGATATTTCCTTGTAATTTGTAATATTGACATTGAATAAATTCATGTTTTAATAGATGAAAAGTTGCGATGTGTGTTGTTAAAATATTGAATGCTGACTAACAAATTATAAATTTGCACTGCGGCGAGACTCGACCTCGCGACCTCCAGCCTACCGTGCGACAACCACTACACCACGTGGTCAAGTAACGTTGTAAACTAAATTAGGAAATAATCGATTTTAAATACATTTCTCGGAAAAAAACTATAACTTCTCTATTACCTACTATACTAATATTATAAAGAGGAAAGATCTTTTTGAAGTTATACTTCTTTAGGCGCGTTATGAAAAAATGATGAGAGTGAAATTTTACAAAAGCGAGACACAAAATTCTCACGTCACACAAAATTCTCACGGGAGAAGTTGTTTAAATCTAAATTGAACTTTATTGATTGTGTTGACAATCCTTTTCCAGTCCAGAGTTTTTTGTCGGACGAGTATTTTGCCCGACGAGTTTTTTGTCGGACGAGTTTTTTGTCGGACGAGTTTTTTGTCGGACGAGTTTTTTGTCGGACGAGTTGTTTGTCGGACGAGTTTTTTGCCGGATGAGTTTTTTTTCGGACGAGTTTTTTGCCGGACGAGTTTTTTGTCGGACGAGTTTTTTTTTTTTTTTTTTTTTATGCCAAAGAAGTATAACTCCTCACGCGCGTACATAAGTACACGCACCCTTTTTTATTTTTTTGTTTTTGAGTGTAACGAATAAGCTCCGAAAATACTTTACCGATTCTTATGAAACTTGGTATTAGGATACATTGATTCATTGGGAGTAACATAGGGTACTTTTTATCCTGATATTCCTACGAGATCGGGATAGTAAATTATAAATTTGCACTGCGGCAAGACTCGAATTCGCGACCTCCAACCTACCGTGTGACAACCACTACACCACATGGTCAAGTAACGTTGAAAACGAAATAATAAAAAAACGATTTTAAAAACATTTCAAACACACACATAAAAAATAACTTGAACCTTTGAAAAAGTTATATCAATTATCTAGAACACTTGGTCAAAAAAATACCATAGCTTAGATCTCATAAAGTTCTCGCTTGATATAGAAATGTATGAAAAGCTTCATGAAAAGCCTACAGCGTCAATCTTTTAAGCTGTCTACGAATCCCGTAGCGCGGTTACGTCGTAGAGCAAGCAGTGCTACGGTGTCGTAATATTGCAAACTATCCGGGACACTTTAGTATTAAGGTGAAAGGGTACCTGCGCTCTCTTCATACAAACGTAGTCGATTGTTTCCTCCCTGAATAATGACACTAGTACAAATATTTTTGTGCCATAAAACATATAACTGCCATGACTGTTGTAGGTTTTATGGCAAAAAAACTATTTTTGTTTTTTTATTTTTATTTTCTAATTATCATAGAAATTGAGATTAAAAATAAAAGTATAAAAAAAAAACAAAAAATAGGGGCATGGTCATAGCAGTTATAAGCTTTATGCACCAAAAATATTTGCTCTAGTGTCATTATCCAAGGAGAAAACAGTCGACTACGTTTGTAATAGTTTGTATGTAGAGACCCCCTAAATAATTCATCACTTCACTATCACTACACAGTACATATAAAACAAAGTCGCTTTCTCTGTACCTATATTCTCTTTGTATGCTTAGATCTTTAGAACTACGCAACGGATTTTGGTGTGGGTTTTTTATTAGATAGAGTGATTCAAGAGGAAGGTTTATATGTATAATACATGCATAATATGGCCGTGCGAAGCCGGAGCGAGTGGCTAGTTCCATATAAAGGACATACACTTTAATCAAAGTTTATTCTATATTACAATTACGTTAATTTATGTTATTTAAATACTACATACGTAATTTACTTTGTTGTTTAAATTCATTTGATGAGGTTTATTTAAATCTCTCATAGTGAAAATTGAAATAATTTTATATTACAATATTCCGTTTGAGTAGGCCCTTGTGGTTAGTTCGGATGATTTAGTTAATTGAAATTGTAAATTAATTGAAGAATTGTTTTATTAAATGTCAATTTGTCGATGTTATATGCAGTGTTTCAGTATTAACTCATTTAACCCGTTATATAAATCCCTTAAAAGGTACAGTCGGCTGCATAATTGCAGCCCCCGGTAGAGTAAAAAAATATTATTATTGGAATGTTTTCATTCTAATATTTTTGTTTGATAAATTTATGAGTTAGAAGACTTTAAACTTCAACTAAAGCAGGTGTCTAGAATCTTGCTTGTGTTGAAAACATTCTTATGACAGTCGTTTTGGAGCTCTACGGTGGGTCTGCAATTATGCAGGCGACTGTACATACTAAATTGAAGTCATTATCATCTAAATAAAAAATAATAAAATGTTTGTCTGTAAAGTCGGTTTACGGACGATAATTTTACGTGATAACGTCATAAGAAAACGATAAAAAGGTTAGATTTTTTTGCTTTAGTTTATATTTTTTCCCTTTTTTCCCTTTTTTTTTCCTTTATATAAGTCCTCTATTCGTCACTCCTCACTATAACACAAGCCCAGTTGAGCGATATTATTATCAAACAAACCCGAGACGCGTGGCGTTTACCTACCATGTCGCCGTCATGGTACCGGAACATGACACTTTATTGTGAATGCAGGTGTTCCAACAATTTGTTAGACGTTATAGATAGATAGATAAACTCTTTATTGTACCACATTAAACCTTACTTCTAACATAAGCTCCTGCTATAAAAACAATAATAAACAAACAATATGGCACAATGGGCGGCCTTATCGCTAAAAGCGATCTCTCACGCGCTCTCTCTCTCTCTCGCGTTATCAGTATCACGTGAAAAATACAGTACTGTACACTTAACAACTATCAAAAACTAGCTTAAACCGCTTTATTAGTAACAAAATTGAGCAATTAAAATTAATAAGTAGGTATAATAATAACGTAACAAATTAATTACAAACTGATTATCAGTAACGTCCAACGGTATTAAGCTTGTGCCACACCAAGGGATTATAACAGAGTTTCAGTGAAACGCGATCCTAAATGAATATCGCATTATGAAATTTAATGAGCAGATTTATCTATTCGTTTCATAATAGGAACAATGTGTATTAAATAAGCTACCTATGTGTTTTGGTGAGGGATTAATAATATATAATTAACTAGCGACCCGCCCCGGCTTCGCGCGGCTATATTATACATGTATTATACATATAAACCTTTCTCTTGAATCACTCTATCTATTACAAAAAACCGCATCAAAATCCGTTGCGTAGTTTTAAAGATTTTAGCATACATAGGGAAATAGGGACAGAGAAAGCGACTTTGTTTTATACTATGTAGTGATTTAGTGTATCAGTGTTTGCTTATGGAAGCTTTTTTGAATACAATAAAATCCTTTAATATAAAATTCTCGTGTCGCTGTATTAGTTGCTAAACTCCATCTAAACCAGATTTGTATGACATTTTTTGTGTATATTCGTTAGCTCTGAGAATCGAACAACATCTTTTTTTTTTACTTTTTTTTTTTAAATGGCAACACAACGTTTGCCTAGTACTTTATTGAAATGTGTAAAGCAATGTGTGCAGTGTTTTAAAACACTGTTGGTAAAGGCATAATTCATATAAATTAATTGAAAAAAAAAAAAGAGATGTATTTTAAATATAAGGGTGATGCTTTATGGCGCAGCTAGCCTTATTAGTTGGCAATGCAGTTTTGAGCGTATGTTTTATTTAATTTTAGTTAATTGTTGATAAACTAGCGACCCGTCCCGGCTTCGCACGGCTATATTATGCATGCATGTATTATACATATAAACCTTCCTCTTGAATCACTCTATCTATTAAAAAAACGTGTGGCACTCGGGGACTGCCGCGGAAAGCTATTGCGTCGTGCGAGCTTCGTACAGTCGTACCATATACATACATACATACACGTTAAGCAAACGCTTGGCCGAGCTACATGATAGGCGGAGTGGATTCTCCACTCCGCCTATCATGTAGCTCGGCCGTTAGGTTTTATTTTCGTTACGGAATTTCTTGATTGGGTCGGATTGATAGAAGAATTATATATAGAAAAAAAAAAAAAAAAAAGTCGGACGACAAATGTTGTCCGCCATTTGTCGTCCGACATTTGTCGTCCGACATTTGTCGTCCGACATTTGTCGTCCGACATTTGTCGTCCGACGTTTGTCGTCCGCCATTTGTCGTAGTCAATAGTCGTCCGTTAATAATCGTCCGTCATTTGTCGGGGGTGTTAGGTGTTTTCGTTACGGAATTTCTTGATTCGCCCCCCAAGGTCCGCGATAAAATCTATGCAATAGCTTAAAAAAACAACATCAAAATCCGTTGTATAGTTTTAAAGATTTAAGCATACATAGGGATATTAGGAAATAGGGACAGAGAAAGCGACTTTGTTTTATACTATGTAGTGATATTCAATTTAACCTAACCTTTTTTATCAAATTATTTCATTATTAAATCTAATCTCAAGAGAGTCTTCACTATTTCACCTTTTTCCAGAAATCCTATGTATTAAATCCAATTTAATCAAAGATTCCACTAAAAATCTAGACTCCCAGATATCTGCAGAAACATGAAACCTAACAATATTCCCAAATGGACGGCTTAATTTATAAAATAAGTTCAAAAAGCTGTCCACCAAACGTACTCTGACTTATATTAGACGCTAAATAGAATGCTAGTACTTAAGGGTTAAGGTTCAATTGACTTTGGCAATTAACTGGCATACTTCAAGTTACAGTAAATGCTAAACTTAAACCAAATTGATCTTTAATACTATGAGGTTAAGGTTCAATTAACTTTGGCAATTAAGTGGTCACTCAGACTTGGTTAATCCCAGGATACCAGACTGCATTTTGTTAGGATTTTAGAATGTAAGCAGTTGGTTTGGCTGAATGCAGTTCATATTTTTGAGTTTTATTTGGAAACAAGCTGTAGCCCGCGATTTCGTACGCGTGATAGTTTTGTAAAAACCTTCCTCTAGAATCACGTTATCTAATAACAAAAACCGCATCAAATCTGTTGCGTAGTTTTAAAGATCTAAGCATACATAGGGACAGACCGACAGCGGGAAGCGACTTTGTTTCATACTATATATATAGTGATATTTTAAGAAATTGGTAGGTAAGTACTTTAGTTTTTATTATGATCAAGCCAGCTGGACCATAATTCTATTACAGTCCAGAAGTTCTGCTTCGTCTTCTTCTCAACTAATCACAACTGTGTTAACAACTGAATAGAATATTTTATTAGAAGAGTACACGGACGAGAAAAAAAAAGCAAAAAAAAATTGGTTGGTACATAATCACTAAACATAAAAAAACAACATGAAAATAGAACAGACAGAATTAGAAACAATCTTATAGAATTAATTAATAGGCACATAATAAGGATTAATGTGATTCAATTTGTAAAAGGCTTATAGTAGTTTTTTTTATTTCAAAGGTTACCCACTCAGATATAATAGATATTTGTCACACGCCCTTAGATGGGTTAAGGGCAAAAATAAATTGCCAAATTAAAAATCTTCGATAAAATCTTCAAAAGAAATATTACATAACATTTCGATCTCCATTCAAGAAGAAAATCAGGTCATGATTGGACAAAATGGAACACCATTTATCACCGAACCAATTTAACGAGAGCTCTGACACGTCAACAATATGACATTCCCGTATCATTATTGCAGATCAAGCTATTTTGGCGGGAGACGTACCGTATTAGCTACATACAGGGTGTTTGCTTTGCGATAAAACGAGGTAATGTGATGTCATTTTGCTGAGGTCTAGAAAATTGGCACTTTTAACTCAAAAGGCTGTGATGTAAGGGTGATATTCGTCTGGAGTGATATCAGACGAACGACTTTGAAGGTGGATTCGATAAGATGTGACCTGCTTTAAGGTTTTTAAGTAAGTACTTTAGGTATAACCTTAGAAAAGGTTAAATCAAGAGTTAGAAAGATTCTGATTGGAAAAGTTTTTGATTGGCGATATATCGACGCTGAATTCGGACAAGTTATATGTAGCTTACTTCTTTGAACTAAATAAATTAACTAAATAACTAAGAACTGATCAGTTATAAGTATGAAAGTTGTGTCTTGGTTAATGTAAAAAAACCAGGCAAGTGCGAGTTGGACCCCCACATGAAGGGATCCGTACCACGTAGTATGGGAGCCCTACAAAGCGAAATCACAGTAACAGTGTCCCGTATTTACCCTTTGAGTACGGAACCCTAAAAGGCAATAAGTACATTGCACTTCTGAAATAAGCGATAATTTTTGCATATAATACCACTACCAACTTGAGAAAAAGATTATCTGACCGTGCCCAGTAGTAGGCTCAGAAGAATAAAGAAGGCCAATTCTCGTAAATAACATTGTTAAAATTACATTTCAATGTCATTTCGATCACAAATTAATACCCTCAAAGTAGCTCAAAATACCGTCAAAGTTAGCTTTTTTTATAAAAAAAAACAGGTATCTTTTGCAATCGAAATGCAATCGGGATGATATTGAAATGTAATTTAAGCAATGTTATTTACGAGAATTGGCCTTCAGGTCATTTAATAGCTAACATGTGTGCTCTATTATAATAAGTGACCTAAAGATATACTGTTCGTGACATGTCCATTAACAGATTCAAAATTTTATAAAGCAAAAATTACTAAGTACATACATACTATGATACTTCATCGTACCTTAATGGACATTGGATTGACTTTAGTTGCTCCATTTCAAATATACCTGTAAAAATATTGTAGTTCAGACCTTCATGAGCATGATCACAAAAAACCCATGGCTAATGGTCTTTTTCTCATTGGCAAACGCGGTCCGAAGAGATGCACCCTAACTTAGTCCTAAGATTATTCAATGCGATTTCATGCAAATTGCATGATTGCAAATTATTAATATTAGAATTATTTACATTGATATCCCCAAAAAATTAATAAAATCTCCTACTAACTTCCCTTAAATAAATCCATTCAGGAACTGAACTGGTTAAACCAACTAATACTCGTTTTATCCGGCTAAAAACCGGCAAAGTGGCCATGATATTTGCATTAGGATATCCTGAAAATCGTTTCAGATGTGAGTGCAGTCGGGTTCCGGATAATCCGGGATTATATTATGTAAGACTAGAAATGTTGACACTTCTAACTTATAAGGTTTTACAAAGTTTGTCCTTGTTTTTTGGGGGATTAAAGTTTAGGTAAGTTTTTATTTAACAGAAATAAATGAAAATACCAGACGTCCGCACTAAACGTTTTGCTTCGTCATTCCTTATTCGTACTGCAAGGGAATGATAGATAGATAGATTTATAAACTCTTTATTGTACCACATTAAACCTTAATTCTAACATAAACTCCTGCTTTAAAAACAATAATAAACGAACAATATGGCACAGAAATGGAGAAAAATGAGGAATATGGGGAATGAAATCAGTTGCCTGCGTCTGTCTTTCCTGGCGTGTAACATTTGAGGGTCGTCAAGTAGCGAGTGAAAAAATACCTCTAGAAAGACGTGCTACATATTAGGCCGCATCGTCAACATCAGGCAGGTGTGATAGTAGTCAAACGCTGACCTATCTTATGCAAAAAAAAATGTTATTTTTTTTGGTTTAGATTTGTTTGCGTCCGTAGGATTTACCACTCGATGTCTCTCGTGACCCTCGGGTGGCGCTAAAGGAACAGACAATGAGGCGCGGTGTAGTAGGCATTGGCCGGCGGCTACTAATACCTTCAACGGTCGGTCAAAGGTCTACGGTCAAAGTTGTGGTGCCAAGTGAATCGTCGCGTTCTATTATGTTGTCCAGACGTGACGTGTTCTCTTTTTAGCGAGGATACTTCATCCTCTACCTCATCGTCGCTCCCCATCAAATGAGATGAGTCATATGCAAACTTATTTTGCGCAGAAAAAAGTAAAAAAAAGAATTCCTTGGCGGCTAGTTAAAAGGTAGGAAAATAAATAATTGTAAATATTTTACCCTATGTTTTTAGGCTCTTTTTGTCTTCATTATAAAATATCAATCTGCGTCAAAAATGAACTTTTTATAATAAATTCAGTGAATTAATTCAAAACTTTACTTAGGCTGGCACCCATTTCTTTGTATTCAAATGTAATCTGCATACCAAATTCAAAAAATGTAAAACGCTGCCGGCCTTTCGCGCTACGAACGTTTTTTCACATTTATTTTTTATAATTAAGTTCACTCTACTCGGTCAATAAAAAATATAAAAGCTGCTCCGAAAGCTGTTAGGGTAATCACAAAATCTACAGCATAATCAAGCAGCAAGCATCAAACATGACCGTAGGTATAACACTGATAACTGATATATGCATTCAAACAGTTAAGACACGTGACGGATGCTGATGCACTAATGAAAATATATCTAGCACTTGGACAGTCGATACTCACATACTGTATTAGAGCTTGGGGTGCTGCTGACAAAACACATATGCTTCAACTAGAAAGAGCACAGAGGGCATTGCTAAAAGTAATTAAGTTCAGACCTAGATGGTATTCTACTACATCACTCTATGAAGAATGTTCTGTGCTCACTATAAGACAATTGTACATTAAAGCTGTAACCATTACACAGCATGCACTCGTCAGTCAAGACATCCTAGAAAAGAACAAGAAAAAACGCAGAAAAGATGTTATATTTACAGTAATCCCTAAAAATACGAAAATTGGAAAAAGAAGCTCTAGACACCTAGGACCGAAGTTTTATAATAGTCTTAGTAATCAGGAACCCTTAATATCCTACAATTACAGAGACCTCAACAAATATCTACAAGACTATCTCTTAACCTTAAATTATGACGAAACAGAAAACTTATTCTCTATGAACATCTAAGCATCACTACATACACACAACACATCCCTACACTCGACACTCATACTCATTATTATTTACACCTGACACTTAACAGACATACACACTCACTCACTTACACAAAGTCACTTTACAATAATACATTTTCATAGTATTTAATAGACCTAGTAGGCATAATCAGTTTTAGAATTGTAAATTAGTAAGTATAATATAATCCCAAAGCGAGTCGCTGTAACCCCGCTGTACAGGCTCATTAGAGACCTAGTGTGGGGGACAGAGTTCCCTAAGGGTACTTGCTCAATACTCATGTCATCATACATGACAAAAGCTGTATTGATTTGTTTGTTTTTATTTACTGTTACCCAAATCATTGTATTTTTATAGAAATAAAGATTTATTAGATTTTATTAGATTTATTAACACACGCCGAAAGCACTTATACTATAGCCAATTTAATGATAAATCGTTTTTCAAATAGATAAAAAGAGCTTGCGGATATCGTGTGCTTTCTTAGAAGATACCTATTCACTCGCGACTTGAAGACCCCCCAGTTGTACACGTTAGGAAAGACAGACGCAGGCAAAACACTCGCTATTTCACTAAAAGCCTAACCTAAACGAACTAGCCAACATTTTTTCAATGGGACATTATTTTGTAATTACAAACATACACACACACATACATATATTTTTTTTTGTAATTGGACATTATTATAATTGGACAAATTTATTATTAGACATTTCACTATTTTGACGACCTCTGTGGCGCGTCGGGCGAACACCCGACTGCGACGCAGAAGGTTGCGGGTTCGATTCCCGACGGGAACAAGTATTTATGCTGACCATAAATTCTTGTTTCTGGTTCTGGGTGTTTCCTATATGTATAATATGTATATATTTACAAAAAAAAAAGTATATAAGTAGTTTATCCGTTATCTGGCACCCATAACACAAGCATTTAGTTGCTTAGCTTGGGGCTGGATGGCGATGTGTAATATGTCCTGAAATATTTATTTATTTATTTATTTATTTATTCACTATTGGACATTTTTAATACTGGACATTTTTATAATTAGACATTGTTATAATGGGACTGTATAACTTTTGGACATTGGCTTTGGACATTTTTCTTTTTTGACATTAGTCGTGCAAATAAATAAAAATAAATAAATAAATATTGCAGGACATTCTACACATCGCTATCTAGCCCCAAGCTAAGTAACTAGACTTGTGTTATGGGTTGAAATCGAAATATCTATTGTTTTATAAAATGTCTCGTGATCTATGAAATGTCCTTGCTTTGTCAAACGTGTCTGTTGTATAAACGACACATTCTCTTCGCCTAGTTTCAAAACAACGTGGAATTTAATTCAACTGGAAGAAAAAAACTAATTATTTCCCTCGGCCATTTGTTTTCATCTGGATTTGTTAGTTCTCTCATCGTGTCTGTTTTGTTTCCTGACAAAATGTTGTTTTCCTTTCCAATATCACTTTCTAGTGCTAACTGAATTGAGTGGTTTATTGGAGTTTTTTTAGACCGAGAAAAAACAAGAATATTTAAGAAAAAAGGTTACCGGCTCTTTATCTTCTCGAAATAGCGAGTGTTTTGCCTTGAGGAGGCTCACAGCTAAGCGACGGTCACTGATCATTTACGGTCGTGCGGGTTAAGCGACGCCTGGCGCGGTCATTACTTCGATGGGTGCCCAATTAGTAGTGTGGCAAAAAATGTATTTTCGTGAGCCCCTCCGTGCTTCGGAAGGCACGTTAAGCCCGGTTGCTACCTCTAGTAGCAGTCGTTAGGTCAAGTTAGAGGCCTTAAGGCGATCTGAAAACTCTAACAATAGGTGAGCCACACTACTATACGAGAAGAAGAAGACCGGCTCTTTTTCCATACAAACGTAGTCGACTGTTTCCTCCCTGGATAATGACAGTAGAGCTAATATTTTTGTAATATAAAACCTAAAAGTGCCATGACCATGTCCCTATGTTACTACGTTTGTAAGTTTCAATTCTATCAATACTAATAATAATAATATGTTCACATCATACTTTGCCATTAAACTTGTTATTGTAAAGGGCCTCTACGTGTTGGCTTCGGCCCCACGCATGCCTTCCAAAGGTCCGGGACTCCATAGTCCCGTGATATAGGACATATAACAAACAAATAATAATAATAATAAATATTTCAGGATAATGTTTCCTTTTTGGGATTATTGTTTGTCATGGCTCAATTTAAATAAATAAATAAATATTTCAGGACATATTACACATCGCCATCCAGCCCCAAGCTAAGCAACTTATTGCTTGTGTTATGGGTGCCAGATAACGGATAAACTACTTATATACTTTTTTTTTTTGTAAATATATACATATTATACATATAGGAAACACCCAGAACCAGAAACAAGAATTTATGGTCAGCATAAATACTTGTTCCCGGCGGGAATCGAACCCGCAACCTTCTGCGTCGCAGTCGGGTGTTCGCCCGACGCGCCACAGAGGTCGTCAATTTTGACTAAACTTGGTAAATAAATGTAATACTGAGGTATTAACAGGTTTCATTTTTCTCTATTTTCTCACTGGATAACTTACCAGGATGAAACAGCTGGGCACTATTAGTAAAAATATATACACTTGTTTGAAAATTTTGTAGTATTGCAATTTGTAATGTAGTAATGGTTAATAATAGTCTTACTATGTCGCGAAGTCTAATAGTTCAGGAGGTGCGATTCTACATTCGAACTAATGGGAAAAGTTCACTTGGTTCGATTGATCGACCCACACAATGGAAACACGTGAGTTATCACTTGGTTCAAGTCATGTTTTTACAACAGTGAGTTTTGAACGAAATCCTATTGCGCTAAGTGAGTGAAAAATGAACAATCACTGTTAATTGAGTGAAAAAACCATTTTTCGAATGATAAGAGGTAATAAAACTTAACAATTGTCCCTTTGGAACTTCCGGTACGATAAAATTGAATTTTTTCTTCAAATAGGGGACGAAATTAAAGGAAAAATCTACTTCAGAAACGTTCGTTAGAACATAATAAAATTTAATAAAACTGTCAAGGAAGGCAGTTTCTAACACTTTGTTCTTTACTACGCAACAAGGTTTTAATAATAACGTCATGGTTCAGTAGCTTAATTTCAAGTTACAATTTGTAATTGACGAAAAGACTTGACTCAAGTAAAGCATAAAGACGTAAAGTATCAATTGATACTCAATTCTCAAGGCAACCGTGCAGAAAAAAAGGTTTCTTGAATCAAGAAATAATCCTCTCCCTATGCTAGAGAATAATTTCTTATTTTTTAACCAACTTCAAAAAAGGAGGAATTTTTTTTAGTAAATCTCCTTGAAATGATAAGCAGACTAATTTACTTAAAATAA
The DNA here is from genome assembly GCA_907269075.1 of Idaea aversata. Taxonomy (NCBI): domain Eukaryota; kingdom Metazoa; phylum Arthropoda; class Insecta; order Lepidoptera; family Geometridae; genus Idaea; species Idaea aversata. The sequence continues at coordinate 7,470,880 of OU026103.1, forward strand.
TACTTAATTTAGGAATATTGCTTTTAAAATTAATAATTCTGCTTATCATTCTAAGATTTTATACTAAAACCTCGAAATTATTCTCTAGTGTCTATACGGAGAGTATTCAAATTTAAGACTATTGCTTTTAAATTAATAATTCTGCTTATCATTCTAAGATTTTATACTAAAACCTCGAAATTATTTTCTGGTGTATATACGGGGAGTATTCAAATTTAAGACTATTGCTTTTAAATTAATAATTCTGCTTATCATTCTAAAATATTTTTTAAATACTAACCCCTAGTATCCCACTGCTGGGCAAATGGTCTCCCCCATCTCCCTCCATCGGTCGCGGTCCTGGGCCACCTCCGGCCAAGCTGGCTTGAGGCTGTCGAGGTCGTCTCGCCAACGCTTTCGTGGCCGACCCCGACGACACGTCGCCGAGCACCCGGAGGTGTCCAGCTTGTTGCTGTTTTAGCCCATTTATCCCCGTCCATTCTTGAATCCCCAATCCCATTTCAACGTCGCTGATTTTTGAGAAAAATTAAGATTTTATTCTCATGCGTCTTTGAGAAGAGGATTTTGTTCTAAGAAACCTTTTTTTCTGGTTCGAGTGGCACACGCAGTGATTCACAGAATCAGGTTTCAGCGACACACCCATTAAATTTTCTAAGAAAAAAGGCCCACTGTCACAACAAAATCTACAACACTTTTACGACTAAAAAAAAACGAACTCGTTCAAACAATTACGTGATCGGAAGGTCAGTTTAAGGTCGTACAGTGAAAGTGGTAGTATTGAGGTCACAAATCAAGAAATCTGAGGCCACTAGCTCAAGGGCACGCTTGTAAACAAAATTGACGTAATTTTTGGCATGGCTGACAACAGGTGGTTTGTTTTAAACGATTGTGGGATATGGGTAGAAGAGTTATGGCATGGTGAAATGAAGAAGTAATCACTACATAGTATAAAACAAAGTCGCTTTTTCTGTCCCTATTTCTCTTTGTATGCTTAGATCTTTAAAACTACGCAACGGATTTTGATGCGGTTTTTTAATAGATAGAGTGATTCAAGAGGAAGGTTTATATGTATAATACATGCATAATATAGCCGTGCGAAGCCGGAGCGGGTCGTTAGTATAAAATAAAGTCACTTTTCGCCGTCCCTATGTCCCTATGTACGCTTAAATCTTTAAAACTACGCAACGGATTTTGATGCGGTTTTTTTTAATAGATAGAGTGAATCGAGAGGAAGGTTTATATGTATTATACATGCATGATATAGCCGTGCGAAGCCAGAGCGGGTCGCTAGTTAGTAATATTGGGTTTAAGAAGTCTCACGGCTCAGAATGGTCTCTGCCGTGCGGTGAATGACTGACTAGTTATTCAGTCAGTCAGGATTACCTAGGTTTAACGTTGTTTTGTCATAGGTATTTCTAATATGAAATACGATAAAGGAGCGATACTTCTTCGAATGAAGCATACTCATTACTACATTTTATAAAACAAAGTCGCTTTCTCTGTCCCTATTCCCTTTGTATGCTTAAATCTTTAAAACTACGCAACGGATTTTGATGCGGTTTTTTTAATAGATAGAGTGATTCAAGAGGAGGGTTTATATGTATAATACATGCAAGATATAGCCGTGCAAAGTCGGGGCGTGTCGCTAGTACTCATATAATATCGATCGAACTTCACTTTGCAAGTTTGTTTGATCATCAAATCTCTATATATATAAAATTCTCGTGTCACGGGGTTCGAACTTGAACTCCTCCGAAACGGCTCGACCGATTCTCATGAAATTTTGTGAGCGTATTCAGTAGGTCTGAGAATCGGCCAACATTTTTTTTTTTTTTGTAAATAGCAAAGCAACGTTTGCCGGGACATGGCACTTTTCGTTGGTAGATGGTTTATGTGAAGTTTGCACAAAATCGGTAGAGCGGTTCTTCATTTTTTAATTATTTTTTTTATGGCAAAACAACGTTTGCAGAGACAGCTAATGTAATGTATGTTCGGTGTAGCACACAATAAAAAATCATCATTGATTTTGGAATATAAATCTTGAATCTTAAGGTGAAAGGGTACCTGCGCTCTCTCCATACAAACGTAGTCGACTGTTTCCTCCCTGGATAATGACACTAGCACAAATATTTTTGTGCGATAATAGTACATTGCGATACAAGTGTGGAAAGTTGATCATTCCATAGAGGCGGTTTATGACGCGCGAGCGGAACGCGAGCGTGGCAAAAGCCGAGATGGAATGATCAATTCACACGTGTATCGTACGACGTTTTTTATCACAGTTGCGAATAAAAAAAAGACTTGTTAAAATTTTAATAATAAAAAGTTTTAAAGAATTTTAGGTTATGTTTACTATTTTTTGTTAATTACACTCCCGAAAGGCTAGGCAAAAGACTTTTAACCTATACAGCGTCTGACATACAATATTTTTTTAGGGTTTTTTTCATTTGTTTTTACGTCGGCGGTTAAAAATAGAATATAATGGTAAGGAAAAAATATATTTATGTACCTAAAAAAAAAACCAAATAAAAACAAAACTCAATTTTTATTTAATTATTTTCAAAGACGTCATCACGTAATATCGTTCGTTATCAGACTTTAGAGACAACCTTTTGAAAAGAAGAAAAAAGGTACCAACAAAGAGTTTTAAGCTAGCAAGGCTTAAAAACTCTTTGGATGGTACCTTTTTCTATACATCAAAACAGTATAACCCAGATAAAGGAGATCATTCATGTTTCTAACAAAAAATACCCACAAAAAAAATGCCGGCCGGTAATAAAAATTGTTTCTATCTTGTAGAGAATAACATTTTAAACAATGTTTACTAAGGCAACAAAGAGCTACGATCAAAAATCGTTGAGTTATTTTACATTGAAAACCCAAAAAATGCATTTTATAGAGATCCGTTTGACCACTTTTAAGATCCCACTAAAACTTCTGAAAGGGTTATTGGATATACCTATTTATATAAATATAATAAAAACAGACAAAGCATAAGCTTTGTCTTTGTAAAATAAGTAGTAAATGGATAACCATTTACTACTTATTTTTATATTTTTTCTGTAGTAATATCTTAAAAGTGGTCAAACGGATCTCTACAAAATGCATTTTTTTGGGTTTTCAATGTAAAATAACTCAACGATGGTTGATCGTAGCTCTTTGTTGCCTTAGTAAACATTGTTTAAAATTTTATTCTCTCTACAAGATAGAAACATTTTTTTTTCTGGCCGGCACCTTAAGTTTTGGGTACGATTTGAACGATGTCCTTGAGAATGTTTCATCTACTATATGTCATTAGCAGTAAGATACGTATTTGACATATCGGGATAACGTATTATTTTAGCACTAGTTGGATTTTTTTTTATCGCACGCGTGTATAATACGTTGCATTATGAGCCTAAAAGCGGTTTAATAAGATCCACTTTATGAGCAACTGTGATAAAAAACCTATAACTGCCGTGACTATGCCCGTATGTTATGGTTTTTTTTTTCATTTAAAAATTTAAAAAATAGGGGCATGGTCATGGCAGTTACTTATAAGTTTTATGCAACAAAAATATATGCTCTAGTGTCATTATCCAGGGAGAAAACAGTCGACTACGTTTGTAATAGTTTGTATGGAAAAAGCCCCCGGTACCTGTGAAAGTTTTTGTGTCGTCGCAAAAACCATTGAACCGATTGCGATGAAACTCGCTACGTAGATAGTCGAAGACCTGGATAAACACTTAAGCTACTTTTGTCTCTATATTATACGTGACGTGAAGCTGCGGGGTGTAACTTTTTACCTACAATCACCACGCAACTTTACCTTAAGATAGTACCACACAATACCTACTAAATATAACACACCTAATTTATAGAGCCATACAAACTAATGCCTATATACTCCCACCGTAAAAACGCAAGCGTTGCGCTACTAAAGGAGGTCTGTATCTTATATTAACCATCTAACTGGTCCTTATGACGTAATAGACTATAAATTACACGCTCTAAGGCGTTTGCACACTAGAGGAAAATTTAAATTTGATTCTTAAAATAAACTAATTCTAATATTCACTTATAGTGAACTTTTTAAACTATTTTGAAAACTACACTAGGAACTGGCTAATAATAATTGGCCTTTACATTTGGTTTATACATACAGTTCCTACAACTTATTATTCATGCCATTTAGAATCTATATCTATCTTTCTAATTAATATATTTAATCACTACATAGTATAAAACAAAGTTGCTTTCTCTGTCCCTATATCCCTTTGTATGCTTAAATCTTTAAAACTACGCAACGGATTTTGATGCGGTTTTTTTTAATAGATAGAGTGATTCAAGAGGAAGGTTTATATGTATAATACATGCATAATATAGCCATGCGAAGTCAGGGCGGGTCGCTAGTATATTATATAGTCAGGATCTCGGAAACGGCTCCAACGATTTTCATCAAATTTAGTATGCGGGGTGTTTTTGGCTCAAGGAATCGATTTATCAAGGTTCTAGGTCCGAGAAAAGCTCGGTTCCCAAGATATTGGCATTTAAAAAACCGACGGAAGAGCATTATTTTTCATCAGTAAATATGCAATTCATACTAATAATTTTCATTTTTAAATTGAATTGAAATTATTTTTTTAAATTGAATTGAAATTGTCCAGCGTAAGGACCGCGGGTTTCATTACGATGTTTTCCTTCACCGTAAGAGCAATGTTCATTAGCGTAGATAACTTTTCCGTACGAAAAAATCTCCGTGGAAAAATCTATTCAGCTGTCAGGATTCGAAGACATCACCTTTGGATTGGAAGTTGAGGTATCTACCACTCAGAGTGGTCTCTACTGTGCGATGAATGACTGACTAGTCATTCAGTCAGTCAGTATTTCCCGTCTTTTGTGATAAGCCCAGCACAAAGCCTCATCAAAAAGGAATTTGTACCCCACTTTCAAAGACCGCGCGATAACAACACCCGGTGTAAATACGACCCAATAAAAAGAAATGGGGTCAGAAATGCCCCACGTTAGTGGGGTCTAATACGGCCTTATGGGGCAGATGGGGTAATGTGTGTTATGTCGATGATAATAATGGTAATGAAGGCGATTTGGAAATTGAATGTTTCTTTCCCGAAAGTACTGAGATATTGGGGACCAAAAATGATCAAAAACATCGCAAGTCTCATTCATAAAATTATGGTGAATGCTTTGAATGGTTACATAGATTGGATGAGCTGTTTGATAGGTTGATTAAGGGGCTTGTGATAACCTATAGGTATCCATACTTTTTATAGAAGTAAAGTTTGGATGTAGATAGATAGGTATGTATGTATGTTGACATGGGTGGATTTAATAGGTGAAGCCAGTGAAACCGCGGGGCGTTGCAGCTGCCAGTAACAATAATTATAAACGACTGACTACCTGAGTATCAACACCTTTATTTCGGGACGGGTTTTTAAGGCTGTACCGAGTTGTAAAAAAGCTACATTTTTGTAAAAAATACGCAATTCAATCCGATTGCTCTGGAAGTCTTTAGGGGAGGCCTATGGAGGCCCAGTGGAGGTCCTGTGGCTGATATGATGATAATGTAAGACCAAATTAAAGATATAATTTTTTAGAAAGCAAGAAAAAAATGCATCTGTAAGAACTTCATTTTCAACCTCTTATTACTCTAATTCTGCGATTTGTTCAAATCGGTTAAGTTGATTTAGTCAAGTTTTAAAATGGTTTCAAAGCATAGTAATTAGGCAATTATAAAATTTTAGAAATTAGAAATTATGTCCCTAATGGATAGCGAGGTTACACTTCGATCAATGTTGGGAAGTTTTTGCAAAAATCTTTTTGCGGTTTTTTGGACCGCGAGTATATTTTGCCTTTTGTTAATTAAAATAAATAAATAAATAAAATCTTTATTGTAACACAAAAAATATTTACATTTCAAGTTTTAGCCCTACCAGCTGCTTTAAATAGCGTAAGCTGTGTTACAGCCGGCAGTTCATTCCTTACAAAAATTATACATTTTTTTAGGTTACAATAGTAGGTAACTAAAATAAGAACCGTACAGAAAAAAAGAGAGTTACTTATGAACTAGATACTTCCATAAATTTAAATCAATCAAGTTTCCACATACAATAGGTATTCTGTCTCGTCATAACTCAAAGAATCTAACCACTACTTGATTTTACACTTGATTTGATGGTAACTAAGGTATCTAAATTTACAATTCATATCAAAAATATTATAAATCTTAGGTGCAAGAAAGTTGTATCTGCTTTTTGCATATTTACTACTTACTCTTGGAATATAGCATTGTGGACGTCTTACATTACTGTTAAGTAATGAAGAAATCTCTAATTTATGATATTTACGCAAGCACTGATAGACGTATTGGGTATTACCCTATCCAAAAAACTAGCTTTAAGGTTACCGCCAAAATCGCTCGGCACAGCCTTAAAAGCATAACTTGTTTTCACTAGCGTCGGGTACAAAATGAAGCTTGAATAACTGTTATTCATCAGAGTAAATCCTAGATTAACCAAAACAATAATTTACGATGTAATACATTCTAATTCGGTGTGTAAAAGTAGGTAATTTTAAGGTTAACTGCCTATTTGGTGAAGGATCGTGGTCGAAATGTAGGGTTAGTTGGCCCAACTGATTTACAATGTTGTTTCATTGTTTACTTGCCGTAAAATAGTATTAAGTTCATACTAAGTTTGAACTTACGTGGGTTAATAGGTAGGGATTAATTTATTAAAGCTTATTTTCCACAAAATACAGCATTGCCGCGTTGTTTAGGCTTAGTTGTATTTCTTTTTAACAATGGGCAATATCCTGAATTAGACAATATTTATTTTCGTAATAAAACTGTTTTTAGCGTAGTTTAGAATCATAAATGGGCTTGTAACAAAAAAAATACAATATACTAGTATTTTTTTTGTTACAATGGGTATTATACTGAAGTTAATATTTCTTTTTATGAAACTATGTTTATCTTGTTTATTATGTTTCGTTTAGTTTATCTTTATATAATTTATTTATTTTCTAATTTTATTTATAACTATGGGAATAATTCCTATGCTTTAATCGGAATTCCGATTAATATTATTTCAACTAATCGGAAATCGAACTTGCTACCAGAGCAACGAAGCACCGTTCCTGGAGCTGCGTTGCTCTGATTTTCATCCTATAGTCCTTTCCATCCGAAAGAGCACAGTAGTGAGAAAAAAAAATTGGCCCACCCTTCAAAGAAAAACATATTTTTCTAAATCGATCCAGGCGTCTTCGAGTAATCGGGGAACATCCATAAAAAAGATCCCGACGAATAAAGAACCTCTTTCTTTTTTGAAGTCGGTTAAAAATGAAAGTTATTTACTATCATTGACGCTTTGACCTAATTTCAAAGTTTAACCTTATAACCGCCACATACATCACTTAAAACTAGGCAAACATTACATTCTCTCAAGTAAATATTTCAAAGAAACAATAATTTCAAACTATAACTAGTTCACCATCAATGACAATTTAACGCTCAACTTAACATAACTTATTGGCATAGCTAGTATTAAATAAGCCAGATACATATATAAGTCCTAAACTTAGACGATGAATATGAGACGTCGCCGTAACTATGAGCCGTACTTAGCTAAGTTATAACCATTCAAGTTATCTTGATAGCAGGTGCTTGATAGTTACTCGGTTTGATATTCAACTTAATTACCTTGGGTTATAGTTACTGCTCGTTTTGGTTAGGTTATTATTTGACGTAGGTGTGTACCTACGAATACACCTACCTATAGATATTTTTTATAATTTTATTTATTTAATATTCTTTTATTTTATTTATTTACTTTATTACTAGCTGCGCCTTGCGGTTTCACCTGCGTAAGTCCCCCCTATATGTTAATTCAGGTATTTAGCTATTTACATACTGACTTTCATTGCAAATGGTTCAGTAGTTCCGATTGACTCATCCATTTAATTAAATAAAAACACTTTGTTATCTTTTATTATTAACAAATATTTCAGAATAGGTTACCGAATGAAAAATCTTTCAAATTTTAAGACATTGACATTAAAAAAATGTGGTGTTTTTTTTAAATATTACCATAATTGTATCAAAATGCCCAAAGCCCTTCTCGTTTAAAAACAGTGTTTTAAGTTACATACATTTTGCTGATGCAATTTTGCAATCCATTTCAAAAGATGATACAATAACTACTTTCTTTACATCATGCAAAAATAAATGTATGGTCCAGTTACGTGAAAGAAAAATAACCTTGTCAAATAAGGTGACCCTTCACTATATTCTAAACAAAATTATGAAGTTTTTAAACAATTTTATATTGAAGGTGTATCAGAATCAGAGGAGTCTGTATTGATTGATTTAGTAATAATTGTTTAATCTATGTCTATACTCTATACTTACTATTCTATCTATATATAATCTAAATCTATAAAAAAATATAAAAAGTTTTTTTTATTTTTTTATTTCAACGAATAGGCTCAAAATCTACTGAACCGATTTTGATGAAACTTGGTATAATGATACATTGGGAATAACATAGGCTACCTACTTTATATCCCTATAATCGGGAGTTACGCGGGTGAAACCGCGGAGCGCTGCTAGTATTTTATTAAAAAAACTATGCTTTGCTTGTGGGTCTATGGTTCGCTAAATAAAAAAATATTGTATTATTCCTAAGGGACCTTAGAAATAAAAATCTTTCTTCTAGGCCAAATATGCCATATTCCTTTATTTATTCAAACCTTTAAAAAAAAGTCAGATAAAAAAATAGTGTGTGTGTCAGCTCCGACGCACGACTGGAGTTTACTCCTTAAGTACGAGTATCTAACCATACGCAAAAAGAGTTTTAGACGAAAAAAAAAAAAATTGTCGGACGACTATTTGTCGTCCGACAAATAGTCGTCCGACTTTTGTCGTCCGTCAATAGTCGTCCATTAAAAATAAAATTAGAAAAGTTGAAAGAAAAATTAAGAAAAGAAAAATTAGAAAGTTGCGCACCTTTAGTGCGCAACTTTCTAAAAACGTGACCAAAAACGTGACCGATTTTCGTTACTTGTTAGTAGGTTTTACCCTTCGGATTTTTCTCATACCGGGCGCCTTATATATGAAAATCGATTCATAAGGAGTAAACTCCAAAAAACTTCGTATTAAACAATAGCTTTTCTTACTCCCCAACTCTCAAATTACTAACAACACGTCGTCGTTTCATTATTCCAGTAAACATTCAAACAACACGGTGGCCTTAAATACTTAATGCCTTCATTAAATGAGTCTCGGATTAAGTCTCAGATGAAGGGCCATCTTAAGACAATAAATAGTTCAGTGGAGCGTTAAATAGGTTTCAAACAGACATTAGGTACTGAAAATAATCAATTAGTAGTTTGGTTAAGTCTGGGAAATGATTATTTATCTGTCTATTATTTAGGCTGCGTCTAGACGAAGAATTTTTGTTCAATTTAGTGCGCCAAAATGTCAAAAACAAAGACAGAGACACTAAGGCTTGCGTGTGGTTGTTCTTAAACATATTTAGCTAAATACTAGTTTAAGATTCAAACGTATTTATTTTTTGTTGTGCAAGTGTACCTTTGTTCATCAATCTGCTCAGACTAAAAGAATTTATTGTAGTCTGAGTCAATCTGTTAGACAAATTATTACAACACTATATATCAGTATCTAGTATGAATTTCAACTTGCTAGGTCCGCCCGTTCCTGAGAAAATCGGTGGTGACACACGGACAGACAGACAGACGGACAAGAAAGTGATCTGATAAGGGTTCCTTTTTTACCTTTTGAGGTGCGGAACCCTAAAAATACCAAATTATAAGCTTGTCTAGATTATAGTCTGTTTTTTAATGTTCTTACGGTGAAGGAAAATATCGTGAGGAAGTCGACATGGCAAATCACCGACCCGGAGAGGCACCCCTGGTGTCTTATGTCCTAACCCCTTATGAGAGGAGGTCCTTGCTCTGAAGTTTCACATCTATACTTATATTATAAAGCTGAAGAGTTTGTTTGTTTGAACGCGCTAATCTCAGGAACCACTAATTCGAATTGAAAAATTATTTTTGTGTTGGATAGTTCATTTATCGAGGAAGGCTATAGACTACATTTTATTTTGATATTCCCACGGGATCGGGACTTACGCGGGTGAAACCGCGGTGCGCAGCTAGTACCTAATAATGGGCTAACATTGTCTTTTAGTCTTATAAAAGTTCTTTAAAGTATGGATTTTTATAATACAAACCTGTACCAATGGTAAAGGTTTTTCTTACAAAAAAAATATGTGCAAAATTTATTGACACGATCGAATTATGGTATTAGGCAAGCCTACTCAATATAATAAATGTTCCTGGCACTACAACTAGCGCTCTAAATAAAATGGATTAAAGTTGCTTACGCTGTATTTAATTTAATAAAACTTAAGGCTATCAAAATAAATTAACTGAAATAGGTATTTTCTCAGAGAAGAGAGTGTAAGTAATTTGAAAACTAAGTAAAACAATTAAGCTAAATTACCTCCACGGAAGTTTCCCAATAATTACCCATTACAGCATAGGCGAAGGTGTTAACTTAATCGCACACATTAATCCGTGACGAAGAAATTCCAAGTGTGTGTCTTCCTTTAAATTCTAATTTCTAACGTAGCATTACCTATCTAAAATGGGATTTATGTTCTGCAAGATTACACGAACAATTTTTATTTTACAAGATAACGCGAACAATTTTTGTTTTTCAAGATTACAAGAATAATTTTTGTTTTACAAGGCTACGTTAACATTTATTATTACACTAGCGACCCGCCCCGGCTTCGCACGGCTGTATTTTGCATGTATTATATCTAAAAACCTTCCTCTTTAATCACTCTTTGTATTAAAAAAACCGCATCAAAATCCGTTGCGTAGTTTTAAAGATCTAAGCATACATAAGGACATAGGGACGGCGAAAAGTGACTTTATTTTATACGATGTAGTGAAGACTACGGGAATAATTTTTGTTTTACAAGATTACATGAACAATTTTTGTTTTACAAGACTACGGAAACAATTTTTGTTTTACAGGACAACGCGAACAAAAGTTCTACAAGATTACGGGAACAATGTTTGTTTTACAAGACTAAGGGAACAATATGTTTGTTTTACAAGACTACGGGAACAATTTGTGTTTTACAAGACTACGGAAACAATATTTTGTTTTCTACAAGACTACAGAAACAATTTGTTTTCTACAAGACTACGCGAACAATTTTTGTTTTACAAGACTATAGGACAATTTTTTATTTTACAGGACAACGCGAACAAATTTGTTCTACGAGACTACGGGAACAATGTTTGTTTTACAAGACTACGCGAAAAATTTTTACTTTACAAGACCATGGAAACAATTTTTGTTTTACAGGACAACGCGAACAAATTTGTTCTACGAGACTACGGGAACAATGTTTGTTTTACAAGACTACGCGAACAATTTTTGACGTGACAACGTCTTATAAATTGGTTTGCCGGGTGACACTTCAAGAAACTGCGTTACGCTCCGCTCACGTTATGCGCTCACAATGAGAGCGAGTGAGAGGCACGCGGGCATGGTTAGCCCGCCTAAGAGCGAGAGAGACAGACATAAAAAGTGAAAGGCACGCGTCCCTTCCACTCGAGCACAGTTGTTGTCACGTAAAACTTTCGCCCGTATACCGACTTTACAGGCAACCAGTTTTTGTTTTACAAGACTACGCGAACATTTTAGCTAGTTTTCATTTTGATATTCCCGCGGTATCATTGAAACCGCATCAAAATCGGTGGAGCTACGGATATACTTTCTGTGGCTACTGTACCACTTACACAGATAAACAAACAGACAAAAATAGGGTTCCTAATCTTATTTTGTTATTCTTGGATTGAAAATAAAAATAACTTGGTAAATCGTCGGCTTAGGAGTTATTTTATTGTCCTAGAAACACAACGGGGGGTGACCTCGAATCCATTTCCACGAGGAAATGAACAAGGCCGAAGGATTTTGGAAGATGTTCAAGATTATATTTCTTAGATATTTATAGACGCAATTTTTGGGGTAATGTTGATGAGGAAAAACTAAAAAAAAATACTTCTCTGTGGTCATGATTGTTACTGAACGAACATAAGTAAATACTCTTTTCTATACAAAAAAAATCGCTATTTTCTCCCTTTAAAATTGTCCGATATCGGTGTACTTGATTCATTACAAACTAGATTTATATTACTTTTTTTTTAAGTCAAGCAAATGTTTTAGTATAATTGTACTTTTTTTAAATAATAAAACATGAGCCTAAGCTTAAAGTAATTATTTCATTATTCAACTATTCATAACCATGACATTTTGTTAAAATTATTTAAGTATTAAAAAAATGTCAGTGGCATTGCGCAAACTAGCGATATACGCACGATAAATCGCTACACTGTGGTAAACCCTTGATTTGTTCAAACTTTTCAGACCTCTTGGATTGGATGTGTGCCTTTGGAACGCGCCCACCGATGAGAAAAATGCACAAGAAACAAAATGGGGTTATAAATTTAAAAAGATAGAAGAAGTAAAATATAAAATAACAAGCAGTTGTTCTCAACATGTTTGTTAGAAGTAATTGACAGTGTTATTATAGGTATTGTGGCGAAACAAGCTACGTTTGCTCTCTGAAACTACAATGAAAACTTAAACGGCGGCGAGGCGGTGCGTCTCTGGGGGCTTACTTTGTACTACAGTGACCATGGTTACGGAGAAATTAGTATAATAAGTTATTTTTTTCATTTCAGGAATGTTTTTAAAATTACTTTGTAGAGTAAAATATTTTTCTTATGTGCAAGGAATAATACATGTTTTTGACAAAACCTTACGTTACCACAATCGCTTAAAGAAAAAAAATGTTGTCTGTAAAGTCGATTTACAGACGATAACTTTTACGTGATAAAGTCATAAGAAAACATTGTAGGTAACCATACCAACGATAATGCGTTGCTATGGCTGCCTTTCAATAACGCTCACGTTCCCGTAACATGACACTTTTTTGGGAGTGCAGTACGGTAAATGAGACGTTATCACGTCAAAATCATCAGGCAAACAGAATGTTTTGTTTAAATACATTTTGTTTAACATGAGTAATTTGACTCATTAAGTATTTTTTTTCATATTAGGCAATTTCAAATCTCGAGGTAGAGTAATTTTCTACATCTCTGTACTTACATTGAAAAAAATCAAGCTACCAATAAATACAGTAGAAGGAAAATCTGGCTCTGTGACTGAAATAGAACTCTATTAAATTGCCAATTAGGCAAATAAGGAAATACTTAACAACATCTTTAAGCAATAATACGGAAGTTGGGCGGAGAGTAAGTACAAAAATAGAACTTTTCCCTTTACGTCAAATCTCTTTGGAATTTTTAGCATACCTGATTTCATCCGTTAAATTGCAATTTTTTTTAAAATACTCTTAACTTTTCTGTGCAAAAAAATCTTAAAATAAGAAACAATAGTTTAGTTTTATAACGAATTATTAATAAAAAATTCATAGAAATCAGATAATCATATGGGGAATAATATTTCTCATAGCTACTATAAAGACCAGAATTGTATTATATTTTGTATTTGGGCTATTTTCCATGGCCAGCACCTATACTTACCTCTCAGCTTACTCGACCGTGAGTAAGCTGATAGGTAAGAACTCGGCAATACGTCAAAATAAACAGCGGGTTTCATCACGATGTTTTCCTTTACCGTTAATGTCAGTTAATAAAGACGAAAAACAAATGTAATTATTTTCCCGGGTATTACGCGCAAATACTGAAAGGCTTTACTTATTTTAAGTGGCGATTAAATTGACATTTAAGTGTCATGTTTAAATAGGATAGGAGCGTTTCAAATATTTAGGGGACCCCTAAATTTTTGAGAGTCGTTTTCGTATTAGGGCACCAATTGCATATTTTTATACTAATAATTATTTTCATTACAAATTGTGTAAGTTTAAAAATGTTTATGAGAAATAAATGGCCGAAAATGTCTCAAAATCATGGTGACATTATCTGCGGCACTCCGTGACCTTTTGTAGTCGACAAGAGATTCCATTGCAGCGGCCACTGGCAATTGAAAACTCGCAATTAATCATTGTCAACTTAGCCAAGTTATGTACTTTAGGGGTGTTGTTTTAAATTAATCAACGGTTTGTAAAAATCGGTACGATGGTTAAATGACTACGATTTGGTTGAATAACTACATCACTATCACTACATAGTATAAAACAAAGTCGCTTTCTCGGTCCCTATTTCCCTATATCCCTATGTATGCTTAAATCATTATAACTGCGCAACAGATTTTGATGCAGTTTTTTTAAATAGATAGAATTTTTCAAGAGGAAGGTTTTTGTGTATAATTCATGCTTAATATAGCCGTGCGATCGTTCCCAACGACTGCACCAAATTGGTTAATTATTTTTTTGTGTTATGGACAAGGTTTGTATGAAAGGAAATTGAAAAAAAAAATTATGGAACGCGGGTTAAACTGTGAGGTGCAGCTAGTATTTAATATTGTATGCCTATTTCAGTACTACTTATGTTTGAACTCATTTATTCAATAAAATTCATTATAACAATTACATGGTGTGATTTCGGAATGCGCCGTCCAATAAGAAGAAACCACAAGAAACTATGACTTAAAATGAGAACTCTTTGGTTAAAATGAGTTGATTTTAACTATTTACTGCAGCTGCGTCGTTAACAGCCTATTCGATTTTTGCCAACTTTATGAAATTGTGAAATTTAATACCAGAACGAACAGCCATTATTCCTCGAAGGCAAAAACTCATAATTTTATTTATTACCAAATATAACTAAAAGCAAAACCCAGATGGTGTTACTTTCATTACACGTCATATTTCCGTCACGTATGACCTTTCCATAGTTACAAACATTAAATGACACGCAGACAAACTAACTAATGAAGTTTACTATGTGTGGATCATCTAATAACAAGATATGTGATACATGGGTCGACTGCTTAACTAATTCAGAGACTGATAAAGTTGGGTCGTTCAGTGTCTTAGACTAGTGCATTTTTACTTGACTACGGCGAAGCCAAAAGTGTTATGTTATTGGCCAGTATTGATAGGCTATGTCACGTCTCAAGAAATTCAATATGATCATAGATTGAACAGTAAAAATTTAGAATTAGAAAAGTCAAAAAGAACATCTAAAAAGAAAATTTTTCGTACTCACAAGTTTTTGCAATAATCTAAATTTGCTCATATCTTTTTATCCTGTTGACTCAGGATCTTGATTTTTACCTAATGGGGACTATTATTTATAGACCTCAATATCTGGTTTTAATTTCAATTTGCTAGGTCCACCCGTTCCTGAGAAAATAGTTCGTGACACATGGACAAGAGAGTGATATCTTATAAGGGTTCCTTTTTACCTTTTGAGGTACGGAACCATAGGAAAACAGTTGACGATTAAAAAGAAATGTCTGGCGGGGCGTCTTAATGCGGCTTCAGCCTGCCTAGCATGAATTTTTATTATAAATTGCGATAAAAATTCAACATGGCGGCTTTATCTATCATATTTTGAGAGTTGATGTAGTGATATCGCTTTTTCGTATCGTGTTTTGGTCTTCATGCTAAGCATACAGGTGTCCGAAGGGCTGGCGGCTTCTTCACTCAAAGGGTGAGTCTAGCTGGCTATCCAGAGAGGGAATGCCGCCAGTATCTTGGGGACGATGCCGCGTGGAGACGCTCTGGTGTTTTTATTTTTTTATTTGTGTACTTAATTTAATTTTTATTTGTGTGTTTTTTTAATATTAATATTTTGAGTGAAAATGAAATGAAATTATAGTAAGTAGGTATAAAACTTCAAATAACGATCTCTCTCTTACACAGACATGAAACACAATAATCCCCTATTTTTGCGTCGGAAATTAAAATCTGATAGAGACATTTAAAAGATTACACCTAACCTTTCGAAATGTCTAAATAAAAGTACACCTTAAAAACCTCAGCAACAATGAGCAAATGCTTTGGCGTTATCGTTTGGATAATGTCACGCAAATCGGTTTCCGATACACAGCGATATTTGTCGATAGCTTTGCAGCCTGATCGCCTACGATTACTATACAGACTGGTCTAAAGTATAGGAAATAGCCTACCTCAATATTTAGGAAGTCTATGTCGGTCGATTGACGTTTGATCAAAGTATTGGATTCTTTTATATTCACACGTCCACACATTCGAACTTGAGGTCCGGTTCGAAAGATATTGAATAATAATTATATATATTTTAACGGATATATTCGCGTATTTTATTTTTGTTTTAAACCTGACGTTTTGGGATTATAAGTTCAAATCGCGAAAACCTTAGAAAATACGATATTGAATAAGTTAAAATTTTGATACACATTTGGCACAATGGTCACCATGCCAGACTGCCAAACACAGGGTTGCGGATTCGATTTCCGCCTCAGACAAGTATTTATGCTTAGATATTTTTCTGTGGTCTGGTTGTTTCTATGAATTATAAGTATATTATGTATTTACAAAAGAAAAATATATAAGTAGTATATTCGTTGTATAGCACCAATAACACAAGTCTATTTCCTTGGCTTGGGGTTAGATGGCGATGTGTGGCATGTCCTGCAATATTTAATTTTTATTTAATTTAATATATAAATATATAACGAACATTAATTCGGTATCTTCTCAATCGGAAGTATTAGTAAGTATAAAGGAACAGCTATTTTAAGCAAATCTGAGTGTAGGTTACGTAAATATAAAGGCACTTATCATCAGAACATATTTTAATCATATAAATTACATACCCATCGGCATTATTTTACCACAACGCTTAATCCACTCACTAAAAGGTATTAAACTAATTAACTCAAATAAATGGTACGACCATAAAAAGGTTCGGGCATCATGAAGCTACTGCGACATAATGAACCACGTTCCGTCATTTTATTCCTATTTATAGACACAAAACAGTAGTCAAGATGGCGGCGCCCTGACGTATACATCAAATGAAGCACTGTATTGTTGACTTCCTTCAGTCGTTTTCGTTTTGTCACTGACATAAGTAACTGAAGCTTTTTAAATGTATTAAAATTACCAAATTTACTTATTAAACGAGTTAAACACACACTCTTACAAATGCGTTTGCGTATTGAAAAAATCTAAAACTTGTGTCGAAAAATATTGAGTTGGTGAGCATGTTTTTCACACTGTATACAATTAATTAACGACCTCTGACGACCTCTGTGGCGCGTCGGGCGAACACCCGACTGCGACGCAGAAGGTTGCGGGTTCGATTCCCGCCGGGAACAAGTATTTATGCTGACCATAAATTCTTGTTTCTGGTTCTGGGTGTTTCCTATATGTATAATATGTATATATTTACAAAAAAAATAAAAAAAATAAGTATATAAGTAGTTTATCCGTTATCTGGCACCCATAACACAAGCATTAATTAGCATTTATGACGACCTCTATGGCGCGTCGGGCGAACACCCGACTGCGACGCAGAAGGTTGCGGGTTCGATTCCCGCCGGGAACAAGTATTTATGCTGACCATAAATTCTTGTTTCTGGTTCTGGGTGTTTCCTATATGTATAATATGTATATATTTACAAAAAAAAAAAAAAAAAAAGTATATAAGTAGTTTATCCGTTATCTGGCACCCATAACACAAGCATTAAGTTGCTTAGCTTGGGGCTGGATGGCGATGTGTAATATGTCCTGAAATATTTATTATTATATATTATTTATTTATTTATTAAGTTGCTTAGCTTGGGGCTGGATGGCGATGTGTAATATGTCCTGAAATATTTATTTATTTTTTATTTATTTATTTATTTAATTAAGGACTATTTTTAGTAAATTATTTCCGCCTTAATTACCGATGTTCTGATATTTATTCGATAGTCGTTAGGTACATTATTTTTAGATATCCGTATTCGCTTGATCATATTTGTCATTCTATTAAGGGTTATCAGGACCTTTCCTGTGTAATAATATCCTGCTCCATTGAGGCTGGCATAGAAAAGTAACTGAGATTCTGTGTTGCCACGTGTTTACCGTCCTTGATTTCTAACTTACCAAGTCTTTATGGGTCAGCGAGGCCAACTAAGAACAGAAAAACAAACCACTGTAAATGTGTATCTACCAAACCGTTGCGATGTATTTACAGTCTTTGGGTCCTATTTCCCTAGACGTAATAAATGCGTCAACGAGGCTTATAAAAAAAAGTGCGTTTACACGTGTTCATAATCCCTGATTTCTATGTAACCTTCACGAAATGGGTCAGCGAGGCGAACTAAAGAAATAAACCAAACCACTGTATGCGTTTACACGTGTTTACAGTCCTTGATTTCGAGGCTTATAAAAAAAAGTGCGTTTACACGTGTTCATAATCCTTGATTTTTAATTAACCTAGACGTAATGCGTCAGCGAGGCTAATAAAAAAAGAAACCAACCCCTGTATGCGCTTACACGTGCTTAATCTTTGATTTCTATATAACCTAGACTTAATGTGTCAGCGAGGCCAACTAAGAAATGAAAAACAAACCTTTGTATGTGTTTCCACGTGTTCTTAATCCTTGATTTCTATCTAACCTAGACGTAATGTGTCAGCGAGCCCAAATAAGAAAAGAAAAACAAACCACTGTATGCGTTAAAACGTGTTCATAAACTTTGATTTATAACTAACCTAGACGTAATAGGTCAGCGAGGCTTCCAAAGAAAAGAAAAACAAACCACTGTATGCGCTTACACGTGTACATAACCCTTGATTTCTATCTAACCTTGACGTTATGGGTCATCGAAGCCAACTAAGAGAAGAAACCAAACCACTGTAGCGTTTACACGTGTTTCCTGTCCTTGATTTCTATCAAACCTAGACGTATTGCGTCAGCGAGGCCAACTAAGGAAAGAAACAAAACCACAGTATGCGTTTACACGTGTTTACAGTCCTTAATTTCTATCTAACCTAGACGTTATGGGTCAGCGAGGCCAACTAAGAAAAGAAACAAAACCACAGTATGCGTTTACACGTGTTAACAGTCCTTGATTTCTATCTAACCTAGACGTTATGGGTCGGCGAGGCCAACTAAGAAAAGAAAAAAAAACCACAGTATGCGTTTACACGTGTTCACAGTCCTTGATTTCTATCTAACCTAGACGTATGGCATATGGTAGACGTTATGGGTCAGCGAGGCCAACTAAGAAAAGAAACAAAACCACAGTATGCGTTTACACGTGTTTACAGTCCTTGATTTCTATCTAACCTAGACGTATGGCATATGGTAGACGTTATGGGTCAGCGAGGCCAACTAAGAAAGAAACCAAACCACTGTATGCGTTTACACGTGTTTACAGTCCTTGATTTCAATCCAACCTAGACGTATTTCGTCAGCAAGGCTTACTATGAAAAGAAAAACAAACCTTTGTATGTGTTTCCACGTTTTCATAACCCTTGATTTCTATCTAACCTAGACGTTATGGGTCATCGAAGCCAACTAAGAAAAGAAAAATAAACCTTTGTTAGTTTTCCACGTGTACATAATTCTTGATTTTTATCTTAGTTAGACGTAATGCGTTAGTGAAGCTTACAAAGAAAATTAAATTAAAAATACCTCTGTCTTTGTTAACATTGTGTTTACAGTCTTTGATTTCTATCACACGTAGACTATGGAGTATGGCTATTGAATAGAGCAATTATTTGAATTGCTGATTAAGGTATGTCGCTAGGTTGCTACGGATTCGGTTGAACCTTAATCTTTGATACCATACAGTCGACTAATGTCACATTCTACAAATCTCACATGAGTTCTTCTTCTTCTCGTATAGTGGTGTGGCTCACCTGTTGTTAAAGTTTTTAGATCGCGTTAAGGCCTCTAACTTGACCTAACGACAGCTACTAGAGGTAGCAACCGGGACCAACGGCTTAACATGCCTACCGAAGCACGGAGGGGTTCACGAAAACATATTTTTGCCACACTACTAATTGGCCACCCATCAAAGTAATCACCGCGCCAGACGTCTTAGCTGTGAGCCTCCTCAACATGAGTTTAAAACGCCACATTCTATGAATGTCATATTATAGAAATGCCAGATTCTAGAAATGTCAGGTTCTAATAACTCCACATTATTGTCACATTTTTGTTGTAATTGCAATATAATTCACTAACGACCCGCCCCGGCTTCGCACGGCTGTAATATGCATGTATTATATCTAAAAACCTTCCTCGTTAGTCACTCTATCTATTACAAAAGCCGCATCAAAATCCGTTGCGTAGTTTTTAAGATCTAAGCATACAAAGGGACATAGGGATATAGGGACGGCGAAAAGTGACTTTATTTTATACTATTAGTAGTGATAGTGATTAAAACTTACATATTTAAGAGAACCAATGTTGTAATTGCAATATAATATAATATGATATAATATTTCGCTAATTTCAAAGGTTTTCATCACTGGACATCTATCCTAAACAAAACTTCATCATAACGTATAACGTCATAAACACAATATCACTCGAAAAGACCTTTCAAGAAGTATATAAAAAGGCAAAATAAGTTCCTACCGTCTCGGGTGTTATCTACTCTCGAGTTGACAGCGTTTTGATTTGTGGCAGCCTTCGGCCTGCCGAGGGACCCTCAAAAGATTAACGCACCAACTTTCCTATTGGATTATTTGCTATGTTCGTGATGATTTTATTAAACGGTATTTGAGCAAAAGTTTTGAAAGTTTTGGAGCAAAAAGGTGGATGTTTGAATATAGGCTTGATTTTTGAGATTTAGAAGGTTCAAACCTGGCTGGAACATCGTCGCAAGGTGGCGAGCTTATCGGCCTTTTATCGGATACATTTCGATTTCCTTTTATCGGGAGTGTGCAACAGAACTCCACGACCTAATCTTGTCATCTCCATTCTTTCGTCTTACAACCAGGCAGACTGGTGTGCGGCACCGATTCATGGTGGACATACCACATGTTCGCACTAAGCGCTTTGCTTCGTCATTCCTTATTCGTACTGCAAGGGAATGGAATCGGTTGCCTGCGTCTGTCTTTCCTGACGTGTACAATTTGGGGGTCTTCAAGTCGCGAGTGAATAGGTATCTTCTAGGAAGGCGTGTTACATCTTAGGCCGCATCGTCACCTACCATCAGGCAGGTGTGATAGTGGTCAAACGCTGACCTATCATATATATATAAAAATGCCTATGCTATCGATAGCCTCGACGATGCGTTGAGATAGAAAACCTGGTGGGGTTTTAAGTGGTAAATTCCACATACTCCGCTGTTCCCCCCGGGACAGCGGAGTATGTGTTTTCCCCACCATAAAAAAGCGCACTCACCCATCGTCTACCAGGGTATTGCAGGAACTTTAACCGACTTCAAAAAGAGGAGGATGTTCTCAATTCGTCTCGTATATTTTTCTTTTTTGTTGCAATATTGTTTGTCGACGACC
Organism: Idaea aversata; assembly: GCA_907269075.1. NCBI lineage: Eukaryota > Metazoa > Arthropoda > Insecta > Lepidoptera > Geometridae > Idaea > Idaea aversata. Next base: position 7,492,351 of record OU026103.1, read on the forward strand.
CAGTTACCACAATGGTCACCATGCCGGACGGCCAAACACAGGGTTGCGGGTTCGATTTCCACCGCAGACATGTATTTATGCTAAGATATTTATCTGTGGTCTGGTGGTTTCTATGTATTATAAGTAGGTATATATTTACAAAAGAAAAGTAAATAAGTAGTATATCCGTTGTCTAGCACCCATAACACAAGTCTAGTTACTTAGCTTTGGGCTAGATGGCGATGTGTGAAATGTCCTGCAATATTTATTTATTTATTTACGTTTCGTAAGCCCTAGACACTAACGTAAGTTTACCAGTCATCTGCCTTCCATCTGTTAACCACTAAGTAAATAAAAACAATAATTAATATCTATTGTTAAAGAAAATAGCAGAAAACGTTGAAGATTCGTTATCCTTCAGACAGATGGACATTGTTTTCTGACAGATGTAATTATGGCGATGCGGGGTGGGCAGGGTTTTTGCGACGTGTTCCTTCAGGAATCAAGATGGATGAGGTGTTGGTTGATGAAAATTGTTTATTTTAGATAGAGATATAAAACAAAACATATTTTTTTTTTACAAAAACATACATAAAACCGAATTGAGAACCTCCTCTTTTTTTTAAGTCGGTTAAAAATAAACGGCTACTTTCAGAATGGCTTCCTCCTGTTTTTATCCTACGACGCAAAAAGAGGGTTGCTATAAATTTGACGTGTCTGTGTGTGTGTGTCTGTCTGTGGCATTGTAGCTCTCGAACGGATGAACCGATTTTGATTTTGTCTTTTTGGTTTGAAAGGTGTATTAGTTGGAAGTATTCTTAGCTATGTTTGATCAAAATTGGTTTAGTCGTTCAAAAGTTATATGCAATTTTCAGTCGGGGTTTGTTTAATGCTCCGTATCAAAAGGTCTATCAAGGAAAATGACGTCAAAATTAATTTGTTGGACAAACATTTTTTTAATTTTGTTTTCTTGAGTGATATTAAAGTGTTAAAAAACATTAACCCTGTCTAAATGTCACTCAAAACACAAAATGAAAATACATTGTTAACTTAATTTAAACAAGGCGAAAAAGGTCAACATTCTATGTAAAAAACATTTGATACCTACCTACATTAGCTATTTTTTACAATTGCGCAATTTGACAGACGATGACCTCATAAAAAATCATTATTTCCATCACAAAAATAACCAGGCTTAACAATAGAATTGTAGCAAACAATTATTTACCTTATACCTTTACTTTAAGGCACGTTTTCAGAGTTGTAAGGTTGTAGAGGAAAATTGTGTTCGAAAAAAAATTGTATGTGTCTGTTCAAGGTCGTTTTGATGTTTTAAAAATGTCATTGCTCCAAGAAACGTAATTAATGTTGGCTCGAGGTCGTTGACCGAGAGGCTCTAAGAAAAACAAATAGGTATGTAGGTACCTAACTAACTTCCGGACACAAATAGTTTGATCATTAAGAGAATCATGAGTTTTCGATACGCGGCTCGAGTATGTATTTTTGAAAATACATACTCGAGCCGCAATATAGAGATATAGATCGTGCAATAGAGAGAGTTTAAGTTCAGACGTATTTGCCTACATTTTACTTTCAAATAATGTTGCGGGCCGTAACATTTTACCCCCTTTATCCTTCATAAAATGAAATAAATTTAGTCTCATTTAATTCACTGCATCTTATTCTAGGTAATTCAGTGTAGTCTATTAAAAAACAATTGAAACGCTCGATGAAGTTTTTAAGTCAAAAATCTAGATATTCAGATACTAATAACTTTTATCTTAGGCAATATTTCTTTAAAACAAAAACGGTTAATCCTAGTTTTCCATTAGATCTAAAACATTTTCAAAAAATGATCGAAATCGGACTTCGTTTATGGGGGTCTAAACCCGCGACTTCATTTCAAAAAATCATTCTTTGCTTTTTAGCCCGATCCGTCTATTAGCTATTTCCTTTGATTTGCCATACTATGTTTGTTTCCAAGAATTGATCTTTAACAGCAAGACTATCCATTGGTATAAAAATATAGAGGATGATTATTTTGCATGATGCAGTTTTAGTTTTTATCAAAATCGGGCACGCAACTCCTTACAGCATTTTTCGCTATCTGTTATAGTTTAGGATATAGCCAAGAAGGCCCACGTAAAAAATTCACCCTGTATAGCGAAAGTTTTGACTATTTATTTCTGTATGACTATGATAACCATGTAAAACTTCAGTTTCTTTGAACATATGATACTTAAACGCGATTGTTCTGGTTAAAAACTATGGTTAAAAATAGTTTTATTATTAGGTAAGTTTCCGTTCCAAAAGTTGTTTGTCAAACATTGGTTATTGCGCATATATGAGGAGGGTGAGTACGGGAAAGGTGTGTCGACAGGTCAACAGACGTCAGTCGGAGTTATAAGTCAACTATTCGACACTGCGAGAGTACCCAAATCTACTCAGGTAAATTTTGGTAGCAAAAAAACAGCCATTTCCGCTGGAAAATATTTGTTGGCAACATTTTATTTGGAATTCTTCTCAGTGATCAATCTTTATTTACTTTAGTTTCTGCAGGAAAGAATGAGAAAGAAAATGATGTTTTTGTTTGGTATCAAAATTTTGTCAAAATAACAAAGGGTGAATTATTAATTGTTGATAAAGTTTGACCGGTGAATTTAACAGTTTTAGTTCATTTTTCAACACTTTTTTATACACTTTTTTAGACAGTTATTTAATACATTTAACGTAAACCTAGTTGATAACATAGCGCACAGCTACATTCTTTTTCATTAAATAAATAAAAAACTTACCCTCCTTTTATGGAGGCCGAGTAAAACACTACATACCTTTTAACTTGGCACACAGGGACGTGCCAAATTTGTGATCTAAGACAACATTATTGACCTAAAAGACTAGAGTTTTACTCGGTGTATCTATACGCCGGTCACTGGGACTTTGGAGAGTGCACTCAAATCTCCCAAGGGAGTAAAGTTCTAGTTTATTCACTTTGCCGGAGTCCTTTTCTAGACTTCTTGATACCCATTTGTTGACTTAAGAAATAGGGTAAGAGGCAAAGACTTTATTTTAGAGAGTAGAGCACTACTTACTTTATGCACTTGAGAAATGGTTGGTCAAATATTCTAAGTATGATGTTTATTTTGAAATCAAGGCATTACATTTTTTTGAAGTGAAAACTTCTTTAGCGGCGTTGAGCACTTTTTCTGTAATGGGTATAAAATCTTAAACTCGCGTCAGGATACGTGACCTGATCGAAAAAGCGTAAGACGGATGGAGAGTAGACAGCTATCCCCTCTCTACGGCGCGGCGAAAATGTATGCCTGGGCCTACTGTTTTTAATTTGGCTGTGAGTGTACTAAGACGTACATATGGTATTTTTTAACGGACGACTATTGACGGACGACAAATGTCGGACGACTATTGACGGACGACAAATGTCGGACGACAAATGTCGGACGACTATTTGTTGGACGACAAATGTCGGACGACTATTTTTTTTTTTTCATCTAAAACTCTTTTTGCGTATGTTCTCGCGACATATGAGATTTTACACAGATATACAGTTTTCACTTCTGCCTGCACTCCCGGAGTGCGCTGTTTTTTGTATGTTTTGCAATTGAGCGATGATCTAAAAGGCTGTTACCGGCGTTCATTTTACCTGTGATTTTAAGATTATTGCTTTGCGCTACTATGCGCGGATTAAAAATATTTGGCTACATTTTGTGTCGAAAATGTTTAAAGATGTGGTCTTTCGGTCAACTCCTGTTTATATAAACAGATATAAGATAAGGTGATTTTAGAGCCTGATAATAACAAAAAAAATCACATTATCGCACTTGAATTTGGTCATCCTTTGTGCACAAGTTCCTGTAATTGTCAAAAAGCCACGTAAATAATTGGTAATAACAATCAAAAAAATTTGTTGTGATCTCGCCAAAAACTAAAAGATAAGTCTCACCAACTGTCGCTTATCTTTCTCAGATTAAGAGGATCATGAGTTTTCGATACGCGGCGCGAGTAGGTATTTTAAAAAATGACCCGTATCGTGCGATAGAGAGAGTTTAAGTTCGGACGTAATTGCCTTCATTTTGCTTTCAAATTATGTTGCGGGCCGTAACGATTTTACCTCCTTTATCCTTGACAAAATGAAATAAATTTGGTCTCATTTAATTCACTGCATCTTATTCTAGGTTTATACGTTTTTCTTTTTTGGTAATTCAGTTTAGTCTATTAAAAAACAATTGAAACGCTTGATGAAGTTTTTAAGTCAAAATTGCATATGCTGCATATGGGTGCATATGCTGGAGTCGCATCGGAACGTCAACTTCAAGGCGTTTGTAGTGCGAGTCCCTAACTGCTATCTGCCTCGCGTTATGGATGAAAGCTTCTGGCCGAAGGACGTGGTGTTCCGTCGCTTACGCGGACAAATTCCACAAGAAAAAACTAAGACGAAAGTGTAGTGTCATGGAAGTGCTACTAACATAGTTCTAAGCTACCTATTAACACACTCAATTATTATTAAAATATGTATGTTAGTCTATAAGGTATTTATCTATGGGCCTTGTAGCCTGAAATAAATGATTTATTATTATTATATTATTAAAATTATAGATATTCAGATACTAATAACTTTTATCTTAGGCAATATTTCTTTAAAATAAAAACAATTAAACCTAGTTTTCCATAAGATCTAGAACATTTTTAAAAATTATCAAAATCGGACTTCGTTTATGGGGGGAAAACGTTGACGCTTTTTGTATGAAAATTGACAGCCACACACTGGCCTTAAAGTGTTAGCACGTCTTAAGTGCCGTCAAGTTTAGACGTCATACCTCACCCTTCCGGTCACCATGACAGATCCAATTTAATTTAGACATTTCCAGCAAACCACAAAAACAATTAAATTGACAAAAAGCCACATTAATAATTCGTATTAATAATAAACAAATATTGTTTTCCCACTAAATACTTAAAGATAAGTCTCACCAACTGTGACTTATCTTTCCTATAGATTAAAGTGTAAGCACGTCTCAAATGCCGTCAAAGTTTGTCCCACCCTTCCGGTCACCATGATAAATCCAATCCGATTTAAACATCACTACATAGTATAAAACAAAGTCGCTTTTTCTGTCCCTATTTTCCTTTGTATGCTTAAATCTTTAAAACTACGCAACGGATTTTGATGCGGTTTTTTTTAATAGATAGAGTGATTCAAGAGGAAGGTTTATATGTATAATATATGCATAATATAGCCGTGCGAAGCCGGAGCGGGTCGCTAGTTAATAATAAACAAATTGTTTTCCCACTAAAAACTTAAAGATGAGTCTCACAAACTATGACTTATCTTTCCTAGATTAAAGTGTAAGCACGTCTCAAGTGCCGTCAAAGTTTGTCCCACCCTTCCGGTCACCATGACAAATCCAATCCGATTTAGACATTTCCAACAAACCACAAAAACAACAGAACTAAATTATTAAAAATCATTTCACGTGTTTAAAATTGCAAAAAGTGACGTAACGACGTCATTGGGTTGATATTGAATTGTGGTACGACGACCTCGCGGCACGAGGTTGTGGAGTAGGTACCTATTTGTCTGTACCTACTTGTCTACTGAGTACGTTCTTTGTTTCCGTGTCATGTCGGTTCATTTTCGTCATAATGCACAATCATTGTATTAGGTTTTAGTCATGGTAAAATGTTTTTCAAAGCAATAGGTACAACTGGTAGAATGAATTGACTGTCTTAATTTTACCTGTCTTTTATTAATTTGATTCACATTTTATTTTTAAACTAGCGACCCGCTCCGGCTTCGCACGGCTATATTATGCATGTATTATACATATAAACCTTCATCTTGAATAACTCTATCTATTAAAAAAAACCGCATCAAAATCCGTTGCGTAGTTTTAAATATCTAAGCATACAAAATAGGGACATAGGGACGGCGAAAAGTGACTTTATTTTAAACTATGTAGTGACTAGCTAAGCTAATGTTTTCTAGGATTTCAGCTATCTACATACTAATATACCTACTAAGTTTTATCGTATTCGGCCATTCTCTACTTTGTTTTATATATATATAGTTTAGCTGCATCCGTGCTGTGGTAAAATCGATAAATAATAGGTGCAGAGCGCATTTTCGTAGCGCGTGTTCTCCAGAACGCAGGCGGTCATAGTTTTCGTTGATTACTCAAAGTCTACTATTGATGTAAACTATACAACGACCTCACCGGAAAATAGAGATACTTTTGTAATTTAAAATGAGATTGACTTAATTAATCAATATGATATGAAAATTCATTCTGACCGCCTTTTGTTTCTGATAGTATCAAACTAAACTTTCTCCTGCGCACAGCTAAGGAGTGAAACTCTCTACCCGCGTAGCTGTTTCCCCAAAACTACCTAGAACCTTGAAGTCTTCAAGTCTGGAGTTAATAGGTACCTTCTAGGCGAGCATGCTACATCTTCGACCTCATCTTCATTTCCCATTGGGTAAATTGAGGTAAATTTTATTTTATGTAAAAAAAAAGTTTTGTTGTCATCTTCACTACATAGTCACTATCACTTCACTACATATTATAAAATAAAGTCACTTTTCGCCGTCCCTATTTTCCTTTGTACGCTTAGATCTTTAAAACTACGCAACGGATTTTGATGCGATTTTTTTAATAGATAGAGTGATTCAAGAGGAAGGTTTATATGTATAAAACATGCATAATATAGCCGTGCGAAGCCGGAGCGGGTCGCTAGTATAAAATAAAGTCGCTTTTTCTATCCCTATTTCCCTTTGTATGCTTAAATCTCAGACTAAAAGAACTGTAGTCTACTGTATCTTTAAAACTACAGAACGGATTTTGATGCGGTTTTTTTTAATAGATAGAGTGATTCAAGATGAAGGTTTATAATATGTATAATACATGCATAATATAGCCGTGCAAAGCCGGTGCGGGTGCTAGTTAATCTCTACATATAATAAATTCGAAGTTTTGGAAGTAAGCGTTCTACGTCCATAATGATCTTAGCACTATAGAATTCGCTAACCTTATATAGCTCCGGTAGAAAAAAATCTTGCATGCGCGATTCAGGTTTTCTTAAATTTAGAAAATCACAAATTAGTTAATTATTCTTTTTGTTCTGCTTAAAAATTTTGTACACTTATGTATTTTAAGAATACATAGCAATATACACATTTTTTAACTAAAAATAAAGTAATTAATTTAATAAGATATTTTTTTTAATTTCAAGTAACTAGCGCCATCTCTTCGTTTTCGCGAAACTACCATTCATCTCAGAAAATGTTGATTTTATTTGTTTACCTTTGTTTGTGCAGTCTAATTTCGGGAACTAGGAAACAGATTTTAACATAATCTTCACGAATGTGTTCAGAAAATATCAGAAGAGGTTTAGGTATTTCAAGTAGATTTATGTTAATAATTAAAATTTGATATTTCTTGGCGTAAAAAATAAACCATAATATTTTTGCATGAAAACGTACAGAACGTAGGGATAATGTCAAAATTGTCAGTTTGACATACGGAAAGAAGCATCTAGCGCCATCTCTTTTTTATTTATAATTTTACTATGGCTTCGCATTATTACTATCGTGCATATAGCCAGTGTCGCGGTCAAAGAAAATTAAATCCAATGCAGGAGCGTTTTTTGAATTTGGAACATTACAACGCTCCAGCAATTTTGTATGAACATGTGTATGAAGCGGCGTGCTGGGGTTATTAAAAACTTAAATACTCTTTGATTGGATCTCTTTTATCAAAGTACTAGCGACCCGCCCCGGCTTTGCACGGCTATATTATGCATGTATTATCTTCTTATCTATATCTATCTATATCTATACATATAAAATCCTTTGTCCTGACTGACTGACTGACTGACTGACTGACTGACGGATCAACGCACAGCCTAAACCGCTGATCGTAGAGACTTGAAACTTGGAGGGTGTGTTCTTTGTATGACGTAGGTATCCGATAAGAAAGGATTTTCCGAAATTCTACCCCTAAAGGGGTGAAAAAGGGGAGCAAAGTTTGTATGGGACAACGTGATTCCTTGGTCTAATCTACTTCAAATTTTGCATAAACTTTTTGACAGAATTGATGGAACACGTGTTTCATATTTTATTGAAATTCATCCCCTAACGGGGTTAAAAAGGGGTAGAAAGTTATTTTGGGGTGATTTCCTCCGAAGTTGATATCAATACTCCTTTTAAATCACCTACATTTGACACCCATTTCGATTTTATTCAAAAAAGGTTGCACTTTTAGGAGACGGCCTCATGGGGACGTAGAATTCAAAATTTGAAATGGTAGAACATTGTCTCTACATAGTATGAAATATACGAATCATTCTATATTCAAAAGTAGCTGCACCTCGCGGTTTCACCAGCATGTCCCGATCCCGTGGAAATATGGAATAAAATGGGATATGCGTGGGATAAAAAGTATGCTACACTATTATGTATTCTGTGACGTTCGTGTTTAGTGGGACGCGTTCGTGTCGTCACGGGCGGCCGGGGTTTCTCGAGCGGCTGCAGTTTTTCGTTGATTACTCAGGTTCTACTTATTGGATTCAGATGTAAAGTATAACACGACCTTCCTATCCTAGCTATCTTAAAGTGAAAACCAGATTTCAATTGGTTTAGGCGTTTTTTATTGTATAAGTAACAAACAGACAGACAGATAGACTTGAACTTTAAAAACTACATGTTTTTGTTTCAATATTTTCAAAGTCCCTCAGAACCATTTTTTTTATTTGCTTCCAAGTAAATACAGAATTTTCGTCCTTTCTGCCTTTATAATGAGTATCAAAGAAAACATGTGAAATATAAATATAAAAGAATATAAACTAACCTACCGACTTCGGTAATTTTAAAACCCAAAGAAATTTATTAGAGTTAAAACCAATAAAAAATCCTATTAGAACCATTTTGGACTTATACGCGGACGAAGTCGCGGGCAAAAGCTAGTAATATAATAAAAATGAATCGATGAATGTGTTGCTAATCGCAAATCTCGAGAACATCTGAACAGATTTAGCAAATTTTTTTTTTTGTGTTTTTTATTTTCAGGAAAAGGTTCTTATGAAAGAAAAATTAAGAAAGTTACGCAGAAAATTACTGCGCAGCTAGTAATATTATAAAGAAAACATACACGTTAAGCGAACGCTTGGCCGAGCTACATGGCAGGCGGAGTGGAGGGTGTTAGGTTTTATTTTCGTTACGGAATTTCTTGATTCGGTCACCGCGCTCAAAGCCCGCAATAAAAGCTATGCAATAGCTTAAAATATTTGCTTGATTGTTTGTTTGAATTGAATAGGCTCTGAAACCAGGTACTGGGCCGAGTAGTTAGTTTTTTTTTGACACCTTGGACGCGTCCCACGTGGGCCGTATGTATGTATGACGAGTTTAAGGTTTACTCAAGCCTATGGTGTGTACCGGGGTGGTCCATTATAGACAAGTTCATACGTTTAAAGGTAATTTCTATCGAATACTACCACAACTTGTGGTTACGGGTACTGCTCATAATATGATGCAACAAATAAAAGCCGCTATAGGTAATCAAGTTGTTATAAAAATATAGTTAAAATTATACAGTAGTGAACATAATAATTCGTTTAGAAGCAGCGATGCGAAATTCCACTAGCATATGGTTTTATATCGTGTTACAGAGGTCTATACCTACCGTGCGAATGTTTGTGTTCAGTTTTTTAAGAGGTCTTTCTCCATACAAAAGTATTATCCTATTTCCTTCTTGAATAATGACTCTTCTTCTTTTTCTTCTCGTATAGTGTTTCTACGAATTTAGGCTATGCTTTGATCCGTCAGTCAGTCAATTAGTCAGGACAAAGCATTTTATTTGTATAGAGTAACTTTTGTCCGCGACTTCGTCTGAGAATTAGCAGATTCAAGGAGTCACGCTGTCCCAGACAAACTTTACCCCCCTAAGGGGTAGAATTTGGGAAAATTCTGTCTTATCGGATGCCTTCGTCATACAAAGAACACACCCTACACGTTGCAGGTCTCTACGATAGATAGATAGATAGATAAACTCTTTATTGTACCACATTAAACCTTACATTCTAACATAAACTCCTGCTATAAAAACAATAATAAACAAACAATATGGCACAATGGGCGGCCTTATCGCTAAAAGCGATCTCTTCCAGGCAACCTTTGGATGGATAAGAATTAAAGAAGGGGATGGGTGGGTTGTATATAACGTGATAGGAATACAAGGAGGAATAAAAAATAAATTATTAAAATACATAGAAAATAAAATATTCTAAATAATAAAATACAAAACATACAATAAAAATACGCACCTACACATACATACATACGATCAGCGGTTTTGGCTGTGCGTTGATCAGTCAGTCAGTCATTCAGGAGAAAGCATTTTAAATTATGTATAGACCAGCTGTTGCTCGCGACTTCGTCTATGTAGGGTTTGAATTTTCCGAAGTCCTTTCTTATCGGATGCCTTCGTCATACAAAGAACACACCCTCCAAGTATCAGGTCTCTACAATCAGCGGTTTAAGCTGATCGTAGAATACTTACTTTAACTACTGCTTAACACAGGGTTGCGGGTTCGATTCCCGCCACAGACAAGTATTTATGCTTAAATATTTGTCTGTGGTCTGGTTGTTTCTATGTATTATAAGTATATATTTACAAAAGAAAATCATTATTGCACAAGTGTGAAAGTTGTATAGAACATAAATTAAAAAAAGAAATAAAACAATGTTAATAATCTAAATAAGTCTCCCTAGGTAGGGTGCCCAAAAGGCTCGCTGCATTGCCTCTTTGGATGGCAATGCCTATCCGTTGGCCAAAGTAGCAGCCACCCCTTTGGCCACCTGAAGCTAATACTAATAATTTTGAAATAAGAAAATTATATAAGTAGTATATCCGTTGTCTAGCACCCATAACACATGTCTAGTTACTTAGCTTGGGGCTAGATGGCGATGTGCGGAATGTCCTGCAATATTTATTATTATTTATTTAACTACCAATGCTAATAAGACCAATTAAATTTCCAAAAACGTATTTAAGAGGAAAGGGTACCAGGGGCTCTTTCCATACAAACTATTACAAACGTAGTCGACTGTTTTCTCCCTGGAATGACACTAAAGCAAATATTTTTGGTGCATAAAACTTATAACTGCCCATATTTTTTGTTTTTATTTTTTAATTTTTTTAATCTTCATTGTTACGATAATTAGAAAATGAAAAAACCATCCATCCATTTATCCAGGGAGGAAACAGTCGACTACGTTTGTATGGAGAGAGCGCTGATACTCTTTTACCTTAACCGATATACGAGAATGTTCCCATTACATTGCATCAGACCTTTAATAAAATTAACTTTTACTTTCAACCACACAAACTGTGGTTGCCATATGTCTACCGTATAATTCTGGGCTACCACACAGACCTTTCCTGTGATTTACTATTATAGACTTACACCCTTTGACTTAAGGTCGTTAATCTTGCGTACGAGGTGGTAGTTCTTTAAGCGTCGGATGTGGTGGATATTTGCGTGTTAACAGCTTTAAAGGAGTTCTTAATAGGTGCCTTTGTAGGCCATTGAACTTTTTTTCTTTAATTTCCTTAGCATTTATTACGATAGGTTTATTTAAAAGGATTATTTCAGTGGTTCATATTATGCCATTTAGGAAGTTATTTTTTAAACTCTAGTAGCTAGTATGATTTAATGCAATGAGCGTTTATTTATTTTGGTAAACATAACCTCAATATAAAAAAGATCGATTTTCCAAAAGTCGTAGAACGAAAATTGTTTGCTTAGGTGTCCAGAAGTGTCCCTTAAGACCAGTGTGAGGCTGTAAATTTCCATACAAAAAGCGGTAACGTTTTCCCATAAACAAAGTCCGATTTTGATAATTTTTGAAAATGTTCTAGATCTAATGAAAAACTAGGTTTAACCGTTTTTATTTTAAAGAAATATTGCCTAAAATAAAAGTTATTAGTATCTGAATATCTATATTTTTAACTTAAAAGCTTCATCGAGCGTTTCAATTGTTTTTTAATAGACTTAACTGAATTACCAAAAAAGAAAAACGTAAAAATCTAGAATAAGATGCAGTGAATTAAATGAGACCAAATTTATTTCATTTTGTGAAGGATAATAAAGGGGGTAAAAACGTTACGTTACGTTAAAAACATTATTTGAAAGCAAAATGAAGGCAATTACGTCCGAACTTAAACTCATTCTATCGCACGATACGGGTCATTTTTTAAAATACCTACTGGCGCCGCGTATCGAAAACTCATGATTCTCTTAACCGCTTGCTAATAAGTCGGTATTTGGATGCAAAATAACGAGTGTATGGGACTTAGAATCGTAAAACTAAAATAGTGGGCCATTTCACACCAAAGAGACATTTTTAATGACGTTCATCTACACGTAAAAAAACAGAATTACTTACAAATAAAATCAAACTTAAAATAACAAATTATTCATCAATTAATTACCCTGTATATGACTATAGCAGACTTTAGACTTTCTTTATGGCAATGGAATCCAAGCTGTCCAATGGATCTTGCTTAGAATTAATTTATGTGCACTAATTGCTTTTACGGTGAAGGAAAACATCATGATGAAATTCGCGCGCGTTTTAGTCAAACACAGTCAAGTAAGCTGAGAGGACAGTATAGGTGTTAGGGAAGCCTACTCCATCCTCAAACAAAAAAATGGCTTTGAAAGGTCGGTTTACGGACGATATTTTACGTGATAACGTCATAAGAAAACATTGATGGTGTCAATAACATGACGCACGACGGGAACGTGAGCGATGACGTCACACTTCTTAGTGAGTACCGGTGTTCATCGATTTATAAGACGTTCTCACGTGAAAAGGATCCATCTAAAGAGGTCGAGGAAAACAGATTCAAATACAAGAAGGGAATAGTAATCGTTGATTATCGCCCGATTGAAAGTTTTCGAACTGTATACTCAACAAACAAAAGAGTCATTATTTCACAATAATAATATCAATCTCTAATAAACTCATCAAAACCCTCGATTTTCCTAAAACAGCAACAATGCCTGACCCTAATTTCATAACGAAATACATGATGTAGAAAATTTTAATTAACTCCCGGATTGTTCAAAAATTAAAAGTAACTTACGATTCAGCTACTAAATGGAGTTGGTACCTGAAAAACAGAAAGCATTGTTAAGTTAATTAGATTTTGGTAAGCGCTTTAATTAAAAACTATTTGTAATTTAAGGTCGCTGCTTAGGTACGTGGCGGGATTTTTCCCGTGCCGGACGGAACGTGATATTTTTATATGAAACGCTGTCAAGAAATTGTCACGTTCCGTCCGGCACGGGAAATAAATATCACGTTACGTATGTTTAAAGTCCACGAACACTTTATGAACAATGCACGTCACGGCCCCGTCCCGTCCGAGGTTTTATCCCGTTACGTATGCAGCGACCTTTAAGGCCAGTGTGAGGCTGTAAATTTCCATACAAAAAGCGGTAACGTTTTCTCCCCCATAAACGAAGTCCGATTTTGATAATTTTTGAAAATGTTCTAGATCTAATGGAAAACTAGGTTTAACCGTTTTTTTTTCAAAGAAATATTGCCTAAGATAAAAGTTATTAGTATCTGAATATCTATATTTTTTACTCAAAAACTTCATCGAGCGTTTCAATTGTTTTTTTAATAGACTAAAATGAATTACCAAAAAAAACACGTAGGTTTATACGTGTTAAGATAAGATAAGATGCAGTGAATTAAATGAGACCAAATTTATTTCATATTGTGAAGGATAAAGGGGGTAAAAACGTTACGGGCCGCAATATTATTTGAAAGCAAAATGAAGGCAATTACGTCCGAACTTAAACTCTTTCTAGCGCACGATAAGGGTAATTTTTGAAAATACCTACTTGCGCTGCGTATCGAAAACTCATGATTCTCATAATTGACAATTACTGTGGCGCGGTAGACGAAGCTTGGGACGCAGACAGTTACGGGTTCCGTTCTCACCGTCGAATAAGTATTTGTGTGTACATATATTTACTTTTAAACTTTTTAAACTCACACGATTTGTATTCATAGTAATTATTTTCCCGGGTCTTAATCGCGTATTTTTTGTTTTTTATTTCTCTTACCTCGACGTCATGGTCGCGAGGAGACCAGTCTCCTCGCGACCATGACTATTGTAACATAGTCGAAACGTCGAGGTAAGAGAAATAAAAAACAAAAAATACGCGATTAAGACCCGGGAAAATAATTACTATGTATATTTACTTTTGTTAACAAATATTTATTGTGGCTGGGTGTACTGAAAGTAGGTATAATAAATACGTATTTACAAAAAAAATGTATTCTATTCGTCACTCGTCACCATAACACAAGCCCAGATGAGTGATATTATTATTAAATACTCTGTTTCCTAAGTTACCATGACGCGTCACGGTCATATTACCATGACGCATGACGTCACACAATATTAACATTACACTTTTTTGTAAATGCAGGTGCGTTCATCAATACATTAATACATATAATAAAACAATTGTATTAAGCCGATAGGTTTTAATACTTGCAAGTTGCAACAACGATCAACAGACGCGTGTAAATGAATCGTGATCGTTCCACCACTGTGTGATTTAACCTGTACTTTGTTCAAGCATTTTCATATTGTGAACACGTAACTGAGCTTTACATGTTTAACTGTTACTAGTTCAATAAATAAGAGATCTTAATAAAACTAAAAAACAAAAATTTAAAATGTTGATTACTGTTTTTTTTGACGTGATAACGTTTAAATTGAAATATAAATTGGTGAACACCTGCAATCTCAAAAAAAGTGTGACGTCACGCGTCGTTACTGGAACGCCTCATGTTATTGACAAGGTAACTATAGCAACGTTTTATCGTTGCCATGGTTACCATCAATGTTTTCTTATGACGTTATCACGTAAAATTATCGTCCGTAAACCGACTTTACAGACAACCATTTTTTTGTAATGAATGTCACCTCAATCTTCGTGTGAGCAATATGTCTCAAAACATAAGGTTATTACAAAAAAAAAATAGACAAACAGACAGACGTACAAGAAATTTATCTTTGGGTTCTTTTTTACCTTTATCCCTAAAAAACGCGATTGATTCGATAGAATAGTTTCATTGTAAGCTGAAAATCTCAGAAAATAAGCTGTTTGACTCATCACGGTGTCACAAACCTTAAAAGTTAGTCGTATAAGTAAACATTTCCGATGTCGTTTACTGAAATATGATTTGTGTCTTTGGGTACATAAGAAGCATACCTATATCTAAAAAAAATAGATTTCTTTGTCAGTTAAGTCCATGTTGATCTTTGCCAAAAACGTCTTTGGAAAACATCAGTAGAAAAATCTATTGTATTCCGCTTGATTTCTTTTAAGTTATTTATCTGATTATTTTGCAATTTGTCGACCATAAAAGCAGAAAACAGGGAATTGTATTAAGCCGATTGGTTGAAACGAAGTTTAAATTTCAGTGCATGTAAATAGGTAAGACTCAATCAACCATTCATTTAGGGAACGGAAATGGTTCCCCTTTTACGGTATGAACGAATCAGTAATGAACGAATGATTTAAAATACTGAAAATAAGGCTATAATTTTTTTCACAAGCACGGTAACTACTCAATTTCCAACCTATTTGGAAAATAAAAGCCGACCGAATGGTAACTAGGTACCCGGGTAGGCATTTAACGGCCCAGTTGGCACAATGGTCACCATGCCGGACTGCCAAACACAGGGTTGCGGGTTCGATTCCCGCCTCAGACATGTATTTATGCTTAAATATTTGTCTGTGGTCTGGTTGTTTCTATGTATTATAAGAATATATTTACAAAAGAAAAGTATATAAGTAGTACATCCGTTGTCTAGCATCCTTAACAAAAGTCTAGTTACTTAGCTTGGGGCTAGATGGCGATGTGTGGAATGTCCTGCAATATTTATATATTTATTTATTTGCCTATATCAATCTTATATTAATTTATTTACTTTGACCTATTTTATTGTAGTCTGAGCTATTGGAATGATGTCACTTAACACAATGATTGCTAAAATCATAAATAAGTACTTGCAAAAATTTCACGTCAAAATCACGTCAAAACCTACCATATTTTACCACCTACCATGTTTATTATTATTTTATTATTTATTATTCTCCTGTTTGAGTAAATTCACAACCTACCATAAAAGCTAAATCAGTTCTTGTCTATTCAAAGGTTGCATGGAAGAAATCGCTTTTAGCGATAAGGCCGGCTATTTGTGTAACTTCTGGCTATTCCTTTATACTTTGTGTTTATCGTGTGAAATGTTTTTTCCTGTTTTGCACAAACAATAATAAAAAAAATAAGTTATCTATCTATCTATACATAGAAAAAAGGTGTCTTTGAGGCAACAAATAAACCTCTCCGTACAAACGCTAAAAAGAATATCTTAATTTTAGTAACAAATCTTAAAACAATAAGCAGGGTTCTTAATTTTTAAAACTAAAAAAAAAAAGCAAAATTAGGAAATAAAGAATACTGCTTGTAATTTTTAAGAACATTTACTAAAAACAAGAAATTATTCTCTAACATTTTTAAGTAGAGGATTATTTCTTGTTTCTAGAAAGCTGCATTCAATAGGTTAAAAAGTAATGTTTTGATTTTCTCCGATTTAACACCGTCATCGCTTCCGTCGTTTCTTTACTTTAGAGTTTCAATGCTTATGCTATAGGTAATAAAAACCTTTCCATAAAATAAATAGAAGTCGAGTCGTACTCGTTCGTACGCCTAGAGCAATGTATAAGATGTTACTCCGAAACATCTGCTACGTAAAGTATATCGCCGGGAAGTGACTGGAATTCGATAAAATTAAATATTCAGGAAACGTTTGGATAAGTTGTGTTTTATTTGTGGTACAAGTTATGAGGGTGAAACGCCTATAAATGTACAGTTGGCAACAGTATTGGAGACCCACCGTAGAGTTCTAAAATCACTATTATTGGAATGTTTTCATTATAATAATGTTTGTCTAGTAAATTTATGAGTTGAAAAGTCAAAAGTAAAAGTTCTGTAATTTGAAATCATACAATTTGCATGGGATCACTTTCAATCGTCTTAAAAACGAAGTTAGGCTTTGTTTTTAACTAAATTAGGCAACGCCTTTACTTCTTTTTTAAAATAGCTGAGACCAGCTCTTTGGGCTACAATTATCAGTTAGCAGCTACTCACGGCATACTGCTTGATCCCCGTCGTTCCTACTAGCAAAGTTCTCACTGGAAACGGATGATGAAAAAAAAACACAGTCTTTGATAAAAAAGTTAACACTTTTCCCAAAGACTTCTTTATCTTCGTAAAAAGACTGGGTGAATAGATAACATTCGAACTTTTCAATCATGTCCCGAGCATACTTGGGGCTGCTGGATTAAAAAATATAAAACATTTCATTAAATATACCTAAACATATTTTAGACCTTAAGTTTGACAGCAAAAATTGTTTGGATAGGCGGATTTAAATTTAACGAGCACGCTTGACGCTCGGATGCTTTTTGCTTGTAGGCTCTCACACATCAGCAATGAAATCGACAAGTAGGTTCTAACTGAAATCGCTGTAAGTTTGTGACTTGTGATCGGAAATAAATCCGAGTGTGTTCATCCACTCGCAGCTAATATGTTTATTTACTGTAACCTAAAGATTGAAATAGAGGTGCTCTCAATACTCGAAACAATAAATATAATACATATACATACATACACAAGTGCATAATATATACATCTACACTTTATAATGATTTTTTTCTGTTTGTTTGGAACGAATAGGTTCCGAAACTACTGGACCGATTTTGATGAAACTTGGTATGAGGATATATTGATTCATTGGGAATAACATACAACATTTTTATCTCTATATTCTTACGGGATCAGGTTACGCGAGTGAAACCACGGAGCGCTACTAGTATAATATCATTGATGATCTGTGTGGCACGGTGGGCAAACACGCGCCTGCGACTCAGAAGTTTAGGGGTTCGATTTCCGCCTCGAATAAAAATTATGTAAGAATAGATATTTGTTTCTTGTTTGGGTGTTTCTGTATAAATATTATGTATGTATTAACAAAATAAAAGAATATAAGTGTTATATCCGTCATCTGGCTACCATAACACAAACCTAGTTGCATAGCTAAAAACGATTACGTAATCAATTCTAAAAACCTTTACACATATATTTTTTTCTATGTATAACAAATAAATAGCTGAAAAAAGTTTTTCACGCTATTTGTTTTAAAATTAACGTCAAGCGTTGTGGCTCTGTTAAAATGTTAAAATGAAATTAAATGTCAATACAATTAAATAAAAAAGCTGGTTGCCTGTAAAGTCGGTATACGGGCGAAAGTTTTACGTGACAACAACTGTGCTCGAGTGGAAGGGACGCGTGCCTTTCACTTTTTATGTCTGTCTCTCTCGCTCTTAGGCGGGCTAACCATGCCCGAGTGGAAGGGACGCGTGCCTCTCACTCGCTCTCATTGTGAGCGCATAACGTCAGCGGAGCGTAACGCAGTTTCTTGAAGTGTCACCCGGCAAACCAATTTATAAAACGTTGTCACGTCAAAAGATGTGGTAAGTACTTACTTGTGCAGGGCGGGAAAATTAAAACGAAAAAAGTAGCCAGAAAAAAATACCCTTTTAACCCGAAAAAAGCAATTTATAAAGGCAGTAAGGTATTCCGGCCAAAATTACCGCTTTAACTTGTACGTTCCTTTAAAAAGTTATTTAAATTCATTACACGTACAATAAATGGCTAAGAATTACCTCTGTGGCGTATAAAATGTTTGAGAGTCGCTTTATTTTCCATATAGACTTTTTGTACTTACAGAAAATTTTCAAACTGGGTTATTTTTAACCCGACGTAATAAGTGAACATTAAATTGTGAACATAAAAATAGAGTCTGTGAAATGTCACAGACTCTATTTTAACCAATAGCTTTTTTTCAAGAAACCTTTTATCTGTACACAGCTAATGAGCTGTGTACAGATAAAAGGTTTCTTGCAGTAAGAAATAATCTTTTTCCTATAGACGCTCAGTTTTGTTGGTTTGGTAAGATATATTAAAATAATTTAAAAGAAAATCTGAAAATATTTTTAAGGAAAAATGCGACTTCAAAAATTTTAATTTAATAAGTCTTAAAAAAAATCATTAAAAGAAATCCTAATAGGTAAGTACTTACTGTTTATTATTTTCAATATTATTTATAAAAACAAGAAATTATTTTCTAGCGTCTCAACGGGCTTCACGAAAAAAAATAGTTTTAGATTTCCAAAATAAAACGGGATTTATACCCACTCTTTTGTTTTTATTTTGTCAATATTTCGATGCAAGTGCCATGTTCATGTTAACAATTTACATATAAAATATTCGAACTACACGGCGTGTATGTGGTATGTACGGTCGAATGCATAATTGCAGCCCCCGGTAGAGTTCGTAATATACTATTATTGCCATGTTTTGATTCTAATAATTTTTGTTTGATAAATTCATTAGAAGAAGACTCTTTTTTTTCTTATTTCAGTGAGGAGACACTGAGAAACAGCTGAGCTGAGTTCTCTTTCTTGTTACCTTTGCTTTTCTTGGGCATGTACCTACCTAATGTATAATGTTATTTAATATAATAATATTATACTTACAACTCTCAAATTAAAATTGTCTTATAACCATATTATACCTCTCAACTGGCAGAGCTGACCGCCCGGCGGTTTCTTCATACATTTTTAATATGGCGCCATCTAGCGGTGCAGTTGATGAATTAAAACAGAAATATTATAAGTATAATAATAAGTTTCATAAATTAGTTTAAGATAGGTAGGTAATAATGTTTAGGTTAAGTTTTGTGTAAATAAACGTCTTATTTATTTTAAACTATAAAGCATGTGCTTAGAATCTTGCTTGTGTTGAAAACATTCTTATAACAGCCGTTTTGGAGCTCTACGGTGAGTCTGCAATTATGCAGCCGACCGTATAGTGTATACATAAATAATTCATACACAACAAATTGGAATGAAATTACCTGATATCACATCTCCTCGGGGACGACTAACTGATTTGTTGATTAATGCTCCCGAATTACTTTATAATCCGTCAATCAAACTTTGTCCAGGGTTGTTACTCGCCTCTATTAAATTAAAATGTATTAATTTTATATTAACCAACTTTAATTGCGGCATGTAGTAGTGACAATATTGCAGAGTGACCGCAGACTACGGACTTAGACTCGGCCGATAGTTCAAAGTATAAAACTTGTTATTGTTAACTTGTTTCTTATCTATACTTAATATTATAAAGCTGAAGAGTTTGTTTGTTTGAACGCGCGAATCTGAGGAACTACTGGTTCAAATTGAAATTTTTTTTTTACTGTTGGATAGTCGATTTATCGAGGAAGGCTATAGGCTACTTTTTTATTTTGATAATCCCACGGGATCGGGACTTACGCGGGTAAAACCGCATAACGCAGCTAGTACTTAATAAATGGGTCAGCGTTTGATTACTATCTCACATGATGGTAAGTGACGATGGGGTCTAAGATGTTAGACGCCTAGAAAATCGTGACTCAAATACACTCCTAACAAATAAATATCCTACCTTCACTTCAAGAACGCGAGTGAAGGCAGGGAGACAACAGTGGAACGAAAACTTTTCTGACCTGTCCTGACCTGACTTTTGTGGAGCTCATGGCTGCACCGGCCTACGTTTCGGAACAGTGAACGTGAACGACCAGAATCTGGCCATGGTGGAGTCAAACTGAAGCTACAGTAGTGACATGCATTAACGTGGATAACGTGGGCAGCTTCTAGCCCATGACAACAAACAACGAGTACTTACTCCAAGCTGTTAAGTCTCACAATCATAACAGCCATTAGCAGCTATAAATATTGTACACTAATTAAGCTGTAGCAGAACATAAACATCCCATTTTTCGTCTAGTGAGCATGAGATTTTCGACGCTCTGTTTGAGTAATAGATTGATGAAACACTTCACCCCATGAGTTTCTTGTGCCTTCTTCTCATTGGTGGGCGCGTTCCGAAGGCACACATCCTAACTTAGTTTTTAAGACGATTCCAAGTGGTCGTGTATATTTACATAAGCATCGAAAGGAATAAAGAAATTTGACTGACTTGGTTATTTCTGAACACGAAGTACAGTAGAAGCAGAAGATGTCACGAAGTTTTACTACGCGACTTCCAACTAAAGCAACTTGCAATATGAACTTCATTGTGTTAGAAAAAGAACCTATTTCCTTATGCTGGCAGGTTTTCTACTTGTCATGTTTGAATAGTAGAAGTAGTGTGATTTTGTCTGCCAATTGGATAATTATTATTCATAATATAATTCGTGATGCGTATAATTTTTAAATCGGTGGATTGGCTTACTAAGAAGAATCCTACATTTCAAGAATAAAACATTGATGCCAAACACGTGTTTAAATCTCATTTGTCCCTGAACGCTACACAGAGAGTTATTGGCAACCCTAGAAGTAACCCAACACTGAGGAACTAAACAACAAAGTTCTGTATAATTCGAGGTTATCTTCACCTAATGGATTCCAGCGGGATGCAAACCACCGCAGGATGTAAGGGACCGTCTACAACTATTATAACTGTGTTTTATTTAAACAACTTAGTTAACATGATTTTGATGGTGCATATCTTCGAACTTTATTGACAAAAAATAAATTAAAAAACCTGCTAAGGAAAATTCTTCTTCTTGAAGTGCCATCTCCTACCGGAGGTCGGCTATTAATAATAATTAAGGCTATTTTTACTTTTGATGCTGCTGCACGGAAAAGGGATCTAGTGCTTTGCTTAAACCATGTCCGGAGGTTCTTAAGCCATGAAGTGCGCCTCCTACCGGGTGGTCGCTTCCCTTGGATTTTTCCTTGCATCAGTCGTTGGAGCAGTTCGTATTTGCGCATGATGTGACCAAAATACTGTAGCTTACGTTTCTTTACAGTATTTAGAATTAAGGAAAATTGCAATCGGTTAAACCAATTTTGATCAAACATCAGCACAATGCCGACTAGTTCCGTTCAAACAAAAAAAGATCAAAATCTGTTCATCCGTTCAGGAGCCACAGACAAACACACACAGACAAGTCAAACTTATAACACCCCTCTTTTTGAGTTGATGAAATATTAATACTAGGTCCTATTGATATTTAAGGGATTGGGACAACAGTAAAAGTAGTCTTTGTCGCGAAAAAATCGTACTTACCTACTACTACAAAATCGCTCAGTCTAATGTGATGTTTTTTTAGTTTAAAAAAAAAATGTCTTAATGTCATCTCTATTGTCTCTATTAAAAATCTCTCTAATAAGAACCAGTGAGATTTTTTTGCCGTAATCTATTGATATTCTCTTTAAAGTCAATTTAGTGGCTTCTTCTTTCAGACAATGTTTTTGCAAGTGCAGTTCGTTCTTAAAACTGTTACAGCTGTTATAACGTAGGCATCTGCTAAGAAAGAATTAAAAAAAACCAAACCCTACGCGGACAAAATAACGGGTGAAAGCTAGGTATTCATAATTAGTATTCAAAACCAACCTTTGTGTATAAAAAACCCTTAATTCAGTTAAATCTAATTGAATAGACGATTATGAAAGTCGACCACATGCAGCCTGCAGAACCCATTTAGATTAAAGCAGCTATGTAAATCTTCATTACACGGAAAGAGGCACTTTAAATAGAGTTTTTCATACGTTAGCTTGTAAAGGGATGAAAGAGCACGTAAAAGCTGTTTTTTGGTAACTCTAACTTTTAGTTAGAATTTAGTAATTTTAAGCTGGACTTTTTCATAGAATTTTATTGTATGCTATGCTACAATTTTGTTTTATCATTATTTACGGAGACTATTTAATTAAACTATTAAATTTTATGGTCGAAATTAATAAAATATTTATCAGTTAGTTTTATGTCAGTTTTGAAATTGGAAAGATGTCAGAAAATGTCAGTTTAACCAGTCAGAAAATAACGGTACTGATTTGATATTGATGATTTTAATCAATGAATAATAAGTAAAAAAAAACGAATAATAAGTCAAAATAAATTAGAACCTGTTCCTTTTTTATTTGGTGATTTACTTATCTGACCCATATCACGGGACTATGGAGCCCCGGACCTTCGAAAGGCGTGCATGGAGCCGAAACAAACACGTAGAGGCCCTTTACAATAACAAGTTTCATAGCAAAGTGTGATATGGACATCAAACCGGCGATAAACCATGACTGCAATAAAGCCATGTAGTGATATTATAATATATACTCCGTAAATAATGAACTAGTATCTAATTAGTTTCCTGGGTTTTAATCGCGTATTTTTATTTTTATTTCTCTTACCTTAACTCCTGCACTTTACAAGAATTCTACAAAGCAAGTGACGATGCCGTAGCTGTGGCAACCTATTGGACTGAATTTGGCATGTAAATAATTATAGTCATAAAAAAAATAAGTACAAAATTAAAAAATGTATAAAAACGAAATCAAAAAAATTCCGTAAATAAAATATATTTTTTTTATTAACATTCGGAATCGACATGCAAAGAAGAATACCTCAACGTTTCGACTATGTTACAATAGTCATGGTCGCGAGGAGACTGGAGCAGTGGCGAGCGTTGTCCTCTCATGTTGATAGTTGAGGGTAGGTCGAGTACTGACACTCGATTTCTCAAGCATATACGCGATTGACACAGGAAAATAATTAGGTGCTATGAAAACAAATCGTGTAAGTTTATTAAGAACTAGCTGCACTCCGCGGTTTTACCCGCGTAACTCCCGATCCCGTGGGGATATCGGGATAAAAAGTAGCCTATAGCCTTCCTCGATAAATGGACTATCCAACACAAAAATAATTTTTCAATTCGAACCAGTAGTTCCTGAGATTAGCGCGTTCAAACAAACAAACAAACTCTTCAGCTTTATAATATTAGTATAGATTAACTTTCAGAAGACTTAAAATAAGCAACTGTCCTTTATCTGTATACAGTTTCTTTGGTACGGCCCCAGTTATTGCTTGCAAGGAACTTATTAAATTAGGAATATTGTCGTCAACAGCCATTCTTGGCTGGCGCCGAGTGGTTATTATGGCTAGATCTTTGCAAATTGCAATGCAGCAATATTGCTTTTTTGAGTGTCCTCTTAGTCTACTCTACGGTGTAAATGTTTTGGAATTAAATAGCTTAGCTTGTTTTTTTTTTTTCTTCAGGTATGGCTTCGCACGGTTTGTGCATATAGCCAGTATCAAGTAATATTTTGCATCAAGTTATGGCCCGATTTACAGAAATCGGGCTCAAAGTGTTTCAAGATGGTCAAGTCGTCAAGTCAGGGGTCATAGTAAAGCGGTGGCTACTTTACTATAACCTTGTAGGAGATTTTGGAGGCAACGAGAAAAGTCCATGTTTGACACTGATTTTTACTTTCACTACACTTGTGCACTTTCACAGAAGTAAATTAGATAACTTTCCACCGGAATTATACAATTTAACTCGGTTTACAACTAAGTTTCGTGTAAATAAAACTGCAGCACGACATGTTGTTGGCTCGTTCCCGCCAAAACTCTCCTTAGCTTGTTTATTTCGGATAAATTAAAAAGTTTTGAAAGAAAAAATAGCTTGACATTAAAAAGGTGGCATTACGTGAAACTTTTAAAATATATATACACGACGAATTGAGAAGTTCCTCCTATTTTTAAAGTCGGTTAAAAGAGGTACCGCAACTCGCAAGATATTGAAAACTAAAATATTTTTAAAATTATTATTTTCTATTTCGTCGTCGTTTCTTTGAAACCTTTTACTTGAAACGTTTCGAAGATAAATACATAACCCTCCTTTTGCAGTAGTCGAATAAAAATTAGTGCAGCTTGCATGACATTGTGTTTAAACTTTAGTTTAATTCAAGTTAGTTAAATCTATACTATAATATTATAAAGCTGAAGAGTTTGTTTGTTTGTTTGTTTGAACGCGCTAATCTCAGGAACTACTGGTTCGAATTGAAAAATTATTTTTGTGTTGGATAGTCCATTTATCGAGGAAGGCTATAGGCTATATAAACACAAGGTTGATTTTATTAAATCGGTTTGACACTTTGACAATTGGTTAATCGTGTAAGGTTAAGAAGAAAGGGTACCGGTTCTCTCTCCATACAAACATAGTCGACTGTTTCCTCCCTAGATAAGGACACTAAATGTTTTTGTTGCTTAAAACTTATAACTGCCATAACCATGCCCCTATGTCTTATTTTTTATATAAGCATATTTGATTCTTTAACTCTTACTTTCTAAGATAATTAGAATATGAAAAAAACCAATATAGAAGTTATAGGTTTTATGCAACAAAAATATTTGCTTTGTCATTATCCAGGGAGGAAACAGTCTACTACGTTTGTATGGAGAGAGTGCCGGGTACCTTTCCTCTTAATACCTTCATCTACTGGAAATTGAATTGTCAACGAAAAATTGCAACCGTCAGCGTTCTAATGGCTACTATTTATCCCGTTTTTTATGTTTATTTAATTTTTAGACACATTTTCAGATCATTCTAATAATTAACTTGACACTTGCACAAGTCGTGCGGAAACATTACTTGAAAAAAAAAAGTTCAAAGTTTTCAGTGAATAATCCCAGGTATTTAATATGCTCCCCAGTGCCACATGTTACACGCAAACTTTGAAACAAACATTTATGTTGCAGTTAATTTATGAAATCAGATAGCAACTAAATTGACAATGTCATTTTAAATAGTGAAGTTCAGTTAAATGAACAGAAGGCCAATCTATACTAATATTATAAAGCTGAAGAGTTTGTTTGTTTGAACGCGCTAATCTCAGGAACTACTGTATCAAATTGAAAAATTAATATTACATTAGCACAGTTGCACAATGGTCACCATGCCGGACTGCCAATCACAGGGTTGCGGGTTCGATTCCCGCCTCAGACAAGTATTTATGCTTAGATATTTGTCTGTGGTCTGGTTGTTTCTATGTATTAAAAGTATATATTTACAAAAGATAAAGTATATAAGTAGTGTATCCATTGTCTAGCACCCATAACACAGTCTAGTTACTTAGCTTGGGGCTAGATGGCGATGTGTGGTATGTCCTGCAATATTTATTTATAAATGGTGTGGGGATTATTATTCTAATTCTATTATTATTCGGCCATTCACACTGGGCGAAATTTTGAGTCTGCCTTTCATAGGAGTTTTGAAAAATTGAGTGGTTTTTTTCGTGTGTTAGTTGGCTCCTGACTTTCTTAACGGCCGCCAGGAGATCCGTTGATAGTGTTTTTTTTTATGCTTAGTTTGGTAATTATCAATATTTATCTAAACCCGCAGTCAAACTACAACACAGCTAGAAATTCCGGTAAAGCCTCAACGAAGCCAACATAACCTGCATTAATAATGGAAGTTCAGTGTAAGTTCGTCCGTTTGTGTGTACAGCTTGGCAGTGTGCAATACGTAGCATGTAAACTCTACAAATGTTTGTACTATATTTTATTAATTACATGATATGTGCAATACAGATGTATTTTTAGTTAGAATAAATAACAGATTTACGCCCGAATCCTGAAAGGCTACTTATCTTAAGTGGCGATTAAATTGACATTTAAGTGTCATGTCTATATAGGATATATAGGAGCATCTTAAATATTTAGGGGACCCCTAAGTATTGAGAATCGTTTAAGTAGTCGGGCAGCAGTGTAATAGTAAAAGTATAACTGGTATTTTTGCGAAAAGCATAAACTGTGAGGAGGTTAGTGATGAGAAGGTGGTTCTACCTAATAGTTAAAAGGTCAATTCTACGGGTAGAAATTTAAAACTAAGCTATTTGCTACATTTTTAACCCCCGATTCAATCATACTTATAACACCCAGTCGTTTTTGCGTCAGGGGTTAAAATAGGAGTGTTATAAGTTTGCCGTCTCTCTCTCTCTGTGTGTGTGTCAGTCTGTTGCATCGTAGCTTCCGAATGGATGAACCGATTTTGATTTTTGTTTCTTTTGTTTGAAAGGTGAATCAGTCGGAAGTGATCTTAGCTATGTTTAATCGAAATCGGTTCAGCCGTCTGAAAGTTGTTCTATAAAAATCGGGATTTTTAAAAGTTTTAAAGTGACATATTCTGCTCATCCTTCGAAGATCATCATCAGATCTTCACATTTTTTTTATGAGGCAAACGTAAAGTTACTTCGTTCTTCACGGTCAAAAACTGAACAAATTTGAGAATGAAAATTGACATAGAGGTAGTTTAAATGATGGAAAAGGATATACGATACTTTTGATCTTGAAATTCCTGCGGGATTGGGGCTAAGGCAGGTGAAACCGCGGGGTACAGCTAGTACAAACCTAAATAGTAATAGAGGAAAAAAATATCTTTGCATCTCTCTCTCTTCTGTATCTCTTTGAGCACAACTCAAATGTAAAATATAATGAAGTACAGATGGCGCTAATGAAATAAGTTATATATTAATTAACCATATACCTTTACGACATAATCAACTGATTATAAATTGCTTAATCAATATTAAGTGCGAGATTTATTAGGGTTATCACTCACGTTCTAATGGTTTTTTAATATAAAAAACCATTTTATTTACTGAAACGTGTCTAACAATATAGAATGGATATTTTCAATTGATATTTTAATTGGCAAAATCAGGAACTACCGTGCCTACCGATTTAGATGAACTTTGGTATGAAGTTAATATTGAATCCGGTCTACTAAAAAGCTTTATCGTTTTATTACAATAATAAAGTCCTTTATTAAATAAAATTACTAGCTACAGCTACTAGTTACAGCCGTTTAATTGGAGATTAGTAACTAACATCGCGACACGAGAACTCTATATACGTATTTAGGGATTTAATAACTAAAATGTATAGTAACTAAAATATTAAACTCTTTTCTTCTCAAAAATATGAGAAGAGTTATAAAGGATGGGAAAAATATTATTTTCCGATTCCTCAAATTCGTCCCCTTTGGGTCGTAGGTATTTAGGAGTCACTCTTTTTTTTTTTACGAATAACTTTAGCTCTACCGACTTTTAGAAATTGTTTCAACGTTGCAAAATAAATGAAAAAGAATTTTGTAGTTTAAAAATTGTTGAATCGTATAAAAGTGACAACCCTTAACAGGATTAATGGAATCAGCATCCATTAAGAGCTGTGACATCGATATGCTGTTAACTATCACATACAAACAAACAAGCGTGTTTACTTAGAATTGCTTTCAAATGTAAAGCTCTACGTTTATTATACTTAGTTATACTTATACAGTTTCAGACAGATCGATTACTTGGTAGATGAGATAAGTAAAAACCAGCCAAGTGTGAGTAGGAATCGTGCTCGAAGGGTTCCGCACCCAAAGGGCAAAAACGGAACTCTATTCTAAGACTTCACTGTACTGTCTGTTATAAGGCGGTATCTTATGAATCGTGATAACTAGATAGTTGAAATTTTTACAGATTATGTATTTCTGTTGCCGCTTTAACAACAAATACTAGAAACAGAAAAAAACCCACATACAACACCTACACCTACCTACGGAACCTTTAGTGCGTGAGTCCGACTCGCACTTGGCCGGTTCTTGATAGATATTTTGTCAGAAGTACTATACTACATACTACTATTATTTGATTTTAATGGAATGACATAAATTTCAAAAATTGTATAGCCCGACAGAGAGCGACTTAGCTCTACTAACGCCCGAATACTGAAAAGCTACTTATTTTAAGTGGTCATAAATTGACATTTTAGTAACAATTTCAATAGCATAGGTGCATCTTAAATATTTAGGGGGCCCCTCAATATTTGAGAGTCATTAGAGTATTCGGGCATCTGTACCATAAATGGATTTTTCTTATCGCCAGTACGGTACAAGTTGACAAAATAGCTTGAGAATTTCCTGTACATTTCTCGGTTTTCGAAACCAGAAGTCAGAAACTACAATGTTGTAATTCGATGTCGTATCCCGAGTTGTAAGGAAGTTGTGGCATTGTTGTCAATATTACTTATTAACTTTGAATTTAAAAATGTTACCTTCTCTGTCGGAAAATGTTTTTACTTTCTTATAATAGTTATCTCATGTAGTAGGTCCCGTTATTTATAACAAACTGCCAATAGCAATTACTGAAGCAAACAGTCATAACATATTTAAAAATAGACTGAAGAGTTGGTTGATCGAGCAATCTTTCTACAGTGTTGAGGAATACTTGACTCATAATCTACCAAACGAATTTATTTATTTATTAATTTGACATCATAATGTACAATTATTTATTATTTAATCTAAGTTACTGACCATGAGCTACTGATGAGTAGCACATGGCTACTTATAATTTTTTGAATTTTTATTTTTTTACCATGCAACTTATGAATTACAATGTATTTATGTTACACAATGTTTGACCTGTAAATTGTATTTTTTACCAATAAAATACTATTGACTATTGACTATAGGTTTTACGACCCAGTTGGCACAATAGTCACCATGCCGGACTGCCAAACACAGGGTTCAATTCCCGCTTCAGACAAATATTTATGCTTAGATCTGTGGTCTGATTGTTTCTATGTATTACAAGTAGGTATATATTTACAAAATAAAAGTATATAAGTAGTATATCCGTTGTCTAACAACCATAACACAAGTTACTTAGCTTGGGACTAGATGGCGATGCGATGTGTAGAATGTCCTGCAATACTTATTATGTAGGTTCAAGGCGATGTTCACGACATAATGCCACCTAAGGCTCTTTTCGATGAGTTTTTCAGTGATCGGTGGAACATTGAAACTCAATGCGGATCTTGGTTACTCCTCTCGCTCAACATCTTCATCTCAGTGACATGTACTCTTTGCTTATCTAAAATCACGTCTCGGTTAGACTATGAAGCAATCAAAAATGAGTTAGACCTTGCCAACTTTTCACTAGTCATGGAAGAAACTGATGCTAATAAAGCGTCAGACGAATTTATCTCCATAGTCCAAAATATAATCAATAAGCACTCAACCCGTAAATCAGTTAGTAGGAAGAAAAGGATATTAAAACCCTGGATTACCCCAGGGCTATTACGTTGTCTGCGTAATCGAGATAAAATGCATCTTAAACTGAAAAGAAATCCTGATAATATCATTCTCGAAACTACTTACAAAAGATATCGAAATTATTGTAACTATCTTCTCAAGAAATTAAGGTGTGCATATGAAAAAGATGAATTGCATAATTCAAAAAACAATGCTAAAGCAATGTGGGACGTAATAAATAGAATATCTGGTAGGAAAAATACTTCTCAACCACCCTCTGACTTACTAAAACTGTCTTCAAGTGCAAAAGTTTCTTCAAACGAAGTAAATCAGTATTTTGTAAATATCGGCAAAACTCTGGCTTCGGCTATAGATCCCCTCACATCACAAATTCCAAATTCCAAAGCTCCAACAATGATAAACTCTCTTGGTATTGTTCCAGTTAGCGCTAGACAGGTTAATGCCATCATCTCAACTCTTCGCATCAATTCTGCAACTGGCTGGGACAACATCTCTGCTAAAGTGATTAAGTCCTCTCAAAAGAATTTAGTTATGCCTATAACACATATATGTAATCTTTCAGTCAGTACAGGTGTCTTTCCAAGAAGCTTCAAGAAGGCCTTAGTTACTCCTGTTTACAAGAGTGGTGTTAGAGGCCATGTTTCAAACTATAGACCGATATCTGTCCTCAGCACACTGTCCAAGATCCTAGAAAGAATATTAAATGACTGCCTAAATAACTACCTATCAAAGTATAATCTTATATCCACTAAACAATTTGGCTTTAGATCAGGAATATCCACAGAAGATGCAATAGCTGGACTCACTGATGTAGTAGTTAAAAAATTAGACGGCAGAAAGAAATGCTACGGAATTTTCTTGGATTTAACTAAAGCGTTCGACACGGTCTCTGTCCCTGCCCTTGTAAACAAGTTAGAACGGATTGGTGTTCGAGGCATAGCGTTAAATCTGTTTAAAGACTACCTCTCTGGTCGCTCTCAAGCAGTTAAGATCGATGACACCATTAGTGACGAAGCAAGTATAAATTACGGAGTCCCACAGGGCAGTATTTTAGGCCCGACCTTGTTTCTGCTATATATAAATGACTTATGTGACCTACCTGTTACCAACTGCGAAATTTTCACGTATGCTGACGACACCGCCCTTGTTGCTTCCGGGAATGACTGGTGTGGTGCAAAGATGAACGCAGAAAAAGCTATGAAAGTGGTAATGAATTGGCTCAATGCTAATTTACTAA
Organism: Idaea aversata; assembly: GCA_907269075.1. Lineage (NCBI taxonomy): Eukaryota > Metazoa > Arthropoda > Insecta > Lepidoptera > Geometridae > Idaea > Idaea aversata. The sequence goes on from OU026103.1 coordinate 7,523,665, forward strand.
CACTAAACCTAGCAAAAACAAAATATATGTGTTTCCATCTGCCGAACACGCCTGTCATACGCGAAGCTGCACCTTTAACAGTGCATGTTTGCGAAAATCGTACCTGTACTTGTACCCCGCTGACCAGAGTGAGTCACATCAGATACCTTGGAGTCATTCTTGATGAGCGATTGGACTGGAGACCCCAAGTTGAAGCTCTCACTAGTCGGATAAGGAAACTTATTTACGTTTTTAAAAATTTACGTCTGGCCGCTGATCGTGACACCTTGGATATTGTTTATAAATCCTTGTGTCAATCGGTTCTGGGATATTGCATTCCTATATGGGGTGGAGCTTATAAGACCTTGCTTAAACAATTGGAGATAGCACAAAAAGCTATACTAAAAATTATGTACAAAAAGCCTAAATTTTACTCCACTGATAGCTTGTATAAGGAGTGCAAGTTGATGACCGTACGACAGTTATTTATCCACCGGACAATACTTCGCCATCACACAGAGATACCAATTAACACAATAACAAAATTGCGTCAGTGTAGACGTGGAACATTAGTCTGTAAGTATAAAACCAGTAGAACTGCTTTTGCGCGTAGGCAATATAGTAACATAAGCTGTAAGTTATACAACGAAATAAACAACATACATACAATCTATAACCTATCGAAGTTCGAAGTAAAGTTCAAAACATTTAATTGGCTACAATCTCTTTCGTACGAAGAAACTGAAAAATTGTTGGAAACGGCTGTATAGCTTCATTAATTTTAATTTTATTTAATTTCAATTCAAAATTTATTTTATTTTGTTAGGTATTTTTAATTTTTTTTTTTTCCTTCTCTCAATGCTTTATTTTATTTTAAGAATTTATGTTATTTTAAAGTTACAATGATACCTAATTTTGATTAAGTATTACATTTATATATATACTTATATACGATAAACCATATTTATTTATTTATTTATTATTTATTATATTTATCATATATTTTCGTAGTAAATTAGTGCTAACACCTGTTCACACCCTATATGCAGATATTAAATTCTAGTATAAGTACAATGTACTTAGTTTAAGCACCCCCTTTTGAAGCCTAGGATACGAGATAATACTCAGTCTAGGATTCAAAATATGCTACTATTAAAAAAAAAAAAAAAACTGTAATTTTAAACATTAAGGAAGAATGTATAAAATGGCAATTTATGTAACTACTCTTATATGGAAATAAACTATATTATTATTATTATCTGTATCTTTAGCTGTCCAACATGACTCTTCCGTGGGTGGATAAAAATACGTCCTTGTAGTCGCAATCCTTAACTATAAGGGAACGACTGAGGAGTATTAAAACAGCTCTGCCACGAAGTCTACTTCATTTCCTGTGCCAAAACTGTCCTGTCACCTTCAATCTACTACAGGTTCATAAAACTTTCCAAGTCAATAGACCCTCTAACTTCGCTAATAGAGTAAGATCCCGCCTGCCGTCAGACCTTCGTGATTTTATAAAAGCTGAGAATTAATCAGCGCATGCTTCCAACACAGTTATAAACGATGTCCAATTATGAAGTTCAGACGTAGTGGCTTGGATAGTTATCAGGTAGCAAAGCCAAGAATCGAACTTCTTAAATTAAAAGAAAACGCCTATATATTTTTGTACCAATCATCATCATCATCCAAGGGATGTTCCCGGTTGCATTTTTAACCTATTGTATAGCTTTTGCTTTGCACGATGTAATAGTATTTCCTAATTTTACGCCTCCACTTCGCACGATCTTCGGCATAAACACGATCTTCGGCATGTACCAATCGATAATGAACTGAAAGGTCTGAAGTTCATAATTGCACATCGTTCATAACTGTGTTGGAAGCATGGGCTGAGTAATTCACAGCTTTTATAAAATCACGAAGGTCTGGCGGTAGGTAGGATCTTGGTCTATATGGCATCGGCATTCAACAAATGTTAAGGTATAGGTACCCGAATACCTATTTTATTTGCATAAACAGATTGTGTAGCTCTGTTCCGGATAACGGAGGGTCATTGTGTAATACGGCTGATCGGGCTACGTAAAGCTTATCAAATACCTTAATGACACACTGATGATAACTTTGACGAACTTTACTCAGTGAGATGTAAATGATTACTATTATTCGGTTAGTTATATATCCAATGCGAGCCAAGAATGGTAGTACAAGTAGCGAATGGGACCAGTTACGAAAAAAATAGAGGATTGGACGAGTTGCGAATGGGACGACCTCAACGAACCCCTTAAAGAGTGGTTATGTCCAAACTTCGCATTTATTGTTCCACAATAATTTGACGTGTCTTCATAGAATATACGAAAACAACTGAGGGAATAATAGTCACTTGCCTTACTTTCGTGTTGACAAGGTTATATCGAAAATGATATATGTGTGCTACGACCCTAAATAATTTTTATATCGTTTAAATGTTTTTGATTTTGACTGTACTTTTTATCATATCAGGTAGAGTTGGGAGTTTTTGTTAGGTATTTTAAAATCGGGTAGAGATGGGATCGGGTAGAGTTGGGATGTAGCCGAAAGACGTATCTACCTGTGGTTGACATATCACTGACTTTCTTATGGTGTTAGACTATGTAACTCGTTTTTTCGCACCAAAAATCATTCGTTTCTTAGGATATTAGGTATTTGTGCAGTTGTAAAAAATTGGATTGGCTAATTGGGTCATTGGATTTTAATTAACTATGCTTTTGCCTGCGACATCGTTCGCGTAGGGTTTGAATTTTTCAAAATCCTATCACAGCAGATGCCTACGTTATAACAGCTAACTTTGCAAAGTTTAGCCTGATTCGGCTAATGGCTTGAGCTGTGCTATTATAATATAACAATCAGTCAGTCAGTCAAGACTTTGAATTTTATACTTATAGATGTCAAACGCCCGTATTCACAAGCAGTCCTTAAGTCGCTCTTGGAAAAGTGAACGCACAGCGCTTAATGCGGCCCTCTGATTGGTCAATTTGTGCTGCTCTCTTTACTCTAGTCAATTAGCGTCTCAATCACGGCTGTATGCGTTCGCGCGCACTATGCAATCTTATAGGGATGATTGTGTATACGGGTATAAGTATCTAAACATGCTCGAATCTGTTGATTTTATCGTTTACTTACTCTAATTAAAGTTAGTTACATTTAAAATAATTTTAATCTCAGACTGTGACTATGGAAATTATCAAACTTCCCTTTTATCAGGTTTAAAAAAGGCGATTAATCCGTTATAAAATAGTTTTACTATGAACATTTTAAATCCTTTAAAACCGTGTGTCCCACAAAGCTTATCAAACGAAGTTGCGTAACTAGACAGTTCGTTATAGAACGGTAGGTAATCTATATAGGTACACTATTACCTAAACTGTTATGTCAGTTTCTAGTTCTATTCGTCTTTGTTGAACGCGTTCGATTTGCATATTACTGTCCTTTTCGACGTGATAACGTATAGTAAATTGATGGAACACCTGCATTCACAAAAAAGTGTCATGGTAATATTGTGTGACGTCATGGTAACATGACCATGACGCGTCCGTTCGTTAGGAAATAGAGTATTTAATAATAATATCGCTCGACTAAGAAATAGAAGACTTATATATAAGGAAAAAAAAAATAAAGGAACAAAAAAAGGAATAATCAAATATATAGGTATACCTACTTAAAGGGAGGATTGCGTTTGTATGGAGAGAGCGCAGGTTTCACCTTAAATTTCATATCGAAAACAAAAAAATAATCAGAAATTCACAATTTTATTACGAAACCCAAAGATGAATTCAGAAGATAAGACAATAGGATTACTTACAAGTCAAGTCATCTAGATAGGTTAGAGTCCACAGGGAGCAGTATTCTTGAATTCATACAATTCTCGAATACCGAATCTAGGAATTTCTTATTGTATTTTATTTTGCGGGAATACTTGACTCCTATGCGAATTTGTATTGTCAGCCGCAAGTTCAATTTCTATTCAGAAAATAATGATTTTTTTCGTACCTGCAGAATACCTTTAACTTTGAGCTAGCCGCGGATTTAACAGCTATTTATATCACTACATAGTATAAAACAAAGTCGCTTTCAGCTGTCTGTCCCTATGTATGCTTAGATCTTAAAAACCACGCAACGGATTTTAATGCGTTTTTTTTTAATAAATAGAGTGATTCAAGATGAAGGTTTATGTGCATATCACTACATAGTATATGTCCCTATGTCCCTATATCCCTATGTATGCTTAGATCTTTAAAACTACGCAACGGATTTCGATGAGGGTTTTTTTTTAATAGAGTGATTCAAGAGGAACGTTTTTAGATATAATACATGCATAATACAGCCGTGCGAAGCCGGGGCGGGTCGCTAGTACATGTATAATTTGTCGGGGCGAGTCGCTAGTTATACCTACTCATAAAAAATAGTGTAACAACAGAAAACCAATTATTGACAGGATCTCAGCGGGTAGAAAATGATGTAAATTCAACTTTTATTCATGAGCGTAACTACGAACTGGCACTAGGTACAGACGTAAATATTTATTGTCGTAGTCTGTTTTTTTTATAATATTTAACCGTTTTTCATTCGTCTTTTGTTTTAAACTTTTTAAACTCGTTAGATTATTCATAGTAATTATTATTCCGAAACCGAGTCACTTCTTGACCATGACCACTTGTAACATAGTCGAAACGTCGAGGTAGGTAAATTTAGAAAAAAAAACGCGATTGAGACTCGCGAAGATAATTAATAGTATGTTTTTTGGAACGAAGTTCCTTATCGCAGATTGGCGAGGGGACCTAGCAGAGAAAAAAATTGTTACGCGTTACGAAAACGTGAAACGAAAAACCAGAAGTTAATATGTTACATAAAAAAAAACTCCTTACCAAACGCGTACATTTTTTGACAAGTATTGTAATTAAGTAATTACTGACAAGTAACCATAGAAACGTTATTGACAAGTAACCATAGCAACGTATTGAAGTATGCAAAATGGTAATGTCAACGATACAAAAGAGTTCTTATGATGTTATCACGTAAAATTATCGTCCGTAAACAGACTTTACAGACAACCAATTTTTCTATTAAAGATTTATTTTTGAACTGCCAATAGTATTTTTCTTACATTCAACAGCCTCTTAGTGAAGATCTGTACCAATTTCAGAGAATAAGTTACGACATAAGTACGAGCTTAGTACGGCGAATGGCCAAGACTGTTACGTACTTACCGAGTAGGCAGTGAGCCAACATTCTCGTTCTCTTAGTTAAGATACTCAAAAAGCCTACCTACGTCTGCGATGACAGCCTCCTTTTGTATTGTTTTGAAGTATTGTGTGACCATTACCAAATAAGCAATGCCTTTTATGGAGCAAAATAAGATACTTAGACCACATGAGTAGCTTAGACTTTCCCATCAGCTGACTGCTCATCGACCTTTCTATGGAGGCAGATAATATATTTGTAGTAGTATGATATATAATTTATATAGTATGTAGTATGTTGTATTAGCTTCGCAGTGGGGTTTTACCTCTGAAAATCGGGATGGGAAATGGTAGCCGTGGAATGCATTCTTTTCCTACTTCATCAGCTCTTTTTAAGGTTCCGTACCTAAACGATAAAACGGGTCCCTATTCTATTACCAAGAGTTCACTGTGTGTATGTATGTCCGTCTGTCTGTCTCCGGGCTATATGTCATGAACCGTGATAGCTGGACAATTGAAATTTTCACAAATCATGTATTTCTGTTGCCGCTGCGCGAGTCTGACTCGCACTTGACCAGTTTTTATCCCCTAAGGATCTAAGTTCAATTCAAATTCAGTTTCAGTTCAAATCTTTCAAATACTTTCTTATCGAGTGCTTACGTCTTTCCCCATGATTTTCATACTCGTAGCTCTTGTAGTAATTTTACTCTCTTAATTTTTTTATTAATAGATAGAGGTTTTTTTTAATAGATAGAGTGATTCAAGAGGAAGGTTTATATGTATAATAGATACATAATATAGCCGTGCGAAGCCGGGGCGGGTCGCTAGTGATAAATATGTTTAATAATTTCTGCTTTACTTATACCCATAGGTACCTACGTAACGTATAGCAATTTACATAAGCGATTTAGAACCTCACACAAATTAGATTAGTTCCAGTATAATTGCTAATTGATTTAGTTATCGGTGGATTCATCGTACAAATCGCGGTATAGCGTGGGATCATACTAGTTACGGTGACGTCATTATATCATATTGATTAAGGACATTTTGCATGAGATTATGGTTAAATAACTCCACGACCTAATCTTGTCATCTCCATTCCTTCGTCATACAACCAGGCAGAGGTTTGCGGCACCGATTCATGGTGGACATACCACACGTTCGCACTAAGCGCTTTGCTTCGTCATTCCTAATTCGTACTGCAAGGGAATGGAATCGGTTGCCTGCGTCTGTCTTTCCTGACGTGTACAATTTGGGTGTTTTCAAGTCACGAGTGAATAGGTAACTTCTAGGAAGGCGTGTAACATCTTAGGCCGCATCGTCACCTACCATCAGGCAGGTGTGATAGTGGTCAAACGCTGACCTATCATATGTAAAAAATAAAAAAATTAGATTAACTAAATGCATCCGGGTATGTCCCGATCCCGTGGGAATATCAAAATGTAAATTAGCCTATGGCTTTCCTCGATAAATGGAATAACTAACACAAAAATTATTTTTTCGATTTGAACCAGTACTTCCTGAGATTAGCGCGTTCAAACAAACAAACTCTTCAGGTTGATAATAAAAGTTAGATAGTATAGATTTCGGGCAGCTTCACAACTTACAAATTTAGTTAAATTGTAGCTTTAACAATTGGCACTATGGTCACTATGCCGGACTGCCAAACACACGGTTGCGGGTTTGATTACCTCATCAGACAAGTATTTATGCTTATATCTTTGTTTGTAGTCTGGGTGTTTCTATGTATTATAAGTATATATTAACAAAAAAAGTATATATGTATTCTATCCGTTATCTAGCATCCATAACACAAGCCTAGTTGCTTAGCTTGGATCTAGATGGCGCTGTGTTCTACAATATTTATGTTATTTATTTACTAGCTTTTGCCCGCGACATCGTTCGCGTGGAAGTCGAAAAAAGTCAACATGCGTCAAAATAAAACGTAATTTAAATCAAAAGCACTAAGGAGTAGGTATTGATATCAACTTCGAAGCAAATCACCCCCAAAATAACTTTCTACCCCTTTTTAACCTCGTTAATGGATGAATGACAATAAAATACGAAACATATATTTAATTATTCAATCACATCAATTCATCAAAACACATCAATTATTATGTTAAAGAATGTTTATGCATAATTTGAAGTAGATTGGACGTTGTCCCATACAAACTTAGCCCCCATTTTTCGCCCCCTTAGGAGTAAAATTTCGGAAATTCCTTGCTTATCGGATGCCTACGGCATACAAAGACCACACCCTCCAAGTTTCAGATCTCTACGATCATTGGTTTAGGCTGTGCGTTAATCCGTCACTCAGTCAGTCGTTCAGGACAAATAATTTTATATGTATAGAAGATTAAATTCTCACTCTAAAAGCTTATTTTACTCACTGAAAACAGTGAATTCGCTTAAATTATTTCTTTTTCTCGTAGTCATGGTATTAAATATAGTATGCAACTCTTGAGGGCCATGAATCACTCGCGTCGTTCACTTACTCGTGATTCATTTATGACCCTCGCTTGACCTTTATTTTCATATTAAAAAAAAACATACAAATCGGTTCAGTCGTTTATTAGGTGTAGTTTGGCAACTAACACCGCGACTCGATTGACATCAATATTTATTCGATATACTAACGTCACTCAATTGTTTTGCCTTCCCGGAACCTCTACACAAAAACTTGAACTTTATTCTATGGTATTAAAGTTCAAATTGACTTTGAAATAGGTATTACGAATGGTTTGTATGGAAATTGGGAGTATAGAAAAGTGTTGTTTTTAGACATTTTTAGGCAATTTATTGAATTTTTCTCTCCGTCTTCTTCTTCTCGTATAGTGGTGTGGCTCACCTATCGTTAGACTTTTCAGATTGCCTCAAGACCTCTAACTTGACCTAACGACGCTACTGGAGGTAGCAACCGGGACCAACGGCTTAACGTGCCTTCCGAAGCACGGAGGGGCTCACGAAAACACATTTTTGCCACACTACTAATTGGTCACCCATCGAAGTAATGACCGCGCCAGACGTCGCTTAACTCACACGACCGCATACGATCAGCGAGCGTCGCTTAGCTGTGAGCCTCCTCAAAACTTTCTCTCCGTAAAAAACATCTTCGTACTTCAAGAAATATTCTAAAAAAAAAAATTAGCGTAATAGGTTCAGCCGTTCTCGAGTTATACGCTTAGGAACACCACGTTTCTTTTATAGAAAATTTGTATAGGAGAATATATAAGTGTTATGTTTAGACTTTTTCAGGCCATTTTTTATTATTTTCTTTTCGTAAGAACCATCCTCGTACTTTAAGGAATATTCTAAAAAAAGAATTAGCGAAATCGGTTCAGCCGCTTTCGAGATTTGCGCTTTGCGCAGCACACTCAGCGATTAATTTTTGTAGTTTAAAAGATTGCATTATTTTTAAAATAATTATTTTTATTTCATTAACCTGCCAACGTCATCTAAAACCCATTATCAACCAAAAACGTTGCAACACAAGTTCACCCAAGTGTCCAAACTTGTAAGGGGCTTACACCAATTTGTCGCAACTAAAGTGCAAAGTCCAAACTGTCCTAGTGCATCAAAGTTCGGAGAGTTTGTTAATTAGTTGGACTGCATCAGGTTAATAGAAGGTTAATGGGACACTGATGTATGTTCGGGCGATTTTCTTGTACAATCAGACGACAAAAGTGCAGGTCCACCGTAGACTTCTAAAATGACTGTTATTGGAATGTTTTTAATTCTCGTCGTTTAAGGTTCCGCTGGTCGATCGTGTTTCCATACAAATGAATTTAGAGTGTTATTCATTTATTCTTTATGGAATTTGAAAAAACAAAAGTTAAATCCACATAACAAGTCTATATCTAGCCCAGACTTAGACTTATTATGTAGACTTATTATGTATTAGACTTGTTATGTAGATTTAACTTTTGTTTTTTCAAATTCCATAAAGAATAAATGGATAACACTCTAAATTCATTTGTATGGAAAACACGATCGACCAGCGGAACCTTAATAACACATGTGTGTGTTATAATAAGTTACCTAAAGATGTACCTACATGACATGTCCATTAAAAAATTCAAAATTTATATAAAGCAGAAATTGTGCGGTAAACTCAGAAGTTAAAAAATAATCACGAAAAAATTTGGTCCTCAATTATAAAAGTCAATAGCATAGCTTTATTAAGAATCACGATTTAACCTACCAACCTCTAGCCACCTACATAATGAGCCAGTAACCCGATACACAAAGTACCTAGATACCTAATATCGATAGTTATACGTTTAAATCCAACCCTTTGGTTAGATAAGGGTTAACGAGAATAACCCTTCAAGGTGTGATAAGGGCTGGAAGAAGATCCTTTAATAATGTTGTTTAGTCATTAGATAATTATTATTGTAATTAAATTAATTTAGGCATATTAAGTCTTTTAGGATTAAATCTATACTTCTACATATACAGGGTGATTTTTTTACGTGGGTCTTCAGGGCTATAATGTCCTTAAGAGGGGTCCATACGCCAACGACGGCTTGGTACACAGCCTACTAAATAGTTACTACTGGGACTGCACCTGTGTGTTATGTTTTTCTCAAAAGTGCTGAGATGGAATAGTAGGTGAGATTTTTACCGACATTTTGGTGTGATTTTGAGTCAAAAATTTCCTATAGTTTTGTAGCTATCCTAAAATTAAGAATTAAAACAAGTCTAGCTTTGAAATGACAAAGAATTTTCGAATCGAAATTACCCCAAAATATCGGTAAACATTTCACCTACAATTCCATCTCAGTTATTTTGAGAAAAACAAAACACATTCGTTACAATCAACAATATTAGTTGTAAGCGACGGGTATTTCTTAGTTTGGCAGCATTAGCAGCCTCAACTATAAGAGATATACTTCCCCTCTATGCTTCATATACGCTTTTATTTTTTTCAGAGACGGAAAGATGAAAATTGTAGAAAACTATAGAAAGGAGCTATTTCCTTTGACTTGCCAGTCTATATTTGTTTTCAGAAATATATCTCTATCAGCAACACTATCGATTGGTATAAAAATATAGGATGAATATTTTTGTTCAAAATCAACAGGTTCGATTACTGGCTAGGATAATGACTTTAAAAAAAATCTAATGATGCAGATTTAGTTTTTGTCAAAATCGGGCCCGTAGGTACGTACCGCCGGCTGCATAATTGCAGACCCACCATAGAGCTCCAAAACGGCTGTTTTAAGAATATTTTCAACACAAGCAAGATTCTAGACACCTGCTGTAGTTGAAGTTTAAAGTCTTCTAACTCATGAATTTATCAAACAAAAATTATTAGAATGAAAACATGCCATTAATAGTAATTTTTGAACTCTACCGGGGGCTGCAATTATGCAGCCGACTGTACATCCTTTTACCACTTTTCGCTATCTCTTATAGTTTAGGATATAGCTCTGAAGGCCTACAAATAAATTAACCCTTTACCTACAATATTTCTAAACTCTAAACTAATCACTATCAACCCATAGTATAAAACAAAGTCGCTTTCTCTGTCCCTATGTCCCTATGTATGCTTAAATCTTTTAAACTACGCAACGGATTTTGATGCGGTTTTTTTAGTAGATAGAGTGATTCAAGAGGAAGGTTTATATGTATAATACATGCATAATGTAGCCGTGCGAAGCCGGGGCGGGTCGCTAGTATTATCATAAATAGAAAATATTTTTTTAGTTTCATTGATTTTTTGGTTTGTAACAAATAGGCTTCAAAACTACTGGACCGATTTTGATGAAAATTGGTATGAGTAATTGAGTATACATCGATTAATTGGAAGTAACATAGGATATTATTTATCTCGATATTCCCACGGGATCGGGAGTAATATGGCAATATAGAAGAAAAAAATAGGTGAGCACTAAGAAAGGGTTCTTGGCAATTCGAACTCTAAAGGGTAAATAAAAAAGGCTGTTAAAGTTTTTAGTACTTAAGAGGAAAGGGTACCGGCGCTCTCTCCATACAATTTCCTCCCTGGATAATGACACTGTTTTATTTCCGTCCACTGCACTATTGCAAATATTTTTGTTGCAAAAAACTTATAATTGTCATGACCATGCATTTTTTTAAATCTTTATTTACTATGATAATTAGAAAATGACAAAAAAAACAAGACATAAGGGGATAGTCATGGCATGGTGGCAGTTATAGGTATTATGCAACATAAATATTTGGTCTAACTATTATGTGTTTGTTTGTTACATTTAAAATTTTTTAAGAATCTCAGACGCGGGTGAAACTGCGGGGCGCAACTAGTGCATTGTAATTCTATTTGTTGGTGCTTTAAATTAGTATAAATAAAACACACACAGGGACCCCAAACAAATACCTAAAGAACTTTCAAAACAACAATATCGTTAAACCAATAATTTATTAGCAAAACAAACTAATAAATTCAATATTTGTACAAATATTATAAATAGAGAGCTTTTGTCGCAAATTAATCGAAATTGTTCAACTGGGAATAATGTTATCAATATCACTTAGCATAATAGACGTAGAGATAAAACACTCTATATTGTATAATAGAGATAAAAAAAAAAATTACGCGACGAATTGAGAACCTCCTCCTTTTTTGAAGTCGGTTAAAAATAGCTACTTTCGAAGATGTATCGTATATCCAAATTTAAATACAGGTCAAATACATAACCCTCCCTTTTGGCTTCGCCGTAGTCGGGTAAAAAGAATTGGATTTTATTTTGTGTGAAATAAACCGGCTTCAAAAAAGGAGGAGGTTTTCAATTTCTTTGCGGTTTTTTATAGTCTTTAATATAGTCTTTTTTTATAGTCTCAACTTTACAAGCAATTTTCGAATTTACGCTACGCGTAGCGTTTATTATTTGAAAAACTCTTATTTCTATTTTTGAGAGTATTTAGGTGTAATAATAAGTCAATAAGTCACTTCACCACATTGGTCGGTTACTGAGAAGTTTCACGTGATTGGTTCGTCAAATTATAGTAGTCGAGAAAAAAAACAAACAAAAGGAAAATCCTATAATCGGGCCACGTCTCGTACTTATTATTATTATAATTGAAAATTACAGTTGTATAAAACTTTTAATAGTCGGAAAACTATTAACAATGATAAAAGAAAAGGACGTGGAATTATAAGTTTTCAGTTATTGTGCGGCCGCTTGAAAAGTGCAACTCGGTTGATAAAAAATAAACAGTTTCTTTGAAAAGTATTTAAAAATGTTAAATGCAGGAATTACGGACAGACGGACAAGAAAGTGATCAGATAAAGGTTCCTTTTTCTACCTTTTGAGGTACGGAACCCTAGAAAGAACTCATATACCCTCAAACTAAACAGCAACTCCCTAAAACACCCCATGAATAAGAAGAAATTTTTTAATATCGATAAATGGTACCTTGAAATGGAAAGAGACCTATATGACCATCCTCAGTGTACTACCTAGGTGGACCATGGGGTTTTTTTCTCGCTTACGGTTCACGGGTTCACCTTACGACTCTACTGCTTTTTATGTTGCTTATTTTATAAGTCTACGCTTGCTCACCGAAAAAATGTTATATGTTTTTTATTGTACGTTTATGTTTATTCGAAATTCAGCTGTTTTATGGAGTTAGAGGTCATTGACCTTGAAATTTAACTTTTGGATTGCGTATGTACTACTATTTTGAACATTAATTGTCTTGAGGTGTAATTTCCCAAAATACCTACATATAATGAAAATCTTCAAAAATATGTTCGAATATTGAAAATTCGTAGAACTAAGGTTACTTATATAGAATTTAGAACATTTAGAATTACAATTATTGTACGAGGCTATTATAGCCTCGTCGAAACAAATAGTTTAAGGTGGGTACTCTTTTATTTGTGCACGAACAAAAAACGTACGCACTTAAATAAAAATAAATAAAATAAATAAATCGTTTATTAAAAGAAAATAAGCAAAGATTACAAAAAAATCCACCAAACTTTAAAGAAAGTTTGTAGGTGGAAAAATATACTCTCAAGAAAAAATACCTGCCAACCCTAAAAATAACAAAATATAAAAAAAAAAGTTTTTAAAGTACCTAATCTATAAAAATATAAAAGTTTATATGTACTTATATAACCCAATCTAGTAGTTACCTACCTAATTAATGTATGTTCCTATATCTAAATCTGCTACATTGCTATACTATGTATGTATTTATTTATGATTATAGAAGAGATAAACTATACAATGACAACAAATTGTACTTAAGCTTACATTTGTAAGTATACTTAGACATACTGCCCTCCTGCACAGGTGTTAAGCTATTTAAAATTGTAGGTATTTGATACGCTCTTGTTCTTCTTCCATAATAATTATAAACTTTAGGTTTTAACAAATCTCTTTTTGTACTTGATTGTCTATTACTAAAACTGAAAGTAGTATTGGCGATATAGTAGACTTAATATGCCCCTAAGGACCTTCACAATTCTACTACCCGTTCTATACTTACATAGCAGAAAAACTGTTAACAATGCTAAAAGAAATAAGACGACGTGAAACTACTAGTTTTTACTTAGAAAGAATTTTCTCGATGGTATTCCGAAGTATATCTTTAGTTTTAGCTTAACTTTTATTTATAAATGTGCCGTGGAACTATGGCATGATAGATAGGCCTAAGATTACTGTTATGAATAGGGTGCCATAAGTTCTAAGTGAAAAATTATGAAGTGCTAAGTTAGTTTTTTTGGTAAGTCAGCGTTTGACCACTATCTCACCAGATGGTAAGTGAAAAGAATAAGAATGTTTATTGCATAAATTGTGTACAATGGATGGCAGGTAGTTTTCAAATTAAGTTACCCACTGCAGGCTTGCAATAAGTAGGTAAAAGGTAGGTAGGGTAGGTAGGTACATATTAAAATAGTAAAATCACAACTACATTGAAGTATATTTTTCGGGGAAAAATGCATCTGGGGAATAACACAACCACATGAGTAACTCTACTCATGTGACACAACTAACCCGTATTCTCAACGGGGGAGGCACTTTGATTAGGTAACTGTCGTTTTGTACAGAATACCAAATCAAATCTAAATTATAGGATACCAATTCGTAGAGTAAAAGTACGCTTATAAGTTGTCAAGTAGTTACAGAGATTTCTTGATAAGTAAGTAATGGATAAATAGTAAAATTCACTTTAACTTATATTTTCTAGCTATGACTTTACTTTGTGTATATCGTGTCCTATGTTGTACAAATAAATAAATAAATAAATATATTGCAGGACATTCCACACATCGCCATCTAGCCCCAAGCTAAGTAACTAGACTTGTGTTATGGGTGCTAGACAACTTATATACTTTTCTTTTGTAAATACATATAATACATAGAAACAACCAGACCACAGACAAATATCTAAGCATAAATACTTGTCTGAGGCGGGAATCGAACCCGCAACCCTGTGTTTGGCAGTTCCGCCTGGTGACCATTATGCCAACTTGGTCGTCAAAACAACTTATAAGTAAGCTTATAAGTTGTCAAGTACGTTGTAGTTACAGAGATGTCTTGATAAGTAAGTAATGGATTTATAGTAAAATTCACTTCCACTTATATTTTCTAGCTATTACTTAACCTTGTGTACATCGTGTCCTATGTTGTACAAATAAAGTTATCTATTCATTTCTTTTTAATAAAATGACAATTCTATCATATTCCAATTTCTATAACATCAAGTATTCAAGGTAAGTGTCAAAAATACGCGATTTTCACTCCAAAGTTGACACGTTGAGGGATCGTCCCACGACAAAAACTTCCTAAGGGAAAATATTTTCATAAATCCTTCGGTTTAACAGGTGGTTTTATTATCTTCCGAACGTGAATTATTTGAGTTTCTGTTATTGTTTGTTAGGTAATTGAGTTATGAAGTTTAGAGACATTTTTTGGCATTTTTTTAAAGTATTCAACTTGCTATTTAGTTATTGGTACAAATCATTACATAAGAATAAATAAGAAAATAATCAATGAAATAAAACCATCTACAAGCTGTCCCGGCAAACGTTGTTTTGCCATTTACAAAAAAAAAACAAAATAAATAATATTGCAGGACATTCCACACATCGCCATCTAGCCCCAAGCTAAGTAACTAGACTTGTGTTATGGGTGCTAGACAACGGATATACTACTTATATACTTTTCTTTTGTAAATATATACTTATAATACATAGAAACAACCAGACCACAGACAAATATCTCAACATAAATACTTGTCTGCGGCGGGAATCGAACCCGCAACCCTGTTTTTGGCAGTCCGGCATGGTGACCATTGTGCCAACTGGGTCGTCAAAATAAAATATAGATAGTAGCCCATTCTCAGACCTACTGAATATGCATTAAATTTCATAAAAATCGGTCAAGCCGTTTCGGAGGAGTATGGTAACTAACATTGTGACAGGAGAATTTTATATATTAGAAGAGAGATTTAAGGATATATTCGATATAAATATGATATATCACTTCACTTCACTATCACTATCCCTACATAGTAGAAAACAAAGTCGCTTTCTCTGTCCCTATATCCCTATGTATGCTTAAATCTTTAAAACTACGCAACGGATTTTGATGCGGTTTTTTTAATAGATAGAGTGATTCAAGAGGAAGGTTTATATGTATGTGTCGGCGTATAGTCAGACATCAGAAGTAAAAGCCGAGTTTGATCAAATTTTATTAATAAGACAATTTTAGAATCAGAAGCCAAACCTACTAAATGAAGGAAGCGGGTAACGGGTAACAAATAACGGGTAGCCAGACAAAACGGTTCCCACATGAACCACAGACGTGGACGGTGAAGCGAACCACATTTCACCTTTTATTATTAACAAATAAATAATTTAGAAATCAATCAATAATTAATCAGAATAACACCCGAATAAAAAAAGTGACGAGAGCAGCGACAGTCAGTCACAACAGGCAACGATCCGCAAAGGTCCGTTCGCCAGGACGCAATCATGAGAAATGCGTGCCGGTCCAACGTTGCAGCTCGTTTTATAGCAATTCCGAAGTGGGGAGACTCGCCACGCCCTTTAGGCGTTAACGCTTGAAAAACGTACTAGTAACGCCATCTGTTGGTTGCCTGTCGTAACTGTCTACCGCAAACTCATATTGGTGCTGCCGCCGTCACGGCCATTCTGACAAGTCGCTCGTCCTCGAGCGTCTAATTTCTCTTATCTGAAATAAGCAAACACAATTGAATTACTTGATCTAGACTAGATCGTAGTTCATAAAAGCTAGACCTCTATAGGTTATGAGAACACAAAAATGATTATTATTATTACAAAGTTCTGGTCTCGATCACATCCTTTCTAATAGGAAGTATCCCTTCAGTAAAACTATTGATGGTCTAGCTAGATCATCACTGAATGATGACCCCTACAGCCTAACTACTGCTGGTCCATATCGTCTCCCATTTTATGGGAAAGATCCCTACAGCACAACCACTGCTTCTTTTTTTTTTCATTAAATAATTCGCTGGTCCGGTAAACCCTTCAGCTGACTACTACTTCATCCCTTCAGTCTGAACACTGGACCGGATTGTGCTAGACCGGAATGACATCCCTTTAGCTGACTGTGCTAGACCGGATTGACATCCCTTTAGCTGACTGTGCTAGACCGGATTGACATCCCTTTAGCTGACTGTGCTAGACCGGATTGACATCCCTTTAGCTGACTGCTAGACCGGATTGACATCCCTTTAGCTGACTAGACCGGACATTAGTCCCTGTAGCCAAACATGCTAGACCGGATAATAATCCCTTTAGCTGAGTCATTGGACCGGATTTTCCCTTCAATGACTCTCTCATTTTACTTTTTTTTTCCTCTTTTTTTTTTTTTTTACTCTTTTTTTTTTACCTTTTTTTTTTACTTATTCTTTTTCCTTTTTTTTTTTCTTTACTTTTTTTTTTTACTTATTCTCTTTTTTTTTACTCTTAATTTTTTTTTTCTTTACACTTTTTTTTACACTTTTTTTTTACTGTTTTTTTTTTATTAATTTGGTCAGCTTGGTGTACAACAACACCGGTTACGACATTAAAGGAAAGTTCAGCTTCAGTATCACCGACCCTGTCTGCACTAACATTATTACGACCAGTATGTTACTGAGGTTTGCATCCGCCGTCACGGTCCCATCGTCCTCGTCACCTTCATCGCTACAATTTTTTTTTGGGAAATCTTAAGATAAGTCTCACCAGATACTTTTCGCAGATTTTCGTGCTCGTATTTACAGATTCCATAGCGCTACTTGTTTGTTCCATTCATACCAATGACTATCCAAAACGGTGATATTTCCAAAATGTCCTTTTATTCCAAACACTCGTAGAATCCGCAGCTGTAGTTTGTAGCCATGATGAGGCACCCGTAGGCCCCACAACGCTCGTCCGCAGCGGCACACACCCGCAGCACGCGTTCACCATTGCAAAACCGAGAACAGAATTGGAAAGCATTAGTAATATCACTGGCATCTTACGCATTCAAAGAATGTGCTAAAGTTAACGAGATGAGGGATATAGTTGAACCACTACCAATTAAAACATTTACTGGTAGTTATATCCTGAACAATGGCTACGATGACGTCACTATTGGTGGAAGTTACTAAAACGTAATAAAAATTAACAGTTTTTTTTTGTTCACCGCTTCATATCTTTCCTGGCAAAAGAAGTTTCGACTTTATGGCCCAGCCTGTCACAGAACGAACAAGGTTCAGACCTAGTCGGCACAAAACAAGCTTGGAAGTCGTGGCACTCCACGTATCCATGAACTACTTGATCCCTGATCGATTCAAAGTCCCTTAGTCCACGAAGTCTGCCCATGTCCTAACTTACCACACGAAAAACTCTTGACGCCACTATCACACGAAGAACACTTGACATCACTGACCATACGAAAAACATTTGACGTCACTACTACCACCTTTTCGCGATACATCCGTAATTTGTTTACCTGATGCAATATTCTTCAAAGCACTAACCGGTTTAACATAGATCGAGATACATTTGACCAAACTGATTTGCAAAAGTCCCTACACTTTACGTAGACGAAGAAATGAACGACGCGCGCAATCTGCATACGTAGGGCATCCATCGGAATTCGCACTAATAACAACAGCAAAAACACACACGATATCTTACTCCAGGTACTACAGGATCACTCGATACCTACTCATTAAACCACCTTTTTAACGACCACCGATACGCGAAAAACACTCCCAATTGCTCCAACTATTGAACACCTTTGCACGATCTACCTCCGCACACCAATCGTCAATATTGTGTAGATCGGAATTGAAATTCAAAATATAAAAGTGTTGGTTCGACCTACCCGCATAATTAATCGAACGAAAATCGTCAACAATGCAATCGGTGACCGTGGAATATTCCAGCGTCGATGGGGCGTTTCCCTACGCGTTCTGAATCTCGTGGTAGACAATTTCTATCAATCTAGCAATCTAGACGGAGACCGCAACTGCTGACTACAATCACAAGTGGACGACCGGTTTCACGACCGCGACGCTGTACGCTTACCGGGACGCTAACCCATACGTTCGCTTCGACGGCGATTAACGATGCACGCTACGCGATTCGTTGATCGCAACACCCTGCGGCTTAGCTACGACGTTGTTCGCTGATGCTTCGATGACGACTTATTACAACTGACATCTTCCGGCAATAATACTGCACGATAACTTAAACACACTGAAACGGATGAAGCCTTAGATTCTTCCTCCAACGTCCTCTTGCGAACCATCGCTGCCTTTATTTCAAGCTTGTAATTTAATTAGTTTCGATTGTTCGCGATATCCACTGTCAGGCCGGTCGCGGCTATTCACCACAACACAATTTACCAAAATCAACGTAAGTATTGCTGTACACACTCCTGAACACAAATTCACCACACCACACGGAACAATCACTAAAACTTACTGAAAACAGAATCTCTAGCCAAATTTAAGGAGTAGTAGTAGACTAGAGCTGTTGTATAAAGAACTAGCAAGTTCGCATGATCCTTTCCACTTGTTCATCAGTTCTGCCAGCACCTGCATCTATTAGGTGAAGCTGAATGCTATCTCTACTAAAATCCTCTATTTCACTTCAACACGTTTAGGTTTACGTATCTCCTGCAGACCATAAAACTACACTTCCTAATATTGAAAGAAAATCCATGGCAGATAAAATTTTCGACAATTTGTCCAAACGCTCGAGTCTCTCCTCCACGGTATCTGACTACGAAATCGAAAGCACGTCGGCTAAAAAAGGAAGTAACCAATCCTTATTGATTCCTACGAAACGTTATTTCGACCCAGTAAGACACTGTATTCAAGGCAATCATCCGGAAGGACGTAAAAAGTCATTAAAAGCGAAATCTTCTAGAACCTGGTATCACAAGTTATCTGCTCCGCGCCATTAACTGTTCCTGTCATATTCACCAGGTCAAACGATCCTTCACTACTAAACAGATTGGAAATACCTTTTCCAATTAGGCTACATTCAGAACCTGAGTCAAAAGCAAAAGAAAAGGTCCATCATCACACAGACATTGACAGCCCTGCAGCACACGTTGACCCCTCTCTTAACCAACGCTGCTGACTCACGACAACAATTCCCGCCGAGCTCACTGCAGATTCAGCAGGCAACTTGAACCGGTGCCTCTCCAGTATCAACCTGGAAATGGAGAATCTGATTGAAAATGATCCTGCACCAGCATCGGTCGAGAAAACCACGCCTACAAAAGTTCTCCCATTTGTAGGCCATCCAAACTGCTCCGAGTGAACCTGCAAGTAAAGTAACTGCACGTCCCTTAAGACTGTGGGTCAAGGTCACGACCAAGTAAAGTTCTTTCAGCTGCTGCCTCGCTACAACTGTTCCAGACAGGTGACACCAGCCTTCTATGCCCGAATCCGGGTTATCAGGGTCAAAAGAAACCAAGAACACGGAACTTGGCGTACCAAGTCAGGCCACCAATCTTTCGACCAATTTAGAGAACACAAACCCTTAACATTGAAATTTTAATTTACATGATCACTGCAGGTGAATCTCCAGAAGTGGGCTGATGATCAGATCCCACTTCTGATGTCGGCGTATAGTCAGACATCAGAAGTAAAAGCCGAGTTTGATCAAATTTTATTAATAAGACAATTTTAGAATCAGAAGCCAAACCTACTAAATGAAGGAAGCGGGTAACGGGTAACAAATAACGGGTAGCCAGACAAAACGGTTCCCACATGAACCACAGACGTGGACGGTGAAGCGAACCACATTTCACCTTTTATTATTAACAAATAAATA
Source organism: Idaea aversata (assembly GCA_907269075.1). NCBI lineage: Eukaryota > Metazoa > Arthropoda > Insecta > Lepidoptera > Geometridae > Idaea > Idaea aversata. The sequence goes on from OU026103.1 coordinate 7,544,164, forward strand.
ATTTAGAAATCAATCAATAATTAATCAGAATAACACCCGAATAAAGAAAGTGACGAGAGCAGCGACAGTCAGTCACAACAGGCAACGATCCGCAAAGGTCCGTTCGCCAGGACGCAATCATGAGAAATGCGTGCCGGTCCAACGTTGCAGCTCGTTTTATAGCAATTCCGAAGTGGGGAGACTCGCCACGCCCTTTAGGCGTTAACGCTTGAAAAACGTACTAGTAACGCCATCTGTTGGTTGCCTGTCGTAACTGTCTACCGCAAACTCATATTGGTGCTGCCGCCGTCATATGTATAATACATGCATAATATAGCCGTGCGAAGCCGGGGCGAGTCGCTAGTTATATATAAATCTGTTATAGCTAGTTATTAAACTTGTTTTATCAAAAATACAATTTTAAAATAAGGTAGATATTTTTTCAATAAAATATGTACGGAACCGTCATTCGGTACATGTGTCCGACTCGCACTTGACCAGTCTTCTCAATAATAACAAATTCGAGTCATTTTTCCTTAAATCCGAAGATTTCTTTTCCGTTCAACGAATTGTAAAAGATAATTCGTGTGAATTGTGACAAAATCACCCCATGAGACAATTCACCCTGCCAAGGGGAGGTTCTAAGACAAATTGGGGTAAAATTACAGGGTATCTGTATCCCCAGATGGCGCTAATCATGATCTTGTTACATCAATCTTTGTGATTTTCGAATTTTAGAAAGATCTGTACAAATTCATAGCTACAACAAGTTACAAAAATCAAGAGACGCGATCTGTGTCAATCAATGAAAATGGTACTTACGTATTAGAACATTTTAAATTAAAATATCTACAATTGAAATCCCCCTAAAATTACAAAAAAATACAATAAGTAGTTTAAATTTTAGTCCCTTTAACCCCTTATTCCAAAACAAGGTTTAAGGATAGTCCGAGATGTGGATTTAAACCTTAGATTTAAATACAGATTTATTCGTGAACTATAGTCTAAACACTATCCCTATAGATTATATAGGGAACTATAGTCTAAACACTATCCCTATCGATTATAAAGGGATTGTGTTTAGACTTTAGACTATAGTTCACGAGTAAATCAGTGTCGAAATCTAAGGTTTAAATCTACATCTCGGACTATCCTTAAACCTCGTTTTGGAATAAGGGGGTAGATGTTGTAATACGTACCCTAATAAGATATAGTATTTTTTCAATTTGGATTTGACAAAATCCTTTCGTAGCAATTGCATACGCTGTTACAGCTATTATGTAACCTATGCCAATTTTTAGCACAATCCATCCATTACAAAAATTTGCTATTTCCTTTGATTTGCCATACTATGTTTGTTTCCAAGAATTAATCACTATCAGCAACACCATCGCTTGGTAATTACATGGTGATAATTTCTTGCAAAATCAACAGGTTTAATTCCAGGCTAGAGTAAGTAGGTAATTACTTTTACAAAAATCGAAAAAAGCAGTTTAAGTTTTTGTCAAAATCGGGCACGGAACTCCTTTCGCTATCTCTTATAGTTTAGGATGTATGTCGAGGCTGTATGCCATATTTTAGCCTGACCAATGGACGGTTTTAGCACTGTATTGCATTATTCAGTCGGGAATTAAAATCTTATATTTAAATACTAGGGACCCGCTCAGGCATCGCACGGCTATATTACGCATATTTTATACATAATATAAACCTTCCTCTTGAATTCACTCTTCACTCTTTCTATTCAAAAAATATAAAAAAACCGCATCAAAATCCGTTGGCGTAGTTTTAAAGATCCAAGCATACATAGAGAGGGACAACTGTTTAATACTATGTAATGATGATCTGCCCCATGGCTTCACCCGGTTAGGTAGAAATACCTGCTATTCCAATTGACAACTACACACATCTCAAACAATCCAATCCAATCAGAAGCAATCCAATTAGTGCATAATTAAGAGCCGATCACCACTTCCTAGGTCTGAAACATCCATTGACACAGAGTAAATCTATCATGAATGATTAATGAGCAAACTAAACGTCAATGCATTACCCCTTTGTCAGTATGATCATTGATAATTGATCATTCATTAGTCAAAGTATTAACTCATGGAAGCAAATAAATAACCAATACATAAATTTGTATGAAAATAAAGGTAAAAGAAATAGAATATTCCTTAGTCATTTCTAAAGTCAATTCTATCATCCTCTTCCTAAAATATTTTAAATACAATAAAAGAGCGCAAAAAAATAATAATTTGAAGATATTGAAAAAGTACTCGAAAATTATATTATAATTAGGTAAATGGCGACCCGCCCCGGCTTCGCACGGGTATATTATTTTTATTTTTTTTTATTTTATTTTATTTGGAAAACAAACAGTTATAAATATTCAGCTAAAAAACTAAAAAGGCGGCTAAAAACCAATTAAATGTTTTCACATATAAATTAACTACATACCACACAACTAGTCCGGATGAAAAAGAATAACAAAATAAATATATAAACAGTTAACTAAAATATGAGATTATAAGTAAGTACCAAATAATTTAGAAAAATAATAATATGCTAATGCGACTAAATATTAATATAAGACTGCCAATTTAAGAATGTGCGTCAAACCAGTGCCGTGTCAGTGTATTCTTGAACGCAACCGACTTGGAATCAAAAAGATCCAATTCAGGAAAGTCTATCAGTCCATTAAACGCATCGACTGCCCTAGGGAAGAAAGAATTGTGCCTGTAAATGGTATAACACTTGGGTCTCGCCAAGCATAAAGGTTCTCTTAACTGAATGCGAGATGGCACTCGCAATTTTATGTTAGACAAGAGTTGTGGGGTATCTACACCTGTTTGTGCAATTTTGCACAGAAAAGCAATATCAGCTATACGACGCCTCTCCTCTAAGGGTAAGATGTGATGCCTCAAACATCTTGCTTCATAATCTACATCCACTTGCCTGCATTTAAACTGTAGGTATCTAAGAAAACGAGTTTGAATTGACTCAATCCGATCAACGTACACCTGATAACGGGGATTCCAGACTTGAGAACAGTATTCAAGAATGCTTCGCACGAAACAGCAATAAAGAATTTTGATTAACTTAACACTAGAAAATTGGGAACAAATACGCATTAAGAAACCCATGGCCCTATTTGCTTTTTTAAAAATATTGTCGACATGCTTATCATAGAGAAGTTTAGAGTCCTGGATAACGCCAAGATCACGAACATCACTAACTACTTTTAGGAAAGTATTCTTGAGAACATATCTAAATTCAACTGGTTTAGATTTCCTGGTAAATGTTATGGAAATACATTTAGAAACATTCAGGTCCAGCTTATTTCGAACACAATATTCTTCGAATCGATGAAAGTCTTCTTGTAAAAGTTTGCAATCGAGAACAGTTTTGACATTTCTGTAAACCTTCATGTCATCAGCATATAAAATAAATTCAGAATTTTGAAAACAAATACTAATATCATTAATAAATAAAACAAAAAGCAAAGGGCCAAGAAGGGATCCTTGAGGTACCCCTGAAGGGACCTGAACCCAGGTAGAAGCAAAACCATTGACCACCACAGCTTGACATCGGTTTTTTATGTACGATGTAAACCACCTGAAAAGGTTTCCGTGAATACCGGCGTTGTACAGCTTAGTTAGTAGTATTTGATGGTCAATGCGGTCAAACGCCTTACTATAGTCAGTGAATACCGCGTCAACTTGTCCCCCAGAGTCCATGTTAAGAGTCGTGTATTCGGTAAAGGTAAGTAGATTGGTAGTTGTTGACCTATTTTTTATAAATCCGTGCTGTTCATTTATAAATAAAGGCGAAAGAGCCGCATAAACTTGAGTGTGAACTAGCTTTTCAAAAATCTTTGAAAAGATACAAAGCTTAGATATGGGTCTGTAATTCCTAACATCATTTTTGGTCCCATTTTTATGTATCGGAGTGATAAAAGCAGACTTCCAGATATCAGGTACCAAACCCTCTTCTATCGATCTCTGGAACAATAGGGCTAGTGGAGCAGACAGATTCTTAGCACATTTTACAATAAAGACAGGCACGATATCATCAGGCCCCGCCCCCTTATTTAAATCAAGTTTTTCAAGTAACTTATGGACAGCTATGCGCTCAATAATTACATTATTAATGAAAGTTGGAGAATTTTGAGAAGGCATACTGTCACCGTCGAAAGACTGGCCTGTAGGAGAAGAAGGTAAAAGAAAAAGAAAATTGGACTGGAAGTAGCTAGAAAATAAATTAGCCACCCCTTCCCCGGAATCTGCAGACTGATCATCAAGATTAAGTGTAGAGGGAATTGCGCTCGACCCTTTTTTCTTACTTTTAACAAAAGACCAAAACTTTTTAGGACACTCGATTATAGAAGCCTCGATGTTTTTCAAATATACTTTGTAGCATTCGTCCTCAAGCATTTTGGCCCTCTTTCGCAATAATAAGAATGTCGATTTATCAGCGGTGTTTTTGTAGACATTAAATTTAGATAAATACTTATGCTTTTCCCTAAGTAACTTTATGAGCGACGCAGAATACCAAGGCGGAAATACTGATGAATTAGCCAATTTGTGAGGTATAAAATTATCTCTTAACTCATACAAACGTTCGTAAAAACAACCTACGGCTTCGTTCAAAGGCCTGTTTCGCAGCAAAGACTCCCAGTCGATCTCACTCAAAGCATTATTAATTATGTCAAAATCAGCGCGATAATATTGATATTTCATTCTTGGCATAGATTTTAAGGTATTATAGTTAAGTTCCAAATGTATAACAAGTGATTTATGATGGCTGTCTTCTTTAACTAAAGGGTCGTCACAGTGCGAGACCGAAATATTAGTATTGCATAATATATAATCAAGTATTCTGTTTTTAGTAATATTTCTGCAATTGTTAAACTGATTCAAATTACATTCCGCTAGTGTATCAAAAAATGCAAGTTGACTATCGCCAGATACGCCAGACGGTTGAAGGTGCCCATCTTCAAAAGACCAGTCAACATAGGGAAAATTAAAGTCGCCCATTACCACGAAAATGTCATCAGGGTGAGAATTCACAATCGATGACAGATTCTCCGTAAAATTATCGAGCTGAGTATCAAAAGAATTCCCTAGCTTTTCCCTACATAGGTATAACGCACAAAAGTGGATTTTACTAATTGAGCGGTCACTGTGTCGCATAGAAACGGTGACCCAAAGATCCTCAGCTGAACAGCACCAGTCAATACGATGAACAACCGCAAGCTCGCGGCGAATCGCTATCAAAACACCCCCACCGTACCGCTGTTGAGTTGCCGCATAGTTACGATCGCGTCTATATACTATGTACCTATCGTCGAAGTATTCACTGTCGAAAAAGCCGTCGAGAAGCCACGACTCAGTTATTACAATTACATCATAACAACTAAGACCAACATTACGTTTAAAAATATGTGTTTTCGTGCGAAGCCCCCTTGAATTCTGATAGTAAATACTAAGATTATAATCCTTCATTGTAAATCAAGTAAATACTACCTATATAATAAACATATAAAGGCCAAATAATTAAAAACAACATACATGTATTATACATAAACCTTCCTCTTGAATCACACTATTTATTAAAAAAAACCGCATCAAAATCAGTTGCGTAGTTTTATAGATCTAAGCATACTTATGGACAGACAGCGGGAAGCGACTTTGTTTTATACTATGTAAGTAATGATAATGAAGTAAAAGTTAATTTTTATTTATAAACGGTCCCTAGGAAGTGTGCCCAAAAAGCTAGCTTTGTTACCCCCTTGGATGATAAAATAAATAAAGTAAATTGAATCGTTACATCTGTCGGTCAACTACAAGTTTGTAGTCTGTATTTGGCTTAAAGGATCGAAAACCTCGGGTCTAGGGTGTGCTAGGGTTAAGTCAAAACGTGACGTAATCAAACCACGATGGATATTGAAGATAACGCTGAATTTAAATTGAAATTACTGAGATTAGAATTAATTTTAGTTGTATAGATAAGAGTCTTTGTAGACAATAAACTTTGAGAGTTTTGTCGCGCGTCCTAGCCAGTGGAAGATTTGGAATTGGCTGTAGGTGCCCAGAGTCCTGAGATCTGGCAGTTATTGTTAGTCTCGATTGAGACTTGATCTTTTATAAATGATTGAATTTTATGAGTGATCTTTTATCATCATCATCAATACATTCATTCATTATTTTTTTTCTTTTCGTATTTTTTTTAAATGCCCGGCAAGGCTCAAAAATGTGAACTTGTATGCCTGATGATGATGATGATTTTACAACATCATTCATATATTATGAATGCAAATAAATATATCATTCATAGGATATATTTTAAATTATTCATATATGCTGATTATTGCTGATGTATTATATATTCTATTGATAATAAATAAAAATGAAATGAATTCAACTGCCTGATATGTTAAAGTGCACCTCAAAGCCCTAGTCCTGTAAAGACATGAAATTATTTGAAGGGTGTTGCTTTGTGAAGTTTGTATGTGTTTGTATTCACTAAGAAATGGTTTTTCAAAATTCCACCCCTAGAAGGACGGGCGAAGCTGCGGGCAGAAGCTAATTTTAGATAATTTAACTTAATTAGGGTAAATTTTCATTGTTAAACTTGTATTGTGCCCTTAAAATGATGGGAAGACACAAAAGTTTTCTTAGTTTAGGGCCGGAACTCAACCTAGTCAGACTTTTTAATAATAAAAATGTAGAATTTGAATAGTATGTACTTTATAAATTTCATTTAGTTATGTAGTTAATTTTCATAGTAAGATTATAATCCCTTTATCACTACATAGTATAAAACAAAGTCGCTTTCTGTGGCCCTATGTCCCTATATCCCTTTGTACGCTTAGATCTTTAAAACTACGCAACGGATTTTGATGCGGTTTTTTTTTATAGATAGAGTGATTGAAGAGAAAGGTTTATATGTAAAAATACATGCATAATATAGCCGTGCGAAGCCGGGGCGGGTCGCTAGTCTTAATATATATAAATCTCGTGTCACAATGTTTGTCCTCAATGGACTCCTAAACCACTTAACCGATTATAATAAAATTCGCACACCATGTGCAGTTCGATCCAACTTGAGAGATAGGATAGCTTACATCCCGATATTCCCACGGGATCGGGAGTTACGCGGGTGAAACCGCGTAGGGCAGCTAGTATATTATAAAATTCTAGTGTCGCGGTGTTAGTTACCAAACTCCACTAAACGGCTGAACCGATTTGTATGAAATGTTTTGTTTTCATTTTTTTTTTGTATATGGCAAAAAACGTTAGCCGGGACAGCTAGTTTAATTTATAAGTTTCTACACCTAGTGATATAACAGTTCAGTTAGATTTTTTATTAAACAATTTCTAAGAAACATAAAAGAGAAATGATCTTGTATGGGTTCCCTTTTACCTTTTGCGGTAGGGAATCCTAAAATATTTATGCGCAAGAAACTACCTAACGAATTGTTTTTGAACTGTCGGCGGATCTAAAGTTGATTATCAGCGAGAGCCCTAAGGATAGGTATTATATCTGCAGAGTGCCTTTATAATCCTGGATTATAAACCTATGCTATGGAAGCTACTTTGGGTCGGGATGATGAATAAACAATTTAAATTATAATAGAGCTTACCTGCATTGGAACTTAAAGGAGTTACTATTATTGTAATCTGTGCTTCGTATTTCCTTGTTTACATTAACATTAAGAGGAAAGGGTACCGGGGGCTCTTTCCATACAAACTATTACAAACGTAGTCGACTGTTTTCTCTCTGGATAATGACACTACACCAAATATTTTTGGTGCATAAAACTTATAACTGCCATGACCATGCCCCTTTTTTGTTTTTTCTTTAATCTTAATTTCTATGATAATTAAAAAATGAAAAAACTGGTTGCCTGTAAAGTCGGTATACGGGCGAAAGTTTTACGTGACAACAACTGTGCTCGAGTGGAAGGGACGCGTGCCTTTCACTTTTTATGTCTGTCTCTCTCGCTCTTAGGCGGGCTAACCATGCCCGCGTGCCTCTCACTCGCTCTCATTGTGAGCGCATAACGTGAGCGGAGCGTAACGCAGTTTCTTGAAGTGTCACCCGGCAAACCAATTTATAAGACGTTGTCACGTCAAAAAAAAGCAAAACATAGGGGCATAGTCATGGCAGTTACCTATAGGTTTTATGGCACAAAAATATTTGTGCTAGTATCATTATCCAGGGAGGAAACAGTCGACTACGTTTGTATGGAGAGTTTGTATGATATATTTCACCTTAAGACAATTAAGAGGTTTAAATACTGCGTTGTTAAGACGAAGACGGATTTGTCAGCCACATATGAGCACATCCAAGATTACTTTTTATTATCTACTAGCGACCCGCTCCGGCTTCGCCAGCTGTATTATGCATGTGTTATACATATAAAGCTTCCTCTTGAATCACTCTATCTATTTAAAAAAAACCGCATCAAAATCCGTTGCTTAATTTAAAAGATCTAAGCATACAAAGGGACATAGGGATATAGGGACGGCGAAAAGTGAGTTTATTATATACTATGTAGTTATAGTGATAGTGATATTACCAATCGACAGATTTATTTTAAGCCATTGCATAGCTTTAGCGTGGCTTTATGCGCGGCGACCGAATCAAGAAATTCCGTAACGAAAATAAAACCTAACACCCCCCACTCCGCCTATTTATTTTTATATATGTCTACGACCTGTCCCGGTAAACGTTTTTTTGCCATAATAAACAAAAAAAAATTGTATATCTAAACCATGCAGGACACCACCCAAACGCATACAAAAAAAAAATCATTCAAATCGGTCCAGCCGTTTAGGAGGAGTTCAGTGACATACACACGTACAGTAGAATTATATACTTATATAAAGAAAAGAGAAGATAAGTAGTATATGAATAGGCCAACAAACAATTCGAGGAATGAAAGAGAACATGTTACTTACGCCCCGGATCTTATTTTTTTCCATTTCAAATTCCATAAAAATATCATAGGTAATCCTCTTAAGACCTGAAATAAAATATTTAAAATACCGAGACGTTTTATAACCCGTAGTCTGATTACCTATCAAATTGCCTAGTTAATGGTATTTAACCTAACCTATCAAATCATCTAATTAAACATATTTATTGTAACTAAAGGCTAATAATTATATCCATAATATTAAGAAAAAACATCCCTTTTTTTCAAGGGTCAAACCGAGGTCAGTCCAGCTCATTAGCCAGATAGATGGCGCTGTCAGCACATGTGCCCCATTAATTTAACCCTGCCAAGCTAATCCCTTCCTTATAACAACACAATAAGATTCGTTTTAGAAAGAAAAGTATCAGATTTCTTATTAGTTTGAGTGTTGTACTAATAGGGAAAAAAAGTTAGGTAATGATAAGTGTCTAAATCGTAGAGCATGTTTGGTGGAACCGTAACCGGATCTGGGTGACATTTTTCGTGTGATGTATCCAATGCTTCCGGTTACGTTAATAAGGCTTTTCATAAAAAAAAACCGGCCAAGTGCGAGTTGGACTTGCGCACATACCATGTTGTATGAGTCCCACAAAAATTTTTTTTTCCTTTTTTTTCCTGTTATAGTGGCAACAGAAATACATCATCTATGAAAATTTCAACTGTCTAGCTATCACCCTGTTCCACACTATCATAATGGTTTTTACCCTTTGGGTACGGAACCCTAAAAAAACCAGTACCCTAAGTATGGGTTTAACCATACGAAAACGATGACCGTATCCGTATATCGTTCCATACATTTCAGAATAGAAACGTAAAGGAACTAAAATTGATACCACACATAAGTAAAAACATTACGTTGTATACAGAAGAGTTCATTCATTTTGGTGTAATTTGACATTCGTTGTCAACTTGAAATTCGTTAACGTGTACGTAAACGGTAAACGTGAACGTTTTCTTACTCGATCAAATATTATTAGTGAGAAGCATGTAAAAGAAATTTGTTTACATAAAAAAAACTAACTAAAAATGTTTCCAAGATGTGTGTTAGCATGGATGATGTTAGAAGAAGAAGAGGCGGCTCGCCGTGAAGAACGGCGGCAAAATACTTTGTCTCTTCGAGCTTTATTGACACCGGATTGTATATCGGACTCCTCTTTTCCAGGGGTTCAAGTACGTGTGCGATCTTTTACAGAACCAACGTTTCAATATGAAACTGATGACATTTGATGATTCCTGACCAAGGAAACCTGGCGCTACTGAGCCTGGGTCGTGCAACTAGTGATAGGGTGGTGAACATCGTTCATGTACAAAATACATAAATCACCTCTGGCTTGCCTTAGTTGGCTGGTTGGAGTTAACACTGACGAGGAATACATGCTGGATAAACCTAACCAATATCTACGCTTCGATCAAGCACAGGTACTGGCTACTGAGAACCGATATGAACTTAGAATTCTTCGTAAAGCGATTTAAATTCAAAAACATCTAAATAATTTCAAAAGAGAAGATGGTTGGGATGTACCACCTGTTTGGGACCCAGTACTACATTCGGTGAAGTCTTAAGCCCGGCAAACAACAGCTGCAAGACCTCGGAACACCGTTAGCTATAGCCGTAGCATAGGTACCTACCTACATAAGGAACGTTTCAATTAGGGAACGTAACAATTTTCAAATATATATTTTGTAAGACTATTTAGTCTGCCTGTGACCATAGAAACTGAAAAGTTCCACATGAAATGTTCTTAATGATATTAAAACGTTAAAAAAAATCTCTACGTGTTGGCTTTAGCCAATTTCATACATTACACAGTGCCATTTGGCCTCAAACCCGTGTGATTACTCCAGGGCTTCAGCTATGTGCACACCATTATTCATCGCAATCAGTTCAGTAGTACTTTTTACATAAAGATTTAATCAACCTACATACAAACTTCTAACTTCTATATAAATATATAAGTATTAGTTGGATGATCAATGATGATGGATAAGGTAGGTATTGTAAAAAAAAATAGTTTAATCCATATTTAAAAAATGAATCGCTGAATGTGTTGCTAAGCGTAAATCTCGTGAACAGCTGAACCGATTTTGCTAATTCTTTTTTTTTGTTGTCTTTGTTATTGTCAGGAGGTGGTTCTTATGAAAGAAAACATTAAGAAAATTGCGTAGAAAATTATTACCTGGGTGAAACTGCGGGTCGCAGCTAGTGCTTTATAGTAATTATTATTATAAATTAGCTGCGCCCCGCGGTTTCACCCGCGTAAGTCCGATGTTTCTCACCGTTTAAACCTTCCCTGGACTACAACAAACATTTCAAAACCAAAATCATCTAAATCGGTTCAGCCGTTCTCGAGTTTTAGCGAGACTAACGAACAGCAATTGATTTTTATATATATAGATAACTAAAAACTACAAATAAAAACTTAACCTAAGGTAATCATTTTTAAGAAAGTTCTTTATTTTAATTCGAGTTGCGTAAATGAAATTTGGTACAACATTATAACACTCGTTTCGATGATTTAGTGGCATTTGCCATAGTGCCTGCTGTTGGGGCTATACATCGTTCCCACCGTCGCGCGTTCTCTGCTATAAATTCTGCCGCCAGCGACCTCCACTGCGGACGCAGCAGGTCCCGAACTCTTTGCAGGTTCTCAAGGTTTTCTGAAAATAAGAACATTTTGATGATTATTAAATAGTTTGCCCCGAAGATGACATGACTGAAAATGTATGAAGAGAACAGACAGCGGACCCATTATGGTAAGGATCCGCTGCTCCAGGTCTGTCAGTGCTAAAGTCGAGGCCGTCCCTCCCCCTGTGCTTGACACGGAAGATCCAATCTTAGCCGCCTTCCTCCTTGTATTCGACTTAAAATCACTCCACAGCTTTACAAGACAAAGCAGTGCAGGGCAAAACAAATATTAGTGCATGAACATATTCATCGAGGGCGGAGGTGAGTTTTTGCCACCTCCGCATCGCCAGTAACCTACCGCATGCCGTGGGGGCTCTCGGCAGGCTTCATAAGGTCTCCGTGACTACAAATAGTAAAAATGTCTTGGTAGTTTAGTTTGAAACACAATAAGTTCAATGTCTTTATTTGCAAAGATGAACAATAACTTACCGCTCCATGATCTCCACCAAAACCTCAAATTAGGAGGCTGAAGTCATCATTATTTTCACTAGATAATTATTTTCTTATTTAAATAACACACGGTTTTATTTACAATTGACTTTGTCAATGTTGTCAACTAGCTCACGAATTTCGAAACGTCAAACATCCATCTCTATTTTTCGAGAGGTACGCAAAAGAGAAAAACAATGTTCGTTCATTCATCGAGTGACTCGATCAACTCTATCGAGTAAAAGTGACGCACAAACATACTGCATGCTGCTAGAAAAACTAAAAATGGTACGTATGTGTGCGTTTTGTAAAACCTGTACTAGCCCTACAGTTCTCGATAGATGGCAACACCAATCATTATAGAATATAAAAACTATATTTGTAAACTAGCAATGCCCCGCGGTTTCATCTGTGTAAGCTCCGTTTCTGTAGGATAGGGATAAAATAGTACATTGTTATCCTAGGTGTGAAAGTCACTCATTACAAGTCCCGAGACGGAGTTTGGCGCCCGAGCGTAGCGAGGGCGCTAATAGTTCGAGGGACTTAATGAGTCTTTCACCCGAGGTAAACACTGTGCTTTTCATTACGAATAATACATAAAATTCTTCCTAACAACGAGATTGGATGAGAGACTCCATACTACCTGATCCTCTTACAAGGTTAGGACCAAAGAGGTTATATACATGTAGTGTTATTCATTGGTGCTACCTAAAGCAAGGAGGTTAGGTTTTGAAGTTCCTAATGTATAATGATACTGATACTGGCTATATGCACATTGCACAAGTCGTGCGAAGCCATAATTTGACATGACAGCTGTCAGTGAAAGCGAAAAGCCCTAGGGCTGGAAATTTTATTTTCTACACGCTCTTCAGGCATATTTAGACCTACTTTCGGAGTATGAGTAATGAAAAGTATATTACTTACAAATTATCTTCATTTCAAGTTTTATCAAAATCGGTCCAGTAGTTTCGAAGCTTAGTCGTTACAAACAAAAAAAACGGTAGCACTTCGGGAGCGCCGACAGACGTGAAAAATTAAAACTATGCTCTATTTGTAAATCTTAGATCAAAAATGTAAACGATGGTGTTATAAGAGTAAAAAATACATCAAGCTTTAGTAGTTTTTTTTAAGGAAGTGAAAATTAGGTAAAAAAACAACTATGACCTCAATTTTAAAAAAAATACGATTGCGAATAAAATCAATATGAAATATGATTGTTTATTTTATTTAAAATACTTTTTTTAACAAAGTTATTACAATATTCAAAGAATGGCAGTTTATTTTACACACTGGCAACAATTACAGCGGCTTTCAACCTTTATGATATGGCGTTTCTGTCAATATTTGACATTTCTTTGTTTACATTTTTGATCTAAGTTTTACAAATGGAGTATAATTAAAAAAAAACTTTACCTTAAAAAAAATATTTAATATACAACTACAAAATATATGTACGTGCATATACGCACGCACTGAAGCTGCGTCTCGTAACGGTGTCGCGAGTTTAGAGATTTTATCTCATCTAAAAATATGCGTACCGCGCTGAAAGAAGTTTTCACTTAAAAATGTGGACATTATTCTACTTTATGATTTTTACATTCTCAGCGAATATGTCGATAAGTTACTCGTCGATTCGAGCGTGACGAATAAGAATAGAATAAGGGTTATCAGTAGACAGTACGTTTATTTCCGTTCGTTGGCGTAACACAGGGACTTATTGAATGAACTTTTCTGTTTCCGCTCAGTTCAACCTAAACAATACACAACAAAATTCTGCTTTAAGGCTGCTTATGCAGCCAAACGCAACGCGCCAGAAATACCCGTCGCTTACAACTAACATTGTTGATTGTAACGAATGAGTTTTGTTTTTCTCAAAAGTGCTAATATGGAATTGTAGGTGAAATTTTTACCGATATTTTGGGGTAATTTCGAGGCGAAAATTCTTTGTCATTTCAATGCTAGACTAGTTTTAATAGCTTTAAAACTATATGAAATATTTGGCTCAAAATCACACCAAAATGTCGGTAAAAATCTCACCTACGATTCCATCTCAGCACTTTTGAGAAAAACAATACACATTCGTAACAATCAACAATTTTCACCAACGAAGGCGACCGGTGCCAGTAGTAACTATTTAGTAGGCTGTGTACCAAGGTCGTTGGCGTAATCATAGAATCTTAAACTTAAAATCAACAAGCTTTGTCATATTAATAAATGACAAAGCTTGGATGTCTGGATGGATTTAATTTTTGGTTTTGGATTGGTTGGATGGATTTAATTTTTAAAAAAATTTGGGACCGCTAACAAATCATAAATTAATAGTTTTTTTTATTTATTTTCCACTTCATGGTACCTAATACGTCAGTTTATGTTGACGTAAAATTTTAGTAGATTTCCAACAGGAAAATCTAAACGTAGTCAAAATAATAAACTTATTCTATAAGAAATAAATTGTTATCACAAGCGAACAAGAAAAAATTTCTCCGACGCTCCCGTTGCAAAACAACGTAAACGCAATTTCTGTACTGAACCCACTTCAAGGGAATCTTGTTAACGTCCGTCCCAATAAGAGAAACGGGACAATAAGGTTGAAATTGCGCTGCCGATGAAAATATTCCAATAGCTTATGACGTGCCCTATCGCGTTTAATAAACCTGCGCTTTTCGTGTTTGGGATAAAAAGCAAGAGGATTCATCCTTGAATAAATCGTTTTATTTTTTGGAATGAATTTCCTATCGCAGGATGGCTAGAAAAAAATGTAACGCGTTACGAAAACGTGAAACGAAAAACCGTAAGAGAAACTAATATCCCACGTATATAAAATATCAATTAAGATAATATTAATTATTACTTATATTTAGTTTTTTTATTTTGTGTAAGTTTATCACTACATAGTATAAAACAAAGTCGCTTTCTGTGTCCCTATAATATCTTTATGTATGCTTAAATCTTTAAAACTACCCAACGGATTTTGATGCGGTTTTTTTAATAGATAGAGTGATTCAAGAGGAAGGTTTATATGTATAATACATGCATAATATAGCCGTGCGAAGCCGGGACGGGTCGCTAGTAATGAATAAAACATTAAACCTACTAGACTTTAGGGATTCAGATAAGAATTAAAAAAAAGGTAAAAGGACTTCTTTCCAAACGCGTGTTCGGCGACAACTTTTTTTTGAATTATTATCGCTTCTTACGGCTATAGCCAGTATCAAGCTATCTGCTTAGCTATTTGTTTTGTTTTGTTTATAATTTTTAGCCCTGAGTGTTGCAAAATAGTCAAAGTCGCCATAGTAATAGGGGCTATAGAAAAACGGGTACTTTACCTTCGGTAAATCATATCTAGCTCCACAAAAGATAGCCACCACCAGCCAGTGTTAGCACGCGTAAAAATATAGTTAGTAAGGAAATGACATAGATTATGATGTATCTATATGAGCGTAAGACTCTAAGTTCAGCTTTTTGTAATGAATGTTATTTCATATAAAAATATTTTTTAAACCGCTGTTATCTTATATCTTGAAACCTATTCACCCGGTAAAAGATGCCTCGACCCGCGTCTTGTCAGCGCTAGCTATTTCAATCAACATCAATAATCAAATCTGGAGTTTTCGATCAGCTCATTTTTAACCAGAGAGGTGAATTTAGCTGAGAGCTAACCTTGGGGATAGAAAATGTGAAGGATATTTTTATGCTATTTACGGTGTTTTATGTTACTAGCATAAGTTATTTTGTTTGTGTTATTTCTACATTTACGTAGCTATGTGTAATTTAATTGTAGTAACTTTATAATAAGTTAAATATGTACTTAAAAGGTAGATCAGGAGCTATCCTGATCTACCTTTATGAATATGAGACTTAGAATATTCGGAGGCTCGCAGCAGCCTCAAAAAGCTGTTGCGGAAGCTCTTCTGGAGAGACCTAGGATGGTTGGAGTAACAAAAGCCCCGTAAAACTAAACTTAACTAAGTACTATATGCAGAAATCGTGCCAAGTCAAAACTTAAAAGAAACATCCTACCCCAGAATGTAATCTCTCTGAGCGCTTCAATTCTGTAAATACATATTTGTTGATATCAAACAAAAAATCATTTGACGACAAGAAATCTTTCCTATTTTTCTTGCCATTCTTAAGCCCCCATAAAACACAATTTCCCCCACACAACCGTCAACAATAAAGAGAGTAACTTCGTTACTGTATCAAACGGGAATTTCGGGATAAAAATATCCCGTTATACTCCGCGTAAACTAATTGTGCCCCACTCATGGGTAATTCGATAAACATAGGAGGCGAGCGAGAAAGGATTCAATGAGGTAATTCTATTGGATGTGTTTATAGCTATTTCATTATAATTATAGAGAGATAGGTAGATAGTATGTTCGGATTTAAAGATACTTATTTCTCCATTTCTACAAACTTTTTAACAAAAAATACAAAAAAAAGTGGCTGTGACAAACGGCAGATAGACAGACATGACGAATCTATAAGGGTTCCGTTTTTTGCCATTTGGCTACGGAACCCTAAAAAAACTCATTAACGCAACAGCTTATTCAAACTTACGCCTAAAAAAGCATGATATCGGCGACAAGTATTTTTCGTTTATCTCTTATATACACCTTTAAAACGAATAGATTTTACACTTTGGTGACAAAGAGTCAAAAACTGCACCTACTTATGTGGTAGGTACTAAAGAAAGAACAATAATTTGATACAGTGACTTTAAAAACCTATGAATTTGCGAGACCCCCAAGAGTCCATAGGTTTTTAAATTAATGTCTTTTACTAATGGATGGTTTTATTAAGGTATGTCGGTCGTGAAAATATATGAATAAAGTTTTCTAATGAAAACCTATGAATAGATTAATAAATTAACGAAAAACATAGGCCGCTTGCGCCTCTGTGAGCGCTACCACTGCATTCCGGCGAACACACAGTGCGGAAATACGATAATGCTGCGAAATATCTGGCCTAACGTGACTGAAACCGTGAGAGCTATACTCTACGATGTTTGTTTGTTTGTAAATTCGTTATAAACAAACAAACAAAAAATATTTCCTCTGGTTCCGAAACTACTCGATTTTGATGAAACTTGGTATGAGGATACATTGATTAATTGGGAATAACATAGGCTAATAACATACTTTTTATCCCGATAATCCCACGGGATCTGGAGTAAAACAGGTACATAGGATGGTATAAAATTTCAAGACCTACAATCATGCCCACCAACGCCACGTCGTCAAATTCTAATATAAGACACATTTTATTACCATCACTGTGTGTGACGTTATAATGCGATTTATGTACGTGTCTACTGAATAAATTGGGAGACAAATAAAATGCGAGCGGAATCTTTGTGAAGGAGAGGGCGCTAGTGCCTTTACTAATCTTAAGAGGAAAGGGTACCGGGGGCTCTTCATACAAACTATTACAAACGTATAGTCGACCGTTTTCTCCCTGGATAATGACACTAAAGCAAATATTTTTGGTGCATAAAACTTATAACTGCCATGACCGACCATGCCCCTATTTTTTATTGTTATGTTTTTATTTTTTTAATCTTAATTTCTATGATAAATAGAAAATGAAAAAAAACCAAAACATAGGGGCATAGTCATGGCAGTTATAGGTTTTATGGCACAAAAATATTTGTGCTAGTGTCATTATCCAGGAAGGAAACAGTCGACTACGTTTGTATGGAGACAGCCAACCCTTTCAGGGTGCTTTTCCACCAGAGATGTGCTATGCAGCTATGCTGCGAAGATGTGAAATCGACGCTACGCCACCAGTGCTAAGCTACGTGCACCAATGAATATGATTGATGGATATCAAACGCTTCCATAGCATCGTGGCATAGCACATCTCTGGTGTAAAAGCACCCTAAGCACATGAGTAGCCCTAAGACCCAATGACCACTAAGGTGCTCTGTAATTACTCATTATTTTAGATATTACAGTCTTGATTTTTCAATTCATAGTGTGAATTGTGTTTTGGTTAGATGTTGGCCGATTGTGTTGGGAAAATATTTTGTGGGATTTTTTATAACTAATATCCAAAGATAAGCTACGATTCAAAATATTTATTTTTATTCTGCTGCTGCTGGTTTTTAGAAATGTAATTGTGTGCTATGCCACGATGCTATAGACGACCTCTGTGGCGCGTCGGGCAAACACCCGACTGCGACGCAGAAGGTTGCGGGTTCGATTCCCGCCGGGAACAAGTATTTATGCTGACCATAAATTCTTGTTTCTGGTTCTGGGTGTTTCCTATATGTATAATATGTATATATTTACAAAAAAAAAAAAGTATATAAGTAGTTTATCCGTTATCTGGCACCCATAACACAAGCATTAAGTTGCTTAGCTTGGGGCTGGATGGCGATGTGTAATATGTCCTGAAATATTTATTTTTATTTATTTAATTTTTTTGTAAATTATTTTTCTTCAGGCACGTATTGAATCATACAACTTTTTGTTTAGACATCTATAGATTGACCGATGTTCCGAACATTATTTCCACCATCTTCCCTCCAACATATGAATGTAGAACATCCGAATAGTGCTTAAAACATAATAAGGTTCAAATAAAAGTGTTTTCACGACCTCTCTCTATGAAAGACGGTAATAATCCAGTTTACGACACTCGTAAAGTTATTCGGCGAGAAACATCAAATAATAACTTTATTCATACGAATAAAGGCATCTAATTCTCGGGTACATAATATTTTAGGTAAGTATATGGGACATCTGAGGGCGTTTGATGTCAATACACATGGTATTTGTTAGAGTTTACACCTACTTTATACTCTTACCTATACGTCAACACGTGTCACGCTCGTTATTCCTTAAATAAATAATAAAGTTTCTTTCAAATAAAATAAAATATTTTTTATCACAGTTGCTCATAAAGTGGATCTTATTAAACCGCTTTTAGGCTCATAATGCAATAATTAAGCCTTGCTGGCTTAAAACTCTTTGTTGGTACCTTTTTTCTTCTTTTCAAAAGGTTGTCTCTAAAGTCTGATAACGAACGATAATTTTTCGTGATGTCTTTGAAAACAATTAAAAATTGAGTTTTGTTTTTATTTTGTTTTTTCTTTAGGTACATAAATACATTTTTTTCTTACCATTATATTCTGTTTTTAACCGCCGACGCAAAAACAAATTAAAAAAAACCCTAAAAAATATTGTATGTCAGACGAGGCTGTATAGGTTAAAAGTCTTTTGCCTAGCCTTTCGGGAGTGTAATTAACAAAAAATAGTAAACATAACCTAAAATTCTTAAAAACTTTTTATTATTTTAACAAATCTCTTTTTTTATTCGCAACTGTGATAAAAAACGTCGTACGATACACGTGTGGATTGATCACTCCATCTGTACTATAAGTACCTTATAACGATATTTTTTTCGTTCATACAAAAAAACGTAAACTACGAGACGTTTCTATAAAAGTGCTGCTAGCTGCGAAACTAGAAAATTAAGGAAAGAAAGACCTTAATTTAATGTGAATTATGTGTTTATATAAACTGAATATTTGTAATTCTGAAAGACAAATTTATTTGGCAGAGAGACCTTAGAAACTTCAAAAACATTATTTAATTACTAGCTGCCCTCCGCGGTTTCACCCGCGTAACTCCCGATCCCGTGGGAATATCGGGATGTAAGCTATCCTATCTCTCAAGTTGGATCGAACTGCACATGGTGTGCGAATTTTATTATAATCGGTTAAGTGGTTTAGGAGTCCATTGAGGACAAACATTGTGACACGAGATTTATATATATTAAGAAGAAGATAGATGACAAAGGCCTTTGGATTCAACAGACTTAATAGTAACTAAAAACGCCGAGTGAGGTCTATCGATAGAGTTTTTTTGAAACATGAAACACGTCACATTACTTTCAATATCCCGTTTTCGAAGGTTTGGTGTGAAGGCATTATTTGTTCACCGTAATACCCTCTCGATCGGTGTCCCAAAGAGCACCGCGCACTTTTGGGGTATCATAGGACATCACGTTTTTTCAAATATGCCGTTTCCGAGATGTTTTAGAATTTTGGTGTGAATGGTGATAGTGCACCGCGCAAAAAAATCATTATACCAAGCTTCCATTTTAAATGTCCGGACCCCTTTGAGACAAAGATTTAATTAACACTGGCTATATGGACAAATCGAGATAGCCAAAGATAAAAAAAACGATGAACTAAGCGCTACTTAGATTTACGAAAGCAATTAAGTAACATTTGTAAACTAAAAGTAAACCTTGCAACTTACATTACTCACATGCATTTAATGACCATTCTAATCAGTGTTACAAAAAGTTATTTCACAGTGTACATAATCATAGTGCAGTGATGAAACACGAATGAAAGCGTAAGTGCATTGCCACAGTGTAAGATGATACAGTCAGGTTACTTGATTTATTTCACTATTTCTTTGTTTGTAATTTTTTGTTAGTGTAATATGTTTTTTTTTAATACTTGTGTTAAAGTTTGAGTTAATACTAGCAGCGCTCTGCAGTTTAACCCCAGTTTCATCCCGTGGGAATATCGGGATAAAAAGCCTATGTACTCCCAATGAATCAATGTATCTTTATGCCAAATTTCATAGAAATCGGTCCATTAGTTTCTGTGCTAATTCGTTACAAACGACCAAAAATACAAAAAGAATACTAAGCGTAGTGCAGTGATAAGTCAGTGGGAAGTTAGGTTAGGTTTAATGTTAGCTTAGCGCTCGCTCGACTATCTAGGACGTTAGGTTATATGACAATGACGAATCTAGTTAGACCTAGTTTAAAATGTTGTATTTTTCAAGCATTGTCCTACTGAAAGTATCAACACTATGACAGGAATAAAGCGACAGTATATGAGGCGTGACGTTTGCACTTTAGTACAGTGATAAGTCAGCGGGAAGTTAGGTTAGATTTAATGTTAGCTTAGCGCTCGCTCGACTATCTAGACGTTAGGTTATATGACAATGACGAATCTAGACTTCATTTACAATGTTGCACTTTTTATTGCTTTATGTTAATGTGAACCTTAGCGATTGTTTTACGACCTCTATGTTGCGGGTTTGATTTCCGCCTTTAACAAATATAAAGATAAAAAATAAAAATAAATAAATAAATGTTGAATGACATTCCACACATCGCCATCTAGCC
The DNA here is from genome assembly GCA_907269075.1 of Idaea aversata. Lineage (NCBI taxonomy): Eukaryota > Metazoa > Arthropoda > Insecta > Lepidoptera > Geometridae > Idaea > Idaea aversata. The sequence goes on from OU026103.1 coordinate 7,565,400, forward strand.
CCAAGCTAAGTAACTAGACTTGTGTTATGGGTGCTAGACAACGGATATACTACTTATATACTTAGATATTTGGTCTTCGTCCATATACATAATAATAATAAATATAGCATGACTACACACAGCGCCATCTAGCTCAAAGTTAAGCAATTAGGCTTGTGTTATGGTGGCCAGACAACGGATAGAATACTTATATAGGTACTTCTCTTTTGTAAATACAAAAAAATATGTTTACAGAACCAAATATCTATAAGCCTATTATACTTGTTCGGCGCGAAATTATTTAAATTGTTTGTCCTTTTAATAAAAATCGATTAATATATTTATTTAAAATAACGGTTGCACTCGGGAGTGCCGACAGAGGTAAAAACTTATAAAAAATTAAAACTTATTTACTAAACAACTACAAAATATATGTACATCCATATGCACACACTATAGCTGCGTCTTGTAACGGTGTCAAGAGTTCAGAGATTTTATATCATCTAAAAATATGCAAACCGCGCTAAAAGAAGTTTTCACTTCAATAAATTGTGACGGTGGAAATCGAACCCGCAACCTTCTGAGTTGCAGGGGCCTACCGTGCCACAAAGGTCGTCAAGTAAATAAAAGTGTTGAAAGCGTAACCCTGCAAGTGTCCCACATTCGTTAGTGCAACATTAAAACACAGTTTTAAACTTTCCTTCCTGTCGCTTATCTTTTAACTGTTTGCGTGCTAAAAATAACTTGTAAATAAATACACAAACTACTTGTATGTCAAGGGAAACTATTTATTTAATTAATAGTGTCATCAACAAAAGAAAAACAACGGTAACTCATGAATATTGTGGTTTTTTCAAAGTATACGTCAGAGCGCCGGCGCCGGTTGTGACGCCATTTTGTTTTACTGTCATATTTTAAGTGTCTATTTATTTATCTATACTAATACTATATTTAATTGTTCCTTTGCATTGAATAGGCTTTCGAAACTATTAGACCGATTTTTATGAAGGATATATTGATTCAATGACCGTAATATAAGCTACTTTTTATTCCGATATTCCGTTGGGATCGGGAATTACGCGGGTGAAATCGCTTAGCGCTGATAGTTAATTTTACGCCTACTGCTATAACAAAACTAAAACAATATATTTTAAACCGAAGATTAACAATAAAACGCGATAATGTAAACCGACACGCGATTACGAGAACTTAATGACTCTGTGAACATTTTACATTAAAACTAAAGTGGGTGACTTGTATACCTACTTGGTAAGTAGCTATCGTAAAACTGATTAAACCTTAAATCATATCCTATCCCATCCTCTCCTACTAACATTATAAACTAGCTGAGCCCCGCGGTTTCACCCACATAATTTCCTACGCAATTTTCTTAAGAGGATCATGAGTGTTCGATACGCGGCGCGAGTAGGTATTTTCAAAAATGACCCGTATCGTGCGATAGAGAGAGTTTAAGTTCGGACGTAATTGCCTTCATTTTGCTTTCAAATAATGTTGCGGGCTGTAACGCTTTTACCCCCTTTATCCTTCACAAAATGATATAAATTTGGTCTCATTTAATTCAATGCATCTTATTCTAGGTTTATACGTTTTTCTTTTTTGGTAATTCAGTTTATTCTATTAAAAAACAATTGAAACGCTCGATGAAGTTTTTAAGTCAAAATTATAGATATTAAGATACTAATAAATTTTATCTTAGGCAATATTTCTTTAAAATAAAAACGGTTAAACCTGGTTTTCCATAAGATCAAGAACATTTTCAAAAATTATCAAAATTGGACTTCGTTTATGGGGGAAAAAGCGTTACCCCTTTTTGTATGGAAATTGACAGCCTCACACTGGCCTTAATCTTTTCTTAACCTTCTCCTGACAATAAAAAATACAACAAAAAAAGAATTACCGAAATCGGTCCAGCTGTTTTCGAGATTTGCGCTTAGCAACACATTCAGCGATTCCTTTTTATATTGCAGAGAAAGTTTGTATGTTAGTTTGTTTGTTTCTCATTCACACAAAAACTACCAAACCGATTACGTTGAAACTCTGAATGTAAATAGCTGGAGACCTGGATTAACACATAAGTTAGTTTTTATTCCGATATTCCCAGGGGTTCGGGACTTACGCGGGTGAAACCGCGGGGCGCAGCTAGTTTCTCAACCTATAGATATAAAATGCTTTGTCCTGACTGACTGACTGACGCACAGCCTAAACCGCTTATCGTAGAGACTTGAAACTTGGAGGGTGTGTTCTTTGTATGACGTAGGCATCCGATTAGAAAGGATTTTTAGATATTCTACCCCTTGGGGTGAAAAAGGAGGGGCAAAGTTTGTATGGGACAACGTCTTTCCTTGGTCCTTTTCGACTTTTACGCGGACGAAGTCGCGTGCTAAAAGCTAGTATACCTATAAAATACCTACTTTATCCCACCAAGTAGGTAAATACGTAAAATATCCTCCCCGTGTTATCCCAGATTATTGGGCAAACAAGAAATTTCTGTACTAGAACACAAATATAAAGAATAAATAGCGTGTGGTTCGCGTAAATAAAATAAATAAAAGCCTTGATGCTAGGAGTTGCTTTACGTTGATATAAATGTAACTGGATTTAGCATATTTATAGGAAGAAAGAAAGAAAAGCATTTATTGAGTACTAGCTGCACTCCGCGGTTTCACCCGCGTAAGTCCCGATCCCGTGGGAATATCAAAATGATAAGTAGCCTATAGCCTTCCTCGATCAATGGACTATCCAACACAAAAAATATTTTTTCAATCGTACCAGTAGTTCCTGAGATTAGCGCGTTGAAACAAACAAACAAATAAACAAACTCTTCAGCTTTATAATATTAGTATAGATAAACAAACGACAAACACAGGAAGAAATGAACATGACAATGAAAATTAATTAAATAAGAAAAAAAAAGTACGACTTTTGGAAATTCGAACATTTCGTTCGAAGTTTTTGTATGAAACAGCTGATTTTCAAGTAAAAAATCCCTCAGAATTATCGAAAAAAAAAGTTTGAATTACCAAAAGTCGTAGAACAAAATTTGTTCGTCTAGACATCTAGAACCACCCCCTTTCGTATTAAAACCCATTCACTGAAACACATTGTATACAGAAGAGAAGTTTAAAACCCCTGAGTCCAAACAAACACATTAAAAACTTATAACCTAATCGAAACTAATCAATCACTTATCCTAAAACCTTAAGCTTCTAATCCAGACCACTCTAGTACCACTAAATCCGTGACCGAGCCATTTGGTCGTAAAATTTTCAACAGTACAGCCTACCGCTGTAAATAAGACTTTACAACCCCGCTTCTACCACCCATGACGTAACTGATTACTTAAGGTGCTTTTAGTAATTAAAAATTGTATGGTTAAACTTTGGGTATTGTTTTATAAGGGTTTTTGTTGGGTAATATTTTGTTACGGGAGTGGTAAGGCTTCTATAAAATATTTTATTGTTTTCTGAAAAATAAGTGCCTTGTATAACTATAACAAAAGTATCGAGAAAAACAGACGTTGACCTTAAAGATTAAACGAATAATTACGACATTACATCAAATTAAAACCATAGTCACTACATAACTACATAGTATATAATAAAGTCACTTTTCGCCGTCCCTATTTTCCTTTGTACGCTTAGATCTTTAAAACTACGCAACGGATTTTGATGCGGTTTTTTTAATAGATAGAGTGATTCAAGAGAAAGGTTTATAGGTATGTATAATACATGCATAATATAGCCGTGCGAAGCCGGAGCCGGTCACTAGTTTAGTACAAAACATTTTAAACACACACGATTTGTATTCATAGTAATTTAATCTAACTAATTTTAAAAGTTATTGCCGATATATTGCGGTTATATTGTTAAAAGACGATTATAACAAAAGACGATCTAAATTGAAACAAAAGACAATCGGAAAAGAAACAAAAGACGATATAAACTGAAACAAAAGACAATCGAAAAAGAAACAAAAGAGGGTCGAAACGGAAACAAAAGACGATCAAAACAAAAACAAAAGACGATCGAAAAAGAAACAAAAGACGATCGAAACGTGAAACGGAAAAAGACGATCAACACGAAATCAAATGACCATCGAAACAACAACAAAAGATGATCGATACGGAAATAAAAACAAAAGATCGTGCTCGTATGTAGGTAGGTACCTAAAAAAAGCCAAGTAGAGACATATTGGTCATACTAATTAAGTAAGTACAAAGTAAAAATCGCGTGACAAAATGTAGTTTGATATCATGATGACCGTTCCATAGTTATCTAGTAAGTAGGTATTTTAAGTACATTGTAGGTAAACCATTAAAGTTTATTTGACCCATTTGGTACTACAGCTTTCCTTTTGTGAATCAGCTTTGCGTGAAAAAAACGTATATTGCCCGTGGCAATACTAATCCTATTACTAGCAGTAACAACAAAAAACATTCCGTAGTACTACTATCTGGTTCACTGGTGTGGTGACATGGGAAGTTTTACCTGCCCGTGTCAGTACTAAATAATTGACGACCCAGTTGGCACAATGGTCACCATGCTGGGCTGCCAAACACGGGGTTGCGGGTTCGATTCCCGCCTCAGACAAGTATTTATGATTAGATATTTGTCTGTGGTCTGGTTGTTTCTATGTAGGTATAATAAGTATATATTTACAAAATAAAAGTATATAAGTAGTATATCCGTTGTCTAGCACCCATAACACAAGTTTAGTTACTTAGCTTGGGGCTAGATGGCGATGTGTGGAATGTCCTGCAATATTTATTTATTATTATTACTAGCGACCTGCCCCGGGTTCGCACGGCTATATTATGCATGTATTATACATATAAACCTTCCTCTTGAATCACTCTATCTATAAAAAAAACCGCATCAAAATCCGTTGCGTAGTTTTAAAGATTTAAGCGTACAAAGGGATATAGGGACAGAGAAAGCGACTTTGTTTTATACTATGTAGTGATAATGATATATTTACACGGACATCGGACAGACAGACGGACAAGAAAGTGATCTTATAATAGTTTCTTTTTTTACCCTTTGCGGTACGGAACCCTAAAATACTTAATACAACCCTGTTCCCGATAGCAAAATTCCAAGAAATAATAATTCACTTTTAAGTGATTTCGTTTAAAACCACCCTCAATCTAAAGTCATTAATTTTTGATGAACGAAGCAATTTTTCTAGTATAAAACACACGGATCCTTTGGGAAATTCAGAGTTTCATGGAAATCTCGTATTCCTTGAGTGCTTTGCACTTAATTACGGGAGACCTCTCATGTTTTATGGGATGCCATTAATGGTAAGTAGGTCTAATTCGGTAGGGCAGTGGGGGGCTAATGACTGGTGCCTTGAACGGTCTTAGGTCCTGAGAGTCACTAGATTTTTTTATTTTATACCTAGACTGGCTTTTGCCCGCGACTTAGTCCGCGTAGAAGTCGAAAATGGATCAAGGAATCGCGTTGTCCCATACAAACTTTGACCCCCTTTTTCACCCTTTTACTGGTAGAATTTCGGAAAAATCCTTTGTAATCGGATGCCTACGTCAGGACCAAGCATTTTATATGTATAGAAGATGTAGAAGGATGAGTTGGGCGGGTTGATCTCATGCCTCCTTTGATCATATATTTATCATACACTAGCTGTCCCGGCAAGCGTTGTTTTGCCGTATATAAACAAAAAATAAATATGTTGACCGATTCTCAGACCTATCTACATATATACAAAATAAATCATAAAAATCGGTCAAGCCGTTTCGGAGGAATTTGGTAACAAACACCGCGATACGAGAATTTTATATGGAAGAGAAGATTGTATATCTTTCCTCCAAAAGTTAAGTATTAAAATAATTATATTATTTTTCTTTCTTTCTTTTAATTTGTTAGCTTTACTTGACATTCGTCATTCCTTCGCACAGCAAGTAAGCGCATGCAACAGTTCTCTCCTGACAATTTGGAAGTCTTCAAGTCGCGAGTAAAGAGGTATCTTCTAGGAAAGCGTGCTACATTTTAGAACGCGTCATCACCTACCGCCAGGTGCTATAGCCAGTTAAAAGTATTATTCGTAAATAAAAATGCAGCAGATATTGTTAATGCCATCAACATCAGCTATTATACTAAAAAGCTCTGAGCCAAAGGCTTGAAACAGTTTTAAATTCAAACTCATACAAAACCAGCCTTTCTTCCAATAGTTAGGAATGCTTAACACGTCAATAGCTACTACGGAAGTAACTATCAATCTCAAAGTGAATTAGAAAAGAGTTATCTTCGAACGTCAAAGTAATCGAGCAAGTTGTAACGCACGCGTTCGTTTGAGCTCAACTACGCGTGCTGTTAACATTCTGCACCCGTGCGTGGCGTTTGCTGCTCACTTTACTTCTAGTTTTTCAGTATATGATCTTTGAAACTAGCAAGTTGAATCTTGGTGACTTGAAAGTTTCGTCATACATACGGATTGCATATAATACGTATTAGAAATAATAATTTTTTGTCCTTACATCATCATTTTTGATATTTTTCAATGTTTGTACAAATAAAGTGTTTATCTATCTATCTATACCAAATTTTAGGAAAAGAGCAAAGAAACAGTTAATAATAAAAACGTTTATTTCAATTTCTTAATCTAAATTTACAATTTTATACTTATGAAAGCACTTTTTAAGCACCTAATGAGGTTACTTGTAACAAGTGCTTTCGCCCTACCATCACTTAGATAATATAGTTTAGACTTATTTATACTAAGATGTAAGTACTTCAAAGTTATATAATTTTAAATCTAATCAAAATATTAATTTATTTATAATTCCATCAAATACAATTTTTTTTTTACAAATTTTATATTTATTAGATGACACATGCAGTTCACCAGAACAATACTTTATTACGATATGACGACCTCTGTGGCGCGTCGGGCGAACACCCGACTGCGACGCAGATGGTTGCGGGTTCGATTCCCGCCGGGAACAAGTATTTATGCTGACCATAAATTCTTGTTTCTGGTTCTGGGTGTTTCCTATATGTATAATATGTATATATTTAAAAAAAAAAAAAAGTATATAAGTAGTTTATCCGTTATCTGGCACCCATAACACAAGCATTAAGTTGCTTAGCTTGGGGCTGGATGGCGATGTGTAATATGTCCTGAAATATTTATTTATTTATTTATTTAAATATAGTTATTAACAATATCTCCGTTTCGTTGTAGTTTAACCCTTGTAATAGTTTTACCACCACTTTCTTACATTCTCTATATTTTATTTGAAAAATGTTATTATCTTGGTTGTAAAATGCAATAATAACTTACTTTAGTAATACGTACACAATGTGTTTCAAGTTTCAACGATTGTATGAACCTGGGTTGTTCGAGACTTAATGTATGAAAGATTTCTCTTATTTAATCAATTGCTGTAATTGGTTTTGGTGAACCTTCTATCAAGCCATCTAGTAACCTATTGGAGGCCATGGGGATATTGGGATAATGGGATATTGGAATATTATCCTAATATGCCCAAGGTCTCCACCTAAGACTTTGAGATAACAAAAGTTACTCCTTTAGCATTCACAGGTACTTAAGAACAATCTATATGTTGGTTGAATAGGAACCTATCTAGATTTGAGATGGGCAAAATCATTAATAACTCCTTCAAAAAGTGATCTGCCAGGAACTTGGGCATTTGCCCAGTGGGAAAAAGGGGCCTGATCGCGTACCCTCTTAAGAGGAAAGGGTACCGGAGGCTTTCTCCATACAAACTATTACAAACGTAGTCGACTGTTTTCTCCCTGGATAATGACACTAGAGCAAATATTTTTGGTGCATAAAACTTATAACTGCCATGACCATGCCCCTATTTTTTGATTTTTTAAATTTTATAATTTTTTTAATTTTAATTTCTATGATAATTAGAAAATGAAAAAAACTAAAACATAGGGGCATAGTCATGGCAGTTATAGGTTTTATGGCACAAAAATATTTGCTCTAATGTCATTATCCAGGGAGGAAACAGTCGACTACGTTTGTATGGAGAGCTCGCAGGTACCCTTTCACCTTAAGTAAACTTGTACTTTTCTTTTGCGTATTATTCGTTTACATACAGAAACATCCAGACCCAAAAAATAACTGTAGATCATTTAGTTTACCACAGAACATATTTTACTAATACAATGTGTGCGAAAAATACCTATGTTTAGTTATTATTTTTATATAACATCCCAAATAAAGATTGATGAGCTTACGGGCTTTAGGGACTGAAAAAGGTCGACTACTTAAATGAAATACATGACTTTTTGTATCACACGTAGGTGTCAAAACTCATTACGACAATAACAGTCTTTATTAAGTTACTAGCTGTATCCGTGTCACTCCGATCCCGTGGAAATATTGGTATAAAAAGTAGCCTATACTACTCTCAATTATTTAATGTATCCTCTTACCAAGTTTCATCAAAATCGGTTCAGTAGTTTCGGAGCCTATCCGTAACAAACAAAAAAAACAAAAAATCTTTTCTTTTTATAATAAAACTAGCGACCCGCCCCGGCTTCGCACGGCTATATTGTGCATGTATTATACATAGAAACCTTCCTCTTGAATCACTCTATCTATTTAAAAAAACCGCATCAATATCCATTGCGTAGTTTTAAAGATCTAAGCATACAAAGGGACATAGGGACGGCGAAAAGTGACTTAATTTTATACTATGTAGTGATGAAATTAATGTAGATTTAGCGCCATACAAGTATCAGTAGGTTTTTTCCAGGCTGCGACTATTTGATTTGAGCCTAATCGTCTCCGGATCAAATGTAAATATTTTATCTGACAAATTAAATAAAAAAAATCCTGGAAAAGTACACGTATCTTTTAAATGGCATAGCCGATTTTGATCTAACATGAGATAAGAACACATATGGAATATGCAGCTATAACTTTTCAGAACCGCAATCAAATGGTTCACGATTGACCGTAATGACCGTCCCCCTAACGGTCCCCCTGCGGTAAACGGTCCCCTGTCAAGATTTATTTCACGATTGACGGTCCCCCTGTGGTAGCATATTAATCCGTCCGGGGGACCGTCAATCGTTGAACAGTGTTCAGCTTATCTGGCCCCCTAGTCCAAGATCGGTTTATTAGTTTCGGAGTAACGAAATACCCTTGTTTTGTTATTCGGGATTTAAAATAGGAACTTGACGATGAAGCACTGAAATGGCGTTAGTCCTTGAAATATTTTTGATACATTAATTACCTCACGACGTTATGAGTTTTGACCCTAATTATATAAGTTTTTTTAACTGCAAAAATAGAACCACAGGGCTGTTGACATCTACTTTCTGGGTTTTTGACATTATAAAGACTACGTAATTGAGTTTTGACCTTAAAAAAACTAAATTACTCTAAAACGCGTAAACCGTAAAAATCAACAAAAAAAAGGCCAATTTTCTTATAACTTAGTAGAGGTTAACGCACTGCAAAAATTTTCAAATCATTTCCTGTGTTTTCCGTAAGCTTTATTTGATTGGGATTAGGTTTATTTTAGCGTAAATATTTTTAGAGTATGATAAAGATGTTTTGATCCTTGAACCTATGATTGGTCAACATTTGGTGTCAACGGTCGAGTGAAGGCCGAATGAACATGTTTTCCGTTTAAGGTGGTGTTATATTTGCGCTTATAATTACAAATGGATGTTTTTAAAAATAAGTCACTAAATCAAACACTGGCCACCTATAAAAAATACCGGCCAAGTGCGAATCGGACTAGTGCACGAAGGGTTCCGTACCATTACGATCGATACATATCGAGCAAAAATGTCAGACAAGGCTGTAAATGTTAAAAGTCTTTTGCCTGCCCTTTTGGAAGTATAATTAACAAAAAAATACCATTTTTTGCTTAAAAAATAGGAAACATGCAAATAACACAAAATTCTTAAAAACATACAAAAAAAATATTTAGGTTCATTTTACTGTTTTTGGTATTTGTTGTTATAGCGGTAACAGAAATACATTATATGTGAAATTTTCAACTGTCTAGCTATCACTGTTCATGAGATACATCCTAGTGACAAACAGACAAACTAACGGACAGTCAAGTCTTAGTAATAGGGTCCCATTTTACCCTTTGAATACGAAACCCTAAAAACCGACGTAATTCGTTCGAAATTCGAAAAACAAACTTTTTAAACGACCCGTTCCAATTTTGTAATACGCCAAAGTCACGTAAAGGGAAGGTCAGGGTTGTCAATACCCTAGAGCTTTACCTAATTGAAGGATGGCTCGAACAAGGTGACACCGATATTATGACACAACCCTGGAATAATTATTATTTTAGGGGCATCACACATCAAAGGATATTTAAGGTGTTTGACAATTTGGTATAACAATATTTAATTAAAAAAAAAACAGCGCACTCCGGGAGTGCAGGCAGAAGTGAAAACTGTATATCTGTGTAAAATCTCATATGTCGCGAGAACATACGCAAAAAGAGTTTTAGATGAAAAAAAAAAAATAGTCGGACGACAAATAGTCGTCCGACATTTGTCGTCCAACAAATAGTCGTTCGACATTTGTCGTCCAACAAATTGTCGTCCGACATTTGTCGTCCGACATTTGTCGTCCGTCAATAGTCGTCCGACAAATAGTCGTCCGACATTTGTCGTCCGTCAATAGTCGTCCGACATTTGTCGTCCGTCAATAGTCGTCCGTTAAAAAATACCATATGTACGTCTTAATACACTCACAGCCAAATTAAAAACAGTAGGCCCAGGCATACATTTTCGCCGCGCCGTAGAGAGGGGATAGCTGTCTACTCTCCATCCGTCTTACGCTTTTTCGATCAGGTCACGTGTCCTGACGCGAGTTTAAGATTTTATACCCATTACAGAAAAAGTGCTCAACGCCGCTAAAGAAGTTTTCACTTCAAAAATAAATATTAATATAGCAGTACATTCCACACGTCGCCATCTAGCCCCAAGCTAAGTAACTAGACTTGTGTTATGGGTGCTAGACAACGGATATACTACTTATATACTTTAGTTTTGTAAATATAAGTATACTTAAAACTAGCGTCCCGGCAAACGTTGTTTTGCCATTTATAAAAAAAAAGAAAAAAATAGATGTTCGATTCTCAGAATATACACAAAAACTTTCATAAAAATCGGTTCAGCCGTATATGTGGACATAGGTAACTAACACTATATTATATAATAACTATGGATACATAGAAACAACAAGACCACAGACAAATATCTAAACATAAATACTTGTCTGAGGCGGGAATCGAACCCGCAACCCTGTGTTTGGCAATCCGGCATAGTGACCATTGTGTCAACTGGGTCATAAAAAATTCCTTATTAAAAAAAATTACCTTATCATTCATCAATTTCACGTAAATACCTGAAATAAAAGCAAATATAAGTTTTAATAATGATACGCTATTATTAAGCAATGACAGCGCATTCATCTCAATCAACTTCCAACTCTCTTTATTTTGAATTAAAATCCATTTTTGTATGAGAAATGTTAAAGAGGTATTTATACTGCTCTGCCGATAGAGTCTGCTCTAAAAAAACCCGTGCGGGTTCGATTCCCGCCGTCAAACAAATATTTGTGTCCACTGTCCAGATTATAAGACATTATGACGGATATAAGGAATAACAAAAATACAAACACACACACTTTCAAATTATAATACCTATTAGTAGGAGAAGTCAAAATAAAAATTTCTTTATTAAGAGGAAAGGGTACCGGGGGCTTTATCCATACAAACTAGTACAAACGTAGTCGACTGTTTTCTCCCTGGATAATGACACTAGAGCAAATATTTTTGGTGCATAAAACTTATAACAGCCATGACCATGCCCCTATATATTGTTTTATTTTTATTTTTAAATTTTTTAAATTTTAATTTCTATGATAATTAGAAAATGAAAAAAACCAAAACATAGGGGCACAGTCATGGCAGTAATAGGTTTTATGGCACAAAAATATTTGTGCTAGTGTCATTATCCAGGGAGGAAACAGTCGACTACGTTTGTATGGAGAGCGCGCAGGTACCCTTTCACCTTAAGTTGGTATCATTTGCATGAGATCACATAGAATCGTCTTAAAACTAAGGTTATATTCATCAAACATCACGTTTTCTGAGACCCAAAAAAGTTGTTAAGAAGTAAAAACAAAAAAAGCGGAGTAACAAATGAAACCTCGAAAAAAAGAGAAGTTCAATTTTCTTTTATTGTTACAATTTTCATATGCTTATTCGGCATTCATTTATTATTTTCCAAACTCTTTTGTTTCAGTACCTACTTCATAGACTTATGTAAAAAAACAAAAAGTTGTTACGTATTTAACAACTGTTTTATGGGACTTTAGGAACAAAATGAACTAAGTTAGACTGCCAAGAGGTTTAGTTAGCTGGACTAGCGAGTCTTACAGACTCTGCAGGTAGAATTCTATCCTAATATCCTACTATCCTATCGTAACCTTCTATCCTATCTTTCCTACTCCTTTAATTAACACATAGGCAATTTTTTAAACAGATATCCCCACAGGATAGGTACTTACGCGGGTGAAACTGCGGGGCGTAAATATAACTTTAGATATTAGTGACGTCAAGAGGTCGTTAAACTTGTCAGATTAGCGATTATTAACATAAAGTAGAATCTATAATTAAATCCAGGGTTGCCAGGCGTACGAGAAATCTCGTATATGTACGAGATTCAGCAGTCCCGTAGACGCGAATCAGTAAAATAAAAAAAATATAAGTACCTATCTACGAGATTTTTACTGAGTTGGCAGCCTGGGCATTGGGCATGTGCAAATAGTGAATAATTATGTCCTTGCTATCTTTGACTTATTATTTTGGTCGAAGCTTGCCACTAACAATCTACACAGCACATAAGTAGATTCATAACAATTTTTTTTGTAAGTTTAGTCTATTTGATTAGAAAACGTTACGTATATTGACGACCCAGTTGGCACAATGGTCACCATGCCGGACTGCCAATATAGGGTTGCAGGTTCGATTCCCGCCGCAGACAAGTATTTATGCTTAGAAATTTGTCTGTGGTCTGGTTGTTTCTATGTATAAGTATATATTTACAAAATAAAGTATAAAAGTAGTACCAATATCCGTCGCTTACGGTCGTGCGGGTTAAGCGACACCTGGCGCGGTCATTACTTCGATGGGTGGCCAATTAGTGGTATTGCAAAAAATGTGTTTTCGTGAGCCCCTCCGTGCTTCGGAAGGCACGTTAAGTCGTTGGTCCCGGTTACTACCCCTAGTAGCAGTCGTTAGGTCAAGTTAGAGGCCTTGAGGCGATCTGAAAACTCTAACAATAGGTGAGCCATACCACTATACGAGAAGAAGAAGAAAAAGCACCCATAACACAAGTCGAGTTATTTAGCTTGGGCCTAGATGGCGATGTTTGGAATGTCCTTCAATATTTATTTAATAAACAGCGTAAATAATTAATTGTGTAGGTTTTGAATTTATACCGATTTGTGATACTGAAATGTACTGAAATCACAAGATATTTCTAACCTTGGTACGAGAAAAAAAAATCAAGAATAGGGCAACATTGGCAACACTGTTTATGCCAAGCAAAGGTTGAGGATTTCTTGATAGTTTGTTTTGACATGGTTTTGACGTTTCACGTCATTATTGGTTTTACGTTTATGGTGCTCGGGGCAAACAATTTAGAAATTATTTTATATGTATTTATACATACGTACTGACGTGTCTAGAAATAGACATTGACTAATGGACTAGATATTTTTACAGACTAGTGATCAACACACTACAGACTATAAGTCGGACGATAGTTCGATGACATTTCACATTTGGTACTACAACGTGCTACCTACAACGTCACGAAGATAATTGTGACAATTTATTTTTATGTTTTTGGAGCAATAATGGCACTTATGTTAGTTGTGGCGATGTTTCCCCAATCCTTATATTTTTAACCGACTTCAAAAATAGGAGGAGGTTCTCAATTCGGTTGTATGACGACCCAGTTGGCACAATGGTCACCATGCCGGACTGCCAAATATAGGGTTGCGGATTCGATTCCCGCCTCAGACATGTATTTATGCTTAGATATTTGTCTGTGGTCTGGTTGTTTCTATGTATTATAAGTATATATTTACAAAAAAAAGTATTTAATTAGAATATCCGTTGTCTAGCACCTATAACACAAGTCTAGTTACTTAGCTTGGGGCTAGATGGCGATGTGTGGAAAGTCCTGAAATATTTATTTAAGTATATTTATTTATGTACCTACTTATGTTTTTTTATGGTATAAAGTTTACGTTCGATAAGTAAACAATTATTGTGACAATGTCCTGCAGTATAGTAAGGTTTAATGTTTTTATTTTGAATATGAATGATCTACTTGTACTTGTATACGGGCTGTGATCCTTTTTAATTGGGTCCTTTTTGCGTGAGGATGGAGTAGGCTTGCCCAGCACCTACTACCCTTTCAACTTAGTCGACCATGTCCAGAGGAGAGAACTTCTGGACCCAACTAAGCCGCCGGTTTCATCACGATGTTTTCCTTCACGGTAAGAGCAATGTCAATTAGCGTACGTAAAATTTTCTTATGAAAAATTCATTGGTGCACGGTTGGGATTTGAACCCACGACCTTCGGAATGAAAGTCGAGGTAGGTATCTACCATTAAGCCAACACCGCTTTTGGTATTTGGTAGCATACGTCCACTTCAGCGATCTCGAATCTACCGATGCTTTTGCTATATTTTCTACGTTTGTTATGTCTTTACTACCGAAATACCGAATCAATCACTATAATTTCTCTCGAATTTTCTGCCGATTTACATTTTGCCAATTGCCAGCCCTTTTATTTTCGTTTATAATATACCATTACTGAAAAAAAAAATAGTTTATTTAGTTATGATTATAACCAGTAACCGCGGCAAAATAAGGAGGAATTAGGAGCAAACAATTATTTACAACCCGAAGTAACGATAAAAAATAGCATTTTTTTAATCTCCCGCAGAAGCAGTTCGCTAAACAGAGTATCTACCGATTTTTAAGGTGAAAGGGTACCTGCGCGCTCTCCATACAAACGTAGTCGACTGTTTCCTCCCTGGATAATGACACTAGCACAAATATTTTTGTGCCATAAAACTTATAACTGCCTTGACTATGCCCCTATGTTTTGATTTTTTTCATTTTCTAATTATCATAGAAAATAAAATTATAAAAATTCAAAAATTAAAAAAAAACAAAAAATAGGGGCATGGTCATGGCAGTTAAAAGTTTTATGCACTAAAAATATTTGCTCTAGTGTCATTATCCAGGAAGAAAACAGTCGACTACGTTTGTAATAGTTTGTATGGAAATAGTCCCCGGTACCCTTTCCTCTTAAGGGCAATTCTACCGGTATCGCATCTTGACGTTCGAGACCACCACACTCCCCTTGTCATTGTACTTGTTGTTGTTGTTGTTGTCTTGTTGTTTATCGACTGTTATTGTACTGATAGCCTATCGGCCGATTAGAGAATCTGTTATCAGCTGAGCTCTTGATGATTTATGGTTTTACAGCTCTTTTACTCTATTTTAATAACTCTCATGCTTCAGTTAAGCTGAAGCGACGATACAATAGTATAAGTATGATACTACATATAGGTTTGCCGCAAGTACTCGCAAGCAATTACGTCAAGCCATTAAGCTTTATGACTTGTAAATGACATATTCTGATGGATTTATGATGTCACATCTCCATTTGGTTTTTGCAAAATAACCCTCTACTATGCCCCTACTATTTTGACCGGTTCTAAAGACGTTTACAAAATTATTGCATGTCATTTAAATTTTATTCTTCCTGTTGCATTTCCAAAGAATGTAATTGAATAAAACATCAACTAAATTATGCAATTTAACACCAATTAAACAAAACACATCACGTCTTGTTTATCCACGATCCCAAAAATGAACTTCTATCAAGTCCAAATAGTTGTTAATTCTGTTGAACTAATAGTACTTAGACTTACCTTTTTTTGGCTTGATGTGTAAAATATTCAGCTGTTGCCTACATCAAGCAGCAAGCAGAATGGCTTGATGTGTAAAATATTCAGCTGTTCCCGACATCAAGCAGATGACCACAACAGTTAAGTCAATCAGCATGACTTGATGTGTAAAATATTTAGCTGTTTCCCACATCAATCAGCTGCCCACATCAATCAGCTGCCCACATCATTTGAGTCAAACAGAATGGCTTGATGCGCAAAATATTTAGCTGTTGCTCACGTCAAGCAGCTGACCACATCATTGGAGTCAAACAGAATGGCTTGATGCGTAAAACATTCTCTAACTAACATAATTTTGATCTTAATTGAAGCGAACAAATTGTGGTAGCTCATTTAATTTGATTGCGTTTTGTCATCTCCGTGGTAGAAGCTTACGAAAATGTCTTTAAAACCAACCGCAAAATAATTGTACCTATTTTCCTATCTACAATTTTGAAACTTAAATTCATTTAAGTGTTATTTTCTAAGAAAGAACGCTTTATTGCACACACAAAGATTTAATTAAGAGGAAAGGGTACCGGCGCGCTTCCCATACAAACGTAGTCGACTGGTTCCTCCCTGGATAATGACACTAGCACAAATGTTTTATGTTGCATAAAACCTTTAACTGCCATGACTATGCCTCTTTGTCTTGGTTTTTTTTCATTATGTAATTATCATAGAAATTAAGATTTAAAAAAAATATAGGGCCATGGTCATTGGTCATGGCAGTTATAAGTGTTATGCAACAAAAAAAATTGCTCTAGTGTCGTTATTCAGGGAGGAAACAGTCGACTACGTTTGTATGGAGAAAGCGCCGGTACCCTTTCCTTTTAAGGACAAAATTAATACTGACTTTTTACATTATAACCATAAAAAAGGGGGTCAATTACCCACATCACCATCAATTTTTTTTTGTAAAATCTATTTATCAATAAATAGACCAATTTGATTGGTCGACTAATTTCTTACTACTCATTACTCATCAGAGAGATTTAAATTTTACCCCCTACACATTTTTTTATATTGTATTTTCAGCCTGCATGTCAATTAAACAGGTAGATACAAAGTCCATTGACCTACCTCGTGACACACAGTTAGATTTATTGTTATGATATCGTGTATGTTACACAATACATACTAATTACGTTGTCTGACAGGATAATGGGTCGTGTGTCACGATTTAATATTTTATATGGAAATGTGTCATAGAAACTTTATTACATGGAGTTTTTTTGTGATTATTTTAATTATTCATTTAGGTGAATGCGAAGCAACGGCCCGACAAATCAAATACTTTTTAGAATTCCAAAAAATTAGGCCAAGTAGAAATTCGGGCATGTAAAAAAAATAATTTTCCAACTACTTAATTTTTTATTAGGCATTGAATATATCTCAAATTGAAATAAAATAATTGTTTGTTTATGTATTAACCATCAATTAATTATTGTTTATTAAACTGTGATTTAAATTAAAGATTGTTTTAAAGCCTAATAAGGAATTAAGTGGTTAAAAACGATGTTTTAGAATCGCGTTTAACAAACTAACGTAACATTTCAATTTCTAACTCGGTATTTTTTTACAAAAAAATGTATATTTATTTTTAGTCAAGTGACACACTCAATCTTAGCCTACCTCCCACTATGATAAAGGTCTTCCATTTTTAACCGACTTCAAAAAAAGGAGGAGGTTCTCAATTCGGTTGTATGTATGTTTTTTTTTTATGGATGTTCCCGCATATCTTTTTTGTTTATCAACCGATTTTTTCAATATATTTTTGAGTTTTTAATGTGTAAATCACTATAACATAGTATAAAACAAAGTCGCTTTCTCTGTTCCTATGTCCCTATATCCCTATGTATGCTTAAATCTTTAAACTACGCAACGGATTTTGATGCGGTTTTTTTTAATAGTAGTGATTCAAGAGGAAGGTTTATATGTATAATACATGCATAATATAGCCGTGCGAAGTCGGGGCGGGTCGCTAGTTAATTACAAATTTACTTCTATTACACACCAAACATACACAATAAATGGGTTCTTTTAAAGCAACACCAAATGTATTTCAGTTCGTTTCAATTCGATTCAACAAACAGGTCAAATTAATAAACACATGTTCTAAAATAGTTAGGCGCCGATATGACTCTTAGAATTTGCAACAAATTAAAATTCCTAGACGAATTGCAGAATCAAACTATTAAACGAACACTCTGTAGATTAAATATTTTCTATCGCCCGATATTATAGTTCGCCGACACTATTAATTTACATTAACCTTAATAACAAATCTATAATAATTTATACTCGTTATTCAGGTTGCTGTAGTGGTTGGGACATATTAATAGATGGGGTAGGCTTGCCTAGAACCTATACCCTCTCAACTTAGTCGACCGTATCTTGGAATCAACTAAACCGCGGGTTTTACCACAATGTTTTGTTTCACCGTAAGCGCAATGTTAATTAGCGCAAATTTTTTTTTAACAAAGATCCAATGGTGCACGAATTTGAGCACACGTACTTCAGAATAAAAGTCAAGATATCTACCACTAGGTCAACACCGCTCTTGTGCACCTAATTTATACTAATCTTCATCACTACATAGTCACTATCACTATCACTACATAGTATAAAACAAAATCGCTTTTTGTCTGTCACTATATCCCTATGTATGCTTAAATCTTTAAAACTACGCAACAGATTTCGATGCGGTTTTTTTTAATAGATAGAGTGATTCAAGAGGAAGGTTTATATTTATATTACATGCATAATATATCCGTGCGAAGCCGGAGCAGGTCGCTAGTATAAAATAAAGTAACTTTTCACCGTCCCTATGCACCTTTGTATGCTTAGATCTTTAAAACTACACAACGGATTCTGATGCGGTTTTTTTAATAGATAGAGTGATAACGAGGAAGGTTTTTAGATATAATACATGCATAATACAGCCGTGCGAAGCCGGGGCGGGTCGCTAGTAATATTATAAAGCTGAAGAGTTTGTTTGTTTGAACGCTCTAATCTCAGGAAGTACTGGTTCGAATTGAAAAAATATTTTTGTTGGATAATCCATTTTTTTTTTAAATAAAATAGATCAAAAAATTAAAACTAAACCTAATCAAACAAACCCCTCCGAACTAACTTTGTCAAATTGATGGCGATTTGTGTACGTCCACAAAATATCACTATCATTACCTATTATTTCTTTTGAGCTGATGGGGATTTCCGATTTTTTTGTTGACAAATTCTCATTTTGAAGTAAAAGTTTTGGGGAAAAGTGAACTAACCCCTCCCCAGTGTTCCCGGTGTAAAGCTGGATAATATGCAAGCATATTATAGTCCATTTGTCTAGGCTATTTTAAATTTCGATATTTCCACGGGATCGGGAGTTACGCGGGTGAAACAAGTTGATACTAAGCATCGGCTGACAGAATAGACTGCTTCAGCCAAATATGGCACCGCATCGACTACTATCGGTTATTTCATCATTTAATACACTCAAAGGACCGATCTTGCCTACTTAAGTTGAAAATAACTCTTTTTTTATCGTTGACATCACCATTTTGCGTATTTCAATACGTTGCTATGGTTACCTTGTCATTAACGTAACGTAACGCATGATGTCACACTTTTTTGTGTATTCCGGTATTCATCGATTTATAAGATGATTTATAAGACGACTCAGTTGGCACAATGATCACCAAACCGGACTGCCAAACCAGAGTTGCGGGTTCGATTCCCGCCTCACACAAGTATTTATGCTTAGATATTTGTCTGTGGTCTGGTTGTTTCTATGTATTATAAGTATATATTTACAAAATAAAAGTATATAGGTAAGTAGTATATCCGTTGTCTAGCACCCATAACACAAGTCTAGTTACTTAGCTTGGGGCTAGATGGCGATGTGTGGCATGTCTTGTAATATTTATTACTAGCGAAGCGACCCGCCCCGACTTCGCACGGCTAAATTATGCATGTATTATACATATAAACCTTCCTTTTGAATCACTCTATCTTTAACAAAAACCGCATCAAAATCTGTTGCGTAGTTTTAAAGATCTAAGCATACATAGGTATATAGGGACAGAGAAAGCGACTTTGTTTTATACTATGTAGTGATTATTTATTTATTTATTTGTTTCAACTTGACTTGTCTATCAGCGGCGACCATTACATTTTCAAGATTCTAAAGATTCAAAAGACAAGATCAAGATTCAAGATTTTAAGATTTTTTTTTTTCAAGTTTTTTTTTTTTTTTCTAGATTAAGTTTTTTATATTGGAATAAATAAAATAAAATAAATAATAAATAAATAAATAAGGCAAACAAAATAGTCTGCCTTAAAATGCGTTGTCGGCAAACAATCGCCCGATAAAAGTTTTTGCAGTCTGTTTGCACTTTTAACATAGAGAACGTATTCGGATTTAATAGTAAAATTTACGACGGCTGATCACGGCCGAGTGATTTTAAGTGCAAGTTGTTAAATTCACTGTTTTTGTGTATAATTACTTACTCAACTAGCTTGATGGCTGATGTTGGTATCAATTACACCTGCATACCGATGTCTTTATTGCGGTTATACGCGTTCCGAATATATGGAACCCAAATTATAAAAAATGCAGTCAAATACGGATAAAATCAGTCAATTCGCCGGTAGTAAGAGAATCGAATCAGTTACATAACAATTTTTTTTATACATAATATGATAGGTGAGCGTTTGACCACTATCACACCTGCCTGATGGTAGGTGACGATGTGGCCTAAGATGTAACACGCCTTCCTAGAAGATACCTATTCACTCGCGACTTGAAGACCCCCAAATTGTACACGTCAGGAAAGACAGATGCAGGCAACCCATTCCATTCCCTTGCAGTACGAATAAGGAATGACGAAGCAAAGCGCAAATAAATCATTTATTATTGAAAAAAGGAAAAATAGACAAAAATTCACCAAATTTTAAAGGTGGGTTTATTTTTTAGGTAGAAAAAAGGCAGTTGCCCGCATTTGTCTTTCCCGACGGTGACAATTAGGAGGTCTTCGAGTCGCAAGTGAATATATGTATTATTTTTATACCCATTAAATAAACTCGGTCCCATATTTTCGAAGCATATTCGTAGCAAACAATAAAACCTATCTTTATAACATGAATTAGGTATAGTTACTAGAAAAAATCTGCGCTCCGCGGTTTCACCCGCGTAAGTCCCGATCCCGTGGGAATATCAAGATAAAAAGTAGCTTATAGCCTTCCTCGATAAATTGACAATCTAACACAATAGTACATTGTGTTCCTAGGTGTGAAAGTCACTCATTACAAGTCCCGAGGGACTTAATGAGTCTTTCACCCGAGGTAAACACTGTGCTTTTCATTACGAATAATATATAAAATTCTTCCTAAAAACGAGATTGGATGAGAGACTCCATACTACCTGATCCTCTTACAAGGTTGGGACCAAAGAGGTTATATACATGTAGTGTTATTCTTTGGTGCTACCTAAAGCAAGGAGGTTAGGTTTTAAAGTTCCTAATGTATAATGATACTGACACTGGCTATATGCACATTGCACAAGTCGTGCGAAGCCATAATTTGACATGACAGCTGTCAGTGAAAGCGAAAAGCCCTAGGGCTGGAAGTTTTATTTTCTACACGCTCTTCATTCATATTTAGACCTACTTTCGGAGTATGAGTAATGTAAAATAATAATTCAATTCGAACTAGTAGTTTCTGAGATAAGCGCGTTCAAATAAACACACTCTTCAGCTTTATTATAACACTAGCTGACCCGTGCCCACTTCGTTGGACATTTATTTTATTAATATTAAAAATAGCTTTTGCCCGCGACTTCGTCCGCATAGAAGTCGAAAATGGCTTTAACAGGATTTTTAATTGGTTTTATCACTAATATATTTCTGTGGGTTTTAATATTACCAAAATCAGTAGGTTATTTTAAACATTATTTCTGTGGGTTTTAATATTACCAAAATCGGTAGGTTATTTTAAACATTCTTTTGTATTATCATGTATTTTCGTATGTCGTATTTTACATGTTTTCTCTATACGCATAATAAAGAAAGAAAGGACAAAAGTGTGTACTTGGAAGCAAATTAAAAAAATGGGTTGTGGGAAAAAGTAGTAGAACGAAAATATATAGTATTTAAATTTCATGTTACATATACAATTAAAAACGCCTAAATCAATTGAAATCTGGTTTACAATATTAGATAGCTCTATTTTGAGGAAGGTCGTGGTATAGGCACATTTTAGGAAAATCAAAATTCAATTAGTAGGTCCTGAGTAAACAACAAAAAACTGCAGCCGCTCGGCCGAACGCGTTCCAGCAAACACGAACGTCACAGAATACTTAATAGTGTAGCATACATTTTATCCCGATATTCCCACGGTAACGGGACTTACGCGGGTTTGTTTAGGGAATAATTCGTAAACATAACCAAAATGTTCTAGCACAGTTCTAGTCCTCACCATTTTAAATTTCGAATACTACGTTCCTATGAGGCCGTGTTCTAAAAGTGCAACCTCTTTTGAATAAAATCGGATTGTGTTTTCAAACATGTGTCAAAATACAATGTAGGTAAGTTAAAAGGAGTATTGATATCAACTTCGGAGGAAATCACCCCCAAAATAACTTCCTACCCCTTTTTAATCCCGTTAGAGGATGAATTTTAATAAAATACGAAACACGTGTTTCATCAATTCTGTTAAAGAATGTTTATGCAAAATTTGAAGTAGATTGGACCAAGGAATCACGTTGTCCCATACAAACTTCGTCCCCCTTTTTCACCCCCTTAGGGGTAGAATTTCGGGAAATCCTTTCTTATCGGCTGCCTACGTCATACAAAGAACACACCCTCCAAGTTTCAGATCTCTACGATCAGCGGTTTAGGCTGTGCGTTGATCCGTCAGTCAGTCATTCAGGACAAAGCATTTTATATGTATAAGAGAAGAGATACTGCATAATAGCCGTGCAAAGCCGGGGCGGGTCGCTAGTACTTTGATAAAAGAGTTCCAATCAAAGAGTATTTAAGGTTTTAATAACCCCAGCACGCCGCTTCATACACATGTTCATACAAAATTGCTGGAGCGTTGTAATGTTCCAAATTAAAAAAACGCTCCTGCATTAGATTTAATTTTCTTTGACCGCGACACTGGCTATATGCACGATAGTGGTAATGCGAAGCCATAATAAAATTATAAATAAAAAAGAGATGGCCCTAGATGCTTCTTTCCGTATGTCAAAATGACAATTTTGACATCATCCCTACGTTCTGTACGTTTTCATGCAAAAATATTATGGTTTATTTTTTACGCCAAGAAATATCAAATTTTAATTAGTAACATAAATCTACTTGAAATACCTAAACCTCTTCTGATATTTTCTGAACACATTCGTGAAGATTATGTTAAAATCTGTTTCCTAGTTCCCGAAATTAGACTGCACAAACAAAGGTAAACAAACCAAATCAACATTTTCTGAGATGAATGGTAGTTTCGCGAAAACGAAGAGATGGCGCTAGTTACTTGAAATTAAAAAAAATAACTTATTAAATTAATTACTTTATTTTTTAGTTAAAAAATGTGTATATTGCTATGTATTCTTAAAATACATAAGTGTACAAAATTTTTAAGCAGAACAAAAAGAATAATCAACTAATTTGTGATTTTCTAAATTTAAGAAAACCTGAATCGCGCATGCAAGATTTTTTTCTACCGGAGCTATATAAGGTTAGCGAATTCTATAGTGCTAAGATCATTATGGACGTAGAACGCTTACTTCCAAAACTTCGAATTTATTATATGTAGAGATATTTAGTATTAATATAATATTATGATGAGTGTTAGGAAAATGCTGTCATATCTGTCAAAAAGACCACAATATTTGTCAAAAACGCTGTCATAGCTATCAAAATCAAAAGCAACGTCGAAGTAAGCTGTCATAAGCGCTGTTATAAAATATATTCGTCATCAATTATATTGTAGGTAAAAAACTTTATTCCAATTTAAAACAATTAAATGTCAAAATTACAAAATACAAGGATATATCTAATTACAAAAAACTAAATTATCAAAAAAAAACCATACAAATGTCATACTTACTTTAAACATTTTTTTTTATATTGTGATATTAAAAAAAACCTAATACATTTCTGAAACACAGCCCCGCGCCATATGTTTTCTAACAGTTAGTATATTATTTACATACGAGAGTTAGAAAACTCATATTAATCATTCGAGTTTGTTTACAAATGGTTGCGAGCTAAAATGTTTTGTAACTGTAGGTCTATCTCGTAATTTTACTCTTTTAGTTCTCAATCTCAGTCTACGCTATTTAAAATGCCAAGTGCGAGTCAAACTCAATCACTAACGGTTCCGTATGTTATATGGATGCAACACTTTTATTTTCTGTTTTTAAAAATTTTGCATGAAAGCGCATCGAAATATATTTTTTGTTCTTATTTTCTGAAGCTCGATATATATTTTCCCTCCTCAATAATAATTATTTTTTGTAACTAACAGTACTTAGTAGTTACTTGGTAGGGATAGGTGTAACTTTTTTTCCACCTATCCCCACTAGTAGCTCAACGGTAGGGATAGGTGGAAAAAAATTCCACTTATCCCTACCAGGGAGGATACGCTGGTAGGGATTAGGACACTAGGCCGATATTTCGATGCTATTTAAAGCACCATTTTTACAAACCATTCTAGATTGTTTTGTTGTTGTATTGTCTTGTGAAAATGGTGCTTGAAACAGCATCGAATTAACGATCTTCACAAAATAAAAAAATGGAGAAATGAGGACACAGTTTTGTCTGTTATACTCGTATCTATTAATAAAAATTAAAAAAACATTGCAGGACATTCCACACATCGCCACCTAGCCCCAAGCTAAGTAACTAGACCAAAACAAGACTTGTGTTATGGGTGCTACACAACGGATAATACTACCTAATACTATAATAGATTCTCTTCTAAATCTAATCACTATATAAAATGTCAACAAAGTTCATATCAAATAATGTGAAATAGTGATGTTCTATTCTATTAACATAAATAACAATCAATCGATTTTATTATGTTTGGTGGAGACTTCACGATGCAAAAAGCGATCAATCATAAATGTTTCTTATCAACACTAACATTATTATGAGGATAGATTTTTTATTTTTCTATTTTAATGAAACTACCAAACCGATTCTGATGGAACTTTGAGTAAAGATGTACGGTCGGCTGCATATTTGCAGATCCACCGTAGAGCTCCAAAACGGCTGTTATATGAATAAAAAAATAAAATAAAAAAATAAATATTTCAGGACACATCGCCATCCAGCCCCAAGCTAAGCAACTTAATGCTTGTGTTATGGGTGCCAGATAACGGATAAACTACTTATATACTTTTTTTTTTGTAAATCCGCTATATATTTATTTCAAAATAAAAGAAAACATACAAAACTCCACTCCACAAAAATAGAAAAAATAAAATAACAATAATAACAATTACCCAACCCTAATCAAAAAGACCCCTCCCCAACGTTCCCGGTGCAAAGCTGGACAAAATAATAAATAATAATAATAATTTTTGTAAATATATACATATTATACATATAGGAAACACCCAGAACCAGAAACAAGAATTTATGGCCAGCATAAATACTTGTTCCCGGCGGGAATCGAACCCGCAACCTTCTGCGTCGCAGTCGGGTGTTCGCCCGACGCGCCACAGAGGTCGTCAAACGTCGAATGTTTTCAACACAAGCAAGATTCTAGACACTTGCTTTAGGTGAAGTTTAAAGTCTTCTAATTTATCAATTAATCAAACAAAAATGATTAGAATGCAAACATTTCCAGTAATTTTCGAACTCTACCGAGGGCTGCAATTATGCAGCCGACTGTACCTATTGAATTTTATATCCTAACTAAAATATTATAAATTCGAAAGTTTTGTTTTTTTGTTGGTTTGTTCATTCACGGTCAAATAATTGGACTGCTTTGGATGAAAATCGGCACAATGTTAGTTTTTAGGGGATGTAGAAGGACAAAGGATACTTTTGATCCCGAAATTCCCGTGGAATTGGGACAAACGTGGGTAAAACCACAGAGTGTAGCCAGTTTATTGATACATTCGAAAAAATCGAACCGATGAGTGTCTATCAAAACTGTCTGAGAACCATTTGTAGATAAAATATTATCGATAAAATGATAATTGATATACCCATCACTATTCCAAACATATTTACATAAGTTCTTTAGTGAAATATTCAAGAATAAATTGACAAGACAGAGTTATAAATCAAACAAATAGGCAACATTTCGAGATCAAAGGCTTACTTATTTGTTTTTATGTTTTGTGTTGGAATGCAAATATGAACTCTAACAATGAGAAATAAAATAGAAAATAGCACTTTATTGTTTAAGTATATTGAGTTTTAAAATAAAGGATGGCTGAAGGTTGTATTTGTTGCGAATGGATGAATTCTTTGACAAGGTGGTTGCAGGTTCGATTCCAGACAGGCTTACTGCATTTTGATGGACCACACCGTTCAGACAGTGTGTCAATCACAATGTTTATTTCGTAGATTTTCATTTGTTTGCCTTTAAATGTAAACGGTTATAAAGTTTCTGATTTTATAATAAAACGCCCCGGCTTCGCACGGCTATATTATGCATGTATTATACATATAAACCTTCCTCTTAAATCACTCTATCTATTTAAAAAACAGCATCAAAATCCGTTGCGTAGTTTTAAAGATTTAAGCATACAAAGGGATATAGGGACAGAAAAAACCACTTTGTTTTATACTATGTAGTGAAGGACGTAATAATAAAACCTGTAGGCTGTTTCAGAAACCTAGTCGCAGATATAAGCCGACATCAAATCGATACAATTTTGATGAATGTAGCTAATTCAACCTCTTTTTAGAAGGTAAATAAGAACCGAAGCGAAGTGAGCTTGAGTGTGGAAGTGAGAAAGGAAAGGGGTCCTTATATCCGTTAATATACTAATGACGTTAAATACGTTACATTTGGTTTTTGCAAATTACGATTACGACTAAAAATAAAAAAATGAAATACCTGACTGACTGATCGGAACTAGTGGACGGCAGACATCTAGCATTCAGAATGCCAAAGCTCGTAAATAATATTGTTCAAATTGCAAGATATCATTTCTATTACCAAAAATACCCTCAAAGTCAGTTTTTTTTGTCAAAAAGCGGAGTTTGAGGGTATTTTGAACTATTTAGAGATATTTTTTTTGCAATTGAAATGCAATCTGAATGATATTGAAATGTAATTTGACCAATGTTAGTTACGAGAAATTGGCCTTCGGCATCCTTTAGGAAATTGTTTTTAAAAATTTAAACCCTACGCGGATGAAGTCAAGGGTAAAAGCTTGTATCATTACATAGTATAAAACAAAGTTACTTTCCGCTGTCTGTCCCTATGTATGCTTAGATCTTTAAAACTACGCAACGGATTTCGATGCGGGTTATTAATAGATAGAGTGATTCAAGAGGTAGGTTTATATGTATTATACATGCATAATATAGCCGTTCGAAGCCGGGGCGGGTCGCTAGTTTTATATAAGTTAGGCTTTATATCACTGCATAGTGGTGCAGTATACATAAATTTCATGTGAAATAAATTGTGACGCAGTAGCCGTTGTGTTGCGGCTCTCTCAGTCCACATATTGGTTTAACAAGATTCTACAGTGTAAAGCCGACATTGGCCTATTTCGAGCTTTGAGGACTGTAGTTTCGTGTATTTCCTTTTCGTAATACAAAAAAAAAATCGTCGTGGGATGAAAAAATGTTACGCGTTACGAAAACGTGAAACGAAAAACCGTACGAGAAAGAGAGAATGAAGGAGACTGATAACTAATCTGTCACACATAGGTATATAATTTTTTTTTTTAATGTAAAGGGACTTTATTACAAACGCGTGTATTTTTTTTAGTAAAACTAATGTCACCTCTATCTGCCTGTGACCATGAGAGCTGTATAGTTCTCGAAACGTCAGGATTTAACAAAAAAGAAATAATTGCGATTTCGATAATATCTGGTAAAATAGTTTCGTTGCGAGAAATACTAATTTTTTAGGGTTCCGTACCTACCTCAAAAGGTAAAAAAAGGAATCCTTATAAGATCACTCTCTTGTCCGTCTGTCTGTCGGTTTGGTGAGGATCGAAAAGTCTACAATCTACATACTAGTCTGCATTTGTCCTAATTTTCTAAGTTAATCGGATTTTAATACCATGTTAAAATATTTACTCAAAGTTGTGACAGTGAAACAAAATCGCGTTACATAAAACTACAATTTGTATTCAAAACACGACGAAATTACATTCACAAAAAAAGAACATCTAAAA
The DNA here is from genome assembly GCA_907269075.1 of Idaea aversata. Classification (NCBI taxonomy): domain Eukaryota; kingdom Metazoa; phylum Arthropoda; class Insecta; order Lepidoptera; family Geometridae; genus Idaea; species Idaea aversata. Next base: position 7,593,782 of record OU026103.1, read on the forward strand.
CCAAAACAGATAGATGATACAATAAACTAGTTGGCAAGAGAGTCAGACTGTTTGTAAACATCTACATTGAGTGGCTTTTGTGAATGAATTTGACAATCTGCCAATAGAGACCCGAATTTATTCAGCATATATGATATATTGACTGTGATAATATAGTAGTTTTTCTTTAGCTGATGATTGCTTGGTGAGTAGGGTTTGGATTTCGAATATTAATTTTATTCGAATATCCGGTCAAATTTCAAATTCGAATAATTCATTTAAATTTTAAATTATCCGAATATTCGAACAGTTACTAATAGTCCGTTTTCTTATCTCTTTTACGGTCCCATCTAGCGGAAAGCATTAAACTTGGCATGCAGGTAGCTTTTACATAGATAGTAAGATATAGAAGTAGAAACAAATCGTATTAGGAATGTTTCCCCCCCCCCCTTTCGTGTGCCAAATTAGAGTTTTTTGCATTTGTATGAAAACGGTTCAAGTTATAACCAAACTGTCAATGGGCAATATGAACTTCATAAAATTGACTAAAACGATTACCTTGGAACTGGTTTTAGTTTTTTGAGAAAAAACTACCCCTTGGAAGCGTTTTTCAGGTATCTTTGTAAAATATTCGAATATTCGAATATTTAGCACTAGAACTAATCATTTTATTCAGTAAAATTTAAACGAATAGTGCAAACCCTATTGGTGAGTGAGTGGTTGCTAGATATTTATTTCGCTTTTTGGGTTCCGTATGTTGGGGGAAAAAACGAGATCCTTAAGACTTGTCAGTGCAAGAACCAGCCCAGTTCTTCCATAAAACCACAAGTTTTGATACTACAATGGTAGTTTGCTATTCTGTGCTATAACTACATAGTATAAAACAAAGTCGCTTTCTCTGTCCCTATTTCCCTTTGTACGCTTAAATCTTTAAAACTACGCAACGGATTTTGATGCGGTTTTTAATAGATAGAGTGATTCAAGAGGAAGGTTTATATGTATAATACATGCATAAAATAGCCGTGCGAAGCCGGGGCGGGTTGCTAGTAATTAATAAACTGTCTCTTTGATAAATCAAAGGTTGCCTGGAAGAGATCGCTTTGAGATAAGGCCGCCCTTTGTAGCACTTAGACTTGAGCTAATATTTGAAAATGGTGTTTACCATTAAGAGTTTATTTATCTATCTATAAATCAACGCACACTCTATACCAATGTGTAGACCCAGTTGGTACAATGATCACCATGCCGGACTGCCAAACACAGGGTCGCGGGTTCGATTCCCGCCTCAGACATGTATTTATGCTTAGATATTTGTCTGTGGTCTGGTTGTTTCTATGTATTATAAGGATATATTTACAAAAGAAAAGTATATAAGTAGTATATCTGTTGTCTAGCTAGCACCCATAACACAGTCAAATTACTTAGTTTGGGGCTAGATGGCGATGTGTGGAATGTCCTGCAATATTAATTTATTTTATTTATTATTTATTAATGGACGGATCGGGCTAAAATTTTGGCATAAAGATTATTATCCGCTAAGAAGGATTTTGGATACTACAAATCCTAGTTTCTTGATAAAAGCTAGTAATAATGATAAGTAGATCATTATAATAATGCTATCATTCATCATTATCAATCCAAGAACAATCATACCTACTTATCGATACTAATAATAGCAATCCTTTAATTACATATGTAATACGAACAATAGATCATAAATAAATCAATAAAGGTGTTATCACTGACCTATTTACAGTCATTTACATTTATACGAGTATATGTGTTAACGCACCAAGCCAAAATACAGTCATCGAGGCGCCGTCAACGTCAAGAACACAAGCAGCAGCCAGCTAACTTCAGATCTATCTATTGACAACCGACTTCATTCTAAACTTACATACATACTTGTAACTAATCTTGTTTCTATTTATTAATTATTAAAGAAGTTACACCATCATTCAGTCTTGTGCTTCAACAAGATAAATTTTTTTTTTGGCGACTAAATAAATCAAAATCTACTAAATTACAACATCGAAAAAACCGACAACGCCTTTTTTGGAGGGAGCCGCTCTAAAGTCATCTAAAGAACGCACTGGACGTCACGGCAGTCACCTCTTCAGACGAAAGATAAGTGCCATTCCTTGTCCCACTCCATTACACTGCGTCATTGATGTGCAAGCGCATGCATTTTTCCTAGGTATCAAATTTCCCTAAAATATCCCTAAAAAACCCAATTTGTGGACGATTTATTACAAAATCTAGCAATCTATTTATGCATTTCCCATTATTTGTCGTAATTTGCAATAAACTCAGTGCATTTCAATAAAAGTCATTCAAATTCGGTAAGGCCATTTTTGTGCAGTCATTTAATCAAATTATTAGATTCCCCATTAGATTTCCATACAAAATTGTTAGTAAATAATCCCAGTAAACAGCAAATTTTCACTTTGTTTCATTCCCCTAATATCCTGGTTTACATAATTAAAACAATAATACAAATCAATTTTGCCGAATCATTTCAGATCAAGCAAGAAGTTTCACTTGAATCTTTTACCCTAATTATACTAAGTGGCCAACGAGGGTGGCCCAAGTTCGAGTGATTTTGATCGAAGTGACGTTGACAGTCGGCTAGTTTCCCATATTTCTCTCTGGCAACACCATTTGGATATACAAAGTGAGGTTACTTTTGTTTGTTTACAATATTTTTTTTGAGTTTTATTTACATTGATAATTATTTTATGCATTTACATATTAATTGTACTTACCTACATATTACGAGTATATATACTTGCACAAGTATTAATATTCCATCCTTACCCATTGTCCATCTCCTTAGACTGAAACTGACTGGGTGAAACGTCAGCTTCAGTCGGAAACGAAAAGGTTTTTTTTTTACAACGGCTCAACTTTGTCTACCTGGGTGTTCCAGAAAGACATTAAATTTTAATAAAAAAAATTTATGGGTACATTAAATATTAGACACCGTCTAGCTTGTTATTAAAACTGTTCAGATTTGAAGTGCATATTCAGTGCTTTCAAAAATGCATAAGTAAAAATAAAAAACATAAAACTTTTTTAGGCACTACTTAGGTATATGGCCCAAGAGGCATACTAAATTAAAAATAATAAATATTCATATTCCAAATCATCATCATCATCCGAGCGATGTTCCCGGTTGCATCCCTCTCGGGAGCCCAGGGTCCGCTTTCCTACTTTTTTTACGCCTCCACTTCGCACGATCTTCGGCATCCTGGGTTGTAAGGCCATTTGCACGCATATCACCCTTTATGACGTCAAGCCAGCACTTCTTGGGTCTACCCAGTCTGCCACGACCCGGCGGAGGCGCCATGGCAAGACATTTGTTCCCCACGTAACTAGCCGGTTTTCGCAAGACGTGGCCGTACCAGCGTAAGCGACACTCTTGCAATTTATCTGCAATGTCACGGACATGAAGGCTGCCCCGGATGCGGGAGTTCCTGACGCGATCCTTTCGCGTCACTCCACACATCCAGCGCAACATCTTCATCTCCGTGACACGCAGCTCCTGCTTATGTCGCTCAAGCACCGGCCACGCCTCACTACCATACAAAAGGACAGGTCTAATGATGGTTTTATAGACCTGTCCCTTTAGTTTAAATATTCATATTCCAAATCTTCCTAAATATTAATTTTTCCAGCAAAATTAAACTATAACGGAAAGTCAATGTTTGTAAAAAACTACTACATCTAATTTATATAAATTACTTACGTTGTTTGTGCGCGATGAACTACTTAACCGATTTTAATCGAATTTGCACACCGTGTGCAGTTTGATCCAACTTCAAAACACTCAAATTGTACACGTCAGGAAAGACAGACGCCGGCAACTGATTCCATTACCGTGCGGTACGAATTAGGAATGACGATGCAAAACCTTTAGTGCGAACGTTTGGTATTTCCATCATGAATCAGTGTCGCAAAATCTAAAAATCTTATCTATGAAATTAGAAATCCGATTCCAAATTCATATAAAAACCACTAAACCATCATCAAAATATCAATACATAAACTTGGGGAAGACATCACGTAATAAGCTGTCATTTTCTTATTTCCTTCCGCGTTTTTCCAAAGGAGGTAGTACTTACTTACTAAGAAGGTAGGGGTGAACGAGTCAATGGCACTCGATCACAACTCTAACCGGCTGTCGCCGTAACTCGGGCTTTTTTCCATATCGAAGCTTTAATTGTGGTGTAAGTTATAAAAGCTACGTGATCAAAAAGAAAATGAAATGAAGCAGCGTTTCTCTTGTATTTGTACAATCCACGGTCAAAAGTTTCTGCCCACCGTAACGTTTACAATCCTGTGCATTATAACAACGTAACCTCTATGGATCAAACCCACGTCGGTTAGTGTAACGGGTGGCGGCTTATATCTCTCGGCCAACAGAGACATAGCTAACATGTTGAAAATAATAATCATACTGAGTACTTTTAAATTAAGTTTGTGTGTAAAGTCTATTAGAAGAAGGTCGTAACTCCAATACTTGTTGATAGTATTATTGTAGCAAACTGAGCTTTTACTTATGACCCATACTGTACTTGCCTATGGGTTGTTTCCCACATTTTGACTTTATTTGGGTTCTTTTTGCGTGAATGGAGTAGGCTATGTCCAACACCTATACACCCTCTCACTTTAGTCGACCGTGTCCTGAGAAAAAAAACCTGTGAATACTTCTGAAGGCCACTAAGTCGCGGGTTTCATCACAATGTTTTCTACCACCGTAAGAAAAATATCGATTAGCACACATTTTTAAACGATAATGGATGCTTTCACCATACTTATTTTGAATGGAGCGCTAAATTTTTTAGATTGCCGATAATTTCGGCCAAAAATGATATCGTGTAAGTTTAAAAGGGTTCAGTTAGTCATAGTTGGTAAATACCCTGTTTTATATAACTTTTATAGTCCAACTAGCTGTCCCGGCAAAACGTTGTTTTGCCATTTACATAAAAAAAACTAAAGGGAACAAAATAAAAAATAGATAGTAGCCGATTCTCAGACCTACTGAATATGCATTTAAAATTTCATAAAAATCGGTCAAGCCGTTTCGGAGGCGTATGGTAACTCACATTGTGATACGATAATATTATATATTAGATTATTGAATTTAACTTTTGACATGAATGTAACAGATGTAAGAAACATAAATGTAGCTAATAGATTATCTGTTAGTATGGGTCATAAGTAAATGATCAGTTTGCTACCATAATACTATCAACAAGTATTGGAGTACTTGAATTATAAGCGCCACCCGGTACGCCAACCGACGTGGGTTCAATCCACAGGTTACGTTGTTATAATGTTCAAATAGTGCTGCACAGGATTATAAACGTTACGGTGGGCAGATACTTTTGACCGTGGAGTGTACCTCTACTTGCACCTTCATTAATTTTGTGCGTATTTCTGGTACTTTACAAGAAAAAAAAAGCACACAAATATTGATTTTTATTCGACAAAACCGCTTCAACCTTGGACCACCATAATAGGATTTTCTGTGTAAATTATTTTCTTTATACTGAAAGGTAATGTATCTCGTAATTTCCCGATAAGCAGACGGGTGCTTCAGCGCGATAACCAGATGAGAATCCCCGCCTTTGATAGATGTCAGTACTCGATTTACTTATCCTTGCACTTCGGTCTATCAAGAGCTTTAAGAACGGAAAAACTTTAGGGTCGAATCTGTATCTTTAGACGCTGAAAACTTGGCGGATATTTTGCCTAGATCATACTGTTTTTTGTTTATAACTTAGTCATGCAGTGTTATGTGTGAAGTCAGTCATATCATGTGATTATGTGTGATATTCGGTGATGGATTTTATTTGGTGTCATGTGATTATTAGTCAGTCATATCATGTGATTATGTGTGAAATTAGGTGATGTGTGTGTTTAGATAATTTATTTTTAATAAGTTTGAAACGGCCTTAAGTTTTTAGTTTCAGTAAACTAAAAACTTAAGGCCGTTTCGAACTTGACACTTTTTTTCGAACTTGACACATAATTTTTCATATTACATTAATTGATCATCATGCGATTGTGCCTTCAGTCATATACCGTATGGGTATAAAGTTAGTCATGATATGTGATTATGTACATATCGTGTGATCGTGTGTGATGTGATGTGATTCTGTTGTCAGCCGTATTATGTAACTGTTTGTGTGTAGGTCATGTCATGTGATTATATAGTCAGTCATATCTTGTGATCGTCTGTGACATGATATGATGTGATCGTTTCGTCAGCTATATTATATGATTGTGTGTGTAGGTATAGTCAGTGATTGATTGTGATTGTAATTTGTGATAAAGTGTTAACCTGAAACACAGCTGCACTGTTAGAAAAATCGTATTAAATTTATAGGAATTCCAGAATGTTTTTTGGAAGAAGGAATATAAAAGGCCAAGGTTGCTTATTTATTGAGAATTCAATGATGCTGCCTTTTAATATTTTGTTGGATAAAAGATCCGTATTTTCTCTTGAATTAAGTTTAAAATTAACTTATTTCTAAGGAGAAAGTATTAGATGCCTTAACCTAAGTTCAATAAATATAAACTTAGGTACCTATAGGGAATTATTTTTAACCGACGAAAAAAAGGAGAAGGTTCTCAAATTAATGCGCATTTTTTTTAAATGTATGATCGATCACCCATTACTTTTTACTAAGTACTTAATCCGATTTTCGAGTGTAAAAATGGCATATTGGGTAAGTGCCTAAAATGTGACATAGGTAATTTGACAAAGAACTCATATTGACAAGAGGTATGTCGTCAAATTTTATGAAGCTGAAATTCTGTGACGTCATAATTTTACGGAAAATGGCTGTAATAAATTCATTTTATCAGTTAATATTCTAGGCTTATACCCAGTATACCAGCCCTTTGAGAGAAATCCTGTATTGTGATGATGATAAAAGATAATCCTTAATACCTCCCCTAATACCAAAATTAGAACTACAGAATATAAGTACAATACAGATTAGAACACTTTATATTATCACCTATTACTTATAAATAAAAAAATAAATAAAATGTCTAAAAATAAATATGTAAAAATGATGGCTTAAATTGTATTTTTAAAATTAAATAAATAACTTATAAATTATTTTTCTTTATTATCATGCTTGAGTAAATTCACATCAGCGATAAGACCGCACTTGATGACTTTAGTCTGTAGTTTTACAGGTAGATACTTAAATGTAATACCTACCTAAGCCGTCTATATAAATAAATCTTCTTTTTCTATATAAATAAAAATCAATGCCACTTTTCGTTGTAATTTTATAACTCAAGAACTGTCCAAATGTTTTAACTTTGTTCGGACTATTTAGTAGATGCTTTATCTGAAGTCAGCACAAAATCGGTGGAGCGGTTCTTCGGGACAGCTAGTGCTTTATATATTTTTTTGATGCATAGTATCTTTTATCCTGACCCTAGACAGCTGATCTGCTGTAGCTACAAGAAAAAGTATAAACCTGTATCCAAGATACAAGTAGGGGGTGGGGGGACACCGGATAGTTAAGGAAACAGTGTCATTATTTAGTTACATTATGATATATTTAATAAATCACTTACGAATAAGCACAATATTTGACATTACTTTATTAAAAAATATTTAAAATCAAATGATTAATATAGGAGCTAGAACATGTTTTTATAAAAAAACATAAATCCGAATTTTACTTAGTGTTACGTCATTTTAGACTAAGGTTCTGAAATAAAAAATTTATTTTTGTTATTGTTTTTTTTTTGTTATTGTTTTATGTAGGTACTTACCTATTTTGTGATTGTTTTAATGTGAAAAAATCTTATCTAAGTTTAATGCATATCATTCTTATCAAATAAGCACTTATTTTCAATTAAATTCAAGAGTAAATTTTATATTTTGTATGTAACCGGCATAAAACAATCCTAATTAACATTGTTTTCACATAAAACACAATATACCTACTGTGACTTGACGATATGCGGGTTCCGTTCGTCTCAATGTCATGACCGTGTTTTACGTATTATTCCGATTTAGAAATGACGATCTTATTATAGGTACTTTTGCGGAATCGCATTAATATATTTTCTATCACAGTTGCTCATAAAGTGGATCTTATTAAACCGCTTTTAGGCTCATAATGCAACGTAATATACACGCGTGTGATAAAAAAAAATCCAACTAGTGCTAAAATAATACGTTATCCCGATAAGTCAAATACGTATCTTACTGCTAATGACATATTAGGTAGATGAAACATTCGTAATTTATCTGGGTTATACTGTTTTGATGTATAGAAAAAAGGTACCATCAAAGAGTTTTTAAGCCTTGCTGGCTTAAAACTCATTGTTGGTACCTTTTTTCTTCTTTTCAAAAGGTTGTCTCTGAAGTCTGATAGCGAACGATAACTTTACGTGATAACGTCTTTGAAAATAATTAAAAATTGAGTTTTGTTTTTATTTTGTTTTTTCTTTAGGTACCTACTTAAATATATTTTTCCTTACCATTATTCTGATTTTAACCGCCGACGCAAAAACAAATGAAAAAAACCCTAAAAATTTTCATCTAGCCCTAAGCTAAGTAACTAGACTTATGTTATGGGTGCAAGACGACGGATATACAACTTATATACTTTTTTTTACTTGTAATACATAGAAAGAACCAGACCCCAGACAAATTTCTAAGCATAAATACTTGTCTGAATCGAACCCGCAACCCTGTGTTTGGCAGTCCGGCATGGTGACAATTGTGCCAACTGGGTCGTCATTTACTAGCTAGGTTGGCATTTGTTGGTAGCCCCAGACTTTATCCAAAATAATTGGAAAATATGGAGAACTAGCTGCGAAACGTGAATTTACCCGCGTAAGTACCGATCTCGTGGGAATATCGGGATAAAAAGTTATGTTATTCCCAATGAAATAATGTATCCTCAGACCAAGTTTTCTGTTAAATTCGGTCTATAAGTTTCGGAGCTTAATTGTAACAAATATACAGGGTTATTGGAAATTATACTAGCAAGCCGTTAAGGGCTACTTCTGTGCACCTTAACTAACAACTTTTGTTCTACGACTTTTGGAAATTCGAAAATTTTTTCGAAAATTTTGAGGTTAGGTTTACCTGAAAATCAGCTGTTCCTTACACGGAGAGGTCATTAACCTTAAAATTTTACTTATTTTTTAAGTTTTATCTACTGTTCTTTGTCCGAATGACCTTTGTTTTAAAAAATCAGCTGTTTTTCGAATTTACATAACCTCAAAATTTTCATTTTTTTTTCCGAATTTCCAAAAGTAGAACAAAAGTTGTTTGTTTAGGTGCACAGAAGTAGCCCTCAACGGCTTGCTAGTATAATTTCCAATAACCCTGTATAAACAAACAAAACCTTTCTTCTTTTATAATATTAGTGTAGAAGTGTAGACTAGCTAGCTAGATAGGCATGTGTAAGTACCCTCAGACTTTACCCAAAAGAATTGGAAACTTAGATTTTTTTGTTTGTGATTTTTTTTCTGATTTACCTAGAGTTAAGGGAATTTTCATGTGACAACAGCGGTATTTATCTGATGGCTTACTGCGAATGACGACGATTTTATTTAGTAAATTTGCGAACTATACAAAAAAAATGGTACCTCCAAACAGATACCTAATAGGGATTAAAAAAAATTGTAACACACAAAAGGCTTACAATCCTTAAATTAGTTGCTGTTACATTTTCAGCCTTGTAAGCTCTCCCTTAATGTAATTGTAACTAAAAATAAAGACGTGTTCAATTATCGCCGTGGTGCGTAAAACAAGTATTTTTAACACATTCGTTCATTCGCCTTCAGGCGCCGAGACCGTGAACTTGACAATAAATCTATAAATATAAAATTAAAAGTCCTGACTGTGAATATCAACGCACAGTATAACCCAAGAAATGAAATTTAGGTACACGCTTAACGGCTACCCTACTCTCAACAGTCCCTCTGTCTCAAAATATCGTTTCACGCTTAACGGCTCCCCGACACTCAGCGGTCCCCTGTCAAGAACTATCTCAAGGTTAACGAATTCCCTGGGGGAACATGAGGGGGGCGAGACCTTCCGATCTCATTTTAAATTAGCGCTTATCACCCAATCCAGGGGAGACCGTGAACTTGACAATGAAAAATCTATAAATATAAAATTCAAAGTGACTGACGGACATGACTGATTTTGATAAATCAATGTACAGTAAACCAAGATATGAAAATTGGGTTCACGCTTAACGGCTCCCCCAACGGCTACTCTACTCTTAACAGTCCCCTTGTCTCCAAATTTCAGTTCACGCTTAACGGCTCCCCGAAATTCAACGGCGCCCTGTCAAGAACTACCTCACGCTTACTTACAGAAGCCCAGATGAGCGATATTATTATTAAATACTCTGTTTCCTATAAGTTACCATGACGCATTTAGTCATATTACCATGACGCATGACGTCACACAATACTACCGTGACACTTTTATGTTAATGCAGGTGTTCCATCAATTTACTAGACGTTACCACGTCAAAAATTCACATAAAAGAAAGGATATTGAAGGCCTATGACCCTACCACAATAAAAACTGCACAAAACCATCCAGGCTAAAATTGTAATGCCGATGCACTTACTAATAAACATGACCTTAACAACTGACAAACAAAAATCAATCCTAAAATTCCGATCCTATGATCTATTTTTGAAATAACCATCGGTCTCTTTTACCACATTTTGCACGTAGACTCCAATTTCCATTGACGACCACCCAGTGAATTATCCAACGTAAATAGATTCCAATGTTATAGTAAAATGAATACTAACAGATTACAAATAAAACACATTTTGGAATGTGATTGACCGCCAAACCACTGGAACTCGGATAATGACCTATAAAGATTGAACAGAATTTTCCGAATTCAACTTATTGCTATCGAAATACCGTTCATATTTCTACACGGACTTTTTCTCACCAATCAAAAAACATTGTAAGAGGAAAATATTGTTTTATTCAATTGTGAAACTAAATTTAATGATTGTAAGGTTAGTTTTTGGTTGTCGGTATGAGTGTCACGACATTGCATTCCAGGCGATGCGAATGACTCTTGGTATGGCAGCGGCCAGACAAGGGCAGACAACACTTGATCATGCATGAGGTGAGGTATCCTATCGGAATAAACAACGCTTTGTTTTGATCTGATTTGTTGATATATTCATAACTTGTGGGTTTTAATAATAGATTTCTTGAAAAATTGAACTTTTGCTTTTTTGTATGATTTTAACACATGCTAAGATTTGTAGTCTTCTTATTATATTTATTGGCATGATCATAGGTGATTTTATTCCTATTAATATGTATTAGTAAATAAATTGTTAAATTTTTATTAAAAACATTAAACTATTCCACACAATGAAAATCCATAGGTACCTACCTAATTACAATTAAAATTAAAAACAAATAGAACTAAAAGAAAATTACATTGAAATAAACTTAATTGAAACAGGACCCTAAGGTCCTGTTTCAGCAAGTTTCTAAAAACTTGCTTGAGTTCAATACATTCTAATAAAAACAGTTTTGGAGCTCTACGGTGGCTCTGCATTTATATTGATTGTATGTACATTTTAAAATATTATATTAACTTATTATACATTTTATATTGTTTTAGACTTGTTTATATTATTATAAGTTTATACAGGGTGAATTTTTTAAGTGGGCCTTCAGGGCTATATCCTAAACTATAAGAGATGATGAAAAATGCTGAAAGGAGTTTAGTGCCCGATTTAAAAAAAAACTATAACTGCATTATTAGATTTTTGAAAAATGCATTACCCTCGCTAGTAATCGAACCTGTTGATTTTTGCATCCTATATTTATTTACCAACAGATAGTATTGCTGGTAAAAATCAATTCTTGGAAACATACATACTATGGAAAATCAGAGGAAATAGCTAATTTTTGTAGTCTTCTGTCATTTTCATAATACTGTCCCTGAAAAAATGTAGTGAGGAGGCGTAAAGTAACAAACTGCTGCACAAAAAACATTAATTGATGTAGAGAGTCACTACATAGTATAAAACAAAGTCGCTCTCTCTGTCACTATTCCGTATGCTTAAATCTTTAAAACTACGCAACGGAATTTGATGCGGTTTTTTTAAATATATAGAGTGATTCAAGGTTTATATGTATAATACATGCATAATATAGCCGTGCGAAGCCGGGACCGGTCGCTAGTATAGAATAATTTTAAAAAAAGAGGAAAAATGTGACTTCCCTTCTATACCTTAAATGCTAATATTTTGCTAGATGGAGAGATGAAAATTGTAGAAAACTACAAAAAGGAGCTATTTCTTTTGATTTACCATACTATGTTTGTGTCCAGGAATTAATCTCTATCGGTAACACTATCGATTGGAATAAAAATATAGGATGATTATTTTTTTGCAAAATCAACAGGTTAGATTAAGTACTTAATGACTTATTCAAAAATGTAATGATGCAGTTTTGTTTTTGTCAAAATCGGGCACGTAACTCGTTTCAGCATTTTTCGCTATCTCAGTTTAGGATATAGCCCTGAAGGCCAATGTAAAAAAATCAACATGCATACCTAGTTATTTATATGTGAAAATATTTATATAATTGATTTAGATTCCTTATCTTTCCAGCATTTAGGCAGATTGTTTGCGACGTTACTGAACTTGAATATCAATTTTAAATCAAATCTGTTGAGTGAGTATCGTAAAAGTACCTCTTAGCTACGTTGCAATTATAATCATTTCGAATTCGACTTTAAACCTTTGAATTACAGTTTAATTTCCTATGGAAAAGTAGGCTTTAAATCACAAAGGATCCTAAAAGAATTGACCGAACGTTTTAATGACCAATACTTACCATTCAATCCGATTGACATTGACTTTGACGTTTTATTCGACTGTTTTACGACTTCATTTGAATAAGGAATAGACTTAATTTAAATAAGGAATCATCAAAAGTAATTTTTAGGGAGAAAACGCTTTTAAATTTTTGTTTGAAGAAAGAAATACCTACTACTAATTTTTTCCCACCCACCGGGCCTATGGTCCTATATCACCATGGTTCTACTACTTTTAGGCTCATGGTAGTGTATAGAGGTATGAATAAGCAAGTGAAAGTATAGTCGGATTACTTTTAATAGTACATTGTTACCCTAGGTGTAAAAGTCACCCATTAAAAGTCCCGAGACGGAGTTTGGCGCCAGAGCGTAGCGAGGGCGCTAATAGTTCGAGGGACTTAATGAGTCTTTCACCCGAGGTAAACACTGTGCTTTTCATTACGAATAATACATAAAATTCTTCCTAACAACGAGAGTGAATGAGAGACTTCATACTACCTGATCCTCTTACAAGGTTGGGACCAAAGAGTTTATATATATGTAGTGTTCTTCTTTGGTGTTACTCAAAGCAAGGAGGTTAGGTTTTTGAAGTTCATAATGCGTAATGATACGGATACTGGCTACATGCACATTGCACAAGCCGTACGAAGCCATAATTTGACATAACAGCTGTCAGTGAAAGCGATTTTCCCTAGGGCTGAAAGTTTTATTTTCTACACGCTCTTCAGGCATCTTTAGACCTACTTTCGGCGTATGAGTAATGAAAACGAATTTTTCTTTTACTTTACTACCCGTATTAGGGCGCTTTTGATTGGTCAACAAAAATCCAGTAGGCTTTGAAAATTCAAAATGGCCGCTAATAAACGAATTTACATTTCGTATGATGAAAAGAACCCAGTTTAGTTAATTGTGTTACTCGTCTGGTAAATATGTACAATCAGGCAACCAAATTGTAGACTCACCGTAGTGCTCCAAACGGCTGTTATTGGATTGTTTTTGAGATGAAGTTTAAAGTCTTTCAATTCATGAAATTATTAAACAAAAATTATTAGAATAAAAAAAGATTCTATTAAGAGGAAAGGGTACCTGGGGCTTTCTCCATACAAACTATTACAAACGTAGTCGACTGTTTTCTCCCTGGATAATGACACTAGAGCAAATATTTTTGGTGCATAAAACTTATAACAGCCATGACCATGCCCCTATTTTTTGTTTTTTTTTATTTTTAATTTTTTTAAATTTTAATTTCTATAATAATTAGAAAATGAAAAAAAACCAAAACATAGGGGCATAGTCATAGCAGTTATAGGAATTATGGCACAAAAATATTTGTGCTAGTGTCATTATCCAGGGAGGAAACAGTCGACTACGTTTGTATGGAGAGCGCGCAGGTACCCTTTCACCTTAATAGTAATTTTAGAACTGCACCGTATGTCTGAAATTCAGTTGCCAAATCATATGTTTTTATACATACCTAAAAACATTTTCCTTCCTGATTTCTTTCTGATTATATTTTTGCTCGTTCTGGATAATTCAAGGTGGAAATTCCAGACAACAAAGGAATGGAATCGGTTGCCTGCGTCTGTCGTTCATGACGTGTAGGTACCTACAGTTTGAGGTTCTTTAAGTCGCGAGTGGACTGATATTTCCTTGTAAAGCGTACTACATCTAAAGGTGTGTACTGACCTACGTTACGAGGTGTAATGTAACATTCGCATCGAGCGTGTTACGCATCGAGCATGTTACGCTGTGTTCTAAAATTGGCGTAACATGCTCGTCAAACGACGTACTGACTGCACGAATGCTCGCTGTGTAACACGTTACATTACGCCCCGTAACGCCGGTCAGTACCCAGCTTTAGACCGCGTCGTAACCTACCATCGGGCAGGTGTGATAGTGGTCAAACAAAACAAAAAAAAGAAAAACAAAATGGTTGTCTGTGAAATCGTTTTACAAACGATAATTTTACGTGATAACGTCATAAGAAAACGATGAAAAAAATTGTTTTTATTAAAACATAGCTGGTATAGATGAGCGATATCACTACATAGTATAAAAATACATACATCCGAATTGAGAACCTCCTTTTTTTGAAGTCGGTTAAAAAGAGAGTCGCTTTCTCTGTCCCTATGTCCCTATTTCCCTTTGTATGCTTAGATCTTTAAAACTACGCAACGGATTTTGTTGCGGTTTTTTTAATAGATAGAGTGATTCAAGAGGAAGGTTTTTATGTATAATACATGCATAATATAGCCGTGCAAAGCCGTGGCAGGTCGTTATTATTACACAGTAAAAAACAAACACGAGTCTTATGTTTGCTGCGTGCTGTGTGACGTCATTGTTAACATGACGTCACCGGAACGTGACAATGACGTCACACAATGGGAACGTGACAATAACGTCAACTTTTTTGTGAATGCAGGTGTTCTATCAAATTACTAAAAAATATAAGATTTGTTCGACAAGACGATGCTATGGGCAATTATGGGTATAGGCTCTTATTTCCATTATGTAAAACCAAAAAAAGCTTCCGTAATGCAAAGCTCCCTTTGGACTTTTTGCAATAGCCTGAAATAAACTTTTCATATTGTTGATAGCGTTATAAAAAGCGCCATAAAGTTAATTTGAAAGTAAATCCTGAATGAATTGTTTACTTTCAGGCAAACTCAGACGACATACTTTTTAATAGACTATTGATAGAAAAGTTTTTAGTCTGTGCGCTTTCAAAGGCATTCCTTTTATTTTGTTATGGAGATAAAAGTGATGAATTCATAATGGATAGAGTAATAATATGGCTATGTAAGTCGCATTTTTATTTTGAACCCTTGAATGAACAAAGTGGAGTAATATAAGTTTTGACTGAACAGGAGTGTAGCAAGATTTAAGTTGTAGCAAGATTTAAGTTTGTTTTTCATTATTTATTACAATCCTTACAACTTTGCTTAGATAGATAGATAACTTTATTTGTACAGCACCAGTAAGAAACATAAAACACGATATACACAAAGCCAAATAAATAAAAAAAACGGTTTAAGAAAACATAAAAAGAGACGAAAAATAATTCGTCACCCACCATCAGGCAGGTGTGTTAGTGATCAAACGCTGACCTATCATTTGCAAAAATAAAAATATCTTTACAATATAACCTAATGCGATAGTATACCTATTATCTTCTAGAAACCTATTATCTTCTAGAAACCTATTTATCTTCTGCATCTTCTGGCCAACAAACCCCTGAGCGGTTTTTCGCCGAAACGCTATACTGGCCAAAACCGCTCGGGGGTTTCGGGCGTATTTTGATGTTTACGTCTAATGAATGAATGTATGTCAAGGTCAAGTATAGCCAACCTATTCTGGGATATGAGTTGCATATAAAACCATACTACTTAATTTGGTAAGGTTATAATCGTCACTTCGGTCAATTGCCTCTGACGGCCATGTTTGTTTGTTTTTGTTTTGGACAGTGCGCGTTTCGATTAATTAATATTGTTTTCATTTGTTTCAAGTGTTGTGTTTTGTGATAAAACAACGCCTGGGTAAGTTATCTTCCTCTAGATCACCTCACTTTGTATTATTAACTCATAAATTTCGCGGGAGATATTAGTTTCTGTACGAATTTTTTTTGCAGTTTTTTTGCAAGTGCATTTTGCATATTTGCACTTTACTCTGCAATTACTCACATTATTTGTTCAAGTACTAATATTTAAACTATGTCATCTAAATAGGAAATTTCATTCTGAATGCAGAAAGGTATCAATGTTATGAATTAGTCAAACCAAAATTAATTTATATGCTTTTATATGAAATAAACGGGTCTGCCCCCTTCAAGCGGCCATTTTTTTTTCGACTTGGCCAGTTTAAGCTAGTTTAGCGTTTCGGCGAAAAACCACTCGGGGGTTTGTAGGCCAGTTGAGAAGAATTATTTTTTTATAATAATAATAAATATTGTGCAACTATTTAAACGCCGCCATCTAGCCCCAAGCTAAGCAACTAGGCTTGTGTTATGGGTGCCAGGAAACGGATAGAATACTTATACAATGGAACCAAGGATTTGTTTTTTTCAAGTTATGAGCTTAATTGATCTTGTGTCTTCGTACCTACATTAACTTTAAGTTCCCAAGTGTCTAAGTAAGTATAAAATTCTCCTTACCTTGGCTCGCTTCCATGTCGAAGTGAATTGTTAATGAGCCATCAGTGGAACGTGAACATGCTTCGGGAATTAAGTTTTTCAAACGTTTGGGATTGCAGGTGGTTGGAAATCGGTTTAGTTGATTTAATTCTGTCGGTTGTACTGCGTAGAACTAAGGTATGGAGTATTATATAGGAATACTAGCGACCCGCTCCGGCTTCGCACGGCTATATTATGCATGTATTATACATATAAACCTTTCTTTTGAATCACTCTATCTATTAAAAAAAACCGTATCAAAATCCGTTGGGTAGTTTTAAAGATCTAAGCATACAAATGGACATAGGGACATAGGGACGGCGAAAAGTGACTTTATTTTATACTATGTAGTGATAGTGATATTATTTAAATATTTTAAAATCTAGCTGGCTAGCTATCCAGCTAGAGCTAGCCATCTGGCTAGCTCTAGCTAGATGGATCTGGCCGGAAAACCAGCGCTGCAGCTAAGCATGCTTGGCTGCCTACCCCTTTTTTGAAGTCGGTTTAAAAGACAAAATATTTGTATTTTTTTTCATAGTTTCTATGCAATAAATTATATATTTTATTGAAAATAGGTACCTAACCACCTAAGGAAATAAAAAAAAAACAGCGCACTCCGGGAGTGCAGGCAGAAGTGAAAACAATAAACTTGTTATTTCTCATAGAATATTTCTTGAAACGATCTGCTACTGCCATCTATTAGCACTCACTTAAACAAATATAGTTTATTTTTTATTCGCTAGATGGCAGTAAAAAATTTAAATCAGCGCCATCCACATTCGAATAGCGGTCTTTCTATAAACTAAGTTTCTCAATTTGTGTAATAGATGGCAGTATAAGTTAAACAAAAAGACTAACACAAATAAAATCTTATCTGTCGCGTCAAATCTCATCTGTCGCGTCAAAATCTGTCGCGCCAAAATCGCAAAGTCGCGAGAACGGTTGAAAATGCTCACCCACAAAGTGCCCAACGCGCCATAAGAAGTTTTCACTTCAAAAAAGTTATAAAAATCCTATCATTAGACACGTGATTTATCAAAATCTGTTCAATAGTTATCGAGTTACGATTAAATAAACAAACATAGACTGTTCAAAATATTCCCTAAATATACCAAATATCTAATAATAACCGAATATACATTACATCACTAGACCTGAGGGTAAACTGACTAAGAGGATATTTTTTTTACCTCAGTGGCGTATTTAAAATTTTGACGCCCGTGGACAAATTAGATATGCCGCCCCATAAATTAAGAAATTTAATCATAAATGTAAAATAAACCGTTCGTTACGACCAATTGGTAAAATTTTCAATCTGGAAATAATAATCTTAATCAAAACGATCTTAATCACCTTTATTTTATTTTCATTTCATTTAGTTTTTGTTTTAGTAAATGACAAAGCACCCTGCTGCACACAATTTTGTGCTTGCTAACGAGAAATTTCCCCTAGGCCACGACCTACTGTGGCCTACATGGCAGTCACTTAACGGACTCCGCACCCAAGTAGGCCGCTGCAGACAAAGGAAGGTAGGCTGCGAGGAGCTTAGCCCCTCGCAGCCTGCGCCACGGGCAGTGGTCCGACATCTTATATATGGTAAATACGCCACTGGTTTCCCACCCAAATAATAAAATGAAACCATTTAGGAGTCCAATAAAATGTACTTCTTACGGATAATGTAACGAATTGCTTTTGGTTTCGGTTTAATAATTCAATGAGTTCCACCTAATATTACGGCTATTATTCCTGTTTTATTAAATACTGGCAGCAACCCGCGGTTTCACTTGCAAAAGTCTCGATTCTATGGGAATATCGGCATAAAAAGTAAGTTACTAGTACTAAGGATTTAATGTGTCTTTATTCCAAGTTTCACTAAAATCGGTCCAGTACTTTCAGAATCAATTCATAAAAAAAGAAAATAAAAACTGTCTTCCTTCCTGTGTTTGTCGTGTGTTTGTACTCAATAAATGATTATTTTTTTCTTTCTTTCTCCTCTGTGCATTTATAAATCCTATCAAGCCACGGCTTGCTCCTTTAACACCACCCAGGAGTCGAGTGTGGGTCATCTATGGATCAAAGGTCACAGCGGCTCGAGGGGTAACGACGCTGCAGACAAGCTGGCAAAAAGAGGAGCGGAAACGGTCAGCTATGGGCCTCAGCCCTCTGTTCCAATCCTCTCAAACCAAGTCAGAGAGTGGATCCGCAACCACGCTAAATGCGACACCTCGACCTCTGGGCTTGGGTTGTAGGCAAGCTAAACTAGTACTCCGACAATCGCCCTGACCGGTCACGGCGCTATCAACAAGCACTTCCACAAACTGAACATAACGGATCGTGCATGGAGGCTGAGAAGAGGACCACGCAAGTTCTGCTGGATTGCATGGTTCTAGCGGAAATTAGAATCAGGACAAAAGGTGACGTCAATAGCCTTAAAAAAAATTTGAGAAACCACATCTAGTGGCAAAATTTATAGGTTCTCCCCCTGACAAGTGGAATCTCACGCAAAAGCGACCCAACTAAAAAGAGTCTCACTGCAGAAAGCAGCTCTTATACATACAAGTGGGTCATCTAGGGCTTAGTCCCTCGGACGCGAGCAATAAGAACTCCTAAGATGCGTTATGCGCATAGATCGAATTTACAAGCAGCCTTCAAACAGTCAACTTTACCAGTACGGCCTCAATGTCAAACTTTTCTTACAAGTACTTCTCTTATCTAAAGTTTCCAAGATAAACATTACCTACTTCAATTGGTAATATCTACGTATTCCCGTATTCCGGATAGAGAACTTTGGAGTTCCGTTCAACTTGCTAAAAACTTTGAAATCAGCCTATTGAATGTTTTGAGATTAATGTTTTACGAATGTCTAACAATAAAGTTTTATATTTAATTTACTTTACTTATCTTCGTTAATTTTGTTAAAAGCAATACTAATTGGAGTTTTGACGAACTTTGTGGCGTTAAAAGCAATGTTTTTACAATGAAGAATAAGTGTGGAAAATGGAGAAATTTGTGGTGGTCTATTTTTTTGTAATTATTAGGTACTTTGAAATGTGTTTCCAATAAACTTTCATTATTATTTTTCGTGTTTTAACTGGGTCCCCTACATGTACAGTATGCTTCATAAGTCCATTATCAGTTTGCTACCTAAATCCTATCAACAAGTATTGGAGTTACGGCCTTCTTCTAATAGACGTTATACACAAACATAAATACTTGAATTAAAAGTACTCAATGTGATTATTATTTTAGACATGTTAGCTATGTATTTAGTGGGCCGAGTGGTATAAGCCGCCAACCGACGTGGGATCGATTTACAGGTTACGTTGTTATAATGTTCAAATAGTGCTGCACAGGATTGTAAACGTTATGGTGCCAGTGGACTTTTTAACGTTGATCGTACCTATAGCAAATACATAAGTATATACATAAGTATTTGCTATACATGTAGGGGACCCATAGGGGACCCAGTACATGCATAAGCATGTTATATTAACCCCAAGTCATCAATATATTGTCAGTAGAATACATTTGTAATTAAGGTCCAGCTCAGCACGTTACGAAGCAATCTATTGCACGGTGTTGATCTTGGTATTCGCGTTATGGTCATTGTAATTTACCCTAAATTCCAAAGCATAAATTAATTATTACCTATAGTTTAGGATTTTTTGTCACTTTTTTATCATTCAACTAGCGACCCGCCCCGGCTTTGCACGGCTGTATTATGCATGTATTATATCTAATAACCTTCCTCGTTAATCACTCTATCTATTTAAAAACAACCGCATCAAAATCCGTTGCGTAGTTTTAGGGACGGCGAAAAGTGACTTTATTTTATACTATGTAGTGATAGTGATATTATCATATTTCTAATGCAAATTAATAATTAAAAACAGATAAATAATTTTATTATAGGTATTTATAGTGGGCTACCCGCCACATTCTTCAAAATTTTCTACCGCGGCGATATTTGAACTAGCGACCGCTCAGCGCTACGCGGCCAACTAACGCCATGCTCGAAATCTGGATATGCATTCTATACTTACCTGTTTTTTTTTACGAATTAAAGTAAGTAATTAATGGACCTAGTGGTGGTTATTCCATCGCATGTTAGGTGGGAGGTCGCGAGTTTGAACCTCGCGGGGGTTCAAAATTTTGAAGATTGACTAGTGGTGGTGGCTAGCCCACTATGAATACTAAAATTGTTCTTTTTTTTGAGAATTTAATAATTTGCATTAGGGATGTACAAATTAATTCCAAGTAACATTCCTTAAGATCTTAAAGAAGTAGGTACCTAAAAGATGAAATAAACACGTATAATAAAATGTAACGTGTGATTCGTTTTGTATTTCCACTATACCGGAAAAGACTTGGAAGGAATATAGGTAATGTTCGAACCAGCATTTACCGCAGTATTTCATTTTAGTTACTTTGTTCAAACAACCAATGTTCGAAAGCAATAGCCTTTCATCGAGTTCCACCAAAACATAGACAATAGAATCGAACGAGCGGCCGTCGGTCACGCCCGTGATCTCGGCCCCATTAATATGCAAACTGCATCGTGGTGTCGCTTCTATCGATTTTACCATCTATCTACATAGTTTCGTAGTCTACGTGTACCTATCCTGAATATCCTGAAAACCTAACTTTCAGGAATGGCTTAAGTTGACCCGAGTTTTAAACAATTTCAACTTTCACTACCCCTAAGCTTCAAAAATGATAGGTAATACGGTTTTCACCAATGGACAAAGTAAATCACCATGAAGGTTTTTATGTGTAGGTACTAGCTGTCCCGGCAAACGTTGTTTTGCCATATACAAAAACAAACAGACAGACGGACGGATGGACGGACGGACGACAAAGTGATCCTAAATGGGTTCCGTTTTTCTCCTTTGGAGGTACTGAACCCTAAAAAAAGAGAAAAAAATGTTGTTCGATTCTCAAACTAAACTATTATAAACGCAAAATTTCATACAAATCGGTTTAGCCGTTTAGGTAACTTATAAAGGACATTATAAACACCGCGACACGACAATTTCATATATATAGAGATAATTCATCATGTTTTTTTTTCTAAAGTTGCTGACACATGATCATGATTGTTGATGATGTCTAAAAAAAATCATGTCAATTACGAACCCCCCTAGGATGATACTAAAGGAGCAATCTCCTGGTGGTAGGCTTCAGCCGCGGCTTGTTACCATCTACCGGCCTAAGATGTATCGCCAAGCGGACTTGTCCGTATTCCAATACGTAAGCCGATGCAGCTTCAAAAGGAGAACGGGTTGGAAAAGTTTCTGGTCCACTGCCGTGAAGATAGGAAGCCTTTACTCGCGTCTCTCGAAGGTCCCCGTTTATTTAAAGGTATTTGAGACTAGCATATAGGCATCTTCTAGGAAGGCGTGCAACATCTTAAACTGCATCGTCACTTACCATCGTGCGAATTAGTGGTCGGATTTTCCTTTGCAATGCTAGTCACTAGATATTTTTTCTCTCTCTCACACTTTCTTAGCACATTAGAACAGAACAGCACAAACCAATACATTCAATACACGCACGAAACACGCACGAGTGAACCCAGGTTAATAAAGGCCCACATTTTGTGAATGTAGTGTAATGACTACAGCAATCTTCGGGGTCCGAGAGTACTACAGACCTCTTATTATGATGTATGGGTTAAGTTACGAGAGATAACGTTATTACAGTACACCATCAAAATAAACGCAAAAGAGCTTGATTTCTCCACAAACACAGTTTTCCCCTACTTCCTTCAACCAGAAAAATGACTCTAAAGAGCTGCGCTCAAGAACTCGCATTACAAGTGCATTTTTGAGGAGGTTCACAGCTAAGCGACGCTCGCTGATTGCTGATTTGGTTAAGCGACGCCTGGCGCGGTCATTACTTCGATGGGTGGCCAATTAGTAGTGTGGCAAAAATGTGTTTTCGTGAGCCCCTCCGTGCTTCGGAAGGCACTTTTAGCCGTTGGTCCTGGTTGCTACCTCTAGTAGCAGTCGTTAGGTCAAGTTAGAGGCCTTAGGGCGATCTGAAAACTCTAACAATAGGTGAGCCACACCACTATACGTGAAGAAGAAGAAGACAAGTGCATTACAATATGACTGGGCCAGTCACGTCTGCCGTACGTCAAATGAATCCTGGATAAACTGGCAACTTGCCCTACTAACGGCAAAAGCCCCTAAGGTAGGCCTAAGGACGATGGCGTGATGATTTGGACTCCGCCATAGAGAAGTTGTCATCCAAACCATAGGACCACGGTACGTACAAGGAGATTGAGGATGCCTAAAGGTATAAACTACAGCATTTACTAGTAACACGACATCGGGCTTTCGCTGTTTTTAAACTTGCTTGAGTTGAACCACACTTTTTACTTCTTACTCACATTTGCCTGTGAGTAAGAACTAAGAAGTAAAAACGTTACATTACATTTAAATGTTCACCTTAAGAAGATAAGAGGCATTAAAAATCGATTGTACCAGCGTTCTCCGATGGTCGTTTCGCCTTTGGACTGATCGCCGATAGGAAGTTTCATTTCTGAGAGATTCGCCGTCAGAACCTTTCACCGATGCGATGTTTCGCCGAGAGCAGTATTCGTATGTGGCTGTTCGACGACAGAACTTGTCAACTATGGACTATTCGGCGATAGATCGTTTCGTGTACGATTTTTTTAACTACGTAAAGAAATGAGAAGTCTAATTAACAAAGCAAATAGGGTTTGAATGCAACATGAATGGTTATGACGGCGAATCTCTCAAAAATGAGACGTCCTGTTAGCGATCAGTCCAAAGGCGAAACGACCATCGGAGAACGCTGGTACAATCTTAAAAATCGAAAAACGGGGCCAAGAGTTCGATCACAAAGCTGATTGGACAAGGAAAAAAAATCGACACATGGTTTGCAGGTACTTGATAATGTTTCAAATTGATGCGTAGTTTAAATAAATAAATATTGAAGGACATTCCACACATCGCCATCTAGCCCCAAGCTAAGTAACTAGACTTGTGTTATGGTGCTAGACAACGGATATAGTTACATAAATATTTTTCTTTTGTAAATATACAATAATACATAGAAACAACCAGACCACAGACAAAATATCTAACCTACTGTCTGAGGCGGGAATCGGACCCGCAACCCTGGTTTGGCAGTCCAGCTTAGTGACCATTGTGCCAACTGGGTCGTCAGTGAACTTCGCTAGTAATTTGTTCATAACTTCGTCAATTTTTGTCGTAGAACAAAAAATTTTGCACTGTATGTTAAGGATTTCTTAGCTCTATAAATCTGCATTCTCAGTTAAAAACCTTACTGATCCTCATTCGCGTTAAACTTATGCCTTGCAGTCTACATTCCCGGTTTAGGCACTCACGCCAATCGCTTCGGGGTTTTAGAATACGGACTACGGACGTCATGTGTTAAGGATTTTTCCGCTTAATTGATTAAAGCGAACCCCACTTTGGTTCTGCTCGAATTGAAATTCTACCATTGTTTTAATATTTACGTAGATAACCGAACGTAATGTTTATGTAGATGATCGAACCTAATATTTACGAACGAGATTTTTTAATTTCCTTTTTATTTGATGACATTTATGTAATTTGTTTACTTAACTAGGTACTTATTATCAATTTTATTTGTTTTAAGCATAGCTATTATCGCGGGCTTTGAGCGCCGCGACCGAATCAAGAAATTCCGTAACGAAAATAGGACCTAACACCCCCCACTCCGCCTACCATGTAGCTCGGCCGAGCGTTCGCTTAACGTGTATGTAACTCGCACGATGCAATAGCTTTACCGCGGCAGTCCCCGAGTGTTTTTTTATTAAATATTACAGGACATTCCACACATCGCCATCTAGCCCAAAGCTATGTAACTAGACTTGTGTTATGGGTGCTAGACAACGGATATACTACTTATATACTTGCCAGACTTCAAACAGAGACGCTTCGCTAGCTCGGTCAATTAATCACTACATAGTATAAAACAAAGTCGCTTCCCGCTGTCTGTCTGTCCCTATGTTTGCTTAGATCTTTAAAACTACGCAACGGATTTTGATGCGGTTTCTTTTATAGATAGAGTGATTCAAGAGTAAGGGTGACAAATCAACATCGAGCTATGCTGCGCTGTACTGCACTGTGCTATGTTTGGTCAACTCGCTCGTCTTATATTTTAATGAGGATACAAACAAACCATGCTGTACTGCGCTGTGTGAGGCTACGCTCTATTTAAAAACGCAGCAGTCTCGAGCGAGGCGTGCTACCCTCCGTGCTGAGCCGCGCTGTGCCGAATTGTGCTATGTTTTTATGGAGCTCTGCCATGCTGCGCTGTGATAAAAAACGTAATGTTTACGTTTTTTTGAAAATAGACGAGATAAACGACTACACGATCTGCTGATTACTTTTATACTGAGCTAAGTAAAGCGCAGCACAGCTTGATGTTGATTGTTAAAAAAAAGTAGCTTAAGAAACACAGCACAGCGCAGTACAGCGCAGCATAGCTCGATGTTGATTTGTCACCCGAAGGGTTTAGTAGGTATATAAAACAAAATTCCACGCGTACGAAGTCGCGGGAAACAGTTATTTACTTTATAAACTACCTATAAGGAAATATTCAATCAATCAGCATAGCTGAGTGACTTTAAAACAAATAGACTTTCCTAATTAATAAAAGTTTACATTTGAAAATGGGTTAAAATTCTCTAACATAAACTATTTGGAAACAAATATTAGTCCGAAACTGGATACAAACGATTAACCAATAACGAAAACAATCAAAATTCAATTTAAACTTAGGTACAATTCAATATTAAACGCCGAGTTGAAATTAAGATATTGTAATACGCAATCTTGATAACGATACCTTTCGAGTTGAACGTTACAATAACAATCATAATGACAAACGATTCAATTGTCAGTGTCAATGTCATTGTAAAATGAATTTTCAATTGGTTCAATTTGTAGGTAACTTGTAGTACTGGTATACGGGCTGTTTTTCGCAACCATACCTCTTTGGTTGGGACCATTTTGCGTGAGGTTGGAGTAGGTTTTCCCAGCACCTAATAGCCTCTCAGAGTCTCAGCTCAGTCGATCGTGTACGGATGAAAGAACTTGTATTTATAACAATATATTTGGAGCTAACTAAGCCGCGGGTTTCATCACATTTTGAAGTGATAACGTATTATAATAAATTGAAAAATACCGGCATTCACTAAAAAGTGTGACGTCATCGCTACTACGTTCCGTTATAGACAAGGTAACCATTATAGCAACGTGATATCGTTGCTATCTCTCTCTCTGTAGGTGGCCCCTCATGACTGAGGATCGTAGTCATCAGTGGGTCTGCATCTGAAACTGATAACCTGTCTCCAGCGACTCCTATTCATTGCCTCCATTTTGTGGAACTTGTCGGTTGAATTGAGTTGGATTTGGTCCGTCCATCGTGTTGGGGATCGACCACGCGAGCGTTTTCCGTCAGTGTTCCCAACCACGATGAGTTTTTCCAAATTACATACAACCAGTAGCTTTATTTTTTTTAATTTTTGCTTTCCTCATACCTATGGCAAATTAGCACAATTTATCGCACATATTTTTTTAAGTAAGAAAAACCATTCGTGCGTAGCCGTCCGGGATTAGAACCCACGACCTTCGAAATGAAAGTCGACGTATCTACCACTAGACCAATACTGCTCTAGGTTATGCCCTAAGTCTGCAATTTCACACTTCCCAAAATTAATTCAACAGAGATTCCTACTTCAAATAAAACAGAGCCCTGAAGTTTGCAATTTGGAAAGATCGCATCAAAGACCGTCAAGTATTCCCTGTTCTTCACAAACCGTTTGATGTACAGTTAGCATCAAAAATACTTAAGGAAATTAGTCTTATGGCTTTGTAATAAGGTAAAGATTCGCGTGAAAAGCTTTGTCCGTTACTGTACAGAACGAGAGGTCCAAGAGTGGTAGGAAATTGCTCGTTTTAATTTGAGATTTAATATGCAGAGAAATCAACGTAGATTTGATTTAAACTGTTTTGGGGAGGTGCTTATTGCTTTTTTAATTTCGTTGGTAATTAATTTCTTTGAATGATTTTATAATCGAAAGGTAAAATTTGACATTAAAATAAAAATGAAAACAATCTAAGAGAACTACAAACTACAAGAATCTTCTTTGAAAAATGAGAATATTATTGGATGTTTTACTTTATTTCCAAAACGGTAAGTATTGTGGGTCTTGGACTTTAAAAGAAATTATTTTTAATTGAATAAAGCTTTATATAAATTCTCTTTCCATTTTCTAGAATTCAATTTATAGACGTTTAAAAGAATACTTATAAAAATGAAATTGCTTTGAATTTGGAACTGAATGAGCCAATTAGAATTCAGAGAAAAATCAAAAGAGAACGTCTTGATTTGTGACAACTCTGTGTTTTGATGGCGTCTTTGAATAATTTGGTACTTTGATTTTCTACTTCAGAATAACGTTGGCTTAGTGGGAGTAGGTACTTAGTGCTTACGTCGTAGACTAAAGGTCGTGGGTTCCAAGCACAACCATGCATTTATGAATTGCCTGCGTCTGTCTTTCCTGACGTGTGCAATTTAGGGTTTTTACACGGAAACGCTTAAAGTCGGGTCACCTACCTACCATCAGAGCGGTGTGATAGTGGTCAGACGCTAACCTATCATTTTTTAAAAATATACGAAAAGAAACATGACCATAATCTACCTACTTAAAATATTTTCTTCTCAAAATTCTTCGCCACTTAGAAAAGTAGGTAGGTACTTTATGAATCGCTGAATGTGTTCGCTGAATGTGCTGAACAGCTGAACCGATTTCGCTTATACTTTTTTTGTTTTGTTTGTTATTCTCAGGAGAAGGTTCTTATGAAAGAAAAATTAAGGTCCAGCGTCCTTAATTTTTCGCAGCTATTTTTTTATACATTCATTTTTGAAGTTCATACTTCTTTAGGCGCGTTATGAAAAAATGATGAGAGTGAATTTTTATGATGCGCGCGGAGCACCGTCACACGGAAAATTCACATGTTGCAGCAAACCGCAAGATGACAGCTGTCATAAAACCATGTTGAAGTTGTCCGCAAACCGCAAGATGACAGCTGTCATAAAACCAAAGTTTGCTTAGATCTACTACCTACGTGAAACTGAAAATGAGGTTAGTACAACGAGGTACTACTACATAGTTATTTTAATGTAATTAATATTTATATGTGACTGGAAAATTATTTCTTAATGATGCCAAAGAAGTATAACCACATGAGGTATAACTTCTCACGCGCGTACATAAGTACACGCACCCATTTTTTTTTTATTGTCGACCATTTTATTAACAAAGCAAACAAACTTTGATGAAATATGTCTCAATTTGAATATCACAATGGATCAGCTCAATAATGGCGTAGATTAATTGGGCTGACAGGACAATAAAAATTTTCTCAATGAAAAAATATAAGTAAACCCTTGCAAAGGTCTTCGCCCACATGCTGGATCACACTAGAAACCGTGACGGAGATAAGCTTATGGGATTTTTTTTTAATTGAGAACTAATTATGACGTATCTTACTGTTTTGAAGTTAGATTCCTGAAAATCGGGCCGTTTGATACTGGTTGTATGCACAAGCGGTGCGAAGTCATAATTAATTGAAAAATATTAACATAACAACTTTTCAGAGTTAATTGTGATTAATTGAAGTTTCTTCAAAAGTATTTACTAGTCGTAATTCACATTCAAATATTTTGTCATACAAATTCCCTAACGTTTCATTTTGCTGCTGGCTTTGTCAATTTGAACGATTTTGGGGCTTTGTTGGTTTTTGTGAGAGTTCAACATGGGTTCAATTATATTAACATGTTTTTTTGTTAGGATAAAAAGGTTACCTACTGAAATAAATACAATATTTTTGGTACATTCCACATTAACAATGCTCAGTTCAAACAAATGGATGGATCGGGTTATTTGGTAAAAAGATAGCAATTGTGACGTAGGCATCCGCTAAATAAGGATTTCGAAAAATTCCTCTAACATAATCTATTTGAGAATGATCTAATACCTACCAAAAAATTTATAAACGAAATTTCCTATTTAGAGGTGTCGTATACAAGTCGTCAAGAAATCACAGCACTTCTATTTTCAGACAATTTTACGAATCCAATAAATAAATATTGCAGGACATTCCACACATCGCCATCTAGCCCCAAGCTAAGTAACTATTAGACTTGTGTTATGGGTGCTAGGCAACGGATATACCTACTACTTTTTATACTTTTCTTTTGTAAATATATACGTATAATACATAGAAACAACCAGACTACAGACAAATATCTAAGCATAAATACTTGTCTGAGGCGGGAATCGAACCCGTAACCCGGAATTTGGCAGTCCGGCATGGTGACCATTGTGCCAACATATACTCGTAGGTACAAAAACATTATAAAACAATATTTTATTAATGTAATATTTTGTGAAATTAATTAATATTAATAATTTATCTCTATTTATCTCGTCGAAAACGTCCAGTTAACAATACAAAACTGTAAATTCAACCATTTCTAACATAAACTGATTTCAGCAATAATTCCTGAAATCTAGCCGCGTTCACTGTGAAGCGTGTGAAGTGAGTATTCAGAAATTTCGGAATCACGATGTAAGAGCATAAATTGATAGTGATGGGAAAAGGGGAGGTTATTCTTATCGATATGAACGTAACAAATATTTTTATCGATAGGTGTGTAAAAAGATATTTTTGCGTTAGTTTCGTAATGTTAAATTATTTAATGAAATAAAATTATGGATCTTTAATAAATAATAAATAAATATTGCAGGACATTCCACACATCGCCATCTAGCCCCAAGCTAAGTAACTAGACTTGTCTTATGGTCCTAGACAACGGATATACTACTTATATACTTTTCTTTTGTAAATATATACTTATAATACATAGAAACAACCAAACCACAGACAAATATCTAAACATACCTAAATACATGTCTGAGGCGGGAATCGAACCCGCAACCCTGTGCTTGGCAGTCCGGCATGGTGACCATTCTGAATATTTGGTGACACACACAAATATTCGGCTGAATATTCGGCACTTCGGCCGAGAGTCTGATATTTAAATTCGATATTCGGCAAATCACTGTTCGTGGCTGTATGCCAAATTTTTAGCCCAACCCGAAAATTAGTTTAAGCTGTGCGTTAATATGTCAGTCAGTCAGTCAGTCAATCAAAGCTTTGAGGTTTCCTACTTTTAATAAAATACGACAATATTTAATCGACAAATAGATTCGTAATACGCCCATCTCTAGATCGTCGTCTCTCATGTTAAATGGAAGTTCCATTTAATCCGTTCTGAATGCACTACCGACCGTAAACACTTAGGTAGCATTTTGTAGTTAATACATTTGTTCCGGGAGACATCATTCTTGAGTTAACTGAAGATTTTATCGATAAAAAGCTAAGTAGGGTGCTGCTCTATTTCTTTTAACGTTTTGTGATAATTAGATGGATGGGATAGATCCTACTTTGTTTTATAAATGATAGGTCAGCGTTTGACAACTATCACACCTGCCTGATGTTGGGTGACGATGCAGTCTAAGATGTAACATGCTTTCCTGGAAGATACTTCTTAAGCAAGCAACTGATTCCAATTTCCAAAAGTCGTAGAACAAAAGTTGTTCGCCAAGACGTCTAAAACAACCACCTTTCGTATTACCCTTGCGCTGAAACACATTGTATTTACCAAAATTTTAATATTTTCACTGTCAATTAATTATTAAGAGCAACATAGGTAATAATAATTTATCGGAAAATTATTTTACGAAAACATCGTACTTAATTAATTAAAATACAATAGTAACATATTGTAGATGGATAATTATTAATAATAATGATGTTGTATGAAAAGAGGTAAAATTCGTTTTAAAATAATGATTGAAAATGAAAAATGAGTTATTTATCCACAAAGTACAATCCGGATAACGGAAATCAAGCAGATTTTAAATGATAAATGTACGACTTCATTAATTTTAAAGCTTGAATTATTTGAAAATCATATTATTTTGCAGTCATAAAAATATTCCAATAATGATGGCAAGGCAATACTTGAGCTGATCCACAAATAGAATAATATATGTAAAATAAGGAATTAGTATATTAGAGGAAGCCTGAAAGTAGCACCGGTTACTGACAAAGTAAAAGGGAACCGTTTAAGTTGGTATGGACATGTGATGAGAAGGGAAGAGACGCATGTGACTAGAAGAATGATGAGTATGAATGTAGAGGGATGGAGAGGAAGAGGACGACCTAAGAAAAGATGAATAGACTGCGTGAGACAAGACATGAGAGAGATGAATGTGAACGATGAGATGACAACTAATAGGAGTGAATAAAAGAAGAAAGCATACTGCGCCGACCCCAAATAAATTGGGATAAGGGAAGGAAGATGATGATACATAAATAGAAAAATATGATAAAATAATCCGTTTTTTTTCTAGATTACAATGAAATTGATAGTATTTCGTGAACTAATTGTACTGGTGGAAATCGAAAACTGAGCAATTTGCTGCACTCTCGAGGTGCAATTCTGTTCATCAATCCGAAGATTCTCATCAGACCCTCACCAAATTTTTATGGAACCAACCCTGACGTATTACTTTTCGATCACAAAAAGAATCATCTCAATCGGTTGAGCCGTCTTCGAATGATCGCGTAACATACACACAAAAAAAGATAGAAGCATTTAACGTGTTTTTTATTTTCTGCATCAGTATTTGACGCCATTACACTAATGCAATTGCAAACAAATAATTTTTGTTCTAGTTTTGCTATTAGTATTCATAGTTAGTATTAGCTACAGGTGACCAAAAATGCTGGTCAACGGATCAGCCAAAGTACCAGCGTTTTGGGCACGCTACATAAGGAAACTTATTTGGATTTTTAATTATTTGCTTTATGTTATTAATGTACCTATCTATTATAATTCGATTTTTAATATTGAATTCTTGTACATATCTTTTGTTTCTTTCTGTGTTGTAGCCGATTTAGTTTATTTCATTTGACCCTTAGACCATCTAACTCCTGATTTGACCTCACTTTGACGTGGCTGTATAGCTTTAGTGCATTGCCTAGTCCATACGAAGCAAATAAAAAACAATTCTTATCTACTTACTTATTCTAAATTTAAAAGGAGTTTTTATTTCAAACACTTACTGGCCGGAATAAAACGTTGTTACCTAATTTAGTGATGCACGTTACACGATATCGATAGGATCTCATGATATCGACAATCTATATAACCTAATCGATAATATCTCAGGATATAAATCGAGTTGGTTTCATAACGGTGTATGTGATTCTTCTGTTGTGATATTTATTTAGGGTTGGTCCCTTCCAAAAAAAGAATATTTATCATTGAAATATCAATATGAGCTTAAAGTTTACTAACATAGATTTTAAATTGTAATTTAAATATTATACATAAGTATATCTTGATTGAAAATATTTTTAAGGAAAAATGCATCTTCAAAAATTGCGACTAAGACGAGACTCGAACTCGCATCCTTTGAATACCGTTCAAATGCGTTACCAATTCCGCCACTTAGTCAAGTACCGTCATAGTCGAATTTAAGAACCGCATTAACCTCTTTACGAATTAAGTTCCGTTAGCGACATCTGTTAGTATGAATTTACATTACATTACTTTAAAAAAAAAACATTTTATATCTTGATTATCAAATATAAAGATTAATTACACTTTTTTGCACGTCTTTGTAATGCAGCTGTTATTTTAGGTATCTGTTTGAGTGACAAGAGCGAAATATAAAAAAAAACAACGCACTCCGGGAGTGCAGGCAGAAGTGAAAACTGTATATCTGTGTAAAATCTCATATGTCGCGAGAACATACGCAAAAAGAGTTTTAGATGAAAAAAAAAAATAGTCGGACGACAAATAGTCGTCCGACATTTGTCGTCCAACAAATAGTCGTCCGACATTTGTCGTCCAACAAATTGTCGTCCGACATTTGTCGTCCGACAAATAGTCGTCCGACATTTGTCGTCCGTCAATAGTCGTCCGACATTTGTCGTCCGTCAATAGTCGTCCGACAAATAGTCGTCCGACATTTGTCGTCCGACATTTGTCGTCCGTCAATAGTCGTCCGTTAAAAAATACCATATGTACGTCTTAATACACTCACAGCCAAATTAAAAACAGTAGGCCCAGGCATACATTTTCGCCGCGCCGTAGAGAGGGGATAGCTGTCTACTCTCCATCCGTCTTACGCTTTTTCGATCAGGTCACGTGTCCTGACGCGAGTTTAAGATTTTATACCCATTACAGAAAAAGTGCTCAACGCCGCTAAAGAAGTTTTCACTTCAAAAAACTTAGAAAACACATTGCTCTAAACAGACGTCGCGCGACGTGTAAAAGTCGGATTGTTCTAACAATATTCACCAAAAATTCACAGAAAACAATTTCAACTTACTAAATAATAAAAGCCACGAATCAAAATAAACCTTAAGAGTTTTATTTGATTTAAATAACCATTGGGATTTAAAATTTAATCTTTGCATTAGATTTTTAAGGCTTTTCAATAAGCTGTTTTACATCGTGATGAAACCTGTGGCTTCGTTGGCTACGTATTGACTAGTTCTTTCATCTGGACATGGTCGGCTAAGCTGAAGGGCTAGCCTACTCCATCCTCACGTAAAAAGGACCTAAACAAAAGAGGCTTTTTTATCTAAATACCAGTCTTGTGAAACTGAGGGCATCTAGTGTAGTATAAGGTACAGTCCGCTGCATAATTGCAGGTTCAAAATTACTATTATTGACATCTAATATTTTTGTTTGATAAATTCATGAGTTAGAAGACTTTAAACTTCAACGTGCCTACAAAAAAAAACTTGCTTGTGTTGAAAACATTCTTATAACAGCCGTTTTGGAGCTCTACGGTGGGTTTGCAATTATGCAGCCGACCGTACTTGCGGGTAATAAGGGCCACTATATATTTTTTTTTAAATTACAAGAAAATAAACAATTCCCCAGTTGCATTTCCCCCGGAAAATAAACTTCAATATAGTTGCGATTTCACTCGAAAAATAAACATTAAATCCATAATTTATTAAGTACTAGTAGTACTATTGCCAGCGACTTCGTACGCGAGGTAGTTTTGTTTTATGTACCAAAACCCTCCTCTTGAATCACTCTATCTATTAAAAATACTTATGTACGCGCGTGAGAAGTTATACTTCTTTGGCATTATTAAAAAAAAAAAAAAAAAAAAAAAAAAAAAAAAAAAAAAAAAAAAAAAAAAAAAACAAACAAACAAAAAAAAACTCGTCCGACAAAAAACTCGTCCGGCAAAAAACTCGTCCGACAAAAAACTCGTCCGACGAAAAGTTCGTCCGACAAAATACTCGTCCGACAAAAAACTCGTCCGACAAAAAACTCGTCCGACAAAAGACTCGTCCGACAAAAAACTCGTCCGACAAAAAACTCGTCCGACAAAAAACTCGTCCGGCAAAAAACTCGTCCGACAAAATACTCGTCCGACAAAAAACTCGTCCGACAAAAAACTCTGGACTGGAAAAGGATTGTCAACACAATCAATAAAGTTCAATTTAGATTTAAACAACTTCTCCCGTGAGAATTTTGTGTGACGCTTTTGTAAAATTTCACTCTCATCATTTTTTCATAACGCGCCTAAAGAAGTATAACTTCAAAATCCGCATCACAATCCGAACAGGGACAGACAGCGGGAAGCGACTTTGTTTTATACTATGTATGTAGTGATACCTAATAAAATTATGTTAAGTGTACAGAGGCGTTCAAAACTTTAGTCCAATGTTTTCTTCTTAGAGATAATTTAGATACTTGACCTGTTTTTAAGTAGTTTTCTTATTAAATATTTTATTTTTAATTATGGTGGCAGGTTACTTGCAGAAACTATTTATAATATAGACAGCCCTAAGTACCAACCCTACAAGGTAAATGTACATCTAACGACGTCTCGCTCCACGAGCAGTCGAGCACTCATGAAACCAACGTCGTACAGATAACAGAGGTACTGCCGCGTTCAGATATCAGTTAAATCGACTGAAATGGAGAATGTTTCATATCGGATACGAATTAAATAGTTGTAAATCTGGTAATTATGGTTTAGTGAACAATGGATATTATCTAGTTGTTATTTGGGCTGTGATGTTTTTTCCCATTGGTTTAATCAATCAATTCGATGGAATTTTATTATGCGTTAATCGCGTATATAGTTCTATCAATCGAAGCAGAAACAAAAGACGATCAAAGCAGCAATAAAGGCGATCGAAGCAGAAACAAAAGGAAATCGGAGCAAAAACAAAAGACGATCGAAACAGAAGCATGAGACGATTTAGGATATCACAAACATAAAATGTAAATTTGATTTTGTTAGAAAATGTTATATTTTTTTAATAAATATAAGATGTGCCAATGATTAGAGCATCGCAGAGTTATCGCTAGTATTTAATGACATTTGACATTAATGTAAATGTACCTTCTTATGTAAAAAAAAAATAAAGTAAAGCTAATTAGATCATAAAAGAAATATTAACACCCATTCACTTTACACCTGTTTGTTGTCTTAGACCCCGACGCCCAACCGAAATGTTTTCATTAAACTTTGTTAATTTTCTCTCCCTCTTCCACATTGTTCCCTGGAAATGGATTCTGGCCAAAGGATTATTATTTTCTTTGATGAGGTGTAAAAGCCCGCGAAACTTTGGCGGTTTTTTTAATAACCCAAGGTTTGCGAAGACTTAACGAAGCCAATGATTAGAAGGATTTGAATTTGTAATTTTTATAAGAATTTATATTAAAAGGGGTTAGGCGGAAAATGTGAATTCTTACTTTATTTTTTCTTTTTAAAACTTTTGTTGAAAAACTTTTTTTACTACGTCCATAACAGCAAAAAGTCTTCAGAAGAGCGAATACTAAGGATAATTTTGAAAGGAAAGCGGTAGGTAATGAAATAGTATTTTTTTACCCAACTGAGGCAAAGCCATAAGGAAGGGTTATTCTTAATATATATAAATCTCGTGTCACAATGTTTGTCCTCAATTGACTCCTAAACCATTTAACCGGTTATAATAAAATTCGCACACCATGTGCAGTTCGATCCAACTTGAGAGATAGGATAGTTTACATCTTAATTTATCCCGATATTCTCACGGGATCGGGAGTTACGCGGGTGAAACCGCGGAGCGCAGCTAGTTGTTTATATGGATGTGGTTATGTATGTTAATTCCTGAATTCCTAAACATTTAGCACAGCTAAGTATTTCAACATTTTTATATTTACAAAAGAAAAGTAGGTATTCTATCGGTTGTCTGGCCACCATAACACAAGCCTAGTTGCTTAGCTTGGAACTAGATGGCGCTGTGTGTAGTGTCCTACCATATTTATTTATTTGTTTTAGAACCTACTTCTATCTTGACGACCCAGTTGGCACAATGGTCACCATGTCGGACTGCCAAACACAGGGTTGCGGGTTCGATTCCCGCCTCAGACAAGTATTTATGCTTAGATATTTGTCTGTAATCTGGTTGTTTCTATGTATTTTATGTATATATTTACAAAAGAAAAGTATATAAGTAATACATTCGTTGTCTAGCACCCATAACACGAGTCTAGTTACTTAGATTGGTGCTAGATGGCGATGTGTGGAATGTCCTGCAATATTTATTTATTTATCTTCTCTCTTCTTCATATACAGGGTGATTTTTTTATGTGAGCCTTCAGGGCTATATCCTAAACTATAAGAGATATCGAAAAATTCTGAAAGGAGTTGCGTGCCCGATTTCGATAAAAACTAAAACTGCATCATTAGATTTTTAGAAAAGTCATTACCCAAGCTGGGAATCGAACCTGTTCATTTTCCAAAAAAAATATCCTGAAGGCCCACATAAAAAATTCACCCTGTATAGATAGATAACTTTATTTGTACAACACAGGAAGAAACAAAACACGACATACACAAAGTAAAGTAATACCTAGAAAGTATAAGTTGCACAAAATGTGCGGCCTTATCGGTACCTATTCATAACTTATTAACTAAAATACTTATAATAATTACTAGCTGCGCTCCGCGGTTAAGTTGTTTAGGAGTTCATCGTGGACAAACATCGTGACACGTAATTTATATATATTAGATTAACTTACAATAAACATAATACATAATATCAACACAATATTACGAGACATAAACAGAATCCGCAATTAATAATGCCTTTAGGAAACAGGAACTTGAACAAGTCAGATGTGTAGGAACTGCGTTGTGATATCGGTATCCCGGTTGTTATATCGAATATCGATATAATCGTTAATATCCATAACATTAGAAACAAGTACAAACGGTCAACACTATAAATTTAAAAAAATTGCCACAGAATTTCTTTGACTTCTGCCATCTACAAAAGTTATTGATCATTCTTATTCGGTTTCAGATCGAGAAAAAAAGAAAAAGAAATCGTTGTCGTTTTTTTATAAGTACCATGTTAATTTTCATTATTGTTATTTTTTACCTTTATTTTTTTAATTTAATGAACATATTATTACCATATTGTTGCATCCATAATGAACAAAATGGTGGTAAGTATTAAGACTGAGGTAAGGTCACGTAATAATAAGGCCCGATGATTATGTTGTGAAAAAATGCCGTTCTACTCTTATGGCTACCCCAAACCACATGGACAATTACCTGACAAATATTCAAAGGAACATGAAAAGTCTCGGGCTCAGAAATGAAGACGCAATCCAACGAGCTGTATGGCCGACTTCGTGTAACAGGACAAAGCGAGGACAAAGAAGAAGAAGAGGACATTATTCTCATCTTGTCATTATTCAATTTAGACATTCACCAAACAATTTATCGATACGTCAACAATGCCCCATCACTATGCATCGCAAGCTTGCAAGATTAGCCCCGAGGTTATGCGGCAGACATGATGCTAACTTCAAACGTATAATATATGCACCCAACTAGATTATATTCTACCTAATGTAATGTGAAGTGCCTTGAGGTACCACAGTCCCAGATGAAAATAAATAAATAAATATTTTCCGGACTATACGTACAAGTAGAAAAAGTAATCACATGAACAAAAAACAAGAACGAAAGAAGAGACCTTTAAAGAAAAAGTAGTGGAGCGACCAGAAAAAAAGGTTCGTCCTCAACTAAATGCTAGAGCAAGAAGCCCCAGCGGTGACCTTCAGTACGAACCTTACGGGCACAAAATGCCTAGAGCACCGATCTAAATTTAAACCAGAAAAATGTCCAATAGTCTCACAAATGCCTGGAGTACGTTTTATTTGTTGCACATTAATTCTTGCAAACCGCTGCCTTTTCTCCTTTCCCGCAGGAACCCACCTGGGTGAAGAAAGTGGAATTTTTGGTGTTATCATAACCCAGATGAAATGAGTCCTCAATAAGAAGATGATGAGTGAAGTTCTTTATTCACCTTGGAATTGATTCACCCAGTTGGCAGAGGGCCACTGGTCCCCTAAAATTCATACTCTGTGCCCACTCGTCCCTTCAAAGTTTTGAGGATTCCACTCGTCCCCTGATCTATTATTTATGAACGAACTAGTCTTCTAAAATTGGTACCCTGTTCCCACTCGTCCCCTCAAATTTTTGAGGATCCCACTCGTCCTTGATCTGGCAACTTTTTTATTAATCTTCCTGGCTTTTATCACCTACGTAAAGCATGCTATAAAAACATTTCAAGGACTTCCATACTTACCCATCGTCGCTTCGTAAGATGCATAGGTACTATACCTACTTAACATCCCAACAACGTTCTCACTAGTTGTTATTGCACGGAATTACATTTACCTTTTGCTTTGTTCAGATCCCCATTCTGCACCCTATTCCATTGAAATAAGCGCGTGGAAGTTGTTTTCGCAGATGTAAAATTTGCATTTCGAGTTTACATGGTTCCGTAATAGTTTTTATATCTCTTTCTCGCTTTGAAATTACTTGAGAAAGTGTAGTGTGATCCCTAAACTGCTTTTTGACGTGATAACGTTTTATAAATTGGTGAACACCTGCAATCTCAAAAAAGTGTGACGTCACGCGTCGTTACTGGAACGCCTCATGTTATTGACAAGGTAACTATAGCAACGTTTTATCGTTGCCATGGTTACCATCAATGTTTTCTTATGACGTTATCACGTAAAATTATCGTCCAGAAACAGACTTTACAGACAACCATTTTTTAATTTGAAATTGTGTTCGGGATTGCAAGGTTCTTGGCTTTGTTCGTAAAAGCAGTTGAAGTTGGAAGGAGCATTGTTTTTTTTTGTAAGTATGTTGAGAAGATATTTTAGGAATCTAATGCCGAGTGCAGGGTGATGAGGTAGAACGCCATTCAAATGCCTAAATAAAAAATATTGTGTAATCACTTTTCAAACAAACATAATCAAAATCGGTTCATCCGTTCGGGAGCTACGATACCACAGAGAGACAGACACACAAAGACACGTCAAACTTATATCACCCCGTCGTTTTTTGCGTCGAGGGTTAAAAAATTCAGTTCATAAAGTAGACAAAAAGCCATGTCAGTTATTATGTGATGGGCCAGCAGAGATAAAATACGCGGCAGATACCTAAATAGAAAGATATAATAGATGAATGCTATAATTGCACAACACAAAAGCAAAAACAGAACAAATTACCTAAGTATACTTACCTACATCTGTATAAAGTGACCTCATCGCTAAAAGCAATTTCCTCCAGGTAACCTTTGCATGAGTACTGATTAGACAGCATTAGGAAAATTTTGAACCTGAAATCAGGTGTCAGTTACTCAAAATACGAGGCAGAGTATATTTTGGTACCTAGGTAATTAAATAAATTAAATAAATATTGCAAGACATTCCACACATCGCCATCTAGCCCCGAGCTAAGTAACTAGACTTGTGTTATGGGTGCTAAACAACGGATATAGGTACTACTTATATTTTATTGTTCTTTTGTAACTATATACTTACTTATAATACATAGAAACAACCAGATCGCAGACACATATCTCAGCATCAATTACTTGTCAGAGGCGGACCTGCAACCCTGTGTTTGGCAGTCCGGCATGGTGACCATTGTGCCAACTGGGTCGACAAAATTTGTTTGTTTAATGGTTGGATAAAGGGATCAATTAAAATAGTCTGAAGTACAGTCTATTGTAAGTAGGTAAGTATTTTATCTCTATAGATGCACCCTAATAAAAAATAAACAATAATTTATTATTTTCACAACTGTCAACCCAACAATAGGACACTTTTAATTTCGACAAATTTGAAATTCGGAAACAGTACATTCTCGTTAACGCCAAAAGCTTCACACCTAATGGTCGCATTTAGCGAAGTACATTTAGCATTAGCCGTTATTTGGATTTCAAATTAAGAACACCTGTTGGACGCCCGGACGGAACGTAGACAATTTGTTTATTTAATGTAAATTGGACGACATGTTTACAATCTTTGTAGGTATAGGACCGTTCGGTAATGAAGTGTTCTTTCCGACGTTTTTAATGGCAAGGTGACGTGGTAGGGGTTATTGCTATGACTGAATTTGGACCTTTTCGGTCGTTAACTTGATGAGAATTCGCTTCGGTAGAGTTTGGAAGGACATTTTGTTTTTAATTTATTTTTTAATTATCCCTATTTTGCTTGTATGTAAAATCAATATCATTAAAGTAAACTGCTTTTTAGAACGGGGTTTTAACTACATACATATCTGCCTGTTATGTATGTAGTTAAAACTTTATTAAAATAAAAAATATAAAATTTTATTTGTTAAGAATGAACCTTAAATTACAATTACAACATTTTTTAACTAAAAATGAGTTTTATATTTATATTAAATAATCTTAATTAAAAATCCTAAAGCAAATAGACTGGGTACTTACATAAAAAATAATAAAGTACCTTCTGGTAGTAAGTGCCACTAAAAGGTTTTTTAAAAACCTTGATATCAGTGAGAAAATAACTAGAAAATAAACGAATGAATGGTTTTCAGATTGATAATAAAGCATTATATTTCATCCATTAACTGTTTTAAGTAGTTCTCAGTATTTTACGAAAAATTTAGTTTTAAAATAAGGTGGCAGGTTAAATATTTAAATATAAATAAGTTTATCTATGTAGGGTGCCCAAAGGCAGCAGCCCTTTGGTCACCTAAAAGACCATAAGTTCCTATTCAAACTACTTTTTTCATACTACCATATATTTAAGGTTTTCCTTTTCAAAGGAAGTAAAAACCAACAAAACAAAACAAATAAAAAAAATTGGGTGCGTGTACTTATCTACGCGCGTAAGAAGTTATACTTCTTTGGCATCATTAAGAAATAATTTTCCAGTCACATAATATTTAAATAAATAATTACATTAAAATAATTATGTAGTATACCTCTTTGATCTAACCTCATTTTCAGTTTCATTGGTTTTATGACAGCTGTCATCTTGCGGTTTGCGGACAACTTCAGCATGTTAATTTTCCGTGTCACGGTGCGCGCGCATCATAAAAATTCACTCTCATCATTTTTTCATAACGCGGCTAAAGAAGTATAACTTCAAAAACCTTATAAAAACTAAATAAATACAAACATTGAATGCTTTTTAAAACGACACAATAGCAATTGAAAACATTAAGCCAATAAATAATACATCAAGAAAATATTAAAGAATGTTTCCAACACGATTCAAAAGTTGTCTGACGTCCTTTTATAGGATTTCATAATAGTACAATGAAAGAGTAACAATAGAAACGGAAGAAATCGGAAAAATTACACTTTCAAGCGAGATCAAAAGAATTGCTTTCCTTTAGTAAAACTTATTTCGAATCATTTAAAAAATAAACAGAATAAAACATTATTTTGTTTATTAAGTGGACAACTTGAGTGTTTTATGCGTTTAAAGGAACTGAAGAATTTAAAAAATCTACACTAATTATAAAAGAGGAAATATTTTTTTGATTTTTCCGATTTCAATATAAATTTAATTAGGTATATTTAAAAAAAAAAATTTTTTTTTAATTTTATTATATTTTTAATATTTTTGTTGTGTAATTGGCACGAATTTCATACCTACTTATAGATAAATAAACACATTATTAAAAACGCAAATAAAAAATGAATAACATAAAAAAAAACTTAAAATAAGGGACAGATTCTAGAGTGGCAAAACAGGGCAGCCTTATCACCAAAGTGCGATCTCATCGAAGCAACCATGATACTACCTACCCATCTATGCCATCAAAATGTTTAAAAAAATTGAAAGTAAATGAATCATTTATTCTTTGAAACCATTTTTTAATCCATTTCTAAAACAAAAACCTTGTTCTATCCCTCTATTTCCTATTCAGTGTTCCATTTTCCATTCCACTTAAATAAAGCCTCAATTCAATTACATGGTCCTCAATAGATGAAACCAACCGGTCGTCCGACAATATGTCTTTTCAATTTTCACGTTCGAATGCATTGACGTTAATAAGAGTGACCAATATGAGAAAATGACATTTTTGTTGTTTCTCATTTGAATTTGGAACACCTTGATTTCTTTTATTACTTTACAGCGTGTAACAGATGCCTTGGTTTTAAATACCTATGGGTACGACTTAGTAGGCTACTCACATACTAATAATCTATAAAATTATGGTGAGTTGCCCGCGATCTTGATTATTGTCAGGGTAGTTTCCCAAAATATTACTATTTTTTAAGTATTATACAGGGTTATTGGAAATTATACTAGCAAGCCGTTGAGGGCTACTTCTGTGCACCCTAACAAACAACTTTTG
This sequence comes from Idaea aversata, assembly GCA_907269075.1. NCBI lineage: Eukaryota > Metazoa > Arthropoda > Insecta > Lepidoptera > Geometridae > Idaea > Idaea aversata. Next base: position 7,636,638 of record OU026103.1, read on the forward strand.
TTTTACGACTTTTGGAAATTCGAAAAAAAAAAATGAAAATTTTGAGGTTATGTAAATACGAAAAAACAGCAGATTTTTTAAAACAAAGGTCATCCAGACTAAGAGCAGTAGATAAAACTTAAAAAATAAGTAAAATTTCTAGGTTAATGACCTCTCCGTGTACCGTCTCCGTGGAACAGCTGATTTTCAGGTAAACCTAACCTCAAAATTTTCGAAAAAAAGTTCGAATATCCAAAAGTCGTAGATCAAAAGTTGTTTGTTAAGGTGCACAGAAGTAGCCCTCTACGGCTTGCTAGTATAATTTCCAATAACCCTGTATAAATTTAAAGTTCAACAAAAATCAAGATGTGGCAACACTTTTATGGGCAGCGGGCACTTAGGTAAATAATAAGGTTGTTACATTTTCAAAATTCTCTAAATTCTGGGTAAATTAGAGTGATTTTTTCCCAAATTTACCCAAAAAAGTCTCTGGAAAAAAAACCCTTTTTTTTTTCTTTTTTTTTGCGTAGGGCCTATGTCCCAGTACTTAAGAGAAGTGACAGGGTTTTAGTTACACAGTGTACCTATAGTTAAATTCCATAAAAAACTTACCTTGAGAATGTTGAATTACTCGACAGTTTCCGTATCCTGAAAACAGAAAAAAACTTAAATTAATGTCAGTTCAAAATTTATATATATAAAATTCAATATCATAACTGGCTGAATGTGTTCTACGACATTTCGTTCGAAATTATTGTATAAAACAGCTGATTTTCAAGTAAAAATTCCCTCAAAAAAAAAGTTAGAATTTCCAAAAGTCGTAGAATAAAAGTTGTTTGCCTAGACGTCTAAAACAACCCCCTTTCGTATTAAAACCCCTTCGCTGAAACACATTGTATATTTCGTTAATTTATCTTTTAGTCACTGAAAACAGAAAATTGTCGTACCTAAATACAATTAGGTAAAAATGCATAGTATACTTTATAAAGAAAACTAGCGACCCGCCCTTCGCCGCGGCTTCGCACGGCTGTATTATGCATGTATTATATCTAAAAACCTGTATCTATTAAAAAAAACCGCATCAAAATCCGTTGTGTAGTTTTAAAAATCTAAGCATACATCGGGACATAGGGACGGCGAAAAGTGACTTCACTACATATAAAACAAAGTCGCTTTCTCTGTCCCTATATCCCTTTGTATGCTTAAATCTTTAAAACTACGCAACGGATGTTGATGCGGTTTTTTTAATAGATAGAGTGATTCAAGAGGAAGGTTTACATGTATAATACATGCATAATATAGCCGTGCGAAGCCGGGGCGGGTCGTAATTTATAAAGAAAATACCTAAAGATTTGACATAAGACCCTGAACTACAACAAATTGTCAAGTAACGTTAGCAAAAAAGCTTTCTTCTACAACAAAAGTCAAAGCTAAGAACCGAATCAAATAAATATAATTTAATACTTTCGGAGTTACTGAGAGAGCATTAAGCCGTATCATTTATCAGCGTGACAGATCATCCCAGAGGGCTTTTAGCAATGACAAATGTAGGGTCAGGTAAAAAGACGCTTCCTAAATTTCACTTAACGGTTTTTTGATGACGTAAAACTTGTCTTGAGTATTGGAAAGTTGAAATTTATGATACCGTTTTGGTGACGTTTCTTACGAGTTTTCTTGAAGTAGAGAAGTACTGCAGTTGTTAGTTTTAAAGTTTTTGAATTTTATGGTTGAATTTTAAAGTCTGTTTTGAATTAAATTTATTAAAAATAAATAAATAAATAAAATAAATATTTCAGGACATATTACACATCGCCATCCAGCCCCAAGCTAAGCAACTTAATGCTTGTGTTATGGGTGCCAGATAACGGATAAACTACTTATATACTTTTTTTTTTTTTTGTAAATATATACATATTATACATATAGGAAACACCCAGAACCAGAAACAAGAATTTATAGTCAGCATAAATACTTGTTCCCGGCGGGAATCGAACCCGCAACCTTCTGCGTCGCAGTCGGGTGTTCGCCCGACGCGCCACAGAGGTTGTTATTAGCTGCACCAGCTTAAAAGTAGCTTATGTTCTTCTCCACAATATAAAACATCTCCTTTTCCATTTTCATCGATATTAATCGAGTCGTTTACACATAAAGATGGGAACAAGTAAACAAATTTTGAAATTCATAATATTACGACCGTATCAGTTATGTTTGCATTATAATTATTATGTAAATAAAATCACACAACTTCTGCAAATGCTATATATTTATGTATGTAAGGTATTTAAAAAGATTAATTAAATCTATTCTGTGTATTTAATTAATTGTAAAAAAAATATGTGGGAACATGAACGGAAAGGAATATTTTTTCAAATTAATCTTACTCTTTATCTAACTGTACGTCATTTGTCGTGACCACGATCCTTGTAACGGAATCGAAACGTAGCCGAAATAGTAAGTACCCGCGAAAAACCTCGTAAAATACTCAAAACATAACTGTAGGTACATATTAAAAAAGAAAAAAAACCCCATGAGTTTCTTGTGTGTGAGAGAAGAAGGCTTCATTTTTAAGACGTTTCAAAGTGATGTAGTGCATGACACCTATTGATTAAAAAAAATTGAGTTTGAGTTTATTATTAAACTCTTGCGCTCTCTTGTTCTACGGTAACTAACTTTTTCCAAAACTTCAGAAATAAGTACTTAAGTAGTTACTAACTACTTACTTATTATTATTACTAACTTACTTAGTAGTTAGGTTAGGAAAGGTTAGGAAAAAGTTAGTTACCGTAGATCAAGATAGCTCAAGAGTTCATCAAGATCTATTAAGTACCTAGAGTACCTACTCTAGGTACTTAATAGATCTTGATGAAAAAAGAAAAACTCAAATGTCAAAGTTATTACCTACTTATTAACAACGACATTTTCGTCTTTTATTTGGTTCAAAGGCAAAAAGGCAACTGAACATAATAGCCCCTAGAAATCATGACGAATGTCACATCATAAGGCAAGAGAATTAAGGCCTATCCGCACAGCTCAGTGATGACACAGTGCCGTACCGTGATTTTCCATCAGTGTCAATGAAAAATGATATTGTTTCATACTTTTTGTACTAGACTATCCGTACTGGTCAGTGACAGTGATGTTCAGTGCTGCTCCGACGGTGCTCCGACGCTCACCGTGATCCGGCGTGAATTTGTAGCGGACAATATTTTGCCTGACACGGTCGCAGTGTTTCAAGATGGCCGACGAAAAGTTAATTGAATTTATCACGTTTTTTTGACGATCAACCCCTAGGTACATTCATTTTCCTTAAAACCGCAGTCAAAATATCGGAAATTTTGCGGTCGTTTTCTTTGCTCGCTCTCGTTTTTTTACATAATATAATTTAAAAAACCGGCCAAGTGCGAGTTGAACTCGCGCTGAAAATTATGGTGACCCTAGCGATAGAGTACTAAAAATCACTGTGCCGTCACTGTGTCGTCACTGAAATGTGCGGATAGGCCTTTAATTTTCACGTTTTCTTCCACAGAACTAAACCATAATAATTCTCAATTTATACGACAAAGGGATTTTTCTTCGACCATTTTTAAAGTATGAGAGAATTTGTTGAAGTTTTTTTACTCTGAAAGTAGAACTGCGTAAGTGACTAATTTTGAAATGATTTCTTTAAATAAATAAATCTAGAGAAAATAATATTATATTCATATTCATTTATTTCATAAAACATGGGTACAATAGTGGTGTTGATTTAGATTAAGTAGTTACAGCCATGTTTCATGTTGTTGTTGGTGTGTTCATATTTGTTTATTATTATTTTATTTTCTATTAAATGAAACTATTTAACCGATTTTAATGAACATTTAGGAAGGTGCAATCAATAAAATGTGATTAAAGCCACGGCTTATTTGGTTCCAAACGTATTGACAAGTTCTTTCCTCGGGATACGGTCGACCGAGCTGAGAGGGTTGCTGGGAAAGCCTACTCCATCATGTCCCAGTCACTAATTAAAGTTGCTGGCATTGTATAAATAATCTAATATAAGATGTATAAAACCAATATTATTGAAGTGATAACATCTAATAAATTGACGGTAATATTGTGTGACGTCATGCGTCATGGCAACATGACCATGACGCGTCCGTTCCCGTTAAAAAACAAAGTATTTAATAAAAATATCCCTCATCTGGGCTTGTGTTATGGTGACCGAGTGACGAAAAGAAGACTCATATAAAGGAAAAAATGAATAGGAAAAAAAATAAAGGAATAACAAAAAATTCTTAATTTTTCATAGTTTTCTTATAACGTTATCACGTAAAATTATCGTCTGTAAACGGACTTTACACAAAACCATTTGTTTTTTTTAATCTAGAAAAACTTTAGCAACCAAACATTTATTTATCCACTGAAAATTCAAAACCTAATAACATCGTATCTAACAAAATGTCACTAACACTGCCGCTTAATAGGTTTGCGGGCACATTGAATTTTTGCACCCTATAAAGGCTTTCGGAGATAGAGGGTAAGCAAGCAATACAAAGGGAAAATAAATAGTCTTCGACGGGGATAAGCCTCAGCCCCCTCACTCATTTAACCATGGTTCAGTTGTTCCTTTTTACGTTGGTGTTTTTGAAGTGACATTGAAAAAGATTAGGTAGGTAGGCTTAGTATACAGGGTGATTTTAACCAGCTTTTATTAGTTTCACCTGTATGTTTCTATGCTTGCTTGTTTTTTCGTGGGCCTTCAGGACTATAATACTTTCAAATATTTGTAATATTGACCTTTGTGAGCGTGATCGCATGAAAAAAAAACCCCATGAGTTCCTTGTGCCTTCTTCTTATTGGTGGGCCCGTTCCGAAGGGACACATCCTAACTTAGTTTTTAAGACGTTTCAATGTGATCTTTATACAAATTTATTGAGCATCCAAATGAATAAAAAAAAATGACTTTGACTTGACTTTGACTTTATATCCTAAGCAATAAGACATAGCAAAAAAATGCTGAAAGGAGTTGCGTGTGCGATTTTGACAAAAACTAAAACGGCATCATTAGATTTTTTAAAAGTATTTGCCCTAGCAATCGAACCTGTTGATTTTGCTGAAAAATAATCAATTTTTATACCAATCGAAAGGTTGCTGATAGAGATAAATTCTCGGAAACAAATATAGTATGGTAAATCAAAAGAAATAGCTAATTTTTGTACTCTTTATAATATATAATTTTTGTGCACCCTGTATTGTTTACCTTTTAAGAAAATTGTATTTGTTTGTGACTAGCAGGGCTCTGCGGTTACACCTGTGTCAGTTCTGATGTAGTGAAAATATTAGGGTAAAAAGTTTCCTCAGTTGAATCGTTAGGTTTTATTAAATAAAAGGAGTAAATAACTTCTCTTCCATAAATAATGTTCGCACATGCAGCCCGCATGCGCGAACATTATTTATGGAAGATCTTATCTTTCAACTTTCCATACAGTTTGCACATTCACTAAAACATAGATAGTACCGTTTGCTATACAAAAAAACTCGCACTACGCTACATACTCTGCAATACCGAAGTAAAAAAATAACCATAAAAAACGTTGTCTGGTAATTCGGTTTACGGACGATAATTTTACATGATAACGTAATAAGAAAACATTGATGGTAACCATAGCAACGTATTATCGTTGCTGTGGTTACCTTGTCAATTACGGAACGTGAGCAATGATGTCTGAGTGCTGCCGGTGTTCATCAATTTATAAGACGTTAACAAAACCGTTGGTAAATAACCACGATAGTTCAAAACTCTGTATTGTTTACTCTATTCTCATGGTAATCCATGATTTTACCGTATGAAACGTTTGCGCAAATGAAGTACCACGTATATGCCATTTCCCAAACATAAAGATACAATTGTTTACGTGCACTGTACAATCCTTGAGCCGTTTGTACCGTTCACTTGGCCGGTATCGAATCACATTGATTGCTGGTTTCGTAACAATATCTAGGCCAAGAACGCTTCCTTTCCACTATTCGTAGATCACTGCTTGTTACAATAGGTAAAGATATTAAATTAGCGTGACGTTGTTATTTATTATTTGCAAATGAATTTTTTATTTATTTGTCGAAAGTCGCCTTCGAGGACTTTTTTTTTTACATGTCTAAACATGTTTATTATCTATAGACTAAATAACAATTAAAAAATTAAAATAAAATAAAATAAATTATTATAAACTATACCTACTTTACTTATTATACTAAATTAAAAGTCCAAATGGGGGTCCCTAAGAAGTGTGCCCAAAAGGCTGGCAGCGTTACCACGTTGGATGGCGATGTTTATCCGTTGTCCGAGGTAGGAGCCAGCCCTTTGGTCACCCGTAGCTAAAACTAATAATTTTGAAATTGTATGGAATTGACATAAAGCATTGTATGAAATTGACATAGGATGAAACTTGTCTACCAATTTTTTTTTCTCTAACGCAAGACCACGTGATTTTTCGCTTGTCAATTTCATATCAAAAAATGTCGATTGGCGATATCGCTAATAGAAAGCAATCTTGTCAAAGGGGGCTTATGTAAATTTACAGGTTAATAATGGTTAAACCCAAATTTATTATTTTATTGGACTGGCCTATAAGGACTTGGTTGCCTATTTTCGCAAGTGCTACTTCTGGGGTGTCGAAGGTCTTCGAGTCGCTCGTGTACAAGTAATTTCTAGGAAAACGTGATACATCTTAGACCGCATCGTCACCTACCATCAGGCAGGTGGTCAAATGCTGACCTAAAATGTATAAAAATATAATTTTACATAGTCTGTACTTACCTAGTTATAATAACATTTGTATGCATTAATCAAAAAACTTATCAACCCAATTTCTGAAATGTTGAACTCTGATATTCGAACTTATTTCATATATTATTTATTATAACCAAATCACCTCTCTTTTGTGTAGGCAGTTTTTTTGATGTCAACACCTTGACTTATAAGGCTTAATGTCCACGCAATAAGTCTTAACATTTGCCTGTAAATATCGAAATACTGACCTTAAAGCTAGTCATTAAATTACATTCTAATAGTACCTACCTAGAATTATTACAGACAAATGAGTTATTACCTACTAGTCTCGTCTTGTGGTTTCACCCACGTATACCCCTCGATACCTTGGCTCGAGCTCTAGATTACACAATGCGTTTTTAATATGCCCTTTTGTTAGTTCTAGATATGCCTGCCGCCTCCGCCGGGTCGTGGCAGACTGGGTAGACCCAAGAAGTGCTGGCTTGACGTCGTAAAGGGCGATATGCGTGCAAATGGCCTTACAAACCAGGATTCCGAAGATTGTGCGAAGTGGAGGCGTTAAAGTAGGAAAGCGGACCCCGGGCTCCCGAGAGGGATGCAACCGAGAACATGGCTCGGATGATGATGAGTTTAGATTTAGATATGGGATAGGGTTCTTGACGTCTAAGCGATCAACATTTGTTCTACGACTTTTGAAATTTTCGTAAATTTTAAAGTAAGGTAGGTATGTTTATTTTAAGACGGAGGACAGGAAAAATTGGAAGGGCATAGTGCACCGAGTGTTTGACAATTATTCATCCTAGACACGACCTTCAGCAATAAAGATGACGACTAAGAAATGTTTATCCGAAAATTTACTGTCTCGGTAAGAGGTCATTGACCTTGTGGTTTTATTTTTGCTTTATATTCCTGCAAACAAACCTCAAAATGTTTAAAACGTTCGTTTTCCAAAAGTCGTAGAACAAAAGTGGTTCATACATTTGACCAAAGTCATTGTTGAAATATAATTAAATTTTAGATTACCCATAAATTGAGATTATAATAACTATACGAGCTAAATAAGCTATTATTTAGCTAATTATGAGCAAGCCGCCCTTAGTGGAAGTTGCAAACACAAGATTTGTTGAACAAAAACTTGTTAACAGACCTAATTCATTGGGTTATTAAGATATACGAGCACGATAAAAGACAAAGTGTTATTTAATGAGCCACGATTCTTTGGTTATTTTAATGCTATTTCTTATAATTTCTTATTCAGCCTATTTCTCTAATCATTAGGGTCGAATAAAGACATTTTTTCTTCGGCCATTGCACCGCGCGTTTTCGGATCAAGGGCTACTTAAAAAAAACCCGTGATCTTCTTCAGACTATAAACTACGTCTGTAATTTTTTTTATCGAAATAGGTCGAATAGATTCACCTTAATCTTTATAATTGACTGCCTGACTGACTTTTACCCGAGTTGTTTTATTGGAACGCAGTTCCTTATCGCAGGGTTGCGACGGGACCTAATAAAAAATCCAATTTAATTCAGTTTGAGCGTTACGAGAAATTAAACGAAAAACCTTAAGATAAACTAATTTCTCATATATATTTAAATATATGTCTGTCTGTATGGCTGGGTTCATCCATATTGTATTAAGTTGTGTGGTGTTATATCAGTCAGTCAGTCAGGACTTTGAATTTATATTTATTAAGAGATTGGCGCTTACGCAGTTTTGATTTTGGTACATCGTCTGAGATAAGCAGTAATGTAGGAAAGAACTCGAGCGACTCATAGTCCCAGTTTTTACTAAGCTTAAAACCTTAAAATCATCTTTAGTTAGAAAACGAAGCATTACTAAGAAGTTAGGATATAATTCAATTTTATTTACTAAGTGTAAATAAAGTTTATAATTCTAAAGTTCAACAACACCCATTGTCCGAGCCTTTATCACCGCAATTACGACTCATTCATTCTCCTATGACAGGTCGTTCATTCATTCATTCAATTGTTCACAGAAAGTGTCAGTTAGAGTGTAATGGACACTTTTGCGATCTCTTTTTGTTAACATCTTTTATTTTATTTTTAGCGTTATTTTTATGTTTTCTGAAATAAATACGTTGATTTTTGGTAATCATCACTACATAGTCACTATCACTACATAGTATCATAACTACATAGTATAAAATAAAGTCGCTTTTTCTGTCCCTATTTCCCTTTGAATGCTTAAATCTTTAAAACTACGCAACGGATTTTGATGCGGTTTTTTTAATAGATAATGTGATTCAAGAGGAAGGTTTATATGTATAATACATGCGTAATATAGCCGTGCGAAGCCGGAGCGGGTCGCTAGTATAAAATAAAGTCACTTTTCGCCGTCCCTATGTCCCTTTGTATGCTTAGATCTTTAAAACTACGCAACGGATTTTGATGCGGTTTTTTTAATAGATAGAGTGATTCAAGAGGAAGGTTTATATGTATAATACATGCGTAATATAGCCGTGCGAAGCCGGAGCGGGTCGCTAGTGTAAAATAAAGTCACTTTTCGCCGTCCCTATGTCCCTTTGTATGCTTAGATCTTTAAAACTACGCAACGGATTTTGATGCAGTTTTTTTTTAATAGATAGAGTGATTGAAGAGGTAGGTTTTTAGATATAATACAGCCGTGTGAAGCCGGGGCGGGTCGCTAGTAAGAACATAATTTCATTTTATGCTATTATTTTACTCACAAATTTTATCAAATTTTCTAAAGCACTAAACAAATATTGTCCTAACGTCTTGATATTAAAACGCCATAGTTACCAAATAGACATGAACGAACGTTTCGCTACTAAGAGCATTTAGCGTTCATGTCTATTTCTTGATCTTAAAATGGCGTAATTTAAAATGGTAGCAAATCGTCTAGATTTTTTTAATTACCAAATAGACATAGGCATTGAATGACTTAATATCAGAATGTCTGGATTTAACAATGCCATGGACACTAAGGTCCGTATTAATAAACCGAACTCAATATCGATTTCAATCTTGAGTTTGCTCTTGAGTTGTTGCGCTGATTAATAAACCTATCTTAAGACGCGATTAAAGAGCGACGTATCACTTGAGTCATACCGTATTAATAAATCAAACTCAGCTCTCAAGATATGTCTCAAGATGTAGTTTCGTGAACTCGAGTCTGATTGCGGGTCATACAAATCTTACATTTTTTTTAATATTTTCACATTAAAAACAAGTTGACAGCAAAATATGACGACACTACCTACCATAGGGTAAGAACATATAATTCAAGGTAAGAACAAAGCGTTACTGTCATTCAAGATCAGTCTCAAATCTCAAGAGCGATATCAGCCTGGTTAAAACTTGAGTTTTATCTATTAATTAACGCCTAACTTAAGATAGTGACCACATCTCAAGACTCACTCGATTGATTCGCACTCAAGATCGATATTGAGAGCGATTTATTAATACGGGCCTAAATGTAAATGAAAGCTGAGTGTTGAATATTAATTTAATTTGATTCAATAACTTTGCAATGTTAGTTATCATAAAATAATGTCCAAATATACGTACCTACACATGACCTACACATATTTTTTTATTTTAGTATTAACTAACATATTCATTCTATTCCAGTGACTAATTAATGAAGAGAGCCTTTTCAGTAATGTGTTCAGAAGATTTCTAGAGCTCACCCCTCTCGGCGCATCAGTTTCCTAGACTATCATAAATAATTTGAAATGTATTAAACTTCACATAGTATTCGTGAAATCAATCATTCCTCATTTTCAAGGGCATTAATTGCCGTGGATACGGGTTACTGAAATAAAATGTTCCCGGAATATCCGAATGGGTTCCGATACAAGCTTTTATCCTATTAATTTTTCCATAATATTTCAAAGGATTTCATGGAAGCATGATTTGTTGTCGAAAATATGGATTCAATTAATTTTTTCGGTACGTTACTGTTGATCAAACTTTTTGGTCAAACTGGTTTGTCCAAAAGAAATAATAATTCCGTGTTGTCACAGATTTGTTGACGATTTTTTGAGGGATTCCTTATTGCGCACTCATTTTAATGCGCACCCAAAACTGCGCACCCAAACTATTCCACATTTGCGCACCTGTTTTGTTGCGCTCACGATAGGCATACTAAACTTTTGAATAGAGATGGGAAACTGACTGAAACTATCGATAACTAGTTATCTAGATATACACTATACACTTTATATATACACTAGATATACACTTTATTTTTTTTTGCAAAAACTTAGGTATAGAGTTTAAATTGATTTTGAAAAAAAATAAGGTCATCCTGGTGAAGTACAGTCATCAGAATGAACATAATGTTTTCAGTCGTTCCCACCTAGGTACGTTCCTAGGTGGAAACGAATGAAAATTGGGAAAAAAAATGGCACTAAACATTTTTAATAGTTGGCTATTCCCAGTCATTACTAACTTCTAACAACGCTTCTACTTCATTAAAATATTTATTATTATGAAGCTAATGTACCAGGCCTCCATAGGTTATAAGGTGCTATCATTATCTAGTATTTGAAAGATTTTTTTGCAAAAACAGCAGAATTAAGGACCAGGCGTTCATAAGTTACTGGCGGTGTTTTTTCCTAATCATCCTCAGTCTGTGCCTCAGTCAACTAAAATCCTATTTGTACGTTGTACAGAACGAAAAGTACCAGGCGCTTATACTTAGCAGGAGGTTTTAACTTATTGGGCTCCTTGTGTTTTCCCCCACACTTCTTAATAAGCAAGACATTGGCGTGGAATAAATTAGTGTGAAAGTGTAAAGTGAAAAATAATCCATTTTGGGTCACTAAGACAGCAGATAACTTAAACATAAAGTACTTACTTGGAAGTCGGACTGGGTGACACCATGATGTCTTTATACCTCTCAACATTCAATACAACCCAGTCCGACTTCCAAGTAAGTACTTTATGTTTAAGTTATCTGCTGTCTTAGTGATAGTTTTGTTTGTGTTTTCAGGTGTTTTTAAAGTCGGTTTTTTAAATTTTAATTTATTTTTTGATTTAACTATTTTTAGTACCGCTGTCACTGAAAATTCCATTATCCCCTTGCAAATAATTTTTTTTTCCAGTGTAGGCGTCTCCGAGTTATCGGGGAACATACATAAAAAAAATATCCCGACGAATTGAGAACCTCCTCCTTTTTTTGAAGTCGGTTACAAATAGCCAGACAGACAGACGTCGTAACATGACGACTTATAGTAATCCAAAAATGAGTGATTAAGCGATTATAGATTGGCGATTAATATTTAGATAAAAAAGTAATTAATAACTAAATATTAATTTTACAAAAAATCACTTAGTATAATATGTACAGGGTGTCCCGTAATGAATAGATAAGCACGGAAAGAGGACACTGTGCCGATTCAGAAAAATGAACTAGCTACTCATAAAATTATACTCAATCATAAATTCTCTTAAACCATTCTGACACTAAATAGTAATTATTACAAATCAAGTATAGTTTATTTTTTGTTACAATTGATTTTGTTTAATTATTGTATTGTTTAATAATAATTACTATTGTTTCTATAGTAACAGTCTGATTTAATAAAAAAAATTCCACGCCAATTTCTTGCTTATTAAGAAGTGTGGGGGAAAACACAAGGAGCCCAATAAGTTAAAACCTCCTGCTAAGTATAAGCGCCTGGTACTTTTCGTTCTGTACAACGTACAAATAGGATTTTAGTTGACTGAGGCACAGACCTGAGGATGATTAGGAAAAAACACCGCCAGTAACTTATGAACGCCTGGTCCTTAATTCTGCTGTTTTTGCAAAAAAAATCTTTCAAATACTAGATAATGATAGCACCTTATAATCTATGAAGGCCTGGTACATTAGCTTCATAATAATAAATCTTTTAATGAAGTAGAAGCGTTGTTAGTAGTTAGTAATGACTGGGAATAGCCAACTATTAAAAATGTTTAGTGCCATTTTTTTTTCCAATTTTCATTCGTTTCCACCTAGTAACGTACCTAGGTGGGAACGACTGAAAACATTATGTTCATTCTGATGACTGTACTTCACCAGGATGACCTTATTTTTTTTCAAAATCAATTTAAACTCTATACCTAAGTTTTTGCAAAAAAAAATAAAGTGTATAACTAGTTATCGATAGTTTCAGTCAGTTTCCCATCTCTATTCAAAAGTTTAGTATGCCTATCGTGAGCGCAACAAAACAGGTGCGCAAATGTGGAATAGTTTGGGTGCGCAGTTTTGGGTGCGCATTAAAATGAGTGCGCAATAAGGAATCCCTCGATTTTTTAAACCTACTTAATGTATTTAAATTCTTCTTATAAATATATAACTAGCTGCACTCCGCGGTTTCACCCAAGTACATCCCGATCCCCGAAAAGTAGCCTATAGCCTTCCTCGATAAGTGGTCTATCCAACATAAAAATAATTTTTCAATTCGAAGCAGTAGTTCCTGAGATTAGCGCGTTCAAACTAACAAACAAACAAACTCTTCAGCTTTATAATATAACGAAGTCGCGGGCATAAGCTATCTACAAATATTTGTATCAAGGTAACGCCAACAAAGGTAACAGAACAATATTCGTGCGTATGAGAGTTAGTATACCTAAAATGTATTGTTAAACATAAATACCTACGTAGTGAAAATAAAACCTGGCATACTTGTCTCCGAAACGGTAGGAGGTATAGGTAAATCTCGATGCAATCCGTGGTAAAGGGATTGCATAAATAAAAATCTGGCTTGGATACCTTCTCCGAAACGGTAGAAGGTACCTTTATGTGAAGAAAGCTAAAGGCGTAAAGTAAAATAAATCTAAAGATACAAACTGAATAGCGTATTGAGTAAAACCATGAGCATAAAAAATACTAAGTATATACTTATCTATACTAATATTATAAAGCTGAGGAGTTTGTTTGTTCGTTTCAACGCGCTAATCTCAGGAACTACTGGTTCGAATTGAAAACATATTTTTGTGTTGGATAGTCCATTTATCGGATAAGGCTATATGCTACTTTTTATATTGATATTTCCACGGGATCGGGACTTACGCGGGTGAAACCGCGGGGCGCAGCTAGTAAGTATACAGGGTTATTGGAAATTATACTAGCAATCTGTTGAGGGCTTCTTCTGTGCACCCAAACAAACAACTTTTGTTCTACGACTTTTGGAAATTCGAACATTTTTTCGAAAATTTTGAGGTTAGGTTTACCCATCGACCACTACCAATAGACTCCTAATGAAGGGTCTCTATTGTTCACCACACATAGTAGATTAGGACTCTATCTCAAAGGACCCTTTCGAATACAACTTTAGTGGGAACCAAGGAGTGGTGCAGTCCGTTACTCGCAATTTTTTATTTTTTTTGCTGTTGTCGTCGTGAGAATCGGTTTATAAATGGTGTCATGTTCAATAAAATGGTATGGGAAAAATAATAAAACATCCAGCTACCAGAAAGATGGGATAACTTTCCATCAGCAAGTGATTTAAACTTTCATTTTGGCTGTCCCAACTGCATAAGATATCTTGGTAGAATTTGTTCGTCTAAAAATACAGGCTCGCGTTGAAGTCTTTTTGCAGTAAAACCAAGAATTTTTTGCGTGTAACAAAACAAAAACTAACCAAATTTCGGTGCGAAAATTCGGTTTTAGTACAGACACTAGCGCCTCCACTCAACTGCACAAATAAGTTGGTTTTAAAACAATTTTTTTTTTTTCTATAATTTTATAATACAAACATCGATAAAATCTATGGTATCGATATTTAGTAATTACTTATTACCAACACTATGACATCGGCAGTTACGCTTACGCCCCCCGCTACCTCATGATTTGGTGAACTACGTCCTGAACAAAAACGAAGCGATGTTGTATCTATTCGGTTATATGATCGATGGGTTTACCTGAAAGTTACTTAAAATTTGACTTATTTTTTAAGTTTCATCTACTGTTCTTGGTCTGAATGACCTTTGTTTTTAAAAATCTGCTGTTTTTCGAATTTACATAACCGCAAAATTTCCATTTTTTTTTCGAATTTCCAAAAGTCGTAGAACAAAAGTTGTTTGTTTAGGTGCACAGAAGTAGCCCTCAACGGCTTGCTAGTATAATTTCCAATAACCCTGTATATTTACAAAAAGAAAAGAAATATTGCAGGACATTCCATACATCGCCATCTAGCCCCAAACTAAGTAACTAGACTTGTGTAATGGGTGCTAGACAACGGATATAAGTACTACTTATACAGGGTGTCCCGTAATGAATGGCCAAGCGGGCCCCTACGGATAGAGGATACTGTGCCGGATCAGAAAAACGAAAGTTATGTTCTATGAAAGTCTCTTAGTTTCCGAGATATCCGCCATAATAATTTTTTTTTAAATTTCACGCCTTTCTCCATGTTTTGTTATGCCAAAACTGCAAATGAAGGAATTATCCCAATCTGTTTTTTGGATATTATTCCAGGATAAATGTGCTATCGAATGCAAATAATATTTTTTATGACACATTGAAAGTTTTTTTTTAAACTAAGGTTTAACTCAAACTTCATGGTTTTTTAATTTTTTAACCTATTCTTTAACCTTTCCTGGTGTAAAAAAAATGTATGGTCACCCTGGTGCCAAATTTAAAAAAAACTTGCCTATTTCATTGAAATTCTGAAAAGGTATAATATGTGGTATTGCCAGCATTTAATACTGAATAAATTTGTAATAAAATGAGCAAGAGCATGCTTTTTGTGAAGTAAAAGTAGTGCTAAAAACTTTATAACCTAAAATAATTCAAGAAAATTTTAATTCTGAAATTCCTCGAATTCACTATGGGAAAAAAAGGAAAAAAGACAGCTCTGGCTCACTTTAATAGGAATTAATTTTGTATTGAATGCTGGCAATACCACGTATTATACCTTTTCAGAAACTCAATGAAATAGGCAACTTTTTTTTTAATTTGGCACCAGGGTGACCATACATTTTTTTTACACCAGGAAAGGTTAAAGATCAGGTTAAAAAATTAAAAAACCATGAAGTTTGAGTTAAACCTTAGTTTAAAAAAAAACTTTCAATGTGTCATAAAAAATATTGTTTGCATTCGATAGCACATTTATCCTGGCATACTATCCAAAAAACAGATTGGGATAAATCCTTCATTTGCAGTTTTGGCATAACAAAACATGGAGAAAGGCGTGAAATTTAAAAAAAAATTAAGATGGCGGATATCTCGGAAACTAAGAGACTTTCATAGAACATAACTTTCGTTTTTCTGATCCGGCACAGTGTCCTCTATCCGTAGGGGCCCGCTTGGCCATTCATTACGGGACACCCTGTATACGTGACTATTGTGCCAACTAGGTCGTCAAAATCTATAAATGCCAAATTTTTCATAGATAAGTGAATGCCGCATACTTTAATGAGTAGAAGTCTAATTGTGTTATTAGTTAATACGCTCCATCGTCAAAATGTTCAATACGCTATGATCAAAATGTTTTTGCGACTGAATGATCATATGACAGAATATGACAATGCAAAAATGTCTTTTTCTCTTGGTGACCAAGCCGTTTCCTGGGAGCGGAAAAGTCACCTACAGGGTGCGGCCGAAAGACCAGCGCTGCAGCAGTATCTGCAGCACATGCTGAGGCTTTACCCATTCGGGCAACACACGACTTCTCAGATACTTTTTATTTTTATTGTCTGTTCTTTGTATTTACTTTTCTCTGTAACTATCTCATTAATGTTTCTTATTTGTATTACTTTTCTCTGTAACTATCTCTTAATGTTTCTTATTTGTGTCTAAATTATGTCGTGTGTTTTGTTTGAATAAATTCTATTCTTTAATGGTTTTTTGGTCAGTTTAATGGTCAAATTGTCTCATGGCCTTGCAATCTTTTATCTGTGAATAAATGCTACGCTATGCTCCTAAATCAATAGTTTATCCCAACATTTTTTAAAGCAAAATATAATAAAAAACTATTTTAAATCCAAATACCGTGTTAGTTTATCGTCGGTTAACCGTCTGACCGATCAAAGCTGTCATTATTGCCACCCCGTTGGACCCGAAAGTCAGCGGTTTGAACCTTCTAAATTCGCGTTTAGAATGCGGTTTCAGAACGCAGTTTCTATACCTCCTCTGGAAATATTTGGTGTTTCCATTGTAAAAAAAAAAACAGCGCACTCCGGGAGTGCAAGCAGAAGTGAAAACTGTATATCTGTGTAAAATCTCATATGTCGCGAGAACATACGCAAAAAGAGTTTTAGATGAAAAAAAAAAATAGTCGGACGACAAATAGTCGTCCGACATTTGTCGTCCAACAAATAGTCGTCCGATATTTGTCGTCCAACAAATTGTCGTCCGACATTTGTCGTCCGACATTTGTCGTCCGACATTTGTCGTCCGTCAATAGTCGTCCGACATTTGTCGTCCGTCAATAGTCGTCCGACAAATAGTCGTCCGACATTTGTCGTCCGTCAATAGTCGTCCGACAAATAGTCGTCCGACATTTGTCGTCCGACATTTGTCGTCCGACATTTGTCGTCCGACATTTGTCGTCCGACATTTGTTGTCCGACATTTGTCGTCCGACATTTGTCGTCCGTCAATAGTCGTCCGTTAAAAAATACCATATGTACGTCTTAATACACTCACAGCCAAATTAAAAACAGTAGGCCCAGGCATACATTTTCGCCGCGCCGTAGAGAGGGGATAGCTGTCTACTCTCCATCCGTCTTACGCTTTTTCGATCAGGTCACGTGTCCTGACGCGAGTTTAAGATTTTATACCCATTACAGAAAAAGTGCTCAACGCCGCTAAAGAAGTTTTCACTTCAAAAATCTAGATTATTCTTATAGATAAATGTACCTATTCATTGTATAATATGTGTTTAATTGTCTCAGGTTTTTGTAGTTGTACCATTTATATTATCTCTTCTTCTCGCACCATTATTTTTAACCGACTTCAAAAAAGGAGGAGGTTCTCAATTCGTCGCGTATATATATATATATTTTATATTTTATATAATTTAAATTAAGTGTACTTTTTCTGTAACTTGTGTGTGCAACAAAGCGTGCTATCTAGCTATCTATCTATCTAGATTATTTAGAAAGAATTTAATTTAATTTTCTGGACTGTACTACTCAACTAGGTATACATACACGTATAAATATAACATTAACAAAAAATGGTTGTCTGTAAAGTCGGTTAATGGACGTGTTTTACGTGATACCTCATTTACCTCTTAAGAAAACGATGACAATTTAGTATTTTTTTCTTTTATACAAGTATATTATTTGTCACTTGTCACCATAACACAAGCCCATATGAGCGATATTATTATTAAATACTCTTTAAATACGCTTCCTAACGGGAACGGACGCGTCATGGTCATGTTACCGTGACTATTAAAAATCGATCTGGAAATGCATATTCGAATTTCGAATAAAGGGGAAATAATTAAAACGTCAATGAACGAGTTCCGAATTCAGATTCAGTCGAATCTTTTGTCGAAATAGTGCTTGTTTTGCTTTTAGTGCATTCGATAATTTGGTTCCTTTTGTATTTGGTTTGAGGATCAATTTAGTGATGAATTTATCTGGCTGGTAGTCTTATTGTTCTTGTTAATATTTAGGTTTTAAATTTCAAACTTTTAAAGTCAAAGTTGATACTTTTATTCATTTAGAATCATGTACAATCGACTGTCAAAAGTCCACTGCCACCGTAACGTTTACAATCCTGTGCAGCACTATTTGAACATTATAACAACGTAACCAGTGGATCGAACCCACATCGGTTGGTGTAGCGGGTGGTGGCTCGGCAACCACTCGGCAAACTAAAGACAGCTAACACGTTGAAAATAATAATCACACTGAGTACTTTTAATTGAAGTATTCATGTGTGTGTGTAACGTCTATTAGAAGAAGGTCGTAAGTCCAATACTTGTTTAAATAGTCTTAAAAACTAAGTTAAGTCAGTTAAAAACTAAAAGACAAATTTAATTATTTGAGAGGCGTATAGACTTGTCCCTACTACTATGTGCTAGTGTTTTATAGCGCATTTTCTATGCACGTATAAAATAGGCACTGAAAGATCTCCAGAATCTCTCTTTACCTAGGTAGGTACATGTGGTTTTTAATTTTATACAAGACTACCAGCACTCCGCGGTTTCACCCGATCCCGTTGAAATATTGGGATATAAAGTAGATTATGTTATTCCCAATTAATCAATATATCCTCGTACTAAGTTTCATCAAAATCGGTCCAGTAGTATCGGAGCCAATTTGTAACAAACAAACAAAAAAATCTTTCTTCTTTATAATATTAGTGTAGCTGTAGATTTTAACTTACGATTATGTCCAAATAGGTGTGCAATTTTCTAAAATCTTTTCATAGCGGAATATACCTAGCTGTTTATTAAATTTTATCAAAATTCGTCCGTATAGATGTCTTTCCAAAATTGGACTGCTACTACAAAGCATGTAAAAAGTATAAGATATTAAGAGCGCAGGGTACCGGCTCTCTCTCCATAAAGTCGACTGCCATGACCATACCCCTATGTCTTATCTAATATATATAAATCTCGTGTCACAATGTTTGTCCTCAATGGACTCCTAAACCACTTAACCGATTATAATAAAATTCGCACACCATGTGCAGTTCGATCCAACTTGAGAGATAGGATAGCTTACATCCCGATATTCCCACGGGATCGGGAGTTACGCGGGTGAAACCGCGTAGGGCAGCTAGTTTATTATATATATTTTGTTTTTTTAACTCTTACTTTTTATGATAATTAGAATACGAAAAAAAACAAGACATAGTGGCATAGTCAATTAGTCATGGCAGTTATAGGTTTTATGCAAAAAAGTGCTATTTGTGCTAGTGTCATTACCTAGCGAGGAAACAGTCGACGACGTTTGTATGGAGAGAGCGCTGGCGCCAGTACCCTTTTACCTTAAGTTTGCGTGAAAACCTCTCGCTAACAACAAAAAATTCAAATTTCCATGTGTTTTTGTATGATATGGTAAAATGGGCGCAATTCTTAATATTGGCTAGTTAAAACGACCATCGATAAAAACAAAAGATTTTATAAAGAATGAAAAGGTCATTTTAAAATTGGAATCTATTCGACTGTGCCACAGAGATAGTTCACTCATTCGGTAATCGGTCATTCATTCAGTCATTCGTTTGGCACAGTGGTAGTGAATAGTTCGCTTTTGTTGGTATAGAATTTGAAAGACTTTGACTGTCCAGTTTTATACTGCTCTAGCTCCGCCCCGCGCTTTCACCCGGGTATGTCACGATCCCGTGGGAATATCAGAATAAAAAGTAGCCTACTTGTACTTGTACTTGTATACGGGCTGTTTTCCGCGATTAGACCCTTTTTAATTGGGTCCCTTTTGCGTGAAGATGGAGTAGGCTTACCCAGCACCTACTACCCTCTCAGCTCAGTCGACCATGTCCAGAGGAGAGAACTTGTCAATACTTCTGGAGCCAACTAAGCCGCGGGTTTCATCACGATGTTTTCCTTCACCGTAAGAGCAATGTCAATTAGCGCACATACATTTTTCTTAAGAAAAATACATTGGTGCACGGCCGGCCTGGATTCGAACGAAAAGTAGCCTATGTGTTAATCCAGGGGCCTTATTCTGCTATTTGGCCAACCATTGTCATTATATCGAGACTCTATTGATATTATATCGAGATTGTGACTTTATTTGGTATTCTGCTAAAGTTTTAATAACATCACAATAGAATCACTATGGAGTCTCAATGGTATGGTAATATTTACCTTGCAGGTGTTGCCTAGCAACATGGTATATGTTGCTAAGCGATATACTGTTTTAACAACTATCGAGATTCCATTAAGCCACGATTGTAGAGCAGAATACCGAAGTGAGTCAGTGGTGTGTCAGTGGTGTTTCGATAGAATAATTAACGTTAGGAGACTACCAATTTGACATGTAATGTCATATTTTTGACATTAAAGGATGATGCCAGTAAATGTATGAACTCTGGTACCCGGTCCAATAAGATTAAATGATATGTCATTAGAAAGGTAATATAATGTAGGTTAATATTTGACTATTGGCTTGTCTTGATTTTTAGTCCGATCGAAATAATATAACTGCCAAGTTTTAAAAATCAATAGTAAATCATCAACATACATCTCGTGCGATAATGTTTGACAATTTATCGATTTTTGTCAAAGTAGACGACTATATAAAAAAAAAACTTAATGACGTCATAAAATCATAAAAAAATATATTTTTCAAACGAACTTATTGGCTATGAATACCACCCTCAATCTCAAGTTACACTAACCAGGCCAATAAATGCATTGTTTGATGGGTGAAATCGATTTTTAGTGGTGCTTGTCCCCGATTTGATTTGAGATTTCTAGAAACAAAAGGCGATCGAAATAAAAACAAACGATGAACGAATCAGGAAACAGAAAACGATCGAAACAGAAATAAAAGACAATCGAAATGAAATCAAAACACGATCACAACGGTAAAGAAGAATGATCGAAAAAAACGATCTAAATGAAAAGAAAAGACGATCGAAATCGAAACAAATGGCAATTGAAAAAACTAAAAGAAGATCGAAACGGGAAGAAAAGACGATCGAAATAAAATCAAAAGATGATCGAAACAATATCAAAAGACGATCGAAAAGACGATCACAACGGAAAGGAAGGGTGATCGAAAAGAAAACAAAAGACGCTCGAAATGAAAATATAAGACGATCGAAATTGAAACAAAAGACACTCGAAAGGAAACTAAAAGAAGATCGAAACGGAAAGAAAAGACGACGGAAGGGTGATCGAAATTGAAATAAAAGTCAATCGAAACGAGACCAAAAGAAGATCGAAATGGAAAGAAAAGACGATCGAAATGGAGACAAAAAACGATTGCAATAGAAAGTTAGAATGATCGAAAAAGACGATCAATCCATTTCGATCGTCTTTTGATTCTATTTCGATCGTCGTATGTTCCATTTCGATCGTCGTATGTTCCATTTCGATCGATTTTTCGTTTTTCGATCATCTTTTGCTTTGTTTATCAAATTCAATTCGGGGACGGTCAAGAAGCAAATATTTCGCTTGATCCCAGTGTTGAATCCGAGGAAAAACAGGAACCTACCATGGCAGGAATTGAAATTCCTGTTTGTCCCCATTTGGGGACAGCATTCGGCGACTGGCAGAAATGACCAATACTTATTGCATTTTCTTGAATTCACGCTGCAATCTTTGGTCGATTTCTTGAAAATTCATTAGACAAAAATGTTGCTGATAGAACCACTGATTAAATAATATACGATGTCTGTGGATAGAGTCTTCTACGACATACGACGTAGTTGCGATAACTTACATTTCAATAATAAATAATACTTTCAATCAATAATCCACAACGTTTCAAACGAGTACAAAAAAGTCCAGGAGAAAGCGGGGCTCAGTTAGAAAAACCTAAATACTTAACCATAAGCAGAGAAAGTCAACAAGACCTGAAAATGTGATCTGCTTACTTCTTCTTTTTAAGGTCTTGGGTAAAGGGTAGTGGAACAAAGTAATAAAATAGGTAATCACTACATAGTATAAAACAAAGTCGCTTTCTCCGTCCCTATATTCCTATGTATGCTTAAATCTTTAAAACTACGCAACATAATATAGCCGTGCGAAGCCGGGACGCTAGTAAATAATAATTTAATAGTTGATTGTATCTTATGAGATTCAAATAGTACTTTTACGGCGACGCGACGGCGATATTTAGAGGGGTTATTCTTTATATCACGATTCGAGGTGGGTTGCATGCAACTTAAATATTATTTTCCCACCTGCAGCACTTTAATCACGGATTAAATTCCTAGTAACCTCAACTTAAAGTAAGACTTTATTCCCAAGGGAGATAATGTTGTATGAAACTCCCAAGGGTTATTCCCTTGGGAGTTTCATACAACATTAGTGATTTGAATTTGGAACGTTGAAATTCGTGTGAAAACTCTTGGTTTTAATTTTGAAGGTCTCAGCAAATAGGTTTTATTTTTATTAAGTCATTTGATTGGTCTACAAAAATCTAGCAGGCCACGATTAATGTTTTTTATTTTGATTGTTACGTTAGGTCTAAGCAAATAGGTTTTGCCTATAATACCTACCAAATATTTACCATAATGCTACCATCTCATTGCAATTGCCCCATTTTTTTCTAGTAGGGAACTGGTCACCACAAGAATTAAAAAAAAAAATTGGAATGACGGTATGAAAAGTACAGTATGCACCTCGGGATAAAGCATGTCTTCGTCTTGGGCGGCTTGAACCCCTCGCTTCACTCAGGACTCCACATAACTCCCTCGCTTCGCTCAGGAGTTAACTTTAAGATCCCTCGCTCCGCTCGGGAGTTAACCCGAGAGTCCCTCATTACACTCGGGGTTCAATATGCCACCCACAACATAAGACATTGCTTTATGCCCTTGATGCATAATCTACTATTAAAGAGGTTTATGTAAGAGGTTGGACAGGACAGGACAGGACAGGACAGACGAGACAGACGAGACAGACGAGACAGACGAGACAGACGAGACAGACGAGACAGACGAGACAGACGAGACAGACGAGACAGACGAGACAGACGAGACAGACGAGACAGACGAGACAGACGAGACAGACGAGACAGACGAGACAGACGAGACAGACGAGACAGACGAGACAGACGAGACAGACGAGACAGACGAGACAGACGAGACAGACGAGACAGACGAGACAGACGAGACAGACGAGACAGACGAGACAGACGAGACAGACGAGACAGACGAGACAGACGAGACAGACGAGACAGACGAGACAGACGAGACAGACGAGACAGACGAGACAGACGAGACAGCCGAGACAGACGAGACAGACGAGACAGACGAGACAGACGAGACAGACGAGACAGACGAGACAGACGAGACAGACGAGACAGACGAGACAGACGAGACAGACGAGACAGACGAGACAGACGAGACAGACGAGACAGACGAGACAGACGAGACAGACGAGACAGACGAGACAGACGAGACAGACGAGACAGACGAGACAGACGAGACAGACGAGACAGACGAGACAGACGAGACAGACGAGACAGACGAGACAGACGAGACAGACGAGACAGACGAGACAGACGAGACAGACGAGACAGACGAGACAGACGAGACAGACGAGACAGACGAGACAGACGAGACAGACGAGACAGACGAGACAGACGAGACAGACGAGACAGACGAGACAGACGAGACAGACGAGACAGACGAGACAGACGAGACAGACGAGACAGACGAGACAGACGAGACAGACGAGACAGACGAGACAGACGAGACAGACGAGACAGACGAGACAGACGAGACAGACGAGACAGACGAGACAGACGAGACAGACGAGACAGACGAGACAGACGAGACAGACGAGACAGACGAGACAGACGAGACAGACGAGACAGACGAGACAGACGAGACAGACGAGACAGACGAGACAGACGAGACAGACGAGACAGACGAGACAGACGAGACAGACGAGACAGACGAGACAGACGAGACAGACGAGACAGACGAGACAGACGAGACAGACGAGACAGACGAGACAGACGAGACAGACGAGACAGACGAGACAGACGAGACAGACGAGACAGACGAGACAGACGAGACAGACGAGACAGACGAGACAGACGAGACAGACGAGACAGACGAGACAGACGAGACACTTCTGTACAACAGTGTTAACAGCGACATCTCTCGGTGGATGGTGCAGGTTCGCAGCGAGCTGCCGTACGCAGTTCGCGTCGCACGCTAGCGCCATCACTGATACACGAGTGAGCATTTTCAGCCGTTCTCGCGACAGATGAGATTTCGACAGATGAGATTTTACACAGATATACAGTTTTCACTTCTGCCTGCACTCCCGGAGTGCGCTGTTTTTTTATTATTATTTATTTATTTGTTTATATTATTATCATCACTATCACTTCGTAGTAAGTATAAAACAAAGTCGTTTCTCGCTGTTCGTCTGTTTCTATGTACGCTGAGATCTTTAAAACTATGTGACAGATTTTGATGCGGTTTTTTTAGATAGATAGAGTGATTCAAGATGAAGCTTTTAGTGTGTAAAACAAAACTACCACGCGTACAAAGTGGCGGGCAACAGCTAGTATATGAATAAAATGCTAATTAGACATCTCTGTTCACCATTGTTAATATGGCTCAATAAAAGTAAGTATAACTCTGAACGGACTAACATTTCGAAATGGTCGCCATAATAACTTGTATTTCAATTGAAAAGAGCTATCCAATGACATATTACACATCGTTATTGGAGGTGGGTACCACTATTGGCATCATCCTTTCTATTACGATTATATCGACACACTATTGAAATACAACTGTGTTAGCAGACTTAGGCCCCAGGTCTCCAGCTATTTACATACCGAGTTTCTTCGCAATCGGTTCAGTAGTTTTTGCGTGAAGAAGTAACATCTATACATATGACGACCCAGTTGGCACAATGGTCACCATGCCGGACTGTCAAACACAGGGTTGCATCTTCGATTCCCGCCTCATGTATAATAAGTATATTTTTACAAAAAGAAAATTTTATAAGTAGTAGATCTGTTGTCTAGCACCCATAACACAAGTCTAGTTACTTTGCTTGGGGCTAGATGGCGATGTGTGGAATGTCCTGCAATATTTATTTATTTATACACACAAACCTTTACATCATCACTACATAGTATAAAACAAACTCGCTTTCTCTGTCCCTATATTATAATATCCCTTTGTATGCTTAAATCTTTAAAACTACGCAACGGATTTTGATGCGGTTTTTTTAATAGATAGAGTGATTCAAGAGGAAGGTTTATATGTATGTATGTAGCCGTGCGAAGCCGGGGCGGGTCGCTAGTTTATTATATTAGTAGGATAGGATTCTATGGAGTTCGTAGGATCACTGTTTTAATTTTCGCGCAATTTTTCAACGAGTTTTTATGATATACCCTTTTTATTGTTTGAGATAACACAGTTCTAGCTAATCGCTCATCTTGCTCGTTAACTTTTTTATTAGTTAGGTCGGAGTTGAGATCATCTTACGAAAATAAATGTAATAAAGAAACTGATAGATAATCTTGTTTTACTTTATAACATTGTGTAGACTGGTTTTCGACCTTGTTAAAAACTTTAATAAATATATTCGTCACCACGTCTAGAAAAAAATAGGAAATCAAAGTTTTTAATTCGTCACCTCTCATCTAAAAACCAGGGCTTAGATTTTCGTCAAATTATCCAAAAAGGACAATAATTAAAAACTGGTTGCCTGTAAAGTCGGTATACGGGCGAAAGTTTTACGTGACAACAACTGTGCTCGAGTGGAAGGGACGCGTGCCTTTCACTTTTTATGTCTGTCTCTCTCGCTCTTAGGCGGGCTAACCATGCCCGCGTGCCTCTCACTCGCTCTCATTGTGAGCGCATAACGTCAGCGGAGCGTAACGCAGTTTCTTGAAGTGTCACCCGGCAAACCAATTTATAAAACGTTGTCACGTCAAAAATGTTTTTTGAAAAATTCAAACCTTAAGCGGGCGAAGTCGCGGTTAAACGAAGACTCCTATTCTAATTTGAATGACGATAGCTCGATCTTCAATACCTCGACGGTAGGTGGGTCGTTACCTCGAGATATCACTACCTCAAAGGGTCATTACGTCGACGGCCCTTTGCCTCGACCCTTCATCGATGAGTTATTACTTTAAAAGATCGAAAGATAGCTAGTTCTTTAAGTCGAAGTGGTATGACCAGAAGCACGATAGAGGTGTCTTAGAAACAGTTTTTTGGGTATCACTCCACTAAAATCCATAGAATTATATTCCTACTGTCGTAAAGGTGAAGAAATGCTTTGTATTGTCATACACTTCGAAACACGATTAGAGTGATTGCCTAGATAGAAAAAAAAACGTTTTTTTACGGCGATTGTTAAGAAAACAAGTATAAAAGTTATATTGACGTGACAACGTTTTATAAATTGGTTTGCCGGGTGACACTTCAAGAAACTGCGTTACGCTCCGCTGACGTTATGCGCTCACAATGAGAGCGAGTGAGAGGCACGCGGGCATGGTTAGCCCGCCTAAGAGCGAGAGAGACAGACATAAAAAGTGAAAGGCACGCGTCCCTTCCACTCGAGCACAGTTGTTGTCACGTAAAACTTTCGCCCGTATACCGACTTTACAGGCAACCAGTTTTTTTTTTATAAACTTTACATCAAATCCCATAAGTTAGTACAGATGGTTTTTCACTAAGATAGATTTGAGTCTTTTTACATAAAACAGTTAAAACGGTCATTTCGCGGCGCGCGGGGGGAAGGGATAGGGGTTGTCAAGTTCCGCTTCACCTTAATATGTTCTCCAAAAGTTCCGGAAAGAACCAATCCACCCCCAAAAACCCACATTTAAAAAAAGAATTGAAACCCTAAAAATTGTACAATGTTGAATAAAAATAAGTACTCTATTTAAATTCAACGCGTGTGGCGTTCACCATAACATTACATCACTTCTTTGTTCGAACGGTTATAGAGCAAATTAAAAATTTACATTTATGGTGTAAAGGGGCCTTTATTTCATTTGCCACACACGAATTTTTATACCTACTATCTGTAGGTACAGTCGGCAAAATAATTCCTGGTTCACAGTAGAGTTCTAAAATTACTATTATTGAGTTCTTTTAAGCTATTGCATAGATTTTATCGCGGGCCGAATCAAGAAATTCCGTAACGAAAAAACCTAACACCCCCGACAAATGACGGACGATTATTAACGGACGACTATTGACGGACGACAAATGTCGGACGACTATTTATTTTTTATTATTTTATAAGAACATTTACTAAGACAAGAAATTATTCTCGAGCGTTTAAAGGAACTATAGGAAGAGGGATTACTTCTTGCTTCAAGAAACCTTTTTATGCAATAGCTTTACCGCGGCAGTCCTCGAGTGCCACACGTTTTTTTTTTTAGCATGGCTGGCTGCAGCTTTTAGCTGAGGTCGAACCCTTTTGGGTCAGCACACGACTCCTCTTTTAATTTTCTTTTTTATGTCACTTATTTGTTACCCGTAACGTTTACAATCCTGTGCAGCATTATTTGAACATTATAACAACGTATCCTGTAAATCAAAACCACGTCGGTTGGTGTAGCGGGTGGCGGCTTAAACTACTCATACAACTAAACATATAGCTAACATGTTGAAAATAATAATCACACTGAGTACTTTTAATTCTAGTATTTAAGTTTGTGTGTAACGTCTATTAGAAGAAGGTCGTAACTCCAATACTTGTTGATAGTATTATTGTAGCAAACTGATCATTTACTTATGACCCATACTGTACCTAATTTTTTTCATTGTCATGTTTATTTCTTTCTTCTTGTGTTGGTCGTGTGTTTGTCAATAAATGTTTTCTTTCAATTTATAATCTAAAATGTTTGTCAAATAAATTTCTAATAAGGAATTTAAAAGATGTGGCTATATAGTTATTGGCAGAGAGGAAATAGTGGTGTTCGTGTAATGGTAGATATCTCGATTTTGATTCCGAAGGCCGTGGGTTTGAAACCTGGCCGGCAATGATTTTTCTTACAAAAAAAACTATGTGTAAAACTATTACATTGCTTTTATGGTGAAGAAAAACATCGTTATAAGAACGTCTGGAGACAGCTAAGCCGAGTTATTTTCTCTAGACACAGTCAACTAAGCCGAGTTATTTTCTCTAGACACAGTCAACTAAGCCGAGTTATTTTCTCTAGACACAGTCAACTAAGCCGAGTTATTTTCTCTAGACACAGTCAACTAAGCCGAGTTATTTTCTCTAGACACAGTCAACTAAGCCGAGTTCTTTTCTCTAGACACAGTCAACTAAGCCGAGTTCTTTTCTCTAGACACAGTCACCTAAGCTGAAAGGGTGGTATAGTTTCCTTGCATACCTACTCTATGTAATACATGTCCTAGGAACTTCAGTTCCTTGAATAACAAAGATTAAAGTTACTTGAGTAAATCATCTACTTACATTAAGAGGAAAGGGTATCGGGGGCTTTCTCCATACAAACTATTACAAACGTAGTCGACTGTTTTCTCCCTGGATAATGACACTAGCTAGAGCAAACATTTTTGGTGCATAAAACTTATAACTGTCATGACCATGCCCCTATTTTTTGTTTTTTTTTATTTCAATTTCTATGATAATTAGAAAATGAAAAAATTATAGTCATGGCAGTTATAGGTTTTATGGATCAAAAATATTTGTGCTAGTGTCATTATCCAGGGAGGAAACGGTCGACTACGTTTGTATGGAGAGAGCGCAGGTACCCTTTCACCTTAAATGTTAAAGCCAATATTTTATCCTGGTACTTATTCCCACGTCATTGCAGCTTACGCGGTTAAAACCACGGGGTGCTGATTGTTATAGTTAAAAAAAAATCGGCCAAGTGCGAGTCGGACTCGTGCACAAAGGGTTCTGTACCATTACGATAGATACGTATCGAGCAAAAAAACCTTAAAAATATTGTCAGACGAGACTGTATAGGTTTAAAAGTCTTTTGCCTTCTGTGGGGTTTTTTGTAGATCGATAGGTCATTGGATTTTTTAAGATATTAAGAAGGACCAGTGGCTTCTGCCAGAATAAGATTTTAATCAATTGCGTACTGAAGGAACTGATGGAACCTTTACACACTTATGAGGGAGTAACAAAACGATGACCACTTACCTAGTTCAATCGGCACCGCCTTTCCTACGGATGCGATGGTAGTTTCAGGATCCTCTGCACGTTTATTTAAGATGAACGGTGATATTAATTGTCACTAGCTGCCGCCCAATTGCCGTAACTTATGACGCATAAGTAAAGTGCACGTCCAGTTGACGCATACGTTACGTTGACGCAAACAATAATCGGTATTCCTGTAAAATAAAACTTACGCGTAATCGTCACTTTAACTGCACGTATGCTGCACGTCTACTTCACCTACGCATGAAACAAGGTGTGTTGCCGTCTGTTGCCGTCATAGAATTTGACGTTCGTAGTTTCATTTGTGACATTTATCTATCGTCAAAATTTAGCGCGAAATGTTTTTGTGCGATACAAATGACGCGAAGCTCATTAGGGCAATACGGCGAACGAGAATAATAACGTGTGCGTGACGAGTGCGTAACGTGTGCGTCACGAGTGCGTAACGTGTGCGTGACGTGTGCGTCTTAAGAAATTAGGGGAATACGAAATCTATAGTTATGACGCAAACGCAGTCAAGACTCGTTGCATAAAAATACGGCAATTGGGCGGCTGATGCATACTATAAGTCCTAATGCGTCATACGCTTCCGGGTAAGTAGTCCGGTGGAAACACAGCACATACGATGCGCTGGCGCTCCGAAGTAAACAATTAACACTCCTTGTGATGACACAGATTCTACAACGTATCACTATCATCACTTCACTACATAGTATAAAACAAAGTCGCTTTTTCTGTCCCTATTTCCCTTTGTATGCTTAAATCTTTAAAACTACGCAACGGATTTTGATGCAGTTTTTTTAATAGATAGAATGATTCAAGATGAAGGTTTATATGTATAATAAATGCATAATATAGGCGTGCCAAGCCGGGGCGGGTCGCTAGTATCGCGATAAATCACAAATATCCCGGTGAGACTCCCGGCGACAAGACAAGTAAGCGTTTGTCTCATCTGACGTCGATGAAGCTAGTGCTCGACCTATGTAATTGACCAAGCGTAATATTTCTACCCTCAAATAAAAAAAGTGTATAACGTTCGAACAAATAACTCCCAAAGGGGTAGGCTCTTTGGGAGTTATTATTAACTAGCGACCCGCCCCGGCTTCGCACGGCTATATTATGCATGTATTATATATATAAACCTTCCTCTTGAATCACTCTATCTATTAAAAAAACCGCATCAAAATCCGTTGCGTAGTTTTAAAGATCTATGCATACAAAGGGATATAGGGCAAGAGAAAGCGACTTTGTTTTATACTATGTAGTGATAGTGAAGTGATAGTGATGATAGTGATAGTGAAAAAAAATATTGCCTTAAAAATACTAACATGAAAATAACCTGAAACTTTTAAAAACATAACGTTGTTTGGCGGCAACAGAAATACATCATCTGTGAAAATTTCAACTCTCTAGCTATCATGGTTCATGAGATACATCTTGGTGACAAACAGACGGATAGCAAATTCTTAGTAATAGGGTCCAGTTTTTATCCTTTGGGTACGGAACCCTAAAAACTATCGTTATACTTGTCAGTAAGTGTTATAAAAACAAAGGCTTTGCTTCGTAATATTCCACAGGCCACAGAAAGGTCGTCCACCTCAAAGTTTCAAGTCACGATATTCAGGATCGGTATCAAGTTCAGAACGGTTCAAGGTCAAGGTCACGTATCAAGGTCAATAAAACGTGACCTTTTATTTTATATTTTTATACGACCGACTTACTTAATTGATAAAATTATAGGCCTATTTGGATTAGTTAACGAATTCATTTTTAGGGTTCTGTAACCAAGGGGTAAAATTTTATATATTGGGGGCTGACAGATAGCCAGCAACACTTCGATCCAAGATCTTTTGTGTTTAGCGATATTCATAATTTCAACTTAAGAAACAGGGATGAGCTGACCTTGCCCGGTAGTAGGCTCCGGAAAATAAGCAGGTCGTTTAATAGTACATGTGTGCTCTATTATAATAAATTACCTAAAGATGTATATGACATGTCCATTAACAAATTCAAAACTTTTATAAAGCATAAATTGTGCGGTAAGGCATACTATGATACCTCTTCGCACCTTAATGATAAGAATCCATGGATGTGACTTTAATTGCTCCATTTCAAATAATACCTTCAAATATTTGTAATATTGACCTTTTTGAGCGTGATCACATAAAAAAAAATACCCCATGAGTTTCTTGTGCCTTCTTCTCATTGGTGGGGCGTTCCGAAGGCACACATCCTAACTTAGTTTTTAAGACTATTCCAAGTGATCATGTGTAGTGTATATACATAAGCATCGAAAGGAATATAGAAATTTGACTTTGACTTTACCCCTACCTTAATGTTTCTTACTCTTTGAAGAAGTGGTCGATTGATCCCACTGAGAGGAAGAAACCTATATTCCTCCGGTTTGGGATACGCATTCCCAAGGAGGCTGATACGCTTCGCTGCTAAGACGTCGCGTAATAAAAAAGGTAACAACGGGACCCTATTACTAAGACTTCGCTGTCCGTCTGTCTGTCACCAGGCTGTATCTCATAAACCGTGATAGCTAGACAGTTGAAATTTTCACAGATGATGTATTTCTGTTATTATAATAAAACTAGCTGCGCCCCAAGGTTTTACTCAAAAAGTCTGACAAAGTTGATAATTTCAGGATTAAAGTAGTCCATGTGTTAATGTCTCCAGATATTTACATGCAGAGTTTTATAGCGATTATCTATAGGTATCTATATACACAAAAATATTTATACAAATCAGTTCAGCCGTTTAAGAGGAGATTAGCAACTAACACCGCGACACGAAAATTTTATATACAGGAATTTATTACATGGGCTTTAAGGGCTATAATGTATACCCTAAACTATTTAAGAGATAGCGAAAAATGCTAAAGGGAGTCGTGTGCTCGATTTTGACAAAAACTAAAACTGAATCATTTGATTTTTGAAAAATTCTCTACTAGGTAGAACCCGAATCTGTTGATTTTGAAAAAAAAAAACAATATTTTTACCTTTATCTTTACACCACTCGATAGTGTTGCTGATAGAGATTTATTCCTCGAAACAAACATAGTATGGCAAATCAAAGGAAATAGCGCAATTTTGTTGTTTTCTAAGAGGGTAAAACCGCGGAGCGCAGCTAGTTAATATAGTGAGTATTAAAATATCGATAAAATCTTTCGCATGTCAAAAGGTAATGGGTTATACAATTTTTTGCTCATTCCAATTAAGTAAGATTAAATCAATAGATAAGATGATCTGTATTTTTAGGGTTCCGTACCAAAAGGGTAAAAACGGAACCCTAGGTCCTCTGTCTGTCACCAGGCTGTATCTCATAAACCGTGAAAGTTAGACAGTTGACATTTTCACAGATATTGCATTTCTATTTCCGCTATAACATAAAGTACTAAAAACAGTAAAAAATATATAAGTGGGGGTCCCATACAAAATGGCACGGAACCCTTCGTGCGCCAGTCCGACTCACACTTAGCCGGTTTTATTTAATCACTACATAGTATAAAACAAAGTCGCTTTTTCCGTCCCTATTTCCCTTTGACTGCTTAAATCTTTAAAACTACGCAACGGATTTTGATGGGGTTTTTTTTAATAGATAGAGTGATTCAAGAGGAAGGTTTATATGTTTACATGCATAATATAGCCGTGCGAAGCCGGGGCGGGTCGCTAGTTATTTGATAAACGAAAGAAATAATAAATTCGTAAATTCGTCTCAGTTTGTTTTGCAACAATAGGTATATGATTTTAAAATTAAAAAGTTCGGACGAGTTGATGAACGATCAAATTCATCGACTCGTCTGTTTTTTTTTAAATGATAGGTATGCATTTTACTCTATCACACCTGCTTGATGGTTTTGACAACGATGCGGTCTAAGATGAAGCACGCTTTCCGAGAAGATACTTAAGAGGAAAAGGTACCGACACTCTCTCCATACAAACGTAGTCCTCCCTGGATAATGACACTATAGAAAATATTTTTGTTGCATAAAACTTTTAACTGCCATGACTTTGCCCCTATGTTTTGTTTTTATTTTTATTTTTAATTCGTAATTTCTATATAATTAGAAAATGAAAAAAACTAAGACATAGGGGCATAGTCATGGCAGTTATAGATTATCCAGGGAGGAAACAGTCGACTACGTTTGTATGGAGAGCGCGTCGGTACCCTAATACCTACCTAATGACCCTTAATACTCTGAAATTAAAAAAATCGTACGAGTTGATGAACAATTAAAACAAAAATTAATTAACTCATACCATTGTTTGTATTGAAACAATATGTCGCCGTAATCAAAACAAATAGAAAAAAATCAATACCTTTTGATAAAATTTCAGGCTTATCAACTTATCATACTGATAACAATGTATTTACATAAGATATTCAGAATGGCTGCCTTTATTTGAATATAAGGCTTCGCGGATGACAGACTTTTTATGGGTCGATAGTTTAGAATCAGCCGATTTTAGACGCAGAACACCATAATACGGGACCTACCAATTGATTTTGTGATGTTTTGAAGTTTGTTTTAACTCGCACCTATAACACAGTAAGTTGTGCACCTATGACACAGCAACCAATTTTTGAGTGCAGATTATTTGTTTCTGTAAACAATTAATATACTTACATATATTTCGTCTGTAAAGTAGGTTTACGGACGATAATATTACGTGATAACGTCATAAGAAAACATTGATGAAAATACGATGCTATGGTTACCTACCATGTCAACAGAACGTGACACTTTTTTGTGAGTACATACGGTGTTCATCAATTTTTAAGACGTAATCACGTTAAAAAAATTGTTAAGAATCCAGTTGCTTAGCTTTGGGCACAGAATATATAACAGCTTGGGACAAGATGGCGCCGCATTGTCTTGTAATATAAAAAAAAAAAAAGTAAAATGACGTCGATTCGAATATTGCCTTCCAATTTGACTGGCAATCAATCGGCCGACGAACGGTAACTCGTCTGTGGAACTCTGAGTTAGGTTTCATGTAAGCCTATATTTCTTTTAGCGGTAATAGAATTAGAGATTATGATGGTGTTCGAATAAATTTGAATTTAGATTAAATTTTAAAGAGAACTCATACAGCTACTCCGCTGACTCAGCGACCCAAAGTGGATCTTGGCCTCCGAAAGGAGAGAGTTCCATCGTCTCCCGCTTGCCAATTATTAACTTCAATTTCCAGCAGGTCAGATTCTGTAAACTTCCAGCGATACCTGAGTCGTCCCACCCGGCTTTCGACCAGAAAGAGAAACTCTTAGATATTGTTATGATTTTTTTCTGTAGTGGGCGTCCGCCACATGTGCCACATCTCATCATCCGAGCGATGTTCCCGGTTGCATCCTTCTCGGGAGCCCGGGGTCCGCTTTCCTACTTTTACGCCTCCACTTCGCACGATCTTTGGCATCCTGGTTAGTAATGCCATTTGCACGTATATCACCCTTTACGACATCAAGCCAGCACTTCTTGGGTCTACCCAGTCTCCAGACATTTGTCCAACATGTAACTAGCCGGTTTTCGCAAGACGTGACGGTACCAGCGTAGGCGACATTCTTGCAATTTATATGCAATGTCTGGGACATGAAGGCTGCCCCGGATGTGAGAGTTCCTGATGCGATCCTTTCGCGTCACTCGACACATTCAGCGCAACACATGTGCCACATCTACTATGGGCCTAAGCCACAAACTCTTTAGCTCAAAGCTTTCCTTCGGAGTGTCAATTAGCGGACATAAATTAATAAGAAAAATTTATTCGAACCAACGACCTTCAAAGTATCTTTTCTTTCTTCTCTTTTCTTCGATTTTGATACGGTTTATTTAAATAGATAGAGTGATTCAAGAGGCAGGTTGTACATGTATAATATGGCCTCGCGAAGCCGGGGCGGGTCGCTAGTTATTATATAAATAATTCACGCAATATAAACAACACTGAAGCCAACCTAGCCATCAAACAGGTAAGCAATACAATGAAGTCGCAACATTTCCGCGATTTCACAAACTCTTACATAATAACCAACAATAGGACGTAATTTGTGTTATTATTAACGAGGACGAGAATCCTAATAACAGTATAAATTGGAAAGTTTGGTTGTCAGTTTGTTGTTTAACCACGCAAAAACTACTGAATCGATGGCGATAGGTAGGCGAAAACTTACGTTAATTTACTGATTTTAAAAGTAGGAATACTGAATTCAATCGGTTATATTCTTTTTGTTTGATTACTCGAAGATGACTAGAACGATTGAGATGTTGAGAATTTTTTTGTTGGAAGAGGTATATCTCAAGGAAGGTCTTATAAAAATTTGGTGAAGATCTGACGAGAATCTACGGAGTAATTAATTTAGAAATTGCATCTTGAGGGTGCACTAAATTGTACTAGTCGAGTCTGCACTTAAACTAATAGTTAGGAACAGATTCATGGAGCATCTGTAAACTTTTTTGACGTGATAACGTCTAACAAAATGGAACACCTGCATTCACAAAAAAAAATGTCATGTTCTGGTAACATGAAGCATCATGGTACCGGAAATTCACGGGGCGTCATGATAAACGTCATGCGTCTCGTGTTTCGCTCATCTGGGCTTGTGTTACGGTGATGACACGAATAGAAGACTTAAATAAATACCAAAAACAAACTCAATTTTTTATCATTTTCTGATATCTTTATCATGTAAAATTATCGTTCTTAAACCGGTTTTACAGACAGATGTTTTTGTTTTAAATTATATTATGATATTCCCACGGATTCGGAACAGTGTGGGCAAAAACACGAGGCACGGCTAGTATCCTAATATAGCCATTTATGGAGGTGAAAGTTAATTTATCTTTCCCTTTGTCACGCCCAGCGAGTTGATGAAGTCATTTAGATTACTCTCACAATTTGACTAATGCGCTGGATATATCACGCTAATGAGATATAATATATGTAGCTAATTATATACCTTAATTATTGTTCATTCTTTTTGTGTGTAATCGTGGTAATCGCTACATAGTATAAAATAAAGTCACTTTTCGCCGTCCCTATATCCCTTATGTCCCTATGTCCCTTTGTATGCTTAGATCTTTAAAACTCCGCAACGGATTTTGATGCGGTTTTTTTTAATAGATAGAGTGATTCAAGAGGAAGGTTTATATGTATAAAACATGCATAATATAGCCGTGCGAAGCCGGAGCGGGTCGCTAGTATCTTATAAATTGGTGAGCACCTGCACTCTCATAAAACTGTGACGTCATGCGTCATGTTCCGGGAACGCATCATGTACCGGGAACGTGTCATGTTCCCGGAACATGATGCGTTCATAACATCTAAGAGTTTCTCTCGAACGCATCATGTTCCGGGAACGTGTCATGTTCCCGGAACATGATATGTTATTGACAAGGTAACCATAGCAAAGTATTATCGTTGCCGATTTTGCCGTTGTCACGCAAATAATGATGGCAGGGCAATACATCCTAACTTAGTTTTTAAGACGTTTTTCTATGTGATCTTGGTACAAAATAAATGAATAAAAAAAATGATTTTGATTTTGACTTTAATACTTGAGCATAAGTAATAATATACGTACACAAATAGAAAAAATATAATAAAAAGCTCCGTTTTTGTAGATAACAATACAACTGATCATATTTCTTGAACTAGATGTGCAAAAAATATTAGCATTGTCACGTGTTTTTCATTTTTTAAATCAGCCTTTGACGCCATTAGGTACACAATATAAAGGAACTTCACAATAACCTAACCTCCTTCCAAAGTTTTGATATTATTCTTTCAGCATGCGTTTTTGGCTATTTTTTGACTGGCACGACTGGATCGTGCGAGTTACAGAACTGCTATGAAAAAAACTATAATAAATAGAATTCTGAATGCATTTGGTTTGAACATATCGACAATTCAGTAAGCGAGAATTCTACACCGATTTACTGACTGTGATTAACTATCATTTCCATTTGATGAAAAATCTAGTACTTAATGGGGCTGAAATTGTTGGAGTTTTCTCCTTAAAAATCAATTTCATTTGAAACCCCCGCCCCGGTGTGGTATGAAAATTTCCAAAGGTAATAAAATCAAGCAGTGAAATCGAGTGTTAACAAAAAGCGTTATGTTTTTAAAAAGACTTGATTAAAGATGATAGTACGTATATACTGTAAATATTAAACTCCTGTCGCACGTCGGGGCTGAAACGCACACAATTTTTTGACGTGATAACGTCTAATAAATTGATGGAACACCTGCATCCACAAAAAAGTGTCTGTTCCCGTTAAAAGACACCGTCATGTTCCGATACCATGACGGCAAACATGTTTGTTTTATATTGTTTAATAATGATATCGCTCATCTGGGCTCGTGTTATGTTGACGAGTGATAATTAGAAGACTTATACAGGAAAAGTATTTTTGTAGTGCACATTTTTTTTCTGGTGAATATATGTCGGCGGTGGAGTACATTTACGCAAAAAAATAAATTAAAAAAAAAACAAAACTTAATGTGAAAAACTTCCTGCAATTTCTAAATTATTGGGTATCTCAGTATTGATACACACAGTGACACGTAGGTGCCTACCTTCATTTAGAGCGCGCTATTAAACTCGCTGGCGCTAGTATTGTGTCCATGGACTTCGTCGTTTTGTTAGAAACACTTAAATGGTTATAGCTCTGAGAGTTTTTGAGTTAGCTCCAAAATAAAAAAAACAGTATTTTTTATTTTAATGTGCTTAAAACATATCGAAATTTGTGCACTACAAAAATACTTTTCCTGTATAATGGAATAAATATTTATAGGAAAAAAAACTTAATTTTTCATCGTTTTCTTAGGACGTTTTCACGTACCATTATCATCCGTAAACCGACTTTACAGACAACCTTTTTTTATTTTTATGTAGGTATTTCCAGGGTAGA
The DNA here is from genome assembly GCA_907269075.1 of Idaea aversata. Lineage (NCBI taxonomy): Eukaryota > Metazoa > Arthropoda > Insecta > Lepidoptera > Geometridae > Idaea > Idaea aversata. The sequence goes on from OU026103.1 coordinate 7,675,044, forward strand.
CCATAGCGCATAAGAACTGCTATACAAGGTGTTTATAATGATTATAGCCATTTGAACACTTTGTATCACGACAATGTCGTGTCGTCACGACTCTAACTTCACCAACGGTCTAACTAAATAATTATCTACCTATACTGTGACCTGACCGTAGTACTTACAAGTTTTTTACTTAGTGACCGATCAATGCACTTCCTAGAATACATAAATATAATAGTACTGTGCGATACTGCACATAGCGCCACCTTTTTAAAACGAAGTTCCTTATCGCGGGTTTGCGACGGAACCTATTCCATAAAAAATCCAGTTCAAACCAGTATAAGCGTTACGAAAAAATTGTGAAACGAAAAACCGTAGAAAAAGCTGTAAAGGATTGTACTATTAAAACTAAGGACTGGATATCCAAAAAATTGTCTGTCTGTCTGTCGAAAGGAACTTCGTTCCAAAGACACGTTTTGTTTGCCTCGATGGAAGGTAACGATGCGGCCTAAGATATAGCACGCTTTCCTAGAAAATATGTCATAATCTAGCCCTAAATTCCCAAACCAAGCAAATAAAAAAGAATAAAAAGACTTTTTTAAACAAACACGAATTTCACTCTTTTATCTTTCTAAACTTCTATCTTTCTTTTTTAACGTATAGTCTACTTAATTACTTAAATAAGTAAATATTGCATAATAACCTATAACTTACAAACAAAACTTTGAAACAAACAAACTTACAAAGCACAGGGAATAATAATGGCGTTTCTAATGAAAAAACTACAGTTATTACCAACTAGGCGACTGTTGATTACACCCGCTTTGTTGTAAGGGCTTAAGGCGGAAGGCAGTAACAATATGTAAATAAAGAGAAAAAGGGCCTTATTGTGGGTCTAATATGGCGGTGTCTTAATTGGCTTTTATTATTTGTTCTTTTTAAGAAAGTTTCTTAGAAAGAAGATTTTTTAGATTTTATAACTTTTTTTACTGAATGAATTACAAATTACAACAACGAAACGTACCTACCTCCACTGTTTAATTGCTTTTCTTTAACTCGCGAGGTAGGTCTAAAATTGTACGTGCGAGTTACCCAATCATTTTATCTTTATTGATTACTAGCGACCCGCCCCGGCTTCGCACGGCTATATTATGCATGTATTATACATATAAACCTTCCTCTTGAATCACTCTATCTATTAAAAAAACCGCATTAAAATCCGTTGCGTAGTTTTAAAGATCTAAGCATACAAAGGGACATAGGGACGGCGAAAAGTGACTTTATTTTATACTAGCGACCCGCCCCGGCTTCGCACGGCTATATTATGCATGTATTATACATATAAACCTTCCTCTTGAATCACTCTATCCAATAAAAAAAGCCTCATCAAAATCCGTTGCGTAGTTTTAAAGATTTAAGCATACATAGGGATATAGGGACAGAGAAAGCGACTTTGTTTTATACTATGTAGTGAAGTGATATAGATTTTATTAAATTATTAATATTAAATTGGATAATTTTGGTGACAGTAATTAATTTTGATTTACGACGCATTGCTCAGTTTGCCTTTACCGAAGAAATTTTTTTATATACCGTAAAAAACCAAACGGAATACTATTCTTTAACTCGCACGATCGAATGACGTTTGCACCAATTCGCACCAGTTGCATAACTACTTCTAAACTTGCTACTAGGATAACAAATATCGCACTATCCGTATGTGTACAGGGTATATAGGTCATGATGTAAAGAATAGAGGCACCTTATTACCGGGTCGAGTTGAGGGTCCTCCACCCTGCTCGACAGTAATGAGGTACAGAACACCAAGATACTGGTTGTTACTATGTATTTACATTATGTACCACCTCTACGGTGGGTCTGCATCATTGCAGACCCACCGTAGAACTCCAAAACGGCTGTGATAAAAATGTTTTCAACACAAGCAAGATTTTAGATACCTGCTTTAGTTGAAGTTTAAAGTCTTCTAACTCATCAATTTATCAAACAAAAATTAAAATGAAAACATTCCAATAATAGTAATTTTTGAACTCTACCGGGAGCTGCAATTATGCAGCCGACTGTACATACTGTGTAGGTGGTAGAGTCATAATAAAATGTAGGACTTAGAAATGTAGGTGTCACTTTAATAAGCAATTCCGCAGTTTTTAATTACCGTTAAGTGAAGAAATTACAACATTTTTATTATTTTTAAATCATATTTAATATTTTGAATTAAATGAGATCATTTTGGTGACATTTATACATATTTTAACTCAATAAACGAATTTTAAGTGATATAGCACTGATATTTTCTGGTTGACGCAAAAAAATCAAGAGATTTTATTAAAACATACATACAACCGAATTGAGAACCTCCTCCTTCTTTTTTTGAAGTCGGTTAAAAAACTGTTATTTAGCGAATCAAGCAATGAAAAATAGAAGAATTACAACACTTGAAGAAACTACTAAAAGTCGATGTAGGTAATTAAACATTTACTATACATATACTGACTATAATGTACCAATCGTGCAAAGCCAAAACATAGAAAACAAAAACAAAATAGCAACTCTTCACAAATTTTAATGTTATTAGGTTTTGGCGCGTGTGCCAGTTACTGAATTACCAGTAAATCTCGCCAAAGTATCAAACAGACTTTTTCTGAATTTCCAAAATAAACTGTTCATGATTATTGTACGCAATGGGCGAAAAACCTTATTTTACTCACGGCCACTTCAGTTCACTATCCTTTAACACTTTAAAAAAAAACAATTGCACTGCTGCACTTCTGACCTGCCTCAACATAACATAGATAGGGCAAGGGCATCGGACGAGCAGAGCGTGAGCGTAATGTCGGTCATAGATTAGTTGGAAGCAGATAAGGCATTAGTGAGGTTAGATATTGCCTATATTATTTAAGCTTTTACGAGAAAGGGTGGCATTTTGGGTGTGAAATTAAAATGAGTGAGACAAAGACTGACGGCCCAGTTCACCATGCCGGACTGCCAAACACAGGGTTGCGGGATCGATTCCCGCCTCAGACATGTATTTATGCTTAGATATTTGTCTGTGGTCTCGTTGTTTCTATAACTTGTTATATATATATATATATACGACCTCGATTCGACGACCTCTGTGGCGCGTCGGGCGAACACCCGACTGCGACGCAGAAGGTTGCGGGTTCGATTCCCGCCGGGAACTAGTATTTTTGCTGACCATAAATTCTTGTTTCTGGTTCTGGGTGTTTCCTATATGTATAATATGTATATATTTACAAAAAAAAAAAGAAAAAGTATATAAGTAGTTTATCCGTTATCTGGCACCCATAACACAAGCATTAAGTTGCTTAGCTTGGGGCTGGATGGCGATGTGTAATATGTCCTGAAATATTTATTTATTTATTTATTTATTATTTTATTTATTATATATATTATATATATATATATATCGTTGTTTCTCTAAGTATGTATTTACAAAAGAAAAGTATAATTATAAGTAGTATATCCGTTGTCTAGCACTCATAACACAAGTCTAGTTACTTAGCTTGGAGCTAGATGGCGATGTGTGGAATGTCCTGCAATACTTTTTTTTTAAAGACTGGAAAAATGTATTAATAATTATTATATTATCTATGCAAAACCTTGATCTAACACTTAACGGCTCCCCTGGGAGCATAGGAACTTCCGAACTTATTTTAAATTAGCGCTTATCGGCTCCCCCAGTCCAGGAGGACCGTTAATCGTAAGATAGTTCTTGACAGGCGGGGGGGACCGTTGACCGTAGGGGGACCATTAGGAGGGGGGCGTTAATCGTGAACCGTTTTGTTCCTGCTGAACAGAATTAAAAAAAATACAATGTACAATATATTTTGACGACCTCTGTGGCGCGTCGGGCGAACACACGACTGCGACGCAGGAGGTTGCGGGTTCGATTCCCGCCGGGAACAAGTATTTATGCTGACCATAAATTAATTTTGAGGTACAATTTATAATTTCCTAAACAATGTAACATCTTCGACTTACTCTATGAGAATCTTGACCCCGAGTCGTGACCAGCCGCGATCATTGCCACTGCGCTCAATTGGTCGTACACACACATACATATAATAGTAGGTAGTTTACGTATGTGTGTACTGTAGAATGGAGTTCCGTGTCTTTGTATGTGTTTAAATTGTGTGCGTGTGTGGGTGGGATATTAACCCTCCTACGCGGACTAAGTCGCGGGTAAATGCTAGTTAGGTCATATCAAATAAGGTAAAAAGGTATTTAGATCAAAACATCAAAAAAAACGTGTCGTGGGACCCGCATTTGGAACAAAGTTCCTTTCAACAGACGGACAGACATTGATTTTTATAATTTTAACAGATTATTGGATATCCAGTCCTTGATTTTAATAGTAAAAACCTTTAGGGGGTTATTCCAAAACGAGGTTTAAGAATTGTCCGAGATGTGGATTTAAACCTTTAAACTAACTCGAGTAAATGTGTCTAAATCTAAGGTTTAAATCCACATCTCGAGTTTTGGAAATAAGGGGGTTACAGTTTTTGCTACGGTTTTTCGTTTTACATTTCGTTACGCTCAAACTGGATTAAACTGGATTTTTTTTAATAGATCCCGTACGCAACCCACGATAAGGAACTTCGTTCTAATAACCTCCTCTATAATATTTGATTAGGCTGCTGTTTATCCCAATATTCCCACGGTATCAGAACCTATGCGGGTGAAACTGCATATCGGTAGTCATAATATTCTCGGAAACTTTTTATTAAAAACGTACAACAGCTAGCCCATTACGTAAAGAATGTCAAAAGATCCCAAACTCTACAATTTTTTTTCCAAAATAATCTTTACAAAAAGGTTTTTTCCTCAACAAATTGGTACCTAACTTTATAGGTAGCTAAACAATGTATTGTTTGTTTACATCCGGAGGCCATTGCACAACTTTTGTCGGTTCCAATTGAACCAGTGAAATTTTCTATAGGTCATGTACCGACAGCAAAAAAATAAAAAAAAATAAAAAACGGTTGCACTCCGGGAGTGCCGACAGAAGTGAAAACTTATATACTTAAGTATAAATTTTTTTTTAAAAAAAATTATTTACTTAAACACTACAAAATATATGTAAACTAGCGACCCGTCCCGGCTTAGCACGGCTATATTATGCATGTATAATACATATAAACCTTCCTCTTGAATCACTCTACCTATCTATTAAAAAAACCGCATCAAAATCCGTTGCGTAGAAGGACATAGGGACAGAGAAAGCGACTTTGTTTTATACTATGTAGTGATAGTGATGTATATATGCACACACTGTAGCTGCGTCTCGTAATGGTGTAGCGAGTTCAGAGATTTTATCTCATCTAAAAATATGCGTACCGCGCTAAAAAGAACTTTTCATTACTCATACTCCGAAAGTAGGTCTAAAGATGCGTGAAGAGCGTGTAGATAATAAAATTTCCAGCCCTAGGGAAAATCGCTTTCACTGACAGCTGTCATGTCAAATTATGGCTTCGCACGACTCGTGCAATGTGCATATAGCCAGTATCAGTATCATTATACATTAGGAACTTCATAACCTAACCTCCTTGCTTTAAGTAACACCAAAGAATAACACTACATGTATACAACTTCTTTGATCCCAACCTTGTAAGAGGATCAGGTAGTATGAAGTCTCTCATTCACTCTCGTTGTTGGGAAGAATTTTATGTATTATTCGTAATGAAAAGCACAGTGTTTACCTCGGGTGAAAGACTCATTAAGTTCCTCGAACTATTAGCGCCCTCGCTACGCTCGGGCGCCAAACTCCGTCTCGGGACTTGTAATGAGTGACTTTCACACCTAGGATAACAATGTACTATTTCACTTCAATAAATATTGTAAGGCATTCCACACATCGCCATCTAGCCCCAAGCTAAGTAACTAGACTTGTGTTAGACAGCTAGATAACGGATATACTACTTATATACTTTTCTTTTGTAAATATAATATACCTATAATACATAGAAACAACTAGACCACAGACAAATATCTAAGCATAAATACTTGTCTGAGGCGAGAATCGAACCCGCAACTGTGCCAGCTGGGTTGTCAGTTCACAAAATAAAAACAGTTCGCTAAAATATTTTCTTTTGTTATTGAAGAGTTTCAGTACAAAGAAATATTCAATAGGATACGAAATAATTAATATAGTAATTGGATTCGTACCAATTATTTTATTAAAGTGTAGGTTGTAGTCAATTTGTAGAATGTTTTGTAGAATGTTATGATTCGAATTTCATTTAACCAGAATATTTGTAGGTCGTAAAACATGATTAATGTTATTTCAAAATTTTATTTGTATAACAAAATCTACAGTAAATTAATAACAAAATTATTTACAACAAGGCAAAAGAGCAATGACTTTATGATTAATATTTAATATTTATTTGTACATTGTTTTTTTTTATTAAATATTTTTAACCACAGTAACTTTAATAAAAAACTGGTTGCCTGTAAAGTCGGTATACGGGCGAAAGTTTTACGTGACAACAACTGTGCTCGAGTGGAAGGGACGCGTGCCTTTCACTTTTTATGTCTGTCTCTCTCGCTCTTAGGCGGGCTAACCATGCCCGAGTGGAAGGGACGCGTGCCTCTCACTCGCTCTCATTGTGAGCGCATAACGTCAGCGGAGCGTAACGCAGTTTCTTGAAGTGTCACCCGGCAAACCAATTTATAAGACGTTGTCACGTCAAAATAAACAACCAACAAGTTATACTCTCACTTATAAGTGTTTGAATTTTTTACTGTGACATAATGTCCTTCAGGACCTTATGTTATTTTATTACGGTATATCATAAAAATACATACATGATTGGATATCCAAAAAAAGTTAATATATTTAATATATTTTAGTATATTTTGTTTTAGTTCCCTTTTAGTTCATTAAGTAACTTTAGGGTGTTTTCTTTCGGATTTTTTCTTTATATATGGAAAATAAATTTTATTAAGCCATAAACAATGGGTCACGATCACGCTATAACTACTAAATAATTTATTATTTACCCTACCTAAGAGTTTGCAAGAAGAGTTGCACCGATAGTTTCATCGCGTAAAATGAGTTTAAGAAGCACTTCTGCGATACTTATTTTTTATTTTCTGTTTTTTTTTTGTAATCAATATTTAGCTGTCTTTTATTGTTTCATTTGTATTTATGTCGTGTGTTTGTTCGAATCAATTATTTTCTAATTTTATTTTTATTTTTCTATTTCAATCTTTTATGCTAACCGTACCATAACATAACTCACTCGAAACAGTATCGGACGGGCGGGTTTTCAGCTTTCCTTCCAACAAGAAAATACAGGGTGAAATACTTGTATATCTCCCGCGCTGTACGGGATGAATTTACTGCTTGAAACTTTGATCCACCTTTACTTTACAAAGTACTTTCAAATGTAAACCGATAGTTTCTACTTTAGATTTTGTTTTGGAACATGGTTAAATCTACTGTCTTTTAGCTAAAGGCATAATTTAGCTGGAATAACATAAAAGCTAGATGTTTCGCAAAAAAATATTCATTTTACAGATTGAATAAGCGTATTTCTTCTAACCAGTTTAGTTAAATATTCTCTTCTTTAATCCCATTATTAGTTTTTTTTTAAGTGAAAACTTCTTCTTCTAACTTCTTCTTCTTCGCACGGTATGCATTTTAGATGAGATAAAATCTCTGAACTCGCGACACCGTTACGAGACGCAGCTACAGTGTGTGCATATATGCATGTACATATATTTTGTAGTTGTTTAGTAAATAAGTATTTTTTTAAGTAGTAATTTTTTTTGAAGTTATACTTCTTTTGGCGCGATGGAGAAAAGAGTGAATTTTTACGATGCGCGCGCACACCGACACCTAAATTCTACATCGTAAAGTTAGTTCTAGGTGGCCGAAAGATGACAGCTGTCATAAAACCATGTTGAAGTTGTCCGCAAACCGCAAGATGATAACTGTCATAAAACCAAATAGTTTGCATATATCTACTACCTACGTGAAACTGAAAATGAGGTTAGTACAAAGAGGTACTAGGTACTACATAATTATTTTAATGTAATTAAAAAGAAGTATAACTTCTCACGCGCGTACATAAGTACACGCACCCATTTTTTTTTTAAATCAAGTTTTTACTTCTGTCGGCACTCCCGGAGTGCAATTTTTTGTGGAGTGGAAAGCGACTACGAGGTCGAGGATGTAGCATGCTCGCCTAGAAGGAGAACAGCATTGGACAACATGATGGAACGCGACGACTCACTTGGTAATTAAGTACTTTGCTCAAGTGGTAGGCAGTAGCACCACCCATATTAGAAGCCGCCGGCCAAGACCTACCACCACCGCTTGATTGTCTGCTCCTTTAGCGCCACTCGGAGGTTACGTGTAGAACACAACGGCTAAATCCTACAGACATGAGCAGATAAGGTGAAAGGGTACCGGCGCTCTCTCCATACAAACGTAGTCGACTGTTTCCTCCTTGGATAATGACACTAGCACAAATATTTTTGTGCCATAAAACCTATAACTGCTATGACTATGTTTTGGCTTTTTTCATTTTCTAATTATCATAGAAATTAAGTTAAAAAAATAAAAAAAAATAGAAGAATGGTCATGGCAGTTATAAGTTTTATCTACCAAAAATATTTGCTCTAGTGTCATTATCCAGGGAGGAAACAGTCGACTACGTTTGTAATAGTTTGTATGGAGAGAGCCGACGACGGTACCCTTCTCTCAACAAGCTTTGTCACCCGTAAAATGAGCCAACCAAACACTGCATACCTAGACTACATACCTAATCTACCCACACATTAAATAGAGGTTAGTCTTACACAACATCTAGACCTAAATGTACCTAGCCTAGACTATGGAGGTTGCTCGGCCTGGGTCCACGTGGCACAATAGTTTCCTGTTTGACAAGCTACCCGCAAACTGGTATGGTTTGTTTTACAGCGATTACATGAACTGAGCGTATATATTATTTTTATCACAATTGCTCGTAAAGTGGATCTTATTAAACCGCTTTTAGGCTCATAATCCAACGTATTACGCACGTGTGCATTTTACTTTGCCAAAACGCACTAGTGCTGTAATGTTATCCCGATAAGTTAAATTCGTACTGCTGTAGATGAAACATTGTATAAAAAATACATACAACCGAATTGAGAACCTCCTCCTTTTTTGAAGTCGGTTAAATAAAAAGATAGGTACCAACAAAGAGTTTTTAAGCCAGCAAAAACAGTTCGAATTTAAAAAAAAGACTTGAAGCACCATTTGCTTATACCACTATCATAATAATATAAACTGGATATAGACCATTAAAAATTGCCGGGTTTAATTTATAGTATTGTTTTAATTATTTCTTAGTTCTTTTTAACTGTGGTTTTAAAATTATGGTCATACATATGACTTTGGTCAGTTTCGCTACGCTCGATTCCCACTATGGTCGGATTATAAAAAATACCTAACAAAAATAGTAATTATTTTCCCTGGCCTTAATGGCGTATTTTTTATTATAGTTTTTTTATTTTGAATACAAATTATTTAAAAATGTTTATCTAACAAAAAGTTCCGCTTCTAAGAATTTCTTAGTCCATGGTCCTACTTAAGTAAGTTATCTAACATACACAAACTCCCCGCTGTCACAATGGCTCCACCCTTCTCGTTGCATCACAAGCCCGTTTGAAAAGCGTCCGTGATTATTAGCAAGCTTCCAACTGATTACGCAACGAAAGCGCCCGGTTTCGGAGCTTTTACCCGTAAGCCTTAGCTTTTATCGGATTTCCCTAGTTTTTTTAACTTTACCCATTTTGTAAAATTGTGCAGTATTTTTGAAGTTATACTTCTTTAGGCGCGTTATGAAAAAATGATGAGAGTGAAATTTTACAAAAGCGAGACACAAAATTCTCACGGAGTTTTTTGTCGGACGAGTATTTTGCCGGACGAGTTTTTTGTCGGACGAGTTTTTTTTTTTTTTTTTTTTTTTTTTTTTTTTTTTTTTTTTTTTTTTTTTTTTTTTTTTTTTTAAATGCCAAAGAAGTATAACTTCTCACGCGCGTACATAAGTACACCCATTTTTTTTATTTATTGGAACGATAGTTCCTTATCGCGCGTTGTGAATGAGGGCTAGACGGAAAAAATTCTTACGAAAAAGTTGTCACGACACTTTTTGCTATAGTAAGCTATTGTAAACTGTGCGGCGTCGCATGTTTCTCTGTCTGTCTCTCTCTCTTATAGAAAGCAAGCCAGATATTTTCATTTCTATTTCGCATTGAACAGTGTGGTGTCGCGACTCATTAAAAATGTCGTTACAACTTTTGGTCTTAAAAGTGTCGTTACAATTTTTGGTCTTAAAAGTGTCGTTACAACTTTTGGTCTTAAAAGTGTCGTGACAACTTTTCTCAACGGTCTTAAAAGTTGTAACGACAAATGTCGGACGACTATTTGTCGGACGACTATTGACGGACGACAAATGTCGGACGACTTTTTTTTTTTATTTTTTTATATATATGTATATATTTTTTTTTTTTAGTTGGTTTGGCGAACTCTGTAGTTATTTTGCGAGCATGGTCAGTATTTCTAAGTGCAGGGTGGTTGTCCAATTGTCCAACAACGTAAAATATCTTTAAAATTAAACGGTTTTTTTGTAAAAACCTAATATAACCGGTGTAATGTTATAATTTAAGTTAATTGCTTTTAAATTAAGAATACTGCTTATCATTTTTATGGCAAAACAATTTTTGACGTGATAACGTCTTATAAATAAATAAATAAATATTGTAGGACATTCCACACATCGCCATCTAGCCATCTAGCTAAGTAACTAGACTTGTGTTATGGGTGCTAGACAACGGATATACAACTTATATACTTTTCTTTTGTAAATATATTCTTATAATACATAGAAACAACCAGATCACAGAAATATATCTAAGCATACTACTTGTCTATACACATAAATACTTGTCTGTGGCGGGTATCGAACCCGCAACCCTGTGTTTGGCAGTCCGGCATGGTGACCATTGTGCCAACTGGGTCGTCATAAACCGATGAAAACCAGCATTCACAAAAAGTGTGACGTCATGCGCTGCGTTACGTTACGTTATTGACAAGGTAACCATAGCAACGCATTGAAGTATGCAAAATGGTAATGTCTACGATACAAAATAGTTCTCATGACGTTAACACGTAAAATTATCGTCCGTAAACAGACTTTACAGACAACCATTTTCATGTATTTTTTAACCGACTTCAAAAAAAGGACGTTCTCAATTCGGGTGTATGTATTTTTTTTTTTTTTTTTTATGGATGTTCCCGCATATCTTCTTCGTTTATCAACCGATTTTGATGAATCTTTTTTTTTATTAAAAGCACTCTACCTATAAAATAATTCATTTAATTTAAAGTACCTAAAGGAAAATTACTCAAATTTACTAATTAATAATTTAGATTTTTTATTTTTCATAATTTTAATTTTTTCTTTATTAAAGTTTGTATATTTATTTATGTTATGTTTTTGCGAAAGGTATTTTATAGTTTTTAGACTAATATATTTTTATTTATTTATCTTAAGTCGATGGCACCTGACGTCCGGTAAAGCTCTAATGAGTTTATGTGGCGTCTTTATTATTTAATTTTATGTATTTTGGTTTTTGTATATTAATAAAAATAAAAAAAGATAATTTTTAAAAGATTATTTGCAGCCCTTAAGTAAATATAATCATGAAATGACAGATCGACCTAATATTATGTTGTCACATTTTGAAAATTCTCCAAACTCTACAATTAGGGTAAATTAGGGTAATTTTTCAGAATATTTTTTTTATATATTTTTATATTTGTGGGCGATTAAAGACTCTTTGATCCACTTTGTAAGTAAGTAAATATTTTTAAGTAAGGTCCTGTGTATGAAGTTTTTATTTTCACTTTTCAACCAATCAGTGAAAGCATTTCACACAGATTCTAAATTCAAAGTTTAAAACGAGTAGGTTGCGTTAGCGCAGACCGGTTGCTAATACATAACCGGTGTCACTGGTTGTGACACAATTACCTAGGTAGATGAATGTTGCGATAGGTTAGCAACCAGCTGGATGGGTGACTCAGAATTGGAGAAAAGAATATTAGAATAATTAGATCCGCGTTTTAGGGTGTTCCTGGTGCAAAGGCTGTCGATAGCGGTTCAGCGGAGTAACGCTGCCTGCATATTGTCCAGCGCCTTTATTCACTAAGGTTCAAGTCGTTGAGAAGGGCGTTGGGTCGCGTGATTAGGGGCGGAGGGGGAGCGGTTTTGTATGGCAATCTCGCCCAAATCTTACTTATGGTGAGCGCACACCTACCCGCACCGCACGCGCCGCAGTCAACGTTTGTATGCGCGCGGCTCCGGCTGGTGACGTCATCAGCATCAGCCTTGGGGATTTCCTTAGCTGCAGCTAGGTGTCCGTTCACCCTTAAATTTTAGTGAGTAATAGGCCTAGCTTTGCACCGGGAACGTTGGGGAGGGGTCTGTTTGATTAGTGTTAATTTACTTTCTATTTTTATGTGTAATTTAATTGTATGTTTAGATTTAAGTACATAATAATAAATGTGAATGTAATTAGGTATTTGGTAACAATAAAAGTTTTTGATAGAAAAACTCTTAATAAAAATTACTTGTTGCAAGGAAGTTAGGTTTTTGAAGTTCCTATACTTATGTGTTATGGCGTCAGATGCTGATGAAGAAAAAGAAAAACGCGTGACTTTAAATGCTTTTATATTTTATTCCACACCTAGACGAAATACTAGCAATTTTATTGTTAGGTATCCAAAAAAACGAATTTGTATAATATTTTTTCTATTTGTGTATAATTATGATCAAAGTGTTGTTTCATCATTCTTTAAACGGTTTTGGGGTACCACAGTGATGACGTTTGATGATGTTTTTGACGTTACGAACGTATCATTATGTCATCTAATGACATTTCTATTACGCTACACAGTGTGTAACAACAACTCTGTACTTAATCTATCTTAGTATAGTACTAGATAACTATGTCCGGACCTTACAAAAAAAAAACTTTAATTTTGGGAAAATTATCCCATTTACCAACATTTGGGAAATTTTTTAAAATATGACAACACAATTTTTTACTAATGAATCCGCTATAACGCTGTAGGCACATCTTCAAAATTCCTATATTTTTTAGTCAATTTGGGTTATTTCCGCATTTTTTGGGGGTACTTACCATAATATACTTATTAGGTTATATGGTTTCTGTTTCACGCTGTATAGCGTAATTAAAACGCTAAACAGAATTTCTTGATATCCCTAAGGATGCCACAAAATCCCTGTTTTCTTTATTATCTTACAACAGAACATTCCCAAAGGTCTTCGAACTCAATCAGCGGTTAATTAAAATTATTCTCGCACGCTCTTCTGATGTCATTTCCTATTAAGTACATTGTCGGATTACGTCATGCGTAGGGATACCATATTGTTCGTAAATAAAGAAGCAATCTGTGGTAGGTAGGTAGGTACGGTCGGCTGCATAATTGCAGACCCACCGTAGAGCTCCGAAACGGCTGTTATAAGAATGTTTTCAACACTTGAATTTATCAAACAAAAATATTAAAATGAAAACATGCCAATAATAGTATTTTTTTAACTCTACCGGGGGCTGCAATTATGCAGCCGACTGTATTATTAACGTTAATTCCAGAATGTCAATTCTCGTAAATAAAATTGTTCAAATTACATTTCAATATCATTCCAATTGCAAAAAATACCCTTATGTAGTTTAAAATACCTTGAAAGAAAGCGTTTTAAAAAAAACTGACTTTCAGGGTATTTTTTGCAAGCGAAATGATATTGAAATTTGATTTGAACAATGTTTTTTAAAGAATTGGCCTTTTCATTGGCAAGAATCCCAAAAACAACGCAGAAATGGCTGTTTTTTATGTGTTTTTTTTTAATATCTTTTCTAGGCGACCAAAAGTGCTATACCGCACTAAAAAAGAAAAAAGTGCTAGTGTTGGTGGTATACCTATTTGACAAGAAATTCATGCGGTAAACCAGTATAAAAAGTGCTACACTTAGCACTAAAATAACTAAATTGACGTCACTGTTTTTGTTATGTGAAGGGTACAAGTTGAAAACAATAGAAAAATGAAACAAAATGTAATCAAAGTGTGAACCTCAAAGATGGGTCGCTCCGCCACTAACTTGATTATTTTATCTGGAAAATAGGACAACAAAGTATTGACATATCACCCATTGAGATTGAAATGTAATTAGAAATGAAAATAGAACCAGTTTTTATATAAAAGCTTTGTGTTTGTATGATTTTAAACTACCATTGTTTATTTTCACTATACAGCTCGTCCCATTTGCAGTTTGTCGTTTGTCTGATTCGCATCTTGTCGCATTCGCAAATCGTCATTAATGTTATTAGAAAATCGGTTATTAAAAAAAAATTAAGTGTCGCGTGACACGCGTTTGGAACGAAGTTCCAATACGTTTTCTTTAAAAAAATTTTTTTCAATTTTTTTATGTTTTTTTTCCATTGTTTTTCGTTTCACGTTTTCGTAACGCGTAACATTCTTTTTCGACACAGTCCCTTCACTAACAACTTCGACAACCCGCGGTAAGGAATTTCGTTCCAATACAAAAAGTCTTATTAATTCCTAAAATTATACTAACCCTAACATCAAAACTATCTACATAGGAAATAGTTATAGTGAAGGTATCAAACTATGCTAATATGGCCTTTGATGGATCATTCGGTTTTGCCAATTTGCTTTTAGTATTAGCAGAGTGAACATTGAATACGAATTTATAGTAGTTAGTATCCTTTGGTATCCACGGGCTAGGTTGGGACATGCGTTTAGAACGAAGTCCTTTATCAATTTTTTATTTTTAAAAATCTAAAAGTTAATATTTTTTCAAATGTCGGAGATTAGTTTCTCTTACGGTTTTTTGTTTCACGTTTTCGTAAAGCGTAACATTTTTTCGGCTAGGGTCCCCTCGCCACACGCGACTTCGGGACCCGGAACTTCGTTCCAAAACAGGATTTCTTGAAACAAGCAATATCTCCATAATAGACGCCAGATAATATTTGGCCCAGAGCAAGAATGGGCCGAGGATAAAAATTATGTCCACCCGTTATATCCTCTGTCAAGGGAGCAAATTATTTTATCCACCTGCCAAAGCACGGCAAAAGGGTAAAGGATAAGAATATCCCCATTTGACATAACACGTGGACATCTATTCTTATCTTCTTCTTCTTCTCAGGGTGCCTCTCCAACTAGTGAAGGTTGGCAGTCAGCTCAGAATATTTGACCCGATCTCTTGCGAGGCTAAAAAGTTGTGCGGCACTCGCTATCCCCGTCCACTCTCTTATATTCCGCAACCAGGATTTTTTCCTACTACCGACTTTCCTTTTTCCAGCAACTTTCCCCATCATTATCAATTGCAGGAGTTCATACCTCGGATTCCTCAAAAGGTGTCCCAAATAACTTTCCTTTGTTTGATGGTTTTCAAAAGCTTGCGTTTTTGACTAACTCGACGTAGAACTTCCTCGTTCGTAACTTTTTGCGTCCATGAGATCGACATCATACGTCTATAGGCCCACATGCCGAATGCCTCTATACGTTTTCTGAGCTGCTCCTTAATGGTCCAGGCTTCTATTTCATCTATTCCATATTAGGTCCATCCATTCTTATAATGGCAATAATTACGAGGACAAGCGTTTCCCCCGTTTTGTCTACCGTGGATAGTATATCCACCCTTGCGCCCATGCTCGGGGGGTTGACAAAACTGACAGAGGGAAAGACTTTGTCCTTTCCCTGTGGATAAAATGACTAGGGGAGATGACGGCCGTTAATTTAAAATTACATCCATGTATTAATTTTTTTCGATCTCATCGGATCCCCTATAAACCATCTAGATGAGATAATAATATATTATTAGACTTTCTCAATACCAATGCTTTAATATTTAAAAATAATATCAGCTACGTAATAAATCAGCATTGATAACAAAATAAAATTTCTTTTTTTAGCATCTATTGAACTGAATCGAGATTTATTATAAGGACTGAGTTTCGGTTGGTACCTATCATTTTTCACATCTATTCAGGACTTATCTTTTAGAACTGAAAATATTTTTTTGAAGATAAATTGTTTTTTAGGTAGGTTGTTAGGTAATAAAATTATAAGAAGATAACATTATTTTTCTTTGTAGTGGGCTTATGATATATTTTCTTGTTACAGTCGTAAAGAAAATAATTCTGATCGGGAAAAAGTAAAAATAATATGAAAATATTAAATAAATAAATATTGCAGGACATTCCACACATCGCCATCTAGCCCCAAACTAAGTAACTAGACTTGTATTATGGGTGCTAGACAACGGATATACTACTTAAATACTTTTTTTTTGTAAATATATACTTATCTATACTAATATTATAAAGCTGAAGAGTTTGTTTGTTTGTTTGTTTGAACGCGCTAATCTCAGGAACTGCTGGTTCGAATTGAAAAAATCTTTTTGTGTTGGATAGTCCATTTATCGAGGAAGGTTATAGGCTACTTTTTATCCCGATATTCTACGGGATCGGGAGTTATGCGGGTGAAACCGCGGAGCGCAGCTAGTTATACATATAAACAACCAGACCACAGACAAATATCTAAGCATAAATACTTGTCTGAGGCGGGAATCGAATCGGCATGGTGACCATTGTGCCAACTGGGTCGCATTGCTAAGTACTTTAATTATTTTTCCGACATTATCAACAATCGTCGTTATAATTCAGTCAATTTACACGAAACCTTAATAAATTATACACATAAACCTTCCTCATGAAATACTCTGTCTATTGGAGAAAACCGTACCTATGAAAATTTATACAGACAGACAGACAGACGTGGCGAAGGGACTTTATTTTAAAGTCACGAGTGAACAGTATCTTTTAGATGCGCATATTTTTAGAAGAGTATCAAAATCTTAGTCATCATCTTAGACCTAGGGTTTCTCTAGGGATCATCCAAGCTAAGGTGATCTGTAGAATAAGCCGAAATGGAGATGCACTAATGAAACTATTATAACAATACTAAACCAAATTAAAGTAAACAAACAATCATTAAACCCCTTACTAGTGATATAACAATCAGAATCCATTTGATTCCACTCTCTTCAAACACTTGAATACATATTCAGGGTAACAGGTAATACCGATCATAGCACGATTCTAACTTGAAAGCTACTACTTGAATACCCAAGTTGGAATCTTACTATGGTATGAAGGTATTAGGTATCTACTTCACATCGTCTTGTTTGCGTTACTAATAGAGCGTAACTCAGAATATTCCTCTTATACAAACCTTGATTTTCTTTTATCGTAATTATCTTCTTCTTTCTTCTAATATATAAAATGATCGTGTCACAATGTTAGTTATCATTACTCCTCCGAAACGGTTTGACCGATTTTTATTAAATTTTATATGCATATTCAGTAGGTCTGAGAATTGGCTACTATCTATTTTTATTTTGTTTCTTTTAGTTTTTTTTTGTAAATGGCAAAGCAACGTTTGCCGAAACAGCTAACTAGTCTATTTATATAAAATCCTTTGTCCTGACTGACTGACTGATGGATCAACGCACAGTCTAAACCGCTGATTGTAGAGACCCGAAAATTGGACGGTGTGTTTTTGTATGACGTAGGCATGCGATAAGAAAGGATTTTTCTAAATTCTTCCCCTTAGGGGGTGAAAAGGGGGGTGAAAGTTTGAATGGAACAAGGTGATTCCTTGGTCCATTTTCGACTTCTACGCGGACGAAGTCGCGGGCAAAAGCTAGTCTATCTATACATATAAAATGCTTTGTCCTGACTAACTGACTGACGGATCAACGCACAGCCTAAACCGCTGATCGTAGAGACCCGAAAATTGGACGGTGCGTTCTTTGTATGACGTAGGCATCCGATAAGAAAGGATTTTCCGAAATTATACCCCTTAAGGGGGTGAAAAAGGAGGTCAAATTTTGTATGGGACAACGTGATTCCTGGGTTCAATCTACTTCAAATTTTGCACAAACATTCTTTAACAGAATTGATGGAAGATGTGTTTCGTATTTATCCCCTAACTATAGTTGACTCAGGACATGGTTTACTAAACTAAGGGGAGAACTCTTTGCGTGAGGATTGAGTGGGCTTGCCCAGAATCTAAACCATCCTTTCAGCTTATTCAACCGTGTCTAGAGAGAACTCGTTAATACGTCTCCTTCACCGTAAGAGCTGTTTATAGCGAACAAAAAAAAATCATAAAGAAGGGGTCCAGGGGTCTACGACCAGCCGGGATTCGAACCTACGACCTTCGAAATAGAAGTCGAAGTACATACCACTAGACTAAAACCACTCTTGAACTCTAAGGGTGCATCTGATTATTTTTTTACTAGCGACCCGCCCCGGCTTCGCACGGCTATATTATATGCATGTATTATACATATAAACCTTCCTCTTGAATCACTCTATCTATTAAAAAAACCCCATCAAAATCCGTTGCGTAGTTTTAAAGATTTAAGCAGTCAAAGGGAAATAGGTACAGAAAAAGCGACTTTGTTTTATACTATGTTTTGATAGTGATTAAAAATCTTGTAGACTTGCAATTGCTCACAGATTTCCTTAGCTTCAAACATAATTAAATCATGATAAACTACGTGATCCCGGATGGGCACCTGGATTAACAGGCTCCAAAGTAATTTTAATTAAAATCAATAAATCAAGAACGGATTAATTAATTATGAAGTTATCCTTTTAATCATTTTAAAGCAAGTTAAGTGAAGCATTCACAGACTAAAGATTTTTTCTTGGACGATAGTTAAATAAATCACTACATAGTAATTATTTTCCCGGGTCTTAATCGCGTATCAAAAAATACGCGATTAAGATCCGGGAAAATAATTACTATGAATACAAATCGTGTGAGTTTAAAAAGTTTAAACCACTACATAGTATAAAACAAAGTCGCTTTCTCTGTCCCTATTTTCCTTTGTACGCTTAAATCTTTAAAACTACGCAACGGATTTTGATGCGGTTTTTTTAATAGATAGAGTGATTCTAGAGGAAGGTTTATATGTATAATACATGCATAATATAGCCGTGCGAAGCTGGAGCGGGTCGCTAGTAAATTATAATAATAGTTTATTCAAAACCATGATATCTTACATAAGGTACCCACATATTATTATCATTTACAAAAAGAAGAATAAGAATAATGAAAATACTTGGGTTGCACGATCTCAAATATGTATGGAATAGGTATAGCGACTTAAAGTTGCTATGTTCCATATTACAATGTATTATTTATTTTATATGTGTATTGATCGTGAAGTATTTAAATGGCAGGTATGGTTATTTGATATAACTTAACAGAAGTCTAGACTATGGAGTTACTTAAGTACTTGTTTTTTTTCTTCAGTTTTTTTTACGCTACACTTTTAGTTACGCAGTCGGATTTTTTTATTTACCTAGTTACTTTTTTTATTAAGCTATTGCATAGCTTTTATCGCAGGCTTTGAGCGCGGCGACCGAATCAAGAAATTCCGTAACGAAAATAAAACCTAACACCCCCCACTCCGCCTACCGTGTAGCTCGGCCGAGCGTTCGCTTATGTACTACTAATAGTAGTACATACACGTTACGTTAGTGTAGAACGTGTGTGTAATACTGCATTAATAAAAAATAAATAAATAAGTTGATAAAAAATGCTATGCAATAGATTTTTGTACCGTAACAACTGTGAATATCGGTTACGTATCATAATAACTAAGTTCAATATAACTATGTTCGAAATAACTACGGTCGATTCACATAAGTTCATAATACCTAACGGTCGATTGGGCTACACATTATAATAACTAAGTTCAATATAACTATGTTCGAAATAACTAACGGTCATAATACCTACAGTTTAAAATACCTAATGGTCGAAATACCTAATGGACGAAACACCTACGGTTAATTTAACTACAATTAATTCAACTGCGGTTTAAAAAAATCAATTTTATAAAATCCCTAACCAAGTAAAATGGGTAGAATTCGCTTCTAGCACTCGCCGGCCGCTACCGCGGCACCGCTCGCTTCGCTCGCTCGGCTCGTGCGTTGTGGTCGCAGTTCTAACATAAACCTAACCTATCCATGTCGGTTCTGGGTAGGGAGTTTTCCGGGTGGGTCTTTATATGCTGCCTTTATCACGCAACTAGAGACGAATTTTACCTATTTGACTTGATTAGGGAAGCATATAAAGACCCATCCGGAACACCCCCTACCCAGAACCGACATGGATAGGTTAGGTTTATGTTAGAACTGCGACCACAACGCACGAGCCGAGCGAGCGAAGCGAGCGGTGCCGCGGTAGCGGCCGGCGAGTGCTAGAAGCGAATTCTACCCATTTTACTTGGTTAGGGATTTTATAAAATTGATTTTTTTAAACCGCAGGTGAAAAACCGTAGTTGAATTAATTGTAGTTAAATTAACCGTAGGTGTATTTTATAAAATTGATTTTTTTTAACCGCAGGTGAAAACCCGTAGTTGAATTAATTGTGGTTAAATTAACCGTAGGTGTTTCGTCCATTAGGTATTTCGAAAATATGCCAAACAACCATTAGGTATTTTAAACAGTAGGTATTATGACCGTAGTTATTTCGAACATAGTTATAATGAACGTAGGTAAATTAACCGTAGGTATTTCGTCCATTAGGTATTTCGTTCATTAGTTATTTCAAAAATATGTGAAACAACCATTAGGTATTTTGAACAGTAGGCATTATGACCGTAGTTATTTCGAACATAGTTATATTGAACTTAGTTATTTTGATATGTAACCGTGAATATCAAATAGCAATCATTTACATGCCGTCAAGACTATTCAATGATTGCCGTCAAATGTGACTATCGATGGACTATCAGCCGATAAAAAGTCTTCGGTCAGTAAGAGTCCTGAAGCTAATGTTTTACCTACTCCATTAGTAGGACCCGCGAGAATAACCTTAATGCTTCAATGTTTAAAATCCTCTACATAAATAAAGTAGGTACCTACCTACTTACTATATCTAAGCAAGATCTATGGTAATATATTTTTTTCTATACCTATACAGGGTTATTGGAAATTATACTAGTAAGCCGTTAAGGGCTACTTCTGTGCACCTTAACTAACAACTTTTGTTCTACGACTTTTGGAAATTCGAACATTTTTTCCGAAAATTTTGAGGTTAGGTTTACCTGAAAATCAGCTGTTCCTTACACGGAGAGGTCATTGACCTTAAAATTTTACTTATTTTTTAAGTTTTATCTACTGTTCTTAGTGTGTATGACCTTTGTTTTGAAAAATCTGCTGTTTTTCGAATTTACATAACCTCAAAATTTTCATTTTTTTTTTCGAATTTCCAAAAGTCGTAGAGCAAAAGTTGTTTGTTAAGGTGCACAGAAGTAGCCCTCAACGGCTTGCTAGTATAATTTCCAATAACCCTGTATAAAATAAATAAAAATAAACCTATGTTTATTGATAAGATATTGATAAATGATAAGAACCCATGGGCATGACTTTTAAATTGCTCCATCTATACTTAATATTATAAAGTTAGAGTTTGTTTGTTTGTTTAAACGCGCTAATCTCAGAAACTATTGGGTCGAATTGAAAAATCTTTTTGTGTTGGATAGTCAATTTATCGAGGAAGGCTTTAAGCTACTTTTCATTTTGATATTCCCACGGGATCGGGACTTACGCGGGTGAAACCGCAGGGCGCAGCTAGTATCAAATATACCGATATTTATATTAAAAAAATATATAAATATAATATATATAAAAATATTTGTAATTTTGACCTATATGAGCGAAATAACAGAAATTAAACCCCCCATGAGTTTCTTGTGCCTTTTTCTAATTGGTGGCCGCGTTCCGAAGGCATACACTTAGTTTTCAAGACGTTTAATTTTGTTATTAAACCAAAATCAAACACTAGTAAATTTTGACTTTGAAAAAGTACTGATACAAAAAATCGAATCCTATCGAGAAAACAAAAATTGAATTTATTTTTAAGCCGTAAACATATAGAAAATAGAATAGAAATGCAGTAATGTGTCCAAACCTCACAACATATTGCTCCAAGACTGAGTATCCCGAGAGGCTACCATACTAGCAAGATAGTGAAACCTTAACCTTGACGACCTCTGTGGCGCGTCGGGCGAACACCCGACTGCGACGCAGAAGGTTGCGGGTTCGATTCCCGCCGGGAACAAGTATTTATGCTGACCATAAATTCTTGTTTCTGGTTCTGGGTGTTTCCTATATGTATAATATGTATATATTTACAAAAAAAAAGTATATAAGTAGTTTATCCGTTATCTGGCACCCATAACACAAGCATTAAGTTGCTTAGCTTGGGGCTGGATGGCGATGTGTAATATGTCCTGAAATATTTATTTATTTATTTATTTATTTATTGGAATCTTCCTAGAGGCACCGGTTTGACGTTCTGTGTGGTTCTACTTCTACGAGATTTATATTAAAAATCCTGAAGAGATTACAGGTAGGATAAAGATTTTTGTGCACGGAATTTAAAGTTCACTTCCACAAAGACAAAATACTCGTTAAATGTATTTAGGTAGTATTTAGCTAAATATGTTTAAGCACAATCTTACGCTAGCCGCCCTAGTTGTTGCTTGAGATTTAAAACATAATATTATCCAAATAAAATATATTTTCCATCAAATTGATCTTTAAAACTACTGGACTGATTTAGGTAAAACTTTGTATGAGGAAACATTGAATCACTGGGAGTAACATAGGGAGTAGGTAACATAATTTTTATAACCATATTTTTGCATGTGAAACCGCGGATTGTTGCTAGTATCCAATTAATGAAAAGCAAAGGTCGTTATCTCTTTAAAATATTTAACTTTAAAAATACGTCAGGGACACTTTGACAGCTAAACGCAGGTCCCGTTCAAGCACTTCTACCAGAGATATTTCAATACAGTAGGTACAATCGGGCTACACAAGTGGAGATTCATCCTAGAGTTTCAAATTGTTATTATTATAGTTTTTGGATAACGGCAAAGAACACCGCCATTCACAAAAATGTGTGACATCATGCCACTTAATGCATGATGTCACATGGCGGCGGTTGACAAGTAACCATAGCAACGTGTTGAAGTATGCAAAATGGCAATGTGTCAGGTTCTGATGACATGATAGGTAACCATAGCAACGTGTTGAAGTATGCAAAATGGCAATGTGTCAGGTTCTGATGACATGATAGGTAACCATAGCAACGTGTTGAAGTATGCAAAATTGCAATGTGTCAGGTTCTGATGACATGATAGGTAACCATAGCAACGTGTTGAAGTATGCAAAATGGCAATGTGTCAGGTTCTGATGACATGATAGGTAACCATAGCAACAGTATGCAAAATGGTAACGATACAAAATATTTTTTATAAGATCACGTAAAATTATCATCTGTAAACCGACTTTTAATAAGTATATTTTTAGTTCTTATTTAAGATTAAATTTCTTTGAGTCAAGCAGGGCTCTGAAGAGCTGGGGTTGAAAACTTTCTGATGTTAGCTATTTTAGAACTCTATGGTAGCCCTACTAGCTCCTAGTAAAGTCCCAGGTGTTCCGAGATTTTCAGAGGTCTGAAATAATCGATTAAACCATATCGATATGCCAAATGTCCCGCTTTTTTACTAACCTTATGAAACTTTATTCAAAATTGCCACTTACCATTGAATGTATTTTTCTGCACAATTGACAAAATTACAAATAAAAAACATTAGAAATATTAAATAAACTGTAAAACTGATTTGCAATATTGCTTAAAAATACCATTGATGAATTTAATTGAAAACTTGCGTCCAAAACTAGATAAATATGCGGTCGCTCACTTCGCATGCTCCCTTTTCTTCTAAGTTTAATCAAAATATTATAATTATAGCTCGTCATTTAGTGGCTAAAACTCCCAACCAAAGTATGTTTTGTTGGCCGCTATAGGTGTCTCGTCTGGACTAGATCCAAAGTTTTACTTGTTTTAATCACCTATTCCAGTTTTTCAAAAACTCGACCTGGCAACACCAGCCTCCACTTTTGTTACCGACTGTACCTGTGTACCTAAAGGCACTGCCCCGGAATAGGTAGGGTTGCCAGGTAGCTACGTATTGTGCATGTATACGGAATATTCTCGAGGGACACAACCGGTCTTCGATGAAATTGGATTGTCAGGCGCACTGTGTTGGTACCTCACTTGTGTTTATCTTGTTTGCTCTAGTTGAAATGTGGTAAAAGTGTTGGTAAGTTTAGGTATTTACTTCTTTACCTAAATTAATTCTGGAATAGTAGAAATGGGAAAATAGAGAAAGCGTTGAATAGTAGAAAGAACGATGTTTGGTCTGGTGGTAGATTCCTAGACTTTCATTTCGAAGGTCATGGGTTTGAATCCCGGCCATCTGGACTTTACCAAATACAAAATTAGAAAATTGAGTTTGATGATTTCAAAAATGTGACAACACAATTATTAACCTTAATTTAACGAGGCTTCCGGCGGCGACCGGGACCGCAATCTACTGGAACCGCGGTCCCGGTTGCCGGATTCATTTTTTTTATTATTTTTCTTCCGTCGGCGAGTCGACCACTCGCAAAAAAACATAAAAAAAATTGTTGTTCACGTCAAAAACAGTACAGTCAAACGAAAAAACGTTGAAAGTAATAATTAAAGAAAAAACTCTTTGATTAAATAATGTCATGGGTGGCCCAGAAAGACCGAAGTGGTGTGAATTCCTTATAACTTTTTTATTATAATTTTTTTTTTCTTTTCTTTTCAGTATTTTGTAAAGAAGACTTGGATAATTTATAATGGAGCAATACACAATTGAACAACGTGCTCAAATTGTTGAAATTTACTTTTCAAATCAACGGTCCATTGTGTTGACTCAGCGTGCATACCGTCGTCAATTTAATGTGCGGGTTGCACCCTCTCAGTCAACAATAAACCGTCTGGTTGCAAATTTTCGAGAACAAGGAGCAGTAAGGAACCTTCCTGGTCCCGGCAGACACCGAACTGTCCACACGGCTGACAATATTCAAGTGGTACAGGAGAGTATTCGGGAGGATCCAGAAACATCAACCAGGAGACGTTCGTCACAACTGGGCCTCTCAAGAACGTCGCTGCAGCGAATTTTGCACACCATAGGATTGTTTCCATACAAAATTCAACTTGTCCAAGAATTGAAACCAACAGATTACCAGCAACGACTTGACTATGCAATTTATTTCCAGCAAAAAGCACAAGAGAATCCAAATTTTATTCATAACTTAATAATGAGTGACGAAGCCCATTTTCAATTAAATGGGTTCGTTAACAAGCAAAACTGTAGGATATGGGCTACGGAAAACCCGAGAGTACTTCATCAACGACAATTGCACCCAGTTAAGTGTACCGTTTGGTGCGGTGTTTCTTCAGAAAGGATCATTGGCCCATTTTTTTTGAAAATGAACAAGGTGTCGCCATTTCCGTCAATGGTGATCGATATCGGGCCATGTTGCAAAATTTTGTAAGGCCAGCCGTGGAAAACCATCCGCAAATATGGTTCCAACAGGATGGAGCCACAGCGCACACTGCGAGGGCCACAATGACTCTTTTACGCGACATCTTTGGTGAAAGAATAATTTCTCGTAACAGCAATTTTAATTGGCCTCCGCGTTCCCCGGATTTAACCGCTCCAGACTGTTTTCTTTGGGGCTATTTAAAAGGAAAAGTTTATGTTAATAAGCCTAGGACTATTGAGGAGTTAAAAACCAATATTCGAGAAGAAATTAACAACATACCACCGGAAGTTTTGCGAAAGGTCATGGAAAATGTGTTGGAAAGAGCACATTTGTGCGAAGCAGAATATGGCCACCACTTGCGGGATATCATTTTTAATAACTAATCCAAAAATATTCCCCATTAATTTAATGTATTTAAAAAAAAAAAAAAAAAAAAATATCTCTTAAATAAAAAGTTATAAGCAATTCACACCACTTCGGTCTTTCTGGGCCACCCGTATAACAAAACACATGTGACTTTGTGATTTACCTTACCGAAATCGGTATGTTTGTAATTGCATTTTTTACATTTATATAACGATTTTGTATGTAAAAAATAGGTACATATTTTTTGTAACAGCATACAGGGCGAATGTAACAGCATTATACAGGACAGGGTGACCATGGTTCGAATCCCGGCCATCTGGACTTCCCAATACAACATTGGAAAATTGAGTTTGATGATTTTAAAAATGTGACAACTCAATTATTAACCTTAATTTAACGAGGCTTCCGGCGACTGGGACCGCAATTTAACATGCAATTTAACATAAACACAGGAAAGTGAGTACAAGAGCCGTCGATAGAAGGCATATTTATACAAGCTTTTATTTATTTTGTTTTTGTGTATGGAAAACAAATGGTTTTCTTTATCCGGTCAGTTCTGTGACCGAACCAACCGAACATGTAATAGTTGCCAGTGGTTTAAATGGTTTATTAGGGCGAACAAATAATGCCTTCACACCAAACCTCTAAAGCGTCTCAGAAACGGGATAATTCAAATAAACGTGACTGTGCAAATATTGCAACATTTTATTACAATTTAAATACCCAGTCAAGCGTTTTGCACACAGGCTTAAATCAAATGATCGATCAGTGCTAATTAAATAATGTATTTTATTATTTATTACCTATTTAATTAATCCTCAATTAACGTCATTCAATCAAGTCAAATAATTAACATATTCGTTGCTATAAAAACAGGAAAATAGTAAGATTTATTATAGCTTTACGACTTTGTTAACGACGCTTCAACTATTAGTTGCCATTTCAATTATTAATTGCAATAAATATTTAATATTAATTATGTACTTATCATTAATAGTAAGTTACATTTATAAGGTCAGTTTTTTTTCTTGTTTAGTTTATTTTATTAGGTATGTACAATTATGTATTTGTTTCTGGTAAGTATTCTATCCGTCATTTAGCCACCATATCACAAGCCTAGTCGCTTAGATTGAGTTTAGACGGCGCTGTGTTAAAAAAGTTCTCCAATATGACGACCTCTGTGGCGCGTCGGGCGAACACCCGACTGCGACGCAGAAGGTTGCGGGTTTGATTCCCGCCGGGAACAAGTATTTATGCTGACCATAAATTCTTGTTTCTGGTTCTGGGTGTTTCCTATATGTATAATATGTATATATTTACAAAAAAAAAAAGTATATAAGTAGTTTATCCGTTATCTGGCACCCATAACACAAGCATTAAGTTGCTTAGCTTGGGGCTGGATGGCGATGTGTAATATGTCCTGAAATATTTATTTATTTATTTATTTATATTTATTCAGGTTTTTATGTTTTTTTTTTCTATTAGTTTTATTTTTTGATCTTGATGATTTGCAAATAAATTATGAAAATAATGAATGTAGGAACGTAAAGTTTTCGATTGGCACAAACTTACCTGTGTAAATATAAGGTTATAATAATAAATAACTAATATTATTAGATCCTAAATCTTGAATTTAACGACTCCAGAGGACCAGAACAAATTTCAATTTAATAAAACCATAAACCAAAAGACATTATTAAAATATAATAAATAATGTTAAGCGATTAAATTTTAAAGCCTTTATTTTGCTCAAATAGCTGAGCGCGGAACAAATGGCGGACCTTCTTGCATTTAATGCGCAATAAATTTTGAATAAAGCGTCTCGAGTGTTTCGCAATGTCTTAACTCAGCTTACCTACGTTATAAAGGTTTCTTAAGCACAGGTTAATTAAGTGTTTACTATGAAATAAGTCTGTTTTTTAATTAGAATAAAAAATAAGGTTTAATTTTCAAATTATGTGTGTACATATAAGTAATAAATAATAATAAATATATTGCAGGACACTCCACACATCGCCAACTAGCCCCAAGTTAAGTAACTTGTGTTATGGGTGCTAGACAACGGATATACTACTTATATTACATACTTTTCTTTTGTAAATATATACTTACTAGCGACCCGCTCCGGCTTCGTACGGCTATATTATGCATGTATTATACATATAAACCTCTTATCCCTCTTGAATCACTTTATCAATTAAAAAAAAAACGCAACAAAATCCGTTGCGTAGTTTTAAAGATCTAAGCATACAAAGGGAAATAGGGACGGCGAATAGTGACTTTATTTTATACTATGTAGTGATAATACATAGAAACAAACAGACCACAGACAAATATTTCCCGCGACCCTGTGTTTGACAGTCCGGCATGGTGACCATTATGCCAACTGGGTCGTCGTATAGTAAGTATAACAGAACATTTAAACCAGTCCACAAGACAAATAAAAAAGAAAATTAAGGGTAAATGATTCTAAAGAATAATACGTTACTTTATTCATAACTTTATCAAAAAAATACTAATACAAAAATTTTAATTTAAACTACGCACTTACTCGTACTTATCTTCTATACATATAAAATCCATTGTCCTGACTGACTGACGGATCAACGCACAGCCTAAACCGCTGATTGTAGAGACCTGAAACTTGGAGGGTGTGTTTTTGTATGACGTAACCGTCAGATAAAAAAGGATTTTCTGAAATTCCACCCCTAAGGGGGTTAAAAAGGGGGACAAAGTTTGTATGGGACAACGTGATTCCTTGTTCCAATCTACTTCAAATTTTGCATAAACATTCTTTCGACTGCTACGAGGACGAAGTCGCGGGCAAAAGCTAGTATGTATATAAAAACATTATACAGAACGTGCAGCATTCATGCGGCATCATCTCCAAAAGACTAGCGACATTAATAAGGCGAAATATGACGATTATCGTTAAGCTGTTGGAAAAAAATAATCTCGCGTAAACTGATAAACTTATGAATGTAGTTTCCTCTGCTACCCTTGCGAATCCGGGATATGTCGCTAGAAAATACAGGGTTATTAGTAATCATTAGCAAGCGGTTGGAGCCACTTCTTTGCACCTAATAAACATCTTTGGTTTTACGACTTTTGGAATTTTGAATTTTTTTCGAAAATTTGGATGTTATGTTTACATAAAAATCAGCTGTTCCTTACACGGATAGGATATTTACCTACCTTAGGAATAATCCTAAGGTAAAAATACATAAACATTTTTTTCTTTTTTATCTAAGCAGTTTTCTAAGTCTGAACGATCTTTATTTTAAAAAATCCGCTGATTTTCGAATTTACATAATATTTATCTTCAAAAAATTTCGAATTTCCAACAGTCGTAGAACAAAAGTTGTTTGTTTACGTGCACAGAAGTGGCCCTCAACGTTTGCTAATATAATTACCAATAATCCTGTCTAATTAAAAACCAAAGCGACAATATTAAGAGTGTGAATTAATAACGATCGCACGATCCACATAGTGACAGGTTACCGATTATCGCGCGACGAACGACGACGAGCGAACACTCACACGCAACCGGTTACGCAACGTCTTTGATTGGATGTAATGCGAATCGCTAATACACACTGTACGAAAAGTTGGCGAACGTTTGGAAAATTTACACTGATAATGTATAATGTCATTTGGTTGTACGTTTGTCTGTGTGACCTTTTTTCACGAAACGAAAGAACGTTTTATCACTAAATAGTATAAAATAAAGTCACTTTTCGCCGTCCCTATGTCCCTATGTCCCTATTTTCCTTTGTATGCTTAGATCTTTAAACCTACGCAATGTATTTTGATGCGGTTTTTTAATGGATAGAGTGTTTCAAGACGAAGGTATAATGAATAATACATGCATAATATAGCCGTGCGAAGCCGGAGCGGGTCGCTAGTTAGTATATAAGGTTAAGGATATGTTATTATTAGATTTAGGTAAAGAAAAATTGCCAAATCAACGCGTTAAAAGATCTACATTTTCACTTGATGGGATAAAATACGGGCTAGTGTACTAGTCCCTACTTTTCTACCAACGAATTCTCCCCTGGTGGGGAAGAATTGATTTTTTCCACCTATCTCTACTGCGAGAGATACTTGGAAATTAAAACACAGTATATACCCTGTAGGTTTTTTAGTTCACCTTCAAATATGATGGTTACCAGCTTTGGGCTGATCATTTAGACTCTAGTCTACTTTCGTTCTTATTTAAAGAGTAGACGTAGTCTAATTTTAGTATTTTAGTAAGACGTATGTGGGTAACCTACTACATAAAATACGTAGGTACATAACACACTTACACTTTTATGTATATAGTACCGCACACCGTAGACGAATCACTACCCTCACGTATTTTACTAAGACTCTACTGTCTGTATGTCCGTCCGACTGTCTATCGACTGTCTCACGAACAGTGATAGCTAGACAGTTGAAATGTTCACAAATGATGTATTTCTATTGCCGCCATAACAACAAATACTAAAAACAGAAAAATAATAATATTTATGTAAAGCACCCATACAACATGGTACGGAACTCTTAGTGAGTCCAACTCGCACTTGGCCAGTTTTTTTTTCACAAAATTACAATACAAACAGAATTAGGTATTAAATGAAACAATACAATTTTC
Organism: Idaea aversata; assembly: GCA_907269075.1. Taxonomy (NCBI): domain Eukaryota; kingdom Metazoa; phylum Arthropoda; class Insecta; order Lepidoptera; family Geometridae; genus Idaea; species Idaea aversata. The sequence goes on from OU026103.1 coordinate 7,705,613, forward strand.
CTCAAGGTCAAATCACAGAGTTATTATTAGAGAGCGAGTCAATTTGTCAAGGAAATAACGTCACGCGATTAAGCGTCACAGCCAGACAAAGTAAGGTTTTCCATAATTGCAGATACGATTATTATAAGCTGTGCCACGCGATTTTACTAGCATATTATTATAATAGCTTTGCCCCGCAGTTTTACCTGCGTTTGTGGCAAACCTATTAGAAACCCAGGATAAATAATAGCCGGAGAAGAACACATTTTTATAAAAGCGGCCGCAGTTTTCGTTGATAATTTGGTTTTCATTTGGTGACTTTTAATGTGAAGTATACCATGATCTTCCGAGAAAATGTAGCTATAATAGCGAAAACCAGTTATCACTAGTTATCAGTCGTTTTAGTAGTTTTCAATTGCATAGGTAACAGACAGTAACAGACACCAAAACTCGATTTTTCTAAATTTGGCTTCATATTTTTTGTCCTTTTTCCTTTATGAAATATAGACTACTCATCATCCGAGCGATGTTCCCGGTTGCATCCCTCTCGGGAGATCGGTTTCCTACTTTTACGCTTTCACTTCGCCCGATCTTCGGCATCCTGGGTTGTAAGGCCATTTGCACGCATTATATCACCCCTTACGATGTCAAGCCAGCTGTGGTATAGATTTCTTCCTTTATTATTTTACCTAAGTATAGATATCCCAAAAAACATTTTTGGCATTATCTTAGGGTATTATATATTAACTTAATAAAAAAGTTTACTTATTAACCACTTACTAATTTCCCTGTTTAAACTACTTTATATTCGAAAAATTCTTAATCCAAAAATAAAAGTATTTCATTTTATAGAGGCAGCTCTAAGTAAAATAAAATACACACATCAACAAAGTCTAGGGAACACGGGTAAAACAGAGTTTTTTGGGGAAAAATTGTGTTTTTTTGGGTTTGTGTTCTGAGTGTCGTATGTCGATAGAAGCGCAACTTTATACTCTTTTTAATTGAATTAATTAAAGGGTTGCCATAGAAAAAAATGTAAATTTAGTATGAAAACTAATTTCGCTGAACTCGATAAACAACCAGCCTTACGGTGTGAATACGTCCATTATTTTGCATAAACATGAAATCTTGTTCGAGCTGCTATTGGTGGGGTATCACCATAGAGTACACAACCTCATCACGGTATTGCTCTGCATTTAAAGTGTCTAGTGCCAAAACGAGATCTGTTCTTTTACCCAGACGAATTTCAGCCCACAACATGATTATTCCGCTTTGGTAGGGATGAACTTCCTGTAGATTCTGAAGTCAACTCTGGTGACCGGGAATTCGATAAACACGTGCTCTCCTTGAATGAAAATAAAATTCGAAGCAAGATTTATCAGAAACCAGAACACATGCCCATTGATTGTCAGTCTATCGCAAATGTGCGTCAGCCCAAACAAGAACAGATCTCATTTTGGCATGAGACACTTTAAATGCAGAGCAATACCGTGATGAGGTTGTGTACTCTATGGTGATACCCCACCAATAGCAGCTCGACCAAGATTTCATGTTTATGCAAGATAATGGACGCATTCACACCGTAAGGCTGGTTGTGAACGAGTTCAGCGAGTACAATATCACGGTATTAGAGTGGCCTGCGCAGTCTGCCGATCTTAATTTCATTGAACATGCGTGAGCTTTGCTAGGCAGAAGAGCTTTCAGGAATTTTATCCAAAATTTTAATACAGAGAAAGAACTTTTTTGCACCTTTTCAGAGTATAGAGAATTATTCCTCAGACAACGATTGATATCCCTATACTTAGTATGCCGCGTTGATTTAGAGCCGCCGTAAAGTTGTAGGTGGACGAACAGATGGCTAAAAAGTTACTAAGAATATTTTTTTTTAAATAAATTTTAACGTGTCAATAGATTTTTATTGAAATAAACTGGATTTGTTTCTCAGTTTCGGCACTATTTTAGTGTTCATACTAAATTTTCATTTTTTTTCTATGGCAACCCTTTAATTAAATTTAGCATTAGAAAGAGTATAAAATTCCGCTTCTATTGACATACGACACTCAAGACCAAAAACCCAAAAACATACAATTTTTGCCCAAAAAACAATAAATTGGCCGTGTTCCCTAGACTTTGTTGATGTGTGTATTATAATTATAGATATACTCGTAATAGGTACATAACCAACATAATATAACGAAAATGGAACGATTTTTTCTAAATGAACGAATCCTAATTGGAATAGAACGTCAAAACTCAGTGATGTCATTCAAATAATCTGTGCCTCAAATAGGATTAAATTATCTGGCTTGTAAATATTTATGCCTACGAAGGATAATTGGATTATTAGACCCGGCACGAAAAATGGGACTCTTATAAATTATATGTTTGATTTAAAAATAACCTTTATATTTAAAATGATTTGGATGAGATTTCTGTCGATAGGATAAATTGTTGAAATCTTATATGATTTTTTACCTGCATCTCTGCCTGAATTACTGTACTGAGATAAAAATATTCTATATCAATTCCAAACCCAAAAGTTTATTTTTGTGCGAATCGGTTAAGCCGTACGTGAAGAATGAATACAAGTGGTCGGTAAGAAATAATCCGTAAGTAGACTATTTTATTTTAGTGCTGTATTTCGATACAAATTAAAAAAAAGTAAGTGTTTATACATAATACCATAGAATAAGGAATAATAACTACACTACAGAATAACCACTCTGAAAACCAATTTAAACTAGTACCTAGTCCTTTTTGTACTGTATTTTATGGAGCTTTCATCACTCAGAAGATCTTCATCAGATCTTTACGAAATTGTTATGAGACTAACTTGAAAGTACCATTCAAATAAGAAAGTAGGAAAGTAGTCAAAAATCACCAAGAAAAATCTATATATCTAGAGGTTCGTTAAACTGCACAAAAAGTTTCGGCCAGATCGGTTATAAAATACGACTTGTAAAGCTTTGCCAGACTTGAAACAAAGAAGATTTGCTCACTACGCTCTCGCTCTCGGTCATTAACAAATCCCATCAAAACATAACTTGTAAAAAAAACCAAGTCTCGCAACCCAGTTCTTCTACCGTAAAAAGTTTTGAGATCCATGTAATAAGTACCAAGTCGGTTAATTTATTCAGTCCCGCTAAAGGGACTTTCTGTCTAAGTTATTTCGTAACAGACTCGGCAACTTCTATGTCTGCTAGAAGTGCCTTAGACTTTTGATGATCGGTCAGTGAGTGAGTGAGTGCGAGTGAGTGACAAAATTAGGAAACTTTGACTAGTTATAATTCTTAAACTACCTGTTCAAATTGGATGAAATTTGCAATATACTGAGTTCATACAATGCTTGCTTGGTATCTGAAAATTCAGGCTTTTAGTTTTATCCACAACGAAGTTATAGGGGTCGAAAATGGCCTGAACTGTTTCGAGAAAAGGATGGTACGGCCGTGCCGCTTTTTTGCTCGACTTGGCGGGGGCACTGCCATGCCCCCAGATAAATATCACCTCTAGAACATTTTCCCACAAGTACCGCTGACTCCGCTCTCCACTCTCCCCGCCCGTGTGTCACAAACCACGTGTCACGCGAGTCATACTCGTGCGCAAGTAAACTTGCACTTTCATTGTATAAACTAAACGTGGCGAGACTTCGATTAACCGTGTCGTAACTTCAGATAAGATGGTGTACTTGTTTTACAATTGTTTGCTACCTTTTTTTTTGTACTGCGAATAGGATTATGCGTTTCGGGACTACTCATACTCCTTTATTTAGACCTAAGTACATTCGGCAACAGAATTGCAGACCCACATGGTAGAGTTCTAAAATTATTATTATTGAAAGGTTTTAAATCTAATAATGTTTGTCTAATAAATGAATGATTTTAAAGACTTATATGCTTTAGGGAAAGCGAACAAAGAAATGTAGCTAATTTAACCTCTCATTTAGTTTGGATAAGCTACATGGCATGGCATAGGTAAAGTTCTGTTTATATAAAAAAGACAAAAGGATTTTTCATGTTCCCTGATTTAGTAGGTATGTATTTACAAATACTGTTGCAACCTATATCTGGGCTTCTCGCGAAGCAATTTATCTTTAAAAATAAGTGAAAATAAATTTATACTCTATAACTAACAAGACAACATCGTCAAAAGCAGTAGGATGGGATCAGGGATTAATAGAGATTAAAAATGTTTACGTGAAATATTCTTTGAAAAGGAAAAGTATTTACGTTGCCATGGCAGTACGTAAATACTTTTCCTTTTGAATAATGTTATTTTCATAAAGCTGTTACAAAACAACTTCTAAAAATAATATTATTATAAGTACCTGCCTACCAATCGACGTTTAAAAAGAAAAGGCGTTTGTATGTGGTTTGTGTATCCGATAATAGAGGAAAATTCCCGAGACACATTCTCAGCATTGCATGCAGGTACTTTTTTACACGAATAAAATGATTGAGCGATGTTTCGATTTGTCCGTGAAATCGGTTTGTTTGATCGATATTGTGTGTATCGATCGACATGATCGATTATTTACGAATCGAATAATCATAATTAAGCGTTATGTAAGTGAGTCAATTGATTTAGTATGGAACTAGCTGCTGCCCGCGACTTCGTAAGCGTGGTACTTTTGTTTTGTACACTAGTTCTATTCTAGTTTCTTTCCCCTTCATTTTTTTTGTAAATGACAAAACAAAGTTTGCCGGGACAGCTAGTAAGTAGATATATTTTTCGAAAATATTAATTCTCACGTTCCTGGAACGTGAGCGGAACGCGATGACGTCACACTTTTTTGTAAGTGCTGCCGGTGTTCATCAATTTATAAGACTTTATCACGTCAAAAAATGAAACTGTATTTTTGCCCTAAATTCCTAGCCAAAGATGTAAGGAAATGACGTAAAAATTGCAGTATTGAGTGAATAATCCACTGTTTTAGCGTACAATTTTGGCTTCCTTCCAAACCTTGAGGGTTAGGTTAGGACATGCCATCAAATATTAAATGGTCAAGCAATTACGGTCCTGTGTGACGCAGTACCTACTTTATTTGCGGGGTATTACTTCTGCAATGCAGATATAGTTTACCTATCGGCAAACACATGTTAAGTTGGCACAGATTTTTATTAAAAAGGACAGAAGGATACTAAGGCCCGTATTAATAAATCGCTCTCAATATCGATCTTGAGTGCGTATCAATCGAGTGAGTCTTGAGATGTGGTCACTATCTTAAGTTAGGCGTTAATTAATAGATAAAACTCAAGTTTTAACCAAGCTGATATCGCTCCTGAGATTTGAGACTGATCTTGAGAGCGACCTTGAATGACAGTAGCGCTATGTTCTTACCTTAATTGGTCTGTTTTTACCCTATGGTAGGTAGTTTCGTCATATTTTACTGTCAACTTGTTTTTAATGTAAAAATATTTTACAAAATGTAAGATTTTACTATTAGATAATTATTCCGAGACGTTTTAAAGGTTTGGTGTAATGACTTTATTTGTTCACTGTAATGCCCTCTAACTTTAGTCATGTATGACCCGCAATCAAACTTGAGTTCACGAAACTACATCTTGAGAGCTGAGTTTGATTTATTAATACGGTATTACTCAAGTGATACGTCGCTCTTTAATCGCGTCTTAAGATAGGTTTATTAATCAGCGCAACAACTCAAGAGCAAACTTAAGATTGAAATCGATATTGAGTTCGGTTTATTAATACGGACCTAAGTGTAAGTTTTACGTCAGGCGACTTGTAACTTGTGATGTGACTACAGAAAGTACTGTTATTTCACAGTCTTTTAGAGAGTTTTTTTTTCCAGAGGACGTTGCAATATATGCATTAAAAATATAAATACATATAGAAAAATGCCAAGTTATCGAAATCCTTTCACCGAAAAACAATTGAGAAATTTTATGTAAAGTCAAGTTAGTTATTTGTTAAGACATTTTTACTTTCATTATAAATAGTGACTTGGCAATCGCACAGCAAAAAGAAGTGGCGCTACATAGTAACTGAAGATGCGGCATAAGATGTTTTCCGCTTTCCTAGAAGATACCTATAAACGGGGCCCTTCGAGGGACTATTTAAGAAGCGACCTCAAACGAAAAAGAAATAAATACCTTCACTAAATCTGTGGTTTATTTCGAAAAACCGAACACGTTCGTAACCGATGTAACCTTGTAACAAACGTAACCATCACGGTCCAATTACATGTAGTTAGTTGTAGGTAACCGATAGTAACAGTGAGCGCTCAACTAGCAAGAGTTTCACGTCAAACGGTTTAGCTTAGTTGTTTTTGTTGGGAAGATAATAATACAACGTTTCGTAGTTTTGACGTGACGTCTTATAAATTGGTTTGCCGGGTGACACTTCAAGAAACTGCGATACGCTCCGCTGACGTTATGCACTCACAATGAGAGCGAGTGAGAGGCACGCGGGCATGGTTAGCCCGCCTAAGAGCGAGAGAGACAGACATAAAAAGTGAAAGGCACGCGTCCCTTCCACTCGAGCACAGTTGTTGTCACGTAAAACTTTCGCCCGTATACCGACTTTACAGGCAACCAGTTTTCTGAGGTTATGTAAATTCGAAATAAGTACAGCAGATTTTTTAAAAACAAAGGTCACTTAGACTGAGAACATAGACAAATTCATTCACACATCGCCATCTAGCTCTAAGCTAAGTAACTAGACTTGTGTTATGGGATACTACTTATATACTTTCATTTCACCCCCCCGAACCCGAGAGAGAGAGAGAGGCCCGACGACCTCTGTGGCGCGTCGGGCGAACACCCGACTGCGACGCAGAAGGTTGCTGGTTCGATTCCCGCCGGGAACAAGTATTTATGCTGACCATAAATTCTTGTTTCTGGTTCTGGGTGTTTCCTATATGTATAATATGTATATATTTACGAAAAAAAAAAGTATATAAGTAGTTTATCCGTTATCTGGCACTCATAACACAAGCAATAAATTCCTTAGCTTGGGGCTGGATGGCGATGTGTGATATGTCCTGAAATATTTATTTATTTATTATTATTTGTATAAAAATAATATATTTTATAATCTTCTATCTAACTAATCTATCTTCTGCCTTATCTTATTTATCTATGCAAGTACAAGTATGTATCTCTATACTTATCTATATTAATATTATAAAGCTGAAGAGTTTGTTTATTGTTTGTTTGAACGCGTTAATCTCAGGAACTACTGGTTCGAATTGAAAAATTATTTTTATATTGGATAGTTCATTTATCGAGGAAGGCTATATAGGCTACTTTTTATTTTGATATTCCCACGGGATCGGGGCTTATGCTGGTGAAATCGCGGGGCGCAGCTAGTAATATTATAAAGCTGAAGAGTTTATTTGTTTGTTTGAACGCGTTAATCTCAGGAACTACTGGTTCGAATTGAAAAAATATTTTTGTGTTGGATAGTTCATTTATCGAGGAAGGCTATAGGTTACTTTTTATCCCGATATTCCCACGGGATCGGGAGATAAGCGGGTGAAACCGCAGAGCACTGCTAATAGTCCTTTACAAAAGATCGTCTACTAAAAACCCGAAAACCTTGACAATGTCCTTGCGAATTCAAAAATGCGGTCAGTAAAAAGTGACAGCCAACTTCTTCGGACAAAACGTCTCATGGTCAATCGCATAACCGGTTTCTTTTATGTCAAGTTTAACCTTTTATTTTGTAAGGTTTGTAATAGGTACTTGCTTTACAATAAGTGATTCAAGATGACATAAACAACCCTACAATTAGGTTTCTATTCTCAACTCGTCGCTTTTATTATGTTTACAGATAATAAAAGATAACAACCGATTGGAATGATTATTTTTTTAACTTCATTCAAAGTGTTTCTTTATTCTTTGAAATCTATGGAGTAAGGTCTTTGTTAAAAGACAAACTGTAGACCAACTGAATGCCGATATTATATTATAATACATCGCGGTCAAAATCATAACCCTCCTTTTGCTGTAGGCGGGTAAAAATACGCAATAGATAATAATATAGAATCAAGATAACGATTTACTTATGGTTAGGTTAAAATTGTTGATTCTTGATGTCACAATAAAAAAATTAATTATTTTTTATAGTGAATATTTGATACCTGCAAAAAAACGCTTATCACTATGTACATAGTATAAAACAAAGTCGCTTTCTCTGTCCCTATATCCCTTTGTACGCTTAAATCTTTCAAACTACGCAATGGATTTTGATGCGGATTTTTTAATGGATAGAGTGATTCAAGAAGAAGGTTTATATGTATAATACAAGCATAATATAGCGGTGCGAAGCCGGGGCGGGTCGCTAGTTTTATTTATAAAGTTAAATATTTAAATTATGATATTAGCATAGGATATAATAAGAGCCATTATAAATAAACTCTATATTTTTATAGAGTGCATTCATAGGTAAAAAATGCGTACTTTGGTATCAAAAAAAGTTTACAAATAAAAAATAAAAATTCCAAAGGTTACGGAGTAATTAAATTATTTTTATTAAAAACTATAATTTTATATTATTTAATTAAGTATTTTTTTTTATTTATGTTATGTTCGAGATCTGACCGGACAGAAAAGAAATTTCAAAAATATAATTGATAAGTATAATACAAATATATTATAATTATGTTCATTATTTATTCTGATATTAACAAAGAAATTAAATATTCTTCAAAACAATAATAAAAACTTAAATAAATTAAATAATCTACCTACCTACTTCCATTTATTAAAAAAATGGGGATCCTTAAGAAGTGTGTACAAATATTAAAAACCCAAAAAGAGAGTCAGATCTTCTACAGCAGTGGGGTTAAAAAACCCAAAAAGAGAGTCAAATCTTCTACAGCAGTGGGGTTGAGGCCCTGTACCTCAATGTTGCGACTACATTTGTATCAATACAATTTTCATCATTACACGCTTGAGACCGCTCGTGGGTCATTACTCGATTTACCCTCTGTCGGGGTTTACAACTTGAAGCCCCCCCGGAGCTAGGGGACCTTTGCACTGGCCACTCGGGACCGAAAGGCACTTGGGCCTTACCACTGGCATTGTTTCAGCCGAATATGCGACGAGTACGATTACTCCATCGCCCCTTAGAGGTAGAATTAGAACAGCTCTCTTTACCCTCAACAACTGCTTCACTGTGTAGAAACGGACTCCCCGAACGCATCAAAACAGAATTCGTACCGATGCTTAACGAGAAAAAAACAACGTATGCGCGATTCAGGATTTTGACATTGAATTCGCTGATAACAAGCTATTAATAAAAATCCATTGTCCAAATTCTTACGTAATACGATAAGATAAATATTTTATTTTCATAATAAATTATTGTTTCATTAAAATATCATAAAATAAAAAAGTATTTTTGCACGGTAAGGGATGGCAATATGATTTTCGCGTAAGAGTGATAAGGACGACGAAAATATAGGTTGCGCGCCGGCGACAGTAATGCCATCTGTTATGATAGTGAGACATTAACTGAGCGCCCTATTTATACTGAATTATTTATTGTTAAGGAATAATATTTATTTACTATACAAATGCGTCAGTCATATTTTTGTAGATGTCGTAAGAGTAGCTATATGGTCGAAGCGTAAGAGACATACATATTACATATTTAAAATTAGTAGATAAGTAAAAAATATAGATACTCTGATCGATTTAATCCATAAACTAAGTTTGTTTATCATTTTAAAAAGTGTCTTGCGAAAATATTATAGAAGGAAAAATGCGTCTTCAAAAATTGCAACTGAGACGAGACTCGAACTCGTACCCCTTGAATACCGTTCAAAGGATGCGAGTTATTCATTTTTCCTTAAAAAATATTTTAAATAGCCGAGTGCAGGCCATACACTTTAAAAAATAAAAAATCAGTGTCTTGCGACTTTTTAAATAGTGCCCAAGTGGATATAATTTCCATTTCAAGACCCCAAATTATTAAGGCTAAGATTTTATGCGGGTTATTTTATTTTATAGTACCTACTCATGTACCTACTTTAGTTTATGTAAGAATCGGATAACTATTTGATTTGTCCCACAGACGAATTTGAGGGATCCCTTAAACTCTTCCTAAATTTTTTTAAATACTTAATTTATAAGTCAAATACAGTAGTATAAACTTTCGACTATTTTTTGTCTATTCTGTGATATTCATAAAAAATTAAATAGGATGGACCATTTCTAAAATGGTCATATCAGCGTAGACCCTTACAAGTAATATTTTACGTAGTTACATACTAAGGTCTTCGCTCACTATACCGGAGTTTAGTATGATTGAGGAAAGTAATGAGAATTTTTTGTCATTATTTTTTATCTTTTTGACGACCTGTGTGGCGTAGTGAGTGAAAACTTGCCTGTGACATGGAACTCGCGGGTTCGATTCCTGGCGTGGATTTTTTTATGATCACATCACTGATCTATTTAGGATGTTTGATTTTCCATACTTACCATATTTACTGGAAGAAATCGCTTTAAGGGATAAGTTCGCCTGTTTGTACAATTTAATAAGCTTTCTTGTCCTCTTTGATTTTTTCAATGTTTTGTGCGTTGTACAAATAAAGTGTTTATAGTTGTTTCCAGGAATTGATCTCTTGTAGGAACACTATCAATTGTTGCAAAATATAGAGTGTTTTTTTTTGTTTACATGTTGACTCTAGGGTAATGACTTTTCCAAAAATTCCACGATGCACTTTTAGTTTTTGTCTAAATCGGGCTCGCCACTCCTTTCGGCATTTTTCGCTAGCTTTTTTAAAAAATTGTTAATTAAAAAAAAACGCCAAAAAAAAGCCTTTTCTTTGATGCAAGAAATAATTTTCTCTCAATAGACGCTAGGCTAGAGAATAATTTCTTAGTTTCAGTAAAAAATCTTTATACGATTAGCAATATTCTTAAATTAAGAATGCTCATTATTTTCAAGAATATTTACTAAAAACTAAAAAATATTAGCGACTTTATAGAGAGAGGATTAACACTACATAGTATAAAACAAAGTCGCTTCCTCTGTCCCTATTTCCCTTTGTACGCTTAGATCTTTAAAACTACGCAACGGATTTTGATGCGGTTCTTTTTAATAGATAGAGTGATTCAAGAGGAAGGTTTATATGTATAATACATGCATAATATAGCCGTGCGAAGCCAGAGCGGGTCGCTAGTTTATTTAATTTTTATCTTGACCCATGCGTTTCTCGTGCCTTCTTCTCATTGGTGGGCGCGTTCCGAAGGCACACATCCTAACTCTGTTTTTATAATTATTCAAAGTGAACCCATGCATTGTATGATTCAAATTAAGTAAGTACCTAATAAAAGTTTGACTTCGACTTTTCACTTCAAGAAACCTTTTGTTAGGGTTCCGTACCCAAAGGGTAAAAACGGGACCATAGTACAGTCACATTACCAATTACCTGAACCCCACGTGACCCAGAGCTCATTCACATTTCTGTGAAAAATATAGTTTTTACCTATTTTGTGATTTTTTTATATAATATATAATATACTTTACAATACCATATAGGTATTGTATAGTATATTGTTTAAAAAAATCAAAATCAGGTAATTTTACTTCACAACCTTACAGATTTGCAGAGTGAGCTCTAGGTCACGTGGGGTTCAGCTATTTGGTAATGTGACTGTACTAAGAATTCGCTCTCCGTCCGTCTATCCGTCCGTCTGTCCGTCTGTCACCAGGCTGTATTTCAAGAACCATGATGTATTTCTGTTGCCGCTATAACAACAAATACTAAAAACAGAAAAAGTAATTATTTTTTAATTATGTATTTAAGTTTTTTTTTAAACCTACAGATAAAAAAGTTTTTTTACAGTCCTTAAGTATAATCTAGTAGAGTAGGCTAAGACCTTTACTTGCATGTTACATAAGTACCTACCTAGTTAGTTATATCTAGTTAGTCTCGTTTTATTGGCAATAAATGCACGATCCACTTTAAGGAAGAGGTCATGCTCTTGGTTTGTGGCTTAAACTTTGAGATAACATATAATTATGTTTACCCTAATTAAATTCCTTGAGGAAGAGAAAGATAAGGAAACCCAAGGATCATTTATGTTTTAATATTTCAATTTAATTAAAAATTATTTTAAATAAATAAAAAAAGTAATAGAGAAAGGGATGTGGTCTTTTTGACTATTGTTTGTAGAGCAAAATTATTATTATTATTTTTTTTTCCCGGCTATGGCAAAAGGCAGGATGAGTTATGTTTCTGACTCGTTGTGTACGAAAATCGGTTGACTATCTAGACTAGTTGCATATAAACAGTTAAATCTTGAACATAATCAGTTCAATGTTGGACATAAACAGTTAAATCTTAAACATAAACATTTAAATCTTGGACATAAACAGTTGAATTTAGGATATAAACAGTCGAATCTCGAACATAAACAGTTGCTTCGGGACATAAACATTCGAATCTCGGTCTAAACAGTCGAATTTCTGACATAAACAGTCGAATCTTTGACTTGAACAGTCGAATCTCGAACATAAACCCCCTTATTCCAAAACGAGGTTTAAGGATAGTCCGAGATGTGGATTTAAACCTTAGATTTAGATACAGATTTACTAGTGAACTATATAGTCTAAACACTATCCCTATAGATTATATAGGGAACTATAGTCTAAACACTATCCCTATATATTAAATAGGCCTAGTGTTTAGACTATAGTTCACTAGTAAATCTGTATCTAAATCTAAGGTTAAATCCACGTCTCGGACTATCCTTAAACCTCGTTTTGGAATAAGTGGGAAATAGTCAAATATCGAACATAAACAGTCGAATCTCGGTTATAAACAGTTAAATCTTGAAAATAAACAGTTAAATGTCGGAAAAATTAAATGAGCATCAATTAAGCAAGTAACCAAAAGTCACAAATATTTAAAGCGACACCAGTTTCTTCGCCCATTAATTCTTAAATATTAGGACCAACAAAAAGGTTTTTAAAAATCTTGAAATTCATGACAAGATAACGAGAAAATAAACAAATTTATTTGTTTTGCTTCTTTCTTCGGTCGGAGAAGACCGAAGTTATGGAATTGTTTTTCAGGTATTCAGATAAATATTCGCTTTATTGTCAAATGAATTGTTTTTCAGATTGACAATATAGCAAACATTTATCTAAACACCTGTGTTTATGTAGTTTTCCTTATTTTTACGTAAAAACTCGCCTACCTTATTACATCTTATGAAACTTGACCAAAACCTGACTCGTTATTGCTCACAACTTGGGCCACGGTCTTTCAATAAATTAGTCCAGGAACCCCAAGCTACGAGTACCTACCTACTTACCTACCACTTTAACAGGGACGTTATTGCTCTTTAGTAATTTGATTGCTCGACTTTTAAGCTTTATGTCCATATGCGAGGCAGTGGCGTTACTATACCATAGGTAACATAAATAAATTAAAGACAAAACTATTTTCTTTACTAAATGTGTAATAATAAAATAAAAGAATTGCAGACCCACCGTAGAGCTCAAATAAGTTCTATTATTACTATTTTTTGATTACAAATACAAATATATTTATTAAAACTCATTTTACTAAACTAGGCACTAAATATTAAAGAGAACAAAAATAACACATACTATTATGCCTGAACTAGGTAATCCTGTATCTCTGTGATTATTTTTTACCCGACTACGGCGAAGCCAAAAGGGAGGGTTATGTGTTTGACCTGTATGTATGTATGTATGTTTGTATGTTCATCTGTTCCCAACTAACTTCAAAACTTCTTACTATAATTCAACAAATGAGGTATCGTTAGAAGCGTCTCAATATTCTAATAATATTTATCTAAGTAATAAATTTAAGAGTTAAGTACAACACTTTAAACTTGAACTCGAGCAAAACCTTATGATCTTGCTTGAGTTGAAAACATTTTAATAAAACAGTTTTGAAGTTTTACGGTGGATCTGCAATTCTGACTCCGAACGTACGTAAATTCTTTAAAAGAACCCATTCTTGCACCTTTTGTCGTGATGCCATTAAATTTTTATTTTTCATGATATACTTACCTAAGATGCAAGTCAATAAACAAAATCGATAAAATTTAACTACCCCTGAAAATAGAACCACTTTGAACACCCTTTAATGCCCAGCACTGTTTTAGTTTCCGATTTGCGTAATTTTTGGATATGTATAAGAAGGAATAAAAAAAGAATGAAGAAAATTACTAGGTACTTTGGTGCTTACCCCTGAGGTTACTTACCTTAACTATCTTCTTCCAAACTATGTAGGTCTTATTGGGTTTTAAAAATCTTACCTGAAACAAAATAATATCACTATCACTACATAGTATAAAATAAAGTCGCTTTTTCTGTCCCTATTTCCCTTTGTATGCTTAGATCTTTAAAACTACGCAACGGATTTTGATGCAGTTTTTTTTAATAGATAGAGTGATTCAAGAGGAAGGTTTATATGTATAATATATAGCCGTGCGAAGCCGGAGCGGGTCGCTAGTCACTTCACTACATAGTATAAAACAAAGTCGCTTTTTCTGTCCCTATTTACCTTTGTATGCTTAGATCTTTAAAACTACGCAACGGATTTTGATGCGGTTTTTTTTAATATATAGAGTGATTCAAGAGGAAGGTTTATATGTATAATACATTATAATACATGCATAATATAGCCGTGCGAAGCCGGAGCGGGTCGCTAGTTATTAATTAAAAAGAATCATGTCAATCGTGCCATAAAAAAATAATACAGTTGAATCTAGAACCACCTCCATTTTTTAAGTCGGTTAAATAAAATCTAACAAAACTTAATTAAATTCCTAAACTTAGCTACAGCAACTCATATTTAAATTCAACTACAAACAGACTACATTATTCAAACAATTTCCGTAGTCATTTAAAACTCTCCAATGTTTCATTTCTCCGAAAATTGAAGCAAGAGTACACACATGAAAAAAATCCCTTGAAAATTCACTGCAAAACGTTTCTTTGCCCGGCGTTTTTTTTTGTAAAGTTTCACAAAGGGTGTTCTGAAACGTATGGGGAGTTCATTTGCAGTGTCTAAAAGTTTAGAACGAAAAAAGTCGTCCTGTGAGTGAATTTTATAGAAAAGCCTTCTTTACATTTTTCGCGTCTTCTACGTGACTTTTTATTTTTATTGGGAATTATATTAAAGGGGTGACTATTGGTAGTTGTATACTGGCTTTTTTACGGGCAACTAGACCTCTAGCGGATAGAGTAGGCTTGTTCAGCACCTATAGGTTCTAACTACCCTCTCAGCTTAGCCGTCCATGTCCACAGGAAATAACTTTTTTTTTCTCTTTTATTATCAATGTAAAAAAACTTAAATAACATTTATTCTGTGTAGCATAATAAACCACAGAGGTTTGTTGTAATGCTACATTAATGATTTGAAAATAAACTAGTAGTTCGCCCTGAACTGAGACCTCACGAGTTTTTTTTACCGATTTTTAGTTTTTAGCGTAAAGTATGATATAACGACGAAATACTCTGTTTCTTATATAAATGATAGGTGTCTAGTATCGCTATCATTAGACCCTGGACATCGCTAACTCTATTATACTTTCAAAACAGATATCCACGAATCCAATCGCGTTAGGCATATCCTGTCTAGAAAATGAGTTCCATAGCCTAATTTACTTGGTCTCAATCACGTATTTTTTTATTTCGCCTTTTCTTGATACTCGGGAGAATAAGTACCTACTATGAATGTTAATCGTGTGAGATTAAAAAGCTCTTATAGCCTCCTTCCATCTATATCACCATATCGTCAGTACCTAGAGTACCTCCTTTACTCCACGTTCGTAACTGAAATTAGATAACCAGTTACGAACACGGATTTTTTTCTTGTTTGATAACCAGATATGAAAACGGAATTCACATTACCTACCTACTCATCAACTGAACACGATAGACCTTACTTGTCTTCATATAGCCTTCTTCCACCGGCTATATTACCAAACCCCAGATATCAGTAACAGTTGCTTGTTAACACCTAGAGTGCCTACTTATCAAGACAACTTTAGCGAACTTCAACGATAGACTAATCTTGTCTAGAAGATGAGTTTATATTTCTTTATAGTTGAGTGCCTTCTTCCAGTCCATCACCAGATCCTAGATATCAGCTGATTCTTCAGAAGCTAGAATACCTACTTATTAAGGTGCTTTAAACAGAAGTTTGAGACCTATATTATCGGTGGACCTATATGTCCTTTATGTTAATAAGTCCCTAACTTATTAGAAAATAAAAATAATAAAAATATTAGTCACAAGTTTATTAATTAGAATCTCTAGATAGGCTAGCTTTACTATTTAATATTATCTACCACAATTGTTAACCAACCCTTAATTATGAAACAAATGAATAATCTATACTAATATTAGGAAGCTGAAGAGTTTGTTTGTTTGTTTGAACGCGCTAATCTCAGGAACTACTGGTTCGAATTGAAAAAATATTTTTGTGTTGAATAGTCTATTTATCGAGGAAAGCTATAGGCTACTTTTTATTTTGATATTCCCACGAGATCAGGACTGACGCGGGTGAAATCGCGGGGTGCATCTAGTTATAAATATGAAGCAAAGAAAGGTCTGATGATTTAAGGGAAAGTAGAATAGACGCTTTAACTAAAGTCTTCCTTCACCCAAGGTAGGTAGAAGTCACCCATAGAAGTATTGACCAATTTTCGCCTCGGCTTCCGTTTAGCTGATCAATAGCTGGTTCAAGCAGCTCCTTCGAAGACCATCGGGAACGTACACAAGAGTGCATGACATTGCACTATAAACTTTTGCGAATTAGGTATTTGAATTTTGGATAACCATAATATTATGTAGGTACCTAATATAGATCACCCATTTATTTATAATATCACGAAGTTAAGTTATAATGTAATGGTTTTGAAATTTTCTGGAAATCTGGAAATCAAATATTTTACGACAATGACAGAAAGAAAACCTGACATTGTCATTTTTGAATCTTAAAAGAAGGTCTAAGCGTTTTTTTCCTTTTTGATACAAATGAGCTTGATATAAAAATGACCGCTGAGATGATAAATTCCTGTAGATTCCTTCTAGCTCCATCATCAGATCAGTTCCATGGTACCATATTATTGTCATCGAAGTTACCCGCTTTCGTTTGATACCCCACTCGGGTATATTTGCCCAATAGTCTGGCTGCCATATATGTAGATCCCCTTTTGCATCCCCTATCTCCGTAACCCCCTGACCGATCCTGCTCATGTTCGAACTTAAAAATTCTATGGACCTCAACTACACGTGTACCAAAAATCATTAAGATCAAAGCAACGGTACTCAAGTTATCGTCGAACAAACATACATAGATATATAGATACATAGGTACAACCGACCGACCGTCTCGCCACTAGACCTCTCTCGCTTCGCTCGTTCGGTCAATTAAATCAACTCGTCAATACGTTTGGAGCCAGTCAACTTAGCCGCGGGTTTCATCACGATGTTTTCCTTCATGCTAAATCCTAAGAAAAATCCATTCAAGGGCTGACTATTAGAATATTCTTAATGCATAATGAAGATGTCGACCTAACGTCTTGATAAAATGCCATCCCTACCTACTTAATAAATAGACATGAACGCTAAATGCCCTTAGTAGCAAAACGTCTAGATATTAAAATATCGTAATATCAAAGTACCTACTAGAAGCCATGAAAAACGTCGCAAGATGGCAAGCTTGTCAAAAAAGGAGGAGATTCTCAATACGTCGCGATTATTTGTATGTATGATCACCGATTACTCGAAAACGGCTAGACTGTTTTTTTTAATCAAATACTTTCGGGGAGTACTTGTACTTGTATACGGGCTATTTTCCGCGATTTGACCCCTTTTAATTTGGTCCTTTTTGCGTGAAGATGGAGTAGGCTTGCCCGGCACCTACTACCCTCTCAGCTTAGTCGACCATGTCCAGAGGAGAGAACTTGTCAATATTTCTGGGCCACCTAAGCTGCGGGTTTCATCACGATGTTTTCCTTCACCGTAAGAGCAATGTCAATTAGCGCACATAATTTTTTCTCAAGAAAAAACTAAAAAAAGCTTGAAAAAAAATCCTGGTAACAAAAACTAAAAAAAACCTGAAAAAGAAACCTAAAAACAAAAACTAGAAAAAGACTGAAAAAAAAAACTAAAAAGTGAAAAAAAATCCATTTCGGGTCACTAAAACTGCAGATAACATAAACATACTTGGAAGTCGGACTGGGTTAGATTGAATGTTGAGAGGTATTATAGGAAACATGGTGTCACCCAGTCCGACTTCCAAGTTTATTTATGTTATCTGCTGTTTTAGTGACCCGAAATGGATTATTTTTCACTTTTTAGTTTTTTTTTTCAGTCTTTTTCTAGTTTTTGTTTTTAGGTTTCTTTTTCAGGTTTTTTTTAGTTTTTGTTACCAGGATTTTTTTTCAAGCTTTTTTTAGTTTTTGTTTTCAGGTTTTTTGAAGTCGGTTTTTTAAATTTTAATTTATTTTTTTATTTAACCATTTTTAGTGCCGCTGACACTGAAAATTCTACTCCATGAGGCGAAAGCGACTATTTCTTAAAATTGCAACCTGTACCTAATCGTAACTCATTGAAGGGTTTGGTGATAAGAAGGTTCAGATGCTCCATTCGTCGATAGGTAAATATTAGTGTATGGGCCAATTCTACTAGTGGTAATGGAAAATTGAGCAATTTGCTGAACCTCGCTGTGCAGATCTGTTCATCACTCCAAAGATCCTCATCATATCTTCATTTAGGATAGGGTTCTCTATCAACATTCATACAAGCCCAGTCCGGCGACTAAATTCGACTAAATTCTTCAAATTGTAACCTGTGATCGTAACCGATTCAAGAGTTGTCTGATGAGAAGGTGGTTTTAGATATTCCATTTATCGGTAACTATTAGTTTATGGGCCAATTCTACTGGTGGAAATCGAAAATAGAGCAATTTGCTGCACTCTCGAGGTGCAATGCTGTTCATCCCTCCGAAGACCCTCATCAGATCTTCATTGAAGATAGGGTTTTCTGTCAACATTCATACAAACCCAGTCCGGCGACTAAATTCGACTAAATTCTTCAAATTGTAACCTGTAATCGTAACCGATTGAAGAGTTTTCTGATGAGAAGGTGGTTTCAGATATTCCATTTATCGGTAACTATTAGTTTATGGCCCAATTCTACTGGTGGAAAACGAAAACTGAGCAATTTGCTGCACTCTCGAGGTGCAATTCTGTTCATCACTCCGAAGATCCTCATCAGATCTTCATCAATTTTTATGGGACCACCTCTGAGTTATCCCCTTTCATACAAAAAAAGATTTTTCCAAATCGGTCCAGGCGTTTTCGAGTAATCGGCGAACATACATAAAAAAAAAATATATATATATACGCGACGAATTGAGAACCTCCTCCTTTTTTGAAGTCGGTTAAAAAAAACATACATAGGTACAACCGAATTGAGAACGTCCTTCTTTTTTTGAAGTTGGTTAAAAAATACATTGGTGCACGGCCGGCCAGGATTCAAACCCACTTTCGGGGAGTTTAGTTTTACTTAATTGTGCCTTCTCCATTCTTCCGTCATACAACCAGTAAAATTGATATTATGCGACACCTATTCATGATGGTAAATTCAAAACTTTTATAAAGCATAAATTGTGCGGTAAGGCATACTATGATACCTCTTCGTACCTTAATGATAAGAATCCATGGATTTGACTTTAATTGCTCCATTTCAAATAATACCTTCAAATATTTGTAATATTGACCTTTGGGAGCGTGATCACATAAAAAAAACCCCATGAGTTTCTTGTGCCTTTCTTCTCATTGGTGGGCGCGTTCCGAAGGCACACATCCTAACTTAGTTCTTTAAGACGATTTCAAGTGATCATTGTATTTTTAAACATAAGTATCGAAAGAAATAAAGAAATTTGACTTTGACTTTGACTTTGAATCCCAGACACTCGCACTTAGCATGCTTTTTTGGGGTTCCGTACCCAAAGGGTAAAAACGGCACCCTATTACAAAGACTCCACTGTCTGTCTGTCACCAGGCTGTATCTCATGAACCGTGATAGCTAGAGAGTTGGAATTTTCAAAGATTATGTATTTATGTTGCCGCAATAATAACAAATATTAAAAACAGAAAAAATATAGGTACCTACCTATTTAAGTGGGGATCCCATACAACATGGTTTTTCGTGCACTAGACCAAATCGCACTTGGCCGGTTCTTTTTTTTTTTTTTAATTTCAGTTTCACTGCGCCGACCCCAAATAAATTGGGATAAGGGCAGGAAGATGATGATTTTTTCAGTTAACATAGATAACCTCAAAATTTTCGAAAAATAAATCGAATTTACGTCTAAAACAACCCCCTATCGTAATAGAAAGCCTTCGTTCAAAAACATTATATTATTTGCGTTCGTTAACTTTTCTTTACAAGTTACTAAAGTGTTGTGTTGGATGATTAAAATCCCGTTTTTAATTAATTCGAAACCGTGTTCCCCAAAAAGTTAGTAAACTAGGAAGCGAGTGAAAAACATCGTCGAATTTAACTCCGTACCTAGTCGATGTCACAGTGAAATTCAGTGGGGAAACGCAGAAAATGGTTCGTAGATTTTATGGAACAAAGTTTTTCCAACCTTTTGTCGGGTTCTCGGACCTAGCTGAGAAAAAATGCATTACGAAAACTTGAAACGAAAAACCGTAAGAGAAAGAGAGAATGAAGAAGACCGAAAACTAATCTCATACATTATATGAAAAATAAAAGAATGTAATGAAATAAAAAAAATAAAAAGGGATTTTGTTGGTTTTGTTTTCTTTGATCGCTCAGCAACAGTGTGCAAAAATATAATTTAAATTCATAATTTCGAGTTGAATAGCCTTGTTTTATAGGTTATTGCTGGCAAAGTATTTAAAAATTAAGGGCTCTGAAAACTTAAAGATTGAAATCCTTGATTGACTCTACCCGATCCCATCTCTACCCGATTGTAAAATACCTAACAAAAACTCCTAACTCAACCCGATAAAAAACTACAGTCAAAATCAAAAACATTTAAACGATATTATAGGGTCGTAGCACACAATATAATATCAACTCGGAAAAGAATCGTCACCGTATCGCCTGTACACAGCAAGACGAACAAAAGATGACACAATGACAAGTGACATTAATGACAGCATTAGTTATGCATAATATTAATAATAAGGTTAGCCTTTTTATGTAGAAAGGTACTTTTAACTGTCATTGTATTTTTTATTATTTCGTATCCGTTTGTTTTTTGTAAAAAAAAAAAAATGTATCTAATTAAGGATATATGGGCAAATTAACCTGTAATAAATAATTATTCATTCATTCATTCAATAAAACAATAAAATTAATAAATAATTTTGTAATTATTATTATTTTTAGTTTTTTATTTTGTGTAATTTGATTTATAACAATATGTGTGGCTTGGAGAACAAATAAATTTCTTATAAAATAATATATATTCAGTTTCCACACCGTCATAAACTGTGGTACGTATACAACTGAAAAACTGAAGTTGTTTTAAACAAGTGAAAACCATTCTGAATTCATGCATGACCATAGAAAATTAAATTGGTTTGTGTGAATGACTTTATTTACAGTTAATTACGATTTTCGATCCCTGAATATGAAATACCTAAGTGAAATGTATTTATGTAGACTTTTTACTTTTATACATTTTGACACCGAGACTATGATACCAAATGACATTTTGACTTCGGACCTTTTATAACCCGGTCCCAAATATCTATAAACTTAGGTTTTATCTACTGTTCTAAGTCTTAATGACCTTTGTTTTAAACAAAAATACATAATCTGTGAAAATTTCAACTCTCTAGCTACAATGGCTCATGAGATACAGCCTGGTGATAGACAGACGGACAGCGAAGTCTTAGTAATAGGGTAGGTTTTTACCCTTTGGGTACGGAACCCTAAAATCAACTAATTTTCGAATTTACATTTTATTATTAAGGCTGCTTAAGCTGCCAAACGCAACGCACCAGAAATACCCGTCGCTTACAACTAGTATTGTTGATTGTAACAAATGTGTTTTGTTTTTCTTAAAAGTGGTGAGATAGAATTGTAGGTGAAATTTTTACCGATATTTTGGGGTAATTTTGAGGCAAAAATTCTTTGTCGTTTCAAAGCTAGACTAGTTTTAATTCTTAATTTTAGAATAACTTCAAAACTATAGGAAATGTTTGGCTCAAAATCACACCAAAATGTCGGTAAAAATCTCACCTACAATTCCATCTCAGCACTTTTGAGAAAAACAAAACACATTCGTAACAATCAACAATTTTCACCAACGAAGGCGACCGGTGCCAATAGTAACTATTTAGTGGCCCTCAAACGTTTCCTAATATAGTTACCAATAACTCTGTATGTCAATGCATCTGTGATTATTTTTTTGGACAAATAAATGACATTATAATAAAAAAAAATTAGTGCTCAACGCCATCTAGCCTCAAACTAATCAATTAGGCTTGTACTATGGCCAGACCAGGAACACTTACACCGAATCTTTATACATAAATATTTATGATATTTATTCGAGGCAGATACTGCATCCTTTTCCATCAGAGGTCGTCGAAAAGGTCGCTTTGTTCAACGTCACTATCTGACGTCTGAGTCTGACGTCAGTACGCTATTTTCCAAACAACGTATAGCATACAATCTATCGTAACTTTCAAACCAAGCTGTAATATAAACTAAACTCTGCTCAACTTTAGTTAGCAAACTTACAACAAACTTAGACTTAAATTAGCTTATAATTTACGTTTACCCCGCATGTTAACAAAGAACTGAAAGAAATACCTATGGGTATGGCTATAGCAAAGATGCATCGCGCATCGCACACCGCACATCTATTTATCCCTAAGTAAAACAAATGTATGGAAAGAGAGACGCACGCACACATCGAAAGATAGCACAAAGTCATCGAAGTGCTCTGGCTCGTGATTGGTTAAATCTAAGTCACCACGCCCAGTCTCACAAGCGCGGTACTGCTTTGTATCCACTTTTTAAAACTAAAAAACATATGTAAAGTCATAAAAACATATTGTTGGCCAAAAATCACAGTGATTTGTCTGGGGTGCTGATTTATGTGTGTGGGTTCGTTGATTGCACTCATACATTTAGCCAAAGTAGTAGGTTAAGTAGTACTTAACAAAAATATGTACCATTAAGCGAAAACTGTCGATTTATTTCATAGTAATTTACCCACAAAGTATTTGTTACTATAAAAGGTGAGGGTTCTCAATTCGTCGCGTATTTTTTAATAATAATCAGATCGTGTTACTAACCATTGATCAGTGGAGTAAATAACAAACGCCAACCCTTACAAGTGCAAAAGTCGAATTGTATAAATCTAAATCTTTCTATTCATTTATAATAAGTATAAGTGAGTATAAGTGTGAGCGAGAGTTCAAGGTTCTAAATTTGTGCGATGTCGATATGCGATGCATCTCCGTCATAGCCGTACCCTAAGTTAACAATAGACCATGTTGGATAACCTCGTAGGAAACTTTGTGAATCTTTGTTAGAAGATTAAAACTAAATTTACAATGGAGAAGGGTAAGGGGAGGAAGAGGAGGGTAGTTTGATGCGAACCATGTTTGTTACGAACAAACCATACTTGTACGAAGTTTTCAATTAAGTTTTACATTAAAGTCTTTCAGGCTTTTAAAAATATGAAAGTTAGATACTTAATAATAGGGCTAGCACATATTGTGTGCTCTATTATAATATGTTACATAAAGGTGTATATGAAATGTCTAATAACAGGTTAAAAAAATAGTTAAGCAGAAATTGTGCGGTAAGGCGTACTATGATACTTCTTCGTACCTTAATGATAAGACCCCATGGATGCGACTTTAATTGCTTCATCACTATCACTACATAGTCTATACTAATATTCCATCCATCCTAAGGTTGCCTGGAAGAGACCGCTTTCAGCGGTAAGGCCGCCTATTGTGCCACTGTTTTTTTTTAAATTTAAACGAATAATAATTGTGTTGTCATTTTCTGTAACTTGTGTGTGCAATAAAGCGTTCTATCTATCTATCTATCTAATATTATAAAGCTGAAGAGTTTGTTTGTTTGTTTGAACGCGCTAATCTCAGGAACTGCTTGTTCGAATTGAAAAATTATTTTTGTGTTGGATAGTCCATTTATCGAGGAAGGTTATAGGCTACTTTTTATCCCGATATTCCCACGGGATCGGGAGTTACGCGGGTGAAACCGCGGAGCGCAGCTAGTATAAAATAAAATCACTTTTCGCCGTCCTGTCCCTATTTCCCTATGTATGCTTAGATCTTTAAAACTACGCAACGGATTTTGATGCAGTTTTTTTTAAATAGATAGAGTGATTAAAGAGAAAGGTTTTTAGATATAATACATGCATAAAACAGCCGTGTGAAGCCGGGGCGGGTCGCTAGTTTCAAATAATACCTTCAAATATTTGTAATATAATTTGACCTTAGTGAGTATGATCACAAAATAAACCCCATCCCCCTTATTCCAAAACGAGGTTTAAGGATAGTGTTTAGATTATAGTTCAAGAGTAAATCTGTGTCTAAATGTAAGGTTTAATAAAATTAATAATAAATAAATATTGCAGGACATTTCACACATCGCCATCTAGCCCCAAGCTAAGTAACTAGACTTGTGTTATGGGTGCTAGACAACGGATATACTACATAAATACTTTTCTTTTGTAAATATATACTTATAATACATAGAAACAACCAGACCACAGACAAATATCTAAGCATAAATACTTGTCTGAGGCGGGAATCGAACCCGCAACCCTGCGTTTGGCAGTCCGGCATGGTGACCATTGTGCCAACTGGGTCGTAGGTTTAAATCCACATCTCAGACTATCCTTAAACCTCGTTTTGGAATAAGGGGGCATGAGTTTCTTGTGCCTCTTCCTATTGGTCTTGTTCCGAAGGCACACATCCTAACTTAGTATTTAAGACGTTTCAATGTGATTTCGTGCAAATTGTGTGATTCTGAATAAGTAAAGAATTTAGAATTTTGATAGTTTTTAGTACCTAAGTATTTAAAAAGTCGCATATCCTAATTCCCTTAGGTCATAAATCCTAAAAGATTATCTATTTGTTTGTTTGTTCCCTCTTCACCGTCAAACGATTAGACCAATTTGGGTAAATATCGGCACAATGATACTTTAGGGGATGGAGAAGGATATAGAATACTTTGGTCCTTAAATTCCCGCAGGATCGGGACTTACGCGAGTGTCCACCAATGAGAAGAAGACACAAGTAACTCATGGAGTTTTTTGCATGTTCACAAAGATCAAGATTACAAATATTTGAAGGTATTATTTGAAATGGAACAATTTAAGTCACATCCATGGGGTCTTATCATTAAGGTACGAAGAAGTACCTTAATGAGGCTAACTGCACAATTTTTCTTTAAAAATGTGACATGTCATAACATAGTTAGGTAACATATTATAATAGAGCACACAATATTTAAGTCACATCCATGGGGTCTTATCATTAAGGTACGAAGAAGTACCATAATGAGGCTTACTGCACAATTTTTGCTTTAAAAATGTGACATGTCATATACATAGTTAGGTAACATATTATAATAGAGCACACAATATGTGCTAGCCCTATTATTAAGTATCTAACTTTCATATTTTTAAAAGCCTGAAAGACTTCAATGTAAAACTTAATTGACAACTTCGTACAATAAACCTCATACAGTTATTTATTTTCCCGAATATGCGTACAGCACTACATAGTATAAAACAAAGGCGCTTTTTCTGTCCCTATTTCCCTTTGTATGCTTAGATCTTTAAAACTACGCAACGTATTTTGATGCGGTTTTTTTAAATAAATAGAGTGATTCAAGGGGAACGTTAATATGTATAATACATGCATAATATATCCGTGCGAAGCCGTAACGGGTCGCTAGTAAATTAATAAAATAAAAAAATGTCTCTCAAAAATAGTTGTTTACGTCATTCGCTCATCTTTAAAGGGTCATAAAGGGTAAAAAAAATGTAATTGCTTAGGTAAGTAGTCTAAGTAGATACTACTCTAGATATATTCAACGCAATAAAATATTCTTCGAAAATATTCTACGTGCTCTTAAATTTAACAATAAAACGTATTGAATAGTTTCTATACCTAACAGAATTACTCAGAAATGATGTTCTAATAAGTCGATATTGTATGCTGTTCGGAGAATCTTTAATAACTACGGTGTTGACAATACAAACGATGTACCACGATGTAATCTCGTAGTTCATGTATACATAATAATTATATACGATATGCCTAATTATGTATCTACATACCTAATTAGTATCTTGACTGATTTTCACTAAGTATTTCAAGAGTCGAAAATGTTTAGAAACCCTTTACAATTAGGTATAATTTTTTCGAAAACATCATATTTATTGGAAAAAAAAAAAAAAAAAATTCTTCATTAATTTAAATTCTCCTCCGAAAACAGTCTGCCACCATAACATTCTTTTTTCAACGTCGGATATTAGGCTTTTAGAGAATAAGTCCATTTAAGAATGAGTAAGTAGAATATGTTTAGCGAATTTCGACTAAGTGGTATCAGTCATATGAACAATTAAGTGAAAAAACAAACAAACAATAAAAAAAATCCTATATAATATTAGTATAGATTAAGTGATGACGTCACAGAGTCACGGCATAATCAACAGATAAAAAATAATCGTTTGCAGCATTCCAACAATGCAAAAATCATATTGTTTTAATTATTGTTAACCTATAATTAACTACCATTTGGAACATATTATTTCATATTTTATTGACTGGAAACTACCGAATTTTAAACTCTTAATCATAAACAGTACCTACTTAAGTGGCTCTTGGATAACTGAACGCACTGCAAATGCCCTATGATTGGTCAATTTTGTGCTGCTCTCTTCACTCTAGTCTAGCGAATGAGCATCTTATTTGCGGCTCTATGCGTTTGCGCACACTATGCAATATAATAGGGTTGATTGTGAATACGGGTGTTAGATTCGTAACTCGGTTTTTTGTGTACTTTGGCATTTCAATTTTGTCCTCTCTACGACTACGATCCAAAATAATTGTATCAGTTGAAACTTCCAAATTGTACCGCTAGATGGCGCTCTACATTCGACGTAAAATCCTGAATCGCGCTATCGTTGTCGCGCAACGAAGCATGGGGTCTCTGACAATTTCAATAAGCGGTTAACTCTGGTTTCCCTTCAAAACGCATAAATCTTTCGCCTTTTACTAAAGATTTTCGTGGAGGGGGACACTCAAATGAGTCTATAGACATTTTTGGAGCCTTGCTTACTGAGCAAGGTTATAAATAAATCAATAAAAAAAGTCACTTGAAACTCATACCTAAACAGATTTTTTTTTTTGAAGCATGATATTTCTTTTGTAAAGGTGTTTTAAAGAGAAAATATTCGTCAACAGCTCTGAAACTACAAGTGCTACGGGTCTGAAACTACGTATGAGTTTTCCTTCTAGGACGTAGGCTAGCACTTTTTTACATTTTTGAAAATTCGGCCTTTAGATTGGTAAAAAAGGTTGTTAATGTTTGTAGGTTGTAGTAACTTTTAGTATTCTGTGTTTGTAGGAAATCATTATCACTTTTAAAGAGACACTAACGTGAGCAAAACCTCGAGACGCAGCTAGTTATTATTATAACTGACATGTTTTTTAATTAAATCTTTTATATCTGCATATTTTGACTGGCTTGACATTGGTGTTTTTTTATTAATTTTGACATTTTGTTTTACAAATTTGTATTAATTATCACTATTATTATATTGTTGTGTCATAAATAAATATAATTAAATCTACATCTACACTAAATGAAGAGAAAATATTTTTTTGTATTTTTGTTTGTTTTTATGTTTGTACCGAATTGGGTTCAATATTATTGGACCGATTTTGATGAAACTTGGTATTAGGGTATATTGATTTAATAGGAATGACAATGTCTACTTTTTTATAATTAATTAATTTCATTTTATACACATGGGTACATAATATAAAGATATTATAAAATAAAAGTTGGTACTGCCATGGTTCACTTTATAGGCATATGAAATATACCAAAAATATAGAATTTTATTCAAATGTCAATAATTAATTGGAATATAAATTGTAGGTCAGTCAAATCAAAATAAAATAAATATCAATCCATAACAAAAATATACTTAAGTAAAATAAAAAATGTCAAAAAATTTAATACTAATTATTTAACTTATCGTTTCAAAGACCCGCACTCCTTCGAGTTACCATTAAAGAACCTGCATGACGGCTCGTGTTAGGATATATGCCTTGAAGTATCATTTTCATTCCGATATTCCCATGGGATCGGGAGTTACTCGGGTAGAACCGCGGAGCGCTGCTAGTTTAAATATTTTTGAAGTGAAAACTTCTTTAGCGGCGTTGAGCACTTTTTCTGTAATGGGTATAAAATCTTAAACTCGCGTCAGGACACGTGACCTGATCGAAAAAGCGTAAGACGGATGGAGAGTAGACAGCTATCCTCTCTCTACAGCGCGGCGAAAATGTATGCCTGGGCCTACTGTTTTTACGGACGACTATTGACGGACGACAAATGTCGGACGACAATTTGTCGGACGACTATTGACGGACGACAAATGTCGGACGACTATTGACGGACGACAAATGTCGGACGACTATTTGTCGGACGACTATTGACGGACGACAAATGTCGGACGACAATTTGTTGGACGACAAATGTCGGACGACTATTTGTTGGACGACAAATGTCGGACGACTATTTGTTGGACGACAAATGTCGGACGACTATTTGTCGTCCGACTATTTTTTTTTTTCATCTAAAACTCTTTTTGCGTATGTTCTCGCGACATATGAGATTTTACACAGATATACAGTTTTTTAGTTTTGAAAGCTGTAATAAATGGTAAGTAACAGTCTCAAGTATTATAATAAATAAGGTTTTGGAACTGTATGAATTATTCCTTTAACTACCCCTCGCTTATATTATCTACTTAAAGGGTGACAGCTTTACGGGTTAAGGAATTGGCTTGTTGCAAGTTTTCGAGTAAGTAGATTGTCAAAGTTGCAAATGTTTTATACCTCTTACAAACTATCGAATCGTCTACTTATTATTGACGACCCCGTTGGCATAATAGTCCCCATGCCGGACTGCCAAACACAGGGTTGCGGGTTCGATTCCCGCTTCAGACAATTATTGTTGCTTAAATATTTGTCTGTGGTCTGGTTGTTTCTATGTATTATAAGTAGGTATGTATATATTTACAAAAGTAAAGTATATCAGTTGTCTAGCACCCATAACACAAGTAACCAGTACTTAGCTTGGGGCTAGATGGCGATGTGTGGAATGTCCTGCAATTTTTATTTATTGATCGTAGCTTGATTTATACTTACTTTGGTACCATTTCAATTTTTTCTGCTACGATCATGTGTTGTCGCTCTATTATCTACGACTACGATTAAAATAATATTATCAGTTGAAACTTCTAAATTGTACCGCTAGATGACGCTCTCCATTGGACGTGAAAATCCTGAATCGCGCTATTGTTGTCGCGCGACGAAGCATGGGGTCTCTGACAATTTCAATAAGCGGTTAACTCTGGTTTCCCTTCAAAACGTATAAATCTTTCGCCTTTTACTAAAGATTTCCGTGGAGGGGGACACTCAAATGAGTCTATAGATATTTTTGGAGCCTTGCTTACTGAGCAAGGTTAAAAATAATTAAAAAAAACCATTTCAAGCCACATTAGAAACACAAAAAAAACAATATTTTTAAAGCAAGAAATAATTATCTGCCTATAAACGCTGGAGAATAATTTCTTGGTATTAGTTAAAACTCTTAAAGTAAAGAGCAATATTAGGTATTGAAGTTTAACAAAAATTAATAAATAAGCGGGTACTTGCAAACTTAATCAAAAACTAAATATTTTGTTCAAATAGGGAAAACTACTTAAAAATAGGTTATTAGATATTTTGCTTTATTTTCAATCTGAAAAATCATTAATTTGTTTATTTCCTTACTAGCGACCCGCTCCGGCTTCGCACGGCTATATTATGCATATATTATACATATAAACCTTCCTCTTGAATCACTCTATATATTAAAAAAAACGCATCAAAATCCGTTGCGTAGTTTTAAAGATTTAAGCATACAAAGGGATATAGGGACAGAGAAAGCGACTTTGTTTTATACTATGTAGTGATAGTGAAGTGATAGTGATTATTTTGTCAATAAAAAGCAAAGATTTTTTTGTTTGTAACGAATAATCTCCGAAACAACTGAACCGATTTTGATGAAACTTGGTATGTATGAATCAATGTATCCTACATTGATTCATTTGGAATAAAATAAACAATTTATCCTGATATTCCCACAATTTATCCTGATATCAATGTATCCTACATTGATTCATTTATCAATCAATGTATCCTACATTGATTAATTTGGAATAAAATAAACAATTTATCCTGATATTCCCACAATTTATCCTGATATCAATGTATCCTACATTGATTCATTTATCAATCAATGTATCCTACATTGATTCATTTATCAATCAATGTATCCTACATTGATTCATTTGGAATAAAATAAACAATTTATCCTGATATTCCCACAATTTATCCTGATATCAATGTATCCTACATTGATTCATTTATCAATCAATGTATCCTACATTGATTCATTTGGAATAAAATAAACAATTTATCCTGATATTCCCACGGGATCGGTAGTAATGCGGGTGAAAACGCGGAGTACTGCTAGTTTATTATAAAAAAACCGGTTAAGTGCGAGTCGGACTCGCGCACTAAGGGTTCCGTATTATTATCATCACATAAAAGTCACGTCTGGATAGGAGTCATAAAAAAATAGAATGGCGCTAGTGGTAAAAATACATGAATGAAGGGTAAATGGCAGTTTACGGTTTATGACGTATTAAAAAGTATTTTTCTATTTTTGTATGAAAATCTTAATGCGGTTCACAGAATACATCAACTTACCAAGTTTCAACAGTATAGTTCTTATAGTTTTGGAATAAAGTGGCTGTGACATACGGCAGACAGACAGACATGACGAATCTATAAGGGTTCTGTTTTTTGCCATTTGGCTACGGAACCCTAAAAACTAGCGTAGTTGTAATGGAAGTTATCAATGACCTATCCTGACAGATCCATGTCTTCGACAGCCATCGGCCCTGCGTTGTTCACTGTCGGATATTTAATCGTACACCCTTCCCCTCGCAACCCCTCTAACCTGTCACACCCCAGGCTACCTTTTGTGGTACAAAAGCTTCGAAGCATAAAGACAATTGCCTTCACCAATGTAGGTAGGTACCTAAGGGTGGATTACCAGGGACGCATGTCTTTTTTACCCGAACAGTTTGAGTAACGACGCTTTTTTTCTTTGTTGTGCCTTTTGTTTCGCCGCCATTTTTATTTATGCTGAGCAATTTATTTCGGCAAAGAGGATTCGTATGAAAAATATACATATATAGAAACGAGCATGATCGGGCGTTTGTTTTTGGATTGTTATGTATGGAAATTTTATTTCTTTTATTTTTTTTAACTTTTTGATTCTCCTTGCGACCATGACTATTGTAACATAGTTGAAACATCGATGTAAAATAAATAAATAAAAATACGCGATTAAGTCCCGGAAAAATAATTACTATTTTAACTAACTAGTTATGAATAAATTTATTAATTTCAATATTATAATTATTTAAACAAAGCCTCGTGGTGTTACAATAACTAATGCCCATTACTGAACAAACACTAGTAGAGGGTTAAAGGTTTAACACTAGGTACTTACGATCCTTAAAAAAATATGAATATTCATTACTAGTAAATTATCCTTTTTCATTATTCGGTTCAAAAGTCTTTCTTGTTAGTATTTTTTTTAAATCATTGCGTGAAAAATTGTTGTTAGTATGCCTTTTGTTTGTAGGCGAGTTCTTTTCTTTCCGTTTTCGTATAAATTGTAGACGAAAATTTCTTGTAGTTTCTAAGCTTGTACAAATTTAAGTCGAAAGAACTAAAGGGTGGAATTAAGCACATTTCAGATCAATCTGCCATGGCGGTTAATTTGGATTACAAAAGACCCAAACAGAGCAAGATAAATAAAACCGTTTAAAAATGACTGCATGGGGTGTTTTGACTTAACCTTGGTTCCCACCACCACCACTATTTATTTTTTACAGTACGATGTTTTTGGTACTTATTGTAATCTTAGTGCATCAATATATATTTTTTTATTGAAACTTCTATGTATGGTTAGTAATAATCATAATGTTTTATAACCTTGCTCAGCAAGCAAGGCTCCAAAAATATCTATAGACTCATTTGAGTGTCCCCCTCCACGGAAATCTTTAGTAAAAGGCGAAAGATTTATACGTTTTGAAGGGAAACCAGAGTTAACCGCTTATTGAAATTGTCAGAGACCCCATGCTTCGGTGCGCGACAACGATAGCGCGATTCAGGATTTTACGTCGAATGAAGAGCGCCATCTAGCGGCACAATTTGGAAGTTTCAACTGATAAAATTACTTTGGATCGTAGAATAGATACATAATCGTAGAAGACAAAACTGAAATACTACCAAATAAACTTTTTACTGATAAAAAGTAAATCGAGCTACGAATCCACGAGACGGTAGAATTCAGTAGTTCGGTACCAGTGGTAAATAAAATATGAAATTTAATAATGTTGGATTTAGTCTAGCTTATAGGATAGCTAATAAGTAAATAAAACATTTTTAAATTAATGCCCAAGGCAAGCTTTAAGACCACAAACATGATTATCCAATTAAGTGTCAAACTGATTAAATAATTATATCAAAGCTTGTGATTATTGAAATATAATTTGATTTAAGAGGAAAGGGTACCGGGGACTTTCTCCATACAAACTAACGTAGTCGAATGTTTTCTCCCTGGATAATGACACTAGAGCAAATATTTTTGGTGCATAAAACTTATAACTGCCATGACCATGCCTTTTTATTAATTTATTAATTTTTTAAATTTTAATTTCTATAATGATTAGAACCAAAACATAGGGGCATAGTCATGTCAGTTATAGGTTTTATGCCACAAAAATATTTGTGCTAGTGTCATTATCCAGGGAGGAAACAGTCGACTACGTTTGTATGGAGAGCGCGCAGGTACCCTTTCACAGTAATATTTCCCGTTAAATGCATTTAGCCAAAATGTAGTTATCTTACGCAAGCCGCCCTAAACGAATAAAGCAATTTTGACTTTGACTTTGCCTCTATTTGCATTTTATATTGAAAGTTGAAACAAAAGCGCCACCTGACGCGCTGAGACTTATCTTCTAACAGCATTTTACATTGAGAATTCCCCTAGAGTCAGAAAAAACCAATCAATCATTTCTCTAAGCTTAGTGATAGCTAACAAGTAATCCGATACGACGGTAAGTGGATTCGTGAACAGTTTGTCATCACGCGACGCCTTATTAAAAGCTAAAAGCTTTCGTAAGCTTTTAAGTTTTCATTATTTTTTATTTGGATGTTTTTTTTTTATTAAAACAAAATACAAAAAATTAAATAATAAAGACGCCACATAAACTCATTAGAGTTTTACCGGACGTCAGTGCCATCGACTTTTCGCAAAAACCAGACACATAAATATAACAAACACAAATTAAAATTAAAAAAAAAAAAGAATACAAGAAAAATAATATAAATTTCATTAAATACCGACATTGTAACAAATAGATTGTACCTACTTATAATAAAAGATAAGATATAATATACATGGCAAGAAAAATAAAATTAAATAAACCATAAAAAAAAAACAAAAAAAAAACAAAGCTTTAATAATTAACTAATAGTTAAGTAAATGTAATCTGTTAGTTAGAATATTTTTGTAAATTAAGTAATAATAGTAGACTTTCATTATTATTATTTTACTAACTGAGCCCCGTGGTTTCACCCGCGTAAGTCCCGATCCTGTAGGAATATCGGGATAAAAAGTAGCCTATAAGGATAAAAGTAAAAAGTATGTGTTAATCCAGGTCTCCAGCTATTTACTTACAGAGTTTTACCGAAATCGGTTTAGTAGTTTTTGCGTGAAGGAGTAACAAATACACTCACAAACTTTCACATTTAAAATATTAGTAGGATAGGATTTTACTCCCTAGACAATTTTAATCTTCTTTTATTATTACTTACTATGTAAACCTGTACTTCTTGTCCATCCAAAGGTTGCCTGGAAGAGATCGCTTTGAGCGATAAGGCCGCCCTTTGTAACACTTAGACTTCAGCTTTTTAATTTTTTTTAAATTTTACTATTAATGTTATTTGAAATTGGTGTTTACAATAAAGAATTTATCTATCTATCTATCTATCAAACCTGTTTTGGATTATTCAAAACGCAGTCCCCCTTATTCCAAAATGAGATTTATGGATAGTCCGAGATGTGGAGTTAAACCTTAAATTTAGACACAGATTTACTCGTGGACTATAGTCTAAACGCTATCCCTATATAATCTATAGGGATAGTGTTTAGACTATAGTTCCCTAAATAATCTATGGGGATAGTGTTTAGATTATATAGTTCACCAGTAAATCTGTGTCTAAATCTAAGGTTTAAATCCAAATCTCGGACTATCCTTAAACCTCGTTTTGGAATAAGGGGTAGTAAATGGCGTTATACCCAGATCAAACGAGAGTAGAGCCAATTGTGACTAAGTATTTTAGGTCAAAAGCTAGGTAAACCTAGTGAGAGATTTAGCTTGATTTTAATTCATTTAAAACTAGCGCCTCGCGATTTCACTCGCATAGTCCCGATCCCGCGGGAATTTCGGGATCAAAAGTATCCTTTGTCCTTCTCCATCCTCTAAACTACCACTTTTGCCGATTTTCATCCAAATTGGTTAAATTTTTTGACCGTGAAGGGAAACAAACAAACAGATATACAAACAAACAAAATGTCAACATGCAATATCTACTTACCAACCCCCGTCGTTCCCTAAGAACCTTCTGAGGCATTAAAGGAAAAATATAAAAAGAAATAGGTAAGTAAGAATAAAAAAACTCAATTTTCCAAATTGCTTCTTAGACAAGTAAATGGTATTGTAATCTCCTAAAACGTAAAACTTTGTAAGAGAAAATATTACATCACTTTTACAATCCTTTCAATTTTCAATCAAAACATCTGAAAATGTTATAACATCTTGAATCGAATGACAGACTATAAAATCCAGAACACATTTACACCATAACGTAACAAGGAATATACAGGAAAAGTATTTTTGTAGTGCACATTTTTTTTCTGCTGAATATATGTCGGCAGTGGAGTACATTTACGCAAAAAAATAAATTAAAAAAAAAACCAAAACTTAATGTGAAAAACTTCCTGCAATTTCTAAATTATTGGGTATCTCAGTATTGATACACACAGTGACACGTAGGTACCTACCTTCATTTAGAGCGCGCTATTAAACTCGCTGGCGCTAGTATTGTGTCCATGGACTTCGTCGTTTTGTTAGAAACACTTAACACTTAAACACTAAAATAGCTCTGAGAGTTTTTGAGTTAGCTCCAAAATAAAAAAAACAGTATTTTTTATTTTAATGTGCTTAAAACATATCGAAATTTGTGCACTACAAAAATACTTTTCCTGTATAATAACAAGGAATTATCTAAATATTTAAGTTACTTTTATTTACTTAAGCTCGTTCTGAAACGGGGTCCATAAAAATCACGAAATATCACAAGTGGGGAGGGGAGGTGTAATAATGTATCTCGTTTATTTATTTTTTCGGCAAACGCGCGATATTCAACCGAAAAGCGGCGTTACGTGTATTTATTTTTTCGTCAAACGATCTTTAATTTTGTAAAATTTTAGATGATTTATAAATATTTATAAAAAAGATGAAGATTATTTAAATAAATAAATAGATCTTTTATTTCACTCACAATTACATAAACCAGGTTACATGTAGGTAGGTAAAAATAAAGTTATAAGTTAAGTTGGTTATTTTTGCAATTGTGAGAAGCTGGTGTCTGATGTAGGTATAAAATCTGTATTAAGATCACCAGGTTCCCACCCCCGGAAAATGGCAAAACGTTTAACGCCTCATTTTTATCACTATCACTATCACTAGGTACATAGTATAAAACAAAGTCGCTTTATCTGTCCCTATATCCTTTTGTATGCTTAGATCTTTAAAACTAAGCAACGGATTTTGATGCGGTTTTTTTAAATAGAGTGATTCAAGAGGAAGGTTTATATGTATAATACATGCATAATATACCCGTGCAAAGCCGGAGCGGGTCGCTAGTATAAATATAAATATATGTAAGTATATAAAAATGAGATTTTGTAGATAAGTACTAAAAAATACACGTGATATAGGGTGGAAGATAGTCTTAAACCTCACCGTGTATCACCCAGGGGGAGGGGAGTAGTTAAAAAATGCAAAAAAAAAACCATCACGTGATTAATATACGGCCCCAAAGATGAAATATTTGCAAATAGCTTTTACCAATTAATTCGTTAAGGGTCCCATGTCACTGGGCTATGGAGCCAGGGACCTTTGGAAGGCCTGCGTGAAGCCGAAGCCAACACGTAGAGGCCCCTTACAATAACAAGTTTTATAGCATAAGAATGATATGAGCACCAAACCGGCGGTAATCCCTGTCTGCACTTTAAAATGCCACCAAGAACAACCTCCGGTTTTTACTAAATAATATAATTATTATTTTTTACTAAATAATAATATAGTTATAGGATTTTAAAGTACCATACTTAACTAAGTAAAGTAGTTTCACTAAAAAAGTCATTTTCAATCCTAAGAATAAAAGCCGAGCTTTGCACAGTTTCGGTGAGAGAATTTCTAATCTTTCCTAGGCTAATATTTTTAGTTCGTTACGTATCGGTGTGAGATGCGCCCGCGATGATCCCAAGAGGTTCTCGGTGTCAGTTTGAAATTGGATTCGACGCCTACGCCCATGCTTAGATCAATGAGTTATTGAGATGAGTAAGTACAGACAGACCTACATCTATTCCAACAATTACATACTCTTTATGGTTGCCTGGAAGAGATTTCCCTTAGGCGATAAGGCCGCCACTTAAAATGTTCCTATTAGGTACAAACTTTTTTAATAGCGTTTTAACCACAAAAACCTCTGAAAGTTGTCAAAGAAAAATCAAATTTCGTCTTAACAACAAAAGTGATTTGTTGGTTCATCTTTTATATTACACATATAGGAAGTTACCTAATTTATTTGTCCCCATCCGTTATTATATTAGGCCTATAGACAAAATAAAGTCATTTATATTCTAAATACTTGTAAAACTTCGAAATATTACGTATTCTTTATGAAGTTTGGATCTTTGAGATTAATAAACTCTTGTAATTATAAGTTGGTTGGCTCTGTTTAGAATCTCATTATGGTTTTATAAACCTCATCGATTTAGGTATTAACAAAGACGAAAGATACCGGAGATAGACTGTCAATCATGAACAAAATACGTCACACAAAAATACCTCTTACTTCTAGATAGCGTCATTTTACCGTGTTTTAAACTTTACGTTATTTCGAATGTACAATCCACGGTCAAAAGTCTCTGCCTACCATAACGTTTACAATACTGTGAAATACTATTTAAACATTATAACAACGTAACCTGTGGATCGAACCCACGTCGTCGGTTGGTGTAGCGGGTGGCGGCTTATACCTCTCGGCCAACTAAAGCCATAGTTAATATGTTGCAACATAATAATCACACTGAGTACTTTTAATTAAGTATTTAAGTTTGTGTGTAACGTCTATTAGAAGAAGGTCGTAACTCCTTGTTACGACCTTCTTTACCTTCTTCTTCTTCTCTACCTTCTTTACGACCTTCTTTCATTTACTTATGACCCATACTGTACCTATTTAAATATTTTTGACAATTAATAATGATTAAAAATAAAAAAATAAAATAAATAAAAAAATAAATATTTCAGGACATATTACACATCGCCATCCAGCCCCAAGCTAAGCAACTTAATGCTTGTGTTATGGGTGCCAGATAACGGATAAACTACTTATATACTTTTTTTTTTTTTTTTTTTTTTTTTTTTTTTTTTTTTTTTTTTTAAATATATACATATAGGAAACACCCAGAACCAGAAACAAGAATTTATGGTCAGCATAAATACTTGTTCCCGGCGGGAATCGAACCCGCAACCTTCTGCGTCGCAGTCGGGTGTTCGCCCGACGCGCCACAGAGGTCGTCAATGATTAGCCGTTAAAGGTAAAATTTTATTTTACTGAGAAAATGATAAGTAAAACAGTATTTTTAAGTTATTTTTCCATATCATAACGCCATGTGTTTGAATCTTTTTCAAAAGTTGTTGAAGGGAATTCTTTTTTATTTTTTAAGTTTATTTAACTCAGTTCACAGTTTACAATCATAAAATAGACACACATTATTAAATTATTACCAAGGTAAGCCTAAGAATTTTCTGTTATGGGAAATCTTTTGTTGATTTTATTAGATTTATATCTAGAAAGCGTTATTAAAATTGACGTACGCCATGTTGTGCGGACGGTGTCCGTCTATATTACTGTATCTTTTGTCTATGGTATCACTATCACTACATAGTATAAAACAAAGTCGCTTATTCTGTCCCTATTTCCCTTTGTATGCTTAAATCTTTAAAACTACGCAACGGATTTTGATGCGGTTTAATAGATAGAGTGATTCAAGAGGAAGGTTTATATGTATAATATATGCATAATATATAGCCGTGCGAAGCCGGAGCGGGTCGCTATTACTTATACAACACTTATACAAAGTACGCAGGGCCGGATTAACCATCTCGGGGCCCCTAGGCACAGCTCGTTTCGGGCCCCCCCTTTTTCATACCACAACAACGCAATTTGGAAATTTTTACTGTCTACATTACGAAATAGAATGAAGGTACTATCATCATTAATAACAGACTTCAGTTCAATTTTATAATTATTTTAATTCATTATATATAATTTGCTATTTTAATTAAAATATCTACCTATATCAACAATCTGCATTCAATAATTTATATTTTTTATAGAATTCATTATTCATTCAGACCTGCAATAATGGGGTCTCAATAATAGACCCTGATACAATTTTGCTCTGTCAATAATATCCACTCCACACAATCAAAAAAATCAGACATTCACCGTCACTCTTATAGTGTCAATAATGGGGGCTTTATTACCTTATAATGTGAAAAAAAGTTTCACTTTTAGCGTGGTTTCATAAAACCACACAATCCCCTTTTTTTTCATTTTTTAAACGGGAGTGCTGGGCCCCTGGTCATAGTGGGCCCCTAGGCACTGGCCTAAAGTGCCTTATGGATAATACGGCACTGAAAGTACGCCCACTGTTCCGAAAATAAGGTAATTTTACGTTGTCATTTCAATTACGTTCTGAACCTTTGAAAATGTGAAAATGAATGAAAATCTTAATCTTTAAGCAGCACAAATTCCAATACAATTCAAAGTTCAAAATCCAACACTCGACTGATTGGGAAAATCTCTAGGGATTTCGCAAATACAAACAAATCCGGGGATTTCAGATATATTGTCTTCGTTGAATATGTGACGGGTTTTAAGGTATTTTATTTTCTATTTTGCATCGTGTTATTTATGCTTTAAGTCGACACAATTCTGATGTAGCTAATCCAACTTTTTTATTT
The DNA here is from genome assembly GCA_907269075.1 of Idaea aversata. NCBI lineage: Eukaryota > Metazoa > Arthropoda > Insecta > Lepidoptera > Geometridae > Idaea > Idaea aversata. The sequence continues at coordinate 7,745,334 of OU026103.1, forward strand.
GTAAATTGATTTGTTTTGACATAGACGACCCAGTTGGCACAATGGTCACCATGCCGGACTGCCAAACACAGGGTTGCGGGTTCGATTCCCGCCTCAGGCAAGTATTTATGCTTAGATATTTGTCTGTGGTCTGGTTGTTTCTATGTATTTTAAGTATGTATTTACAAAAGAAAAGTATATAAGTATATCCGTTGTCTAGCACCCATAACACAAGTCTAGTAACTTATCTTGGGCTAGATGGTGATGTGTTAAATGTCCTGCAATATTTATTTATTTATATATAATATATATAATAAGGCCCATAGCAAAAAGTTAGAAAACAGACAGATAGACAGACAGACGGAAAAGAAAGTGATCTTATAAGGGTTCCTTTTTTTACCTATTGAGGTATGGAACGCTAAAAAGAAACAAAAATAAATATTTAAGATATAATCGGGGAACATACATAAAAAAACCCTACGAATTGAGAACCTCCTCCTTTTTTTAAGTCGGTTAAAAATAAATTCAATCAACATTCAAGACCAACCAAAATAATTATACTATTAAGGCTGCTTATGCTGCTAAACTCAACGCGCCAGAAATACCCGTCGCTTACAACTAATATTGTTGATTGTAACGAATGTGTTTTGTTTTTCTCAAAAGTGCTGAGATGGAATTGTAGGTGAAATTTTTACCGATATTTTGGGGTAATTTTGAGGCCAAAATTCTTTGTCATTTCAAAGCTAGACTAGTTTTAATTCTTAATTTTAGGATAGCTTCAAAACTATAAGAAATTTTTGGCTCGAAATTACACCAAAATGTCGGTAAAAATCTCACCTACAATTCCATCTCAGCACTTTTGAGAAAAATAAAACACATTCGTAACAATCAACAATTTTCACCAACGAAGGCGACCAGTGCCAGTAGTAACTATTTAGTAGGCTGTGTACCAAGGTCGTTGGCGTATAGACTCCCCTTAATACGAGTTACGTTACTACCCATATTTTTGCACTGCTAACCGTACTTTACATCTCGGACTATCCTTAAACCTCGTTTTGGAATAAAGGGGTAAGAGTTTATGGAGGCATGAGATCTAATTATTTTAAGCTATTGCATAGATTTTATCGCGGGCCTTGGGGGGCGAATCAAGAAATTCCGTAACGAAAAAAACCTAAGGTTTAAAGAATTTATTCTCAAAAAAAGACAAGTACATGTCACTTAATAGAGAATACATGTCGGACGACAAATGTCGGACGACTATTTTTTTTTTTATATATATTTTTTTATATATACATTTATATATATATCTATATATATATATATATATTTTTATAAGAACATTCACTAAGACAAGAAATTATTCTCGATATAGCAATAGCTTTACCGCGGCAGTCCTCGAGTGCCACACGTTTTTTTTAAATAATTTTTTGAGGCATGATATTATTATATAAAGTATGATAAACATTTGATCCAATTTGTAGGCATGAAATCAACCCATATTAGAATCCACGGCCTTTAACTTGAGTTCTTTGTTTTTAAATCCACTCTAAAAGCTTATTCTACACCATCGTCAAACTTTAATTAAAAAGTCGCACACGGCCAATAGTCCACTACACTATCTGTCAAAATCAAAGGCAAATGAAAATATCAATTTTGCACATCAATAAAGTTGTGGTCGAGGATTGCTCGAATTTTGGTATGAAATGGAAACATTATAAATCCTCCATTGTTGCCTTGTGAACACATGGTCCGACTGCTAAGTCCGACCGACCGGACGACATTGCCCTTTTTTTACTTTTGGTTTCGATTAATCGGACAAACAGTTTTCTATTTTTATATTAGTCTAGATTTACGTTCGATGTAGGGTGTGTTGGTACTCATTGAGCCAACGGTACTAAATGAATCAGTCTTCTAATTCAGCAACGCAAAGTTGCAGCGGTGTGCGACAGAGACAAAAAAGGTACGTCTTAGGTGACGCCCCCGCCCAGACTAGACACCGCCGAACTGTTGCCGAAGACGGATACAATGTCGAAATTTTTGTGTTTTTAATGCTAAAAAGTAAAAAAAAACCGACATGTTCTCTCTTTTCTCTGTCATTTACTGTTAAAAAATAACAAAAAATCTATTAAAATATGATTTATGAAGTCTCATGAAACGTTTTATTGCCATTTTAATAGATACATTATCATTAACGATACTTGTTTCAACAATTTTTTACATAACCTGAAAACTTATAGGGTAAGGGTGGTACAATTTGAACCATTGCGATGTGGTACTCAATGAACCGCGGTTCTAAGGAAACCACAGTTGGTTGTTTGTGATACTGAATGTTGCTGTTGATTAGAGGTTTTATTATAATGTTCCTAGGCTTTTGTTGATTAATATTTGTGTAAGAGATATTTGGTTGTCAACATTAGGTAAATTGGTTGCTTGTGATACTGAATGTTGCTGTTGATTAGAGATTTTATTATAATGTTCCTAGGCTTTTGTTGATTAATTTTTGTGTAAGAGATATTTGGTTGTCAACATTAGGTAAGTTGGTTGTTTGTGATACTGAATGTTGCTGTTGATTAGGGATTTTATTATAATGTTCCTTGGGTTTTGTTGATTAATATTCGTGTAGGTAAGTGGTATTTAGTTTCTGATGATTATTTTCACTAAAAAATGACTTGAGTACATTTTCATTCTTTTATTTATCTCCATTCTTTCATTCAATTATACTAATCAACTAAAAAAAGAACTATGATTCATTTAGTACCATACGGTTTAAACAGTAACATGCCTAGGTTCACATAGTACCCCGGGTGGTACACAATGAACCATTTCCCATTTTTTTTAAATGATGTATATCTTGAAAACTAATAAATTGACGTTAAATTCTTAAAAGCCAAATGATTTCTAGATATATTTCTTACAATCTTTATATAATAATATTAGGAAAAGTCTTGAAAAAAGTGAGTTACACCTTTTCAAACTTTGGGTGGTTCATTGATGCCCACCCTACCCTACTTATGATAATATGTTTTAGACATGGTCGAATTATGAAGCTATTTTTATTTGACCGTCAGCTGTTTCTTAAAGTTAGAGGTCACTGACTTTATTGGATCTAATAATATATTCATGTAAAATATCCTAATAATTATCAAAAGAAAGGTTAAATTTACAGAAGTTGTAGATAGACCTAATAGTGGCCATTATGAAGTTATTTTTACTTGAAATCAGCTGTTTCTTAAAGTTAACGGATCTTAGAGCAGCTGATTTTCCTGCAAAAATAACCTCATTTATAAAAAAAGGTGAATTTTCAAAAGTAATGAGTAAATTAAAAATATTCAACCAGATGTCTAAACGACGCTTTGTATTACAATACCCACGTAAAATTCACACTCAATATTTTTATAGTCAATCTATCAATCAATTTTTTTTGTAAATATGCATTCAAAAATATTTCAGTTAAAATATACCTTTCATCCAATGTTCACGCATCGACAGACAATTTATAATCTATTTTAAAAACTCGAAGCTGAAATGCTAAATTGATTTTACATATCAGATGTCAAAAGAGATTTCACATATCGATATTGAAATGAATGTGGTTCGATTTTAATATTCTACTTTACGTTTACAGACGAAAAAATTACATTTACCTGAAAATGTGGGTAGATTGTAATGAGTACATGTTACGAAGTACCTACTTACAAAAGAATTGATAGGTACAAGACAAGGTCAAGTCAAAATAGAAACTCTTTTTAACCGACTTCAAAAAAAGGAGGAGGTTCTCAATTCGGTTGTATGTATGTTTTTGACGTGACAACGTCTTATAAATTGGTTTGCCGGGTGACACTTCAAGAAACTGCGTTACGCTCCGCTGACGTTATGCGCTCACAATGAGAGCGAGTGAGAGGCACGCGGGCATGGTTAGCCCGCCTAAGAGCGAGAGAGACAGACATAAAAAGTGAAAGGCACGCGTCCCTTCCACTCGAGCACAGTTGTTGTCACGTAAAACTTTCGCCCGTATACCGACTTTACAGGCAACCAGTTTTTTTTTATGTATGTTCGCGCATATCTTCTTTGTTTATTTCATTTGGAATTTGATTGAGAACACATTTGAAACTATCTTAAAAACTAAGTTAGGATGTGTGCCTACGGAACGCGCCCACCAATGAGAAGATGGCACAAGAAACTCATGTGGTTTTTTTACATCGTTCGCCTTGCGTTTAAAGGGAACAGTTTTGATTAATACAATACAGTTTTAATTTTGGACTTACTACATTTCAAAAAAAATTGGAAGACTAATATCACTCAGTCTCAGTCTGCTGTGATCATGATTTTTGTAAAGTTGTCGAAACGTCAGGTTTAAAAAAAATGGTTGTCTGTGAAGTCCGTTTACGGACGATAATTTAACGTGATAACGTCATAAGAAACCGATTTAAAATTGATTTTTTTTCACACATCGGAAACGTGACAATGACGTCATTTTTTTTAATGCTTAGTGTTCCACCAAATTTTGAGACGTCATCACGTCAAAAAAAAACCAAAATCTACGTTATGCGAAGTTAAACCCGAATAGCCACACGAATGTAGGGGAGAAGTGCCATGAAAGGGACACGTATTCAAAGGGACAATTCAAATATCCGGTAAAATAAAAATAATTTCGAGTCAACACTATTTTTGACGTATGGCAGCCTTGATGCAAGTTCAATCGCGGCATACTTCATATTCCTGTCATTTCAAAAATGTGCGGAATCTTGCGAGTGTTATTATTGTGATTGATAAGTATTATTTTTCTAGTATTATTGTCAAACGTTTTATCAAGTGCTGTGAGTTATTTATTATATGTCAAAAACTGTTTATGATAGGTTAAGGATACACAGATATAAGAACATAAGGTAAGTGAACTTTAATTTAAAATTGTAGATTTTGTGGTTATATTTTCCATTTCTGAATGATATTTATGAAAGGGACACAACAAACAGTCATGAATGGGACGTCCCCTTCATAACTGTCCCTTCCACGACTACTATTTTTTACTAGGATTTATTAACATTATGACTTTTTTTTTATTAAAAATCCCACTTAAAAAAGAAAAAAACGTATCGATGCACACAAAATTGAAGAAACAGTGAATGAAGAAGAAGAAGAAGAAGAAGAAAAAAAAACAGGAGGGGATTTATGTGAAATTTATAATTTAATTTAATTTAAATTTTTAAAGGATTTTTAAAATTGTTGATTAGATTTTATAAATTATTATGCGTTTCATTTCTTGTTAATTTTAAGGTTGACTTTTGTAAGTGTCAAGAAAAGCAAAAACAAACATATAATAGTACATTGCGATACAAGTGTGGAAAGTTGATCATTCCATAGAGGCAGTTTATGACGCGCGAGCGGAACGCGAGCGTGGCAAAAGCCGAGATGGAATGATCAATTCACACGTGTATCGTACGACGTTTTTTATCACAGTTGCGAATAAAAAAAAGACTTGTTGAAATTTTAATAATAAAAAGTTTTTAAGAATTTTAGGTTATGTTTACTATTTTTTGTTAATTACACTCCCGAAAGGCTAGGCAAAAGACTTTTAACCTATACAGCGTCTGACATACAATATTTTTTTAGGGTTTTTTTTCATTTGTTTTTGCGTCAGCGGTTAAAAACAGAATATAATGGTAAGGAAAAAATATATTTATGTACCTAAAGAAAAAATAAAATAAAAACAAAACTCAATTTTTAATTATTTTCAAAGACGTCATCACGTAATAATTATTATCGTTCGTTAACAGACTTTAGAGACAACCTTTTGAAAAGAAGAAAAAAGGTACCAACAAAGAGTTTTAAGCCAGCAAGGCTTAAAAACTCTTTGGATGGTACCTTTTTCTATACATCAAAACAGTATAACCCAGATAAAGGAGATCATTCATGTTTCTAACAAAAAATACCCAAAAAAAAAAATGCCGTCCAGTAATAAAAATTGTTTCTATCTTGTAGAGAATAACATTTTAAACAATGTTTACTAAGGCAACAAAGAGCTAGGATCAAAAATCGTTGAGTTATTTTACATTGAAAACCCAAAAAATGCATTTTATAGAGATCCGTTTGACCACTTTTAAGATCCCACTAAAACTTCTGAAACGGTTATTGGATATACCTATTTATATAAATATAATAAAAACAGACAAAGCTAATCCATTTACTACTTATTTTTATATTTTTTCTGTAGTAATATCTTAAAAGTGGTCAAACGGATCTCTACAAAATGCATTTTTTTGGCTTTTCAATGTAAAATAACTCAACGATGGTTGATCGTAGCTCTTTGTTGCCTTAGTAAACATTGTTTAAAATGTTATTCTCTACAAGATATAAACATTTTTTTTTCTGGCCGGCACCTTAAGTTTTGGGTACGATTTGAACGATGTCCTTATGAATGTTTCATCTACCATATATCATTAGCAGTAAGATACGTATTTGACATATCGGGATGACGTATTATTTTAGCACTAGTTGGATTTTTTTTATCGCACGCGTGTATAATACGTTGCATTATGAGCCTAAAAGCGGTTTAATAAGATCCACTTTATGAACAACTGTGATAAAAAATGTATTATATTTTTTTAAGTTCATTATCTAACAAAAAAATTGTTCATAATAGAAAAATATCAAATTTAAAAGTGACGGGAATTAATAATTAATGCATTGCAATTGGTTCAGTAGTTTTGACGTGAACTAGTAACAAACATACTAAAAACACACACACACACTAACACGCAAACTTTCACATTAATAATATTAGTAGGTAGATAATTTCGGTTACTTTATAAATTTGATTTTAAACATGCCTTATGTTATTGTAAAACAACTTTATATTTTTAGAATATTATATATTTATATTATTTAATTTTATATATTTAGACCAAAGTATAGAGCGATTTCCTTGAAATTGTGCACTGTCACTTTCATAAATTACTGCGTCCCTTTCAATACAGGTAATTTATGAAAGGGACAAAATACACATTTTTTAAAGATGCAAAAATAAATAACTAAGAATTAATTAATGACAATTATTGAATTGTATTTCAATAGTTTAATAATTAACGCTTCCTATTCGACTCCAAATATTATCTCAATCACTTGCTAGAGCCTCAACATCGAAAATGTCCCTTTCATGCCACCTCTCCCCTATTTATTATACAATTGAATTTAAAACTCCTCCTTATTAAAAATCAATTATCGACCGATTTCAAGTCCTGCAGTCCACGTTGGACCTTAGTAATGACAGCATAACGAGGTCGAGGTTTTTAATATGTTCATTCAAACCACATTCAAACGTACCTTCACTCATTCATTCATACTTTCATTCATTCGAAGGGGAAAGTTCGTTAGAACCTGTTTTGAATTCTTTGAAATACGAAGTGTCATATTTGACGCTACTTCAGTTGTAGTTTACCATTGTTCAGTAGTATTTAGCTTCTTTCTGTTTGTTTTATGCATTTATTTTATATCGAAAAATCTGAACGTATCAGTGCAAGATGGCGATGCTTATCGCCTGGTAGGAGTCAAGCCTATGATCACCTAAAGCTTAAGGCTGCTTATGCTGCCAAACGCAACGCGCCAGAAATACGCGTCGCTCACAACTAATATTGTTGATTGTAACGAATGTGTTTTGTTTATCTCAAAAGTGCTGAGATAGAATTGTAGGTAAAAAAATTACCGATATTTTGGGGTAATTTTGAGGCGAAAATTCTTTGTCGTTTCAAAGCTAGACTAGTTTTAATTCTTAATTTAAGGATAGCTTCAAAACTATAGGAAATGTTTGGCTCAAAATCACACCTATATATCAGTAAAAATTTCACCTACAATTCCATCACAGCACTTTCGAGAAAAACCTAACACTTTCATAACAATCAACAATTTTCACCAACGAGGGCGACCGGTGCCAATAGTAACTATTTAGCAGGGTGTGTACCAAGGTCGTTGGCGTATGGACCCCCCTTAAGGTTAAAATTTAAACAAATCTGGACTTCTATTCCCCATAACTTATAGACGGCTAAACCGATGTTGATCAAACATAGCTAAGAAAACTCCCGACTAATTAACCTTTCAAACAAAAGAAACAAATTTAAAATCGGTACATCAGTTCAGAAACTACGATGTCTCAGACAGACACACACACATACACACAGGCACGTCAAACTTATAACACCCCGTCGTTTCTGCATCGGGAGTGAAAAACTAGTAATTTTTAAGTTTATTGCATTTAAATTTAATCTCTTTCGTTTAAAAAGCCGTTTTCACATTTATTACGGCTTTGTAGCTGACACAGTCTTATTGATTTTATTTAATACAGTCACATATCGAAAGTTTAGACTAATCCTTCATTTAGACGAAACTAAATTACATACAACCTGACCTTGAGGACGAAAACTTTGTTTAGACTACCCTCCTATTTAGACGAAGTTGAAGTTTAGACCACTTGCATTTATGACGACATCAGCTTTAGACCATCCGCTGCTTCGACGACAAACAAACAAACTCTCTCCATACAAACGTAGTCGACTGTTTTCTCCCGGGATAATGACACTAGAGCAAATATTTTTGGTGCACAAAACTTTTATCTGCCATGTCCATGCCCCTATTTTTATTTTTTTTATCCTAATTTCAATGAAAAATAGGGGCATAGTCATGGGAGTTATAGGTTATATGGCACATTTTTTTTTGTGCTAGTGTCATTATCCAGGGAGGAAACAGTCGACTACGTTTGTATAGAGAGGCCAGGTACCTTTTCCCCTTAAACTACCTGCGTTTGCGACGATTTAATATACTAACTCAATACAGTCAAGTAGTTAATACAGTTTTATTTAATACATAGTCAAGTAATTGGCAATGTTGTAAGAGATGCGACAACCGTAATACATAAGTACCTAAGCTACGTAACTTGTTATGTAATCTAATTACATGTTAGTAATATTAATCATAAGATCGTTTCTCTTAAATTTATGTTTGTTATTGAGAGAAGTAATCTAAGACTGTACCTATGTAATTTTTTATATATGTATGCTGTATGTACAGTATGCGTCATAACTCCACTATCAGTTTGCTACAATAATACTATAAACAAGTATCGGACTTACGACCTTCTTTTAATAGACGTTACACACAAACATAAATACTTAAATTAAAAGTTAAGTGTGATTATTATTTTCAATATGTTAGCTATGTCTTTAGTTGGCCGAGTGATATAAGCTGCTACACCAACCGACGTGGGTTCGATCCACAGGTTAAGTTGTTATAATGTTCAAATAGTGCTGCACAGGATTGTTAACGTTACGGTGGCGGAGACTTTTGACCGTTGATTGTACCTACTTAGTTTTTTTAAAATATAAGTATGTATGTACTTACTTAAACAGGTTAATTGGTAATCATATAATAAAGTAGTTGATTGCTACTTCAGTGCACCCTTTTATTCTACGACTGACTTAAGATCTCTCCATACAAACTATTACAAACGTAGTCGACTGTTTTCTCCCTGGATAATGAAACTAGAGCAAATATTTTTGGTGCATAAAATTTATAACTGCCATGACAATGCCCCTATTTTTTGTTTTTTTAATTTTGTCTATTATAATTATAGAAAATGAAAATAAAAAATAAAAATAGAGTCTTAGTCATGGCAGTTATAGGTTTTATGGCACAAAAATAATTGTGCTAGTGTCATTATCCAGGGAGGAAACAGTCGACTACGTTTGTATGGAGAGAGCGCAGGTACCCTTTCACCTTAAATACACAACTAATATTACGTTTCGTCCACATTTTAACTTGATCAGAATTAAAGTTAGTAAACTTAGCGCCAGTAAGTTACACCAGTTTCAGTGCCGGGGGCTAACTTAACTCGCCATGTTACTGGTTTTTATTTACTTAAACTAAACATAACATTTGAGTTTGAAAGTTTACAGTTTCCCAAAGGTTCTTATTTAAAGCTCCTGGTACAAAATGTATGTGGAGGAAATTGTTTTTTTTTTGTTAAAAAAGTTACGGTTACGACGAATTGATTGTGTTGTTGCCAGTTTTCAAATAAGTATTTTAATAGTTACAATTGTACATTGTACCAACTTCTTATCTACAGTCCTCTTATTTTCAAAAAGACGACGATTAATTATTGTTTTTATATTATACTAGCGACCCGCCCCTATAGTATAAAACAAAGTCGCTTTCTCTATCCCTATGTCCCCATGTCCCTATATCCCTATGTATGCTTAAATCTTTAAAACTACGCAACGGATTTTGATGCGGTTTTTTTTAATAGATAATACATGCATAATATAGCCGTGCGAAGCCGGGGCGCGTCGCTAGTACTTAAGATGCTGCGGTGCATTTTGAGACCTAGCCAATCGATAGAGGACATTATAACAAACAAATAATGCCTTCACACTAAACCGCTAAAGCATCTCAGAAACGGGATATTTAACCAAATGTGTTGCTGTTGTCCTATGATTTTCCATAAATGCGCTATGCCAAGCTCCCATACCCCTATTACCTCCGCCGAAGCGCTAGATATTCGATGACTCTACATTCCGCAGGTGAAAGCTTCTGATCCTTATAAAAACCATGTTCACTTCGTGACATAAGTTTCAAATATTTAAATAGAAAATAAAAAAAATACCCGCGACAATCGCCAATGAATCACAAATATTTTACAGGAAACCGTATCTAAATCGGTCCAGCCGTTTTGGAGATAAATGAGAATATTTGCACAAACAAACACTCTTTCACCGTATATGCATACACCGTCCTCCGTTCCGTCATTGGTCAGCAAACGCTAACACCTATGTGTTATTTTGATAGCTGAACATGATTTTAAATCCAATAATTATCTCCAACAATATTTACCCAGTTACATCACAAAAGCAAGCAAGATTAAATTAACACAACGTTTTGATACTCTTTGAGCTAAGTAAACTGATAACGGTGTACAGGTATTTACGTTTGATAACGGTGTCCTTAATCCAAATAATAAGGGTGAGGGACTAACTTTGACTAAAGAGGGACTAGAGGAGTGAGTGAGGGACTAACTTTGACTAAAGGGGAAAAGAGGGACTAAAGACAGATATATTAATTTGGCAACTAATTTGGCATAGGTAGAGATAGCTGATGATTATTATTATTATACGAAATTAATAATTTTGGATATTAAAAAAATCATAAATTGTTAGTAACAAAGCAACGCTTACAAATGTATGTTAGTAAAAACATTTTTTTTTTAATTTTGATGTAAAATGAAAAATGAAATAAACATTGGATGAAAATACTGTCCAAATAAAATTAAAATTAAACTGAGTATAAAAATTAATCAAATAGTTAATCAAAATTAAATAGAATTTTAAATTTAGTAATAATCAAAATAATAAAAAAAAGCTGTCAGTTGAAATGTAGTCCTCGGCGAGACCTATCACTTCCTTAAAGAACCGCCAGCCTAGGACTAATAGCTGTATAGGTATAGCTGTTTTAAGTTTGACAGCTGTCAGTTGAAATGAAGTCCTCAACGAGACCTATCACTTCCTTAAAGAGCCACCAGCCTATGACCAATAGTTGCAGAGATATAGCTGTTTTAAGTTTGACAGCTGTCAATAGTGTCGTTACGTTTTGGTCTTAATTTTTTCAGTCTAGTCTAGCCCTTTCGCAACGCGCGAGTAGGAACTATCGTTCCAAAACGTGTGGCACTCTGGGACTGCCGCCGTAAAGCTATTGCATCTTGCGAGCTTCGTACAGTCGTACCATATACATAAGCTACATGGTAGGCGGAGTGGGGGGTGTTATGTTTTATTTTCGTTACGGAATTTCTTGATTCGGTCGCCGCGCTCAAAGCCCGCGATAAAAGCTATGCAATAGCTTAATAAACACATTATCATCAGCCACACGACGTTCATCGTTATACCTTAGACATTCGGTAAGAAAGAATTTTAGAAAATTCAACTTCTACGCGGAAGAGATCGTGAGTAGAAGCTAATAACATAATGTAATATGTGCTTTTAATACAAATAGGTACAGGTTAGTTAGTCCAGGTATCCTAGGCTATTCACCTATAGTCAGTCTGCGTCGGTCGTCGCTCGGTCATGGTCGATATTTCCATATTGATTTCTTGATAAACTATTTTAATTGTACGTACTTATTCATTACTTTAATATCCCATCTACGAGTTATACCACGCATATCATTTATGATCGCGGGACGATTATATTATATTTGTTGGAAATACAAAAAAATCGGGCATGTGCGAGTCGGACTCTTGCACGAAGGGTTCCGTACCATTTTGTAAAGGGTCTATTTTTTGTTAAAACGGCAAAAGAGATACATAATCTGTAAAAATTTCAACTGTCTAGGGTTCATGAGATACAGCCTGGTGACAGAAAGACGAACAGACGGGGGCAGTTAAGTTTAATTAATAGGTTCCCATTTTTTCCCTTTGGGTACGGAACCCTAAAATTATTATTTGAGTTGCAACCGAACCCGAATTCCACACTACTTTTCCTGGCTGTATAAAAGTAAAACCTATCAGGCGATCAGAAACCAGTAGAAGGTAGAAAGAATTCATTTGTTTAGTTATTTTTTTCAATAAAATCAAGATAAATAGATAGATAACAAGGGGCACTAAAAGGAAGGCATTTTGAAAATCTTGGTCAAAGGTCCAAAAGTCCCTATTATTGGCCCTTTCTACCCGCAGGTTATTATCAGGTAACCTGATTATCCATACATATAAAATGCTCTGTCCTGACTGACCGACGGATCAACGCACAGCCTAAACCGCTGATCATAGAGACCTGAAACTTGGACGGTGTCTTCTTTGTATGACGTAGACATCCGATATGAAAGGGTTTTGCGAAATTCTACCCCTTAAGGGGTAAAAAGGGGGGGCAAAGTTAGTATGGACAACGTGATTCCTTGGTCGACGTCTGCGCGGACAAAGTCGCGGACAAAAGCTAATACCTTAGTAAAACTCAAGGTTTTAACACAGGTGCTAGTCTAACAACTACCTACTAACACCTACTCAAATCCGCGAATTCAAGTAACAATTGAATAAAACTAGGTCCTCGTGATTAATTCGCGGGTTGCAAGACAATGGTATTGCAAAAGTGATCGAGTGAGAGGTGAGGAAGTAAACAAGGTAAGCCGAGACAATTAAAGTGAGAGGCTAGAGGGCATATTGAGTTTACATGAAGACTTGCTTTTGCCAGCGACTTCGTCCGTGTAAAAGTCGAAAATGGACCAAAGAATCACGTTGTCCCCTACTTTGTACCCCTTTTTGACCCCGTTAGGGGATGAATTTTAATAAAATACGCAACAATAAACACGTCTTCCATCAATTTTGTTAAAGAATGTTTATGTAAAATTTGAAGTAGATTGGACCAAGGAATCACATTGTCCCATACAAAGTTTGCCCTCCTTTTTCACCCTCTTAGGAGTAGAATTTCGGAAAATCCTTTCTTATCCGATGCCTACGTCATACAAAGAACACACCCTCCAAATTTCAAGTCTCTATATACGATCAGCGATTTAGGCTGTGCGTTGATCCGTCAGTCAGTCGGTCAATCATTCAGGACAAAGCATTTTATATGTATAGAAAGAAGATGACTAGCTTTTGCTCACGACTTCGTCCGCGTAGAAGCCGAAAATTTAAATTAGTTTGGACCAAGGAATCACGTTGTCCCATACAAAATTTGCCCCCTCTTTCACCCCCTTAGGAGTAGAATTGCGGAAAATCATATATGTAAATATAAAAAAATATATATGTATAGATTTCGACCTTAGTAGATTTTCGGTAACATAACGCATATGCCCTCCTGATGGAAAGCAGCTGTTGATAGGTTAATGGATTTTTATTAGATTTTTTTTAAGTTGCCAGAAAAGGTCCTCAGTAAAGCGATGTTGACACAGGGACAGACACACGGACAAGAGCGTAATTTAATGAGGGTTCCTTTTTTACCTTTTAAGGCCTTTTAAGCCTAAAAATCCACAGATCTTACAATACGCGCAACTATCAAAGGCATTGAAAATGTATTATAGAAATAATTCGACAAATTTGTTCTAAGGCCGCGCGTGTGGGACCAGCTACAGCCTACAGTTTTTGTCCGCCCGCCTTGATGGCTCAAACTGTAGCGTAATAGAAAAACGACCTCAAAAAAAGTTATTGGGACAATCAAGTCTGCGAATTTTAGACAAATCTCAAAAAGTTACCGACCGATTTTAGGTATTCAAATTGCAATTTGAAGCCCTCTATCAGTCGCACATTTTGCTTGCAACCAAGTACCTCTCATATCTTGCGAAGCTACAGCCAAATATCACAATTTCATCAATTAATAACAAAAACAAACTTTATTGAATGTTAAAAAATTATGTCCGCTAATTAATATTGCAGATCACACGGATTATGAAACACGGACAGACGGACAAAAGAGTGATCTTACAAGGGTTCCTATTTACATTAATTAATTGGGAGTGATTAATGCTATTTTATCCCGATATTCACGGGATCGATAGTTACGCGGGTGATATGTGCAAATAAACCAAAAAAAAACTGGTTGCCTGTAAAGTCGGTATACGGGCGAAAGTTTTACGTGACAACAACTGTGCTCGAGTGGAAGGGACGCGTGCCTTTCACTTTTTATGTCTGTCTCTCTCGCTCTTAGGCGGGCTAACCATGCCCGCGTGCCTCTCACTCGCTCTCATTGTGAGCGCATAACGTCAGCGGAGCGTAACGCAGTTTCTTGAAGTGTCACCCGGCAAACCAATTTATAAGACGTTGTCACGTCAATAAACCCATAGATGCACTGTAGGTTATGGTAATAAGTAGTTACATTATCTACGCACAAAGCGTGCAGGACGCAGGTGGTACTAACACGCCATGATTGCCACGGGTCACCTAGTAATCACAAAACAAAGCGCTATTTGAACTAGATAAACTGATAACCGACCCTTATCGTCACTAAACATACCTACTTTAGTTAAATCGGTCAAACTAATGCGCCTTTGTTAGTTAGTCCTTCTAACTTCCGGTGCAAATGACGAGGCAAAGTTAAAAAAATACTTTTCATTACTCATACTCCGAAAGTAGGTCTAAAGATGCCTGAAGAGCGTGTAGAAAATACTTTCAGCCCTAGGGAAAATCGCTTTCACTGACAGCTGTCTTGTCAAATTATGGCTTCGCACGGCTTGTGCAATGTGCATGTAGCCAGTATCCGTATCATTACGCATTATGAACTTCAAAAACCTAACCTCCTTGCTTTAAGTAACACCAAAGAAGAACACTACATGTATATAACCTCTTTGGTCCCAACCTTGTAAGAGGATCAGGTAGTATGGAGTCTCTCATTCACTCTCGTTGTTATGAAGAATTTTATGTATTATTCGTAATGAAAAGCACAGTGTTTACCTCGGGTGAAAGACTCATTAAGTCCCTCGAACTATTAGCGCCCTCGCTCCGTCTCGGGACTTGTAATGAGTGACATTCACACCTAGGATAACAATGTACTATTTAATAAAATTTTACTGTTACTAAACTCATTTTTTTTTTCTTTTTTTTTTAAATGACTAAGTTAGGAAATTATTGCTCTTTTTTGTAATCCGCACAAAAAGATTATAATTTTTCAATCCCTCAATTTTTCTATAAATAAGTCTTTGAAATTACTTTATTTCCTAAATTTTAAATTAAATGAAAGTGCCGTTCATGTAGGAATCGTTAATTATTGATCTCAACACATTTTTTAAAGATGGAAGAAGGAGCTTCTTCTTCTTTCGTTTATAATAACAGTAAGTACACGTCCAGAAATGGGAATGCAAATTTGATTTTGATTATAGAATGATTTTTGGAGTGGGGTATCGTTTAATAGTTTTCGTCTTGGGGTATCGTTTATTAGTTTTCACACCTGCAGCACTTTAATCACGGATTAATGCCCTATTAACCTCAACTTAAAGCAAGACATTATTCCCAAGAGAGATAATGTTGTATGAAACTCCCAAGGGAATAAAGTGATTTGAATTTGGAATGTTGAAATTCGTGTGAAAACTTTTGGTTTTAATTTCGAACACATACAACATAAGACATTGCTTTATGCCCTTGATGCATAATCTACTATTTCGTCGTGAGGTATCGTTTAGTTTTTTTTATTGATTGACTATTTTATTGATTTTGAGTAGTACTTCTGAAAGTAATCCAGTCAACACCGAGTTTATCGCATGTCTCAGCTCAGTTAAGTTTCTCAGTTCAAGGCTGTAACTTTACAGTTTCAACTGTTCATTATTTATGTAAAATTCTACGTAAGGTCCAAGGACAATTTCACAAGTTACTTACTCAAAACTTTAGAACAAAAGTATACTAGTTTGGAGAACCGCTAGGAGTGTTGGCCTATTAGTTGATACTTCAACTTTCATTTTGAAGGTCGTGTATTCGAATCCCGGACGGTCGTGCACCAATTGATTTTTTTACCAATAAATGTACGCGAATTGACATTGCTCTTACGGTAAAGGAAAACGTCGTGATGAAACCCGCGGCTTATTTGGCTAAAGACGTATTTACAAGTTCTTTCATCTGGACGCGGTCAAGTAAACTGTGAGGGTTAGTAGGTGTTGGGCAAGTCATCCATCCTTACGCAAAAATGACCCATTTAAAGAGTTCAAGTTACGGAAAAAACCCATATACAAGTACTAGTTTCAGCTAAGTACTTGAACTAGAACCGCTGTATGTAGCTACGAGAAACGTTAAGTTTAAGGAGACCATCCCCTATTTTTCTACATCTACACTAATATAATAGAAAGAAAGAAAGAAAGCATTTATTGAGTATAAACACACGACAAACACAGGAATGAAGAAATGAACATGACAATGAAAATTAATTACAAAACAAAAAAAAAGTGGTAAAGGAAAAACAACATAAATGAGGAGTCGTGTGCTGACCCAAATGGGTCGACCTCACAGCTAAAAACTGCAACCAACCATGCTTACATGCAACATTGCTCCGGGGTTTAAAAAGGGGGGCAAAGTTTGTATGGGACAACGTGATTCCTTGGTCCAATCTACGTCAAATTTTGCATAAACATTCTTTCGACTGCGGACGAAGTCGCGGGCAAAAGCTAGATATATATATATAAAATAACAAATAAATAATACATAAAATAATAAATAAAATAATATAAAAATATAGTATAAAATAATACTGAGTACTAGGCTAACATGCGGCCGTAGAAGATCATATTGTGTTATAGCAACCGGAGCAACAACCACTCGTTACGTCATCGGACCATTCACCTCTACGCATCTTAGCTGTCAAACAATGTACAGGCGATAATCACCTTTGTAACCATAAAAACAAGGTCTATTAAAACACCTCTACTTGGTTGAATTACATTGCAAGCGTGTATATACATCTTACCCAGCTGTCAAACATTGTACAAGCGATAATCACCTTTGTAATCATAACAACAAGGTATATTATTACAGCTCTACAAGTTTCATTACATTGATGCTTTTATTGATTGAGAAACAAAGATATTAAATATTAAAGTGGAAAAGAAGAACTTTTGAAACTTTTCTTTAGAAAAACTTTCTTCTTCGTATCGATAGCACAAAATAAAAGGGAAATGATAAGGTAGGGTCAAATCTGTCCACACCCGTACCTATGCTGCCAGGTCTTTGGTGTTGTTTAAGCCAATCCACGATCAAAAGTCTCTGCCCACCGTTACGTTTACAACAGCACTATTTGAACATTATAACAACGTACCCTGTGGATCGAACCCACGTCGTCGTCGGTTGGTGTAGCGGGTGGCGGCTTATACCACTCACACAACTAAATACATAGCTAACATGTTGAAAATAATAATCACACTGAGTACTTTCAAGTATTTAGGTTTGAAAATAAACTTTTTAAACTCACACGATTTGTATTCATAGTAATTATTTTCCCGGGTCTTAATCGCGTATTTTTTGTTTTTTATTTCTCTTACCTCGACGTTTCGACTATGTTACAATAGTCATGGTCGCGAGGAGACCATGACTATTGTAACATAGTCGAAACGTCGAGGTAAGAGAAATAAAAAACAAAAAATACGCGATTAAGACCATGACTATTGTAACATAGTCGAAACGTCGAGGTAAGAGAAATAAAAAACAAAAAATACGCGATTAAGACCCGGGAAAATAATTACTATGTATTTAGGTTTGTGTGTAACGTCTATTAGAAGAAGGTCGTAAGTCCAATACTTGTTTACAGTATTATTGTAGCAAATTGATCATTTACTTATGACCCATACTGTACAGCTGTTAGGGCTGAAAGGACAGGATAAGAGGTGCTGCATAGTTTGCTTGGGAGCTCCGCAGTCGCACTGAATTTTTATTTTTTTATTTTACGTATCGAGTCTTTCTCCAATTTTTTATTTTACCAGTGGTTTTTTTTAAATCAGTCAGTAGAGAGGGGCTCACCTGCAAAAACTTTCACGAAAACTTTAATGAAAACGTCATAAATATCCCTTTAAAATACAAAAGCGGTGTTAGTTACCAATCTCCACCTAAACGGCTGAACTTAGTGATTTTTTTATTAAAAAAATCACTAAAATAAAAAAAATAGATGTTGTTCGATTCTCAGACCTAACGAATTAGGTCTGAGAATCGAACAACATCTATTTTTTTTCCCTTTATTTTTTTTTTGTAAATGGCAAAACTACGTTTGCCGGAACAGTTAGTCATCATTACATAGTATAAAACAAAGTCACTTTCCGCTGTCTGTCCCTATGTAGGCTTAGATCTTTAAAACTACCCAACGGATTTTGGTGCGGTTTTTTTTAAAATAGATAGCGTGATTCATGAGGAAGGATATGCATAATATAGCCGTGCGAAGCCGGAGCGGGTCGCTAGTATATTTTAAACAGTTCGATTCCAGCTTTAAACAAAAAATGTTAGGGCTAGAAGGCGCTGTGTGAAATGTCCTATAAAATGTATTTAATACTAGCTGCGCCCCACGGTTTCACCCGCGTTAGTCCCCCGTGAAAATATATGACGAAAATTAAGTAGCTTTTAATCAGCATAAATGTGAAAACAGAACGCTGAGCAATTTCACAGATGTCAGGACATTTGACAAATTCTGATGTCAAAGTGACATTTGACAGATGTCAAAGTGACAGACAATTCACACAATATCTTTATAAATTATAGCCTATGTTCTATTCTGATCTATAAGCTATATTATTGTAAAGTTTCATTAAAATCCATTCAGTAGTTTTTGCGTTAAAGAGTAACAAACATTCATACATCCAGACATCCATACATACAAACTTTCACATTTTTAATATTATTAGGATTTATTTATAGTGTTATCGTAACTGCATACATGTTTAGTTAGGTATATATATGTACAATACGTTGGTACGTAATAAGTAGGTATATATAAACGAGCCACAGCTGTTTATCAACTTCTGCGGAAGTTGGAAACATTTTATCACCCTGTTTTCCTGTACTACGAACATTTAGTTTAACAAATTACTATAAATGTAATATTTTAGTATATAGGCCATGGTTTTAGGTGTTAGAAAGGTCCTTTCCACCATTAGGTCTTGGCTGATATCCTTCAGATTCTCATAGGCCATATAGGTGATACTTTAGTGGAATTTTAAGACCTGAGAATTTAAGTACTAAGGTATTCAAAGGCGACTCCATTTAAATGTTTTTTCCTTATCATTTTTGACCTTCCTTATAACAGCTGCATTTAAAAAAAAAATTTTTTTTTCTTTATTCTTTTTATGTTCTTTTTATTTTTATTTATATTGTTTTTGTGTTCCTTAGGTAATTTTTTGTTTTGTTACCTTTTCATCACCTGTAAATTGAACCCATCTGGAATAGGTAGGTACCTAACTACCTACCTACTTTAGTATTTCTTGACAAAATTACATCGGTTCGCTATTGTACGTACCTAACTAATTATTTAAACTAGTGTTTTTCTAATGTACTTACCTCTCCAAAAACTCCTTCAAAACAATTTCCGAGTAATTCCAATCAAAAACAAAATAATAACAAAACACAAAAACCGATTAAGTTCTTAGTTCACAAGAAACCTCACAAACGTTTAGTACACACAAAGATTTACATACACCCGGCGTTTTGCCGGTAAACCAAAAAATAAAAGAAAAACAAAGAAGAAAAACTCGGGTGACTGACAAACTGACAGCCTACCCCTTTAAGATGATAACAGTAATCGATTAAGTAATTCGAATACTTGTAATCGGATTGTTATTATAATGCAGAAACGTATAGTTTTCAGAAGCAGAACGTACCACGGCGTACGCCACAATGGCGCGAGCTATACTGAGTAAAAAAATAAACCAACCGGCTTTGGTATTCAGACTGTGGCGAAATGGAAAACGGCAGACGTTCCTTTCACTCTCGTTGTCTATACATATCGCTGTCTCTTTCTATTTCAGCGGTAAAGCCTGTTCCTTGGTTCTGGAACCAGATAAGGTGTTTTATAAACAGAAACACTCCGTTAAAGTGCGTTAAAGTGAGAGGCTTATCGCGATGACAAATGACAGTTCTGGATTGATTGAAGATCTTTCTTGTCTGCTGAGGATATTGGAGATGATGATTTTAATACAATATAATGTTTTTTTTATTCACTTTCTCACACAAATCACTTTGAAATACCTACATATTATCTAAAATCTATACATTTAAAAAATACTCATTAAAAGGAAAGGGTACCGGGGGTTTTCTCCATACAAACTATTACAAACGTAGTCGACTGTTTTCTCCTTGGATAATGAGACTAGAGCAAATATTTTTGGTGTATAAAACTTATAACTGCCATGACCATGCCCCTATTTTCTGTTTATTTATATTTTCAATTTTTATTTTTTTTTATTTCTATAATAATTAGAAAATGAAAAAAACCAAAACATAGGGGCATACCATGGCAGTTATAGGTTTTATGGCATAAAAATATTTGTGCTAGTGTCATTATCCAGGGAGGAAACAGTCGACGACGTTTATATGGAGAGAGCGCAGGTACCCTTTTACCTTAAGAAATCCCTGAAACTACAAACTACGAGTCTAAAACCACATGACTGGAGCTACGTTTGAGGGATTCCTTTCAGGGCGTAGGCGCGCATTTTTAGACATTCGACCATTAAAATTCTAAAAGAGCTGTAAAAGTTTAAAGCTTCTAGTAACTATTATGTTGTAGGAAATCAATATTATTTTAATAAAGACACTATCTTGGGCAAAGCGTTGGAAGAAGCTAGTATGTCAATAATACTAAAATTTAGAATACACTAGCGACCCGCTCCGGCTTCGCACGGCTATATTATGCATGTATTATACATATAAACCTTACTCTTGAATCACTATATCTATTAAAAAAACCGCATCAAAATCCGTTGCGTAGTTTTAAAGATCTAAGCATACAAAGAGATATAGGGATATAGGGACGGCGAAAAGTCACTTTATTTTATACTATATAGTGATAGTGAAGTGAAGTGATAGTGATAATGTGAGTTTCCTAGATTTTTCATATACTTTTATAATAAGATATATAAGTAAGTAGATAAACAAAGACATAGGTTTCTGAGTACGAACAAAAAACCCTCAGTGAATTTACAACAAAAGCTCACAGACATATAGATAGGTAGGTAAATCGTAAAACTGGGTAACCTAAGTTTCTTAATTCTTAATGCCTAAAGTAAGAACTCACGATTTTTGTGAGGTCAGTGAGCGGTTTCCTCAAGGATTTACCATTCTACATTTGAGATAATAAGCAAGCATCTGTAGTACGTCTACACAAAAAAAAAATGTAGAATACATAAATAAATAAATATTGCAGGACATTCCACACATCGCCATCTAGCCATCTAGCCCCAAGTTAACTAACTTGACTTGTGTTATAGGTGCTAGACAACGGATATACTACTTAATATATACTTTTCTTTTGTAAATATAAACTTATAATACATAGAAACAACCAGACCACGGACAAATATCTAACATAAATACTTGTCTGAGGCGGGAATCGAACCCGCAACCCTATGTTTGGCAGTCCGGCATGGTGACCATTGGGCCAACTGAGTCTTCGGGTGGGTCAGAACATTTCACATAGCGCCATCTAGCCCCAAGCTAAGCAACTAGGCTTATGTTATGGGTTTAACACGTAAAGGTACTTTTTTTTAAAATTGATACAGACACACAGACCAGAAACAAATATCTATCTAAAGCATAAATACTTGTTTGAGGCGGGAATCGAACCAGCAACCACATAAGTAGGGAAGCAGCAACCTTTTGCATCGCAAGCGGGTGTTCACCTAATACGTCACAGAGGTCGTCTAAAATACATTATTACAGTTTAAATAGTTATAAAGCGAACTACGACAATTCATTTTTAATAACCTAATTTAAATAAATTAGCTTAATGCAAAGAATAAAATATTAAAAACTTAAATCATATTCGCTAGTTAGGTTGGCCAAAACACTGGTTGTATTGCCTCTTTGGATGGCCATGCTGATCCGTTGGCCAAAACAGCCAGCCTCTTTGGTCACTTGAAACTAGCTTTGACGTGATAACGCCTTCTAAATAGAAATGCACTCACAAAAAAGTTCGACGTCTAACCGTTCACGTTCCGTTATTTAAAAGGTAACCATAGCAAAGTATTGAAGTATGCAAAACGGTAATGTGTCAGATTCTGTTGACATGATAGGTAACCATAGCAACGTATTATTTCATCAATGTTTTTTTATGACGTTATCACGTAAAATTATCGTCCGTAAACCGACTTTACAGACAATCATTTGTTTTTTAATTAATTAGTTCTCTTGGTTACTCCTATCTTCTTCTTCTTCTTCTTAATCTTAATATATAGGGAGTTACGCGGGTGAAACCGCGGAGCGCAGCTAGTTTATTTATATATTAAATAGCTGCCCTACGCGGTTTCACCCGCGTAACTCCCGATCCCGTGGGAATATCGGGATGTAAGCTATCCTATCTCTCAAGTTGGATCGAACTGCACATGGTGTGTGAATTTTATTATAATCGGTTAAGTGGTTTAGGAGTCCATTAAGGACAAACATTGTGACACGAGATTTATATATATTAAGATAATTTATTAGTCCTATAAACAAATTACAATCACTTCACTACATAGTATAAAATAAAGTCACTTTTTACCATTGCCACTCGAAAAAGGGCATTTTATTCATCGATAACAGTGAATAAAACGCTCTTTTACTCACTGAGTGAATAAAATCATTTTGAATTTGGAACATGCACGAATATACAAAAACGTACTGAAAGTGCTGAAAGAACGTACTGGCTGGATGGAATATTAAATTTAAAAAAAGTATACCGCCAATTTAGATTTTTTTCTATCTGATAAAGTTTAATGTCATTGAAAAATCGATTATCATAAATAATATAATAAAAGGAGTTGTTCCAGTGACGAAAATGAGACACTGACTCCGGAATAATTTCAAAATAAAGCAGCAATTATAGTAGATAATTTGTTGCCGCCAAAATCTCGGGAGCGTGACAATGGGAGTATGACATGAAATAAAATTCAATTAAATGGAATTTTAATTTTTAATTTAATTTTTTTTTTCTTCTGACTTTTTTTTTTTGTTTTTTTTTTTTTTTGTTATTGTTTTATGTACTACTTATTTTTGTGTATGATAAATAAATTAAATATTAACACTTTAATGTATTAAATGGAATAAAACTTAAAAATATATACAATTAAAATTTTTCTTTCTATCTGTTATCGTGGTTGTTTTAAGTTATTGAAACATCTAATAACATAAATTATATTAAAATGAGTTCTTCCAGTAACGAAAATGAGACACAATCTCTTGAACCATTTCTAAATTTATTTTCTCGCAGTCAATGGTAAAAAGTAGAGTACACAACTCGTGAAAAAAATAATTTATCTCGGTCCTTGTATCCCTCGCTCCGCTCAGGATTCTAATCTTGAATCCCTCGCTATGCTCGGGATTCAACTATAGAATCCTTCGCTGCTCTCGGGATCCAACTTAGTCCCTCGAATTAAATTACCTTTTTTTTCACTTGTTGTATAATCTACTATTTCGCTGTCCCTATGTCCCTAATATCCCTATGTATGCTTAGATCTTTAAAACTACGCAACGGATTTTGATGCGGTTTTTTTAAATAGAGTGATTCAAGAGGAAGGTTTATATGTATAATATATGCATAATATAGCCGTGCGAAGCCAGAGCGGGTCGCTAGTAATATTATAAAATATATTTATGGTTTTCTGTTTGTGACGAAAATGCTCTGAAACTACTATGCCGATTTTGATGAAACTTGGTATGAGGATACAGTGAATCTTTGGAAGGAAAATAGGCTACTTTTGCGGGTAGAACCGTGAGTTACAGGTAGTAAAATACTTAATAATGATTTCAGTCAGGTAAATTGTTTCAGACGACCATTTTCGGTGAGCTGAAAGTAAAGTCGTTGGATAATATTGTTAAGTGGTCGTAATCGTTGTTCCTTTTCACATAAAAAGTTACCGCGCACCAACTTAGCGTGGTTGTACTGTAAATAGGTACCTATTAAGTACTTAAGTACCTAATAATAAACTATAGGCTACCCACTATTTTTATTATGCAGTCTTAGTCATAACTGTTTTGCATATTTTAAAATTTGATGCAATACAACTGCAGTAATTTAATTCTATATTATTGTAGTTGGCCGAGCGAGCAAAACGTCTCTGCGTCAAGTCTGAGAACACTTGCTTTGGGTGTGTAATGGAATTAAACCTGTTGATTTTGCAAAAAAATAATATTTTTATACCAATCGATAGTGTTGCTAATAGAGATCAATTCTTGGAAACAAACATAGTATGGCAGATGAAACATAATAGCAAATTTTTGATGTCTTCTGTAATTTTCATACTATTTTCCCTTAAAAACTGTAGTGAGGAAGTATGGCTAATGATGTAACAAACTGCGACACAAAAAATATAAACTATTTTTGTTAAATTGTATGTAATGTAAAGAGACTTTAGAACATATTTATAACAGTTATTCAATACTAGCGACCTGCCCCGGCTTCGCATGGCTATATTATGCATGTATCTTACATATAAACCTTCCTCTTGAATCTCTTGAAACTCTATCTATTGAAAAAAACCGCATCAAAATCCGTTGCGTAGTTTTAAAGATTTAAGCATACATAGGGATATAGGGACATAGGTAGGGACAGAGAAAGCAACTTTGTTTTATACTATGTAGTGATAGTGATGGCACAACTCCGCAATCTCAAGACTTCCAGCATATGGTAATCAAAATCTTCTTTTCAGTAATATTCCTTTAGATATCTGATCATGGATGTTGTCATCAGCTTTTTTTGCTAGCCTATTATTATTCCAACGCTAGGCAAAGGCCTCCCTAACATCTTCCCAAGTCTTGTCTTTATCTGACAATTCAAAAAATGACAAAATTACAAGGTGTAAAAAAATTTGGCCATTCAAAGCTATGAGTGCCCACATTTGTAATGAGTGAGTGAGTAAAGTAGTCTTTTGTTCCTTTATAAATATTAAATGAAATAAAGACTTACTCACTAATTTATGTCAAATTGGCCCACGATTTACCAAACGCCCTGTAATAAATAGATAGACTTTACCAATAAGTGAGCCACACCACTATACGAGGAGAAGAAGAAAAAATAGATAAATGAATAAGTAAGTATATAAGTAGGTACCTAACTAAATAATTTATTTTTAACCAAGGACATGATAATGTCAAGTCACTTGACCTACAAATTAAATTAAATTTCCTGCTTTGAAACAATACTGAAAAATACTAATACAGGAATATTTCAATTGTAGATTCCTATTTAAATATTTAAGGAAAATCTCATTATTCTTTGACAAATAACACATAAATCCATCAATACTACAAGCTACAGCACAGTAAAGCAAAACCGCACATAAAGATGTCAAAACCATGCACTAATAACGACGTAATCTGTACTAGTCACAGATATCAGAATTAAAATGAGATCGGCTGAATTTACTTATTTATATACCTACCTACTAGGCTATTATCTATTCTGTGTGTCAAAATTAGTTAAGTTCGTTTTTCTTATTTTTAGATAGATCTGTACTGAAATCTCATAATCATAACTTTGACAAATGATAAATCCATCAATACTAAACCAAAAAAGATAGGCTACACGCTACACACGCGCTTAAATAAAAAGTTCATGTAATCATAGTTTTTAAAATTCGAATCTGTATGTCTATTGCCTATGCCAGTTAATGTAATCCAGTGAATGGGATTTTACTGGATTACATTGAAAACATCTTCACCGTATCAGTGTTTTCATGTATGTTATAATTAAGGCTCACAAAATGTCTATAATAATTATGATCTCTAGTTATTGTAATCCAGTGAATGGGATTTTACTGGATTACATTGAAAACATCTTCACCGTATCAGTGTTTTCATGTATGTTATAATTAAGGCTCACAAAATGTCTATAATAATTATGATCTCTATTTTATACGATTCTGAAGATTTTTAGGTACATAAGTTTTACAATTTCCACCCAGGCACAGAAACTTAAAAAATAAGAACAATAACAATATCTTACGGGGTCATTGAACGCAGCGCATTGTCCCCTCTCACGTATTCATATACCTGTAACAGTGATCTATTGAAAACGTAGAGCGAATCATTTGGCTCAAAGGGAGCGCCTGCACAAAAGCTAATAGCACAACCCTCCGTAGTGACGTTGCGTGGCAGAATCGGCTCGGCAAAGCTTACTGATCGAAAACTGCGGTCGAACGGCCTAATTGTGACAGTATTAGCGGGAAATGAAACCTGTTCTGGGTTCAGATTGGTGTACCTGGTGTTTTGGTTGTTGGGAATTGAATGCTGATTATATACTTACATAATAATATGTTTATGTTAACGCATTGGACACCAAAGTCAAAATTCTTTATTAAATTTTTAGTTCAGGTCCGTATTTTGTAAAGATAACCTCAATCTTGTTTTTTCAAGTTGCTTGCTTTCTTGCTTTTTGGTTTAAGTGTTACATTATTCGAAGATATAAAAGTTACCTGCGAGTATAAGGGCTACTAAAAAGGTTCTTTAAAAACCTTGATAGGTATTAGTGAAAAAACAACAAGAAAATAAACAAATAAATTGTTTTTCAGATTGAAAATAAAGCAAATATTTACCTATCTAATGACCTTTTTTTAAAGTGGTTTTCCCTATTTTTAAGATTTATATTTAGTTTTATTTGAGGTGGTTTTTATTAACCGCGTTTTGTACCTTAGGTACGCACGAATTCAAAATTTAAATTCCTTATTCATTTGTGATGAGTGAGTGAGAAAATGAGTGGATCTTTTGTTTCCTTTAAAAAATTAAAGACTCACTCACTCATTTATGTCAAATTGGCCTACTATTTACCAAACACCCATAAGTAATATTATAAATAGATATGTAAATAATCATTTGGTCTTATTTACATGAAATCACATTATAACGTCTAAATTAGGATTAGGACAATCGTCTAAGATGAGAGGGTAGTATAAAATCTAGGCAAGCCTATTCCATCTATATGTGCCAGGCACTACATGTCGCCCTGAATAGCATTAGTTAAAGTTGCTGGAGTTGTATAAATCATTTACTTGGATTTTATGTAAGAAAACCTAAATCAATTAATGAAGTGGACACAAAAGTGCAAAAAGGATCTTCAATGGAACTTTGGATAGAAGTGGTTCTAAAAGATCCACTTTGCAAAAAAATCCTAGCTAAAGGAATAAAGTTAACATAAAAGTGCAAAAAGATCCATCAACGGATATATTTACAGTGGATTTAGAAATTTATTTGACTTATTACAAATTAGATTTGCAAAAAATCTTGAATCACGGAATAAACTGGACATAAAAGTGCAAAAAGATCTTTCAATGTAGCTTTTCATTGTATTTTAGTGGAATCATGTAAAGGCTTTTTTACATCATATTTTGTCTCCGGGTTAGTGATTTTCGTACCTCGGCGATCAGTTTAAGAAGTAAACTTTAAAATTCAAGTAGGTAGGTACGTACTATCTTCCCAAGTTCTCTCTCTATTGTATTTACTCGTTGTTTCTCTACTGGGAGAGCTTCTAGGCTGTAAAGGTGCTCTAAAACCTTTCAACTAAATCCTAGAATCTATATTTATCAAAGACATTAAACCTATAAATGGAGTGGGCTTTATGACAATTTTCATTAACACTTTGTTCTCATTTTTTGAACCGAGGAAAGAGTACCGGGGGCTCTCTCCATACAAACTGTTACAAACGTAGTCGACTGTTTTCTCCCTGGATAATAACACTTGAGCAAATATTTTTGGTGCATAAAACTTATAACTGCCATGACCTTGCCCCTATTTTTTTTTTAATCTTAATTTCTATGATAATTACAAAATTTGTTCAAACAAACGTTTGTATAGAGAGAGCGCAGGCTTTTACCTTAAACTCATATGCTATTTTGTACTAGTACAAAATATTTGGGACTAAAGTTTGCTACTATTGTGAGGTCTTCTTCTGTAAATAATATTAAAGTCTTTGATAAAATACACTGATAAATATAGACCTATTTCCTTAACACCTATTTCAAATTCGTATCAAAGCAATTACTTAATTATAGCGTAAATTCGTTTCGTTGAGAAAAAGACTAATCAACGAATGTCTGAAACTACAAAGAGCTACGATTTTGGAATAAGCTCTAACTATTCTTTAAGTGTTCGTTCATTATTGGGCGTTACAATTATCGTAACGCAATATTAAATGATTATAATAAAATTAAATAAATATTGCAGGACATTCCACACATCGCCATCTAGCCCCAAGCTAAGTAACTAGATTTGTGTTATGTATTGTAAATATATACTTATAATACATAGAAACAACCAGACCCTGTGGTCTGGTTGTTTCTATATGTACAAGTACAAGTATTAATGCTTAGATATTTGTCTGTACAAATATCTAAGCATTAATACTTGTCTGAGGCGAAAATCAAACCCGCAACCCTGTGTTTGGCAGTCCGGTATGGTGACCATTGATATTTGTCCAGTCCAGACATTCCACACATCGCCATCTAGCCCCAAGCTAAGTAACTAGATTTGTGTTATGTATTGTAAATATATACTTATAATACATAGAAACAACCAGACCCTGTGGTCTGGTTGTTTCTATATGTACAAGTACAAGTATTAATGCTTAGATATTTGTCTGTACAAATATCTAAGCATTAATACTTGTCTGAGGCGAAAATCAAACCCGCAACCCTGTGTTTGGCAGTCCGGTATGGTGACCATTGATATTTGTCCAGTCTATGATTTATATTCTACCTAAGAGGTATCAGAGTATATTCAGTGCAACGTTTCATATGTCTAGCAAACATCTGTACCAATTTACTCGGAACAATACGTCAAAATGTATTGTGAAATGCAATTCCGACTGGAGTACATTTAATATTTAAAGTTCTTGGTCCGTATTTTGTAAACGTAACTTCAATGTTGTTGTTTCAAGTTGCTTGCTTTCTTGCTTTTTGGGTTAGGTATCTATTCAACGGATATACTACTTATATACTTTTATTTCGTAAATATATACTTATAATACATAGAAACAACCACACCACAGACAAATATCTAAGCATAAATACTTGTCTGAGGCGGGAATCGAACCCGTAACCCTGTGTTTGGCAGTCCGGTATGGTGACCATTGATATTTGTCCAGTCTATGACTTATATTCTACCTAAGAGGTATCAGAGTATATTCAGTGCAACGTTTCATATGTCTAGCAAACATTCGTACCAATTTACTCGGAACAATACGTCAAAATGTATTGTGAAATGCAATTCCGACTGGAGTACATTTAATATTTAAAGTTCTTGGTCCGTATTTTGTAAACGTAACTTCAATGTTGTTGTTTCAAGTTGCTTGCTTTCTTGCTTTTTGGGATATGTACTTATATAATTTGATATACTTACTTACTACTTACTTGGTATTATTGATATTAAATAATAATAAATAAATAATATATTAAGAATATTGCAGTATACATTTCACATGTTGCACCAAGCTACGCAACTTTTCTTGTCTTTTCAAAGGTTGCCTGGAAGCGATCGCTTTGAGCGATAAGGGACCCCTTAGAACTAGACTTGTATCTAAAAACAACATACGGAAAACGACAGGCCCTAAAACTTACCACGAAGTAGAAGGCACATCTTGCTTTGTAGATTGACACATTAATAGGTTTACGTTATTTTCACGAATAGGTACTTTTACAATAGTGAAAATAGGTGCGAGCAATAATAAAAATAAAACTATTTTTCAAGGTATAAATAACCGTTCACTCGACCGGAAGTAGAATATAAAGCGTCCGTCACCGGAAACGGCGGGCCGAAGGATCAGTTTCAGCCGGAAATGACTGGTAGCGACTCAAATCTATTTCCGGTAGCTTCGTTGACTGTCAAACTTGATTTAACTGTGAGAAAATATGATCGACAACATGTTTATTTGTTTCCGTGAAAAGCTAAAGGTTGAAGGTAGTTTGAAGGCTCCTGCTGAAAACCAGCGCTACAGTCACCTATTAGCTGAGTTTGAGACATATTCTTAAGACAAAAATCTAAAAAAATACTATATTTTCCCCCTTTTGGTTCCGTACCCTAAAGGTTCCGTACCCAAAGGATAAAAACGGGACTTCATTACTAAGACTTCGCCTCCGTCTGTATGTCTGTCACCAGGTTGTATCTCTTGAACCATGATAGCTAGAGCGTGGAAATTTTTACAGATGATGTATTTCTGTTTCCGTTATAACAAAAAATACTAAAAACTGAAAAAAAAATTAAAAGTTTTAGCTTATTTTCATGTTTATTATTTTTAAGACAATAAATTTACTATTTTACCTTAGAGTTTGTTGATTTTTTCAGGCATGGATAAAATTATTTCTATTTATGTGAAGCATGAAAATGAGAGTCGTCATCCAGTGGTTTGGACGATATGAGGTTATGAAGAATATTACAAAGATAAAACAAAAAAAAACTGGTTGCCTGTAAAGTCGGTATACGGGCGAAAGTTTTACGTGACAACAACTGTGCTCGAGTGGAAGGGACGCGTGCCTTTCACTTTTTATGTCTGTCTCTCTCGCTATTAGGCGGGCTAACCATGCCCGCGTGCCTCTCACTCGCTCTCATTGTGAGCGCATAACGTCAGCGGAGCGTAACGCAGTTTCTTGAAGTGTCACCCGGCAAACCAATTTATAAAACGTTGTCACGTCAAAACGTTAAAACATAACCTTTTCCTTGTAGTCGGATAAATAGTCTTGAAAATTTTCGCTTTCAGTGTACAATCCACGGTCAAAAGTCTCTGCCCACCGTAACGTTTACAATCCTGTGCACTATTTGAACATTATAACAACGTAACCTGTGGATCGAACCCACGTCGGTTGGTGTAGCGGGTGGCGGCTTATATCTACCACTCACACAACTAAAGACATATCTAACATGTTGAAAATAATAATCACACGAGTACTTTTAATTTAGGAATTTAAGTTTGTGTGTAACGTCTATTAGAAGAAGGTCGTAACTCCAATACTTGTTGATAGTATTTTTGTAGCAAACTGATCATTTACTTATGGCCCTTACCGTACTTTCTTTACAAAGGTATTTTCGTAGTTGCCAATTTTAAACAGCCCAGATGAATTTAGTCGCACTTAAGATAGATTGAATTCCTTAGGAATAATATCTGTCTCACTTTTATCGCTTACCCAAAGTTGTTTTACTCCAATCAAATCGTTCAAATTAAATTAAATTTGTAACGAAATTTTGTTTAATAATTAAACAGAATTTAACAAAAGCATCGTTTACATTTACAACAACGAGACGTTCGAATTAGTCAACGAATTATTGTTGAAAATTAGGAATGTTTTGTCTTGGAATTGTGTCAATTGTTTGGTTTGATTGAAGCTGGGGAAATTAGAGATGAATATTGAATTTTATCTATTGTTTTTAGGTATATAAAGAACTAGCTGCGCCCCGCAGGTTCACCCGCGTAAGTCCTGATCCCGAAGGAATATCGGGATAAAAAGTAGCCTATGTGTCGCGTATTAATTCCGCGACCCGGGATAATAATTATAACTATGAATACAAATCGTGTGAGTTTAAAAAGTTTATACACACACACAAACTTTCACATTTATAGGTAATATTAGTAGGATAGGATAGGATAGATGTTTTTATTACAATTTAAAATCATTCAAGAACTCCAACTGACTATTTTCCTTAAAAGCCCACTTGTTTATAGGTATATTAAGGTAATTTAGGGTTTGTTATCGGGGTGTTATTTGCTAATTTTTGTCCCAGTAGTCAACTTATTCGTGGATTAAAAATCTTACTAAATTTCCCTAGGTAGGGTGCCCAAAAAGTTGACTGCATTGCCTCTTTAGATGGCAATGCCGATCCGTTAAAGTAACAGCCAGCCTTTTGGTCAGCTGAAACTACACGTTCCCTGTGGATGCACCACATATGGGTCATTTTGAGGTCACTCTCACTGAAGCACTACATGTGGGCCACGACTCCATACAAATTTGTGGCCTTTTTATAGTTTACACGTCGTGTGAACAATCACTATCATTTCACTACATAGTATAAAACAAAGTCGGTTTCTCTGTCCCTATGTCCCTATATCCCTTTGTATGCCTAAATCTTTAAAACTACGTAACAGATTTTGATGCGGTTTCTTTTTAATAGATAGACTGATTCAAGAGGAAGGTTTATACATGCATAATATAGCCGTGCAAAGCCGGGGCGGGTTGCTAGTTAACTATAAAGATAGTTTGACCAAAAACCCACGCGCGCGCCGTGCGATGACTCAATCCCTTTCCCCCGCGCGCCGCGAAATGGTCGTTTTAACTGGTTTTAGGTAATTTAAAGACTCACATCCATTTTAGTGGAAAAACTATCTGCGCTACCTTATGGGATTTGATGTAAAGTTTATGAAAATATCAGTATTGTACTTGTTTTTCTTTACAATCGCCGTAAAATTGAAAAAGCTCAAAAATTTTTTTTTTTTTTTTTTACGATTTTTTTCTATCGACCAAAATCACTAATCATGTTTCAAAGTGTATGACAATACGAAG
Source organism: Idaea aversata (assembly GCA_907269075.1). NCBI lineage: Eukaryota > Metazoa > Arthropoda > Insecta > Lepidoptera > Geometridae > Idaea > Idaea aversata. The sequence continues at coordinate 7,778,463 of OU026103.1, forward strand.
CATTTCTTTTCTTTACGACAGTAGAAATATCATTCTATGGATTTTAGTGGTTGGTGCCCAAAAGCCGGCTAACATTTTCATAGATTTTTATAGAGTTGTCAGGAAATAAAAGTCTAAAGTTACTAAAAATTGAATACGCTTGTGGGATTCGCCGCACATTTAGTTGCTACACTATCAACGTGTTAAATCAGCGCTAATAAAAACATAAATTACATATTCACATTAAAATCAACAGGTCAGCAGATATCACAAGCTCGTTTTACTTTTTACAACTTACATATTTGAACACCGTTCAATTTCCTGACCAACATAATTATGGTAATAATCGAACAATTTCCTCTCCTTTGCTGCTCGAGTGCGTGCTAAAATTATATTTATGAGTACAAAAGTAGCATTGTATACGATTCGCGTCGACCTTTTCAGGGGTAACATGAAATATGTGAGCCATTTTTTCTTCGGATGACGTAGAAGGAATGGTAACACGGAATGTGTATCCAAAATACTTGTAGTGTATGAAAGTTAATATTTATTTGTCGCTTTGTGGTTGGTGCGTGGAATATGAAATTTTGAATTATTGTTTCTTTGCTACGCTTATGGCTTTGTCGGTTAAACTAAAGAATTTATTTTCTTATCCCGTGAAAAGGCAAGGATATAAAACTTTCAGAGTTTTGTTTGTGTTTTGTATTTATTTTAGCACGGCATAGCTTATACGGTCGAAGAATAAATAGACTATATTTATTCAAATAATATAAAGGAAGGAAGGTCCGTAGCTACTCTACTCATACATTAACGCAAGACTACGTGACTTGTTTAACCGACTTCAAAAAAGGAGGAGGTTCTCAATTCGGTTGTATGTATGTTTTTTTTATGGATGTTCGCGCATATCTTCTTTGTTTATCAACCGATTTTGATGAACCTTTTTTGTTGGCTTATGTCAATTTCGTACGAAAAATAATCTATCGATTGGCGATATCGCTAATAGAAAGCAATCTTGTCTAGGTAAGGGGGTAGGTGCGATATCAATCTTGTTTATAGTACCTAAGCGTAGAGCTTAATAAAAGCATGTTAAGTACTAAAACCATAGTTTGGTATAAACACGCCAAAAACAACATCATGGCGTCTGACGTCAACAACCGCATTTACTCTGATATGTGGCTTGTGAAATTTGAATGCAATTTTACAAAGAAATGTAATTTTGGTTTGAAATTTTCTTGTCATGACGAAAATGAATCATTGAAAGGAATTTTAATGTGAAAAACAGTGTCGCCCTATCGTTATCGATTTTTTGCATTACGACAATCATTTGACTTTATCATTCGTAGTAATATTATGATGTTTATAAATTTGTAATAATTTCTGGTTGTTATCAAATTAATATACCTACTAGTTAATAACGTTTAACGATTATATAATACTAGCGACCCGCCCCGGCTTCGCACGGCTATATTATGCATGTATAAACCTTCCTCTTGAATCACTCTATCTATTAAAAAAACCGCATCAAAATACGTTGCGTAGTTTTAAAGATTTAAGCATACAAAGGGAAATAGGGACAGAGAAACCGACTTTGTTTTATACTATGTAGTGATAGTGACTAGCTGCGCTCCGCGGTTTCACCCGCGTAACTCCCGATCCCGAGGGAATATCGGGATAAATTAAGATGTAAGCTATTCTATCTTTCAAGTTGGATCAAATTGCACACGGTGTGCAAATTTGATTTAAATCGGTTTAGTAGTTTAGGAGTCCATCGCGCACAAACAACGTGACACGTAATTTATATATATAAGAATTATTACTAGCTGTCCCGGCAAACGTTGTTTTGCCATTTACAAAAAAAAACTAAAGGAAACAAAAAAAAATAGATAAGTAGAAGGCGATTCTTAGACCTACTGAATTAGCATATAAAATTTCATAAAAATCGGTCAAGCCGTTTCAGAGAAGTATAGTAACCAACATTGTGACACGAGAATTTTTTATCATCACTACATAGTATAAAACAAAGTCGCTTTCTCTGTCCCTATATCCCTTTGTATGCTTAAATCTTTAAAACTACGCAACGGATTTTGATGCGGTTTTTATAATAGATAGAGTGATTCAAGAGGAAGGTTTATATGTATAATACATGCATAATATAGCCGTGCGAAGCCGGGGCGGGTCGCTAGTATTAGATATAGGGATAATAATAAATTCAATTCAAAAATTGTCTGGAAACTAACGTTTTGTAGGTATTTTCTCTAACAAAGCCCTATAATGCGTCTGTCTGTGAACGCGTGAACCTAAAAAAAATCCGGTCAAGTGCGAGTTGGATTCACGCACGAAGGTTTCCGTACCATTACATTCTATTTTTGATTTGTTGTTTTAGCGGTAACGCTGCCAGCCTTTTGGGCACACTTCCTAGGGACCCCCATTTGGACTTTTAATTTAATATACTTATTATACTAAATTAAAAGTCCAAATGTCTACCTAGACCTACTTTACTTAAAGTAGGTAGTTTATTTAATCAATTTAAGTTTTCGTTATTTAATTGTTATTTAATATAGTATAGTTACTTGTTCATTTATATAAATAAGATAATAAAATAAAATTAATAAATATTTAGCGGTAACAGAAATACATCATCTGAGAAAATTCCAACTGTTTAACTATCACGGTGCATGAGATGCAGCCTTGTGACTGGTGACAGACAGTGCAGTCTTAGTAAAAGAGTCCCGTTTTTAGCATTTGGGTACGAATCCCTAAAAACAACTGAATGATTTTTTATAGTTTTCACCAATAGTCAGAGTGCTTCTTGGGTAAGGATTATTAAGGTTTTGTGTAAATTTACTAAAATATGATTTAAAAGGCTTTTGGCGTATTATGCTCGGCATGAAATCAGCATTTAACGCGGTGAATGCAGTAACATTAGAACCTGCAAAAACGATCAAAGAATGTAATAGATCGAAACAACTATATTTTACAAGTACAAATGCAATTAGTCAATGGAGAAATCGACGTACCCCTATTTTTGGAAAAGTTGCGTTGTTTTTTGTTTTTATTTTTCAGTGGTTTGGTTTTTTTTTTGTTTAAGTAAACGTTTCATAAGACGCTATGTATTTTATCATTGTCATAAATTGATTTCTGACACATTTGCAAGGAGTTTTAATTAGTTAAAGTTAACATTGTATCAGTTGTACTACTGGATACAAACGATGTCGACTGTATTCTCCCTGGATAATGACACTAGAGCAAATATTTATGGGGCATAAAACTTATAACTGCCATGACCATGCCCCTATTTTTTGTATATTTATTTTATTTTTTTATCTTAATTTCTATGATAATTAAAAAATTAAAAAAGAAACAAGACAACAACTTTGTAATAGTTTGTATGGAGAGAGCCCCCGGTACCCTTTCCTCTTAACCTCACATGCGATTTAGTACAATTTTTTTGCGACAAAAGTTTGCTACTTTTGTACAGTCTACTTCTGGTTATAATATTAATACTGAAAAACGACTGTAGGTTTGAAAATCGATTTTAATTGACGTCACTGGAAAATATATCACTTGCTAAATAAACCAAATTCCAAGAAACTATCTACCAAATCTTCAATCTTTTTCTTATACAAAACAAAAGTTTCGGGATCTTGTTTAAACAATTCTGAAGGAAGAGCTTCACCATGACCATTTTCTTGACCATCAAATTTATCCATGGTCTCCTTCATTACTGCTGCCTCCTCAGGCTTTTTGAGAATGACGTTAGAAATCAACACGCAATTCGCAAAAGAGAATTTCGCGAATCTCTTTAGGTCTGCGTCGAGTTTATCTCTGGGGTAATAGTAGTTGGCTTTGAGACCGAAGTTGTTCAGCGACTTGTCAAGCTCGCTGTGGTAGTAGTCTATGAACTCGTCGTAGTGCTTAAGTCTTTGCTCGTGGTCTGTGCTATTAAAGAGCATGTACATTATGTCATAAACTGGACTCGATTCGTATACTAATTGGTAGTCGATCAAAGTGCATTCTTCAGGGATATCATTCTGAAAAATAATAATAGAATTCGAACGTTAATTATGATAAGATAACTTTTCTTTTAATCACAATTAAACGGGGTAGTACAAATATTTATCTAAGATAGATAATATCGATAATTGCATATGGCACCATAAGTATGTACCTACTCAACAAAATATTTAAGTACTATTAACTTTCTTTTAAATTTGTTAGTATTTAGCACGACAAATTAATAGTCTCTAGGAGGAGTAAAAATTTTAACTGCTGAAACTTACATTCATTTTAAACATGATATTATTAGTCCAGCCATCTCCTTGTCTGATAACTGAATGCTTGGAATCTTTGTCTCCTTTTGAACACTTTGTCGCATGAGCAATTATTTCACTGAGAGATCCTTTCACAGCTTTCTTATGCTTATCATCGGTAAGACAATTATTCAATGTCATTTGTTCTATCCCTGTGCAGAACATTTTGAAATTTTCATCTTTGATCATAAGATCTGTCAGCATGTCTATTAGTTTTGATTTAAACCCATCGAACGTCTCTGGCTCGGAATGTTTCAAAGCGTACGATAAGGAGTGAAAGATTGCGAGGTTCTTCAATGTAATTTTCACACATTCAGTGCTAAGAGGCTTGAATCTGCTTAAAATTTCAAATCCAGTTTCCTTAAGATCCTCCAGGACAATCACTTCATTCGGTGCTTCTGACAAGGAGCCGTAGCATTCTGGGTGTCTGAACATTTCTTCTTTAGACAAACCAGCTTTTAACTCCAATTGTTTAAACTTTGGCAGAATTTCGGTGTAAAGAACATGTTCATTGTGGAAAAATTGTTGAGTATTTACCATTTTTCTTAACATTTCTTGTGTTGGTGCAAATTTTGCTACCATTTTAAACGAAGCACCATTATTATCAACTGTTATTCTTTTCACATTCGCAACGTAATTATCTCCAACTTTTCCGACTGGTTCTATAAAAACCTCAGGTCCTGTTATGTTCTCCTTTTCTAGAATTTCACCGATATAGTCCAACTGACGTTGGGACACTGACTCCACGTCGCCTTTGAAGTTGTACGGACTCATGTTGGAGAAACGACTAAATTTCGATATTCTTGCCAAACTATTTAAAGCAATACCTATCTACTTTTCATTATCAGCTCTAAATTTATATAAATTAAAACACTTGATAATTTATTTTATCATTGTAACATGATAACGGTGCAGGGGTTCTTGGAGGTCGAATCACTTTAATTATCATTTAATTTGACTATGATTAATTTTTATATTTTATTTAATGCACTTTGCCCATTACATGTAGGTAAGTAGGCACAACCTACTTAGGATTAATTCTGGTTTAAGCCTGTATACCTATCATGTTTGAAGCTTAGATACCTATTAGATCTTTTTAATTTTCCACTTCGTTTATCCATCATAAATTAGTTATGTACTTAAAGTTTATCCGTATCGCCTTTAGTAGTTTGTAATTCCCACAAGTAATTCCCAACAAATTGTTGGTTAAAGCCACGAATATCAATTCCCAGGTCCCTTAAACTAGTGTTGCGTTCTGGCATCACTCCAAAGCGGTCTTTACATTATGTTAACAATAATGTAGTTGTAGTTTTAGACATAATAAACAACACCCTGGCAAATCAAAGACTTTAACTAAGACTTATTTTAATTGCTACAAATGAATTTTTATATTTTATCTTTTTTTTTGTAGTTATTGTACCATATTTAAGTTAATTTTCATGGTTTGTAAGCACGTATATGTCAGGTAGATGTGGAGTATATCATCACTACATAGTATAAAACCTATGTATGTATATCCCTATGTATGCTTAAATCTTTAAAACTACGCAACGGATTTTGATGCGGTTTTTTTAATAGATAGAGTGATTAAAGAGGAAGGTTTATATGTATAATACATGCATAATATAGCCCTGCGAAGCCGGGGCGGGTCGCTAGTTACTGTTAAAGATCTTTTGTATCAACCAGTAAAATAATAGGATCATCGCCTCAATTTTACCCGTATAGTCGGAGATCCTTTTAAGAAAGATCTTCATCGAGCTGTTTAATGGATGAAAAGTATTTTATATCAATTTAAAAAAGTCAAAAAATATATTGCAACTTGATTATCTAAAAAATTTCAGTCCAGAACATGATTAATTAACAGTTTCATTTATGTTTTGTTTTTCAAACCTTTCACTGGTTTGTTTAAGAGACAAATTCCATACTAATAGAAAGAATAAAGCCTATAGAATATGCAAACCTTAGGTTGACTAATTTTTCCCGTCACAACTCTTGGGTAGGCAGGTAAATCGATACTAGTCATTTGCATTGGTCTGGTTAATGAATTAAAGTTTAAGATAAAATAAAGGTATGGAACATTGGTATGGAACAAACCAGTAATATGTCTGAAAACAAAAAAACATTTTTTTTTATTTAACATATTATTATGTAATTAAAAGTAAACTTAAACAATCTACGTGTTACAAAACTAGTAGTGCTTAAATAATCAAAAATGTTCAGCGTCCCCTGCACTAAGCAAACCTTGTGTCACAAGAAAAATAAATAAAAATAAGTTAATCATTCTGGACTGAATTTTTTGGACAACCCATGCGCAATATATTTATTGACCTGTTTAATTTAATATAAAATACTTTTCATCCATTACAGCTCGATGATGGTCGTTTTGGAAGGGATCCTGTACTAACTTTATCCAACTTTTACTGTCCTGGATTCGTTGCGTTTTCATACAAATTTGTGCACCGGTTTACGTTCCTAGAGTAGTATGGTATAGTGCAAGTGGTGGTATAAATTTTCAAGTTTATAAATAGAATGAACTATGAATAAATCTTCCGCGATGCTTAGATATGCACTACCAATTGCACAACATACAAAAATGTTACATAGATACTTCGTAGACATTCCCAAAAGCGAGTAAACTTAGTATGCAATATCCAAATCACGTTTTCATCTCTCAACGTACACTAACTTAAGTACAGTCAGAATCACAAGTAATTTTTGCGTTGAAAAATTACAGATAAGTATAATTTAATTATTCATTAAACTATTATCATTGAACTACTAAGCTATAAATGATTGCATGAGCCCGCCCCATAGGACCAACCTTATGTATTTTGCGCCGATGGCACGAGCTATGCGTATTTTAAATTTACTGGCTTCAGAAGTCGATATATCTTCGGCTGTACAGCGGCGTCTAAATTCACAGAAGCGGCCCATGGCTTGATTGAAAGTCAAAATTATTTAGAAAAAATAATCAATAGTTTTTAGGTTTTTTGATGAATACTTCACTATCACTACGTACTCGTAGTATAAAATAAAGTCGCTTTCTCTGTCCCTATTTCCCTTTGTATGCTTAAATCTTTAAAACTACGCAACGGATTTTGATGCGGTTTTTTTTAATAGATAGAGTGATTCAAGAGAAAAGTTTATATGTATAATACATACATAATATAGCCGTGCGAAGCCGGGGCGGGTCGCTAGTAAGTAATAATTTTAATTATTAGTTATAACATCGATTTGATTTAAACTGTTAAGGTGTTATAATTTAGTCTTAATAAATAAATAAAGGACATTAGCCTTCATAAAATTAATACGTCTCCCTCCCTGTTTTTTACCTGATTATTCCCGATCTCGTGAATTAAAGGGGGATAAATAACACCCTCCATTAGATTACGCGCTCGCGTTTATGGATTTTGATATAGTGTACCACTCCCCAGAAAATGGAGCAATTCAATAGTACTTAGTAATAGTTCTTACCTCTGCGACGCTGCAATTTTTTGCCTTCTCGTGCTTGCCCTTGCGCAACTCGTCAATATACGTATAAACAACTCGGATATGGTTGATATTGTACATTTGTCACAAGTAAGTCAGTAAAACAAAAAAAAAAACTTTTATTATATGGATTTATTATAAGTATAAAAGGTAGTAATGTAAATTTTAATCAAAAATTTATTTAAACTGAGGTCTCTAAAATGCTGCTATCACTTGCTCAATAGACCAAATTCCAAAAAACTATCTACCAAACCTTCAATCTTCTTCTTATACAAGACAAAAGTTTCAGGATCTTGTTCAAACAATTCTGAAGGAAGAGCATCACCATGACCATTTTCTAGACTATCGAACTTTTCCATTGTCTTCATTGCTAATTCTGCTTCTTCCGGCTTTTTGAGAACGAAGTTAGAAATCATCACGCTATTGGCAAAACCGAATTTCGCGAATCTCTTTAGATCTGCGTCGAGTTGATCTCTGGGGTAATAGTAGTTAGCTTTGAGACCGAAATTGTTTAGCGACGTGTCAAGCTCGCTGTGGTAGTAGTCTACGAACTCGTGGTAGTGCTTATGTCTCTGCTCATAGTCTGTGCTGTTGAACAGCATGTACATTATGTCATAAACTGGACTTGATTCATATACTAATTGGTAGTCGATCAAAGTGCATTCTTCAGGGATATCATTCTGAAAAATAAAAAAGAGAATTCCAACGTCAATTATTATGTTAATCACAATTTAACCGGACAGTACAAATACTTTACTAAAGTACCAATTATCGCTTTTTTGTTAAATAAAAAGGTCAGCGATCAATACCATAGAAGTTGTATTTGGCAGGACCACTTATACAATGGTTTCTAAAAGGCTTAATTAACTTATATTGCTTGTGACACTATAATTTCAACTTACATTCATTTTAAACATAATATTGTTAGTCCAACCATCTCCTTGTCTGATAACTGAATGCTTAGAATCTTTGTCTCCTTTCAAACACTTTGTTGCATGAGTAATTATTTCACTAAGAGACCCTTTCACAACCTTCTTATACTTATCATCGGTAAGACAGTTATTCAATGTCATTTGTTCTAGCCCTGAGAAGTACAATTTGAAATTTTCATCTCTCTTCATAAGGTCTGTTATCATGTCTATAAGTTTTGATTTAAACGCATTGAATGTCTCTGGCTCAAAATGTTTCAAAGCGTACGATAAGGAGTGAAAGATTGCGAGGTTCTTCAATGTTATTTTCACACATTCAGTGCTAAGAGACTTGAATCTGCTTTGGTTTTCAAATCCAGTTTCCTTAAGATCCTCCAGGACTATCACCTCATGCGGTGCTTCTGACAATGAGCCGTAGCATTCTGGATGTCTGAACATTTCTTCTTTAGACAAACCAGCTTTTAACTGCAATTGTTTAAACTTGGGCAGAATTTCGGTGTAAAAAACATGTTCATTGCGGAATAATTGTTCTGTATTCACCATATTCCTAATTGTTTCTTGTGTTGGTGCGAATTTTGCTACCATTTTAAACGAAACGCCATTATTATCAACTGTTATTCTTTTCACGTTTGCAACGTAATTATCTCCAACTTTTCCGACTGGTTCTAAAGAAACATCAGGTCCTGTTATGTTCTCCTTTTCTAGAATTTCACTGATAAATTCCAACTGACGTTGGGACACTGACTCCACGTCGCCTTTAAATTTGTACGGACTCATGTTAGATAGATTAACGACTAAATTTCAACATCCTAGTCATACTATTTAAAGCAATACCTATCTACTTCTATCTCTATATCTATATAAATTAAAACTCACGATATTGTCATATTTTATCATTGTAACTTGATAACGTTGCGTTTTTTTTTATTTGTTTGTATAGACATTTTTTATTTAATTACGCAAAGAGTGGTTTCTGGTTTAAACTTGTTAGAAGCATAATGCTCGATGCTTTTAATTTTTACCTTCGTTTATCCATCATACATTGGTTATAGATTCTGAAAGTTTATCCGTAGCCCTTTTAGTAGTCTGTAATTCCCAACAAATTGTTGATAAAGCTATACATTCTTGCATCATCAAGTGGTCTAAATATTATTTGAACAATAGTGTAGTGTACTTTAAATCTTATTTTAAGTAATTGCTATTCGAAATGTCTGCAACAAATAGATAACTTGAAAATTTTAAGCATCATCATTATCAGCCGGTGTCAGTTCACTGCTGGACGTAGGCCTCTCCCATGATACGCCAGTGAGCCCGATCTTCGGCTCTTCTTCTACATTCACTGCCCACCGCTTTGCGTAGGTATGTCGTCGCTCCACTTTTTAAAGACTTTCTCTATATAAAATTCTCGTGTCGCGGTGCTAGTTCTGCGAAACTGCGAACTTCTTCGAAACTGAAAATCGACCAACTTCTATTTTTTTTTGTATTTGGCAAAACAACGTTTCCCGGGACAGCTGGTATATATATTCAAGTTATTGTACCTATTTTCTTTATTATACTAGTGAAGTTGTTGTCATAGTAAGCCTAGTTTAACTTTCGGCTAGATGGCGCTGTATGCATTGTCCTGTAATATTTATTTTGTTTTAGTTTAATTGTTTTCGTGTTTCCTCTCCTCAACACCTTTCTGGTCACTGGTGGTTTTTATATGGACAACTTGGATATGGTGCTAAACCGTTTGGTGTGTGAGAAAATGGATTATAAATTTATCATATCATGTACTTACATAAACTGATGTTTTTTAAAATAATAAATGGGTCAACGTTTGACCACTAATTCACACGATGATAAGTGATAAGATTTTGTACGCTTACCTGAAAGATACCAAATAAACAGGGCCTCCGAGGGACGCGAATAAAGGTAGGAAGACGCCAACGGAGTAAAAACCTAAAACTTAGTACCAGGCGATCATAAGTTAGTGGGAGATTCCGAAGACATTTTCTTGGAATATATGAACGCGACTGTACTTTGAATCGTGGATACTCCATATACATGTGTAGGTAGCATAAATATTTGTGTCATCATCTCAGCCGATCTTTTGAGCGAGAGTACTGAAATGGAAACTATCTTACGTTGCATTTTCAACAGAATATCTGCTTCGGACCGTCTCAGGTGTGTATTCGTGTGGCGATAGATATTTTATCGATTATTAATATTCTTAAGTTAATAGTTACGACAACACACACACAACACAACATATCGCCAAAAAATTCCATTCTATTCATACTAATGTGCAATTATAAACTTGTCCATTCATAATCATGTGCAATCATAAAAATGTCCATTCATAAGATGTTTAATTTAGACAATACTAATAATTAAAAGCCTTTCTTATTATAACTAACTAACGATTTCAGTAAGATCACATAGTGACACATAGATTTGTCTTGCATTGCAGCAATATTTCCGAAACTGTCACAGTTGCGTCAGATTATATGGCAGTAAGTACTAACCACAGTCACCAACCATAAACTAGTAATATAGTAAAATTGAAAATAAGTATGTATTACATTTGCATTTCACTTCATCTCACCTGATGGGAAGCGCAGTGTGTGTTTCTGTGCCTTGATTGTCTGAATAAATCTTTTATCTATCTTTTTTAGGGTTCCGTAAAAACGGGACTACTTACTACGACTCCACTATCCGTATGTCTGTCTGTCACCAGGCCGTATCTCATGAAACGTTATAGCTTATACAGTTGAAATTTTCACAGATGATGTATTCTGTTACAGCTATAACAATAAATACTAAAAAAAACAAACTAGGTACCTACATAAAAATCGCACTCTAAAAAGTATGAAACAAGAAAAATACAGAGACCTAATTCTGTAGGCAATCTCAAAGTATCGTGACTCGTGTCGTTCAGTGGATAGCCGTCGTCGGATGCCACCTTGCAATGCAACAGTACTAATTTAAGGGATTCTTATAGGTTTTTAAGTTTTTGGTATTTGCTATCGATTGATACCATAATAATACCCTCCGTAATACGTTATCTTTCTACAAAATATCCTTGTGTAAACGCATTGAAACGAACAAATCTTAAAAAAAATAGTTTGACCTTTTCCAGTTGGCAATTTTATTCAATAGGTTACTTGACGTGGAAAACTTCTTTGCAAAAATCAATTGACGGTTGTGACGTCATAAATACCTACGTATTAAAAAATCAACATAATTCCAGCATAATTCGTAACGGATGTAGCTAAGCCAAACATTTTTTTCTCTAAAAAACAAACAAAAACGCATACGCATCCAATTGAGAAGCTCCTTCTTTTTTGGCTTGCCCAGGATCTATACCACACTTTCAGCTTAGTCGACCATGTCTAGGGAAAGAACTTGTTTTAGTCTAGAGCCAACTAAGCCGCGAGTTTCATCACGATCGCGATGTTTTCCTTGATGAGCAATATAAATATTATGTTAATTCGCTTAAAGGGACTTAGAACGGAGATTTTAAATGTAGTTAGAACAGGTGAAACCGCGAGACACAGGCAGTAATCCTAGTTAATCCTACTAATATTAAAAATGTTAAAGTTTGTGTCTGTATGTTAGTTACTCCTTCACGCAAAAACTACTTCGGTAAAATCGGTAAAATCGGTAAAATCGGTAAAATCGGTAAAATCGGTAAAATCGGTAAAATCGGTAAAATCGGTAAAATCGGTAAAATCAGTAAAATCGGTAAAATCGGTAAAATCGGTAAAATCGGTAAAATCGGTAATCAGTACAATCGGTGCAATCGGGCTATCTAGATAACCAGAAACCTAGATTAACACATAAGCTATTTTTTATCCCGATATTCCTACGGGATCAGGACTTACGCGTGTGAAAACGCGAGACACAAGCAGTAGTTCATAACAATTATGTTATTCATCAGTTAGTTAACTTGTTTCACGTACAGTCACGGGATAGTGTTAGTCGTACAGTGTGGACAACCATGAATTTGTTAACAAAGCAACGCACCTACGGGACATTTACGTTAAATATTAAAGTTATACACACTGGGTTTGAAAAACGAGCTTTTAAAGGTTGTTAAGCTATTGCATAGCTTTTATCGCGGGGTTTGAGCGTGGCGACTGAATCAAGAAATTTCGTAACGAAAATAAAACCTAACACCCCCCACTCCGCCTACCATTCTTATGGCACAGAATATAATATACACAAAACTGGTAGGTAGGTATAAGTACCTACATATTTTATGGGCTGATTTGGAAAAATGGAATAAACCTTAAGTTTACCGCAAAAAAGCTTAAAATTTAGCTTACAGTTTAAAAATTAATTGTATCGTTACCATCGATAATAATCCATAATTATCAAAGTTAACGTAAAAAATTTTTATTCATTTGAAATCATACAATCCGCATGAAATCACATTGAAACGTCTTTAAAAACGATTGTTCTATGGTACCGATACTATCAATTGATCTGTATGTACGATTGATTTCTGCCTATATTACAGAACAATTGATATACTATCGATAGTATCGATTCTTATTGTACAATACTATACTATTGTTTTTTTTTATTTATTTAAATAGCCTATAGATCGACAACACTATTACCTAGATATTTTAAGTTAAGATACAAAATTCCGAATATCACGATGATTATTACAATTTTTTTTATCTGATTGATTATCTTATTTAACACTGAATAATACTTATATTAGTCACTGGGTAGGTAGGTATTTTCTAAATAATTTATTATTTACATCATATTTTTAATCTATCCCACAAATTTTCTATACCTACTTTTATAATATGGTCATATATAAGTAATTTGTGTAATTGTGTTGGAAGAAATAAAAAATAGACGATAAATTATTAAAATACTAAGGATTTGATGCACCTTCATACAAAGTTTCATTTTAGAGCATTTCCTTTTTATGTTTTGCATAGATTAAAACTAATTAAAGGGGTTAATAAGTTTGTACCTACAATGTAAAAAAGGATGCTAAAATGATTGTTCTGCGGTTTCAAACGCATAAGTTCCAGTATCTTTAGAATATTAAGATAATAAGTGGCCTAAACTATAGTTTCATCATAATCATCCTTATTATTTTCAGACTCTATTTACTGCAATCATAATTATTAAAATATGAGTATATTTTAGAAGTGACGAATTTTATTAGAAAGTCGTTTTTTATTAATGATACATTTTAGAACTTTACAGATTTTAGAAACCGCAGCGTTTTTTGACCCTAGTGCGAATGATATTCAGTGCAATTCACGACTCACGCTGGACTTTGTCGAGCGTTTATAATTCATACGTGCAGGGGCATAGGTTCGAGATTACATACTTAGATAACTTACAACTGGATGTTACTGACTTTAGGCACTACCTGCCTTTTCTTGAAGACACATTAAACTAAGCTGCGTGTTTCATCACGATGTTTCTCTTGCTCTAACTTTTTTTTTTACATACTATCAGGACAGCGTTTGACCACTATCACATACACCTGCCTGATGGTAGGTGACGATGCGGCCTAAGATGTATCACGCCTTCCTAGAAGATACCTATTCACTCGCGACTTGAAGACCCCCAAATTTTACACGTCAGGAAAGACAGACGCAGGCAACCGATTCAGCAGCAGTACGAATAAGGAATGACAAAGCAAAGCGCTTAGTGCGAACGTAAAGGAAATCATCGTAATTAAACTTAGTTGGCTCCAGACGTATTAACAAGTTTTTTCCTCTAGACGCGATCGACTAAGCTAAGAGGGTAGTAGGTGTTGGGTAAGCCAACTCGATCCTTATGCAAAATTAAATGAGGTACAGTCAGTCAGGACTTTAAGAAACTTTAAAAAATACAAGATTTGTATTCATAGTAATTATTTTCCCAGGTCCTAATCGCTGTTTTTTTTTAATATTTTATTTTAATCTTATTTTTTATTCTTCTTTGCCTTGACCTTTTCCCATTTATTTGGGGTCGGCCTTCCCTATCCTTTTCTTCCATTCTGCACGGTTTAGTGCTAAGTTGGCGTCAATGTCGAATGTTTTTAGGTCTTTCTGAACCGTCGTCAACCATGTGGCGGGAGGTCTTCCGCGTTTCCGCTTCGTCGTTGGAATTTGTAGGGCTAGCTTGACCATGTGATCTTCAGGACGACGTTGTACGTGTCCGTACCACCTTAGGCGTTTCTCAACAACTTTATCAGCTATTTCCGCTACTTTAAAACTACCCCGTATGTACTGGTTTCTGATTCTGTCAAGCATGGTAACTCCCGCTGACCATCGAAGCATGCGCATTTCAGCCGTGTGAAGTTTATTTAGGTGACTTTTAGTGGTAGCCCAACATTCTGAGCCATACAGTATTGCAGGTCTTATTGCAGTTTTGTATACTGCACCCTTTACTTTGAGTGGTATTCTTTGATCGCACATTACTCCTGTAAGTTCACGCCACTTGAGCCACCCAGTATTTGTTCGATGAGTGACATCGCCATCAATGCTACCATCGTTGCTGATAACCGACCCCAAGTATTTAAAATTGTCTACTGTTGGTAAGATAGTGTTATCAATTGAAATCCTAATGTCCCTAGGGTTTGTAATATCATCAAATATGCATGATATATGCTCTGTTTTCTTCCGGCTAATTTTTAAACCATTTTTTTCTAATGCATTAACCCAGTTGTTAAGTACGTTTTGAAGGTCTTCAACGGTTTCCGATATAAGAGCGACGTCGTCCGCATACAAGATGTTCCAGGGCACCGGCTCCTGACAGTTCTTAGTTAGGTAGTCCATTCTTAGGTTGAATAGAAGTGGGCTTAACGTGGAACCCTGATGCACACCTACTTTCAGATCGAAACGGTCAGTGGCGCCCGCAGGACACACGACTTGTGTTGAGACATCTCTGTACATATCCTTAATGAGAGCAATGTAATGTTCAGGGACCGACTGTGCCCTAAGCGCTTCCCATATGAGATCGCGGGGGACATGATCAAAGGCCTTCTCAAGGTCGATGAAGACCATGTGTAGGTTTGTTTTATTTGCCCTAGATTTTTCTAGCATAATTCTTATTGCCTGTATGGCATCTGAGGTGCTTTTACCCGCGACAAAGCCACACTGGTTTGGAGTTACAGTCACTATTTTATTCAGTCTGTTGTAAACTATCCGTTCCCAAATTTTAAGCGTATGTGTCATAAGCTTGATAGCCCTGTAATTACCGCAATCCCTCACGTCACCTTTTCCCTTGTAAAAAGGTATCAGATGACTATTTCGCCATGAGTTTGGTATAGGCTCTCCAGCTAGCAGTTTATTAAACAGGTCTCTTAACCAGACGACCCCCTCTGCACCGAGGTACTTCCAGACCTCCACAGGAATTTCATCTGGGCCCGTAGCTTTGTTGTTCTTCATGGATTTTATGCAGTTTTGTATTTCTGGTGCTGTTATATCTGTAATTGGGCCTAAGATTTGTGCTGGTGGTGTATAATTTATATTTCTGGGATTAGATTTGTTAAGCAATTCTCTGTAATACTCCACCCATCTATTTTTGATTTTATTGTCATCCGTTAAAAGTTTGTCGTTACTGTCCTTAATATATTTTACAGAATTTATGTCCTTACTATTCCTATTCCTACTTTTTGCTATTTTATGTATGTCTACTTCTGTTGTGGCTGTTTCTAGATCTTCGTATAATTTTGAATTCGATTTCGCTCTGGATATTGCAACCTGTCGTTTCGCTTCCGATTTTGCAGTCTTGTATTCATTGTGGTCAACTTCGCTTTTCGTAGATTGCCACTTTTTGAAAGCCACTTTCTTCTTTGCAACTGCGGCTTTTACCTCGTCTTGCCACCAGTGCGTTTCCTTAAAAGGGCCCTTTTTGTTTCTTGTCCTGCCTAGGTGTTTTTCAGCCGCGGTTTTACAGGTTGATTCGAACTTAATCCACATATCGTTTGCTGATGTTGTTTTGTTGTCGGAGTCGTTAAGAAAGTTCTTCATCTCCGTTATGAAACCCTGCCCGATTTGTTCTTTTAAAGATTTCCATTTAATTTTAGGTACAAGTTTATTATTAATTTTAATTGGTTTGGGTAGTTTGTATACGGTTATCAAAAGTCTATGTTGTGTAGTTAAGGGCTCTCCGGGGATAACTTTGCTGTCTCTGTATTGTCTAAGGTGATTCCGTCTAGTTAGAGCATAATCGACCTGAGTAGCATGGCCACCACTGTTGTAAGTTATTAAGTGGTTGTCTTTTTTCTTGTAATAGGTGTTTATTATTGCTAGGTCACAGCTAGCGGCAAATTGAATGATTCTCTCTCCATCAGGGTTTCTTGTGCCGTATCCAAAGCCACCATGCATTGCTTTAGCATTGGTATTTGCTGCTCCAACATGTTCATTAAGATCAGCTCCGAGGTGAATATTTTCTTCTTTCGGTATGGCTGATACTAGTACGAACAGATCATCCCAAAATTCATCTTTTAAATCTACACTGCTATTTGTTTGGGGTGCGTACGCACAAATTATATTTAAAATTGGTTGGTTGTCTAAAGCGATTTTTACTGCCATTAGTCTGTCATTTATTCTTTCTACATTTATCAATCTACTAGTTAGGTTCTCAGATAACACTATTCCTACGCCGTTTTTGCCATTTGTGGTACCGTGGTATATAAGTTTGTAGCCATTTCCTATTTGTCTGGATTTGGACCCCCGCCACTTGGTTTCTTGCACACAGCATGCATCTATGCGACGTCTGTGTAGGACTTCGCTAAGTTCGGCACTTCGCCCGGTCATGGACCCAAGGTTCCAGGTCGCCAATCGCATTGTATCACATATGTCGCCTCGACCGTCGCTTGAGGGGTACGCCCTAGCATTCACATTCATTTTCTTTGTTGTAACTTTCATAATGGATAGGGAAGAAGAAAAGTTGGCTTTCACGTTTTACAGCCGGCTGCCGCCTGACGCCAAGACAGTACTCCTCCTGGAGGCATGTGGGCGCTACCGTTGGGCCTTTTGGGCCTCATCCGCCACCATCCCTGATACACTGCCCTGCCTAGCAGTGTATTTCCCAGAACAGCCTGGGACCTCAATATGTGAGGGCAGCCTGTGGCTGGGGTTTTTGCCGCTTCCGCCTGCTCCGCCGTACCAATGGTCTCCATCTCCGCCTTCGCAGCCGTTACGGTCTTCACCCGTAACCCTGGGCAAGGGCTCCGCGCTATACCCCGCGGCACTGGGTCCCCGAACGAACTTAGCCACCTACTAGCTCCGGCCTACTGAAGACGAGAGGTGTCCACCCCCGCGACGTGGACGCGCCGAACGGGAATTGCCACAGTGGGCGCCAGAGAAGGTGACTCTGCTGCCCCCGTGGCCGGGTTAATGGCCTCGTATGCTACCCGAGACCAACGGCTCGGGTAGCATACGAGGCCCTATACTTAATCTTATTTTTTATAATTTTTTTTATTTCTCTTATCTCGACGTTTGGACTATGTTACAATAGTCATGGTCACGGGGAGACTGAAACAGTGACGAGGGTTGTCATCTCATGCTAATAGGAAAAAATGAAATATAAATCAACAAAAATAAGTTAAGTACAAAAAAAAACTAAAATGTTCAAAAATTTATACAAATATAAACTAAACAGTTAAAAATAAATTACTTACATAAAAAAGAAAAAGGTAAGTACATAAACTAAAAAGTTAAAAATAAAAATCTTAAATACTACTACAAAGTCAAATATAAAATTAAATAGAGTTTTATTAATGAAAACATCGTCGTTTCGGAGGTAAAGCAAAGTTTCACTTCGTCGTATTACTGATCCAGCGTATTATAAAACGTAGGTAAGTATTTGGAAGTCGGACTGGATAATACCATGTAAGGTTTTCTTAATCAAACCCAGTCCAACTTGCGGGAACATCCATAAAAAATACTTACATACAACCGAATTGAGAAACCGAAAAATAAGTTTCATTTTAAATCGGTTACATTGTAGGCATATCTAGTACACCTAATTCCTTATAAACTTTACAAGCGTTGCACTAAACACATAATTATTTCAACAAAACAGCAACAAAGTTCGTGTTTCCAATACAATTATTATTAGTCTATCGAGAATTTACGTTAGAACGTAACAACTTTGGACCATGAATCAAAGATTCAAGATGTATGCAATCTATGTTATACCTTTCGCTCATGTTATAATCCCTCTAGTACCTTTAGACGCATAAAACCAACTTCGCAAAACACTTCATTTACGCAAAACGCATAACTCGCAAAATACCTCTTACGCAAAAAACACCAACCTCGATTTAAGGGGCGTCCATACGCCAACGACCTTGGTACACAGTCTACTAAATAGTTACTATTGGCACCGGTCGCCTTCGTTGGTGAAAATTGTTGATTGTTACGAATGTGTTTTGTTTTTCTCAAAAGTGCTGAGTTGGTTATAGGTGAGATTTTTATCGACATTTTGGTGTGACTTTGAGCAAAAATTTTTCTATAGTTTTGAATCTATCATAAAATTAAGAATTAAAACTAGTCTAGCTTTGAAATGACAAGGAATTTTCGCTTTAAAATTACCCCATAATAATGATCAAAATTTCACCTACAATTCCATCTTAGCACTTTTGAGAAAAACAAAATAATTTCGTTATGTACAATCAACAATGTTAGTTGTAAGCGACGGGTATTTCTGACGCGTTGCGTTTGGAAGCATAGGCAGCCTTAAGCAAAATACCGACTTATCAAGAGAAGATCGAAAGTAATCTAATATTTTATGAATCTTGATGAAAACACATAATCTAAACCTGGAAGGACTAAGGGTAGCAGGTGCATATTTCAAAGTTCTAATTATTTTAATGACGGTTCAATAATTTTTGGTTATTCTGCGTGAAATAACTAACACTTCGAAAGCTTTAGTGATATCAAGCAAAATAATTTACAATTACTGAACCGTTATTTAAAAATTAAAACTTTAAAATATGCACCTGCTTCATTCAGTCCTTTTCTGGCGTACATGATGTGCATTTATACATAATTATTATTATGATTTTAGTATATATTTTACTGGTAATACTTTTTTATCTTAAAAATAATAAATTTCTGGCTATATTATTACTTAGCATAATATTATGATTAAATAATATTAACTTTGTGGTTGTTGAAATAAGATTTAATTTTCAAAACACCACAAAGCCTCGAGTTGGTGTTTTGCGTCTAAAGGTTTTAGATTACCCCGTAAATGCATTTATCTGTTTAAGAAAAATGTCTTGCAAACCGCCTCAAAAGTTCACCCTTAACAAAACACATTTTATACAAATAAGATTTTAAAATGTTTAAGACTCTACACTTTCAAGCACCGGTAACACAAGACCATAAGCTGGTTTCCATTAAGTCAGTAGCAGAGATTCTGACCACGAGGCAAGAGGTGAAGTGTTTAACTTGTCTGCACTCAATGGCTCTTCATATAATCCATGAGTGCGCTAGCTACGAGTATGTTTGCTTGAGAGCAGAACTGAGTGTGGATTCCAGTAAAGGACTTTAAAGGTAACCTATACATAAAATGGGATTTTTAGATAACTTTATTTATAAAACACAGGAAGGAACAAGGAACCGTCGACTTAGTTGGCACAATGGTCACCATGCCGGACTGCCAAACACAGGGTTGCGGCTTCGATTCTGTGAAAATTTTAGATATTTGACTTTGATCTGGTTGTTTCTATGTATTATAAGTATATATTTAGATATAAGTAGTATATCTGTTGTCTAGCACCCATAACACAAGTCTAGTTACTTAGCTAGGGGCTAGATGACGATGTGTAGAATGTCCTGCAATATTTATTTATCACTTCACTACATAGTATAAAACAAAGTCGCTTTCTCTGTCCCTATATCCCTATGTATGCTTAAATCTTTAAAACTACGCAACGGATTTTGATGCGGTTTTTTAAAATAGATAGAGTGATTCAAGAGGAAGGTTTATGTGTATAATACATGCATAATATAGCCGTGCGAAGCCGGGGCGGGTCACTAGTAACATATAAAACAAAAAACGGTATGGTGACCATTGTGCCAACTGGGTCTTACTTTCTTTTGTATATTTTAATCTTCACGTGTGACATTGATAGTCGAAAAATGGCAGGCGCTTTAAAAACAAAATAATTAATTCTAGCGTAGTAAAGCGTAAATTGAAAAAGATCTTTATTTGGCAAGTCCCTATCTGCGCCTCGTAGTTTGATTTACAAAGGTCTCATCCGGTAGGAATATCTAAATACCTTCTCTGAATTCTAAGTCCCAAAAATGAAAAGTAGGCTGAAAAACACAAACAAAAAGACAAGATTATTCTCTAGGTATAACAAATTCGTGTTACCGCCCTCTTACTAAGATCACCAGCCACCATATCTAAAATATCTATCTAATATAATATAAACGAGCAATAATATTCTTGTATAGACATAATTGTAAATCGGTATATTCCCGTTATCCCCATTGACTCTGTCACCAATAAGGGGACAACGGAACATCATAAAAAATCCTACCCGTTATCCCCATTGAGGTTTGAGGATTATGGGGACAACAGATAGGATCTCGGAAACGGCTTAAACGATTTTCATGAAATTAAGTATGCTTACGTATGTAAGTATGTTAGTTTCTGGCCAAAAAACGTAAAATAACACCCTAGTAGTTATTCTTATTACCTAAACTAGCGACCCGCCCCGGCTTCGCACGGCTGTATTATGCATGTATTATATCTAAAACCCTTCCTCTTCAATCACTCTATCTATTAAAAAAAACCGCATCAAAATCCGTTGCGTAGTTTTAAAGATTTAAGCATACAAAGGGATATAGGGACAGAAAAACCGACTTTGTTTTATACTATGTAGTGATAATGAAGTGATAGTGATGATAGTGATTTGCTACCAAGTATAGACCTTTGACCTTTCTTACTTTAATAGAAGTACCTACCTAACCTATACATTTTCATTTTACCAAGACTTAACCAAAACAATATAAAGTTTAAAAAAACACGCAACATTTCGTACCTACCTACAAAATATAAGAAAATCCACAAAACAGTTGGCTATCATAATATCACACCCGAGAGGATAATGCGCTCTAATACAATCTTATTTTGCAGCCTGAAAATTTTCCTTTAATCTATTTTCACTTTTATGTCTTTACAGTAAAGGTTATATGATATTTTTCCAGGTTTTTGTAAACTTTGTTTACTTTGTAATGAAGGAGCAATGTTGAGCCTTTGTAAAACATGTGAATTATAGCATTACAGGTCAGGTTATGTTAGTTTTGGGACCTATTCCCTATATTGATTTAGATATAAATTCGTGACCTCTATAAGAAGGTACCGGCAATTATTCTCCGAGGACACCTATTTGTTACCTTTGAATAAGATAGTCATCTTTATAGACTTTGTGTGAAAACCTTTGGCCGTGGTAAAATTGACAGTGGAAATTGGTCACAGGATATATGGCCTGACGTAACATTTTGTTACGAAAAAAAGAGATTTTGCATAAAACCATACTTTTTTTATAATTCTCTATTGGTAGGTAATCAATTTTTATATGGTCAATTTCTAATTCATACATCAATACAATACAGCTTATTTTCTTTTAAACAATTGAAATACACAAATTAGCTTATTGCCTCATAACAAAAATTGCAAATATACTAATATTAAAAATCTTATTTTCCGTAGCCCAAAAGGTTGGCTGCATTGCCTCTCTTTGGTTGGCAATGCCGATCCGTTGGCCAAAGGAGCAGCCAGTGTTTTAGTCCCCCGAACCTAATCAATTGGGATTTGTCGTTTCTACCGAATTATTGTCTATTGAACGACAAACACTTGGGATTTTTACAATTTACAATTCGTGACTTGGAAGTTTTAAATTTCGATACTATTTGCTGCCATTGCATGTATACGCTAGCTAGTAACAGTCTTGGGGCGGGTCTTCAACGATGAGCGCAGTCCATCCAGGCAAGATAAGGGTATGAGAATATTTCTTGGCATGTTTCCAAATATACCTACGTGAATATCAACCTTTTTGTAAAATAAAATAATATAATATAATAAATTTTATTATAAATTTTGTAAAATATACGCCCTTAAAAATACTCATTATTTTTAAGCTAGAAAGACACCCCATCAAAGATTATGGTACAATTATTTTGTTGCAACTTTCAATTTCTATTATCCCCCAAATTGGTTAGATTATCAATTTGGGGGATAATACCACTAGGATTCCCACGATCCCATTTGGGGGGAATACCCCTTTTTGAAAGCTTTATTGCTGACACAAACATAATGTTGCACTATAAACATTTAAATATATTTGTTTTAATACATGGGATTGTCCATTTAAGTAATCAGGGTGTCCTATGAAACGTAGGCCTCTTCCAGATGCTTCCATTCTATGCTTTGCTACTCATGATTTTAAGCTAGAAAGACATCCCAGCAATAAATAAATATAAATTTTATGGAGTTCCGAACGCTCGACTCAATCAATCACCCCAGCAACGTCAAAAGGCATTGAAATTAAGACAGAATGAGACTTTTTTCAAGTTTGCCTTACGTTACTTGCACATAATATCCTCCTCAATTAATTACCCGAGAAGCCCACGCACTACCTCTCTAATTAATTATTCCAGGCGTTCCCATAAAGGTACTTAATTTATTGGCTTTTACATTTAATCTAGATGATTTAAACGACCTATGTTCGGAGTTTCTCTACGTAACAGATTCAGAAAATACGGAAATCCGTAGAAGAACCAAAGTCACCGACTTAGCTCTCAGGATTAGTAAGCTAAAGTGGCAACGGGCTAGTCATATAGGAACTGACAACCGCTGGGGAGTAAAGGTTCTCGAGTGGCGGCTGCGATGCAACGCGAAACGGAGTGTTGGGAGACCAGCTGCTTGTGGGCCGACGACATTGTAGCGATCGCGGGTGTTGGTTGTAGGAGGCGGCTAGGACCGCTGTTTGTGGCGTCGTAAGGGGGAGGCCTATGTCCAGCAGTGGACGTGTATGGGCTGATATGATGATGATGATGATTTTAACAACTTTAATTTATGCCATTCAGGACGCCTGGAGTGTTTGGGACTTGTATTAGTAAGCTTGCCCAGAACCTATAACTACCTTCTCAACTTAGTCGACCGGGTCCAGTAGAAAGAACTTGTCAATACGGCTGGAGCCAACTAAGCTTCGGGGTTTCATCACGATGTTTTTGACGTGATAACGTCTAATAAATTGATGGAACACCTGCATTCACAAAAAAGTGTCTGACGAGTGGCTGACGAAATATTGCGTCCGTTCCCGTTAGGAAACAGAGTTTTTAATAATAACTAGCTGCCCTCCGCGGTTTCACCCGCGTAACTTCCGATCCCGTGGGAATATCGGGATAAATTAAGATGTATGCTATCCTATCTCTCAAGTTGGATCGAACTGCACATGGTGTGCGAATTTTATTATAATCGGTTAAGTGGTTTAGGAGTCCATTGAGGACAAACATTGTGACACGAGATTTATATATATTAAGATATCGCTCATCTGGGCTTGTGTTATGGTGACGAGTGCGGAAAATAGAAGACTTATTTACTTAAAGGACAAAAAAAGACAAAGAAAAATACAATAAAAGAAATAAAGAAATAACAATTTTTTTTTAATTTTTCATCGTTTTCTTATGTCGTTATTACGTAAAATTATCGTCAGTAAACCGACTTTACAGACAACCATTTTTCACTGTGGAAATAAGGTAGGTATCTATATTTACTGAAAATATAGGTACCTATTCGTTTCCTTCTCGGAAACAACTTCGCAACATCAACCGTGTATTCCCAACAATAGAAGAAAAAAACAATTCTCCGTGAAACATTTGTGAAACAAAAAAATTTCGCTTATAAATCAACCGTTCCCCCTAAGGGAAAACGAAGACGAAATCGCAAAATCGTCTCAAATGAAATTTCTCACTTGAAGACTGCGAACATACTCCGATATATTCCTCTCTTCACCAAACAAATTCAAACTCTATTCCGAAGTTAGCGAGTATATTTTCCATGGGGAAAAATTTTGCTATGAAAGTTTCACGCGTGAAATGTATTCGAACAGCAAATTGTAGCCCAAATATAGTGTGAGGTAAAAGTTCTGCTTAGTAGAACGTAGTCATAGGTTTTTATGCAGATTTAGTTAATAGTTCAAATTTGACAACATGGCACTTTAGAGACCTAAGGCACTTCAGGGCGGGCATTTCGATCAGCTTTTTAGGTTTATACCAATAGATAGATAGGATTTCGTAGAATTCTATTCAAAACACTTCTACACCGTCTTTTTTAGACTGAAATAAAATTTACCTTGAAACAGGGGTGGTTTTGGCATAATGGTAGACTCAACTTTTATTCTAAAGGTCGTGGGTTCGAATCCCAGTCGGCCGTGAACCAATGGAATCTTTGTTACGAAAAATTTATGTGCGCTAACTGTGCGGTACCGGCGCTCTCTCCATATAGGTAAATCTAGTCGACTGTTTCCTCCCTGGATAATAACACTAGAGCAAATCTTTTTGTAGCATAAAACTTGCCCCTATGTCTTATTTAGGGGCATAGTCATGGCAGTTATAGGTTTTATGCAACTTATTTGTGCTAGTTTCATTGTCCAGGGAGGAAATAGTCGACTACGTTTGTATGGAATGAGAGCCGGGTTACCTTTCCTCTTAACATCGTGATGAAACCCACAGTGTTTTTAATTGATAGAGAGATTCAAGAGGAAGGTATATAAAACAAAACTACCACACGTACGAAGTCGCGGGCTACAGCTAGTTTATAATATTAGTAGGATGACCCGATTGGTAATTCTTAGCAACGAGTATTATTCAGAGATTACCTATCACAGTGAGCGTTAAGCAACAAGTGATTAGCGCTACTTATCTTCAATTGTATTATTACAAAACATAATTGAAATTGATACTAAATACATTAAAAAAACCAGTTCAGTTTGTATTATTTAATCGACTTCAAAAAAAGAGATTCTTAACTTGATTGTGTATTTTATAAGGCTGTTCGGGCATAACTTAAAAAAAAACATTTAATTTAGATAACTTGATCCATGTAAATTACAAGAAAATTGTGTTAAGTACATGAATATAAGCAAAAACAATAACTATGACGACCCAGTTGGCACAATGGTCACCATGCCGGACTGTCAAACACAGGGTTGCGGGTTCGAGTCCCGCCTCAGACATGTATTTATACATAGATTATTTGTCTGTGGTCTGGTTGTTTCTATGTATTATAAGTACATATTTACAAAAGAAAATTACATAATTAGTATATCCGTTGTCTAGCACACATAACACAAGTTTAGTTACTTAGCTTGGGACTAGATGGCGATGTGTGGAATGTCCTGCAATATTTATTTATTTTATGTATGTTTGGGCATAACTTTGTTATTTATGAACCAATTTTGATGATTCCGTTTGGTTAAGACACCCTCGAACCACATGAGTTGTATTCTTACTCATGTGCTCGAACGTTGTATGTAATTGTGTATGTACTGACAATTTTTCATGTCAACTGTACCTACTCTTACTTTTTTCTATATGCAAGAATGAAATCGGGTAGAGTTAGGATTTTTTATTAGGTATTTTAAAATTGGGTAGAGATGGGATCGG
Source organism: Idaea aversata (assembly GCA_907269075.1). Classification (NCBI taxonomy): domain Eukaryota; kingdom Metazoa; phylum Arthropoda; class Insecta; order Lepidoptera; family Geometridae; genus Idaea; species Idaea aversata. The sequence continues at coordinate 7,804,809 of OU026103.1, forward strand.
GTAGAGTCAGGACGAAGCCGTTTTCCGCCACTAGACTAAATTAGACTTTCCGCTTTTATATCGGCGGATAATGCATCGGTGGGCAACGTTGGTATGTGGGGCTGCCTCCAGTGTGAGTATGATGGGTTTTTAGAGGGTAACCATACCCACTAAAAACCCATCAGTGTCCCGCCAAAAGTCGAGGTTCTAAGGAGTACAAAAAAACCGGACAAGGGCGAGTCGGACTCGCGCACATAGGGTTCCGTAAAATTACGATCGATAAATGTCGAGCAAAAAAACCCTAAAAAATATTGTATGTCAGGCGAGGCTGTATATGTCAAAAGTCTTTTGCCTGCCCTTTTGGTAGTATAATTGACAAAAACACATTGCTTAAACAAATTGTAAACATGAAAATAACCTAAAAAAAATTACTTCTTTCTGTTTTTAGTATTTGTTGTTATAGCAGCAACAGAAATACATCATCTGTGAAAATTTCAACTCTCTAGCTATTACGGTTCAGGAGATACAGCCTGGTGACAGACAGACAGACGGACAGCGACATCTTAGTAATAGGGTCCCGTTTTTACCCTTTGGGTACGGAACCCTAAAAATTATAGCCACTTTCCTTGTAAAAGTACCACTGGCCCTGCTTTCCTATTACTTACCTACTACATTGAAATTTGTAAATACAAAACCGACGACCTCTGTGGCGCGTCGGGCGAACACCCGACTGCGACGCAGAAGGTTGCGGGTTCGATTCCCGCCGGGAACAAGTATTTATGCTGACCATAAATTCTTGTTTCTGATTCTGGGTGTTTCCTATATGTATAATATGTATATATTTACAAAAAAAAAAGTATATAAGTAGTTTATCCGTTATCTGGCACCCATAACACAAGCATTAAGTTGCTTAGCTTGGGCTGGATGGCGATGTGTAATATGTCCTGAAATATTTATTTAAAAAAAAAAAAACATATTATTATAATTAGGTATCTTAAAGACGAATAAACATGTTATCACCATTACGATAAATAACAATATTATTTGTAATAATGTATCGACATTGGTCACGATTCTAAATCCAACATACAAACCACATTATCTAAATATCTTTGCTCTCTTTTACTCATGTAAGTACGAAAAGATAAAGTATTGGTTGACTTGACACGCGTACTGCAACAATCGATGAACACCGTACTGCACTCACAAAAAAGTGTCATGTTACGGTCACGTTGTTGACATGGTTTGTAACTATAAAAACGTATTAAAGTATGCAAAATGGTAACGTCAACGATACAAAAGAATTTCATTAAAAGATGTAGGTTGAGAACAGATAATTAGGAAGTATTTTGTAAATTTTTATCTCATAAAATATATAATTTAGTTTTCATCTCCTAAAATATTAATTGTAGTAAATCTAAACCATTTTTTAAACGATTCACTCGGTTTTCTTCAGCTGTAACGATACAATATGAAATACAAAATTTTGTTGGCAATATCCAATTTTAAACCGATAAAAAAACCGAGGAGGTATTTTTTTTATGTACCGATTACTCGAAGGCGGCAACCGATTGAGATTATTGTTTTTGTATTGGAAAGGGGATACCTCAGGGGTGGTCCCATAAATGTATTTATGATCTGATGAGAATTTTCGAATTGATGAACAGAAATGCCCCTCGAGTGAGCAACAAACTGCTCATTTTTCAAGATCTCCAGTAGAATCGACCCTTAAACTAATAGGTCAAGATTGATGGTGAGTGACGATAGTACGCTTACTATCTTTTTCTTTACTTGAACGGCTTGTTTGTATACAAACTAAAATGTTTCAATTCTGTACATTAGAATCGTGACCATTACATAAAAAAATCTACGTAATGATAATCGTAGCTATAAATAATGTGAAGTCAGAATTAAAAAGTTTAGTCGCTAGTCTGTGCAACATGAGTAAATACAACTTCAAAGGTAATTTGATGTTAGTATCCCAACGTCAGTTGGAATACATCGGAGAAATCCTAGAAAAAAAGAACATAAAAGGACCAGATGTTCTTCTAGAAGCAGTCGGGCAAGATGGTGACAATTACATAGCAAACGTGAAAAGGATAATTGTCGAAGAAAATGGCACTACATTCAAAATGGTAGCAAAGCTAGCACCGGAACACGAGAAAATGAGACAAATGGCCAACATAGCTGGTATGTTTTACAATGAACATATTGCTTATACTGAAATCTTTCCTAAAATGAGGCAATTGCAACTAGAAGCTGGTCTGTCTAAGGAAGAAATGTTCAGATATCCAGAATGTTACGGCTCTCTGTCTGAAGCACCAAATGAAGTTATACTTCTGGAAGATCTAAAAGAATCTGGATTTTCAAACTTGAATAGATTCAAGCCTATAAGCACAGAGTGCGTCAAACAAACACTGAAGAACCTGGCGATCTTCCACTCTTTATCGTACGCTCTGAAACATTTAGAGCCAGAGACGTATAATGCTTATAGATCTAAACTTAACGACATGATGACAAGCGCTATGTTTGAAACAGAACAAATTAAAATGTACTTCAAGGGCTTAGAAGAAATGACCCTAAATTGTATTTCTAACGATGAAAAGTATAAGAAACTTATTAAAGGCAGTATCAGTGAGATAGGTAGTCATGCAAAGAAGTGTATGAAATTAGATAAAGATTCAAAGCATTCAGTTATCAGACAGGGCGACGGTTGGACTAACAATATTATGTTTAAGATGAATGTAAGTATACCTATGTATAAAGATACATTGCATTCTTATTTATTCTGAGGAAAAAAAACTGATGTTACGATTAATTGAGACTGAAATTATGACTTGAAATAACTAGCCTAACTTTGCTAGGGTCAAAACCTTCTTTGAATACCTACATAAGGTATCTCTTATTTAAATATATTTTTGGAGGTATACTAAATTACTTTGACCTTGTACTTAGTTTGTACAACAAATTACATAATATAAAAGTTATTAAACAGGTCGTTACAAAGATAACATGAATTAATTCAATCTAATCGTAGCTTATCTTTTATCTAGATCAAGTGTACGTGAGATTAGTAATACCTCATTACAGCTAAATAAATTTACAATCATTTAATTTCATTTTATTATTAATGATTCATCTACTATGCAAATGATGCATGAACAATTCAATCTTATCTAGGTTAAACCGCATGAGTAGAGTTCAACTGCTTTTGTTATTGGCATATTCTGATCAGGCGGATCAGTTCGTTATAGAACTTCTTCACATTTTTATTAAAAACCTTTTAGTTTTCCATTAGAGTAATTTTCTTTTTATGCTTGTTTTCAGAATGATGTACCAGAAGAAGTTTGTCTAATAGACTACCAATTAATTTACGAATCGAGTCCAGTTTATGACATCATGTACATGCTGTTCAACAGCACAGACCATGAGCAAAGACTTAAGCATTACCAAGAGTTCATAGACTTCTACCACAGCGAGCTTGACAAGTCGCTAAACAACTTCGGTCTCAAAGCCAACTATTATTACCCCAGAGATCAACTCGACGCAGACATGAAAAGGTATGCAAAACTTATGTTTGCATCTTCCATTATGATATCAAACGTCATCATCAAGAAACCAGAAGAAGCAACAGTAATGAAGAAGCAAATGGAAGATAATGAAGATGTTATTGAAAATGGTGGAATTCCTGCTGAAATGTTTGAACAGCATCCCGATACGGTTATTTTGTTTAGAAAGAGAGTCGAGGATTTGGTTGATAGTTACTTGGAATTTGGTTTGTTGACTGTATAACTGAATGTATACTTATAACTCATTATAAGACGAATGTAGATAATTTAATGAATTGGCCACAGCATCGGCATCTATGGCCAATAGCATAAGATCAATGGTATATATACATAACAACGGCTATAGATGCAGTCCATGTGCAGATGACAACGGCCACTAAATAGCCATAACTATTGACTAACGCTTCCTTTTACTAGTATCAAAACGAAAGAACTGATAAAATAATGGCCCAAGATCAATTGGTTTATATAGATATCAATGACTATAGATTCAGTCCATGTGCAGATGACAACGGCCACTAAATAGCCATAACTATTGACTAACGCTTCCTTTTACTAGTATCAAAACGAAAGAACTGATAAAATAATGGCCCAAGATCAATTGGTTTATATAGATATCAATGGCTATAGATTCAGTTCATGAGCAGATGACAACGGCCACTAAATAGCCATGACTAACGCTTCCCTTTACTTGAACCAAAACGAAAGAACGTATAAGTAAATAACGCTGTTATAATTCTAATAGGCCAAGAGACTTTATAGTTAAATTTATAATAATTTGTATGCAATTTATAACGATAGTTAGGTAGACCTGAGATTTTCTACATTTAATTATTCAAGCGGTATTATTTTTGGATTAAAGATTAATTATAATCTAACATTTCGGTGTTTCTTTTTGTGTAGTTAATTCATTATGTAATAGGTTTGTATTTCTTCTTTTGTTATTTTTCGAACCCTCGACCCGACGCAAAAATGTCTATACTACGTGTTTGTGGCGTCGTATCGTAGCAGCCGAACAGATGAACTAATTTTGATTATTTTTAATCAATATAGTTAACGCACGATGGGTAGTGACGCCTACGTGTAGAAATCGGAGCTCCCCCTACCTATTCTGGCCGTAAGAGTGTTTTAAAATAAAAATTAAAAAAGAATACCATGTAAGCCTAGAAAACAAACTACTCAAGTACATAATTGATATCAAAAACATCAAATTTGTAGCAATTTAATTAATGAAAACAAGTAAGTATGCCCGAAACGAAAACTCCATCACAATGGTGGATATAAAGGGCGAAGACTTTTATTTCAAAACACTCACGAAAATACATTAGAGAAAATGTAAGCCGATGCAAGCATCTTTGTATTTTATGAAACACGTTTGAATTCTTATATCTAATGGATTACATACGTATAAGAGAAGAACATGCGCCTCTTGCATAAGTAAAGAATACCTTATTCCATTTGCAACTGCATATTTTAGTCAAAGTTGATATCTGAGTCTTATGTCTAAAAGTATTTTTAGACGAATCACTAAGAAAGACGAACCTTAGTCCTTACTAGGGTCTACCCCTCTGTAGCCCTTGGTAGTAACGTAATTTGATACTTTTTTACCGATCGTATTTTATAACCGATTAGCTGCGCCCCGCGGTTTCACCCGCGTAAGTCCCGATCCAGTGGGAATATCAAAATAAAAAGTAACCTTAAGCCTTCTTCGATAAATGGACTATTCAACACAAGATAATTTTTCAATTCGAACCAGTAGTTCCTGAGATTAGCGCGTTCATACAAACAAAAAACTCTTCAGCTTCATAATACATAGGTATAAGTATAGAAGATAAATAATAATATAGATTTGGACGAAACTTGGTATACAGGTTTTACAATTTTACAGAATTGCTTTTAAAAATGAGTAAAAAGGAACTATCTCATCCTTTATGAGATCTGATTTTAATGATACTTTTTTCTTTGAAAAGTAGTTATTTCAAGTTGGTGTTTTAAAAATTTGATGAAGATCTGATGTGGATCTTCGGAGTGATGAGCAAGATAGCTCCTAAAAATGCAGTAAATTGCTTACTTGTAGATTTTTACTAGGGGAATCGGCCTCTTAAAACTACATGGTTTAAAATCATGTGGCAAATTGCAACTAACTCGTCATACATTTAGACTAAGATTTTCCAAAAAAAATAGTTGTCCGAAAAATAGGTAGACCTTCATCCTTAATCGATACATTTTCAAAATCAGGAAAGGTTTTTAAAAACCGGCCAATTGCGAGTCGTACACGAGGGTTCCGTCCATGTTGTATGGGAGGCCCACTTATTTTTTTTTTCTAATTTGTCGTTATAGCGGCAACAGAAACACATAATTTGTGAAACTTTCAACTGTCTAGCTGGTTACATATCATAATAACTAAGTTCGTTATAACTATGTTCGAAATAACTACGGTCATAATGCCTACTGTTCAAAATACCTAATGGTTGTTTCACATATTTTTATAATAACTAATGAACGAAATACCTAATGGACGAAATACCGACGGTTAATTTACCTAAGTTCATTATAACTATGTTCGAAATAACTACGGACATACCTTCAGTTTAAAATACCTAATGGACAAAACACCTACGGTTAATTTAACTACAATTAATTCATCTACGGTTTTTCATCTGTGATTTGAAAAAAAACATTTTTATAAAATACACCCCCCTCCCTAACCAAGTAAAATGGGTAGAATTCCCTTCTAGCACTCGCCGGCCGCTGCCGCGGCACCGCTGGCTTCGCTCGCTCGACTCGTGCGTTGTGGGCGCAATTCTAACATAAACCTAACCTATCCATGTCGGTTTTGGGTAGGGAGTTTTCCGGGTGGGTCTTTATATGCTGCCTTTATCACGCAACTAGAGACGAATTTTACCTATTTGACTTGATTAGGGCAGCATATAAAGACCCATCCGGAACACCCCCTACCCAGAACCGACATGGATAGGTTAGGTTTATGTTAGAACTGCGACCACAACGCACGAGCCGAGCGAGCGAAGCCAGCGGTGCCGCGGCAGCGGCCGGCGAGTGCTAGAAGGGAATTCTACCCATTTTACTGTAGACGAATTAATTGTAATTGAATAAACCATAGGTGAATTCTACCTATTGCACTTGGTTAGGGAGGGTGTATTTTATAAAATTGAATTTGTTTTTAACCGTAGGTGTTTCGTACATTAGATCAATCGTTCGTTAGCTCAATTAATTTTAGTTGTATCAAACTTAGGTATAAAACAGTAGTTGAATCGACCGTTAGGTAATATGAACATATGTGAATTGACCGTTACTTATTTCGAACATAGTTATATTGAACTTAGTTATTATAATGTGTAGCCCAATCGACCGTTAGGTATTATGAACAATTGAACACAGTTATTTTGAACTTAGTTATTATAATGTGTAGCCCAATCGACCGTTAGGTATTATGAACAATTGAACACAGTTATTTTGAACTTAGTTATTATAATGTGTAGCCCAATCGACCGTTAGGTATTATGAACTTATGTGAATCGACCGTAGTTATTTCGAACATAGTTATATTGAACTTAGTTATTATGATATGTAACCGTCTAGCTATCAAGGTTCATGGGATACAGCCTGGTGACAAACAGATGGTCGGACGGACAGACAGACATTAAAGTCTTAGTAATAGGGTCCCACCCTAAAAAGTAGCTTTAAATTACTTATTGTATATGTACTTATCTTTTGCAAAGCTAGAAAGAACTTGTTTATTTCCAATAAATTCTAAAACAAAGCTGAAAATGATAATCCTAATCAGTGGTTACTATCCTACGAACATTTAATATAATAATACTGAAATTATCTCAATACATTTTATTGATATAGGGATTTTGATATGGTTTTGTTTGTAATCATGACAATACAGAATTTAAAACACAAGGAAAATGGTATTAATACTTTTCTTTGTAAAATTGACTCATTATTCTTAACCGACTTTAAAAACAAATAATCGAAAAATAATTTGTTTTAACGGACAATTTACTTACTAACATACAAACAGTGCAAGTCAAATAAAAGCTTGTGATAAAAAAATACATACAACCGAATTGAGAACCTCCTCCTTTTTTTGAAGTCGGTTAAAAAGGTTCTAAATTTGGTTGTTTCTATTTTACTTCTATTATTTTTATAATACCGTACATTTTCTGTTTTTATACGCAGAAATAAGCATTCTAAGTATTATTTTACGTAAACTACAGTATAGCCGTGGCTGAGTAGTATTTTTTAACCGACTTCAAAAAAGGAAGAGGTTCTCAATTCGTCTGTATGTTTTTTTTTTTTTTTTGTGTATGTTACGCGATCATTCGAAGACGGCTCAACCGATTGAGATGATTCTTTTTGTGTTCGAAAAGTGATACCTCAGGGGTGGTCCCATAAAAATTTGGTGAGGATCTGATGAGAATCTTCGGAGTGATGAACAGAATTGCACCTCGAGAGTGCAGCAAATTGCTCAGTTTTCGATTTCCACCAGTAGATTTGGCCCATAAACGAATAGTTACCGATAAATGGAATATCTGAAACCACCTTCTCATCAGAAAACTCTTCAATCGGTTACGATTACAGGTTACAATTTGAAGAATTTAGTCGAATTTAGTCGCGGGACTGGGTTTGAATTAATGTTGATAGAGAACCCTATCTTAAATGAAGTTCTGATGAGGATCTTCGAAGTGATGAACAGAAATGCACCTCGAGAGTGCAGCAAATTGCTCATTTTTCGACTTCCATCAGTAGAATTGGCCCATAAACGAATAGTTACCGATAAATGGAATATCTGAAACCACCTTCTCATCAGAAAACTCTTCAATCGGTTACGATTACAGGTTACAATTTGAAGAATTTAGTCGAATTTAGTCGCGGGACTGGGTTTGAATTAATGTTGATAGAGAACCCTATCTTAAATGAAGTTCTGATGAGGATCTTCGAAGTGATGAACAGAATTGCACCTCAAGAGTGCAGCAAATTGCTAATTTTTCGATTACCACCAGTAAAATTGGCCCATAAACTAATAGTTACCGATAAATGGAATATCTGAAACCACCTTCTCATCAGAAAACTCTTCAATCGGTTACGATTACAGGTTACAATTTGAATAAAATATTCGGTTTTGCCTCGCCGGACTGGGTTTGAATGAATTTTGATAGAAAACCCTATCCTAAATGAAGATCTGATGAGGATCTTCGGAGTGATGAACAGATCTGCACAGCGAGATTCAACAAATTGCTCAGGTTTCCATTTCTACTAATAGAAGTGGCCCATACACAAAAAGGATGAATGGGGCATCCGAAAACACCTTCTTATCACCAAACTCTTCAATGGGTTACGATTAGGTACAGGTTGCAATTTGAAGAAACAGTCGCTTTCGCCTCATGGAGTAGAATTTTCAGTGACAGTGGCACTAAAAATGGTTAAATAAAAAATAAATAAAAATTTAAAAAACCGACTTCAAAAAAACCTGAAAAGAAAAACTAACAAAACCTGAAAAAAAAAACCAAAAAGTGAAAAATAATCCATTTCGGGTCACTAAGACAGCAGATAACTTAAACATAAGTACTTACTTGGAAGTCGGACTGGGTGACACCATGTTTTCTTTATACTTCTCAACATTCAATCTAACCCAGTCCGACTTCCAAGTAAGTACTTATGTTTAAGTTATCTGCTGTCTTAGTGACCCGAAATGGATTATTTTTCACTTTTTGGTTTTTTTTTTCAGGTTTTGTTAGTTTTTCTATTCAGGTTTTTTTGAAGTCGGTTTTTTAAATTTTTTTTTTTTTTTTTTTCTGAGAGAAATGTTTCTTCTACGCAGACTGCGAAAAAAGTATGAGCAATTGATATGCAGTAAACAAAACTGTTGCCAGTATAATTTTCTTAGGCGTATTGACGACCACTGTGGCGTGTCGGGCGAACACCCGCCTGCGACGCAGAAGGGGGTTCAGTTCCCATCTCAAACAAATATTTATGTACAAATATTTGTTTCTTGTCCGGGTGTTTCTTTATTTACATTAATATAATTTACAAATTTATTTATTATATTCGTTGTCTGGCCACCTTAACATAAGCCTAGTTGCTTAGCTTGGAGCTAGATGTCGCTGTGTAAAGTGTCTTTTGTAAAGTGACAATATTTTTTATCTTTGAAACTTACCCATGAACCTGCAAGGCATTGGTATACAATTTTGTAAAAGACATGGGGATTTATTCTGCACCATTTATGTAACAAAAACATGTATCCAAAAATTTCGTTCCAACTCCTCCACAGTAGACATGATTAAATTTAGATTTATTATATCATTCACTTCATAATAACTGTTGATTCATTGTTACTTTCAGTTTTATAAGAAAGAGTTTAATCAAAATTATTTCTAGAATTATACAGATATGACAAAAAAGGGCCTAATAAGCGTTACTTTGAAAAAAAATCCCGGAAACAAATATTGGTTTACCAATTATTTTTCAGCCACGCATGTTGTTTTGCAGCGAGAGCCGAATCCATTGATGAACCTTCTGATTGGAAATCTATCTAATCTAACAAATAAATTATCGAAATACATAATAAGAGTCTTTGTCCATAATTTGCCCGTTTCGGTGTCAACCTGCACAGGGTCTCAATAATAAATCGTAGATTCACTAAGATACACTTCACACTATCACAATGGATAATTTTCGATAAATTAATTATCTATTTACAAATAATATTATCACCGATAAAGTGTATTGTTTATAAAAGAGTGAAGATATTATTTGCAATTTAATTTAAAGTTAATAATCAATCGAAATGGCTGGACTCGAATTCGAAGGTGCAGAGGACTTGACAGAAATTCAATTGAACTTATTGAAAAAAGTTCTAAATGACCATGGATATACCAACAATAAAGTAGCTATTGAGATTTTTGGTAAAGCAGGAGACAACTTCGCTGGAAATGTCAGAAGAATGGTCGTGGAGAAAGAAAATGGAGAAGAATTCAAAATAATAATAAAGACAGCACCAAATGTTCCTTTCATGAGACTAGCAGGTAGAGTAGAATCTCTATTTAAGAACGAAGATATTATTTACAATAAATTGTTTCCAAAATTTGAGGAATATCAAGAAAATGCCAGAATCTCAGTGGAAGAAAAACTTTTACACGCCCAATGTTACGGAGCAGCAGTTGAACAATTCCATGAAATAATTCTTTTTGAAGATTTAAACGAACAAGGTTATGTTATGTTGGACAGACTAACACCATTAACTGATCCACAAGCAAAATCTATACTTACTAACTTAGCAAAACTACATGCACTTTCTTATGCACTAAAAAGCAGAGAGCCAAACTTGTTTAAAGAATTTGAAGACACCTTAACGGATGTATGGGCAATTGTGACTGAAGAAACAAAACAATATAATGACAGATTTCTTGAGCAAATTGAAAGTAACGTTTTAATGGTGTTAGAGAACGAAGATCATAAAATGGTCGCAAAAAAGACCATATCAGTGGCATATGATATACTGAAAATGTCGTCAGAAGAGCAGAAAGAGTCAAATCATTTTGTAATACAGCAAGGCGATGCTTGGATTAATAATGTATTGTTTAAACCAGATGTAAGTAAATTTATTTATACTGATAGTTCATTCGAAATTGATAGTCGACAATGTTATCGTTTAAACCCCTCTCATGTATCGAGACATCGAGGTCTTGACTGTGGCAATGGCTAATTTTGATAAAGTTAGTTGTTGTTTTTTAATAAATTAGGTTCTTAAAATTCAAATAAATCAACAGCTATTTACTATAACATTTGCTATTTTAATTTGTTGCCAGAAGTTATAAATTTGATATTTTCGTTATATTTTGTAAATATTACCTTCATCATCATCATGTCAGCCCATACACGTCCACTGCTGAACATAGGCCTCCCCCATACGACGCCACAAACAGCGGTCCTGAGCCGCCTCCATCCACCGACTACCCGCGACCGCCACAATGTCGTCGGTCCACCGGGCAGCTGGTCTCCCAACACTCCGTTTCGCGTTGCATCGTGGCCGCCACTCGAGAACCTTTACTCCCCAGCGGTTGTCAGTTCTGCGAGCTATATGACCTGCCCATTGCCACTTCAGCTTACCAATCCTGAGAGCTATGTCGGTGACTTTGGTTCTTCTAAGGATTTCCGTATTTCGGATTCTATCACGTAGAGAAACTCCGAGAAACTCCGGGTCTCTTATACGCGATTACCTTATTAATGATATATTTGTATTAACATTACCTACTATATTATTTCAGAGTGGACCGATCCCAGATTCCATAATGATCGACTACCAACAAGCTCGCTCTGCCAACCCCGTCTGCGACCTGCTGTACATGATTTTCAACTGCACCGACTACGAGACCAGAAAAGAGCATTATCTCAGCTGGATAGACTATTATCACAATCAACTCAAAGATTTTCTAGACAAATTCGAACTTGACGTCAATTTTATATATCCTAGAGACCAACTTGATAGTGACCTAAAGAGGTACGGAAATGCAGGTCTCTTATACGCGATGCTTGCTGCTTGCTTGACAATCATGAGTGGAGAAGATGCAGAAAAAATGAAGGGAGCTATGGAAAGCGACGATATTAATATGGATGAACTGAGCAAAAATATGGATATGGGTGGAATGGCGAAGGAGACTTTTTTGAAGTTTAAAATAAGGGTACAAGGTGCTATTAATAGTTTACTCGAATTTGGGTTAGTTAGTGTATAATATTATTAATAATCTATACGAAATAATAATGTGAAAATATTTTTTTGTTTGTTTATATGTTTGTAACGCATAATCTCCGAAACCACTAGACCGATTTTGATGAATCTTGGTATGAAGATAAATTAATTCCTTGGGAATGACATTGGCTACTTTTTTCCCGATATGTCTTACAGAATCGGCAGTTAAGCGGGTAAAACCGCGGAGCGCTGCTAGTTTTAGATATTTAAGTAGAAGGAAATATTGTACATATAAATTAATAAAAGCATTTCTAGTAGAAACAAACAGAGTTACTATTTTGTTGTAACTTGTAAAGTTTTCTGGTCATATTCTATTATACTTGTACCTAATGCAAATACTTATTAAAGAGAATAAGTGTTCATTTTTAGTGTATAAAATAAATTAATTGTTATTGAAAGTTGACAGTCAGTTTATACAATTTGTTTAATGATTAAACTGTTCATGTTTCACGGCAACTCTCATTGTTTCTATATTAAAAACCAAAATCATTACAGCTCTATCGATAGTCTGGTAGATACAAATTATTACTGTCGAGTGTATGTTAAGTAAAATTGTTAATTTTCAAAGCCATTTTAACCCTTTTCGGAAAGAATAGCGCAGTTTTCATACAATAGATTGTTAGAAATATTTTTTTATTTAATTGTATATTTACGATTTGCTCCACATGCGCTTTCTATAAGCAGACTAATAAGTGACAAAATGGCATAAAACAAATCAAAAACTTTAATAAAACACAAATCAATTTTTAATCATAAATATTACTCATAGATTAAATAGAATACTTTGGCTTATTTGATTATAATATACAAAAAACCTGTATCACCTGAAAAAATACACAATTCAACTAGTTTTTAGACATTAAAAATACAGCAGTATAATGCAGTTTAATCCTATTTCTATGATTTTCACAAAAACCAGTGATTGTGAAACTGTCAAATTTGACATACATTTTAACCCCACTAGGGTAATTTTTTACATTTCTAAAAGCCTCCTATACTACTTGGTCCGAAATTAAAGTAAATGACAAATAAGTGGACGATAATTATTAATAACAAAATATCATTATCGATGCAGCGTTAATTAAGGCTGATAATATGGCAGATAAAATTGCTGCTAAATACTATCTATATGTTCTAGAAGGACAATTGTACTTTATATTCGTAGAAGAGGCTTTTACATAAAACTTTAATAAGAATACAACAAGCATAATACATGCCAATGCCACCACAATTACGCATTGAAAAATCAAACGTGACTAGTCATATCGTTTTATAGCTTCTAAAATATTCTGCTTTACGACTTTAACAAACATCTTAAACGCATAAGATACACATGATTATAGATAGCCGTTATTCTAATCTTAAAAAAATACTCGTTATTAACTTGAATTAACTAACATTCTAGTAGCGCTTATTACTTTATTAAACCAAACTCCAGTAAACTATTAATAACTCCCTCAATCCTAATCTTCAACATTGCAACAGCGGCGTTACTGGAAGTCATCATACCAGCCATCTTCACCACTTCTTCAGGACTGGCGTTCTCCATAGCATCTTTCACTTTGAGAGCATCTTCTGGATTAGCTATCATGACTCCAGCTAAAAGAATAGCTAACACAAGACCAACTTTACCATATCTTTTGAGATCAGCATCGAGCTGGTCTTTTGGGTAAATAAAGTTTGCTTTCAGGCCGAAGTTTGACAGAGCATTGTCTAATTCTTCATGGTAGAAGTCGATCCAGCCGTGGTAGTGGTCTTTCCTGGTCTGGTAGTCGGTGCAGTTGAAGATCATGTAAAGGAGGTCGCAGACAGGATTGCTCTGCCTAGCTTGTTGGTAATCTATCATGATAGATTCGGGGATTGGTGCAGTCTGAAAAATAAAGAAAGAGACTTATTAGAAATAAAAAGTAATAATTTTACAGATTGACAAAATTGTAATAGGGACACGAGAAATTTCTAGTTTTAACCGCATGAGCTACGATTAGGCCTCAGAGTTATTGACACTTCCTACAGTCAATACGAAGCACATTGGGAAAACTGAATTATTAATTTGTGCATTGCTAAAATAAGGCTTGATCGTCCCCGGAGCCCTAACATAGTCTATAGATGGTAAAAACAATTTTATCACATAGCATAAACTTGTTTTAAAAAATACTTACATCACTAAGTTTGTACATGATATTATTTGTCCAGGCATCGCCTTGTTGAATGACGATTTGTTTTGCACCCTCATCTGCTTTATTTAGTTTGTTTATGTGGTCAACGGATCCAGTTACCAAACCCTTTACAAGTCTCTTATGCTTATCTTGATCTAACACCATTAATGCTTGCGTTTCGATTTGAGTCAAAAACATTGTGAAAAACATCTGCGCTTCAGGAGAACTCAATGCCCACATATCTTTCAAACCAGTTGCAAATTCATCATAGACATTTGGTTCCTTATTTTTTAAAACATAAGATAAAGCATGGAATTTTGCAAAGTTTCTAAGTATCGATTTGACTTGACCATCATTTAGGGATTTGAATCTGTCTAACATTGCGTATCCAGTTTCTGCTAAATCTTCTAAAAGTATGACTTCATTTGGAGCGTCGTTAAATGTTCCATAGCACTTTGGCCATCTCAATTTGTCTTCAGAAGAGAGTCCAGCTTTAGTTTCTAGTTCTTCAAACTTTGGTAAAACTTTTTTGTACATAAGTGTTTCATTTCCAAAACTTGCAGACATCCTGTCTCCAAGTCTCATCATTTCATTTGTCGGTGCAATTTTAGCTATAATTTTTAAAGTTGTGCCACTACCATTATCATAGGTGATTCTCTTTACGTTGGCCGCGTAATTGTCTCCAGCTTTTCCGACTGCTTCCACGATCACTTTACCGTCGTTAAAACCTTTTTCTTCAAGGACTTTCGTAATGAAAGCTATTTGGGTTTCACTGAATTGTTCAACACCTTCATATTTCAGAGAAGCCATTTTCACAAAAAACACAAATACACTTAAAACTCGGATTTTATATTTGTGGCAATATGGTACGATATCAGTTTTTTTATGGATTTGTTACTGATAAGATAGAGTGTAGTGGTATTGAAGCCGGATACAGTGCGAATGGCGCGATATGCCTGCGTAGTCAAGCCAGTACTACGCGGTAACTCTATTTTTGGACTCAAATAATAACAAACATGTAGCCGCGCCGGCCTTCGAGGACATCAGGCGCCCGCCACGCCCAAACCGGATTCGTGTACTTACCAATTACATAAATTGAAGTAGATACGATTAGCCGATTACGATTAGTAGGTACAGTCAGCTGCATAATTGCAGCCCCCGGTAGAGTTCAAAAATTAATATTATTGGTATGTTTTCATTCTCATATTTTTGTTTGATAAATTCATGAGTTAGAAGACTTTAAACTTCAACTAAAGCAAGTGTCTAGAATCTTGCTTGTGTTGAAAACATTATTATAACAGCCGTTTTGGAGCTCTACGGTGGGTCTGCAATTATGCAGCCGACCGTACCTATGCAAGCGCAATGGTCGTGGGTTCAAATCCCGGTCAGCCAAGTGCAAGGCTGGTGCCCATGCATGTGTTTTTCAGGAACAAATGATGTGCGCTAATTAACTTTAACGGTGAAAGTTAGAAGGTGAAGGAGCAGTGTTGGCCTAGTGGTAGAAACCTCGACTTTCATTCTGAAGGTCGTGGGTTCAAATCCAGGCCAGCCGTGCACCAATGTATTTTTCTTAAGAAAAATTTATGTGCAATTATTTATTATTTTTGGGTTTTTGTGTGTATGTGTGTGTGTAATTTTTTTGACATTGCTCTTACGGTGAAGGAAAACATCGTGGTGAAACCCGCGGCTTAGTTGGCTCCAGAAGCATTGATAACTTCTCTCCTTTGGACATGGTCGCCTAAGCTGAGAGGGTAGTAGGTGCTGGGCAAGCCTACTCCATCTTCACGCAAAAAGAATCCAATTAAAAAGGGTCTAACCGCGGAAAACAGCCCGTATACAAGTACAAGTACCTACAACGGTAAAGGACATCAACATCGTGATGAAACTCACGGCTTGGTTAACTTCAGACGAATTGACGAGATCTGACGAATTGACAAGTTCTTTCCTCTGGACACTGTCAACTAAACTGAGACTGTGATAAAGGCTACTCATTTAAGGTGAAAGTGTACCTGCACTCTCTCCGTACAAACGTAGTCGACTGTTTCCTCCCTGAATAATGACACTAGCACAAATATTTTTGTGCCATAAAACCTATAACTGCCAAGAATATGCCCCTAACTTTTGTTTCTTTTTTTTTCATTTTCTAATTATCATAGAAATTAAGATTAATAAAATAAAAAAATAGGGGCATGGTCATGACAGTTATAAGTTTTATTCACCAAAAATATTTGGTCTAGTGTCATTATCCAGGGAGAAAACAGTCGACTACGTTTGTAATAGTTTGTATGGAGAGAGCCCCCGGTACCCTTTCCTCTTAATACATTAGAAATTACTAGTGTACAAGCTGCACATTGTATGCTTTAACAAACCTGCCTAGAAGCTACAAGTTGTATGAGGTACTTAGTTTGAACTTATACATTTTTTATTCCACCCATGATGTCCTACTCAATTGTTGAACATTTCCACTTCTATGCAAGAAAAACCTGCATGCAATTTGCCCACCTTCAAAACATGTTTTCAATGCAAGCAACTTATACGCAAATGTGACGTCATACTTGCATGCAAGACTTGCCTAATGGAATTGCTCCTTTTATCCTTCACAAAATGAAATAAATTTGGTCTCATTTAATTCACTGCATCTTATTCTAGGTTTATAAGGTTTTCATTTTTGGTAATTCAGTTTAGTCTATTAAACAACAATTGAAACGCTCGATAAAGTTTTTAAGTCAAAAATATAGATATTCAGATACTAATAACTATTATTTTAGGCAATATTTCTTTAAAATAAAAACATTTACTATAAACCTAGTTTTCCATTAGATCTAAAACATTTTCAAAAATTATCAAAATCGGACTTCGTTTATGGGGTGGAAAACATTACCGCTTTTAGTATGAAAATTTACAGCCTCACACTGGCCTTAATTTTTAAGGGCTTAGTTAATTCCAGACGAGTAGTGAAGAGTTATTTTCTTTGATATGGTCGACTAAGCAGTATATCGGTGTTAGGCAAGCTCCCTGTGTGTCACAGGCACTAGAGATAGGTAATAAAGTTGCTAGTAAATTTAATCCAAAAATATATATAACTAGCGACCCGCCCGGCTTCGCACGGCTATATTATGCATGTATTATACATATAAACCTTCCTCTTGAATCACTCTATCTATTAAAAAAAACCGCATTATATTCCGTTGCGTAGTTTTAAAGATTTAAGCATACAAAGGGATATAGGGACAGAGAAAGCGACTTAGTTTTATACTATGTAGTGATGTATATTCAATAATTAAAGTATTTTTTAATCTTCTACTCCGTTTCTGTGTTCGTTTTGTAAACCAAGTTGAAATAATTTCTTTTTCAATGATAGTTGCTTCATGAAATCTGAAACAAATTAATATTATAAGTAAGTACTACTGTTATACTGTGGTCAATTGTGATTTTGACTGATTTTCGCTAAGTATTAGCTAAGTATTCAAATTGTCCCCCGAAAACAATCGCCACCATACATTTTAATCTGTGACGTCATGACTCATGCATCACGATTTTTCATTATACCTACTAGACGCAAAAAAAAAAAGAATTTTCCAAATCCGTCCTGGCGTTTTCGAGTAATCGGGGAACATACATTAAAAAAAAAACCTGACGAATTGAGAACCTCCTCCTTTTTTTTGAAGTCGATTAAAAAAGAAATTGAATGATGTTGACGGGCTATGAAAATCGTGACGTTCGTTTCTTTTAGTCAGTAGACAAAATATTGCAAATTTATTTTGCTTGAGATATTAAAAAGGCGAAATAAAATATTGTAGAGTTATTGTAAATCTATTAGCTTCCATTTTACTGACAGACAATGGATACTTTTGAATCTAAAAAATACGAAATAGGTACATAATAATGTAATTTAGATGAATGAAAGTATGAAAAAAAAAATGGAAAAAAAAATGGAAAAAAAAAAAAAAAAAAGGACCTCTTTGAAGAAGTATCTGGTATGAATTTCAACTTGTTAGGTCCACCCGTTCCTGAGAAAATTGGTGGTGACTGGTGACACACGGACAGACAGAAAGAAAGAAAGAAAGAAAGAAAGAAAACATTTATTTGGACAAGCACTTTAAAAGCAGTAAAACAAAAGTTTAAAATAAAATAAAAAATAATAATAAAAGCAAAAAAAAAATTAATAGGAAAAAAAAATACAAACAGACAGACAGACAAGAAAGTGATCTTATGTGGGTTCCTTTTTCTACCTTTCAAGGTACGGAACCCTAAAAGTAGTTGGTACCTACTTGGATTTTCGACACAAGCCATTTTCGTACAGAATGGTGTACCGTCAGCACCACAAATGCATACGTTGCAGTCAATTTTGTATTTCGTGAATGGTTCACAT
This sequence comes from Idaea aversata, assembly GCA_907269075.1. Lineage (NCBI taxonomy): Eukaryota > Metazoa > Arthropoda > Insecta > Lepidoptera > Geometridae > Idaea > Idaea aversata. The sequence continues at coordinate 7,823,661 of OU026103.1, forward strand.
TTGTGATCAATATCAGCTGAAAGAAAAAACAAAATATAAACGTAAATAATTACGTCATAAGAAAACGATGAAAAATTGAGATTTTTTTTTGTTTTCTTATTTTTTTTTTTCGTTTATACAGGGTTATTGGTAATTATACTAGCAAGCCGTTGAGGGCTACTTCTGTGCACCTAAAGAAACAACTTTTGTTCTACGACTTTTGGAAATTCGAATAAAAAAATGAAAATTTTGAGGTTATATAAATTCGAAAAACAGCTGATCTTTTAAAACAAAGGCTAAGAACAATCAATCAATCAAGTCAATCAGACTAAGAACAGTAGCTAAAACTTAAAAAATAAGTAAAATTTTAAGGTCAGTGACCTCTCCGTGTATGGAACAGCTGATTTTCAGGTACCTAAACATAACTTCAAAAACTTCATAAAGATGTTCGAATTTCCAAAAGTCGTAGAACAAAAGTTGTTTGTTTAGGTGCACAGAAGTAGCCCTCAACGGCTTCACTATCACTTCATCATCACTACATAGTATTTAAACAAAGTCGCTTTCTCTGTCCCTATGTCCCTATAACCTATATATGCTTAAATCTTTAAAACTACGCAACGGATTTTGATGCAGTTTTTTTTAATAGATATAGAGTGATTCAAGAGGAAGGTTTATATGTATAATACATGCATAATATAGCCGTGCGAAGCAGGGGCGGGTCGCTAGTGCTAGTATAATTACCAATAACTCTGTATAAGTCCTTAATTACTCATATGAAAACAATTAATTCGTATATTTCAAAATAAACGGAGATTTTTTTAAATTCGTGTGGCGCAAAAGGGACTACCGTCTCATATTAGTTTATCTAAAGCCCTTATTAAAATCTTATAAAATAATTAAATTTGTTATAAAATAATTAAAAATGTTATAAAATAATTACCTCTTCTCCAATAAAATGTCATATCATCATCGGCTACAACATTTAAAAATACAGCACATAACACCTGCAAAAAAAATATAATTAATTTTCACATAATCTTCTTCTGTCTGCCCTTATCCTTAATTATCCTTAGTTATTAATCTTTAGTAATTCTTCTTCTAATTTTATTATTTTTGTATTTCAATATCACTACATGGTATTTAATAAACCACTTTTCACCGTCCCTATGTCCCTATATATGCTTAGATCTTTAAAACTACGCAACGGATTTTGACGCGTTGTTTTTTAATAGATAGAGGGATTAAAGAGGAAGGTTTTTATAACCGTGCGAAGCCGGGACGGGTCGCTAGTTTATTGTATTATATTTATTATTATTCTCCTCGATATATTTCTATCACGTTACAAACAACCCACCCATCCCCTTCTTTAATTCTTGTCCATCCAAAGGTTGCCTGGAAGAGATCGCTTTTAGCGCCCATTGTGCCATATTGTAAGATATTTTCACTTTGTCACGGGGTCCATACGCCAACGACCTTGGTACACAGCCTACTGAATAGTTACTACCGGCACCGGTCGCCTTCGTTGGTAAAAATTTTTGATTGTTACGAATGTGTTTTGTATTTTTTCAAAAATGCTTGGATGGAATTTTAGGTAAGATCTTTACCGACATTTTGGTGTGACTTTGAACCGAAAATTCCCTTTAGTTTTAAAGCTATCCTAAAATTAAGAGTTAAAACTAGTCTAGCTTTAAAATGTCAACAATTTTTTTGTCTCAAATTACGCAAAAATATCAGTTAAGATAGAACTCACCTACAATTCTATCTCAGCACTTTTAAGAAAAACAAAACACATTCGTTACAATCAACAACGTTAGTTGTAAGCGAAGTGTATTTCTGGCGCGTTGCGTTTGGCAGTATAAATAGCCTTAAGTTAGAATTTATTTTGTGTTATTTTATCTATCTTTATTCATAATAGTCGTCATCTCATCGTTCACATCCACCTCTCTCATATCTTGTCACAGTCCTATTAAAAATAAATTTCCAAACAAAATTTTTTTTACCAAAAAGTTTTTAGGATAGGCCTTAGTTTAGTAGAATCAGAATCTTTATTTGCTAAAAACACAGGTATAAATGGTAATTACAAAAAATAGATCCATATGTTCTACCTTACAAAGGCATGCAAATGTTTATAAAATCAAAATATTAAATTAATGAATATGTCTAAACATTACATATAACAACATAATTTGATAGTCAATTAGTTAATAATAGATTATCTTATTGTCAATTTATTTGAATACGTCAATTTGTTATAAATCAGAAAAACACTCGATATAGTTAAACATGTAAAAATAAAATAAAAGCAGAATTTAATGATATAACTGAGTAAAATAAAATTAAAACTCCCTCCCCGCTTACAACGCCATGTCAGTAAATGCTTAAAAATTCATTAACGGAATACCACAGCACTTTTCGATTAACCAGTTATGAAGCTTACGTTTCATTTGTTGCAAAGGAAGATCTGTAATATCACTCGGAGTATTGTTGTAAACTGTAATAGCCATGTGAAAAACATTACGTTTGGTAAGCTTGTGAGAGAGCTTGTGAAAGATAACTCTGTGAGAGTTCAACTTATCTGCGTGCATAGTTCTTTGCTCCCTGTTTCACATAGTTTTGTTTTTCACAAAATATTCAGGGTTTTGCTTTACAAAAATTACCAACTGCTTTATATAGAGACACGGCAGAGTCAAAATTTTATTTTATGTTATAGATGGAAAATAAATAAGTTATGCCCGAGCAGACTTATAAAACATATTTACAGTCGAATTAACAACCTCCTTTTCGTAGTCGGTTACAAATAATGTTTTGAAAGCGCGTTTTACAACATAATGTTTATTTCAGAAGTAAATACTTATACAAGAAATTAATTTTTTTAAATCACATGCAGGGTGCATAAAAGGCTGGTTTGGTTGCCTCTTTAAATAAATATTGCAGGACATTTCAGACATCGCCATCTAGCCCCAGGCTAAGTAACTATTATGGGTGCTAGACAACGGATATACTACTTTATACTTTTCTTTTGTAAATATATACTTATAATACATAGAAACAACCAGACCACAGACAAATATCTAAGCATAAATACTTGTATGAGGCGGGAATCGAAGCCGCAACCATGTGTTTGGCAGAAGTGTGACCATTGTGCCAACTGGGTCGTCCAATCTTAAGATTACGATTTCGATTTCTAACTAGATTTAAAAAAAAAAGGACAGACAGATATGAGAGTGATTATAAGGGTTCCCTTTTTTTACCTTTTGATGTATGGAACCCTAAAAAATGAATTTGGTAGGCTGTTCTTTTGACATCACCATAAGTAGTAAGATTTTGAAGCCTGCCTACATTTAATTTTTTAAGTAAGTAAAAATCTTATAGTTGAAAACTCACTGCGCACGCGATCGTAAATTTCCAATTCATTTTGATTACTAACACGTTACAACACACACTTAAAATACTTACATGTACATGTACAATCTAATATGATTGAGAATGAATTTAGATACGTCTGTATACGAACAGTGTGTAAAAAAATACCCTGCAATCCCTTTTTGATCCGCCAGGTCGTGGTAGACTGGGTAGACCCAAGAAGTGCTATGTTAGTGAACTTAGCAGATCATTGTCCAGCAGATCAAAAATAAATGTGAGTTCTTATCGCATGCAGATGAGTTCTACAGTTCCTGATACTTTTTATGAATAGTTCTGGCGTTTTTGCCGAGTTTTTTTTTTTTCAAAATGATCTGCTAACTTCCCGTAGCAGATCATTTTACAGCAGATCAAAAACAAATGTGAGTTCTTTAAGCATGCAGGTCTGTTCTACAGTTCCTGATACTTTTTATGAATAGTTCTGGCGTTTTTGCCGTAAAAAAAGTAAATTGACAAAATAATCTGCTATTGAATTTCGAAAATTTGACAAATACTATTTTTATAGTTTCAAATTATTTGAAAGGCTTGACCTCTTCTTTTTTCCACATATTCGTAATAGAACTGCAGCCTAGAACTCGATTCGAGATCAGAACCCTGTTCCAAGTGCCAGCAGATCATGTCAGAACTCTTAGATCATGTCAGAATTTTTCACAAGTCGAAAAGTAAGATTTGCAGCGTTTCAAATGACATAGGACGCTGGAACTCTTTCGTTTTAGTCAGTTAAATATCAGAACTGCAGCTAAGAACTTGATTCTATTCCAGAACTCTCGTCCAAGTGCCAGCAGAACATGTCAGAACTCTAAGATCATGTCAGAACTTTTTACAAGTCGAAAAATAAGATTTGCAGCGTTTCAAATGACATAGGACGCTGGAACTCTTTCGTATTAGTTAGTCCAATATCAGAACTGCAGCTAAGAACTCGATTCTATTCCAGAACTCTCGTCCAAGTGCCAGCAGATCATGTCAGAACTCTAAGATCATGTCAGAACTTTTCACAAGTTGAAAAATAAGATTTGCAGCGTTTCAAATCACATAGGACGCTAGAACTCTTTCGTTTTAGTTAGTTCAATATCAGAACTGCAGCTAAGAACTCGATTCTATCCCAGAACTCTCGTCCAAGTGCCAGCAGAGCATGTCAGAATTCTTAGATAAAACTTCAACGGTCAAAACTTTTCACAAGTCGAAAAATAAGATTTGCAGCGTTTCAAATGATATAGGACGCTAGAACTCTTTTGTTTTAGTCAGTTCAATATCAGAACTGCAACCTAGAACTCCATTTGATCCCAGAACTCTCGTCTAAGTGCCAGCAGAGCATGTCAGAACTCTTAGAAAAAACTTCAACGGTCAAAACTTTTCACAAGTCGAAAAATAAGATTTGCAGCGTTTCAAATGACATAGGACGCTGGAACTCTTTTGTTTTAGTCAGTTCAATATCAGAACTGCAGCTTATAACTCGATTCGATCCCAGAACTCTCGTCCAAGTGCCAGCAGAGCATGTCAGAACTCTTAGATAAAACTTCAACGGTCAAAACTTTTCACAAGTCGAAAAATAAGATTTGTAGCGTTTCAAATGACATAGGACGCTGGAACTCTTTCGTTTTAGTTAGTTCAATATCAGAACTGCAGCTTAGAACTCGATTCTATCCCAGAACTCTCGTCCAAGTGCCAGCAGATCATGTCAGAACTCTAAGATCATGTCAGAACTTTTCACAAGTTGAAAAATTAGATTTGCAGCGTTTCAAATCACATAGGACGCTGGAACTCTTTCGTTTTAGTTGACCGAACGAGCGAAGCGAGAGAGGTCTAGTGTTGAGAAGGGTCGGTCGCTCGTATGTTTGTATGTTTGTTCGACGATAACTTGAGTACCGTTGCTCTGATCTTCATGATTTTTGGTATACAAGTAGTTGAGGTCCATAGAATTTTTAAGTTCGAACATGAGCAGGATCGGTCAGGGGGTTACGGAGATAGGGGTCCAAAAGGGGATCTACCTATATGGCACACAAACTATACTGCAAATATACCCGAGTGGGGTATCAAATGAAAGGGCGTAACTTCGGTGACAATAATATGGTACCATGGAACTGATCTGATGATAGAGCTGGAGGGAATCTGCAGGAATTATCTCATTATCCATACCTTATAGTTCATTCATTCAAACTACTCGTCAAGAATCGCCTCGACGAGTAGTTTGTCTTTCAATGGTAACCAGGGTCTGATGATGGAACTGGAAGGTGGTCATAGGAACTTCGCAATGAAACGACACAACCCCATCGAGTTTGGGCTCGTTAGAATCGTCTTGACAAGTAGTTTGTCTTTCAATGGTGACCAGGGTCTGATGATGGAACTGGAAGGTTGGCATAGGAACTTCGCAATGAAACGACACAACCTCATCGAGTTTGGGCTCGTTAGAATCGTCTTGACGAGTAGTTTGTCTTCCAATGGTGACCAGGGTCTGTTGATGGAACTGGAAGGTGGTCATAGGAACTTCGCAATGAAACGACACAACCCCATCGAGTTTGGGCTCGTTAGAATCGCCTTGACGGGTAGTTTGTCTTTCAATGGTAACCAGGGTCTGATGATGGAACTGGAAGGTGGTCATAGGAACTTCGCAATGAAACGACACAACCTCATCGAGTTTGGGCTCGTTAGAATCGTCTTGACGAGTAGTTTGTCTTTCAATGGTGACCAGGGTCTGATGATGGAACTGGAAAGTTGTCATAGGAACTTCGCAATGAAACGACACAACCTCATCGAGTTTGGGCTCGTTAGAATCGTCTTGACGAGTAGTTTGTCTTTCAATGGTGACCAGGGTCTAATGATGGAACTGGAAGGTGGTCATAGGAACTCCGCAATGAAACGACACAACCCCATCGAGTTTGGGCTCGTTAGAATCGCCTTGACGGGTAGTTTGTCTTTTAATGGTAACCAGGGTCTGATCTAACATATTTCGTTATCAAAGACCAAAAAGTATAAAATAAATTAATACAGTAAAAAACTAAAAAAAACACGCTTTAATAAAAAAAGTCCAACTAAAAAATAGAAAATAAATAAATCTAATAAATTTGGAGAATATTGTACTTAAATAGTAAGCGTGTTACATTGTGATTGCAAAAGAAAAATAACGAAGGTGTAGCATCACAAATTCACAATGTAACACGCTTACTATTTACAATATTCTTAATTCAAATTTATTTAAATTTTATAGAAATTTATTACTTTGCCCCAAATCGTCCGAACTCTCTTTCCTTCATTTCCTATAATTATTTATTTCTTAATCATGGGCTGTTTTACAATAATAGTGGTGGATAGTATTAAATAGTAGGAATGTTCGGTTCTAGCCGATCTAGAGACTCTGATAATTATAAAATTTGTGACTAATTTTTTTATAATTTTTATTGACTTGTTATATTTTAGTTTAGGGACTTATTACAGGACATATTGGTCTCAAACTTCTCTAATATATTCTCGTTCTCGAGCTTGTCTTCTCGTTTCCTCTTACGTAACATTATGATAAGTAGATACATAAGGAAGGAAGGAAAGGAATTACTATCTTCTGGATATTATGTTGGACACATTAAAAATGTCTTGAGTAAAAATAAAGAGTCAACGGATGTCCAGGGTGTGATGATTGACCTATGCTAATTAGAACTTAACAACAACAAGTTAACAACAACAACAACAAGTTATGCCTATCGTGTTTGGATTCTCTAAATCATCCAATGTCAGATAATAGCGATACTAGACACCTATCATTCAAATAAGATAGACCTGTCGTATTTGGAGTCTTTCGTCGTTATATTATACATTTTAGTACTTTACGCTGAAATATAATAAACACTGAAAAAAACTCGTGAGGTCTCAGTTCGGGGCGAACTACTAGTTAGTTCAATATCAGAACTGCAGCTAAAAACTCGATTCTATCCCAGAACTCTCGTCCAAGTGCCAGCAGAGTATGTCAGTACTCTCAGATAATGTCAAAACTTTTCACAAGTCTAAATGTAAGATTTGCAGCGTTTCAAATGACATAGAACGCTAGAAATCTTTCGTTTTAGTCAGTTCAATATCAGAACTGCAACCTAGAACTCGATTTGATCCCAGAACTCTCGTCCAAGTGCCAGCAGAGCATGTCAGAACTCTTATATAAAACTTCAACGGACAAAACTTTTCACAAGTCGAAAAATAAGATTTGCAGCGTTTCAAATGACAAAGGACGCTGGAACTCTTTCGTTTTAGTTAGTTCAATATCAGAACTGCAGCTTATAACTCGATTCGATCCCAGAACTCTCGTCCAAGTGCCAGCAGAGCATGTCAGAACTCTTAGAAAAAACTTCAACGGTCAAAACTTTTCACAAGTCGAAAAATAAGATTTGCAGCGTTTCAAATGACATAGGACGCTGGAACTCTTTCGTTTTAGTCAGTTCAATATCAGAACTGCAGCTAAGAACTCGATTCTATCCCAGAACTCTCGTCCAAGTGCCAGCAGATCATGTCAGAACTCTTAGATCATGTCAGTACTTTTCACAAGTCGAAAAGTAAGATTTGCAGCGTTTCAAATGACATAGGACGCTGGAACTCTTTCGTTTTAGTTAGTTTAATATCAGAACTGCAGCTAAGAACTCGATTCTATCCCAGAACTCTCGTCCAAGTGCCAGCAGAGTATGTCAGTACTCTCAGATAATGTCAAAACTTTTCACAAGTCTAAAACTAAGATTTGCAGCGTTTCAAATGACATAGGACGCTAGAAATCTTTCGTTTTAGTCAGTTCAATATCAGAACTGCAACCTAGAACTCGATTTGATCCCAGAACTCTCGTCCAAGTGCCAGCAGAGCATGTCAGAACTCTCAGATAATGTCAAAACTTTTAAGAGTTCTGACATGCTCTGCTGGCACTTGAACGAGAGTTCTGGGATAGAATTGAGTTCTAGGTTGCAGTTCTGATATTGAACTAACTGAAACAAAAGAGTTCCATCGTCCTATGTCATTTGAAACGCTGCAAATCTTACTTTTCGACTTGTGATAAGTTTTGACATTATCTGAGAGTTCTGACATGCTCTGCTGGCACTTGGAAGAGAGTTCTGGGATCGAATCGAGTTCTAAGCTGCAGTTCATATATTGAACTGACTAAAACGAAAGAGTTCCAGCGTCCTATGTCATTTGAAACGCTGCAAATCTTATTTTTCGACTTGTGAAAAGTTTTGACCGTTGAAGTTTTATCTAAGAGTTCTGACATGCTCTGCTGGCACTTGGACGAGAGTTCTGGGATCGAATCGAGTTCTTAGCTGCAGTTCTGATATTGAAATAACTAAAACGAAAGAGTTCCAGCGTCCTATGTCAGTTCTGATATTGAACTAACTAAAACGAAAGAGTTCCAGCGTCCTATGTTATTTGAAACGCTGCAAATCTTATTTTTCGACTTGTGAAAAGTTTTGACCTTTGAAGTTTTTTCTAACAGTTCTGACATGCTCTGCTGGCACTTGGACGAGAGTTCTTGGATCAAATCGAGTTCTAGGTTGCAGTTCTGATATTGAACTGACTAAAACGAAAGAGTTCTAGCGTCCTATGTCATTTGAAACGCTGCAAATCTTACTTTTAGACTTGTGAAAAGTTTTGACATTATCTGAGAGTACTGACATACTCTGCTGGCACTTGGACGAGAGTTCTGGGATAGAATCGAGTTCTTAGCTGCAGTTCTGATATTGAACTGACTAAAACGAAAGAGTTCTAGCGTCCTATGTCATTTGAAACGCTGCAAATCTTACTTTTCGACTTGTGAAAAGTTCTGACATGATCTAAGAGTTCTGACATGATCTGCTGGCACTTGGACGAGAGTTCTGGGATAGAATCGAGTTCTTAGCTGCAGTTCTGATATTGAACTAACTAAAACGAAAGAGTTCCAGCGTCCTATGTCATTTGAAACGCTGCAAATCTTATTTTTCGACTTGTGAAAAGTTTTTACCGTTGAAGTTTTTTCTAAGAGTTCTGACATGATCTGCTGGCACTTGGACGAGAGTTCTGGGATCGAATCGAGTTCTTAGCTGCAGTTCTGATATTGAACTAACTAAAACGAAAGAGTTCCAGCGTCCTATGTCATTTGAAACGCTGCAAATCTTACTTTTTGACTTGTGAAAAATTCTGACATGATCTAAGAGTTCTGACATGATCTGCTGGCACTTGGAACAGGGTTCTGATCTCGAATCGAGTTCTAGGCTGCAGTTCTAATACGAATATTTGGAAAAAAAGAAGAGTTCCAGCCTTTCAAATAATTTGAAACTATAAAAATAGTATTTGTCAACTTATCGAAGTTCAATAGCAGATTATTTTGTCAATTTACTTTTTTTACGGCAAAAACGCCAGAACTATTCATAAAAAGTATCAGGAACTGTAGAACAGACCTGCATGCTAAAAGAACTCACATTTGTTTTTGATTTGCTGTAAAATGATCTGCTACGGGAAGTTAGCAGATCATTTTGAAAAAAAAAATCTCGGCAAAAACGCCAGAACTATTCATAAAAAGTATCAGGAACTGTAGAACTCATCTGCATGCGATAAGAACTCACATTTATTTTTGATCTGCTGGACAATGATCTGCTAAGTTCACTAACATAGAAGTGCTGGCTTGACGTCGTAAAGGGTCATATGCGTGCAATTGGCCTTACTAGCCACGATGCCGAAGATCGTGCGAAGTGGAGGCGTAATAGTAGGAAAGCGGACCCCGGGCTCCCGAGAGGGATGCAACCGAGAACATCGCTCGGATGATGATGAATCCCTTTTTATAAAGCCAGTACTACACTACTCGTGATAACCTAAGCTTAGATGGTTGGATGGAGCTACCCAAGACTTGAAAACCATCGGCTTAAAAAATTGAAAGAGAGCGGCGTTAGACAGAGAAGGATAGAAGAAGGCGCTGAAGGAGGCTCGGGCCCATAGGGGGCTGTTTAGCCATTGGTGATGATGATGATGACACTACTTGTGAAGTTGATCGAAATAACCCGAATAAGATAGTGTGGAGAGGCACTTCGGTTCACTTCGGGGTACTTCGGGCAACTTCGCCTCGCCTCGGTTGACTTCCGCTCGTTGTCGGTAATTGTGCATGGGTCAAAGGGCGCGAGGTGACGCAGAGTTCGAATACGAACGTTTCTCGCGAAGTTGCACGAGTCTCGGCCAAACTCGAATTACTTCAAGAGTAGTGTAGCGGAGGTTTTCAAGTTTTTTGTTTCACACTGTATAATATGTTTCTCCTTGAAACATTTATTGGCATTACGACTGATAATGTCTCTTTGTGTAAATGTTTGATTGTTAATTAGTTATGGACTAATGTAAGTAATGAGCATAGAACCAGGGACCGAAATGGTATCTCAATAAGCGGTTTTGATCGGTATTTTTAAGTGATACTCGAACGCTTACTTTGCATTTTAAGTACCACAAATAATGATATCTATAAATTGCGGTACCACTAGTTTCGGGTACCCAAAATCGTAAGCGGATACCCGAATATTAAACCCTAAAAGTGTCTTCTTGCGCGTTGCCAATTCTACGCGAAAACCCTTTCTCTCTTTTACATATGTCATTAGAAAGGGTTAAACGTAATCTCTGCCGTGCACGTGTATGTTTGTTTATTAATTGTCAATTTCATAGTCTAGGTCGTTTTTAATACAGAAATTTTAAAAATAACTATTCAGAATAATGTTTTCATCATTAAAAATTCAACTTTAAGAAACGGTAAACTATTTCTTTGTTTCTGAAAAAACTGTCAATCCTAGCAGCACCACTTTGGAATCAAATTGAAGGTGATTTTAGTATCTACAAATGTATTTCTAATAGTTTTTCCTATAGGACTATTACTTCTCCTATAGGACTAGTTTTCTCAGAAACAAAGAAATAGTTTACGGTTTCTTAAAGTTGAATTTTGTTTAATGATGAAAACATTATTCTGAATAGTTATTTTTAAAATTTCTGTATTAAAAACGACCTAGACTATGAAATTGACAATTAACTTCTCAACTGGCCTACAAACCCCCGAGCGATTTTCTTTTCGGAGCAGAAAGTAGCCGTTGACTGGCCAAGTCGAAAAAAAATGGCCGCTTGAAGGGGGCAGACCCGTTTATGCATATAAATTAATTTTGGTTTGACTAATTCATAACATTGATACCTTTCTGCATTCAGAATGAAATTTCCTATTTAGATGACATAGTTTAAATATTAGTACTTGAACAAATAATGTGAGTAATTGCAGAGTGAAGTGCAAATTTGCAAAATGCACTTGCAAAAAAATTGCAAAAAAAATTCCTAAAGAAACTAATATCTCCTGCGAAATTTATGAGTTAATAACGTGTGTGAGTGAGGTGATCTAGTTACCCAGGCGTTGTTTTATCACAAAACACAACACATAAAACAAATGAAAACAATATTAATTAAGTCGAAACGCGCACTGTCCAAAACAAAAACAAACAAACATGGCCGTCAGAGGCAATTGATCGAAGTGACATTGACATTGAACGATTATAACCTTACCAAATTAAGTAGTATGGTTTTATATGCAACTCATGTACAATAATGTACATCCCAGAATAGGTTGGCTATACTTGACCTTGACATACATTCATTCATTAGACGTAAACATCAAAATACGCCCGAAACCCCCGAGCGGTTTTGGCCAGTGTAGCGTTTCGGCCGAAAAACCGCTCGGGGGTTTGTAGGCCAGTTGAGAAGTTAATAAACAAACATATAAAACAAACATACCTGGAAAACGCTTTCAAGGGGTAGTTTTTCCTAAAAAACTAAAACACGTGCCAGAATAACGTAGCACGTGTTTTATGTGATGTGACTTTAATTGCTCCATTTCAAATAATACCTTCAAATATTTGTAATATAGACCTTTGTGAGCGTGATCACATAAAAAAAAACCCATGAGTTTCTTGTGCCTTCTTCTCATTGGTGGGCGCGTTCCGAAGGCACACATCGTAACTTAGTTTTTAAGACTATTTCAAGTGATCATGTGTATACCTATACATAAGCATCTAAAGAAATAAAGTGAATTTGTATGTGATATTTATATATTGGGTTAATTTTAGAACGTAACATTAACAATTAACATAAGTGATCCTTTTGTTTGTATCTGTGTGATTCTTATGTACTCAAATTTTAATTATTTGATTATCCCTATATATATAAAATTCTCGTGTCACGGGGTTCGAACTTGAACTCCTCCGAAACGGCTCGACCGATTCTCATGAAATTTTGTGAGCATATTCAGTAGGTCTGAGAATCGGCCAACATCTATTTTTTTTTGTTTTTTTTTATTTTTTTGTAAATAGCTAAACAACGTTTGCCGGGACAGCTAGTATCTTATATTTTAAACTTACCTTTTTTTATTTCATCTAAAACAATTTTGGTGCTAACAGTACTTTCATTGAAAAGTAGGTATAAAATGAATTCGTGCGAAACGACCATCAATAATTTAATTTTTAATAAAGAGTGGCGTTTCGCACGTTCGTGCGAACTTCTTGCGGGCGAAACGACCACCTACTCCGTCAAAGGCAATTGATCGAAGTGACATTGACATTGAACGATTATAACCTTACCAAATTAAGTAGTATGGTTTTATATGCAACTCATGTACATCCCAGAATAGGTTGGCTATACTTGATCTTGACATACATTCATTCATTAGACGTAAATAAACATCAAAATACGCCCGAAACCCCCGAGCGGTTTTGGCCAGTGTAGCGTTTCGGCCGAAAAACCGCTCGGGGGTTTGTAGGCCAGTTGAGAAGTTAATAAACAAACATATAAAACAAACATACCTGGAAAACGCTTTCAAGGGGTAGTTTTTCCTAAAAAACTAAAACACGTGCCAGATAGCACCATAGGAGAAGCCCAGGGTTTTCAAGGATGACAACTCAGGAATAGACTACTCTCGGAGGGTCTAATAACATATTAAAAATATATATTTTTTTTTCGATGTATAGCGTTTTTGTGTCCATTTTTACTGACCGAATTGAAAGAAAAGTAAGCATATTTCGAAAATTATAAGTCCTATCAACATACTTCCAAGACAATTATTATAGAGAATTTAATGAAGAACAAATTGGTCATTGACAGTTTTGATGTGGCTTTAATCGTTTTTATAATAAAATCAAAAAACTCATTAGGGTTGATACAAAACAGGGTCGAGGGGGCGTTAAAATCACTTACAGCTTCTAAACTATAAGTCCGATCTACATACTTCCAAGGAGATTGTTGTAGTGAGTTTAATGAGGATCATATTGCTCATTGACAGTTTGGTTGTAGTTTGAACCGTTTTCATACAAAATGCAAAAAACTCTAATTTGACACAAAAAGGGGGGGAAAAGGGGGGAAACAATAATTTCTCGACGTGCTTCCATATCGAAATTGAAGCACATATATGACAGCTACGTTCATGCCAAGTTTCATGCTTTCTTTACGATGGGACCATAAAACTGATTTTTGTTAGGACTGGGAGCTGCACTAGATGTAAATTGCTAGATTCAGTCGAACGAAAAAGCGACGTTGCCATTTTTACAAACATCTCAAAAATACTGTTCATGAACGGTTCATAAACCATTTATTTTTAGATACCAAAATTTTGCGATATCATTATTTTTGGGTACCGTAATTCTATTTTAAATTAAGATATCTTTGCATAGGGGTATCTGAATTTCAAGTATCCTAAAATATCGGTTTTTCGGTCCCTGCATAGAACTACATAAGCCTCCACTACACTACTCGCGAAGTTTCTTGACGAAGTGTTTTACGAGGTTGACCGAGGTCCGAAGTACGTGGCTAAAAACTCGTGCAACTTCACGAGAAACGTTTGTGTTCGAACTTCGCGTCATCTCGCGCCCTTTGACTCGTGCACAAATACCGTCAACTAGCGGAATAGTCCATTGAAAAGTTAAATTTGGGGTTGCATTTGTCAGAGGACGCAATTTTATTTTTTAGATAGCAAGCAATTTAATGAAGATGGTATTGCTTAGCAATATAATCTTCATTAAATTTTGTACAATATTTACGTTGGTAGTGTAGATCGGACTTATAATTTAGAAGCTGTAAAATGATTTTTACCTCCCCTCGACCCTGTTCTATGAAGATCATATCGCTCATTGACACTTTAGTTGTAGCTTTAATCGTTTTCATAAAATATGCAAAAATAATCTCATCTGGCACACAAAAGAGCGAAAAGGGGGGGACCAATGCCCATACGACTTGTTTCTACTTCTGTATCTTATTATCTATGTAAAAGCTACAAGCATGCCAAGTTTCATGCGTTCAGCCAGATAGGATCGTAAAAAGAGCTAAGGAAACTGAGTAAAGGATTTTCGTTTATGACTTTTTTATTTTTGGTTTACGACTAAAAGTTACTTGACAAAAGTTGTAGATAATCTTAATTGCAACAAAAAATGTTTACTTATATTTTTTGTGAGACCTATAGTTTGTCTGATAAACCATAAAAAACATTTAAATCCCTTTTTCCAAGATGGCAGCCGTGAGACAAGGGCTACAATCCTTCAAACTTGGATTTAAACTTAAACTGATATATCAAAGATATCTAAAAATTAAATTGCGTCCTCTGACAAATGCACGCTAAGCCCAAAAAATGTAAAATTTCAATGGACTAGAAGTTAACCGAGGCGAGGCGATGTTGCCCGAAGTACCCCGAAGTGAACCGAAGTGCCTCTCCACACTATCTAATTCGGATGACTTCGATCAATTTCATGAGTAGTGTAGTGCTGGCTTAAACGTAAAATAAAGGATTGCACTGGCGTAGATTAAGTATGGTAAGGTAAGACCGGGGGAGATGGTCATATTTACTTTGAATAAAGTAAGATAAGAAAACCGGTCAAGTGCGAGTTGTACTCGTGCGGCGAGGGTTCCGTACATTAGTTTCAATTCTATTCTTCTATCCTTGCAGTAGTCTAGTCGTTACCATTTAACTTGACCCCTTTTTCATTCGGGCGCCCATACAATGTAAGGGTCAAGTAAAATTGGTCCACCTATGTATGTATGGGGACACTCTTTAATTTTCAACTTAGGGTCTTACAGCACAAAAAAGGGGAAAATCCGAAAAATAAAAAAGTTGAAAATTAAGGTAAATTTTGGTACTTACAAGTTTTCGCAAAAATGAAACTTTACCCATATATTTTTATCGTGTTGACTAAGGTAGGACCTTGATTTTTATACACCTAGTAGGGACTATATATACTTCAGTATCTGGTATGAATTTTAACTTACTAGGTCCACCCTTTCCTGAGAAAATTGATGGTGACGACACAAAAAAAGATTTTGTTTTTTTGTTTGTAACGAATAGGCTCCGGAACTACCGGACCGATTTTGATGAAACTTGGTACTAAAACACATTGATTTATTAGGTCTATTTTTCCCGATATTCACACGGGATCGGGAGTTACGCGGGTGAAACCGCGGAGCGCTCTGGTAGTTATGGTATAAAAAACAAATCTCTAATAAACTTTTTAAACTCACACAATTTGTATCCTCGGTTACTACCCACCACTATCAGCATAAGAGGACAACGCTCGCCGCTGCTCCAGTCTCCTCGCGACCATGACTATTGTAACATAGTCGAAACGTCGAGGTAAGAGAAAAAAAAAAATACGCGATTAAGATCCTGGAAAACAATTACTAAAAACAACCTCTTCTTTTCATCATTACTAGCAGCATCCCTCGAAACGTCGAGGTAAGAGAAAAAAAAAATACGCGATTAAGATCCTGGAAAACAATTACTAAAAACAACCTCTTCTTTTCATCATTACTAGCAGCATCCCTCGGTTTTACCTAAGTAGGTACGAAGTCACAATTCATCTGTGCGTAGGTACACCTTTACCATTGAATTTCAAAACGTTTTTTCCCAAGATCGATAAAGTAATTCAAGCGAGATCAATCTAAAGTTTCTAGACGTCATGAAATTTTCATGTACGTAAGTACTGAAACCTGTTTGATTTGAAACCTTTCAGTTATTCAAACATACGAGAGAGATCTCTGAAACATCTGCTCTATTCAGCACTTTTCGCCCGACTTTAAAAAAAGGAAGAGTTTCTTAATTCGTCCTGTGGTAATATTTCTTTTTCAGTTTTTGGCTTCGGACGATTGTAATCTTTGCATTATGTTTTGGTATTTATGCTATCATTATCTATCTTCTATCTATTATAAATATAATATATAAAATACTTTGTCCTGACTGACTGACGGATCAACGCACAGCTTAAACCGCTGATTTTAGAGACCAGAAAATTGGAGGGTGTCGTGTTCTTTGTATTACGTAGGCATCCGATAAGAAAGGATTTTTTGAAATTATTTTAAGAAAGGATCTTTAGGGGGTAAAAATGGGGGCAAAGTTTGTAAAGGACAACGTGATTACTTGGTCCATTTTCAACTTCTACGCGGACGAAGTAGCGGGCATAAACAAGTTTATATCTATAATTATATCTTATACCAACCAAGAAGATGACTCCTGACTAACTGACTGACGGATCAACGCACTGCCAAAACCGCTGATCGTAGAGACCTGAAACTTGGAGAGTGCGTTCTTTGTATAACCTAGGCGTAGGCGATAACAAGGTATTTTCCAAAATTATATACAGGGTTACTGGTAACTATATTAGCAAGTGTTTGAGGGCCACTTAAATAAACAATTTTTGTTCTATGACATTTGAAAATCCGAACATTTTTTGAAAATTTTGGGTTTATGTAAATTCGAAAATCAGCTGTTTTTAAAACAAAGGTAATTCAGACTTAGAACAGTAGAAAAAACATAAGAAATAAGTAGTGGTGGTTCAGAAAAATGAAAGGTATGCTCCATAAAAGTATCTCGGTTTCCGAGATATACGCCATTTTCATTTTTTTTTTAATTTTACTCCCTTCTCTTTGCATTTTGGTGCCAAAACTGCAAATGAAAGAATTATTTCAATCTGTTTTTTGGATAGTATTCCAGGATTCATGTGCTATCGAATGCAAACAATTACTTTTATGACACATCTTCGACCTCATCTTCGCTTCCCATCAGGTGAGATGAGGTCAAATGCAAGCCTATATTGTTTCAAAAAAAAAAACATCAAAAGTTTTTTTTAAACTAAGATGTAACTCAAACTTCATGATTTTTTAAACTGAACTTTTAACCTTTCCCGGTGTAAAAAAAATATAGTCACCCTGAAGCCAAATTTAAAAAACAGTTGCCTATTTCATTGAGATTCTAAAACGTGGTATCTCCAGCATTTAATACAGAATTTATTCATATTAAAAGTGAGCCAGAGCATGCTTTCCGCTTATCCATTCATTACCGGACACCCTGTATATCCACGTCATCAAAAAAACCTTATAACTTTTCATTAACTTTTCCAAATCAAAAAATGCAACATTCTATTTTTTAAATAAAGAAATATTGTAAGTTGCATAAGTGCATAAAACCAAGTAATTTTCCATTATGCTACACAAAGCTTGGCACCAGTCCAATAAAGGTATTCAAAGTACTCCCTAGTGCTTGTACCCATGTTAATTTTTTATTCGCTTTTAGGGTTCCCTACCCAAAGACATATACAGGGTTATTGGTAATTATACTAGGCAAGCCGTTGAGGGCTAATTCTGTGCACCTAAACAAACAACTTTTGCACTACGACTTTTAGAAATTCGAACATATTTTGAAAATTTAAAGGTTAGCTTTACCTCAAAATCAGCTGTTTCTTACACGGCGAGGTCATTAACCTTAAAATTTTACTATTTTTTTTTTACAAGAAAAAGTGCTCAACGCCGCTAAAGAAGTTTTCACTTCAAAAAAGGTAAAGGGACTTCGTTCATTTTTTTTGGCGCTGGAGGTTGTATCCCAATTACCCTGGCAGTTAATAATTTCATACATGATAGGCCCCCTCTTGAAACCTTTTGAACAAGATAGATTGATGATGACGTAAATTCCAGCAAAGTCAGCCGGAATGAGACGTCTAAAAGGCAATTAACACACGTGCTCGCTTCCCCGAGAACTTTGGCAATATAACATACTAATTGGGAATTATACAGAGAATATAAAACTCGAAACTTAAAATTCTTTATTTATTTAACACTTTTGTGTTTACACCGTTGTATAGCACCCATAACACAAGTCTAGTTACTTAGCTTGGGGCTAGATGCCGATGTGTCTGATGTCCTGCAATATTTATTTTATTTATTTGGAATCATACAATTTGTACAAGATCACATAGAAACGTCTTAAAAACTATAACTAAAGTTAACTATAGGATCATGGATCATTAAAATTATATTGTCCCAAAATTTTAGGGATGATATAAAAAATATTAAAAAATAAATACTTAGTAATAAATGTAGGATGTATTGTATGACGTAGGCGTCCGATAAGAAAGGATTTTCCCAAATTCCACCCCTTAGGAAGTGAAAAAGGGGGGCAACGTTTGTATGGAAACAACGTGATTCTTGGTCCAATCTACTTCAAATTTTGCATACTTTCTTCAACAGAGTTGATGGAAGACATACCTCGTATTTTATTGGAATTCGTCCCTTTTGCGAGGTTAAAAAAGGGTAGAAAGTTATTTTGGGGGTGATTTGCTTCGAAGTTAATATCAATACTCCTTATATCCTTATAGGTATATACCTAAGGAGTATTGAGTTGACTTACTTTTAATTAAAATTACAATTTATATTAACAAATGTTTGAAAACTCAAATTATTTAAAAAGGTTGAACTTACATACCTACAAGCTTTGTGCAATGCAAATACTCTTTCAAATTGGAATGTCTCGAAAGTCACCGTACTATATTAGTAACTCATTTGAAGGTTTCTGAGCTTTAGATAGGTCATGCACTTTTAGGGCACGACCTCATAGGGACGTAGAAGTAGTTTGTAATGGTAAGGTTATATTTTATTTGACTTCGCGGAGTCGCGGGCAAAAGCTTTGTTTGCATAATGTTATAAATAGTCGTGTCCAGGGTGGCAATAACATCTCACTATAGTTCCCAATAAGAGTGCGGTCTGCCAACCTCCTTTGAGAGCTTGTGAATAATTTTTCAAGAAGTTCCAGTAATTAGAGCTCCGTGCTTCTTCTGTAGACAATTTGTCTTTGTTTCACTGCAGCTAACAGTTCAAATGCGAATTCATTGCTTTTTGCACTTCTTGCCCTCTCACTACTCAGTACCTACATTACTTTAAAAGAAATTGGTTTTGAAACTTCCTTGTCTTTTCGGAGAAGAAGAAAAGTTCATAATCCGGCCAAGTGCGAGTCGGACTCGCGCATTGTTTTTTTGTGTTTGTTATATATCGGCAACAGAAATACATACTAATCTGTGAAAATTTCAACTCTCTAGCTATCACGGTTCATGAGATACAGTCTCAGACAGACGGACAGACAGACAGCGGAGTCTTAGTTTTTACCCCTTGGGTACGGAACCCTAAAACGTATAAGCTAAAATTATAAATGTCGATTATAAGATCTCTCCTACCAAGTTCTATAGAACTTATAAATAAAAGCAACATTTTTTATGCAATAACTAGCAGTGCTCTGCAGGTTCACCCGTATAACTCCCCATCCCGTGGGAATATAGAAATAAAAAGTAGCCTATAATTTTTCCGATGAATAAATGTATACTCATACAAAGTTTCATCAAAATCGGTCCAGTAGTTTCCGGAGCCTATTCGTTACAAAATTAAAAACGAACAAAAAATCTTTCCTCTTTATAATATTAGTGTAGACTAGCTGCGCTTCGCGGTTTCACTCGCGTAAGTCCCGATCCCGTGGGAATATCAAAATGAAGAGTAGCCTATAGTCTTCCTCGATAAATGGACTATCCAACACAAAAATAATTTTTCAATTCGAACTAGTAGTTCCTGAGATTAGCACGTTCAAACAAACAAACAAACTCTTCAGCTTTATAATATTAGTATAGATTAACAATTTTAGTTGCGCTGGTTTGTGCAGAGCCTAATATGACGTTAAATAAAATAACCCTATATTTTTACCACCAGGATATGGTAGGTACTCATCTTTCTACGAATACTGTATTTTAACAAAATACCTACTCAGAAATGATAATGCGTATCACAGCCATTCGTATGATAACATCACACTTATAACAATACTTATATATGTAGGTATCGTTAAAATACCTACTTTTGAATAAATACTTACAGTACCTATATTTTTGTATTATGCGTGATTATGCTGAGCACATGCTCGTAGGTATATGTAAAAATAAAGGAATTATAGCCAGATGCTTACGAAATTCATATTTGGCTTCGAAACAACCTATACTTTCCAAGATGTATAGAGTCAAACAGTCATAAGAAAATTACCATTCTATGAGTGCATGAGAAATAAAGAGGTTGAGAACCCTTGAAGGCAGGAATCGAACCCACAACCCTGTGTTTGGCAGTCCGGCATGCTGACATTGTGCCAAGTATGGGTCGTCACCCAGTTGGCTGCCTCAGACATGTATTTATGCTTAGATATTTGTCTGTGGTCTGGTTGTTTCCATAAGTATATATTAACAAAAAAAAAGGGATATAAGTAGTATATCCGTTGTCTAGCACACATAATACAAGTCTAGTTAATTAGCTTGGGGCTAGATGGCGATGTGTGGAATGTCCTGCAATAGGTACTATTTATATATTTAGGCTGGATAAGCAACATTCGTTACAATTATGACGTATATAAGACGTCATTTGGTTTTTGCAAGAGACGACCTCTTAACAGTTTTTTGTTTCTGGTCTGGGTGTCTGTTAACTAAAATTATAATGAGGAATGTTTTTTTTTTGTTGTTTGTTTGTTTTTATTTTTGTAAGGAATAGGCTCCGAAAGAACTGGACCGATTTTGATGAAACTTGTTACGTATGACGATACATTGATTCATTAGGAAAAACAAAAACAATTTATAAATTAAATTATTTATACTGGGTGATTTTTTTATGTGGGCCTTCAAGGCTATATCCTAAACTATGAGAGATAGCGAAAAATGCTGAAAGGAGTTGCGTGCCCGATTTTGACAAAAACTAAAACTGCATCATTAGATTTTTGAAAAAGTCATTACGTTTTTTTTTGTTGTGTTCAAAGTTGATTTTGCAAAAAAAAATAATCATCCTATATTTTTATAATATACACTATCGATTGGTAGTGTGGCTGATAGAGATCAATTCCTGGTAACAAACATAGTATGGCAAAACAGAGGAAATGGCCCACATAAAAAATTCACCCTGTGTATATTTTTTTACACGTCATGCGTCAAAAAACATCAAAGAAAGGATAATCAGAAACCGAACTGTCCTATAAATCTTGCAGTACCTATTTTATCGAGCCCTTGAAATCGAAAGTAAACAATCGCATCGAGACCAGAATATAGTAGATAGTTCTAAAATTACAAACGGTAGTAGGTATTTGTCTAAAGTTAGCACCTACCGGCTTGAACGAATGTCCGGAAATAGATGCCTCACTGGGTTTGTAATGAAACTATTGGAAGTGAAAGGTTAAGGTTACGATTGTTTGTATATTTCAATTCATTGATAGTTAAGAGCGTTTTTTTTAACTTACTTGTATACGGGCTTTTTTTTTCGCAGTTCTCTTCTTCTTAGTCGGGCACTCTTGACAGAGTGGTCGTGATCATGTCGATGATGCACGAGTATCATCACCCTCCTTCCTACCCAGGGCCGCAGCTTTCTTTGCAATGCATCTCCAATTGTGGCGATTAGTGGCATTATTTCAGCAATTAGACCCTTTTTAATTGGGTCCTTTTTGCCTGAGGATGGAGTAGGCTTCCCCAGCACATACTACCCTCTCAGCTTAGTCGACCATGTCCAGAGGAGAGAACTTGTCAATACTTCTGGAGCCAACTAAGCCGCGGGTTTTATCACGATGTTTTCCTTCACCGTAAGAGCAATGTCAATTAGCGCACATAATTTTTTTCTTAACAACAATCCATCGGTGCACGGCCGGCCGGGATTCGAACCCACGACCTTCAAAATGAAAGTCAAGTGCGCCATCACTCACACAGAGTGTCCGAACCGGAGAAATCCCACCTAGCCATGTTCTCTTTCGCTGCAAAAAGAACATGGCTAGGTGGGATGTCTCCGTCCAACCCAGGTCCGCAGGCGATTTAGGGACTTCCAGGTTGGCCACTGCAGATCGTGCCAGCCAGTGAAAGGTTTAAAAAACAAAATATTAAATTGTTATTTAATCATACGGAGACATCCCACTTAGCCATGTTCTCTTTCGCTGCAAAGAGAACGTGGCTAGGTGGGATTTCTCCAGCCAAACTGGGTCCGCAGGCGATTTAGGGTTTTCCAGGTTGGCCACTGCAGATCACCGCCAGCAGGCAGGGATTCCGTGGGAGCGATGAAGTCTGGTGGATTTCAATGTAATGCAACGTTCTTACGAATGTTACAATACAGGCAAATGCAAGGCAAATGTTCCAAGTGTGGTTTAAGTAAAAAAACACAGCGAATTCTCGATGTTTTGTTTCTAGTTAATGTTACATGACGTCATTCCTAAATGAATTGAAAGCACTGAAAAAAACTGAAAAAAATCATATTTTGTACAATAAACAAAAGATTAATTTTCTGTTAGACCTGTCATACCTAGATATTTTTCTTTTTTTTTCCCAAGTCATATCTAACTAAGTGCGTCTTTCTTTTTTGCTAAATTTCTCCTGACTAAAGTGCAAAATTTAATTAAACATAGAATAAATCCTAATTCGCTAAGGTAATAAGGGCTATTTTTATAAATACCTACTACCTAAGATTAATAACGAAGGAAGATTAAATAATAAAAAGAAATACCACGAAAATTACACACCAAACACAACGCACAACAACTAACGACCACGAAAATAATTCAGTGACATTGACATAGTGTGATGTCAATGTCACATACAGTTGATTGACATTTGACGTATAATGAACGAATAGAACGAATGACATAGTGATTTGTTCGTTTAACCTGTGAGTACTTACTTACTCAGAGGTTGGATTTTGTTGGTGAAACGGAAGCACATACGGAAGCACATTTACTCATGTGACGGAAGTATGATACTCGTAACTTTTACTTGCCAATTAACGTTACTCGTTATACGTGCAAAGTTCATCGATACAGATTTATCGAATTGGAATGTGGCAACACTGGTGCAAAGAAAGTTTTACGCAAATGAAACCATATGTCGCAGCTAGATTCTCAAAAAACAGACAGACAAGAAAGTGATATTTTATGGGTTCCTTATTTACTCGTACCTTTTGAGGTATAAAACCTTAAAAATTAACCAATTCTACTTGGTGAGTAAAATTGGAATAGCAGTATTACGATGGCAGAGCTACAATCATGCCGATTTGGATAGACCTTTAACTAAATTTTTGGTTACAAAACAAAACCTATTTATCTATATTTCAGTATGTTTATATATCCTTATCCTTTCCAAGTTATCTTAATATTATATACTTTCAGAATATTATGTAAAACAACATTATTTACATACATATTATGTCGTAAGAATCCATCAGCCGCAAGCACCGTTGCGATTCCTCGTTGAATACATGAATATTATGTGGTAAAACATATTGTAATTCTTTTTTATTGGTACATCGTCTGAAGGCTTGGGGATATGAATTGATGAGTTTGTCAACCGATCTTACTGAAAGAAAGTAAGAGGAAAGATATACGAGACGAATTGAGAACTTCCTCCTTCTTTGAAGTCGGTGGAAAAGGCAATACGAAATAGATACAAATCTCCAAGCTTCTTCTATACATACATATAAAATGCTTTGTCCTGATTGACTGATGGATCAACACACAGCCTAAACCGCTGATCGTAGAGACCTGAAACTTGGAGGGTGTTCTTTGTATGACTTAAGCATCCGATTAGAATGGGGGGCAAAGTTTGTATGGGACAACGTGATTCCTTAGTCCATTTTCGAATTTTACGCGATGAAGTCGCGGGCAAAACCTAGTCGTAAATAATAAAAAAATTAGTAGGCTGTTTCAGGGACGCAACTTAGCCGCAGTGGAGTATGTAAATGTTTTGTGCATGCTGTATATACAACGCCATTTTGAAGCCAATAATCATATTATTTTGCAATACCGAGAGCATGAGAGCGTTGGAGCGGTGTTGGCCTAATAGTAAATGCTAGACTTTAATTCCGAAGATCATGCACCAAAATAGATACATAGATAGATAGATTGCACAATAAAACAAAACACAAAATTGATTCTAACAAAGTACTTACATAATATTTAAAAAAAATGGATGCCAATGGATTTTTCTTACCATATAATATGTGCGCTAATGAACATTGCTCTTAAGGAGAAGGAAAACATAGTGATGAAACCCGCTCCTTAGTTCACTCCAGACATATTTGACGAGTTATTTTAAACACGGTTGACTAATATGGTGGTATCTATTTAGATTTAGTAGCAAGCTTAGGGTGCGTTCACATTTAACGTCCGTTTTACAGGTCCGTTAAAACGTGTATGTTATTAGCTTATGTAGTTGTATGAGCCAGTTCACACATAATGAGCAGCACCTATACAAAATCTTTGCCTTAATAATGGATGTATCCAATAACGCCGGGGCTTCCTCCGACACAGACGACGATAGTACCAATACAACACGACAACGTCCATCCTCGTAGAAAGTTGGCGGCGCACTGAAGAACGAAAGTCCAGTAGTGTCGGATCTGTTAAAATCAGTCCTGTGTGAATACTATCTCCAGTAGTGACGGATCCGTCAAAAAGGATCCTGTAAAAAAGTACGTATATGTGAACGCGCCCTTACTCAATCTAATACATGTCCCTAAAGCGTCACAGATAGAATGGAGTAAAGTAGCTGGCACTAAATTTCTGCACCTCTCTGACATTTCACATCTGTTGACAATTGCTACAAAATTTCCACCATTCGCTCTTCACTCACATTAAAATCTCTAGCAACATAACATGAACGTACAAATGAATAGGACTGTGAAAGGAGACCAGTGAGCCGAGAATTCAGGGGACTTGTCTGCATCCAATCATACGGAACTTCACACATCAATTGATTCCTAGTGGATGTTCACTATATGGAGACGGAAACTTGGTATTTTTACCCGACTACGGCGAAGCCAAAAGGGAGGGCTATGTGTTTGACCAGGGGCCTAAGTCTGCTAACACAATTGTGTTTCAATAGTGTGTCGATATAATCGTAATAGAAATTTAATGTCAAAAATATGACATTACATGTCAAATTGGTATTCTCCTAACGTTGACTATTCTATCGAAACACCACTGACACACCACTGACTCACCTTTGTATTGTGGTCTAAAAACATGGCATAATGGAATCTCGATAGTTGTCAAAACGGTATATTGCTTAGCAACATATACCATGTTGCTAGGCAACACCTGCAACGTAAATATTACCATACCATTGAGACTCCATAGTGATTATATTGCGATGTTATTAAAACTTTAGCAGAATACCAAATAAAGTCACAATCTCGATATAATATCAATAGAGTCTCGATATAATGACAATGGTTGGCCAAATAGCAGAATAAGGCCCCTGTATGTATGTATGTATGTTCATCTGTTCCCACCTAACTTCAAAACTACTTACTATAATTCAACAAATAAGGTATCGTTAGAAGCGTCTTAATGATCCGCTGGTTATAGGCTATGTGACGTCACAATAAATCAAATGTGGCGCCCTCTAGAGGGCATAGAGTCATGAATTAAAAAATAAAAATAATTAAAACATTACCCTCCCTTTTGGCTTCGCCGTAGTCGGGTAAAAATACATCGTGTGGGGTATCAAATAAAAGGGCTTAATTAGCACATTTCAAAAATATATATATTGCACTAGCTGTTGCTCACTGATTTGCTTGCATTCACTCGATAATAGTGTTAGTATGTTTGTTTGTTATTAGCTTCAGTATTTTGATGACAGCGGTAAAATCACTATCACTAGATAGTGTAGACTGTAGATAGTATATTATTGTGACGTCACATAGCCTATAACCAGCGGACCATTGAGACGCTTCTAACGATACCCCATTTGTTGAATTATAATAAGTAGTTTTGAAGTTACGTGGGAACGGATGAACATACATACATACAGGTCAAACACATAAACCTTCCTTTTGGCTTCGCCGTAGTCGGGTAAAAACAAAGTCGCTTCCCGCAGTCTGCCCCTATGTATGTTTAGATTTAAATTACGCAACGGATTTTGATGTGGGTTTTTAATAGATAGAGTGATTCAAGAGGAAGGTTTATATGTATGCGAAGCCGGGGCGGGTACTGCCTATCTTTTAAATTCTAAAGTTGCCTGAAAAAAAATTGAATTAGGAATACTTAAGTGTGTAACAAAACCCTGTAATATTTCTTAGATACTCAATGTAGGTGATTTTTCGGGAACTCGAGTTCCCGAAAAATCACAGACACGAAGGCTGACTCAGTTTTTGTTGTTCACTTATTGTACAGTCACATTACCAAGTAACCCCACGTGACCTAGAGCTCTTTCTTTCTTTCTGTTTTTTCTTTAACAATATACTATATAATACAATATACAGTATAAAAAATAACAAAATAGGTAAATACTATATTTTTACAGATATGCAAATGAGCTCTGGGTCACGTGGGGTTCAGTTAATTGGTAATGTGACTGTACCTACCTAACTTAAAGATATTTTTTTAAGTAGGGCTCGTCGTCGGTTGTCCCCGATTTTGTTCCTTTGGGCTCCGTAGATACGTAGGTATTTAATTCAAAAATCTAACATCCATACATTGTTTCCCAAGAGCTCTAAACATTTTATTTCAAATTTAAATAATACGACTATTTGGTTCCCTTAGCTCCGAAATAATTTTTGAACGATTAGCAGAATAAGGGACAGCAATAAGATAGTGATATTTATTGATTTTTGATATGTGATTTATTAGTGATATTCAATTCAATTGAATTTATCTTGAGGTTTTAAATTAATACTAGTAATTAATAAAAACAGACAAGTGCGTATTCTAGGGTGTTCAAGGGTTTCAAACCTTAATATTCTGTTTTCAACCCTCGACTCAAAAACGACGGGGTGTTATAAGTTTGACGTGTCTGTCTGTGGCTCATGTGCTGTAGCATCGTAGCTCCCGAACGGATGAACCGATTTTGATTTAGTTTTTTTTGTTTTTAGAATTTGTAGTTGGAGCAGCAACAGAAATGCACACGGAATTAAGGTAGAAATACATAATCTATGAAAATTTCAACTGTCTTGTTATCACGCGTCACGCCTCTGTGTACGTATATTTATTTTCAATTCCTATACTTACTGTGTTCCTAGATGTAAATTTTAATAAAAAGACAACAGCTACACAACTTTAAGCTCCATTTCCACAAGTTTTGTTATTCAAGAGGTAGAAGTGATAGTTTATTTCTCACACCTCTGGCCTCTGTGGTCCGTGTAGTTCCCACCTCGACACATGACCCGAATATACGAATATTATTCTAGAACTTTCCACAACTTATAATATTCTATTAGGTTCAGAAGTTGTACGTTTTATGTAGCTAAGACACCAGATATTTTCTTATTCATTGCTTTATTTATAAGTTGGTAAAACTTAAGACCAGTTTCCCCCCCATAAACGAAGTCCGATTTTGATCATTTTTGAATATGTTCTAGATCTAATGGAAAACTAGGTTTAACCGTTTTTATTTTAAAGAAATATTGCCTAAGATAAAAGTTATTAGTATCTGAATATGTACGTATCAAAACGTATCACGTATCAAAACCTTCTAACTAAACGAATATTCAAAGCTCCCCATCACTTTGTTCACACGGCTTTTGCCCGAAGACTGCCGCAGTTCATGCTTCCGCACATATATAAGCCGTCCAAAAAGTCCTGGATTTGAAAACCTGTACAGTACGCCAAGCTAAACACAAACTCTCAAATTGGCTACTCAGTTTGTCCTATATAGCTACCGAAAACTTTCTAAAGATACTCAGATAGCTGTAATAGGGATAAAAACACTGGGTCAATAGTTTCCCATTTTATTATATATATATATATGTATAGCTAAATGTACCTATAATGTATTCAATAACCACCGGCTGGTTCACCGTCGTCGTATTATTATTAGTAATCTATGTATGTTAACTTGGATTAGGGCCCCCACGATACAGGCTAGACCTAGTGCGGGGACCACAGGTAAAAAAAAATTGTTAAATTACTCGTAAGTTTGTTGAAATAAATAAATTATTATTATTATATCTATATTTTTGACTTAAAAACTGTATCAAGCATTTCAATTGTTTTTTAATAGACTAAACTGAATAACCAAAAAAGAAAAACGTATAAACCTAGAATAAGATGCAGTAAGTCAAATGAGACCAAATATATTTCATTTTGTGAAGGCTAAAGGGGGTAAAAACGTTACGGCTCGCAACATTATTTGAAAGCAAAACGAAGCCAATTACGTCCGCACTTAAAATCTCTCTATCGCACGATACGGGTTATTTTTGAAAATACCTACTCGCACCGCGTATCGAAAACTCATGATCCTCTTAAATGCTGGACTTCGCCTTTTTAGGGTTCTGTCTTTAAGTACGGCACCCTAAAAACAGAATATAATGGTACGGAACCCTCCGTCAGCGAGTCCGACTTTTAATTTAATTCTTAGTCAGAAGGCTAAATCTTAGCAAAGCCAGTATTCTCATACAATATTTAACCACCAAACCCTGCGTTAGTTAACTATAATCTAGTTTGCAATAAGTTTGCAATAGTTTGTTATGTTTATGTAAATAGTTCCCTAACAGTAAACATCAAAATAACCTAAAAATTTTAAAAACATGATCAAAAAATTCTGTTTTTAGTACTAATTGTTGTTATAGCGACAACAGAAATATAATAATAATATCATCTGTGAAAATTTCAACTCTCTAGCTATCACGGTTCATGAGATACAGCCTCGTGACAGACAGACGGACGGACAGCGAAGTCTAATAGGGTCCTGTTTTTACACTTTTAGTACATGTATATCCAAATAAAAAAAATGGCTGTGACATACGGCAGACATAGACAGATATGACGAATCTATAAGGGTTCCGTTTTTTGCCATTTGGCTACGGAACCCTAAAAAGAGTATTTGATTACTTAAAGCTGCTTAAAACAGAGGTCGATTTTGGCAGCACAGGGCCTTAATTCTTAGTCAGAAGGCCTAGTCTAAGCAAAGCAAGTATTCTCATAAAATATTAACCACCAAACCCTGCGATAATTAACTATTATCTACTTTGCAAAAAGTTTGCAATAGTTTGTTATATTTATGTAAATAGTAAACATCAAAATAACCTAAAATTCTTAAAAACATGCTCAAAAAAAATCTATTTTTAGTACTATTTGTTGTTATAGCGGCAACAGAAATACATCATATGCGAAAATTTCAACTCTCTAGATATCATGGTTCATGAGATAGGTATAGCCTTGTGACAGACAGACGGACAGACGGACGGACAGCGAATTCTAATAGGGTCCTGTTTTTACACTTTTGGTACAATCCAAATAAAAACAAGAGTATTTGATTACTTAATTAAAGCTGCTTAAAACAGAGGTCGGTTTTGGCAGCACAGGGCCTTAATTCTTAGTCAGAAGTCTGAATCTAAGCAAAGCAAGTAACCTCATAAAATATTTAACCGCCAAACCCCGCGTTAGTTAACTATAATCTAGTTTGCAATAGTTAGTTATGTTTATGTAAATAGTTCACTAAACACGCAAAGATATTCACCCAGTTGATGGCGAGTCCTCTTGAATACATCAAAACTTTAAAATAGCTCTTTATAAGTATTTACATAACTGAGGTTTGACTTTGTTGCTGAAGGGAAGTAATGAATTCAAAATGTTGTGAGAATTTAAAGGTTTTTGTGCCTCATGGTTTCATAATACGGATCTCGTAAGATCTCGTAAGAATATCGGGATAAAAAATTAACCAAAGGCAAATAAGGGCCATTAAATTCGTGACAAAAAAACAAAATAAACAAATCAATTGTTTTTCAGATTGACAATAAAGCAAATATTTCCATATTTATACGAAATATGTAGTTTTTATGTTTATGTATTGTTCAGGAGTCCTGTTATCTAGGTACTTACCAAAAATCATGAAGCACTATGTGATGATTATGATAAATTACAACCACTGAACCAATTAGTATCCCGTAGACGCATAAAACAAACTACGCAAAACGCATAACTTGCAAAATAAGGGGATACCACTTACGCAAAATACCGCTACGCATAACTACGCATAAATACGCATAACACCAACTTTGATTAATAAACAAACAAAATATAGAAACAAAAGACGATCGAAATGATGATCGAACGGAAACAAAAGACGATCGATATGATATTTGCTATTCCATAATCGTTAACAAAACAAACTTTGTCATTTTATATTTTGTCACGGAAGCTGAAAATGGCATTTGGTACCTACACGTATTTATTATTCCAACCGCAAATTCTCATAGGATTGTATATGGGTCAACGCTTTCCCCGAATTAATACGAAAAATAAAACACCGTTTTTGTAATGGTTTTGTATAAACAACGCGTCGTACAATTTGTTATTTTTTTAATCTTCGTTAAAAGAACGAATTAATATTGTTTTAGAATATTGTAGTTAGTTTTGTCTCAGATAGATAGACTATAAAAAGTCCCATAGTATTCTTTTTTACGTTATTTTTTTATTTTATTTTAAATTTACCTTTTAAAACCAACTTTATCATTGTTGTTAAATCTTGTTTAATTAGTTGTGTAACCAAAATAAATATAATAACACGCTATGTCACTCTTATTTTCTTTTAACATTTTAATTCATTATATGTATTTTAACAATTTTTAGTTTTCAGCGGCAGCCCATTAAATTTTTCTTACTTAATTTTATTTATTTAATTATTTCATGTTTTAGCATTTCTTTTTAGATTTTTTATTTATTTTTAATTGGGGAATGAACTCTATCATTGTTGTTCCATCTTGTAACGTTCTGTTACCAAAATAAATATAATAACACGCTATGTCACCCTTATTTTCCTGTTTTCCTTGAACGTTTTAGTTTATTTATTTTATTTTTTAGATTTATTTATATTTTTACCTTTAAAACGAACTCTATCATTGCTGTCACACCTTGTAAAGTTCTCTTACCAAAATCCTACTAATATTATAAATGTGAAAGTTTGTGTGTGTGTATGTTTGTTACTCCTTCACGCAAAAACTACTGGACCGATTGCGTTGAAACTCGGTATTTAGATAGCTGAGTACCTGGATTAACACATAGGCTACTTTTTATCCCGATATTCCCACGGGATCGGGACTTACGGGATTACTCCTTCACACAAAAAACTTCTGGACCGATTGCGTTGAAACTCGGTATGTCGATAGCTGGAGACCTGAATTAACACAAAGGCTACTTTTTTTCCCGATATTCCCACGGGATCTGGACTTACGGGATCAGGACTCAAAATATATTTTAAAAGGTTGTAGTTGGGCGGAGGCGGAGAGAGTGATGAAGGGGAGAAGGGTAAGAAAAATAAAACAGGGGAGCACAGGAAAGGGGGTGGACAGGAAACGGGGAGGACAGGAAAGGGGAGGATAGGAAAGAGAAATGGTATGAAAGAGGGAGGGGATGAAATTGGGAGAAGAGGAAAGGAGGAGGAGAGAAAAGGGGGAGGAGAGGAAAGGGGGAGGGGAGGAAAAGGGGAGGAGAGGAAAGAAGAAGAGGAGGAAAAGGGGAGGGGACCTAACCTAACCTTCTCCATCCGTGACGGTAATTTGTCAAAAAAACATTCCGGGCCTATCTGGACTCCTAGAAATGTAAGCGCTCGCTTCGCTCGCACGTGTTTGCTACTCATTCCGCGACGGTTCTGTGTCAGAAAAGCATTCTGGGTCTGTCTGGACTCCTTATAATATAACCGCTCGCTTCGCTCGCACGTGTATGGTCACAATAACTAACGTTACCTACTCCATCCGCGACGGTTCCGTGTCAGAAAAGCATTCTGGGTCTGTCTGGACTCCTAAAAATATAACCGCTCGCTTCGCTCGCACGTGTTTGCTACTCATTCTGCGACGGTTCTGTGTCAGAAAAGCATTCTGGGTCTGTCTGGACTCCTTAAAATATAACCGCTCACTTCGCTCGCACGTGTTTGCTACTCCATCCGCGACGGTTCCGTGTCGGAAAAGCATTCTGGGTCTGTCTGGACTCCTAAAAATATAACCGTTTTCCACGTCTTCGCTTTCCCAAGACTTCGCTCTCCCACGAGACCTCACGTTACCTTGACGTGACGTTCCTTCCCTTAACGTCTCGCCGCTTTCCCTTAATACTGGCATTGCTAAACACAAAAACTACTTTACGAATTGTGATGAAAGTCGGTAGCAGGTAGCTAGAGACCCTAACAAATAAGCTACTTCTTATTCCGATATTCCTACGAGACTCGGACTTGCGCGGGTGAAACCGCGGGGCGCAGCTAGTAAATATATAATAACACGCTATGTCACCCTTATTGTCCTGTTTTCCTTTAACTTTTTAATTTATTTATTTTATTTTTTTAGATTTATTTGTATGTTTACCTTGTAGAACGAACTCTATCATTGCTTTAACACCTCGTAACGTTCTGTAACCAAAATAAATATAATAACATGATATGTCACCCTTATTTTCCTGTTTTCCTCAAACGTTTTAATTTATTAATCAGATTTTTATTTTTACTTTGTTGAACGGGCTTCATGATTGCTGTTACACCTTGTAATGTTCTGTAACCAAAATAAACATAATAACACGCTATGTCACCCTTATTTTCCTGTTTTCCTTGAACGTTTTGCAGCAAGTTTATCATAGTCAGAAGTTAATCGGTGGTACGTGGTAGGTACCCACGCCATTAATATTAACAAATACGTGACAGTACTGAAATCACGTCGGTCACGCCACGTGCCGACACTTCTGACCCTTTGTGCGTGACGTGGGGCCATTAACTTAGATAGGAGCGGAGCGATTTTATTTATTTTTCCCTACTCTTCTATTAAAAAAACCAATTAAAAAAAACTTTAATTAATAAGTACTTCAAAAATATAACACAAATAAGGACCACCGTTTCACCTTAGTTTAAAGTAAATATTTCGTAAAAAAAAAAACAGCGCACTCCGGGAGTGCAGGCAGAAGTGAAAACAATAAACTTGTTATTTCTCATAGAATATTTCTTGAAACGATCTGCTACTGCCATCTATTAGCACTCACTTAAACAAATATAGTTTATTTTTTATTCGCTAGATGGCAGTAAAAAATTTAAATCAGCGCCATCTACATTCGAATAGCGGTCTTTCTAGAAACTAAGTTTCTCAATTTGTGTAATAGATGGCAGTATAAGTTAAACAAAAAGACTAACACAAATAAAATCTCATCTGTCGCGTCAAAATCTGTCGCGAGATCGGTTGAAAATGCTCACCCACAAAAGTGCCCAACGCGCCATAAAAAGTTTTCACTTCAAAAAAAGGAAAACTACTTACAAACAGGTAGGTACTTAATTAGATAAATATATATGTTTTTTTGTTTTTTTTTTTTCAATTTAAAAAACAATTTATTTGTTTTTGTCACTAATATCAAGCTTTTTAAAAAACCTTCTGTGGCCCTTATTAGGTACCCGCAGGTATTGCTTTTTTTAATAGATAAGTAAAAGACACACAAACCATGTTTGTGAATAAAAATAAACAAAAGGCTTCAGAGCCAGGAACATCGTCGCAAGGTGGCGAGCTTATCGGCCTTTTATCGGATACATTTCGGGGAGTGTGCAACAGAACTCCACGACCTAATCTTGTCATCTCCATTCTTTCGTCATACAACCAGGCAGACTGGTGTGCGGCACCGATTCATGGTGGACATACCACACGTTCGCACTAAGCGCTTTGCTTCGTCATTCCTTATTCGTACTGCAAAGGAATGGAATCGGTTGCCTGCGTCTGTCTTTCCTGACGTGTACAATTTGGGGGTCTTCAAGTCGCGAGTGAATAGGTATCTTCTAGGAAGGCGTGTTACATCTTAGGCCGCATCGTCACCTACCATCAGGCAGGTGTGATAGTGGTCAAACGCTGACCTATCATATATAAAAAAAATAAAAAAAAACTTGAAATTGTCAATTTGTTTTTTTACAACCTGAAACACATTTCAAAGCCGGATTCTCAAAATGACGTATTGTATGTCAAATATAGGGGTTTAATAACAATAACACCATTATAAAATCGCTGTTTCTGTGGCCCCAATTTTTTTGTGCGTACAATTTTAAAACGAATCCCACGGAACCCGATTATACGTAAATTCTCTGGTGACTCGGCTCTTGTGGGATTATGTATGGCGCACCCTTGTTTGGGTCCGATTTTTTATAAACTGACAATTATTTTGAGATTTTGTACACCTATTGTTGGGTTTATTAGTAAGTACCTATCTCTTGTTTTTTACCGACTTTTAAAAAAGAGGATGTTTCAATTTAATTCGGGTATAACTTTTTTGTTAGTGCACCGATTTTGGTGATTCTTTTCATTTAATTTTTTTTCAACGGTAGCAAAAGATGGTAGCGTCAGCAATAGTCGGTATACGTCGACCTATAATACTAATAAATATAAATGTTAACTGAATAAACTTAGAAATTAAAAAAAAATCTAAATAAAAGAAAAAAATCATATTGAAAATACATTAAAAACATAGTAAGCGGAGTGGGGGGTGTTAGGTTTTATTTTCGTTGCGGAATTTCTTGATTCGGTCGCCGCGCTCAAAGCCGTGATAAGAGCTATGCAATAGCTTAAAAATATATATAAATATAATTTGTGAAATATTTCTAGGAATAAATTGCCAGGTGCCTAAAATAAAATGTTAAGATTAACGAACTCCATATTTTTACCAAAACCTTTTTTTACTTTTAACTTCATGGTCCCATTAAATTAACCCCAATTACTCTGCCATAATAACCCTATCATGTTATTATAATTGCAGATTAAAAGGTATTTATTTACGTATCTACTTACCCCATATTTTCGAACAACCCCATAATTATATTCAAAACATACTTATCAGGCACGTGACAATTAACCCATAGGGTGTGAGAACCAAAGGAACCCGTGGGAATACAAAGGATCTTGTGGGAAAATTAACGACTTTTGCGTGACGGTTACTTCGGCTACCTGGGTCTCTGAGATGTTGGGAATATTATATTATTATTCCTTTATGTAACAACAATAATGTATTTTTATTTCTTTTATGTCAAAGTTACTTTTAGTTACAAAAAACTCAAAAATTAAATGTGAATTTTCTAAATATAGTTTAGTTAACCATTGTATTTATTTAAATAGATTACAGCATGTTTCCGAATTACATTTTTAAGTAACTTACAATGAGGCGTAATTCATACTAGTAATAATTTTTTGTCGCCCACGACACATATTTAACTAGTGTGGGTGTACCCGACAACATATTTTATTATATTTTATTTTTGTACCTACCTTGTTTTCTGAAATAAACCTTTTTTTTGTAATACGATTTATTCAAAATATACAAAAAAGCACGTGTCAATTAACCCGTGGGAACCATAGGAACCCGTGAGAAAACACAGGATCTTGTGGGAAAATTAACGACTTTTGCGTGATAGTTACGTCGGCTACCTGGGTCTCTGGAATGTTGGGAATATCGTGCGAAAAAATAAGTGTGAATTCTAAATATAAAAAGATTATCGTATTTTCGAATAACCCCATCTATTCAAAACATGCTTATCAGGCACGTGTCAATTAACCCGTGGGAACTATAGGAACCCGTGGGAATCCACAGGATCTTGTGGGAAAATTAACGACTATTGCGTGACGGTTACTTCGGCTACCTGGTTCTCTGGGATGTTAGAAATGTCGTGGGAACAATTATGCGTGTGAATTTGTAAATAAGTTTAATTTAAAAAACGGAATGGGATATTATAAAAGATGACGTGATGATCTGGGTCTTTTGAAGAAAATGGGATACAGGACCAAAAGCCTTAGAAACATTGTTTTTTTTTTTTGTAAATTATACGTACCTATAAATGTATCTAGATAGATAAATTGTTTATTGAAACACCATTTTTAAATTACATTAAATATCAAAGCGATCTCTTCCAGGCAACCTTTCATTGATTTTTTTGACGACCTCTGTGGCGCGTCGGGCGAACACCCGACTGCGACGCAGAAGGTTGCGGGTTCGATTCCCGCCGGGAACAAGTATTTATGCTGACCATAAATTCTTGTTTCTGGTTCTGGGTGTTTCCTATATGTATAATATGTATATATTTACAAAAAAAAAAAGTATATATGTAGTTTATCCGTTATCTGGCACCCATAACACAAGCATTAAGTTGCTTAGCTTGGGGCTGGATGGCGATGTGTAATATGTCCTGAAATATTTATTTATATATTTATTTATTAATATGTTATTCGATTTATTTTATATTTTTTTAATTTCGTATTTGTGCTTATTTATTTCTTATATTTTTTACTCAATATTTGTGATTTAATTTGTATATTGTTACTAAAACTTTTATTTCTTATTAAATAAAAATTGAAATCTTCTTCTTCTTAACGTAACGTATTTTTTTTTTTTAATTTTCCCAGACGATCTAGCCATATGGCGGCGTCTGTGGCTAGAAATAAAATGTTCCTTTTTTATTATCTGCCTACTTATACATTTACTGAGCACGTGCCAAAGGCCAAGTAATCCCCTGTGTCACACGGGAACCCCCAATAGCAGTGGGAATGAGAACCAAATATGTGTCGTGTGAACTTTTAACGAAATTTTGAAAAACTCTCGTCCGGGTTTGTTAGAGCCGAGTGGAGCGTGAGAATTTTAGGGTGTAAAGATTAACAACTTTTTGAAAAATGCTCTTAGATTTCTTATCTATTCAACCTGAGATTTAATTTGACGTGATAACGTCTAATAAAATGACGGAACACCTGTATTCACAAAAAAGTGTCATGTTCATTATAAGACTTATATATAGGAAAAAAACATAAAGGAAAAAAAAAGAAAATAAAATCGTTTTCATAAACCGACTTTACAGACAATCATTTTTTTTATTTATTTAAGTAAAAGTTTTTTTAATTTATTTATTCAATTTTAAACTTTTACCCGCATTCCAAACCTTCGACAGTTTAGGGGTTAAATCTTATAAAATTCTATCTTAGAGGATGTCTATGACATATCTCCTATGCTTTTAGCCCGACCATGGTTTCAGCTGTGAGTTGATATATCAGACAATCAGTCAGTCAGTCAGTCAGTCAATCAATCAGGAGTTTGATATTTATATTAATAACCTATGGATGTGAAAGTTTTGTACGTTACTTTGTTATCTCTTTACGTAAAAACTACGAAACTAATTGCGATGAAACTTATAATGTGGATAGCTGAAATCTTGGATTAACTAACAAGTTACTTTGTCCCCCTATATTTTTACGGGATTTAGCAAGTGACCGATTTTAAAGGCGTGTAACACGTTAATAAAAAATAGGCAAACCTTCCTCCTTTTTAAGCTATTGCATAGATTTTATCGCGGGCCTTGGGGGGCGAATCAAGAAATTCCGTAACGAAAAAAAAAATCCTAACACCCCCGACAAATGACGGACGATTATTAACTGACGACTATTGACGGACGACAAATGTCGGACGACTATTGACGGACGACAAATGTCGGACGACAAATGGCGGACGACAAATGTCGGACGACAAATGTCGGACGACAAATGTCGGACGACAAATGTCGGACGACTATTTTTTTTTTTTACAAATGGCGGACGACAAATGTCGGACGACAATTATTTTATTTTTATTTTTTATTATTTTATAAGAACATTTACTAAGACAAGAAATTATTCTCGAGCGTTTAATGGAACTATCGGAATAGGGATTACTTCTACCTTTTTATGCAATAGCTTTACCGCGGCAGTCCTCGAGTGCCACACGTTTTTTTTTATTTGCATGGTCTTTCCTACTGTCAAATTATACACTGAGGTTGTTTGAATTTTGCATCGCGCATACCCAATTTACATTTTGTAAGAAGAAAATTGGTCAAAATTGTGGCACGCGTCCTTGCCCCTTATGTAGAGAGATCAGAATCTACTTTGAGTAGGGTAACCATGATTTTATTCCCTATGAGATATTTTAGAGGAAATTTAAAAAAAATCTGAAATAAATAAGTAAAAATTGCAGGTAGGTATACATTCTAGTAAAATGTAGGTACTTAACTATTTTGTCTTGCATCAACGAGGGCGTTAATTAATTGCTGTAAAGCTGTGCAGAATTGTAGAGTTCGAACGATTGTCTTTTGTTTTTATTTGTTTGTTTCTAAATCAAAGTTTGTGTTATGTGTGGTTGGTATTTTGCTTAAACCGAAGTTGAAAAAAAGAAATAAAAACATTTATTTGGTACGAAAACTTTTAATTTAACACACACAAAGAAATAGATAACCTACACAAAGAAGAAATAAAGATAAAAACATACATTAAACTTAAAGAATATATAAGAAGCCATGTGCTGCCCCAAATAGGTTGGCCTCAGCTGTAAGCCACAGTTAAGCGTAACTTGGTCCTCCGGCCAAACCTGACCCGAGTTGGTGTTATGCATCGTTGGTATTTTGTTACTACACAAAACACCACCTTTACGCAAAACGCATAACTCGAACTGGTGTTATGCGTCTAAATGACCGTGTGAAACGTTGACGCTGATACTGACAGAAGACAATTTTAAACAACGTGTTTCTACGGAGTTGTTCTAGATGTCTAAACGAACAACTTTTGTTTTCAGACTTTTGAAAATTCAATTTTATTTTCAAAGTTTTTGTATGAAATAGCTAATTTTAGAGTAAAAATTCCTTCTGAATTTTGGAAAAAAGTTCCTATTTAAAAAGTCGTAGTTTTAAAGTTGTTCGCCTAGACCATTGATAGGCAAACTGCGGCTCGCGAGCCACATGCGGCTCTTTGGATGTGAATCTGTGGCTCTTTATTTCCATATGCAAATATTATAAATTGTAATGAAATACCGCGAGTTGAGGCACTTATATTCGATGGAATAGTCTTCCCGATTGCAGAAGAAGTTGGCATTTAGAATGCTGACTATCTTCAAAAACTTTATTTACGCAAGTACTATCTATTTTTGGCAAAAAAAAT
The DNA here is from genome assembly GCA_907269075.1 of Idaea aversata. Taxonomy (NCBI): domain Eukaryota; kingdom Metazoa; phylum Arthropoda; class Insecta; order Lepidoptera; family Geometridae; genus Idaea; species Idaea aversata. The sequence continues at coordinate 7,863,237 of OU026103.1, forward strand.
TGTGACTCTTTAAAAACTTTGAAATTTTGTAAATTGTAATTTTTAACTCTTCCGAATCAAAAGGTTGCCGACACCTGGCCTAGATGTCGTAGAAGAAGTAGAAGAACCCCCTTTCGTATTAGATACCCTTCAAGGAAACACGTTGTAATTATCCGAAGAAAACAGAATATAGAGACATCCTACACGACAAAATAGGGGGAGCTCGATATCGTGGTAAAAATTGTTTTTTTGTCCATTTCACACGGGAAGTGTGGTCGCGGGAACACTTATTGTCAGAACAAACTCTTTTGTTGATAACATAATAAAGGTCTTCGTCCATTGACGGGGTAACAGAACAGAACCGCCATAACAGTAGCGAGGGTTTCATACAACCCTATTCCTGATGGCGTATCTTTACGGATTGAGGTATAGGTTTTTTTTTTAATACAAGTCAACACCTTTATTAAACCTATAACCTATACCTATTATTAAGTAAATATCGAATATTGCAGACATTTTTTTTTTTATTACTTACCTGGGTATGTTGAAAAATAAAAAATAAAAATGTGATTATAAGGATTATTGGTGATGTCTAGGGATGGGCCGAAATTCGTTTCACCTTCGGTTTAACCGAACTTCGGCAGTTTAAACAGAACTTCGGCATTCGGCCGAAATTCTGCTAAAATGCCGAACATTCGGTATTTGATCATATCCAGAAAAAAATAAACAACTTAGCTGTTTTAAATCCTACTATCCTACTAATATTATAAAGTTAAAAGTTTGTGAGTATTTATGTATGTTTGTTACTCAATCACGTAAAAATCGCTAAACCGATTACCATGAACCTTGGTATGTAGATAACTGGAGACTTTCAATTTTTCTGAAAGTGGTTTGTTGATTAAAACCGTATTACACCTATTAATTGGTATTTAAAATTTACCAAGGGAAGGTTATGGTGCAAAAACACCAAGGATTCGGCTTTATCAGGCAGGAGTCTATTGCGTTTTTCTTCATACACATTTCCTGCCTCTGAGAAAAGTCGCTCAGAATGTACGCGTAAACAAGATTCGACCTGTCATTCTCAAGAAAGTGCCGGCCGACGTTCGGCCGAACTTTTTATTTTTACCGAACATTCGGCCGAAGTTCGTATTCGGTTCAAATCACATTCGGCCCATCCCTAGTGATGTCACATTTCAAAAACTCTGTACCTTTAGTGATTTTCAAATAACAGTCTCTGACCTATGCAGGGAAGGACGGAGGGACGAAAGTATTCTAAAGCGAAACTATAAAAGTTCCTTGTTAGGACTACGGAACCCTAAAAACTACAAAAATCCTTATTTTATAAGTTCCTAAAAGGGTTTATAATCTATATTTTTTCATTCAACGTCTCATTTACTTCAACTTTATAAATATTCATATCCTACTGCCTTATCCAAAAACGTATATCGATCCAAAAAAAATGTTCCCATCAACATTTCACACCAAAAAATGTTTCTCACGAGAACCGTGAGTATGGGAAGTGCTACCTTACGTGATAATGTCATAAGTGTTGCGGTTTGACACGTGCCACCCCTCGTTCTAAATTAGGGTTGTTGATTTGACAAAAATATTACATCATTTTGTATCGAAAATGTTCGTAAGAATAAACCCGGCCAAGTGAGAGTCGGACTCGCGCACGAATGGTTCCGTACCATTATAGAGGAAAGGGTACCGGGGGCACTCTCTATACAAACGTAGTCGACTGTTTTCTCCCTGGATAATGGCACCAGAGCAAATATTTTTTTTGCATATAACTTATAACTGCCATGACCACGCCTCTATGTTTTTTTTTTCAATCTAATTAGAAAATGAAAAAACCAAAACATAGGGGCATAGTAATTAAGGCAGTTATAGGTTATATGGCACAAAAATATTTGAGCAAGTGTCATTATCCAGGGAGGAAACAGTCGACTACGTTTGTATGGAGAGAGCGCCGGTACCCTTTCTATGCCATGACTGACTATGCCCCTATTTTTTGTTTTATTTTTTCATATTCTACTTATCATGGAAATTAAGATTTAAAAAAAAATAAAAAAAATACAAAAAATTGGGGTCATGGCAGTTATAAGTTTTATGCACCAGAAATATTTGCTCTAGTGTCATTATCCAGGGAGGAAACAATCGACTACGTTTATAATAGTTTGTATGGAGAGAGCCCCCGGTACCCTTTCCTCTTAAAGTGTAATTTACACTTCATCATGGTTCCCCCTCGAAGCAAACTGATAAAATCGTTAAACTGTCCGTTTTTTTTGCTATGCACCACATTATTATCATGTGAGGTCAAGCAAGGACTTCCCGTGAGACCCTTTTGCTTCCGATGGGAAATTTCAACCATGGGAAGCATTTTTGTACGTAATGCAAATAAATTTGATAAGATGATTTTTTTGTTGATACGTGTCCTTTGGTTATGTCAATCTTGGTTTTTATGGTTTGGTATATTTTTTGTTAGTTAATACACAGAAAAAAAAAGGGTTCTTGAATTGAAAAATAACTCTCTCGACGAGACGCTAGGGAATAATTTCTTGTTTTTAGTAAATGTGCTTGAAAATAATAAGTATTGAATATTGCTTTTAAATTAAGAATACTGCTTATTCATTTTATTTTCTACTAGCGACCCGTCCCGGCTTCGCACGGCTATATTATTCATGTATTATACATATAAATCTTCCTTTTGAATCACTGTATATATTTAAAAAAACCGCATCAAAATCCGTTGCGCAGTTTTAAAGATTTAAGCATACATAGAGATATAGGGACAGAGAAAGCTCTTTGTTTTATACGATATAGTGATAGTGATAACTCGAACTAGTCATTAGCACTGGTCTGGTTAATGAATTAAAGTTAAGTTAAAATAGAGATTATGTATTTCATTGGTACGGAATTAGTCTATTGACCAAACCAGTGAAAAGTCTAAAAACAAAACAAAAAAATACATTGATCATTCTGGATGAAATTTTTTAGGTAAACCATTTGCAACATATTTATTGGCCTATTTAAGTTGATATTAAATACTTTTCATCCATTAAACAGATCGATTAAGGTCGTCCTTAAGAGGAAAGGGTACCGGGGGCTTTCTCCATACAAACTATTACAAACGTAGTCGACTGTTTCCTTCCTGGATAACGACACTAGAGCAAATATTTTTGCATTAAACTTATAACTGCCATGACCATGCCCCTATTTTTTGTTTTATTTTTATTTTTTTTAATCTTAATTTTTATGATAATTAGAAAATGAAAAAAACCAAGACATAGGAGCATAGTCATGGCAGTTATAGGTTTTATGGCACAAAAATATTTGTGCTAGTGTCATTATCCAAGGAGGAAACAGTCGACTACGTCTGTATGGAGAGAGCGCAGGTACCCTTTCACCTTAAAGGGATCCCGTACTAATAGTCACTACATAGTATAAATCACTACATAGTATAAAATAAAGTCACTTTTCGCCGTCCCTATTCCCTTTGTATGCTTAGATCTTTAAAACTACGCAACGGATTTTGATGCGGTTTTTTTAAATAGATAGAGTGATTCAAGAGGAAGGTTAATATGTATAATACATGCATAATATAGCCGTGCGAAGCCGGAGCGGGTCGCTAGTAAGATAATAACTCGCAAGTTCCCACAGTGTAGAGCTGGAACGCAGTCAATGTCAAGGTTGGAGCGTGGGAACGTCGCACGCTCTCGTGGGAAATTTGTTTGTACGACATTCGTAGGGTTTTTGGTCATTTTAACTTTTTTTACAAGTTAGAAAGAAAAAAAATTATTTGGTACAGGCACACGATAACTTTTAAATAAACACACACAAAGAAACGGACGGGAGTTGTTGTCAATTCATCACTACATAGTATAAAATAAAGTCACTTTTCGCCGTCCCTATGTCCCTATGTCTCTTTGTATGCTTAGATCTTTTAAACTTAGTATAAAAGATCTAAGCATACAAAGGGACATAGGGAGGACGGCGAAAAGTGACTTAATTTTATACTATGTACCTAGTGATGAATTGACCACAACTCCCGTCCGTTTCTTTCCCGTCCTTTTTTTTAATAGATAGAGTGATTCAAGAGGAAGGTTTATATGTATAATACATGCATAATATAGCCGTGCAAATAAAGTCTCACCTTTCGCCGTCCCTATGTATGCTTAGATTTTTAATACTACGCAACGGATTTTGATGCGGTTTTTTTTTATAGATAGAGTGATTAAAGAGGAAGGTTTTTAGATATAATACATGCATAATACAGTCGTACAGCGAAGCCGGGGCGGATCGCTAGTTATAAATAAAGTAAAGAAGATATAGAGAACTGGGAAGTGTCATAGATTTTTTTCCCGATACTCACAGCGGATGTGAACGCGGGTGAAACCGCGATGCGATACTTGTATCCACTAAAATGCGTAAAACCAGGAAGAAATTCAAGGCGAAGCTATTTTAATTTCGCGGGGGTCCATAAATTTGATGGTAGGTACTTAAAAATTTAAATTTCATCGCCAATTCGGTGGCATCCATTTTCAACCCCAATTTCAACCCACGGTATAATTTTAATTAAAATACCTCCATATTCAACCCCCTGCAAATCAATAGTCCATTTTCTACCCAAATACGCAGTGCGTACCTAACTACCTACCTAATTTTTACTCAAGTAACGTCAACAGAAAAAAATGATTCATAGTTTTGGGAAAAGTGTTAATTATAATTTATATAAAAATAAGTCGGGTTTTCCTTCCTGACGCTATAACTCCAGAACGCACGAACCGATTTAGATGATTTCGGTTTTGAAATGTTTGTTGTAGTCCAGGGAAGGTTTAAACGGTGAGAATTTAAAGATCGTCCTTACGCGGGTGAAACCGCGGGGCGCAGCTAGTAGTAGTTTTAACTATTACTAGCTGCGCCCCGCGGTTTCAATACCACTTACAGTGGTATATTAATACCACTTTAAAATATTAAATTATTTTTCTGTCTGTACAAAAAACATCATATTAAGTATTATAATCACTTGAGTTGAAAATTGAATACATTTTAGGTAGAAATTGGAAAAAATAATCAATTAAATTAATTGGAGGTAGAAATGGAACACATTTTAGGTAGAACATGGAAAAAATATTTGCGGGTTGAAAATGGGGGTTCAAAATGGATGCCACCGCCAATTCTAGATGAATTGAGATTTTGATAGGACAGCTTTTAAGTTTTAAAAAAATATTGAACTAGCTTCTGACCGCCATTTCACCCTCTTGGGTGGAATTTCACAACACATCTTAATACAGATCTGTTCACTCACGAAGTCGCGCCCCTCCAGGGTAAATTTTCTCGGTGTGATTAATATGAATGTCGCACATGCTAACAAGATGTCTTAATGTGTGTGTGAAGACTATCAGTAGAGACAGCATACAACAGAGATAGAATTATATACAGTTATGTTTACAAAAACATTCGGTGTGGAAGGGCCCGCCTTCGTGAGTGAACAGGGGCCTAAGTCTGCTAACACAATTGTATTTCAATAGTGTGTCGATATAATCGTAATAGAAATTTAATGTCAAAAATATGACATTACATGTCAAATTCGTATTCTCCTAACGTTGACTATTCTATCGAGACACCACTGAGACACCACTGACTCACTTTTGTGTTCTGCTCTACAATCGTGGCTTAATGGAATCTCGATAGTTGTCAAAACGGTATATTGCTTAGCAACATATACCATATTGCTAGGCAACACCTGCAAGGTAAATATTACCATACCATTGAGACTCCATAGTGATTATATTGCGATGTTATTAAAACTTTAGCAGAATACCAAATAAAGTCACAATCTCGATATAATATCAATAGAGTCTCGATATAATGACAATGGTTGGCCAAATAGCAGAATAAGGCCCCTGATCTATAGTAGGTATAGATACCTACTACTTCAAACATACATACCTACATAACATTTTAATTTACAATAAAAACAGGTCAATTGAAGTCCAAATTTCATATATCTAGTAGACATGGGGCGGGTACCCGGTTTGGATCCGGTACCCGGCGGATCCGGCACTTTTTTTAGGATCCGGCCGGGTACCGGGTAATGGTGCCGGGTATCCGGCTCTGCCGGGTAATTTGGTAAACCAAAAATAATGAAACATATTACACTTTTTAAATTATTTATTATGCTGAACACAAACGGTAATCATTATACATAATTATGTTTTGCTCACTAATTTATCAGGAAGACCTAAAAAAACTAAATATATATTTTATTTTAATATTGGTAATTTAAGATGGGTAAGTTGTGATGTAAAAACGCCAATTTTTCGGCGCGGTTAGCATTTAGGCGACTGCGTTTCTTGTCATAAATTAGCCCTGCTTCTGAGAACAGGCGTTCGCTGTATACAGAACTAGATGGTGTGCATAGATATTTCGCCGATACGTACCCGCCGGGTACCCACGAGTACCCGGCGCAGAATGTGTCGGGTACCCGTTCAGCGAGTACCCGGCAAAACCACTACCCGCCCCATGTCTAATATCTAGCTTCTGGGTTTAAGCTATGCGTTGTTTTATTATCTATCAGAACTTTGAGTTTTATATTTATACAAGCTATCCTGGCAAACGTTGTTTTGCCATTAACAAAAAAAAACTAGAGAAAACAAATTAAAAATAGATAGTAGACGATTTTCAGACATACTAAATATGCATATAAATTTTATAAAAATTAGTCAAACCGTTTCGGAGGAGTATGGTAACCATCGTGGTAACTAACATCGTGACATGAGAATTTTATAACAATGTTTTAAAGAAAGTTTCTAATACAAATGGAGATTGTCCTTGAAGTCTACGCGAACAACTTTTGTTCTACGACTTTTGGAAATTCGAACATATTTCCCGCGTCCTACAGTTTTATCCTCTACCGGCATAAGTTTCATTAAAATAGATTCAGTAGTTGCGGAGATGACCAATTAAAAATAATTATTGTGAAAAATTAAAAAATAAATAAGTACTTAAAAATTTAATTACAATAATGAATTTAAATAAAAACTATCAAAAAGCTGTAAGAAAATTCGTTATCGTGTCAAAAAGATAGGTCCCACCGAGATTTGAACTCGGATCGTTGGATTCAGAGTCCAAAGTGCTAACCATTACACCATGGGACCTTCGGGCTGACAGTTAAAATTACCAACCGGTTTCCACTGGCGTTGTACTGCGCATGACAGAAGCGAGCTATCCCTGTCTTACATATAGCGTTGTCTCGCTTTTGACAACGTGATTGTGACGTAATGACGACGAATCTGTGTGAAGTTTGACAAAATTATTCTTTCTGTTGGTGGTGGCGCTAGTGTCTTTGGAAAATATTTAATTTTTTTAGTATTTCACAAATCCGATTGTACTGTTAAGTTGGTTTATCTATGTGATTGATGTTTCGATAGAATTTCATTCGAAGTTTTTTAAATTCCGTAGAATTTATACTTTTTTCCCATTTCGCCGACCGATTTCCCATTTTGCCAGCTTACCATTTCGACACTCTTGCTTATCAATTAAAAAACAAAATATGTTTTATTCACGACCCAGTTGGCACAATGGTCACCATGCCGGACTGCCAAACACTGGGTCGCGGGTTCGATTCCCGCCTCAGACATGTATTTGTGCTTATATGTTTGTCTGTGGTCTGGTTGTTTCTATGTATTATAAGTATATATTTACAAAAAAAAAGTATATAAATCAATTGCTGTTCCTTAGTCTCGCTAAAACTCGAGAACGGCTGAACCGATTTAGATGATTTCGGTTTTGATATGTTTGTTGTAGTCCAGGGAAGGTTTAAACGGTGAGAATTTAAAGATCGGACTCGGAATCGGGCGCAGCTAGTTTTTAATTAATTTTTGAAGTGAAAACTTCTTATGGCGCGTTGGGCACTTTTGTGGGTGAACATTTTCAGCCGTTCTCGCGACAGATTTTGACGCGACAGATTTTGACGCGACAGATGAGATTTTATTTGTGTTAGTCTTTTTGTTTAACTTATACTGCCATCTATTACACAAATTGAGAAACTTAGTTTCTAGAAAGACCGCTATTCGAATGGCGCTGATTTAAATTTTTTACTGCCATCTAGCGAATAAAAAATAAACTATATTTGTTTAAGTGAGTGCTAATAGATGGCAGTAGCAGATCGTTTCAAGAAATATTCTATGAGAAATAACAAGTTTATTGTTTTCACTTCTGCCTGCACTCCCGGAGTGCGCTGTTTTTTTTTTTTTTAGTATTTGTTGTTATAGCGGCAACTGTGAAAATTTCAACTGTCTAGCTGTGTCACGGTTCATGAGATATACAGCCTGATGACAGACAGACAGACGGACATCCACTGTCCGTCTTAGGGTCCAGTTTTACCCTTTGGGTACAAACTTTAGAAAAAAGGATGTTCTCATATTCCTACAATTCCAGTAAGAATTGTAAAAGCTAAATTCATATAAAATTATATAAAGTACTAACTTTACAAGAAGTAACGTAACGATACAATTTAATCTGAATCAGAGTATTTCCACCTCCGTATCTGCACTTAGATACGAGGAAATTAATTTAACTCTCACTCTACTAGGGTTGCCGACTACACAGAAAAATTAAGTTCCAAGATTCCTACCGAACAAAATACATACATGAGTTTTTGGCGGGAACGAGCCAACAACATGTCGTGCTGCAGTTTTATTTACACGAAACTTAGTTGTAAACCGAGTTAAATTGTATAATTCTGGTGGAAAGTTATCTAATTTAGTTCCGTGAAAGTGCACAAGTGTAGTGAAATCAGTGTCAAACATGGACTTTTCTCGTTGCCTCCAAAATCTCCTACAAGGTTATAGTAAAGTAGCCACCGCTTTACTATGACCCCTGACTTGACAAACTGTGACTTGACGACTTGACCATCTTGAAACACTTTGAGCCCGATTTCTGTAAATCGGGCCATAACTTGATGCAAAATATTACTTGATACTGGCTATATGCACAAACCGTGCGAAGCCATAACTGAAAAAAAAAAAAAAAACATACATACATTCATTGCAAGTTAAATAAAAAGCTTTTAAAAATTGATTTCTTGAAGAGAGAAATAATCTTCTCTCTACTTTCTCCTCTTTAGGGTTCCGTAGGTACCTAAAGGGTAAAATCAAGACCCTATTCCTAAGTTTTAAGTTCATTTAAAAACACCTAATGTAATGATATACCACTGCTTAATCCTACTTCCTATCCTTATGCTTAAATATTAGTCTGTAGTCTGGTTGTTTATATGTGTTGTACTTATATATTTACAAAGGTAAGTATATAAGTAGTATATCTATCCGTTGTCTAGCACCCATAACACAATTCTAGTTACTTAGCTTGTGGCTAGATGGCGATGTGTGGAATGTCCTGCAATATTTATTTAAATATTATTATGTAAGTAGTTAATTATTCGGCACACACCTACATACATCAGATTCTAATAGTAATTAGTAGAAATAAGTTAGGTACAACCAGAGATATGTCAACCAGAGGTAGATACGTCTTTGCAAAATAAAGTTGGCTACATGAACGGAAGGTAATTGACAACCGTTGATTCATTCGGTTGTCAGACTCTTTTGCGATTGCCCACAAGACGTCACTTAAATAAATTTCACAATTTTTCGTAAGACAACATGCCTTCGTGCGTTTTCAGGAGATGTACAAATTATACTGCAAACACAAGAGGCAAAAACATATCATTTCATTCGTAAGTAACTGAGTAATTTAATTAAAATTATTTTTTAGCAATCAAATTTTCAACATGCATTTTAGTTGTTTGCTAGGGGAGAATGGGGTTAAAAAAACCGGGCAATATATATTTATTTGTTTGTTATTATTTGTTTGATAATTATTACTATGTACTAGCTGCGCCCCGCGGTTTTATCCGCGTAATAATTTTCTGCGTGACTTTCCTAATATTTTCTTTCATATGAACCCTGACAAAAACCAAAAACAACAAAAAAATGGTTGTCTGTAAAGTCAATTTACGGATGATAATTATTATTTTACGTGATAACGTCATAAAAAAAAACGATGAAAAATTTAGATTTTCTTGTTATTCCTTTATGTTTTTTTTCTTTTTTTTTCTTTATATAAGTCTTCTATTTGTCACTCATGACCATAACACAAGCCCAGATGATCAATATTATTATTAAATACCCTCATGTTACCATCACGCATGACGTCACACATAGGGAATGGGGATGCGTCATGTTACCGGAACATAACACTTTTGTGTGAATGCAGGTGTTCCACCAATTTATTAGACGTTATCGCGTCTAATAATGGACCGATTACGCTAACACAAAAGAATTAGCGTAATCGGTCCAGCCGTTCACGCGTGATGCCGTGACCAAGGAAAATAGGGATTCATTTTTATTTAATAGATATAGCTTATTGCGAATTTTTGTATGTGAGAAGATATGTGAATGTGTGTGTATTTAAGTATGTATATTATTTCACGCATAAACTAATAAACCGATTGCGATGAAACTTGGTATGTATTACTTATTGGTTGTTTGGTTGTATACGTTGGTTGAAATACATAGGCTTCTTTTCATCAACATATTCTCGCGGAATAGGGCGGGACTACGCGAATAAAATGGGGTACACCTAGGGATTCATATTGAATTTGATTACATTTTAGATTACCTAGTGATGGTCTAATAAAAGAAAAATGGGTTGAAGTAATTAGAACTCAAAGACGCGAGGACGATTGGCTGCCAAATAAATATTCAAAGCTGTGCTCGGAACATTTTCTGCCTACTGATAAATATATAACAAATAAAAATGTGCGAAAATTAAGAAAAACAGCTGTTCCTGTAATTGAGGTAAAGTAAATATTTAAATTTAAATTAAATTAGCAAATATTCTTAAACTTTTGTTGGGTACAGTGTTTATGCAACATTCACACAATTGATTGATTATTTGATGCGAATAATGAAAGATGAGAGATATTCTACTTAAGATACTAATTAAAATTATTGTGTTGATTTTAGAAAGAACAAAACCCATTAGCATCGCCAACGAGTTTGCAGCATGTTAACCTATCTGATGAAGACTCTATTTTTGATACACCTAGAAAATCGTTCTTAAAATCTAAAATCAGGCAAATTACTGGAGATAAACGAAGATTACAAGTGAAAAATTATAATTTAAACAAAAAGATTTTAAGGTTAAAAAGAAAATGTAATAATTTAAAACAAATAGTCCCAGGACTTAAAATCAAAAAATTTGTTACAAGCGATCAGCTTGCTGAGTTAGAATGCAAAGCGGAAGCCGTAGAATTTACTAATAGGTTTATTAAAAAAAGCATGTATAAGGGCTATCGTCCAAAATATACACCTGCTTTAAGAAAATTTGCGGTAACTCTGCATTATTATTCTGTTGCTGCCTATAAATATGTAAGACAGATGTTTAATGGTTCTTTGCCACATCCTCGTGTGATAGGTAAATGGTACGAAAACACTTCTGGCGATCCTGGTTTTAACAAGCAAGCTCTGAATGTTTTAGAACAAAAATATAAACTAAGTGGGCAAAGAATTTTGTGCACCCTAATTGCCGACGAAATGGCCCTTCGGCATCAAACTCTTTGGACCGGAAAGAAAACTGCCGGTCTCGTAGACTTTGGTGTCGGTACCATTAAAACCAGTGAAATAGCTACTCAAGCTTATGTTTTCCTACTCGTATGTATGAATGAAAGCTGGAAAATCCCAGTAGCATATTTTTTTGTCAAGTCGTTGTCGGCAGAAACTCGAGCAAATTTATTGAGGACATGTCTCAGCGAATGTTATCAAGTAGGAGTTGATATTGTTGCCATAACGTTTGACGGTTGTTCCTCCAATATTAATGCTGCAAAAATATTAGGTTGTAATTTTGATGATCATGAAAAACTTAAAACGACTTTTACTCATCCAAATACAAATTTAGAAGTGGCAATTATCCTTGATCCTTGCCACATGATTAAATTGGTCAGAAACAATTTCGAATCGAAAAGATTGATCTTTAATAAAAACGGTCAAAAAATCAAATGGCAGTTAATAGTTAATTTAGTAAATCTACAAAAAAATATTGGATTAAATTTTGCGAATAAGCTTACTCCGCGACATATTATGTTTAGAAATGAGATTATGAAAGTGACATTAGCTACTCAAACCTTTAGTATGAGTGTTGCAAACGCTTTAAAACTTTGCAGTGAGATTCTGACCTCTTCTCTTTTTGTAGACAGTGAGCCAACAATAGAATTTATTACAATTTTTAATAACATTTTCGATGTATTTAATTCAAAAGCATGCAACTATTACGGTTTTAAAAAGCCAATATCGCCAAAAAATGCCGGTGAAGTTATGGTGTACCTGGAAAAAGTAAAACAATACATATTGGGGCTAAGTATATTCATTAAATATAGACGTAATGTTCACAAACATATTACCATGAAAGTAATTAAAAAAAAAGTGGTTGAGTCTCAAATAAAAACAGGTTTTTTAGGGTTTTTAGTATGCATTGAGAGTTTAAAACATTTATATTCTAGTTTAGTTGTAAGTGAACGTTTACGTTATATTGCCACTTACAGGTTATCACAGGATCACCTCGAAATGTTATTTGGCACTATAAGGCGACATGGGGGTTATAATAATAACCCCAATGCCATACAGTTCAAAGGAATATTTAAAAAAATTCTTCAACACCTAGAAATGAGATCTTCTTTTTTAGGGAATTGTATACCTCTAGAAGATTTGCCCATATTGAAGTGTTCATCTGCAGTTGATACCATTAATTTGTCAGTTAACAGGCGAGCTATCGATAATGAATGTAATTCAGTTTATCAAAACGTAGACAAAGATAATAATCAGACTGATCTTAATGTTGAAATTCTTTCCGAAATATTAAATCGTGAAAGTTATAAAAAGCTCACAGAACAAATCATTGGTTACATTGCAGGGTGGGTGTCTAGGAAATTAGTTAGGGTTCTTAAATGTGAGACATGCATCGATAGTCTGATTTCCAATAAGAAATTATGGTTTCACAAAATGATTATTATCAAAAATATGGGGGGTCTTTGTTTTCCAAGTGAGGATGTTTTTAAGATTTGTTTAAAATCGGAAGCTATTATAAAAAGTCATATTAAAGAGAAGGGTCACATTATTCTTCCCGAGCCTAAAGACCTCGAAATTATAAAAAACCAAATTTTAAAATCGTTTATTGATTGCAACAACATTTTTGACCCTTTACATATCCATACCTTCGACCAAGATCCAACCTTAAATCATAGGCTACATCTCATCCGGGCTATAATAGAAAAATTCATAAATGTTAGACTTCATTTTTCACATAAAACTACAAACTTCAAAAACGATTATAAAAGACAACAAAGAAATAAGTTAAGTTTATTTGAAGGGATATAAATAATTTTGATTATAATAATAATATGTATTTTATTTTATTCTTTTATATCCACACATACTTAAATGTTTTTTTTACATAATTTGATACATTACATCATTGATTAAAGTAAAATAGCGGAAGATAGGTGACGTTCTTTTATCAAGTACTGAAACAATGGATCTGGTACTACACAGATACATTCACTCATACGAACTAACGTTAATAGAGACACCAACAAAGAAAGAGACAGCATGACGCAAACACGTGGCGCGCGAGTAAGACAAAGCATCGCAGTTCGTATAATTTCGCCGAGTTTGTTTGTTAGTACTCGGTCTGTCACTTGATACTATATTTCGGTTCGCTTAGTAAGGTCAACAAAAAAAGAAGTGTTTTAATCTGTTCGGTTTATTAAAATAATTATGTAAGTAAATAAGTATTCGTTAATAATATGAATGTTTGCTTGCAAATTTCAAATATTACAGTAAAATTATACCAACTAATAAAAAGTACAACAATACGGCAGTTTTATTAATTTAAATATGTCTATATACCTACTTATTAATAACATTTGTATTGGCAACGAAAACTCACTTTGTGCTTAAGAACAATAATACAAATACACTAAAACTAATGTGGAAAAAATTAACATACCTAATTTGCGGGTTCCGTACACACACGTACCTATTTATTAAAATGGTACCTTATTTTACATACCTACATTTTGCAGTAGTATGGCAGTTGCAGAATTTAACTTGATACCTAAATCGTATGGGCGCCCATACAATTGAAGAGTCAAGTTAAGTTAGTATCTCTGTATCTTTCGATGTATGTTTGGACACCCCCTTTAAATTTCAATTTTTCCAGTTTTTTTTAATTTTTCTCGTTACTTGTGCTGTAAGATCTTTCTTTTCACCAAATTTCATAATTTTAGGTAACCTGGAAGTACTATTTAGGTTTTGTGTCAAAAACCTACAGGGTACTTCCCGATGACCTAGAACAGTGAAAATTGGTGAAAAGAAAGGTCTTACAGCACAAGTTAAGGAAAAGTTCCGAAAACCGAAATAAGTTAAAAAAACACTCATACTAAGGAGCTGAGTCGCCAACTTAACTTTCATTATTTGATTTCGAAACTCTAAATGCCTTGGCGTTAACTTGTTAGCAAACGTTAACGATTCGCTTCTTTGCAATTCTAGTAAATTGACTAAAAACTGCCATTTTATTTCTTGTTCCTTATCATCGAAAAAGATTTTCTTGGATTCAAATGTGTTACGCACTAATTTCACCATGTGACAAGGATCCGGAAAAAGTTCTACCTCCATGTCACACGATGGGTGTTTAAATGTGGTTTTTAAATCATTAATATTATCTAACTTACAACCTAATAACATTGCTGCACTGAAATTAGACCTACAACCATCAAATGTTAACGCCACGACACTGACTCCTACTTCATGGCAGTTTGCCAAGCAACTCCGAATTAAATTTGCCTTGCATTCTGACGTTAGCCCATTGACAAAAAGTACGCGACTGGAAGCTTCCAATTCTCTTCTAGACTAACCAGCATCATAACAAAAGCTTGTGATGCAATATTGTCGTTTTCCGCTGACCCAAAACCGTAGTCAACCAACCCTTCCGTCTTCTTACCATTCCATATAGATTGTTGACGTATGGCCATCTCATCTACCACAAGTGTGCATATTTTTTGTTTTTGTAGCTGAATACTTTTTCTTCAAAACGTTGAAGGCTTCGGCAGTAAAACCAGGTGCGGCATTAGTCTTTTCATGCCATTTACCTAAAGTGCGTGGATGAGGCAGAGCATCTTCAAAGATTTGTCGTACATATTTATATCCTGTTGGATATAAATATGTACTGATATAAATATGATATCTATGTAAACATTTAAAATCAATGCAAATTTTCTGAGACTTGGTGAATTTCGTCCATTAAAGTAAAATAGCGGAAGATAGGTGACTCGCCTCTAACGCATGAACCAGAATCCACCCCATTGTTTGCTATTATACTTGTTATTGTAAAGGGCCTCTACGTGTTGACTTCGGCTCCACGCACGCCTTCCAAAGGTCCGGGGCTCCATAGCCCCATGATACCTGTATCACGGGGCTATGGAGCCCCGGACCTTAATACAAAGTAATAATATTATTTGTCTTAATACAAAGTAATAATATTATTTGTCTTAATACAAGACAAATAATATTATGTCTGTTATACGTCCTGACGTATAACAGACATAATATTATTTGTCTGTTATACGTCCTGTATCACGAAAGGTGTATCACGAACGGACTGGAAATGGCAGTTTTTGAAAACGGCAGCAATAGAGAATAATGCTTAGGTACAGTATTTAAAAACAATACCACCTAAGTGGTATTGTTTCGTCGATGTTTAGTAATTTATCACATTTATTAGGTTGAGTTGTTCTTAGTTTTATACATCCAAACTTGCAAACTTTACCTCTCAATTACGGACAAAAAAAAATTGTAATTTGAATAAATTTATTTTACCTAATTATTTATTATTTTTATTTTACCCAATAAATACAATTAATTAGCCTAATTTAAAAAAAAAACAATTTAGTTTATGTGGAACTTCCACCTCCACAAATCCGAAAAATATTCACTTATTTGTAGAAATTAAAATGATTGCTATCGTAGCTTGCTTGCTAATAATTTGGAGAAATAAACCACTGGTCCACTAATTGCCCTATATCCCCTCAGGTACTTTATGACGTGCACGATGACACGCATTCTAATTATTATGACATCTCTTTCTAACATTGCGCAAGTCCCATTGTCGTGGACATTATAGAAAGAGATAACAATATTTTCGTTCAATTTTTTTCTAGCATAAATGTATAGATTTGTATATGTCATAGTTTGTGTCACATTAAAATCATGCGAAGTTCGAACATAACCACTCTATACCTTACATCTCACTGGGTACAACTGGCAACCCTAACAGTACGTAGTAACTCTGAGTAGGTACTACAAGTTCTACCGACACTAGAGTAGAGACCACTCTACACCTTGTTAGTGTTGCTACACTTTAATTACGGCTCGCGAGATTTCTACCTTTTGCGGATTGATTTATTAAAATAGATGGGATTTTGTGGTTACGTGAAAGTAAATAGATTGGTTTTAAGGTTGCAGTAGTAAAAAATAGAGATTGCTGTCTAAGAGTTCAGTTTTTTTTTAGATTTTGTTTAAAACTTTATTGTTTAAAAAATATATTTTCAGGGAGCAAATGATATATTTATTTAAAATACAGAGTTATTATATAAAAAGAGGTTCAGTCAGGGCTACTTCTGTGCACCCTAACAACCAACTTTTGTTTTACGACTTTTGGAAATTCGGTTTTTTTCAAAGTATTTTTTAAAGTTGTGTGTCAATTAGAAAATTAGCAGATTTTATTAAAATAAATGTCAATTAGACTTAGAAACGTCGATAAAACTTAAATTATTTGCCTCTCCGTGTAAGTAGCAGCTGATTTCCGGAAAAACGTAACCTCAAAACTTTCGAAAATTCTCCTAAAAAGTCGTAGAACAAAGTTGATTGTTAATGTGCACTGAAATAGTACTCAACTTCTTTCTTTTATAATTACCAATAATCTTGTACAAGTAGGTACGGTTATATTTAATTATAGCTTACTAGCGACCCGCTCCGGCTTCGCACGGCTATATTATGCATGTATTATACATATAAACCTTCCTCTTGAATTACTCTATCTATTAAAAGAAACCGCATCAAAATCCGTTGCGTAGTTTTAAAGATCTAAGCGTACAAAGGGAAATAGGGACGGCGAAAAGTGACTTTATTTTATACTAGCGACCCGCCCCGGCTTCGCACGGCTATATTATGCATGTATTATACATATAAACCTTCCTCTTGAATCACTCTATCTATTAAAAAAACCGCATCAAAATCCGTTTGTTAGATTTAAAGATTTTAGCGTACAAAGGGAAATAAGGACAGAGAAAGCGACTTTGTTTTATACTATGTAGTGATTTTGCTTGCCTACTCATCATTTCAGGGGTCTGTAGACAAAGGGTAAATACGGGAACCCTTTTACTCCACTGCCCGTCTGTCTGTCTGTATGTTTGTCACCCAGCTGTGTCTCATTAACCGTTGAAATTTTTACAGATGATTTACAGTATTTCTGTTGCCGCTAGTCAACTCTCAGCTGGAATAACCATAGATCCGTAACTTACTATTTATCCGTAACTTACTATCAGGTTTTCTATCAGCTGGAATAACAATAGATCCGTAACTTACTATTTATTCGTAACTTACTAAGTATCAGGTTTTCTATCAGCTGGAATAACAATAGATCCGTAACTTACTATTTATCCGTAACTTACTATCAGGTTTTCTATCAGCTGGAATAACCATAGATCCGTAACTTACTATTTATTCGTAACTTACTATCAGGTTTTCTATCAGCTGGAATAACAATAGATCCGTAACTTACTATTTATTCGTAACTTACTAAGTATCAGGTTTTCTATCAGCTGGAATAACAATAGATCCGTAACTTACTATTTATCCGTAACTTACTATCAGGTTTTCTATCAGCTGGAATAACAATAGATCCGTAACTTACTATTTATTCGTAACTTACTAAGTATCAGGTTTTCTATCAGCTGGAATAACAATAGATCCGTAACTTACTATTTATCCGTAACTTACTAAGTATCAGGTTTTCTATCAGCTGGAATAACAATAGATCCGTAACTTACTATTTATCCGTAACTTACTATCAGGTTTTCTATCAGCTGGAATAACAATAGATCCGTAACTTACTAAGTATCAGGTTTTCTATCAGCTGGAATAACCATAGATCCGTAACTTACTATTTATTCGTAACTTACTAAGTATCAGGTTTTCTATCAGCTGGAATAACAATAGATCCGTAACTTACTATTTATTCGTAACTTACTAAGTATCAGGTTTTCTATCAGCTGGAATAACAATAGATCCGTAACTTACTATTTATCCGTAACTTACTAAGTATCAGGTTTTCTATCAGCTGGAATAACAATAGATCCGTAACTTACTATTTATCCGTAACTTACTATCAGGTTTTCTATCAGCTGGAATAACAATAGATCCGTAACTTACTATTTATTCGTAACTTACTAAGTATCAGGTTTTCTATCAGCTGGAATAACAATAGATCCGTAACTTACTATTTATCCGTAACTTACTAAGTATCAGGTTTTCTATCAGCTGGAATAACAATAGATCCGTAACTTACTATTTATTCGTAACTTACTAAGTATCAGGTTTTCTATCAGCTGGAATAACAATAGATCCGTAACTTACTATTTATCCGTAACTTACTAAGTATCAGGTTTTCTATCAGCTGGAATAACAATAGATCCGTAACTTACTATTTATCCGTAACTTACTATCAGGTTTTCTATCAGCTTCAATAACAATAGATCCGTAACTTACTATTTACGGATTACAGGTTTTCCCATCACTAGTAAGAATAAATTAATTCATCGGGAATATACATCGATTCACTTAACGTAAGGCGATTAGTACCGGGTTCGACTCCTAGACGCGGTAATCTCATTGTCTTCTGTTGCTGCTGATTTAATTACGATGAAATTCTGAATTTTATTTAAATTTTTGCTTTAAATACTTACCTGATAAAAAAACAAGAATAAGAAAAATAATTAGAAACATTTTATTTTGTAAAATTAATAAAATAACAGCATAGATAATAGAAGCCCTACATGACCCCAAACTAGGCAAAAACCTGTGACTTGAGGTATCAGTGTCCTACCGCATTTCCTAGGTAAACAATAGTATACGCTTACAAAAAACCAAACACTATATTAACAGTAGAAGATAGGTAAGGAAGGTACATTTAACATAGACATATTTTAACTAATACTTGTCTGAAAACCCGCAGACTCCCAGCCTCAAAAGAGTTGGGTTATGTTAATTAGGTACAGTATTTTTCTTGACTAAATAGTTTGTCAGTTTTTTTAGCTTCTACAAGATTCTAGAGGTAGCCCAGCGAATGATTGCATAATGATAAAAAAATATCGACAGTTAATTGGACAAGCAAGATAGTTTTTATACTAGCGACCCGCCCCGGCTTCGCACGGCTATATTATGCATGTATTATACATATAAACCTTCCTCTTGAAACACTCTATCTATTAAAAAAAACCGCATTAAAATCTGTTGCGTAGTTTTAAAGATTTAAGCATACAAAGGGAAATAGGGACGGCAAAAAGTGACTTTATTTTATACTATGTAGTGGTTATAAAGATAGTTTATTTATATGTTGCCCTTTTATTACGTGTTATTTCTTGGGACTTTTTGTATGACTTTCAGCGTTAATTTTTGATTTATTACCCTCTTTAAGACTGTGTAGTACCTACCTTTTTTACATATTATATCACTACATCACTATCACTACATAGTATAAAACAAAGTCGCTTTCTCTGTCCCTATATCCCTATTATTCCCTATGTATGCTTAAATCTTAAAAACTACGCAACGGATTTTAATGCGGTTTTTTTTTATAGATAGAGTGATTCAAGAGGAAGGTTTATATGTATAATATTAGCATAATATAGACGTGCGAAGCCGGGGCGGGTTGCTAGTTAGCAAATAATTTAATGATTATGAGTAGTCGAAACCAATTGGCTTAGGCCCGTTGTTAGATTAATTACACTGTAGCAAAACCGAAATAAAAAATATCATAGAGAGAAATAATTTCTGAATTATAAGCAAATTTCAACCTACCCGACCAATCATTCGATTATTTCATTGAACACGACTTTAAATTACAGCCGATGTCCAATTAAATTCATCGTAATAAATTATAAATGCTAACAAAACACGGGTGGAACGTTCGATTCGTCGATTGTGCCGCAAATTGATTGCAATCGATTGCCATTAAGAGGAAAGGGTACCGGGGGCTTTCTCCATACAAACTATTATGTCCTATGTACTATGCCCCTATGTTTTGGTTTTCTCATTTTCTAATTATGATAGAAATTAAAATTAAAAAAATACAAAAATAGGGGCATGGTCATGGCAGTTATAAGTTTTATGCACCAAAAATATTTGTGCTAGTGTCATTATCCAGGGAGGAAACAGTCGACTACGTTTGTATGGAGAGAGCGCAGGTACCCTTTCACCTTAATTCGTACAATTATCGATAAAGCTCCCGCGTGTCACACCGCACAGCTTCGTGTTGGATTCTATTTACGTATTTTGTAGGCTTGAAGCGAATAATCTGTAGTCATTACTGTAGTTTTCGACCCAGTCGACACAATGGTCACCAAGCCGGACTGCGAAACACAGGGTTGCGGGTTCGATTCCCACCTCAGATAAGTATTTATGCTTAGACATTTGTTTGTGGTATAAGTATACAATGTGTTTCAAGGGGGTTTTTTTAATACGAAAGGGGGTTGTTCTAGACGTCTAGGCGAACAACTTTTTTAAATTCGACCTTTATTTTTACTTGAAAATCAGCTGTTTCATACAAAAACTTCGAACGAAATGTTCGAATTTTCAAAAGTCGTAGAACAAATGTTGTTCGCCTAGACGTCTAGAACAACATCCTTTCGTATTCTCGTAAGTCGCTTTCTCTGTCCCTATATCCGTTTGTATGCTTAAATCTTTAAAACTACGCAACGGATTTTGATGCGGTTTTTTTTTAAGATAGAGTGATTCAAGAGGAAGGTTTATATGTATAATACATGCATAATATAGCCGTGCGAAGCCGGGGCGGGTCGCTAGTTAGCAATATAATTTTAATTAAAAAGTCGTACGAAGAATGTAAGTATAATTAGTGCACGGCCAAATGGATGTTTCATTGCTTTTAAATTAAGCATTTTTTTTTTAAAGATTTTTATGACCTTTTTCTTGTGAACCTAATAGTAGTATTTACTAAGAATTATCACTTCACTTGAAACATTGAATCGACTTATGTGATATTTCGAGTTTGTCATGTCAATGGTTGAGTGACGTCACGAATTTGGATTGTGAATATCTTGATTAAATTCAGTGTTGTCCAGTCAAATCTCACTTTGTCACAATTAAAAAAAAATTACGTAGCAAAAACATAAAAGCTTATTAAATCATTTGTTGATATTTTTATTTATTTATATCTATAACTATAAGTATATCTATCTATATTCTATTTTGTGTTTTAGGCTCCAAAACTACTAAACTAGTAGTTCGCCCCGAACTGAGACCTCACGAGTTTTTTTCAGCGTTTATTATATTTCAGCGTAAAGTACTAAAATGTATAATATAACGACGAAAGACTCCAAATACGACAGGTCTATCTTATTTGAATGATAGGTGCCTAGTATCGCTATTATCTGACATTGGATGATTTAGAGAATCCAAACACGATAGGCATAACTTGTTGTTGTTGTTAAGTTCCAAAAGCATAGGCCAGCTCAGTAGCTAGGTATAGTATGTTCACGCTCAAAACAAACCAGTATAACTAGCGCTAGATGGCGCTGTATACAATGTCTAGAACAAGTTCAAGTTATACTGGTGGTCGATGTTTTGTTCCCACGGTGTGATGTTAATGTGACGTCATAATATACAGTGTATGTTCTCGATCAATCAAACTTTGACAGCTGTTTGACAGCTCTCTGACATTGACAGCTGTTTGACACTGACAGCTCTCTGACATTGACAGCTGTCTTTTTTTTTTTTTTTTTTGGCATAGGTCGTAGTTACGCGTAGGCGTCACCGGAAGGTGCGATGTTAATGTGACGTCATAATTTCTCGACCAGTCAAACTTTGACAGCTGTTTGACAGCTCTCTGACATTGACAGCTGTTTGACACTGACAGCTCTCTGACATTGATAAGTAATTTTTTTTTGGCATAGGTCGTAGTTACGCGTAGGCGTCACCGGAAGTGGTGTAGGGACCTCGCAGAATAGCGCGGGAGCGCTATGAATGTATCTACCTATTTATATTATAGCGTTAGCTTATTCAGGGTTTACTTAACTCTTGGAATAAAACACCTTAATTCAATTAAACATTTTATTTGTATTTATATAAACTACCTACCTAGATACCTACCTACCTATATAGCTTTTTTTAGCTTGTTCAGGGTTTTTTACTTAACTCTTGGAATAAAACACCTCAATTCAATAAAACATCAATTTAATCACATTTTACATACATTAATGTTTATTTCTAAACTTTCGCCAGAGTACCAAAAGCCTCAAAATCCAAGGTAACTCATTCATATACGTCACACAATCACAATGACAGAAACAGAAAGCGCCACAAATACGGCAAGCTCTACCGTCGACAACATCACATCCAGTCTGGTCAATACACTTCTTTGGACAGCAAAACACTCCACCGTCCACCTCCATTTTATTTTATAATCGTGGTTTTTCTGTTGACTAACCAGCACAAAATTCAATATAATACTAGCACTTATCACTATGGTAGATAAAAATGAAATCAACACCAACCCACGCCCGAGGTGACGACACAGGTCACGACATGAGGAGTGACAGATAAGCGATTTGTGAGCAAAATTAGTTCTATAAATAATGAAATAAAACATAATTAAATTTTATAATGTCCCCAAGCCAATGTGTTTATTCCGTTCTCAGCAATACATCTCTTATCATCATTACCACAGAGTACTTTTTTTCTTTTAACCTGCGTGTAAACACTATGCTTATCACTAGTGAATGTATACATGTTATCATATTTTACATAGTTACAATCAAGCGTTTTTCTATAATTTTCAAAAGTTAACTTTCTTACAATAGCAGCAGAGGTGCCTTTATTTTTCTTTATAGTCAAATCACTTTGTAAAACATAACTATACATTTTGGAACGTAAACCTACAAACTCTTTGATAATACAACCATTGCTTTCGTCTTTCATGAGACCGATTACCTTTTTGTTGACTAAAGGGAGATTATAAACGTTGTTCTCGGGAAAATCAGAGGTGTCAAATCTAGCCGCTAAATCACATCTAATATCTTCATAAAAATTTTCCGTTTCGATTTGATAAATGAATGAATCGGTATCTGTGTAGAGTAATTGCATGTTATCTTTATATTTGGGTAGCATATATGAATAGTGAAAATCGTACATAACCTGTTTGGAAAGTTCGAGAACGGTGAAACCAACATAAATTGGTTTATTGTACAATATTTTCGTTTTATTCATTTGTACAGCTACAAAGTCTTCAGCAAAAATCTTACAACTATGAAAATTAGGGCGAGCTATGTATCTTTCAGCACCGTATTTACACTTTGTTTTTGTTTTCTCATCGTTCCACATGTTACACAATTTCACATCTACCCGTTTACCTACATTCTCTATGGTTTTTCCGAAAATTGAGTTGTTCATGAGTTTGTAAAAATCTTTTTCAAACGAGGTTTCTGCTAATGTCCTTTTCTCAGTGTTGAAATCTATATATGGTTTTAACCATGGAGATTGATTGAAAGATAAGATTCTATGAATTTTTTTACAAATTAATCCATGTTCCACACATTGTTTCAAGTTTATATAGTGAATGACATAATTTTGTTTGTTATCTAGAGTGAGTAAAAGCTTTTTAGTTTTACCACCAGGTGGTTTTTTTGTTTCAGCACAAAATGGATAGTCATTGTGCAAATTGTGCAGAGACTGTGGATACTCCAAGTCCACTTCTAAAATATAACCTACATTCGAATCCGGGTGTTGAGCTAATACATCAAATGAATTTATTTCATCGTTATCTAACCAACAAAAGTTGCCGCACGGTAGGTATTGACTCATAGCATGACCGTATAAATTATTAACATCCAAATAGATAAGGAAGTTGTTGCCATGTGTGGGATTGTATGTGGTCGGATCCATAAAGCTATTATTAGCTTTTGCATGTCTTTTAGAAACTTGACTAATTCCACCTCGAATACCGGATTGTAAAAATTGAATGATTTCGTAGTCGGTGAGAAGTTCGAGTTTTACCTGCGTCTGTCTCAACATAGCGTCCCATGAAAGAGAAGGCGCTGTTAGATATCGACAAGGATCAAGTTTATAACCATTCAAACAAACACTACGAAAGTTTTCAAAAACTTGAGCTAGCAATAAAACATCGGTTTTAAGATATAAATCACAGTATTCACCCAAAGTTTTTATATTAAATTTATTCCATACTGTTTGTGCATGTATGTAGTCACTTTCAGAAATACCTGATTGTGTTAATTCGCTGTAAAATGACTGTTTGTCTGGTAATGAAACTTCCTCGAGTTTCTCCGCACAATCCACATATTCATAGGGGAAAATACCCTTCCGTGTCAAAAGTTTTAATTGCTCATGATCTGAATAGTATTTGGATAAAATATGAAATTGATTTGACGATGATGATGATGATGATGATAGATTTTTCACTAGTTTATCTAAACTTGTAGACATAAATTTAAACGAATCAACAAAACGTATGAAAATCTTTTTTTCATCAAATTGTAACATTCGACTGAATGTAATATACTTTTCTTTATTTTGAGGTATGCATTCAATTTTACATCCATCCCTTTTAGCCAACTCTTTAATGAATAAGTGGCCATCGTATCCACTTAAATTATGAAAGAATATAGGAATGTAATTGGGTAAAGAATATTGTAAGTTACATTGTTGATGTGCAACACCTCTGATTTTTCCGGTAAGATGACAATGATCGATTACCTTTAGATCGGTTGATAAGAATGGTTGTTCACAAATATGACAGTGCGTGTTTTTTAAAATTTCATTTTCATCATCACAATAAAACTTTTTTATTTTGTTTGAATAAATATCAGCAATGTGACCGGCATCTGAATAAATATTATCAACAAACTTTTCAACACAATCTTCACCGCGATATGTAACAAATTTTGATAACGAATCATTGTAATTACAATGTATATAATAAGCAAAACCGCAAGGGGTGTGCTCATGGGTATAATATGTGTTTTTCTTTTCACTCATATTAAGAGGGGTTAGAATTGATTCAAAATCAGCATAAATAACAAATGGTACAGGTAATTGATGACTGTAATTTTTAAAACTTAAATACTTATTATCGATAGAAGGTACTTCTATTAAAGCCTTTTGACATCCTAAAATCCTATGACGTTCAAGTTTTCTCTCACTCGTGAAATATTGTAAGCAACCAGAACAGAAAATAATGGCACTCGTATGACGTGTAATTTGAGAGCGTATTAGACGAGACATATTTTTTATCCAACAGTAATGAGTTTTACGATCACCACCATTATGTTTTAAAGTTTCAAAAAATAATAGATTAATATGCTTCTGTTGTTGACTATCGTCGTTGTTGATTTCTGTTGACACGATCTTTGATATGTACATGGGTACAATGGTATTTTTTTCTTCAATACCATACACGTTAATATTGATATGGTTCAATACTTCGAAACGTTTAATACCTTTAATAGATACAGGTAAATCAATTCCTTCCGTTTTCAATACTGTCTCATAGTGGGGGTAAGATGTTAAACGGTCTGAGTTAGAATCGACTGGATAAATAGCACTTACTACCGCCCAAAAAAAGCATGCGTTGTCCTCGTTCTTTACATTCACACATGCATGTTTACGTTTTACCCAATCCGGAAGCGGTATATAGGAATTAGCCTTTATAGGCGTGTATTTATTGACGTTAATCTCTAGAAATTCAATTTTTTCCAACGCCCATCCGCTGTCTCGTTCTTGAAATTCTTCACATTTCTTCATGATTTTAGCAGAGGTTTCATCATAGTAAGACGATAAATCCGATGAAGCTTGCAAGTGTACATTCATGGTATTGAATGATTTCAAATCTTTAATTGCTTCAACATCTCCTTTTGCTATGACAAATGTACTAAAAAGTTCCAAATTCACCTTGATATGTGTATTCGATTCAATTTCTATTTTAATTAACTCCTTCACTCTGCTCTCAATATTTTTCAAATATAATTCTATATTTATTATATTTGATGCTCCATTAATTCTATAACTTACAATTCGACATTTAAATGATGACTGTACAACATATGTGAAATAGTCTTCGCCATTATCTTGTTTACACAGCAATTTATGTCGTTTTGTCCTTGAATGACTAATTAATTGATTGTTAGGAACTTTAACACTACAAAACGGACACTCATACATTGTTTTATACACTATAATATAATATGTTGTTGATACTACTGGTATGCCGCAACTGAACCAAACTATATTCGAATTATCTATTTAAATGAAAAAATTATGGACGGGGAATTGATAAGAATAATCATAAGTAGAGATGGGACGAGTAGTTGTCGATTAACCGACAAAATATATCGATAGAAAACTTGTTTTTTATTTTATTAATATTTTAATAGTCTCCTGCTAATACCTACATTGTTTTTTTCACTTGAAAACTAAATTGATCCTACTAATAATCATATAATAAAAGAAAAAATTACTTAAAACTTTTTTATTCAAAAAACATAATGTTGAGACATAATATTCGATAAGTTCATTAGATAAGTTTAAACATCACCAATATATCTTCTTCTTCTTCTTCTTCTTCATCCTCTTCGTTTGTTTCAATTTCCTTTATCATTTCATCTACATTATCTTTGTATTTATTTTCAAAAACCATAACTTGTAAGAACTGACCTAAAATCCCGTCTTCATCGTAGCCCATAAATATGCAGATTTTTAAAAAAAGCCGCATGTTATCATTATACACTTGTTCTTTCAAACAATGAAATCCATTTAATTTCATGTCATCGATAATATCGTCTAATAGTAAAAGACCATCTAACATTTGATCTAAATTGTAATCTGAATCGTACATAGATATATAATAAACTGTTTTTGCTCTTAACAAATTATTAAGTTCTTTTAACATATTCATAATTATTATTATTATTATTATTGTTCATAGGTCCGTAGTGTGACACAGTCAAAAATGTACTGAAAATAAGATGGTAAAAAAAAACACACACATTGTTATTAAAAAATACATTTTATTTTTATAATAAGGATAAATAAAATAGATATTCTATTGCATAACATTTGATTTCATTATCCACAATTGACATTTTATCATAAATATTATCAGCAATCGTATAAGCTTCTAATAAGGTTTTTATTTGACAGAGCATGAAACGTCTTCTAAAGAAATTCATCCGGTTCTCATAGTAACTCTTTACCATTTGCAGTTGATTTAAACGGGAATTGATACAATTCAAAAAATGACTCAAGTACTGCCACTCTTCATAAGAAATACACATTGATTTTATTCCCAAATTAATTATGATGAATTTCTTGTTTTTTTCCATATTTTCATGTTCAGACGAGTTTAGATAAGTTATCACTTGTTGTTGCTTCGGTAAAAAAATTGCATCACATTTGAAGAATTCTGATATATCAGAGGCGTTTTCCATAAAAACCATTTCCCATTCTTCTTTAGACATCACTATTCGATTAGCGATATCAACATGTACTTCCAGTAGTAATCCATTCATTTGATTTGACGGTTTCAAAAATGTTGTAATAAATGGAATCGTGGCACTGTCTACTTTAAATACATTTTTACAGAGTTCAAAATGTAGGGGTGGAATCGATGATGCATATGATGATCGTGTAAACGTATACATGTTGTTGCTTTCAACGTTAATGAGTAACTAACTTGGTCAACTATTGTAACAGAGCTTAAGAAGTTATTTTTCGAACACTTTTGGTGAGAATACTGTATTCAAAGAGAGAGTCATTTATAATTAGACAATAAGCCGTAGTATTATTCGGCACAGACTTTTTAAACTCTAACTCCAGTTTGATATCTATACTTCCGGCGACGCTTGAACGAAGTGTATCAGTTTGTCTGGAACAATCGATAACAATCAGAGGGTATTTCGTTTTGAAATGCGATGGATTTATTTGTGTATCGGAGCTTTTCGACCCATAATACGTTCTTTTAAAGTTAGTGAATGCATTATACAAAACTGAATATACTCCCTTTTCAAAGTCATTAGAGAATGAGTCATATGGATAGTATTGAGAATTGAGATATAAACGTGCATTATAAAGGTTAATGTGATCGAAATAACTCTTATCTTTGGTAGCTTCATTATTACGTGAATGTTGAAATCCGATAATAACATAGCGAGGCTTCTCCAACTGAGTACTTGTTTTCACAGTCCAAACGTGTTTCTGGGATGTCGGTAACACTGGGTACTCGTATAGATCCCATGAGCGAAATGCAATAGGAATGGGTATGTTGTTTTCTACATAATTCAACAAACGTAGTTTTTCTTTATCAGATACCTTGATAATGGGCATACGCCATACAATACGAGTTATCTGAATATCCATTTCTTTCGTTGTATCTTTGAGAACCGCACAGTTGAGATCAGAAGAGCTTCGGTTTAATATCAGTTCATGTTTCGCATTAACTATCACTTTATTATAATCCTCAGCGAAGCCTAGTAAGTGTCGAAGTGGAATAGTGAAACAAAAGTCACTTTCAACCTCTTTAAAACCATTTATATTCCAACCACTAATTTCCAAACTGTTACTTTGTTCTTCTCCATAGGATATCACTCCTTTCATTGTGGTAGTGATACCGCAGTTTTTTGTTCTATCAATCTCTACACCATTCAACTCATAGCGGATGTCTTGAAACAGGTGAGCAGGTGCGTTGTTGACAAAAGCAGAGGATTTTGTAGCACTACACTCAATTATCAATTGGCTTTCGCAAGGTAGCACTATTGCATCTTGATCGTTGATACGGATCCGGATCTCATCATTATTCTTATATGATTCACTGTAGGGTAGATATGAGTGATATTCAATTCCCTCTATACTATCATCAAATAAGACGCTATCTTCTATATTAAGAATCGATGATGATGATAACATCATTATAATTAAGTTTTTAACTGTAATCCGAGTGATTGAAGAAACAACACGTTATTTTTTGTTATCTTTGTTGTTCTTACTTCTCTTTTCGGTAGCTGCGACTCACAATGGTGAAGATATTTATTAGTATTTAATAAGAGAGGTGCTCTCTCCAATCGAGAGTTGGAAAGACTGTGGTATTGTATTGGCTCACCATTCATTTTATAGATAATCATGATTATTATGATATTTTCTTTATATGTAGACGAAGTGAAATTTTCTCGTTTCTAAAGTTCACAAGATTCCCTTGCTCGTTAACTATACGCACTTGAAGATTTTGAATTGTATTCGTCTTCAACGGTAAATAGATGAGATTTGGAGGACACTCTATAATTTGATATCCTGGAGGTACGGATGGAGAAAATTCATGTAGCACATGGGATGATTTATTATTCATGAATGAACCTTGAATAATATTGCATTCTACTCTTATAGTGTTTGTGATTAGAATATTTATCGCTTGATCAGATTCATGCGGTTTATTTTTGGGAAGCATTTTTCGAGAGAAACCAAAAAGACTTCCGATACTGTTCGCCTTCTCAAAATGTATATCGTAAAATGGAGAAAAAAAGGAACACTTCATGGTGTTTGTGTTAGCTATTATATCAATCAATTTAAAGGGATCATCACCTGCAATACTAAGGATTTTTTCTTCCAAATAGTGAATAATATTATCTAGCTCATAAGAGCCTTCGGGAATTGTAATGATTTTGTTTCCATAATGAAAAAGATTGTTGCTGCTATCCACATTAGGTATAGAATTAAATGATTTAAAATAAATCAAAGCACACTCGTAATCGCCTTCACCCAGTTCTATAGATGGTAAAAAATCCACGTTTAATATAGAATCGGTACCGCTTACTGATAATGTAAGAGACATTGTTACAATATAACCGAAGAATGAGGAATGAAACAACTAGTTGTATGATATAGCATATATTATATTTTTTTAAACAAATCATTACAAGCATTTAACAGAAAACGTAAACATAAATGACCACAATTATATGTCTTATCTTTCTGTATATAATTATAATTATAGTTAATGTTGATGACGTCATTTGACATGTATTTTAGAAATTCTTGTGGTGGTTTCAAATTTCCATAACTGTCAAAGTACTCGCAGTGTTGGTTTTTCTTCACGTAAGCCACCCAGTGTGTTCCTGGCCCATTTGAATCGTCTAAATTAATTACCCCCGTTTCGAACCTCCATGGTCCCGATTTTCGTTTTTGCAGTGCATCTCGCATGACAACACCTCGGAAATGTGGGATTTCTAGCTGCTTAACATAGCGCACAAGCTCATAATCAAAGAGGGCACGATTCGGTAGGGCCATGTTTAGTTTTTTTGATATGGTGTAAGATAGAGACCCATGCCTGTTTTGTAAGGTGCCATATACATGCCCTTTCCCACGGCTACTGGTACTACCGCACTTTTTTTGTTTGAATCTTTATTTTTAACCATTTCATAAATGTTCTTAGCAGCCGTTGTGACACCGCCAGCTAAAGATCCGGCAGCTGCTAATGCCCCCAGTATCGGTATTAACGGTAGGAAACCACCACTTTTCGGTAGTGGAATAACCCTTGGCTTTTTTACATTCTTCTCCTTTTTGTTATCTTTGATGATTTTTCTAGCAGCTTTTATAGCTGTGCTTATCAATTTTCTGGTGGATTTATGTTTTTTTATCCCTTTTCCACGTATACGATTCTCATGGTTTACAGCTTTACGCGCGGCAGTTATAACCTTTGCGAGGGGCATTATACCTAAACCTCTTTTCACTTTTTGTTTCATTATTTTATTCACACCGAGCGCCACCAATCGTTCAGATAAACTTTTGGATTCTAGCCAACGTTTCTTCGCTGTTGATGCTAATTCCAAATCAGCTCTATGTCGATGATCTAAGGATGAATTTTGAGCGTATGCAATATCATGTAATTTACAAGCCTCATCTAAAGGATTAACACCAATATCGCCTCTCTTTAAACGTTTTTCCAATTTTGTTCCGGGTCCACAGTAATTGTATCCGGGTACGTGTAACTCGAAAGGTAAGTTATTAATGAGTGTATTGACTAAACCGTCACCACCTTTCGCATTAGAAGCTTTACGAAGACTAACCGTTTTTTTCTGATGCATAATCATTTTTACCCAATTCTTGAATAGTTGTTGCTGCTACTGCTGCTGCTGCTTATGTTGATGACGTATTAATAAGGTATATAAAACATGAGCAGATGATTAAATAACTTATTGAAATAGAAATGAAGTTCCAGAAACAACCCACGTGTTTATCGGTTAAAGGTTGGGATATTAAATATAATAATGGTGATAATAATACACAGTACAGACATGGTATACTTCTACCTAACAATATTAGATGTCTAATATGTGGCCCATCTGGTTGTGGTAAAACTAACCTATTACTCACCTTACTACTCGAGCCTAAAGGTTTAATATTTGAAAATATCTATTTGTACTCCAAATCGTTAACTCAACCAAAGTATGTGTTTTTGGATAAAGTATTCAGTCAAGTGCCAGAAGTGAATTTTTATACTTTTTCAGATAAAAGTGAGGTGGTATCACCGGAAGAGGCTCAGAGCAATAGCATTATAATTTTCGATGATGTATCGATGGAAGATCAAGAACCTATCCGTTTACATTTCTCAATGGGTAGACACAAGGGGTTAGATTGTTTTTATCTATGTCAAACATACAGCAAAATACCTAAACAGCTGGTTCGGGATAATGCAAACTTTATTATACTCTTTAAACAGGATGAAATGAATCTGAAACATGCGTATGATGATCATGTAAATACAGACATAACATGGGATACTTTCCTGGAAATTTGTAAAGCTTGTTGGAATAAGAATAAATATGGATTTTTAGTGATTAATAAAGATGTTGAAATGAATAAGGGTCGATATCGGAGAGGCTTCGATGACTTTATCATATTATAGAGTAGGTATAAGAATATATGTTGTAATTAAACTGTTTTCATTTCATCATGGATTCTTCTACAACACAGATCTTTGGAGATAAGGAGCTTAAACGTAAACTCGTTCAGTCTGTGAGTTCGGTAAAAAAGAAAATCAAAGCTTTAAATGAGGGTAAAGCTGAATTGACATCAACTTTACAAGAAACATTTCAACCAATCACACAACCCTTAAACAATTTATTAAATCAGATCAGTTTAAATAATAACAATGAGGTTATAAAACATGAAATCGATAAGAAACCATTCCAGAAAAAAAAGAAAAAGAGAAAGTTAAAAAATATCAAACAAGAAATTAAAAATGTTGCTAATGAACTACTACAAAAAAATAAAGACCTTGAAGAGGGAGAAGAGGAAGAAGAAGAGTTTGAAGATGCTGATGATTCATATGATGAGAATAACAGCACTCTAAATACAACAACTCAATCTGATGAAGCGGTGGAAGAAAATTTACCTTCATTAGTACGTGCATACACGGATATGCTTATCGTAAATCAAATAAATAAAGTACCTTATGGTGTTTACACAACTCCAGAGGGGGAGTATTACATAGGTGATAGCGTTATTCAATTTGATAAAAACAATATAATAATAAAAAAACAAAAGTTTAAAAATACACCAGGTCTAATGGAACTACTGTTCAAACGAGAACCTAACAATTCTTTAATTACTTCGCTAGATGGTGATATCTACTATAAAATAATAACAATGACTAATGCGCATAGACGTAATTATACGCCAGAAGGTCAGATACAGGGTGATAAGAGTCTCAAGTATACTCAATATATAAAGCAATCATCAAGTCGTTCACATTCTACACCAATCAAAAAAACTGGTGGATGTATTACCAGTTCAGTTGAAACAACAGCTGATAACAGATCAGATAAACAATCAGCTGATGGATCATCAGGTCTGTTAGTAACTGGAAGAGGGTTGACAACCGCCTCCCGTTCAAACACTGATTCATCTCTAATAATGAAAAAATACTATCCAAATACAGATTATATATATTGGGACAACCCTAATGAACTAATAGACCGATTACGATTGCTTATCGCTTCGCGAAATGCTGGTAATAATGGAAACGATAATGAAATTATTGCAATATTAGAAGAATTGATAGAAGCTAATATAATCGAATCCCCATATCGACTTTCAGACATACTGAAACATATACTTAAGTAAAAAAACTGAAACATATTAGACTCAAGTAAAAAAAAAACTTGCATTGTAATTATGACTGTTGATAAGTTTGGACGTTACCTACACCACAATCATCAGCAGCAACGACGACAACAGCACACATTGCAATCGCTCAAAATAATGAAAAATCAGGTGGATTGTGGAAATCGTTTATTAAGAAATGTTAATAGAGGTATTCTAAAAAAAGATGTGGTTATAAAAGAACAGCTTGATGAGGTTCTTATTCAATGTTTGCAGAAAATTAAAAAACTATCTCAAGAAAAGATTTCGGGAAAAGAAATACCTCCACTTCCCATTACCACCAAAAAACTACCTCAAAGTATAGAAAAGATTTCAGGAAAAAAAGAAGAAATACCTCCACCTCCCATTACCACCAAAAAACTACCTCAAAGTATAGAAAAGATTTCAGGAAAAAAAGAAGAAATACCTCCACCTCCACCTCCCATTACCACCAAAAAACTACCTCAAAGTATAGAAAAAATTTCAGGAAAAAAAGAAGAAATACCTCCACCTCCACCTCCCATTACCACCAGTACTGCTGTACCACAAGCATCTTTGTCAGCGGTAGTGTCAAATAAAAGAAAAAAACCCATAGAAAAAAAGAAAGCTAGTTTATTAAATAAAATTAAAAAAAATGAGTAAATGGACAGTAGTTCAGGAAATTCATAAGAATGTACGTAAAAACTTTCCTCGAAGACGTTTCATTCAAAAAGGATTTGATGACACCTGGCAGATAGATTTAATCGATATACAAAAATATTCCAAATATAATAGTGGATTTAAGTATATTTTAGCATGTATCGATACTTTTTCAAAGTATGCATGGCTTCAACCAATAAAGAGTAAATCAGCCGATAATGTAACACAAGGAATGCTCAAACTGTTAAACAACAAAAACAACCTGGATCGTAGACCGAAAAACATACAATCAGACGATGGACGAGAGTTTTTCAATGAAAAGTTCAAAGCTCTCATGCAAAAGTTTAATATAAACCATTACTCAACCTACAGTATAATGAAGGCTTCCATTGTAGAGAGATTTATTAGAACCATCAAAAATTGGCTTTGGCAACGATTTGCTTACAACGGATCATATAAATGGATTGGAAAAGAACTCTCTGACGTAATACATAAATATAATAATAAAGTACATCGCACTATCGGAGTTGCCCCAGTGACTGTGAATCGTAATAACGCTAATGAACTCTTATCTACTGTTTACAACCATATCAAGGTTCGAGCTAAAAATAAACTTATGTTTGGTGATTACGTCAGAATAAGCAAATATAAATCTACTTTTTCCAAGGGCTACACCGGAAACTGGAGTGCGGAAATATTTCAAGTGGTAAAAGTTAATAATACTAATCCAGTGACCTATCAGTTGCAAGATGAAAGGAAACAGCCAATCTTAGGTGCTTTTTATGAACAAGAACTGCAAAAAGTTAAATATCCCGATGTCTACCTAGTGGAAAAAGTGTTAAAAAGAAAAGGTGATAAAGTTCTAGTAAAATGGTTTGGTATGGATTCAACAAGTTGGATAAATAAAGAAAACAAAATTGATTAAATAAATGCTTTATTCAGCTAGAATATTAGGTGCAATAAGACTTAAGTTAATTAATGTTATGTTTTTAAATAAGTACTTAATAGGTAATAAACAATGGATTAAAATAATGTTTTTTTATTTTTATTTTTTTAAGTAAGGTGCAATAGATTAATCATCCCAATTCTCATCGTCTTCGGCTACTGGTCGAGAAGGATAATCATTAGGAGAATATTTATGAGTAGGTACATCATCATCATCATCCCAATTCTCATCGTCTTCGGCTACTGGTCGAGAAGGATAATCATTAGGAGAATAATTATGAGTAGGTACATAATCATCATCATCCCAATTCTCATCGTCTTCGACTACTGGTTGAGAAGGATAATCATTAGGAGAATAATTATGAGTAGGTACATCATCATCATCATCCCAATTCTCATCGTCTTCGGCTACTGGTCGAGAAGGATAATCATTAGGAGAATAATTATGAGTAGGTACATCATCATCATCATCATCCCAATTCTCATCGTCTTCGGCTACTGGTCGAGAAGGATAATCATTAGGAGAATAATTATGAGTAGGTACATCATCATCATCATCCCAATTCTCATCGTCTTCGGCTACTGGTCGAGAAGGATAATCATTAGGAGAATAATTATGAGTAGGTACATAATCATCATCATCCCAATTCTCATCGTCTTCGACTACTGGTTGAGAAGGATAATCATTAGGAGAATAATTATGAGTAGGTACATCATCATCATCATCCCAATTCTCATCGTCTTCGACTACTGGTTGAGAAGGATAATCATTAGGAGAATAATTATGAGTAGGTACATCATCATCATCATCCCAATTCTCATCGTCTTCGGCTACTGGTCGAGAAGGATAATCATTAGGAGAATAATTATTACGAGTAGGTACATCATTATTATTTATATAATTTTTTAACCATATTGCAAATATTTGGACTTCCACCCCACTACAATGACAGCAGGACGCGTGACGAAATTTTCGGTTAAAGGGGTTAAACGCTGTGTGTCGCTCACAGTTTTCAAAAACATTGACTAAATTTAAATCTACAATTATTTTTTCTAATTTTGGACATTTATAAACTTCCAGGTTAATCGATTGAAATCCAAGTGTTTGCAATAAATCTTTTTCTACGTTCCCCCCTTTGTAACCCCAAATACAGTTTTTATTCAGATCAAGATGCCTTATTTTCATTAAAAACTCTGAGTAATCAATGTCGGTGGGATAATTTTTTAATA
The DNA here is from genome assembly GCA_907269075.1 of Idaea aversata. Taxonomy (NCBI): domain Eukaryota; kingdom Metazoa; phylum Arthropoda; class Insecta; order Lepidoptera; family Geometridae; genus Idaea; species Idaea aversata. Next base: position 7,899,587 of record OU026103.1, read on the forward strand.
ACATTCCATGAATATTCCTTGTTACAAAATATACCGTTTGGTTAGATATTTCATTTTTTATTAACGCGCTTGAGAGTTTAATGTGAAATAAATAAAGGATCTTTTCCTGAATATCATATATACCTACTTCTTTATAATACATTTTTTTTTTAATCATAAAACCATCTATATCAATTATGTATTTAATATTACGTGGATCCATTGTTAATATAATTAATTAAAGTAAAAAAATAAAGTAAAAGCTATAAGTACCTATGTACCAATAATAAAATTATAGAACAACACAAATTACGCACATGTAACTATATAGTCAGTGTGTAGCACAACACTTTAAAATAACAATCGCTAACAGCGGTAAAAAATCCACATGTAAGTATAGTCAGTATGGGGGCATGAGCACAGCACTTTAAAATAACAATCGCTAACAGCGGCAAAAATTCACATATAGTCAGTATGGGGGACATGAGCACAACACTTTAAAATACCTCTATACCACAATCGCTAACGGCAGCAATAACACAGTCTACTAGTTCATTACCCAGCTTGACGGTAAATAATGCATGTGCGAAGCACTCGGCTGGTGTATTAGAGAGTAACTGCAACCACTCTTCTACTTCCACATTCGTATCACCTACTGTGTCCTCTAAATGGTTCGTGATGTCACCCCAGATCTCAATCAGGGTATAGGTATTTGAATCGTTGAAGTTACTATTTTGGTAAAGACACTTTAAAAATACTCTTACATCACAGCTTAACTTTGCGATTGGTATGGGCCTCGTCCACAATCGTAATATCTTGTTTGTTGATATATGGTGTAACCAATTATTTTTACACTCTAAGAATGCAACTTCAACTAGGTCCATGTTCATGTACTTAGGTATTTGGTAACGGTAGTCTCTGTAACATAGAAAAAACAATCATTAAATTAAATTACAACCAAAAATTAAAAAATCACACTAAAAAAATTTAAAATTAAAAAAAAGACCTACTACATACTAACCTACTATCTATTATTCTCCCTGAGAATTGGCCACTACAAAGTTAACAACCCATGTATTTCCACTTGGCCCTTTACTAACGAGTTGAACATCACCGCTATTAAGTACAGACAGTAGGCTTTGTTCCATATCATTAAATCTTGATGGTAGGGTGACCATATACCCGTTCTCCAGATGTATTACAGTCTGCATAGTGTTCGGTTGATACTTTGAAGCTATGCTACTAGCTTCTATTATTGTATAGGGTTTATCTACTTCTAAATCAACCATTTTACGCCAAGTTTTGTTGCCTCGATTATTTAATTTAGTTAGAGCAGAATTATTATGCGATTGATTTGAAGCCATTTTTTTTTTAGATTTACAGAATTAAAACTTACAGAATTTAAAAAAGTAATGTGAGAGAGAGTCACTGTTGCTTACACGTCTTGTTATGTTACTAGCTGAATGAGCTTTAAATTGTAAAAGCATCTATTTTATAACAAATTCTTATCATTGTTTAACAATGTAATTTAACTACTATTGAACTACTGTTGAACTTTCCTTATCACTAGCTTTAAAGTTGAAAATAAAAGGTCTATTTCATAACAAATTCTTATCACTATTTTGGTAAACGTTCATAAATACGGATGTTATTAAATTTATAATTAATGTTCCTTATCACTATTCAAAAATAATGACGTAGGTACCTGATTAAATTATTACATAACGTTTAAAAAATAACTATGTAATAAAATTAATACTTACTGATTACTTATCGCTTGTTGAAATGTTGGTAATAATTTACTTCATCGGTATACTAGCCATACATTCGACATCAGTCATCTCGCCTTTTGTTATTTTTTTCAATTGATTTTCTACCCTAATTTGTATATTTTGAAGTACAAGTAAATATTTCTTACATGATTCACTTGAGGGTATATATTTTATTGTTGTTGTTGTGGCTGGTGTTGTTGTTGTAGTAGTGTTCTCTTTCACTTCTAATTTATCTATTAGTAGTTTGTCATAAATACCATTCATGGTGTTGCTACCTCTGGGTAATGTTACTTTAATTTCCAAACCCTTTTCGTCTGTAAATATCTGGTGATACATATCAGATGACCAAGATTGTTTCATATTATTTTCCAGATCTGGATTGCTTCGTCTCGAACGGCCTGTCATAAATTTTACGATTTCCACTCGATATATCGATAATGTATTATCATCTCTACATAAACGTAATAATTTTGCCGTTTTCTTACCGCTAGTCATAATCATGTATGGATGACGATTTCCACTAATTTTCTCTTTATAATCATTAACGTAAAACTTAATTAACCATTTTTTTATAGAATTTCCTTTATCATTATACAATTCTACGTTCTTAAGGTTCCATAATCCATCATTACATAGATCTCGCAAGCCGTTATTAATGGAATTTGTAACATTTTTTGTCACCACTTCTGTACTGTTATCACGTTGTAAGTAAAACACTATCACCCACGGTAATAAACTTGTAAAAAGCATTGTGATTGCAATGCTTTCAAACTGTATGCAACAAACTGTATGCAAATAACGAGAGAGATACCTCTATTTAAACCCTACACAATCAATACATAGGTACCGTCAATACATATCTATACCTACTAATATTATAAAGCTGAAGAGTTTGTTTGTTTGTTTGAACGCGCTAATCTCAGGAACTGCCGGCGGTTCGAATGAGGAAGGTTATAAGCTACTTTTTATCCCAGTATTCCCACGGGATCGGGAGTTACGCGGGTGAAATCGCGGAGCGCAGCTAGTCTATTATAGACAAATCGTATTGGAGGATGTTTTATCGTAAAAATACCTACATTCCAGTTTCTAATTAGGTCATAACTTCCTAACAATAATTGATTTATATTTCTTGCAGCTGACCCACCCACGCAATACGATATGAGGCTCACCCACGCAATACGATATGATATCAACATTGTTTACATTGTAATAATTAGATACCTACCTAGATACCTACTGGCCGAGAACATACACTGTATATTATGACGTCATATTAACATCACACCGTGGGAACAAAACATCGACCACCAGTATAACTTGAACTTGTTCTAGACATTGTATACAGCGCCATCTAGCGCTAGTTATACTGGTTTGTTTTGAGCGTGAACATACTATACCTAGCTACTCAGCTCAATCATCACACCCTGGACATCCGTTGACTCTTTATTTTTACTCAAGACATTTTGAATGTGTTCAACATAATATCCAGAAGATAGTAATTCCTTTCCTTCCTTCCTTATGTATCTACTTATCATAATGTTACGTAAGAGGAAACGAGAAGACAAGCTCGAGAACGAGAATATATTAGAGAAGTTTGAGGCCAATATGTCCTGTAATAAGTCCCTAAACTAAAATATAACAAGTCAATAAAAATTATAAAAAAATTAGTCACAAATTTTATAATTATCAGAGTCTCTAGATCGGCTAGAACCGAACATTCCTACTATTTAATACTATCCACCACTATTATTGTGAAACAGCCCATGATTATGAAATAAATAATTATAGGAAATGAAGCAAAGAGAGTTCGGACGATTTGGGGCAAAGTAATAAATTTCTATAAATTTTAAATTTAAATAAATTTGGATTAAGAATATTGTAAATAGTAAGCGTGTTACATTGTGAATTTGTGATGCTACACCTTCGTTATTTTTCTTTTGCAATCACAATGTAACACGCTTACTATTTAAGTACAATATTCTTAATCCAAATTTATTAGATTTTATTTTCTATTTTTTAGTTGGACTTTTTTTATTAAAGCGTGTTTTTTTTAGTTTTTTATTCTATTAATTTATTTTATACTTTTTGGTCTTTGATAACTTAATATGTTAGATCGGACCCTGGTTACTATTGAAAGACAAACTACTCGTCAAGACGATTCTAACGAGCCTAAACTCGATGAGGTTGTGTCGTTTCATTGCGAAGTTCCTATGACCACCTTCCAGTTCCATCATCAGACCCTGGTTACCATTGAAAGACAAACTACCCGTCAAGGCGATTCTAACGAGCCCAAACTCGATGGGGTTGTGTCGTTTCATTGCGAAGTTCCTATGACCACCTTCCAGTTCCATCATCAGACCCTGGTCACCATTGAAAGACAAACTACTCGTCAAGACGATTCTAACGAGCCCAATCTCGATGGGGTTGTGTCGTTTCATTGCGAAGTTCCTATGACAACCTTCCAGTTCCATCATCAGACCCTAGTCACCATTGAAAGACAAACTACTCGTCAAGACGATTCTAACGAGCCCAAACTCGATGAGGTTGTGTCGTTTCATTGCGAAGTTCCTATGACCACCTTCCAGTTCCATCATCAGACCCTGGTTACCATTGAAAGACAAACTACCCGTCAAGGCGATTCTAACGAGCCCAAACTCGATGGGGTTCTGTTGTTTTATTGCGAAGTTCCTATGACCACCTTCCAGTTCCATCATCAGACCCTGGTCACCATTGAAAGACAAACTACTCGTCAAGACGATTCTAACGAGCCCAAACTCGATGGGGTTCTGTCGTTTCATTGCGAAGTTCCTATGACCACCTTCCAGTTCCATCATCAGACCCTGGTCACCATTGAAAGACAAACTACTCGTCAAGACGATTCTAACGAGCCCAAACTCGATGAGGTTGTGTCGTTTCATTGCGAAGTTCCTATGACAACCTTCCAGTTCCATCATCAGACCCTGGTCACCATTGAAAGACAAACTTCTTGTCAAGACGATTCTAACGAGCCCAAACTCGATGGGGTTGTGTCGTTTCATTGCAAAGTTCCTATGACCACCTTCCAGTTCCATCATCAGACCCTGGTTACCATTGAAAGACAAACTACTCGTCAAGGCGATTCTTGACGAGTAGTTTGAATGAATGAACTATGAAGTATGGATAATGAGATAATTCCTGCAGATTCCCTCCAGCTCTATCATCAGATCAGTTCCATGGTACCATATTATTGTCACCGAAGTTACGCCCTTTCATTTGATACCCCACTCGGGTATATTTGCAGTATAGTTTGTGTGACATATAGGTAGATCCCCTTTTGGACCCCTATCTCCGTAACCCCCTGACCGATCCTGCTCATGTTCGAACTTAAAAATTCTATGGACCTCAACTACTTTTATACCAAAAATCATGAAGATCAGAGCAACGGTACTCAAGTTATCGTCGAACAAACATACAAACATACAAACATACAAACATACAAACATACAAACATACAAACATACAAACATACAAACATACGAGCGACCGACCCTTCTCAACACTAGACCTCTCTCGCTTCGCTCGTTCGGTCAATAAAATAAATAAATAAATATTTCAGGACATATTACACATCGCCATCCAGCCCCAAGCTAAGCAACTTAATGCTTGTGTTATGGGTGCCAGATAACGGATAAACTACTTATATACTTTTTTATTTTTTTTTGTAAATATATACATACCTATACATATTATACATATAGGAAACACCCAGAACCAGAAACAAGAATTACTGAATGACTACTGGACTGATTTTGATGAAACTTGGTATGAGGATACATTAGTTCATTGGGAGTTCCATAGGATACTTCTTATTCCGATCCCGTGGGAATATCAGGATAAAAAGTGGCCTATAGCCTTCCTCGAAAAATGAACTATCCAACACAAAAATAATTTTTAATTGGAACCAGTAGTTCCTGAGATTAACGCGTTCAAACAAACAAACTCTTCAGCTTTATAATATTAATAGTAGGTATAGATTCCTACGGGACTGTTCACACAAACAACAAACATAACCCAATATTTTTTCTTCCAAACTAGAAAACCCCATAAAAGACAGCGTATAATTCACATTATCGTTACGATGTGAACGCCAGTTGAAGTTGAAGTCTGTTTCAACAGTAATTATCCATTGTAGTCTGAAACTCGAAGAAGTTAGTCACACAATTGTATTCGAAGTAAGAGACTTGAATGTTATCTTAATGGGGTAATATCATCACTAAGATGTTGATAGATATATTGATTAGTTGCCTATTTTCACTAATAAGATGAATCTGTTGATTTTTACAAGCTCTATAAAATTTAATTGATATTTTCAGATGGAAATATAAATCCCAAAACTTTTCTTTATTTTAAAAACATAAAGTCCATAATTAAGTACAAACTAAATATATTATATTGATTTAATTTATATCACTATCACTATCACTACATACAGTGAAACCTGGTTAAGTGAGACATCAAGGGACCTGCAATGTTGTTTCACTTATAGAGGTATTCCACTTACCCAGTGTCTCAGATATCCAGGTATAAATAAATATCTGTCTCATTTATAGAGGGTTCCATTAATAGAGGTCAGAATACAAATTATTTCAGCTAGAGAGGTGCGATCATAAAATAAAATAATATGGTGTTAAGTTAATGAGTTAATAAAAAAAAAGTAATCATACAAATTTAATTAACAAAAATATTCAAGCACGTTTATTTACACGTATTACAAATATGGAAACAGAATGTATCAATTACAAAAATCTGTCATTTAAGTTTGTCTTTTGGAAGTATCAGCCATCAGATGTTTTTCTATGTTATAAATTTTATCAAATATGCTTCGGTCACCAATTGATGTCATTTCAAAATGTGCAAAGTTTCTAGTGCTTTTACTGCTTCGCGTTTTGCAATTTTTACTAAATTTTCTTCCGCGCCCATTTCGTCGTCATCTTCTTCATTTTCCAAACAAAAACAAAACGATGTTATCTCAGTTACAGAGGTTTATGCATATAAAATTCACTCGCTGTCTCAGTTATAAAGGTAACTATGATGATCCAATCGAAAGAACAAATCCCAGATATGGAGGTTTGCTTCGTCCCACTAACAGGGGTAATTCAGTGCCAACGTGTTGGGACCTCAGCATGAGTTCCAGTTATGGAGGTTTCTCACTTATCCAGGTCCCACTTAACCAAGTTTCACTGTAGTATAAAACAAAGTCGCTTTCTCTGTCCCCATATCCCTATGTATACTTAAATCTTTAAAACTACGCAACTGATTTTGATGCGGTTTTTTTTAATAGATAGAGTGATTGAAGAGGAAGGTTTATATGTATAATATATGCATAATATAGCCGTGCGAAGCCGGGGCGGGTCGCTAGTCTTAATATATATAAATCTCGTGTCACAATGTTTGTCCTCAATGGACTCCTAAACCACTTAACCGATTATAATAAAATTCGCACACCATGTGCAGTTCGATCCAACTTGAGAGATAGGATAGCTTACATCCCGATATTCCCACGGGATCGGGAGTTACGCGGGTGAAACCGCGGAGGGCAGCTAGTAATATATAAAATTCTCGTGTCACAATGTTAGTTACCATACTCCTCCGAAACGGCATGATAGATTTTTATAAAATTTTTCATCGCATATTCAGTAGGTCTGAGAATCGGCTACTATCTATTTTTTATCCAATATTTAAAATTCTTGTGTCACAATGTTAGTTAAACGGCTTGACCGATTTTTATGAAATTTTATATGCATATTCAGTAGGTCTGAGAATCGGCTATATTGCCGCGACAGCTAGTAGTAAGTATAAACTTCTACTATGGTTACAAAATAACGAATATAATTACTAAGCATTTTTTCAGTCATTCCTTATTCGTACTGTAAGGGAATGGAATCAGTTGCTTGCGTCTGTCTTTCCTGACGTGTACAATTTGGGATCTTGTTGTGAGTGAATAGGTATCTTGAAAGCGAGCTACATCCTAGGCCGCATCGTCACCTACCATCCAGCGGGTGTGGTATATAGTGTTAGTTAGATCCTTTGTCCTGGGCCCGTAATTAGACCCTTTGTAATTGGGTCTTTTTTGCGTGAGGATGGAGTAGGCTTGTCCAGCACCTACTACCCTCTCAGCTTAGTCGACCATGTCCAGATGAAAGAACTTGTCAATACTTCTGGGAGGCAACTTAGGCGCGGGTTTCATCACGATCTTTTCCTTCACCGTAAGAGCAATGTCAATTATTAGCGCACATAAACATATACTTAATGTCACCACATCTCAAATTAATACGAATGACATACCGATCGCACGATTTTTTACCTGCACTATACCTAATCTACACTTTATATTGTAAAACTAATAATAGACATAAATAAATTGGGAGACGACTAAACGGTTCAAGTATCGTTAAGCCACTCGGACAGAATGAACCATGTTTCATCAATTAATTATTAAAAATATGAAATATTACGGTTAAACGCAATATAAACTCAACTAAGGCTCTGACGTATACTTTGAATAATCATTGTATTAATGACCAACTGAGATTGTTTTTCTTTAGTAGATAGATCATACTGTATAATCAAAGTCAAATAAAAGGAAATCTCTGTGTTGTTAAGTTAAGATTACGATCTGAACCTACGTAATCCTCGCACACTACCCCGAATGCTAATAAACTGAATTTAAATGTAACGAAAATTACATTCGAGCATTAATCTGTATTCAAAGTTAAATCCGTCGATTAGTCTCTTGGGGAAAAAAGCCTCCAGAGTGCTCTCCCTTAAGTGGATTTGGCTATCTTCCACTAAAACTGGATAATTTTAAACTCGCCAACCGGTTGAAACCGGTTATTTCCAGTTATTAAGTGGGCAAATTATGATGCCTGAAGTCTGAAATATTTTTCAGTCTTTGTAAGATTATTTCAAGGTTTTCTTAACAACGGGCGCAATTAATCATCCTTGAAAATGTTCAGTGAGAAATCTTTTTAATAAATATAACACCTGACAGTAAAGCTTAGTTATTTGAGGTTTTATGCATCCAGCTCTTATGTCTTGCCTTATTTCCTTTAGAATAAATAACTAGTATACATCTATACGTAGGTATAAGAGAAAAAATCTACAGATCTTACACTATAAATAATAAATAAATATTCTAGGACATTGCATACATCGCCATCTAGCCCCAAACTAAGTAACTAGACTTGTGCTATGGGTGCTAGACAACGGATATACTACTTATATACTTTTCTTTTGTAAATATATACTTATAATACATAGAAACAACCAGACCACAGACAAATAAAATAAATAAATAAATGAAATTTTATTTCAGAATTAAATTCCATAAGAAGGTACATATTAAATAAAATAATACAAATTAAATTAAATCACATAAATAAAATTACATAAAACACTTAAAAATAATAAATCAATAAAATAAAATACGGATTAAATTTTTTATAAAAGTCAATGTCAAATTTTATCGCCCATCACAACCCTCATCCAACGGTATTGTATGGGGCAGTCCTGACGCGCGACAATCATCTGCAGGATGCCATTGCGGCTACCTCGCACCCGCTGCAGTAGGGAAACCACTTTCTTGCGAATAATCGCATGAAAGTCGTCCGTGCGTGCTTCAGCGAACATCTGAGATGCACTACAAAAGCGAGGCAGTCGCAACAGCATCCTGAAAATGTCATTATATTGGATACGTAGGTCACTGGCAGCCCGGCGAGTGTGGTTTACCCAGAGGCTGCTCGAGTAAAAAGATTGACAGTAAGCTTTGAAAAGAGTGACCTTTACTTCTCTCGAGCACCGTGCAAACCTGCGTGCAATCATATTTCCCCGGACTGCCAGCGCCCTACGTTCCCTCTCAATGTCTGAGTCATCTTTAAAGTCTTCCGTCACAATATGTCCCAGATATTTAAAATTACTCACCCTTTTCAAAGCCGCACCATCAAGCAAATAGCTAAGCATAAATACATATCTGAGGCGGGAATCGAACTCGCAACCGGCATGGTGACCATTGTGCCAACTGGGTCATCCGTTTGGGTAACTAAGTACCTATCAAAGGCATACTTCTTCATATATCTTTGAAAACCCAAAAAATAATGCATTTTTTATAGAGATCCGTTTGACCACTTTGATATTACCTATTACGGAAAAAATATAAAAATAAGTAGTAAATGGATAAGCTTTGTCTGTTTTTATTATATTTATATACGTAGGTATATCCAATTTTATTGTATAAGGTAGGTACTATACTATTATAGTAGGTAGGTAGTGTAGGTACTAACTATAAACCGCTAATCCCACTAAAACTTCTGAAAGGGTTATTGGATATACCTATGTATATAAATATAATAAAAACAGACAAAGCTTATCCATTTACTACTTATTTTTATATTTTTTCTGTAGTAATATCTTAAAAGTGGTCAAACGGATCTCTATAAAATGCATTTTTTTGGGTTTTCAATGTAAAATAACTCAACGATGGTTGATCGTAGCTCTTTGTTGCCTTAGTAAACATTGTTTAAAATGTTATTCTCTACAAGATAGAAACAATTTTTATTACTGGCCGGCATTTTTTTTTTGTGGGTATTTTTTGTTAGAAACATGAATGATCTCCTTTAATTCATCGAAACAGGAAGAAAATTTCTATGATTTAATACAATTTAAAAACCTACTCCAGGAACTTAACTATCTAAAAGATTATCTGACTGTCTGTTTAATTTCAATTTTTATTGTAAAAAGTTCTACCGTCTCGAACTAATTAGTCAAGAGCCACCTTGATTAAAAGTAAAACTAATCGGATGAAAGATTCATTTTTAATCTTTGATATTTTAATATTGAAAGAACTTTTATTAACTCATTGTACTTACTTAACATTTAGAATAGAATTGAAGAATAGGACATTATTTTATAAGAAGAGCACACGGGTAAAGCTAAATAAATTAAAATCAAACTATTTTTTTTAATACAACAAAATGTAAATTAGGCAATAGACATATTTTTGACATTAACCCCCTTATTCCAAAACGAGGTTTAGGGATAGTCCGAGATGTGGATTTAAACCTTAGATTTAGACACAGATTTACTCGTGAACTATAGTCTAAACACTATCCATAAATAATATTTATGAATAGTGTTTAGACTAATAGTTCCATAAGTAATCAATAGGGATAGTGTTTAGACCATAGTTTACAAGTAAATCTGTGTCTAAATCTAAGGTTTAAATCAACATCTCAGACTATTCTTAAATCTAGTTTTGGAATGAGGGGGTAAATGTTTTTAAGATTCTATCGACAACACTCCATTGAAACCATATTGAAACACAATTATTATTGTGTTAGCAGATTTGGGCCCCAGAGTCATCGCCATATTATAAAGACGAGACAAATGAAACGATCAAATGTTGAATTAAGGCTAATTCTAATTACAGACATTTTAAAGTAGATCATGAGTACGTACAATCAACGTTCAAAAGTCCACCGGCACCCTAACGTTTACAATCCTGTGCAGCACTATTTGAACATTATAACAACGTAACCTGTAAATCGAACCCACGTCGCTTGGTGTAGTGGATTGCGACCTATACCACTCGGCCAACTAAATACATAGCTAACATGTTGAAAATAATAATCACACTGAGTACTTTTAATTCAAGTATATATGTCAATCCAATACTTGTTGATAGTATTATGATAGGAAACAGCCCCCCGATCGCCGTAACTTATGACGCATTAGTCGAGTGCATGTCCAGTAGACGCATACGTCACGTGCACGCAAACAATAATCGGTATTGCCGTAAACTGAAGCTACGCGTAACCGTTACTTTCACTGCACGTCTACTTCACCAACGCGCATCCTACGCGTGAAACAAGCTGTTGCCGTACGAAATTTTTGACTAATCTTCCTAGGTGACAATAAATTTGACATTTATGTCACGTCAAAATTGAGCACAAAACGGCGACCACGCGACGTTTATGTTTGCGTGACGTGTGCGTCTTAAGAAATTAGGGCAATACGAAATCTAAAGTTATGACGCAAATGCAGTCAAGACGCGCTGCAAAAGAATTCGGTGATCGGCCCGCTGATAGTGTACTTATGACGCATACTGTATATTGTTAGGTACTACGTCAGATCTTGGTTCGAATTAATATTGTAGTAGTTATGTTCAGGCACGGAATCCTCTAATTCTCTTGCATAAATAAGGTCTCAGTATCGTCGTTGCACTTTGTACGAACCAATATTGATGCAGAAGCTTATGATATTAATATTCTATTACAGTGCTCAACTACAGGGAAATCTTCTGGAATATTGTGACTAGCTTTCGCCTGTAACTTCGCCCGCGTAGGGTTTGCATTTTCTAAAATCCTTATCTAATGCCTACGTCATACACAGAACACACTCCAAAGATTCAGATAGACATTTTTATTTATACCTACTAGCTTTTACCCACTTTTAGGGTTTAAATTTTCCAAAATCCTTTCTTGTCTAGTGCCTACGTCATACACAGAACACACTCCCAAGTTTCAGGTCTCTACAATCAGCAGTTTAGGCTGTGCGTTGATCCGTCAGTCAGTAATTCAAGAAAAAGCATTTTTATTTATACTAGCTTTTACCCACGGCTTTGTCCGCGTAGTTTTCGAATTTTTCAAAATCCTTTCTTATCGGATGCCTACGTCATACAAAGAACATACCCTCCAATTGTCAGGTCTCTACGATCAGCGGTTTAGGCTGTGCGTTGATCTGTCAGTCAGTCATTCAAGAAAAAGCATTTTTATTTATACTAGCTTTTACCCACGGCTTCATCCGCGTAGGGTGTGAATTCTTCAAAATCCTTTTTCGGATGCCTACGTCATACAAAGAACACATCCTCCAAGTTTCAGATCTCTACGATCAGCGGTTTAGGCTGTGCGTTGATCTGTCAGTCAGTCAGTCATTCAGACCAAAGCATTTTATATGTATAGAGAAGATAGACTACACTTGATATACTTAGGTAAGTGTATTACATTTCCTGCTTTTCTTACATGAATTTGTTGTTTAACAAATTAAAACCAACTTTTTAAGGGGAATAATTCCGTCATACATTTTTTTTGCGTAACTTTTGTCAGTTTACGCAGCGCACACAACGAAAGCTCTTAAAAGGAATAATTATTTCCATTTGTGCATTAATTGATGCTCTGGCATTATTAAATAAAAAATAAATATTCCAGGACATTCCACACACTAGCCCCAAACTAAGTAACTAGACTTGTGTTATGGGTGCTAGACAATGGATAGACTACTTATTATATACTTTTTTTTATTATTAGTCGTAGCTTGATGTTATATAGCCCATAACCTTCCTCGTTAAAGGGACTATACAACACAAAACAAATTTGAGTTAAGAGTTCGAAATGAAAAAATCATTTCGAACTTTTCTGAAATTAGTTCTTCCAAACAAACAAACTCTTCAGTTTTATATTATACTAGCGACCCGCCCCGGCTTCGCACGGCAATATTAAGCATGTATTATACATATAAACTTTCCTCTTGAATCACTCTATACATTAAAAAATACCGCAACAAAATCCGTTGCGTTGTTTTAAACATCTAAGCATACAAAGGGAAATAGGGACATAGGGACGGCGAAAAGTGACTTTATTTTATACTATGTAGTGACTAGCAGCACTCTGCAGTTTCACCCGCGTAACTCCCGATCCCTCGGGAATATCGGGGTCCAAAACTACTGAACTGATTTTGATGACACTTGGTATGAGGTGATTCCTAGCGAAATAATTTTTTAATTAAAAAATCGGGAGTTACGCGGTGAACCGCGGAGCGCTGCTATATAGTCTATACTATAGTATTAACTGCGCAGTAAAATGAAAATATCACGTCCAAGCCATTGCAAAATAAATTAAACACATCATATAATTTAGCATTACTGAGTACAGAACTATACCGAGTCGCCAACTTACTTTGAAATATGGAGGATACTTGCCAAATAACATGATACTTCTCTATGTCTACTCCTAAGTGTTTTTATAATTTAAATATACATCATTGCATATGGCGTCCATCTTGGATCAAATGTCTTTATCCAAGTTAGTTTAGACAAGTATTTATGCTTAGATATTTGTCTGTGGTCTGGTTGTTTATAATATGTATTATATGTATATATATATTTACAAAAGAAAAGTACAAACGTAGTATATGCGTTGTCTACACAATTAGTAACACCCGTAACACAAGTCTAGTTACTTAGCTTGGGGCTAGATGGCGATGTGTGGAATGTCCTGCAATATTTGAACAAATAGAAAAGTACTACATATTTGAAAGTATTAATGCAATTTGTTGGTGACATCACCATTTACTGGTGTCTAAAGAAGAATAAGAATGTTGGTGGATGGTCGATATCAAATATTTGTTCGGTAGACCGTGCTATTGCCAAGTGGTAGACATACTGAGATATCAATACTGTGGATGTCCTGTCTTAACTTCCAGAATATGTACAATCAACGTTCAATAGTTAACTGCCACCGTAACGTTTACAACCCTGTGCAGCACTTTTTGAACAATTATAACAACGTAACCTGTGGATAGAACCCACATCGGTTTGCTATACTATGTTTGTTTTCAAGAATTGATTTCTATCAGCATAGACTATATATAAAAATATTGGATGATTATTTTTTTGCAAAATCAACAGCTTCGATTCCTGGTAATAACATTTTGAAAAATCGATTTATGCAGTTTTTGTTTCGGGCACGCAACTCCTTTCAACATTTTTCGCTATCTCTTATAGTTTAGGTTATAGCCCTGAAGGCACACATAAAAAAATCATCCTGTATATTATTTAACAGGTATACATACAGACAGACACCCATATCTGTAAGTGTTGATAACTTGTGCGAATTGTGATAGTGTACCGATTTTAGAATCGTACAAATTGCTCATTGAAACACTTCTTCTTCTTCTCGTATAGTGGTGTGGGCTCACCTATTGTTAGAGTTTTCAGATCGCCTTAAGGCCTCTAACTTGACCTAACGACTGCTACTAATTTCCTGCTGCTAATTTCCTGTCTTTTTATCATATTCTTTTGTTTCTTATTGTTATACATTCTATGTTTTGTTTTGTCAACAACTATCAATTGTGCTAAATATGTTTTTGTCGTGTGCTTGTCCAAATAAATGTTTTTCTTCTTCTTCTTCTTCTTCTTCTTCTTCTTCTTCTACTAGAGGTAGCAACCGGGACCAACGGCTTAACGTGCCTTCTGAAACACGGAGGGGTTCACGAAAACACATTTTTGCCACACTACTGATTGGCCACCCATTGAAGTAATGACCGCGTCAGGCGTCGCTTAACCCGCACGACCGGAACGATCAGCGAGCGTCGCTTAGCTGTGAAACACTGATAATTTATCTTACTTTTTAATTTCACTGATAATTTAAAATAAAATAAATATAAATAAATATTGCAAGACATTCCACACATCGTCATCTAGCCCCAAGTTAAGTAACTAGACTTGTGTTATGGGTGCTATACAACGGATATACTACTTATATACCTTTTCTTTTGTAAATATACAGGAAAAGTATTTTTGTAGTGCACAAATTTCGGTATGTTTTAGGCACATTAAAATAAAAAATACAGTTTTTTTTATTTTGGAGCTAACTCAAAAACTCTCAGAGCTATAACCATTTAAGTGTTTCTAACAAAACTACGAAGTCCATGGACACAATACTAGCAGCGCGCTCTAAATGAAGGTAGGTACCTACGTGTCACTGTGTGTATCAATACTGAGATACCCAATAATTTAGAAATTGCAGGAAGGTTTTCACATTAAGTTTTGGTTTTTTTTTTATTTATATTTTTGCGTAAATGTACTCCACTGCTGACATATATTCAGCAGAAAAAAAATGTGCACTACAAAAATACTTTTCCTGTATACTTATAATACATTGAAACAACCAGACCACAGACAAATATCTAAGCATATAAATACTTGTCTGAGGCGGGAATCGAACCCGCAACCCTGTGTTTGACAGTCCGGCATGGTAACCATTGTGCCAACTGGGTCGTCCATAACACACAACATACACATACATAATTTATATGTAACGACACATATAAATTATGACACGGATTATGGACGCTACATAATTTATATGTAACGTGTAGCTAGTAACTACTACCAACTATAATTTCTCATTTCGTTCTTATCAGCCACCCGCTACTTGTTTCGACTTTTATATTTAGCTCGTATTTTCAAACAAAATTAAACTCTTATAATTTCCCTAATATAATTCCCGTCACATCCTCACTATTCTACCAGTGAGCCGCAGCCCGCAACACGGAAAATGTAAAACGAACCCCGGTATTGCCAGCGCTTCGTAAATGTTTCACGCGCGAGACCTACTATGTATTTCACTTATTTAGTACTCAGATACAGGCTGAATAAAAATCTAGCCGTTGCCTATTTTTTGTTTTATCATATTTTGCTGTTTCGTTGATTGCGCGCGGGAATAAAGAATTTTTCTTTGTGGTTTGGTGTTTTAGTTATTTGTGAATGATACAATACGAAACCACAAAGAAAATTGTTTAATTTCCTCGGGAAATCTTTGAAAACGGTCAAATTTGATATAGAAAATAAGATTTTTGATATTCTTTACCGAATAAACGGGGCCCTCGAACGCCCCCAAAAAAACGGTGACTTTGAGGGACGCTATTATAGTGAAGGTTTAAGGAACCGCTTGTTTTCATGTAAGTAAGTACTACATTTATTTATTTTTTGATTAAAAAGAAGAAACTATTAAAGTGAAAACAGATCCTCGAATAAAACAACTGCGTGTTTTGCCGCAATAGAAATAATGAGATAAAAATTGAAAAAAAAAAAAAAGCACTTTTCTATTTTGTATTTCCATGAAAGATACATTGAATTAACCCGTCAATTGGTATAATAATGTTATTTTTCTTTTTGTACATTAAAAATCTAACATGCTGTAACAAATGAGACTAGCACGTGACTTGACATTCAGCCGGTTGAAAAATGGCGCTCTTTTATGACATAATAAATTATATTTTGTTAGTGTTTCCTTTTTAAACTGAAATTGTGAGGGAAGAAATAAGTACTTATATAAACTTGGTTATAAGAGTGTCGAAATGGGAATGTTACTGAGTGACGTTTTAGGAAATAAATGCTTAATTTTTTGTTAATCATTTACCCACTTAATTATCGAAATCACGGTTACGAATTGGTAATAAGACGCTTCTACTCAAATACGTCTTTTCAACGTAGTATAAGCTCATGTATCACTACATAGTATAAAATAAAGTCACTTTTCGCCGTCCCTATGTCCCTTTGTATGCTTAGATCTTTAAAACTACACAACGGATTATGATGCGGTTAATTTTAATAGATAGAGTGATTCAAAAGAAAGGTTTATATGTATAATACATGCATAATGTAGCCGTGCGAAGCCGGGGCGGGTCACTAGTTGGTAATAAGACGTTTCTACTTAAATACGTCTTTTCAACGTAGTATAAGCTCATGTATCACTACATAGTATAAAATAAAGTCACTTTTCGCCGTTCCTATGTCCCTTTGTATGCTTAGATCTTTAAAACTACGCAACGGATTTTGATGCGGTTTTTTTTAATAGATAGAGTAATTAACGAGGGAGGTTTTTAGATAATATAATACATGCATAATACAGCCGTGCGAAGCCGGGACGGGTCGCTAGTAAGTCAGATAAAACGTTTTTGTAAACATCCAGTCACACTGCAGATGTGTCCTATTTAACAATGAGTTTGACAGGGTTCTAGTTAATTTAGAAGAAATTTAAAAATACCAGTCTATGCGGCTTTTTTTTCTGATTCCGAATATTACCTAACTAAATTTTGCAAAAAAAATGTTAGATGCGCCTTTTTTTCGTATAAGTAACGGCAGAATGGTTGAGCTATCTAATGAAGTAAATAATAATAATAAATTCAGCAGGAACGGAAAACTGTAATGTAGATGTCGAGATGGGATAGCAACGAAATAGGAAGCTAATAAAATAAATAAATATTGCAGGACATTCCACACAATGCCATCTAGCCCCAACTACAGACAAATATCTAAGCATAAATACTTGTCTATGGCAGGAATCGAACCCGTAACCCTGTGCCGGACTGCCAACAGTCCAGCATGGTGACCATTGTGCCAACTGGGTCTAATAAAAAGGGGTCATAATATTTTGTAGGTAGGCATGACTTAAGGAAACAAGACCGTAACTAAACACAAATATAAATTTTGGGCTGAACTAAATTAAATTTAAACTGTTAACTGTTGATTTCTTATGTCAATATGCCATTTACATAATTCATGTTATGGTTCTACCGAATTTACTTAGCTATGAAGGTAGGTTTAGGTAAGTATACAAGTTTATGAAATTTTGTATAAAATTTTTTCGCACACAAACTTTTTACTAATAGTACCATGTTACCTTGTAAAAATGTTTTCTGCACTATATAAAAATAAGTCGGGTTTCCTTCCTGACGCTATAACTCCAGAACGGCTGAACCGATTTAGATGATTTCGGTTTTGAAATGTTTGTTGTAGTCCAGGGAAGGTTTAAACGGTGAGAATTTAAAGATCGGACTTACGCGGGTGAAAGCGCGGGGCGCAGCTAATTTTTTTTATAAAAATCTTAGTCACAGTTACTTCTTAAACGAAAAAAATAAGCAAAAAGAATCTCTCCGGCGGGGAATCGAACCCCGGTCTCCCGCGTGACAGGCGGGGATACTGACCACTATACTACCGAAGACTTACAAAATAGGTTGAAATTATGCATTACAAACTAGACATCTATTTCTGTTATCGAATTTTAAGATTTCCACATACAAACAAAATTCAGATAGCGTGGTATTTATGATTCCATGCTATTGATTGGTCGGCTTCGATTCACTCTACCCGATCCCATTTAATCTAACAAAAATCCCAACTCAACCCGATATGATAAAAATAATTCCCATTTGTCATCGCAGTCTACGTTCATAAACATTTCTATTTAAAAAAAAATCCCTGTTGTCCACAAAGGAAAAGGCAAAAAAATGGAAGAGGAATGGAGATAGTAAATTTAGGCCGTGTAATAAAACTTAAAAGTTATGAATTCAAATATATTAGAAAATAAACAGTATTTCGGTTAAGTTTCTAACTAAGTAGGTACGTACTCTATTTTTCAACCTAATTTTCGCTCTCTAGCAAGTAGCAAACAGCCAAACTATTTTCGCAGAAGCTAGAGCGTTACAAAGTTACCTACTTTAATATGAAAGCTACCTATCTGAGCCCTTATTCTGATGTAATAGATATCTATCTATTATAGATACTTATCTATCTAAACTAATATTATAAACAGGAACATTTTTTTGTCATATTACATAACGAACAGGCTCCGAAACGACTGGACCGCTTTAAAAATTCCTAAAATTTAATAAATTTACCAATAGAAAGCAAAATTATCAGGGAATAACATAGGCTATAATATATTTTCAAAAAAATTAGTGATTCGTAAGAACATTGCAATATTGTTACCCAAGGTAGAAAACCCAAAATAGGGTTTGGCGTGCGCTGCGAAAACTATTGATAATAAAACAAAATAATGTATAACAGGTTTATAGGTCTTATTAATCTTTTTGAAGTGAAAACTTCTTATGGCGCGTTGGGCACTTTTGTGGGTGAGCATTTTCAGCCGTTCTCGCGACAGACGACAGATTTTCTCGCGACAGATGAGATTTTACACAGATATACAGTTTTTTAATTTGGCTGTGAGTGTATTAAGACGTACATATGATATTTTTCAACGGACGACTATTGACGGACGACAAATGTCGGACGACTATTTGTCGGACGACAAATAGTCGTCCGACTATTTTTTTTTTTTTCATCTAAAACTCTTTTTGCGTATGTTCTCGCGACAGATGAGATTTTACACAGATATACAGTTTTCACTTCTGCCTGCACTCCCGGAGTGCGCTGTTTTTTTGAAGTTATACTTCTTTAGGCGCGTTATGAAAAAATGATGAGAGTGAAATTTTACAAAAGCGTCACACAAAATTTTTTTTTTTTTTTTTTTAATAATGCCAAAGAAGTATAACTTCTCACGCGCGTACTTAAGTACACGCACCCATTTTTTTTTATTCTAAACTATAAGACATAGCGAAAAATGCTTTTTTTTATCCTTTCACACATTTTTGCCGTTATTCCAGGTCTCCAGTTATCTACATACTCAATTTTATTGCAATCGCTCCAGTATAGTTTCTGCGTAAAGAAGTAACAAACACACATACTAACACATAAACTTTCACATCTGTATTATATATACTAATATCCTACTAATATTATAAATGTGAAAGTTTGTGTGTGTGTATGTGTGTGTGTGTGTGTGTGTATGTTTGTTACTCCTTCACGCAAAAACTACTGGACCGATTGCGTTGAAACTTGGTATTTAGATAGCTGAGTACCTGGATTAACACATAGGCTACTTTTTATCTCGATATTCCCACGGGATCGGGACTTACGGGATTACTCCATCATACAAAAAACTTCTGGACCGATTGCGTTGAAACTCGGTATGTAGATAGCCAGAGACCTGGATTAACACATAGGCTACTTTTAATCCCGATATTCCTACGGGATCGGGACTTACGGGATTACTCCTTTACGCAAAAACTACCGAACAGATTGCGCAGAATCAGTAAGTAGATAGCTGGAGACCTGAATTAACACAAAGGCTACTTTTTTTTCCGATCTGGACTTACGGGATCAGGACTCAAAATATATTTTAAAAGGTTGTAGTTAGGCGGAGGCGGAGAGAGTGATGAAGGGGTAAGAAAAATAAAAAGGGGGAGCACAGGAAAGGGGGAGGACAGGAAAGAGGAGGATAGAAAAGGGGAGGATAGGAAAGAGGAAGGGGATGTAAGAGGGAAGAGACGAAATGGGGAGAAGAGGAATGGGGGAGGAGAAGAGAGGGGAGGACAGGATAGAGAAAGGGTATGAAAGGGGGAGGGGAGGAATGGGGGAGGGGACCTAACCTAACCTTCTCCATCCGTGACGGTAATTTGTCAAAAAAACATTCCGGGCCTATCTGGACTCCTAGAAATGTAAATGTTCTGTGTCAGAAAAGCATTCTGGGTCTGTCTGGACTCCTTAAAATATAACCGCTCGCTTCGCTCGCACGTGTTTGGTCACAATAACTAACGTTACCTACTCCATCCGCGACGGTTCCGTGTCAGAAAAGCATTCTGGGTCTGTCTGGACTCCTAAATATCTAACCGCTCGCTTCGCTCGCACGTGTTTGCTACGCATTCCGCGACGGTTCTGTGTCAGAAAAGCATTCTGGGTCTGTCTGGACTCCTAAAAATATAACCGCTCGCTTTGCTCGCACGTGTTTGGTCACAATAACTAACGTTACCTACTCCATCCGCGACGGTTCCGTGTCAAAAAAGCATTCTGGGTCTGTCTGGACTCCTAAAAATATAACCGCTCGCTTCGCTCGCACGTGTTTGCTACTCCATCTGCGACGGTTCCGTGTCAGAAAAGCATTCTGGGTCTGTCTGGACTCCTAAAAATATAACCGTTTTCCACGTCTTCGCTTTCCCAAGACTTCGCTCTCCCACGAGACCTCACGTTACCTTGACGTGACGTTCCTTCCCTTAACGTCTTGCTTTCCTATAACACCGCTTTCCCTTAATACTGGCATTGCTAAACACAAAAACTACTATACGAATTGTGATAAAAGTCGGTAGCAGGTAGCTAGAGACCCTAACAAATAAGCTACTTCTTATTCCGATATTCCTACGAGACTCGGACTTGCGCGGGTGAAACCGCGGGGCGCAGCTAGTTACCTATAAAGCAGAAGAGTTTGTTTGTTTATTTGTTTGAACGCGCTAATCGCAGGACTGAACTACTGGTTCGAATAGAAAATTATTTTTGTGTTGGATAGTAGCTACATATATCGAGGAAGGCTATAGGCTACTTTTTATTTTGACATTCTCACGGGATCGGGACTTACGCGGGTGAAACCGCAGAGCGCAGATAGATTTATAATATTAGTAGGATTTTATTTATCTAAGTACACCAGAATCGGGTCCCTGCACGGTTTAAAAGACGGAATTCGTAACAACACAGAATTTCCAAGTGGACTTTTGAAATGTTTTTATTATTTTTCGTTTTAATAAAATTCTGTGTGTGCACTATACCGAGTAAGTGCATATTTCATCTAGTATTCAAACGTAACGTTTGTTTTTACATTTTTATGATTTTTTACTTAGATTTTTTAAAGTTTTTATAAGTTGGAGTAGAATGAGTGTTTTAAAGGTAAGTGGGTACTTAGCTGTATACAATCGGCAACAGAATTGCATACCCACTGTAGAGTCCTAAAATTACTATTTTTGGAATGTTTTCATACTAATATTGTTTGTCTAATTTTATGAGTTTATAGACTTGTACCTTTAACTCAAGCAGGACCGAATCTTGCTTGAGTTGAAAACATTCTAATTATAGCAGTTTTGGATTTCTACTGTGAGTCTGCAATTCTGACTCCGGCCGTACTTGAGTAGAAATGCAAGGACCTTACCCAAAAAAAAATGAGAATTTTTATTTGTTATTTTGGAAAATTGTTCTTATTTTCGCAGAGCTTGGCAAATTTTCAAAATATGAAATGAAAATAATTATTTATTAATTTACTAGCGACCCGCCCCGGCTTTGCACGGCTATATTATGCATGTATTATACATATAAACCTTCCTCTTGAATCACTCTATCTATTAAAAAAACCGCATCAAAATCCGTTGCGTAGTTTTAAAGATTGAAGCATACATAGGGATATAGGGACAGAGAAAGCGACTTTGTTTTATACTATGTAGTGAAGTGATAGTGATTTTCATTCAGAAACTTATTGTTTTTTCCTAAAGGTACTTTAGATAGAATTATATTCTGAAAAAAAAACTGGTTGCCTGTAAAGTCGGTATACGGGCGAAAGTTTTACGTGACAACAACTGTGCTCGAGTGGAAGGGACGCGTGCCTTTCACTTTTTATGTCTGTCTCTCTCGCTCTTAGGCGGGTTAACCATGCCCGCGTGCCTCTCACTCGCTCTCATTGTGAGCGCATAACGTCAGCGGAGCGTAACGCAGTTTCTTGAAGTGTCACCCGGCAAACCAATTTATAAGACGTTGTCACGTCAAAAATGTTGAATTTATGTAAAGTTCTATCACATTGTGCACCTAAAGTTGTGTGTAGGTAAAAGCTCCTTAAAGCTGACATTTAGCTTAATATACAGTGTCCGTTATATTCGTCGAGTCAGCTTCGTATTGTCAGCGATAACTAGCTTTGATTTATTAATGGCTTGCATTTACCATCGCTGAGATAGACGATATTGTAGGTATTATAACTATCTATACTATAAATTATTAAGCTGAAGAGATTGTTTGTTTGAACGCGAACTACTGGTTCGAATTGAAAAAATATTTTTGTGTTGGATGGTCCATTTATCGAGGAAGGCTATAGGCTACTTTTCGTTTTGATATCCCCATGGGATCGGGACTTACGCGGGTGAAACCGCAGGGTGCAGCTAGTATCTATACTAATATTATAAAGCTGAATAGTTTGTTTGTTTGTTTGAACGCGCTAATCTCAGGAACTACTGGTTCGAATTGAACAATTCTTTTTGTGTTGGATAGTCCATTTATCGAGGAAGGCTATAGGCTACTTTTCATTTTAATATTCCAACGGGATCGGGACTTACATGGGTGAAACCGCGGACCGCAGCTAGTAATATAATATACTTACAGCGAGAAAAGGTTGGCATTTAGTGCTTCCAATAAGCTTGACGTAGTTGCTTGTCACAAAATATAATCTTTACGTTTCCTTAGAGATTCTATAAATTTATTTTTAAAACTTTCAGTTTTTTGGGACAACAACATAGTGGCTTTGAATTTTTCGATTCATGAGATACACAGCCGGATGACAGACAGACACACAGACAGACAGTGGAGTCTTAGTAATAGACTCCACTGTCATTTTGGGAACGAAACCCTAAAAACACAAATCGCATGTTCTATTTTGCTTCGTCACTCCTTATTCATACTGCATGGGAATTGTATCAGTTGCCTGAGTCTTTTTCTTCCTATGTTTAGGTATAATGTGGCACTTAATAATTCTATGTCAAAATACAACAATGGCATGGATGTCTCCATGCCTAATCGTTGCCTGGAAGAGACCGTTTTGAGCGATAAGGCGGCCCTTTGTAACACCTAAACTTAAGCTTTATTTTTTTGACGTGACAACGTTTTATAAATTGGTTTGCCGGGTGACACTTCAAGAAACTGCGTTACGCTCCGCTGACGTTATGCGCTCACAATGAGAGCGAGTGAGAGGCACGCGTCCCTTCCACTCGGGCATGGTTAGCCCGCCTAAGAGCGAGAGAGACAGACATAAAAAGTGAAAGGCACGCGTCCCTTCCACTCGAGCACAGTTGTTTTTTATTTAATGTAATATAAAAAAGGTGTTTACAATAAAGAATGTATATATATCGCGCTTTATACTTGCACCTTTAT
Source organism: Idaea aversata (assembly GCA_907269075.1). Taxonomy (NCBI): domain Eukaryota; kingdom Metazoa; phylum Arthropoda; class Insecta; order Lepidoptera; family Geometridae; genus Idaea; species Idaea aversata. The sequence goes on from OU026103.1 coordinate 7,923,944, forward strand.
CTCAACTTTTAGTTCGTGACCGTAAATTCAAGATAAAATATTCAAGTTTTTATCCTTTGTCTTCAAAGATACTTCAACAAGTGAAAAAATTGCAAGATACTTGCACCGGGAGACAGACGAAGCAAAATGTGAAAAAGATGAACAAATAAAAATACTAAGGTTTCTTTTGAAAATTTGTAACGGAAGTTAGCTCTGAGAAACTTACCTTGAACGGTAAGTGTCTTGATCAACTATTCACTGAGGTGTGTTAAAAACATTTTTTTCTGCAATAGTGCATTTGGCAGTTTTAGGTTTACACTGTCTAGCTATCACGGTTCATGAGATACAGCTTGGGGACAGACACACAGACGGGCGGACGGGCAGTGTCCCGTTTTACTCATTGAAGCATCTTAAACATTGAGTTAGGATGTTTGCCTTCGGAACGCACCCCACCAATGAGAAGCAGGCACAAGAAACTCTTGGGGTTTTTTTCTTTTTTGTGATCATGCTCACATAGGTCAAGAAAATAAATATTTTTGAATTTAAAATGGAGCAATTAAAGTCATGTCCATGGGTCCTTATTTATCATTAAGGTACGATGAAGTGTTATATAGTACGACTTACCGCACAATTTCTGTTTAATAAAATTTTTGATCATGTTCAAAAATGTAGCATCCATTACATTGTTTCCCAAGAGCAAAAAATATTTTTTCATTACTCATACTCGGAAAGTAGGTCTGAGGGTGCCTGAGAAGCGTATTGAAAATAAAATTTCCAGCCCTATGGATTTTTGCTTTCACTGACAGCTGTCATGTCAAATTATGGCTTCGCACGGCTTGTGCAATCTGCATGTAGCCAGTATCAGTATCATTACGCATTAGGAACTTCAAAAACCTAACCTCCTTGCTTTTTTTTTACAACAAAGAATAATAATTATGGCTTGGCACGGCTCATGCATACTGCCAGAGTTTAGTACTTAGTAACTTTTTTCTCAGTAATCAAATTCAAGTAGGTATAATGTATATTTAGTTCAAGATATCTTATTTAATAAAATAAATGTAAAGACGAAAATGGTCAAAGCGACCTATGACCATGCCGCGCCGCCCGCGCTCTGTCGATGTTGCTGATGTGGCTTTATGCGACCGTATGGTCAGCAGACGTCAGTGTCGTACCTTGAGTAAAAAAAAAAACTGGTGGGAAATGCATTTCCAAATTATTTTAAACGTTTTAATTAGTATCATTTTTTGTTATTTTATTATGTTTTTGTGTTAAGTTTAATCTGGATTTTCATTTATGATTGTGTATTTTGTGTAAATAACATTTTCTAGACAAACCGTATTACAAAAACTGTAAGTTAAATCTACGGACTTCGCGTCATTTCCCAGTGTTGGATTAACTCATTAATAAAAATTTATTCGGTAAGTACCGCCGTATTTAAGTATTGAATACAAATAGCAGAAACCTAAAAAACACTACATAATGTATAACCTCTTTGGTCCCAACCGTGTAAGAGGATTAGGTAGTATGAACACATGGGTACCTACTCATGTGGTATGGAGTCTCATAGTCTCATTCACTCTCGTTGTTAGGAAGAATTTTATGTATAATTCGTAATGAAAAGCACAGTGTTTACCTCGGGTGAAAAACTCATTAAGTCCCTCGAACTATTAGCGCCCTCGCTACGCTTGGGCGCCAAACTCCGTCTCGGGACTTGTAATGAGTGACTTTCACACCTAGGATAACAATGTACTATAATTTTTAAAATTAATAACATACGACTGTTTGGTTCCTATTAGCTCCGAAAGAATTTGTGTACGGTTAACAAAATAACACCTCAAACTTGAAAATGAAACAGCCAAACAAATGTTCAAAATAAGTGAACAATAACTTATTTTTATTACCAAATGTGACAGAGGACGAATCCTTTTTGCTCCCACCGCGCAGACACAAAACAAATTAAAATTCAAATGCGAACAGTGAATGATATCTTGATACTTTCAGCACCTCTTTGTTAAAATATTTCCTCTCAGTTACAAAGGAAAAGATAAGATTATATTTTCACAAATCGCTGGAGCTTCAAGGTAGGTAAATAAATAAAGGTTTCAATGGTACATTTTTCTAAGAAAATTGTGTTTTCTTTGTCACCTTGTAAATTAGGGGATGATGGTATGATAGTGAAATATTTTAGGGAGTACAATCAACGGTAAAAAGTCTCCGCCACCATAACGTTTACAATCCTGTGTAGCACTATTTGAACATACGTAACCTGTGGATCGAACCCACGTCGGTTGGTGTAACGGGTGGCGGCTTATACCACTCGGCCAACTAAAGACATAGCTAACATACTGAAAATAATAATCACAATTAGTACTTTTAATTAAAGTATTTATGTTTGTGTGTACCGTCTATTAGAAAAAGGTCGTAAGTTCAGTACTTGTTCATAGTATTATTGTAGCAAACTGATAGTGTACTTATGACGCATACTGTACATAGTTGGAGTTTAGCTTGTTTCAACAAAGGAGGCGCAACCTAACTAGACTTGTGTTATGGGTGCTAGACAACGGATATACTAATATTTTCTTTTGTAAATATATACTTATAATATATAGAAACAACCAGACTACAGACAAATCTTAGCATAAGTAAATACTTGACTGAGGCGGGAATCGAACCCGCAACCCTGTGTTTGGCAGTCCGGCATGGTGATCATTGTGCCAACTGGGTCGTCATACTTGCATGGGCTACATATGGGCTATTTTCCGCAACCTCTTTTTTGGGCCCTTTTTGCGTGATGATGGTTTAAAAAGGCTTGTCCAGCACCCACTAGCCCCACAGCTTAAGCGATTGATTTCAGAGGAAAAACTTGTGTAACCACCTAAGCCGTGGCTTTCATCACGATGTTTTCCTTCACAGTAACAGCAATTTTAATTAGCGCACGTAGGTATACCATTTTTCTTACGAAAAATTCATTGGGGCACGGCCGGCCGGCATTCGAAGTTGATGTTATTGCTACCTTTATATTGTGCACCTACCAGTCCGTCTCGGGACTAAATGAGTGACTTTCATCCCTAGGGTAACAATGTATCTACTATTAAATTATAGATAGATACTCAGCTGATATATAGATGTCCCCGCGCGCGGTTTTACTGGAGTGCTGCTCCCGTGCGTTGTACGTAATTGACATTTATCGTGTGTGACATTTAGCGTATAATGACATTTTGCGTATTGTTATTTTGAGTTTTTGATGACTTGGGATTCTGTTTTGCGTTAAAGTCTACCGATCTGACATTATGCGTGTCTGGCATTTTGCATATATGTGCGTACAAACCGAAATATCTGTCTTTTGGAAAAGTACCTTAACAACTTTGCAGATAACCAGGGGCCTTCACTCGTCTCTCAAAGGCCTCCTTTATCTTCTACAGGAAAAGAGGAGCCCCACTTAAATATTTTTTGTTTTAGTAAGTATTTGTGGTTGTAGCGGCAACAGAAATACATAATCTGTGAAAATTTTAACTGTCTAGTTAACACGGTTCATGAGAAACAGCTTGGTGACAGACAGACGGACGGACAGTGAAGTCTTAGTAATAGGGTCCCGTTTTCCCCATTTAGATACGGAACCCTAAAAAGATACAATTATTGTATGTCAGGCAATAATGGATAGAGAACTAGGAAAATACGAAATAGGTTATTTTTCGCAAAATAAAAAGTAAAACATTTTAAAGTCTCGTTCCCTTTTTTTTCTTAAATACTACAACAGTTTTAAATATTCTACACGATGTCCAGTGCCATGTAAAATTCCGGAATCTCAAAATAAATAAATAAAATCCCGGAACGTGCATTACACTGCAACTTGGCTCCGCTCCCTTACACGAGAATAAAAATAAATGTTTAATTCTTGCACGATGTGACCAGCCTGCCCACTTCACTACTGTTTAATAAATCTGTTTGTTATTTTGTTCGTTTGGTTACAGTTGACCACGGCTATTGCAATAACGTTGACCTCTGTTAAGACGAAGTGGTATGACCAGAAGCGCGGTAGATTTGTCTTAGAAACAGTTTTTGGGTATCAACCACTAAAATCCATAGAATGATATTCCTACTGTCGTAAAGGTGAAGAAATGTGTATTATCATAGACTTCGAAACACGATTCGAGTGATTTGACTCGATAGAAAAAAATCGTGAAAATCCTAAAACATCGTTATTCTTTTGAGCTTTTTTAATTTTATGGCGATTGTAAAGAAAAAACAAGTACAAAATTTATATTTTCATAAATTTTACATCAAATCCTATAAGGTAGTACAGATGGTTTTTCATTAAAATAGATGTGAGTATTTTAATTACATAAACAGTTTAAACGGCCATTTCGCAGCGCGCGTGGGAGAGGGACAGAGTCATCGCGCGGCGCGCGTGTGGGAAAGGGATAGGGGTTTTCAGGTCCAACTTCACCTTCAGGGACGGCTATCTCAAAGATATATATATTACTAGCTGCCCTCCGCGGTTTCACCCGCGTAACTCCCGATCCCGTGGGAATATCGGGATGTAAGCTATCCTATCTCTCAAGTTCGATCGAACTGCACATGGTGTGCGAATTTTATTATAATCGGTTAAGTGGTTTAGGAGTCCATTGAGGACAAACATTGTGACACGAGATTTATATATATTAAGACTAGCTGCGCCCCACGGTTTCACCCGCGTTAATCCCGATCCCGTGAAAATATATGAGGAAAATTAAGTAGCTTTTGCGTTAATCCAGGTCTGAGGACTCCAGCTATCTACAAATAGAGGTGAGCCCTATCGCTCGCATAATCTTTTTTAGCATTATGCCGTTTGGCATGATAGCTTTAGCCTAAAGTTTTTTCGTATTTTAGATAAGCAACACTGCTTAATGGTTTCTTTGGCATAATTATAAATAACTTACTAACTATAATTTTCTTTATCATAATTTTAATAAGCATAAATCTAAAAACAGAATGCGAGGGAATGCAGAGGGATGTCAAAAATCAATGACATTTAACAGTTTTTTTTTTTTTTTTCTTTCTTCGGTCATAGACCGAAGTATGGCTGTGCACTTCATTTTACAGTTGTCAAAGTGACATTTGACAGACAGATGTTAAAATAACACTTGATAGACAGATGTCACTTCGACATCTGTCACTTCGACATCTGTCACTTCGACATCTGTCACTTTGTCATCTGTCAAATTGTCTATTTTTACGACACTTTTCGTTATATTTTGGACAATTCACACAATATCTATATAAATTATAGCCTATGTCCGATTCTGATGTATATGCTATATTATTGCAAAGTTTCATTAAAATCCATTCAGTAGTTTTTGCGTTACAGAGGAACAAATATCCATACATACATCCATACATACAAACTTTCACGTTTATAATATTAGTAGGATATCCACCCTTGCGCCCATGCTCGGGGGGTGGACAAAACCGACAGAGGGAAAAACTATTTTGTCCTTTCCCTATGGATAAAATATCTCCGGCCATGCTAGGCCTGCAGGGGGCGTACCTAGTGTCTCCAATCTACGTCACCTCAGTACAAGATCAACCCACCTGGCGCCTATAATCCATAACAAGCAGAATATTGAAATGTAATGCTAAAACACAGGTGTGAAAGCACAATTTTCCCTGTTTTATGGCACATAAAAAGTTCGAGAGTTATTTGTAATAAAAAAATCTATCAGACATGAATGGCAATGATGAAGATAACCAATTTTGAAATTTATGACATCAATTTGTTTATTCAGTTTTTTTTGTAAATTCTGAACTTAAGTTTACTTCTACATTTTAAATTGAATAATCACTACATAGTATAAAACAAAGTCGCTTTCTCTGTCCCTATATCCCTATGTATGCTTAAATCTTTGAAACTACGCAACGGATTTTGATGCGGTTTTTTTAATAGATAGAGTGATTCAAGAGGAAGGTTTATATGTATAATACATGCAAAATATACCCGTGCGAAGACGGGGCGGGTCGCTAGTTTATCATAATATCACAACTAATTTAATAAAAACCTACATACACGTATACAAACTTAATCAACCAGTAGTTCCTGAGATTAGAGCGTTCAAACAAACAAACAAATTCTTCAGCTTTATATTAGTAGAGATCTCAATGTAGGTAAGTAAGTACATCACTTGGACAGTAAAAATTCTTGAATTTTAATTCTTGAAATGTAAATGCAGTAGTAATGTAAACAATGAAAATAACAGCAGATGTTACATTGAAATAAAAATGCATATATTTTGTAAAACGCAATGCAGGGAAGCTTGGCGGTACGTTAGCGCACACATAAATACTGGCTCGCGAATTGGATAATGGCTTTTATTTTATTTCGCAACACGGATAATTGTGAAATATACCTTTTTTTATAATAGCAAGTAAGCCCGGTCCCTATTTTAATGTAAAAAAGGGGTGTTAAATAAAACTAGGTACAATTAACGTTCAAAATTCCACCGGCACCGTAACGTTTACAATCCTGTGCAGAACTATTTTAACTTTAACTATTTCAACGTAATCTTTAAATCGAACCCACGTCGGTTGGTGTAGCGGGTGGCGGCTTATACCACTCGACCAATTAAAGACATAGCTAACATGTTGAAAATAATAATCACACTGAGTATTTTATATTCAAGTATTTATGTTTGTGTGTAACGTCTATTAGAAGAAGGTCGTAAGTCCAGTACTGGTTGATAGTATTATGGTAGACTGGTAGTGGACTTATGACGCATACTGTACCTACCTACTTTTTAAACGTCTTTAAAAAAAAGATTCTTAAGGTGAAAGGGTACCTGCGCGCTCTCCATACAAACGTAGTCGACTGTTTCCTCCCTGGATAATGACACTAGAGTAAATATTTTTGTGCCATAAAACCTATAACTGCCATGACTATGCCCCTATGTTTTGATTTTTTCATTTTCTACGCTTTCATTTTCTAGACTTACGCGTCGAATTAAGAGGAAAGGGTACCGGGGGCTTTCTCCATACAAACTATTACAAACGTAGTCGACTGGTTTCTCCCTGAATAATGACACTAGAGTAAATATTTTTGGTGCATAAAACTTATAACTGCCATGACCATGCCCCCATATTTTTTTTTTCTATGATAATTAGAAAATGAAAAAAACCAAAACATAGGAGCATATTCATGGCAGTTATAGGTTTTATGGAACAAAAATATTTGTGCTAGTGTCATTATCCAGGGAGGAAACAGTCGACTACGTTTGTATGGAGTGATCGCAGGTACCCTTTCACCTTAAGTATGTCTGTTTTAGCGATGTTCATAATAATAAAACCGGCCAAGTGCGAGTCGGACTTGCGCACGTAGAGTTCCGTGCCATGTTGTATGGGAGCACAACATGGTACCGAACCCGTATACAAACTAACTAAAACTATTTTAAATCTTAAATCTCAACTATAAGTCACTTTATTCAATCTACCGACCGCGACACAGATGTTGGATCCGAAGTAATTTTACATTTAATAAATCTGCCGTATAGCCAGATTGTAGCCAGGTGGGAACGAGTTGATAGGTGCAAGTTGCAAGTGCACCGGTTAAATGCCTTGTTCGGGGTAAAAATATGGCATGTACCGCGTCTGTGCGGAGAATGTATTTTGTCGGTTGTAGAACATTTGCTTTTAGATTCATCGGTTTTTTTGCACCTAAAACCTTACCGGGATTTTTGAGGAAATTTTGTGTAATTATCCTCCCGCGGTTTCACCCGCGTAAGTCTCGATGCTATCGGAATATCGGGATAGAAAGTAGCCTATATGGTGGTACAGTTTTCTAGCTATCTGCATACCAAGTTTCATCGCAATCGGTCCAGTAGTTTTTGGGTAAAGGAGTAACAAACATACACACACCCACATTAACTTTCACTTTTATACAGGGTTATTGGAAATTAATTGACACGGCGTTAAGGGCTTCTTCTGTGCACCTTAACAAACAACTTTTGTCGAAACTTAATACATATCCCAAAAAAATATTTAAGTGTTTCTCGTACTGTCTGGTAATTTTCTATGTCTATGCGGCAAGTGCGCGCGCGCGATCGGCACGGGGCTCACTGCGTGCGACCCGATCGGGTTGTACCATACCTACTATGATTGATTCTGTGACGTAGACGTAGAGTTGAGTATTATTTGAACTGTTGGATTTAATTTTTTATTTTTGTATGGAATATTTTTATAACGAATTTCCAAAAGTCGTAGAACAAAAGTTGATCGTTAAGGTGCACAGAAGAAGCCCTTAACGCCGTGTCAATTAATTTCCAATAACCCTGTATATTAGTAGGATAGGATAGGAAGTAGGATACTAGGGGTAAAAATATGGCATGTACCGCGTCTGTGCGGTGAATGTATTTTGTCGGTTGTAGAACATTTGCTTTTAGATTCATCGTTTTTTTTGCACCTAAAACCTTACCGGGATTTATGAGGAAATTTTGTGTATTTATCCCCCCGCGGTTTCACCCTCGTAAGTCTCGATCCTATCGGAATATCAGGATAGAAAGTAGCCTATATGGTGGTACAGTTTTCTAGCTATCTACATACCAAGTTTCATCGCAATAGGTCCAGTAGTTTTTGGGTAAAGGAGTAACAAACATACACACACTCACATTAACTTTCACTTTTATAATATTAGTAGGATGGGAAGTAGGATACTAGGGGTAAAAATATGGCATGTACCGCGTCTGTGCGGAGAATGTATTTTGTCGGTTGTAGAACATTTGCTTTTAGATTCATCGGTTTTTTTGCACCTAAAACCTTACCGGGATTTTTGAGGAAATTTTGTGTAATTATCCTCCCGCGGTTTCACCCGCGTAAGTCCCCATCCTGTCGGAATATCGGGGTCCAGTAGTTTTTGCGTAAAGGAGTAACAAATATACACGCACACGAACTTTAACATTTATAATATTAAGGATTAGTAGAGTGGTAAAAATATGGCATGTTAAATGTTTGTGCGGTGATATATGTATTTCGTCGGTTGTAAAACATTTGATTTTAGATTTTGACGACCCAGTTGGCACAATGGTCACCATGCCGGACTGTCAAACACAGGGTCGCGGGTTCGATTCCCGCCTCAGGCAAGTATTTATGCTTAAATATTTGTCTGTCGTCTGGTTGTTACTATGTATTACTAGCTGTGCCCCGCGGTTTCACCCGCGTAAGTCCCGATCCCGTGGGAATATCGGGATAAAAAGTAGCCTATGTGTTAATCCAGGTCTCTAGCTATCTACATACCGAGTTTCATCGCAATCGATTCAGTAGTTTTTGCGTGAAGGAGTAACAAACAAACATACATACACACACACACACCCAAACTTTCACATTTATAATATTAGTAGGATAAGTATATATTTACAAAAGAAAAGTAATATAAGTAGTATATCCGTTGTCTAGCACCCATAACACAAGTCTAGTTACTTAACTTGGGGCTAGATGGCGATGTGTGGAGTGTCCTGGTTTAAAAAAAAAAAAAAAAAAACATTCGTCGGTTATTTTGCACCTAAAACCTTACCTGGATTTTTGAGGAAATTAATTGTGTATTCCATTTTTTGCGTTAATTTAACACTTCTTAACACATATTATTTTAAAATTGATTACGATATTAATCCTTGCACAGAGTACTTGTACTTGTATACGGGCTGTTTACCGCAATTAGACCTTCTCAGCTTAGTCGACCATGTCCAGAGGAGAGAACTTGTCAATACGTTTGGAGCCAACTAAGCCGCGGGTTTCATCACGATGTTTACCTTCACCGTAAGAGCAATGTCAATTAGCCCACATACATTTTTCTTAAAAAAAATCCATTGGTGCACGGCCGGCCTGGATTCGAACTCACGACCTTCAGAATGAAAGTCGAGGTATCTACCACTAAGCCAACACCGCTTCCTTGCACAGTCTTTATCAATTATCATACCTTCATGCTACATATTGTAAGACTAGCTGCGCTCCGCGGTTTCACCCGCGTAACTCCCGATCCCGTAGGAATATCGGGATAAAAAGTAGCCTATAACCTTCCTCGATAAACGGACTATCCAACACAAAAATAATTTTTCAATTCGAACCAGCAGTTCCTGAGATTAGCGCGTTCAAACAAACAAACTCTTCAGCTTTATAATATTAATATATTTAGTAAAATAGTATAGATGCCGTCTTTTTTTATTATTACAAGCTTTTTCAAGTTTTATTTATTTGTCTGTCATCAAATCTTGCAAATTAGAAATTTTATATACATGTGTAAATCGCGTTACAATGCATATTATGATAATTAATAATTAATATTTTAATTATTATCTTTAGCTGTATTATATATTAAATACCTACTGAAATTGAAACTGTAATTTTTATAAATACTGGTAACTTTAAACAAAATAAACCTATGATTTTAGAAATAAAATAATAATCTGATTAAATTTTATTGCTGCTGTTTGATTTTTCTGCAGTCGGCATAAAGAAAACAAGTGTGGTAAGTTTAAAAAGGTCCAATGTCATTTATTTATTACAAAAAAAAACAAAGTTGTCGCAAGTAGACATACTTTTTTCAGTGGCAAATCGACTTTGTGGCCAATTTACGAAAGCCCTTTACTATTCTAGCACTCGCCATCCGAAATCGGACGAGGTATTTTCACGACGACGAAGTGTTTTCAATCCCAATGTTTGCAACACTGAGGCTATGTCCTGGGTTTTCAACCCCAATTTAGCCAACAACCAGGTCAAGTCTTGTGGTTTCAATCCCAATTTATTAAATAACGAGGTTATATTTTTCGATTCCAATCCCAATTTCTTCAAAATCCAGGTCATGCTTCGTGGTTTCTTTCGCAATTTATTCAAAAACCAAATCGTTTTTCGTGGTGTCAATCCCAATTTTTTCAACAACGAGGTTACGTCCTTTGGTTTCAATCCCAATTTATTTAACAACGAGATCGCGGTTCGTGGTTTCAATCCCAATTTCTTCAACAACGAGGTCACGTTCCGTGGTATCAATCCCAATTTATCCGACAACGGAGTAAAGACTGGTGCTTTCAATACTGATTTATCCGTTGACGAAGTCATGTCTTGTGGTTGTGTATCTCCGTTATCGATAGGTTCTACAACACAGAAAAAAATATATATATATACGCGACGAATTGAGAACCTCCTCCTTTTTTGAAGTCGGTTAAAAAAGGTTTCTTTGTTGGTTCTTTTGTTTGTCCTCTATGCTGGATGGAATATTCTTAAATCTATAGTAATACTAGCTGCGCCCCGCGGTTTCACCCACGTAAGTCCCAATCCCGTGGGAATATCGGGATAAAAAGTAGCCTATGTGTTAATCCAGGTCTCCCAGCTATCTAGATATCGAGTTTCATCGCAATCGGTCAAGTAGTTTTTGCGTAAAGAAGTAACAAACATACATACACACACACAAACTTTCACATTTATAATATTAGTAGGATAGAATAATAAAGCTGAAAAGTTTGTTTAAACGCGCTAATCTCAGGAACTACTTGTTCGAATTAGAGCATTATTTTTGTGTTGGATGGTCCATTTGTCGAGGAAGACTGTAGGCTATTTTATATTTCGACTAGCGACCCGCCCCGGCTTCGTACGGCTATATTATGCATGTATTATACATATAAACCTTCCTCTTGAATCACTCTATCTATTTAAAAAAAACCCATCAAAATCCGTTGCGTAGTTTTAAAGATTTAAGCAGTCAAAGGGAAATAGGGACAGAAAAAGCGACTTTGTTTTATACTATGTAGTGATTCCCACGGGATCGGGAGTTACTCGGGTGAAACCGCGGAACGCTGCTAGTTACTAATAACCCTGTATTATAATAACTATATTTTTTTATCACAGTTGCTCATAAAGTGGATCTTATTCAACGGCTTTTAGGCTCATAATCCAACGTATTATGCACACGTGCGTTATAAATTATCAACTAGTGCTATAAAGTTATCTCGATAAGTTAATTAAGTATCTTACTGCTAATCACATGTTAGGTAGATGAAACATTCTTAATTTATCTGGGTTATACTACTTTGATGTATAAAAAACCGGCCAAGTGCGAGTCGCGCACGAAGGGTTCCGTACCACTGTATTCTACTTTTAACCCCGACGCAAAAACAAATGCAAAAAATAGATGGCGCTTGTGGTAAAAATACATGAATGAAGAGTAAATGGCGGTTTACGGTTTATGACGTATTAAAAAAAACTACTTACCAGATCTCGTTCAAACCAATTTTGGGTGGAAGTCGCATGGTGATGTATATCATATATTTTTTTTAGTTTCATCATTCTCTTATTTTAGAAGTTACAGGAGGGGGCACTTTTTATCACTTTAAAAGTGTCTCTCGCGTAAACTATTCAGTTTAGAAAAAAATGATAAGTATTTGAAACCTCAATATTATTTTCTATCCATGAATACCCCACACGTATGGGTTTGATGAAAGAAACAATTTTCTACAGTTCTAAGTATGGGAAACCCTAAAATTTATTGTTTTTTTTTTCTATTTTTGTGTGAAAATCTTAGTGCGGTTCACAGAATACATCTACTTACCAAGTTTCAACAGTAGGTACCTATAAATAGTTCTTATAGTTTCGGAAAAAAGTGGCTGTGACATACGGCAGACAGACAGACATGACGAATCTATAAGGGTTCCGTTTTTTGCCATTTGGCTACGGAACCCTAAAAAGGTAGGTACCGACAAAGAGGTTAAAAGGTTAAAAGTCTATTGCCTGGCCTTTAGGGAGTATAATTAACAAAAAAATATTGCCTAAAAAAAAATAGTAAACATAGACTTATCCCAAATATTTTGTTAATTATTATTTTCTTTTCTTTTCAAGTCTTTTCTTTTCGCAACTGTGATAAAAAAACGTCGTACGATACACGTGTGAATATTGATCAATCCATCTCGGCATAAACCACCTCTATGTAATTCCCGCCACAGACAAGTATTTATGCAAGTATATAAGTAGTATATCCGTTGTCTAGCACCCATAACACAAGTCTAGTTACTTAGCTTGGGGCTAGATGGCGATGTGTGGTAAAATAAAATATAAAAAAATAAAAGTAAAAACGTACCTGAATTATTAGCGCATTGTTTTACAGTACACAAATAAAACATTCCGTTGACACAAGAACAATGATTGCAGTCGTCGGGTTTATAGACATCGCCTATAGGACACATCATAGCTAAAACAAGAATAGTACAAATGCAAATAAGTTCATTTATAAAAATAAACTAGCAACCCGCCCCGGCTTCGCACAGCTATATTATGCATGTATTATACATACAAACCTTCCTCTTGAATCACTCTATCTATTAAAAAAAACCGCATCAAAATCCGTTGCGTAGGTTTAAAGATTTAAGCATACAAAGGGATATAGGGACAGAGAAAGCGACTTTGTTTTATACTATGTACCTAGTGATGATAAATAAATATTGCAGGACATTCCACACATCGCCATCTAGCCCTAAGCTAAGTAACTAGACTTGTGTTATGGGTGCTTCCACAATAGTTTAAACTCCTTCCCCCTTATTCCAAAACGAGGTTTAAGGATAGTCCGAGATATGGATTTAAACCTTAGATTTAGACACAGATTTACTGTGCCGTGCTAAGCCGCGGAATGACGGACGGACGGACATAGCGAAGCCATGGGTTCTTTGTTAGGACTACGGAACCCTAAAAAAGGTTTCCTGAAGATAATCCTTATCGCTATCACTACATAGTATAAAACAAAGTCGCTTTCTCTGTCCCCATATCCCTATGTATACTTAAATCTTTAAAACTACGCAACTGATTTTGATGCGGTTTTTTTTAATAGATAGAGTGATTGAAGAGGAAGGTTTATATGTATAATATATGCATAATATAGCCGTGCGAAGCCGGGGCGGGTCGCTAGTTAGATATAAGTACAGTATGCGTCATAAGTGCACTAGCAGTCCGCTACAATCCTATGGTACTAATAATATAAATATGAAAGTTTGTGTGTTTGTGTATGTATTTTTGTTACTCCTTCACACAAAAACTACTGAACCGATTGCTATAAATCTCGGTATATAGATAGCTGGAGACCTGGAGAGAAACTTTTAAAACTCACTCGATTTGTATTCATAGTAATTATTTCCCAGGTCTTTATCGCGTATTTTTATTTATTTTACATCGACGTTTCGACTATGTTACAATAGTCATGGTCACGAGGAGACACTATTCGCGAGTATATTACTTGAGTTGTCAGCAGTGACTCACGTTGTGGTATAATATTGTGTAGTTACAATGTATGGAATGCGTCTGTGTGTGTTTAAAATGGTGCTGCATGGGATTGTAAACGTTACGCTGGTAGTTGTACCGCTTCTATCTTGTACCGCTGTAGTCGCTTGGTAGTAGTTGTAGACTTTTAAACGTATATTGTACAATCAACGGTCAAAAGTCTGCCTACCGTAACGTTTACAATCCTGTGCAGCAATATTTGAACAATATTACAAAATAGCCTGTGGACCCACGTCGGTTGGTGTAGCGGGTGTCGGCTTATACCTACCACTCGGCCTGCTAAAGATATTATAGCTAACATATTGAAAATAATAATCACACTGAGTAGGTACTTTTAATTCAAGTATTTATGTTTGTGTGTAACGTCTATTAGAAGAAGGTCGTAAGTGCAATACTTGTTTATAGTATTATTGTAGCAAACTGATAGTGGACTTATGACGCATACTGTACCTTGTGTTATAAATACTCGTACCTGAGAGATGACCTCCCGGTCTTTTAAAGTATTCTGAAACATAAAAATAAGTATTGTATTTACATGATTTCGAAGTTACTGAGTACCTACATTGTAAAATTTTTTTTTTTTCAATAAAAATACAAACAAAGAAAGGATCAAAATAAGACAAAATTTAATAATAATAAAGTGAAAGACTGAAAAAAACACTGAAAGAGCATTATCTGTCCTGTGTGTAGTGTAGGTATCACTTCACTATATAGTATAAAACAAAGTTGCTTTCTCTGTCCCTATGTTCCTATATCCCTATGTATTCTTAAATCTTTAAAACTACGCAACGGATTTTGATGCGGTTTTTTTAATAGATAGAGTGATTCAAGATGAAGGTTTATATGTATACCTAATGTATTTCTATTTTGTTAGTTTCTTTTGTACTAAATATATTAAATAAAAATAAAATATTGCAGGACATTCCACACATCGCCATCTAGTCCCAAGCTAAGTAACTAGACTAAACTTGTGATAAGGGTGCTAGACAACGGATAAACTACATATTATATACTTTTCTTTTGTAAATATATACTTATAATACATGGAAACAACCAGACCACAGTGAAATATCTAAGCGTAAATACATGTATGTGGCGGGAATCGAACCCGCAACCCTGTGTTTGGCAGTCCGGCGTGGTGACCATTGTGCCAACAGGGTCGTCACAAAAAATAAATAAATAAAGACGCTTAGAATTTAAATATGTACTGTCAAATACAAAAGGAAAATTAGGTACCTACCTAATACTTATCTACATTACATAGAGATACAACATTTAAATTTTTGAAGTGAAAACTTCTTATGGCGCGTTGGGCACTTTTGTGGGTGAGCATTTTTAGCCGTTCTCGCGACAGATTTTGACGCGACAGATTTTGACGCGACAGATGAGATTTTATTTGTGTTAGTCTTTTTGTTTAACTTATACTGCCATCTATTACACAAATTGAGAAACTTAGTTTCTAGAAAGACCGCTATTCGAATGTAGATGGCGCTGATTTAAATTTTTTACTGCCATCTAGCGAATAAAAAATAAACTATATTTGTTTAAGTGAGTGCTAATAGATGGCAGTAGCAGATCGTTTCAAGAAATATTCTATGAGAAATAACAAGTTTATTGTTTTCACTTCTGCCTGCACTCCCGGAGTGCGCTGTTTTTTTTTTTTTTTTAATAAAGGTGACGTGTTTGAAACAAAGTCCCTTGACAGTTTTTTTAATATGTTTTTAATATCTGTGTGGTAGGTTTATTTCAATGTGTGAGATTCGTTTCTGTTCAAGTCAAAAATCTTAATAAGTCCTCGTAGTGTTCTAAAAAATGAAAAAAAAAACTTACGTTTGTAGTTTGGCTTTTCTTTGACAAGTGTTCTTAGGTTGTATTCTGGTTCTATAGGACATAAAAAAAACCATATTTTGAGATAGCCCAGTGCAGGCCACCCAATATAAAAATAACAAACATTGAAAAACACAAAAAAAATTGAAGTTATATACTTCTTTAAAATAATAAGAGTGAAATTTTAAGATGCGCGCGCATCTGTAACGCAAAAGTTACATGTTGCAGCTGCGTAACCCAAAATTAAAACAGGGGCCTTATTCTGCTATTTGGCCAACCATTGTCATTATATCGAGACTCTATTGATATTATATCGAGATTGTGACTTTATTTGGTATTCTGCTAAAGTTTTAATAACATCACAATAGAATCACTATGGAGTCTCAATGGTATGGTAATATTTATTGCAGGTGTTGCCTAGCAACATGGTATATGTTGCTAAGCGATATACCGTTTTAACAACTATCGAGATTCCATTAAGCCACGATTGTAGAGCAGAATACCGAAGTGAGTCAGTGGTGTGTCAGTGGTGTTTCGATAGAATAATTAACGTTAGGAGACTACCAATTTGACATGTAATGTCATATTTTTGACATTAAATTTCTATTACGATTATATCGACACACTATTGAAATACGATTGTGTTAGCAGACTTAGGCCCCAGGTCGAAGCTGCGAGAGTGAAATTTTAAGATGCGCGCGCATCACTGTAACACTAAAGTACTTAACAAGTTGAAGCTGCCCGCAAAATAAATATCTGACGGACAGACAGACAGACGGACGTATAATTTCTCACGCAATACAAAAGGAAAATTAGGTATTACAAATTTTTTTTAATTACCATGTCGTGGGTCACGTGTTTGGAACAAAGTCCCTTTACCTTTTTTTATTTTTGTTATATTATACAAATAAAAAAATAAATATATTTATTGAAACTTATTTTACATAATAAACTAAGCACTAAATATTAAAGAGGACAAAAATAACACGTGTGTGGGATGTTTATTTAAATGTGTGAGATTCGTTTCTGTTAAAATCAATAATGTCAGATAAGTTTTAATTTTGATAACTAGATGGCGCCACATGTGAAACTGAAACGCGCAAGCATTGTGATTTTATCCTTATTCCTATAAATATATAGTCTCATGTCAGTTACCTATGTTCACCTAAACGGTTGAACCGATTTGTATTAAATTTTTGAAGTTATACTTCTTTAGGCGCGTTATGAAAAATTGATGAGAGTGAAATTTTACAAAAGCGAGACACAAAATTCTCACGTCACACAAAATTCTCACGGGAGAAGTTGTTTAAATCTAAATTGAACTTTATTGATTGTGTTGACAATCCTTTTCCAGTCCAGAGTTTTTTGTCGGACGAGTATTTTGCCCGACGAGTGTTTTGTCGGACGAGTTTTTTGTCGGACGAGTTTTTTGTCGGACGAGTTTTTTGTCGGACGAGTTTTTTGCCGGACGAGTTTTTGTCGGCCGAGTTTTTTTTTTTTTTTTTTGTCGGACGAGTTTTTTGCCGGACGAGTTTTTTGTCGGACGATTTTTTTTTTTTTTTTTTTTTTTTTTTTTTTTTAAATGCCAAAGAAGTATAACTTCTCACGCGCGTACATAAGTACACGCACCCTTTTTTTTTGGTATAATTTTAGGTCTAAGAATCAAACTATTTTTTTCTTTTGCAAAACACCGTTTTCCGGCACATTTATACTCGGCTGGGTTACACTCGCCAACTCGCGATGTGGAACTTCGTTCCAAAAAGCTTAAAAAGTTCTCGGTGTAATCTAAAAAATGAATTAAAAACCACTCAAGTGCGATTCGGACTCGCGCACGAAGGGTTCCGTACCATTATCATCACATAATAAAAAAAATTGATGGCGCTATTAGTAGTAAAAATACATGAATTAAGGGTAAATGGCGGTTTACGGTTTATGACGTATTAAAAAACAACTACATACCAGATCTCGTTCAAACCAATTTTGGGTGGAAGTTTGCATGGTAATTTATAGCATATTTTTTTTTTAGTTTCATTATTCTCTTATTTTAGAAGTTAAAGGGGGGGATAAACTTTTTACCACTTTGGAAGTGTTTCTCTCGTAAACTATTCAGTTTAGATGAAAGAAAATTATATTAGAAACCTCAATATCATTTTTGAAGACCTATAGGTACATAGATACCCCACACGTATGGGTTTGATGATTTTTTTTTTTTAGTTTCAGTTCGATGTATGGGGAACCCTAAAATTTATTGTTATTTTTCTATTTTTGTGTGAAAATCTTAATGCGGTTCACAGAATACATCTACTTATCAAGTTTCAACGGTATAGTTCTTATAGTTTCGAAAAAAAGTGGCTGTGTCATACGGCAGACAGACAGACATGACGAATCTATAAGGGTTCTGTTTTTTGCCATTTGACTACGGAACCCTAAAAAACTTACCTTTGTAGTTTGGCTGTCTTCTGACAAGGTTGTATTCAGGTTCTATATGATATAAAACAAAACATATTTTGAGATAGCCCGTGCAGGTCACCCAATATAAAAATAAAAACATTGAAAAACATTTTTTTTTAAGGTAAGTATACTTCTTTAAATTGATGAGAGTGAAATTTTGGAATGCGCGCGCATCTGTAACGCAAAAGTTACATGTTGCAGCTGCGTAACCCAAAATTAAAACAGGTTGAAGATGTAAGAGTTAAATTATAAAATGCGCGCGCATCACTGTAACACTAAAGTAACAGGTTGAAGCTGTCCATAAATAAATATCAGACGGACGGACAGACAGACAGACGGACGGACATATAACTTTTATAAGTATAACTTCTCACGCGCGTACATAATACGTACCCATTTTTTTAAACTATATGCAATAAAAATATTTTTAAGGAAAAATGCAACTTCAAAAATTGCGACTAAGACGAGACTCGAACTCGCATCCTTTGAATACCGTTCAAATGCGTTACCAATTCCGCCACTTAGTCAAGTACCGTCATAGTCGAATTTAAGAATCGCATTAACCTATTTTCGAATTAAGTTTCGTTAGCGACATCTGTTAGTATGAATTTACATTACATATAACTCGAAAGTTAACCATCTAGTTAACGTATTCGACAAGAGATGGCGCTTTTACTAATCTCAATGTTTTTTTATTTTTAAAGTGCTAAGCCTGCACTGCGCTATCTGAAAATATTTTTAAGGAAAAATGCAACTTCAAAAAATATATAAAAAAAATTAAAAAAAAAAAAAAAAATTTAAAATTAAAAAAAAAAAAACAAATTATATGCAATAAGAATGGAACCTTACATCAAAGCCGATTGTGGTTTTTTTATATTTTCACCTTTAAAAGTGACTAGCAACGCTCCGCGGTTTCACCCGCGTAGCACCCGATCCCGTGGGAATATCGGGATAAAAATTAGCCTATGTGTTAATCCAGGTCTCCAGCTATCTACATACTGAGTTTCATTTTAATCGGTCCAGTAGTTTTGGAGTCTATTCTTTATAAACAAACAAATAAAAAAATCATTCCTTTTTTATAATATTAGTGTAGATAAAGGTAACAATGCAAAAAAACCATAAACGCCTTTATCTGGGAGCAGGGCAGCAGTGCCTTCGCCAATTCGAGCAAACGATACAAAGTCAATATAAAAGTTGTTAAATTAATTGGATTAATTTACATGAGATTACATTGAAACGTCTTAAAAATGTAGTTAGGATGTATGTCTTTGGACCGCTCACCAATGAGAAGAAGGCACTAGAAACTCATGCCCCCTTATTCCAAAACGAGGTTTAAGGATAGTCCGAGATGTAGATTTAAACCTTAGATTTAGACACAGATTTACTCGTGAACTATAGTCTAAACAATATCCCTATGGATTATATAGGGAACTATAGTCTAAACACTATCCCTAAAGATTATTTAAAGATTGTGTTTAGTTGTGTTCACGAGTAAATCTGTATTTAAATCTAAGGTTTAAATCCACATCGTGGACTATCCTTAAATCTCGTTTTGGAATAAGGGGGATAAAGATTTTTGTGATCATGCTCAGCTAGCCTAGCATGAAGGCCAAAACACGATACGATAAAGCGATATAACTACATCAACTCTCAAAATATTATACATAAAGCCGCCATGTTGAATTTTTATCATAATTTTTATCGCAATTTATTAATAAAAATTCAACATGGCGGCTTTATGTATAATATTTTGAGAGTTGATGTAGTTATATCGCGTGATATCGCTTTATCGTATCGTGTTTTGGTCTTCATGCTAGGCAGGCAGTAATGGTCAAGATAAATTGTTTAAAAGGTTTGAAATGGGACAGTTGAAGACATCCAATGTCCATGGGTTCTTATCATTAAGGTAAGACAAAGTATTATGTAAAGCCGTGCTACGGATAAAAAATAAGGCTATACTTTAATCTAAGTCTCCACTTTTTGCATCAAAACAACTAAAGGTCGCTGCATACGTAACGTGATTTTTTCTCGTGCCGAACGGGACGTGATTTTTTTATATGAAACTAGCGACCCGCTCCGGCTTCGCACGGCTATATTATGCATGTATTATACATATAAACCTTCCTCTTGAATAACTCTATCTATTTTAAAAAACCGCATCAAAATCCGTTGCGTAGTTTTAAAGATCTAAGCATACAAAGGGACATAGGGACATGGGGACATGGGGACGGCGAAAAGTGACTTTATTTTATACTATGTAGTGATAGTGATAGTGACGATGTCAAGAAATCGTCATGTTTGACGAAACATGACGATTTCTTGATTGATTTTCTCTCGTGCAGGACGCTGCACGAGAGAAAATCACGTTAGAACGAAGCACGTCTTGTCCCCGTCTCGTCCGAGGTTTTATCCCGTCACGTATCCAGCGACCTTAAAAGGAAAGGGTACCGGCGCTCTCTCCCTACAATCGTAGTCGAATGTTTTGACACTAGAGCAAATATTTTTGGTGCATAAAACTTACACTGCCATTACCATGCCCCTATGTTTTTTTTGTTTTTTAAATCCTAATTTTTATGATAAGTAGTAAATGAAAAAACATGCATAGTCATGGCAGTTATAAGTTTTATGGCACAAAATATTTGTGCTAGTGTCATTATCCAGGGAGGAAACAGTCGACTACGTTTGTATGAAGAGAGCGCCGGTACCGGTACCCTTTCACCTTAAACCGAACAGATTGGATTGAGTTTGTGTTTATGTTGATAATTAAGATTACTCACCATTTTCGATGTACAATTTATCTAATAATGGCCTCAGAGCTTCATCTATCATTAGTTCAAGATCATCATTATGGTACAAACCATGTTTAGGACGCTGCACCTCAGCTAATGTATAACCCTAAAAAACCATTAGTATAATAGAGTTGGTACGACGGGAGGGAAAAAAAACAAGATTTAGTAGGTACTACTTGTACTTGTATACAGGCTGTTTTCCGCGATTAATTTTATTTATTCTAATTTTAATTAATTTTAATTGGGTCCTTTTTGCGTGAAGATGGAATAGGCTTGCCCAGCACCTACTACCCTCTCAGCTTAGTCGACCATGTCCAGAAGAGAGAACTTGTCAATACTTCTGGAGCCAATTAGCCGCGGGTTTCATCACGATGTTTTCCTTCACCGTAAGAGCAATGTCAATTAGCGCACATAATTTTTTCTTAAGAAAAATACATTGGTGCACGGCCGGCCTGGATTCGAACCCACGACCTTCAGAATGAAAGTCGAGTTATCTACCACTAAGCCAACACCGCTTTCAAGTTTTAGAGCTTATACACACGTCCCGATTCGGTCGGGTCCGACATCAGTGTTGCCACATTTCAATTCGACAAATCTGTATCGATAAGTGAAAAAATCTGAGAACAGCTATAATTGTATAAAATCTGGACTATTCATTTGTAATATTAGGTTTATCTTATATATTATGGAGTGTAGATAGAGAATAACTATTTATTCTCTGACCAGATGATCAGAAGCCAAATTGGCAATGAAAAATCTGCTTCCGGCGAACACAAAGTTGGAAAAACGAGAAAAAGGTATGTTTTATTTCCCTGCATTCTTTTGAGAAAAGGACTATACATACAATATACATGCCTCGGCGGAAATGGCAATTGCCTGTCTAGTATTTGTGAATCCTAGTAAGTTCTCGCCTACGGCTCGACCTTCAAGCTCATACTCGACTTGCAATTGCCTATTTCAGAGTCTTTGCATATATTGTATTATTTATGAATATGGGACCAACTAAGTTTATTTTTGGAGTGAGACAAAAAATTTGGACAAACAAGGAATAAATCTAATTTTACTTACAATGAAACAGAAGAATGTTAATATTCGCATGTCGAAGAAAACATAATGATATATTTTTTTAATTTCCTTTCTTTTAATTATTTCTATTTGATTGAAACCAATCGGCTGGTAAATTGAGAAAATTAAGCATGTAAAAACATTAATTCGCTAAATAAAATAATTGGCTAATTTTTTACACGTCCGCCGTGTTCACTTTTAGTGATTATAATTTTTGAAGGTCATTTAACACTGGACCACCCAGGGAGCACGTGTAGGTTTATGGTTAGGTAGTTACCTCCTCCAGCTTAAGACTCTCTCCCATTATTTCACTATCATCATCATATCAGCCAGCGACAGGAAGTCCACTGCTTTGAACAATTAGAATTGAAGTTAACTTGAAGAGTTTCAAAACCAAACTGCACAACCTGCTAGTAGATAAGGCTTATTAGCTAATCTGTTCAGGAGTTTTTAATGACTCCTCATTATATGTATAATTATGACCATTTTTTATTTAATATTTGTTGGTAACTAATCAAATTGACCGTTCGTCAGTAGATGTGCACAGATGGATAGTCATAGGTGAGCCATTGGTTCGTCAGAAGATTTGCACAATTGAACAGTCATAACTGAGCCATTGGTTTCTCAGTAGATGCGCACAGATGGATAGTCATACGTAAGCCATTGGTTTGTCAGTAGATGTGCACAGATGGATAGTCGTCATACGTGAGCTATTGGTTTGTCAGTAGATGTGCACAGATGGATAGTCATACGTGAGCCATTGGTTTGTCAGTAGATGTGCACAGATGGATAGTCATACGTGAGCCATTGGTTTGTCAGTAGATGTGCACAGATGGATAGTCATACGTGAGCCATTGGTTTGTCAGTAGATGTGCACAGATGGATAGTCATACGTGAGCCATTGGTTTGTCAGTAGATGTGCACAGATGGATAGTCATACGTGAGCCATTGGTTTCTCAGTAGATGTGCACAGATGGATAGTCGTCATACGTGAGCCATTGGTTTGTCAGTAGATGTGCACAGATGGATAGTCATACGTGAGCCATTGGTTTGTCAGTAGATGTGCACAGATGGATAGTCATACGTAAGCCATTGGTTTGTCAGTAGATGTGCACAGATGGATAGTCGTCATACGTGAGCTATTGGTTTGTCAGTAGATGTGCACAGATGGATAGTCATACGTAAGCCATTGGTTTGTCAGTAGATGTGCACAGATGGATAGTCGTCATACGTGAGCTATTGGTTTGTCAGTAGATGTGCACAGATGGATAGTCATACGTGAGCCATTGGTTTGTCAGTAGATGTGTACAGATGGATAGTCATACGTGAGCCATTGGTTTGTCAGTAGATGTGCACAGATGGATAGTCATACGTGAGCCATTGGTTCGTCAGTAGATGTGCACATATGGATAGTCATACATGAGCCATTGGTTCGTCAATCGAGACTCGTTATCTACGATGGCAGGAATCGACTGACGAATCTCATGAAACGTCCAACAAACAGATCAATGTAAAGTTTTTCCACGTCAATTGAAAAATTAATCGACCAATCTTGAGCGCTAAGTCATTAGAGTGCATTTAGGACTCAGAGTTCTTTCATGCCTTAACAGTATAACCCATCTAAGGTATCCGAAACCCATTTTATTCCGGACAAAAAATATCGAAAAACAAGGAAATAAACTGTATTATCTATGTTTAAGGAATTTACCCAGATTTTGGCAATTTTTTAAAGGATTAACATTTTTTTTTAAATTTATTATTTTACATATTAATTTATTATGCTAGTACTACACACAGGATTGTCAATGTTCTCATGACGAAAGAGAATAACATTTTATTTTATTTATACTATCCCAATAAGTAATTAGAAATCTATAAGTTATATAAAATTCAGATTTTTTTAAATGAAAAGAACTTATTGGTAATCATTAAGTTCTCGCATGAACGTGTAAACTTCTTATGAATTAGCCACTGGAGTTAAATGTCAATAGGGCTTTATTTGTTTATTGTATTATTTTTTTTTATTTATTTAAAGGAAAGTCTACAGCTAAGTTTAACATAATAAAACAGAAGAAATAGAAACACAAAGCCAATTACAGACAATCACAAATAGACTAGTATTAGGACCACATTGGAAAACAACTGATTAAAATTATTTAAAAAAAGTTTCATAATTCCAAAAGTCGTATAATAAAATTTACCCTCAATGATTTCATTATTATTTAACTATTTCGAATTCCTCTAAAGCTGAAAATCTTAAAACATACGTCATTTAAACTTCATATTATAAAATAACACCAAAACCAAATTTCAATTGGTTTTATAATTAACTAAGAAAATAAAGAAATAGACAAAGAGTATTCTAAAAAGTCTAATACCAGTCACAATTTCTTTATCAAGACAGCTAAATTGCATTTCTAAAATAACAATCTCGGCAGACTAAAGACTTACTGTCTGCCGATAGTTCGGCATTAGATATAAAGCAGGGAAAAGACAAAAAAACGGGCCAAGTGTGAGTCGGATTCGCGCACGAATGGTTCTGTACCATTATTATTCTGTTTATATTATTTGTTGTTATAGTTGCAACAGAAATACATCATCTGTAAAAATTTCAACTGTCTAGTTATCACGGTTGGTTCATGTGAAACAGCGTGGTGACAGACATACAGACGAACGGACGGACAGTGGTGTCATAGTAATAGGGTCCCGTTTGTATTTAAAAAGTGAACGGTTCCGATATTAACAAGTTTTGACGTGACAACGTCTTATAAATTGGTTTGCCGGGTGACACTTTAAGAAACTGCGTTACGCTCCGCTGACGTTATGCGCTCACAATGAGAGCGAGTGAGAGGCACGCGGGCATGGTTAGCCCGCCTAAGAGCGAGAGAGACAGACATAAAAAGTGAAAGGCACGCGTCCCTTCCACTCGAGCACAGTTGTTGTCACGTAAAACTTTCGCCCGTATACCGACTTTACAGGCAACCAGTTTTTTTTATATATAAAAAACTAGTTCACGACCCATCTCCGAGGTTCACAATTTAATTACATTTTGTTGACGTGATAACGTCTTATAAATCGATGGACACTGCACTCACAAAAAACTGTGACGACATGTCACGTTATCATTATTGACAAGGTATAACCATCAATAACATCGTATGTAAAATGGTAATGTCAACTATACAAAAGAGTTCTTATTATGACGTTATCACGTAAAATTATCCACAGAACCGACTTTACAGACAACCTTTTTTTCATTATATTTTCTACTCGCGACCCGCCCCGGCTTCGCCCGGGTATATTATGCATGTATCACTACATAGTATAAAACAAAGTCGCTTTATCTGTCCCTATATCCCTTTGTATGCTTAAATCTTTAAAACTACGCAACGGATTTTGATGCGGTTTTTTTTAATAGATAGAGTGATTCAAGAGGAAGGTTTGTATGTATAATACATGCATAATATAGCCGTGCGAAGCCGGGGCGGGTCGCTAGTTATACATATAAACCTTCCTCTTGAATCACTCTATCTATTAAAAAAACGCGTTCAAAATCCGTTGCGTAGTTTTAAAGATTTAAGCATACAAAGAGATATAGGGACAGAGAAAGCGACTTTGTTTTATACTATGTAGTGATTATACTTATACTTGCTTTCAACTTGCGATGGGCTATCGACCGATAGAACGTCCGTCAGTCAGCAGTCTGCGGCGACTCTAACAGCTTTAATTTCCTTTTCATATTCCCCGTTTCCTTGAAAGTTTTGTTGTTACAAAATTAGTTTTATTGCGTTTAGCTGCCGGATTGTTATTGTAGTTTACATAATAATTATTTAGTTGGCGTGTTTCATTCTCTAAGTTTTTGTACTATTTTGAGTTTTAATTAAAAAGTTTTTTGCTTTGGTTGTTAGTTTGACAATTTTTACGTATTCAATATGTTAAGGAAATTACATTACACAGCCATCTTGTAACCAGTAACCAAACAACGGAGAATACTTATATACTTTTTACAAGCTTTTATAAGGCGACTAGCGACCCGCTCCGGCTTCGCACGGCTATATTATGCATGTATTATACATAAAAACCTTCCTCTTGAATCACTCTATCTATTAAAAAAAACCGCATCAAAATCCGTTGCGTAGTTTTAAAGATCTAAGCATACAAAGGGACATAGGGACGGCGAAAAGTGACTTTATTCTAAACTATGTAGTGATTAAGTACATAACTTTTATTGCGGGCTTTGAGCGCGGCGACCGAATCAAGAAATTCCGTAACGAAAATAAAACTAATACCCCCCACTCCGCCTACCATAAAAAATGCTATGCAGTAGCTTTTTAACCGACTTCAAAAAAGGAGGAGGCTCTCAATTCGTCGCGTATATATTTTTTAAATTTAGTATTAGCAATTCACACCGCAGTCCGCAGTTACCCGTATTTTTAGAGATTTCGGTTACGGTTCTTCCAAATCGCTCGATACATGGTACCATCCAAAAATGTCACTGTCCGTAAATATGGCACTGTCACTAGCCAAGCAACGGCCGGCCAAAGTTTATTGTCAACCTGCTTTCAAATGTGTGTGACAAATCGGTGAGCCAAAGCCAGCTTAATATCTAGTAATTAAACTTCAAATGAATAGCTTTGAAAGATAGAACTTCACTTGCGCCTGCAAGTGAAGTTCTATCTTTTAAAGCTAAGCTATTATAGTTCGTATTTTCCCATAATGGTTGTCTGTAAAGTCCTTTTACGGACGATAAGTTCAAGTAATAACGTCATAAAAACTCTTTTGTATCGTTGACATTACCATTTTGCATACTTCAACATTGCTATGGTTACTTTTCAATAACGTTTCTATGGTTACTTATCAATAACGTTTCTATGGTTACTTGTCAATAACGTTTCTATGGTTACTTGTTAATAACGTTTCTATTGTTACTTGTCAATTACGTTTTTATGGTTACTTGTCAATAACGTTTCTATGGTTACTTGTCAATAACGCATGACGTCATATTTTTTTGAGAGTGCCGGTGTTAACCAATTTTATAATAGGCCGCACTCTGCTCCTCGCGCAATCATCGCTATACTCCTCACTTTGTTGCGATGTTGCCCTCTCTGCCCTTGCTCTACCCACACACTGCTCTACTCGCACAATTAATCGTGCAATTAATCGCGCCGTGTCCGTCAGTGCAGCAAGAACTTTGCTTCTAAAACACTTCAAGTCCGCTAAAACGCTTCTAGAACCAATTCGTTCTAGAAGCTCACGCAGTCCGCATCGATGCGGACTGCACGATTATGTGGCTAGCCACTCCCGCTCATATTGCCTGTCCTTTGACTCGCGCCCAAATACCGACAAAATAGCGAGCGGTGGGCATGACGACGAGCATGATTTGCGGCATAGTAATGTTGCCACACTACGTCTCTGCCTTCTATCCTCGCCTACTTCGCACGCCACTCGTCGAGTGTGCGGCACAAGACTTTATCACGTCAATAATAGTATTACTAACTTATATTTATTATCCTAGTGTATGTGACAGTCATTCACAACATTGCATTTTACTCTTTTACTGGTCATTTCGGAGTGTATGACGTCACACAGTGATCTTAATCTGAATTCCGTTTACGATGTCACAAACATTGTAGTTTGAGATATCTTAGATTACCTTTGTGATGGGTCAATGGGCCAAAAATCTTAGGCAAATTTGGCTTGTTCTCTTCTTTGTAAAAAGCTTTTAAATAATTCACTTGATTACGATGTAAAAAGTGATTTTATAAGTGGGCCTTCAGGGCTATATCCTAAACTATAAGAGATACCGAAAAATCTTGAAAGGAGTTGCACGCCCGATTTTGATAAAAACTTCAACTGCATCATAAAATTTTTGGAAAAATCATTACCAAGAACCGAACCTGTTGATTTTACAAAAAAAAACATTCTATATTTTTATACCTATCGATAGTGTTGCTGATAGAGATAAATTCCTGGAAACAAACATAGTATGGCAAATCTCTATACACACACATGCCATGTATGTTTTACTTTTATTATTTGTATGAATGTGTTTGGTTTAAATGGGTTTAAAATCTGAAAAAGGTTAGATATCAATATTTGCTTTATGAACGGATGTCTATAAAGCAAATAGATATCCATATACATACCCAAATGGGTAAGTACCCAGATGGGTAGATCAAGGTACCCATCTATGTCCATAGCCACAGATACTGAGATAATCGAGAAGGGACAACTTGTCGAGTTTGTATTGAGCTCGAATGTCCAGGGGCGGATCTAATTTTAAGGCCCTATGAGGCCATGGCGACGTCGCCGGCTACTTCTGGCTTCTGGCTAAGTCGCCAAATAGAGTGGCTACTATCTATAAAAAATAATAAACAAATTTTTAAAAACAAATATATAATGAAGGATGAACTTAGTCACTGTAATTGAAAAAGGATTAAATAATTAATTTTATTAAAAAAGCGACCCGCCCTGGCTTCGCACGGCTATATTCATCAGGCATGTCAATCATAATGATGCAGCCCGCAGTCGGAATCTAGTTGTTTAGATCCCAAAAGATTAAGCGATATTTTGAAAAATGAATGAATTCGTTTCTCTCGCACTTGCAGCGACCAATCTCCAAGACACCCTGACTTTTGAAAATTCAAAGGTAGCTATCTTTTTTCATAGTTCGTATTTATGTGAACAAATGTTTTCTACTACTTTAAGGATATTTTTTGTAATCAGAACGATATTGCAATGTAATTTAAACAATATTATTTACGACAATTAGTCTTTCAGTAAATCAGGTGCAATCTTTCTTTGACCCTCAAGATACAGGACATGAACGAGCGCTCCGCGTATTTATAGCACTATTTGGCCATTTGGCATACCTACCAATCCTCGCACACAACATAGCAACTTGTCCCCTCTCCAGTTCTCTATTGCTCTGTATAAGTCTATGCCTTTTACGTATCATCCTATAGTAGACTATTACGGTACATTTATAGCTCAGCAATAAACATTTTATGGTAAAACATAGCCTTTTCATATCGGGGGATAGGTATTCGGTGCTTAGGTACCGTTATTAAATACTGGATAAGTATAGCTTTCATTCGACTTGCCGCTTTTAAGGTTATAATAATTTATTTTTACAAATGATTGGTCAGTTTTTTTACCATAATATCACCTGCTTGATGGTAGGTGACGATGCGATCTAAGATGCAGAAAGAAAGAAATTAATAAATAAATATTTTCAGGACTGTACAATACTACATAGTACGATACACAAAAAGATAACATAAACAAAAAAATGGTTGTCTGTAAAGTCGGTTTACGGACGTAAAATTTACGTGATAACGTCATAAGAAAACGATGAAAAATTTTGATTTTTTTTGTTTTTCCTTTTTATTTATTTTTACTGTAGGTATAATATATATTTTTTCCTTTATAAAAGTCAGTATTCATCACCCGTCCGTCACCATAACACAAGCCCAGATGGACGATATTATTATTAAACAATACCATAGCAACGATAATACGTTGCTATGGTTACCTTGTCAATAACATGACGCGTTCCTGGAACATGATGCGTCATGTTCCGGGAACGGGACACTTTTTTATGGATGCAAGTGTCCCATTATCATCATATAGGAGTCATCACGTCAATAAAGGAAAGTGGTACAACGCACAGAAAAAAGGTTCGTCCGGGACGAATATTAGAGGACCAGTGGGTACCGAGTACCGACCCTCTCAGCACGATGCTAGAGCAAGAAGCCCTACCGCTGATTTTCAGGACGAACCTTTCTGAAACGGGGTTAAATAATATTCGAATGAAAAAAATAATAATAACTAAATAATATTCGACGACCCAGTTGCCACAATGGTCACCATGCCGGACTGCCAAACATAGGGTTGCGGGTTCGATTCCCGCCTCAGACATGTATTTATGCTTAGATATTTGTCTGTGGTCTGGTTGTTTCTATGTACTATAACTATATATTTACAAAAAAAAAGTATAATATTATATAAGTAGTAAGTATATCCGTTATCTAGCACCCATAACACAAGTCTAGTTAGGTACTTAGCTTGGGTCTAGATGGCGATGTGTGGAATATCCTGAAATATTTATTTATTTACTAGCTGCGCCCCGCGGTTTCACTCGCGTAAGTCCGATCTTTCTCACCGTTTAAACCTTCCCTGGACTACGACAAACATTTCAAAACCGAAATCATCTAAATCGGTTCGTGCGTTCTGGAGTTATAGCGTCAGGAAGGAAAACCCGACTTATTTTTATATAGTAGATTAATAAAGTTTGTTGGAATGGAATGTAGCACGCTTTCCTAGAAGATACCTATTCACTCGCGACTTGAACCTCCAAATTGTACACGTCAGGAAAGACAGACGCAGGCAACCGATTCCAGACCCTTGATGTACGAATAAGGAATGACGAAGCAAAACGCTTAGTACCTACTTATGTCTGGGAAGTCCTATAAAGTACCTATTCTTTTCCAAGTGACAGAAAAAGCAAACAATTTCACGGAGATTTAAGATTTACTCCGGATTTATAAAGATGTTTTCACAACAAAGTATTACAGAAAGTTTTATAAAGTCAAATTCAGATTGTTGGGGTTCGGTCACAGTGATGGCGGGAACAGATAATAGTAACACAGAAACTGTAACTCTATGAAAACGAGGGTCTTAAACGCGAAAAAAAATGTAGATTTTTGTTTAACATTATTTTGTAAACTTTAAACTATAATTTCTTAACTATTTAAACTTTATTCGGCTTTTAAAACAATCCTTTATATACATATCAATGCTACTAATAATAAATGGACAGTTAATTCATGAATACTACTCACTTAAATGGAATAATTACAAAACCTAATAAAGGTACCTGAAAAATTTTGTACCATTGTCGCGGATTGAAAAAAAATGAATGGCTTAGTTTTTTTTACGATAAACTGAAAAAAACAGGCAGAAGTGAAAACTGTATATCTGTGTATAATCTCATATGTCGCGAGAACATACGCAAAAAGAGTTTTAGATGAAAAAAAAAAAAATAGTCGGACGACAAATAGTCGTCCGACATTTGTCGTCCGTCAATAGTCGTCCGACATTTGTCGTCCGTCAATAGTCGTCCGACATTTGTCGTCCGTTAAAAAATACCATATGTACGTCTTAATACACTCACAGCCAAATTAAAAACAGTAGGCCCAGGCATACATTTTCGCCGCGCCGTAGAGAGGGGATAGCTGTCTACTCTCCATCCGTCTTACGCTTTTTCGATCAGGTCACGTGTCCTGACGCGAGTTTAAGATTTTATACCCATTACAGAAAAAGTGCTCAACGCCGCTAAAGAAGTTTTCACTTCAAAAATATTGATGGGGCCATTGCTTCAACACCAGTGAAACACCAATGGAGAAATCATTAAAAAAAATATTATTAAAAATAAATAAATAAAATCTCTCCCAGTCTCACCAACAAGGCTAGCCGGCTTCAAGACGGATAGCGGATGTAGTCGAACATAATCTCCAACTCCAACTTCTTTGTGATTTCAAACTAAGGAAACAAAGCTGAAGTGGAACCGTGAAGTGGATGCGCCCACTTTCTCACTACCCACTTCCTTACTAACATCACTACTAGTATTATAAAGGAAGTTTGTCCGTACATAATAGTACATTACGATATAAGTGTGGAAAACTGATCTTTGCATAGAGGCGGTTTAAGCGCGCGAGCGGAACGCGAGCATGTTAGAAGCCGAGATGCAAAGAGCAATTCCACACGCGTATCGTACGACGTTATTTTATCACAGTTGCGAATAAAAGAAAATACATGAAAAGAAAAGAAAAAAATTAACAAAATATTTGTGATTTATGAATTTTTTTAGGCAATATTTTTTTGTTAATTAAGTATACTCTCGAAAGGCCAGGCAAAATACTTTTTACCTATACAGCCTCGTCTGACATACAATATTTTTAAGGTTTTTCCATTTGTTTTTGCGTCGGGCGCGGCGGTTAAAAACAGAATATAATGGTAAGGAAAAAAATATATTTATGTAAAAAAAAACAAAATAAAAAAAACTCTATATTTAATTGTTTTCTGACGTTACCACGTATTTTCGTTCATAAACCGATTTTAGAGACAACTATTTTTGCTAGGTTAAAATAAAAACTCTTCGATGGTACCTACCTTTTTATATATCAAAACAGTATAACCCAGATAATTTAAGAATGTTTCATCTACCTAACATGTAATCAGCAGTAAGATATTATTATGTATTTAACTTATCGGGATAACATTCTAACACTAGTTTGTTATACAGGGTTATTGGTAATTATACTAGCAAGCCGTTGAGGGCTACTTCTGTGCACCTTAACAAACATCATTTGTTCTACGACTTTTGCAAATTCGAAAAAAGAAATGAAAATTTTGAGGTTATGTAAATTCGAAAAAACAGCAGATTTTTTAAAACAAAGGCCATTCAGACTAAGAACAGTAGATAAAACTTAAAAAAATAAGTAAAATTTTAAGGTTAATGACCTGAACAGCTGATTTTCAGGTAAACCTAAAAACTCACACTCAAAAATTTCCAAAAAATGGTGGAATTTTCAAAAGTCGTAGAACAAAAGTTGTTTGTTTAGGTGCACAGAAGTAGCACTCAACGGCTTGCTAGTATAATTACCAATAACCCTGTATATAACTCACGGGTGCATAATACGTTGCATTATGAGCCTAAAAGTGGTTTATTATGATCCACTTTATGAGCAACTGTGATAAAATTGTACATTGCGATACAAGTGTGGAAAGTTGATCATTCCATAGAGGCGGTTTATGACGCGCGAGCGGAACGCGAGCGTGGCAAAAGCCGAGATGGAATGATCAATCCACACCTGTATCGTACGACGTTTTTTATCACAGTTGCGATTTTTTTCATTTGTTTTTGCGTCGGCGGTTAAAAACAGAATATAATGGTAAGGAAAAAATATATTATGTACCTAAAGAAAAAACCAAATAAAAACAAAACTCAATTTTCAATTATTTTCAAAGACGTTACCACGTAAAATTATCGTTCGTTATCAGACTTTAGAGACAACCTTTTGAAAAGAAGAAATAAGGTACCAACAAAGAGTTTTAAGCCAGAAAGGCTTAAAAACTCTTTGATTGTACCTTTTTTCTACACCTACATTAAAACATCTACCTCATATGTCATTAGCAGTAAGATACGTATTTATCTTATCGGGATAACGTATTATTTTACCACTAGTTGGATTTTTATTTATCGCACGCGTGTATAATACGTTGCATTATGAGCCTAAAACCGGTTTCATAAGATCCACTTTATGAGCAACTGTGATAAAAAATATGTTTAAAAATCTCGGTATCCACAATGTGAAATCTGGATCTAATGAAAAAAAAGATATCTCACTAGATCAGGGGTCGGCAACCTTTTGAGTCATAAAAGTAAAAAAACACAATTAATGATTTGTGAATCTAAACCATCCAGGGCGCCACCCAAACGCATACAAAAAAATCATTCAAATCGGCCGTTAGGGAGAAGTTCAGTGACATACACACGTACACTGTACAGTAGAATCACTATCACTCACTACATAGTATAAAACAAAGTCGCTTTTTCTGTCCCTATATCCCTATGTATGCTTAAATCTTTAAAACTACGCCGGATTTTGATGCGGTTTTTTTAAATAGATAGAGTGATTCAAGAGGAAGGTTTATATGTATAATACATGCACAATATAGCCGTGCGAAGTCGGGGCGGGTCGCTAGTGTCTAATAAATTGATCGAACACCTGAATTCACAAAAAACTGTCACGTTCCCGAAGTGTGACGTTATACTTCAGCTATCATTTGACGTTTAAATCTCAAAATCTAAGGAAAATGGAAATGGCCAGTTATGAAATTTGACGACTCAAAGTTAATATTATCGTTTTCCGTTGGGGCCCTTATTTAGCACGTTTTTAAACAAAAACTACTGAACCGATTAGTAATAAATTTTTATATTCATTACAGAAGTACAGACCCATATAAAAGCGATACCTTACAGACTAACATGCGTATAGATAATATTATAATTTAAGTTAAGAAGTAACTTATTTCAAATCGAATGAGAAGTTGCAGATACCAATCCAATTATCATCTTACCGAAAATTTGTGAAAATAAAAGTACAATTCCTGAGACAGATAAGGTGCCTGACGTCTTCATAAATCTTTTATTAACTTTTCCTTTTAAATTCTTTATTCAGTTTTTTTTTCTGAATTCCGTATAAAATGAAACTTATTTGAATAATCTTTAAATACAAGTGAACTTTTTCGTTGAAGATTTTTCTCTCTTTTTTTTTCTAATCTTTTCCAAGACATTGCTGGTGTTGTGATTAAAATTCGGATTTAAGGATGAAATACCGGATGCTAATATATTTAGGGTTCCGTACCTCAAAAGGTATAAAAAGGAAACCTTATAAGATCACTTTCTTGTCCGTCTGTCTGTCCGTTTGTCACCACCGATTTTCTCAGGAACAGGTGGACCTAGCAAGTTGAAATTCATACCAGATACTGAGGTCTATAGTCCCAATTTTTATTACCTTAAACCGTATTTTATGGTATAGGTAGGTACGACATTGTAGCATAATTTTCTAACTATTAAAAGCTCAATTAAGCTTCGTAACTATGTTAAATGAGAATGCAACGGTTAATTCTTTTAGTTTGGTTTAGTTGCAAAGCTTTTAGTAGAATAATTAAACTTACGTAGGTACTATATTTTGCTTTCTAATCAGATTATCTTTGCAAAAAACTAAAATTACCTAAATTTTTCGCACATTGGGCATATACAGGATTTTTACTTTTGTTCTACGACTATCGGTCAAAAAATTAACTGTTTTTTTTTTTAAATAAATTTCATTCAAACAACAGTCGCTTTAACTTTAATAGGTATAATGTTAAGGTTAATCTTAAGCGGCTGAACCTTTTTTTGTGTATATTCGTCAGGTCTGAGAATCGAACAACACCATTTGTTTTGTATATGGCAAAACGGCGTTTGCCGGGACGGCTAGTTAATTATAGATTTCTTCTTACAAATACTTCTATTTCCTCAGCATAGGACGCCTTCTTCTTTTCTTCTACTGCAAAATTTTCCTCAGCAAAGTACGCCTTCTTCTTTTCTCCTACTGCAAAATTTTCCTCAGCAAAGTACGTCTTCTTCTTTTCTCCTACTGCAAAATGATTTGACAATACCTACAATATTATTTTAATTAAACAAAGGAGCAACAATTTCAAGTCATTGTCTCGTAAAGTATATAAGTTCATTTACAAAAGACAGCGAGCACTTACTTAGATGAGATATTAAAAGTTATAAAACGATGGACGACGAACGTTGCTGGGAAAACTCTCACTGTGAAGTATGACAAGATAGACTAGAGTCCGAGCCAGATTAGTCTGCGCGGGATAGGTGGCGCTTTATTCTAAATATTTCTAGGTGGACGCAGATTGATACGCGCCGAACGCATCGAATTTTTGCCGTCCACGGAAAAAGGTACCTTATAATAATAGAGATAAGGTATCTACATTTATATTTCCGATGACGTCATCAGAGTCGTCCGCATCGTCAGAGGCGGCCGACTCTGAAATAAATAAATGAAAAATGTACCATATCTCTATTACTATAAAGTACCTTTTTCCGTGGACGGCAAACATTCGATTCGTTCGGCGCGTATCAATGTGCGACCATCATAAACCGGAAATGTAACCGTAAAGGTTAGGTTGTGATGACGATACAGCTCAGAAGTAAAACACCAAAACTTCAGTAATAACATTTATTAATATTCTTACACGACTACGCGCTACGTGCGTGCATCTCAACTCGAGTCCTCGTGCGTTCGCTCTCTTCCTTCGATACAAAACATAATTTATGGTAAACATACATAGAATGATGGCTTGTACTTAATTAATATAAGCTAACAAAATATTATTATCCTCGTTTTTAGGGTTCCGTAGCCAATAGGCAAAAAACGGAACCCTTATAGATTCGTCATGTCTGTCTGTCCGCCGTATGTCACAGCCACTTTTTTTCATATATTATGGGTCAGCGTTTGATCACCACGCGACGTAATGGTAAGTGACAATGCTGTCTAAGATGTAGCACCTTAATTTGATGACCTCTGTGGCACCTCGGAGAACACTCCCCTGCGACGCAATAGGTCGTGGGTTCAATTCCCGCAATACAATACTTACATATACAGGAAAAGTATTTTTGTAGTGCACATTTTTTTTCTGCTGAATATATGTCGGCAGTGGAGTACATTTACGCAAAAAAATTTTTTAAAAAAAACCAAAACTTAATGTGAAAAACTTCCTGCAAATTCTAAATTATTGGGTATCTCAGTATTGATACACACAGTGACACGTAGGTACCTACCTTCATTTAGAGCGCGCTATTAAACTCGCTGGCGCTAGTATTGTGTCCATGGACTTCGTCGTTTTGTTAGAAACACTTAAATGGTTATAGCTCTGAGAGTTTTTGAGTTAGCTCCAAAATAAAAAAAAACAGTATTTTTTATTTTAATGTGCTTAAAACATACCGAAATTTGTGCACTACAAAAATACTTTTCCTGTATATCGTTTCCAAATATAAAGCAAAAATTTAAATGCTATAAGGTTGCACAAGCACAAATACACATTTAACTCTTATCCCCCAAATTAGGCAAAGCCTGTATCTTGGGTGTTTGTTCCGATTTAATTAATTCCGATTCAGACTGCGCGTAAATGCATCGGGCGCTTACTATATTCTGGGAAACTCTAATTGGTAAAGTATGAAACAGAAATACGTAACTTTTTTCTATTATATTTAACAGTTAAGTAGTAGAACATACTTGGTCCTTTTCGTAATATAAAGTTACATTTCTGAATGTTTGCATAACCTCGGTCCACCCTAGTCCCTCGGTTTTGACCGCGTAAATCGAAAGTCTGTACTTGGAAGCAAATTAAAAATCATAAGTATGAGTCTCTTAGAAAAAGTAGTACATTTGTATATAATTTTTAAAATTTAAGTCTATCTGTTTGTTTGTTTCTTTGTTACATATACAATTAAAAACTGCTTAATCAACATTAAACCAATTGAAATAAGCTACAAAGTGACTTGACAAACTGTGACATCATTGACTATTTTGAAACACTTTGAGCCTTCTGAAATTACTTTTAATTAAGTAGCTTCACCTATCCCGATGTTTGTCAACAAATCTTGCAAATTAAATATTGTTTCCCTTTAATTTTACATACCTAATGTTTTAACGGGTTAGTAGCCGAGCGACCCGATCTCCGAGCGACCCGTTTCTGAGGTTCACAATTTCTAAATTCTCGACTAATGGCGACTTAAAATAAATTTTGAATAAAAATACCGTCAGCAAGAAAGTGCTTAACCAAGTTTTTAATTTATTATTATAATTGAAACTGCTGACGCTACATGTGAAAACAAAACATTTCAGAACCATCGTTCAATTGTTACTTCAATTCACGCAAATGTTCGCCTTAAACAAACAAGAACAAACGACTCAATCAATTGCTTTGTCCCATACCTCGGTTTTCACAAATATAACCCACACTTTACCAATACAAAAACAATGAAAAATCTACCGTAAACCAATAGAGTTAAAGGTTTAGTAAAAGTAATACAACTGCATTAAAGTTTGTCAAAGTAATTATTCGCAAACTAAAATATTTGTCCAGATGCAAGTTATTTGATTCAATTGTGTATTTATGTATATAAAATGGTGTTAGATGATCGGAATCGTGTATATTATATACCATCGAGTTATAGACGCGACAACAAGATGTTGCGACTCGGTTGGTTGTTGATTTTGGTCCCTGTAAGTACCTTTTTTTTTAATTTTGAATTATGTTTTAGGGTTCCATACCCAAAGGGTAAAACGGGACCCTATTACTAAGACTTCACTATCGGCCCGTCTATCCGTCTGTCTTTCACCTAGCTGTATCTCATGAACCGTGATAGCTAGAGAGTTGAAATTATGTATTTCTGTTGTCGCTATAAGAACAACTAGCTAT
This sequence comes from Idaea aversata, assembly GCA_907269075.1. Taxonomy (NCBI): domain Eukaryota; kingdom Metazoa; phylum Arthropoda; class Insecta; order Lepidoptera; family Geometridae; genus Idaea; species Idaea aversata. The sequence goes on from OU026103.1 coordinate 7,962,382, forward strand.
TTACTTTTTTGTATATTTATTTTTTCTTTCTACTGTATTCTCTGAAATTGTCTTTCTATCTTATACTTTTTGTACTTTTTATTCTTTTTATTTCCTGTTTTTTTTATCTCATTTTATTGTTTCTTATTTATATACATTCTAATGTTTTGTTTTGTCAACTACCTACTCTCCAACTGTTCTAATATGTTGTGTCGTGTGCTCGTCCAAATAAATGATTTTCTATTCTATTCTATTCTAACAATATTAAAACAGAAAAAAAGTAAGTAAAGCTCCAATACAACATGATACGGACGGACGGAACCCTTCGTACGCGAGTCCGAATCGCACTTAACCGCTTTTTTTATCATTTTACAGTGTGTCTGCACTTAGCGAGTGATCATGTAATATTAGTAAACTATTTTACAGTTTTTAGGTCTTAATTATTATACTTTCCTTTACTATAAATGCTGAGACGAGTTGCGTTGCGTTTTTTCCAAAATAATAAAATTGCATCATTAGATTTTTGGAAAAGTCATTACCCTACACTGCAGGATAATGACTATTAAAAAATTAAAATTTCACATGGCTTCTTGAAAGTATTGATAAACCACTGGTTTAGTTAGGGTTTTACAAATATTGCGTTAAAATTGTATTTCCACCCTGAATTTACCGATAACAGGGAACATCCACTTCTGGTTCCCATTCTGCAATGAATGATGTATTGAAACCTTGTGTTTGACAGGTTGCGATATCGATTATATTGGATGGTACTTTATTGTATTCAACCCGTTGTTATACGATATAATGGAAAATATGGGAAAAAAAAAACGTGTGGCACTCGAGGACTGCGGCGGTAAAGCTATTGCATAAAAAGGTTCTTGAAGCAAGAAGTAATTCCTCTTCCTATAGTTCCTTTAAACGCTCGAGAATAATTTCTTGTCTTAGTAAATGTTCTTATAAAATAATAAAAAAATAAAAAAAATAGTCGTCTGACATTTGTCGTCCGCCATTTGTCGTAAAAAAAAACAAAAAAAAAATAGTCGTCCGACATTTGTCGTCCGTCAATAATCGTCCGTCATTTGTCGGGGGTGTTAGGTTTTTTCGTTACGGAATCGTTCGCCCCCCAAGGCCCGCGATAAAATCTATGCAATAGCTTAAAAATAGGGTTCCGTACTCAAAGAGTAAAAACTAACACCCATATTTATAATCAACCCTATGAGATTGCATAGTGCGCACGAACGCATAGAGCCGCCAATAAGACGCTGCTGATTCGCTAGAGCAGTGTTTTTCAACCTTCTCGTCGGGTCGCGTTTACAAACGCGACCCCTTTACAAGTAAAAAAAATCTAGCGACCCCCAAGGCCTTAATAAAACTACGCCATTGTTTCAAAGACTTTGTATTTAATACTATATTGAGGAAACCTATATTGTTCGACTAAACTGCTCCGACTCTCGGAAGTCACTATAAACTAACATAATGCTAAGCTTATACTAAACTCATTGTAAGTGGACTATTGTCTTTTATGAGTAATAAATTCTTTAAACCTGATCTAAAAAACAGCACGCGCAAAATGAAGTTTATTTCCAAAATATTGATGTGTTCTGGATCATTAACTCATAAATAGACCAACGTTTTGATAAATTGTTAAAACATAAAGCACAGACATCTCATTGAAATCGTAGTTTTTTATTGTAGTGTAGGACCTACAAACATCTTACTTTATCGTTTACCTGTGACCCCCCGAGTGAGGCTTTGCGACTCCCCTGGGGGTCACGACCTACAGGTTGAAAAACACTGCCCTAGAGTGCGAAGAGCAGCACAAAATTGACCAATCATAGGGCCGTATTTATTGTCGCTATAACAACAAATACTAAAAACATAATATAATGGTACGGAACCCTTCATGCCCAAGTCCGACTTAGACTTGACCGGTTTTTAAACTGTCCTTGTTTGGTCAAAGTTTTTCTTTTCGAGTCAGTGAAGCACAAGTGAAGTTCGACAAGTCAATTTTCCTTCGGTCAAAGTTCTTCTTTTCGAGTCAGTCAGAGTCATTTACTCCAAAACGGCTGTACCGATTTAGATGCGGTTTGATGTAAAATGTTTATTTTCAGAGCGTGTTTGCTGCCCCTTCAGTTACCGTCACACAATACTCCGAAAATGAAATAGGACCAATAAGAAATGACGGCAAATACAGGTAAATACTATTTTCCAAAATTCACCTCGTATTAATAATAACTAGCGCTCAGCGGTTTCACCCGCGTAAGTCCCGATCCCGTGGGAATATCAAAATTAAAAGTAACCTATAGCCTTCCTCGATAAATGGACTATCAAACACAAAAATATTTTTTCAATTAGAACCCGTAGTTCCTGATATTAGCGCGTTCAAACAAACAAACAAACTCTTCAGCTATATAATATTAGTATAGATTATTGGCCTTTACACATCTATTTCAGATGATTTATACAGCAACTTAAAACCTTGCTAGTCAGGCTATTTAATATTCACTAACCTTTTTTTGAACCAGTTACCTAACGCGTCGAGCCTTGGAGATCATGGATGGTGGAGAAATGAACGTCAACATCCTTACCCCTCTGAGTGTCTTTCACGACATGGTTAACATTTTCCCACCTCTGGGTTTCGGTCAGACTTTGGCTGTTCTCGGAGAAATGGCTCCAGGATACCCTGGTGACTCTTGCGCTACTGCTTCGGTAAGATTTTGAAACCTTTCGTAAATAACATTGTTCAAATTCCATTGTAATATCATTTCGATTGCATTTCTATTACAAAAAATACCCCGAAAGTAGCCCAAAATACCCTCAAAGTCACCTTTTGGTACTCTCAAGAATATTTTCGTAATCGAAATGCAGTCGGGATGATATTGCAATTTAATTAAAAATAATAATAAGAGAATTGACCTTCTGGCCAGCGATGCTCGTAGCCTGGCCTATCGGCAAATTGTCGGCAAACTAGTTTATGAATGAGAAAAGGGGATGCATATGCTAGACTGTTGCTCACTTGATTTCTGCCGCCAAGCAGAAGTTTATTTCCACTTCATTGCTGTAGGTAATAATGTTCCAGTTTTATGAACACCAGCTCTTAAGGCAAATTTAGGAGTGACGAAAGTAATGACATGGGTTCCACTTCATTTCGACGACCCAGTTGGCGCAATGGTCACCATGCCCGACTGCCAAACACAGGGTTGGGGGTTCGATTCCCGCCTCAGACAAGTATGTATGCTTAGATATTTGTCTGTGGTCTGGTTGTTTCTATGTATTGTAAGTAGGTATATATTTACAAAAGAAAAGTATATAAGTAGTATATCCGTTGTCTAGCAACCATAACACAAGTCTAGCTACTTAGCTTGGGGCTAGATGGCGATGTGTGGAATGTCCTGTTATATTTATTTTTTATTTTTTTATTTGCTATTTACGTAGGTATAGTCTGCGCGGCGAATGATGACTTCTCCGGTAAGTGAAAAGGGTATGGGTAGAACTAGATATTTATATGAAAATTGAGTTCTGCGCATACCCCTTTTACTCTGCTCTAGAAGTCATCATTCGCCATGCGGACTGTAGATATTACCGCTTTTTTACATCAAATGAACCATCTGCTGCTAATTAATGTCTTCAACGGGTCTTGAGACTTTTTGTTACATTATTGTCTTTTAAAGACATTTTTTTTCTGCTTAGCTCCTCCAAGGATACGCTTCTGGAAACCCTAATGCCATCCGCCAAGGCCTCATAAACTATGCAAGACATCTCGCCAATAACATCGACTTGATTGTTCAGCTCGCAACTGACCCATCTTCTGTCAAATACGCTGTAAGTAAATTATTTCCACCTAAAAATATTAAACCAATTTTTTTTTACAACCTAACTGCACCTGGCCCTAATTCGGTGGCAATATCAGGATAAAAGTAGCCTATATGTTATCCAGAACTCCAATTGTCTTCATATCAAGTTTTATCACAATCGATTTAGTAGTTTTCGCGCAAGGGATAAACTAACAAGCTTTCACGCATTCTTAATATTAGAAGGATATTTTTTAACCCCCGACGCAAAAACTACGGGCTGTTATAAGTTTGATATGTCTCTGTGTGTCTGTGTTTGTGGCATCGTAGCTCCTCAACGTACGAACCGATTTTGATTTTATTTCTTTTGTTTTTAACCTTAGAAAACAACTTAATACATTTTGTTCTCTGAAAACACGTTTAGTAACATACATCTTAATAAATCGAACCAATCAAAACAGTATTAATCATTCTGGCACTCGATACAAAAACCATTAATATCAATAACTATGGGTAGTAGTCGAAACTCGGGGACAATCGGAATTAGTTCGTTGTATGATGAATGGTCTCTTTACACAGGTTGATAAATGATTGCTCAGCATTATTCGAGTAACGATGCAGCTTGCAACTTTGTAACAATGGGATTAAATAGAATTTTCAACGAATATACAGAGATATAATGTATCCTTACACTGTAAAATGTATATTTTACAAAATACATTTTACAGAGATACTTAGTTAAAAACAAATAATTACGACACAGGGTTGGCATATTCAGTCTATAGACTATAAAAATGATTACGGGTTCTAATTCCTCCATGCATTTTTGCATTTCGGGGAGTGTGCAACAGAACTCCAGGACCTAATCTTGTCATCTCCATCCTTTCGTCATACAACCAGGCAGACTGATGTCCGGCAACGATTCAAGGTGGATTTACCAGACGTCCGCATTTTGCTTCGTAATTTGTTATTCGTACGGAGGGAATGGAAAAAACCGGCTAGTTACGTGGGGAACAAAAATCTTGTCATGGCACCTCCGCCGGGTCGTGGCAGACTGAGTAGATCCAAGAAACGCTGGCTTGACGTCGCGTCGGAAAGGGTGATATGCGTGCAAATGCCCTTACAAACCAGGATGCCAAAGATCGTGCGAAGTGGAGGCGTAAAAGTAGGAAAGCGGACCCCGGGCTCCCGAGAGGGATGCAACCGGGAACATCGCTCGGATGATGACGGAGGGAATGGAATCAGTTGCCTGCGTCTGTCTTTCCTGACGTGTAGGGTCTTCAAGTCACGAGTGAATAGGTATCTTTTAGAAAAGCGTGCTACATCTTAGGCCGCATCGTCAGCTACCATCAGGCAGGTGTGATAGTTGTCAAACGCTGACCTACCATATGTAAAAAAAACCAGGGTGGACGTTTAAGACATTTCAGCTCTATGGAAGATTGTTTAGTCTAGTAAATGTTTTCAGACAGGATCTCGTGGTGGCTGCGTAGGTGGAGGTAGAACTTACGACTTTGAAGAAGTCTGGAATATTAACCTTGCCAGTGCCACTCCTCGTACATCTAGGTGAGTTACACATGTTATAATAAGTTACCTAAACCTAAATATGTATATGACAAGTGGGCACGTTTCGAAGGCACACATCCTAACTTAGTTTTTAAGACATTTCAATATTGTTTCATGCATATTGTATGATTCCAAATTAATAAAGTCAAGTCGCGAGTGAACAGCTATCTTCTAGGAAAGCGTGTTACATCTTAGACCGCATCGTCACCTACCATCAGGCATGTGTGATAGTGGTCACACACGGATCTATTGATATGTTTTTTTTTTCTTTTTTTTTCATTTATAAGTATTTTTATTTTTATTTTTAATTCTATATTTTTTTCCCCTTTTTATAAGTCTTCTATTCGTCACTCATCACCATAACACAAGCCCAGATGAGCGATATTATTATTAACTGCTGCTGCGTGCTGTCGTGCTTTGTGACGTCATTGTTGACATGACGTCACCGGAACGTGACAATGATATCACACAATGGGAACGTGACAATGACGTCACATAATATTACCATGACATTTTTTCGTAAATGCAGGTGTTCCACCAATTCATCAGACGTTATCACATCAAAAAAAGAACTTTGACGTAGGTTCAAACTTTGCAATACAATAATTTTTGACAAAATGTTTAGAAAAAGTCTTAAGAGGAAAGGGTACCGGGGGCTCTTTCCATACAAACTATTACAAACGTAGTCCACTATTTTCTCCCTGGATAATGACACTAGAGCAAATATGTTTGGTGCATAAAACTTATAACTACCATGACCATGCCCCTATTCTTAGTTTTTTAATCTTAATTTCTATGATAATTAGAAAATGAAAAAAACATAGGGGCATAGTCATAGCAGTTATAGGTTTTATGGCACAAAAATATTTGAGCTAGTGTCATTATCAAGGGAGGAAACAGTTGACTACGTTTGTATGGAAAGGGGGCAGGTACCATCATCATCAATGGCTAAACAGCCCTCTATGGGCCTGAGCCTCCTTGGTCCTCCTTCCTAAGCGCAGGCGCACCCTTTCACCGTAAATTCTGAAACCCTCTTTTCAGTTTGTTCACAGAGGAGTACTGCGCTGCAAAGAGATTGTACTCAGCGTTCAACGCTCGCAGTAACAATGTTGGTGCCACGCTGACAGCGTCGGCTACACCTGCTGTTCAACAACTATTCATATTCGCTTATGGTCCCATAATTGATGTAAGTGTAATTAATAACACTTCAGAAAAACACAAAGGATATAGTCAGACCAGAGTCGAGGAAGTCCTCGTGATACAACATGTTTCTGAACAAAAAGTTCACAAATCCCAAAAATGATAATGGTATGGTATCGATGTCTTTTAATTTTTATGTTTACAATGTTTCTTTTTTATTTTATTTGAATTACTCACATAGGAATAAATATTTTACTAATAATATGAGTCTCTGTAACTTGAGTAAATAAATACACTTATTTATTATTTACTAGTATGACTTGTTGAAGCACTCGAAAATAAGGAACCCTTATAAGGTCACTCTCTTGTCCGTCTGTCTGTCGGTGTGTCACTACCGATATTCTCAGAGACGGGTGGATCTAGTAAGTTGTTTTTTAGGAAGTTTCATAGTAAATACTGAATATAGTATGTTTGATCGAATACGTAAAAAAGTAGTGCTAAGCGTACTGTTCCTTTTTGACGTTTGATTACGTTTTACACGGAAAAATATTTCGATTTCACATTTTTTAAATGATTTTTAATCAATTATCATAATTATTGTATTAAAGTTAAATTGAAAAATACCCTAAATGTTAATCTGGTATTTTCTGAACATATTGGTGTGGACCTCGTTTAAATCTGTTCTCTAGTTTATGAGATTACCTGGTTCAAACAAACAGACAAACAGACAAACAAAAATTCTAAAAACTACCCTATCGTGTTCAGCTAACGATTCTAAGACGACCTGTGTATTTTTTTTCTGGATATTTTACAATTACAGATTTTTTTATGTCTACAGATTTATTATCTTAATATATATAAATCTCGTGTCACAATGTTTGTCCTCAATGGACTCCTAAACCACTTAACCGATTATAAAAAAATTCGCACACCATGTGCAGTTCGATCCAACTTGAGAGATAGGATAGCTTACATCCCGATATTCCCACGGGATCGGGAGTTATATTATATAAATAATAAATCCACATGGATGGGGATTTTCAATGGGGAAATAACGGTAACAATAACACGTGAGCGTAACGTCACACTTTTTCGTAAATGCAGTACGGTGTTCATCGATTTATAAAAGACGTTATCACTTTAAAAGTAATGAAAATAATTTATTTTACAGTTCATGAGAGCCCTAGACACTGGGAAAAATCGCCAACAAGCTGCGTCTGTTGCGAAGAAAGCAATCGTCTTAGGTGCTACCAGAGTCAACGTTTAAAACAGGATCAAAATTAATAAATATAAATTTATCAACGTAATATTCATATTTTATGACATTAGTACAATTTTTTTTATAGTAGATAGTATTTGAATCGAAAAATCGCTGTGAACTTTCTACTAAATAATAAGGTTTACCTGCTGGTAAGGGATGATTTACATTAGACATTTATTCGTACTGCAAGGGAATGGAATCGATTGCCTGCGTCTGTCTTTCCTGACGTGTACAATTTGGGGGTCTTCATGTCCCGAGTCAATAGGTATCTTCTAGGAAGGCGTGTTACATCTTAGCCCGCATCGTTACCTACCATCAGGCAGGTGTGATAGTGGTCAAACGCTGACCTATCATATGTAAAAAAAAAAAAGACAGGGCTGAGTTTGTGCCGGGCCGAGTTTGGGCCGGGCCGAGTCCGGGGCGGGCCGAGTGCTGCACGTTTATATTACACCGGGTTATCAGCCGCCGAGGGGAGAGGACGGATCCGTGTCCCGGATCATGCATGGTGTAATATAAATTTCTTCATACAAAATGTATGTAACATTTCAAATCAGAGCCACGTACAGTCACATTACCAATAAGCTGAACCCCACCCACGTGACCCAGAGCTCACTCGCAAATCTGTAAGGTTGTAATGTAATGTTACCTGATTCTGTTTTTTTAAACAATATACTATACAATACAATCACTACATAGTATAAAACAAAGTCGCTTTCTCTGTCCCTATGTCCATATATCCCTTTGTAAGCTTAAATCTTTAAAACTACCCAACGGATGTTGATGCGGTTTTTTTTTTATAGATAAAGTGATTCAAGAGGAAGGTTTATATGTATAATACATGCATCATATAACCGTGCGAAGCCGGGGCGGGTCGCTAGTATACAATATAAAAAAAATAACAAAATAGGTAAATGCAATGAGCTCTGGGTCACGTGGGGTTCAGCTAATTAGTAATGTGACTGTTCACGGCCCGGTCTAATGTAAATCATTCCTAATAAGGGCCACCTGTCACCTTAATTAAAAACTAAATATTTCGCGTTAAAAGGGAAAATTACTTAGAAATAGGTCATTAGATAAATATTGACTTTATTGTCAATCTGAAAAACAGTTTATTTAATGTTATTTTGTCACTAAAATCAAGATTAAAAAAAAACCTTTTATTGGTTCCTTTTTTTTCCGCTGGTACCTTATATGTTTTATACTTTAATATAACTTTTTAACAAAACCAAGGCAATAGTACCTAAATATAGAATTATTAATATTACCTACTTGTATCTAGTATATATACCTACTAAATTGAAAAAACGACACGGATTCCTCATTGACTTCGATTTAGCGTAAATAGAGATGTATTCAAGTTTTCTAAAATAACAAATTGTTTTATTTCATCCCCTATCTCTTTCCCACACGCGCGCCTCGCAATTACTCTATCCCTTTCCCCCGCGCACCACGAAATGGCCGATTTTACTGTTTTATGTAATTAAAAAGACTAACATCTGTTTTAATGAAAAACCATCTGTACTATCTTATGAGATTTGATGTAAAGTTTATGAAAATATAAATTTTGTACTTCGTTTTCCTTTACAATCGGCGTAAAATTGAAAATTTTCAAAAAAAATGACGATTTTTTACGAGTTTCACGATTTTTTTCTATCAAAGTCAATCACTCTAATCGTGTTTCGAAGTGTATGACAATACAAAGCATATCTTTACCTTAAAGACTGTAGGAATATCATTCTATTGATTTTAGCGGTTGATACCCAGTTTATGAAAATATAAATTTTGTACCTCGTTTTCCTTTACAATCAGCGTGAAATTGAAAAAAAAAAAAAATACGATTTTTTACAAGTTTCACGATTTTTTTCTATCAAAGTCAATCACTCTAATCGTGTTTCGAAATGTATGACAATACAAAGCATATCTTTACCTTAAAGACTGTAGGAATATCATTCTATGGATTTTAGCAGTTGATACCCAAAAACTGTTTCAAAGACACCTCTATCGCGCTTCTGGTCTTACCACTTCGGCTTAACCTTTAAGTTCTTAGTTAGGGAAAGTAAATAATGTCTAACTCTAAAGATGAGTATACACTTCAACATTTCCTCAAGCGTTTCAATGCAATGTAACGTACTTACAAATGTTACAATAAAGGCAAACACAACATCATTATCATGTTCGAAGTGTGGTTCGAGTAAATTCAAAACCGGCCAAGTGCGAGACGGACTCGCGCACGAAGGGTTCCGTACTATACTCTACTTTTAACCCCCGACGCAAAAACAAATGCAAAAAAACTCTAAATAATATTGTATGCCAGACTAGGCTGCATAGGTCAAAATTCCTTTGCCTGCCCTTTTGGATTTTATAAAAATGTTGCCTACAAAAATAGGAAACATAAAACTAACCTAAACTTCTTAAAAACTACTCAAAAAATATTTAGAATTACATTATCTGTTAAAATGTCAACTCTCTAGCTATCATGGTTCATGAGATACAGCCTGGTGACAGACGGACGGACAGCGAAATGCGTCGTGTAGACGCGAAACACATGTTATGGTTAATGAATGGTGTCACTAATACTAATTTCTGCATAATAGTGTACATTGCATTTTGTGTTTTGGTACTAGGCTAATATTAAGGTGAAAGGGTACCGACGCTCTCTCCATACAAACGTAGTCGACAGTTTCCTCCCTGAATAATGACACTAGCACAAATATTTTTATTGCATAAAACCTATAACTGTCATGACTTTGCTATGGTTTTTTCCATTTTCTAATTGTCATAGAAATTAAGATTTAAAAAACAAAAAAAAACAGAACATAGGAGCATGGTCATGGCAGTTATAAGTTTTATGCAACAAAAATATTTGCTATAGTGCCATTCTGTCATTATCCAGCGAGGAAACAGTCGACTACGTTTGTATGGAGAGAGCGTCGGTATCCTTTCCTCTTAATACTTTCATTATTCTGATACTAGTAAATGCTCTAGTCTATACCCACCTTAAGGTCTTGGTTAGGGAAAACTTAAATATGCCTAACCATAAAACGATACTAACTAAAATAGAACAAATCTAAAAGGATAATACCACATTATCCTGTCAAATGCAATCATTCGGAAACAGTAACGTCACGAAACCAAACGAAATATTATGGTGATAATGAAGAATTTGAAAATTATTTTATTTTTAATTATTTACAACTTTGGTGACAGCCAACAACATTGCGGATACGAAGGTATGTATGTTTATCCGGGAGATTGGGCGTCGGCTTAGAGCGCGGGGGCTGGACCATCGCTCCGGGGCATTCCTGGCTCAAAGATTAGCTATTGCCATCCAGCGGGGGAATGCAGCTTGTATTCTCGCATCTTTTGTGCCAGGAGTGTCGCGGGGCGGGTTATTTGATTAGTTATAAGTTATTTATTTGTAGTTTTTATAATTTTAGGATTTTTTTTTATTTTTTTTTTTGTATCGATTTAAGTATTTGTTTATTTTTTTTTTAATGATTGTGATTTTCCTTTAGTTTTATTTGCTTTTGTTTTTATTTGTATTCAATTGTGAATTTTTTAGTGTGAATGATGAGACATTTGAAATAAATAATATTTTAATATTATTAAACACACTTAAAAAAATATTAGTCTCTGTCTCTGAATTTCGCCATAAGCTCAAGTGGTTGCCAATCCGCCTTCGCCGGAATGTTCATATCCTTTGCTTCCTCTACAAAGTTCTATTCGCTCCCTCCTCTCCTCACTACCTCAGAGAACGTTTCAAGTTCCTAAGTGACGCCCATTCACAACTCCGTTCGACAGAATCGACAAATCAAGCTCCTCTTCTCAACTCTACTTTCTACCTTTTCTTTTCACTCTGTCATCCTCTGGAATTCCCTGCCTCAACCTATTCGTTCTGCTAAATCCCTACCCATTTTCAAAGCTATGGTAACTGATCACTACCTCAGTACTGTCTAATATCCGTATATATTCCTGTATTATTTGTGTATGTATACATGTATGTATGTACTTATTTGTATGTATCTATGCATATAATTATTTGGTATGTATTATATATATTTTAATATTTAAAAACCATAATTAAGTAAATATTTTATATCATCACCTATTTTATTTTATATCATCACCCACCTATATATGGACGACCCAGTTGGCACAATGGTCACCATGCCGGACTGCCAAACACAGGGTTGCGGGTTCGATTCCCGCCTCAGACAAGTATTTATGCTTAGATATTTGTCTGTGGTCTGGTTGTTTCTATGTATTATAAGTATATATTTACGAAAAAAAAGTATATATGTAGTATATCCGTTGTCTAGCACCCATAACACAAGTCTAGTTACTTAGCTTGGGGCTAGATGGCGATGTGTGGAATGTCCTGCAATATTTATTATTTATTATTGTTAAGTTATTCACAGCCTACCATAAAAGCTAAATCAGTTCTTTTCCATTCAAAGTTTGCCTGGAAGAAATCGCTTTCAGCGATAAGGCCGCCCATTTGTGCAACTTGTTCTTTCTTTCTAACTTTTATCTTAGGCAATATTTCTTTAAAATAAAAACGGTTAAACCTTGTTTTCCATTAGATCTAGAACATTTTCAAACATTATCAAAATCGGACTTCGTTTATGGGGGGGAAAACGTTACCACTTTTTGTATGGAAATTTACAGCCTTACGCTGGTCTCTAAGAAGAATATAATGGAGATATTTGACGGCAGATCGACGACAGCAGTGAGACGAGAGTAAATTAAGAGAAATAGTTAATTTGTACATGTTTTACAGATTTTGTTGAAAGACGTGAATTGTATCCTCGTGAAAACATTTATCTATTAGAAAGTAACAATGAAGGGCATACAGCAATCAATGAGCTATTTAATAAGGAAATCAATAAATTAAAAATATATCCAAGTAAAATGTTGACTAATTGTCAGATGAAGGTTGAAGATATGATTAAATTCTCCAAGGAATTTCCGTAAGTTATGATATACTTTTACTTTTTAGGGTTCCGTCACTCAAAAGGTAACAAAAGGAACCCTTATCATTTGAAATTAAGGTATAGAGCAATCTTAAAAGACTTTAATAAATGATGGAATGTCATAAGTGCCTAATAATCAACGGATTCGTAAGTACTTTGGGTCTTACAGAAGTTGGTCTCTTATTAGTTCCATTTAGTCCTGTAAAATGGAACTAGTGATAAATAAAACATCAGTAAGCTCCTTCATAATAGTAGATTATACAACAAGTGAAAAAAAAGGTAATTTAATTCGAGGGACTAAGTTGGATCCCGAGAGCAGCGAAGGATTCTATAGTTGAATCCCGAGCGTAGCGAGGGATTCTAGATTAGAATCCTGAGCGAAGCGAGGGATACAAGGACCGAGATAAATTATTTTTTTCACGAGTTGTGTACTCTAATTTTTACCATTGACTGCGAGAAAATAAATTTAGAAATGGTTCAAGAGATTGTGTCTCATTTTCGTTACTGGATGAACTCATTTTAAAATATTTATGTTATTAGATGTTTCAATAACTTAAAACAACCGCGATAACAGATAGAAAAGAAAATGTTTAATTGTATATAATATTTTTAAGTTTTATTCTATTTCATTGAATTTTATTCCATGTCATTCCATGTCATACTCCCATTGTCGTGCTCCAGAGATTTTGGCGGCAACAAATTATCTACTATAATTGCTGCTTTATTTCGAAATTATTCCGGAGTCAGTGTCTCATTTTCGTCACTGGAACAACTCATTTATTATATTATTTAAGTTATTCGATATTTCAATGACATTAAACAACCACTTTATCAGATAGAAAAAAATCTAATTTGGCGGTATACTTTTTTTTAAATTTAATATCCCATCCAGCCAGTACGTTCTTTCAGCACTTTCAGTACGTTTTTTTTTATAAGTCCATATTATGTCGTATATCCGTGCATGTTCCAAATTCAAAATGATTTTATTCACTCAGTGAGTAAAAGAGCGTTTTATTCATATCGATGAATAAAATGCCCCTTTTCGAGTGGCAATGGTAAAAAACTGTTTATGGTATTAGAAACTAATAAATAATAAGCATTACATCAGTAAAATAAGATTTTCATAATTAAAGTGTAGTGGGTAGACATTTCACTGCTTGCGCCTTAAAACTTAACTAACTTCACTTTTAAAGAAGATGCTTTGCCAAGCAATGGGATATTCATATGCTAAATAAAATTTCAGGTACCTCATAAACCTATACGTTCCGGATTTTTATCAAAATAATTACAAAAAAGTAATAGAATCACTAGCATATGCTGAAGACATTGATAATATTGAAACCGACGGAGTTGAAGTTTGTAAAGTACGTTATGACGAGAACAGAACATGCGACACTTTCATCAAAAAATGGAAAAAATACTCGAAATTAACCACCCATCAGATAGAAGAAACACGAGAAGATATATTCAAAACAGTTTTAAAGTTTCAGCCAAACCAACAGATACTAATAGAAAAAAAACTAAATGTTATTAATTGTATCGAAAACATAATTCCTGATAATGATTACGATGATTTTGAAATAACTAATCATGTTTGTAGCGATGACGACAGTTTCTTGGAGTCGATTAAAAATAATACGTTAGCGATTTTAGCACCAACAGTTTTCGAATTCACCAGACCAATTGATAACCCGGTAGTGTTTTATAAAGATTCTTACATAACGAAGAAAACAAAAGATTTGTTTAGAAATTCAATGGCTGCGGTTCCTTGGCAGTCATTGAAACACGGCTTTTTATTTGTTATTAAGAAAATGGAATGGGTAAGAGTGGCTATTATATCTGATAGTGATGAATTTAGTCAAGAATTTGAAAAAGAATTGACAACGTTATTTCGTGAAAATGGTATAGCATATATGGCTGAAACTTGTGTAACTGCAAATTGTGCTGAGGTTAGTAAGAATACAATGTGTTTTAAACAGGGTATTGTGAATTACCCTGGTCTTAGATATAATTCTAGCTTTTACCCGCAGCGTCGTTCGCGTAGGAGTTGATTTTTTTCAAAATTATTTCTTACCTGATGCCTACGTCATTCAAAGATCACACCAGCCAAGTTTCAGGTATCTACGATCACGGTTTAGGCTGTGCGTTGATCCGTCATTCAGTCATTGAGGATAAAGCATTTTATGTGTATAGAAAAGCATTTCATATGTATAGATTTGGTATTCATATTTAGTTTTGTGTTTCGAGGCTAGTACCGAAACACAAGATGCAATGTGCACCGCCCTACCTTCTACTGATAAGGCATGCAATGATTAGTGTGACTCCATTCATAAACCACTCGACACATGTTTCGCATCCACACGATGCATCATCAGGAATTGACTCCAAACTGCGCTATTTGGACGACAAACGTTACATACGACGTCGCTTCCAGAAATGTTTACTCGCTGATAGCTGAAACAAAATTGAGGGTATTGTGGTACAAATATGTTTTTCTAGACGTCGTCGTCTTCGAAGCGAACAACTTTAGTTCTATGACTTTTGAAAATAAAATTCTGTTTTCGGAAATAAGGTTAAATAAATGTTTTGAATAATAGTGAAAACAAATAAAACCCCTTTGGTTAATGATCTCTAGTTAATTTTTGAGTAACCTAAACCTCATTGAGTAACTTACCTTAAAAAAAAAGTTCGACTTTTCAAAAGTGTGACAACAAAAGTTAATCGCCTAGACGTCTAGAACAAACTTTCGTAACACATTGTATAATATTTTCATCATACAAACTGTTAAATTAATGCAGCATAAATCTTACTAGAAAATATGATTACTTGCAGGTGATTAACAAAATCGACAAAAGTTTTTGTAAAATAATAATAGCGAACTTTGATTCAAAGAATATGGGAAAAATAGCTCAGTACGCAAAATCGAAGAAACTTGTCAGCGCCAGATATATAAAGTGGATAACTAGAAATTTGTCTGTGGAAGAAGCTAAGAAAGTTGCGAATGTAAGTATCTTCACTACATAGTATAAAACAAAGTCGCTTTCTCTGTCCCTATTTCCCTTTGACCGCTTAAATCTTTAAAACTACGCAACGGATTTTTAATAGATAGAGTGATTCAAGAGGAAGGTTTACATGTATAATACATGCATAATATAACCGTGCGAAGCCGGGGCGGGTCGCTAGTAATAAATAATAATAAAATTATATCCGGTAATTAAATAAAATTAAAAAAAATACTTTACTTTTTTTTTTCATTCGTGGGATATACAGAATGAATTTTTTATCTGGGCCTTCAGGTCTATATCCTAAACTATAAGAGATACTTAGCGAAAAATGCTG
The DNA here is from genome assembly GCA_907269075.1 of Idaea aversata. Classification (NCBI taxonomy): domain Eukaryota; kingdom Metazoa; phylum Arthropoda; class Insecta; order Lepidoptera; family Geometridae; genus Idaea; species Idaea aversata. The sequence goes on from OU026103.1 coordinate 7,978,428, forward strand.
AAAGGAGTTGAGTGCCCGATTTTGATAAAAACTAAAACAGCATCATTAGATTTTTAGAAAAGTCATTACCCTAGCCAGGAATCGAACCTGTTCATTTACCAAAAAAACATCCTATATTTTTATACCAATCGATAGTGTTGCTAATAGAGACACATGAGTAAGAGTTGTATTCCTACTCATGTGATAGAGATCAATTTCGGCTCTGGTCAATGTGCGTCCACCCTAAGAAGAGTTTCCAGTTGCGTTTTAGACTACCTGATTTTGCGACGATTGAATCTAACTCAATTAACTACTCAAATTAATAGCTAATCTTTGAGCCGGGGCATTCCTGGCTCAAAGATTAGCTATTGCCATCCAGCGGGGGAATGCTGCTTGTATTCTCGCATCTTTTGTGCCGGGAGTGTCGCGGGGCGGGTTATTTGATTAGATATTTATTTGTGTAAGATATTTATTAGATATTTATATATTTATTTGTAGTTTTTATTATTTTAGGATGTTTTTATTTTTATTTTTTATATATATTTTTTTCTTTTGTATCGATTTAAGTATTTGTTTATTTATTTTTTTAATGATTGTGATTTTCTTTTAGTTTTATTTGCTTTTGTTTTTATTTGTTTTTTATGTAATTTAAAAATGGTGTTTGCTTTTGATTAATTAAAATTAACTACTTTGTAAAATACATATTTAATTTCAGATGCTCACTTCGGAGATATTTAATATATCTTTTCACATTCAAGACTTAACTTACATTCTACAAATTCTAAATGATATCAGCAGCAAAATAAAAATTTATTGCGATGCCGTATCTTGCTCATTTTCTGAAAAGTAAGTGGTTTAGCATGACTTAGTATAAACTATCGTTATGTAAATTAATCAGTGTTTTTCTCCTTTTTTAGGGTTCCGTACTCAAAGGGTAAAAAAGGGACCCTTTTACTAAGACTCTACTGTTTGTCTGTCTGTCACTAGGCTGTATCATACGTATCCCGTGATAGCTAGTTATTTGAAATTTTCACAGATGAAAATTTCTGTTCCCGCTATGACAACAAATACTAAAAACAGAATATAAAGGTATGGAAACCTTCGTGCGCAAGTCCGAATCGCACTTGACCTGTTTTTCATTGTCTAGCTATCACGGTTCATGAGATACCTACAGCCCGCTGACAGGCAGAGGGACAGGACAGTAGGGTCTTAGTAAAAAGTCCCGTTTTACCCTTCAGGTACAAGACCAGTGTGAGGCTGTAAATTTCCATACAAAAAGCGGTAACGTTTTCCATAAACGAAGTCCGATTTTGATATATTTTTTAAAAAGTTCTAGATCTAATGGAAACCAGGTTTAACCGTTTTTATTTTAAAGAAATATTGCCTAAGATAAAAGTTATTAGTATCTGAATATCTATATTTTTGACTTAAAAACTTCATCGAGCATTTCAATTGTTGTTTAATAGACTAAACTGAATTACCAAAAAAGAAAAACGTATAAACCTAGAATAAGATGCAGTGAATTAAATGAGACAAATTTATTTCATTTTGTGAAGGATAAAGGGGGTAAAAACGTTACGGCCCGCAACATTATTTGAAAGCAAAATGAAGGCAATTACGTCCAAACTTAAACTGTCTCTATCGCACGATACGGGTAATTTTTGAAAATACCTACTCGCGTATCAAAAACTCATGATTCTCCTCATTTACAGACAAGCGGCAGCAGAATTAAACAAATCGCTGAAAAAGAGTAAAATCATAATAAGTAACGTCAACAACAAAGTGGGCAATGATGTCGGATGGATCACAACTGAAAAAGACATAATAACTAACGAATATTTCCAACTACCCAATCCACTTCATATAAAAGACTCATTTATGAATTGTACAGTCTGGAACTCAAGATTCGACAAGCCTTGCAACGACACTGAGCTCGTATTGCTAATGGTTATAGTGTCTTTTTTCTTCTTGACTGTACTTGGGATTCTGTTGTTCTTCCAATCACCAGAGTTGCTGATGTCTTACAGGCGGATGCCTTAAGAGAATCAGGTGAACATTTCCTCTAAGTATTTTTTAGGGTTCCATAACGGGACCCTATCACTAAGACTATTCGCTGTCCGTCCGTCTGTCACCAGGCTGTATCCCACATACCATGATACCTAGAGAGTTGAAATTTTCACAGATGATGTATTTCCGTTGCCGCTATAACAACAAGTACTAAAAACAGAAAAAAAATTTTTTTTTTTTATACCTACATAGCGTTGACCGCTATCACACCAGCCTGCTGACAGGTGACGATGCGGCCTAAGAAGTAGCATGCTTTCCTAGAAGATACCTATTCAATCGTGACTTGAAGACGACCAAATTATTACCAAACTAGCAACCCGCCCCGGCTTCGCACGGCTATATTATGCATATAAACTTTCCTCTAGAATCACTCTATTTAAAATAACCGCATCAAAATCCGTTGCGTTGTTTTGAAGATCTAAGCATACATAGAGACGGACAGCAGGAAGCGATTTTGTTTTATACCTACTATACGAGTACTATGTAGTGATAGTGATTAAGTACCTACTTATTAATTAGTTGCTTCTGCATTTGGGATATTTCCTGCAGATTATCGCTCGTCAGGACTGCCCATACAATACCGCTGGATAAGGGTTGTGGTGGTAAAGACATTACTTTGATAACTTAAATTTTAATTATTAATATAAGTTTAGTTAATATCCGTAGCCATCGACGATGGATATATATTTCTGCCTTTTGCCACGGAGTCCCTGGACCCGAAGCCTAAATTTTTATAAAATTATTACTATTAGCTTCAGGTGACCAAGGGGGTGGCTGCTACTTTGGCCAAAGGATTGGCATTACGATCCAGAGAAACAATGTAGCCAGTGCAGCCTTTTGAGCACCCTACCTAAGGAAACTTATTTATATTTTTAATATTAGATATTATTTTTACAATTACATTATAAACTAATATTTAAAACGTATCATTATATTAAAAAACCTATATTAAATACCTGAGTTCTATTGTATTCACTGACCCACTATTTTCATTTCTTTTCTGTTTTCCATATAACGCCCGATAACTAATACTTATCTTAAGTGGCGAATTAATTGACATTTAACTGTCATATTTAAATAGGATAGGATTGTCTTACATATTAAGGTGAAAGGGTGCCGGGGGCTCTCTCTATACAAACATAGTCGACTGTTTCCTCCCTGGATAATGACACTAGCACAAATATTTTTGTGCCATAAAACCTATAACTGCCATGGCTATGCCCCTATGTTTTTTTATTTATTTTCTAATTATCATGGAAATTAAAAAAAAACAGGGGCATTGTTATGGCAGTTATAAGTTTTATGCAACAAACATTTGCTCTAGTGTCATTATTCAGGGAGACAACAGTCGACTACGTTTGTATGGAGAGAGCCCCCGGTACCCTTTCCTTTTAAGGAGACTCCGAAACGTTTGAGTATTCAGGTGTAAGTGTCGTTAAATAAAAGTCGATCAATGTTAACCAAGGTTTTTAATAAGCTCCTTCAAATATCGTATATCCTTGTTGTCGTGAAGCTCTTCATCTTCAGGGTCCTGGTGAGGAGTTGTGCGGCTAGGATATGAAGGCCCTGGAAGGTCTGTCACGAAGGATCGAATCTGAAAACGTTAAGATGATAGATTAATTATTTATACAAATATATTCTAATTTGTAAATGAACACATAGGCAGCTTCGTGCATATTATGTTGGTTATGTACGGTGGATGGCATAATTGCAGACCCACCGTAGAGCTCCAATACAGCTGTTATAAGAATGTTTTCAACACAAGCAAGATACTAGGCACCTGCTTTAGTTGAAGTTTGAAGTCTTCTAACTCATCAATTTATCAAACAAAAATTATTAGAATGAAAACATTCCAATTATAGTAATTTTCGAACTCTAATTCAGCAATTTTGCAGCCGACTGTACCTATTAGATGGGTTGTCTTGTCCAGCACCTAGAGCCTATTAAGCTCGATTAATACAAAACAAATTATAAATAATTACCAAAAAATATACACTTAGGATCCCGCAGCAAGACTTACGCCTGTGTTCCGGATAACTAACTTAATTATGTTTTCTTCACCATAAAAACAAGTAATAATCTGTCACTGGTTTACTGGCTATTTTGACACTATAATTACGTGAACAAACACACTACTACCTATGAAAAAGAACTACCTTATTGTTAACTGCTCTCAAATTCTGCAGCAATTTCAAAGCCGATCTCTTTTCAGTAGGATGTGAAATCTGGTAGAGTCGTATTGCCCTGTGAAACTGAAAACATTAAACATTTTATCAATTTTATCACAGACATCTAGCTAAACTCTAGCTCTAGCTAGATGTCTTAGACCATAGGTTCCACCATAGGTAGGACCATAGATTGACGTAGACCATAGGGACCATAGGGTTTGGAGGTGGTAGTCCATAAAAATGGACTACCACCTCCATTACAAGAAAAGAAAAACCATTATACCCCTTTTTTTTTCATTTTATCATTATCATAGAAATTAAGATCTAAAAAACAAAAACAAAAAAAACATAGGGGCATGGTCATGGCAGTTATAAGTTTTAAGCAACAAAAATATTTGCTCTAGTGTCATTATCCAGGGAGAAAACAGTCGACTACGTTTGTATGTAGAGAGCCCCCGGTACCCTTTCCTCTTAATGCCCCCGTAAATTGTCTTCTGACAAGTAAAAATCAAAGAGACTAAAAGGCGAGGGCTAATATCAACAGGTGGGAAGATAAGACATAGAAAGTATATACTATATCTAACCCGTTCCAACAAACACCACATATCCCTATATTGCTGCAAAAACACCAGCGGTGTTAGTATCGCGGCGTAGAATGCAGCTTCTTTGTCCAGCAGGTCATCTCCCTCTGACATTCCATATACTGTCCCTCTCAACTTATGAAGAAACACTGTGTTCGAGTGGTCTTTATCGAAACTGTAAAATGATAAAAAAAACTGTATGTAAGTATATCTTATTAGTTAAGTTTATTTATATGTGCAACACTGTACTGGACTGACTTTCATAAATAGTCTAGCTCTCCCAGAAAACGTTGTTTTGCCATATACAAAAAAATATAAAGGAAAAATAAAATAAAAAATAGGATAGTGTTCGATTTGAGAATCGACGGATAAACACAAAAAAAAATCATGCAAATTGATTCAGCCGTTTAGGTGGTGTTTGGCAACTAACACCGCGACACGAAAAATTTATATAGGTATCTATGGACAACTTAAGTAAAGTGACGAGCTAAAGAAACTGACAAGAAAGGAAACTGATCTGTTGACGAATTTCGCAATTCTGGCGAATGAAGTAAACTGACCAGTTAGAGAAACTGGCAAATTAGGGAAACTGACGAGTGATAACCCGACCCGATTGATCGAGATCACAAAAAGTTAACTTAATAAAAATTCTACGCAATGAACTAAACTGCTGAATTTGTTTCCATCAGAATTCAGCTTTTAGATATAAGTAAAGAATAAGCATTCAAAGGTTTATCCGTTTACACACAAACACAAACACACTTACAGATCGTTCAGTCATTTTACCTCTGAACATGGAAGTTATAGAAGCATTTTTCTGCCTCTAAACATAGATAATTAAGTTAGTTTTGGGTGTGTTAACGAAATACATATATGATTCATTTTTACACCATAATATTATAAAACCTGTGTCATAGGTAAATAAAAGTGATCGAACTCTATAAGTACAGACAAACAGGATCACAATAACATTATATTCTTTCGAATTGTTTTCCCGGGTCTTTATCGCGTATTTTTATTTTTATTTTCTAACCTCGACGTTTCGACTATGTTACAATAGTCATGTTCGCGAGGCGACTGGAGCAGTAACGAGCGTTGTCAGTTCATGTTGATAGTTGAAGGTATTAACCGAGGATAGGTCGCTTCGCCGGGAGGAGCTTCGCCAAGTTGCAGTGGCCGATTGGCGAGCGCGTTTGGAGTGTCCAGATTATGGACGCCAAACCATTGCAGCTATACTGTCAGTATTGGACGAGTGGCTCCAGCGAAGCCACGGGGCTTTGTCCTTTCGTCTGACACAGATGCTCTCCGAACACGGTTGTTTCGGGAAGTTCCTGTGTCAGATTGGGAGAGAGCCCTCCGAAAGGTGCCACCATTGCACCTCAGATTGTGACACAGCCTGGCACACATTGGCGGAATGTCCGGCTTGGGAGGAGCCGCGACGTGCTCTGACGCAGGCGATTGGACCCGATCTGTTGCTGTCAGCAGTGGTGCGAGCCATTGTTGACAGCGATGAATCGTGGCAAGCGTTTCGCACGTTCTGCGAAATAGTTATGTCCACCAAAGAGGCCGCGGAGAGGGAGCGTGAACTCCTCTCCGTGGAACCGACGCGCGCAAGGCGCAACAGGAGGCGGACGGTTCGCAACGACCATCTGCCACCCTAAAGTGGCCTGTGGAGGCGGACTCGGGGGGGTTCGTCTCCAGATCATAGGCCTGAGATGGCGGCGGCGTGTCCTACGCCGCCTCTCGAGAGGGATCTCCCGTATCACACGGCTTTTTTTTAGAGCCGGGGTTTGACGAGACCAGCCGCCGCCGTGGGGCAGCAGATGAATGCGCAAGCGCTCCTGCGTCTCCGGCACATACGGCGGAGAGAGGACACCGAGGGGTTTTAGTGGGTAAACCTATGACCGCCCAACATCTTAGGCCAGCAGGGAGCCCCACACATCACGGAGCGGTGGGACGGTGCATAAGGCGCATTTCCCCTCGTTAAAAAAAAAAGTACCGTCACTTGATTATATAAATCGTGTGAGGTTAAAAAAGTTTATTCCATTCTTTATAATAAAATCTACAGTACTAAACTTACTATGGTAAAATGGCGTAAAATCTCCTAACTATATCTCTTGGGGCCGGTTTAAGTTTGTAACAGGGTAGATCTTGTTCGTCATGTTTGTTATTAGAGTTCCTGTACATCCATTTGTCTTCTGAAAAATCTGGGTTCACATTGGAGTCCGAACATAGCGTTGGAAACTGAAATGAAAATAATTGACTGAAATAATAAACTTTAAATAGAAAGATGACATTCGTATACTTAATAAAAGCTGCAGAAATTACGAAGAACTGAGAAAACTGCAAGAGCAGTTAGTAGCGATTTAAAAGCCTAAAAGCCATCAATCTGTCTTCTGACAAATCTGGATCCACATGGGAGTCTGAACATAGCGATGGAAACTAAATAATTTACTATAATAGGTATAAAGGCTTATAATTTTATTTATATTTGTACACTCCTAATAAACCAATATTCCGCCTACTCTGCCAGACCTCCGTGATTTTATAAAGCTGAGAATTACTCATAGCTACCTGATAACTCTCCAAGCCACTATGGTCTGAACTACATAATTGCACATCGTTCATAATTGTGTTGGAGGCATGCGCTTAATAATTCTCAGCTTTAATAAAACCACGAAGGTCTGGCGGTGGACGGGATCTTAGTCTATACTAAAGGATAAACTGTTAGGCTAGGCACTGTATTTTGTAAAACCCCAACACCATAAACCCAGTTCTTCAATAAATAGTTTCTGATTCTGATTCTGCGAGTCGCTTCATGTAAAGGATTTTGCTAACTGGACTTTACCGATTGGAGATATATATTTCAATACAAGCAAGTACACTTAATCATACTCCAAAGAACTCAAAAACTAAACCTTTACTGACCAAGATACTTATCCAAAAAAGCACGTGGTAGATTTGTGTTTCCATTTCATTGCAAATTCATTCATGATTCATGATATTAGAATTTTTGTTCTTGCTACAAAGCTGCTAACCAAAGAGAATTTAAATACTACGCTGCTAACAAAACATGTCAAGTTGAAGGTGACAGAGGTGGATCTTTCAGAAATTAGAATAATTAAAAAGAACGGCAGCAAACAGTATTTATTACATCTACAACACTTTTCAGAGGAAAGACTTTTTTGTTTGTAACGAATAGGCTCCGAAACAACTGGACCGATTTTGATTTATTTATCTTGGTATAAATATACATTGATTCATTGACAGGAACTTAAGCTTTTAGTTATCCCGATATTACCATGGGATCGGAAGTTACGCGGGTGAAACCACAGAGCGCTGCTATATAAAAATAAATAAGAGAAAAGACTTTTTTGTTTGTAACGAATAGACTCCGAAACAACTGGACCGATTTTGATGAATCTATGTATAAAGATCAATAAAGATACATTGATTTATTGACAGTAATATTAGCTACTTTTTACAATTTTATATAATCAATAACTCTCGATATTCCCACGGAATCGGGAGTTATTGAAGATAGTGAGGATTTTTAGCTATCACTGTTCACTGTAGGTGCACAGCAGTATGAGATAGCCAAAAGAAAAAGTATCAACTGTTATGCAAGCTGATTAGGAGCGTAGCAATGCCAAATGTCTAAAAAGAGAGTCATAAAAAAAGAGTGTAAGTTAAAATAAAACACTTAAAAATTTCATGAACGCAAATAAAAGTTTAATAAATAAACAACACAAAAATAAAAGTTATCAAAAATATACTGATTTCTAAATACTGTGCACCACTTGTAGATTCTTCTTGTTCGTCACGGGCAATATTTTCGACCATTGGAGGAGCCGTTTTGAGCACTCTTACCGGTATTTTCATCTAGATAGAAGAAAGTTTCGATAAGTATTGTACAGAAAAAAAAGGTTTCTTAAAGCAAGATATAATCCTCTCCCTATATGCCAGACAATCATAATTCAAGTCCTCATCATCTTTCTACCCTTATCCCAATTTATTTGTGGTTTGCGCAGTATGTTTTCTTCTTCCATTCACTCCTATTAGTCGTCATTTCATCGTTTACATTCATTTCTCTCATGTCTTATCTCACGCAGTCCATCCATCTTTTCTTAGGTCGTCATCTTCCTCTCCATCCCTCATCATAATTTCAAGAATCATAATTTAAATGTTCTTGAAAATAACAAGCAGTTGTCTTAATTTAAAAGCAATATCTTTAAATTAAGAATACTGTATAAATATTTTTTTACTAAAACCTACAATTTATGATCTAGCGTTAGACTCTAGAGTATATTTTTTGCTCAAAGATTTTTTTCTTGTAGGTACGTGAGCAGCGTCGCCTGAGAGTTTGTGGGTCGACCCTGGGTCTGGCAATTTCGTTTCACCATGATCCTAGAACATGCTAGAACTAATCAAGGCATAGGCCATATGAGATAGCTGGGAGATGGCCCTGTAACTTATCTGTTTTAAAGTTTGCTTACCGTACAAGTAGTAGTCCTAGTGGGCCTTTTAACTTCACGTGCTTTAACAGCAATTGGATCTTTTGGTGCTTTTACCTGTAAATAAAGCGTCACTTAATTTAGAAGGAGCATATTCAGGTCAAATCCAAGAAGCTGATTAACTCCCAAAAAGATAAAAGCCCAAGTGAAATATTATGCGTCGTAAGTGAGCAGACTGAGACTAACCACCGTATTCACAATCAACCCTATGAGATTGCACAGTGCGCGCGAACGCATAGAGCCGCAAATAAGACGCTTATTGGCTAGAGTGAAGAGAGCAGCATAAATTGACCAATCATTGGGCCGCATTTAGCGCACTTAAGTACTGTCTGTGGATACAGGCGTTAGGGCCCTATCTCACTGAGACGCTATGGCTCGTTTCCATGGCTACCCTAGGTTGCCAATGAGAGAAGCGACTGGCTTCTGTCTGACACAACAAACAAGTGCGTCCTTCCTCTTTGGCGACCTGTTGAACACTGAGTATGGCGCAGTTTAAACGTATACCTTCATTTAACTGACTACTGTGGCTAGGTTGCCAGAGTCTCCACAAAGCGCCCCGTCGTCGCGTCGGTCGTGGCTACACTTCTAAACAGAATGATAACTATCTTCCTTACACTTCAATACGAATTGTTTGGATATGTAGTTGGTGACGTCACCATGGCATCCCGGTGAAGTAGGGCCCTAAGGGACTTCTGGAAATTCTTCTATTAATAATATAGTAGCTTTTCTAACCTTCTTCCCAAATTCAAAATGTTGCTTGTCAGCGAATACGTTGATTGGTGTTATATGCTGAATGAATTCCTCCATGATAAAGCGAGCTCTTGCGATAACGGGGTCTAGGGATCGCATATGTTTAGCTATTAGAACTGGCTTTGATATAGTTAAATATTTTGTGATCTGAAAACAGAATGGAAGGGGTTAAATTACCTTAAAAAACTAAACAAAGAATGACCATCCAATTCTTAATTTTGGCCTGCTATGTTTGATGTCAATCTCGATGTACCTATTAGTGGCGAGGAGTGAAATTTCTCTACATGTAAGCCGAAGCCGAAGTCGCTGGACTCAGAGAGCATGCGACTGCTCGCTCTGGAAGCCTTTGAGGGAGGCCTATATTCAGCAGTGGAAATCCTGTGGCTGATAATAATATGATGGTGATAAACACCAATAACTCAAAAAAAGATTTTTAGTGCGTGTGAAGAAGCCATCTAAATTCGTAAAGGCAAGCCTACAGGAATCGGATTATAGGACCGCTACTGATACGTATCGATGTAAATGTTTGTCTGTCATTTTTATATTATCCATCTTAAGTAATCCAGTCGTTGGCGTTGAAGGAAGGCAAGGAAGTCGTTGGACGCAAAAATCATGCGACCGATTGCTATGGAAATCTTTGGGGGAGGCCTTAGTTCAGCAGTGGACGTCCTATGGCTGATATGATGATGAAGTATATTATTATCTAGTCATGTCCTGAAGAAACTGTGCGAAAAGTCTAAATTACTTACCTATTTCATTATTTATTTATTTTATTTGTATAAGGATACAGCTAAGTTTAACACAATAGACAGAAGAAATAGAAACAGCCAATTACAATCACAAATAGAAACTAAAAATATAAAAGACAGCGTATCGAAGAATATATAGTTAGGTATATATAGTAAATAATAAATACAGAACGCACACAACGATAAGAAGGATTAGCAGAAACAATATAAATACATACAACACATAAACGAGACTAGTAATCAGCAACAGAATGGTCAGATTCGAAGAAGAGCTGACTGAGCACGCGCCTAAGCCTTCTTAAGTCTGTATTAAATAGATCGACATCATCAATCGATTGATCGATTATTGTTTACCTTTCTAATAGGACACCAGCCATGCTTTTTAGTTGTGGTAGTATCACCAGCAGACATCCACACCATAGCCAAGATCCTCGGGAAGGTCGAATGTGGTTCTCCCATCATTACACCTGGAGTCTTCACGAGAGCCTCGAGGTTTGGTTCTGCATCTAGCATAGAGGTTTCTACTAGGAGTTTCGATCTTATTAGCGCTTGGATTAAATCGCTTATTAGTGTACCGTGATCTCCTTCTAGGTTTCTGGAAAATTATAGCAAGACTCAATCTATGTTTGGTGACCGAAGACCTGGCGGTTTCTTCACTCAAAGGGTGAGCTTGGCTAAGAGCAGATATGCAGCCACTTTGGGATGAAACTGCGTGGGGATGCTCTGGATGATTATAAGAGCCGAGTGCAGACTTTCTCAGTTTCCGACTTTTGCTAAATTCAATACAGGTAATTTCCCAGTGCCGACTTTAAAATTTTCGGATTTTATGCCTAATTCGATGTTGTGTTTCACTACATAGTACCTAAGTATAATTATTATTAATTATAAGTTGTATCTATTTGTTTTTATTATACATATTATTTTTAGGGTTCCGTAGGTACATCAAAAGGTAAAAAAGATATAAGATCACTTTCTTTTCCGTCTGTCTGTTTTATAAAGTTAATTAATTTGAATATTTATCGTCGCATAATTTCTCTAGTACTGAACAGACCAATGGTTGTACTTAAAACAGGCTTTTTCGTCTAATTTATTATGTTTATTAGTTTAGTGATGAGTTTGTGATTAAAATTACTCACTTCAAAAGCTCCAGCATAAGCCTAGCGACCTTCCCAGAAGCAGGTTTAGCATACGTCATACATTCGGACGCTATAACTCTGGACGGAGGAGGTGGTTCCGTCTCGAAAGCGGACACCAGCTCACGCTGGCGACTGTCCTCGGCTGCTAACCAGTCCAGGGTTAGGGCTGATCGGTATTCCGCGATGCCAGATAGTGTTGAGCGAGTTACGTTGTATGGCGTGTAGAAATAGATGTCACTTGACTGAAATTTGTTAAGATTATTTCGAACTTGAGTCACCAATCTATCAGATAAGACAGCTTCTGTTGCGTGAATTGTTGTACGGATTGGAAATCCAGGGCCCTGATTCTGTAAGACTATTTGATGACGTTGAACGCGAAATATGACTGCAGAAATAGCGTTTATTGTAATCTCAAAGTCAAGATAACAATGATTATAATTGTTATAGCATGACCACAAAAAAGAAAAAACCCCATGAGTTTCTTGTGCCTTCTTCTCATTGGAGGGCGCGTTCCGAAGGCACACATCGTAACTCATTTTTTTAAGACGCTTTAAAGTGATGTAATGCACTGCATTACCTACTCCTATTAAATAACAAAAATTTGAATTTATGAAAATATGAATGGAAACCACACTAAATAGATATTAAGCCACTAACGGACCAAGTTTGTCCATATAGTTTGTGTCAATTTAATAATTTATATTATAATTTACATCATTTCAGAAATATACATGAAAATATTAGATCGTGTCATAAGTGAGACATGTCAAGTTGCGTTACAGAATTACGGCCCTGATGAATACCCAAAATAATAATTTTAGAGTCGCCGTACATAAAGAACCTAGGTGCTTATTTTCTCAGGTGCTTAAAGGACACTAAAGTGTCGCCTGTATCACCCAGGTCCTTAAAAGGAAAAAGATAAATAATTATTAAGTTTGAAGGTTGTTAGTATGTACGGTCGGCTGCATAATTGCAGACCCAGCGTAGAGCTCCAAAACGGCTCCAAAAGAATGTTTTCAACACAAGCAAAATTCTAGGCACCTGTTTTAATTGAAGTTTAAAGTCAACAAAAACAAAACAAGATTCATTAGAATTAAAAAATTGCAAGAATAGTAATTTTAGACCTCTACGGTGGATCTGCAATTATGTAGCCGACCGTACTTACAATTAGGCAACGATAGTGAAGGCTCAACAAAAAAAAATGGCCCAAAAAGCACAAATAATATTATGTCTACTGTCTAAGCCCAAAGTTCAAATCTTTTTAATAATATTGTGTACGTTCACAACTTTAATTTTACTGAAGAGTTTCTTGCTCTCTAGAGCAAAAACTAAGCAGCCAATCTAAACTTGTATAATACTAATTTAATATCCAAAATAATAGTTACAAAGTATAATATAATATAACAAATGTATAAACATCAAACAGAAACAAAATTTTGTTTCAAAGACAAATTAAATTTCCAAAAGAACTTTTTCAATTCAGCTCTCTTTGTGAGGGAGCATAACAATAAATGAGTTTATGAAAATTCAACGTAGGTAACGCAAAAAGTTACCTAAGAAATATTCCTGAATAGAATTGTATAATTCATGAAGTTTTAAAGCGAAAATGGAACGAACATTGACAAAATAATAAAGTGCTCATCGCACATTCACAGGGGCGGATCGGGAATTTGTGCCCTGGGCTAGTACTACTTAGGGACCTACATAAATACTCAACTAAACAGAAAAAAGGTTTCTTAAACCAAGACATAATCATCTCCCTATAAACGCTAGAGGGAAATTTCTTATTTTTAGTATATGTTCTTAAAAACAATAACAATAAGCCCGCAGGGCGAGGTGTCGGGGAGTAGCGACCCCGCGGACCCGAGTACTCCAGGGGGAAGCAACCGTTCCTCATCTCCGGTTTGCCTTAATTGGCTGATCGGAGTGAACAATGACGAGGAAGCGGTCCCCCGCCTCTGTCTTGTCTTCACCGGCCATCCAGAGTGGAGTCGCAAGAGTTATTAAAAGGATAAATGCCACACGTAAGTGGTGAGTGGGCCAGGTAGGCTGGACCCTCAGCCTGAGTTTAAAACCCAGTGTGGCGTCACTTTCCTTTAGCCACTTTCGTCCCTGTTGCCCCCTTGATGTAATTTACTCAGCCGATTAGTGTGGCCCAGTTTGAGAGTTGGCGAGTCTCCGCCTGTCACTTGTACGTGTTTGTTGAACATTGTTACGGCAGGTGCCATAGTACCCATAGTTCCCCAGTATCTAGTCCACTACCATCCCATCACAATAGCCCAAGTAGTAGTTTTCTCCTGTAGTTTATCAATAGTTCTATTCAAACCGGGGGTTGTCCTTGGCTGCATTTTATAGTGCGGACAGGGATAATCGCCGGTTTGATGTCCACATCATACTTTGCCATTAAACTTGTTATTGTATTTGAACTTGTTATTGCCTCTACGTGTTGGCTTCGGCCCCACGCATGCCTTCCAAAGGTCCGGGACTCCATAGTCCCGTGATATAGGACATATAACAATAATATTGCTTTTAAATTAAAAATACTGATTAACATTTTAAGATTTTTACAAAACCAAGAACAAAATTATTTTCTAGTGTCTGTAGGAAGAGGATTATTTATTGCTTTAATAAACCTTTTTTTTGGCGAATCTGACTAATATATACGCTTAAACTTCGAACAGACAGTTGCAGTTTCATTTGTGTATACGAACAACTTTTACATCTTCTAAAAACAGGCACAACTATGAGTGTTCAGTGACTGCATGCATAAGCCACGGTTATTGTTACTACTAAAGTCATTTAAAACGGGATTCTAAAACTAACATGCAAATGCCAGTCTCGTGAAAATGGTGCCGATAACAGCATCGAAATATCGAGCTTCACAAATTAAAAATCTCGTTTTGAATAACATTCAGTTAAGTAATAATTCTGAAATCCTATTTCAAGGTAGGTAGGTAAGGTAAGTAATTTAGATATCATACGTACACATTCTACCTAAATGGTAAGTAGGTAGGTATTAAATATTTTTCTAACCATTTTCCAAATTTTTAACTCAAAACGTTTATATTAATATTAATCTTATTTACGACTGTTGAAAGTTAACGAAAGCTTTACCCACTCAAGGCACGAGAGGTCCTCTAGTAGGGAGGTATACGCGTAACCATTTTACCACAAAATTACCTTCGAGAAAATGACATCAAAATTATATTTGAGGTTCTAACTGTAAGTAGATCACTGCGGGAGCGCCACTTGATATTTGTGCGCAAGAAAACTTAAAAACAGCAAAATCCATTATCAAGTATTGCCTAGAAAAAAAAGTGCCTACCTACCTATTGCTTTACTTTGTTTATATCGTGTTCTATGTTTCTTTCTGTGTTGTACCTACAAATAAAGTTATTTATTGACGACCCAGTTGACACAATGGTCACCATGCCGGACTGCCAACCACAGGGTTGCGGGTTCGATTCCCGCCTCAGACAAGTATGCTTAAATATTTGTCTATGGAAGTATATATTTACAAAAGGAAAGTAGTAAGTATATAAGTAAAAAAACTTACCTGCGGGTAATAATAAGGGCCACTCAAAGATTTTTTTCAAAATAAGTAACAAGATAACAAGAAAAAAAAACAAATTACTGTTTTTCAGATTGACAATAAAGCAAATATTTATCCAAAGACCTGATTTTAAGTAGTTTTCCCTACTTATTTTTACGAAATATTTAGTTTTTAATCAGGTAGCAGGTGGCCCTTATCATTTCATAGTGATTGATACAATACGATGAAAATGCCTACTTGTCTACATCTCCACTATTAAAATAAAGAAGAAAGATTTTTAGTTTGTTTGTAATAGGCTCCGAAACTACTAGACCGATTTTGATGAAACTTGGTATGAGGATACATTAATTCATTGGGAATAACATTGAATACTTTTTATCCCGATCCGGATCGGGAGTTACGTGGTGGATTATGTTAATCAGAATAAGGTGAAACAGTAGTCGTCAGTATCAAGCGACGAGTGTAAAGTAGTGAACTTATACAAAAGACGAGAACCGGGCAAAAGGTTAAGTGTTAGGACTAAACAAATTTACATCGTAAAAATGGTTAATAGGCCATCAGGCCACCAGGGAGTTTCCTACGTAGCTCTACCAAGTATGGGGATAAAGGAGAATGACCATTTTATTAGGAGATTTTGACCACAGGCCATGTATGAAACACAGACCATAAAATAAACAATTAAGTATGTTTTTTATATTCTGTAAATGGTGGCATTGTTGCATACTTTGAAGTTTCTGCAAAGTTTAATTGCGACTAACGCATACAAAATACTTAAAAATTTCAGCTCAACCGGGAAGTATGTAGATAAAATTTCATTTGCAAGATTTGATGACAAACACCGAGACAGGTGAAGCTAAATAAAAGCTTGTAAAATTTTGATCTTAAAAGAGGTTTTAATAATAATTTAAAAACATGGTAAAGCGACTTAGTAAAGCGTTGACTGATGTACCTACCAAGAATCAATTAAATCGTAATTCACACAATTTCAAAATCCTTGTTGAAATAAAAGTTATACTTAGACATCATAAATTTCAAATAAGACAATCACATTTTAAGGGTAATAAAGTTCAGAGGCCGCGCAATAAGGTAGCCCACTTTTGGACATCCTCCTTTAACCAGCTTGTTTCTAAGTGAATTCCGTGGAATAAACGATGTGTGCTTGTAAGATTGAGTGCTGTTTAAGTTTATATAATTTTAAATAAATAGGGTACCTATTTACTTAAAATTGTGCAAACTGGTGCAAACTTACTTAAGTAGGTTTGCACCAGTTTGCAGTGCCAGAGGACTCCACGGATATGCCAGGAAAACTTGTACCAGTGACATACTAGTTAAAAGGAAACCTAGAGTCAGGCTTACGGTAGTACTTCGGAGGCTACTCACTCACATACTGATAATCTTACACGTAGTGAATTGTAGACCTAGGTATCTACTGAGTTTTAATTAAAATTATTAATACAGAATTTCCAAAATAGATCGATTCTTTCTATGGTCTGGCTAGGTCCCTGTAGTAAATATTACATCTACTTAAGATCCTAAATTAACTATAATTTTAATTTAAAAGGATAAAACGATACGACAGTTTTAAATAATGAATAGATACGTAAGTAGCTAGTTTAGAAGACATGTGGGAACAAAAGAACCAAAGAGAATTTAAATAAAAGAACATACGTGTACCTACATACCTACATACAAACATATAAGTAGGTAATACGACTCAAAATGAATGGTAGAAAAATACAAACATAATACCTACTTCCTTTTGGAGAAAAATAAAAATTTTGCTGTGACCTCTTTATAGCTGTTTTGATGGGTATGAATGTGGTATGAACCATACACTATACATAAGTAGGTACCTAAACTATATGTACCTACCTAGCTAGGTATTGGACTATATAACGACAGTGATAAAATAACAGGATTTCCCACGAAATCGCCTCACACACCGATTTTATGAAGCGAAAAATTAAACTTATGAAGAAAGAGCGACGTAAATTCTGCTGAATTGGCACGAAACGTAAATTTAGGAAAATGGCTAGAAGAAAAACGGCGACTCAGTTAATAGGTAGGTACCTACGTGTGGATTCGATCAATAGGTGAGAATTACTGACTTAGATTTGGGTCTATAAAAGGGAACGTAAGGTAAATTTAATCAAAGCTACAGGCTACAAACCTACTACCTAATTACTTAAGAGGAAAGGGTACCGGGAGCTCTTTCCATACAAACTATTACAAACGTAGTTGACTGTTTTCTCCTTGGATAATGACACTAGAGCAAATATTTTTGGTGCTTAAAACTTATAACTGCAATGACCATGCCCCTACATTTTGTTTTTTTTTTTCAAATATTTTTGGTGCATAAAACTTATAACTGCCATGACCGTGCCCCTATTTTTTTATTATTTTTATTCTTAAATGATAATTAGAAAATGAAAAAGAAACAAAACACAGGGGCATAGTCATGGCAGTTATAGGTTTTATGGCATAAAAATATTTGTGCTAGTGTCATTATCCAGGGAGGAAACAGTCTACTACGTTTGTATGGAGACAGCGCAGGTTTCACCTTAAGGATATTTCGAACTACTTAGCCGCCAAATTCAATTAAGTATACTTAATGTATACTTAATTACTTAAAAGTATACTTAATTAGTATACTTGAATAGTAAAGTGAACGTGGGGACCGTTTACTTTATTATTCACAATATTTTTAAAACTACCGACATCAGATATAAAGAAAAAAATAGTTCGTCTACTCACTATTAGATGTCGCTGGCAGTATGTTGTGAATGACTTCACCGACGCAGTCACAGTTAATCGTTTACTCACTCCCCCTTATTCCAAAACGAGGTTTAAGGATAGTCCGAGATGCAGATTTAAACCTTAGATTTAGACACAGATTTACTCGTGAACTATAGTCTAAACACATCTTTAAATAATCTTTAGGGATAGTGTTTAAACTATAGTTCCCTATATAATCCATAGGGATATTGTTTAGACTATAGTTCACGAGTAAATCTGTGTCTAAATCTAAGGTTTAAATTTGCATCTCGGACTATCCTTAAACCTCGTTTTGGAATAAGGGGGTTAGTGTTTCGCTACTGGTACTTTGTTTGGATATTAATTTCTTCTAGTGGACGTTAGAGGTCGCTACTAGTTCTTACCGATTGTACCAACAGAAAGGAGTCATTACCATGGAATACGTTACACTTCGGAAACAACAAAAAATTAAATCTAACTCAATGGAATCTATAAGACAAAATTCTTTTAATAGTTCCTTGTCAGAAGACTTGCATGGACAAAGTCTGGATTTATCGACAAACATTTTTTCCAGAAATATGACAGAGGAAATTAATGATTTAAAAACGCAACTTAACTCGACTCAACATGAATTAGACAATGTAATACTAGATAATATGCAACTAAAAAAACAAATCTCACAGCTACACCAGGAAATCGTCGTCCTTAAGCATTTATGTGCAACTCCTGTTACTTCATATGGAAGAAACCTGTGTCTAAGTGGCAGGAAGAGTTTAAGACGCCGCATATCGGAAAACTTTATAAACAACGATTTAGAAAAGCCGTCTGATAAGACTGAGGATACACTTGACTCAAAGGACCTTCAAAATGTAGAACCGGAGATACCCCAGACAGCAAATGACGAACTGTGTGACAGCAACCAAAACGCTAAATCAATAAAAATAATAGATAGAAAAACGGACAAAATATATAACAACAGACATACCTCGAATGAAGAAGACAATGCCATGAGGACCAAGAGTAAAATATGCAAAGAAAAGTCCTCAATTTTGTTACTGGCTGACAATCAGGGAGATGGTTTAATTCAAAGGCTAATTGAAAACAGAGATAAGTTAATATTAAATGACTACAAAATTACTGCTTTTAGGAAACCTAACGCTTCCACGGAAGATGTTCTGTCAGACTGTAAAAATATTGCTAAAAATATGTTGATCAACGATTTTATAGTCATTTTGACGGGTGAAAATGACAAAAATCCTTACAAACTGTTATCTGAACTTAGTCATGCTATAAAACACTTCAAACTATGTAATGTATTGGTTGTCAATGTTTTAAATAGTTTGTATCTAAATGAAACTAAACTTAACAAAGAAATTAAATGTATAACTAACTTATTCCGAAACTGTTACTTTTTAGAAACTAACGACTATACAGAGTTAGGACATCAAATAATACACAAGATCAATTCAATTCAATACAAAAATAAATTTCTTACATTTAACGGGAGAGTAGCACGCGGTGCCTACACCGCCGTTGGCGCGCCTGGCTCTAAACCTAATTCAAATCCGAGGCGAGGTACAATACCCTACTATTTTCAGAAAAAACAAAAGACAACACCTGAGCCCTCATATGCAAAAAAAAATTGCGCGGGTGGCTCTAAACTAACTTTGAATCCGAAGCGAGGTACAATACCTTACTATTTTCTGAAAAATAAAAAGACTAGACTTGAGCCCTCAAATGTAATAAAAAGTCAACAAACACTTATTACCTCGTATCTCCATGTTGCAAAATCTGAAGCGAGTAGCACTTTGCCTGTACAACCAGAGACCAATAAACCTAAAACATTTTTTCGAGACAAAAAGCAAACGAAATAGAATGATACTGTTTCATCAAAATATTGCTGGTGTTATAAATAAATCTACTGATATAGAAGTTGTTTTAGGTGAAATGGCGGAATGTAATATTGAACCAAATATATTGTGCTTTTGTGAAACTAACATTATCAAGGGTGAAGAGCAATATCTATTATTAAATAACTATAAACTAAAGGCTTCGTTTTGTAGAGCACGTGAACGACGTGGGGGTACTTGTATTTTAACAAAAAATAATTTAGACTGCGTGGAACTGCTAGATATCAGAGACTTAGCACAAGAGAAATTTTTCGAGATATGTGGGGTCGACATTAAACACCTAAAAATCTTAGTGATTTGCGTTTATAGAATACCTAGACGGAAATATTTACATATATTCTTTAGCAAACTTGAAGCTACCCTGGATAGACTCTCGCGTAGATTCAGGGATTATAGTATGGTTATATGCGGTGACTTTAATATAAACATACTGAGTACAAAAAACGAAGAAATACCACATACCACAAGATTCCTTCAAATACTATCTAATCATAACTTACAATGTCATATTAAAGAACCAACACGTAAAGGTAACTGTCTTGATAATATTGCCAGTAATATAAATAAAGCTAGAGGTAGCACATACAAATTTTGTTTATCTGATCACAATACTGCGCAAATTCTTGAATTTCAGTCGGGTCAAGGTGCTCATAGTGTGGAGCAGTGGTATCAGTTTGTCAATGATGAATGCGATGAAAATGTTGGTAAATTTGTTGATTCCATAAAGTCCTTAAGTTTTTCAGACGTCTATGATTGTAATGATGCTGATGAAGGCTTTAATGTTTTTCATAACCATCTTGACTTGTTTTACAAGCTTTGTTTCCCACGAATAAAAATAAAAAAAACGTTTAAAACACACAGGTTAAAGTGGATGTCAAAGGGTGTAAAAATAAGTTGTAAAAGGAAGCGAACATTGAGGTACGACTATTACATTAACAAAAACGCAGAGGCAAAAAAAACTTATCGAATATATTCTAAAATATTAAAAAGTTGTATAAATAATCTTCAATCACTAAATAATAAAAAGCATATTTTGCAATCTAAGAATAGTGGTAAAGCAACTTGGGACATAATAAAAAATGAAATGGGTAATATGACACAAAAAGAATATATTGACATAATAAAAGATGGTGATATCTTACTGGAAAATGGGCGCGAAATAGCTGACAGATTTAACAATTACTTCATTGAGTTGACGAATGAAAATCCTAATGCAACTAGTAACCGGTTTAATTTTAATAGTGGAGCTATCAAATCTGCCGGTCAAAGTTTGTTTTTTGAACCAACCAATTCTTTCGAGATCTATAAAATCATTATGGGGTTAAAGAACAAGAAATCGGCAGGTCATGATTCAATCAATACAGCGCTTCTGAAATCTATTAGTCTCGAGATCTGTAAACCATTAGCTTTCATAATTAATCTCTCAATGGAACAAGGTCACTTTCCTGATAAGCTCAAGCTATCAATAATAAAACCACTACACAAAAAGGGCTGTAAATCTAGTAAAGACAACTACAGACCTATTTCGCTGATACCGGTCTTATCAAAAATTTACGAAAAGATAGTTTACAAAAGATTGCTTAACTATTTAGATAAATTTGAGATTCTAGCAAAGGAGCAACACGGTTTTAGGAAAGGACATTCTACAGCATTGGCTACTTTTAAATTAATAAAACAAGTTTTAGTGAATCTTAATAATAAAACGACAACATCTGCTCTATTCTTAGATTTAAGCAAGGCTTTTGATTTTGTAGATCACCAAATACTACTAAAAAAATTATATGCTTATGGTATTCGAGGACAAGCGGAAAATTGGTTTAAATCATACCTTACAAATAGAGAACAAATCACTAGAATAACCAAACTAGACAAAAAAACGAAGACCATAGAGAATTATGATTCTGAGGTAAGAATTAATCCTTGCGGTGTGCCTCAAGGAAGTATATTGGGGCCATTGTTATTTCTCGTTTACATCAACGATTTACCTCAAGCAGTAGATCACCAGTGTGTATTGTTTGCTGATGACACTACAGTCATTATAAAATGTGACGATGATGAATCTCATAGATCAGTGATAGAAAAATCGTTAAATAATATAATTCAGTGGTTAAATAAAAACAAATTAAAAATAAATTTATCTAAAACAAAAATATTACATTTTAAGACATTTCAAGGGAGGCAATTAAAGTTATCAATTTCTCTAAATAATCAAACTGTTGAGCAAACTAGCTATCACTCATTTCTAGGTATAACTGTTGACGAACACTTAACGTGGAAACAACATACTAGCAGTTTATGTAATCGCATTAACAGATTTGTCTATGCCCTAAGAAAACTTAAAGATTGTTCATCTCGACAAACTGCCTTAACTGTCTACTACGCATATGTTTGTTCAATTATTCGTTACGGCATAGTTCTGTGGGGGAATTCATCCGAAGCAATACAAGTTTTTAAGGCTCAAAAAAAGTGTATACGTGCGATTTTCAGTATGAAATGGACCGATTCTTGTAGATCAGTGTTTAAGAGTGGAAAACTCTTAACAGTGCCGAGTATCTATATACTGGAGATAGCTAAATTTGTTAGAAATAATCCCTCTATGTTCGAAAAGAGCTGCAATATTGGTAAAAGACTGGTAACTCAAACCCAACTAGAAATGCCCCGCCCACGCCTGAAGTTGTTTAGAGCCAATTGCGTGTATATGGCCCCGTTCATTTATAATTCTCTGCCTAATAAAATTGTTGTTCTTCCTTACAACAAATTTTGTATTGAATTGAAGGATTGGTTAGTGGATCACAGTTTCTATAGTGTTAAAGAATTTTTGGACAAGACATCTTCCAGGTTTTATGTATATCAGGATAATTGATTGATAATTTTTTTTGACATGAAATGTATTAATTCTACATTATTTTACTGACATTGAGTTTGATTAATTTTAAAATATTTTATTACTTTCCTACCTATTTTAACATCTTAATTTTGTGAATTTCAAGTCTTATATTTTTAATATTTGCACACCATATTGGTAGAAATTGTTGAACATAATAATATTGTAACACCCTATTGTACCATTTTCTAAGCAAATAAATAAATTAATGAATTAAGTACTTACAAAAAAAAGGTTTTTTTGTAAAAATAGCCCAGTTAGAAATTGAAATAAATCTAGTGAACGCGCTTTTAGAACAAAATTTTCCAACTACTATAAAACCTGCATTAGACTTTAAAACTATCCATTTAGGTACCTAACAGTGTAATTAACAATAATTGACACTTATTTTTTGGATAGTTAGAAAGCCCATTAAAGATATTAGTAGTTGGAAAATTATGTTCTAAAAGCGCACAAACTTTTACAAAAAACTATAAATAAGTTGAATTTCGTAGGCCGTTACTTCGACTTCAAAATAACTACAGTCGGCAACAGAATTGCAGACGAGTTCTAAATTACTATTATTAGAAAGTTTTAACTCTAATAATGTTTGTATAATACGGGACCTTAGAATCTTGCTTGAGTTTAAAACATTCTAAAAAAGCGGTGCGTCTACACTTTTGTTGCCCGATTGGAATTACATAGTAGGTAATTAGAAGTCTACAATACTAAGCTATGTAAGACCTAACTATTATACTAATATTAAGTACCTACCTTTAAATGCATATAGGTACTTGGCAAATCCTGAATAATAATGAAATTTATTCTATTACGCAAAACACACTGGCCGCTAAAAAAATTGACCCACGGGTTTGGTGAAGATAAGCCTTAAGTCCGCTACTAATCACCTGTTTAAAATCCAAGTCTCTAGCGATATTCTTCCGTCTTCATTCACTTCTAAATTACTTCGAACATTTTCTATCTTTCTATATACCTACATATAAAATGCTTTGTCCTGGCTGACTGACGGATCAACACACGCACAGCCTAAACCGCTGATCGTTGAGACCTGAAACTTAGAGGGTGTGTTCTTTGTATCACGTAGGCATCCAAAATAAAAAGGATTTTCCGAAATTTACCTCTGAGGGGGTGAAAAAGGGCGCCATGTTTGTATGGGACAAAGTGATTCCTTGGTCCATTTTCGACTTTTAAGGGGACGAAGTCGCTTGAAGACGTGGGTCAATTTTTTTATGAGGCCAGTGTGTTTTGCGTAATAGAATAAAATCTTTGGGTAGCTACTGTTTTTCAGAATCATAAAAAAATATCATGGGCTTGCAAATCTATTTTTTTTGTTAGAGAGGCCTTTGCCCAGCATTACGATTTATTAATTTATTTATTTATTTATAATACAACTAGCTGCCCTCCGCGGTTTCACCCGCGTAACTCCCGATCCCGTGGGAATATCGGGATGTAAGCTATCCTATCTCTCAAGTTGGATCGAACTGCACATGGTGTGCGAATTTTATTATATTCGGTTAAGTGGTTTAGGAGTCCATTGAGGACAAACATTGTGACACGAGATTTATATATATTAAGATTACTCATTGCACTTACAGTATACACCAAAACATGCAAAGAGTCATTATTAGAGATGGTCATATTATAAAGAAAAAAAAATGGTTTTTGGATTATTTTTTTGCAAAAGCTTTGAAAACACTAGACCGACTTTCATGAAACTTGATATGGTGGAAACCTACATTAAATTCTTGAAAACATAGGGTTTCACCTGATATTTCCAAGGGATCGGGACCTACACGAGCCGTAGGAATATCACGTGAAATAAGGGGCACTAATTTTAAGACTTGATACAAAAAATTAAAAGTAAACTTACGAAACAAAATGATTGAAATGATTGGTATAACATAAATAATAACTGTGCTCGAAACATTGCAGCATTTCCAGTTAATTTTCTGTTTTAAAACTAATTTGTTTACCTACTTCTAAAAGACATATTTGATTTTGATTAATATACTATGGCAACTCTACATGATGGGCCATCATGCTGGCCCACTAATATGATCCAGCATGTAGAAAGCGTAGGGGTGACTGGATGGCCACGATGTCGGTTTTTCGATACCATATCAAAGGAAGTGGGCAACGATGGCTGAACGTGGTAATTGTGTAGTTGCGTTTCAACCATCGCATGACCATCTCTCTGGTCCAGTGCTGGGGCATCATGTAGAGAGGTCACTAGATTTCTACTTCATCATTTGATTTGACAAAATAAGGCATGTTGACGTATCATTCATTGCGGAGAAACTAATAAAACTTTCTTGGTAGAAACTCTAAATTCTAATAGAGCCTTTTTGAGAAAAGCCTGAAGTTTGTGATGAAGTTCCATTATAGTCTAAGATCTTTTTAAGATGGACCTTCACTAAGCTGGTTAATGGATGAAAAGTATATCTCAAATATATCAAATTAAATATGTCAATAAATTAAGTATATTGCAAATGAGTTGACTAAAAATTTCAGTCCAGAATTATAACATAATTCATTTTAAAATTATTAATTTCCATAACAATTCAATACATAATCTTTATTGTAACTCAACTTTAATTTTTGATAATCTTATCTGTGTTTTCAAGTAGATAGATAGATAGCTTTATTTGTACAACACAGTAAGGAACATAAAACACGATATACTTACACAAAGCAAAGTAATAGCTAGAAAGTATAAGTTGCACAAATGGGTGGCCTTATAGAATAGAATAGAAAAACATTTATTTGGACAAGCACACGACATAGGTAAATAAATATTTAGAACAATTTAAGAGATGTTGACAAGCAATCATAAGAACATAAAAGAAAAATAAAAATAAAAATACAAAAATTGAGGAAGAATAATAAAGAACAAAAAAGTATAAAATTGAAAGACAGAATAATCAGAGAATAAGAACAGCAGAAAAAATTAAAAAAAATATCTATTTAAAAAAAAAATATAAGATCTAAGGAGCCGTGTGCCTCCAAAAAGGCTCTGCCTCAGCAAAAATAGCTGTACCAACATTAAGTTGCTACAGCTGCTGGTCTTCCGTCTTCCTTATCGTTGAAAGCGATTTCTTTCAGGCAACCTTCGGATGGAAAAGAACTGATTTAGCTTATTTATAGTACCTACCTAATTATATTTAAAAAAAAAACTATTTTTCTCGTCTGTTGGCAACAACGAATGCTGGCGTGTTTGTGAGGTGTATCTATCTACTTTTTAAGAAAAAACATTAAAAGTATAAAAAATATACTTTATTTTCATACTTTTCACGTATAACTCTTACACTATAACGGATTCTCATACTTCATACTCACTTACCCATAAATTAATAATAACTAACACTCATTCAATAAAAATTGGCCTTTACAAAATTTCGTAGAAAATCTCTTAATTACATACATAATAAAAATACATAATTATAAAATACATGATCAAATAAATAAGGGCGATTTCAATGACGATAAAACACAACTACCTCCTTTTTAACGTTTATAGTCGGTTAATCTATACTAATATTATAAAGCTGAAGAGTTTGTTTGAACGCGCTAATCTCAGAAATTACTGGTTCGAATTGCAAAATTATTTTTGTAAATACTTTTTATCCCGATATTCCCACGGGATCGGGAGTTACGCGGGTGAAACCGCGCAGCTTAGCTAGTAATAATAATAAAAACCATGGTGTCTACATCATACTTTGCAATTAAACTTGTTATTGTAAAGGGCCTCTACGTGTTGGCTTCGGCTCCACGCATGCCTTCCAAAGGTCCAGGGGTCTATGTTTGAATCGCTCGTGTGACATAGCTTCGTCGTATACGCCTACAAGTCATACTCGACTTCCAAGTCGCATGACACCAATTTTCTCTATTTTTTAATCGTTCGTCGTCGAAATTTGAAAAGTCATTTTTTATTAGTTTTACGCAGAAAATTGAAAACCGGTAAATACAGACAAACATCCGAAATAATCCCAAACGATATAAATATTTTTCAAAGATCGTTTCCGACTATGATTGTTTGACGTTTATTCTACCACTCGCCTGTCGGCGACGAGTGATGGAGACCACTCGTTACGATCGAGCGATTCAAAAATAGCGAATTTCCTATGTCGAACGAATATCAGTAGAAATAGAGCGCTCGACGCGGGGCGAACGATTCTAAAATATAGCCCCGTAATATGGGATATAAAAAACATGAAAAATAAACTAATAATGAATTGGAACAACTTTTCTAAAGACCTATACATAATCGTGGACATTTTATTTTTCCTAGATTGCACCATTTAGAACACATTCGCGTAGGTTCTACTATCACAAATAAGTAAGGATACCTATTCTATTATTTGATTTAATCTCCAAATGAGCTTTTCTGATAGATCTTGTGTTAATTCGTTTCAAATAGTTCGATAGATGGCGCTAAATCAGATTTCAAGGGTCAGACAAGTTAAATATTGAGAGATTAAAATAGGTATACTTCAATAGTTGGTGCCAAATAAGATTGAAAGGGCTAGTTCAATTTCGAGAGAAGAGAAAATTTCAAGTTCTTAAAACTTAAATTCACTTCGCCTTTGTACTTATTGTGTTCAATTTTGTTATTTTCTCTCAACTTCGCAAGCTCGAGGGTATTATTTGTGATCGAAATGATATTGAAATGTAATTTGAACAATGTTATTTACGAGAATTGACCTTCAGAATTACGATACAGACGTACGATTGGAATAGAGACGTTTCAATTTTTCGGTTTGTTTTTTTTCCACCGTTCTGAGCAGCGCCATCTATCGAAATCTAATAGAACTAATCGTTCGAGAAACTCTAATTGCAGCTTCATTTTACATCCCATTGTATGCCGGACCGCCGCCACCTTCAGGGACTACCCAATTGATGTTCTGTGATGGATCTTTGATGTCACAAGTTTTACAATGGATACAGTTCTGTGCGTTTATTTGCAGTCTTTGCCCATCGCCTGTTTCTAATGGTACGTATTCGTAGACACCTGGAAGGTAATACAATCAATTAAAATGCGGATATAGGAAAATAGCGGTTTTAGGGGTGTATCTCATTTAACATCTCATTTATTTCCATTGATGGAAATATTGAGACTATTTCCATTGCTGGCGGTGGTGACCAACTTGTACTTGTATACAGGCTGTTTTCCGCGATTAGACCCTTTTAAATTGGGTCCTTTTTGCGTGAAGATGGAGTAGGCTTGCCCAGCACCTACCACCCCTTTCAGCTTAGTCGACCATGTCCAGAGGAAAGAACTTGTCAATACTTCTGGAGCCAACTAAGCCGCGGGTTTCATCACGATGTTTTCCTTCACCGTAAGAGCAATGTCAATTAGCGCACATAAATTTTCTTAAGAAAAATACATTGGTGCACGGCCGGCCTGGATTCGAACCCACGACCTTCAGAATGAAGGTCGAGGTATCTACCACTAAGCCAACACCGCTCTTCCAACCAATTAACTTGTATTACCAATTAACTTCCAACCAATTAACTTTATTTATAGATCTGTTCACTCACGAAGGCGCGCCCCTCCAGGGTAAATTTTCTCGGTGTGCATTAATATGAGTGTCGCACGTGCTAACAAGATGTCTTAATGTGTGTGTGAAGACTATCAGTAGAGACAGCATACAACAGAGATATAATTATACACAGATTATGTTTACAACAACATTCATAAGGTGTGGAACAGCGCGCCTTCGTGAGTGAACAGATCTATAAATAAAAATTGTATTATAGAGCATGTGGTTGAGAATTATTCACCAAAATGGAAGATGATTAATTTGTTCTCCATTTTTAGGGTTTCGTACCTTAAAAGGTAAAAAAGGAACCCTTATAAGATCACTTTGTTGTCTGTCTGTCCGTGTGTCACCACCGATTTTCTCAGGAACGGGTGGACCTAGCAAGGTGAAATTCATACCAGATACTAAGGTCTATAGTCCCTATTACGTGGTAGAATCAAGGTATTGAGTCAACACGAGAAAAAGATATGGGCATTTACATATCCGCGAAAACTTTTAAGTAGGTACCAAAATTCACCTTAATTTTCAACTTTTTTTTCGGAATTTTCTCTTTACTTGTAAGACATTGCTTTTAACCAAAATTGACAATTCCAGGTCAACCGGAAGTACCCCATAGGTTTTGGGTCGAAAACCTATATGATAGTTCCCATTGGCCTAGAATCACGAAATTTGGCAAAAAACAAGGTACAGCACATATAAACAAAAAAATCCAAGAAATAAAAAAAGGTTGAAAACTAAACTGTGTCCTCCATACATACTCTCAAAATTTTAAAAAATTCAACTGCCTGCTCCATTTTTGGTGCCAAGATTGCAAATGAAAGAATTATCCAAAATTAATTTATATTATTTACCTGCAGGACAGAACCTGGCTTCAGGTCCATCATAGACCCCAAGGTTCTGTTTCACAGGTACCGTGTCATCTTTGAGCGTCAAGTGAGGAGGTTGATCCGCTTCGTGGTTCGTTCCGGTGAGAGCGACGGACGAGAGTAAATCGAAGGTTATGACGCCGTCCGGTTTAGGGTAGTCGATTGGTTGGGATTCTTTAGCGGGCTTCAGTCTTGAATGATCGGCACCTAAAATATAGATATATCAATTCTTTAACAGATAAATAAATGCTTCGCGTTCCTCGATCACCCAAAATCGCGAACCGTTTATTTAGGGGTCTTTGAGTGACGAGCTGAATGATCGCTGTACATTGGCTGACCTGATGTCAGCTAATAACAACGCCAGGGACCTGGCAGCGCACTGGACTGGGCGGATCTGACCCTGCCTTATCAATACCCCCTTTAATTTGTGCTATCGATACGAAGAAGTGACGAGCGGATAGGTATCTTTAAGGAAAGTGTGCTACATCTTTAACCGCATCGTCACTTACCTGTAATTACGTCTTTAGAGCACAGCTCAGTCATTTTTTTAAACCAAGGTTTGTCATGTACAGTCGGTTAAACTAGACCCAAAACAGGTGTCTAGAATCTTGCTTGTGTTGAAAACATTCTTATACTACGGTGGCTCTGCAATTCTGCAGCCAACCGTATATTTTAATAATAGTACTTATAGAAGTAATATATAAAGTTTACCTCCATGACTGAAAGTCCAAGGTTCCTTCCCCCGCAACAGCGTACTGAAGCCAGAATACGCCACACCACCATACAAGCCCAACTTCGTATGGAACGATGGCCGACAATTGCGGACTTGTTTCAGTTCTTTATAAACGTATGACTCGTTGAGTTTGTCTTCGTATGTTGTCGGTGTTATGCCGTTGTCGTGAGACGCTTCGCCGGATAATATGTAATCCATTGCTGATTCCGCTGCTAACATACCTAGAATACATAAAATTGATGTTAAGGGGATCGAAAGAGGATGAATAAAGTTAATTCGAGGCTCTTCAAATTAACTTTATTGTTATATAATTACATGGCATACATTCATTGATACCATTAAATTCATATTAATAGCATAATTTTTGTATTTATATTTTTAACATATTCCATTTTTAGTTTTTTAACATTTTTAGTGTTTAAAAAGAGGACAATTACAAAAGAAAATTATTCATTCTTTTAACTTGAAATAGGCTATAAAATAGCTGTAAAATAATAGTCCATTAACTTTAGTAGCAAACATGATTTTTAACTGTTTTTTTTGTGGATAATAATATGCAGATTTTAGTTTATTAAATTTGTTTGTTAACATAATTATTTGCATAAACTTTTTTGGCTTTATTTTTATTTAAATAATTTTTTTTTAATAATTTGTTTAACACAGGTTTAAAAAAAATTATGCCATGCAGTCTTTTGTCATAGAGATAGGTAGAAAAAGGATTGGTTTAGGTGAGGTTAAATATCGTGACCAAATAAGTGTGAGCGAAACAAGCCCTTTGGTGCAAAACTATAATTGTTATGAAATATAAAAAAACCCATGAGTTAATGCCACGCCACAGAGGTGTCAATCATAGGAACAAAGGGTACTTTGGGAACTAATGAAATTTACCACTCTTCATAGCGTTATGCGTTCCCTTTATTCTGGGTACATTGAGGAAGCCAGCGGAATCTCCCGCCAGTACTCCCCCGGGGAACACGACTTTAGGTAGACATTGCCAACCTCCCTCGACCAGTGCGCGGGCGCCGTATGCTATGCGGGCACCACCTGAAGAAGACAATCATTTATAGTTTATTTTATTTATCACTTCGCACGGCTATATTATGCATGTATTATACATAAAAACCTTCCTCTTAAATCACTCTATCTATTAAAAAAACCGCATCAAAATCCGTTGCGTAGTTTTAAAGATTTAAGCATACATGTAGTGTGTGTGTTCAAGCACTATGTAGTGATAAAGTGCTTACATTGCTTATTTTTAGGAGTGCCAAAAAACCTATATAGGTTTGTCATGACACTTTCATTCTTCACATAAATAGGTACTCGATAACTAGGTATTCAATTATAAGATAAAATTAAGCATTTTTCCTCACTCGTATTGCACCTTCTCGTATTACTGGTCGCTCCGTTGCAGGTGTTAGATAGGGACAAAACTAGGTAAGCCATATATAACGCGTCAGTGCATACCGTGCTACAGCTGATTGACACATTAGAAGTGAGGGTAACTTTGTAGTGCAAGTAATATTATGACAATGCTAGGTCGGTAACTTGTTTACAATCTGGTGCGTGCGCCCGTGTGCTATACAGGTCCTCCAGGTGCTCCAGGTGCTCCTCTTCACTATCACTACATAGTATAAAACAAAGTCGCTTTCTCTGTCCCTATATCCATATGTATGCTTAAATCTTTAAAACTACGCAACGGATTTTGTTGCGGTTTTTTTTTAATAGGTAGGTAGGTTTATATGTATCATACATGCATAATATAGCCGTGCGAAGCCGGAGCGGGTCGCTAGTTTAATTATAAATTATAGTTATGAATTCAGTAATCCAGTTATTCATTATATTACAACGTATTGCAGTACTTCTACCACGAGTTATCGACATACCCAATCAAATGTGCCGTATCCAGTATTTAACATCTGTACTTATTTTTTTAATGTCACAGTCACTGAAAAAAGGTCATTTCACATAACCTTAATCCTAAACCTTTTTAACTAATAATTATAAAAGTGAAACATTTTTGTTAGATGGGAGATATAGGTAGATACTTTAAGTATTTTACCTTTTCAAGAAAAAGCTACAGAACCAATTAAAATGGAACTCGGTATGTAGGTAGCTGGAGTCCTGGAATAACACATTTTACTTGGGTGTTGGGAGTTGGGAGACCAGCTGCCCGGTGGACCGACGACATTGTGGTGGTCGTGGGTAGTCGGTGGATGGAGGCGGCTCAGGACCGCTGTTTGTGGCGTCGTATGGGGTAGGCCTATGTCCAGCAGTGGACGTGAATGGGCTGATATGATGATGGTGATGATGACTTCATAGTATGAATATATACATACCCTCAAACATAGGCTTGACATATGGATGCAGTTTGAACCGCTGGAACTCTCTAAACGGACTCAGGTAAGGGTTAGTGTAATCCAGTCCTACAACGAAGCCCACGGCCACGAGTGGGGCTTCGCCCTCCGTGGGAGCGAGGTGGTAGATGAATGATCCTCCATAGGTGTTCTTGTCTAGAGGCCAACCGATTGTGTGTTCTACTAGACCTGGTTTGTGATTCTGGAAATAAAAGTATGAGCACGTAGTATACACATATTTAAAAAAAAACGCAGGACATTCCACACATCGCCACCTGGCCCCAAGCTAAGTAACTAGACTTGTGTTATGTGTCTAGACAACGGATATACTACATAAACTATAGGTACTTTTCTTTTGTAAATTATATACTTATAATACATAGAAACAGACTACAGACAAATATCTAAGCAGAAATACATGTCTGAGACGGGAATGGAACACGTAACCTTGTGTTTGGCAGTCCGAACTGGGTCGTCTAACAACAACATATGAAACATAGTTTAATAAACCTAACAGTGATAAGAGTTCATGAATGCCTTCTTATAATTTCAGAGTCGCGAGCTGTATAAAGCAGTAAAAACCTGTGAAAATTAATCAGTACGAATCCTTAATTTTATGTCTGTTAATATGCAGATTCGATTTGTGACTTTTTAAACTCACAAGATTTGTATTCATGGTAATTATTTTTCGGGTCCTAATCGCGTATTTTTATTTATCTTACCTCTGCGTTTTGATTATATTACAATAGGGTCGCGATGAGACTGGAGCAATGACAATTGTCTCCTCACGACCATGGCTATTGTAACATAGTCGAAACGTCGAGGTAAGAGAAATAAAAATACGCGATTAAGACCCGGGAAAATAATAATTGTATTAAAAACGGCTGGATAAGAAAGGTAACTTACCTCAGGTTTAACTTCCCAAAGCTCTTTCAAACCAATACCATATGATTGTGGTTCACTATTCTCTCGTAAATTATACTTATTTGAGATCATCTTTGTTAAATGACCGTGGCAGCCTGAAATAAAATAAGATATCTTTAAATATGTTCAGAAAGTATCATGATAATTCATGAATTACATGCTGTATAAACCACTTAGACATGATCCCTTGG
Organism: Idaea aversata; assembly: GCA_907269075.1. Classification (NCBI taxonomy): domain Eukaryota; kingdom Metazoa; phylum Arthropoda; class Insecta; order Lepidoptera; family Geometridae; genus Idaea; species Idaea aversata. The sequence continues at coordinate 8,012,081 of OU026103.1, forward strand.
GAATATGGTGATACTTTCTGGTCAAACTAGTTTGTCCAAAATTCCTCATAGTCAAACTACTCAACTAAGTGAAAAAAAAACAAAAGAGGATCGAAAAAAAATGCTAGCTGCGCCTATGTTCATTCATACTACGTTTAATTTTCATACTACAATTCCTGAAAAAATGCAATGACAGTATGGTCGTTACGTTTTTCGCTTTTTCTTATAGTTTAGAAAATGGACCTTTTTTTTCCTTCTTTAAAGTCAAAATTGGTCAGCGTTTTAGGCGTGAAACGTAACAGACAGACATTTTAGCATTCGTAATTAAGTCTGGAAGTCTAGATTATTTTTGGATTCAGTTCAGAATATTTTTCTATCTATCATACCTTCAGTGAAAATAGTAATTTTGGAATGGAACTCCATGCCCCTTTCGAACATGTCCTTAGGGCTTCCGTCTTTAGCGATACCGACGTCACCAGTAGCGACGCCCTTCAGTGAACCGTCCGGTCGGTATATTAAATCTGCGCCCGCGCACCCCGGCCATACCTATCAGATAATAAATATTACAGGACATTGCATACAGTGTTATCTAACGCCAAGCTAAATAACTAGGCTTGTGGTCGGATAACAGAATAATAATAACATAATAACTTTAAACAATTATTTAAGGTTAACAACCTTGCTACACAGGTTACTAAATGGTTACTACCGGCACCGGTCACCTTCGTTGGTATTTGTTACTGCTAAAAATTTTTTTTTTTTTTTTCAAAAGTGGAGAGATGGAAATGTAAGTGAGATCTTTACCGACATCTTAGTGTAACTTTGAGCAAAAAATTCCCTATAGAATTAAAACTAGTATAACTTTGAAATGACAAGGAGTTTTCGTCTAAAATTACCCCAAAATGTCGGTAAAGATCTCACCTACAATTCCATCTCTCACACATCAGCACATTTGAGAAAAACTCAACAAATTCGTAACAATCAACAATTTTCACCAACGAAGGCGACTGGTGCCGGTAGTAACTATACTAACTATTTAGTAGCCTGTGTAGCAAGGTCGTTGGCGTATGGACCACCCTTAATGATGAGTGGTAGAATTAAATATGGTAATTACCTCAGCACCTAAAGCTTCTGCTTGCTCCGACAGCCATCTGACCAAATGTCCTAATCTTACAACGTAGTTGCCGTGATTGTAGTTAGGTAACCCTGGAATTTATTGGTGTTTTATGTTTTACTTAGACTTTTGCCTTCACATTGTTTTTAAATAACACAGCTTTATAAAATTACATATTTCTAGACCTTATTTTAGTCAATTAATTCTTGAGCTTCACTCAGAGTAGCTTTTTTTAAAGCTGTATTTTTATACAGAATTTTAAAAAAACCATGGTGCTGCCATGCTGCCAAATATTGTCGCCTAGCCTTGTAATATGGGACCCAGATATCAGATTTTTAAAGCAAACCAAATAACTGTAGGTAGATCAAGAATAAGGTCGATGGTGGGAACCAAACTGGATCCCAGGCAGGTTTTGCCCACCACAGACCAGATGTATTAATAAAACAAAAATCTCACCAGGAAAGACAGGTATAGGTATTCTGCCACTCTTAGTCAATAGTCCAAACTTGTCACTAGTAACGGGAGTGTTCATGGGAGCCCCCTTGTCTTTCCAATCAGGTATGAGTTCATTCAACGCTATGGGGTCTACGCATGCTCCGGAGAGTATGTGGCCGCCTGCTTCAGCTGCTTTCTCAAGGAGAGTTACTCTAACTTCCTGTAAATTTATAAAATTGTGTTATTTTTAGCTGTGATTTTTAGGGTTCCATAGCCAAAGGGCTAAAATGGGACCCTATTACTAAGACTCCACTGTCCATCTGTCTTTCACCAGGCTGTATCTCATGAACCGTAAAAGCTTGTGTTGTGTTTTTAATTTGTCAGTATTTATTTGTGAGAATTTGTCGTTGTTGTTGTTAGGAAAATTTAAAATGATGTTATTTTAAGAAGGTATTAATTTCCTGTCTATGATTTTAAAATTGCCTGCCAATAGAACACGATTTATGATTGTAATATTTTTATTTCGTTTTTAATTAATTTATCTATTTTTATATTGTATTATTTTAATTGTAGCGTTAGATTTAATTATCTGAATTTATTTTAGATGTTGTATTGATTTAGTTGCGGTATTTAGCTGTTATATTGATTTAGTTGCTGTATTGATACTAGCTGTCGATAATAAGTTGTAAGGCTGAAGAGCCAGTCACTGGATGATCGTCGAACTGAGTGGTCGAAATAAACAAAGTGTTTAAAAGGATTTAGTTTTATTTCACTTGTCAATAACAGTTGAAATTACGGATGATGTATTTCTGTTGCCGCTATAACAAATACTAATAACTTTAAGACGGCTAAACCGATTTCGATCAAACATAGCTAAGAACACTCACGACAATTTTACCTTTCAAACAAAAAAAACTAAATCAAAATCGGTTCATCCGTTCGGGATCTACGATGCCACAGACAGACACACACACAGACACGTCAAACTTATAACATCCCGTCGTTTTTGCGTCGGGGGTTTAAAACAGAATAGAATGTTACAGAACCCTTCGAGCGCAAGTCCAACTTGCACTTGGCCTGTTTTTAATTATAAATACCTATGAATTCGTTGAAAATAGGGACAGAAGAAAAAGAGCATGACAGCCATTGGCTAGCAGTAGGAAACAAATTATACAATCTATGTAGGTGGTGTGGGTCGAAGTGTTGCTCACTCTTTCAGGCCCCAAAACAAGATGTGTGTACTTACAGCCCCCTTTTCCTCTGCAATTTGCCGGGCTCTGATAGCTGCAGCCATACCGGCAGGACCTCCTCCAATAATTAAGATATCTGTCTCTTCTGCCACTCGTTCCATACTTATATCTAGAATGGGAACAAAAACCTACTTAGTACAATAATGGATGTATAATATAGATATGTCTTATACATATTATACCACTAGCTGCGCCCCGCGGTTTCACCCGCGTAAGTCCGATCTTTGTCACCGTTTAAACCTTCCCTGGACTTCCACAAATAATTCAAGACCAAAATTAGCCAAATCGGTTCAGCCATTCTCGAGTTTTAGCGAGAGTAACGAACAGCAATTGATTTTTATTTATATAGCTAGGTTAACATAATAATATCGTAAGGGTTATAAACTGTATAAATAATGGTACCTACTAGAAATAAGGGCTTTTTGTGTATTTTTGTTCATGCATAGTAGTGGTAATTATTATGTCATTGGTTATACACGGATTAAATATTAAAATTTGTGTTTTTCTAGTGATCAAGTACATTTTGATAGTCCAGTGGTGCTTGACAATTATTTTTGATGGCTGCCATTGCCCAGAAATGTTTGTTATTGTTTTTAAAGCACATCATTTATACGATAATAGATGATCAATTAACAGTGTGGCAAATTCATGGACCATTCACGACCATGGACAAATAATAATTTCTTGAGTTCTCTTCTCCTTAGCAAATATTCTGATAGGTATAATTTTTGAGTAGGTACATAAGTAATATGTACATAAATTAAAACAATTTTTGATGTTTTTATACATTTATAAGCATCTCACATTAAATACCTACCTACTGATAAGACAGCATCAACATTTCATTTACAAATAGATAACAGTTGTTACCAACTAGCGCCCTTTAATAACATTCAAAATCGTTATATTTCGTGTTCCAATGATACCTATAAGTTTAGAAACTTATCTAGGGTTTACCTTTCCATCTTGGGTCCTTATCTCTTGGATGTATAGTATAATGTGTAGTTATTTTTGGATATACATCAGAATAAAGCCTCCTTGCAGCATTTGTTAGCCTCCCCACTGGAAAATTAAAAAGTTTTACTAATAACAAACAAAACACTATCGTAGAAATAATGAACTTTGAACCTTGAAAATTAAAGTCTATTGCGTAACGTAGACATCGAAATATTAACAAGGATAACTTACATGGTATTTAATTACGTTAATCTAATTAAAACACAGCAGTTTTTATTAGAATTATAGTAAAAATAACCAAAAGTATGGGTCACAAACAGCTGATGTGCAACGTCATGCAAATTTGTTAATATTGTGTCGAATTTGGAGCACAATTTCATCACCACTGTATTAATTACACGTTATTTGAAAGATTGTCTGTTTAATTCGTGCGTTTTAAGTCAGCAAAACAATTTAAAAATATTTATTTACCCTGACGAGCCGAACTAACAAGTGCCGCCGCCATTTTTAAAAACAGCTTACGTTCTGTTCCACTCAGTTAGCTGTCATTTGCTTTAGTTTATTACTATTCCTTGAATATAACTTGAATATGACGATATTATAGGTTTTATCTAGATACGAGATGTATTATTTGTATGTTTTTTTTTCACATATAGTTAAATATAAATGATCGAATCATAATATAGAAAATGCTACACACATAAACCCCTAGAGCATAAACCCATAAATATTTTTCGTAAAAGATTTACTTTGTAATTCTACGTGAGACGGAACGTAATACGAAAAAAAGAGCGAATTTTAAATCATGGAACGCGAAAATGGCGAATTAATTTAAATTCGAATTATGTAGTTTTTCTACTTAGCAAAATATATGTTACGTCAATGGCAAAATGGGACTGTAATTTTGTGACAAACATCAACAAAAAGCACAGCTACCAAGACAGACAAAATTAGTACAAACCAAAAAAGGAAGATTATGATACACTCGTATGTGGAAAACAAATAGGTATTTTAAATTTTATTCTGTTTTATGATGTAAATGTCAATGTAACGCTAATTAATGTAAAGTATACATGCGATTTCTATCTGCATAATAAGAGCGGTTGTAGACGTCCGTTTTTTTCACCGGATAACGGACCGTGTTTTTTTGCCGGATTTGCGGTGGTGTTGGGTGTCTGTACATGCACCGGACATCGCGATCGGTTCGCCGGACCGATGTCCGGTGCATGTACACACATTCATTGTGGTTCATACACCACCGCAAATCACGGACACACGGACCGTTAAAAAACGGACGTCTACAAGCGCTCTAAGGACATTTGAAGCTATAAATTGCCACATATCTGTCAGTTTTAAGACTAACTTAAAATATTTAGTAAAACTTCATTTAAAAAATCGGTTCATTCATTTTGAAGTTTTATTAGCACGTATTACAGAAAGAAAATAAGGGTTAAACTTATAATCAGCCCTATTCCCATTCGGGGAAGGCCCCTACTTTCCCACTGGGCACGATGGGCACATGTCCAGGGCCCCGTGATCAATAGGGGCCCCCTAGTTCCTGGCAGGTAACTTTTTTGAAGGAGTTATTAATGATTTTGCCCATCTCAAATCTAGAAAGGTTCCTCTTCAATCAACATAGATCGTTCTTAAGGTGAAAGGGTACCTGCGCTGTCTCCATACAAACGTAGTCGACTGTTTCCTCCTTGGATAATGACACTAGCACAAATATTTTTGTGCCATAAAACCTATAACTGTGCTATAACTGCCATGACTATGGCCCTATGTTTTGGTTTTTTTTCATTTTCTAATCACTACAAAGTATAAAACAAAGTCGCTTTCTCTGTCCCTATATCCCTTTGTATGCTTAAAATCTTTAAAACTACGCAACGGATTTTGATGCGGTTTATTATGAGGAAGGTTTATATGTATAATACATGCATAATATAGACGTGCGAAGCCGGGGCGGGTCGCTAGTTATCATATAAATTATGATTAAAAAAAAATAGGGGCATGGTCATGGCAGTTATAAGTTTTATGCACCAAAAATATTTGATGTAGTGTCATTATCCAGGGAGAAAACAGCCGACTTCTCTCAAAGTCTTCCCCATTATCCCAATATGCCCAGGGCCTCCAATAGGATAAAGACGGCCCTGATTTGGGGGTTAAAAATTAAACAACGATTCTAGCGCAAGTTGATAAGTTCATTTATTTAAAAAGTCTTAAAAATAAATTAGAATAAAAGAAATCCTACGGCATCCCGTCCCAGGACGTTTACTTGACTGGTTTCATCTGCCAAAGTCCATCGTTGAGATAGTGGCAGTTTTCTACGCCGACACCTTTGTTCACTTTTGCACTGAAATAGACAAAAAAAACGTTAAGGTGAAGTAGCACATGAAAACCCCTCTCCCTTTTCCACGCGATGATTCTATCCCTTTCCCCCGCGCGCGCCGTGAAATTGCTGTTTTAACTGTTTCATGTAATTAAAAGACTCGCATCTATTTTAGTGAAAAACCATCTGTACTAGCTTATGGGATTTGATGTAAAGTTTATGAGAATATAAATGTTGTACTTGTGTTTTCTTTACAATCGCCGTAAAAGTGAAAAAGCTAAAAAAATGACGATTTTTTTTATATTTTCACGATTATTTTCTATCGAGGCAAATCACTTTAACCGTGTTTCGAAGTGTATGACAATACAAAGCATTTCTTCACCTTTACGACATTAAGAATATCACTCTATGGATTTTAGTGGTTGATACCCAAAAACTGTTTCTACGACATCTCTATCGCGCTTCTGGTCATACCACTTCGGCTTAATATAAGTGTGAAAGTAGTTATTCATATTTATTGCACCACAAGGAGCCTAAATATATTTAGACTAGCTATTCCGGCAAACGTTGTTTTGCCATTAAAAAACCGGGCTGATTTTTTAAACCATCTAAGGCGCCACCCAAACGGATACAAAGAAATCATTCAAATCGGTCCAGCCGTTTAGGAGGAGTTCACACACATACAGTTGAATTATATACATATATTTAAAAGAAGATTATTTCAAATTACAAACCAACAGATAACATGAAACTGTGAGATGAGTTTTTATTTTATATTAAAACTAGCTGTCCCGGCAAACGTTGTTTTGCCATATAAAAAAAATGTGATAAATGAAGAACCGCTCGACCGATTTTGTGCAAACTTCACATAAACCATCTATCTACTAAATAGTCCGAACAAAGCTTAAACATTTGGTTTGGAGCCCGTTGAGAAAACCCCCCGGTCGAACGCCTTACAACAAAGACGAACGTCACAGAATACATAATAGTGTATATCCCGATATTCCCACGGGATCGGGACTTATGCGGGTTTGAATATGGAATAATTCGTATATTTAATTTCACCCGTAAGTCCCGATCTCGTTTGAATATCTAAAAAAAAAGGAATATTTCGTACGTATATTTAATTTCACCCGCGTAAATCCCGATCTCGTTTGAATATCGAAAAAAAAAAAAAAAAAAGTATCCTATGTCCTTCTCCTGGTTCTAAGCTACCTCTCCATCAATTTTCAGCCAAATCGGTTCAGCCGTTCTCGAGTTATAAAAAGTGTAACTAACACGACTTTCTTTTATATATATAGATATTGTGGGATAATTTACACAGCGCCATCTAGCCCTAAGATAAGCTACTAGGCTTGTATTATGGGTGCCATAGAATAGAATCCTTATATTAAGTAGTGTTGAAAAAGGAAATCTTGGAAGCAAAAATGCCAGTTACCTACTTGGCAAAGAACCGGGGTTTTAAAAATAGATATTATTATGATCATGAAACTATTAAACTTTTTGGCGTCCATGTGTAGGTACGGTAGGAGTTAGAATTGCAGACCCACCATAGAGATCTAAAATAACTATTTAGGGAATGTTTTTATTCTAATAATATTTATCTTATACATAGGTTAAAAGACTTCAAACCTTCCCCCTGATTCACAAACCATCGGAAGGCTACCTAAACGAATAAAACTGAAAAGACAAGGATGGCAACACGTCAAACGTCGCGGGAGTGAAAGAGAAAAAAAATTTCGTTTGCCATTCGACGGTTTGTGAATGAGCCTGCTGAACTCGACCGACACCTTACAATCTTGCTTGAGTTCAAAACATTTTAATAATAGCAGTTTTGAAGCTCTACGGTGGGTCTGCAATTCTGGCTCCAACCGTACCTACGGATCCAATATCGCATATTCGAATCCTGCCTATCGTAGTTTGAGGAAAAAAATCACGCAGTTAGCCACCTCAATTTTGAAAAAATGTTAATAAATCAAATCTGAGGTACTTATTTACACACGTTTTAAGAGGAAGGAGTACCGGCTCTCTCTCCATACAAACGTAGTCGACTGTTTCCTTTTTCCTCCCTGGATAATGACACTAGCACAAATATTATTGTTGCATAAAACTTATAACTGCCATGACTTGACTATGCCCTTATGTCTTGGTTTTTTTCATTTTTTATTATCATAGAAATTAAATTAAGAAACAAAAAAACATAGGGGCATGGTCATGGCAGTTATAAGTTTTATGCAACAAAAATATTTGCTCTAGTGTCATTATCTAGGGACGAAACAGTCGACTGCGTCTGTATGGAGAGAGCGCCGGTACCCTTTCCCAGGGCCGGATTAACCATCTCGGGGCCCCTAGGCACAGCTCGTTTCGAGCCCCCCCCCCCCCCCTTTCCCCCCTTTTTCATACCACAACAACGCAATTTGGAAATTTTTACTGTCTATATTACGAAATAGAATGAAGGTACCATCATCATCAACAACAGACTTCAGTCATCACATTGCAAAGGTATACGCCTTCCTTCAAGTGAAAAGACTTTCGCCACAATCTACAGGACGAAGTATCGGAGTCATTTAAAAATAAAACAAAGAATAGGAAAATCTTGCGTATTTTTATAAAACTAACATAAACATTAAAAAATTAAAATGTACATATTGTACTGATTAAGAAGCATGTTCAAATATTCGTTTAAATCGTTTAAAACCACACAATCCCCTTTTTTTTCATTTTTTAATCGGGAGTGCTAGGCCCCTGGTCATAGTGGGCCCCTAGGCACTGGCCTAAAGTGCCTTATGGATAATACGGCACTGCCCTTTCCCCTTCTTAAGCGGCTAAATCTTCCTTTTAGACAACCAAAGAAACCATACCATGCAACTATGACAAAGAAAAAGTAATCTGAAAGTTAATGAACCGGAAAAGAAAATATGCTTTCTTTGTATCATTATTACAAGATCGTAAGGTGAAAGTTGTCGGAAACTTACAATGCACGAGCACGTTTTACATACGTTGTCGGTTATCTTAATATTCCGCAATTACGTCAATGAAAAACGTGTTAGTTATGTTAATTTGTATTGAGGTCAACGTAGCGTAGTCTAGGGCAATTTGTTAGGTTTGATATGTAGCTAGTAACTATATCCGTAACGTCAATATTTTTTGACTATATTGATATTGATAACTAGTCCCGATCCCGTGAAAATATCAAAACGAAAAGTATCCTATAGCTCTCCTTGATAAATGGACTATCCAACACAAACATATTTTTAATTCGAACCAGTAGTTCCTGAGATTAGCGCGTTTAAACAAACAAACTCTTCAGCTTTAAAATATTAGTATAGATTTAATGAAAATACTTCTTTATCATAACTGCTACAACTTGTTTCGACACAAAGATGACCGCAATAGAGAACTATTGGGGTCATCTTTGCCCCGGGCGAGGTTAAGCCGGGGCACATTATGTCAGCACCACTACCAACGAACCTAAAGGATTCTAAAGACTTAACTTACATGTCATCAGTAGACAGCGCAGTCATGCCGACCGCAAGGGCATGTTCTTTCCCTTCCGCCATCACGGCTACAACTTGCCCCTTCTCTATTGAGGTCATCTTTGCCCCGGGCGAGGTCAAGCCGGGGCACATTATGTTGGCACCGCTAAGAACGAATCTGATGGCGCCTTTGTCTACTTGCTGCATTGGTACGAAGAATGGATCTAAAAAATAAAATCAAAAGGCATCAAATCTAAAAAATTCGGTGGTGACAAACGGACAGACGGACAAGAAAGTGATCATATAAGGGTTCCTTTTTGTCTTTTGAGGTACGGAACCCTAAAAACACTTAAACACTCTACTAATTCTCTAGCTTTCTTGTACCTACTCTTTAATTTTTTCAACGTTTTGTGTGTTGTACAAATAAAGTGTTTATCTATCTATCTATCTAATTCCATTCTAATTCCCATAGGAGTAAAAAATGGTTATCTGTAAAGTTGGTTTACGGGCGATAATTTTACGTGATAACGTCATAAGAAAACTTAGACCATTTACCTACCTCTATGTAAGAAAACGATGAAAAAATGAGATTTTTGTTATTTCTTTACATTTTTTTTTTTAATTTTTTCCTCTTTAAACGTCTTCTATTCGTCACTCGTCACCATAACACAATCCCAGATGAGCGATATTATTATTAAATACTCTGTTTCCTAAGTTACCATGACGTGTCATGTTCATATTACCACACAATATTACACAATATTACCGTGACACTTTTTTGTGAATGAAGGTGTTCCATCAATTGATTAGACGCTATCACGTTAAAAACTGGCCAAGTGCGAGTCGGACTCGCGCACGAAGGGTTTTATTAGGTACCATTATATTCTGTTTTTAGTATTTGTTGTTATAGCGGCAACAGAAATACATGATCTGTGAATATTTTAATTAGATAGCTATCACGGTAGCATGATGACCAAAACACGATACGATAAAGCGATATAACTACATCAACTCTCAAAATATAATAGATAAAGCCGCCATGTTGAATTTTTATCATAATTTTTATCGCAATTTATTATAAAAATTCAACATGGCGGCTTTATCTATCATATTTTGAGAGTTGATGTAGTTATATCGCTTTATCGTATCGTGTTTTGGTCTTCATGCTAGGCAGGCTGGTGACAGACAGACAGTGGAGTCTCAGTAATAGGGTCCCGTTTATTACCTTTTTGTACGGAACCCTGAAAAGGCATCTCTATAATGATCATCACCTCGTGATCCCCAAATAAGGTCACTGGTACGAAAACACTTAAATAACATCATGGTGGACTAAATAGGAAATAGTGACACATCTAAAAATAGATAAGTAGATATACGGTCGGTTGCATAATTGCAGACCCACCGTAGAGCTCCAAAACGGCTGTTATAGGAATGTTTTCAACACAAGGAAGAATCTAATAGGCACCTGCTTTACTTTTAACTCATTAATTTATCAAACAAAAATTACTAGAATAAAACAATCCAATAATTACTTAGTAATAGTAAGGTTGCCTGGAAGAGATCGCTTTAAGCGATAAGGCCTTTGAAACACTTGGACTTAAGCTTTGTTTTTATTCATAATGTTATTTGAAATTGGTGTTCACAGTAAAGAATTTATCTATCTATCTACTAGGACAGTTAAAAAAGAACTGAGGGTAGCAGGTTCAATCATTTTTGGTTATTCTGCGTGAAATAACTAACACTTCGAAAACTATAATGATATCTAGCTGAATAATTAAAAATTTCTGAACAATTTAAAAAAAAATAAAACTTTAAAATATGCACCTGCTACCCTCAGTCCTTTTCTGACTGTAGGTACTTACCTAATTTTAGAACTCTACGGTGGATCTGCAATTATGCTGCCGACCAACTTACCCTACCTATCAAAATTATTCAATAGACTCACTATTATGAAATCACTAAATCGACCTCGAATATAAACAAAAGCATATATTTGTAAACAAGGAAACGATAGGTAGGTATTGGCCTTACATTTGTGCAAGAGTCTCAAGGTAGGCATCCAAGGACCTTCCCGGTGACGGAAGAAGAGCAGCTCACCAGCGCTGTTCACCATTATTTCGATGTGGTCGTGGCTGAAACACGAGATAATTCATTTATAATACAAACTAGCCGCGCTCCGCGGTTTCACCCGCGTAAGTCCCGATCTCGTGGGAATATCAAATTGAAAAGTAGCATATAGCCTTCCTCGATAATTTTTTCAATTCGAACCAGTAGTTCCTGAGATAAGCGCGTTCAAACAAACAAACTCTTTAGCTTTATAATCACTACATAGTATAAAATAAAGTCACTTTTCGCCGTCCCTATATCCCTATGTCCCTTTGTATGCTTAGATCTTTAAAACTACGCAACGGATTTTGATGCGGTTTTTTTAAATAGATAGAGTGATTCAAGAGGAAGGTTTATATGTATAATACATGCACAATATAGCCGTGCGAAGCCGGGGCGGGTCGCTAGTATTAGTATAGATAAATAAATTTTGTGTGTTTGTGTGACGATGCGCTCAAACGTTGACATAAAAAAAACCAGCAAAGTGCGAGTCCGACTTGCACACGATGGGTTCCGTAGCATTATTTCAGTTTTAGTAGGTAGGTACAGCTATTTGTTGTTATAGCGGCAATACAAGTACATTATCTGTGAAAATTTCAACTGTCTAGCTATTACGGTTCACGATGACAACCCTGACAGACAGACGGACGGACAGACAGTGGAGTCTTAGTAATAGGGTCCCGTTTTTATTACCTTTAGGGGTACGGAACCCTTAAAAGATTTCTTGCGAATATTGACTAGGTACCACTGGACACGTAGACAGGGCCGTCAAATGGACTCCTTTTGAAGCATCAAGTAAGTTGGTGCGGTATTTTTAATTATGGCCGAAGATTATGGCGTTTTATTTATATTTCTAATGTATTCATTTTATTCACTTCCTCTTACCGAAAAGTTCATTTTAACATCAGGAACATTAAATTTAATCAATTTTAAAACCAGTTATGACTAAATTATAGTATTCTACTTCTATTTTATTAGATGTAGGCACAGAATAGATAATAGATAGGACCTACCTATATCAGTTACTAGCAGCACTCCGCGGTTTCACCCGCGTAACTCCCAATCCCGTGGGAATATCGAGATAAAAAGTTGCATATGTTACTTCCAATGAATCAATGTATCCTCATACCAAGTTTCATTAAAATCGGTCCAGTAGTTTCGGAGCATATTCGTTACAAACACAAAAACTAAAAATTCCTCCTTAGAATATTAGTGTCGCCTAAGTTTTAGCAAGAAAAACTAGGTCCACCCGTTCCGATAGGAAAGAGATCTTTAAGGATTCCTTTTTTTACTTTTTGAGGTACGGAACCCTAAAACAGCTTACCATTTAACAATCCTAAAAGTGTCCTTTTTCGGTAGCACCTGATCGATGTAGTGCTCCAAATGAGGATACAGTTCCAAGAGACGAGCTCGTATACCCTTCTGCACTGAAGACTTAAGTTGCTGCACGCCGGAGATGCTCTCCTTTTCGTCGAATCTGAAGTGTTAGAGAAAAAGATAAAAAGTATTTTTGAAGTGAAAACTTCTTATGGCGCGTTGGGCACTTTTGTGGGTGAGCATTTTCAGCCGTTCTCGCGACAGACGACAGATTTTCTCGCGACAGATGAGATTTTACACAGATATACAGTTTTTTAATTTGGCTGTGAGTGTATTAAGACGTACATATGGTATTTTTTAACGGACGACTATTGACGGACGACAAATGTCGGACGACTATTTGTCGGACGACTATTGACGGACGACAAATGTCGGACGACTATTTGTTGGACGACAAATGTCGGACGACTATTTGTCGGACGACTATTTGTCGGACGACTATTTGTCGGACGACTATTTGTCGGACGACTATTTGTCGGACGACAATTTGTTGGACGACAAATGTTGGACGACTATTTGTCGGACGACAAATTATTATTTTTTTTCATCTAAAACTCTTTTTGCGTATGTTCTCGCGACAGATGAGATTTTACACAGATATACAGTTTTCACTTCTGCCTGCACTCCCGGAGTGCGCTGTTTTTTTTTTAATCAATCTTTATCCTACTGCACCGCAAAGGTTTACCTGAACTGTATCAAAACCTGTCGGTTCTAGGCTATTCACTATTCTATTGAATACTTGAAAATATAACTACCTATTTTTAACAGTTCCACCATTTTTAAGGAGTCTGCCTCGAATACGTTTTACATTCTATTGCAGTTTCCTTGTCAACCAGACTTAGCTAGGGAAACATACGCTGTGGTCCCATTCTTGAGCAGTGGGTCTATGATGAAAAAATTACTTAGGACACACCAGTGGGGTATAGCGGTAGGACCACAGCCTCAACTCAACCTCAACCACCCTCAACTGATCTCCCCCATCGACTTTTAAACATACCCCAGCATAAATAAGTCGAATAGGTAAGTTTTTACAATCATATTACCTAGTTATCTATACGATAGATGACCCCGCAGAAGTTTAACCCCCAGGTTAAGAACCGTGGGTCTATATCGCCATTCATTACGATAACTAAGTAAGTATAGGTAAGTAAGATCGCATTTGCAAATGACGACTTTTGCCCGCATATTAGTCTGCCAAAATATTACAGCGAGCGGCGCCACATAAACCTAGGCAGGAATTTGTGTGACGCTGTTTATCATAGACTAGCTGCACCCCACGGTTTTACCCGCGTAAGTCCCGATCCCGTGAGAATATCAAAATGAAAAGTTGCCTATAGCCTTCCTCGATATATGAACTATTCAACACAAAAATATTTTTTCAATTCGAACCAGTAGTGAGACTAGCGCGTTCAAACAAACAAACTCTTCAGCTTCATAATATTAGTATAGATATTATAGGTACCTAGTACCTACGTACCTAAACTAGGCCTAACCTAGTGGCGATTTTAGTGAATTACAAAATCTGTCGTGCACGATGGGCCTAACTTAAATGATAAAAATAAGTAGGTATAAGTACTTAGGTATATTTTTATATAGATAAGCATACCAAGGGCGGCTTGCATAACATTGTGCTTAAACACATTTAGCTTAATTCTAGCTAAATGAATTTAACGGTAAACTAAAATTAAATTGTTGACAGTTGGTTAATTAATTATTACTTTTACCAATTTATATTTTGTTGTGCAAGTCCACCTTAAATAGGTAGTAAGTACCTAATTAATAAACATGTTTAGCTATCAAAAACGGTTTATGGATTGGCTCATTAATTAATTGAGAATTATCGTTAAAAGTAGGTCTTTATTAAACCTATCTTAATCTGCCTACTTAGAGTTAAGTTACCACCGTTTATATTAATTACTTAGTTAATTCTTATGTCTTCGATAACAATCGAAGAATGTTGGAAAGTATTGAAATACTTATTAAAACTTTTTTATTATATAAAGTTTGAAAACATCTGTTTGTGCTCAGGAATTTATTGATTCGAAATTGATAAAATATAGAAGAATAGAATAGAAGAATAGAAAAACATTTATTTGGACAAGCACACGACAAAAATACATACTTATTAAGAACCATTTAAAATATGTTGACAAGAAACCCTAAGAACATTAAAAATACAGAAAATGAAAAAGAAATATTAGAGAACAAAAAAGTATAAAAGGGAAAGACAGAAAAATCAGAGAATAAGAACAACAGAAAAAATACATATTTTAAAAAATAAAAATCTAAGGAGCCGTGTGCCTCCAAAAAGGCTCTGCCTCAGCAAAAATAGCTGTAACAACAATAGGTTGCTACAGCAGCTGGTCTTCCGGCAGGACCCTCATATAGATACGTAAGATACTGTCAAGATATTATGTGTGTTCAGATTATTATGCCGGTGCAGCTACAAAAGTCAGAATTTTTTTGTTTTACTGCCGCCATCTTCCTACTTTCATTCACTAGCGTACCTCAATGGTCCCCGTTTATTTGAGGGTCTTTTGAGTCATGAGAAATCTTCTAGGAAAGCCTGTTACATCTTAGACCGCATCGTCACTTACCATCGTGTGAGTAAGTGGTTAAATGCTGAACTATTTATTAAAAAAAAAATGGTTGTCAGTAAGGTCGGTTGACGGACGATAATTTTACGTGATAACATACCTTACCTTATCAATAACATGACGTTGCTATGGTTACTTGTCAATAACGTTGCTATGGTTTCTTGTCAATAACATGACGCATGACGTGACACTTTTTTGTAAGTATAGGTGTTCATCGATTTATAAGGCATTATCACGTCAAAAAGAGTAAACTTGTAGTACCTAACAGTATTGACTATATTTATTAGGACTGCCCTACTTGGCCACAAGCAAATTGCAAACAATTTTAAACCAGAGGCACGGGGTCACTGTTAGGTTAGGTACATTTTAAATGGGTTTCTATTAATACATACCTACTTTATTTTATTACCGTGGGAATTTCCAAAAAAATTTTAAGAACCCCTGTGTTAATAATTGATATTTGTAAGAGCGGTTTCTGCAGTATTTTTGTCCGAATTTTAATATTAAAATAAATACAGTTCTTTACTATCTAATGTTGTTTTAATAATTAAAATAAATATTATACTTACCTAGTTCTTTTCTATCTATTGTTGTTGGATTGGAATCATTCACGCGAGGTCAATTCTTTACCGACGCGAAGCCAATTACCTGATCAATAAGTCGAGACATACCTAGACTGTTGTGATAAATAAATTGTTAGAATAGGTACCTACCTACTAAGAGACACTTGAAAAATAGGTACCTACTTACAAAAGTCAAAATGTTATTCTTTTGGATGCTTATGTATTTTTACATTTTGTAGAAAGATCACATAGAAACGTCTTAAAAACTAAGGGTGCCTTCGGAACGCGCCCACCAATGAGAAGAAGCCTACTTATAAAATGTTCTATTATACCATCACTATCACTTCACTATCACTACATAGTATAAAATAAAGTCACTAGCGCGTTCAAACAAACAAACTCTTCAGCTTCATAATATTAGTATAGATTATTATGTACCTAGGCACATGAGTAGAGATGACTCATGTGACCTAGGTATTATAGGTACCTAGTACCTACGTACCTAAACTAGGCCTAACCTAGTGGCGATTTTAGTGAATTACAAAATCTGTCGTGCACGATGGGCCTAACTTCATCATCACTAGGTACATAGTATAAAACAAAGTCGCTTTTTCTGTCCCTATTTCCCTTTGACTGCTTAAATCTTTAAAACTACGCAACGGATTTTGATGCGGTTTTTTTAATAGATAGAGTGATTCAAGAGGAAAGTTTATTTGTATAATACATGTATAATATAGCCGTGCGAAGCCGGAGCGGGTCGCTTTAAAATTATAAAACCTTAATCCTCTTGCCATCAATCATAAATACCTACTACATACTACCTACTAACTTAAGTAAATACTTATTACTTGAGAAATAAAACTTTAATAACCAAAAATGTGTGAGTCACAGTGAGTGAATACAGTATGTAACAAAAACCCTGTAATCCCTCTTAGGGGTAGGTATACTTATACCTACTAGGTACGTACCTATTTAAAATTTTATTGGAAAATAGGTAAAGCTGTTTTTCCAATAAACATAACAAAATTTGTAAAACTAAAATTGTTCGCCGAGACGAGACGTCTCAAACAGCCCCCTTCGTACTACAATACCCTCGTTGAAACACATTGTATAATAGTACAAGTATGTACCTACTAGAGTAAAAAAAAATTAAATTAAAAATTTAAAAAACCCCCGACACAAAATAATAAAAATAGTATGAACGTAAAAAGCCTAAAACAAGCAAAAAAATACTATAAAAAGAAAAAGCCACAAAAAGAACAAAAAAGGTATAAACGTGAAACCCTACAAAAAGAAAAAAATAACCTCGAAATTATGATTCTACTACGTAAGTACATGTGAATTTTTTTGATTAAATATTGTCGCGTCGGGGGACCGCTCTTTTTCGAGTCAATTTAATATACTTAATGTTAACATTTTTATTTTAGCATTTTATCACTAGTAATTCTTAATACTTTAACATTTTCGTTGAAATTTTAATATCATTTTACTTAGGAAGGTGTTTCTATAGGTAAAGAGCGGTCCCCCGACGCGACAATATTTAATCAAAAAAATTCACATGTACTTACGTAGTAGAATCATAATTTCGAGGTTATTTTTTTCTTTTTGTAGGGTTTCACGTTTATACCTTTTTTGTTCTTTTTGTGGCTTTTTCTTTTTATAGTATTTTTTTGCTTGTTTTAGGCTTTTTACGTTCATACTATTTTTATTATTTTGTGTCGGGGGTTTTTTAAATTTTTAATTTAATTTTTTATTTCATCCTTTTTGTAGGGAGGGACTTTTTAATTTTTTTTATTTTATTTCTTTATTTTCTTGCGATTTATGATTCAGATAATTTGGTGTAAGTAAACAATAACTATTATTAATTTATAGTTAACTAGCGACCCGCTCCGGCTTCGCACGGCTATATTATGCATGTATTATACATATAAACCTTCCTCTTGAATCACTCTATCTATTTAAAAAAACCGCATCAAAATCCGTTGCGTAGTTTTAAAGATTAAAGCATACAAATGGATATAGGGACAGAGAAAGCGACTTTGTTTTATACTATGTAGTGAAGATTATTTTTAACCCTAAACAGTTTTTTTATTAAAGGTATTCTTTTTTTAGATATTCAACTTTTACAACTACAAGTAGGTATTTCATAGCTATTAAATATTAGAACTACCTAAGTATACATAGAAGAAGACGTCTAGATCTAGGTTATCTATACATCTTCTCTAATATATATAAATTACGTGTCACGTTGTTTGTGCGCGATGGACTCCTAAACTAGGTACTTAACCGATTTTAATCAAATTTGCACACCGTGTGCAGTTTGATCTAACTTGAAAGATAGGATAGCTTACATCTTAATTTATTCCGATATTCCAACGGGATCGGGAGTTATGCGGGTGAAACCGCGGAGCACAGCTAGTAATATAATAAAAAAATGGAAAGAAAAGTAAAAAAGATCCAAACGAAGCCAAAAAACTCAAATTAACTTGATACTCGGGCATATCTACTAACATTCGGTTGTTAATCCTGAGTATTATCCCCCATAACTTTTAGACGGCTGGACCGATTTTGATCAAACTTAGATATTTGTAATGTACGAGTCATGCCCTTTCATTTGATACCCCACTCGAGTATATCTACTTACATTCGGTTTTTGATCCTGACTTTTATCCCCCATAACTTTAAGACGGCTGAACCGATTTTGATCAAACATAGCTAAGAACACTCCCGACTAACTTATCTTTCAAACAAAAAAAACTAAATCAAAATCGGTTCATCCGTTTGGGAGCTACGATGCCACAGACAGACACACACACACACACACACACACACACACATACACACACACACACACACACACACACAGACACGTCAAACTTATAACACCCCGTCGTTTTTGCGTCGGGGGTTAAAAACATAACTCTATTTACAACTCTAACAAATATTCTATTAAATACAGGGTGAATTTTTTGCCTAAATGAATGGTTAAATTTTTAACTATATATATAGTTAGCGAAAACTTTAATTGTGACTAAACAGCATAATAATATTTTGATAAAATAATTTCAATTTCTATTAAATGTCTTCAGACAAATTGACGTATAAACAGGATATTGTGTGAAAGACGTCATTGACTGCAAAAAATAAAAACCCATAATAAGTTGGTAGATATAAGTTTTATGGTAGGTATAAGTTTTTATTTCAGTTAGTAACAGTATTTATGCTGAAAATAATATTTAAAATAAAATATATTAGAGCACAAAAATAAACATTAAATATGAATATTATTATTTACTAGCGACCCGCCCCGGCTTCGCACGGCTATAATATGCATGTATATAAACCTTCCTCTTGAATCACTCTATCTATTAAAAAAAAACGCATCAAAATCCGTTGCGTAGTTTTAAAGTACAAAGGGATATAGGGACAGAGAAAGCGACTTTGTTTTATACTATGTAGTGATTAAAGTAGCGCGAGAATATTGGGATAAAAAGCACTCCCAATAAATCAATGTATCCTCATACTGAGTTTCATCAAAATCGGTTACAGTAGTTTCGGAGCCTATTCAATTCAAACAAACAAACAATCAAATCAATCCTCTGTAAGAGAATCATGAGTTTTCGATACGCGGCGCGAGTATGTATTTTCAAAAATGACCCGAATCGTGAGATAGAGAGAGTTTAAGTTCGGACGTAATACTTTTCATTTTGCTTTCAAATAATGTTGCGGGCCGTAACGTTTTTACCCCCTTTATCGTTCACAAAATGAAATAAATTTGGTCTTATTTAATTCACAGTATCTTATTCTAGGTTTATACGTTTTTCTTTTTTTTGGTAATTCAGTTTAGTCAATTAATAAACAATTGAAACGCTCGATGAAGTTTTTTAAGTCAAAAATATAGATTTTCAGATACTAATAACTTTTATCTTAGGCAATATTTCTTTAAAATAAAAACGGCAAAACCTAGTTTTCCGTTAGACCTAGAACATTTTCAAAAATTGTTAAAATCAGACTTCGTATATGGGGGGAAAAACGTTACCGCTTTTTGTATGGAAATTTACAGCCTCACACTGGTCTTAAAATCATTAGTATGGATTATAGACAACTATTATGTTCCTCTATACCTACTCTTTTATTTAACCGACTTAAAAAACTGAGGTTCCCAATTTGACTAGGTATAAAAGTTTTACCACAGAAATTAACATTTTTTTGCCAAACAAAAGTTACAAGACTTATACCTACTTAACGAGTAACGAGCGTTTCTTATTTTTTTTTGCCACACTTGAAAAAAAAAGTTTAAAAATAAACATATGAATAAATAGCTATTTTTGCTACCAAATCAGAAAGGTTATTTCAATATCTTTCTGATTTTCCAAAAGGTTTTCTATTTAATTCCGATTTTTCATGATAAATTCAATAAACATTTTTGCTAAATAAAACTTAATGAATTCATGGATATATTTCAAAAACCTGTTAAGAACGGTAACATACCAAGTCACGCGATAAGAGTGTTGTAATAACGACGTTTTTACATTGCAATTACACTGCAAGTTACAAAACAGTAAGTTATTCTATGTTTTGACGACCTCTGTGGCGTGGCGGGTGAACTAAGCACGTGCTTGCGAAATAGAAGATTGCGGATTCGATTGTCACCGCAAACAAGTATTTATATAGAGATATTTGTTACTGGTCTGGGTTGTTTCTCAATGTGTTTGTATTTAGTTCTAATTCTAGTTGCTTAGCATAGGGCTAGATGGCGCTGTTTGTAGTTTTTTTTTATAATACAGCGGTTTTGTGACCTGCCTTTACTGACCCACTAAAATTACCACCCTGTATACTTAGAACATTGTTTACGACTTTTAGATGATGTATCACAAACAACGTCTTTTCCTTGAGGTAAATACGCATTATGTTCAAGCTCAAAGACTCTGAGACGTCGTGACCTTTAAAATGGAAAAATAACCCTTCTATTTATAACTTTGATGAAATAATATCCTTGGATAAACTTCTCACATTTATTGCAGTAATCAGACAATATATCACTCTTATCCACGCTTAATTATTTATTAATCACTATCTTACATCAAAATACCTAAATCTACGTATATTTTGATCAATAATAACGGTATACTTTTAAGAGATGCTACTCGATCGAGTCTCCAAAACGAAGTGCCCACCAAATACGTTTATATTATTTTTCTAATTACCCGCAAAAACATTTATTCAAATCAAATATTAGCGATCAAATAGCATCCTTTTAATTTTACTTAGAACAATAATTATTTAAAGCTATAAAAATGTAAAAGCAACGTGATTCATAGTAAATTAACATTATTTAACCAATAATAACACGAAAATCTAGGTAAAATATCAAAATCATTACATAACTTAGTTCTTTCCATCCTTTTAGTTATCATCCATACTACTTATAAAAAGTTACTTTATTTGTCTGTTAAGTTTTCACATTCGAACCGACGAATCAATTTTGATGAATTTTGGTGCGGAGATAGAAGGGATTTTGGAGAAGGGCAACCCGATCCCGATCCTGGACTAGCGCAGCTAGTCTACTCAAATCTATACTTATAAAGGAAGGAAGGACAAAAAGTCTGTACTTGGAAGCAAATTAAATAAAACGAGTCTAGACAACCAAAAAAAACTTGAATATTATAAAGACGATATTTTGTTGTTGTTTTGTTTTTACCGAATATGCTTTAAACTACAAGACCGATTTTGATGAAACAGGTTATGAAGGTAAACCTTTTGGATTAACATGGGCTAGTATTTATCCGAAAATTCTCAGGGAAACGGGACTAATATCCTTATTAGTTACACTTACGCGGTTTCCTCCTGGAAACCGCGTACGGTGACTAGTTATCTATATACTTATACTAGCGACCCGCCCCGGCTTCGCACGGCTATATTATGCATGTATTATACATATAAAATTTCCTCTTGAATCACTCTATCAATTAAAAATCAGCATCAAAATCCGTTGCGTAGTTTTAAAGATTTAAGCATACATAGGGAAATAGGGACAGAGAAAGCGACTTTGTTTTATACTATGTAGTGATAATCACTATCACTACTATGTAGTGATTAACATTGTTGTGATAGTGATACGTAGTGTACATAGTGTACGCTTAAATCTTTAAAACTACGCAACGGATTTTGATGCGGTTTTTTTTAATAGATAGAGTGATTCAAGAGGAAGGTTTATATGTATAATACATGCATAATATAGCCGTGCGAAGCCGGGGCGGGTCGCTAGTAAGGTTATAAAGTATTATAAAGCTGAATAGTTGTTTGTTTGTTTGAACGCGCTAATCTCAGGAACTACTGGTTCGATTTGAAAAATTATTTTTGTGTAGGATAGTCCATTTATACTTTTTTATTATTACTATATAACATCAAGCGACCAATAGGAGCGAAGAATCAGTGGGAAATGTTGCAAAAACAGGAAAAATTATTTATCTTTGAGGGCCTCCATTGCGTGCGCTGTGTAAATTTGATTATTTGCATTGATTGAGCTCAGAAACTACTGGACCGATGTCGATTAAACTTGGTATGAGGGTACAATGATTCAATGACAGTAACATTAGCTACTTTTTGTCCCGATATTCCTACGGGATAGGGAGGTACGCGGGTGAAACCGCTAAGCACTGCTAGTTAGTAGATATAAGAGAAGGTACGTTTATATATAGCTCTAATAATCCGTTCAATGTCACACACACAGCTGTCACGTGCTATGCGATCACGTTTTATATAACCAGTTTATCTGATGGATGAACTCCCATTGCTAGTTACGTTGGTGAACTTTTATTGAACGCCGTTGGTAAACCAGCAATGAAGTATAAACAGCGGTTAATGATATCTATCGATCGGGTTACTGTTCACATGGGAATAAACTACGCGTTAGTTGGTTGTGGTATTAAATAATATTTTATCATGGTAACATGTCCATTATTAACTTATGGTATATGTAATGTAATAACATTTTGTTTTTCAAAACTGGTTTCCAAATAATGGTTATGGCGTCTTCCGCGTTTCACTTTTTTGGTGTCGAAAGTGACGAGGACAAATTGTGTTCTGTGTGCTCAGATTGCTTAATTCTGTAGTTTATAGTCGACTATAAGTGCTTACTTATTGGTATGTTAACTTTTAGTTGTTCAATTTGGCAGGTTAAGTACCTGCTTAAAAAATCTCATAAAAATAACAATAAGGCCTAGATTCTTGATATTTCTTGTCGTAGCTATAAGTTGATAAAATATGAAGGTAATAAACTCAATTCCAAAAACAAAATTACAGCAAACATTATAAAATCATCTAGGTAAAAATAGGTAGTATAAAATTATTGTGATTTATCCAAACAATTCCTCGTCACGGGTGGTAAGTGACACAATTACCCCAAACTGTGCAACATTACTCCATACACAATCGTCTTAAGAGTATTATGTCAACATCACAATATTATTAAATGTTATATGTATCTGCAAAAAGCCGTGCTCCAAATCCATTTACAGCGGTTTAGTGGTTTACAATTTCATTAGATTAGAAAGGCTGACGTAGTACAATTAAGTTTGGGGAATCCTCTAGCGACGTGAAGGCAAACGATGTTAGTAAATAGAGGTTATATATTTAGGTTTATGTACGATCGGTATGAAAAGATCAACCGTAAATTTCTACATTGCTGTTATTAGAATGGTTTTTAAATTAACATGATAGGCGGAGTGGAGGGTGTTAGGTTTTATTTCGCTACGGAATTTCTATTCAATTCTATTCAATTCATTTATTTATTGAGAATATAGGTCACAAATTGGTCTTACAAATAAAACATAGTACAGCTATATTATCCAGCCTTTTCGGCATTCGGCATTCTTGATTCGGTCGCCGCGCTCAAAGCCCGCGATAAAAGCTATGCAATAGCTTAAAAAGGGACTTAAAATTGAACATGAGGTAAAAACATAATCGTTATAAAAGCTAAAGTGGGTCTGCAGTATTCGTTGCCTGACTGTACATTCATATTAAAAAGGAAAGATTTTTTTTTATTATTTGTACCGAAGAGGCTCCGAAATTATGTAAACGTTACAGTGGGCAGAGACTTTTGACCGTTGATTGTTACATAATTTAACAAGAATAATTTCATTATTTTATCTGAGATGCGTCTACTGCTTGCGATTTTAAAGAAGAAAATGGTAAAAGAATCTCTATTTTTCCTGGCCTTATCTTTGGAACATAAAAACAGCATTTTCTCAGTTAATGATTTCCATTCTAAATCACAACTTTCGTTACCTGCGGTTCACTGACCATCGTAAACCATAATGAGTTTTAGGTGAGCTTTATGGTTCACCATAACTCTAATTTTAGCTCCAAAAGGCGTAAGAAACGAAAATTCCATGGTTTATTTAATTATCCCATGGTTTTATGTCAAAGTCTTAAACAAAAATCTTCTTAATATACAGGGTGATTTTTTTTATGTGGGCCTTTAGGGCTATATTCTAAACTATAAGAGATAGCGAAAAATGCTGAAAGGAGTTGCGTGCCCGATTTTGACAAAAACTAAAACTGCATCATTAGATTTTTGAAAAAGTCATTACTTTAGCCGGGAATCGAACCTGTTGATTTTGCAAAAAAATAATCATCCTATATTTTTATACCAATCGATAGTGTTGCTGATAGAGATCAATTCCTGGAAACAAACATAGTATTGCAAATTAAAGGAAAATCAACAGATTCTCGGCTAGGGTAATGACTTTTTCAAAAATCTAATGATGCAGTTTTAGTTTTTGTCAAACTCGGGCACGGCAACTCCTTTCAGCAAATCTCTTATAGTTTACGATATAGCCCTGAAGGCCCACATTAAAAATTCATCCTGTAGGTATATAAATTCCGTGTCACGTTTTTTGTGCGCGATGGACTCCTAAACTACTTAACCGATTTTAATCAAATTTGCACACCGTGTGCAGTTTAATCCAACTTGAAAGATAGGATAGCTTACATCTTAATTTATCCCGATATTCCCACGGGATCGGGAGTTACGCGGGTGAAACCGCGGAGCGCAGCTAGTTACTTATAAGAATTTCTAGCAATTTCATATTTTCACGCTACTAAACTACCTACATAAACCGAAATAGATCGTAACCATGGCAAAATATCGCTTTCAGAAAACAATATAGCGCATTTCGATTCCCGCATACAGATAGAATATTTACGAGTCTTGGGTTTTCAGGACAATAGTCTTATTTTCTCACTCATGACCTCAAATATCTAGGACAAAACGAACATAAGTCCAACCTTTCTGTAATAAAACCAAGCAAGACAAATGTAAGGGTTTTAGTCATGTCTATGATAGGTATTAAATATACTCGTACCTACCTACATACTGGGTTCTCTTTTATATTTTTGGACAATGTTAAGGATTTTCAACCTAAAACACAAAAGCATTTTATCATATTTTCAGGGATAAAAGAACTACCTACAAAAGTCACTCAACCTTTTTTTCACCGTCAAAAGAAGACGTAATAAATATTTCACGAGAAAAGCACTCACTTGTGACCCCTTACAGTGCACTTTATAGGATTTCCTAAGGGAGTTTACTTCATTGAGATATTTCACTTTGCTGTATAGACGATACATTTTTTTATTGATGTAAAAGAAGTTAAACCCATAAAAAGTAGGTAAGATGATGATTGAAAATCCAAATCATTTAAAATTACACCATCTCCCAAAGACAATCTAAATATAGACACGATATTATTCGGAAAGTAGAAAAGGCTATAAAGAATGCAAACAGTGTCGCAGTTCCACTTAGAATCGAATGCATTCATACAAAGTGCTACACTAGCAGAACGAGCGCTACAAAGACATTTATGATAGATACATAAACAAAGTTTAAGGTTTTAAGAAAAACGTAAAATATCGTGACAGAGGTGTCTAAGAATCAGTTTTTGGGATTTAACAGCTAAAATCCATGGGATGATATTTCTACTGTTGTAAAGGTGAAGATATGCTTAGTAATTGTCATACACTTCGAAACATAGAGTGACTTGCTTCGATAGAAAAAAATCGTAAAAATCGTCATTTTTTTTTAATTTCAATTTTACGGCGAGTGTAAAGAAAAAAACAAGCGCATCACTATCGCTAACATAGTATAAAACAAAGTCGCTTTTTCTGTCCCTATATCCCTATGTATGCTTAAAAATCTTTAAAACTACGCAACGGATTTTGATGCGGTTTTTTTTAATAGATAGAGTGATTCAAGAGGAAGGTTTATATGTATAATACATGCATGATATAGTCGTGCGAAGCCGGGGCGGGTCGCTAGTAATTTATATTTTTAAACATCTTAGATCAAATCCCATACGGTAGTACAGATGATTTTTACTAAAATAGTTGTTAGTATTTAAATTTTTTGATAGTAAAACGGTCATTTCGCGGCACGCGGGGGAAAGGGACAGAGTCATCGCACGGCGCACGTGAGAAAAGGATAGGGGTTTTCAAGACATACTTCGCCTTAAGACAACACCGTCCTTGTACGGAAATAAGACTAATTCGTATGCTGAATACGGCTGTCGTACCGTTGAACACTACGTACCTACATGTATAATTGGAAGATTATTATGTAATTGGGTGACTGTCTGTCTACGACAATGAAAGAACAACATAAATACTATTATAGTAGGTTCTATAAACAATAATAGTGATAATATAAATAATAAAAACTGGCTAAGTGCAAGTCGAATTCGGGCACGAAGGGTTTTTTTCTGTTTTTAGTACTCGTAGGTAAGTATTTGTTGTTATAGCGGCAACAGAAATACATTTCAACTCTCTAGCTATAATTATCTAGTTCATGAGATACAGTCTGGTGACAGATAAGACGGACTAACGGACGGACAGTGAAGTCTTAGTAACAGAGTGCCCGTTTTTACCCTTTGGATGCGGAACCCTAAAACGATCTACATAATTTAATAAAAAAAGAAATAGATATATAACCAAAGACATATCTACGGTGCTAAATATTTTAATATCTTGCTGAAAATGGTTTTATTTCCAAACAAAAATTGGTACCTACCTCCGCCCCGGCTTCGCACGGCTATATTATGCATGTATTATACATAAAAACCTTCCTCTTGAATCACTCTATCTATTAAAAAAAACCGGATCAAAATCCGTTGCGTAGTTTTAAAGATCTAAGCATACAACGACGAAATAAAGTGACTTTATTTTATACTATGTAGTGGTTAGTCTCTTTCTAATCTCTAAAACAAATAGAGACTTGAATCCTAAGGGATATTCTTATTAATTTGTCCTTAATTCGGTTATCTATCCCACAACTTTGAGAGAAGTTAATAAATGAACGAAGTTTGCTTTATCCTTGACCCACTTTGTAAGGGTGGAATCCTGTGACGTAAATATGAGAGGGTGACGTAACGAAAAATTGTAGAAAGGAAAGTTGCATAATATTCTCTGAAGACCAAATCTCGTAAATAACATTTTATCACAGTTGCATAAAGTGGATCTTATTCAACCGCTTTTAGGTTCATAATCCAACGTATTACGCTCGCGTGCGTTTTACATTACCTTGAAGCCACTAGTGTGTAAAAAGTTATCCTGATATGTTAAACTAGCAGCGCTCCGCGGTTTCACCCACGTAACTCCCGATCCCGTGGGAATATCCGGATAAAAAGTAGCCTATAACCTTCCTCGATAAATGGACTATCCAACACAAAAAGAATTTTCAATTCGAACCAGTAGTTCCTGAGAATAGTGCGTTCAAACAAACAATCAAACAAACAAACTCTTTAGCTATAGAATATTAGTATAGATAGTATAGATTGGTATCTTACTGCTAATTATATGTTAGGTAGATGAAACATTCTGAATTTATCTGGGTTATACTGTTTTGATGTATAAAAAAATGTAGGTATGTACCAACAAAAATGGTTGTCTCTAAAGTCGGTTTACGAACGAAAATATTTTACGTGCAATATCATTCCGTTTACAAAAATATTCTTGACAATACCAAAGCTGACTTTGAGGGTATTTTGAGTTACTTTAATGGTATTTTTTTAATCGAAATGCAATCGAATATTGCAATGTAATTTGAACAATGTTATTTACCAGAATTGGCCTTCTGATCTATCAGATCGAAGAGTTATATTTCATTGAAATACTGATGTGTTCATACAAAATGTTTGTTTGTCTGTCTGACTCAACGTCACTGAAAGTTGTTTGATCAGCTTACTGATAATCGAAACTGTATCCGAGAAGCCATATACCGTCCTGAAAGCGTTCATATAGCCAAAAGTCATGTCAAATATACCTACTACCGAACAACCTATTAGAACGAGAAAGGACATGGTTTTTCATAGATTCAAGGGAAATACAAGCCAAATTCAATTGCTTACTAAAGAAAATATTTTACAGAAAACCGTATCTAAATTGCTTTGGAGATAAATGGAACATTGAATAGCACACACTTTTACCTTAAACGCATATACAGGAGGTATCCGTCTCGTCTTGGTTAAAATAAAATAAATTTTAGAAAACATTTGGTTCGCTACGCATTCGCGTAGATGTAAATCGCCCATGTTATTCAAGAGATGTTACAAATACTGCAACGGGACTGATTACACCTAAGTAAAGAAAGTCGGTTAAACCACTAACCCACAATATTTGTTTCAACAAAACGGAAGAAGCTGACAGTAAAACCACGACCTAGTTATCCATACACGTCACTCTATGCAATTGCGACGTGGCTCTCGCTTGTTGCGTGTTTTAGTAATGCAATGCAATTTGTTATAAACTGACGTGAGATTGTAAGAATATTTGTTAACAATAAGCGCATACGAGAAAGAAATTTCTTTCAATCACGAACATTTCATCAGCAAGTTGGTACTAACTAAAGGTGAAAGGGTATCGGCGCTCTCTCCATACTAACGTAGTCGACTGTTTCCTCCCTGGATAATGACACTAGCACAAATAGTTTTGTGCCATAAAACCTATAACTGCCATGACTAATGACTATGCCCCTATGTTTCTTTGTTTTTTCATTTTCTAATTATCATAGAAATTAAGATTTCAAAAACAAAACATGGGGCATGGTCATGGCAGTCATAAGTTTTATGCAACAAAAATATTTGCTCTAGTGTCATTATCCAGGGAGAAAACAGTCGACTACGTTTGTATGGAGAGAGCCCCCGGTACCCTTCCTCTTAAAATTGTTCAGTAGGTAAATATTTTATTACTTTTAGTAAGGCCTAAACTTGACCAACGAAAATATTACCAGCTCATTTCATAATAACATAACATCATATAGCAAATGTGCAAGTGTGGGTGTAGGAATTTGTTTTTACCATCACATTATATTATAATTATAGTTCCTTTTTGTTTATTTTTGTTGTATTGTGTGTAACCGTCAACAAAGTTAATACAAATGGGTGTTGATGTAGTGTCTACCAAAGACGTTCGGCATTTAATATTGCGAACAAGATCCATACAACTGTACTGGCAATTAGATTACCCTCGTCACAAAAAAGGGATTGAGCAACCGGCAAAAAGGTCGACGGTAAGTACTCGGCAGTAATTTGGCACGTGAACTACATTTCAACATCAAGTAGAATTCTAATACGATAAGCGACTGCCATGCTGATGTTCTCTCTACTCATTTTTAACCCTCGACGCAAAAACGACGTGGTGTTATAAGTTTGACGTGTCTGTGAGTGCGTACATCTGTGGATGAACTGATTTTGATTTTATTCCTTTCGTTTTCAATAGACGATTTACAATAGAGTTGAAAGCCTAACCACAAATATTTAGTACCTACGAAATCAGAGTTCATTGACTGCATGATTGATTATTTAAAATATTAAGTAAATCAATTTGACAAAAATAACTTATCGTCTTTGTTAAAAATAAAACGTCATCAACATAGTCGAATAACGTTTTGGGGTACAGTTAAGTAACGCTGAAAAAACTGTTCTCGTCGATGAAAACTCATTTACAGCCCAAAAGCAATCTCTTCAAGTCAACAAACAAGTTCAATCAAGAGTGGAACGCAGACGAAAGTGACTTAGCGGTTGCAAGCAATTTGGTGGAATTAAGGTGTCGAATCGAATTAAGTACTTACTTAAGTAAATAAGACCGGGCGACCATAATCAAGTTACGAGTTAGAATAGATCGTTTTCTACGAAAAGACGAATGTAAATACTTAGGTGAGAGAAAACTTGGTCTGCAGCAGGGACGCAACTTGGAGGGTTCTGGGGACCAACCAAGGTTCGATTCCTGGCCAGTTAAAATACCTATATATAAAAATATACGATGCGGTTTAAGTTTTTATCAAAATCGAACTCTAATAAATAAATAATAATAATAAATAAATAAATATTGCAGGACATTCCACACATCGCCATCTAGCTCCAAGCTAAGTAACTAGACTTGTGTTATGGGTGCTAGACAACGGATATACTACTTATATACTTTTCTTTTGTAAATATATACTTAATATACATACAGACACCCAGGCTACAGACAAATATCTAAGCATAAATACTTGTCTGCGGCGGGAATCGAACCCGCAACCCTATGTTTGGCAGTCCGGCATGGTGACCATTGTGCCAACTGGGTCGTCAAACAACACAAACAAACAAACAAACGTAATGACATTTATTTTTTACTACTTAACTGTAGGATTTAGCCATTCAAACCCTTTTGGTTGAACTTAGATCCGCTCGTCAGACCCTGGTTTTTCGCACCTTAGGTATTAATTGGTTCCGCTTTTCGTTGAAATTGAACTTTTTCTGTACCTTGATAATGCTATAGCCGCCAGTTCAACACTCGAGTGTCGTCGACTCTTGGTAGTTAAATAAAATAAAAGCTATAATCTACAAATAGCACCGTTTTTAAGTGCAATTTCGCGCGAATTTAATTAGTGTGCTACGTTTATAAACATCCTATAATTATGACTACTTTCGGTAGACTGCTTAAATCGTACTATTATTAAATATTAAGATTGGTATAAAAATAAATTTTGTTTTGCTGCTAAAAACAAGGTTAACTACTTTAATATTGTAGTAGGTAGGTAGTTAGGTACTTCCGGATTTTGGTGCCAAGATTATTACATATTAAAAATAACATCCAAGACACAAATACAACACATTTTTTTATTCTTTGCACAGACTAAATCTAAATCAATTTATAATTTATTAGCGACCCGCCGCCCCGGCTTCGCACGGCTGTATTTTGCATGTATTATATCTAAAAATCTTCCTATTTAA
The DNA here is from genome assembly GCA_907269075.1 of Idaea aversata. Classification (NCBI taxonomy): domain Eukaryota; kingdom Metazoa; phylum Arthropoda; class Insecta; order Lepidoptera; family Geometridae; genus Idaea; species Idaea aversata. The sequence continues at coordinate 8,043,536 of OU026103.1, forward strand.
TCACTCTATCTATTAAAAAAAACCGCATCAAAATCCATTGCGTAGTTTTAAAGATCTAAGCATACATAGGGACGGCGAAGTGACTTTATTTTATATTATGTAGTGAAGTGATAGTGAATAGTGATGCTTGTTTCAAAATAGCATTTTGTTTTATTTAAATGAAAACTCCAAGACCCATAACATCATTTATCTTATTTATTTATTTATTTATTAACAAAGATTCTACAGTCATTATTATACCTTATATTCTAACCTATTATACACAGAACTTAGACCAAATTGAATCTACACGCAGAGAAAAATCTTGTTAAACATACGAGAAATCTCGTAAGTGCAACCAGAACTTCTGTTTGGATCCGTGACAGCAGTACCCACTAGTTGTCTTTACCAAATATTTTTTATTGAGGACCAACTAGAAATTATTGTACACACTAGTAGTCTACTAGTATACACGGAGAAACAATCTAGTTACGTTTACTAGGTTATTGTAAATGTAACTAGATATTTTTGTAGTGTATAAAATATTCTAGTTCCGATAATTGCGTTTGATATATAAATCAATTATAATAATCCTAGAAAGCAAAAAGGGATATTAAAGTTCGACTACATTGTTTCGTAGACTACGCGTCTGTACGCTCTACGAGAAATGCAGCACTTATGGCTATAGTAGAGTATAGCCACATATCGCTTTACGTGCGGAGTCCGTAATCCGTACGTAAAATCAAAATTGTCGTCTCGACCAAGGTAATTTGATAAAACACAACGATAGCGCGATCTAAAATTACTACTGGCGCCATCTAGTTGCGACTCATGAAACTAATTAAATAAGTAGGTACACATAAATCTAATTATTAAACTAGAATATTCTTGCATTCACAAAAATGTAGTATTGTAGTTTTGACAATAATTTTGTTGTATAAATAAATGAACACAGTGTTAAATTAACATGATATTCATCTATGACAACATAATTATTTTGTCACAATAACAATTTGTTTTAGTTATTTTCAGAAACAAACAGAATAGTAAGGATAATTATAGATTCTTGTAGTAATTAAAACAATGTTGTTGTGGTTACAGGCAACTTCGTAGTGCATTACTAACATGACGATCATTAATCAGAACACTTTATTTCGTTAACTGTACATTTTATTCTACTAAACAATACAAATCATTTCGTTTTTGAAGCAAGAATTATTGTTTGAAATACAAAATTATTGTAGCTTTGATTTAAAATATTTTTCTAGTGTACCATATTAAACATTTAGTGAGGTTTAAAATAAAATCGCAGAGATTACAAGAATACAGTATTTCAGACTAAAATTATCGTTAAAAAATGTAACTACACAGTTTTGTACTTCTGGTTGACTCCGATTTCTCTGCGTGTACATTTTGTATGCTGTTTCTTATAAATTACCTCATAAAAGCCAGAATTGATTAGGTAGGTGAATGGTTGTGAATAGAAATTACAAGTAATCTTCCATAATTATTTGGATATCGTTGCCTGAGTTGGTGTTGCCTGCTGTGAACTACTTGGGGTTCTTCAAGTGGCGATATAATAGGTAAATTCTAGCTGAGCAAGTCTACAGGTGTTGTGGAAAAAATCTAGGTTCATGCAGTTTCTCTAGTTCTAAGAAATCGATGTGTAACTGTACACCTTGTTGGATGCTGGAGCGACGGAGTGTTAAGAAAACTATACACCTGTGACACTTATCCGTTCACGTAATAGGAAAAATAAGGTTTATGATAGATAACTTTTATCTATAATTCAGTTGGAACGATATCATGCGAAGTGTGAAAATAAACTAAAAAGATCAGCACCTTTTACGCCGCCATTTTGTTTGAATATTTTTTGTGAGTAAAGTTCGCGAATACCGTGCGTTGACATTTCAAAATATGAGGGTAGTAGATAGCAAGTGAATATAGGTATTTGCCTAAGTTTTACACAGTCTTTTTGTACCTACAAATTATTTTTAAAAAGTGAGGACCTATATCGTAGGAAATGAAATGAAAGTTCTATTTGAAAGCGCTTTAGTATTCTCGGTCAAGTTAAATAAAGTCCCAAGTTTCGAAACCCAAAAACACTCATTGTTTGACTAAGCCCAATTCTTTTAGTAAAACACTTTTTGTAGCCAATCTAAGATCTGTCCTAACTGATAGAATGTGACCGCGATTTTTTCCAAGCGAACAAGAACTTTCCAATAATACCTAAGTTTCAAAGGGCGCCCGGGCGTATAGTATCACTACAATAGCTTTATATTGTGTGGGTTCTAGGCCTTTACAATGAAAATGTGAAGTATTCAATTTACCCGATGAAAATTCTCAGTATTTCCCACGCCATTTAGGAGAATATCCGAACTCTTTGATGTGAAATGTTGACATAAACATTCAAGGGCAATTTTGTTTGGTTTACATTGTTACTGTGCAATAAACTGTTAAGGATTGTTTACATTTAGACGGGTTGTAAATGTTTGGATGAATTGTGTTAATTCCATGAATCTAATCTATCTAATATATATAAACTAGCGACCCCGGCTTCGCACGGCTATATTATGCATGTATTATACATATAAACCTTTGAATCACTCTATCTATTAAAAAAAACCGCATCAAAATCCGTTGCGTAGTTTTAAAGATTTAAGCATACCTACATAGGGACATAGGGACAGATAAAGTGGAAAGCGACTTTGTTTTATACTATGCAGTGATTACGTGTCATGTTGTTTGTGCGCGATGGACTCCTAAAGTAATTAACCGATTTTAATCAAATTTGCACACCGTGTGCAGTTTGATCCAACTTGAAAGATAGGATAGCTTACATCTTAATTGATCCCGATATTCCCACGGGATCGAGAGTTACGCGGGTGAAACCGCAGAGCGCAGCAGTATTTTGATAAAAACAGGGCAGGTTTACTAACTTGTATACGAGTTTTTTTTCGCAACTAGGTTTCTGAGATGATGATCTAATCCCTACCACCGTACCCCCACTGGTAGGGATAAGTAGATTTTTTTTCTTCAACTTATCCCTACCAAGTGGTTTTTGTTGACAAGTGGAATTCAATTCAGAAGTAGTTTTTGAAGTTTATTTCTATTTATTTTCATGACATAATTTGATCAATTCTGATCACTATACCCTCTCAGGTTAGTCGACCAAGAACTTGTCATTACGTCTGGAGCAAAATAAGCCGCGGGTTTCATCACGACACGACTTTACCGCAAGAGCGATGTCAATAAGCGCACATAAATTCCATTGGTGAACGCCGAACGGTCAACCGGGATTCATACCTCTGTTCTTCGGACTGAAAGTCGAGGTATCTATCTACCACTAGGCCAACACCGCTTTCTAACTACGAGTATTTTATCGAAACATCTAGATGTTATTAATATAAAACGAGGTTTTGGTAAAATTTAATCCACGGTAAACCTAAAATAATGTGTTCATTTTGATGAAGGTGTTACAGCCTGTTTCGAACAGGAAATTCAACTTTTAGATTAATTATTTTCAACAGGAAAAACTAACATTCAAGGCTATCATTAAAACATTTAGATATTTTACGTGTGTATGCTAAAACCTTTTGTTTTTAGCGAAATTAAAGGACCCAATCAACGAATGAATAAAAAAGTCGAAATCACTATCATCACTATCACTATCACTCACTACATAGTATAAAATAAAGTCACTTTTCGCCGTCCCTATATCCCTATGTCCCTATTTCCCTTTGTATGCTTAGATCTTTAAAACTACGCAACGGATTTTGATGCGGTTTTTTTTAATAGATAGAGTGATTCAAGAGGAAGGTTTATATGTATAATACATGCATAATATAGCCGTGCGAAGCCGGGGCGGGTCGCTAGTAATTGATATGTGGTGGATCACGAGGGTGAATCTTTTAAAATAATGCGTAATTTGAAATCTGTCGAATGAAACCAGAAGTAAAATACTTAACTTTTAAAAATAATATTTCTAAGTACCTACCATACCAAGACGTTTTGTTGTTTTTAGCAAAAGGAAAGGAAGGACCCAATAAACGACAGGTGATAAAAAAGGTGAAATATATAGTGGATCAAGAGGGTGAATCTTTTAAACTAATCCCTAATTTTAAACAGTTCTGTCGAATAAAATCAGAATTTTTTTTGTAGAGTGCAAAATACCTTTCAAAATATAGGTAATAGAGGTTTTGACTCATGAATAACAAAACAATAATCTTATAGATAATCTTATAGAATTTTATCAGTATAAGTATTTAGTCCACTCCAAGGCCGTATGATAAGGCTTTACCACACGCGTGATGCCTGTCTCATAAATACCAACTAAACCCTAATGATGGATTGTTTTCAGAAATCAGAGACGCACAAATCTCACTATATTTTGAAAGCATAAATAAATGGTACTGCTGCCTACGAAGCCATTTTTGGAAATAGATATTTATGAAACTAAAAAATACTGCTTTTCTAGATATACTAATATAATTAAGAATAAATTATAATATAATTTATTCAAAAAAGCACACGACATAGTATACATTAAAAACCAACAATAAGAGATAGTTACAGAGAATAGTAAATACAAAAAAAAACAGAGAATAAATAATAAGTACCTACTGACTAAGTAAGACGTCATGTCTATTAGAAGGGTTTAAAATCCATAATAGCTGAATGATTATAATTTTATTTAGATATAGCAAATTATAAATGAACTTAAGTTCTCAGTGCATAGGCTTATGCTGATCGATATAATTGTGATTCATAAAGTAATTCCAGTAAACTCATAGTCACAGTGACTCTTCATTTCTCAAAGCAAGACATAAAACCTTATCTAGTGGAATATAACTTAATAAAAAGTACTGTAAGCTTAACTTTTTAACAACCACCAGGGAAAACTGATAATTAGGTAAGTAAAGTACGCACTAATGGATCTCATAAATTGACTAACATCATTAACACAAATATTCTAGGATCATTTATTAACACAAATATTTGCAATGGCCACCTTTCCAAACTCTTCAATATTTCCACAAAGTAAAATATCGGCTTCTATAGGACCATAAATTGGCAAACTCAATCAAAACAACATTATATCTACATAGGTACCTCTTCGTTTACCTAACTTGGATCTCTCCCATCCATCAATCGAGCTTCGTGAACGGAAAATCAAACAAATAGATATTCATACTAGATCTGCTAACGAAACATGAACTGTAATAGCAGACGATAGGGGTCATTTTCTTCTAGCAAATAAGGTTCGAACAGGAACCAATCCGAAGTAGCGACTGAAGTCAGTTTTGATACTGAAATAGATCAGAAGCTCTACTAAAGGTTTGTCGTCAGTTTGTCAATATATGTAATACATTGTATGCTTGCATAAACGAAACGCCAAGTAAAATATATAGACATTTATGTCTATGAAAACATAGACAATGTAGAGATTTATGATTTAGAAAGAAATCCTAGGATCTATAGTTGACTTACAATGTTTCATTGTTATCAGAAGTCTATTTATATTTGGCACAAAAACTTATTGATACAATAAGCAATCTTATCTCCATCACAAAACAAAATGATCGATCGAAGAAATTTCTCAGAATATAAAGTAGGGACAAAAATATAAAGTAAGTTGGTGGCTACCTACCTAAAAAACATATTTCGGGACCTACCGTACCCAACTTAGGGGAAAAAGATTTCCATGGCTTCATCAAACAGACAAGGTTAGGTCTCTGCTTTCAAAATTTAGTTTGTTTGTGATCAAAAGTATCTTTCAGCGATACTTAGACCGACCTGACCGAACCATTAAATATCGCGGTTTTATGAATGTGGTTTTCAGTTTCAGGGTACACAGGGGAATGTGGTTTTCAGTTTCAGGGTCGTGACTCTTGAGCCATAGTTTAGGAAAGACTGCTTTAAGAGAAATAAGCTGTAATGTGCGGAGCGAAGGATGAAGTGAAACACTTGACTTCTAGGTAATAACTTAGGGGAAAAAGATTTCCGTGGCTTCATCAAACAGACAAGGTTAGGTCTCTGCTTTCAAAATTTAGTTTGTTTGTGATCAAAAGTATCTTTCAGCGATACTTAGACCGACCTGACCGAACCATTAAATATCGCGGTTTTATGAATGTGGTTTTCAGTTTCAGGGTACACAGGGGAATGTGGTTTTCAGTTTCAGGGTCGTGACTCTTGAGCCATAGTTTAGGAAAGACTGCTATAAAGAAATAAGCTGTAATGTGCGGAGCGAAGGATGAAGTGAAACACTTGACTTCTAGGTAATAACTGCTTTAATGTGAGATTAATAATCTTAATGATAGTAGGTAATGACGTATGTGATAAACATACGTCATTGTTTAATATTATACTTACAATTAATAAATGTTACTTATATCGTTGCGGTGCCATATTTGGTCTATTTTATTAACTTACAAAATTGATAAGAATTAGTTAAAATGGTTATCTAATAACAAATATTCATTTGTTTACTTCAAATATAAGTATTCTATCATCGTGGGTGGTATTGTAGGTTAGGCACATAGTAACTATTGCTCAAACTATGATGTCGTCATTACACTACAAAGCGTCGTCGGTGCTAAATCTTAGAATTAAACCGAATAAACAACATTTAATGCTATATGGCAACACGTGTTTCACTTTTTTTGCTACATTAAAAAAAGCCTTGTTCTGTACCTACACTTGTCTTACTTTTAATCTCCAAAATTCAGCAAAGGTGTTAATATCATTTACCAAGAGTATGTATGCACAGCAGGCACACAACTCTTAGAGATTGAATTTCCCTAAAAATGGTAACATACTTCCCGAAAATTATCCCATAAAATTACCCTATAATCTGATCCTAGCGCTATAAGCTTTACCGCTTGAAAATTCCAAAACGGCCCCTGCAAGGTTGCAAATTGATTCCATTACCAGAATTGGTTAGCCCAGTAAAGTGGTAGGTATATAAGTACATACTAAGTGATTTTATCTCCAAAATTATAATATCCCATTCCCAAACGTTATGAGACTATTTTTTAAAGGTTTTATCTGTGGTTTTATCCACGTTTTATCTTATCATCTTATCCCTAAAAGGGAGCTTAGTTTTAATATTTTGTGAAATAAAACTTTAGTTCAGTCGTTTGACGGATAAAACTTGCTAAATTGCTTTTAGAGCTCGTTTTATGTTTGCTATAAATAAGTCGTCTGAGTTAAGGTTGAATGAAGTAAGTAGTATATAAATAGAAAACAATTTTTACAATATTGTAAGGAAAATTTCATTAAATTGTAATGAGTTTCCAAAATCAAAGGGGAAATTCAAGTCGCGTATGAATAGGTCTGTCAGCTGTTTATATCTTCATAACCTGTTCATCGCTTATCATCAGGTTAGATAGCGGTCAAACACTAGGCAGACTGACCTAGAAAAGTAAGAATAAACTTAATCCAATGGATATTCGTCAAGGTTTTACGGCAAGTAGTCCTATAACTGAGGGAGGAGCAAGGCCCATTAAGCAAACGGATACATTGGCACACCCTCAAAGAAACCGCATAACAACTAACCTATTTCGTTTTCAGCGCATGAAAATTAGTCCAATAGCCTCATAAAGGAAGGAATGTTTCACGGTTTTAGTACGTTAAGGTCAACAGTCTCGATAAATGATGACGTGATCGATTCATGTAATTTTAATGAGTCCAGGTAACACGGAACATCAAGGTCTTGCGTAACCTATGTCGACGACATCAGCAGAATTTAGCAGACGTACAGTAGATGGAGAGTCAACGAAGTCTTTTATTTATAGTTTAGGTGAAATAGCGGTCAAACACTGACCTACTTTTAAAGAAGATAATTTGTTGTAGGAGAAAAGATAAAGAGGGAGAAATCATGGAATAATGGAATGATTGATCGATATAGACTGCTAAAACTCAATGGTATATTCTTCGAGCCATTTTATAAAAATATATTTCACGTGATCGACTAGCCGCGGTGGTCAACTGCTCATGGTATCATAGGGATCGCGTCACATGAGACGATAAAAGCCAATTAGTGGTCAACAACTCCCTTATCACGGGACTTAACAAGATAGCGAGACACATTCAACTGCAAGTTATATTCGCCTATGTTCACACCACAAACTCTCGAAAAACGACGGTCTGAACATCTCGAATACGTTTTTGAAGATGTAGCGATTGCGAGAGAAAAATGTATCTAGTGGCTCTCCATACCAGGCATAGGAAAATTTATAAACCGGCTTGACCACTAAGAAAGTTGAGCCGTTGGACGGTAATTGACGATAACAAGCGAGATAAAATATAAACGTGAGCTTGATTCACATGTAATGTATAGGTACATAATAATATGTATTTAATTATCGATTTGACATTATGCACTGAAGGTTGTTGACTGTTGATAAAAAGCTATGGAGAGAACATTGACGATTACAGTAATAGGAATACGTTGTTGGTAATTTTGAAAAAAAAAAAGGGATATTTTGTTAACATTATAAACATTTTGAGAAATATCTGGATGAATTGATTATAACCACAGATGTAGGTCGGTCACAAATTCTTTCAAATTCATACGGATATTTTTGTGGAGTCAATTCAAAAGTAGTTTCTTGGAATTTGAAGTTATTGATTTTGAAAATTGTTCAATAGATAACATTGTGAATTGTGATTTACTGTATCACTTATTTGTGGCTGTTTAAAATACCTACCTAAAAACAATTTGACATGCTTTATTTTATTTAACAAGTTTCGTAAGCCGATAAGCTCATAAGATAAAGGTTACAAAAAATGACTCAATAACGTTAAGTTCTTTGAATTTTTTTACGATTTCGGACGTTTATCAAGGCAAATATCGATAGTAGGTTTTATTTACTGATAAACAAAATGATTACAAGCACGTGACTGAGTCAATTGTCCTAATTTTATTTACAGCATTATAAGGGCATATTATGGCCCTTACATCCAAGTGATTTGGCGACAGTAATTTTAATCCATGCCATTCTGGACGCTCTGTTTATAGTGCCTGGAATATGTGTTAGAAAAAGTGGGCTCTTTCAACTTAGTCGACCTTGTCTAGAGGAAAGTCGTCAATACGTCTGGTGCCAACTAAAGGTCGCTGGATACGTAACGTGATTTTTCACGTGCCGGACGCGGGACGTAATATTTTTATATGAAACGATGTCAAGAAATCGTCACGTCCCGTCCGGCACGAGAAAAATCACGTTTGTTTAATGTCCACGAACACTTTATGAACGATGCACGTTCCGTCCCGTCCGCGGTTTTATCCCAGCGACCTCGCGGGTTTTATCACGATGTTTTCCATCACCGTAAGAGCGCACATAAGCTAATTTTCGTAAGAAAAAATCTTATTGCACGCCCCGCCCGTGATTCGAACCAACGACCTTCAGAATGAAAGAGGTATCCACCACTAGGCTAACACCGCATTATAAATACATTTTACCTACTCAAAAATGAAATGCAGTAGAGGTAGTTCAATATACTTAATCGTATTTATCTTTTGGTTTTATGAACAGGCAATTTGTGGAGTGCTTCCTGTTTGCCCCACCAAGATGCCCCACAGTGGGGCAAAGTGGAATCGTAAAAATTTTGTTGTGTCGTTTGCCCCACTCATATGATTCTGCCCATCAGGGTTGGCACCTTGTTGACAGTTTGAGAATTTTCGTGTCACCAAAGTTATGAACCATCACGGTATGTTACAAATTACACTAAAACATGCAGACTTAAGTTACTTGTGGTGCCATACATAACTACAGTTTTACTGCTACCAAAGCTTACATCGCTCTTTTCTCTGTAGTAAAATGACAGATTCCGGAATGGGAACCACGTATTTTAAAAACTTTTATTTAACTTGTTTCAATCATATTTGAAGACAGCTCCCCGATTCCTATTCCGGAATCTGTGATTTTACTACAGAAAAAAGAGCTATGTAAGCTTTGGTTGACTTTTTACTCATAATAGCGTACACTAATATTTGTTGTTTCTTGAAAGCTACCTAAATCACCATGTAATGTATACACTTGCAAAAACGGATGTGGGCAACTTTAAAAACGTACCGTCACATAACAAGAAAACCGGCGAGACCGTTACCTACGAATATGCCTACCAAATAAAACTGGTTTGGTCTTTCTAAGAATTTGCATATTTTGCGTGATTGTTTGTATGTTCTGCATGATGTTTTTTTATTATTTAATCAGTAAAACTGTATTTAACTTAGTCAAATGTTAATCAATCTGAGATTTTTTTATTTTACAGTTAGTAGTGACTAATTATTGTGTGTTGATATTGGCAAAGTTTTTATTTGTAACGAGTCCTGTAATTTATTTTGTGATTTATAACCAGATTCTTTCAGAAGTTAACGTTTCAAATAATCATTTTCTTTATTTATTTTCTTTCTTTCATTTTGTACTTGTATGTAAACACACTCCATAGGTTACCAACCCAGTTACATTTATTACAAATGACATTTGAAATGAAGATCTTGTCAATATTATTTAATGGGCTGTACATAGCTATTTCGAGATTATGGCACCACAAGTAACTTAAGTCTGCATGTTTTAGTGTAATTTGTAACATACCGTGATGGTTCATAACTTTGGAGATGACACGAAAATTCTCAAACTCTCAACAAGGTGCCAACCCTGATGGGCAGAATCATATTAGTGGGGCAAACGACACTACAAAATTGTAACGATTCCACTTTGCCCCACTGTGGGGCAGCTTGGTGGGGCAAACAGGAAGCACTCAATTTGTGTAAGCATTATGAGTGCGAACTGCGATATGAATATTTATGGCGTGCCAAAGTTCAGGGATTATAACAATACTATCAGTGTGCCGCAGTTGCACTCGTATTAGTCCGGATCCTGTAAGTCCCACAGGATGATAAAACATAGCACAGGTTAATTTATAGCATTTAATATGTCCTCATTGCCCTCATGCTAAGTTTTATCAAAATCACAGTCAAAAGTCAAAGTTCAGTTGGAGTCATTCGCAAGAAATTACATTGAATCGTTTTAACCATCAATATCGGACTATACTACGGCTCCCTTTCCTAACAAAAATCAGTTTTACGGTCCCATCCTGAAGAAAGCATGAATCGTGGCATGAATGTAGCTGTCATATGTGTGTTTCAATGCCGATATGGAAACACGTCGAAAAAATATTTTTCCCCCCATTCTCCCTTTCTTTTATGTGCTAAATTAGAGTTTTTTGCATTTTGTATGAATACGGTTCAAACTACAAACAAACAGCAATATGATACTCATTAAATTCATTACAACAATCACCTTGGAAGTATGTATATCGGACTTATAGTTTAGAAGCTGTAAAGTGATTTTAACCCCCCCTCGACCCTGTTTTGTATCAACCCTTATAGTTTTTTGATTTTATCATAAAAACGATGAAAGTTACAACAAAACTGTCAATGATCAATTTGTTCTCCATTAAATTCTCTAATAAAATTGTCTTAGAAGTATGGTGATAGGACTTATAATTTTCGAAATATGCTTACTTTCTTTCAATTCGGCCAGTAAAAATGGACACAAAAAACGCTAATACTATAGTTTCAGACATAGGCTATTTATTACAAACGCATTATTGTAAAGATCTTCCTTCAAACTTTACCTCTTGATAATATTTATAGATATTAAGTAAATTGATTTACGGAGATTCGTTTTTTTTTAATTTAATGTGTATTTTCATGGTCTATCTACGCTTACCGAATATTAATCCATTGTGCGGGTTAAGCAACGCTTGGCGCGTAATTACTTAGAAAACAGCGATGCAAAAATCTATCTATAATTATGTATAATATCTTGGTGTTCTAAGGAGTGTGCCTTTTTTGTATGATTAAATCTTTTTCTATCTAAGTATTTTAAATGTTTTCCTGAGCTGAGGACATTCCACAGAGCGCCATCTAGCTTCAAACTAAGCAACTAGGCTTGTGTTATTGTGACTAAATAACGGATGGAATACCTATACACTTTTCTTTTAGAACTACATTATATACTAGCTGACCCGTGCCCACTTCGTTTGGCATAATGTTAATAAATTAAATTATCTATACTAATATTAAAAAAAATACTTTTTGTAACTTAAATATAAAAGTTAGACATATGCTGTCGTTGACTTTTTTGTAGGCATTTTCAAGCTCCACATCTTTTCTCTAGAACTCAAAAATATATCTTTCATAGTTAAGGCAGCGTTCGTAAGAAACGCTTTCATTCGACCGTTTTTTCTCCGATTCACTTTGCAAAACGGACTACCACGTAAAAGCCTTTTTGTTTTTGGTGTTTTATATATCCTATGACACTCAGCAATAATGTGGCTTTATATTGGTGAAAGAATTTTTAAAATCGGTTCAGTAGATCCCGAGATTACCCCTTACAATTTAACAAATATACAAACACACAAATTTTACTTCTTTATAATATTAGTATAGACAAACAGAAACACTCTGACCAGAAGCAAATATCTTAATATATATAAATCTCGTGTCACAATGTTTGTCCTCAATGGACTCCTAAACCACTTAAGAGGCGAGTCCCTAAAAACAAACAATCACAACAATAAACACAATTGTTTGAAACAATTGTTAGTTATTAAGCTTTAAAGAATTTGTAATGTCTTATTTTGTTGCAAATAAATCATATTCTATTCTATTCTATTCTAAAAACGTCATTTACTATTTTAAAAATATTGAAGAACTCCCTGCATTGTAAGACACTAAAAAGAATTCTCGATAGCTTATTAGATGAGTCTACAGTTTCACTATCAGATATTTTGAAAATAATCCATAGTTTTTGAAAAAACAATTATTAACTTTGATGAAAAACATCGAAATCGACCTTTTCTATTTTAAGTATCTGTGCTACTTCGTTGTTATATTTGAAAATATTTTTGGGTAAATTGTGAGACAAAAGTATAGAGAATGCATTCATTATTGCAGTTTTTTACTTATTGAAACCAAATAATAATAATCAATGCCGAAACATAGATATTTTTTTTGGTTAAAATCATTCCTCGCTGCCCATACATTTTAGTATGAAGCCGTAGCTCGTGACATTTCGCTTTATATTAGATGTCGCGGCGCGCAAAAGTGACAGTGTCATCTCAGTATTCAAGGTGAGAGCACGTCCATTTGTTTCCCGACATTTATTGTTTGACCTGGCATAAGGGTGGGGTGCGAGTGTTGCACACGACAACTAATTTGTAATTGTACCTATTCTTCGAGCAAGGAGTCGAAACTAGGTATAATCCGCGCACAATGAGAATAGGATGGAACCTTGTCAAAGTAAATCGAAAATGACAGTTTATAAATAGGTACATATATAAATAAATATTGCAGGACATTCCACACATCGCCATCTAGCCCCAAGCTAAGTAACTAGACTTGTGTTATGCGTGCTAGCCAACTGATATACTACATATACTGGGTTATTGGAAATTATACTAGCAAGCCGTTGAGGGCTACTTCTGTGCACCCAAACCAACAACTTTTGTTCTACGACTTTTAGAAATTCGAACTTTTTTTTCGAAAATTTTGAGTTTAGGTTTACCTGAAAATCAGCTGTTCCTTACACGGAGAGGTCAGTAACCTTAAAATTTGACTTATTTTTTAAGTTTCATGTACTGTTTTTGGTCTGAATGACCTTTGTTTTATAAAATCAGCAAATACCTACCTACTTATAAAAATTTGTAAATATATACTTATAATACATAGAAATAACCAGACCACAGACAAATATTTAAGCATAAATACTTGTCTGAGGCGGGAATCGTACCTGTGTGGCAGTCCGGCATGGTGACCATTGTGCCAACTGGGTCGTCTTCAAGTAGCGTTAGCATAAAAGTTCTGAATAATGGGTAATTCGTTTTGTTGTAATTAGTTATTTTTTATTTATTCATATTTAGTGTAGCTACATATATAGTATTAGGCATTTCTACTGTATGTGAAGACTTCACGGACAAACATACATACTGACACATATACGGGTCAAACTGAGAACCGCCTTTTTTTGAAGTCTGTTAAAAATACACAAAAATGTTTCATGGTTGTAATACTTTCAATAATAATGTTTAGGAATATTTTTTTTAGTTATTCCAATTATTATTCCCCAATGCCACTCATATGTGCTTCATGGGAATCATCATCAGAGCTTTGGCTTTCTTCAGAAGTATCGCTTTCTGAAAAAAATGAAGTTGATGCAGCCAAAGTTCCCTCACCTCGGATGCGTGACACCGTGTTTTAGATATGCTTGTTGCTCGTTCGGTTATTGAAGTGAAAACTTCTTATGGCGCGTTGGGCACTTTTGTGGGTGAGCATTTTCAGCCGTTCTCGCGACAGATGAGATTTTGACAGATGAGATTTTAACAGTTATTGTGCTTCTACTACTATGCAATATTGAAAACAGCGCCATCTCTGTGCAAACGGCCGAACTACGATACTCACTTCTGTACAACAGTGATAACAGCGACATCTCTCGGTGGATGGTGCAGGTTCACAGCGAGCTGCCGTACGCAGTTCGCGTCGCACGCTACCGCCATCACTGATACACGAGTGAGCATTTTCAGCCGTTCTCGCGACAGATGAGATTTCGACAGATGAGATTTTACACAGATATACAGTTTTCACTTCTGCCTGCACTCCCGGAGTGCGCTGTTTTTTTTTGTATTTTTGAACAAACCCATAGGTTCGTCAAAAAGATCTCTTGACAATGTAATTCCCGAATTACTAGATTCGTGATCCACAGCCAACTATGTCATCATTTTCAATGCGTTAGAAAAACCGACTTCGTTCCTGATCGAAATATCTATCGACTGCCAGAACTATTTGAGGTGGTTGACTATTCAAAGTTTTACCCCATTTTCCACTCATTATCACTAAATCACTAAAATAATCACACAATAATTAATTACATAAATCTAGCATTTATAATAAAACAAACCACAATTTATAACAACACAAACCACGGTCGGAATTTATTATTTGTTTATTTAATCACTTTAATAAGCACAGTCCTTATGTGCTCGTTTTATTTATAATTTTGGAGAAAACATTTTTTTAAATGAAATCGCCATTGCTCCATAGACAATCTACCACAGACAATAATAATTTTTCTTTAAATCAATGGGTCTGTTTCAAATCCGCGACAAATAACTAATTTATACCTAATTATTATTCAGAACTTTTTTTCTAACGCTACTTTTCTGTCATTTTCGATTTACTTTGACAAGGTTCCATCCCATTCTCATTGCGCGCGGGTTATAATGTGATATTGATTATTTATTTTAACCTAAGAAATAACTGTTTCTATATTTCATTTTAATTTTTGACATAATTATGACAGGCAAACATAGACAAAAAATTAAATACTTCATGGACTGTGGTTTTTTACCTTTCGATATAGGGCATTACAACAAACAAATAATGCCTTCACACCAAACCTCTAAAGCGTCTCGGAAATGGGATATTTGAAGAAACGTTTATCCTACGATTTTATAAAAGTTCGCGGTGCACTTTGAGACCCATACCCTTCGATAGAGGGCATTACAGCGAAAAAATTATGCCTACACAACAAACCTCAAAAGTGTCACGGAAAAGGACGCGGTGATACGTCTTGTAGAAATACTTGGTCACAATGCTTTTATTTGAATATCCCGTTTCTGAGCTGTTTTAGAGGTTTGGTGTAAAGACATTATTTTTTTATTGTAATGCCTTTTATCAATAGGTATGGGTGTCAAACTACACAGCGGCATTTTAAATTACTATGCCGGTTGTGTCCAAAGATCTTTACATTTCGATCTCTAATTGGATATGTTTTACAAACAATTTGCGGGAAAGAAAAACTCAACTAGTATTTGACGTTCCTGCCTTTTGCAGGACTTTTTTTTTTTTTTTTGTTTTCTCTAAAGAAATTAAAATAGGAATTTATTGAGCTGTCAAAAATTAAATAAAAATATGGAAAAGGTATGATTTAGGTAGGTAGGATGTATTAAAATTGTAGCTTATTTTTATATTTTAATCCTATATATCGTAACTTATTTTATTCAAGTTTAATAATAATGGGAAAAGTAAAAGGAAATTACTATAAATCCCAAAAAAATAAAGGAAGATTTAAGACAAACCAGTAACTATAATGTACTCATCTTTTTACCCAACTATATCGAATATTATAAAGATTGGTAGGTGTTTTGCCTGAATATTTATATAATAATATATGATGCCGATACCGACACGTTTTAACCTGTTTCTTAGTAGGGCACATAGGTACAAACGAACGTTTATGTGTGAATTTTCAATATATAGAGACGGATGTAATAATTATTTCGCATAATTATTATTATAAAAATATATAAATATAAAAATTATTATAGTACAGAACATTTACTTATTGACAATTTCGTTATCAAACAAAATACCCAAAAAACGTACACTCTGACCCCACCCTTTCCCGCCAGCTACTTACTACCGGACTGCAGTTTTGCGATGTGACAAGTTAAATACTACATACATTGCGTGTTTTCTATGATATTCATAAACATCCTACAAAGACGAACGCTTGATGAATATGTAACTTGTACAAAATGTACGATGCATCGAAAGTAGATTTATTTGTTTCCAGGGTGCGTAATTTTAATACTGCGTTGCACCTGTGTGGCTAGAAAATATCAATGTGTCTGTTCTATCAGAAGTTCCCACGGTCAAGGATTACAGGCTTAACCGATTATAATAAAATTCGCACACCATGTGCAGTTCGATCCAACTTGAGAGATAGGATAGCTTACATCCCGATATTCCCACGGGATCGGGAGTTACGCGGGTGAAACCGCGGAGGGCAGCTAGTCTGTTACATAAATATTTGTTAAAAGCGGGAATCGAACCCGCAACCTTCGAAATCGCAAGCGTATTCTCCCGTCGAACTACAGAGTTCATTTATTAGGGTTCCGCACCCAAAGAGTTAAAACGGGACCCTATTACTAAGAACGGTTTCGCACTACGTCCGATCCAAAAGCGATCCGAACCTGTGAAAATAAGAAAACATGCAAAAATCGGATGATCTATATAGCGTAAATTAATAAAAAAATGGTTGTCTGTAAAGTCTGTTTCCGGACGATAATTTTACGTGATAACGTCATAAGAAAACATTGATGGTAACCATGGCAACGATAAAACGATGCTATAGTTACCTTGTCAACTATCAAAGTATCGTTGGCTCAGAGACAGAATACATGGGCCGGTGGGCGCGGGGCGCGGGCGGCGGCGGTGGAGGGGGCGGCGGGGGTCGATGAGGCGTTCCAGTAACGACGCATGACGTCACACTTTTTTGAACTTGTAGGTGTTCACCAATTTATAAAACGTTATCACGTCAAAAAAACTTAAGTGGGGCTAAAGGTGAGCGCACACCTAGCCGCACTGCACGCGCCACAGTCGCCGCAGCGAAGGAAATCACCAAGGCCGATGCTGATGACGTCACCAGCCGGCGGCGCGCTGCGTGCATACATGGTGCATACAAACGGAGAATGCGGCGCGGTGCGGCTAGGTGTGCGCTCACCATAAGACATACAACATGGTACCGCGGAACCCTTCGTGCGGGAATCCGACTCGCACTTGGCCGGTTTTAACTCAGATACGACACAGACGGATGTGAAACAATTTTCATAAAGTTTATTTGTAATTTTGTACCTACATATTCTATGACGTTCATAAAGATAATTAGACGCTAGATATTCGAATTTGGTTGGAATACGGCCAAGGACAAAATTGTGGACTGTGTGCAGAAACGAGTTGAATATATTAACTACGCACGTCGTTCATAAAGAGCTCCATACAATTGAGGTGCACGGTTAACTTAAAACGAGAATACGAAGGTAGGCAGCCCTGATGCTGTAGATGCTAAAATAGGTAGGTTAGGTACCAGTAGCGAGGGTTTCATACAACCCGATTCCCAGTAATTGTTTTCCCGGGTCTTAATCGCGTTTTATTTTTATTTTTGCGTGTTTTTTTATTAAATATATTTTTTTTTCTGTTTGACTATTGTAGAATAACATAGTCGAAACGTCGAGGTAAGAGAAATAAAAATAAGTAAGTAAATAAATCAGAAACACGGAACTGCGCTTCCAACCCAAAATTTAGGACGTTGGTCACACTGCTGCCGAACTTAAGTGGAACTAGGCTGGACATATCTGCCGCATGCCCGATCACATGTAGGTAGGCAAAAACCACCACGGATTGGTTTCCAAACAGCAGGCGCCCCCCGCGTTAGGCCCAGAAGGAGATGGCGGGACGAGTTGGACTCGCATCGTAGGGACTGGTCCCAGCTGGCACTAGACAGGGAACAGTAGAAGGGGGGCCGTTGCCCTGCAGTGGGACGGAATAGGCCTAAAATAAATAATAAAAAAGGCCCGGGAAAATAATTATTGGGAATCGGGTCCCCTGAGTTTAAAAAGTTTAACCCGATTCCCATTAGTTTACCGTTACGGATTCAGACTAATTAAGTGTTCCTCAACCGCTTCCTAATAATATTAGCAAGCGGTTAAGGGCCACTTACTTTTACACACTTCACTACATAGTATAAAACAAAGTCGCTTTCTCTGTCCCTATATCCCTATGTATGCTTAAATCTTTAAAACTACGCAACGGTTTTTGATGCGGTTTTTTAATAGATAGAGTGATTCAAGAGAAAGGTTTATATGTATAATACATGCATAATAAAGCCGTGCGAAGCCGGGGCGGGTCGCTAGTTTACAGATATATGATTACCAATAACCCTGTAAAAGCGCTTCAACAGCTAAAGTACAGCCAAGTCTCGATGGCAGCATTTTGTAAAGCACTTATACAGCAATTTAATGTTACTTGGGAGGTACTGAAACTACTGAAATGTGGACGTACGCATTACGCATAATGAATACATTTCTTATACCTACCTTTAGGTGTAGGTGTTGTGAATAAATGTTGTTTGTTATTTGTTGTTGTTATGACGTCATATAACAACACAGTAACAGAGAGGGCATTCTGAAAACCTTTCCGATCAACAGGCTCATTCACAAACAATCGTAAGGCAACCGAAACGTCTGTCTGTCAGGCTGTATCTCATGAACCATGATAGCTAGAAAGTTAAAGTTTTCACAGATGATGTATTTCTGTTACCGCTATAACAACAAATATATACTTACTAAAAAAAAATATGTAGACACCCGATTATAACTATTTGTTCCAATGGGAAGGACATTTTATAACTTCACGTTATCTCAAATAACGGGAAAGCGTCAACAGAAATAAATTTTATTGAGTTCCGTTGTCCCCATTAAGAGTACACCGTTATAATGGGGACAGCAGGCATAAATGTTATATACTTTACTAGCGACCCGCCCCGGCTTCGCACGGCTATATTATGCATGTATTATAGATATAAACCTTCCTCTTGAATCACTCTATCTATTAAAAAAAACCGCATCAAAATCCCTTGCGTAGTTTTAAAGATTTAAGCATACAAAGGGATATAGGGACAGAAAAAGCGACTTTGTTTTATACTATGTAGTGATAGTGAAGTGATTAGCTGCGCTCCGCGGTTTCAAGGGTCAAGGTTCTTTATTGGTAAAAATGGATTTACAAGTCAGGTATACATTTAGGTACAATTAAATAACTTACTGATATTTTAAATTAACTAACTTATTTTCAAAATTTAAACTTAAATGAAATTGGCTGTCAAAATAAAATACAATGAACCTACTCAATAGAAGGCTTGCTCGATAAGCCATCGTTTTAGTTGTGCTTTAAAGCCGTTGAATGAGGTGGTATTTGTTATATCTACCGGTAATTCATTATATACTGTCGGCCCAATGACCTGAGTTAACTTGGACGACCTGGCCAGAGAGCGCCCTATTGTGGACAGCTTGTCTGCATTGCGGGTGCAGCGTGAGTGTATTTCACCATTTTTTTTAAACGCATCCAAATTGACCCTTAACATAAATCGCCATCTGCATTATTACAATACACGGCAGAGTCAGTATGCCGAGTTCCTTAATATCCCGCGTAACTCAAGATCCCGCGGGAATATCGGGATAAATTAAGATGTAAGCTATCCTATCTTTCAAGTTGGATCAAACTGCACACGGTGTGCAAATTTGATTAAAATCGGTTTAGTAGTTTAGTAATTTTATTTATTTATTTTTATTTAGTAGTTTAGGAGTCCATCGCGCACAAACAACGTGACACTTCATTTATATATATGTATTAGATTAAGTTCCGCTGTCCCCATTGAATGGGGACAGAGTCAACGGGGACAACGGGCATACACCACTATTATTATCAATCCGAAAGTTAATTTATTTATTTGTTTGTCGATATATTTGTTTGTTTGTTCCCTATTCACGGTCAAATTACTGGACCGATTTAGATGAAAATCGGCACAGTGGTAGTTTAGGGAATAGAGAAATACTTAAGATACTTTTGATACCGAAATTCCCGCGGGATCGAAACTTACGCGGGTGGAACCGCGTTGGTTATTTATAACTTAAATAACCGTTCAACGTAGCTACACTTTACCAACATATCTATCTACATAGTGATAAGGAAAACAAAACAACAGTATTCCTGCGTCGTAGTACAAAGTTCGAACCCTACCCCGGTATTTAGATAACTGCGTAAATTACGCGGAAAAATAGGTCAAATAGGGATGCCAGAGAAGTTCAAAGCTAACCAATACAGGGCTATTGATAATTATATGAAGCTGTTGAGAGGTAGTGCTGTGTACGGTCCTTCACGGTCAACTTTCAGAGAACACTATTCGAAAATTTTCGGAAACTAGAAAATCAGCTGTTACTTACACGGAGAGGTTTTTTTTTAAGTTTTACCGATTGGTCTGAATGAATTCTAATATAAGTATACTTACCTAACTTCAAAACATTTCCAAAATATGTTCAAACCAAAAATCATAGAACAAAAGTTGGTTATTACGGTGCGCAGAAGTAGCTCTCAACCATGTCTCAATCCAATGACATTCTATACACAGCACATACACAGTCATTGTCTCAACCGCTTTCTTATAGGTACTTATAACTAGCAGCAATCCGCGGTTACCTAACCTAACTTTAAACCTTTTTAAAATATGTTCAAACTAGCTGCGCCCCGCGGTTTCACCGCGTAAGTCCCGATCCCGTAGGAATTTTAAAGTAAAAAGTAAGATAATTTATCAATTCGAACTAGTTGTTTCTGAGATTAGAGCGTTCAAACAAACGGAAGCCCTCAAAGATGAATAATTTACCCCGTTTTTTCCACATTTCCAACTGATTATTCGCTCTTATTGGTCGCAGCGTGATGATATAGCCTTCCTCGATACATGGACTATCTAGCACAAAAATAATTTTTCAATTCGAACCAGTACCTATTATAGTACCTGAGATTAGCGTGTTCAAACAAACAAACTCTTCAGCTTTATAATATTAGTAAGTAGGTATAGATTTCTAAAAATCGTAGAACAAAAGTTGGTTGATAAGGTGTGCAGAAGAAGCTCTCAATCACTTTCTTAAATTAATTAACAATAACCCTGTATAAGAATGGAAACTTAGGTTGTGTGCGTGTCACACACACCACAACTAAGGCTATATAATAGATTGATGCTTCATTTCAAGGAGGTTAAATTAGTAGAGCTTGGTCACGCAATGATAGTTTGGACAGTTGGACACCGATGAAAATCAGGCATTTCGACTCGATTGGACGAGACATCCCTGCAGCTCAGTTGGTAAGGAATACCGATACAGTGATGCGAGAGTCGTCGGTTTCAATCTCCATTAAATATATTTTTTTGGAAAGAAAAATTTTTTTTTAGACCTTATTTAGACGAAATTAAAGTTTAGACCACCTGCATTTATGATGACAATAGCTTTAGTTAGACCATCCGCTGCTTAGACGAGTTGCTGGTGCTAGACGACCTGACGATCTATTACTTTCCAGTACCAAAAACCAATACCAATGGTATTGTTTATTATCGTTATCGTATCGTGTCTATTCCGAACGAGTACCAAGTAAAAACGAATACCAAAACAAGTAGAATGATATGAGGTACTGTCAGTGAAAATAGTTTTAAATTATTTAAGTTATTTATTCAAGTACAATTCAAGTCGCGAATGAATAGGTATTTGCTAGGAAGGAGTGTTATATCTAAGGCCGCATTGTCACCTACCATCAGGCAGGTGTGATAGTGGTCAAACGCTGACCTATCATATAAAAAACAGACAAACAAATAAATTAAAATATAAATAAAACAAATATTAAAAAAACAGTAACATTTAAATAATGATATAGTCAAGTCGGTCACACTAATATCTAGAAACTATAGAAACTAAATCCTATTAGAAGCTATTGCCTTTGATTTGCCATACTATGTTTGTTTCCAAGAATTCATCTCTATCGGCAACACTATCGATTGGTATAAAAATATAGGTGATATTTTTTTCAAAATCAAATTGTTGGATTCCTGGCTAAGGTGAAAACTTTTTCAAAAACTATTTATATGCAGTTTTAGTTTTTGTCAAAATAGGGCACGCAACTCTTTTAGCAGTTTTAGCTATCTCTTTAGTTTAAGATAAAGCCCTGAAGGCCTATGTAAAAAATTCATACTGTATATCCCTCAAGTCAGACCAGTTAATAGAAAAAAAAATGTATGCCAGTACAAAATAAAAACTATTGCATTGACTTGGCGTTTATGCCAACAAAACATTACATAAAACTTTTTACGGATTTTGTTTCCACGGCTCTTTACTCTGATTGGCTACCTACGATTTGAAAACAATGGGATACCTACGTCACTGCGAAAAACTTTTCATCGAATTTTGTTTCTTCGAATACTTTTCATCGATATCTCTATACTGCGACGCCTTATTAGATCGATGTATTGTTACTGCGATGTAACGTTACATCGAAAAATTATTCTGCGAAAATACCATACTGCGAAGACTCGTTTAATCGACACCTTGTTACTGCGACCTTTACAAAAATTAATCAAATTAAAAATATGTCATAAAAATACAGGGTGGTCGGAGAAGTGACGTAAAAATTAGGTACCTCATACCGAGGGGTATCTCATTCTCTCCCAAAAGTTTCGTGGCTTTTTTTTCGTTTATGCGTTATTTTTTAAGGGTTTTATAATATATATATATACATATATTTGCATTGTAGATTTTTTTTAGGTTTTTTTGTTTTACAACAGTTATTGTAAATTAATTAAAAAATAATTAGGCACGTATTGATCATCATCATTAGTTAGAATCATATTAATAAAAATAAAAAAATGTTTTGATAAATAAGCATTTCGGTTACCGACCATTGGATTTTATCTTAATATTAAATTTAAAAATAGCAAAAGACAACTAAGTAAATAATATCGAAAACTTAGCGATTGTACAATTTAACATCTGACTTGTCTGTAAAGCATGAAAATTGTAGCAAAGCTTACGTATATCTTACAATACTATTATCTTCTATGTCTATGTTCGTCAAATGGTCGCCTACTGAAAGTGGCCGCGAAATGACCCTACTCTGTTCAGTTGCTAATCTGACCAGCAAACTGATAGTAGACATATGACGCTTACTGTACCTACTTATACCTAGGTATGATGTCAGACAGCTTATACAATGAAGAGCCCTTCAAAACAACAATAAAACAATTTCGGACATAAGATAAGGCCGAGCAAGTGAGCATAAGCACACTTCAGGTCGGGTACTACAGTTTACCGACCTTTCATATTTGAAGGCAATCGAACCGACCATTTTCGTTACGGTCTTGCCTCTCTGGAAGAATTTCAGACAAACAAGTGAAGTAACCAACTTGTACTTGTATACGGGCTGTTTTCCGCACTTTGACGACCCATTTGCACAATGGTCACCATGCCGGACTGCCAAACACAGGGTTGCGGGTTCGATTCCCGCCTCAGACAAGTATTTATGCTTAGATATTTGTCTGTGGTCTGGTTGTTATAAATGTATTATAAGTATTTAATTACAAAAAGCATAAGTAGTAATACCTATCCGTTGTCTAGCACCCATAACACAAGTCTAGTTACTTAGCTTGGGGCTAGATGGCGATGTGTGGAATGTCCTGCAATACTTATTTATTACTTAAACCTCTTTAGTTGGGCCTTTTTTGCGTGAGGATGGAGTAGGAAAGGAACTTGTCAAAGCGTCTGGAACCAACTTAGCCACGGGTTTTATCACGATGTTTTCTTTCACCGTTAGAGCAATGTTAATTACTTAGTGCAAATAATTTTTTCGTAAAATCATTGTTGGACGGCCAGCCGGGATTAAAACCCACGACTTTCGGAATAAAAGCCGAGATATGTACCACGAGGCTAACCTAACCTAAAAATATTAACTATACTCTATCATGGTTCATTAGATACAGCCTGGTGACAGACAAACGGACGGACGGACAGCGAAGCGAAGTTAGTAATAGGTTTCCGTTTTTTCCCTTTGGGTAAGTACACGAAAAACGGTCGGTGATTTATCGGCCAATATAAACGTGTGTTACGTACAGTATGGGTCATAAGCATAAGTAAATGATCAGTTTGCTACAATAATACTCTCAACAAGTATTGGAGTTACGACCTTTTTCTAATAGACGTTACACACAAACATAAATACTTGAATTAAAAGTACTCAGTGTGATTATTATTTTCAACATGTTAGCTGTATCTTTAGTTGGCCGAGAGAGGTATAAGCCGGCACCCGCTACACCAACCGACGTGGGTTCGATCCACAGGTTACGTTGTTATAATGTTCAAATAGTGCTGCACAGGATTGTAAACGTTGCGGTGGGCAGAGACTTTTGACCGTGTATTGTACGTACCAAGTCTGAAAGGGCTTTATGTTAAGTAATGGGACATAAATCGCCCCCCGCACCTACCAGCTCACCTTTCAGCCTTCGTCGCAAGGACAAGGGCAATATCGACCCGCTTATATCTACCACCCGCAGCAAATAGCATAAATTATACAATTACTACGCGCTTCACGGTCTTCCTCGTCTGTAGTCAAAATCCCGTTGGAATAATGTGATAAAGAAATGTTTGTAAACTCGGTTTACGGACGATAATTTTACGTGATAACGTCATAAGAAAACATTACGTTGCTATGGTTACCAGTTTGTCAATAAAATTCTACGTTGCTATGATTACCATTTTGTCAATAAACTCACGTTCCCGGAACGTGAGCGGAACGCGAAACATTGGTTGCTATAAAACATGAGCGGAACGCTATACCTAACGTCACACTTTTTAGTGAGTGCTGCCGGTGTTCGTCCATTTAATAGACGTTATCACGTCAAAAAAAACCTTAGGTACAAAAGTACGGCAAGTCCCTACCTAGACTACCTAGATCACAAAGATTATCTAATTAGGCAGTTTAGTAAAATAAATAAAGTGGAAACTTAAAAAAGAACCTAAGTAACAAAAGTCACTTTAGGATACAAAAATAAGGTGGGTTATCGATTTTCTATTAATAGATAAAAAAATTCCAAGTTTTGTAAAATAAACATAGTACCTAGAAACTTAGAAAGCTATGTAAAAGTCAGTTCACGTTACAAAAGTAAGGTACCAACCATAATCAAAAGTAATCTAATAGGCGACTGAACTAACTTCGAAAGATTTTCTATTTCAAGACGGAAATTTTCCAAGTTTTGTTAAAATAAACAAGTTTGACTCTAGTAACAGATGTACATTTCTCAAAGAACGTAGTACCTACCTACTACATAACACCGACTAAAAAAAAAAACTGGTTGCCTGTAAAGTCGGTATACGGGCGAAAGTTTTACGTGACAACAACTGTGCTCGAGTGGAAGGGACGCGTGCCTTTCACTTTTTATGTCTGTCTCTCTCGCTCTTAGGCGGGCTTACCATGCCCGCGTGCCTCTCACTCGCTCTCATTGTGAGCGCATAACGTCAGCGGAGCGTAACGCAGTTTCTTGAAGTGTCACCCGGCAAACCAATTTATAAGACGTTGTCACGTCAAAACCATTAAGTTTATTTAACCACCATAACACCAAATACCTACTATTGACCAGTCTCAATGCTATTGACAAAGATTTTGGGTTTGGAGTTTCACAAGGGACTATTTTTGGACCTTACTTGTTTTTTATAGTTCCAAACGAGAAGATAAGACGTTCGGTTAAAACCGTGACCCCATCAGTTTGGTATTTGTTTTGAAGAATATCTATTAAATTAAAATACATCAAATGATTTTATTAATTTTATTTGCGTAATCTGTATCCCAACCAAAAATTACATCTAAACGAATCTCACATAAACAGCGAAAGCAGATTAATACCTAATTAATGAAATAAAAATTCTAATCGTAACAATTTTAACACAATTTACGATTTAATCTAAGTAAATTATACCAAACGACAATTCGATCTACATAGAATTATTGTAAACAAAAATGAACTTTTGCTATTATGACATGTCTTTTTGAAAAAAGTCCAGTAAATATTTGTGTTGAATTAAAAAGGACTTTTTTGTATGCCGAAAATAATAGTGCTTTTGGAAATAAGTTTGCTTACATTTTGTACAAATCGAATTTACTTTAGGTAATTAAAGAGGTAAGTTTAAAATTACACTATGAATTTCTCTCACAGTCCATTGTTCAATTCGATAATGTAGTTTTAAAGATGAAAAAATATCTTAACAAACTAAAAACTAGAATTTAACATCAGTCCGGTAGACGTTGATATGCAAGTGTTCAAAGAAATATGATTAAAAACAAAAAAATAAACGCAAGTAAAGCACTTATTGTACGAAATACGGAATCTAACGTTACCAGGGGGTTCAAAATGACCACTTTCGACCAATCTTATCAAAATCGTAATTTATGTGTGATTTTTATACTTAATAAAAAACTGAATCTCGACGGTTCACCATCTTGAAAAGTTTCTATTGAAAATGCTGTCAGAATTGAAAAACGAAGTAGTGTGTCGTGCAATTCTGCCAATTGACACCATTTTTCATTAAAACAAATAGGAACCGCATTGCATCGAGTTTTGTATGACCATTTTTTTATTATAAACTAGCTGCGCCCCACGGTTTCACCCGCGTAAGTCCGATCTATAAATTCTCACCGTTTAAACCTTCCCTGGACTACGACAAACACAACAAAAAAAGAATTGGCCAAATCGGTCCAGCCGTTCTCGAGTTTTAGCCAGACTAACGAACAGCAATTGATTTTTATATTATAGATAAATAAAATGAAATAAATTTATTCACAACGAATTGAACCATATCCTTTTTTTAAGTCTCGTATAAGATTCAGAAATAATTCGTCTACGAAAATAGTCATTTAGACGTCCTGGATTTGCTCAAGCATAACTGCTTTATTTATTATATTCCTATTGATAATCAAGACATTGTCTTTACTATATTTTTATGAGATTATTTACTTAATTTTCTTTTTTTTCGACACAATAGAAACTTAGGATTTCTTGTCTTATTTTTTTTATTTTTTTCTCATAAAATCTTTACACTTATGAACACTTATAACAATTTAGAATATACATCTTTTTTAATGGTTTTTTTTAAGACTAATGCAGACCACAGAGTTCATTGAATATAAGTGCAAAGAATAATAATGTAATATTTAAATTCAATGTAAACAATAAAGAAAAATAATGCAAATTAAGCTCAATTTTGTCACTACTTTACAAATTATATTGTTAACTGATTTTTGTGAATCAAAGTTGTTAATTTATTTAAAAAAAAGGAGTCTAAAATATGAAAATGAGATTCTAAATGATGCAAGTATGATAAAGGAACAATAAACATAACTAAGTAATGGTTTGTGTGTCACAATTTAATGTTCTTACATTCGATTTGATCATTCAAAGAAAGTGTGTTAAGTGTTGAAAATACAATGCCTAACTACTTAACACTGGTCATAATGTGCAAGGAATATTATAAAAATTAAGTACTAACAAACCACAGATATTAATGTAAAAATCAAATAGAAAGTATGATGTTATGATTATAAGTTCTGTGCCTAAATAATGTAGCCAAATCTTGAATAACCGTTAAACTATACTACTTAATTAATAAGCTAGTTATAAATAAATAAATTGTAGTAGTTATTTTCGTGATAATTCCCTCATCATTTTAGTTAGTCCCCAATTTGACCTTCGATAAATGTATAGCTTCTTTACTTGTTTTTTTTTAATATTCATCATATCAGTAACATGTTCATTTTAAAAACATACAAAACTCTTCATTATATTGAAAAAATATAGTGAAGCTATTGAATATCCTACTTATATTTATCTATGGTCTACTATCACATTTGGTAGGGTCTAGAATGCGATCGATGATGGGGGCATAGAGCATTCTCCAACTGTAACACGGTATGAAGCAAGTTCACTAATACCATGGTAGTGTACGAAGGCAGCTACAATCACAAGAACGTGGAATATTTGATGGGACTGGAACCAGATGTCACATTTACCAGGGAACCATCTCTCCGGCACACGGAGTGCGTAGAACATGGCACCTAGGATGTAGAGCAGGCCCATCAGCACCAACCAACCTAGAGATGCCTTACTCACTTGACTGAACCATCCTTCTGTCACTCCATAGTGTATCGCTGGCACAATGCCCGACAAACCAAAGCCCATAAACACTCCCGCACGAAGAGGTCGCAAACGAGGCTCCGAAAATCTGTCCCACAAGGACACTATTATGGACAAAATTCCTAAAACAATCACTACAGATAGGTATATTATTTTCGGCCTGTAGTGACAGTAGAAACTGTAGTATAGCCATGGAACGAACGAGCCCATGATAAGGAGAGCTATTCCGCAGTAGTCCAATTTTGAAAATAATTTCCCAACCATCTCAGAGTGGCAGTACAGGGTGTGGTATGCGAAGGAGAATCCGAGGCAGACGATGGCGCCGACGAAGAACACTCCGAATATCATCTTTTCTTGCATCTGTATTTCGATCGAAGGACGTGTCAGGAAGTAGATGGCGACGCCGATAAACGCGACGCAGCCGAGCAGGTGAGTCCAGATGTTGCCGGTCTCAGTGTGAATACGGAATATGGAGGCGAAACATGCGCTGAATGAGGGTAGGGGCGGACGGTGACCTTTGTGTAGATAATCGTTGTCTTGCAACCATCGTGGCAGGTGCCGGAAGTGGCATACGTTCCACGACGCTTCCCAAACTTTACGCACGAACTCTTCGGCTTGTTCAGCAGCGTTGTGAGCTAGCGCTCCCAAGTCGATCTCGTCAGACAGCACGCCCGCTTTCAACACCTCCGCCATTTCCGCGTCGAGCAGGTGCTGGTCTTCTGGAGTCGAAGGCAACGGGCATCCTTCCTCCTCCTCCGCCAACACTTCATCTAGCTCGTCCATCTGCGACCCAAGACTCTCCGCTTCGGGATCCCATCCTTGCCGTCGACGCAGCCCGTCCGACGACACGCTATGGGATCCAATATCCGAATCAAGTTCCCACATTGTGTTCGCAGCGTCACCATTCACGCGAACACACAAAAACGGCCACCATGAGCAGCCACGGCCTTTGTTTAACGGGACAGTTATTTGTGAGAATCCAGTTACGTCACCGAAAGAAAATACGTCGCACGTAACTTTAAACTATAATATTATTCACAAATGTTCAGATTACTTATGATTTTAGAAGATTTTCACTTTGTTCAACCACAAAAATTTTATTGAATTTGGTAATAAATTCTGAAATAGACGCAGTCAATCGCAAACAGCTGCAAAAACGAACTGTCGGTTTTCGGCCGTCGACGTCGTTCGTCGTCGTGGCCAAACGAACAACTCCGAGCGAGAAAACAGAAAATCGACTAGGTTCGGTTATGTTCGGTAGCATAGCGACTCGTTTGGTCTCACTTCTTTGTTGACTCGTTTGCGAAATAGAAGATGTACACGCTGGTCAACGAAGATCGGCGAATTTCGGAGGTCATTCAAGATTATTTTCCATCCCACTCTCCCATTCATAATATTTTGCTCAGCTATACTCTTCACTCAGTATGACGTGTATAAACTAGTGATGATATTGTGTTTATCAAGAGAATAACGTAAATCGATATGAATATTTTTTGTCTCACAACTTGATGGTTTCAGAATTTTTTAATCTGAATAATTTTTGTTTTGCTGTAGGTAATCAGGGCTATTATTCACTAAGCTTCAAGTCGTTGGGCGCGCGTGATTAGGGCGAGATTGCCATACAAAAACCTCGCCCCCTCCGCCCCTAATCACGCGCGCCCAACGACTTGAACCTTAGTGAATAATGGTACTGCTAAGTGCATAAAGAGGTAGATGGTCGAACGGTACCTATGTGTGATAGTTGTTAATAAACGCTAACCTACCTATCATATTATTACTAAGTTAAAAAAAAATCTTTTTTCTCGATTATTTTCGTAAAAAATTTCATAAAAATCGAATAAGCGCTGTGAGCCCATCACTAAAATTTAACGCAGTGCCATTGGTTGATTACAAACGAGATGTTTAGCCAATGGAAATAATTTACAGATTATAACCCTGAAATATTCCTAAAATGTACGATTATTGCATACGCGATCAATTTATAAAAATAACAGAAATTGCACTTACTTTTTAAACATTCTGCCGAAGTAAAATATAAGTTCTAGATGTCACAAAACACAAGATTTATCAAAAATGCAAAAATGTTTCTTTCTGTTCTGTATTCGTGCTCTACCACATACACATACACATAGTTCAATAACAATCGACTCATTCAAAGTGCACCAATCAAAATAGAAAGATTCGCTGGTGTCCTATTCTTATTGGCTGATGACGGTTATGAAATCATTCATTCAATAATTTGACCTGAATTTGACAGAGAACGAACATGTTAATTTTCTTCCGGTGCTGCCAGCTTAGGTTTTAGGTCCAAGAAATATTAACTTTGTGTGTAAGCAATTTTTTACTTTTAAATAAGTATTTAAGTTCAAGTTAGGTTCTAGCAAAGTTAAGTTAAAGCCAAAAGACCATACTGTAATGAAATACCCCAGAGTAGAAAATTAAAATGTGTGTTACTACTGTCATCCTTTATTTAAAAATATTTATAATTCTGATTTCAAGGTGTCTGGAACTTTTACAGTATTTATGTTGGCAGCCCCGCGGTTTATATTCCAAACGCACGAAAACAACCTAGATTGCACCGGCATGGTTTTAGAGAAATATAGGTCTAAAAATACTAATAATTTTACAAAAAACACTTGTGAGAAGAGATATTGAGAGAGATTAACGAATAAATTATACCATCTGTGAATCAACGTTCCTAGCCACTGAGATCAACGTGTTGTGGTAAAAACAATGACTTCTTTAGAAGTTTTAATAACCAGCGATTCGAACAATACATTGTGGACTAATTGCGTGTGGGATCCTCATAACAGCACCAGTTTAATGACGTACAAAGGCGGTGGAACAGCTGAAGCTAGGACCCTGACATTTATAGGCAACGACTACATAGCAGCAGTTGAAAAATCCAAACCTATTTTACACGTTTGGCCATTGAATTCGCACCAAACAGTGCAAGGTATGAGATTCATACTGCCTGGCAGAGCTACAGCTTTGGCAGTAAGTCCAGACGGTGCGTACATTATTGCCGGGATTGATGAGAAAGTGTATTTATGGCAGACTTCATCCGGAAACCTTTTGACGATATTAAACAGGCATTATCAGAAAGTTGTTCTATTGAAATTCACGGCAGATGGGAAGTACTTCGTTTCAGCAGCTGAAGATGGTATGATCATGGTTTGGATGCTAGCAACGGTCGCTGCACACCCTGAAGTTGATCTAGTCACCCAAGCATCGGCAGGACAACACGATCCAGTTTATATCTTCTCCGATCACTCATTACCAGTAACAGACATCTGTATAAGTAAGACTGGAATGCACGGACGTTTGTTCACAGCATCGAGTGATCGTACTTGTAAAATTTATGATTTATCAACAGGAGAAATGTTGCTCAATCTAGTCTTTGATGTTCCATTATCGGCACTGACTTTAGACGTATTAGAATTGAATGTTTATGTCGGTACAACAGAAGGAAATATTAATCAAATACCTTTGACAAACCCTCCTCGCAGTAGAGATTTTTTGGTTAACACTGAAAGTAACAGTCCTATATTTTCTTCACATACAAAAGCGATAACATGCTTATCTGTTTCACTAGATGGAGAAACTTTAATGTCTGGTGGGAACGATGAACAGGTCATCCTATGGCATATACCGAGTCGTCAACCTATTAGAAATATTAAACATAAGGGCCCAATAACAAATGCTTTCTTCACAGTAAATTTACCTGCTATTTACAAGCAAGAATTCAAGCCCAGCATAGTTTTACACAGCTTAGAACGCTCACTGGAAAAAGATGCAGATGACGTTACAGAAATAGAAGTCTTCACCCGTAATAAGATTAATTTCTGGTCAGTTGTGGAAAATCAAGAGTTTGACAGCAATGCTAAAGATTTAGAGCTTGATTTCAAGACAAAAGAAGCTGCATTTAAAGATGAATTGGATCGGTTAAAAGCTGTTAATGCTAATTTGTATGCTTTTGCTGTTGAAAAGGAATTAAATGCTGTTCCTGTGGTTGAGAAGAGTAAAAAGAAGAAAAAGAAAAATAATCTTTAGGTTTTGGACATATAAATAAACTATAAAATGAAATAAATTTTACATTTTGGAACTTTGTTTATTTTTTAACCCTTTTCTGTTTATTGGGTGAATTAAAATTAATTCCGCCGTCTCTTCCAAATCACTACAAAGGATAAAACAAAGTCGCTTCCTGCTGTCGTCCCTATGTCGTATGCTTAGATCTTTAAAACTACGCAACGTTTGATGCGGTATTTTCTAAATAGATAATGAAAGAAAACCAAGGGATTTGGTATATAAAACAAAACTACCACGCGTACGAAGTCGCGGGCAACAGCTAGACAAAAATACAAAATGGGTATAGTACGGCAAAAATGTTTATTATTAAATTTATAAATTCTGCCGTTTCTTAAAAATATTGTATTAAAATATTAGTGAAGCAAAAACAAGTCTCACTTGGTGCTGATTGCATCCCTGGTGGGGATCGAACCCACGACCTTTGGATTAGAAGTCCAACGCGCTATCCTCTGCGCCACAGGGACAGATAGGTGGCGTGTCGAAATAGACTACCGTACTATACATCAATGATTTAAACGATTAGATTATTATAATTAATTACCAAGATATATTCATCAGTTAAAATTACATGCTAATAATGATAAATAGATTTTAAATCGATTAAATTATATATCTGTTTTTTTTTATTTTTGTATAAATTCAATATTTACGATTTAACATTGCTCGATTGACTAAATAACAGATGCTGTTGATTCGTTGCCATGACAACTGAAACGTCAACAAGCCAGTGAAATGTCATAAAAATTGTCAAATCAAAATTTTGTTTTGGAAGTTCAAAATTATCTTTTTGTTCGGAAATAATGATAAAAAATTGTATAAAACTGAAAGTGGCTCTTTGCTAAGAAAATTAGCTAAAAATATCTAGTCACCATGAACAGTTCTTCGACTTTGGTTGGCGAAGATGGACAAGTCGCGGAAAAACAATCTGCTGAGAAGTTTCAAAAGTTTATGTTTGATCTTTTTGAAAAGAATGGTGTAATAAATGATTTGCGAGCATATTTACGCGGTCACATTGTTAACGTGTTGAAAACTACACAAAGCGGTAAGTTTTTAGTCAGAAAAATGTTATTTTATCTTGATTTCAAAACTTCCTAAAAGTTGGCATCTACGTTCGTGGTACGAAGGGCAAGTCCTCTTATGATGCCGTAGGAATATCGGGATACCTACCTAACTTCAATATTTGTTTGATTATTATGGCTTCAAGAACTTCCATAACCTGATTATAACATTTGTTTTTTGAGACCCTAATTTTTCTCTTGATTTTTTCAGGTGAAACGTTATCATGTCAGAAACATTTCACTCAACGTTTAGAACTTACATTTCAAGCTATAAATATTCTTATCGCCGAGTATTTGTTAAGATTGGTAAGTAATAAAATTACATAACTCTCCATGCAGTCTACTTATCCTATTAATACTATTCAAAACTAGCAGCGCTCCGTGGTTTCACCTGCATAACTCTCGATCCCGTGGGAATACCAGATAAAAAGTAGCTTATAGCCTTCCTAGATAAATAGACTATCCAATACAAAAATATTTTTTCAATTCGAACAAGTAGTTCCTGAGATTAGCGCGTTCAAACAAACTCTTCAGCTTTATAATATTAGTATAAATGTAAAAGTTTATATGTTACTTTATCGCACAAAGTAGGTACTGAACCAATTGCAATAAAACTCAGTATGTAAATAGCTGAAGACTTGGATTGGCACACTGCCTTTAGTGTCCCAATTTGATCGTGACTTTGGCGAGTGGGACCGCGAGGCATGACTTGTAATCTCTCAAACTATTGAACACATTTTACTTTAACCATACCTAATTAGTTTTATAATTAACAGTCCAAGTAAGTCAATCTGTAAGTTTCTTCATCAGTCTATTATTTATCTATTCCTATTATAAATTTCAAAAAGCGACACATTTCAACAGTTTTAGTGATTATTCTTACAAAAACTTTATATCTGCTAATCAACATTGCTCTTACGGTGAAGGAAAACATTGTGATGAAACCAGCCTTGACTCCAGTCATCAGGTTCAGGTTAGGGGCTTAGATTTTCTGCACTCAGGCATAAGTCTGACCATTGCGCGTGATCTTCAGCTGTTACTCCAGCCAACCCATCTCCGACCAGAAGAGCAGAGAAGGTCCTCGCACACTTCACGACTCCAGTCATATTGATAAGTTCTTTCCTGTGGACACACTCGACTAAGCTGATGTATATGTTATGGACCGGCCTACTCCATAAAACACATATCCCAGGCTTTGCAGCACTCTGATTGACTTAGATTAAAGTTGATGGTGCTGTGCTGTATAAAACAACTAGATTAGATATATAAGCTAAAATAGGTTCTGACTCAATAAAGAAATTCAGGTATTTAGGTATCATCCCATTAGGTGGATGATTCCTGAAATATCCAGGGATCATCTTATGGGATGATACCCACTACCATCCACAGTCGGGGAACAGATCAGGAACAGATTATGGCTAGAGGAGCCGATGGCAGATTCAAAAAGGAAAATTAAAATGAGCTTTGTGCAATGTCCTAACAGTATTTAATCATTACATAGTTACACATTAATAAAACAAAGTCACTTCCCACTATCTGTCCCTATGTATGCTTAGATCTTTAAAACTACGCAACGGATTTTGATGCAGTTTTTTTAAATAGATAGAGCTAATGTATGATACATGAATAATATAGCCGTGCGAAGCTTGGACGGGTTACTAGTTATGTATGAACTAGCTGCGCCCCGCGGTTTCACCCGCGTATGTCCCTATCTCGTGGGAATATCAAAATGAAAAGCCTTACTCGATAAATGGACTATCTAATTCAAAAAGAATTTTTCAATTCGAACCAGTAGTTCCTGAGATTAGCGCGTCAAACAAACTCTTCAGCTTTATAAGCATAGTAGCAGTGCTTACTTAGTTGTCTTTTAACATTTCTTTTTCCAGGAGTTCAGCTACACTCTCTCGGTGTTTGTCTCCGAGATCCCACTGGCCAACATGGTGTTCTCATTTGCTCGGCTGCTGATGGAGACCCATGACCACTCCGAACTCAGGTTTAAGGATGCTGATGTCTTTTCCATACTTAATTACATAGGTAAATAAAGTTAGCCATAGTTTCTATCAACTATTAAGATTAAGATAGAATAAGAGTACATCTGGATTTCAAACGGTTTCATTTTAAGGCCAATCGCTAAAAACGTATTGCCTTTAAGCAAAATAGTGAAACATAAACGCCACGAAGACAACTGGGAACTGCAAAAATCATTCATAATTTAAACAATCCTAAAAATAATTCATACCAGTGAAATATAATTCAATTTGTCCTACAAAAAATACAACTAGCGACATCTCTACAGTTGTTAGGAACTACATCATTCATGAACATACAGCTAGAAACAGAGGAGGCTTACAGCTAAGCGACGCTCGCTGATCGTTTACGGTCGTGCGGGTTAAGCGACGCCTGGCGCGGTCATTACTTCGATGGGTGGCCAATTAGTAGTGTGGCAAAAATGTGTTTTCGTGAGCCCCTCCGTGCTTCGGAAGGCACGTTAAGCCGTTTGTCCCGGTTGCTACCTCTAGTAGCAGTCGTTAGCTCAAGTGAAGGGCACGATTTTGTGCCAGATCCTGCCATTCACCTCGAAATGCGTTGAGATCTACATTATCAGGGAATAACATAGGATATAATTATATGTATATATTCATAGTAAGTTATAATTATGCCAAAGAAACCATTATGCTTTTATCAGAATCCGAAAAAACTTTAGGCTAAATCTGTCATGCCAAACGGCATAATGCTAAAAAAGATTATGCGAGCGATAGGGCTCACCTCTATTTGTAGATAGCTGGAGTCCTCAGACCTGGATTAACGCTAAAGCTACTTAATTTTTGTCATATATTTTCACGGGATCGGGACTAACGCGGGTGAAACCGTGGTGCGCAGCTAGTAATGATATTGTTATAAGCCTTAAGAGTTTTTAAACGACTAGTGACGTAACGTCTGTTACCAAAGCTGCTGTTGGCATCGCCGATCCCACCACCGCCTATAAAAGCGAGCGCTTTAGTTGAGAGCGGATTCATTCTCTGCTTGATCGTTAGCTGGTAAGGTGTTTGGGTTCGACACTGCATACAGTAAGACTATTCCTTATTATGTCATAGGGTTCTTCTGTATTCTATAATAAAGGTAACAACGTTCACTTAATAATAAAAGGTGAAATGTGGTTCAGTTCACCATCCACGTCAGTGGTTTATGTTGGAACCGTTTTATATTGTCAACCCTTCATTTATATTCCTAACTACCTATTACTTTCATACTTAACTAGGTACCTAGACATTTAGTAGGTGTTGTTTCTATTCCTAAAAAGGCCTGAAAACTCCTGATTTACAATAATATATATTCCAGGTCTAAAATGTGACTCTGAACACGCAAACAGTGTAGTCGAGATGTACAATGGTAATAAGAAGACACCTTTACTACTATGTATTTTCAAATGTCTACCGATGTATAAAACAAGGACAGAACCACCTGTGGATAATGAACAAGGTAGGTCCTAACTATTGTTATAAATGAGAAAGTTTGTTTATTTAATTTGTTTGTTTCCGTTAATAAAAAAAATCCGTTAATTACAAAATTATGACGTTGCATAACGATTTGTTTTTGCTATTGACTACTTTTCCTTCCTACTTTCAGGCCACATTGGCAACTGAGATTCAAAACCTTTTGCCAAAGAAGAACTAACATATATTCCTGCTACTCAATCAGTCGCCAAAGACGATAGATTTTTTTCTTTCCAAGTAGTTGCTTATTAAGAATTAGCTTTTGAACTTTCAGAAAGCAGTACCGACGAATCGATCACAAGTAAAAGTTCAATACAGAAGTGCCACCACAATCCGCGTCATGAGAAATGTAAACATTACGCCCATTGCAAGTCGTGTCGAGCTCGCATCGCTAGGCTCAAGGAGAAATATAAGCGGAAGGAACGGGGTTTGCAACAGGTAACTTATTCATCTATCTCTCTCTCTCTCTCAATTATACGCGTACCTGGACCGATTGCGATGAAATTCGGTCTGTAGATAGCTGTAGATTAACACTATGTGTTAATCTAAATAGTCTATTTATCCCGATATTCCCACGGGATCGGGACTTACGCGGGTGAAATCGTGGGGCGCAGCTAGTATTATAAATGTAAAAATTTGTTTGTTAGTATGTGTGTGTGTTTATTACTCCTTCACGCAAAAACTACTGGACCGATTGTGATGAAATTCGGTTTGTAGATAACTTTAGGCCTGTATTAACATAGGCTAATTATCCTGATATTCCCACGGGATCGGGATTTACGCGGGTAAAAACGCAGGGCGCATTTAGTCATACTGATTTTACAAATGTGAAAAATTAACACATTGCAAAAAAAAGTTATCTTGAAGCAAGAAACTAGTCCTTTTAAGAATTAGACATTTTATGTAGCTATATTTAAAAATGCTATATTCACATTGTTTTATGAATTAGGCATTTACCGCCTAAGCCAAATAATTCTAAAATAAATAGAAAATTTATTTAATATATTTATTTATTTTATTACCTATTAAATTTCAGAATTTACGTCAATCAAGTATAAATTCGCTAAATGTGGAATCATTTTTGAAGAATATAAGTGTTATGGAAAAAGGCCTTATTGATGAGGTTATTTTGTTTGAAATCTTTTTAGTTATTTTATTTTTACAAATGATAGGTCAGCGTTTGACCACTATCACACCTGCCTGACGGTAGGTGACGATGCGGGCTAAGATGTAGCACGCTTTTCTAGAAGATATCTGTTCACTCGCGATTTGAAGACCCCTAAAATGTACCCGTCAGGAAAGACAGACGCAACTGATTCCATTCTCTTAATAAATTCTGCATTGTTATTTAGATATCGGTTATAGTATAGCCTATCCATGACTAGATTTAAGAGGAAAGGGTACCGGGGGCTATTTCCATACAAGCTATTACAAACGTAGTCGACTGTTTTCTCCCTGGATAATGATACTAGAGCAAATATTTTTGGTGCATAAAACTTATAACTGCCATGACCATGCCCCTATTTTTTGTTTTTTTTTAATTTTCAAATTTTTTAAATTTTATTTCTATGATAATTAGAAAATTAAAAAAAAACAAAACATAGGGGCATAGTCATGGCAGTTATAGGTTTTATGGCACAAAAATATTTGTGCTAGTGTCATTATCCAGGGAGGAAACAGTCGACTACGTTTGTATGGAGAGCGCGCAGGTACCCTTTCACCTTAACTAATGATATTACGCGGTTCAACTGCTGGTAAATGGCACAACAACGTTTGCCGGGACAGCTAGCTAATAATATTAAGTAAATGCAGTACTAGCTATGTAGGTAGGTTTAAAATCCTACTAATAGGTATTATAAATGTGAAAGTTTGTGTGGGTGTATGTATGTTTGTTACTTCTTCACGCAAAAACTACTGGACCGATGGCGATGAAACTCGGTATCTCGATAGCTGGAGACCTGGATTACCTTTTATCCCGATATTCCCACGGGATCGGGACTTACGCGGATAAAACCGCGGGGCGCAGTTAGTGTCAAAATCCTTTGTTACAATATCATAGCTAAAAACGATGCCTATCTGAGTAGACAGTAATATGTAAGCAGCTGGTAACCATTGATTAAATGGAATCTCTTGGTGGTTAGTGTTTCATGTGATAGGCAAAATACTGACCTTCGTTTCCACCGGCAAATCCAAAGAGCAGTTGCTCGGGCGCAATAAAGGCCTAAGGGTTTCGATTAGCTCCCTAGCTATTTCTTTTGTGAGTCTGTAATCTGGCATAATTTTTTATTAGATGAAGCAAATGCGTTTCTACGTTTCCTAGCAACGCTTCCGTCCCCTTGTTCGTCTTCATCTGCTACTTGCATGCTACTTGAATGTTCGTAATGGACATATTCTTCAAGATTCACTCTCAAAACCAAGCCAAAACCCGAAGAACACTCGAAATAATCACCTCATAATATAATTATTAAGCAAAGATGGTTTCCGAATGTCTAACTAGATTGTTTGATTTGACGTTTGACGTTTATTCTATCACTCGCCTGCCCGCGACGAGTGGTGGAGACCACTCGTTTAGATCGAGCGATTCAAAAACAGCAAATTACCGACGTCGAACGAAAATCAGTAGAAAACGAGCGCTCGTGCGCCGCGAGCGATTCAAAAATAGAGCTCCAGCTGCCCGGTGGACCGACGACATTGTAGCGGTCGCGGGTAGTCGGTGGATGGAGGCTCAGGACCGCTGTTTGTGGCGTCGTATGGGGGAGGCCTATGGACGTGTATGGGCTGATATGATGATGATGATTGTGCGGTTCAATATGTGCGTGAGCCCTAATATTATTTTTTAAATGTTTGCAGTTATTTCAACAACTAAAGTCTGTATACGAAGCGGAAATGGAAATGATAAAGCAAGAAGAAAACAAACGCGTTAAGAGATCGCTTGTTGCGCACGCGGTGCAATTACAGAAGAAAAAGGAACAAGTAAGTCTTATACACTAATATACAGGGTGATTTTTTTATGTGGGCCTTCAGGGCTATATCCTAAACTATGAGAGATAGCGAAAAATGCTGAAAGAAGTTGCGTGCCCGATTTTGATAAAAACAAAAACTGCGTCACTAGATTTTTGAAAAACTCATTACCCCAGGAATTGAACCTGTTGATTTTGCAAAAAAATAATCATCCTATATTTTTATACCAATCAATAGTGTTGCTGATAGAGATTAATTCCTGGAAACAAACATGGCATGGCAAATTTAAAGAAATAGCTCATTTTTGTATTTATCTACAATTTTCATGTATCCGTCTCTGGCAAAATAATAGCGTATGAGACATAGAGAGGAAGTAATATTTTTCTAAATGTTATTAATATGTTCTAGATTCTCTACATTACATAAAATTTGTAAAAACAGATTATATTTTTTTGTGCAGCAGTTCGTTACGTCATAAGCCATACTTCCTCAGTACATTTTTTCAGGGATAGTAGTATGAAAATTACAAAAGACTACAAAATTAGCTATTTCCTTTGGTTTGCCATACTATGTTTGTTTCCAAGGATTGATCTTTATCAGCAAGACTATCGATTGGTATAAAAATATAGGATGATTATTTTTTTGTAAAATCAACAGGTTCGATTCCTGGCTAGGGTAATGAGTTTCTCAAAAATCTAATGATGCAGTTTTTGTTTTTGTCAAAATCGGGCACGCAACTCCTTTCAGCATTTTTCGCTATCTCTTATAGTTTAGGATATAGCCCTGAAGGCCCACATAAAAAATTCACCCTGTATATTATAAAGAGGAAAGATTGTTGTTTTTTTGTTTTTTGTGACGAATATGCTTCGAAACTACTGGACAGATTTAGATGAAACTTGGTTGATAGCTGGAGACCTGGATTAACATATTATAGGCTATTTTTTTAATTTGTATTGTTTCCAGGAATTGATCTCTATTGGCAACACTATCAATTGGTACAAAAATATAGGCAGGAAAATGAACAGTTTTGATTCTCGGCTAGGGTAATGACTTCTAAAATCTAATGATGCAGTTTTACTTTTTATCGAGATCGGGCACGCAACTCCTTTCAGCATTTTGCGCTATCTCCTAATAGTTTGGGATTTAGCTCATAAAAAATTCACCCGGTATAATTTTTAATTATTAACATTTTTCCAGTTAGAAGCATCATTCAAGGCTCGGGAAGCGGCTCTAGCGGAAGCGTTACATCAGAAGAAACGCGTCCTTTGGTCGGTAGCTCGGATGTTGAAACGGCAACATGAACAGATGGCGCGGGCCATGGCCGATGTTAATGCTGAAACTAGGGATCTGGCTATCAAGGTATTGTTGGAAACAAAGCGACGTCACGTCCGTTAATATTAGTCAAACTGGCGGTATGCGTTGCCGATCCCACCACCGCCTATAAAAGCGAGCGCTTCAGTCGAGAGCGGGTTCATTCTCTGTTTGGTCGTCAGTTGGTAAGGTGTTTGGGTTCGACGCTGCATACAGTAAGACTATTTCCTTATTATGTCATAGGGTTCACTTGTATTCTATAGGAAAGGTAACAACGTTCACTTAATAACAACTTACATACGAACAGTGCAAGTTAAATAAAAGGTGAAGTGTGGTTCGCTTCGCCATCCGTCAGTGGTTTATGTTGGAACCGTTTTATCATGTTAACGTACCTAACTAGAGATTTAGTAGGTTTAGCTTCTATACCTATAGGTTCAAATTCTGTTTCACAAAAGTATTTATTGACCGAACGAGCGAAGCGAGAGAGGTCTAGTGTTGAGAAGGGTCGGTCGCTCGTATGTTTGTATGTTTGTATGTTTGTATGTTTGTTCGACGATAACTTGAGTACCGTTGCTCTGATCTTCATGATTTTTGGTATACAAGTAGTTGAGGTCCATAGAATTTTTAAGTTCGACCATGAGCAGGATCGGTCAGGGGGTTACGGAGATAGGGGTCCAAAAGGGGATCTACCTATATGGCACACAAACTATACTGCAAATATACCCGAGTGGGGTATCAAATGAAAGGGCGTAACTTCCGTGACCATAATATGGTACCATGGAACTGATCTGATGATAGAGCTGGAGGGAATCTGCAGGAATTATCTAATTATCCATACTTCATAGTTAATTCATTCAAACTACTCGTCAAGAATCGCCTTGACGAGTAGTTTGTCTTTCAATGGTAACCAGGGTCTGATGATGGAACTGGAAGGTGGTCATAGGAACTTCGCAATGAAACGACACAACCCCATCGAGTTTGGGCTCGTTAGAATCGTCTTGACAAGTAGTTTGTCTTTCAATGGTGACCAGGGTCTGATGATGGAACTGGAAGGTTGTCATAGGAACTTCGCAATGAAACGACACAACCTCATCGAGTTTGGGCTCGTTAGAATCGTCTTGACGAGTAGTTTGTCTTTCAATGGTGACCAGGGTCTGATGATGGAACTGGAAGGTGGTCATAGGAACTTCGCAATGAAACGACAGAACCCCATCGAGTTTGGGCTCGTTAGAATCGTCTTGACGAGTAGTTTGTCTTTTAATGGTGACCAGGGTCTGATGATGGAACTGGAAGGTGGTCATAGGAACTTCGCAATGAAACGACAGAACCCCATCGAGTTTGGGCTCGTTAGAATCGCCTTGACGGGTAGTTTGT
Source organism: Idaea aversata (assembly GCA_907269075.1). NCBI lineage: Eukaryota > Metazoa > Arthropoda > Insecta > Lepidoptera > Geometridae > Idaea > Idaea aversata. Next base: position 8,086,421 of record OU026103.1, read on the forward strand.
CTTTCAATGGTAACCAGGGTCTGATGATGGAACTGGAAGGTGGTCATAGGATCTTCGCAATGAAACGACACAACCTCATCGAGTTTGGGCTCGTTAGAATCGTCTTGACGAGTAGTTTGTCTTTCAATGGTGACTAGGGTCTGATGATGGAACTGGAAGGTTGTCATAGGAACTTCGCAATGAAACGACACAACCCCATCGAGTTTGGGCTCGTTAGAATCGTCTTGACGCGTAGTTTGTCTTTCAATGGTGACCAGGGTCTGATGATGGAACTGGAAGGTGGTCATAGGAACTTCGCAATGAAACGACACAACCCCATCGAGTTTGGGCTCGTTAGAATCGCCTTGACGGGTAGTTTGTCTTTCAATAGTAACCAGGGTCTGATGATGGAACTGGAAGGTGGTCATAGGAACTTCGCAATGAAACGACACAACCTCATCGAGTTTAGGCTCGTTAGAATCGTCTTGACGAGTAGTTTGTCTTTCAATAGTAACCAGGGTCCGATCTAACATATTAAGTTATCAAAGACCAAAAAGTATAAAATAAATTAATAGAATAAAAAACTAAAAAAAACACGCTTTAATAAAAAAAGTCCAACTAAAAAATATAAAATAAAATCTAATAAATTTGGATTAAGAATATTGTACTTAAATAGTAAGCGTGTTACATTGTGATTGCAAAAGAAAAATAACGAAGGTGTAGCATCACAAATTCACAATGTAACACGCTTACTTTTTACAATATTCTTAATCCAAATTTATTTAAATTTAAAATTTATAGAAATTTATTACTTTGCCCCAAATCGTCCGAACTCTCTTTGCTTCATTTCCTATAATTATTTATTTCATAATCATGGGCTGTTTTACAATAATAGTGGTGGATAGTATCAAATAGTAGGAATGTTCGGTTCTAGCCGATCTAGAGACTCTGATAATTATAAAATTTGTGACTAATTTTTTTATAATTTTTATTAAGGACATATTGGCCTCAAACTTCTCTAATATATTCTCGTTCTCGAGCTTGTCTTCTCGTTTCCTCTTACGTAACATTATGATAAGTAGATACATAAGGAAGGAAGGAAAGGAATTACTATCTTCTGGATATTATGTTGGACACATTCAAAATGTCTTGAGTAAAAATAAAGAGTCAACGGATGTCCAGGGTGTGATGATTGAGCTGGCCTATGCTTTTAGAACTTAACAACAACAAGTTATGCCTATCGTGTTTGGATTCTCTAAATCATCCAATGTCAGATAATAGCGATACTAGGCACCTATCATTCAAATAAGATAGACCTGTCGTATTTGGAGTCTTTCGTCGTTGTATTATACATTTTAGTACTTTACGCTGAAATATAATAAACGCTGAAAAAAACTCGTGAGGTCTCCGTTCGGGGCGAACTACTAGTTTTATTATACAAAACTGCGCTCCCAAACTAAAATTAAAGACGTTGGCCACATGCAACTGGACTGGCCATATCTGCCGCATGTCCGGCCAGATGTGGGCAAATATCACCACGGACTGGGTCCAGAAGGAGATGGTGGAACGAGTTGGACTCGCATCGTAGGGACTGGGCCCAACTGGCACTAGACAGGGAACAGTGGTAAGAGGGGACGCCTTTGCCCTGTAGTAGGACGGAATAGGCTAAGAATAAAATAAATATAATCAATCCATAAAAAAACAGAATCAGGTAACATTACTTTACAACCTTACAGATTTGCGAGTGAGCTCTAGGTCACGTGGGGTTCAGCTAATTGGTAATGTGACTGTACAAATGGTTTTGAATAACAATTTTTGATAACAGCTACATTCTGCCCAAACAGTATAAAAACAGTACCTACCTATATTGTTTTATACATACTTAATTAAAGTTTAAAATTTTTTTTTGCAAGATTTAATGACAAACATCGGGACAGGTGAAATTAAATAAAAATAACAATAAAGACGCAACATCATCGTCATTCTCATTAATATTTATCATTTTACAGGAGGAGAGCCTAAAATCTCAGGTAGCCGAAGCGGAAACGAAACTAAGAAAACGCGGCGAAGATATGCGCAAACAAATATCTAAAGAACTAACAATCCTATCCAAACATTTAGAATCTATGAAACTAGAACGTGACAACATCAACAAAGAACGCGCGCAATTAAATGACATAAAACTAGATTCACCGAACGCAACACCGAACCAAGAAAATGCATCAAACTATAATTTATTAAAAGAAGAACTTTTAATATTAAAGAAATATGTTCAGACTGTCCATTTGGATTCTAACTGTGGTGTAGAACGTGGTACAATGACTGAATTGAGCTGGTCGAATTGCTTGCTCGATAAGGATGTTGTTTTGAATAATAGAAAGGAAGTTTTGGAAGATGAGGTCCCGAAACGTTTGGTTAACGATTTGAAGAAACAGAAAAATGTTAATTTTGAACAGGTATTTTGTTTATAGACTCATACACGAACGATACACCCTGGCCCAGCCCCCCGATCGCCGTAACTTATGACGCATTAGTCGAGTGCACGTCCAGTTGACGCATGCGTCACGGCACGCAAACAATAATCGGTATATATTGCCGTAAAATGAAGCTACACGTAACCGTTACTTTAAATGCACGTCTACTTCACCTACGCGCATCCTACGCGTGAAACAAGCTGTTGCCGTACGAAATTTTTGACTAATCTTCCTACTTGACAATTAATTCGACATTTATGTCACGTCAAAATTTAGCACAATACGGCGAGTGCGCGACGGTTGCGGTTTACGTGACGTGTGCGTCTTAAGAAATTATGGCAATACGAAATCTAAAGTTATGACGCAAACGCAGTCAAGACGCGCTGCATAAGAATACGGTGATCGGCCCGCGGGACAGAAGGGAATGGGAAGAAGCAGGGGAGGCCTATGCCCTGCAGTGGGGCAAAACGAGCTTATAAATATATACTAGCTATCCCGGCAAACGTTGTTATGCCATTTACAATTATGTTTCACGGCTTCATCTTTGCAATTTATAAATTTACGAATTTGTAGTAGCATCTCCTGCCATCAGTCTTCACACAGAATATTTAGAGCTTAAAAAATTTCTTACACTGGCAACACTTTTCCTGTCACCCTACCTGACTTTTCGCTCATTCGCCGCCATCATTCTGTATCTTTCTACCGAAGTCTTCGCACGTACATAAGTGTCCGGTTTTTCAAAATGGGAAAAAGGAAGAACGAAGATGAAGAAATTATTCAAATGAAAATAAGGAAGTTAGAAGAAAGATTAGAACAACAACAAAAAAGACGCTCACGTCGTCGCTGCCGTGTTATATCGTCGTCAACCGAAGACGGTAGGTGCTTATAAGACATATAATAATAGTGTGATAGGTACTGCCGATTAAGGGCTTTTACTGTCACGATAAATTATTTGTCTGTCATATTTCATGCTTAAAATGTGATAGGTCTTGCCAATTATAGGCTTGTACTGTCGCAAAAAGTGTGGGTAAATTCTAAAAACCTGTTTACACCAGGTCACCTGATAAGGTATTGCAAAATTAATGAACTTGAACGTTTCAAAAATATTTTGAAAGTACCCACTTTTTTAATGTTAATTTTATTATAAAATTAACGTCTATTACCGACAATAAAAGGAACTCTATGTCTTTTCAGACGAGTCGGGTGAACTACCTTCACGAAATAGCTCATCTAATCCCACGGCAACTACTACGTCATCATCTGGCTTGTTACAACAAACTATCGAGGTTCCATCGAATGATGACGAAACGATCGAAAAAACGTTACACGAAACGGAAATATTTTCGGCGCCGATGGCGAACGTTACAGAAGGTGATGAGGATGTAACTTTAACGGACGACATACTAGAAATATTGGGTGAGGCACCTCAGACAGCACCAGAATTAGGAAAACCTATACACAAAGAAATTGCTAAGAGATGGTCGGAACTTCTTATGAAGGGACTCGCGACAGAGACTAAAGATAAACTCATAAAAGAATACTTGGTGCCAAGCAACTGTGACCTTCTTCTTCCGCCTACTCTAAACTTGGAAGCTAAGGCAGCCGTGGGTGAGTCGGTGTTAAAACGTGACCATACCATCTTGCAAAGGCAAAATCAAATCGGAATTGCGCTAGCCGCGTTATCTTCCGCTACTGAAGCATTATTGAATTCTAATCCACAACAATCTGTGTTAAAACCGTTGAGTGACGCATGCCGTCTTCTATGCGATATGCATTTCAACGAAACCAAAGTGAGAAGAAATCTTATTATTACCTCAATTAACACGAATCTCAAAGACACTCTCATAAATACTGTTCGAGACAAATTTCTTTTCGGAGAAAACATTCCCGAAAAACTTAAGGCCGCTAAAGCAATTCAACGGTCGGGGGAAGAATTAAAAAATCCTATCCCACGGAAACCCTTCAATAAAAGCAATTTTATTGCAAAATCAAGACAGACTTAAAAAAACTGGAAAGGCTTCCGCAAAGTTCCGGGCAAGCCGGATGGACGACGGGATCGCGCTCACCAAGCCCGGTCACCGCCGTCGTCAGCGCCAGCACCAGCACCGCGCTCTTCGTACCGCCGCCCGCGCCCCTCGGACGAACTTCCCCCACCTGCGCCCGCATCGTCGAGGAGGTTCCAGAGACGATATTAAATATCGAGGTATGTTATGCTGCACGATTACGATATTATGTCAATAGGTGGTTAAGTATCACCAATGACCCTATTCTATTAGGCTGGATAAAAGGCTATAAAATCCCGTTTACAACGACGCCTAGTCAGTCTGAAAATCGGGAAGTCATTACTAAAACTCCACAAGAATTCGTTGATTATAACAAGTCGATTAATTATTTGTTAAAAATAGGTGCTATCTCAAAATGTGAACACACAGTTGGTGAATTTGTATCGAGCGTGTTTCTTGTACCCAAACCGAATGGTGATAAGCGCTTCATTCTAAATTTAAAAAATCTGAACAAAGGAGAATGACAAAAAATGTATAGAGCTTGGGCCTGAAGGCCTCATGAAACGAGTCATATATCAAAAGAATGGTGGTTTCAAGAGGAACATTTTATTGTATGACCACTTTTTCAAATTAGCTGTGAGATCGGAGATATAGGTCATTAAAGGTAGGCGGTCGTTTCACTTGCGAGTTTTCTCCGTACACCGCTAGGGAATATTAACGCCTGAATAGAATCAGATGTGGCCATCGTATAGGTTATATATCAAATGATAGGTCGTTTCAAGAGGAATAATTCAGTATATGACGATTTTTAAAAATTATTTTTATTTTTAGAGTTATAGGCCGTTTATGCTAAGTAGTAAGTATAGGTTACTAAGGTGATTCCTTGTGCAATGCAAACGCTTGGTTAGAACCAGATGTTGCTCTCCTCATGAAACGAGTCATATATCAAATGAAAGGTGGTTTCAAGAGAAACATTTTATTTTATAATCATTTTTTCAAAATAGTTGTGGGTTCGTAGTTATAGGTCATTAACGGTAGGTGGTCGTTTCACTTGAGAGTTTTCTCCGTACACCGCTAGGGAGTATTAAAGCCTGAATAGAATCAGATGTACGCATCGTATAGCAATGAGTCAAAAATCAAATGATAAGTTATTTCAAGAGTAATAATTCGATGTATGATGACTTTTAAGAATATTTTTATTATTAGAGTTATAGGCTATTTATGTTAATTAGTAGATGTCGGTGACTAATGTCTTCCCTTGTGCAATGCAGATGCTTGGTTAGAAGCAGATGTTGCCCTCCTCATGAAACGAGTCATATATTAAATGGAAGGTGGTTTTAAGAGAAACATTTTATTGTATGACCACTTTTTCAAAATAGTTGTGAATTCGGAGTTATAGGTCAATAATGGTAGGTGGTCGTTTATGCTAAGTAGTAGATGTTGGTGACTAATGTCTTCTCTTGTGCAATGCAGATGCTTGGTTAGAAGCAGATGTTGCCCTCCTCATGAAACGAGTCGCATATTAAATGAAAGGTGGTTTTAAGAGAAACATTTTATTGTATGACCACTTTTTCAAAATAGTTGTGAATTCGGAGTTATAGGTCAATAATGGTAGGTGGTCGTTTATGCTTAGTAGTAGATGTTGGTGACTAATGTCTTCTCTTGTGCAATGCAGATGCTTGGTTAGAAGCAGATGTTGCCCTCCTCATGAAACGAGTCGCATATTAAATGAAAGGTGGTTTTAAAAGAAACATTTCATTGTATGACCACTTTTTCAAAATAGTTGTGATTCGGAGTTATAGGTCAATAATGGTAGGTGGTCGTTTATGCTTAGTAGTAGATGTTGGTGACTAATGTCTTCTCTTGTGCAATGCAGATGCTTGGTTAGAAGCAGATGTTGCCCTCCTCATGAAACGAGTCATATATTAAATAAAATGTGGTTTTAAGAGAAACATTTTATTGCATGACTACATTCAAATTCTGTTTAAAATAGTAGTGGTTTCGGAGTTAAAGATCGTTAAATGTTCATAAGTAAGTGTTCGATTGTTTTAGAAATTGTTGACTATGTCTGTCGTGATTTAGTCATCACCATTTAACACTATTTAGTGACACAACAGGCTGATAGAAAGCATGAAGCTTATCGTAACCGACGTATAGGTTATGATACCTAGGTTAGATTATAAATAGGCTCAATATGGTCTCCCGATACACAACCGACAAAGCATAACCGTCAATGTCCTGCAAACAAATAAAAAAAGAATGCTCACGTCTCGTGACGGGTCTTGTGCAATAGGTAATAATGCTGCCACATGCTCTACCTTCCTACGAGTACCTATCGTGCGTTTTTATTGTAACTGCAATAATATCTATTCCGATTATCCTGTTTGGGAACTATCTATCTTTAAAAAATATATACTTTTCATTACTCATACTCCAAAAGTACTAAAGGTGCCTGACGAGCGTGTTGAAAGTAAAACTTTCAACCCTAGGGAAAATCGCTTTCACTGACAGCTGTCATGTCAAATTATGGCTTCGCACGGCTTAGCCAGTATCAGTATCATTACACATTGGTAACTTCAAAAACCTAACCTCTTTGCTTTAGGTAACACCAAAAAACAACCATTATGACTTCGCATGACTCATGCATACTGCCAGAGTTTATTACTTAGTAGGTTTTTTCCCAGTAATACAATTCAAGTAGATATATTTAGTTCAAGATATCTTGTTTAATAAAATAAATATTATAAAGACGATAATGGTCAAAGCGACGTATGACCATGCTGCGACGCCTGCGCCCTGTTGTGATGTTGCTGCTGCTGGCTTTTTGCGACCGTCCGGTTAGTGTCGTTCCTTGAGTAAAAAAAAAACTGGCAGGAAATAGTTGCATTTTTAACTATTTTAAACTTTTTAATTAGTATTAGTTTTCGTTATTTTATTATCTTTTTGTGTTAAGTTTAATGTGGTTTTTTAATTTATGATTGCGTATTTTGTGTAATAGTACATTGTTACTCTAGGTGTGAAAGTCACTCTTTGAGTCCCGAGACGAAGTTTGGCGCCCGAGCGTAGCGAGGGCGCTAATTGTTCGAGGGACTAAAAGCTTTTCATTACGAATAACATAAAATATAAAATTCTTCCTAACAGCGAGAGTGAATTAGAGATTCCATACTACCTGATCCTCTTACAAGGTTGAAACAAAAGAGGTTATACATTAAGCAGTGTTTCTTTTAGGTTTTTGTTGTATTCAATACTTAAATACGACGTACCGAATAGATTTTTATTAATGAGTTAATCCAACACTGGGAAATGACGCGAAGTCCGTAGAATTAAATTACAGTTTTGTAACACGGTTTGTCTAGAAAATGTTCTTTACACAAAATACACAATCACAAATGTAAAACCAGATTAAACTTAACACAAAAACATAATGAAATAACAACAGATAATACTAATTAAAACGTTTAAAATAGTTTGAAAATGCTAGCATATCCCGCTAGTTTTTTTTTACTCAAGGAACGACACTGACTACACGGTCGCATAAAGCCACATCAACAACATCTCGACAGGGCGCGGGCGGCGGCGCGGCATGGTCATACGTCGCTTTGACCATTTTCGTCTACATTTATTTTATTAAATAAGAAATTATTATATTGAACTAAATATATGTACTTGAATTCGATTACTGAGAAAAAACCTACTAAGTACTAAACTCTGGCAGTATGCATAAGCCGTGCGAAGCCATAATTGTTATTCTTTGGTGTTACCTAAAGCAAGGAGGTTAGGTTTTTGAAGTTCCTAATGCGTAATGATACTAATACTGGCTACATGCACATTGCAGAAGCCGTGTGAAGCCATAATTTGATATGACAGCTGTCAGTGAAAGCGATTTTCCCTAGGGCTGGAAGTTTTTTTTTCTACACGCTCTTCAGGTACATTTGGACCTACTTTCGGAGTATGAGTAATGAAAATTATATTTTCTCGACAAACCGTGTTACAAAAATTGTAATTTAAATCTACGGACTTCGCGTCATTTGCTAGTGTTGGATTAACGAATTAATAAAAATCTCTTCGGTAAGTACCGAGTTACCGACGTATTTGAGTATTCAAAATAAATAGCAAAAACCTAAAAAACACTATAATGTAAAACCTCTTTGGTCCTAACCTTGAAAGAGGATCAGGTAGTATGGAATCTCTCATTCACTCTCGTTTTTAGGAAGAATTTGATATATTATTCGTAATGAAAAGCACAGTGTTTACCTCGGGTAAAGTACTCATTTAGTCCCTCGAACTATTAGCCAAACTCCGTCTCGGAACTAAATGAGTCACTTTTACCCCTAGGGTAACAATGTAATATTTTAACTCGATATTCCCATGGATAGGTACTTACGTTGCTGCAACCATGAATTGTCGTTATCAATTTCATTGAGCGAAATAATTCTCAAGTGTTATTCCTTTGGACTCCCGCTTAAGGGGACCGTAAGGAAAAATCTTTCAACCTCCACTCAATAATAAAGTACGGGGGGTTCAACTATTCAGTCCAACGGGACTAAGTCAGCACAGTCCCGTGGTCTAACTATTTAAAAACTTAAACCACGACCCATAGTTGGAAGCCCAAGTGTGCGGTGATTCAACGCGGAGCGTGGATACAGAATTATTGAAATAGAGGATTATTATATTCGACTCCCGCTTAATGGACCCCATGGTTGGACCACCACTCCGCCCCTTTATTATTGAATGAAGCGCCTTAAGCGCCCCCTTAAGCGGGAGTCGAAAGCAATAACCGTTGAGAATTGTTCCTCTCAATAAAATTGATAACGATGATTCATGGTTGCAACAGCGTAAGTCCCTATCCAGTGGGAATATTGAGTTAAAAAGTATATTTTGTGTTAATCTAGGTCTCCAGCAATTTCCATACCGAGTTTCATCGCAATCGATTTAGTCGATTAGGGCTCAAGCCTAGTCCCCGAACAGGAAATCGGAATAGATATTATTGCAGGAACAATAGAAACGCACGATAGGTACTCGCAGGAAGGTAGTATAGGAAGGCGTGTGGTAGTATTATTACCTATTGTACAAGACCCGTCACGAGACGTGAAGATTCTTTTTTTATTTGTTTGCAGGACATTGACGGTTATGATTTGTCGGTTGTGTATCGGGAGACCACATTGAGCCTATTTATAATCTTACCTAGGTATCATAACCTATACGTCGGTTACGATTGGCTTCATGCTTTTAATCAGCCTGCTGTGTCACTAAATAGTATTAAGTGGTGATGACTAAATCACGACAGACATTGTCAACAATTTCTAAAACAACCGAACACTTACTTAAGAACATTTAACGATCTTTAACTCCGAAACCACCACTATTTTAAACAGAATTTGAATGTAGTCATGCAATAAAATGTTTCTCTTAAAACATCTTTCATTTAATATATGACGAGTCATATATAAACAAGTTCATGAGGGCAATATCTGCTTCTAACCAACCATCTGCATTGCACAAGAGAAGACATTAGTCACCAACATCTACTACTAAGCATAAACGACCACCTACCATTATTGACCTATAACTCCGAATTCACAACTATTTTTAAAAAGTGGTCATACAATAAAATGTTTCTCTTAAAACCACCTTTCATTTAATATATGACTCGTTTCATGAGGAGGGCAACATCTGCTTCTAACCAAGCATCTGCATTGCACAAGAGAAGACATTAGTCACCAACATCTACTACTAAGCATAAACGACCACCTACCATTATTGACCTATATTTTAATCATTACCATTATTTTAATTGATTTTGTTGTTTTTATCCTATTTATTTATTTTAATCCTAAATTCAATGACCAATTTATTTTTTGACAATACTATTTATCTTATATTTTAATATTAAGCACATTCAAATACAATGTAAAAATTGTTTATGAATAAATGATATGAATGATATGATATATAACTCCGAATTCACAACTATTTTGAAAAAGTGGTCATACAATAAAATGTTTCTCTTAAAACCACCTTTCATTTAATATGCGACTCGTTTCATGAGGAGGGCAACATCTGCTTCTAACCAAGCATCTGCATTGCACAAGAGAAGACATTAGTCACCAACATCTACTACTTAGCATAAACGACCACCTACCATTATTGACCTATAACTCCGAATTCACAACTATTTTGAAAAAGTGGTCATACAATAAAATGTTTCTCTTAAAACCACCTTCCATTTAATATATGACTCGTTTCATGAGGAGGGCAACATCTGCTTCTAACCAAGCATCTGCATTGCACAAGGGAAGACATTAGTCACCGACATCTACTAATTAACATAAATAGCCTATAACTCTAATAATAAAAATATTCTTAAAAGTCATCATACATCGAATTATTACTCTTGAAATAACTTATCATTTGATTTTTGACTCATTGCTATACGATGCGTACATCTGATTCTATTCAGGCTTTAATACTCCCTAGCGGTGTACGGAGAAAACTCTCAAGTGAAACGACCACCTACCGTTAATGACCTATAACTACGAACCCACAACTATTTTGAAAAAATGATTATAAAATAAAATGTTTCTCTTGAAACCACCTTTCATTTGATATATGACTCGTTTCATGAGGAGAGCAACATCTGGTTCTAACCAAGCGTTTGCATTGCACAAGGAATCACCTTAGTAACCTAAACTTACTACTTAGCATAAACGGCCTATAACTCTAAAAATAAAAATAATTTTTAAAAATCGTCATATACTGAATTATTCCTCTTGAAACGACCTATCATTTGATATATAACCTATACGATGGCCACATCTGATTCTATTCAGGCGTTAATATTCCCTAGCGGTGTACGGAGAAAACTCGCAAGTGAAACGACCGCCTACCTTTAATGACCTATATCTCCGATCTCACAGCTAATTTGAAAAAGTGGTCATACAATAAAATGTTCCTCTTGAAACCACCATTCTTTTGATATATGACTCGTTTCATGAGGCCTTCAGGCCCAGAAAAAACATTCTCCTTTATAAAACCTAATCATTTTAAAATGGAAGATTACCGCACGGCTTCTAAACTAATTACAAAAGATTGTCATATGGCCACAATCGACTTAAAAGATGCCTACTTTTTATTACCTATACATAGAGATCATAAAAAATACCTACGGTTTAAATTGAATGGAATATTGTATGAATTTAATTGCCTACCATTTGGTTTGTGTACAGCACCTCTTGTATTTACCAAATTAATGAAACCTGTAGCAGAATACTTAAGAAGCAAAGGATTGATATCTAGCCTATATTTAGACGATTGGATTTTATTTGGCCAGTCTTATAACGACTGTATACAAAATATTAACACAACTATAAGTGTTTTAGAAAAAATAGGTTTTATTATTAATTATGAAAAAAGCTGTTTAATTCCAAGAACTGAATGCAAGTATCTTGGTTTTATTTTCAACTCACAACAAATGTCCTTAAAACTACCCAATGAAAAGAAAATTAAATTAAAAACACTATTGAAAAACTTTTTAACTATGAAACAATGTAAATTACGAGATTTTGCTAAACTTATTGGTTTACTGGTATCTTCATGTCCTGCTGTTAAATATTCTTGGCTGTATACAAAGATATTTGAACAACACAAATATGATTGTTTACTTAAAAACTCTAGTTACGAACAAGTCATAGATATACCATCAACATTACACAGTGACATTCACTGGTGGTTAAAAAATATAGACAACAGTTATTCTTCATTAAAACTTAGTAATTTTAAAATAGTTATTTGTTCTGATTCATCAACTTCCGGTTGGGGCGGTTGTTGTAACGGAGTGAAATGTAGTGGATATTGGAAAACGGAGGAAAAAGAAGCTCATATCAATTATTTGGAGCTCAAAGCTGCTTTTCTTAATTTAAAATGTTTTGCAAAAAACTTGTCATATTGCGAAATTTTGTTACGATTAGACAATGTTACTGCAATTTCCTGTATTAATAGAATGGGCAGTGTTCAGTACAATCATCTACATGTTGTTAGCAAGGAGATATGGCAATGGTGTGAAAATCGTCAGATCACAGTGTTTGCATCGTATATCAACACTAAAGATAATTATGTTGCCGACACACTGTCTCTTCAGCGTTTTGTTGATATTGAGTGGGAATTATGTAACAGTGCCTTTGATGAAATTGTCGATCGTTTAGGGTTACCTCAAGTAGATTTATTTGCAAGTAGGTGTAACACAAAATGTACAAAATATATTTCATGGAGAAACGACCCAGAAGCCTGGGTTGTTGATGCGTTCACCGTGTCATGGACCAACCTGTCATTTTACGCTTTTCCACCATTTGCATTAATACTTAAAGTGCTACGAAAAATTATGGATGATAAAGCAGAAGGTATAGTCATAGTGCCTTACTGGCCAGCTCAGCCATGGTTCCCAATTTTCCAAAAACTTGCTATATCAGAATTCATATTTTTCGGTCCTGACAAAAAATTACTTTATTCTCCTTTCAGGAATCCACACAACCTGTACAAGAGCCTTCGCCTCATTGCCGCGAAATTATCAGGCAAGCATTTTTGAGAAGATCTCTATCAGACAGATCCGTGGAAATAATGTTAGCAGCTTTGTCACCTAATACTTACAAACAATACGATGGGTGTATAAAAGCCTGGATTGCCTATTGCAAAATTAATAACTTTGATTATTTTAATACTTCTATTCCAACAATTATTCATTTCCTAACTGATATTTTCGATAAAGGGGCCAAATATGGCACTATTAATTCTTATCGTTCTGCTTTAGCACTCTTATTAGGATGCAGTCTCGATGATGATAGGATCAAGCGTTTCATGAAGGGAGTTTTCAAATTAAGACCGACAAATCCAAAGTACAATCTTACTTGGAACCCTAACGTCATTTTAGATTATCTAGCACAAAAATGGCCCAATGAGGATCTTGATTTGGAAACTCTGTCCAAGAAAACACTAACTTTGCTAGCATTAGTCACTGCGCATAGGGTCCAAACATTTTCGTTAATTAAGTTAACTAATATTAGCTATAGTAATACTGAGATTTTAATTAAAATACCGGATTTAATTAAAACCTCGAGACCGAATTATTTCCAGCCACTTTTAAGATTACCATATTTTAAAACTAATCCTGCTATATGTCCTGCTTCCTGCTTAATGTCTTATATAAATAAAACAAGCACATTGCGCGCTCAGGATAGTGATAATTTATTCATTAGTTTAAAGAGACCTCATTCAAAACTATCATCACAAAGATTAAGCCATTGGATCAAAGATACTCTTAAAAGTGGAGGAATAGATACTTCCATTTTTACAGCCCATAGCACAAGACATGCCTCCACGTCTAATGCTAGCAAAGCCGGTATAAATATTGAAGTTATAAGAAAGACCGCTGGTTGGAGCGACTCTTCACTTGTATTTGCAAAATACTATAATAAAGAAATATTACCGGACACTTCAGAATTTGCACAATCAATATTATCAAATGCTGATTGATATGTATTATTATTTTCAATAAGTAAATAAAAGATTGATTCGATGGATTATGTTCTTTATTTAATTTAGTATAATACTGATATACAGTTGACTATAATTCACTATAATTCACATTTGAGGTAGGAATGTTGTTAAAGAACTACATACCTACATGTTAACTCTAAACATCCTACAAATTCGTAAATTTATAAATTGCAAAGATGAAGCCGTGAAACATAATTAATGATCAAACGAACTTACCAAGTGAAGTTCGATCACAATTATGTGAACGGCTTCATCGACGCAATTTAATATACACCCACCTCTTACTTAATTACTTAAATTCTTAACGTTTATAGGGATTTATAAATATTAGCCCTCCCATGAAATGTAAATTATAGTGTGCTAAGTAACAAATACTCACTCTAAATATAATGATGGCGGCGAATGAGCGAAAAGTCAGGTAGGGTGACAGGAAAAGTGTTGCCAGTGTAAGAAATTTTTTAAGCTCTAAATATTCTGTGTGAAGACTGATGGCAGGAGATGCTACTACAAATTCGTAAATTTATAAATTGCGTCGATGAAGCCGTTCACATAATTGTGATCGAACTTCACTTGGTAAGTTCGTTTGATCATTAAATATGTTCGATTCTCAGACCTAACGAATATACACAATAATTTCATACAAATAGGTTCAGCCGTTTAGGTGGAGATTGGTAACTAACACCGCGACACGAGAATTTTATATATATAGGTATTATAAAGAGGAAAGATTAGATTGATTGATTGTTTGTTTGATAAAACTTGATATGAGGATACATTGATTCATTGGGAGTATTTTACTTTTTAACCTGATAAACCAACGGGAACGAGAGCTACGCGGGTTAAACCGCGAGGTGATGCTAGTAAATAATAATTTTGGTAGTGATTTTATTATTTATAGTGTGTCGGCTTCAACTAGGCATTTCTGAAAATCGCTAAACCTTAACCCCATTATTCATAACAAACTACTGGATTAATTTTGATGGAACTTGATATGAAGATTTTAACACAAAAAATCCCACTGGTTCGAAGTGGAAGAGGATACATTGATTCATTGTGAATACCGATATTCGCACGGAATTGGAACTTAAACCGTTAAATAGTTAATAATATATGTATATGTAATGATAATCAGATGACGAATGGCGAACAATCCCAACCTCCCCGGGCTGTATTCGACTACCAACAACACTGTCGATCGCGGAGTAGATCGTCTAGTGAAGCTGGAGACGCGCCCAACGACGAGGAACTTGCTCTGCTAAAGGATGAGAACCGACGGCTTAAGGAATTCGCTAGACAGGTATTTATTTATTCGGAAATCCAACACCTTAAGTAGCCTATTTTATTTCCAATGAATCAATGTATCCTTATACCAAATTTCATCCAAATCGCTCCAGTAGTTTCGGTTTTTTTTGTTTGTAACGAATAGGCGTTACAAACAAAAAAAAAACAAGTATCTCTCCTCTTTATAATATTAATAAAAAGTAAAATAGTTGGTTGAATATAACCGATATCAAAATAAGAATGCAGGTCTTTAGTCTTTTAGTGTTTTTCTTTGTAAAGACCTATTCCTTACAAAGAAAAAAAAAACTAAAAAAAAAACCATTTCCTTACTGAATTCTGCATTCTTATTTTGATATCGGTAATATTCATCCAACCATCTTATTTAAAAAAAAATCTGTCTTACATCTTTTATATTACTAGCTGTCCTGGCAAACATTGTTTTCCCCTTACGTTGTGATGCTGTGGGGATATCGGGATAAAAAGCCTGTATGCCAGAACCTAAGCTATCTGCATACTGAGTTTCTTCGCAATTGATTTTTTAACGTAAAAAACATAGATAGATTATTTATAGTAAACAAAGCTTAAGCCTAAGTTTTACTAAGGGCGGTCTAACGCTCAAAGCGATCTCTTCCAGGAAACCGTTTACTTTTTTGTAGTCTAAATAGTAGGTATGATGATCAACATAATTTCCTTTAATTTTCAGCAAAAAGAACACATAGATTCGCTTGCGTGGCAACACGCGCGGCTCCAATCACAAACATCACATTTACCACCTCCAATACAACCCAAAACCATGCCCCGCACTTCCAATTACACCCCGCAAACTTCCAACGTTGACATACAAAGTGCCAACTTTACCCCACAAAGTGCCAACTTTGCCCCACAAAGTGCCAACTTCCACCCACAAACTGCCAACGTGCCACAACCTACAAGCTACGCGACGCTATGTGCCAATTTTCCACCCTCTTCTTTAAATCTGAATGCTCACTCTGCATTGGCCTCACAAGTTGCCAATCCGTCGAATTTTACATCTCAACTTGGTCCTCAAACTTTTAACTTTGCTGCGAGGTCGGCTTTTTTTGCCTCACAGAGCAGTAATATATCTCCGCAAACTGGCGCTTTTGCCCCGCAATCTGGCACTTTTGCCCCGCAACCTGGCAACATCGGAACAGTAGAATCAAATCAGGCTAATGGTATTCAAAGACCGCGGACTGCTTCGCCGACTGGCCGTAGACCTGTTGGAAATCGGTAAGTTAATATTTTAGTTACATATAATAATTAAAAAAATAATACAAATCTCAAAAACAACTAGCATAACAAAACGGTACCGACCGTGACCAATCAAATAAGTCTAGCTAGAACATGATCACAAAAATCCCGGGCAAGTTTGAGCAGGACTCGCGTACCATTCTGTTTTTTTTTTAAGTATTTGTTATAGCGGCAACCCTAAAAAACCCCATGAGTTTCTTGTATCTTCTTCTCATAGAGGGTGCGTTCCAAAGACACATCCTAACTGAGTCTTGCGAATGATTCTCTAGAAAAAACTCGCTAGGTCCACCCGTTCCTGACAAAATCGGTGGTGACACACGGACAGACTGACGGACAAGAGAGTAATGTTATTAGGGTTCCTTTTTTTACCTTTTGAGGTACGAAACCCTAAAAATGACTTTACTTTATTATTTACTCACCGATTGGGTCATCTATTTGTGGTCATCATGGTTTATGTTGCCAGCCTCCAGCCATCGACGAGTGTTGCCAACTTGAACGTGGGATGGCGAGTGGGTGCGGGCGAGGAGCTGAGCGTGTTCACTAGTGTCCCCACCCGGGTTGTGCTGCCGGGGGATGACGTACCCTTCATTGGAGTCGTCGGGAACAGGCACACGGACAATAGAAGGTATACTCACTATGGAGTAGCATAAAATAAAATGAATATAAAATAAATATTGCAGGACAATCTACACATCGCCATCTAGCCCGAAACTAAGTAACTAGACTTGTGGTATAGGTGCTAGACAACGGATATACTACATACATATATACTTTTCTTTTGTAAATATCACTACATATTGTAAATATCACTACATAGTATAAAATAAAGTCACTTTTCGCCGTCCCTATATCCCTATGTGCCTTTGTATGCTTAGATCTTTAAAACTACCCAACGGATTTTGATGCGGTTTTTTTTAATAGATAGAGTGATTAAAGAGAAAGGTTTATATGTATAATATAGCCGTGCGAAGACGGAGCGGGTCGCTAGTATACTCAAGGGCGGATCCAGCATTGGCGCCAGGGGGGGGTCACATATAGTTGTGGTCAAGTCAAGAACTTATAATTTAGTTTTGATAGCAATAGATACAAGTAAAAAGTAGGTATTTATTAATGTACGTACGTACTGTACTTAAAAATATTTATTCTTTATTGTACATTTTAAGAACTTAACACATTATAATAACTTGTACATACAAGGTGTCCGGTAATGAATGGCCAAGCGGGAACCTTCGGATAGAGGACACTGTGCTGGATCAGAAAAAACAAAAGTTATGTTCTATGAAAGTGTCTCGGTTTCCGAGATATCCGTCATTTAAAAAAAAAAAAATCACTCCGTTCTCTATGTTTTTTTATGCCAAAACTGCAAATGAATCAATTATCCCAATCTGTTTTTGGTATAGTATTTCAGGATAAATGTGCTATCAAAAATGCAAACAATATTTTTTATGACACATTGAAAGTTTTTTTTTAAACTAAGATTTAACTCAAACTTCATGGTTTTTTAATTTCTTAACCTAAACTTTAACCAATCCTGGTGTAAAAAAAATGTATGGTCACCCTACTGCCAAATAAAAAAAACTTGCCTATTTCATTGAGATTCTGAAAAGGTATAATATGTGGTACTACCAGTATTTAATACCAAATTAATTTCTAATAAAATGAGCAAGAGCATGCTTTTTGTGAAGTAAAAGTAGTAGGTACCAAATTTACTTTATTGTACTTAAAATATACAAGTAGTTCTGAAATTCCCCGAATTTACTATGAAAAAAAGGAAGAAAGACAGCTCTGGCCGACTTGAATAGGAATTAATTTTGTATTGAATGCTGGCAATACCACATATTATACCATTTCAGAATCTTAGTGAAATAGGCAATTTTTTTTTTTATTTAGCACTTTATGATTTTTAATTTTTAACCTGAACTTTAAGCTTTCCCGGTGTAAAATAAATGTACCCTGGTGCCAAATTTAAAAAAACGTTGCCTATTTCATTGAGATTCTAAAATGGTATAATACGACCGTGATATTGCCAGCATTTAATACCTAATGGTTCCAAATTAAAAATAATTTTTCAATTTGGAACCAGGGTGACTATACATTTTTTTACACCGGGAAAAGTCAAAATTCAGGTTAAAAAATTAAAAAATCATGAAGTTAAAGTTCAGTCTTAGTTTAAAAAAAAACTTATGTGTCATAAAAAATATTGTTTTTATCCTGGAATATTATCCAAAAAAGAGATTTGAATAATTCCTTGCAACTTTGGCATCAAAAAACATAGAGAAAGAAGTGAATTTTATTTTAAATGGCGGATATCTCGGAAACCGGAAGACTTTCATGGAACATAACTTTCACTTTTCTGAACCGGCACAGTGTCCTCTATCCGTAGGTGCCCGCTTATCCATTAATTACCGGACACCCTGTATATTGCCATCTCGTTGAAGTTAAGTCGTTCCGATACCGATTGAGGTTAGGTCTAGACGTTATATGGCGCGGTAAAATTCAAATTTTCGATGCGTTCCTTCCCAAATGTTGGCCATCATACAAAGTTATTATATTAAACTAGCTGCGCCCCGCGGTTTCACCCGCGTAATAATTTTCTGCGCAACTTTCTAATTTTTTTCTTTCATAAGAACCTTCTCCTGAGAAAAACAAACACAACAAAAAAAGAATTGGCCAAATTGGTCCAGGCGTTGTTGAGTTATGCGCTTACCAACACATTTTGCGATTCATTTTTATATTATAGAAGACTAGCTGTCCCGGCAAACGTTGTTTTGCCATGTTGAAAAATGTGATAAATGAAGAACCGCTCGACCGATTTTGTGCAAACTTCACATTTATAAACCATCTACTAAATAGTCCGAACAAAGCTTGGGCATTTGGTTGGGATAGGTGAGTCCGTTCTTGGGTTATAAAATTGCAACGAAAAGTGGCATTGATTTTTATACATTGTTTAAACAACAGTGACTGCTTGTAATTCAATATGAACTTTATATAATAGCAATAAAGCTCGTTTTAGATAGAAAACGTCTGTATGGGAAAAAGAAAAGGGCTGTTTTTAGGGTTTTTCCGGCAATTATTCGGATTATTCTCGCCATAAAAACCATCTTTGAACTTCAACGAATATTTAGAAGAAGGAATTGGCCAAATTGGTCCAGGCGTTGTTGAGTTATGCGCTTACCAACACATTTTGCGATTCATTTTTATATATAAGATTAAGTAAGTAATTAAATATTGAAGGTATGTAGTTACATAAAATCTGTATGGTGACAAAATATAATCATTATGTTCAATTAGTGGTCCACCTAAGTCCTGGAACCAGCTCAGGGGGGGGTCATGACCCCCATGACCCCCCCCCTGGATCCGCCCTTGAGTATACTTATAATACATAGAAACAACCAGACCACAGACAAATATCTAAGCATAAATACATGTCTGAGGCGGGAATCGAACCCGCAACCCTGCGTTTGACAGTCCGGTATGGTGACCATTGTGCCAACTGGGTCGTCAATAAGGCAGATTTAGGGGGTAAAGATGATCCTATCCTACAATAAGTAGGATTGGAGCATCTTTACAAGACCTTTACGCAGTTATCTTAATACCGGTGTAGTGTAATGACGACGCCATCATAGTTTAAGCAATAGTTACTATGTACCTGCAATACCACCCACGATAATAGAATACTTATATTTTAAGTAAACAGCTGAATATTGTATTTCAGTAATATGATCCATTCCTAGTTAACCATTTTAATTAATTCTTATCAATTTTGTAAGTTAATAAAATATACCAAATATGGCACCGCAACGAGATGAGTAACATTTATTTATTGTAAACAAAACATCAAACAATAAGGTACAAACTACGTCATTACATACTAACATTAAGTAGTATATAAGGGCATATTAATCTCACATTAAAACAGTTATTACCTGGAAGTCAAGTCTTTCACTTAAACCTTCGCTCCGCACATTACACCGGGGTAAGGTTTGAACTTCGTACTAAGACGCAGGAATACTGTTGTTTTCTTTTCCTTATCACTATAATAGTTATTAGAATTAGGATTTAATACTTGCAGCTGTTCACCCACGTAAGTCCCGTTTCCGTTGGAATATGAGGATAAAAAAAGATATTTCTGCAGATACAAATTGAAACACTTTTGAGGTGCAATTCTGTTAATCACTCCAAAGATCCTCGTCAGATCTTCACCAAATTTTTATGGGACCACCCTTGAGGTAGACCCTTTCCAACAGAAAAAGATTCATCAAAATCGGTTGATAAACAAAGAAGATATTCGGGAACATCCATAAAAAAAAAACATACATACATCCGAATTGAGAACCTCTTCCTTTTTTTTGAAGTCGGTTAAAAAAGGATTCAATGTATCTTCTTATACCGGTATCCTATGAAAATAGTGTTGAAACAGATTGAAAATATCGAGCTCCACAAAATAAAAACATGATAAATATCTCGTTTTTAATATGTAAATCAAATATGTTTTTATAGATATCTAATCAACCAATGGCGGTCGCTCCGTCGCCGTTTGTCTCCAGTAGCCGGTGTATCGAAACGACCTGCTTCTACAAGCAGAGAAAAACCTACGAGGACTTGTACAAAGACGGGTAAGTTGTATAGCCGGAGTCAGAATTGCAGACCCACCGTAGAGCTGCAAAACTGCTAAGAATGTTTTTAACTCAAGCAAGATTTTAAGGTCTTGCTCGAGTTCATGTTTAAAAGTCGTTCAACTTATGAAATGTATTAGGTAAGTATTTATTAGAATAAAAATATTACAATAATAGTAATTTTAGAACTCTACGGTGGGTCTGCTGTTATGTTGTCGACCGTACATAAAACTTGTGACGTCACATAAGTTAAATCTGTTTCTTGTTATAACCCCATACTAACACTCTACTAACGTTTTTACAGTAAAATGAAAACCTTTAAAAACACCTAAAGGAAAGGACTGGTTATACGACCGTTGGCACAATGGTCACCAAGCCGGACTGCCAAACACAGGGTCGCGGGTTCGATTCCCGCCTCAGACAAGTATTTATGCTTAGAAATTTGTCTGTGGTCTAGTTGTTACTATGTATTATAAGTATATATTTACAAAAGAAAAGTATATAAGTAGTATATCCGTTGTCTAGCACACATAACACAAGTCTAGTTACTGAGCTTGGGGCTAGATGGCGATGTGTGGAATGTCCTGCAATATTTATATTTATACCTGCAGAAATTGCGACCAAAAGTTCATGGGTCAACAAAATGGCGGTTTTTAACTTTACCTACTAACGTTTTTACATTAAAAGCAAAGACCTTTAAAACTCCTTACGTAAAGGACTGGTTATTATACCTGCAGCAACTGTAACCAAACGGTTATGAATTTGTGTCAACAAAATGGCGGCTTTTTTGGTAGTTTTGCGCCTATATTTTTAACGTTTGGCAGCCATTGCACCAAAAACTTGAGCCAATAAAATGCAGTGAATTGCTCACTTTTAGATTCCCACAGTAAAATCGGTTTTTTACTACTAGGTAAATTATTTATTGATCACAAAACTCCTTAATTTTCGTGCTTACAAGGCATATTGTCCGCAGGACTTATAGTAGATAAACTATTTGAATATCTGTCTAAGACATTGATTGTATGTTGCAGGTAGTTCCGCATCCGGCGCGGGCGCCGGTCCAACAATATCATCGCAAAAGGGACAAGAGTCACCAAATGTACAACCATCTTGTTCTAAAAACAATACAAGTCATATAGAAAGGTATTTACTTTGATATAATAAAGCCTATATTATTCTCAATGAATCAATGTAGCTTCATACCAAGTTTTATCTAAATCGGTCAAGTAGTTTCGGTGCCTATTAAACAAAAAAATCTTTTATCTATATAATACTAGCTGCCCTCCGCGGTTTCACCCGCGTAACTCCCGATCCCGTGGGAATATCGGGATGTAAGCTATCCTATCTCTCAAGTTGGATCGAACTGCACATGGTGTGCGAATTTTATTATAATCGGTTAAGTGGTTTAGGAGTCCATTGAGGACAAACATTGTGACACGAGATTTATATATATTAAGATTAGCATAGATATAGATTTTTACCTGCGACGGAGCAGAAGCCTAAGTCTGCTAACATAATTGTGTTTATAGAGTGTCGATGGAATCGTAATAGACATTTTATGTCAAAAATATGACATTACATGTCAAATTGGTATTCTCCTAATGTTAACTATTCTATCGAAACACCACTGACACATCACTGACTCGCTTTGGTATTCTGCTCTAAAATCGTGGCTCAATGGAATCTCGATAGTTGTCAAAACGGTATATCGCTTAGCAACATATACCATGTTGCTAGGCAACATTAGCGACGCGTCTATTACCATTCCATTGAGACTCCATAACGATTATATTACGATGTTATTAAAACTTTAGCAGAATACCAAATAAAGTCACTATATCGATATAATTATCAATAGAGTCTCGATATAATGACAATGGTAAATCCATTAATGCAAAATAACAGAATAAGGCCCCTGGATAGTAGGTTTAGGACACATTTAGGGTGAGGGCGTTTGTTTGTTGGTGCACTCATATATTCCCATTTATCTCCAAAACGGCTGGATCGATTTAGAAATTACAAAGACCTTTTTACCTCAATGACGACCCAGTTGGCACAATGGTTACCATGCCGGACTGCCAAACATAGGGTTGCGGGTTCGATTTCCGCCTCAGACAAGTATTTATGCTTAGATATTTGTCTATGGTCTGGTTGTTTCTATGTATTATAAGTATATATTTACAAAAGAAAAGTATATAAGTAGTATATCCGTTGTCTAGCACCCATACCACAAGTCTGGTTACTTAGCTTGAAAAAGCTTGGGGGTAGATGGCGATATGTGGAATGTCCTGCAATATTTATTTATTACATCAAGAGGAATAAAAGAAACATAAAAAGATGTTTCGATTTATCCTTTTTTTTTGGAGATGTCTATTTGAAACTTACTTCATAACATCGGAATAAGTTTACTAGCAAATAAGAAATTTGACCGACTAAAGAAACCGGTAGCCTGGTCAAACTGTCTTATTATATAATAAATAATAATAATAAAAATCATTTATTTTCTACTCACAAAGGTATAAATTAACATAGTGTTACACTTAATATACATTAAATCAAAATACCTTTGTGAGAGACTGATGTCCATACTAGGAGAGCTCCTGTATGACCGAACATCAGGCTCCCACTCCAGCAGTTACAAGGGACAGAGTCAAATGTCTATGGTAAGAGTAGATTGCAGATTGTTAAGTGCTTAAATGGGTGTATGAGATCAGGATGAGTATAGTTTGTGTTTTGAGCAGTGTATGGTGGTAAATAACGTACATCTGATTATGTAGTATGTGTAGGGTAATAACTGAATGTTAAAAAATAAATAATAAAATAAATACCTAATAATAAAAAAATAATAAAAAATAAATAATAAAATAAATACCTAATAATAAAAAAATAATAAAAAATAAATAATAAAATAAATACCTAATAATAAAAAAATAATAAAAAATAAATAATAAAATAAATACCTAATAATAAAAAAATAATAATAATACCTACTAATAACGAAAAGAAGAAGAATGAATGTATAGGAGAGATAATTAAATAAATATAAATATTGCAGGACATCGCCATCTAGCCCCAAGCTAAGTAATTAGACTTGTGTTATGGGTGCTAGACAACGGATATACTACTTATATACTTTTCTTTTGTAAATATATACTTATAATACATAGAAACAACCAGACCACAGACAAATATCTAAGCATAAATACATGTCTGAGGCGGGAATCGAACCCGCGACCCTGTGTTTGGCAGTCTGGCATTATTTTAGTACTGTTAAAAGTTTTTCGGTGGAGTTATAATCTAATTGTGACAACCAATTGCTAGTCATTTTCTTACAATTTATCTTAGAGGCATGATAAATAGGGATGGCAGCATTAACCTGGTCATACAGGTAGCTACCTTGGAAGCAATAAAAGCGGTGAGCAAAGCTGGTGTGAAATATATTAGATGGGCATACAGCGTTTTGCCTCCTCTTATTCTGACTATGCAGTGGCCTATATACATAGAATTCACGAACTCAAGGCTTCGTACTATTCGTTGCAAGCTCAGTAGATAATGCCATGTCTGAAACTGACGATACGGGCGCTAAAATATCAACACAAATGACTATAGTCGTCGGTCCGAAACGCAGTCAAAGACAAATAAACACAGGCGAAAAAACAATCGAAAGAGCGCCCGATATATCTACAAATATACTCGAACCGCTATACAATTTTAGTGATGAGCATATATCCAGTGTCCAAATGCAATTATCGAAAGAAGCGTTGGATTTAACTCCGAGTGAAATAGAAATAAACGAAGAACCAGACTATCCTGATGACTTTTCAGCAGACGTTGATAATTATGACAGCCCTTTTAGGAATCAATCGCCTATTTCTTTGGGGAAAGGTTCAGATGATGAAAACTTTTGGGAATCGTAAATTTTATGTTTATGACCTTTCTTCGACGAGAACATTCTTGCGGACTAAATTAATGAACTCCTTTATCACACTTAAGCAGTCTTAACTACTCAGTAAAATTCACAACTTAACAGTGAGTAACGTATGCCTAGAAATACTACTTATATACTTTTCTTTTGTAAATATATACTTATAATACATAGAAACAACCAGACCACAGACAAATATCTAAGCATAAATACATGTCTGAGGCGGGAATCGAACCCGCGACCCTGTGTTTGGCAGTCTGGCATTATTTTAGTACTGTTAAAAGTTTTTCGGTGGAGTTATAATCTAATTGTGACAACCAATTGCTAGTCATTTTCTTACAATTTATCTTAGAGGCATGATAAATAGGGATGGCAGCATTAACCTGGTCATACAGGTAGCTACCTTGGAAGCAATAAAAGCGGTGAGCAAAGCTGGTGTGAAATATATTAGATGGGCATACAGCGT
The DNA here is from genome assembly GCA_907269075.1 of Idaea aversata. NCBI lineage: Eukaryota > Metazoa > Arthropoda > Insecta > Lepidoptera > Geometridae > Idaea > Idaea aversata. Next base: position 8,111,983 of record OU026103.1, read on the forward strand.
TTTGCCTCCTCTTATTCTGACTATGCAGTGGCCTATATACTAATTCTGAGTGCATTTTTAGTATGGTGCATAATATAAACAATTGACGTACTGTAAGAACTTTACTTATTTTGTATAATTCGTCAGTTGGAGAGAGAAAGGGCAGAGAGTAACTAACCTTGAGGACTGCTCTTTGGGCGCGTTCAAGTTCTATTATGTGTGATTTACCCGCAATGAAACTGACGAATTAATAACTAAACTGGCTATAAAGGAAAGTGTCCTTTCGCGGGTTTAAAATAAGGCCTAATGTTTTTTTTTTTTTTTTTCAGTAAATTACATTTAAAATCAACAGCTGAGAAAAGTGTCAAAGCTGAACGGAAGTCATCTAAGGAAAGAATGAAAGAGTAAGGATAATAATCATTACATAGTATAAAATGGCCCTTTGTATGCTTAGATCTTTAAAACAACGCAACGGATTTTGATGTGGTTTTTTTTATTAGATGGATTGATTCAAGAGGAAGGTTTATAATTATAATACACTAGCGACCCGTCCCGGCTTCGCACGGCTATATTATGCATGTATTTTACGTATTAAACCTTCCTCTTGAATCACTCTATCTATTGAAAAAACCGCATCAAAATCCGTTGCGTAGTTTTAAAGATTTAAGCATACATAGGGATATAGGGACAGAGCGACTTTGTTTTATACTATGTAGTGATGCATTGTATTAACCGTGCGAAGCCAGTACAAGTCGCTAGTACATTAATATAAGTAATCTACGGTTTTATAAAATAGTAGCGCCCCGCGGTTTCACGCGATTAAAAGTAGCCCCTCTCTCCCTCCCTCTTTCTCCTTAAACTTATTTACGTCATTACAAACTAAACTCCGAAATATTTGGTTTTGGAATAAAATAAATGGAGCCAAATCCAACCATAAAACTATTAATGTATTATATTTAACTAGCGTACCGCCCCGGCTTCGCTCCGCTATTTTATGCATGTATTATACTTAAAAAACTTCCTCTTTAATCACTATCTATTAAAAAAAACCGCATCAAAATCCGTTACGAAGTTTTAAATATCTTAGCATACATAGGGACAGACAGCGGGAAGCAACTTTGTTTTATACTATGTTATGATTTAATAGATTAATTTAATGTTTTAGATTAGGCTTTTTCAAGTCTTTTGATTCTCGAAAAAAGTTTTTAAAAATATGTGTAAATGTTTTTTTACATTCACTTTACTAACATTTTCAGTGAAGACATCAAAACTCCTACGACATTACTCTTAGAAAAGAGTCCAAGCTCAGTGTTTAGAGAGGCTAAGCTTCGACTACGAAAGCTCGAAATAGAAGCGGAAGCTGTTGAGAAATCTTACCTAGACTTTAGGAGGAAACGGGAAGCTATGAAGGATGTTAAAGGTGATTTTTCTAATAATATAAATCCGAAAGTTTGTCTCTGTGTAACCTATTTTGTTGCAGCTTTTTGTAGCATTACTGACCTTACTGCTCAACTAGACCAAAAATCTATTATCAATTAAATAATAATTAAAAATGTTTGCAAATTTTCTTATCTTGAAACATATTTTCTATTTACAGATGAAAAAAGAAGTACTTCTCATAATAAACCAAACGAAACATACACTAAAGAATCACAAAGAGTACCTCTTTCAACGCTGGATATAGATAAGTTTCTAAACGAAATAAACACAAAACTAGACCTACCTAGCTTTAAGAACAATAACTTAACCGAGTTCAAAATCAATCCTATACCAAAAGTGTACTCAGAACGACAGGACATAACAAATGAAACACAAGTACACTACTCTCAAGAACCTAAAAAAGAAAATTACATAGAAACACCAATTAATGAATTTAGGAGATTTTACCATTCAGAAAGAAGGCTACAGAGAATGGAACGACAAAGGTCACCAGCATCCAAATCAGATTCAAATAAAAACTCCAAAAGAGATACAATTAAAGAATTCAAAAATGATAAAGAAAAAGAATTGGAAATATTCAAACATAACCTTGGGAAAATTTACAATATGTCTGAAAATTCTATTATTAATTATCCGAGTGAACTAAGTGTTAATGAGGCTATTGAAATAGATGATGATATAAATGAAAACGTAAGTGATATAATAGAAAATCAAAACGAATCAGGTAATGTCAGTGATATTGTCGAAAATGGACATCAAATAGGCAAAGTTAGTGATCTTATTGAAAATAAAAGTAATGAAAATATTATTCAAGAAGAAGAAAATCTGTCTGAAAGTAAAGCGGTTCGAAATTTCTTCGAAAATACTAACGAATTTGATGAATCCAAACCAATAGAAGGCACTACAGATAATCAAGATAATGTTCCTGATAAAAACCTTCTGCGTGTTGACGTAGAAAGCGTAAGCGAAATGAATAGCGTACAAGTGAACGATTCACGAACTCAAGGCTTCGTACTATTCGTTGCAAGCTCAGTAGATAATGCCATGTCTGAAACTGACGATACGGGCGCTAAAATATCAACACAAATGACTATAGTCGTCGGTCCGAAACGCAGTCAAAGACAAATAAACACAGGCGAAAAAACAATCGAAAGAGCGCCCGATATATCTACAAATATACTCGAACCGCTATACAATTTTAGTGATGAGCATATATCCAGTGTCCAAATGCAATTATCGAAAAAAGCGTTGGATTTAACTCCGAGTGAAATAGAAATAAACGAAGAACCAGACTATCCTGATGACTTTTCAGCAGACGTTGATAATTATGACAGCCCTTTTAGGAATCAATCGCCTATTTCTTTGGGGAAAGGTTCAGATGATGAAAACTTTTGGGAATCGTAAATTTTATGTTTATGACCTTTCTTCGACGAGAACATTCTTGCGGACTAAATTAATGAACTCCTTTATCACACTTAAGCAGTCTTAACTACTCAGTAAAATTCACAACTTAACAGTGAGTAACGTATGCCTAGAAATACCGCTAATTCATGTGGGGGAGTTATGACGTAATAGATTTTTTAGGAGCTGCGGGTATAATAATTGTCTTAACTGATTTGCAGTCTTTTTTTTTAAATAACCGTCGTAAGTGCCACTATAGCATTTGCCTTAGCTTCTAATCCTTAATCAAGTTGTAATACTGTCTATTTCAAGGCCTTAAAGTTATTAAGACCTATGTATTTAGTTTTATCTATTTTATATTCGTTACTTTTGGTCTGTTATGATTGTTCTCGTGATAGAAGGGCTTAAGTGAAACACGTTTTGTAAAGAACCTGTCATAATTTATTTGTCTATGTGAATTAAAACATTATAAAACATACATCCGATATCATTATTATCTATCATACAATTTCTCAAATATAAAAGTACAAATGTTCTAATCACTCAACGCTTTTGGCTTACCAACGTGGTCTTCAAACTATAAATGCTACTGTATGCAGTGCTAAACCAACTTTATTGTCTGTAACAACATCTAGAGTGGAATTGAATTGATTCATCAATTATAAGGGCGGAAATAAATATGTGACTCTACTCAGCGGGAACACCTGTTCTTTGTAATATACCTAATTCGTTTTGGTAGAAATAAGTCAGTTGCCTCCGGTTTGTTAGGACCAGTAACGCATCTAGCGGATTCTTTTCACTCGCGTTACTGGTAATATGCACCAAATAATAATTGTCTTTAGTGTTATTCTCTCACACGCGGCTTGGCAAATTATTAGCCTGTAGAAAGCCTATAGAAAAGCCATTACTATAGCTGATGTTGAAGTTATTCACTCGTGACTTACAGACCCTCCACCTAACCTGTTGTAGCCTTTGTTTTCAAGATATCAAGTTATTCTCGTCTCGTTACGGAAATATAAGTGGTTTACGCTTTGGAATTATTAACAAACTTGTCAAAAAAGTACAACAAAAGTTCACCCAGATAATTGGTCGAATTCAATTCAATACCACATTTATAATAATTATAGAACACGAACAAATGCACATATATAGATGAATTTACATTAAATTATTAGTGGCATGCATGGTATAGTTAATTTAACAAAAATAGTCGCAGACGCAGCTCTCCAGTTTCAGTAACAGCCGTGGGACTATTTTTGTGAAATTTGTTGTATGTAATAGCAAAAACCGTTTGACGAAATGCTTACATACTCTGGTCTGCCGGTTTGCTAAAACATTTTTCTTCACTAAAATCTCCAGTGAAATATAAGTGCATTCAAGTCACTAATTTCATAATGTAAACTCATCGAAACATACTACATATAATACTAAACACAACATTAAACATATAATAAATTGAATGAGATTAATTACAACGAGAATTAACATTAAAACACTCTCAGCATTCCTTAACTTTGTAACATTTAACAAAAACTACAAATACAATTATTTCTATCTATCTATTTATCTAGAACATATCTTAAGTATTTTTAAGTACACAAAATAATCCCAATTTACTTCAGCAGGGTTTGAATTTGCTACATCGTATTTTAACGCGAGTTGCGTGTGCAGGATTCGATCCAAGGTCGTATATACGAATCCTACCGCTGAATTTCCTGGAATATTTTCTGTATACTACTATATTATTATTTATAGAGTTAAGAAATGTCTGAAAGAGCTGTTTTTGTCTAAATTATCGTAATCATATAAATCTATAATAATCAAGAGAGCTCCTGAGCTAATGTTATTTTAAAGTATTGACCAAAATTAAATAATTAATCATCACATTGCATAAAACTTGGAAACTAACAAACATATTAATAGACTTCACCGTAGTTGGGTAAAATTAGCTACCAAATGATGTTAGATTCGATCCAAAGCACCATTTATTTTTATTATTCGTTAATGGGGAATTTTCAGTAAAGAAAAAACTTCGCAACTAGTCGCAACAAACAACTGCTTATAAAAAAAATATGTCATTATGCAGGGTAATCATAGATCTAAGTAATTTGGTACGATCTGTCGATCCATTCAAGTTTCCTTTGCCTAAATTGCACGCGAGCGTTTTCGAAGACTTCCGAGCCAAAAACTCTTGTTGCTGTCTCTTTCTCTCCCGCAATTTTTGACATGTTCATGTCCTTGTCTACTCAATTGGAATAGCATTCAACAAATTAAGAATTATGCTACTGTCCGTTCAATTAGGTAAATTCCCCTTTAACGAGTTTTCTTAATCAAGGTCAGAAGAGCATTACCACCACATATCCTACTCAGTTTAAAACGTTCTAGATTTGTAGTAGGACATACTCATCTTGAGTTAACAAACGTTCTAGTAGATGTGGTAATGCACATTTGGCTCCTGACTTTACATTTAATACCATAACTGATAATAACAGTTTTCTAGACAATATTTTTTACAAAACAAATCTCTTTTCATCGTTTTCTATTCTGTCTTTTTTATTTTTAACATTATATTTGAACTATAACAATCTATATTTTCATAAGCATTATTAGTTGTAGTGAACTGTTATATGATAATAATATATTATAAACAATTTAAGGCACACAGACTTTCGGCATTAATAAATGAACAAATTATTATAATTAATAATAAATTTTAAACTGCAGAAACGATCAACCATACTTACCTAAGCTTTAATCAAATATAGCTAAGAAACCTTACGGATTTAGCTATCAGATAAGAAAAAAAACACATAAGAATCGGATCATTCATTTCGGAGTTGATTCTCTTACACACGGACAGACACAGAGGTCGAACCTTTAAGTCTTGTCTTTTGTCTGTTAAAAATTAAATGTAGAATTTTAGTTTTAATTTCGTTTATAGTTTCACAATAAAGTATTTAATCAAAAACCATTATTTTAGGTACTTACACCTTAAATTGTTTTGTAGTTTAAAAAAATTCAATTACAATCAATAAATACACAAATAAATCAATGTCAAATAGGCACTTAAAGCCATTGTAATAATATATTTCTTTAAAGCCTCGTTTCCACTACATGAATGCTATCATACTAATTTATAATTTGTGAGAACTCATTATATAGTTTAAAACATGATTCTACAGTTCGTCTAACTTGTCTGGGCCATGAGTAAAACAGGAATCAACATTATCATAATAGTTGCTAAGAAATAATATCAATATAACAACATTTTATAAGCGATTGATCTTAGCAACAGGCCAGATGTAACTGTAATTACTTAAGGCTTTTCGAATTTGGCAGTAATTTTCTCTTTAATAAACAAAGAAATCACATATTTTATATCGAATAGAGTATTTTAAATTTTACTTCCTCGTTTATCGGAAAATAGGCAGTATGAGTGTTATAATAAGGGTGCTTTTTCGTTCAAAAACCAAAGCTTACGTTATGACTTATAGACTTTGACGATAGCGATGTACGTGGAGAATTAGGTCCCGTTACTCGAAGCCAGTTCGATATCTGAAAAGAAACATTTTCTATATGAGCCCAAGTATTTAAAAAAATACCTAACATGACATTTCCAAGGAATAATCCTGGATTGAAGGAAAACATCGTGACGAAACCCTTGGCTTAATTAGCTCCAATTATACGCATCAAGAATTATACGAATAACCGTTCTTGCTCAATCTTTAACCAATTTTTCCATGTATACCCATAATGAATAACTGACAACATCATACCGATTCTACTATTCAAACGACGACAAGTAGAAAACCCACTCAGCATAATAGAAAATAGGTTCTTCTTTTGGCACAATGAAGTTCATATTGCAAGTTACTTTAATTGGAAGTCGGTAGTAAAACTTCGTGACGGCTTAGCTTGGTCAGGTTTAGCTACATCTTCAACAGTAGTTCGTGTTCACAAATACGCAAGCGTTACAATAATAAAATAACAATAAAGCCCTTTATTCTTAAATTTGATTTTACAAGTTAATTTACATTTAGATTATCCATATATCCATATATCTCTAATATATCTCTAATTTCAGTGTGCCTTTTGGCACAGGCCTCCTCCAACGACTTCCACTGGCTTCTATCATTTGCCACCCTTTCCCATTTTGCACCAACGGTTAGCTTTAAGTCATCATCCCATTTCATTAAGATAGATAGATAACTTTATTTGTACAACGCAGAAAGAAACAGAACATGATAAACACAAAGTAAAGTAATAGCTAGAAAGTATAAGTTGCACAAATGGGCGGCCTTATCGCCGAAAGCATTTCATTGTGGATCTTCCCCGCTTTCTTTTTCCATCTCTAGGAAACCATTCGGTTATTTTTTTTGCTTCACAATAATAATACAATAAGGTCAACCGGGGTAATCGCGTCTGGCGGGGCTAATGCATCTTTTCAAATTTATTCAAAACCTGAACTACAACGCCATCTGTACTAACCGCGGCAAAATATTTAGTTTAAGCAAATTGCAACTAGATGTCAGCAGTTTACATAGATTCAACAGTTTGAATCTATGTAAACTGCTGATGATGCAAGATGCATTAGCCCCGCCAGACGCGATTTCCCTGGTTGACCTTAATTAAATAGTTACCTGTAAAGGCACAACCCTGTCATCTTTAGGCGTGGTCGCGTCCCTGTTGGGCGTGGAACAGATGGCGCCGGCGACACCCGCGCGGCGTCGCGGCGTCGTGTCGCACGAGACCGGCGCGTCGAGTCGCGTCGTATCACACGACGGTAGCGACATTGACACGTGAGTCGCGTCGTGCGTCGCTGCGGGCCATCTGGTATATGATAATTAAAGTTTATTGTCAAAAAGACTTAATAAAAATAACATACACGTTAAGTGAACGCTTGGCCAAGCTACATGGTAGGCGGAGTAGGGGGTGTTAGGTTTTATTTTTGTTACGGAATTTCTTGATTCGGTCGCCGCGCTCAAAACCCGCGATAAAAGCTATGCAATAGCTTATTAGATAGTCAAAAGATATAAGCATTTGACGACCCAGTTGGCACAATGGTCACCATGCGGGACTGCCAAACACAGGGTTGCGGATTCGATTCCCGCCTCAGACAAGTATTTATCCTTAGATATTTGTCTGTTATGGTTGTTTCTATGTATTATTATAAGTATATATTATTTACAAAAGAAAAAGTATATAAGTAGTGTATCCGTTGTCTAGCACCCATAACACAAGTCTAGTTACTTAACTTGGGGCTAGATGGCGATGTGTGGAATGTCCTGCAATATTTATTATTTACTAGCGACCCGCCCCTGGCTTCGCACGGCTATATTATGCATGTATTATACATATAAACCTTCCTCTTGAACCACTCTATCTATTTAAAAAAACCACATCAAAATCCGTTGCGTAGTTTTAAAGATCTAAGCATACAAAGGGATATAGGGACGGCGAAAAGTGACTTTATTTTATACTATGTAGTGAGTAGTGATATTTATTATATACTAGCGACCCGCCCCGGCTTCGCACGGGTATATTATGCATGTATTATACATATAAACCATCCTCTTGAATCACTCTATCTATTAAAAAAAAACCGCATCAAAAGCCGATGCGTAGTTTTAAAGATTTAAGCATACATAGGGATATAGGGACAGAAAGCGACTTCGTTTTATACTATGTAGTGATTTAAAGTCGCGTGTTTTTCATTTTCTTCATCAGCATCTGACGCCATTACACATATAGAAATTTCAAGAACCTAACCTACTTGCGAACAAGTGTGGCGACACTTCACATCGCCAACAACAGATGGCGCCACTGATACTATCGTCGATCCTAGATCGCGCAAGCGAAGTTTTTCTGAAGATAACCTCTTAAACAAGTTCCAACGAAACATCGTCGGGCCGTGGCCTACCGGGTATAACACCTGCCCGGTGGAAGATCTTCCCTTTGGAGGTACATACCACCAACTACCTCCAACCAAGTAATTATTGTTACTGACGCACGGTGGGCTGAAAATCGGCTCCCATAGACTTAGAGATTTTAATTTTCAAGTGGCGGTTTTTTTGCCGGATATTGCTTCTATTAGTTATTACTATATACAAAAATGACACCCGAGTTAATTCTGCACGAAAACGAAGGAATTGTAATTTTTTTACGAAAATTTTGTATGAAACTTGTATGAAAAACCTAATTATCTCTTAAACGGCAAGGATAACCGTAATATCCTTACAGGTGGTTATAGTACTCATTATTTATGATTTTTTGGCATACTCCAAAAAACAGAAATCGATGCCGATTTTTTTTTAAAAATTGTCAAAATATTTTTATTTATTTTTATATTTAAAATGTTTCCTTTTAGTGCATCAGCTAAGAATAACGTAATAAAGAGTGTTATTGATCCAAATATTAAGAAAATAATATAAAAAACAAGATAGATAGATAGATAGATAAATTCTTTATAGCAAACACTATTTGTTAATTACAATAAATAAAAGAATAACATACAAGATAAGATTAAATAAAAATAGCTGTTTATTGTTTGATAATTGAAATACAACAGAGGCCACAAAATATCATTTAAGTAGGTACTATAAATACAAATGAACAAATAATTTCAAAAACGAATTTATGTAATTAATGATTATAAGTGCGTATTGGTGCAATAATATAACAAAAACGCTTGAATTATATCATTAAATATTACAAATGTCACTCTCGTTGTCAGACTCCGATTCTGAGTCAGAATCCAGATTGGATATAATAATATCTAAAAACTCGAACCCAGTTTCCTGAAACTGAATTAAGTCGAGAGTTTCAGCAAAAAAGCTCTGCTTTCTCTTGACATCTAACTTAGGCCTTTGTACACTTAGCAGAGGATCCGAAAAAAGCCTCTGTTATATTTCAATTATCAAACAATAAACAGCTATTTTTTGAAGTATTATCTTGTTTTTTATATTATTTTCATAATATTTGGATCAATAACACTCTTTATAACGATATTCTTAGCTGATACACTAAAAGGAAACATTTTATATGTAAAAATAAATAAAAATACTTCGATGATTTAAAAAAAAAAATCGGCATTGATTTCTGTTTTCTGGAGTATGCCAAAAAATCATAAATAATGAGTACTATAACCACCTGTAAGGATATTACGGTTATCCTTGCCGTTTAAGAGATAATTATGTTTTTCATACAAGTTTCATACAAATTTTTCGTAAAAAAATTATAATTCCTTCGTTTTCGTGCAGAATTAACTCGGGTGTCATTTTTGTATATAGTAATAACTAATAGAAGCAATATCCGGCAAAAAAACTGCCACTTGAAAATTGAAATGCCTAAGTCTATGGGAGCCGATTTTCAGCCCACCGTGTGACGCCGTTGACACGAAGAAGAAGGGAAGAGTATAAATACAGACCTGTCTCGTTCGCTAGGCGAGTAGAGAGCTACAGTGTGCCGCCATCGGTACACGTTCGGGAACTGTTGGGGGCATACGTCTAGAGTCGATATTGCATCGAACACTAGGCGATCTATCTTCGTTGGTTCCTCACTGAAATATATGACAAAAGGGCTTACTATTTACACTGACGGACACATAAACTGCATCATAGTACAAGACGACTTTGAAATATTAAAATATTTATTCTTCTTCTTCTTCTCGTATAGTGGTGTGGCTCAGCTATTTTTAGAGTTTTCAGATCGCCTAAGGCCTCTAACTTGACCTAACGACTGCTACTAGAGGTAGCAACCGGGACCAACAACGGCTTAACGTGGCTTCCGAAGTACGGAGGGGCTCACGAAAACACATTTTTGCCACACTGTTAATTGGCCACCCATCGAAGTAATGACCGCGGCAGGCGTTGCTTAACCCGCATGACCGTAAACGATCAACGAGCGTCGCTTAGCTGTGAGCCTCCTCACAATATTTATTTTAAAGTCGTCTTGTACTATGATTTTTTACTCAACGAAATTTTCTGTACAATAATATGGATTCAATTTGTATGAAAAGTTGGCATTTGTCAAGTTGAAAAGTCGTGAGCGTCAGAATAAACGGTCACTAGGCGTATTTAACGTTGAATGTATGCTCAATAATTGCTTCCCTATTGCTGCTATTTACTTCCTATCCTCAAACAATTGCTTCCATCATATTCTAGAAGAAATCAAACATTTAAAGGTGACCGTTCATTCAGATGTCAGGACGGCCAGTCACCTGTCGTAGTTCCCCTGATAAAGAGAATCTTTGCAATTTACGGTGGCCAATAATTACTTCCCTTTTGCTTCCTTCAATATTTTAAAACGACAATTCTCTTACTATCATGGTAATAAAGATATCGACAAAAGTTATTTTAATAGCAGTGCCTGACAGAAAAATTAGAGCAAAATTCTGATGATTAATATTGCAGCAATGCTTCAGTAGAAAGGTAAAGACAATAAATAGTAGAAAATATACTTATGTGAAATTTTTTTTATTTTATTTTTTTAATGTAACATATTGCAATGTGGTATCACTTTTTTATAAGTCTAATAATAGCTGAAATTCAAGCAGCTGCAAGTTCGCTTATCAATAATATGGATATTAGACTCATATCCATATTACTGATAAGCGAACGTCGATTTTCTTGTAATGGTATCAAGTAGTTTGAATTGAATTTACGTAGTCTTGTAAGTTTTGAATGAAGTACTGGATTAACTCATATTTGTACATGAAGTGCCTGCAAAGTTGGTTTTACAGAATAAAGAATTTGAACTGCTTTCAATCATAGAATTTGTTCCGCCTCCTGTTGGTACGATGGGTCACTATAAAGCACATTGTAAGCGTGGAAATATATGGGAATGTTATGATGATTTGATTCAGAGAGTTGTAAGGAGTAATAAAAAGTGATACCACATTGCATTATGTTATATTAAAATAATAAAATAAAATAAAAATTCACATAAGTATATTTTCTACTATTTATTGTCTTTACCTTTCGATTTTTTGCCTACTGAAGCATTGCTGCAATATTAATCATCAGAATTTTGCTCATATTTTCTGTCAGGCACTGCTATTAAAATAACTTTTGTCGATATCTTTATTACCATGATAGTTAGAGAATTGTCGTTTTAAAATATTGAAGGAAGCAAAAGGGAAGTAATTATTGGCCACCATAAATTGCAAAGATTCTCTTTATCAGGGGAACTACGACAGGTGACTGGCCATCCTGACATCTGAATGAACGGTCACCTTTAAATGTTTGATTTCTTCTAGAATATGATGGAAGCAATTGTTTGAGGGTAGGAAGTAAATAGCAGCAATAGGGAAGCAATTATTGAGCATACATTCAACGTTAAATGCGCCTAGTGACCGTTTATTCTGACGCTCACGAAAAGTCAACAATCAGCAAGTCTAAAGCTGGGTACTAACCGGCGTTACGGGGCGTAATGTAACGTGTTACACAGCGAGCATTCGTGCAGTCAGTACGTCGTTTGACGAGCATGTTACGCCAATTTTAGAACACAGCGTACATGCTCTATGCGTAACACGCTCGATGCGAATGTTACAGTACATCTCGTAACGTAGGTCAGTACCCACCTTAACAGACGTTGCGGATTTTTCTGATCAAGGACATCTTTCAATTGTTTAAGGCATAATAGAATTAATTCTAGAAATCCTCATGCTCAAACCTTAACTATGACATGGCAACCTTTTTAAAGACATACCTTAAAAAGGTTGCCTGGAAGAGATCGCTTTGAACGATAAGGGCGCCCTTTGTAACCCTTAGACTTAAGCTTTACTTATTTTTGAAGTGAAAACTTCTTATGGCGCGTTGGGCACTTTTGTGGGTGAGCATTTTCAGCCGTTCTCGGGACAGACGACAGATTTTCTCGCGACAGATGAGATTTTACACAGATATACAGTTTTTTAATTTGGCTGTGAGTGTATTAAGACGTACATATGGTATTTTTTAACGGACGACTATTGACGGACGACAAATGTCGGACGACGATTTGTCGGACGACTATTGACGGACGACAAATGTCGGACGACTATTTGTTGGACGACAAATGTCGGACGACAAATGTCGGATGACTATTTGTCGGACGACTATTGACGGACGACAAATGTCGGACGACAAATAGTCGTCCGACTATTTTTTTTTTCATCTAAAACTCTTTTTGCTTATGTTCTCGCGACAGATGAGATTTTACACAGATATACAGTTTTCACTTCTGCCTGCACTCCCGGAGTGCGCTGTTTTTTTTTTTTTAATTAAATTATTAATGTTATTTGAAAGTAGTGTTTACAATAAAAGATTTATCTACCTATCTAGGATTTGCAACTCCTTGCACTTTACAGCATTCCAACTATTCGGTGAAACCCTGGACCACAGCTATTGTTAAAATCTTACCCATAAATAAAAGGTTCGGCAACGGCCCTGTCACTGGCTTCTTGCATATTGTCATCATCACTCTCGCCGGAGTGGTCAGAGTGTTCAGAGGCGGTCTTGTACTCGTCATCTGAAGACTGACACGATGCTATCGACTCGTCGTCAGATATCTGATCAAAGGGCAATAATTTAGCAATAAATCATAATCACTACATAGTCACTACTTATTATAAAATAATGTTCTTTTCGCCGTCCCTATGTCCCTTTGTATGCTTAGATCTTTAAAACTACGCAACGGATTTTGATGCGGTTTTTTTAAATAGATAGAGTGATTCAAGAAGAAGGTCTATATGTATAATACATGCATAATATAGCCGTGGAAGCCGGGGCGGGTCGCTAGTATAAAATAAAGTCACTTTTCGCCGTCCCTATTTCCCTTTGTATGCTTAGATCCACAGACATGGATATAGCTAGATAACGCAAATGTATGTACTTCGCGTGTCCGAACCCCGACCAAGCGACAAGGTTGGTCGCCGCTAACTTTAGTCCTCACGCGTTGGTTATTGCAGCCGGACGGCCGCAAAAACTAAAAAAATGCCTCATTGCGTGATAATTAACTGCAATAGCCCAAAAATTTCGAGTACCCAAAGGCAGGAACATATTTCCTATCACAGGTAAGTTATTTTTAAATCATATTATGCGTGAATTCATATTAAAACTGTTTTTTTAAGTATTCCAATCTGTGTGTGAGTCCCAGAATATACCTAACTATAAAATAACGTTAAGTAAACTATATTCACATTACATTGCCGCGTTTCCTTTGAACTTTTGATCTGACTTTGTGTGTTAAGAGACGATGAATATCGGAACAAGCGATACTGTCTCGCATCACTTCGACTTCGTGATACAGGCAATTTCTCATTCGTCTGTCAAATCTAGCGACTAGTGTTGTTCGTTCTACAACTATATCAATAATCGATTTCGGACAGACGAATGGTCTTAAAAAAACCCCAATTTTAGTACAGACGTTCAACTTGACCAATTAACTTTACCTATTCATAGGATCCTTTGCCTTAATTTGTGAAAAAAGTTGGCTACCTCAGACATAAACGCCATCTAGTAGGTATGTGTACTGGCAACTCCTCGAAACTCTCCCATTCAAATATATCATTCGTCTGTTAGAAAATCGACATCACAATATCGATATCATTCATATTAATCGATTTATAATTTTTATAGGAATCGGTTTAGATTTCTCATCACTAAATTTCAACTGTGACGTCACAGTAGGTGTTAAAAAGTCGGCACGCTTGGTTTTAATACAAATTGTGATACTTAATTTATCTAGCTATATTCATGTCTGTGCTTAGATCTTTATAACTACGCAACGGATTTTGATGCGGTTTTTTTATTAGATAGTGTGATTCAAGAGGAAGGTTTATATGTATAATACATGCATAATATAGCCGTGCGAAGCCGGAGCGGGTCGCTAGTTAAAATATAAATAAGAGTAAAGTTAGCCCAAAAAGATATCCCAGTACAAGCAAGGGCCTCCGAGATAAATCCTACTAATATTATAAATGTGAAAGTTTGTATGTTTGTTACTCCTTCACGCACTGGACCGATTGCGATGAAACTCGGTATGTAGATAGCTAGAGACCTGAATTAACACATAGGCTTTTTATCATGGTATTCCCACGGGATCGGGAATTACGCGGGTGAAACAGCGGGGCGCAGCTAGTAAATAAATAATACAAAAACTTGCACACAACCCCATCCATGCATAGATAGGCAACTAAGCCTGTGTTATGGCAACAAATAGTATACAAAACTTTTAAACTTTTAACTTTTAACTTTTAAAAAATTATTTTTTTGGAAATACATATAAAAACAACCAGGTCAATTCTCGTAAATAACATTGTTCAAAATACATTGCAATATCATTTCAATTGCAAAAGATACCCTCAAAGTCAGTATTTTCTGCTACTTTAAGGGTATTATTTGTGATCGAAATGATATTGAAATGTAATTTCAACAATGATATTTACAAGAATTGGCCTTCTGATCACAAAAGGTTGGACCAGCAACCTTGTTTCGCAGGAGGTTGTCCGCCCACTGCGCTACAGAGGTCCTCAAATAATGTCGCCACTGGTGTCTACTCCAGGTTATAAACCCACACAACACAGCTGTGTCTAATCTACTGGTTGCAAATAAGAAGAAATATGAATCCTTACCTCAGCGTTAACAACTTGACATTTGTGAGTGTCCACAGTATAAAGCGTAGCACCATTATCTCCCGCTGGAGAGTTGACGCTCACTGGACGCTCGCTTTCCTTCTGTGATTTGCCGTCGCCTGCAATTTTAGGTCATAGGTATTTAGAATTTTCTTAGGTTTCTAGACTTAAACTCATCTAGCTAAATAAAATACGTTGAATTCACTCTCATGCTATAGTTTTTTCCTCAGCTCACTTGACAATGGCAGAATTGCGTCCTAATGTCAGCAATCAACCATACAAAAGAAGTTGAAGTTGAAATACGTTTAAAATCGTGCGCTTATTGACATTGCTCTTATGGTGGAGGAAAACATCGTGATGAAACCCGCGGCTTAGTTGGTATTGACAAGTTCTTTCCTTAATGGTTGACTAAGCCGAGAGGGGTAGTAGTAGCTCGGCAAGCCTACTCCATTCCCACGCAAACAAGAACCTAACTAAAAAAAACAATATCAAATGCGAATCGTTTTGTTCATAGATTTTTAAAGTTATGATTTCGTACGACTTATGGCTTAAACAGTAAATTAAAATATTTGTATCAAATATTTGGTCAAATTGAACTGAAAATCTTTTTAGTATTTTCCCTTTTTTAAGATTTCAATTGGTCGTAAGTACATTACTTAATTATTTATTTATTAAATCCTTAAATAGTTTCCGAAAAAAGTTCAAATTAAAATGGACATAATGTCTTGAATATTGTTATCTTTCCTTCCTAATGCATATTCCTTCCTAATGGAAAGAAATATGCCCAGTTATCTAAGAAGTCAATTGAGAAAAAAGCTTAGTGAAAAATACAAGAAACTTACCAATATCGTGATCAAACGTCAATCTTCTAATAAAGCTCTCACTTTTCGGACTAGTGGACAACATCGAACGATTCTTCCTAAACGATGTATTCTTCTTACTGTTCCGTTCGAAAGCAGTCGAATCCACGTTCCAATCGCAACGACACTTCGACACCTTCTCCCAAATCTCAATACATTTACTATCGGACACTGCTGGACCTTTCATAATTTCAGTCTCAGTTAACTCCTCACATATAAAACTAGCTAAACACCTCACATGGGCAGTTATAACATGTGATATTTTAATTTTATTCGGTCCCCGGTAAGAAGGTTTCCTCTCATCGTCCGAACTAAAAATATCATCGTTCGGACAACGGAGTTTTACTAAGAACTCGGCTAAATTGTTTATGTCATCGATTTCTTTTGTATGTTCTTTTAGTTTAGTGACAACTAGTTGAGCGAGACGCGAATGTACGAGCGCGAAATCTATTTTATTAAATCTGTCGTCCGTCATGTAAGTGTACATTGTGTGATGAAGGTGTTTAGCTTCTGATTTTAGTGAATCGCTAGCGACTTCCGGTTCCGCTGTCAGAGAGAAATACAACGCGTCTGCTATCCTTTTAGCGAAGACTTGACAAGTCTTTTCAATGCAGAATATCTCGCTTACAGTATGATTCGACGGTACAACGTCACCATTAACTTTTGGAATCGGTTGTTGCTGTACTTTTTGTTGATTAAAACGATCGGAGAAAAACCGTCTTCTGTGAGTTGTTGGAGTTTCATTCGATATTTTAAACGTTTTCAAAGCGACGCATAGCTCCGATATGGGACTTAAGATGTCATTAAAACTGTTATTTATGTTACTAATTCGTGATAAAGAGAAGTTGTCTGTGTGTTGTGATTGTGCGCAGCTATCGTTGTAGGCGAGAGAACACGCGCTGTCGTACTTAGTCTTGAGATATGTCTCTAGTAATGCGAGACCTTCCGGTGAACGTAGATCCGTGAACGTGTCTAGAAACGGCCAGTATTCCTTCCATCCTACTTTCATTTGTTCTGCTAGGTTTCTGTAACGGGACACGGGAAAATTAGGTCAAATATACAAAACATTTCGCCCGCGTATAAGTCTTGATCTTGTGGAAATACCGGAATAAAAAATTCACTATATGGATAGTGTAGAAGCCAAGTGATCCAACTGACATTTTGGTCAAAATTGAGTTAAATTTTAAAAATACTTTAAAACTATATTCGTATTAAAGAACAAAATAATAAGATATAACAATTTTGAAAAAACATTAGAACAATTCATTCAGAAACATGGACTTATTGAGCAAAACGCGTTTTGCTTCTTAACTCGAAACTTATAAAACTTATAATCAAAATAGGTTTTTAAGGTCAAATAAAGTCTCCTAATAATTCATCTTTATAATAAAGTATAGATAGAGATATGAACATGGTCGTGTTTATTAGTTTCTGATGCAAAAACTACTCCTGTAGGTAGCGTTGCATCTGATATAAAACAATATTTATTTTAGTAATTTTAGTAACGACTATATTCCTCATCATCCGAGCGATGTTCCCGGTTGCATCCCTCTCGGGAGCCCGGGGTCCGCTTTCCTACTTTTACGCCTCCACTTCGCACGATCTTCGGCATCCTGGTTAGTAAGGCCATTTGCACGCATATCACCCTTTACGACATCAAGCCAGCACTTCTGGGTCTACCCAGTCTGCGACGACATGTACGACTATATTCCTAATATTATATATTACCTGCCGACAGTTTCCAATCCCTTAGTGATCTCCTTTAGCCTGAAGGTAGGCCTAGCGGACCGCGGCGGCGTCTTCCACCTCCGACGGAACTGTTCAGCATCAGGCGCTTCCATGGGACCGGCGAACGCACGGATCTCGTACCGAGGACTTAGTGGGTCTGAGTTTATTTCCTGGTAACATTTTAAAGGTGGTTAATTTGAACGGGTCAGCAAGGGCGGTTCTAGAACCGCTGTAGCTACGAGAAAGCGGAGACTTTACCCTTTTTTTTAATAATTAAGATCTACATTAATTTTATTTGTTTTTTTTTGGAAAGTACAATTATTATTACCAAAAAAATAAAAAATAAATGCCATAAATCGATGTGGTTTTAAATCAGGTACTTAAATTCACTTTTAGAAGCAAACATAGATTAGACTCGTTTAGAGTATTAGAAACTTCGCGATTCGCGAAAAACTATCCCCATACATTTTGTGCTGAAATCAAATCAATATTTATTTTACAGTTAAGTAGTATCTATGAAATATTTATTACTAGCTGCGCCCCGCGCTTTTACCCGCGTAAGTCCTGATCCCATTGGAATATTGGGATAAAAAGTAGCCCATGTGTTAATCTACGTCTCCAGCTATCTAGATACCGAGTTTCATCGCAATCGATCCAGTAGCTTTTGCGCGAAGGAGTACCAACCATACATATACACACACAAACTTTCACATCATTACATAATATAAAACAAAGTCGTTTTCGCTGCCTGTCCCTATGTATTCTTAAATCTTTAAAACTACACAACGGATATTGATGCGGTTTTTTATTAGATAAGAGTGATTCAAGAGGAAGGTTTTGGTATATAAAACAAAACTACCACGCGTACAAAGTCGCGGGCAACAGCTAGTTTATAATATTAGTAGGATAGGATTGGCCTAACTTACCGGTGGCTTCGCTGGCGTGAACGGTCTGCCTATGGTGGGCATAGTACTCTCATCTTCACTATGCAACACCGGCACGTAGAACCGTTCTTGTAACATCAATGATATACGTTTAGCAGTCTCGCCGGTTGCGTTCGGTGCTCTTTTGCAGATTATCTGGAGAAAAAAGTAGTAAAAATTACAAAATATAAACATAGTCTGAGCTAAGTTGGACGGACGGAGATTCTGAAACTATAAGGGTTCTTTGTTAGGACTATGGAACTCTAAAAATGAGATTTTTTTAAATGATTCGATTTTTAAACCCCGACGCAAAAAAGAAGACGTGTTGTACTTGTATACGGGCTGTTTTCCGCAATTAGACCCTTTTTAATTGGGTTAAAGCTGAGAGGGTAGTTGGTGCTGGGCAAGCCTACTCCATCTTCATGCAAAAAGTACAAGTTCATTACGATGTTGAGGAGGAGGGGAGGCTCACAGCTAAGCGACGCTCGCTGATCGTTTACGGCCGTGCGGGTTAAGTGACGTCTGGCACGGTATTACTTCGATGGGTGGCCAATTAACAGTGTGACAAAAATGTGTTTTCGTGAGCCCCTCCGTGCTTCGGAAGGCACGTTAAGCCGTTGGTTGCTATTGCTACCTTTAGTAGCAGTCGTTAGGTCAAGTTAGAGGCTTTAAGGCGATCTATAAACTCCAACAATAGGTGAGCCACACCACTATAGGAGAAGAAGATGTTTTCTTTCACTGTAAGTGCAATGTCAACTTTCATAACTTACATCTTTAGCTTGTTCTCCGAACTTATTAACAGCGCTCTTGTTACACTGTGGAAAGGAAGTGAGCACGTCGACAACTTCCGGTGAACCGAATTTGGCGGCAAAATGTAGCGGAGTCTCGTTCATCGCCTTGTCTGGAGTGTTTAGATATCTATCGACTAAGATAGCGGCGAATTCCTGGAATTAAAATTAACAGGTATATTCTAACTGCATCTCTTGGATAATAATCCAGGTCCAGTGGGTATAACAGGATAAAAAATAGCCTTTGTCCAGGACTCCTACAGCTATTAACAAACCGAATGTAATCGCAATCGGTTTAATAGTTTTTGCGTGAAGAGGTAGGATAGTACAAAAAATTTAGTATGATTTATATATTCGTATGACCACGATTTTCTCATACACTACTTGGATGGAATGAAACATATCCATCTTATTACGAGAAAGACTATTTGCCTTAGAGAAAGAAAATTATTAAAGATTATACAGTTTTTTCAACATTATATTTACGCCTACAAAAAGTCTAAAGCAAAAACTAAAGTATTTTTATAAAGCAAATAAGAAAGATAAATAAGGTAGAGATCGAAAAGTCTATGGCAAATGCTGAAGTCTTTGCATTTTTAAAAAGCAAAGAAGTAAGATATAGGGTATAGATCAAAAAGTGTATGGTAATGCTTAAATATTAGCATTTAAAAAAAGCAAAGAATAAAAAAATGAAATGTAAGTAAAGATATTTTTTTAATTTGTTTCTCACCTTACAAGACTCTGCATCAGCATCGACACCATAAAGCCGTTGCACGAATGCTGGATTCCCAACAGTGTTCAGTATAAGATTGCATAGTTCAGCGTTCAATGCCTTCGACGCTATGTGCAATGCGTTGTAGCGGGAACCTTCCTGGAATAATTATTAAAACCATGACTTTCAATGACCTTGTATTTTACTTTGACAAGCAGCGATATTCGGTTTCACCCGTGTAACTCCCAATCTCATGTGGATATCGGAATAAACAGTAGGTAGCCTATGTTATTATTAACAATAAATAAATAAATAAATAAATAAATAAATATTTCAGGACATATTACACATCGCCATCCAGCCCCAAGCTAAGCAACTTAATGCTTGTGTTATGGGTGCCAGATAACGGATAAACTACTTATATACTTTTTTTTTTGTAAATATATACATATTATACATATAGGAAACACCCAGAACCAGAAACAAGAATTTATGGTCAGCATAAATACTTGTTCCCGGCGGGAATCGAACCCGCAACCTTCTGCGTCGCAGTCGGGTGTTCGCCCGACGCGCCACAGAGGTCGTCGAAATGAATGTATCTTTATACCAAGATAGATAAAATAAAAATAAATAAAATAAAATATATTTAATTCAGGCATGTACCCATATTACAGTAGTATTAATAATGAATAACTAAGGACTAAGATAAAAAAAAATAAAAATAAAATCAAGATTACCACTAACTGGTCGAAGCTAACTGGTAACATACTACCACGTTATACACGAGTATTGTGTCAGATAAGACAGAGAAAATCCATAAATATGAAATTCAAAGATATCAATGCACTGAAGGCCAATTCTCGTAATTAACATTGTTCAAATTACATTTCAATATCATTTCGATTGCATTTCGATCACAAATAATACCCTCAAAGTAGCTCAAAATACCCTCAAAGTTCGCTTTTTGTAAAAAATATAACTAAATATAAATATTGCAAGACATTTCACACATCGCCATCTAGCCCCAAGCTAAGTAACTAGACTTGTGTTATGGGTGCTAGACAACGGATATACTACTTATATACTTTTCTTTTGTAAATATATACTTATAATACATAGAAACAACCAGACCACAGACAAATATCTAAGCATAAATACTTGTCTGAGGCGGGAATCGAACCCGCAACCCTGTGTTTAGCAGATATAGTGACTTTAAGGGTATCTTTTGCAATCGAAATGCAATTGGAATGATATTGAAATGTAATTGAAACCATATTATTTACGAGAATTGGCCTTTGCACAGCTTAAACCAATAGACGGATTTGGTAAACAAGTGCGAGTCGGACTTGCGCACGAAGGGTTCCGTACAATTATCATTACATAAAAATACATGAATGAAGGGTAAATGGCGGTTTACGGTTTATGACGTATAAAAAAACTACTTACCAGATCTCGTTCAAACCAATTTTGGGTGGAAGTTTGCATGGTAATGTATATCATATATTTTTTTTACAGGGGGGGACACACACTTTTTACCACTTTGGAAGTGTCTCTCGCGTAAACTATTCAGTTTAGAAAAAAATGATTTTAAAAACTTCAATATCATTTTTGAAAATCTATTCATAGATACCCCACACGTATTGGTTTGATGAAAAACTTTTTTTGAGTTTCAGTTCTAAGTATGGAAACCCTAAAATTTATTGTTTTTTTTCTGTGAAAAATTTCTAACTTGTGTGAAAATCTTAATGCGGTTCACTTACTGCATTACTACTTACTATCATTGATTACTAATCTACTTACCCAGTTTCAACAGTTTAGTTCTTATAGTTTCGGAAAAAAGTGGCTGTGACATACGGCAGACAGACAGACATGACAAATCTATAAGGGTTCCGTTTTTTGCCATTTGGCAACGAAACCCTAAAAATTGGCGTACAGAAAGCTATTATCACATAACGCATCTGTTAAGTATTTAAAAAAATTCAACTACTCAGACGAAGTCGCGGGTACAAGCTAGTATATTTCTGTTTGTTTTATTTATGTAACTTTATTTGTTTCAGTATCTACTTGTGTGTTTTTTTAACTGTTTTTTCTATCTTGTTTTGTTTGTCCTGTGCCTTTACTGAATAAATCTCTTACTATACTAATTTAGATTCTTAAACTAATTTAGATAAGTTACCTGCATAATAGATGGCGTGTTTCCACTGCTGACCAGGAACCTGGGATTCTCCCACACCCAGTCCTGCACGGTACCAGCCAGGCCTCTCTCGATGGCCTTACGGAGAGACACCATGTCTTGTGGTGAGGGCGCTTTGAATGGGTAAGGCTTCTCTCCCATAAGAGCTGTTGATAAAAACAAATAGCTTACTAAAAGGTTACTTTAAACTAGGTCCACCTGTAACTGAAAAAAACGGTGATGACAGACAGACAAGAATTTCAACTTTTTTCACCTTCTGAGGTTCCTTTTGAGGAACCCCAAAAATAATGGATGACGCACAAGGGTTCAATCGATAAATATTACTGTACATATTTATTTCTGTAAACAAATATTTGTTGAGGTTTGGGTATTTTTGTATTACTTAGGGACTAAATTAAAGTAAGTTGAAGACTAGTAAAATAACTTTATTTTTTGACTGGTCTAGTCTTACCCAGAACCGAGATGCTTAGAAAGGTGTAAAGAAGACATTTGTCCAGCTATGAGACAATCTAAGTTAACTAAAAAAAACCCTGATGCCAGTGTTCTGATTTTCCGTCAAAGACCTGAGTAATACCTAACAATGCATATCTCGTCACAGTTATTTTAGATAACAGCTTATCAAGAACAATAATACCTACTTACCTTCTTCACAATTTCTGTTTATTTGTAAATACTCTTATTTATAGTTAGCTAACAGAGATAATAATACTGTGAGTAAAGTCTAGGATATAGTTTTGTTTATATAAATAAACAGAACAATCGGCTCCAGACGTATTGCGAGTTCTCTCTCTAGGCATGGTTGACTAAGCTGAGAGGGTAGTATAGGTAATGGGTAAGACTTCTTCATCCTGATGCAAAAAGGATCCAACTAAAGAGGTCAAATTGAGAACGACAATTCTTTACAGGTACAGTATGGGTCATAAGTAAATGATCAGTTTGCTACAATAATACTATCAACATGTATTGGACTTACGACTTTCTTCTAATAGACGTTACACACAAACATAAATACTTGAATGAAAAGTACTCAGTGTGATTATTATTTTCAACATGTTAGCTATGTCTTTAGTTGTGTGAGAGGTATAAGCCGCCACCCACTACACTACACCAACCGACGTGGGATGAATCCACAGGTTACGTTGATAGAATGTTCAAATAGTGCTGCACAGGATTGTAAACGTTACGGTGGGCAGAGACTTTTAACCGTAGATTGTACAAGTAGGGTTTTAGTAGAACTAAACTAATTGGCTACATGACGATAAAATATGAAATATGTTGAAAATTGAAGCTAATAGGTTTACAATAACTCTAAAATATTTATTATATAAATATACAGGGTTATTGGAAATTAATTGACACGGCGTTAAGGGCTTCTTCTGTGCACCTTAACAAACAACTTTTGTTCTACGACTTTTGTCTGTAACTGAAACTTAATACATATCCCAAAAAAATATTTAAGTGTTTCTCGTACTGTCTGGTAATTTTCTATGTCTATGCAGCAAGTGCGCGCGCGCGATCGGCACGGGGCGCACTGCGTGCGACCCGATCGGGTTGTACCATACCTACTATGATTGATTCTGTGACGTAGACGTAGAGTTGATTATTATTTGAACTGTTGGATTTAATTTTTTATTTTTGTATGGAATATTTTTATAATGAATTTCCAAAAGTCGTAGAACAAAAGTTGATTGTTAAGGTGCACAGAAGAAGCCCTTAACGCCGTGTCAATTAATTTCCAATAACCCTATTTATTTATTCATAAATATTTACATTTGAATGTATTGTAAATATTTTATTTTCGCAAAATAATTTTGTAATAATTTGTCTGCTGACTAAAAGAAACGAAACGTCATAATTTTCGATTTTCCCTGAGAAAAAACAAAAACGCGCGGAAGGCGTAAGGAAAGGTGACGTCACAGATTAAAATGTATGGTGGTCGACTATTTTCGAAGGACAATTTAAATTAAAGAAAAATGTTTTTTTTTTCAATTAAGTAAATAAGACTTTTTTTGGGAAAATGATAATTGTAAGGATTTTCTACAAAAACATTTGCGACTTTTGAAATACTTAGTGAAAATCAGTCAAAACCCCAATTGAATCGGTTTTTATGTACTTAACTCATGTGCCTTTTCGCTCCTAATTCATTTGAGTTTTTCTGGTTTTACTTACAATTGTCATTCCCGTCTGTAGTGTCCATGGGTTCAGCCCCTCGTAAAGCAAAAGAGATTGCATCCTGTCGATTTTGAAATGCCTTGAATCTCGATGTCTTGTACCGGCGAACTAATTCCAAAGCTTCAGACTTGTTTTTGTATACGTGTAGAGCTTCTAAAACAATTTAAAAGCAAACTTTAAGAAAATTTGACAATGTATTTATACAAAAAAAGCAATATTTTGCCACCATAACACAAGCCTAGTTGCTTGACTTGGGGATAGATGGTGCTATTGTCTTAGACTAGAATATTTATTTATTACTTAGAGCTAGTGGAAAATGAATGGCAGAATAAAGTCTTTCCAAAATATTTTTGTGGTACCAAGGTAGGTAATATAATCAAATACTTCGGAATAATAGTGGAAATTGCATTAAATTGTGCAATAATCAGATTACTACCTAATTAATAGAATTATTATTGCAAAATCATTATCGAAAAATAAAATCAAACCAATTGATAAAAAAATCTTATTGGTTTTCTATTAGAAATTATATTATTATGTTAGTAGATGCTTGTATAAAACATAAAGATACATAAATTAATTGATTGAAGTAATCTTTCTTCAAGGAAATAACAGGTGTTGACCTACATCTTACTATCTTTTAGATAAACGATAAGACAAAAACGTAAACAAGCAAAGAATGAAAGGGTGATTACCTTCGTCTGGGGCTTTTTTCACTTCACAAGGTATGTAGACTCCATAGTAAGTTGTAGGAGGTTCCGATGCAGTCGGGCTTTCAGGGGCACTCCTTTTCCCGAGTGAATCGAACCGCAAAAATCTGCTAAGTAAACCGATGCCACTGTCTTTCTTATCCGTCGGTGACAACGTTATTTCGTCTTTAACTCCCCCAATATCACGTCCACAATCAGATATCACTTCAGCCTTCGACATCTCGTCTCCTAAAATACGTTAGAGTAAAATTATTAGGTTTGTTTGTGAAAGAACGCAGCTCGGAAAAAGTTTATTTTTACAACGTTCGCTTCTCTCACCTGAATCAAGAAGGCTTGTCATAAAATCATTTCTTTAACACTTGCACAAAATTATTAGATTACCACATTTTATTTTATTACATTGGGAACACAAACGGTTGTATTTGTTTTGAAGAAAAATGTTTTTTGTTGGTTGTTGAAAAATGCGTTGGTTGATCGTACGATGTGGATGACGTTTTGACGTTTGTTTGACAGTTAATATGACAGTTGGAGAGGTAAACGCCACGAGAGAAGCCTCTCAATGATGGCGCTAGCATCTTCGTAAAACTTCACAAAATAGGGTAGTTTTAGAAAAATCCGTAGAAACAATGTGTTAACCATAAAATTGGAGTTCGTACCTGTGATAACTCTCTGTTATCCTTGAAATACATAATGTTGATTGGTTGATATTTTCCAGGCTATGTTTTCAGGTTTCATTTTCGCGGAAAACGCGAAAAACTTGCTTATAACTTGTGATTGATCAAGGACGTTGTAAATGGGCCGTTTAAATACCTTTAGCATGCCTTTAGCTTTACCATTGATAACTTTATATCCAAAGATTATATCGGAGTTACTTTCGAAATAATTAATTAACATATTAGTTTTGCCTTAGCCATGCTTTAGCCTCATCCAAAGAGAATTTAAATACTACGTGCCTCATCATCAATCACCAAGTACGTAGGATCCTCTGATATTTAGGTACGGTCTAGACTAGGTACCTATGTTGAAGTAAAAATCTTTAAAGTAATTTTATGAGTATAAATAGACTTTAAAACCATGATTATAATCACGGAACTAGGCTAAAATACTGAATTATAATAACGCATAATAACTTTTGCATAATAACGTAAAAGCATAGTGTAATTTTTGATAGTCTATCTATACAGTCCACCAGTCACATTCACAACTTGAAGATGGCATTATGGGTGCTATTTTTAAATTAGCCTGGCAGGCTAGAAAGAAGAAAAAAAAATTGTCAAAGTCATTACGAGTTGTCACTGTCACGAACCCAAACGTCAAAATACCAAAACAAACAGTGGTTCATCGTCAAAAAATAAGCAATTCACCAAAATAATTTCGTTTGTGGATAGTAAAAATTATATTATCAACAATTTCACAATGAGGCGTCGCGCTGGAGTTGGTGCTATTCAAAAACAAAAGCTTGAACAAGAGAAATACAGAGAAAAAGGGTCAGAAATCCAAGAGAACCAATTTCAACAAATGTCTCGACAACTCGAAGTGTTTAGAGAGAATTTGGAAGAGTTTGCTTCAAAACACAAGAACGAGATAAAGAAGAACGCACAGTTTAGACGGCAGTTTCAGGAAATGTGCGCTGCTATTGGGGTAGACCCTCTCGCTTCGGGGAAAGGGTTTTGGTCTGTTTTAGGTCAGTAACTGTAGCAAGTGTTTTCCTTACAGGTTTTCCTACAGTAGATAGAAACTGAAACCTTACTCCCTTGTAAATCCCTTTCAAAGATTTAGAACCAATAGAAATGTTCTAAAATCCTTTTCCTTTTTGCTATGGTAACCTCAACAGTTGTTTGTCAGTTGGTCCAACTACAAAAAAACAATAATAGACTTCTATTTATCCAAACTAATTTAGTTTTAACAATGTACTAAATTGTATGATTCTTAATGATTACAGAATGTTGGGTTTTGAGTTTTATGCCATAATTTCCAGGCATTGGAGATTTTTACTATGAGTTAGGAGTCCAGATAGTAGAAGTATGTCTAGCCACAAACTACAAGAATGGTGGTCTGATCACATTAGAGGAGCTCCGTTCAAGGCTAGTAGCTGCTAGAGGCAAGGCTAAGAAACATCAAGACATTACAAATGAAGATCTCTTGGCTGCCGTTAAGAAATTGAAGATATTTGGAAATGGGTTTGTGTACTTTTTAAACTCACACGATTTGTATTCATAGTAATTATTTACCCGGGTCTTAATTGCGTATTTTTTAATTTTATTTCTTTTACCTCGACGTTTGACTATGTTACAATAGTCTCCTCGCGACCATGACTATTGTAACATAGTCGAAACGTCGAGGTAAGAGATATAAAATTAAAAAATACGCGATTAGGACCCAGGAAAATAATTACTAATGCGTTTGTACAATTTTTGAAAGTTTATTAGGTTTAGTTACTTAGTTATGATGACCCAGTTGGCACAATGGTCACCATGCCTGACTGCCAAACACAGGGTTGTGGGTCCCGATATTAGATATTAGTCTGTGGTCTGGTTGTTTCTATGTATTATAAGTTCTGATTTACAAAAGAAATGTATATCAGTTGTCTAGCACCCATAACACAAGTCTAGTTACTTAGCTTGGGACTAGATGGCGATGTGTGGATTATCCTACACTGTTCATTGTTATTTATTTATTTAGTTACATGTTTAGGATTCTGTACCTCAAGAGGAAAAGAATTGAACCCTTTTATGTATGGGCCATAGTATGTGGGCACCAAAACTCAACTTATGCAACTTTTATATAGTTTGACCACTATCTTCCCTGATGGTAATGCAGTCTACGATGTACCTGATATGATACCTGTTCACTCAAGACTTGAAGCCCCCAAACTGTAATCATTAGGGATGTCAGGAAAGACAGACTCAGGCAACCTTGCCTGTATTTGTGCTGTAAGGCATTAATTCTTTATTGATTTGAGTGAGTATCGGAAAAAACAGATAGGCCTCTTGTTTTTAACAGTTTCCTCTGCTGATATTAACAGTAATATGACTATTGCTGGTACTGCATCTGCCACTCTTCAGACTTAAAGACATAACATTTCGAGCTGTGAGAGCGACAGCTCGCGTATTTGCGTTTGTCGGGATATGTCGGAAGAAGCAGTCGGAGTATTTAACGATCGAGAACAGGCGTTCCGCTGAATTGTTTTTGATACGTCAATCGCAGGCCGAAACTTATTCTCGAGAGATCAAGTTGTTGAAATCTGGTAAGTCATTGCCGTCAAACAGCAAAATTCGTAATTTGGATCCTATGTTGTATGATGATTTGCTTAGGGTGAGAGGACGTTTGATCGCCGCACCGGACCTAACATTTGATGAAAAACATCCCATTATTTTGGATGGTCGTAATCGTGCTGTTCGACTTCTCATTTTAGATTATCATAAGCGAGCACACCATGCTAATACTGACACGGTGATGAATTGTATTAGGGAAAGGTTTTGGGTAACTCAGCTTCGTCGTTCGGTAAAAGCAGTCGTGTCTGAGTGTCAATTTTGTCGTGTTCGACGGGCACTGCCAATACCGCCTAAAATGGGAGATTTGCCCTCTGCAAGACTCGAGAACACCAGACGTGCGTTTGTTAATTGCGGTGTAGATTATTTTGGGCCAATGGAGGTGGCGATAGGCAGACGACACGAAAAGAGATGGGGCGTTCTCTTTACGTGCCTTGTTTCCCGTGCTGTTCATTTGGAGCTCGCGTCCTCTCTGTCTGCTGATTCCGCCATCATGGCGATCCGCCGTTTCATTGCTCGTCGCGGACAACCATCTGTCATGTTTAGCGACAGAGGGACAAATTTTGTAGGTGCCGACGCGGAGTTAAGATTAGCGGTGCGTTCGTTAGAACATGACAAGTTATATGACTTTGCAATAACTAAAGGAATCTCTTGGCAGTTTAATCCAGCGGCGGCTCCACATATGGGGGGGTGTTGGGAACGACTCGTCCGCTCGGTTAAGACTGCCCTTCGCGTTACTTTAAAGGAACGTGTGCCGAAGGAGGAAACTCTTTTGACATTATTAGCTGAGGTTGAAATGACGATAAATAGTAGGCCTTTAACGCAGGTCGGAATCGAACCCGACGGCCCTGTAGTGTTGACTCCCAACCATCTATTAATCGGTACAGCTTCGGGTGCTTCCACCTTAGGGTCGTTTGACGCAACTGATCTAAATCGAAGGAAGGCATGGAAAAAGGCACAAGCTTTGGCCGATATGTTCTGGAGGCGTTGGTTGCGCGAATACGTTCCAACTTTGCAAATACGACAGAAATGGCTGGACGATGTTCCGACAGTCAAGGTAGGCGACGCGGTTTTGATTTACGACCCAAACGTGCCTCGGAATACCTGGCCTAGGGGCGTTATCAGCGCAGTGCACCCCGGGCGGGATGGACAGGTCAGGGTTGTAACTATAAAAACAAATAAGGGATTTGTCAAAAGACCTACTGTAAAGGTTATTGTGTTGCCTACTGATGACGTGTGTGTTTAAAAACAAGGGGGTGGGATTGTAGGCAATATTTTGTGAAGATTTTGTAAATGGCCACGAGAGGCGTGGCCGTAATCACGTGATCGGCACACAAGCGCCACTTCGAAGCGACGATCGCCCGCGCGCCGCGCTCGACACGTTGTTTTGTTCAGTCAGTTGTCTTTATGGACTCGCGCGAGCGAGATGTTCTTGCGCGCCACGCGTCTCGCGACCACAATATTTAACGTAGTGTATTAAGTTGAATAAACGTTGAAGTACTCATATCTATTCTCGCGCCAAAAAGTTGTTTTCTTCCATCCCCGCGCCAAAATACCTACAACTAGCTACGCCCTATCGTTTTAACTGCGTAAGTTAGGGCTAGGGATAGAAAACAAGACTAACACCCGTATTTACAATCAACCCTATGAGATAGCATAGAGCGCGCGAACGCAAATAAGACGCTCTGGTTAGAGTGAAGAGAGCAGCACATAATTGACTAATCATAGGGCCGCATTTAGCGCAGTGTACGGGCGTTAGTTCTTTATCCAAGGTTCCTGACAGAGTCACTTTTGCATTTATTTATTTGTACAAGGTGGGCCAAAAGAATCACCCTATTGGAAGATGCTCTCATTTTTGCCGCCAAATGGCCGCCAATATCAAATCTGTTTTGACATTTGTGGACTAGACAGAGTCAGAATACAAGTGAACAAGCCATGGAGCGATACACTCCCCAAGAACTCGGAATAATCGTGTCTATTTTTTTGCGTAACAATTTGTCTGTAGTGTTGGCGGCGAAGCGCGAATTCCGTCGCCGATTTCCCGGCCGTCCGACACCGACTGCGCAAACACTGCGCCGTTTGGCCACCAACCTTGAAGAGTATGAGACCACACGAGACGTGGCCAAGAGTGGCCGGCCCCGGAGAGCCCGTTCTGCCGATTATATCGCCGCTGTTGCCGAGGATGTCGAGCTGTCGTCGGAAACATCGACCAGACGACAACAGTGGATGGTGCACGCTATATGGCCATGTTGACAGAGTTTTTTCTGCCGCAATTGGATGAATTAGGACTGAGGGACATGTGGTTCCAACGGGACGGAGAAATGGCACACACTGCGCGAGCCACAACCGACATTCTGAATTCAGCGTTCCCGGGTCGCCTCATCTCTCGCTTTGGCGATTTCCACTGGCCCGCAAGATCGCCCGATTTAAGCGTTCCAGACGTTTTTTCGTAGGGTTTTTTGAAGTTTCGTGTTTACTTGAACAAGCCCAAGACTCTGGAAACCCTTAAGGACAACATTCGACACGAGTGCGAGAATCTGTCGCCCGAAGTTCTCGCCGAAGTGATGAAAAATGCCATAAAACGAGCCCGCGTGTCAATCAATTGTGACGGCGCTCATTTGGCCGATATAATCTTCTGGACTTAACCAATAAAATTCTAAAGGTTCAAATAAACATAATCAAAAAAACAGAATCGAAGTTTTCCATTTAGAAAAAAAATAGAGCCAAACAACATCGGATGACTTCTTTTGGCCCACCTTGTATGTATAAATTTGTATACAATGAATATTTCAGATTCACAGTAGTCCCCATGGGTAAGGGCAAGTGGTTGGTCCAATCGGTGCCCGGAGAGCTGAATCTGGATCAAACCCTAGTGCTCCAGAAGGCCAGCTCTCTCAACACTGCCTGGCTGTCTGCTTCCACACTTGTTGAAGATTTGGGGTGAGATACTCATTAGTGCTCCGCGGCTTTACTCACCCAAGTCCTGATACTGTGAAAATATCAGGATAAGAATACGGTATTTGACTCCCAATTCTTCATAGTAGGTACTTATCCTCATGCTAAGTTTCATCAAAATCGGTTTAGTAGTAAAAAGTTTCTTCATGACAAATAATAATATAAAAAACGAGATTTGGATAGAGAGATGGAAAGAAGAGATTGGGATAATTCCTTCATTGCAGTTTTGGCATAACAAAACATAGAGAATGGAGTGAAATTTTTAAATTTTTTAAAATGGCGGATATCTCGGAAACCGAGAGACTTTCATAGAACATAACTTTCGTTTTTCTGATCCGGCACAGTGTCCCCTATCCGTAGGTGCCGGCTTGGCCATTCATTACCGGACACCCTGTATATAGGTTAAAAATTAGAAGAGATAATAAAAATCTGTAGGTTGCTTATAATCTGTAGGTAGTTGAGCAAAATCGATTTAATTTCAATAAATGATTGAAATAAGATGTAAAGCTGGTAACATATTGTACGGACGCGTCCGACAGCCGCGACTGTTAGGTGTGCACGGTCGTTTGTCATCCAGCGGCCCAAATCGCTCTAGGACGTCGTAGGTTACGTCCGCGACTTACGGCCGATAGTGTGCACAGTTACATTACATTTACATTACACAGATGCCTTAAGTCGCGGCTGTCGGACGCGTCCGTAAGCTCATCATCATCATCCGAGCGATGTTCCCGGTTGCATCTCTCTCGGGAGCCCGGGGTCCGCTTTCCTACTTTTACGCCTCCACTTCGCACGATCTTCGGCATCCTGGTTTGTAAGGCCATTTACACGCATATCACCCTTTACGACGTCAAGCCAGCACTTCTTGGGTCTACCCAGTTTGCCACGACCCGAAGAAGGCGCCATGGCGAGACATTTGTTCCCCACGTAACTAGCCGGTTTTCGCAAGACGTGACCGTACCAGCGTAAGCGACATTCTTGCAATTTATCTGCAATGTCTCGGACATGAAGGCTGCCTCGGATGCGGGAGTTCCTGACGCGATCCATTCGCGTCACTCCACACATCCAGCGCAACATCTTCATCTCCGTGACACGCAGCTCCTGCTTATGGACGCGTCCGTAAGCTGCGTCCGAGCAATGTGTCCCCAGCTTTAATGGGCAATTTATTAACATGTTTAAAATGCTATATTTCAGATGGAACGAGACGAGAGCTCAGAACGCCTTAAATCACATGGTTAAGGAAGGTCTAGCCTGGTTGGACACACAAGGGTCAAAAGAAACATTGTATTGGTTTCCCAGTATGTTTTCCGAATGTGTTACAGCGTCATAGTAGATTTTATAATATAGCTTATAATTATTAACCCTGCTTAGCTCCGTAAACGGGAACGGTGCTTAGCAGGGGATTAGTTATCTTTGCGTTGGTTAGGAGGCAGGTCACACCAGGATCTTTACTATTTTGTGAGTGCTTAGCAGGTAATTAGTTATCTTTGTATTGGGTAGGAGTCACCAGGATCTTTACTATTTTGTACTTTAGTAATATGATCTGAAGGCCAATTCTCGTAAATAACATTGTTCAAATTACATTTCAATATCATTTCGATTGCATTTCGATCACAAAAATAGTACCCTCAAAGTAGCTCAAAATACCCACAAAGTTAGGTTTTTCTAAGAAAAAAACTGACTTTAAGGGTATCTTTTGCAATCGAAATGCAATCGGAATGATATTGAAATGTAATTTAAACAATGTTATTTACGAGAATTGGCCTTCTGGTTTGCGTTAGATGTTTTTAAAAATATGACTTACAAAAGCAAGGCTAAGCATTGTTTTAAGTAATGATTCGCTAAGCAGCATTTTTAAGTGCGGCGTGATAACTAGTTAATTTTACATTATTTTCTTCTTGTTTGCGTAAGACCTTATTAAAATTTGACTTTACAAAACCAAGACGAAGCAATAAGTAATGATTTGCTAAGCAGCACTTTTGAGTACTGCAAGTTGATAACTAGTTAAATGTATATTATTATTTTCTTTATGCAAGTGAAAAGGAGTCATTCATGACTGTCCCTGAATTCTGTCCCTTTTTTAAATTCGGAGCAGACAGAAATTAAATATTTATACAGCCTAATCCTAATGTTAAACTTACATTATTTTATTATAAGGTATAAATAATAATAAATAAATGTTACTCTTTTTAATGATTTATTTGTAAATAAAAATATTTTATTTCACATATAAAAAAACTAGTGTTAATATTGCACTGTGACATACATTTAATGTGCGACTTACCTAGGTACTTGTTTCTAATTTGTGACTAATCTATGTAATATTGCTTAAGAATTAATACAAACAAATGGTATCAAAACATATTTATAGATTGGCAACATTAGGTCAGGAAATCAGAAATGACCATTTTCAAAAATTTGTTCTCATTTTGGTCATACTATATATTTGATTTTTCTATTTTTAACCGACTTTAAAAAAAGGAGAGTTTTTTACAGCTTGATATAAAACAATAATGGGATACATATTTCTTAGTGAACTTTTATCTTATTTCACAATTATTATTCATCGTAGTGGAGAAAAAAAATGAAATAAAAAATACAAGATTAAACCGGGAAAATAATTACTTGCGGGTTAATGAGGGCCACTAAACGGTTTTATAAATACCTTGATTTTAGTGACAAAATAACAAGAAAAAAAACAATAAATTGTTTTTCAGATTAACAATAAAGAAAATATTTAAAACAGGTCATTAATTATATAAATAATAAATATTGCAGGACATTCCACACATCGCCATCTAGCCCCAAGTTAAGTAACTAGACTTGTGTTATGGGTGCTAGACAACGGATATACTACTTATATACTTTTCTTTTGTAATATATATTTATAATACATAGAAACAACCAGACCACAGACAAATATCTAAGCATAAATACTTGTCCGAGGTGGGAATCGAACCCACAACCCTGTGTTTGGCAGTCCGGCATGGTGACCATTGTGCCAACTGGTAGCCCTTATTATACGCAGGTTATTATATACTGTCATATTTTTATATTATACTGTGGTTTAACTATCAATGCTATCATCAAGACTGGAAGACCCTAAATGAGGTAGTTTCAAACGAGATCTCAATACATTGTTCTCTCGATTGATCGCTTCTAATTTCACCTTCAACTTCTCTGTCATTTCTAAATAGGATTCTTTCCATCTGAAAGTAACAAAGCAGTTTACTATGTTAATCCTGGGGCCTAAGGTGGACGCAGATTGATACGCGCCGAACGCGTCGCGTTTAATGTCAAAAATATGACATTTAATGTCAAAAATATGACATTTCATGTCAAAAATATGACATTTCATGTCAAATTGGTAGTCTTATAATGTTAACTATTCTATCGAAACACACCACTGACTCACTTTGGTATTCTGCTCTAGAATCGTGGCTCAATCGAATCTCGATAGTTGTGAAAACGTTATATTGCTTAGCAACATATACCATGTTGCTAGGCAACACCTGCAACGTATCTATTACTATTCCATTGAGACTCCATAGTGATTCTATTGCAATGTTATCAAAACTTTAGCAGAATACCAAATAAAGTCACAATCTCGATATAATATCAATAGAGTCACGATATAATGACAATGGTAAATCCATTAATGCAAAATAGCAGAATAAGGCCCCTGCCTGGTCTAGCTATTGCATTGCAATCGGTAGTTTTTGCTTGAAGGAGTAACAAACATACATACATACACACACACACACACACACACACACAAACTTTAACATTTATAATATTAGTAGGAAG
Source organism: Idaea aversata (assembly GCA_907269075.1). Classification (NCBI taxonomy): domain Eukaryota; kingdom Metazoa; phylum Arthropoda; class Insecta; order Lepidoptera; family Geometridae; genus Idaea; species Idaea aversata. Next base: position 8,147,531 of record OU026103.1, read on the forward strand.
TAGGATAGGAAAGTAGGATTACCTAATTTAATTTATTTTTTACCTTGGTTGTTGTTTAATAAACTTACTTTCTACTTAATTCCATTTGGTTCTCCAAGTGTTTGTTTAGTTCTATTAACTCTTCTTCTTTAGTGCTTATCATTCTGTAATGAGAGAGAATTTTTATATTTCTACTCAAAATCGGAATTGATCAAAAAAGTCAAATCAGAGTCTTGTAAATTAATGCAAGTCATCATTAGAGTACCTAGTCTTTTTTTTGAGCTTGCCACAGTTTACAGAATTACTCTTGAACGATACACAAAGTCGGAATTGATCTAAAAAGTCAAATCAGAGAGTCTTGTAAATAAATTCAAGTCAACATTAGAGTCGAAGTCTTTTTTTGCCATATGAAACTAAAAAATAGGAATTGATCAAAAAAGTCAAATCAGAGAGTCAAGGAGGTAAATACATTTACCATCAGAGTTTTATAATAGAGTCAATTGAAAATATAGTGCTCTACCTATTGTGTGGTCATCTTAACAGAAGCCTAGTAGCTAAGCTTGGGGCTAGATGGCGCTGTGGGCAATGCCCTGCAATATTTCTTAATTCATTAATAGGTCAACGAAACACTGTTATTGACATAGCGAGCTAAACCAGTGAAAGTCTTTTTGTATCTTTGTATGTTTGTTTGTAATTTGAGTACCGTTCCGATCATCATGATATTTGGTAAAAAGCTGGAGGTCTAAGTTTTGGCTGGAGTTCGGTTGAGGCGATTTTATAGCTGAATAGTTTTTAATCTTACTTTTGATTAAGTTCAGTCCTGGAAGATAGCATATTTTGTAGCTTGTTCACCATCCCATGAGTTTCGTCTAGTGATTTATGTAGATGTTCCACTTGGACTCTGAAAAGGGAACGAAAAAATCAATTTTAAATACTAGTAGGTACTTTTGTATCCATACTAGCTGCACCCTATGGTTTCACTCTCCTAAGATGCCGCAGAATTCCATCCAACTGCCCAGATACAAAATTTTATTCGAAATTCTTCAGCCTTCTCCTTGTGAAGAAGTACCTAGCTAACATATTTACACACTTACAAAATTCAGCATTAGAATAATCCCTTTTTTATATAAATGCGAAAGTATCTCTGTCTATTTACATTATCATGCCCATATCATGCCTAAATAACTTGCTAAACAACTAAACCAATTTTGATGAATTTTGATATTGGAATACGTGGAACCCTGGAGAAGGATATAGCTACTATTTCTTGATCTCGAAATGACGTGGATGAAAGTACGGGGAATCTATCAAGTTCCTTTATCACATTACTTCATTTCATCGCATTGATTCTTCAACATGGATTCCTCCCAATCTCGTCTTTTGATCTCCCGTGTGTGTATATCCTTTATCCTTTGTATATCCAGTGCAAGACATTGTTTTTCACATACCAATTGTGTATTACGACGTTCTGACACTACCTGTAAAATAGTAATAGGCTTTACTTCGATTTGCTTCTTCCCGACTCCAAGTACTTATCTATGTACTACAGCAAACCTTGGTTTTATAAAAAAAGAATGATTGCGCTACAGGCATTATTCAGGAAGAAAATAGGGGAATATATTTATATGAAGAAAGAGCTTAAGTTTGAGAAAGGTGATCAATAAATTACGCTGTGAAATTGTAAGAAAATTGAGTGTTTTTCAATACAAATATCGGATTTTCTTCAGCATAGTATTTGCGGAAAGAATTAATTAGCTCTACTAGTGCCGCATCTCTTACCAACTCTTGGAACATAGCTTCCATTCTTTGATTCGCAATAGCAAGTTTCGGGTCCACTGTACTAAGGGTTTCTTGCTGTTCTTTAAGGAAATTTTCATTTTCCATCTGAAGTACAGCTTTTTCTCTGTAAATTAAGTTCTAAATTTTTATTTCTGCCTTCTTTGTGAAATTCGTGTCAATAACATAAATTATGTTCGTCTCAATCGTCGCTACTACATCTATATCTTTAAGTATTTCTTATAAATAAGCTACATATCTTTCTTTTTAAAAATTTATTATAACAAAATTGTTAGTTCCATTTCGATTTTGATAAGTCATCCATCGGTCTTTGCTTACTTACCTCAATGTTTTATTCAATAGTAAACCCTTCTCAACAAGTTCCGAATCTAAGTTCTTTATATGTATAAGCATATCCGTCACTTTTTCATTGTATTTGTCTCTTAACTGTTCTACTTCTTTCTTACAAACTGCTTCGATGTCTGCTCTGACGATGCCTAGACTTTCTTTCAATCTTGCTATTTCAGCTGAAAATTCAGGGATGTAAATTTACTGTAAATTAAAGGTAAAACTACAATCTTATTCCCGCAAAATTCTGTTGTTCCCAAAATGTATGGACAGTTCTTGGAAAGTTGCGTTTCCGGCGTAATATAGCGTTATAAGTCTCGACAATTTAGTAAAGTTGTTTTATTGATTACTAGCTGTACCGGCAAACGTTGTTTTGCCATATAAAAAAAATCATACAAATCGGTTCAGCCGTTTAGGTGGAGTTTGGCAAATAACACCGCGGCACGTTTGACATCAATATTTATACGATAGGTACTAGCGTCACTCAATTGTTTTGCCTTCCCGGAACCTCTCCATTAAAACTTGAACTTTATTGTATGGTATTAAAGTTCAAATTAACTTGAAAGTATTATTACAAATCGTTTGTATGGGAATTGGGAGTATAGAAAAGTGTTGTTTTCAGAAATTTTCAGGCAATATTCTAAAAAAAGAATTAGCGAAATCGGTTCAGCCGTTATCGAGATTTGCGCTTAGCAATACATTCAGCAATTCATTTTTATATTATAGAAGCTATCACATCCATTCATTTAGACTTACCTTTTAGGTCATGCATTGTCTTCAAAGCTTCATTTCTTTGTGATGTAACTAAGTCGTAAAGTTGTAACGCCTCTGCTACCTTAAAAGTAAATTACAAATTATTTAATTTCTTTCTAGTAATTTTTACAATTGATTAGGTTATATTTACCTTTGATTTAGCTTCAATTTCTCTTTTACTCTTTTCTTTGTTTGCTTTCAGTGTTTCAGATAATTGATTTTTAAGATCATCATTTGTCTTTGTTTGAACGGCAAGATTAATTTTATATTCATCTAAAGATGTCATTAGCTCCTTTATTCTTTCGTCTGATTCTTTACCTCTTTCTTTATAAGTAGCTATTTCTTTTTCCATGTTTTTAACATCATTTTCTAAAGAAGATTTTTTTGCTAATAGTTCTTTATTTTTTCTTTCTATTTCTAAGTAATCTGTTAATGCTGTTTGTAATTTTAGTTCTAGATCTTTTCTACCTTCGTGAGAATGCTGAAATAGAAAGTTATAGTTATAGCTACGTGTTCCAAGACTCCTGCTATTTATATACCGTATTTCATAGCAATCAGTTCAATAGTTTTTTCGCAAAGGTGTAACAAACAATCACATACCTTCATGTCCAAGCTTTTACATTTAAGTATAACAGTAGTAGGATAGATATGGAATACTTAGAAGATTTGATGGTGATGGTCTGTTGAAGCAGTTGCTTGAATCTGTTTCCTGACTTGTACAACTTTAGTGGCCTTCAAGTCGCGAGTGGGTAGGTCTAGAGGCGCGTGCTACATCTTAGACCGCATCATCACTAACCATCATGAGAGGTAGGTATTAGTCAAACGTTAGCCCACCAGTAGTACCAGTTAAAAAAAAAGGATATTTTACCTGATTTCCTCTGTTATCATATTGATTATAAGTTTTAAGTTCAGTTTCTAAAGCTTCTATTGTTTTCTGTGATGTCTGCCATAAAACATGGAGTGAGTCTCTTTCCTAAAAAGAAAAGAAATGGATCTATATATTATATATACACTGCAGGTGATGAAACTCAATATCGAAAAATATTCGAATTAAAGAGTCAAGCCAAAGAATTGAGTCGAGTGAAAGAGTAGAGTACGAATATAGAAAAGTCAAAGAGTTGAGTCAGAGAGTCAAAGAATACAGTGACAATATAATAAAGTCAAGAGTTGAGTCAGAGAGTCAAAGAATAGAGTGAGAGAGTCAATGAAATAATTTAGTTTGGAAGTCAAATCAAATCCAAGAATTTATTTGCCTGTAACATGGTAGGTAGAATATAGATGTCAATAAATTAAATAGTTAAAAATTGGGTCAGATGGTTGATTCAACCAAGACGTGTTTTAAACTTATAATAGAGTCAAATCTAGCTCCGATAAACCTTTTCTTATGCAATTTTTTACCTTTGCAATAACAGAAACTTGTTTCTTTAATTCTTCGACCTCTCTACCCTGGTCATCATTCTGTATTTGTCTATAGTTATCTAGCTTCTCTTTTATTAGAGTTTCAACTTGTTGGGATAACTTCTGATTGTCTGTTATTAGGGTTCTTATTTCTTCTTCGACTACTGTTTGATTTTGCTGGAAGATTATTAGGACATAGGGTGTGATGAAATCGTTTATTACTACTACGTTTTTTTAAAAGGAAAAAAATAGATGTTCTTCTGTTCTCAGACATAACGAAAATAAATATGTACGGTCGGCTGCATAAATGCTTACCCACCGTAGAGCTCCAAAACGGCTGTTATAAGAATGTTTTCAACACAAGCAAGAGTCTAGACACATGCATTAGTTGATTTGTCAAACAAAAAATATTAGAATGCAAACATTCCAATAATAGTAATTTTAGAACTATACCGAGAGCTGCAATTATGCAGCAGACTGTACCTACTTGCACCAAAAAAAAACATAATATATAAATCGGTTCAGCCGTTTAGGTAAAGTTTGCCAACTAACACCACGACACAAGAATTTAATTATATAGAAGTAAATAGAGGTACACTACACAGGTACCTGCTATTAGGTATTTTATGGGCAATATATCTAAATAACGACCGAGAAAACTACTGTGTGTAAGTAAGATTAGAGTAGGTACCTACCTAAGTTTATTAAGACAAACTTATTAAACTTACTCTGTAAAATTCTACTTCTGTTTGAAGTGCTTCAGCAGTGGCCTCCATTTCCCATTTTAGAGATAATAAAAATGTTTAGGCCATGAATAAATTGAATCAAAAAGTGTGGCAGCAGGTTTTGATGAGGTTTTGTTTACATTTCGCGCCGTCAGATGAGACTTTTCCGTTGCCTAGCAACTAAGTTTTGAACGAAGTATCTAAAAAAAGGACGCTAACGTTTTTGATCGAATTTTCATGAAATATTACATTGCTGTCATTGTCAAAGTCAAAAGTACCAGATTGACAGATATTCAAAATTCACGAATTCACGGCTCGCGAAATATTAGTAAAATCTTTATTCTTGTTTTTTATTTAATTTACTACCATAGCATACCAAGAAAATGACTTAAAATTTCTAATTTAATTCACAACAGAATGTCCAGGTAAGCCCCGTTTTGTTTACTACTACGAACTGATGTATTTATGTAGGTAAATTACGCGTTTTGATAAAAAGTTTTGATAAACATTACTCCATAATTCAATTTACAGCTTGTATTTTGATATTCGGGATGACCAGTGGCCTCTAATATACGATGCTAAGTATAATGTATCGTTCATGGGCTTGGAGAAGTGTCACATATTCGATGCTAAGAAATGGGGCAATATTATTCAAGTAAGTTCATTTAACTGTATTGTCTGTAAAAAACCAAATTTTTGAGAATAATGATAATTTTTTCGTATCGTAGGATGCAGATCACGCTTTTGGCTATCTGTAGGCAAAGTTTCATCCGAATCGACCTTGTAATTTTGGAATAAATAAATTAATATTATTTATTTTCATTTCACCCATGGCACAAAAGGTTGCGGTTTTGATTCCTGCCGTTGAACAAATAGTTCTCGTGGGAATATCGGGTTAAAAACTAGCCTATGTTATTCCCAATGAATCAATTTATCCTCATGCCAAGTTTCATAAAAATTGGTCCAGTAGTTTTGGAGCCTATAATATTAGTAGGTATAGACTAAACATATGTGTGTAATTAAAAATAAAAGTATTTAAGTAATTGACGACCCAGTTAACTCAATGGTCACCATGCCGGACTGCTAAACACAGGGTTGCCGGTTTAAATAAAAATAAATAAATAAATAAATATTTCAGGACATATTACACATCGCCATCCAGCCCCAAGCTAAGCAACTTAATGCTTGTGTTATGGGTGCCAGATAACGGATAAACTACTTATATACATTTTTTTTTTTTGTAAATATATAAATATTATACATATAGGAAACACCCAGAACCAGAAACAAGAATTTATGGTCAGCATAAATACTTGTTCCCGGCGGGAATCGAACCCGCAACCTTCTGCGTCGCAGTCGGGTGTTCGCCCGACGCGCCACAGAGGTCGGGGGGGTAGGAGATCGATCGGTTTAATTCCCACCTCAGGTAAGTAATTATTTTTGCTTGTTTATTTGTCTGTGGTCTGATTGTTTCTATGTATTATAAATATATATTAACCAAATAAAAGTATTTAAGTAGTATATTCGTTGTCTTGCACCCATAAGCCCATAACACTGGCCTAGTTACTTTGCTTGGGGCTAGATGGTGCTGTGTACAATATCCTGCAATATTCATTATATCTTACGCGAAACGGAGTGTTGGAAGACCAGCTGCCCGGTGGACCGACGACATTGTGGCGGTCGCGGGTAGTCGGTGGATGGAGGCGGCTCAGGACCGCTGTTTGTGGCGTCGTATGGGGGAGACCTATGTCCAGCAGTGGACGTTTATGGGCTGACATGATGATCATGATGATTCATTATATCTATGATAATTGTTACAGTACCTAAAGGATGCAGAATTAATAACGGACAAACATCTAGTGAGGCCTAAGGAGGCTCAGAAAAATGACCTATTACTTGTACACACGAAAAGATATCTAAATACATTGAAAGTGAGTATACATCACTACATAGTATAAAATACAGTCACTTTTCGCCATCCCTATGTCCCTATGTATGCTTAGATCTTTAAAACTACGCAACGGATTTTAATGCGGTTTTTTTTAATAGATAGAGTGATTAAAGAGGAAGGTTTTTAGATATAAAACATGCATAATACAGCCGTGCGAAGCCGGGGCGGGTCGCTAGTACAATATGAATTTAATTATGTTAAGACTAACAAGTGTGTGGAATTAATGACTAAACTGGTTTTTGTGAAATATGTCTAAAAGTAGCGCTGCTAATTTTTTTTCAAAGTTCTCCTTTGTTTACACTTTTTTTTTTACAAAATTAGCCAAATTGGTTCAGCCGTTCTCATGATGTAGTGAGACTAATGAACAGCTCTTCATTTGTATTTCAGTGGAGCCACAGAGTAGCGATGATTGCCGAAGTACCAATGGTGGCTTGTGTACCTAATTTCCTCGTTCAGCGAGCATATCTTAAACCAATGAGGTGAGAACTTTCTTGCCTTTGGTTTAGTCTTCAACAGAAAAAAGCTCTTCATTCCATTAAAATTTTCAAAATGGATTTTCTAATGATTGTCAACCTCTCACCTACCATTTGTAAAAAAAATAGAAAGACATTCCAATGAACAGGCGGTGAATCTCATTACTCAGAAGGAGACTGAAAAGTAAGGACCTCCTAGGCTATAAAAGCATAAGAAACTAAAAGATTACAAATAAAAACATAGAATAAAAACATAAAAAAGTTGAAGATTAAGGTAAAAATATAAATTTGCCCATATCTTTTGATTGTGTAGACTCAGGACCTTGATTTTTATACACCTAATAGGAACTATAGACCTCAGTATCTGGTATGAATTTCAACTTGCTAGGTCCATCCGTTCCTGAGAAAATCGGTGGTGACACACAGAAAGATAGACTGGCAAGAAAGTGATCTTATAGGGGTACCTTTTTTTACCTTTCGAGCTACGGAACCCTAAAAATGTTATAAAAATTAAGTAATTAAACATTCCCAAAACTGTCCGTGATAATTCGCCTTTGTAACATGCATTAGTTATTTGATGACCCAGTTGGCACAATGGTCACCATGTCGGACTGCCAAACACAGGGTTGCGGGTTCGATTCCCGCCTCAGACAAGTATTTATGCTTAGATATTTGCCTGTGGTCTGGTTGTTTCTATGTATATTAATATAAGTAGTATATCCGTTGTTTAGCACCCCTAACACAAGTGTAGTTACTTAGCTTGGGGCTAGATAGTGATGTGTAGAATGTCCTGCAATATTTATTTATTTATTAATCTCCAGGTTACAAACAGGAGGGTCCGTTTTGGCCGGTAAACTAGCCCTAGAACGTGGCTGGGCCATCAACGTCGGCGGTGGCTTCCATCACTGCAGCGGCGACCGCGGCGCCGGGTTCTGTCCCTACGCCGACATAACATTACTCATACGATTCTTGATGAGAGTGGACAGGATTGAGAAGGCTATGATCGTTGATCTGGACGCTCATCAGGTTGGTAGATCTTTCTAGGTGCGCCTGCAGCGGAGGTAGGAGATCGATAAATTATTTATTGTACACACCTAAGCACTGTGCTTAACGTGTTTATTTACCGCTCCGTGGTTTCCCTTAATTCCCGATCCCGTGGGAATATCGGAATAAAAATAGCCTTTGACACTGCCAATGAATCAATGTATCCTCCATACCAAGTTTGATCAAAATCGGTTCTGTAGTTTCGGAGTTAATGAATCAAGAATCAAGAATATTTATTGAAAAACTGTGTACATAAGATGTCAAATTAAAGTAGGTAATGCAAACAAAAAATAAATTCTTTCCTCTTTATAATATTAGTATAGACATGGTATGTATAAAATTACAAGTAAAGTTTATGTAGCAAAGGACAGCTTTATCGAGCAATCTCTTTCAGAAAACCAAGAAGTTAAGTTATGGGTAAAACATAGTGTTTAAACAAATAGTCATTTCGGGAGTAAATCCTATCAATCGCTTAAATTATGAAATAATATAATCTAATTTTCAGTTTTGTGCGAACTCTAAAGCTCTATCTATCTATACTTATTATAAACTAAAGCCCCACCGTGTCTGTCTGTCTAATTAAAAACAACTGAATGAATTTTTATCCGATTTTAAACAATTTAACGAACAGTGATGAACAACGGTTTTTGTTAGGATACCAAGGCCCATAAATACACAGCTTAAAGACTAACATGCCTGTATCACAGGTGTTTTTACTACCTATCACAGGCACCAGTCTTTCACAATTATTTAAGTGTAATTGCTCACTCAATTATTATGTATGTACTTTTTTCTAGAACTTGTTGACTTAAGTTTTTGTGAGAAAAATAAATAAAAAATAAATAAATATTGCAGGACATTCCACACATCGCCATCTAGCCCCAAGCTAAGTAACTAGACTTGTGTTATGGGTGCTAGACAACGGATATACTACTTATATACTTTTCTTTTGTAAATATATACTTATAATACATAGAAACAACCAGACCACAGACAAATATCTAAGCATAAATACATGTCTGAGGCGGGAATCGAACCCGCGACCCTGTGTTTGGCAGTCCGGCATGGTGACCATTGTGCCAACTGGGTCGTCAAATAAATTTTATATTGATTGATTGATTGATTGAAAAATACATATTTTATAATAATAATTGAATGTGATAATAGATAGCTTAGAACTATGTTAGTAGCACTTCCATGACACTACGCTTTAATCTTAGTATGTTCTTGTGGAATATGTCCGCGGAAACGACGGAACACCACGTCCTTCGGCTAGAAGCTTTCATCCATAACCCGAGCCAGATAAACAGTTCGGGACTCGCAACACAAACGCCTTGTTATAAATACTTATTGCCTAATGTGCCAGGCTTGCCTACATGTTCTTAGGAATAAGTCATTTCGAGAACATTTTTGAACCATGTTGCCATTTTGAATCTTTATGTAAGTAAGTATCTATTTATTTTGCTTTGGATTTTTAATAGCTTATTTAATTCGTTTGCTTACAGGGTAATGGCTACCAAAGAGACTTTATAGGCGTACCAGAAGTGTACATAATGGATGTATACAACAAGTCTATATACCCGCAAGATAAGGAGGCCAAGCAGGCGATTAGAAGGAAGGTTGAGGTGAAGAGCAAGATTGAGGACCTGGAGTACCTTCTAAAGTTGAAAACGTGAGTGGTTCAATCTAGTCGGGATAAAATCTAATCTGTCTGTCAGTCACCAGGCTGAGAAGCGATCTAAATATTTCTTTCTTTATTTTTATTTAATACTAGCTGCGCTCCTCGGTTTCACCTGCGTAACTCCGATCTTTTTCACCGTTTAAACCTTCCCTGGAGTACCACAAACATTTCGAAATTCCGAAATCATCTAAATCGGACCAGATCGGTTCTCGAATTTTAGCGAGACAAACGAACAGCAATTGATTTATCCTCCGCGAGCCCGCGTAGCTCCCGATCCCGTGGGAATATCGGGATAAAAAGTAGCCTATGTTATTCCCAATTAATTAATATATCCTCACACTAAGTTTCATCAAAATCGTTTCAGTAGTTTCGGAGCCTATTCGTTACAAACAAAAATGTAGATAGTGCAGAGGGTATATGGTTGCTTACGATGCCACTTGGTTCGAGCAACTAGCTCACAGGCCAGAGCTGCGTCACCGACGTACTGCTCTTCCCCGAAACATCTTCGGGGACACAATTTGCATGTGATATATGTGGTAGGTGCTATCGATCCCGCATCGGACTTACTAGCCACGTGCGTAGTGTCGTACCTTAAGAACTTCAAGCATCTTGTATAGATGAAGAGGCCAATGATGTGTGACTGTTAACATTTCAGGAACTTAAAAGCGGCACTAAAAGAGTTTAAGCCTGATATTTTGGTATACAACGCCGGTACAGATGTTCTGGATACAGATCCCTTAGGACGTATGAGTATTTCTGATCTGGTGAGTACGACGACCCAGTTGGCACAATGCCGGACTGCCAAACACAGGGTTGCGGGTTAGATTCCCGCCTCAGACATGTATTTATGATTAGATATTTGTCTGTGGTCTGGTTGTTTCTATCTATTATACGTATATATTTACAAAAGAAAAGTATAAAGGTAGTATATCCGTTGTCTAGCACCCATAACACAAGTCTAGTTACTTAGCTTGGGGCTAGATGGCGATGTGTGGAATGTCCTGCAATATTTATTTATATATCTATTTTACTTGCTCCAATCACCCCTTGGACAAGATTACTAGCGATATTGCCAATCGACAGATTTCAATTGTATGAAATTGACAAAAAGCTTGTATGAAATTGGCATAAGAGTAAAGATAACATTGTTCAGGGCATATTGCCAGACCCTCTACACGTGCAGCCTGTGGGCCAGCTTTACAAAGCGGGCGTACAAAGTACTGAATATTCAGTACAATAATGCGTTTAGGATATTGTTGGGGTTGCCACGTTTTTGTAGTGCGTCCGGTATGTTTGCTGAGGCGCGAACCGATGATTTTCACGCTATAATGAGAAAAAGGAGCGCCTCACTGTTAAGGCGTGTGCGTGGCAGCCCGAACGGTATCCTGAGCGTATTGTCCGAGCGGTGGGACTCGCCGATGTTTAGGAGGTGGATGCAGTTGCACGCCGGCGGTCCTTCCTATATATAATTATATTATATTTCATTTAATTTATAGGTATTAATTTTTATCATTTTAATTTTTGTGACATTTAATTTTGGATTTTATTTCTTCTATTTATTATTATTTTATTTGACATTTAATATTGACATTTTTCTTTTTACATTTTTGATTTGTTTATTATATTATTAATTTTGATTTGAAATTTTTACTTTTAATATAATTTGAATTTTTGATTTTTAATTATTGTGATTTTAGTATTTTTGATTAAGTATATTTATTTTTTTAATTATTTTATTGTAATGTATGGATTTTATTATCTGAAATAAATGAATTGAATTGAATTGAATTGAATTGAATTGAATAAGATGAAACTGTGGTACTCGTTATCAATACATGTTTGTTTTTAAACTTTCTAACAGTAAAAATCATTATGATAGATCCCCAGAAAAGGATGAGGTACAGTCGGCTGCATAACTGCAGCCCCCGGTAGAGTTCGAAAATTACTATTATTGGAATGTTTTCATTCTAATAATTTTTTTTAATAAATTGATGAGTTAGAAGACTTTAAATTTCAACTAAAGCAGGTGCCTAAAATTTTGCTTTGTGTTGAAAACATTCTTATAACAGCCGTTTTGGAGATCTACGGTGGGTCTGCAATTATGCAGGTGACCGTACATAATAATGCTCCAGTAAAACATAGCGTTTTCATTTGGAGTTGACTTCTCTGTTATTTTCAAGAAATATATATTCACGAAGTCGCCTCCAATACATCATATTCATAGAATATGAAAAGTTTCTACGTAAAAGTCTCAGATGAAACTTGTCAACCATTCTTTTTTCTCTAACGCAAGACCAGGGGCTGTCCATTCATCATCACGTGAGGCTCGAATGGGGGGGAGAGGGGTCCTTAATAATCACGAAACATCACAAGGGGGGGGTAAAGTTATATATTACGTGTATTTATTTATTCGGCAAACGCGCGATACTCAACCGAAAAGCGGCGAAAATGTTTCTATAATAAAGTTAGATGATAGCTACTATACATGTATTGTATAAATATAAAAAAAATTAAGATTCTTTGTAGATACTAATCTATTGGCGATATCGCTAACAGAAAGCAATCTTGTCTAAGGGGGTTGATAGAAAAGTGCCCCTGAAATTACAGGCAAAATGGCGAACTTATAGGTATGCCAAAATGTATAATGGTTATCAAATCCCTTCCAGTAACTGCCGCAGAATTTCTTTATTAACCTTTTTTACATATGATAGGTAAGCGTTTGACAACTATCACACCTGCCTGATGGTAGGTGACGATGCGGCCTAAGATGTAACACCCTTTTCTTGAAGATACCTATTCACTCGCGACTTGAAGACACCCAAATTGTACACAAGACAAGCAACTGATTTCATTCCCTTGCCGTACGAATAAGGAATGAAGAAGCAAAACCCTAGTGCGGACGTCTGGTATGTCCACCATGAATCAGTGCCGCATATCAGTTTGCCTGTAATTTATTTATAACATTTCAGGGTATAATAAAACGCGACGAATTCGTATTCGAAACATGTAAAGATAACAAAATACCTATAGTGATGTTGACAAGCGGTGGTTACTTGCGACGCACGGCCAAAATAGTAGCAGATTCAATCTTGAATTTACACAGGAAAGGACTTATTGAAGGCAATAACATCGAAGGGTGTTAAGAGACTGATTTGGGAGCAAAGATTACTTCCATAATAGATTCCTCATGCAAAACAACAAATGCGCGCAACACATAGGTACAATCAACGTTCAAAAGTCTCTGCCCACCGTAACGTTTACAATCCTGTGCACCACTATTAGAACATTATAACAACGTAACCCGTGGATTGAACCCACGTCGGTTGGTGTAGCGGGTGGCGGCTTATACCTCTCGGCCAACTAAATACATAGCTAAAATGTTGAAAATAATAATCACACTGAGTACTTTTAAGGTGAAAGGGTACCTGCGCTACAAAAATATTTTTATATAGGTTTTATACCTATATAAAAATATTTTTGTACTATAAAACCTATAACTGCCATGACTATTATTGACTATGCCCCTATTTTTTTTTCATTTTTACTAATTATCATAGAAATTATAAATATAAAAAATAAAATGAAAAACAAACAATATGGTCATGCAATTATAAGTTTTATGCACCAAAAATATTTGCTCTAGTGTCCAGGGAGAAAACAGTCGCCTACGTTTGTATGGAGAGAGCGCGGCACCGGTACCCTTTCCTCTTAAAGAACAACAGATCCGCGCAACATTTACATACAGGGAGGAAACAGTCGACTACGTTTGTATGGAGAGAGCGCCGCCCTGTACCCTTTAACCTAAAGCGGCATCTATTCGAGGTTTATCTATGTTTGGGAGATTTATGCGAGCCATACATTAATACAGAAAAAATATTTAAAATCTTAAAGATATATAGTTTAGTTTATGTAGAGACTTCTACATAACATAGACTTCTATGTTTCTATGAAAAATATAGTTAGTTGAGGCTAAGCCGATCGTAATTTTTGCGTAGATTACTTTTTGGGGTTGTTCCGAAGTATAACTACTTAGTATATTAGGAAATTGGAGATGATGTTCTTTTTAAATATTCCGCGAGAAAAAAACCTTTCGATCTCCAATTAGGTATGTTTTGCATAAATCTTGACCAAAATTACGCTCTACGCAGCCTCAAGTACTATTTATCATTCCAAATGTCTACTTTAAGTACTTAATTATATTGATATAGGTTTAGCTATTTATTAAAGTATGATGTGTAAAAAAATAATTTCCAAAGGAAAAAAGACATGTTTGAAATTAGCACATTCCTTGAGATGCTCACGTTAGAAAAAAAAAGAGCAAAACACAGAATACATTATGGGAATTAATGATTGGAAATGTTCTGTGCCATTTGTTCTCCAATCCATTTCGGTGAATAATTCTCCGCACAGTGGCGGAACCTGTCTCAGTATTTCCATCAATGGAAACATTGGGATACACCCTAAAATGCTTTGTCCTGAATGAATGACGACTGACTGACTTGTCATATTACATATTTATTAATTCTACCTACATAGTAGGGATAACACTGTACCTTTGAATTATCATGTGCCAAGCAAATAGAATTTGCTAATAATATTGTTTTAAACATATTATCTAGTCTTGTATTAATTGTGATATTGTTTTATTTATCCAAATAAATTATATTTTTCCTTTATAAATCCGTTTTAATAAAAACCATTTCTTTAAAATAATAATTTAATTTATTATACGAAAAATCTAATTTCACAACCTTATTAGGTGGTAGGTTAATAATGTATAAATTAGGTGTATTTTTAGTAATTATTTTCCCGGGTCTTAATCGCGTATTTTTGCGTACATAGTCGAAACGTCGAGGTAAGAGAAATAAAAAACAAAAAATACGCGATTAAGACCCGGGAAAATAATTACTATGAATACAAATCGTGTGAGTTTAAAAAGTTTATTAGGTGTATTTTTATTCTTTTCAGAAACACTACATAATTTACGTAAATAATTAGGTAAAAAGTATTTCAAACAATATTCTAAAGTAAAAACTACTTTAAACCTATCCAAAAGCGCATCGTTTATAGCTACATTTAAAATAATGCATAAACTTCCCCTCATAACCTTATTTTTGTTTGGACCAAAGTGATGCTATTTAAAGTGAATAATATAAGTACAATTGAAGGAAGGAAAGTCAAAGCGATGAGTGTGAAGTCAAATTGAAGAAAGTGATGTCAAATTGAAGAAAGTGATGTCAAAGCAATGGAAATAAAGTCAAATTAAAGGAAGTGAAGTCAAATTGATATCAGTGAAGTCAAATTGATATCAGTGAACTCAAAGCGATGAATAAAAGTGAAGTAAAACAAGAAACTGAAGTCGAATTCAAGGAACTGAAGTCAAAATTATAAAAGTGAAATCAAATTGATAGAAGTTAAATCAAATTGATAGAAGTTAAATCAAATTGATAGAAGTTAAATCAAATTGATAGAAGTTAAATCAAATTGATAGAAGTTAAATCAAATTGATAGAAGTTAAATCAAATTGATAGAAGTTAAATCAAATTGATAGAAGTTAAATCAAATTGATAGAAGTTAAATCAAATTGATAGAAGTTAAATCAAATTGATAGAAGTTAAATTGGTGGAAAGTTGACACGTTATTTGACAGTAACAGACCAAATTATTATATCTACGTATATGGGTAAGTAACATTATTTTGTCCCTTAGTTGTCATATTTTCTAATATATAATTTTTAGTCAATAATAAAAAGCTATTTAAGGTTGAAATAGATTCACTTTAGCCCAAATACATTTGGCTACATATCCAATACCAATCTATCGAGTAGTTGTATTAAATTGCGAGTAGTAATCGTCTGTTGGTGTGTTGTTGTTGACAACTTCCTTGAAGTATTTGGCTTTCTCCTTCTGCTGGAGTGCCAGGAGTTGGTTCTCTTCCATGAGTTGACGGGCGATTTCCCTGCAAAAAGAAAGGAGGTAGTACGAAGGATTAGTTATAGGATACCGCTCATCTTAAATTTTACCAAGAGTTTTCGCCTTTAACGGATACGTTATGGAGGACTTAATTTCATTTTATTTCACACTAACAGTGCTCCGCGGTTTCAGCCGCGTAACTCTCGATCCCGTAGGAATATCGGGATAAAAAGTAGCTTATGTTACTCCCAATGCATCAATGTATGCATGAGTAGTTTCGGAGCCTATTCGTTATAAACAAAAAAAAATATCTTTCCTCTTTATTAAACTAGTGTAGATTTAGATAGTGAGCCATGATAAAATATCTCCATAGCAATTAAATCCATTGTAAGTGCACTTGCAATAAATATCTTCATTACGCATTTACCATTGTAATTACTTAGTAAAATGAATTTACCTTCTTCTCCTTTGGTCAGCGATGTCCTGACGTGCCACCTCTCTCTGTATAGACTTAGCGAGCGCCTGCCATTCAGCTTCCATTTTCTCGAGAGCTTCACGTTTTGCCTGAAATTATAAATACATTCTAAATGTATTTTCCAAAAATAAAGTCTTTTGTTTATAGCTGTGTTCTCCACAATAGATTGCATTTATGTGATGTTAAAAGTAATGGTTATAATAGTTTGCCGATCAACGCGTAACTAACTGAAATTTTTAGGTTGGAAAGAATTTGCCATAATCCAATACAATAATTAGTTGCTTACTTTAGACGCAGCCATTTGCTCCTTTTGTGCAACGTAGAATTTCTTCAGTTCCTCTTGATTCATGCCTTTGTACATGAAGCCGATTGCTCTGAAATAATGTTCAGGTGCATTTGCAATTAAGTGTTACCGATTTCTCTGGAAATCTCTGGGAGAGGTATAATATGTTCAGCTGTGTATGTCCTGTGGCTGATATGATGATGATATTGAAGTGTTACTATCTAGTTTAGTGTAAAGTTAGACAAAGTCAAAGTCAAATTTCTTTATTTCTTTCGATGCTTATGTACCTATATATACAATGATCACTTGAAATCGTCTTAAAAACTAAGTTAGGATGTGTGCCTTCGGAACGCGCCCACCAATGAGAAGAAGGCACAAGAAACTCATGGGGGTTTTTTTTAATGTGATCACGCTCACAAAGGTCAATATTACAAATATTTGAAGGTATTATTTGAAATGGAGCAATTAAAGTCACATCCATGGATTCTTATCATTAAGGTACGAAGAGGTATCATAGTATGCCTTACCGCACAATTTATGCTTTATAAAAGTTTTGAATTTGTTAATGGACATGTCATATACATCTTTAGGTAATTTATTATAATAGAGCACACATGTACTATTAAAAGACCTGGAGCCCTATTTTTGAATCGTTCGCCCCGCGTCGAGCGCTCGATTTCTACTGATATTCGTTCGACATCGGAAATTCGCTATTTTTGAATCGCTCCATCGTAACGAGTGGTCTCCACCACTCGTCGCCGACAGGCGAGTGGTAGAATAAACATCAAACAATCATAGTTAAACATTCAGAAACGGTCTTTGAAAAATATTTATATCTTTTGGGATAATTTCGGATGTCCGCTGGTAATTACCGCTTTTCAAATAACTGCGTAAAACGAATAAAAATTGACATTTTAAATTTCGACGACGAACGATTCAAAAATACAGTAAATTTGTGTCATGCGACTTGGAAGTCGAGCGTGACTTGTAGGCGTATACGACGAAGCTTTGTCACACGAGCGATTCAAAAATAGAGCCCCTGCTTATTTTCCGGAGCCTACTACCGGGCAAGGTCAGCTCATCCCTATTTCTTAAGTTGAAATTATGAATATCGCTATTTTTGAGAAAAATATCAGGATTTTTGTGAACGTAGAGCAAGTTTTCGTAAATATATTGTGAATAGAGCGTTAATATATTTATCTCTTTAAATTTTTCTCTAAGTGATTCCCTGGGGCCCATTTTATAGATAGCTCGGACAGCTCTTTTTTGTAATATAAAAATAGCATCAATATCTGCAGCACACCTCCACAGCAGGATGCCATACGACATGACACTGTGGAAGTAGCTGAAATAGACTAGACGAGCAGTCTCATCAACGAGTCCGACACGGATTGGAGTAACGAAGATTTAAAACATTCATCGTAAATCACAATGTATATTTTTGCGTATATACTTAGTATTCTTTTTAACACGGTTTTATTAGGTCGATCTGTATGTAACTAACTATGTAATTTTAAGAAGTTTTATCTTGATTTCCAAGAAATCACTCAAAAACATTAGATACCTACTTGCCACCTGGTCGTACTATGCACTAACCGTGCTAAACCATTTTATAAACACGCTTTTTATTATTTACCTGTTCTTTCCTAAAGCACTCTTGGCCACATCAGGGTTTTCAGTGAGCATATCAGAAGTGAGATTGTTGTACATCTCGGCTGTGTTGTCGGCTTCTTCTTGTTCCTTCATTACTTGATCCAATTGCTTCTTCTCTGCGGCCTGGAGATAGACCAATATTGCTTGGATTGGAACACAGAATAATTGTAAATGTCGCAATACTTGAGGTCATAATATATCTATGGCTTTTTGTGCAAGAATTTCTAAATAGACAACTAAATCTACCATATGTTGGGTGATATAATTACAGTTTCTTTTATGAAGACCTTGAACATTGGACACAATAAAAATTCTCGAATTAGTAAATAACTTACCAAAGCTTCGTTATATCTCAAGTTGGCCTGCCCCAGTCTGTATCTGCACTCACGTTCCATTTGGTCCAGCTCACTTGCTCGGTGATCTCTTGCTTTTATAGCCATCATATAAGCAGCTTCTGCTTTCTTCCTCTCCTCTTCAGCTGCCTTCCTCTCCTGGACCTGCTGTTCAAGCCAAGCGTTCTTCTGCGTCGCCATTGTCTTTTTACGTTCTTCAAAGTTCAAATCTTCACCTTCAAACCTTAAGAATAAGATTCTTACTCGAATGACATCTTTGAAAAGAAAATACTTTAACCAATCCGTTTGTCCACCGCCAACTAAACTAAGGTAAGTTAGTTTAGCTTAGCTCGCATAGTTTAGCCAATGTTTCATACATGCCGCGTCCACCGCAATCGAAGCTACATAAATCTGATAAACTGCGAGCTAAGCGAATCTAACTTAGTTTAATTGGCTATACTATGCTCGGTTTATGAGATACTAATTTTAAGACCTGACATATTTCCTATGTTCTAATCTACACGTTTTTAAAAATGGGAGGGACTTTCGTATTTATCATAGTAGGTACTGAGGATTATCCAGAAAGCCATATAAACAGTTACAGTTCCTTCTTACTTCTGCGCACTAGATAAGCCAACAGGCTCCCCATCAGACGCCCTCGGAGGCAGCTGTTTCTTCAGGACATCAGGGTCGTTCAAGTCGTACTCCCTCGTGTCCTCCTTACGCTGGTATCTCTGACGGTACTCGTCAATTTCCATGTTGATACGACGACGCTCCTGTGGGTACACAACACAGATATGTACACAATGAGCTGGTTAGGTCCAATAAGAAGAATAGTGACCTGGTCAGGTTAGGTCGAATTAGAAAGATAATCTGAGTACATTTTTTTTTACAAATGAAATAATACTTAACACAAAATTAACTTATCTACACGCAAATATCACTAAAATAAATACATATAAATAAATACTTTCACTACATAGTATAAAATAAAGTCGCTTTCTCTGTCCCTAAGTCCCTATATCCCTATGTACCTATGCTTAAATCTTTAAAACTGCGCAACGGATTTTGATGCGGTTTTTTTAATAGATAGAGTGATTCAAGAGGAATGAATGTTTATATGTGTAATACATGTAATATAGCCGTGCGAACCCGGGACGGGTCGCTAGTTACAAATAAAATACTCCGTCCAGAGCATCTCCACGCGGCATCGTCCTCAAAAGGCTGGCGGCAGGTATTCCCTCTCTGGATCTCTATCACCCTTTGAGTGAAAAAGCCGCCAGCCCTTCGGTCGCCCGACGCCGCATTAAGACGCCCTGCCAGGTTCTTAAAAAATAAATGGGTACTAGGGCCCCAAGCTCCCAAAGTCTCTAAAATAGTCTTAGTCATAATATTTGGTAAGTAGAGGTGCAACGCAGGTTTACTTTGCAATTTGTCAAGTCTGGTGAAAGTCCTAATTAGTCTAGTCAGTTCAAGTAACTGCTATTTCCGGTACTCTCTTGGTGCCAGAGGATACCTACCTAATGAGCTGTGCCGCGCTGCGTAGGAAAATCATAAAAATGAGCTAATTTAGGCCTCCAGTTACAAAGGTTAATCGCAGTTGGTTCGGGAACTTTTCATCAAAAAAAAACCTTTAGCATATGTACACGTTTGTCCCACTCCGAGCAGTTATGACAACCCTCGTAATTAGCTTTACCAACCCACGATTGTTATTTAACTTGACCTTTAAACGGATTATTTTGAATGGGCGTAACGAGCCTACAAGCCTATGCCTAAATTGGATTTTAGGGAGTAACGACCGATTTAAATAATTATTATCTCGGAAATGACAAATAATCACATGGGTATTTTCGTGGCAAGAAACATGAACCAGGGTGGTCCCATCTCATGTTTCTTGTTTGGGCGATTAATCCATGAACGCAAAAGAATGCACTAGAATTGCTTTACGTCCCGTAATTGATCAGGATTACTTAGTTTTTACAATTCCGTACCCAAAGGTTAAAAACGGGACCCTGTTACTAAGTCTCCACTGTTTGTCTGTCTGTCACCAGGCTGTACCTATCTCATGAACCGTGATAGCTAGACAGTTGAAATTTTCACAGATGACGTATTCCTGTTGTTGTTATAGAACATCAAAAGCTAATAACAGAATATAATGGTACGGAAACCTTCGTGCGCAAGTCCGACTCGCACTTGGCCAGTTTTTTGTAATACTCATAGGAGCGGGCGATACCTCGTGACAGTTATTTAGAAATGTATGCATCTTACTTCCATTTCCCTAGCTTCTAGTACCACAGCTACATTGCTATCCTTGATCATCTGCTTAGCAAACGCCAGGTCCCTTCTGCTCTGCTCATCGCGTTCCGCGCGTTTCTCCGTAACTTGACGCTCCAGGAATGGAAGGTCCACCTGAAAGTTACGACAATTACGGGTGATTACGGTACCTAAAGCATGCAGATTTGCCTGCAGATGTGCAAGCAGATCTGAACCACTGTTCGGGCAATCACTGTTCACACTACAGAACGACCAAAGTCACCTTGGTAGATTGGGCATTTTTCTATGGAATTTAAGGTGGTAGGTACATTTGCTATTATGTTTGGGACATCGTGCATATGTCAAATGATGTTGGTGTTGCTGTCCCGGACAGCTAAAATTGCTGCATACTTTTTCTTCGTCTTGTCCAATCACATCTACAAGTATTTTGCCTTGTTAAAGGGCCTTTAATCATTTCCCGATCATACTTGGGGCTGTATCATTCAAATAATAGAAAAATAATATTTGAATAAAAAAATATATTTCGATCTGAATTCACCATACTATTTAGGTATACAAGAAATGTCAAATTCTCGACCTCAAGTTTGACAGTATGTTTGAAAAGGCGTGGGATAGGCTGATTAGTGAAGATCGTGTTTCTATGTGTTTCATCTTCAGTAAGGGACTTTCCATAGCATTTCTAAGGAAGGCCTAAGAATTGGATTAGATTATGTTCCTTTGTGTTGCCATTCAAATATGTAGGTCTTAGTTAAAGAATGGATATAGGTTAGTAAGTAATTGTCTTTGCTTACCCCAATCTTTCTGTTTCTCGCATTGAAGATCCTGGTTCTCCTCTCCAATTCACACTGCCGTCTTCGCTCTCTGTTCTGAGCCTCCTTCCTGTCCTGGTCGTTAGCTATTTGCAATTTCATCATCTTTGCAACAAAAATGCAACGTTTCCAAAAGGAATACAAAAATATTCATCGGTTTTCTTCGGTCGATTTTTAAACAACTCAGTTGTCATGGAAACAGGGTTTTGTTTTCGGAGGAATAGAGTAAGAAGGTTTTATTGACATTGTAAGAGGATATATAAAAAAATAATAATATATGTACTAATCAACCGACTTCAAAAAACGAGTTTATTCTGAATGCGTCTGATTAATATTTTATACAAATGAATATTTGAGTTAGAGTCGAATCGTCGTAAAATTGATATAGTCTAGTAGCAACTCTTCTAAAACGCAATTGGGATTTCGTCTAAAAGGCACTTCGTCTATTTGCTAATGGTCTATCTCAGCGATAGTTATTAATTTTAATGTTTTTGTGGTTCTGTTTTCATGTCAGTTTTCGTAATCTAATTTCCTAAACAAACGTTTATGTTGTCTTTACATTCACAAAGACTACCTACTGAGCTTGCGCTTTGTGACCTACGACAAACATATACGCCGCTTGTAAGAACGACCGATTTTCCGGGTGGCAACAAAGAAAATGTAGCACAAAGCGCACGCACAACTTCATTCTCAATTAATCCTTTTTGGTCTTCAAATGACTTGACCTGCTGAAAGAACTGCTCAAGATTCTTATTTAATTTGGGACTGTCCAACTTTGTTATATTGGGAGTTCTCAGTTCACATATTGCGCTCCAGTGTTCAAGACTGCAAGGTTAGCATCGTAGCTCGTTGTTCGAGTGGTTCCGTCATTCGTTCGGTAAACGATCACTAACACGGTCGTGTCGCGCGCGCTTTCAAACACGCTATCGTTTCAGTGTCGCAATAAAGTAAACAAAGTGTCTGTGACATTGTGAGTTTTTATTAACGAAAATTATATTTGTGTAATGTGAAATGACAAGTGTATTGAAGAAATCTCGAGGTACTAAAGGCAAATCGGAATCCATGCAAGAGGACCTACCTTCGAGACCGGGACTGGGGTCCCACAAGATAGAGGACTCGTCTAAATTGATAAAATACATCGATGATAACGTTATTGGTAAAGGAAATGTCTTCTGCGGCCCATTCGGGAGGAGGAAAGGTCAGTGGAACAAATTAATTACACAAATTATATTTTATATTATGTCAACTGTTGCCAAATACGTTACTTCATTATCTTCATTATGCATATTTTTTATCTTGAAAGATTTTAATCAAGGTGTTCTATAAATATTTAATGTGCGAACTGTCAGATCATCGATAGTTTTACAAGTTTTTTATTCGCCTACGGGTTAACTGTTTTATTTTTTGTTTCTATTAAAATATCTTGTTTGAGTTCATTAGAATAGATAAGGGTTTCTATCACGTCAAAATATAAGTAGGACGAGTTTAAAGATGGAAATAATAATAAAAATAATTTCTGATCCCACAGTTTGTCCCATTTGGGCCGTATTAGGTATATAGGAAGAATTTAAGGATCAGTCGTTTAGAAGATATGCCGAAACATACATACATATAGGTCAAAAACATAACCCTACCCTTTGGCTTCGCCGTAGTCGGGTAAAAATGTATAATGGTGTGTAAAACTTGAGTTTTTAAGCCGCGAGGCGCATACGAGTGCCTTCCACGTGTCTTGTCACTTGAATACTGACTTAACCATCTAAGTATTGACAATCAAGAGCCTAAGGGTGCTGTTCCACCAGAGATATGCTACGATGCTATTGATGCGTTTGATATCCACCAATCATATTCATTGGTGCACATAGCTTAGCACGTGTGGCGTAGCGTAGATTTCACATCTTCGCAGCATAGCTGCATAACATTATCTCTGGTGGAAAATCACTCTTAAGAACAAAAAATATAAAGAACTTATTTTACCAAATTAATATTCAATATTCAGTGCCCGGCAGTGTCCTGCGTTAGTTCCGATACTGTTAGAAAATGTCGTATATCGAAGTACTGACTACCTATCAATGTTTCAAAATTACTAGTTTTAGCTTCGAATGACCAAAGGGATGTCTCCTGCCTCGGACAGCGGATAAGCATCGCCATCCAACGAGGTAACGCAGTCAGCCTTTTGGGCACACTTCCTAGGGATCCTTCCATTTCCACATAATGGCTAGGTTATTTATTTAATTTAGGTTTTTATTATTTAATTGTTATGAAGAATATTTTATTTCTTTGTTACTAAAACGAGCAAATACATAAAAGACAGTATTTCACACACCAAAATGATCTTAAGGTCTTTTTTATCTTTTGATTACCATAATTTAACCGAATTAATATAATTAAGCGCTTCGTGGTTTTCTGCATAATTTCCGATACTGTGAGAATACTTTATCGGGATAAAAATTAGCCTATGGATTTACCCATTAAATTACTAAGTAGGTATATAGATAGAGGTACATTTGAAAACCCAAACTTTCCCTCATAAATTCATAGGAATCTGAACGACTTTTTTTTGCTTCTGTTGTTTATAATATTAAACCATGAAGTTTACGTTTATTTTTTTGATGAGTCCAACGTTTGTACTTGTATATCGTAACGGAACCTTCAGTTTCATTACAGTCTCAGGGCTGTTTTTCGCAACAAGACCTCTTCTTTTGATGGGACCTCTTCGTGTGAGAATGGAGTAAGCTTATCGAGGACTTATGCTTATGCTACCCTCTCTGCTTAGTCGATCGTGTCCACAGGAAATAACTCGTCAAATGCATCTGGAGGCAACTAATACGATGTTTTCCTTCACTGTAATAGCTATGTCAATTAGCGCACATAAAATTATCGCAAGAAAAATTCATTGGAGCACATTTGGTGCACGGCCGGCCGGTAGGTATTTGAAACCACGACCTTCGGAATTAAATTCGAGGTATTTACCACTAAGCCAACACTCTAACGTTTACTCAATATTAGTATTAATTTCAATATTTTTGTATTTTTGATTGACAGAACTTAACAACATTGATTGTTGAATACTGCGCTACGCTACGTTACGGTGCGATTTAGATTATTTTATTTGTCAATTTTTCCTCGACAGTACTTTTGCAAAGACCAGTGTACGAATAGAGAGTCAAAGTATGGAAATTAAAAAATAATAATTTAACTAGTCCAGTGTACGAATAGGGGGTATGAGTGTACCAATCGGCTATAACCCGTTGAGTGATTCTCAGCTCGTAAAATCGAATTATCAAGGCTAATTGATTATAATAATATGCACACGAACACAGCGACAGGATGTTTATTTTGTTTACAATTATTCACTTCCTACGCTAAGAGAAAATTTTCAATTAACGATTTCATTGATGCTACTTTAATAATGTTAATTTATATTGTTTGACGGCCTCTGTGGAGCGGGCGAACATCAATCTATGGTTTTGCATAAAATACTTAAAAACTTATTATTCTAGAGATCTAAGATATTTTGATGCATAAAATACTAGCTTAAAAACTCATTATTCTAGAGATCTAAGATATTTTGATGCATAAAATACTAGCTTAAAAACTCATTATTCTAGAGATCTAAGATATTTTGATGCATAAAATACTAGCTTAAAAACTATTATTTCTAGATATTTAAGAGATTTTGCAGATCTAAGAGAATTGCATTAAATACTAGCTTTTAAACTTATTTTTCCAGAGTTATAGGAGAGTTTGCATAAAATCCTAGCTTAAAAACTTATTTTTTCTGAGTTCTAAGATATTTTGCATAAAATACTAGCATAAAAACTTATTGTTTTAGAGATCTAAGATATTTTGATGCATAAAATACTAGCTTAATTAAAAACTTATTGTTCTAGATATTAAGAGATTTTGCATGAAATACTAGCTTAATTAAAAACTTATTGTTCTAGATATTTAAGAGATTTTGCATAAAATACTAGCTTAATTAAAAACTTATTGTTCTAGATATTTAAGAGATTTTGCATAAAATACTAGCTTAAAAACTTATTATTCTAGATATTTAAGAGATTTTGCATGAAAAAACTATTAGAATATTTTTTATATTTTGCAAAGTTGTACCTCTAATTATCAACTAACCATTAGTTTTTCAAATTACATAAAGGCTGAAAAAGGAACTTATACTAATAAAATTAACAAAAAAACGTGTGGCACTCGAGGACTGCCGCGGTAAAGCTTTTGCATAAAAAGGTTTCTTGAAGCAAGAAGTAATCCCTCTTCCTATAGTTCCTTTAAACGCTCGAGAATAATTTCTTGTCTTAGTGAATGTTCTTATAAAATAATAAAAAATAAAAAAAAAATAGTCCGACATTTGTCGTCCGCCATTTGTCGTAAAAAAAATAAATAAAATATAGTCGTCCGACATTTGTCGTCCGCCATTTGTCGTCCGACATTTGTCGTCCGTCAATAGTCGTCCGTTAATAATCGTCCGTCATTTGTCGGGGGTGTTAGGTTTTTTCGTTACGGAATTTCTTGATTCGCCCCCCAAGGCCCGCGATAAAATCTATGCAATAGCTTAAAAATACTTATGTGTTAGATAAGCTCTTTCAAAAGCGATTTTGTTCACCTAATTTGTGTCTTTTTTAGGGTTCCGTACTCAAAGGGTAAAAACGGAACCCTATTACTAAGATTACACTGTCTGTCTGTCTGTCACCAGGCTGTATCTTATGAACCGTGATAGCTAGGCAGTTTTCACATATTCACAGATTATGTATTTTTATTGCCGTTTTTGCTGTTTAACATCAAAAAACGTGTGGCATTCGGGGACTGCCGCGGTAAAGCTATTGCATCGTGCGAGCTTCGTACAGTCGTACCATATACATACACGTTAAGCGAACGCTCGGCCGAGCTACACGGTAGGCGGAGTGGGGCGTGTTCGGTTTTATTTTCGTTACGGAATTTCTTGATTCGGTTGATTCGCCGCGCTCAAAGCCCGCGATAAAAGCTATGCAATAGATTAATAATAGAAAAAAATATAATGGTACGCAACCCTTCGTACGCGAGTCCGACTCGCACTTGACCGGTTTTTGAAGTGAAAACTTCTTTAGCGGCGTTGAGCACTTTTTCTGTAATGGGTATAAAATCTTAAACTCGCGTCAGGACACGTGACCTGATCGAAAAAGCGTAAGACGGATGGAGAGTAGACAGCTATCCCCTCTCTACGGCGCGGCGAAAATGTATGCCTGGGCCTACTGTTTTTAATTTGGCTGTGAGTGTATTAAGACGTACATATGGTATTTTTTAACGGACGACTATTGACGGACGACAAATGTCGGACGACAAATGTCGGACGACAAATGTCGGATGACAAATGTCGGACGACTATTTGTCGGACGACTATTGACGGACGACAAATGTTGGACGATAAATGTCGGACGACTATTTGTTGGACGACAAATGTCGGACGACTATTTGTCGTCCGACTATTTTTTTTTTCATCTAAAACTCTTTTTGCGTATGTTCTCGCGACATATGAGATTTTACACAGATATACAGTTTTCACTTCTGCCTGCACTCCCGGAGTGCGCTGTTTTTTTATAAGTATAGGTATGTCAATTTGTAAATAGAAAATAATAACCACGTGTATGAAATTTCCTCTAATAAATCTCGAGCATTAGGACGCCAGAATGTTTGGCTCTTACCTCTGGCCCTTCGTAACGTTTGGCACGACCAATTAGTTACTGTTATTCAATAGATAATTCAATAAACATCGTAAACATTATTGTTTAGGTATTTTTAGACGTCATTGGTCTTGATTAGGTTGATTATTCTAAGTGTTTTATGAGCTTGGGCTATTCCAGTGTGCTCGTAGTTGGAATTTGCTGGGAATTCTATGCAGATAACAACACAATATTGTACTAAATATTTCATGAATGAAGACTGTTGAGTTTAGTGTACCTAACTACTAAGTCATATTTCATTAAGAAGATCTATAGAGTTACATCATTTTTTTTGAATGGCATGCTCGCTATGGACAACCGTTGATGCTATACATAAGTATAAGAACACCTTTATACACAAGTTTTCAAGCAAATAAATGTTTTTGTATTTGTATTTGTATTTGAGGTGGGTTTGTTTAATACTTTGCTGTTGCAAATTGCCTTACGCCGAATTTCAAAGACGCTATTAATGCTTGAATTAAAAAAATAGAAGGGAGAGTCAACTAGCTTTCAATGCACTATAATACATCAGACATGTATACATAACGTAATGAAACCAATCCCTCAAAAAAGTACATTATATGCTACTTGAGTGTAAAATATAATAGGTACCTACCTAAATTATACAGGGTGATTTTTTTCTTGTGGCCTACAGGGCTATTATATCCGTTAGCGAAAAATACTGAAAAGAATTGCGTGCCCGATTTTGACAAAAACTAAAACTGCATCATTAGATTTTTGAAAATATGATACTACTAGCTGCCCTCCGCGGTTTCACCCGCGTAACTTCCGATCCCGTGGGAATATCGGGATAAATTAAGATGTATGCTATCCTATCTCTCAAGTTGGATCGAACTGCACATGGTGTGCGAATTTTATTATAATCGGTTAAGTGGTTTAGGAGTCCATTGAGGACAAACATTGTGACACGAGATTTATATATATTAAGACTATAAATTAATCTCTATCAGCAACATTATCGATTGATATAAAAATATAGGTGATTATTTATTTGCAAATCAACAGGTTTAATTCCTGGCTAGCCCTGGCTAGGCTATTCCTGCAAGAAAATAATTTCAGCATTTTTCGTTATCTCTTATACCTAGTTTAGGATATAGCCCTGAAGGCCCACGTAAAAAATTCACATTGTATTATAGGTAGGTATAATATATACTTTTGTATAAGTCTTGAGTATGTATAGACAGGTATGTATATTTATATATAGGCTTCAATAAACTTTTTACACGTAGCTTTCGAATTTGTTTCCAAAATATTTCTCGCCAAAATTTTATTTTTCCTCAAAAGCTTCCGAGAAAGTTCTTACGAAAGTCGCTAGGCAGGTTTTGAAGGTCAACTGGGATCGGGAGCAAAAACCCTGGACTTTTGGTACTGAGCAAAGATATTTAATGTCACATGAATTATTATAGAAGCACAAGTGAAACTTTTCAAAAAGTTAATTCTTGTAATCATAGGATTTCAAATAGAGTGAACCTTAGATTCGTCCTAACATCTACGGCCCATGTGGGATGAGTTTGAGGAACATTAGGTAAGTTACAACGTATGTAGTTATTCAAATTAACACTCTAATCCGGGCTAAAATTTACTAACGAAAAAACTCAGATGTTCTTTCTTTTGAATTTAAATCCCTTCGGTACTCAGACGTGTTTTGTTATGGGCACTTTAAAATTTAAGATAATTTTTCAGTGCTTATGCCGCATCAGACTAATGATTTCGGCAATTTTGGGTGTTATTTCTCTTTTTGCTTAATTTGATAAGTGCCAACAAACTGCAGCAACTGCGCTGTGAAGGTATATTACGAATATAATTTTTTTGATCCGTAAAATCGTGCTTTTATGGGACGAACTGAAGACGAGCTCTTTCAAACTACTAACTGGTCGTTGTAAAGTGAAGCGTAGATTTTAACTAATTATTAGATTAATTCGATTCAAATGTAATAAACATAAATGGTTATAATATTTTAATGGACATTTGGCATTGAAATCCGACACTACATAAAACGCTTAGTTATAACAATGACAATTCGAAAAACATATTTCAAAGTATTATCATTGCTAACAATGGCAAACTATGAACGAATTAATTAACTTTATTTACTTATTTTTATTGTATTCATTTACACTCGTTATTATCCCTAACCTACAGAGAATAAAAGTGCATAATGCATTTGCCATCACGTGTTTTATAGCGTGCCCTTTGTTAGTCATATTATCATGTTTACATTAAGTGATATCAATTTAGCGGTTTGTGCTAAATTGAGCACTTTTATACAGGTTTAGGACTTTTATTTCTCGTCTAGCACCTA
The DNA here is from genome assembly GCA_907269075.1 of Idaea aversata. Lineage (NCBI taxonomy): Eukaryota > Metazoa > Arthropoda > Insecta > Lepidoptera > Geometridae > Idaea > Idaea aversata. The sequence goes on from OU026103.1 coordinate 8,177,431, forward strand.
GCACCTTTTTACCACTTTTTGAAGAGTCGCTCGCCTGTAATAAGTATTTAATTGAACATAAAACGAACAGCTTTTTCCGCTAAAAATATTCTTTACTAAATTTTCTTCTGGTTTTATACTTAATCATAAATGATTAATGAGAAATTTTAACGGGGAAATTTGAGCTTTTGGCACTTTTATGATTTAGAATTTTTTTAGCACTTTTTGTGACAGTAATTTAGCACCTTTTATGTAAACCTAGTTGGTAACACTGTATACATTAATACCTATTGTTGGTTTTGTTCAGATTTTATAGCTGAAATTAATGACACTGTGAAGTCAGTAGGTACCTATTCGTGCTGGCTGTAGTTGAAAGGAAATAGGGGGTGTTATCGTGATGAAGTGTTCGTCTTTTGTCAGATAATAGCTTGGGATGCTTAGCAGGGATTTAGGAAACGCGTTGTTATCGTCGAGTTATCAACGAGTCAATGTTTTCTTTGTTTTCGTGAGATTAAAGTTTAGTTAATGCGAGAAACATTGCACTATGATTCAAACAATGAACTTAGACTTGACTATCATGTGTAAGCGAGAAGGTGAATGAGGAAACTCACGATTGAAATTGACGGAATAACTAATTTTCTATTACCAATTTCTATTATGACTGTATTTATAGCATTAAAAGAGGCGTGGTGCAATTTTCCCTCTACCTAAACAGATGTAGGACCAGTCGATATATACCAAAATTGAAAGGGATTAATTGGTTCTTAGTCCAACTTTCGAAAGGGAACGATTCGCTCCTTAAGCCTACCTGAATAAATTTCTATAAGTACTAAAAAAATGGATAAAGTGTGGATATATTTAAAATCATTGTTATTAATATCTGGGAATACTGAATCGATTTAACCGTGTGGTATGAGGATACATTGAATCCTGTGAAGGTTACTTTTCGTCCTGACATTCCTACGGGATCACGAGGCAAATCTAGTTTATTATAAAGCAAATACCTTAGTAGGTTATTTAATTAGGTTAGTTAACTAATTGTGTTTGTCTTCTCTTTGGTTTAAAGAAAATCTCTGAGTAAATAAGGCTCTAAAACTCTGCTTATTCAGTATTTGTTTTAGTATTACCTACACTTGTTTTTGCGAACGACACGGTTTAATTTCGTGACATGTTTCGCGTACAATTGACCTATTTCTGTCTGACCTATTTAGTTGTTATGTAGTAAGCTCGTAGTTGCAATGCAGTCTCGTTTGAAAAATAAACGTTCGGTCTCTATGAACCTAATTAATATGTAGGTAGGTACCTAGTGTAGATCTGTGAAACCCCGAAATATCTTAGAGTCTAAATCATCGGGAAGTCCCAGTTTTGGCGGTTAGAATCATTTAACTCCTTACTTTCAGCTCTCTATCGAAATCTATGTTTTAGCAGTGTTGCCAACTAGGTTTACATAAAAGGTGCTAAATTAGTGTCAAAAAAGTGCAAACTTTAAAAAAGTGGCAAACTCCCAAACACCGCGAATTCACCGCTTAATTTTTAATGAATTAATGATACCTATCAAAAATAAGTTGGTAACAAATATTTTAAGCGGAAATAGCAGTTCGTTTTATAATTAAATTAAATACTTTTTACCGGCGAACGACACTCTAAAAAAGTGCTAAAAAGGTGCTAGGTAGGAGAAATAAAAATGCTAAATCGAAAAGTGGTAAAAGCACCAAACATGCTAATTTGACATCACTGGTTTTCAGCAGTCCATCTATTATCAACAGACAGCAACAGACAAACAAAACAAGTAGGTACCTATAGATATAATTAAACTCGCCTATTTCACAACGATATTGATAGACGTATGATGATGACAAGTCAATGGAATGTTATATCGTCGACGAAAGCATGGTATTTGGAATCATTCCATGGCATTGTCTTGTATGAGATAATCGGTATTTTAATGTTTAAGTGGAAAATAAGTAAGGTCATTCATGATTTAACCTTTTGAATGCCAGTATTTTTTTAATGAAACTTACCACAGACGCCAACCCAAGTAAAAGTTGGTATTGGTAGTTTAATTAAATTACTAGTTTAATCCGTTTCTTTATACAAAATACAAAAAAGGCAGTAAAAAATTGACGCCCTAAGTAGTTAACGGCGCGACGCGGCGTCTCAACCAAGCTGACTGAATAACGCCCCTTACCTTAAGCCACGCGCGCCATTGGCGTTCAAAAGGATGCCAGTAATATGGCGACAGGTCTATCTAGAAACAGTAAACTAAAGCAACATGCTAGCAGGTTTTCCAAAAATAGAACTGTTGACCTTCAAAAGACAAGACCAATTTTAATTAAACATACCTAAAAACAATCACGTAACTCGTCCCACATGGTGGTGGGACAAGTTACTTATAAACTCTATTTTTCGAATCCAAAAATTTTGCATTAAGAAATAATACATTTTCTTACATTATTAGAAATTATATTGTAATTACTTAGTAATATGAACTTATTTATTTTGATGTAATTTGTCAGCGTTTGTAAGGTCAGTGACATATTGTTTTCGTAACTGAATACGCTGGAGTTACGAGTAAATATGTATTGTTTCGACGATAATCCATTAAATCCACTTTCGTATGGTATTGTTTACTCGCCAAATTATGAAGGATAACAAAGTGAACCGGTAACGTTATACATCCAGGAAAATGGTTGATTTTTTTCTTATTTACTTAAGAGAAAAGGTACCTGGCTCTTTCTCCATTCAAATGTAGTCGATGGTTTCTTCTCTGGATAATGACACTAGAGCTAAAATTTTTGTAGCATAAATCCTATAACTGCCATGACCTTATGTTCTTAAATTAATCTAATGCTTAGTATTGATATTTAAATTAACCAAAACTTAATAAATAGAGGTACGGTCGACTGCATAATTGTAGACTCACTGTAGAGCTCCAAAACGGCTGTTATAAGAATGTTTTCAACTCAAGCAAGATTCTAGACACCTGCTTTAGTTGAAGTTTAGAGTCTTCTAACTCATCAATTTATCAAACAAATTTTTTTAGAATGAAAACATTCCAATAATAGTATTTTTTTAACTCTACCGGGGGCTGCAATTACCTATGCAGGCGACTGTACCTCACCTGCATAAAATTGTACCTACATAAGAAGTCAGACCAGACTATTCGTAATTCGGCCCGCGGGAATTTTATGTTTAAAAAACGCATTAGATTTTTCGGACCACTAGCGATTCGGCCCGCTGTGCTTTCTTTTATAATTTTGGGTCCTTATTTTGATGTGACCCAATAGGATTGTATAGTGTAGTAACTTTAGAAAATTTATTAAATATACATAATTTCATATTATTTAAAAATAAGTTATTTTATATTGTACATGCCTACATGAATCAGCTCTATATAAACGCCTCTACTCTACAGAGCTTCGTTTAGATAAACTGCACGCCGCGCCGGGTTAGATTAGATAAACCGAAGCAGAACAACATGTATTGACATTGGGATCTTGGCGGCCTTACTCCGTCTCGCTGGCGCTGTTTCTAGTAATATCTTTAGTTTTATTAGATAGATAATAAATTATACTTTAATTAGAAAAAAACATTGAACTACGGTAAAAGTATTAGCTTAAGATATATTTTTTTTTATTAGGTACACCAACAATAATACACATTAATTCTAACAATATATTACTACGAATATTATATACAATACTGAAATTATATCCAAGTGTGTTCATTTTCATTACGTACTTCTCTTTTATTTAATCTTTTTGGGCGGTGCATTACTAGTATGAACCTATGACCTGGTATACCCTAGATTCGTCCTACATACCTACGGCCCATGTGGGGCAAGTTTGAGTCATAAAATACAACATTATTTATTTTATCTGAATCGTCTTATTTAATCTTTGATCTAATATTTGGTCCGATATACTGCTTGTTGTAGACATCGTAGAATATTGCAGCTCGTAGACTAAACATGACTTATTTCAAGTTAAAATTAAGTTAAAGGTATTTTTGTTGAGTTTTATTATTCCCTTATTTGCGTCGAGGTTAAATAAATTGAATATTGTCAAAAACATAATATAAGTACAAACAAATAAAAGCCAAATGAGCTATTTTTATGACTCACGTAACGCTCATGAATTGGGCGAACGTGTTTGTATTCCAACTAAAGTAATTAATATGCGTGATATTCGACAATTTGTCTTTGTACTTCGTAGGTATATCAAGCTTCAAAATGTTAGCCTAGTAAGGGAATGAATAATCCTCAATTATTTTGAATGAAAAATACCCAAACATAATACTGTACTAAAAACCGGTCAAGTGCGAGTTGAGTTCGCACAGCCATTCACATGTATTGGTAAAAAAATGTGTCACAACAACTTTTCCAAAATCGATTTCCTAAGTAGGTAAGTACCTAAAAATCTGTTGCTCCAAAAGGAAACTTGGCCCGCACGACACGCTAGGAAGCCGAATCATGACAAAACATTTTCTTTAGCGCCACTTTATTCATAAGTATAAACGGAAGTGCCAATTATTATTTCGTAACAGTACCTATGGCATAGTTTATATTATTATACGTAGTATGTAAATGTAAACACTTTAACTCATGGTGTTTGGCGTCTATTTCACAATCTAAACATTCTTCATTTTATTACTGTAACGGTGAAAATTATGTCTTAATAGAGAGAGCCAAATTATTACTGGCTCACCTATTTAAAAGGAAACTACGCATCGAATTAATTAAAATAACAGCTTGGTGACGAATATTATGATCGCAACCCTTGAATCGCCACGTGTTGACTGCGCCTAGAAGGATACATACCATAATATGTATCATGTAAAAACTAGATGATGGAAAATATTTTTCCGATTTTTGGTCGGATCATGGTTGATCCATCGATCGATATATCGATGAGTAGGACAATAAAGATTTAGTCAAAAATTTTGTAGGGGTTAAAAATATTATTTACCTAAATCTGTTTCTATGCCAAAAAAATAAGTTTATTTGCTTTTTATATCGGAAGTTATAATTATGTACTGTGCCATTTGACCTGCATTTATTATTAAATGCTTCTACTTAATTTATGATAAGTCTAATTAAGTCAAGTTACCCATGAGGTCACTAACTGGTTTTAAAATTTGGATTTGACATTGAAATTTATTTGTGTTTATTTGGATTTACTATGTTAAGTTTAGGTGCCTATTTTGAATGCCATACGATTAAATAAATACAGAGCGATGCCAACGAAATATTAAAATACAAATAATAATTGGAACATTGTGTATCTGTTTTGGTTGATATAGCCGTGTTATTATTTTTACAATTTAAAATATTTGCAAACGGATACCGTGCGTGATATTATGTTTTGTCAGACCATAATGACATCGATAAGCTGATAAAATGTAATCAACGCACACGATTTTGATAAAACAATTGTTTTCGTAAATTAAACCTTCACGTGTAGATAATTTACCATCAATATCTTTACATTAATTAAATGAATATTTATTATTCGAGTGGTATCCGTAGACAAAATGGCGACTTGTGGCCGATAAGTTTTCTACGAAGTGTCAGGGGTCGATAGAGATTAAATAATGCAGATATTAAATTATCTTAAGTTTGTAAATAAGACCACCGCTTGAGGATCTTTTTTTTGTTTTACAGTGCTACTGAGTTCATGGGGCGAAATAACACTACCTACTCTTTTTGGGAGAGTCGTTTCGGCCCGTTCGTGGGCCACAAAATCCTATGTCAAAATAAAACATGCATTGAAGTGTTCTTAGCATCATTAAATTTTTTACTTGACCGTTTATAAAGTTGGACTCATGAGTTGGAATCATGAGAAAGTAGGACTCATGCGAAGAAACGATCCATACATTATTTCGAACATTGAAGTGTAGGTATAAAGAAATACATATTTATAAAAAGTTTTTGAAGTTATACTTCTTTAGGCGCGTTATGAAAAAATGATGAGAGTGAAATTTTACAAAAGCGAGACACAAAATTCTCACGTCACACAAAATTCTCACGGGAGAAGTTGTTTAAATCTAAATTGAACTTTATTGATTGTGTTGACAATCCTTTTCCAGTCCAGAGTTTTTTGTCGGACGAGTATTTTGCCGGACGAGTTTTTTGTCGGACGTGTTTTTTGTCGGACGAGTTTTTTGTCGGACGAGTTTTTTGTCGGACGAGTTTTTTGTCGGACGAGTTTTTTTTTTTTTTTTTTTTTTTGTCGGACGAGTTTTTTGTCGGACGAGTTTTTTGCCGGACGAGTTTTTTGTCGGACGAGTTTTTTATTTTTTTATTTTTTTTTTATTTATTTATTTTTTTTTTTTAAATGCCAAAGAAGTATAACTTCTCACGCGTGTACATAAGTACACGCACCCTTTTTTTTTTCACAAGTTTTTCTTCGTAAAAGGAGTTAAGGCAGATGACAAAAATATAGGTACTTAGATAAACGATGCAATGAATAATACGCTATTATTTACAAACAAAAACATCAAATAGGAACTATTAGTATCAAAACACACGAGCTAACAGGAAAACGCTAACAATCTTGCAGTTAGAAACATAGCAATTAAATAGGAAATTGTGTCGGTTTTACTCTCAATGTCGGCCGATTAAGTCACTGTAGTTTACAAATACACGCAAACATTCTGTCAGATATAAATTGATTCAACTTGTTGCTGATTTGTTAGTCGAGGGCCATTTGTACAATTTGCATGTGTTTTACTAACATATTTATAAGATTTATTACAAATAATTATAATAAATTTATACCTACATTAATATACAATATACAATTTATACAATAACTTCACGTTCCGCCTACATAAGAGTAGGTTACGACTAACGTCCAAGTAATATAGTTTCGGAATTTCGTGTAATTATTTTTACCTAGGTTTTTAGTCTAGGTAGGAAGTTGTTAGATAGATATCAGTTAGGAAGTTCCTTGATTTTTAGCATGTAAAATATACGTGGGTACTAATTTTGATCGCATACATTATCTATAGCGGCAAGCAGGATTTGTTATACCTCAAACTTGTCCCACAATATGGATGAGTATGTAGGACGAATCAAAGGTTACATACATACAAAAATATACTGAATGTAATTATTACTTAACCGATTTTGACAAAAAACCTTAATTACTACGAGTACCTGCCTATTTAATTTATAATAGTTTCAAAAACTAAAAAACACGCTTTCATAGAAAACCAACTAAAAAATAAAATCTCACACATACGCAAAAAGAGTTTTAGATGAAAAAAAAAAAATAGTCGGACGACAAATAGTCGTCCGACATTTGTCGTCCAACAAATAGTCGTCCGACATTTGTCGTCCAACAAATTGTCGTCCGTCAATAGTCGTCCAACAAATAGTCGTCCGACATTTGTCGTCCGTCAATAGTCGTCCGACATTTGTCGTCCGTCAATAGTCGTCCGACAAATAGTCGTCCGACATTTGTCGTCCGACATTTGTCGTCCGCCATTTGTCGTCCGACATTTGTCGTCCGTCAATAGTCGTCCGTTAAAAAATACCATATGTACGTCTTAATACACTCACAGCCAAATTAAAAACAGTAGTAGAGAGGGGATAGCTGTCTACTCTCCATCCGTCTTACGCTTTTTCGATCAGGTCACGTGTCCTGACGCGAGTTTAAGATTTTATACCCATTACAGAAAAAGTGCTCAACGCCGCTAAAGAAGTTTTCACTTCAATAAAATTTAATTAATTTGGATTAAGAATAGCGTAAATCACTACATAGTATAAAACAAAGTCGCTTTTTCTGTCCCTATTTCCCTTTGACTGCTTAAATCTTTAAAACTACGCAACGGAATTTGATAGGGACGTGATAACGTTTTATAAATTAGTTAACACCTGCAATCTCAAAAAAGTGTGACGTCACGCGTCGTTACTGGAACGCCTCATGTTATTGACAAGGTAACTATAGCAACGTTTTATCGTTGCCATGGTTACCATCAATGCTTTCTTATGACGTTATCACGTAAAATTATCGTCCGTAAACCGACTTTACAGACAACCATTTTTTTTAATAGATAGAGTGATTCAAGAGGAAGGTTTATATATATAATACATGCATAATATAGCCGTGCGAAGCCGGGGCGGGTCGTAAGAAATAAATGTATATTATTGTAAAAAAGTACGGCCCATGTAGGACGAAATTTGAGGCATCCAAAATAATTATTATTTCTATTTAGTTAAGTTAAGTTAATCTGTTCGCTAACTCGTCCCTTTTTTATAGTTCCAACGGTTAATAATTTAATTCGGTATTTAATTTCTAAAAGGCTAATTCTTAACTGGTTTAATACGTATAATAAAACGCACAGTTAACAGCAATTTGCCAACCGGTTGACAGTTGCATAATAATCTACAGGAAATGAACTTGAAGTATCAACCTTTGCCGTCGACCATAGAAAGGATGATAATGACTTCTATCGTAATTAATGCATTATTTGTGCTGTTCATATTTTCAGTTTATTACTGTTGTCGTGGAGTTTGATTGATATTATTTATGTACTATTGTCACAGCTATTTTGTACACCGCGCCGTTTCATTCGCTAAAAGCTTAGAGCTAAAAGATATAAAATTAATATTTTTTTTGTATTAAATTAATGATTGACTGATGACCTATTGTGAAGAAATTTATGTACCTACTTATACAAAAACATTTAAAATATAATATAATATAAATATAATAGGTACTTAATAATAAGATATTTTTAATGTTTTAGTAATAGATAAATAAAAGTGCTATACTTAATTTGTTAAAAACTACAATAATCATTGAATTATTTGATATTTTTTGATACTTCTTATTTATTTATTTTTTTACAACTTTAGTAGTTCCTATTTACTTATATCGTTACAAATTATGACGTCATATTTATGACGATAAATTCGCATTTGGTTTTTGCTAGTAAATCCCTACTCTACTGACCTATTTTGAAGACGATTACATGTCAAATTTTACCACGTTTTTACTTACTATTTTTACATACGTTAAAGTTTAAAAATAAATGTAATTTTAGTTCCAGATTTAACCTCAAGGTTTGCCGGCATATCTGTCTAAATGGCAGTACGTTTTTAAGGTCATTAGTCAAGATCATGTTACGGCCGTCTCGATGGCTCATTTCTGCACCCAATTTTGGCTATACTTCCGGTGTAGTATTTTAGATTAGAGTTAAGGATACGAGGCATGCCTTTTAAGTTTTGTCGTTTGAAGAAAAAAACACAACTAGAACCTTATAGTACTTTTTATTGTTTTTCAAAGTATTCACCACGTAGCTTAATACACTTTTCCATTCGCTCAAACCAGTTATTATAACATTTATTCCACTCTAAAGTGGGGGTGTTCAAAATGGCTGACTTGAAAGCGTCGACTGCTTCTTCACCGGACTGGAACATTTGACCACGAAGACTTTTCTTAATTTTAGGAAATGTAAAGAAATCGTTAGGGCTTAGGTCAGGACTGTATGGAGGATGGTCAAGAATTTCTACTTTTTCCTGCTTCAAATACTCAATCGTTTGACGAGCGGTGTGTGAGCTTGCGTTGTCGTGGTGCAGGATGATGCGTCGCTTTGAGTTAGATTTTCGAAGTTCGCCGATGACTTGTGGTAAACAAACTGTGGTATACCACTCTGCGTTAACCGTTCTACGATCTTCAAGTGCAATCGTCGCAACATGCCCGGTTTTTCCAACGAACGTGGCCACCATCTTCTTTGAAGTGCTTCGAGAACGAACAACTTTAGTCGGCTTTGGCTCGTCTTGAAAGACCCAGATTGTAGATTGTTGTTTCGAATCAGGATCGTAGGCATAGATCCAAGATTCGTCACCACTGATGAAGTCGTAGACGTGATTTGAATCTCCTCGGTTGAACCTTTGCAGAGTTTTCTTACACCATCTGACGCGGGCCGCCTTGTGATCGTCGGAAAGCAGATGCGGTATCCAACGGCAAACTAGCTTTCTCACACCAAGCGCTTCATGCAAGATCTTCTGAATGGTTGTCCCTGAGATGCCTAATAGAGCCTCTATCTCTCGATATGTCACATGACGATCTTCGAGAATTAGTTGTCTTACAGCAATGATGTTATCTTCAGTGAAGGCGGATTTTGGGCGTCCTTCGCGAGATTTGTCACTAACACTAGTATGTCCACGCTGGAATTCTAAATACCAGCGTTCGACAGTCCGCAGACATGGGGCTTCATCACTGATCACAGATGTTAGCTCTTCAAAACACTGAAGCCGTGTCAGGCCTCTTTTGAAGTTGTAGAAAATTATTGCACGAACATTTTCCTTAGAAAGATTCATTTTCGTACTTAACCGGACAGATTCCAATCGACGCTGTGACTAAACAATATCATTAATCCTAATACTTTCAACTGTTTTGAGATTCGAAATTTAAACACATTCGAATATAGAACAGTTTCTAATTCAAAATTGCCGGGAAATATGGAAACGACAGAACTTAAAAGGCATGCCTCGTAATACCGGTTTATTGTGTGCAAAGTAAATAAATGTTGTTGAACACACTTAAAGTTTGTACTATGGAAACGAGTCAAAATAGTCGACAAAAAATTTATCCTAATTTAATTTTAATATTTAATTTTAATTTTTCATATTTGAGATTGAAAATCTACATAAAAGTGAAAGCTATTCGACGGGTTTTATTGCGCTTTTCTTAAGTACAAACAAAATAAAGGTGTTAATATCCATTAAAATAAGATTAAAATAGTTTTATTATGGGTCCGTATCATCACTTACCATCAGGCAGATGTGATAGTGATCAAACGCTGACCTAGGTATCAGTTGTAAAAAAAATCAAATCGCAAAAACCTAACACTTGAGTGAAAGTTAGAAAAACATTAGGGTTTTCCTTGTCTAAATATCAAATAGGTATCATTTGTAAAAAAAAAAATCAAATCGCAAAAACCTAATAGTCAATAAGTGAAACTTAGAAAAATATTAGGGTTTTCCTTGTCCAAATATCAAATAGGTATCATTTGTAAAAAAAACAACAAATCGCAAAAACATAACACTCAATAAGTGAAAGTTAGAAAAATATTAGGGTTTTCCTTGTCCAAATATCAAATAGGTAAGTATCATTTGTAAAAAAAAACAAATCGCAAAAACCTAATACTCAATAAGTGAAACTTAGAAAAAATCTGTGTTTTTCCTTGTCCGAATTTCAAGAAACTTTTTTACTCATTATTAAAATTAGTGTAAAAATTACTTTAATCACTATTTCCTCGTCGCTAATTATCTTAGTGACGTACCTGAATGTAGAGCAACAGGTTGACGACTCATATAACTGGCACATGTCACTCATTTTCACTTTAAAATCAAAAGCGATCTGAGTCATAAAAGTATTCGTGTCATTTGAGTCTAGATTTCATGGCATGTTAGTAAAATAATTGTAAATTTATTTATTTTTTACGAGCGTAATTTTATTATAATATTTTCTTGTTTCCGGTTAGAAAACAAGAAATGGTTCCTCTAATTAATTATTGGAGGGCGTGCGTTCTGTTTTATAACGTTTTTAAGACATGTCAAAATTAATTTAAATGTTTGACCTTTTGCGAGTTGACTTACCCAGTAACTCATCCCACTCTACTCGGCCATGTGGAACGAGCTGCTAGAACTTGCATCAGAAAGATCCGAAATTAAAGCTGAAAATAGTTTTTATCTTCTAAAGAGATAAGTAGGTCTAGGTACCATAATTATCTTCTGAACTAAACACGAATTATTATAATAACAATATTTTAAGATAATCTAAAGCCTGTTACGTGCGTAGGAGTCGATCAAATGTTCATCTCAACATGTGTACTCCCAGAGTACACATAGAGTAACGGAATGTTTTTTAATTTTCTTCTTTTGAGTGTTGCCTAAACCAATTGATAGAGCTATTGAATTGACGTAGGCGATTATAAATTAATGAGAGTAGAGAATTGGGTTATGGCATGTAACCTTTTAATTTTGTTTTGAACTTCAACTAAATATAATATTATGTAGGTTACTAGGCAAACCTTGACTAGATCTGAAAGACAAATCTATAATTAATTAGAAAGGACAAAGAGTCTATACAGCTCTAGTCAAATTTGGGCGATACCAGAACATGATATAGATTTGTTTTTTGCCTGGCCGTTCGGGGGTGTAATTAACAAAAAAATATTGCTTAAAAAAATAACCTAAAATTCTAAAAACCTTTTATTATTTTAACAAGTCTTTTTTTTATTCGCAATTGTGATAAAAAACGTCGTACGATACACGTGTGGAAAATTTATCTTTGTATCTCGGCTTTGTAAACGCCCTCGCGAACCGCTCGCGCGTGTTAAACCGCCTATATGCAAAGATCTATTTTCCACACTTGTATCGCAATGTATTATCTAAATATAGCAGTCCCTTGCGGTTTCACTCGCAAAAGTTCTAATCCCGTGGGAATATTGGGATATAAAGTAGCCTAGGCTACTTCCAATTAATCAATGTATTATCATACCCAGTAGTTTCGAAGCGTATTCCTTACAAACAAAAAAACTCTTAGTAATAATAGAATAAATATCACTACATAGTATAAAATAAAGTCGCTTTCTCTGTCCCTATTTCCCTTTGTATGCTTAAATCTTTAAAACTACGCAACAGATTTTGATGCAGTTTTTTTTAATAGATAGAGTGATTCAAGAGGCAGGTTTATATGTATAATACATGCATAATATAGCCGTGCGAAGCCGGGACGGGTTGCTAGTTAATACTAAAACTGTAATCAGTTTATAATATGGATTTTAAATATCTACAAAAAAATTACGTATTCTATCCGTAGTACCATTTCACGCGAGTTGCTTAGCTTGGGGCTAGATGGCGACCAGTACTTATTTGTTATATAAACGTGTTACTACTTACATTATCATTTTATCTAAGGTATAAGTACAATAGAAAGACTTACAAAAGTAGTTATAAGTCATTTTGTCACCTATTTTTATCTCTCAATCTTGTCAATTGCATGATAAAAGGCGGATAAAGGTCTAAATATATTTCTTTTTATCTTTTATCGGGGTAATGTATTAGATAGATATGTGACGTAATGGAAATTGATTGCTTTCGTATTTTATAAATCTACTAGCTAGCTACCCGCTCCGGCTTCGCACGGCTATATTATGCATGTATTATACCTACATATAAACCTTCCTCTTGAATCACTCTATCTATTAAAAAAACCGCATCAAAACCCGTTGCGTAGTTTTAAAGATCTAAGCATACAAAGGACACAGGGACATAGGGACGGCGAAAAGTGACTTTATTTTATACTAGCGACCCGCTTCGGCTTCGCACGGCTATATTATGCATGTATTATACATATAAACCTTCTTCTTGAATCACTCTATCCATTGAAAAAACCGCACCAAAATCCGTTGCGTAGTTTTAAAGATCTAAGCATACAAAGGGACACAGGGACATAGGGACGGCGAAAAGTGACTTTATTTTATACTAGCGACCCGCTCCGGCTTCGCACTGCTATATTATGCATGTATTATACATAAAAACCTTCCTCTTGAATCACTCTATCCATTAAAAAACCGCATCAAAATCCGTTGCGTAGTTTTAAAGATCTAAGCATACAAAGGGAAATAGGGACATAGGGCGGCGAAAAGTGACTTTATTTTATACTATGTAGTGATAGTGATACTAATATTATAAAGCTCAAGAGTTTGTTTGTTTGTTTGAACGCACTAATCACAGAAAGTACTGGTTCAAATCGAAAAATTATTTTTGTGTTGCATAGTCCATTTATCGAAGAAAGCTATATTATATTTCGATTTTTCGGGATCGGGACTTACGCGGGTGAAACTGCGACGCGCTGCTAATTTAAATATAAAAAGCACATTTAGCGTAATTTCAATATTCATACCAACTTTGACGACCCAGTTGGCACAATGGTCACCATGCCAGACTGCCAAACACAGGGTCGCGGGTTCGATTCCCGCCTCAGACATGTATTTATGCTTAGATATTTGTCTGTGGTCTGGTTGTTTATATGTATTATAAGTATAAGTATATATTTACAAAAGAAAAGTATATAAGTAGTATATCCGTTGTCTAGCACCCATAACACAAGTCTAGTTACTTAGCTTGGGGCTAGATGGCGATGTGTGGATTGTCCTGCAATATTTATTTTTATTTTATTTGCCGTTTATTGAATTTTTATCGAATAAGAAAGCATAAAATGACTTTTATATTGGTGCTTACACAAATTAGCTTTCCAACGCCATAACACCAACTCAAACTAATCGATACCAAATTAATTTCTATAGAGCAATTTTCCTTTGAACTATACTATTAATAGCCAGAATACTGTTATGTCTCACAAATTACTATGCCCTTTACTCTATGTACGAAGCAAAGGGCATTAACCAAATACAATTGACTGAAATTGTTATGGATTAGGTACGAGTAGAGAATGGGACAATCCCTTTATCAATTTATTGCAGGATAAAGGTAAATTGTTTTTAGAGTTCCGTACCTAAAGGGTAAACATACAGGTAAAAAAAAAACTGGTTGCCTGTAAAGTCGGTATACGGGCGAAAGTTTTACGTGACAACAACTGTGCTCGAGTGGAAGGGACGCGTGCCTTTCACTTTTTATGTCTGTCTCTCTCGCTCTTAGGCGGGCTAACCATGCCCGAGTGGAAGGGACGCGTGCCTCTCACTCGCTCTCATTGTGAGCGCATAACGTCAGCGGAGCGTAACGCAGTTTCTTGAAGTGTCACCCGGCAAACCAATTTATAAAACGTTGTCACGTCAAAACATAACCCTCCCTTTTGGCTTCGCCGTAGTCGGGTAAAAACAGGACCCTAGTGCTATTACTAAGACTCCGCTCCGGCCGTCCATCTGTCAGTCACCAGGCTGTATCTAATGAACCGTGATAGCTAGACAGTTGACATTTTCACAGATGATGTATTTTTGTTGCCGCTATACAATTACTAAAAACAGAATATAATGGTACGGAATTCAGAACCTCTCGTGCGCGAGCCCGACTCGCACTTGACCGGTTTATTTTAGTACTTCATGCAAACGAGTAGAATATTTTGTCAGGTATTTTCAAGCAAATTTTGACGTTGGGTACCACCAAAATGTTATTCAGGAAAAGTTCTGTTTGAGGAAAAGTTACGTACAGTCGGAATACCAATTAGCTGAACCCCGCGTGACCCAGAACTCACTCGTAGGTACATCTCTAAGGTTGTAAAGTAATGTTGCCTGATCCTGTTTTTTTTAAACAATATAAAAAAAATAACAAAATTCATTATAAAAAAAATGTGAGCCGTCACGGGACGCCTGGCAGATGTGAAACATCGACATTATTTTGGAAAAGTAATATGCAGAAAAGAACATATTGTGATAGAATCGCACAGTCGATTACGGTGTGCACAACGTACACACTACTGCATAATAATATAGACTGTATATATATACCATCATATAGCGTGCGCGGCATGCGTCGCCACGCCAGAAATCGATTTTACGTGCGGCTATAGATGTTTCACATCAAAAATAACAAAATAGGCAAATACTACGATTTTACAGATGTGCGAGTGAGCTCTCGTGAAATCACGTGGGGTTCAGCTAATTGGTACCTAAAAGCACCTCACCAGCTTGCTGAAAATTATAATATTTGAACGAACAAAAGTTTTCTTAGAGCAGAAACTACCTTGTTCTTAAAACTTATGTCGTTAAACGCAGTCTTCTGAAAAGTTGTGCAGTCAAACTTTATTAACTGTAATAATTGTACTTCAGACTTAATTTATCACAAGTCTTTGTTACAATAGTTGAACTTGCAAACGTTTGACTTTACTTTCGTTTTGTATGCTCGCGTCTTTCATAATATGCAAGGTCAATTTACCGTTCATCATACCTTAACTAACTGAACCCCGCGGTTTCACCCGATCCCGCGGGAATTTCGGGATCAAAATATCGTATGTCCTTTCCCATCTCATATAGGTAACTATACCACTGTGCAGTCGCGTAAAGAGGGAACAAAAAAAAAAGAAAAAACAAGATTGTCTGTAAAGTCGGACGATAATTTTACGTGATAACGTCATAAAAAAACGATGAAAAATAGTTTTTTTTCCTTTACCTTTATTTATTGTTTTCCTTTATAGACTCGTCTCCATAACACAAGCCTAGTCACGCACACACGCGCGTCATGATTGTAGTAGTGTACCTAACACAAAGAGTTAAGAAACCTTACAATCTGGTCCTTGTTTAATCATGTGGCAACAATGGTTACCTTGTCGACGCGTTCCTGGAACATGACGCAAGACGTCATCTTTTTTAGACGTTATCACGTCAACAAATAAATAAAACGTAGATGTTTTGCATTATTTTTGAATCCCTTGATGTTTTTACAAGAGGATTATTGTGGCCATTTTGATCTGCTAAATGTCCACATTTATTTTCCACTTTGATAGAGATTCATTGACGTATGTATTTCTATCATCTCAGACTTTTAAAATGCTTGTATATTATCACTAGCTGCGCTCCGCGGTTTCACCCGCTTAAGTCCTGATCCCGTGGAAATATTAAAATAAAAACTAGCCTATAGCCTTCCTCGATAAATGGACTATCCTCCAACACAAAAATAATTTTTCAATTTGAACCAGTAGTTCCTGAGATTAGCGCGTTCAAACAAACAAACAAACTCTTCAGCTTTATAATATTAGTATAGATTATCAGACCCAACCCTTCTATTTATTCATTAAACTATGTACACAGTTCCCTCTAACAACAAACCGTTCATCAACCTCTCCTTTCATCTTTAGCGCCTGAAACTCTAGCCTGCGACAAACTATGTCACTTTTAATTACGCTGGTAATTTTTTGTTGGCAAATATTCACATTTATTTTAGCTATGCTATGACAGACAACCCGACGCCGTACGGTCAGTCAACTCTAAATTAGTAGATGCTGATTTTTTTACTTGATATCAATGATTAATGTTTTTGCAATTCACTCAGTTGTTTTTAAGTGACACGTGTTAGTTTTTTGTGTGGTTGACTGTTTGATTAAAATTTTAAACTGGCAAGTGCTTGATGAGAATCATCAGTTGTAGACAAAGATGTCATTCATTACAAGGCATTTTTTGTCAGGATATCAATAATAATGGCAGTGAACCCAAGTATGAGACAAAATATTACTTAATAAAAAAAAAAAAAAAAAATATTTCAGGACATATTACACATCGCCATCGAGCCCCAAGTGATTTAATTCTAACTGGTGACTATCAGAATATCCTTATCATGGAGGTTAGATCTTATTGCTTGACGACATCGTCCTAACGTCTTGATATTAAAACTCCATAGATATATGAGAACGTCCTCCTTTTTTGAAGTCGGTTAAAATAGGAAACAACGCTAAATCCTGGAGTGACAGGGTGAACCCTCAATCCAAAAGCCTCAGTCATTCACATATGTTTTTGACGTGATAACGTTTTATAAATTGGTGAACACCTGCAATCTCAAAAAAGTGTGACGTCACGCGTCGTTACTGGAACGCCTCATGTTATTGACAAGGTAACTATAGTAACGTTTTATCGTTGCCATGGTTACCATCAATGTTTTCTTATGACGTTATCACGTAAAATTATCGTCCGGAAACAGACTTTACAGACAACCATTTTTGTAAGTTTCGCAAGGTTAGATTAAGTTAATGTTCTTTTTCGACACCTTTTTCTTCTTTAAATAGAAAACTTTTTCTCTAATTCACCTAAGATAGCAAAATTCAAGTTTTCTAGACCCAGTCATTGTGCATTATCATCATCAGTCAGTTAGTGAAGAGTAATCCTACTATCCTACTAATGTTATAAATGTACAAGTTTGTTGGTGTGTTTATAATGTAATGTATAAAAATTAAGAAGCTGTTATTGGCTGTCAGAATTCCCTACCTACCTACCGTTGATTCCCACATTAAAAAAAATGCCCTTAATGGCATACCTAACTAAAACACAACAGTAAAAAACTATGGTAGTCTGAATAATTCCGAAAGGGTGCGTGTACTTATGTACGCGCGTGAGAAGTTATACTTCTTTGGCATTATTAAAAAAAAAAAAAAAAAAAAAAAAAAAAAAAAAAAAAAAAAAAAAAAAAAAAAAAAAAAAAAAAAAAACTCGTCCGACAAAAAACTCGTCCGGCAAAAAACTCGTCCGACAAAAAACTCGTCCGACGTGAGAATTTTGTGTGACGCTTTTGTAAAATTTCACTCTCATCATTTTTTCATAACGCGCCTAAAGAAGTATAACTTCAAAAATAAAGAATGGCAGTGTAAATAATTTCATAATTTACAAATTGATTTAGAAAACTCGGACAAGGTGAGTTCGGAAGGACGGTAAAAAACAGACTTACGACTTCAGAGTAAAAAATCCTATAAAATATTTAGACTAGTGAAATGAAACTGTGATTATTCGGATTACGGGCAGACAGTCTGCCGCCGACTGGTCATCGACCCAGAAAGCGGTCTACATTAAACAATATTAAAATTAAATGTCCAATTAGTCGGTAGTCTTTATAGTTCGTAATCAACAATGTAGTTTGAAACAAATTAATAGGAACTAGATTGAACTCGGTATATTTCAGAAAGCGATTAGCTTCTTGTTGCGATTTTTGTTGATCGATTAAAAAACTCTTTTTCTATTAATTATTTTCCTCGTGCTACAACGCTTTGCTAGCCAAATCTTAAAAACTAATTAAAATGTCATGTAAGAGAGTAGATGTTGAAGAGTAGAATTGAGCTTACAAAACAATTTGTTATTAGAGCTGTACAGTAGTGCAAGTCATTATGTTTAAAAATATTACTAGAGGTAGTTTTTTCAATTTGTCTGCTGTTGTATTTTGTTAGTAGGTTCAAGGGACAAACTTGAATCGTCACTAAGTTAAAATGTGAAATAATCTTTGTAGAAAGATGTCATAAGTCCACGACTTATATGAAAAGTATACCTACTAAAGTGTTTTTTACTATACATTGAAGTAGTTCACTTTTCTTTTGATTTGATTTTACTTTTTTCTACAGAGAAATTATGTATAAGTACTTGATCTTAGTGACGGAGGGTTATTTTGTTATTTTGTCCTCTATACAACCAATATGTACCTATTTCTCTGTTTTTCTTCTTGGTTCGTATGACCAATCGCTGGCACGCTTGCACAACAGTAAACACAAATGACCCATTTGGGACGGGATTGCATTTCTAAGAAACACCGAAGTAGGTGAAGTGTTTTAGGAGTATAGGTCGAACAATGACTGGCCTCCAGCGGAAATTGGTGGGAATGGCATGTACTATCGCGGACAGAATTACTACAGCCAAATCGTCATACTTTACCCCCGTTTAAAATTTTGCCCAACATTCCTTTGAATTAGAAAATTGGGCAATGTATTACACCCGAACTAAAATGACATTGAATTTTAATGTAAGTATTAGGTTAATTATCCAAGTTTTCAATTTAGACTTAGGCAAAGTTAGGTGTGTGTGGGTTTTATGTACGCGTCAGTACTTAGACGACTAAATACGTGCAGGAGCGGGACATAGCGCGGCTAGAGACGTCTGTGCGGAACAGGGAGCGATGATGTGAACAACTGACTCTACCTTCACTCCTGTCCCACCGCCAAACGGACCTAAAAATTGAGTTCTGCGCATACCCCTTCCATTTTCCGCTGGGGGCCATGATTCATTGTGCGACCTATACCTACCTAATTTCAGTCACTGTTATGTTGTTCTTACATTTATGTTTCAAAATATGCAATTTTACTTCAAAACAATCGTGTTTTGTTTGGCGGTGGTGGAATAATTAGTGTAAATTAAACTTGTTTTCCCGAATTCTATTTCGGGTTTAGGGGAAATGGAGTGGGTCGATTGATTTCGCGATTGATGCTTGGCAATTGTACATTCTGTGTTGTATTCTCTTTTGTAAAACATTAAAAAGAAACAAAGATTAGTTTATTTGAATTAGTTACATTCGCGCAACATACGACTTTAAAACTTTACTTTACTTTTATGAACTTATTATCTTGCTTCAAGTCCGGCCACATCTGTTTTCGTCTGTCAATATGTTGGTACTGCTCTACAGGTCGTATTTAACAACTGATCTGGACGAAACTTGGTATACAGGTTTTACGACTTTATACAAAAAAACCGGCCAAGTGCGAGTCGGATTCACGCACGAAGTGTTCCGTACCATTAAATTTAAGTATTAAATTGGACTTGTTGTTATAGTGACAACAGAAATACATCTTTGAAAATTTCAACACAACAGACAGACAGTGGAGTCTCAGATGAGTCTCAGTAATAGGGTTGTTACCCTTTGGGAAGGGAACCCTAAAAAGGGGGCTACTGAATATCTTGGCCTTATGAGATCCAAAAGGTTCAGATCCAAAACTTCAAGTTATTATAAAAATTTGGTGCAGATCCTTAAAAGATCATCGGAGTTATGAACAGAATCTATAAGGTTAATTCTCAAAATGCAGTAAATTGAATAGAATAGAATAGACATTTATTAGAAAAGCACACGGACAAGAAAACAAATATAAAATAGGTAGACATAATTACAAAACAAAACAAAAAATCAAGCTACATGGTAGGCGGAGTGGGGGGGTGTTAGGTTTTATTTTCGTTACGGAATTTCTTGATTCTGTCGCCGCGCTCAAAGCCCGCGATAAAAGCTGTGCAATACTGTGGCAATAGCTTAAAATGTTTGAATGAAGAATGAATTGCTATAAGTAGGTAAGTACCTACCTATTATTTGTTGCAAAAAAGTTTATGCTAGCGAGGCTTAATGTTCGCAGAACTACTATGTTAATGACTACAATTCTAATCACATCTAAATGCATATAAAAACACGTCGCATGTTAGCCTCATCGCCCAATTACTCAGACATTTTGGCATGGTAATGGAGATTCGTTTCGCATCTTGCCAAGATGTATTGAGTACCTGCTACGACAATCACTTTGACGCCGCAAATATTTGGGATAAATATGAGCGTGTATGGTTGTTTAACACGCGTTTTACGACGGTGCTTGTTGCTATTTGTTTATTAGGTAACATGTTTGTGTGTCAATGCGAACGGGACACTAAGCATTTGCGTTGCATATTTCCAGTCGACGGAAACTTGAAACTTCATATAAATTCATAGTAATTTCTAGACTTCTATTATAATTTTATTATTTTTAAGTGCGCTAGTCAGCATTTCTGAAAATATTTTCAAGGATGTGCATTTCCTCCAAATTTTATAGAGGCGATTTATAATGCGCGAGCAGAACGCGAGCGCGTTAAATAGCCGAGATGCAATGATCAATATTCCACACACGTATCGTACGACTTTTTTATCACTTAATTGCGAGTAAAAGAAAAGACTTATAATAAAAAGTTACCAAAATATTTGTGTTTAAGGCGGCAATTTATGTTTGCTGGACCATTTTCTTCAAGTCTTTAAAAAAAATCGAACTGTTTTTCCTGGCTTAAAAACTCTTTGTTAAAATCTACCTTTTGTTTTATACATCAAAACAGTATAACCCAGTTAAATTAGAGTGTTAACTTTACAGCACTAGTTCGTCACGGTAAAGTAAAACGCACGTGTGCGTAATACCTTGGATTATGTATGAGCATAAAAGCCGTTTAATAATATCCACTTTATAAGCAACTGTGATAAAAAGTTAGTTACGTGCAAAATTTTAGAGATGCTTTTCTCCTTGAAAATATTTCCAGAGATGCTGACTTGCCCACTTAAAAATAATAAAATTATAATAGAAGTCTAGAAATTACTACGAATTAAAATGAAGGTTCAAGTTTCCGTTAAATATTTCTATTAAAAATAAATATTTTTTTACCATTTGGTAGCTTTTGTGGACAATATTTTGCGTCTTTTAGTACCTAACAGCTAATTTAAAATCTAGCGGTATGACCTACCTAGAAATGTCCGCACGGAACAAAATATCTTCGTCGTAAAAACTTTACTCTTTGTCGGTAATTGCACTATAATTGCTGTTTATTGCTTCTAATACAGTGTCACCGAGATTCTTTTAATAAATATTTCATTAAAGTAGGTTTATAAATTATTTATTTGCGGTCGCGCTGTCAGTAGGAAATGGTTGGAAACTTTAACGATATTATATTGCAACATATCTGTGTGATTTTTATTGAGAACCCTCCATTCCAAGTTGCACATGTTTCTTGTGCTAAAGTTTGCTCTGTGAACTTGTTATTTTTCTTTACAATGTGGTTGTCTTCCCGTCCTTCATAATCTCAATAGTTATTTCAATTACCTATCAAGTAGTTTTTTGTATCTTCAACAACAAAATTTGATGATTTAAGTATTTATTTTCATTAACCAGACTTAGACAAGATTGCTTTCTTTTAGCGATATCGCCAATCGATAGATTTAATTGTATGAAATTGACATAAATCTACTATATAAAAATAAGTCGGGTTTTCCTTCCTGACGCTATAACTCCAGAACGCACGAACCGATTTAGATGATTTCGGTTTTGAAATGTTTGTCGTAGTCCAGGGAAGGTTTAAACGGTGAGAAAGATCGGACTTACGCGAGTAAAACCGCGGGGCGCAGCTAGTCATTGTATAAAATTGGCATTAGATGCTACTTATTTATGTTTTTTTTTCTCTAACACAAGGCTAAGTGACTTTTCGTTAACTTAGATGTAAATTTAATACAAAAATAATACACATATAACAATAAACATAAAAAAAGTCTGTCGATTGGCGATATCGCTAATAGAAAGCAATCTTGTCTAAGGGGGCAAACCAGTACAAATGACTAGTATCGATTTACCTGCCTACCCACGAGTTGTGACGGGAAAAAATAGGCAACCTAACGTTTGCATATTCTATAGGCTTCATGTTTTCTATTGTTATGGGATTTTGTCTCTTAAACAAGCCAGCGAAAAAAATAAATTGTTAATTACCCAATCATATTCTGTACTGAATTTTTTTAGGCATTTGCAATACATTTGTTGATCTATTTTATTTGATATAAAATATTTTTCATCCATTAAACAGCTCGATGAAGGTCGTCCTTAGAGGGATCTCCGACTATAAGTCAAATTCGGTATTTTGAAGTTAAAAAGCTTTAAAATACCGATGCCTTTATATCACAAAACCGCTTCTAACCAAGCTAAAATGATTCTGTTATCATTGTTTATAAGTAAAATAAACAAGGCTCTCTCAATAAACATGGCTGATAAGACTCTCTACTCTTAAACACTGGCTACTTATCTCGGCTACCGTTATACAACCGGTTTGACCGGTGTGTTGTATAAATTGTATAACCTATGATTATTCAGTAGCTATCAGATTATATTCTTTAGGACATTTGATATAAGATAGATAGATAAACTCTTTATTGTACCACATTAAACCTTAATTCTAACATACATTCTGCTACAAAAACAATAATACCTTACAATATGGCACAATGGGCGGCCTTATCGCTAAAAGCGATCTCTTCCAGGCAACCTTTAAGATGATAGGTATGTTTGTTTAGTTAGGCAACAGATTTTCAGTGGAGAATTTTTATTTAAATGCGATTTTGCGTCAAGTCATGATCCAAATTTTCTATAAAAAAATGGTCGTCTGTAAAGTCGGTTTACGGACGAAAATTTTACGTGATAACGTCACAAGAACTCTTTTGTATATAGTTGACATTTTGTATACTTTAATACGTACTATGGTCACATCTATGGTTACCTTGTTAATAATGGTAACGTGACATGACGTCACACTTTTTTGTGAGTGCACGTATTCATCGATATAAGACGTTTTTTGACGTCAAAAATAAAAGTATATTAATGAAAATAAATTACGTTAACTAAAGCCACGAAAGTGGGACGTGTTTACGTATTAAAAGTATTAATTAGTTACTCGTCTTATGTGGACCTTTTGCTCGCGATTCGTGGTCCGAGTTGCTGAATTACTTTTTTTTATATAAGCAGCAGTTTAATTTTACGATGAGCTGTAAATTTAATAAGCGCTGAGTAAAATGGTTCTTTTAGCGTGAGTTTACTTACACCGTAATTTACACGAACTTTAGGCAAAATGTATTAAAACAGCGTCTCTACCAAATATTAACGGAACAGTATTAACATTTCCAGTAGCAAAATTTTAATTTTATGGAATTTTGTAACCAATCTGGATAGGCGTCATCAATGAATTGCTTCTATTTGATTTTAATTAGGGTTCCGTAGCCAAATGGCAAAAAACGGAACCTTTATAGATTCGTCATGTCTGTCTGTCTGCTGTATGTCACAGCCACTTTATTCCGAAACTATAAGAACTATACTGTTGAAACTTGGTAAGTAGATGTATTCTGTGAACCGCAATAAGATTTTCACACAAAAATAGAAAAAAAGACAATAAATTTTAGGGTTCCCCATACTTAGAACTGCAACTAAAAAATATATTTTTTTCACCAAACCCATACGTGTGGGGTATCTATGGATAGGTCTTCAAATATGATATTGAGGTTTCTAATATCATTTTTTTCTAAACTGAATAGTTTACGCGAGAGACACTTCTAAAGTGGTAAAAAGTGTGTCCCACCCCCTGTAACTTCTAAAATAAGAGAATGATGAAACTAAAAAAAAAAAAGATATACATTACCATGCAAACTTCCACCCAAAATTGGTTTGAACGAGATCTGGTAAGTAGTTTTTTTTAATACGTCATAAACCGTAAACCGCCATTTACCCTTCATTCATGTATTTTTACCACTAGCGCCATCTATTTTTTTTATTATGTGATGATAATGGTACGGAACCCATCGTGCGCGAGTCCGCCTCGCACTTCACCGGTTTTTTTTTGACGCTAAGTGCAGTAGTGACCTATTACCTCATTCGATTCAAAATTGGCGGAATGATCGCGTAACATAGGTACTTACATCATCATCATCATATCAGCCACAGGACGTCCACTGCTAAACATAGGCCTTTGGGGGACAAAGGCTTCCAGAGCAATCGGCTCGCTACCTATCGCTACCAACGACTTAAACATACATTATAACAAACAGAACATGCAGTCGAAATGAGAACTTCCTTTTTTGAAATCGGTTAGAAGTACTCACTATGCAGAACGCTTAACGTTTTGTCTATACAAAACAGTTATTATTTTGTAATACCACATGTTGCGTAGGTAATACCTAGGTACTTACTTGTGTTATATTATATCAATAAAGCTAGCACAAAATATAACTGACGTTTTGTATAGAATATCAAATGAAGCGTATTTGTATTATAAGATATTAATTAAGTTAATGTTTAAATTTTCTCATCTGTCACACAAAGGCACTGAATAAGCTCCAAGAGTTCAATTTTTGAGAAATTTGAAATGACAATTTATTATTCTTTTTACGCAGAAAATGGTAATATCCAACGAGCATCCGACATAATCCCAAAAGATATTTTTTTTTTGAAGATGGTTTCCGAATGTTTGACATTTATTCTACCACTCGCCTGTCTCCTGGTGGAGACCACTCGTTACGATCGAGCGATTCAAAAATAGCGAATTTTCGATGTCGAACGAATATCAGTTGAAATCGAGCGGTCGACGTGGGGCGAACGATTCAAAAATATAGCACCAAGTCGTTCTAGATTTGTACCTAGAGAACGGTTCCAGGAAGGCTACGTGCTCTATTCAAAAGCATGCGGAACTTCAACCCATTGTAGGACGATGTTGACTGCCTCTACCTATAGCACACTACAGCTAGATGTTATATCTTGTTTATTATATCTTGGAGCCGATTTATTGGTTTTATAAGTGCATTGACTAATATGGAGATAGTTTTGTGTTTAAGTAGGTTAAGTTATCTGGAGAACAACGTTTGAATTGACACGTAGAATCGTAGATGCTGCTATACTACCTATAGTGATTTGAGTAGAAAGAAAAGTGGAAGTGGAAAAAGAAGAACTTTTTCAAACAGTAGAAAAGCCATTAACAACTGAGTTTTGAAATACGTCATATGTAATTTGCACTCGGACCAGGATCTGCTTCTGCAAATTGTAGTGTATGCTGCAATATAAACCTGTAAACTTAAACGAAACATTGAAGTAAAGCTGGCGCTGAATTGCTGAAACTGATCTGTGCGGACGAATGGAGATTAATATTGTCAGTGTGTTTGGATTTTTGCGAGAGAAATGTATGAATGATTTGTCCTAATTAGTGAATTGCTGCAATTGGTTTTCTAATCGTGTTAATTGACATTAAATAAATAAATGAAGAATAATGACTAATGCAAATAGCTAATGATAATGAAAATAGAGACTACAGACGTCGCCGTGAATGTGGCTGGTCCACAAAATGTTTACTATTTGCTTCACATCCAGTAATCAAGTCTTATCAAAAACCTAACATAAGTCATTGACACGAAAGAAGAAGAATAATACAAAAAATACGTGATTAATACTATACAAAATAATACTATGTATATTTTGTCTCTTTGAAATAAATAACAGAAAATTGTAGACTTGTGAATAATGTGTGAATACTGAATAGCAAAGTAAACATCAAAGTCTAAAACTTATATTGATAGACACAAACTGATAAGACAAGGGGAAATGGAGATAAAATCACCTATTCATTTGATAAGACAATACAATACTGGCTCGCAAAGAAACGGAATATTAGTTTTCATTAGATAAGTATTTATAGATTTCAAAAGCCAGTAGGTAATAGGTAGATACAGGTCAATAAAATATCACAGATTATATAAATAATAGTACAAGCTACTCACGTGGTACATCTAATATAAGTATATAAATTACGTGTCACGTTGTTTGTGCGCGATGGACTCCTAAACTACTTTACCGATTTTAATCAAATTTGCACACCGTATACAGTTTGATCCAACTTGAAAGATAGGATAGCTTACATTTTAATTTTTCTCGATATTCCCACGGGATCGGTAGTTACGCGGGTGAAACCGCGAATCGCAGCTAGTATATTATAAGGTATTATGAGGTACAACAAAACATAATCATTTTGATAGGTTGAGCTGTCTTCTATATAAATATATGCCTACGAAACAATTTGAAAGTCTGCTACTTTTTTGAACTCGGTTAAAAACAAAGAATTTCCACAAAATGTAACTTTACTCACTAAAATTAGGACACTAAAGTCATTGAAGCTTACAATAACACATTTATGGTAGGTATAGAACAACCGGTCTTTTATAAAATACTTCCCATTTAAAAATTGTAACTTGATATCGAAAACGTGTCCCGCAATATGGAAGGCACAACGTGATCAGAACTTTATGAGCCCCCGCTGACTGAATACTTACTATAGGCCGATTGTTTGGTAGTAGGTACCGAAAGTGAAGAAACTGATGTAGGTACTAACGATCTTTCTCAAAAATAATGCGGACCCTGTGAATGCTGTGGCGGAGTTGCTGTCCCAATTTAACCATCTACATGTGATGCACCAAAATTTGCCAATCACTATTTGCGTCTTGGGTAAGGCCAACAATGGGACCTGCGTACCCACATGAACACTCCTAGTGTTGAAATATACTTCCTACCATCATTCGGTGAAATAAAATTAAGTACCATTAATAAGTAGGTACTGATATAATTAATATTGCCAATAAGTGAGTTGTCGTTTCTTCTGTATTTTGAGTAAGATTGGATAATTTCGATGACATTTTCTCGTTGAGACGCAAAAGACTGAACGAAAGAAGAAATTGGAAGATGGAAGCAAATAAAATATAGAAGAAATACCAAAACTTGTTGAACAGATTACTTGACACTGGCTGAAAAAAATCGTGCAAAGCCAAAAGTTTATAAAGAAAAAAGCAACAAGAGAATAATAAACAACCGCTTTAGTAAAATGTCGACCGACCAAAAATTTTGTAGTCTGAAAGAGCTCTAAAGAAAACTAGTTGAGTTGATGATTTCAATAGTTGCTATATTCTATTATTTTATTTCAAAGCAGTTTGAAGTCGTTAAAAGATATCATAACCTATGTTAAAAATAAATATATTGAGGTTTATTGACGGAAAGTTTTTAATCAAAACTTCTTTTTCTGTATCTTTAAGTTATGGCAGCACTAAAGTTACACAGTTTACGTGTGATTCGGCTGTGTCACATTTATTTCAATTTCTTCCTTATTAATTATCTTATCATGTCTTACTTAATTAGTTAGGTAGCTAGATAATTTATTAGATCATACCATGAACTTGGCCAACTCATCACAGCTTCACCTAACTTTACTCATTGTCTCTATATTCTCTTATCACCAACTCAGATCATCTATTAACACATCTAGTGTAAATGTTTGTGCAGTACCAACGTCATCGATGTGCTAATTTCGGTCATGTATCATTAACATATTGTTGTGCAATGTATTTTTATTACCAAATATTTTGAGTTTTCCTAGAGATATTTAAACATATTTATGGCTTATTTTAAATTTTCCTACCGAAATAGTTGGAAAAAGTACAACTGATGACTGCGAGAGTGTATTGAATTGAGCACGTACTAATCATACTTATATATACTAAGTATATTCTAGACAAATAAAATATTCTGATTTTGGAAGTACCCTACTAGTACAATGGTATCACTATAACCTGACAGTTTGGCACTAATTTGCTCTTTGAAAAGAGGTAATTTCATCGTCGTTTCTTATGTATCTTGAGTTATATTGGATAATTTGGTATACTCCCAACGCGCCCTACTAAAACGGCCAGGGTTAGTGGCGAAGATACCCGATCTTTAGGTGACAAGTCTTGATAATTTCTCGATGACGCTAAAAACGGCTGCTGGATCTGAAAGTCACAGCTAGGGATATCATTGGATCACTGCTTTTAAAGTGACGTGTTCTTATGTAGTAACATAAGCTTAGAATTAGGTACTCTTACTTCTGCAGTACCGGCAACAAACAACAGCATTGACCATGTCAACCCTAAATTAGAGAATGAATTAAATTACACCTTGTATATTTTGTGTGAACCCACACAAATCTTCAAAGCTAAATTTAATCCTATGCATCATCCTACTAATAATATACCTAAATAAACAGGTAAGTTTATGTATGTTTTACCTCCTACTTTAAGCTGAAA
Source organism: Idaea aversata (assembly GCA_907269075.1). Classification (NCBI taxonomy): domain Eukaryota; kingdom Metazoa; phylum Arthropoda; class Insecta; order Lepidoptera; family Geometridae; genus Idaea; species Idaea aversata. Next base: position 8,206,526 of record OU026103.1, read on the forward strand.
TAGCTGAAGAAGAGATTTAGGTGTTTGAATAGAGCTAACTAGAACCCAGGACAAAACACAGGCTCATCTTAATCCCGATTTTTTCATAGGAATTGGTATTTTTTTTGGGTAAACCGAATATTATTACGATGGACACAACACGACATTTACTATCATGACGTATTATTACACTTACTCGGGCCGTGGCAGTCGCAATTTATTTTATATTATGACGATGTTTTTCTCATTTTAGAAAGATTATTTTGTTAATATTATCGTTAGTGTCTTACGAAACATTCTTTTATATTTTAGTATAGGCGTTAAAACTAAATGTCATTAAAGCAAATAACATTATTTTGGATGTATCCCAGTCGTGATTTCCCTTGGGAGTTGTAAAAATTTGGTATTTTAATTGGAATGTTGACGAAAATGAAGGCAATAATATATAAAAACTTACAATAAACAAATAGATATAAATACTTATATAGAAATATTACTATTGTGAATACCTCAAGTTCTTCCCAGTGGACCGGTGGTATGTGGGACGAATCCAAGCGTTTCCTTAGTAAAATATTTGTAATAAAACCCTCCACACGTGTTTAAGTTGATCTTTAGTAAACAGAAAATGCATAAATAGCCGTTAACAACCATATAGTCATAGTAACTCGAGTATATCACGAGTAGGTATTTGCGACAGAAAACGTGTTTTAATATTTACGATTTTGTTTACTTACAAAATGTACAGTATGAGGAATTGATGATAGTGGATGTACAAGGATGCATTCATCGGGTTACAACGGATACAAAGTTACATGGCTCATGTTTACAGGAACTTTGTCACGTGGAATTGTGGTGTTTTGCGTATCGGGATTGTGACCCTTGTTCTTAGTATTTTTTATTGTTTTGTTTTCATTGAAGTTTTAATTGCGTTTTGTTTTTATAGAATATATTTTTTTCGTTTAGGGTGTAAAGATACAAAGAATACTACTTAAGGTACTTAGGTAGGGATAGATCTAGTATCATATCGCAAGCTAATGTTTACAAATGATCAGCGTTTGACCACTCTCACACCCGCTTGATGTCAGGAGACGATGCGGTTTAAGATATAGCACGTTTTCCTGGAAGATACCTGTTCACTCCGACTGGAAGACCCCCAATATTTACACGTCAGGAAAGACAAAAGCAGGCAACTGATTCCATTCCCTTGCTGTACGAATAAGGTATGACGAAGCAAAATGCATCGGTATCTGGGATTTCCACCATGAATCAGTGCCGCATATCAATCAGTTTGCCTGGTTGTATGACGGAAGAATAGAGATGGGATAGAATGGAGACTTTCCACCACAAAACAAAACAATACCGCAAAACAACTCTTAAACGATTTAAACAATTGATACTAAACAGTAATACATCTATATAGAGTATCCTACCTTCATACATATTCAGCAATTCAGCACATACCTACTCCTATTCAGTAGGTAACAGTTGAATAAATAATGAAGTCAATTGCTCGCTGGGTATTTTTAACTTGAACGTAATTATTAGGTAAGTACTAGTTGTGCTCCAAGGTTTCTTCTTGGTCCTTGGGAATATCGGAATGAAAATTATCTCAAAACCTTCTCCATACTAAGCAACGAAAGTTGGACTCAAAGTCTACTAGAGTGGTGCTCGCGAGTACATAGGGACTAAGCCACGGGGTAAACCACCAATGAGATGGAAAGACGACTTCAAAAGATACACAGCCCATGATTGAATGTCAAGGGCTCAAGACCATCGGAAGACAATGGAGGACGCCTGACAAAGGAGTGGCTAATATGGATGGATTATGCCTAAAGATTACCGATGTGGCATAATTCCGTCGTTTAGCACGTCGTCAACATTAAACGTTATATGTGGTGTAAACGTTATATGTGATATGTGTAACAATAATACTGTATTACCCAGTCACGTATTTGCTAGGTACTGTATTAACAATAATCTTTGTTGAATAAATAACAATGAAACTTTGTGAAACATTTCCACTTAGCTTTGGAACATGTCGCTGTGATTAAACGTGACCTACTTTTGCATTTGTGAAGTTTGTGAGTATATTTTCATTATCTTTGACTTTTTGGGTTATTCCTCCGCACCGTTTAGACTACAGTTCGCCGACATTCGCATTTGAAAATAATAATAAATAGATTTTATTGCACACAAAGCAATAAAATAGCATTATTATTTTTAAATTCTATTTCCTATTGATATTGGTATTTTGATATGGCCATTTATTAGACCAAAGTAAGACGAAATATTTGATTTTTCGTGTTTAAACTTCTAGTGATAATACGAAAGCATTCGTCGCAGTAAACTAGCATTTCTTGTTACCAGAAGGCTCTAGCAATCAATATGTAGCAATTGCATCACATTTCTTATACTATAGGCCAATTAAAACGCTATCATAAATAATATCTCTTCTCCCGCAACGGGTTTCGTCCGGGAGTACCGCAAGGCACTTGCCCGGAACCTTTTTTGTTTAAGCCATATAGCGAAGATATAACTTGACACCCGTGTTTTGATGGGAAGGAATGCGCGGGAAAAGCAAGTAACATAATACTAGTGAAGTATGTAGAGACACGTGGATCGATAACGTGATTATGCTGTTCATTGTTAGTTTTAAAAGTGACGACGTTTTAAACCTTGTTAATTGGACGACTACGGTCGACTATTTTGCGTTTGAGCTTAATTACGTAATGATTTTTTAAAGGTTTTTTTTAAATGTTGATGAATAAATGTTGTACTAACAACATTGCTTACTAGCCATCTAGTCACATATTAAACACCTAGACTTGAAATATGGGTCACTACAGGCAACAACCGAGAGACTTATACTTTTCTTTTTAAACTTATTACACAAAAATAAACATCCAGACCAGAAACCTGAAAAATCTGTAAATCATACAATGTTCCTCGAAGGGAATAGAACCAGTAACCTTCGGGTCGAAGTATTAATACACCTAACTAAGGCTATAAGAAAATACGGAACCAGTTCAAATTCTGTTGGTAGTTTATGAGCGGGTTTTATTATGCAATCATGAAGGCAGTAAAAAGCATCTAAAATGCAAGCGCCAAATAGTAAAATCGAACTCCTACTGTAATTAGACCGTTGTTCGTTGGACCAGGAACAATAGTAAATTGTATTGTAAATAGTAATAATAGTAGATTATGCATCAAGGGCATAAAGCAATGTCTTATGTTGTGGGTGGCATATTGAACCCCGAGTGTAATGAGGCACTGTCGGGTTAACTCCCGAGCGGAACGAGGGAGTTTAAAGTTAACTCCTGAGCGAAGCGAGGGAGTTATGTAGAGTCCTGAGTGAAGCGAGGGGTTTAAGCTGCCCAAGACGAAGACATGCTTTATCCCGAGGTGCATACTCTACTTTTCATACCGTCAGTCGAATTTTTTTTTAATTCTTGTGGTGGCCAGTTCCCTTTTTGAAAAAAATACACTTTAAAAAAAAATGGGGCAAATGCAATGAGATGGTAGCATGATGGTAAATATTTGGTAGGTATTATAGGCAAAACCTATTTGCTTAGACCTTTAAAATTAAAACCAAGAGTTTTCACACGAATTTCAACGTTCCAAATTCAAATCACTTTATTCCCTTGGGAGTTTCATACAACATTATCTCCCTTGGGAATAAAGTCTTGCTTTAAGTTGAGGTCAATAGGGCTTTAATCCGTGATTAAAGTGCTGCAGGTGTGAAAAACAATTTTATCGGATATATCCACTTATTTTATTTTATTCGAAATCTTTACAGTTCCCATGGTCACAGCAGAATGAGGTGACATTAGGCTTGCAAAATTATTTGGTCTAATTTACGTAAAAATAATTAAAATGTTCCCGATGTACGCAGAATTGGCTAACGGTGTCTTGAGGTCTTGCAGCCGTTGTTCACTGGGCTTGAGACTAGACCAAGTACTATTGGGTCCCAAATTGGTAGTATTTTCTAACCATCTTGTTTATTTGATATTATTATGTTTCTAAATTTTAATTGCCTCACATAGCATTCTAGGTACTTACCTACAAATCGGTTTTCAGTGGTCAGTACTTGTCGTAAACAGTGGCTTTAAAGCCTAGTTTTTACTGAGTATAAATTTCAAATGCGAACAGCTGGCAAGCTCGATAGCTTGCCAGCTGTTCGCATTTGATCGCCCGAAGTCTGTGCCCGTCTGTGTCCATCGCCCGAAGTCTGTGCAGTTTGTCTATTTTTCTTGAGTATTCTGTGATTTAGGATTTATTTACGAATTGTTTTCATATTACTTGCCATGTTATTTTTGGCGTTAAATTACTGTTTAGGCAAGCGCGTCCGATTGGTTTCGCTTTTGACCTACCTCAAACTTTGTGTTGTTATTTACCTACTGCTACAAAGTTATGAACACTAATATTTATATTTCTCGTTGATCGTTTCCTTCTTTGTGTTTGTTCATTATTAGTAATTGTTTGCATATTTTTTATGGATAATTATTTATAACAACTAGGAATTAATTTTTATTTATAACGTATTTAGTTAGGTACTTATTTTATTAATACCATCGTGCATTTTCTTAAATTAAAATATATGTTGTTGCTACTGTTTTATTACCTTTAAGTTTTACAAATTTAACTATTTGATGATGATGTCTCGTTGACTGATTTCGGCCACAGTGACTATTTCTGGCTAGGTAGCCAGGTGGATCGTCATCTTCTTCTGCATAGGTATGCAGAAGAATATGACGATCTTCGATGTTCAGCAGCTCGTCTATAGTGTGCTCTTTGGTGACTGGCGTATCCGATTTCGGCGATTTTGATTTTGGCGTGGCGAGGGTATTCGAATTAAATTTCACACAACAGGAGGGCTTTTTAGTCTTGCCAGGCTTAATGCGAATACCAAAATATGTGTAACCCGCATAACCGAGATAATGTATACCAACGATTTATGTTCTGTCTCAGACTCATCTAGTTGTCTCCAAAATCTTATGACCAACTATTTGATACCATGTAGGGTTTGCAATTCGTATATTCATTTTATTATTAGAATATCTGGTCAAATTTCAAATTCGAATAATTCATTTAAATTATCCGAATATTCGAATAGTTACTAATAGTCCGTTTTCTTAGCTCTTTTACGGTCCCATCTGGCGGAAAGCATAAAACTTGGTATGCAGGTAGCTTTTACATAGATAATAAGATATAGAAGTAGAAACAAATCGTATTACGAATGTTTCCCCCCCCCCCCCTTTCGTGTGCCAAATTAGAGTTTTTTGCATTTGTATGAAAACAGTTCAAGTTATAACCAAACTGTCAATGGGCAATATGATCTTACCTTGGAAGTGGTTTTAGTTTTTGGGAAAAAACTACCTCTTGGAAGCGTTTTTCAGGTATCTTTGTAAAATATTCGAATATCCGGATATCGAATACTAGAACTATTCTTACATTCGAAAAGTAAAATCTATCGACTAGTGCAAATCCTAATAATATCATGTCATTAACCTACTTAATAAAATATTACGAAACATAAATTAAGTACTTATCTGCGTAAAATAAATAAAATATTTCATTATTTAATCTAAATTCACAAAACATGCAACGACCTAAGTAATTTGATAGCATCAGATCAGATTTCTGATTGTAATAATTTGTGGAATTTTTGTGTTTTAGTATAAACAATTAATTTTATTTCTGTGTAACCAGGTCGATGTGTTATATTTATTGTAATTTAATAATTTAAGATAAGGGGTGTTGTAAAACCGGTATTTTATTAACATTTAAATATTTAAAAAGCTCTCGTTATACTGACTCCTACATATAAGCGAGCTTACTTCGTTTGATCGAATTTACTTTGACTTATGATTGCAATTCTTCTTCTTCTTCTTTCGTGCCTTATCCCACTTTAAGTAGGGTCGGCTCTCCTTATCTCACGGCGCCAAGACATTCTGTCAAGGGTTGTCGGGCCGGGTAATTGCTCCTTCTCAAGGAGTTTTGTCATACTGCTCCACCATGTCGAAGGAGGACGCTCTAGTATTATGGCCCTTATCTTTTGTGTTTGTATTCATGAGTAAGGAGAAATGATTTGGCTTAAATTTTACGGCCGGTTGCTACCTGACGCCAAGGCTGTCCTATCCTCGAGGTGCGAGCGCCGCCGTTGACCCACTAGGGGTTCCTCCGCCGCCAACTCTTCTGCGTGCCCCAGCCTAGACCCGCAGCACTGCCCACGGCCTCGACTCCGAATATGTCGGAGAAGCCCGGGGCAGGGGTTTGATATCGAAGTGTCCTTCTCCGGCCTTGTGGTCCGCGGGAGGTATTTAATTTCCCTCCTACCCTATGGAGGTCTGACCCTCCATCGGGCACTCCCCTATCCGCCACCTGGGGACGCGTCCTCTAGGGAATCAGGCTACCCCAAGGATGATTATTACTATTATTATTATTACTTATGATTGCAATTACGACTGCTTTTTACCCGACTGCGGGAGGATTATGTTTTTGCCTTAAAATATATGATGTGGTTATGCAATACTTTTGTGATCTGGTTGGTATTTAACCGATTTTAAAATGTGAGGATCGTCATGACTGCGTGAGCGTCAAAGACTTGATAAATCAAAATGGCAGATTTGTCAGACATTTCATAGGGTTTTTCTATGAATCCCCATCGTATGCCACCATCAATTGGTGACTGGTAGGTAAAACTATCTCTATCTTACAAACTCATTCGACAGAAAGATAAATAACCAGAAAGTTAGTCTACGGAAGCTTTAAAGATATGTGTGAAACAAGCTTGTTACTCGTAACTTCAGTCATTGGAATTAATTCACAACAACTCGATATTACAGTCTATTAATTCCTAAAGGGAATCGGTTAGGAAAGTGGAAAATTACTCATATCATAGCCAAATGGAGTACTGCCAGACTTTCACTGCCCTGTCATGGCAAATTTGTTAAAGCATCGTTGGTGGCTGTTATTGGCTAAAGACAATATACCTATTGGTATTAAAATAGAGCATGTGATTATAAGTATCATAAAGTTTATGTGCTTTTTAAATAATCACTTAAAGAAAAATATACTTGGACTTGTCCTGAGCTAATAAATGACCGGACTACTCTTCGTGACGACCCAGTTGGCACAATGGTCACCATGCCGGATTGAGAAACACAGGGTTTGTTTCCCGCCTCTGACAAGTATTAGTGCTTAGGTATTATAAGTATATATTTACAAAAGAAAAAGTATGTTAGCAGTATATCCGTTGTCTAGCAGTCATAACACAAGTCTAGTTACTTAGCTTGGGGTTAGATGGCGATGGAATGTCCTGCAATATTTATTTTATTATTATTTTCATTATGGACTCGAGCTTATCCCGCAAATATCTTCTTAGCCTGTCTTTTTGGGCGTCTGGCGTTTGTAGGTTTTCCGGTAGTTTGGCTTAGAGTTTTGTAAAGAAATCTATTGTAGTTTGTAGTGTACTTAATTAAGTGGTTTATATCTAGGCTATTAGACCATTAGGTTATCTTAAAACAAATTTGCTCTAGCATATACCTACCAATGTTTTACGTGAATTTTCTTAATTTTCTTTATTCGTTTGAATATAAATGGTGTCGTCCCAAGCGGAATATGGGATAAAACTACGCAGGTGTGAAGTAATGAAAAAATGGGACACGTTTCTCGATAATTTACTTTGAGAGTTTTTGTGGGAAAGCATTTTTGTCGGTTTCTTTTCCTTATGGAAGTAAAAAAAAGAACGACATACCAAGGTACTAGCTGAAAGTAGATATTTATTTTTAGTAGGTAGTATTTGCTTTGTCAAGCTGCTTCCAAGTCTACGAGAAAACCTGAGAAAACTTTTTAACTAATTAACTCTCGAAATTTTCACAGTTTAACAATGACAATAGAAGTTTAGAAAAATGGCAGTTTTAAACTGTCGTAGTTGATAGATTGAGATATAGATTGATAGATAGATAAACACTTTATTTGTACATCACACAAAACATTGAAAAATAACAAAAATGACGACGAAAAATGAGCTACGTCATTGTACAAACAGGCGATCTTATCGCTTGAAGCGATTTCTTCATATAGACATAGATATGAATTTCAGTCGTATTGTTTTAATAATTAGAGGTAAGGCAGCGTTTGATCCCTATCTCACACGATGGTAAGTAGAAGAATACGCTCGTGACTCAAATAAACGGGGGTCTTGCTGGATAGACAGAATGCTACAGAAGAACGCCCACGTAAAGCCTAATTTCCCAAAAGATGCACCATTTAAATAAAAGAACTCATCTATCACTTTAACAACATAATTAGGTACCCTTTACGAGTAATTAACCAACATTAAAGAATTTCCTTAACCCAAACATAAACTAATGATTATTTCAGACTTGTCTTCAGTTTCCTACTGATGCCTTTATAGGACAGTGTAAATGGACCACGAAATGGATGTGGTTAGAGGCAACGCTTTGTTTATTGTAGATTATTTGGATTGTGTCCAATTAAGGAATCGAAAATATTCTCAAAAAAATCATCCGTAGGCAGGTAGGTACATGTTAATTTCTTAATTTCCATATCTGTGGGTTTGAACTTTAAAATAATAACGCTTTCTTGTATCCATTTATAGTATGGCGAAATCGTAAAAATATGCCCATGATATGTTTTTATTTATTATTTTTTTCATTTTTATTTTTATTGTAGAATTTGCATTAATTACAGAAAGTGTGTTTTCAATTTTCATAACCTATGCTCGTACTAAGTTTAATTTACTATAATTTATTTATAAAATATTACTATTATCTTACGCCTATTTATTTTATTTATAGTTTGAATCGGTACTTAAACTATATTTCCGTCAAATCAGTGAATGCAAAGCTTATTTATTCTCATTTGAGTAAAGTTCAACAAGGTTTGTGTCGCAGTAACTGTACCTACCTCTAGTAAAATACTTACTTCGGGCACTTATCTGCATCTGCTCCAACTACGTAGTACCTGTAGTACCTATTTGGTTAGGTAAGTAATAAGGTATGATTGATATATTATAAACTAGCTGCGCTCCACGGTTTCACCCGCGTAAGTCCGATGTTTCTCACCGTTTAAACCTGCCCTGAACTACGATTTTTAATCTGAACTTTAATCTTTCCCGGTGTAAAAAAAATGTATCGTCAACCTAATGCCAAATAAAAAAAAACTTGCCTATTTCATTGAGATTCTAAAATGGTATAATACGTGGCATTTTCAGCATTTGATACCAAATTAATTTCTATTCAAATGAGCCAGAGCTACCCTGTATAAAAAAATATCAAAAATTGGTAATCATTAGGTAAGTATAGCTAAAGTATAAAAAAATATAGGAACAATACTTACGCATGCCATATCTTAATAACTTTGATCTTGACCTAATTCTTCGATGAGTTATCAATAAGTACATATAACTTTATGAGTAAGTACAAAAGAAATGTGAATCATATTCTACCTTCACATCGTAATGGCGGAAAACAGAATTAAAACACTAGGACTCATACATTTCAAGATCATCGTGTTTCCAAAAAAGAAATCCTGCCCATCACTACATAGTACCTATAAAACGTCGCTTTTAGCTCTTTCTGTCTGTCCCTATGTAAGTTTAGATCTTTAAAACTACACAACGGATTAAGATGCGATTTTTTATCATATACTAGCGACCAGCCCCGGCTTCGCACGGCTATATTATGCATGTATTATACATATAAACCTTCCTCTTGAATCACTCTAACTATTAAAAAAAACCGCATCAAAATCCGTTGCGTAGTTTTAGGGAATAGGGACAGAGAAAGCGACTTTGTTTTATACTATGTAGTGATAGAGTGATTTAAGAGGAAGGTTTATACTTATGTAGGTATAATGCATGCATATTTAGCCGTGCAAAGCCGGGGCGGGTTGTAATATATATAATTGAAGTTTCTTATCTCTGTGACAATAATAAAAATGTGAAATATTTTAAGTAAACAAACGGAAGTATCTTGTTACTGCGTAGTTCAGTTCCCAAAGGTTCCGGGGTTTGTTGCCAAGGCTGGGTGACAAGGATGGTGATATCAGGGTAGCGTGTGAGGGAAAGAGAAAGGGAGAAAACAAATGTGACCCTGAATCGTAACAGTGGCCTACTCCGGGACGATCAATACGGTAGAGAGGGATCTTGGAGGATGAAGATTTTCTCGCAGTTGTGATGTCATGTGGTAAATTAGTTTTGGCGCCCAAAATGTTATGCTGAATGAATTCTTTGATTATAAATTCATTTATTTCAGGCTAATTTTTGTAAATAAAATTGTTTAAATAACATTGCAATATTATTCTGATAGCATTTTGAAATATATGTACCTTCAAAGTAGCTCACAATAGGTTCAAAAACTCACCTTTAAAAAACTGAATTTTTTGTAATCGAAATGATATTGCAATGTCATTTGAAAGAACAATTTTATTTACGATTATTATTATTGGCCTTTTTAATTCTTACAAGTTTTTTTCCTCAAAAATAGTCAGGCAATACACGATTAGAATCCGAATTTGATTTGAAACTATCAAAAAATAACTAAACTTTTTATAAGATAGGTATTATTACCGGTTTGTTATTGAGAAGGTTAAACGGTGTTCGCATACATATTGCAATTTTACAAGAATTACGCTATCAGAGATAAGGAAGGAAATGAAAAGTACGATTTTTTTAATATTTCATACTCATATTCGTGGGAAGGTTGACATTGAGATAATGTCGTCGGATAACGGTGTTATCAAGTTACATTATTTTATGTATAATCTGACGCTTTGAAATTCGTAAGACGAGCTACAATATACTAGCTTTGCACCGCGGATTTACCCGCGTTAGTGTCTCATTAAAAGACAAAATCACACACACAAAATCCTACTAATATTAAAAATGTGAAAGTTTGTGTATGTAAGTATGTTTGTTTCTCCTTCACGCTAAAACTACTGAACCGATTGCAATGAAATTTGGTACGGAGATAGCTAGAGGCCTGGATTAACATATATGCTATTTTTAATCCCGATATTCCCACGGGATCATGACTTACGCGGGTGAAACCGCGGGGCGCGGCTAATACATAATATTTTGTACTACAAACTTTATCGGCCCCTTTTTACGTCTTTAGAGGTCGAATTTACTAAAATAAATTCTAACTCTCTCCCCTACATCCTAAAAGTAACCCTCATTCTAAGTTTCAGACTAGTAGCTCTTGTAATTTCAGAGAGTTCTTGATGAGTATTTTTCTCTTTAAGAGGATCATGAGTTTTCGATACGCGGCGCGAGTAGGTGTTTTCAAAAATGACCCGTATCGTGCGATAGAGAGAGTTTAAGTTCGGACGTAATTGCCTTCATTTTGCTTTCAAATAATGTTGCGGGCCGTAACGATTTTACCCCCTTTATCCTTTACAAAATGAAATACATTTGGTCTCATTTAATTCACTGCATCTTATTCTAGGTTTATACGTTTTTCTTTTTTGGTAATTCAGGTTAGTCTATTAAAAAACAATTGAAACGCTCGATGAAGTTTTTAAGTCAAAAGTTTTATTTGAAAGATATTTTACTAATAACCTTTATCATAGGCAATATTTCTTTAAAATAAAAACAGCTAAACCTAGTTTTCCATTAGATCTAGAACATTTTCAAAAATTATCAAAATAGGACTTCTTTTATGGGGGGGGGGGAAACGTTACCGCTTTTTGTATGGAAATTGACAGCCTCACATTGGCCTTAATAAGTTACTAGCTGTTGCATGCGACTTCGTACGCGTGGTAGCTTTGTTTCATATACTAAAACCTTTCTCTTGAATCACTCTATCTACTCGTATACCGCATCAAATTATGTTGCGAAGTTTTAAAGGTCTAAGCATACATACATAGGGACAGACAGCGGGAAGTGACTTTGTTTTATACTATGTAGTGATTTTCGTATAATGAAGTTATCAAAAGTGACTTTATGCTGATGTAAATAAATGCGTTTCAATACCAATAGCTCCCATAGCTTAAGACTATTTCAAGTGATCATGTGTATGTAAATACATAAGCATTGAAAGAAATAAAGAAATTTGAAATTTGAAATTCCCATCTGTTAGCTCAAGCAATCAATCAATGAGTTTTGAAATCAATGAGTAAGTTGAACTCTTTCAACTTTATTTACATTTTTGATTCCATGGTCACAAAGAGACCTTATGTTTTATGAGATTATAAACATCAAAATAATATGCAGTGTTAATTGATAAAAATGTGCTTGTTTTCGTTTAGTCCATTCAATATAATAGTCAATGATGGAGTTGTTTGTAGGTCTAGGACGCTAAGCCGATTGCGTCACTGATAAAAGACATATTTTGAATTATGTAGGTATTATGACTAGGTGTTTTTATGTTATTAGGTTATGTGATTATTTGGTATTTTCCAGAGTTAATCGGATTATTATGATTGAGACGTCCTTTAGATAGATACTTAAATCATTAAATGGAAACTTCATTTTTATTGTTGACTATTTCTGGAGGACCTGTTCTTTGTGAAGTGTAGTATCCACTTACAAAGAGAATTTCGAAATTTTACTTCATCATCATCGTCATCATCTTCCTGCCCTTATCCCAATTTATTTGAGGTCGGCGCAGTATGTTTTCTTCTTCCATTCACTCCTATTAGTCGTCATCTCATCGTTCACATTCATCTCTCTCATGTCTTGTCTCACGCAGTCCATCCATTTTTTCTTAGGTCGTCCTCTTCCTCTCCATTTCTTTACATGCATATTTATCACTCTATTGTGACATGCGTTTGCAGATTTTCAAAATTTCAGTATTTATTATTTATTTATCTATAAACATATGTATACTTACTATGTAGTGATACAAAAAATACATAGAATAATACATTATAACAATGCCACAAATACTCGATCGAGTTTTACCCGGCATTACTACGCCGACTTCTTAATTCTTACCAATATAAAACATAGAGGTTACTTAGAGAGGGTGAATTAGGGGGTGCATTTGTATCCTGTAAGCAAGACACGGGCGATACTATGGCAGACACTAGCCATATTAAAAGTATGAAATTGACGGAACCATCTACGGTGTTAAGCTAGTGTTAACGCTAGATTTAGATTGTCATTACTTAAGTTATTTATAAATAGATTTACCTACTTTGTAAGCAAAAAAAATAGCAAATCCTCCATTACGTAAAACGAGAATTCACACAATCCTATAGCATTGTCAAACTGAACATTATGGTTGGAGCACGTGTTTGGCATAAATTCTTCCGCTCCAAGGTCTCGATACGAAACCGGTTCCTAAACGATTTTTCTTTTGTTTTTATTTTTCTATTAATACCTACCTAACTTATCTTCCTTCCTACCTTTTACTTTCTGTTTCGCACGTGTTTTGTTTCTGTTTTGATTGTCTTTTGTTTGAATTTTAAATCAAAATTCTTTTTAGTCTTCTTTTTATTCATCGTTACCAGCCAGTTGGACAGAATAGTTGGACCAACATCCCGAATTCCTATGTTTTTGAAACAAAGTTTTCTATGTAAGTATTTACCTATCTATATTTGTGTCATGGTATACATAAAGAAACAAAATGCCTTGCCTATCTATTTAAATGTTTGTCGCTGTGAATATTCAGGAAATGAAGCAAATATTATTTCCGTACGGAAGAAACATGTCGAAACTGCGAAATATGAAGAAGAAATACATTTAACGTATGCGAATCAATAAGTAGACAATTGAAAAACTGTTTTCGTATCGTGAATTAAATGTTACCCTCATACATTTTCTATAAATGACTCATTTCATGAAATGTGGACAAACAAATTTGTTAACTACGCACTCATTACACACACATCCACCCATAATATAAATAAGATTAATCGATAGAGCACATGGCATGGTATATTAATTCCAAGCACACTTGTACTGCTCAAAACAGTAGTTTTCATTTACGTCTCAGAAATTATTTTTATTTCCACGAATGGAATATTTTCTACCTTGTTTTGTATTTTTTTTAAGTGTGTTCGTACTATTATTTTATTGCCTTTTATTTGTATTTTCTTGAAAGTGCATTCAGCGGTTTTATACAACATCTGACTCCCAATTTAAATATACTGTAAAAAAATGCAGACGATTTGCTATTAGAATAATTTAGAATTACGACATTTTAAAATCCAGATGTTAAAATCCAATATCAAGAACTATATCGTCATTTTTTACAATAGGCATGGATATTCTGATCCAAAAACAACTTTGCTTGAATACAAGTACAACTTAAAACCGCTTCTATTTTAAAATGATATTAAAAAAAACATCTGCAAAAGTGTAGGTTACATAATAAGTGGGTTTGTATTCGAGCGATACCGATTCACGTCGATCAAGGTCAGACTATTTCTGCGACCATCGCAGGCCCCAGCTGTAACAGAGTGTAGGTACGAGTACGTCCACAATTCTATAGAGCCCACAAAAAAATAATCAACACGTTTCGCACACGTGAGTTCTACGGTTTATTTACTGAATTTCACTATAAATTTAAGGATTAGAGAGAGCCAATGAAAATTCTTTCTGCATGTGTTGGATGATGTAAATTTTAAATTATGCGTACGATAAGCATTTATTTTGTCGGGCATTGAAAAAGTTTACGGACTATTTTATTTTCTGTTATGAGACTAACGAAATAGATGTAAATACTGGAATGATGATGCATTTAAATAAATCGAAAAGATAGACGTTATTACATATTATAATAATATAATTGATGTTAAGAAAACAAAGTCTAGGTTTATTTTGTAAATACATTTTTTTGCGGATTTTGAGCATCGTAAGTTATTTACATAAAATCTTATCTCTAGTCTCTGCAAATATTTACAAAGTAAATAGGTATGTTACTTTATATGAGTTATATAATGATATTCGCAAATACTAGGTAAGGCACGATGTAGTCACCGAGTCCTTGAAGATTATACTTATGTACATAAATACTATTAATATGAAGTGGAAAACATATAACCTAGAGTACCTAGTATCTTATAGCCTGTTTGGCTTTAGTGAACAGAGTGTATTTCTCAAAGAAATATGACAGTTAAATAATGCCTAAAATACTGGCTGCGTTTTACCTTGTTGGAAGGCGACGACGAGGCAGCCCTTTGATCACTCGAAGCCAATCAAAGCTAAAAAAACACTAACTAGTAATAGAAGAGAAAGTATTTCTCTAGTGCTAATTACTATTTTTTTCTACTATTCACAATATCCAATTTAATTCAATTAGAAAGGGTCCAACAAAAAGTCAGGAAAGTAAATGCGCAAGTTCGTTTATCAACTCTGTGACTGAACTGATATGATATTGATGAAACTATTGGATAACTATAATTTAAATATCGGTTGCTAAATGAAGAAGTTACAAACATAGAAAAAATAGCCGATTTGAAAACGTCTTTCTTTTCTTGAAGTATGTCAATAAATGGAAGAATTTCGGTATTTTTTAGAACAACACGCAACCTCGAATACCTATTGATTTCTCTGTAACCTAGAAACAATCGTTTTATACTAAGAATATTTGGCAATTGTATTGTTATTGTTCTCTACAGTGACATTGGGGAAAACTACGAGTCTAATAAAGCTATTAAATTTAGTTTGACCACAGGGTTGACATAATGTTATTATTCGGACGAGTTATTGATATAAGTGTTCGAAGAACAAGTGTTTTATTGTTATCTATAACATTTTGTTATCTTAACATGTGAATAATCTTATGTACTAGAACTAGTCTGGACTCTAGACTACAATCCTACGAGTAATTTACGTAGGATACCACTGTCTTTCAAATTCAAAGAGTTTTCCTGTCTATTAAAAATGAAATATGTGCCATATTATAATTGTAGATTTATTCATACAACACACGAAAAACAGAAAAAAAAACAATGTATTAAATTATCTTAAAATATTAAATTTACTTAAAATCTAAATCATCATAATACATGTATAAATCGACGCGAATTTTTTACATCTTCTATTAACACCTATTTATTAACTTCAACTTTGTTTGTCTGTCATGTGGATTTGGTCTGAATAAATCGTTATCTATCTATCTTTAAATGTCTCATAAGTAAAGTATATCAATCACAGAGAAAGGAAAACTACTTAAGAGACTTTGATAAGATTAAATCTTTTTTCCATTGCAAGACAGATCCGATACGATACTATGGGTCAAAAGATAGACAAAGAGTGGGCATTATGACAATTTTCATACTCAACATTTTGTTCTTGTTTTTTTGGCTCAGCGTAGAACACAGATTTTGTACTAGTAAGTACCAAAATTTTAGGAGAAAAGATAGTCCAGTCTGCTTCTTGTACCTATGGGTATACCTATAATGCATTTCGATTGTATTTTAAGAAGGGGATGGTTCTAGACGTAGTTGAATGGTCTAAGTTCTAGACATTTAGGCGAATAACTTTTGTTCTACGACCTCTGAAAATATTAACTTTTTCGAAAATTTTGAGAGTGTTTATTCGAACATCAGCTGTTTTTGAAGTGAAAACTTCTTATGGCGCGTTGGGCACTTTTGTGGGTGAGCATTTTCAACCGATCTCGCGACAGATTTTGACGCGACAGATGAGTTTTATTTGTGTTAGTCTTTTTGTTTAACTTATACTGCCATCTATTACACAAATTGATTTGGAGTGAGAGGTCACTGACCTTTGGGGGTTATTTGTTTATTATGAGTTTGGACTACTATATTTATAAATATTATTGATATTTATGTCCAAAAACAGCTGATTTTCCTGTAAACATTAACAGCCTTAATTAATAAAAAGAATGCTGTAACAAGTCCATAACAATCTGCGGTTTAGGATAACCTCTATCGTGTTGGATAAGAGAACAGTTTTATATAACAACAAAAACATAACCTACTTGTTTTGAATTATAATAAATTAATTTATTGTTAATCAACCGGTCACGTGTATCGACATGTTCATTGAATACCTATTGTTTAACAGTTAATAATATTGATATTTTAATAGCTACTAGATTTATTGCAGGATTGGCAGGTGACAAGACACGTGATGATAATAAATAAATTATAATCTTACTAGCTGCCCTACGCGGTTTCACCCGCGTAACTCCCGATCCCGTGGGAATATCGGGATGTAAGCTATCCTATCTCTCAAGTTGGATCGAACTGCACATGGTGTGCGAATTTTATTATAATCGGTTAAGTGGTTTAGGAGTCCATTGAGGACAAACATTGTGACACGAGATTTATATATTTATAATCTTATTAGGGATCTGGTTGTAAAAATTGGCTTTTATCTTAATGCGACGTTATTCGTTCGGACCCACATATTTTAATGAGTAAATCGGTCAGAAGAGAAGGCTGTGCGTGCGCAGTACCTAGACTTCTTCCATGGTAGAGGGTCATTTGCGAAAACCAAATGTTGGAAAGTGACGTCATAAATACTTTAAAACGTTTGTAACGATTGTTGCTTTCAACCTCTTCTTTGGTGTAAATAAGACGTCTTTACGTCTCTACGGGCGACTGTACCTTTTTTATCGACCTCAAAAAGAAAAATGTTTTCAATTCGACGCGTGTGTTTTTGTTTTCTTTTTATGTTTTATATTTCAGCGATGTTCTTGTGAAGTCCGATTTCGATGATTCTTTTTTTATTTGAATAGTGGGAAAGATCCTAGTTTGATAATTTTGGTAGGTGTACCAACCCATGTTATTTTAATGACTAAATGATTTTTCTTATAAAACTATAATAGTTCTTTATGAAGCAGTGAAGAAAAATTCTTACGTTCCAGTTATGAAACTCTGGTTAAGGGGATACAAATGATTGATAAATAACGAAATTAATTGAATTTCATGTTATTTTCCTACAATTAGTCATAAACACAGAGCAATGATACACTAATACGGGTCACGCTATCAACAATCCCTTGTGGTTTAATGATGTTGTTATTAAAATACCAACTCCGTTGCTTTGTATACAATGGAGCAATTGTAATCAATCAGTGATAGGTTTTCGTCGAATAATATTACATTTATCGTGTTATTCCATACCAATAGGTCTAGGTCTATGTGTTAAGGCTTGTTCGTACTCAGAGCTAACCCTTTCCCGCGTGCGCCGGGAAATGGCCGTTTTTTAACAAAATTGGTAATTTACTTGTAATTCATGATTGAAAAACTTCTTTGATTGACAAAACAGCAACTATTTAAACAAGAAAGTTTCGTGTTATTATAGTTTTTATGATAAATTTTAAAAGAATAATACCCAGTTTAAATTAAAAAAAAGTCTGTCGAGAAAACTTAATGCTATCATGTTTTCATCCCCGAATGAAAACATGATAGCATTAAGTTTTCTGCTCTAAACTGCTCAAAGAGTTGAACATTCTAAATAAAAATTTGTGTTGTAGAGTAGATGTAGTGGAAGTTTTTTTTTAAACAAAATAGGCTTGCATTTCACCTCGTCTCGCCTGATGGGAAGCGAAGAAGAGGTCGAAGATGTAACATGCTACATGTTACAACATAATTTTACTTAATTTTTGACTTTTGACAAAAATAACTTGTTTGCAATGAGGTTAGGTTTTTGAAGTTCATGTGTAACACGTGACTTTAAACCCGACTGCCTGACTGCGACGCAGAAGGTTGCGGGTTCGATTCCCGCCGGGAACAAGTATTTATGCTGACCATAAATTCTTGTTTCTGGTTCTGGGTGTTTCCTATATGTATAATATGTATATATTTACAAAAAAAAAAAAAGTATATAAGTAGTTTATCCGTTATCTGGCACCCATAACACAAGCATTAAGTTGCTTAGCTTGGGGCTGGATGGCGATGTCCTGAAATATTTATTTATTTACTAGCTGTCCCGGCAAACGTTGTTTGTTTGTTGTTTGTTTTGTTAAAATGCTCTTTTTATCTTAATTTCACATTTATAGTTCACGAAATACTATTAATTTCATTGCAATACCAGAAGGCCAATTCTCGTAAATAACATTGTTTAAATTATTCATTTCATTCAATTTTCAACATTTCAATTGCATTTCGATTGCAAAAAATACCCTTTAAAGTCAGTTTTTTTTTACAAAAAGCTAACTTTATGGATATTTTGTGCTACTTTGAGGGTGTTATTTGTGATCGAAATGCAATCGAAATGATATTGAAATGTAATTTGAACAATGTTATTTACGAGAATTGGCCTTCAGATCGTTTTTTATTTGGACCACAGCTTGGAGTAGGGGGACGGATAAGCTTGAAAAATTCTAACACTGTTCAATGATTGACGGTCCCCCTGTGTAGCATAGGAGGACCGTCAATCGTGAAATTAATATTGACAGAGGGATCGTTTACCGCACGTGGACCGTTAGGGGGAAGTCAATAGTGAACCAGAAAAATGGAGAATTTTATCATAATTTTTCTACCTTGTGTATAATCTCTTATTGCCTTGCCATAATTACTTATTTGATTTTTTTATTGTCTTTTCCTAATGTTATGTGGAAGGTACATAGAGACCCGACATTATTTATAACTTGAATAGACTGAGTGGCCAAATTTTAAACTGAAGGAGTGTCGGGCGGATTTTGGCAAAGATTATGCTTAAGATTAAAACATAACCTCCAAGAGGCTAAAGAAATCGGCGGTCACCCCGCGCCCTAGATTCTCATACTATGTGACACGGCTTATAAATAAATAAAAATAAAATAACGTTTATTTGAGGAATAATAAAGAAGGAATACTCACATAAAGAAAAGATCTCTGACTTCCACCCCATATACGAATAAAATTCTGTGATGTGGATGAATCAATGAATCAGACCTCATGCCATCCTGATTCTGCTAAATTGGAAAACTGATCGCAGAAAAAGAAGAAAAGAAGAATTTACCTACCTACACTAATTTTAAAAACATTAAATAAATAATAAGTTATAATAAAACTAAACATTTGAAACTCCGCTCTACGGCTGTCTTCACTTGTAGTAACAACATGGCGGTTAATAAAACAAAAAAATAAGCATTGATATTCACATAATTTTGTCCGATAAGATCTGATAAAACAATGTGGACGGACTGTCTGGTAGGATCGAAGAGCGATGACCTATCGAAGACCTTCGAATTGGTTAATTGTTCTATCATCACTACATAGTATAAAACAAAGTCGCTTTTTCTGTCCCTATTTCACTTTGACTGCTTAAATCTTTAAAACTACGCACCGGATTTTGATGGGGTTTTTTTTAATAGATAGAGTGATTCAAGAGGAAGGTTTATATTTATAATACATGCATAATATAGCCGTGCGAAGCCGGGGCGGGTCGCTAGTAGTTTAATAGTTCATAGTTTAACATTTTGTGTTGTTCATTTTAATTTGTGTATAATTGTACTAGCGATCCGCCCCGGCATCGCATAGCTATATTTTGCATGTATTTTACATATTTTATACCTTGAACTCTTGAATCTATTAAAAAACCGCATCATAATCCGTTGCGTAGTTTTAAAGATCTAAGCTGACAGACACACGGGAAGCGACTTTCTTTGATACTATGTAGTGATGATAGTGATTGTATAATCACTATCGCTTGCTGTTCACATGACAATGCCAGTAGCGAGGGGTTCATACAACCCGATTTCCTTATGATCAGTGTCTTACTTTCATTTTGACTACGAAGCAAAATGCTTAAAATGAATGTCTACACACCAAATTACCTAGAGATCAAAAAGCAAAATACCCAAAATGCTTCTTGTCGGCTTACCTTTACGGATTAATGCTTTTCTGTGTAGTAGCATAACAGAGGTGGATTCTTCACGACTAAAAATCATTTTTAGTGCAATCGGCTTACCAATAAATAAATTTTACCTCTCGCCACTACTACGGCACTCAGTACTTTTAATAGTTATTGGGGTTTCTTGACCTAAAACTTGGGTTGCGTGACTCGTCTATTCATAATACTTTGTGAATAAGGTAAATTGTGTAGGTAAGTTGTTGTAGGTGGATAAAATTAATTGTATAGAGTATGTAGAAACATTTTGATGATTTAGTGGGCTTTGCAACAGGTTCCTCGGAAAGGTTTTCTACTCTAAAAACATTATATTGTCACGCGATTTACATGTAGGTATGCATTTCAGCTTAATCGGTAACCGGGAAGTACTTATATCAATTTTTTTTGCAAGATTTGATGACAGACAATGGAGAAGTGAAGCTAAACAAAAGCTCGTAATAATATGCTAAATTTTACTTGATCGTTTATTAAGTTGGACTCATGCGAAGACTTGTATCGATGTTTTAAAAGTTAGAAGCCTGAGAAAGGAAGACTCATGCGAACAAATGTGATTTACTTAATGTTTTATATCTTGTAGAGCATCATTTAAAAGTTTGTTTCTCTTGTCCACAGTGGTATATTGCGACTACAGTGGGTCGGGTCGAGGTCTTCAATGGATCGAGGAGTATGTAACGAGAGATGTCCTACCGTCACACGCTACACTGTGCACAGCTTTGTCCCATACCTCGGGACAGAGCGAAATATTTAGGTGGGTATTTTGTAATTCACTAACTGCGCCTCGTGGTTTTATCTGCGTAAGGCTTTTGATTCCGTAATATCGGAATAAAAAGTAGCCTATTTGTTAAACTAGGG
Organism: Idaea aversata; assembly: GCA_907269075.1. Classification (NCBI taxonomy): domain Eukaryota; kingdom Metazoa; phylum Arthropoda; class Insecta; order Lepidoptera; family Geometridae; genus Idaea; species Idaea aversata. Next base: position 8,228,136 of record OU026103.1, read on the forward strand.
ATCTATTTAAGTCCATGCAAAATATTATCGAAATCGGTTGAGTACTTTTTGTGTGAATTAAATAGAATGTTATCATCATCATCATATCAGCCCATAAACGTCCACTGCTGGACATAGGCCTCCCCCATACGACGCCACAAAGAGCGGTCCTGAGCCGCCTCCATCCACCGACTACCCGCGACCGCCACAATGTCGTCAGTCCGGCCGCGGCCGGCACTCGAGAACCTTTACTCCCCAGCGGTTGTCAGTTCTGCGAGCTATATGACCTGCCCATTGCCACTTCAGCTTACCAATCCTGAGAGCTATGTCGGTGACTTTGGTTCTTCTACGGATTTCCGTATTTCGGATTCTATCACGTAGAGAAACTCCGAGCATAGCTCTCTCCATAGCCCGCTGAGCGACTCTGACCTTATGAACGAGGCCTATAGGCTATTTGGATGTAATACGATGTAAAAAACCGGCCAAATGCGAGTCGGATTTGCGCACGAAGGGTTCCGTATATGTTGTTATAGCGGCAACAGAAATACATCATCTGTGAACCATTCAACTATCTAGCTATCACGGTTCATGAGATTATAGCCTTGTAACGCATACAGATAAACTGACGGACGGACAGTGGAGTCTTAGTAATGGGGTCCCTTTTTTACCCTTTGGGCACATCTTTGGGTACGGATCCCTAAAAATATCTGTTGATTGTATTTTCATACTATTTTCCCTTTTTAGGTCGGAATCTAGAGCCATAGTTCGGGCAGGCGTAGGCGCTCACCCCGAAGATGTGGTGGTCATCGGAGCGTCACTCCCGCGGCTGCTGCGAGCCCTACGACCAGCGAAGATTGTGCTGTTCGTATCCTCCAGGGAGACGGAGAGGCAGTTGACTACGTGGAGGGAATTTGGAGCTGAGGTGAGGATCCTACTTTCAATTCTCTAGGGTTTCTATACAATGCAAAATATTGAAAAACTAAGTTATGGTGGGTCCATACGCCAACGACCTTGCTAGTTATTAAATAGTTACTATCGGCACCGGTCGCCTTCGTTGTTGATTGCTACGAATGTGTTTTGTTTTTCTCAAAAGTGGTGAGATGGAATTCTAGGTGAGATTTTTACCGACTTTTTGGTGTGACTTTGAGCCAATAATTCCCTAAAGTTTTGAAGCTATCCTAAAATTATGAATTAAAACTAGTATAACTTTTAAATGACAAGCAATTTTCATCTCAAATTACCCCAAAATATCGGTAAAGATCTCACCTACAATTGCATTTTAGCACTTTGGAGAAAAACAAAACACATTTGTAACAAACAACAATTTTCATCAAAGAAGGCGACCGGTGCTGATAGTAACTATTTAGTAACCTATGTAGCAAGTTAAAAGTAAATAAAACCTCTGTGGTAATAGTAACGAAGTAGGTTAATACGTAACTTATAGTAAAAGGCTAAAATCGGATCTTTATATAGTTGCTAATAGCTCTTAATCTCAACCAGCTGCTAAGTAAACAAATTCCTTTATAAGCATTAGTAATTATTCTCCGTTCAATTTAAGTAATTAGGTTATGGACATAATCTCGAGTTATGAAAAGCTGTTTCATAATCGTCACAAAGCAATAAAAAGTAACGCAGTGCAGAGAAGTAGCAGTCGTGACTTATCTGCGTTATACACGGCCAAGGGCGCCTTCGATAGCGTAGTATTGGGTTATGTAATGTTAAGACAAAACAATACAAATCTAACTTGTATACTAAAACTAAGCATTGTGATGTCTCCTTGACTGATTTCGGCCACAGTGACTATTTCTGGCTAACTATGCAGAAGATGACGAGCTTCGATGTTCAGCAGCTCGTCTATGGTGTGCTTTTGCAGAAAATGTTCTATCACATATCGGACACGTTGTTATATTATATTATATACGTTTATATTATTATACGAAATGGCCGAGGGTGGTCTGGCCTTTATCGTGTCTCGTTTGAGGTCTAAATCAGCACATTGTTCAGAACTGTAGCACTTGCGGAAAACTTTTGAGTTTTCAAGTTAACTCGCAAGTCTCTCTTGACCTAACCCAGAGGATGTGTCTTCCAAAGAAAGAAGAAGTTACAGAAAGAAATGGAAGGAGTTTTAGACAGTTGGTAAAGTCAAATTATACTTTTAAGTTCGCGGATCCGTCTTACGGATCGTTCTTGGTGCAAAGGTTAGCCGTCGCCAAACAGAGAGGTAACGCGGCCAATATTCTCGGTTCGCCGGGTGCTTTCAGAGGCGGTTTATTTGATTAATAACGATTGATTTTTGTTTTAATTTTTTATAATTGTATTTTTTGTATGCATTATTAATAAATATATGATATTACTTTTAAGTTTAATTGAATAATCCAGCCGACACGTCTATGAGAGTGTAAAACAATGAAACGGCCATTAAAACTTGAGCATGTATCGATTATGACTGTGATGCGGTTATAATCGACGTTGTACCTACAATGTTATCAATTTTACACGCAACCTTTCAGCACAATAACAAAGCAGTGTTTTCAGTAAGATTGAGGAGCTCGATGACTCAAAATCGCCAGTAGATACGTAAACACGCTCATGTGTTATTACAATATTCGGTCCAAGACGCGTCTACTGTGAAGTTATTTGAGTCTTATTATTCAGCAGGATGTGTTAGCCCACTGCAGGGCATAATGTCTCTACAATTTCTCTTCACACTTCCAATCACCAGTCTTCCTAGATCACGCTGCCCTAGCATGAGCTATTCGGACTTCTGGATATTATCTCGTATTCTCTATGTCTGGAGTTTCAATAGCTCCGTGCTTGAGGCATGTTAAACGGTCATTATTACTTCTTAAAATAGAGTTAACGAGCAAACACTTAGCTCCAGCTATCATAAACCATTACTTCTGTTTATTGACGCGTGAAAACAAATAGCAGCCATACATACCCATTTGGAGGCAGACGGGTGGAATGAATGCTTTTTCAGCGTTTCCTTTGGCACTGAATTCGCAGATTCTTTCAATCGAATCATTTCAGAAATATGAAATGACGTAGCATTCTTATCTCACGAGCGCACATATCTCTCAATCAAGAGTGCATTAGAGATGTGTGAATTCTAATTGATAAAATCTAAAGATACGTATCCAACTCAAAGAGTTTCTTTTCATCTTTTCATTTTGAAGTGTGTCTTTGTATCTTTCTACCTTCAGTCATCGTAAAGATTTATAATTATCTATTAAAAAAAACCGCACCAAAATCCGTTGTGTAGTTTTGGAGATCTTAGCATACATGGGGACAGACAGCGGAAAGTGACTTTGTTTTATACTATGTAATGATGAAGTAGGTAAGGCCTTTTTATATAGGTCTGTTTTGACATGTTCCTAATCTAACAATGAAACTTCTATTCTTTTTATATTATCATACGTTCGTTGGAAATATTCAATCTACCGATTGACATAGATATATACTGATATGTCATATTAAAACGTGGATGCACTTAACGCAGTTCTAAAGAGCACAGCTAATAACTCGATACTTTGTCGATCTCATGTGGCACTAGACTTTGTTTATTGAACAATTTGCATGCGATTGTGTGCAAGGTTTACGATCGGCAAATTCCTAGGCTTAATCGAGTGCATGATAAGCAAGCATGCCGCGCTCGTAGACAACACGTGACTGTGCTGCGTTTTACGTTGCATTGGTTTACGTTTGAAGTTATGTTTGTAATATAATACTTAAATTATGATGATCTCTTTCAAATACTTAGTTAATTACTAGCGACCCGCTCCGGCTTCGCACGGCTATATTATGCATGCATTATACATATAAACCTTCCTCTTGAATCACTCTATCTATTAAAAAAAACCGCATCAAAATCCGTTGCGTAGTTTTAAAGATCTAAGCATACAAAGGGACATAGGGACGGCGAAAAGTGACTTTATTTTATACTATGTAGTGATAGTGATTAAGTTGTAACATAGTTTTGCTGGAAAAATATGATTGAATTAAAGAGTGATTTCAATTGTCTATACTGACTTTTATAGGTGTAAATCTGGACATTTGATATATTATTTTATATCTACCACATCTTTTACCCATTTCTGCCACCAAGTGGCACTTGCTCTGCTGTGTTAAGAGTGTCTGTGGATGACATTAGTAACAGGCATATTGTGACGAGACTCTTTATAGCCATTATATTTTATAGGCATTTTCTGCTACATTTCACAATGTATTTAATGTTCTTAAGGTGAAAGGGTACCTGCTGCGCTCTCTCCATACAAACGTAGTCGACTGTTTCCTCTTTTCATTTTTGTGCCATAAAACCTATAACTGCCATGACTATGCCTCTATATTTTGTTTTTTTTTTATTTTCTAATTATCATAGAAATTAAGATTAAATAAATAGAAACAAACAAATATTAGGGGCATGGTCGTGGCAGTTATAAGTTTTATGCACCAAAAATATTTGATCTAGTGTCATTATCCAGGGAGAAAACAGTCGACTACGTTTGTAATAGTTTGTATGGAAAGAGCCCCCGGTACCCTTTCCTCTTAAGTTTTTAAACACGAGTTTTCTTTATCGATGTTTTGACCAATTACTTTCTCGAATTCATAATAAATATATGCGTCCATCTTGTGTGTTTACTAAACCGTGTTGAATTATGTTCTTGTAGCTAACATTTTTTATCATAAAATATAAATATGCGTAACGCATTATTGTATCCTGTTTAATATTGAGTTAATTTTAGTTTTTATTTTGGAAGCATTTGAGTGGGGGCTATAATGTGGTTTTGAAACTATTCCTACAATTTATTAAAAGAACATTTATTTCAATACACAAAGAAATAATAACATAGAAATACATATAAAAAAATTTGGTTATTTAAACGGAAATAAACCTAGAGTTAATATAAGCTTGAATTAAGGGCAGAAATCTGTAATAAAGTTATTTAAAAAAATGGTTTTCTTTATTGTGTCAAGTGGAGCCTTCATTATTTATTGTTTTAAACCTATAACCAACAAATAAAAAAAGAGGTATCAATGTTTAATGTTTGTTTGTGTTTAATACGCATATCCACAGCGAATGAATGAATTCGTTCGGAAAATCGATTGGGCCGTATAAAAGTGCCCTTTTTATTTTATGTTTTTGTTGGTTTATCTTTTATTTCTATGGTACAATAAAGTTTGTCTTTTTATTCTTAATCGATTTTCTTCCATAACTATACTTTACTACATAGTATAAAACAAAGTCGCTTTCTCTGTCCCTATATCCCTTTGTATGCTTAAATCTTTAAAACTACGCAACAGATTTTGATGCGGGTAGATAGATTGATTCAAGAGGAAGGTTTATATGTATAATACATGCATAATATAGCCGTGCGAAGCCGGGGCGGGTCACTAGTATATTATAAAGCTAAAGAGTCTGTTTGTTTAAACGCGCTAATCTCAGTAACTACTGGTTCGAATTGAAAAATTATTTTTGTGATGGATAGTCCAATTATCGAGAAAGGCTTTAGGCTTCTTTTATCCTGATATTCCCACGGGATCGGGAGTTACGTGGTTGGAACCGCGGAGCGCTGCTAGTCATAAAATAAAGTTAACACAGCAGCGCTGTATTTTTCAATAATATAGGTAAGGGTTTTAGTTTTAGTTTTAGTTTTACGGGGCTGTTTCCGCACTTAGCCTCATTATTTGGGCCATTGTGCGTGTGTGTATATCCTACTTGTCACTCCAACCATCCCAGGTCCTCCCAGAAAGCTAGCAGCCTTTTCAGGTTGCTACAGGCCTCCGGAAGAGATGTCGGCGATTGAAGAGACCGAGCCCGTTGATCAGCCACGCTACTGCACTCCATGAGCACGTGCTGTGGGTTTTCTTCTGCCTCCATGCATCCCCTGCACAGAGGGCTATCTGTAACACCTATGGTAAATAAGTGTTTGTTTAATGCACAATGACCGGTTATAACACCTATGATCGTTCGGATTTCGTTTCTTTTTAGTCTAATGATGCTGCGGGCAAGTTTTTTAGGTGCTTCCGGGACTGCACTTTTTGTTTGCCTGCAGGTTTCGCTGTTTCTCCATTCTGTTTTGTGTGATTCTTCGGTTTTTTGGCGTAGCCATGTTTTTATTTGGGCCTGGGGTATGGGCAATAGAGGTTCCGGGCCATAAACTATTGCCGTGGCTCCCTTTTTAGCCAGTTCATCTGCTGCGTCGTTTCCCAAAGAGTTACTATGCCCTTTTATCCATTGCAACGTTACTCTGTTCGTATTTGCAATGGATTGGAGTTTGTTATGACATTCCATTATTAGGGCAGATGTTAAGGTATTGTTTTGTAGCGCTTTGAGTACGGATGCACTGTCAGAGACAATTTTGATGTTAAGATCCCTGACATCTCTGGCTGCAACCGCTTCTGCTGCTCTGATAATTCCAAGGCACTCTGCTTGGAAAATTGAATTTAGTTTGTCCAAAGTGGCTGATATTTTGATATTTAGGTCGTTCGAGAAGACGCCGGCTCCGGTACCGTGAGTGGTTTTGGAGCCGTCGGTATATATCCTAACTTCATTGATGCCAGAGCTATCTTTTGCTTCCGCTATGAGTTGGATATTATAACTTCTATCGAAGACGTGATAGCATAAAATTTTGTCTGTGGGTGCCTCTAAAAGTGGAATTTCTTTTAGGGTCCTTGGTAGAATTCTTGTGTGCATTGTTTCTATGTTTTGCTTCCATAGTCCGTTTGATCTTAATCTTAGAGCGGCTAGCTTAGCCTCCTCCTGAATGATAAGATCTAGAGGCCTCAGGTTTAGGAGATACTCTAGTGCGGCTGATGGGGTAGTTTTCATGCATCCCGTAGCTGCTACACTCGCTAGGCGTTGTAGGCTTTGGAGTTTTGTTTTCACTGTGATCAGTTGTGTCCTGGGCCACCATACAACCGATCCGTATGTTAAAGACGGTCTGATAACTGATGTGTACAGCCAAAGTGTGATCTTTGGGTTAAGACCCCATTTCTTGCCAACAAGTCTTCTGCACTGACCAAAAGCTATGGGTAAGGGTAATGAATTTTAATAAAAAGTTTACGACGCGTCGTAAATACGAAATAAAATAAATGTAAAAGGAAAAGTGTATGAACATGGTATGAACCTCATTTATTTAAGACAATGTCAACAGAGGAAAGGTTTTATTGTGGTAGTACTTACACTTTTAGTAATTTAAAGGTCAATTTAATATAATACTAGCGACCCGCTCCGGCTTCGCACGGCTATATTATGCATGTATTATAAATATAAACCTTCCTCTTGAATCACTCTATCTTTTAAAAAAATCCCCATCAAAATCCGTTGCGTAGTTTTAAAGGGAAATAGGGACAGAAAAAGCGACTTTGTTTTATACTATGTAGTGATGATGATTACAATATAATACTTACTTACCTGTTATTTATGGACCTCTTACTGCCACCACCGATTTTTTTTATTTAGTAAGATTCTAAATCTGATTTGGTAACGTTACTTTTATAAAAGGAGATCAATTTCCACAAATCCCTTTTTATCTCCTGGCCGCCGTCAAGATGCATCTACTTCCAAGAATCAATAAAATGCCTCATAATTAAATAAATATTGCAGGTTATTTCACACATCGCCATCTAGCCCCAAGCTAAGTAACTAGACTTGTGTTATGAGTGCTAGATAACGGATATACAACTTATATACTTTTCTTTTGTGAATATCACTTCATAGTATAAAACAAAGTCGCTTTCTCTGTCCCTATTTCCCTTTGTACGCTTAAATCTTTGAAACTACGCAACCGATGTTGATGCGTTTTTTTTAAATAGATAGAGTGATTCAAGAGGAAGGTTTATATGTATAATACATGCATAATATAGCCGTGCGAAGCCGGGGCGGGTCGCTAGTATACTTATAATACATACATACAACCAGACCACAGACAAATATTAATAATATTACTTATCTGAGGCGGGTATCGAACCCGCAACCTTGTGTTTGGCAGTCCGGGATGGTGACCATTGTGTAAACTGGGTCGTCAAATAATGTTTCATGTCTCTACTTATTTATTTTAAAACTCTATGTTCATCTGTTCTCAAGTCCCGATTCATGCTGAAGTGTCCTTTTATAACACGAGTCCTACTATGGTATTATAAATCACGCCTTTTGACCTATTTTTGCACGGTTTGTTAAGGAGGGTTTTTGTCTTGTATTTATCACAGTCTTGAATAACACTTATAACAACGCCTGAGCCGCATATTTAGTATCACTTTTGGCTATTGAACTGTGTCCTTGCACGAATCAAAGGGTCTGACCCTCAGTGACGTCATACCTATATTTAGAAGCTTTCGTGATAAACAAGGTACTATTGAGTGGAGAACCTTCTGGTTTCTTGAACATTGATTTGTAACCACGCTCTTTTCGGTCGACTTATTTGCTAAAAACAGACACACGTACAAATTCACTAACCAATTTGGGTAAAGGTATAAGATATAAATCTTATCAGTGACACAATAAGTCTGTTGATCCAAACGAGACGCAACGAACAAAAAACCGATCTTAATACTTATTTGAATGTAATATTTTACTCTTTTTTTCTATTTCAGATTACCAAAATCCCAGAAACCAAAGAAGGTTTCATAGACCTAAATAACCTAGAACACAAATTGCAAGACTTTACTGGAACTGGCAAGAAGATGATTGGTTTCTTCCCCGCCGCTTCCAAACTTACAGGAGTCCTTGCAGATGATGTTGCAACAACTGTTTTACTACACCAATATGGAGCTTTATCTTTCTGGGATTATACGCTAGTAGCACCCTCTTCAGCAGTGGATATGAACCCTGCTTTCCCAGGTGTGGAAGAGGAGATGGTGAAGAAAGATGCAGTGTTCTTTAACTGTGAGAAGTTCGTTGGTGGAGTCCAGGGACCGTATGTGGCTGTGGTGAAGAGAGACGTGTTTAAGACTGCGCCGTTTTATTGTGATGATGTTGAGGTGAGTAATTATCTTTACACTACATCTGGGGCCTAAGTCTGCTAGCACAATGGTGTTTCAATAGAGTGTCGATGGAATCGTAATAGAAATTGTCAAAAATATGACATTGCATGTCAAATTGGTATTCTCCTAATGTTAACTATTCTATCGAAACACCACTGACGCACCACTGACACACTTTGGTATTCTGCTCTAGAATCGTGGCTCAATGGAACCTCGATAGTTGTCAAAACGGAATATTGCTTAGCAACATATTCCATATTGCTAGGCAACACCAGCGACGTATCTATTACCCTACCATAGAGACTCCATAGCGATTCTACTGCGATGTTATTAAAACTGTCCAAATAAACCAAATAAAGTCACAATCTCGATATTATATCAATAGAATCTGAATATAATGACAATGGTAAATCCATTAATGCAAAATAGCATAATAAGGCACCTGAATTGATGATAAGAGACGGCTAAAAAACAAACAAATGTTGGAGAGGTTAGTATTGGTCGCAGATAACTTTGTAGTATGCGAGGCCACAATATTGTGTAGGTGTAAATTATGTTATCGTATGACTTCATATGAAAAACCTTGACCTTACCCGCTGTATTAGCAACGTTTTAAAACATTTTACGACAAAAGATCGCTTATAATACAAATTGAAATTGCAGGACATTCCATACATCGCCATCTAGCCTCAAGTTAAGTAACTAGACTTGTGTTATGAGTGCTAGACAACGGATATACTACTTATATACTTTTCTATTGTAAATATATACTTATAATACATATAAAAAACCAGACCACAGACAAATGTGTAAGCATAAATACTTGACTGAGGCGGGAATCGAACCAGCAACCCGGTGTTTGGCAGTCCGGCATGGTGACCATTGTGTTTGTTTATGTTTCCAATCTGATAAAAATACATTGAAATCAGTTAATTGACAAACAAATAGACTTTCTCATTTATAATATAAGAAGAATTAGTACAACATAATGATATTTGAAAATTTTGACTAATAATAAACGTATTCTCAGGTGTTAAGCGAAAGAATAGAAGAGATGAAGACGACAGAAGCTGTTCGAGCAGCGATCGTGATGCAACTCCGAGATGCTGTCGGTCTGCAAACTATTTCTGAACGACAGGACTATATCACCAGGTATGTGTTACGATTTATTTGGTTTTTATATTGTCGGTTTACTTAGATGACATTTTTATGGGTTCTATGGATGAAAAACTATGTAATTCTCCATATTATGCAAATTTTCATCGAATAGGTCAGACCGTTTGACTATCAATAAAGTAACAAACTTTCGCATTTATAATTGGGATTATAATTATAATAATAATAATTGGGATTATAATTATGGGATTATAATTATAATAATAATAATGGGGATAATAATTGGGATTATAATTATTTGTAATGGATAAACCCTAAAAACCATAATCAATTTTGGAAAAGTGGGCAAAACTAAATATACAAATACAACAAAATACAAATATATTTATTAAAATTCATAATTCATATTCAAATATAAACCAAGGCTATTGATTTCTCTCGAGACCACCTACGTACCTATCTAAGCGTATCCGGACGTTGTTTTTTTTAACAACAGTTTTAATGAAATTGTGAATAATTCCACAGTCGTATAAATCAGTAGTAATTACGGCAATTTATCAGCTGCTACTTCGGCCTTCGACGATGTAAATAAAATAGGACACATGCTGACCACATGAACGATATTATCTTTTGTTGTTTATAGAAAATACAATTAAAGGCGTGGCTTGATTGAGAGGAGACCTATTTTTAACCCCCGACGCAAAAACGACGGGGTGTTATAAGTTTGACGTGTCTGTGTGTGTGTGTGTGTCTGTGTGTGTGTCTGTCTGTGGCATCGTAGCTCCCGAACGGATGAACCGATTTTGATTTAGTTTTTTTTTGTTTGAAAGGTGAATTATCGATACTGAGATGATAAGGTTTCAGAGACATTTTGGCCTCATTAACCTTATGGTGAAGGCCTGCGCTCTCTCCATACACAGTCATGGCAGTTATAGGTTTTTTGGCACAAAAATATTTGTGCTAGTGTCATTATCCAGGGAGGAAACAGTCGACTACGTTTGTAATAGTTTGTACGGAGAGAGCCCCCGCTACTCATGTGCCCCCGGTACCTACCCTTTCCTCTTAATGCATCCTTACTTAGCTCTAAGTTATGACTTCCTAATTCTACTTATTGACATGTTAGTTATTGGCATGCATAATATGCATGCCACGTGACTCTACCGTATTAGACTTGATAACTGTCAAATGATGACTTGATGACTAATAAGGAAACAGAACATTCATCGCAAGCATAAATTATTTGAAACTGTAGAACACGTTTATCTGACCCGGTCGCGATTGCCAAAAATTATAAACACATTGCCCTCCTTTGCAGTCGGGTAACAAAATGACACATGGACGCTAAGGTTATTGGAAAATTAAAGCCATGTGAATTGCAAATTGACAGTACACATTTGAAAGCTTTTGACTTTTTCAAACATAAACAGCAATTTATCTTCCAATGTAAAATCTTCAGTGGCTGTTATTAAACTACACAAAAGTTTGCTAGACACTGATAAAGTGAATGAAAGTTAAAACTGTCTTAGGATGCTAGATTCCTTCGGTTAGAGCAGCGAATGAACCAATTTGTAAGTAAACAATACGCGTTTTCCCTTCCGGTTTGTTATTATGCGCATAAATTCGCATGTGTTGGTTGATATTATCACCAGGCATAGAGTTTAACAAAGAGCACATTGATTTCCGTCCATGACATGTCGACATTCGTATTGTAAATATTGCAAATCGGGAAGCTTGGAAAATAACCTAAGTATACTTATACGTTGTTTATCTTTTACAATAATATAAAAAAGAGGAAAAAGGTTTTTTTTGTTTGTAACGAATAGGCTCCAAAACTACTGGACCGATTTTGATGAAACTTGGTATAATACGGGATCGGGAGTTAAACTGGTGAAACCGCGGGGCGCGGCCTTTTATATTAGGCGCTTATAATTTAGCATTTTTCGAAACTCCTTCTCTATCAAAGGCAACATAATATTTTCGAAGAGTTTACTTAATATGATACAAATTAAAATCCACTTAATCACCGTTTGTTTATTTTAGTCAATAATAGATGGCGCTTTGACGACATTAAACGACACTATTGTGTGTATATTTTTGTTGCTTTGTTAATTTTGATGTTTGAGTGAGATATTGATTTTTGTAGGTGACTTTGAGCTTTAAGGCTGTGGAAGATTTTGTTATAGATATTTGGCAAACATCCCTAGCTATGATGACCTGAACATGACCCAAAGGTAAAAAAAAAACTAAACATTAAACAAGTTAGTCAACGAGTTTAAAACAAAAATACAAGATGAAAAGAGATAAAAATAATAAGTAAAACACGGAACCAAGCCGAGTCGACGACGAGACGCATAAACATGCGGTTTTCGTGGAAAAATTCTGCGAACTATTGAGATTTATGCAAAATAGTTGTGAAACAACGAGTATTAGATACCTACCTCTGTTACATAACACAGAGACAATAGTATTTGCGAATGGGTTAATTATTATAAGAATTTAATGTACTGTGAAGCATAGATTAGAATCATTAACGCAGGAAACAGTTTTTAACAAGAGGTGTTTAAAACAATAATATAATTAATGATTTTGTTAATTTTAAAACTGTACATATTCAGATATAAATGCTATAATATTAGACTTATCTACTTCAGTACAACTATTTTTAAAATAATCATTACGTTTCATTTCACTTATTTATTGCTGTAAGTAGCCTATATCTACGCTACGAAGTGAATTAACAAAATAAATACTTAAGAAATATACAGGGTTATTGGAAATTAATTGACACGGCGTTAAAGGCTTCTTCTGTGCACCTTAACGATCAACTTTTGTTCTACGACTTTTGGAAATTCATTATAAAAATATTCCATTCAAAAATAAAAAATTAAATCCAGCAGTTCAAATAATACTCAACTCTACGTCTACGTCACATAATCAATCATAGTAGGTGTGGTGCCGATCGCGCGCGCGCGCACTTGCCGCATAGACATAGAAAATTACCAGACAGTACGAGAAACACTTAAATATTTTTTTTGGAATATGAATAAGTTACGACAAAAGTCGTAGAACAAAAGTTGTTTGTTAAGGTGCACAGTAGAAGCCCTTAACGCCGTGTCAATTAATTTCCAATAACCCTGTATAACTTATTTACTAAACAACTACAAAATATATGTACATGCATATAATGCACACACTGTAGCTGCGTCTCGTAACGGTGTCGCGAGTTCAGAGATTTTATCGCCGCGCTAAAATAAGTTTTCTTTTTAATAATGAAGCATATTAAATTACCTCTCTACTTATATCGATTTACAGAAAGTTCTTACTGTTTTGTAGTTTTCCGCCTTGACACACTTTGTTAACTAGCAGTTAAATTCTTTAGATATTTCAAATAGTTCACTGTGCTTTATGACTGGTTAGAAGTGCGGTGTACAAAAAACATTGGTCTCTGGAAAATTATTACTTGCGTGTGAAGGTTTTTTAGTCCGAGAAAAACTTTTTACTTTTGAATTAAAGAGTGTAATGATGGGATTCTTTAATTCTTGTTTATTTCTGAGTCTAGAAATATGACATTGTTAGTACCTACTTAGCTTTATTTTGCCTATTACTTATGGTATTTCCATGATATTTTATCGGCTAGGTTGGGTGCAATCCGTGCACTCAGATATATATATATGTAAACTGTGGAGATATATTTAATGGTATATATAAGGGGCGGGTTATTTGACTAACTGGTGTTTTTATTTATTTGTATTCATAATTTAAAAAATTTTTTGATTAGATATAATGTTACTTTAATTTTTTTAATGGTTCATTGCTTATTATGTTTGGATCCTTAAAAGGAAAACCCGGCTAAGTGCGAGTCGCTCTCGCGCACGAAGGGTTCTTTACCATTTTATTCTGTTTTTAGTATTTGAAATTTCAACTATCTAGCTATCACGGTTCATGAGATACAGCCTGGTGACAGACAGGCAGACAGACAGTGGAGTCTTAGTAATAGGGTCCCGTTTTTCCCTTTGGGTACGGAATTCTAAAAATAAAACACCAAATCCGTCGGGTTTTGTGTTTGAAGAAGATATTGGAATAAACAGTTCATTTTAAGTGCTTATCTCATTGTAGTTTCGGGGCGAGTGTTGACAAGCAATAAGATCTTATGTATTTTAAATAATTCTCATCAAACCTGGATTTAGTTGGGTATGTATTAACCTAATAAGATATATCTAGATAACCAGATTGTCAATGATAAATGTTATTACAAAACCTAGAAACAGATAATATTTGAGATCAGATTTTAACCCGTCGTCAGCCCATTTCATCGTCACAGTTACAGTAAACTCATAAATCCCGGAAATAGCCATGCAAATTAATGGCAAGCTTATTTATTACACAGTGGAACAAACCCGAAATCTATTTGAGATCCATTCGCAGTTTTTGCAATAGCAAACTCGTAAATCTGAAGGCCTGATTTGTTTAAACACATTATGTCAATGTTTGTTATATCAGTTAATATGGTAAATGGCGGTGTATTGGCGCCGGGAATCACGCAGAGCTGGCATGAGACATATGCACTGTGCGTACTCGTACTAACCTACTCATCAATCTAATATATTAAAATAGTCGTTGCCGGCGACTTCGTACGCGTGGTGGTTTTGTTCAATATACTAAAACCTTCCTCTTGAATCACTCTATCTATTAAAAAACCGCATTAAAGTACGTTGCGTAGTTTTAAAGATCTAAGCATAACAGGGACACAGCGGGAAACGACTTTGTTTTATAAGTACTATGTAGTAGTGATAGTGATGCTATATTTTTTGAGTAAGCGTATCACAATCATATCTAATTTAAAAAAAAACTTGATTTTGCGATTATCGCAGAAAAAAAAATTAAGCAAGGGTTGTAACATTTTCACAAAGTAAACGGGCAGCCATTTTTCTAAATTGTGCGGTAACTATCATGTAATTAACAAAATCTCGTAAACATAAATTACATTAGGTTTGAAAGGTGACTGCGCAAAAAAATTATAAACAAAATATTACTTATATGTTACTACTTACCCCTTTTTAGTTACTTGTTTATTTAATTTATGAAAATATAATCTTCATCCAACCAAATCAATAGAATCGTTTCACAGTGAATAAGTAGTGAAAAAACAAATAGGTAACCGCTTCTTTATCGCATAATTTGAATGAAACATAAACATTACTTAACTGCTAACAAATCCATTTTCTATTTTATATAAAAAACAGCGTAATAAAAATAATTCAAAATGATTTCACCAGACAGGAACTACATTTCATAACTAGGTATTTATTATATTAAAAATTAAATTTTTCGTTTGTCTACATACGTGCCAAACCGTGACATTCAAATTTCGCGAATAATTCCAGAATTATTATGAAACAAGACAAGTTTAAAAATTACGATAATTTGTCTACGTCGTCATTTTAATGAGCTCTGCAATTCTTGCACATTTTTTGCAAAAACTGATGATGCATATGGCATCCATGATTGCCAGCCAACTGCAATATATTTTTGATTGGATAATATTATTTTGAAACAATATTTTTTTCAAATCATTATGACAAATGAATCCTGGGTCAAATTGACAAAGCTCAGTCGATTTAGTTAGAATCACACAACCCCCGCCCAAATTACATGCTGGAATTCTACAAACGCCTCTGAGGTAGACCCAAAAGACGATTTTATTAGCGATTTTTTATTTTTGTGTATTTTAATTTTTTATTAAGTATTATTGTTTTGTGAAACCTAGAAAGTAAATTTAGTTTGTTAAAGACGATTGCGGGATAAGTTGGACTACTTCATGATGGTCTTCCATAGCAAGGGACCGTGATAGGTGGAAGAAGGTTAAGGAGGCCTTTGCCCGTTAGTGAGACATCATGGGCTAATATTATAAAAGAAGAAATGAAGATAAGGGGTTCTAAAATGGTCACTTTCGACTAATCGTTTACGAATTGGATTTTACCTATCTTGATTGTGATTATTTTATAAGTTTTTAAAAGTTAGTTACTTTTAGACCTGTTGACACTATTTTCATTCCTCACATTTTTTTCTCAATGTAGTTCGACTCATTTCTCGCGCCAAAACACCAACAAAACAAAATGCCAATCGCTAATTTGTAACATCACAACTTTGCAATAAAATTGTATCAAAACTTTCATCTACGCACACGCTTTATTACATAA
Organism: Idaea aversata; assembly: GCA_907269075.1. NCBI lineage: Eukaryota > Metazoa > Arthropoda > Insecta > Lepidoptera > Geometridae > Idaea > Idaea aversata. The sequence continues at coordinate 8,244,413 of OU026103.1, forward strand.
TCCTAAAATAGATACCTACGTGTGTTTATAATCCGAAAGTAATTTTGTTTTGCGTGAACGTGGCTTACATGTAAACTACGGGATTCTTTATTTATAGAGATTTTCTCCCGCGGTGTCGGTGGCCGTCTCGTATTCCGATGTTTTCTTTTAAATAAATGTTGATGAGGTGTGTTTGAGTTGACTCATAGTCAGAGACGCGATTCGAATGTTAATAGATGTCTTACAGATAATAAAATCAGGTGTATTTCTTCAACTTTTTTGTGTTTGGGTAGGTACAAGTATTTTGAGTGCTGATTCGAACCCGGGAGTCTAAATTAGCCACTATTGACGAATCGTATTAAAATCGCAATACGAATTGGATTTTAAATATCTGGGGGTCTAAATTGGCTACTATTGTCAAATCGTATTAGAATCATAATACGAATTGGATTTTAAATACTTTGTGTCTTGATTTTGTATCAAAACTGAATCGTGTCGCAACCATCGCGTTTTTTATGACCATTTGAAATATAAATAAATAAAAAATATATAAAAATACTTAACTAATTGAGAACCTTCTCCTGTTTGAAGTCGGTTATTCAGCGTTGTTCCAGTAGTTGTTGCAATTTTTTTATCCCAGTAGTTCGGTTTGCTGTCACACAAAAAATCCAATTCGTATTACGATTCGGATACGATTACTTCGAAAGTATCCTTTTTAGACCTCCAGTTCTGCGTGTATTTTTCATAACGAGGCGTTGATTTTTATTTCAACACGTTAGATTTTTCACTGTTATTCCGTCGCAAAAACACTACCTTTCAACCTATTTATATTTTCATTTACAGCTAATATTATTCTGTCCAGGGATTTTTTATATATATACTCTAAGTAGAGTGAGTGAGTGTGAAAAACAATTATTTATCGTTTGTTTTATACTGTAAATTTGTTTGATTTGCTGATATTTTTATTGACTGAATAAAATAAAGTTAATGATAGTTCTTGAACCAGGTTATTATGAATTTTATGAAGGCAAAACATCCTAGTAAAGTTCTACGACCGATACAATTTGACCGCTTTTTACATTGATGTCGAATTCCTTTTTGTAAAATAACGTATTTTTCAAACAACTTTCTATTTGTTTCTAAATATGAGCTTTTTAATAAACTTCTAAATGGGAAGGTATGCAAAATATTATATCAGCAAATAATTTAACTTCGTTATCATAGTGTGAAATGCTTTTATTTATCAAATAAAAATAGATGTAGGCACGCCGATAAATGTTTATTTTGAAAGTTTGTGATGTAAATAGAAGAAGCAAAAGCTCAGAAGCAAAAGATTTACAAAATTTTTGCTAAATTAAAAATCCCTGGATTTTGCAAGTGCACCCCTCTTATCTGTAAAATCGGTTTAAGGCAGTGACATATCACTGGTTTAAGGACAATAATTTTACGTGATAACGTCATTAGAAAACATTAATGGTGACCATAGCAACGATAATACGTTGCTATGGTTTGTCAATGACTCTCCGCTCACGTTCCCGTAACATCACGTCACACTTATTTGTGAATGCCGGTGTTCATCGATTTATAAGACGTTATCACGTCAGAAGAAGTAGCTGACAGTCCAATACTGTACATGTGTCAGCTACTTTTTAAAGGCTGTAATTGTTGTTAGACTCAGTTATAATTATTTTAAATCGTGCAATTATTTTAATTCAATTCATTTCAAAGTCGCATTGTCATTATCTTTATCACTACATAGTATATAACCCTCCCTTTTGGTTTCGCCGTAGTCGGGTAAAAACAAAGTCGCTTGCTCTGTCCCTTTATAAAACTACGCAACTGATTTTGATGTGGTTTTTTTAAATAGATAGAGTGATTCAAGAGGAAGGTTTATATGTATAATACATGCATAATAATAGCCGTGCGAAGCTGGGGCGGGTCGCTAGTCACTACATAGTAAAAAACAAAGTCGCTTTCTCTGTCCCTATATCCCTTTGTATGCTTAAATCTTTAAAACTACGCAACGAATTTTGATGCGGTTTTTTTTAATGGATAAAGTAATTCAAGAGGAAGGTTTATATGTATAATACATGCATAATATAGCCGTGCGAAGCCGGGACGGGTCGCTAGTATCTTATATATACTTCTGACTCCATCTACACAAGTAAACATTTATAAGTTTCATCTAAAATCTTAGATAAGCAATCAAAACTATAAACATAACATATTAACCGTTACATAAATTATTTCACAATTTTCCCGGTAGTACTAAATAAAACCTTCAATCTAGCAATTTATATAATAATAGTAACAGTGTATAAATAATATCACTCGCCAACGATCCAGGAAGCCCGGCTGATATAAAAACACCGCAGACGCATCTTATGACGTAAAATGTATCAATATTAGTTTTCTATTACATTCTAGTTTCAGTTGGCAGGATTTGTCGTATCAAAGTCCACATTTTACATTGGAATTATTGTCTATCTATCTATCTTATTATAACACAAAAGTCCCCCGGCCGAATCTGTCTAAACAAAAAAAAAAAAAAAAAAAAAAAGAAATAGATAAATTAGAAAAACTTGAATGGATTTTCATACGCTTTTCAACAATGAATTCATGAGGAAATTTGTGTACATTCGCTGAAATATGACAGAAGAAATGCGGGCTCTGATACCCGTGCAAAAGGTTCAATGGAACCTTGTGCTTGCCATCACACAATCTAACAAAGCTCACAATCTGATGAAAGAAAGTCAGAGCTTTTCGGGCCATTCTGGTGTTTACCTGTTTTAATTAAGCTCTGTTTTTGTTTTTGTTTCAGTTTCAGTCAGTTGCTCTTTGTTAATGAAACTCCTATTCAGGCCAAATAAACATAGCTGCCATAGTATCCCCTAAAACTTACATAAATAAATACAAAACTTTTACGACAAACATGTTTTAAGACGGAAATACACATTGGAACTCAGTAGTAAAGTTCGCAAGTTCGAGCGTAGAAAAAAGTTCGCGAACAAATACGGTGAATTTCGCCTGTCGAGTTACGAGTGAGATCAGTAATAAGATTAGGGTACCGACAACAAACGCACGCGAAAGGAAGTACGCTCCAGGAATAACTCCAGTTTCGTGAAAATTATGCTTGTTACAATCGAAACATTGAGCTTCACAAAACAAAAATATGGAAATTATACCGTTCTAAAAAATTTGTAGTGAAAATAACCATGTTAGTTTTAAAATCCTATAAAGCTTGTATTGTAGTAATGCATAGATTTACCTATACTGCGTGCCTATTACGATCTATATATATCTGTTTAACATTTTGTTTAGGTTAAATGGCGGTCATGATAGAGACGTGATTTTTGAAGATGACTTTGTCGTGTCCCTTTGTACCAAGATTTTTTAATTTAATTTAATTTCAAATTATTTACTTTTGACGTGACAACGTTTTATAAATTGGTTTGCCGGGTGACACTTCAAGAAACTGCGTTACGCTCCGCTGACGTTATGCGCTCACAATGAGAGCGATTGAGAGGCACGCGGGCATGGTTAGCCCGCCTAAGAGCGAGAGAGACAGACATAAAAAGTGAAAGGCACGCGTCCCTTCCACTCGAGCACAGTTGTTGTCACGTAAAACTTTCGCCCGTATACCGACTTTACAGGCAACCAGTTTTTTTCTTTACATATGATAGGTCAGGTTCGACCACCATCACACCTGCCTGATGGTGGTGATGATGCGGTCTAAGATTTAGCATACCTTTCTAGAAGATACCTCTTCACTCGCGACTCGAAGACCTTCTAATTATACCCGCCAGGATTTCATTGCCTCGCTGTACAAATAAGAAATGACAAAGCAAAACGCTTAGTGCTGGTGTCAAGAATTTTACCATGAATCTGTGTTGCATATCAGTTCGCCGGTTGTATGACGAAAGAACCATAGGCAAACAAAAAATGGAACAATCAACCAATGGAACAAACAATGGAACTATACTATATTTTGGACTATAACCACCTTTTTGTACGCCAAATGGCAGATCACAGAGCGCAATGTATTACAATATCTTTTAAATTTACCTGTGAATCACAAATAAATTATTTTGATTATAACTTTATATAAATAAATAAATATTGCAGGACAATCCACACATCGCCATCTAGCCCCAAGCTAAGTAACTAGACTTGTATTATGGGTGCTAGACAACGGATATACTACTTATATACTTTTCTTTTGTAAATATATACTTATCTTTATATATAAAAATGAATCGCAAAATGTGTTGGTAAGCGCATAACTCAACAACGCCTGGACCAATTTGGCCAATTCTTTTTTTGTTGTGTTTGTTATTGTCAGGAGAAGGTTCTTATGAAAATATTAAGAAAATTGCGTAGAAAATTATTACGCGGTTATTATTATTGAAACCGCGGGGCGCAGCTAGTAATACATATAAACAACCAGACCACAGACAAATATCTCAGCATAAATCTTGTTTGAGGCGGGAATCGAACCCGCGACCCTGTGTTTAGCAGTCTGGCATGGTGACCATTGTGTCAACTGGGTCGTGTGGTATATTTTAGACTAGACTTAACGTTGTCCTACAACATTTTTCCATGCAATAAATAACAATTTTAGTTGGCGAAAGCCATACACATTTTGTGTGAGGTCTTTAAATTTTATGTGCCTTAATTTAATAGGTACAATTTTTAAGTCTCTGACTAAGTATTTTATTATTTAGAAAACCTCCTTTCTAGTAGGTATATAGCAGTAGTACGTGTACCTATATCTAGATATGTTACCTATGTAGTTATCACAAAATGAAGGAAATAGGATAGGGAAGTGCAATTTGATCGTCCGCTATTTCTGACGAGGAAGTCTTTAAAAGATGTGTTTCCGAAGTTTTTCTACGAATGACTGTATTATGTGCAGCTACGTCGTCCGTGTAGGGTTTGAATTTTCTAAACCGCCCTTGTTAGCGGATGCCTTCAGAACGCGCCCACTAATAAGAAGAAGGCACAGGAAACTCATGGGGCTTTTTTTTTAATTGCTCAAGGTTACAAATAATTGGGATGTTTTTTGAAATGGAGCAATTAAAGTCATGTCCATGGGTTAATCCCACCACGACCTAGTTGGCAAAATGGTCACCATGCCGGACTGCCAAACTCAGGGTCGCAGGTTCGATTCCCGCCACAGACAAGTATTTATGCTTAGATATTTTTCTGTGGCCTCGTTGTTTCTATGTATTATATATTATATATTTAGTAGTATATATTTACAGAAGAAAAGTATATAAGTAGTATATCCGTTGTCTAGCACCCATAACACAAGTCTAGTTACTTAGCTTGGGGCTAGATGGCGATGTGTGGAGTGTCCTGCAATATTTATTTATTTATTATTTATTTATTTAATCGAAGTATCATTAAAACCTTACCGCACAATTTATGCTTTATAAAAACATTTTGTCATATACATTTTTAGGTAACTTATTTTAATAGAGCAAACATGTGCTATTAAACGACCAGTTTCGTTTTTGGAGCCTAATACTGATTATCTTTTAATTCTTAAATTAAAACTATGTCAATAAGTTATTTTGCCTTTGCAGTTGCAAAAGTTAATAGTACCTATACTTTCTAATAAAACTTGTCTTATCGAAAGCTCGATGAATTAACTGAATACAATAAAAATGAAAGTTTATTATCTATGTAAAGTTATTAAACGGTAAACAGGAAATAACCTAAAAGTAAAAAAAAAACATACTAAAATATTACTATATTTTTATTTTGTTGAGCTCGATATTTCGATGAATGATGAAATATGATATACTAGCTGAGCCCCGCGGTTTCACCCGCGTAATAATTTTTTACGCAATTTTCTTAATATTTTCTTTCATAAGAACCTTCTCCTGACAATAACAAACACAACAAAAAAAGAATTGGCCAAATCGGTCCAGGCGTTGTTGAGTTATGCGCTTACCAACACATTTTGCGATTCATTTTTATATTATAGATTTATGGTTGGAATATGTATTAGTCACTTTTTAATTATTGTGCGTTCATTTTTGAAAAAGTTTCCACCGTAGGTACAAACCTAGCAGCGCATTAAAAAGTTAATGGAATCAGTAACAGAATTTTTAATCAAATTAATATTTTAGCGAGTGCAGCCGAACTCTTTCGCCTCGCTAGAAATAGAGAAGAATATTCCAAATTGACTGCCAACCTTCGTTAGTCGGAGAGGCACCTTAAGAAGAAGAATATTTTTGGGGTCGCTTGCTTTGCTGACTACTATTTTCTTTAAAAAAATCACATTAAAATAAAAATTAAACTTAACCTAATCAAATATAAACCCCTGGACAATATGCAGGCATTACCCCGCTGAACCGCTATCGACAGCCTTTGCACCAGAAACGTCCAAAGTTAGGTCCTAAACTCCAAAAAAAAATTGTCCAAAATTCAAAATGTATCCAAACGTGATATTTTTTTTAAATTTATAATTTAACTTTTATTAAATTGCTGTTTTATAATTGTTCCGTGGAATCAGATAATCTAGAATTGTAAAAAAAAATGCGGTTGCTCGTTTCGCTCGCTTCTATCTCTTACAATTTGCAAAAAAAAAGTTCCTTCACCTACCAACAATGTACTTACTTACCTAGTTAAGATTCATGTTTAAAATCCTATTTATTGCGAATGTAATTTAACAAAAATACGACACGATTCATTGGAATGTAGGTACGTAAACCTACTGACACACAAACTACTCACACAATCTCTACTAATATTATGAATGAGTAAGTTTGTCTGTTAGTTAGTTCCCTCTTTTACGGTCAAAGAGCACAAGAGATTTTCATAAAAAGTACAGGGTATGGTTACAACAGCATTCATCGCTGAAATCTTGCATAAAAATGCTTGTATCAAAAGATTCCGCTCTTCCTTACCCATTAATATTGGTCAACAATAGTAAACATCTAATATGTATAGATCAATTCTTGTACCACTAGCTGCGCCGGTTTCACCCGCGTAAGTCTCGATCCCGTGGGAATTTCGGAATAAAAAGTAGCTTATGTGTTAATTCAGGTCTCCAGCTATCTAGATACCGAGTTTCATCGCCATCGGTCCAGTAGTTTTTGCGTGAAGAAGTAACAAACACACACACACACACAAACTTTCACATTTATAATATTAGTAGGATAGGATATTATAAACAATAGTAGAATATTAAATTTAAAATAACATTTCTTAAATAAACTGAACAATATGGCACAATGAGTGTCCTTATCGCTAAAAGCGATCTCTTTCAGGCAACCCTTGGTATATTGGTCAGCGAACAATCTTTAGACTGGAGAATTTTCAATGCTAACTTGGGACGTAGATAGAGGCGAGAAATGGGAGCGATTTTATGCACGTGAAACTGCGGGGCTTAGCTAGTAACACATAATTTCGTTCGCTTTCCCCTCATTTTCCCAAAACTAATTTTATTATTAAGCATCGACCTAAAAAGCGACAACAAAGAAAATCGCTTTATAATTGAACTTGTTAGTAAATTGGGAAGTAAAATTATAAATGTCTTGTCATTTATGATTTACGATGAAACCTTTTAGTTTGGACGATAAATTCTGAAACGAGGTGACACAAAAAAACTGAAGAAATTCATTACGTTTGCTGAATACTGAATAGTGAATCTAGTGCGCGAATAAAACTTTATGTCATATGTACGTTTTGAGTAATAAACCCAGTTCGAACTCTATAAAATTGACTTATTGATTATTGGACAGACATAGGAAGGCAAATAGAAATCTAGACCAAATGCTTATTAAAATAGATTTTTACGCAGAATAGGTTCGCATTTGTCGATGATTTTTGCCTAGAAGATACCTAATAACTTTATAGACTTGAAGACTCAAGGTTTTAGTTTTGGGGGTAAAGCGACGCGGGCAGAATTCCACTTCTTAGTAAATGGTCAAAGAACTTGTATGCCTGACATATATATAGAACTAGCTGCGCTCCGCGGTGCTCCCGCATAAGTCCGATCCCATGGGAATATCAAAATAAAAAGTAGTCTATAGCCAACACAAAAATATTTTTTCAATTCGAACCAGTAGTTCCTGAGATTAGCGCGTTCAAACAAAGAAACAAACAAACTCTTTAGCTTTATATCTTAATATATATAAATCTCGTGTCACAATGTTTGTCCTCAATGGACTCCTAAACCACTTAACCGATTATAATAAAATTCGCACACCATGTGCAGTTCGATCCAACTTGAGAGATAGTATAGCTTACATCCCGATATTCCCACGGGATCGGGAGTTACGCGGGTGAAACCGCGGAGGGCAGCTAGTATTAGTATAGATTTCAATGGATGTGTATGCATAATAGTTGTAAAGCTTGTCTAACTATTTCTCGCCATAACTAGCACGGATGTGTCAAGAGTACTCAGGAAAAATGAGCCACTTTAAGGAGCCGCACCTACATTTTCCTAATGAATTAAATTTATTATTTTGTTCAGACGATCAGAACCACTTAAAAATCACAAAATCGAGACTCATACATTTCTGCTGTGCATTGTTTGTCTTTAGTTTGGATGAATAATTTTATTAGTCGATAGGTACTTAGCCTTGCATCCCCTCGTGAAGATTGCATAATGCGTTTCTCTGACGTCACCAACCCGCTTCGAACCGTTTGTTCTCGTTTTATTGAAGGTCACAGTAGTTTCAAGACATTTATGACGTCATTATCTAAACTATATAGTCCGATTTTATTTGAATTTTCAGTCCATTTGTTTTCAAATTGAATTGTGTTATCGTATATTTTATGAATGAAGACTGTTTAGTTTTACATTAAGTAGATAGTATTTAGAGAGTTACCTACATAACTTTTTCTTAAATTGCATGCTCGCAATGGGCAACCTGTGGATGCTATACCTAATTTTAAGAACACCTATGTACACAGGTTTTTAAGCAAATAAATGTATTTGTATTTGTACGCGGCGTTTTCTGACAATTTGGATTAGGAATGAATTTCCTTTGATGAAAGGTTAGTAGTGCCTTCCTATGATATTTATGTAAAAACAAACAAGTATCTTGGGTACATTAGACTTGATATCTTGGATCTTTGATGAGATTTTATTGTAAAGCAATGGCTTCATATAAAAAAAGTTATCTAAAAATTTAAAGGTTGAATGAAAAAATAACGTTTGTGAATTTGGCACATTCTTAGCAAAGCGATATTTTTAAGTTGTGATGTTTAAGTTTAACTAGGTATACACTCAAGATTCGTAGATATTCCTTAAATTAAAAGCCGTTTTCCTTATGATAACGAATTAACATGTGATATTCTGAGTAAACGTTCTTTCATTATGAAAAACCGACGTTCCGAGAACTCGCGTGAAATTGCGTGATAACTAACAATTAAACTATTCTCATTGTACGCCAACTTCGTTTCAACGACTACATGACACGGTTACTTTATCTTGTGTTGTCATTTAACGCAGGAAAATACGAAAATATGAAGATATATTTTCCTCGATTTCCATACTATTTCCTAGCCTTTTTTTTATATTTCATGGAATTTAAAATGGCATTTACAGTCAAGAATTTATCCATATATCATCCACTATATCATACCACTATGATAAGTTTGTTCTTTTTCTGTATTTTGCAATAAAATTTTGATTATCAAGCTTTTATAAACAAGTTATTAGAACATCCTCTGGCCTTAGATTGATTGAATGTGCTTTGATTTACTCAGTTTCCTACACTAATAAAAACTTCTCGCAGCACGAAATAACCGCCGCAGATTATGAAATATAAGTTCGCCGACAGTTCATAGTTGAAGGCAATCTTTCCTATGTTTATCTCTGCTTTCTACTGCTACTAAACCATCAGCCGATGAAAATTCAGTCGTTATCGAGGGTTCATTTCGCAAAGCTAGTTGTAGTAAGGTCACCGCTATCGGCTAGGTCTCTCGAAAGAAACTATAAACTAAACTAACCTTTAGAAGTTTATGTTGTTTATAGTAAACTGTAGTGTTTTATTTCGTTTTGAACTCTCCTTGAGTTCGGCCTTTTCGCGAAATTAATTGGCGAACAATTATAGAATCAGACGAGGTAGGTATTCCCAGAATTCCGATCGTTAGGTTCCGTTTTACGCGGGCTTTTTGCATAAAGTTCTATCATTTTGTTTTTGTTTTCATGTTTTTTTCCTATCCACAACTATCCACAACTTAAAATCATGTTCTGTTACTAGTAAATGCTCTCAAAAGTCTATACCCACCCTAAGAGATCTTGCAGTTTAATAATTGAAGAACATGCATAGAAATATATAAATACTTCTTTTTTGAAGTCGGTTAAAAATACGTCATCACTAACTAAACAACACATGCAAGAGTAATCTTATTAGTAAGGCGCGCTAGACTTAAATATTTCTAATTACCTACCTATTTTGGTAACAAAAACATTTCGCGTAATAAATTGTCAATTAATCGATTATTGTTAACATTACCTATCGGTTATTTGAGTAACAATTCCAAACAAAGCTTAAAGCGTGTACACACTCTACACACATGCCGGAAGCAACTCACATGTACCGTACTTGCGATACGATGCAATTACGTAAACAAAACGGGTGTTAAGTTATTTTTGTTAGGTGTGATGTTGCATATTCAAATTGTTTGATGCAATTTGGTTCCCAGTTTAGGTTATCTTTTGGTTTTTATTTAGCTAAATGTTATTCAAAATCTACTTTACTGTGACACAATTTGTAAAATAATTGACTTAATGCCGGACGGAACGTGATATTTTAAAACTAGCGACCCGCTCCGGCTTCGCACGGCTATATTATGCTTGTATTATACATATATAAACCTTCCTCTTGATATACTCTATCTATTAAAAAAAACCGCATCAAAATCCGTTGCGTAGTTTTAAAGATTTAAGCATACATATACGGGATATAGGGACAGAGAAAGCGACTTTGTTTTATACTATGTAGTGATATTAAACGCTGTCAAGAAATGAATTTTTGAGGTTATGTTTACCCGAAAATCAGGAGTTCCTTACAGCTACCAATTACCTGTATTTTAATAAAATAAAATAGAACACTAAATTATCTCCAACCCTTAATTTCGCGTGATTTAAGTTAATTGTTAAAAAAAAAGTAAAAACAATGTTGCAGATAACTTTTACGACTTCCTCGAAACGCGTTGATAAATCGCCGAGTGAACTGGGTCACGGACTTGAAATACGCAACACTATCCCGGTTTCATGAAATCATGACATCAATTTCTGGATTATTTACCAACAATGAGACGTTTGAAAGACAGTAACAGCAGCACTTCCTCGTTTTAAATAACCCTTACAAAACAAAAGTATTTAGGTACCTTTACGGTAGGTACGTTTCGTTTATGAAATTACGAATATTAAAAATAAACAATACCTGAAAATAATTTTAAGGAAAAATGCATCTTCAAAAATTGCGACTAAGACGAGACTCAAACTCGCATCCTTTGAATACGTTAACTAGATGGTTAACTTTCGAGTTATATGTAATGTAAATTCATACTAACAGATGTCGCTAACGAAACTTAATTCGAAAAGAGGTTAATGCGATTCTTAAATTCGACTATGACGGTACTTGACTAAGTGGCGGAATTGGTAACGCATTTGAACGGTATTCAAAGGATGCGAGTTCGAGTCTCTAGTCGCAATTTTTTAAGATGCATTTTTCCTTAAAATTATTTTCAGATAGCCCAGTGCAGGCTTAGCACTTTAAAAAATAAAAAATCATTGAAACAATACCTACTTAATTATACCAATAATTACAATAAAATATAATTCAATCAATAATAATAAATAATCAGTCGTTTTTGTTGTGGCATCCGTTATCAACCCCAAGTTTCAACCCCAGGACTTAATTTAATAATAATAATTCCGTTTTTTAGTCCCACTGTTGGGCACTCTACACACCCCGGTCAATAAAGCGATCACTGGATAGTCATTTGAATAGGCGTCAAGTTCGTCTTTCCTCTTCGTTTGGGTTTGCCGCGCGGTCGTTTAAAGTTTTGTGGGAATCTTATTTTATGTGTTGCGGAAATTGAACTTAGAAAAATGATAGATCTCTTCCGAATTAATCAAATATAAAAACCCATTTACTTTTATCCCAATTTACTCAAAATGCAACCGAAACAAAGGGCGTCAGTTGGCAACAGATTCAATTCAGTACACTATTAATCAAGCTGTCATATCTGAACACACACCACAGCACCGGACTTGACAAACATTATGTTCTGACGTCATATCCTAATCGATACCATGCCACCCTCTGTCAAGGGCAAACCATTGTGGCATACTCATGAATATATACGCATGTTTGTATTACATTTCAGTTAGTTTCCTATATTGATTGGCAATTTCGTAGAAGTCGAAAACATGAGGTAGATTGGACCAAGGAATCACATTGACCCATACAAACTTTGTCCCCCCCCTTTTTAACCCTTTAAAGAGTAGAATTTTGGAAAATCTTTCCTTTTCGGATGCCTACGTCATACAAGTTAGGCTGTGCGTTGTATGCCAAAAAAAATTAAGCCACCGATTTCATCATGATATTTTAATAAAATAAATGAAAGAAACATATTGAACAATAAACTATCACACTGATCTGAAATCCAATTATAATGTCTCTTATAGTCGATATAATAGCAGATTTTGGCTGCACAGTCTGTGGCAGACTTCCAACAGAATACATGGTGAATAGTGTTATCCTAAATTGGTTCGAGAGTCTAGTACTTTAGGTTATAGGTGACCTAGTTTTAATATTGTTCACGTAAGTGCTATTGCCCTGTGTTATTGTTTTCGAATATTTTCTATTTTATTATTGTAAATAGATATTAGAAGGTATAAAGCACATATTTATACAACTGTGCACAGCGGTTTCACACGCGTTCGATTGTTTTAAAATTTATTTTATACAAAACTTGTCCTGACAATAATACATACATTTTGCGCGTACATACATTTTGACGTTTCATTTTTATTTCTATACTTATTTACTTATCTACACATTAATTTATATTATAAAGAAGAAAGATTTTTGTTTTATATATAAGGCTCCGAAACTCTAGATCGATTTTGATGAAACTTGGTTTGATGATAAATTGATTCATTGGAAATAACATAGTCTACTTTTTGTACCAATATTTCCACGGGTTCTGGAGTTACGCGGGTGAAATCGCGGAGCGCTGCTAGTATATAGATGAGGAAGTATATGAGAAAGATTGGTATTGAATCAACCGCAGAAGGGCAATGTACACTTGTACAGTGTACCACAATATAAAGAAACCTTATCAAACAAATCAGTTCTGTCAATTTCAGACTGAAACCAAACAACAAACTGAAATGAACATCAAATCAATAAAACGAGAGTTCAATATACTTGATTTCTATAGAAATATATTAGGTTGACCATAGGTTGACTGACATACCTACCTACTCGTAGCTAAATTGATTTTATAACAATTCAACTTTATTTGTTTCTGTTTGACGGGCTTTTTAGAGGATCAAAGGGACTTATTTCAAAGAACTTTGTAAAATAATTGAAAAATAACACAGGAAAGAAGGTAAATAGGTAAACAGGCGATTATTCCCAATTGTTTGTTTGTTTTAGCTTGTTAAGTTTTGGTTACCTTGGATAGATCTTTGACCGAATAGGTACGGTCGGCTGCTTAATTGCAGACCCACCGTAGAGCTCCGAAATGGCTGTTATAAGAATGTTTTCAACACTAGCAAGGTTCTACCCACCTACTTTAGTTGAAGTTTAAAGTCTTCTACTCATCAATTAATCAAACAATTTTTTTTAGAATGCAAACATTCCAATAATGGTAATTTTCGAACTCTACCGGGGAGGGCTGCAATTATGCAGCCGATTGTACTTACCAGTTTTAGGCCAGAGGGAATCCTACAGCTTACTGTTCTCAGTACAGTAACGCACTTTCTAGCGTAAAAATGTGTCTCAAAAATATTTCTATCCAAACCTTAGTCAAGAACCTTGATTCTTAATAAATGTTATGGATTTAGGTACAGTAAGCAAAGGACTGAGGGTATACACATTTTAAAAGTTTTCATTTCTAATAACGGTTTTTGGTTATTCTGCGTGAAATAACTAACATTACGGAAACTTTTGTGATATCAAGCAGAATAATTAACAATTACTGAACCGTTATTTAAATATTTGGTACCCTCATTCAGTCCTTTTCTTATTGTGTAGCTTGTAGTTAATATCTATTTAGGTGTTTTTTTAGAAAAGTTTAATAATGAATAACGTTTTGTTACAGACAAGTAATATCTCACATAAAGAACATACCTGAACTGATACTCCTTGGTAACGTCTCCCCTACCGTAAGAAGACTACCCATCTTCTCTCTGATGGTGAAACACCCACGAGGCACCTTCCTGCATCATAACTTCGTCTGCGCCATCTTGAACGACGTGTTTGGTATCCAAGCCAGAGGGGGCCTGAATAGTAATCTGAATTATGGATCTGATGTGCTTGGCATTGATAACCAGCTGTTGAAGGAGTATGAGAAGTTGTTGGATGTTGAAGTGTAAGTGTATTATATTTAAAAAAATAATTGTTTTTTTTTTTAACTAGATGGCGCAACAGGTTAAATTAAATCACGCAACATAGTTTTTTGAAATGCATGAGCTCTTTGGTTCTCCACTCTCTAGTCGTTGGTTTTAAAAGTACAAATCTTTGGGTAAGTACAGTTTATCTTAGGTTTTTCGTTTCATATTTTTTCGTAACGCATAACGAAAGCGTAACATTTTTTCTGGGCTAGGTACCCACCCTCTCATCGTCTTTGTCCCCGTCGGGTCCCGTTTTTATCCATTGGGTACGGAACCCGGACGGAAAAAAAAGAAAAAAAAAAGAGAATAAATATTGCAGGGCATTCCACACAGAAGTGTAAATATTATTAGGTGTTATTGTAAACTATGTTAAACTGATCATTTTATGAGTATTTTGTCACGCTTAAATTGCCGATAACTACTTACTGTGAAATAGTAAATGACGCAAATTGTTATTATTTTCTTAAGCATATGTAGGTAATTAATGTGCATCATCTCTTACCTAAAAATCAAAATATAGCGACTAAAATGTAGATTTTTATTCTAGTTTTGACATCTTTTAAAGCAACTTTTTCATAACTTAAATTAAGTTCTAGCTAAGGATATCCGTTAGTAGCCATCTGATTTATATTTTTGTTTTTTTTTTATATTAATAGCTGTGGGTATTCATAAGATAAGAAAATAAATAATTCACTACAATAATACAAAGTATTATAATTTGTAGGTATTTAGAGATACTATAATTTCGACTACAGCGATACTACATCATAACAACCATTATTATTGCATCAAACTCTGTAATTATCTGCAAGAACATTGAAACCGAAATGAACACGGCTTTTATCTATTATTTAAAACATGTAATTTGAATACCACATCGAACATTCGCAAACTGATATTTCCCTGTGCTAATAGTGTATCAAGGTCGAATGATTTAGATGTAAACGTGTTAATTAAATGCTTACAGACAAAAGGAGATCGCTCGGGTTCGCAAATTGAGCGACGTGAAGGCACCAGATGTTCCAATACACAATGAGCATCTTAGGCCAGGATTCTGCAGGGTATCACTGCCTTTCTTCATGTCTGAGAGCGAATTAGCCTTTGTTCTCGAAGCGCTGAAAATGGTAGCGACTGAAGGATGGAAGATCCTGCCCCAATACGTTATTAACCCTGAAACTGGACAATGGAAGCATCACACTTGTTCAATTCTCAGAGACAGGAAATCGTTGCAATCGTTAAGATTCGTTGACGGAAAAATGACGGCTAATGAACGAAGAGTTTCTGGTAAGTTAATCATAAAAAATTGACAAATATATTGAGTAGGTCAACGTTAAACTTTTACTTAAAAATAATATCTAAGTGCTTATTTGTTTTTTTTTTATTCATTAGGTCCCGGAATATTCCCTCAAACATACACAGAATGTCTACAAACAGCAAGAAACTTATTTAACAGAGCAAGAAAATTAGCAATGAAGTGTGCAATAGCAGAACCAGAAGTTTCCTTCAATCCTCGAATAGATTACCTCAGATGGTTCATGTTGCCAAAAGAAGCACACGACTTACTTCTAGGTCGCTCAGCAAATGTTAAACACATTGTGCCATTTGACCCCTCAGGATTTACGGGAGCAAGAAAGAGTCTCCACATATCCCGATCTGGCATAACTTCTTCGCCTATATTAGGCTCGTCGCCCAGACATTTCAGCTTATCAGCAATCGACGATTGCCACATGTTCAGACTGAAACAAAAGCAGAAGCACTACTCGAGAGAGATTAGTCTTAGGGAAACGCACAAGGAAGATATAGTCACACCTCATCCAGTTCAGTTTGCTGTCGGAGAATCGGTTTCACCTTTACGTTTAGCACCTCTGTCTTGTAAACAACCTCTTCTCCGATCTCGATGCTATAGTTTAGGTAGCGAAAGTGCACAGCTCAGTGCACAAGCTAAACTGGATCTTGGACTTAAAGAAGCCAGTCCAAATATTGCAGAAAAAGTGGGTACTTTCTGTAACTGTGGAAGTCAAACAGATTTACTTTCGTTAGACGATCCTATGATCTCTCCCGAAAGAGCATCTTACAGTACTCAAAGCAGCACTTCTGTATCCGACTGCAGCCAAGTCGGTCGGTCATCACCAACTACCTCTCTCACGTCTTACACATCCGAAGACATCCACGCTTATGTCAAAGAAATGACAAAAGAAATTGCGACAGAGATAAAGTCTGAAATACGGGAAGTGATATCCAAAGTAGACGATATTTTGGAGAACTCTGAGTCTGTAGATCAGTCGAATTTGAGTATTAACTCAATATCTAGTCAGAACGATAGGAATTCAGTATCAGTGATAGATGTAGCGGAGTATTTGATGGGTATGTCGAAGGCGATGGCTTCGGAAGTTAAAGATGAAATAAGAGAAATGGTGAATCAAGTGGATGAGATGATCTCGCCAGATGTTTCGAGGAAAAGTTCCCCACCGCAGACAGGGAGACGAAGACTAGGTTCGGGTCCCGAATTAGGTTTAGATTTAAATACTACACAGCGTTTGAGGAAGTGTCCAACTAGTCCGGTGCTTCCTTCTCAATATGATGATGATGACCGGCATTGTAAGAGATCTCCAACGACACAATCTCCTAAATCGGCTCAATGCACACCTTCACACGAAGCTTCAGGACCAAACAGCATCTCATTCAACTCCAGTGAAACATCGACACCAGACACAATCATTCAAGTGGTGACGACATCAAATTCTCCCAATATGCCTAAATCCTTGAGCTCCAACAAATTATCTGATGATGAGACGAGCTGCAATGACGTAAACTGTAGACAATGCAGCTGCATAAAGAAGACTTGGTGCCAAAATCCGTCAGTTAGTTCACAAGATAGTGGGATAAATATGACTTTTACTGAAACGGATTCCTATTTAGACTTTGGTGAGTATTAATTTGCTTAATGTTCTGTCAATAAAACTTTATTAGAGGAATACCATGCCAATATTTGGTCGTCAATCTGGTTTGGCTAGTTGGTTCCAGTTTATTGTTGTACAGATTGACTGCCACCAATAAAACGTGTAAAGCAGTTACATCAATTCCAGAAATAAAAACCATGTCGTTTTATTTAAGGACACCATTTAGTTAAAACTAACTCTAATTTTCCGTAGATCCAGTTAAGGCCCGTAAACTGCAGAACCGCCTCCGTCTATGCCAGAAGTATGAAAAGAGTGAAGTTCCCGACATCATTGAGGGTGTTCCTGTATGTTCCGAAGATCTCGCTCGGCAGAAGACCAGGTATGAGAAGCCGGAAGAGGGCCGTGTCGTGTTCCAGATTTCTGATGAAAGTGAACGGCCGAACAGGTAATTTTGAAAAAGTTCTAGATAATAAATTGAAAAAAAAAACACACCTGTTAAATGCTGATAATTCTCATTAAATGCGTATTTTTGTCGTGCTAATTTCGTATAGGTAATAAAGACAGGTGAATTATAACAACTAGTCATTCTCTGAATTCTTTGTCTTTAAGTCAAATAATATTGAGCACAAATAATGCACTTGGTAACAAATGAATTCCTTGAACATTGAGGTTACCTACCTTTTGTTGTGACTAGACTTGGCTTTCTTTGAAGTTATAATTGAAATTAAATTAGCCGTGCACAACTTTGAACATGAATCAAATGTTTTTCACAGGCAATATCTCATACAGACAGCTGCTCGAAAACTTTTAGAGCTATTAAAGTACTCAATGAAAAGTTTTTGAACGCAAGTTATTTCAATACGGAACTTGGTGATTTACCTTCATTTACTTTTAATACAATTGCCAACTTTGATGATATTTATTGTGCAATATTTTACCTTTAAGTGGTCTGTCTCATAAAAAAAAGGTCTGCTTTATTGATGAGGCGTCGGTATTTAAGGACGCGAAGGTAGTTAATACTTAAATAGATCTAGATTAATGTCTAATTGCCTTAATTCGTTATTAGGGCGATTAAAGTCTTATTGTCCCGGTTAATTTTGTAGGCAATATTTATTGCATTTGGTTCATCTATTTGGTTTTAGTCCAGTGAACTTTCGTGTTGAATGAATCAGTTCAGATATTCGTCAGGTTTTTTTAAGCTATTGCATAGCTTTTATCGCGGGCTTTGAGCGCGGCGACCGAATCAAGAAATTCCGTAACGAAAATAAAACCTAACACCTCCGACTCCGCCTACCCTGTAGCTCGGCCGCGCGTTTTGTTGTTTTTATTGTTATTAATTATTATAATTTGTTAACAAATATATTAGATAGTAATAGTTAAGGAAGGAATCTTCTGATACAAGCATTTCTATGCTTAAAAGAAGATTCCAGCGACGAATATTGATGTTACTATTGGGCTACAGAATAAATTATTTTACTTTATTTTTATTTACTTAAGTTATTTTGGAAACCAAAGTGTTCGAAGGCATTAAACTCTTGAACATAACTAACCCATAAATAGGTTTAAGAATAGTATTCTGTCTTCTTAACCTTAATTAGATCCTCATCTAAAAAATAACCCCTAACCGCCTGTTTCCAGAGCGGTAACAACAACAGTAGACTCTAAGCGATCAAGTCGTTCCTCCAACGCGTCTTCCAGTTGCTCTGACAGGAGCTCCCGGTCCAGTGGGTACGGCACTGACGTCAGATGCTTGCAGGAGGAACGATTTTATGATAGGAGGTACGTTAAAACAACCATGAAATATCTAGCGGTAGATACTTAGCTGTTTTGTTTTCGAACTCTTTGGGTCCTTGGACTCGTAAATCTATTGAGTATTTGGAAAATATCTTGGAAACCTTCAAAACCAATCCCTAATAAGACGAAAATCTTGGACAGTGTCGACATCACCTTTCAAAACAAAAGAAACCAAATCAAAATCGGTTCAGCCGTTCGGGAGCTACAATGCCACAAACACACAAACACGTCAAACTTATAACCCCGTCGTTTTTGCGTCGGGGGTTAAAAAAACCTTTAAAAACCACTGACCATTCCACATTTTTCCTTCATTATTGCTGACTTTTTCTAACTTTCGGAGGTATTTTGAAATTCAAAAAGACTAAAACGTGTATGTTTTTCATCCAGTGAGTCTGAAAGCCGTCCGTTCAAGCCGTTGAGCTGGGAGGAAGCGGACGACAGCAGCGCATGTAGCGACACCTCTCTCACAGACTTCGCCTTGGACGATGAGGGCAAGTGGCATTGCCCGCCTAAAGCTATATGGAAACCTACTGTTGAGGTAAGAATCTATGTTATAACTAGATACGCCCCGCGGTTTTACCTGCGTAAGGCCCGATCCGGCGGGAATTTCGAGATCAAAAGTATTCTATGTCCTTCTCCACTCTCTTCACTCCCTCTTCATTCTCCATCCATCATACTCTTCATTCATTCATTCTCTCTTCTTCTTCTTCTCTTCTGTTGTTCTTATATTTTAATGTGGAGAACATTATAAGAACAGAAAAGAAGTTTCCTTAAATCTCTATCACGTTATAAACAACCCACCCATCTCCTTCTTCAATTCTTGTCCATCCAAAGGTTGCCTGGAAGAGATCGCTTTTAGCGATAAGGCCGCCCAATGTGCCATATCTTTTTCATTTTTAGTTTTTTATAATTTTTATTTAACATAATTTTTTTTTTAAATAAGTATTATATGTACATATAAATCGTTCCAGTCGTTTCACCGTGACAAACTAACAAAATAAAAACTTTTGGATTTATAATATTAGAGAAGTTAAGATTAGGATTATAATAAATAGTTCAGGATGACCTTCTCATTAAAAGCAATTCTTCCAAGCAACCTTAGGAGGTTCAGGATCTGTTCTGGTTTGGAGGAGATATTTTCACAGATATTAATAACTAAATAGGAAAATGCTTTTCGAGCTGCTCCGTGCTTCGAAAGGCTTAGGCATATCTTGTCTAGAAAATGATTTCCATAGCCTAATTTTCTTGGTCTCAATCACGTATTTTTTTATTTCGCCTTTTCTTGATACTCGGGAGAATAATAAGACTTGCTATTTTTGCTATTAAACTGTTAGTTCCATTGCTATTTTTGATAGCAGTCATGAGGTTAAATTAGAAACTATAGAGCGATCAGAAAATTTTAACAATAAAAGAAGAAGAAGCATTTTAAACGGGATTTTGATGGCAGTCAGATCCCAAACACAGAATTTTATGTATGTATAAAATATCATACTTATGCACTCATCCAAATGTTTCAGGCAATTCAAGAATTCAACATGATCAGGCCTAGTGACAAGGTGTTGGTATGTCTATCTGGAGGCCAGGAGTCTATAGCACTGCTCCACACCATGCATCAGTACCAGTTCTACGCCAGGTCCAAGGGCATGCATTTTAGTATTGGTAAGTTTGAGATATCTATATATATGTGTAGCGTCAGCAACTTCTATCTATGATATTTAGGGCGCTGCAGTTCCTGTGATATATATTAGATGGAAGGCTTCTGGGCAAGCCCCATCTAATATATATCACCTATACCACATAACTTAGTCGACCGTCATTACGTCTGGAGACAACGTAGCCGAAGGTTTCTTTACAATGTTTTCCTTCGCCGTAAGAGCAATGTCAATTAACGCATTACATCCATTTTTCGTAAGCAAATTCAATCGGTGCACGGCGGGCAGGTTATCTAAATTATCTGTACTTACCAAGATTTATTCTTTATTTTCAGGAGCTTTATACGTACATGAGGCGAAATCTGAAGTGGATCCTTTACACCTGATGGCATATTGCAGAACATTGGGAGTCAAGTTCATATATCAGGATACTGTACTCAACGAGGATAATGAACGTGAGTTCCATCTATAAATCCTTAGGTATAATAAAACTCTCGTGTCGCGGTGCTAGTTACCTATGCCCACCTAAAAGGCTGAACCGATTAGTATGAATTTTTTTGTGTATATTCGTTAGGTCTAAGAATCGAACATCTATTTTTTATTTTTCCTTTATATTTTTTTTGTAAAATCTAGTAAAACCTATAAATATAAAACCAATAGATGTATCGGCCTAAAATTTAGCACACAAATAGCTATTAATGACGAAGGCAGTTTTTAATATAATTACGAGTACATTCAGGGTTATTTATGGGTCGTTAATAACTTATTAATTTGGAAAATGGTGGTAGGCTTCATTGCCTACCACCATTTTCCAAATTAAAAAGGTAGGCAATCCTATGAAAAATTTAAGCATTCGAAGATAATGAAAACCTCCCTTATTTTTTTGGTATTTTTGCCCAAAATAAGCCGAACTGGCACTAATATATAGTATGGTAACTGAAATAATTAACAAACTAGGTAATTATTTGTATTACTGTGTTAGAATTAATCGAGATGAAAGTTTTTTTGATAATCCATTGAAGCCTTGGGGAAGTAAAATAAGCTACGTTTTATACCAATATAAATATGGGATTTGGACTAGAAATAAGTTTAATACTTTTCAATAAGTAATATCACTACATCACTACATAGTATAAAATAAAGTCACTTTCTCTGTCCCTATTTCCCTTTGTATGCTTAAATCTTTAAAACTACGCAACGGAATTTGATGCGGTTTTTTTTAATAGATAGAGTGATTAAAGAGGAAGGTTTTTAGATATAATTCTTGCATAATATAGCCGTGCGTGCCGGGGCGGGTCGCTAGTAAGTTATAAATTGTTGTTTTAGATGGTGAATCATCATGTCGAACGAATATAAGTAGATGGGCACGACACTCGGTCCGCCGAGCGGCGTACTGTGCGCTTGCGGCGCACGGGTACGGGGTAGCTGCGCTTGCGCAACCGCTCGACCGAGCCGCTGCGGCTTTCATCGCGGCTGCCATGCACCATGCTACCTTACTCACGCTCAAACCTCATTATACTGTCAGGTTAGTACATAGAAAATAATGAGGCCAGAAAACCAGCGATGTAGCTGCATTACTGATGCAGTTATAGCACATGTTATAGTTTGTGATGAGCCAGATTTTCATAGATTTTCAAGTATGGATAGACATTGTGTTGCTAATATGATTCTTCTAGACTTCTAGGTTTGTCTAAAAAACGCTTTTTGTTTCTTCCTTTATTTCTAAACTCTTGTGTTGGGTTTCAGAAATATCCACACAGCTACAATTAAAAAAAATGGCAATACGACTGCCATTTTGTAACGCCCCACTTATATCAAATACAACTCAAGAATAGTGATCTACAGCTCCTAAAAATTCGCCCTTTTGTCATACGTTATAATTTTTTTTTAAACTAATTAAAAAATATATTACGAACTTAAACTTTACTTAATGTTTTTATCTCCAGAGAGCACGACATCCGCATAATTCGTCCGTTCATTTACGTGCGAGCTCGTGCGTTGGCTGCGTTCGCCTGCGCTCGCGGCCTGCCTGATTTCCGCGCGCCGCAGCCCACATCGCCGGATAATAGCGATGATGGCACCGAAAATGGGTAACCACTCTTATTTTATACCTACTATACTAATATTACAGAGAAAAGAGAAAAATACGTGATAACATCATAAGAAAACATTGATGAAAATACGTTGCTATGGTTACCTACCATATCAACAGAACGTGACACTTTTTTTGCGGCATACGGTGTTCATCAATTAATAAGGCGTTATCACGTCAAAAACAGTTTTGCTTGTAATGGATATGGCCTAACACTACAAGTTGAACCAATTTTAACGAGTTTGATTCCTGATAAATAACGAGTACTTTTATCTCGATCTCAAGAGATTTCGAATTAAGCGGATGAAATCACGGCCAGCTATTAGTATAGATAAATCAAGCTCATTAGATGGCGCTACTTTGAATTCAAATCATGCAACAATTCATGGGACAATAGTAATAAACTGAATTATTCTGAATTATTTGATTTGGTTTTACAAGCCTCGTTCATATAATTTTGTGAATCTAGCGAAATAGGTATTCGCTTTACCTACAACCTCTTTACAATCCTAATAATATTTTCTTCCACAGCAAAGACCTTCACCTCGACCGTTCAGCATCAGAACCTTGCGGTGAAACAGAAAAGCAAATCTCCCCCCGTCGTTCACTAGACGAACCTCTCGAAGGCGAATCCATATTGGATCCTTTAGAGGCGGCTCGCGAAGTGTTGAACAATCAGGAACAGATTTACCCGTATCTGTTTGCTAGTCTGAAGAATGCCCTGCATCCGCTGTTTAGTGCTAGGTTTGTATGTACTTGTAATATTTTGTTTGAGGTTTTTATCTTAAGTATTAAGTCAGTTAAAGAATAATTATGAGGAGACTCTACATTTCAAGACTCGAAAGGTACGAACAATCACCAATCTAACATCTTGATGTCACCTCAAGTGAGACGTTATTATTAGATTTTTATATTTTTATGGTCCTTCGCACCGGATATCGGATGCGTTATTTAGATTTCTGGCTAACAACAATAGAGAAGTTAATTTATATTTTGATTACATAAGAGAGGTTCAAAGTTGTTTTTTGAATAAATTTGTAATGATTATATAGAAAAAGTGAACACGCCCACATTTAGATTTTTTTTAAAGTAGATACGTACGCAGGCAGTTATTTAGTTTTAAAAATAGTGTTTATGTCTACAGGAGCATTGAAAAGGATCAGAAAGAACACAGACACAGGAAGAAGTCTGTTATTCAGATGAAGAATGGAGCCCCGGTTTACGACTCAGAGGAGGGTACTGACGAGGAACCAGTGCCATAAACAGCAGTCCCAGGTGATTGTGTTTGACAAGTGACAGCTGTCAAAGTTAGCTGATAAGCTTCGTCGCTGATTATTGTTATTGGACTATGTTTAACGATTTGTGATTGTCTCAGTGATCATGTTTAAGTGAGTTCAAATGTTGATGTTTTAGGTTAGAAAGTGAACTTCGGAAGCCGATAAATAACATATTTTTCAATAATTAGTATAAAATCTATTTTTCATAGCCTCCTTTAGTAGCATATTGTTAAGAACCAGAGGTGCTGACGCCATCTTAGTTTAGTTTAAATACCATTTTATCGTGGAAAGTATACTTGTTTATATTTTGTAAAAATATTGCCGGTAATAAGTTTAAAATCTCGGTTTTTCTCAAATTATATTTTTTATTGTATCGGCTTTCATAAGTTGATGAGTGAGTTAAGTTTGTTGTGATGAATGAATTATTTTCAGAGTGGCCATTTAAGTAATTATTTTCTACTGGCATGATATTGTTAAGTATAACTGTGGAATTGAATATAGTGCATTTGTTAAAAAATAATTGATGTTGATTTATTTTTCAATGTTGCAAGTGCTGAAAATTATTGACGAAATATTTATTTAGTCGTGTTATTCAATTTATAAAGTATAATAATTATAAGTCCATATTAAAGGAGTTAAAAAAATTATTTGGCACTTTTTAGATGATTTAATCTATATCTCTAAAAAATCATTTTCGAGAAAAAAAAAGTTATTTAACTTTGTATTTGACCCTTTTAGAGAAAGTCAAATTATTCACTACTAGTGGCGTAACAATAGGGTTGCTAAAGCGACAAAATGCCACGGGCCCCCGGCTTTGGGTTACCCAATCCGATGAGCCCGAGCTCCGAGCACTATAGCTACGCCACTGCCATAAACCCTGCATAAAAAATCAAACATGTTTATATTATTAGTGTAGATTAAGAAACATAGTGAAGTTTACATTATATATTTTGGTAAATATTAAACTCACTAAGAAATTAAAATGCGATAAGGATAACTTTAAACGGCCTGGGCGCCATGTTGTGACGTCATAGGACCTAAGTTCAATCGTCTCAAAATGGCGTTCCTTCAGTCCCATCGTTATTCTCATAACATTTTTTATTTATACTCCTCGTTTTACATGTTATATGTAATTTGATAATGTTCATGTAGTTAATAAGGCTTTTTATACGATTTTTATGTATTGTATTGTATTGTTTTTGGCTTTGTCTGGTTGGGCATATAGCCAGTGTCAAGTACTTCTTTGCAATATTTCTTATGTTGATCTTATTGTTTCGCTAAAACGGTGACAATCTTTAACGAAAAATCACTGAGGAGTTTTTGCGTCAAGAAAATGTCAAAGATCGCTTGAATTTCGTTTTCACTTGCACAATTAAAAATGTCAATAAAAACAAAATTCAAGCACGAACCGCCATTTTCGGTTGGCAGCAAAAATATTTTTTACTTTACTTTGTATACGATGACGTTTGATTTTTGTCGTATGAAATGTATTTTTGATTCGTTATTTTTGCCTTTTTATAACAAGGTGACTTTGTGTAAACGATTATTTTTATTGGCAACATCAGCATACAAATATTATTTTGAAAATGGAATTTGGATGCTGATGGATGGAACTGAAAATTATTATTTAAATGCTTATGTACTTTGACGAAGTTATCTGTGTTTGCTAAAGTCGTAAGTAACTATTTTTAATACTTACTAATATTTCCTTTAGCCATCACAAGGGGAAGTAACATTAAATATGGAGACTGGCATAATTGCGCGCTGCCTCTTTTCAAACCCACATAGCCATGGGTTTAAAAAGTTAAATAAATCAAATCAAAATAATAATTCTTTATTAGTTTAATACAAACAAACGCACATTTCTTTTAAGTATAGATGACCTATACCTCATCATCATCATCAATGGCTAAACAGCCCTCTATGGGCATGAGCCTCCTTCAGCGCCTTCTTCCATCCTTCTCTGTCTAACGCCGCTCTCTTCCAATATTTTAAGCCGATGGTTTTTAGGTCTTGGGTAGCTCCATCCAACCATTAAGCTTAGGTCTTCCAATCCTGCGCTTACCATCTGGGTTGGACTCAAGCAAACGTTTAGGTACCCTGTTTGATTCCATTCGGTGTACATGGCCAGATGACCTATACCTACCTATAAGAAATGTGGCCATACAAAAAAAATAAAAACATAAATTGAGACGACTACTATGCCAGTCTCCATACTTATATGTTACTGCCTTTTGGTTGACCAGAAACTTGGTTGGAGAAAGTATCTTTATATGAATGAACTCATAATTTGTTATTGTAACTTCTAAAGAAGTTTATGCTGCTAAGTTTTTGTATTGGCTCTAATCAGTGTGTTTTAAAAACTCTGTAATCCTTCTTATAAGCATATAGGTATCCCAGGACACTACTTAATTCATCAACTGTGTCAATAGATGGCGCTGCTTGCAAGTGTAGTACAAAATGTGGCCGCGACACAGTAAACAAATAAAGAAAATATTGCTTGAAATAAAGTAACAAGAAAATTGATATTATAGGGGTTCGATTTTTTTGCCTTTTGAGGTACGGAACACTAAAAAAAAACTAATTTTGATGATGTAATAACACCATTATCACAGAAATAGCTTTAGGTGTTGTCACTTTAAAAAAAAAATTCGTAACTTTAAGTAAATTAAGGCAATCATTTTCTTGGGATACTAACGAGTAACTTGGAGATTACAGTGTTTTTAAAATACACTGTATAAATATAGGTATTTTAGGGTAAGAAGAAATCCTAATTATCTACTTAAGAAGTGTTAAAATAGTTAGGTATTACGAGAGAAGTCCCATAACTGTTGCTTCCATAATGAAACTGTATTCATTATACATTTTGTCGTACCTATATTATATTGAAAATAAAAAGATGAATTATTTAATGTGAGTTTGTTTAATGCCCCGTATCTTCCCAGTGGTGGCCTCAATTTGTGTTTTTATCTCGTTTATTCTTCGTTTAGTAAACTCCTGTCTCTGAAAATTTCATTTGTTATCGTAACTTATTGAGGAGTTTTGTGATGAGAAGGTGGTTTCAGATGTTCCATCAATCTGTAACTAGTTGAATAGCCGAAAGACCATAAATTCCCTAAACCTAAGGGGATTGGTTGAAAGGCTTTCCTTCTTTTAAAGTCGGTTAAAAATAATCTTAAAAGGCGGAGGCGGCGCGGCGGGAAACTAGGCGGATTTAGTACATATTTCCCATTGGTCCCTCATCGATTAAAGGCAACGTCAGGTCGTCTAATACGTGGTCTTTAAGGCAGCATATGAAGACCCATCCGGAACACCTCCTACCCAGAACCGACATGGATAGGTTAGGTTTATGTTAAAGGCTATTACACCACACTGATTCAGGGTCCCTGAATTTAGGGTGGTTAGGGACCTTATTATTTACATCGATTATTACACTACACTAAAAGGGACCCTAACTCACTAAAAAGGTAGTAAGCGCGGTTAGGGAGTAAGGCTAGGGTTGCCAACTTTTAATAAAGTATTTTCTTTTTTTACCATTGCTACTAGAAAAGATCACAATAATCTATACTACTATTATAAAAATGTAACGAATAGGCTCCAAAATTACTGGTAGTCAATAATTTCTTAATAATAAATTAATTAAATGTAATAAATACTATACTTACTACTATTTTACAAACTATGTGAAATAAAGTATTCTGCGTACTTTATTTTCCTTATAAAGTATAGAATACATTTAACCCGAAATAAAGTATATACTTTATTATATAGTACGGTTGGCAACCCTAAGTAAGGCGGACCGGGTCCACTCTGACGCACTAATTAGGGACCCTTACTGCCTAACTCTTATTACACCTCTCTTAATTAAGGGTTAGGGACCCTGAATCAGTGTAGTCTAATAAGCCTTTTAGAACTGCGACCACAACGTACGAGCCGAGCGAGCGAAGCGAGCGGTGCCGCGGGAGCGGCCGGCGAGTGCTAGAAACGAATTCGACCCATTTTACTCGGTTACGACGTCAAAATGTCTGCGTAATACGTGGCCGTGTAATACTTATATTACGAGACCACGTATTACATTGTCGTTTAAACACTTTTTAGGTTTTTCAACACAGTGGAAACTTCATCAAAGTCGTAGTTTTATATAGTAGTTTTAGATCTATAGATAAGTAAGTATTACTATTTCGTTGTCGATGTCATGCCTGTAAAACCATAGATAATCTATTCTTTGGTTTGTTTCATTTTTGTTTATTTATAGTCTAACCTTTGTTTGTTTCATAAGTTTCTCTTGTATGGCCTTTGACTGATTTTTCTACCTTGTTCGTATATCGTGTGCCTTTACTAAATAAATCTTCTAACCATCTTGTAGTTTCAGACAAAAGTTTTAGGCAAAGTTTCGGTAAATTTTAAAAATATTATCTAGGTATGTTTAAAGTTTATTTATTACTAGCGACCCGTCCCGGCTTCGCACGGCTGTATCATGTATTATATCTAAAAACCTTCCTCCTTCCGTTGCGTAGTTTTAAAGATCTAAGCATACAAAGGGACATAGGGACGGCGAAAAGTGACACTATGTAGTGATAGTGACACTAAAAGGACATTACATTTATTATGCATATTTACGCGGAGGCTCACGGTGGTACCTACACAGGTAAACTTATTCTAATGAGTATTACAAGTAGGTACTAAGACTTTTTGTCTTGTAGTTTCAGACAAAAGTTTTAGGCAAAGTTTCGGTAAATAATTAAAATATATATCTAGGTATGTTTAAAGTTTATTTATTATAATAGATAGTGACAATAAAAGGACATTACATTTATTATGCATATTTACGTGGAGGCTCACGGACTTACAGTTGTGCCCACACAGGTAAACTTAATCTAATGAGTATTACAAGTACTAAGTCTAGAACTAAGACTTTTGTCTTGTAGTTTAAGACAAAAGTTTTAGGCAAAGTTTCGGTAAATAATTAAAATAAATATATAGGTATGCTTAATACCTATTTATTTATTATAATAGATAGTGTCACTAAAAGGACATTAAATTTATTATGCATATTTACGTGGAGGCTCACGGTAGTACCCACACAGGTAAACTTAATCTAATTAATATTACAAGTACTAAGTCTCTACAAGTACTAAGACTTTTGTCTTTCAGTTTAAGACAAAAGTTTTAGGCAAAGTTTCGGTAAATAATTAAAATAAATATATAGGTAGGTATGCTTAACACCTATTTATTTATTATAATATATAGTGACAATAAAATGACATTACATTTATTATGCATATTTACATGGAGGCTCACGGACTCACAGTGGTGCCCACACAGGTAAACTTAATCTAATGAGTATGACAAGTACTAAGTCTCTACAAGTACTAAGACTTTTGTCTTGTAGTTTAAGACAAAAGTTTTAGGCAAAGTTTCGGTAAATAATTAAAATAAATATATAGGTATGCTTAATACCTATTTATTTATTATAATAGATAGTGTCACTAAAAGGACATTAAATTTATTATGCATATTTACGTGGAGGCTCACGGTAGTACCCACACAGGTAAACTTAATCTAATGAATATTACAAGTACTAAGTCTCTACAAGTACTAAGACTTTTGTCTTTCAGTTTAAGACAAAAGTTTTAGGCAAAGTTTCGGTAAATAATTAAAATAAATATATAGGTAGGTATGCTTAACACCTATTTATTTATTATAATATATAGTGACAATAAAATGACATTACATTTATTATGCATATTTACATGGAGGCTCACGGACTCACAGTGGTGCCCACACAGGTAAACTTAATCTAATGAGTATGACAAGTACTAAGTCTCTACAAGTACTAAGACTTTTGTCTTGTAGTTTAAGACAAAAGTTTTAGGCAAAGTTTCGGTAAATAATTAAAATAAATATATAGGTATGCTTAATACCTATTTATTTATTATAATAGATAGTGTCACTAAAAGGACAATACATTTATAATGCATATTTACGTGGAGGCTCACGGTGTTACTCACACAGGTAAACTTAATCTAATGAGTATTACAAGTAGGTACTAAGACTTTCTGTCTTGTAGTTACAGACAAAAGTTTTTGGCTAAGTTTCGGTAAATAATTAAAATATATATCTAGGTATGTTTAAAGTTTATTTATTATAATAGATAGTGACAATAAAAGGACATTACATTTATTATGCATATTTACGTGGAGGCTCACGGACTCACAGTTGTGCCCACACAGGTAAACTTAATCTAATGAGTATTACAAGTACTAAGTCTAGAACTAAGACTTTTGTCTTGTAGTTTAAGACAAAAGTTTTAGGCAAAGTTACGGTAAATAATTAAAATAAATATATAGGTATGCTTAATACCTATTTATTTATTATAATAGATAGTGTCACTAAAAGGACATTAAATTTATTATGCATATTTACGTGGAGGCTCACGGTAGTACCCACACAGGTAAACTTAATCTAATGAATATTACAAGTACTAAGTCTCTACAAGAACTAAGACTTTTGTCTTGTAGTTTAAGACAAAAGTTTTAGGCAAAGTTTCGGTAAATAATTAAAATATATATCTAGGTATGTTTAAAGTTTATTTATTATAATAGATAGTGACAATAAAAGGACATTACATTTATTATGCATATATACCTACGTAGAGGCTCACGGATTCACGGTGGTACCCACACAGGTAAACTTAATCTAATGAGTATTACAAGTACTAAGATTCTTTGTTCGACGACAAAAGCTTACAACACTATGGGATGATTTCAACATCATCAACGTCCGTCCGTGCCCCGCCCGTCCGGGTGGGGCACGGACGGGGCACGGATTCGGAACCATTCATACATTTTGTATGAAGCAATTTACACCATGTCCCGTCCGGGCCGTCCGGGTCACATCCAAGGTCTGGCCCAAACACGGCCCGGTCTAATGTAAATCATCCCTAACTACTTTATAATTATAAATACGTAAGCTGAATTATTAATTAAAAACTAAATTTAAAATTACATAGATTAATTATTTCATTTCATTTCATGACCACAAAATATTTTAAATTAAATTAAATAGGGGTAAATTATACTTATGAGACTTCGTCATTTTCTACGCTAATTAGAAGACAGAAATTAATGAATTAATTAATAAAGAGAGATCTAGGGGAAAATGAAAAGAATGTTGAATATCGCGGTGTTCAGCGGCTACCCCACATACAGACGCGTTTCCTCCTGAAAAAATAAAACAAAAATAAATAATTTAAAAAAAAAACATAAAAGAAAACGTTGTATTCAAGCTGCGATACTTTAATATTTTTTTGTGATTTATGTTTTAGGTCATTTAAATACAATTATTAACAAGAAAGTGATCTTATAAGAGTTCCTTTTTTTACCTTTTGAGATACGGAACCCTAAGAACAGCCAAGTAATTGTCAGACTCGCGCACAAAGGGTTCAGTACCATGTTGTCCGGGAGCCCCACTTAATTCATGTTCGGTTTTTAGTAGGAATTTGTTGTTATAGCGGCAAAAGAAATACATAATCTGTGAAAATTTTAATTGTCTAGCTATCACGGTTCAGGAGATATAGTCTGGTGACAGACAGACAGACGGACGACGACCGGACGGACGGTGAATTCTTAGTAATAGCACATGAGTAAAGCTACTCATGTGGTAATAGTGTTCCGTTTTAAACCTTGGCGTACGAACCCTGTAAAGTTAAACTGTCAAAAAACGTCCTGGTAGTAGTTGATAGATACCTTACGAAAGGCATGTCCAGCATTAGGCCCGCCCGGTTGAGTTCTTCGATGGCACGCATGCGCAGCTCGGGCCGTATGACCAGATCGCGCCGCAGGCGACCGTGTCTCCACACCATGACTCTGGAAATATGGAGGATAGCGTTTTTAATTAAGAGGAAAGGGTACCGGCGCTCTCTCCATACAAACGTAGTTTCCGCCCTGGATAATGACACTAGCACAAATATGTTTGTGCCATGAAACCTATAACTGCCATGACTATGATGATTATCATAGAAATTAAGATTTAAAAAACAATAAATAAAAAACATACGGACATGGTCGGTCATGGCAGTTATAAGTTGTATGCAACAAAAATATTTGCTCTAGTGTCATTATCCAGGGAGAAAACATTCTACTACGTTTGTATGGAGAGAGCCTCCGGTACCCTTTCCTCTTAAATAAGGCCCATGGGCCCGTGTATTGTCGAGGAATTTCTTTCAGCATTTTTCAAAAGAGGTTACACTCTGCATAACAACCTCTTTTGCGTGAATCATTTCTTTCTTTTAATTTAATGAGGTCAGCAATACTCAGCAATCAAGGAGTAGTTCATAATAAAAGAGGATTTATATGTTTTTGTTTTTATTTCCAGTACCTACTTGCCTAAATAACAAAAAGGTCGTTTACCTACCTAGGTACGTTCACATTTATTAGATTATAAAAATAACGGAAGGTAATAAAGTGAGCAATAAATATGAATGTAGCGGTTTATTATATTAAATATCTAACTGTGAGAATAAGTGATTGTTTGTGTGAATGAACTTTAATGCAATAAATTCAAAAGGTAAGTAGGTACCTAACTTTTCATTGACAATCGTCATGCCCCTCAAAGGAAGTAACTTCCTACCAGAGAAATGAAAGACCTACGAACGTGAAAATATGCTTCCTATTAAATTATTAGTAGGAACTTACTTTCCTAAATTATCAAGTTATACATATAAGTAGGTAAATATAAGTTACTTTTAGGAAAGGTAGACTCATCCCGCTTTAACTGATCCAGCGGGGCTGACCTATAAGTATAGTTTAAATCGATCTACTGATCCCACACTCCGTGACTGATCCCGTTAACTAAGAAAACAGAATTCAATAAAGCTCGGATAGAGTTAAAGTCACAATAGATAGGTCCTTTGAGCAACTGAGAAGACCAGTTTTTCCCAGGGCGAGATGTACCCTAACCCGAGAAAACAAGCCAGGTCCCTAATGGCGACTTCAATAAAGTCATGATTTTTGGTACCTATCCATTAAACACCTATAAATTTACATAACACCCAGGTCTTTAAAGGAAAATTATCACCTGTAACTAGTATCCAGGTCCTCGAAGAAGATCGTTTAAAATTATTATTTCAGTATCCTCTAACCACCCGAAAATATCAGTTAACTCCTTTTAAACGAAAACTGAACTGCATAATTTTCTTAAAATATTTTAAAGAACCGTACAATATAAGTCCCTACATTCTCCTAAGTCGTCAAAAATATATTTTCAAAAACTTACCTTGACAAAGGTTAGGTCTTTAAAGGAAACTTATCACCTGTAACTATTCCTCTAACCACCCGAAAATATCAGTGAAATCCTTTTAAACGAAAACTGAACTGCGTAATTTTCTTAGTTATTAAATAGTTACTTTTAGAACCGCACAAAATAAGTAAGTACCTACATTTTCCCTATTTCTTGTCCTATGTCGTTAGAAATATATTTTCAAAAGCTTACCTTGGCAAAGTTCCGGGGCTGGCATCACCAACGCCTAAAGCGTAGAACTGTGAAAGCCTAGCCCGACATTTGGCCAGGCTATTGATCGTGATGCGTGCGCAACTCTCTGTTCCGACGCCACTTATAAACTTGGGTCAATAACTGAGAGGGGGGATCATCGGACTAGGCGAAGAGGGCGCGGACATTTTGTTATGTCATGTAGTTTTTAACCGAGTTTGGAAAAGGCGAGGTATGATATTAACTTTTGTATCTATGTCGAGTCTAAGTGTTACTCGATTTGCAAAAGTTTTTAAGTTTATGGATTCTATCCATTGTCCTGTCAACACATTACAAGCTTAATCGCTTAGTTTTGGGCTCGATGGCTTTACTTATGTTATAATTTTTTTTTTTACGAAACTATTATAGTAAAGAAATTGTCAAGATAATCGTTTTAACATTTAAACAGTTTGTACCTTCTTCATTGTTTAATCTTATGCTGTTTGATTTTAGGCATAGTTTTTTTGGAAAAGGGTGTTAAAACATTTTGAAATCGTTTTAGTTTTTTTTTATAATTATCATCGAAAATTGATACATTACGATGATATTTCCGAGGTCAAAAAGAGTGCGAATTATATCTCGGTAGAGGCGTAATGAAAATGAAAAAAGTACATGGTAGGCGGAGTGAGGGGGTGTTAGGTTTTATTTTCGTTACGGAATTTCTTGATTCGGTCGCCGCGCTCAAAGCCCGCGATAAAAGCTATGCAATAGCTTAAAAATGAAACATATCTTTTAACATAACCCTAATGTTAACATTGACTGTGGCCCCCACACTAAACAATGTTTGTATCGTGAGGTTCTAGAAAAAACGATGCATGAAGTAAAAGTACTACATATTCGACCTCATCTTCGCTTCCCATCAGGTGAGTTGAGGTCAAATGCAAACCTATTTTGTTTAAAAAAAAAGTGCACCTACCTCTCGGCCTATAATAAGATAGTCCAATAACTATGTATAGTTAGTGCCGTAACAGGCCGGGCAGCGTCTACCTACAATATACTGATCGGAGGGCCGTAAACAACAACAGTGGGACCGTAACCGGTTCGAATCTTGCTTCGTAATATGTAGCTACTTCGTTCGATTATATCCAGTTCCAGACTTTGGTGCCTTTTGTAGTTGCTTTTTAGGTTTTTTTTTGCGTTTGGACTTCGGGACTATCAGTCCACCATATTTTTCAAAATGGCGGACTTATCCCGATATTTTCAATTGACAATTTTGAGGTAGGAATTGAGGTACGGAACCCTAATATTTAGGTTTTTTATAGGAGACTTATAATTTTAATACTTACTTGATTTTATTATATTTCTCAACTTTTATGAGCGTTAAAATGTTAAAATACGAAAATAAAACAGTTAGACAGGATCTGTTCAAAACCTAAATCCTAAGCGTCAAATTGTAAAATCCTCCTTTTTTAAAGTCAATTAAAAAGGTATTAATTATCAAGAAAACCCAACATGGAAACCTCGAGAAAATCAATAAAAACCCACTCCAACAAAGCTTAGGATGAATTTCTAAGCCTTCTTTACAAACCGCTTCAAAAAAAAACAACAAAACACAAATAAAACTCTACTTACATGCCCGGCGGACGAGGGATGGGTGAGAAAGAAATCCTGACTTCTCTTCAATACCACGAACCAGAGATGTTGCACCGCAAAATGCAGAAAGGAAAATGACACGTACCAAGAGAATCAAGGCATCCCGCGCATGTGCAATATGCACCAGTAACCTGGTATCAAGCTCTATCGATCGGAACGAAATTCAGATGTAATAAGGCCTATTCTAGGACACAAAGGGTGTCCAGTACTTGCGCAGTCTAGCTGTATTGATCCGAACTGTGTCTGAGCTCGAAGTGTGGAAATTACGACGTAAAATCGGGTAGGTACCTATTTACTGGAGCTATCTTGTTTAGTGTATTCACTAAACTAAAACTACTGGTTAGAAACCGTAATTGAAAATATTGAAGCTTTTTGTGAAGTTTAACTAGGTATCTGGTAATCTTCATGACTTTAATCCAATACCTAAGGACACTAATACCTAAGCTTCCTTTCTTGTCATATTATTACAATAGCAACATATTGGATTCAGAAAATATTACATTCTCAAAATATTACATATGAAACAATCATAGCCAAAGTTGGTATTTTTTAAAAGAATGCTAGATTCTAAATCCTAAATGGCAAGGGTACAAAATTTCAAATGAGTGGTACAAAATAGTACAAATCTAAAGTAATTTTGTACCACCTAAAGTTTTTCGAAATATCTACTTCGTCGTGCCAGGAAGTACAACACGGTATTTTGTTATGTTTATGTTTAGGTCACTTTGAATGCATTTAATACTTGCTTATATGAAGACTTTAGTACATTTTGACACAAAAATTATGACATCTTGAGTCTTGACTTTAAAACATTTGATACACGGTCCCAAATCAAGTATACCAACAAACTATAATTCTCTATACTATAATATCTTTTCATCTATAGTTACTTTTTTGATAATATTTTAAAAGAAGATTTCACCCACGTAGCTCCCGATCCCGTGAGAATATCGGGATCAATGTATCCTCATACCAAATTTAATAAAAATCGGTCCAGTAATTTCGGAGCCTATTCTCTCTATACTCTTTACTAGCAGCGCTCCGCGGTTTCACCCGCGTAACTTCCGATCCCGTGGGAATCTCGAAATATAAAGCCCATTTACCTTCCTCGATAAATGGACTATCCAACACAAAAATAATTTTTCAATTCGAACCAGTAGTTCCTGAGATTAGCGCGTTCAAACAAAGAAACTTTTCAGTTTTATAATATTACTAGCGACCCGCCCCGGCTTCGCACGGCTGTATTATGCATGTATTATAATATCTAAAAACCTTCCTCTTTAATCACTCTATCTATTAAAAAAAACCGCATCAAAATCCGTTGCGTAGTTTTAAAGATTTAAGCGTACAAAGGGAAATAGGGACAGAGAAAGCGACTTTGTTTTATACTATATAGTGACTAGCGACCCGCCCCGGCGTCGCACGGCTGTATTATGCATGTATTATATCTAAAAACCTTCCTCTTTAATCACTCTATCTATTATAAAAACCGCATCAAAATCCGTTGCGTAGTTTTAAAGATTTAAGCATACTTATGGATATAGGGACATAGGGACAGAGAAAGCGACTTTGTTTTATACTATGTAGTGATGATAGTGATAGTGAAGTATACCTAGATTAGTGTAGATATTATATTATATTAGTACGTATAGATATATTTAGATATAGATAGAGTTGCTAGAGATGGTATGTTTCTATGGGATGTTTGTTATGGGTAATTTTTGAAATTACCGAACCACAGACACAGCTATAGTTTATCATAGGTAGATACCTAAGAACAACGTACGAGAAATTGCCTCAATTCTGTCTAGATGAATACCTACATCGTGGCCTAAGTAATTATATGACGTGGCAGATCAGCGATAGGCACGGGTTGATGACCCCGCGAATAACTATGTTGAAGTCTTATTTATTAACTAGCTGCATCTCGCGGTTTTACTCCCGTGGAAATATCGGTACAATAAACAACATGTGTTATTTTAAGGCTCCAGCTATCTACATAATAAGTTTTATCGAAATCAATTCAGTTTTTACGTGAAGAGAGTTGCAACCGTGTTGCAACAACTGGTATATTAAAACACCTATTTTTTTTCCTTTTTTTTAAGTAACTTTCATACTTATACACGGTGAATTTTTTATATGGGTCTTCAGGGCTATATCCTAAACTAGAGATAGCGAAAAATGCTGAAAGGAGTTGCGTGCCCGATTTTGACAAAAACTAAAACTGCATCATTAGATTTTTGAAAAAGGGTTTACCCTAGCCAGGAATCGAACCTGTTGGTTTTGCAAAAAAATAATCATATATTTTTTATTTAAAATATATTTTTATATCAATCAACATAGAAACAAACAGTGAGTATATAGTATGGCAAATCAAAGGAAATAGCTCCTTTTTGTAGTTTTCTACAATTTTCATCTTTT
This sequence comes from Idaea aversata, assembly GCA_907269075.1. Lineage (NCBI taxonomy): Eukaryota > Metazoa > Arthropoda > Insecta > Lepidoptera > Geometridae > Idaea > Idaea aversata. Next base: position 8,282,248 of record OU026103.1, read on the forward strand.
CGTCTCTGGCAAAATAATAGCGTTTCGAGGCAAAGATATTTCTCTACATCACTTAAAATTTGTAAAATTACAGTTTATGTTTTTTATGCAGTAGTTTTTTACGTCATCAGCCGTACGTCACTGCATTTTTTCAGGGACAGTAGTATTGAAAATACAGAAGACTACAAAAATTTGCTATTTCTTTGATTTGCCATACTATGTTTGTTTCCAAGAATTGATCTCTATCAGCAAGACTATCTATTAGTATAAAATATAAGATGATTATTTTTTTTTGCAAAATAAACAGGTTCGATTCCTGGCTAGGGTAATGAACTTTTCAAAAATGTAATGATGCAGTTTTAGTTATGGTTAAAATCGGGCACGCAACTCCTTTCAGCATTTTCAGCTATCTCTTATAGTTTAGGATATAGCCCTGAAGGCCCACATAAAAAATTCGCATTCACAATAGAGCACTGCTAGGTAGAAATAAAATGAATTCCGCAGAGCATACTTCTCTCAGCACACCTAAGTTTTTTACCATTATTAGTTGCGATGATGGTCGGGTTATTGACCTGAAATTATAACTACACTTGGTTTTTTGATCTTTACATTCTACTGATGATCGTAGAGTGGTACTTGGTAGCTATGTTTTGTTATTTTAAACTAAAATATAAACGTTTAAGTACTACTTTTTTATCACAGTTGCTCATAAAGTGGATCTTATTAAACCGCTTTTAGGCTCATAATGCAACGTATTATACACGCGTGCGATAAAAAAAAATACAACTAGTGGGTAAATAATACGTTATCCCGATAAGTTAAATACGTATCTTACTGCTAATGACATATTAGGTAGATGAAACATTCTTAATTTATCTGGGTTATACTGTTTTGATGTATAGAAAAAAGGTACCATCAAAGAGTTTTTAAGCCTTGCTGGCTTAAAACTCTTTGTTGGTACCTTTTTTCTTATTTTCAAAAGGTTGTCTCTAAAGTCTGATAACGAACGATAATTTTACGTGATAACGTCTTTGAAAACAATTAAAAATTGAGTTTTGTTTTTATTTTGTTTTTTCTTTAGGTACCTACATAAATATATTTTTTCCTTACCATTATATTGTTTTTAACCGCCGACGCAAAAACAAATGAAAAAAACTCTAAAAAAATATTGTATGTCAGACGAGGCTGTATAGGTTAAAAGTCTTTTGCCTAGCCTTTCGGGAGTGTAATTAACAAAAATAGTAAACATAACCTAAAATTCTTAAAAACTTTTTATTATTTTAACTTTTTTTATTCGCAACTGTGATAAAAAACGTCGTACGATACAGGTGTGGATTGATCATTCCATCTCGGCTTTTGCCACGCTCGCGCGTCATAAACCGCCTCTATGGAATAATCAACTTTCCACGGGTGTATGTTAAAAAGGTATAAACTCAAAATACATAACGTTGTAATTCATAAAGTTAAAATACCGAAAATCAAAATACATAATGATCAAAATACATAAAATTGAAATAAATAAAATTTGTTTCATATAATATACGAAATACATAATGACAAAACGTATAAATTTTAAATACATTAGTTCAAATAACATATATACAAAACAAATAAAGATTTAAATGAATAATAATTGAAATAAATAATAAAACCCTACGAGCGAATCAACCTATTAAAGCAAAAAGTTCAAAATATGGATAGTCATAATTTCTATGTTCATAATGAATTTTCAAATTTTTTCAAATTTCAAATTTCTTTATTTCTTTCGATGCTTATGTATAGGTATACACATGATCACTTGAAATAGTCTTAAAAACTAAGTTAGGATGTGTGCAAAATGTTTACATTGATTACACATACTATGTTCAATACAGGGTTATTGGAAATTATACTAGCACTAGCGACCCGTCCCGGCTTCGCACGGCTATTTATGCATGTATTATACATATAAACCTTCCTCTTGAATCACGCTATCTAATAAAAAAAACCGCATCAAAATCCGTTGCGTAGTTTTAAAAAGGAACATTCGAACATTTTTTCGAAAATTTTGAGGTTAGGTTTACCTGAAAATCAGCAGAGAGGTCATTAAAAATTTTACTTATTTTTTAAGTTTTATCTACTGTTCTTAGTCTAATTGACCTTTGTTGTAAAAAATCAGCTGTTTTTCGAATTTACATAACCTCAAAATTTTCATTTTTTTTTTCGAATTTCCAAAAGTCGTAGAACAAAAGTTGTTTGTTAAGGTGCACAGAAGTAGCCCTCAACGGCTTGCTAGTATAATTTCCAATAACCCTGTATACTTATCTAAGTAAAAATGCCCATATATACAATACACGTTGTAGAGCAGCGCATGGGCATTTTAAGCATAAATAGGTAGGCAGAATTCGGTTCTGGCAGTTTTTACGGTTAATTTTACTACAATGAGGTACGAACTTCAAATTCTATGACTACGATTAATTTTAGGATAGGTAGGTTCTAAAACTTGCCGGCCGCTACCGCGGCACGCACCGGCCGCGGCCGGCCGTTTCGCTTGCTCGGCTCGTGCGTTGTGGTTGCAATTATAACCTATCCGAGCGAGCGCAGCGAGCTGTCATTTTTTTGAAAAAAAAGAATGACTGGTACTTTATATATATTTACTTTGTACTTCGGTATTTGGAACTTTCTAATTTTAATAAACAAATTATGTACCAATTTCTGGTTTTTGTTTACCTGAACCTACAACTTATATATTTTGATAGTTATACATTTTAAAGCTAGGCTTGTTGATTATTATGTGGTTTAAGCATTATAATTTTTAATTATTATATATTTAGAACTTTATGAATTTACAGTTTATGAATTTAAAACTTATGTAAATGACATAAGTTTTAAATTCATAAACTGTAAACAAAACAAAATATTTTATGTATTTTGAATCATTATGTATTTTGATTTTCGGTATTTTAACTTTATGAATTACAACGTTATGTATTTTGAGTTTATACATTTTAACATACACCCACTTTCCACACTTGTATCGCAATGTACTATTACCTGCGACTTTGTTCGCGTAGGGGTTGAATTTTCCAGAAAACCTTTCGTAAAGAACTCACTCTCCAAACTTCATTTCTCTAGGACCAGTAGAGGTTTAAGCTATGCTTTGATATATTATTTTATTACCTATTTATTTTTATATTTAAATATAAGTTTTACACTTCAAATGTTTTGTTGTTTTTAACTAATATCATATCACAAGGTATTTACCTGTAAGTACAATTTGGAATTAACTTTCCTTCGTGTAAATGGGATGGGTCATAAAAATAGGGAAGGGAAATTAAATTACTTAAATAAAAACTGTTTTAGACTTATAATTAGCAATCAATAATTTAAATTAATCATAGTTAATTCTATTAATAAATTAATCAAATAAATAATAATAAATAACAGTGCACAAAATACAAGGGCATCTTTATATTAGTCTTAATTGTGAAAATATTTCTTGTGATTATTTTCCATGGACGTGAACTTTCATGTGCTATGTAAATTGATAAAATACACCTTCAAAACTCTTCAGATATATAAATGTCATTCAGTCTTCAGATGAGCCCTCGATCCTGACTTCATCATCATCCGTCTCATCACCGAGTAGAACACCCAGAACACCAGGTAGAGTTGCGAATCAGTGCTGATGATGAAATACACTGCTAGCAGAGCAACAATCATGCCGATGACTTTGAAAACTATGGAGGAACTGGTTGGATTCTTTGTGCTACTGCATTTACATCCAGGTGGACAGAAGGTTGGTTTCTGCTTGTCTTTTGCTGTCTTCTTTTGGACAGTCAGGGTCTCTGTAAATTTAAGGAAATTAAATTAGAGTCTATGACGATTAACCGTTCCAGTAAAAGCCCAGCAGCGCAATGACCCAGAATTTGCTAAAGACATAAAATAAGATTTGTATGAAATGTTTAACCAAAAAAATGGGGCAAAATGATAGGGCATAAATATCGCGAGAAAACTTGAGAATACCAATAGCTGACTCTGAGGGTATTCTTTGTAATAAAAATGCAATCGGATTGATTTTGCAATGTAATATAGAAAATACACACAACCGAATTGAGAACTTCCTACTTTTTTGAAGTCGGGCAAAATGTCGTTCTGGGTCCGATGTTTTAGAGTGGACGTAGAAAATTTGCACTTAAATTGTACCCACCTTCAACGATTTCTGTAACAGTACACATTTCGGCTACTTCTCTAATTATCCAAAAGCGAATGATATCAAAATCTAAATTAATCATTTAAATATTGCATTCGACAATAATGATCAAGGTTTGGTGACAAAAGTTAGGAAGTTAAGAACTTCCGCGGCCGGTAATATGTTAAATCGTGCGGAACGGCCGCAGGAGATGAAGAAAAATGATGGAAAAAAATTGTAGGAAGAAAATTGTTTCCGGGAAAGACTGTCGATCACAAAAATTAAGAACAGGGAACATCATACAATAGGTACCTACCTAAAAAAAAAATCACATGTAAATGCAAGTACCTTTTGAGGCTTTTTCTCAGATCTTTGACACACAAGAAAGCTTTAGACAAACAAGAAAGACGGAACCCTAAAAAGAAGTTCAGTGAAAGAGAAAAGAAATACTAACTAAATTCCAACTAAAACGGGACAAAGTAGCGCCATTTGGAACAATGTGTAATTTCCTACATCCATGTGTGTAGACTCTAGACACTCTTTTCTATACGTTTTGAACTTTTTCAAAGGGAAAACCCCTCAGTCATAGACTAACAACATAGACGTGTGAGAAAAAGAAATAACTTTTTCTGAGGTGTGATGCTGTATTTTGACAATCGACTTGACAATCACATTCTTTATGACAATCAAAGAGAATTTAAATACTAGATGACAATCTCCTATTTTCTACAATAGCCATGCGAATTCAATGTGAATAGCAAATTTTTGTGAGTTTTTCAGCAGCCTTGCTCCAGTTCAGCGGTTTTTATCAACGATTCTGTGGTATAAAATCTTTGAGAATTTCGTCTCAAGCGTAGTTCGAGTGCAGCTACTGCATCTGATCAACATGCCTTCTCCTTGTGAACCCTGTAAAGGTAAGATTTAGTTTTTCAAAAGATTCAATTAACTTTTGTATACCTAAATAGTGGGTTATTTATCTTCCTCTATTTATTGTTTAAAATAAGGGCTAAAGGTCCATACATGAAGTCCCAGCTGTGATAATGAAATAAATTGTGAATCACTAGCTAGATAGCTAATTAAATAGATAGATAGATAAATAAATTCTTTACCTATTGCTAACACCATTTTTAAATTACAAACAATATAAAAAACAAAACTTAAGTCTAAGTGTTACAAAGGGCGGCCTTATCGCTCAAAGCGACTCTTCCAGGCAACCTATGGATGGACAAGAACTTGAGGAAGGTAAAGGGTAGGGTGTCCACTGTCCAACCTTAGGAAATTAAATATAGTATTAGCTGTCTTCCACAAAGCAATTAAGTACTTACTTTCTTAAGCTGGCTTAGCGACCCGAAGTGGATCTTGGCCTCCAACAGCAAGAGACGCCATTGCGCCCTATCCTGTGTCCCTTGCTGTCAGTCAGCTGCCTAAAGGGGTTTTCAGTGCCTCGATTCACTAAGGCATAGGTCGTCAGACGTGTGTGATTAGGGCGCGATTACTCGTTTTTGCGTGGCAATCGCGCTCTAATCACACACGCCCAACGACTTAAACCTTAGTGAATCGAGGCACAGGTCTTGTTGGACTTGGTCAATCAGAACCTGGAAGCCCGGGCCGTCGATTAAGTATTTAAAAAAAAAAAAAAAAAAAAAAAAAAATAGATTTATTACAGGCACATAATATATGACCCATTACACATAAGACATACTTACAAATTAAAAAATATATATTAAAAGATAAAAGATAAAAGTTACATATTAAATATTAATACACGTCTGTCTATATCTTCTGGGTATGAGGTCATTATTATTTTAACTTTTTTTATTCTTCTCCACGTGAACCGATATCCATGTTTAATAACGAATTTCTTGTTTGACATTGTTAAAGATTCCTGCCAGAACGGACCTTGCGCTGACTACTGTCCCTGTAAGGACAAGGGCTGCAATGACCACATAGCTCCTGGTATGTTACTTAGCCTGAAATAATTAGTATATAAAGCGAAAAATCTGCGGTTTGTCTTGTGGTTGGGCTCTGTAACGAAAACTACTGAATTGAAACTACTAGACCAATTTGGCTTAAATGCCCAATTAATAAATGCTTAATAAGATATCTCTATTATGTCTAGCATAAGGTAAGGAATTAGTAACGTTAGAATAATTAATCATTGAAGGTCGCAGTTTCAAATCTAGCCCATCATCGTCATCGCCATCATCATCATCATCATCAATTTCTCATACATTAACGTGTAATTATAATTTCCTTCAGGTGGTTGCTGCTAACACCATGGATCCCCGGAACCGTCGTTGGACCCTCACCAGGGCCCTAGAGACCTGCTTTCCTGTATCGTTTTCAATTGTGTTTGTTATAACTATTGTTTTGTTTTACTGTATTATATGATTTATTCTTGACTTAAGTGTTTTTTATTTTGACACAAACAAACACCCTTTCACCCTAAATCCATATTAGAAATGATTTAAAAAAATCTGTTGTATTTAATCTAGACATATAAGTAGGAATATCCGTTAGTCCGCATGAGTCCTACTTTCTCAGGATTCCAACTTTAAAACATCGATACAAGTCTTCGCATGAGTCCAACTTTTAAACAGTCAAGTAAAAATTTGCACATTTTAACTGTCAAGTTTTAAGAGGAAAACGTACCGGCTCTCTCTCCATACAAACGTAGTCGACTGTTTCCTCCCTGAATAATGACACTAGAGCAAATATTTGATGAGAGATGCATTGGGGGTATTTTGACCACCTTAGACTTCTCTAAAGAAATATCAGATATTAATTTATAGAAGTTTGCTCAATAAATCATTTTACCTGTCTAGGTAATAGGTACCTGTGCATATTATGCTATGTTGAAAAACATGATATGCGCCTGGTAAAAAAGTACAGGGGCAAGTACTTCCAGATACTTTTCCGCTAGGCGCTTAAACTATTTGCAGAAATCCTATAAAGCTATTCCTCACTTAAAAATAAAATCATCGATATTTAGGAAATAATAAATAAATATTGCAGCAGTTTGCACACAGCGCCATCTAACTCCAAGCTAAGCAACTAGGATTGTGTTTAGGGTGCAATACTTCTTTAGGGACTTTTCTTTTTTGTAAAATATTGCTTAGTTGCAATTTTTTGCAGTTCTTTGGTGTTGTCACTTAAACTGGTCTACCATTCTGGTCAGGTCTGTACTACCACTGTATTAAAGGCATTAAAGTTAATAAAACTGGATATCAATCATTTCTATACGTAATATCTATATCTTTGTTCATATGTCAATGATTGGTTAGATTATAATTTGGCATATGTTGTTGTCTGCAGTAGAGTATTGGGCCCATGGACTTAATATTATTTAATATTGGGCCACCAAGAAGATGGATGAATGGAACCAGAGATGTAGCTGAGATGCGAATTCTGACTTCACTGGCTGACATGGATGTCTGGTGAACGAAAAGTGATTGGATTAGGAACGAGTAGTATGTAAAAGAAAGTATGAAAGTAGCGGCCATTACTGATAAGTTGAAAGTAATAGACTGGCGTGATTCGGTCACGTCATCTAAAGGTCGCTACATACGTTACGGGAAAAACATCTGACGGGACGGGGACGTGACGTGCATCGTTCATAACCTGTTCGTGGTCTTTAGTAGTAGATTATGCATCAAGGGCATAAAGCAATGTCTTATATGTTGTGGGTGGCATATTGAACCCCGAGTGTAACGAGGGACACTCGGGTTAAGTTTTTAAAGTTCATGTTAAGAGTCATGAGTTCAAGCCGCCCAAGACGAAGACAAGACATCCGAGGTGCTCACTCTACTTTTCATACCATCAGTCCAATATATTTTTTTTAATTCTTGTGGTGGCCAGCCCGTATTTGAAAAAAATCCACTTTTAAAAAAAAATGGGGCAATTGCAATGAGAAGGTAGCATGATGGTAAATATTTGCTAGGTATTATAGGCAAAACCTCTTTGCTTAGACCTAACGTAACAATCAAAATAAAAACATAAATTGTGGCCTGCTAGATTTTTGTAAACCAATCAAATTACTTATTATAAATAAAACCTATTTGCTGAGACCTTCAAAATTAAAACCAAGAGTTTTCACACGAATTTCAACGTTCCAAATTCAAATCAATTTGTTCCCTTGGGAGTTTCATACATCATTATCTCCCTTGGGAATAAAGTCTTGCTTTAAGTTGAGGTTAATAGGGCTTTAATCCGTGATTAAAGTGCTGCAGGTGTGAAACATACGTAACGTAATTTTTTTTCGTGCCGGACGGGACGTGATGATTTCTTGACATCGTTTCATATAAAAATATCACGTCCCGACCGGCACGGCAAAAATCACGTTACGTATGCAGCGAGTGAGTGAGTGTATGTTTAAGGTTCCGCTGGTCGATCGTTATTCCATACAAATGAATTTAGAGTGTTATCCATTTATTCTTTATGGAATTTGAAAAAAACAAAAGTTAAATCTACATAACAAGTCTTTATCTAGCCCATGTAGGCGACGAAATAGACAAATTATATTTATTTATATTACATTAAATATAATTTGTCTATTTCGTATTTATTTATATTAAATTAAATATAATTTGTCTATTTCGTCGCCTACATGGGCTAGATATAGACTTGTTATGTAGATTTAACTTTTGTTTTTTCAAATTCCATAAAGAATAAATGGTCACTCTAAATTCATTTGTATGGAAAACACGATCGACCAGCGGAACCTTAAGTGTGGTTCCCACACACACAATACACACCCAGATTAATACCTAGCGTCCATAGTCTGAGTTACCATTGCACAGTATACCGATGTATGGATCTTTCAGTTTTCTATCTTTAAGTCCAAAACTACTTTTTTCTTTTTTTTTGTAATTTACTTTTTAGTTTCAAGTTTTTAGCTCAATTTAAAATGCAATCTGAAATGTAAACTATCTTCATGCAACTCACCTTTTGTAAAATTGTAATGTGCTAATGGCGACTAAATTAATCCAAACTTATACCGTTCAATATAAATGCATTCCAAGTAAGAAAGAATTTCTGAAAATGTTAAACTTCAATGATATCGGGAGTGATCAATATGCACCAGATTGACCTTCAACTAATCTTAGTAAAAAAATGTCAACAAATAGCTAAAGTAAATGCTTCACTAAGTTAATGATGCAGAACCATGAGGAACGAATTGACAATGATCTTGTTAATGTATAAGAAATCTAGGATTTAGTGAAACTGATAAAAAAGAAGCATCTGACTCCGGCTCTTGCTGGTCTGGATTTGGTACCAGGGCGTGACACTAATCGAGCCAGTGGTTTTTGTTTACGAAAGTTATGCTTGCATTAGTCCTCACAAGGTCCTCTCTTACCTGATGGGAGACGACGAGATCGAGAATTAAAAAGGTAGAGAAAGATTTAAAAACTTCATAGTTGAGCTTTGGGGGAAGAGCAAGCAGAGAGTTCCACTTCTAAAAGAGGACAATTCTCGAAGCAATTCAAAGTAAAGGTCAGTTTTCATTCAAATTAAAGCGTCACGAATCCGCAATCACTGTAACCACTGTGTGGGAAGAGCAAGCAGAGAGTTCCACTTCTTAAAGTGGAACTCTCTGCTTGCTCTTCCCAATTCCCAATTGTCTTTATATCCAGGGTCAGGTTATGGAAGCCATATGCACCCTCATCTTCACAAAATTTAGGCTTTTTTAATACTTATTTTTTCACTATTCAAGTACCTACTTCCCTAAAAATTTTGCTACCTCAAAAACCATACAAAAATGTTAGCGCACTGCGTATGATTGATGAAAACGCGTGAGTTCTCACTTTGGGATGAAACTACTAGAACAATTTAAACATAAGACGCTCTTGTTTACGATAAGTATCTCATGTACCTACCTAATTTTCCTAATAATTGAAGTCGAAGGCTATAATCATTGAATCGTATCAAGGTTCATCAAAAACCACAAGGTGAATTCATCATCACCTTGCACTTGCTTTTGTTTAGTTTTTGCTTCTCTTTGCTATTTTACTATATAAGCTTAGTAATTCACTGTAATAAGATATTCTAACCTCAGTGTTTCAATCGTGTGGTCCTCAATAAACAACCTAAAATGCCTGCCCCTACAAGTGAGCCTTGCAAAGGTAAGAAATAAACTTCAAATACCTATGAACTTTCCAACGAAATAATTGAACCATACGTCTAACAGTCCAAAATATAGGTTTTTATATTATAGAACCCCTTGTGTTTAACCTATATAAGTCCCGATCCTGTGGTAAAATCTGGATAAAAAGTATCCCATGTTACTCCATACTTATCTCCTTACAAAATCTTACTGAAAGATTTAATGAATCCTCAAGCCAAGTTAAGTACATCAACATTGGTTCATAAGTTTTACACCATGACAATTGTGTCTTCAATTTCAGATTCCTGCAAAGATGCCGATGGTTGCAAGGATAACTGCAGCACCAGCTGTGACAATTGTAGTGACTGCTCATCTACAGAAGGTAAAACCATTTTTACTAGTGGAAATGCATCCTTTTGCCCTTTGATTAGGACTCTCTGCTGACCTGCTGCTCGGCCTGAAAGTTTGGGTTCCTCTCGCGCTTTTGTGTTGGCAATTTAATTGCACTTGAGTATCCAGTTTATTAGATCTCTCAAAAGCGGCCCGGTCTCTTCTCCTCCTACTTGATTACTTACCTCTAGTTGGAAGGTTTCCTGACTTTCAAAGCGAAAGTAGTTGGTTCGAATCCCAATTGTTCACGAATAGATATTGATACAAACTGTTATCATATCGTATTACAGACCTTAGAAAATACATAAATTACTGTTTGAACTGTTTCATAAATACTAACTGAGTGTATTTTAATTGTTTCAGGCGGATGTTGTTAAAACTATGAAACATTAATTCAAATAGTTAATTAATTATCTGTAATTCGGTTCTTGATTATGTAATAAAGTTCCTTTACGTTTTAAAAGAAACCATCGTTTGTTTGATAATTTAAAACCTGTTAATATTTATCGTCAAGAAATACCACCTTAAAATAAAACAGAATTTCAATGTAGCACCAAACTAAAAGAAAACATTTATTAACAAAAAACTTTTTACATTATAAAAAGTAGATAAGTAAATATTTTTTGTTTATGATGTTGGCAAACTCTAATATGGGGTTACTTCTTAGTTTTATCAGCTGATTCTGTAGCTGGCTTCTTGCATGCGCAAGAGCATGAGGAATCGCATTTGCAAGACTGGCAGCATTGGTTGGTGCTGCATTTGCAACCTGGAACAAACGCAGTAACTAAGAATAAGGTACTAACTGCACTAAAAATAAGGCGAAAATGCAGTGATTCTGGACTCCTTTTAGCATTGTTAGGGTTCCGTACCCAAAGGGTAAAAACGGGACCCTGTTACTAAGACTCCACTGCCCGTCTGTCTGTCTGTCTGTCACCAGGCTATCTCATGAACCGTTATAGCTACTGTCTAGCTAGCCAGTTGCAATTTTCACAGATGATGTATTTCTGAGGCCGCTGGTTGCTAAATCAATATTTCGGGCTTCTCAGTTCCATCTCAAAAATGACTGCCCATGCTCGATGATAATAATTTCCATTTAAAAGTGACCATTTGTTAACAAAACTAGGTTAGTATTAACTAAGTATAAGGTTTAGCATGACACTTCCCAAAACATTATGAAAGAGCGTGAAACTGAAGCATTGTTGTAGTAAATTCAATACGTGTTTACAGAAAACTAGCTTCCACAAACTCAACAACAGTTTCCCTAGATTTTAAAAGGACACGTGTATTTTACTATTTACTGGATAGTGATTGTGTTTATTGCAATTTGTTTTTAGAGTTGGCAACTCTATCAGAATTACAAGTTTTATTTTCGAACGGATGTTTTGGGAATGGGTGTTTTGGGAAACGGATAGCACGTTCCGAAAGGTACGCGCTTCGGATGACCAAAGGGAATCTGGAACAGCTGAAAAGTATAGCCATTCAACGATGTAATGCAGCCAACCTTTTGGGCACAATCTCTAGGAAGTGTGCCCAAAAGGCTGGACTATTTGGACTTCTACCCCCTTATTCCAGTCTAAACACTATCCCTATATAATCTATACGGATAGTGTTTAAACTATAGTTTCCTATAGATTTTAAAGGGATAGTGTCAAGACGATAGGGATAGGGAAGGGATAGTTCACGAGTAAATCTGTGTCTAAATCTAAGGTTTAAATCCACATCTCGGACTATCCTTAAACCTCGTTTTAGAATAAGGGGGCTAATGTTTATCTATACTAATATTATAAAGCCGAAGAGTTTGTTTGTTTGTTTGAACGCGCTAATCTCAGGAACTACTGGTTCGAATTGAAATAGTACATTGTTATCCTAGGTGTGAAAGTCACTCATTACAAGTCCCGAGACGGAGTTTGGCGCCCGAGCGTAGCGAGGGCGCTAATAGTTCGAGGGACTTAATGAGTCTTTCACCCGAGGTAAACACTGTGCTTTTCATTACGAATAATACATAAAATTCTTCATAACAACGAGAGTGAATGAGACTATGAGACTCCATACCACATGAGTAGGTACTCTTACTACTGTCTTACAAGGTTGGGACCAAAGAGGTAATACATTATGTAGTGTTTTTTTAGGTTTCTGCTATTTGTATTCAATACTTAAATATGGCGGTACTTACCGAAGAAGTTTTTATTAATGAGTTAATTCAACATTGGGAAATGACGCGAAGTCCGTAGATTTAACTTACAGTTTTTGTAACATGGTTTGTCTAGATAATGTTATTTACAAAAAATACACAATCATAAATGAAAAACCAGATTAAACTTAACACAAAAACATAATAAAATAAGAAAAAAAAGTTACTTAGTACTAAACTCTGGCAGTATGCATGAGCCGTGCCAAGCCATAATTATTATTCTTTGGTGTAAAAAAAAAAGCAAGGAGGTTAGGTTTTTGAAGTTCCTAATGCGTAATGATACTGATACTGGCTACATGCAGATTGCACAAGTCGTGCGAAGCCATAATTTGACATGACAGCTGTCAGTGAAAGTGAAAAGCCCTAGGGCTGGAAATTTTATTTTCTACACGCTCTTCAGTCATATTTAGACCTAGTTTCGGAGTATGAGTAATGAAAAATTCTTTTGGTGTTTTATAGTCCATTTATCGAGAAAAGCTATAGACTAATTAGTTTTAGACTAGTATAAGACTATAAGCTATAGACTACTTAGTTTCATAGTTATACGAGGTTAAATCTAATTTTCTTTAGGTAGGGAGGTACTTTTCTTCAGTCATGTTATTATCTTGTCGTGGTTATATTATCTTTTTGTTTGTAGGTAATTGTTTATCGTAAATTATTGTATTACCTTATTGTTTAAATGACTAACTGATAATTATTTCAAGAGTTGATAATACTGCAACAATATGAGTCTGTCTCCGAAACAGACTTCAATTGTTGCACCTATGTATTTGCGATAACACTTCAAGTTAATGTCTGTCTGGAGGACAAATATCCACTTGTTTTTACATCTTGATCTTGATAAATGGCTCATATTCATTTTCGTTTTTTCCCTTTAAGAATGACCTTCATCGAGCTGTTTTACGGATGAAAAGTATTTTATATAAAACTAGCGACCCGCTCCGGCTTTGCACGGCTATATTATGCATGTATTATACATATAAACCTTACTCTTGAAACACTCTATCTATTAAAAAAACCGCATCAAAATCCGTTGCGTAGTTTAAAAGATTTAAGCATACATAGGGATTTAGGGACAGAGAAAGCGACTTTGTTTTATACTATACATAGTCATGCTATGCTACAGCATAGCATGACTATATAGTGATAGTGAAGTATAGATGGGAAAATGTTTGTTTATGGGCAATTCTAAGTTCTATCTACTAGGACTTTATTACATTTCAAACCAAGTAAAGTTTAGCTGCCTTTATATGCTCTAGTTTATAAGCCTTCTCTAGATTACATCACAAGTAAGCAGATGACAATCAATACTTCGACGCATGTGAAAGAGTCTGCTTTCGTTTAATTTTTATAGAACTATTTTTTTCTTTAATTAAACCTTCACCTGCCTATCCAAAGAAGATCATCATTTTGCAAATAGGCAATATATAATACAACATGTCTAAAAGTCTTCGCCCACTAAATCATAGGAACTTAACGTGACCCATATCACGTGTTTTAAAGGTAAAAGAAAATCGACAAAGTATTGAGAAAATGTCTTATGGTTAGTATGAGACATTTTATCCAATACTTTGTCGATTAAGACCAGTGTGAGGCTGTAAATTTCCATACAAAAAGCGGTAACGTTTTCCCCCCATCAACGAAGTCCGCTTTTGATAGTTTTTGAAAATGTTCTAGATCTAATGAAAAACTAGGTTTAACCGTTTTTATTTTAAAGAAATATTGCCGAAGATAAAAGTTATTAGTATCTGAATATCTATATTTTTTTACTTAAAACTTCATCGAGTTTTTTAATAGACTAAACTGAATTACCAAATAAGAAAACGTATTAACCTAGAATAAGATGCAGTGAATTAAATGAGACAAATTTTCATTTGTGAAGGATAAAGGGGGTAAAAAGGTTACGGCCCGCAACATTATTTGAAAGCAAAATGAAGGCAATTACGTCCGAGCTTAAAACCTTTCTATCGCACAATACGGTCATTTTTGAAAATACCTACTCGCGCCGCGTATCGAAAACTCATGATTCTCTTAATAATAGTCACTATACTGAATCGTACCTTAGTACGATTAGATTAGTATTAATATATTTTTATATCGAACTAGCTGCGTCCCTCGGTTTCACTCGCGTAAGTCCCGGTCTTAAATTTTTTCATTATTTCTCACTTTTTTGCCCTGGACTCCCACGAATATTTAAAGACCAAAATTAGCCAAATCGATTCAGCCGTTCTCAAGTTATGGATTAGTGACTAAAGAGAAATAGGAATTCGTTTTTATAAATCACTAAATATTTTTTATTGAAGAAACTTATTAACACTTAACAAAGAACAAAAATAATTCTAACACGAATCAATTGGATGGATTTTAGACGTAGTCAGAATGATTATAATCTGCTATGTAAAAAATAATATAAATAAATAAAAAATACAATACTCACTGTCACCGCAACCTCCACAAGGCATTTTAATATATTTTTATTTTACGAAAATGGAATAATCCTCCTGAAAGTTCTGCTTAAAAACGCGTTCACTCAACAACTGCTGAAGACTGTATGCGCCTTATAACAAACCAGTTTATCGATGTTGTTGTGCAGTGCGTTAGGAAAGTGCGCGAAAATATTGCGGTTGATATGTAATTTTCGCGCAAGTTTTTCTTTGATTAGTTTTGTGGCAGGAAAAGCGAAGGTAAGTACCTATACCTATATCTAAAGATTATTATTAAACGAAAAGTATTATTATACGAGATAATAATACTTTTCGCGCAAGTTACCTTTGATTAGTGTTTTGGCAGGAAAAGTGAAATAAGGCAAGTACTTATATATCTAAAGATTTGTTTTTAACCGACTTCAAGAAAAGGAGGAAGTTACCAATTCGTGTGAACGGACGTTACACGACGTTCACAGTAAGCTGAATTTTTATGATTCTATTGTACTGTATAGGTATTTTAAATTGGTTATTCTTTATTGTTGTTTAACACTATATACAACCGTGAAGAAAACCAATCCCTCTTAGGTCATATGTGCATGTAAATCACAGATATTGCTAATAGTGTATAAAAATAAAACAGTTAATTTATACTAGCAGCTCTCCCATTTTATCCGCGTAACTCCCGATCCCGTGGGAATATCGGGATAAAAAGTAGCCTATATTATTTCCAATAAATCAATGTATCCTGATACTAAGTTTTATCAAAATTGGTCCAGTAGTTTCGGAGGCTATTCGGTACAAAAAAAACTAAAAATCTTTCCTCTTTATACTATTAGTATTAGTTTTATAATAAAGGTCTGAAAACTCTGAACTCTAGGCAAATCACTGTAATTTTCCGAATATATTAAACTTTTATTTTTTAGTAAGTATAGGTCCGAAATTAAACCAAATTAAAAAATGAGTAGTCTTCTCAATCACTATAACAAGTGGAATTATCGCAACAAATAAAGATCGTAGGCAATTCACCAAGGTGTAAGATTATTAGTAGGTGAGAACTAGTGAGAAGTCGATATCCATAATGTTTAACCAAACTCAATTAATTTGAACACAGTTGAGAACTGTTGATGGCCTTACCGCTAAACGTAAAAACTACCAGGCACAGATATAAATAAGAAAAAATTACGTGTCGCGTTTGGAACGAAGTCCTTTCACCTTTTTTTTATTCTTTTTTTACATACTTATGTGGGTCTTTCTATAGGGGAGTTAATGGGAGATTAGTTATCGGTCTCCTTCAACTTCTCTTTCTCGTACGGTTTTTCATAACGTGTTACGCGTTACATTTTTTCTCGGCTTCTTAATTTGAAAAAAATATTATAATTTTTATCACTTTCTGCACACTCAACCGTTGCAGTAAAATAAGTAGGCATTGAAGCATGCACTGAACTAATCAAACGCTGTTATTTCACATACACACAACCATTGCTCTCTAAAACCTTATGTTACTAATTTTAGCCAAGGTAAACCGTCAATGGAAATGGAAAAAAGCGATAATGAACTGACTGAGTATGTATAATTAGTTTGTTTAGTACACAGTCGACAATAGCTTGATAAATGACTAGAACGTTAGAACACAATTTTTTGAAACATGTTTCTGGTGCTATAAGTTTTAGAGCGACCCGCTCCGGCTTCGCACGGCTATATTATGGATGTATTATTCATATAAACATTCCTATTGAATCACTCTATCTATTAAAAAAACCGCATTAAAATCCGTTACGTAGTTTTAAACATTTAAGCATACATAGGGACAGAGAAAGCGACTTTGTTTTATACTATGACGTAGTGAAGTAACTATCATCTTTTATGTTCTGCTAATAAGTCATTCAACGCCTATGTCTTTTTAGTTAATATAACCATAGAAAAAATTACCATTTGAAATGTAGACGATTTGGTACTAGAGTTTTTTGAATTACGACATTTTAAAGTCCAGACGTTTTGCTACTATGAGTATTTAGCATGAATTATTTTTTAAATTTTAATTAGTTTTTAGGGTTCCGTACCTCAAAATGATGTAGGAAGTTTAAGCTTTACAATACGTCCACTAGGGGCGCTTTTCAACTTTTTATACAATTTTCTCGTTTACGCTAACGTAGTAGCGTTTGTTATACAAAAAAACTCGCACTACGGATACAGATTATTACTGTTAAAGACAACTGCATGGTAAATAAAATTCAGTAACAGAGTTACAAGTAGGTACTCGTAGTTGAGAGTCTTGAGAGTAACGCACTGATTAAGGTTAATGCACTTGGTGAAGACGTTTCTAGATCTTTGATTATTGATTATTGAAGGCTTCTTTGTTATAACACAAAATATATCGCTATATTCGCTGATATAGCCTTAGTAAATTGCTTAGGCCTTAGTAAATTGCATCTACGACTTTTATCAAACATTTTTTTATTAAATTCCAAAGGAACTTAATTTTTAAGCTATTGCATAGCTTTTATCGCGGGCTGACCGAATTAAGAAATTCCGTAACGATATATGAGCGCGGCGACCGAATCAAGAAATTCCGTAACGAAAATAAAACCTAACACCCCCCCCCCCACTCCGCCTACCATGTAGCTCGGCCGAGCGTTTGCTTTACGTCTATGTATATGGTACGACTGTACGAAGCTCGCACATTTTTTTTTTCATGTTTTAAGCTATTGCATAGCTTTTATAGCGGGCTTTGTACTCGGTGACGAAAATAAAACCTAACACCCCCCATACATTATTTTTTGTTTTTTAAGAAATAGTAGGAACATTAACTGATATTGAAATTGTGTGAGCATGTTTTATTTAGGACCAAAACAATGACTTGACATCAAATTATTAAAAAATATCAGTCCTAGTTTCAGTCTATTAGAGACCTCAGGAATTCGGGACCTTCTTTTTTCAATTTGAAGCTGCCCTTAACAGTACCTTGTAACTACTATTACACACTAGAAACATTAGTGGGTACTCGTAGATATTAATGATAGATTCAATACCTCCAGTATAACCTCCTTGCCTGCAGCAGAGGTAATCAGCACCTTGGCGATGAGTGTTAGCAATGATTAAATGTCATTTGCTTATAAGTTTCCAGTAGGAAAATTAAATTAGTATTTTTAAAATAATAAGATTCTGACGAAGACAAAAACTAAAATTATTTTTTTCTTTTAATACTCTGGTTGTGTGATTGATCTTCTGCCTAGGCATCGAAATAATAAGTAAGTGTGTGTGTTTTTTTAAACTTTACCAGGTTGTCGAATTTGACAAGTGACAAAGTCTCTTGGCTACAAAAACCCCAAAGAGAATTTAAATACTACGTACATAGATAATATAAATCGATGACTACGTACAAAAACTTTTGCTGAGCCCTTGGCTTGCCCTTGGCCTTCAGAGGGCTCTCTCTTTCAAGTCGATGCTTCATGTCTCAAGAATACCACCATTCTACTTCACCCAGCGGCTTTTAAAGGTCCTCCACTCGTTCTGGTGGTCTAGGTTAAACACTTCCTCAATCCTGAACAAGCTGCTGTTTCAGTTGATCTGAACATCTCATAGTATCCACCACGTGAAATGGGACTATTTCACAATATAATGAAACCATCTACCAACCGATAAAAAAATAAAAAAAGTTTTATTTCATCAACATATTCAAAGTTACAGATTTACACAGTATACATACACACAGCACACAGTATACAGTGTACAGTGATAATACCTATGATAGGAGACTCGGGTCTTCCAAAAATAGTTTGAAAAATAAAAATAAAACCTAAAAGCCACACACATTGGTACAATTTCCATATTTCCAGTTAGCTAAACCGTGGCCACTAATTGTGTATAGGTTTCCTATATTTACTTTCTATTTTGATAATAACAAAAAAGCCCTTATTCCAAAACTATCTACATATAAGGCGGTATTCCTAGAAATATTCGTCTATTATTATTTCAATCCCACGTATCCGCCATGACTAACCATTATATTTTAGTTCCGTATCGGAAGTACTACCTTATATCTGCTGTACTAATGAAAAATAATTTCACAAACAAGACGTCATAACTAACGAAGTAGAGTGAATCAAACCACCATTATCTTTACTAGGAAAACAACACGATAAACCGATGATAAGAAAAGAGCATTACAATTAAATTATTGATATAGAATGTCAAAAGTGGAAATTGTCTAGGTAAATATAAATGGGATTTGCCTATATGGTACGTATACCTACTTAATAACTTGTAGACGGGCATTTTGCGCAAGATCTTGAGATTAGAACGTGAGGATGGAGTAGACTTGCCCAGCATCTACTACTCTCTCAGCTTAGTCGACCGTGTCCAGAGGAGAGAACTTGTTAATACGTCTGGAACACTGGAATTTGTACATCTATAGTCGACCGGTATATTTATTATTCGTTTCTGAGTTCTGTGTACGAAAAGCTTAAAAAATATTAAATACCGTGTTTATGACTCGAAACATTTTCTAGAAGACTTTTATAGATATCAGCCACATAAGCCGACTGAGAATTAGACAGGCCAGAAGTCTAGAATACTTCGGTTGTCGAATCGAGCCTAGATCAAATTTTACAATCTAAAATGATGATAATTGACAGCAAACAAAGTAAAAAAATAGTTTCATTACTTTATATTAACAAAGTCACCCAGTGGGTCCCTCAAGACGACAGGAGTCTTCGAGGTAGACTCAAAAAACGATGGCGCGACGATGGATGCATTCGACGCAGAGTGGCCAAAAATTGCTGGTGATCGGGACATATGAAGGGAAATGGGGGAGGCCATTGCCCAGCAGTGGGACACAACAATATTTTACTACATTTATAAAACTACTCATTCATTTCTAGTTAACTTAATTAGATTGTTTTACGCAAGACCACGGGCTCTAAATAAACAGGGCTACGATTAGGACAAAGAATTTGGCACACCTAACGTTCCTATTTACTATCTTATCGTCTCTTTTGTTGATAAAGTGATATCGTTAAGCACACGTTGTATCACTCTAGTCGTCGACCACAATACTAACACACCTGTCGTTTTTATTCAAAAAGATAATGTGATTAATAATAAATATCTAGATCAAAGTATGGGTGTTAAAAAGTTAGTTATTTTAGTAATTTTAGTTGTAAGTGTAATTGGACAAGATGCTGTTAATGAGAGAACTCTTAGTGATAACGTTTTAGACGTAGAAGATGTGGGTGTTAGCGATAAGGACATTGTACAAGATAAAGATGTCATAGTAGAAGACCCTCTAATAGATGAAGCAGCGGCTGAAGTGTTAACGGAAACAGAAGGGTTACAAGTAAGAAGTGGTAAATACCAACTGAACGATGGTTTGGTTGGGGAAGAGCCAGTCAATCTTGAATCAATTGATTTTAACTCGAATATACCGGAAAGTGAGAAGCAGGTGCTGCTGCCGGGACCTACTACGACACTCCAAACAAACACAGAATATGGTAAGTGCTATTTGTAAAAGCAAATAATTTGAAATAAGTAGATAGTTATCATATAATAACTAATTTCCAAACTTAGGTACTAAAAGTAGGTAGAGCTCCACCCGTTGATAACAATTTCAGCTTTGATAATGATTCATCAGTATCGATTTAACTAGGTACTGTAGGTAAATACGTGGTATCGATATCATAGACTCATGAAAAACACTTGACCTGATATTGTGAATGAGCTACGTGGAATTTGCAATCCACCTACTCGTAAATCAAGGGATATCATCAATAAGTAGGTTTACCTGTTGTTTATAAAGAAACAAATATACGAATATAGGTTGACCTGTTATTTGGAACCTCAAAAATATCAAGCTTCATACAAGCTACCTACTAGCCTTAAATTATTAAAAGATTAGAGACTATACACGAGAGTGTGACAAAGATCAGTTACTCTTCAAGATTTTAGGTAGGATTATGGGAAGGTAGGTCATCAACATCATATAAATTTTTGTTTTGGAATCTGCACTGCTAGTTACTAAAGCGTGTTTATCATCAAGAGGGTAAACCAAAGTTAAAGTGGACAGACGTGGTCAAAAAGACGTAATAGACTGCGTTTCCTTAGCCAATGCGTCAAAAAGAACGAAGAAAGAAATGAAAGCAGAAGACCAGAAAGGCAGAGCCTACCATCAGATGGGATTAACTGCTTGGTAGAGATAGAGATTATCAACACTCAACAGTCTAGTTTAAATCTGCTGCTGCAATAGATTTCATATTATTCAGCATAAATAATAATAAATAAATACATTTCTTTCACAAATGCTTAAATATGTCTACTTTAAGGTTGAACCCTTCTTTAAAGCATGAAATGCTTTTGCCAGAAAGCTTCATTCTTTCTAGGAATTATAGAATAGACAAAATTGATCAAAATAGGTTGAAGTTAACCTTAGTTAAGGTGAACATTGTATACCTACGCCTAAGCTACCTTCATGTATCTCATTGGAATAGATGTACATCTATATACACGTGTACTAACATCTACATGCAAGAATGCGTCATGATAATCATGAGACAACTCTGACTCATCATTGAGCAAGTCATTAAGTATATAAACTTTACGTTCATTCATTTAATTGATACATAATGTGTATATTGTACATAATATTATCTTTATTTATCTCTATTACAGTAAGATGGATATTACTCATGTCTAAAAAGTAAAGTTATTTCATATAGGTGCATCAAACGGTAAATATGTCATTTAAAGCAATATTTCAAGTTGTTCCTTCATGTTCTATAGGTTTATGACACAAATAATTATGAGATAAGTACTAATTTTGATACAAGTCTAAGTTTTCTTAATCATCTTTAAAAGTAGATGAAGTTACAGGTTTAAGAGGGCTTGAACTGCTACATAACAGCAAACGAAGTACCTACGTCATCTTTAAGTAGATCAAGTTACAGGTCGAGGGCTTGAACTTCTACATAACATAAATACATAGAATGCATTGTATCTGTAAACCTGTAAAATATACCTAAGTAGTACTTAGTAAGTACTAACTTTATATCACTAAAATAATTTAGGTAATCTACGATAAGGGCCGCGCCCAGAACGCAAACTAGTTAGCAAAATAAAACTCTTTGCCTTACACAAAAACGTTTAAAATGGTAAATTAAAGTCAGTTAATAAAATTAATATGACAAAGTACTGAGATAAGAACATTATCTGAAGTTAAACAACTATTTCAAAATGAATAAACTTCGAATGAAATCATCTTTCAGTTTGCTGAGTTACATTTTTTGGGTCACGATTCACGAATAAAATAAAGCTACTTTAGATTTTTCTTCGATAAAAAATCAAAACTAAGCATTATAGGTACCTACTTGTGTCATCGGAAGATGTTAAGAAAGACATCATCTTTATTCATTATTTAACACTCCACAAACAGCTAAATTGAAAGATTTTTGCAAGAACATAATACAAAAAGGCGAGCACAATATAACTAAAATCTAGTCCCGACAAGACTGTGAATATCTTGAAAAAGATTGGTAAAGGTGGTTGGTACGTAGATTGAGTTTAATGAATGAGGTTTTAAAGGTTACGTTGTACTAAACAAGTTCCATCATTTATGTTTTATCTGGGTTATCTACGCATCAAGGTTTTGGGATAACAAAATCAACATAATAATATTATATTATCAACTAGCGACCCGTCCCGGTTTCGCACGGCTATATTATGCATGTATATGTATTTATACATTTAAACCTTCCTCTTGAATCACTCTATCTATTAAAAAAAACCGCATCAAAATCCGTTGCGTAGTTTTAAAGATTTAAGCATACATAGGGATATAGGGACAGAGAAAGCGACTTTGTTTTATACTATGTAGTGACTAGGCAAGCGTGTAATTTATGTATATTATCAATTTTTTGTTATTTTCTATTTTAATATCAAAATATTGCAGAATCGTTTTCTTCGTTTTTTTTACTATAGTAAGACAGCATCGTAGTAGCATTTTCTCTATATAGACAAAATATGTATTCTGATATTTACCTACTTCCTAAATAATGCCACTAGCCATAAAACCAAGGTTCGCTATACAAATGCCACCATGAATTACTTTTCATTTATTTTTAGATCGTTTGAGGGTCAAATTTGTTTTAGTAATTAAGTAGTTGTTAGAAAAAAAGAGAGTACTTATGTATACATCAAACCAAAATAAAATAAAAAACTATTGCTTTAGAGCAGCGGTCTGCAACGCGCGGCCTATGCAACCTCAGATACCACACTGAAATTTGTATAAAATCAGTTATTATTTACTTGTTATTAGTTACTTTGTAGTTTTCATTTTTATATTTCGGTGATTATTTTCTAGATAAATAGTTCAAACATTTAAAAGTAATGTAAGTATTACATGTACGAATTAAATTCAGCATGTTTTGACAATTTTAATAGCACTTTTATATTTTCTATGGGATATGACCAATTATACGTATGTATATTGGGACTTTGGTTTATTTTGCAACCTTGTGGCCCTTGTCTGCCAAAAGGTTGCTGACCGCTGCTTTAGGGGCATATTCAAATTCATGAGAAAGCGAAACCCTCTTAAAATCAATTTTAAAAACAAAATAATAATTTGTAGAACCGTTTTCTTGTTTCTGTCACTATTTTGAAGGACGCTTCAGTAAAATATTATCAATCGGGTACCAATGTTATTTGTAAGCTCTTAAATTCTCTCCAAAACAAAGAGGCAGTTCGAGGTGATCGGTGACTTCACACATACCGAGAACTGTCCGATACCGTCTGATAGCTTATCAATATCGGAATGATAACATTTACACTACACCTGCTCACTGAAATATTAAAATTACTCGCTTAGGTACTTATTCTACTAACTTTGTTATCATTATAAAACTTTTTGAATAGTTGTAATACTAAAAGATCGTTATTTATTACTATTTCGTAGGTACCTATCAATTCGTGTCTAGTTCTTGATAATTATGGTTTGAAACTTTCAATAGAATTTGCTAAATTATAGTCTTATGAAATATTCTTATTTATTTAAATAATTGCCAGTCAGTCATACCTACACATAAATTAATTTCGAATGCTTTCAAAGCTATAAAATCAAAATTTAAATGTACTACGTAGTACTTTTTTTTTCTAATCAAATGTTTATAGATTCGTACATCACAAAAATGTTCTCTAAAAACTTCAATTTAACCGTCTTCATTTAATTTCCACTTCAGCGTATTTAATAGCATGACTTTCTCCCATAACGTTATCTGGCAATCAAAAGGAAATAATGTTATAGAGTGGGTATAGACTTTAATTTTTTTTCACAGCTCACATAGACGGCCGAGTTCTTCCCGCAACATTCTACCAGAACAATGGCATGCCCTACATCATCTCCGTGGCTAGGCTACAGCAGATCAGAGGCAACTTCATGTACTGGTTCTACGACCAGGGCGGAAATGATAATCTTGGAGACTACCAGAGGGACATCCATGGATCGACGCCACAGATTCACAAGAACTTTAACTTTCAACTGCCGTTCTTTGGTTTTAGATTTAATTATACTCGGGTAAGTTTATGGTACAAAAGCATAGAGCTATAAATGTAATTTCTGCAGTTCATGACCATCTAGGAACGTTATCATCAGTTTTATGAACGAAATTAATGCCTTTCATGGACTTAAATTTGTGTCCCTAATTATCAAAATTACCATCTTCCACAGCTCTCAATGAACGGGTACCTCTACTTCAGCGATCCCCCAGACCATTACACTTATCCCCTCTCGTTCCCCATGAGAGATTGGCCCACAGTCAACGACCCTTCTTTCATTGGGATCTTCTTCAGTAAATGTCGTATCGGTAGTGTCAGGCCCGAAGACCCTGATCAGAGAAGACCTGGAGTTTACTTTAGGATGGATAGAGATTTACAGGTTTGTAGGATATTCGTAAAATTATAGCAAATCGGTGTCCTTACGATTTCTTCGTTCACCATTAGAACATAGCGTAGCTATATAACCCAAGACCTCAGGGTCAAATAGGCCTTATCTAAAATGGCTAATCATTACCAAATAAAAGTAAATAATACAACGATATAAAAGTCTACTTTACTCTGTTTTTAGACTAATTTTATAAAAAATTCTTTGCTTTTTAGACCCGTACCGATCAGCTGGGAGTAGAAATGCGAGAACGTTTGACCTGGGATATTCGCGAGGGTGTCATCGGTTCTGACAGCTTCTTCCCAAAACACGCCATCACCGTCACTTGGAAAAACATGTCATTTGCTGGTGGTATTGATAACTCTTTATTTATGGTAAGTGCTACTCTTATAATAAATATAAGGATTTTTAATTTTAAGAATGTTGCTCTTCACAAAAAGTCATGCCTTAAATTCTTTACAGACAAACACATTCCAAATGGTACTAGCTACAGACGAAGTGTTTACGTATGCGATATTTAACTACCTCGAGATTAACTGGAGTTCTCATACGGAAGCTGGTGGTGATACCACGACGGGCGAAGGCGGTGTACCGGCTTATGTAAGTATCTAATACTATCTACAGAGTCTTCTGGGAATTTCAGTTTATGAAAGACAAATGGATAGATCATTTATTACATTGCTTATTTTTGTGTAATAGATCGGTTTTAACGCTGGTAACGGTACTCAATCCTACGAATACAAACCATATTCGCAAGCTTCTGTGCTAAGAGATCTGACGGGTCGAGGATGGGCAAACGGTTTCCCTGGACGACATATCTTCAGGTTAGACGAGAAAATACTTATGGGCACCTGTAATAAGGATATTGGTAAGTTAGATTCAGTTCGTTCTTTGAATCAACCTTTGAGACCAAAACTAATTGCTTCTGATTGAACAATATTTGTAACTTCAGATTTTTTTACTTTTTAGATGGTGCAAACTTACCTCTAATGTTCGCTCCTGAAAGTGGTAACATGTTGGGAGGAACCATTGTTAACATCACCGGTCCCTGCTTCAATCCTGATGACAGAATCACCTGTAGATTTGACACGGAGTCCGTTATTGGTGCTGTGGTAGACAGGAACAGAGCCATCTGTGTGCAGCCTAGGTTCTGGCACAATGGCTACGCTAGATTCGAAATAGCGATAAATAACGAACCTTACAAATGGAAAGGAAAGTTCTTTGTTGGTAAGTTTAGAACGCGAACAAGTAGAGGTTCGACATATTATCTAAATAATTAATTCATGTTATAAAAAAATTGTTTCTTTTCGTCAATAGAAACACCGGCAACAGCAACAGAAAAGATCTTCTTCTCTGACAATGCAGTACATGAAAGATACCCACCAGAGATCAAAATAACTTGGGATAGGTTCAATTTAACATCAAACCTCAATGTCCAACTGCGTATCAGTTTATGGGGCTACAAAGAAATCACCATCAGACCACAGTTGGAGTATATTGACATGATTGAAACTGGAGCTGCAAATACAGGAGAATACATAATCAATCCTCAAAATTTTAGGAACAGGGAGAACATTATGCATAATGATATGCAATTTGGTTTTCTACAAATTAATTTGACGACACCTGAAGAGTATAAGGGCATACAAATATCGCCGTGAGTATTTTGTTTACTATCTTCTATCTTCTTTTCCTGAATGATTGACTGACTGACGGATCAACGCACAGCATAAACCGCTGATCGTAGAGACGTGAAACTTAAAGAGGTGGGTTCCTTGTATGACGTAGGCATCCGATGAGAAAGGATTTTCCGAAATTCTACCCCTTAGGGGGTGAAAGGGGGGGAGGGCAATGATTGTATGGGGCAACTTAATTTCATCCATTTTCGACGAAATCGCAGGCAAAAGCTAGTTATAAAATAAGACAATTAATCAAAAGTCGCAAAATTACTATAAAAATGTCTTTTTTTTTCAGTATTCTTTGGAGTAGACCAATCCCTCTTGGCTGGTACTTTGCTCCACAATGGGAGCGACTCCACGGTCAGCGCTGGTCACAATCTTTATGCAACAACTGGCTTCGTACTGATCGTTTCCTGAAGAACTTCGCCTCTCAAGTTTGGGTGTGTCCTTGTACCTTGGAACATGCTTTACTGGACAAGGGCAGGTTTATGCCTGATCTGGCTTGTGATAAAGATACAAACCCAACCTGTAGGTACCATTGGGGAGGTATACATTGCGTGAGGAGTGGAGGACCAGGGTAAGACATCAAACACCGACTTCTTACCTTAAATACCTGATTCAACAACCAAATACCTTTTTAACTCCATATTTTTGTTCTTTAGAGCGGAAGGATCAGGCCAACAATGCTGTTATGATAAGAACGGTTTCTTGATGCTGTCGTATGATCAGATGTGGGGATCTAAACCTTCAAGGTCTCATGACTTTGGATTTACGCCTTACAACGAAGCTAACAAGGTTTGTTGCACTATCTAACTGATATATTTAGGTCCACTGCCCACTGCTAGTAACATACTACTTCCAATACGACGTGCAAGGAAGAAACCTTTCTAATTTTCTAATGTTTTGTTCCACAGGTACCATCGTTATCACATTGGTTCCACGACATGATTCCGTTCTACCAGTGCTGTTTGTGGCAAGAAGAGCAAGCTGTTGGTTGCGAAACTTTCCGGTAAATATAATAAATCAGTTTTATTTATAAAATCAAAGTATCGACAATTCTCTGACAAATAATGCTTTTATCAACAGATTTGAACGAAGACCATCACAAGATTGTGTAGCTTACCAAGCCCCAGGAGTAGCTGGTATCTTCGGAGATCCACACATCGTCACCTTCGATGATCTTCAATACACTTTTAACGGAAAGGGTTAGGAATTTGAATTTTACCACTCTCAAATCCCTTGTCCTGGAACTTGACTTGGCTTAGCCAATCTCCATCTAAGAAATCAAATATTTATTTAATTGTATGGCATTTAATGCCATTTAAACTTCGAAGCTCGTTTAGCACCACCCAGGGGACACGTGCAGGTTAGGTAACTTCTGCGGACGCGAGCTTTAGATCGTCCCTCAAGAAGAAATCAAAAAGGTACTTATTAAAGTCTTCTGTCCAGGTGAATACGTTCTGACCCGCGTGGATCATCCTCAGTTGAAACTCGACGTTCAAGGGAGATTCGAACAGGTGCCTCGCAATATATATGGACCTGTCAACGCGACACAACTCACTTCTGTCGTGGCTGCTTCTAACAACTCTGTTCCTATAGAGGTAAACAACAATTGAGATTTTAGGTCAATTCTAGCAACACCTACCAAGATGTTTCTACAGTTTTTGTGCTAAGTGAATATAATATAATAACGATATTGCCATAAAATCATAAAGGTGGGTAAACTAAAACCGACTATGATGCTATAACGCTAGTAATGGGTATGATAAGTTTGGTCACTGTTGGTTATACAACTTTCATTAGATTGGATAGTAGGTATCATCATTTTCTAATGAAACTGTTGTGTCCCCCAGGTTCGTCTCCGACCCCAACATTCACAGTGGAGATACAGGCTGGATGTCTTTGCTGACAATAAGCGAGTCTACTTTGACAGATCTGCTCTCAGGGTGCAGTATTTCCCAGGTTTGTGGTGATTTCTCGATATTAAAATCAACTTTATTGGACAGTGTGCCTAAGAGGTAGTACTGCCACTATACCATAATATGGTGTTTTCTTTGCAAGCATTAAATAAACGCGATTTTGAATTAATAAAACCAAACATGAGACAATAGTAAATTAGTGTTCTGCAGAGGTTCTTAACATGAAGTCTTCATTAACAGGTGTAACCGTTTACCAACCGATGTACATCCTGAACCAGTCCGAGATTGTGATCATGTTCGCGTCAGGAGCTGGAGTTGAAGTGGTGGAGAATAAGGGTTTCATGACGGCTAGAGTTTATCTACCTTGGACTTATATGGTAAGGGTAACTTGCAAGAACAGTAACGCTTTATTTATGGTAATTAAAAGTGGTCAGCAGTTGCCTATAGATTAATTTTAATTTATCTTCACAGAATCAAACTCGAGGTCTATTCGGAAACTGGTCGTTGGACGTAAACGACGACTTTACGAGACCTGACGGAACAAGAAC
Organism: Idaea aversata; assembly: GCA_907269075.1. Lineage (NCBI taxonomy): Eukaryota > Metazoa > Arthropoda > Insecta > Lepidoptera > Geometridae > Idaea > Idaea aversata. Next base: position 8,311,579 of record OU026103.1, read on the forward strand.
AGCTATAGACCTTAACAACTTCCAAACGGCACACAGGGAGTTTGCACAATATTGTAAGTAGACTGATGAAATATAATGTTTTAAGCTATTACTACAATTAAGTAGTTGATTCCAACAACACTTAAAGCATTACTGAACAATCCAGTATCTTAGATTATGTACTTTTTCAAGCCCTTGCTTGCTCACTGCTTGTCATCATGGTATTTCCGAAGCAACCAATTAGCACTTTCCATGACAAGTACTACATCCATGGACAAGTAAAGATAATTTAATTTTTAGACTATTCTAACACATTTCTATAGACTTTTTACAATATTAGACTTTTCTGGGTCTAAACAGTCTAATCATTTTCGATTTTCGCAAAAAAAAAAACGTTGGTTTATCAGTTGCTTGGTTATCTTAGTTTAATAACTTTGAATTTTCAGGGCAACTAACCGATCGAGAACAAAAAGACATAGGTGTAGCACTCTTCATGCGAGAGTATGGTCGAACAGCTGCTTATTACAACGATAATCAATTCCAGCCGAACTTTATAAGAGAACCAGCTGACTTCCTACCGGCGAATAGGTCACAAGATGTGAATAGAGCTATAGAAATATGCCAGGATTCGTACCAGTGCAGATATGATTACGGAATGACTTTGGATCGTGATATGGCGGAGTTTACTAAGAATTATTTAGCTTCTATTGTGAGTGATATTTCTTAATTTATTGTTAACACCTCATCGACTTCAAGTTAAATCTAAAACTATTTCAAACCAGCATTATACCCTTCTATTTTTAAACCTACTTCAAAAAAGGAGAAAGGTTCTCATTATTAATTTTTTTAAACAAACCTTGTCCCGACAATACCAAACACAAAAAAATGAATTATTTAATTTGGTGCAGTCGTTCGGAATTTATGCGCATACCTACATACATTTTGACGATTGATTTTAATATAAATAGATAAGATTAGGAATATTAAAAATCTTGGACGGTCGAATTAATTGGTTTCTTGTTAAAAACCTTTTTAACCCCCACTCAAAAAAGTGGAGTGGTTTTTTGTCATGTGGTATCGATCTTATGCATATTATATAAGTACCAAAGAATCTGCCTAATAAGTAGGTGTACCTATGGAAAACCTAAGTCTCACGAAGTCATTTCCTTTTTAAGTAATAATCATTAGCACTAAGTTTTTTTCTCAAATTACCTAGATTTTTATGAATAGTCGCGTGTATTATGCGTCTTGTCTCATTGTTCTTATAATTGCGATGCATCAAGGACTTTTATAAGACCGCTAATATTAATGCATAGCCTACCAGTATTGGCTTAGAAGTCATGAGGATAATAACCTTTTTCATTTTATAATTTATTTTAATAAAAGTGTACAAGTTTTTAGTCTTTTTGGTATTTTCAGACGAATATTAAAGAGCAGAACGCTAGGAGGGTAATCAGTTGTGGTATTTTGGAGACTCCGAGGTTTGGAAGGAAGAGTAACTTCTTCTTTACTCCAGGGACAAGGGTAAGTTGACTAATCTGAATGTAGTAAAAAATATTGAAAGTTAAGCTTTCGCGGTGTACCTAACTACTAAGGCTTCCAGTCTCGGTATATTTTCGAGTCCCGGGACAAAAATATCGAGACTCGGTTTGGTCCCGGGATTCCCGGGAAAAACGAGACTTTCGAGACTTTTTAAAAATTTATTTCTGTGCCCTTATGTAGGTAGTCTAGGTAGGGATTAGGTATTTCGTATGTGAATATAAGATATTTCAATAAGGTCATTTATTTTTCAAAATGTTACAGCGAATTGAAAATAAACAAAATTAAAGGAATAGAAAAAAATTATCAGATATTCTCATTTTTGAAGTGGGCTCGTAAAACAACAAGAGCATTCAATGTATTTTCTGATAGTGAGGACCTTATTTTGTTACAAAAATAAAACAAAGAAATTTACGAGACCCGTGTAACAAAACATCTGACAATGTTAGGATATTGATATGAGGTTATATATTTTGCAATTACCACAGACTAACGTAAGTTTTATATTAGAGTGTTGCCAGTTGCCATGCCAGTTGTCACTTGCCACATAAGCAGGGTAAAAAATAATTATTTCATTGGAATCTCAAAAGTCTCGTTTTTCCCGGAACTGGAAGTTGCAGTCTCGAGTCTCGAAAATACGAAAAAATCGTCGAGACTCTCGATATTTTCGAGACCGAGAGTCCCGGGATGGAAGCCTTACTAACTACTCATAGAATCGTTTTTGAACCAGCTTTTACTCACGACTACGCTCGCGTTAGGGATGCGTTAGGGTTGAATTTTCCAAAATCGTTTTTAGTGGAAGCATACGGCATAACAATTATCTGTGTACTTTTCAGCCAGATCAGTTTATTTTGTTTGAATTGTGCGCTAAATATCAAAGTCGGTCAAGACTTCGAATTTCATTATATTTAGGTAAATAAGTAAAGATAAATGTAGTAAAAAAGTAAAGGGCAAAATAAATTAATAGAAACTGCAGTTTTCCGCTTTATATTACTACTAGCTGTTGCCCGCGACTTCGTACGCGTGGTAGTGCTGTTTTATGTACGAAAACCTATTAAACCTATTACTTACTATTAAAAGAAACCGCATTTAAATCCGTTGCGTATCGTAATTTTATGGATCTAAGCATACATAGGGAAAGAAAGCGGGAAACGACTTTGTTTTATACTATGTCATTACTATGATATGGATCATCATGGCAATTTCCCACCTCTAATAGCTTTATTACTATAATTACATGACTCATAGAAACATTAAACGATTATTTCCATAATAGGTAAACTTTGAGTGCAACCAAGACTTCATCCTGATAGGAGACAAACGTCGCGTGTGTGAGGATAACGGAAGGTGGAATATACCTGACTATGGATATACGGAATGTCTACGTAAGTACTTTAGTTAGCTAACTAGCTGCACGCTATGGTTGTTAGACCTGGAGTCCTATTTTTGAATCGCTCGATCGAAACGAGTGATCTCCACCAATCGTCGCCGACAGGCGAGTGATAGAGTAAACGTCAAACAATCAAAGTTAAACATTCAGAAACGATTTTTGACAAATATTTATATCTTTTGGGATTATTACGGATGTTCGTCGGTAATTACCGGTTTTCTGCGTAAAACGAATAAAAAATGACATTTCAAATTTCGACGACGACGATAAAAAAAATACAGAAACTTGGTGTCATGCGACTTGGAACTCGAGCATGACTTGTAGGCGTAAACGACGAAGCTATGTCACACGAGCGATTCAAAAATAGAGCCCCTGTTCCAGAAGAACCCATGTAAGACCTGTTCCAGATATCCCAGGGGAAACTCTGGTATAGATGGAAAGCTGTATACAGTCCAAACATTCAAATCCATCCAATCGGAGTAACTAACCCACAAAAAGTTGATTATGATTTTTTGCATGTGCGTCTTTGATATCTATTCTTGAATTTTTGTGACCAAACCGTTTACCCACCCAGGTAACCAAGAATATTCTCAGCGCGCTTTATTCTTGACGTGGGGCGTCATATTGGCAGTTATTCTACCGTTAGGGCTCCTCATCTGCCTCATCTGGTTCTGGTGCTGTTACAAACCCAAGTCCGAAGGAAAAGAAGTCTTCAGTTTCCAAGACTTTCCGAGAGCTAAATCAGCGTCACGACTAAATCTCAGATCACAATCAATGGGAAATATCACTGATACAATGAAATCGTCGACTCTACGGAGCGAATCTGATATTAAACCGAAACTACCTGACACTCCTACTGACGAAACTCCCCTCCAAAGAGCCGGTGTTGCCAGGTCTGCTCCCCTTCCCCCTGAACCGCAAGACAGCGACGCTTCCGGCTTCAGCTACCCGGACTCCAGTAAATCTGATAAGTCCAGTCTTAAAAAGCGTCGCGCTTACGATAAAACCTACAGAACTCACGAACCGTTACCCAACGCCCCCGAAGTTGAATTCCCGGAAAAGCTTTGGGAACTGTCCGAAGAAGATTTACTTTCAATAACTTCACCATCTGATTCAGAGTCTAATAAAGACTCAACTCTTACGCGTCCCGCTAAAGATATAGAGTACGTTGGTAGGCCCCGTCAGACCGGGAGACGTATGCTCGCTAGTGACTCTGGTTACTCAACAAAAGACGGTTCAGAAGACCCTTACGGTGGTAAATACGAGGGGCAGTACAGCCCCATTCCTTCTGCATATTCACCGACTTATTCCGAGATTTATTCGCCTCCAACCAGTCCCACTTCTGATATAAGCCCGAGAAGTACGTTCAATAACCCTGGTCTACCGGAGGCTCCTAAAAGCGCTCCGGCTGATCAAATAAAGACCTTCACTATGCCTCCGCAGAGGGGAAAATCTATTGAAACCCTTATTGATCCGCCAGTGGCCGAAGTACAAACCATGAGCGGCCGTTCCACAATGGTTTAATTTAATCCACAACTAATACCGTACCTTTAAATCCTTCGAACCCACCTTTTTACATAACATAAAAATGGTGATTATGATTAGTTCAGTCACTGCCCATAAATAACACAAGACTTGAAATTCAAATTGATTCAATACAAACATTATTGTTCTAATTAGATTTATTAGAGACCATATTTAAATATAAGTAGGTACCTAAAAAACTTAGATTAAGTCACAGTTAGGAATAGTTAGGATAGACTTTGTGCACCTCTTTATTTTTTGTTGTTGATTAGTTTTGTCCAGTGACTTTCCCATGATTGTTGAGCTTGAGTATTATAATGTTATTTGATGTAAAAGAGTTTATAAATAAATTATTTACACTGAAAAAATATGGTCACATGAAGAGGAAATTTCTGTTCCGAACGTAGAATAACTTCTAATAGACGCTGGATAAAGAAAGCAAGGAATAATCGTAAAGAAATTTATAGTTGCGTAAGTTACCACTGTATCCTGTGGAATAGAAATTTTCTCTGCGTTTGTGATACGTTTTTATTTTTTCCTATTAATATGTGAGATTATTACTTGCTTTCTTATCTAGAGTACACAAAATATTCGGGTCGGTACAGGTGAGTGGCCTAGTTTTTTATTTGTCATTTAGAGATAAGTTTTTAGGCGCCTAACGCCATGAAATAGGTACCAATAACAGGTATTTACGTTTGACTTTTGACTCTGTGACCTAATAACTAAAATTTGTACTATATAAGCGCATAGGGTTTTATCCTATCTACTTAGTTTTGTATCCGGTGGACAATTATTGAATTGCCAATTTAGTATTTAATTGGTGTCAAGAACTTATTAATTTTTTTTTGCATAATGAAGGATGTACCTACCTTATAAGGTCCTTATTAATAAATTCCCTCCAATACAGGCAAACAGGAATATTCGTCTCGAACTCTGGGCGCCACTTGGGGCATCATCAGCGCCATCATGGTGCCAATCGTGATCGTACTCATCTGCGTTGGATGGAGACTGCTACTTAGATGGAAGAAAGAACAAAATGATGACGATATGATGGACATTAAGTGAGTGGAAATTATTGTTAGAATATTATAGCTTATGGTGGAGCTATTTTTAGATGATGAGGTATCTAATAATTTTAACCCTGACCTAAAATTTACCTCTACCTACTCTATTAACAAAGCCCTAAATTTCGATAACGCTTGATAAGAAATCGTTATCTTTAAACCAACAGTTTATACTTAAAATCTACAAGCGCAGTAATAAATGGAGTTAGGATGTTTAGGTGCAGCCTATCTGTTGCGAAAGTGAAGGTGTCCAGAGTTATTTAAATTGGTAGGATTATATAATACTTAGGTACCTAAGTACTTAGATTGCGTGGGGACAAAAAAGGAACTGATTACTTAATAGAAATTATAACCACAATATCACAAGAGGTTAAACAATCTTAAACAAAATACCTAAATCCTTGAGGGCATCCCCACGAGACATCGTCCCCAGAAGGCTGGCAACATTCTCCATCTGGATGAGCAAACTAACCCTCTGGCTTTCCCCGTAGGGTCCCAAAGCACACCCAAAGTTCGGTTCACTCCCATCGTCTCCCCAAACGGATCGCGACGCAACGGTCCGCTTGTCGAGAACATTTTCCCGTCCCCCCTGGACTAGAGGAGACGATAGGCACTAATTTAAAATTAGATTGGAGCGCTTCGCTGATCCCTTAGGCACCCCCAGTGGAGCTTCCATATTCTTGGGCTTAGGGACCCACGACCCCAAAGTCTGCAACCCTAACACTAAATATTATAATTGAATGTGAATCTCTAAAACCTTGTTACCTTTACCAACAGAACTCGAGCAATCGATCCAGATGAATCCGTCCGAATCAATTCAGACGACGAGAGCATCCCGTACAAAAAGGACTTGAGTGAGGAAAGTCCTGAGCCGACAGAGGGCGTCAAGATAGTGGACCAGTCGGAGTTGCCCGTAGGGCTTCCCTACCAGTACCCTCCGCCTCCGCCGGCGCTGCCGCCGCAAGCTCCGGGGTCAGCGAGGCAGTGGGGAGGGGAGACGGAAATTAATTAAGGCTAAGTTAAGGTTAAAATATAAGTAGTAGCATAGATCAATCCCTATGATAGTAAATAGTAACCATATTATAACGCGACAATTTTTATCTTTCAATAAAAAAAATGTATTTAGATAAGTTGCTTTTTTTGTAATTAATTTTTGTAGGTAGGTACTGATGTATTTTTAACCATGGATTTAGGACGCATCCGTCAGACTCCGCTTTCGTCAGTAAGTGTTTTTTAACTACTTTTTTGTCGGGAATGACTGAAGTGGAAATCTGAACAGACTTAAGTTAGTAGGTAACTGAAAGATTTATATACTTACCGTACTTGTTTTGTAATAATGTAGGTTGGTATCTTGCTTTGTTTTGGTTTATAACAGGAGTTTTTAGAATTTATATCCCACCTTATTTTTTCTTTATTATTGAACAATTTTACTAAACAATTTATATTTTTAACAATAAAATACAATTTTAAGATTATATTTATAGTTTTATTCATACTGAAATGCATACATAAGTGGTGATTAAATTATTAACATTTAAGTGTAGGTAAGTATATGATTCAAAAGAATAGGAGCATCTTAAATATTTAGGGACCCCTAAACATTTTAGAGTCGTTAATCTTTTGCCTGATTGAGTAGAATTTTAAGCTTATTTAAAGTCACAGAAAAATAAACACAAAGATTGAAGCATGGACGTAATATGTTAAACCTACTAGGATTGAAGTAATAATAGTACCTAAAGTTTCTATTATGGCTAATTAAATAGCAAAAAAACGAAAAAGCCATTTTTAAAACTTACCTTAAAACACGAAAAAACAAAGATTAGGTACTATATTCGCGGTGAAAAGAGAACTTCCTCCTTTTTTGAAGCCGGTTTAAAATCTTTTTAGAAGTTCCTAGCTTATTAGAAGTTCCTAGGCGTTATAAGCTGTCCGTCCTAGACCAACGAGATCATTTCATAAAAAAGGACGATGACGTTATTCTAACTCATGTGACATTGAGTGATCACATTATAATGACGTTGACGTTTATGACAGCAAAAATATCATAGATTGTTTGTTGTTTTCCTCTTTGGTCTTCACATGATAAAATTAGTTGGATATTGAATTTTAATGAATTATTTATTGAATAATACAATTACCGCTCGATTTTGAAAGCGGGCGGTTTAGTGAGATGTTTGCGTGTATTCAATAAAATGTAGAATATTGTAACTCAAACCAAAACTCATAACAAAGTTATATCGATCGTCCGTAGAATGGATAACCCTATGGGATGATCCTTAGAAATTCCCTCTAAATTGACTGTGGCCATGAATAAGAGATTCATATCGTGTTGGTTCCTCAGGCCCTGGTTCGGGGTTCCTCTGGGAATATGGGTCGCCGTATCAGTAGTGTATTATTGGTGGTTAATATCCAGGATAAATGTGTTGGAGACGCAAAATATAGCATATAGAACGCAGTTAAAGTCGACCCCTACTTATCAGGTTCCAGTGGTAAGTTCACAACATTTCCATAGACCAATTCAGTTTCCATACCAATAATTTGGTAAACAAAAACATCAGACAAGCCACAGAAAAGTAAACATAGGTGAGAACTTCACAGCTTTCAGATAATTAAAATCACAATACCTAGAATAATAATCTCATTTAATTTTAATTTTAAAAAAATAGCTTCATACAGAATACTGAACTTTTTAGTTACTTACATATTTAAGTATTTCCCCTTGAAATCAAGAAAATATGCTTATTTGTAACCCAAATCACTTAAAACAATATGATTACCTACACTAGCAGCGGTTTGTGGTTTCACCTGTGATCCTGTGCTGTGAAAATGTGGGGTAAAAAGTAGCCTATGGTACTCCCCATTAATCAATGTATCCTCATACCAAACTCGAACAAAATCGGCCCAGTAGTTTTGGACCTTATTCATTACAAACAAACCAGCTTTCTTCTTTTTTATAATAAATACTAGCAGCGCTCCGCAGTTTCACAATAATAAATTCCGACCCCTTGGGGATATCGGGATAAAAAGTTACCTATGTTACTGTCAGTGAATCAAGGTATCCTCATACAAAGTTTCATCACAATTGGTCCTGTACTTTCGAAGCCTATTCAATTCAAACAAACAAACAGATATAGATGAGTATAGATATCCTTTTGCAACAAAAACTCTATTGTATTACCCATTTGCTTGTATAATAATTACAGATCCCCGATGCAATAGGCACGCTCTGTGAGACGATCCATATTGCAATGGTTTGCATGGAGAAGTGCACACGCCAAGTGACTCCGATGCTCAAGTCTTTGCTGCACCATAGACAGAACCCATTGCATTTCCACATGATAGTAGACGGAGCATCACATCAAACCACTAGTAAACTATTTGAGACATGGGATTTACCTGATGGTAGATTATAAAACGTTATAATAATATTAGTTAAATTCATTTATTCAGGCCAACTTTGATCCATAATTTGTCAGTACATACAATCTTATTAAACTAACTAGCTGTTCCAGCAAATATCTGGATAAAAACTGTGGGAATATCAAGTTAAAAGTAGCCTATGTTACAATCAATAAATCAATTTACCTCATACCAAGTTTCAATCAAAATCAGTCCAGTAGTTTCGGAACCTTCAATTCAAACAAACTCATAGATGTTTTTACGAAAGAAAAGTAAGTATATAGTATTCTATCTGTTGTCTTCAAACTTATACCTACTATTAATGGAAACTATGTGATGAATTCAGTACTAAAGGCCTTATTATTATTATTATCTGTTGTCTGCCTAGTTAGTTAAGTAAAAGCCTAGTTGCTTAGCTTGGGGCTAGATGGCGGCGTGAAATATTCTGCAATATTTATTTATTACTATTATCCTGGTATCCCCGTTGGATTAGAAATCATGACCTTTATTATCTGTTGTCTGCCTAGTTAGTTAAGTAAAAGCCTAGTTGCTTAGCTTGGGGCTAGATGGCGGTGTGAAATATGCAATATTTATTTATTACTATTATCCTGGTATCCCCGTTGGATTAGAAATCATGACCTATGTATTCTCTCTAATTTCCAGTAAAATTCTCGTGCTACAATGCACAGAACCGTCTCTCTCAAGTACAATGGATACCCAACAGCCACTACTCAGGCGTCTACGCTCTACTGAAGCTGTTGTTTCCTGAAATACTGCCTGTTAGCCTGAATCAGGTCATTGTGCTGGACTCGGATCTGACCTTCCTGAGTGATGTGGCTGAACTTTGGACTATATTCAGGAATATGTCTAATGAACAGGTAAAAAATCAGCTAGTTATGTCTCGGTATTCAGAGAGGAACTGCTGCCAGCATTTTGGGGAGAATGCTTCGAGAAGGCGTCGTACGGCTGCCTCTTATTTTAGGGTAAGGTGCGTTTTTGACGTGATAACGTCTAATAAATTGATGGAACACCTGCATTCACAAAAAGATGACGTCTTTGTCACATTCCTATTGTGTGACATCATTGACACGTTCCCGATGTGTGTCGTCACCTAGGTATATATTTATCAGTGAAAAAAAAAGTTTTTTTTAATTGATTTACTTACTTTTATTGATTAACATATACTTAGGTGTTTGTTATGTAAAAATTCTATTATTATTTTATTATTAGGTAATTAGAAACGCCTTTTGGATTCGCCCGCGTGGGTAAAATCCCGTGGGAATATCCAGACAAAAGTAGCCTATGCTACTCTCAATGATTCCAAAGTTAGATGAAAGATTGAGATTATTTTTTTTCTTTTATTATTATAGCGACCCGCTCCGGCTTCGCACGGCTATATTATGCATGTATTATACATATAAACCTTCCTCTAAAATCACTCTATCTATTATAAAAAACCGCATCAAAATCCGTTGCGTAGTTTTAAAGATCTAAGCATACAAAGGGAATAGGGACGGCGAAAAGTGACTTTATTTTATACTATGTAGTGATAGTGAAGACCCCCTTTAAAGCCCACCCAAGACTATGATAAAAAATTAGATTCTAACTAACCATAATACAAACTTTGCTTAAGCCGGGCCTTGATGGCACTGTAAATTGTACTAATACATAAAATATTTGTTTTATTTTCAGCTAATAGGCCTAGTAGAGAATGAAAGCAACTGGTACTACGACGTCCAAGCTAAGAGATGGCCAGCATTGGGCCGAGGCTACAACACAGGGGTTATGCTTCTGGATCTGAACAAGATGAGAACTCATATTGATTGGTCGTCACTGTGGCATGTTGCAGTTATTACTAATATTGGTAGGTATGTTTGTATTACCTACACTCGTAAAAAAGTTCTTTAAGGGGTATTACACTACACTGATTCAGGGTCCCTAACCCTTAAAGAGAGGTGTAATAAGAGTTAGGCAGCAAGGGTCCCAAATTAGTGCGTCAGAGTGGACCCTGTCCGCCTTACTCCCTAACCGCGCTTACTACCGTGCAGTGTAATAATATTTAGGGCCCTTAGCCGCTCTTTCGAAACGCTTTTTTTTGCTTTTGTTAATACAGGTGGCATGGTGTCAAGCCGCTCCTAGATTCACTGTCCGACTGAGTTAGGGTCCCATTTTAGTGTAGTGTAATAATCGATGTAAATAATAAGGTCCCTAACCACCCTAAATTCAGGGACCCTGAATCAGTGTGGTGTAATACCCCCTTTTCGCCTTTTATTTGCCTATGACGTAATTTGCTACGTAACGCACATGGGTGCCAGTCTGGTCGGTAAGCAGAAGATCGCGAGTTCAATGCTCGTCGCGGTGAAATTTTTGATTTTTTTTTCTTATCACTAACTAGCGACCCGCCCCGGCTTCGCACGGCTATATTATGCATGTATTATACATATAACGCTTCCTCTTGAATCACTCTAACTATTAAAAAAACCGCATCAAAATCCGTTGCGTAGTTTTAAAGATTTAGGCATACAAAGGGATATAGGGACAGAGAAAGCGACTTTGTTTTATACTATGTAGTGATAGTGATTGCAAATTTTTTAAAGATACCGATAGAGAAGTAATTGTATGCAATATAGCACAGCACTAGCTGCGTCCCGAAATTTCACCCGCGTAAGTTCGATCCCGTGGGAATTCTGGGATTAAAAATAGCTTAAACTATCTCTATGTAAAATTTCATTTTAATCGGTCCACTGGTCTCGGAGGTTATCCCCAACAACCTCACAAACTTTACCTCTTTATAATATTACTAGCGACCCGCCCCGGCTTCGGACGGCTGCATTATGCATGTATTATATCTAAATAAACATAAAATAAATAAAAACCTTCCTCGTTAATCACTCTATCTATTTAAAAAAACCGCATCAAAATCCGTTGCGTAGTTTTAAAGATCTAAGCATACAAAGGGACATAGGGACGGCGAAAAGTGACTTTATTTTTTTATTTTTAACCCCCGACGCAAAAACGACGGGGTGTTATAAGTTTTATACTATGTAGTGAATAGCGACCCGCTCCGGCTTCGCACGGCTGCATTATGCATGTATTATATCTAAAAACCTTCCTCTTTAATCACTCTATCTATTAAAAAAAACGTTGCGTAGTTTTAAAGATCTAAGCATACATAGGGACGGCGAAAAGTGACTTTATTTTAAACTATGTAGTGATTATATAATGGTAAATAATGATGGCTATACCGTACTTAAGCATATACACAAATAGAAAAAAATATAATGTTTTTCTCCGTTTTTCTAGATTACAATGATTAATCTGATAGTATTTTGTGAACTAGATGTGGAAAAAAGATATAAGTATTTGGAGTCACGAGATTTTCTCTTTCTCCATCAGCATCTGACGCCATTAGGTACACATATAGGAACTTCAACAACTTAACCTCCTTGCAAACAAGTCATGTTTGTTCAAAGTATTTTGTTACTTTCCTTTTTCAGTAAAATTAAAACAAACAACCCTAGCCGACCAAGACGTGATCAACGCTGTACTAAAATCGAACCCGCACCTCGTTTATAATATCAGTTGTCAATACAACATACAGATGTCAACCAAGACACTCTCGAAAAATTGTTACGGTGAAAATACTGGAAATATTAAGGTATGAAACTACAAGTACAATCAACGTTCAAAAGTCCATCGCCACCGTAACGTTTACAATCCTGGCCACCACTATTTAAACATTATAACAACGTAACCTGTGGATCGAACCCACGTAGGTTGGTGTAGCGGGTGGCGGCTTATACCACTCACACAACTAAAGACATAGCTAAAATGTTGAAAATAATAATCACACTGAGTACTTTTAACTACTTTTTACTAAATAATAATCACACTGAGTACAACACTCTCAATAACGTACTCACTGCTAACCCAGATTGTGATGTATATGTGGATGAATGGAAGGAACTCATGTTGGTATGTTTGAAATATTGTGAGATAGATGAATAAATTATGTCAATTTAGAAATAATTGTAATAATATTAATGTTTTTTCTTATTCTTTTTGTTATGTACTTATCTTTAAATAATTAATTAGAGTAATTGATTACGACCGTCCTAATTAAATAAATAAATAAATTAACTCAAGTATTTATGTTTGTGTGTATCGTCTATTAGAAGAAGGTCGTAAGTCCTATACTTGTTGATAGTATTATTGTAGCAAACTGATAGTGGACTTATGACGCATACTGTACATCGGCACGTCCCTGGTAGTTTAGTAATTTCATATAACGCCGATAATAATATTAGATTTACGAGGAAGGGGCCTCAACTGTAGACAAATTGCACTGTATTGATATTAAGGTTCACTTGGACGACATAAAATAAATTAATTTAAGACCTTAAATCTTAACTGTCAAAGTGTCAATTGATTATATTAAATTAACCTTGTGTTAATAGAATTTAATTCTCTGTTAATTGCATTAAGCGAGAATTTAGCTAAATTTGTTTAAGCGTGTTTAAAAGTGAGTCGCTTTTTTAATGGTTTTGTGCATATTTAAGAGTTCCGCCCTAAAATCTCGATCCCCTGGGAATATCGTGGTGTGTGTGTGTGTGTGTGTGTGTGTGTGTGTGTGTGTGGGATAAAAAAAAGTTGCCGCAGAACGTATTTTTGTACCTCCTCAAAGTTCTTTATTCATTTCGACTCACTTACATGAAATCACATTGAAACGTCTTAAAAACTTAAGAGGAAAGGGTACCGGCGCTCTCTCCATACAAACGTAGTCGACTGTTTCCTCCCTGGATAATGACACTAGAGCAAATTATTTTGTTACATAAAACTTATAACTGCCATGACCATGCTACCCCTATGTTTTGTTTTTTTGAAGTTATACTTCTTTAGGCGCGTTATGAAAAAATGATGAGAGTGAAATTTTACAAAAGCGTCACACAAAATTCTCACCGTGAAGTTGTCCGCAAACCGCAAGATGACAGCTGTCATAAAACCATGTTGAAGTTGTCCGCAAACCGCAAGATGACAAGATGATAAGTACAAAGAGGTACTACTACTACATAATTATTTTAATGTAATTAATTATTTATATTTGTCGGACGAGTTTTTTGTCGGACGAGTTTTTTGTCGGACGAGTTTTTTGTCGGACGAGTTTTTTGTCGGACGAGTTTTTTGGCGGACGAGTTTTTTGTCGGACGAGTCTTTTGTCGGACGAGTTTTTTGTCGGACGAGTTTTTTGTCGGACGAGTATTTTGTCGGACGAGTTTTTTGTCGGACGAGTATTTTGTCGGACGAACTTTTCGTCGGACGAGTTTTTTGCCGGACGAGTTTTTTTTTTTTTTTTTTTTAATAATGCCAAAGAAGTATAACTTCTCACGCGCGTACATAAGTACACGCACCCTTTTTTTTTACTTTTTTGGTTTTTAAATCCTAATTTCTATGATAATTAGAAAATGAAAAAACCAAGACATAGGGGCATAGTCATGGCTGATATAGGTTTTATGCAACAAAAATATTTGCTCTAGTGTCATTATCCAGGGAAGAAACAGTCGACTACGTTTGTATGGAGAGAGCGCCGGTATCCTTTCACCTTAAGTTAAGATGTGGGCCTTCTGAAAGCGCCCACCCACCAATGAAAAGTAGGCATAAAAAACTAATGGAGTCATCTATCAGTTTTTTTTAAGATGTAAAATTACTGCTGCATCTAGAACTAGTGTTTTTTTTAATTACCTTATTGTTAACTTAACAGATAATCCACTGGAACTCACCAATTAAATACAATATAAGAATACGAGACGCGGATTTCTTCAGAAACATTCACCAATCGTATGTCAACTTCGATGGGAATCTACTAAGAGATAAACTACATAGATGTGATCAAAGTAAAATCGTTACCTATAAGGTATGTAGCTAAAATACACATACAAATATTTGTGTGTAAGAAAAAAAAGAAATAATTATCTCCATTTAGAAACTAGAGAATACTTTATTATTTTTATTAAATGTTCTTGAAAATAATAAGCATTATTCTCGTGACACCAATCTCATCCTCCACTTGACGACTCTTCGGTTAGTAGTTTTTGTAAGTGATTTATGGTTAGAAATAATGATGACATCAGTAGAGCCGACTGCATCAGGTAGACCACTCTTCGATTAGCAGCTTCGTCTTCAAATAGTAGCTTCGTTGGTGCTGAGTAGAAACCACAGGTTGTAGGGAGATCCGCTCGGTCCGAGTCTAGCGCTGGAATGGCCTTTCCTGCTGTTTTGCGGCTGTATTTATAGTGATTTTGTGTTTAAGTCAATTTAGTGTTTTTCGAACACTAGAATCTTGTTTTTAATAGTTAAATTCAATGTAAATCGATCTATCAATTCAATTCTTAACTGTTTTTATTGTAGTTTAAATTAACCGTTAGTTTCAAGAATTATTATAAAGAAATGTAAACATGTTATTGCAAAACAACAATATTGTTTTGAATAATCAATAATTTCATGAATTCTAGATGAAAGTTATTTATTTATTTATATTTTATAAATTTGATTAAAATGTTTCAGTTAAACTACTCCGACTTATGTGTAAGTTTCCGTACTGCGCAACGCGTGAAGCTCCGCACCCACCTCTATTACATGGACTATAGTTACGGAGACATTGACAACTTTGATGTTACACTGGTCGTACAACTGTCCTTTGATAGGCTGCAGTTTCTCGAGCGGCTTGTTAGATATTGGGATGGTAAGATCATATTTTTATTTAATGGAAAGTTAAAAAAGAAGTGGCTGTGACATACGGCAGACAGACAGACATGACGAATCTATAAGGGTTCCGTTTTTTGCCATTTGGCTACGGAACCCTAAAAAGAAGAAGTTATGAAGTTGTGGAAGTTATGGTTTTTATGATTTATTTTCTGTATTAATTTATTTGTTTATTGTTTTTAATGATTGTAATTTTCTTTTAGTATTATTTGTTTTTAATTTTATTCGCCATAATAATTGAGTTTTTATGGGAAGTTCACTTCTTCTGCGTCTAATAAATAAATATTTCAGGACATTCCACACATCGCCATCTAGCCCCAAGCAAATTTTTTTTTTAATAAATAAATATTATAAATATTGCAGGACATTCCACACATCGCCATCTAGCCCTAGTATCTTGTGTTATGGGTGCTAGACAACGGATATACTACTTATATACTTTTCTATTGTAAATATAAACTTATCATACATAGAAACAACCAGACCACAGACAAATATCTAAGCATAAATACTTGTCTGACCCTGTGTTTAGCAGTCCGGCATGGTGACCATTGTGCCAACTGGGTCGTAATAAACTATACTACTAATATTATAAACTAGCGACCCGCCCCGGCTTCGCACGGCTATATTATGCATGTATTATACATATTAACCTTCCTCTTGAATCACTCTACCTATTAAAAAAAACCACATCAAAATCCGTTGCTTAGTTTTAAAGATTTAAGCATACATAGGGATATAGGGACAGAGAAAGCGACTTTGTTTTATACTATGTAGTGATGTGAAAGAAAAGAAAGTGTGTTAGTATGTGTGTGTGTTTGTTACTCCTTCACGCAAAAACGACTGGACCGATTGCGATGAAACTCGGTATCTAGATAGCTGGTGACCTGGATTAACACATAAGCTACTTTTTATCCCGATATTCCCACGGGATCGGGACCTATATTGTTAGATTTGTCTTATTTTATACTTTTTTGTTCTTTATTATTCTTCCTCAATTTTTGTATTTTTTTTTTTTTTTTTTTTTATGTTCTTATGATTGCTTGTCAACATCTCTTAAATTGTTCTAAATATTTATTTACCTATGTCGTGTGCTTGTCCAAATAAATGTTTTTCTATTCTATTCTATATTATTAGTCCAAGTGTTCTTAGATAGGTGACATTAAAAAATAAATAAATATTGGGGCTGCTTAATTTCATTGTTTAGGTAACAAAAAATTTTTTTTTGTTTATAGGTCCTCTCAGTGCAGCCATTTATTTGTCAGACTGTGAAGTAACTAGATTAGAGAATTTCATAAGAGATTGGTCGGATACATTGAGTTCTAGAAGAAATATAGGGTACCATCTCGTTTTTAAACATGATTCGGTAAGATTATATCTATTTAATTTCAATTTTATACATTACTAGCGACCCGCCCCGGCTTCGCACGGCTATATTATGCATGTATTATACATATAAACCTTCCTCTTGAATCACTCTATCTATTTAAAAAAACCGCATTAAAATCAGTTGCGTAGTTTTAAAGATCTAAGCATACATACATAGGGATAAACAGCGGGAAGCAACTTTTGTTTTATACTATGTAGTGATAATTTTGATTTTTAAAATGTTTAAGTTTGATTAATTATGGCTCTTCGAGTCGGATTTTTTGTGAAACTGATCAAAGAAAATTAAAGTTTACAAATTTATTTGTACGGAGTATTATCTTCAAAATTACTGAACTAGCTTTAATAATACTGCTTAAGGTGAAAGGGTACCGGCGCTCTCTCTTTACAAACGTAATCGACTGTTTCCTCCCTGAATAATGAGACTAGCACAAATATTTTAGTTGCATAAAACCTATAACAGCCATGACTATGCCCTATGTTTTGGTTTTTTTTTCATTTTTTAATTATCATAAAAATTAAGATTTAAAAACAAAAAAAAACAATAACAAAATCAAAACAGGAGCATGGTCCAAATTCAGTTACAAGTTTTATGCAACAAAAATATTTGATCTACTGTTTTTATTAAAGGAGGAAACAGTCGACTACGTTTATATGGAGAGAGAGCCGGTACACTTTAATCTTAAAAACTACACTAAAGTTTGATTCATACGGGATTATTTGTTTAATATTAATTATTTTTAGGTACATTACCCCGTAAACTACCTTCGAAATGTGGCATTTGAGAATGTGAACACTCCA
Organism: Idaea aversata; assembly: GCA_907269075.1. Taxonomy (NCBI): domain Eukaryota; kingdom Metazoa; phylum Arthropoda; class Insecta; order Lepidoptera; family Geometridae; genus Idaea; species Idaea aversata. Next base: position 8,329,420 of record OU026103.1, read on the forward strand.
TACGTTTTTCTAATGGACGTCGATTTTGTGCCGATGGTTGGATTGTACAATCATTTGAGGAATGCTATTAAATTGATCAACCCTTATCCACAGAAAAAGGTACAAATCAAAATAAATATATGTGTTTGTTTTTGACGGCCTCTGTGACCCGGTTGGAGAACACCCGCCTTTAACGCAGTGGGTTCGATTCCCGCTAATGAATAAAATTTGTTTCTGTAAGCATATACATGTATATACAGGATGTCCGGTAATGAATGGCGGGCACCTACGGATAGAGGACACTGTGCCGGTTCAGAAAAATGAAAGTTATGTTCTATGAAAGTCTCTCGGTTTCCGAGATAACCGCCATTTAAAAAAAAATCACTCCCTTCTCTATGTTTTTGATGCCAAAACTGCAAATGAAGGAATTATTCCAATCTGTTTTTTTTTATATTCGCCGATATTCCCACGGGATCGGGACATACGCGGGTAAAACTGCTAGGCGCTATTTCCGACTATAACCCTTAAAGTTTATAATTTCAGTGTCTTATAGTAGCAGCATTTGAAAGCCAAAGGTATCGTATTTCCCCTCCGCGGTCGAAGCCGTCCCTACTGGCCCGGCTGGGGAACGACGTGGCCGTGTTCCGAGCTAGGGAGTGGCCGAGGGGGCATCGACCAACTAATTACACCAGGTGGAGAAACGCAACGCAACCTTATGAGGTAATATACTGTGACGTTGTATTTGAAACACCGCACACTTAAATAAAGAATTTAGAAATTTGTTTAGAATATTGGATTTGAGTTTCAATTTTTGCTTTTCCCGCGTTTTAATTTCTTCAAAATTTATAGATTTAACTTTACTCTGTGGTTAGGGAGTGATGTATTCGCTTTTTCTGACAGTGACAGATGGTTCGCTTGTCAAAGTCGTTCTGTTTTGGGTGTGGTCATCAGCCATTTTTTCTTCATTCCATGACCAAGGGTTGTTGATTGACCATCGGATTTTTTGAATCCAAATCAATTTTTATTATCAGTTGATATTTCTACTGGAAAATGTCGGCAATCGGTGGATTCTCTGTGTTAAGGGATCTGGACGTTGTTATTTGATAAATTTGAAATGTGTTGCGGAGGGAGTATATTAATGATAATGACCGATTATAGAATGGATCGATAAAATTTTAATAGAAGCGGTACGTATAATCGTCAGTTGGTTTTTCTTTCGAATTTGGATCTTATAAGAAATCGTACTAAAATGAATTGTATTCTAATTTCAGCCTCGGCGTTTCTACTTTGGTTTCTACTTTCTACTTTAACTTCAGTTTTACCTTTATTTTTCTGGTTGACGTTTTGCTTTCACATGGGAACATTGTCATAGCCTTCAGGGATCACTATTGGAAGATATGGACTCATAAACCGAATAATGGCCAAGGTCAGAGCTTTCCATTTTTATAATACATTCTCACTATGAGAAAATGGTAAAATTAAATTGAATTTCAAAACATTTTGGGTCACCTATATTTTTCACCTTTTTCGTCTGGTTCTAGCTATTTTTCACCTATTTTTTACCTTTTTTTTGTCACGTTTAGTTACTTTTATTTCAAATAGAAATAGATAGGTGTCACACCTAAAATTATGTTTATCTTATAGTAAATAAATTGGTAGGTCAATTGCAAATAGCATTAGCTTAAATGGATGTTAAATAAATAGGTATTCTTTCACATTTCGGTTAAGATGTTAGTACTCTTATTGGAATAACCGAATAAAACATAACTTCAACTTTAAATGTATATTAATCATCAAGTTAGAATCTTATATGAATAGTATTTACTTAAGTAATATTAGGGGTTTAGACTTAAATATATAAAAGCACTGTTGTACATTCGCTGAAGGGCAATAAACTAATTAAATTACAGCTGGTTTTTCTCAATTAGTAGCACCTCCCTGAAGATTAAAGGTTTAAGCCTACGACTTGACTATCTGAGGTTAATTTATTTTCTTTGGTATATTTCCTATGATAACTCTAGGTATACATAGGTGGCGCCCGGATAAAAACATAGTATTACTTGCATAGAAACATTGAGGGATTGTGTACTTCGCCCTAAACTTTTACATAATTTCATCGAACAATAAAAATGTGGTTGGTTTGTGTTAAATTGATATTACAATTGTCGCTGGTATATGACTTAACAAAAAATACATAACAATTGTCGCCTCGCGAACAGGGACGTGACTTTCAGTGAATTGTACATTTTATTTATATGAATATTGTTATTGTGAAGGTGACCCAACGCTACTTTGTTTTTGTGAAATATAATAATAGTATGTTGTATGAAAATACTTGTATTTTCTTATGTTATTTTATGGAAGTACGTTGTATCTGAATGGTATGGGGTATTTTAGTGTTTATTTTCAGCACTATTATATTTAAGCTAACGGACATAACATTGTCATGTCTCATGTGTTGTTTGTTTGTATCTTTTGCAAGATTTTATACAAAAATGTGTTGAGCGTTAACGAGTAAGGATCTAGTTTCTGAATAATCTTTGTAAAGTGACCAAAGAATTTGAATTTCAATTTAAATTAAAATAACTTAAACAGTTTAAAATATAAAACAAATACTTTAAAGTTAATAATTCGATAAAATTTAAATATTCTTTTCATACATTTAAATATTACATTATCACACAATGGCTGATAATTCTAATACATCGGGCGATAAGGAAGCGGTTGTTCTTGATGGTGGAGATGGTGCAGAGGTTGATGTAGAGGCTCGAATGGAGTCGAACGATGTGAATTTGGTGGATATTACAGTTAATAGGGGTGCTGCAGAAGATCTGTTGGGAGATGGAAATGGAAGACCGAATAATTCTTCGTTCCTCGCTAGTCATTTATTCAACCAGGGTTTGCCCCGTGGTCATACCAAGGTTCCAGACCTCAAGAAGAGTGGAATTGTGTTCGATGGACAGTCATGTGTTAGGGAATTTATCGTTAGGGTTGAAGAATATTTTCTATATAGAAATTTTGATGAATCTTTTCTTATTGGTTGCTTTGTCGATTTGTTGTCAGGCATTGCTATTAAGTGGTTTCGCACCGTGCGTTTGCAAATTCGTTGTTGGAATGAACTTAAAGTATTATTACTCAGGCGTTTTGATAATATAGACTTTGATTACTCTTTGGAATACCAACTTAGGATTAGGAAACAAAAGTCATTTGAATCTCTTCCAGATTTTATTACTGAAATAATGGATATGTCTAATCGTTTAGCTATTCCTCTTTCTAATTCTGTTTTGGTAGACATAATTAAACATAATATGCTTCCATTATATTTACCTTATATGTTAGGCCGAAATTTCCATACTTTAGACTTATTTATTGACTTAGGTAAACAATTAGAGCCACTTGTTGATAGGAAATCGCTGTCACTTAAATCTAAACCTTTTATTAAATCTAATACTTTTGAGAAAACACACTGTAGTGCAGTTCAAATAAATTCAATTAGCTGTCTTAAATGTGATGAGAAAGGACATGATTATAAACATTGTAGTAAAATTCCTGGTACTATTTGTTTTGGTTGCAAGAAGTTGGGCTTCACCCGTAAAACTTGTACGACGTGTAATTTAGATAAACCTAGTTCTTCGGATACAAAAAACTGATTAGGCTGCATCGAGCTCCGATTTCTGATGAAATTGATGCTGACTCGATCACTGAAATTGTGAATCACGTTGGTATTAGGCCCGATGCGGAAACTTCTAGAAAAGAATTCAATGATTGGTTAAATTATCTTAAAACATTTTTTGGAGTATGCAAAGCTGCACCCATTCTATTTAATAAAAATAATGATTCTCGTCCTTATTTAGAATTTTTAGTTTACAATATTATTTTTTCTGGTTTACTGGACAGTGGTTCAAATCGTTGCATTATAGGACAAAATTGTCATGACAAATTTTCAGACTTAGGTTTTAAAATGAAACCATATTCGGATAAAACTTTAAACTTTACTTACACAGCTGATGGTTCCGCACAAAAAATTATTGGAACAATGGAAATTCCAGTCACCTGTGATAACACTACTAAACTAATTAATTTTATGGTTATTCCTAGCTTGGAATATGAAATAATTTTAGGTTTTGATTTCTGGTTGAAATTTGGATTAGCCAAGGAACTCTGGAAAGACATTGTCTACGTAGAGGGCCAGGGTACTGAATTAAATGTTTGTTCTATCACGGCTGCTGCTGAACTTACTTCTTCTGAAAGCCAGTCACTTAATGAAATAATATCACTTTTTGAAGAGATTTCTTATGAAAAGAAAGGGTTAGGTCTCACTCACCTCGCTCAACATAAAATTAATACTACAGGTCAACCTTTTAAACATAAATATTGTTCTTTAAGTCCAGCTGTACAAGGGATAGTTGATAAAGAAGTAGATTCTTTACTCAAGGAGGGAATTATCCAACCTTCAAAGTCACCTTGGTGTTCTCCTATAGTTATAGTGCAGAAGAAGGATGGTAGTCCTCGTCTTTGCTTAGATTCTCGTAGATTAAATTCAATGACTATTAAAGATTCTTATCCATTACCCTATACTTCTAAAATTTTAGATAGCCTTCGTGGAGCTCGTTTTATCAGCGCTATTGATCTTTCTAAGGCATTTTTACAATTGAGTTTGGAAGAAAGTTCTCGCGAAAAGACCGCCTTTGCTGTATCGGGAAAAGGACTATTCGAATTTGTCAGAATGCCATTTGGTTTGACTAATGCGCCAGCTGAGTTACAGAGATTAGTAGATAAATTGTTTGGACCTGAATTTGATGGTAAATTATTTAGGTATCTAGATGACCTAATTTTAGTAAATTTTACATTTTCGGAGCACGTAGAATACCTACGGAAGGTCTACGAGACACTGCGGGATGCGGGTCTCACAGTAAATTTAAAAAAGTGTGAATTTTGTAAGGAAAGACTCCGTTACTTAGGATATGTGGTTGATAGGAATGGATTACACACTGATCCATCTAAGTTAGATACTATTCAAAATTTTCCCCGTCCAGTTACTGTTAAACAATTGCGTAGTTTTCTTGGATTATGTTCATATTACCGTAGATTTATATTGCATTTTGCTGATATTGCTTCACCTCTTACTAAACTCACTGCTGGTAGTAAAAACTCTAAAAAACCATTAGTCTGGAACGATGAAGCCGAGATTGCTTTCGATAAACTTAAAGAAGCTTTAATTTCTTCCCCTGTTTTACAGTGTCCCGATTTCAATAAACCCTTTTTCTTACATTGTGACGCCAGTTCTGTAGGTATTGGTAGCGTACTTAGTCAGGAAGATGATAGTGGAGAACAACATCCTATTGCATTTTATTCTAGATCACTTAATAAATGTGAGCGTAACTATAGTACCACTGAGCGGGAGTTACTTGCAGTATTAGACTCTATTGAACGTTTTCGACCTTATGTCGAAGGTATGGAATTCACAGTAGTTACAGATCATTCTAGCTTAAAATGGCTTTTAAGTTTGAATAACCCTAGTGGAAGATTAGCCAGGTGGGCAACTAGAATTTCTCAATTTACTTTTAATGTAGAGCATAAGAAAGGTATTTTACACAAAGTCCCAGATGCGCTATCTCGCATAGAAATAGCTGCAATATATTCTACTCCTTCAGAGATAGAAGTACCAGACGATGTTATTGAGGATCCCTGGTATAAAAATATTTTTATTAATTGTCAAAAGTTTCCTACAAAATTTAGAAATTTTAGAGTTGAAAATAAAACTTTGTTTAGATTCTGTAGAAATAAGTTTGGAATACAAAGCCGGTTGGATTGGAAAATTGTAATTCCAAAAGATAACATTATTGATACGATTCGTTCTAATCATGATGAACTTAATTCAGGTCACCTAGGAGTGCATAAAACTTTGAAAAAATTGAAGCAACATTATTATTGGAGAGGAATGTTCAAAGATGTTAATACATATATTAGGTCTTGTGATGTTTGTAAAGCCTACAAACATAGTACTTCTGCCCCTTTTGGACAGATGGTAAACCCTAAAAAAGTAGATCAGCCCATGGTTATGTTATCTGTAGACATCATAGGGATATTACCTAAAAGCTACTCTGGTCATAAGTATATACTTTCTATAGTTGACGTTTTTACTAAATACTGTTGGATTATACCATTAGCTAAAGCCACTACTTTGTCTATCTGTAGAGTTTTTGAAGGGGAGGTTTTCTTGAAGTTCGGAGTACCACAGATCATAGTGTGCGATAACGGCACTCAATTTACTTCAAAATACTTTGTAGAATTTATGAAAAGCTTTAATATAACTAAAATCTTTTATAACACTTTATATACTCCGCAGAATAATCCTGTTGAGAGGTATAACAAGACCATTGAGACTTGCTTATCCTGTTTCGTTAAAAATGACCAACGTACATGGTCTAAATATTTATTGAATATACAATTAGCATTAAATAGTAGTGTTAATCTTGCTACAGATTACACGCCTAATTTTCTCATGTTTGGAAGGGAATTAATAGTGGATGCCTCTTTGCATAGAGTTAGTAAATCAATGGATAACTTAAATGATGTGTATGTAGGAGAAAGGAATTCATATGCTTATTCCTTGAATTCACTTGCTAATATATTTGTTAGGGTTGGATCACACTTGTTGAAGGCTTATAAACGCTCTGCGTGTAGCTATAACCGTGGTCGTGGAATCATTTCATTTGCTGTGGGAGACGTAGTTTGGAGGAGAAGCTTTGTACAATCAAATGCTCCTGCATTCTTTTCGGCAAAGTTAGCACCTAAGTTCGTTAAATGTGAAGTAATAGATAAAGTTTCGGATAACGTATATGTTTTAAAAGATTTACATAAAAACTATTCAGGTAGATACCATGTGAAAGACATAGTTAAATATTAAATCATTATTTCTTTTGGTTAACTTTTTCAGGTTTAGTTCAGCGTTTTGTTTTGTTGAATCCACATCTGATAGGGATGGATGAGATTGATGAATAAAAGTAATTGTGGTTGTAGATGAAGTATGTAAGTGAAGTATATAGGGAAACCCAATGGAACTGATGTTAGAATTTAACTCGAATACTAAAATGGAACTTAGAATTTTGGATATAGTATACAGCTTAACTTCTGGATTGCTGAACTTGCAGTGAATGATCTTATCTTTGTATATGTTATGTATATAAATTGTACATTTTGTTCTTGTGTCATGTACTTTTATACATAAACACTTTTGTTTGAGTCTATGTAGACTAATATGGTAGTTTTATATAGTACTCTATATGGTTAATTTTCTTATTATCTTATTTTATGGAATAGATAGTTTATAGTTTATCTCTAGTTATATTGGTACCGTAACCGGATTTGACTTTATGTAATACTAGGAAACCTCAATGGTTGGTTTTTCCTTACCTTTTTGGGAGCCTTATGCTTGGTTTTTCCCCTGACATTATTCTCTTTTGGAAGCCATATATGGTTGGTTCTCCTTGACTTTCTAGATTTCACACATGTTGACTTCTATTATTTTCCCTGTCATTTGGACTGTATTCCAATGTCAGTTTATTTTTCGTGATATTGTGCCCGGTAAGTTGGTAATGGTGCGCCGATCGCAGTATTCACTTATGGTAAGGGTTAATGCGGATGGTAGAACCCGTTAGTTCCTAAATATTTTGTCCTTGCCTAATATGTTGGTAGAGTCACACTACAATGAAACTTAGTATTTTCGTCCATATGGTTGACGGAGGTACATACACATACTTACACTTACCTCTAGTATCTTTTACTTATGTTTAACTATTGTTATGAGTTGGTGATCTATGTATCTAACCAATCTACTGACTTAGTTGAATCTTGCTATAAAGAAACTAAAGAAACTTAAAAAAATAATTTAAAATAAAAATAAAATAAAAAATAGAGCTTTATTAGGCCAAGTCGTCAACATTATTATTATAACGAACTTGTTACCTGCCTAATAAGTTATTTTGGATTAAATTCATTCTTTTCCACTTTATTAGTTTAGTAATCATTTAATTACTACTAAAGACATTTAAAAAATTCCACTTTCCAAGTATAGTTAGCTTAAAAATAACTTAAATTGTTTTTTTTCCTTTTTATATTAAATATTCTTTTATATTGAATTAATTTCTTTAATATTAAACTTAACTTTTATATTAATGGGTTATGGTATTTACTTATATTATTGGGGTTTAGATATTTGTTTAAGAGATTCTTATCTCATATTATATTTATAGTATTTGATATCATTTTGATGTTAGATAATTTTTAGCACCTATAATGAGTTTCAATATTTTTTTCTTTCATGGAATTTATTGTTTAGAGATTTCCATCTCAGTTACTTTAGATATTTTTTCATTTTGGTAAATGTTTGTTGCCTTTCATAGTTTGTTTTTCTTTTGTAATGGTATCGTTTTGAAGTTAGGATTTCTAACATAAAAGAAAGTTCCTTTCTTTTATTTTTCTTAGGGGGGATGTAATGTGACGTTGTATTTGAAACACCGCACACTTAAATAAAGAATTTAGAAATTTGTTTAGAATATTGGATTTGAGTTTCAATTTTTGCTTTTCCCGCGTTTTAATTTCTTCAAAATTTATAGATTTAACTTTACTCTGTGGTTAGGGAGTGATGTATTCGCTTTTTCTGACAGTGACAGATGGTTCGCTTGTCAAAGTCGTTCTGTTTTGGGTGTGGTCATCAGCCATTTTTTCTTCATTCCATGACCAAGGGTTGTTGATTGACCATCGGATTTTTTGAATCCAAATCAATTTTTATTATCAGTTGATATTTCTACTGGAAAATGTCGGCAATCGGTGGATTCTCTGTGTTAAGGGATCTGGACGTTGTTATTTGATAAATTTGAAATGTGTTGCGGAGGGAGTATATTAATGATAATGACCGATTATAGAATGGATCGATAAAATTTTAATAGAAGCGGTACGTATAATCGTCAGTTGGTTTTTCTTTCGAATTTGGATCTTATAAGAAATCGTACTAAAATGAATTGTATTCTAATTTCAGCCTCGGCGTTTCTACTTTGGTTTCTACTTTCTACTTTAACTTCAGTTTTACCTTTATTTTTCTGGTTGACGTTTTGCTTTCACATGGGAACATTGTCATAGCCTTCAGGGATCACTATTGGAAGATATGGACTCATAAACCGAATAATGGCCAAGGTCAGAGCTTTCCATTTTTATAATACATTCTCACTATGAGAAAATGGTAAAATTAAATTGAATTTCAAAACATTTTGGGTCACCTATATTTTTCACCTTTTTCGTCTGGTTCTAGCTATTTTTCACCTATTTTTTACCTTTTTTTTTGTCACGTTTAGTTACTTTTATTTCAAATAGAAATAGATAGGTGTCACACCTAAAATTATGTTTATCTTATAGTAAATAAATTGGTAGGTCAATTGCAAATAGCATTAGCTTAAATGGATGTTAAATAAATAGGTATTCTTTCACATTTCGGTTAAGATGTTAGTACTCTTATTGGAATAACCGAATAAAACATAACTTCAACTTTAAATGTATATTAATCATCAAGTTAGAATCTTATATGAATAGTATTTACTTAAGTAATATTAGGGGTTTAGACTTAAATATATAAAAGCACTGTTGTACATTCGCTGAAGGGCAATAAACTAATTAAATTACAGCTGGTTTTTCTCAATTAGTAGCACCTCCCTGAAGATTAAAGGTTTAAGCCTACGACTTGACTATCTGAGGTTAATTTATTTTCTTTGGTATATTTCCTATGATAACTCTAGGTATACATAGGTGGCGCCCGGATAAAAACATAGTATTACTTGCATAGAAACATTGAGGGATTGTGTACTTCGCCCTAAACTTTTACATAATTTCATCGAACAATAAAAATGTGGTTGGTTTGTGTTAAATTGATATTACAATTGTCGCTGGTATATGACTTAACAAAAAATACATAACAATACTTTATAAAAAAAATTGAAGCTGTTAATGAAAAAATATTGCAGGACTTTTCACACATTGCCATCTAGCCCCAAGGTAAGTAACGAGACTTATGTTATGGGTGCTAGACAACGGATATAATTTTTCTTTTGTAAATATATACTTATAATACATAGAAACAACCAGACCACAGAAAAATATCTAAGCATAAATACTTGTCTGAGGCGGGAATCGCACCCGCAACCCTGTGTTTGGCAGTCCGGCATGGTGACCATTGTACCAACTGGGTTGGGCGAGGGGGGACCTAGCCGAGAAAAAATGGAACGAAAAATCGTAAGAGAAAGGGAGAATAAAAGAGGCCCATATTTTTTTCATTATGTGTAACACACAAAAATTAAAAACAATATTAGGAAAACGGTAAAGGGACTTCGACCCATCGCTACATAGACGTCATAAGGGTAGGTGTCCGCTCACCATTATTCTGCTATTTTGGATTTACCATTATCATTATATCGAGACTCTATTGATATTATATCGCGATTGTGACTTTATTTGGTATTCTGCTAAAGTTTTAATAACATCGCAATAGAATCACTATGGAGTCTCAATGGTATGGTAATAGAAACGTCGCTGGTGTTGCCTAGCAATATGGTATAATGTTGCTAAGCAATAGGTATACCGTTTTGACAACTATCGAGATTCCATTGAGCCACAATTCTAGAGCAGAATTCCAAAGTGAGTCAGTGGTGTTTCGATAGAATAGTTAACATTAGAAGAATACCAATTTGATATGTAATGTCATGTTTTTGACATAAAATGTCTATAAAGATTCCATCGACACTCTATTGAAACACAATTTTATTGTGTTAGCAGACTTAGGCCCCAGTTGATGAAGTATATGATTGTTACAGGTTGAATGGCAGTCGGATTATGAACCTTATCTCGTAGTACATAGAACTGTACCTAAATACGATACACGTTTCTCTGGATTCGGTTGGAATAAGGTAAGAAAACATAGCGAACTTTCAGCAAAGCCCCCAAATTGTAGACGTTAAGAAAGACAAATGCAGGCAACTGATTCAATCTCTTGCTGTACGACTAAGGGTTGACGAAGCAAAACGATAGATGATTTTGAATGTCAAGATTATTTGAAGATTTTTTTCACTATTTTATTTGATTGAAGTTATACTTCTTTAGGCGCCTTATGAAAAAAATATAAAAGTGAAATTTTAAGAAAAGTCACTGGTTACAACTGCGTAACCCGAAAGTAAAACAGGTCGAAGCTGCGAGAGTGAAATTTTGAGATGTGCGCGCATCACTGTAACGCTATAGTAACAGGTTGAAGCTGCCCGCAAAATAAATATCAGACGGACGGACGTATAACTTCTTACACCCGTACATAAGTACACGCACCCATTTTTTCATTTATTTATTAGCCCTTTTTGTTCCACTGCAAGACAAAGACCTCCCTTATTTCCATTCCCTTCAATCTAAGGCTTGGGTGGGGTTCCTTTAATACGGATGAAACCGCGGGACGCATTATTAACTAGTAATTTATAAGGTAGTCTTTTTTATTCTTAGTTATTTTTTTATTATTATTTAATGTGAACAGGATTTAAATAGTAATTACACATGAAACATATAATGATATTAAAAATCAAAATAAGTCTCCCTAGGTAGGGTGCCAAAAAGGCCCACTGCATTGCCTCTTTGGATGGCAAGGCCGATCCGTTGGCCATAGTTGCAGTTAGCCCTTTGGTCACCATTTTATTTAGTTTACATTTTGAAAACTAATTTCAATATTTTTTCATTTAGATCAATATAAAAAAATTAGAAGGACTTTTTCGAAAGCCGGAATCGCTCGGCATTTCGCTTCACGCTCTCTCCACATTTTGTAAAACAAGCATAACGGTATCTTTTCCATTACTTATTTTATTTTAATGTAATTGACCCTCTTAGATTGACTAGCATAACAAAAACTAAATTAATTGTATTTAGCTAGAATTTAACTTTTATTTAAGCACAATCTCATGCAAGCTTTACGCCCAAATACTGAAATGCACTTATCTTAAGTGGCGATTAAATTGACATTTAAGTGTCATGTTTAAATAGGATAGGAGCGTCCTATATATATTAAGGAGACCCCTAAACGTTTGATAGTATTCGGGCTTAACATTTATTAAGCCTTTGAACCAAAGACGGCATTAAAAGTTTATGAATAATTTAATCATTTTTTTTTCTTTGATCAAAAGTTTAATTTTGAGCCCAAATCCATTCCAATTTCATCGCTAAACATGATTGTTTGATTTTTATTATTATTTATTTGAGAACTTCAATTATTTTATTTTTAAATATTCACAATTAATATTTCCTTTTATTTTCACACTTATTTTCAATCCAATATTTTGAAATACTATCAAAAATGTAGTTAATAGTAGTAGGATTTAGATTTATACAATCTTTGATATTTTCAAGAGAATCGTTCATACCAATTGAAGTAAGTATGTTATTTAGTAGACTGTTTCCTCCCTGGATAATGACACTAGAGCAAATATTTTTGGTGCATAAAACTTATAACTGCCATGACCAATTTTTTGCCCCTATTTTTTGTTTTTATTTTTTTAACCCTAATTTCGATGATAATTAGAAAATGAATAAAACCAAAACATAGGGGCATAGTCATGGCAGTTATAGGTTTTATGGCACAAACATATTTGTGCTAGTGTCATTATCCAGGGAGGAAACAGTCGACTACGTTTGTATGGACAGAGCGCAGGTACCTTTTCACCTTAACATATATGTTTTGTATGTATATAGGTATCCCACAGTGTAGAGCTCCGTGCACAGGGTTACCGCGCGGTTGTGCTTCCGGACGCTTTCGTGGTGCACACGCCGCATGCGCCGTCTCACGACATTACCGCCTTTAGGGGGGACCCACATTATCGCATGTAAGTATTATCAACAGTAAATAGCCTTCCATTTGACCTGGTCTCACCTAATAGTGTCGACGATGTAGCTTGCTCGCCTAGAAGGAGAACGGCACGCCTGGCCATTCTATGTGTGTTTCCAGGAATGAATCTCTATCAAGCAACATCACTTCACTATCACTACATAGTATAAAACAAAGTCGCTTTCTCTGTACCTATATTCCTATGTATGCTTATAAATCTTTAAAACTACGCAACGGATTTTGATGCGGTTTTTTTTAATAGATAGAGTGATTCAAGAGGAAGATTTATATGTATAATACATGCATTAATAGCCGTGCGAAGCCGGGGCGGGTCGCTAGTAATTCTTAATTCATTTATTGCGAATAAGGGTACATAGTATTGGTGTTACAGAATAGTTAAAGAATCACCTTACTCAACCGTAGGTCGTGCAATTTAGGTTTGTAGCGTTTACGTTAACATTTAGCAAGATAATTACACAATTTTATATAGATGTTAAATTACAATTACAACACTATCGATTGTTATAAAAATATAGGATAATTATGTTAGGTTCGATTCCTGACTAGGGTTAAGGTGAAAGGGTACCGGCGCTCTCTACATAGAAACGTAGTCGACTGTTTCCTCCCTGGATAATGAAACTAGTAGGTACAAATATTTTTATTGCATAAAATCTATAACTGCCATGACTATGCCCCTAATCTTTGTTTTTTTTTCTAATTATCATAGAAATTAAGGTTAAAAAAACCATAAAAAAAACACAACATGGTCATGGCAGTTATAAGTTTTATGCAACAAAAATATTTGCTCTGGTGTCATTATCCCCTGGAGAGAGCGCCCGGTACCCTTTCCTCTTAAAAAGTTTTTGTTAAAACCGGGCACGCAACTAATTTCAGCATTTTTAGCTATGTCTTATAATTTAGGATATAGCCCTGACGGCCAATGTAATAATTTCATCCTGTGCCTTCAGATTTCGCAAGTAGGAGTGTATACGATTTTTAACTAAAGCAATTATGTGTTGCGCGCATAGACAACACTTTTTACTAATTATTTTGTGTCTACTGGAGACCACGGCAGTCGTAATTCTGCCAAAATGACTAGGAAATTTTCGTAAAAATTATCCTCAACTAGCGACCCGCCCCGGCTTCGCACGGCTATATTATGCATGTATTATACATAAAAACGTTCCTCTTGAATCACTCTATCTATTTAAAAAAACCGCATCAAAATCCGTTGCGTAGTTTTAAAGATCTAAGCATACAAAGGAACATAGGGACGGACGGCGAGTGATTTGTGTGACTTTATTTTATACTATGTAGTGATAATTCACTTTATGTTTACAGATGTCTAGCTCTACTAAAACAAGAATTTATGGAAGATTTAAAACGCAAGTACAATGTAACATTCGAGGAACCATCTAAATCCGATAACGTGGAATTTGGACATGCCGACAACAGACCTAGAGACTGAAGACAGACGCTTTTAACCCTTAAGGTGGTACTCACTAATATACTTTTAATACACACACTATTTGTACCGAGTAACGAGTAGGTATATTGACGAAGATTACCTAATAATTATTATGAGAAAGTAATTATTAGGTAATCTTCGTCAATATACCTACTCGTTTTTACTCGTAATTTCCTAGGGTTCGAATTTTCCAAAATGCTTTCTTACCGTTCCTGAGAGTAGTTCTTTTATTTTTTATACGGATTTTAAAATATTTTCAATGAGGAGTTTTAGATTACCATATTTTTTTTAGTTCGTTCCAAATCGCTCCATAGATGGCGCTTTTTAACATCATATGCTCTGATCAAGACAATGTGGGCCAGAAACGTGAAAATAGACCTAGAATGCTTGCTTAAGGCTGTTTATGCTGCCAAACGCAGAAATACCCGACGCTTACAACTAACATTGTTAATTGTAACGAATGTGTTTTGTTTTTCTCAAAAGTACTTAAATGAAATTGTAGGTGAGATCTTTACCGATATGTTCGGGTGATTTGAGACAAAAAATCCTTGTCATTTCAAAGTTATACATATATTATAGTATATATTATAGTTGATTCTTAATTCTAGGATAGCTTCAAAACTATAGGGAATTTTTGGCTCAAAGTCACACTAAAATGTCAGTAAAAATCTCACCTAGAATTCCATTTCACCATTTGTGAGAAAAAGAAAACACATTCGTAACAATCAACAATTTTCACCACCGAAGGCGACCGGTGCCGGTAGTAACTTTTTAGTAGGCTGTGTGTGTGTAGCAAGGTCGTTGGCGTATAGACCCCTCTTAAAATTTTATATCATTAGAAAATGGATTTTTACTGGTCATGGACATCTTTCAGTTTCTTAGCTAGTTATGTTAAAATAGTGCTGCCATCTGTGGAGCTTAGAGAACTAGTTCTTTTTTTTTGTAAACCCCATTGGGAATCATTATAACTATTGTGTGACTAGAAGCTACATAATTTAATAAGGCTGTGAACTGAAATTATTCTGTATTTGTAAGATCACATGGTTATAAATAAATAATTATTGTACGACATTCCACACAGCGCCATCTAGCCCCAAGCTAAGCAACTAGTCTTGTGTTATGGGTGTTAGATAACGGATATAAAACAAATTTACTTTTCTTTTGTAAATGGATACTTTATACAGGGTGATTGGTGTCCAATCCAAAACCGTGCTGGGGTATAGATTATTACAATTGTTTATAGAATAGAATATTATTTTTGTATGAGAATAAAAATTAATGAATAGACAAAAGTCTTACAACAAAAGTTATTCGGTTTGATGTGGAGAATTACTCCTTGCACAGTTTTGGATTGGAAACAAATCACCCTGTGAACCAGAAACACCCAGACCACAAACAAAAATATTTGTACCTACATTATTATTTGTTTGAGGCGGGACTCGAACCCCCCAACCATCAGTGTCTAGAGGTTAGTGATTTACAGTCGGTTAATTAATATAATTTTGAAAGCATAATATCACTGTAAAATACATTTTGAAGTGACTTGTCTGCGATAGTGGCGCCACCTGTGGCGGTTCGCTGACAACAATTGCTTAAGAAATGCCATGTGCGTTCAAATTTCGTCTTGCGCGGGTGAAACGGTGGGGCACAGGTAGTAATAAGCAAGTACATTTATAAAAAATATGGTTAGTGTTTTAGTGTCGAAATATACTCCAGTATTTTATCAAATAAAACATTTTATTTTACTAGTTAAATTGAACTAAACCAAAGATTATGTGAACAATATAATTTTAAGTTTTATTTTTTTTATTGTTTTACTCATTTACTAGAGATTTTAGATACTATCTGTCTCATAAAAGTTTTATTTATACAAATAATATGCAATGTGGTGATCTTTTTATACGAACCTATAGTAAAATATATTATGTTTTTGTACCTAGTTTTATCTAGAGGAGATTTAATACCAAAAAGGGAGAAAAAAGTCATCAATCACTGTTTAAACTTTGGGCCTCTTTTCGTATTAAATCTTAAGGCACTTTATATTAAATTACTTTAGTAAATAGAAATAGAACACAATGAAATTAAATCCACCTTTATCTGTAAAACTAATTGTTTTATTTAATTTAAAAATTAAGAGAAAAGGGTACCGGCGGCGGCGCTCTCTACATACAAACGTAGTCGACTGTTTCCATGCCGCATACCTATTTTCTCAAATACCTCTCTCCCCTCTGTTATTTTTTTTGTCTAGTACGAGCTGGGTTCGTTCTGTGGTGCGAGTCCAATTCGTCGTGCCATCTTCTGGGCCTGCCGCAAGGTCGTCTGTTTGGGACCCAGTTCTTGGTGGTTTCTGCCCATAATATCTACAAACCCACTTTATGGTGTTTTCAAATTAGCAAAACTTAACAGGAAGTATTCAACAGAACTCTAAAACAATCTTTATTTATTTACAAACCAAAGAAATGGCGAAATTAAGAATTCTATCCGTAGCAAATCGAATGAATTCTACAAACACAAAAGGCGTAATAATGAATAAGAGAACTTTAACTTTTATTTTTTTCAGTTTAAAATTAAAATTTCATTTTTAGTATTTTTTAATGAATATTAATTTTGTGCTAAAAAATGACTCAAAGCGGTAAAAATAGAGGTGGCGCCATCTATATGCAAGGGGGGGTTTTGTGTGACTTTTCTGTTCCTAATTTGCAGTCTTTATTTGTAATTGTTGATCTTACATAACAAATAATTCAGTATGTCAGTACCGCTAGGAGTAAAAGTGTTCCGTGGTCAGTACCATTCAAGACAACAATCAGTAAGATTCCGAAGCGATCATCCGTGCCGTAGCATCTGGGTTAGTTATAAAATTATTATTCTTCGGATTCTCTTTACTTGTAAGAAGCCATAGCAATACTATAATCTGTAAATCCATCTCTTGAATATCTTTCTTCAAAGTCGCCACAGCTTTCTTAGCAGTCACTAACGGAGAGTTATCATTCATTGACGAACCTTTGGATTCTGTTTTCTGCTTGATATTTTCTACTCTAGCTGTTAAGTCATTTAGCATTTCCTGCCTTTCACTCAGACCAGCATTAGCTTCTTTGTATTCATTTGTAGCTTTATTCAATTCGTCTAATAACGTGCCATATTCTTGTACTAAAGAACTGAACTGATCATTCAAGATGTTCTCTCTTGCAACTACTTTATCCATAATAGAACTTAAGTTACCATACATTTTGTTTAGTTGAGAACCTGCTGTTTTGTATCGTTCGAATAGTTCGTCTTTGTAGGTCCTCATTTGAGAATGTCTAGCGCGCCAGTCTCTTCCGTCAGCTGTTATTTTCAGTCTCAAAGCTGGAGCTACTCTTTCAAGTTCTAATTTCCAGGCTTCCCAGTCGTGAACCTTATTGGCGAGGTTATTAGATTCGTTTTCCTCTGCGTATTCGCCTTCAGATTCTTCGGAGTAGATAGCCATTTCTTCTTCGACTTTGTCCAGTATTATTTCTGTTTCGTCTTCTACTTGGTCTACGTCGTCAGGAGTACCTTCTGGTTCGGCAATCTCTACGATCGGTTTCTGCCATTCAAATTTTTCTTTCTTCAACGCTTCATCGGCTAACGTGTTGAGAATGTAGCAGACTTGGTCTCCGAAACCTTGTTTGAGTTTGTGAGATGAGAAGTCTACTACGATATCCATTTCTCTCAAGATGTCAATGATGGAAGCAATGATTGTGTTCGGGTCATCTTCCTCGTTTGGTTGCTCTAAGTTTCTGCCAGTTTTTCTTATTAACCAGGCTGCAGTGGAGGCAAAAACGTAGAATTGCTCTCCAGGATTTGTTGATGTTATGAAATAGTATCTACTCATTGGCTTCATTTTGATTTGCGGCCGTAATTCTGTGTCGATTTTCAGGAGGCGAAGTTTATCTATTACTTTTAAATCCATTCTTAAACGATTATAATAACGATTTTAGGTTTTTAACAACTATTGTACTAATTCTTAAAATCAAAATTACAAAAGCCGTACGACCACGACACGACGCACTTTGTTATTTGTTGTGACATTCGGTTGTCATGACAACGACTATTAACAAACGAATATCATTTCAATATGCACGAAAGGAGGTACGAGCTGTTCTTTACTCATGTGGTACGAGGTACGAGGTGGTACGAGCACATAAATCAAAGATATAGAGGTACCTAGAGCCATGGACCTTCTAAAGGTCCATAGCCTCGAGCACATTCTAGAGTGACTCTAAAGAAGTTCCTTGGTTCACACAGAACAATATTAAGGCCAGTAGGTAGTGCTAACTAGCGTGGACCTCAGAAAAAGAAATAATTTTTTTCTGAGGCGTGGACTTACTAGTTAATGCTTACGCATGTGTGCGGCTATTATGTACAATCTGCGATTAACTGGAGCAATAATAAATAAATAAATAAATTGCAGGACATTCCACACATCGCCATCTAGCTCCAACCTAAGTAACTAGACTTGTATTATGGGTGCTAGACAACGAATATACTACTTAGTTATATACTTTTCTTTTGTAAATACATACCTACTTATAATACATAGAAACAACCAGACCACAGACAAATATCTAAGCATAAATACTTATCTGAGGCGGGAATCGAACCCGCAACCCTGTATTTGGCAGTCCGGCATGGTGACCATTGTGCCAACTGGGTCGTCATATAGCAAGTAGGTATGTTAGGGATACTCCGCTACCTTACTGACCCAAAATGCATCTTATGCTTCGAAACAAGTCTTCTACCGCTCTACCGTGCACTATTTTTTGGCAATTTTGGTTGTCCATTGTTGTTAAATATAGGTACCTAACACAAATTATTCACCCAAGGTGAATCGTATTCAGGGAAGGAAGGCATATTAGGTAATTACTGTGTTATAATACGTACGCTCCTTAATAGGCAATAATTCTATATAACATAGTATTTTTGTATCAACATATCTATGTAGGTAGGTATATCAATGTACAGTCGGATTCCCAATTAGCTGAACCCTACGTGACTCACTCGCATATCTGTAAAAATGTAGTATTTACCTATTTTGTTATTTTTAAATTGTATAGTAGGTAGGTTATATATTGGTAACCTACCTACTAGGTTAGCAGGTTGTATATTGAATCAGGTAACATGACTTTACAACCTCACAGATGTGCGAGTGAGCTCTGGGTCACGTGTGGTTCAGCTAATTCGTATTCCGACTTTACCTACCTACATATAATATTATGTGAGGAAAAATTTGATTGTTTGTTTGCATTGAATACGCTCTGAAACTACTGAACCGATTTAGATGAAACTTGCATTTATTAAAATATAATACTTTTTATCCCGATTTTGCCCACGGGATCGGGAGTTACGCGAGTGACACCGCGGAGCGCTACTTGATAAAAATAAAAAGACAAATCAAAAATTATCTGAAACTCTTGTAGTGATCATCTTAAAAATAAAAGCAGTAGGTATTCTTATTTTTAAATTAAGAATAACTTATTTATTATTTTCAAGAACAGATACAACAATAAATGTTATTGAAATCTATTATTACATAAAAAAATTTAAGTAGGTAGGTTACCTAACGCCCGAATACTGAAAGGCTCTTCTTGTAGAGTGGAGATTAAATTGACATTTAAGTGTTTAACTAAGAAAAGAGCGTCTTAAATATTTAGGGAACGTTTAAAAATTCGTACATTAATAAGTAACAGTAAAATATGTCAATTAAACTGTTTATTGATGTAATTAAAATGTTCTTTCCTAATTAATTCCACAGCTAATGTTATCTTGCTGGAAGGTCATATGACTAACCGTGACACACGGCTGTGTACGTCAAGGAATATTACGAAAATACGTTATTTGAAAACTAATAATATTTTGATAAACAATATGTCAGTCTGTTGGAAATGTTTTATTTATTCCTTTAGGTGATTAATTGATTGATTACTAAGTAAGTTTAATTTTGTAATGATGACGTTTTTGAGGATTGGTTCAGATGTCCACCAACTTTGATTGGTCATTGGTATCAATTGATGAGTCAAATGACTGTACCGATTTGGATAAAAATTGGCATTTTGGTTGTTTATGGGATGGAGGATAGTTTTGATTCCGAAATAGCCGCAGGATCCTGGACTTCCGCGGGTGAAACCGCGAGGCGCAGCTTGATTTTTAAGACGCTTCAAAGTGATGAAATACATACTGCATAACTCCTATTGAAGATTTTTTTAAAATTTGTTTTACAAAAATCTACTTTACGTTCATAAAAATCCTATTATATCACACAAAAAAGTGCTCCTAGGTATTGTATAAAAAAATGAATTTGATTTACGAAAATCTACTTTACTTTCATAAAAATCCTTAAGTCTTTGAGTTGTCTTAAAGTTTTTAAGACCCATTCCATTGTATGATTCCAAATTAATAAAGAATTTTTACTTTATCTTACGTAACTGACACAATTCGGACGGATGTAGCTAATTCAACCTCTATTCTTAGTTTTACACTTTTACAGATGACAGGCGAGCGAAGGTGTCAAAACTCATTTTACTTATGAATGTTTTATTGAATACTAGCGACCCGCCCCGGCTTCGCACAGCTATATTATGCATGTATTATCATATAATCCTTCCTCTTGAATCACTCTATCTATTAAAAAAACCGCATCAAAATCCGTTGCGTAGTTTTAAAGATTTAAGCATACATAGGGATATAGGGACAGAGAAAACGACTTTGTTTTATACTATGTAGTGATAGTGAAGAGCGTTTGTTACTATCCTTCAATGTCGTGTGTATCACACACTCGTCCTACCTAACTACCTACTTAACCTACAAATAAAATTCAGTCTGGTAACGGTACTTCGACTTTATACACACTATTATCTATTCTGTGCTCACACGTCTACTCCGGCAAACGCATTCTAGAAGAAATAAAAGCGTGTTAAATAAATAAATAAATATTGCAGGACATTCCACACATCGCCATCTAGCCCCAAGCTAAGTAACTAGAATTGTGTTATGGGTGCTAGACAACGGATATACCTACCTACTACTTATATACTTTTGTAAATATATACTTATAAATCTTATATATAATACATATAAACAACCAGACCACAGACAAATATCTAAGCATAAATACTTGTCTGTGGCGGGAATCGAACCCGCAACCATGTGTTTGGCAGTCCGGCATGGTGACCATTGTGCCAACTGGGTCGTCAAAAAAACATAAGTTCCTATTTAATATCTACATAAACTTTAACCACTAATCCTAATAAATATTTTACTTAAATGTGAACGTTTGTATGTCACGTAAAAACTACCGAACCGATTGCGTTAATACTCGGTATGTAGATAACTGGAGACCTGGATTAACACATAGGCTACTTTTTATCTTGATATTCCCACGGGATCAGGACTTACGCGCGTGAAACCGCGGGGCGTAGCTAGTATCGGCATAAAATGTACCTACTGTTGCACTCTTTAATAACAAATTATTATCAATGTTTTATAGGGCTAAAGGTAAAAAAAGAACCCTACTGAATATACCTACTTAATACCTAAACTGTACTATGTAGTGTGTAGGTATTGAGTACGTATAATTATATGCATGCAGAGTAGACTCTTGAAGGAAATCAGCCACTCAACTATAAAGCTCAAATCGATTAAAAAGATTACCTACCTATAGCTATACCTATAATTTAGACGGCCTCTGTGGCGCGTCGGGCGAACACCCGACTGCGACGCAGAAGGTTGCGGGTTCGATTCCCGCCGGGTACAAGTATTTATGCTGACCATAAATTCTTGTTTCTGGTTCTGGGTGTTTCCTATATGTATAATATGTATATATTTACAATAAAAAAAAAAAGTATATAAGTAGTTTATCCGTTATCTGGCACCCATAACACAAGCATTAAGTTGCTTAGCTTGGGGCTGGATGGCGATGTGTAATATGTCCTGAAATATTTATTTATTTATTTATTTTATAGATATTAGATACTTACCTAGATCTTAATATTTTAAGCGATTTAAAACAAATAGATTGACTAATCGTTGAAAAGCCCGGGTAGATTATGTAGGTACATCTGAGCTTTCTTTACAAAAATTGATTTAATTTCACAGTCACAATATTATATTAACAATGGCGGGTAAATACAGTGAGATGTTTGGGGGGGTGAACCAGTTTGGAGGTATTTGGTGGTATGTACAGTATGGGAGGTATTTGGTGGTATGCAAGACCAAGCCGCATAGCCGTCTTCACGCTAACATTTATCAAGAACGGATGTGAAAATTAAATTTACGGCCAACCAAAGTAATAAAATATTTAACATTTCTCGCAAAACGAACGAAACTAGCAAAGAGAACAAAATATGTTCGAACTAACCCATTTTTAATACTAAATCGGATTCTAACCCCAACCTTTGCAATCAAAATGAACCTCAACAAATAAGTACCTACGAAAAAAGTTATGACGAATATTGACCACAATTTTCGAGTAAACCTTCAACTCGTCCTTCATACCTACGGCCCACGTGGGACGAGTTTACGCAGTAACCGAGTACTCGGAACTTATTATACTTAAGACTTTATGGAGATTACTATTTCATGAAACTTTTTTTTCTGTGTTGGCATGATACGGAGCATAGAGAAATACACAGTCGCATCCCCTAAGTAAGTACTGAAAAAAAAACGGCCAAGTGCGAGTCGGACTCGTGCACGAAGGGTTCCGTATCATTATATTCTGTTTTTAGTATAGCGGCAATTGAAATAGGTACTTACAGCTGATAGCTGTGAATTTAAAAGTTCAACTGTCTAGCTATTGACTAAATTTTTAAGGGTGATGGGAGCGGAGGTGGCTCGCGAATCCGCTCCTGTTGCAAGAATGGCAGTGCAACTGGGCCAACCGGTTATAGGTGTAATTGTAACTGGGCTTGAGACGATTTTTCCTGGCAAGGCGTTTGACATCGAGATCCTGCAAGCGACGCTCTTCAAAGGAGCTAACAGCGTCATGAATGGTTTTACGCCACTCAGGTCTCTGATATGCGAGTTTTTCCCAAGCATCCGGAGAGATGTTGCACGTAGACAGGTGTCGCTTCGAAACATCCCTGTAACGCAAGTATCGACCTCCAGGTTTGCTCTTTCCTACCTTCAGCTGTGAGTAAAACACAGATTTCGGCAATCTAGAGTCATCCATGCGAAGAAGGTGTCCACATTATCACATCATTTGTCTAGCTATCACGATGCATGAGATAAAGCCAAAAGGGTCCCGTTTTTACCCTTTGGATACGGAACCCTAAAAGAACAAGGGAACTCTCCCAGAGCAAGATAATTAAAACATTGGGTACCTCTTGTGCCTCTAGACACCGGATTGGCAAACCATCCACATTTACAAAACCGGCCAAGTGCGAGTCGGACTCATGTACGTAAGGTTCCGTACCATTATATTCTGTATTTAGTATAGCAGCTAAATCAGCTGTGAAAATTTCAACGGTCTAACTATCACGGTTCATAACACAGACAGACGGACAGTAGAGTCTTAGTAAAGGGGTCCCGTTTCTACCCTTTGCGTACGGAACCCTAATTAAGACGCCACGGCTACTTCTAGACACCGGATTGGCAAACCATACACATAATAAAAAATGAAAAGAAACGTTTCAATAAATACCGGCTTTATCTCGTGTTACTGGTGTACGATAAAATTAGAAACGTATACCGGAGTCTCATGCGCACAGTCAGTCGTGTTTCGGCAGCTGCGCAAGCGCACGTTACTAAACAAAATACACAAATCAATTTGTTTTCCTTTTGTTTTTAATTGTACACGTTACGAAATATTCTGTGAGTGATATTATTAGTGTTTTCAGTGTATAAAGAAGCGTTCTTATTGGATTTTCTTAATTGTGATGTGTTAAACGAGAAACAGATGTGAGTAGAGTTTTACTTAATGTTACAAATGCGAAAGTTTGTGAATTTGTGTTTGGTTAGTGTTCTTATTCACGCTGGAACAGTTAGATGAATTTGATAGAAATTTAGAATTGGAGATGGCTAAAATCCTGGTATAATACAAAGAGTAGTCGTGTTTCTTTAATTTTTAGGACGCATTTTTCCTTTAAAAAATATTTCTAATAGCCCAGTGCAGGCAACGCACAAAAAACAGACTGCCTAATAAGAAAGTGATCTTAAGAGTTACTTTTTTTACCTTTTGAGTTACGGAACCTAAAAAAAATATTGATAGTAATTCCTGTTTATTAAAAAGTGCAACGTAAGTCCTGATCCCGTGGGAATATCAAAATAAAAAGTAAGCAAGCCTTCCTCGATAAATGGACTACCTATCCAACTCAAAAATATTTTTTCAATTTGAACCAGTAGTTCCTGAGATTACCGCGTTCAAACAAACAAACTCTTCAGCTTTATAATAGTACCTACTAGCGACCGGCCCCGGCTTCACAGGGCTGTATTATGCATGTATTATAACTAAAAACCTTCCTCTTTAATCACTCTATCTATTAAAAACCGCATTAAAATCCGTTGCGTAGTTTTAAAGATTTAAGCATACAAAGGGAAATAGGGACAGAAAAAGCGACTTTGTTTTATACTATGTAGTGATGATGAAGTATAGATTACCTCAGGATAAAGACGTACGCGAGTAAAACCTCAGGGCGTAGCTAGTCGACAAATAAAGTAGATTTTTCTTGTTCACAATATGTTTGCATCCGGCTGGTTGTGACAGAGCGTACTTTCGCTAAAGTTGGCACAATACGACCCGCTTGTTATTTTATGATCCTTTTTTATGTGAAGCTTTCATAAAGCTCAGTGGAAATGTAGGTAGAATATATAGGTAGGTAGTTATACGTTGGTGGTGTGATTCTGTATGTATATTATATACAAACAAACAATAAAATCTTTCCTCTTTATAATATTAGTGTAGACAAGCAGCGCTAAGCGGTTTCACCCGCATAACTCCCGATCCCGTGGGAATATCAGTATAAAAAGAAGGCTATGTTATTCCCAAATAATTAATGTATCCTCATACCAAGTTTAATCAAAATCGGTCCAGTAGTTTTGGAGCCTATTCGTTACATATTAAAAAAAAAAAATCTTATAATATTAGTATAGATATAAATTTACAAAAGAAAAAATATTTAACTATTCTATTGTCTGGTCACCATAATACAAGCCCACTTGATTACCTTGGGGCTAGATGGCGCTGTGTGAAAATTTCCTTCAATATTTATATAGGTACTAGCTGTCCCGGCAAACGCTGTTTAGCCATTTATAAAAAAAGGAAACAAAAATAGATGTTGTTCGATTCTCAGACCTAACGAATATATACAAAAAAAATCATACAAATCGGTTCAGCCGTTTAAGTGGACTTAGGTAACTAACACCGTGACACGAGAATTTTATATACATACTAGCTGCGCTCCGCGGTTTCACCCGCGTAACTCCCGATCCCGTGAGAATATCGGGATGTAAGCTATCCTATCTCTCAAGTTGGATCGAACTGCACATGGTGTGCGAATTTTATTATAATCGGTTAAGTGGTTTAGGAGTCCATTGAGGACAAACATTGTGACACGAGATTTATATATATTAAGATTATAGGGAAGTTTACAGTGTTCTATGCTTTTACGAACATTATCAGTAGAAATAAATTACTTTCTAATTAGATAGATGAACTTTTTAATTACATCCGGGTAAAAAAGATAGCTAAGTTGTTTGTGCTAAATTTAAACCTAATCGCGATAAATAAATAAAAACAAATAAATATTTCCATAAAATTTATAAGTCAGCATCTTCCTGCCCTTATCCTAATTTATTTGGTGCAGTATGTCTTCTTCTTCCTTTCACTTCTATTAGTCGTCATCTCATCGTTCATATTCATCTCTCTCATGTCTTGTCTCACGCAGTCCATCCATCTTTTCTTAGGTCGTCCTGTTCCTCTTCATCCCACTACATTCATACTCATCACTCTTCTAGTTACACAAAAAATTTATAAGTATTTTCCGTATCACTATCACTACATAGTATAAAATAAAGTCACTTTTCGCCGTCCGCGCGTCCCTATGTCCCTTTGTATGCTTAGATCTTTAAAAATACGCAACGGATTTTGATGCGGTTTTTTTAAATAGATAGAGTGATTCAAGAGGAAGGTTTATATGTATAATACATGCATAATATAGCCGTGCGAAGCCGGAGCGGGTCGCTAGTTTTTTATTTATGCGCAGTTATTATGTAGGTACTTACGTAGTTTTCTATTTAATATTGCATTACACAAAACATAGATAGGTAAAGTACCTACTTTTATTAATCTCGGAAAATATAAATTAATGCAGTCGTGTATATTCGATCGATTAGATTATGAAGTAACCTTAGAGATAACGATTAAAACATGCGTGTATGTATTCGCTTGTTTATATAATTGCTGACTCTTGTGAATTAACCCTTGATTGAATCAAGGGTTAATTCACAAAGAGTCAGCAATCAAATCAAGTTGATTCGTCCTTCTTGCTTACGGCCCATGTAGGACAAGTTTGAGGTATCTTAATATAGATTATCTATCTATGTCCTTACAAAATGGAGTCAAACTTTGATTGAGACAAGTTTGAGGTATCAAAAATATGAATTACTTATCTATTTGTGTCCTTAAAAATGGAGTAGGTAAACCCTTGATTCGTCCTTTATAGTTACGGCCTCTTGAGGAAACAAAAAGATATAAAAATCGTATTTTTTTTTGTATGGAGTTTAAGATAATAAAGAGTAGGTTGATTTTTAACATCTATACTAATATTATAAAGCTGAAGAGTTTGTTTGTTTCAACGCGCTAACCTCAGGAACTACTGGTTCGAATTGCAAAATATTTTTGTGAGGGATGGTCAATGGACTGAAACTTTTTAGGCAACCCATTTGCAACATATTTATTGACCTATATTTAATTTGATATAAAATACTTTTCATCCATTAAACAGCCCGATGAAGGTCGTCCTTAAAGGGATCTCCAACTATCTCTATACAGAACCAATCTCAATTTGTACATAAACGTTCGGAAATCGTTTCCATAAGCTACTGGTATTGAATTCTGATCAGTAATCTCAAGTGTTAGTGAATGTCCATGACTCAGGCACTCGGAATTCCAACGATTTCAGTTTAACCTGTAAATATGCACTTAAACAGAATCAATATTTAATTTTGTGTTTTGAGGAAACGTCTCAACGGTAATATTAAAATTTAACTGTTTTAAGGAATTTGTAAGGGTAATTTTAAATTAATACCTACTTAAGACTGGATTGAGTAAAATATTTAAGTATATGTAACATATACCTACCTACTTACATTCTAATAATTTTTGTTTGATAAATTGATGTGTGAGAAGACTTTAAACTTCAACTTAAGCAGGTGTCTAGAATCTTGCTTGTGTTGAAAACAGTCTTATTAAAAGAATCATGAGTTTTAGATACGCGGCGCGAGTAGGTTTTTTCAAAAATGACCCGTATCGTGCGATAGAGAGAGTTTAAGTTCGGACGTACTAATTGCTTTCATTTTGCTTTCAAATAATTTTGCGGGCCGTAACGTTTTTACCCCCTTCATCCTTCACAATATGAAATAAATTTGGTCTCATTTAATTCAGTGCATCTTATTCTAAGGTTATAGGTTTTTCTTTTTTGATAATTCAGTTTAGTCTATTAAAAAACCATTTAAACGCTCGATGAAGTTTTTAAGTCAAAAATATAGATATTCAGATACCTACTAATGACTTTTATTTTAGACAATATTTCTTTAAAATAAAAACGGTTAAACCTAGTTTTCCATTTGATCTAGAACATTTTCAAAAATATTAAAATCGAACTTCGTTTATGGGGGGGAAACGTTACCGCTTTTTATATGGAAATTTACAGCCTCACACTGGTTTTAAAGCCGTTTTGGAGCTCTACGGTAGTTCTGCAATTATGCATGCGACCGTACGTAATCTTCCTATCTAGACCTAGATAATGCAGATACCTAGATTTTCATACCTTTGTTCATAAAACAAAACAACCTCTAAAAGTCACTGACATCAAAATAAAAGGATAATCAAAAAGTGATCTTAAAACGAGCAAAGTTCGAGATAATAAAACTGCGGTCTCACGGCAATCATCAAAGGAACGCAGAAACGCGGAAACCGCAACTGACAATATTTATTTAGCTTTATTTTAAGTAGACCAAGGACAGGCCGACTAAAAGCTAACAACTATCCATTTCAAACAAGTTGGTATTCAATATCAACGAATCGGGTAGACGTATTGAAGATTTATGTCAAATTTATTTTAGAAAAAAAGACACAAAACTTTTGAAGAATTAGGTTCGTTTAGTGTGTTCTTATTGGTCCTATCTGTTTTCGTTATCTTTGTCTCTATCATCTTCATCTATAAAACTCATTCAAACTATAAATTAAGATAACAAGCTTACAGGCGTTTTATATGCTCTATTTCCATGTTAAGTGTTATTTATGAATTTATTTTTTACTAGCAGCGCTACCTCCCAATCGCGTGAGAATATCGGTATAAAAAGTAGCCTATGTTATTTGTAATGAATCAATGTATCCTCATACTAAGTTTCATCAAAATCGGTTTGGTAGTTTCGGAGCCAATTCGTTACAAACATAAAAACAAACAAAACAATTTTGTTTGCGCCTATAATAAGTTGTTAGTTGTCAAGCCCTGACCCTGAGTACCATTTTTAAAACGACTTTACCTGTAAAAATATAAATAAAATGTACTTAAGCTAACAAAGGTACGCTTTGTGCTTCTACAAGTAATCAGAAATCGTGAAGAAAAGAACGTTTGAGCTGGGTACTGACCGGCGTTACGGGGCGTAATGTAACGTGTTACACAGCGAGCATTCGTGCAGTCAGTACGTCATTTGACGAGCATGTTACGCCAATTTTAGAACACAGCGTACATGCTCTATGCGTAACACGCTCGATGCGAATGTTACATTACACCTCGTAACGTAGGTCAGCGTTACGGGGCGTAATGTAACGTGTTACACAGCGAGCATTCGTGCAGTCAGTACGTCGTTTGACGAGCATGTTACGCCAATTTTAGAAAACAGCGTACATGCTCTATGCGTAACACGCTCGATGCGAATGTTACATTACACCTGGTAACGTAGGTCAGCGTTACGGGGCGTAATGTAACGTGTTACACAGCGAGCATTCGTGCAGTCAGTACGTCGTTTGACGAGCATGTTACGCCAATTTTAGAAGACAGCGTACATGCTCTATGCGTAACACGCTCGATGCGAATGTTACATTACACCTCGTAACGTAGGTCAGCGTTACGGGGCGTAATGTAACGTGTTACACAGCGAGCATTCGTGCAGTCAGTACGTCGTTTGACGAGCATGTTACGCCAATTTTAGAAAACAGCGTACATGCTCTATGCGTAACACGCTCGATGCGAATGTTACATTACACCTGGTAACGTAGGTCAGCGTTACGGGGCGTAATGTAACGTGTTACACAGCGAGCATTCGTGCAGTCAGTACGTCGTTTGACGAGCATGTTACGCCAATTTTAGAAGACAGCGTACATGCTCTATGCGTAACACGCTCGATGCGAATGTTACATTACACCTCGTAACGTAGGTCAGTACCCACCTTTAAAGGAGATGTTAACATTTAAATAGAAACAGCTTTTTTTGCAATCTTCATCAGACAGAACCCTAAAGAAACTTGGCAATCAACGGAAAGTACTTTTGTATGAAAAATGTTTGTTTCTTTCTTTAAACAATCACAGAAATAACTGATTAAATTAAAAATAGCTTGGTATTTTGCAATTTCACGATCGCCCACTAGCGAGTGTAAAAAAGACAACAAGTTTAATATCATGTCATGTGAATAATTTCGTATGTCCTCCTAGATTGTTTGTGTAGACCACACCCGATCGTTATGCTTTTGTTTTGGCAGCTGAAACCATGCTTAAATTATTCAGTTTTCAGATTCAATCATTTTTATAAACATGTGAATTTCCATTTAACCAATTTATTTTTTCATTTCTAAGAAAAGTTCAGTTATCTTGACGTGTATTTATATTTTATAATTTATTAAAAATTAATTTATTTTACTTATTTACATTATTAGGTAGGTAGGTACTTATTTCCTTTGAATTTGATTTTATTGATGTTTTCTAGTTAATTGTTAATTTAATTGAATTTATTTACTATCAATTAAGATGTTTCAAAATGACTGGAAAACAGATTTTAAAGATCAGGATTTCAGTCATTTGTTTACTCTAGCAATCTTGTAATACCTACCTATTAACTATTATGGTAAATGTCAATATTTATCGATAAAAAAAAATTAACTAGTAATTATTGCAGTATTAGTATAGGTACGTACTAAGTTTCTATTTTTCCACGACTTTCATTTTAAAACTTAAAAAACCTTATAATTTTATTAATTTTCCCTATTACCTAACATTTTTCACATAACTTTCACGAATTTGTTAATGTCATGGTGTTATAAATATTCATTTTTGTGTTTTTATAGATTAGAAAATGAGACAGTTTAAAGAATAGGCGTGGGTGGGATTAGGCAATACGAAACGGGAAATCTATTGTATTCACAAAAGATAGATAAAAAATACTAAAGTACCTAGTTAAATATTCTATTTTATGGCTATTTTAAGGAAGGAGTGAACCCTCGATTCGTCCTAGATACTTTCGGCCCACGTGGGACAAAATTGAGATAAAAAATAAAGATAACCCAGTGCTATCCTTTAGGAATCGTTCCATTTAATATCAAAATGATATTTATGCGAAAAAAAACATTTTTATTTATAAAAAACTGCGCCCCGTGGAAATCTTTCTGCGCATCTTTCTTATTTTTTTCTTTCATTAGAAGGTTCTAATTGTATTTGTTGTCAGGAGTAGGTACCTACTGACATAGAAAAATAGTTATTCATTTTTATAGATTAGCCAATAGTAAATTGTAAATTATGAGTATAACTTCTTTTTTTTTGGTGCCTTTAAACCAACCGTTTAGTGATTAGTCTACGTCAGTTACTTCAGTTCTGAATGTTCTATTTTTATGGCTAATATTTGCGATAAAATAAACTAATTTATAATTTTGTAGATAGACAAAGATAAAAACCGACCTTGTCTGTTCGTTCGACAGAAACACTTTCTGTTCGTGTTTATAAAAATCTGAAAGTGGATTTATTATAGAGTTATAATCAAATATCTATACTTGTTACTTATAAAACGACCTTACATGTCTGATTTTATGACATACGATCAAAAAAAGCGCTAGTCGCTTTGTGAGAGGTCAGACTGAAACCTAGGCTTTTACCTTTTCAAGTAGATAGGTAGATTAAGTATATAGATAAACGCTTCATTTGCACAACACACAAAACATAGAAAATTGTTAAAGTAAAGTAACAAAAACACAGAAAGCTAGAAGTAAAAGTTGCATAAAGGGGTGGCCATATCGCTAAAAGCAATTTCTTTCAGTCTACCTTTGGATCTAGTATATAATATTTACATATTATTAGGTACATATTAGGTACTTATTTAACAAAATAGAGAATGGGTTGCTAAAAAAATTATGATTCGGCAACTCGTCCCATTAGGCAGTTCGTCCCACTGTTTTGGGGCTAATCAAAGCAGAAAAATTGACCCATTCTCGTCTTGCTTATCTAATAATAGTAGAGTATTAGGTATTAGTAGAACTGATAATATTATGTCATAGTGACATTTTGTATGCACATTGCACAATCCATTTACGCGATTCATAACAAAATTCGTAAAAATATTAACTTCCAATTTAATGCAAATTAAAAATTGACAAAAGCAAAAATGGACGCCATTAAAACCTACACAATATGTCTACCTACTTATGTGTCTTTGAAGTACCTACTTTATCTTGAAAACTCGTTTGGAAAGTGTATTCCGTACGTTGAACTTGCACTCGTAAATACTGTCGCGAGCTGGTTTTGTCACAAATATTTTGACTCAGTTTTTAAATTAAAAGGTAGAAAACCAAATGTTGATTGTCTGTCTTCATTGCAAGCACTACACTAGAACTCCTTTCTAGATTTAAAGTCAACGCTTATTGCACCGTATAAGATCAAGCAAGATCGTACCTACCCCACGCGGCAAGTTTTATATTCCATAAGTAATATTGTATAGCAAAATTATTGAATAATATTTACCTACTTCAATACTTGAAGTTAAAATCCAAATAAGTTTCCTTTCTTTGGATAGCAATGTCGATCCGTTGGTCAAAGTAGCAACCGGTCCTTTGGTCTACTTTTTTGTCGTTTATTCTAGAACATTTTTGTATAAACTGTGTTTTTTCACTTTCAAGGAGGTACTGTTTTTAGGGTTCCGTACCCAAAGGGTAAAATCGGGACCCTATTACTAAGACTTCGTTGTCCGTACGTCCGTCTATCTGTCTGTCACCAGGCTGTATCTTATGAACCATTATAGCTAGAGAGTTGAAATTTTGACAGATGATGTATTTCTGTTGCCGCTTTAACAACAAATACTAAAAACCTAGAAATGTAAATATTTCATGAGTAGGTATGTTTTTAAGAATTTTATTAGTCTTCTTTGTTATTGTACTTACTTCAGTTTGTTTTAGAAAACACCATATCTTTATATTAGGTACAACTCTACATATAATAAAATACATTATTTACAACACATCGATATCATTAATGCATCGATAGATAGTTAATTTCAATAAATATTCATACGGCTCGTAGTTCTACGTCATGGAATCTACGTACAAACTCCGTATACAAACGCATAAACAATGGTCCAAACATTAGCATTCTATCTGCACGTACAACGTACATCCTCACATGCTTTATGTAAATTGTGGTATGTTTATAGTAGTATTTATGCCTACCTCAATTTTATTCTGTTTCCTAAAAAGGGTCCCAGTCTACCGCTTACAATATTTTCTACAATCGTAATCTGGTCCCTGAGTTACGGTCCCAGTCTACGGTTACCATTTTCTACAATTGCAATCTGGTCCCTGAGTTACGGTCCCAGTCTACGATTACCATTTTCTACAATCGTAATCTGGTCCCTGGTCCCTGTTCGGCCGGGGCCCAGAAAGCGACTAACCGAATGAGATACCTGCGTGAGTACGAAAGTCGTATTATCGAATTTTGTAACGTAACATTGCAGTAACATAAAGCATCGCAATTTAAAGGTATCGATGAACATGGAAGAAACAAAGTTCGATGATACGGCTTTCGCACTTAAGTCCCCCCAAAACGCACCCCCAACGGATAGTAGGTATACTTTTAATCCTATAAAAAGTACTATTTCGTTCTCCACACTATGGGTCTCTGTACAAATTTTCTTTGAAATCAATCGGGCTGTTTGAACATCAAGAGAGAATAAGGGAAAAATCTTTAATTGGGACGTAATTTACAAATATAGCAAACTAGGTACACTGTGAACTCGTCCGAGTTGACGAATTGATAGATTTTGATTTAGATTTTGAACGCAAATCAATAGTTGCAAATTTTGCAATAGAGGAGACAATGATAGCGAATTGTAAGGTAAATATTTGATACTTGCTGACAGGTCATCTATGGTCACATTAAGCTACCTATAGGTAGGTAGGTACCTTGATGATGACGTAGTTTGCAAAGTAGATACTCTAATAAAGCTGAACATCTTTGATTTTATTGACGTCACATTCCATTCACTCTGCCAATTCTGAGGCGACTATCTATTAGATTTATAATTGACTCAGTTTATTGTTCACTTCCTCGAAGTGTCATTGCTTATTGGTGTTCATTAAAATTTTCAAAATGGAAAATATATTTTGTGATTTATAGTAAAATTCTTAACAGAAAATTACAAATTGTTATTATTGAAATTAAATATGGAATTTAAAATCAATTGCGAAAGATTCATGGAAATCAATATAGTTCTAGTGTCCTAAATTGAAAACCTTATTTCAAATCTGTTATGTGTTTAAACATGTCTAGACTCAGAAAAATGAGTCGTGAAATGTGAGTACTTACCTGCCTACAGAAACATAAGCTTGCTCTTATGTAGTTATGTATATGTACTAAATTGTCGAAAAGGTTTTTGCGAAAAAAGACCGCATCTGCCCAGCAAGTGCCAATCAATTGATATAAATAAACACCACAGAAAAAGTGGAACCAGAAACTATCCTTGTAACCATATAGTACAATCAAATTAGAATTAAAATAAAAAATACTTTTATTGAAATCGGCTATAAGTTATAAAGATTTTTACAAGCAAGAAACAACAAGCTAATTCACACTCTCGACTAATTCACCTTTCAAACGAAAGAAACAAAATCAAAACCTGTTCATCCGTTCGGGAGCTATACGATGCCACAGACATACACACAGAAATATCAAACTTATAACACCCTGTCGTATTTGCGTCGGGGGTTAAAAAAACCTACAAAAACATAAGCTTGCTCTTATGTAGTTATGTATGATACTAAATTGTCGAAAAGGTTTTTGCGAAAAAAGACCGCATCTGCCCAGCAAGTGCCAATCAATTGATATAAATAAACACCACAGAAAAAGTGGAACCAGAAACTATCCTTGTAACCATATAGTACAATCAAATTAGAATTAAAATAAAAAATACTTTTATTGAAATCGGCTATAAGTTATAAAGATTTTTACAAGCAAGAAACAACAAGCTAATTCACACTCTCGACTAATTCACCTTTCAAACGAAAGAAACAAAATCAAAACCTGTTCATCCGTTCGGGAGCTATACGATGCCACAGACATACACACAGAAATATCAAACTTATAACACCCTGTCGTATTTGCGTCGGGGGTTAAAAAAATAATAGAAATATTTACTGAACCGTTTCAGTTACAGATAGATTAACTATTGAAGTCTTTACAAATCATAACGTAACAAACAGTAAACACATGTTGAAATATAGGCCGGTTTCAAATGTTACGGACATCAACAACATCGGCCTTGTCCTATTTCATGGAGATTCCAAATCAAATGCTTTTTTTATGAGAAATTAAAACTATTTACGATCATAATTTATGTTTATGACATAGTAAAACATAGTGTATTTTCCAGAGCTATGTATAAAATATCTAGTTACATAATTAGGTATCTACTTAAAAAACTTTCATTACGTTACTAGAATGCTACTCTATTAGGTACTAAAGAGTTACTTAATTTCATAAGTATGTGCCGCCTACATAAAGTGACATAAAGACATTGTTAAATAAAATATTCATTAATTTCGCCATGTTTAGTTTAATACAACACAAAAGAATTTAGCCTTGGTTCGCGAAAGCTGCATAAATAATGAACGGAATCATTTTTAAATTATTTTTATGCAAGAGGAAAAGATAAGTCTTTTATCTTAATAAAATGTAGGTTTCTAGGTATTTAATTATATAATATTGTTATTGTTTGTTACAGATCATCAGATATGATCCACGTTGACGAAACAGATCCAGTTGGAGGTAAGTTTTATTAAAATTATCTTTCTAATAATAGTAATTACTAGCAGCGCTATACGGTTTCACCCGCGTTTGTCCCGATCCCGTGAAAATATCGAGATAAAAAGTAACCAATGTCATTTCCAAAAAACTAATCTGTCCTCATACCAAGTTTCATCAAAATCGGTCCAGTAGTTCCGGAGCATATTCGTTATTAAAAACAATAAATATTTCCTCTTTACAATATTAACCTACCTATATTATGTTTAAACTCCATACAGAAATTGAAGTTAGAGTATAGAGTAAATATTTATATTTGAGACTTCACACTTGGCCCGCGAGGCCCCGAATGTATGTAGGACGAATCCAGGGATAACCCATTTAAAAAAAATTGCACTTGGCCTACGTGGGCCGTAGGTATGTGGGACGAATCCAGGGTTAACCCATATAAAAAAGTTTATATCAAACATAAGATAGTGGTACCTAGGTCAACTAAATGAATGTCCCTGAATTAAACCAATCAAATCGCCTCAAGCCTCTTCGCATGCGTGAATGCTTGAATTAAATGCTGTGCCCAGTCTTTTGATGGCGGCAACATTTATTAGTCAAGGCTCGAGATTCATTTACAACATAAGCTTGATCGTGTCTTAGGTATTACAGAATAGAGCTCATATTTATTAAAATATTCAAAACATAGACACGTCATCCTTAAAAAATGCACTCCAACGGACCCTCAACGAAATGTATCAGAAAATGTAACAAGTTTATACTCGTGTGGAAATGTATGAGTCATCAAACGTCGAGGGGTTGTTGACATCATGTTACAGTATCTGAGACCTCCAGGTTCCAGTTAAATAAATTTGGCAAAGCAATTTGGCAGAAGATTGCATTTTGCAACCGTCATGGTCAATTAGCAAGTTAACATTCTGATTTTATTATGAGGAGGTTTCATTGAATACCCGATTATTTACACAATAAAAATTAGGAAGTTACTGCATAGCAACATTGTTTATTTTTGAAACTATGAGCCAATTCGCTTGTTTGGCTGAAATTTAGCGCGGGCGAGTTGATGAATGATCCCAAATTATTACCTGATATATAATCCATCATGAAAAGTCTAATGATGTGCATATTCTTGAAGCAAATGTTGTTTAAAAATTGTTTAAAAGATGTAGTATATATAAATAAAATTACGCATAGTTACCTAAAATTACTAATTCTACAATATTTACAACAATTCCACATAAAATGATCAGAGTTCTGCAAACAACGTAGGCACAATGCCAACTGCTAACTATCCCATGAAATAGCTAATACATCTTCAGACGTACCTGCCTACCTTCTATAAAACAAGACATCGATTTAACAAAATGTCATCGAACTTCGATTACGCCGTCTCTACCAATAGATGAAAACAGACTACAAACTTTTTCTGTTGACCGATAGCTAAAGAGTTCACATTCGGAGATAAATAAATAAAAATTAGAAGATGATTGAAATGGTTGTAAAGCTATCGACTGACTGAAGGTCTGATAGGAAAAGCGTATTTTTATTTAATTCTTGCTCTCTGGCTTGCCTTCAGTTACTGCGCCAATATCCATGAGGAGCCATGCAAATATCAATCAGGCAACAAATTGTAGATTCATCGTAGAACTCCAAAACTGCCATTATTAGAATGTTTTCAACTCAAGCAAGATTCTAAGGTACTGCTTGAGTTAAAGTTAACGTCTTTCAACTCATGACTTTATTAGACAAACGTTATTAGAATGAGAACGTCTATACGTCATCAAATCGGTCGGTAATCAGCTGGTTTAGAAGAGGTAGCCTTGTGAGTGAATGAGAAGAGTAAGTTTATTATACTGATCCTTGAATTTTAAATGACTTTTACTTCTGACAGTACCAATATTATATTAAAAATGTAGTGGGGCAAGATACACTAGAAAGAGGTAATATTTTTTTAATGTCTCAAACTCGGTCCAGGGAAAGAAAGTGGGACGAATTCAGGGTTTACCTCGCATCCACAAGAACGCAAACAGTCTGCGAACTATAATGACTTTCACTTCTGACAGTACCAATATTATATCAAAAATGTAGTGGAACAAGATACACTAGAAAGAGGTAATATTTTTTTAATGTCTCAAACTCGGTTCAGCTAGCCTAGCATGACGACCAAAACACGATACGATAAAGCTATATCACGCGATATAACTACATCAACTCTCAAAATATGATAGATAAAGCCGCCATGTTGAATTTTTATCATAATTTTTATCGCAATTTTTAATAAAAATTCAACATGGCGGCTTTATGTATCATATTTTGAGAGTTGATGTAGTTATATCGCGTGATATAGCTTTATCGTATCGTGTTTTGGTCGTCATGCTAGCTAGGCAGGGAAAGAAAGTGGGACGAATCCAGGGTTTACCTCGCATGCACAAGAACGCAAACAGTCTGCGAACTATCGACGAATAACAAGTCTTTGGTCTGTTCCCACCTTAGACAAATTAACCTACTAAAGTGGAATTAAGTTTTTGTAACGCATAAATTATTCTAATACACCTATCAAATAGACAAAATAGTAATTCAAAGAATTAAGAACGACAGTAATTTTGCTAATACGTTTGAAATTATGACATTAATTTAATGGGTTTAAAGTGTCACGTTGTACTGTTTCGCTTATAATTAATTTCATAATTAATACGCTATCTATAGGTTTATAAACGTTAAATAACGTTTATTTTCGACTATGGTTTTAGTCTGAATCTTGGCCTATTCTTAAACCTCGTTTTGGAAAAGGAAAAGAAGAAACAAGTTTCAAAACATTTACAATTAAAATAGTACATTGTTATCCTAGGTGTGAAAGTCACTCATTACAAGTCCCGAGACGGAGTTTGGCGCCCGAGCGTAGCGAGGGCGCTAATAGTTCGAGGGACTCAATGAGTCTTTCACCCGAGGTAAACACTGTGCTTTTCATTACGAATAATGCATAAAATTCTTCCTAACAACGAGAGTGAATGAGACTATGAGACACCATACCACATGAGTAGGTACTCATGTGTCCATACTACCTGATCCTCTTACAAGGTTGGGACCAAAGAGGTTATACATTATGTAGTGTTTTTTTTAGGTTTCTGCTATTTGTATTCAATACTTAAATACAGCGGTACTTACCGAAGAAATTTTTATTAATGAGGTAATCCAACATTGGGAAATGACGCGAAGTCCGTAGATTTAACTTACAGTTTTTGTAACACGGTTTGTCTAGAAAATGTTATTTACACAAAATACACAATCATAAATGAAAAACCAGATTAAACTTAACACAAAAACATAATAAAATAAGAAAAAATAGTACTAATTAAAACGTTTAAAATAATTTGGAAATGAATATTTCCCACCAGTTTTTTTTTTACTCAACGTACGACATCAGCAACATCGACAGGGCGCGGGCGGGCGGCGCGGCATGGTCATAGGTCGCTTTGACCATTTTCGTCTTTACATTTATTTTATTAAATAAGATATCTTGAACTATATATAGGTACCAACTTGAATTTGATTACTGAGAAAAAAGTTACTTAGTACTAAACTTTTTTTTTTTTTTTAAATTCATTTATTTACCACAAACACTTAAAAATAATGATTACATTTATTCTGCCAAACTAAGTTAAATCTACGGACTTCGCGTCATTTCCCAATGTTGGATTACCTCATTAATAAAAATTTCTTCGGTAAGTACCGCTGTATTTAAGTATTGAATACAAATAGCAGAAACCTAAAAAAAACACTACATAATGTATAACCTCTTTGGTCCCAACCTTGTAAGAGGATCAGGTAGTATGGACACATGAGTACCTACTCATGTGGTATGGTGTCTCATAGTCTCATTCACTCTCGTTGTTAGGAAGAATTTTATGTATTATTCGTAATGAAAAGCACAGTGTTTACCTCGGGTGAAAGACTCATTAAGTCCCTCGAACTATTAGCGCCCTTGCTACGCTCGGGCGCCAAACTCCGTCTCGGGACTTTTAATGAGTGACTTTCACACCTAGGGTAACAATGTACTATTAATTTACCTTTTGGATAAAAAAAATTCCAAAAGTAAAAAAAATAAAATTTGCAGACCTACCTGCATCTTGCGTTTCCGTAGATTCGATTCCGTGGAAATTAAAAAAACTATGTTCCATATCAGAATGGATTCATACGAATAGTTAGTTTTGAAAACAACTTAGCTGCATCTGAATCACTACAAAATAATTAGTCACAGCGTCAATCGTAAGTTTTCCAATCTCAAATGAGCTCGTACTAAAATAACAATAAGAAAAGCACGTGTCATGTTTTCTGTAGCCAAGAATCCGAGATTTGGATGTTATTAGCTCACTGTCTGAAGGTCGAACGAGACTCTTTGCTCGTCCATTCATAGGGTTATGAAAGATATTTAAAAATATAGAGCCATAGACAAAACATCACATCCCGTAGTGCAAGTTTTTGGATCGCGGGTTGGACCTGGCCGAGAAGAAATGTTACGCGTAACGAAATGTGAAACGAAAACCATAAAATAAATTATTATACTTCCCATACACATATTTGAACAAATAAAAAAAAAAGATAAAGAGACTTCGTTTCAAATGCGTTTTCTGCGATACGTAGGTACATTTTTTTTTTCGTTTATCAAACGCTGACTTATTTAAAATTAGAATAAAAATAAATATAAGCATAAAAAAATATCTAAGCAACTAAGTTTTAGTTATGATGAATACTTTTCTTTTGTCAATAGGTAGGTACTTTCTTTATAGGAATAATAATTCTCGTATGTTCAAATAACATTGCATATCATTATGATTGCATTTCGATTACAAAAAAATACTTTTGAGAATACCAAAAGCTGACTTTGAAGGTATTTTAAGCTAATTTGAGGGTATTTTTAACCGACTTCAAAAAAAGGAGGAGGTTCTCAATTCGTCGGGTTTTTTTTTAATGTATGTTCCCCGATTACTCTAAAACGCCTGGACCTATTTGGAAAATTCTTTTTTTTTGTAACCAAAATGCAATCGGAATGATATTATTGCAATGTATTTTGAAAAAAAGTTGTTTGAATTTTATTTATGAGAATTAGCCTTCAGTAGGCTCGTACAAGAAACTCAAAGACCAGAAACAAAAATCTGTACTGAAATATTTGTTTTAAAGGGATATCGAATCTGTAACCTACGCAAGCGAATATTTGCTACAGAGATCGTTAAAGTCATCTCTATTCCACTTTAATTTAAAACTCTTTGAGAGAAACAGTAGGTATAGCTACTTTGCTCGTGTTTCTTGTAATTCGTGAAATGTTCCGCGACAGATGTTTATTATGTCTTCAGAAATAACTATTTTTAAATATTTGAATTGTCCTTTGGGTTATTCGGAAACTCGTCCCACAAATTCGATTCGAACATTAGGACGAGTTGCAAAAAAAATTTTTTCACTAAATGTGTAGTCATATTCATATCGCCTCAAGATTTAGACGCCTTAATTAGTTCCTTTATGGACAAAATAATTACCTTACTTTAAAGCAATTTCCTTACTGTCACAGGTTTTCTTTAAAATAAATTTAAATAAATCAATGTACTTATTTAGCCGTCACCCACGCTACATTAAACATTTTGTATCCACCTACTTATAATTATAGGTACTAAGCCGCAAAACATGGTTTTGTAGGTGGTCATTTAATTACACTATGATTTTATTGTAACAAACGAAAATGGAGTAAATAATAGTGATAAATTAAAGCATCAAATCGAGAGGCTATAGCAAAGTTTGAATACTAAAATGCCATTAAATTAATTAAATAGTCAATTAAAATTTTATTACTAAGTGAGCCACGCAAGACGCAAGTTTGCTTATTTGCGTGGTTCACTTGGTAATAAAATAAAATGAATAAATACGGTCAACAAAAACATTTATTTAAGAAGTGAAAAACGTTTAAGTTGACTTGCACGACAAAAATTAAAAGCTTTTAACTAAGACCCAACTGTCAAAATGTCAAACTGAATAAATAATATCAACCTTGTGGTTATTGAAATAGAATTTAATTTTAGATTCCCCGTTTAATGCATTTAGCTAGAACTTAGCTTATGTTGAAGCACAATGTCGTATACATAAAAAATATGAGTAATAAAGCTGACTGAATATGAGCAAGACGTTTTTTTTTTAATTAGGAGTAACCCTTGAATTCGTCCTACTCTATGGCCCACCTGGGACGAGTCTGCTTCATTAAATAATAATATTTCTATCCTCGAACTCGACATAGGTATTTAAAAACATTCAGATTTAAATAAGTTTGTAGATTATATATAAGTAGGTACCTACAACTAGTTTTTATTTATGTTATGAAAGATATCGCATTAGGAACCTAATCAACCTATACCTAATCAATTAGTACATTTCCACTTGTAAGAAAATATATGTAGGTACTTATACATAGCGTCAACATAGCGGCAATTACACTCAAATGTTTTATCTTGTTAATTGATTAACTATTAACTTTTACTCTTTCACCCACGACGTGCTTGTTTTATGACCTACTCGATGTTTACTCCAAAGGGGTTTGAATCCCAGCCAGACTTTCGCCGAATGATGTTTCTTAAGCCGAAGTGGTAAGACCAAAAGCGCCATAGAAGCGTCTTAGAAACAGTTTTTGGGTATCAGCCACTAAAATCCATAGAATTAACGATAACTTTATTAATAATGACCTTCTATAATAATTTTAATATAATTTCGTATGCCTGTAAGGTAGAATATAGAGATGCAATATGTTTAATTATGTCAACTGTACCTACTTACCACCTATATTCACGAATAAATGATTATGATTATGATATTCCTACTGTCGTAAAGGTGAAGAAATGCTTTGTTATGTTACAAAGTGTATAACAATATATACACTTTGAAACACAATTAGAGTGATTTGCCTCGATAAAAAAAAAAGAAAATAAGCTCGGGGAAAGGGATAGAGTCATGGCACGGCGCGCGTGGAAAAGGGATAGGAGTTTTTAGGTCCTACTTCACCGGAAAATATGAGCTAATTAAGAGTGAAAGGGACCGGCTTTTTCTCTATACAAACGTTGACTGTTTCTTCCCTGAACAAAAAAAAACTAAAAATCTAAGCACTAGAGCGAATATTTTTGTAGCATAAAACCTAAAATTGCCATGACCATATTATATTCTAATATTTTTAAGAGGAAAGATTTTATTGTTTGTTTACATTGAATAGGCTCTGAAACTACTGAACCGATTTATATGAAACTTGGTATGAGGATACATTGATTTATTAGGAGTAACATAGAATACTTTTTGTCCCGATATTTCCACGGAATCGGGAGTTACGCGGGTAAAACCGCCATCATCACTACATCGTATAAAATAAAGTCACTTTTCGCCGTCGTTATGTCCCTTTGTATGCTTAGATCTTTAAAACTACGCAACGGATATTGATGCGGTTTCTTTAATAGATAGAGTGATTCAAGAGGAAAGTTTATATGTATAATAAATGCATAATATAGCCGTGCGAAGCCGGAGCGGGTCGCTAGTAGTATTATAAAATGAGATTACTCCTATATTGAAATCAAACGCATTACCCACATACCCAGTTTCACAGACATAAAATAGAAAGGTGGTACCATTCTAGCAATATTTGATAGCCTCAAAGACAGACAGACAGATATCGGATCAATAGATCGATGAGTATTGAAAGGTAGATGAACTGTGCGAGTTTGTTCAACCCGTGACACTCTCGGGCGACCATTCTTAAGGTTAAATTAAATTAAACCTATTGTGAATCATGTATGTACGGTCGGAGTCAGATAAGCAGGCCCACCGTAGAGTTCTAAAATGATGCTACTCGATTCTCAGACCTAATGAAGATAAGTATAGGTACTTAAGTACCTACTCAAACAAATTCATAAGAATCGGTCAAGCCGTTTTGGAGGGTTTTGGTAACTAACACCGCGACACGAGAATTTTAAATAGACTATAATAATAGCTGTCCAGGCAAACGTTGTTTTGCCCTATATAAAAAATACATGTTCGATTCTCAGACCTAAAAAAAATACATTACAAATCGGTTCAGCCGTTTAGGAAGAGTTTGGTAACTAACACCGCGACACAAGAATTTTATATACACCGTGTATCATCACTATATACTATATACACCGTGTATCATCACTACATCATCGTAATGAAACAAAGTCGCTAATAGATAGAGTGATTCAAGAGGAAGGTTTATATGTATAATACATGCATAATATAGCCGTGCGAAGCCGGGGCCGCTAGTATATAGATATTTATATCTAATAAATTCATGAGTTGAAAGACTTTTAGACTTGAACTCGAGCAAGACTTTAGAACATTCTAATAATAGCAGTTTTGGAGCTCTACGGTGGGTCTGCAATTTTGACTTCGATCGTACATCTGATATAAATATACAGGGTTATTGGTAATTATAAAAGAAAGCGGTTAACCGTTAAAAGGGCTAAGTACCTAATTCTGTGCACCTTACTTTTGTTCTACGACTTTTGAAAATTCTAATTTTAATGTCATTTTGATATTGTGTCATTCCAATTATAGGAAGTTTTGCACTAGGTCATTTTGATCTTGTGTCGTTTTGATGTGTCAGACATTTTGCTTTTATGTCGTTCATATAAGATTCTGACATATTCACGTAGTGACATAAGTTCCAAATATCTAAATAGATAATAAAAAAATATAAGTAGGTATATAAGGATTCGAACATTTATTTGGTAATTTTTGAGGTCATTTTTTTTTTTTAATTTGCCTTTCTATATGTCATTCAGACTTAGAACAGTTGATAAAATCTAAAAATAAATATATTATTAAGGTTAATGACCTCTCCGTGTAAGTAACAGCTGATTTTCGAGTAGGTAAACATAAC
Source organism: Idaea aversata (assembly GCA_907269075.1). Classification (NCBI taxonomy): domain Eukaryota; kingdom Metazoa; phylum Arthropoda; class Insecta; order Lepidoptera; family Geometridae; genus Idaea; species Idaea aversata. Next base: position 8,374,142 of record OU026103.1, read on the forward strand.
TTAAAAAAATCGAAAAATGTTCCAATTCCAAAAGTCGTAGAACAAAGGTTGCTTGCTACGGTGCACAGATAGCCTTCAACCGCTTTTTTTTAAATTAGCAGCGCGTCGCGGTATGACCCGCGTAACTCCCGAACCCGTGGGAATATCGGGATAAAAGGTATCCTATGTTACTTCCAACGAATCAGTGTATCCTCATACCAAGTTTCATCTAAAGCGGACCAGTAGTTTCGGAGCCGTCCCTATGTCCCTATTTCCCTTTGTATGCATAGATCTTTAAAACTACGCAACGGATTTTGATGCGGTTTTTTTAAATAGATAGTGATTCAAGAGGAAGGTTTATATTATGTTATAATATAGTCGTACGAAGCCGGAGCGGGTCGCTAGTTTAATATAAATAGAAAATAAGTAGATACGTCACAACAGTACTTTTCTTAACATTTCATCCCGATTTCATGTGTCTGTTTTTTATATACTTATTATATAAACAAAAACAATATACATAACATTTTAAACAATAAACTCATTACTTAAAAATATATTAGCCTAAATCTATTAATTTCCGCACAATTTTATGATACATAATTATAAATATACATATTTATATAACATTAAAATAAAAGCATAAAAACATTTCTTTACAAATTAAGTTAGTAAGTAACTAAGCCAAATTTTATTATGCTTTGAAACTACCCTTAATATGTCCAATGTTTTTAGGGTAGTTTCAAAATTAACCTTCTTAATAATATATATAAATCTCGTGTCACAATGTTTGTCCTCAATGGACTCCTAAACCACTTAACCGATTATAATAAAATTCGCACACCATGTGCAGTTCGATCCAACTTGAGAGATAGGATAGCTTACATCCCGATATTCCCACGGGATCGGGAGTTACGCGGGTGAAACCGCGTAGGGCAGCTAGTTTAATATAGGTTATAATAATAAAGGTTGTATTTTTTTGCGATATATTTAGTTTTTAATTTAAGGTGGCAGGTGGCCCTAATTACCCGTAGGTACGGTCGGCTGCATAATTGCAGACCCACCGTAAAGCTCCAAAACGGCTGTTATAAGAATGTTTTCAGCACAAGCAAGGTTTAAGCTTTAGTTGAAGTTTAAAATCTTCTAACTGTTCAATTTATTAGACATGGGGCGGGTACCCGGTTTGGATCCGGTACCCGGCGGATCCGGCACTTTTTTTAGGATCCGGCCGGGTACCGGGTAATGTTGCCGGGTAATTTTGATAGACCAAAAATAATTAAACATATTACACTTTTTAAATTATTTATTATGCTGAATACAAACGGTAATCATTATAATTATGTTTTGCTCACTAATTTATCAGGAAGAACTAAAAAAACTAAATAAGTATATATTTTATTTTAATATTGGTAATTTAAGATGGGTAAGTTGTGATGTAAAAACGCCAATTTTTCTGCGCGGTTAGCATTTAGGCGACTGCGTTTCTTGTCATAAATTAGCCCTGCTTCTGAGAACAGGCGTTCGCTGTATACAGAACTAGATGGTGTGCATAGATTTGTCGCCGATACGTACCCGCCGGGTACCCACGAGTACCCGGCGCAGAATGTGTCGGGTACCCGTTCAGCGAGTACCCGGCAAAACCACTACCCGCCCCATGTCTAATTTATCAAACAAAAATTATTAGAATGAAAACATTCCAATAATATTAATTTTAGAACTCTACTGGGGGCTGCAATTATGCAGCCGACTGTACCTTATTTTAAGTGTATGAAGTAGACTACGAGAAGTCATATTGTACCTATTCGTGTTTACTTTATAAATCGGATATTATATTTTTCTTATAATTGATATTCTAGCGCCGGAAGTAATACGTTATGAATACAAAGTGAATGTGACGTGAATATTATGCATTTTTAAAGATAATTCTGTTTGAATAACCACCTACGCAGTTATTTAAAATTCATTGATTTGGATGGCCACAATGTTTAAGCATACTTGTATGAAAATTATGACCGTAGAAGAACCCGATTTGACTGTGTTAATTATTAACAAATTACTAAAAATAACACATTCAATTAAAAATAGATTGATAAAGTTATATCAAATTGGTTTTTCCAAGGATTAACTGATTATCTGTTATCTATTTATTAGTAAAAATGGTGGACTTCAACAATTCATAATTTAGGAAACCGGCACCTTAGTTTCAGTAAACCATTAACTGGTCCCATCATCAAGTGGTCCAGTTCAACAACTCGTCCCATTATGCTTTCTTAAGTTGTCGAACAGTAGGTAAGAATTAAGGTGGCTTTAAATGTAAAAGATAAACGAAAAGAAAATAGATAAAGCATAATTTAGACATTATCTTGGTCTAGATTTATGATTATTAATTTTATGTACAGACGGTAACAGAAATGCATACCCAGACGAAAAATACTGTTATCCTAAATTTACTGTTTGTCTTTTAAATTAATCAGTTGAAATACTACACTTTAACTAAGCAAGACCTTAGAATCTTGCTTGAGTTTAAACATTCTATTAATAGCAGTTTTAAGCTCTACGATTAGTCTGCAAATTTGTTGCCTGATTATACCTATATGGATGGAAGAGTAGGCTCTCGCCTCGCTTTACTGAAATTAGTATTATAAATACTATAAATACGGGGGGAGTGAAAAAGTAACCTAGTAGCAAGGTTTTAAAAGTGACATTTGACAGAATATGTCAATTTTCAATCGTCTTTTGTTTTTTTGCGATCGTCTTTTGTTTCCATTTCGACTGTCTTTTAACTTTAGGTACAATTACTACACATACTTCCAGTATTTGGCTAATTTGCGACTTTTTGGCGTGCAGAAGCCATTAATTAGAAGAAGAACAAGACTGTATTTTGTTTCCGTTTCGATCGTCTTTTGCATGTCTTCATTGGCATCCCGCATCTTTTTAGACATTGGCATCTTTTTAGGAAACTCGATCACAAGGAAAATAACGTTTCCTTTTTTTTTCAGAAATCGAGCCACCATTCCAGTACCGCGATGTCACAATCAAAAGGAACACTGATGTCAACGACAATTATGAAATGCTATCAGAAATCGGCAGGTGAGTCACAATGATTAATGGAATGACGCCATTTTACCTCGGACGTGTTACATATAAAATTGATGATAAAAATTATGTTACTTACAACAAAAGAAGTAGGTAAAATTACGACATTTTACACAGCGCCATCTACGGATACAATACTTGGATAATTGTATACTTTTCTTTTGTAAACTTATACTTATAATAAATACAGAAATACCGAGACCAAAATTGAATAAATGTATCATAATTTGTCAGGCGGGATTTGAACCCACAACCTTCTTTAACACGGTAATTCAGTATCTACCTGGATCCCTTACAGGCAATAACTTTTTCGTATTTAAGCTGCTACCATTAGTGCCTCAATGACTGCTTCTAAGTTATTGTTAAATCTTAACAAATTAATAAAGATAGCCCTGGACAGCACAAGTGGCTCTAAGTCCTTTAGAATCGTGGAAATGATCTTTGATATTTATATTACGGGTCGAATAATAATTGATAAAGGCTGAATTGATAATTTTTATATAGTAGGTAGGTACTCTAAGTACCTATTTCTGTCTTTTTTACTTTTGAAATAATTTAAAAAAAACGGAAATTGGCACTGTATAAAAATTACCTTCAGCCTTTATCATTGAACAAAACCGTAATCGCTGTACCTAATCCATCTTCGATAATTCACTCTGTTCTTTAATTTGTAAATTAACGAATCAGAACGGCTGCACCTATAATAAAATGACATTAATTATGCTGACAGCTTGACGTATCTAGCTCAAACATAGTCTTAATATCGATCTAGACTAATGTGTAGACGTAGTTTATCTACAACGTTGTAGATAAAAAAACCGTTGTAAGATGAGTCACCTAATAAAGTGTCAACTCTTTAACGGTTATTTTGAAATTATAATTTACTGTTATTTTATATTGCAAAAGTATCAAGTATCAAGTTGGTTTTGGTAAGTAGGTAAAGGCAGTTATAAATGCAAAAACAGTGAATATCCTTAATTACATGTGGCAAGATTGAGTATTAAACTCGTCCCATCATGCTAAACCGCTTGTCCCAAACACAAAGTTTAGTTAGCCCCGGACGAAATCACTTAACCTTTGAATATTTGTAATCTTGACCTTTTTGAGCATGAAAAAAAACCTACGAGTTTCTTGTGCCTTCTTCTCACTAGTGGACGCGTTCCGAATCCGATGGCACACATCCTAATTTTTTTAAACGTTTTAATGTGATTTTATGCAAATTTCATGATTCTTAATTAAAACTGGATTATTAGTTTTATTTAAAGTCAAAGTCAAAAGAAGAAAATTCGTTTGACTTTGACTTTAAATAAAACTTACACATTCTAAAATATTTTTTTTTTTCTTTGGTCCAGGGGTAAATTCGGTACAGTCTACCTTTGCCGAGAGAAGAGCACAGGCCTAGAACTAGCCGCTAAGCTAGTCTGCGTGAACAGACGGGATGAAAGACGGAACGTGGAACGTGAAGTCGATGTCATGAGGAGGCTGCGACACCCTCGGCTAATACAGTTGTATGATGCGTACGAGTGGGGGAAATATATGTGCGTCGTTTTGGAATTGTGAGTACAATTTTTATTTAAAAACTGCATTTGAAAAAAATGTTTCAGGCTATGTAAGTTACAAAATATTTTGATTAAAACATAAGAAATTCAAATATTTTATATTAAGTAAATGTCAAGAAAAAAAAACGAAAATAAGTAGGTATTTAATTTGACTTATTGATTTGGTGTCATAATATTTACCCTTCGTAAATGGTATATTACAATCAGGTAGGTACATTTTAAAAATAATTTATAATTTGAAAATTAAATAGTAAACAACTCCACCGTTTTCCGCCCAAACTGCAGAGATATAAAAAAAGCAAATGTGTTTCCTTAATATTTCAAAAGCTGTGACACAAATATTCGAAAGCAATATGCTAAATTCTAGTTTGTTCTACCAAAAAATCAAAACAACAAACACATTATCATTATTTTTGTATTTTATTCGATGTAAACAAACCGTAATTGAATGTTACATGTTTTGTCAAAGGAGCATTTCCATATACGTCTAAAATGAATGTGTTTTTGGCGACCACACCAAAATCAGTACAATTATATGCGTTTATAGAGTTAATTATTGAGTTTATAAATAAACATCAGTGGTTCGTCGGTATTCGTTCCGTTGGGACGAGTTACTGTGAGACGAGATTTTATTTTAAAAATTACATATGTATGTTTACCTAAGTTATTTTATGAATGAGATACCCACCTTTTTTTATCAATGAAGTATTTATGGCAAACGAAGACAATAAATCACTAAATATTATCTTCAAACAAACTCCACAAATTATATTTTTAATCTGTCATCACCACTAAAGACGGCACTTTCGGTAGAACATGCTTAGACTAAAAATAGGTATTATGAATAATCCAGGTGTTGTAATTAGGTCGTTGACAGAAGGGCAGGTGGACAACGCCTCTTGGCCATTAATTATGGAGTTTTCACTTTTATATAGCGAAATAAGATTATACTAAGAAATAATAATCGAAAGTAAACATGTTTGAGTAATGTAATAAATATTGTAGAACATTTTACACAGAGCCATCTAGCCCCAAGTTAAGCAACTAGGTTTGTGTTATGGGTGCTACTTAGATAACGGATAGAATACATATATTACTTTTTTTTAATATAATATATGCTTAATATACATACAGACACCCAGACCAGAAACAAATATCTGTAGCATAAATATTATTGTGGAGTTATTTAAGTTGACAGTTCCTTTTAGATTTATCCAGCCTCTGAGATTAACATCAAATGCCTATAAATATTGAAAACAGACGTATTTACCACTCAATAGTTTTAATACATAAGTATATGAACATAATACAGCCATATTAAACTCGTCCTTATAATTACGCAGTTCACAATGAACCTCAATGTAAATGGACATTAAGCGTAGTATTTCATAAAATTATCTACCTACATTCTAAATCGGACCAAGTCTAGTGACATGTCAAAAGGTGAAAGTAAAGTCAAACAATAATGAGTCAGAGTCGGACGGTACTTTCCTATCATTTGGAAAGTATTACAAAAAACTGTTAACCAAACACAAATGTTTTTCTTATCGCCATGCGGTTTACCGCAAGGCGCACTGACTCTGATGCATTTCCAAAGTATCTTGTTATCCTTGTGATTCACTCTCTGAGTCAAAAATGCATTTCGGTTTTAGTTTTTAGACTTATATGTGCATATCATCTTTGATAATCTGTTTCCGGTTTTATTTTTAACATCCTAAAGGCCATTGCTGAATGAATAATCGCGTGTCAACAACTCAAAAGTCTAATAGTCAATTTTACAAGAACACGTGCTACGCCATGCCTAAACTCGTCTCAAAATAAGCTAAGCGCCACAACATGGGATTATTTGATTACAAACATGGCGCCAACCATTGAGGCCGCTAATCTCCACTTAATCTTGATTTTAACGCTTTATTAAATTGGAAGTCAAGTGGTTCCCGTAAAAGGCGAGGCATACACAAACATCTAATATAAAACGGTGGCGTCAAGACGCGTCAGTTATTACAGCGCATAGTTGGCGCGAAGCCATCCGCCGACGCCATATTTGTTTCGCGACGAATGCGTTCGAGTATTAACATTGGACCTCTTGAGAGATTCTTTAATTAAAAAATCTTTTTGGAGAGCTTCTTTAAAATATGAAACTCGTTAAAAATCTGTATTCTTACATTGATCAATTGCCATATAATATCTACTAAATACCTAAGAAATGGTTAGTAAGAATTCTCCTTACATTTAAAGCCATAAATATTATACGTATCTAACCAACATAATCTTCTAATTTTTATAGCGTTGTGAAAATCTTCGCCAAGTTGTAAGGTGGTACCTTATTTCATTGGGCATTAGTACTTGTTAACGTGCCAATGATGCATTAAACGAGCAATACAATCACCACTAAACAAGACACAATGACTTCTACAATCTGGCTTTCTACCAAAACTCACTAGAAATTTAAGCGTACAAAGCGCTTCGGGAAAGCAGTTTAAGCAAAATCGTATAGCAAATTTTCTTTCATTAAAATGTTATAAAAATATCCAGTAGACACCGATAAAGTTCGAAACCTACAACTTTTAGAACGGCAGTTTTGACTTTGACAGCATTACAGCATTTTTTTACAATACCGGCCAGTATTTATGAAAGGATTCTAGTATCGTCGTATAGCTAATTTTCTTTCATTAAAATGTTATAAAAATATCCAGTAGACACCCGGAAGCATACGTTGAAAGTTGTATACTCAACTGTAATAACAATTTGGTGGCTCTTACCATTACACCTGCTGATTTATCCCCGAATATAAACGGCTGCTCAATAAATCCTTCATTTGACGTCATTAACAGACTTTTATTTCATAAATACAGTTAAAACGGAACCTACGTCACTAAAACGAAAACAGGCACTCCTGACGCGTTCTTCATTCATCTCTACGTTTATGTAAACACTGGATAATATTATCTCTTTCTGTTAACATTTTGTTGTTAAAAATAACAACAACATTGGCCATTTCTGTTTGTGACTAACAACATATATATTTAGCATTTCTTTTTACTATATTTACAGAGTATGTGAGAAATTTCATGGTCGGGAGCTGATTTTCTAGAGTATTGGGTCAAGGCACTAGGCACCCATTACTTTTATGTTAGTTAGTCTAAATTACTTCTAGAAGCAAGATAATTACAGATTAACTAGATTTACGTAGTTAAGCTACTAAAACCTTACACAATATTATTATTTATACTGTTAATATAAATGTAATCAAAATGCTAATCCGTAAAGCAAACTTATTTGGACATGTCACTATTAATATCTGTTTTAACAGATTACCAAAAATAAACGTTAATTTATTTGTCTAACAAATATTTATCAAATATTTTGACGATGTGAGCCTAATGATCACGCGTTATGTCATCTTGAATTAATTAGAAAAACATTTTCGTCACATTTTTATAATTTGAATTTTGAAATTTTGAAACAGTGAAAGTGTTAAATTCAAAATAATATATTGACTTCGACCTTGCGATGTCGTCCCTAGTTTATTTTGGCGCCAACAGCCGGTGAATCCAGACTTTGGCAATGTTTCTGTATTTTCGCGCACTTTTTTATACAGTTTTTTTATAATCAGATGAAACAGCGTCGAAAGACAATATTTGTGTTTGTGAATATTTAGTAATTCAATAGACGGTAGATTTTTGATCAAATCTTTAATATTTTGAGAAAAATATACGCAGTACAATCTTTATATATTCTAGGACGAAATTACTACTTTTGGGACGAGTTGCTACACGCTTTATTTAACCCTTGATTATTTTCTATTTGATTTGATAATACTTTACGCAATATTTTTAACCGAATTCAAAAAGGCTGAAGTTATACAATTTGTATGTTAGATACAGCTTATTTAATATTCGGTGATGTTCATTGGTTACCTGATTCATTGTTTGAGTGTTATTCTATCTATGTTTCAGGATAACAGGCGGTGAGCTGTTCGAGCGAGTAATTGACGAGGACTTCGTGCTGACAGAGCGAGCGTGTACCGTCTTCATGAGACAGATTTGCGAGGGCATCGAGTTCGTGCATCGGCAGAATATACTGCATCTTGATTTGAAGGTGAGAAATATGTTAATATTGGGTTTTGAACTAACAATGTTGGTAACCGACACGCTTTAATATTTCGAACATGTCATTATTATGAAGGCAGATAAAAGATATTGAAGGTATTGAAATATATAAAGGTAAGTAGTTCTAAGAGATGAAAACATAGAATTTGAAATAAACATAAAATGTGGTGCATGTATGTAAGCATCGAATTATCAAGCTCAAAGTAATAAAAGTGTAAATCTTTTGTCCGTATAAGACGGTACTTATTATAAGCAGATGTGATTTATTAACATGTGACTACAATTGGCATCAAAATAAAATTCAAATGGAATAATATACGATCATTAGGAATTTATTACACTGAATCCAAAATTAATTATGTATCTATTAAAAATCTATGCCAAATCTAATATCTAAGTTTCATAGAACGATCCACCAACAACGATCAAGTAACTTATCTATGTTTCAAGTTGTAGCTAAGTATTACTTAATGTATAATCCATTGCAAGTACCTACCTATAACTCCTATAACATATCTTAAATAATGTAAATAAATACTTACAGGAAGGTACCTAACAACTAATCAACACAGTGTTCTTTGTTGGTTCGATTCCAAAACGTAAATCAAACAGCGGAAAACTATGTGCTCAGTTTTATGATTGTCTGGTTGAGTAGGTAGACAATTCTACCCACGCGATGTAACATAGGTAGATTCTGATGTACAGTCAAGGGTTATAAATCCACCTGTAGGACCATAGTTTCCTGCGCACCTATGTACGAAGCTCGTGAGCTTTTAATTTATTTTACAAAAAAAGTTTACAGCTTAATTTAACAATAGACAAAAAACATAAACAGAAAGCCAATTACAGACAATCACAAAGAGAAAAAATAATAATTTAAATCTAATCTAAATCAAAATTTTAATCCAAAAAGTATCGAGTTGAAAAACAAAAAAGTATATTATCCATTTTTGGGACGAATTCACGACTCACCAAAAAAATCATTAATTGTTTACTGACCCGAGTTCAGTTCCTAAAATCCTTGAATTTCATAAACAAAACATTTTTGTTTTATGCGAGTTTTCAGGGCGTATGGATTTCAAACAAATCTGTTAACATGATCGTTTTTTGCGAAGATTTTAAATGTTGTTCCGCGTTCAAAATAACATTTATGATTAATTGTTTATGTTTATAAATATTCAGTTAATTTATTTTCTTTTTACCGAACTCAAATTGAATACTAACTAATACCTATTAATTATTTAAGTACGAGGTTCCTTTGATTTGCCATACTATGTAAAGGCATTGTTTTCTAATAGCAACACTATCGATTGGTACAAAAATATAATGATTATTTTTTTTGGAAAATGAACAGGTTCGATTCCTGGCTGGGTAATGATTTTTCAAAAATCTAATGGTGCACTTTTAGTTTTATCAAAATCGGGCACACAAAGTCCTTTCAGCATTTTTCGCTATCTATAGGTAGAATAGGTACATATAAAATCCTTTGTCCTGACTGACTGCCGGATCAACGCACAGCCTGAACCGCTGATCGTAGAGACCTGAAGACTTGGGTGTGTTCTTTGTATGACGTAGGCATCCGATAAGAAAGGATTTTCCGAAATTATACCCCTTAGGGGGTGAAAAAGAGGGACATAGTTTTTATTGGACAACGTGATTCCTTGGTCCATTTTCGACTTTTACGCGAACGAAGTCGCGGGCAAAAGCTAGTCTCTTATAATTTAGGATATATACCTACCCCTAAAGGCCCATGTAAAAGTAAAAAAAATAATATTACTAACATTTTCACGTTTTTTATTCCACAGCCAGAAAACATACTGTGCCTCACAAAAGCCGGCAACCGGATCAAAATCATCGACTTCGGTTTAGCCAGGTTCTACGACCCGGAGAAGAAGTTGCAGGTGTTGTTCGGCACCCCTGAGTTCGTCGCGCCAGAGGTCGTCAACTTCGATCAGATCGGTTACGGGACTGATATGTGGTCTGTTGGCGTTATATGTTATGTTCTGTGAGTATAAACATTGTTATAATAGCCAATAGAGTCACAAACAGACAAATAAAATGTGCGCGCGAACTCGGCGCACGCTGCGTAGTGCGCAGTTTTTGTTTGAGTGAACCCTCGAGTGAATGATGTTGACATTGCATATGAGCGACTTTGAACATTTTTCAAGCAGGACAACGTCTAAATTCGAGCAAATGTCATTTATCAATAAGCAATATCACTACATAGTATAAAACAAAGTCGCTTTCTCTATGCTTAAATTTTTAAAACTACGCAACGGATTTTGATGCGGTTTTTTAAATAGATAATGTGATTCAAGAGGAAGGTTTATATGTAGGTATAATACATGCATAATATAGCCGTGCAAAGCCGGGGCGGGTCGCTAGTTCTTAATATAAAAGAAATATTCTTAAAAAATAAGAATAGGTAGGTAGCTACTGCTTAAAATAAAATAAATAAATATATGTAGTAAAATATATGCAGTATTCTTAGTTTTAAAGCAACATTCTTAAAAATTAAGAATACCTACTGCTTATTATTTTCATAAACATTTACTTAAAAGCCAAGAAAATTTTAAAAGGTTTTCAAAAGCAAGTTTATTCCTAGGTTTTGAAAACATTTTTCACTGTGCGGGCAACTGATGCCATGATTTCCCTCTTTTAAAATATCATTATTTTTCTTCTTCCAGTCTGTCAGGACTATCACCATTCATGGGAGAGACGGACATAGAAACAATGGCGAATGTAACAGTCGCTAAATACGACTTTGATGATGAAGCGTTCAATGAAATATCTGAAGACGCCAAGGATTTCATAGGGAAACTACTCGTCAAGGACAAAGAGTGAGTTTTTTTTGTTTTATGTTAGTTTGTTTATGGTCTGTTTATAGTAATTATTAGTTTTATTTGAAGCCCTACCATGATTTGTAAACGCAATTGATCAAACATGATCAACGATCAAACTCGGTCAAACACGGAACTAGTTAGCAGCAATAGTTCCACGTGGAACTAGCTACATGAAACTCGGAATAAAGGACCGTATTTTAATGCACTTGATCAAACTTGATCAACAATCAAACTCGATCTAAGTGGTTGGTTGCAGTAGTTCCACGTGAAACTAGCTACATGGAACTCGGAATAAATGTCCGTATTTTAATGCACTTGATCAAACATGATTAACGATCAAATTCGATCTAACTGGTGAGTTAAAGTAGTTCCACGTGGAGTAACTACTTGTGGAATAAATATGGTGAATAATAAAGGACCATATTTATTCCATGTGGAATAAATACGGTCATTTATTTCGAGTTCCATGTAGCTATCTACATGGAACTCTGATTAACGGACCGTATTTTAACGCACTCGATCAAACATGATCATTTGATCAACGATCAAACTCGGTCAAACACGGAACTAGTGAGTTGTAGTTGTTCCATGTGGAACTAGCTACATGGAACTCGGAATAAAGGACCGTAGATTAACGCACTCGATCAAACTTGATCAACGATCAAACTCGGTCAAACACGGAACGTGAGTTGCGTATTTACCAAAGAAGTTCAAGATAAAAACATAAAACTTCAAGATTGAAATCGACCAATACACGACCCGCTGGATACCTTCGCGACGTCTAAGTATTTCAGCTTTCGACCATAATATATGGTCACCATACTCAGAGATACTGTTCTCGGCTCTCATATTGCCAGGTGTCTCATAATAAAGGAAGAGAACACAAATATCTGCACTTGAAAGCAAATAAAAAAACTGAGTCTAGGGGACTTAAAAAGGAGTAGAACAAAAAAATGTAATTTTTAAAGTTACGTGAGAAATATTCAATGTGGTACGTTTGATCGAATGCATGAACAACCCATGGTAAGGCCATTGAAACGACATCTTACGTAATCTGTTGATTTTATTTTGATGTTACTATGGGCGTATACTTCTTCGTCTTATGCGGTGACTTGCTTGGCTCGATCGAGCTAAAAAAAAACCCTTAAACTCTAGATTTTGGCGTTGTTATTTAAATTGTCCCTTTTCTGGTTTGATGTTGCCCTTTTTTGTTTTTTGCGTTTGTTGTACCTACCATAATTTTGGTATGAAGCAGTTTTTGGTTCCTTTAAAAACTTTTTCGATGTGTTGCAAACTAAAAACTGTGGATACCAACCTCGATAAAGACCCTTTGTTATATATCCAACACTGTTTACTTCCAGTGACTAACAAAACATGCACGAAAATTAGATTGTCTTTAGATTGTGCTAACAATTATCGTTAATTAAGTACTGTTTAGAAAAATATAGATTATGTACCAAATTATTAGTTTATTTTGTTGGTATATAACTAAGCCTAGCAGTAGGACGAAACCAGGCTAATTAAAAAAAAAACTAAGTATTTTTAAATTGGCTAAGATAAAGTTAGGCAATACACGGCTCTAGTAGCAAATGATTTTTATCTCAATCTATGATCTATTTGTAAAAACTACTAGATACTTACCTAAAAATACGTATGTATTACGAATAATTTCGTAGTACTAAGTATAAGTCTGATTGGCTATCATCAAACCCTCACTGTCCTCTACCCCTATTCATTCTGCCTCCTGGTGTTGGTTGGTAATAACAAGGGTCTTTGTCGCAGGTCACGGCCGAGCGCGACGGAGTGCATGCGCCACCGGTGGCTGGTCAGACGCACGCCGCCGAAGAAGGAGCCAGCACCGGTCCCCGCACCAGCATCGCCAAAACACGAGCTAGACGTCGCTAAAGACAACCTCAGGAACTTCGTAGAAAGATGGAGCGAACATCCAAATTCACCCTACGTATTCGACAACCAAGCACACGAAATAATTTCCCTTACAAATGGTAATTGTGAAAGATCTTCAGTCGGAGGATGCTCACCGTCTCCGAGGAGCTCGCTCAGCAGTTCCCCTGACTTTGTCTTCGATGAAGACGACTTGGATCCTCCTCCTTTAAGAGATACAGTCTTCACTTCGAGGTATAAACCTGTAGAAAGACGAGCGTCAGACAGCAGTTGCTTCTTACATAAAAAACACGATGTATCAGCCAGAAAGAACTTAGCTGAAGAAATAAAGAAGCTATCGGATCATCTTTTTATGCTATCGACAATGAATACAGATTTAGTGAACAATAACAGTTCGAAGGAAATGGACAAAAATGTAACAGAAACGAAAGAATGCAAAGAAGAGAAGTTAACGAATGGATTTAGAAGAGAAAGTAAGATAACAAAGACAGTTACGAACGGTGATGCGTCTACTAACAAGAGGATATTCACATCTAAATCAACACATAAGTTAGCTTCCACGTTCCTAAAAGAGAAGGAACCGGAGAAACCAATGACGAGCAAAATGCCTTGGGTTAAATCAACAGCAAACAAATCTAAGAGAGTCACAAACTTATCAAGAGACGTCCCAGATCAACCAGTTGAAAAACGAAACACATTCTTCAGCGAATTCGATAAAAGACGAGAGAAAATAGACAAGCTTGTAAATGGTAATGAGAAAGGTCGACAATTGGCTTACAGGAGAGGGGACGAGAACAACGCTCATAGAACTAAGGATCTCTTACTACATCTTTTAGAAAAATGGGGTGAAAGTGATGAGGAAGCTGAACGGACGGCCGGGGGTACTTCAAACGGACAAAGGCATCAATCTATATCATTAGAGTGGTCACAATCAAACCAACTAGCACAGAACTCGATGTCGAGTATTCACGCTTTCTTCCAGAGGCAAACATCTGATGAGACGCAGAGAAAGAAATTAAACGGAACAAAACAATGATAAGAAATATTTTAGAATTATTAGACAGGGTCTTTGTGCCATGACATTGTGTTAATGAAGTAACTGTTTGAGATTAAAGTATAGTTTCGGAGCAGGCTTCAGACGGCAGAGAAAAAGTAATCTACCAAGGTGACTTTTCCATTTCTGCCGTGTAAACATTGTTTCCTGATTTGACATTCGATGACCTTGGTCGTTCTTTTAGCATCCACAGGAATTTGGCGTAGATATACCACGGAAATGTGGTATATCTAATCTACGCCAAATTCCTGAAATTAATAGAGTGAGGGAACCATTTCTGTCGTTGTTTCGGTCCGCGAGCTTAATTCACACTAAAGTCGGGAGCTTCTCTCAACTGTGTAGCCGGCAAAGAGCGACACAACCGAAGGTAAATAAATAAATATTGCAAGACATTTCACACATCGCCATCTAGCCCCAAGCTAAGTAACTAGACTTGTGTTATGGGTGCTAGACAACGGATATACTACTTATATACTTTTCTTTTGTAAATATATACCTACTTATAATACACAGAAACAACCAGACCACGGACAAATATCTAAGCATAAATACTTGTCTGAGGCGGGAATCGAACCCGCGACCCTGTGTTTAGCAGTCCGGCATGGTGACCATTGTGCCAACTGGGTCGTCAAAGTACCTAATGCCAACCAAAGTCACCTTCGCAGATGTACTTTTTCTCTGCCATCTATCGCTGCCTTAAAAAGATTTAAATCTAGTCTTCAAAATTGTTTTTTTTATATCCGTTTGGCAAAGACTGAAGAAGGTGTTTCATATAATGACAATTTAAATTAATGTATAGTAATAGTGACAATACAAATGTAACATATGGTAATTTTTAGTTAATGAACTTAACTTTGTTCCTTAATTTGTACATGTTTAGTTACAGTTGTTAGCACTTAATTTAATTTATTGTTAATAATGAAAACAAATGTTGTTAAATTATAAGGCTTCATTTTATATCTGTCGTTTGTTTTGAACCAACCTTCGTAAACCTGTCCAGTGTGCTAATAAAGCACACTAAAAAAATACTAGTTTGAGATGGTAACACCACTACCTACAGAATGAATAAAAAACTAAAAGATGTCTTTAACCAGTAAAAATCAACCAAGTAAGGGAAGTAATGACCAATACGCGTCTCGAAAATGTCTTTCTCGATCTTGTTATTGCCGAAAATAAACCATATGACGAAGGCAATAAAAGTTCATTTCGAAATGATGTAAAAGTCAGCATTCTAGGTCTATTATCATTTCTCTGGCCTGCATTATCTTGACCAGATATACTAAACTGAGCAATTCGGAATAATAGTTTAAAAAAGTTAATCTGAGTGAAGCTGTGAAGGCTAATTCTCGTAAATAACATTAATCAAATTTCATTTCAATATTTTTCCGATTGCATTTCGATTGCAAAAAATACCCTTAACAAAGTAGCTCAAAATATCATCAATGTCAGATTTTGGTATTCTCAAGAATACCAAAAGGGTTTTTTTTTGTAAAAGAATTGATATTGCAATGTAATTTTAACAAAGTTATTTACAAGAATTAGTTGGGTTTTATTTATTAGTTTTTAATATAAGTTTTCCACTCAGAAGTGAGTGGAAAACTTATATTAAAAACTTTGACATACAACTTAAGAGGAAAGGGTACCGGGGGCGTTTTCCATACAAACTATTACAAACGTAGTCGACTGTTTTCTCCCTGGATAATGACACTAGAGCAAATATTTTTGGTGCTTAAAACTTATAACTGCCATGACCATGCCCCTATTTTTTGTTTTTTATTATTTTTTAATTTTAATTTCTTTGATAATTAGAAAATGAAAAAAAACCAAAACATAGGGGCATAGTCATGGCAGTTATAGGTTTTATGGCACAAAAATATTTGTGCTAGTGTCATTATCTAGGAAGGAAACAGTCGACTACGTTTATATGGAGAGACCGCAGGTACCCTTTCACCTTAAGAATGAGATAAACGACCAAAGACAAGAAAATTTAAAAAGTTTTGGAGGTATTTCGTGGTATATACCTCCAAAGGGAAGATCTTCCACCGGGCAGGTGTTATACCCGGTAGGCCGCGGCCCAATGATGTTTCGTTGGAACTTGTCCATGAGCTTATCTTCAGAAAAACTTCGCTTGCGCGATCTAGGATCTACGATCGGCTTAGTGGCGCCATCTGTTGGTGGCGATGTGAAGCTTCGCTACAAAGTCAAAACAATTAACCTTGTTTCCCTTCTAGAGATCGATTACCAGCACCATCAACGCTAACCCACCCGTGGCTCATCCAATCAGCGCTCTGCACGGAACTACGAGTCACAAAGACGAAACTCAAACGTTATGTCATCAAGAAACGATGGGCGAAGGCTGTGGCTGCAGTTATCGCGTTACGTCGTATGGGAGCTAGATTTGATGACGTTCGTGAGGAGAGAGAAGACGGGTGCAGTCACTAGTTGGATGAAGTATTCTATGGTGGTGAAGATAGGTGCATTGCTTTATGCAGAGGATGGCGTTTCTCAACATCTGGAGTTAGAAAATAAATTAGTTGTTAATTCAAATTGGTAAAAACGCCATCTGTACGTGTGAAAAAGAAACTAATTAATTTAAGAATATAAACCTACTTTTACATTACCAAGATAGACAAAAATAAGAAAAAGTATTATTCGAAAATCTCACCTTAAAAGAATCTCTTGCAAAAACGTTTTAAATGTAAAATTCCCAGGTTTTTTTACAAATGTAAATACAAAAATATAAAAAATCTCCGCTTGCTTTGTTCCTTATTTTTAAGGTTCCGTACCGCAAAAGCAAATAAAAGCTTGACATCTTTTCTCCACCAAAACCTTTTATCAATTCATAAGTACATTGAAACTTAAAGTTGGTGGAAATTAAAATTGGCCCCAAATCATTTTGCACTTATACGAGTCAGTGATCAATTTTCACTACACTACAAAAATACTACTGAGAAAATGGGAATTATTCCCTTTACGCCGCTCTGTGCTTGTACGTAAGTTCCACCACGCCGCTCGGGCTTTTATACTAGTCCCACTACACCGCGCGAACAAAATTTTATACATTGGTTCCCAGGACGCCGCGCCTCGCCTCCAAGGTAGTCTCACCATGTCGCGCTTGCAACTGTTATGTCCCGTAATGTCGCTCCATCATATTAAGGTTGAACTCTTATAGAAAACGTATACTGTATTCATTTTGTAACTATATTAAGGTGCCGAAAATAGACCAAACATATTTTACAAATACTTACTTACATGTGTACGGAACCCTCGGTGCGTGATTACGACTCGTACTTTACCGGTTTTTCTTAACACATTCTAATTTAAATAATAAGTTGATGTAGAATTTTAACTGTAATAATTAAAATAACAATCTCATGTGATCTGTTAAACCTTCTATGAAAAATATACGTAAATATTATTAACTATAAAAGACAAATAACTTTATTTATGTTTGATTTTTTATGTAAAATGTTGACTAAAGTTTTGATTGATGTAGATAATAATAACTAAATAATAATGCCATTGAGGCTATAAGTATTTTTTGTATAAACTTATTTCAAATGCATTTATTTATTCGTTTCCAATTTGTTTCTAAAAATAATTAATTTTATGTGTATTGTGTTTAATTCGAGAAATAAATTTATTTTGATCTAAATTAGTGTTTTTTTTTTAAACCTTGATACCAATTAAAATTGGTATAGGTCGAACAATAAATCATGGCCCCCAGTGGAAATTGGTGAGGATGGTTTGAGCATGGACTCTCGCGGACAGAATTACTACAACCAAATCGTCATACTTTTTCCCCGTTTAATATTTTTTCCAACCCGAAAAACCATTCCTTTAAATTAGTAAAGGCAATGTACTTATTGCACCGGAACTAAAATGACATTGAATTTTAACGTCGTCGGGGTGTTATAAGTTTGACGTGTCTGTGGCATCATAGCTCCCGAACGGATGAACCGATTTTGTTTCTTTTGTTTGAAAGGTGAATTAGTCGGGAGTGTTCTTATAATACACTAGCTGACCCGTGCCCACTTCGTTGGGCATAATGTTAATAAATTAAATTATGACTACCACGTAAAAGCCTTTTTATTTTTCGTTTTTTTATATAACCTTTGACACTCAGCAATAATGTGGCTTTCTATTGGTGAAAGAATTTTTAAAATCGGTTCAGTAGATCCCGAGATTACCCCTTACAATTTAACAAATATACAAACACACAAACTTTACTTCTTTATAATATTAGTATAGAAGTATAGATTATAATATTAGTATAGATTAGGTTATCCAATTTTTCAATTTAGACTAAGGCAAAGTTAGGTGTGTGTGGGTTTTATGTACGCGACAGTACTTAGGACGATCAAAGACGTGCAGGAGCGGGACAGAGCGCGGCTAGAGACGTGTGTGCGGAACAGAGAGCGATGATGTGAGCAACTGACCCTCCCTTCACACCTGTCACCACATTTTTAGGATCTGTTGGCGGGGGGCCAACAGATCCTAAATATTGAGTTCTGCGCGGACCCCTTCCACTTTCCGCTGGAGGCCATGATTCATTGTTCGACCTATAATCGATATTTTCATAAGTACCCATTGGGGTATAAATCTATACAATCTATTGGGATACCACAGACCTATTAACTTAATTTTTCCTGTGCTACAGTACTCAGTACAACTATAAATTATCTAAGGTACTACCAACAATCATCTAAGGCACTACTAACGATTATCTAAGGCACTACCGACTACTATCTGAGGCACTTCTAACTACTGCAAACAATTATCTACGGAGGTATCTATGAACCGTTTGCATTAGAATAAATTCTCTGGCGTTTCGTAATTTTAGCTCCATGTAAATTGTAAACATGTAAACTTGTTGTTTGGACAAAATGGACAATGAGTGACAAGAGCTCTATAAAGAACTTAGGAGTTTTTACTCTTAAAATCTGCAAACAAAAACTCCAAAATACTTTTTAACTTTTTTTAATGAAACACTCAATGCTATCCCACTAAATATACAAAGTAATGCAATACCAATGAGCGTAGAGACAGTTGTAGATATATTAACGGTAAGACTTTTGGTAGCGTGCGCGTGCGCCGGGACCGCCGAACTTCTTGGGCTCGCAGCGACGCGGGTCCGCTACTAGGAGACTCCTGTCGTATTGGACTAGGATGTCTTTGATCTCCTTCTTTGAGGCTTCGTCTACATCTGAAATATGGAAAATGTATCATCAAAATCGGATCATAAACAATAACTAAACTGCCATACAAAATACCTATATATTATTGAATTGGGAACCTAAAATTTCCCTTTTTTCAGAGGTTTGGTATCCTTTTCTAGCGCTTTATAATGAATTCTCAAAAACTTTTTTGAAGTCTGTTAAATATTCCCTTACTTTTTCAGGGGTTTGGTATCTCTTTCTAGTGCTAAAATTAATTCACAAAAACTTTTTTGAAGTCTGTTAAAAATTAATATAAGTAAGTACCAAATAATTTACTCCTTACTGACTAGACTGACTGACACACGCAAACCAAACACAATACCGCACGTATACACGAGAAAGGGTTTTGAGAAAAAGTTGAATTTTCCTTTGCAGATGAAGTTGCGGGAAAAAGCTAGTTTTAGTATACAAGTTCTTGATAAATAGTAGTATGTCCTTCTTCAATGTCCAACATTCATCAAAAGTTGATTTAGCAAGGCGCGAAAACCTAACAGACACATAGACAGATAAAATTACTATTTTAAAGTATGACTAAGAATATAATACACGTGGTTTAAAATGAATGTAGTGTACACTTCAAACAAGCATAGCACTGCGAGCTGATGCCGTTTGGTAATGTCACTGTTATCTACCCTTCCTGAAATGACTGAAACACACATGTGAGACAGCTTTGGAAGAAGGGGGTCATTACATTACAGCTTTGTTTCAGTTATACTAAAATAACATGATAACGTTATTCTCCATACATATGCTCCGAAACTACTGGACCGATTTAGATGAAACTTGGTATAAGGATACATTGATTCATTGACAGTAACATAGGCAACTTTTTATACCGATATTTCCACAGGATCGGGAGTTTCACAGGTGACTACGGAGCGCTCTGTAGTGAAAGATAAAAGTTTGTGTACTTACATTTCTGGTAGAAAGCGATCAGTGCTTTGGAGATGGCTTGTCTGATAGCGTAGACCTGCGCTACATGACCGCCACCCTTCACTGTAACCCTGATGTCTACTCCGGCAAACTTCTCCTGGAAAATGTAGGACAGACTTGTTAGTGGAGGTAGAAGGTAGATTTGAAGGTTGGAGGAAGGAGGGCTGTGAGAGGTCAGTTTGTATCTTTACTTCACATCCTAGGATGCTCAGGTTCGGAATAAGATTTGATCATCATTTTGAATGTTAAAATTATAGGTGACTCACAAAATGCGTACAAGAAAACTAGCTTATAAAGGTTTTTTTTTTCACATATTTCTTGCAATTTTCTTTCACACTGAAAACCCATAAAGTAGATAGTCAAATGTATGTTATTCAAATAATGTGGTCGTTTTCCTATGAAAATTCATAAGAAAAACAACCACAAAAATACTAATAAAAATATTTTTAAATCATTCTAGGTATTCTAGGCATAATAGCACCAAAAATAAATAAAAACAACATTATAACATAAATACTACTTCATGCTACTGTTCTAATGTTAGTAGATCAAGCAAACTGAGCAAACTAGGACATGATACTGACAAACATGCTTACAAACTAGTATAAAGTGTTTAGTTCAGATTTGACAGATTCTACTTAAGACAGATTATGAGAAAAATAAAACACTTAGTACCTATAATCATTACATTTATTGACATTACTAGTATTATATGTATGTATAAAAGTAACAATATTTTTTGGGAACAGTTGCTATTACCAAATAAACGACATTAGTACGCACGCATATACAATCACTGGAAATAAAACATTAACTTTCCAGTGATTGTATAAACGTAATAATGTAAAAATGACATTA
Organism: Idaea aversata; assembly: GCA_907269075.1. NCBI lineage: Eukaryota > Metazoa > Arthropoda > Insecta > Lepidoptera > Geometridae > Idaea > Idaea aversata. The sequence goes on from OU026103.1 coordinate 8,395,697, forward strand.
ATTTGGTATTTGCAACTGTTCGGAAAAATATGTTACTTTTATACCTACATACATATAAAACTAGTAATGCTAGTCAATAACTGTAGTGATTATAGGTAATTAGGAACTAACCTACATGCTATATGTCTTATTTTTATTACTTTTTTATAATCACTACATAGTATAAAACAAAGTCGCTTTCTCTGTCCCTATATCCCTATGTATGCTTAAATCTTTAAAGCTACGCAACGGATTTTGATGCAGTTTTTTTTACTAGATAGTGATTCAAGAGGAAGGTTTATATGTATAATACATGCATAATATAGCCGTTCGAAGCCGGGGCGGGTCGCTAATCTGTCATATGTAGAAGCTATCATATGTAGAGTCTGGCATTTGTAGAATCTGTCAAATCTAGACTAAACGGTTTAAAGTATGCAAACTAGATATAATGCTACCAATACAGATATTACAACTAGTGATGTAACAAATAGTATACTTCGTGACCAAATATTGGCCATAAGTATAGCCGAATATCTGGCCGTGTTCAGTAGAGAAAATCTTTCTTTACTCTGCTGAACATGGCCAGATACCAATCAATTATCAAATACTTGCAACAACTAAATTTTGAAACAAATAGTCACTGTTAATGACCAAATATTGGCTGAAATAGTATACTCGGTCAATGGCTGAATAATAGTATTAAAGAGCAGAAAACAGATCTAATACCAAATAGTGATCAAATACTAATTCGTTACATCTCTACAATTTTATTAATAGGGTGTTAAAAACAACACAACACACAAATTGAGGATCTTAAAGCATTAACAGAGGATCTAATTTAATTAGAAACTAGGTGTGTCCTGCAGTTTCATATGCCCAAGTCTAGTTCCCGTTGATATATCGGGACATACCAAGTTTTTTTACAATGGTTCAGTAATTACCAGACTATAGTGAACTCAAGTGAGTTGAATTCATTTTGTTTTATGGTGAGATAAAAACATATAAATCTGCATATTTATATTAGTAGAAATGGCACATGATTGAGAAATGTGCATGCATTGCAATACAATAAAGATTTTTCTGCACATAACACAAATTTCACATTAGCCCCACTGATTTCATACCAGTAAATTACTGTTATAATATTACCTCTGGTCTACATATTCATTTAAAGTCTTTGCATAACACAAAATGTTATAGATATTAGTGCATTTTGAAGATATTACATGCACAATGCACATTGACAATTGAGACGATAATGTGTTTATCAAATACAGTGATAAATGTTGTTAACCCATCTAAAATGATGAAAGAAACACAATAAAATGTATTTAGACAATACCTTGCCGAGCAGCAGAATAGGTTCCTGTAGTTTGTACTGCAGCAGTCGGGGCTCGACCAGGTCAAGCGGGCGACCGTTCACGCGGAGCACGCCGTGACCGCGCTTGCAGTACGCTACTGCGGTTGCTGTTTTCTATATTATACAAAAATAAGGTTATTTTCATTATACCTACCTATATTTTATGAATGAATGGTTAGTAAAGAATGTTTTAGAGTTTATTAGATGATAGATAGTGGGAATAACAAGTAGGTAAGAGGAAATTTCACTTTGGACACCAAGAAATAAGTAAAAGTTAGACGGTGTCCAAGGAAGTTACGGTAAGGTTGTTTTGCTCACATTGGCTTGCTCAAACTAAAGAGGCTAAGATAACATCGATATTCGTTACCGATAGGCTTAAATTTCACTGACATATTGACTGAGAAGTTGGTAAATGTATCAAATAACTAGAAAGAATATCGGCGCCAACACGTGGACGCAACAAACACTAACCTTGCGGCCGAAAACTTGGACGGCCTGAATTGGATCACGTCTCGCCTGAAATAAATAAACACAAACGTAATTTTTGTAATAATTTCAATAAAAACAACGCACTGTAGCCGCTAATTTTACAAAATTTTGTAAAATAAAATCGACACGAACCTCCTGTACGGCAGCCATTTTGACAGAGAAAGAGTGATTCAGTGATTTTGAACGAGTGAATGATTACAGCATAGAGTATAATAGGCACAACAGATTATAAATTAAGGCCTGCCATGCATGGTGCGACAGACTGAACAAAACAAGAAGTTTTGATTTCAGTGTCATCTAACGGAGAGTAGCAAAACTAAATGTCCAAGAAGTTCAACATCCCCCAGTAGATGGCGCTGAACATGTTTTATAAAATCTTCAATAGATGGCGCTGTTCTTAAGTTTCTTTTACATAACTAGATGGCACCCACAGATGTCGTTAGTAGTCTTCATAATTATTTTCCCACAAAATAATGCGGGTGAGTCAACCCAATCGCATAGCGAGCGTGTGGAGCGTGCGTGTTTTCTGTTTTGTATTCCTCGAACGTAATCGCTAGTGTAGAGACGTGCGGAATGCGCCAGTAGCGCACGACCCGAGTACAATGCGACGCGAAAAAGTTTACATTCCCGCGCCTGTATTATTATAAAACTTAACAAAACAGTGTGAATTTTTGATTATAAAACAAGAGAAATTTCGTGAATTATCTACTGTTTATGTAATAAACTTGAAAAGTTTTTAAGTTTACGAATTGGATTTTTTTTAAACCGGACAATTTGGTAAGTGAATCCTATTTAAGTAATAAAGGATTTTTTTATATAAAGCCTTTATAGAACTTTAAAGAACCTAGGTACCTAAGTTAGTTCAATAAAATACCTACCACATAAACCTTAAAATTATAGTAATAGGGTAAATAAAGTAGAAATATTTAGAGAGGGTAGTTAGACATACCTACCTGCCTGCTGGGTCACCTAACTAAATCTCTACCGAACTTGTTGGTAAGTAAATGTAATTAATCTTCGAAGACTTTTATTATTATTTTTGACAATGCGTCGCAATAAAGGATGATTCACTCAGGAATTTTAATAGCCGTGCCCGATATTTGAAAAAAAAAACAGATTTGAGACAATCACTTGCTTTGCTTTTAAGCTTTACCTACATCTACTGCATATTTCCTTCGTAGCTTTCGTAGCAACTGCAGCATCTTGTTGGATAGTATCACTATCACTACATAGTCACTAAATCACTAGGTACATAGTATAAAACAAAGTCGCTTTTTCTGTCCCTATATCCCTATGTATGCTTAAATCTTTAAAACTACGCAACGGATTTTGATGCGGTTGTTTTTAATAGATATAGTGATTCAAGAGGAAGGTTTATATGTATAATACATGCATAATATAGCCGCGCGAAGCCGTGACGGGTGTTCTATATGCTAGTGTTCTATAAAAGTAAACCTCATGCAAAGTTTAGACTCGTAGCTTTTATATTTAACAGAGATTAGCTATTGAGTACTTTTCTCTTTTATTTGTATGTATAGTGTATACCTAGATTTATTGAAAAAAAAAAACAGTACCTATATTTAGTTTACGCAATTAAGAAAACATATGAGTACCTACGCCAACCAATGTATCCCGAGTTACAGATTATATAATAAAAACATTACATTCAATAAACGCATAATAAAGTAAATACATAGGAAACTAGAAGTAAAAGTTGCGCAAATGGGAGCCGTTATCGCTTAAAGCGATTTCTTCCAGACAACCTTTGAATGGAGAATGATAATGATACATATTTAATTTTATACCTAATAATAATTGTCTCAGTAGATTAATACACACTATCTGAAAAGGAGAAGACTTAGGAAAATCCAGATACGCTGACAAAACACGCGCGCGTATTATGAACAAATTGTAAACTCCATAATAATATTTTTCCTACAGACTGTCCTCATTCGTCATTGATTGAGGTAACCAATATTGTGGCTAGGGAATTGTATTTTACTTACAAATAAGGAAAATCCAGTTAACCATCGTAGATATAGTATAGCTATAAGCTCCTACATAAACCTATATTATAAAAGTTTTTGAAAACGGTAGTTAGATATTTTAAACCAAAATTGACGAATTTAAAAATGATTAACAATCCCTCACGTTAAAATAACAATAAACGGACTCGATTCGAATGTTATTTAACACAACTTTATATACAAAACATAGGTTCAGATGTGTAATTACGTTTGTTATTCCGAAAAACCCAACCTATATAAACAATTTTGACAGAAGTAAACTATTTTTTTTATTAGTTAAGTTGTAGGAGAGGACAAAAAGTCTATACTTGGAAGCAAATTAAGTGAAAAATAGTCTAGTTGACTTAGAAAAAGTGGTAGAACAAAAATATAAAGTGTTTTAATGTCTGTCTGTCTTGGTCTGTCTGTTTGTTTGTTTGTTACTTATACAATTACTTAACAATAAATTAAAATTAAATATAAATAACATGGTAAATGGACGTAAATAATGAAAATAACCATTGTGGTTTAAAATGCTATATTTTCTAGGTACCTATATCCATAAAATGTGTATTAAAAATAGTATAAAACCTATAGTTTTGCCACTTTTGGATGTATGACACTAACAAATCGATCAATTCTCTACGCTTTTACTAGGTGCTACAAATTGAAATAAAATGAAAAGCGTATCCAATATCAATGTTAATTGAAAAAAATTAAGATTAAAACTCAGGTATAGTTACATACCTACTAAAATATTTCAGATATTATTTATCTATACGAGCACCTTATACCAATACACGCAATGTAATCAAAATAAATAATAATAATTAAGCATCTTAATTAGTCTAATTACTTAATTTAAAGTTAAGATTTGTGTTTTTTCATTAATTATTAAAAATTATTTCAGTTTGTTTTGATTTTTGTTTATTATTTGTAGCAGCACTCCGCGGTTTCACCCGCGTATCTCCTGATCCCGTGGGAAAATTGGGATAAAAAGTAACTAATGTTATTCCTAATGAATCAATGTATCCTCATACAAAGTGTCGTCAAAATCGGTTTAGTAGTTTTAGAGCCTATTTGTTACAAACAAACAAAAAAAATATCCGCTTTATAATACTAGTATAGATAGATTATACCTCTGTTTGTAATAAAGGTCCATTCGGCACTACCAGTAAAAAAAATCAGATTATCAAAAAAATACAAATCTTTTCTCCTTAAAACATGTACAGTATGCGTCATAAGTCCACTATCAGTTTGCTACAATAATACTTTAAACAAGTATTTGACTTACGACCTTATAATAGACGTTACACACAAACATAAATACTTGAATTAAAAGTACTCAGTGTGATTATTATTTTCAACATGTTAGCTATGTATTTAGTTGGCCGAGTGGTATAAGCCACCACCCGCTACACCAACCGACGTGGGATCGATTTACAGGTTACGTTGTTATAATGTTCAAATAGTGCTGCACAGGATTGTAAGCGTTACAGTGCCGGTGGACTTTTGAACGTTGATGTACGATTGGTAAAAATAATCACCTTGAAAGTTTAGGTATTAAATGCACCATAAATGTGCGCATTTTAAACAACAAACAGCCAGTCAATCAGTGCCTAGTAGCTAATATAGAACATGACAAAGTATATCACAGTAGACTAAGACTACCATACCTGGTATGAGACCGTTGTTTGACCGCGTGTCCAAGATATGGCTTCCTGCTGCTAAATACAGGGCAAACGGACCGAATTAATACACTATCTAACTGGACTGTTCGTGATTGGGACGCAATTTAGTAAGAAGACACCTTAGAAGGTGCAAGGGTTGATTGGAAAATTGTTGTTAAGTATTTTGTGTGTACCATTTGTAGGTGAAATCTTTTTCTTATCATTCCACTAGCGATATTAATAATAGATAGAGTGATTCAAGAGGAAGGTTTATATCTATAATACATGCATAATATAGCCGTGTGAAGTCGGGGCGTGTGGCTAGTTGAATTAATTCATGCATTTAATTAAGCATACTTGCTTAATTAAATGTACTACATCTTTGTTTTTTTGTCTGAATTACATCGCCAGCAGCTTTAATTAATGCTAGGAGCACTGCCGTGCCTGGGATATGTATTATAGATGGAATAGATTCTCCCAGCATTAACACCCTCTTAGCTTAGTCAACCGTCCCCATAGAAAAGACCTTCTCAATACGTTTAGAGCTAACTAAGCCGCGGATTTTATCACGATGTTTTCCTTCACCGTAAGAGCAATGTCAATCTTGGTTGTAACCACAAATAATTTCACAAAACCATTGCTGCATATTACGTAGATAGAAAACGTTACATCCTGTTCTATCCATGCCAATCCATATTAAACTCCATAATTTAAGCACTATAGTCTTTATTCAAGTGCTTAGAGCTAGGCCTAAAGCGCTCTGTAAACGATCAAATTGTTTGTCAAATTATTTGATAGTATACAGCTTTGTTTGAAGCGTTTGTCAAACAGTCTATACGTGTTTGATGGAAATTTCGATTGATGGGCTTTTTGAAAAATAACTTTGTAGGTGAGCGGCGATGACTGCAGGTTTATCCATGGGTTTGTGAAACAAAAATTCAGTCGTCACTGCTCATCACTACCTTGTATTTTTCACGACATAATTTAAATTTAATTATTTTATGTAAAGTTCGAAATAACAAGATGTCGATTAAACAAGTCTTCGCAGTATGGTATTTTCGCAGTAAAATCCTTCGCAGAATAGTTTTTCGATGTAACGTTACATCGCAGTAACAATACATCGATTTAATAAGGCGTCGCAGTATAGAGATATCGATGGAAAGTATTCGAAGAAACAAAATACGATTAAAAGTTTTTCGCAGTGACGTAGGTATCCTGTCACTACCTAATCTACGACAAATCTATGAGCGAGGAAATAAACAAAGTTTGATCATTTGTTGGATCGTTTTTGATGAAAACGTGAAGTTTGTCAAACGAATTTGATCGTTTACAGGACGCTTTATGGCTCTGTTGATAGTTGCATTGGAAAAGGTAAGGTTTCTCTAATATCATTAGTATAATACAGGAATGTGTGAAGCTATACAAATGTTGAAACACGTTGCTAATACAGATTTTTTTTAAATTCGCACTACATAAGAGAAAAATGGTAATGTAGGTCTGTCTACACTAATATCATAAAGAAGAAAGATTTTTCTTTGCAACGAATATGCTTCGAAACTACAGGATCAATTTTGATTAAACTTCACGGTAAGAACAGATTTCTTGATTTGAGATAAATCATAATATCCCTACAGACGCAAGAGAATTATTTCTTGTTTAGGTAAAAAAATCTAACGAAGAAAAAGTCGTCTTAGAAATGACATAGCTTTTAGATTAAAATAATATCTTGTTATTTTAAGATTGTTTTACTATAAAGAAGAAATAGTCTTTAGCGTCTATATGGATTGAATTATTTTTAATTCAAGAAATTTATTTTTTTCTTTTTGTTATGACGACATTGATTCGGTGGCAGTAAAATGGGCTATTTTTATTTATTCTGCTGTTGTTCCCACCGGATCGGGACAAGGCACCACCTATATTAAATATTTGCGACAAAGTTTCAAATAAATGAAAAGATAATTATTGTTCCGCATTCTATTTTTGTATGATTTTAGAAATTATTTAGGTCATTCCAATAAAATAAACAAACCTAGATATATTGGATAAGATAGCTAGGGCCGTAGGTAAATATAAAAACATTTTCGACCTACCTTACCTACTGATAAAAAAAGACGCCAACCGCGGTGCATCGACAGTAAAAGTTTAGGTAAATACTCCCCAAAAAAAGGAAAAACTCTTATCATCAGACGAATTCATATATGGATAAATATTTTAACATTTTATGCCACTAATTTATTATTTGAGTCGTAGGGTATAGAAGACGAGTCCAGTGGTCACTGAAAAAAGTTCACACAGTAAAAAGTTTTGGTCTCTATGTAGTCGGCCGCATAATTGCAGCCCCGGTAGAGTTCTAAAATTACTATTATTGGAATGTTTTCATTCTAATAATTTTTGTTTGATAAACTGATGAGTTAGAAGACTTTAAACTTCAACTAAAGCAGGTGTCTAGAATCTTGCTTGTGTTGAAAACATTATTTTCATTCATAACAGCCGTTTTGGAGCTCTACGGCTCTACGGTCTGCAATTATGCAGGCGACCGTACGTCTAACTAATAGATGATAAGATAACCTTTATTAATAATTATTTCAGTCACAAATCATCTTATTTCTACTTAGTACGAGAAAAAACTGTTTAAGTAAATTACGTATTTTTTCTAAGACATGGATTGTGAAAATCAAATTATTATTTTATCTCAATATGTAACACATAATATTAATCTAATAACTAAGCAAATTAATCAGAATTAATTAATTTAATTACACACGATTTACCTAATTAATGATAAAGAAGGATTACAATCTAAAAACATCCTTTCTGAAAGAATTTAAACGTAAATAATTTCAGCTACCTATATTAATTCTGATAATTGAGTTGTTTTTGTTGATTATTTAAAAATAAAATTAGTAATACAAAAGTTTAAAAACTAAAACCCAAATACCGAAAATCGCGCTCCAAACAACCCTTTTGGCTTTGCCGTAGTCGGATAAAAATAAAGTGAATTCCTACAAACTTACAAAGTTACTTAAATTTTTAACCCTTACATTCCAAATGAGAAAGTTTATAGAATTCTGAGACGTTCGTAAATAAATAACCTGGGATAAGATAAAGTACTGAGCACTTAGAAAGTCGACCTTGGTTGGGAATTTAATGAGACCCAGTTGAAAGTAGTTATAGGAAATAAAATAGTTCTAAAATGTATATAAATTTGTGACGGTGTGTAAAACAAATCTATACTTAATTTATAAAGCTGAAGAGTTTGTTTGTTTGTTTGAACGCGCTAATCTCGGGAACTTCTGGTTCGAATTGAAAAATTATTTTTGTGTTGGATAGTCCATTTATCGAGGAAGGCAATAGACTAGTACTTTTTATTTTAATATTCCCACAGGATCCGTGAAACCGCGGGGCGCAGCTAGTGTTAGATAATAGGACTCTTATGTTAATAAAATTTAAAGCGAAAATAAATATGTATCCATCCAAAGCTGATGGATAACATAATAATGTCCGTAAGTATTTAGGTATTTTATAGGTATTTTTGCCACGGAGACTCCAAAATGTCAATTCTCATATTTTTATGTATGAAAAAATACATAATATACATAAATATTATCAGATATGTATTTTTACATAACGCTATAATTTGTTATAAAAAAGTTATGACTTGAAAGTTACCTGGCATATCTCTTACATAATATATGTTTTATATAAAAATAAGCAAATTTAGATTTTATAATAATATTTATAGTAGATTATTTACTTGTAGAATAAGATGTTGTCGTAAATTTTACGATCTAAAGAAAGTGGCGGATTGCGCGAATATTATTTATTCTATTTTATTACTACTAGATTTGCGAGTGAATTAGTAATTTTATTCGAATATACATAATTGCATAACATTGTTTTTTATTTACTTATATCACTGAAATACAATTTCTAATCTAATAAAATTGATGATGATTAAAATGTGGTACAATAAAGAGTTTATCTATCTATGATCGTAAAACAGACATAAATATCCTAAAAATAATAAAGGCCTATCCGCACAGCTCAGTGACGACACAGTGACGACAGTTCCGTACCATACCGTGCCGTGAAGGCCTATCCGCACCACTCGCCTGTCGGCGACGAGTGGTAGAGACCACTCGTTACGATCAAGCGATAAAAAAATGGTGAATTCCGATATCTGGATAAAACGAATATCAGTATAGAAATCGAGCGTCCGACACGGGGCGAACGATTCCAAAATAGGGCTCATGCACCGTGTCGGTTTATCAAGCTTAATCGGCACGATAAGTCGACTAGAGAACAGAGATTTGACACGTTATGACCACCCAGACCCTCGGATACGTATCTTGTCATTGCAAATGCAAACTGAGCTAGCATACCATTAGGTAATGCTACACCGGTTATCCTGTTTTGGAGTTAGTTGTAAATATAGCTTATCGAGGATGAGACATCGTTTAGTTTCATTTCATATTAAGTATACAATTTATTCATTACCGTGCGAAGCCAAAACTTCAAGTGAAAATCCGGTTATCTTTTTAGGGACGCATTCTTTATTCTCCTAAACTCCCATCTTACGCCAATTAAGAATTCTGACAGTTGCAGCTAATACAACCTCTTTGTTAGAAGGTACATATGTACTTAAGCGCGATCCTTATGTGCCTTTTGACAAATAGGTTAGATTAGCTACATACTCTTGCCTTTTTATCCGTTACAAATTATGACGTAGTTATGACGTTACATCCGTATGTTTGAATTTTGCAACCCCCTAATCTTCTGATTTTTAACACGTCTAAATATTCGGTAGGTTAACCAAATATTTAAGTTAGGTACTGTTTGATAGCAAACAGGTATTATTAACTAAAGTAACTGTTATTTATATTGTTAATAACTTCAATAAAACATCAGCGAAAAACATCGATCATCATCATCGACCACTACCAAATCATCATTCACTTGAATCTGAACACATCTTTAGATCAGGAAATATCAATCAAACTTGACATAGAACCATAAAATAAGTTTGCGTTCACATGATGCGACACGGGCACATGAGTAACTAAACACGGGTACGTGAGATTTATGAACACTATTCAATTCAAATAATTCAAGATGGTATAGATTTTTGCATTTTTATTCGAGGTAAAAACTTATCTATAAGCGCTGACCACACTCAGGTGGTACACCTTGAGATTCTATACACTATACCACTGTAATATGTGTTTGGTACAAACTACACCTAGTGCAACGAATGGTGATCGCTGGCGGAAATTGGTGGGGATGGTTTGCGCATGTACAATCGCGCACAGAATTATTACAGCCAAACCGTCATACTTTGTTTACATACCGTATATGATTTTGCCCAACCAGAAAAACATTCATTTAAATAGGTACTATTACTATTATCTATAATAAATATAAAAATCAATTGCTGTTCGTTAGTCTGGCTAAAACTCGAGAACGGCTGGACCGATTTGGCCAATTCTTTTTTTGTTGTGTTTGTCGTAGTCCAGGGAAGGTTTAAACGGTGAGTACTTACGCGGGTGAAACCGCGGGGCGCAGCTAGTACAGTATATTTATTCACTGTAATTTACACTATTAAACTATAGATAGACTACTATAAGGAACTCAAATTAAATAAACATATTTTTTGGTATCTTTTAATGTAATTACCTTTTATTGAAACAACTACCTATTGACTACTGATCTTCTATTGATCGATAATCTGTCACTGTCACTTTAAACTGTCAGATTGCTGTCAAATCTATATTTTCTATTGTTTTTGGCGCGAATTTCAAACCACGGAACTAATTCTGTCCTGTACATTTACTGAACAAAGGTACGAACATGGATTTCTATGCCTGCACCAATGATTAGCAGTTTTTCTGTATAAAGTTGAATTTTCGATCTGGGTAAAGTTAGCTACACGGCTGCAATGTTAACCGAGTGATGTTAAATTTTTATGTGCGCGACAGTACTTAGACGTGCGGGAGCGGGACAGAGCGCGGCTAAAGACGTGTGTGCGGAACAGAGAGCGATGACTGACCCTCCCTTCGCTCCTGTCCCCCCGCCAAACAGACCTAAAAATTGACTTCTGCGCATACCCCTTCCACTTTCCGCCGGCAGTCACCATACGTTGCACAGGCTTATACCTTAGTAATATGTCTCTGGTACTACGTTTTTAAATAGATATTTATTATTTTTACGTGTTTATTGGACATTGTTACGGCAGGTGCCAAAGTATCCATAGTTACCCAGTATCTAGTCCATCCCATCACAATAGCTCAAGTAGTTTTGTCCTGTAGATTATCAATAGTTTTATCCAAATCGGAGGTTGTCCTTGGTTGCACTTTATAGTGTAGACAGGGATAATCGCCGGTTTAGAATCAACCCCATTGTTTGCTATTATACTTGTTATTGTAAAGGGCCTCTACGTGTTGGCTTCGGCTCCATTGCTCCGAGATACAGGACACCTAAATAATGACTTACCTCCGGGGGTCCCTATGAAGGTTGCCCAGAATAGAATAGAATAGAATAGAATTCATTTATTGTCAAACTGTGTACATGAGCCGATGATAATGCTTAAAATAGTCACAACAGTTCACCACACTGGGCATACAATATTAAAATTAAAATTATTTATAAAATTGCAAAGATTGACTGCGTTAACTCATTAAATGGCGATGCTTATGCGCTATCCGAAGTAACGTGTTCTACTTACAAATGTTATGCTTTAAGTGGTGCAAAATTAAATATCTAAATAATATAGTACTAAAGACATATTTAGGTACTTTTTTAGCATGATTTACTCGAATATGTTTCCAACATTGCCACCGTGCAACACACACACCCACCATCGGTTATTGTCTAGCATGGTGCAAAGAATCTTGAACAATACTAAAATTCCCGCCCAAGAAAACTGCTGCCCGGTAAGCTCCTGGTACCACCTCAGTGTACTTAACGCATAATAAATTCAAGGCATATTGCCATACTTTTTGGTCTGCTTCAAACTTACATCAAGCACACAAAGTCTATTTCTATGAGAAACCAATACCAACTTTATGTCTGCAATAAAATTAGTCATGGTATTATGTTTTGAAACAATATTGAAAACTTGCTGTTAATTTTTAATTGTTTTGAACTTTTATAGTCCCTGACTTTTGGAAATGTTAAAAATATATTGAAGATCGTACTGAAATAAGTACCAAATATGCCTTTGGGACTAAGTACCTACCTACTTACTTCTTTTTTTAAAGATATATTAATTGCTACACAGAAACAGAAACATAGCCATAAATAAATAAAACCATGTAAATACGAAGAATATGAATATAGAATATAAATAAATAATTATTTACAAGAAAAAAAGAAATTTAAATTAAAAATTTTTTATTCATTTGCATTGAAACGTCTTAAAAACTAAGTTAGGATGTGTGCCTTCGGAACGCGCCACCAATGAGAAGAAGGCAAAAGAAATAAACTTACTGCAATTAAATAATGAAAACTTAGGTAATTGGTACTAATTGGTATGATTTTGTTCATTTTCCATTTTCAGTGATAAATATCGATTCATAAAATACCTTGTTCACAATAATAATTGAACCCTACGACGTATTTTATGCACAAAGAACGTCGGACTGTCCGTCCGTATATCAAACATTTTAATTACCTATTGTAGTTTATTATAATGAGATTCTAGTAGGTTTAAATCTAAGACCTATTATTAGTTACAAAGTGCAATTTCAGTTTCCTTTTTGGAGTTCAATATCAAATTAATCAATTAAAAAATCAACACGTACTAAATAGTTTTTTTTTGTTTTTAACTCCGAAACTACTGGACCGATTTTGATGAAACTTGGTATAAGGATACATTAAATCATTGGGTATAACATAGGCTACCTTTTATCCAGATCATTTCCTACGGAAACGGATCTCAGCTAGTTATCTATACTAATATTATAAAGCTAAATAATTTTTTGGTTGTTTGTTTGAACGCGCTAATCTCAGGAACTACAGGTTCAAATTAAAAAAATATATTTTTGTGTTGGATAGTCCATTTATCGAGGAAGGCTATAGACTACTTTTCATTTTGATATTCAAACGGAAAAGGGACTTACGTGAGTGAAACCGCGACGATCAGCTAGTTATCACTACATAGTATAAAATAAAGTTACTTTTTGCCGTCCCTTTTTTTTTTGTATGCTTAGATCTTTAAAACTACGCAACGGATTTTGATGCGTTTTTTTTAATAGATAGAGTGATTAACGAGGAAGGTTTTTAGATATAATACATGCATAATACAGCCGTGCGAAGCCGGGGCGGGTCGCTAGTTATTAATATATCCGACAGATCTCTGCTTATTACTAAGTAAATATAACAAACGATAGCAATTTCACTGTATGAGCTATCTTAATCGTAATTTAAATAACTTGATTGTATGTTAAGTTGGCGATGTGGGAGCGGTCGTTGAGCGTCTGTAAGCCACTAAGTATCACTTGAACTTAAGAGGAAAGGGTACCGGGGGCTCTCTCCATACAAACTATTACAAACATAGTCGACTGTTTTCTCCCTGGATAATGACACTAGAGCAAATATTTTTGTTGCATAAAACTTATAACTGCCATGACCATGCCCCTTTGTTTTTTATTTTTTTAAGCTATTGCATAGCTTTTATCGCGGGCTTTGACCGAATCAAGAAATTCCGTAACGAAAATAATACCTAACACCCCCCACACCGTCTACCATGTAGCTCGGCCGAGCGTTCGCTTAACGTGTATGTATATGGTACGACTGTACGAAGCTCGCACGATGCAATAGCTTTACCGCGGTAGGCCCCGAGTGCCACACGTTTTTTTATTTTTTGTTTTTTAAATCTTAATTTCTGTGATAATTAGAAAATGAAAAAAAGAAACAAAAAATAGGGACATAGGTTTTATGCAACAAAAATATTTGTGCTAGTGTCATTATCCAGGGAGGAAACAGTCGACTACGTTTGTATGGAGAGAGCGTCGGTACCCTTTCAACTTAACATACCAACATGTTACATGAGTCACAAGGTGTGACAATACCTCTGGTAATGGAACTTGTTTTGAGAAAGTGTTAGAAGTTATAACTTAATAGATTTGTTTATTTAAACACCGTATGGTAAATGAAATTAAACTTTACATGTTTGGATTAAAACTCAATCTCTTTTTAAATAGAAAATTAAATGTATTCTGCTTGCATTTGTTATGATTTTTTTATCAATTTGTACTTGTATTCGGGTTTTTTCTGAAACTAGATGTCTTTAGATGGGTCCTTTTTGCGTGAGGATGTAGTCGACTTGCCTCGTATGCAAGTACAAATACAAGATATACAGTTAATTCTGTATTTATAATGATACCGCTTAACTATTCAGTCATTTTTAATCAAAACGGTGGAATCCATTATGAACCCCCATTTTCAACCCGCAAATTTTTTTTTTGATGTGAAACATCTATAGCCGCACGTAAAACCGATTTCTGGCGTGGCGACGCGTCGCCAAGCTATATGATGGTATATTATACAGTCTTTAAGCAGTAGTGTGTACGGTGTGCACACTGTACACACTAATCGACTGTGCGATTCTATCACAATCTGTTCTTTTATGCATATTACTTTTTCCACGTTCTACCTAAAATGTGTTCCATTTTCTACCCCCAATAATTTAATTGATTATTTTTTTCCAATTTCTACCTGAAATGTATTCCATTTTCAACCCAAGTTATTATAATACTTAATATGATGTTTTTTTATACAAACAGAAAAATAATCTAATATTTTAAACTCGTATTTTAACTACTATTATAAATAACACTTTTACCGAAACTATGAATCTATTTTTTCTGTTAGGTACTGAAGTACCCACTGCGTATTTGGGTAGAAAATGGACTATTGATTTGCAGGGGATTGAATATGGAGGTATTTTTATTAAAATTATGCCGTGGGTTGAAATTGGAGGTTGAAAATGGATACCGCTATCAAAACATTTACCTACCCCCAAGTACCTAACCCATACATAGTTTTGTGTGGTTTTGTTTCATATTTAATTTCTGGTGGGGGTATTTTTTTGGCGTTTTTTTAATTTATTTTGTATTTTTTAACACGCTTTTATTAGTTTCACCTGTATGTTTGCTTGCTTGTATGTAACCGACTCTTTTGGGCTCGATTTTGTTAATTTTTATTTTGTTTAAGTAATTTGCTTAATGTGATTTGTGTTTCTATCACTACATAGTATAAAATAAAGTCACTTTATCTGTCCCTATATCTCTTTGTATGCTTAAATCTTTAAAACTACGCATCGGCTTTTGATGCGGTTTTTTTTTAAAAGATAGAGTGATTTAAGAGGATGGTTTATATGTATAATACATGCATAATCGGGTCGCTAGTATTGAATAAATGAAACCCATACTCTTCGGTTTCCAAAATACAATATCGATTTTAAAGAAATATTTATACCTAAACTAAAGCAACATTCTGTCGCACTATCTCGGTAGCATGTTGAAAATGTTAATGTTTGGTTTCCGTTGCAGGTTGATCCAGTTATCGTTCTTCCGGGAAAATTGCCAGGTTAGTTTCCAAACTTGTTTATAACTCTAGGCAACATTAAAATTTATCGTCTTTTATGTAAAGAAAAAGAAAGCTAGGATCCAAGACACTACCTTGCGGGAGTCCCACTAAATGGCTTACAGATTATCAAAATGCATATCGCCGCTTCCTAAAATGGTGGGGGTGCCATTTATGACGTCACAAACATGGCGCCTAATAGGTTTAAATTTGGTGGGTTATTGCGATTTTGAAAAAAAAATGCTGATGATCGGGATATTTTATCTCCTTATCACGGTTTCGTAATATAAGTAGTTTATCGTGAACTCGTAAAAGTAATCAACAAAATATCTATAAAAAGATGATTATTTATCAATTAAAGACGTTTTCACTACTCCCCACGTGTCGGAGAGAGTCATTATCGTTAGAGCAAGTTCGTAAACCTCTCGAGTGATTTATGTAATAACTGTTACACGCATACCATACCTACCTACCTACGTATATTTACTTTCATTTGTCAATATCTATAAATATAACTAAATTCTTGGTATATTTTATTACTAAACTAGCTGCACCCCGCGGTTTCACCGCTAATCAAAGCTATCGTGTGCGCTATCGAACGTGACAATGACGTCACACTTCGGCAACGTGACAATGACGTCACACTTTGGGAACGTGACAATGACGTCACACTTCGGCAACGTGACACTTTTTTGTGAATGCAAGTGTTCCATCAATTTATTAGATGTTATAACGTCAAAAAACCGGCCAAGTGTGAGTCTAGAGTCTAGAGAGAGATAGGTTTCCTACTATTTCATTCTGTTTTTAGTATTTGTAGTTATAGCGGCAACAGAGCAAAAAACCTACATCAACTGTGAAAAATTTAACTGTCTAGCTATCACGGTTCAAGCGATACCTACAGTCTCGTGACTGACAGACAGATAGTGAAGTCTTAGTAAAAAGATCCCGATTTTACCTTTTGGGCATGGAACCCTAAAAAGTCAAATTTCTCCTTATTTTAAAGTCGGTTAAAAATCTGAGGCACGGCAGTGCCCCCGCCAAGTCGAGCAAAAAAGCGGCACGGCCGTACCATCCTTTTCTCGAAACAGTTCAAGCCATTTTCGACCCCCTATAACTTCGTTGTGGATATTAAGTATTCTCAATAAATCACCTTATAAATCTTACCAATTTGAATGAGTCATCAAATAATCCACAGTACCTGCAGTTCCGTAAGATAAGTTCCCAGAAAGAGCAAACATTCACCGCTCGCTTATGAATGAAGTCTTTACCCACTGACTCACTCTCGTACTATGTCCTCGATTTTTATTTCGTTAACTTATTGCCGGTTAGATGTTAACTCATTTTTTATGATCTTATTGTAAACGTGATTCATTGAATATCTATAAAAGATTATTCGCGTGAGTAAAGTTTGTAAAGTCATGCGAAATTATTGCCATTTTTGTTTGTTTATAAGGTTCTATTATATCTAGAGAGACTGAAATTTTAATAGAAATTATTAGAAATATAAATAAACTAGCTGTGCCCCGCGGTTTCACCCGCGTAAGTCCCGATCCCGTGGAAATATCGAAAAAAAGTACTTATCTGGTTCCTATCTGGTTCTCCTGTTCCCCACTAATTTTCGATAAGGATTAATATATGTCGATAAAATTCTTTTAATTGGCATAATGGAATTATTTCGACCAAATTTGATTACCATAAAAAGGTGGCATCCATTTTGAACCCCCATTTTCAACCCGCAAATATTTTTTCCATGTTCTACCTAAAATGTGTTCCATTTTCAACCCAAGTGATTATAAAACTTAATATTTTTATTATGTTTTTTTGTACAGACAGAAAAATAATTTAATATTTTAAAGTCGTATTTTAGCTACTATTATAATTAACACGTTTACCGAAACTATGAATCTATTTTTTCTGTTGACGTGACTTATGTAAAAATTAGGTAGGTAGTTAGGTACCCACTCCGTATTTGGGTAGAAAATGGACTATTGATTTGCAGGGGGTTGAATATGGAGGTATTTTAATTAAAATTATGCCGTGGGTTGAAATTGGGGGTTGAAAATGGATGCCACCCTTAAAAAGGTTATAGTAAGTCAATCTTAAAAGATAGACATATAATGTCGGTGATATTTTTTAGATCATTTAAAGAGGAATAATTCTTTCCTACATATTTAAAAATGTCATCGTTCAATACATTGTAACTACAGAACGAAAAGTTTTAAGATTTAAACAGATTGCTTAAGCTTAGAGTATATATTAGGTAATTAGGTAAATGAGTATAATATATTCTGAAAACAAGATTA
Organism: Idaea aversata; assembly: GCA_907269075.1. NCBI lineage: Eukaryota > Metazoa > Arthropoda > Insecta > Lepidoptera > Geometridae > Idaea > Idaea aversata. The sequence continues at coordinate 8,414,088 of OU026103.1, forward strand.
ATGATGTCCTTGGAAGACTATTGCCCCTACCAGTGAATCACTTTACAATGGTTTCTGCTCTGTGAACTGATAAAAATAGAAAAAAAATGACCTAACACAATGACCTGAGACAATTTTCGTTTAGTGACTTTCCGGTGACATCAGTCATAAATTGTACAAATTTTTCACTTCAATGCGCAAAGTTTTCAACATGGTGAAAAAAATAACTATAAGGTGCTAAAAGTATTGTTTGATCAATAGTTGGCCCGCTCACAGAGAGGTACCAATGCAAAATACCTTTTGCATAACCTAACAATGTAAAACATAAACTAGTAAAGTAAAACGTGGTTAAACTCTGTCCTAAAAGTGCGTTAATATAAAAATACCTAAATAACTCTTTTAGCCCCTTAACAATATCCGATGTCCGTGTTTTTTTTAGAATTAATTAATTATAAACTAGGACCGCATTTCTTCTCTTATTTTTTTAATCACTTCACTACATAGTATAAATAAAGTCACTTTTCGCCGTCCCTATGTCCCTATGTATGCTTAGATCTTTAAAACTACGGAACGGCTTTTGATTCGGTTTTTTTAATAGATAGAGTGATTAAAGAGGAAGGTTTTTAGATATAATACATGCATAATACAGTCGTGCGAAGCCGGGGCGGGTCGCTAGTAATATTATAAGTTAATACTTGTAATATACATAAAATTCTCGTGTCGCGGTGCTAGTTACCAAACTCCTCCTAAACGGCTGAACCGATTCGTATGAAATTTTTTGTGTATATTCGTTCTGAGAATCGAACAACATTTTTTATATAATTAAACATGTAAGCCCAGAATACAAACCCAAGCGATTGACATCAACAACAGCATTTTATTACAAACTAAGGGATAAAAACAAGTGTGCCTTTAACGAACATAGCGAAAGTTCGGCTGAGCTACATGGTAGGCGGAGTGGTGGGTGTTAGGTTTTATTTTCGTTACGGAATTTCTTGATTCGGTCGCCGCGCTCAAAGCCCGCGATAAAAGCTATGCAATAGCTTAAAATTCCATCAAAAAATGTCATTTTTATGTGATGATCTATTGATTTCAAAATACTAACACCTAAATATTCATAAACGCTCAAATGTATTAGAATAGGTGCGTAGTAGGTAGACGCTTTACGTACAATAATAGACCAAGTTTTTTGTTGTAAAATCAGGTTCACATAATAATTTTCAAGGATATTTTTTTGATGATCGAAGTTCGAATTTACTTAGAATAGATTACGTAGTACACGCAGAGAAAAATCTTGTTAAACATACGAGAAATCTCGTAAGTGCAACCAGAACTTCTGTTTGGATCCGTGACAGCAGTACCCACTAGTTGTCTTTACCAAATATTTTTTATTGAGGACCAACTAGAAATTATTGTACACACTACTAGTCTACTAGTATACACGGAGAAACAATCTAGTTACGTTTACTAGGTTATTGTAAATGTAACTAGATATTTTTGTAGTGTATAAAATATTCTAGTTCCGATAATTGCGTTTGATATATAAATCAATTATAATAATCCTAGAAAGCAAAAAGGGATATTAAAGTTCGACTACATTGTTTCGTAGATTACGCGTCTGTACGCTCTACGAGAAATGCAGCACTTATGGCTATAGTGGAGTATAGCCACATATCGCTTTAAGTGCGGAGTCCGTAATCCGTACGTAAAATCAAAATTGTCGTCTCGACCAAGGTAATTTGATAAAACACAACGATAGCGCGATCTAAAATTACTACTGGCGCCATCTAGTTGCGACTCATGAAACTAATTAAATAAGTAGGTACACATAAATCTAATTATTAAACTAGAATATTCTTGCATTCACAAAAATGTAGTATTGTAGTTTTGACAATAATTTTGTTGTATAAATAAATGAACACAGTGTTAAATTAACATGATATTCATCTATGACAACATAATTATTTTGTCACAATAACAATTTGTTTTAGTTATTTTCAGAAACAAACAGAATAGTAAGGATAATTATAGATTCTTGTAGTAATTAAAACAATGTTGTTGTGGTTACAGGCAACTTCGTAGTGCATTACTAACATGACGATCATTAATCAGAACACTTTACTTCGTTAACTGTACATTTTATTCTACTAAACAATACAAATCATTTCGTTTTTGAAGCAAGAATTATTGTTTGAAATACAAAATTATTGTAGCTTTGATTTAAAATATTTTTCTAGTGTACCATATTAAACATTTAGTGAGGTTTAAAATAAAATCGCAGAGATTACAAGAATACAGTATTTCAGACTAAAATTATCGTGAAAAAATGTAACTACACAGTTTTGTACTTCTGGTTGACTCCGATTTCTCTGCGTGTAGGTACCTATATACAAATACTAGAGCGCCCCGCGGTTTTCTCAGCGTAACTCCCGATCCCGTGGGAATATCTAAATGAAAATTAGCTCATATTAGTCCCAATGAATCTATGTATTATAATACCAAGTTTCATCATAATCGGTCGAGTTTTTTTGAAGCCTGCTCGTTTCAAACAAACAGCTAAAATCTTTTATCTTTGTGACATTAGTATAAATGTAGTGAGTATAGATGTACAGCATGCGTCATAAGTCCACTATCAGTTTGCTACCATAATACTATCAGCAAGTATTGAACTTACTGCCTTCCTCTAATAGACGTTACACACAAACATAAATACTTGAATTAAAAGTACTCAGTGTGATTATTATTTTCAACATGTTAGCTATGTATTTAGTTGGCCTAGTGGTATAAGCCGTCACCCGCTACACCAATCGACGTGGGATCGATTTACAGGTTACGTTGTTATAATGTTCAAATAAGTGCTACACAGGATTGTAAACATTACGGTGGGCAGAGACTTTTGACCGTTGATTGTACATATTAGATGAACTCACACATGGCCGGCTTTCTTTCTTTTCTTTTTAGTTACATGTAAGTTACGGTGCCGGTGTACTTTTGAACGTTGATTGTACATTTGTTTGAAATATCTCTTAGCATTTTATTAGACTATGTTTACGTATTCATTTCCAGTTAGTATATATAGATTAATGAATGAACCGGACGAGATTTTCATCAACAATACTCATTCTTATTTAAACTATGTTATTGTGTCACCGACACAATTTTACAACACACTGTATTTATTGTTAAACTCTGTTACATATAGAATTTTAAACTAGATGATTATAACTCTGTTACATACTTACTTACCATTGACAAAATATCCAGATAAATAATTCTCGTTTTTGGTTACAACTAAAACTTCAACATTTATGACGCAAACTTTGTCAAAAGGGTAAAATACTTACAGACTTACATTTTTTACAAAAAGCTAAATTCGTATCAAAAATGTAGGTATGGAAAAATAAGTCTAGATTTCATGAAACTGAGTATTTCAATAAAATCTACAAGCGGCACTTTAAAAACATGAAAATTCAACAAATTACAAAATCTCGATTTTATCTTTAAACCAAAAATGTATAGACTAAATCTAGGTTTAGTAAAATCGAGTAAATGTAATTTTTCTACGAGATGCCATAAAACATGAAAAACCGACAAATTCACAGAGCTAATGACTCGCAAATAAAAACACAAAACCCCCTCATCATCACACCTCATCAATCCAAAGACGTTGACACCACTATCAGTGAAACTTAATACGTAAATAATGATTTATTGATGTGTGAACCCGCCGATCTTACCCTGTAATAAACAGTTAAACAGTTTCACGGTTATCTAGACACCCTTCCTGGCAAACTTTATTACATCTTAACTATCTCAATAGCTGCTACCGTTGTCTATAAATATAAAATTCACATTCTGATTAACTGTCTGATTAAATCAATGCACACCTCAAACTTATGGACGAATAGTGCTAAAATTTAGCCAACCCTTTTTTTCCAAAATTTAGAAAATCTATACTAATGCTTTATACTTATACTTATTATAAAGCTAAAGAGTTTTGAACGCGCTAATCTCAGAAACTACTGGTTCGAATTCCAAAAATATTTTTGTGTTGGATAGTCCATTTATCGAGGAAGGCTTTATGCTATATAACATCACGCTACGAGCAATAGGAGCGAAGAATGGATGGGAAATGTGGGAAAAAAAAACGAGGAAAATTATTCATCTTTGAGGGCTTCCGTTGTTTCTTCGTCAGGAACTACTGGTACAAATTGAAAAACTATTTTTGTGTTAATAGTCCATTTATCGAGGAAGGCTATACGTTACTTTTTATTTTGATATTCCCACGGGATCGGGACTTACGCGGGTGAAACCGCGGGGCGCAGCTAGTTTTATATAAAGTTCGCACGTCCGCTTGGGGTGCTTTTCAACTTTCAATTTTTCGTTTATGCTAACGTAGCAGTAGCGTTTTCTATATATAAAATGTAGCACTACGGGCACAAATAACTGTTACAACGTAGGCGTAGAGATTAGAAAAAAAAAGAAAAAATTTGGGAAAATTCAAAACCCATGCCAAACGAAGTCCCGGGCAAAATTTAGTAATTATTTTCTCAGGTCGTTAATCGCGTATTTTTTTTAATAAAAATACGTGTTTAGACCTGAGAAAATAATTAATAAGAATACAAATCGTCTGAGCTGAAAAAGTTTATCAAAATGTAGTACTCGTATATAGGAGCGATCAACTTGTAAGAAGTAAGAAAAACATTGAAATTTTTTGGCTAAATAAACTAATGAAACTTAACTGAAGATAAATTCTTTACGCAAAAATAAGTTCAGAAGTCAAACAATTAATCTTTAAATCACAAAATCAACCAAAGACACTATATAAATATGAATATCCAAGTTACCGTGTTATATAGACTGTTATAATAACGCTTCTTTAAGTGCTGTATTAAATTAATCTGAATTACTTTATGGTGCTCATAAAATAGTAAACGCTAGCACATTTCCTGCGAGCTACGTATAGAGATTTATTGGCAAATCTAGTTGAAATGGTCGCTTCATAAGGAAGACAATCTTGGTTGTATCGTATCGATGCATCCTGTTAGATTATAACATTGATTGACTCTGTTTACGTCTGATTATCTGAATTAGGTGCTTGTGATAATTAAAGAGTTACCTACTTAAGAATACCATCATATATAGCTGTTGCCCGCGACTTTCTCTTAAATCATTCTATCTATTTAAAGAACACCGCCTTAAAATCTATTTAGTAGTTTTAAAGATCTAAGCATACATAGGGACAGACAGAGGGAAGCGACGTGGTGATAGTGATAACCAAATTACGTAGGAATCACATAGATTTAAGAACGCAATGAGGTTTTAATCACAAATGGAAGCGGCCCATTCAAAAGCCGTTAATTTAGAGGCCAAACTTTTGAAAAGTACAGCATTTTACAGCAGCATGTCTTTAAGTAGGTATTCAAAAGTTTCGTGCAAAAGTCTTAAAAATTAAGATGTGTGGCTTTGAAACGCGGCTCCAGTTATAAGAAGCCACAAATAACTCACGTGGATTTATTTCATCCTGTGATAATTTTTACAATCGTCGTCAAAATTACAAAAAATATAACATTCAAATCATGGTAGCTAATTTAGAGAAAAGAGGGCACGTAAATACAAGAAGTATAAAACAGATCTTAAAGCTCTAAGTATCGTATAGTTTTTGAATTTAAAAATCAGCTGGTAACTAAGAGAAATCTCCAAAGTTGTGAAATTTTCTTTTTTTGTCGTCTTGGTTCACAAAATGTGTAATAACTTTTTTCCCAGACGCTTAATCGAAAATCGGATAAAATCTCGGGGTTAAATTCAGCTTCATTTTGAGCCATCAAGTACCACGGTCGGATAAAAATTGTAGACTGTGGTAATGTCCTAACGTCATCTTCGTCGTCATGTATTTACTTCATTACGTTTTCAATGCCCTTCGGTAGTTGCGCTGCGCGTAGTATGAGATCTGTAGCTTTTTTATGATTTTTAACAGAATTTTACACTATCGTAATTCAATATGGCTTATCCTTGGTCAAAGTGGTTTAAGCACGTGCCTTCGTAGCTACAATGTCTGTCCTCAAAATGTCAAAGTCAACATCACGATCTCAACTCAGTAAAGAGTCAACACGATGTAATGTTGCACGTTGCATAATTGAACAACTTTATCGTGAAGAAATGGTCATCCACACTAGCTAAGCTGGCTGTAATGGCATTAGAGGAACTAGTTTGACTTCAAAAGGAATTGGTACTTATATTGCTTGATCGTGAATGTTTTATGGATAAGTTTGACTTAACAACAGCAATTACCTATCTCGTTTAGACAAATAACATTCCATAGTTCTACAACTGAATAGTTTTGAAATAAAAACTCACAGAAATCTATACCAACCTGTCTATCTTCTATTGTTTCAAAACTACTGGACATATTTTAATGAAACTTGGTATGTTGATACATTGATTTATTGACAGTAACAGATAGGCATATTATCCCGATATTCCCACAGGATCGGGACTTACGCGGATTTAATTTCGATAGTTCCATATTAAAATTACGAGTAAGTACTTACTTCGTCATCGTCACGCACAATTAAGTAAGTCTTGCTTCATTGATCGATACAATCGTATCATGGCCTCAGGCTTTGGCGACCGGGGAGGCGTCTTTAAGCTTTTGGAGGTCCTATGGGCATATTAGGATAATGGGGCCCCCATTACTTTTACATCACTATTTTATTATTTATAGCAGCGCTCTGCGGTTACACCCGCGTAAGTCCCGATCCCGTGGGAATATTAAAATGAAAAGTAGCCTATAACCTTCTTCGATAAATGGACTACCCTACACAAAAACAATTTTTCAATTAGTTCCTGAGATTAGCGCGTTTAACAAACAAACTCTTTAGCTTTATAATATTAGTATAGATTCTAATTTATTAGTTTTATGACAAATTATTGTTTTTATGTAAAATATACGTAAGTAATAATAAAAAATAGGTATTGTAGTCAGTAATTTAGGTAAGATTTATTCAATTTAATAAGTTTTTCGGTAATAAACATCAGTTATCGGTTAGTGATCTGGCAGGAACTAGATGGCCCCCTATCGATCACGGGGCCCTGGACCCTTGAGTGGGAAAAAGGGGTCTGCTTATTGACTCAAAAGACTCCGGTCCTCCTCCTTATTTGATTCCTAGTTGACCTCAAAAACATTATTTCCGTCTAATTATATTATTTCTTTAATCTTTTAAACCTACTTATTACGTGGTTCAATTAAACGTCAATCGAGTGTGTAAACTTAATTCCTAGTTTGGCAACACCTCAAATATACCTTGTAAGGATTCTATGAAATTAGATTAAGTATTTATAAAATTAGAGGGTTTTCTTACGTAAGAAACGATAACACTAAGCCAAATAAAACAATTTAACTAACAACGCTCTACGGTTTCTCCCACGTAACTCCCGATCCCGTGGGAATATCGGGTTAGAAACAAAGTATGTTACTCCCAGTGAATCAATGTATCCTCATACCAAGTTTCATCAAAATCGGTCCAGTAGATTCGGAGCCTATTTGTTACAAACAACAAAAAATAAAAAAAATATGTATGTTTCCTCTTATAAAGATGAAATTTTTTTTTGGTTGTAGATTTGGTACCTTCCTGCTAATCAAACTAGTTTGTCCAATAGGAATAAATTTCCTCGTAGTCAAACCATGTGGTTATTTGGTTAACAAAAGGCGATCGAAACGGAAAAAAGACGATTTTTAGGTTTTTATTAAACCCAGTTAAAACTTGTACCACACACTTGACTAAACTTAACTATTATTTAAATAATTGTTTTTAAGTAACACGTGTAAATAATATAATTATGATTTCATTACTTAAACAAGGCTGTCATTATGGTGCCTACTTTAATCAGAACATTTGTCGAAAGATTTATTCAGAGTTATGACAGATTTTCAAAAAGGTGATTGTTTTGCGGATCACCTTACGTTTGTTGGAATGAATAAATGAATTGAAAAAGTCACGTACGAATGTGAAGGTGGAGAATGATTTGAAGACGTTTCAAAGGTAGGTATCAAATTCAAAAGGAATTAAAGAAAATATCTATAATTGAAATAATGAGAGGAATCAAACGATATCTTAATATAAGAAATCCATCTCGGGGTTTGGTAGATATGAGGCAATAAATAATATTACAAACGAACATACAAAGATAGGCGCGAAAAACATAATACTTTCTTTGCAGTCGGGTAAAAATAATCAAAATCGGACTCTCTATTACGGAATAGAATAAAAACATCAAAATGTAATAAGAAAAAATAAATAAATAAAAATACTAGCCGAATTGGGAACATTCATTTATCACCATGCCGGATTGCCAAACACGGGGGTTGCGGGTTCGATTCCCGCCTCAGACAAGTATTTATGCTTGGATTTCTATGTATTATAAGTAGGTACCAATATATTAACAAAATAATAAGTATATAAGTAGTATATCCGTTGTCTAGCACCCATGACACAAGTGTAGTTACTTAGCTTGGGGCTAGATGGCGATGTGTGGAATGTCCTGCAATATTTATTTATGTAATGAACGTCCGTTATTTGAAGTCGGTATACTATTCAAGTACGTATTGGTACAAAATAAAGGAACTCCAGTAGCAAATTCAGTAGCAGGTCACCGTTTATATCCAACGTGATATGAATACTGAGTCATTTCATTACAATATGGCTTGCAATGCTGGCTGGTACCCATGACTCCTATCTATGTATACCTATCAGAGAACATCCTTCTATATAAATACTTGTGTTTAAAATAGAGTATTTTGAGACTAAAGGAGGTTTTAATCTCCCATATACATATTAGAAAAAAAATATGAAAAAATAATAATAAAAGGAATTTGTTCCAAACGAGTATAATACATACATATTGTAAGACACTTCACACAGCGCCATCTAGCTCCAAGCTAAGCTACTAGGATTGTGTTATGGTGGCCAGGCCAGACAACGGATAGAATCTATACTTCTTTATCTTTACAAAGTATAAAACAAAGTCGCTTTTTCTGTCTGTCCCTATGTATGCTTAGATCTTTAAAACTACGCAACGGATTTTGATGCAGTTTTTTTAATAGATAGAGTGATTCAAGAGGAAGGTTTTAATGCATGCAACTGGTTCGAATCGAAAAATAATTTTTGTGTTGGATAGTCTATTTGTCGAGGAAGACTATAGGCTATTTTATATTTCAATTTCCTCACGGCAGCATCGGGAGTTACGCGGGTGAAACCGCGAAGCGCTGCTAGTACTAAAATAAAATTACACCTTACCCTTTAGCTTTACATTCCATAAAGCATTCTCACAAGACGTTCAAAACACTTGCCCTACACAATATACCAATCACCCGTTAAATTTATCTACACGTTTCACATAAATATAACCCAACACCATAATAGGCATTCACCTGCAAAACAACAATACCATACATTCTAGATCTAGACTCAGAAATTAACAAGAATTGAAGTATGTCATCATTACACTCTATTTGCTACAAGCAAGCATCGATTTAACGCAATTTTAAACCTTATTCACCGGTAATAAGAACCTACGTATCTAGATGATACTAACTGTTTTAGTAACGTATGATTGTTTATGGAACGGCTTATAGTTTTTTATACTTAGCTTCTCTTAAACATTTGATCAATTATATGGAGATATTTGCAGATGTTCGAGGTAAAGGAACGAATAGGATTTTCATTATATGGTTACCATGGTAGCAGATTGTGGATTCGAGGGTAGGTTTCCATAGTAACCGATATAGATATTATTTGTTTAAAGTCCTTGGTCCAATTAGTCGCAGCAAATAAGTTGCCTTACTATTGGTCCGAAATCCTATGATTTCAAGAGTATGATACCTCTACCTCTATAGGCATCATAGTCCGAAATGGACATTTAACCGCGCACATGCGCCGCGCCGCCGCCGTAGGCTATTTTATTACTTATTTATTAATACAAATCTAAAAAAAACCTAATCTAGTACAAAATTGAAGGTGTTCTCTTTCGATTTTGACCAGTGAGTCGTAGGTTAACAAAAGAACAGGTTAAAAATTATCCAATAAGTATAAAAAAGAACAATTCCAAAATATCAAAAAGTCAATGCGGTAAGGTTATCAAAAGTCAATGCGGTAATGAGGTTAGGTTATATCTCTAGAAAAAAAGCTATAATTTTTATTGTAAGCACCGTTCATTAAATTTCGACCGTAGCCGAGAAAACAGAAAAACATATTCGCCACTAACTGGAGCATGAAAGTAAGATATGTTATCAATTCAAGGCATTAGCCAGCTAGGGATAATACCCCGCTCTAGGGCCAGAATGATGACCAGAACTATCAACAAAGATCGTCATCATGTCAGCCATCTTACAAAATATTAAGAGAACTGTTTCATATTTATAGATAAAATACTCAATGACAGATAATAATTGTAATCACATCTCACGAATAGATCTTTGTATTGGAATATTAGATAAGATACGATGAAGATAGTTTAACATATTCATTTCAAAATTTGTATTTGTTAAGGCCATTTTTAGGTACCTACGCTTGTTCTGGTTTCGACGTTTATCTTGAAGGAATTTTACAAATATTTGTGGCTATTGTAGTTAGGCGTAGGCTAGACGTGCAATTCATCAGTATTTATCAAATACTGTGGTATTTACTGATGTAAACTAATGTTGGATGTCAGTAATTATATAGAACCACATAATATTAGTCTAGCCTTTGCCATGCCTTTGCCTAAGATTTTGGTTAATATATTTTGAAATCAGAATCTAACTTCAAGCATATAAGTTCAAGCATTCAAATGGTAGTTAGGTTATGCTCGAAGTAATCTAAATTAAAACCGAAATAAAAGACACCCGAATCAACGAATTTAAAAATGGACATTTAAAGTAAACAAGGTAAGCAAAAGAAAATATTACACAGGTGTTTCCAAATTCTATGGAATTTGAATAAAACAAACGAAATAGTTAACGACCATTGACACTCCTAGAGGGAAATTTTCCCGCCCACCGGATGTCGCCATAACAAAACAGTGAAAGATCAAAGATCAATACAATATTCTGTCGAAAGAGTTCGTATATTTGTAATGGGTCAAAAAGGTTTTATACTGTGAACTATCTTTAAAATTTTAATATTTGATTCTTTGCTAGTCGAATCGCCCTACAATAAAACTTTGAACTAAATTGCTGGATTTTATACTTGGAAACAATAAAAATCAATCACACAATTTTTTCTCCATTCAATGCTGATTCACATAAAAGTAGACCATGGGAATGGTACCGATTATTGTCACAAACAAAATGGAGCACTCGTTGTCAATCAATCTATACAAAAACCAAATCTATATAGGTAACTATCAGACTGAATGATCTATCTAATAGTAGGTACATTAGTTTGTTTGCGATATGCGGTCGTTTACTTTGCCTTTTTGCTTAATCAACCTGGGTACTGACCGGCGTTACGGGGCGTAATGTAACGTGTTACACAGCGAGCATTCGTGCAGTCAGTACGTCGTGTTACGGGGAAACCAGCGAGCAACGAGCCGCTCGTTGCTCGCTTTGAGTGCTCCACCCGGCTGTCGGTTTTTTGGCGAATCCTTTGACTGTTCACAGAGTTTTGACGAGCATGTTACGCCAATTTTAGAACACAGCGTAACATGCTCTATGCGTAGCACGCTCGATGCGAATGTTACATTACACCTCGTAACGTAGGTCAGTACCCACCTTAAGAGGTTTTTTCATAAATTAAATAAATAAACCTACTTCACTAGAACTACATACTTAGTATAAAATAAAGTCACTTTTCGCCGTCCCTATGTCCCTTTGGATGCTAAGATCTTTAAAACTACGCAACGGATTTTGATGCGGTTTTTTTTTAATAGATAGAGTAATTCAAGAGGAAGGTTTATATGTATAGTATAATAGGTACATGCATAATATAGCCGTGCGAAGCCGGAGCGGGTTGCTAGTAATATTATAAATGTGAAAGTTTGTGTGTTAGTTACTCTTTAACGCAAAAACTACTGGACCGATTACGATGAAACTCGGTTTATAGATAGCTAGTATATTAATAAACAAAAACTTATACAAAAGTAGTTGGCAAGCGATGGACCTCGAACGAGGAACACCTTTTGCCTATCAAAACGCAGGAAGAGTGAAAACAATAGGTTCTATTGGCAATAAATAAAAGAATTACCTATATCTTAAAACTGTTTCTTTTTAGCACAAACTTCTATGTTGAGATGAGACTGTATGTCTTTCACCCCATGCCACCTGAGTTAAAAAAAACTAATAACTTTTTCTAAGTGATGTGGCAAAGGTTAAGATTGCATACAGTCATAACCGGCAAGTGCACGTGTTCCTTTGCATTCCGGAGCCGTGATTAACACTCCCAACTTCGGAGACATTAGCACAAAGAGAATTCCATGGCTGATACAGATGTAAAGTGGAATTTGATAACGTCATCTAGGTATAACAATATTAGTAGGTAATGTTGCTTGTAAATCTTGTAATGCGTTGATCAGATAAATAAATATCGTAGTATGTATATCAAACACTTGACATTTTATAAAAGTATCAAATCAACTAAGAATTTCGAGATGATCTTACTCCATTACCTTCCTACTTATATTTACAACGAAGCAAAAAGAAATGCATAATACCTAAAAAAAAATCTCAATCTTTGTCAATTATGGCTTTGCACGGCTTGTGCATATAGCCAGCATCAAAATAAGGTCCAATTTTCAGAAATCGGGCTGTAGTGTTTTAAGATAGTCAAATTCGTCACAGCTTGTCAAGTCAGGGATTAATAATAAAGCGATGGCTACTTACTACCTTGTCGGAGATTTTGGAGGCAACGAGAAAAGTAATTCATGTTGGACACTGATTCGATTTTCATGTAAATAAAACTGCAGCACGACTATGTTGCTGGCTCGTTCCCGCCAAAACCTCTCAATGATGGTAATGGTTTTAGCGTATTTTATTAAATAAGTAGGTAGGTCAAATACAAAAAATATTTTTTAAATCCTTTTTTCTAAAGAGTAAAGTCGATCATCAATTTCTAGCAAAAAAAAACAGTACCTACAATTCCTGTTCCTAGTCTGGATAAACGAAACGACCTTGCAGTTGTTATTGGCAATGAATTGATTAAAGGTTTGACATTTAGCCTCAACGGGTGGGCAGATGCGAAATGCTCAACTCGCAGTTATCTATTAAAGGCAGATGTTTCCTACTGTATAAGGTAAACTTTAGCATTTAGCTATAACGTGTCAACCGTTTGATTTTTTTATAAAGTACGTTATTTTTAATTGCAAACGTGAAACGAAACGTCTCGGCGAAACGTTTACAGTAGTTTATACTGCGCCAAATAACTATTTTTGAACGAAACTAAAACAAAACTTCTTTTAGACTTTTTAGGTCAGTAGTTTAATCTTAACACTGGCTAGCTAGACAAAAAGAAAAAAACCGCGAACGTACTTTAAAAAAAGCATATCGGTATACAAACTCATTACAGGAATTATAATCTTAATGAATACTGGCCAACTAGACAAAAGAAAACCGCGAACACAATTTAAATAAAAGAACATCGGTATACCAACTCATTACAGGAATTAAAAAGTTAACCGCTGGCACGTGGCTGGTCGTTTTATTTTTTCTGGCGTGGTGCATTATCGGCCATATGCCACTGACGCGTGCCCTATGAGGGAGTTGTATTCAGCCGACCGTGTGATAACAAAGGTTAAAGATATGGAACAGAACAGCTGGCAGATAGGTATAAGGTTACGGTTCTTTTAGACTGAACCGATATGCTAACGTATTTTACTAACAAAAATTGCATAACAATCCTCAATATCTTGATTACCATTGTACATCTAAATCGATAGAGCCGTTGATCGCACACTTTCGCATTTTATACTTACTAATATTATAAATCAACGTAGTACGTTTGTGTGTATGTTTGTTACGCCTTTACGCAAAAACTACTGAACTGATTGCGATGAAACTACTGAAACAAAACAATATTCAATTGGAATCATTCGTATGAGTATCAAATTGAATCGTCTTAAAAACTAGGTAAATTATTGGATAAACACATAGGCTACTTTTTACAATTTTTAAACTCACACGATTTATATTCATTATTTTTTATAAAACGGGTCGCGATCGCGTCTTGGTTTTTTAAAATTAAGCTACTTTATATCCCCATATTCCCTTAATATATTATGTAAGTATAATTAATAAACTTACACGATTAAAACCGCGAGGCTAAACTAATAACAAAATAGTTTGAATTGGAAACACTTTCACTGTTTGCACGGAAATCCCGTCTCGTATGTCCGAGTCGAACGCATCGATTATTCTATTCGATTAATACTGATAATATCGATAACTTTCCATTTGTATTCGAATTGTATCCACTGGGACAGATGTTAAGAAACCGGTAGTGTTACGTTCCGGGAAGTTTGAAGGGAACCCCTTGGCTGTATACAGGTTGATAGTTTTTTTTAAAGTAATTTAAAAATATTTAAAACTGTGTTCTTAAATATTTGGCTTATTCCTATAGGTCCATGATTCTATTGTTCTTTGTTTTCTAAACAGTTGACGGATTTTTTTTAAAGTAATTTAAAAATATTTGAAACTATGTTCTTATATATTTTGGTTTATTCCTATAGGTCCATGAGCCCTATTTTTGAATCGTTCGCCCCGCGTCGAGCGCTCGATTTCTACTGATATTCGTTCGACATCGGAAATTCGCTATTTTTGAATCGTTAGATCGTAACGAGTGGTCTCCACCACTCGTCGCCGACAGGCGAGTGGTAGAATAAACGTCAAACAATCAAAGTCAAACATTCGGAAAGGATCTTTCAAAAAATATTTAAGTAGGTATATCTTTTGGGATTATTTAGGACGTGCGTCGGTAATTACCCGTTTCTTAATTATCTGCGTAAAACGAATAAAAATGGACATTTCAAATTTAGACGACGAACGATTCAAAAATACAGAAAATTGGTGCATACCAAACATACCACTTGGAAGTCGACCATGACTTGTAGGCGTATACGACGAAGCTATGTCACACGAGCGATTCAAAAATAGAGCCCCATGATTCTATTGTTCTTTGTTTTCTAAACAGTTGATGGATTTTTTTAAAAGTAATTTAAAAATATTTGAAAATATGTTTTTAAATATTTTGGCTTATTCCAAAAGCTCCATGATTCTATTGTTATTTCCTATTGGGTCCATAAATCTATACTTACTTCACTACATAGTATAAAACAAAGTCGCTTTTTCTGTCCCTATTTCCCTTTGACTTTAATTTTTTGTTTTTATTATTATTATTTTTATTTTATTTTAAACTTTTGTTCTAGTGCTTTTATGTTTGTACTACTTTTCTGTTTGTCTTATGTCGTGTGCTTGTCCAAATAAATGTTTTCTTTCTTTCTTTCTTTCTTTCTTTGACTGCTTAAATCTTTAAAACTACGCAATGGATTTTGATGGGTTTTTTTAATAGATAGAGTGATTCAAGAGGGAGGTTTATATGTATAATACATGCATAATATAGCCGTGCGAATCCGGGGCGGGTCGCTAGTCTGTACTAATATTATAAAGCTGAAGAGTTTGTTTCTTTGAACGCGCTAATCTCAGGAACTTCTGGTTCGAATTGAAAAATTATTTTTGTGTTGGATAGTCCTTTTATCGAGGAAGGCTATAGGCTACTTTTTATTTCGATATTCCCACGGAATCGGGACTTACGCGGGTGAAACCGCGGGGCGTAGCTAGTATTAATATAATTTTAAATGTTCTTACATTAAATGGGTCAATTTTTCTTTTAAAGTTCTCATTTTAAATATGTTATTTATTTTTTATAACTAACAAATCAAAACATAGGATTTTTTCTCGTGAAAATGATGCTTTGAACAGCATCAAAATATCAAACTCCACATAATACAAAAAAATACAAGCTTACCGACGGAAACTGGTCAAAACGGCGATATTTTTTTAATCAGTACTATTTAAATAATATTTAGCAAGAAAATACATATTTAATTTGAATAAACATCATTCTTAATACATGTAATTAGTCGGTTACATATTGCATACATATCGGTTAAAACAATTCAAATTCATCGTCTAGTATGCTAATTGTTAATGCCACTTGTAAATGCGGTCGATTGCGCAAATATAAGCATTAATTCAATGAAAATATGTCACCTTCTATTCAAATAATATTTATACTAGGTAATCAAAATTAAAGGTTATTCCTTTCCACCCTACTTAAATACTAAGGGTTGTCAAATCAGAAGCAAAGGACAATCGAAACGGAAACAAAAGACGATCAAATCTAATACAAAACTCAACCGAAACGGAAGCAAACAAGACGATAGAAAAGGAAACAAAAGATGATGGAAACGGAAACAAAAGATGATGGAAACGGAAACAAAAGATGATGGAAACGGAAACAAAACACGATCGAAACACGGAAACAAAAGACGATCGAAACACGGAAACAAAAGACGATTGAAACACAGAATCAAAAGGCTATCGAAACACGGAAACAATAGACATCGAACCACGGAAACAAAAGACGAACGAAACACGGAAACAAAAGACGATCGAAACACAGAAGCAAAAGGCGATCGAATCGGAAATAAAAGGTGATCTAAACAAAAACAAAAGACGATCTAAACTAAAAAAAATTACGACAGGTAGGATGTACTTAATCTACTTAGGAAAATAAATACGTATGTATTATATTAGATTTAAATAAACAACGATGATTCATAATAATATCAACTCTACAACTCAACAACTCTATTAGAATATTATAGAAATATCTAAACCAGCAATGAGTAAATGCAAAAATATAATAATATACAATTGCGTTGCAGCTGCTTACCTACTTACTTTACAACGACATTTTATGATTCATTACTAAGATCCTATAGGTCTAGATACAAAGCCAATAGGATGTTATTAAAATTGATTAAATAAATAAATATTGCAGGACATTCCACACATCGTCATCTAGTGACTTAAAATTAAAATGATACGCTTCTTTCAATGGCATATTAAAATATGTGGATAGCTAATTGGCCTATATTTATATTAAGTAGTCTTAAATGTTTTTTTAACTGTTGTTGTCCCTAGTAAATAAAAAATGGCTTCTTCCACAAAATGCATTAAAGTCCGTCAAAACAAAAAACAAGTTTTTGAACCTTTATTTAAATTGAGCTTTAATATTATAATTAATCGGAGTAAAATAATATTCCTTCCTACTCCTCCCACTAATCGGAGAATAGGGAATATCCTTGATTATCAAATCGCGAATGACTTAGCGATCATTTTTATTGAACTTCTCACGACCATGATCGGTGCAACCCGAACGAAAAGTTATAACGCAATAGTAACCCGTTTTACAAAAAAAAACATTTTTTTTTCAATTTTGAAAAACAGCTAAACACGCGCGATCTTTATTCAAAGAAAAAATATTACAAACAAACATGCACAGATAGACGCGAAAAACATAAACTTTTCCTTGCAGTCGGGTAAAAACATCAAAAAAAAAATTAATTTACCAATTTTACCTAAAAATAAACCTGCTGTATATAGATTGATGCTTCAAAAAGCTCACACCCGTAGTAAAAGCGAGGGGTGCGTGCGTAAGCGCAGAAAAACTAGCAACTTCCACACCTGGCGGTAACCATAGAGATCAAATCACTACACTCAATATAGAGGTATACTACACACCACTGTAATTACTATAATGATAGCAATAAGGTCTAAAATTGTATGTCATTATAAAATCTATAATACAAGTTGTATTGATCAGTCTACGTGTGAATCATAACGGTTTTCTTTTCATTATTTATGTTTTTATTTGAAAATGAGTTTTTGACCGAACTCAAAATTTAAACAATATATTTTTTTGATGTATGTTCACCGTTTACTGGAAGACGGCTTAACCGATTGAGATGATTATTTTTGTTGGGAGGATAAGTTGGATAACGGAGGAAGTCTCATTCTACTGCCGCCATCTTCCTACTTTTACCTGCGCTTGCGCCTCTTCTAGGAAAGCGTGCTAAATCTTAGACCGCATCGTCATTTATCCAATCCCGTAGGAATATCGGGATAAATTATCTATACTAATATTATAAAGCTGAAGAGTTTGTTTGTTTGTTTGAACGCGATAATCTCAGGATCTGCTGGTTCGAATTGAAAAATTATTTTTGTGTTGGATAGTCCATTTATCGAGGAAGGTTATAGGCTACCTTTTATCCCGATATTCCCACGGGATCGGGAGTTACGCGGGTGAAACCGCGGAGCGCAGCTAGTAACCTATATTTTTAAATGCGATCTAGAGGTTTCTGAGATCAGCGCGTTCAAACAAAAAACGGAAGCCCTCAACGATGAATATGTTTTCCAGTATTTTCCACATTTCCCACTGATTCTTCGCTCCTATTGGTTGCAGCGTGATGATATATAGCCTAAAGCCTTCCTCGATAAATGGACTATCCAACACAATAAGAGTTTTTCAATTCGAACCAGTAGTTCCTGAGATTAGCGCGTTCAAACAAACAAACTCTTCAGTTTTATAATCTTGTAATATATATAAATCTCGTGTCACAATGTTTGTCCTCAATGGACTCCTAAACCACTTAACCGATTATAATAAAATTCGCACACCATGTGCAGTTCGATCCAACTTGAGAGATAGGATAGCTTACATCCCGATATTCCCACGGGATCGGGAGTTACGCGGGTGAAACCGCGTAGGGCAGCTAGTATTAGTATAGATACATTTGTTAATTGGGAGTGTCATAGGCTACTTTTTGTCCCGATCCAAAAAAATGTGTAAATCTTACATTTGAGCTACGTTTCGTAAATTAATTTCTACCAAAATGATTGTTGCTTATCTTGTTTTTGTATGTTTTCATGGCCTTAATAACGCATAGGTGCTCAGCATAGGTGTCAATGTCAACCTATGCAGTGTGTTCATCCTGCATCTCAAATCCGGAAGTAATCTAATTACCTAAAACCAATGCCATCCAATTCAAACCGTTATTCGAACAAAAAACGTTCGATTTTCGAAATATTATGTCTTCTTTTTCACCATCATCGGCAAACGGGCGCGTGCACATACAACCGTGGCGTATGGGCGCACGAGCAGATGACACGCGACCGTTACGCCAGGTGCACATAGTGCGGTTTTATTTACACATACTTACACTATTATATTACCTTAAAAACAACCTTGTATGTATGTTTAGTGATAACGTTTAATGAAAAGGTTAACTGGTTAAGCCGATCGATTAATTAACGCGTCTTAATTGACATTCAAAAGTGAGGAATTTCTCAAATACCAACCTAGTTTGATAAACACCGGAACCGTGTTATTTACGCATTTGAACAAATAAACCGTATTACGTAAGTATTAATTATAACTTAAAAACTACAATCGGCTAATATGCGAACCGCCAGTTAAATAAAATATTATTATTTATTGAAAAATACATAGGACAATGCCAAAAAGTCGATCGAGTTTTAGCAGGTGTTACTACGCCCGACTTGGCTAATTACAATGGCTAATTACCAATATTTTTTTGTTAGCCTATATTGTCACGATGCTGGGTAAAAGCCTCATTACCATCTTTGCCAGCCTGTGTCAATTACCAAGAGAGAAAAAAATTATGTTTTTCAAAATAAATACTGATGATAATACAATAGTCAACCTCTCTACTGGCAAAGTAGATTCATACATTTTCCAGTCAGCGTCATCTTTGTGCCAGTTGATAAATTAATAAAAATAAACGATGCAATGGTAGGTGAAGTACCCACATACACACAATCCACTCATAAAACAGTATATCGGGGTCATTTCAGCCATCTTTGGTCACCCTAAATAGAGATATGTACTACCTATCTATCTATCTAGCTATCTATCTCCAGTTTTAAAGTTTCGGAGGAAATACTCAATAATTGAACGAATGCGTAAACAATTTTTATCTTTCTTTTTAAACAAAAAAAACTTTTTCAATGTAAATAAAATTGCGTGTCGAGTCAACACTAACAACACAATATATCAAGTTAGGATGTGAATTAAGCAAAATTACGTCTGCGCCAAAATTGACTTTCTAATTTTGTAACCATGGAATCACAAAGAAAATAGCGCTCTAATTTGTAAAATAACTAGTTCTTGGTGTGAATAATCTTAAAGGTATTGCTTACCGGATGTCCGCAAAATTCAAAAAATATTTTTACAATTTGGAACATTATTTGTAAACCTCGAATTAATAATTTTTCAACTTTTTAATTCTTTATTAAACTTTAAAACTATCCGAAACAGACGTAAACGGGCTGTTTTTCCACAATTAGACCTCTATTAGGTCCTTTTTGCGTTAGGATGGAGTAGGCTTGCACAGCACGTATTCTACCCTCTCAGCTTAGTCAAACGTGTCCAGAGGAAACACCTTGTCAATACATTTGAAACAAATTAAACCACGGGTTCATCAGGATGTCAATGCACACAATTTAAAAAAAAATCTTTGGTGTCCTGTCGGCCTGTATTCTAACCCACGACCTTCAGAATGAAAGTTTAGGTATCTAACCACTATACCAACACCGCTCTTAAGTATTCACTTAATAACTTTTAACTTTAAGTTATTTACTTCGCTATTATTTGATTTATCTGATGAATCACGCAGAGCTGTAGTGTAGCTTCGTATTAAAATGGTATGTATCTTCAGCGTTACTAATGGAGCGCGTAAAACGGAACATTGAAATAACTTGGTCATACGAAGTGACTTCGTATAATCTGTGGTCATAACTTGTAATGGTTAGTCTACTTTCGAAGTAATGTTGAACCATAATGATATAATATAGTAGTTTAGCTTCTAGAAGGAACGTAAGCTTCTTGAAAATAATCTCAACAAAGAAAATTACTGTTCTGAGAGATACTAGATTTATTTTTAACACAAAATAGGCTTGTATTTGACCTCATCCCACCTGGAGCCCTATTTTTGAATCGTTCGCCCCGCGTCGAGCGCTCGATTTCTACTGATATTCGTTCGACATTGGTAATTCGCTATTTTTGAATCGCTCGATCGTAACGAGTGGTCTCCACCACTCGTCGCCGAAAGGCGAGTGGTAGAATAAACGTTAAACAATCATAGTCAAACATTCGGAAACGATCTTTGAAAAATATTTATATCTTTTGGTATTTTTTTTAATGATCGGTAATTACCGGTTTTCAATTTTCTGCGTAAAACGAACAAAAATTGTCATCTTAAATTTCGACGACGAACGATTTAAAAATACTGAAAATTGGTTTCATGCTACTTGGAAGTCGAGCGTGACTTGTAGTCGTATACGACAAATATATGTCACACGAGCGATTCAAAAATAGAGCCCCTGATGGGAAGCGACGATGAGATCAAGGATGTAGCATGCTCCAAGAGAGAGAACGGCATGCCTGGATAACATGATGGAACGAATTTCACTGGTCATAAATATTTTTAAGTTTTATTACTTTCCTTTAGGCGCTTCTGCCATTTATTGAGGCATGGAACTAGAATTTTTAGGCCTAATTATAACAACGAAAGAAGCAAAAGCGATAACATTAATCAATTTACACGATCATTTAATTAAGGCAAAAAATGTCATGCTAACTGACTATTAACACAATTCGATAATAGTCAGTGAACATTAGATTTTTTGCCTGACTATTGTCATTATATGTCATTATCAAACAAAAAACGTCATCGTAATTTGTTAATTAGTTTGAAAGTCAATGTCTTGTGATTGCATTGTTGCCATTGAAGCGTATCTTTGAAGGTACCAGGCAGACATAAACAGAAGGAAGTCGACAAGGGCCTGGGTATACAAGGTTTATCGATTAAACAAGGATAAAGTCAAATATTATTCAAAGGAAGTGCTGAGTAATTTGCAATAATAATTAAGATAAAAATTAAATGTTCTTACGCACTTTACAAATATTCTTTATACAAATTTTAGCGTACGTAGGTACTTATGAGTTTCTTTTAAAAAAAAATATTTTATTTAGACGTTTGTTTACAAAAAAAGGTAATAGGTACATAATATCATTTTACAAATTCTGTACAGGTTTAGGTTTTCGTTATAAAAACGTTAACCCGCATGAGGGTAGAGTATTATAAAACGTCAGTTTTATGTTACAAAATTATTCTCCTACTTTTTAAAAGGAACTCTAAAGTGAACTAGAGCAATACTATAATGTTTTAAATTATAATAATTTATAAAATCGCGTCACTTTCACCTATTAACTAATCATCATAATCGCCTAATTAGTTGCGTTTCTTGATTAATCAATACAAACTAAGTTAAAATATGGAATATCAGATTATGTGACTATACTTCCGCTGCAAACATCGCATTTAAAAATCATATTTGATTATGAAATAATAGATGCGATAAGCGAAAACTCGATTACCATGACTTAGGACTGTCTATTTAATATTTTTTTATTTAATCTTCTTCTTCTTCCGTGCCTTATCCCACTTTAAGTAGGGTCGGCTCTCCTTTTCTCACGGCGCCAAGACATTCTGTCAGGGGTTGTCGGGTCGGGTAATTGCTCCTTCTCAAGGAGTTTTGTCATACTGGTCCACCATGTTGAAGGAGGACGCCCTCTGCCTCTCTTGTTCTCTGGTAGGCTTAAAGCTGTTTTTACAACATGGTCCTCCGGTCTTCTCATCACGTGTCCGTACCATCCTAGAATAGGCAAATACGCAAGCCTAATTAAGTAGTTAGCTTTAAAACTTAGGGTGATCAAATCAGTTGCCTGCTTTCTTTCCGGACGAGTCGTGTCGTGAGTCTTCAACTCGCGAGTGAACAGGTATCTTCTAGGAAAACGTGCTACATCTTAGGTCGCATCGTCACCACCATCAGGCAGGTGTGATAGTGGTCAAACGCTGACCTATAATTTGTAAAAAACAATATTTTGTTTATATAGCTAAAATAGACGACGCGATAGAGACAAAGATGCTGTTTGTGTATTGACCGATTCTAGACTTGAAGCTTCACGGTAGTCAGTATACGTAGCGAATGGTGACCTCTGATGGAAAGTAGTAGGGGTATGCGCATAACTCAATTTTCATATAAATATCGAGTTCTGCGCATACCCCTTCCACTCACCGCAGAGGTCACCATTCGCTGCGCGGGGTATACCTACCTACGTTTGATCGACTGCGTAAACAACTCGTGATAAGCGACTTTATTTGCTAACAATTTTTGACTCATTTAATAACTATGAACTACCTGCTTGTTTGCTTGATCTTCAAGCATTTATGCTTCGAATTAGCAAGAGCACTTGTAACCATGTTGCTTATGAAGATATAGGTTTAAGCATTAACATAAAACTGCGATGTGTCGAAATCAACCAGTTTGCCAATCGACACTTCGTCTTGACATTAGAACTTGTATGTTAATTACAGTTGCAATAAATACTACCAGTAGGTACATATATAGGTATGTTATTTTGTACCTAAATTTACCCTCTACCTTTGTAGGTACAATCAACGTTCAAAAGTCCACCGGCACCGTAACGTTTACAATCTTGTGCAGCACCATTTGAACATTATAACAACGTAACCTGTGGATCGAACCCACGGCGTCGTCGGTTGGTTTACTGGGGGGCGGGTTATACCACTCGGCCAACTAAATACATAGCTAACATGTTGAAAATAATAATCACACTGAGTTACTTATAATCGAAATATTTACGTTTGTGTGTAACGTCTATTAGAAGAAGGTCGTAAGTCCAATACTTGTTGATAGTATTAAGGTAGCCAACTGATAGTTGACTTATGATTATGACGCATACTGTACCTATGCCTAACATATATTTTTAGGAATACAACTTCTATCCAAAAAAGAACTATCAAAAAAGTACACGCGGCTTAACATCATGTTTAATTTATTGTTAAAAATGGCTGCTTAAAACTATGGCTTAAAAAAAGCTTTTACACGAGACTCACAATATGATTGCTTTGAAAAGTTATTTCATCTGGATAAGCTAAAAGGGTTAATTTAGATGTTGTTCCAGCCAACTCCATCGAATACCTAAATGTTCCAGAAACTTCACCGTCTTGAATAGAATGAATTTAAGTTGCAAGCGTTGTTAAAATCATTTAGATTAAAGTCCAATATTATTATTATGTAAATAATCAATTGTTTCTTCGAAGAAACTCAGAATTTACTTTAAAGTTTATCTACCTACTGTTAATTTGCGTTTATTTTTCTAGGCTACAGCAGTTGTAAAACAAGTCAGTTTAACAAGAAACGGATGACTAAAAGTCTACCTATTGCTTAAGATGATGTCGAACCAACGGCTCGTCAAATTTAATATTTTTTTTCTTCAGTTTTTCGTATAAATTAGTTAAAACTAACATTATTTTGTAATCTACGGATGTATTTAAAAAAAATCCAAATACTTAAGTCTAAACTATTATTTATTGAGCGTCTGGTGCAGACATGGCTGATGAACCAATTTTTTTCCCAATATTACAAACATCTGTAGGTATACTTAACATACGAAAAACACAGTCGATCAATAAATTCTTTCGAAAAGACGGTTATGATGAATTTTAAACAAAGAAATAATTGTGATTTAAACATTGATATAAATTACTTAGGGAATAAAATTATGCAAGAACATAACACACGGTTTTTAGGGTTAATAATTGATGACAAACTTACATGGAAACTGCATATTGAAAATTTAACAAAGCGACTTAACAAATTCTCATATGCATTGTATAGATTAAGTAGAATTGCAAATTTGTCAGCCCTACTAACATCATACCACGGGCATGTTGGGTCCATACTACGATATGGAGTAATTTTTTGGGCAAACTCTACTGATAAAAATAAACCTTTTAAGGCTCAAAAGCGCTGCATCAGAGCAATGTGTGGTCTTAAACGTAGAACATCATGTAGGGAATATTTTATTAAACTAAATATATTGACTCTCCCTTCATTATACATAAGTGAAGTAGCTGTATTTGTTAGAAATAATATGAATTATTTTGTCATGGATAAGAGTGCAAGACGAGGTAACTCCTTACGGTACCGGTTATGTAAGACTCATTTTTTGCATAAGAGTGTTGTTGGTATGGCACCATTTATCTACAATGCAATTCCCAAATATATCAGAGACATCGAAAATTTAAATGAATTCAAGCATACTCTAAATAGGTTTTTGTTAGGAAAGGCTTATTATAAGATTAATGACTTTTTAAATGATACAGAGAAATAGATTTATTTTATTTTTCTTGACATGTTCTCATAATATTTCATTATTTTTAAACTGACATTATTATTTTAACATTTTGATTATTAATTTGCTTCTGAATTGACATGGCTGTGATGAGTTTGTTTATGCTTCGTAAATGTTATTATTCTGATTTATAATGTATACCTACTTATTTTAAAATTGTGAAAGGGACTCATCCATCAGTCATTAATGTAAGAAAGATCTAGATGTTTGTAAGCCCAAGAGGCGGGAACTAGAGTTGCTTTTATATTTTGTACCTTTAACATCTGTTATTTACCTAGTTCCACAGACAATAAATTCATTTCATTTCATTTCTGATTTCTTTTTTTAAGCTTTAAAACTATCAAAATGAAAGTGTGGTTCATAAATGAATCGCCAATTATTGTCAACTACACTGAATTTAGGTATACTTTTAAAGCCTAATAAAGAATTCAATAAAAATTTACTTTTATTTCAGACAGAACACCGCAAATAAAAAAAATAGTAGGTAGTTGGAAAATAATGTTTTAGAATTTAGAAGCACGTTTAACAAAATCGCAATTTTTTACGGAATTATGTATATTTTTTAAATTTTGTGGGCATACGGCACGAAATATCCTTAAAGTAAATGTTGACATGAAGTAACTGGCCTAACTGGCTTGTTACGGGATTGTAATAAAATAAAAATAGTTTTACCAGGCTTTAAATACCGTTGTGGTACCTATTTGAAACTACTAAGTATTATACGGTCTTTTTTCCGCAACTAAACCTCTTTATATAAGTCCTTTTTGCGCAAGGATAAGGCTTGCCCACTTGCCCAGCACTTACTACCCTCTCAGTCTTAGCTTAGTCGACCTTGTCCTTCACCTCAAAAATATACAAAAAAAATGGAATAGAAAAGAACGAAAGAAAGAAATAATTTTAGTTAAAGGCGATGCGCTTTTGGTGGCTATCCCCGCCTTAAGGTGAAGGGGTACCTGCGCTCTCTCCATACAAACTTAGTCGACTGTTTCCTCCCTGGATAATGACACTAGCACAAATATATTTGTGCCATAAAACCTATAACTGCCATGACTCTGCCCCTTTTTTTTTAAATTTTCTAATTATCATAGAAATTTTATTAAGAAAAGAAAAAAATAGGGACATGGTCAATGGTCATGCCAGTTATAAGTTTTATGCACCAAAAATATTTGCTCTAGTGTCATTATCCAGGCAGAAAACAGTCAACTACGTTTGTAATAGTTTGTATGGAGAGAGCACCCGTTACCCTTTCCTCTTAAGTTTTCACAAGTAGGTATTGGTGATTAATAAAACTGTTCAAACGATGACAAATAACAAGCATTACAATTTGTATAAAACTTCAATTAACATATTAAATCCGTATAACAATAACTACCGACATGGTGTATCAATATTATCCAGTAGGTATGATTGGCTGTATTTATTTAGGTGTAACATCGTGAATCAGATAGTTATTAGTCACGGCTGACATGACTGCGGCTCGAGTTGACCGGGTTTAGCATATTAGTACCTCTCGGACTTAAGTCATTAGTGTATTGAATTGAAACGGTTTTGTTCGTAATGGCGTGATTAAGAAATTAGTTACAATTACAAGAAAGGACTCAAAATTGTGAAAGAGAAACCTACCTAATCATATTTCTTTGAGACATAGCATTCGTCTAGTTTAAATCTTTCTAAAACTCCTTGTCGCATGTTTCTTATAGGGGAACAAATCACAGTCAATGCGCGGCCGCCCTTGCATTTAACACAATAGCCGTGCAACGGTTTTTAACATCTGCCCGACCCTGGACCTTCAGAATACATTATTATTACGCACAACTTCGCAGCTCACACAACTATGACAATTTCCAAACTCAATAGGCGAGCTATCAACAAACAATAAGGGAACAAGTTCCCATGACTGTCAAAACAAAAAACATACAAACATACTAGGTAATTTCGCCTCAAGAACGCAGGTCACGCGTCGACGCGCACGTACTTCATTCACCCACCGATCATTACCCGAGACTTCCCACAATCATTGATTTGTTTTGTTTCAGAATGTCGAATTTTCAACGAACACGGAGCAAAGTTTGGTGGGGAGATGAGCCGCCGAAAACAGAGAGTCCTGTCGCTCAGCACCGAGACAACAGGCAGAGAGAGGATCAGGACTGGGTACCGCAGCTGCCGCACTGGATAGCTAACGAACCCGAGCAGCCGCAGCGAAACAACAGCGCCGACAACATCGCCCAGCCCAACGGCCAGGTTAATCAATGGCCTCTGAGACATGGCAGCCCCGGTAGCCACAAGAGTCAAGATTCAGGATTCTCCGACTCCGATAGCTCACCTCCAACTTCACAATACTTCGCATCTCCCGAAGGCAACGACTCAAAAAATAAGTCTTCAAGCAGCAGCGATTCCAATAACAACGAAAACATTACTGTTAAACAAGCTATAGATTTTCAAAACAATACAAAAACCCCAGCGAAAGATGTCGTGGACAGTCCGCGGTCATCTGAAACCATCGCTATCGTCACACCGATACCAAAGCCCCGCAATCGAAGCAGTAGCGTCATCCAGACCCCTTACGACTTGCAAAAATATTATGAAGTTCACCACGATGAAGAACACATGGAATTACTAAAAGATACAGAAGAACAAACTAAGACGGCACCAAAGCAATCCACACCGAAAAACGTTAATAAAGGAAAAAGTAATATAGAAAAGACTAAATCGTTGAATAACGCTCAATGTAATATTAAAGTCGACAATAAGGTAGAAAAGAACAACAAGCCATTGAAGAATGTAAATAAAGAGAATAATATTAATAAAAGTGCAATACAAAAAGAAACCAAAGATGTACCAGATAAAAACCTTAATATTATAAGTCCTTCTAAAAAATATCCGGTCAAAGCGTTTGTGTCATCGCCAGAGAACGAATCCACCAAAGTTATAAAAGTAGCGACAGTAAAAGACCTAGAAACTAGTAAGAACAAAAGTGATGACAGTTTTGAATACATTAACCTATCAGACAGTAATCAGATAGCAGTAAACAATCAACCAAGAGTACGTACTCCAATATCAAATATTTCATACGTCCCAACTGAAAGATCTTCAATAGCAAAAGGTGACTATAAACGAAGCTTTTCTCAAGAGGACAATGTCCCTATTACAACAACTCCTGTATTCCAAAGAAACAGGCTAAACAAATCACTTAACTTCGAAGGACAACGGTTAGATCAACAAATACTAGACATTCAAGACGGATACCACTCACTAAGCTACATAGATGAAGAGGTTCCAAATGAAGAGCCACTTCAAGAACAAATACACAAACCCACCAAAGCATTACTGGGAAAAAATATCATGGACAGTCTCCATCTTAAGCCACAAAAGAAAGCAGGACCTAAAGCTAAACAACGAATTGCTAGTAGAGCAGAAAAGGCAAAAGATATGTTTAAATTCTTCCCAAAGAAAGAGAAACCTAGCTTAGTAAACACTCATGCAGGAGGAACCCTTAACGGTAGTCGTGTCCCATCCTTAGGTCTTCCTAGAACTGATGAACAAAACTCTTGGGTGATTGTTGGTTACCCGGCAGAACAGGAGATGTTGATCCCACATTACAACGAAAGACTGGTCGGAGGTGAAACCGATGGAAACTTAAAACCAAAAGACGAATCAAATAATGCAGATTCACTAAAAGAAAGACTGACACCACCTCCACAATTCCAAGACAAACATTCCAACGACCCAAACTTCAAGACAGATAAAGATTTAACACATGATTCTAAAAGAGAAAAGTTAAAAGATGAAGAAGTTAATTTTGTGGACGTGCAGTTGAACTTAGCATGCACTTCAACTCCAAAAATGTTGGCCCCTCATGAATATATGAACGGCACGCGACAAAGCGACAGGAAGAATCCTCGACGACTCAATTTATTAGATAACTTCAACGGGTGAGTTATAAAGTTTAATAAACAAGCCCAATCAAAAACCTGTTCGCACGGAACTTGTGTAATAGTAATAGCTTCGCGCTCGTTGGTTTAAAATTTATATTTTAATAAGCGTTTTCGATTTCAGCCTTGTTCTAAACAACCAGAACGAGATATTGTATCGAGAGAGGAGCATAGACCAGACGTGTTTGGAGCGGCTGTGTAATAGGAAGCCGGAGCCGGTACAGTACTGGTTGTGTGACTTGGTGAGCTCGTGTGAGAACGAGTGCATGACGACACTTCAAAGCAAGCCGCTTGGGGCCGAGATGAAAGCAATGGTCTCGGCTAGCTCCGCTACTATCACGGGCAATATCAAGAAAGTGCAAACGCATGGACAGATCATCGTTCATCAATACAGTGATGTGCTTCGGTAAGTATCAACCCTTAACTAGCCTCTAGAAAAAAATTAATTGATCCAATAACAATATCGTATTACACTTATAAATATTACCTATCGTCTAACCAGCAGACTTCCATCTCAAAACTGGTTAGTGAGATAATCAGAATTATGTATTTAGTGTTTTATAACAAAATTAAAAGAAAATAGGAAACGGGTTATCGTCAAATTGGCAGTTAATCATGCGCAGCCGTTATGAATAGTTAAATTATGCAAATTTACATTCACTGTTATACATTATTTATGAAAAATCTAGTTCCATTACTTAGAAAGATGTGGGTTATTTACATGCAATAGGTATTATAAACACGTAATTTAAAATAACAACTAAATTTCTAATCTAACTTAAATTTCGCATAAAAAACGATGTTGAAACTAGTTGTTAACAGCGCAAAACTATGTTTGAACTACGTTTAAGGAGACCCAGTGGGTGGTCAAAATTACAGTGACAACAAGCTTACAATTTGAATTGCCACCTTACAATTTGAATTGCAAACATACACTTTCTTACATTGTAGCTGGATACCTAATACTAATATGGGAAAAAGCAATAAATCACTTGCAAGATGAGATTAAAAAGGAAATGTTAGTAAAGTTTTTTGCAGCTGGTATTTTCCTGGTGATATTTTTTGTCTAGCTAGGTGGATCAAAGAATAAGAACCGACGACACATTTCTTTTTAATTGACTCCAAATTATCAACTCTTTTTAAAATTCCAGTCAAATCGAATCGGAAGCTGCAAACGAGGAACAAATCTGCCTTCTAATAGCAAACATCAACGAGTTCGTACTAGTCCATAGCATAACACTCAACACGAAGCCTCCTGGAGAAACTCCTGAACGATGGGACCGGATTAAGAAATCCCTTCAAGTCTACCTTCAGAAGTTGATAGATATTGGTGAAGATGTAAAAGTTGAGTTAAATGAAACCAGCCCGGAATGGGGGCTGGTAGAGAAACATTTAGGGACCTTGATTGGGATATTTTCGGAGACAACTAAAGCTGTTCTTGTGCAGCAAATGAAGGTAAGAAAGCTGTATAAAATATTATTTAAGGTAAAAAAAAAGCCACCCCGTAACAGATAAATCGATTTAGATGCAATATTGATCAAAATCTGAATGACACGCATTTTTAGGCTAGACTGAAACGTCCTGTATGTCAGTTTTTAGCACTTAATAAAAAAATCTAAACTAGAAACCTTTCTTTCAGACCCTAGTCTCAATAATCGAAGAGCCACCATCAGATCTCATCTTAAAAAGCACCCTGACCTCAATAGGTCATCTGGCAATGTTAAGCGAGGGCCCAGAGAGTTCCATCCACGAGAAATGTAGCACAATCATGAAAGAAGTAACTGAGCTACCATTCGTTGATTGTGGTGTACCGAGAGCATTGCTTACAGCTATTATTGAGACGAATAAGAGTTCTGTAAAGGCATTGTCTTTGAGAGCGTTGGCTACTGTTTGTGTTACGGGAGATGCTGTTAAGCAGTTTGAAGAGGTAAGATTTTTAATACCAAGTATCTAACATACATCAAATGAAAGAATAAAATAGACATATTATTCAGTTCCAGACCGTAACTACAGAAGTTGTTGAACTTTCAACAAAAAAGTTCAACCATTTTTTTTTTCAAAAAATTTATTAAGATTTTTAATTCCAAATCAAAAAATTTGAAATAGGCTTATGCAATATTTGTTGCAGATAAATAGTCTAGACATAAAATTTCAATAATTTTAAAGCAATAATCAACATTCAATCCGAGAAAAAAAATACAGACGAAATTGATTCCAAAAAGTAAATGGCACAATAAGGGCGCGTTCAGATGACACGCGTTGACCACGCGCCCACCACGCGCATCACACGCGTTGAAAGTTCTATACATAATTTGAGTCAGTCTTATGACACATCAATAGATCTTAAATTGCATTTATGCAAGCGGGCGCGGGGCATGCGCGGGGCGTGCGCGGGTGACTTGGATAAATGCAATTTAAGATCTATTGATGTGTCATAAGACTCAAATTATTTATAGAACAAATTTCAACGCGTGTTCAACGCGTGTGATGCGCGTGGTGGGCGCGTGGTCAACGCGTGTCATCTGAACACGCCCTAATTGTTTATTTGTTTGCCGACTGCAAGAAAAGGGTTATATTTTTAGCGATTATCTGTTTTTTATTTAACTAAATTAATATTTTCTCATGTCCCAGGGTGGTGGCATAGAGATTCTATCAGACATCCTATCCGACCAGAACAACCCCGAGCCTCAAATGCGTGAGGCTATCACAGTACTAACACAGATCACGGCACCCTGGCTCAGGGGGCATTACGACTTGAGGCAATTACATCTGTACTTGAACAACATTGTCGAAAATGTTACTGGTAAGTTTTGGAACTAAGTTTTAAAAAACTTGAGAGGTGTCAAGGGACACCCGGATGGAACGAAGTTCCTTTCTATTAATTAATGAAGGAATTGTAATTTTTTTTTTTGTAAATAATCGTCGCGACACCACAATGTTTAATGCGAAATAGAAAGACGAAACGAAAATATAAATGGCTTGCTTTCTATGCAAAAAGTGTCGTTACAACTTTTGGTCTTAATTTTTTTCCGTCTAGCCCCTTTTCGCAACGCGCGATAAGGAACTATCGTTCCAAAATCCAGACTTTTTTGAAGTGATAACTTCTTATGGCGCGTTGGGCACTTTTGTGGGTGAGCATTTTCAGCCGTTCTCGCGACAGATTTTGACGCGACAGATGAGATTTTATTTGTGTTAGTCTTTTTGTTTAACTTATACTGCCATCTATTACACAAATTGAGAAACTTAGTTTCTAGAAAGACCGCTATTCGAATGTAGATGGCGCTGATTTAAATTTTTTACTGCCATCTAGCGAATAAAAAATAAACTATATTTGTTTAAGTGAGTGCTAATAGATGGCAGTAGCAGATCGTTTCAAGAAATATTCTATGAGAAATAACAAGTTTATTGTTTTCACTTCTGCCTGCACTCCCGGAGTGCGCTGTTTTTTTTTTGTAAGTCCCCCGATGGTGCATAGGGCAGACACCATAATCTCTTCATTTCGCTCTGCGGATCTTACTCCAGAAAAACATAACTAACTTTCGCTAATTAAAAATCCAAACTAATTTAAACAACCCACAGCGTAAACCAATGGACGGCATTGGACGGTTTGAACTAAAATTTGGCATATGATATGCGAAAGTAAATTTTTCTGTTACGTTTTCATGCCTAAAGTACTGTACTTACACCAATTTTGATAAAACTTAGAGATATAAAAATGAAGCGCTGAATGTATTACTAAGCGCAAATCTCCAGAACAGCTAAACCGATTTCGCTATTTTTTTTTTGTTGTGTTTGTTATTGTCTAGGGTTGCCATCTCAAAAATCTGTGAACCAGGACAATAAGCGTGAAAACCCCGGATTTCGGAGCTTAAACCCGCAAAACTAAGACAAATCGGGGAAACCCGGACGCATGGCAACCCTATTATTGTCAAGAGAAGGTTCTGAAAGAAAAAAATATGAAAATTGCGTAGTAATTACGCGGATGAAACCGCGGGGCGCAGCTAGTCAGAGATAAAGATAAATTGAACCTTAGAGAAAGACATACGCTACTTTTTATCCCGATTCGGGATTTATGCGTCTGAAACCGTAGGTGGCTAATATTCGGCAAATTATTCTGATTTAAAACTACTAGCGACATCTATTAACAATAAATGAAACAAGATTTTCCACACAAAAATTATTCCCTTGGTTTCACTCGCTTAAATCCCACTTTGGACTGGTGGTCGCGCTCTGGTGTTACCAGGAATTTATTTTACTTGTGATCACATTGGGCGGTGTGACAAATCATTAAGTACATAAGTAGTATAAAACGAAGTTACTTTCCGCTGTCTGTCCCTATGTATGCTTAAATCTTTAAAACTACGCAACGGATTTTGATGCGGGTTTATTAGAGAGTGTTTCAAGAGGCAGGTTTTAGTTAAAAAACTACCACGCGTACAAAGTCGCGGTAAAAAAACATCTAGTTTGATATAAAATACTTTTCATCAATTAACCATCGTCGTTCTTAAGGTAAAAGGGTACTGCGCTCTCTCCATACAAACGCAGTCGACTGTTTCCTCCCTGGATAATGACACTAGCACAAATATTTTTGTGCCATAAAACCTTTAACTGCCATGACCACATGAGTAGAGATGACCAGAGACTAAGGTTGTTCGGAGCTGTCAAAATGAATACGTAATTGTGACGTAATCATGTAGGGTTGGCACAGGCGGATTATATTAAATAAAAAAAACTTGAGAGGTGTCAACGCACACCCGGATAGAACGAAGTTCCTTTCGATTAATTAGTTAAGGAGTTGTAATAAATTAATGTTTTTTGTTTTTTATATTTTTTTATATCTACTTTTTTTTTGTAAATAATCGTCGCGACACCACACTGTTCAATGCGAAATAGAAAGACGAAACGAAAATAACTGGCTTGCTTTCTATGCAAAACGTGTCGTTACATCTTTTGTTCTTAACTTTTTCCGTCTCTTTTTTCGCAACGCGAGTTAGGGAACTTCGCTCCAAAAAAAATGTGTAAACTAAGTATCAGTGTCTTTTATTATGGGCGTTTATTTTAACGCGGTAACAATGTAATCTGAATTGATGATTAATCTATACTTACTAATATTATAAAGCTGAAAAGTTTGTTTGTTTGTTTGAACTAAGGAACTACTGGTTCGAATTGAAAAAATATTTTTGTGTCCATTTTTCCAGAAGGCTACTATTTATGTTGATATTTCCACGGGATCGAGACTTACGCGAGTAAAACCGCGGGATGCAGCTAGTAGATAAATAAATGAATGATGAACATAATACCTAAATCAGAAATTTTTATGGCTTACCGGGAAACTTTGATGTCACAGAATTGAACGTTAAATAGATAAACGTTGACATACTAGAATTCACAAGTAGTATGTTATACATACATATAACTATGCTTTCCGTCGTTTCTAGTCACTATAACACAAGCCTAGTTGCTTAGGCTGGAGCGCTCACTCACTAAATCGTTTCCATTCTTCCTCCCTCCCTCTATAAAAGAAAATCTTCTATCCGTGGTCTGGTCACGATAGCACAAGCCTAGCCGCTTAGGTTGGGGCACTCACACACTCAATTCCCACCCAGTAAAGGTACATATTTAATATTTATAACTATTATATCTGTCGCGTCTAGTCACTATAACACAAGCCTAGTTGCTTAGACTGGAGCACACGCTCACTCACTCACTCAATCGTTCCCACCCTTCCTTCGAAAGAAAGAAAATTATTTATGTCTTCTATTTCGTCATTCGTCACCATAACACAAGAATGGTCCACACTCACTCCCTCCCTACTTAAGATCAAATTAATAACACTATATTTTATTAAACAATATGAAACAAACATGCGACGCGTGATGTTTACCGCTCGCATGCGAGTGTGACAGCCCTGAACTTGGGCACTGGCCGAGCCAGTATAGACCGGTTTCTCTCCGTACATGATGTGCCGCCAGTGCTCACGCACACACGCGCGTCAAGCTTGTAGTAGTGGACTTGTCAGAGAGCCTTGTATGACACATTAGTCTCTGGTTGTATTATTTACTCATGTGCCATGACTATGCCATGACATTGACTATGTTTTGGTTTTTTTTTTCATTTTCTAATTATCATAGAAATTAAGATTTAAAAAATAACTGCATGGTCATGGCAGTTATAAGTTTTATGCACCAATAATATTTGCTCTAGTGTCATTATCCAGGGAGAAAACAGTCGACTACGTTTGTAGTAGTTTGTATGGCAAGAGCCCCCGGTACCCTTTCCCCTTAAAGGGAATCCTATACTATGTCAAAATAACATTTACTTATTTTTTTTTATGACAATAAAAATTAAAAAATTTCTCTCCAGCAATATTAACCCGCACGGATTGCTGTCAACTCCTGCTCCTATGCACCGCATGCCTGGTGAACTTGGTGAGAGAGTTGGAGCTGGTCCGTGAAGGGGAGAAACCCTCGGATATAGTCGAGGTGATCGCTAAACACCGGAGCGTGGAACGACTGTTGGACACTGTCAAACGAAGGGGACCTAACATCTCTGTGTTTTTACAGGTAAATTTTATAAAAAAAAGAAAATATTCTTTAAGTACAAAGATTATTTTTCTGTTTAATTCATATTTTATGTTAAGTAGTAGTATTTTTGCAAATGCCAGAACGTAGCTCTAACTTCTTAGCTCTAGCTCTTGTTATTAACCTATTCTAAGACCTACTGAATATACATATAAAATTTCATTATAAAGAGGAAAGTTTTTTTTTTGTTTTGTAAAAAAATAGGCTCCGAAACTACTGGACCGATTTTGATGAAATTTGGTATCAGGATAATAAATAATAAATAAATATTGCAGGACATTTCACACATCGCCATCTAGTCCCAAGCTAAGTAACTAGACTTGTGTTATGGGTGCTAGACAACAGTACTACATACTACTTGTATACTTTTCTTTGTAAATATGTATATACTTATAATACATAGAAACAACCAGACCACAGACAAATAGTTAAGCATAAATACTTGTCTGATGCGGGAATCGAACCCGCAACCCTGTGATTGGCAGTCCGGCATGGTGACCATTGTGCCAACTGGATCGTCAGGATACATTGATTCATTAGGAATAATACTTAATAACATTTACATAGATATATAATAACTTCTTATTTGCTTACCCTTTAGAGAAGTCAATCCTAATCACTAACATACCATATCCCCTCGTTTCAGGAACAAACAGCGTCCCTCCTAGCTTCACTATCCCGCATTCCTCGCGCCATCTACCAGCTGTCCTGCATACCGCGCGTGGCAGTCGCACTCGTGTGGTTCACGCGTGCGTCTCCGCTGCCGCCCGCGCCGCGACCCGCTGAGCTCCGGGCACAGGCCAGGCTTTATACACACGCTAGTGAAGCTATTGCTAGGTAAGAGAAAACTAAGTAAAATCAAGTCGAGAGTGAATAGGGCGAAAAACTTAGGGCGTTATTCCTTTCTGACGTGTCGTGACATGGTCTTCAAGTCGCCAGTGAACAGGTATCTTCTAGGGAAAAGATACCTGTTCACTCGCGACTTCAGGCAGGTGATAGTGGTCAAACTCTGACCTATCATAATCATGGTAACAAATTAATTATTTGAATTTAAAAGTCCCTATTCAACTGAAAAATTAAGGAATTTTTAAGATGTGGCAGCGGATCACATTGTAAAAATTTCCCAATCTCTAGGTAAAGTTAAAATTCTCTATTCTACTGCCATGAGTAAAAATTACAGTTTATCCCTTGGTCATTAATAGATACTTAGGTAAATTAATTCGACCATAATCTTCTTAAATTTAAACTAAATTAAAAATAAGCAGCCAAATAAAATACTCAACGAAAAACAGTATCTTGAAACACTATAAATAATAACTTATTACCACAAACGAGGTTACACGGACTTACCAAAATCATTTCATCCACAGATTATCAGTAATCCCCGACGTGGCGAACCAGATAGTTGAATTAGAAGGCGTTCCTCACCTAACGCGACTCGTTAGGGCGCAGCGAACGCGACCTCACGTCGACACCAACCCGGACCAAACACTCATACATTGTCTCAACGCCTTACGAACAATCTACAAACACTACCCTAACGCCTTTGATAACCAAAAGGATGTTGATGAAATGATCAAACCACATCTAATGGAATCGCTAATGCTGTTTTCTGCTAAACAAGAGAGTTATGTCTAATCTAATCGGTAAGGTAGTGCTAATTCACTACCCTAATGCCATACAAAGACACTACCCTAACGCCTTTGATAACCAAAAAGATATAGATGAGATGGTCAAACCACATCTAACGGAATCGCTAATGCTGTTTTCTGCTAAACAAGAAAGTTACGTCTAATCTAACCCATAAGTAAGGCATTAGGGTAGTGCTTCTCCACAACCCTAATGCCTTACGAACAATCTACAAACACTACCCTAACGCCTTTGATAACCGAAAGCAGATAGATATAACACCCCGTCGTTTTTGCGTCGGGGTTTAAAAATGATCGAACCACATTTAAAGGAGTCGCTAATGCTGTTTTCAGCTTAACAAGAGTTACGTCAAATTGAACCATAAGGCATTAGGGTTGTCTTAATCCACAAACACTACCCTAACGCCTTTGATAACCGAAAGCTTACTACCCTAATGCCTTATTATTAATGTTATTTTACGATTTGTTTTATTTGGCGTGCTTTTTTTCAACAAGTTTTATATATAACTAGGTACCTAGCCATATACATCAAAATAAATGCCATACATTCCACTTTTTCTATGAAAGTGTTACTGTATATAAAATTTTATACAATATGTTTATATGCTTTGTAAATAATGCTGAAAGGTCTATTTATGTTATGTACTTTATGTACTCTGAGGCCATACAAGATTTATTACCTAGTCTTTATAATTTCGTTTTAGATTTAATTAATATGGTACAGGGTTGAAATTATTAAGGGTTAATTCTGTACATCCTAACCAATTTTTGTTCTACGACTTTTGGAAAACATTATTTCTATTTAGAGGTTATGTTTAGCTGAAAATCAGCTGTTACTTACTCGAAGAGGTCATTAACCTTAAGATTACCTATTTTTTAAATTCTATTGACTTTTCTTAGTCTTATCCTCGATCCTCTTTTAGAATTAACCTCGAACATTTCCAAAAAATAATCCATTTTCTAAAAGTCGTAGAACAAAATGTAGAAATATCCGCTTTCTTAGCTAATTATTAATAACCCTGTATTTATTTTCTAAAGAGGTTCTAACAAGGTAAATTTTATTGTGTATTTTTTAATCAAAAATTACCCCCAGTGCAAGCAACGAATCTGGCTTCAATTACAGTGTTTAGTGTTGTTATTTCGATATATTTTTAACAACGTTAATTCCTCTTTTGACTGCGATCCAGATAGGTTGGACGCACTATAATGACTTTAAACTTTCGATTAAAATTTCATAGTTTAATTGCTCATGTGAGAGCCTTCAAGTTTGTAAACCACCTACTTAAGTTAAGCATTATGGAATTAATTTTAAATATTTTAATACAAATATACTTGCTCGTCTAGAATGGAACAAAGAAACTATCTAGAAACGATATTTTCCTGGAAAATATTAATTAATTCAAGAATTTCTTGGATATTCCTAACAATTTCTTGGAAACACAAACCTGATAAAATTTCCTTGGCAAAGTTCAATATATAAAATATAAATAAATATAAATATTACAGGACATTCCACACCTCGCCATCTAGCCCCAAGATAAGTAAGTAGACTTGTGTTATGGGTGCTAGACAGCGGATATACTAATTATATACTTTTTCTTTTGTAAATATATGCTTATTATACATAGAAACAACCAGACCCCAGACAAATATCTAAGCATAAATACTTGTCTGAGGCGGGAATCGAACCCGCAACCCTGTGTTTGGCAGTCCGGCATGGTGACCATTGTGCCAACTGGGTTGTCGTCATTGTTTTAAGACAGCTTCTCAAATTTTCCGCTAGAGGCGTGCGACTATATTTCTGTCAAACGAATGCTATATAACTATCGTATGGCCATCAAAATTGGACTAGTATTTTTTTTAAACGAATTTTTTAAATTCTTTGGCATGTAATTTTAAATAATTTTTCCCAACGAAATCCAACAATAAAATTTTATGGAACAATTGGGAAGATTTTCGATTCTATAGTTTGAATTTAAATGATTTGATGATGATTGACAAATCATAAATAATATGTTTATGGTACAGTCGGCTGCATAATTGCAGCCCCCGGTAGAGTTCAAAAATTACTAGTATTCATACTAATAATTTTTTTGTTTGATAAATTGATGAGTTAGTAGACTTTAAACTTCAGAAAAAGCAGGTGCCTAGAATTTTACTTGCATTGAAAACATTCTTATAACAGCCGTTTCGGTGCTCTACGGTGGGTCTGCAATTATGCAGCCGAATCAGGCAATAAAAATGCAGACCCACCAAAACAGCTTTTATTAGAATGTTTTCAACTCGAGCAAGATTCCTGTTCAAGTTGGAAGTTATAAGTCATTAAACTCATGAATTTACTAGCTAAACGTTATCAAAATAAAAACATTCCAATAATAGTAATTTTAGAACTCTTTTGTGGGTCTGCAATTATATTGCCTGTACCTACTAAGTATATATACTTAAGTATAATGAAATACTCCTAGTGATTAAAATATCTACTTAATATTTAAAATATCCACCATACTTAGCGTAACTGTAATTTATATTTCAAACAATCTGTAAAGTTATCAATAAGATGTTAATGTTTATAAATAAACTATAATTCCATTTCAAATCGAACTTTTATTTCATTTCATAATAAGTTATTACAAATTCATGCTTTAACAAAAAATTGTCTTGATTTTAAAATACTAACGCCCTTTTTAAACATTGAAAAAGCCTTAAGGCTTTCTAAATGTTTATTAATAAGGCTGTAATTCTTAAAATAATCTAATTACAAAACATCACATACATTTCTAATCTACTTTTAATCTCACTTATTCATAGCAGCACCCAATTTTGAAAATATATACTATTTCTAGCA
Source organism: Idaea aversata (assembly GCA_907269075.1). Classification (NCBI taxonomy): domain Eukaryota; kingdom Metazoa; phylum Arthropoda; class Insecta; order Lepidoptera; family Geometridae; genus Idaea; species Idaea aversata. Next base: position 8,454,408 of record OU026103.1, read on the forward strand.
TACTAGATATCAAAAATCCTACCGTGTTTTTTTGTCATTTTAATTTAATATTCCTAATGTCAATATGCCATTTGTAGCTGAAAGGGTCAGCTACAACAAGCCATTTGTCACACACCCTGATCGCTACTATCCCATTTGTGTTAAAGCGCCCTTTAAATCAAATTGTTTGTAAAATTATTTGATAGTATGCAGCTTTGTTTGCAAACAAAGCTGCATACGTGTGTGTTTCATAGAAATTATTGATGGGCTATTTGATAAATAAAGAAAGTGAGCGGCGGTGTTTGCAGGTTTGTCCATGGGTTTGTCAAACATAATTTCAGTCGTCACTACATAATCTACAACTAATCTACTAGCAAATTAACAAATTTGTTTGATCGTTTAAGCTGTTGTTTGACAAACAATTTTGTCAAACAAATTTGATCGTTTACAAGCCTTAACTTAGCGACAAAACTCGGTATGTAGATAGCAGAGGATCTGTATTGATGTTTTATCCCGATATTCCCACTGAATTCCAAATGATTCTGAACTAATTTAAATAAACAAATCTAAATAATACCGTTATCCAAAAGATTGCTTCACATTTTTCGAGTGTACAATATCGACAGTGGTTTCATGGCATGGTCTGAGGTCCAGATCATACATTCCTAAACAGAACTTGTTCTCGGGGGCCTTGTAGAAGTCTAAACCTCTACCTATTTTGATAATCCAGCCCGAACTTAAGCTGGAAACGAAAAAAAAACATGTTAATTCAAATTCTTGGTTTTACTGGCTGATAACCAAAGGACTACTGAGTTATAGGTAGAGGTCGCCGATTTCCGCACTTAGGCATTACTCTGCCCGTTGTACGTGATCCTTGACAGCTAATCCAGCCAACCTAGTTCCGAACAGAAGCGTAGAATCCTCTTTGGGTCCTCGCACGCTTCTTGGAGTGTTCTTGGGTTGCAAAGTATATCAGCCCGGTATGCAGCCAGGCTGTTGAGTATTGAGTATTACTTCATGCACAGGGTTTGTCACAAATAAGACTTATCACAAATATTTTGTTATTTATTATTCTTTTCTTTTTAAGTTTTTTCTTTTATTCGCAACTGTGATATAAAACGTCATACAATACACGTGTGGATATTGATAATTCCATCTCGGCTTTTACCGTATCCGTCATAAACCGTATCTATGTAATGATCAATTTACCACACATATATAATAATGTACTAATAACAATAAAAAAATTATTTAGTTTTTACTTATTAGGTACTTACATTATTCTCCTATCATGTAAAGTCTCAGAATACTGTACATTTAAATTTATGTTATATCGCTTTAAGTCGGCTGTCAAATTGTTAAACCACTCCCTTTGGTCACCTTCAGTCTTGTGGTCTCTCGATGTAAGGAGCTCGACTAGTTTGAGGTTAGTACAGGAACGGACAAGCAGCTCACAGAGGCGGAGGAAGTTTTGGCACTGGAAATATTTAAGAATAGGTAAATTATTTCGGTGATTATTTACAGTATGTCATTGGACGCATAAGGCATGCGACCAGGCTTATTCCAATTTAGCCCATTTTTTTTCCAAATCGGCCCAAAAATATGTACTCATACCTACCAGTGATAGGTATTTGTTTTCCGAATCACTCTGGAAGTCTTTTGGGGAGGCCAGCACTTCAATTGGCCCAGGGAGGTTCATATTCCAAAGGCCAGGTCCATGTGGTTTCCACCAATTATAATCCACAAACCAATGTTTTTTTTATAATTAATTAATAGGTTTGCATTTGACCACTTAATTAATAGGTCTGCATTTGACCACTAGAATGGAAGACGGCAATGGAAGGAAAACTTTTCCAACCTGTTTCCTTTTGTGGTTGCAACAGCCTACGTTTTGGAACATGGACAAGTCCGCTTTAAGACTTAGGCCAGTGGGTGGTAACAAGCAGCATCACATGTGGGACATCGAGGGCTAAATCCCACAGGCATTAGCAATAATCGTGGATCAACCAATGTGGAGCCTAACTTTTAAATTTTTATACAAACCTGATGATAACTCCTAATGTATGGATCCTCAACTGTCACAAACTCGACATCCTCATCAAGAAACCTTCCAAACAGCGTCTTATAACTATGTCCAGTAGAATTATTCTCAATATTGACTTGTTCATGAAATTGCCCCACCTCTTTCTGATGTAAAACTAGTTTTTTTATTTTCTCTGCTCTATTCATATATTCTTCTACTTTCTTCTTTAGGTAGGCTTTTGTTTTGTCGTTGAGTTCCCCTGCAATCCAATCAAATAATAGATACATAAAGGAGCACCAAAGGAAACATTTGCTTGATATTTTAACGAAGTTAACCCAAGACAATATCTAAAAAAACTCAAAGAACTACATGTAAAAGATTGGTAAGTATTCTAATAGATAAGTAGGTATCTATAGATAGATATAGGATTTTTTCTGCTTACCTTTCATCTGATCCACTAATATCTGCAAACCTTCTTGGTAGCATACCAAAGCCTCGGTATACCGTTGTTTCGTGTCCAATTCCACTCCTCTCTTCAAGATATTAATTGCAGCACTTTCTATATTCATTGTCTACGAGAATAGGAGGTAAAATCGTACACATAAATATACTTTGTTGGGTAAAATCCAATAAAACAAACACAAAACAAAACTTTGTTTTCTATTTTCTTGTAAATCCCCTCCAACTCCAAAGCCACAGAGTATCCGATAGATGCCACAGATTACCGTAAACCGGATTTCATTTGAATGAACACTGACAGCACATTCCATTTGTTTATTGCTTACCAACATAATAAAAAGCCTGCGAACCTTCAAATTCAGTTTTTAGTTTCACTATCCGACAATAGAGGGCAGCATCTTAGGTATTCTCTATACCAACATAATAAAAAAAGCAGTCTATGAAGCTTCAACTGAAAGATTATCTTGTATCCGGTTCGGTGTTTTTTTCTACAGGTGGCAGCACCAAAAAACTAAATGAATAAAAAAAAATGTAAACACGAGATCTTCGACAGGCAGTGGAAGTAGGTACTGAAGCTCTTTATAATAAATGAGAAGAACCGGCTTTTCAGTGCCTAAAACAAAGGCATAAAATCTCCATACAGTTTATACCTACATAAAGAATAATGTCTCACCAATTTGGCCGTGTAGTGTCGATCATTCTCCATAGATATTTCGGCGATATTGTACAGAAAATTGGCGAAGATTTATTTAACTACGGTGCTAAACCCATAGCTTTAATCGTAAAGTCTACTGGATTACCTCGTTCACAGGTAGGTATTTATACTAATAAATATTGAAAAAGAACACTTGATTAATTAGAGGTTATGTTTTGAACCTTGTAGGTATGATTTATTAGCCTTTAAATTCCTCCTTTTTTAACCGACTTCAAAAAAGGAGGAGGTTCTCAATTCGTCTGTATGTTTTTTTTTTTTTTGTGTGTATGTTACGCGATCATTCGAAGACGACTTAACCGATTGAGATGATTCTTTTTGTGTTCGGAAGGTGACACCTCAGGGGTGGTCCCATAAAATTTTGGTGGAGATCTGATGAGAATCTTCGGAGTGATGAACAGAATTGCACCTCGAGAGTGCAGCAAATTGCTCATTTTTCGATTTCCACCAGTACAATTGGCCCATAAACGAACAGTTACCGATAAATGGAATATCTGAAACCACCTTCTCATCAGAAAACTCTTCAATCGGTTACGATTACAGGTTACAATTTGAATAAAATATTCGCCTTTGCCTCGCCGGACTGGGTTTGAATGAATTTTGATAGAGACCTAAACGAAGATCTGATAAGGATCTACGGAGTGATGAACAGATCTGCACAGCGAGATTCAACAAATTGCTCAGTTTTCCATTTCCACTAATAGAAGTGGCACATACACAAATAGGTACCGATGAATGGAGCATCTGAAAACACCTTCTTATCACCAAACTCTTCAATGGGTTACGATTAGGTACAGGTTGCAATTTGAAGAAACAGTCGCTTTCGCCTCATGGAGTAGAATATCCAGTGACAGTGGCACTAAAAATGGTTAAATAAAAAAATAAATTAAAATTTTAAAAACCAACTTCAAAAAAACCTAAAACAAAAATTAAAAAACCTGAAAAGAAAAACAAAAAAGTGTAAAATAATCCATTTCGGGTTACTTACTTGGAAGTCGGACTGGGTGACACCATGTTTTCTTTATACCTCTCAACATTCAATCTAACCCAGTCCGACTTCCAAGTAAGTAACCCGAAATGGATTATTTTACACTTTTTTGTTTTTCTTTTCAGGTTTTTTCATTTTTGTTTTAGGTTTTTTTGAAGTTGGTTTTTAAAATTTTAATATTTTTTTTTTGAGGTACCTATTAAATCTATTTCCAGGTAATAGAAAGTCTCCGGACATTATTGAAGTTCGATTTGGCCTCATTTGAGCCAGCTCCAAACGAGTTGATAGCAGACTACAAACTCATTCCAGATAATGTTCTGCTCCTTATCAGATATCCTAGGTAATTTCATATTATTATTAATCAAGATGTATATATAAGCTGTCTGTTCGTCTGTCTGTATCATGATACCAAGTTAAATTCCTCAAAAGTTCATTACAAAAATATCGAACAAATATTTTTAATTTATAATATTAGCATAGCATAGATTTAAGTTATTATGTACTAGCGACCCGCCCCGGCTTTGCACGGCTGTATTATGCATGTATTATATCTAAAAACCTTCCTCGTTAATCACTCTATCTATTTTAAAAAAAAAATGGGTGCGTGTACTTATGTACGCGCGTGAGAAGTTATACTTCTTTGGCAAAACTCGTCCGACAAAATACTCGTCCGACAAAAAACTCGTCCGACAAAAAACTCGTCCGACAAAAAACTCGTCCGGCAAAAAACTCGTCCGACAAAATACTCGTCCGACAAAAAACTCGTCCGACAAAAAACTCGTCCGACAAAAAACTCGTCCGGCAAAAAACTCGTCCGACGTGAGAATTTTATGTGACGTGAGAATTTTGTGTGACGTGAGAATTTTGTGTGACGCTTTTGTAAAATTTCACTCTCATCATTTTTTCATAACGCGCCTAAAGAAGTATAACTTCAAAAAAACCGCATCAAAATCTGTTGCGTAGTTTTAAAGATCTAAGCATACAAAAAGCCATAGGGACGGCGAAAAGTGACTTTATTTTATACTATGTAGTGAAGTAAACAATGGAACAAGATAATAGCCAAAACTGCACGGGCGAGCTAGTGGACCCGCTCAGTGCAGGCATACATCACAGCAAACTTTAACAAGAATCTACATATACCTACTCAATGCACTCGAGAAATAAGTGATGGGGTAGTAGAATGTAAAGTAGTAGTATCATCTGCTCATAACAACAGCAATACTTATACATTTTCTTTTCATCACGAATTCTTAAATGACAATTGTTATCAACTTCAACTTCAACTTTTTTGTATGGCTGATTGCTGACATAAAGGCGCAATTCTGCCAATGTCAAGTGGTTCGAGGAAAAAAACTACAGCAATGAGAGTGGACGGTATAATGTTTTGGACGGTACTTAAGATTACCTTGTGCAGAATAATTTTAACTAAACAAAAAGGGACAACACAAAATAAATATGTACTTACATATTTATTATTAATTTAGCTATTTAATTAATTATGTACCAATTTTTTGACAGTTTTAAAGTGACATCTATGTAATTTGGTAATCATTTGACATCGAACTTAATTGTTTATTCTCAAAATGTATTTTTTTTATATTGAATGCTGAAAAGGTTCTGAATATAGCTGTACTATGTTTTATTTGTAAGACCAATTTGTGACCTATATTCTCAATAAATAAATGAATTGAATACATTTAAAAGGGACCACTCTGATATCCACCTAGATCAACTAAAATCTTCCCATCTTACTGAAATGACAAATTGTAATGTTACAGGTATTTACTTCAAATTAAAACGAAATACGGCACCGATGCAGAGCTGATAGTGGAAGAACTTCTCCAACAATCCACATGCACAGCCACAGTACTCATAGCTAACATCACTAGCAAATATAAAGAAGACAAGGTAATCCAATTGTCTTATTATAATATACTAGCGACCCGCCCCGGCTTCGCACGGCTATATTATGCATGTAATGTACTTATAAACCTTCCTCTTGAATTCTTTCTATTAAATAAACCGTAGTTTTAAAGATCTAAGCATACATAGGGACAGACAACGGGAAGCAACTTTGTTTTATACTAAGTAGTGATAGTGACCACCATCACCTCGGGGTCTCGCTCGCGTAAGTCCCGATCCCGTGGGAATGTCGGGATAAAAAGTAGCCTATGTTACTCGCAATTAATCAGTGTATCCTCATACCTTTCATCAAAATCTGTCCAGTAGTTTCCTATTCAATGCAAACAAACAATCAAATCTTTCAGTATAATATTAGTATAAAAAACCTTTTTTAAATCGGGCAGTAGAGTATGCTGTGACTTGCAAAAACCAAATAAATAAATATTGCAAGACATTCCACACATCGCCATCTAGCCCCATACTAAGTAACTAGACTTGTGCTATGGGTGCCAGACAACAGATATACTACTTATATACTTTTCTTTTGTAAATATACAATAATACATAAAAAACAAGACCACAGATAAATATCTAAGTATAAATATTTGTCTAAGGCGGGAATCGAACCCGCAACCCTATGTTTGGCATTCCGGCATGGTGACCATTGTGCCAACTAGGTCGTCTAATTGCGTAAAAATTAAAAATGCGTCCTAATTACATAATATTTACGACGACATAATTGGTAAAGAAAGGAAGCTAAGTTTCTAATTTTAGCTACGTTTGTCAGAATTCTACAGTTCTCATGGTCAAAGGCAGATTGGGGTGACATGAGTTTTATCCATTAAGAGTGAAAGTTCCGAAAACCTTAAAAAAATACTATATTGTAATATGTTAAAAGATTCACTTAAAAACTTTTCATACGTTTCAGGAAAAAAATATAAACATAATAAAACTAAAAGACACATTCATCAGCCTAGTAACGGCAGCATACATCCAACAAGCACCCGTCGCCGAGCTGAAGGAAGGCAGTGAAGTGCCAACACTGACCCCTATAGCCACTATAGTGCCTGATATAGACACGAGAACACTCATACAGGACTGTAGCAACGTTACTGAGAGTAAAGACAGTAAGTATACTACTTTTACTTGTATACGGGCTATTTTCTGCAATTAGAACCTTTTTAATTGGGTCCTTTTTGCGCAGGGTATATCCGAGAAAAATGTACTCAAAACATAAAATCTTTTTATAAATTAGAAAAATCAACTAAAAACATTAAAACTTCTTATAAATTCCAATCAGTCAAAGGCTTCATTAATTTTCTTAATACCTAAAATTACTATTATGGAGTATGTTTTAACTCTACTCCAACGCCATCCACATTTATGATGGAGAAATACAGTAGAAAACTGCAAAATTTGATTATTATTATCAAATTTTTGTATTGATATATTATATCACAAAAATCATTTGATATAATAATATATTGGATATACATATATCCATTGATATAATATCCTCGAACCCTGTTTTTCCGTGAGGATGGAGTAGGTTTGCCGAGCATCTACTACCCTCTCAGCTTAGTCGACCATGTCCAGAGGAGAGAACTTATCTTTTTTGTGTCAATTTAACAGGAAGCTGAGGAATTTTTTAAATAAAAGAACATTCAAAACAATTATAGCACAAAAAAACCTCCAAAATACCTACTACAAAAAAAGTAATTTTTGAAACCTCACTGGCAGAAAACATTAAAAACAAAAAAAAATATGACTCGAAAACTTCAAAAAATCGCGGAACATACATGGGGTTATTTGCGGACACCCCCAGGTGCTAAAAAAAATTGTTGACGTCACTAGTTGGACCACCCCGTATAAAAAATGAATCCCTGTTTTTATTTGTCAACGCATCACAAGTGACGGTTGGATCAATTTCGCTAATTCTTTTTTGTTGTATTTTTTAGTGTCAGGAGTTAAGCAGACAATTATTATACTAGTTAATACATACAAATAAGTACTGTACTTTGTAAACAAAGATACTATATATCTATACTTCATCATCACTACATAGTATAAAACAAAGTCGCTTTCTCTGTCCCTATGTCCCTATATCCCTATGTATGCTTAAACATTTAAAACTACGCAACGGATTTTGATGCGGTTTTTTTAAATAGATAGAGTGATTCAAGAGAAAGGTTTATATGTACAATACATGCATAATATAGCCGTGCGAAGCCGGGACGGGTCTCTAGTAATATTATAAAGCTGAAGAGTTTGTTTGTTTGATCGCGCTAACCTCAGAAACTAATGATTCGAATTGAAAAAATATTTTTGTGTTGGATAGTCCATTTATCAAGGAAGGCTATAGGCTACTTTTTATTTTGATATTCCCACAGGATCGGGACTTACGCGGGTGAAACCACGGGGCGCAGCTAGTGGTAGATAGATATAGTTATAGGAATAGACGAATGACGCGCGGTGCTTCCTTAGCCAGTGGATGTAAGCTTTGATATGTCACCAACAGATGGCGTTACTGTGCATACCCCGGGGGGGGGGCTAGATCGCGCTATCGTTGTGTTTTACACGTTCATAGAGGAAGATCGAACAGAAAATGTAAAGATAGCTAAAAGTTCCCTGCAGCGCGTTCAAATTCAGAATGATAATTTTTGAAATCGTTTACTAATTTCAGTGACGATCATAATACTAAGAAACAAATTCGATCGGCCAAATATTAATAACTAGCTGCGCCCTGCGGTTTCACCCGCGTAAATCCCGATCCCGTGGGAATATCAAAATGAAAAGTAGCCTATAGCCTTCCTCGATAAATGGACTATCCAACACAAAAATATCGTTTAGGTTCAAAATGTCCAAATCCAAAAATGTCTAGAGGGTGCAAATTGTCCATATCCCAGAATATCCAAATCCCAAAATGTCCATAACACAAACAGTTGTTTTTTTATCCACCATATAATTTTGTTTCAATAAAGTAATAAAAAAAAACAAGTACATACAACCGAATTGAGAACCTCCTCCTTTTTTTGAAGTCTGGTAAAAAGGTAAAAATAGAAACTCTGGTATGAATATGGACATTCTGGTATATGGAAAATCTGGGACATGGGCATTCCGGGATTTGGACATTTTGGGATATGCACATTCTGGGATATGGACATTTTGGGATTTGGACATTCTGGGATATAGACAATTTGCACCCTCTGGACATTTTGCGACTTTCACTTTTGAACAGTAAACGATATTTTTTCAATTCGAACCAGTAGTTCCTTTTTTTTCTTTTTTTTTTTTTGTCGGAGATACTGCGATCAGTCTATGACAGACTTTAATCAGTATTGTTGCGAGTAGGGTGAAATTTAAGGCGCAGTGGCCATCGCCAATGCTTCCTCTACGTTCATACAACGACGTCCAGCCTTTTCAGTCTGCGTGTTTTGTTTGTGGAGTCAATTAGCCGGCAAGCAAGTGGATTAGGATGGGCAGTGAGGCGCTCAATATGTCTCCTTTTTTGTTCGGCAATTTCCTCAGCGACTGTTGGCACCTCAAGGTACTCATGAATTTCATCATTTCTTGTGAACCATGGAGCGTTGACTATATTGCGAAGTATGGAGTTTTGCACACGGTGGATACAAATTATGTTGCTCTTACTGGCTACTCCCCACAACTGGATACCATATAGCCAGATAGGTTTGAGAACAGCATTGTATAGGAGAAGTTTATTGTCCACAGATAATACGGAGTTACGAGACATCAGCCACGAAAGGTTTTTATACTTCAGGTTCATTTGGTCTCTTTTGTGCTTGATGTGAGTCTTCCACGTGAGGCGTCTGTCCAGATGAAACCCGAGGTATTTGACGCAATCGTGTTGCGGAAGTGTGTCGTTGCCCAGTTTTACTTCAGGGCAGGTCTCTTTTCTTAGAGTGAAGGTAACATGGCATGATTTTTGCGCACTAGCACGGATTCGCCATTTGCGTTGCCATTTATGTGTCTCATCCAATGCTCTTTGAAGTTTTGTACTTGCGGCACGGTGGTCCCGGTCAATGCTTAGGTATGCCACGTCATCCGCATATGTAGCGATAGTTACATCATCCGTAACTGGGAGATCTGCAGTAAATATATTGTACAAGACAGGGCCCAGCACAGATCCCTGTGGAACTCCTGCTGCTATTCTGCGAAAAGTTGATCTAGCGTCTTCGTGCCTTACTTGAAATGCTCTATCAGCAAGATATGATGCTATAATCGAGTAAACAGTGTGGGGTAGGTTCGTTTTGATCTTGTATAAGAGCCCCTTGTGCCAAACACGGTCGAATGCTTGTTGGACGTCTAAAAAGGCCGCAGAACAGTACATTTTGCGTTCAAAGCACTGTCTCACAGTATTATAGACCCGATGGACTTGTTCTGTCGTCGAATGAAACTTTCGAAAGCCAAATTGATGTGTGGGAATCAGCTCGGACTCATCAATAAATTGTTGAAGACGAGGTAAGAATATTCGTTCCCACAGCTTAGAGAGTACAGGTGTGAGACTAATAGGTCTATAAGAAGCTGCTTCTTCAGGTGGTTTTCCAGGTTTGTGCAACATTATTATTTGTGAGATCTTCCATAACAAGGGAAAGTACGATAGTCTAAAGATAGCATTGAACAGACATGCCAGGAAAGTGATGCATTTCTTGGGGAGTTCTTTAAGCACTTTTGGTGTGATGAGGTCATAGCCCGGTGCCTTTTTTGAGTCTAAGGATCTAATGTGGTTCGCTATTTCTCTTGGCGACGTGGGTTTGACAGGCAAACACATTTGAAAGTCCTGGTGCAGAGCTTCATCAATCACAGATTCGTCATTGCTGTCTCCGTCATTCGGTTTAAAGACGTTTTCAAGGTGCCTTGCAAAGGTTTCGGCTTTGTCACTATTCGTTCGAGCCCATTTTGATCCCATTCTAATAGGAGGGGAGAAAGCTTTGGGCGTTTCACTATTTCTAACTGCATTCCACAACGAGTTTTGACCTTTGCCAGAAGGGGACATTGAATTTATGCAATCCTTGACTCTTAGGTTCTCAGCATTTCTAAGTAGTGCCTTGAGGTTTCTTGCTGCTTGGTGAAGACGAGTTTTGTCTGACCTTAGACGCGACTGCTGCCATTGTCTTCTGATTCGTCGTTTTTCTGAGATCTTTTCTTTTATTTCTGCTGATAGAGTTAGTGATTGTGGTCTATTTTTGATCTCAGGAGTGTTGATCCAGGCAGCTGACTGAATGAGGTTTGTAATATAAAGGCAGGCTTCATCAATGTCGCTGGTGGATTTTAGACGTACCTTTAAGTCAATCTTTGAGTTCAAGTAACCTCGAAACTCCACCCAATCGGTTTTATGGTTGTGTAGTCTTTCTTGCTTGTCATTGAAGATCCAATTATTGTCTATAGACAGAATGACAGGAGTGTGGTCAGAGGATCCGTCTAGTGAGGGCTCTATTTTAGTGTGGCGATCGTTTATACCTTTGCAGATGAAGAAGTCTATCAAGTCTGGCTTTTTGTTAGGGTCTGATGGCCAGTTGGTGGGCTGACATGTGGTGAACGGCTGCAGGTGGTTCTTGGAGATGCTATTTTTTAATTCGCGGCCTTTGGTAGTGGTGCGTCGAGAGCGCCAGAGAGTATTTTTAGCATTCCAGTCACCGCCTGTAATAAAGCGGCAGCCTAAAGTTTGGAAGTAATCGGTGAACATAGCTTCAGTAATTTTGTATTTCGGTGGGCAGTACACCGCAGATATAGTAATCGGACCGGTACGGTCTTCCAATATGATTGTGGTGGCCTGTAGATGTGGGTGGCAGTAAGGTTCCATTACTGAGTGTTTCAAGTGTGACCTAACAATTAGCGCTGCTCCAGCATGTGCTGTTCCATCAGGGTGGGGCGTATAGTAGGTGTTACAGCCTCGTATGCGAAACGAACTTCTATTGGTGGCATGTGATTCAGAAATGAGAACAATATCCAATTTGTTGCTTGCCATGAGGGCTTCCACTTCTAAAACATCATTCTTGGTAGAAAGTCCGTTTATGTTCCAGGCAGCTACTTTGAGTGAGACCATTGTTTAGAAAGAACGGTAGATAAAAGATTAAGCATGGAGCTAAATTGTTGAAGGAGAATATCTATTTTCTCATTTTGTTTAAGGAGTAATTGTTCTAAGGTAGAATTTTGTTGAGGTTTAGGTTTGTTGGATTCATCTTTTTGAGAGGTAGCAGCAGAACTAGGACCACCAGCAGCAGTCACATGTGCATATGTTAGTGCTGGATCTGTTGAGGTTCTATTTATTCTCCCGCCTCTCGGCCCTAGTAGGGGTGGGTATGCCTCTGTTTTGTCTACTGGCGTTGATGGTGTTGGTTGTGGTCTCACGCTTCTCTTTGTTTTTCGAGCGAGGATTTCCTGGTAGACGCTGCATCCTTTGTAATTAGCCGGGTGATCACTGGAGCAAAGGGCGCATGTTGCTGGTGTGTTCCTATCTTTTTTAGGGCATTCAGATGTTTTGTGATTTTCACCACATTTGACGCAACGATATGGCCTCATGCAATTGTTCTTGAAGTGTCCATATTGTTGGCATTTATGGCACTGCACTATTGTTGTAGGCTTTCTAGGATCTTCAATTTTCACCCGCTGGTGATGAATGAATTCTATGTTTTTTAATAGTTTATTGTTGAGGCTTGGTTCTACATTTACAAAGAATGTCGATGTTGGAGTTTTGTTGGGACCAAAGCGGGCATTTATAATTTCTCCTCTTACTTTGTTCCCAGACTTTTCAATTTCCTCAGTTATTGCATCGTGGGGTGTTGTATGGTGGAGGTTGCGGATCACTATACGGTGGCATTTAGTATCTTTTCTGGAGAAAGTGTATCCAATTAGTCCTTTTGCCTGGACAAGGTCAATGGCCTTTTTATAGTTTTCAGCATCATCTATCATTAACCGAAGTAGATTCTTGTTGACAATTTTGTAACGGAATTTTACTGGATCAACTACAGTTTCCAGAAGTTTTGTAAGTTCATTCACATCTTCGATCCCATAGAGGAGAATTGGTGGTGGTTTATTATTTTGTGTTTTCTTCTCAATTGTGGACACATCTGTGGCATCGAGGGATAGTGCTGAGAAACTATTCGATTGGGTGATGGCCGGTGGTGAGTTTTGAGAAATTTTGTCTATTTTGCGTTTCTTGGACTCTGGTATTCTTTGCCAGGAGGGCGGCTGCACTATTGCTTGTGTTGATAGTGGAGCAGTTGTTTCGCATTTATTGCTAGGACGCGGGCGGTGCAAGTGGCGAGGGCGCGGGCACGGACGGTGCTAGTTGCGAGGGCGCGGGCACGGACGGTGCTAGTTGCGAGGGCGCGGGCACGGACGGTGCTAGTTGCGTGGGCGGCGCGAATCGTGCTGGCGACAGCGCGAGCGGCGTAGTTTGCACGAGTTGCGCGGGTGGCTGGCTAGTTGATCCTTCAACGAGTTTTAATGTGTCTATCTGTCCTTGAGGTGATTTTGGTTTACTTCCTAAAGAGGAGCTTCTATCTCTCATGAACAATGCGGGGTGGAAGGCTTGTTGAACGTAGGTTTTAGTTGAGGGCCCAGGGCTGGACATATTTGGAGGGTCCAATAATCTGTTGTCATCATCCATTTCCATATTGACTCACTAAGCCCAATTCCATTCCACGTGACGTTTTTACCCTAATAGCCACTGACAAATTATTTTGGGCCAGCAACAAACTGTCAACGTCAATGTCAAGACTCGCGAGTGTCAAAGACGATTTTTATTTTGGAAGTGGGTAGAACCACAAAATTGTTAATGTCACTGATTACTGTTTTTCACTGTTTTTGCGTTAATTCGCGTGAGTTTTGCGGAGATAACACAGTATTTTGAGCACTACATTTTCACAAACACACTGCACACATTTTTACTGCAAGAAAATAGCTAGATCGCAAGTTTATGATTTAAAAGTCGGAGCGCACGTTAACGTTCAAACACGATTTTTAGCTAATGAACCAGTAGTTCCTGAGATTAGTGCATTCAAACAAACTCTTCCCCCCTTATTCCAAAACGAGGTTTAAGGATAGTCCGAGCTGTGGATTTAAACCTTAGATTTAGACACAGATTTACTCGTGAACTATAGTCTAAACACTATCCCTATAAATTTTAAAGGGGATGATAGCTAAACACTATCCATAAAGATTATATAAGGATAGTGTTTAGACTATAGTTCACGAGTAAATCTAAGGTTTAAATCCACATCTCGGACTATCCTTAAACCTCGTTTTAAAATAAGGGGGCTCAGGTTTATAATATTACATTTAATCAAGATGATTTTAAACGGCGCCAACCACTTCAAGCCCTGCTAATTCAGGGCGCTGTAGTGGCCAGGACATGTATCAGATGGAGTAGGCATGCCTTTCAGCTTAGTCGACCATGTCCAGAGAAAATAACTCTTCAATACGTCTGGAGTCAAATAAGCCGCGGGTTTCATCACGATGTTTTTTCACCGTAAGCGCAATCGACGACCCAGTTGGCACAATGGTCACCATGCTGGACTGCCAAACACAGGGTTGCGGGTTCGATTCCCGCCTCAGACAAGTATTTATGCTTAGATATTTGTCTGTGGTCTGGAAGTGATCCTTTTGTTTGTATCTGTGTGATTCTTATGTACTCAAATTTTAATTATTTGATTATATCTTATATTTTAAACTTACCTTTTTTTATTTCATCTAAAACAATTTTGGTGCTAACAGTACTTTCATTGAAAAGTAGGTATAAAATGAATTCGTGCGAAACGACCATCAATAATTTAATTTTTAATAAAGAGTGGCGTTTCGCACGTTCGTGCGAACTTCTTGCGGGCGAAACGACCACCTACTCGTTGTTTCTATGTATTATAAGTATATATTTACAAAAGAAAAGTATATAAGTAGTATAACCGTTGTCTAGCACCCATAACACAAGTGTAGTTACTTAGCTTGGGGCTAGATGGCGATGTGTGGAATGTCCTGCAATATTTATTTATTTATTATTTATTTAATGTTAAGGTGAAAGGGTACCGGCTCTCTCTCCATACAAACGTAGTCGACTGCTTCCTCCCTGGATAATGACACTAGCACAAATATTTTTGTTACATAAAACTTGGTTGGTTTGGATTGGTTTTTTTTCATATTCTAATTATCGTAGAAATTAAGAATTAAAAGAAAACATAGGTCATGGTCATGGCAGTCATATGCTAAAAAATATTTGCTCTAGTGTCATTATTCAGAGAGGAAACAGTCTACTACGTTTGTATGGAAAGAGAGCCGGTACTTTTTCCTCTTAATTAGCGCACATTTTTGTTTTTTGACGATCGAAAAATAAAACAAGACAAAAAACTGGTAACTCGACATCATAATAAATTAGGCTTGTATTATGGTGGCCAGATAAAGGATGGTTTCATTAAGTGTTTAATTACAACTGCACTTCAAATAGTTAAATTATAATGTTTCAGATATATACTGGCGTGTGAACTACGATAGATTCCACCAGGACTTCAGAGATGAGATGATGATCAAAGCAATCACAAGGAGAATTGACGAAAACGGTAATAAAAACACATCTCTTTTACAGATTTGTTATGACTTTAAACAGGGAAGATGAGGCAGTGGTCATATTCTTTTTCATGCCATCGACTCAGCTTATATGGTTCCAAGACTAAACCGATCACAGATAGGGAGAAAGAAAAATAGAGATAATTTGACATTGTCAATCTGCATGGCCGCTGTTGAGATACAAGGATAGTATTAAACGAGACCTGTCTGAGTTTTCTGTTGATCCAAATGGATGGGAGACCCTTGCCGAGGACCGGGACAATTGGCGTAAGGTTGCTGCTGAGGGTGTCGTTACTCATGATATTGCCCTACATGAGCATCTAGCAATCAAACGCGCTATTAGACATCAGCGCGCAGAGAACCCCCTACCTCTAGTGGGGTCCCTTGAACCATGAGAACAAATGCCGCCACTCACGACGCTGTTAAAAACATCTTTCGAGGACTTTCGAAGATGATAAAGGCCAATGATGATGAATAAGCATAGAGATAAATATATCCCTATACTATACCAAAATACATCCAACTTGATTCAGCGGTTTATGCGTTAAAATGTAACAAATAGACAGACAGACCTAATAACTTTCATATTTATATGTAAAAGGATTATTTTAGTAGGGAAATAGGGACGTGTTTTATATATTCGTTTATTTATATTTCCAGCTGGTGAACTAATGCGGTTAATGCTGCAACAGATGTACATATCGTCACCTGCGTGGGCGCCGGTGTCGAACCCCACACCCGCGCTCGAACTGCGCGACAGTTGCCGCCACGCTGCGGGAGACAGGCCGCTACTGCACCAGTACTTTGATCAGTATTTGAAGGTGTTAGGTGAGGTTCTATCATATATTATTATGTTCTAATTACCGTTATCTACACTTATTATAAAGCTGAAGAGTTTGTTTGTTTGTTTGAACGCGCTAATCTCAGGAACTACTGGTTCGAATTGAAGAAATATTTTTGTGTTGGATAGTCCATTTATTTGACGACCCAGTTGGCACAATGGTCACCATGCCGAACTGCCTAAAGCAGGGTTCGATTCTCGCCTCAAACAAGTATTTATGCTTAGATATTTGTCTGTATAACTATATATTTACAAAAGAAAAGTATATAAGTAGTATATCCGTTGTCTAGCACCCATAACACAAGTCTAGTTACTTAGATTGAGACTAGATGGCTATGTGCGGCATGTCTTGCAATATTTATTTATCGAGGAAGGCTATTCTTTATCCCGATATTCCCACGGGATCTGGAGTTACGCGAGTGAAAACTCAGAGCGCTGCTAGTTAAAAATATTGTACGATACTTAACACAACGTCATCTAAGATGAACATACTGTTACCGATTGATGTACTACTTCTGGGTACTGAAACTAGAGCTTAAAGACGCATTTACGGAGAGTATCAAAATATTAGCAAAGTTTAGCTTGTTCCGGTTCATTTTCCGGTTTATGCGTCAAAGTTTTACATATTTTAAAGATACTAAATGAATCAGACAACACTTATCTGTAGAATGTATAAAATTAATTTCAAAATAATATACGTTTAATACAAAAAATAATAGTTTTCCGTGGCCTCTTCCCGCAAAAACTATGTCAATAGGCCGACTTTCGGTACAAAGATCTCATTAGCTAGAAGATTTCATATAATAAAGAATATACTACGATAAATATTAAAAATTATTCGTATAAAAAGATACGACAAAAATATTCACAATTACACCATAAACCACAAAAATGGATCATTAATCTTTCATCATGTTTTGCTAATTCACGTAAAGTTTATTTTCATAGAAATAAGGTTGACTTTATTTGTCTTTTTCCTCGGTTCGATGTATAGAGTAACGACCATTTTGAATGAAAAGTCAGTCTAGATACCTCAGCCGCGTCAAATCGTAAATGCGTCCTTAATAATAAAAATGTGAGCCGTCACGGGACGCCTGGCAGATGTGAAACATCGACATTATTTTGTAAAAGTAATATGTATAGGTACAGAAAAGAACAGATTGTGATAAAATCGCACATCATCATCTAGTCACCATAACACAAGTCTAGTTGCGCCTAGTCACCATAACACAAGCCTAGTTGGGTCGAGTCACCATAACACAAGCCTAGTTGGGTCTAGTCACCATAACACAAGCCTAGTTGCGTCTAGTCACCATAACACAAGCCTAATCGTGTCTAGTCACCATAACACAAGCCTTTTTGAATTAAAATAGTGAGCTCTAACGATCTGCATCGAAAAACAGCCCTATGTCCATCATTTGCAGTTTTGACCCACTGTGCGTCGCCACGGCAGAAATCGGTTTTACGTGCGGCTATAGATGTTTCACATCAAAAAATAGAGTAAATAGAAAAGAGTACTTATTGTTTAGACAATATTATATTTATCACTCTCGACACTTTAACAAAACTTACATAAAAGACAACCTTACTGCTTGAGGATTGACACACAACTGGGTGATATGCTCCCCTCCCCAATAAAAGCCGTCGACAGTGGCGCCGGCTCAAATTGGTCGGAGCAAATATGTAGGCTAGTCAAAACACTGCTTTTAAAAGGAGCAGTGTTTTGATTTAACAGTTTTATAAAAACTTATGTATAATTATTTAATTATTACAACTAGAACATTCTAAATAATTATTCATTCAGACGACCCAGTTCGCACAATGGTTACCATGCTGGACTGCCAAACACATGGTTGTGGGTTCGATTTCCGCCTCAGACAAGTATTTATGCTTAGATATTTGTCTGTGGTCTGGTTGTTTCTATGTATTATAAGTATACTAGCGACCCGCTCCGGGATTTACTACAATTCACTCTCCTTTTTGACTTCGCTGTAGTCGGATTAAATCATATGTTATTTAGCCAGTGAGATGTCAGTTTAAAGCGACAGTCTTGCTTAAGAGAGATGGGCGGACAAATTATAGTTTAACCCTGTATATTATGTGACTCCGCGGTTTCACTCGCGTAACTCCCGATCCCGTGGGAATATCGGGATAAAAAGTAGCCTATGTTATTCCCAATAAATCAATGTATCCTCATACCAAGTTTCGTCAAAATTGGTCCTGTAGTTTCGGAGCCTATTCGTTGCAAACAAACAAAAAAAATATTTCTACTATTTAGTGTAGCTGGATTTATTGATTTTGACCATAAGTCGTTCTGATTCTTGAATCTATTCTATTTCGCTGTATTTTTAACCGACGAAAAAAAATTGATACATCCTCGTTATTTTGTCATCAAATTATGTAATGGGTATTCTATTTTCGACCCATTTTGCAAATGGCCCTGTGGCGCAACGGATAACGCGTCTGACTACGGATCAGAAGATTCCAGGTTCGAATCCTGGCAGGGTCGAAATATCTTTTTGCTTCATTAAATTTGTTTTAGATGGAATTGTTTGAATTATTATTGTAAAAAGTATGTATAAATAAGGTAATTTATTACATATTTGGTTAATAATAAAATTACTTTGTCACTAGATGCGCCTTACGATTTTACTCGCGTTTGGTTCAGGATTATTGGAAACTAGCTGCGCCTCGCGGTTTCACCCGCGTAAGTCCCGATCCCGTGGGAATATCGACATAAAAGGTAGCCTATAGCCTTCCTCGATAAATGGACTATCCAACACAAAAATAAATTTTCAATTCGAATTAGTTGTTCCTGAGATTAGCGCGTTCAAACAAACAAACTCTTCAGCTTTAATTACTTATATGGAGAAAAAATACGACGATGAAAAAACTACTACCTAATTCAAATGTAAACCTGTTCATAACAGTAAAACTACTAAACCGATTTTCATGAGAGAACAATTGTTCCAGATTTTAAATATTTTACGTTACGAATTTACGTTGTCAAACATCAAGAAAATTAATCTATCCTGCATAAAAACTTATTCTTATTCTTAAATAATTTGGAGATCTTAAAAATCCCTATAAATAGAAAGTTCTAGTGTCGTGGTGTTAGTTGCCAATCTCCTCCTTAACGGCTGAACCGATTTGTTTGAAATTTTTTGTGTAAGTATATTCGATAGGTCTGAGAAACGACTAACATAATTTTTTTTTCTCCTTTTTTTTACCTTTTTTTGGCAGCTTTAGCCGTCTATAGAACTTAGGTTTCTGAACTGATTCTGACGAGAAATTTACTTGTACTGAACGGAACCCAGTTCAGTACAAGTAATTATCGTATCCGTTCGGCCGTTAAGAGGAAAGGGTACCGGGGGCTCTTTCCATACAAACTATTTCTAACGTAGTACACTGTTTCCTCCCTGAATAATGACACTAGAGCAAATATTTTTGGTGGATAAAACTTATAGGTACTGCCATGACCGACCATGCCCCTATTTTTTTAAATCTTTATTTCTATAATAATTAGAAAATGAAAAAAAACCAAAACATAGGGGCCATAGTCATGGCAGTTATAAGTTTTTTGGCACAAAAATATTTATGCTAGTGTCATTATCCAGGGAGGAAACAGGCGACTACGTTTGTATTAAGAGAGCGCAGGACCCTTTCACCTTAACAACGTTTGCTGGGACAGCTAGTTTTAATATAAATGTTGCCAGATGAGAATGGGTCCGGCTTCGTGCGTCGTTCGGGCGACGCGTCTGGCGGACAGTACGTAGTCCGCGCGCGACACGCGGCCGAGCAGCTGGTGCATGCCGTCTTAGATCATACAGTCACTGAACGGCTTGGATCCAAGGCTGCTAGGATATTTAGGTAAGAAAGAAAGAAAACATATTTATTTGGACAAGCACACGACATTAAGGTGGTACGTTTTCCCTACTAAATGTTTTAGAGATTCCTACGTTTTATACTGAGATATTTAACTTATTATGACTTAAAGTAGGCCTAATTTAAGCTATTGTAGGGGCAGACCAAAAATATCACTGTTTAACATCCAGGAAGTACTCTGTTTCAGCGTGAAAAAAGAGACCAATTTTACGTATGTGGTGGTGCACGGCTATATTGACGTATGGTCATAGTGTGAGGTGACGCATAGATGTGTGGAAACACGCGACGTTGTCGCGTTGTGTGTGGAAGCAGGAACACGCAATTACGCTAGAGCAGAGCCGCAATACAGTTTGCTGGATAAGGGCGACGTTGCCTCTCCGTCTAATCTGTCTAATAAAAAATCAAAATATTTTCAATTGCATGATATTCAACTCAGTGCTGCCAGACCTACACCTGCAAGATTTTATGTAACTTTTGGCACTGTCGCGTCACTTTTGATACTTGAATTATACATTATTTTGATAGACTTATCAAATTATCACTTTACGTATATAATAAATAAATAAACATTTGTACTTGTTTGCATTTAATTAATAGTATAAAAATATAATAAAATATAAATGAAGCATAGTAATTCGCGAGAAACAAACCAAGCAGTCTTGTTGTTTTTTTGATACTGTTTGTTGTACACACTGGCAACATACACCCAGTCGATACTTTGCCTCGCACTAGATGCGCGCTTGTTACCTAGGCAACGGAGAGTCAACAGAGATGTCAAGTAGTCAGTAAATAGAAAAACCAAAAATAAAATATTATAATCATTTAATATATTCCTACTATTGTGTTTAAAGTATCATCCATCTGAGCACCTACTGAAAATAAACCTTGAGGGAATTTTAGTGTCTTGTAAGTGATTGAATTATTTCACAAGTATCTCAAGGTGGGTAACCTATCCACACAAGTTGGGGCGTAGGAACAAACTACGACTACTCTGGGTCCCAGGCCATGAAGGAATAGCAGGAAATGAGAAGACTGATGAGCTGCAAGAACAGGATCGGCAAGTGCTATGCTTGGACCAGAACCATGTACGGGCCTGCCAGCATGCACAATCACAAAGGCCGTAAAGGATTACGTTGATAAGAAACACACGCAAGAGTGGGAAATCAGTGAAGGGCTACTCACATTCGAATTTATCGAATTTTACATTCGAAGAAATTCATAGGTAGCAGGCCCAGAGGGGCTTCTAAATTTATATTGAACAACGGAAAAAGCAAAGCACGAGCTGTGATTGGTGCCTTGACATGGCTTTACAAAACCAATGACATGCTTTTAAAAATGAAGATAACTTCTAATATTGACTGCAGAACCTGCGGTGATGTCAGAGAAACTATGGAGCACATCCTGTGTGAATGCGCCGTCTTAGTGACGAAGCGAAGGAGACCCATGGGCCTCCTTGGCCCATGGATATCCCAAACCGGAGAAACATAGGATTTTTCCTCTTAGTGGGATCACTGCGTTAATCGATACCAAGGGGTCGAAGTGTTGCTGGCTATGTCAGTCCCCGATATAAGATGATAAGATAGAACTAATTTTAAATAAATAAACCTTTTTGTACATTACTTTGTCTTTATTTTTCTCTTTCCATTCAGACCTAGTACAATTTGCATCGTTCAGAATTCGTCCTAGTTTAAAAAAAAATGATTACTAACAGTACCTACCATAAAATTGATCCTGTTTTAGAAAATTTATTCAAAAATATATTTTCAAAAAAAAATTCTATTTGTATCGAGATTTGAACCGGGGCTCTTCAGAACACTACCCCGCCGCTCTAAATGACTACACCAATCGGTATCTGTAGGACTACGTCAAATATAGTATATAGTTGCTACAGTTTATTGTTTTGTATGTGTGCGTGTCATTTATATCGTGACAAGAGTTAAAAATTGTACTCTGGAAATACATTAAAATGTGACTTCCAAAAAATTAAATTATGTTTGAAATATGTTCAGAGCAAACTAGAAAACAGGCAACATATATACAAATACTTTAATTCCACGTCAATTATAGCAAAATAAAATAAAAATATACTTTCGGGAAAACAAGCGCCATCTAGCGGAATACTTTGCTTAGCGATACGAAACAATCAACCTTAACAAACATAAAAGCAGTAACATAAAACAAAAACGTAAAATACCTACTAATATTATAGAATAGAATAGACATTTATTAGAAAAGCACACGGACAAGAAAACAAATATTAAATAGGTAGACATAATTACAAAATAAATTAATAAAAAATACATAATGAAAATAGAACAGACAGAATTAGAAAACAATCGATAGAATTTAATAATAGGCACACAATAATGAAAAGTCCGGGATGCCGTGTGCTGTCCTAAATGGACCGACCTCAGCTGAAATGCTGCAGCAAGCATAACGCCAGGCTACAGCGCTGGTCTTCCGGCCAGGCCCAGGGCAACGATGCAGAAGGCACCGCTGCATATCCCCGTCCGTCCAACCTCACGCATCATAAATATGATTAGATATACACAGATTATACAGGGTTATTGGGAATTATACTAGCAAGCCGTTAAGGGCTACTTCTGTGCACCTACACAATCAACTTTTGTTCTAGAAAATTTTGAAGTTAAGTTTACTTAAAATCAGCTGTTCCTTACACGGAGAGGTTTTAAAATTTTACTTATTTTTTAACTTTCATCTACTGTTCTTAGTCTGAATGACCTTTGTTTTAACAAATCTGCTGTTTTTTCGAATTTTATAACCTTTTAAAAAAAAAAATCGAATTTTCAAAAGTCGTAGAACAAAAGTCGTTTGTTTAGGCGCACAGAAGTAGCCCTCAACGGCTTGCTAGTATAATTTCCAATAACCCTGTATATATAAAGGTTTATAAATGTGAAAGTTTGTGTGCATGTGTGTATGTGTATTACTCCTTCACGCAAACACTACTGGACCAATTGTGATAAAACGGTATCTAGATAGCTGGAGAATACATAATAATAAGAGAATACAAAAGAAATAAAAAAAAACTGGTTGCCTGTAAAGTCGGTATACGGGCGAAAGTTTTACGTGACAACAACTGTGCTCGAGTGGAAGGGACGCGTGCCTTTCACTTTTTATGTCTGTCTCTCTCGCTCTTAGGCGGGCTAACCATGCCCGCGTGCCTCTCACTCGCTCTCATTGTGAGCGCATAACGTCAGCGGAGCGTAACGCAGTTTCTTGAAGTGTCACCCGGCAAACCAATTTATAAAACGTTGTCACGTCAAAATAAGATCTAAGGAGCCATGTGTCTCAAAAAAGGTTCTGCATCAGCAATAATATCTTCACCAACATTATGCTGATACAGCCGCTGGTCTTCCGGCAGGACCCTTTCTTATCCTTTCGTAAGATTTTAATACACTTGTGGGAATTTAACTGGCTCTCTGCTTCTACCATTTCTGTATACTTTTTAATTTATAGCTGTTGGTTCTTCTTAAAATAAATAATACTTATTGATTTCATTTGATCGCCCGAAAGTTGCTGCTGGGTGTCGCAGTAACGAAGAAATTATACTTGGTCAAATAATACTGTTTTAAATTTTACTGCGTTTCTTTGGTGCGGCTCTTTTCAATGTCAGTGGCTCGGTCACAAAATACTGCTCTTCTTTACAAATATTAGTGACCCTATCACAGAATACTTTTTTCTTAAATTACAGATTAATTAGAACGAAAAAGTACATAGAAGAGGATGATATTCAGAAAAACGCAATGTTAGTGAACAAAGAATGTAAAGAATTGACGTATAAACTATTAGAGGAACATTTTATTAGCGTTCAGGTATGCACAAATAAACTATTATTAATTGTGTGTAATTATTATTAATTGCTTTCAAATTCTAAACTCTTAAACTTAATAAAGTGGGTAGGTACATAAATTAGTGCACATGTATGTTATTAAATAAGCGCGCACTCGCCAACAAACTGCAGTTTGCAGTTTAGCAGCAAATTGGTTTGTAAAAAAATGTAACTACTTAATTTTTTTAGTTAAATAAATAAAATAAAAGCTATATTACACTAGCTTTTGCCCGCTTTAAGAGGAAAGGGTACCAGCGCTCTCTCCATACAAACGTAGTCGACGTTTTCCTCCCTGGATAATGACACTAGAGCTAATATTTTTGTTGCATAAAACCTATAACTGCCATGACAATGCTCCTATGTCTTGATTCTCTATTTTTTGATTATATATTCTTGTCTTGATTCTACATGAATCTGTAGTCTTGATTCTATATGAATCTGTAGTCTTGATTCTATATGAATCTGTAGTCTTGATTCTATATGAATCTGTAGTCTTGATTCTATATGAATCTGTAGTCTTGATTCTATATTTATTAAAATTCTATGTATTGTATAATTAATTTTGTTGTTTTTTTTTTCAGCCAATGCGAAAAGCGGCTTCGTCCGGCGGTATGGCGAAAGCGATATATTTATATCATATAAAGTTACACGATGTACGTATTGTTTTAATATATGAAACATATTCATAACTAGGTTAGTTGCCCGTGGATTCCCCGCGTGGCCTATAGGAAACAAATGCAACCGCCCATTTCCCCCGCCACGCGATTTCTACACATACGGGTGTGTCGAATTGTGGAATGAACCTACAATTCACAAAGAAGATAGCATTTAGACCATATCGGTCACGTGATTCGGTCGCGCGATGCCCTTTTAGGACAGAGCCTCATTATGTTTTGACTTTTTGACGACCCAGTTGGCACAATGCCGGACTGCCAAACACAGGGTTACGGGTTCGATTCCCGCCTCAGACAAGTATTTATGCTTAGATATTGGTCTGTGGTTTGGTGGTGGTCTGGTTGTTTCTATGTATTATAAGTATGTATTTGTACTTATATACAGGCTGTTTTTCTTTAGTCCCTTTTGAGTGAGGTATATATTTACAAAAGAAAAGTATATAAGTAGTATATCCGTTGTCTAGCACCCATAACACAAGTCTAGGTACTAAGCTTGCGGCTATATGGCGATGTGTGGAATGTCCTGCCGTATATGTATATTTTTTATTGTCATAGGTAGCGGAGTCATGCCGCGAGATGTGTTACCGTGCGCTCCACAACACGATATCCCGCGCGCGAACCTCACGCGGTCAACACGCTCGCCTCGTGGACAAGCAGCGACGTGTCCGCACCATCGTGCACGGGATGCGGATGCGCGGTGAACCGCAACATAACATAGACGATGTAAGTCATAGATTGGAGACCAGGGCCATTATTCACTAAGCTTCAAGTCGTTGGGCGCGCGTGATTAGGGGTGGAGGGGGTGGGGTTTTTGTATGGAAATCTCGCCCTAATCACGCGCGCCCGACGACTTAAAGCTTAGTGAATAATGACCCAGACGTACCGGAGAGCGCAGCGCCTCCCTCCCCCTTCTTGCGGGAAGAAGAAGTCCTCAATGGCTTATCCGCCAACGGCGAAAAGCTTGGCTAGATTAAATTTTTAAGGGTGATGGGAGCGGAGGTGGCTCGCGAATCCGAACATTGTTTTAAAGCTCCTGTTGCAAGAATGGCAGTGCAACTGGGCAAACCGGTAATAGGTGTAATTGTAACTGGGCTTGGGACGATTTTTTCTGGCAAGGCGTTTGACTTCGAGATCCTGCAAGCGACGCTCTTCAAATGAGCTAACAGCGTTATGAATGGGTTTACGCCACTCGGGTCTCTGATGTGCGAGTTTTTCCCAAGCATCCGGAGAGATGTTGCATGCAGACAGGTGTCGCTTCCATCCCAAAACATCCCTGTAACGCAAGTGTTGACCTCCAGGTTCGCGGGAAATCCAGCATGCGACCGATCGCTCTGGAAGTCTTTGGGGGAGGCCTATGTTCAGCTGTGGACGTCCTAGGGCTGTTAAGATGATGAAGTAAAAAACAAACAAACAATAGAGTGATCTTATAGGGGTTCGTTCTTTACCTTTTGAGGTACGGAACTCTAAAATAGGAAAAATAACCTGTCAAGTGCGAGTCGGACTCTCGCTCGAGGGGTTCCATGCCATTATAAAGGTTGCCTGGAAGAGATCGCTTTGAGCGATAAGGCCGCCCTTTGTAGCACTTAGACTTAAGCTTTGTTTTTATTTAATTTTATTTGAAAATGGTGATTATAATAAAGAATTTATCTATCTATATTCTGTTTTTAGTATTTGTTGTTATAGCGGAAACAGTTCACTGAGACTCCACGTCCGTCTGTCTGTCACCAGGCTGTATCTCATGAACCGTGATAGCTAGACAGTTCAAATTTGTACAAATAATGTATTTCTGTTGCCGCTATAACAACAAAAACAGAAAAAAAATTAAGTGGGGCTCCGCACTTACGTAAAAGACATACAAAATCGAGACGATAAAAATCACACTATGTATCTATAATTCCAGGTGGAAGAGACCCTAACACCCCCCGAGCTTGCCGTACTGCAAAGTGTAGAGAGGCGTCTCAAGCAACTGAGTGCGGCAGAGTTGGAACTTGATAGGAATCTATTCATATTAAACTGGTACTTTATGTATCCACAATCGTAGAAACATACTTCTAATTTTTCACGTCATAACATCTTATATATCGATGAACCTGCACTCACAAAAAAGTGTGACATCGTGCGTTATTGACAAGCAACCTTAGAAACGTTATTGACACGTAACCATAGCAACGTATTATCGTTGCTATGGCTACCATCAATGTTTTCTTATGACGTGATCACGTAAAATGATCGCCCGTAATCCGACTTTACAGACAACCATTAATTTACATGTGATAGGTGAGCGTTTGACCACTATCACACCTGCCTGATGGTAGGTGACGATGCGGCCTAAGATGTAACACGCCTTCCTAGAAGATACTTATTCACTCGCGACTTGCAAACTCTCAAATCGTACAGTCAGCAAAGGACTGAGGGTAACAGGTGCATATTTTAAATATTTTAATTTTTTTAAATAACGGTTCAGTAATTGTTAATTATTATGCTTGATATCACTAAAGCTTTCGAAGTGTAAGTTATTTCAGAATAACCAAAAAAAAATATTGAATCGTCATTAAAAAAATTAAAACTTAAATATGCACCTTATACGTGTGAAACATAACTTTAATAATTAAACAAGCTGTGCTTGCCGTCCCCAAATCATGCCTGATTTTAAAATCAGAAGGCCAATTCTCGTTAATAGCATTGTTTAAGGTGAAAGGGTACCGACACTCTCTTCATACAAACGTAGTCGGCTGTTTCCTCCCTGCCTGCCTAGCATGAAGATCAAAACACGATACGATAAAGCGATATAACTACATCAACTCTTAAAATATGATAGATATTTTAAGAGTTGATCTGAAGAGAGTTGCTGGATAATGACATTAGATATTTTTGTTGGATAAAACCTATAACTGCCATGGCTATGCCCCTAAGCTTGTTTATTTCATATTCTAATTATCATATAAATTAGGATTTAAAAAAAAAACATAGAGTCATAGTCATGGCAGTTATAAGTTTTATGCTACAAAAATATTTGCTCTAGTGTCATTATCCAGGGAGGAAACAGTCGACTACGTTTGTATGAAGTAAGTAATTTTAGTAAAAAAATTACAAGTAGTTTAAAATATCCTCAAAGTCTGTTCTTTACAAGAATTGGCCTTCAGAGCACCTTTTACTTAACAATTTTTACTTTCATGTAACAATAGTGAATGCTCAACGTAGAGTTTTAAATGACTATTACTTTAGTTATTAATAAGTTTAAATTAATATTTAAAATCCTTCATCCTGTTTAAGAAGTCCTGCTTGAGTTGAAAATAATATTCTAATATTTAATAGCAATTTAAACTCAAGGATAAGCCTGAGTTTGTTGCAGACTATACATAAAATTAAATACAGGGTTATTGGAAATTAATTGACACGGCGTTAAGGGCTTCTTCTGTGCACCTTAACAAACAACTTTTGTTCTACGACTTTTGTCGAAACTTAATACATATCCCAAAAAAAAATATTTAAGTGTTTCTCGTACTGTCTGGTAATTTTCTGTGTCTATGCGGCAAGTGCGCGCGCGCGGTCGGCACGGGGCGCACTGCGGGCGACCCGATCGGGTTGTACTATACCTACTATGATTGATTCTATGACGTAGACGTAGAGTTGAGTATTATTTGAACTGTTGGATTTAATTTTTTATTTTTGTATGGAATATTTTTATAATGAATTTCCAAAAGTCGTAGAACAAAATTTGATCGTTAAGGTGCACAGAAGAAGCCCTTAACGCCGTGTCAATTAATTTCCAATAACCCTGTATATAGTAAGAGTTATGTATTTTGTTATAAATACTTTTGTATTTAAAAAACTACTAAGATGCTTTGTTAGGACTACGGAATCCTAAAAAGGGAAAATGAAATAAAACTGTTTTAAATGAATTCTTAAAATTTTATTTGACCCCATTGAAACTCAAGTCATCCAAACAAATTTACAACCTATAGTGTCGTTTTTTTAATTTAAATATTACAAAACATCCACTATCTACATAAAACGGCAGCTTAAATGAAGTGAAAAATAAAAAAATGGCATTTATAAAGCAAAAAAACTACCCTGAAAATATTGAATTATTGAGGTTCATTTTGTTATGTCCATAATTCCAAATGTTTTCTCAATTAGGGATACTAGATTGATATTATTTTGAGTTCCTTATCGCGGCTTATCTGGCGGGCTTTATAACCATCGTTGTCTGTGGTTAAGATAATATTTTTTAATTTTACTCGGTTAGGAAAGGCAAAAACTGCTCTGGTCGTACAGCCTCGTCTTAACAAACTTCGTCGATTTTTACTGGTCATTATATAGTTTGCCGTCATGTTGGCTCCCTTGTCTCCCTAAATTCAAAGTAGCACATTCAAGGCACTAGAGTCTGGCTACCGAGTCTTGGCCCTGGAAAAGGGCGGCAAATTTAAAAAATCTAATTAGTTTACTATGAAATATTTCAAATAACCTATTTTGATACTTGATAAATAAATAACTATTAATATTATATAATTATTTGTTAAGTAAACCAATTATTTCATAGTAATGTACTTAGATTTTTTGAATCTGTTGCCCTTTTCCAGGGCCAAGACTCAGTAGCCAGACTCTACTTAAGGTAATACTTATTTGCATTGCTGCCAACATAACGGCATTAAAACTATTTGATGAAACACACTACTGCCATCTATAGGGGGACACCTCGAACTAGTGCTTATTTAAGCCTTATTCTTTATTTTTTGTGGTTGATATTTTCTTACATTATTTGTTGTTGAAACTTATTATAAATTGAGTTGAGATACATTTTGGAATCGGACCGAACCTCAAAGATAAAATAAATTATAATTTAACATTATTATAATTATGAATTAATATTAACAAGTATATAGATTATGTATATACGTTAAACACCTGTTATACAGTGACACATATTATTATAATTTATTTATTACAGAAAGTTTTATGTGGTTATTGACAATGAGTTCGTACCGAAAGCACGCCAAATTCGAAAAATATGTAATTTTTCGTCGAAATAACCCAATTAAATATCGAAATGTACTATTTTTTTTTAAACCAACTTAATTGACTCAAAAATGTACCTGCTGGTCTGGTAATAAGGACTTCCTGCAACCTTAATTAAATAATAAATATTTCGTTAAATATGGAAAGCTACTTAAAAAACATGTCATTAGATAAATCTATACTTAATATTATAAAGCTGAAGAGTTTGTTTGTTTGTTTGTTTGAACGCGCTAATCTCAGGAATGGTTCGAATGGAAAAATTCTTTTTGTGTTGGATAGTCCATTTATCGAGGAAGGTTATAGGCTACTTTTTATACCGATATTCCCACGGGATCGGGAGTTACGCGGGTGAAACCGTGGAGCGCAGCTAGTATTTGCTATATTGTCAATCTGAAAAACAATTCATTTGTTTATTTCCTTGTGATTTTGTCAGTAATATCAAGGGTTTTAAAAGACCTTTTAGTGGCACTCATACCTCTGCAGGTACCTTATTAAAAATTTATTAGGCTTGAATTATTTTAAATTAGTGAAATTAACGAATCCATAAACGACACTTTCATTTAAATTTGTATAGTTTCAAAGCATAATGAAAGTTTTAGTAGTTAACTAATTATAGCGGATAGCGTGCCTAAAGCAAACTTATGCTAAAGAACGTCTTGTCTCGCTCTTGCGAGTGATAATCAAAGTCAGCGTAAATATGACAATTAATTCCTTAGCGTTTCTTTTAGGCACGTCTCTGAGTCCAGCAAAGACATTTGACATTATTTCATAATCCGGGGCATTATGAAATAATGTCAAATATCGATTGTTAATTTGGTGATTTTTACAAAAATCGAATAAAGAGTTAAATTTGGCGCGCCATTAGTTCGACATCACCATGTAGGTTAAAATACTCATGCGAGACTTTTTCTTCTAAATATATACTAGCTGATCCCTACGGCCTCACACATGTTTTATCTTATACATTAACCTCACCTTAAAACTCACTTTCTCTTATCAATTGAGATCCAATCAAAATTAAAACGGGATATTTGTTTTTATTTTGTGAAACTCAATATACAAGTACAAGACACTATTTGTCACGTGAAAATGGTGCTTGTAACAGCTTTGAAATATCGAGCTCCACAAAAACAACTAAATAAACACAAAAACATAGTAAATAACCATGTTAGTTAAAAAAAATATGTAGAATCAGTAATTTCTACAGGCTTGTTAACAGCTAAGTTCATCCAACTTTAAGATAAATAAATATTGCAGGAAATTACTTTTTTAAATTACACACATCGCCACCAAGCTAAGTAACTAGACTTGTGTTATGGGTGCTAGACAACGGATATTCTACTTATATACTTTTCTTTTGTAAATATATACTTATAATACATAAAAACAACCAGACCACAGACAAATATCTAAGCATAAATACTTGGTTGAGGCGGGAATCGAACCCGCAACCCTGTGTTTGGCAGTCCGGCATGGTGACCATTGTAGGACACTTCACCCACCGCCATCTAGCCCCAAGCTAATCAACTAAGATTGTTGAACTTATATACGTTTTGTAAAATCTATACAAATATTATAAAGCTGAAGAGTTTGTTTGTTTGTTTGAACGCGCTAATCTCAGAAACTACTGGTTCGAATTGAAAAATTATTTTCGTTTTGAATAGTCCACTTTTTATTTTGATGTTCCCACGGGATCAGGAGTTATGCGGGTAAAACCGCGGAGCGCTGCTAGTCGTTGATATATCCATAACCTTAAGAGGAAAGGGTACCGCTCTCTCCATACAAACTATTACAAACGTAGTCGACTGTTTTCTCCCTGGATAATGACACTAGAGCAAATATTTTTGGTGCATATAACTTATAACTGCCATGACCATGCCCCTATTTTTTGTTTTATTTTTATTTATATGATAATTAGAAAATGAAAAAAAAACATAGGGGCATAGTCATGGCAGTTATAGGTTTTATGGCACAAAAATATTTGTGCTAGTGTCATTATCCAGGGAGAAAACAGTCGACTACGTTTGTATGGAGAGAGCGCAGGTACCCTTTCATCTAAATATTCTTTTACCAAATTCCATCATATTTAAAACTCTCTAAAGATGCCATTTTACTTCTTTAAAATCATTGTCAACACCACATAATTGTAAAGATATACACTTGAAGCTAATTTAATACTATTATTTCGTCTATCATACGAGTTTATAGAATATTTACAATTGAATCGACCACTGATTGATGTCACACGCACAAACTTACAATTTTTTCAATAAAAAAAGAGCACAAAATTTATTAAAAAAAAAACATTTAAGATTCAATTAGGATTCCTAGCATTCGTTCTACTAATTTATTGTTAGAAATTGTATATGACCTTTTTTATTATTTTATGCAGCACTTTCTAAAATAATTTAAGCTTGTATTATGGTAATTAGAAAATGGATACTGACAAAATCCTCTTTCATGATTACGTTTCCTTACCTACTATTATTTTTGCCTCCAGGTGGTATTAGTCCAAAGGTCAAAATGTACAAATGCTGAAATGTCCCCTTTATTCGGTGAATGGAAGATTCTTCTACAGTCAGCTACAAAAATGAACCGTAAAAATACATTTTATTACCGTCAACTGGCAGAGACAAAAATGAGGCAGAGTCATACATTTTCAATATGCCGCCATCTGTCAGCCAAATGATGAATTAAATAGCTCTTAAAAGAACAAAATACATTTTAAACTGTTTTCTATTGATATCAATTTAATATGAACCTAGTGAACATCATCGAAAGTGCTGCCCTCTATAGCCTCAAACTGGATTTTTATATAGGTACCTTTAATTAAATTAAAACTAAAAACTTCACTCACACAAATATCATTCTATCATTGTGCGTATGTATGAATAATGATAAAGGTACAAAAAGACATCGAATCATGTGGTTACACGTTAGTAAATTCGACCGTTCCCAATAGTTTTACCGAGTAGTCGTACCAGTTGAACTACTGGGAGTAACCATGCCGATAGACTTACTAATAAGACTACTGGAACAACAAAAGAAGTTTGAAACGGAAAACAAAAGACTATCGAAAAAAATCAAAAGACTATCAAATCGAAAAACAAAAGACGATCAAAAAAAATCTATCGAGTGGTTTGAAACATTCGTTACCCACCGCACTACCAGTTGACACTACCGGTAGTGTCGTAGGGATTTTTTTCCCTTCTACACTACTCGCCAGTAGTGTTAACATCTATGTGCATATAATACCAGCTTAGTCAACCATTTGCTCTATAAAATAGCTAGTCGTTGTCTGTAAAAAGTACTAGGCAATCAGAAGTTAGTAGAAGGTACAAATCACACTTATTACGTCATCTCTCTTTCTTTAATTGTTCTCCTGAAAAAAATATGTGATGGCCATGAAGGAATTGAAAATAAAAAATAAAAGTCTTGCCTGCCTAAAAAAATAGGAAACATGAAAATAATCTAAAATTCTTAAAAACGTGCTCACAAAATATTTACTTTTTCTGTTTTTAGTATTTGTTGTTATAGCGGCAACAGAAATACATCATCTGTGAAAATTTCGACTTTCTAGCTATGATGGTTCATGAGATACAGCCTGGTGGCAGACGGACGGACGGACAGCGAAGTCTTAGTAATAGGGTCCCGTTTTTACCCTTTAGGTACGAAATCCTAATAAAACTGGAAAAATAATTCAATTAACTCGAGCATGATTTCACATTAGATATCTGACAGTTTTTTTGTAGGATACCCTCTACTAAGTTCTGATTGCCTGGTACTTATAGACCAAATTACTATCAAACAATTTACACGGTAACAGAAAGAGAGCAGTTAAAGAAAGAGACAGATAGCGTTATAAATGTGATTTTATACCTTCTGCTGACTTCTGATTGCCTAGTACTTCAGACCAATTACTCTTAAACAATTTACACGATAAAGGAAAGAGAAAAATTGAAGAGAGAGAAAACGTTATAAGTGTCATTGCCTAATACTTTTTACAGACCAACGACTATTTTATAGAGCAAATGGTTGACTAAGTTGGTATTATATGCACGGAGATGTTAGCACTACTGCCAAGTAGTGCTAAGGACGATAAAAAACAAGACGATTTTGTTTCTTTATCGATCGAATATTGCTTTTTATGGACATTTGTCCCCGTTTTGATCGTCTTCTGTTGTTCATAGTCTTTTGGTATGGAAAAGTCTATTGGTATGGAAATTTCAAATAGTTCAACTGGTAAGACTACTCGGTAAAACAACTGGGAACGTCCGCGTAAATCGATTACTATTCTATATAATATTAAAATACAATGAGACATCGATCTATATCAGCTTAATGCTATACCTTACCGCGTACTTATATACGATACTCACTTTACATGTTGGATTCAAGCCTCTTCAAGGCGATACAATGTTCGCAATCATTCTACTATAGTATTAGGTAAATTAAAGTGCTTTATTCTGTTGAAATTAACTTGAAACTTAGCTCGGATGTAAAAGCAACAATTGCAGGGCATAAAATCCATGTCATATTCAGTGCGACTGCGGACCCCGACCTATCCCTCCAGCCCTAATAGCTGTGCATTAGCTGACCTAAATAACAACGTCAAAGACCTGGCAGCACACTGGAGTAGCCGGATCTGAGCCTACCTAATAAATTTTCTTTTAATTTTTGCTAGGAAGAAGATGCAGGACTAGAATTTCGTATGACTATTTGATACTTCAACTTTAGTAATAGCCTCTCTATAGGCTAATAACCTACGCCGCCGTGGATTTGGCAATTTCATGTAAGAAAATAACATCGAAAACGAAGGAGACAATTTGATGAATATGACCAATTTGACCAGTAAAAATTTAAGGTACCTGCAGCATAACAGCCAGTAAAAGGTTTTTAAAAAAAACTTTGAGTAAAAAGGAAATAAACAATTGTTTTTCAGATTGTCAATAAAGTAAATATTTAAACTAATGAACTGTTTTTAGTAGTAGTATTTTTAAGAAATATTTAGTTTTTAAGTGTGGCAGTTGACCGACTCTTTAAGATAGTGTTTCTGCGAGCATAAGTCTCAAATTAATTTCTAAGACTTTAAAGAAAACGGAAAAAAGCGAAAGAAAAATAAAACCATGCAAATAAAGTTGTATAATTATTTTATTTATAAACTAGGATATTTTACACAACTTAACAAAATACATACATCAAAACAAACAGAGCAACCGAAAGCGTAAACTGTGGCGTTCCGATACAAACTATATTATGAAATTGTTCAATATTTTCACAGAATTTATACTTTGATATTATGGCAAGACTATTATGGGACAATCAAAGCAATATTGTATCGATTGTAAAGTGTTTTGGGAATAAAGTGTCCTATAATACTGCAGTTTAAAGAATATCAACTTGTTATTCCAAAGTAATTTGTACTATCAAAATGAATACAGCATTCGACTAACATGTTTAATTTCTCAGCTTACAAAAAAAATGTAAGCTTAAGGCTCAATTTCGCTAAGCCTTAAGGCGTTAAATGAAGCGACACTTAAAAAAACCAATTTAAAATAATTTTTAAATATATCGAAGTACAGACTACTCTAGGTGTGATAAAATAAACAATAAAGGTACATATAAGAAAGAAAATAATGTTTTATAAATTATTTACAAAAGCAATAAAACTGGTAACACATAAAAAAACCAGTAAACTCTAGAAACATTGATAATATTAAAGTGTGAAGTAACGATTTTATACTATCTATGTTATTAAATGTTCTGTTTCACAAAGGCTGGTATTGAAGACAATTCATTAATTAAGGTGCATATAGGGGACAATAAAATGCCTTCACCTATAGCTAAAATTGACAAGTATTTCATGGAAAATTGTTATTAAATGTTGTCTCCATAGAAGGTGAAATTTTCCTACATTTTGGCGTAATTTAATACGGAAAATACCTTGTAGTTTCTAATTCTATCTCAAAAGTAAAAAAAAAAATACCGTCTTTTTTTGTCGTTTTGGATATAAATAAGTTATTTTCCATCCAAAGGTTGCCTGGAAGAAATCGCTTTCATCGATAAGTCCAAGCAATTTATACTTTCTAGATATTACTTTGCTTTGTGTATATAATATTATATGTAGGAACATAAACACAAGAAGGATCTTGTGTTGTACAAATAAAGTTATCAATCAATCGACAAGGAATTTTCGTCTTTAAATTTTTATCAAAATGTAAGAAAAGAACTCACTTAAAAACAATTTTCCATGCAATAATGAAAAATTATAGCTAAAGGCGAAAGGCATTTGAATTATATTTGCGCCTTAAATTAAAATTTAATTCAAACAATTTACAAGACATTTCTTCGTTAAAATATTGCATACAATCACTGTTTCAAATATTTATTCGGTGTTCGTTTCATATATTAATATCTGCTTTGCGTAGATCAATGCAGGCGTTTATTATATAAATAAACATAATGCATACAACCATCTCTGCCATCACACGAGTACATTCACATCGCCCCCATAATACTAAACTCTAGCAGTGAAAATAATTTCATTAATAAAACAATCCAATATTGCATGAACTTATCACAAACCTCCTTAATGTTTTAAATATACTAAGTATTTACATTGCAAACGAAAGTAAATCGATACTTACATTTCCTTTTTACTAATATTTAATTTGTCATTTATTTTTTTCTTTTTTATAAATATAATTTAAATTCATTTAAAGATGGCCTAAATAATACTAAAGTAATGTTCTGGATAAAATCGAAATAAATAAGCTTTAATCTGAGGAACTGTTTTCTTTAATTAATAGGTATATATTCAATGAATATGTATTCGTAGATTGAATCTATTAAAACCGAATGTTAGCGACCTATACGCGGATTATACAATATGCTTACGAAACTATCCAGAAATTACACAAAATTAACTGTCACTGTACACTTGCGACAATTTCAAACGTACTATGTGCGTATAGTTTAGTTTAGATACCGATTTGTGCAATCTAAAATTAATTTTAAGGTGAAAGAGTACCTGCGCTCTCTCCATACAAACGTAGTCGACTATTTCCTCCCTGGATAATGACACTGGCACAAATATTTTTGTGCCATAAAACCTATAACTGCCATGACTATGCCCTTATATTTTGGGTTTTTTTCATTTTCTAATTATCATAGAAATTAAGATTTAGAAAATAAACAAAAAATAGGGGCATGGTCAAGGCAGTTATAAGTTTTATGCATCAAAAATATTTGCTCTAGTGTCATTATCCAGGGAGAAAACAGTCGACTACGTTTGTAATAGTTTGTATGGAAAGAGACGCCGGTACCCTTTCCTCTTAAGTTAAAATTTTCGTGTGGAGAGAAACGTTTTAATATTAAAATGCTCGTACAGTAACTGTAAGTCGGGATGATTTACTAAAACAGCTGAGTTATGGGTAGGGGTATAAGAGAAATGATAATGTATTTGATTGAAATAGTCGGAAGTGTATGTTGCATGCTAGTCGTAGGGCGATTCCCATCTATACTGAACACATGAGTCCATGGTCTAAGCAACCGCGATCACCCGTCTCGCTCGCACTCTGCGCCCGCGACGACGCGGACTACGTGACGTCCCGCTCGCACGCACAACAATTACAATATGCAGCAGGACGCTGAGCAACAACTGCTCGAACCGCCTTTACTCTTTTGTCGTTGATCTGAAAACGAAATACACAATAATTTTATAAAAATTACAATGAAATTATAAATAGATGTCGCTAGTGATGTGGCATTGATTTATCAAATGGACTTAAAAGGGTACCAGGGGCTCTCTCCATACAAACTATTACAAACGTAGTCGACTGTTTTCTCCCTGGATAATGACACTAGAGCAAATATTTTTGGGGCATAAAACTTATAACTGCCATTATTACCATACCATTTTTTTAATAAAAAAAACAGAAAGTAGGGGCATACATAGTCATGGCAGTTATAGGTTTTATGTCACAAAAATATTTGTGCTAGTGTCATTATCCAGGGAGGAAACAGTCGACTACGTTTGTATGAAGAGAGCGCAAGTACCCTTTCACCTTAACTGACAGGTTATATGTCAATTTTCCTAAAGATTTTAAATTATTTCATACAATGGAGTCGTCTTTTTAATCCATTTTATTAATTAATGAATGATAGGGAGGTACAATTTTGGTGGGCTTTGTTCATCTCTCAGAATACAGAACAAGACTTTTTCTGTATTCTGAGGTTCATCTATAACTTATACAATTATGGTAGTATTATTATTGAGTTTTAAGTTCCGAGCCTAGTGCCAAAACACAAGACGCAATGTGCACCGCCTTTCCACTAATGAGGCATAAGGTAATACACTGATTAGTGTAGTTGACAGAGTGACATCATTCATAAACCACAGTGTGCATTCTTAAAACTAAATATTAATACTACCATAATTGTTATAGAGTTCCTAAAAGTAACGCCTGACTCAATCAATTATAAAAATGATACTAATATCTATCTACAGACAATAAGTGAAGGAAGGGACTTACAATCAGGAAGGAGGTAGGATGGGGTAGGATTCGTTTAGGATAGGTATTGTTAACTCCATCTCACTTCTGAAAATACAATCAAATTATATACAATTTGTAGGTTCATTCAAAGAGCGAGCGTTTCGGATCGGAGGGCGTCAGATTACATTGAATCCCAGCCACTCCTAACTCCTTTAGCTTTACAGGGTGAAATTTTTACATCGGCTTTCAGGGCTATATCCTAAACTATAAGAGATACCAGGTATCCAGGCAAACGTTGTTTCGCCATTTACAAAAGAAAATATAAAGGGAAAAAAGTGTTCGATTTTCAGACCTAATACAAATTAAATACAAATCTGTTCAGCCGTACAACACCGCGACACGAGAATTTTATATACGGGATATGTTTAGGATATAGACTACAAAAATTAGCTGTTTCCTTTGATTTGCCATACTATGTTTGTTTCCAAGAATTGCGACGACCCAGTTGGCACAATGGTTACCATGCCGGACTGCCAAACACAGGGTTGCGGGTTCGATTCCTGCCTCAGACAAGTATTTATGCTTAGATATTTGTCTGTGGTCTGGTTGTTTCTATGTATTACATGTATATATTTACAAAAGAAAAGTATTTATGTAGTATATCCGTTGTCTAGCACCCATAACACAAGTCTAGTTACTTAGCTTGGGGCTAGATGGCGATGTGTGGAATGTCCTGCAATATTTATATTTATAAAAAAAATTATATTAAATTTAAGAGTCCTGGATTCATCTGTATTTTTTAAAAATTGATATCTATCAGCAACACTATCGATTGGTATAAAAATATAAGATAATATTTTTTTTTGCAATTGTCAAAATTGAGCACGCTACTCCTTTCAGCATTTTTCTCTATCTCTTATAGTATAGAATATAGCCCTGAAGGCCCACGTAAAAAATTCACCCTGTATAAAACATCTGCGTAGGTATTTATAGGTTTAAAATATCTAGTTTCCATTAAATAAAGCCGCGCTTTGGTACGTTCCTGAATGAAATTTTAGTTAAGAAATTCTGTTTCGCTTTTGTTAGTGACATTTAATATCAGAGAAAATGTAACACAGCAATCAGCATTGTTTAACTTTTTTGTTAGGAACGTGTTAAAACGCGGCCGATTTGTTTTTTTAACAAAATAATTTTTACATATTTGAGGCTATCTTCTAGGTAACATTTAGATTAGATATTGTTATAAGAAATATAGATAAGATTTGAAAATAATCTTTATGATATATTTTTTAAATATATTTCACATTCATTGTGTAGCTTTTTAACCCCCGACGCAAAAACGACGGGGTGTTCGAGAGCGGTCCCCCGACGTGACAATATTTAATAAAAAAAATTCACATGTACTTACGTAGGGTCATAATTTCGAAGTTATTTTTTTCTTTTTGTAGGGCTTTACGTTTATACCTTTTTTGTTCCATTTGTGGCTTTTTCTTTTCATAGTTTTTTTTCCTTTTTGTAGGCTTTTTACGTTCTTACTATTTTTATTATTTTGTGTCGGAGGTTTTTTTAATTTTTAATTTAATTTTTTTTCAGTCTGGAAATTATTAGATCCCGTGGGAATATCGGGATAAAAAGTAGCCTAAACACTTCCAATGAATCAATGTTTCGTTTCGAAACCTATTTAATTCAAACAAACTAACAATAAAATCTTTCCTCTTTATAATATTAGTATACACAAAATATTTATATTAAAGTGATACTAATTAGAGTAATTTTTTAAGTTTAATTGATGACTTTGTAATTAAAAAATAAACAATTTATTTATAACTAGCGACCCGCCCCGGCGTCGCACGTCTATATTATGCATGTATTATACATATAAACCTTCCTCTTGAATCGCTCTATCTATTAAAAAAAACCGCATCAAAATCCGTTGCGTAGTTTTAAAGATTTAAGCATACATAGGGATATAGGGACAGAGGAAGCGACTTTGTTTTATACTATGTAGTGATGATGAAGTGATGATAATGCTGATTAAAATTTTCTGAGATAAAAATATCTTAAGATATCTGTGTAAACATTTCCAAAGTATTAGATAAAACCAGTTTGTTTGTCTCAAATCTCGACTAAGTATTGAAAAGGCCATAAATTCAACCACCCGTTATAAATCTTAAAGTTTAGACATATTGTTTATCTTGAAACTGGACTAGATGTCTGTCTGTCATATAATTTATGTTTTAGGGACATCAGACTGATCCGATAATATTTTCTAAGAACATCATTATATTAAAAGGTTGCGCAATGCAAAGGAGTGGTAATGTGTTCATCAGTCTATGTATGTATGTTTGAGCCTATGTGGCTCTGTAGAGCCCAAACGCTTGGGCCGAGTTTGATGATTCTTACGTTAATCGATTCGTCTCAACTTTGCCAGTGTCACTAAAGACATTAAAAATAATAATAATAAATAATGGCGAGTACAAGACGCCATATTATAAAAAATTTGATTAATTATATCAAGTGGGGTATCGTTGAATAGGTATTTCAAAATCATTTTTAGGTTTCTTTTATCATTTTTGAGTTATTAAGTTTTTAACCTACTTCAGACAGGAGGTTCCCTCAATTCAATTGTATATATTTTTTTAATGGTTTTTCGGCCATAACTTCGTAACTCCTCTTGTTTTTTTACCCGACCATGAGAGGAGAGGGTAATGTCTTTAACCAAGATGCGACTGCGAATCTGAACGAAACATGCATGTAATTTATTTTAGATTTGAACCATTTCTTGTTTCGTATTTTTAGTATGGAAATACATAATATTTTCACGGTACGTGTAATTACCCTGAATATTTTTGACGTGACAACGTTTTATAAATTGGTTTGCCGGGTGACACTTCAAGAAACTGCGTTACGCTCCGCTGACGTTATGCGCTCACAATGAGAGCGAGTGAGAGGCACGCGGGCATGGTTAGCCCGCCTAAGAGCGAGAGAGACAGACATAAAAAGTGAAAGGCATGCGTCCCTTCCACTCGAGCACAGTTGTTGTCACGTAAAACTTTTTTATTTACAAAGTTACCAGGTTCGATTCCAGGCAAGACTTTTCTAAAAACTAAAACCTAAAGATGCAGTTAATTTTTTGACAAAATCTGGTAAGTGAGTTCTTTTAGCATTTTTCTATCTTGTATAGTTTAGGACATCTACAGTAAATTTTTGGCCTAACAGCCATAAAAAATATAAAAACAATCGAATTGAAAGCCTCCTTTTCGGCTAAAACAAATTAATAACGGTGGAAAAAAAAATTTGAACCTGCATTTAAGAGAAAAGGGTACCGGTGGCTCTCTCCATACAAACTATTACAAACGTAGTCGACTGTTTTCTCAATGGATAATGACACTAGAGCAAATATTTTTGCTGCAAAAAACTTAAACTTATAACTTATTTTTTTAATCTTAATTTCTATGATAATTAGAAAATGAAAAAAAAACATAAAATAGGGGCATAGTCATGGCACTTATAGGTTTTATGGCACAAAAATAATCGTGCTAGTGTCATTATCCAGGGAGGAAACAGTCGACTATGTTTGTATGGACAGAGCGCCGGTACCCTTTCAAGATATATGAGATATATGATGAAGATATATGATGTGTGTATATAATTACCATGTGAGTTAGGTTCGGGCAGATGTTCGCGTGGCACGAGATGCATGACAGTGGTTCGGCCTAGAGGCAGGCCGAGCGCGCCCAGTGTCACCGAGCTATGCAGGAACCGGCCTTGGTAGATGAGTCGCAGGATCTCAGCTCGGGACACGCATTCCGTCGCCCAGTCCGCTGTAATATATAAATACATAATTAAAACACAGGATATTGTAGACAGCGACATCTAGCTTGAAAACTTAGTAACTGGGCTTGTGTTATGCTAGACAACGGATAAAATACTTTTCTTTTATAAATACACTAACAACGCTCCGCGGTTTCACCCGCGTAACTCCCGATCCCGTGGGAATATCGGGACAAAAAATCCAAAAATCTTATCTCTTTATAATATTAGTGTAGATACAGACCAGGAACAAGTATTTGTTTGAGACGAGAATCGAACCCGCAACCATGTGCGTCGCATGCGGGTGTTTGCCCACCGCGCCACTAACGACGACGTCGAATAATAATACATCAACAACAAACAATACTTAAATTTTACTTTGCTTAGTTGGCACCAAAAACAACGATGGCCCATAAAAAAACCCCGACAAAAAACAATCTAAGATCTTTGAATTATCTGAGTAATATTATTTATTTATTCAATACTATTTTAAGAAAAGTTTATTTCGTTCAATATTGTATATTGTTGAAAAGGTTTTTATGTCTTTCGAAGCCTTTGTTGCTTGAAAGGTTTAAAAAAAAGTTTCTTTTTAAGTCGCTGGCACCTGCTGGCTATTAGAAAAAAAGTTTTGTATTTTTTATTTCATCACTATCAGTATAAAAATCTAAACAAAAATAGGTAAAAAAAAGAATTGACAAAAATTTGAAAATGCCCCCAGAGAGATTTGAACTCTCGACCCCTGGTTTACAAGACCAGTGCTCTAACCCCTGAGCTATGGAGGCGTACAGTCAACGCGCTGTAAATAGCGGTCGCTCTCCACAACGCCGTACTCGTGTTATAATTTAAACAGTAACCGACAGATGGCGTTGTTTTCAATATTCCTAATATATTTAAATGAAGACGTATAGTACTAACTTTTATATTAATTAGGTATTTAAAAAAAAAAAGATCTAATTTGTATTTCAAAGTAAGCGTCTGAACTAGGTAGTTCAGACGCTTAAATTTATTTGGTGAGCGTGCTAATGAATTCTGTTATCCTGGCGTTTGGCGATATATCAGTCGAGTCAAGCCGGATATCTGCGGCCGGGCCTCGGATAACGGCCAGTACAGTACCTAGTCTACAGTAGCCATCGCGTGCACAACACTAATATTCTAGAACAGGGGTCGGCAACCTGCGGCTCTTTGGTTGTGAAGCTGTGGCTCTTTAGTTCCTTAAGCAAAATATAATATTTTTTAGACTACAAAAAAAAAGACCTATTTCCTTTGATTTGCCATACTATGTTTGTT
This sequence comes from Idaea aversata, assembly GCA_907269075.1. NCBI lineage: Eukaryota > Metazoa > Arthropoda > Insecta > Lepidoptera > Geometridae > Idaea > Idaea aversata. Next base: position 8,497,911 of record OU026103.1, read on the forward strand.
TCCAGGAATTAATCTCTATCAGCAACACTATCGATTGGTATAACAATATAATATGATGATTCCTTTTTTGCAAAATCAACAGGTTCGATTCCTGGCTAGGGTAACGACTTTTTGAAAAATCAAATGTTGCAGTTTTAGTTTTTGTCAAAATCGGGCACGCAACTCCTTTCAGCATTTTTCGCTATCTCATATAGTTTATGATATAGCCTTGAAGGCCCACATAAAAAAAACATCTTGTATATTTTAAAGAAATACCGCGAGTTTAGGCACTTATATTCGACGCATGGAACAGTCTTCCCGATTGCTACAGTGAGGTGAAAAAGTGAGTATCTGACTTCAAAAAACTTTATTTACGCAAGTGCTATTTATTGTTGGCAAATAAATGTGACTCTTAAAAAACTTTAAAATTTTGTAACTTGTATTTTTATTACTCTTCCGACCAAAAGATTGACGACCCCTGTTTTAGAGCAAGACTAGTGACGTTCTGAGGATATTCTGGAATTCTGAATCATTTTGATAAGCATTTATTGCGAGCCGGACGGTTTATCTGCGGATAAATTCATTATGCTTATATTTTATTATAGAGAATTGCGTGATACGGACTCGATTTATTATTATGTTTTGATAGGTAAAACTATTGCCGGATAGGGAAAAAATATTGAAGTTTCGGACAAACAAACGTAACTGCCGATTCCTTTCTAAATATTTTACGTTCATTATGACTCTAGGAATTTATTGACTTTCGAATAAAATAATAATGCCTATTGGTGTCCACATCATCATTACATAGTATAAAACAAAGTCACTTTCCGCTGTCTATCCCTATGCTTAGATCTTTAAAACTACGCAACGGATTTTGATGCGGTTTTTTAATAGATAGAGTGAATCAAGAGGAAGGTTTGTATGTAATAATACATGCATAATACAGCCGTGCGAAGCCGGAGCGGGTCGCTAGTAATATATAAGTTGGTCATGAATCTGGTTAAACATTTTCATGGTTGGACGAAAAGTCTGATTGGACATTTTTTAACCGTTGAATATTTTTCTTTTTGGCCATTAGTTGTGCGAAGGCATACTTTGCTATTAAACTTGTTAATGTAAAGAGCCTTTACGTGTTGGCTTTTTTGTGTAAGTGGTATTTTCCGAGTTTTGCGTAAAGGTGGTGTTTTGCGTAGTTGGTTTTATGAGTCGAAGATTGGTTTTGGCTCCACATAGAGAAAGAAAGAAAGAAATCTTTCTTTCTTTCATAGACAGACAGATGGACAGTGGAATTTTAGTTAAATAAATAAATATTGCAGGATATTCCACACATCGTCATCTAGCCCCAAGCTAAGTAACTAGACTTGTGTTATGGTAGACAACGGATAAACTACTTATATACTTTTCTTTTGTAAATATATAGGTAGGTACTTATAATACATATAAATAACCAGACCACAGACAAATAATATCTAAGCATAACTACTTTTCTGTGGCGGGAATCGAACCCGCAACCCTGTGTTTGGCAGCCCGGCATGGTGACCATTGTGCCAACCGGGTCGTCGTAAAATGGTCCTGTTTATACCCTTTGGGTACTGAACCCTAAAAACTAGTAGGTCAAAGACACACAGAATACAGGGATGTATTTAACCAACGTAATAGAGTGGAGAAGCAAGCTCGTTGCAACGTACGTGGCGTAAATAAATCACCACCTAGCCGGCAGGCGGCGCCACTAACATACGACCAGGCGATGGCCTACGTGCATAAATATACCACTATTTACAAGATAATCGTCATCTATATCTATACTCTCTATACTAATATTATAACGCTGAAGAGTTTGTTTGTTTGAACGCGCTAATCTCAGGAACTACTGGTTCGAATTGAAAAAATATTTTTGTGTTGGATAGTCCATTTATCGAGGAAGGATATAGGCTACTTTTCATTTCGATATTCTCACGGGATCGGGACTTATGCGGGTGAAACCGCGGGGCGCAGCTATGTAATATTATAAAGCTGAAGAATTTGTTTGTTTGAACGCGCTAATCTCAGGAACTACTGGTTCGAATCGAAAAAATATTTTTGTGTTGGATAGTCCATTTATCGAGGAAGGATATAGGCTACTTTTCATTTCGATATTCCCACGGGATCGGGACTTACGCGGGTGAAACCGCGGGGCGCAGCTAGTACATAATAAAGCATCACTACATAGTATAAAAAAAATAAAGTCACTTCTCGCCGTCCCTATGTCCCTATGTATGCTTAGATCTTTAAAAGTACGCAACGGATTTTGATGCGGTTTTTTTTATAAATAGAGTGATTAAAGAGGAAGGTTTTTAGATATAATACATGCATAATACGGGTAGCTAGTTTATTATAATTTGTAGGTATATTTGTCAAAGGGGATCTGATTTGAATAATATTAGCTGGGTTTTAAAAAGGTTGATTAAGGTATGCCAAAATATCTATTTAAAAAACCGGTCAAGTGCGAGTCGGATTCGCCCACGAAGGGTTCCTTACCGTTTTATTCTGTTTTATAGTTTACTAGCGACCCCCCCCCCGGCTTCGCACGGCTATATTATGCATGTATTATACATATAAACCATCCTCTTTAATCACTCTATCTATTAAAAAACCGCATCAAAATCCGTTGCATAGTTTTAAAGATTTAAGCATACAAAGGGATATAGGGACATAGGGACAGAGAAACCGACTTTGTCTTATACTATGTAGTAATTGTTATAGCGGCAACCAAAATACATCATCTGTAAACATTTCAATTGTCAAGCTGTCACGGTTCATGAGATACAGCCTGGTGACAGACAAACAGACAAACGGACGGACAGACAGACAGACAAACCGTGAAGGGAACTACGGATGGAACCCTAAAAATAAATACCCATTTGTGGAACTTTTACTTCTAGTTTTCTGTGGTATAGTGGTAGTTTTCTGTGGTAGTTTCCTGTGGCAATATTTTTTCTACGTATGTTGTGTTGTGCAAATAAAACTTTTTGACGTGACAACGTTTTATAAATTGGTTTGCCGGGTGACACTTCAAGAAACTGCGTTACGCTCCGCTGACGTTATGCGCTCACAATGAGAGCGAGTGAGAGGCACGCGGGCATGGTTAGCCCGCCTAAGAGCGAGAGAGACAGACATAAAAAGTGAAAGGCACGCGTCCCTTCCACTCGAGCACAGTTGTTGTCACGTAAAACTTTCGCCCGTATACCGACTTTACAGGCAACCAGTTTTTTATCTACCTATCTATCAATCTTAAAATAGATTTCACCTACATTGTGCATAAAGAAAGAAAACAAAAGAACAAAAGCAAATAAAAAGGGAATGTCCAGCTTATCAAAATGATAAGAAATAATGATAACAGTTATCAATTATCGTGTACTTAATCTACTAATAACAATGAAAGTAAAACAAACAATTGAACACAACAACAATAACCCAATTCCATTAATACTTTTAAGGGGATTGCCCTACATTTTCCTCGTTAAGTATTTTTATGTAGGTAACTTTAACGTTAATAAAAATAGGTAAGTATTTAGATAGATAGATAAACACTTTATTTGTACAACACACAAAACGTTTCAAAAAAACATAAAATAAAATAAAATATTCAATTTAATAATATTAAAATATTTAATATTAAATAATAATATTTTTATTTAATATTTTTTTTTATTTATTTTTTTATTATTTAATAAAATAAAATAAAATATTTCAAGATTAATCATTATAATATGTATTAAAATCAAAGTTAATTGTCGTGCGTTAGTCTCGCAAATACTCGAAAACAAATAAATATTGCAGGACATTCCACACATCCCCATCTAGCCCCAAGCTAAGTAACCAGACTTGTGTTATGGGTGCTAGACAACGGATATACTACATACTTATATCCGTTGTCTAGCACCCACGCACAACCAGACCACAGACAAATATTAAAGCATAAACACTAGTCTGAGCCGGGAATCGATCCCGCAACCCTGTGTTTGGCAGTCCGGCATGATGACCATTGTGCCAACGGGGTCGTCCAACGCTGAAAAAACAGACAGATAGACAGACAGACAAGAAAGTGATCTAAAAGGGTTCCTTTTTTTACCTTTTGAGGAAGGAACCCTAAAAAAAATTTTGTTTGAGTAGGTGTGTTTGAGTGGGTGGTACCTGGATGGTTTAGGTTTATAATTGGACACGGTAGATGGAGTGACCATTGGACTCGTTATTAGTAGTAATTTGATATTTAAAAAAATCCATATAAAATTGTACAATATTGTATACGGTCGGCATGATAGCAGAACTCCAAAACGGCTGTTATAAGAATGTTTTCAACACAAACAAGATACTAGACACCTGCTTTAGTTGAAGTTTAAAGTCTTCTAACTCATCAATTTATCAAACAAAAATTATTATAATGAAAACATTCCAATAATAGTAATTTTATGGTGCCCGCACATTGATACGCGCCGAGCGCGCCGAATTTTTGCCGTCCACGGAAAAAGGTACCTTATAATAATATATATAAGGTATCTACATTTATATTTCCGATGACGTCATCAGAGTCGTCCGCATCGTCAGAGGCGGCCGACTCTGAAATAAATAAATTAATAAATGTACCTAATCTGCGTCCACCTTTAGAACTCAATCGAAATTTGAAATCTGAGGGAATCCTATCCTACTTCCTACTTCCTATCCTACTAATATTATAAATGTGAAAGTTTGTGTGTGTGTGTGTGTGCGTGTGTATGTTTGTTACTCCTTCACGCAAAAACTACTGGACCGATTGCGACGAAACTCGGTACCTAGATAGCTGGAGACCTGGATTAACACATAGGCTACTTTTTATCCCGATATTCCCACGGGATCGGGACTTGCGCGGGTGAAACCGCGGGGCGCAGCTAGTGATACAATAAAATTATCATAACATCAAGAGAATTGTTTAGCATAACCAGTGAAATAAGGAATCAGAATACTCTACTAACCAAGTTATGACAATGTATTTGCATAAGTACCTAACTACATGCATTCTATGCATATCCTATTCTATGCCTTTTGTTGTTAGAAAAATATTCTCTACGTATAGAAAGCGTTTTGTGTCAGAAATGTTTTGAAAGCTGCATTTTTATCTGCTTTGGAGTCCGTTGAAAATATTTTTAGTAGAAATACTTTAGAATGCACGTATTTTTTAAACCACAAGTGTTATTTTTTTGTTAGTAGGGATGGAAGAAATGATGGCTACTTTAAAATCACTCCCGTACTGATAATTTTTTAAAAGCAGGTGACATTTACTGTAACTGTAACAGTAACTGCTCCTGATAGTTTTCGTTTTTAGGGTTCCGTACCGCAAAAGGTACTAAAAAAGAACCCTTTTAAGATCACTTTCTTGTCCGTCTGTCTGTCTGTCCGTGTGTCACCACCGATTTTCTCAGGAACAGGTGGACCTTGTTTATAATTTCATTGAATTGATGGTCATTTTTAACCGACTTCAAAGAAAAGGAGGAGGTTCTCAATTCGGATGTACGTATGTTTTTAACTAACGAATGTGTAACTAATAAATGTACCTATATCTATCTTTGCGAGTCAATTCCGAGTTTTTTTATTTATTTATTTGTGTTTAGAATTTCTTTATACGTTTTTAAGCATTTTATAATTTTGTATTTATGTAAGTATTTATTATCTGTGTTCATAATACAAAAAATTTTGAGCAATTTTTACGGAAGTTTTTTTACATCATTTAAGGACACAAAATCTGACAGTACTTACTTGCAAGTAAGTGGTAACAGAATAGATAATAGTCTTATGGGCAATACGCAACGGACGTCTCTGGCGATATCATAATAAAGTCTTCATTTTATTTTGAAACAAAAAGGCTCTGGGGTCAATACGTGCGAACGATATCTTTACTATGGATAGTTAATATTTTCAGAGAGTCACCTTGTCACTTTTAGGTGAATGGGTACCGGGACCTCTCTCTATACAAACGTAGCCGACTGTTTTCTCCCTGGATAATGACACAAGAGCAAATATTTTTGTTGCATAAAACACATAACTGCCATGACTATGCCCCTATGTCTTAGTTTTTTAATTATCATAGAAATTAAGATTTAAAAACAAAACTTAGGTCATGGCAGTTATAAGTGGGTTGCCAACTTTTTTTTGTACTATTAAAGTATATTGGTTGGTATAGGTAGAAAAAAATTAAGTACATTGTATGGAAATAAAGTTTTATTTATTTTTTACCATTGCTACTAGAAAAGGTCACAATAATCTATACTATTATTAAAAAGAGGAAAGATTTTTTTGTTTGTTTGTAACGAATAGGCTCCGAAATTACTGGTAGTCAATAATTTGTTAATAATAAATAAATAAAATGTAAGTAATAAATACTATAACTACTTACTACTATTTTACAAATTATGTGAAATAAAGTACTTTATTTTCCTTATAAAGTATTTTCGCGTACCTTATTTGCCTTTATAAAGTATAGAGTACATTTAACCCGAAATAAAGTATATACTTTATTATATAGTACGGTTGGCAACCCTCACTTATAAGTTTTATGCAACAAAAATATCTGCTATAGTGTCATTATCCAGGGAGGAAACTACATTTGTATGGAGAGAGGTAACGGTACCCTTTCCTCTTAACTTTATTATTATAGATCCGAAAGAATAATGACAAAACTTCGTTCCGTTCGTTACTTCTTTCGTTAAAGTTCCTTTATGTGTAATTGCGTCAAATGCTGATGAAGTAAATGAAAAACACGTGACTTTAAGTACTTATATCCTAGAAAGGTCCTAACGAAGAAGAAGAAGGGTCCTGCCGAAAGAGACCAGCGGCTGTATCAACTCAATGTTGTTGCAGCTATTTTTTGCTGAGGCAGAGCTTTTTTGGAAGCACACGGCTCCTTAGACCCTATTTTTATTCACATACTTTTGTGTTTATTTTCTTCTTTCTACTGTATTCTCTGAAATTGTCATTCTATCTTATACTTTTTGTACCTTGTATTCTATTAATTTCCTGTCTTTTTATCTTATTTTTATACATTCTAATGTTTTGTTTTGTCAACTACTCTCCAACTGTTCTAAATATTATTATGTTTTGTCGTGTGCTTGTCCAAATAAATGATTTTCTATTCTATTGTATTCTTATATCTTTTTTTACGTCTAGTTCACGAAATACTATCGATTTCATTGTAATCTAGAGAAACGGAGAATTTTATCATATTTTTCTTATTTGTGTATATTATGTTAAGTATTGCCTTGCCATCATTCTTTGCTCATCAACGGTTGGACCGATTCGGATGAAAATCGGCATAATGGTAGTTTAAAGGATGGAGAACGACATAGGATACTTTTGATCCCGAAACTCCCGCGGGATCGGGACTTACGCGGGTGAAACCGCGTTGTAATAATATCACGCTTTCCCACGGACACAAAACATAAACAAATAACTTGTTTACTATGCAGTCGAACTATCCATATTTTCACATAGTAGGTAATAATTCACTATCTCACAAAGTTAAATCATAAAGTCTTGTCACGTCTTCGTCACGTTCGTCGCGGGTCCCGGGGCGTGCCATACCACAACACGACAAGATAGCACTAAAATATAATTCGTTCAGTATATTCTAGGTTACATTGTAATAAATAAATATTACGCTATGTATGTAACTAGACTTGGGTTATGGGTGCTAGACAACGGATATACTACATATTATTATATACTAGTGACCCGCCCCGGCTTCGCACGGCTATATTATGCATGTATTATACATATAAACCTTCCTCTTGAATCACTCTATCTATTAAAAAAACCGCATCAAAATCCGTTGCGTAGTTTTAAAGATTAAAGCAGACATAGGGATATAGGGACAGAGAAAGCGACTTTGTTTTATACTATGTAGAGATTTTTCTTTTGTAAATATATACTTATAATACAAAGAAACATCCAGACCACAAACAAATATATAAGCATAGATACTTGTATGAGGCAGGAATCGAACCCGCAACCCTGTGTTTGGCAGTCCGGCATGGCGACCATCGTGCCAACTGGGTCGTCAAATCTGCTGCGCTCCAATCCCGCAGGAATTTATGGATCAAAAGTTCTCCTAAATCCAATTTCCTTTTCTATCCCCTAACCTAACACTTTCGATTTTTTTGGCGATTTTCATCCAAATCAATTCAGTTGTTTAACTGTCAAACAAAAAAAACTTGCGTATTTATAATATTACTAGCTGCGCCTCATGGTTTTACCCGCGTAAGTACCGATCCCATGGGAATATCGGGATAAAAAGTATGCCATATGTTAATTCAGGTATTCAGCTATCTACGTACCGAGTTTCGTTGCAATCGGTTCAGTAGTTTTTGCGTGAAGGAGTAACAAACAGACACACATACAGACATGTGCGAGTAGGGCTTGCGCACTGAGGGTTCCGTACACAGTAAACACACGTATTTGTAAAAATGTTACCTTATTTTGCAGTGATATGGTTGGTAGGAACGAAAAACTGTCTAACTTTAGATTATTTTGGTGAACGGGACCCTATTACTTAGATTTCACTGTCCGTCTGTTTGTCAGTCACCAGGCTGTATCTCATAAACTGCGATAGCTAGACAAGATAATTGAAATTTTCACAGATATATTTAAGTGGGCCTCCTATACGTATGTATGGGAGGCCCACTTAAATATATATCTGTGGAAAAAAAAAACCCGGTAAAATGCGTATGTATTATGTATATAATACATACGCATTTTACCGGTTTTTAATTATTATTTTTATATTTAATTATTCTAGGTAAAACTGTAACTTTAACAATAAATATTTTATTTATTTATTAAGTTTTCCCACATTTATACACGACTGCTTCGCAAATAAATAATATTGCGAGTTCAAAGCCTCACAAGTGTAAAATCTTACAGGTTCACACACGTATTGAAATAATAAGCATCTCTAACTTTCCATGATGTGGAATTTCCCACCAAAATTGATTTTCCTTATTTCTCTCGAAATATTTGGTACATACAACGTAGAGATAAAATACTCATACTATAATAGAGAGTAAACATTTAAACATTTTCTTGTAATTATTTCATATGGAAGTATTTCGAGTAACAAAAATAGATTTTTGATGTAAATTACTTAACAAATATCAATAATTTGTTCAAACTAAATAGAGATGTCAGAATTTTATTTTATTTTAGATGCTATTTTAACCTCATTTGAGGTAAGTAAATAAGTCTGAATTTAGTAGGTAGTCAAATGTCAAATAAAAAATTAAATTTATTACAATAAAATGTCAATTGAAATGATGTCTCTTCAAGTGACCAAAGGGCTGGCCAGTGGCTGCTATTGTGGCTAACGGACTAGCATTGTCATCCAAAAAGGCAGTGCTAGGGTGCACAAAAGGCTGACTCCTTTGGTGCACCCTAGTTAGATAAATAATAATTCTTTATTGTAAACACCATTTTTGAATTACATCTTTAATATATATATTTCTACTGTACGTGTGTATGTCACTGAACTCATCCTAAACGGCTGAACCGATTTGTATGATTTTTTTTGTATATTGGTTAGGTCTGAGAATCGAACATCAATTTATTTAAAGTTTTTTTTTGTAAATGGCAAAACAACATTGGCCATGACAGCTAGTTAAATAGCAAAAACAAAGCAGAAGTTTAAGTGTTACAAAGGGCGGCCTTAACGCTTAAAACTAAGTTAGTCATTTATTCTTTGCATTAAGCTAATCTTAAAAATGTAATTGATATGTCTTACATTATTAATACTATGGTATAGAATATATAGACTTTTGTATTAAATATATGTATTTTATCTCTATATGTTTATAACACAGATACTTTATACATAGACATACCTACGATATGATAGGTAGGTGTATGCGATAAGTCGTTCAACTTCCCCAAAGTAAATATAAATTGATAAAGTGAGGTATTTTCCGAATATAAACGTGTGTTAGTGAAAAGTGCCCCAATTTCCTCATTTCTATGGTACTGCTTTTTTATATATGTCTGTCGAATCTGTTTGATAATTGTATGTGTATACTAGCTGTGCCCCGCGGTTTCACCCGCGTAAGTCGCGATCCCGAGTTCTTCATATTTATAATATTAGTTTAAATACAGGGTTAATTTTTTACATTGGTCTTTAGGGCTATATCCTACCTACACTATAAGATAGCGAAAGATTCTGAAAGAAGTTGCGTGCCTGATTTTGACAAAAACGAAAACTGCATTATAAGATTTTTGAAAAAGTCATTACCCTAGACAGGAATCGAACCTGTTGATTTTGCAAAAAAAATGCTATATTTTTATACCATTTTTTATTTTCATAGTATTGCTGACAGACATTAATTCCTCCATGTAAAAAAACACGCTGTTTACTATAATTTTCGTCTATTATGTTACTCATCGATCGCAAAGAAAAATATCTGTAAAATAACTTTCCAGGAAAATACCGTTACGGTAATGGAAAAAGAGGATAACGAAGTACCAACGTATATATTTGAAAGCGTATACGTTAAGACCCAATTGCGATACATAAAGTGATTTCCATCCCGTAAAACAGCCTTTCCCAATGTGGGCGAAAACGCCCCTATGTGGGCGCTGCAGGCCTAAAGTGAGAGACCGAACAAAAAATTAGATGCGTTGTAAATCAGAATTATTTTATTTGCATTATGTCTACTTCATACTGCGCTTAGGTTTCAAGTTAAGGCTCGCGGGTTATATAAAAAGGTTTAGAAATAACTAGCGACCCGTCCCGGCTTCGCACGGCTATATTATGCATGCATTATACATATAAACCTTCCTCTTGAATCACTCTATCTATTAAAAAACCGCATCAAAATCCGTTGCGTAGTTTTAAAGATTTAAGCATACAAAGGGAAATAGGGACAGAGAAAGCGACTTTATTTTATACTATGTAGTGAAGTTTAATCTACGCTAATATAGCTTACAATAATTAATTTAATTTTATGTTATACTTAGTGGTTTTTAAGTAGGTGAAAAAATGAGAGCGCTAAAAATTATTTATTCTCAAAATGGGCAGTAGACAAAATAAGTTTGGGAGACCCTGCCGTAGAATATACCCTTTCAAACCCGGTGGTATCTAATGTTATTGATCATTATTATTAAAGGTACGTAAATAATATTTCATTGTTATTCGCTACGGAAAGTGTTTTCAAATAGATATTCGGAAACGAAAAAAACAAAGAGAATACATAAATAATAATAATTTTGATAAAATAAATACATACGGGTTAAATGACGTATTAACTGTGCTCCCACTGTTATGCTCCACTGGTGGGTCAACAGTTAATTTTTTGCACTCAGTTTTAAATTATCTTATTTTAACCGTGATCCCACCGCTTTCATGTTACGAATTAAAAAGAAACAAAAGATGAGAGAATTTTTTTTTAAAGACGACCGTATAAAACAAAAATCCACCGGAAAAAAAACAAAAGACAAAAATATAATCTTTGTTTTGGCTTTGTGTTGCTTTGTGCCAATATTTGTGTGGCTAGGCTTAATAACTTGCGTAGGCGCACCACGCAAAAAAACCATTCCCGCCGTTCTCTTTTTATCTAGAACTGTGACGAATTTAGATTTTTATGCTTGATAAAATGAGCCATGATAATTGTACTGGGTATTGGTAAGTAGGTATACTAGCCAACCGTTGAGGGCTACTTCTGTGAACAAACTTTTGTTCTACGACTTTTGGAAAATCGAACATTTTGTTGAAAATTTTGACGTTAGGTTTACCTGAAAATCAGCTGTTCCATACACGGAGAGGTTATAAACCTTAAAATGTAACTTATTTTTTAAGTTTTATCATCTTTTCTCAGTCTGAATGACCTTTGTTTTAAAAAATCTGCTGTTTATCAAATTTACATAACCTCAAAATTTTCATTTTTTTTTTAATTCTAAAAGTCGTAGAGCAAAAGTTGTTTGTTAAGGTGCACAGAAGTAGCCCTCAACGGCTTTGCTAGTATAATTACCAATAACTCTGTATAAAACTCAGTTCAAATCAGTTCACTTCGCGTGAAGTTCATCAAAAAAGAAGCGAGGTGTTAATTAAGGCAATTAATACGTTGATTGTGTTATGTTGTGCCGACTCACGATGGCCCTGACCATGATTTTATTAAACGTTGCTAAAAACTACCGGGGAAACAAGGGCAACAGATAAAATTGGAATGTTTTCGTGGTTATCACGTGAGTCATTCCGCCGTTTTATACTTCCCTGTGACTGTGAGCTGCGTGGTGCGAGGACGAACGTCTATTGCTTTCAACAAGACAAAATACCTTATGAATTAAAGGGAACTTAGTATCTAGGGGTTACTCCAGACTTGAAGTCTCTACAGAGGTACTAGCCAAGCACGCTTTCCATTTGACGACCCAGTTGGCACAATGGTCACCATGCCGGACTGCCAAACACAGGGTTGCGGGTTCGATTCCTGCCTCAGACACGTATTTATGCTTAGATATTTGTCTGTGGTCTGGTTGTTTCTATGTATTATAAGTATATATTTACAAAAGAAAAGTATATAAGTAGTATTGTTGTCTAGCACCCATAACGCAAGTAAAGTTACTTAGCTTGGGGCTAGATGGCGATGTGTGGAATGTCCTGCAATATTTATTTATTTGGTGAAATGAGGTCAAATACAAGCGTATTTTGTGTAAAAAAAGAGTATTTTTTTACTAGATAAAATTGGCAGAAGAATTGGAACTAAATAGATCGGACTGGCCATGCACCAATGGATTTAAAGTAAGAATAGAATAAATCCTAAATACTAAGGATACGGCTATGCCGAAGATGCATTGCACATCGACAAAGTAGATAAGAAGCAGTGCGGCGCGAGACGAGGTGCGGTGATTTTGGTTTGACCCAATCACAAGCTAGAGCACATTGGTATAGTTCACTGATGTATCGCAGTGATGAATCTTTCCACATATGCGTGCGCCTCTATTTCAATACATTTGTTTTACGCGGAGGTGACATCGATGTGCGACGTTTGATGTGTGGTGTACGATGTATCTTCGGCATAGCAGTACCCCTAATACAGGAGCTCAGCACGTACAAAAGCCGGAACATCTACATTGGATACAAGTACAAGTCGAGTGTTGAGTTACCCGTCTCTGCTCAAGTGATAAGACGCGCTCACCTGAATAATAATACCACTATGAATACTAAACTTGATCTCTTACATGTTTTAGTTTTAATATTTCGAGGTTTCTTACGACTCATTTAGTCTGTGGATTGGTGAAGAATCTAGAAGATATTATAATAAGATTTGTTGTCTGGTTATGGAATATTATGGCCCCTCTACATGATGGCCCAGCACTGGACCAGCGAGATGGCCATGCGATGGTTGAAACGCAACTACACCATGGCCACGTTCAGCCATCGTTGCCCACTTTCTTTGATGTGAGACCGAATTAAAAAACCGACTTCAAAAAACCTGAAAACAAAAACTAAAAAAAACTTGTCGGTCGGACTGGGTTAGATTGAATGTTGAGAGGTATTATAGGAAACATGGTGTCACCCAGTCCGACTTCCAAGTATGTTTATGTTATCTGCTGTTTTAGTGACCCGAAATGGATTATTTTTCACTTTTTAGTTTTTTTTTCAGTCTTTTTCTAGTTTTTGTTTTTAGGTTTCTTTTTCAGGTTTTTTTTAGTTTTTGTTACCAGGATTTTTTTTCAAGTTTTTTTTAGTTTTTGTTTTTAGGTTTTTTGAAGTCGGTTTTTTTAATTTTAATTTATTTTTTTATTTAACCATTTTTAGTGCCGCTGACACTGAAAATTCTACTCCATGAGGCGAAAGCGATTATTTCTTAAAATTGCAACCTGTACCTAATCGTAACTCATTGAAGGGTTTGGTGATGAGAAGGTTCAGATGCTCCATTCGTCGATAGGTCAATATTAGTGTATGGGCCAATTCTACTAGTGGTAATGGAAAATTGAGCAATTTGCTGAACCTCGTTGTGCAGATCTGTTCATCACTCCAAAGATCCTCATCATATCTTCATTTAGGATAGGGTTCTCTATCAACATTCATACAAGCCCAGTCCGGCGACTAAATTCGACTAAATTCTTCAAATTGTAACCTGTGATCGTAACCGATTCAAGAGTTGTCTGATGAGAAGGTGGTTTTAGATATTCCATTTATCGGTAACTATTAGTTTATGGGCCAATTCTACTGGTGGAAATCGAAAATAGAGCAATTTGCTGCACTCTCGAGGTGCAATGCTGTTCATCCCTCCGAAGACCCTCATCAGATCTTCATTGAAGATAGGGTTTTCTGTCAACATTCATACAAACCCAGTCCAGCGACTAAATTCGACTAAATTCTTCAAATTGTAACCTGTAATCGTAACCGATTGAAGAGTTTTCTGATGAGAAGGTGGTTTCAGATATTCCATTTATCGGTAACTATTAGTTTATGGCCCAATTCTACTGGTGGAAAACGAAAACTGAGCAATTTGCTGCACTCTCGAGGTGCAATTCTGTTCATCACTCCGAAGATCCTCATCAGATCTTCATTCAATTTTTATGGGACCACCTCTGAGTTATCCCCTTTCATACAAAAAAAAAATTTTCCAAATCGGTCCAGGCGTTTTCGAGTAATCGGCGAACATACATAAAAAAAAAAAAAAAAAAATATATATACGCGACGAATTGAGAACCTCCTCCTTTTTTGAAGTCGGTTAAAAACCGACACCGTGGCCATCCAATCGCCATCCCACGAACCATAAGCTATCAGACACCACTACGCCCTCTACATGCTGGTCCACATTAGCGTGATGGCCCAACATGGCCGTTCATTTTATATTTATTATAAAATTATTCTTTATATTATATTAATCTATAATTAAAAATGATTCTTATATTGTTTACTAGCTGCCTAAAAAACGCAACCGCAACTTGAGCTCTTTAGTTGGATCCTTTTTGCGTGAGTCTCCGCAACTAAGACCTCTTTTTTTGGGTTGGGTCCTTTTTGCATGAGTCTCCACTTAGACCTTAATTTGGGTCCTTTTTGTTTGAGTGTCCGGAACTAGACCTCTATAACTGGGTTCTTTTTAACCCCCGACGCAAAAACGACGACAGGGTGTTATAAGTTTGACGTGTCTGTGTGTGTGTCGGTTTGTGACATCGTAGTTCCTGAACGGCTGAACGGATTTTGATATTGTTTCTTTTGTTTGAAAGGTAAATTAGTCAGGAGTGTTCTTAGCTATATTTGATGGAAATCGGTTCAGTCATGTAATACAGTAGTAATAGTGTAAAATTCTCACCTTCAGGCCAATTGTCGTAGACGTGTATCGCTATATCGCCTGCAGAGTCCACCGGACTGAACACGAACTCCTTCGTCTTGCCGGAAACCAGGATCAGTCGAAGATTGATCTGGACAAAAAAACAAAATAAACCTTAAATATATGCGATTACAGTTTATTAACAACTAGCTGTGGCCCGCCACTTCGGACGCGTAGTAGTTGTGTTTTATGTACTTAACCTTCTTCTTGAATCACTCTATCTATTAAAAACCGCATTAAAATCCGTTGCGTAGTTTTAAAGATACACACATACACAGGGACATACAGCGGAAAGCGACTTTGTTTTATACTATGTAGTGATAGTGATAATGTAAGCGGGCTGCAGACGCTTGGGCAAAGCAATCTGCCAAGGTGACTTTGGTTGGCAACGTCGTTGGGCGTGTCGGCTACACAGTTGAAGAGAAACTCCCGATTTTACGTCTTTAATATGAATTTCAAAATCTTATAAATTAAAATGAGTTACGCTTGGACTTGTCCCATATACCTACTTAGTATTATTAAAATATTACTATATATACTACTTAGTATTATTAAAATATTGCATTTAATATGTTTATTTTTACAAAAGAATGGATAGTTTTAAAATGCATAGTAATTAATTAACAACATGAAGTTTAGTTATCTCTGCCTTGAAGTCGAATGCCAAGAATTTTTATCTTAATACTTGGAATTAAATTCTTAACGTTACAGAAATAACGTTAAATTCCGGTGTCTCGAAAAGTACCAAAACGTAAAAAGATATGTATACTTACTTTAACATAATCCTAAGTAAATATAAAAAAAGTATACCTACATATATTTATTTTATATAAATACTTATATGTAAGGATATGTTATGTATGTATGTATGTATGTATATTTATGTACTTACATTATGTATGTATATTGTATGTGTGTGTGTATTGAATATAATGTTTTATTGTTTTTTGCATCCCACTCAATTTCCTAAGATTGAATACCCTACCCTTTTCCTTCCTCAACTTCTTGTCCATCCAAAGGTTGCCTGGAAGAGATCGCTTTGAGCGATAAGGCCGCCCTTTGTAACACTTAGACTTAAGGTTTGTTTTTATTAAATGTAATTTAAAAAAAAACTGGTTGCCTGTAAAGTCGGTATACGGGCGAAAGTTTTACGTGACAACAACTGTGCTCGAGTGGAAGGGACGCGTGCCTTTCACTTTTTATGTCTGTCTCTCTCGCTCTTAGGCGGGCTAACCATGCCCGCGTGCCTCTCACTCGCTCTCATTGTGAGCGCATAACGTCAGCGAAGCGTAACGCAGTTTCTTGAAGTGTCACCCGGCAAACCAATTTATAAGACGTTGTCACGTCAAAATGCGTTTACAATAAAGAATTTATCTATCTAACCCTTCCTTTTGGCTTCGCCGTAGTCGGGTAAAACCAAATTCACTTCCCGCTGTCTGTCCCTATGTATGCTTAGATCTTTAGAACTATGCAACGGTTTTTTTTTAGTTATTTTTAAAGATAGAGTGATTCAAGAGGAAAGTTTTAGTACTTACCTATATAAAACGTGTGGCACTCGGGGACTGCCGCCCGCGGTAAAGCTATTGCATCGTACGAGCTTCGTACAGTCGTACCATATACATACACGTTAAGCGAACGCTCGGCCGAGCTACATGGTAGGCGGAGTGGGGGGTGTTTTATTTTCGTTACGGAATTTCTAGATTCGGTCGCCCCGCTCAAAGCACGCGAAAAAAGCTATGCAATAGCTTAAAACAAAACTACCACGCGTAAGAAGTCGCGGGCAACAGCTAGTGGACAATGTAACACAAACACATAGAGTAATATAAAAAGAACAATTTCTATACAAAACAGTAAATAAAGCTAGCAACAGGTGCGAATCAGGTCAAGGAAAAAATCCGACCTACATACATATTTCATAGAGTAAGTAATATTTTGCAGGAAATAGACAGTGTTTATTATTAAGTATGTATCAGAGGATTCTTTAGTGTGAATTAGTTCTCAAGTGGTTGCTTAATATGATAATTTAATTGGACAACACGATTTTCACGACCATTAACATACATTACAGTTAAAATAAATAAATATTGCAGGACATTCCACACATCGCCACCAGTAACTAGACTTGTGTTATAGGTGGAGGGATATACTACTAATATTATGTTTCTATACAAATACTAACTTTGTATAGAAACAACCAGACCACAGACAAATATCTAAGCATAAATACATGCCTGAGGCGGGAATCGAACCCGCGACCTTGTGTTTGGCAGTCCGGCATGGTGACCATTGTGCCAACTGGGCCGTTAAACATGATTTTCACGAACATTGACACAATTTACAGTTGTGATTATAGTCAATATGACACAGTTTCAAGCGATAACAACTAAAATAAAAACAAGCAACGATTGTCAACAATGTTATCAATAAAAGAGAAATATCAATATTTATAGACATTACATTGAAAAATCCTATCCCACTCCCACTTATAATATTACTAGCTGCGCCCCGCGGATTCACCCGCGTAAGGCCCGATCCCGTGGGAATATCAAAATAAAAAATAGCCTATAGCCTTCCTCGATAAATGAACTATCCAACACAAAAATATTTTTTCAATTCGAACCAGTAGTTCCTGAGATTAGCGCGTTCAAACAAATCAAACAAAACAAAACAGCTTTATCACTACATAGTATAAATATAGTATATATTGATAAATATGAAAGTTTGTGTGCTTGTATGTTTGTTACTTTTTCGCGCAAAAACTACTTGCGTTGTAACCTGGATTAACATAATATAGGCTACGTTTTATCCCATTATTCCTACGGGACTTGGACTTACGCGAGTAAAATCACGGGGCACATCAGCTAGTATCTATAAAAAACATCTTTATAAAAGTTTGGTCAAAATATTGAGATAAAAATCGCCTTCATTCCTTTATGTTGGTAACAGCTATCTTATAGCCTATGACCTTGCCAAATTGTGAGTGAACGTTCACAGATTAACATTACAAAGACACGGAACGAGGTTCACTTGTATTTAGTTGAAGCAGCTCATCCCGGGCTACATTAATATGTATGCAAATGTAACGCCGCAGTGGCGAAAACGTCGTCCAACTTTACATCGCCCCGTGTGACGCCACCCTAATGCATGCTTAATGTTACTAACTCGGATTATACCGATCTAAGAAAATAATATGCAGAGTTAATTTGGCAATCATGTAAAATCTTCTAAGGTAGAAGAGCTTCTACACAAAATTTCTCAAATCTTAAGTAAACACGTTTGAATAAATTTTTATGTTTTAGTACAAAATTATTCATTACTTTATTTTTTTAATTTACGGCATAGCTAAATTATTAAAGTAAATAAAATATTAAGATGCAAAAAGACAATTTTGCGACCCTGCCAGGATTCGAACCTGGAATCTTCTGATCCGTAGTCAGACGCGTTATCCGTTGCGCCACAGGGCCAGATGCCGTGAGAAGCGAAATTAGGTTACCTACTGAAAACAAGATTTTCCTTCGGAAGTTTGAATGTTTCGTTTTCTTCATTTTTCCTGTGATTTTCTTTAAATTCATACGAAAATAGGTCCTTACATAATATTACGACATTTTTTTTAGTTTCTCTTCTAAATGTTTTTAAATTATTCGTAGTTTTTTATGTCTTTAGTCAGAGTATTATTTCGTAACTTTAAAAAATAAAGATCACGTGAAAGTCTGTAGAAAATATAAAGTATAATAATGCTACATTTTATATTATAAAGAGTTTCACAAGGGACGGATGGTGTGGGTCCAGCGACGACCATATTTCATTTCACCCGGCAACCGGGAGTCATCCACCATTTTCATTCTTGCATTCACAACGTGGGTAGTTCGTTACATATTTTTTTCTTTTTGCCTTGAAATTTGGGTTCAAGAGGATTTTACATAGTGACGGACCGAAGTTTTGGTTTTGTGATTTTGAATTGATGCCCCTCTACTAACAGCCTTCTTTAGTCAAAATGTGTTTTGCCACTTTCCTACGTTTAGAGATGATAGGTGTGCAAAAGTGACAAAACACATTTTAAATAAAGAAGGCTTATAAAATGTTAATAAATATGGGGATACACCTATAAATATAAAACTCAAAGTCTTGACTGATTGACCAACGCACAGCTTTAACCAAAATGGACGTATTGGACTAAAATTTGGCATAAAGATAGTTCTACTTTTTAACCGACTTATAAAAAGGAGGAGGTTCTCAATTCGGATGTACTTATGTATTTTTTTTTAAAGTAGACATTCACTAAGAAAATATTTTGGATAAAAATAACTTTCTTTCGAAATATCCTTAAATTAGCTATCAAACACTTTTTTTTTGAGATATTTATTATTTACTAGCTGTTGCTCGCGACTTCGGACGCGTGGTAGTTTCGTTTTATGTTGCAAAACCTTCCACATGAATCGCTTTATTTATTAAAAAAAACCGCATCAAAATCCGTTGCGTAGTTTTAAAGATCTAAGCATACATAGGGACACACAGCGGGAAGAGACTTTGTTTTATACTATGTAGTGATAGTCCTACTAATAGGTATTATAAATGTGAAAGTTTGTGTGTGTATGTATTTGTTACTCCTTCTAACTACTGGACCGATTGCGATGAAACTCGGTATCTAGATAGCTGAAGACCTGGATTAACACATAGGCTACTTATCCCTATATTCCCACGGGATCGGGACTAACGCGGATGAAACCGCGGGGCGCAGCTAGTGATACATATAAAATCCTTTGCTCTGAATGACTGACTGACTGACGGATCACAGCCTAAACCGCTGATCGTAAAGACCTGAAACTTGGAGGGTGTATTCTTTGTTATGGGGGGGGTCCATACGCCAACGACCTTGGTACACAGCCTACTAAATAGTTACTACTGGCACCGGTCGCCTTCGTTGGTGAAAATTGTTGATTGTTACGAGTCTGTTTTGATTTTCTCAAAAGTGCTGAGATGGAATTGTAGGTGAGATTTTTACCGACATTTTCGTGTGATTTTGAGCTAAACATTTCCGATAATTTTGAAGTTATCCTAAAATTCAGAATTAAAACTAGTCTAGCTTTGAAATGACAAGGAATTTTTCGTCTCAAATTACCCCAAAATATAGATAGAGATCTCACCTACAATTCCATCTCAGCACTTTTGAGAAAGAGTAAGCGACAGGTATTTCTTAGGTGCGTTGCTTTTGGCAGCATAAGCAGCATGAGTACAAATAAATATAATTTATTAACGTCCAATATCTAAACGATGTGTAAACATTTTTTCAAGCGGGGTGACTTGGAAATAGTCGGAATGCATCCCCTTCCCGTGGGGTGGGCGTTATTTATCGTGCACGCTGTCCAAACAGACGTTTGCGGGGGTCCCTATATTGTTCTACACTTCCCTATTGAATAAACAATGGAGTTATTGCATTCAGCGATAAAGATAATCATTTATTATTGTTACCTAGTTTCAGATAGTGAAAGAAGAAATTAATCTAATTCGATTTACTAATTACAGGTAACATTAATTCAATAAATAAATGTCTATTAATTCGACCGAGATTCATAAATTAATCAACTTTAAAACGAATGGGTTAGTCTCCGAGAGCCACGATCTCCGAGGGACCCGTCTCCGAGGTACACACTTTGATACAAGATAAAACAAAAATTAATAAAAACTACCAAACGAAACGGAATCAGGATGAACTGTTGGATAACTATCCATATATGAATCTATTTAGATCTATACTAATCTACATTAATATTATAAAGAGGAAAGATTTTTTTGTTTGTTTGTTTGTAACGAATAGGCTCCGAAACTACTGAACCGATTTATATGGTATGTAGATAACTGGTGACCTGGATTAACACATAGGCTACTTTTTATCCCGATATTCCCACGGGATCGGGACCTACGCGGGTGAAACCGCTGAGCACTGCTAGTATAATAAAAAGAGTTTCACAAAAATAAAGGTTACCGTGGCTTTACGCAGCAATGGAACCTTTTTTTTTAAACAATAATACAGAATACAATAGTATTATAAACTTTTTGATTTTGTGGTACTATAACACGGAATGTGAACCAAATACTTAGTAAATCTAATGCAGCATATAGTCGTAAAGGAACCAAGGCCCCACAGCGGCACCTACCTGCGCCACATCGCACCGCAATGCAGAGAAATGTGTGAAAAATACATCTGACATACTAAACTTCAGAAATAGCACCTGATAAATTATCATCGCGAGCTTGTGGGACAGGAGTATGGAATGGATGCAGTTTTAGGATTCCGTATTCAAAGGGTAAAAACGGACCCTTTTACTATAACTCTACTGTCCGTCTGCCTGTCTGTCACCAGGCTTTATCTTATAAAATTTTCAATAAAATATTCGAATTTCCAAAAGTCGTCAAACAAATTTTAATGATTGTGAAAGTGCACAGAATCACTACATAGTATAAAACAAAGTCGCTTCCCGCTGTGTGTCTCTATGTATGCTTAGATCTTTAAAACTACGCAACGGATTTTGCTGCTGTTTTTTTTAATAGATAGAGTGATTCAAAAGGAAGGTTTTAGAATACATAGCAAAACTACAACGCGTACGAAGTCGCGGACAACAGCTAGTTATCAATAACCCTCGTATATTATGATAGGGATATTGTCTTTTCTCTCACTGAAATAAAGTAGTAGAAAGAAATAACAATAGAATTATTGAGCAGTGAATTTAACCGCATTTGGCAAACGAAATTCTGCATAGACTGACCTTGGTAAGGCTAACTTGAGATAAATCAATATTTAAGTATACATCACATTCTTAGCCTACCTACTGTGCTACTGATCCTACTATCCTACTAATATTATAAATGTGAAAGTTTGTGTGTGCGTGTGTGTGTGTGTGTGTGTGTGTGTGTGTGTGTGTGTGTGTGTGTGTGTGTATGTATGTTTGTTACTCCTTCACGCAAAAACTACTGAACCAATTGCGATGAAACTCGGTACCTAAATAGCTGGAGACCTGGATTAACACATAGGCTACTTTTTATTCCGATATTCCCACGGGATCGGAATTTACGCGGGTGAAACCGCGGGGCGCAGCTAGTATAGTATAAACGGGATATATTTATTACAAATGTAGAAAAATATAGGCATATTTTATCTCGATAGGATTGTACTGAAAATCAGCGTTGTGGTGTTTTTGCAGGCACAGCATTATAAATAAATAAATAAATCATTTATTTCAGGCTACGAAGGCCCATAGATACATACCTTATAGACTAACATACATATCTTTAAAACTACGCAACGGATTTTGATGCGGTTTTTTTTAATAGATAGAGTGATTCAAGAGGAAGGTTATATGTATAATACATGCATGCAAGATCTAAGCATACATAGGGATAGACAGAAAAAAGCGACTTTGTTTTATACTATGTAACCCCACTTCTATTCTAATCACTACATAGTATAAAACAAAGTCGTTTTCTCTGTTACTATTTCCCTTTGACCGCTTAAATCTTTAAAACTACGCGACGGATTTTGATGCGGTTTTTTTTAATAGATAGAGTGATTCAAGAGGAAGGTTTATATGTATAATACATGCATAATATAGCCGTGCGAAGCCGAAGCGGGTCGCTAGTAATATTATAAATGTGAAAGTTTGTGTGTTAGTGTGTATTAGTATGTTTGCTGCTCCTTCACGTAAAAACTACTGAACCGATTGGATGAAACTTTGTTATACCCTTTAATGAATAATGATTAGTGATAACACATTTTTATCTCGAAATTCCCACGGGATCGGAACTTACGCGTGTAAACACAGCTAGCAAATAATAAATCTTGATAAAAAAACTACACAATTTTGTGAATTACGAAACAGGTTAAAATTTCAAGCAAAGTCAATTCATAAAAGAGGAGTATTTTCTCTTCTGTGGCAAATGCAATAATTAAGTACTATGCAGCCACCGAGTTTGTAAAAGCTATAATAATATTATGTCGTGCTTTGAGTGAAAACGGCGCGCGGCTTTTCAAATTAAACCCAGCTTTCTGTGTACGAAACTATTCTCTATTTATAAAGGTATGCCGTGCTCTGTAAAATATACATTTGTATTAAAAAATTTGTTGCAATTATATATTAACTAGCGACCCGTCCCGGCTTCGCACGGCTATATTATGCATGTATTATCCATATAAACCTTCCTCTTGAAACACTCTATCTATTAAAAAAAAACCGCATCAAAATCCGTTGCGTAGTTTTAAAGATTTAAGCATACATAGGGATATAGGGACATTTCATTTCTTTCTTTCTTTCTTTCTTTCATCTGTGAAAATTTCAACTGTCTAGCTATCACGGTTTATGAGACCCTCACGGTTCATTACAGCCTGAAACCCTGGTGACAGATAGACGGACAGTGGGTGGAGTCTTAATAACGATTTTAGCCTTTAGGTACCTACGGAACCCTAAAAAGGCTAATGATATTTAGAAACAATTCGAAAACATACTCGTATATTCAAAGTTTTCTAATTTCAAAATCAATGCGATCGAAACCCTTTAAATTTCAGCATAAAATATTTTCACAAACAATTTGCAAAGGTAAACCCACTTAAAGTTAAATTGATATCTTAACCATTTGCCCAATATTTGACAGGTTATTAATTAGAAGTACCTATATAAATAGGGAATCCATTGTTTACTTCCTGGAACTTATCAACTGGATTCTGATACTTTAAACAGGGGTTCCCAAACTTATTTTGTCTACTGCCCACTTTGAGAATAAATTATTTTGTATCGCCCCCATTTTTTCGCCTACTTAAAAACAATAATAATAATTTGTAATCGGATTAATTTAAGTTATATACAAAATATAGTAATAAATAAATACCTAATTACTTAAAAACTACTACAACATAAAATTAAAAATTATGATATAGTATTTGGCTATTAAACTTCAGTACTACGTAATATATTTTCATCTACAACTATTAAGGTACAAATAAAATTCATAATTACAGTTATTACAACAAATTAAAAATAATTAAAACAAACAAAATAAAATGATAAAATTAAAAAAGAAATTCATAAAATTAAATTAATTATTGTGAGCTATATTAGCGGAGATTAAACATTCATTCTAAACGAGACTTTTACTATAACCCGCATGAATTAGCTTGAATTAGCAGAAACCTGAGCGCAGTAGGTAGTACACAACGCACCCATTTTTTTAGGTCTATTACCGCCCCTCTTTAGGCCTGCAGCGCCCACAAGGGGGCAATATTTGGGGGGCGCCCACTTTGGGAAATGCTGCTTTAAATGAACATCAAGTATCTTTGCTTACCTTATTTGTGGTATACTTTCATTTCAGCTAGGGAATGCAAAACCGGCCGAAGTTCAAAACCGGATTCTTTTCGGTTTTAGAAATAAAAAAACCTATTTTCGGTGAAACCGGTATCAAAATGAAAAATTTTCGACCTTAGTTTAATTTATTTTAAACTGCTTACGAAAAGCTGCCTACATCATGCATTTTTCGATTGTTAAATAATTATAAACCCCTATCTTTCGAAAATAACTAGCTACACTATAAAACCGTAAAGCAGATAAACGGAATAAAAAAACCGATTTATACAATAATTCAAAATATGCCGAAAAACCGGTTTTTCGTTTTCGGTGAAACCGGCTTGCATACCCTAGTTTGAGCCCTTTGGAAATGTGTTACAAAATTAATGAAACATTTAATTTCACTGAGTGTTACGGGGTGGTTACGGGCGAGATTGGAAATTTTATAAATTCACGTCATTCGTAAGAAAGTAGAGAGTTTCATCAAGAATTAATCTAGCTGTAATTAGTTTTAAAGTATGTAATTTTGAGGGAGGTATTGTATTATTTGTTTACTTAGGTAAGTACCTATATATTCTAATTGCCGCTATAACAAATATTTAAAATAGAAAAAAATGTATTTAAGTGGGGCTTCTATACAACATGGTACGGACGGAACCCTTCTTGCGCGAGTCCGACTCGCACTTGGCCGGGTTTTTTGTAAAAGTTGTTCTGAAAGAATAAGCAGTATCACTACATAGTATAAAACTAAGTCGCTTTCTCTGTCCCTATATCCCTATTATATGCTTAAATCTTTAAAACTACGCAACGGATTTTGATGCGGTTTTTGAAGCGACCCGCCCCGGCTTCGCACGGCTATATTATGCATGTATTATACATAAATAAACCTTCCTCTTGAATCACTCTATCTATTTAAAAAAACCGCATAAAAATCGTTGCGTAGTTTTAAAGATTAAGGCATACAAAGGGATATAGGGACAGAGAAAGCGACTTTGTGTGTCCCTATGTCCCTGTAGTGATAGTGATTTTTGCATTACCTACTTACCACAAACAATGTATTTTTAAATCAACGACTCCAGGGACAAAAGTTAAAATAAAAGTTCCAAGTTAAAATTAATTAAAAACTTCTAGAAACTGAACAACACAATGGAAAATTCATCCTTTGAAAATGTGTAATATTAAAGGTATGAATGTTTTATTACTTAACTGTGGTTTTTCACAGGTGTTCTCAAGTTTTCTTGCAATTACTTCTATCAAAGGTATTTAATTATTTATCAAGGGTATTTACTTATTTAATAATAGGTGCAATATGAAAAGCGCAGAATTAATGTCAGGGGCAGTGATGATTTTCAACTGACTTCAAAAAAAGGAGGATGCTCTATTCGACGTGTTTTTTTACGTTTAGGTAAGTTTACTTTATTAACTATAGATAGTTCACACACAACAAACTCATAGGTAATTAAAAATTTGTAAAAAATATATATATTAAATACTGGTAAAAAAGTTATTCGAACATAAATTATATTCTTGATTTTTTGTCTTGTCCGATCTTCACGCAATTTAGGTTTATCGTTATGCGGGGATTATAAAAATAAAAATAGTTTATGTAAATAAACTTTTATTTTTAAGTCTGTAGATATTAAGTTTTTTACTCTGTGTGAATAGAGCGATATACATAATATGTAGTTGTCATTCTGACAGCTCGGCTACTGAATATGTATAACCATTATAGACACTATTAAAACTTAGTAGGTCCCTATTACATATTTGATTTTTAGTTTTTTTGTATATTCATTAGGTTAGTAGTAGGTATATTATTTTTACTTATATATTTATGTTACATATTTATTTTGTGTTGTCCCTTTTTGTTTAGTTAAAATTATTCTGCACAAGGTAATCCTATGTACCGTCCAAAACATCATACCGTCCACTCTCATTGCTGTAGTTTTTTTCCTCGACCCACTTGACATTGGCAGAATTGCGCCTTTATGTCAGCAATCAGCCATACAAAAGAGTTGAAGTTGAAAACCTACTGAAGATTTTTTTTCATTAATACTTCAGCCAGGCAACACTAATAAGCAGGACAATTATAATACTAACTCTATTTTTCGCTTTTTCATTACATAGTATAAAAAAAAGTCGCTTCCCGCTGTCTGTCCCTATGTATGCTTAGATCTTTAAAACTACGCAACTACGGATTTTGATGCGGTTTTTTTTATTAGATAAAGTGATTCAAGAGAAAGGTTTACATGTATAATACATGCATAATATAGCCGTGCGAAGCCGGAGCAGATCGCTAGTATAAAATCAAAAGCTAAAAATACGAACAACATTCAAAGAATTCTTCCAATTTCCGGCTCACCACAACTTCTGGTTCAAAACATAACCTAGACAAAAGAATAGAACCCGAAAACATTAACAAAAGCGGAAATTAATCGCTGTTCAATAGGATGTAAATTTAATTAAATAGGAAATTGAATCAGAAGAAGAGATTCATTAAAAAGTTTTTATCAGTAACAAAAAGAAACCTTGTAACAATTTAGTAGAATATTTAGTAGATGTATGGCCGTTAGTCGCAGCCTGGTGTCCCTGGTAGATAGTTCTCACTAGGTCAAGGTAGAGTTATCAGGCAACCCTAAGACCTTTATCTTAGGGTTGCCTGATAACTCTTCCACTGTAATCAAACCACTACACCAGAAGAAGAAAAAGTTAAATATGTCAATAAAAACAATGTGCACTAACACATAAACTTTCACATCCTACTAATATTATAAATTTGAAAGTTTGTGTGTTTGTGTTGTATGTTTGTTCCTCCTTTACGCAAAAACTACTAAACTGATTGTGATGAAACTCGGTACGTAGAAAGCTAGAGATCTGGATTAACACATAGGCTATTTTTTATTCAGATTTTCCCGCTTGAAACAGCGGGGCGCTAGTTAGTTATACAATTCAAATAAAAGGCTTCACTGAGTGAGTATGATATATAAATCGATTAACATCAGAGTTCAGAGCACAAAACAAAAACAATTTCGACCCTACGGGAGGTTAATATTCGTATGTACAATCAACGTTCAAAAGTCCACCGACATCGTAACGTTTACAATCCTGTGCAGCACTATTTGAACATTATATCTACGTAACCTGTAAATTGTACTCACGTTGGTTAGTGTAGCGGGTGACGGCTTATACCACTCGGCCAACTAAATACATAGCTAACATGTTGAAAATAATAATCACTTACTGAGTAGGTAGTCTTTTAATTCAAGTATTTATGTTTGTGTGTATCGTCTATTAGAAGAAGGTCGTAAGTTCAATACTTGCGGATAGTATTTATGGTAACAAACAGAAGGCCAATTCACGTTATTTAACAAATTACAATTAAATATCATTCCGATTGCATTTCGATTGCAAAGATATCCTCTAAATAGCTCAAAATACCATCAAACTCCGATTTGTGACAAAAAAACTGACTTTGAGGGTATTTTTTGCAATCGAAATGCAATCGAAATTATATTGCAATGTAATTTGAACAATGTTATTTACGAGAATTGGTCTTGAAAGTGACTTATGATTATGACGCTTACTGTACATTCAAGGTCTAAAAGAAACCCTAACTGAGGTTAGGCAAAGCTAGCAGACTGTGTTTATACACACTGCCTACAAGAGCATATCGTGGTAGAACTATTCGTTGGCACATCGCCAGTGCAATGTGGTGTTGAAATGCCTGCACTTTACCAGAATTCCTTTATATTGTATTTGAATTTTGACTAAGGCTTTTACAAACAGGAACGTTAATTAACTTTTATGCCTTTTATTCGGGTTTCAGACGCGAATGTTCTAGAATAGGTTTCTTGCTTTTAATTAGAATTTCTGAAGTTAAAGCAATTAAGTATTTCAGTAAGGTGTGTGTTTTGGATGTTCTTAAAGACTTTTAAGTCATTTTGCATGCCTCTAGTTTGACGTACAGCGAAACGACTGTTTGAACTTTCCTAAACTTCATCATCATCTTTCTGCCCTTATCCCACTTTATTTGTGGTCGGCGCAGTATGTCTTCTTCTTCCATTCACTCCCATTAGTCGTCATCTCATGGTTTACATTCATCTTTCTCATGTCTCGTCTCACGCAGTTCATCCATCTTTTCTTAGGTCGCCGGTCGTCCTCTTCCTCTCCATACCTATTCATCACTCTCCTAGCTACAAGTGTTTCTTCAACTTCATCTAAATCAAATTCTATTGGTAGACCAATGGGCATCCATATAGGGGTCAAATCTGTAACTTTTTTTCCAGAGGACGAGTAGGTACTTACACTAAAAACCAATTAAAATTGACTGGCCTCTTACCGGGAGACCAATGGGGATAAAGGGGCCGAATCTATAACTTTTATTCCGGGGGACGAATATTAGGAGACCAGTGGGTACCGACTACCGACCCATCCTAATATAGCTTAATACATAACGAATACAGTTCGGAAAGTAAACCGAACAAATTAGAATCGTGGGACGAAAAATGTGTTGATACAAATAGCAAAGTTTGTTGTAAGAACAACTTGTTACGTCACGTCCACACGACGGCATTTTGTGTGAACGAGTTTTTACCATTAACGTAGATGAGTGTAAAAAAGTTTTAAATGCGAAACTGGGAATGTTCCTAGAGGGATTAAATCACCAGCATAAAATTAGAGCTTTCCAAGAAATACGTGGGAGAATACAATTTGTTTCTGACTCAAACCTATAAGGATAAAATCAAACATAAAGATTCCACTACTGAAACTAAGCGGTATAGAATCATCAAACACCTGATTCTGGTAAAGTCCCGGTTGGCAATACTTTTAAAATGAAGTGAGTTCAAAATTAAACGATATTGGACGATTCGACCTCAGCTTTATTAAAAAAATACACCTTTAAAACCGCTTAAATTAATCAGACAAAATTCTAGCAAATGTTTACAAAACACTTGATTATTTCTGGGAAACCGAAACAGGATTAGAAAAAGTCGGCACGATAGAAATCAATATTAAACTTTTCGTAAATATTCCAAAAGATACACATTTTAAAGTACTCGTCGACGGAAATAATCAACTTCATTTAGTTTTGTTCAAAGATATTGCCACAATACAAGCTGAAATGTAATGCCAATGGTATTGTCTATCCTTTCTTGGAATAATAATAATAAACAATTGAAACATGTTACAGACATAAACAACATGTAAACAACTGAAAAAATATTTTAGGAAAATTCGGCTAATTCAGCACCATCTCGCATCTCACTTACTTCTTTTCGATCAGGAACGGGTAAAACCTTTTTTATTTTAGGTGTAGAAATCCGCCTTACCTGTCCATCACGAAAAATCCTTGTCATTTCAAGTTATACTAGTTCTAATTCTTAATTTTAGGATAGCTTCAAAACGAAAGGGATTTGTTAGCTAAATTCACACCAAAATGTCGCTAAAAATCTCCCCTACATAATTCCATCTCAGCACTTTTGAGAAAAAAAGAAGAAAGAAGGAATTTTCACCAACGAAGGCGACCAGTGCCAGTAGTAACTATTTAGTAGCCTGTGAAGCAAGGTCGTTGGCGTATGGCCCTTAAAAGATAATTCCACCTATAGCATACCGGATACAGCAGCTTAACAAAAACAGTGAGTTTATAAACCAACGTATAATAATTTTAAGACCAATAAAACTGTTGTAACTGGTTCGTAAACGTCGGATAAATATCACGCAACTCATTGTGTCACTGCGATTACGTTGGTGAAAGGCTAATCCGAGGTTTTTTGCCAGCTCGATGTAATATGCGGATTAAAAATAAGTATAAGAACTTTGATCCGGAAATAATTGCTATTGATTAATCGATTAAATAGAATTGTTACAGGCATGCTATTTGTAACAGTACACAAAACATATTTTGAGATAAAACTAATCAGCGAATAAAAGGCGGAAATTTCAGAGTAGGTAAGTATAAATTGAATTTTCATATCTTCAAAGTAAAACAGGAAATTTCATATCACAAACAGCGTCTCACGGCAAATATACCATCCCGTTTTACTTCTCAACAGTACTTTTCTCATTTCCGCGAAGCACTTAGGACTTACTTATTGCATGCATCGGACAATCGCAGGAATAATTGTGCCTTTCCATAACCAGATAAGGTAAATTCATTTGTATGCCATCGACGCGTCGCTGCATTCATATTGAATTATTTCAAGACGAAAGAAGTCTTTCAAAACCGCTCCTTCAATATTTAAAATTCTTAGAAATAGAATATCGATTATTTAACCTCTAACGTCTTAGAATAATTCTCAATTATTCTATGTGTTATATCCTGGTAGAAAAGTTCTTTGTTATATTAGGTATTTACTTGGTAAGGATGTGAAAGCGGAACAAACTCACTTTCACCTTTATAATAATAGGATCCGAAACATTGTTTCCAACAACCGCTTCCAAAGACAACACCGACAATAATACTCAAACTTGGGAATGATAATTCGAGGAACAAGTTCCCAAGAAATAATACGAACTGACTCTCTTTATCAACTGACAAACTTGCGAAATCTAATTTTGTCTTTGAGCTTCAAATTCAAAAGGCAGTACAAATAATTCTTCAAATTGTGAACGTTTGACAATAAAAGAGGCCGTAGATTCTTACTGTAATGACTAGAACTTCCTTGTGGGACTCCGCCGTACGTACAGAGAGTGCCGAGCCCGCTGGGAGCTTGCGAGGCGTCAATAAATTAAGGTTCGCTCGATTGCCACGATTCCTCTGAGCATTGCAGATCGTAAATCAAACAATTATTGTCAGAAGCATGTTCTCACTACGCAATTACTTCAAAGTCTACCGTGGTTTATTCGAAAGCCCTAAATAACCAAAATAATAGCCATTGGATAGGTACTTATTGTTGAGAGCGTATTACAAAACGCAATAGTATTAAGACTATCAACGCTTAGCAATCGTTAGACAACAATTAATATTTAATTTCCTCAGAATGTTTCGTATTATACTACAGCTCTTAAGTTAATAGCAGAAATACAAATACCTACGGAAAATGAGAGAACCCAAAATAAGGTTCAAAGGGTAAGAAAGGCAATAGTGTAAAGAGAAAAAACAATGAAAGTTAAAGCCCGGAACATATTTTACAAAGTCATTAAGGCTTAAAATTTTTACGTGGAAGCGGTAGAAAGTCTAGACGTGCCGATCGATGCTAATAAAAACACAGTTACGTCATCAGTCACATGTTCTCCTATCTATAACTTTCACTAGCTCTACCTACTAGCTGGGTGAATTGTTCGAAAGTGGCCAATTATCGTGGTTATTCCAGGAAGTATACAGGACTTGGGGCAGTAAAGTGGGTAAAGGTGAGGTCTGGGTTATTGATTGAGTTTAATAGTTGTTTTGACTGTTAACTCCCTGTTATGATACGGCAACGGAACAACGTTGTATTGGAAACTAATATTTTATGTTCTATTAGTTCTTTATTTTGTTCAGCTATATTTAGTTTGCTTGCGCAGTCGTCTTTTATCAATTCATACAGTTCCCCTATGGTGAACGAACACTCAATAAATACCATCAATGATCTAATGTATTTAACAGACTATCTCTCATATTAGGCGTCAATATTTCAGCTGTCATGTAAGGATTTCTCAAAGCCTCCGTAATCAGGCCATTTTTGTTATTTATCAAAAAAATGTTTTGGACAAATTGTTAAACCGTCCAGGTCAAGGTTTTGCAGATAGTGTTTCAGTATTACCACAAGTATCGTATAAAATCGATTGGGTACGCGATGACCCACTTTCTGTTTATCCCTGCCTAAAATATTAGCGACTCTTTTAACGTCAAATATTTACGTTTAATTTTGTTTTGGAAAGTGAACAACGAAAGTTGAGAGGTGTTTATTAAAGAAGTATACATTTTTTTTATCAAGCCTTCTTGTGGATGTCTTTCCGCTTCCGTACTTACTTAGAGCCATAATGGTGGTTAAGCGAAGTTTAAACTTGGCAGCGATTTACCTGAAACAACAAAACATTATTTTATTAACAAAACATCTTTATTGATATTCTTTAATAACTTACATCATTATTGTAAACATCTGTAAAACAAAAGTTATGGACATTTTTACCGTTATCACTTTTTGAGACAATCAATGTACCTCGAGAAGTTAACACTTCTAAGAGAGAATAAATAACACTAAAACTACATCTAAAATTGGATACATTATAGGAAATCGGAATATAGAGCAACGAGTTATAAGTGTAAACAATGTGACAGTTGTTAGATTTATAATCGAAAACAAATAGGTATAACCCGTAAATCGGTAGTTGGCAGGACGCCAGGGTGCCTTCAATTATGGTGGGAGACAATACTTGTCCACCACACGGACGATATATTTTTGACCGACTACAATAAGCCCTAACGGAGAGTAATGACGTTTGTTTATTGCTGCTTCTGTGTCATCTGTAAATGTAGGTTACGTTTACCGCAGAATCTGAATATCATTTACAATAACATGCGGAATATTGACCAGTGTTACAATCCTCCGTAGTTGACAAGATAATAACTTTAGGTACAGGATAAGCTGGCAATTTCCTGTTACTAAAGACCTGCCTGTGTTAATTAATGTTGCTTGTGGTCTGCACCATAGACAATACAACAAAACACTGCTTAGACGTTATCCTCCATTAATCTCAGTTTTGTGGCAATTACGCCATAAATTCAGTATGCAGTAGTTTTAGCTTGGTTAATTTCCTTTGTCTGTCTGCAATTTCGCGGTTATAACTTATGTTCTGTCGACACCCTTCCTCCCACAAAAGAGGGGGGCTGTGACGTCACAACCCGCCAGCACACTGCCCGACTCAATGGCCAATTGGGCCAAGGGTATAGCACTAATTATTTATTATCGCAGTTAATTGAAATTACAGTGTTTCCTTATGGGAAATAAGCGAAACCAATTATTAAATTAAATTGCAGTTTTTACACTGTAAGTGAGATTAAATGTTTATGACGTCTTCGTCGAGAATCGATTAGCAAATTGCAAAACATTGTTATTCACGCCCTCTAGAGATTAATGTTAGGGCCGTTACTGCAGTAGCAAACACATAAAATATTAAACAGTTCATGTTAATTTTAGAAATTGAGAAAGATGATGAAATAGAATTAAGAATACATCAAGTTCCTATTGTTAACTGTGCGCAAAGTCCAAATGAGTTTGTAGAACCGGTCGCTACAAAAATAATATTTGTTGCTTTTAATTACGGAAAGCAAAAGAACAAGAATAACTAAAGTAATACCATTACAAATGGGTAGTTTCTCATAATTTGTAACATCTGAGAAAGAGGTAGCTTTATTGGTGCACCACTTTGAAATATGGTAAGGAATGGCGAGGAAACGTGACCAGCATACGCTCGCAATTGGATAGGAACTGCACAACGTAGAACTTTGTTATAAAATCATTTACAGCGTCGCTCGCTAGCGTATGTGATAAAGAGTATTAAAAAGTTCTTCCGGTTGAATGTAGGTGTAAAAGAATACCCCGAGTGATTTACTGCGTAGTTTGAGCAAAATAAGCTTTATTTATGATCTGTACGTGTACACGAGGGTATAACCATCTCAATGACGGAAAAATCTTAGTTTTTAAAACAAAAGTCACAACACAAACATCACGTCGCAGAAGTTTCAGAGAGTAAAGGAATCTAAACGAGATCGTCGAAAAGTTTTCTAACAAATGGAGTAGCTAGTTACTGGTTAGTAAGGAGATGCCATCCGGGCAGAACTTCCGAAGGCTTCGGACCCGGGAAATGACCTATCGGATGTCTAATGAGGGCCCACGATGAATGAAAAGGAAACCTTTGGTGTCTTCAGTTTCTGGTTTGTTGACCTTCTAAGTATTGAGAAATAGTTGTGATCTAGTTGCGGTTTGTGGTTCTCTAACATTGAGATGGAAGAACAGGGAGACATTTATTACGTGAAGCGAGATGCCATCGTCAACACGTTTAAATACCTTAACTTTAATAGTTATAGTTATTATTTATTATATTTATTCAATAGTCGGTCTTAAAGCGACAGTTGTTAATTTATTTAGATGATACTATTTCTATAAAGAAATCATATAACTAGCAACGTATTGATAAGTTGAGTTCATCATTTCGAGTTATATAATTGATTACTAGGTAAAATTAAAATATCGCCCAACTGAACAAACTAAAAGCGGTCACGTTCCGGTAAAGAAAACAAATAAAGCTCGCAAATTATTTCCCGAAGCCGGGAGATGGGAGCCCTTTTTGGATAACATGTCGGAGTACGAGAGGCGAGAGCTACAATATGATTGATGGCACGGCGAATAAGTACACAAGTTAATTTGTTACTCGAAGCCACGGCTTTTGTGCTTGCTAACGAATCGATTGTAGTCCTTTAGGTGTTATGTGACGATGGCGTCCTGTAGACTGTTTGGAGGGTTAAATAAAGAATGATGCTTAGATAATTCTAGATTTTAACAAACACCAATTAAATTTCCATGTCAATGAATCAATATCCTGTATTTTGCTGTGATTAGTAAAGCATCCTTAATTGTTGTGCCTTTTTAAAAGAAATTCAAGGATAAGGGTAAGATTTATACACACCAACAATGTGTGTTCCGAGTCCGACCGCTATAAAGCTGATCAAACAGGTTCGCCTTGATGTAGTGTTAAAAACAGCGCAGTCAGCTGATGCGGTCCTACACTTGGGCGTGAGGGTCAGAATATTGATGCGGTAGGGTTATTTCACAGTCTGTTGATTCAGCATTGATTTTGCTGATGGATACATTTTCTCACATGCTAATGACTTTTGTTCTGAAAGTCGTAGCATATGGTAAAAGGGTAAAACGTTGCATGAGAAAATGAAATACAAAAACATTGTTCGATTTTTCGCTGCGTCAACGAAAAATTCAAGAACACTCGGATGAGACAACCCTGGTTTATAATATCGAAGAGTTCCAGTGGCCTAGTTGGCGCCAGTCCCGGCCTCTCAAACACGGCCGTGACGTCACCGTGCACTTGCACTAATGGCCCGACAGGGACACAAAATTTGCAGGGTTGCCAGGTCCCACATACACGTTATCTGAAAGCCTTCTCCAAAGTAAAATGATAAAATATGTACGCTGCGGCCCTACTGCAGACCTGATTTTGCATACGATTTCTGATTCAGAATAATTTTCAATAAAGTCTATTTACCTTATCAACATTTTAAAGGAAGGGATTTATTCGTAAATGTGATGAATTCTTTAAGTATATGATAGGTATTTGTAAATGTAGAATAACATTAAAGCGTAGGTACAGAGTAAGCTAATGGATAGAGAGTGGGAAGAAGTCATTACGTTTAGAAAGCTGCTTTAAAGAAAGGAAGGACTTTAGCACTCAGACTTTCCTTCGGTGTAACAAACTGTAAATGTAACAATGCGAGTGAAGATTTAGCTTCTAGCGAGGGAGGTGTCGCCGACCGCGTTATAGCAAAGTAAGAATTTTTACGTCAAGAGCAAATTGGATTTCAATGCGAACGTAATGGAAAACCTGGACGTTCTGTAATGATCGAGTGGCTTTCCGGAAAATTGCATTTTATTTACCTGAATGGTGAAATAAATATTTGTGCGGTATACAAAATATTAAAGAATTTTACAAAGCTTTATAGTACGTTTTTATGTCATCATTGCTGGGTGTGTTAGGTATAAATGATTGATGCGGTTAATGACTATTTTAATATTAAATTGCTAAGTTTTGCATAGTCACATTAGCAGATATAAATGGTCCTAACCTACGAAGTATTCATTTTAATGAAATATTCAGTGGATTTATACTGCGATAGTAAGATATCGATCTTTTATTACTATCAATGAGGTGGCAGAAACGCGTGAGGTTTGAGTTCTCAGATGATTTATGGCTTTCAGCAGATTATTTATTAATATTAGTCATTAATAATCGTGATAAGAGATGTGTTCAGGTTTAAGAAACTTTATATTTACCTACTTAAGTATCATTTCGTTGATTAGAATAGAATGACTGGATTTTTACATTGCACATTATGAGAATTTTTTCATTGCACATATAGAGTAAGGAGAAATATAGTACAAATCGAAATATTCCTTTCTTATTCAAAATCAACATTTACAATAAAACATGCCATTGAAAAAGTTTTAAAAGTTGGTCCAACACTCAACGCTGATTTCATTACACAGGAATAAAGAAAGTCATTTGATTCCAATTTGACAAAATCTTTCCTCTTCGTTCGATGCTGACTGTTGTGCCATTCGACAGAACTGTACCCTAAGGATTAACGGGATTTATTGAGAAAGAATGATCAAATTAAATGTATTACATGTGAGGTGACCTTATTCCGAAGATTTAAGTTCTAATGAATGAAATAAATATTACTTATCAGTTTTCTTCTTCCTAGGAGCTAAAATGCAATGATAATTAAGAAAATGTCTAAAACTACAAAAGACTTTTGTATTTTTTTTTCAATAAGCATGCTTCTTATCCTAAATCTCCGACGTCTAAAATAGTTAAAATCATTTTCCCCCACTTCCAAATCCGGGTTCACAGAAATCAAATTTTGCTCTTTTATTTATAAATCCCCGAGGGTCTTCCTTATCCGTTTCGTGTTTTTCCCCAAAAAAAAACCCGCTGAAAATTTTATCCGTGAGGAAATTTAGGCGTCATTGCGGAGGCGTAACCGCATCCGAATGGAATCCAATCATTTGTGGAGGGAAACCAGTACAATGCAGAGTGAAGTAATCAAGATCGCTCTCTGGTTCGGTGTTAAACCTTCACTTGTCTAATTAAGGTCGCATTAAACGGTTTCTCTGGCGTTGAAAATAGCATTGTCCACGACCCAAATTCGTGGACCATAAATGACATCGATAACTATAAATACTATAATTCGTTTAATTTTGTTACCATTAGAAACGTTAAGCTCAACAAATTCAACAATCTACTTATAGCATTTGCGAAATGTTTCAAAGATATACTTACATATAGACATATTTTCAATTTTCTACGTTCATTGAATGTTTCAACGTTTGATGTTTAAGTCTTTTATATGTTATACCTATTCGAAGATATCTTTGATACATTTCTTACGACAAGCGCCAACGTTCACCAATGAGGCCCAGTACGGGGAACTAAGCTTAAAATAGCTTAAATTCTTAATCAGATATGATATTAATTAATAACACAGTAACCAACAAGCTTCTACAAAAAGATTCTGTAGATTATTTTCAAAAATTCCTTTTAAGTAGGTATCATGGTATCATAACTAAAGTTATATTTGTGTTATTAGATCTTATTAATATTCTGTGGGATAAATGAAAATAAATATTTTTAGAATTTAAAAAAGAAAAGAAAGTAATTTGTTAGTGAACGGTTTTGTAATGGATATAAGTATTAATATTTAAAAATCATAGGCCCGTATTAATAAATCGCTCTCAATATCGATCTTGAGTGCGTATCAATCGAGTGAGTCTTGAGATGTGGTCACTATCTTAAGTTAGGCGTTAATTAATAGATAAAACTCAAGTTTTAACCAGGCTGATATCGCTCTTGAGATTTGAGACTGATCTTGAATGACAGTAACGCTTTGTTCTTACCTTGAATTATATGTTCTTACCCTATGGTAGGTAGTGTCGTCATATTTTGCTGTCAACTTGTTTTTAATGTGAACATATTTAAAAAAATGTAATATTTGTATGACCCGCAATCAGACTTGAGTGCTGAGTTTGATTTATTAATACGGTATGACTCAAGTGATACGTCGCTCTTTAATCGCGTCTTAAGATAGGTTTATTAATCAGCGCAACAACTCAAGAGCAAACTCAAGATTGAAATCGATATTGAGTTCGGTTTATTAATACGGACCTTAGACAACCACGTCTGCAACGATAAAGGAAATTCCAATATCTTAAGACAGGCACGATCTTTGCATATAAAATAGTTTTAGCATAATACCATAAATTCCATGACATTCTAAGCTATCCAATAACATAGCTACTCAATCTAAGAAAATATTATCTTATCGATATAAATAATGTACCTAAATTGTATTTATAACTCCCAGTTTTTATTTTTCAAATAAAATCTAAAGGATAAAATCTTGATTACAACGTACCATAAAGCTTTGTCAAAAACACAATTTTCTACAAATTCTACTAAACCAAGTAAGCTGAATACTAAATAAAATAGCTAGATATTTCAAAGAAAAATGTTATAATAACGCAAAGCAATCTTTCAACAGTATACTGAGTACCAGTTTCGTGATATTCTTCTTTATTTGTTTAAAGCTTCTGGAACATAGAACATAGAACAAGACATTTCTTGCGGTGTCATTAACATTTTCTTTATAACAGTTTACATTGATTTTCTTTATCACAACCGTAATTAAAACCATGTACTTCAATCTTTCATTAATTTTGGACTGAATCTAAATCGAGTTATCACATTGTATTTCTTTAGATAGCAAGATATTTTTGAGTTTTTTAAAGTATGCATCGTAGTTGAAGTGAGTAAAGAATAATGGCACAAGTTTGAACAAAAATTACTTGTTTGCAATGAGGTTAGGCTTTTGAAGTTCCCTATGGCGTCAGATGCTGATGAAGAAAAAAATCAACACGTTACTTCATGCTTATATCCTTTTTCACATGTAGTTTATTCAGCATTTTAATGTAGAAAAACGGATAATTTTATCATCTTCTATACATATAAAATGCTTTGTCCTGACTGACTGACGGATCAACGCACAGTCTAAATCGCTGATCGTAGAGATCTGAAACTTGGAGGGTGTGTTCTTTGTATGACGTAGGCATCCGATAAGATAGGATTTTGCAAATTCGGATATTTGGAAATTCTACTAAAGAGGGGGGCAAAGTTTGTATGGGACAACGTGATTTTTTGGTCCATTCTTATATTATAATTCTATTTGTGTATAGTATTGATTTGTCATTATAATAATATATCCATCTAGGTTAGCCTCAACTCGAAGTTTTAGTTTACCGAAGATGTGAAACACTGTCGGCTTTCTTTAGTCTCTATTCCAAGTCTGGGAACGCCATTACTTTTTGTTAGTGGTATAATTGTGGCGTTTTTCCTTGGAGATCTATACGTTAGACGTCAGTGACATCCGGATGGGTGTTTAGGTAAAAGTCTGCGGCGTTTCATTAAACAAACATATCACGGTCATTAGAATGCTGTTTCCGTATCGTAGATTTGCTTTATCTTCCACTACACTAGGAAAATCGACATCATTTGTAAAATGAGAGGTATAAAGAAAACATGGTGTCACCCAGTCCGACTTCCAAGTAAGTACTTATGTTTAAGTTATCTGCTGTCTTAGTGACCCGAAATGGATTATTTTTCCCTTTTTGGTTTTTTTTTTCAGGTTTTGTTAGTTTTTCTTTTCAGGTTTTTTTGAAGTCGGTTTTTTAAATTTTTATTTATTTTTTATTTAACCATTTTTAGTGCCACTGTCACTGAAAATTCTACTCCATGAGGCGAAAGCGACTGTTTCTTCAAATTGCAACCTGTACCTAATCGTAACCCATTGAAGAGTTTGGTGATAAGGTGTTTTCGGATGCCCCATTCATCCTTTTTGTGTATGGGCCACTTCTATTAGTGGAAATGGAAACCTGAGCAATTTGTTGAATCTCGCTGTGCAGATCTGTTCATCACTCCGAAGATCCTCATCAGATCTTCATTTAGGATAGGGTTTTCTATCAAAATTCATTCAAACCCAGTCCGGCGAGGCAAAAGCGAATATTTTATTCAAATTGTAACCTATAATCGTAACCGATTGAAGAGTTTTCTGATGAGAAGGTGGTTTCAGATATTCCATTTATCGGTAACTATTAGTTGATGGGCCAATTCTACTGGTGGAAATCGAAAAATGAGCAATTTGCTGCACTCTCGAGGTGCAATTCTGTTCATCACTTCGAAGATCCTCATCAGAACTTCATTTAAGATAGGGTTCTCTATCAACATTAATTCAAACCCAGTCCCGCGACTAAATTCGACTAAATTCTTCAAATTGTAACCTGTAATCGTAACCGATTGAAGAGTTTTCTGATGAGAAGGTGGTTTCAGATATTCCATTTATCGGTAACTATTCGTTTATGGGCCAATTCTACTGATGGAAGTCGAAAAATGAGCAATTTGCTGCACTCTCGGGGTGCATTTCTGTTCATCACTTCGAAGATCCTCATCAGAACTTAATTTAAGATAGGGTTCTCTATTAACATTCATTCAAACCCAGTCCGGCGACTAAATTCGACTAAAATCTTCAAATTGTAACCTGTAATCGTAACTGATTGAAGAGTTTTCTGATGAGAAGGTGGTTTCAGATATTCCATTTATCGGTAACTATTCGTTTATGGGCCAAATCTACTGGTGGAAATCGAAAACTGAGCAATTTGCTGCACTCTCGAGGTGCAATTCTGTTCATCACTCCGAAGATTCTCATCAGATCCTCACCAAATTTTTATGGGACCACCCCTGAGGTATCACTTTTCGAACACAAAAAGAATCATCGCAATCGGTTGAGCCGTCTTCGAATGATCGCGTAACATACACACAAAAAAAAAAAAAAAAAAAAAAAAAACATACAGACGAATTGAGAACCTCCTCCTTTTTTGAAGTCGGTTAATTATATAGGGGATTGTGACGCTCGATTTCTTTTGCATACAATCATTAATCAGGGGGGGGGGGGGGTGTCCATAAAAAATCACGAAATATCACAAGAGGAGAGGGAGGGGTGTAGTAATATATCACGTGTATTTATTTTTTCAGCAAACACGCGATACTCAACCGAAGAACGGCGTCTTATGTGGCAACTTGTCTTAAAATCATGTGGACTAATTTGCAACTAGTCTTCAATGTAAAGTCGTCTATGAGGCAACTCGACATAAATCA
Source organism: Idaea aversata (assembly GCA_907269075.1). Classification (NCBI taxonomy): domain Eukaryota; kingdom Metazoa; phylum Arthropoda; class Insecta; order Lepidoptera; family Geometridae; genus Idaea; species Idaea aversata. The sequence continues at coordinate 8,539,468 of OU026103.1, forward strand.
TGCGGACAAATTAGCATTTTGTCCGAAAAGTAAACGGTCGTCATAGCTAATCGCCTTAACATGACCTGGACAAATTCGCATCTTGATAACATAGCACCTAGTCTTTGTAGCAACTCGTCACCCTTGGCCATAAAAAAGGGACCCAACTAGAGAGGTCTAATTGCGGAAAACAGCCCGTATCGTACCGCAAGTAGTACACAAAAGAGGTTTGATATCTGAAAGATACTGGCCACTTATGTTATGAAATGGACGTCATTTGAATAACATCACAATTATTGTCAATTTTCAATTCTTTGTCACTGGTTTACTTCTCAATCAATATCCATAAATTACGTTTTCTTTCTTTGTAAAAGACGAAGTGGAAGATGTGATAATTGTGATAACAACGTTCACCACAAAAAAAGACACAGTATACAGAGCTAGAAGGAAGTTTCTAGTGTAACAAAAACCGAGTTTAATAATCTTAATGAAGTATCGATACCAGAAATATTAGCCAACAATTTTCTTCGGTGGTGGAGATAACAATGATAAAATATTGGTGTTTTGTACACCTTTGAGTCGGAGATTCATGGAAAACGCTAATAACCGATCTGTTCAATACTTTAGAGATGGCACGTATAGAGGGCACCAAGCGCCGCCAGCTGAAAAGTTAAGCGAGTTTTGGGGGTGCACGGACGTTTGTGGGAGAGATTATTTCTATACTCATTTAAAATTTGTTCAATAATATAAGTTTATGTAGGTAGCTGTAACTCTGGAATAAATATGAATAATTATATTAATTTAGTTTTATTTCTTAGTTAAAATATAGGAATTTAAACATATACTTATTTTCTTCAATGATGACAAGCATATTTTCGACAATCTAAGTAACATAAATGTAGGGTTTCAAGCTAGGTACCGCTGATAGGAAGATATCGAATAATGACGAGTTGCTATTCTGTCACTTTGATATGTAGGCAAATTATAACATAGACGAGCTGCTTCATAGGCGACCTATCTTTTTAGGCAACTTGCATTTATGTTGTATTGATAACAGAGCAGTTGACAAAAAACAATTATGTCGAGTTGCTTCATAGACGACTTTACATTGCAGACTAGTTGCAAATTAGTCCACATGATTTTAAGACAAGTTGCCACATAAGACGACTTGCGTTTTAGACCGTCTGATACTAACCCAATCAAATTATGTAGAGATTGTCTTGGTGATGCTATCATTTGTAGTATAAGAAACGAGATTTCAAAAGACATCATGTTTTTTAAATCGTCATTCACTTTATATTTATCCCGGGTATCACCATATCAGCCACTCGTCATTCACTTCATATTTATCCCGGGTATCACCATATCAGCCACTCGTCATTCACTTTATATTTATCCCGGGTATCACCATATCAGCCACTCGTCATTCACTTCATATTTATCCCGGATATCACCATATCAGCCACTCGTCATTCACTTCATATTTATCCCGGGTATCACCATATCAGCCACTCGTCATTCACTTTATATTTATCCCGGGTATCACCACATCAGCCACTCGTCATTCACTTTATATTTATCCCGGGTATCACCATATCAGCCACTCGTCATTCACTTTATATTTATCCCGGGTATCACCATATCAGCCACTCGTCATTCACTTCATATTTATCCCGGGTATCACCATATCAGCCACTCGTCATTCACTTCATATTTATTCCGGGTATCACCATATCAGCCACTCGTCATTCACTTTATATTTATCCCGGGTATCACCATATCAGCCACTCGTCATTCACTTTATATTTATCCCGGGTATCACCATATCAGCCACTCGTCATTCACTTCATATTTATCCCGGATATCACCAAATCAGCCACTCGTCATTCACTTCATATTTATCCCGGGTATCACCATATTATCAGCCACAGGACTTCCACTGCTAAACATAGGTATACCTCGGTATGTTTAAATATACTTTTTAGGGTTCCGTCCGTACCCGAAGGGTAAAAACGAGACCCGATTACAAAGACTTTACTGTCCATCCGTCTGTATCTCATGAGCCGTGATAGTTAGACCAGGGGTCGTCAACCTTTTGAGTCGGAAGAGTCGAAAATTACAATTTACAAAATTTCAAAGTTTTTAAAGAGCCACAATTTTTTTGCCAACAGTAAATAATAGCATACTTGCGTAAATAAAGTTTTTTGAAGACAGTAATCATTCCAAATTTCAACTTCATCACCTCACTGTAGCAATCGGGACTATTCCATGCGTCAAATATAATTGCCTCAACTCGCGGTATTTCTTAATATATATAATACTGCCCCGCGGTTTTACCCGCGTAAGTCCCGATTCCGTGGGAATATCGGGTTAAAAAGTAGCCTATGTGTTAATCCAGGTCTCCAGCTATCTAGATACCGAGTTTCATCGCAATCGGTCCAGTAGTTTTTGCGTGAAGGAGTAACAAACATACACACACACACACACACACAAACTTTCACATTTATAATATTATTAGGACTAGCTATACCCCGCGGTTTCACCCGCGTAAGTCCCGATCCCGTGGGAATATCGGGATAAAAAGTAGCCTATGTGTTAATCCAGGTCTCCAGCTATCTAGATACCGAGTTTCATCGCAATCGGTCCAGTAGTTTTTGCGTGAAGGAGTAACAAACATACACACACACACACACACACACAAACTTTCACATTTATAATATTATTAGGACTAGCTATACCCCGCGGTTTCACCCGCGTAAGTCCCGATCCCGTGGGAATATCGGGATAAAAAGTAGCCTATGTGTTAATCCAGGTTTCCAGCTATCTACATACCGAGTTTCATTGCAATCGGTAGAGTAGTTTTTGCGTGAAGGGGTAACAAACATACATACACACACACACGCACACACAAACTTTCACATTTATAATATTAGTAGGATTGATCTTAGTGAGATAATCATTCATACATATAAAGGCTAAACAACTCTTAATTAAATGTATCGTCGGGTGTAAATGAGTTGGTGTCATTTGTCCGGCTTGTCATTGTCGCAGTTCGTCTAAATATAGCGGGTGTAAATAAATAAATAAATATTGCAGGACATACCACACATCGCCATCTAGCCCCAAGCTAAGTAACTAGACTTGTGTTATGGGTGCTAGACAACGGATATACTACATATATACTTTTCTTTTGTAAATATATACTTATAATACATAGAAACAACCAGACCACTGACAAATATCTAAGCATAAATACTTGTCTGAGGCGGGAATCGAACCCGCAACCCTGTGATTGGCAGTCCGGCATGGTGACCATTGTGCCAACTGGGTCGTCAAAGCGGATTCAATTTGCATCCGTTGACATAAAGTACAATTAGTACTTACTTCGTCTGCTTCGTTCTCTCAATTAACAGAGCAATATGACCATTGAACATCCGACTTTATGGATTATTAGACTCAACTAGACATTTTGATGAGCAACGACAAATATAGAATAATTCGCTGGTTAAAACTGTTTCTAAATTTTTAGACATTAAAACGTGACCCTATTACTAAGACTTCACTGTCTGTATCTCATGTACGGTAGGCTGCATAATTGCAGAACCACCTTAGAGCTCCAAAACGGCTGTTATAAAAATGTTTTCAACACGAGTAAGATTTTAAACACCTGCTTTAGTTGAGGTTTAAAGTCTTCTAACTCATCAATTAATCAAACAAAAATTATTAGAATGCAAACATTCCAATAATAGTAATTTTGGAACTCTACCGAGCGCTGCAATTATGCAGCCGACTGTACCGTGATTGCTAGACAGCTGAAATTTTCACAGATGATGTATTTCTGTTGCCGCTATAACAACAAAACAGAATATAAAAGTATGGAACCCTTTATGCGCGAGTCCGATTCGCACTTAACCGGTTTTTTTTTATTTATTTATTTGACTCTTTCACAAAAACAATTCTTTTGTTGTCATAATACCTCATACCATATTCATAATAAAAACAAACATAAATACCAAATATTCGACGTTGTTACTCGAAAAACATTGCCTCTGACAAAATATGTTTTTCTTACCTGGAACAAAAACAACACATACATTATTAACGTAACAAGGATATGAAACTCGATATAGTTACCTAAAGTACATATAAATAGAGAAAGATTCCACCTATCACCGAACTTTCTTGATTTTATAAAAGTGGAGAATTTCTCAGCACAACACACTTATGAACCATGTGCAATTGTGAAGTTCAGACCATAGTGGCTTGGAGAGTTATCAGGTAGCGAAGCTAAGAATCGAAGCTGTTAATTTTTGTACCAATCGATAATGTAGTTAATACCGAGGAATTCTTGAAAACTAACATATTATGGCAAATGAAAGGACATAGCAGATTTTCATAGCTATACCTACATCTTTGTGGATTATCTTTCGGTGGTCTGGAAGGTGTTGGAACTGTTGAAATTGTCTGGCTATATTACCAACATTATAGATTAGTACTGAAATATAGGCGATTTGTTTTTTGCATGCTTGCATGCATTTGTTTTTAACTAGTTCGATTCTTAGCTTTGCTACCTGATAACTCTCCAAGCCACTATGGTCTGAATTTCATAATTGTAGATCGTTCATACTGTATTGGGGGCATGCGGTGAGAATTTCTAAGCTTTTATAAAATCACGAAAGTTCGGTGGTAGACGCGATCTTGGTCTACAAGCAAATATCGAGAAGCGAAGAACCTATTCCTCGATGCTATAGATGCATAATCCATTTTCCATCTCGTACTGGCCATTCGTTCCTAGACGTTTTTAAAATAAGCATTCCAAATTCAATTCTCGCGTTCTATTCAATATTTGTAATGTCGTCGAGTGAAACGTTCGGATATCGAATGTGGAGAGTAACGTAGAGACCGAGGACCGATCTTATTAACGAGAACGTTGAACATTTCAATTTTATTAAAAAAACTGGCCAAGTGCGAGTCGGACTAGCGAAGGATTATGAGTTCCGTACCATGTTGTATGGAAATCCCACTTAATTTTTTTTTTTGAAACGAAGTTCCTTATCGCGGGTTGGCGAGGGGAACTAGCCGAGAAAAAATGTTACGCGTTACGAAAACGTGAAACGAAAAACCGTAAGAGAAACTAATATCCCACTTAATAATATACCAATATATCTCCAATATAAAAAAGGTACTTAAATGGAGTTCCAAACGCGTGTACCGCGACATGTTTAATGTTTTTTTTTTTGTTTTTAGTATTTGATGATATAGCGACAACAAACATATCATCAATATCACTATCACTTCACTATCACTACATAGTATAAAACAAAGTCGCTTTTTCTGTCCCTATATCCCTTTGTATGCTTAAATCTTTAAAACTACGCAACGGATTTTGATGCGGTTTTTTTTAATAGATAAAGTGATTCAAGAGGAAGGTTTATATGTATAATACATGCATAATATAGCCGCGCGAAGCCGGGGAGGGTCGCTAGTTATTATATAATCTGTGAAAATATCAACTGCCTAGCTATCACGGTTCATGAGATACAGCCTGGTGACATACAGACAGTGAAGTCTTTACTAAAACTTCACTGTCTTTTACTTTATGGGTCCCGTTTTTACTTTGGGTACGGAATCCTAAAAATAATAATATTGATTCTGTTACATTTTTCATCATGTAATCCTTCTGTAAGTAGATTAAAGGCGACGACCTCTGTGGCGCGTTGGGCGAACACCCGACTGCGACGCAGAAGGTTGCGGGTTCGATTCCCGCCGGGAACAAGTATTTATGTTGACCATAAATTCTTGTTTCTGGTTCTGGGTGTTTCCTATATGTATAATATGTATATATTTACAAAAAAAAAAAGTATATAAGTAGTTTATCCGTTATCTGGCACCCTAACACAAGCATTAAGTTGCTTAGCTTGGGGCTGGATGGCGATGTGTAATATGTCCTGAAATATCTTAATATATATAAATCTCGTGTCACAATGTTTGTCCTCAATGGACTCCTAAACCACTTAACCGATTATAATAAAATTCGCACACCATGTGCAGTTCGATCCAACTTGAGAGATAGGATAGCTTACATCCCGATATTCCCACGGGATCGGGAGTTACGCGGGTGAAACCGCGGAGGGCAGCTAGTTTATTTATATTTATTTATTAAAGGCGACTTGCATGACATTGCGCCTTAACAATTTTAGTTAAATTCTAGCTAAATACATTTAACGGGTAGGTAATCTAACGTTAAATTCTATTTCAATAACCACAAGGTTCATATTACTTAATCATTTTGACACTTTGACAGTTGGTTAATCAAGTTTATATGGTCTTAAACGCATTTAATTTTTGTTGTGCAATTCAACCTAAATATCAATACGTTTATTTAATGAAAACGTTCTAAGTTTGGTATTTACGGGAAGATTACTAAAATAAAGTTCAATATTACAAAAACGCAATGCTAAAACAGTTTAACGATATTTCGGTGCTACGTCGTGTTTATTTTAATGATATAAAACTTTGAAAGTATAATAATTTACTTTAATGACTCGTAAATATTTCAACAGGTAATATTTTACCGCTATAAAATGGCAATGTATAAACAGAAAAGGACAATAAATTCATTGAATTTAAATTCAGTATGTACCACTCAAACAGATTTCGATGTTTTTACTTATGCAGATGATTGTACCGTGTGCGTGACGGAGCTTCTGCTATTCGCAGTTTGCATACCAAAAGGCATCTCTTCGCAGACAAACGTTTGGAATAAACATGCGGCTATGGCTCTACTCGTAAATATGATATTTGCATGCGATGCACACGTCGGACGCTCCGATTTGTGTGCATGCTGTATGAGAATTGCGATGCGATACCACAGAATAGATGATAGTGATGCGATTCGTGGTATACTTCTTTCTTGGGATTGGGTACAGCTAGTGTTGCCAGATTTTGCGCTAATCTACACTAATATAATAAAGAAGAAACATTTTAGTTATTTGTTTGTAACGAATAGGCTCCGAAACTACTGCACTGATTTTGATGAAAATTGGTATGATTCATTGGGAATAAGGTAGGCTTTTCATCTCGATGTTCTCACGAGATCGGGAATTACGCGGGTGAAACCTCGGACCGCTGCTAGTTTTTCTAAAGCTTAGTAGTAAAAGAGTTTCACAACTCTAAGTTCAAATTATGGATGCCGGTGGAAAAGACATTTGGCGTCCCGACTAAGGTTTAACTAGATCTTTAGAAACGAAACGTCTCGCGTGTAAATCGGATACCTGGGATCACTGGGTACAGCTGACTACGGCTATGCCGAAGATGCATTGCACAACGACATCGCACAAGTAAATACGAAGCAGTGCGGCACAAGCAAGACGGTCGTGGTGACCTTGATTTGAGAGCACAAAGATAAACTTCATCGATGTATCGCAGTGATGCATCTTTCGACATCTATTTCCATACATTTGTTTTACATGGAGGTGACATCCACGTGTAAAACTGGTAACATATTAACCGAAAGCCGCAACTGATAAGTGTGCACGGTCGTTTGGCATCCAGCGGTGCTCTAGGGCGTCCGCGGAAGTCCGAACGCTCAAGGGCGGCCCAAGGTTACGTCCGCGACTTACGTCCGATAGTGTGCACAGTTACATACATACGTCGCGTCCGAGCAATGTGTCCCCAGCTTTACGTGCTATGTGTGATGTGCGATGTATCTTCGGCATAGCCGTACGATAACTGTACATTGAAACATTTGAAAGGGGAAAATGGTGTTCCTATTAGAAATTATTAATGAGATTCGAGAACATCGCTCTTGTGTTGATCAAGTCATATTCTTACAACAAAATCTTTTTATAGACCCTCTAACGGGCATCTTGGTAACTGTTTTATTTAACCGTTAATATCCTGGAAGCAACAAGCAACGGGTTCTCTCACTTTGGTCCAAAGCCATTACAACCGGGGACAACTATTGAATAAGTAAATAAATAAATATTACAGGACATTCCACACATCGCCATCTAGCCCCAAGCTAAGTAACTAGACTTGTGTTATGGGTGCTAGACAACGTATATACTACTTATATTTTTTTCTTTTGTAAATATATACCTACTTATATTACTTACATAAAACAACCAGCCTATAAATACTTGTCTGAGGCGGGAATCGAACCCGCAACCTTGTTTTTTCCAGTCCGGCATGGTGACCATTGCGCTAACTGGTTTGTAAATTCTTTCTTATCTTTGCCATTTTTTTTTAAATATTATATGCGTTTGACCACTATCACACCTGCCTGATGGTAGGTGACGATGCGGCCTAAGATGTAACACGGCTTCCTAGAAGATACCTATTCACTCGCAACTTGAAGACCCCCAAATTGACTGTACCTTGAATTATCCCTTCATAACTTCAGTACAAAGATAAAACTTCAAATCGTATCGGATATATTTTTATTTGCCTCAAGTAAATTTCCAATGAAACGTCACCCGAGATTATGCCGTTGCGTTGTAAAAGCCAAGTTTTATTTGTATTTTATGATTTTTATTTTCCAAAGTCATAACAAAAATGTTGTAACATTATTCAACGACTTAGATTAATTTATGAATTTGTGGGGAATAAAATATTCCTTATCAAAAAGGTCAAAACAGTACAAATAAACGGAATTGTTTTAACTAATGGGATTTATACAAAAACAATGCGAAATACTGCCTTTCCATCATATTTACAAGGATAATCAACAACACTAAGTTTTTATTTATAGTTGACTCATAAAAAAGAGGTATTTCCATCATCCATTAACTAAACCAAATCTCCCATTTAAGGTATCTTTCCCCATATTCATAACTAGCGACCCTCCCCGGCTTCGCACGGCTATATTATGCATGTATTATACATATAAACCTTCCTCTTGAATCACTCTATCTATTAAAAAAAACCGCATCAAAATCCGTTGCGTAGTTTTAAAGATTTAAGCATACAAAGGGATATAGGGACATAGGGACAGAGAAAGCGACTTTGTTTTATACTATGTAGTGATTGGAAAAAAATTGAGGATTTAGTAGTTGCAAAGTATTTTTTAATTAGACGATCAAGATGAAACGAAAGACGATGAAAACTATGACAAAAGAAACGCAATTATGAATTTAAAAAGTCATAATCTGCTTTTAACCAGACTAAATATTCTTAGTTGAAATATATCTAATTAATAATAATAAATAATAATAAATATTTCAGGACATATTACACATCGCCATCCAGCCCCAAGCTAAGCAACTTAATGCTTGTGTTATGGGTGCCAGATAACGGATAAACTACTTATATACTTTTTTTTTTTTTTTTGTAAATATATACATATTATACATATAGGAAACACCCAGAACCAGAAACAAGAATTTATGGTCAGCATAAATACTTGTTCCCGGCGGGAATCGAACCCGCAACCTTCTGCGTCGCAGTCGGGTGTTCGCCCGACGCGCCACAGAGGTCGTCGTTAGCTGCGCCTCGTGGTTGTACTTGCGTTAATCTCGATCATGTAGGAAAATTCAAATAATTAGCAACCCCAAAATGCATTTTCGTAGCGCGTGTTCGCGAGAACGCGAGCAGCTGCAGTTTTTCGTTAATAATTAGGTTAGAATAGAAAAACATTAATATGAACAAAAATAAATATTCAGAACAGTTTAGAGATGTTGACAAACAAACATAAGAACATAAAAAAGACAGAAAATTAAAAAGAAAACAATAAAACAAAAAGGTATAAAATAAAATTCAATGTCTATTTAGTAAATTTTGGTATAAAATAAAGTGTACCAAGACGTTACTTCAAAATATCATCATCATCATGTCAGCCCATACACGTCCACTGCTGGACATAGGCCTCCCCCATACGACGCCACAAAATATAATGGTGAAAAAAGATTTCAATCAGTTCAGTAGTTTTAATTGCATAGGTAACCAAACAGACAAATATGAATGTCAAAAACTATAGATTCGTGTTCTATTGCTTTTTAGTTTTAGCTGCTTCCAAAGACAGCCTCTTTGTCCTTTCTACCTTTATCACAAGTTTAGATTGCAAACATAAACCTATCAAATATCTCAATAGAATAGTTGAGAGTGTAATTCAAAGTTCAAACGATTAATCCGACGTTATTCAAGAGCATACTCGCTTATGAGGTTCTTAAACCTTTGACTAAAATGTTTTGCACTTTATTTTTGAAGCATTCCATTAAGTAAAAATATACACTTGATATAATAGTATAAATTACAGATAATTGAAACAAAAACAATAAAATATATTGGTAAGTAAAGACTAAGTGTAACAACCGAAAACAAAATAACAACAGAATGGGATACGACCACGCGGCAGACCAAGGCGACGATGGCGAGATGATTTTGACTCCTATAGGAATGATTGGTGTGCAATAGCGACAGATCGTAATTAATGGAAGAAAGGTAGAGAGGCCTTTGCACTGCAGTGGGACAGTGTAGGCTCTTAATAATAAAATAATAAACAATAAGTGTAATATATGACGCGTAAATTATATCAATACACTGAAAAAAGTAAATGTATTTGGATTTAATATCCTTCTTCAAATATATAGAGTTACAGACAGTACCTACTAAGATATAAATAGGTATTAGACGACAAATGATGGAAGATAGTAAAAACTTATTATCATTTACAGATCAAACAAAGCAAAATGCAAAAGCTAGTTGATTAAAAGGGGAAGTTAATAACAGAGAGCTTTGTCCTGAGCCTACGGCTACGTTCCCGCCATTTTACGTGCTTATGATCCTAGGAACCCCTCCTCCAGCCTTTTAGTGAGAGTTGCTTTTATTCCCGCATTTGGTTGTCACTTTATTGTCCCTTTTTTCATATCTACAGCGACATCCCGCTGTAATGTTTGTATCTATTGTTTCGTTATGAGGCTCTTTGAGAGTAAAATTGACAGTGGGACAAAGGCTACATTAGTATTTTTGTTTTTAAATTTTAGCGGTCTGGCCTTTTATACCTAAAAGAGCGAATTGTACCAATCAGAGTGTATTAAATATGTAAATATCAAGGAAAAACAACCGATATTGTTTTTAACTAAACAAAGGATTTGATCTGAATTGAGAGGAAAGGGAAAAAAACCTATTTAAGTTCACTATTTGGTACGTGAGACACGTTCGACCTACAAAAATAAAGTCTAAATCGATTCCTTTGCCCTCCAAATATTTACCGAAATAACTGAATTGGGGCATTGCAAAAATAGGACGGAACTGAACCGAACTTTAATTATTATGTCCTTTAATAATAAACCATTATCTAAACACCTTTGAGGAGGTGACTTTCATTGACCCTCACTCGTAAAGTCGTACGCATAAACGTTAATCCAAGGGGACTATAAGTAAATTGAGCTTGTGGCCCTCACAGGCGCGGCTTAATGACCTCATCTTAATACCCTGTAAGGTTCACGAGATAAGAACATGTTATCATCACCGATAATAATCTTCCCAACACCATAAGGGTATCAAATGACACAGCTTAATCACGCTTCGAAATATTTTGTATACACATTAGGTAATTCCATCTAACCTCAACTAATATTATACAGAAACCAATGTGAAAATTTTCCTCATCACGGCCAATGGGCTCGACCGATTTGGAGCATTTGTGTAGATTGTGCAGAAGAACCTAAGTTACTTATTATCCGTAAATCCAGTCATATTTACTGCAAGATCCAAAAGAAAGGACTCCTAAAACGAATTTTTTTATTGGGAATCTACCTCGTTTGTTAAATGAAAGTACTTTAATAACAAACTTAATTACGGTTAAAAAAATAAATATTCAGGAATAAAACCTGTTTTCACAGAAAAAAAATGCAATACAATAAAACAAACAAGCAATTTAAATCAGTTGCGCTGCACATTTGCGTTAAAATAATATTTCTTTTACTGTTGTAAATCATATAGCGGTTAAAATACTGGGACAGCGGTCGTCTGTTTTATTTCTCATACATTATTCATTATTATTTCAAATGAATAGCATCTAGTAACAATCTCGTTTTGTACAATTAATTTAAACATTGTAATTATTATTTGTTAATTTACGAAAACTAAAAATAAGTACAACAACTATTTTAATTAAAACATTAATTCTTTTAAAAAGTTGGCCATTGTCTAAAATATTGAATAAATATGCTGGTGTAAGCTCGGGGGGAGATGAAACTTGGGGAAGTATCACTATCACTACATAGTATAAAATAACGTCACTTTTCGCCGTTCCCTATGTCCCGTTGTATGCTTAGATCTTTAAAATTACGCAACGGATTTTGATGCGGTTTTTTTAATAGATAAAGTGATTCAAGAGGAAGGTTTATATGTATAATACATGCATAATATAGCCGTGCGAAGCCGGGGCGGGTCGCTAGTAGTAGATATAATGACTACTTTTTATCCTGCATGGCAAGCATGGGCAGAGGATAAAAATGTTGTCCACCCGTTATGTCCTCTGACAAGGGAGAAAATTCTTTGTCCACCGGCAAAAGGGGAAAGGATAAGTATATCCCCATTTGACATGACATGTGGACATCTCTTCCCCGCCTATAGCGTGGGGACATAAGGAAGACAATACAGTAAAATTAAGTTAAAAAAGTGACATTGACAAGAATGACAAGCACAGATGTATAAAAAAGCAAATTAGGTTGATTTGCGACGATATTCTATGTACTCTGTGGTCTTATAATGGCAATAATTACGGGGATAAGCGTTTCCCCCGTTTTGTCTACCGTGGATAGTATATCCGCCATTGCGCCCATGCTCGGGGGTGGACAAAACTGACAGAGGGAAAGACTATTTTGTCCTTTCCCTGTGGATAAAATGTCTCTGGCCATGCTAGCCCTGCAGGTATTTCCGCGTGACTTAAGGACTAAAGTAAAACTATAATAAATATTCAAATAATAACTTTCTACAGTTGTCGAAGTCACTAGCAGAAATCAAAACCTACTATCGAAATACGAATTGCATAATAGATATGCAAGTTTCAGAATTTCCATTTGAATGAATATTGGCGATATGGGGCAGTATATCAATGGACAGAACTGATAGAAACTTGTGTAAACTATAGATGGATTTAGTTACTTCCTGCGAACAGAGTTGTTGGGTGGGACTGTATTTTGAGTAGGACGACGTATGGGTTAAATTACTTAAACTGGTGTATATTTCATAGATAAATGTATTTATTCTGAAGTAACAGCAAACTTGGTGACATCCGCGTTAAACCCTAAAGTTTAGCCCCAAACAATTGTATTAAGAAAATTATTTTATCAATTGGCCGTCAGATGGCGTTGCCTTCGAAAATATATGGCGAACGCGGACGCTTGCCATTTAAGCAAAGAGGTTATAGGAACAAAATCTATAACAGTCAATTAACTTTTACAGCAGGATGGTAGTTCAATCTTAGATATTAACATTTATGAACTCACAAGGCTCACCTAAAGTCACGGTTGCCAGAACCGGATCAGTCCCTTTCCTTTAGATCGAATTAATGGGTAACAATATTTTTGCAAGTCAGAATACCTCTCTTAACACCTTACAAAGCCACACCGTGACCACACATTACAGGAAAATGAAGTAGGAGTAGGATTTATACACGAGAAATTGAATCGATAATAACCGCTTGCTGTTATCGATAAAAAAAATTTACAAAATATAGGTCAGCGTTGACTACTATCACACCCGTCTGACGATGCGGCCTAAGATATAGCACGCTTTCCTAGAATAAACCTGTTCACTCATCACATAAAGGGCGTATTTCTGTTTCATACCACTTTTTCATACCAATTATATTAAATTTCCGTTTAATACCAAAATTTATTTTCGTTTCAACCCGCGATCAAATTAAATAATATTTTTTATTCTTTCAACCCAAAATAAGTTACTGTTTCATACCACATCTTAAAATAAAGAAAAAATGTATTGTATTGTTTATACTTAATTTTATTTTGACATAGTTTGTTCGACGGAACCAGAGAGGACAAAACGTTCCAGCTATGCATGAACTTCTTCAGCATGAAGAAAGATCCGGCTGATGACGCAGCTACACATATGGCTAAACTGAAAAATATTTGGACCTCGTTAAACAAGGAGCTTGGCAAAGACAAGGAGCTTCCAGAACTTCTTCTCATTTTTAAGACTCTTGACTCTTGAAGTCTCTTGGTATACAATATAAACCGAAGACCCCTAAGACCCCTAAGTTATAAACGTCAGGTAAGTAAGACAGATGAAAACAACTGATTCCATATTGCTTTTCGAATAGGAATTGACGAAGCAAAATGTTGCGGTTATCCGGGTTTTCCAACATTAAATAATTTACATAATTATATGTATCCCCAGGCATCGTCTCTCATCATCACAACACAACGAGAGTAAAACGGTCCAACAGGCGTTAATCATCGACATTTTCGGACCGATTCACACGTCAGTTCTTTGTTTGCCTACTCCACCATATCGAGTAGTGGTGAGTTATCGAGTGGTCATATCGATTCTTTTGTTTGAATTTCGAGGTGATGTTTTATCAGTGTTTTTGCCGAGTCAGCAAAAACTCGGATCATTTTGTCGAGTCCTTTGTGCACCAGTTTATCTGTTCAAATTGAAGGTTATATTGATTTGCAATGTCATTCTTTGCGTATCTTTGTACAGTTCAATGTTTTACTACTGTAAAGTTCATTTAATTTAATAACTAAAATACGAGATATTAAAATAATTTTAAAGAGTATTCTTTTTCTATAAGTATGTTAGTCTGTAAGGTATCTATTTTATATCAGTCTGTACTTATTAATAAGGCTACAATAAACGATTTTTTATCATTTACAAACATTGTGACAACCATAGCTATCTTTATTTTATATGTCTAATAAAATACCTAAATGTGTAGATTTCAAAGAGGGTCAGTAGTAATAAAGTCGAAGATTTAACAGAGTAATTCCCGCAAGCTTAACCCGAAACAAATTCGAAACTAACTTAAGTGTATCTTTCAACAAAATCTCCAATGAATATAACATTAAATATTTCACTTTTATTTAGATCCCTAGGTTCTCAATGCTAATTTAAGTAAGTAATTCATTAGTATAAGTAACCGCAGTATTTTTATTTAGAATTAAGCTTTAATTATTTTTGTTCAGGTTTCATTACTCAAATTTACTGAATATAAATTTTGGGAGTGTCTGGGGAATAAGCTTTTGTTATCCGGTCTATGGAAAAAACTCAATTACATTTGGCTTGGCTGTTTTATAAACAAACCTGCCTAAGTCTGAAATTAATTTATAAGTAACAGACTTTTATTTTAAAATTTAGATAAGCACGCTCTTAATTATTTCCTACAGCCCTTTAATTTCGGGGGAGGAAGCCAACAAAAACTCGAGTATCTTACGATATTAACCCGATGACAAATTTGAGTCACGAACTCGTCGCGGGTACCGGGGGACCCGGGATGGCTATTAATTCTTTAATTAACCCTACGCGCCGGGTCATTGGTGAGTCGAATTAGAAGAAATGGGTGCAATATCACGTCCGAGGTGACATTTGTTTCACTTCGTAGTTACTGCTTTCCCTTGTGTTTTGAAACACACCCACATTAAGTAACGTTTTCAGCCAAAATAATATCAGAAACTGGAGAACTCTGAATTAGGAGACTGACTGCACTACGCTCTTACGGCATTTTGATTTAATTTAGAATGCGAGACACACGAAAACTTTGAATTTATTTAATAAAATCTAAAAATAAAGCTAAAAATACCTTCTTTGAATTAGATCAACAACCCTTATTAAACACGGCACCCTATTACTATGACTTCACTGTCCGTCCGTCCGTCTGTCCGTCGCGTCGTCCGTCTGTCTGTCACCAGGCTGTATCTAATGAACCGTGATAGTCATTTAACTAGCTTAAACGAAACACCGAATGCTTATTGCAAAGAAAATGTAAAAATAAGTCAAATTACTTTAAATAAAATCAAATCACAAAATTAAATCTTCACAAAGAACCAATCATCTAGTGAAGTGTTTCAAACAAAGAAGGAACCTAAAACAAAATTATTAAGTAACATGAGTCAATATCGATGGAAGATTTTAATTAACGTGCATCAGTAAAAGGTTCGCTTGATTATAATTAGTTAGGAAACGAGTGCCATCAAGGGGTTATAGAGGCACCATTAAATTAGATATATTAGACGAACGTGTTCCATATTTAGGGCTAACGGTGTACACTGTACGTAATAAATTTAAACTTTAAATGCAAGGTGGCAATAGTTATTTTAGAAGTCATAAAACGGTAATAAACTCATTACATACGAGAAATAGTGGCTCATACGTGATTGGAAAGGAATGGAGGGTATCAATGTACGGAATTAGAAACGGTTGAACAAGAATTGAATGTAAATCTTAAAGTTAACTTGCTACATCTGTTTGTTTTTAGTGAAAATTTATATGAGGACTTGATGAAAGACGTCACGACATTCGTTAAGTTGAAATAAAAGTTTATGTAGATGGTATTTTCCATAAATAACAGAAGAAACATAAATTCCTACATGACAATTTCATCGTTTCAAGTATCATAAAAACGTTTAAGCTGTACAAAAGATAGGTAGGAACTCTAGGAACACTTGGATCACAAGAACACCTTTGGAACAGAAGAGGCTTTGTATAAAAGCTACTTTTAAAAGTAAATGGATTTGAATGCTTTTGCATTACTGCATCATCCCGTACCCTGACGGGGGGCGAGAGTATGTGAAGCTCCCTCCGAGGCCTGAGGATGGCAGGCAGTCGGAGATTTACCCATTCAAACCTGTCGGTGTTCCCTTAAAAGTCGGGATCCGATAGAGTATAGGTATACTTTCGAAAGTCTTCTATGACTCCAGCCGCGACTTGCCCGTTGTGTTGTGACCTAATTTCGAGCAAGTCCTACTGAGCTTGATCTCCACAAATCAGAAAAAATTCCTAACTCGTAACAGAACTAGCTAACATGAAACGTCCACGTAGTTTAATTTGATTAATTTGACTACAAGTCATCAAGACATCAAGCTTTAGTAAATCAAATAAGCTATAGCATTTATAGTCGACTCTAGGAGACTTTTATCGTCAATTTGACAATGAAAGCTGCTAAAGTTATTGCGTTTTCTAGCGGGAAATTATTTGGACAAGAAAAACTTGAGAACAGTTCTACATTTATTTATTTAGTCCGGAAAAGTTCGTTTAGCGAAAGTACTTTTGTACTTAGAACTAAATCCTTGTTTAGACTTTGGGGTCACTAAAAACAGCTTAACATAGAACTAACACTCGTAACTGGACCACTCAAGGATTACTTCATCTAAATAATATATACTAAAGGATGCAGGAGGAAGTACTCGCTAAGCTGAGGCGCGTGAGGTAACATAACTCGACATAACATACTCTGTAAACTTATGGAGAGTGTCTAGTTGACATGAGGTAGGCATTTAACAAACATTATATAAGGAAAAAGGACAAAGCACCTGTAATTGATTTCGGTTTTAGGGTCCCGTACCCAAAGGATAAAAACGGGACCCTATTACTAAGACTTCATTATCCGCCCGATCGTCTTTGGCAACTGGTTGAGTAGGAAGAATGTTAGTTCTTCTTTGGCAACTGGTTGTGAATCTCAGTTGCCAATGTGGCCGGAGGGGTCCGATCGTCCGTTCTGTCTGTCACCAGTATCTCATGAACCGTAGCCATAGCTAGACAGTTGAAATTTTTACAGATTGTGTATTTCTGTTGCCACTATAACAACGAATACTACGAGTATAAACAGATTTAAAAAAACTGGTTGCCTGTAAAGTCGGTATACGGGCGAAAGTTTTACGTGACAACAACTGTGCTCGAGTGGAAGGGACGCGTGCCTTTCACTTTTTATGTCTGTCTCTCTCGCTCTTAGGCGGGCTAACCATGCCCGCGTGCCTCTCACTCGCTCTCATTGTGAGCGCATAACGTCAGCGGAGCGTAACGCAGTTTCTTGAAGTGTCACCCGGCAAACCAATTTATAAAACGTTGTCACGTCAAAAAATTACTCGCACTTGGCCGGTTTTTTATTATTAAAAGGTTTTATTTAGCTTGCCATGTTTGGGTCAAATTTATTAAATTGAAATTTCAACCCCTTTCTTTTGCCGAATTGATTTGAAATTTGGTACAGTAGGTATGGATCATAAGTAAAGTAAATCAGTTTGCTACAATAATACTATCAACAAGTATTGGAGTTACGACCTTGTTCTACTAGACGTTACACACAAACTTAAATACTTGAATTAAAAGTACTCAGTATGATTATTATTTTTAACATGTTAGCTGTCTTTAGTTGGCCGAGAGGTGTAAGCCGCCACCCGCTACACCAACCGACGTCCGTCGGTTCGATCCACGGATTACGTTGTTATAATGTTCAAATAGTGCTGCACAGGATTGTAAACGTAACGGTGCGCAGAGACTTTTGACCGTGGATTGTACACCTTTAGTTCTGATGACAATACAATTTTTAACCAGTATGGACCCTCCCACTCCTAATTATTCAAGCAATAGCCAGTGTGATCAATTGCGACAATTATTTAAGCGTTGCTAAATTACTACGATGAATTTGTTATTATATCACTGTGAATAACAATTTGTTCAATGAGGAAGCAATGATCATAACAAACATAGTAATTTCGTCAACAATAAATGCTAGTACTTTACATTTTAGGAATTCAACATTGTTGATTCAGAAAATTCAACTTTTTACGAATTCAACATTTTGCAAATTCAATATAGTGGTTTTTAATAAATAACTAATAAATATTGCAGGACATTCCACACATCGCCATCTAGCCCCAAGCTAAGTAACTAGTCTGTTATGGGTGCTAGACAACAGATATACTACTTATATACTTTTCTTTGGTAAATATATATAATACATAGAAACAACCAGACCACAGACAATTATCTAAGCATAAATACTTGTCTGAGGCTGGAATCGAACCCCCAACCCTGTGTTTAGCAGTCCGGCATGGTGACCATTGTGTCTGGGTCGTCGGGTTTTATCGTAACCAGTGTAAAACAACCTTGTTGTAAACTCTAGTACACGATACGGCTAAATTCAGCTAATATTATGCATATCTTGATAGCGAACGAGTACGACCAAACTTCGGGATATGAACATAATTTACGTTGTCAGGTTAGATTGCTTCCGATGTATATACAGAATTTTGTTTCACAGTTTTACATATTATGAGGTATCGATGATCCGAAAATTTACACACACATAAATTTTCGCTAAAGTCAAAGTAGGTCATGACTTTCAAAGCACTGAAACGTACAATCGATAAAAAAATATTATTTTTTGGATCAAATAAGCAATATTAAATATCAGAACCGTAGTTAAAGTTTCATTATATTGGTGTAGACAAGCCATCAAACATAGGGCTCTTCCATGACTGTTTCAGTAAGTACATAATAATTCGTATATGAGAACTAGCCAAGTCAGACCTTAGGTGTAACTTAGGCTTCAATATATTATCCTAAGGTCTAAGATTTTTTTAAATTATATTTTGAGTTGGTATAAAATATTATATCTTGTTATAAATAAACAGGACTGACCCTGAACCTGGCATCCATTTAAATCTCACTACTTTTGTCGTTGATGTCAACAACCAAGGCATCATCATCACTATCACTACATAGTATAAAACAAAGTCGCTTTCTCTGTCCCTATGTCCCTTTGTATGCTTAAATCTTTAAAACTACGCGACGGATTTTGATACTACTTACTTACTCCGCTGGCTCAGCGACCCAAAGTGGATCTTGGCCTCCGAAACGAGAGTCTTCCATCGCTCCCTGTCCTGCGCTATTTCTTGCCAATTGTTGACTTGAAGTTCGCGCAGGTCAGCTTCCGCCGACGGATTTTGATGCGGTTTTTTAAATAGATAGAGTGATTCAAGAGGAAGGTTTATATGTATAACTAGCGACCCGCTCCGGCTTCGCACGGCTATATTATGCATGTATTATACATATAAACGTTCCTCTTGAATCACTCTATCTATTTAAAAAAAACCGCATCAACACAGAAAAAGCGACTTTGTTTTATACTATGTAGTGATACATGCATAATATAGCCGTGCGAAGCCGGGGCGGGTCGCTAGTTACATAGATAAAACAAAGTCACTTTCCGCTGTCTATCCCTATGTATGCTTAGATCTTTAAAACTACGCAACGAATGTTGATGCGGTTTTTTGAAATAAATAGAGTGATTAAAGAGGAAGGTTTTTAGATATAAAACATGCATAATACAGCCGTGCGAAGCCGGGGCGGGTCGCTAGTATATTATAATATTGAACTTGGCTCTCATTCACATTGATGTTTTTGATGGGATTGGTTTATCTCGTACAATAACTTCACAAAGCCACAGTTTCTAACACAAATTAATATAACAATATTATCTTAGCAAGGTGATGAACATTGCATTTTGCGGCGTCATCTCCACACCATTTGCCATGTGCATGAAACGGTACGAGCAATTCTAATGTCATATAGAACGGTCGATTAGATATAACGATGTCACAGATATTGGAACCAGGATTTTACGATATCAACCGTTGCACTAACATAAGCTACGGTACGGTTTACAGTAACACCTAAATGTTTTTATAGTTCTTTCACATGTAGTTCGCGAAAACGCCTAGCGGTAAACCGCGAAATAACCTTTCTTTTTTTGCTGTGTCGTTTTTTTTGGGCATGTTTTAACATGGAGTTATGAGCTCTGATATAAGATAAGCAAAAGTTATATCTCAATTTATTCAAACGAACGTGAGTACGTAAACCAGCTGGTTGAGAATCTAGATTACCCTTTTTAAAGTTGAAGCATATTTTCTAAAAGTTTCACCGTCACTTTTCAATTTAGCGAAACTGGAATTGAATTTAAAAATTCATAATTCAATATAAGAAATGGTATTCGTTTGAAATATTCGGTGTAAAGAAACCGTCAATCAGTTTCAATCAGACGAGCCAGTGAGTTGTTACTTAGCGAATTGAGGATGACTTGATCCATCAGATGGCAAGGGGTCAATAGCCAATTACGGTGGCTCATAATACGAGCCCGACTTCACGTTATTATATTACAATATGCTTTTGACGTGACAACGGATGAAATTGATGGAACACCTGCATTCACACAAAAGTGTCATGTTACCGAAACATGACGCGTCATGTCCGGTAACATTGGCTATTGCTAGAATAAGTGGGAGTGGGTAATATGACGCGTCCGTTCCCGTTAGGTATTGTAACACCTGATTTTTTAGTTGTTTGTGTTTTTATTGTTAATTAAAATCAGTTAGATTTCTACCAGTTTAGGAGGTTTATTTTACTACGGCAACCCCGTGCGGTGCAATGGCGTGGCGGGATTGGTCGATTAAACTGACGTTGACAGATGTCACGCCGATTTATCCAATAATCGATAAGCGTCGATTTGCTTTTTTTTTGATATCGCTGGAGGCGACATGGCCGCGCCCGCCAGGAAAATGGAATTGATAAAATAAATTGAATTGCAAGCAGAGATTTGTTAGAGGAGCTAGTAGAGGATGTAGTCGTTTTGGGCTTGTTTGCGGCCAGAGAGCCGAGTATTTTTTATATAAAATTGAAGAAAACCCGAAAGGGTTTTTTTGTTTGGTACGTTTAAGTATAGCTTTTAAAGTCGACTCGTGGCATAGTTTGGCTAGTGGACTTGGATGGTAAAGCGAAATACCGAGAAGATAGATTGCCCTGGAAGTAGTAATGATGAAGTGAGAAAAGAATAAATGAAGATCCTCTGTAGAGGGACGGTCACCGACGGACTGCCGCTCCGTGTTGTCGATGGAGAGCGAGGGTTGATGTCGAACTAGAGACACTACAAGATGGTTTGAAACCAAGACAAACCAGCCCAGTCACCTGGAAGAGGATCCGAACACCTGGACCCTAACGTATCCCCACAGCTAAGTGTCACCCTTTAATATCCCCGACCATGACTATTAACCACGGTACCCTGTGCGGAAACCGTCCTCTGTAAAAGCGATTCGATCAAGCGACACCCCCGGTTCCTCTTTTAGTAAATTTATTATTATAAGTATAGTCCGGTAGTATACAACACCAAATTAGTTTTAAGTAATAGGCTGGCCCGGCTCCTATGGCCGGTAGATTTGGAAAATTGCATTATATAAATTAAAGTTGAGGAATAAAGATTACGTATACCCTACCGAGTACGTTTTATTAATAGGAACCCGAACCCCCTTTTCTGTCAAGGCTCGGCAGGAAAGACTGCATAGGACAGTAAGAAGGTAGTTAGGTTACAATTGGCATCCCTGGTGGGGACGGACCACAAAGGAATAGCTCCTACATAAAATTGACCGTTACAGTATTTAATAATGATATCGCATTTAATAATGATAGCCCAGACGGGCTTGTGTTATGGTGACGAGAGACGAATAGAAGACTAATACAAAGAAAAAAAAAAAAAGAAATAACAAAAATCATCTTAATTTTTTCATCGTTTTCTTATGACGTAAAATAATCGTCCGTTAACCGACTTTACATACAACCATTTTTTTTGTTACAAGTAATCGTACCTATACTTCTTCGATCAAATAGCTTACATTACAAACTTGGTTGCATGGATAGTTTCGATTGACAAGGTACTTTTTGCAATAATTTAAAACTAGCGACCCGCCCCGGCTTCGCACGACTGTATTATGCATATACTAGCTGCGCCCCACGGTTTCACCCGCGTTAGTCCCGATCCAGTGAAAATAAGACGAAAACGCTGAGCAATTTCACAGATGTCAAATTGACACAGTTTGACATCTGTTAAATGTCACTTTGACGTCTGTCACTTTGACATCTGTCACTTTGACACCTGTCACTTTGACACCTGTCACTTTGACATCTGTCACTTTGACATCTGTCACTTTGACATCTGTCAATTTGACATCTGTCACTTTGACATCTGTCAATTTTTTGACACTTTTCGTTATATTTTAGACAATTCACACAATATCTTTATAAATTATAGCCTATGTTCTATTCTGATGTATAAGCTATATTATTGTAAAGTTTCATAAAAATCCATTCAGTAGTTTTTGCGTTAGAGAGGAACAAACATCCATACATCCAGACATCCATACATACAAACTTTCACGTTTATAATATTAGTAGGATTATATCTAAAAACCTTCCTATTGAATCACTCTATCTATCAAAAAACCGCTTCAAAATCCGTTGCGTAGTTTTAAAGATTTAAGCATACATAGGAATTAGGGACATAGGGACGGCGAAAAGTGACTTTATTTTATACTATGTAGTGATAGTGATAGTGATGATAGTGATAGTGATAACACACAATGGGGTAGGTATTCTAGGTATACTAAATTCCGCAGTCTCATCTCGAAAAACATCTCGGCTATTAAAAACACAAAACATTCAGTGACACACATACTTTACATAACGCACAAAGATAAATTCTTTTGAAGTCCCAAAACCCATAAAATACTGAATAAATAAATAAATGTACGACGGCGGCGCTCCAAAATAGAGAATTCCATGGAAAAGGCGAACGCGTCCATTTCACAAAAAGAAGGCTTCGTCGGAGTCGGCGGGTTGAAATAAAACGCGTTATCTGAACCATACTCGTTATGTCGTGGCTCTTACGTCCGAAATCGACAAGTAAACATTACTGATAAGAAATAGAAATATTCGGAGACGAATCCGAATGGTTTGAATTCGGACAAATGTGAGGGTAGGGAGTGGAATGGACGAGGTGATTTAGATGAATGCGCCATTCAGAGGACGACCCTTGATACACGTTGCCAATAACAGTGATTGGATGGTAAAGTCAATCACATCACTGACTGTCGAAGGTATTTTACGATTTAAAACATCAAACGTACTTTACACGGTTATTGGTAACTAGCAAGCGATGGAAGGCCACTTCTGTGCACCTAAACACAACTTTTGTTCTACGACTTTTTGGAAATTCGATAATGTTTTGAAAATTTTAAGGTTTGTCATTGCTTTGGTAGCTGTCGTTAGGTCATATAAGAAGCCTTGGAACCTGAAAACTTCGATTATAGGTGAGCTATATCACTGTACGAAAAGATTAAGGTAGGTATATATGACAAACTGGAACATTAATACTACAATGTCCAGAGGATATTAAAACGTTGTTGCAACAGCAGAACCATCTAAATTAGACTATTAATCAAACTACTGAAGCTCGCGGGTTATTGCACTGCTTTATTGGCACACAAGTGCCTGGAATTAATATCTATGGATGCTGTTATTGCATTGTCCCTTTTAGGTGTTAAGATGTTGCAGATTAGTCGTCTACGAAATAAATAAGAATTTTTAGGGCTTTGGATTTGGGAAGAAATCAACTAAGAAAGAAAAACCCCAGTAGAGCCACTGAGAAAAAAAATCTTAGTAGATCCATCCTGGATCTAGACAATGGATCTTCTAAGAATGATCCCTTCATTCATCATTATTCATCACAAATATCTTAAACTTAAGTGGCATCCAGCTACGTTTTACTTATCTAAGATCTTTTCATTGGCGCCTTCTTTATAGTATCTCTTTATCTCAAGGGTTAAAAACATCTGTTGTAAAAGAACAAACCCTCGCGGTCGCATGACACCAAGCATTATTTTTCACACCTGAAACCTCTTCCGAGATTGTTATCGGTGACCAAACTTCCTTATCGAGTTTACTTCGTGCTTCGGTCTCGGGAAATGCTCGAACATTTTGTTTAAGACTTGAGTTAGAAATAGCTTTTTTAACGATATCGATAGCTTTGTACTTATAAGCATTGTATTTAAAAGAACAGAGCTTTTGAAATGTTTGGAGAATTCAGCAAGGATGCATTTGTTAGATTTTTGCTGTGAAATATTTTGCTTTTCTACTGTAACCAAAACGTACTATTTTCAGCATAAACTCGAAGATAGACACAAAGAGAACTTAGACGTTGAAATAAAAAAATAAAAATCATTTAAGCGCTGCTACGTAATTTTTCGGTCGATAACCTACCTACTTGGCTGCAATCAAAAATTCCTTCAAGCAGAACTGCCAAATGGTGAAGACGTGTTCTACTCGGATTTTAAACGAAGCGGCACGATTTACGTGTTAGTCCTTCGGCGCCCTTTATTATAAAATCCGACGTCGCATTCGTAAAAGGTTTTACTGTCAGAAGAATATGCAGTTGTTTTTCTAAAGCATAGAAAACACTGGAAAGCAATGAATACTATAAAGATTCAAATTGCAATAGTCTAAAATTTTAAAGATCGTGTAAACTTACCAGTAAAATTCACGTGTTTTTCGCCTAAAACCGACTTTCCTTAATACAAATTCCCTCATTGGTATTCGTTTGGGAATCCGCCACAAATTAAATTTGTGATTTATGCCGTAAGAATTCCACGTCGAGTCGAGATCACTCTATTTAAAATTACCTGTAAACAATGAAAACAACGTTTTATAACAGAGCACTGGGAAAAAACAAGATATTTCTTACAAAACTTAGATGAGCAGTTAGGTAATAAGAAATCTAAATAGTTTGGTCAATAGAAGAAAGTCCATTTGTATTGAAACTACATTTGAAATCTTGGAGACAGAGATTCAAATCTTACATTTATTTAGAGAAACAATTTATCATAATGTGAATAATATTAGCTGGCCGTTGAAATTAAGTTGGTTTAGCTTAGCTTGCACAGTTGAGCCAATTTTTCATACGTGCGTCCACCGTAAATTTATGCCAGCTAAGCTAAGTAAAACTGCGAGCTAAAGTTAAACTAACTTAGTTTAGTTGGTGATGGATGGTCGGCTTAAGAGGCAAGGGGCATGGTCTTGGCAGTTTTAAGTTTTATGGTACAAAAATATTTGTTTTAGTGTCATTATCCAGGGAGGAAACAGCCAATTACATTTGTATGGAGAGAGAGCCGGTACCTTTTCCTGATATAGAAAATAATTTATATATCTTCACAGTTTTAATTAATTTAAATCAGTCACCATTTCCCCACAATTTCCTAATAACATTTGCATACAAACAGCATGTCACACAGAAGCAATCTAAGCAACTCCTAAGACTATGTGAGATTGCAGTGACAATCAAACAGATTTTCATTAACACGTGGCTTTGGTTGTCGGTGAATGGGCTACCGATACAATGCAACGAGATGCTGACGTAACTATTTCGATATCTAAGTACTGGGGTACAATGTACGAAACAAATATATCCGTATTCCATTTAGATACCTTAAATGGGAGATTTGAAAGGAGATAAAGTTATCCGCAGATCTACATGTGAAGCTGAGCTGTAGATCCAAGTTGACGGAGGGAGTTAAAATCTTAGAAGAAAATCAAATGAGACACTTGAAAATTAAGTTTAAAACTTTGGACATTTTGGCATAGTAACTTAAAATTCTGCGGTGCATTTTGAGACCCATGCCCATCTATAGAATACATTATGGCAAAGAAATAAAGCCTTCACACCAAACCGCTAAAGTAAAGCGTCTCGGGAATGGAATATTTAACCAAACGTGTTGCTGTTGCCCTATGATTTTCCAAAAATGCGCGGTGCATTTGGAGACCCATACTTATCCCTCTGTCGATTGCAGCCTCAACCTAATATTTTTGCTATAGATATTTGTTTATGATCTGGGTATCTATATGTATATTAAGTAGGTACTTGATATTTACAAAAAAGTATATAATATGTGTTTTATCCGTTATCTAGCACCCATAACACAAGCCTAGTTGCTTAGCTTGGGGCTAGATGGCGCTGTGTAAAATGTTCTGCAATATTTTAAAAATCAAAAGAAGCTCCGCTCTGAATATGAAAAGTAATAAGTCTGTATAAAAATTGTTTTAGTCCGGAGGAGAGTTAAGAAAATGTACAATTGGACCATCACAATTCCCATCTCAAAACATTGGCTGTTGCTACAAAAGATAATCCTTTATCCTTGCACCTAGTGTGCTCATAACCTTAGCCTATGTACGTCGCGTCTAATCAAGGTTGACCTGGATAGGTCTTTGTTTCAGGAACGAGAGCACCAGCGCGGCAGCTCGGCGTTCAACCGGCTACTAATTGCGAACCGGGGTAACAAGCAGCTTTGTCACTGGGGCAACTACACTTGTGGCGATATACTTGGCTAAATATAGAACACACATGTTTGATTCATATGCATTAGAGTTTTTAAATCGCATATGACAACTTTTTTTTGTTGGCTTATATTGTCTCACTGCTGGGCAAATACCTGTCTAAACATCTTTCCAAGTTCTGCCTTGGGCTAGGTTTGGCCAGTCTTCGTCAAATGCATCGAGATCGTCACACCATCGTTTTAGGAATCTGCCTCGATTCCGACACCCGTATTCCGGCACGCAATGCGTGATAACCTTAGCCCATCGCATCGGCCGGAAGGCATCCAATCCCATTTGGCAATTTTACTCCTTACATCGGCTAGATTCGAGCGAAAAGTGGTGAATTTTGACAAAAATCTCATTTGTTAATTGAGTAAACATAACAAAGAGCAGATTCTAATCTAAATAAACATTTTTTCATTTGTACAGCGAATATATCGCAACGAACTAAGGTCATTCTGTAAACAGATAAATGTAGACTCGTCTACAAATAAAGGTTATAGATTAGAGCTTCAACAACCAGACAGTCGAACATAAATTCAATCAAACACAATAAGTCAAAGTCATGAATGAAATAAATCTAGTTATGTTACGGTTAAAATTCAAAGTACAGCTGAACCTAAGATCAATCAACTAAACATGGATGGCCACTTGCATTCGGATAAACCTGGGTCTAACCTTGTTTGAACGCTCGCGCGAGTTAGACCACAGTTTCCACCTAAGTTACTTTTCTGGGCTTACAGTGGTTTGCCAGAAAGGTTAGATTGAAACTTTGCCAGTTAAACATAGGCCGAGACCTACTTCAAGCTTTTGCTAAAACATATACAGTTGTAGGACTATTTATGATGAATACGTAGCAGTATACGTCCACGCAATGCTCCCTTCCTGACCTCTTTAGTTCTACGGTTGTCGTTCTACCACGCAACGCAAATCTTTTCAATCTGAAGGCTAATATATTATGTTGACATAGAAATGCTTTCTTAATAAATAGGTTAATGATAGTTCAATGTTATGTAAAATTTATTGCAATCGGAAAGAAAAACAAACTATATGCATATAATAAAAATGGTATAGGTAAGTATAGAATTGGATGTTTAATGGCATGAAACTGTATATTTCTTGAAAAATAATTCTTTCAATTAAATTTTCAATTATACAATGGTCAATCAATGATAAACAACATACGGTAATAAAGATAGAAATTACAATACCTCATAAAAAACAATACACTTGAATTATGAACTCATTCTCGTTCATTATGCAAATGTAGTTAATACCTTTAATTAAATCGATATTAAAATGATAAAGGTAGGAACGTATTAAATAAAGGTCAAAAGCTCAATATCAGATCTTCCAATACAATTTTCCGTATTTGGCCTTTCAGTGAAATAGGCAGTATTAAACCCGATAAGAGGATATTTCGATACATTCGCCGTTAATAATGAAAGTATCGTAAATTCTGTATTAAGGTCGGCTACCGTGTGACCTTCCGAGTGTGAATTGCGATACCGAAACATATCGATATCGATAAATCGAGTGCTGCAACATCGCACGTTATAATATCCCGATTAGTTCTTGAAGGGGAAGACCGAGACGGATTATTTGCGCGAGGAAGTAATATCAGAGTGAAATAGAAGCGAAACTAATAGGAAACGGGATGTAACACGTCAAGTAATCGCAATAAAACTGCCGTTAACATACTTCGAGTTTTATCTTCTTCACTTTAGTCGAAACCTTCCTTATAAAGTGAGTATGAAGCTTCACAGAAGTTTGACACCGGCAAGTTACGAGTATTTTGTGGTACGCTCGAGCCACGGTATAGTTTACCATAACAGTCATTTTGACATATTAGTGCGGCGTGTGGGTCGTTGTGGTTGGGTAGTATTAGCATACCGCAATGTGGAACTTCCTGATCCGGTCACAAAAAACGGTTTAGAGATGGTACTTTATCACGTCTTTATTCATTAAACAAACAGTAATAGATATGCCTATAGGGTCCAACAAGCGGTGTTGGACTAGTGGTAAATATCGGCTTTTCGACTTTCATTTCGATGGTCGTGGTTTCGAATCCGTGCGCCTATGGATTTTTCTTAAGAAAAATGTATGTGCGTTAATTGACATTGCTCTTACAGTGAAGGAAAACATCGTGATGAAACCCGTGGCTAAGTTGGTTCCAGAAGTATTGAAGAGATCTTTCCTCTGAACACGGTCGACTATGCTGAGATGGCAGTATAGGTGCTGAGCAAGCCTACTCCATCCACACATACCACCGGTATAGGGCCTACCTACACAATTTGAATATTATTAATTCAATGCTATAATCTCATACGTTTTAATGATTCAATTTCGTATAATAAACCTAAATTAACAGCTCTAAGTTATGTCGCAATTTAGACTAAACTATACAATTAACGATCTAGCCTACTTACCTACCTACTTAACGACATGTCGTCAAATAAAATAGGTAATATAATGATGAAGAAAGATGAAAGAAGATTGCATGCAGCGGAGATGAGAATGTTGAGATGGATGTGTGGGACACGAGGATGTATAAAATAAGGGATAAGGGGAAGCCTGAAAGTAGCAGAAGAGTGATGAGTATGAATGTAGAGGGATGGAGAGGAAGAGGACGACCTAAGAAAAGATGGATGGACTGCGTGAGACAAGACATGAGAGAGATGAAAGTGACCGATGAGATAATGACTAATAGAAGTGAATGGAAGAAGAAGACATACTGCGCCAACCCCAAATAAATTGGATTAAGGGCCTTACTCATCATCACCAGGAAGGTACTTACTCACCTTCCTGGTGATTGATAACTTTATAAAACTATATTTTAGTTAGTAAGTTTCATCGTCAGGCATTCCTCCTCTATATATATAATACATGCATAATATAGCCGTGTGAAGCCAGAGCGCGTCACTAGTCTCTAATAAACCCTCTAAAAACCCTAAAGTAAAATATAAAACAGCAGAGGCATGTGCAAGTGCATACAGCAAACCTTGGGTTTATGGAAAAATAATTATTGTTCTAAAAGAGTTATTTAGAAGGTAAATATAGAAATACATTTGTATAGTATAGAGAAAGCGTTGCTAGGATACCGCCTTAACTAATTTCAATTAGCTTAACCGACGACGATCTAAATGGCAAATCATAAGGATAATTCTACCAATTACAGTTACAGCTTATACCTAATCTAGACAATAATTTAATTACAGTTAAATAATCTGCTGAAATCAGATATCTACGTACGATACTAATTGTTAGTAAAGTGCCTTTACCGAGTATTAGTAGTTGATTAGAAGACCCAGTCGCAAAATGTTTAAAGGTTGCAAAATATCCCTTTCTCAGAATATCCCTTCTTTGAGTTTAGTAGAAGCAGTGAGAGGCGTAAGCGCTATGCGAAGTTATATTTCAGATTAAAACTTTAACTTCATAATATGCCCAGATCCATTTTTTTTGTCTCCGATTTGCGTGATTTTTTGGATTTAGAAAGAGTATAAGAAGAAAGAAGAGAAGGATTACTTGTGTTCGATATCGACCTCTAAAGGTAAAAGTTTAGGTAAACTTAAAAAAGACCAATTTTTATTCTACTACTATCTCATATAATGCGGTTAAATAAAGACTAACTGAAAAAAGCAATAGCGAATTCAATGTTTCACTTCACTAAAACAAACTAAGCAAATAATTTATTCAAACTAACTTACCCAAAAGTTAAGGCAACATAAGTTGTTGGAAGTATTTTCAACTCTATAGCCAAAGCAACAAATACTAATTTCGGAAAATTAAATATTGTAAGCTCATGCATAAATATTAAGTCGAAATTCTGGCGATTCCGGCCGAGGCATCAACAAAGACTACCAACGGAAAAGTATTAACGACTTTCTTTAGAACTTAGACCATTAACTTAAGCGCAACAACGTGACGTAACGATGGTTCATTTGGGAACAAGTTAAGCAATGATTTAGAGATGGGTTCGAATGACTCCTTAATGTCGATATTGAGCGAGGCCGCGATCAAAATATCAGGAAAAAAAAAGTGTGTGTGTCAGCTCCGACGCACGACTGGAGTTTACTCCTTAAGTATCACAGCCAAATTAGAAAGTTGCGCACTAAAGGTGCGCACCAAAAACGTGACACGATTTCGTTACTTGTTAGTAGGTTTTACCCCTCGGATTTTTCTCATACC
The DNA here is from genome assembly GCA_907269075.1 of Idaea aversata. Classification (NCBI taxonomy): domain Eukaryota; kingdom Metazoa; phylum Arthropoda; class Insecta; order Lepidoptera; family Geometridae; genus Idaea; species Idaea aversata. Next base: position 8,570,788 of record OU026103.1, read on the forward strand.
GGGCGCCTTATATATGAAAATCGATTCTTAAGGAGTAAACTCCAATAAACATTCCCCAAGAGTAGTGTGTTGAGTATGTGTTTAAATCTATACGTGGATTTGCACCTTCACTTGACCTATATTTCAAGTTTCCAGTTAAATCTCCAATAGTTTCAACCGATCGTACATCAGCAATTTCCCTTGGTGCTTGTGAAACTTTGCAATTCGAAATATCGATATTTTTAATTCTTTATTAAATCTACTATTTGCTAGGATAGTGTAAAATCATTACATAGCATAAAACAAAGTCACTTTCCGCTGTCTGTCCCTATGTATGCTTAGATCTTTAAACCTACGCAATACATCTTTATTTTTTAATAGATAGAGTGATCAAGAGGAAGGTTTATATGTATAATACATGCATAATATAGCCGTGCGAAGCCGGAGCGGGTCGCTAGTATCTACTAAAAGATATTAGAATACTTAAGCTTTTCAGTTGTTTTCAGATAATTTATATTAAATGTTTCACTTTAACGTCTCTTGTAGTGATTATCAATAATATTCAAAGCGGATATTAATATCACGACCAAGCCCTATCAATATAACGATCCATTTATGACGGGCTCAGCGAAATCTTGGTTAATCGCAGTGGAATATTGTACGTCAGTTCAATGTCAATCAACAGAGTCGATAACGGAGCATTATCGATATTTATTACAGACATCACTAATCCTACCTATTTGTTATCTGATAGGTATATCTACAATCATCTCGAGTCGGCATTTGTTACATACGTCAGCGGGTTCTCTCTCCCTAACCCGCGCCCGCGCCGCGCCGGTGAAGCAGATCTTTCGATTGCAATTAAGGCTTTTATCTTATCTCTCAACTTACGATTCGTTTGTTTCTGATACTTCAAAGGGACGAGGGAAATTGCTCGCCTGTATTTTTGTTGAAAATAAAGAAGGGAATTTGTTCGGAATTCTAAATTTAATCTACTTGGCCTAATTTTCAGTATTACCGTAAAACGAACTCTTGAAAAATAAACACAAAAAACCGGCCAAGTGCGAGTTGGACTCGCGCATAAAAGGTTCCGTACCATGTTGTATGGGAGACCCACTGAATTATTTTTCTGATTTTGGAATTTGTTATAGAGGCAAGAGAAATAGGTACATAATGTGTGAAAATTTCAACTGTCTAGCTATCACGGTTCATGAGATACAGCCTGGTGACAGTCGGACTAACGGACAGTGAAGTCTTAGTAATAGGTCCCGTTTTTACCCATTGGGTACGGAACCCTACAATTATAATATAATACGGGGTATAAAAGTGAAGGCAAACAGAGACAAACTCATACAACATCTAATCACATAAAAGTTCATAAAATCTATGACTGTGTCCGAACTGACATAAAATTCTAAGCAAACTCACAGACAAAGCCACAAAAAAAAATAAGCAAGACAAATAACGAAAGATTCTTCGAAGCAACTACTTCAAAACCAAGAGTGCAACGCCTGACGCGAGTATTATTTACAATTTACGAATGTTTCAAGATAATAGGACTTCATCTTGTAACTGGTCACTTCTGCGAAGCGATTCCTACTCATAATGTGAGTCTCGCGAACAATGGGCATAGCACTAGTGTTAAGTCAAGACAGTTTAGTGGAAATCTGTTGACGTACAGTCCATAGTAGGGCTTCCAATCCCGCATGCTATTGCGGAATCTCGGTATCAGCGGGATCAAGAATTTTATTGTTGCGGGATCCCGGTATAACGGGATCCCGCGTGTGTCTATAAGAAAGGTTAAAAGTCAGTCAAACTACTTCGTATCTTGTTATGACGGATTTTAAACTCTGCTCTAGTTCCTCTGTGTTGAACATAATCACAATTTTAAAATGACATACTTAAAATAAAAAAACCTATAATAATACAAAATAAAAAATAAAATAAAAAATACCCACCACCCAGAAATTAAATGTAAAATCTAACAACATAAAAATAATAAAAGTAGTAAAACAATAAAAATCAACCTATGAACAAGAGGAAGCCCTCGGCTACACCCTCCCGAGGCATTGTCCCCAAAATGCTGGCAGCATTCCCTCGCTGAATAGCAAGATTGAATCGCTGGGACAAGAAGCCGCCATGTCGACAATGTACGAGCAACAGCGCCCACGAAAGCACGGGGGCCCGTAACATTTTTCAATCCCGCAAATCCCGCAGTGAGCGGGATTGAAAAATCAAGCGGGATCTCGGTATACCGAGATTGGAAGCCCTAGCTATGGTTTACATTCACTTTTATTATTGTTACTGATGCTTGTATTATTGTTAAGTAGGTATGCAAATAGATCGTTCGTATTGATGGAGTTGACTGCAAATATGATGAGTGTTAGTTAATGGATGATTCCATTAATACTTGACCTAAAACTATTTAATGTACATTTTAAAACTTTTCTATTAACTAAGTTAAAGTAAAAGGAACAATAAATAATCATTTAATAAATAAAATATTTTATAAACACAAAGTATATTATGAACTAGCAGCGCTCCGCGGTTTCACCCGCATAACTCCCGATCCCGCGGGAATATCCGGATAAAAAGTAGCCTATATTACAATGAATCAATGTCTCCTCATACTAAGTTTCATCAAAATCGGTCCAGTAGTTTCGGAGCGTATTCAATGCAAAAAAAACAATCAAATCTTTTCTGTTTATAATATTACTAACTGCGCCCCGCGGTTTCACCCCCGTAAGTCCCGATCCCGTGGGAATATGAAAATAAAAAGCCTATGTGGTAATCCAGGTCTCCAGCTATCTGGATACCGAGTTTCATCGCAATCAGTCCAGTAGTTTCGGAGCGTATTCAATGCAAAAAAAAACAATCAAATATTTTCTCTTTATAATATTACTAGCGACCCGCTCCGGCTTCGCACTGCTATATTATGCAAGTATTATACATATAAACCTTCCTCTTGAATCACTCTATCTATTTAAAAAAAACCGCATCAAAATCCGTTGCGTAGTTTAAAAGATCTAAGCATACAAAGGGACATAGGGACGGCGAAAAGTGACTTTATTTTATACTATGTAGTGATTATTAAAAATACATACTTCCCACAGCTCGACCTAGTTCCCCATAATTCGAAATACCTTTCGAGGCATTTCACAATTTAACCATTCTAGTTCAACTGTCATGGCCCACTTGATTCATTAACGTTTATTTATTAGATAGCTCGAAGAGAACTTTGCTCGTTTATATTAAAATTTCTTAGTAAGTTCGGCGAATTTAAATTTTTCAGAACTTGCCAAAGCCGAGCCGGCTGCGGTACCGTCGTCGGCTTGCCAAATTATTAGTGCGAATTGTTGTAAGTTTTATTATGGCATTAGATTTTGATAAGGGACGTTTCCTTGGTTTTATGTGTGGTTACATTTAACTCCTGGATGACACACGGCCAGGTTATAGCATTTTTATTGGTGACACAGCGAGATTCTTCTACTTTCCGAAAGATCAATAAATTAAATACTATAATAAAAAGTTTAACAATAATAATAACTTAATATGGCCTACTCTATATTAGATAAAACAGTTTCTGAAACTTTAACTAACAAGAAACTCTAGCGCTAGAAGTCAAAAATTTTAACATATGAATCTAAGTCACACATGATCATTGATCTATGTACAGTCGAATTACCAATTAGCTGAACCCCACGTGACCCAGAGCTCACTCGCAAATCTGTAAAAATGTGGTATTTACTTATTTTGTTATATTATTTAGTTATATAAAAAACAGAATCTTGAACATTACTTCACAAAAGTAATTATTTTCCCGGGTCTTAATCGCGTATTTTTACGAAAACAAAAAATACGCGATTAAGACCCGGGAAAATAATTACTATGAATACAAATCCTGTGAGTTTAAAAAGTTTATTACTTCACAAACTTACAGAGGAGCGACTGAGCCTCAGACGAGTATTTATACTTAGATATTTGTCTGTGGTCTGGTTGTTTCTATGTATTATAAGTATATATTTATAAAGAAAAGTATATAAGTAGTATATCCGTTGTCTAGCACCCATAACACAAGTCTAGTCACTTAACTTTGGTATAAATGGCGATGTGTGGAATGTCCTGCAATATTTATTTAGCTCTGGGTCGCGTGGGGTTCAGCTAATTGGTATTCAGACTGTACAAACAACTAAAAAGTCGAATAATTGTTGCTAATATTGTATTTCACATTTTACCCTTTGACCCACAAAATGCACAGACAAAATAATAGTTTTGTCAACTCATGAAATTGAATAGGTACATTTTCCGTTTTCATACAAACACTGACGTTTTTCACAACGCTCTAGGCTACTGTCCGAAAATAGTGTTTCAGTGAAATAAATACATACATTGTTTTACTAGGGAAATCTACACCGCGTTACACGAATTAATTTGAAATACATGTTTAATAAACACAGTACATAATTTAGTTTTATTTATATACTTTTTATTTGCGCGAAGTTTCAGGCCATCGCCCTAGAATTGACACGATAGCTGAAACAGGGCGTTCACATTTCATTGTTTGTAATTTTAAACACTTAGATTATACGGTTAGTTAGTTATACGGTTACTGAAAAAGTAAAAGGGAACCGTTTGAGTTGGTATGGACATGTGATGAGAAGAGAAGAGACGTATGTGACTAGAAGAGTGATGAGTATGAATGTAGAGTGATTTAGAGGAAGAGGAAGACCTAAGAAAAGGTGGATGGACTGCGTGAGACAAGATATGAGAGAGATTTATGTGAACGATGAGATGACGACTAATAGGAGTGAATGAAAGAAGAAAACATACTATTACATATTGACGACCCAGTTGGCACAATGGTCACCATGCCGGACTGCCAAACACAGGGTTGCGGGTTCGATTCCCGCCACAGATAAGTATTTATGCTTAGATATTTGTCTGTGGTCTGGTTGTTTCTATGTATTATAAGTATATATTTACAAAAGAAAAGTATATAAGTAGTATATCCGTTGTCTAGCACCCATAACACAAGTCTAGTTACTTAGCTTGGGGCTAGATGGCGATGTGTGGAGTGTCCTGCAATATTTATTTATTTATTTATACTGCGTCGACCCCAAATAAATTGGGATAAGGGCAGGAAGATGATGATTATACGGTTAGTCTAGTCATATCGTGAATAGGCAATAAGTATATTGTAACTAGAGATGCTCCGAATAGTAATTTTACCGAATATCCGAATATTCGGCAGAACTATTCGGTTCAGCGTTTTGTAGTTTTGGCGCGCAAACAGGCTTATACTCGCTATAATATGTTGACTATTAAAAGAAAAGGCTTTTTTGACGTGACAACGTTTTATAAATTGGTTTGCCGGGTGACACTTCAAGAAACTGCGTTACGCTCCGCTGACGTTATGCGCTCACAATGAGAGCGAGTGAGAGGCACGCGGGCATGGTTAGCCCGCCTAAGAGCGAGAGAGACAGACATAAAAAGTGAAAGGCACGCATCCCTTCCACTCGAGCACAGTTGTTGTCACGTAAAACTTTCGCCCGTATACCGACTTTACAGGCAACCAGTTTTTTTTTATTTACTTCCCAGATAACTAATTTGATATTCATGCATGACATCACCACATAGTATAAAACAAAGTCGCTTCCCGCTGTCTGTCCCTATGTTGGTGAAGTAACTCATTTAAATCATTTGAACTTTTGCTACTTTTCTTGTAAATAATGTTTTTGTAGTTTAACCTTTTCATAAAGTTGTCCATGGCAAATCTGTTATACAAACGTAGATTCCACGAATCAGGTTCAGCCTAGTGTGGAATCTCCAGGAATAATATGAAACTATGTAACTCTATATTGGGAAATAAAGAATTTGTATTTGTTGTATTTGTATATCTCAAATTATAACCCAATTCATCCAACACCCTTCAAGTAAATGCAACTTGTATGACTAATTGGTTCCTATCTTTGCAACCCACGCCACAATATGGTTTCCATTTACACTGAGGTTATTATACTCCTGTCATACGATATTAATATCATATTATCCCTTAATACGAACATTACAACAACTTAAGGTATATCTATAATGATTAATATTTTATTTGACATTATAGAGACCCCCTACATAGATACAAACGACTATAATGCTGATAGGTATAGGACTGGTAATAGTACATTATTCTCTATTTTATACTTGGATGTCTATCAAGTTTCGTATTCTTATTCTTGACAGTCAAACATATTCCAATCATCATCGTTTCCGTTGGTATCTGATCCATTTATTAGCCCCCTTGGACAAGATTTTTTTAGCGATATCGCTAATCGTCAGATTTTTTTTGTATGACATTGGCATAAGATGAAGAGGAAGACCGCCCGCCACCTGGTGGACCAATGTTGCTAAGGACATTAAGGCTCTCGATATCTCTCCAATGACAACCCAGGATCGAAGGACCTGGCGCAATCGTACAAGGAGGCCCGACCCCAACTAAATTGGGAAAGGGGCAGGACAAAGAAGATTGGCATAAGATGAAACTTGTCTACCATTTTTTTTGTCTTAGGTTTAGGTCAATTTCATACAAAAAAATCAGTGGTGACACACGGACAGACAGACGGACAAGAGAGTGATCTTATAAGGGATCCTTTTTTACCCTTTGAAGAAAGGAACCCTAAAAATAAAAAAAATGTCTGTTGATTGGCGATATCAATAATGGAAAGCAATCTTTTCGAAGGGGGCAGATTGTCGAAATGCTTCTACCACTTCTACCAAAATTCCAAGAAACTACTGCATCGCAAGAACTAACTGACACCAGACAACAAACAGCATTCAACAAAGTCTTCTAAATGAGGCCCCATACAACGCCTACAATATGAACAAGGACGATGACACTCCATGACATTATATCTCATACAAATGTCAATTTCAAATATTCACTACTCATCGCATGTCCATTTCTATGACGGCTATTTAATTAAATTCTGGCGCTACATCCTACTGTCGATTCACAAATCACAAATACACGGTTTACATATAGATTTTCATAATTACGAGCTGTGAAATATAGGTATACGGACGGAGTTTAATTATTTTATAATCAGGATGGATTATTTTCAGCTCATGAGCTCTGGAATTGAAATGTCACATAATAAGTTAGTGATGTTCATTTTAGGCTCCGGAAGTAGTCTGTGATAGTTGTACCAGCAAAGGTACAAGTGGTATGAATCGGTGCCAATTATACAATCAATGGAACTACACAACTGTACAACAGCCTTGTCAATTTATAAATAGGTGCCTTGATTGTTTTATAAAACTCTTTAAATTTTATCCTTGGTATACAAAAATTCAACTATGAATTGAATTAATGAATATCCCCGTAGACAGAAACCACACTTTGTTTACGTGTAGTTTACGTTTACGTTCTCACACAAAAAACATCTCAATAGTTATTTTGAGAGAATGTTCATAGAATTCCATTGTTCATAACAATTTCAAACAATCGAACAAGGTCAAGGAGCACAGAATAAACTGAAAGTGCTTCGCCAGACGTTGCGCTGGAGTGTAGTGTAATTATCACGTGTGAGCTTGGCGTGGCGCATGCGCTCCGTATGTAACAACTTCGTTTAACAGCCAGCTAGCCACATGAGTCAGAGCTCGTTGACCCATCGCGGGCGCCGGACGTCTCCGATATACTACGCTACAACAATATCACGCGATTATTTTACAACCGGTTCCGTGTACACCATTGTATTATGATAATTTAGAACGGTCGCTAGACTTAACGGTAGAACGCGGTCTGGCCGATATTTCACATGTTAGTTTACTACATTACATTACAATTTTATCTTATCATCAAACAACTACATGTTCACTTGCTAGAATGTTTGACAAACTAGAAGCACGCTCCGGTATTGTATTCAAAGGAGGTTTCTCTTTTATTTAAACTCGTGATTTTGTCTGCTTTCTACGGTAAGGCTTTGCGTGGAAATGTTTTTGCAAAAAGTATGCTAACGTTGATAAATGGATGAGATAGATTTCGGCACGTTGATCTTACTTCGTTAGATTATGATACTGATCCATAAGTCTTATCTTTCGCGTATCTATACTAATAATTATAAAGCTGAAGAGTTTTTTTTTTGTTTAAACGCGCTAATCTTAGGAACTACTGATTCGAATTGAAAAATTATTTTTGTGTTGGATTGTCCATTAGTCGAGAAAGGTTATAGGCTATCTTATATTTCGATATTCCCTCGGGGACGGGAGATATGCGGGTGAAACCGCGGAGCGCTGCTATTGGTAGATATAAGTTAAAATTTAGAAGCAATTATAATTGTACAAAACAAATATGGTCTTTTATTCAACAAAATAGATAGAGGATGATACGAGTATCATTTAATTAAACTTAATGAGAAAATTGGCACAAATAAAGCTAGGGTTCATATGGCACATCCGTCTAACATCAAAGACTCAAGTCGAAACATGTTGAGACATGTCCCTGACCCCTGATAACCGAAGCATGTAAACAGTATATTAGGTATTATGAATAGATATAATATAAGACATCTGTTACACAAATTGTGATGTCATAGATACCAGGACTATTAAGAATGTCAATAATGTACTGAAAAACAGCGCTGAGGCTTCTAGCTTTAGCATCGTGTTGAGGACGAAACCTTTTTCTGGGCGCTGTTCTACTTTTTTTCTTGTGCTTTTTTATGTCTCTATTTTTTTGTGTTCAGAAAATAAAACTTTCTAATGTTACACAGGTAAAAAGGGCTTGACTCATTGATTTGCAAAAGATATCAAAAGATAGATCAAGGACTTACTTAATTAAGATCAATAAGTTGGATAACAGCATTTAAAAGCTATAAGTAGTTTAATAATACAAAGCTAAAGAAATTTTAATTCATCTAAAGTAACTGTAAATAGAAATACAGAAAAGGCGTTCAAGCAATAAGTTCTGTAAAGAAATGTACTTCAGTAAAGTTTGTTACATCCAACACTATATATTTTCTTAAAGCTTCACGAGAAGGGGAACATGCTGCATAGATTTGTAAAGTTAAACTTTTGTACCAATATGGGATATCAAGATATTGTCTCTTTGTCTATTATGTATGTATGTATCCAACTAAATAATTACTTATTTACTTCGTAAAATTCGAGTTCCAAATAAAAAAATCATAACATTAAAAGCCTGATTTTGATTTAGGGCATGTTGTTCAGATTCCGCTTTCGTAAACCAAAGAGAAATCCTCTACCACATTATAAAATTTCAAAGAAACAAGCTTACGAAATGTTAAACAATCACTGAAAAGATTTGCATAAAACATATCTGAGCTTGCACCCTGGATTTAGGAGAATTAAGCTACACGACAACGAGAATCCTGTTTAAGTCCGTCCCAAGTTTTTACGTTAACTCCGGTCAGGCAAACAGATAAAATGAATTTAGACTTTGTTATTCTTCTTTGTACATACGGAATCGTGTTGTTCCGTTGAGTTTAGTGATTGAAAGAGAATTTATTTGCAACTCGGACATCTGAAATTCGTTGCTCATTTTATTGTCTTCTCGTAATCTAGGAGGAGTCTCTTGAATACTCTTCATGTATTTTGATCATTTGAATGAATGAACTATAGGCAAAATAATAAAAAAATGTCATTGGGTGAAATGAGGTGTAATATAATTTGTCATAATGAAGCTTAGTTCAATTTAGCTTATGGTGAGTCGTCATAGTTAAAATGTAACAAGTGGAAACGTGTTTCGATGAGGCGTAGTGAACCCGTTGTGTCTATTCAGTTAACATAATTCAAACCTTGCTATTGAACATTGAACTTCATTCTTCAGCCTCTAATGATATTTACCTGCAACGAATAAAAATCGAATAAACAAACGTACATGTACTTATATACGGGCTATTTTACCGAAACTAGACCTTTTTAGACCTCTTTATTTGGGTCCTTTTTGTGTGCCGCAAAAATAACGTATTGCAAACAACTAATACCTTAGAAAAGCCAAATATTGAAATTGAAGGATTCTTTTGAGATACTAGTTAAGCTATTAAACCCTGGCTTTATGTAGTTGTTTTACTGTGTTACGAGAAAATTAAAGGATTTCAAAACGAAAATTAAAACTAAAACTAGATTCATTTTTGTAACAAAAACAAAATAAACGAGTTGTTGGATTGTTTTAATTAAACAACGCACGAGTGTTACAACTCCGTGTGATTATTCAATTCATCCACATTCCCAGCCATGAGAACATTGGTATTGCACCTATCGTTGCACTTTAAACAAGTTACGAAGTTAAAGCGTATCAAATAATTTGTCACACAAAATAACTATAACGTTCAAATTTTCATTCAACGTAACTGAATTTAGCCGATTTATTTAATCTATAATATAAAAATGAATCGCAAAATGTGTTGGTAAGCGCATAACTCAACAACGCCTGGACCAATTTGGCCAATTCTTTTTTTGTTGTATTTGTTATTGTCAAGAGAAGGTTCTTATGAAAGAAAATATTAAGAAAATTGCGCAGAAAATTATTACGCGGGTGAAACCGCGGGGCGCAGCTAGTATTCAAATAAAAACCCATTTTGATAATGTTCTTTCATTTTTAGCATCAGAATAAAAATGAAGATAACTTCAAATAATGACTCCAGAGCCTGCGGTGATGTCAGGGAAACTATGGAGCACATACTGTGTGAATGCGACTTCTTAGCAGCGAAGCTTATGAGCCTCCTTGAGAATGCGTATCCCAAACCGGAGGAATATAGGTCGACCACTTCTTCAAAGAGTAAGAAACATTAAGACAACACAAAAGATCCCAATGGGTCGAAATGTTGCTGGCTATGTCAGCCCCCGGTATAGCATCAGAAGTTCTAAAAGAATTCTTTGTTAAAAGATCTCACGGTAAAAGATGTAACAGTTTATGCTGTAATGGATAGAGGAGTGAACTAATCACCAGTACCACAATAGTGTCACGTATATCGCTCGTCGCTTACAAATCAACACCTACAATATCGGTATCGAGGTAGTGCTGACAACTTTATCTGGTGACTCTGCGTGCGGTCGGATGGACTCGATCGAGCGGCCAACGAACCAGGCCACTCGCTCGATTCCGGTAACGGAATAGATATTTTGTTGGTGTCTGGGTAATGTTTTAGTTTTGTCATCAGATAGGCATTTGTGGCTAAATCAAATGAAATTTCTTTATGCATTTGGAACATATCATATTATGACATCACTTTGATGCGTCTTAAAAATTAAGTTATAGGATGAGTGCCTTCGGAACGCGCCCACCAATGAGAAGAAAGCACAATAAACTCATGGCGTTTTTTTCTTGTTAGTGATCATGCTCACAAAGGTCAAGTTAACAAATATTTTTAAAGATACATATATTTGAAATGGAGCAAATAAAGTCATGTCCAAGTCCATGGGTACTTAGCATTAAGGTACGACGAAGCATCATAGTACGCATAACCGCACAATTTCTGCTTTATAAAAAATTTGAACCTGTTAATGGACATGCCATCTTTTTTAGGAAACTTATTATAATGAAGCACATAATGGACTCGATTCGAATGTACACAAATACGACTTAACTTAACTAAAATTAGGTTTAGATGTGTAAAATTATGTTTGCTATTCGGAAATACCCAACCTAACCAATTTTGACAGGAGTAAACGAATTTTTAGTTAAGTCGAACTAAATTAAGTCCAAAACACAATTTTGCAATTCGGAATGATCGTCTAACAGTCAAATTTTAGAAATGTCAAACTAAATTACGACTAATTTTAGTCGCGACCTATTTCGTATCGATTAAAATTAATGCAACCACTTTCTGAAGTTTTTACGATTTTTTGTTGATTTTTGGGGTGAAAATGGAGGAGTATTATGGTAGTTGCTGTAGCAGATACAGAAGAAACGTAAAATAAACAGCTAAAACTAGGTTTTTCCGGCCAGATTTGTCAAAATGGGAAACTGTTAATACTTGGTTTATTCGCGCTTTGTTTTTCTGAGACTCCGTTCTTTCTTCTAATCCCAACCTAAGAATAAACCGTAAACCATTAGAATAAGGCTGAGGGGCATTCAATTGAATACTTTTGCGCTGCCGGGTGCAAAGGCCTTTAGACACAACATGCCTGTAACTTAAAATGCAGCGGTTCATTTTGAGACTCATTCCTATCGATAGAGGTCATTATGACCAACAAATAATGCCTTGACACCGGATCGCTAAAGTGTTTTGGAAACGGGGTATTAAATAAACCGCGGAAAAAAATCACTATGCCAAGCTCCTACACTAAAAATGTCCGGACTCTTTTAATAAATTTTAGTTGTGTCGAACAATCTGTCAAAAGGCAACCAAATTTAGTTTGACGGCAAAACCGAATTGAATATAAAAATGACTTAACTTATTTTAGTCGTATTTTAGTTAGGTTATGTTAAGTCGTCGTGTTATACCGAATCGACACCAATATGTGCTATTAAACGACCTGTTTAGTTTCCAGATCCTACTATCGGGCACTAGATAATCATTTTAATCTTTAATCATCAGAAACTTTTCTTGTATCTTCCAAACTTGTGTAAATTATTTCCATAGATCCATCTTTTGATATTAAAAGAGCCAGAATCACTGCCCAGCAGAAAAATATCGACACATTCGTACTCATGCCTCGTGCTGCACATACGGTAGCTTCAAAAACTGTGAATTTTATACAGATGATTTATTCGAGCGAATGCAACGAGGTGGTCTTATAGCATTATGAATCATGTATAAAGGTTGCTTTTGAAGTCGATGCTTTCAGTTTCAAGTAGATGATAAATAAAATAATTGTACGATGATGTGTTTATAGAGTTAATACATTTAGAACAGAGGCTAAGATTAATTTTTCAGCATGCACCAGATCATTATTATAATTTCTACGAACGGAATTTAAGATTTAACGTTAGGAAAAACAGGTTCTAACAACAAGTAGGTATAGTATGCTTCATAAGTCCACTATCAGTTTGCTACCATAATAATAGACGTTACACATAAACTTAAATTGAAAGTACTCAGCGTGATCATTACTTTCAACATTGTTAGCTATGTATTTAGTTGGCCACTACACCAATCGACGTGGGTTCGATCCACAGGTTTACGTTGTTATAATGTTAAAACAGTGCTGCACAGGATTGTAAAAGGTTACGGTGGGCAGAGACTTTTGACCGTTGATTGTACCTGATTCTATTTTTAAAATTAATCAGTGTCTGGAACGTAGTGTAACAAGATCACAGAGCTGATTCAACATGTATTATGCATATTGCTGTGTTTATAAACTTAACTAGATACCAAATTATGATAAGATGATTAGCCAGACTATCTTTGCAACTAGGTGGTCGGATTCAAGTCAAATGTAATATAATATCAAACTCATTAAAAAAAGAACAATGCTGTTCTAGATGGCAAATCAACTCTAGCCCCCTTATTCCAAAACGAGGTATAAGAATACTCCGAGATGTGGATAAATCTTAGATTTAGGGATCTAAGCACATCCCTATAATCTCTAGGGATAGTGTTTAGTTAGACTATAGTTAGTTCTGTTAGGACTGTTAGTTCACGAGTAAATCTGTGTCTAAATCTAAGGTTTAATTCACATCTCGGACTATTCTTAAACCTCGTTTTGGAATAAGGGGGTAGGGGTCTTAGAATCCGCAGTAGAACTTAATAAAATATCACCAACAAATCAGTAATTTAATAATTAACAAAAATTTGTAATTTAATAATTAACAAAAGTAAACAAGTTTACCAAGATGAAAACTATAGCCATGTGTGTATCCCACCACTAAATACAAACTCCTGCAGGAATACTAAACCTTAATAAGGTTTTAGGTCAGGTTAACCGAATTTGTGACTTTAATCCGACAGAATTCCACTAGCCATTACAATTTGTTCTCGTACAGAGTTTTGTTCTGTTAAAATCCGTCTAATGTTCCTTATGAAGTTATGATACTCGAATACTCGTAAGTTCATATTATTACCGAATATGAACAATGTGCAATGTTGCTAGCACTAGCCATTTAGATATATACAAACTTTTATATAAAAATAACTATTTATTTTATATTAGCCTGGATTGTCCCCTTGCTGGTCAAAGGCCTTATCTCATTCCACCTATAATATATAACATATAGCACTTCCAATGAATTAATGCATCCTCATACCGAGTTCCATCAAAATCGTTCCAGTAGTTTCGGAGCCTATTCGTTACAAACAAAAAAAAAACAAAAAATCTTTTCTTGATTAATAGATAATAATACTTAAATAAAGTCTAACATTAACGCTATTACTTTAAGAGATCTGATGATTGATGGATACAGACGAAATGATAGGTATGTTTTAATTAAACACGCCAATACAGCTGGAGTTGCAATGCAACGCAACGATATCCGTTGCCTCACGGTCCACTAAGCAGAGAGCGATAGCATGCAGGATATTACATTGTCTCCGACAGGTTATAGAGATGGGATCACAACCACGCCACCGTGCAGACAACGTTGCGAGCCTATTGTTTACGCCATATTTATGAACATAGAATTTAAACACAAACAAAAGAAACAAAATCAAAATCGATTCAGCAGTTCGGGAGCTACGATGCTACAGATAGACAGACACACACACAGACATGTCAACACCCCGTCGTTTTTGCGTCAGGGGTTAAAAATAGAGTTGAGCAATTCCCATTAAATGATGGAGCATCATGGGCCTGCTCCGTCTGCCCCACTTTCACTTCAGCGGAAGACATCAACAGGTCGTCAGATAAGGCTATAATCGTCGCCAAATTTTGGGCAAAACACATGAGAAGATCAAATAATCATCCAAATATAAATTGTAGAGGATATGATTCAGGATTTGTTATTGAAGCAAATGGTCATTCAAGGACACAAAGCGATTTAGCTACCCATAATTCACTCTTTGGCAATATTCCCACACTACAAGTGCAACTTCGGACAATGCGTCTGATAAAACTCTAGGCTATTGCTGTGTCCATGCCAAGCGTATGACAAATTATGCAATATGCAATCAGGTTTTGTGCTGTTCAGGGTATTAGTAGTTTTGGCTTGTGTTTTGCTATACATCAATTTAATAGCCTGGTCGTGAGTTTTAATTATAGCCCTCGTAAAACTTCTATAAAATGTTTGGACAATGTTTCCGATGAATTGATAGCGTTGACCGTCAGTCGAGCGAGCGTTCGGCGTCGTCGTCGAGCTTCGTGACTATAAATCGCCGTAGGGTGCCAGCGTAACTGCACAACTGCGTTTAATAACATCAATCCCTTGTCTTTATTGAAAAAATGGTTGTCTGTAAAGTCGGTTTACGGACGATAATTTTACGTGATAACGTCATAAGAAAACATTGATGGTAACCATGGCAACGATAAAACGTTGCTATAGTTACCTTGTCAATAACATGAGGCGTTCCAGTAACGACGCGTGACGTCACACTTTTTTGAGATTGCAGGTGTTCACCAATTTATAAAACGTTATCACGTCAAAAATGTTACGGACATTGAACCTCCAATGGCCATTCGACATTTGAAAATTAATGTAGACATTTCTGGGGTTTCAGTTGACATCTACATTAATGAGAATCATCAAAATCGGTCTACGCATTTGGTATCTAGACTAGAACGCTACACAGAAACAAACATACATACATAGACCGATAAAGACCCTTATTTGCATCGCGCAATCGGAAAAAAATTATGCCGAACCAAGACATGACATATATATATGACGGCGGCAGCACCAATATGAGTTTGCGGTAGACAGTTACGACAGGCAACCAACAGATGGCGTTACTAGTACGTTTTTCAAGCGTTAACGCCTAAAGGAGGGGCAAGGGCGTGGCGAGTTTCCCCACTTCGGAATTGCTATAAAACGAGCTGCAACGTTGGACCGGCACGCATTTCTCATGATTGCGTCCTGGCGAACGGACCTTTACGGATCGTTGCCTGTTGTGACTGACTGTCGCTGCTCTCGTCACTTCCTTTATTCAAGTGTTATTCTGATTAATTATTAATTGATTTCTAAATTATTTATTTGTTAATAATAAAAGGTGAAATGTGGTTCGCTTCACCGTCCACGTCTGTGGTTCATGTGGGAACCGTTTTATCTGGCTACCCGTTATTTGTTACCCGTTACCCGCTTCCTTCATTTTGTAGGTTTGGCTTCTGATTCTCAAATTGTGTTATTAATAATATTTGATCAAACTCGGCTTTTACTTCTGATGTCTGACTATACGCCGACATCAGAAGTGGGATCTGATCATCAGCCCACTTCTGGAGATTCAGCTGCAGTGATCATGTAAATTAAAATTTCAATGTTAAGGGTTTGTGTTCTCTAAATTGGTCGAAAGATTGGTAGCCTGACTTGGTACGCCAAGTTCCATGTTCTTGGTTTCTTTTGACCCTGATAACCCGGATTCGGACATGGAAGGCTGGTGTCGCCTGTCTGGAACGGTTGTAGCGAGGCAGCAGCTGAAAGAAATTGACTTGGTCGTGACCTTGACCCACAGTCTTAAGGGACGTGCAGTTACTTTACTTGCAGGTTCACTCGGAGCAATTTGGATGGCCTACAAATGGGAGAACTTTTGAAGGTGCGGTTTTCTCGACCGATGCTGGTGCAGGATCATTTTCAATCAGATTCTCCAGTTCCAGGTTGATACTAGAGACGCACTGGTTCAAGGTGCCTGCAGAATCTGCAGTGCGTCTGGTCACGTGGTCTCCGCCAGCCCGGCGGGAATTGTTGTCGTGAGTCAGCAGCGTTGGTTAAGAGAGGGGTCAACGTGTGCTGCAGGGCTGTCAATGTCTGTGTGATGATGGACCTTTTCTTTTGCTTTTGACCCAGGTTCTGAATGTAGCCTAATTGGAAAAGGTATTTCCAATCTGTTTAGTAGTGAAGGATCGTTTGACCTGGCGAATATGACAGGAACAGTTAATGGCGCGGAGCAGATAACTTGTGATACCAGAGTCTAGAAGATCTCGCTTTTAATGACTTTTTACGTCCTTCCGGATGATTGCCTTGAATACAGTGTCTTACTGGGTCGAAATAACGTTTCGAAGGAATCAATAAGGATCGGTTACTTCCTTTTTTAGCCGACGTGCTTTCGATTTCGTAGTCAGGTACCGTGGAGGAGAGACTCGAGCGTTTGGACAAATTGTCGAGAATTTTATCTGCCATGGATTTTCTTTCAATATTAGGAAGTGTAGTTTTATGGTCTGCAGGAGATACGTAAACCTAAACGTGTTGAAGTGAAATAGAGGATTTTAGTAGAGATAGCATTCAGCTTCACCTAATAGATGCAGGTGCTGGCAGAACTGATGAACAAGTGGAAAGGATCATGCGAACCTGCTAGTTCTTTATACAACAGCTCTAGCCTACTACTACTCCTTAAATTTGGCTAGAGATTCTGTTTTCAGTAAGTTTTAGTGATTGTTCCGTGTGGTGTGGTGAATTTGTGTTCAGGAGTGTGTACAGCAATACTTACGTTGATTTTGGTAAATTGTGTTGTGGTGAATAGCCGCGACCGGCCTGACAGTGGATATCGCGAACAATCGAAACTAATTAAATTACAAGCTTGAGATAAAGGCAGCGATGGTTCGCAAGAGGACGTTGGAGGAAGAATCTAAGGCTTCATCCGTTTCAGTGTGTTTAAGTTATCGTGCAGTATTATTGCCGGAAGATGTCAGTTGTAATAAGTCGTCATCGAAACATCAGCGAACAACGTCGTAGCTAAGCCGCAGTGCGTTGCGATCAACGAATCGCGTAGCGTGCATCGTTAATCGCCGTCGAAGCGAATGTATGGGTTAGTGTCCCGGTAAGCGTACAGCGTCGCGGTCGTGAAACCGGTCGTCGACTTGTGATTGTAGTCAGCAGTTGCGGTCTCCGTCTAGATTGCTAGATTGATAGAAATTGTCTACCACGAGATTCAGAACGCGTAGGGAAACGCCCCATCGACGCTGGAATATTCCCCGGTCACCGACTGTATTGTTGACGATATTCGTTCGATTAAATTATGCGGGTAGGTCGAACCAACGCTTTTATATTTTGAATTTCAATCCCGATCTACACAATATTAACGATTGGTGTGCGGAGGTAGATCGTGCAAAGGTGTTCAATAGTTGGAGCAATTAAGAGTGTTTTTCGCGTATCGGTGATCGCTAAAAGGTTTAATGAGTAGGTATCGAGTGATCGTACCTGGAGTAAGATATCGTGTGTGTTTTCGCTGTTGTTATTAGTGCGAATTCCGGTAGATGCCCTACGTATGCGGATTGCGCGCGTCGTTCATTTCTTTGTCTACGTAGAGTGTAGGGACTTTTGCCAATCAGTTTGGTCAAATGTATCTCGATCTATGTTAAACCGGTTAGTGCTTTGAGGAATATTGCATCGGGTGAACAAGTTGCGGATGTATCGCGAAAGCGTGGTGGTAGTGACGTCAAATGTTTTTCGTATGGTCAGTGGCGTCAAGAGTTTTTCGTGTGGTAAGTTGGGACATGGGCAGACTTCGTGGACTAAGGGACCTCGAATCGATCAGGGATCGAGTAGTTCATGGATACGTGGAGTGCCACGACTTCCAAGCTTGTTTTTGTGCCGACTAGGTCTGAACCTTGTTCGTTCTGTGACAGGCTGGGCCATAAAGACGAAACTTCTTTTGCCGAGGAAAGATATGAAGCGGTGAACAAAAAAAAACTGTTAATTTTTATTACGTTTTAGTAACTTCCACCAATAGTGAGTAGCCATTGTTCAGGATATAACTACTTTGATCGATAGCGGTTCAACTATATCCCTCATCTCGTTATCTTTAGCACATTGTAGCTGTACGTACAAACCAGATATAAGAATGTTGAAGGTATCAGGGCCTTATACTACTTAACTCAACTTGAAAAAGTGTTCATTCTTAGTGACTGAGATTGAATAGGGGACTAGTGAAAATCAGGTTAGGCCGAGTCGTGAAAAATTGAGTTTTGTCAAGCAGGTTCGATTCTTGCTGTCGTCAGAGCCCTTCAGTATTTTAGCCATTACCTTGAGGGGGTACGCTTAGCGTATACAGTACGTATAGCGGCGGATATCACGTGTACTCTGTACGCGTGGTGGCCATTTCCCCGATTTACATGTTCTCTAAATGCGTAACAGCCAGTGATATTACTAATGCTTTTCAATTCTGTTCTCAGTTTTGCTATGGTGCACGCGTGCTGCGGGTGTTTACCGCTACGGACTGTCGTTGTGGGGCCCACGGGTGCCTCATCATGGCTACAAATTAGAGCTGCGGGGTCTACGGGTGTTTGGAATAAAAGGACATTTTGGAAATGTCACCGTTTTGGATAGTCATTGGTATGAATGGAACAAACAAGTAGCGCTATGGAATCTGTAAATACGAGCACGAAAATCTGCGAAAAGTATCTGGTGAGACTTATCTTAAGATTTCCCAAAAAAAAATTGTAGCGATGAAGGTGACGAGGACGTGGACCGTGACGGCGGATGCAAACCTCAGTAACATACTGGTCGTAATAATGTTAGTGCAGACAGGGTCGGTGATACTGAAGCTGAACTTTCCTTTAATGTCGTAACCAGTGTTGTTGTACACCAAGCTGACCAAATTAATAAAACAAAACAGTAAAAAAAAAGTGTAAAAAAAAAGAAAAAAAAAATTAAGAGTAAAAAAGGAGAATAAGTAAAAAAAAAGTAAAGAAAAAAGAATAAGTAAAAAAAAAAAAAAAAAAAAAAAAGTAAAAAAAAAAAGTAAAAGAAAAAAAAAAGTAAAATGAGAGAGTCATTGAAGGGAAAATCCGGTCCAATGACTCAGCTAAAGGGATTGTTATCCGGTCTAGCATGTTTAGCTAAAGGGATGTCAATCCGGTCTAGCAGTCAGCTAAAGGGATGTCAATCCGGTCTAGCACAGTCAGCTAAAGGGATGTCAATCCGGTCTAGCACAGTCAGCTAAAGGGATGTCATTCCGGTCTAGCACAATCCGGTCCAGTGTTCAGACTGAAGGGATGAAGTAGTAGTCAGCTGAAGGGTTTTTACTACCGGACCAGCGAATTATTTAATGAAAAAAAAAAAAGAAGCAGTGGTTGTGCTGTAAGGATCTTTCCCTTAAAGTGGGAGACGATCTAGACCAGCAGTGGTTGTGCTGTAGGGATCTTTCCCTTAAAGTGGGAGACGATCTAGACCAGCAGTAGTTAGGCTGTAGGGGTCATTGTTCAGCGATGATCTAGACCAGCAGTAGTTAGGATGAAGGGATCACCGTTTAGTAATGAGCTAGACTATCAATAGTCTAACTGAAGGGATACTTCCTATTAGAAAGGATGTGATCGAGACCAGAACTTTGTAATAATAATAATCATTTTTGTGTTGTCGTAACCTATAGAGGTCTAGCTTTTATGAACTACGATCTAGTCTAGATCAAGTAATTCAATTGTGTTTGCTTATTTCAGATAAGAGAAATTAGACGCTCGAGGACGAGCGACTTGTCAGAATGGCCGTGACGGCGGCAGCACCAATATGAGTTTGCGGTAGACAGTTACGACAGGCAACCAACAGATGGCGTTACTAGTACGTTTTTCAAGCGTTAACGCCTAAAGGAGGGGCAAGGGCGTGGCGAGTTTCCCCACTTCGGAATTGCTATAAAACGAGCTGCAACGTTGGACCGGCACGCATTTCTCATGATTGCGTCCTGGCGAACGGACCTTTACGGATCGTTGCCTGTTGTGACTGACTGTCGCTGCTCTCGTCACTTCCTTTATTCAAGTGTTATTCTGATTAATTATTAATTGATTTCTAAATTATTTATTTGTTAATAATAAAAGGTGAAATGTGGTTCGCTTCACCGTCCACGTCTGTGGTTCATGTGGGAACCGTTTTATCTGGCTACCCGTTATTTGTTACCCGTTACCCGCTTCCTTCATTTTGTAGGTTTGGCTTCTGATTCTCAAATTGTGTTATTAATAATATTTGATCAAACTCGGCTTTTACTTCTGATGTCTGACTATACGCCGACATATACTCTAAGAGAAAAAATTACCAAAATACAATAATTTCTGTATTTTGGTAATTTTTACAGGACATCAAATGTCCTGTAATAGCTACAAATTGTCAAATTGTTGTTAAGTTTGTATAAGTAAGCAATTGATAAGTATTACAAATATGTTTTGTTATTTCAAGTGTGCATATAGTAATATCCGAATATAAAATTTAAAACCTTACCTTTTTACACACAAACAATATTTAAGCATCAAGCATGGATAAGCGTCACAGATAAAAACTATTAACAAAAAGTACCAAACATTATTGGCATGCATATTGCATATTGTATACCTAACAACAGTGTGATACGAAACAATTGTCAATTAATTATGTATTCTATTGTCCGCTTGCATTTGGCGGATTAAACCTCGTCGGAGCTAACGGCCTTCGGGCATTGA
Source organism: Idaea aversata (assembly GCA_907269075.1). Lineage (NCBI taxonomy): Eukaryota > Metazoa > Arthropoda > Insecta > Lepidoptera > Geometridae > Idaea > Idaea aversata. The sequence continues at coordinate 8,592,229 of OU026103.1, forward strand.
TTATAATGCCTCGATATAGTATCGAATGCCATGGGAGAACCTTTATAATGTACAATTGCGTATATTGGCAGATTTATATACCTTTTCCTGCTTTTTCACGAGTCGTTTTAAATTTAATTAGATTAAAAGCCCAGGTCCGAACTGCTTTTAAAGATGTTAGGAAGGCCTTTGCCCAGCCAGCGGTTGGATAATACAGGCTAACAAAAAGTAAACAATAGAAAAATACCTAATCTGTGAAAAATTCAACTGTAGATATCACGGTTCATGAGGTGCAGTCTGGTAACAGACAGACAGGCAGACGGACGGACAGTGAAATCTTAGGAATAGAGTCCAGTTCTCAGAACTCGAAAAATATTATTGAAGTCTTCAGGCAAAATAAATCACAATTAGGGGATGTAAATATTCAATACAAATATTATTTTTTAAGATTTTGGTCCAAGATCTTCACAATAAATACAGTTATAACAATAATATTGCTACTCGAACGGAACCTTTTATTTTCCAATCATTCGCAGTTAATCAAGTAAAAGGTCAGCAGAAACAACATTTCCCAACTAAACCAACAATACAAGAGCTAACTTAATTAAAGGTGTCATATCCATGCAGTATAGGGAAGGCAAGGGTCCGGTAGTATCGGACTGGTACTGGTATACGTAGGCTGTTTTCCGGGTTCTTTTTGCGTGAGGTTGGAGTAGGCTTGCCCAGCACCTACTACCCTCTCAGCTTAGGCGATCATGTCCAGAGGAAAGAATCCAAGTAAGCCGCGGGTTTCATCACGATGTTTTCCTTCATCGTAAGAGCAATATCAATTAGCGCATATAAAATTTATGTAAAGAAAAATTTCGGTAGGCATTTTAAACCACGACCTTCGGAATGAAAGTCGAGGTATTTACCACTAGGCCAACATCGCTCTAGTATCGAACGATCTACAAGTATATAAGGACGAACTCCGCGCCCCAAGCAAACAACGTTAAGAATTTAGATTACTCCCCGTTCGCTGTGACCCCAATAAGGAATTTGTCCACATCGATTAATTTGTTAGCTATCCGAGCTCGTGGCACTTTGGGAATAATTAAAGCTTTATTTGGTTTCCGATGTTGACATTTACGTTGGGAAAAAAAATGTACATCATCATCATAATCAGCAGGTGTCAGTCCACTGCTGGACGTAGGCCTCTCCCAAGATGCGTCACTGAGCCCGATCTTCTGCTCTTCGTCTCCAGTCACTGCTGACCGCTTTGCGTATGTCTTCACTCCACCTGGTCACAGGGCGTCCTACACTACAGCTACGTTTGCCAATTCGCGGTCTTCACTCCAGAAAATGTTTACCCCAACGGTTATCAGTACAAAAAGTACAATTTTCAAAAAAATATAGCATCAAACGAAATTCATCAAACCGTGTTTTGTTGAAGCCATGAAGCTTCAATAAAACGTACACCTATCTGAATTTTACATAAGCGTATGGATTCAGAATATGCATCGAAAAGTAATTCAATTTGGTTTGCTCAGTCTTAATTTTAATAAAAGATTCGCTGGATCAATAATATTTCACACAATTTTAGTTTCGGCTGCCAAATATATTCTGGTTTAGCATAATATAAAAAGGCTTGGCAAAAAATCACTAGATTCTGGTATCTCTTATCACGATGTCGGCAAGTTACCGAGGCACCGATTCGTCACAAACAAGTTCCGCAACGACATTTTGGTCGGAATAATTGTCGTGTCGTGAAGATCGTCCATGATAGTAGTACAGTTACTGTTAGATACTGACGTATTCAGAACACTGTGAAAGTCACTCAGCTACAATGAACCTTTCAACTAAAACATGCGGAAAAGAGAGTGATCTTATAAGGGTTCCTTTTTTTCACCTTTTGGGGTGTGGAACCCTAAAAATGTGAAGGTTTTAGAAGTAGGTTATTGAAGTACCTGTGAATAATAACGAGTCACCTGCCATCTTAATAAAAAACTAAATATTTAAATGAGTAAAAATCAATATTTTTGTTTATTTTCTGATTATTTTTCGGCATATTTCTTTCTTTCATTTTATCACTATTATTAAAACCGTTTGGATTTTGAAAAACCTGTTAAATAGTGGCCATTATTTGCCCTAAGTTAAGCCAGGCTTCATTTAAGTAATCACAAAATAGGTTCAATCAGGCACCAAAATGAAGACCCACCGTAGAGCTCCAAAACTGCTATTATTAGAATATTTACAATTAGGGCAAGATTCTAAGGTCTTGCTTGAATTGAAGTGTAAAGTTTAACTCATGAATTTATTAGACAAAAAATATTAGAATAAAAAGATTCTTAGTAATTTTAGAACTCGACGGTGTGCAATTATGGATGGATGGACTGCGTGAGACAAGACATGAAAGAGATGAATGTGAACGATGAGATGACGACTAATAGGAGTGAATGGAAGAAAAAGACATACTGCGCCGACCCCAATAAATTGGGATAAGGGCAGGAAGATGATGATGGTGTGCAATTATGACTGTACTTACATTAATTGAAATACGAAGTGCATCTCCGACTGCAGTGCAGAATGAAGAGCCAATCTTAACAACATCAGAAGTTGCAGACGTCTGTGTTTGCACTTCGCAACTCAATCATGGTAATGCAAATACACCATCTGATCCATGTGTAAATGTGTTTTAATATCCGCTCCGTATTAATGTTTACTTTTGAAACATTTATTTGAGTGAAATTTAAGTATAACGAAGATGAGTTTAGGGTAGATAGATACATAAGTATGCTCCGCTTGCCCAGAACTATATTATCTTTGTGCCTGTGGCGGTCGAAACGTCTGGGAGTTGGGGGGCCGAGGGTTTGGGATTTGTGTGGGAGATTGGCCGTCGCCTCCGGGACAGGGGGTTTGATCCGCGTTTCGGGGCATTCCTGGTGCAAAGGCTGTCGAAAGCGGTTCAGACAGCGGGGTAACGCTGCCTACATATTGTCCAGATTTGCACCGGGAACGTTGGGGAGGGGTCTGTTTGATTAGGGTTAGTTTTTCTATTTTTGTGTGTAGTTTAATTGTATGTTTAGATTTAAGTAAGTATTTTTTATATTTTTTATATTTATATATTTTTCTTTTGTTAATATTGTTCTTAATATAAATAAATAGAAATACTTATTTTTCTATCTGTAATGGAAGTATTAATATTTAGTTTTTAGTTCCGAGCCTAGTGCCAAAACACAAAATGCAATGAGCACCGCCCTCCCGCCCACTTAAAGAGGCATGCAATGAGGACAAGCAAAAGTTAGTATTAGTATTAGTGACACCATTCATAAACCACGACACGTGTTTCGCGTCTACACGACGCATCATCAGGATTGGACCATTACAGATATTATGGAGTTCCGAAAAGTAACGCCGGATTCAATCAACTAACTTATTTTTCTAATAAATAAACAACATTTACTTCGAAACTGATAGATACATAAAAGATTGATTGAGTACAAAGGGTTTGTAATCCACGGATATCTTGATCAGATGGAATTAGTCACTGATCATGCCAAGTTGTATCCACTGATGACGTGATCCAACAAAAACAAAAAACCTTAAATTAAGAATTTATAAAACCCTCGACTTTTATCCCCCATAACTTTCAGACGGCTGAACCGATTTCGATCAAATATAGCTAAGAAACACTCCCGACTAAATCACAAACAAAACCAAAATCGATTCTTCCGTTCCATAGCTACGATGTTAAATGTATAACACCCCATCGTTTTTGCGTTGGGGGTATTAAAACAAAGGCACACAAGGTAGAAAGATCAGTTCTTCTTCTTCTCGTATATAGTGGTGTGGCTCACCTATTGTTAATGTTTTCAGATCGCCTTAAGGCCTCTAACTTGACCTAACGACTGCTACTAGAGGTAGAAACCGGGACCAACGGCTTAACGTGCCTTCTGAAGGACGGAGGGGCTCACGGAAACACATTTTTGCCACACTAGTAATTGGCCACCCATCGAAGTAATGACCGCGCCAGGCGTCGCTTAACCCGCACGACCGTAAACGATCAGCGAGAGCCGCTTAGCTGTAAGCCTCCTCAATATCAGTTAAAAGTTACATATCATCACTACATAGTATAAAACAAAGTCGCTTTTTCTGTCCCTATGTCCCTTTGTATGCTTAAATCTTTAAAACTACGCAACGGATTTTGAAGCGGTTTTTTAATAGATAGAGTGATTCAAGAGGAAGGTTTATATGTATAATACATGCATAATATAGCCGTGCGAAGCCGGGGCGGGTCGCTAGTATGTACAGAAAATAACTTGACGGGAATGCCACTTGGTAAAATACGTTTTAGAACCGACCTCTTTATTGTTGATGAAAATACGAGTTACGTTTACGTTACAACCTCCTTCTTAAAGAATAAAGTGAATGGACACTTAAAAATTTAGGAGCGTTTATTTTAAAAGAACGACCAACAAATTCGTGATATTATAACCCGTTTATGTTTTCAGTAGACTTATCGAACACTTACTCTGTAATGTTCTTCTTTTATATCAGTTAGGAGTTTTGTTATGATTTTGACTGGAGTCGCAGAACTTTAGTATATTATTTCAATCTATGACTCGGAGTTAAGGCGGGGTAATACGTGACGAGATCCCTTTTCAAATGAAAACTTAAGAAACTTCTACAAAAGGTACAACACTATTTTTTATTTAGAACTAGCGACCCGCTCCGGCGTCTCGCACGGCTATAGGTATTATGCATGTATTATACATATAAACCTTCATCTTGAATCACTCTATCTATTAAAAAAATCCGCATCAAAATCCGTTGCGTAGTTTTAAAGATAAATAAATAATACATATTTCAGGACATATTACACATCGCCATCCAGCCCCAAGCTAAGCAACTTAATGCTTGTGTTATGGGTGCCAGATAACGGATAAACTACTTATATATATATATTTTTTTGTAAATATATACATATTATACATATATAGGAAACACCCAGAACCAGAAACAAGAATTTATGGTCAGCATAAATACTTGTTCCTGGCGGGAATCGAACCCGCAACCTTCTGCGTCGCAGTCGGGTGTTCGCCCGACGCGCCACAGAGGTCGTCGAATTTAAGCATACAAAGGGATATAGGGACAGAGAAAGCGACTTTGTTTTATACTATGTAGTGAAGTGATGTATCTTCAGATATTTGAGTAGTTTTTTCATACGGTGAAAACATGATAGCATAAAATTATCTTGATACGGGTAAGGCCGCCAATTTGGCCACTTTTTGACTAAAAGATATGTCCCTGACCAATAAAAAAAAAATTAAGCGTTTAAAGAAATAATTACAATTTAAATACTTATAATTAATTATTTATTTGCTCATTTATTTTGCCAGCGGTCGTTTAAATATAAAAATAATTTTTTTATTACAATTTTATTACTGAAAAACGGAGTAAAATAAGCAAATTTAGCGTGTCCCCTTTCCAAAATCATACCTTTACAGCCCGATTGTTCAAAATTTTGAAGGATTTCAAACTTGAATTTGAGTTCTAGTGGATTATAAAACTGTAAAAAATGTTTACTGTATGAATAAATAAATAAAAATAAATTTTACGATATTTTATCACATTCTAAAGATTTGTCCCAAAAAAATTACTTTTACGTAACGCAGTTTTACATGACGGATATTTTGTAGTAAAAATGGTAGAATTTAGTTGTAGAATCATTATTTATGATACTGGCAGCACGGATCATGACTTAGTTATATAAAAAAAATAAAGAGGCCATTTTTCTTGTGCCAAGTGTCAAGGCCAAGTGTTTTCGTCAGAGAATAAAAAATACGGAAATATGTGATTTTAAAAGTGAGAATTCGTTGTTTTACATTGATTATGTTGCGGCATTGTTTATTAGGGATTTAATTTACTGTAGGCAATGGTTTTAAGCATATTTAACAACAGTTTATAGAAATAACCTAAAATGTTTGATGCAAAACCGTGCTTTTGCGTTGCTTTTATGTCACTTTTGTGTAACGTGTAACATAAAAGTAACAAAATAGATTTGTAAAGATTAGTGCATACCTTAAAACATGCACTGATACATAGTTAGGTAGGGATTCTTTTTCTTACTATAAAATTGAAAAATAAAAAATACAATTCTTTTTTAAGCGAAGGTATAGTAATGCCACGAAAAGGGGTTGTTTTAAAAAAAAATTAAAATTCGAACTTTTTATTCAATAATTTTAAGGTTATGTTTACTCGAAAATCAACTGTTTCTTAGAGTTAGTTTATTAAATTAATGGTCTTGACTTCCCAAAACAGCTGATTATTTTTTCTCATAATTTTCAACAAGAGGTTCGGATTTCCAAAATACTTAAAACAATAGTTGTTCGCCTAGACTTCTAGAACACCTCCCTTTCGTATTAACTACTATACCCTCGCTAAAACACGTTGTAAGTAGGTATATGAGAATTATGTCTAATATGTTTCTATTAGTAATTTCAATTAAAAATACACATTTTAAATAAAAGTTCTCGTTTTATTTATAAAATACCTATACAGATTGTTTCAGCGAAGGAACTAGACCTCTAAACCGACCACTTTTCATTTTACCATACCTTCGCCGCAACACATATACTTAGGTAATAAATTGTATAATACAGAAGTTTAATTTTTATTTAAGCCAAAGTAGGTAGTCAAATACAAGAAGCAATTATTTCAGCAGTGTGATCTAAGCTTTAGGCACTTTTATATTACTTTTACGTTACCGTAACCTAAAAGTAAGTTTTTTTACTTTTGTGTTACAAGGGACCAAATCTACGGCCTTACCCATACATTTGTTTTTTTTTTACTTTTTTACGGTATATCGTAAAAAATATCGTGACTTGGAACACGAAACTTTCTTGTTAAGATAGGCATTATAATAGTATTCTAATTTCTGAAACGGTATTTTATCAATCAATGGCTTTTTTCATTAATGAATTATCAATTTTGTTAAAAAACGGAACCGCGCGGCGCGTCTTGGAAAAGGTACCGTACACAGATAGAAATTATATCTTTATTTAAAACGTAAATATATCTTGAAGCATATTTTTTAAAGCAATTATTATATATCTTATCCAAAAATACTTTACTTGGTTCTAATTACAAATCCGCATTGTTTAAAAAAATTTAATTTCTTTTTAGGAATTTCAAAAACAATTAGTACAAAAAATACAGTTTTAAACTGAAAATGACTTTCTTTAATCTACTGCCTATAATTCTTAACATTAAAGTGAACATTCTTAACAATACGTATTTTAATCAAATAATTTTAATTTTGAACGAAACATTACCGCATATTTAATTTAATAAATACCTGTCGTCTTTGATAAAGAACGTTGAGTTTCTCTGACCAAAACATTATTTTTAATTTAAAATTCTTGAGTCTTCATTCAAATTTTTTGATTCTAGAATCTAAATGCAACCTTGTCTTTTGCGTCAAGAATTGTTCATTCTTGTTCTAAAACTGATTTTGTGTTTATATTTTCAATTAAATATGACCCTGAAATATATTTTGTATCAAGATTCAATGACTCTTGAATAGAAATTTAAGTTTATAAAAATAAATCTTGAAATATTTCAGTGTTACCAGTATAATAGCTCCCCCTGAACATATGGTAAATTTAATAATTGACGACCCAGTTGGCACAATGGTTACGATGCCGGACTGCCAAGCACAGGGTTGCGGGTTCGATTCCCGCCACAGACAAGTATTTATCCTTAGATATTTGTCTGTGGTCTGGTTGTTTCTATGTATTATAAGTATATATTTACAAAAGAAAAGTATATAAGTAGTATATCCGTTGTCTAGCACCCATAACACAAGTCTAGTTACTTAGCTTGGGGCTAGATGGCGATGTGTGGAATGTCCTGCAATATTTATTTATATTTATTTTTATTTAATTAATATTATTACCGTATTAACAATTTATAACATTTTTTTTTCGTAATTATTAATAATTTTGACGCTAGAAACGCCGTCCAGTGTTGCTAAAGCCGCGTGACGCCCAGCCTTAACAAACTTGTACGTGACATTTGTAATAAATATGTCGCATAAACAGTTCTAAATATATTTTTGAAAATAAGAAAAGAAAAGGACGGGTATAATCCTTTTAACACCGTTTTAGTTAGACGTATTTACCGAATAAATAAAAAATCATGCGAGGAACGCAGCCAAACGTGCGATCAGTGTACCTATTATGTCTATTCTGCCAGATTCTGCCTTTTTAAGAAGATTAAACGTCATTACCCTACCAAATTAAGAATACACGGGTCGCAGGTTTGGTTGCGTTCCTGGAGTATTTTTTTACAAAGTCGGTTGATATGTCGAACTAAAACGGTACTAAAATGATTGTTCCCGTCCTTTTCTTATTGAAATTGAAAAAAGAGAGGTACCAGACCAAAAAATAGTTAAGTTCATTGCATATAATATATCGAATAAGCACCAATAGTCAACTCACAATAGTTTACGGTCGGTTTTACACTACATCGTGGACAACACTACATCATAATATCTTTGATAATTTCAATTTTTATATAATGTAATATCATTGAATCATATAAATAAACTAGTACGGTGGGTGGTGCTAATTCTTTCTAAGATCTTTTGGTTGAGTGGGATTTTAATATTTTTCTTAGGGAAAAAATTATTCACAAGGCGGCAACACTGATCACCACCGCTTGATTTGTGTAATGTGTCGCACGCGATAAGTGGTTTATCTATGCGCACGCGTTTTAAGGTTTTATACAAGTGGTTTTCCTATTTTCTTTAATGTTACAACGTCCTTGATCTAAGGATTATATTATTCTCATTGTTACTTGAGTGGATAAGAACTCCAATCCAATGGACAAGGGGACATTACTCGAGTCTTGGTGTGTTCCCAGAGAAGTTATTGAAAAATTTCGCGGTAAGTCCACTAAACGACATGTATATTTGCTTATTTTATCTAGATATTTGTTAAACCCAGTTAATTTTTTGTATATAAATAAGGTTGGAGAGATCTATCCAAAAAAGGTACGTTGTAGGTAGACAGGCTACGTTGCCGGTTGGAGTGCACCCCAACCGCAGCCGTCATAATATGCTTTCCCCAACTTAGATGTTCTGTAAGTGCTTACTTCTGTATGGATTATGGGATCAAGCCAAGCCGACGCTGTCTTTTGCCATTGTTATAAGGTTCATGCTGATGCGTTAGTTTATTTCGATAAATCTGGTGGCCTACGATGTAAACTAATTTGAATTTTGACAAAAGTATAATATTAACTTTGTTCTTTCAGATTAATTTGGATTTCGAAAAATTATATACACAACAGTCATTAAACTTTTACAAAAATTGGCAACGCTTTTTTGGGAAGCTGTTAAAACCAAAGGAACCCGAAGTGTCAAATGAAAATGGACTACAAATATTAAATGCTGTCACAGACAATGGTAAGATAATAATATTTAAACAGTGGATGAACACCTGCTGGTATAATTTGACTTTGTTTGTGTTTTAAGACTAGCAGTTATGCTATACTTTTATATTTTTCAGACAAAAAAATACCAATTCAAATGACCCTGTTCGGATATTTGGCCCCACCCAAAAAAAGATTATCAAGAAAAATAAAATTTTCATCTTCGGAGGCTATTCAAGGATTAATTGTTCAAACACATGTAAGTAATACTTTTGCCAATTTAGTAAACAAAACTACTATTGTATAGATGATAATATATTCTATAAAATAGTATAAAATAGACGATCTATAAAATAGTAGTGTTGTTAGACGACCTCTGTGGCGCGCGTCCGGCGAACACCTGGCTGCGACACAGAAGGTTGCGGGTTCGATTCCCGCCGTCAACAAATGTTTGTGATGGTCTGGGTGGTTTGTCTATGTATAATATTTATTTACAAAAAAAGGTATATAAGTTTACATCCGTTGTCGGGCTACCATAACACAAGCCTAGTAGCTTACCTTGGGGCCAGATGGCGATGTGTAAATTGTCCCGAAATATTTATTTATTTATTGTAGCTCCAAAGGCACTTGTGACACGAGCAACCAAGTTTTCTTAGCTATGTTTTAAAAAAACAGCCAGCTGTTCTGAAACTAATAGCTTTTTAGTAAAATACCCGTGGAAGGGATTCTGTTTCCATTGCACCTTTCCATATGTTGTTGGTTTGCAGTACATCCTGTAGAATTAGCTGTTTCTTCGAAAGTGGATACAATTATTATATTTAAGTTATTTCTTTAAAAAACAATTTCATATTTTTAGTAAGTTGTATTTTTTTTGCAATTAATCATAGATTTTTTTTCAGGATGCAGGAGATATTGACAATGTAATCCAGAAACAAAATCAGCTGTTTTTTTTAAATAAATGACATTACTACTTGGAAATATCAATAAAAGTAAAAAAATACGTAAAATCATAAGGTTAATGACCTCACCGTGTCAGTAACAGTTGATTTTCGAATAAACATAACCTCAAAATTTTCGATTTTTTTTTCGAATTTCCAAAAGTCGTAGAACAAAAGTTGCTTGTCTCAATGATATGAACCACCCTGCAAGACAGCGTGCGCATTTTTTCAAATAACCTTGTATATAATGTTATAGATGACGTAAAGTACGAATTTCAAAGCGCAGCAAAAGCGTTTTTATGGTGTCATTTACTTTGTTAAAAGTTACTGTCAGTAAAAACTGTTTTTTTGTTTTGTTTTTATAGTGTCGTTTTTCTTTGTATTATTATTTAAGCAACTGTCAGTAGTGACTGATAAATTTGTTTTTATGTTGTCATTTTCATTGCTATAGTAGATAAGTACTTAACTGAAAATGTTTGTTTTCAAAATTTCATTTTCTTTGTAATGTTTATTTTATATCTCTTTGTTATGTAAGTAACTGTCAGTAGTAACTGATAGTATTTAGGGTGTAATTTTTTTCGTCTTTAGGCTAAGAAGAAAAATGTCAAACATCTAACGTGAGCATATTTAAAATAAAGAACTAATTGAATCTACTTTTTGACTTTTTACTAAGAAATATGAAATTAACCTATAATCATTTGTTACTTGATAAGTGAAAGATTCTGCGTTTGCTTATTTATTCTATGTACTTTTTGTAATATAATATTGTTAAAGGTTACTGTACTGTGTGAATCAAATGCTAGTTTTTTTCAGATAGACCAATAGTATGTTTGATATCTTTTTATTTATGGTTAAATTTCAGCAGCGTTGGTGTCATTTTCAAAAATAAATTCATGCAAATATAAATCATTTTATGAATATTTCCTAAACCACGGCAATATGAAACAATACATAATAATGATATACCTTGTTGGTACTAAAATAATGGTTTGTTTCATTTTGACGTGGTTACGGAATATTTATGAAAGATTTATGTTTGCTATGAATTTATTTATTTAAGTGGCGCCACTGCTGGTGACGTTTAACCCTAAATTAAAAAAATATTTCAATCAAAGCATTGTAATTTTCAATTGAAATAACAGAATCTTTTATATCAAGTAACTATTACTCTTAATACAAAGAATTTAAAGAGCTTGGCTTAAATAATAAAACATTCCAAAAAAGTAATATCTAAATGTTAGAATGAATTAGCCACATATTTAAGTTAAGAAACGACATTAATGCTGTCAAGTACTGTATATTTGGTCGCAAAATCATCGAGATCTTAGAATAAACACTTAAACATTAAATCAAGAAAGATCATTTCCTAATCAAGAAATAAGAAGTTTTGTTGCAAGAATATGACCTCTCTCTATCTAAAGTTTTTCAAGCTAAGAATGAAAATAAGTAAGATCAAGAGTCAATAAATTTTATCTTGAAAACGGTACAAATTAAATGCAAATATTATTATTTTTAAACCAAAACTGTTGCGCTCTTGGATTCAATAATTATATTTTTAAAAAGAGAGTTAACACGCTTTTGTCTCAAATACTATATTGGTTCATTTAAACAATATACTTTGAAACATTTTATATCTTACTCCGAGTATTTTCTATTTTCCTTATATAGGAAACAGGAAATATCTTGACTGAAGTAAATTTATTTGACTGAAGAACTTTTTTCTTTCTGTGTATAGTTGGCAGAACAATCGTAGAGTTCTTTTACTATATATTTTTGTAATGTTAACATTTTTAACATCTTTGTCTAATAAATCGTAAAAGGACTTTAAACTTTAACTAGAACGGGATCTTAGAATCTTGCAAGTGTTGAAAACATTCTAATAATAGCAATTTTGGAGCTCTACAGTGGGTCTGCACTTATGTTGCCTAATTGTACCTACTGAGCTCGAATATACAAGCCTTAAGTATAATTGCTGAAGAGATTTAACTGATAGCACTCTCATTTCAGCATTTGATATTACTATTCTAGAAGTTTAGTGGGTCGATATACTAAAGTTAATATTTCGGTTGGAAAACTTAAATCGTCCCTTATCTTACCCGAATTAGCGTAAACAGGCCGAGATTGGTCCCGAGGGATTGTTGCTATAAATGTTAATAGGTCTTGTTATTATAACTATAATGATCTTAGCAAATGTAATGTTATTGTAACAAGTTTAAGTGGTTGATACACGATATTGGATAGATACTGAATAAAAAGGAGAACTAAAAAACAGGTAAAAAATTCTGATAACATTTCTTTAAAAATCGAAAGTAGTCTATTCGAATAATCGATTTTCTTTTCAAATTATAAATATTACCTACCTGTAATATCTATTTACAATTAGGTATATAGTTAGTTCAAAATGTTATTAGGCATTATACACGGTGAATTTTTTATTGGGCCTTCAGGGCTATATCATAAACTATAAGAGATAGCGAAAAATGCTGAAAGGAGTTGCGTGCCCGATTTTGACAAAAACTAAAACTGTATCATTTGATTTTTGAAAAAATCATTACCCTAGCCAGGAATTGAAACTGTTGATTTTGCAAAAAAATAATTATCCTATATTTTTATACCAATCGATAGTCTCGCTGATAGAGATCAATTCTTGGAAACAAACATAGTGTGGTAAATTAAAGGAACCTGTATAAAACACGGCATTCAAAATGTTGATTCAATTTGGTCTAATTTCTGTCTACAATTAGAACATAATGTACTATGATAACGACTGTAGAATTTTTTTTCATAACTAAATAAAATAGTCGTGAAACTTTTGGAACCGCACTCGCATTGATAAAACTTTCGCGAATTAAAAAAGAAAGCGAAAGGCAACGAAAACCGCAAGCCATAGCTCGGTCACTCAGTAGGTAACTCCGTGCAAATTGTTGCAATCGTAAAACGCTTACATCCGTTTCTTTCATCAGGAAAACAAAATACTGCAGAAATTGGCAAACATCCAGAATTCCACAAAAATGCACATCATTTGAAATGTCGTCGTTTAAAATGACTAAAACATAAATTAGTTTATTAAAGACTTCAAAAGCCGTGGTATTCAAAGAACATTGGTTCACGGTCGCCTCAGGCTACCTTTGATTTAATCCAATTTCAAATTCATTATTATTTTCAAGGGTTCAGTACTTACTTTAATATTTACACTTATTGGAAGGTTAGAGGTTAGAAATTTAATAATGGACTTTGCTCGTATGTATTGACTCAATGTTACGAAAGACGTCACGGACGCCCTGTGCCTCTCAAGTTTAGCTATTTCCTTAGAAGTTTCGCTAAAGTCGTAATCCGCTGGCGAGAAACTAAGGTTGCCATCCGTCCGGGTTTCCCCGGATTTGTCAGGGCGTCCGGGGACCGTCCGGGCGGGGTTTCATTTATAGTCCGGGTAAAACCGGGACAAATGAGACCCCGACGACTGCTGGGACATAAAAAACTAAAAAATTACGTTGGAGTGTCGTTCGCTACACTAAAATTTTCAAGTCCCTTTGCCCGCACCGTAAAATAAAACCCTGGTCGTTTAAGGTCATTTTTAGGGTTCCGTACCCAAAGGGTAAAAACAGGCCCTTTTACTAAAACTGTCCGTCTGTCTGTCTTTCACCAGGCTGTATTTCCGGGATTGTCCGGGTTTAAGCTCCGAAATCCGGGGTTCACGCATTTTGTCCTGGTTCGCAGATTTTTGAGATGGCAACCCTAGAGAAACTAGATAATACCTAGTGACATAGTAACATACACCACACATAAAAAAACACTATATTATTAACTACACGCGATTCGACGAGCGTTGAAATTGTCATTTTAATATTCAATTATCATATTACAGTTCGTGTTAAGTATGCATGTGCTCATTCATACTCGATTATTTGCAAACAATCGAATTTCAACTTTACTTGTTTAGACTTAACAATCAATATATTGTAATGAAGCAAAGCGATAAATTGTATAATGAGAATGAAAGTTGCGCGTGATTTGACGGTCAGTTTGCACGTGAAAGAACAATAATTATAATTACCGTTGATTTACACTAAGCGATGTCATATTTTACACTGTAATATGATACTGTAATTTAATTTTGTTTTGAATATCTATATGCAGTTTTAAATGAATTTAAAACAAAGTAATTACACCTGTTTATGATGAAATCGAATTGAAAGGGTACCTGCGTTTTCTCTATACAAACGTAGTCGATTGTTTCCTCCCTGGATAATGACACTAGCACAAATATTTTTGTTGCATAAAATCTATATCTGCCATGACTATGCCCCTATGTCTTGGCTTTTTTCATTTTCTAACTATCATATAAATTAAGATTAAAAAAATAAACAAAACATAGGGGCATGGCATGGGCATGGTCATGGCAGTTTTAAGTTTTATGCAACAAAAATATTTGCTATATATGTATATAGTGTCACTAGCTGTCCCGGCAAACGTTGTTTTGCTATTATATATATGTTGGCCGATTCTCAGACCTACTGAATATGCTCACAAAATTTCATGAGAATCGGTCGAGCCGTTTCGGAGGAGTTCAAGTTCGAACCCCGTGACACGAGAATTTTATAGTATATATAGAGATTATCCAGGGAGGAAACAGTCGACTACGTTTGTAAAGAGAGAGCGTCGGTACCCTTTCCTCTTAAGAGGAAAGGGTACCGGAGGCTTTTTCCATACAAACTATTACAAACGTAGTCGCCTGTTTTCTACCCTGGATAATGACACTAGAGCAAATATTTTTAGTGCATAAAACTTATAACTGCCATGACCATGCCCCTATTTTTTTATTTTTATAATCTTAATTTCTATGATAATTAGAAAATGAAAAAAACCAAAACATAGGGGCATAGTCATGGCAGTTATAGGTTTTATGGCACAAAAATATTTGTGGTAGTGTCATTATCCAGGGAGGAAACAGTCGACTACGTTTGTATGGAGAGCGCGCAGGTACCCTTTCACCTTAAGACAGACTGACTAGACTGAGCGATTTTGAACTAGTAAATAACTTTTAAGCCATAACTTTGTTAAAAAACGGATTTATCGCTCAGGATTACGTAAATAACTAATATAGATTTGCGTATTTAAAGAACGGATATTAGTAATAAGTTTCGATATAATAAATCTAGTTGGTAAAAAAGTTCAAGTTCATTCAAAGACATATGTATGATACTAGAATGCTATGTATCTCACAAATACAAAACTCTAGTTTCAGAATTGTAACACGTTTTAATCGGATATAGTTTATATATATTTAAACAATAAACAAACACATCCCAAAAAGGGACACGGGACAGAAGTCCGGTGTCACTTTTTCACATAAGTTGACAACCGTGACGGTGTGACACATCGCCTGATATTAATCAATCTTTTATAATAAGGGCGTAGCTGCTGATTTAAATTTAGTAAGGTACTTAAGGTGAAAGGGTACCTCCGCTCTCTCCATACAAACGTAGTCAACTGTTTCCTCCCTGGATAATGAATGACACTAGCACAAATATTTTTGTGCCATAAAACCTATAACTGCAATGACTATGCCCTTATGTTTTGGATTTTTTCATTATCTAATTATCATAGAAATTAAGATAAAAAAAATTAAAAAAAAAATTATGGGCATGGTCATGGCAGTTCTAAGTTTTATGCACCAAAAATATTTGCTCTAGTGTCATTATCCAGGGAAAAAACAGTCGACTAAGGAGCGGTGTTGGCTTAGTGGTAGATACCTCGACTTTCATTCTGAAGGTCGTGGGTTCGAATCCAGGCCGGCCGTGCACCAATGTATTTTTCTTAAGAAAAATTTATGTGCGCTAATTGACATTGCTCTTACGGTGAAGGAAAACATCGTGATGAAACCCGCGGCTTAGTTGGCTCCAGAAGTATTGACAAGTTCTCTCCTCTGGACATGGTCGACTAAGCTGTGAGGGTAGTAGGTGCTGGGCGAGCCTACTCCATCTTCACGCAAAAAGGACCCAATTAAAAAGGGTCTAATCGCGGAAAACAGCCTGTATACAAGTACAAGTACAACAGTCGACTACGTTTATAATAGTTTGTATGGAAAGAGCCCCCGGTACCCTTTCCTCTTAACCATTTAGAGTTCTGTACCCAAAAGGTAAAAACGGGACCCTATTACTAAGACTTCACTGTCTGTCTGTCACCAGGCTAAACCGTGATAGCTAGACAGTTGAAGTTTTCACAGATGTTGTAATTCTATTGCCGCTATAATGGTACAGAACCCTTAGTGCGCGAGGCCGACTCGCACTTGGCCGGTTTTTAATTGTTTGCTGGCTTTTGCGTGAAGGAGTAACAAACTTTCACATATCTATCACTATCACTACTCACTACATAGTATAAAACAAAGTCGCTTTCTCTGTCCCTATGTCCCTATATCCCTTTGTATGCTTAAATCTTTAAAACTACGCAACGGATTTTGATGCGGTTTTTTTTAATAGATAGAGTGACTCAAGAGGAAGGTTTATAATTATGTATAATACATGCATAATATAGCCGTGCGAAGCCGGGGCGGGTCGCTAGTATAGTATAAAACAAAGTTGCTTCCGGCTGTCTGTCCCTATGTATGCTTAAATCTTTAAAACTACTCAACGGATTTTGATGCGGTTTTTTTATTAGATAGAGTGATTCAAGATAAAGGTTTTAATACATTTAACATAACTACCATGCGTACGAAGCCGCAGGCAACAACAGCTACTTTACAATATGAGTTGGATAGGATAATTGAAAGTTTGAACATCTGGAGACGCCTATCCGCAGAGTGCGAACGTGAAGCGCCAACAAATTAATTGCTAAAGTGGCAGGGTCGAATGTTGCAAATAAAATTCGCTTCCAACCAGTAACAATTGGATCGTAATGGTAAATACTACGAGACCTTGCGACATCCAATGCCTACAATTGCCACAATATAAATAGCTTCCAATAAAATTGGAGACCAATAGATTCAATGAACTAGTCCAGGAGTCGGCAACCTGCGGCTTTGGATGTGAAGCTGTGGCTCTTTAGTTCTATATGCAAATCTATACTGTATAAATCTATGCTGAAGAGTTTGTTTGTTTAAACGCGCTAATCTCAGGAACTGGTTCGAATTTAAAAAATATTTTTGTTGGATAGTCCAATTATCGATGAAGGCTATGGCTACGTTTTATTTTGATATTCCCACGGGATCGGGACTTACGCGGGTGAAACCGCGGGGCGCAGCTAAAGAAATACCTACCGCGAGTTGAGGCATTTATATTCGGCACATGGAACAGTCTTCCCGATTGATACAATGAGGTGAAGAAGTTGGCATTTGGAGTGCTCACTATCTTCAAAAAACTTTATTTACGCAAGTACTATTATATATATATACTACTATTACTATTACTTGTACTATTATTATATTTTATTTATTGTTGGCAAAAAAATGTAGCTCTTTAAAAAATTGTAATTTTTTACTCTGACGCAAAAGGTTGCCGAACCCTGAACAAGTCGGTTTTGTGTGTGTGTTGTTAGGCAATATGGAACCACTTTTCTGGTTTAGTTGATAAATCTAGGATACACTTACGAAATATGTTTTAAAGATAGTTTGGCTGTAATACGTAATCCTAACAGAAATAAATTATTTGCATAGTTATTAACCCAAGTATTGGGCATTCTAGAGTCTATTAATTAAAAAGGTAATTAAAATTTTAAAAAACCCCGATTTTTATCACCCATAACTTTCAGATGGCTGAACCGATTTTGATCAAACATCGAGCTAATTCACCTTTTAAACAAAAGAAACAAATTCAAAATTGGTTCATTCGTTCAGGAGCTAAGATGCCACAGACACACACACACAAACAGGTCAAACTTATAACACATCCTCGTTTTTGCGTTGGGGGTGAAAAATGAATAAAACACGAATTAAAACGTTACATTCATCTCAATGTCAAAGGCAATGGGAAATACTAGGTGTTAGATTTGCTACTTTCTTTCTAAACTAGTTCCGAATTCCTCGATAGATTGGGTGCTTTATAACCACCACAATTTCTGATAAATTATCTTAACTACCTAATATTTTAAATACAAAACTTTATTTATTTGTGGGTCTCATCATGCTCAAACGATTGGACCGATTTGAATGTAAATCGGGATGTATGAGAAGGATCAAGAGTTTGATGTTACTTTTGATGCCGAAATTCCCGCGGGATCGGGACTTACGTGGGCGCAGCTAGGTACAAAATATTTTTTACCGGACATAGACTATTTTTATTTTATATTTTGACGTGACAACGTTTTATAAATTGGTTTGCCGGGTGACACTTCAAGAAACTGCGTTACGCTCCGCTGACGTTATGCGCTCACAATGAGAGCGAGTGAGAGGCACGCGTCCCTTCCACTCGGGCATGGTTAGCCCGCCTAAGAGCGAGAGAGACAGACATAAAAAGTGAAAGGCACGCGTCCCTTCCACTCGAGCACAGTTGTTGTCACGTAAAACTTTCGCCCGTATACCGACTTTACAGGCAACCAGTTTTTTTTAGTTTTTTATAGAGTAGTTAGTGGTGGCTAAGTGGTGCTGCTACCATTCCAAGCATAAGGAACTATATTGTTTAGTCCAACAGCCATTTTGACAACTGGATATTGTGTCCCTGGACGATTTGACATTTGGACATTTTGACACTTGAGCCATACACGCCGGAGGCGTTCATTTTATTGAGCCTTATTGAAACGCAGAATCATGTCGTGTAAGCGTGACGCAGAACTAGACCACGTCACACTTGGTGGTAATTTGGTAAACAGACTTCAATTTATATTCGTCGTTATTTCATCAGAACATTTCAAAGCAAATTATAAATTCGCTGTTACATCTCTGTTAGAGAATTTGCTAACGCTAATTTGTTCTGGTTTCAATTTATTTTCGAGCATGTCTGTGTGCAACAAATCTAGAGAAGATTACCTATTTAACCCATATACCTATGCCCATATTGCCCATCGTCAACCCCCTGGGCCTATGCCTCCTCTTCTTCTTTTATTCCTTAATAATATCCAAAAATCACGTAAATCACAGACAAAATTAGTCCTGGGCATATCATTATGGGTTAAAGATAAGGATAAGAAAAGAATGAAGGAAACAGGATACATAGTAATAATAAGCGGGCCGCATGCGGCCCGCTTATCATATTGATGCGGCCCGCGGTCGGAATCTAGATCACAATATTTTTTGAGTATTTTTTAAATTTTCGTTTTTCTCGCACTTGCAGTGACCAATCTGCAAGACACCCTTGACTTTGAGTATTCAAAACCTAGCTATCCTTTTTCGTAGTTCGTATTTATGTGAACAAATGTTTTCTATTATGAAAATGAATAAGAACAAATATCGGTGAAGACGTGATAAACATCTTCAATCTATTCTCAAAATAAATACCACTAATATGACAACTGATAACAATGATATTAAGAAAAAAAAAACAAACAAAAGAAGTCAAGTTTCCGGGTCCTACAGATAAATTTACTTCTTTTTTATTATTTTTGCAGTACCTACCTACCTATCTACAGTTAGAAAAACTTAAGTGTTACCTACCTACCTATTTAAAAAGTGCCAAATAAATGTTAGAAGATACCTACCTGACCAAAAAACTTAATAAAAAAATGTACGTGTTTAATTATTTTATGTCTGGCCCGCTAACACATCTACAATTTCCGAAATGGCCCTTTGGAAAATCGAGTTTGACACCCCTGCTCTACACACCCCGGTGAATAGTGATATCTCTTTTTAATATGAATAATAATAAAACATATAAACTAAAATAATAATCGTATGAAACTGCGAGATATTTCACAGAAAATTGCAAAGTTGACCTATTCCTTCCGCTCACCGAAAATAAAATGAGACTGCTAAGAGACGATGAGCTATGAATAAAAAAAGAATAGATTTTAATGAATAAAAAGCGGCATCTGCCATACTTTCAGCACAGCAATACTATGCGTTTGTAGGCTGGAAGGTCATCCCTTTTTAACAGCTAATAAACAAGTTTGAACGGAAACTAATGTGTTTTGAATTGAGAGCATCCGGCGTTACATGGTAGGTAACCAACTAAAATTAACAAGTAAGCACCATCTGTTCTCGACTTTTCCGCTTATTATGACTGTTATTTGCGAGAAAACAAAGCTGTTGGCGATATTAGCGAGGGCCTAATTTCAACGTTGCTTGTTTTGTGTCAATTCTGTTTTCACTTTGTTTCACTATGTTAGAAAGAAGGGTTTTAGGCAATATATAACTTTGATAGTAGTAATTTCATGCTATTCCACTATATAGACTGAGATGATCATATAGGTGCTGGGCAAGCCTACTCCAGCCTCAAGCAAAAAGGACCTAACTATATAGGTCTAGTAGTAGTACCAGCACAAGTGTATCCTTTACCATCCATTTTGGCAAGTAAACCCTAGAACAAATTCAAATATGGCGAAATAGAATAAACATACTATACTTTAATTATTAACAATGCAATCTATGACCGCAGTTTGGAATAGTAATCCAGGGTCCTGATTAAAATAGAACTTGTTTACAGCAAAGAGTAGTTGGTCGATGCAATCTCGGTCGTAATTAAAACTCTCCCCTCGAGGATGGGAGAACCCACCGATAGAAAAAAGCAAGTACAATGACTGCGAGAAAATATACACTTTGTGAATTGGTTAAATAAGGTGGACTGCTGAGAACTAATTACGGGATACCAAAGGATTTGGTAAATAAAGGCGTGTATAATAAACAAGAGATACTTAATTAGACTTAAGAATATAGATGACGTCAATAGCTTTCCAGAAATGTTCATAAAACCTCATTTTGGTGACAAAACCTATGGAAAAGCTGAGCTGGTTCTCTGGAAAAGGACCTAAATAAAGAGGTTCAATTTCGTATTTAGAAGTACAACAGAGGCTTAAATTGAAACGAGATTTCGGTAAGATTTTCCATTTAGTGAAGATTAAGTCTGCGCATGAACCGTAACTTCCTTAAGCCTATGAACGCTAGCGTTTCGAGTTCGGACGATATATTGTGAGAACATAATATGGAGTTCAAAATCTCTTGCGTTTGATGTCTTCGAATATTAACAACGAATCCAAGTTGTATTACTACATCATCACTACATAGTATAAAACAAAGTCGCTTTCTCTGTCCCTATATCCCTATGTACGCTTAAATCTTTAAAACTACGCAACGGATTTTGATGCGGTTTTTTTGATGTCTTCGAATATTAACAACGAATCCAAGTTGTATTACTACATCATCACTACATAGTATAAAACAAAGTCGCTTTCTCTGTCCCTATATCCCTATGTATGCTTAAATCTTTAAAACTACGCAACGGATTTTGATGCGGTTTTTTTTAATAGATACGAGTGATTCAAGAGGAAGGTTTATATGTATAATACATGCATAATAAAGCCGTGCGAAGCCGGGGCGGGTCGTAGTAGATAAAACAAAGTCGCTTTCTCTGTCCCTATATCCCTATGTATGCTTAAATCTTTAAAACTATGCAACGGATTTTGATGCGGTTTTTTAATAGATAGAGTGATTCAAGAGGAAGGTTTAATTGTATAATACATGCATAATATAGCCGTGCGAAGCCGGGGCGGGTCGCTTTTTAATATAATTCAATTCAGTATATTTTTTCAAAAAAGGAACAATAAACACAGTAGTTAAAGTTAACAAGAGAAACTATTATTAAAATCTCAGTAAGCAGTACCTAACTGTATTAATTTTCATTTAGCTCCCGTGAAATATATCACAAGTAATTATTATGACTGATATAAAGTAAGCTAAGCCATTCTAATTGGTATTTTAATTAAACATCGTAAAAGCGGACATTCTGCACCATTCCTTGTCAAATAACTTCAACGAAGACGGATAATATTAACTGCATTACATCATGCTGTATTAACATTATTGTAGTTGTAGACAGTATTTAAACATTAAAATAGATCAAAAGCAAAAGCATTCTTCAACCTGAATGAATATAATGAATCTTAGGTAAGGACTGAATGCGGTCAAGGATTTAATATAATATCTATTTATTTTACCTACTCAATTCAAAGTTAACAAACCTATTTACCTCATAAATTAGCCAATGCCATTTATAGTTTCATTTATTATTGTTCCATAAAGGATAAACTGCTAGATACTGAGTTGGGTAAAACCCATAGACCATATTTTACCCAAAAAAAAATGTACCTATACAATTTTAAACCAACATGGTTATTTTCATTACTAAAATTATTTACAACAGAAAATTCACAATGTTTATATTTAGATGAATTTACAAGCATCATTTTAATTTTTTCCACAAAATCACTACATAGTATAAAATAAAGTCACTTTTCGCCGTCCCTATGTCCCTATGTCCCTATATCCCTATGTATGCTTAAATTTTTAAAACTACGCAACGGATTTTGATGCGGTTTTTTTTAATAGATAGAGTGATTCAAGAGGAAGGTTTTTATGTATAATACATGCATAATATAGCCGTGCGAAGCCGGGATGGGTCGCTAGTAAAAACATAAACATGGTTTAAATTACGTTAGCAGCAGTGAAATATTTTCTGATTCTATAAAGGGATGACGACAGACTACATAGTACCGGAATGAGGTCTGAATTACCGTCTGATGAAGGAAAACATGGCTGAATAGAAACTCTATTATGCGGTTCAATGGTTCACAATATCTATTTACTGTTGCAATTAGTCCATTTACATTTAAACGTCGCGTCGCATCTGTTGATAATAAAAACCGAAGTGCTCAATTACCGCATCTACCGGCATCCGTACCTGAAACAATACAAAGCGCACGTAAATACCAAACAGATCGTTATAGGAAAACAACTAAGATACCATGACCAGGGTAAAATGGACTCGGCTTGATTATAAAACTGGCGCACCAAAGTTTTAGAGTGCTAGGCTAGAGAGGTATCAGGCTGAAATGGTTGAATTTCGTAAATTGCATAGCGTTAATCAAATGGCCGTTGTTAATAGTAATTGTAAATTAACAAGGGTACGCCGCTTATCAACGGGGTAATTGATGATTTTAATAATAATATTACTTTAATTTCAATTAACTGAGACAATTTTCAAGTAATAAAAAAAAATATTCAAAATTTTACTCGTAGTGAGAACCTCCTCCTTTATTGAAGTAGGTTAAAAAGCTTTAACTTCATAAGTAAAAGGTAGAACAAATGACATGTTACGTAAATTGTCGTTGGTATTAGATTCACCTGATGACCTAATTCTTCCGGAATACGGCTGCTCCGTTCCACTTACTAAAACGGTATAACCGCATTAATAGTAAATCAGCAATCAGCTAGTTAAAACATAGGAAACCATTTATAGGAAGGTGGGTGGAGAAGACGACCGAGACCGAATTGGGAATGCGAAATTGTGTCGTCCAACTGGTTTGATGATCTGTAATTCCTTTTAAATATATAAATATCAAAGATATTGGACATACTCGTACTCATTTAAGTACCACTTTAGCTGGTGAACAGGATACACAAGTTCCTATTGCGTTGGATATTGAATAGAAACGAAGCAAAACAGTTTTTACGACTTGGAAAGTTTACGTTTAACGTTCAACAACCAATCCCCCTGTATAGGGGATTACGAATCCGTGCCATTACAACAAACAACAATAATTGTTGGAACAAACGACGACGAGGACATTACGCGAAAGCAATCAAAACTATCGATTGATCGGATTCGCGAATCGAGTTGTTTTCGAAACGATTCCGTTCGGCACAGTGGCAGCCTGTAATTTCCGCGCACTAACTACCATTCACACTGCTGCATTGTTTCGAACCTTTTCCAACTTTCCGTATTCCGTATACGCTCCGTTGGAACCGAGCATTTCGGCTTACAAATCTTTCAAATCATGCATTCTATCACAAGCAATGATAGTCCACTCTAAATAAATAAAATTAACTCAAGAGAGTGTTGAGTGGATTTTACTTGGAAGTGTTGATGTTTCAGGGGACTATCTACGAAATACGGATTTACTCTAACATTTACAAATAGGCTCTACTCATCAAAAGTAATCAGTGAAACAATTATCAGTCGTCGGAATCCAAAACGATTGGTATATTTAGTTAACCCAATTCACAAATAATTACAGCACCAAAATGTAATCAAGAATTTGAACATATTTATGGAAAGCAAATAAAGAACGGAACATTCATAATTTATTGTATTGTCCCTGACATACTAAGCGATGAAAATGACATTTTACCGCCGCCCACCGCAACGGTTCCACACGGAAACGAAAGTAATTTGAATAAAATTGCTTAGTTACTTTTAAAAAGCATTGATTAACATGAAAGCGACATTATAGAGTCTAGGAATCATATGAGGGATCATGTGAATAAATTGATTCAAAGGGAAAGTAAAAAAGGTGATAAGATTAAATAGTTGAAAGGGCGGCCTTTACATTTAAATTGGTACTATGTGAATTGCAAATCCTAGTGCGGCAAACTGTTAAAACAGTTAATCCTCTTAGAACAATGCTCGTAATAAACGACGCGTATTGTAATGAGATAGAAACAAAACTCAAACTTGACTCATTTCAAAGTGGAATTTTATTGCCACAAGCAAAATAAAACGCGAAACTTCTTTAATATCCTAAAATAACGTCTCCGAGTACAGAGAAATATGATAAGCTTTTAAAGTTTTTTATAAAGGTTTGAAATAAGTTTAAAATCCCTTAAGTGTTAGCGTAAGCTAAGGCTACTTAAAGTCGATAAAGTGATGGAAACTTACGAAGGTCCGGGCTTTATAAGACAAACAGACGATCCGACAGAATTTCAGAAACCTAATTTTAACATATTCTGATCAAACAGAAACTAAGGTAGTTTCACAACGAGAATCAGATATCCTAGCGAAATTGTTATTCAAATCAGGGGTTTGTTTTTGACGAAGTGATCAGAAATGTTATAGAGAGGGGCAACTTTTCGTTGAGTTATTTTGATTTTGGAACTGTGGAGGTGAGTGAGACGTGTCGGTTGTCGGCAGTAGGGAGTCGGGAGACAGATTGCTCGATCGATCCGGAATATACGAAATGTTGGTACAGGCTGACGTTGTGACCCAATTCCAAAACAGGGCACCAGAGGTTCGTATTCTGTGCGTTCATTTTAATGTTTTGATTTGTTGATGATGATATGACACGAGGGTAACGTGAACGTCTGCTGCTAACGTGACCTTTTGTAAAATCATCTAATAATCTTCATGATATTCTTTATGAATGAATTGGAGAAGGTTAACTTCTATATTTACAATTTTCATCAATTACCCATTTTTAATTTAGCAACTGAATTATAAGCCAATATCTTTAAACTGAGAGATTAGCATAACCCGATAAGCGATATTTATTGGCATCCGGCGGCTTACAGAACCGATCAATATACAAGATTAAATTAGCCTTATTATGAAGTCAAAAGGTCTCCTGACTGAAAACTTTGAGTGATACAATCTTGTTTAAGGTACCAATCTTGACATCGGTCAACGAATGAATAAAAGTAAATTAACAATATGTGAAGATTGTAAATATAATTAGAACCTCCTTTTTTTGAAGTCGAAAAAGAATACGATTAAACATTACAATCAGAATGACAATAGAAAACCACTTGTTCGAAGTGTTTTAAGCGAACAATTGTCTCCAGTTACGACTGTTTATTGATAAATATTAACTTTTGAAACGAAAGGAAGAAAATTACGTTTGCGGTTTTATGACTCTATTTTCAGCGAGCTCTACCATTTATATCTTTATGGCGTGCTTTCAGAATATCAATATTTAGTGCTGTGTAATTTGCACAAATAGAATGATTTATAGTTTTTTTTTACTTTTAAGAGTACAACAATTTTGAATGTGCTTCATTGAAAGGATTAATAATGAGAAAAAGACTATCAAATTATTCATTGCAAAAATATTTAGTCGAGCCTTGAACGATGTTTTTATGTCACCGCAATGCGAATGAATAGTTTCAAAACATTACGAAATAGTCTACACAATATTTTAATACTAGGTCTGTGTCCGTATTTAAACATTAAACATGGTTTTGTTCACAATAATCAACAAAAACGGTAAAGTATAGACCATCGCGAAGTAAGTACCTACTTACTTACTATGAAATCATATTAAAGAAAAAATCCACAGGATTACATTTCATAAATACTAGCGACCCGTCCTCTTGAATCACTCTATCTATTAAAAAATACCGCATCAAAATCCGTTGCGTAGTTTTAAAGATTTAAGCATACAAAGGGATATAGAGACAGAGAGAAAGCGACTTTGTTTTATACTATGTAGTGAAGTGATGAAGTTTATAAATAGAAATCAATAGAGATCACATTTAACGATATTATTAACAACATACACGTAATATGTGGGGACGCAGATGGCAGGCTATCATTAAATAATATACATAATTCAGGGCCCTAGTTCAGGGCCAAAGTTTGTTATGTGACGTACCTTACTAGCTTTAAAATTAGACTATTATGATATGGCTTCGACCGCAACAGCTATCGTTTGTTATAATAATAATATGCTATTGGGAATAAACAATGAGAGTGATTTAAACATCACTGAAGTAGCAAGTAGTATAGGGCATGATCTACTTTTCAGTGTACGTGATACACGAAGTGGAATCAAAGACCGAAGTCATCGAAATTCAAACGAAGTATCTTTATTTGAAGCGTGACCCCCCCACAATATCAACCATAAAAATTGAACTAACAACAGAAAATGCAGAAAAAAAACCATAACAATGCAGAAAAAACATAACGTGCAGACACTAAAGTCGGCCATCACATTTTTTGCTAAACTAAATGCACTTGATCTTGTTACTATGACCTTTATTAGTAATTGAATAACAACTGGAACTTGTTAGAATTACTCGTTAGTTGTTAGAACTGCACTGCAGATTGCTGGATGAACGGTGAATTCTCGTCTATTTTGGGCGTGAAACTTGTAGATTTTAGGTCAACCTTTAGTCTGTTTTGTATATGTTTATCGGCAACTAGTTTCATTTTAGAAAACATTCTGTTATGGCATAAAACACAATTAGCAGAATTTATTGTTACAGACCTCAAGTGTTGTCTTAGAATTTTCTGCAGTTAAGGCATTAAGAGGAAAGGGTACCGGGCGCGCTCTCCATACAAACGTAGTCGACTGTTTCCTCCCTGGATAATGACACTAGCATATTTTTTTTGTGCCATAAAAATAAAAATAAAATTTGCTCTAGTGTCATTATCCAGGGAGAAAACAGTCGACTACGTTTGTAATAGTTTGTATGGAGAGAGCCCCCGGTACCCTTTCCTCTTAAAAGGCTAATAATGTACTTTTCAAATTATTCTAAGCCTAATTTAATTTAATTAATTTAATTTGAGAGTAGTCACACTTTAAATATTATTTTTAAACAATACATAAAATCTGTGGGGGGTAACATTAACAACTATGAGGTTACTACAGGAAGTAGATAGTGTCCTAAATGGTCAAATGTAGACAAATCAGTGAGAGACAACACAAACTTTGAATAATAAAGAATATGGTCGGTGTGTCAGTGTCGCAGTATTGATTCTCGACGGGTCACCGGGGCGGCTCACCGCTAACTGAAGGTCAAGCAACAGTACCGTACACGTCATATTATTCCATAAAATATAGGCCCATTATTACAATTTTAATTAAATAATGACTTGTGAAAGCTCATTAAACAAAATTCCTTTGATATTTTAAGAAGCGTTTAAATAGGTACTCTAAGAGGAAAGGAGGAAAGCGCAGGTAGCGCTCTCTCCATACAAACGTGGTCGATCGTTTCCTTCCTCGATAATGACACTATAGCATATATTTTGTTGTTTAAATTAACTTATAACTGCCATGACCATGCCCCTATGTTTTGTTTTATTTTTATTTTTTAAATCTTAATTTCTATGATATAAGGAAAAAAAAAACAAAGGTACCCTTTCACCTTAATAAAAAGAAAGATTAAAACAATATGACCTTTATCACAAAATTGACTTTATCCACAAACCCGAAGCAGATTTCTGTTTTAATAAACACACGGTATAAAATGTATGATTTGCATAATTCTACCTGAGTCGAGAGACCTGGATGTTCCGTAAAGCCCGCAAATAAATTAATTCATTGCCCATACAAAGGGTCCATTCGAAGTATCTCATTAATCTTCGCGGTCTAAGAGATTCCTTTTATGGAGCCCATAGGGCAAGATTGTAAAAATGTACGGGTGCCCGGAATTTACAACAAGAAATAATTTAAAATTATATCCTCAATAAACAAAGACCAAGGTCTTAATAGGAAATTATAATATCATTAGGTTCTTAACGGCAAGGCTTCGTATGTGTATTAATTAACTATGATCTTACTAAAACGTTCCCGGGAGCTTTGTCTACTAAGACGTATCAACCATTAGATCCGTTAGACAAATAGATAAGTACTTACCTACACAGATAATAATTACTCAATGTTATCTATCCTTCTGACACATTTATTTTGTACGGGGAACTAAAAGATTAGCTGTAATATATTTATTACTGACAACATAAGACTTATTCTTGCATTACTCTACGGGATTTGTGTAGTCACCTCTAACAAAATACTCTTAAATTAAAGTAACAGTTCTCCTTATGAATAATGCGTTACGCATCGAGGCGCGTCGTAAAGGCGCGATTCACACCAAATCCTGCTCGAAGGACCATGACGAAAATCAAGTGACCTCCAGTTCCGCTTGGTTTGAGATCACAGATTTACAGGGGTGTGAATTTACAAGCTCTCGTCTAACAAATGGCGTGTTCCGAGTCGTAATACAGTCGAATATTTTATTACCTGAGGGGTTGCCTGTTGCCTATACAAAATGAGTAGGTATTCATACAACATATTTGTATACCTTAATGTTATTCGAGGATCGAGAATGCTTTGAATCCGGATATTAAGATTGAAGCAGGAGCTCGTTGTCTTAGGTTGTCATTTAAATCATATAAAGATGTTTGAACTCAGCATCCAGCAAAACTCGATCAACTTACGTATTTATTACTAGCATCGCCCCACTGTTTTACTCGTGCAAGTTCTGATCACGTGGCGATAACGTAACCTAAACATGTTATTTCAGGGCTCAACCCAACGCAACCAGATTAGTAATTTTTGCGTAAAGATGTAACAAACAAGCACACATCCCCAAACTTTTGCATGTACAATAATAAACTTAGTATGATGTGATTCAGGTATATACGTGTGTTCCATTTCAAATAGGATACAACAAGAGCATATTGAGCGAGCACAACAAAATCGGGTTGCGTCGTAAGTGCAAAGTCTACAAACAACGTAGAAAGTGGATACAGAGAGGGCAAACAAGATAGCGTATACCGTTACCAGATCGCAAGAATTGCATGCTTGCTACACTTGAACAGCTTGTTGACAGAATTGTGTTTTACCAATCTTAGTTTAGGTACTCGTTTCTGCTTGCATAAAAATTTCGTAAAAATCTTATTTTGGCAATGTAGAGTTACTAGATATTCATGCAGCCCGGTGTCTCATTTGATGAACCGATGTGCGCACATAAAGTCAATGTCACTTGGGATATTGAATAACCTTGATCATTTAGCGGATATCCTCATTCGATATAAATTAAATTAATATTAGGACACATTGCTTTAAAAAAAACAACAGAATAAAAATGTTTTAGCAAAATATTTGAACTAATGTGTTATTAAGTCTGGCAAATGGACTTCAATTTCCTGTACCGAAAATTCCTAGAGAGATAATCGGTCACCCGCTAAAGCATTCCCATTTGACATAAATAAATAGCTCCTACAATTCAACGTGCATTTACACATAAGTGGAACGTTGTTCTGTGCTGGACTGCAAGATAGACGTCATGCAAGCGCAATGCTCTAGGGAACGGAGTTTACCAAGTTAATAATGCTGGTATTCGTAAACAAAGAGCGGAACTGGAGAGCTGTACAGGAACATTCTCTCGCTGTTTTCAAAAGCAATGGACAATGCACTTGCTATATCAATGGTTATGGTGGAGGCAGCCGTTATGCAAGTTTACATGAAAAGCGACATTATTCCATCTGTAAATGAAAAGTTTGATGAGCAGATATTGCGACCGGATAAAATAAATAAAAGAATCACGCAAAATACTGAAAGGTCCAAAGCGGTAAAATGTCAAAGTTATGAACTCAGGGCTGAATACAAAACATAATTTGTAGAATTTACCGTTGTCACGTTGAAAGCCGTTCGATCATAAAATTTATAAGTTACAACCCAGATTACCTTCTTGACCGCTTTGATACGCTTACGAAACGTCACAAAGAATTCTTACAATAACCTGAATCATGAAAAACCTAAAGCAAATGAATGTGAACGATATTATCACGACGGAAATTACACGACAAAGCTCCGGCAGAGGCAATAATTCACTCAAACAAAACGGTCGACATCGGGAAATCTTGTAAACGAACTGAATGCAAACACGCATCGCCTACAACACTACGGAAACAGTAATTTCGAAATCCAAGTCAACTAACTAGACGCGTTGGAGATAATAAAGCCAAACATTATCGTCGAGATCAAACAAAAGTAATACATCCGTGGCCGTATGTTACGTATTAATTAACGTATAGGAAGATCTTGAAAAAACAACTAAATTTTAACCGAATTGAAAAAAGGTAGAAGGGAAAAAGGTTAGTTTTGTGTAATTTTTAATTTGTTTTTATATTATAACTAGCTGCCCTACGCGGTTTCACCCGCGTAACTCCCGATCCCGTGGGAATATCGGGATGTAAGCTATCCTATCTCTCAAGTTGGATCGAACTGCACATGGTGTGCGAATTTTATTATAATCGGTTAAGTGGTTTAGGAGTCCATTGAGGACAAACATTGTGACACGAGATTTATATATATTAAGATAAGATGTATCATACTGTAAAAAAAGGTAGAGATTCACAATCCTACTGTATATTTTAGATATGAAATCTGTCTTTACAAAGCCGATTACATTTTCATATAAGGGTGAAATGAACACGCACTCGGCATTACCGTTTAAAGTATAGCGATATTTAACTTAATTATGAATTAAAAACTGAAAAAAGTTAATGGAACACACGTAACGTTAACTATCAACGTGCTACAGCATGGTGGAAATATGCAAATGAGTGCGGTTGCTTCCATGGTAGTAAGAATAAGTTGCCAAGCAACGGGACCATCCATCTATCTGGGCGGAAAGCTGTTCAGTATTCATGAAACGGTCTGCGTGTACGTACCACATTACCCTGATCTTCTCGAGAGTAGTTTCGGATTAGGGAGTTGGCCCTCTTAGAAATGCGTTTCTCTCGGAATTAAGTAGTTTCCAGTCGTCGTTGGCAATTTTCTTGGGTGCGTGTCGGTTGAGCGGAACTTACGTAAGCAGTACATAGTTAATGAACCGTGCCGTATTTCCTATGGACGGTGTTGAATTAACTTCCTACCGATTTTACATTACCCTTGTCTTAATTCACTATCTACTCGTTATACTCGGCAGTAAAAGCCGTCTTTCCACGATATGCAAGCGACGTATTCTATTTCGGCCACATTATCAGACGTCAAGACGAGAACCTGGAGAAACTAATCATTTGTGCAAATGTAAAGGGCAAACGGTCACGTGGTAGATCCCCGATGGGATGGTCAGATCATCTGGAACAGGAGAGCTCGTCCACGTTGAGGAAGTGGTTCGAATGGCCGCAGACCGTAACAAGTGGAGGACCTTTACAAACCGCCGGGTGAAGAAGATTGGTGGTCGCGATCTTCAGTTATGAAGGACTGACCTGAGAGAGAGATATCCCGTTTACTGTAAATATGCGGCTATTATGTTTTTTGTTTTTAAGGAAACAGTCAAGTTGCGTAACAAACACGTCAAAGTAGGTTCTATTAGCGAAGCAATTAAGAATGTTATGTGTGGTATTAGTACACCTGTACTTGAACTTGTTGTTTTGCATTGTGGCCAATAAGGATACAATGCCAATCACAAACAATACAGAAAAGTTCAGGTACGATAGTGAATTGGGATTGTTCATTTCATTTTTATAACAAAAAATAAACGTTGTTGTAGTATATTTTCGATTATAATGTTTGATCTTCACTTGACTCTCACTCATGAGAGCGTCATGTCATGACGTCACTATCGGCGTTATGACGAAATCGACATGTGCCATAATCACTACATAGTATAAAATAAAGTCACTTTTCGCCGTCCCTATGTCCCTATATCCCTATGTATGCTTAAATCTTTAAAACTACGCAACGGATTTTGATGCGGTTTTTTTAATAGATAGAGTGATTTAAGAGGAAGGTTTATATGTATAATACATGCATAATATAGCCGTGCGAAGCAGGGGCGGGTCGCTAGTAAATAAATAAAACCAAAAAATCGAAGCCTACTAATAAATATGGACACACTTTTTTACACTACTTAGGCAATGGAAGGCATTGATATTACGCCATCGGTGACGTCACCACGTTTAAAAGTTTAGAAATATTCAAATATTTATTAAATAAGAACTAGAGAGAAAAAGAAAATATCAAAAATATTCAAATTAGTATCAGATAGACTTAAATAAGTCTATAAGTACGGAAAATAATATAAAAACCATAGGTCAGGATATTTAGACAATCCCAATTGCTCGTTAAACTTAATTACTTTAAAAAAAACCTAAGAAGTCAATTTGGGAAATTGTGTAAAACCTCCACGTACAGGTAAAAAATATGCACAGGTTTCCTGGGAATTCGCATTTTGTTCGTTATCCGGAACTATCGAAAACGAGGTCCTTGCCAAAACCCAATCAGTATTTGTATCCGCGGATGTATTACGTGGCTGACACCCGATCAATATTCATGAGGTAACATCGCGTCTGCGATGAATAGTCGATGAGTGGACGAGTTGTTATACTCTCTAAATATTGTTGGATCTGATTTAGATGCTCTTACTTGCTTTTGGGCCTTATGCGAAGCAGGAATCCGGCTCGAAGGACCAAAACTTGCTTTTGGGCCTTATGGAAAGCAGGAATCCGGCTCAAAGAACCAAAACTTGCTTTTGGTCCTTCGAGAGCCGGATTCCCGCTTCGCATAAGGCCATTGCTTTTGTAACTTAGATGAATAAATATTGCAAGAC
Source organism: Idaea aversata (assembly GCA_907269075.1). NCBI lineage: Eukaryota > Metazoa > Arthropoda > Insecta > Lepidoptera > Geometridae > Idaea > Idaea aversata. The sequence goes on from OU026103.1 coordinate 8,625,754, forward strand.
ATCGCTATCTAGCCCCACGCTAAGTAACTATGTAGACTTGTATTATGGGTGCTAGTGGGTGGAATCTAACCCTGTGTTTGGCAATCCGGCATGGTGACCATTGTGCTAACTGACATACACAACGTTAGTGTAACAAACAATAAGGAATGGCAGATTTTGTACATTTCCGACTTAACACTGTTCCTAATGCATAATAATGAAGGAGAATATTATGTTTCTCAAAATACTTTTACAAATTATCCACTTAAATGTTTATTTAGCATTTTGTATTTAAATAAATGCTAGAAACATCAGGAACCATCAAACGACTATTTTAATACTGTCATCAGAAAGGATATTAAAAACCAGTAAAATCTAATTTAACAACTAATTCAAAAGACATCATTAGAATAATGAACTCTCCGCGAAGCGATGTCTCGAAAAAAATATTCAAAGGGCTTTAAAATAACCGTCAGAAACGCAAAACCCATTACAGCAAAAAGCCGACTGACCATTACGAAACTCCCTCGCTTTGTTACATTTGTATGCAAATTTTCATATCTCCCAACCAACAACGGATGGGCAGACTATCAATCCAGGGAGTCCAGGTGTCGAGCCGTTGCTGTTGTCGTGGTAACTACTTTGAAAGAATGGATTAACACGACTTTGAGGCTTTGAGGTCTAAGGTCAAAACTTCACGAGGAGAATTATATCCCTTGAGATCCATTTTTTCTTTCTCACTCTTTGAACGTGTTGAGAATTTTTTTAAACAAAACGGTCCATAAATAATGTAGAGAGTAGCGAACTGGGTCTTTTATCTTTAAAAACTTCATCAAGTCTTCGAAATGTAGAAGCAGGCTAGTGAACATATGAACTAGGTTTGAAACTAAACAGAATTTCTACTGAAAAATCAATGTGTTCCCATTTTCGCAAGCACGGAACGTGTTTCGAGACCCACACATATAACACTAAAGGCTGTAAAAGTGACAAATACGCAACCTTCCGGAGGCAGGATGGCGATTACTGCAAAAAACGTTCTTGTCAGTATATTTCGCCCATGACGGCTAGAGCGTTAAGGTGAAAGGGTACCGGCGCTCTCTCCATACAAACGTAGTCGACTGTTTCCTCCCTGGATAATGACACTAGCACAAATATTTTTTGTTGCATAAAACCTATAACTTCCATGACTATGCCCCTATGTCTCGGTTTTTTCATTTTCTAATTATCATAGAAATTAAGATTTAAAAACAAAAAAATAAACATAACATAGAGCCATGGTCATGGTAGATATAAGTTTTATCCAACAAAAATATTTTTTCATAGCTCTAGTGTCATTATCCAGGGAGAAAACAGTCGACTACGTTTGTTTGGAGAGAGCGCCGGTACCCTTTCCTCTTAAAGTCCCACACGACTACGGCCTGTCTCTAAATTAATTATTTAGGTCAACCGAGACATTGAGTTTTTAAAAACAAATCCAACTACACAGGGCTCATAAATATTCATTCCCATTGCCTGTTCCGTGAAAACTGCACCGAAAACCAAAATGGAGTTTCATACGCCAAATAGAATAGAATTTTAAAGTACAATTGGTTGTCATCGTTAACCGAAATATTGTGTCATAAATTGAAATTGGCAAGGATTTGACGACTCACTAGTCTGTGGTCTGGTTGTTTCTATGTATTATAAGTACATATTTATAAGAGAAAAGTATATAAGTAAGTAGTATAATCCCTTTTCTAGCATCCATAACACAATGTCTAGTTACTTAGCTTGGGGCTAAGATGGCGACGTGTGGAATGTCCAGCAATATTTAAAAAAAAAAAAAAATTTTCACGAGCGCCTGGCTGCATGATTAAATGCAGTTTTATCAACAGTTCATGCATTTGTGTCACGAAAGAGGGCACAAACTTCTAAAGCTTTCGAATTACTGCCAAAGAACTCTAAAAGAGCCTCTTCAAAGAGATTATCTGATCGTTTTATGCTTATAACTTTGTAAACAACCTTATATTGATTTGGTTCAACAACCTAAGGACTTTGCTCGGCTAGGTGGACCGATGACCTTCAGGCCACATGATTGATAGCAGGGGCTTTTAGAACGCTTTTGTGACGTAAATCCAACCTCTGTGAGACGAACTTAAGAGGAAAGGGTACCGGCGCTCTCTCCATGCAAACGTAGTCCACTGTTTCCTCTCTGGATAATGACACTATATCAAATATTTTTGTTGCATTAAACTTATAACTGCCATGACCATGCCCCTACCAAGCTCTACGAGACGAACTTAAGAGGAAAGGGTACCGGCGCTCTCTTCATACAAACGTAGTCAACTGTTTCCTCCCTGGATAATGACACTATAACAAATGTTTTTGTTGTATAAAACTTATAACTGCCACGACCAATTTTTTTCAATCCTAATATCTATTATAATTAGAAAATGAAAAAACCAAGACACAGGGGCAAAGTCATGGCTCGTCATCCACACATGGTGAAAGTTCCTATTTCGCGCACAAAGCGTCATGCATCCACCTTTCTCGTACGCACTGCTAAGAAATGGAACTCTCTACCCGCGTCGCTGTTCCCACAAAACAACAACCTTGGAGTCTTCAAGTCTAGAGTGAATAGGAACCTTCTAGGCGAGCATGCTACATCTTCGACCTCATCTTCGCTTCCCATCAGGTGAGATGAGGTCAAATGCAAGGCTATATTGTTTAAAAAAAAAAAGGAAACAGTCGACTACGTTTGTATGGAGACAGCGCCGGTACCCTTTCCTATTAACTTTTTTGTGACGTCTGAAGTTAATACTTACTAATATACTATTTTAAAAAATTTTGAAGTTCATTGAATGGAATTAAAAGGATCTCTTCGTTCGTGTGACAAATACGGGATAATGTGGTATCGATCGTACAATTAGCTGTGTTAAAGTGTTGCCTCCATGATCTATCACTGTCACACTCTTAGGGAACGTAAGTAAGTGATTGATTGACCTGACTTGTAAATCCATTTTTACCAATAAAGAACCTTGAACCTTGATTGTTAAATTATTATCAAGTATCTTTCGCAAAAAGTTAAGAGAAATCTTGAATAGATCACGGTAACGAGTGGGGAAACTAAAGCATCAAGAAACTGTACGTACAGTATGCTTCATAAGTACACTATCAGTTTTCTATAATCACTACATAGTATAAAACAAAGTCGATTTCTCTGTCCCTATATCCCTATGCAACGGATTTTGATGCGGTTTTTTTAAATAGATAGAGTGAGTCAAGAGGAAGGTTTATATGTATAATACATGCATAATATAGCCGTGCGAAGCCGGAGCGGGTCGCTAGTAATACTATAAACAAGTATTGGACTTCTTCATATAGACGTTACACACAAACATAAATACTTGAATTAAAAGTACTCAGTGTGATTATTATTTTCAACATGATAGCTTACATGTGGAAAATAACAATCAGTATTTAGTTGGCCGAGTGGTATAAGCCGGCACCCGCTACACCATCATCACTATTATCACTACATAGTATAAAACAAAGTCGCTTTCTCTGTCCCTATATCCCTTTGTATGCTTAAATCTTTAAAACTACGCAACGGATTTTGATGCGGTTTTTTTAATAGATAGAGTGATTCAAGAGGAAGGTTTATATGTATAATACATGCATAATATAGCCGTGCGAAGCCGGAGCGGGTCGCTAGTAATACTATAAACAAGTATTGGACTTCTTCATATAGACGTTACACACAAACATAAATACTTGAATTAAAAGTACTCAGTGTGATTATTTTCAACATGATAGCTTACATGTAGAAAATAACAATCAGTATTTAGTTGGCCGAGTGGTATAAGCCGGCACCCGCTACACCATCATCACTATCATCACTACATAGTATAAAACAAAGTCGCTTTCTCTGTCCCTATATCCCTTTGACTGCTTAAATCTTTAAAACTACGCAACGGATTTTGATGCGATTTTTTTAATAGATAGAGTGATTCAAGAGGAAGTTTTATATGTATAATCCGTGCATAATATAGCCGTGCGAAGCCGGGGCGGGTCGCTAGTTTACATATACAACAAACGTTTAAAACAAAATTAAAACGCGAATATATCCGTTAAAATAAATATAATTGAGTTCAAGTCGCGAAAACCTTAGAAAATACCACTTCGAACGTTCATTATAAAAAGCCGGCATAGCAACATAATGCTCGTCCATCAATAAATTTTACCACGGACAGGTCGCTCGTAAATACTACGAGGTTTCAATATGTGAGGAACAATAGACGTAACATTGTACGATTTACAGGCACGTAAATACCTATTTTCCAAGCTAATGACTGTCCGCTGGCGCTGGCCGTTTGTCATCGGCCATGGATTAGACATTGTTTAGAAATCGGAAGTTTCACATTGGGTAATAATCTTATACGACACCGCCAATTGTGGACTTTCTCTGTTCTTTGGAACGTTTTGTGGTTCCTTAGGCTTTAAAAGTCGCAATAGCCATCATGCTTTGGGATTTTAAACTATGATTTAACGAACCCGAAACTTTTATACATATAAAATGCTTTGTCCTCAATTTCTGACTGACTGATGCATCAAACCACAGAGAAAGGATTTTCCGAAATTCTACCCCTTAAGGGGTGAAAAAGGAGGCAAAGTATGGGATAAATGATTCCTTGGTCCAATCTATAACATTCTTATAACAGAATTGACGGATGACGAGCTTTGTATTTTGTTGAAATTCATCTCCTATTTATTTTAGGGGTGATTTGCTTCGAAGTTGATATCAATACTCCTTAGTGCTTTTGATTTAACATTTCAATTTGACACATGTTTGAAAACTCAATCCAATTATAAATCAACAAAAAAACCTATTAAAACCATTTTCGACATCTACGCAGACGAAGACAGCCAACAAAAGCTAGTGTAACCATAATAGAGATACTTAACTTATGTATATTTAGAATTCAGAATATACATTACTAAAAAAACTTCCTTGTTAATCTGGTTCTACTTAATTTACCGCTCCGTTTACTTTACAAAACTCAAGACAGCAAACAATGCATTAACAGTTTTTGTTGTTAGGTTAACTTTATGAACTATAAACATTTTATGTCCGGAGCTGCTAAACTATTTCCTCACTCTGTAACAGGAGAAGCATGTGTGTCTACTTACCGACGAAGTTTTGGACAGTGATAAACTATACAATTCCTAGTGGGATATAATAAAAAACTTAAAGATAGAAAATGCCTTTTAAGTGAGTACGAAGTTGGATAGAATTCTTCTGTTACATCCCCCAGTGAACACATAGTACGGGATCCCCTTAAAAATGACCTTCGTTGAGCTGAATGGAGGAAAAGTATTTTTTTATCAAATTAAATAGGTCAGTCAAATTAAATATTGCTAATGGGTTGTCTAAAAAATTTCAGTCCAGAATATGATTAATAAGCAATATTTTTTTAGTTTTTTCAAACCCAATCGAAAGTATGTAGCTTATAAAATATGCAAACGTTAGGTTCACTATTTTTTCCCGTCACAACTCTTGGGTAGGCAGGTAAATCGAAACTAGTAATATGCACTAGTCTGGTTAATGGATTAAAGTTAAGTTAAAATTAGATTATGTATTTCATTGGTATGGAATTTGTCTACTAACCAAACCAATTAAAAGTCTGAAAAAAATAATTTAATTAAACATTCTGGACTGATTTTTTTTAGACAACTTATATTTACTGACCTATTTAATTTAATAAAATATACTTTTCATGCATTAAATCAGCTCGTTGAAGGTCGTCTTTAAAGGGATCCTAGTCTAACAGTGGAACTGGAAATCGATAATCGTCAAGTGCATGTCGGCGATACGTGACTAAACTACCGACAGCTATTTTTCATCGGAAAACGTTATAAGTTAATCGAGTGGAAAATGCAATATCGATTGGTCGCATCATTCGCATCCGTATCGATTGAGATAGGTACCGTAAACGTTCGCGTGACACAACACTATAAAGATCGATCGGCACACAACAGTGACGACACGTGACGTTCAGTAACGTATCCATATTGTTGCATACTTTTTGTACTAGGCTATCCGTACTCGTAAGTGACAGTGACGTTCAGTGATGTCAATGATGCACTGTCAGTGAAAAATGATATTATTGCATACTTTTTGTACTAGGCTATTCATACTCGTAAGTGACAGTGACGTTCAGTGATGTCAGTGATGCACTGTCAGTGTCAGTAAAAAATTATATTGTAGAATACTTGTTGTACTAGGCTATCCGTACTCGTAAGTGAGAGTGACATTCAGTGATGTCAGTGATGCACTGTCATTTTCAGTGGAAAATGATATTGTTGCATACTTTTTGTACTAGGCTATCCGTACACGTAAGTGCCAGTGACGTTCATATGGATACGTTGAACGGCACGTATCGGCACTGTGCCGGCACTGTTGTGTGTGGATCGACCTTAAAATTGCTTGCTAATCTAGATGTAGTAAGTATAACTAGCTCATGACCGCGACGTCGCTCGTTGTCCGCTTTCCTCAGGTTAATATCATCTACAGTTGCCATAAAACTTTATTCATACTTTACGAGTCCTCATTCTAACTGAGCTTCATTTTAAACTTTAAGGTTCCGCTGGTCGATCGTGTTTCCATAATTTAATATAATTTAATATAAATAAATATAATTTGTCTATTTCGTCGCTCGTTGTCCGTGTATTATATTTAATTTCATATAATTTAATATAAATATATATAATTTGTCTATTTCGTCGCCTACATGGGCTAGATATAGACTTGTTATGTAGATTTAACTTTTGTTTTTTCAAATTCCATAAAGAATAAATGGATAACACTCTAAATTCATTTGTATGGAAACACGATCGACCAGCGGAACCTTAAATGGTTTGATAAAACGGTTGGTATAGCGTGTGCTGAAACTAAATGGTTTGTTCCCAATTTTACAGATTCCCTACTCTACAGACACTTATTTTTACAGATTTCCAAATCTACAGATTCTCAACTCAACAGATTCCCAACCCTAAAAAAAATATCTAGCTTGCTCAACCGCTGTTGATTTTAATATCATTATATGTATATACCGTGATATTTAAACATATTTGATGTTTAATTGTCACTAGCGACCCGCTCCGGCTTCGCACGGCTAAATTATGCATGTATTATACATATAAACCTTCCTCTTGAATCACTCTATCTATTAAAAAAACCGCATTAAAATCCGTTGCGTAGTTTTAAAGATTTAAGCATACAAAGGGAAATAGGGACAGAGAAAGTGACTTTATTTTATACTATGTAGTGATTATCATATCAGCCATAGGATATACATTACTGAATATAAGCCTCCCAAAAACTAATTATGATGAAAGATTTTTATTAAATATCGAAAACCCTAATCCTTTTTATACTAATGGAGCAGCATTTGTCTCTTAGAGACTATGCCGACAGAGTAACTTTAGTTGAAAAAATTTAATATTTTTATGTTAACAGTTGCCAGTTGCAGAAGCAGAAAGATCCAGTTTTCGGTTTCGGTACTTTTCTTTATGGTCAACAATCAGAGTTACTATGGAATTCCTGTTAACATATTCCGTGAATTGCTGCGGGGGAGTGAATTCGCTCAACGTGTTACGAATGCCGATTGGGGAAACCGGCAACATGAGTCAACTAAATTTGACAGTTGCTAGTTGCGTCAATTTGAAACTGATTATGTCATCGAGTGCAGCAACTGAAATCAGTGGCTCCTAATCGCTGGTCCCTAGAAGCACCTGAAGTGTTCCGCGAAGCCATCGAAGAAATATAAATACACAAATCGGTTGGATGTTAGTGCCGACATGCGTTTGGCTATAAGTAGCACTAAACCAAGGATTCAGAAGTTAGTAAAGAAAATGCCATCACAAAAATCGCATTAAAATATATACCATCTCTGAAATCCAAAAATGTTTCAATAAATGGCTTTGGACAGTAATTTGTTTGTTTTTTCAAAGATTAGATGTCGCCCGCGACTTCATCAGCGTAGATCCTTAGTTATCGCATGTCTACGTCTTACAAAGAAAACACCCTCCAAGTTTCAGGTCTCTGCGATCAGCGGTTCAGGCTGTGCGTTGATCTGTCAGTCAGTCAGTCAGGACAAAGCATTTTATATGTATAGATGAAACAGTCCTTTATTAATTTTGTTTCACTAATTTACCTTCAAACATCAAATGGTCCCTCTTTACTAAAAGGTTAAGAACCACGGCTTTAAGTTAAATGTAAGCATCAAGTTGCGAGTTGTCTCATACCGCAATACGAAGAATAAAGTTGCTCTGTCTGCATAGCCCCTTACTTTTCGCAAAGCGCGTCAGAAAATCAATTACTGTAACAGCGAAGACACTTGCAACGAAATATACGTGTTATCACATACTTCATTGGGTTGAGATTACGGCGCGGGCGTCTAACATGATATCTAATGGTGTGAATGAACGTTTAGGTAAATAGGCTGGGGTTATGTCTCGAGTCGTGAATTGAATTAATATTATATGCTCCGAAGGCTTACTAAAACTCGATAACTTATAACACCCCCGGAAGCATGTCAAATTATATTCCTCTGTTAATGTTATAAAGTGTTGAACTCCGTTTTTACATGTCTGTAACAAATACTCTGGAATCTCTCTTAGGTATTAGATGTCGCTAATTTATTGAAAACTAGCGACCCGCCCCGGCTTCGCACGGCTATATTATGCCTGTATTATACATATAAACCTTCCTCTTGAATCACTCTATCTATTTAAAAAACAGCATCAAAATCAGTTGCGTAGTTTTAAAGATTTAAGCATGCATAGGGATATAGGGACAGAGAAAGCGATTTTGTTTTATACTATGTAGTGATTTAAGGCAAGACTAGTATTGGCAGCGAGCCCTATGTATGTAATGGTGTTATCACAATTTGAAAAATATTATTTACCAATTGTTTATATTTTTGGGTAGGTATGTACTCGTATTACATAAATATCTTCAAGACTATGTACATAAATCTATTAAAACAGACGCACAAGAAAGTGATCTTATAAGGGTTCCTTTTTCACCTTTTGAGGTACGGAACCCTAAAAACACATGCACTCCTCTATAAAACTAGTTTAACTAAATAAATAAATAATAAATAATAAATAAATAAATATTGCAGGGCATTCCACACATCGCCATCTAGCCCCAAGCTAAGTAACTAGACTTGTGTTATGGGTGCTAGACAACGGATATACTACTTAAATACTTTTCTTTTGTAAATATATACTTAATATACATACAGACACCCAGACCACAGACAAATATCTAAGCATAAATACTTGTCTGTGGCGGGAATCGAACCCGCAACCCTATGTTTGGCAGTCCGGCATGGTGACCATTGTGCCAACTGGGTCGTCGAACTAAAGGAACATGTCATTTAAAAGTGCTAAGTTATAAGAAAAAAAGTTTTATCATAATATGCCCTATATCTGAGGCTTGGGGTCAACTGGCCTGTGATATAACCGTAAATACAGCTGTATCACAATAAATAGTTATCAGTAATGATGCCGTGATCTGAGGCAATATCAGTTCCGACTTCCGATTAATGATAATCTTTATGTGGTTACTCGGGAACAACTTGGATTCCACACTAACGGAGGCAAATTAACCGCATTTCTTGATGACTGTCTTGGTTGTTTAACAAATAAATAAATAATATTAATTAAATATTGCAGGACATACCACACATCGCCATCTAGCCCCAAGCTAAGTAACTAGACTTGTGTTATGGGTGCTAGACAACGAATATACTACTTATACACTTTTCTTTTGTAAATATATACTTATAATACATAGAGACAACCACACCACAGACAAATATCTAAGCATAAATAGTTGTCTGAGGCGGGAATCGAACCCACAACCCTGTGTTTGGCAGTACGGCATGGTGACCATTGTGCCAATTGGGTCGTTTAATCTCCATACAAAAAACAATGGGACAAGTCCAAAGTTAAAAATAATATCATTTATTGATACCGCAAGCTCGTCCTATCGTGTATGTAGGACGAGTTTAGTAAGGTTTATACTAATATATTTTAGGTTGCATGATTTCTACTTTTTAACGATGAGTTAGACTTAAAAATAAATACATGCATAGTATAAAATAATTTAGGCATTATATCGTAACAGGTAGATAAACAGACGGACAGACGGACTTACTTTCCCATTTATAATTTTAGCAGCGATATGATAACAAAAATGCACATGGTGGATTTCATTTATGATATTATCCAATAGTGAAATAAAATAGTTCAATATAGAAACGAATTGCTCTTAAGAGGAAAGGGTACCGGGGGCTTTCTCCATACAAACTATTACAAACGTAGTAGACTGTTTTCTCCCTGAATAATGACACTATAGCAAATATTTTTGGTGCATAAAAAAATCAAAACATAGGGGCATAGTCATGGCAGTTATAGGTTTTATGACACAAAAATATTTGTGCCAGTGTCATTATCCAGGGAGGAAACAGTCGACTACGTTTGTATGGAGAGCGCGCAGGTACCCTTTCACCTTAATTTAAAACTCAAACAAATTAGCAATCAGATAACTCGGCGCGTAAAAAGTGGTTTATTCATTGTTAGTAAAACATGAAAAGCTAATACTCGTAATTTAAGTCTTACATTGAATTAGTCTGGAATCACTACATCCATTTTTACCTGTAACAAAAAAAACATTTATTTTAGTTTTGTATTATTAAAACCTAGCTGCGCCTGCGTGGATCTTTATGTTAAGTATATCACACGACCTTCTCTAGCTATAAGTACGCAAGTAAAAACTAGATGTTATAAGTTTAGTTTTTAATTGCTTATGGACGAGGGTCAAGGAGTAAATAAAGGGTCATTCCATACATGAATTACAATAACTATAAATTCGTATCTTTCTACTTATTCTAAGACCCACAGACCTAAATTTAATTTTGGTTGCAAGTGACTACAGCTTTTTTTTTTATTTGTCCTTTTTTATCATAAGTTTAGAAGAATAATGAGCAAAATTAATGATTTAATTTGTGTTCGACAGTCAGTAAGTCAGTAAGGAATATACTGAAGTACTATGTATTATGTAAGTAGATGTAAACTAAGTATGTTTAATGTTTACATAGGTAAAAACAAAGTAAATAACGAATCATAGTTTGCGCACATAAATGACGTAAAAGAAACATCAAAACAGATTAAATTTAATTAAGATAAGCTAATAAATTTAAAAGTCATTAATAATGTGCATACCTTTTTTAATACTAGTTTTAATTTGCACAACAAAACTGTTAAGCAAGTAGGTATTTTTCAAATAGTTTCCTTAGGTTTCTAATTGACTTTTATACAAGGTGAATTCTTGAAATAATATGCAGGGCTATTTCTTAAACTTTAAGATATATATAGTGAAAAATGCTTAAAGGTGTTGCATGCCCGATTGTAAGAAATTAAAACCTAATGATGAACCAAAAATAATAACCTATATTTTTGTATCAATTTCTAGTGTTGCTGATAGGGATCAAGTCCTGGAAACAAACATTTTACCAAATCAAAAGAAATGGCTCATTTTGAAAGCTGCAGCTTTAAAAGGTATACAAAATGCTATAATATAGGAAAAAGCTTCGTAAACATCCACTGGAGCTAACAGTCTGTTTATGAACGAACATTCAACTTCGATGTCAATTTTAAAAATAAGATTAGTATGCAATATTGATTAATTAGCTCATAGTACTTGTATTACACCAACATGAGACACGTGATTCGCAAAGTCACGCGGCTGAAATAGACATGGGGAAATACCTCGCACAGAGGGAGACAATAGGAAACGTAAAGTCATACGAGTAAACCTATCCAATAAACATAATATTATGTGTATGTTTCAATTTCTTTAAGAATACGTGTTTATTTTCTAAGCCAAAAACAATGTGACTCGAAAGATTCAAGTCTATGTAAAATACTAGAAGCGGATACACCCGCATAACTCCCGATCCCGTGGGAATATCGGGATAAAAAGTAGCCTATGTTACTCCCAATGAATCAATCAATGTATACTCATACCAAGTTTCATCAAAATCGGTCCAGTAGTTTCAACGAATAGGTCGTTACAAACAAAAATACAACAAAAAACTGTCATCCTTATAATAATATTATAGGTATAGAAATACAGGGTTAAAGATAATTAGCTATACCACTAGCTTACGTCTTCACAAACAACTTTTGTTCTACGACTTTAAGAAATTAGAAAAATAAAGAAAAATGTGAGGTTATGCGTATTCGAAAATCAAGTTTTTAAAGATTAGGTACTAAGAACAGTCAATAAACCTTGAAGAAATAAATAATTTTTTTAGGTGAATGACCTCTCCGTGTAATTAACAGCTGATTTTGAGGTAAACATAACCTCAATATTTTTATCGAATTTTCAAAACTCTTAGAACAAAAGTGGTTTGTTACAATTGTTCATCAGATTTATAAAGGCATCAGCAACTTAAATCTTACTATTCAGGATGTTTTGGACTGGACAGTGAAATAGGTTTATTAATATTAATAGCCTGTGGTGTCTCACTACAGAGCAAAGGCCTCTCTACTCCCCTTCTATAGTTCACGATTTTGTGCGAAGGATTATCAATCTGTCTTTATCGTCTTTCCACCTTTAATGAGGTCTGCCGGGCATTCTTTTTCCGTTAATGGTCCAAAAAGTAATCAATTTGGCTTGAAGTTCTTCTGACATACTACATACATGACCGGCCCAGTTATAAATGTTACTTCTTTAACATTCTAGTACCTAATTAAATAAGGTTCGTGTATTAATTACAGATGACATAAGTACATCTTGCTTCACAAATTGATAGACAAATGGAACCACTTGTATTAAACAGTTAACTACACATGTAACCAATTTACACTTGAAAATAGCTTTACAAATTCGGACTCTATATCCATCAGCATAATGATTATTTTACTTATTCCTGCTGCGGTTACTATTAGAGAGTTTCTTCACAAGTGTGTGACATGTTATGCAATACAGCTTTCATTGCATTTATGAGTTAAATTAGGACATAATGGCTATGTGGTGGCCAGAATTGAGCAATTAGACTAGTTCTTCTCTATCAATTCAAAAGTTTGTTTTACTTATTAGAAAAATTTAATCCTGAAATCAAGCCTAAAACATTCACTATTCTACACAAATTCTATATAATATATCAATGCACAGCTTAAAATGGTGGTTCTAGAGACATGTTTGGAGGGAGTGTTCTTTGTAAAGGATTTTACGAAATTAAAATAAGAGAGGATGAAACTATAATTGAATTAACTTTCGGAACGTTCATCAAAACTAAAATTGGTAAATCAGTTTATCAATCAGAGGCAGTAAGGATCAGAGCGGCAGATTATTCGGCAGTTACAGCAAATAGAGAAACGAGTAAATTCGTTACATAACTACTAATGTAGGTAATCATTATTATCATTTAAGCCACAGGACATCCACTGTTGAACATAGATATATGTATATATAACTTTACAAGCGACCCGCCCCGGCTTCGCACGGCTATATTATGCATGTATTATACATATAAACCTTCCTCTTGAATCACTCTATCTATTAAAAAAAAAACCGCATCAAAATCCGTAGCGTAGTTTTAAAGATTTAAGCATACAAAGGGATATAGGGACATAGGGACAGAAAAAGCGACTTTGTTTTATACTATGTAGTGATTTGTACAACACAGAAAGAAACAGAACACGATAAACACAAAGTAAAGTAATAGCTAGAAAGTATTAGTTGCACAAATGGGCGGCCTTATCGCTGAAAGCGATTTCTTCCAGACAACCTTTGGATGGAAAAGAACTGATTCAGCTTCAGCTGAACATAGACCTATCCCAAAGACGTGTGTGGAGTGTCCTGCAATATTACAAAAAAAAAAAAAAGACTTCCAGAGCGATCGGTAGGGTAATTTAGATAATGTCTTAAAACAACTTCTTATAGCGTCAAACGTTCAGTCAGACATTTAGTCTGACCAATAAGTTTGCAACAGAGACGGTATCAATCTACTTGTGCGATATTGATGTGCAATGCATTTTTGGCAGAACCGTACCCTAATATAAGATGATAGGAATGAGAAAAATGAAGATGGGAATTAGAAATGAGGTAGTTTATACCAATAGTTTTTATTTGGGTTCCATACCCAAAGGGTAAAAATGGGATCCTATTAATAAGACTCCACTGTCTGTCACCAGGCTGTATCTCATGAACCGTCATAGCTAGACAGTTGAAATTTTCACACATTATGTATTTCTGTCGCCGCACATACAAACAAAACCAGAATCAGAAAAAAATATAAAGTGGGGCCTACAACATGTGGTGGTACCCCTCGTGCGCGAGTCCGACTCGCACTTGACCGGTTTTTTATTTCAAAGTAGCAATGTTACTACATCCCTTCAGAAACTCTCAACGTATTGCAACACAATGTGTTAACACAATGATGTAACCATTCAATTGTAGCACTTTACGCGTCAGCTGACCTGTGAATTTAGTCATTATGAACCACAATTATAATAGAAATGTCTTAGTTATTTCGTAATCTTGTCTTGGAAGAACTCGTTCACATAAAGCGTGATAACTCAATTACGACAGGGTGTAATTATTTAGACTTGTTTGTTTATTTAATGAAGGGTGGTTGAAGGGCAAAGTTAGAAATCCTCACATTATAAACAACACTAGCTGCACCTCGCGGATTCACTCGCGTAACCGCCAGCGTACCACTGTCGATTTTTATTCAAATCGTTTGAGCGTGAAGAGGGAACAAACAAACATTCGAATAACAATATTAGATAGTATTAGGATGTCCGCATTTGGTTTTTCCAACTCTTCTGACTGATTTACATAAACGAATGATGACAACAAGAGCATGGCATTGTATAGTAGGTAGTTTATTGATTGTAAAACTATTATCTATTCTGAGGCATTACCTTTTAAGTAGGTATAAGGCTGCCATCAGACGGACTGCATCGCAACGACTGCGCGCGGTCGGCTAAAGACGAAGGCACGACTGTATGCAGTTGATATTGACTTCACACGACTGCAGCCGACAGCGTGCAGTTGATATCATGACTGTATGAAGTCGATCATACAACTGCATATCATTCATAGCATATCATTCATAAACAATTTTTACATTGTTTTTGAATGTGCTTAATATTAAAATATAAGATAAATAGTATTGTCAAAAAATAAATGAATTTAGGATTAAAATAAATAAATAGGATAAAAACAACAAAATCAATTAAAATAAAAGTCAAAACAACCCATTAGCAGTAAAATGATAAAACAAAATAAACTTACACAAAACAAATTACTTAGACCTATTTATGAACTCATCCACCGAGTAAAAGCATCCCTGCATCAAAAATCTCTTGAGGTACATACAGACACACATGCATACAGTTAAATATATCGACCGCGCGCAGTCGCTGCGATGCAGTCCGTCTGATGGCAGCCTAAATCTAACAAAATAGATTGGCTTTTTATCAAATCAAAACATTTATGTATACTTAATTTCAAAAGAGACGCTTCAAAATTATATATCTCGATTAGAATTTCAAATTCGTAAAGTTTAACCAACTAATACCAATTAATATGTATAATATTTCGAAACAAATTAATCCATACTTAGAGGCTATGTAAAAGGGAAACGTAGGTTGCTTTGAGATCTCTATCGGAATTTAGTGAGGCGAAGAATTGGTTTTGAGGTGATGTTTAACTTGGAAATAACATTCTCATTTATGAGGCTTGAAAGACCAATGTAGGTATATTTTTAGTACGTAAGTACCTATATTTTTCAACTCGTACTATTTTTCGACAGAGCTGGAATAGGAAATATTTTTTGAACAGTTTACTTAATTTAGTTTATAAAAATTTTTTACGTGATCGCGTCTTATAGCTTGATATACACCGGCATTCACAAAAAAGTGTGACGTCATCGCTCACGTTATTGACAAGGTAACCATAGCAACGTCGTCACAGCAGTCGTTACATGAGTGTTATTGACATGTTTTTTAGTAGAACACAATAAATATTCCAACAGGTTTTTGTCCTAGTAGTTCAGTGGCAGTCTGGTTACCGAAGTATAGCATTTTTTCAGTGTTAATTGTCCGGTTGGAATAAAACAAAAGGACTGGCTGTAATGATGGCTAACGGATTGGCATTGCCATTCAAGGAGACAATGCAGCCAGCCTTTTGGGCCTAGGGAACCTTATTTGGATTTTAAATATTATTATTTGTTGCCGTATGTTATTAAAGTAGGTAAATTATTTTTAATAGTTTTAGGTATAATAGTATCCCCAAATTTTTTCGTCACCGTCGACCCCGGGGGTCAATGTAGACCAGGGTTCAAAAAAATCCGATATCACTATCATCATCACTACATAGTATAAAACAAAGTCGCTTTCTCTGTCCCTATTCCTTATGTATGCTTAGATCTTTAAAACGAGTGCTTCGTCGGTCCGCCCGCGAGGCGACCGCCCGAATCGGGCGGACCGCAGTATTGCAAAAAAAATATTATTTTCGTTCCGCGTTCCGCCCGAATTTATTTGATACCTATTTTTCTATAAAAGTACAGTCGGCAACTAAATAATTTAATGAAATAAAAGTAAAAAATGGTTTGAAAATTGTATACTTAATACAATAATCTGAAGCTAAGTAAGTACATTAGTACACACGTTATTCAACTGTTAATATGAATAGATAAACTTAAATAAATTACTTAATGTATAGATATTAATTACCTTCTTTTAGGATTATTTTTATTTAATTAGATGAATCAGTTTTGAAATTTTTTATGTAACTAAACTATACTAAATAACAATTAAATAACGAAAACTTAAATTACCTTCTACATTTCATTTTACATTTCAACCATATTAGTGGTTGTGTGCTGGTTATAGCAATTCCAATTACTAATAAAAAAACCGGTCAAGAGCGAGTCGAACTCGCGCACTCGGCGCGCGCGCACTCTCTCTCTGTACCCTTGCAGTGGTACGGTTGTTACCAATTTAACTTGACCCCTGTTTCGTTAGCGCGCCCTTATAATGTAAGGCTCAAGTTAAATTGGTTTAACTATGTAAACGTATGGGGACACTCTTTAATTTTCAACTTTTTTATTTTTTGGATTTTTTTCTTTATGTGTGCTGTAGGACTTGGGTTGAAAACCTATATGGTAGTTCCCGTTGACCTAGAATCACGAAATTTGGCTAAAAGCAAGGTCTTACAGCACACATAAAGGAAAATTCCAATAGGGCACTTCCAGTTGACCTGAAATTGTTAATTTTGCTTAAAAGCTAGGTCTTCTTACAGCACAAGTAAAGGGAAAAAAAAACCGAAATATAAAAAAGTTAAAAATTAAGGTAAATTTTGGTACTTACAAGCTTTTGCAAAAATGAAAATTTGCCCAAATCTTTTTATCATGTTGACTCAGGACTTTGATTTTTATACACCTAATAGAGACTATAAACCACAGTATCTGGTATGAATTTCAATTTGCTAGGTCCACTCGTTCCTGAGAAAATGGGTGATGGATGACACACGGACAGACAGACAGACAAGAAAGTGATCTTATTAGGGTTCCCTTTTTTACCTTTTGAGGTACGTAACCCTATATAGTCCCTATTAGGTGTATAAAAACATGATTAATAAATAATATGGTCAAATTTACATTTTCGCCAAAACTTGTAAGTACCTACCATAATTAACCTTAATTTTCAACGTTTTTATATTTCGGAATTTTCCCTTTACTTCTGCTGTAAAACCTTGGTTTAAACTAAAATTGACATTTCCAGGTTAACCGGGAGGTTTTGGGTCCTATATTTTATGGTAGTTCACGAGGTTTGGCAAAAGCAAACTCGTACAGCACAAATAAAGAAAAAAATTCATAAAAATAAAAAAGTTGAAAATTAAAGAGTGTCCCCATACATATATAGTTGGATCTATTTAACTTATTTTGTTTGGGCGCCTATACAATGTAAGGGTTACATTGTATAGGCGCCCAAACAAAATATGGGTTAAGTTATATATTTGGTAACTACCTACCATACCACTGCAAGAGTACAAAAAAAGAGTTGAAAGTAATGTATGGAACCCTCGGCGAGCGAGTACGAATCGCACTTGACTGGTTTTTTATGTGCTTTTTCACAAGTTTAAACTTTTTTCTCCACAAACATCTTAGAAAGTGAAAGAGGCAACCCTATTTTTTGGTGTAGAAAATACATCTTCCACAGCTTAAGAGGTACTACATTATTATGGGTTTTTCTACTCCATAATCGACATGCAGCGTAAATTACTGATAAAAATGCTTTAGGTAACATTTAAAAGGGTCATCACAAAGGATTACCATGTCCTTTTTCATTGAGTAAAGATCCAGCGGTTTTTGAATTCATAACTCCAGTCTGTAGTTTTTATTAAATGTAATAAACCGATTTTGTTGCTAACTGTACTAAATCTAAGTAAGTTATTAAAATAAGTAGGTATAAATTACAATCGGGCGGTCTGCCCCTTGGATTTATTACTTTATGCGGTCCGCCCGATCGGGCGGTCGCCTCGCGGGCGGACCGACGAAGTACTCTTTAAAACTACGCAACGGATTTTGATGCGGTTTTTTTTAATAGATAGAGTGATTAAAGAGGAAGGTTTTTAGATATAATACATGCATAATATAGCCGTGCGAAGCCGGGGCGGGTCGCTAGTACACAATAAAGAATTTATCTATCTAGCTGTTGCCCGCGACTTCGTAAGCGTGGTAGTATTGTGTTATTTACTAAAACCTTTCTCTTGAATCAATCTATCTAGTAGTTTTAAAGATCCAAAATAAGTACGAACAGACAGCGGGAAGCGACTATGTTTTAAACTATGTAGTGATATATAAACCGGATTAAGCAACACAATTCTACCTATTTTAGCGAAAGTATCCGCGTTGAGTCAAGGTTGCTCGATTGCACAAATAAAGGCGTATTTTGCGTTTAATCTCACTAAACGATCCAAGGGTAAAACGAAGTCGCTTACCGGTTACAACATGAGAATACTTTGTTAATTGATATTTTATATTTAATGAAGTAGGTAAGTACCTAATTAAATAATACAGGCAATACTCGATGTTTAGTGAGGATGGTAAACGAGGTTTAAATTACATATTTGTATAATTATTTATCAAAATCCGTTGCGCAGTTTTAAAGATCTAAACATACATAGGGACAGACAGCGGAAAGCGACTTTGTTCTATATTATGTAGTGATAGTGATAACTACGCAGCTAGTTATATAGCTTGTAAGTTCCCCACGGTTTCACCCGCGTAAATTCCGTGGGAATTCCGGGATAAAACATCACTCAGCTACCCCCAAACTATCTCTATGCTGTTCATCCAATTTGGTCCACTGGTATCGGAGATTACCAAATACAACTTCACAAACTTTGCCTCTTTATATTATTAGTATTATAAGTAATAACTACTAAGGTAAGTACCATTTTTTAGCATACTTGACAGTTCTTCAAGAATGGCATAGGTACTCAATTGGTGCACAGCATTAACCATGACGTCGCCGGTTAAAGGGACAAATTAAGTCCCTGTAGTTCCTTCGAAATGATGAAAGGAACTATAATGGGAAGAAAGTCCCATTCGTTCCTTTGAAACTGTCAAAAGGAACTACTTACTGGGAATAAACCGGCTTATAAGCTAACAGATACATTTTTTTTCTAAGCTAATTCCGCATTGTTCAAATTGCCTAATAGCCACAGCCGCTTTTAGAAACGTTACCAAATAAAACTTTAGTTAATCAAAGTAATGCTTTGTATTTTCGCAAACGTTGAATGACACATAGATAAGTGAAGCAAAGCATTCCTTACTTTAGGACCGTTATGTAATGCGTGGGACCAAAATAATATAAAAAAAGTTTGATTCATACAAGGAAATCATTAAAATTCGTTCGTTTTGGATTTGCCGTAACTCGCGACTATTTTTGAACGAACGAGGTCGGTTCCATCCTAACCGCTGTAAACTTAAGTTTTTTTTGGTAGGAAGTTAGTTTTGACGATAATTTGATGACAATTACCACCAAGGAATATAGTTTTTAACGAAAAAAAATCATTTGAATACAATAGAAACAATGTCATAATCTATATCTATACTTAATATTATAAAGCTGAAGAGTTTGTTTGTTTGTTTGAACGCGCTAATCTCAGGAACTGCTGATTCGAATTGAAAAATAGTCCATTTATCGAGGAAGGTTATAGGCTACTTTTTATCCCGATATTCCCACGGGATCGGGAGTTACGCGGGTGAAACCGCGGAGCGCAGCTAGTAATATTATAAAGCTGAAGAGTTTGTTTGTTTGAACGCGCTAATCTCAGGAACTACTGGTTCGAATTAAAAAAATCTTTTTGTGTTGGATAGTCCATTTGTCGGGGAAGGCTATAGGCTATTTTTTATTTCGATATTCCCACGGGTTTGGGAGTTACGCGGGTGAAACCGCGGAGTGATGCTAGTTAATCTTATTACGGTGAAGGAAACATCGTGATGAAACCCGCGGCTTAGTTGACTCCAGACGTATTGGCGAGTTCTTTCCTATGGACACGGTCGACTAAGCTGAGAGGGTGGTTCTGGGCAGGCCTACTCCATCTAATAATACATATCCTAGACATTACAGCGCACTGAATAGAATGGATTAAAAGTTGCTGGCGCTGGATTAAATCAATATTGCAGGACATTCCACACATCGCCATCTAGCCCCAAGCTAAGTAACTAGACTTGTGTTATGGGTGACAACGGACATACTACTCATATACTTTTGTTATACAAATATGTAAGCATAAATACTAGTTTGAGTCGGGAATCGAACCCGCAACCCTGTGTTTTGCAGTCCGGCATGGTTACCATTGTGCCAACTGGGTCGTCCATTATCCATTAGATGTACACTTGTAGAGGCCAATATACTACTAATATTATAAACAAGCGACCCGCCCCGGCTTCGCACGGCTATATTATGCATGTATTATACATATAAACCTTCCTCTTAAATCACTCTATCTATTAAAAAACCGCATCAAAATCCGTTGCGTAGTTTTAAAGATTTAAGCATACAAAGGGATATAGGGACATAGGGACAGAGAAGGGACAGCGACTTTGTTTTATACTATGTAGTGATAGTGACGTGATGTGAAAGATTGTGTGATAGTAGGTGTGTGTTTGGTACTTCTTTACGCAAAAACTACTAGACGATTGCGATAAAATTTAATATAGAAATAGATGGAGACCTGCCTGCCCAGCATGAAGACTAAAACACGATACGATAAAGCGATATAACTACATCAACTCTCAAAATATGATAGATAAAGCCACCATGTTGAATTTTTATCATAATTTTTATCGCAATTTATAATAAAAATTCAACACGGCGGTTTTATCTATCATATTTTGAGAGTTGATGTAGTTATATCGCGTGATATCGCTTTATCGTATCGTGTTTTAGTCTTCATGCTAGGCAGGCTGGATTAACACATAGGTTTTGTATCCACGGGGTCGGAGACTTACGCGGGTGAAACCGCGGGGCACCGCTAGTCATTTTATATTCTAGTGCCGGACACAAACTCATTAGTGTAAAGTGTAAACGATGCATGTCACTTGTCAGTGTATCAGTTGGACGTCACACGCGACGAGAGGTGGCGTATCATGTTAACAGGGGGAGAAATATGATGTTTTGAACGCGTTTTAAATGATCTTATATGACATTAACCAGCTTACTTTTACAACTAAGTTAGAAAGACGCTTAGCCAATGGCGTAGTTACCATGAGTGTCACCCTAACAGGGACGTAGCTACCAAAAATGGCGACTAAGGCATCTTTTAAAAAACGTAATTAGTTGTAGTTGAACCGTTTTCGAGTAATCGCGTTTCCAAACACTGGATTACTCAAATACATAATTATGTCTACCATAAGCTTAGTGTCTTTTAACTTAACACTATTACAAGTGTTCGAAAATCGCATATTTTTATTATTCACTAAATTGTCCATATTTTTGTTATTTACCTATTATTTAAATTGTATATGAGGGTGCAGCGAACTAACCTACTTACCTAAATCAACACGCTAAACAAAATAAATCTCTGCGATTTTTCGCCTGGATCTATCTATACCTAAGTATTTGTTTTAAATAAATAAATGAAAACTAGTAGGTATCAGGAATTAAATAAACATAATTTCCATAATTATTAACTTAAATTATAGCGTAGCGTAACGTATTAATTATAGAAACAAAACGTTATTCATTCCATTAAATAAATGTTTTAGATACACAGTCGAAAATTTACATCTATAATAGTAGATTTGATATGGTCCTAAAGTAAGAAGATCATTTCATGCACAAGAAACAAGTTTTCCCCTATTTAAAGATACATCTTTTACGACTTTGCTGTTTGAAAATCAATATTAATTTAATAGTAAAGAGATTTACAATACATTGGAATATAGCGAGCATCTGATTTTTATTGGCAAAATTTTGATTCTGATTAGACTGTCTTCCAATAACGCCTTTGTTGAAAGAGGAGCGTCCACGTGAGACGAGACGAATATGACAGTCCAGCGTACCCTGGACTCTAAGATCTCCTCAAAATTATAGGTATTGGAGTGGGATGACCAATCCACTAACCACAGCTGTTCAGCTACCATCAACGAGGTAAATGATGCTGCCGCTGCTGTTGTGTATTGGTCAGATAAAGTTCAATTTAGTTGAACTTTTGACACGATAAGAAGTGTACTTTCGTCTATCTAGTCTGCTTGCTTGTTAGTCAGCTGAATTATCTTTCAGTGAAAAGGTTATTCCGATAGGGTTTACGTTGACTAAGTATATTGGAAAGAAAAGTGGTTACATCGGTGACAATATGGGAGTTTTCATTTTAGTGGCTTTGTCACGTCTATAACTAGCAAATGTAAATGTCTTTGCTTAACAGTTTGTGACGAAAACGATCACAAAATGTCATACCTATTAATGTCAATACGACGTTTTGTGTCAATAGAGGACGGACATGCGTCTTTTTATAGTACTGGTAAATTAAATAGACGTATTCAATGGGCAATCACTGAATAGATAGAATGAGTATTCATATGAGGCTGAATCTCATGAACCGTGATAGGTAGATAGTTGAAATTTTCACAGATTATGAAACTATTTATGTTGCCGCTATAACAACAAATACTACAAACAGAAAAAAAAATTTAAGTGGGGCTCTCATACAATCATACAACACAGTAAGGAACCCATCGTACGCGAGTACGACTCGCACTTGGCCGGTTTTTTGAATGTTTATCTGTAAAATTACCGTAATTTGAATGGGACTGTATGTATATGTGGTTGAAGTAGAGCCGCTCGTAATGGAAAACATTTGTACCCACCATGAAATAATAAATCACAGGACAAGTTTGTAATTTCATTGAGAGAAGGCTAACTCATCAGAAGGGATGGTCGGAGGGCGAGCGGTTCATAAATAATGAAGTGCTTATAAAATAAATAGGTTTACCGTGAAACTTTGTTAACCTAAAACATTTTTCTAATATTTCGTATCAATTTTTGATGGTGTTGCGTGAATGAAGTCGTTCCCCATTTCTCTGGGAACAAAACGGCCGCAGGTGCCACGCACAATGTTTCCCATTTAATACTATCGATCGACACATGTTCCCCTTTATAAAAACCGCCATAAATAGAAGTCCCTAGATGTTTTATCGTCCATAAACTCACATGCGGACTCTCTTTCGTCGATACATCACGTACGGGGTTCGGTTGTAGGTACTTGTGACTTTTTCACTAAACGAATATGTTTCCATCGGCTCGCGACTGGCGTACGTGGAATAAAGTCGCTTCAAACTTTATTGTATCGGATAGGAAATAAATCAAGTTTCCATTTCGGACTCTCGACATCATCAATTGAAGCTGTCGATTTTCTTTTCAAAAATAACGTAATGGATAGCGATAGTTAAAACTTTTATATTGCTAAATATTTAAAGTCTTGACTGACTGATAGAAGATAAACTCTTTATTGTTCTACATTAAACCTTAATTCTAACATAACCTCCTGCTACAAAAACAATATTAAACCAAACAATATGGCACAATGGGTGGCCTTATCGCTAAAAGCGATCTCTTCCAGGCAACCTTTGGATGGACAAGAATTAAAGGGGATGGGTGGGTTGAACATAACGTGATAGGAATATAAGGAGGAATATAAAATAAATATTAAAATACATAGAAAATAAAATATTCTAAATAATAAAATACATAATACTGACTGACTGACGGAACAAGACTAAAATTTGACATCAGATAACTGTTATATATAACATTAAGTATCCGCTAAGAAAGGGTTTCGGTAACTTCAAAACCTACGAAATAGAAGTCGCGGGAGAAATCTGGGGTGGGTGGTATTTCTAAAAATATTGCTGATTCATTTACGGTCAAGGAACGAAATGTTTCCAACGGCCCTAAACTGTTAATCAAGCTGGAGCTGTCATAGTCCAGTGACAGTAAATTTTGACTACTTTCGGCGCAAGAGGAGCTTGTAGGCGTTCCGGCAAGATTTATCGACAGCGACTAGTGCCGCGTGGGACCTATCACACGGATTTAGTAACCTTATACCTTGTGTCGATGACTGTCGTATCTTGTACTTAATGTGAAGTTCTTTTAGGGTTCCGTACCCGAAGGGTAAAAACGGGACCGTTTTACTAAGACTCCACTATCCGTCACCAGGCTGTATCTCATGAACCGTGATAGCTAGACAGTTGAAATTCACAGATGATGTATTTCTGTTGCCGCTATAGCAACAAATACTAATAATAGAACGAAACGGAACCCTTCGTGCGCGAGGCCGACTCGCACTTGGCCGGTTTAAAAAAAAAAGATAGGTTAGAGTTTGACCAATATCCGCCGCATCGTCACCTCTATCTCTCTATCGTCACCTCTGTCTAAGATGTAGCACGCTTTCCTAGAAGATACCATTTCATTCGCGAATTAATGTCCAAGTGTAAATGAAAGTGTCTTTTATGAATAAACTAGCGACCCGCTCCGGCTTCGCACGGCTAAATTATGCATGTATTATACATATAAACCTTCCTCTTGAATCACTCTATCTATAAAAAAACCGCATCAAAATCCGTTGCGTAGTTTTAAAGATTTAAGCATACAAAGGGAAATAGGGACAGAGAAAGCGACTTTATTTTATACTATGTAGTAATGATAATCGTTAATAACTTCAAAGCCAGATGTTTTAGTACCTAGTTAGAAAATGATGTAATAAAACCGTGTTTCAGAATATGAAGTTAAACTTCGATTTCAAACTGGATAAGTATTTAAGTAAAACTGTAAAAAAAATAGAATTTGCCGGACAAGTATTTAAAGGGTTTTTGGTCTAAAACACTACCCCACAGTTAAAACAACATTAATTTTAGATTATAATGAACATTTTAATTATTATTGACATAAAGTAATTATTGGAAAGCCCTCGTGTAATTAAAAACATACGTACGAACAAAGCAATAAAACTAGTTTTTACTATGATAATACGTATTTTCCACATATATCGGTTTATTCGGTTTCATTAAACTCATCTTTATTACTTTCTCAAAACTAGGTTAACGATGATAGTGATAATAATATTGTTGAAGCATCGCATCTGGTGAGTTCCAAGGTTAAAACCTTCGAAGGTTTCAAGGTTAACAGAAATTACTAGCGGCACTTAAGTGTAGGATGTTTCTTGTCTAAAAGCTGTTGCGGTTTTAACCCCACATCTATTTTCAGATATGTCACTAAGTGTTCACACTAATAGGGAAATCTTGAGTCGAAAAAACATTTATTTACTTAAAAAAAACCGGCCAAGTGCGAGTCGGAGTCGCGCACGAAGGGTTCCATTGTGTTCTGTTTTTAACCACCGGCGCAAAAACAAATGAAAAAAACCCTAAATTATTGTATGTCACACGAGGCTGTATGTATAGGTTAAGTCTTTTGCCTGCCCTTTTTGAAGTATTATTACAAAAAAAAATAGTAAACATGAAAATAACCTTAAATTCTTAAAAACATACTCAAAACACATTTATTTTTTTATGTTTTTAGTATTTGTTGTTATAGAGCGGCAACAGAAATACATCATTTGTGAAAATTTCAACTCTCTAGCTATCGTTGTTCATGAGATACAGCCTGGTGACAGACAGATAGACAGACGGACAGCGAAGTTAGTAATAAGGTCCCGTTTTTAATCTTTGGGTACGGAACTCTAAAAAAGTGTTTTGAATACGATGATACAATCGGGCAGTATAAAATTCAAAGTTTAAATTTTTTTTGCTCTGCTTTTGTCATTTGAAATCTCTTTATTATTTATGCCATATGGTCTTAATTCTGGACATAAATTAAAGATTATTATATTATCTTCGAAGATTTACCCCTCGCTTTTCGACGTTGCACGTGATCCATTATTATAATCCAGTATCGCAAAAATCAAAAGGGTCCCTGAATATTTCCCCTTCATTTAAATTATATCAGAATTCCTTCGGGAAATATTTCTTCGCATACAATAGAGGTTGAGCTTACTGAATAATTGGTTGTGTAATGAAGCCAAACAATGATCTTTGGAAGCACAATAAGTTAGAGATCCTCTCATTGATAGTTCCACCTTCAGGCTAACCAAGTAACCACGTTTCAAAGTAGGTTGCTTATCCGAAATCGAATCAAATCTATTAGCAAATCATTGTGCTTAACCGCTTTTGGAACATAGTTGCTTATTACGGCTTGGCGAGTGCTATGGCGACCCAGCCGATTAAAATGTAACGCGTTACGTTTCGAAAAACCGTACATGAAATAAGAAGAAGAGAGAATGAAGGAGACCGATAACTAACTTCTTGTGCCTAAAATATTCTGTATGTTGTATACAGATAGCTTTGTCAGCATTATAATATGTTAGGTTAGTTCTATTAGAGTCTAATTTAAACGAATCTAACATATAAAATGCCTAATTATTAACAGTGGATTCATAATAGAACGTGTAGTTGAAGACAGCTGATGTTGAAGACGAAAATAATTTGAAACGACTTACGACATTTAGATGACATTTTAAATAAACGTTAAAAGTGAACAACAACCCTTGAACTTTAAAAACATAGTCAAATTGTTCGGAGAGTATACCGCTTTTAAATCTAAACTAAACCGTGACACAAAGAGACGATCTTCAAAAGTGGAGCTATAATGCTCCAAAACGTAAAGTGCATTTTACGAAGTGTTGTTTTTCCAACGGGTATATATCGGTAGAAGGTTTAATTGACTTAATAGAGCACCTTGTAACTAACTGTACCTGTACCTCTGTTTGGAATTATTAATATATTTATTTTAACGGATATATTCGCGTTTTAATTTTGTTCTAAACCTGACGTTTCGGGAACTCTGCAGATCCCATGGTCACAGGCAGACTGAGATGACATATAATTATGAGTTCAAGTCGCGAAAACTTTATAAAATACTCTATTTAGAAGTTTTACCACCCCCTTTGTATGTTCTACATTCGTATTTTATTCTATGAATATTTTATATTTCCGAGGAATATTCGAGTATCTCGTCTTAAACATCAGTCCCTGAGGCTAGTGGTGTGTCCGACGTCAGGGTTTTAAGCCTTTAAGAATAAAAGGCGCTTGATTTAAGGTCCCCGGCGTCCCCGGTTGTCGGCGATAACGAGCGAACAGGCCACGCTACTGGTCGCTCCATAAAACTACCCACGTTTTATCGGTGCTCGCAATCTGCCCGCATCTTGGCCGCATTCGGATCGCGTCAGCGTTAGCCACTGGACGCGAATTATGTTCCCATTATGCTTGATTCACGATTGTGTAACTGCTGCTGCCGTAAATTGGTGCTTTCTTTATAGAATTCCAACAAGATATATGTAGATCGATTTGTACCTAAATAACCATTGAATACTCCAGTTCACCATATCCTCACTGGCAAAATATCTCAAAAATAATCAAAGCATTATAAGTCTTATTGATTTAAATCTAAAGCGAATAGATACGAACAACAGGATCAAACTGAGTCGGCATCGTTAAGATAGCACCAAAACTAAACTTATTCCCAAACGACTCAAGACATCGAGGGCAAAATAAAATTACACAACGATCCCCAAAGGGTAGTTCGGCACGCGACAACCGCGTTATAAGGGATTATTGCCCCTGCACTTGAGAATGCACCCTCACCAATACCGTAACGGTACATATTAGAAAAAAGGGGGGCAATAACCCCTAAAACATTAGTGGGGATTATTGTTGTTCTCCTATTTGACCAGTCACCTTAATCTTTCTAAAGCGCTTTGTCATGAACAGTGTTGTTTTCTCTAAACTAAGCTAGAAACAAAGACCCATGAAGGTCACATTTTTATTTTCAAAAATCAACATCATTCTTCAGTGGACGGTCATCTGGTAGTGTGCTCATTAATATTGTAGATTGGACTGAACTCTACTTTCCGATGAGTCACTGGGACGGACAAATGAGTTCGCCGTATGAAGAGCTGGGGGCGAGGGCCTGAGTCAATTAGTTGAAAATGTTCAAAGGCAGGCTTCATATAACATCACGATACAACGATTTGTCTAGACGGAGCTCCTTCGTTTACTCGCATGCTCGTTACGTTTATTGAATTAACCACTCTAAATATTTATACAGAGATTTCTCATTTCATTCCGAAAAAAGCATGATAAACATCTTTACAAATAAAAAACAGACGAACCCCGTATCTGTTCTCAGAAATTATTAATTTAAAGAGGATTTCCTCGTGATCTAGAAAGTAGAAAGGATTTATAAAGCCGATAAAATTGTGTTCAGTTTCAACCAAAGACTTATTGCCTTTCGATCTATGAATACACTTCTATTGGTATAATCTGAAGATGAGATTTTCAATCCGATTACGGAGGAACAAGGAACAACAACTGATCGGCTTTATTGTAAACCATAATAAATGATATAATGAGGTAACTTGGTAAGAAAGCTTTCCAACTATAACAAATTACAGTTATGATTTAATAAAATGGAATAATAGATACAAAGATGAATAACCATTACTCAAAAACCTTAACAGACCTTGTGCTTAATTTGTGATTATATTGTAAACAATGCTACCTATAGTTTCAACGGCAACGTACTTATTTTGCTTGTCAGACACGTAGTCATCTTGAGCTAGTTCAGGGTTACTTTGTACAATCAACGGTCAAAAGTCTCCGCCACCGTAACGTTTACAATCCTGTTCAGCACTATTTGAACATTATAACAACGTAACCTGTGGATCAAACCCACGTCAGTTGGTGTAGCGGGTGGCGACTTATACCACTCTGCCAACTAAAGACATAGCTAACATGTTGTAAATAATAATCACACTGACTACTTTTAATTCAACTATTTATGTTTGTGTGTAGTTCTATTAGAAGAAGGTCTTATAAGTCCATTACTTTTTTTTAGTATTATTGTAGCAAACTGATAGTGTACTTATAACGCATACTGTACATACATATTATACGCTTAATTTAATGGCTTCTTTCACAAGCATTCATAAATCCAAGATGTTGATTGAGGATTATGCTAAATTTGTCATTATCTGGCTAAAATATTCATCGTGTATAGATGAAATTCTGCAGGCTTTTACTCGAACCATTTGTGAAGTAATGGCCCGAGTCGAGGCGAGAATACGGGCCTGCTTTTAATGGAAAAACGGCTGCCTCTAATCAGAGATTTTCAATTCTACATTGCTTTAACGCAAGTCGAGTTTATTATCAAAATTTAATATTACTCAGCAGGGCCGTAAAACATACAAGTTTAGTAAAACGCCGAAGATTTTATATAAAAAAGAGGAAAGATTTTTTTTTTGTAACAAATAGGCTCAAAAATGTATCCTCATATCAAGTTTCATCAAAATCGGCCTGTAGTTTCAGGCCGATTTTGATGAAACTTGATATGAGGATACATTGATTCATTGGGAATAACATAGGTTTTTTTTTCGATATTCCCACGGGACCGGGAAATACGCGGGTCAAACCGCTAAGTGCTAAATAATAGCGATAAAAATATTTATCAATAAGTCAATTTGTGTAAAACGAAACAGACAATTAAAACTTACCGCTTTGTTAAAATTCCTGCATAAGCTACACATGTAGCTCGAAACACATGTTTCGAGCTCAGATTACAGAGGGTGTACCAATTATTTCTGCATGCGACTTTGAGTCTTACAGCTTCAATTTTAAGCGCTCCCAGTTTCGTAAGGTGAGTAAGGGTGCAGGGTGCAACGTTCTTATTATCGAAACGACAGACGTGTTGCCCTAATCCAGTTAAATCATACAACCATTCTCCCGTTACAATGTACAATTTTCAACAGTCATTTTTCACTGACACAGGGTAAACAAGGGTGTCTTGTGTTTGGATTTGTGAAAAGGTTTTTGAACGAAAATGCATTGTTGAGTTTTAGGGTGTCGTTCTTAACAGATCAGTTAAGTACGTACTATACGTAAAGTAAGATATATATACGACCCAATAATATAATTAACAGGTTACCTATACCTATTTAAAAGAAATCTATTCAATAAAAAAAAATAAGTTAACTTATCAAAGCCAAATTCTTTATTCATTTGGACTCACATGTGTTAAAATTCTTTAAAACTAAATTAGGATGTGTGCCTTCGGAACGCGTCAACCAATGAGAAGAAGGCATAAGAAGCTCATGGTGTTTTTTTGTGATAACAAAGGCCAAGATTACAAATATTTTTAAGGTGTGTTAGAAAAATGGAACAGTTGAAGTCATATCCATGGGTTCTTATCATTAAGGTACGACGAAGTATCAAGGAAGGAAGCATCAATATATTAAATCAATGACTCATTACTAATAGTATGACAAAATATCTATTGTACTCATATCGAGATTTCTTAGAGCCACAAACAAAAGGGTCCGATGAAACCTTCTAAGAATTTTTATTGAACAGAACGTTAAGTGTTGTGATCATTCAGCATGACAAAGAACATTGTATCAACGATTACTTGGAAGGAGTTACATTGTTGTGATTATCCTCTTTGACGTTGAATTTCTAAACGTTTTCAATTAAAATTAGGTATGCTTCTTACCTAAATTAAATATTTTTCTTCCAGCCCTTATCCAAATTTATTTGGAATCAGTAAAGTTAAATGGGAAAGCAATAAAATCAATGTTGTTTTATTTCTATATTCTTTTTTGATTCATATTTAATAACTTTATTTAACTTTTTGTAGCTACCTAGTTTACGTATTTCGAAATCATTACAGTCAAATTTTATTAAATTAATCAATATTTTTTTAATATTCGTTTTGTCTCTTTTTAAATGATAAACCAGCTACCGATACATTTTATCGTAAAGTTCGAAAGCATCAAGTGAAGTGAAAATACGAGCCAGTTAGGGGGAAGAAGGAGGGGGACGATGGCACATCACTCAGAGGAAACACCTCCCTGGGGCATTTGTATAAAGAAGGTGGTTGCGTGCATACTGGTACAAAAACAATTTCTGGTAAAAAAGATCGAGAGATATTTCGACCTATTGTATTTATATACGGGCTGTTTTCCGCAATTCTTTAGTTGGATCCTTACTTTTTGCGTGAGGTTGGAGGCTTTCCCAGAAACTATAATTACCCTTTGATCTTGGTCGACCGTTTACTAGCCCAGCTCTTAGCTTAGTCGACATGTCCAAAGGAAAGAGCCAAGGCCAAAGGTTTCAGCACGATGTTTTAATTTACGGTAAGAGCAATGTCAATTACTGCACATACATTTTTCGCAAGAAAAATCCATTGATGAACAGCCGGGATTCAAACCCACGATCTTCGGAACGAAAGTTGAGGTATCTACCACTAGGCCAACACCGGTCTTCGTCCAATACAAGTATTTTATTTATTAGTATTAATTTGCGTGATTACATTGACAGTACCTCAAAACTATTAGGATACGAGAAGAAACCACAAAAGTCATGGAATCTTTTCATGTTCACAAATTTAAAATACTCATGATCTCATAAAGTCCACTATATCAAAAAGATCACAATATCAAAATGTCCACCGTATCGTAATGTTCATTCTCCACAACGTCCACTTAAATCTCTATGGCAGCACCCTAAGACGGCCGAGACGGGTAAACATTTCACACCCAGAGGAGATTCGTCCTCTTCCTCCGTAGTAGGGAAAACGGCTAAAATTAAGACCAACCGCATTATGAAACGGGGAGTTTGGGGAGCGGTAATTTGAAAATTAATTTGCACCTCGTTTCTGTGGCGTAATTTAATTTTTGTTTTGAAATTATAACAGTGAGTTTATTCGCAAACTTTCGGATACCATCGGAATTTATTTATTTTATTAAGTATATTGATGGTTTCGAAAGATAAAGATTAGTCAAAATCATTGTTGGTTTCTGTCTTTCCTGGCGTGTAAAATTACGTTAAGCAGGTGTTATAGTAGTCAAATGCTGACCTATAACTTGTAAAAAAGAGCTTTATTCCGAGGCAATGCTCTTTTTAAAACTTTAAGTACATTCTTCATTCAACCTAATTCAATTCAATTCATTTATTTCAGATAATAAAATCCATACGTTACAATAAAATAAAATAAAAATAAATAATCAAAAATTACTAATAATAAACAAATTCCAACAATTAAATAAAAAATTAAAAAATCCATAAAAATAAAAAATGCAAATTCAAATTTCAAAATGTCAAAAGAAAAATGTCAATATTAATGTCAAAAAATAATAAAAATAGAAGAAATAAAATTAAAAAAATTACATGTCACAAAAAGTTAAAATCATAAAAATTAGGTATTAGAAATATATTATGAGATTATAAAATTAAATATAGGAAGGACCACTGGCGTGCAACTGCATCCACCTCCTTAACATCGGCGAGTCCCACCTCTTAGACAATACGCTCAGGATACCGTTCGGGCTGCCACGTACACGCCTTAAGAGTGAGGCGCTCCTTTTTCTCATTATAGCGTGAAAATCATCGGTTCGCGCCTCGGCAAACATACCGGACGCACTACAAAAACGTGGCAACCCTAACAATATCCTAAACGCATCCTAACCTAACCTAAGCCTTTACTCACTTACCTACTACATAAACTATTCAAGACGATGCCAAGTAACATGCCCTCTGGATTTTTGTACTTACAAAAAGTTTTTAGTTAAACATATAATTTCGAGCTTATTTTTCCTTTAAAATGAAGTCTGTGAGAGAGGCGTGACTTTATTTTAAGCAATGTCATTTAGCTATTCATTCGAGAATCTCAAAGTTACGAGTAACTTAAGTTGAATTTAATGTAATTTCACGAGCGCCGTGTTTCAAAAGATAAAAATTAAGATAAATTAACTAGTTTTCTACGTTTCTTTAACAATACTCGAATAACAATAATTTAATTACTATCAATTATGTGAATATCAGATTACATACTACCTTGATTCATTAAGATTACCATCTCAATTTACGATTGTTCATTCAGTTTTTTTTTTAGTTCATTCATTAGGTTTATAATAAGTTATATTCAAGTGATAATGTTATGGATTTTTCTCTCATAAGTTACTATAATATCTTTGTTGTATTTAGTCATTGTATTCGTTAATACCTCCGGAATCATTGACCAGAGACTGATAAAAAGTTCTTAAGGATATATAGATTTACCTGAGGTTTAAGTAGGTTTAATTTACTTAATAGGTATAGCGTCTTGGTTATACTTATACCTATGTGATCTTTTTATAAAAAGGTAATACGTAGGCGAACTATATTTAAGTTACCAAGTAACTGTTCAGTAGGGCATAGAACCCGAAATACCGGGAACTCTCGGTAAAAAAAACTGGGATTTGTTACATACATTCCCGGTTTTACGGTACTTTCTGTGGTAGCTTTTTTGACAATGTTGCAGCTCCAAATGGTATATTTTTTTTCGAGCTTTTAACTTGGTGCTTAGTTATTTAGCATTATAAATCTAAATAACCAAACGTAGAAATATTTATAAGTCCCAAGGAGTTCCAAAAAAAACCCCAAATTAAAATGGCTTAGGTACAAAACCTCTAAAAATACAGATTTTTATTCTAATTTTACCTGTATGTCAACAACTTTTATATGACATTCTGCTGTAATATTTATCAAAAACACATTACTCTCATAACTCTCATTTGCGTCGCGGAGTCGGGTAAAAAGCTTTAATTACTACTTAGTATATAATTAATATTCCGAAGGCACACATCCTAACTAAGTTTTTAAGACGTTTTTATGTGATCCTTGTACAAAATGTATTAGGCATCCAAATGAATAAAATTTATTGACTTTGACTTTATTCCCGAGAATCCCGGTTTTTAAGAATACCGGTACCGATTTCCCGGTATCGTAGAAATTGGTACCGTTGCCATCCTTACTGTTCAGGTTCACCTACTCAAGCCCATTGACAACGACTCAGACAATATTAAATTACTTTCTTTGTTACGCCTACAACGATGATCAAATTGATTGTTAAAAACCTTGATTCTTAAAAACATATTGTTAAAGTTGATTTTGAATTCGATTCAAAGATACAATTCAAAAAGGTAGCTTTTTGTTACAATACAAAAACAAGAGTAGGTATATCGATTTGACTACAAGCGCTCCGCGGTTTTACTCGCGTAACTTCCGATCCCGTGGGAATATCGGGATAAAAAGTAGCATATAACGTTCCCAATGAATCAATGTATCTTCATTCCAAGTTTCATAAAAATCGGTCCAGTAGTTTCGGAGCCTATTCAATGCAAACAAACAATCAAATATTTTGCTCTTTATAATATTAGTATTAAAAAGTTAAAATCAAAAGTTCTGTGATTTTGCAACCTTAAGGTTCCGCTGGTCGATCGTGTTTCCATACAAATGAATTTAGAGTGTTATCCATTTATTCTTTATGGAATTTGAAAAAACAAAAGTTAAATTTACATAACAAGTCTATATCTAGCCCATGTAGGCGACGAAATAGACAAATTATATTTAATTTAATATAAATAAATATAATTTGTCTATTTCGTTATATATATAATTTGTCTATTTCGTTATTATATTTAATTTAATATAAATAAATATAATTTGTCTATTTCGTCGCCCACATGGGCTAGATATAGACTTGTTATGTAGATTTAACTTTTGTTTTTTTTCAAATTCCATAAAGAATAAATGGATAACACTCTAAATTCATTTGTATGGAAACACGATCGACCAGCGGAACCTTAAGGTGAAAGGGTACCTGCGCGCTCTCCATACAAACGTAGTCGACTGTTTCCTCCCTGGATAATGACACTAGCACAAATATTTTTGTGCCATAAAACCTATAACTGCCATGATTATGCCCCTATGTTTTGGTTTTATCATTTTCTAATTATCATAGAAATTAAAATTTAAAAAAATAAAAAAAAACAAAAAATAGGGGCATGGTCATGGCAGTTATAAGTTTTATGCACCAAAAATATTTGCTCTAGTGTCATTATCCAGGGAGAAAACAGTCGACTACGTTTGTAATAGAATGTATGAAGAAAGCCCCCGGTACCCTTTCCTCTTAAAGGTGATAATAAGAAACAAGGAACTACGATTAAGTGTTTGATGCTAAGATTTGCAAACCTAAATTTCTTGCGATTGCAAGGCATCATAAACTAAGACGTATGACGCGTAATTATGACTTGAATAATAACCTAAAAATAAGAATAATGAATTTAATAACCAACCATCCACAGTAAAAAGCGTAAATCACAGAGGCGCTAAACTTAATTCACTCTAAACCTCATAGGCCATTAATCATAATAAACAAAAGGAATGTTTATTAAAGTAATAAATAAAACCTCAGGTTCCACCACTAGATTTCCGCCCATTTGCCTTCAATTACAGGTTATTTAAACGCATTCAACTGGGCAAGGTTTTAATTTTAATTCAACTTTATAAGGTACGCTAACTAGATACCTACGTGATTTCGAAGAAATAAATATAGTAGGTATACCTAATTACAGAAAAGTCCAAAAATTTTATTTTTACCCGTATGTATTACCTACTTAACTATATGCTCATCTGTTTCCATATATCTTCTAAACTGCTTATGACAAAATATGTTATATCGTAATTACGTATACTTAGGTTTTAAAATTCTGAGTTGCTTGAAATAAATTAGATACTAGGACAAAGTTATTTTCCCTTTTTACTTTTTAAATATATGCAATATTTTTGCACGTATTGCAGTGGAGTTATTAGTCTTATTCTTTTTTTTTTTAATAGGTAAAAAAGTACATAAATGTAGTTTCGCAGAACGCATTCAATTTGGATGCATACATTTTTTTTAACTTACTTATTTCAGTATTATTTCGTATCGACTAATCACTACATAGTATAAAACAAAGTTGCTTCCGCTGTCTGTCTGTCCCTGTGTATTCTTAAATCTTTAAAATTATGCGGTTTAATGTATAAAACGAATATCTACTTATTATAAAAAAATGAATTGACAAAAAAACACTAAGGAATATCCATTTTATTCCGTTATCCTATCAAAATAATCCACTTCTCGAAATAGAGAAGAGATCTCTATAAATTGTAGTCACAATTAAATTCCGTTATTTGGTACATTAACCTGATAGAACGTTCGCAACCACCATGAGCCGGAAAACTAGAACTACACTCCGAGAAATGAATTTGGATCTGTTACAAGAACAATTACAAGAAAACAAACACATTTCGGCCTCAATACATCAGAATAGATAATAGCTTCAGTCAATACCTTTGCTAGTTTATTACCAATAAGTTAACTACTTAGCTACTTAAGATTAAGTTAGGTAGGTATTTGACGACTTATGTGGCGCGGTAGGCCTGCGCTGCTAAAGTTTAGGGGTTCGATTCCTGCCTCAAACGAATGTTAGTGAATTCGTTGTTAAGTGCATTCATTAATGTAGATGTATTTGTTTCTGTATGTAAGTATAATAAGTATGTATTTACAAAAAGAAATGTTTATAATTAGTATTCTATCCGTTGTCTGATTGCTAATCTTGAGCCTAGATGGCGCTGCGTCAAATTTCCTGCAATATTTATTTACTAGCAGCGCTCTGCTGTTTTTACCTGCGTAACTCCCGATCCCGTGGGAATATCGAAATATAAAATAGCATATAGTCTTCCTCGACCAATGGACTATCCAACACAAAAATATTTTTTTAATTCGAACAAGTAGTTCCTGAGATTAGCGCATTCAAACAAACAAACTCTTTAGCTTTATAATATTATTAAAGATTTAGTGACTATTCTCTGCCATCTAAAATTCACGTCTGTACTTTATGAAAATTAAAGTCCGCTTGATATGCCGATCTAGATTGCCTGCTCTCAAATGTGGAATTCAGAATTTAGCAACGTCGAGTGTCGAGGCGGTCGAGTCGCGCCGGCGCGCAGTTGTGTGACCAGATTACTGTTACTCCATTGTTAGGATCCAACCGAGTCATTAATGATTGTCTTTGACAGGTCGCCTGTAAACTGACCTCGGTCTCCGTCATACTCTCGTATTTATAAAGTAAGTCAACCATTACACGCGATTGTACTGTATACGGAATGTTTTCCGTAACTGGACCTCTTTAGTAAGGTCCTTTTTGCGTGAAGATGCAGTACCTAGGCAAATTGAAGAACTATATAGAAGAAGAGAACGCTCTCGTCGACAAAGAAAGAGAGAAGAATGTCAGTCTGTTGCACCTTATATTCCCACCACATATTGCGAAGAGACTTTGGTTGGGTAAGTATTTTTATAGTAAAAAACAGCAGACAGATGGACAAAAAAGTGATCTTATAGGGGTTCCTTTTTCTACTTTTGAGGCACGGAACCCAAAAAATACCAAATTTGACTTGACGACCCAGTTCGCACAATGGTTACCATGCCGGACTGCCAAACACAGGGTTGCGGGTTCGATTCCCCCCCCTCAGACAAACATTTATGCTTAGATATTTGTCTGTGGTCTGGTTGTTTCTATGTATTATAAGTATATATTTACAAAAGAAAAGTATTTAAGTTGTATATCCGTTGTCTAGCACCCATAACACTAGTCTAGTTACTTAGCTTGGGGCTAGATGGCAATGTGTGGAATGTCCTGCAATATTTACCTATAGGTACTTGTTTTAGCTTAATCGATAATGTCCAGAGGAAAGTTAACTGTTGTCTCCAGACGTATTTAATTAATTATTTCCTGATATACTATACTTAAAATACAGGGAGAGGGTACAAAAATTATGTACCTACTTACTTGATAGTAAATTTAAAAAAAAAACTTGAGGTGTCAAGGGACACCCAGATGGAACGAAGTTCCTTTCGATTAATTAGTGAAGAAATTGTGTTTTTTTTTTGTAAATAATCGTCCCGACACCACACTGTTCAATGCGAAATAGAAAAAAAATGGCTTGCTTTCTATACGCAAAAAGTATCGTTACTACTTTTGGTCTTGGGAAATAAATTGAATCCTTGGAAGTCTATAGGCTAGTTTTTATCCCAGCATTCCCATGGGATCGGGACATACACAGGTGAAACCACGAACCAATGCTAGTTAAAGAGAAAATTTTCCTTCTGATATCGATTTTGCTCGGGGGTTTATTAGAAACCGGTGCTGTTACTGATTAGGTAAGTACTTAATCGATGAGTAAGCGCTTAAACACAAGCATAAGGTCATATTTGTACGGAATATATGCTTGTCAATTGTTAAGTTTTTCGGATAAAACCAGAAGTACAGCTATTCCGTGGTAGGTACGTCAGCATCTGTACCACCATCACAGTTTGCTCAGCGGTAAGCCTACTCCATCTAAAGTCCCAGGCACTACAGGGCCCTCTTCTTTCTTCTTCTCGTATAGTGGTGTGGCCTACTATTGTTAGAGTTTTCAGATCGCCTTAAGGCCTAACGACTACTCGGTCGTCGGTCATGGCAGCTATAAGTTTTATGCAACAAAAATATTTGCTCTAGTGTTATCCAGGGAGGAAACAGTCGACTATGTTTGTATGCAGAGAGCGTCAAGCGCCCGATACCCTTTCCTCTTAAAACAAGATGGGTAGGTACTAACATGAAAAAACAGTCATGTGATCGTCATATTCATTAGATATTCTAAATAGAAATAGGTGACGTTCACAGCGATAATGTCATAGGTCAATTTTAATAATGTGTTCCGATGTAAAATCAATAATCCAATTATAGTTCCAAGTTTACCTTGAAAACTGTATTGGTTAAAATATCTAGATAGGAAAATTATACGTTCTTTGTTGAAAACGAAGTTAATATTCGTATGTTTTATACCTAAACTAGCGACCCGCCCAGGCTTCGCACGGCTATATTATGCATGTATTATAGATAGAAACCTTCCTCTTGAATCACTCTATCTATTTAAAAAAACCGCATCAAAATCCGTTGCGTACTTTTAAAGATCTAAGCATACAAAGGGACATAGGGACGGCGAAAAGTGACTTTATTTTATACTATGTAGTGATATAAAATATATTTCACTAGTTGTGTCTGGTTTTAGTCACGATAGAGTCGATCCTATGGAAAAACCGGCATAAAATATTAGCCACAGAGCGCATTCTTGTAGCTGTCAACATAATAGCTACTACAAAACATTCAGCCTTTTTATTGCTTTTAGTTGGTAACAGAGGTTTTAATTAGGTAAACAAGCAGATATCACAACTAAGATATAGATTTTAATCATCGTCATATCAGCCATAGGACGGGTTTGTATCCACGGATATCGTGATCAGATAGAATTAGTCACTGATCATGCCAAGTTGTATCCACTAATAACGTGATCAGTTTCCAACGAAAAAGAAAAATAAATATTTTTACCCACTGATCACGTTATCCGTGCTACAAGAAATAACATGCGCGGACGTCTACTGCTGAACATGGGCCTCCAGCACCCTCTAAGACAGGGTTTCCCAACCTTTTATGCATGGTGCCTCCCCCCGCATTATAAAATATTTCCATGCCCCCCTATATTTTTCTTCATCGATTCAATAAAAAAACACAAATTATTTTTGCGACATATATTTCACACGAGAGTTAAATCACTTATTTATTTGGTGTTACTAACTAAAACATAAAAAATGATAATTATTTTATTAATGCGATGTTTGTGCCTGTAGTTTTTGAACCAGTTGGTCGATATCGGGTTCAGTTTTTGACAGAGTTATCATCAAATCACTATCGACTGCAGTACGATTTCGCTGTTTTGTCTTAATCTGCACTAATGCTGAAAATCCGGTTTCACACAAGTAAGTCGAGGAAAACGGCAGAAGTATTCACAAAGCAAGAGTGGCAACTTTAGGATAAAGGAGAAAGCGTTTTATCCAAAATCATGACCACTTCATGCCCCCCTTAAGATCTCTCTACGCCCCACCGGTTGGGAAGTCCTGCTCTAAGACTTCCAGATCGATAGCTCCCATGCCCTCTGCGTCCTACGGCTTCTCGCGACCTCAATTAATATTATTTCAATAAAACAATTCAAATTCGTAGTGAACTCATCGAAAACCGCAACAGAAATACATCAAACCCCGAAACATACAAGCGAAAGAAACCACGTCAATGATTGAAAAACAGATTGGTTCTGTCAAAGGAAAATGAAATGATTTAATTAATTAAACTGAATGGTTTCACTTATAATAATTGTTTATTTTAATATAACTTACAAACGTGCGCGGTGGCCTACAAAAATAATTAGTTTACTTTCTTGCTCTCTTGTTAGAATAACTTTTTGTTGAGCGTACAAGGTAGGTTAGGAGCCAGGAACCTCAAGAACTAATTTGATGATACTGGAAAGAAAACTTTAAAATAACTGGAGACATATTTGGAGTGCTATAAACAAATGTCAGCGCTGCGGCAGAGTATTCTTTGCTTTTTTGCTGAAGTGTGGTTTTTTCAAACAGCATACGGTTACTTGGATATGGAAAGTTATTTTGTGTTTCTTCGCATCTATTTTTCTTAATTTTATTTCTTACTAGCATCAACTAGTCGTTTTACCTGCGTAGAAACCTCCCGTGGCAATATTGTAATAAAAGTAGCCTACGAGTATGTTACTTACTACCAATGAATCAATGTTTCTTCATATCAAGTCAAAGCCCATTCGTTACAATGAAAAACATCTTTCCTTATTTTTTTTATACTGTTAATAAAGTAATTTCTCTACTTTGTGTTTGTTTGTCGTGTGTGTTTTTTTTCCTCTATATAAATCTTCATATTTATCTATAACTACGTAAATGGATGAAAGCACTTTCATAAATTTCAGTTTATATTTCTAAGCGAGACTCATTAGAATAACAAAATCAAACGATTTAAATATGACTTAGAAATTGTTGGTCTTTCATAAAATTTATTACAATAACAGTCACTAAACACAAGAGACGCGGTTTATTTTATATTAAGATTCACGAAATAATCCAGCTTAATAGCAGTAATAAATTTTGAAAAGGATATTATGGTCTTTTATGTTCTAGATTAGTGAAAAATAATGGAATTAGCTGATAATTACTCTGCAAATGACCCTCTTCGAAACAACATAAAACTTTCAAAATAAACACTTAAACTTAAAGTCACGACGAAGAGTAAACCTGAGTGATGTTAATGACATAAGATAAAAATAAACTAGGCCATGCCCACTGTCTCGAGTGTTCTAATAATAAAGTCAAACAATGACTAAAATAAGAACAAAGCGCGATAAAAAGAAATAATCGCAAAGTAAAACATGAAACAAAGAGTGTTTTTACTCTCGGAACTTGGAATTGGTGAAGGGACTGAAATGATGAGGACCGCATTTACAGCCGTCAAAAGGATTCCTCTTTTGTTACATGTTGGTTTGATTAGTTTGTCAAATATGGAGATTGTTGTGTTCAAGTATTAGGGTTTTATAAACAAAGACCTTGGTGTCGAAGAGAGTGGTTAAATATTTGACTTTATATACCTATAGCTGTTGCTCGCGACTTCGTTCGCGTGGTGGTTTTGTTTTATTTAGAATACATTTTCTCGCAAAGATACTATTCATTTCGGTGTAAGTTATAGTTAAGTAACAAAATTAGTTAAGTAGGTACATTGTTTTAAACTATATTTTTTATTGTTTGGCAAAGTTGTTTTTAATTAATTATTTTATTAATTTAAGTCACACAAATAGAACATTATATACACACGTCTTCATAAGCCAAAATTAACTTAAATTCCAATTCGCATAAAACTTACAACATTTATTGTTCTTCTTCTCTCGTGTCAATGGCTTATGTTAAGTTTTTGATTAGAGATAATTACTGGGTGTGGAGCAAATAGTTAAATAACTGTGGACCCAGTAACTAGCCACGTTCACGATGATGTCTGGCTTCCATTTGGTTTTTGTGGTGGTAAGACACGATGGGCAGGTAATTAGGTGCGCAATGTTCTGCATTGAGCCACCACATTCGGACTCTAGTCTCGTAGAGTAATTATTGTAAACGAGTTGCTTGACTTTAAATTGAAAGTGAAATTAATCGTAAATAGTCAATGAGTCACACGTCCACCTAGTGTTGCCAGGTCAAGTGGAAACGGTGATAAAAATAAGCGGGATTTTGGGTTTCCAAGCGGGACACATAGCGGCTTTAGCGACCGCAATATTTTGGAATTATGGACGAAAGACGGCATTTATATGCAATATTGCAGCTTAGTGCTAAATTATAGACTAGCTTTTACCCGCGGCTTCGTCCGCGTAGGGTTTGAATATTTCAATCCTATCGGTTGCCTACGTCACACAAAGAACACATCCCCAAGTTTCAGGATTCTACGATCAGCGGTTTAGGCTGTGCCTAGGCTGACGTGTTGATGCGTCAGTCATTCAGGACAAAGCATTTTATATGTATAGAGATAGTTAAAGGAGTTTCACAACAAGTACGTAGGTATACCTACAAATTATGGAAGTTGCTGAAAAACGGGACATTTGGTTTCCCAATTAAAATTTAATCGGGACTCGTCACTAGACCCCTGAAAATCGGGATACCTGGAAACACTACACCCACACCCCTTTGAATCTATGCATGACAATATTTCCATTGATCAAAACGTTTCTCTGTAATAGGGATTCTGCCTTAAATAACAAAGATCTTCCATAGAAAAACATTGTTAAATAAAATGTAAACACTTAACAAAGTAAACGAGAGCCTTGCAATGTAAATACTTAACCGTGAAGAGAAGCAAGGAGGAAATTAAACGTATCTAATTGCAAGGCACATAGTCCGTTACACTTCCCTTGTTTCGCAAATGTTTGAACATACTGTTATTTACTCATCGCGGGAAGGCAGGCATTGTTCTTTACTATTGCACAAATGCAATGGTCATTAAATTAACTTTTTTCTCGTGTTTTTTTAGCCATCAAACGTGTGCCTATTGCATCGAGTAAATACCCCATGAGAGGCGTAATGCCGGCCATAAAACTCCGAAACTGATGAGTGGTTTCTAACTAATGTTTCATTTAAATGATTTTATTTAAACAACCGGTAAGATAGAATAACCACCAATAACTCAATGGTATTTATTGTATTCCAAATGTTAAGAGTAATTTTATTTCAAATTTTCCTGTATGCTCTGAGCGTAAATTGATTGATTTTAAATTAAATACCTACTTAAGGTTTATCCCACCATATAATATCGATAACACCTAATTATTTGTTAGCCCGTCAGTGTTATGTTGACAATCGAAATCGTTGGTCGGAAAATCAGCTGCCGATCGCCGCTTTGATTTGGCTCTCAAATACGACATTTCTTCTCTATCTGGATATGTGCTCGACGGCATATTTTTTATTTCGCGACATTAAAAGTAAAAGTATGTTATTACCACCAACGTTTCGTTTGAATTGAGTAAGTACGTATACCTACTTAGTATTTTTTTGAAGTCGGTCAAGCAATTTGTAACTTAATAACGGAGCAATTCGAGGAAATTACCCAAAAATAAGTAGGTAGGTAAGTCAAACAAAGATGATCAAATGGAAAACCTTAAGGAAAACGTAACAGTATCCGAAAATTTATTGCGGTATAATCTACAGTTTTATTTCCAAAGCTGACTCC
The DNA here is from genome assembly GCA_907269075.1 of Idaea aversata. NCBI lineage: Eukaryota > Metazoa > Arthropoda > Insecta > Lepidoptera > Geometridae > Idaea > Idaea aversata. The sequence continues at coordinate 8,669,876 of OU026103.1, forward strand.
ACAAATGTGGCTCCACAGAATCATTGTAAGAAGAAAACGTATTTGGGTCCATTATACTACAATCTACTGGCGACCTTTGTCAGTAAGTGACCTACTTTTCAACATTATTTCAAATATGGTGCCCCATTGGAGAGGTCAAAAGGAGATTACAAAACCACTCTTAGGCTTCTACGGGTCTTTTAAAGTCTTTTTAAGTCGATTTCAATAATTTATGTAAGGTTGCGGAAAGCTGTAGGACGTAGAGGGCATGCAACCGATTGCTCTGGAAGTCTTTAGAGGAGGCCTATGTTCACCAGTGGAAGCATTGTAGCTGATATGTTGATGTAAGGAAAAGTATTTTTTATGTTGTTGACTTACCTTTATAATTAACAACTTTTCAAAATCCCACTTCTGATATTCCAAATCAGAAGTGGGATTTTGAAATTAATAATTAGTAAAAGTATTAAGTATAGGAATTTTAAGTCAACTTTTCAACATCCCACTTCTGATATTCCAAATCAGAAGTGGGATTTTGAAAATTTGACTTAAAATTCCCATAATACTTTTACTTATTATCAATTTCAAAATTATAAAGGTAAGTCAACCTAACATTCGACCAACATAATCCAACAGTAAATAAAGATAAAGGAAAAGTTACGTAAGGCTAATTAGAGTTTAAAGGTCAATTGATATTATATTTTATATTACTGACTTCGACATTTGAAAACCTCGTTTATAGGTAACGTAGGTAGAATACCCACGTAAGCAAATTGCTCATCGGTGTATTCAAACGGAAGAGTTGCCGGTGTCACATCTATTTTTTGTTCTGTTCATGTTTTTCCGTCGGGAACGATTGTTTGTGACAACTTCATGTTACTGACAATGAAGGTTGATGCTTTAGTAGACAAAGGTGTATCGTTTCATGCGCTTTATTACTGATTATATTACTGTCAAATATTCGGCCATTAGTGGTCGCGAACGAACTTTATTTGTTACTAGAAGCGCTCCGCGGTTTCACCCGCGTAGCTCCCGATCCCGTGGGAATATTTGGATAATTTGGGTACTATGTTATTGCCAATGAATTAATGTATCCTCATACCCATTTTCATCAAAATCGGTCCAGTAGTTTCAGAGCATATTCGTTACAAACAAAAAATATTTCCTCTTTATACTATTACTAGCTGCGCCCCGCGGTTTCACCCGCGTAGTTCCCGTTCCCGTGGGAGTATTGGGATATAATATAGCCTATGTTACTCGTGGATAATGTAGCTTTCGAATGGTGAAAGAATTTTTAAAATCGGTCCAGTAGTTTTTGAGCCTATTCATTACAACCAAACAAACAAACAAACAAAGTTTTCCTCTTTATAATATTAGTGTAGATGTAGATAACCTACCTATGTAGGTAATAAGTAGAAAACAAATAGCGAGCCGTTATTTGGCTGCGTAGGGTAGTGACTATCCCAACCGCACAGTAAGCTGGAGGGTAGCGAATTCAAATCTCGCTGCAATGCAAAATTTTGGACATGCATTTTCCTTAGAACACTGCTGGTCTAGTGGAAGGTAGAGTACCTAAATTAGAAGGTTGTGGATTCGCATCATAACGGCAAACTAATATTTATAGGGAAATTGACAAGCCATGGATAACTGACTCATCAGGGTTTGAAAGTATGGAAGATCAGAGTAGGAACTTCTAGAATTAAAAATCCCTACCAGGATGAGTCCCCTTGCCTAAATAAATAACCCTTATAAAAATCTATACTAAGTAATATCATAAAGCTAAAGAGTTTGTTTGTTTGAACGCGCTAATCTCAAACTACAGGTTCGAATTGATATTTTTTTGTGTTGGATAGTCCATTTGTCGAGGAAGGCTATAGGCTATTTTATTTTTATTATATATTTCGATATTCCCACGGCATCGGGAGTTACGCGGGTGAAACCGCGGAGCGTAGTTAGTAATTGATAACAATCAAAAGACTGTAAAAGAACATGCCCATCCATTATCACAATCTAATGATGAATGTCCTAGAGAACAATGTACATAGTAATAATTATGTACATTTCGACGACCTTGCGGGTTCGAATCCTGCCTCAAACAAATATTTATGTACAGATATTTGTTTTTTGTCTGGGTGTTTAAAGTGTTTATGCATGTTTACTAAGTTTTAAGTGTGTATTTACAAAAGAAAAGTATTTAAATATTCTATCCATTGGATAGCTAGCTACCCATATAAGTGTAGTTGCTTAGTTTGTGGCTAGAGATTTGATTGTTTGTTTGTTTGAATTGAATAGGCTCCGAAACTACTGGACCGATTTAGTTAAAACTTAGTATGAGGGAACATTAATTCATTGGCTAGGCTACTTTTTATCCCGATATTGCCACGGGATCGGGAGTTACGCTGGGGAAACCGCGGAGCGCTGATAGTTATTTATATTATTACTAGCGACCCGCCCCGGCTTCGCACGGCTATATTATGCATGTATTATACATATAAACCTTCCTCTTGAATCACTCTATCTATTAAAAAAACCGCATCAAAATCCGTTGCGTAGTTTTAAATATTTAAGCATACATAGAGATATAGGGACATAGGGATATATGGACACAAAAAGCGACTTTGTTTTATACTATACGTAGTTTTAAAGATATAAACCTTCCTCTTGAATCACTCTATCTATTAAAAAAACCGCATCAAAATCCGTTGCGTAGTTTTAAAGATTTAAGCATACATAGGTACATATGGACACAAAAAGCGACTTTGTTTTATACTATACGTAGTTTTAAAGATATAAACCTTCCTCTTGAATCACTCTATCTAATAAAAAAAACCGCATCAAAATCCGTTGCGTAGTTTTAAATATTTAAGCATACATAGGGATATAGGGACATATGGACACAAACTATGTAGTGATTTATATATATAAATTACATGTCACGTTGTTTGTGCGCGATGGACTCCTAAACTACTTAACCGATTTTAATCAAATTTGCACACCGTGTGCAGTTTGATCCATCTTGAAAGATAGGATAGCTTACATCTTAATTTATCCCGATATTCCCACGGGATCGGGAGTTACGCGGGTGCAACCGCAGAGCGCAGCTAGTTATTATTTATATAAAGAGCTGTAACATTATGGCATGGTTAAGTAATAGTTTAAATTATTATGAGTTTTTCAAACTTATGGCTCTATGCAGTTATAGTATAGACGAATATAACAATAAATGCCATGTTACAAATTCTTGTAAAATGTCAGGTTTTCCTGATATGTAGCAAATACAAAAAATAATCTTCCTTAATTTTTTTTAACATTATTTAACAGGGATAACTTTTATACTATGGAGTACATCCTGTGTGAATGCGACGTTTTAGCAGCAAAGCGTATGAGCCTCCTTGGGAATGCATATCCCAAACCGGAGGAATATAGGTTTCTTCCTCTTAGTGGGATCACCGCGTTAACCGACGTCTTCTTCAAAGAGTAAGAAACATTAAGGTAGGGGTAAACACAAAGATCCCACTGGGTCGAAGTGTTGCTGGCTATGTCAGCCTCCGATGTAAGATAGGCAACAGGCATAACTTACCCGATACTTTCTGAGTTTTTGTTAAATGGTATGTGTTTGTATCAATGTTGTTCATTCACAGGTTTGAAAGATTGCTGCGCAAAAAAGAAAAAACAAAAGATTGGGGCGGCTAGTTGACTACTATGTCGGTCTAGATATTCATAATATTATGTTACTACCCTGGTGATAAATCTCTAGATAAACTTTGATTTAAATAATTTGTTAGGATATTAAATTATTTAGTATTTAGCTCATTGATAAAGATATGAATAGAAGATTATTAGTTCACTGTGGAAGATTTGAGGCAGGTTTGAACAATATTTGAGGGGTTATATGATGCTGTTTGAGCCTTTTTATTTTCTTTTAATTTTTTCTACTTACCTAGTCAGTCATCATTGTTATTGGGCTGTTTTGTCTTTTATCATTTAAGTAAAATTAAGTAGCACCATGGCAGCTATTATGGTGGCTAAATCAGCCCACACTTCGAGCAAGTGTCTCATTATTTATTTTAGACTTATTTCTTTATCACCACTACATCATTTTACAAAGGTGATATTATTAGTGTGTATCCAAGTGTCTGGCAAATTGCAAAGGTGATGAATTGCAATTTTTTATATTTATTATTCTCGTGGTCAACAAACAACTTTAATTGATTAAGTCTGTAGAATAATCTAATTAAATACTCCTACTTTTTTCTGTAGGTACTTGGGTACAACTGTTTATGCTCACTTTAGACCTACCGAAATATTAAGAGGTCGTCACAATAAAAAAAATTGTGACGACCTCTGTGGCGCGTCGGGCGAACACCCGACTGCGACGCAGAAGGTTGCGGGTTCGATTCCCGCCGGGAACAAGTACTTATGCTGACCATAAATTCTTGTTTCTGGTTCTGGGTGTTTCCTATATGTATAATATGTATATGTATATATTTACAAAAAAAAAAAGTATATAAGTAGTTTATCCGTTATCTGGCACCCATAACACAAGCATTAAGTTGCTTAGCTTGGGGCTGGATGGCGATGTGTAATATGTCCTGAAATATTTATTATTTATTTATTATTATTTATTAAGCTTGGAAGGTAAATTCCGCAATAATAAAGATGAAAGTAGTTTGTGTTGGTTTAGATTTTTATATATTGGGTAATTTTAGAGTTGAGATTTCTTGATTGAGTGTAGCAATATGCTTGAATTATTTCATTTAAAGCTAAGGTTTTCTTTTTGTTAGTCTATAAACTCTATTTTACAAAAAAAAATACAGTTTTATAGATTTCTGTCTGATAAGAATTATCTAATTTAACAGCTGTGTGATTACAAATATGTTAACAATTTATCTATCTTTGATTAGGTATTTTATTACAGTAATAGTTCATAGGTAGGTAGGTATGAAGTGTGAATGTTATTGTATAAAAAACTAATTAAATGTGACTTTATCAAACACCAGATTGCAAGTATTGCAAGTAGTGTTACGACACGATATTTGAGAATAACATTGTGAAGTGGCACACTGGTCCACGCCTCGAGAGAAAGGAGCCAGTTTAGAAAAAAAAAGAATGACCTTTACAAAAGTGGGGAACGTCTTGTGGGTTTGTGATTTGTGACCAATAGTTTTTTCGTTGTACCTTATCTCCTGGTATGTTCTTAGCCGACATGATGGGTCACCTTCCAATGATGCAGTCCGTCGTCTTGAGGACGTTATCCAATGGATCTCACTGTTTTCGTGAGAGCCCACAGCTTTAAACACAAACACTACACTAGATTCACTTCGCCATCATCACTAGTCAGTAGATGCATTAAAGCCACAATAATAATAACCGACCCATCGTTTGGAGTCGTAATCAGCACGATTTCCCATTGAGATTCATCAACACAAATAATTTTTCACAACACCATACACAAACACGACTGACAGAAGCTAACTTGATTGAGTTTAGCTTGACGGAAAATGGCGAGGCGAGAGTTTTTTGGTTGGCTGACGGCTGTCCGTCCCTCTCTCCGGTAACGCGCATGCCATCTGTGTCTCTCTTTTTGTTAATTTAGTTGTTACGTTTCTTACTAGAGGGCGCTGTTGAAAGTAAAGTATAAAAAGTAAACAGATGTCGTTATAAAACAAATAATCAACTATACAATACAGAGCTCAATTTGAGCCGAGACGACGACTTATGAATAGAGTAAATTGTCCACTTTTTTTTAGTTTAAATTATTCTAGAATGCAGTGCAATGTAAACATTAAAGCTTTTCCCGATTTGTAGTTTTTAACTAAAACTAGATAGCAACACTATTATTTAAAAAAATTAAAATCATACCAACGTAAAGAAACAAATGTTTCTGGTACGTTTATTCTACTTGACACCAGGTGGCAGCACATTTGCATTTTTCACCAACATTATAAAAATAAAAAACAGTCTATGTAGCCGCAACTTATCCAATTTCCGGTGTCTAGTCTTGTTCGTAAAAAAAAAGCAGAAATCAGAAAAATGGCGGATGGAGTCGACATAGATTTGTACGCCGACGATATCGAATCTGATTTTAATCGCCAGGTTTGTAAAAGTGGTTAATTTTTACGTTTACAGCTTAACTAATCTACTGGTATAATTTTTCTAGTGATTCGACAGTTGTATGTCGCGTATTGAGATCTCAACTCAGTGGGCTTGTGCGGCATTTTTTCAGGATGAATTCGGCGGTGAAAACGTGGATTTGTACGACGACGTGATCGCTGCACCTCCGAAGCCTGAAGATGGCGACGGGCCTCAGCCGGTGTCAGCGCAGCAACACCTGCCTCCGGAGGAGACGAACGGCAACGGTGGTCAATACCACAACAACGCGTCGCACGGACATCATGGCCGCCGCTTCCAACTCTACGTCGGCAACTTGACATGGGTTCGTACTATTTTGTCATAATTGTAATGTAAATATAGCGATAATCTTTGTTCTGGTGTTTGTTTCTGTTACATGGTATGTCAGAGACAAATATCTTGAAAGTCTGACATTGGAAGCAGTAATACGTGGTAATAATAATTGATTTTCTCTGCGTCGAAAGTCGTACATAGATAGAATGCTGGTTTTTATTGCTGGTTATGCTGTAAGTATGTACCTACCTATGGATAGAGTTGTAAAATCTTGTGGCAGTTCTGTTGCCAAGAACGTAGAGCCAACTGATATTATTAACATCGGTATCAGATCAATACATGTATGCTTCTATTGAGTAATTACGATTACTCGAGTTAAATTTTACTTTTAATCTTTTTATATAATGTTAGGACTGTTATATATGTCTTTAAATGCTTAGGAAAACATAATTTATATAAAACATCTAAGATAAATTATAGATTTTACAATGCGTTGTGCATTGGCAGGGGATTTCATATTAAAAATAAAATTGTTTTGTTTTTTTTACACTGAAGTTATTAAAACCTGTAAGGTTTCCTTATTGCAGATAATCTTTGTATACAGTATAAATAGAATTGCATTGACATGATAGGAAACTTCATATTATTTGGCTACATATTCCAGCAATAAAAACAAATGACAGACTTTTAGAGTAAGCATATGAAAGTATTAAAAAAAATGTCTTTTAATTTGAGGTAATTTCTCATTCAAAAAGTGCTTAATCTTCATATGCTTGCCCAAAATTAGCTTATAATATTATTAAAATAGATCAAAGTCTTAGTAAATGTGCTGGCTCTTGTAAATTCATATATTCCTGTTTATCTATTCGATACTAAATTATTTATTTTAAATTGGTTTGTAATACTACAATAAATTCTGTAGAGATTTTTTTACCTCATTAAGGCGGTTGAGCTTTTACATTGTTATGCTTGTAGATACACATTGATATCACAGTCCACACACTAAAACAAGGGTGCATCTTACAAGCTTGACAAACAACCAATCTTTATACAAGTTTGTTACTAGACATCAAAATTTGATATTATCAGCCTGTCCTTAAATCAATTGTAAAAATAATCATGTAACATTAGGGTAGTTGTAACAAAGCACATCTGCTAAGACTTAATGATGACCTCATAATTTAAGGTAATTTTACGAATATAATGGTATAGCATCACTTTATTTTAAACAGAATATGGATGCTATAGAACAGATAAAGAATAGGTTGCTTAGTGGCCGAGCGTGATCATACTAATCACTGAATTTATCAATCAGTACTTTGGCACTGATTGGTGCATTTCGTGGACAATGATCTATAAAGCTGCTACATGGCCTATCCGCTATTTGTATTGGCGCCCAAAATGTATTCACTCTATGGTTTGGTTTGAATTTTATTGCACACTGTCCAGACTCCAGAAGTTTGCTGTATCATTCTTTGAGTACATAACAAAAACAAGAATATTGGTGTTGGCAACACTTGTCCGAGTATTGGAATGAGTAAGCCTTGGTTTTTGGCTAAATTATCGATTCTTAGCCCAAAAACCAATGTGTAATAGGATTATGCTCTGTGCTATATTTTTTTATACTTAAAATTCATTCTTGTTTTTGTTTACTTACATTCATACTAATAAGTATTATTTTTAGCATAGATATGAAATTCTGCTCTTTGATTCAAAATATGACAGTTTTTAGTCTCATGTTTATAAAAACACTAAAATTTACTAATTTTTAAATATTTACCATAAAATGAGCAATTTGCTCATTCCAATTAATTTTTTTTTTGGTCTACTAAAAATATTTCACTATAGGCAATATTTTTTAGTTTAAAGATATTCCACTGTATAATTGCAACAACTACTTTATTATAAATATATAAATCTTGAATTTGATATTAACAACACAGCATTGTCGTAAAATATTCTTGTATCTAGGAAGTGTTCACTTCTTAGACTAGTGTCTAAGAAGTGTTTTTAATTTATTTTGTTTATTTTTTTTTATTATTAAAACAATTTAGTTGGTTTCGTAAAAATATTGGTTTCTTAGTAAAGAGATATTTGCAATGTTTTTTATAACTGCAATTATGGTTTGTACACGAAAAATCGGATAGTTTTGTAGAAATAATTGATTTAGTTTTTCGGTATATTTTTGTCTGAGGTCAAAATGCATTGTAAGTAAGTTGTTTGTGCATTTTATGACCTCAGTTATAAAAATAAAACAAGCTAATATTTTATCGCTTAGATATGTATAGTATACTAAGTATGTATAAAACGACTAAGGAAATACTATAGCATTAGATCACAATGTATTCAAAAAGATATGGAAATTATTTGCTGTCTTTTGTAAGTCTATAAAAAATAAATGTTTAGAATTTACTCTAAAAATTAACCAAATTGGTAGTCTTAACAATTTTTTGTGTACTAGCGACAAAATTGATGTTTTTTCTGCTGTGAATAAGTAACGAATCATTAAGGATTAAACTCGTTATAGTACAAGCCATAATTTGTATGTAAATATCTTTTTATAGCACTTCTATTGTGTACCTACTAATTTAATTCTACATATAAAATGTACCTATAATGTATGTATGTTTGGCTGGAAGTAATTGATTGAAAGAGCAATGAATGTTGAAAGGAGAATGTAATGAAAGAAAATGTTATATATTTATGTATTACAACACCTTATTACACGTAAACATCCCTTTATTGCGGTTTTTTAAACTAATTACTACATTGACTGACTGGCACAATATAATAAAATTATCTTTTTTCTGTATATGTATTTCATACATTATTGTTGATGTTATAAACCGATCGCTTTCGGTTGGATTTAAGACAATTGTTTACAATTTTTTTTATAATCGTACCATAGTAGTGCAATAATAACGTGCTTTATTGAAATGCTTGTTACATAAAATCAGAATATTGTACTTGTTTGCATGACATGATTTTACTTTATTCTGATTTTTGTATTAATACTAATGTTCTTTCTTCTTATCAGGTTCACAGAGGTAAGATGTTTTCGTAAATTCGTTATGTTTTGGCTCGTAGTAATTATTTGTGATGTGTTATGGCTAGAGCCCGAAAGGTAGGTGGACCTAAGTTTTCCTATGTGTAGCTTTTTGCATTCAGTTACACCTTGGAAAGGTTCGCTCGCTACGCTTGCGCGTTTTAAATCACCTAACCCTAAAAGTTTAGGTTAGGCTAGGACTTCGGAACACCACGCGCGAGCGTAACGAGCGTCAATTTTGATTGCACAAAGAAGCCAAGTTTAAGGTTTAGTCGAATGTAAGAGGCTATACCTAGGGTAAACTAATTAAACTTAGGTTTAGGCGTAATTCGGGCTTTAACCATAACAATTATACAACTGTGTTCACCATATAATTGATGCTTTCCTCTTGTAATTATTTTTACTGGTTATTGTACCAGCGTGCAATGGTGTCTTGTCGCGAAAACATTTAGTTTTAAAATACGGATACGAACTATTTTTAACCAACGATTGTTAATAAGGTTATCGGAGACGCTTTATTAGGTAGTAGGTTCTATACAATTTAATGTATACATTTCTAATTTAATACGGTTCTTGGTTGTTTCGTAATGAGTGGAAATTGTCAACTCATTGGCGTGATGTAATCCAAAGTTATAATTTGGTGTTTTGTATTGGCATTTTAACGGCCTTCCGTCTTTATAATGTTAATTTATTAATGACACCGTGTTTTCTATAAGTAATACATCTTGTTTGTCAATTAAAATACATATTTATCAGAGTTCAAATTAACATAAGATTCAAAATGTAAAATCAAACTTGTTATAATAATTCTTATACATTTCAATGGTATGGGTAAATATCATCAAATTGTTTGAAAGTAGGTAACTACTTGTTGTCCCTTTTGTAACTGTTTCAGTGGTCTGTGCACCGCTTTATTAATAAAGCTCATGGTGATATAGTTACTAGTTAAATCTGTGATATTATCATATTAACTATTTATATCTGAAAATATGAAATGAAAATAAAAATATGGCTGCAAAGAAAACTGTTTCTTTTATCCCAACGTCTCCTTTTAAAAGATAGAGCACAGGAGAATCGTGATTTTTAAAACATTTCAGTTAAATATAGTTTTTCGGGAGTAATAATCGTTATAGTGTACGTGCGTCGTGAATTCGCGTATAGTTTCAACTTAGGTGTTTTTGAGAAAGTTAGGCGCGTTTTGCGACGAGGTTTATACAAAATAGAGGTACGTAAATCTTGCGTTATCTCGGGGTACACGCGTACTCTAGTCAACCCATTTCGTGTCGGTTCAGTTTCGAATACACCTTTTTCAGTGGGCTACGGACCAAGACATCGCTAACGCAATCGCAGACATAGGCGTCGGCGACTTTCAAGACGTTAAATTCTTCGAGAATAGGGCAAATGGACAGTCGAAGGGGTTCTGCGTCATATCCCTTGGGTCCGACCAATCTATCAGGATGGTCATGGACAGGTTGCCCAAAAAGGAGATACACGGACAACACCCAGTCGTCACTTTACCTACTAAACAGGTAAATATAACAACATATTTTACATTTATTCAAACAAATAAATATTTTTAGCTTGATTTTTAACAATATGCTGTATGGTATGTAGGTACTAAAACTACCAATACAAATAGTAATAATTGAGATAATCTTGATAGTAATAAATAATGTATTTTTGCGATATCAAGGTAGCAACTTACTACCAAAACAAATAGAAATAATTAAGTTAATCTTGATAGTAATAAATAATGTATTTTTGCGATTCAAGGTAGCAACTTACTACCAAAACAAATAGAAATAATTAAGATAATCTTTATAGTAATAAATTATGTATTTTTGCGATATCAAGGTAGCAACTTACTACCAAAACAAATAGTAATAATTGAGATAATCTTGATAGTAATAAATAATGTGTTTTTGCGATAATTATTAATTTAATCAAGGTAATTAATTATTTGACTGATGCCTAACTAATTAGGTACTCTGACGTTTTTACGCACACAAAACATTTTCGCTGATTAAAAACCCGTAGAAAGTTTGAAAATTAATTAAGATTTTGTTCTGAGCCTAGATTTCATAATTGTAGGCTAATATTGGGCACATAGATATTAGGTAGGTAGTCGCAATGTTCTTTGTGTCTTAGTCTCCAGTATATTTCGTAGGCTCTGAACCAGTTCGAGAGTCAGTCGAAGACGCGGTCCACACCTCCAGGACCCAACAACCCTGGCATGAGGGGACCTCATCCCGGCGGACCTCCTGGTGGACATCCACAAGGTATACCTACGTACCTACTTATGATTATTATTCTGGTTAATTCGCTTTATGACATGATGAGCTTTACAACAGTTTCTCGTTAAGTCAGAATCGCATTATAACGGATTCGCTTAAATACAGAATACAGAACTGAGATGAAAAGTCAAGAATTTATTACGAAAACGTAAAATGATTTCGTCAAAAATTCGGTTACTACGTACAGTCTGCAACATAATTACAGACCCACTGTAGAGTTCTAAAATTACTATTTAATATATACTTATTATCTATTTGAATGTTTTTAGTCTTGAAAGACTTACTTCAACTCAAGTAAACCTTACAATCTTGCTTGAGTTCAAAACTGCTAAGCAGTTTTGGAGCTCTACGGTGGGTCTGCAATTTTGTTACCTGATTGTACGTCTAACATAAATGCTTCTTCATTGAATATATGAATAGAACTGTAGAGATCTTATAGTCTAAAACTAAGGAGTAAAGATATTATTGGCCATGCATTTTTAGACTAAAATTTATCTCTAATGAAATGTTCCTAAGAAAACTTGAGTTAAAATGCTTTGTCTCGCTCATTTGAGTGAAATTCAACAGCACTGAAAATAAGACAGTATTGATTACCTAACTAGAATTTCACTCAAGGACGTTTCTTGAGTGCGGCCGTTAGCAAGTTAGCGGTTAATTAATACTGTATCATTACATAGTGTATAAAACAAAGTCTCTTCCCGCTGTCTGTCTGTCCCTATGTATGCTTAGATCTTTAAAAATACGCAACAGATTTTCAGAGTGATTCAAGATAATTCATTGATCAACCATTATCTGACTGGTGTGAACCTACGATGTTTTCCTATCAACTCTAAAAATTAATTTAATAGACACATTTTTATTATTCTATTGATTTAGTTAGTTTTGAAACTCCCTTGTCCTTCTTTAGACTTCTTCGGCGGGCCCAACGGTCCCGGTCCGAATGGACCCCGTATGATGATGCCGCCGGGCGGTCACCACGGCATGCGAGGGCCTCCGCCCCACCATGCGGGACACCACATGCCCCCGCACCAGGGTCCTCCGCCGCATCACATGCAGCATCAGGGCCCACCGCCCCATCAGGGACCGCCGCCGCACAGGCCACCTATGCAGGTAAAAATAACAAGTACTACGCAAATCCTAAAAAAAAAAACATCCTTTACATTGGGGGTATTCCCCCTATGCCTCAAAAATGGGGATAGTGGGAATTGTCGTGGCATATTCCCCCGGACTTTAATCCCCGAAATACCGTTCACATTTACGCAGAACTGATAACGATAATGTTTATCCTATGTTTTGTTTCAGCCATGTTTGGTTTGATTGCTTTGAATATGGGAATAAATAAATAATAAATAAATAAATATTGCAGGACATTCCACACATCGCCATCTAGCCCCAAGTTAAGTAACTAGACTTGTGTTATGGGTGCTAGACAAAAGATATACTACTTATATACTTTTCTTTTGTAAAAATATACTTATAATACATAGAAACAACCAGACCATAGACAAATATCTAAGCATAAATACATGTCTGAGGCGGGATTCGAACCCGCAACCCTGTGTTTGGCAGTCCGGCATGGTGACCATTGTGCAAACTGGGTCGTCAAAAATAAATATACATAAAGAATAAATAAATATAGTTACATAAAGAATGATGGCATGGCAAAACTTGAGCATATACACAAATAGAAAAAACTATGATAAAATTATATAGGAACTTTAAGGTTCCGCTGGTCGATCGTGTTTCCATACAAATGAATTTAGAGTGTTATCCATTTATTCTTTATGGAATTTGAAAAAACAAAAGTTAAATCTACATAACAAGTCTATATCTAGCCCATGTAGGCGACGAAATAGACAAATTATATTTATTTATATTAAATTAAATATAATTTGTCTATTTCGTCGCCTACATGGGCTAGATATAAATAAATAAATTAAATAAATAAATATTTCAGGACATATTACACATCGCCATCCAGCCCCAAGCTAAGCAACTTAATGCTTGTGTTATGGGTGCCAGATAACGGATAAACTACTTATATACTTTTTTTTTTGTAAATATATACATATTATACATATAGGAAACACCCAGAACCAGAAACAAGAATTTATGGTCAGCATAAATACTTGTTCCCGGCGGGAATCGAACCCGCAACCTTCTGCGTCGCAGTCGGGTGTTCGCCCGACGCGCCACAGAGGTCGTCAAATAGACTTGTTATGTATATTTAACTTTTGTTTTTTCAAATTCCATAAAGAATAAATGGATAACACTCTGAATTCATTTGTATGGAAACACGATCGACCAGCGGAACCTTAAGAATCTAACCTCTTTGCAAACAAGTAATTTTTGTTCGAAGTTTTGCCATTATTCTTTATGTAACCAAAAAATTACAGTAGTTTTTCAGAACAGATCCATCACACTAGGCTAAGCCTGACCAATATTTCAATATTTTTTTATACTTGGTTGGGGACAATGCCTCTTGTTGTAATGTTGGTGCATAGGTTGATTTTATTTGTACGTTCTAGTTTCATTATTTTCTTTGTTTTGTTTTATATTAAATTATGGGTAGGGTAATTTTAGTTTATTTTGTAAATATTTTATTTTATTAGTTTTTTTTTTGTGTAAGAAATTTAATTTGATTATATTATTTTTAATCGTGTTTATAATGAATAAATTAAATCTATACTTCTAATACTATACTTACTTTTTAATTTAATTTTTGTAAACAAATAAAACGTGCAAGTATATAACGAAGTGGTCGATAGTTTTCTCCGCAGTTCGGCGGCCCGCCGCAGATGGCGCGCGCTCCACCAGGCCCCCGCGCGGGGCCGGAGTGGGGCCCCCGCGGGCCACCACACATGCCCCCGCAGCAGCCGCCGCAGTACGGCCCGCCGCAACACCAGATGCCCCCGCATCAGATGCCACCACCGCATGCGGTAAATATACTCTTATTCTTAAGGTTTCATACAAGCAAGCTAACATACAACTAATAAAAGCTTGCTCAGCACCTGTGCTACCCTCTCAGCTTAGTCGATCATGTCTATAGGAAATAACTCGTCAATACGTATATAGGTAACCAAGCCGCAGGTTTCATCACGATGTTTTCCTTCACTGGAGCAAAGTTTATAGCTCACATACATTTTTCGTAAGAGAAAAATCCATCCATTTGTGCAAAGGTTGCCTGGAAGAGATCGCTTTTAGCGATAAGGCGCCCATTGTGCCATATTTTTTCATTTTTAGTTTCTTATAATTTTCTAATTTTTATTTAACTGAATTTTGTTGTTTTAATATCATGTAAGTACTTTGTTAGAATTAATTTTGTGTTTTGTTTTTATGGTATAATAAAGTGTATCTATCTATCTTTGTGGATGACAGAGAATCTAGTAATCCCCATTATCCATTATTTTCCCCGGTTTTAATTGAGTATTTTTTAGGTTTCTGTACCTCAAAAGGTTAAAAATTACCCTTATAAGATCACTTTCTTGTCCGTCTGTCTGTCTGTGTATCACCATCGATTTTCTCAGGAATGGTTGGACCTAGTTATAAGCTTCATCTTCAGATTTTTCCTTTACCTATAATCCTAGATTCCGTACCCAAAGGGTAAAAACGGGACGCTTATTACTAAGACTTTACTGTCTGTCTGTCACCAGGCTGTATCTCATGAACCGTGATAGCTAGACAGTTGAAAATTTTCACAGATTATGTATTTCTGTTGCCGCTTACCGCTATAACAACAAATACTAAAAACAGAAAAATAATAATATTTAAGTGGGGCTCCCATACAACATGACCCCGCCCTTCGAGTCGAACTCGCACTTGGCCGGTTTTTTAACCTTATTCATTCTTACCCATTACCTGATCCAACTTTAAGGTGAAAGGGTACCTGCGCTTTCTCCATACAAATTTAGTCGACTGTTTCCTCCCTGGATAATGAAACTAGCACAAATATTTTTGTTGCATAAAACCTATAACTGCCATGACTATGCCCCTATGTCTTCGTTTTTTTTATTTTCTGATTATCATAGCAATTAAGATTAAAAAAATAAGAATTATAAAAAAAAAACAAAAAAAGGGGTATGGTCATGGCAGTTATAAGTTTTATGCACCAAAAATATTTGCTCTAGTGTCATTATCCAGGAAGGAAACAGTCGACTACGCCCCACGGTACCCTTTCCTCTTAAGTGGCCGATGATTTAATTCAAGTTTTAACCTGATTTTTCATAAACTTACTTTGATGTTTTCCAGCCGGGCGGTCAAGGCATGCCCCCACCTCACCAGATGCCGCCGCACCAGCAGGGCCCGCCTCGTGGACCCGCGCCCATGCCGCAACATCCCGGTTAATATACTATTATGTTAAACTATAAATATACTAGGTATTATGAATTCCCGCATCCAGGGCAGCCTTCATGTACGAGACATTGCAGATAAATTGCAAGAATGTCGCCTACGCTGGTACGGTCACGTCTTGCGAAAACCGGCTAGTTACGTGGGGAACAAATGTCTTGCCATGGCGCCTCCGCCGGGTCGTGGCAGACTGGGTAGAAGTGCTGGATTGATGTCGTAAAGGGTGATATGCGTGCAACTGGCCTTACTAACCAGGATGCCGAAGATCGTGCGAAGTGGAGGCGTAAAAGTAGGAAAGCGGACCCCGGGCTCCCGAGAGGGATGCAACCGGGAACATCGCTCAGATGATGATGATGAACTAGTAAATATTTGTAGCTAGTTTAACATTGAAGAAATTCCCGTTTTCGCAACAAACCTACAAATTAGAAACAATATAGGAACAATTTTTTTTTGTTTCTATTTATTTCACATTATACTGTTCTGTCACGCATTGGGTGCTGTAGGATGGACGTCGGAATCGAGGCACACCTAAACTCGATGGACTCCTAAACTACTTAACCGATTTTAATCAAATTTGCACACCGTGTGCAGTTTGATCCAACTTGACACCTTACATCTTAATTTATCCCGATATTTCCACGGGAGTTACGCGAGTCAAACCGCGGAGCGCAGCTAGTAACCTTACATATAATTTTGATGTTCTTACCCCAGGTGTAGGCGGTGCTCCAGCTCCACACGTGAACCCAGCGTTCTTCAACCAGCAGCCGCCGGTACAGCCCGCGCCGCACGCACCACACGCCCAGCACGCTCCACACCCGCCGCATGCGCCGCACGCACCGCCTGTGCAGCCGCCGCCACAACAAGGACCACCTGGTAACACTGCAATTTTAGCCCTTGTTTACTCAAAAAAGGCTTGCATTTTACCTCATTTCACAGAGCAAGCATGGCCGGAGATATTTTATCCATAGGGAAAGGGCAAAATAGTCTTTCCCTCTGTCAGTTTTGTCTACCCCCCTAGCATGGGCGCAAGGGTGGATACGTTTCCCCCGTTTTGTCTACTATCCACGGTAGACAAAACGGGGGAAACGCTATACGCGTAAAATGCTATAAGCGGGAAATAGATGTCCAAGTGTAATGTCTAATGGGGATATACTTATCCTTTCCCCCTTTGCCGTGCTTTGGCAGGTGGATAAAATAATTTTCTCCCTTGACAGAGGACATAACGGTTGGCCATAATTTTTATTCTCGGCCCATGCTTGCCCTGCTGATGGGAAGCGAGGATGAGGTCGAGGTAACATGCTCGCCTAGAAGAGAACGGCATGCCTAGATAACATGATGAAATGTGACGAGTCACTTGGCACCATGACTTTGTCCAGAGGGTGATGTTAGAAGCCGCCGGGGAAGGCCTAACACAGCTTGACTGTCTGCTCCTTTAGCATCAAGGGCTAAATCCTACGGACGCAAACCTGAGCCCCCAAAAACCCTCCTCTTACCATAGGATGATTACAAACCTGTTAAATTGATATAATGCGAATAATTGTCGGCTAGAGCGTTTACTTGATGCATCAAATACTGACTGAAAGAAAATTCATTGACTTTAGAACTTAGGAAAGTTCTGAAGTCAATGAATTATCTTTGATAACTGACTGATGCGGTATGTAGCATTACCAACACTCTTGTAACTCGTCAGGTCCAGGCGGTCCATACGGGCATCCACCGCACGGCGCGCCTCCGCCGGCTCAAGGTCCGCCGCCCGGCGCAAGGCAGCCTTATGGAAGACCACCACAGGTAACTATAAATAAATATTACAGGACATTCCACACATCGCCATCTAGCCCCAAGCTAAGTAACTAGAATTATGTTATGGGTACTAGACAACGGATATAGTACTTTATAATACATAGAAACAACCAGACCACATACATAAACATAATTACATGTCTGAGGCGGGAATTGAACCCGCAACCTGCCGCCCCCTGTGTTTGGCAGTCCGGCATGGTGACCATTGTGCCAACTGTGTAACTTGTATACCTACGTAACTATTATAGAGTTGAGAGCGGTGTTGGCTTAGTGGTAGATACCTCGACTTTCATTCTGAAGGTCGTGGGTTCGAATCCAGGCCGGCCGTGCACCAATGTATTTTTCTTAAGAAAAATTTATGTGCGCTAATTGACATTGCTCTTACGGTGAAAGAAAACATCGTGATAAAACCCGCGGCTTAGTTGGCTCCAGAAGTATTGAAAAGTTCTCTCCTCTAGACATGGTCGACTAAGCTGACTAAGCCTACTCCATCTTCACGCAAAAAGGACCCAATTAAAAAGTAGTACAAGTAACTATAATAATACCCTGTTGTTGTTACTGTACATAGCTAACGTTCCAACTTCAATGTTATCTAGCAGCCGTACCCAGCGGAGCCAGGACGACTTCCCCATGCCCACGCACCAATCCCAGCGATATCCGAGGCGGAGTTCGAGGAAGTGATGTCCCGCAACCGCACCGTGTCATCGTCTGCTATTGCTCGGGCCGTGTCCGACGCGGCCGCCGGGGAATACGCCTCAGCTATAGAGACACTAGTCACTGCTATATCACTCATCAAACAGAGCAAGGTAAACATACATATTATACTAGAACTTGCAGTAAAACAATAACTGCGGCTTTTGCCAACCCCCTTTTGTTTTGAAGAAGTATTTTTTGATTTTAGCGTTCCGTGCCTGAAAATGTAAAAAAAGAAACCCTTATAAGATCACTTTCTTGTCCGTCTATTTTGTATGTAATGAACAGGCTATGAAACTTGAGCCTTAAAAATAAAAAATACATACATCGAATAGTGGGAGTAACATGGCTACTTTTTATCTTCACTACATCACTACATAGTATAAAACAAAGTCGCTTTCTCTGTCCCTATATCCCTATGTATGCTTAAATCTTTAAAACTACGCAACGGATTTTGATGCGATTTTTTTTTAATAGATAGAGTGATTCAAGAGGAAGGTTTATATGTATAATACAAGCATAATATAGCCGTGCGAAGCCGGGGCGGGTCGCTAATATAAGAACAATCTCATGTTAATTTTGCTTTGCGCTCTGTAAGTCACTGAGACTTAAAAATTGCTGCCTTAATTGTGTCGGACTCAGAATATTGAACTTAACTCAGCCTTCAGCATCCCAAAATATGACACTAATTAGCGACACAAAGAGCACAACACAGATTACCTTATCTTCCATGCACACAACAGTTCTAAACTCGATTAATTAATCCACAGGTTGCGCACGACGATCGCTGCAAGATACTAATATCATCATTACAAGACACACTGCACGGTGTCGAGACAAAGTCCTACAGCAGCGCAGAGAGACGCCGCTCGCGGTCCCGTGAACGCGACGCGCGATCACACCGTGCGCCGAGACGTCGCGACCGTTCCGCTAGCCGGTATAGGGACCGCAGTAGGGAACGTGATCGTGAGGATCGGGACAGGTAAAAACGAACTATTAATAGATGGATATATTTAATATAATACTAACATCATTAAAAATCAAAGCTTAAGAGCCCGTATATCACCGGGATGCCATGACGACGTCGCTGGCTACGTATCTACTTCTACACTAGGTCGCCAAATAGAATAGCCACTGGCTACTGTCTGTCACAAAAAAACAAATACGCCTTTCCACAATACTCATTATTCATTTATTGGTAATTAAAATATAAATATATAAATATTGCAGGACATTTCACACATCGCCATCTAGCCCCAAGCTAAGTAACTAGACTTGTGTTAAGGGTGCTAGACAACGGATATACTACTTTGTATACTAATGAATGAATGAATGTCATTTATTTGCAAGAAATATTGTACAAAGATGTCACTTAAAAAATATTATAGTTCAACATATTTCACCAGAACTTTTCTTGGCATGCAAATAGTTTAAATAATTGAATAATTAAGTATTTAAGTAAAATAAAAAAAACTACTATAGATAATGTCAAATTGATTTCAATAATATAAAATAACTAGCTGTCCCGGCAAACGTTGTTATGCCATTTACAAAAAAAAACTGAAAGAAACAAAATAAAAAATAGATGTTGGCCGATTCTCAGACCTACTGAATATGCTCACAAAATTTCATGAGAATCGGTCAAGCCGTTTCGGAGGAGTTCAACTTCGAACCCCGTGACACGAGAATTTTAAATATATAGGGATTTCGTTATTTCGATTGAATGTCATGCATGAGCCAAGTTTATTTTATTCATTTATTACAATGTCAGTTACTTAAAAGCTAAAACTTATGATCTAGATATTCTTGGACAGAGTAAAAACATTTGACGACCTCTGTGGCGAGTCGGGCGAACACCCGACTGCGACGCAGAAGGTTGCGGGTTCGATTCCCGCCGGGAACAAGTATTTATGCTGACCATAAATTCTTGTTTCTGGTTCTGGGTGTTTCCTATATGTATAATATGTATATATTTACAAAAAAAAAAAAGTATATAAGTAGTTTATCCCATATCTGGCACCCATAACACAAGCATTAAGTTGCTTAGCTTGGGGCTGGATGGCGATGTGTAATATGTCCTGAAATATTTATTTTATTTATTTATTTGTCAATTAATAAATT
Organism: Idaea aversata; assembly: GCA_907269075.1. Lineage (NCBI taxonomy): Eukaryota > Metazoa > Arthropoda > Insecta > Lepidoptera > Geometridae > Idaea > Idaea aversata. The sequence continues at coordinate 8,690,558 of OU026103.1, forward strand.
ACACAATTTCTTGCTGAACAGATTGCCATTTAAGTCCTTTAAAGTCGTCGGTAACTTATTATACACATTTATTTTATCATTCACATTATCATCATCTAATTAATCATTACATGTCAAGGATAACAATTTTTTTTAATAAAAAGTAAACTCAATTACTTAGAGCAATAAAATAACTAAAATAGAATGTCAAAACATACTTTGAATCAGCGCTTTGTACTTTAAAAATTCATCAAAGTCATAAAACGACCGTTCGACCAACCAATGTCTTAATTTAATTTTAAAACTTGGAAGGCTGACCGCCGAAACCACGTCATTAGGGAGTTTATTATACACTGTTGGACCTATCACATGCGCCAGCCTAGCAGTCCTAGTCAGACGTCTAGGAATAGTACTGAGCTGGTTAGCCTGACGCGTGTTAATCGAATGAAAATCCCTTTGTGTTCTAAAAGTGATCAGCTTACATGTATACATTTTATTGGCGGCTACTGTGGCTACGTCGTCGCCAGGACACAAGAGTATCTCTTCTCCACAGTGGAGTCTCCACAAAGAGTACATAGACTGTCGTGGCTACGCTTCCAAACTGGCGACTTCGCCAGGCAAGTTATCTTCCATACATTTTAATACGAATTAGTTGGATACGTAGCCGGCCACGTCGTCATGGTGTCCCAGTGAGGTGGGACCCTAAAAGTCGCTCATTCCATGCTTACTTAAAACGACATCATTAGAAATTGATTTGTTACGGTTCATATACATCACTTTTTATTCAATAGCTAGTGCTGCTGCCATCTATTGAGTCTTTTTTAAAGCTAACTAGAACAGTATCCCGCGCGTAAAGACGTTTTTACGTTACAAAACTATTCAACAGTTCTACTACTAACTACTACTAAAACTATTCAACTATTCAAAGATAAATATTATAACTATTTGATTATAATCACTACATAGTATAAAACAAAGTCGCTTTCTCTGTCCCTCTATCCCTATGTATGCTTTAATCTTTAAAACTACGCAACGGATTTTGATGCGGTTTTTTTTAATAGATAGAGTGATTCAAGAGGAAGGTTTATGTGTATAATACATGCACAATATAGCCGTGCGAAGCCGGGGCGGGTCGCTAGTCAATGTGTAAATTAACGCGTATATTTGTTGTTTCTATATTTTAATTAGAAATTAATTCGGTTACGGGTACAACACTTGACTCTAATGTCGTTAAAATCTTACGCAAAGTAGGCTTTAGGTATTGCTACGAAAAACAACCGGCCAAGTGCGAGTCGGACTTGCGCACGAAGGGTTCCGTACCATTATATTCTGTCCTTTGTTGTTTTGCGGCAACAGAAATACATAATCTGTGAAAATTTCAACTATCCAGCTATCACGGTTCATGAGATACAGCCTTGTGACAGACAGACAGTAGAGTCTCAGTAAAAGGGTCCGTTTTTACCCTTTCAAAGTCAAAGTCGAGAATTTTATTACAAATATTTGAAAGTATTATTTGAAATGAAGCAACTAAAGTCACGAAAAAAAAACTACAACTAAAGTCTAAAAAGTAGTCATAATAAAACCTGTATAAAATAAAACCGGGGTAAATTGTAACGTTGATTACAGGTATAGTGAAAGGTCGAGGGAGCGTGAACGATGCGTGTAAGTTTCACTTTAGTTGTTGGGAATGTTAGATAGTTAAACAGATATTCTATATATAGTCCGATTGACGAATGAAGTTAGTTAAATGTATTGTTTCATACACAATCGTCACAAAGTCGCGGTGGCGTCGCGGCACAAAGGCGCAGTATTTAGATCACAGGTTCCCAACCTTTTATAGAGAACCGCCCCCCCTCAAGAAAAAAATTCCAACGTAACATAATAGTACCAATTTCATATGTACCTATGTCTGTCTTAATAACTCTCTCTGTTTGCCTGTAATCGTGCTATTCGTAGTCGTGGCCGTATTTAATAATAATTAAAAATTACCAAACTGCTATAATGATATGCTAGAAAAATACTATAATAACAACATTGAATTCAGACAAAGACCATACATAGTGGCTAACTATAACTCAACCAACAAAATGTAAGACAATAAACAAAGCACCCCGCACTGGGGCACTGCACCACGGCAAAGACAAGACGATTAAGTATTAAAAAAACAAAGTTCAATAAGAAAATCACTGAGAACAATATATCGGGTTTCAATTTAGTTCATCATAACGCCCCTCCATTTGCCCATCCTCCATATGGACCCGCTGCTGCCCTCTGGAAAAGCTTCAGCGTCCATTAGGGGGCGGTGCCGAATATGTTGGGAACCTATGATTTAGATCCAGTCGAGGCGCAGGCGGTTATCCTTTTTTTAAACGTTTTATTTAACATGTCGTCATCAGTGGATAAAGACGTACTTGCACTTATACAAGTAATTAATTGAAATAGGAAAAGATTTTGGGTACACTCAAATTTTTGACATTGTTCTGAAAGTATAAGTATACGGGTGTGGTGTCTGTTTTTGTGAACATTTACTCAACTATTAAAAAATACTCAACCGATTTTCACACGGTTAACAACCAATGGACTGAGTGATTTATGAGGAGCTTTACGTGAAAGTATAATTGAGGTTTTGCAGATGTCGAATGTGAGTAATTACTAAATGCGTAAACTCAAAAAATGCTAATTTTTCTCTACCTACCCGTGCTAAGCCGGGGCGTGTCGCTAGTTTATAACACATTTAAACGCAGCTTCTTCCAACACCAAATGCCCGGTGTAGCGGCACGGGCGTGGGAGGCGCCACCAATGTGCCCGCTGCTCGCCTTCGCTTCGACTTTACGGCGCTCGTGCCACGACGCCAGTCGTAAGTGAGCGTCCTGCATTGATATTACGTAGGAAAGCTAGATGCAGCGCGCCTCTGATGTCGCATCGAATTTTAAGCATGTCGACGACCCGCTTAAAGATCCGTTCTGGCGCAAAGTCGAAGCGACTCTGACAACTCTGGCCACATTGCTTCGCTAAACTGCTAACGTACAGTGAATAGATAAATTAAGCAAGGAGATTGGCCAGTAATTTAAACGTTACACGATTTAACATGGAAAATACGTGACGCTTCGCCTCTGAGCCAATGTGTATAGATCCTAAGGTCCAGCACTAACTGCGGACAAGACAGGCTTTTACGCAATAATAATATTTACGTAATATCCTGCCCTGTCTGTCGTCTAAGCCGGTCCTAAGGTTTATCAATTAGTCGTTCGCCTTTTGTTACATATTGGCTACAACTGTGTATTTATATGTCGTGCGCATGAGCTTCTTGTTAACAATTTATTTACTTAATTTATTTTTGTGTTTAGCTGTACTACATATAAAAATATCAACTTCATAGCAATATCGCTTTATTGTAGATCGTGACCATATCTAAATATATTGATTATATATAAGAAGACCAATAATTCTATATACTAATAATAAAAAGAGATAATATTAGGTTTTGAAACTAATGGACGGATTTTTGACAAAACAGATTCAAGATCCTTAAAGGCAATTTACCTTGATATTCCAACGAGATCGAAGGGTATGAACCGACGGGGCTCTGCTAGTAATAATAATATAAATTCGAATTATAAGAAAATAAAATGATGTATTACGCTAATAATAAATAAATATTATAGGACACTTTACACAGCGCCATCTAGCCCCAAGTTAAGCAACTCGGCTTGTATTATAGTAACCAGACAACGGATAGAATACTTATATAATTTTTGTTTTGTAAATACATGCATAATATACATACAGACATCCAGAAAGCAATATCTCTACATAAATATTTGTTTGAAGAGGGAATCGAACCCCCTAACTTCCGTATCGCAGCCAACCCACCGCGCTACAGACGTCGAATACTAATAAATATTGCAGGACAATCCACACATCGCCATCTAGCTCCCAATTTTTTTTTGTTTTGTTGTAAATATATACTTAACATACATAGAAACAACTAGACCACAGACAAATATCTAAGCATAAATACTTGTCTGAGGCGGAAATCGAACGCGCAACCCTGTATTTGGCAGTCTGGCATGGAAAATATGAATACTAGTGTAATAATTGATCAAAATATTGTTATTTCAATAAATTGACATAATATTTCAATTGTCGTAGGTATTACAGAGACTACCGTGATAGGGAACGTGATCGTTCACGTTCAAGGGACCGCGAACGTGCCGACCATTACAATAGGGGTCACAGCAGGGAGGAGAGGTAAGGAAAACCCCAAGCTAATCAACTAGTTACAAAAACCACACACCTGCAAAAACCTTTCAGTGGTGTAGCGTGAGTCACTGTAGCCCTGGGTGGAGTCAGAATTTGCCGCTAATCAGAAGGCCAATTCATTGACATTTCAATATCATTTCGATCACAAACAACACTCTCAAAGTAGCCTAAAATACCCTCAAAGTTTACTTTTTGTAAAAAAAAACCGACTTTGAGGGTATCTTTTGCAGGCGAAATGCAATCGGGTTGATATTGAAATGTAATTTAAACAATATTTCTTACGAGAATTGGCTTTCTGAACTTTGATGCATGTGTCAGTCAGTATATTATTATTTGTATACTATATGATTTTTATATTACTCACCAAATTATTTTTAGCGGATCAAGAACAGATGTGTTCAAAAGCATTTGAATTGATTTTGTATCATTATGTACAGGGCTCGCAAGTCACCAGTGGAAGCGGTACCCGAGAGCGGTGCGGGCGACGCCAGCGCCGTAAAGAGGTCGAGCGGCGGCGCGCCGTACTACGAGGAGAGATACCGCGAGCGACGCGACCGTGATCGCGACCCGCAGCCCGCTGAGCGAGACCGTGACCGCGATCACCGGCGTGATGCGAGGCATTAGCTGACTGCAATCACCGGCGTTACGCGAGGCATTTGGTGACCTCGATCATCGCCGTGACGGCGTTGCATTAGGCGACCACGTATGTGACCGCGATCATCAACGTGACACCAGGGGCCTAAGTCTGCTAACACAATTGTGTTTCAATGGAGTGTCAATATAATCGTAATAGAAATTTAATGTCAAAAATATGACATTACATGTGAAATTGGTATTCTCCTAATGTTAACTATTCTATCGAAACACCACTGACTCACTTTGGTATTCTGCCCTAGAATCGTGGCTCAATGGAATCTCGATAGTTGTCAAAACGGTATGTCGCTTAGCAACATATAGCATGTAGCTAGGCAACATTAGCGACGCATCTATTACCATTCCATTGGGACGCCATAGTGATTATATTACGATGTTATTAAAACTTTAGCAGAATACCAAATACAGTCACAATTTCGATATAATATCAATAGAGTCTTGTTAAAATGACAATGGTAGATCCATTAATGCAAAATAGCAGAATAAGGCCCTTGGCATTATGTGACTTACACCGTGACCGCGATCATAGCCGTGACGCGAGGCATTAGGTGACCTCGACGCCATGGACTAGGTGACCGCGATCCTACAAACATAATAGTGTTAACAGTTTCAGAATTTCAAATCTCACGTACCATTATGTACAATATAAGAATTTACTAGTAACAACTAGGCGTTAATATACCTACACTAATATTTCAGCATTGAAATACCTAATGTAGTTCCCAACTGCATTTAAACTCACTACTACGATTTCTAGTAGATCGTAAGAAAATCTGATAATTTAAATCAATTTGTAGGTAAAAACTTGGTACCTTTTTTTCGTACCATTAAGCTTGTACAAATTGGTAGTTAAAAATAACCAAATATATGTTAGATATTTTATTGTATGTGTTCATGATTTTACAATATAAATTTTCTATAAAACATATTTGGGAACATTCCACAGTCAATAAAAACTATCGGAAATCCATTAAAAAAATACAATGATTGTCAGCAAACTTGATTCTATTTTCCTTTAAAATGTTTTTTTTTTAAATATTGTTATGAAAAAAAAAATGGTTGTCTATGAAGTCGGTTTATGTACGATAATTTTACGTGATAACGTCTTAAGGAAATGATGCCGCGTCGAACGTGACAATGACGTCACACAATATTAACATGACACTTTTTTGTGAATGCAGGTGTTTCATCAATTTTTACGTTATCACGTAAAAAACTAGGTAGAAAAGGTAGCATGTAATGTTTTAGTCATAAGTTTAAGATATTCCTTTATGGATGGATAATTCCATAATGTTTAGTTTAGATTATGATGACACTAGAATGTAATTATAACTAAATAAATTGATGTATGTATCAAATGTTGTTATTATTTTCTGAATTACTAGCTGCGCTTCGCGGTTTCACCCGTGTAACTCCCGATCCCGTGGGAATATCGGGATAAAAGTAGTAGTAGTAAAAGGATAAAAGGCCTTCCTCGATAAATGGACTATCCAACACGAAACTATTTTTTCAATTCAAACCAGTAGTTCCTAAGATTAGCCCGTTCAAACAAACAAACTCTTCAGCTTTATAATATTAGTATATATATGGTTGAATGCACTAAGGTTGACTTGCACAACGAAATCTATAGATTTCAGTTAACACGTAATTATCAGGACCATTGAAAATCACTACATAGTATAAAATAGTCACTTCGCCGTCCCTATGTCCCTTTGTATGCTTTAAAACTACGCAACGGATTTTGATACAGTTTTTTTTAAATAGATAGAGTGATTTAAGAGGAAGGTTTATATGTATAATACATGCATAATATAGCCGTGCGAAGCCGGAGCGGGTCGCTAGTTCTATATTTTAAAAGTGTAAATAACAATTTAAAAAACTTTTATCTTTTATCCCCATAACTTTCAGACGGCTGAACCGATTTCGATCAAACATAGCTAAGAACACTTGCGAGTAATTCATCTTTCAAACGAAAGAAACAAAATCAAAATCGGTTCATCCGTTCGGGAGCTACGATGCCACATACAGACAGACACGTCAAACTTATAACACTTCGTCGTCTTTGCGTCGGAGGTTAAAAAATAAAACACTTCATACATTCATGCCACCTCATTTTTGAGTAGTACGGTTGCCCGAACCTCTTCAATTTTTCAGTGTTTTGATGGTCACAAAAAAACGATCGTAAAACAAAACAAAAGACGTTTCGTTCGTTTTGTGTTACGGAAAACAAAAGATCGAAAAAAAAATGGTTGTCTGGGATTGGCTTACGGAGGATAATTTTACGTGATAACGTTTTAAGAAACCGATTTAAAATGATTTTATTTTTTCATTTTTCTTTATTTTAATTATTTATATATTTTTTCCTTTAATAAGTCTGCTATCCGTCACTAGTCACCATAACACAAGCCCAGATGAGCGATTATTATTAAACCGCGTCTCGTGCTTGTTTTATACTTATTGCTGCGTGCTCTGTGGGAACGTGACAATGACGACAACTTTTTTGTGAATGCAGGTGTTCCATCAATTTACTAGACGTTATCATGCCAAAAACATTACGCTGCTTACCACTGGTGCTTCTACTGGCGGTACCACGGTTATACCGAGATGTCTAAGCATTTATAAAAAAACACGTGAAAATGTTCCCCTCGTTATCGTAACAATGGTAGGTATACGAACGATGTAATACTATCGGAAATACAGACCTATTTCCGATAACATTTCCTCAAGGTAAAGTTTGTGTTACAAATAATAGGGTCCTCTCTCGTAACTACAAGGGCATATTTCATTACCATTATTTTTTTTGTTATCGTTGAATTAATTTTCTATTGATATTATTAGAGAAATAGCTATGTCCGTCATTTAAAGAGTGGAATTTCGAAGAACCCGTTATATACAGCCCTATTTTTGAATCGTGTGCCCCGCTTCGAGCGCTCGATTTCTACCTGAAATTCGTTCGACATCGGAAATTCGCTATTTTTGAATCGCTCGATTGTAACGAGTGGTAGAATAAACGTCAAACAATCATAGTCAAACATTCGGAAACGATCTTTGAAAAAAAAAAATATACATACAACCGAATTGAGAATCCTTTAAATCTTTTGGGATTATTTCGGATGCTCGTCGGTTATTATAGGTTTTGAATTTTCTGCGTAAAACAAATAAAAAATGACATTTTAAATTTCAATGACGAACGATTCAAAAATACAGAAAATTGGTGTCATGCGACTTGGAAGTCGAGCATGACTTGTAGGCGTATACGACGAAGCTATGTCACAGGAGCGATTCAAAAATAGAACCACTGGCCCTAGAGACATGTGGAGGGTAAGTTCTTTGTGAAGTTTACACGGGAAAGTCAAATTTCCCCTAACTCTATTATTAGTGTTAAGCGGTAGTGCCTAAGAAAAGAAACGTAGGTTACGATAGATAACTAGGTACAGTCGGCCGCATAATTGCAGCCCCTGGTAGAGTTCAAAAATTACTATTATTGGCATGTTTTCATTCTAATATTTTTGTTTGATAAATTCATGAGTTAGAAGACTTTAAACTTCAACTAAAGCAGGTGCCTAGAATCTTGCTTGTGTTGAAAGCATTCTTTTAACAGCCGGGTTGGAGCTCTACGGTGGGTCTGCAATTATACAGCCGACCGTACCTATCAAATAATATTTTTCGAAATTCCGTTTCCTTCGCGGGCGAAGCTACGGACAGGACCTAGTGTTATATTGCAGGCACAAAATACAATTTTATTTACGTAAAAAAATGTTTATGTAAAAAAGTTTTGATGTAAGTATGAGGGTTTCAAATGAATAAGGTTTATTTTTAAAATATTCGCATCGCACCGACCGCGACGGATGGCGCTCGCAGGTCTCCAGTCCTGCGACCATGGTCGGTGCAACCAGATCGAAACGTCGAGTAAATATAATAAAAATACCTAGGTACTCGTATCCCCCATAACTTTCACACGACTGAACCGATATTGGTTAAACACAGCTAAAAATCGTCGTTTTTGCGTCGGGGGTTAAAAATTAAATTAAATCGCGCATAAAAAAAAATAAAGAAATAGATTTCATGTAATTGGGCCTACTACCTACTCATGCACCTACATAGAAAGGGAGTGGGTTACAATGATGACGTAATTCCAAAATTCGAGAAACTTAGAAAGCTATAAGTCGTGAAAACTTTGTAAACCAATATTGTTAACAATTTGTTTTAAATTTAAAACTTTTAATTGGAATAACAATACTTTGTAATAAGTACTGTTGTTATTTATCAAACAAAAATTACTTTTATTAAGAAAAAGTGGGATGTTAAGTAGGTATAACCGCCCGCTAAATTCGATAAATTATCAAGTTAGACATCGCAATTGAACATTATTTTGTAACATCCAACCACGTATGTGATTATAGTAGATTATGCACCAAGGGAATAAAGCAATGTCTTAATAAGTATGTTGCGGGTGGTATGTTGAACCCCGAGTGCAATGAGGGACACTCGGGGTAACTCCCGAGCGGAGCGAGGGAGTTTTAAAGTTAACTCCTAAGTGAAGCGAGGGAGTTATGTAGAGTCCTGAGTGAATCGGGGGGTTTAAGCCGCCCAAGGCGAAGATATTATGCTTTATGCCGAGGTGCATACTCTACTTTTCACACCGTCAGCGTAGATATTTGGTATTATAGGCAAAACCTATTTGCCTAGACCTAACGTAACAATTAAAATGAAAAAGATAAATCTAGCCTGCTAGTTTTTTGTAGACCAATCAAATGACTTACCTATTACAAATAAAACCTATTTGCTGAGACCGTCAAAATGAAATATAAAAGTTTTACACATTAATTTCAACGTTCAAAATTCAAATTACTTTATTCCCTTGGGACTTTTACACAACATTGTTTCCCTTGGGAATATAATGTTTTGCTTTAAGTTGAGATTAATAGGTCTTTAATCCGTGACTAAAGTGCTGCAGGGGTGAAAAAGAACATTATTTCTCTAAAATAATTATATAATTAGGTAACTTAATAATTGTACAGTCAATTATTAAAATGCATCCTGCATCTTGAGCCTTGGGACCTGTGACACAGGTTTTATTAAAAACCTTAGACAGACACCAGACTCCACAGTAATAGACTGTGGTAATAGATTAAATATGCCCATCTTTTTTAGCCCATTAAAGTGTCGTTCATTAATGTCCCCCCCTACATTCATGAACTACACTTTTATGGGCTAAAAAAGATTACGGGTTTGTACCACTGACCTTTGCTCTCGAAGGTGTTCCGAGGGTTCTGGTCGATGGAGACGTGTCCGTTAACGATCCTTGTTCATCAAATCCATAGGGCGCTGGTATTCAATTTCCACCTCAGACGATGTGTCGAAGGTAAGGGGACCGAAGGTTAGCCACTTTCATATCAACACAAATGTCCACAGGAATATATCGAACTTGATACGCGCGCAGTCCAATATTACGTAGAACGAGAAAAAGGTCCACACGTGATGCGCGCTGCGGACCGGTAGGTACTACAACGGAGCTCGATGGATGTGCTCGCTCGAAGGTAGCTAGACGAATACTGTCCCTCGTGGTACGTTCGTTATTCAAACGGGATAAATGTATAATGTCTAGGTTTTTTTTCAAAGACCTACCCTCACCTATAGATAAAAATGGTTGCCTGTGAAGTCGGTTTACGGACATATTACGGACGATAATTTTAAGTGATAACGTTATAAGAAACCGATGGAAAATTGTTTTTTTTTCACGTTTCCTTAAAAAAAAAACTTATATTTTTCCTTTATATAAGTCTTCTAATCGTCTGTCGTGACCATAACACAAGCCCAGATGAGCGATATTATTTATTATTATATTACTGCGTGCTGTGTGACGTCACCGGAACGTGAGACGATTTTATGTGTTCTTTTTAAGACGATTTTATGTGGTCTTTATAGGTACAAATTTTAGTGTATTAAGCATCTGAAGAAATAAAAAAAATTGACTTTGACTTTGTGACAATGACGTCACACAATGGGAACGTGACAATGACGTCAACTTTTTTGTGAATGCAATTGTTCCATCAATTTACTAGACGTTATCATGTTAAAAAAATAATCGAACGAATTATACCTACTCTGTTCCTCTACGGAACAAAAAATATAAATTATACTACTGTATCTAGTCACTTAGGCAAGCATGCTAAATCTTAGACTGCATTGTTCCATATCAACAGGCAGGTGTAAAAGTGGTCAAACGCTGACTTGTAAAAAAAAGTCTTAGCTGAGATGATTTATATAGGTATGGAAAAGTACCTACCTACTTACCTAAAAATATGCCTACCTACTTTTTAGGGTTCCGCACCCAAAGGGGAAAAACGGAACCTTATTACTAAGACTACACTGTCCGTCCATCTGTCCGTCCGTCTGTCTGTCTGTCACCAGGCTGTATCTCATGAACCGTGATAGGTGGACAGTTGAATTTTTTATAGATTAGGTATGTATTTTGCCGCTATAATACCAAACGCTGTTTGTCCCTATGTATGCTTAGACCTTTTAAACTACGCAACGGATTTTAATGCGGTTTTAATAGATAGAGAGATTCAAGAGGAAGGTTTTGACGACCCAGTTGGCACAATAGTCACCATGCCAGACTGCTAAACACAGGGTTGCTGCTATCTTATCTTATCTTATCTTATATAATGGGGGCTGACAAAATTGCCAGCAACACTTCGACCCAATGGGATCTTTTGTGTTTACCCCTACCTTGATGTTTCTTACTCTTTGAAGAAGTGGTCGATTAACGCGGTGATCCCACTGAGAGGAAGAAACCTATACTCCTCCGGTTTGGGATACGCATTCCCAAGGAGGCTCATACGCTTCGCTGCTAAGACGTCGCATTCACACAGTACGTGCTCCATAGTTTCCCTGTCCTCACCGCAGGCTCTGCAGTCGTTATTTGAAGTTAACTTCATTTTTAAAAGCATGTCATTGGTTCCGTAATGTCCTGTCAAGGCACCAACCACAGCTCGTGCTTTGCTTCTACTGTTGTTCAATATAAATTGAGAAGCCCCTCTGGTGCTGCTACCTATGAATTTCTTTGAATGTATTAACCTTGACTGTTTTCCCACTCTTGCGTGTGTTTCTTATTAGCGTAATTCTTTACGGCCTTTATGATTGTGCATGCTGGCAGGCCCATACATGGTTCAGGTTTAAGCATAATAAATAAAACATGCATACTATAGCCGTGCGAAGCCGGGGCGGGTCGCTAGTACTTACTAAAACAATACTTATAATGGTATGAAACCCTTCGTGCGCCAGTCAGACTCGCACTTGGCTGGTTTTTTCATGTACCTACCTAAATACAACCGTGTCACAAAAACTTTAACCTTCAAGAAATATCATATGACATACTTTCGCAGGTAGTAGGGGTGTCACAACGGATAGTTTTCATTTTATTTTTGACGAGGGTTGTGCCATCGACAGCTTTTATGTAATACAACCTTTGAACCCTTTTTACAATGGGTAACCCTCTATCATTGTTGAAATACTAGAATTATGAGTTAACAGCAGGGGCGGATTTAGCTAAGGGCTTCTTGGGCTGCACCCCCGTGCCCCGTGGATACAAAAGGCCCTAAGCCTCCATTAAAACATAGACGATATAAAGTAAAAAAAACAAATACGTATCGCGGGACAAGCGTTTAACCCTTTAACTTTTTTTTCATATTTGTGTGAAAGATTAGTTATCTGTCTCCTTCATTATCACTTTCACTTACGGATTTCCGTTTCACGTTTTCGTAACGCCTTACATTTTTCTCGGCTAGGTTTGCACTTTATCACCCTGAAAGTGGGAAACTACATCCTAATCCTAACTTTCCTAACTAATATCCAAAAATTTGTTTATTTATTTGTTTATTTTCTCTTTACGGCTAAACGACTGAACCTGGTGAACATAGGATACTTTGATCCCGAAAATCTTGCGCGGGAACGGGACAGCTAGTCGTTTATAAAAAACATCGATATTTCCAAAAAAGAAAAGTGATAGGGGGAATTAGGCTCTACATTCCGCCCCTGTCTAAATGTTCACGTTTTTGGCGTGCCTCGTCTTCAGTCAGCTAATAATCAAGAATTCTAAATTAAGTTCATCAAGTTAGTAGACTCATTAACAGGGAATCAACGCCAACAGTACCAACCCCACACTGGGATTCTGTGTCATAACTTCGTGCAATTACTACCACCTACGCTGATTTTACGCTCAGTTATCATTTCTAAAGTGTTTCGAATAGTTTGTGGCAATCTTTGATTATTGAAGATGAAAATTGGTTTAATAAATGCATCTTTAGTTTCCAACATTTTCATACTTGTCGCTGCTATGGATTAATTAGCTTTCGCCCGCGGCTTCGTTCGCGTAGGGTTTGAATTTTTCAAAATACTTTCTTATCGGATGACTACGTCAAAGAATACACCCTCCAAGTTTCAGCCCCCCGCGATCGCCGTAATTTATGACGCATTAGTCGAGTGCACGTCCAGCTGACGCATACGTAACGTGCACGCAAACAATAATCGGATTGCCGTAAATTAAAGTTACGCGTAACCGTTACTTTAACTGCACGTCTACTTCACCTACGCGTTAAACAAGCTGTTGCCGTACGCAATTTTTGACTAATCTTCCTAGTTGACAATTAATTTGACATAAATGCTACGTCAAATTTTAGCGCGATACAACGAGCGCGCGACGTTTAGGTTTGCGTGACGTGTGCGTCTTAAGAAATTACAGCAATACGAAAATAGTTATGCGGAAAACGCAGTCAAGACGCGCTGCATAAGAATACGGTGATCGGCCCGCAGGTGTCTACGATTAGCGGTTTGGGCTATGCGTTGATCCGTCAGTCAGTCAGTCGTTCAGGACAAAGCATTTTATATGTATGGATAAAGTATCTATTTATCTATCAATGTTAATTGACGCACATACCTATAAGCTCCATTAACTCAATTCAGCTAATTAAAATTTCAATTGATAACAATACAGTTTTAATATTAAAATGAAAAAGTCCCTTATTGAAAAGATGATAGTTATTGTGAAGTTTATTGTGTTGCAGCAGCGAGCGGGGAAAAGGAAAATGAACAATCGGAAACGATGCTTGGTGAAGTGTGAATGAATGGAACAAAAAATATATAGAGACGACTTAATTTATATGATCACTAGCGACTTCGCACGGCTATATTATGCATGTATTATACATATAAACCTTCCTCTTGAATCACTCTATCTATTAAAAAAACCGCATCAAAATCCGTTGCGTAGTTCTAAAGATTTAAGCATACATAGGGATATAGGGACATAGGGACAGAAAAAGCGACTTTGTTTTATACATGTAGTGATGAAGTGATAGTGATTAACAAAATTTTAAATTCTATGTGTGTGGTTTTGGTGTAAATATTTTAGTGATCTTCCAGCCTGAATTACGTAAAAACATTGTTGGTACCCCAACAATGTTTTTACGTTATGGGGCGTTCACACTTATTTGGAACAATTTTCATCATTAAAATTTGACATCGCTCGTGGCTCGATTACCCTCTGTCGGGGTTTACACTGAAGTCCTCGGAGCTAAGAAACTTTTACATTGACTACTCGGGACTAGGGAATTAATCTGGGCATTTACTTCTTATACCGAATATGCGAAGAGTACCTACGCTCGCTAAACTCTATCGCTCCTTATAGGTAGAGTTGAAACAGCTCCCTTTATCCTCAACAATTACTTCACTGTGTAGAAACGGACTTTAGTAGTGATTCACACTTAAAACAAATAAATAAACGAAGATCGCCAGAAAATACTAAATACAAAATGTTCATAAGCAATATCCTAGGTCCACAAGGAAGGGGCAGACCTAAATTAAAGTAGACAGAATGTGGTAAAGATAACCAGCCAAGTGCGAGTTGGACTCGTGCACGAAGGGACCGACAGTCAAGTTTTAGTAATAGGGTCCCATTTTTATCCTTTACCCAAAAAAAAGATCTAAAAAACGGAACCCCTTAAATGATCTAAAAGATTGCGAAGTTTCCCCAGACGATGCGTCAGATAGACAGATAGAAGTTGAGGGAGAAGACCAGAAAAGTGGACTCCACCATCAGATGGGATTAATAACTGCACAGGAGAGGAAGAGAAAGATACTTCATCATATCATATCAGCCATAGGACGTCCACTGCTGAACACAGGCCTCCCTCAAATACTTCCAGAGCGATCGGTCGCATGATCTCGGCGTCCAAAGACTTCCCGCGACCTTAATTACCTATGTCGTCCATCTAGTGCAAATAGCCTTACAAACCAGGATGTCGAAAATCGTGCGAAGTGAAGGCGTAAAAGTAGGAAAGCGGACCCCGGGCTCCCGAGAGGGATGCAACCGGGAACATCGCTCGGATGATGATGATCTAGTCCAGGGGCTTCCAAACTTATTTTGTCTACTGCCCACTTTGAGAATAAATTATTTTTAAGCGCCCCCATTTTTTCACCTACTTAAAAACCACTGTAACATTAAATGAAATTAATTCTTTTGAGCTAAATTATAGGAGATTAAACATTAATTCTAAATGAGACTTTTACTGTAACCAGCAAGATTTAACTTGAAACCTGAGCGTAGTAGGTAGTACACAACGGACCCATTTTTAGGTCTCTTACGCCCCTTTGTCGCCCCCCTTTAGGCATGCAGCGCCCACAAAGGGGCGTTATCACCCACTTTGGGAAAGCCTGATCTAGTCTGAGGCCGTCCCGAGAGAGACTTAAAACGAATAAATAATTCTAAAGTTACTGTCATCTCCACAGTATTTCTATCCTTCCGGTTGAAAGTCAGTAGGTAGATATTGGAAATGTTAAAATGAGAGATGGTACAATACTGCAATGGCGTGGCAGCCGTCAGGTAGTAAAGCCGTCAGGTAACTATTTATGGACTATTAGCAGGGGCTGCGGTTTCTTCAGTGGAAGTCTCGTTTCCATAAAAATAGAGGTTTGGGGGCTCCGATTTCCGCACGTGGGATATCATTCTGCCCATTTCATAGAGGTAAACTAAATACTTACAATAATTGTGAAGAAGGTGATGAATCACTACATAGTATAAAATAAAGTCGCCATCCCTATGTCCCTATTTCCCTTTGTATGCTTAGATATTTTAGATAAAGTGATTAAAGAGTAAGGTTTTTAGTCAAATTCACTACAACATTTACCTCAGAAGTATGTAGATCGGATTTATAGTTTAAAAGGTGTAAAGTGATTTTTACGCCCCATCGACCCTGTTTTGTATCAGCCTTACAGTTTTTTTATCACTATCACTACATAGTACAAAACAAAGTCGCTTTCTCTATCCCTATATCCCTATGTATGCTTAAACCTTTAAAACTACGCAACAGATTTTGAGAGTGATTCAAGAGCGGTTTAGAGCGGTTTGTATGTATAAAACATGCATAATATAGCCGTGCGAAGCCGGGGCGGGTCGCTAGTGAGTAATAAAGTTATTGCAGAAGGCTTGAATATTATTTTATTCTTGAAATGTAGGGTTTTTCATAAGAAGCCAATCCACCGATTTACCAATTACACGTACTTATCACGAATTATACCTACGAATAATCCAAAATCTCCCAGCTATTGCAGCTGT
Organism: Idaea aversata; assembly: GCA_907269075.1. Lineage (NCBI taxonomy): Eukaryota > Metazoa > Arthropoda > Insecta > Lepidoptera > Geometridae > Idaea > Idaea aversata. Next base: position 8,707,071 of record OU026103.1, read on the forward strand.
AACAACGATTAACAACATCACACGACATTCTCGCCTTTCGTGTTCAATTCAAATGTTGTCAGTCGAATACCAGCCAGCATAATAGGTAATAGCACGTAATAGGACGTCTTCTGGTACAATGTAGTTCATATCACAAGTTGCTTCACTAGTACGTCGCCGTCGGTAGTAAAGCTTCATCTATAGACTAAGAAACTTCCATGGCTTCATCACGGCTGCGCTTGGTCAAGTTTAGGTACATCTTCAACTGTATTTCGTGTTCCGAAGAAGCGAGTGTTACAATATGTTACCAAAGCTTTACTTAACTATAATTTTTATTTTATTTATTTTTATAAATTTCAATCTTTTCAAAAACAACATTCATCAAAATTAAGCCGAAAAAAATATACTTACTCTTCCTTTTTGAAGTCGGTTAAAAATAATATGGTGTTTGGTAGATGATGGGCTACTTGGACTTGTGTATCATGGGAGTCTTCCTCCTGCTTGTCCTTGTTTGGTTGAAAAAAGGGGAATCTAGTGTAGTGCTGTTCGGATGTAGTAGATACCTTTCCCTAGCACCTGCACTCAGCTTAGTCGACCATGTCTAGAGGAAATAATTCGTCAACACGTCTGTAGCTAACTAAGCCGCGGATTTCATCACGATGTTTTCCTTCATAGGAGCAATGTTAATTAACTCACATACGTTTTTCGTAATAGAAAAATTCATTTGTGCACGACTAGGAAACTAGTATTTCCCATTATTTTCCCAGGTCAATTGAGTAATTTTAGGGTTCCGTACCTTAAAAGTTAAAAAAAGGAGGAAGCCTACTAAGATCCCTCTCTCGTCCGTCTGTCTGTCTGTCGCTTCGTGTGTCACCACTGATTTTCTCAGGAACGGGTGGACCTAGCAAGTTGAAATTTATTTGATTTGTAAGTAGATCCAGCTCTCTTTTTCATTACCCAGGAACCTTGGGTTTACGACTATTTGTATCATAGAACATAGTCGGATCATCTTTATGACTGAATTATGATCGTATATGGCTTTGGGTTAATGAGATTTCTTCCGAGGTAGGTACCTAGGTAAGTAGCTTTATTACGATAACGGTTATATCTACTTACGTATTTATATGATATCAGGAGGTAGTTTAAAAGGCGATGAATACCGTGTAACAGCAGAGTTGAGATTAAAATAAAAGTACTCGGTTTTCACGGTATTTTTAGGGTTCCGATAAGAATTTTTAGGGTTCCAATAATCCGTTCCTTCAAAAGCAAGAAGGAGAAAAAAGGAAGCTTTGAAACTTTTCAAAATTCAAATAAGAATATACTTTTGATACAAAAAAATTATGGTTCTTTCAAAAAGTAGTTAATCACTACATAGTATAAAACAAAGTCGCTTTCTCTGTCCCTATATCCTTTTGTATGCTTAAATCTTTAAAACTACGCAAGGGATTTTGATGCGGTTTTTTTTAATAGATAGAGTGATTCAAGAGGAAGGTTTATATGTATAATACATGTATAATATAGCCGTGCGGGTCGCTAGTAAGCTATATTCTAGAGTCGCGACTTCAAAATAAAATAATGTTTTTTTTTAAAGAAAATTTGCGTCCTCAAAGTGATGTTTGCAACTTCAATCACTGTACAATTTTTTGAGACGAGAGTGAGAAGATATGCTTCTTCAAAAAAATATTTTAATAATAACGAACCTACCTATTTACCTAACGATTTTAACTTGTCTGGATACGTAGGTTATTAAAAACTACAATACTTTTTCTTTTATTCCCTTATCCTCTTAAATATTTTTATTGAACAACCAGAAGAAGTTACGAAGTTTGTTTTGTTTTTCTATCTATTCCACAAAGCATTATTTTATGTGAGTGGCCTAGGTACCTTACATACACCTAATTCCACAATTATTATCTAATCTATACCTACATCTACAAATATACGTAGTACCTAGATACAGGCGTAAGTAGGTACATTAAAAAATAATAATGAAAAAACCCCTCAATAAAAATCGATGAACGGACGGAGTGGTTTTCACGGTATTTAAGCAGGCACTTCATGGAATCCAAGTAGTTCGCTCCAGTGAACTTACTCGCTTAGGTACGCCCGCACCACGTGGAAAAGGTATAGGTAAATGTACATTTATGAAATTATGTTCGTGTATTTGATGCCTACAACTTCAAAAGGTTTTAGATAAAGTAAGTTCCAATTCGAACGATTTTCGACAATTCTTTATAAAAAACTCAGTGTTTCGCGATTGCATTTACCCGCGTAACTCCCGATCCCGTGGGAATATTGGGATAAAAAGTAGTTTATGTTACTCTCAATTTGATCATTGTAGCCTTATGAGACTATATACACGGTGTAACAAGGGGGGTGGATCATCGGTTGCTGGGAGGTGGGGGACCTCAGTATCTATCGATCTAACCCCCCTGTATGTTCTGCAATAATAAGTGGTTTCAAAGTTATTTGGGTTTTAGTGAAATTTTAGTCAAAATCAGATTTCACCCGGAACTTCGCAATTACAGCCAAACTATCAGATCTGCGATTCCGTCTTTTTTTGTGAAACAAGTTCAATAGTCGACCTTTTGTACCCCTACACCAATCAGAGTCTTAGATTTATAAAACTCAAAATAAAACCATAACGCCGTTTGTCCACCGCCGCCGTCACCGTCACGTCAACGAGAACGAGATTATTTGGGGCCGAGTTTAAGATGACGTGACGGCGATCGTTTGTCCACCGCGCCGATATATCGGTGGCTCAGTCCTAAATACAACTTTGTCGTGGGTGGTAGTCGGCAGTGTTGCCACCTTGCCCAAAGAGTAAGTTGCTAAACATACCGTAAAAAGTTGCTACTTCCGAAAATAAATACTCTGGTAAAAGTTGCCAAAAGTGGCTAAACATAAAAAGGCAACATATAACAACAATTTAAATAATAAACGTCGATTTCGAAGACATTTAGATTCCCAGGCGAAAATGAAATCATAAGTATCAAACAAGACTAGGCAGCCTAGGTAGTCTTGTTCGATACTTTTGAATTTTGTAAATTTATTATATTGTTAATTTATTATTTGTTTGTAAACGCAGACTAGGCTGCGTTCACAAACAAATAATAAATTCAAGTGACAAGACTCTGTCTCTTTTACACTTTGACGGAAGTGGTTTGGAACGCAACCTTAGTACATACATAGACATATTTGGGGTTACCACTTCATAATTCAAAATCTTACCAGAACATTAGTTGCATTCTGAATGCATCTAATCATGTTGTATTCTTACTTTAATAACACAAACTGAAATTGATTGAGACGATGGTAACTTACTTAAGTAGTGTAGCTAATAAATTTAGCAACTAAACTTTTTTGTCTTTAGCTAACTATTTCGTTAATGTGGAAAATTGGCTAAAATAGCAACACTGATTGCCGGCACACGTCACGCCGCCGATCTACTCGAATCTCGGCGGCCAGGATGACGGTTCTCGGGTGACGGACTTGCGGTGGACACGCGGCTATAGTAGTCTATGTATCAGTACTTCGGCGCCGTCATCTCGTTCTCGTTGACGTGACGGTGACGGCGGCGGTGGACAAACGGCGTTTAGAGTAACCTTTTTGTTTTTTAAATTTAATGTTTACATTATCTTTGTATGCTTCTAAAAAAATATTTCATAGAATATTTTTTTCTGCAACCTATCTTAAAAACTACTGGTTTTCATGAAGTATAAATCCTGAAAGTTTCATTCGGCTAGAACTAGAACATCATGTAGAAAAATGTACTTGATGGTCGAAAAAGTGAAAATAATCAATATTATTTTCATACAAAATTTGATAAGCGTACGCTATGCTAAAAGTAGAATAACAAGATTATTATACAAAAGTCCATGAATTAATCAAATAAAATACACTAATAATATGCAATGGTAATAAAAAATGAAAAAAAAAAAATTTAATAAAATTTTTACTTACCGACCAATTTTTTGTATGAAAATAATATTGATTATTTTCACTTTTTCGACCATCAAGTACATTTTTCAACATGATGTTCTAGTTCTAGCCGAATGAAACTTTCAGGATTTATACTTCATGAAAGCCAGTAGTTTTTAAGATAGGTTGCAGAATAAAATATTCTGTGAAATATTTTTTTTAGAACCATTCAAAGATAATGTAAACATTAGATTTTGAAAAAAAATGTGACTTCAATGGTTTTATTTTGAGTTTTATAAATCTAAGACTCTGATTGGTGTAGGGGTACAAAAGGGCAACTATGGATCTTGTTTCACAAAAAAAGGCAGAATCGCAGACCTGATAGTTTGGCTGTAATTGCGAAGTTCAGGGTGAAATCTGATTTTGACTAAAATTTCACTAAAACAAAAAAAACTTTTGAACCAGTGAATATTGCAGAATATACATTGGGTTAAATCGATAGGTACTTAGGTCCCCTACCCCCCAACAACCGATGATCCACCCCTCTTGTTACACCGTGTATATTGATCAATAATCACTGAAAATAATTGACCGATTTTCAAAATCGGCCAATTATTTTCGGAGTCTATCCGTTACAAACAAAAAACATGAAAATCTTTCATCTTTATTAGTATACTAGCTGCGCTCCGCGGTTTCACCCGCGTAAGTACCGATCCCGTGGGAATATCAAAATAAAAAGTAGCATATTAGTATATAGTAGTATTTCCTGAGATTAGCACGTTCAAACAAACAAACTCATCAGCTTTATAATATTAATTATGGATTAGTGTAGTAGAAAAAAACCTTAAACTGCTTCGATTAATCAGAAAAAAAATGTAGTAAATATTTACAAAACATTCTATTCCTTCTTGGAAACCGTAATACAATTACAAAAAGTTGATAGAAATCAATCTTAAACTTTGTGTAAATTTTCCAAAAAAAAACTCATTTTGAAGTGCGCAGCGACGGAAAGAATCAATTTCACTTAGTATATTTCCACAATACAAGCTGTAATATACGATAGGTACAATAATATTTATACCTTAAACTCCTCAATATAAAACCTAATTTTCCCTGACCGTAATGTGACAACTTTTCAAATGTCTCCATCTTGTGACCACATGCAAAAGTACAATTATTTGAGAGGGAATTGTACTATATTTGACCCAACACGACCTTTGGCTGAAGGATTTATCAGCACCAACATAGTCTAAGGCACAGGGATGGATTCCAATAGAGAAAAAAATCCAAGAACAATTAGACTGTCAAATATGAAAAATGGGTCTGCGCCCGGCATAGTACCGGAAGAAGAGCTTTTGGGCTGCAGCCCAGGGCCCCATAGAAAAGAAAATAAAAGAAAAAAAAGAAAAGGATAGAAAAAACCCAGCCAGCGTCCATTGAAAACAAAAGACCTACTTAGACGAAATTGGGAAAATAAAAGAAACACCATACAAAATGTAGATTCAATTTTTGGTCTAAATTCTGTGTACAATAAGTTAGAACATCATGTACTTATAATGACTATAGAATCTTTGTTACTAAATAAAATAAAACAAGCTTATCTTATGGTTGGCAACTTTGAAAGGCTTATACACTTAGTGTTTTTCAGACTGTCCCCAAGACTCGGGAAGTCTTTTTCAGTAAGGTACCTATGTAAGTAACCTACTTCAAGTACGTCAGAAAAGGACTGACGGTAGCAGGTGCGTATTTTAAAGTTTTATTTTTTTAAATAACAGTACCTAATTGTAAATTATTCTGCTTGATATCACTAAAGCTTTCAAAGTGTTAGTTATTTCACGCAGAATAACCAAAAAATATTGAACCGTCATTAAAAGAATTATAATTTTAAAATATGCACCTACTACTCTCAGTCCTTTTCTGCTTACCTAACAGGGATTACAGAATATTTGTTACACATTGCCTGTATGTAAATTGATTACAATAATAACCCAATTATCTTTCAAATACGTCCCTGTCAACCTCAAGTTAATAATCCCACTACGATTGGCGGAGTAAGTTAATTATTATACCAATAACGATACAAACCTTTCATAATAATATTGCTTTTGTTATGACTCCTCATATTTTTAGGCGTTGCTGCTAAGATATTTAACATCTTAACTGAATCTTGTCAAAGAGATAAAATGCGAATTTACCGTGAAAGGGTACACCATACAAACGTAGTCGACTGTTTCCTCCCTGGATAATGACATTAGCGCAAATATTTTTGTGCCATAAAACCTATAACTATCATGACTTTATCATGACTTTACCCTATGTTTTGTTTTTTTTTTCATTTTCTAATTATCATAAAAATTAAGATAGGGACATGGTCATGGCAGTTATAAGTTTTATGCACCAAATTTCGCGTCTGCACGACCGACGCATCATAAGAATTAGACCCCGACCGCGCTATTTGGGCGACAAACGTTAGATACGACGCGACGTCGCTCTCCGAGATGTTGCCTCGCTGAACGCTTGAACAAGAGTAAGAAAGAGTAAGAGAGTGAGTTTTTTCTAAATTTAATTTGCAGTAAAGTTTAATGTGATACTACTGATCATTTTAGCGGGATCACCGCACTGCTGTGGCTGCTGTGCTTGGGGAGCAGGATAAATATAGGTACTCCTCTGCTGACTGACTACTTTGTAGGTACCATTTGCGGTGAAGCCTGGGGGTAGTTGGACAACGGAGTCGATAGCCTTTTTAAGGATGCCCGCCGTATTAAGGGTAGATAACTTCTATACAGAGAGGAAATTTTACTACCTATTTGATTCTAGGAAGATCTAAAGTGAAATCAAACCCCAAAATCTGATAGTCAATATGTAGTCAATTGATATTTGAATTTATCGCTTTGACGCAAAAACATCAAGGCTAGGTGTCGTTAAATATTTAGCGAAAGAGAGAGATGGAAGAAAGAAATGAAAGTATTATGGAAGAAATACTATAGATTACATGACGCTGGCTAAATAGCTATACCAGTGTTAAGCCATATTAGTATAAAAAAATTAACTTGGGAAGTGTTTCCAGAGAAATGGTAGGTACCTTTGGTACGAACGTCAAATTCTATGAGTGATTCTTATTAAGCTTGTAAGATTTGACCTAAACAAACTATTGCAAGTAAAAAGCTTTTAAAAGTGTGCTCTATATTCCACCAGAATTTAACTATCATTGCGTAGGTGTTTTTATAGTGGTATCATTGAACTCTTAATAGTCGAATGGAAATATGTAGTTATGAAGTTACTTTGAGTAAGTTTCGAGGTCGTTTTTTTGTTGTCTAAGTGAAAACTTCTTTTTCAGCATATTTTTAGATGAGTAAAATCTATGAACTTGCGACACCGTTACGAGACGCAGCTACCGTGTGTGCATATATGCATGTACATATATTTAGTAGTTGTTTAGGAAATACGTTTATTTTTTTTACACTTTTTTATATATTAGATGTGACTTCTGTCGGTACTCCCGTGTGCTCCCGGGGCCAACCGTTTTTTTGAAGTTATACTTCTTTAGGCGCGTTATGAAAAAATGATGAGAGTGAATTTTTATGATGCGCGCGCAGCACCGTCACACGGAAAATTCACATGTTGAAGTTGTCCGCAAACGGCAAGATGACAGCTGTCATTAAACCAAATAGTTTGCTTAGATCTATTAACTACGTGAAACTGAAACTGAGGTTAGTACAAAGAGGTACTACTACATAATTATTTTAATGTAATTAATTATTTATATGTGACTGGAAAATTATTTCTTAATGATGCCAAAGAAGTATAACTTCTCACGCGCGTACATAAGTACACGCACCTTTTTTTCTTTCTATAGCTAGAGTTATAATTTCTGTGTATCAGTATTTTTTTACATCTGCCTGATGGCAGGTGATGATGCGGTCTTAGATGTAGCACGCTTTCCTAGAAGATACCTGTTCACTCTTGACGTGAAGACCCCTAAATTGTACCCGCCAGTAAAGACAGATGCTGGCAACTGATTCCATTTTAAATTTTATATTTGTAGATACTTACTACATTATAGGAAGAAAGGGCAAGAAGTTTGCATTTGGAAGCAAATTAAAAAAACCGAGTCTTCGAAAAATAAATTATTGTCAAAAAAATATGTTTGTCTTTCCTTAGCTATGCAATCGAGTATCGACTTAACTTTTAATTGGTTTTCACGATTGAATATCTTATCTATATTTTATGGAAAGGTCGTATATATGTTTACTTTATATCTAACTAGCGACCCGCCCCGGCTTCGCACGACTGTATTATGCATGTATTATATCTAAAAACCTTCCTCTTTAATCACTCTATCTATTAAAAAAAACCGCATCAAAATTCGTTGCGTATTTTTAAAGATCTAAGCATACATAGGGACATAAGGACATAGGGACATAGGGTAGGGACGGCGAAAAGTGACTTTATTTTATACTATGTAGTGATTGCAGCCGCTCTCTATCTGCTACGAGGATGCGCTCTGAAGTTATCAACTATTTATCGATTTTCTGAAAAGATTAGCCCCCTGATTTACATACCGTCGGAAGGCAAACGAAACGGAAAAAAAAATTGCTGCTCTTTAAATTTAGAGGGGTTGAAAAAGTGCGTTTCAAGTTAGAAGGGAATAGACAAAAGATCGGCTAGAGCGAGAGATAGCTAGATAGGGCGTGGGTAAATATTTAAAAATAGTTAAACAAAGGAAGTTTAATACATATATTTGCCTACATAAGATTTGGACTGCCTGGCATTGTGGCAAGTAGTGAAAAAAACGCTAATCGGCACTCTCCTCGTTCGTCAATCCGGTGTTCGTGTGACGGCATAGTGGCGTCTGGGTCGCTGATCACGTTCCAGGCTTCAGGTTCAAGCCGGGCCGAAGAATCGGTAGCACCGGTGTGTGCGCAGATGGTGACGAGGGTCCACGTGGACGGCGCTCAGAGGAGGTGACGTAAGAAGCGTAAGAAGTCCTGGAAAAAAACGTGATGCAGCTATATGAACACTGGAAAAATCCAGCTGTTCTGCCAATGCCGTCAGGGTGGAGACAGAGACAAGGGAAGGCCGAGAAGAAATAATAATTTGCAGTCGTAAAAAAAAAGCAGAGGCAGATCAGCTTTACACAAAATATAGTAGAAAGTAGAAGGAAAACTGTTGGAAACTCACCATTATTAAAATGAACTTCTTAAATTATTTAATAAAACAGCAGCGGCTCGCGGCGGGCGTGGGACACAAGACGTAACGTAATTAGTAAGTAGAATAGAACTCAAAAAGAAGGAACAAATGAAGAGCTGAGGTTTATATAGTCGTGTGGGGTTCACACCAAGGAACCACCACCCCTCAATTAAAGTTAAAATATTAAAGTTAATTGGTAGTTAGGTAAGTCTAGGACCACTGGGATAGGATTCAGGCATCGATCACTGGTGCGGCGAAGGCAGTGCTTGGCATGTCTAAAGGTGGGCGCAAATGTGACAGGGAGACTTGGTGGTGGGACGACACAGTCCAGAGGGAGACTAAGGCGAAGAAAGCCCTCTTTAAAAAGTGGCAATGGTCCAGCTCTCCTGAAGATCGCGACTCGTATAAAGCCGCCAAACGTGCCACAAAAAGAGCAGTAGCCAGAGCCAGACAGAACCACTTACAGTCACTGTACGATAAGTTGGAAACGTCTGAGGGGCAGAAGCTTATTTATAAGTTGGCACGTTCGAGGGTAAAAGCGGCGCAGGATATATCCAAGTGCCGCTGTGTACAAGACCCCGATGGTAACCTGCTTTGCGAGGATCTCGCGGTGAAGGAGAGTTGGCGCTCTTATTTCCACGAGCTGCTGAATAAGCAGTACAAAGAGGTGCAGCCGCCGGAACTCCCTCCGAATCAAGGACTTGTGCCACCGATTACGCCTGACGAAGTCCTCAAGGCTCTTCGCCGCATGAAGAATCGGAAAGCTGTCGGAGCCGATGGAGTCCCTATCGAAGTGTGGAAGGCGATGGGTCCTCGTGGTGTGGGCATCTTGACCAACCTCTTTAACCGCATACTCGAGACCGGCGAGATCCCTGCCCAATGGAGATTGAGTGTTATTACCCCAGTTTTCAAGGGCAAGGGATCGGTGCAGGAGTGTGGCAGTTATCGAGGTATAAAGGTCATGTCCCACACCATGAAGCTCTACGAGCGGATAGTGGACTCTCGGATCCGACAGGAGTGCACTGGGTGTCAATATGGTTTCCGCCCCGGGCATGGCACCATGGACCCTGTTTTCGCCCTCAGGATCGTTATGGAGAAATACAGGACGAAGAATACGCCTCTGCATTTTCTATTCCTAGATTTGCAGAAGGCCTTCGACTGTGTTCCTCGCATGATGATCTGGTGGGCGCTGCGGTCCAAAGGGGTTCCGGAAGCTTATGTTGAAATCATCAGAGACATGTACCGAAATTCTGATTCTGTGGTGCGAACTGCTGTTGGCGACACTAAGCCCTTCCCTGTTACCGTTGGAGTTCACCAGGGTTCCGTCCTAAGCCCGTTACTGATCAGCGTAATATTGGATGCACTGTCCGTTGCCATCAGGGATGCACACGAGCAGCCTCCATGGCTGCTCATGTACGCTGACGATATTGCGCTGGTGGATTCGGATAAGGGGCGGCTGGTCCAACGTGTACACACGTGGAAGGAGTCGCTTGAGAACGGCGGTTTGCAACTGAATGTGGCGAAGACAGAGTACTTGGCTTGCAATACCACAGATCCCACACCTGTCTGCGTAGACGGTCATATGGTCGAGCGGACAGACCAGTTTAAGTACTTGGGATCTGTGCTTCACGCGTCCGGCGACATCGATTGCGACGTCAAGTCACGCATTTCAGCGGCTTGGGCCAAGTGGCGTGAGGTGACTGGTGTCATTTGTGACCCCAAAATGCCGGTTAAACTAAAGGGACAGGTCTATAAAACCATCATTAGACCTGTCCTTTTGTATGGTAGTGAGGCGTGGCCGGTACTTGAGCGACATAAGCAGGAGCTGCGTGTCACGGAGATGAAGATGTTGCGCTGGATGTGTGGAGTGACGCGAAAAGATTGCGTCAGGAACTCCCGCATCTGGGGCAGCCTTCATGTCCGAGACATTGCAGATAAATTGCAAGAATGTCGCCTACGCTGGTACGGTCACGTCTTGCGAAAACCGGCTAATTACGTGGGGAACAAATGTCTTGCCATGGCGCCTCCGCCGGGCCGTGGCAGACTGGGTAGACCCAAGAAGTGCTGGCTTGACGTCGTAAAGGGTGATATGCGTGCAAATGGCCTTACTAACCAGGATGCCGAAGATCGTGCGAAGTGGAGGCGTAAAAGTAGGAAAGCGGACCCCGGGTTCCCGAGAGGGATGCAACCGGGAACATCGCTCGGATGATGATGATGGTAGTTAGGTAAATCTAGAAAAGCAATTGTGACACAAGTTAAGTACTTGTGTTATAGGTGCTAGACAACGGATATACTACTAAAGTATATACTGTTTTTTCTTTTAAGCTATTGCTAAGCTTTTATCGCGGCTTTGAGCGCGGCGACCGAATCAATAAAACTCGGCCGACCGTTCGCTTAACGTGTATGTAGTAAGTATGTACTTATATGGTACGACTGTACGAAGCTCGCACGATGCAATAGCTTTACCGCGGCAGTCCCCGAGTGCCACACGTTTTTTTATTTGGACAAGTTATTACGACACAAAACAGTCAGAAAAGTACTAAGTATAAGTTTCTAGGGCTGTTAGATAAATTATCCAATCAGTAAAATTAAGCCAAACAATTAAAACAGCAAGTCTACTTCGGTTTCAGAATAAAATAAAATAATACCTACTGTTTACGGAGCGTTTAGATATTAATTGTTTTTTGATTGCTTTTTTAATTACGACTTCGGAATGAAATGTCACGGTCTCTCCGGAGAGTAGGTAAAAGCTGGGTTTGGTAATTGATTACTGGACTTGGAGTCAATTCAGGGAAAGTATAAACACCTACCAATCTAGGTAGGCTACATAAGCGACTGTAGCGATGTATTTAAGACCCTTTTTCACCGCCTAAAGGGTGGAATTTCGGAAAATCCTTTCTTATCTTGCCAATTTTTTGATGTGAAACATCTATAGCCGCACGTAAAAAAAATCTGGCGTGGCGACGCATGCCGTGGCGACGCGTCGCCACGCTATATGATGGTATATATATACAGTGTATATGCAGTAGTGTGTACGGTGTGCACACCGTAATCGACTGTGCGATTCTATCACAATCTGTCATGTATTAGAGTTAAAGATAAGTACTGTTGTGAAAAATAATACTGCAGCATTATTAGTTTTTTTGCAAAAGGCAGATATCAAACCTGTTTATTTGGCAATAACATATTAATTCAAAATTTTTGTATTAAACAAAGTGTTACTGATAGCAATCAATTCCTAGAAACGAACATAGTACGATAAATCAAAGGAAACAGCTCGCTTTTGTAGAGCACGCAAGCTCTTTTAAACTTTTTTCGCTATCTCTTAGTTTGCTTTATTTTAGGAAATTACCCTGAAGGTTTTTTAAAACATTCATCCTGTAGGTATATAATGTGGAAAAACCAATCTTCCATGAAGTTTTATAGAAGCCAAAAGAAAACGCTAGTACTTACTTAGGATGTCTGATAACTTCTTTACTTTAGGTTTTTGTTTATCGATACTCAAGCAAGGTAGGAATAATCTACAAGTTTTGGAAGGTCGAAAACCTTATTTAAAAAAAATGATCATTAGAGACTTAAAACAGTAAAATAAGACCTGAATGCTATTTTTAACATCAAATGACAGGCAACCCTATCACTTAACAAAGTGATCGCGAAAAAAAAGTTTTGGGCGAGGTCTCTAATTCCATGCTCCATAATTTTAGGTCATTGACCTCTCCGTGTAAGTGACAGCTAATTTTCAGGTGAACAACCGCAAATTTAACGATTATTTTCGAATTAGTAAAAGTCTTAGAACAGAAGTTATTTATTAAGATGTAAAGAAGTAGAGTTAATTATAAAAACCCTGTATAATAAATTAGTAAGCATCTACGTTTATAAAGGTATTTTAACAAAACCTTCATCTAAGAGGAGAAAATCCATTAAATAAACTCTCGGAAGTAAATTTCTACGATGTAATCCTCCCACAATCGTATGTAGGTAAAAACCAATTAAAACAGTTTGAAAGCTGGGATCCCAGATGGGCTCTCAATCCATTTATTAGAAAAACATTCTTTTTAATGTCCTTCGTTGGCCTTCTGACTTTCTATTGCCACAGTTGATATATTTGTAGATAGACAAGTGTTATAGGTCTTCTTCTCTTCTTCTTCTCGTATAGTGGTGTGGCTCACATATTGTTAGAGTTTTCAGATCGCCATAAGACCTCTAACTTGACCTAACGACTGCTACTAGAGGTAGTGTTATTAGGTAAAAATAATGTTGCTCCAACTGCTGACTACTGCTGCTGGCTAGACTGACTTTCTGAGCAACAATGCTCAGAGGGTCAGTCTAGCCATCCAGTGGAAATGTTGCCAGCATTCTGGGAACGACGCCTTGGGAAGACGTGATTGAGAATCGTTTTTTGTCAAATTTTAATGGTGATGTGAAATAATTAAATTAGAATTAGTAATTATATAAAAAAAAGAAACGTTTTTTTAATATACTAAACAACAATTTAAAGAATTTATATAATTCAATGTTAAGACATTCCTCGTATAAAATCTAACCGATTTTATTCTGTGTAGGTATGAAAACTCTTTGCTACCAAACTTTTTATTGACTTATTTTAAAACTAAACTGCAAAAGACATGCAAACACGAACTTTGATTTCTATGCATGGTTGAGCTTGTAAAGTGCGTAAAAAAAGATGCTTATGAATGATAATATGTCAACGAGAGGATGCTTCTGCAAAATATTTAATTTTCGAATCATAATGGACTGACCCAGGACCGACATTCTTGGAAACAGATGAGGAAGACCTTTGCGCTGCAGTGGGATATTGTAGGTTAAAAAAAATTTATAGCCTCTGAAAGTAGGTATGTTATGTTCAACTAATTATCACCTTTTAACATTTTAAACGACCCAGTTGACGACCCAGTTGGCACAATGGTCACCATGCCGAACTGCAAAACACGGGGTTGCGGGTTCGATTCCCGTATTAGACATGTATTTATGCTTAGATATTTGTCTGTGGTCTGGTTGTTTATATGTATTACTAACGACCCGCCCGGCTTTGCACGGCTATATTATGAATGTATTATACATATAAACCTTCGTCTTGAATCACTCTATCTATTAAAAAAAAACCGCATCAAAATCCGTTGCGTAGTTGTAAAGATCTAAGCATACAAATTGAAATAGGGACATAGGGATATAAGGACGGCGAAAAGTGACTTTATTTTATACTATGTAGTGATGATAAGTATATAATTTACAAAAGAAAAGTATTAATGTAGTATATCCGTTGTCTAGCACGCATAACACAAGTCGAGTTACTTAGCTTGGGGCTAGATGGCGATGTGTGGAATGTCCGTAATATATATTTATTTATTATTATATTTTATGAAATTCTAGAAAATAGTTCCCCGACTGTAATACGACTACACTGTCTACAAGTCCGAACACACACATGCAAATCACCGTGTAAGTGTACTCTATCTCTGTGTGTGTCGGCAGCCTGTTGCGCCTCACTTACACAAGTAATACTTATAAATTGACGCGACAAACGCAGAAAGTTACGGATTCAATTCCCGTCTCAAACAAGTAATTTAGCTATAGATATTTTTTTCTGGTCTGGGTGTCTGTATGTACGGTCGGCTGCATAATTGCAGACCCACCGTAGAGCTCCAAAACGGCTGTTATAAGAATGTTTTCAACACAAGCAAGATTCTAGACACCTGCTTTAGTTGAAGTTTAAAGTCTTCTAACTCATCAATTTATCAAACAAAAATTATTAGAATGAAAACATTCCAATAATAGTAATTTTTGAACTCTACCGAGGGCTCCAATTATGCAGCCGACTGCACCTATATTAATTTACCAAAAAAAAACAGTATACATATATGATAGCGACTATTGATTTTAATATTATTTTGTTAATAGAAAAACGTTATTTCAAGTTGCTAGATTGACTATGGCAGCAAATTGTTTACCAAATCAATTTGACTACTTTTATTTTACGTTTTAATATTTTAAATGTTTAAAAATTCATAAGTTCCTATCAAAATGATTGAAACAATTTACTATTAATTTTAAAGATTACTATTGAGCCCTTAATTACTTATTTAGATTTTAAAGATAGAAAAGTGACGTCACGTCTGTCAAACTTGTTGTGGACATTGCCAAACTCCACCACAGCCTATAAAAGCACGCGCTGAGGCGATCATGGGATCTTTTGCTGCTCAGTCTTCGGTCGGTAAGGTGGTTGGGTTCGACGATGCATAAAGTAAGACCATTCCATATTTTTAATACAGTGTATTATTGTCTAGTTTGTTGAAGTTAACAGTTGTTGCTAATGTTCTAAATAGTTGTTGATTTAGTAATAAAAGGTCAAGTGTGGTTCGCTTGGCCGTCCACGCCAGTGGTTTATGTTGGAACCGTTTTATCATGTTATTTACCCGTTGTTTGTGTTGTGTACCTATTACCATTAAACTAAACTACCAAAAGATCTAGCTTCTATTGTCAGAAGCACCTTTTCTCCAACATATATGTATTCTATCCGTTATCTAACACCCATAACACAAGCCTAGTTGCTTAGCTTGGGGCTAGATGGCAATTATGTTGTGTAAAATGTTCAATACAAAAAATATAAGTACCTACCTTAAAAACAAATGGTTGTCTGTAAAGTCGGTTTACGGATGATAATTTTACGTGATAACATCATAAGAAACCGATGAAAAAATTGTGATTTTTTGTTATTCCTTTCTAACCTCAAAATTTTCAATTTTTTTACGAATTTCCAAAAGTCGTAGAACAAAAGTTGTTTGTTTAGGTGCACAGAACTTAACGACTTGCTACTATAATTACCAATAACCCTGTATATATTTCTACACTCATGGCTTTTTCCCTGAGCTAATTTTCATCTAGAGTAACTACCTACCATTACCCAAGATAACTACCCAGAAATACTATAATTGTTAATAACAATACCTAATTGTTATAGCTTACAATAACACATCCAATCACAATCACATACAAAGTAACAGGTATTGTTGATTGATCATAGACTAAAATACTGTATATAGATAAACACTTGTCAGTTTGACAATTAGTCATACAGATATTGTAAACGCACCTGGTAACCGGCACCTTACCCTACGCGAGGCGTGTACGCGGGCGTGCAGTCACCAGATACATTCACCGAAAGGGGAATAAACCTACCCCTAACACCTACCCCTACAATAACCTATCCCTAGTTTCCTAATCGTATGTATCTATATCTGGACCCCTTGTGCGTGTATCCTAGTTAGTGCGTGTGTGTATGTGTGTGTACCTAGCTTTATGTGTACCTACTGGCCCTACCCTACCTGACGTGTCCCTACTGCCCTAGCCCTAACCATAGGGTTCGAACAATATATAAATATATAGATAAGTACGGGATTGTCTGTCACCAGGCGACCTGGGGTGACGGACGGACGGTGGGTAGGAAGGGTGGTGTGTGTACGTCGTGCAATGTACACGGGATGGATTTTCTCACTGCTGGTCAAGCGGACTCACAAGACCAATCGACTGACGGCTAAGGGTTTCCTGGCCGCAGTGAGAGGATGCTAAAGAGCATGGAGTAGCTGCAATAGCTCTTCTAGCGGTTGCTAGGGACTGCTCGTATCTTGCAGCTGCAATAGCTCTTCTAGCGGTTGCTAGGTACTGCTCGTTTCTTCCAGCTGCAATAGCTCTTCTAGCGGTTGCTAGGCACAGCTTGATCTTCTTGGGAGGAGGAGTGATACTCGACTCAGTTCTTGATTCCAATTAATTTATTCACAAATTTCTTACATTATATACATTTTAGTTTTGATGACTTATCAATAATTATTATAATAGTGTGCTGTCGATGTGCAGCCGTGTGTTACCTACCTATTGCCAAAATAATATTAATCATCAAAAATTGTGTTTACTTTGTGACCTAGATTTAATTTAAAACATACAGTTTGTCATGCGACTTGGCTTGTTTACATTTATTATTTTAATATAAGTATTTAGTTAAGAAATTATTATTTTTACATATTACAAATTATTATTAATCTTTAAATTTATCCTAGTGTATATATTGTATAGTTTAAAGTAAAATTATTGTTCAATGAGTTGAACAGATATAATAATACAGAATTAGAGAACTTAACGATATTTTTGACGTGATAATCACTTCACTACATAGTATAAAATAAAGTCACTTTTCGCCGTCCCTATATCCCTTTGTATGCTTAAATATTTAAAACTACGCAACGGATTTTGATGCGGTTTTTTTTTAATAGAAAGAGTGATTCAAGAGTGATTCAATTTATTTCTTTCTTTTTAATTATAACTTAAATAAATATACATCACACTTTTAAATAAAAAAATTCGATATCAAGAACAGAGGAAAGTTTATATGTATAATACATGCATAATATAGCCGTGTGAAGCCGAGGCGTGTCGCTAGTATATAATAATACAGAATTACAGAACTTAATGATATTTTTGACGTGATAATTTCTTATAAATTGATGAACACCGGCAGCACTCCCAAAAAAGTTTAACGTTATCTTTCACGTTATTGAACCGTTATTGACAAGGTAACC
The DNA here is from genome assembly GCA_907269075.1 of Idaea aversata. Lineage (NCBI taxonomy): Eukaryota > Metazoa > Arthropoda > Insecta > Lepidoptera > Geometridae > Idaea > Idaea aversata. The sequence goes on from OU026103.1 coordinate 8,724,752, forward strand.
ATAGTAACGATAATACGTTGCTATCGTTCCCATCAATGTTTTCTTATGATGTTATTTACAAATATGAAGCAATTTTACTCAATTTAAAATGAACTTTTCACATTAAAATTTCATATTTTTTTTAATACGAGCTCAATCTATACTAATATTATAAAGCTGAAGAGTTTGTTTGTTTGAACGCGCTTATCTCAGGAACTGCTGGTTCGAATTGAAAAATTCTTTTTGTGTTGGATAGTCCATTTATCGAGGAAGATTATAGGCTACTTTTTATCCCGATATTCCCACGGGATCGGGAGTTACGCGGGTGAAACCGCGGAGCACTGCTAGTATTATATAGGTATGATAATAAAAAATGAAACAAAACGCGTAAAGTGTAAATTAAATAAATATTTGTGGCGGTAGGTCATTTAGAAATAAGGGTTCTTTAGTGTAACGATTTCCTGCCTTCAACCTTCAACTATCAGCATGAGATGAGAACGCTCACCACTGCTCCAGTAGAGACTGTTACAACAGCCATGGTCGCGACTCTTCGCGACCATGGCTGTTGTAACATAGTCGCAACGTCAATACAAAATACGCACTTAAGGCTGTCTGTTCACAGGAGCGGAGCGAGGAGGAGCGGAGCGAGGAGAAGCGGAGCGAGGAGGAGCGGAGCGGTTTCCACCAATAGAATTGCATAATTTGCGGAGTGCTATTGGTGGAAACGCCGCTACGCTACCTCACTCCGCTCCTATGGACAATTTGCTCATTTTTTTTTCGACGTTGAGAATAATAATATTTACTATCAAATACAAATCGTGTTAGTTAAAAAGTTAATTCTATCTACCATTGTTAATCTGTGATATTATGTAAATAGAACCAATTACACACGTTTTGTTTGAACACAAAATTGATCGTTGTTATGCCAGTTCTGGTCATCCAATTACATTTGCTTTGAGCCACGTATCTATACTAATATTATAAAGCTAAAGAGTTTCTTTGTTTGAACACGCTAATCTCAGGAACTACTAGTTCGAATTGAAAAATTATTTTTGTGTTGGATAGTCCGTTTATCGAGGAAGGCTATATTCTATATTTTGATATTCCCACGGGATCGGGACTTACGCGGGTGAAACTGCAAGGCGCAGCTAGTCTTATATTAATGTACTAGCGACACGCCCCGGCTTCGCAAGGCTGTATTATGCATGTATTATATCTAAAAACCTTTCTCTTTAATCACTGTATCTATTAAAAAAACCGCATCAAAATCCGTTGCGTAGTTTTAAAGATCTAAGCATACACATAAGCGTCCCTCAATATTTATTATGTTAAGCGGTGTTGGCTTAGTGATACCTTTCATTCCGAAGGTTGAAGGTCGTGGGTTCGAATACCTTCGACTGGCCAATGAATTTTCCTAGAGAAAATTTATGTTCGCTAATTAACACTGCTCTTACTATTAAGGAAAACATGGTGATGTTAGTTGGTTAATTTTACTCCAGACGTATTGGCGAGTTATTTCCTCTGGCTAGGTCGACTAAGCTGCTGAGAGGTGCTGGGCAAACCTACTTCACCTAATACATGGTAGACACTGCAGGCAGCCTCCTGTATACAATATGAATTAAAGTTTTCAGCGCTGTCATAAATAATCCAGATTTAATGTAACCAATATAGTTAATATATGAAAAGCACAGTGTTTACCTCGGGTGAAAGACTCATTAAATCCCTCGAACTATTAGCCAAATTCCGTCTCGGGACTTGTAATGAGTGGCTTTCACACCTAGAATAACAATGTACTATTGTTCTAGTGTCATTATCCAGGAAGGAAACAATCGACTACGTTTGTATGGAGAAAGCGCCCGCTACCCTTTCCTCTTAGTTTTTGTCCTTATCTTCTACTATATAAAAATAAGTCGTGTTTCTCTCCTGACGCTATAACTCCAGAACGCACGAACCGATTTCCACGGTTTTGCATTCGTTGGAAAGGTCTCGGGCTCCGTGAGGTTTATAGCAAAGAAAATTCAGGAAAAATTTCAACAAAAAAGCGGGAAAATTGGCGAAACGGAGTTCGCTGGGTTTGCTAGTTCACCATTAATTTGTAATACCAATATAATTAATATTGGTAGGTATTGGGCGGATCGGATCGGCATTGCCATCCAAAGAGGCAATGCAGCGAGCCTTTTGGGCACCTTACCTAGAGATACTTATTTAGATTATTACCATTGTTTTATTTCTTTCTTTTTAATACCTAGTTTTATTTTCTTTCTCATCTCTCTCATGTCAAGTTACAAGGTACACTGGACTGCCTAATATCTAGGTATCTTGGTAAGATAAAGTACCTAATTAATGTTCTTATAATAAATATACCTATTAATATTCTCGTTAATTATCATTCTATGAAATAGATTTTTATAAAAACAAACTGAATATAAAATAAGTATATAAAGTTTTAAAATAATCTATCTAAGTACATAAATAAATAAATTACCTATTTCAATAAAATTCAATCAAATAATGAATTTGTAAAAAACGGTAAATTATTATAAAAACCGTCGGCAGCGGGGCAGGGTCCAGGCTACCAATGGTTAGGGCCGCAGAGAGAGGAATGTTTTGACGATACGTGCCGTATCCAGGACGACTGCCTCCTGGATCTGACCCTTGACCCAGCCACTCAGCGAGAGCCTCTTCAGGTGTTGATCAAGGCTCTTCGCTATCAGTCCATTTGCCGATACAACTATCGGAACAATACTCGTCGAATCAACGTCCCACATGGCGGTAATCTTGTGGCCCAAGTCAAAGTACTAATTATTATGATTAGAATATATTTATTGCGGGTTCCTATAATTGTTTTAAAGTTATGAAATCTGTCAAACACAGTTTGCGAACAGAGGTTTTATGAAGAACTAGCAAACCCAGCGAACTCCGTTTCGCCAATTTTCCCGCTTTTCTGTTGAAATTTTTCCTAAATTTTCTTTGCTATAAACCTCACGGAGCCCGAGACCTTTCCAACGAATGCAAAACCGTGGAAATCGGTTCGTGCGTTCTGGAGTTATAGCGTCAGGAGAGAAACACGACTTATTTTTATATAGTAGAAGATAAGGACAAAAACTAAGAGGAAAGGGTAGCGGGCGCTTTCTCCATACAAACGTAGTCGATTGTTTCCTTCCTGGATAATGACACTAGAATAATAGTACATTGTTATCCTAGGTGTGAAAGTCACTCATTACAAGTCCCGAGACCCGAGGGATTTAATGAGTCTTTCACCCGAGGTAAACACTGTGCTTTTCATTACGAATAATACATAAAATTCTTCATAACAACGAGAGTGAATGAGACTATGAGACTCCATACCAAGTAGGTACTCATGTGTCCATACTACCTGATCCTCTTACAAGGTTGGGACCAAAGAGGTTATACATTATGTAGTGTTTTTTTAGGTTTCTGCTATTTGTATTCAATACTTAAATACGGCGGTACCTACTTACCGAAGAAGTTTTTATTAATGAGTTAATCCAACATTGGGAAATGACGCGAAGTACGTTTTAACTTACAGTTTTTGTAACACGGTTTGTCTAAAAAATGTTATTTACACAGAATACACAATCATAAATGAAAAACCAGATTAAGTACCTACTTGAATTTGATTACTGAGAAAAAAGTTGCTTAGTACTAAACTCTGGTAGTATGCATGAGCCGTGCCAAGCCATAATTATTATTCTTTGGTGTAAAAAAAAAAAGCAAGGAGGTTAGGTTTTTGAAGTTCCTAATGCGTAATGATACTGATACTGGCTACATACTGGCTACATGAAAAAAATATTTTTTCATTACTAATACTCCGAAAGTAGGTCTAAATATGCCTGAAGAGCGTGCAGAAAATAAAATTTCCAGCCCTAGGGCTTTTCGCTTTCACTGACAGCTGTCATGTCAAATTATGGCTTCGCACGACTTGTGCAATCTGCATGTAGCCAGTATCGGTATCATTACGCATTATAGGAACTTCAAAAACCTAACCTTCTTGCTTTTTTTTTTTTACACCAAAGAATAATAATGATGGCTTGGCACGGCTCATGCATACTGCCAGAGTTTAGTACTAAGTAACTTTTTTCTCAGTAATCAAATTCAAGTAGGTACCTATATTTAGTTCAAGATATCTTATTTAATAAAATAAATGTAAAGACGAAAATGGTCAAAGCGACGTATGACCATGCCGCGCCGCCCGCCCGCGCCCTGTCGATGTTGCTGATGTCGTACGTTGAGTAAAAAAAAAACTGATGGGAAATGCTAGCATTTCCAAATTATTTTAAACGTTTTAATTAGTTCTATTTTTTGTTATTTTATTATGTTTTTGTGTTAAGTTTAATCTGGTTTTTCATTTATGATTGTGTATTTTGTGTAAATAACATTTTCTAGACAAACCGTGTTACAAAAACTGTAACTTAAATCTACGGACTTCGCGTCATTTCCCAGTGCTGGATTAACTCATTAATAAAAATGTATTCGGTAAGTACCGCCGTATTTAAGTATTGAATACAAATAGCAGAAACCTAAAAAAAACACTACATAATGTATAACCTCTTTGGTCCCAACCTTGTAAGAGGATCAGGTAGTATGGACACATGAGTACCTACTCATGTGGTATGGAGTCTCATAGTCTCATTCACTCTCGTTGTTATGAAGAATTTTATGTATTATTCGTAATGAAAAGCACAGTGTTTACCTCGGGTGAAAGACTCATTAAGTCCCTCGAACTATTAGCGCCCTCGCTACGCTCGGGCGCCAAACTCCGTCTCGGGACTTGTAATGAGTGACTTTCACACCTAGGATAACAATGTACTATATTGCATAAAACTTATAATTGCCATGGCCATGCCCCTTTGTTTTGTTTTATTTTTTTGTTTTTATAAATATTAATTTCTATGATAATTAGAAAATGAAAAAACCCAAAACATAGGGGCATAGTCATGGCAGTTATAGGTTTTATGCAACAAAAATATTTGCTCTTGTGCCATTATCCAGTGAGAAACAGTCGACTACGTTTGTATGGAGAGAGTGTCCGGTACCCTTTCACCTTAAATAGGCTTACAAACTTACATGGCTTACAAACTGAAGATAAGAGATCCGTTGCCTAGTTTTAAAGATCTAAGCATTAGTATGCTTAGATCTTTAATCGGCGAAAAGTGACTTTATTTTATACTAGCGACCCGCCCCGGCTTCGCACGGCTGTATTATGCTTTTATTATATCTTAAAACCTTTCTCTTTAATCACTCTATCTATAAAAAAAACCGCATAAAAATCCGTTTCGTAGTTTTAAAGATTTAAGCATATAAAGGGACTTGGGGACATAGGGACGGCGAAAAGTGACTTTATTTTATACTATGTAGTGAAGTGATGTAGTGATAGTGAAGATAGATGTCCCAGCAAACGTTGATTTGCCATTTACAAAAAAAAAATGTTGTTCGATCCTTAGACCTAACGAATATACACAAATAATTCATATATTTTATATAGGGATATACAAAAAAAACTTTTAATTAAATATAAACAAATTGTAATGTTTTAAGTTTTATATTTCATAGTTACAGGAATGAGACTAAAGTGGCAAGTTATGTTTCATCTTTCGGATTTTATTAAGGATTTTATGCCATAAATAATCCTCGCACTCTTCCGGCAGCATCATAGGGATCATGTTCGGCCAATCCAAAAACGCACTGAAATAACGTTAAAAACAATATAATCAATACTTGTATACTTTTACTTATCTTCTATCGATATCTATACTTAATATCTAACCTAACCTACTCCATCCACGACGGTTTCGTGTCAGAAAAGCATTCTGGGTCTATGTGGACTCCTAGAAACCTAAGCGCTTACTTCGCTTGGGCGTGTTTAGATCACATTATCTAAACTAACCTACTCCATCCGTGACAGAAAAGCATTCCCCCCTTATTCCAAAATGAGGTTTAAGGATAGTCCGATGAACATTAGTCTAAACACTATTCATACAGGCCTATTGCATTACTCCCCAGTTTTTCTAAAATTCTAGAAAAAATAATTTACATTAGACTCTTATTATTTCTTAACTCTCAAAATATTTTAAACAGTAATTAATTCGGATTCCAAAAAGGTAAAAATACTTCACTAGCAATATTTAACTTTTTAGTACAGGTATGGCATAAAATCAATGAGAAAAGGACAGGAATAGGTTTATTTTTAGATCTATCAAAGGCTTTCGACTGCGTAGTTCATGATATATTAATAGATAAGTTAGAGAGAATAGGGATTAGGGGTAATGTTTTAAAACTAATGAGCTCATATCTCAACCAAAGATCTCAAAGTACAGCTGTAGATATTTATAATAAAAAAACTAAAACCATTGAGCGTGTACTGTCGCCTTTTGAAAACACAATATTAGGAGTTCCACAAGGTAGCATATTAGGGCCACTGCTTTTCTTAATATACATAAATGAATTGCCACAAGTTACTAATAAACTATGTATAATGTTCGCAGACGATGCCACTATATTTCTACCCTACGATAACTCAAATCTCAATGAATATGAAACCGAAATAATGACTACAATAAATAATATAGTTCAATGGTTAGCTTCAATTAATCTTAAAGTTTTAGACAAAACTAAAGCCATTCAGTTCAGAAATTATAAAACCGGTCCATTACCTTTAAATTTACCAGTGAGTATTTATAAATGAGACAAATTTCTTAGGAGTAACAATAGACTCTCATCTTAACTGGAAAAGTCATGTTAGCAAAGTTAATAATAAAATATCTAATTACTGCTATGCTGTGTCAATATTACGAAACATAACTTCGAAACCTGTTGCATTAAGCGCCTATTATGGTTTCGTCTACCCTCAGCTTAGTTACGGTATTATTTTCTGGAGAAACTCCGTAGATGTAAACTCCACGTTTCGCCTTCAAAAGAAATGTCTCAGACTAATATTTAATTTAAAAAGTACAGATACTTTACGTGATTTATTTAAAGTTGAAAATATATTAACTCTAACATGTATATACATTTTAGAAATTTGCGTATTTATAAAAAATAATAATAGCTATTTTTTTAGTAAAAAATCAAGTCGTTATGACAATTTAAGTAATAAACATAAATATAATATATGTATCCCTCAGATAAATAATGCACTATATTACAAAAGTTCCTACATATCAGCCATAAAAATATATAATCACCTTCCCTTAGATTTAAAAATTTTAAACGGTAATATTTTTAAGGTAAAACTTAAGAAATGGCTTATATCAAAAACATTCTACAATCTGAATGAATATTTTGAATCTTAGGTAAAGACTGAATGCGGTCAAGAATTTAATATGTTATCTACTTACCTATTCAATTTCAATTTTCAATTTCAATTTTTCAATTTCAATTTCAATTTATTTATTGTTTGTCACAGGTAATAGGTTCTTAAAAATAGCAATATAACATAGTTCCTTTGTAACAATACCACTAGGTGTACAATAATTTTAGTATTAGTTTAAAGAAATACAAATAAAGAAAACAAGAAAAATATTAAAGCATAACAAAATAAAATAAAAAATAAAGTGATTGAAATTAAAATCATGTAAGTAAAATAGTTAGGTATGTCAAAAGGTATCTATTTTGTCCAATTCTCAATATTATCATTTAAAAAATCTCTTAAGTCATAATATGCTTTTTCCGCAAGAAAGCCATTGAGTGCGGTTTTAAATCTTTTATTATCTTTTATAGACCTGATCGACAATGGAATTTTATTATAAATACTGGGTGCCATGCACCCTATACTCATTCTGCGAAGAAGGGTTTTACACCTATGAGTTGTTTTTAAGGAACCCGCAAGGCGACTCTCAGTGGGATATTCTTCAAAGTATTGAGAGTTGCTTCTGACGAAATTTGAAATCTCAGAAATATAAATTGACGGTAATGTGAGAATCTTATGTTGACGAAAATATGGTTCACAGGATACATCTGGTTTTAAGCCAAAAATCGACCTAAGACATCTCTTTTGAGCCTTAAAAACACTTTGCTTGTCTGTCGTATTGCCCCAAAACATTATACCGTATCGGAGGATAGATGCAACATATCCATGATAGGCTGCCAGGAGTGTTTTGTAATTAGCAAACATTCGTAGTTTATTAAGCGCATAGGAAAATTGATGTAGTTTTCTAACTAGATCATTTATATGAGGTTTCCAAGACAGTTTATTGTCTATGGTAAGGCCCAAAAATTTAGTTATGTCAATTTCATTCACAGTAGTTCCTAAATGATTAATGTCAAAATTTAATGGAGTATTATTTCTTTGCATAAAATGTAATAAAAATGTCTTAGTCAAATTAATTGTCAAATTATTCGATGTCAACCAGTTAATTAAAGATTGCAATGCATGGTTAATGTCATTTTCTATATTAATTAGATCCTCATTATTATATGTAAATAAAACAGTACAGTCATCTGCAAATATCGTCATAAAATGATTCATTATATTAGAAAGATCGTTTATATATATTATAAATAACAGTGGGCCCAGCACACTGCCCTGCGGCACACCACTGCACACTGACCGCTCATTCGAGGCATAGCAAGTGTTCACACCAGATACCGCATCAATCCTATGTATATGGGTGACTTGTCTTCTGTTACTCAAATATGATTCAATAAGCTTGTTGGCACTACCCCTTACACCGTAACTTTCAAGCTTATTTAATAAAGTTTTGTGATGGACATTGTCAAATGCCTTTGTCATATCCATGAATAACGCCATCGTTGGCTTACGCTTGTCTACATTTGCGATAACTTTTTCGAAAAACTCATGTAGTGCCATATTTATGGACTTATTTTTCCGAAAACCAAATTGTTTCTCTGTAAATATATTATTGGTTTCAAAATAATTGTTAAGGCTCTGATGGATAACACTTTCAAAAATCTTTGAAAAAATTGGTATTAATGCAATGGGACGATAATTTTTTATGAGTTTCCTATCTTCTTTTTTGAACAGTGGCATAACAATAGTCATTTTTAATCGATCAGGGAAAATACCTTGTTCCAAACACATATTTATAATATGGCACAGTATAGGGGCTATAATATCCGCTACTTTTTTAATAATTCTAGTAGATATTTCATCGTAGCCTACACTATTCGTATTTTTTAATGAGTTAATAATTTTTACTATGTCATGTGGTGTAGTAGGTAAAAGAAAAAGTGAATGGAAATGTTTGATATTAATATGATTTTTAGAACTAATATTATTAGATGTCACAGATTCAATAAAAAAATCATTAAATTTATTTGCAATGTCAATTGGGTCAGTTATCACTTCGTCATTACAAGAAATACTGGAGATATTTTCTCTGGGTAAATTATTATTGTTGTTGTATTTATTAATTACTTTCCATGTCGCTTGTGACTTATTATGGGACTGGCTTATATAGAAATCGTTTTGTGCCTTCTGTGTGAGATTCATTACCTTTCTACATCTACTACTATATGATTTAAATGCAGTTTTATTTGCTGCCGTTGGTGACATGCGATATTTCCATAATAATTGACGTTTCTTCTTGCAACATATTTTGATACCTTTTGAAATCCATTTAGGTTTTCTCCTTGTAGGTATTTTTACTTTAGCCTTAGGAAAGCATAGATTATAGAAGAGCAAAAAATAATCATGAAAGACGTTGAAAGCAGCATCAGGATTATTCGATTCATAGACTTCATTGAAACTCAGGCCAGCAATGCAGTTAATAAACTTCCTGATATTATCAACAGAGAAATCGCGCTTGACGGTATACCAATACTTTAATCGACTTGTCGTTCTGACGGGTACTTTCAAAGTCTTAGCCGTGTGGTCAGATAGTGCCATTTCTAATATCTCACCTTGGGCACCTCTTGCATTGTGTATAATATTATCAATGCAGGTTTTACTTATTAATCTAGTCGGCTTATGAAAGTGAAATTTTGTGTTATACTTGTATAATAACTGTTGAAAGTCAATCGTTATCCTATTATCTTTTAAAATGTCTATGTTGAAGTCACCACAGATAATTATCTTAAAGTTGTTGAAGCTACTTAGCAAATTTAGAATATTGTCAAGTATTTTTAAAAATAAATTTATTAATTCTACCTTGTATCGAGAGGGTCTATAAATACATACAATGAACATTTTGTGTTGTGGCAGTTTAATTGCTGAACATTCAATCACGTCATGAATTGATTTTTTTATTAAGTCGTTACAATTTTCATATTCATGTGTGTTATTGATAAGTATACATGAACCTCCACAACGGCTTTTCCGGCAATAGTAGGACGCAAGTTTATAGTTAGTTACATTTAAGTAATGCAAGTCGCTTTCTATCATGTTGTGTTCAGTGATACATAGTACATCAACAGCTTTGCCTTCTTCCTTTAGTGTTTCTAAATTAACTAAAAGTGAATTTGTTTTGTTTACTAGACCATCTATATTTTGATGAAGAATCAATATATGATTATAAACAAAAAAAATGATTACTCGATGCATGAATAGATTTAGGATTACTCTCAATGGCCTTGTTGCAGTCAGTATTCGAAGAAACAAGTGGGTAACTTTCAAAATCAATTTTCATATTATTCATGATAGTCTTAAAAATATGTAGTAACCCAACATTGTTTATTCTTCCCGATATATAAAAAAACATGTCATACCTTAAGCTATAATTTGAGTCAAAAAAATGTATATATTCATTATTTTGTAGACTTTTAAACAATAAATTATTAAACAATTCTACTCTATAATTAAACATAGGCGCTCCTAGTACGTAAGTAGGTGCACATATTATTATATTAGTAAAGTTAATGTCTTTGATCGAATTCATAATAATGTCAATTAATTCAATAAAATTACAATTAAACTTAAAATCCTGTTCACCCAATAAAATTATACAATAATCATTCAAAGTTAAGTTACATATTTTTTTATCCAAGTTAGTCAATAGCTGCTTAATACTTATGTGCGGTAATTGGTAGCGACAAAACTTAAATTCGGGCGAAAAAGTATTTTCTATAAAATCAATTGATCCAGAATAGTGTCTGTTACTTATAATTTTCAATTTCCTATTTACTTGTCTGATTTGGCGCTCTGCGCTATCGAAAGAGATTTCCTTATTACAAGTTTTTGAATGATCTAAGGAAGTGTTTAGTATAGGGAGGCTTTTTTCTTCGCAGTCAGTGATGTCAAAAATGGATTCTTTAGAATCATTCGCAGGCGAGGACGTTTTTGCCGCTATTTGTTGTTGGTTTCGCTTAGGTGTTGATATTTCTTGAAGTTGGCGTATGCTATCACTACGAAATTTTACTGCTTCTTTAGGAGTGATATTTACTCGTGCGTTCGGACTGCTTCGACTAACGTTTTGAGAGAGTTTTTGAGGAGTCGTTTTGCATATATCTTTTAATTGATCTATTCGGGTTCCATATGAAGCTATTTTCGTTTTAAGGATGCTATTTTCTGAGACAAGGTTCATTATTTCAGCATCGGCAATTTCTAATTTTTTTCTGACTTCTAGTAATTGATTTTCTAACTTTTTGATTTTTTCGTTTTGGTCCAGTTGTACATCAGGACAACTTCTGTTTAAATTGAAGTTTTGCTGGTAACGATCTTCTACTTCATCATCAAGTAATAATCCCTCAAAAGAATTATCAGTCGACACGTTTGTTTTGTGCGCTTTTTTACTTAGCGTATTGATGTTGGGTGTATTTTTTCTATTAGGAGATTTTGAGGTTGTTGCTTTACTATTATTAGTAGTTTTTTGTTTTCGTACTTTTTTAATATGGATGCATTCAATACACTTCCAAGCCGATTTCTTATCAACATCCATTAGATAGAACAGCCTTTCAGATTTGTTTGAGCAAGATACATGATATGCATTATTGCAAGTCGAACATCGCAAGAAATGTCTGTCAGGAATCAATTTTTTGCATTTAAAACACTTAAGATCCATAGTAGGGGAAATTTTGTCCATCAAAAATATTAGTCGGTGTATAGGTTTGAACTCGAGACTCTGGCACGGCAGCCGTACTCAGAGATACTTCCACCACCGATGCGTTAATGATAATGGCGAAATTACGTATCAGTTTGTGATCAGTGCAAGAACTTGTGCGAGTGTTAAAGTGAGTAATGATTCATCGGTCAGTGACCGCAACACAACACAGCACTGCACCGCACTTAATGAAACATATTTTTTAGATGCACCAACGAATTGTTTTTATTATTTGATTGATTTTAGCACTCACACTGGTTATTTTGGAAAATTGTTTTCAAAAAAATGTTCTATGCGTCTTAAGCTACACGGTGATATATAACGGATGTAATAAATCTTAATTTTTTTCAACTTGAAGTTAACGAACATACATACTTAACTTGTAAATTAGCCTTTGCTATTTATAATTTTACATATTGTTGTACATCCGTAAAGGATAAACTGCTAGGCACTGTATTATATAAAAACCATAACACCATATTGTACCCAGTTCTTCAATAAATATTTTCTGATTCTGATTCTGATTTAGACTTTAGGTCACGAGTAAATCTGTATCTAAATCTAAGGTCTCGGACTGTCCTTAAACCTCGTTTTGGAATATCTTTTCACAATTTCAAAATAAAATGCGGAAACAACATTTTATATTTGTGCTTAAAACCGTTAAGGAGTTCCCTCGTTAGCAGATAACCTTGAGTGCAGTAACCATGTCATGGTGACACTTAGAACGGGCTTTGACATTTAAATACGTAGACAACACTTCATATCTATCTTAAATACGTAGACAACATTTAAATACGTAGACAACATTTCATATCTATGCTGAAAACCGTTAAGGAGTTCTTTCGTTAGCAGATAACCTTGAGTGCAGTAACCATGTCATGGTGACAATTAGAACGGGCTTTGACATTTAAATACGTAGACAACATTTCATATCTGTGCTGAAAACCGTTGAAGAGTTCCCTCGTTAGCAGATAACCTTGAATTCAGTAACCATACTTAGAACGGGCTTTGACATGGTGATGGTCATGGTGACACTTAGAACGAGCTTTGACATTTAAATACGTAGACAACATTTCATATCTGTGCTGAAAACCGTTAAGGAGTTCCCTCGTTAGCAGATAACCTTGAGTTCAGTAACCATGTCATGGTGACACTTAGAACGGGCTTTGACATTTAAATACGTAGACAACATTTCATATCTATGCTGAAAACCGTTAAGGAGTTCTTTCGTTAGCAGATAACCTTGAGTTCAGTAACCATGTCATGATGACACTTAGAACGAGCTTTGACATTTAAATACGTAGACAACATTTCATATCTATGCTGAAAACCGTTAAGGAGTTCTTTCGTTAGCAGATAACCTTGAGTGCAGTAACCATGTCATGGTGACACTTAGAACGGGCTTTGACATTTAAATACGTAGACAACATTTCATATCTGTGCTGAAAACCGTTGAAGAGTTCCCTCGTTAGCAGATAACCTTGAATTCAGTAACCATACTTAGAACGGGCTTTGACATGGTGATGGTCATGGTGACACTTAGAACGAGCTTTGACATTTAAATACGTAGACAACATTTCATATCTGTGCTGAAAACCGTTAAGGAGTTCCCTCGTTAGCAGATAACCTTGAGTTCAGTAACCATGTCATGGTGACACTTAGAACGGGCTTTGACATTTAAATACGTAGACAACATTTCATATCTATGCTGAAAACCGTTAAGGAGTTCTTTCGTTAGCAGATAACCTTGAGTTCAGTAACCATGTCATGATGACACTTAGAACGAGCTTTGACATTTAAATACGTAGACAACATTTCATATCTATGCTGAAAACCGTTAAGGAGTTCTTTCGTTAGCAGATAACCTTGAGTGCAGTAACCATGTCATGGTGACACTTAAAACGGGCTTTGACATTAAAATACGTAGACAACATTTCATATCTGTGCTGAAAACCGTTGAAGAGTTCCCTCGTTAGCAGATAACCTTGAATTCAGTAACCATACTTAGAACGGGCTTTGACATGGTGATGGTCATGGTGACACTTAGAACGGGCTTTGACATTTAAATACGTAGACAACATTTCATATCTGTGCTGAAAACCGTTAAGGAGTTCCCTCGTTAGCAGATAACCTTGAGTTCAGTAACCATGTCATGGTGACACTTAGAACGGGCTTTGATATTTAAATACGTAGACAACATTTCATATCTGTGCTGAAAACCGTTAAGGAGTTCTTTCGTTAGCAGATAACCTTGAGTTCAGTAACCATGTCATGATGACACTTAGAACGGGCTTTGACATTTAAATACGTAGACAACATTTCATATCTGTGCTGAAAACCGTTACGGAGTTCCCTCGTTAGCAGATAACCTTGAGGTCAGTAACCATGTCATGGTGACACTTAGAACGGGCTTTGACATTTAAATACGTAGACAACATTTCATATCTGTGCTGAAAACCGTTTAGGAGTTCTCTCGTTTGGAGGCAATCCTGGATGTAAATTTAGATCATGCTCAACATTAAAATGAACAAACTTGCAAAAATTCTACTCCTAAGGGGAAGTGGTTCGAATTAAGCTTACAAGAATCTACTCCTAAGGGGTAGTGGTTCGAATTAAGCTTACAAGATTCTACTCCTAAGGGGAAGTGGTTCGAATTAAGCTTACAAGATTTGACCTAAACAAACTAAGACCACACTAAGACTAACATTTACCTCCATACAACAAAAAAAAAAAGCTTTTAATTGATAATTACGTTGTTTTAGGTTTTATAGGCACACATCCTAACTTATTTTTTAGGACACTTCAAAGTGATGTAACGCACTGCATGACACCTATTGAAAAACAATTAGAATTGTTTTTTTTTATTTCATAGTTCCAGGAATGAGATTAAACTGGCAAGTCATATGATTTTATCCCAGATCCTATTAATCCTAGCAATCTGGATACAGGCCCATACTAAAACAACGTTAAAACGAATACAATCAATACTTGTATACTTATCTTCTATCTATATCGATAACTATACATATTAATATTATAAAGCTGAAGAAATTGTTTGTTTGTTTGCTTATACGCGCTAATCTCGGGAACTAAGTCCTGGTTCAAATTAAAATTCTGCTTGTGTTGGAGTCCATTTATCGAGTAAGGCTATCCAATCCTAACTACTAACTGTTTCACATGTACAATATTACTAGGAAGTATCCTTCTAATCTTATAAATGTGAAAGTGTTAGTATGTGTGTTTCTTTGTTTGTATATTTTTTACACCTTCACGCAAAAACTTCTAGAACGATTGCGATGAAACTCGGCATGTATATAGCTGAGATTAAAACATCGGACTGACGTGCGAACGCACGGACGGAGAGACAGACAGACGGATGTATAACTTCTAGAAGTATAACTTCCCACGCGCGTACATAAGTACACGCACACATTTGAATTTTTTGTATATATAAAACATTCAGACCAGAAACAAATATCTGTACATAAATATTTGTTGAAGACGGGAATCGAACCCGCAACCGTCTTCATTGCAGACGTGTGTTGTTCCGACACGCCACAGCGGTCGTCAAATGAAGATTGCTTCAGGTTTAATTTTAATTTGAAGATTACGGTGTGCACACCGTACACACTACTGCATATAGACTGTATATATATACCATCATATAGCGGCATGCGTCGCCACGCCAGAAATCGGTTTTACGTGCGGCTATAGCTGTTTCACATCAATAAAACCAATTAGGATGGTAGATTTTTAAGCTATTGCATCATAGCTTTTCGACCGAATCAAGAAATTTCGTAACGAAAATAAAATAACGAAATAAACACCCCCACTCCGCCTACCACATAGCTCGGCCGAGCGTTCGCTATGCAATAGCTTTACCGCGACAGTCCCCGAGTGCCACACGTTTTTTACCCAAATACCTAAATGTACTTACCATGGGTTCTCGGACTTGGACACATTATCAGTCACTTCGGATGTCCATGGTGGTGAACTGAAATACAGTTGTTCCCAATATAATAAAATCTACATTTATGAGAGCTACGAGTTTGTTTGCGCGGAACCCCCATGCGACCATTTAGGATTTGTAAGGATTAAGCAAGGATTTATGGAAATTCGACGTCTCAAGGGGGTGAATAAAAAATGACGATTGCTTCAGATTTTATTTTCCAAAGTTAAAAAATAAAACCAATAAGGATTCATCCATGAATGTGCCATGGGTTGCTGTTATTCGTTTCCACTTCGGGAACCTCATTTGTCTCTTCTAATGTCCATGGAAAATCACTGAAATACATTTGATAACAATATAATAAAATCTACATTACTTAGCAAGTTAGCAGTTCAGCGGGGTAACGCTGCTTGCATATTGTCTAGCTTTGCACCGGGAACGTTGGGGAGGGGTCTGTTTGACTAGGTTTAGATTTAATTTTTTGATTGTTTTGATTTTTATTTTGTTATTGTTTTATGTACTTACCTATTTTGTGATTGTTCTGTGAATAAATTTATTGGGTAAATAAATACTTAAAAAACATCTACATTTATAAAAAATCTCTGAAGTTACCTACAAGAGCTACGAGTCATTTTGCATGGAACCCCCAATGACCCCCAAGGTTTTTTTTAAGCAAGGATTTTTGGAAATTCGACGTCTCAAGGGGGTAAAATGTGCAGATAAAGGGTTCCTGGCATTTAGTAAGGGAGCTTGGCATAGTGTTTTTTTTTGCGCGTCGCATTTCGAGACCCATGTATATCGATAGAGGGCATTACAGAGTCAAAATAATGTCTTCACACCGTATCTCTAAAGCGGCTCGGAAACGGGATATTTAACAAAAGATGTCAAAAATGCGCGGTGCATTTTGATGCAAGTTTCTGTATTATTTGACGACCCAGTTGGCACAACACGGTCACAAGGGATTGCCAAACACAGGGTTGCGGGTTCGATTCTCACCTAAGACAAGTATTTATGCTTAGATGTTTGTCTGTGGTCTGGTTGTTTCTATGTATTATAAGTATATATTTACAAAAGAAAAGTATATAAGTAGTATATCCGTTGTCTAGCACCCATAATATAAGTCTAGTTACTTAGCTTGGGGCTAGATGGCGATGTGTGGAATGTCCGGAAATATTTATTTATTAGTATATGTGAATGTTTATTACTTCTGGACCGATTGCAATTGAACTCAGTCGATGGCTGGAGACTTGGATAGGCTAACACATAGATAGGCTATATTTTCTCCCGATATTATCACGGAATCGTGACTAGGGCTTAAATATCGGTCCATTTTTCAATTCCGGAATTCAGTTTCAATATTGATATATTCAGTTCCGGAATTCCGGAATTCGATGCTTCCTTTAAACATAATAGGTATTTGCATAATATTTATTGAGTAACCGATGTTATCGAAATGTATTATTGTAGGGGTATTTTAGGTAGGAATAATATAAAATTCATTTAAATAGCTGTTCAGAACTGTAATTATAATTAAAAATTAAGGAATCTATCATCTAGAACTTTTGTTGGATGTGAAATTTTAAAAAAGACAGTGCATTCAAGCTGATGTCTGTTAAAAAACTTGTCACACGATTACAAATGTAAGAAACTGGTGAAAAGTCGCGTTCAGCCTCGACTCTGGTAGGCGGTATTGTTAATTCTTTATTCCTTTGGATGCTTAATACATAGATACTTGAAGCATTGTCCTCTATCACCGCCATCTTAGAAAACTGTCTTTTCGACTCTTAACAAACGATATCGAAATTCCGGTTTTGCTCTCACCAATTCTGGTAATACAAATGATACTGAAATAAGTCGGAATTCCGGAATTTTGCTAAAACCGGAATTCCGGAGCTCAAGTCCTAATCGTGACTTATGCTGGTGAAACCTCGGGGTGATTACATATATATGCAAAAAGTGTGAAGCCATAATAAAAAAAAAACTTACTCTGGGCGAATAACACCGGCTAAACCACCGCTGACAGCCAAAGCGAGAAAAGCAAACAACAAAACTAAAAACTTCATTTTGCTTGTAGAATTAACTTGTATTCTTCAATTGCAGTGGCATTTCAAAGCAGTTAGTCCTTATATACTTATGTGACATTATTAATTGCTTCATATTTGCCTAATTGATTTGTAATGGTAGGTAATTAGTGAATGTCGAATATGATTATAACGTGAAAATGTATTTATGTAAAACTAATGCGAAAAATTGACTAATCGGTTAAATTGCAATTAACTATAACTTATAATCGGTTTAATTATGTAGACTGTGTAATCTTATTTATGCATTTATATAATGTTAACATTAATAAAACAAACAAAAAAAAGAGTTCCGTACCATGTGGAAAGCAGTGGCGTAGCTAGGGGGGGGGGCGGTCCGCACCGGGTGTCACCCGCTTAGGGGTGACACCCAGGCCCCGTTTCACGATAGTACAAAGTTTACTATCCTACGATGGTAGCATTGGTGAAAAAAAATGGCGACATTGGATACATTTACAAGTAAAAAGTACTTAACCATAGTGAATTTTAATTTTTTTATTGTAGGATCCTTAGTCAAGTAATTTTTCACCGGAAGTCATAAGATTTTTCTAAATTTACTTGTAAAATAGTAAGAAAACCTACCTAGCTTCGAAGATTGGTAAACTTGTAATTTGTAAGTAACTTTCATGAGGAACCAAGGTAATATTATTATGGTTTAATAGGTTTTTGAGGTAAAGAATAGTAGAAATAGTTCTAAAATAAATAAATAATAAATAGTAGAGTTCTTTTGCCTAAAAAGTAATTTAAATCGGAAGTTCAATTGACAAAATAGATATTTTACAAAAAAAATAGTTCTCATTTTGGCCTTTACTTCGAACGATAAACACACTTCAATTCATACAACAGACAAAACTCTATTAAACACTAAATTATTGAAAATGTTTTAAGTGTGTAAGTTATTTTCGAGTTCAAAATTTCCCGCCAGTTATGAAAAACTAGCAGCATGTTAACCATAGAACATGAAACAGCCCAAAATATAAATTTTGAAGAAGTTATTTCCGAGTTTGCAAATGTTAAAGTTAGAAGAAAAAGTTTTGATTTTATACTGATTCATTGTTATAGCTGAAAATTACAGTTGGGTTTTCATTTTTTTTGGATTTTGTATAATAATTTGTAATATTATAATTAAACATAAAATATGATCTTTATAGGGTCCCGTACCTCAAAAGTAAAAAAAAGAAACCCTTATCTCCCTTCACTTTCTTGTCCGTCTGTCTGTCTGTCTGTCCGTGTGTCACCACCGATTATCTCAGGAACGGGTGGACCTAGCAAGTTGAAATTCATCCCAGATACTGAGATCTATAGTCCCTATTGGGTGAATAAAAAATAATGTCCTGGGTCAACACGATAAAAAGATATGGGCAAATTTTCATTTTTGCAAAAACTTGTGAGTACCAAATTTTCAACTTTTTTTTATATTTCGGATTTTTCCCTTTACTTGTGCTATAAGACCTAGCTTAAACCCAAAATTAACAATTCCAGGTCAACCGGAAGTACCCTATAGGTTTTGGGTCGAAAACCTATATTATGGTAGTACCCGTTGACCTAGAAACACGAAATTTGGCAAAAAGCAAGGTCTTACAGCACACTTAAAGGAAAAATTCCAAAAAATAAAAATTGTTGAAAATTAAATGTGTACCCCATACAAACATAGTCAAACCAATTAAACTTGACCCTTAAAGAGAGACGGTATTTCATTTTGAAATGTTTTTGATTTGTTTGTTTGTTTAGTTTTTACAAAGAGTTTTAACATCATAGTGGCTTAGTGGGAATATTTTTGAAGCTATAATTCTTTAGGCGCGTTATGAAAAAATGATAACAGTGAAATTTTAAGATATGCGTGCATTTGTAACACAAAAGTCTCATGTTGCAGCTGCGTAACCCAAAAGTAAAACAGGTCGAAGCTGCGAGAGTAAAATTTAAGGAGGGCGCGAAACATTGTAATACTAAAGTAACAGGTTGAAGCTGCCCGCAAAATAAATATCAGGCGGACGGACGGACAGACAGAAGGACGTATAACTTCTCACGCGCGTACATGAGTACACGCACCCATTTTTGAAGTGAAAACTTCTTATGGCGCGTTGGGCACTTTTGTGGGTGAGCATTTTCAGCCGTTCTCGCGACAGATTTTGACGCGACAGATGAGATTTTATTTGTGTTAGTCTTTTTGTTTAACTTATACTGCCATCTATTACACAAATTGAGAAACTTAGTTTCTAGAAAGACCGCTATTCGAATGTAGATGGCGCTGATTTAAATTTTTTACTGCCATCTAGCGAATAAAAAATAAACTATATTTGTTTAAGTGAGTGCTAATAGATGGCAGTAGCAGATCGTTTCAAGAAATATTCTATGAGAAATAACAAGTTTATTGTTTTGACTTCTGCCTGCACTCCCGGAGTGCGCTGTTTTTTTTTAACTTTTTCAACTAGACTAACGGACAGACGGACGTACAGTAAAGTCTTAGTAATAGGGTCCCGTTTTCACCGTTTGCACACGGAACTCTATAAACGTTGCTATCTCTAATTACATTCTAATTTAAATATCTTGTTTTTATTACAATAAAATACCTACAAATCCATAGTTCTTTATCTTTACTTTACTTTTAACGTTGATACGAATTGTTTAAAGGGAGCGGAAAATATTTAGCTATAAAAATTAAATGGAGAAAAAATGAATGAATGATGTGTGTGTGTGTGTGTCAAGAGCGGAGGGGGTGGTATTTAAATCTAACTAGCTAGCTAGATGGCTAGCTCCAGCTGGGTGGGTCCGGCCGGAAGACCAGCGCTGCAGCTAAGCATGCTTTATGCAGTTTTTAGCTGAGGTCGACCCATTTGGGTCAGCACACGACTCCTCATTTATGTTGTTTTTTCTTTACCACTTTTTTGTTTTGTAATTAATTGTCACTGTCATGTTCATTTCTTCCTTCCTGTGTTTGACGTGTGTTTGTACTCATTATATGCTTTCTTTCTTTAGAATTATTTTGTTACATCGTTGATTGGTATTAAACTAGTCAAGAATTTTGTTTTCGACGTGACGTCTTATAAATAAATAAATATGAAATAAATAAATATAAAATAAATAAATATTGCAGGACATTCCACACATCGCCATCTAGCCCTAAATTAAGTAACTAGACTTGTGTTATAGGTGCTAGACAACGGATATACTACTTATTTACTTTTATTTTGTAAATATATACATAGAAACAACCAGACCACAGACAAATATCTAAGCGTAAATACTTGTCTGAGGTGGGAATCGAACCCGCAATCCTGTGTTTGGCTATCCGGCAAGGTGACCATTGTGGCAACGGGGTGGTTATAAATCTATGAACACCGTACTGCACTCACAAAAAAGTGTCATGTTACGGTCACGTTGTTGACATGGTAGGTAACATAGCAACGTATTAAAGTATGCGAATTGGTTATGTCGACAATAGAAAAGAGTTTAATTAAGACGAGGTGTTATGACCAGAAGCGCGATAGAGGTGTCTTTAGAAACAGTTTTTGGGTATCAACCACTAAAATCCATAGAATGATATCCCTACAAAAATGGTAAAGAAATGCTTTGTATTGTCATACACTTCGAAACACGATTCGAGTGATTTGCCTCGATAAAAAAAACCGTGAAAATCCTAAAAAAATCGTTATTTTTTGAGCTTTTTCAATTTCGCGGCGATTGTAAAGAAAAAACAAGTACAAAATTTATATTTCCACAAACTTTACATCTAACTAGCTGCGCTCCGCGGTTTCGCCCGCGTAACTCCCGATCCCGTGGGAATATCGGGATAAAAAGTAGCCTATAACCTTCCTCGATAAATGGACTATCCAACACAAAAAGATTTTTTCAATTCGAACCAGCAGTTCCTGAGATTAGCGCGTTCAAACAAACCAACATATTATAGTATAGATTCCATAAGGTAGTATATATGGTTTTTCACTAAAATAGATGTGAGTCTTGTTGAGTCGAGTTTAGGAGAGTTCGAATGAGACCCTGGGCCTCCAAGCTGCACCGAGGAGGGTCAAAAATGTAAAAAAATAAATTACAATTCCTTCACAATTTATTTGATTTTTGGATTTTAATTGCATATTCATATGAATTAATTACTTACTTCTTTTTCTATTTATTTTAATAATTTTTAATATTGACGTTGCTAATATTGATTTTAATTGTTAATTTATATATGTACTAGCTGTCCCGGCTAACGTTGTTTTGCCATATAAAAAAATGTGATAAATGAAGAACCGCTCGACCGATTTTGTGCAAACTTCACATAAACCATCTCCTAAATACTCCGAACAAAGCTTAAACATTTGGTTTGGATAGGTGAGCCCGTTCTTGAGTTATAAAATTACAACGAAAAGTGGCATTGATTTCTATAAAATACAGCAAATAAAAAAAAGGGTCTGTTGGACTTCGAAAAAGTAATAGAACAAAAATATATCTGTCTGTCTGTTTGTTTGTTACATAATCTACAATTAAAAACGCTTAAACCAAGTAAAATCTGAGGAAAGTCGTGGTATACTTTACATCAAATTCCAATTAGTAGGTGTTGAGTAATCAACAAAAAAACTGCAGCCGCTCGAGAAAACCCCCCGGTCGAACGCCTTACAACAAAGACGAACGTCACAGAATACATAATAGTGTATATCCCGATATTCCCACGGGATCGGGACTTATGCGGGTTTGAATATGGAATAATTCGTATATTTAATTTCACCCGCGTAAGTCCCGATCTCGTTTGAATATCGAAAAAAAAAAAGAATATTTCGTATATTTTATTTCACCCGTGTAAATCCCGATCTCGTATGAATATAAAAAAAAAAAAAAAGTATCCTATGTCCTTCTCCTGGTTCTAAGCTACCTCTCCATCAATTTTCAGCCAAATCGGTTCAGCCGTTCTCGAGTTATAAATAGTGTAACTAACACAACTTTCTTTTATATATATAGATTTATTAATTTTGATTTAAACAACATTGTTTCGAAGTTTTTAACTGTGACTGTAAGATATTTATTTTTAAAAATTTAATTTTTAGTATTTTCTTTATTTTTAATATTTTTTATTTGGTTGTTATTATGTATAGTATTTTAATATCTGAAATAAATGAATTGATTGATTTGTTTGTTTTCTTTTGACTTGGTCACTAATATCATGGATTTTAAAACACATTTTAGTGGTCCTTGTTACTCACAGGTACCTTATTAAGTACTTATATTAAATTTGTTGTCTGGTCACCATAACAGAAGCCTAGTGTGGGGCTTCTGTTATGGTGACCAGACAACAAAGAGCTTTTAATCATTTGGAAATCGCTTGAAATTGTATTGAAACGTCTTAAAAACTAAGTTACGATTTGTAATGTTTATTTATGTAGTGTAATGACGACGCCATCATAGTTTAAGCAATAGTTACTATGTACCTACAATACCACCCACGATGTTAGAATACCTATATTTAAAGTAAACAGATGAATATTGTATTTCAGTAATATGATCCATTCCTAGATAACCATATTAGTTAATTCTTATCAATTTTGTAAGTTAATAAATATACCAAATATGGCACCGCAACGAGATAAGTAACATTTATTGTAAATTAAATACAGGAAAAGTATTTTTGTAGTGCACATTTTTTTTCTGCTGAATATATGTCGAAAGTGGAGTGGACATTTACGCAAAAAAATAAATAAAAAAAAAACCAAAACTTAATGTGAAAAACTTCCTGCAATTTCTAAATTATTTGTTATCTCAGTATTGATACACACAGTGACACGTAGGTACCTACCTTCATTTAGAGCGCGCTATTAAACTCGGACTTCGTCGTTTTGTTAGAAACACTTAAATGGTTATAGCTCTAAAAGTTTTTGAGTTAGCTCCAAAATAAAAAAAACAGTATTTTTTATTTTAATGTGCTTAAAACATACCGAAATTTGTGCACTACATAAATACTTTTCCTGTATTAAACAATAAGGTAAAACATACGTCATTACCTACTAGCATTAAGTAGTATATAAGGGCATAATAATCCCACAATAAATCAGTTATAACCTGGAAGTCAAGTCTTTCACTAAACCTCGCTCCACACATTACATTTATTGAAGTGAAAACTTCTTATGGCGCGTTGGGCACTTTTGTGGGTGAGCATTTTCAGCCGTTCTCGCGACAGATTTTGACGCGACAGATGAGATTTAAATAAATAAAATAAATAAATAAATAATAGACAAAGATTACAAAAAAATCCACCAAACTTTAAAGAAAGTTTGTAGGTGGAAAAATATACTCTCAAGAAAAAATACCTGCCAACCCTAAAAATAACAAAATATAAAAAAAAGTTTTTAAAGTACCTAATCTATAAAAATATAAAAGTTTATATGTACTTATATAACCCAATCTAGTAGTTACCTACCTAATTAATGTATGTTCCTATATCTAAATCTGCTACATTGCTACACTATGTATGTATTTATTTATGATTATAGAAGAGATAAACTATACAATGAGAACAAATTGTACTTAAGCTTACATTTGTAAGTATACTTAGTCAGATAGATTTGACGCGACAGATGAGATTTTATTTGTGTTAGTCTTTTTGTTTAACCTATACTGCCATCTATTACACAAATTGAGAAACTTAGTTTCTAGAAAGACCGCTATTCGAATGTAGATGGCGCTGATTTAAATTTTTTACTGCCATCTAGCGAATAAAAAATAAACTATATTTGTTTAAGTGAGTGCTAATAGATGGCAGTAGCAGATCGTTTCAAGAAATATTCTATGAGAAATAACAAGTTTATTGTTTTCACTTCTGCCTGCACTCCCGGAGTGCGCTGTTTTTTTACATTATCTTTTTATTTGATGACTTCTGTGGCGTGAAAGGGCTACCTATGACGCGGAGATTGCACGTTCCATGCCCACCACAAATATTGTAATAAACATAAACATGTTGTTTTAGGTTTAGGTGTTTTTTTTGCAATAAATAAACCCAAACCCCCTTATTCCAAAACGAGGTTTAGGGATAGTCCGAGATGTGGATTTAAACCTTAGATTTAGACACAGATTTACTCGTGAACTATAGTCTAAACACTATCCCTATAAATTAAATAGGGAACTATAGTCTAAACACTATCCCCATACAAAGTTAGAAATTTATTAAAGGTCCAAATTATTACAAAAACAAATTAAGCACTTAAATCTAAACATACAATTAACCCACACACAAAAATAGAAAAAATAAAATAAAATAATAACAATTACCCAACCTTAATCAAAAAGACCCCTCCCCAACGGTGCAAAGCTGGACAATATGCAGGCAGCGTTACCCCGCTGAACCGCTATCGACAGCCTTTGCACCAGGAACGCCCCGGAACGCGGATCGAACCCCCTGTCTCGGAGGCGACGGCCAATCTCCTTCACAAAAGCCAAACCCTCGGCCCCCCAACTCCCAGACGTTTCGACCGCCACAGGCACAAAAATATAGTTCTGTGCAAGCGGAGCATACTTCGAGTGCTTCAAGTGTAGCAGTTTCGGCAGCCGCACCGGCCACTCTTGCCGCACTCTTGCACTCACTCTATCCCCATAGATTATTATGGATAGTGTTTAGACTATAGTTCACGAGTAAATCTGTGTCTAAATCTAAGGTTAAAATCCACATCTCGGACTATCCTTAAACCTCGTTTTGGAATAAGGGGGAAAGAGGTTAGAGATTAGCAACATCCTTTACAAGCTACGTATTTATGACGTTGTAACTGATATAACACGTTTTCATGACAAGAAAATGGTTGTCTGTAAAGTCGGTTTACGGATGATAATTTTACGCAATAACGTCATTAAAAACGATTAAAAATTTAGATTTTTTGTTTTTCCTTTATTTGTTTTTCCTTCTTTTTCACTTTTTACCCTTTTTTTTCTGCTTTAAATAAGTCTTCTATTCGTTACTCGTCACCATAACACAAGCCTAGATAAGTTATAGTACATATTATTAAATACTGACAATAATTTTACGAAACATTGGTTGCTATGAACGTGACCGTTCCGCTCACGTTCCCGGAACGCGATGACGTCACACTTTTTTATGAGTACTGCCGGTGTTCATCAATTTAATAGACGTTATCACATCAAAATGCTTTTAGTATCAAGGTAAGTTCAATAAACACATTTCAAATCAAACATAATCACTACATAGTATAAAACAAAGTCGCTTTTTCTGTCCCTATTTCCCTTTGACCGCTTAGATCTTTAAAACTACGCAACGGATTTTGATGCGGTTTTTTTAATAGATAGAGTGATTCAAGAGGAAGGTTTATATGTATAATACATGCATAATATAGCCGTGTGAAGCCGGAGCGGGTCGCTAGTAATATATATAAGAGCATTAAATAAA
Source organism: Idaea aversata (assembly GCA_907269075.1). NCBI lineage: Eukaryota > Metazoa > Arthropoda > Insecta > Lepidoptera > Geometridae > Idaea > Idaea aversata. The sequence goes on from OU026103.1 coordinate 8,751,158, forward strand.
TCGAACTTTATATCGCTAAATGATTCACTAAAAATGGTCCATTTACTTTAACGTGTTTATAAAAATCGAAACCATCTTCGAAATAGGATTTTTAAATAACATATAGTGTCAATAAATATAATCAAAAGCATAGAGAGATAGAATAAATTCTTTATTTTGACGAACAAGTAGGCACAATGGTCACCATGCCGGACTGCCAAACACAGGGTTGCGGGTTCGATTCCCGCCTCAGACAAGTATTTATGCTTAGATATTTGTCTGTGGTCTGATTGGTTCTGTGTATTATAAGTATATATTTACAAAAGAAAAACATTTGTTTTTTTGTGCTAAGGTGTATGCAATAATAATAATAAATATTACAGGCCATTCCATACATCGCCATCTAGCCCCAAGCCAAGTAACTAGACTTGTGTTATGGGTGCTAGACAACGGATAGTTAACCCGAGAGTCCCTCGTTACACTCGGGGTTCAATATGCCACCCACAACATAAGACATTGCATTATGCCCTTGATGCATAATCTTCTATTTCTTTTGTAAATATATTCTTATAATACTCGTACAGAGAAACAACCAGACCACAGACAAATATATACTTATCTGAGGCGGGAATCGAACCCGCAACCCTGTGTTGGGCAGTCCGGCATGGTGACCATTGTGCCAACTGGGTCTTCAAATATTCCTAAGATAACAAAAAAAAATACCTAGCATAACAATACATGTACCTAAGTAGTTACAAATATGTATTGGAAAATAAGCTGACATAAGACAAATAATTGTTGCTAGTTTGGGCATCGAACCAATATTTTTTATTAATTATTTTTGAAGTGAAAACTTCTTTAGCGGCGTTGAGCACTTTTTCTGTAATGGGTATAAAATCTTAAACTCGCGTCAGGACACGTGACCTGATCGAAAAAGCGTAAGACGGATGGAGAGTAGACAGCTATCCCCTCTCTACGGCGCGGCGAAAATGTATGCCTGGGCCTACTGTTTTTAATTTGGCTGTGAGTGTATTAAGACGTACATATGGTATTTTTTAACGGACGACTATTGACGGACAACAAATGTCGGACGACTATTTGTCGGACGACTATTGACGAACGACAAATGTCGGACGACTATTGACGGACGACAAATGTCGGACGACTATTTGTCGGACGACTATTGACGGACGACAAATGTCGGACGACTATTTGTTGGACGACAAATGTCGGACGACTATTTGTTGGACGACAAATGTCGGACGACTATTTGTCGTCCGACTATTTTTTTTTTTTCATCTAAAACTCTTTTTGCGTATGTTCTCGCGACATATGAGATTTTACACAGATATACAGTTTTCACTTCTGCCTGCACTCCCGGAGTGCGCTGTTTTTTTTCTAAACAATTTCTGACTGATTTCAAAGACGTATAAAGCAATTCCAATCAAAATTTCAACAAAAACAAGATATTTTTCTCGGTGTCTTAAGAGGACTCTTAGACCAGGGGCTCTTTCCATACAAACTATTACAAACGTAGTCGACGGTTTTCTCCCTGGATAATCACACTAGAGCAAATATTTTTGGTGCATTAAACTTATAACTGCCATGACCATGCCCCTATTTTAAGTTTTTTTTTAAATATTTTTTTTAAATTTAAATTTCTATGAATATTAGAAAATAAAAAAAACCAACATAGGGGCATAGTCATGGCAGTTATAGGTTTAATGGCACAAAAATATTTGTGCTAGTATCATTATCCAGAGAGAAAACAGTCGACTACGTTTGTATGGAGAGAGCGCAGGTACACTTTCACCTTAAGAGGAAAGGGTACCGGGGGCTTTCTCCAAACAGACTATAATTATAATTATGTTGTTCTTTTTTCATTTTCTAATTATCATAGAAATTAAAATAAAAATAATTCTCAAATAAAAAAAAAACAAAAAATATGGTTGATGGTTATGGCAGTTATAAGTTTAATGCACCAAAAATATTTGCTCTAGTGTCATTATCCAGGGAGGAAACAGTCGACTACGTTTGTATGGAGAGAGCGCAGGTACCCTTTCACCTTAAAGTTTCAACACAAAGCACTACAATGTAGACCGCAATGAGAGAGATGTAGCACTACGCTACGTCGTAGAGATGTCTACGACGTAGCTCGTAAATACCTCTACGACGATCAATAATTATTGTGCTAATGAAATTCTATTCTAATAAATTTTGGTTAACTTTCGATTACATAACAAGGAAAAATCTAGAAAGTTTTGTGATACAGTCTTTGCCCACGACTTCGTCTGCGTAGGGTCTAAGTTTTTCTAAATCTTTTCTTAGCGGATGCCTACGTTCCAACTGCGATATGCCAAATAGCCTAAAAATTAACCATTGTTTTAAGCTGTGCGTTGATTTATCTCTCAGTTAGGACTTTGAATGTCATTATTAAATAAAATATATTATTTCAATAAAATATCGAGGTTGTATTTGGGAAGCAGCTGCAGTAGTTATGTGAAAACGTCTGGTTAAATTATTTTTCATTCAATAAAGCTAATAGATAACCTAAAGAGATTGGAATATTAATGACGTCACATCCGTTATTCGGTTTTTGTAAGACCTCTATTTAAAGTCAGTAAGAATGAAATTCATTATCGTTTTGGAGCGTGTTGGAGTACAGAAGTTCCTTGGATTTTTCTATATAGAAGATCCCTGGAACATTTAAAATGCGTAGTACCTATGCAGCCAGTAACAATAAAAATCGAATATCGAACTCCATCAATGTCATCCCATTTGAAATTGGAAGGCAGAGTGCCGTGCACGCGGGCTTGGCACACCTCAGGCTCACGCGGCAAGCGGGTGTTCGAGGCAGGCATTCGCGCCCCGACTGTCGGCCGCGATGGGCGTCTCTCGTATAGAGCCAACCGCCTCAGCCGAGCCGGAGCTCGTGCGACCGCGCCGTCCTCACCTGTTGATATTAGACAACTCCGGGGAAACGCAGCCAGAAGGTTAGTGAACAGATTTTCTTACAAAAAATGTGTCGATTATTAAGAAAAAGGGTTGGTTTACATTTTAATAGTGTGGTTTTCCAGCATCACCCATTTAAATGCCTATAGCCTTTTTCAAAATTAATTAATCTAGAGTTTGTCAGATGAAAATATTACGATTTTAAAGTGACGTAAAAGCAATTGTTTTATTTTTAATATTTTCTTAATTGCAAAAAGAAAATTGAATCAAACCTTTTTGGAATAAAGTCAGATAAAAATAATACGTTTTTATAGTGACGAGACAGAAATTGTTATATTTTTTATAGTTTCTTTAAAAAATTGAAAAAAAAAAACAGACTAAAGCGGATCTTTTTTGGAATGACTTGAGATTTTTTATGTGGGAATTTTTTTTTTGACTCAATCAATTTTCTTTCAGTGGAAAAAATTATCGCTGTTAAAATAAAAATAAATAAATTGTCGATACGTTTCAGTTAACGAAATTTATTTCTTGTAACATGTTATGAAATTAATTCAGGAAAACGGATTGCTTTTATAAAAAAGGTTTGGTAAAAAAAAGTAAATATTATTCTTTTATATTACTAGGAAAAGCTTTTATGTTTTATAATCTGACGTGTTTATCACAACCATAGAGTAACATTTATCTGCACGGATAGTAAGGTTAATGCTTTTCCTCGAGAAAAACTGAAAAAGAGACCAAAAGAAAAATCTTTTGGTTGCTTTTTCAGTTTTTTCGAAGTAGATTTGGTTTCAGCTGATTCGTGTGACAAAAAAGCTTAAATTACGAGGTTCAATTATTAATTATTCACTAATTTACTTGCGAAATTAATTAATAGAAGAACAAATACCTCCGAATCCTACGAAAAATTAAATTAAAAATCAATTAGGTATTCAAAAATATAAAATAATTTATCAACACTTTGTTCTGTCTACAGGCGTTTTACTATAAATAATATTGAATGCTTTTAACACAAATTGCATAGTTTCATATGCATTTTTTGTTAAATGACTGCAAAGTAATGGAAACTGACGACTTTAGATTTTTATGGAACTGTCAAATAAGGAAACTGACGATTTAATGAAACTAGCTAACTAGGGAAACTGACGAGAGATCACCCTACCCAAATAAGCACCTCGATCGGTTGAGATATTAGTGGCTCAAAGCTAAGGTAAAACTAACTTAGTTAGCGGTGGACATTCGGCTTAACGCAAATCTAGATGCGTTGAATGAATTGTTTCATCATAATATTTATTTATATAAAAAAATGGTTGCCTGTAACGTCGGTTCACGGACGATAATTTTACGTGATAACGTCATAAGAAACCGATTAAAAATTGTTTTTTTTTTTTTTTTTTTTTTTTTTTTTCAATTTTTTTCTAGGAAGTCTTCTATTCGTCCCTGATTACCATAACACAAGCCCAGATGAGCGATATTTTAAATAAATAATATAAAACAAATCGTGTTTGTTTTATCTTGCTGCGTGCTGTGTGACGTCGTTTTGACATGACGTCACCGGAACGTGACAATGACGTCACACAATATTGACAGGACACTTTTTTGTGAATGCAGGTGTTCTATCAATTTTACTAGACGTTATCACGTCAAAAAAGTCTCGTATTGTAGTAGATATATCGCACCTCCGGACAAATAGTGTCAAAAAATTATAATGTCGAGAAAAAGGTATCTAAAGTAATAGTCTTAATTTTTTTCGGTTTTCTAGTCTTCATTTGAAAACTAATAGAATTAGCGATATGAACTTTTCAGTAGGTTTAAATGATTTTTTAAGTTTTACAAAATGGTGTATTAGGTTTCCTGAAAATGTGAAAAAAAAAACTTTCGATTTTTTAATTGTGACACTACTATATTGTTAAAAAAACGATAAAGTTAAGAAATATTATTTATTGTATGATATATATCGAGATACTTCAATTTTATTATGCAAATCCACATTAATCAAATTAAGACTATAACTTTAGACATCTTTTTCTCAACATTTTCATTTTTTGACTTATGACATTATTTGAGCGGAGGTGCGATATGAAATTTTAGTGTTATATATCGAGATACTCGATAGTCGACTACCTTGCGCAAGTCATTTAAATGACACTGCTCATGTTTGGCATGTCATTGCTTTTGGTTAACATTATAATGACACTAGCGCCTTCTAAGGTCAAATAATTGATTGCGAATCTAATGGTACGATAAAACTGTTTTTTTATTTTTTTATTTAGTGTCACTATTTGAGAGGAGGTGCGATATTTTATTCCAATAACCTAGCCTAACGATACCATCGTCAGGCCCTAAAGACCTTGTTCATGAGATTGCGTTACATGACTGTTGTGGTGTTAATTAAAACTTTATGGGGCTGTTATTATAATTATTATAGCTGTCATTATTAAGGCCGCAAATATTAGCCAAAAGTAAATGTGTTTCGTCTATAAACGTAGAATTAATTATCCTGTAAACAAGTATTTATGTGTAGTATTTTATGTAATAAATTAATAATAATCATAAAAATAATTATCTACTATAATGTGGTTAATACAGTATGCGTCATAAGTCCACTATCAGTTTGCTAACACAATACTATCAACAAGTATTGGATTTACGACCTTCTCCTAATAGACGTTACACTACACGTTACATAAATACTTGAATTAAAAGAACTCAGTGTGATTATTAATATCAACATGTTAGCTATGTCTTTAGTTGGCCGAGTGGTAGGTATAAGCTGCCACCCGCTACACCAACCGAGACGTGGGTTCGATCCACAGGTTACGTTGTTATTATGTTCAAATAGTGCTGCACAGGATTTTATACGTTACGGTGCCGGTGGACTTTTGAACGTTGATTGTACCTATATATTTACAAAAGAAAAAGTCTAGCTACCATAACACAAGCCTAGTTGCTTAGCTTGGGGCAAGATGGCGCTGTTGAATTGTCTTGAAATGTAAAAAATACTTGTTTTTAGCCATTTATTAAATTTCCAAAACTGCACCACGACGAGACCTGAACTCGCTACCTTTTGCTATCGTATTCTGTTACCTTCTAATACCGAAGTGAGAATATTTATTTACAAAATTACTTCAGTCGATCGTAAAAGGTTACAGCTCATAAAACACATTTTGTGGTTGGTTTCTATCTTAATATATGAGATCGTATAGGTATCTAATATAGGTCTAGTGTAGATGTAGTTTTGGTAAGTATCTAAGTTACTTAGGAACTATACTATCTTACCAAACTATCAGAAACTATGACATACAACCTGACTTTACACGTCCGCGCCGTACTTTAGCGTCAAGGTCTGTTCACGCTTAACGGCTACCTTAACTAATCTCCTACTCTCAACGGACCCTGTCAAGAACTATCTCCCAGGGGAGACGTTAAGCGCTGGACTGTTTTTTCAATCTCATTGGATCCCCTAGTATAAGGAAAACAAAAACTAAAGACGATCGAAAAAACACAAATTTTGAAACTTGAGTCGATTTTTTTGAAGTGAAAACTTCTTATGGCGCGTTGGGCACTTTTGTGGGTGAGCATTTTCAGCCGTTCTCGCGACCGATTTTGACGCGACAGATGAGATTTGACGCGACAGATGAGATTTTATTTGTGTTAGTCTTTTTGTTTAACCTATACTGCCATCTATTACACAAATTGAGAAACTTAGTTTCTAGAAAGACCGCTATTCGAATGTAGATGGCGCTGATTTAAATTTTTTACTGCCATCTAGCGAATAAAAAATAAACTATATTTGTTTAAGTGAGTGCTAATAGATGGCAGTAGCAGATCGTTTCAAGAAATATTCTATGAGAAATAACAAGTTTATTGTTTTCACTTCTGCCTGCACTCCCGGAGTGCGCTGTATTTTTTTTTTACTTTGCTTACATTATAGTTTTGTCTATAACTTTTACCACTGGTTTCACTTCACTTCACAGAAGACGATCGAAAAGAGGGTCGAAACGGAAACAAAAGACATAAGAAATGGAAATAAAAGGCGTTTGAAAAAATGAATATAAGACGATCGAAGAACGCGACATAATGCATGTTCAAACGGCTATAACTCAGAAACGATTGATCGTAGACTGATAAAATCCGCGCCTTAGTTGGCTCCAGACGTGTTGACGACTTCTTTCTTATTGACACGGTCAACTAAGCCGAGAGGGTATTAGTGCTGGGCAAGACAACTCCAAAAAGGACCTAAATAAAGAGGTTTTTTGTTGGAAACAGCCCGTCGGGTATTCAATTACAAGGCAATTTAAATACTGATTTAAAGTTCAACCTTTTCGTTCATCATCCTACTAATATGTACTAGTATGTATGTTTGTTACTCCTTCACGCAAAAAACTACTTGACCGATTGCGATGAAACTCGGTATCTAGATAGCTTAAGGTGAAAGGGTACCTGCGCTCTCTCCATACAAACGTAGTCGACTGTTTCCTTCCTGGATAATGACACTAGCACAAATATATTTGTGCCATAAAACCTATAACTTCCATGACTATGCCCCTATGTTTTGTTTTTTTTCATTTTCTAATTATTATAGAAAAGAACAAAAAATAGGGGCATGGTCATGGCAGTTATAAGTCTCATGCACCAAAAATATTTGCTCTAGTGTCATTATCCAGGGAGAAAACAGTCGACTACGTTTGTAATAGTTTGTATGGAGAAAGCCCCCGGTACCCTTTCCACTTAAGACCTGGATTAACACATAGGATAATTTTTATCCCGATATTCCCACGGGATTGGGACTTACGCAGGTGAAACCTTGGGGTGCAGCTAGTTATTAACAATGTTCGTATCTCAATTAATTTTAACGAAATAATAAAACCCTTGTACCTACTAAGTTATTATTCTCAAACAATAATAAATATTGTGTTCAATTACGAAGAACACTTGAGGTAGGAACTGAAGTACATTAAATCTAAACAGTTTGTTCTAAGTAAATAATTTTTGTTTTCAAATTCAGACCCTGTAGCAAGAATTTTAACGACTCGAAGATCGTGGAAAGCATAAATTTCACTGTAAATTGAAAGTGAAGGAACCAATGGATCGATATTGTTAATAAGGCAACTTAAGTAACTTTGTGAAAAATTAGGTTAGAAGTAAAGGCCTTAAAATCTAAGGAGTGTTGAAAAATGTTATTAATTTGAAGCGTTTCATAGATAATTTGCATTTTTTTTAACAATGTTATGACAAGGTTACCAGGATGGCTACTTGTTTCACTAGGTTCATCTTAGGTATGGTTATTTTAGTACTAGTAGTGCCGCGCTGCTTTACCCGAGTACGTCCTGCGGGCCAATCGCCGTATTCTTATGCAGCGCGTCTTGACTGCGTTTGTGTCATAACTATAGATTTCGTACTGCCGTAATTTCTTAAGACGCACACTTCACGTTAACCTAAACGTCGCGCGCTCGCCGTATCGCGCCAAATTTTGTACTGCAACACCGCTTGTTTCACGCGTAGGTGAAGTAGACGTACAGTTAAAGTAACGGTTACGCGTAGCTTATTTTACGGCAATACCGACGATTAGCGTGCACTTTGCGTATGCGTTAACTGAACGTGCATTCGACTACTGCGTCATAGATTCCGGCGATCGGGCCGCTGAAATGCAGGAATAACAAAATAGCCTATTTATTTATTCAAGAGATTCAACAGTCTACGAGTACATACAAACCAACTTATTCATAAAAATGTGTTTAGTCATTTTCGCACTATTGTCATCTTTGCGATCATACCCTAACTTCAATAATTATTGCGTGAAGATGTAACAAACACAAACACACTTTACAATATTAGTAGGATGTATGACCGATTAATTCGTAATTATCATGCGAAATTGATACGTTTGTGTGGTATAATTAAGGTGCTTTGATTACGTTAGATGATTAACATAATCGTTGACCTGCCAATTATTTTAATATATAGTATTGTTATTGTTATTGTTATTTTATTTTTTCTATTTTTGTGTGTGGAGTTTTGTATGTTTTCTATTTAAATTGTAAAATAATTGGTAATTAATAAAATTATATATATAGGTATATATTACAGTAGGTAATTACCAGGTACCTAACTAAGGTAGGTTTCTATGTCAGTTACTAGGTTTATCCTGTATCTAAGGAATAAAGTGGCGTTTCACGAACATCAAAGACAAATGTCGAATAGAAAATAATTTATTAAATTAAACATTAGTAGGACTAGGAAAGTAAATAACTAACGAATAGTTCTCAAAACAAAATGGGGTTCTAGACGTATTGGCGAACAAATGTTGCTCTACGATTTCTAAAATTCGGAAAAACTAATAATTGTAATATTTTAAGGTTATTTTTTATATATCACTACAAAGTATAAAATAAAGTCACTTTTCGCCGTCCCTATGTCCCTATTTCCCTATGTCCCTATGTATGCTTAGATCTTTAAAACTACGCAACGGATTTGGATGCGGTTTTTTTTAATAGACAGAGTGATTAATGAGGAAGGTTTTTAGATATAATACATGCATAATACAGTCGTGCGAATCCGGGGCGGGTCGCTAGTAATCAATAAATCAGCGTTTGACCACTCTATGTCACATGATGATAAGTGACGATGCGGTAGTGTTGCCGATCGATAGTCAAAAATTGCTGAATAATCGATAGTCTTTCGATGGTTCATTAAAAACCGATAGTATCGATAGCTCAAAACGAGGCAATACTATCGATAGCATCGATAGCATTGTTGCTCGTAAGTAAAACAACTAGTTTCGATTAATTTTGCCTATCGACTGGCAATACTATTGTTTACAATACGTACAGTCGGTAACATAATTGCAGCCTCACCATAGAGTTCTAAAATTACGATTATTGAAATGTTTTTATTCTTATAAAATTTATCTGAAATTCATGAGTTGAAAGACTTTAAATTTAAATTCAAGCAAGACCTTAGAATCTTGCTTGAGTTGAAAACATTTTAATAATAGCAGTTCAGGAGCTCTACGGTGGGTCTGCAGTTCTGGCTCCGACTGTACATTATCTACTGTTCAAATATACCAAATACTATTGCAAATTGGCAGACTATCGATAGTCTAAAATAATCGATACTATCGTTAGTATTGCCTCGTTTTGAGCTATACGAGCAGCAAAACTATCGATAGGCTTTTTATTAATATCTCGATAGTAGAACTATCGATAGTTCAACTACACTACGATGCGGTCTAAAACGTAGCACGGTTTCCTAGAAAATAGGTACCTATGATGCGAGACGGCAGTGGGAAAAAAAAACTTCTGACCCATCCTCCTTTAGATGGAAAAAGCTAAGTAAGTATCTATATCGTCATATACCTCATCCATAAATAAACAAATAAAGCGTATAAATAAAGAAAACAATTGCATTAATCTATACATATAAAATGCTTTGTCCTGAATGACTGACTGATGGATCAACGCACAGCCTAAACCGCTGATTGTAGAGACTTTAAACTTCTGCCCCCTTATTCCAAAACGAGGTTTAAGGATAGTCCGAGATGTAGATTTAAACCTTAGATTTCGACACAGATTTACTCGTGAACTAAAGTCTAATCACTATCCCTATCGATTATATAGGGAACTATAGTCTAAACACTATCCCTATCGATTATAAAGTGATAGCGTTTAGACTATAGTTCACGAGTAAATCAGTGTCGAAATCTAAGGTTTAAATCTACATCTCGGACTATCCTTAAACCTCGTTTTGGAATAAGGGGGAGAGGGTGTGTTCTTTGTATGACCCCTTAGGGGATGAACAAGGGGGGCAAAGTTGGTATGGGACAACGTGATTCCTTGGTCCATTATCGACATTTACGCGGACGAAGTCACGAAGGCAAAAACAATCAATTAATAAAACGCGTTAGTTCAGCTTTATTTGTGTTACAATTTTGTATATAAATGTCTCTAAATACGATAGAGAGGGCACATTTACAAGTTAAATGATTTCAATTTTATTTATTTATTTTTTTTATTTATTTATAATCAAAAATAAACTTAAAAAACATAATGCATGCCGAAAATCGCAGTGATTTGACTGGCGTGCTGATATGGGTAAGTAGATGGTTAATTGACTGCATTCTTAAATATAAATATAAATATATATATAAATTGTCTTTGTTATATTCATAAAGTTATTTATTATAACTGAAGAGCGGTGTTGGCCTAGTGGTAGATACCTCGACTTTCATTCTGAAGGTTGTGGGTTCGAATCCAGGCCGGCCGTGCACCAATGTATTTTTCTTAAGAAAAATGTATGTGCGCTAATTGACATTGCTCTTACGGTGAAGGAAAACATCGTGATGAAACCCGCGGCTTAGTTGGCTCCAGAAGTATTGACAAGTTCTCTCCTCTGGACATGGTCGACTGAGCTGAGAGGGTAGTAGGTGCTGGGTAAGCCTACTCCATCTTCACGCAAAAGGGACCCAATTAAAAAGGGTCTAATCGCGGAAAAACAGCCCGTATACAAGTATCGTAGTATTATGTATAACTGTGAACTAAGAACGATATTAATTCGTAATACCTAAAGCTTAATTACTCAAGTTATTTTATGTATATAATTCAAAGATTGTTTGTTGAATAAAGAAACTTTACAATCAAAAGGAGATAGGTAATTAATTAAAGATATTAAAACTCTCTTTGTAGTATTTCTTGTTTAACATTTATTTACCAGATACCTAGTGGCTTAGTGGTGGTCTTGGCTTTTATTCCGAAAGTCGTGACTTCGAATCTCGACCGGCCTTGCACCAATAGTAAAAAACCTAAATAAAATTCACTTTTCGTCACATAACAAAATCCTACTAATATTATAAAAGTTTTGTGAGTATGTTTGTTACTCCTTCACGCATAAACTACTCTACCGATTGCGATGAAACTCGGTATCTAGATAGTTAGAGACCTGGAAAAACACATAGGCTACTTTTTATTACTATATTCCCACGGGATCGGGACAAACGTGGGTGAAAGAGCGGGGAGCAGCTATATTATCAACTAGCTGCGCCCCGCGGTTTTACCCGCGTAAGCCCCGATCCCGTGGGAATATCGGGATAAAAAGTAGCCTATGTGTTAATCCAGGTCTCCAGCTATCTACCTACCAAGTTTCAACGCAATCGGTCCAGTTGTTTTTGCGTGAAGGAGTAACAAACATACATACACACACACAAACTTTCACATTTATAATATTAGTAGGATAGGATGTGAAATTTGAATGTTTGTGTGAATGTTCGCTACTCCTTCACGCAAAAACTACTAAACCGATTGCAATGAAACTTGGTGTGTTGATAGCTAGTGTCCTTAATTACCATATAGGCTTTTTGTCTTGATTTTCCCACGTGATCGGGAGTTATGAAACCGCGGGGCGCAGCTAGTGAACTCATAAAGAAACCTTAGCGATACTTCGGTATAATTCCAGAAAGTTTCCAATTAAATAAATAAATAAATATTGCAGGACATTCCACACATCGCCATCGAGCTCCAAGCTAAGTAACTAGACTTGTGTTATGGTTGCTAGACAACGAATATACTACTTATATACTTTTCTTTTGTAAATATATACTTATAATATATAGAAACAACCAGACCACAGACAAATATCTAAGCATAAATACTTGTCTGAGGCGGGAAGCGAACTCGCAACTCTGTGTTTGGCAGTCCGGCCAACTGGGTCGTCCAACTTTAGGAAACGTTTCACAAAATATCGTAAGGAGTTATTCCGGTTCATCATACAAGAAATCCTAATTAAATTCGATAAATCCATCCGTTTCGAGGCGTTTTGGGAGAGTGTTGGTAATTTCCGCTCAGTTAGAACAATTTACATACACAAACGTTTACACGCCAACGCTTTTGTTTTCGTATTACTGATATTATTACAATAGGATTAGTGTTCGATTGTTAAAAGGTTTTGTTTTCAATCATACACGTTTAAGGTGGACGCAGATTGATACGCGCCGAACGCATCGAATTTTTGCCGTCCACGGAAAAAGGTACCTTATAATAATAGAGTTAGGGTAACTCTATTATTATAAGGTACCTTTTTCCGTGGACGGCAAAAATTCGATGCGTTCGGCGCGTATCAATCTGCGACCACCATTAAGCACGCATTTACGGAAAGCTTTGATTAAACTAAAAACATGTTTCGGCAGATACAAATTGAAACGCTTTTGAGGTGCAATTCTGTTAAACTCGTCAGATCTTCACTAAATTTTTATGGGACCACCCTTGACTCTTTAGTAGACTCTTTCCAACAAAAAAAGATTCATCAAAATCGGTTGATAAACAAAGAAGTTATGCGGGAACATCCATAAAAAAAAAAAGGTTGTCTGTAAAGTCTGTTTCCGGACGATAATTTTACGTGATAACGTCATAAGAAAACATTGATGGTAACCATGGCAACGATAAAACGTTGCTATAGTTACCTTGTCAATAACATGAGGCGTTCCAGTAACGACGCGTGACGTCACACTTTTTTGAGATTGCAGGTGTTCACCAATTTATAAAACGTTATCACGTCAAAAAACATACATACAACCGAATTGAGAACCTCCTTCTTTTTTTGAAGTCGGTTAAAAATAGCGGTAGATAGGATACGTGATTCGCCTTTACGCATGGACCTCATTAATTAGGTCTTCGTCACCTAATTGACTCAGGCACAATCCGATGTATGTAGTGTGTATCTGTCAAAGACTTGATCAATTATTCGAGTAGCTAATAAAATTTTTACAGATACCAAATGAATTAGACAACACTTATCTGTAGAATGTATAAAAATAATTTCAAAATAATATCCGCTTAGTTCAGACACAGATGTAACTAAATATTGTAACTGAATAAATCATTTTTTTTATTTTTTTATTTATTTACCTAATATAAATATAGTTTCGGTTCATTTTCCGGTTTATCCGTTACATATTTTAAAGATACCAAATGAATCAGACAACACTTATCTGTAGAATGTATAAAAATAATTTCAAAATAATATCCGCTTAGTTCAGACACAGATGTAACTAAATATTGTAACTATTTACTGAATAAATCATTTATTTTTATTTTTATTTATTTACCTAATATAAGTTTAATACAAAAAATAATAGTTTTCCGTAGCCTCTTTCCGCAAAAACTGTGAAAATAGGCTGACTTTCGGTACAAATATCTCAATAATCAGACGATTTCAAATAATAAAATATGTACTACGATAAAATAGAAATATTATGTATTGCCTGGCTGGACAACATGGTGGAACGGTGGAGTAATTTGGCACCAGTGTAGCAACCCTACAGTTTTTTTTGGAAATTAGAGCTCAGTTTTTAGTTTAGGCCTCAAAATCTATAGTTTTTTGCTGAAGATGCTAGCGCTATCTATTAGATAAGGATGGACCTTTTTAAGCTGTTATAAATAAGCTTCCTCAAAAAGAGCTGGTCACATTTCCTGAAGTGTTGCAATACTATCTTTTAAATATTACTCATTTTATTTGACATAATGTATCTCTGGGACTTTTGATATTTAATTTGATTAAAACTTTGATAATCTTGATTGAATGATTTTTCTTGTTTTTAATTCCCTCTCTTAAATATATTCTGTTTGTTACTATCATTAAATAATTAAAAGATAAAGCTGTAGATTTACGGGTTTTAATTTAATATTTACAGTTTTCTACAGTTTTTTCTGGCTTATCTACAGTTTAGCTCTATGCTGAGGTTGGCAGCACTGTTTGACACCATGGCTTTGTCCAGGCGGTGGTGTTAGAAGCCAAGACCGTCCAGAGCACTTGATTGTTTTCCTTTCAGAATAGAGAGACCCAATTAGAGTATTTAACTAAGCCTAAAATGACTAACAATCGGTACTGTGTTTCATATTGTTAAAGTTAAAATTATGCAAAAACTTACCTTAATAATCTTTTTGTTATTCTTTTTCATTATAATGCCGTATATTTGTAAAAAGTTAATTAATTAGGAATTATAACCGGTGTGCCTTTCAGCGTAATGAAAAAGAAAGCTTTTCGAGTTCGTATTTTCATTCGGATAATGTGTTTTTGGAAAATGAGATTTTTTGCTCAAGCAAAAATCAAGCATCTTCAAAGATGATTTGGAAAACTAGAAATTTAAAAGATTGAGGTCGTGTAGCTTTGTTAGTTTGTTGTTGCCGAGCTTTTAAGGAGAATCTCAATAGATGCAATAGGTTCTGGCTTCTTTTGAAAATGGCTTTGAGATGGAATTGCTGGATTGAACAAAAAAAT
Organism: Idaea aversata; assembly: GCA_907269075.1. NCBI lineage: Eukaryota > Metazoa > Arthropoda > Insecta > Lepidoptera > Geometridae > Idaea > Idaea aversata. Next base: position 8,766,356 of record OU026103.1, read on the forward strand.
TCTTTATTTTTTATTGCCTAGGTAAGGCAATGAGTTAATTCTTAAGTCATACAGCCAGCACGTCACACACTTCGTCGATTTTTACAGACATTTTTCCGTTTTTTACTAAGGGGGACTATGTCCCTTTCGCAAAAAGTCTCTTTACCATTTCGCAAAACGGCCCTATGCCAAAATAAATGTAAAAGGTAAAAGTAAAAGGTCCGATCCTATTTCGATGATTCTTTTTTAATGTGGAAGATTAATGACGAGGCTCAAAGCTAAGCGACGTTCGCTGATCGTTTACGGTCGTGCGGGTTAAGCGACGCCTGGCGCGATCATTACTTTGATGGGTGACCAATTAGTAGTGTGGCAAAATTGTGTCTTCGTGAGCCTCTCCTTGCTTCGGAAGGCACGTTAACCACTAGTAGCAGTCGTTAGGTCAAGTTAGAGGCCTAGGGCGAACTAAAAACTCTAACAATAGGTGAGCCACCACTAAACGAGAAGAAGAAGAAGAAGAATGTAGATCAGGGGTGTCAAACTGGATTTTCCATAGGGCCATTTCGAAAATTACAGATGTGTTAGCTGGCCAGACATAACATACATTTTAATTTGGTGAGATAGGTACATTTATTGGGCACTTTTTATAATTTTCTAGGGTGTCTTGCAGATTGGTCACTGCAAGTGCGAGAGAAATGAAAATTTTAAAAATATGCTTAAATTTTTGAGATTTAGATTCCGACTGCGGGCCGCATCATTATGATTCGCGGGCTCCATGCGGGCCGCGGGCCGTATGTTTGACATGACTGATGTAGATGATAGTAATTTCCTTTTGCTCTTATTAAAAATTTGGTCAAGATCCTCTCTAAAATTCAGTAAATAAGGCTATTTTTCGTAGCACTACTAAAGTACTTATATTTAATGTACCTATATAAGTACAATAAATATAAGTACTTTAGCTAATATAACTAATATTAGTTTAATATCAGAACTAATATTATCAGACAGGATGTTATTTCCTGCCTCGTAAATCTGTTGATCCGAAATATTCAGTTGTTATTCGTATTTCATACAGTGTTATCGCGTTTGGTTTAATTAAATTATCTACGTTTTGGTAAGTAATTAATTTAAACTATTGAATGCAGAAAGGTATCAATGTTATGAATTAGTCAAACCAAAATTAATTTATATGCATTTATATGAAATAAACGGGTCTGCCCCCTTCAAGCGGCCATTTTTTTTTCGACTTGGCCAGTCTAGCGCTACTAAGGGGGCGCCACCTCGGCCAGCTGAAAAGATAAGTAATTTTACCAATCAAATTAGTCGTTTAAATTTTCCCAAAAAAATTCGTTGGTGTACTGCTGGTCGGGATTCGAATCAACTACCTTCGGAATGAAAGTGGAGGTTTCTTCCACTGTGCCAGAGAGCTCTTCTCTTTTTCTTACATACGGTTAAAAATGACTTTTACGGTAGATAATACGTATGAAAGTTCAGGAGAATGCCACCAAAAAATAAAATTTAGAATTAAAAAAAACCCGATTTTTATCGCTCATAACTTTCAGGGCTGAACTGATTTCGATCAAACATAGTTAAGTACTCTCCTGACTAATTCACCTTTCAAACAAATGAAAAGAAATCAAAATCGGTTCATTAGACAAGACACACTCACAGAGAGAGATGTCAAACTTATAACACCCCTTCGTTTTTGCGGCGGGGGTTAAAAATTATAGTTATTAGAGCTTACAAAAATATTATATTATTTTAAAGAATATTTTTACTGTTTATTTCAGTGATGAGCTAGTGGTGCTGCAATTTATCGATTGCAACAATTAATATTTTTACCCCACTGTCTGACACAAAGGAGGGTAATGTGTTATTGGTCTACGTATGTTTTGTTTCTATGTAGCGTTCTAGAAGCCAAACACGTGGACCTAATTTAATGATTATCAAACGAATTAACAAAATTTATTTGTTGGAATAAAAAGATGTGAAATAAAAATATATTTCAACATATTTCACCAGCACGTCGTAATTTCAGTTGCTCTGGTATTTACCTAATTAATAGAACGAAATTCAGCCTTGTGCGACTAACATATAATATTAAATAACAAATAATATGTACCTAACCTATTAAGAGGAAAGGGTACCGGTGGCTTTTTCCATACAAACTATTACAAACGTAGTCGACTGTTTCCTCCCTGGATAATGACACTAGAGCAAATATTTTTGGTGCATAAAACTTATAACTGCCATGACCATGTCCTTATTTTTTGCTTTTTTTATTTTTAAATTTCTTTAATTTTAATTTCTATGATAATTAGAAAATGAAAAAAAAACAAAACATAGGGGCATAGTCATGGCAGATTTAGGTTTTATGGCACAAAAATATTTGTCCTAGTGTCATTATCCAGGGAGGAAACAGTTGACTACGTTTGTATGGAGAGAGCGCAGGTACCCTTTCACCTTAAAGGTTCGTATCTGGAGGGCTTGTTGGTTGTCATGACAACAATAGTAGGTAGGTATAATATATTTCATTCTACCTTCAAAGGATTCTTTATATCTTATTTGGTGAAACAACGAATAGACATGGGTTTTCCTTTTTGGTAGGCCCGTGTGTTGTTTAATTGGGTTCAGGTATGAAGTTTATTCATTTGTAAAGGTAATATGATATGTTTTTCTATGTTTTGGCTTCGGGTGATTTTATAGCAATTTCCTTAATTTATTTATTTATAAAATAGTTCGAATTGCTTTATGAACGGCTGCGATCTCGCTGATATCTAATTTCACGGTCAAACAATATTTTTTTCTTCTTTGTTACCTTTTTAGTGAAGGCAAATAGGTTTATTATCCCATACAGCCTTGTTACACACTTCGTCGATATTTACTGACTATAAATATTTTTCAAAATAATAATAGCTAACTGGGTCTGCCATCTTTCAAGGCTTCATAGAACTAGTTCTTTTCTTTGAGCAAGCTTTATTGTTGTTGTTTCTATTATCAACCACGTAGTAGTTTTACTTCGTTCCTTTTTTGGCTATAGGGACGTCTTTTACTGTTTTTATAAAGAAATTCTAGGCTTAGTAGCAACTGAACAGATTCGCGAACAGAGAATTTTTTTTTGTATTTTCTAAACTTTTTGTGACTTTAACGCAAAAATTTAATTTGGTGGGCTCGTTCCGAAGGCATACATCCTAGCCTAGTGTTTAAGACGTTTTGATGTGATTTCATGCAAATTGTATGATTCCAAACGACAAAAAAAATTTGACTTTGACTACCTATAATATTGACTTGAACAGAATAGACGATTATTTCCATTGATGTATGTTAAATATGAATTTAGTTTAATTTTCCGGAAAAAAGAAGTAGGCAATTTCTTTTAGCCTTCGCCTGACTTTGTAAATAATTAAATACCTATGAAAAACTTCATTTTATGTTCGCTCCCTTAAACAAATTAATTTGAGGAAAGCTTTACATAAAATTATATAATGGCAAATGATAGGTTTGATGAATATTAGGTACTTAAAGGTAGGTAAATAAGTAGGTAAATAGAATCGTTTACAGTTTATAATTCTGGAAAATTCATTGTAAAGGTTAACGCTTCAGCTCAATGTAGATAGATACGTTATTTATTGCAATGACCATAATTAACACAAAATATTAAAAAAACAATGCGAGTGTTGTAATGGGCAGCCTTATCGTTCAAAGCGATCTCTTCCAGAAAACCTTAGGATGGACAAGAAGTTGAAGGGTCTAAAGTTAGTAGTAATTAACCTATCGTCTAATTATTTTTTTACACAGCGCTACCTAGCGCTAAGCTAAGGATTGTGTTGTGGTGGACAGTTATAAAACCTTTTTTGTAAATAAATACATACTATATACAGAAACCCCCGGACCAGAAACAAATATCTGTCTGAGGCGAGAATTGAACCCGAAGCTTCCTGAGGTGTATTAATACGTCCATGGCTTCCTGCGTTGCTGACGGTGTTCCACAGAGGTAATTACATTAGGATGTATGAGAAAGACGCAGAATTGACGACTAAAGAAGATCGCCACACAGCGCGGCCTGAAATATCAGATTGATTAAAATCACACACAAACTTAATAAGACAATTTTTTTGTTTTTTTATTTTTTAATTATCAGTAGTGACCACATCATCAGATTAGTTGGCTCTTGACGTTTTGACGAGTTTTTCTTTCCTCTTGATATGGTTGACTAAGGTTCTACTCCATGTAGTATAATCAACGTTCAAAAGTCCACCGGCACCGTAACGTTTACAATCCTGTGCAGCACTATTTAAACATTTTATTAACGAAACCTGTGGATCGATCCCACTTCGGTTGGTGTAGCGGGTGGCGGCTTATACCATTCGGCCAACTAGATACAACTAACATGTTGAAAATAATAATCACTTACTGAGTACTTCTGATTCAAGTTTTTATGTTTGTGTGTAACGTCTATTAGAAGAAAGTCGTAAGTCCAATACTTGTTGATAGTTATATGGTAGCAAACTGCCGCCCAATTGCCGTATTCTTATGCAGCGCGTCTTGACTGCGTTTGCATCATAACTATAGACTTCGTATTCCCCTAATTTCTTAAGACGCACACGTCACGCACACGTTACGCAAACCTAAACGTCGCGCCCTCGCCGTATTGCCCTAATGAGCTTCGCGTCATTAGTATCGCACAAAAACATTTCGCGCTAAATTTTGACGATGGATAATTGTCTAATTAATTGTCACTTTGCAGTGTTTATGACTTGTGCACATCGCGTAGGTAAAGTAGACGTGCAGCATACGTGCAGTTAAAGTGACGATTACGCGTTATTTTACAGGAATACCGATTATTGTTTGCGTCAACTGGACGTGCACTTTACTAATGCGCATAAGTTACGGCAATTGGGCGGCTGATAGTGGACTTATGACGCATACTGTACATGTCCTAGGCACTATAGTGAACTGACTAGAGAATGGATAAAAGTTGCTCGCGCTGTATAACTCATCTAGCTAAGATCTGAAGGCCAATATCACTATTAATAGGTACCTCGAAAGAGAGAAAATCATTAAATGAAACGAGCGCACTATTTAGAACCGTTGTGTAACCAGATGAACTTTCTGTAACAATCGATAGAGTGAACTGCACTCGATAAGTTCTAGGTCGCGTCCTCTCTCTATTTCCAATCCATTGATAACGACGCATGCGTGGGAGCTGTGACGTCACAGCAGTGGAGAGGGTTGATCTTGACCCGGAAGTGGGTCAGGATCGTGTCCCGCGCAGCCCGCCATGTTTCCGGTTGTCACCAGATAAGGTTTCTGTTGCGTGCTATTGTGGCTGTATACAATAAGTGTCAGTCTGTCTGAGTCTGTTGACAGGTATGATAAGGTCTTTGACTTACTTGTTGATTTTGCTACGTGAAATATTTGTTTTGATTTTCAGCGGTTTTATATTAGATAGACTATTCATAAATCACCGTAAGAACAATGTTAATTAGCACATATAAAGTAAACATAACATAAAAATACTTTATTAAATAGTTTTCGTAGCAAAAATTCATTATGTATGGCTGGCTGGGTTTCGAACCCACGACCTTCGGGATGAAAGTCAAAGTATTTACCACTTCGCCAACACCGCTATAGGAAAACATCTTGATAAATCCGCGAATAAGTTGGCTAAGACTTATTGACGAATTTTTCCTCCGTGCAGGGTCGACTAAGCTTTGTGAGTGGTATAGGTTCTGAGCAAGCCTACTTCTACTCCATCTAATACCCAGGTACTACAGACAGCGCCCTAAATTGCATGCATTAAAGTTGCTGAAAAATGTGAAACTTAGTGTACCTACAGTCATGCGAAGCCATAATGTTAAAAAACCAGTGCTGTTCTCAATTTGATTACACGTTGTTTCCAACCTAAACCACATTGCAATAGGTAAATACTCTACAAATCACACCCGACCGCGTTACCGCAGAGTAGGTACCCATCTTGATTCCAAACAAACAAGCTTTGGCATTTACCTAATCAATGAGCAGTACCTAAGTGTTGTATATGTCTGTAGTAGAGGTCTAATTTAGGCTAACATTGTCCAGTGGTTTGAAATAGACGAATATTTGACAGACCCAGTTTGCTATTTGTTTTATATTGTGTTTATAAAAAACTGAGAGTAGAATTTCTTTGTAAATACAGTTGATCACATTATTCTGATCCTGTAGCCAGGAATGAAACTAAATGATGTTGCTACATGTGGAATTGGAAACAACAATATAAGGCTTATTAAAAAAAATACTAGTTTCATTTAGCCTCGATAGATGGCAGTCCCAGTTTGCTTTAGGTTAAAAAACTCGAGAGTAGAATGTCTTTGCTACTTACTTATTTGTTGTATAAAACTCTCAATTTAAGCAAACATTGTCCAGTGATTTGAAACAGACAGATAGTTGACAGATCCAGTTTGCTATAGGTTAAAAAACCCGAGAGTTTCTTTACTATTTATTTATTGTGTTAGAACAACAAGCAATTTAAGCTAACATTGTCCAATGGTTTGAAACAGACAGATAGTTGGCAGACCCAGTTTGCTATAGGTTAAAAAACCCGAGAGTTCTTTGCTATTTATTTATTGTATTAGACTTCTAATAGGTAATATTGTTCAGTGATTTGAAATAAATGGATAGTTGGCAGACCTTGTTTGCTTTATGTTAAAAAAACCCGAGAGTAGCGTTTCTTTGCTATATATTTATTTGTTGTATTAAGACTCTTAATTTAAGCTAACATTTTATCTCGATTTCGACATATTTAACACAGAACCACATAAAATTAAAATGTTATTTAACTCAAATGGGGTTTGTTCCCGATCTGTCGTTAAAGTAAAATACTCTTGAGCTCTCATATTTTGTAACGCTTTTGCTTTCTTTTTGCTATTCAAAAACAAGCGTATTTATCTATATGCGAAAACATTTAAATGGTGTATTAACCACTTAAATATTTAAGTTGATAAGTATACTGTTTGTTTTCCATTAATAATAAATTAAATTGTTCAGTGATTTAAAACAGACGGATAGTTGATGGCAGACCTAGTTTGCTATAGGTTTAAAAAACTGAAAGTAGAATTTCTTTGTAAATTCGGTAGAATATTCTGACCCTGTAGCAAAATTCTGGAAAGTGGAAATAAAAACAATAATAACAACATAAAAAAGGGCCAGTTTCATTATGCCTCCATGCATGGCAGAATCAGTTTGCTATTGGATTGTCTTTCGATACGAATGAACCCATTCAAAACGAGCTCTTGGGCGATTCATACCGCGGTCCGAACCACTCGCGGTGCGAATCGCCCAATGACCCCAAAGGACTCCCCAAACTCCAAAGCCTTGCACTTTTCTCTTCCAAACTGGTCCATGCACTTTTTAAATTTCATAATAACGTTTCGTAGTTTCGTTTAATCCGTCGAGGATTCTTTTGCATCCCATTTTGGATTTCATTTCATAGTAACGTTTAATCCGTCGCTATATCTTTCTTTTGCTTCCCATTTTGGATATCACTCTGTTATTATTTTTGTTATTTGATCGTTAAAATATATGTTTATATTACATTTTACTTCGGAAAAAAAACGGTTGCACTCCGGGAGTGCCGACAGAAGTGAAAACTAATAAAAAATTAAAAAAAACTAATTAAAAAAAAAAAATAGTCGGACGACTATTTGTCGTCCGACATTTGTCGTCCAACGCGCCATAAGAAGTTTTTACTTCAAAAAATAGTCGTCCGACAAATAGTCGTCCGACATTTGTCGTCCGTCAATAGTCGTCCGTTAAAAATAAAATAAAAAAAATAGTCGGACGACTATTTGTCGTCCGACATTTGTCGTCCAACGCGCCATAAGAAGTTTTCACTTCAAAAAATAGTCGTCCGACATTTGTCGTCCGTCAATAGTCGTCCGTTAAAAATAAAAATAAAAAATAGTCGGACGACTATTTGTCGTCCGACATTTGTCGTCCAACGCGCCATAAGAAGTTTTCACTTCAAAAAATAGTCGTCCGACATTTGTCGTCCGTCAATAGTCGTCCGTTAAAAAAAAAAAAAAAACTAAAAAAAAAAAAATAGTCGGACGACTATTTGTCGTCCGACATTTGTCGTCCAACGCGCCATAAGAAGTTTTCACTTCAAAAAATAGTCGTCCGACAAATAGTCGTCCGACATTTGTCGTCCGTCAATAGTCGTCTGTTAAAAATAAAAACAGTAGGCCCAGGCATACATTTTCGCCGCGCCGTAGAGAGGGGATAGCTGTCTACTCTCCATCCGTCTTACGCTTTTTCGATCAGGTCACGTGTCCTGACGCGAGTTTAAGATTTTATACCCATTACAGAAAAAGTGCTCAACGCCGCTAAAGAAGTTTTCACTTCAATAATAAGGTCAAGTTGCTGAGCGTAGAAGCGTAGGTGTGACTAGCGTAACAACGGGGAATACCTTGATGTAACGTTATCAATATTTACTTACTATTAGACACTCCCACGAACCGATGGGTATGATGTTTATTTTCTATAAATATATAATTTTCTATAAATAAGTTCTATCAAAGATTAAATAATAGTTATACTTCTTTATTTTTTATGAATCACTCTATCTATTTAAAAAAACCGCATCAAAATCCGTTGCGTAGTTTTAAAGATTTAAGCATACATAGGGATATAGGGACAGAGAAAGCGACTTTGTTTTATACTATGTAGTGATTATTACGACTATGGTTTTATTTTGTTAATTTATCGCATAAAAATTTATTTTAAGATTTTCAATTTTGTATTGAATGCCGGTAGTACCACGTCTTATACCATTTCAGAATCTTGATGAAATAGGCAACTTTTTTTTAATGTGGCACTAGGGTGACCATAATTTTTTTTAAACCGGGAAAGATTAAATTTCAGGTTAAAAAAATCATGAAGTTTGAGTTAGTTCAGAGTTTAAAAAAACTTTCGATGTGTATTAAAAATCATTGTTTGCATTCAATAGCACATATTATATCCTAGAATACTATCCAAAAAACAGATTGGAATCATTCATTAATTTGCAGTTTTGGTACCAAACAACATAGAGAAAAAATGGCGGATATCTCGGAAACCGAGAGACTTGTTTAGCACATAACTTTCATTTTTCTGAACCGGCACAGTGTCCTCTATCCGTAGGTGCCCGCTTATTCATTCATTACGGGACATCCTGTATGTATACAGGGTTATTAGAAATTATACTAGCAAGCCGTTGAGGGTTACTTCTGTGCACCAAAACAAACAATTTTTGTTCTACAACTTTTGGAAATTCGGAGTATTTTTCGAAAATTTTGAGGTTAGGTTTACCTGAAAATCAGCTGTCCCTTACACGGAGAGGTCATTAACCTTAAAATTATACTTATTTTTTTTGTTTTATCTACTGTTCTTAGTCTAAATGGCCTTTGTTTTAAAAATCAGCTGTTTTTCGAATTTACATAACCTCAAAATTTTCATTTTATTTTCGAATTTCCAAAAGTCGTAGAACAAAAGATGTTTGTTAAGGTGCACAGAAGTAGCCCTCAACGGCTTGCTAGTATGATTTCCAATAACCCTGTAACCAGCAGAGGCTAGTTAAATATACCTACAAACTCTTAGCTGTTGTAGTTTCAGTGATTTCCTGAAGCCTTTCAGCTTTTTAATATATTGAAGTTGAACCATCAACAAGAAGCTTCTCTGGCATCAAGTTAAAAGCAATTAAATCTAACATTTATCATAACAAAAAGAGATTATATTATGTTGATTTTAATCCGTTGAGCTCTCTGAGTTCAGGTGTTGACTTGAGATTTTTAATTATTTCAAACCTCTTAACCTTGGTTTAAGTAGGCATACTTTAATCCGAACTGAAATAAATGTATTAAACTTAAGAGTGTTACATACCATGTACTTTTCCATGCAAAAACAAATCGCTTTTTTATTGTTATTTTCGATTCTATTTTTTGTATAAGTACCTACAATTTTTTTTTCTTGTCCGTGTGCTCTTCTAATAAATGTCTATTCTATTTTCTTCCCTCAATATTGTCCGATAATAGTGTTTTTTTTGTAGTAATTAATTCACTGTCAACAATCTTCTGTTTTTACATCAATTAAAAGTTATTGGTTAAAATAATATTTTATGTAATTCAACGTACCTACCTAACTGAGATAAAAAGTAATTGGATGAAAACAGGTATGCCCCTGAACGAAAATGACTTCAAATATATTTTATTTATTTTAAAGCTCATAAAGCAGGTCACAATAATAATTATTATTAACTTTAGATAACAGAACAGTCGGTATTAGTGTGGGATACCGACTCAGGGCGGCGGCGGAGGAACGTCAAGTATGTCAACGGCGGCGCCCACGAGCTCAGTCAGGCAGCTCACTGCACACCTCCAACACGTCACGGACAAGCGAGGAGGTTAAACGTCCATCCCTATACCTTTATGCAATGATCACAACAAATACCATGCCCCCAGTGCTCGGGGGCTCCGGTGGAGGGGCGGCTATTGGCGGTGTGCAGTCGCTCCCTGGAGCCACGGGGCTTCAAAATCTCCGAGTGGGAAATTCTAACCGCCCGATGACCAAAGCACGACAGATGGATTTCGATAAACTCAACGTAATAACTTACAACGTGAAAACTCTTACAACCGAAGCAAGACTAGTGGAGTTGGAAAATGCCTTGGAAAGTGTCAACTGGGATATTATAGGCCTATCAGAGGTAAAGAGACCAGGAGAAGATGTTATAGAGAGAAAAGACAGCTTATTTTCTTATATAGGCGAGGCTGGGAAGCACACCGGTGTGGCTTTTCTTGTAGCAAAGAGGTGGAAAGACAATATTATGGAGTTTATTTCATATTCCGATAGAGTAGCAGTGTTAAGGTTCCGGGTGACAGATAGTAAAACAATAACTTTTATTCAAGTATATGCTCCTACCTTTTCACACCCATTGGTCGAGGTCGAAGAATTTTACGATACTATCGACAAAGCATGTGAAGACCATAAAGGCACGTGGACAATCATTATGGGGGATTTCAACGCGAAAATTGGAAGTCGACAAGAGCTGGATAATCCCGATATTCTTGGACCATATGGCTTGGGGTCTCGAAATGAAAGAGGATCACGTCTTTTACAATTTGCTTTTGGTCAAAATGTTAGTATTTGTAATTCCTACTTTCATAAAAAACCACACCGTCGTTGGACATGGTTTTCATGTGACAAACGCACAAAAAACGAAATTGACTTTTTCCTCACTTCTTCAAAACATATAGTTAAAAATATAGAAATACTCAACAACTTTAAATTTAAATCAGATCATCGGCCGGTACGTATCAAACTTAAATTCAATATTAAAATTCATAGATATCAAAATTTCAAGAAAACAATAAATCGTTTAGATAAATCTACACTTATAACTAATAGAGACGATTTTTTATTAGAATTGCAAAATAGTTTTAGTATACTAGAGGATAAATATACCGACGACGATGTAGACATACAATACGAATACATAAAAGACTCTATCGGAAAAGCTTCACGAAAAATCAAACCACCTAAAACAAAAGAAAAACCATTATCTAACGAAACAAAGACTCTTATAGAGGAAAGACAGAAACTAACTTTATACACTACAGATTACAAAATTAAAGACAGAGAAGTGAAAAGAGCCATTCGTAGAGATATTAGAAATTATAATTTGAAACTATTTACCTTAGCGTTAGACAACAAAATTTCATTGAAAAAAGCAAAACAGGGAGCACATGTCGGTAAACCTACACTAACTTGCTTAAAAGACAACCAAGGTATTATGCAAAGGGATAAAGAAAAGATAGTTCAGATTTGCACCGAATTCTACAAAGAACTATATTCTTGCAACGAGGCTGTTCCAACAGACACAGACTACTCATGTTCTGACGACATTCCATCTATCAATGGACATGAAGTACTTCTAGCACTGAAGAGCCTTAAGTATCAAAAAAGTCCGGGAGACGACGGCATAACATCCGAAGCTCTAAAAATTGGGGAACCAATACTTTTGCCACACATAACTAAACTGTTCAATACTATTTTAAAATCTGGAAACCTGCCCAAGAGTTTTTGTCATTCAAATATAATACTACTGCACAAAAAGGGCGATAAAACTAACATAAATAATTACAGACCTATTAGTCTAATATCGCATCTTTACAAAGTGTTTATCAAAATAATTGAGAGCAGGATTTACAAAGAACTTGAGTCCCAACAACCAGCGGAACAAGCAGGATTTCGCAGAGGCCTCTCTACCACCGACCATTTACAGGCAGTCAATCAAATTATTGAGAAACACGTAGAATTTAATAAACCGCTTTACCTGGCATTTGTTGATTATTCGAAAGCCTTCGACAGCTTATATCATCAATCTATATTCAAATCCTTGCAAAATCAAAACGTCCATTCCACATACATTCAACTTTTACAACGTATTTACAAAATTAGTACAGCTGCCATCCAACTTAATTCCGTAGGACCTTCATTTCAAATACAACAAGGAGTCAAACAAGGGGATCCGCTATCGCCGAAACTTTTCACTGCAACGCTGGAGGAGGTCTTCAAGAAGCTTGCAGCTAGCTGGCAAGAGAGGGGCATTATCGTTGGTGGAAAGAGATTAACTAATCTTCGATTCGCCGACGACATAGTCTTATTTGCTAACTCTGCCACCGAAATGGGAGAAATGTTAGAAGCCCTAAGAACAGCTAGCCTCGAGGTCGGACTTCGCATGAACATGGAAAAGACTAAGTTAATGACGAACAGCGTCAAGCGCAAAGTGTGTGTGGGCGATGTGGAGGTTGAACATGTCCATGAGTACGTCTATTTGGGACAATTAGTCTCTTTCCAGGCGCGTCAAGAAAAGGAGGTTGCTCGACGCACGGAAAGCGCCTGGAGAAGCTATTGGTCCTTTAAACACCTCATGAAAGGCGACGCACCAATATCTTTAAAGCGCAAGCTCATGGACATGTGCATCCTCCCCGTCTTCACATATGGTGCCCAAACTTGGTCTTTGACCAAAAAACAGAGGTCCGCGCTCGGGGTGAGTCAGAGAGGTATGGAGCGCAGCATGCTGGGTGTTAAATTAACCGATCGCATCAGAAACACGAACCTGCGCTCCAGAACTCGCATTGCTGACGTCTCCCAGAAAGCCGCTAAGCTAAAATACGACTGGGCGGGACATGTTTGCCGCATGTCAGACGAACGTTGGGCTAAAATAACAACAGAATGGTCCCCCATAGGGATACGACCACGCGGCAGACCGAGGCGACGATGGCGAGATGATTTTGACTCCTATAGGAATGATTGGTGTGCAATGGCGACAGATCGTGATCAATGGAAGAAAGGTAGAGAGGCCTTTGCCCTGCAGTGGGACAGTGTAGGCTCTTAATAATAATAATAATAATAACTTTAGATAACATAACAATATATAAAGTTTTCTATGTTTTAATATTTTAATTACTTAAACCATTTTTCAATAATTTGACATCATAATGTGATTCTCTTAAGTAGGCAGACTTTAATCCGAATTCAAGCAAATGTATTAGACTTAAGATGGACCTGTTAATTTAACAATTAATCAAGTAAGCCACTGTGGAACGGTTAATGAAACGTCGGCTTACGAATATTAAATAGACTTTAGAGGTTTCTTTCATTAACTACGGTTACTGTAGCTGAGTAGGTATTAGGTGAAGACTTAGAGCGGTGTTGGCTTAGTGGTAGATACCTCGACTTTCATTCTGAAGGTCGTGGGTTCGAATCCAGGCCGGCCGTGCACCAATGTATTTTTCTTAAGAAAAATCTATGTGCGCTAATTGACATTGCTTTTACGGTGAAGGAAAACATCGTGATGAAACCCGCGGTTTAGTTGGCTCCAGAAGTATTGACAAGTTCTCTCCTCTGGACATGGTCGACTAAGCTGAGAGGGTAGTAGGTGCTGGGCAAGCCTACTCCATCTTATACCAATTACCCAATTATAAAGGGTCTCATCGCGGAAAACAGCCCGTATACAAGTACAAGTAGGTGAAGACTTTAAAATGTACAAGATGAATTAAAATTTGTTAAATGGGCTTTTAGAGCTATTTCCTTAACTATAAGGAAAGCGAGGAATGCTATCGAGTGCCCGATTTACACGAAAACTAATACGGCATCATTCGACTTTTAAATAAGTCATTACACAGGGTGAATTTATGACATGGGCCTTCAGAGCTATATCCTAAACTATAAGATACATATAGCGAAAAATGATATCGCGTGCCCAATTTAAACAACATCTCTCTAGCTACCTGGTGACAGACAGACAGACAAATGGACAGACATACAGACAGTGAAGTCTTAGTAATTGGGTCTCGTTTTTACCGTTTGGGTACGGGTTTGGGCTAAAAACGACAGCATTATTCGAATTTTGAGAAAGTCATTACCGCAGGAATCGAACCTGTTGATTTTGCACTAATCATCCTATATTTTTATATTAATCGATAGTGTTGCTGATAGAGATCATTTCCAGGCTACAAACAAAGCATGGCAAATAAAAGAAATAGCTAATTTTCGTAGTTTTCTGCATTCATTATAGTCTGTGCCGTAATATTCTGTAACTAAGCAACTGTTTTTATTAATATCGTTTGTGCCACGAAAATTGGTAGATTAAGTATCCATTGAATCCAGTGTTATTTTTACCAAAAAATATTCAGTGAATCGAGTGAGCCGTTCTGTTAAGGATGAGCATGAAATTATGTTTAAAAAAATAATAATTTGACATGTATTTTGCATCATTAAATACCCGAATGTATTTATAAATAAGCGTTGTGTATCTAGAAGAGAGAGACCTAGTAGAAATGAACAAGATTGGACCAAAACAAACTTACATACATAAATTGCAAGTTAACTGACGACCTAGTTGGCACAGCGGTCACCATGTCGGACTGTAAAACACAGGGTTGCGGGTTCGTTTCCCGCCTTTTGGACCGATTGCGATGAGACTCAGTATGTTAATAGCTGGAGACCTGGATTAACACATAGGTTACACACTAACACACAAACTTTCACATTTATAATAAAAAAAAACTGATCAAGTGCGAGTCTGACTCGCGCACGAAGGGTTCCGTACCTTTATCATCACATAATACACGAATGAAGGGTAAATGGCGGATTACGGTTTATGACGTATTAAAAAAACTACTTACCAGATCTCGTTCAAACCAATTTTGGGTGGAAGTTTTCATATTAATGTATATCATATATTTTTTTAGTTTCATCATTCTCTTATTTTAGAAGTTACAGGGGGGGACACACCCTTTTACCACTTTGGAAGTGTCTCTCGCGTAAACTATTCAGTTTAGAAAAAATTTATATTAGAAACCTCAATATCATTTTTGAAGACCTATCCATAGATATCCCACACGTATGGGTTTGATGACAAAAAAAAATTGAGTTTCAGTTCTAAGTATGGGGAACCCTAATATTTATTGTTCTTTTTTCTATTTTTGTTTTCAGAATACATCTACTCACCAAGTTTCAACAGTATAGTTCTTATAGTTTCGGAAAAAAGTGGCTGTGACATACGGCAGACAGACAGACATGACGAATCTATAAGGATTCCGTTTTTTGCCATTTGGCTACGGAACCCTAAAAATCAATGGGCCCATTTGCATTTGATCTAACGCAATGGGATTGAGATTCTTCGCCTTACTTTATCGATTGGCACTTTAAGATGCAACCGATAATTTTCCTTATATTTCCATGTATTCCTTTAGTTATCTTCAAAAACCTTGAAAGCAGTAGTTCCATAATTCATTGCGCATCCTCATCTTCGAAACAAGAAACAATAAATAACGATAATGAATACGTATGATGAGAGCACAGCCACATTAAGGCGGAAACAGAATACAAAATTTTATATCTGTCGATAGCTCGCCGATAACATTTGAAGCTTTATAGTCCACTCGAATCTATTGTCAAATCCATAAATGGATTAGATTCCGCTTTTTAGTATACTCTAATCCACTGTTATAAAGTAACTGGGAACTGGATTAGATGAAGAAAGTAAGCGACTGAATTAAAATGCGAACGGTGGGATAGTTTTGATTGATCCTATTAATATTATAAATGTGAAAGTTTGTGTGCTAGTTTGTTGCTCCTTTACGCAAAAACTTCTGAACAGATTGCAAAAAAACTCGGTATGTAGATAGCTGGAGACCAGGATTAACACATAGGGTACTTTTTAATTGGGACTTACGTAGGTTAAAACGCTGGCGCAGCTAGTATTACTATAAATGTGAGTGTCTTAGTTTGTTACCTAGTCACGCAAACATGAGTCTGATACGGTCCGTGGCAAAATTTTGTTAAAAAAAATTGTCTCGCGAACAAACAAAATAAGACCTGAATTAAAAAAAATCGGTGGTGACACACGAACAGACAGACAAGAAAGTAATCTAATAAGGGTTCCTCTTTTACCTTTTGAGGTACGGAACCCTAAAAACCAAAGGCGACCTGAACTTAAACAAAATACGATCGAAACAGAAACTTAAGTCCTTAACCGATTGCGATGTTTGTATTAAGATAGCCCTGACATAAGATATTCCGATGTTCCCACGGGATTGCGACTAAATAGGTTAATATCGCAGCTATAAGTCGGTCGACAAAAAGTTGCTAATGTGCGAGGTCTCACACTGCCTCCATCATAAATAAAGGGTTGCAATCACAATGAAACAAAGGATCCATCATCTCCCATTAAAGTGAAGAGAATTCACCTGCTCCGTTAGCCTTGGAGGGAGCGATATACCCTCATTTGGCACAAGGGACTACGCCTAAATCGATATCATTTCGAATCGTTTATTATCCCTGTTCCGATCGCAGCGTTCTACTGGTCGATCCATAGGTTTTTTTGCCTGTGGTTCTATCATCTATCTTTCATTACCACGTTTAATATGAAAATTGCAGAAAACTACAAAAATGGGGCATTTCCTTTGATTTGCCATACTATGTTTGTTGCCAAGAATTGATTTCTATCAGCAATACTATCGATTGATATAAAAATATAGGTGATTATTTTTTGCAACAGGTTCGATTTCTGACTTATCAAAAATCTATTGATGCAGTTTTACTTTTTGTCGTAAATCAGGCACGCAACTTCTTTCAGCATTTTTCGCTGTCTGATAAAGTTTAGGAAATTACCCTGAAGGCCCAATTAAAAAACGATACCTCAATTAAAGAAATCCATCAAGTGGTTTGGAAGATATGAGGGAATAAAGAATATTACAAACATACGAAATATAGGCGCGAAAAACATAATCCTTTCTTTGCAGTCGGGTAAAAACATCCTGTATATAAGTTTATAAGATAGTGGGCGTAGACTTTTAGGGCATCAATGCTAACCTAATATTAACCAAAAATAATTAACTTTTAACATAAATAGTAACCACAACCGAAAACCTAATTAATTTATTAAACTTCAATTATGAATTTGACTCTTTCAACACTTCAAAGGCGGTATGTTTCTTGGTCCCGGAATAACCGGGTTGTATTTGGGCCAAGTTCGTCCGGGTTTCAAGGTGAAGTTCGAACGCCCGGGTAAGGGTAACCAAGGACGACCGGAAGTAATACTGTACGTTCCTTTTTTGAAATTTTTATCACAAGACCCGGATGATCCGGATTTGTAATCTTGAGAGTGTAATGATGAAATGGGTGTTTAATTTTTGTTCTCGAAGGTTTTTCTGTCAACATCAGGCTTCCCATATACTATTTATTTCGTAAAATATGCTAAATAACATACATTAGAGGGCACTGTTGTCGCTTTTATAAGTATTGTTTCCGTTATCTGGTCACAATAACACAAGTCTAGTTACATAGCTTGGTGTTAGATGGAGCTGTTTGTAATTTCCTGCAATATTTATTTTATTTTACTTTATTTCATCGCTCAGTTATTTCTTTGCCTTTCGTTTTAGCTTTTTAATAAGATCGAAAATAAGTCCCTAGTCAAACATGATCCCAGAAGGGTTATGCCACGATGTAGTGGGTGTTTCCACCTACTTTTACTTCGAAAAGGCATGTGTACCTTTTTGGGCAAACAAGAAACACAACAACAAGCCCTAATTTGAACAACACGTGGGTGTTAAATTATATTACAACCTTCAAACACATATTACATTTTCACATTAAAATTAGAAATCTAGGTTAAAATCGAACGTTACATTTTAATTAAATTGATTTTCTAGTTTGATTGAAACTTAAAGTTCTAGACTTTATTTATTGGTTTCTTAACTTATCTAACTTAATAACGTATTATGTACAGAATTGAATTGAGAATTAAGTCTTCCGACAGGACTTTCTACACTACTAGACTTTTATATTTCTTAAACTCCTAGGATATTAATTGTAGGTATAATTAATTAACTCGGAAATTTCTCTTTATCGTAATTTTTATTTATTAATTTTGACTTTTTATTTGATTTTTGAATTTAAATTTGCGACAGTATTAAAATGAAACACTGACATCTATTTAATTGAAATGAAATTATGACATGTCTTTCTATTACTGAAATTCATTAAATTACTTAATTTAGTTTGATTACTTTGTATTATTTATCAATTAATTTTATTTACTGATGATTTAGTTACCTATTAATAGTATGGGAGCCGAATTATAAAATCAATTTCTTTATGTTTTTATTTTATTAAAAAGATTCTTGTTCCCATTTGGGCTCCAAGGTACACAAATATTTTGATCTGACACTGGCTATATGTACAAGTCGTGCTAAGCCATTTAAGAAAAAGTAAGTACTGCGGCAAATACCTACTAGTAGTATTTCTCCACGATTACTACCTATTATTTAGTATTTTCAACACACATCCAACCGGATATGGGTTAAGAATCAATAAAGTCTACGTTCTTAAAATCGAAATAAAATGCCTTAAAGATTTTAAGAAAAGAATAAAGACCTTTAACATTTTCCCTTCTCAAATATACTGGGTTCTTTTCTTTCTTATGTTAATTTTAAACTCGGCAGAGATAACATTTTAAGCCTAAAGCGTCAAGTTACGCACAATGAAGAAGATCATAAAAGAACTTTGAAAACCTTTTACAGATTTAGGTGGTATTATGAGAATGACGTATATTATACGCCTGTAGATTTTGAAGCCAGAAAAATGCTGTGAATTTCGTAGAAGGAATATCTAGATATTTTCCTACGCAGATGTTGTAGGTGTGTGCAATGCACGTTGGAGAGTTCGCGACAAAGATAATACCATAGATATAGAAATTAATGGCCCGTTAGCAATACGTGAATTAAGTGATACGCGCGACTAAAAGTAATACATCTGTAGTCATTTACTGTCCTATGTATTTTAAAAAACAACGTTTTTTGTTAAAGCTCTATTTTACAAGCAATATTTTTTTCATACCAGAGGTTTTTTGTACAATTTAAATGAAATCGATTCTTAATGAAGGATTAGCTTCAAAATTACTTGAAAACTCCTATTTTTTAACCAAACAATTCTTGTATATGTGTACTTAATCAGGATCTCAGAAACGGCTCCAACGATTTTCATTAAATTTAGTATGCAGGGGGGGGATTTATTTGGGGGGCGAGATAAAAAAGAACGTAAAATAAGTACTTAAATAATTAAATAACAAATAAACAGGTTATCTAGAAGTAAGGTTAAAATTAAAAGTTGAGACATAAATAGAAATGAATGATCTCAAATGTTTGTCGCAAATTATTGCAATGTGAGCTGTTTCTAAAATGAAAATGGTCCTGTTCATAATTTTTTTATAACAGTAATGTATTATGTTGGTAAATATTTTTTTTATTTTTTCCTACAATAGAAGCAGGCATTGTGACGTCATTCAGTGGATTTGCGGTTTTTATAAATTACCTGTCTATACTTATTTGATGTAAATTTTTACGGAAAATATGAAGATATTAATTTGTCTAAAGTACCTACCTATTCATAAAAAAAATCGGCGAGATTATAAAAAAATCATTTCAAGTTACAAACAATTTCTTTCAACTTTTCTATTCAAAATCATTCGTGCACTCTGTTACCAAAAATTGTTTTTCTTGGAATCGGTTAGTTGTGAACTTTTAAAACTAATATTGTTTTTTCTTGGAAATTATATTTTGTATTCATAGTAATTATTTTCCTGGACCTTGATCGCGTTTTTTATTTCATCTTACCTTGACGTTTCGACTATGTTGCAATAGTCATAATCGCGAAGAGACGCCGCGCCGGAGGAGGTAAAGAAAAAAATAAAAAAAAACGATTAAGACTCGGGACTATAATTACTTTCAGGCTGCTTTCAGGGACAAGTTTACCATCACTTCATCACTACATATTATTAAACGAAGTCGCTTACCGCTGTCTGTCTGTTCCTATGTAGGCTTATAACTTGAAAACTACGCAACTGATTTTGATGCTGTTTTGAAGAGGAAAGGGTAACGGGCGCTCTCTCCATACAAACGTAGTCGACTGTTTTCTCCCTGGATAATAATACTAGAGCAAAATTTTTTGTTGCATAAATCTTATAACTGCCATGACCATGCCAATATGCTTATTTTTTAATCTTATAATTTCTATGATAATTAGAAAATGAAAAAAACCAAGACATAGAGGCACAGTCATGGCAGTTAAAGGTTTTATAGCACAAATAGCTTAGTTTTATCTTCTTTCAAGGCTCCTAACTTTATTGTGTTTTTATTGTTATTTCATATTTACGCATTTGTTTAGTTTTAGTATTTTATCTATAATTATATTGTATTTACCTATGTTTTAATTCTTGCTGGATTATGATTTGTGTTTTTGCTTGCTTGTTTTGTATCTATCTATACATATTCTATTTTCTACTCGTGAGAACCTATAATTGGCTTTCTGTTTCTTGTTTCGTTTCTTATAACTTTTGTAAAGCTGTTGGTTTTCCAAATAAATAAATAAATAAATAAATTAGTACTAGTGTCATTATCAAGGGAGGAAACAGCCGACTACGTTTGTATGGAGAGAGCGCCGGTACCCTTTCACCCTAATAGATAGAGTGATTCAAGAGGAAAACTACCATGCGTACCAAGTCGCGCAACAGTTAATATACTTCTAAAGTTATGAGAGGTAAAATATTTTGTGAACAGTGTTACCATTATAATAATAAAATAAGTTTGTATCGGTACCTTGCGTTGTGGTAGGCTATACTGGGGTCACGATCAAGCCCGGGCATGACCCAATTTTAGGTCATGATCATTTGGGACATGCGCGCGCAATCGAAACTTTGTTTTAACTTGACATTGGAACTTTGAAATGGGAAGAATTCAAATCTGGTGTAACATAGAACCTAAAACAAAAAAAATGTTACACTTTATTACATAGTATAAAACAAAGTCGCTTTCTGCTGTCTGTCCCTATGTATGTTTAGATCTTTAAAACTACGCAACAGATTTTGATGCAGATAGAGTGTTTCAAGAGGAATATTTATATGTATAATACATGCATATTTCTTCTTGATTTTTCTAAATAGGTCACTAAAACACTAGATTTTCGTTTAGACATAACTTTATAATTATTTGAAATAAAATTCGAGAAAGTGATAAATAATGGTGTACACTGACTGCGCACTAAAAGCGAATGAAGATGTCAGCTAGTGTTGGCAGACAAGATAAGCCAACTACCCAGTGTCAAATTTCAAAAATATTATTTTTATTTACTATTTTCTCAATTATAGCACATGAGATTATAGTGTACATTTGGCTGGTGCAAACGTGCTGCTGCTTGTTGACTAATGTCTCAAACGAAGCTTCGTATAATTATTATTTTTGACGCTATTTGGGCGACCAATGTTACAAACGTTAAATTGTAGAGCTCTACCCCTGTATCTCGAGACTCCAAACACTTAAAAGATGGTTGTACAATTTATTCGTAAATGAATTTATTATCATTCGACGGAATCTTCATCGTTGTCGTAATTTAATATCACTCAGGAATGGGATGGTACAGGAAGCAGTGCGGAACGGTTGCCTTTCGTTTTATATTAACCGACTTCAGAAATGAAGGTTGGCATTTCGTCGCGCATCATTTTATGAGATATGGGTCTAGGTGTAAATAAATAAACATTGCAGGATATTCCACACATCGCCATCTATCCCCAAGCTAAGTAACTAGACTTGTGTTATAGGTGATAGACAACGGATATAGGTACTACTTATATACTTTTCTTTTGTAAATATACACTTATAATACATAGAAACAACTAGACCACAGACAAATATCTAAGCATGAATACTTGTCTGAGGCGGGAATCGAACCCGCAATCCTGTGTTTGGCAGCCAACTGGGTCGTATGTATAGTTTAATTAAAACAATAATTTTGATCTCCCATGAAAGAGGGAGTTATGAAGTCATTATTTATGATGATTTTTAAGTGCTGCGGGTGAAAATTATTTTAACCTAAAGTAGGTAATGTGTATCAAATAGCGGTTTTTTCGTTATAGGTCTTCCAATAAGATACAATACTGTTTCAGAGAAACTCAGATTTTCTATAGTTAAGAGGAAAGGGTACCGGGCGCTCTCTCCATGGAAACGTAGTCGACTCTTTCCTCTCTGGATAATGACACTATAGCTACTATTTTTGTTGCATAAAACTTATAACTGCCATGACTATGCTCCTATGTTTTGTTTTTTTTTGTTTTATAAATCTTAATTTCTATGATAATTAGAAAATGAAAAAAAAACCAAGACATAGGGGCATAGTCATGGCAGTTATAGGTTATAAGCAACGAAAATATTTGTGCTAGTGTCATTATCTAGGAAGGAAAAAGTCGACTACGTTTGTATGGAGAGAGTGCCGGTACCCTTTCACCTTAAGTGAAATCCTGAAAGTACAAGGCACAGGAATTGAATTGTACTCATTCATCAATCAACCCGTCAACGAATCTGATTCGTATCGAAATTGTTTATTTTGGATGTTTTCAAAGAAATGTAAGGTAAACGAAATTTGTAACCTTATCTTATTTAATCTTATTTTTATTTATTTTGAGACCGCAATTATTGGCGGGATTAACTTAAAAGTTTAATCTAGGGAGAGCAGATTAAAAATGAAGGTGCCAAAGAATTACGCAAAGGAAGAGTAAATTGTTCCTGAGATGTAAAAATCATTGAAGCTGTTTAGTCGTTAAGCTGTTTCATACTTATAATTGACGTAGCCATCGGTCAAGTTTATATACTACGTTCGCGCTTAGGTAGCACAGAGTTTCGCTTAGATAGTGCAAAGTTTTGAAATGTAAACTTCTAAAAATCCTCAAATACGTCATTTTTTATATATGATAAATAGACGGAATTCCAATTTTTAAGTTCTTATCTTTAAAATTGACAAAGTTTCATACAAACTTTCATCCCCCCATTATCCCTTCTAAAAATTACAAAATAGAATAATAAAAACAGGTTTATTCGTAACCAATGGGAACTACTTTTACTAACATGAATCAAATAAAAAAAACCCATACAAATTTTCACGCTCCGAATATCTCAAAACCCTGAAACGCGTCAATTTACACCCATTGAATGCAAAGATTTGTATGAAATTATCGACGTACAAGAGCCCACCAATGTACTGTGTGGCATAAGTACCTAAATTATTAGGTTACAAAACAGATCTTGGTCAGTGACGCTGTTTTCGGCGAGATCACGACGAGATAATACCAATTTCGTTCACGTAAAACCCTTTGCGGAAACAGGAAATCTACAGAATTCATCGGAGTGGACCGTCGCGTCGTCGGTATTTCGAGGACCTATTTCAAATAAGCAGATTATCGCTAAGGCTTTATTTAAGGAAGTAGTGGATGATGTGGCGGAGACGCGAAACAAAATACGATTTATAAAATCAAGTAGGCAGGTTGTATTAGGAACGCAGGCTCTATTTATGAAACGCATATCTTCCATCCAATCCACATAATAATAATTCTGTTAATCTCTTTGTTAGAAGGTGCATAAGGAGCATTGCTTAGATTAGTAACATCAGATTAGTTTAGATTGGTTTCCCCTTTCGTTTAATTATGGCGTTATATCCGCATTTGATTTTTACGACTACCCTCTTCCGACCGAAGCAGGTCCATTTTAAAGCCTTGAGTTGGAAAATGTCTGATAATAGCAATTTTAAAAGTTTTAGAAGACCTGTAGTTTTGTTGCAGACGGTACCTACATAACGTTAGCAAAAACGCTGTATTAATCACACAGTTTTTTTTATTCAGACACATATGATCACGACGTCCATGCCACGTCCGTGCCACGGCCCCTTCATGACGAAATCCTGTAACTGAATACCGACGTCACTTTGTGACACTAATACATTATCAAATTATAATCTAGTACCGGTTTTGAGGTGGTTCGATACGTCCATTATAATATAATTGATTTTTCAGTCTGTTATATGTAAAGGGGTTTACACATTTTGGCATATAGTAAACTGTCAGACATTATTTTTTAGTTGCTAGATCACCTTTCATGGTAATAATAATAATATATTATTATACTACTACTATTATTAACACAGCCATCTAGTCCCAAGCTAAGCAACTAGGCTTGTGTTATGGGTGCTAGATAACGGATAGAATACCTACATATACTTTTTTTGTAAATATATACTTATATACTTACATACTAATATATGGATGGGATTAATACAACAAAAGCCATGTAACGAAATAGATATCTACCGATAATTTCAAAGATTAGTTAGTTAAAATTCAAAGTTCTGAATTTCAAAGATACAGTTGGATAAAATTCAAAGTTCTGAATTTCAAAGATACCGTTACATAAAATTCAAAGTTCTGAATTTCAAAGACACTGTTAGATAAATTTAAAAGTTCTGAATTTCAAAGATACTGTTAGATAAAATTCAAAGTTCTGAATTTCAAAGATACTGTTAGATAAAATTCAAAGTTCTGACTGACTCATAAAATATCTATACATATAAAATGCTTTGTACTGACTTAATGACGGATCAACGCACAGCCTAAACCGCTGATCGTAGAGACCTGAAACTTGGAGGGTGTGTTCTTTGTATGACGTAGGCATTCGTTATGAAAAGATTTTCCGAAATTCTACCTCCTGTGGTGTGAAAAAGGTGGGCAAAGTTTGTATGAGACAACGTGATTTCTTGGTCCATTTTCAACTTCTACTCAAAAGCTAGAAATATATAATAAAATCATTACATACAATTTACCAACCTTAAATTTACCAATTTTCAAAGAACTTAGTTAAAATAATTAATTTACACGCCGAAAACACTCCTACCAAACAACATATTATAAATTAATTCTGTAACATATCTAATTGGGAAGTATTAAATTAACTTACTTTGTAAAATTAACCAAGTCCTTGAAATTACGGGAAAACATAACACCTTTTAATTAGTACCAGAAACATAAAATTATGAACCACTAAACATGAAATTAGTTTGTAATAAAACGTGTTAGATGATAGTTTGTCTACAAAGTTACGCTATAGAAAATAAAATCTACTAAGTATGCAGTATACTTAATTCACCCGGAATTTATCTACTTACCTACTTGAATCATCCCAGGTGAATTAAGTCTACGGGGCGGGGAAATTCAACAGGTTATTAAAATAATAGTAAAGTGTGAAAAAATATGTTTTTCTCCTTTGGGATTACGCATAATTTGAGCATATAGTCAGTCTTTTTAGGGTTTTTAGGTACCTCAAAAGTAAAAAAAACGAACCCTTATCAGTCTGTTTTTCACTACATAGTATAAAACAAAGTCGCTTTTTCTGTCCCTATTTCCCTTCGTATGCTTAGATCTTTAAAACTACGCAACGGATTTTGATGCTGTTTTTTTAATAGATAGAGTGATTCAAGAGGAAGGTTTATATGTATAATACATGCATAATATAGCCTTGCGAAGCCCGAGCGGGTCGCTATAATTTATAAGTTACTAGCTTGTGACCGCGACTTTGTCCGCTTTGAAGTTGATAATGCACTAAGGAATCAGGTTGTCCCATACAAACTTTTCACTCCCTATGGGGTAGAATTTCGGAAAATCCTTTCTTAACGGATGCCTACGCCACACAATGAACACCAAAGTTTCAGGTCTCTACGATCAGCGGTTTAGGCTTTGCGTTGATCCGCCAGTCAGTCAGTCAGTCAGGACTAAGCATTTTATATGTATAGATAATATTATCTAAAGTACTCACAAAATAAAAGGAAAGGGAACAAAGTATCTACTTAGAAGCAAATTTAAACAGACAGGGGGATAAGAAAGTGATCTTATAAGGGTTCCTTTTTTGACCTTTTGAGGTACGGAACTCTAAAAAAAAGAAGCTCAAGAAAAAGGAGTCTTATGACAAGCAGCAGAACACGAATTAATTATTTATTATTATTATTATGAGCCTGTAGTGTCCCACTGCAGGGCAAAGGCCTCTCTAGTCCCCTTTCACTGAACGCGATCTTGTGCGACAGATTGCCAATCTGCCAGAAATTTGTCCAAGTCGTCGCGCCACCTTCGACGTGGTCTGCCGGGTTGTCGTTTTCCGGTAGTTGGGGTCCAAAGGGTTGTTATTTTAGCCCAAAGTTCATCCGGCATGCGACTGACATGGCCGGCCCAGTTCCACTTTAATGTGGCTGCTTTTTCGGTGACGTCGGCTACCTGGGTCCTGGAACGTATTTCGGTATTCCGAATTCGGTCAGTGAGTCTAACCCCGAGAATACTTCGCTCCATCGAATTAATAGTTTTTAAAATGGCTGTTTATCTGTTACATAATCAATTCAAAGTTTAGAGATATTGCAATCTGTTTTTCACTATTGGATAATTCTCTGTTTTCGAGGAAGGTCGTGGTAGGTATACTTTACATAAAACTTCACCAAGAATAAATTAAATTATCAACGATGCTTATATTTTCCAATTTAGAAAAGAAAACACTCAAAGTCACTGAACACGCTTTAATTTCACATCGGCTTCCTCACTTTGCAAAGCAAAAATAATATTTATTTAGTTTGTTGGACAATTCAATTTATCTTGTGGGAAGACCCATCCCACGCTATCGTTTCGACTTTGATAAACACATTTAAAAGTATTTATCACAACCTATTACCTACTTGAGCAATATTGAATTATTTTATTCCGGTTTTTTATTTGAAACCATTTTAATTGATACTTCACTACATAGTATACAACAAAGTCGCTTTCTCTACGTCCCTATATCCCTATGTATGCTTAAATCTTGACTTGAAATCTGAAATTGAAATCTGAAATCTTTGACGACCCAGTTGGCACAATGGTCACCATGCCGGTCTGCCAAATACAGGGTCGCGGGTTCGATTCCCGCCTCAGACAAGTATTTATGCTTAGATATTTGTCTGTGGTCTGGTTGTTTCTATGTATTATAAGTATAGGTATATTTACAAAAGAAAAGTATATAAGTAGTATATCCGTTGTCTAGCACCCATAACACAAGTCTAGTTACTTAGCTTGGGGCTAGATGGCGATGTGTGGAATGTCCTGCAATATTTATTTATTATTTCTTCTTCTTCTCTTATTTATTTATTATTTAAATCTTTAAAACTAGGTACGCAACGGATTGTGATGCGGTTTTTTTATTAGATAGAGTGATTCAAGAGGAAGGTTTATATGTATAATACATGCATAATATAGCTATCGCTAGTATAAAATAATCAAATAAATAGATTAATTAAACAAGCCAAAACCCAGCGCTTCCGTTGCAAAGGATGCCCATTGCTGTGGAAATGCTGCTAGCGTTTTGGGCAGTTTTGCACCGGAAACGCTGGGAGGTGGAACGCCCCGGACCGGGAATCAAACCCGTTGTCCCGAAGGCGACGGTCAAACACTATACTTACTGCTAGTTATGTGTTTTTTGTTGCTTTATTCTCTAGCTTAATCTTAGTTTATCTATGTTTTTATACCTTGTTTGCTGAAATAAACCCTATCTATCTATCTATCTATCTAACAGCTGATATGGATCAGATAAATTGGTACAAGATTGTATACAAAGGGAATTAGAAGATTCCATCTTCTTTTTCATTAACATTTATAATTTACTAGCTGCGCCCCGCGGTTTCACCCGCGTAAGTCCCGATCCCGTGGGAATATCGGGATAAAAAGTAGCCTATGTGTTATTCTAGGTTTTCAGCTATCTAGATACAGAGTTTCAGCGCAATCGGTCCAGTAGTTTTTGCGTGAAGGAGTAACAAACATACATACACACACACACACACACACAAACTTTTACATTTATAATATTATAGTAGGATAGGATTTTCATCTTGTATTAATTTTTAGCAAGCAATAATATTTATTTGCCCCATATCACGGTGCTATGGAGTCTTGGAAAGCATGCGTGGAGCTGAAGCTAACACGATTAATCGTTTGGATTGATATTTCAAAACCATTTATTTCTATACTAGCGACCCGCCCCGGCTTCGCACGGCTATATTATGCATGTATTATACATTATAAACCTTCCTCTTGAATCACTCTATCTATTAAAAAAACCACATCAAAATCCGTTGCGTAGTTTTAAAGATTTAAGCATACATAGTGACACTAATACAGAATAGACATAGGGACGGCGAAAAGTGACTTTATTTTATACTATGTAGTGATAGTGAAGTGATAGGTACTAGCAGCGCACCGCGAATTCACCCGCGTAACTACCGATCCCGTGGGAATATCGAGATAAAAAGTAGCCTATAGCTTCCTCGATAAATGGACTATCCAACACAAATAGATATTTATCAATTCGAACCAGTAGTTCCTGAGATTAGCGCGTTCAAACAAACAAACTCTTCAGCTTTATAATATAGTATAAGTATAAGCTTTTGATTGTACCTATACTTAGAACTTACTAGCAAATAATATATTTTTTAAAATTGCAATAATTTTGTTGATTAAGTTACAAAAGGTCAATACTTCATCCCAAATGGGACGAGATTCGTCCTACTTATTATAAGACGTGTTATTGAACTAAGGAGTAACTTTTAACTTACGACGAAGTTATTGACACCCAGACACTAGGTCGTAGAAATATGAAAAATAAAGTCTAGACACCGATAATATGACATTTTGAACGATATAATAGAATCGTTAAAAATATTTCGTTGATGTCAAATTAATAAGTAGGTATGAGGTAACAGTCAATTTATGACCATTAAAAAAAACAGCGCAGTCCGGGAATGCAGGCAGAAGTGAAAACAATAAACTTGTTATTTCTCATAGAATATTTCTTGAAACGATCTGCTACTGCCATCTATTAGCACTCACTTAAACAAATATAGTTTATTTTTTATTCGCTAGATGGCAGTAAAAAATTTAAATCAGCGCCATCTACATTCGAATAGCGGTCTTTCTAGAAACTAAGTTTCTCAATTTGTGTAATAGATGGCAGTATAAGTTAAACAAAAAGACTAACACAAATAAAATCTCATCTGTCGCGTCAAAATCTGTCGCGTCAAAATCTGTCGCGAGAACGGCTGAAAATGCTCACCCACAAAAGTGCCCAACGCGCCATAAGAAGTTTTCACTTCAAAAATTATTTACAGCGCTCCGTGGTTTCACCCGCGTAACTCCCGATCCCGTGAGAATATGGGGATAATAAGTAGCCTATGTTATTCCCAATGAATCAATGTATCCTCATACTAAATTTAATCAAAATCGGTACAGTAGTTTCGTAGTCTATCGTTACAAACTTAAAACGAACATTATGATAGATGTAGTTTTTCTGATATATACTAAGCATCGAAATGAATAAAGAAATTTGACTTTGACTTTGATAAATAAATAATAATAAAAAATCTTTATATTATTAGTGTAGATTTATTAAGGGCCCACACTGTCCTACTTAACTATTCTTCGATTGATCGCGATCCGTAGCTATTCCACAACTTTTGAATTTTATGATTGTGGATAATGATCAGGGCCGTCTTTAAGCTATTGGAGGCCCTGGTCATAATGGGATAATGGGGCCCCTAAGACTTTGAGAGAACAAAAGTTACTCTTCTAGCATTTACAGGTACTTAAGAACAATCAATGTTGATTGAAGAGGAACCCTTCTAGATTTGAAATAGGCAAAATCATTAAAAATTCTTTCAACAAAGTGATCTGGCAGGTTCTAGGGTCCCTATCGATCACGGGGCTCTGGGCATGTGCCCAGCTTGCCCAGAGGGGCCTGATAATGATGTGTTGTTATGATATTTTCATCTTTTCTCTGAACAAGATAAATAACAACCTACCGTACCTTACCTACCCATAATAAAGATAACTACCGTACCAATAAATTTTGTAACAATTCCCAAACAAAAACTCATTTCAAATTTTGTAAATTGATACCATTTCTACCTTTAGAATGCAAACATACATTAAAACGCAAACAATCTAAAACAAATCATAGGCTTTTACAATTTATACTTATAATTTTGCCATCTCATCCTATCCGTTTGTTTCTTAATTTGAAAACCTTTTACGTAAAGGGCGTGTCGTTTAAAAAATGAGAGTGGTTTTGTTATGGCAGTTTTAAGCGGACGTAATCAGGGGTGCGAATGCTTGGGGCATTCTAAGCCACACTGTGTCACGATGGGCAAAAAAGGTGAAGAAATCGGTAGCGAATTATCGTAACGAGACAATTTGAGGGTCTTCAAGTCACAAGTGAACAAGTGTCTTCTAGGTAAGCGTGTATATAACTTTTTTTGTTCAAGTGCTTGAGATGTAAGTGGTGTTTTATGATGAAATAGAAGCGGGTATCATAATTCCAAAATGTATTAATCATTACTTATACCTCCGAGGTCCAGCCGCAGTGACGTAAAATATCTTATTACACAATTTAAAAGATAAAATTATCTAGATTTGTTTGGCTACATCCTCTTTCCTTAAATATATTAAACGTTATGACGTATTACATTACATAATAATTAGTCCTTCTGATTTTAAAGACGTCATAAATGTATTTTTTGAATGAAGGGTTCATGTTGAAATAAATGAAAAATCGTGTTGCCCCCCAGAAATATTATATTCTAACCGTTGCCCTTGACATTTCAATCCTAGATACGACCCTGTGCAAACAATGACAATAAATCTAATAGAGGATTGCGACGTTTGTTTTACAACACATATTTTAGTACTATTTTACACTTAGTGAAATCACTTGTACCAAAGTCAAACTATTTATTATCTATCACTCACTCATTCTTTTTAAAGTTGAAGGTTTTACTTGTGTTGATTTTTTAATACACATTTTTGACTTGCCGAATAAATTTCTTGAGTAGGTAGGTAACACTAAATTACTTACAATCGTAATTAGGAATTATTGATAGGTATTTTATAAAGTTTTTTTTAAAAGTAATTATCTATCTTTTGGCCTAGATCTACATAAGTTTTAATGGCTTATTCTAAAGTAGTTCTAAATCACTCCTGGGTGAAACAATCTTTTTTTCTACTGTATTGCCTTGGAGGGCAAATAGGTAATTTATTAGCCCATACAGCCTCGTTATATACTTCTTTGATTATGACTGGCCATAGACAATAATATAGACATCTTTCAGCTTCTTTAAATCCTGAGGCCTGCGCCTGTAGCAAACTTAGCCAAACGTTTATCGAGGCATCTTGAACACTAGTTACTACAAAATTACTACATTTTTTCAGTGAGCCTTATTAAAATACGTTATAAAAACGTTTTTTTAAATAATCATAAAACTCTTTGCCTTTGAAAAATACAGACCATTAATTTCGAATATGTAAAAAATTTCATTCGATAACTTTATCGGAAACTGTTTGTTTTAACAAATTAATAATTGTTTGTGATAAATAATAGATTCGTTGTTGATAAAATTTTATAAAAGTTATGTTGATTTATGAGATCGTTTTCATACATATTTAATTTTTATGGAATTTTATAATCACGTCGTTGTTAGTTAATTTCTAATTAAAAAATATTGAAATTCTCCAAGAAACATTTTAACACGATAATTTTTCATAATAATTTATCAAATAATTTGGTGTTCATTTTATTAAAAAGAATTTCGCCTTTATTTATTTACTTACTTGCTTCCGTCCGCGGCTTTGCCGGCGATTTCATACTTTTTGGGAGTGGAATTTCGAAAGCCCTGTTTGTGCGAAAGCCCTGTGGCACGCTTCACAACTTGTAGGTATGTCGTTTCAGTTTCGTTAGTTTGGCTCACACACTTGGATTTTGCTTGTGCATTTTACATGCACGAAAAGAACACCAAATTCCATGTCTCTAAGACCAGTGGTATAAGCTTAATTTAATAGTCAGTCAGAGTTTGAATTTCATGTTTTAAAAGGATTTAAAAACCTTGATAATAGTGACAAAATAACAAGAAATAAATGAATTATTTTTAGATTGACAATAAAGCAAATATTTATCCAATAACTTGTTTTTAGTAGTTTTAATATTTAATTTTTAATTAAGATGGCAGGGACCTTTATTTTCTGCACGCACCTTATTAGGTACCAACAAGCTTTTATTTAACTGAAATGTTTTACTTAGGATTAGAAATGCACTGTAGGGAAGTTAGAATGATAAATACGTCTAGTCTCTGACAGAGTTTCAGTTAAGAGTCAATGCACTATTCGATTTAAAAACTATCTTTAAAGAAACTAGAAAACACATGTTTCGAATTTGAGTCTAGACGAGATGCTGATAGTATTGGATAAACGCACAAGTCTGCCTGAAAAAGTGCCGAATTCAACTTTCATCATTTTTCTTTTTCATTATTTCCTACAGAAAGTAGAGTGAGTAAAATTGGTTTTATTTTCATCCTTCATGTTCATTCATCCTTAAAAAAAGTTGGTAACGAATATTGTTAGCGGAAATGGCTTTTTATTTTATCAAATACTTTTTTTCAGTCGACTGACTCTTAAAAAAATTCTAAAAAGGTGCTAGGTGCTAGACAAGAAATTAAAGTCATGAACCTGTTTTAAAAGTGCTAAATCTAGCACTAGTAGTGCTAAATTGATATTACTGGTCGACAAAGACCTAAATCTTAAAATTTGTTTAGCCTTTTGTATAATAATCAACTATCGGCAGATTTTATGTCCTTTGTGTGGCGATCGCAAAGGTCATTCACATTTACCTAAAGTTTTATTTCAACCAATGATCCGTGTAATATTATGTTGTCGCCTTTATGAATTTCAAAGTGTTTTTGAAAGGTTTTTTATTATTTTAAGATGTTTAGTAATTTTGATAATAGAATTGCATTTTGTTTCATATTTTCAATTCCATATTTTATTCTGTTAGAAGCTCGGTTTTACTTGGCAAGAAAAGAGTTTTGAAGTGAAAACTTCTTTAGCGGCGTTGAGCACTTTTTCTGTAATGGGTATAAAATCTTAAACTCGCGTCAGGACACGTGACCTGATCGAAAAAGCGTAAGACGGATGGAGAGTAGACAGCTATCCCCTCTCTACGGCGGCGGCGCGGCGAAAATGTATGCCTGGGCCTACTGTTTTTAATTTGGCTGTGAGTGTATTAAGACGTACATATGGTATTTTTTAACGGACGACTATTGACGGACGA
The DNA here is from genome assembly GCA_907269075.1 of Idaea aversata. Taxonomy (NCBI): domain Eukaryota; kingdom Metazoa; phylum Arthropoda; class Insecta; order Lepidoptera; family Geometridae; genus Idaea; species Idaea aversata. The sequence continues at coordinate 8,799,886 of OU026103.1, forward strand.
CAAATGTCGGACGACAATTTGTTGGACGACAAATGTCGGACGACTATTTGTTGGACGACAAATGTCGGACGACTATTTGTCGTCCGACTATTTTTTTTTTCTTTAAACTAAGGTAAGGCATACATCGCTTTCATATTAAGATAAAATAATTTGTAGTTTTAAGCTGCAAAGATATGTGCCTGCTCATGCGTTCAGATCACTGCTAATTATAAAAATTGTAAAGGCGGATATAGAAGCCAATCGCCAAATTGCCTTTTACCTTTAACTAAAATTAACGCCAATAACTCTTGGCCCCTACATGCGCTTTAATCTTATAGTTCAGGGTATGGGCTGGATAAATTCTATTTCGTACTTCTCCAGATTGGCAAATGTCCGTGACGTGTAATAAGTTTTTGGGTAGGTACTTCGGTTTCCTCACGATGTTTTCCTTCACCGTAAAAGCATTGTTTAATGTCCACATCGTTCAAAGTTATCAGATTAGGAAATTTTGATAGAGTGTGGCCACGTTAAACTAATGATCCCTCCTGACAAGTAAGCTCTTAGGTAATCCTTGCAACAAGGATTTAATGAACGTGGTTAAAAAGATACTAATGTATATCAAATACTCAAACTTTCCACTTTAGTTCCTACATAGAATTCAAAGCCCAACTGACTTCCAAAAAGCAAGGTGTCCTGGCAAAGATAAGACAGTACCTAATTCAAGTTGGGACAAGCACACGTCCGATCGTGCACGGTTCTTTACCTCTGTATAGTATATTAAAAAAAAACACAATCAGGTAACATTACTTTACAGTATTTTGAGTGAGCTCTAGGTCTCGTGGGGTTCAGCTAATTGGTAATGTGACTGTACAATTTAAGGTCTTTAAATCACGAGTGAACAGGTATCTTCTAGGAAACCATGCTACTTTTTAGACCGCATCGCCATTCAGGTAGGTGTGCATGATGTGGTGAGGTGGGTAAGGTAGCCTGAGTGGTCAAACACTGACCTTTCCTCACGAATACCTACCATTCCGGGGGGTGACGACGGGTTATATCGGAGTCAAACCAACTAAAACTCCCCGGTGACCCTTCTCGGTGCAGCTTGGAGACCCGAGGGATACACCTTCAATTTTTTCCCTGTGAACACGTAGTCCGACTGCTTAGTCCGACCGATCGGACGACCTGATTTTTTTTTACTTTTGGTTCGATTTAAGAATCGGACCATGAGGTTTATCGTTATTTAAGGACATATGGCCCGACCGATCGGACAATGTGGACTTGTTTTTACTCTTGGTTCGATTAAGGATGACTACTCAGTGATAGTGCGATTCGACAGTGCAAAAACAACCCGAAAAGAGGAACGAAATTAAAACAAGACGATCGAAATGGAAACAAAAGACGAGCAAAATGAAAACAAAAGACGATCGAAATTAAAACAAGACGATCGAAATGGAAACAAAAGACGGACAAAATGAAAACAAAAGACGATCGAAATTAAAACAAGACGATCGAAACGGAAACAAAACAATGATCGAAACGGAAACAAATGACGATCGAAATGAAAACAAGAGACGAGTTAAATGAAAACAAAAGACTATCGAAATGAAAACAAGACGATCGAAACGGAAACAAATCAACGATCGAAATGGAAACAAATGACGATTTTCTAGCGCCTTCACCCACGTTCATTAAGATCATAGTCACCAGTGTATCGTATCAACCACAAACTTCCCAACTAAGTTACGCTCCTAATGGTTCTAATAAAAATAAATAACTTTATTAGTTTGGATACCTACAAATTGTTATTAATGGTATTATTGTGTTGGATAAAATCCTTCGGCACTAATGTTTTAAAATTAAAGTTTGTTCATTGAAATTCATATTTACGTAGAATCATATGAAATTTTAATATAATTATGGTCTAACTTTGATTGTAAATGAAATAATTTAAGTAATAAATAATGGTTTACCGATGAATTATTTAACCATAAGACAACCTTATTAATACTTTTTTTATCTAATTTAATAATTTAACGTAAAATAATTATTAAAGCTCCAAATAAATTTATCTAGGTCTTTATGTGCTTAAAAGGGTGGCTGAATTGCCATGAGCCGATCCATTGGAAATTTCTGTTACTCATTTCAAAATCTCAAAAAAAAAAAAGAAGAAGCAATCGCGTTTGTATATTTAAAAATATGTTAAGAAACTACACAAGATGTATATAATTTTAAAATAAAAGACACAAATTAACGACAGACAGACTTTCAAATTACATTTCAATATCATTTCGTTTGCATTTCGATCACAAATAATACCCTCAAAGTAGCTCAAAATACCCTCAAAGTTCGCTTTTTGTAAAAAATAAACTGACTTAAGGTGAAAGGGTACCTGCGCTCTCTCCATACAAACGTAGTCGACTGTTTCCTCCCTGGATAATGACACTAGCACAAATATTTTTGTGCCATAACATCTATAACTGCCATGACTATGCCCCTATGTTTTGGTTTTTTTAATTTTCTAATTATTATAGAAATTAAAATTAAAAAAATAAAAGAATAAAAAATAACAAAAAATAGGGGCATGGTCATGCCTGTTATAAGTTTTATGCACCAAAAATATTTGCTCTAGTGTCATTATCCAGGGAGAAAACAGTCGACTACGTTTGTAATAGTTTGTATGGAGAAAGCCCCAGGTACCCTTTCCTCTTAAAGGGTATCTTTTGCAATCGAAATGATATTGAAATGTAATTGAAACCATATTATTTACGAGAATTGGCCTTCTGAGTGCTTATTTTTCCAGGTGCTCAAAAGTAGACATGGGGAGGGTACCCGGTTTGTATCCGGTACCCGGCGGATCCGGCACTTTTTTTAGGATCCGGCCGGGTACCGGGTAATGGTGCCGGGTATCCGGCTCTGCCGGGTTATCTGATAGACCAAAAATAATGACACATATTACACTTTTTAAATTATTTATTATGCTGAACACAAACGGTAATCATTATAATTATGTTTTGCTCACTAATTTATCAGGAAGAACTAAAAAAACTAAATATATATTTTATTTTAATATTGGTAATTTAAGATGGGTAAGTTGTGATGTAAAAACGCCAATTTTTCTGCGCGGTTAGCATTTAGGCTACTGCGTTTCTTGTCATAAATTAGCCCTGCTTCTGAGAACAGGCGTTCGCTGTATACAGAACTAGATGGTGTGCATAGATTTTTCGCCGATACGTACCCGCCGGGTACCCACGAGTACCCGGCGCAGAATGTGTCGGGTACCCGTTCAGCGAGTACCCGGCAAAACCACTACCCGCCCCATGTCTACTCAAAAGACAGTAAAGTGTTTCCTGTATAGACACCTGGATGATATCACCTAAGTCCTTAAAGTGGAATAGACCTGTTTTCATAAAACACCACTTTAAAAATGTTTATTTTCAGTCTAGACGAAAGAAACGTTTCAATTACAATTTAAACGACGGAATTTCCTTATGTTAGATAAACTACTAGGTAAGTATGGCTAACAAGAAGCGCTGTGGAGTTGTGTCTAAAGGCCTCGCATGCTACAAACTTTTGGTCGGTTGAGAGCCTGCCGACAACTATCCTATCCTACTAATGTTATAAATGTGAATGTTTGTGTGTGTGTGTGTGTGTTTGTTACTCCTTCACGCAAAAACTACTGGACAAATTGCAATGATTTTCTTTATCTGTATCTGGAAACCTAGTTTAACACAGAAGCTGCAGTGACCAGGTGAAACCGCGGGGCGCAGCTAGTGGCTTGAAGGCAATTGTTCAATAGTATTGTTTATTGTAAGTCCCAATTTGGAGGAAAAACGGGTTAAATAGTAACCCTTTATCATATCACGATATAATGAAGCTTTCTATTTGTAAAAGAATTAACATTTGTCAAGCAGGTATCTAGTTATTTTTTACAAATAATAGATCAGTGTGTTCGACCACTATAAGACCTAATGGTGAGTGGCGATACGGTGATGTAGCACGTTTATATTTGTCCACTCATTATTCACCTCTTCACCTTATTCACCTCCACTCATTAGTCACCTCTAAATAGTACACAATACATCAGCTTCCATGCTTCGGAAGGCACGTTAAGCCGTTGGTCCCGGTTGCTACCTCTAGTAGCAGTCGTTAAGTCACGTTAGAGGCCTTAAAGCGATCTGAAAACTCTAACAATAGGTGAGCCACACCACTATACGAGAAGAAGAAGAAGAATCAGGAAAGATAGAGTCAGGCAACTGATTCCATTTCCTTGCAGTACGAACAAAAAATTACGAAGGAAAACGCTTGGTGCAGGTGTTTGGGGTTTTCAGTTCTGATGATTTGTCATGTCTATCTACAGTTCAGTCTACAGCTGAACATAGGCCTCTCCCAAAGATCGATGAGTCGCATGCGTCCAATAGCTTCCCGCGATTCTGACCGGCTGGCGAGGTTCTGAAAATTACCTCTTTCAAATATCCAAACATAAAATCATCGGTCGACAAAAAGTCTGCAGTCTGCTGGGATCTTACTAACATCGTACGAACATGTTATTTCTGAAGTAACATTATCTGAAAATGTTTTCAGAAACCTTGTAATGTAAAAGTTTATTCTCTTAAGAACACATTCTATCGTTTTTTTTTGGAAATGTGTATCTGTATATCTAAGAGTATTTTTTCGGTGATATTCCCTGTATTGTCTTAAAAAAAGACTCCAAAAATACATAATAATAAAAAACTTTATATAAAATAAATATAACTATGCGAATTTATCGTATTTTTTAAATTCATGTCTGTCTTCAAACAGAAAGCTACAGAACCTATTGAATTTTTGTGCTTGTTATAATACCACCCACCGGCCTAAATCGTATCGCCAAGCGGACTTGTCCGTGTTCCGATACGTAAACCGGCAGCCACAAAAGCCAAAAAAGAAAAAAAATCTTATTCTATTGCCGTCTTTCTACCTTCACTCGCGTCCCTTGAAGGTCCCGGCTTATTTGGCGTTCTAGTCACGAGTGTTTAGGTATCTTCTAAGAAAGCGTCTTAGCCCATATCGTCACTTACTATCGGGAGAGATATTGGTCTAACGCTGACCTATTTATTAAAAAAAAGTATTGAACAGCTCTATTTTTTGGAAGGTTGTGGTATACTTTACATCTAAATCCATCAATATGAGTAATCAACATAAAAGCACGACTGCATGTCAGCGAGCACGTTGTATGGGAAACCACTCTGCTTTTTATCTCAAAGGAAATGCGAGTGAAACTGCGGTGCTCAGCTAGTACCTTTACACATATATTATGTAACTATTTGTACCTATGTCGCAAATATCCACGAGTAGGTATTACTTCATATTATGAAATAGTATTTTGTTAGGAATTCGTTATTACTTACAATCTAAAAACAAAGTTCTGGTAAAGCCTTACCTATGAGACCTTCAATATTTGTAATTCACAACAAAGTATACGTTACAGAAAATATTTACTTATGAAAGTTTACAGTCACGAAACAAAATATATTTCGTTTTATACAGGATGCCCGCAAAATTCAAAAATATTTAAAAAAAAGAAAAATTCGAAATAGATTTGTCAAATTATTTTGTAAAACGCTCATGTAAAACAATATGATTTTCCAACTAAGTAGGTACTAAATTATTTATAAGACTTTGATACTTTTACAAAATTTTAATAACACTGTAATTAACAATAATTATTGACGGTAAATTCATAAACTACACTTTCATTCATGAGTCATTGGGCTAGGCTCAAAGCCTAATAAATCATTTTAATTTCAACTGTATTATTGCCAGCGGGTCCTAAGGTAAATTATGCTGTTATCAAATTTAAGAAATCCTTTAAGTTAGAGTGTAATAAGCTTTCTTGTCCTTTTTCAACGTTTTGTTTTTTGTACAAATAAAGTTACAATGTTTAAACATTTTAAACTCACACGATTTGTATTAATAGTAATTATTTAAGTAATAATAAAAAAAAAACTAAATCGCCTATTTCTTTTTTTACTTTTTTATTAAAGATTTAGGGTCACTTGCAACAAAGTTTTAAAATACCGATTTGACAAACTCTTATTTTTCCATTCATTTTTGACACAATTTTAGCTTTCTGTAGAAAATGTGTGGACTATAAATTATCTAGGTTTGGTAATATCGAGATTTTGCCGTTTCGCTTCTAGTGGCTTAGAATAATTGATGAAACTTGAGTTGTCGATTATGAGCGTAGTGTCCAAATTACAAGATACCAATGCTCAATAATGCCTAACACGTAAATTGTGTAAGAAGCTTTCCTAACCGTCAATGCCTAGACGTTTTAATTGCTTTATGTTGTTTCGTCTACAAAGAGAACTGTCTAAACAGCACTTTGTCTCTCTAATGCCGACGTCGCAGGCGGGTGTTTTCAATTAAAGTATTGTTTAATAAATAAATAAATCATCATCATCTAGCTCAAGCTAAGTAACTAGACTTGTGTTATGGGTGTTAGACAACGGATATACTACATACTTTTCTTTTGTTAATATACATACCTATATTACATATAAACAACCAGACCACAGACAAATATTTAAGCATAAATACTTGCCTGAGGCGGGAATCAAACCAGTAATCCATGTGTTCGATAGTCCGGCATGGTGACCATTGTGCCAACTGGGTCGTCAAATCAAAAATGGTAATGGTTATGATCTTCAGAAGTAGCCTTTAACCAGTTAGTTATCAATAACCCTGTATATTAGACTTAGGTACAGTATAAGTCGTAAGTCCACTATCAGTTTGGTACCATAATACTATCAACAAGTATTAGACTTACGACCTTCTTCTAATAGACGTTACACACAAACTTAAATACTTGAATTAAAAGTACTCAGTGTGATTATTATTTTTTAACATGTTAGCTATGTACTTAGTTGGCCTAGTGGTATAAGCTGCCACCCGCTATACCAATCGACGTGGGTTCGATCCACAGGTTACGTTGTTATAATATTCAAATAGTGCTGCACAGAATTGTAAACCTTATGGTACCAGTGTACTTTTGAAGGTTGATTGTACCTATATAACTTAACAAGCAACTGCAATTAACGAGTCGACAAGTTTACGGTCACTGCCTCATGAAATGACTATTGTTGATGCTACTACGATTTTATGCATGAGTTTGTGAGCTGTAAGGTCGCTTTTAGCTTGTTTCCATGTCGATACTAAGTATACAGTGTTATTTCAGCTCTAGAACTATTTGTTTGAGTTACGGTGATGTTGAATTGTTTTTTTTCTTCAGTTTTTCACCAACATGATAAAAAGAGGACGGTTTGGAAAAGTCTTTCTTCCACTGCGATCTTCCTACCTTCACTCGCGTCCCTCGAAGATCCCAGTTTATTTGGGGGGTTTTAGGGACACGAGCGTATAGGTATCTTCAAGGAAGGCGTGCTAAATCTTAGACTGCCTCGTCACTAAGTGGTCAAACGCTGACCTATTCATCACTACATAGTCACTACATAGTATAAAATAAAGTCACTTTTCGCCGTCCCTATTTCCCTTTGTATGCTTAGGATCTTTAAAACTACGCAACGGATTTTGATGCGGTTTTTTTTAACAGATAGAGTGATTCAAGAGAAAGGTTTATATGTATAATACATGCATAATATAGCCGTGCGAAGCCGGAGCGGGTCGCTAGTATAGAATAAAGTCACTTTTCACCGTCCCTATGTCCCTATGTATGCGTGGATCTTTAAAACTACGCAACGGATTTTAATGCGGTTTTTTTTAATAGACAGAGTGATTAAAGAGGAAGGTTTTTAGATATAAGACATGCATAATACAGCCGTGCGAAGCCGGGGCGGGTCGCTAGTTTATTATAAAAAAAAGTTATAAACCGAAATGTTATTTTTGTATTGCGAGACTTTAGGACATAATATTGCAACTATTAAAATTATTTGTGTGCTTTAAAACTATTTGAAATTTATATTTTATGAATAATTGATAGGTAAATTATTTATTACTGACATTTAAATTTATTTTCAAAGCCTAATTATGGTTTTAGTAGTCGAGATATATGTTCTTACCCCGCGGTCTACACAATAAATTTACGTTCCAATTAGTGACTAGTTAATTTTTTCTACAAAAACTAAAAAACAAAATTTTATTTTCACGCGCATCCGGGTAGCAATCACATTAAAAGACAAATTTTAATACGTAGATGGATAGGTATATTGTTTTGAGTATCTCTGAAACTTAATTCTGAAGTGGATTCGTGATTCAAAATACTTTATTGATTATAAGACGTCCTCAGGCGATGCGTCGTCGTCGTCGGTTAGAGCGAGGTGGAGTGAAGTCAGACTTCACCCTCAGATGAAATTGACAACTGCACAAAAGAGAAAGATATACTATAATTATTCTATATCTTTTTCATATTTATCTTCATTACATAGTATAAAACAAAGTCGCTTTCCGCTGTCTGTCCCTATATAATATGCTTAGATCTTTGAAACTACACAATGGATTTTGGTGCGGTTTTTTTTTAATAAATAGAGTGATTCAAGAGTGTACGGGATCGTACCGGGTGCTGCTGCTTAAGATGTAAAATGATAGATAAGATAGCTTTAAGGGTGTATATTGTCACGATACTTATTTAAGTTATGATGCTTTTAATGAGTGCGATGGGCTTGCTGGCTAAAGGTGCACTGACTCATGCGAGTCGCCCGGTCGACGTCATTCGCCGGCGCGTGCGACCTACTTGAACCAAACTGCTGAGCTGTTCGATAATGTATCGAACAAAGAGGAAGGTTTATATGTATAACTAGCGGCCCGCCCCGGCTTCGCACGGCTATATTATGCATGTATTATACATATAAACCTTTCTCTTGAATCACTCTATCTATTTAAAAAAACCGCATCAAAATCCGTTGCGTAGTTTTGAAGATTTAAGCATACATAGGGATATAATATAGCCGTGCGCGGCGGGTCGCTATTTTTTAATAAATTGGTCAGCGATTCACCACTATCTCACACGATGGTAGTGACGATGCGGTCTAAGATGTAGCACGCTTTCCTAGAAGATGCGGTCATGACTCAAAGACCCCTTCTAAACGGGGGCCTTCGAGGGACGCGAGTGAGGGTGACAAATCAACATCGAGCTTATGCTGCGCTGTACTGCGCTGTGCTGTGCTGTGTTTCTTAAGCTACGTTTGTTTAACAATCAACATCAAGCTGTGCTGCGCTTTGCTTAGCTCAGTATAAAAGTAATCAGCAGCTCGTGTAGTCGTTTATCTCGTCAAAAATGACTTTATTTTCAAAAAAACGTAAACATTACGACATAGTTGAAACTGATGAAGATGAAAGTGAGGAAGAACCATGGCGCAGCATGGCAGAGATCCATAAAAAACATAGCACAGTTCGGCACAGCGCGGCTCAGCACGGCGGGTAGCGCGCCTCGAGACTGCTGCGTTTTAAAACAGAGCGTAGCCTCACACAGCGCAGCACAGCATGGTTTGTTTGTATCCTCATTAAAATATAAGACGAGCGAGTTGACCAAACATAGCACAGCGCAGTACAGCGCAGCATAGCTCGATGTTGATTTGTCACCCGAAGGTAGGAAGACGGCGGAAGTGAAACAAAAACGTTTCCAAACCGTCCTCCTTTTATTCTAGTCGTAATTATGCCGCCTCATAAATAATACTAAAGATAAAAGAAAATATGACAACCCTCTAATCGGAACAGCCGATCAATAACAACTTTATGGATTGCAAAAGTAGATAACGACGAAATAATATATGACCAACTGTTCCTAATACAAGCGTAAATATTACTCTGCTCTATCATTGGGTCACTATTAGAAATTCTGTAAATTGTGGCAAGCCAAAGAATGTCTTTTTCGCCGAAAGACAATTCAGCTGGATGACACAAAGGCAGAGTACCAAGTTTCGACGTTAAAGGAAACTCGTAACGAACGAGTTTCCTTTAAGAGGAAAGGGTACCGGGAACTCTCTCCATAAAAACGTAGTCGACTGTTTCCTCCCTGGATAACTAATGACACTAGAGCAAATATTTTTGTTGCATAAAACTTATGATTGCCATGACCATGCCCTATTTTTTGTTTTTTTATTTTTTTATCTTAATTTCTATGAAAATTAGAAAATGAAAAAAAAAATTGGGACATAGTCATGGCAGTTATAGGTTTTTATGGCACAAAAATATTTGTGTTAGTGTCATTATCCAGGGAGGAAACAGTCGACTACGTTTGTATGGAGAGAGCGCCGGTACCCTTTCACCTTAAGGATCGGAAGGCCAATTTTCGTAAATAAAATTGTTTCAATCACATTGCCGATCCGTGCCGGATTCAGTGCGACGGCGGGCCCTCGAGCAAACTATGGTTCACCTCTTGACCTGCGCCTCCAACCCTAATACCTATACATTGGCTGACCTGATGTCAGCTAATAACAACGCCAAAGACCTGGCGGCTCACTGGAGTGGGCAGATCTGACCCTACCTCATCAATTACCCCCCTTTAATTTGTGCTGTCGATACGAAGAAGAAGAATCACATTGCAATATTGTAACGTAGTAGTTTTATTCTACTAGTTTGAATTATAATTTTTGTCAACTTTGTTTGTCACTGGCGATATGTAAGGTAAAGAAAAAATTGAAATGACATTAGACTTTGAGTGTTGACGCGTTTTGATATTTACCCAAAATCGGGGAGTTTTCGCATTGTAAATGATGACAGATTTCAAGTTTACAACAAATTAGTAAGGATATTTCAGAAGGACTTCATTTATTTTAGGGTTATAAAAGTGTAGAAATGATAACAAATAGCAGGAACACGCACAGAGTTGTATTAGTGTTCGAATTTGAGAAAATGTTTTGGAAACGATGTTCGTGTTAGGGTAAAATATTTAGGGAGTTTGGGATGCTGAGATATTGGCTTTCTTTTGATAGACTTGACTCAGGCAAGATGACTTGGTATTTTTGGAAAGGAATTCGATCGGTGTGGAAGCGCAAACGTCGCATTTCATCTGGCCCGTTACTTTAAACTGGTCCGGACGAATTTAACCATACACATTTTAAAAAGTGGATTTTGGCCCGCAGACTAGATTTTCCGAGAGTGAGCTAATAGACAACGAATATAATATAATATAATTAATTATTTAATTTTTCTTTATAATTTTCTTTTGTAAATATATACTTAAAATACATAGAAACAACCAGACCACAGACAAATATCTAAGCATAAATACTTGTCTGAGGTGGGAATCGAAACCGCAACCCTGTGTTTGGCAGTCCGGCATGGTGACCATTGTGTCAACTGTTATTTAAGAGAAGGGTCGAATGACAATGTTATTTAAGAGAATTGGCCTTCTGGTAGTTAAAGGAAATTCTTTCTCGGTAACTAACACCACTATACCAACAACAACAGGCCAGCTCCTTGTATTTCAAAGCCTTCAACTACGTTATTATTTCATTTTGTATTTCAAAGCCTTTGAAATATGCGGCAGGTATCTTTTTGATTACATAAATATAGTGTAAATAATTGTAATTCAAGCGCCAGATGTTTTAAAGCGCTTGTTATTTTGTAAGACGATTGTCTCCTAACCGATTGATTTATTTGCAAAGGGTTTAGAAACAGATTTACCCAATAAATTAATTGATTGTTGCTATCAAAAACAGTTTAGGTCGGGTCCCTTTCTGGGATGTTAACCCAGGATCGTTATTTTACTTTGATTTATTTTATGCGATTTGTATGTTCGGTTCTAAAACACTTTTTAATTTCCATTTTGTATGTAGGTATCATTAAGGGGTTTGGTTGAATGTTTTGTTTTTTTTTCTAATGCGGTTGATTTGAATACAATAACATATAAAACCTTAATTATAAAGGGATGAACTAGGCAGTTATTACAATCAAAAAAATGTTAATAAAATCGGCTTTGTTGGTAATTTTGTTGGTACTCTGTGAGCGGCGCGGACGTTGCCGTTGACCCAGTGTTAGACTATAATTTCGACTTTCATCCCGAAATTTCTTGGCTAAAATGTTGGCCGGCCGTGGACTAGATTTTACTAACAAATAATTAATATGCGCTAATTAACATTGTTTTTACGGTGAAGAAAAACACCGTTTTGAAACCAACGCTTAGTTGGTTCTAGAAGTACAACCCGGTCACATTATCTCGAGACCTGGCGTAAATAAAAGTCCCACGAAAACAAGTCGAAACCACCACGAAAACAACGAAAACATTTCATTGTTACGTTTGGACTTTTATTTACGGCAGGTCTCGAGATAATGTGACCGTGTTATACTGACGACTTTTTTCCTCTGGACAAAGTTGATTAAGCTGAGAGGGTGGTATAGGTGCATGACAAGCCTAACTACTATATTTAATACCTGTTCCAGGTAAACTATAAATCGTATAGGTTAGATATAAAGTTCTTGTTATTATACCTACTCGGTGACGTTTCTAAACAAGATAATGTTTCTATTATAAGTAGGCAATAAGGCATAGACCTCAATTGATAAGTCTACGACCTAAATCTAACCCTAAACAAGAGGTTATTTACTCCATATTTTATTCATATTTAAAATGCAAAATACTACGAAATGAAATTACTTATTATTCTAAGTTTTAATTCATCACAATCACAATGAAAAAGGCTTAACAATATATCATATTTCTAAAGAACAACTCATAAATTCTGCGTATATTTTTACTTTGAAAACTTCGACTTGATTTTCACCTTTGCACATAAAGTTGTAAGTTTCTCAAATATTGATTTTGTTATTGTTCGAAAACTCAAAGTTTTCTAAATGGTTTTGAAAGTTAGAACTTCGTTTTGTTTTGTGTACTTGCATGCGTTTTATAATGTTTTTAACCCCCGACGCAAAAACGACGGGGTGTTATAAGTTTGACGTGTCTGTGTGTGTGTGTGTGTCTGTCTGTGGCATCGTAGCTCCCAAACGGATGAACCGATTTTGATTTAGTTTTTTTTGTTTGAAAGATAAGTTAGTCGGGAGTGTTCTTAGCTATGTTTGATCAAAATCGGTTCAGCCGTCTTAAAGTTATAAACATCTTATTGTTTAGTCATTAAATATTTTATATTTCGGCTGAAGAACAACGATGAATGCCGAAAAGTTTGGTGGAAAATGTTGCGGAAAAGGTGAAAGAGAACTGTTTGAGTTGGTATGGACATGTGATGAGGAGAGAGGAGACGCATGTGACTAGAAGAGTGATGTGTGAGTGATAGAGGGATGGATATGAAGAGGATGACCTAAAAAAAGATAGACTATGTGAAACAAGACAAGACAAGGATGTAAACGATAAAAAGACGGCTAATAGAGGAGAATGGAGGAAGAATACATACTGCGGCGTCTCCAAATTAATTGGAATAAAATAAAAATTATAAAAATTAATAAATATTGCAGGACAATCCACACATCGTCATCTAGCCCCAAGCTAAGTAACTATATAGACTTGTGTTATGGGTGCTAGACAACGGATATACTTACTTATATACTTTTCTTTTGTAAATATATACTTATAAAACATAGAAAAAACCAGACCACAGACAAATATTTAAGCATAAATACATGTCTGAGGCGGGAATCGAACCCGCGACCCGGTGTTTGGCAGTCCGGCATGGTGACTATTGTGCCAACTGGGTCGTCAAACGAATAAGGGCAGACATAAGAAGATTCGGCTATTTCGGCTATGCTTCGGGCCGAATTCACTGACGGAATACAGTATTCATTTAGCTTTACTTTAATTTCATGTATTTTTACCAATGTATTTTTCTTATGAAAAATATATGGGCGCTAAGAGCATTACGGTGAAGGAAAACATGGTGATGAAACCCGCGACTTAGCTCCAGATGTATTGACAAGTTCTCTCTTCTGGACACGGTCGTATAAGTTGAGAGGAAAGTGTTGGTGCTGGACATATTCTACTCCATCCTCACGCAAAAAGGGATACAGCGGAAAATAGTTTACAAGTACAATACACGGTCAAAAGTCTCTGCCCACCGTAACGTTTACAATCCTGTGCAGCACTATTTGAACATTATAACAACGTAAAACCTGTGGATCGAACCCACGTCGCGTCGGTTGGTGTGGCGGGTGGCGGCTTATACCTCTCGGCCAACTAAAGACATAGCTAACATGTTAAAATAATAATCACACTGAGTACTTTTAATTCAAGTATTTAAGTTTGTGTGTAACGTCTATTAGAAGAAGGTCGTAACTCCAATACTTGTTGATAGTATTATTGTAGCAAACTGATCATTTACTTATGACCCATACTGTACAAAAAGTTTAGTTATATCAGAATCACTAATAAATAGACTAGAAAGTGTTGTTTTGGTCTGTGTGTTTTTAAAATCCTGTCATCAGCATGTGACGATAATAAATACGTCAAAATCACGTGGTAGGTGGTTGAAATAAATGTCTGAAAATAAAAACCTTCGCAATGTGGTAATAAATATGTCACTGGCGTATTATTGTTAGGTAAATTATTATCTTCATACGTATTCACAAATCGTGGCTTGTGATCTTCTTTGTCGTTTTGATTTGGGTTGGAAGTGATTTGTCTCTTTTTTACCTGACTACGGCGAAGTATACCTCCAGTTTATTTCCGTGGGTTCAAATGCCGGCCGCAAACCTATGAAATCTTCTTAAGAAAAATTTATGAGCACTAATTAACATTGCTCTTACGGTGAAGGAAAACATCGTGATGAAATCCGTGGCTTAGTTGGCTCCAGACGTATTGGCGAGTTCTTTTCTCTGATCATGGTCGACTAAGCTAAGAGGGTGGTATAGGTTCTGGACAAGCCTACTCCATCTAATATAATATGTTGGTACAGTCGGCTGCATAATTGCAGCCCTCGGTAGAGTTCGAAATTACTACAATTGAAATGTTTGCATTCTAATAATTTTTGTTTGATTAATTGATGAGTTAGAAGACTTTAAACTTCATCTAAAGCAGGTGTCTAAAATCTTGCTCATGTTGAAAACATTCTTATAACAGTCATCTTGGAGCTCTACGGTGGGTCTGCAATTATGCAGCCGACCGTACATGGTACTAGAGTGCTGGCCCTGTATAAAATTATCTTATGTTTTGTTTCCGCATAATAATATCTTCTTAACCACTGATTATAATTTGACAAATGAGCTATTAAACTTTTTAAACTCACACGATTTGTATTCATAGTAATTATTTTCTCATGTCTTATTCGCGTATTTTTTATTTTTATTTCTCTTACCTCGACGTTTCGACTATGTTACAATAGTCATAGTCTCCAGACCCGGGAAAATAATTACTATAAATGAGCTATATAGTTCGTCCGCTGATTGTAGGCTATGTGACGTTCGAATTCATTCAAATTCAATATGCAACCCCTATAGATCATAAAGTCACGAATAAACTTTTTTGGGGTTGTCATCATCATCATCATCCGAGCGATGTTCCCGGTTGCATCCCTCTCGGGAGCCCGGGGTCCGCTTATCTACTTTTACGCCTCCACTTCGCACGATCTTCGGCATCCTGGGTTGTAAGGCCATTTGCACGCATATCACCCTTTACGACGTCAAGCCAGCACTTCTTGGGTCTACCCAGTCTGCCACGACCCGGCGGAGGCGCCATGGCAAGACATGTGTTAGGTTGTGTTAGGTATCAAATGAAAAAGCTTGATTAGCCAATTATACAAATATAATATATTGTATTATTGACTTTTCTATATAAGTTGAATATAAGCTGCCATGTTTTTAACGACTTATCTACATAGTCTGTTTTGGAGAAAAGGAACCTCACTCCGAAATTTACCCTCCTCTTCCAAATCTTTGGCTATACTCCCTGTCACCAAGGCAAAGTCTAAGGCTATTCAAATTCTTGTTATGATCTCTACTAGATCCAGGTGTTTGGCGTTAATCCCTGTCTCCAAGGCAATGTCTACGGCCTATTCATGATGAGTTTAATATCATTGTTGCAGCCGTGTGGCCACCAGAAAGTCTGGAGAGTCAGTCGGAGTACCGCGCCAGCTCGGTGGAGTACGCAGCGGCGCTCCTCCTGGCTGCAATGGCTGCCGTGCTGCTGGCAGCAGTTGGTTATCAATGCGCAGCCACCTGGAGGTGGATCGTCGGCAGGTGAGTGCAGAACCACAGAAATTATACAGGGTTATTTATAGTAGCAAGCCGCTGAGGGATACTTCTGTGCACCGTAACAAACAACTTTTGTTCTACGACTTCTGGAAATTCGAAAAAAATTTGAATATTTTGTGGTTATGTAAATTCGAAAAACGGCTGATTTTTTAAAACAAAGGTGATTTGGACAACAGTCGATTAAACGTAAAAAATAAGTAAAATTTTAAGGATGACCTCTCCGTGTAAGGAGCAGCTGATTTTCAGGTAAACCTAATCTCAAAATTTTCAAAAAAATGTTCGAATGTCCAAAAGTCGTAGAACAATAGTTGTTTGTTTATGTGCACAGATGGAGCCCTCAACGGCTTGCTAGTATAATTACCAATAACCCAGTTTAAAGCAAACTTTGCCTAGTAAGTTCGAATAAATTGTTGCTTGATATTTATTAGTAATAACTCCCTATCCCGTGGGAATATCGGGATATAAGGTAGCCTATGTTACTCCCAATGAATCAATGTATCCTCATACTAAGTTTCATTAAAATCGGTCCAGTAGTTTCAAAGCCTTTTCGTTACAAACAAAATATTTCCAATTTATAATAGTAGTAAACTTTATTTGCAGGAAAAATGGTTAAAGGTATTTAAAACTATTAAGCACACTTCAATGTATATCTAATAAGTACTGAAATTCAGGTATTAGTTATTTGAAATACTGTATTTACGTTATAACTAGGCAAAGCCACTAACTAGATAATATTTAGAGATCAATTAAATTTAATGTACGTCTGTTTTTGTACCAAATATTTAGACCATAGATGGTCTAAGACCAAATACATATTTTATCTTTATATTAGTTATTGTGTTTATTCTTTCTATCAATATTTCCATATTCCTTATTCATTATTCCCAACATAATATTTGGATAACTAAAGAAAATATTATACACACTTATTTTTTGTCTCTTTTCCTTTGATTAAAACATACAAAGTCAATAATGCATAACATTTTAAGCCTTGACTGACTGACTGAAATATTACCGCACAACTAAAATTAATGGACGGATCTGGCTGAAAATTGGCACATGTTTATCTGTTTTAACGAAGGCTAAGCAAGGATTTTAGAACCCTTATGATCGAGTTACCTTAAATGTGGATGCCAATTAAGGCATTAAACCTAAATGGGAGGTTTGTTTAGAAAGCTTTTAGCCCTAAGCAAGAAATGCCACTGAAGTAGAATGCCTGAAATTCGACAGCGACTAAACAAGCAGTTTGTCTTAATTTAAATTACCAGTAAAGCCATTTGCCCAAGAAACAAGATGTCTAAACGCCGTTCCCCTTATTCCAAAACGAGGTTTAAGGATAGTCCGAGATGTGGATTTAAAACATTAGATTTAAATACAGATTTATCTAAATCTAAGGTATCCACATCTCGGACTATCCTTAAACCTCGTTTTGGCCTGGGCGTAAGTTTAAATGTACGTTAACTGAGAAGGTTGTTAGGCATTGAAATCTTTAAGTACCTACTAGATAAGCAACCTCAGATAGCTTTTCCATGATGGACCCACCATACCACTGGTGGTGGGGTAGAAAATCCAAACCCTAAGCGGACAAAATCAGCCAAAAGCTAATTTCACATAGCAATAACATTCCACATTTTAACCCCTCTTTATTTTTACTTTACTTTAACCACCTCATTAACCTCACCCAACTGATAGGTGCTGGTTTCCCAGGACAAGACGTGATTCCCATGAGAGCAACAGTGACTCCCTCTCGCGGCAAGCCGCTATAAGGATCAGCCATTCACTACCGGATCTGCAAACTGAACCGTTGAAGCAGGAATATGTGCAAGAACATAAGGATCCTGCCAAGAAGGTATGTTCAACTGTCGCCAGTTGGCATAATGGTCACCATGCCGGACTGCCAAACACAGGGTTGCGGGTTCGATTCCAGCCTCAGACATGTATTTATGTTTAGATATTTGTCTGTGGTCTGGTTGTTTTTATGTATTATCCTACTTCCTACTAATATTATTGACGACCTCTGTGGCGCGTCGGGCGAACACCCGACTGCGACGCAGAAGGTTGCGGGTTCGATTCCTGCCGGGAACAAGTATTTATGCTGACCATAAATTCTTGTTTCTGGTTCTGGGTGTTTCCTATATGTATAATATGTATAAATTTACAAAAAAAAAAAAAAAAAAGTATATAAGTAGTTTATCCGTTATCTGGCACCCATAACACAAGCATTAAGTTGCTTAGCTTGGGGCTGGATGGCGATGTGTAATATGTCCTGAAATATTTATTATTTATTATTATTTATTATTATTATTATTATAAATGTGAAAGTTTGTGTGTGTGCATGTATGTTTGTTACTTCTTCACGGAAAAACTACTGGACCGAAGGTACCTATTCACTCTAGACTTGAAGACTCCAAGGTTGGTATCTAGATATCTGGAGACCTGGATTAACACATAGGCTCCTTTTTATCCCGATATTACCACGGTATCGGGACTTACGCGGGTAAAACCTCGGGGCGCAGCTAGTTAGAATATATTTACAAAAGAAAAGTATTTAAGTAGCATACATGTTATCTAGCACCCATAACACAAGACACAAGTCTAGTTACTTAGCTTGGGGCTAGATGGCGATGTGTGGAATGTCCTGCAATATCTATTTATTCACTAGATGGTTTTGCTTTTGATTCCTATTTGCGCCTAAAATTACAAGTTTAATCTTAACCCCTTCTTGGTTTACCAGAATCCCCTAAACGACCAAGGGGATCGTGATGAACTTATCGAGTTACCTATCCCCAAAACAAAAGACGATCGAAACAGACACAGAAGATTTCCTTCACTGGATCAATGAATTTTTAATGAATTAGCGCATAAAAATGTTTACTAAAAAAATCCATAAGTGCACGACCGGCCGGGATTCGAACCCACGACCTTCGAAATAAAAGTCGAGGTATCCACCACTAGGCCAACACTCTCCTTTAATATCTTTTTCGTTCTTAAGTCGTCTTGGGAACTAAGTAATTACAAATGGTTTTAAAAGAAAATGAGAAAATGTTACAAATCGTTTGCTTCATCAGTGCAGGTAGACCACCTTTATATTTGTTTGGTAGTTTTGTCTTGAAATTTTTGAGAGAAAATTTTTCTATTATAACTATAAAGTGTTATATAAAGTATGAATCGTATGGCATTTTTTTTTTTTCTTCAGTTATGGCTTCGCACGGTTTGTGCATATAGCCAGTATCAAGTAATATTTTGCATCAAGTTATGGCCCGATTTACAGAAATCGGGCTCAAAGTGTTTCACGATGGTCAAGTCGTCAAGTCACAGTTTGTCAAGTCAGGGGTCATAGTAAAGCGGTGGCTACTTTACTATAACCTTGTAGGATATTTTGGAGGCAACGAGAAAAGTCCATGTTTGACACTGATTTTTACTTTCACTACACTTGTGCACTTTCACAGAACTAAATTAGATAACTTTCCACCGGAATTATACAATTTAACTCGGTTTACAACTAAGTTTCGTGTAAATAAAACTGCAGCACGACATGTTGTTGGCTCGTTCCCGCCAAAAACTGATCGTATGGCATTTAATGCCTATTTAACTTCGAAGCTTACCTTAACGATAAAACTCATGAACATGACTTTAATTGCTCCATTTAAAATATATCTTCAAAACTATTGGTAATCTTGAATTTTGTAATCATGATCACAACTAAAATTTGAACCTTATGAGTTTTTGTGTCTTCTTCTCTCTCAGACACACATCCTAACTTTGTTTTTAAGAAGATTCATTGTTATTTCAAGTGAATAAAAATAAATAAAATAATTTTTAATTTGAACAAAAAAGCCTTCAGTAATTTTAGGTAGGTAGTACCTACAATCTCGGGTTCAAAAACACAATTTATTAAATTAATCTTAAAAAATCAAGTAAAACGGTTCTATAAATCTTGATTATGAAATACTGACTGTAAAATAATCTGCGACGCGTTAAATCATCGGTGACAAAGTTAAGGTCCGCTTTAGGGACAGTAGATTAATGACCGTTTGAAAATTCTAATGTCCGCCTCTGGGGATGTTCAGTATAATTTTTCTCTTTCCTAGATTTATTTTCCTAGCAAGGCTCAACGCCTACTAAGTATTTACTGACTGATTTCAAGGCCTCCCACGGCTCAAAAAGACTCATTGTAATTTATTATTCCCAAATTATTACGTTCTAAATTAAGTAATTCGATATAGCAAACTTTTGATATTCCGAACATCGCAATTATAATAATAATAGTAGCCTTTACAGAGCTACTCTAGTATTTATACAGCGTCATCATTTTTAATCTATGTAATTTAGGATGTTGTAGTGCCTGGGACTGGGACATTTAGGTATTAGATGAAGTAAGCTTGCTCAGAACCTATATCACCCTCTTAGGGGCTGTCCAATACTGTCCATTATTCACGTGATGTTTTTTGAAGTAAGCTTGCTCAGAACCTATATCACCCTCTTAGGGGCTGTCCAATACTGTCCATTATTCAAGTGATGTTTTTTTTTTTTTGGCATTTTTAACCTCCCCCTTAGTGATACATGGTGAGGTTTAAGACTACCCCCCCTCCCCCCTATATCACGTGTATTTTTAGTACCTACAAATAATCTTATTTTTTTTTAAATATTTATAAAATACAGGTAAGTACAAGTAACATCTAATTTTATTATAGAAAATTGAACGCCGCTTTTCGGTTGAGTGTGGCGCGTTTGCCGAAAAAAGAAATACACGTGATATAATTACTTAAACCTCCCCCCCCCCTTTCGAGTTTCACGTGATTAATGGATAGCCCCTTAGCTTAGTCGACCATGTCCAGAGAAAAGAACTCCTCAATGCGTCTGGTACAACTAAGCCGCAGGTTTCATTCAGTATGAGCAATCTAATAAGCGTACATACATTTTCCCTAAGAAAAATCCATTGGTGCATGGCCCTACAAATGGAACCTACAAATTTCGTATTTTAAACCTTTTAGATTGAGTCATTCTTCAAACTTTCGATATTCCGCAGATCGCGATGTCGAACTTTCTTCATTAAGTGATTCGCACTTCTGTACTTTTAACCTAAAGTACAATCAACGATCAAAAGTCTCAGCCCACCGTAACGTTTACAATCCTGTACAGCACTATTTTAACATTATAACAACGTAACCTGTGGATCGAACCCACGTCGGTTGGTGTAGCGGGTGGCGGCTTATACCACTCGGCCAACTAAAGACATAGCTAATATGTTGAAAATAATAATCACACTGAGTACTTTCAACTATTCAAGTATTTATGTTTGTGTGTAACGTCTTTTAGAAGAAGGTCGTAAGTCCAATACTTGTTGATAGTATTGTGTTAGCAAACTGATAATTTACTTATGACCCATACTGTACATCGAAATTCCGAAGGTCATCCGGTCAGTTTGAAACAGCCATTTTATGCAGTCGATTTTCTTTTATTGTCGTGATAATTTTGTGAGTAAAAACATACAAAACTACAATAAAATCACACAAAATGAAAAAATTATGTGGTCGCATCCATTCAATTTAACACATTATCGTTAAATGTGTTGGAAGATTGCTCAGTTATTTTTAGTCAAACCAGCGGTTGGAGGGTTAGATTTTAAGGGATGGAATGAATAAACTCATGTTAAACAGGCGGTTAACAATACGCTGAGCTAAGATCTTTCTTTCTATTTAAATTACTATATCGTGTGCTTATTTAAAAACGCTTTTTTCCCTTATAGATATAGTAGGTTGTAATGTATGTATGTATGTAAAAAAATTAAAAAAATCACCCTGTATATTTAATACAGGGTGTTTTTTTTACATCAAGGCTACGAGTATAACACTATAGGAGATAGCGAAAAATTCTGAAAGCATTTGCGAAAGATTTTTGAAAAAGTCGAACCTGTTATCTTCTTCTTCTTATATATAAAAATGAATCGCAAAATGTGTTGGTAAGCGTATAACTCAACAACGCCTGGACCAATTTGGCCAATTCTTTTTTTGTTGTGTTTGTTATTGTCAGGAGAAGGTTCTTATGAAAGAAAAAAATAAGCAAATTTCGTAGAAAATTATTACGCGGGTGAAACCGCGGGGCTCAGCTAGTCTATAATATAAAAATGAATCACAAAATGTGTTGGTAAGCGCATAACTCAACAACGCCTGGACCAATTAGGCCAATTCTTTTTTTGTTGTGTTTGTTATTGTCAGGAGAAGGTTCTTATGAAAAAAAATATTAAGAAAATTGCGTAGAAAATTATTACGCGGGTGAAACCGCGGGGCGCAGCTAGTATTTCAATAAAAACAATGATCACGATGATATGTTGCTAATAGAGGTAAATTCCTGGAAACAAATATAGTATGGCAAATCAAAGGAAATAGCTATTTTTTTTGTAGTTTTCTGCAATTTCAGTACTGTTTACTACAGTTTCACCCGCGTAGGAATATTGGGATAGAAAGTAACCTATGTTACTCACACTGAATATATCCTCATAACAAGTTTTATCAAAATCGGTCTAGTGGTTTCTAAGTCTATTTGTTACAAAAAAAATAAGAAAAAAAACTAACTTTCTTTTATTATTAAGGTGAAAGGGTACCGGCGCTCTCTCCATACAAACGTAGTCGAATTTTTCCTCCCTGGATATTGACATTAGCACAAATATTATTTTTGTTGCAACCTATAATTGCCATGACTATGCCCCTATGTTTTGTTTTTTTTTTTTCACTTTCTAATTATCATAGAAATTAAGATTAAAAAAAACAAAACCTAGGGGCATGGTCATGGCAGTTATAAGTTTTATGCAACAAAAATATTTGCTCTAGTGTCATTATCAAGTGAGCAAACAGTCGACTACGTTTGTATGGAGAGAGCTTCGGTTCCCTATCTTCAAAGAAAGCATGCTACATCTTATACCGCATCGTCATCTACCATCAGGCAGGTGTGATAGTGGTCAAACGCTGACATAGCAAACATAAAAAAATTTAAACTTTTGAACTTATTTTTTTTTTAAAAATGATTAAATGTTGTGTGAAAAGCTAAAGTTATAAATTACCACAGTCTAGACTAGATAGCTACATTATATTTTGAGCTTAATAATAAGGAATCCCATCTGTAAAGCGTTCCGTTGGGATTAAAAGAGAATTAAAAAGTTTTTTTCTAAATCTGACAGGTGTTGAATTTATTTGTTTGTTGGAAATATTAAATACAAGCAGGGCCCCGCGGTTTCACCCGCGTAAGTTCGATCTTTCTCACTGCTTAAATCTTCCGTGGACAACGACAAACAATTTAAAACCGAAATCATCTAAATCGGACCAGCCGTTCTCGAATTTTAGCGAGACAAACGAACAGTAATTGTTTTTTATAAATATAGATTTATTATACTTAGGTATTATTTTCATTTACTATTGGAATATTCTAAATAAATTATCACAACATTTTATTGACTGCTGTCATTTAAATTAAAATAAAACTAAACAAATAAATAAATCTTCAGCTGATTTTTGGGGTAAACATAATCTCAAAATGTTCGAAAAAATAATCGAATTTTCGAAAGCCGTAGAACAAAAGTTGATTGTTAGGGTGCTCAGAAATAGCCTATGGCCGCTTTCTTATTTAATAAGAAAGCGGCTATACCAGTGACCCTGTATAAAAAAAACGGTTGTACTCCAGGAGTGCCGACAGAAGTGAAAACATAAAAAAAACTTTAAAACTTAAAATACAAATTTTACTTATTTACTAAACAACTACAATATATATGTAAGTACATGTATATATGCACACACTGTAGCTGCGTCTCGTAACGGTGTCGCGAGTTCAGAGATTTTATCTCATCTAAAAATATGCGTACCGCGCTAAAAATAAGTTTTCACTTAAAAAATGAACGTGTCGCGGGGGACACGTTTGGAACGAAGTTCCTGACAGACAGACAGATAATAATATTATTAGAAGTAGTCGTTTAAAATATTAAGAGGGATAGACACACACACACGTAACGTTTTTGTAACGCTTAAACTAGATTGAACCGGATTTTTTATAAAATAGGTCCCGTTGCAAAGCTTTGTTTCCATGTCTACAGATTCCCAATTTTTTTAGATTTCCAATACTACAGATTCTCATGCCTACATTATCCTCTTTGTACAGATTCCCATGTCTACAGATTCTTATTTCGCAAACCCACGATAAGGAACTTCGTTCCAAAAAAACTTTAATTAAAAAGTCTATTCCATAAAACGAACATCTTTGTATCTGACCAAACACTCTCCTATCATTTATATACACTCATACTTAAGCTTATTTACTACAAGCTTACAACTTTTATGACTTGCCTGAGCTTTTTCTAAATTACTTTACAGTCTGCCATATCCAGTATATAATATTACACTTAAATTAGTTTCAAACAAGACATTTAATTTTTACAAATTTTTATGACTATATTTTTGGAGATTATTCTTACAAGCGCTTTTTAAGAAGATTAAAAAGTAAGAAATTTAATTTATTTTAAGCTTTATGCAAATTGGTATGCGACCCTTTTTCCTAGAATCAATTTTGATGTTTCCAGTGGTTACAATAAAATATAAAAATAATGCCTAGTTGGCACAATGGTCACCATGCCGGACTGCCAAACACAGGGTTGCGGGTTTAAATACCGCCTCAGATGTGGTCTGGACAACCACAGACCACAGACAAATATCTAAGCATAAATATTTATCTGAATTGAACTCGCAACCCTGTGTTTGGCAGTTGGGCATGGTGACCATTGTGCCAATTGGTAAGTATAACTAGTATATCCGTTGTCTAGAACCCATAACTCAAGTCTAGTTACTTCGCTTGGGGCTAGATGGCGATGTGTGGAATGTCCTACAATATTTATATTTTTTATTTTTATTAAAAATGGTAGCCAATACTGATAGTTTAAGAATAACTATTTACAATATTATGTTTTATATAAAAATCGTTGAAATTGTTTAATTTTGAATAAATAATTTTACGATTATTTATCTGTTGATAACAAGACACGAAACACGTTGCAGCAACAGCAGTACATTAACCGGAAAAAATACAAATCTTTCATGAAATTAGCCTTTAAAGATGACCAAGCGACGTCATTGACTGTTTTCGTGCGACAATAAATAAAATAAATATTGCAGGACATTCCACACATCGCCATCTACCCCCAAGCTAAGTAACTAGACTTGTGTTATGGGTGCTAAACAACGGATATACTACTTATATATATTTTGTACATACTTAAAATACATAGAAACAACCAGACCACAGATAAATATCTATACATAAATACTTGTCTCAGGCGGGAATCGAACACGCAACCCTGTGGTCGTCACTAGAAACGAATAAAGAAAAATGTATATTTTTTCGAATCAAATGACGCTTTTTCGAAATAGCAATTATAAGAGGTTTGTAAAAAACATTCAAGAAGCCAATTCTGTCGATATCAAAGTAAATAAATAATTCATAGACACTAGGAACCATCCTAATTAGGTGATTGCGGTCGCGGCGCACACTGGGACCCGGCCATACAAGTCGATGCGGTCGCGGCGCACACTGGGACCCGGCCATACAAGTCGATGCGGTCGCGGCGCACACTGGGACCCGGCCATACAAGTCGATGCGCAAAATTATGTTAGATAGTTTAAAGCTAGGAATAAAGTGCATTTATGTGTTTTTCTCAATAAAACGCGATATTATTAAAAAATAGTTATTTTTATTTATTGTACCTATCTTAATATTTAATTTCGTCCGGCAGCAGCATTTCCACGAGTTCGCGATTGAATGCTTTTCGATCGAGCACTGGCAAAGCGCGTGAATATGTAATTACCGGGTCCGAGGACACCAACAGCCTATTAAATACATCTTTATTATTTTCTGTTCTAGAAGTTTTTCGACTGTAACGCTCTCGGAAAGCCTTGAAGTCTTTGTCTCTTGCTTCCTGAGCTTCCTCACTTAAGCAACCTATTGAAATTAAAAATTCAGAGACTATATCAGGCCCATGAATCAAAATTTTATGAGCTGTTGTTGTCATCGGACACCATGGATATAATGCAACATATTTCTCGGCTGTTTTCATGCAATATTCTTTAAACTTATTAGAGTCGATCTTAAAGCCACTCGATATGGTTTGTAATATAATGTAAAATCGAAAAATCAGATCTTTATCTATCCCTGTAATTTCCGATGCCACTTCATAATTATGAAAAAAAGTCCTTGCTACATTTCCGTTATTGGTATTTCCATACCCAGGTTTAGGTTTATCAACAATCATACTTAATCTATCCTTGAATTTCTGCTGAATTTCAGTTTTATTCTTTTCAATTTCTGCTACGTTACGTAATTGACTTTTTAGTAATTACGTAATTGACTTTTGACTTCGACCATATTTACATCAGAACAATTACTTTTCTGTTTTATGTAAATAACAAGGTCATCAATTTTTTTTCCAATGCTTTAAATTTACTGTTAAAAATTATTTCGCACATCTGTTTTCGCGTAATAGTGAAAATTCTAGGTTCGTTACCTGAAAATAATTAATACTGTTTTTATGTTTTATAACCACCTCATCTAACTTTATTCATCATTATCATTATAAAAGAAATATTCGGAACTATATTAATACTGTATCATTTGAATAAAGTCCAATTTTTAAAAAGAAAGCGCCTGACGAAAAGTTAATAATGCTGTTTTTTTTAAATTCTGCAACGGGCTTTTACTTTTGACATCAGTTTTAAATTGAACAATAGGTATACAAAAACTATTTACGTAAAATTTCAAAAGCGGGTTGCAGTCTTGTAAAAAAAATGCCTTTTTGTAATTATTCGACTCGTTTTAAAAGTTACAATCATTGACCTATTTTACAATAGTTTACTGAACGAGAAATTGCTAAAAACATCTACATACCTTCCTGATTCGATGACATCATAAAGATTTTGTATTCACTAAGCGAAAAGCAAATAATTATTTCTTAAATAGACTTTAAAAAATCACACCAGTCTCAAAAGATCAAACTAGCTAACTTTCATCAACTGTAGCTTTTAAGTGACAGCAGATAATCGGTTAATATTATGAAAGTAAACGCATAGTACCCTCATGAACTATTTGCAATTAAAAAAATATCAAAATACCCCCTATTTAAAAATCGGATTTCACGCATCGACTTGTATGGCCGGGTCCCAGTGTGCGGCGTAGGGCTTACAATTTATTTAGGTTTCTACAGGGTTATTGGGAAATATACTAGCAAGCTGTTGATCGCTACTTCTGTGCACCTTTACAAACAACTTTTGTTCTACGACATTTAGAAATTCGAAAAAAAAAACAAAATTTTGAGTTTATGTGAATTCGAAAAAACAGCAGATTTTTTAAAACAAAGGTCATTCAGACTAAGAACAGTAGATAAAACTAAAAAAAATACGTAAAATTTTAAGGTTTATGACCTCTCCGTGTAAGAAACAGCTGATTTTCAGGTAAATCTAATCTCAATATTTTCAAAAAAAAGTACGAATTTCCAAAAGTCGTAGAACAAAAGTTATTTGTTTAGGTGACCAGAAGACCTCAACGGTTTGCTTGTATAATTACCAATAACCCCGTTTATGTGTACTAGGTAGAATTTTCTCGTAAATAACATACGGTTTGACAGGTTTAAGGTAAAATTATTGCTTTTAGGTCTTCTCGAGATGTTCCACTCAATAAATAATAAATAACCGCCATAATACCGTGTGTGACAGCACACAGTAGGATTTTACCTATCTATGTCTAATTGATTAATATCGAAATCGATAACTAATCTATCGAATACCGGGGGTTAATATGTCATTTTTCAGACATCTGAATCAAAAATTTCAGTTAAATAAATTAATTATTATAAAATTCTCGTGTCGCGGTGCTAGTTGCCAAACTCCACCTAAACGGCTGAACCGGTTTATATGAATTTTTTTGTGCATATTCGTTAGGTCAGAGAATCGAACACTATTCTATTTTTTTTAAATATATGGCAAAACAACGTTTGCCCTGATCAACTCGTTACTATATTTGTGAATGTAGCGTATTTTATGTGACAATAATAAATATAATAATATTCTTTTTATACAATAATATCACTGCTGATCTAATTTACCAACAAATCGTTTTGATCGTGGGCGGTAATATTTACGTCTGACGAATGATGTGATACCAAAAAACATGAGCTTGATCAAATAAATTACTCCATGCTGAGCATTTTTGTACGTGTTGCTAAGGGGAGTGTACTGTTAGTCAAATTGACGTTTCAGTAACGGTATCCTAAACACACAGTGTGGGTAGTAACTACCTATGTTCTAATAAATAAATAAATTATACCTCTGTAAATGGCAGTAAATATACTTCTAGTAAATACAGTAAATTAGTTGCACCGTTTTTATCAGCGTTAGTGTAACTTTGAAAATGATATTGTAGAATACATAATTACTACGAATTACTTTTTTTAACAACCCTTTTTATCCATTTACGACCCAGTTGGCACAATGGTCACCATGCCGGACTGCCAAACAGAGGGTTGCGGGTTCGATTCCCGCCTCAGACAAGTATTTATGCTTAGATATATTTGTCTGTGGTCTGGTTGTTTCTATGTATTACAGGTATTAATTGACAAAAGAAAAGTATTTAAGTAGTATATCCGTTGTCTAGCACCCATAAAACAAGTCAAGTTACTTAGCTTGGGGCTAGATGGCGATGTGTGGAATGTCCTGCAATATATTTATTTATTTTATTTTATTTATTTATTTAGTGGTTGAATTTCCATAAATCCTTTCTCAGTGCGCGCTTACGTCCTAAAAGTTTTCAGATCCGTAGCTCTTGTGCTGCAATATATTTATATTTATTGAAGTGAAAACTTCTTATGGCGCGTTGGGCACTTTTGTGGGTGAGCATTTTCAGCCGTTCTCGCGACAGACGACAGATTTTCTCGCGACAGATGAGATTTTACACAGATATACAGTTTTTTAATTTGGCTGTGAGTGTATTAAGACGTACATATGGTATTTTTTAACGGACGACTATTGACGGACGACAAATGTTGGACGACAAATGTCGGACGGCAAATGTCGGACGACTATTTTTTTTTTTCATCTAAAACTCTTTTTGCGTATGTTCTCGCGACAGATGAGATTTTACACAGATATACAGTTTTCACTTCTGCCTGCACTCCCGGAGTGCGCTGTTTTTTTTTTATTTTATTTATTTATTTAGTGGTCGAATTTCCTATAGAGGTTCGTTGATGAGTCTTTTTCTGAACTAGTATATTAGAGGACGCCTGAAAGTAGTACTGGAAAAGTGAAAGGGGACCGTTTGAGTTGGTATGGACATGTGATGAGGAGAGAGAAGACGCATGTTACTAGAAAAGTGAAGAGTATAAATGTAGAAGGATAGAGAGGAAGAGGACGACCGAAGATAGACTGTGTAAGACAAGATATGAGCGAGAAGGATGAGACGACGAGAAGACATACTGCACTGACTTTTAATAAATTACAATAAGGGCAGGCAAAAGAAAAGATGGCAGTATTGTCTTGGCATAAAAAACTGAAAAATTACCAGTTTTTTCTTCCATCTCTGACAGGGAAAACAAAAGCATTATTTTGACAAGAGATCCTGAAGTTGGAGTACCTGTAGTATAGAATAGAAAGCGAATACACGTGAAGCTTATTAAATTCGATGACACCTACATCACTTCATAGTATAAACAAAGTCGCTTTCTCTGTCCTTATATCCCTTTGTATGCTTAAATCTTTAAAACCACGCAACGGATTTTGATGCGGTTTTTTTTGATAGATAGAGTGATTCAAGAGGAAGGTTTATGTGTATAATACATGCGTAATATAGCCGTGCGAAGCCGGGGCGGGTCGCTAGTGTAACATAAAATTTAATTAATTAAGTACCTACTACAATATAAATTTAATTGTTTGTTTTGATTGTGTGTGCTAGTTGTAGACATTTCGAGGGTTTTAGGTCAACCAACCTCCTACAGAGTCACCTTGCTTACCTAACCCTACGTTAAATTTATTGTTAACAGTTTCAAACTGTTCATTCTATGAAAAAGGTCAATCGGGGTAAATTCGTAATTAGGTATTTATTAAATAATTGTAAGACCTATCGTTTAAATATCACTTTAAAAAAACTAAGTTTCTTTATCGATTAAAATTGTTTTTGTTTGTATTTTTGTCGGCATCTATGTCGCGGTGGCCGAACACCCGTCTGCGGTGCAAAAGGTTGGGGGTTCGATTTACGCCTGAACACATATCTATGTCATAATAAGTATTCTATCCGATATCTGGTCACTATGACACAAACCTAGTTCGTATTAGCTTGAGGTTAGGTGACAATGTGTGCAAAATTATTTAATTTGTTTAACTTTTCTTGTTCATTGAACATTAGTTTTCTGGTGAATGGATCTATTGTTTAGAGTCGAGCTATATGTAATTAAAAAAATCATTTTTTGTTCAAAAACTGAAAACGTCCCTGATCCGTCCCTATTCGTGTTACAGGGTTGGTGTCATACAATAAAATAAAGCTACTTTCAAACGACATATAGTTTGACTCTAAACAACAGGTCCATTCACCATTAACTGGTAAAGAAAACTTATCTTCAATGAAAAAGAAAAATAAAATAAATAAATAAACTCCACACATCGCCATATAACCCCAAGCGAAGTAATTAGACTTGTGTTATGGGTGCCAGACAACGAATATACTTTTTCTTTTGTAAATATATACTTAACACATAGAAACAACCAAACCATCGGACAAATATCTAAGCGTAAGTACTTGTCTGAGGCGGGAATCAAACCCGCAACCCTGTGTTTAGCAGTCCAGCATGGTGACCATTGTGTCAACTGGGTCGTCAACCACCTTCGACCACCATTCATATTTGCATACACTAACATGACCATTATTATCCAGGTACTCCGTCAAACTACCCTGCCGATAGTGCCAACACGTCACCAGACCTTCCAGCGTCAGCTCTCCCATCGTCTGGACATGCCATCCATCCAGTTCAGCATCTGCAGTCTCGAACGAGCTGATAGCTCCATTGGACTTATTAAGGTATGTTAAGTATTATTATTTCAACGTGTAAATGTCTCTACAATGGGTCAGAAGGAGGTCACTGACAAAAATGAAATGCAGATATAACGTCATAATTTGTAACGGATATATGGAAAGAGGATGTATATTTTTTTTTGGAAGAGGTTCTAAATTCTATTATATTTATTATAATTTTAACAGACTTCAAAAAGTAGAAAAGAAAAATTTCTAAAGTCGCGACACCGTTACGAGACGCAGCTACAGTGTGTGTAATTAGCTGAACCCCACGTGACCCAGAGCTCATTCGCATATCTGTTAAAAATAAAGTATTTAACTATTTTGTTATTTTTTTATATTGTATTGTATAGTATATACTTAAAAAAACAGAATCAGGTAACATTACTTTACAACCTTACAGATTTGCGAGTAAGCTCTAGGTCACGTGGGGTTCAGCTAATTGGTAATGTGACTGTACATATATTTTGTAGTTTTTAAGTAAAATTATTTATCTTCTTAAATATAAAAATGAATCGCAAAATGTGTTGGTAAGCGCATAACTCAACAACGCCTGGACCAATTTGGCCAATTCTTTTTTTGTTGTGTTTGTTATTGTCAGGAGAAGGTTCTTATGAAAGAAAAAATTAAGGTAATTTCGTAGAAAATTATTACGCGGGTGAAACCGCGGGGCTCAGCTAGTTTATTATAAGTTTTCACTTCTGCGGCACTCTCGGAGTGAAACCGTTTTTTTTTGATATTTTTTTTGACCCTATCAAAGGTATTGAATTAACACAAATCATAAATAGAACAATCGTATGTCCCAATACTCAAAATAAGTCTTGTTAAAACCTTTTCCCTAAGAACTCGTGCTAAGTACAGGTTACATGACATAACTGGTACAAATTATGGCCCTTAGGGCATTCCACAAAAAAGGAACGAACGTTATAGAATTTCATACAAATAAGTGAGAAATATTACTAAAGAGGCAGTTCGTAATATCTTAGAGCACTTCATAAAAAACATAACTTTCCTTTTTGAACTCTACGAAAGACCACAAAACAGGAAATTCGGGGACAGAAAAACCATGAATTTCCTTTAAAAAAAGGGGCCACTGCACCGGTCCTTATGATTTTACCCATAAACAGCCTAGAGAGAGAGGGACTAGGCATTAAGCCTAGCCTACTTTATTATAAGCCTGCTTTTATAGTCAGTACCCGGTTCCAAAATAAGTTCGTCTCAAAATTAATCTCGACGTTAAAAATATTTAATAATAAAAAATATATATATATGTTGGAGAAAAGGGGCTTCTGACAAGAGAAGCTAGATCTTTTGGTAGTTTAGTTTAATGGTAATAGGTACACAACACAAACAACGGGTAAATAACATGATAAAACGGTTCCAACATAAACCACTGTCGTGGATGGCCAAGCGAACCACACTTCACCTTTTATTACTAAATCAACAACTATTTTGAATATTAGCAACAACTATTAACTTCAACAAACTAGACAATAATACACTGTATCAAAAATATGGAATGGTCTTACTTTATGCATCGTCGAACCCAACCACCTTACCGACCGAAGACTGAGCAGCAAAAGATCCCATGATCGCCTCAGCGCGTGCTTTTATAGGCGGTGGTGGAGTTTGGCAATGTCCACAACAAGTTTGACAGACGTGACGTCACTTTTCTATCTTTAAAATCTAAATAAGTAATTAAGGGCTCAATAGTAATCTTTAAAATTAATAGTAAATTGTTTCAATCATTTTGATAGGAACTTATGAATTTCTAAACATTTAAAATATTAAAACGTAAAATAAAAGTAGTCAAATTGATTTGGTAAACAATTTGCTGCCATAGTCAATCTAGCAACTTGAAATAGCGTTTTTCTATTAACAAATAGTCGCTATCATATATATATATTTATTTGAACACTAGCGACCCGCCCCGGTTTTAAAGATTTAAGCATACATAGGGAAATAGGGACAGAGAAAGCGACTTTGTTTTATACTGTGTAGTGATGAAGTAACTTAGGTTTAATTAATGTAATAAAAAACAGTAATTATAAACAACACACAACAAAACAACCACAGACACAAACAACAGTAAACAGTGTGTTGTAAACAGTAGTTGTCGTGTGCCTGTACCAAATAAATGCCTTTCTTTCTTTCTTTCTTTCTAATTAGTAGTTATCTAATTATATATCAAGGTGCTAAAATTTCAGAATAATTTAAGAAATAAAACCGTAATAATGACAATCTTTTAGCTTTCTCAAACAGCCTTCGCCAAGCGAACGAAGTAACCAGACGAATTGTAAATTAAAATTAAATTTAATTTACAAAAAATAACCAAAAATTCAAAATAATATAAAAACGATGAAAATGTTTTCAGAATATTAATGGGAAAAAAATGTAAAAAAAATCTATCAAAAGGAATGGCTGAAAGGAAAACAAGTTGTTAATTAAAAACCAAAAGCTAAGCTTTCGTGTAAAGAACGGGTTTTTTTTTCAGAAATGTTTTTAAACTTTTTAGTTATGAAAACTTTTAAATGTAAATTACACTTGCACGGACACTAATTCAGCTAACCGCGTAGCTTAAATTACAATTTGACAACACTGAGTAACTATTTTCCACTAGGGATGACAAGACGTAGAAAAAGTTTGAAGCGTATTTTCTGTGTTTAGTATAATACGCCTTATGGGTGTTTTGTGGCTGATTCGCTTTTGCACATCAGGAATGTTAGAAAAATATTTTGTAGACAATTTTTTTTTTGCTTAGGGTGCGTGACAGTACCAACACTATCCTGGCCATGATTGCAAGCAAGTTGGACTGCCTGTATACATATAAACTGCTGCTATGTGTGTATTGTATGTGTGCTCGCCCATGGTATGAAAATTGAAGGAAAATCACACCATGTGGTGTTTAAATGTTTCTGTTTTTGAATTACTTATTAGTCAAACCTAGGTTTTAATAAAAAAAAATTGCTCTAGAGGCATAATTAAATAAATAAATAAATAAATATTTCAGGACATATTACAC
Organism: Idaea aversata; assembly: GCA_907269075.1. Taxonomy (NCBI): domain Eukaryota; kingdom Metazoa; phylum Arthropoda; class Insecta; order Lepidoptera; family Geometridae; genus Idaea; species Idaea aversata. Next base: position 8,834,102 of record OU026103.1, read on the forward strand.
ATCGCCATCCAGCCCCAAGCTAAGCAACTTAATGCTTGTGTTATGGGTGCCAGATAACGGATAAACTACTTATATACTTTTTTTTTTGTAAATATATACATATTATACATATAGGAAACACCCAGAACCAGAAACAAGAATTTATGGTCAGCATAAATACATGTTGTTGTAATTCAGGAAGAAAATAGGGGAAAACGGGAGAAATTAATACCCGCACACCATTTTAATAATCATTCATTGTGGTTTAAATGGTCCTATTTCGAAATTGTACCTATAAGTAGCGAGGGGTCCCGATTCCGAATTTTTACGGATTTAGACATTCACACGCACTGAAAATGTTTGTTGTTGTTGGTGTTTTATCGGCTTACCTTTAAAGAAATATCACCCATCGCCACTTAACAATAGGTACCCCTATTGTTTTAAAATTTATCGATATCACTGTCAAGCGTGACATTTCTGGCGTGAATACAAACTTAGTTTCACGAGAATGTTGAATGATCTGTATTAAATTTTCAATAACAATTCCGAAATTGTTTTCGCTTGATATGTCAAGCTCGTTATAGTTCTACGCCATTCTAAAGGTAGCTAGTTCGAAGCCCGCATAACAAAAGTTGTTTATGTGTGGAACAATCCTATTGATTCGTATTAGTTAGTTATACGATGAAGTCTATTTCAAAATCAGAGAGAGTTTTAGAATTGTGTGCTACACATTGAAAATACAATAGATACTAAAATCAATTAAAATACAATACTCTTTTAATCTTTTACTCTTTTAAGTAGTAATGCGTAAAACCATCACTTATTAAAAGTACCTATCTGTTAATATTATACAGGGTTATTGGTTTCCAATCCAAAACCGTACAGGGGGTGATTCTCCGCATTAAAACGAATAACTTTTGTTCTACGACTTTTGTCAAAACCTACTACTTAGCTTTGAAAAATGTATTGAAGTTCTGCGTGTAATTCTCAACATTTGCTAGGTCTATGGACTAAATAGGTAGTTGCGCGCGCTCGACTCACTCGAACGTCGATCGGCCCCGACCGCGCACTCCTCACGCCCCCACGCCCAGGTCGCTGTACTCATATCAATAGGTAAAATAATTGAAACATACCTACTTAAAGAAATACGTCAAAAATATTATTTATTACACACGATACCTATCTACCTATTATGTGTTAGGTTTTTAACTACATAACTACGTGCACCTATTATACCTAGACTGTACTACCTACTTATGGTTAAGTTAGTAAAGTAGGTACCTAGGTACAATTCCCATCAAACATTTTTGGTTTTAAATGACATGGTAGCGCGGGTGGTAGGCACTTGTTAAGATTAACTAAACGCGATTTTCGGCGGTCGCGGCGGCGCGGTGCGCGGGCGGCGCGCGGTCCGGCATGTAGTTACTACGCGTGCGCTAAATAGAGACTAAAGTGGCTAAGCACTGCGTCACGCGTTCGTCATACATACCTCCCCCCCCTCTCTGCTCCCGCGCACCGCTACCCCTTTCGACAAGCCGCGCGGCGCTGCCTGGGCGCGTGCCGTCTACCTACCTATGTTTTACTACAGATCTTATAGCGCGTACAGAACAGAATATTATTTTTTTATTTTTGTATGAAAAAAAAATGAAAGAATAGACAAAAGTCGTAGAACAAAAGTTATTCGTTTTGATGCGGAGAACCACCCCCTGCACGGTTTTGGATTGGAAACCAATAACCCTGTATAGGTATGAGAAATAATAAGTATACCTAATTTAAAAAAAAAGACTTCAAGCAAGTTTATGCGAAAAAAAAAGGTTGTCTGTAAAGTCGGTTTACGGGCGATAATTTTACGTGATAACGTCATAAGAATTCTTTTGTATCGTTAAATTGACATTACCATTTTGCATACTTTAACACGTTGCTATGGTTACCTTGTCAATAACGGTAACGTGACATGACGTCACACTTTTTTTGTAAGTAAGTTTGTTCATCGATTTAAAAGACGTTATCACGTCAAAAAAAAGCTTGAGATACCTACTTATCCCATTTCCAACCATAAAATCATTTTAATCAGTTCACAAACGAAGGAATTATGCTCGAAAATCCTTTAAAAAAGTATAAACAGTCGAATTTATTTCTCCTTATTTGAAGTCGGTTAAAATTACGTTAAACGATTTGAAAGCAATTTAAATTTTCTCTTAATATTCCGAGAGTTTTCGCTTTCATCTCGTTTCTGAGGATTTTTGTTATCATTACGTTTCTTGGGATTCTCTCGTTTGCCTTGTTGGTGTTTTAAAAATCATTCGCAGACAATCGCAAAGTCAATTGTGGTATAGTCACTAATGAAGTGGGCCAAAATTTAACTAGCTCCACAGCTCGGTTTCAACCGAGCTGTGGAGCTAGTTCTTCGTTTTTTAGTTCTAGCTAGCTTTTCGTTTTTTTTTTTAAATTTTCTTTTATGCAAACATTATCCTGACAATAACGAACTCATTTTTTTCCAACTAGATGCAGTTGTTTGAAAGTTATGCGTTTATGTACGGTCGGTAGCATAATTGCAGACCCACCGTAGAGTTTAAAAATTACTAATTTTGGAATATTTTCATTCTAATAGCTTTTGCTCGATAAATTCATGAGTTAAAAGGTTTTAAGCTTCAACTCATAGCAGGTGCCTAGAATCTTGCTTGTGTTGCCGTTTTGCGTCTTTTGGGTCTGCAATTATGCAGCCGACCGTACATTTTGGGAATTAATTAGCGGTCAAGTGCGAGTCGGACTCGCGCACGAAGGGATCCGTATCATTAAGTATATTCTGTTTTTAGTATTTGTTGCTATAGCGGCAACAGAAATACATCTTCTGTTAAAATTTCAACTGTCTAGTTTAAACGGTTCATGGGATATTGCCTGGTTACAGACAGACAGCGAAGTCTTAGTACCCTATTACTAAGACCCGTTTTACCTTTTGGATACGGAACCCTAAAAATTACGTTTACCTACTTAATGAATCTTTTGGAAAATTGACAGTCACACCTATCAGTTTACTCCATTTAATAAAAAAATGGACTGTAGCGCGTGACATCGTCACCCTATCATGATTGTTAATTGATCACCCTATTGTTTGATAACATATTTATACAGAACCGAATACTAAATCATATATTAATATTGTCCATAACAATACTGTTTGATTGATTAAGGTATACCGTCCAGTTGATTGCCTGAAGTGTGTTGGTTACATAATGAATGGTGATTGCTTTAGTGGTGTTATATATACATAAACATATATTTATAGACCGTCGTAAGAGAGTATTAAGGCGAAGTGGTAAGACCAGAAGCGCGATAGAGGTCTTGAAACAGCTTTTGGCGATAAAATCTATAGAACGATATTCCTACTGTCGTAACGGTGAACATATGCTTTGTATTGTCATACACTTCGAAACACGATTCGAGTGATTTGCCTCGATAGAATTTTTCAATTTTACGGTGATTGTAAAGAAAAAAGTACAAAATTTATATTTTCCAAAAGGTGATTGACTACAGATGATTTTTCACTAAAATAGATGTTAGTCTTTTAATTACATAAAACAGTTAAAATGGCTATTTCACGGTGCGCGGGGGAAAGGGATAGAATTATTGCGCGGAGCGCGCGTTGGAAAGGGGTTTTCAGATTTTCATCCCCTGAACTACCAACCACTACGCCGATTTTCATTCAAATCGGTCTAGTCGCTTGACCTTGAATAAATAAACAAACAATAGTACATTGCGATACAAGTGTGGAAAATTGATCATTCCATAGAGGCGGTTTATGACGCGCGAGCCGAACGCGAGCGTGGCAAAAGCCGAGATGGAATGATCAATCCACACGTGTATCGTACGACGTTTTTTATCACAGTTGCGAATAAAAAAAGACTTTAAAGTTTTTAAGAATTTTAGGTTATGTTTACTATTTTTTGTTAATGACACTCCCGAAAGGCTAGGCAAAAAACTTTTAACCTATACAGCCTCGTCTGACATACAATATTTTTTTAGGTTTTTTTTTTCATTTGTTTTTGCGTCGGCGGTTTAAAAACAGAATATGGAATGGTAAGGAAAAAATATATCTATGTATATAGGTACCTAAAGAAAAAACAAAATAAAAACAAAACTCAATTTTTAATTGTTTTCAAAGACGTTATCACGTAAAATTATCGTTCGTTATTAGACTTTTGAAAAGAAGAAAAAAGGTACCAACAAAGAGTTTTAAGCCAGCAAGGCTTAAAAACTCTTTGTTGGTACCTTTTTTCTATACATCAAAACAGTATAACCCAGATAAATTAAGAATGTTTCATCTACCTAATATGTAATTAGCAGTAAGATACGTATTTAACTTATCGGGATAACGTATTATTTTAGCACTATAGTTGGATTTTTTTTTATCGCACGCGTGTATAATACGTTGCATTACTTGCATTATGAGCCTAAAAGCGGTTTAATAAGATCCACTTTATGAGCAACTGTGATAAAAATAAATAAATAAACTTTTGGATTTAAAATATTAGTAAGGCTAATGTACTCGTACCTAGTGATAATCTCCAATTTGTACTAGGTTAATAAATACCCAAACGTTTCCACAGTCTACAGGGAGAAATATTGCGCAATTAACAAACCAATTTAACAAAGTCGAAACCGCTCTTTAACGTTGACCTTTTCATTGTTACTTTGATTGCTATATTAAACTAATCCCTTTGTACCTCAAACGTCTCGTAGACTACTGATTTTCTCCTGCAGACGGTTCACGTTTCAAAATCTGTGTTGTCATTTCAAATACGTTGACTGTTTTCGTTTCACGCAGAACAATAAACGGAACGTAATAACTTAATGTTTAAGAGGAAAGGATGCCGGGTGCTCTCTCCATACAAACGTATTCGACTGTTTCCTCCCTGAATATTGACATTAGAGCAAATATTTTTGTTGCATAAAACTTATAAGTGCAAAGACCCTATGTTTTGTTTTTTTGTTTTTTAAATCTTAAGTTCTATTATAATTAGAAAATGAAATAAACCAAGACATAGGGGCATAGTCATGGCAGTTATAGGTTTTATGCAACAAATATATTTGTGCTAGTGTCATTATCCGAGGGTGAAACAGTCGACTACGTTTGTATGGAGAGAGCGCCGATACCCTTTCATCTTAAGAGGAACCTATTCCTCTTGACCATGCCGCTGTGTCTTGATTTTTTCACAATCTAATTAGGTATTAGAAGTATGAGTCTTAAAAAAAGGTAATAATAAGGTCATGACGTAGGGTCATGACCCTACGATGCTATGACATGTCATGTCATGGCAGTGATGGGTTTAATGCTACAAAAATATTTGCTCTAATTTCATTATCCAGGGAGGAAACAGTCGACTACGTTAGTATGGAGAATGACCCTTTCTTCTTAAAAAATACACACAACCGAATTGAGAACCTCCTCCTTTTTTGAAGTCGGTTTAAAAATTGGTAATTACCTGCCAGTTTCAACCGCGTAAGTCCCGATCCTGTAAGAATATCAGGATAAATAATATGTGTCAATTCAGGACTTCAGTTATTCATAAACTAAGTTTCATCGCAATCAGTCTAGTAGATAGCTTCCTTCGAATTAAAGTTTGAATGAATAATAAAATCATTATTTATACTGGTACTAAATTGACGACTAATTTGACGACCCAGTTAGCACCATGCCGGACTGCCAAACACAGGGTTGCGGGTTCGATTCCCGCCTCAGGCAAGTATTTACGCTTAGATATTTGTCTGTGGTTTGGTTGTTTCTATGTATTATAAGTATATATTTACAAAATAAAAGTATAAAAGATCCGTTGTCTAGCACCCATAATACAAGTCTAGTTACTTAGCTTGGGGCTAGATGGCGATATGTGGAATGTCCTGAAATATTTATTTATTAGGTATATTTAAATTATCGGCCAACAGGATATCTATGGTCTACAAGGCTTTTTAAACAAGACAACGGTCATAAATTGAATCTTTACCGAATTTTCCACCATTATCGGCAACAATTCGATATTTATTGGTCTTTCTGTCAATTATTTTGTTGTTAATAGATGTAATAAACAGTGTACCATCGGCGAAAATTTAGTGTTATTGTAGTGCTTAGAACACCCGGATATTAGTGGCATAAGTACCTTTTTTTTGCCTATTCTGTCCCACTGCAGGGCAAAGGTCAAAGGCCTCTTTCCACTGAGGGGTGGAAGGCCTAGAGGAAAATATTAAATACTAGCGACCCGCCCCGGCTTCGCACGGCTATATTATGCATGAATTATACATAAACCTTCCTCTTGAATCACTCTGTCTATTAAAAAAACCGCATCAAAATTGCGTAGTTTTAAAGATTTAAGCATACATAGCGATATGCTATGTATGCGATTGCTAAGCGATAGCATAGGGACATAGGGACAGAGAAAGCGACTTTGTTTTATACTATGTAGTGATTAACCTAATATTAGTACTTACTTCGATATTTACTGATGACTAAATTATGACGTATACCTACCATGCCCTCGTCGAAAACAGAGCTGTCCAACAACCAGATTTTAATTAGATTAGCAGTCTTAGAAAGAACCAAACATACAATTTTTTTAAAATTTTAAAGTTAGTAAAAATATTAACAAAAAATAATTGACAGAAAGATTTATTAACATTTAATTCTGGAAAAGAAATAATGAAATCTTCGTATAATCAACATTCATTAGAAATTCACTTGTCTACGAATATCAAAGTTTGCTTCATGGACTTAAAATCATACGCAAATTAACTTATATTCGCTTTCATGTAGAATACTCTATACGAACTCGATCTCAAACAAAAATGCCACGTCGTGACTTTCAAACAAATTGCATTGAATTTGACTGAGCAAGAAGGACCGAGTTGGCTTAAGGTGAAGTAGGACCTGAAAACCCATATCCCTTTCCCACGCCCGCGCGAAATGGCCGTTTTAACTGTTGTATATAATTAAAAGACTCACATCTATTTTAGCGCAAAACCATCTGTACTACTTTATGGGATTTGATGTAAAGTTTATGAAAATGTAAAATTTGTATTTGTATTTTCTTTACAATCGTCGTAAAATTGAAAAAGCTCAAAAATATGCCCATTTTTAGGATTTTCACGATTTTTTTCTATCGAGGCAAATAACTCTAATCGTGTTTCGAAGTGTATGACAATACATAGCATTTCTTCACCTTTACGACAGTAGAAAAAACATTCTATGGATTTTAGTGGTTAATACCCAAAAACTGTTTTTAAGACACCTATATCGCGCTTCTGATCATACCTCTTCGGCTTAAAGGCACGCTAAAGGTACAAAATGAACAAACAGGAAGTAGCTGACTGCAAACTTCAATACGAATGTGACGGTACCGGACAACGTTTGACATTCGATTTCCATTCCGTCCCTACGTTGTAACACAACATACCTACTTACATAATATTGATCTGGCAACATCGGTCAACTGACGCTTTAGAGGTTCGGTATTTGTTTGCCGTAATGCCCTCTATCGATAGGTGTATGGATGTCGAAATGCACCGTGCGTTTTTTAATCATAGCAGAACACGTTTGGTTATTATGGTTTTGGTTATTTTTACCCCTTAAATGCATTTAGCCAGAAAATTCTGGCTAAATGCAACATTTAAATAATTATTAGCTAAACTAGTTTAAGCTCAATGTCATGCAATCCGCCCTTAACAACTATTTTCCGTGCAATAATTAAAAAAAATAGATATAGACGAAAGTTATTTTGCGTTTAGCCCATAGAAGCACGTTTTAAATGTGTTGTTTTTAACATGATAACGTCTAATGAATTGATGGAACATCTGCGTTCACAAATATGTGTCATGTTCCGGTACCATCATGCGTCATGGTACCGGAACATGACGTTATGGTAAACGTCACGAGTATCGTGTTTATCTGGGCTTGTGTTATGGTGACGAGACGAATAGAAGACTTATACAAAAAAGCAAAAATAAAATTAAAGCAAAACTAAAAAAAAATTTTGAAAAACAAAAAAAAACTCAATTTTTTATCGTTTTATTATAATAATATGTCTGGGCTTGTGTTATGGTGACGAGTCGAATAGAAGACTTATACTTACAAAAAAGGAAAAAAAACTCAAACTTTTTTGTGACGTCTTTTGACGATAATACGTAAAATTATAGTCCGTAAACCGACTTTACAGACAACCATTTTTTAAATGTGTTGTTCTTGTTCACAGCCAGAGTTATACAAGAACGAGTTGGTCCGGCAATCTTCAACCGACAGCGCAGACCTGGAGTTCTGTGGTAAACTGCACTTCGCTCTCAAATACGATCATGAAGTTGAAGCTCTTGTGGTTAAGGTAAGAGAAGTTACATTTGATACTTTAGCCTCGATTTAACATAATAAGGTTCACTTTTACAACAAAAAAAGATTTTTCCAAATCGGTCCAGGCGTTTTCGAGTAATCGGCGAACATACATAAAAAAAAAAAAAAAAAAATAATATATATACGCGACGAATTGAGAACCTCCTCCTTTTTTGAAGTCGGTTAAAAAATAAATACGTTGAAAATACCTTAAATATGATTAACCAACTGTTGAAGTGTCAAATTCAATAATATTATCAAGTCTTTGGTGATTAAAATAAAATTTAATTTTAAATTACCCTTTTGATGCATTTACTTTCACAACAAAAAATAAATACGTTTATAAATACCTTAAATATGATAACCTAACTGTTAAATTAAATAATATCTACCTTGTGGTGATTGAAATAGAATTTAATTTTAAATTACCCGTTTAATGCATTTGGCTAGAATTTTGCTAAATATGTTTAAGCACAATCTCACGCAACATGATTAACCAACTGTCAGAGTGTCAAATTTAATAATATCAAATTTGTGGTTAATTGTAATGGAATTTAATTTTTTGTTACATGCTAAATATGTTTACTTAGTTAAAATTTAACTAAATATGTTTAAGCATATTTAAGCTTACGCCACCCTAAGTATTCATGATTTTGGAAGTCAACTGAGTTACTATGTGATCTTATATTTTGGGATCAAAGTTAATAAAGAAATTAAAAAATTAGAATTATACATTGCATATTATAGTCTTTCTAATTGGGTACATATCATTTAATTACTATACAAGTTTATACAACACACCTAAGTATCTGAACAACCGAAGTATCTACAATAAAAAGATCAGAACCTTTGACAGCGACATTTTAATGGTCGAATTGGTAACCTTGCTTAATGAAGTCCCAGACGAGACGTAAAACCTTGACCCAAAAACGTTGCAAAAAGAAAAAAAAGCAATTACATTAGAACGAGTTCTGTGAAATTTTAAAGCTTTGTACAAACTGGCATTGCTGGTTGTGCACTTTTATCTATACTATTATAAAGCTGAAGAGTTTGTTTGTTTGTTTGAACGCGATAATTTCAGGAACTACTGGTTTGAGAAAAAAAAATATATTTGTGTTGGACAGTCTATGAATGGACTATAGGACTAAATTAAAAGTAGCCTATAGGCTACTTTTATTTTTGATATCCCCACGGGATCGGGACTTACGCGGGTGAAACCGCGGAGCGCAGCTAGTACAGGATAAAATAAAACTAAACTAACATCAGCGTAGGATTGAATTTTCCAAAATGCTTTCTTAGCGGGCTTGCGTTATCTTTTTTTTTTGGCCTGGGGAAATCCGGTCGGGTACCACCCCGTTATTGGGGCCAACGAAGTGGTTATGTCGGGGTCCAACCGACTAAAACCCCAGGGTGATAGTAGGTATCTTTAGGTATGTCAAATTAGTAAGTAATTTATATTACCTACTGTTAATTTTTGCTACAATTCTATTGTTGTGAATTCGCCATATTGATTTGATTCAAACATAATATTATTGCAGAAATGTTAGTCCGTAATTCACTGTAGATATGATAAATTAGATTTCTGTGACTATTTATGATACTGTGGACTTTAAAAATGAAAGTAATACCTAGGTAGTTTTTATAGAAACGTCAAAGAATCGACGTCAAAAGAAAATCGACAAAATATTAAATACCTATGAGATATTTATTATTATACAGAAAATGTGAGTATTGGAAAAACGATTAGAGACTCGGTGGAGGTGAATCAGGTAGAAACCTACTGCCTGATTCACCTCCAGCGAGTCAGAATAGAAAATCACGATCACGTTAAGAAGAACTATGAGTTTCTCAACATTTTAACACATGTATCCACATGGCTTTGTGCTGTCAGTGTCGCCGACAACATGCAAGATTTAATGGTTATGTAATGCCTATCCCGACCTGCCCCCTGATTTACAAACTATCGGAAGGCTACCGAAACGAATAAAACTGTTATGACAAGGATGGTAACACGTCAAAAGTCGCGGGAGTGAAAGAACAGCAAAAAATATTTTCGTTTCAGTTGTCTTCCGACGACGGCTTGTGAATTAGCCTACAAATGTACCTGCTTCGGCGGATATTCAAGACAGTTTGTTAAGGCTGCCTGTCCACAGAAGCAGAGTGAAGAGGAGCGGAGCAATTTCCACCAATAGAATTGCATTCAAACTCCGGACGTCGTGTTTTTGCGAAGCAAATATATTAGTGGAACCGCGCGCCGGTCCGCTACCTCGTTTCGCTTCTGTGGAGAGGCAGCCTTAATCGCGAAGTATTCAGGCAAAGGCGAATGCCCTTCGCAATGTTTTACTGATACTTCGCGAATAGTTTGTGGTTTATGTGGCTTCGAGTATCGCCGATGTGCGAAGACAAAGTTTTATCGCGATACCAATATTCGCAGTAAATGTTGCCGAAAGGTAACAGTGCATTATTGCATATTCGGTTTTGCGGGCAAAAGTTTATTCACATTCCGTAGGTAATTCAATGTAGCTAAGTTATCTAGTTGTAATTTTCTGCAGGTGATGTTTTCATCGAAAACTTTGTGAAACTTTCTAGAGCAAATTATAGTTACTCACAGTCAAAGTTTTTAAAGTTAATACTATTGTTAAATTCTGAACGAAAACAGAACTTTATGGCAGAAACTTAACTGTTTAAACGCAACCTAAAGATCCCCTAAAAGTTTGAGAATCTATACCTATGTTAATATCGTTTCATAAAATGTTATTCAAATATCTCGAGCATTAAAACTGTATTTATTTACGACTCTTGGAGACGAGAGACAGTTAATCGGTCGATAGTTTGAAGGTATATATATTAGGAAGATATTTAGGGTTTCGTAACAGAATAGGTAAAAAAGAAAACCTTATAAGTTCACTCTCTTGTTCATACTTTTCACCATATTGAATACTGGTGTCTTTTTGATGTGATAACGTCTAATAAATTGATGGAATAATTCACAAAAAGTGTCAAATAATAATATCGCTCATCTGGGCTTGTATTATGGTGACGAGTGACAAAAATATATAAAAACTAGCGACCCGCTCCGGCTTCGCACGGATATATTATACATGTATTATACATATGAACCTTCCTCTTGAATCACTCTATCTATTAAAAAAACCGCATCAAAATCCGTTGCTTAGTTTTAAAGATCTAAGCATACAAAGGGACATAGGAATATAGGGACGGCGAAAAGTGACTTTATTTTATACTATGTAGTGATAGTGATAAGGAAAATAATCTCAACTTTTCATCGTTGTCATATGTAAGTATATGTATATATCAAGTAAAATTATCGCCCGGAAACCGACTTTACAGGCAACCATTTTTTACATTACTTTAGTCTACGGGTTTTTAGAGGAAGCACTACCCGCGTACTCTCAAATCATATCCTCGAATCTATCGAAGTAATGTCACAATCATCCAGCGCAGTTATGCCATGAGCCCCTTCTTTACTCAGCTACATTAAATTGGCCGATGAAAAATTCTTAATCCTAAAGTTTTTTCTTAATATTCAGAGTTTCAATTTATGATTTGTGTACACGAGATGGTAAGGTACACTTCGTGAGAGCAATTCTTTGAAGAATATTCTATTGAAGGGTACAGACGTACAAAAAGACGTTCCTTTTCATTTGTTAGGTCACGTTTGCGAGGTTTACCAAGTTTTTGTAGGTATGTAGGGATAATCTTTGTTAATTTGCCAAATGAAAATACATTTCATGATTCTTGGTACCTATGAGACGAGAGTATACTTTTCATTGGTCTGTTTGCTAGATGCTTTATGAGATTGGTTCGTCGCGAGCTATTCGTGGTCTTATAGTAAGTAAGTATATTGAGGAAGAACATCGACTGTTAAACCAATGGCTAAGTCAATAAAGTTTCAACGAAAAACTCACAGGAAAGTAAGCAATTTCGTTTACTAAAATGTTTCCAGTTATTTTGATTTAACTAAACAATGCAATAAATATTAAACTAAGTAATACACAAATCAAAATCCATAACTACAAATAAAATTAAAAACAAATAAAGCAAACTAAACTATTTAACCAGTTTTGATAAAATTTCTATGGGACCAATCTGAAAGCATATTTTTTTTATTATTTTTCCAAATCGATAGATAAATTGCGGAATTCTGAGATAACAAACAAATAATAAATTCGGCAACCGTAGTGTAAACCGTGTAACCGTGGTAATTGGCAAACGTAGTGTAGGACGCCCTGTGACCAGGTGGAGCGACGACATACGCAAAGCGGTGGGCAGTGAATGGAGAAGAAGAGCCGAAGATCGGGCTCAGTGGCGTATCTTGGGAGAGGCCTACGTCCAGCAGTGGACTGACACCGGCTGATGATGATGATGATGATGATGAATAAATAATCACTTCCTCCTTTTTCGAAGTCGGTTAGAAAAGAAGTTATTGATCCCTCGAATAAAGCCAAATAATATACTTCAATTCATTAAAATAAAAATATGTTGTCGGAAAACCAGCAAACTCAAGCCAAATTACTTGGAGTTTCCAGAAACATCTTCAGCGATACTCCTTTGAAAGAACTAAGTGACTTTTACAAACCTTATTGGGGTGAATGTCCTTATTAAGGTGCTGTGACCTTGGTATGGGATAGTAAGCCCTATGTCCGTACAATTAAGGGTGATTTTGGACGGACAAGCGCAAGTTAATTTTCTTAATTGCTTGCTTCCGAGGAAAGTTCATCGGCTTTGGGGTATAAAATAATTGACATTGACATTAGGCGTTGATAAGGGACTTCGGAGAATTATCAACAATTACATTTAAATTATGGCGTAATCGAGTGAACTTTTAAACATTTTCATTAAAACTTTTAATTGTTCTCCGAATATTATTAACGCCTCAACAGTATGTGTGCTAATTAAATCAGGAAAACCCGCGGCTTAGTTAGGACCAGACGTATAATCCTACTAATATTATAAATGTGATAGTTTGTTTGTGTGTTTGTGTGTGTGTGAGTGTGTGTGTGTGTGTATGTATGTTTGTTACTCCTTCACGCAAAAACTACAAAATCGATTGCGATGAAACTCGGTAAGTAGATAGCTAGAGACCTGGATTAACACATAGGCTACTTTTTATCCCGATATTCCCACGCGATCGGGACTTACGCGGGTGAAACCGCGGGGCGCAGCTAGTAATAAATATTGCTGGACATTCCACTCATAGCCATCTAGCCCCAAGCTAAGTAACTAGACTTATGTTATGAGTGCTAGACGATGTATATACTACTATATACTAATTATTTGTGAATATAATATATACTTATAATACACTGATCACAGACAAATATCGAAGCAAAAATACTTGTCTACGGCGGGAATCAGACCTTGTAAGTACAAGTAAATAGTATTGACGACCCAGTTGCTAGAATGGTCACAGGACTGTAGGACATGCAGACACAGGGTTGCGAACCCTGTGTTTGGCAGTCCTGCATGGTGACCATTGTACCAAGTCAATACTATTTACTTATACTTATAAGTACTCATTATTGCCCGCTCAATAAGTGTGCCTCAAAGCACCACTTTGTTCACACATATTGAAGAACAACTGTGACATATATTAGATGGAGTAGACTGGCACAATTACAAATTACAGATAAATTACAGCTTCCGAGATATAGCCGAAATCTAAAAGTGTTGCTAACGTAAGCCATAGCGTCTACTATGTTATATATTGCCAACAATGAGTTCAAATTATTATTTCCTTCCCCCAATCAACCTTGTCAATTCAACAAAAAAATTAATTAAATTCCGCAATACTGCTTAATGGTTGATTAATTTTGCTAACCTTAACCCATTTTCAGTGTTGTGTCACCCGCCCGGCACCCCTAAAGGGTGAAGACAGACTGTTTGCTAAACGATCGCCCAAAAGCGAGCGTATTGCCAATCATTTTACGCTAGCAGCTTGTGGATCAACTATACGAAGCGTTCTATAAAAGCTCTTCAGGTTCAGTACAACAACATCTTCAGGATGCTGTTGAGGCTGCCGAGGCAGTGTAGTGCGTTGGGTATGTTCGCGGAGGCTCACACGGATGATTTTAAAGCTATCATCTATGAGTTAGGGCCAGCAGCAATAGCATCCCGAAGATGTTTGAGTCAAGGTACGATGGCCCTTTTCACAAACACTGGACTGCAATCTTGTTGGGAGGGGAGAGAGCGGTGTTCGGTGTCCAGTGATGCTTAATGTACGTGTGTGTTGTGTAGTCCTAAGATGATTGATGTTATTTTTATGTGATTTATTTTTGTACCTATTTTATTTTTATTAATGTATATGGAATTCTATTCTGAAATAAATGATTTAATTTAATTTAATAGATTATTAGTCCATACTTCTGGAGCCAACTAAGCCGCGAGTTTCATCACGATGTATTCCTTCACCGTATTTGAATTTTCCCGTAGAAAATCCATTGGCGCACGACCGGATAAGAATAAAAGTGGAGGTCTGTTCCACCGGTCCAATACCACTATATGATTCAACAATTCAACTATTTATACTAAAAATAAAATAATTTATAAATAGTTGAATCGGCCGATTACAAATCTGTAGCCTTCGTTTTAGGTCCTATGACGTAACGAGGATGACAGATAATTTACCATCCATCTCTGTGAAAAAATGGTTTTTCATAAGGTTGTCAAGCTTGTTGTTTAACGTTTTCAGCTAATGTGGATTTGACGAAGAAAACGTATACAGCACATTAATCATTCAATGTTAGGGAAATTGTGAAAATTGTGAAGTTGTTTGTGATGAGTGAAAATGTAAAAGGTGGGGTACTGAATATGGATTTTAAACAAATCAGGTTCAAGGAGTTTTTGGGAGGGTTCGTGAAAAGATTTTGCGTGTTGTGTTTTTTCTTCGAGTATCACTACATAGTATAAAATAAAGTCACTTTTCGCCGGCCCTATGTCCCTATGTATGCTTAGATCTTTAAAACTACGCAACGAATTTTGATGCGGTTTTTTCTAATAGATAGAGTGATTCAAGAGGAAGGTTTATAATTATGTATAATACATGCATAATATAGCCGTGCGAAGCCGGAGCGGGTCGCTAGTATTTTATAATTGCATAATTTAAGAGGCTGTCTGTCATCAGCCTAGTTCAAACTAGTTTGTCAAAAAGGAACATTTTTTGTATAACTAAAATGTTTACAACAACGCTGCAGCTAAGCCTGCTTGGCTGCAGTTTTTAGCTGAGGTCGACCCATTTGGGTCAGCACACGACTCCTCATATATGTTGTTTTTTCTTAACCACTTTTTTGTTTTGTAATTAATTTTCATTGTCATGTTCATTTCTTCATTCCTGTGTTTGTACTCAATAAATGCTTTTCTTTATCTATACTTATGCAAAACTGAAATCGGGTTGAGTTGGAATTTTTTGTAAGGTATTTTAAAATCGGGTAGAGATGGGATCTGGTAGAGTCGGGATGAAGCCATAAATTTGCTCGTAGTCAAACTTTACTCATGTGGTCAAACTACTCAACTAAATGGTTAACAAAAGGCGATCAAAACAGAAACAAAAGCCTTTCGAAAAAAAATCAAAATGCAATCGAAAAAATAAACAAAAGACGATTGAAATGGAATATAAGACGCTCGAAAAAAAGTTGAAGTTAAATCTTTCCCCATGAATTAATTAGACAAACATTGTAAAATTAGTAATTTTTGAACGCCACAGTAGGTCTGCAATTCTGTTGCCGGCTGTACGTTGTGGGTGTGTATTCCTCGAATGTGTTACCACAGAAATTATCTAGTTACGACGACGCCTCGAATAATATGACCGTTTTCACGGATAGGTGGACACTTATTGGTTTGCTATCTACTTGGCTATCCACTTCGTAATGTAAATTGAATTGGCGGTACTACAGAATTTCCTTCCAGATAATAATATATTCGATGAGTAAAAAAGTGGATTTTTTTGTTTGGAAATATTGAGAGTTTTTGCTGCTAAGGAAAAATGGTTGTTGTTCTTGTGATTGTTTTTTTCTTAGTCAAAAGTAAAAAAAAAACAATCTTTATTTCTTTGGCTGCTTAATACTTAAAAGTATACAGGACCACATAAAATCGTCTTAAAAACTAAGTTAGGATGTGTTAAATAGTTAAATAGTTGTAACGAAATATATATTTTAAACAAAGCGTAAAATTATTCCTTGAAATGTATTGCAAATTATTGCTTACTAGCGACCCGCCCCGGCTTCGCACGGCTATATTATGCATGTATTATACATATAAACCTTCCTCTTGAATCAATCTATCTAATAAAAAACCGCATCAAAATCCGTTGCGTAGTTTTAAAGATTTAAGCGGTCAAAGGGAAATAGGGACAGAGAAAGCGACTTTGTTTTATACTATGTAGTGATTAGTTAAATGAATAGTTTCCGTGACATTAAAAAATTTAATTGAACACGGAATTCAGATTATATCTGACAATTTCTCCTTAAAGCTACACGGCTAGGTTTCGTTAAAGATTGTCACTGACTTGAGTTGACACAAAAAGTTGCATCATCACTACATAGTATAAAATAAAGTCACTTTTCGCCGTCCCTATGTCCCTATTTCCCTATGTCCCTATGTATGCTTAGATCTTTAAAACTACGCAACGGATTTTGATGCGGTTTTTTTTAATTGATAGAGTGATTAAAGAGGAAGGTTTTTAGATATAATACATGCATAATACAGCCGTGCGAAGCCGGGGCGGGTCGCTAGTTGAAGATAAATCATAATATTTTATTCGTGAATATAGGTGGTACAGTTGACATAATTACACGTATTGCATTTCTACCTTACAGGCATACGAAATTTTATTAAAATTATTATAGAAGGTCATTAATATTAAAGTTATCGTTAATTTTACAAGATTACGAATTGAAATTATAAATGTCAATAAAAATGGTTACAAAGTAGAGATAATAAAACGTTAAATTATTTTCAATGTCAAAAATCAAAAGATTTGACTTTCTATCCAAACCGGATGTTGTCCTTGTTTTCATTTCTATCTAAACCGGATGTTGTCCTTGGCTGCATTTTATAGTGCAGACACGGATAATGGCCGTTTTGGTGTCCACATCATACTTAGCTATTAAACTTATCTCTAGAGCCTCTACATATTGGCTTCGGCTCTATGCACACCATCCAAAGATCAGGGGTATGAAGCCCCTGATCTTTGGATGGTGTGCTCCTTGATATAGGACAAATAATTATATTATTTTAAAGTTAAATGCTAAAAAAATAATTTAGGAAAGCAAGACAATCATTTAAATTAGACAATTGTCTTGTTTTTCTGGAAAAACCATTAAGAAATTCTCAACGTAGTGAAGGTAAATAAAAAACTCATAGGCAAGTGAGTCTGAGTGGTTTCCCAGAGGTAAACCTTTTAAGCTTATTAGATAACGATGTTCTTAAGTACCTTACGTTCATCCACTTACTAATAAATATCATAGAAATCGTAAGTACTATAGATAAAACATACTTCAGGAGAATGACATCAGTCTTGATAGACCTATTCTATTGAAATAAAAACCTACCCTAAAATAATGGAGTATAGAACATGCTTTTTCTATGGTACTAACTATGAGAAAAATGCATGAAAAAAATCATCGTTAATATCTATTAATGATGGTTTTGGTGTAATGAAGAGTTTATTTATCTAAATAAACTCAAAATAATTAAATATTGTAGGACATTCAACACATCGCCTTCTAGCCCCAAGCTAAGTAACTGTCTTCACAAGTCTTTGTGTTATAGTTTCTAGACAACAGATATACTACATAGGTAAATACTTTTTCTTTTGTAAATATACTTATAGATATATTACATAGAAACAGCCAGACCACAGATAATATCTAAGCATAAATACCTGTCTAAGTCGGGAATCGAACCCGCAACCCTGTGTTTGGCAGTCCGGCATCATTGTGCCAACTGGGTCGTGTAACATAAATTCCTACTAAAAACAATATAAACCAAACAATAAATATAAATAAATATTGCAAAAAAAAACAAACAATATGACACTTCGCGTGGTCTTATCGCTAAAAGCGATCTCTTTCAGGCGACCTTTGGATGGACAAGAATTAATTGGAAGTAGGAAATGCTCTATCTATGTTATGTACTTTAGAAGAAAAATTTAAGAAAAACTTGGCATTATTTTTACCTTTGTAAAATAAAATGAAAACGTATTAAAACAAACTTTTGCTATAAAGAGATATCGAATTCTAAGATAAACAATTGCGAGTCTAAGGTTTAAAAATTCTTATGATATTGTGTAAAAGTATTGCACTACGACATGGCCTGTTTGTACAATTTAATAAGCTTTCTTGTCTTTCTTTGATATTTTTCAATGTTTTGTGTGTTGTAAAGTGTTTATCTATCTATCTATCTATCATGGTTAGTGGCAACAATAGCAGTTTGTTTCAGTATTTTCTTTTAAAATGACAACTTCCAACGTTTAATTAGGTACCTCTGTGGCGTTCGCAAGTGTTAAAAAGGTTCACGAATTTTAACACCCGGCGACAAACAAAAATTTGTGTAGCAATGTTATCTATTGGTTATCTGGCTACCGTAACACAAGCCTAATTGTTTAGGGGCTAGAGATGGCACTATGCACAATATCTTTCGATATGTATTTATTTATGTAAAAAAAAGGAAAAAAAAGTATTTATGTAGAGTATCCGTTGTCTAGCACCCATAACCTAAGTCTAGTTACTTAGCTTAGGGCTAGATGGCGATATGTCGAATGTCCTGCAGTATTTATAATTTTAATTTATAATTTTATTTTTTGTCACCCAGATTTTCGAAGCCCGTGACCTTCCGATCAAAGACGTAACAGGCAGCAGCGACCCCTACATCAAAGTGTTTCTACTACCGGACAGGAAGAAGAAGTTCTTGACAAAGGTTCATCGGAAGAACCTCAATCCAGTATTCAACGAGACCTTCCTTTTTAGGTAAGTTTAAAAGAAATAACAAGTTTTTTTCAAAACAAAGAAACAGCAATCGAAATTAATAATGTAGATAACATTATTGATTTCGATTGCTGTTTCTTGTTACTTGCTCAAGTTAGTCGCTGATATCATTTCTGTCACTTAGGCTGCGGTCCGAAATAGACATACACTCGCGCGCATGCGTTGTAAGCATTTTTAGTATGTTCACAAGACTTAGCAACTACAAGCGCTGTTAATCCAATTCGGACCACAAGAAACTGAAATCGACATAAAAAACAAAAATACTCATTTGTATCTGAAATTATAAGAGCTGCGAGTCTGACACTTTGCATGGTCGTTCCTTTTAGATCGTAGGCGATCCCTAAGAAAGGGATTTTTGGAAAATTGAACGTCTTAAGGGGTAATAGGGCTGATAAAGTTTGCTGTTCGTAGTAACTATTATATATTCTCTGTTTCAATAAATGTCAATATCAAAAACCAATATCAGCGGAATTGCACACAAGTTAATTTATAAGTAAGTATTTCATTAGATTCATGATGGATCTGAGAAGAAATGAAATAAGAAAGAATATTACCAGTAGATCCATGGTGGATCTGGGAAGAAATCGACTAAGAAAGAATAATCTCAGTAGATCCATGGTGGATCTGGGAAGAAATCGACTAAGAAAGAATAATCTCAGTAGATCCATGATGGATCTGAGAAGAAATCAAATAAGAAAGAAAATTCCCAGTTGATCATGATAGATCTGAGAAGAAATCAAATAAGAAAGAAATTTCCCAGGAGATCCATAATTGATCTGGGAAGAAATCAAATAAGAAAGAAATTTCCCAGTAGATCCATAATGGATCTGGGAAGAAATCAAATAAGAAAGAAAAGTCCACAATTTGAAATATGGATCCAATGAGAAAAAAATATCTCACTAGATACTTACATCATCTTCTGAGAATGATCTCATTTTTAAATAGACACCAACGCAGGTAAAACCGCGGGGCGCAGCTAGTAACATTCAATACTAAAACACCATCAACAGACGTTAAAAGTAAATGTAATTAATTAAACAAATCGTAAACTTTACCTAAAGTTTGACGTTAATTGGACTTTCAAACTCCTCACTTGATCAAACTTACAAGCCTTCCACTTTCCAGTTTGCATCATTAACTTAATACTGTTGACATACTGAAATATTATTATGAAAAGACGTAGTTATTTACTTAGGAAATGTTGAGATTTCAAGATTGAAAAGTTCTTTAGAAAGCTTAGCTTTATGATTTATATTTTATTTACTTATCAATCTAATATAATACTAGACGTCCCGGCAAATGTTGTTTTGACACAAAAAAAAACAAAAGGAAACAGAATAAAAAATAGATAGTAGCAGATTCTCAGAGCTAGTGAATATGCATATAAAATTTTATAAAAATCGGTCAAGCCGTTTCGGAGGAGATGGTCACTAACATCGTGACACGAGAGTTTTATTTATTAGACTAGCTTTTGCCCGCGACTTCGTCCGCGTAGAAGTCGAAAATAGACCAAGTAATAACGTTGTCCCATACACACTTTGCCCCCCTTTTTCACCCCCTAAGGGGTATAATCTCGGAAAATCCTGTCTTATCGGACGCCTACGTCATACAAAGAACACACCCTCCAAGTTTTAAGTCTCTACGATCACCGGTTTAGGTTGTGCGTTGATCCGTCAGTCAGTTAGTCAATCAGGATAAAGCATTTTATATGTATACTTAGAAGATTAATTTTATGTTTTTTTTTTGTTAACTTGACTACCTTAGAACGTACGTATATTTATAAAAATATTTGAAAATTGCTATTTTTCTAAACTAAATCTGAATTGCTGGATAGATGAAGCTGTCCAAATGAGGAATGACGTATCTCTAACCAAAGACTGCCCAAAGTGTGCCCAAAGTTCTTAGCGACCATTAACCTCAAACTATAATCTTAATATATATAAATCTCGTGTCACAATGTTTGTCCTCAATGGACTCCTAAACCACTTAACCGATTATAATAAAATTCGCACACCATGTGCAGTTCGATCCAACTTGAGAGATAGGATAGCTTACATCCCGATATTCCCACGGGATCGGGAGTTACGCGGGTGAAACCGCGTAGGGCAGCTAGTATAATATATGAAAGCCTTCGACCAGCTACAGCGACCAAAAGATGTCGCTTGTTTTGTTTTCTTATTTTTTCAAAACTCTGGATTGATTGATTCGAAAAACTGTCAACTTCATTTTCAACAACAAAAAACACTTCGTATTTTTTCGGGTTCGTAAGAACCATATTTTTCTCCAGCATTTGTAATAAATACATTAATTTTAAAAGTTTTCTGACTTAATTCCATTTTGCTACACCTGCCTGCGAATTATGTTGGTAGGTAATAAGAAAACCAGACAAATTATGTTACCGTTGTAAATGTTCTTGACCTAATTCCTTCACGGGCATCTCATAAAATTCATAATAATAATAAAAAATGCTCTTACTTGTCTCGCCGCTAAGTATTTAAATTAGTTTACTTAAGAACTCACAGAGAGATTTAAATTGCAATTAATAGAGATGACATTAGGACATATTTCATACAAAACGACCTTCGGTTACATCAGCATTTTAAGTTACTATCTGGTTGATACACTTTTAGACCCATACCTATCGATAGAGGGCATTACAGTGAACAAATAATGTCTTTACACGAACCTTTTGCGAGATAAACGAGATATTTGACGTTTGTCCTGTGATTTTACAAAAGTTGGAACTCCTTGTCGTTGTTTTTATTATCTGCGTTGCGTATTCTTTTATAAATGATAGGTCAGCGTTTGACCACTTTCACAACTGCCTGATGGTAGGTGACAATGCGGCCTAAGATGCAGCACGTTTTTCGAAAGATATTTTGTAACTTGTGACTTAAAGACCCTCAAATTGTACCCGTCAAAAAAGACAGATGCAGGCAACGGATTCTAGTTCCTTGCTGTACGAATAAGAAATGAGGAGGCTAAGCCTCTGCGCTAAACAAAAACGTCACACTAGACTTTACTAGAATGTAGACGATTTTGTAAGTACAAAAATTTGCGACGATTTGTTTCTGATGTCCGGTCTACTTCTGATAAGACATTATGTTGAAAGTCTTTGAGAACGCAGAACGATTACTGTAAAACTCTATATCGGAAGTGCATGCCGCTGCGCAGGTTTAAACCGCTTTGTAATCACAACAGCACCTTTGGGGGGTGAACTTATATTATTAGGGGGTATAAGTTCAAAGGTCAGAATGTCCAAGATATCAAAATGTCCGGATGCTATAGACAACAGTAACTAGTCATTAAGTAAAAATGCCAAAACATACGCTACGCAGCCGTTTTACATACTTCATCCGGCTGACATCTGGGGTACTAAAGATTCTGGCAATCTAATTGTCTGACCTACTCAGAAACCGAACAAATAAGAAACACACTTCTTCAGATTTTGACCTAAAATCTAAACTGACTTTCTTCTTTTCTGACATCTTCCGCCTAAATCGTTTAAATTACATTGAAATATCTTTCCGATTGCATTTCGATGCAAAAGATACCCTCAAAGTCAGTTTTTTTTTACAAAAAGCGGACTTTGATGGTACTTTGCGCTAGTTTGAGGGTATTTTGAGCTACTTTGTGGGTATTTTTTGTGAACGTAATGCAATCGGAATGTTATTGAAATGTAATTTGAACAATCTTTTTCACGAGAATTGGAATTCTGATGTTTTTTTTTGCCACAAAAGCCCTTAAAAACCTCTTTTGTTTCCAGTGTACCTTACGAAGAACTACGGCAACGCTACCTCCAGTTCTCAGTGTATGACTTCGACCGGTTCAGCCGCCACGACCTGATCGGTCACGTGGTTCTGAAGGGACTGCTGGAGTCAGCTGATTTGCAGCAGGAAATCGAATACACCATGAACATATTGGCGCCGCCACAGGTAATTTCTTTATAATCTAATATATATATAAACTAGCGACCCACTCCGGCTTCGCACGGCTATATTATGCATGTATTATACATATAAACCTTCATCTTGAATCACTCTATCCATTAAAAAAAACCGCAGCAAAATCCGTTGCGTAGTTTTAAAGATCTAAGCATACCTACAAAGGGAAATAGGGACATAGGGACGGCGAAAAGTGACTTTATTTTATACTTTATTTATAGTGATAGTGATTACGTGTCACGTTGTTTGTGCGCGATGGACTCCTAAACTACTTAAACAATTTTAATCAAAGCACACCGTGTACAGTTTGATCCAACTTGAAAGCTAGGATAGCTTACATCTTAATTTATCCCGATATTCCCACGGGATCAGGAGTTACGCGGGTGAAACCGCGGAGCGGAGCTAGTACTAATATTATAATGATTACCAAAACCTATACCTTAACATAGATACCTAATTGGTGAACATTATGACATGATAAACAAAGAAGATATGCGCGAACATCCATAAAAAAATACCTACAACCAAATTGAGAACCTCCTCCTTTTTTTGAAGTCGGTTAAAAAAGAGACGAATTGAGAACCTTTTTAACCGACTTCAAAAAAAGGAGGAGGTTCTCAATTCGGTTGTATGTATGCTTTTTTTTTATTTTTTATGGATGTTCGCGCATATCTTCTTTGTTTATTAACCGATTTTCATGAATCTTTTTTTTTTGTTTTGAAGTCGTTCCGACGTCGTCGTTTTGACCGCAAATGTTCGTAGTTAGGAAAATTATTCTAAGCAGACTGTCAGTTGGTGATTTATGAGACGAGTACTTGATTTTATTACTTTCATATTAGAAATGACAGACCCGCACAGATATGAGTCTATGCAAAGAACGCAGTTATTTGCAGTGCTTTACTAATAAAATAAAGCAAACAGCAATAAATAGCTACAGTTTTCAGGTCGATCACTGATCTGATCGTATCTTCAGCGATCGACATTAAAACCTCTTGCGATCGACCGACTGGGCACCTCAGCTCTAGAGGCAATAAACAGGAAGTAAACAGCGAAAAACTTTTGTAAATAGTAACCTCTGAAAAGCCGAGAGTATATGTACTAACACAACTAATATTTCAGGTAACATGAGGTACAAAAGTGAGTGAATACAGTGCCAGTCCCTGAAAGTTACCAGGTGTCTTCTCGTGGTATCCTTGAAACGTCTCTCATCAAAAGTTTTGGGCACAACGTCCTTGTTGTCATGGTGATTATAAATGATTCCAAGGTAGAAAGGATTATATGATAGGCTTGAAATAGACTGGTGATTTTCTATCGGCAGATAGTTCGCTAATCACCGATAACATGTTCAAATTTTGACGTGACAACGTCTTATAAATTGGTTTGCCGGGTGACACTTCAAGAAACTGCGTTACGCTCCGCTGACGTTATGCGCTCACAATGAGAGCGAGTGAGAGGCACGCGGGCATGGTTAGCCCGCCTAAGAGCGAGAGAGACAGACATAAAAAGTGAAAGGCACGCGTCCCTTCCACTCGAGCACAGTTGTTGTCACGTAAAACTTTCGCCCTTATACCGACTTTACAGGCAACCAGTTTTTTTTATAACGTATAATTTGTGCGGTAAGGCTTAATTTGTGCGGTAAGGCTTTATGATAGGTCGTCTTACCTTAATGGTACATGACTTTAAAGCCTCCATTTCAAATATAACTTTTTACCCGACTGCGCAACGCAAAGGAGTGGTAATGTGTTCATCAGTCTATGTACTTATGTATGTATGTATGTATGTAAGTTTGAGCCTATATGGCTCTCTAGAGACCAAACGCATGGGCCGATTTTGATGATTCTTACGTTAATTAAAATTGTAAGCTTGAATAAGAACGCCATGAGTTTCTTGTGTCTTTTTCTCTTTGCAACACAAACACAGGTTTGTCTTGCAAAGATAAGAAAGAAACAAGGTTTCTTTAAGCAAGAAATAAAGCTCTCCCTAGAGATGCTATAGAGGCAGTACAAAGATGTGTCAAGCTTGCATCAGAGGCTTCGTAGTCTGTTTGTGGACCCGAAGCTAGGTATGGTTTCATTCATTCCCAGAATAAAAGCCAGGCAAGACATACCACAGTATAACACCAAAATTTACTATTTCCGTCAAAAAAGATGTTTCTGAGAATTCTGATTTAGGGCAATTTTTTAGGGCAATTACGTATTGATAAAGTTATTACTTGTAATAGTAATATTGAGTAATAATATTGTTAATAAAGATGGTAATTATAATCTTACATTAGCTCTATTGGTAACGCAAAAATGCCCTTTGTTCCAATCTTAAAGTCTAGTGCGCCACCTCAAGATATTAAGGTAGAAAGCTGAAATTTTGCATGAACACTCCTAAGACCACGGGTCATTAATTAACAATACAGCGGTATATCCAGCTGTTCGGATACTTGGTCGGTCCACTGTTTGGGGCTTCGCCCTCGTGGTCTTTTGCCCTCTACCTTCCCCGTCACCATTAGGCGCTCGAGATTGTCAGAGCCCCTGCGCGCTATATGACCAAAGTATACACACACACGCTGTTAGCATATGGTGGACAGCCTCGGAACCCGTGCTAGCTGCATCTCCTCCAGAATGGAGACGTTCGTGCGGTGAGCGGTCCAAGGTCCAAGGCAAAAGCTCTAGCGTCTATAGGAAGGGATTATTTCTTGCTTCAAGAAACCTTTTGAAAAAAGACTTAGTTTTTAAAAAAGATTAAATGTTCCATACGAATGATTCCAATTGAATAAAGAATACTTTGACTTTGATGATTTATATTTCTTGCCAGGTTGTTTTCTGTTTTTCTCTTTCGTCAGCAAACAACTACTTTGTTATTATGTTTCTTCGTGTTCTGGTCGGAATACACTTTTTTTTTTAATTATCGACCGATAGAAATGTCTGCAGTTTACTTTAGCCCTTATTGTGACGCAGGTTAGGAATTATGTAAGCTTTGAAATATTTAAATTGGGGCCATATGGGATTTAAACTATTTTATAATAGGTTTTATATTGTAGGCGAAAATTCAGATTATGTGGAATAGGATTTTTGTACCTATTGTACAAATCTGTCTGTAACTAAATACATAGATTATAAATAAATAATAAGCGTAGTGCTTGCTATTTACTAGTAATTACAGCAAAAAATTTGGTGTCCTTCCTGAGAAAATAAGCACACAGGTCCATTAAGGCCACTCCAATGATATCGTTTAAATGTTTTTGATTTTGACTGTACTTTTATCATATCGAGTAGAGTTGGAAGTTTTTGATGTTAGAGATGGGATCGGGTAGAGTCGGGATGTAGCCAATAAAATCATGATTTTGTATATTCAACCTGAGAATTTACTTAAGGAAACTCAAACTGACACATTAGAAGATTTTAACCCTTTCAGATCTTCTCAATACAAAAACGGTCGTTGTACCAAATTTATTTTTAATTTTATTAATGTTGACTTTATATATTTGATTATTTATTTTTAAATTGCTTAATATGTGTACCTACCTACCTTTTAAAATGAAATTCTGACATCTGTATAATTAGTTATAATCTTGTGAATTTGTATATGAGTTTTGCCTGAAATAAAAATCAATTCTTATTTTTTTATTTTTTTTATAATAACTCAACGAAAAATTTAAAAAGGTTGTGTCAACGACAGCTGTTCAAAACGTCGCATGCAGTGTATTGCACTGTGTTAGGTGTAAGTTAGTTTTGCTGTTGACTGTACTTATCAAAAATTTCCGTATTCAGGTGCGTCCAAAAACGTAATAAAGTACAAAAAACCTTAAAGTGACAATAAATGTACAAAATAATAATTTTGTTTCAAATATTTTTTACTTGGTTTGAAATTATAAATCATTAGTAAAAATATTTAAAAGTAAACGCCTTATTTTCTGCTAGTAAAGACAACGTATAAACAGAAGCAGCAGAAAAGAAGAGTTTTTGATTGGTAGGAAAGGTAGGGGCAGGCATCGCCAGTAAAGTGGCCACGGTAAACTGGTAAACTGGTAACTGGTAACTGGTAAACGGTAAACTAATAATGGCCACGGTAAAGTATTCGACATAACTAGTCGTCAGGATTTTTGCTCTCCGAATAATAAATACACTTCTTTCACAACCAGTTTCGTATAAAGAAAAATTATGTTTACTTTGTAACTCTCGTGTTATGTACTCTTTGTTAGGTCTCAAGCCCCGCAAGCAACAGCTGCAATACCTCGGGACACCATTAGTCAATTCTGCGTTAGATTAAACCTTTTTATTAACCTTTTTAGTAACCTTTTTAATAGACGAATGTCATCTCCGTCTGCCTGTGACTATGGGATCTGCAAAGTTCCCGAAACGTCACGTTTAAAATAAAAAATAAAAACGCGAATATATTCGTTCAAATATATTTATAATTACTTTGTAACTTGTTCCGAAACTACGGTTTCGTAGACGGTCGAAAGGAAATAGTTTCCTAAACTCTGAAGCATAATATCATCACTTTTTTATAAAAAAAAGTTATTACGGCTAGTAATCACTTAAAAGTATTCAATCCAGTCTCAAAGGCTTTGTCATTGTCAAAACTTTTCTATATAAAAGTCTTTCGGGGAATAATGTTTGAATTTTCCTGTTGTTAAGTAAAAATGAGAAAGCTTATTGAAAGTGTACTGAATACGTTCTTATTAAAGGTATACGTTCGATCCCTGATTCAGCAATTTTGACGAAATTGATAAAGTATTTCATCATTTATCAATTATTAACAGCTTTTTTTGGTTGAAGCTTTTAGATTAAACTACGAAAACTCAAAACTAAACTCAAAATTCTTTATTCAATTTTGACCCCCGACGCAAAAACGACGGGGTGTAATAAGTTTGTGAAGCACATAATTTTCATGAAATCACATTGAAAGGTCTTAAAAACTAAGTTAGGATGTGTGCCTTCGGAATGCGCCCACCAATGAGAAGAAGGTAAATGGGTTTTTTTGTGATCATGCTTACAAAGGTCATGATTACCAATATTTAAAGATATTATTTGAAATGGAGCAATTAAAGGCATATCCATGGGTTCTTATCATTAAGATGAAAGGGTACCTGCGCGCTCTCCATACAAACGTAGTCGACTGTTTCCTCCCTGGATAATGACACTAGCACAAATATTTTTGTGCCATAAAACCTATAACTGCCATGACTATATATGCCCCTATGTTTTCGTTTTTTTCATTTTCTAATTATCATAGAAATTAAAATTTTAAAAAATTAATAATTAAAAAAAATAAAAAATAGGGGCATGGTCATGGCAGTTATAAGTTTTATGCACCAAAAATATTTGCTCTAGTGTCATTATCCAGGGAGAAAACAGTCGACTACGTTTGTAATAGTTTGTATGGAAAAAGCCCCCGGTACCCTTTCCTCTTAAGGTACGACAAAGTATTTAGTACGCCTTATCGTACAATTTATGCTTTATAAAAATTTTGATATATACTCGTACATCTTTAGGTAACTTATTGTATGATGATGTATGATGATAGATGTAGAAGTTAGATTTTCGTTGGGAAAGCGACTTGTACATGATCGATTCTCTGTAGATAAAATTTCTCACAGTCATAAACGACCTATCTATGTTTTTGAGTACCGTGTTACAGTGTTTTTGGTACATACAAGCTTAGGTTTGGCATATATAGCGCTTGTGAACATTTTCTTACTTTATCTAAAAATGTATAAAAAGAAAAAAATATTCATTAAGAAATCTCTGAAACAACAATAACTACGAGTCTCAAACATCGCATAGGGGTTCCTTTAAAAACTTAGGCGACCAATAAGAAGGATTTTAAGAAGTTCGACCCCTAAAGGGGTAAAAGGGCTGATAAAGTTCGTAGTTACTAATCTGTATTTTCACATTTAAAAGAAAGAAAGTAAAGCATTTATTGAGTACAAACACACGACAAACACAGGAAGGAAGAAATGAACATGACAATGAAAATTAATTACATAAAATACAAAATAAAGCTATTGCATCGTGCGAGCTTCGTACAGTCGTACCATATACATACATACACGTTAAGCGAACGCTCGGCCGAGCTACATTGTAGACGGAGTGGGGGTGTTAGGTTTTATTTTCGTTACGGAATTTCTGGATTCTGTCGCCGCGCTCAAAGCCCGCGATAAAAGCTATGCAATAGCTTAAAAGTGACAACGAAAACACAACATAAGTGAGGACTCGTGTGCTGACACAATTGGGTCGACCTCAACTAAAAACTGCAGCCAATCATGCTTAGCTGCAGCGCTGGTCTTCCAGCCAGGCCCATTTAAAGAGATACTTATTAAACTGTGGGGCGTAGTATATATATATTGCTTTGTTTTGTTTTAGGAGAAGAAAGATCTAGGCGAACTGATGCTGACGCTGTGCTACCTTCCAACTGCTGGACGTCTCACTGTCACGGTTATAAAGGCTAGGAATCTTAAAGCTATGGACATCAATGGATCTTCAGGTCAGTTCATTTTTCACTTTTTATGAAACTTATAATATACTAGCTGTCCCGGCAAACGTTGTTTTGCCATATAAAAAAAATGAAAAAATGAAATGAAAAAAGAACCGCTTGACCGATTTTGTGCAAACTTCATATAAACCATCTAACATAGTCCAAACAAAGCTTAAACATTTGGTTTGGATAGGTGAGCCCGTTCTTGAATTATAAAATTACAACGAAAAGTGGCATTGATTTTTAAGCTATTGCATAGCTTTTATCGCGGGCTTTGAGCGCGGTGACCGAATAAAGAAATTCCGTAACGAAAATAAAACCTAACACCCCCCACTCCGCCTACCATGTAGCTCGTTCGTTTGACGTGTATGTATATGGTACGACTGTACGAAGCTCGCACGATGCAATAGCTTTACGGCGGCCGGCAGTCCCCGAGTGCCACACGTTTATATATATATACAGGGTGATTTTTTTATGTGGGCCTTCAGGGCTATATCCTAAACTATGATAGATAGCGAAAAATGCTGAAAGGAGTTGCGTGCCCGATTTTGACAAAAACTAAAACTGCATCATTAGATTTTTGAAAAAGTCATTACTCTAGCCGGGAATCGAACCTGTTGATTTTGCAATAAAATAATCATCCATTTTACGAATACTAACATTTTTCAAAAAGTTAGAAAAATATGACTTCCCCCTTCTATGCCTCATACGCCATTATTTTGCCAGAGACGGAGAGATGAAAATTGTAGAAAACTACAAAAAGGAACTATTTTATTTAATTTGCCATACTATGTTTGTTTCCAACAATTGATCTCTATTAGCAACACTATCGATTGGTACAAAAATATAGAATAAGTATTTTTTTTGCAAAATCAACAGGTTCGATTCCTGGCTAGGGTAAAGACTTTTTCAAAAATCTAATGATGCTGTTTTAGTTTTTGTCAAAATCGGGCACGCAACTCCTTTCAGCATTTTTCGCTATCTCTTATAGTTTAGGATATAGTAATGAAGGCCCACATAAAAAAATTCACCCTGTATATAAACAGATGATTTCAATGTCATACCATCGCAATCAACACGTAGGTATCACTGTGGACCCACAAATACAAATACATAAATAAAAATAAATAAGCATAAAATATTTAGGTTTTATAACAAATGGGATAATTTATACGTGTACAATTTGAGGGACTTCAAGTTGCGAGTGAATAGGTATCTTCTAGGAAGGCGTGCTACATCTTCACCTACCATCGCATCGTCACCTACCATCAGAGAGGTGTGATAGTGGTCAAACGCTGACCTATCATAATAATATGTAATACAAAAAAAGTGGTCTTCCTTATTACTAAATTGAGGCATAAACGAGACTATAACCCCCTTATTCCAAAACGAAGTCTAAAAATTAAACTACGTTTAAATGACATTTAAACCATGGACTTAGAAAAACGTTATTAGAAAACAAAGTTTACCGCTAAAACCAGGTTTTTCTGTCCTGTCAAAGTTAAACTGCCGAGCACCCTAGTTTAACTAACTTAGTACGAAGTTTCTAACCTCAAAAAATTAAATTCTGACGTTCACCTTTTCCTTGTTACTCCAATTCTCGCTCCTTTTTAGGGTACCATACCCAAAGGGTAAAAACGGGGCCCTCTTACTAAGACTTCGCTATCCGTCCGTCTTCTGTCCGTCACCAAGCTCTATCTCAAGAACCGTGATAGCTAGAGAGTTGAAATTTTCACAGATTTTAACAATACGTAATATGACGTAAACCTACTAAAAACATAAATAAGTAAATATTTTTAGTACGTACTTATGTTCAAAGAGGATATAATCACTACGTTTTCTTATGTTTTTGAGAAATTTTGGTTATTTTCATGTTTACAATTTTTTAGGTAGTATTTTTTTTTATACTTCTAAAGGGGCAGGCAAAAGGCTTAAAGGCTTAACTCGAGCCGCGTTCCGATATACGCTACATAAATTGATGTATTTAAATACAACAACGTAATCGCGAACATAGAATAACAAATACAAGTCACACTATTTCACAATAATTGAACACACAATTTATATTTTTATCACTTTAGTATTCGATTTCTTAAATAAGTTTTTAATATTTACTCACTTACCACCATTTTGTGAAAAGGAACGGTGTTTCGAACGCTGAACGAACAAAAGAATGGTTTGTTTCGAGTTTGCTATCTATTGTCTATGGTTGCGACTAAAACCATGGATCTTCTGGTCCTTGGTCTATTTACTTTTTGTAATAAGAATCAATTTTAAACCAAAACTAACACAAAAACCTAGATCTTTTAGTACAGGTTTAAACTATGGTTTTGCAGTTTTTTTGTAATAAGAGGGTAAGAGTCTAATTGCAACCAGTATGGAGTGACTGTATTGAGATTTTATTTTTCGGTTGGTTCCTATTTATTGGATTGGCCCAATCTCATTTTTTATATTAACTACTAGCTGACCCGTGCCCACTTCGTTGGGCATTTATTTTATTAGTATTAAAAATTAAATTATCTATAACTACTAATATTAAAAAAAAATACTTTTTGTAACTTAAATATAAAAGTTAGACATATGCTGTCGTTGACTATTTTGTAGGCA
Organism: Idaea aversata; assembly: GCA_907269075.1. Lineage (NCBI taxonomy): Eukaryota > Metazoa > Arthropoda > Insecta > Lepidoptera > Geometridae > Idaea > Idaea aversata. The sequence goes on from OU026103.1 coordinate 8,866,474, forward strand.
TTTTCAAGCTCCACATCTTTTCTATAGAACTCAAAAATATATTTTTCATAGTTAAGGCAGCGTTCGTAAGAAACGCTTTCATTCGACCGTTTTTTCTCCGATTCACTTTGCAAAACGGACTACCACGTAAAAGCCTTTTTATTTTTTGGTTTCTTATATAACCTATGACACTCAGCAATAATGTGGCTTTCTATTGGTGAACGAATTTTTAAAATCAGTTTCAGTGACAAACACACACACACGTATAGTAGAATTATATATTAAACTAGCCGCACCGGCTTCGCACGGCTATATTATGCATGTATTATATCTAAAAACCTTTCTCTTTAATCACTCTATCTATTTAAAAAAACCGCATCAAACTCCGTTGCGTAGTTTTAAAGATTTAAGCATACATAGGGATATAGGGACAGAGAAAGCGACTTTGTTTTATACTATGTAGTGAAGTAGTATAACATAATATTTTAGCAGTTTTAGCGAGATTAAGCATGAAAATATACACCCACATAAATATTCTGAAAGTCAAACCATTAATATCAGAATATTTTCTGTATAACATTTTCGAAAACACCTCTTAATTCTAGGAAGCCGAGTTCTAGGCAGTAATATAAATAACTAGGATATTACTTAGTCAAAGTAATCAAAGGTAGTTCAGAAGTTACGAACTATGTTTCATTTTGCTGGATTTCATCGAAATATTTCGGATTGAATTTCAAAGGAAAATCTGGAATTACGAGGACTTTCCGGAAAATTTATACAGTCTGGTTTCGAACTAAGCCCCTTTACATAATATCTAATAGGTATGAAGAGTAGTTTCATTTAAATCTGTATTATAAATTACCTATAGAGAATTGTTAAATGAAAGTCGATAGTGGTCTTTTGTATTGACGACCTCTGTGGCGCGTCGGGCGAACACCCGACTGCGACGCAGAAGGTTGCGGGTTCGATTCCCGCCGGGAACAAGTATTTATGCTGACCATAAATTCTTGTTTCTGGTTCTGGGTGTTTCCTATATGTATAATATGTATATATTTACAAAAAAAAAAAAAAGTATATAAGTAGTTTATCCGTTATCTGGCACCCATAACACAAGCATTAAGTTGCTTAGCTTGGGGCTGGATGGCGATGTGTAATATGTCCTGAAATATTTATTTATTTATTTAGTTTGACCCTTACCTCTAATAAGATTGCCCTTTGATTCATGTAATGAAATACAATGAAATATGAAATAAAAGACAGCGAACGTCACAGTATAAAGATACTTCAGTTAAATTATATGTTTACTAGTGACCCGCCCCGGCTTCACACGGCTATATTATGCATGTATTATACATTATAAACCTTCCTTTTGAATTACTCTATCTATTAAAAAATCGCATCATAATCCGTTGCGTAGTTTTAAAGATTTAAGCATACATAGGGACAGAGAAAGCGACTTTGTTTTATACTATGTAGTGATGTACCTATATACATACAGGGTGTCCCGTAATTAATGGATACGCCGTCCGTCCCTATCCGTAGGTGCCCACGGATAGAGGACATTGTGCCGGTTCAAAAAAATGACAGTTATGTTCTATGAACGTCTGTCGGTTTCCGAAATATCCGCCATTTAAAAAAAAAAAAATTCACTCCTTTTTCTATGTTTTTTGATGCCAAAACTGCAAATGAAGGAATTATTCCAATTTGTTTTTTGGATAGTATTTTAAGGATAAATGTGCTATCGAATGCAAATAATTATTTTTATGACACATCGAAAGGTTTTTTTTACCCAACTTTTACCCAACTTCAGGATTTTTAAAACATTTAACCTGAATATTAAACCTATCCCGGTGTAAAAAAAAATGCAGTCACCCTAGTGCCAAATGTAAAAAAAAGTTGTCTATTTAATTAAGATTTTGAAAAGGATGTATTGCCAGCATTTAATACCAAATTAATTTCTAATAAAATTAACCTACGAACGGTGGTTCGTCCTTTCGTCCGTTTGTCTGTCTGTCCGTCACCAGACTTTATTTCATGAATCGTGATAGCTAGACAGTTAAAATTTCATTTCGATAAAATCGAAATCTAGTTTGAGCTTTCTTTTACTTTTGTCGTATTATACCTACTCAATGTCTTTTAGATTAAAACCAAACTAAATTTAAATAAAGGTGTCGTTTACCGGTCTATTAGGTATCGTAAGTTTTAAATTGATCATTATTTAAATTTTAGATACTTTCGAAGTCTAGGTAAAGTGTAAAAGATTAGAAACATATATTTTAAGCATCCAATATCATTACTTTTCGATTTATTATAGGATTTTTTTTTTACCTTAATAGATAACTTTTTTTTTCTTTTCTTTTTTGGCACAGGAAGAAACAGAACACGATGTACACAAAGTAAAATAATAGCTAGAATGTAAACGTTGCACAAATAATCTACTTTTAGTATCAACTAGCGACCCGCTCCGGCTTCGCACGACTATATTATGCATGTATTATACATATAAACCTTCCTCTTGAATCACTCTATCTATTAAAAAAAACTGCATCAAAATCCGTTGCGTAGTTTTAAAGATATAAGCATACAAAGGGAAATAGGGACGGCGAAAAGTGACTTTATTTTATACTATGTAGTGATAGTGAAGCTTCTTTTTACTTCCTATCCTACATAAATTAAATTAATTAATTAAACTAACTTCTTAAAATTATTATAATGTATATTATAATGATTAATTAGGGGGAACGTTTACCGCAGGGGGTTGTTAGGGGGCGGTCAATCGTGAACCTAATTTATAGGCAATTTTTAGTGGAATCAATTTATCTATGTTTGTATAGACGGTGTTAGTCCATACTCTATTGGCGAAAAGTGACTTTATTTTATACTATGTAGTGATGAAACTTAATTACTTAAATAAATGTCTAAAACTTTAAAGTCAAAATCAATAACCCTATCTTACATGCTCTAGTCAGTCGCTGATTTCATTTCAATTTACGTGATAACGTCTTTTAAACACCTGCACTCACAAAAAGTGTGACGTCACGTTACGTTACCGTTATTGACAAGGTATTAAACGTATTAAAGTGTGTAAAATAGTAATGTCAACTATACAAAAGAGTTCTTATGACGTTATCAAGTAAAAATTCTTTAGACGCATAAAACCAACTACGCAAAATACTACCTTTACGCAAACCGCATAACTCGCAAAATATCACTAGTAAACACAGGTACGCAAAATACGAAATACGCATAACACGAACTTCATTTTCGTCCGTAAACCGACTTTACAGACAACCATATTTTTTTTAAAATAAATACATATATTAATGTAAAAGTTGCCTTTACATAATATGAAATAATTCATAATATGAAATAGGTGCAATTATTATACACTCATTCATTTATTTTTCTTAAATTTAGGTTTTTACAAAAACAAACTGAATACAAAATACATCACTATATAAACTTATAAAAAAATTCCATCTAAGCACTTACATACTAGGTACCTAAATAAAATAAAATTTACAAGTCTTAACAATAACGTATAAATTTTGCAAATAAAACAGTAAATTATTATAAAAACCTAAACCTAGAAGACCGTCGGCAGCGAAGCAAGGCCCAGGCTACCGATGGTTAGGGCTGCAAAGACAGAAACCTTCTTACGATACGTGCCGTATCCAGAACGACTGCCTTTTGAATCTGACCCTTGACCCAACCATCCAGCGAGAGCCTCTTCAGGTGTTGATCAAGGGTCTTCGCTATCAGTCCGTTTGCCGATACAACTATCGGAACAATACTCGAATCGTCGAATCAACGTCCCACATGGCGGTAATCTCGTGGGCCAAGTCTAAGTACTTAGTTTCTTTGTCCTTTTCGGAAATAGGTGCAATTTATTATTAAGAGCAATCCTACTAATATTATAAATGTGAAAGTTCTGAATGTGTGTGTATGTATGTTTGTTATTCCTTCACGCAAAAACTACTGAAACGATTGCGATGAAACTCGGTATCTATCTATATAAATAAAAATCTTCTATATATATAAAAATCAATTGCTGTTCGTTAGTCTCGCTAAAACTCGAGAACGGCTGAACGGATTTATCTTATCTTGGTCTTGAATTATTCGTGGAGGTCTAGGGAAGGTTTAAAAGGTGAGAATTTAAAGATCGGACTTACGCGGGTAAAACTGCGGGGCGCAGCTAGTAGGTAATAAAATGTTATTTGGCTAAACCTAGCCCAAGAACGAACTGCTGGGAAAAATATTAGAAAGGCTTTTGCCCAGCCGTAGCCGTGGAATAATATTGCTTAAAAATTTAACTAGTTGATATTATTTTTAGACCCATACGTGAAGATATCCCTAATATGCCAAGGGAAGAGGATAAAGAAAAGGAAAACGTCGGTAAAGAAGAACACCCTGAGTCCAGTCTACAACGAGGCGCTGGTCTTCGATCTGCCGGCTGTCAATGTGTTTGACGTTACGCTGCTTGTCAAAGTCATCGATTATGACATGTAAGTTATGCCTTTCCGTTTATTTTTGAAGTTATAGCTCATGTGGTTATAGGTACTTCTTTATGCGCGTTTTGAAAAATTTCGATGAGAGTAAAATTTTAAGATGCGCGCGCATCTCTGTAACACAAAAGTCACAGGTTGAAGCTGCGTAACAGCAAAGTAACAGGTTGAAGCTGCCCGCAAAATAAATATCGGACGGATGGATGGACGGACGGACAGATGGACGTATAACTTCTAAAAATATAACTTCTCACGCGCGTACATAAGTACACGTGGGACACGCACCCATTTTTTTTGTTAAAAACTGACGTTTAGCGAATTATACAGCTCTCATGGTCACAAGCAGAGTGAGGTGACATTAGTCTTACTTTGAAATGTTGTTTAACTACCGTCCAATTAAAATTAATCAAAATGTTCCCTATACTTAGCTGAATATTATGCAGAATTGGCTAATGTTATCCTGTTATGCATATTATGCAGTATTGGCTAATGGTATCCTGTTCTGCATATTATGCAGAAATGGCGAATGGTATCCTATTCTGCATATTATTTAGAATTGGCTAATGTTATCATGTTCTGCATATTATGCAGAATTGGCTAATGGTATCCTGTTCTTCATATAATGCAGAATTGGCTAATGGTATTCGGTTCTGCATATTATGCAGAATTGGCCAACGATATCCTGAGGTCTTTCAGCTGTTGTTTGCTGGGTTTGAGACTTGACCTAATGTATTACTGGGTTCGAAACTGGTGGTATTTTCCAACCATATTTTCTTTAACGACGATTTTAAAGTGGTACAAGTTACCCAAGAACAAATAACGATATAACATCCCATTAAAAACCAATAAAAACAAGACAATGTAAGAAAATTGGTGTTCCAAAGCATCGCATTGAATTCTATGTAGAATTGGGAAGCGATTTGTATTCGAATTGATCCCCGTTTTACATAAATGTTGTAATTTATCCCAGATAGGTACATCTAATGCCTTGAATATTAAACGTCGTTTTGTTACGATTATATATTGACAATTTATGAAACATATCTTACATAGAATTGGTCACAATCAAGCATCAAGACAAAATTGTGCCTTTAAAGTTAAAACACTTTTATTTTAATAGAGAGTACATTTGAATCTCTAATAATCTCTATAAATGCGCCCTTGTCTAGAAAAAGGAGTGCGTGGTGGTGGTCGAAACGCTTTATGTGAAGCGTCAAGTACGAAAAGAGCGACCTAAGCCCTCATATAATTATACCTTCAACTCCCGGGGCCAACCCTATTGTGTAATTTGTGATAGGGTATTCAAAAGCAAGTTCGGTCTTGCGAGCCATATTAGAGCTCATAATAGAAGTGCAAACGTATAAAATGAATAGCTAATAAATAAATAAATAAATAAATATTTCAGGACACATTACACATCGCCATCCAGCCCCAAGCTAAGCAACTTAATGCTTGTGTTATGGGTGCCAGATAACGGATAAACTACTTATATACTTTTTTTTTTTTTTTTTTTTTTTTGTAAATATATACATATTATACATATAGGAAACACCCAGAACCAGAAACAAGAATTTATGGTCAGCATAAATACTTGTTCCCGGCGGGAATCGAACCCGCAACCTTCTGCGTCGCAGTCGGGTGTTCGCCCGACGCGCCACAGAGGTCGCCGTCGTCGAAATCGATGAGGAGGACTATATAAGTCTAACTTTTTGGACCACGGGACTTCGGAAAGGCTCGTGGATCAATTAATAAAAAAGTTTGACCACGACCCTTAATTGGAGACCCGAGTGCGGAGTTCCAATAGACGTTTTGATTTTTTATCGATTTCTTTTGTTTAAGTTCAGATCGTATTTTGTTTTAGTTCAAGTCCCGTGCTCCAACCAGTTGAACTGATATTTGGACCACTACTCTTACTTGCACAAAAGGGGTCATTTCTTATTGGCTGTAGCACTATAATGGCGATATGGGCTCGATGCTTGATCGTGACTGTAAATTTTTTTATTACCATTTTAATAATATAAATGTTTTCCCTTCTATACAGGATCGGTCCAAACGAGCTGATCGGATGCACCGCGATCGGATCAACGTTGATTGGAATAGGTCGCGATCATTGGTTAGAAATGATCGACAACCCTCGCAAGCCGGTCGCACAGTGGTACCCTTTGAACAAGAGTCCACCGTCTAATATAACTTTACCGAGCAGCGACCACCAGAATTCAGCATTGAATTGTTTAAATGGAAGGTGAGTTTTATTAGTATCACTGTAGCTAGCCATTATAACTGATAATCGTGGTCCTGTTTTAAATCGGATGATCTCTCTAAATCGGTTTCCATTGTTACTCTATGATGTGGAACTTTACAGTTGATTAGCTAGCCCGCGGTTTCACTAGCGTAAGTCCCGATCCCGTGGGAATATCGGGATAAAAAGTAGCCTATAGCCTTTCTCGATAAATGGACTATCCAACACAAAATATTTTTTTAATTCCAACCAGTAGTTCCTGAGATTTGAGCGTCCAAAAAACAAACTCTTCATCCTTATAATATTAGTTTAGATGAGTTCTACGCTCGTAATCACAAACAGTACTTAAGTTGCTCTTGGATAAGTGAACGCACTGCGCTAAATGCGGCCCTTTTATTGGTCAATTTTGTGCTGCTCTCTTCTCTCTAGCGAATCAGCGTCTTATATGTGGCTCTATGCGTTCGCGCGCACTATGCAATCTCATTGGGTTAATTATTGAATATGTGTGTCAGTCAGAAATCCAAAGTTTCTTGCATCTTCTTATTAGAGGGCGTGTTGATGCACATCCGTCTACAAGCGTATCTTTAGCTGTTTTTGTTTGATTCTTAGGTCATCGCTCATAAAAAAGTGCCTATTTCTCTTTTGATGGTTTATTGCTGAATAAATCACAATTTATATTTAGTACATAATTATTGAAAGTTATTCACCATAAGTTAACTAGGTTTTTTTCCAGTAGGTATGTAACAGAAACCATCTAGAAAAGCTTTCAAAACCAAGGTTTTTTGCCTTTAAAGACGACCGGGAACAAAAGAAAAAACAAAGGTTTTTTTTGCTCCATTGAAAACTGTAACTACCTACCAATGTAACAAAGTAAATTATTTACAGATGAAGGAACAAATATCGCTCGACTGAAGAAAAAAAACCTGGCGTCATAAATTGTATGGAAAAAATCAAATAGGATTTGTCCATCGATGAATCTCGCGATGCCAAACAAGTATGTGATTAGAGGAAAACGGTTGTATGTCCATTTACTGTAGAAGTATATTGAAGTATAAAGGTTTGCTCAAACCGATGCGTTTAGTTGCGTGACGTCTCACTTAATGATATATAAAATGATATATATTAATTTGATTACACGATGACACACTTACAGAATGTTTATTTTTCGCGTTAGTTTTTGTTAGAGAAGTAATTATCGAAACCTTTCATTAAACAATGACACAATATCTACTTATAGCATGTTTCTTTTTCGCGTGAGTTTTTGTCAAAGAAAAGTAATTATCGAAGCCCTTTCTCGATGGACGAAATTGGCGGCCGTGACGCGTCTATGGATATTTTACATTAAAAAATGATACTTTTTATTATTAAAATAATACCTTCTTGTTAAGTACCCCATATCTACAGAGCTTGCTAGAACATATCTAGAAAAGATTTTTACAGCTGGACGCATTGGTTCGTCCAAACTTTACGTAGCGAATAGAATAGAGAAAAAAAATGTTCTAAGTAGAAACAATGAATTTATCCAAAATATTCTGGTTGTTTGTTAATCGGTGTTTATAGTTTATTTAGAAAGTAGATGTTTTATCATAATATATCATTTCATTATCATTTACTACTTTTACCATATATCATTTGTACTTTTTCTCCAAAATATACACTGTTACTATACACTTGTACTATACTTACCTTGAGACGCACATTTCAAATTCAAGACTTGTTCGTATCATGTACATGTACATAAAAATTATATGAAATTGGTGTTGTATAGTTGTTGTCTTTGTAGTATATAGATATATCATAGTATATTTTAGTATATAAGATATATGTCGTTGAATTTTTTAAGCTGAAATGTTAATGTAGCTGTTTAAGAAAGTAAAAATATATATCGTCTTTAAATATCGTATACAAAAAACCATATGATATAGAATGATATACTCATTATATTCTATGCTTTTAATTGTAAGGGTTCCCTATATCAAGTAGAGAAATTGGAGCCCTTTTAGGACTCTGTTATCAGTCTGTCTGTTTTCATAATGATTTCTAAATAAAGTAAATGTTCGAAACATTTATATTGGACAATAAAGTAGTTGGTTTTATTTCATTAAAATGAATAATAAAGTTTATTAGTTGTATATCATTGAAACGCATAAAATGATATTATTATATACCAATCTCTGTAAGATATAAAATGAAGCTTTAAATCGTGTTAAAACTTAATGTTATATTGTATTTAATATAATATTGTAAAACTATATCTATATGAAATAATTTTATAAAAAACCGTACTTTCAGCTTCACAAGAAGGTAAAAAATATCAACAATTCTTGGTAAAAAAATCTATTTTTGATGAATACCTATTCTTTTCTTAAAACTTGCATGAATCCCAATAGATAATGGGACAAAAACAGTATTAAAAATATTTGCAGCAGTAGCCGAATTCTTAGTTATTTGAGATAAAGTTTATATATTTATACAATGATATAAAATTATATTAAGATTACAAATTAAATTTAACATATCATTTTGTCTAAACTTTTATCATAAAATACATACTTTTTGATACATTATTTAATCAACACTGATATACTCGTAGTAGTTTTTTAGGCAGTGTAGCTCCTTCCTGATTTAACTCAACATTTCTTTCTTTTCCCACGTCTACCACTTTTATAACAAATATATTAAGATTTTTTAAATTAGAATAGTTACTATCTTATACATACCTAAATGTGTGTCCAAAGAAAATACCTAATGTAGTTATCATCTAGAATTTTAAGTCGTAGTAAATTCCAATGTTACTTCTCCAATTTAGTTATATCCTAAGTAAACACATAGGTACCTATTTTTTAATAAAAATGATATATAAATACTGTCTTTAAAAATATATATAAGTAATGAAGATTTGGGTAATAAACGCTATATCGCACAAATAGTAACCTACAGTGAAAGTATAATAGAAAAACAATTAATATCATCGTTACTAAAGCAAATGATATTATTATATATTTATATATCATTTTTGCAAAGATTTTACGCGCAACTGTACAAATCTAGTCTTTTTGTAAAAATAATTTGATGATTTGAGATAATAAACGCTATATCGCACAAAATAGTCACACACAATGGACTTAAAATAAACAAACAATAAATATTATCATTACTAAAGCAAATGATATACATTTATATATCATCTTTGTAAAGCTTTTGCGCGGAACTATACAAATCTTTTTCGTTAAAATCTTCAAAGTTTGTCTAAGTTCTTGTCACAATTTTGTGATGTTGATTTAAATAAACCTACTAGCTGCCCCCAGCGGTCTTGAACCGGAAATATCGAAGTAAAAAGTGTCATATGGTTTCTCTACAAATAATCAAAATCTGCCGACAAAAAACTTTCGCATTTATTATATTTAGCAAGGTTTTTATTCATTTAAGGTACAGAATATGTGTTTGCATTTTTCACGTTCATATTATAATGTATAGCGATTATTCTTACGTAGGATTCGGGTTTTAGTTTAGGTATTGTGACCTAAAAATATTTTCACAGAAAAAAGCATACTTATCGAAAATTTTCATAATTTGCATATTTTCAGGAGCCAATTGCCGAGTTGCCAATTGCTAACGCACTTAAAACAAGGGGTTCCTTTTTTTACCTTTTGAGGTGCGGAACCCTAAAAATAAAAAACTATAAGTGATTCGAATTCGATTCGTCAAAAGCCATTTATCAGAACCCCTGGTCTCGATTTTCCATGATCAGACTAACACGAGTCAAACCGTGAGGCGCAGCTAGTCTTTCATATATTAGCAAATAGGTACCTAAATTATTGATTTTAGCTTTATTTCTTAGAAACAGTGTAGATCAAAGTTTCAGAGTTTAGTACATCGTTGTACAGTCAGCAACAAAAGTGGAGGACCACTGTAAGTTGCTTTTTTAAAAATGATTTTTAACACTAGCAGCAGCATAAGAAAACTTAAACAATAGCTTGAAGAATGACTATAGTGTAAAAATATAGGTACTTAATCTCTATACAGGAAAAGTATTTTTGTAGTGCACATTTTTTTTCTGCTGAATATATGTTGGCAGTGGAGTACATTTACGCAAAAAAAAAATATAAAAAAAACCAAAACTTAATGTGAAAAACTTCCTGCAATTTCTAAATTATTGGGTATCTCAGTATTGATACACACAGTGACACGTAGGTAACCTTCATTTAGAGCGCGCTATTAAACTCGCTGGCGCTAGTATTGTGTCCATGGACTTCGTCGTTTTGTTAGAAACACTTAAATGGTTATAGCTCTGAGAGTTTTTGAGTTAGTTCCAAAATAAAAAAAACAGTATTTTTTATTTTAATGTGCCTAAAACATACCGAAATTTGTGCACTACAAAAATACTTTTCCTGTATATATAAAATTCTCGTGTCACGGGGTTCGAACTTGAACTCCTCCGAAACGGCTCGACCGATTCTCATGAAATTTTGTGAGCATATTCAGTAGGTCTGAGAATCGGCCAACATCTATTTTTTTTTTTTTTTTTTTTTTTTTTTTTTTTTTTTTTTTTTTTTTTTTTTTTTTTTTTTTTTTTTTTTTTTTTTTTTGTAAATGGCAAAACAACGTTTGCCGGGACAGCTAGTACCTATATAAAATTTAATCAATACTATAGCAAAGAATACTAAAAGTTCAAATAAGTTTCCTCCTAAGACCTCTATAGCGATCAGTCGCACGCTCTCTGCGTTCAACGGTTTCTTACATAATATATATTTTAGAACTCTACGGTGAGCCTCCACATTTATTGCCTGACTGTACCTACCTTAGCTTTATGTTAATTTATACAAGGTTACGCCCCTTACGTATTAGATATAGCCCCCTTAGGCATTACACCCTGTATAAAATCTACTTACATATTTCTAAAATTAATTAATATTAATATTTGTAACAAATATGTAACAAAGTTACTTTAACTTGATTTCGATTGTGTATTTTGTGTAGATTTTAATAATAATACGTTTAGATTAAAGGCCTCTTACAGCAAAATTTCAAAATCTATATTTTATAAAAGCTAGATAGGTATCTATTCTTTGATAGACTTTATCGCGCCATAAAAACAAAAATATTACAAAAAAAATAGTAAAACAGGAAACTTAAAAGATCTAAGAGTGGCACAAGGAAGGCCTTGTCGCCTAAGTCAATCTCTTCCAGGCGACCATACCCATATTAGTTCAATGACTTATCTAATATAAAAATACAGGGTTATTGGTAATTATACTAGCAAGCCGTACTTCTGTACTGTACACCTTTACGATCAACTTTTGTTCTACGACTTTAGGAAATTCGAAAAAATAAATGAAAATTTTGAGCCTCTCCGTGTTAATTGGAACAGCTGATTTACACATAACCTCAAAATTTTCCAAAAAAATGTTCGAGTTTCCAAAGTCGTAGAACAAAAGTTGTTTGTTTAGGTACACAGAAGTAGTCCTCAACGGCTTGCTAGTATAATTGCCAATAACCATGTATTTTTAATATAATTTCAAACTTGATTTTCTTCTTCTTCTGTCAAAAATGTATAGACCATAGAACCACATAGAACTAGTATAGACTCTAGTAGAATCGAGATTTTAGAAATTTGCTGCTTGTTTCTTGACCTTTTATAAAATTTAATTTGGTCGTTTCCAATAAGTATTAAATTAATCTATTTTTTAGTTTTTTTTAATAAAATATCTACTTACCTACCTGTTCAAAAATAAAAATTAAATGTAAAAAATATATATTGGGAAATGTATGATATTTTTGTATGAAACTAAAATATTGTATCGAACTTGTAATGTTTAAATTAAGCTGTATTTACTGTATTGAATGTATGTAAGGATTCTAATTAATTTATTAATAAAATGTTGACTTTTTTATATAATCTTGTTTTTCTTTACACATCCTTATAACCTATGGACGCCTGGTACATCAGCTTCACCTGATTTGTCATACTATGTATTCAGAATTTTTTCTCAATTAACAACACTATGGATTGGTACAAAAATATAGGTTCGATTCCTGGCCAAGAAGCAGAATATGCTATCAAAATGTCTGGAATCTCAAATATTCTCCATTAACTTCTGAACAGGTTTTTATCAAATGAGAAAGAAAGACAATACGTTTCTTTAGACAAGCATACGACATAATAATATAAAGAAGAAATAAAACAAAAGTAAAGAATAATTATGTAGAAATACCTACATAAAAATAATAATAAAAAACGCAGACTGGTAAAACAAGTAACATAGAGGTCGATGAGTAAATACAGAATAGGTTTACCTACCTACCTAATCTATGTAGATATAGGTATGTATACAGGGTTATTGGTAATTATACTAGCAAGCCGTTGAGGGCTACTTCTGTGCACCTAAACAAACAACTTTTGTTATACGACTTTTGGAAATTCGCAAAAAAAAAACGAAAATTTTGAGGTAATGTAAATTCGAAAAACAGCTGATTTTTTAAAAACAAAGGTCATTCAGACTAAGAACAGTAGAGAAAACTTAAAAAATAAGTAAAATTTTAAGGTTAATGACCTCTCCGTATATGGAACAGCTGATTTTCAGGTAAACCTAACCTCAAAATTTTCTAAATAATGTTCGAATTTTTAGAAAGTCGTAGAACAAAAGTTGTTTGTTTAGGTGCACAGAAGAAGCCCTCAACCGCTTGCTAGTATAATTACCAATAACCCTGTATAAAAATAAATCCTTATTTACCCGACTACAGCAACGCGAGTGGTTCGGACCGCGGTGTGAATCGCCCAAGAGCTCGTTTTGAACGGGTTCATTCGAACCGCGTGCTTGATGCGGTGCGAATGGCCTATGGCAGGTATATTTTGGATTTTTTTTTTTAAATTCCAGTCCGATTTTCATAAATTTAAAACCATACGATACTTTATGCCCATGTAGTCATTTCGACATCTCTCGTGACCTTGTATCTTTAAGATTTTAGAAAATATGGGCCTTTTGCACTGTTCAAGATTTGTACACCCTTATCCTTGATTTGAAAAACATTTTCAATGTTAAAAATCAATTATTTTACAGTACAAGCTTAATATTATGATTTTAGTAACTTATAAATTATTTTGTTTTTTCCTGTTATTTTGTGCAGGATTGTACTAGGGATGTATAATTACTCTGCACATCGTCTCTGTCCAAATTCACCCATTCAAAAAGAGACTTCGTTCGAATCGACCCCATTACAAAAAGTTCTTGGGCGATTCATACCGCGGTTCGAATGAACCCATTCAAAACGAGCTCTTGGGCGATTTACACCGCGGTATCTATCTATTAGGCTTTGAAACTAAGAAAATTCGAATTTAAACAAATAAAAACCTGCTAAGGAAAATTAAATCTTTTTGCAAAAATTACCCAGTTAGATATAGAAATTTAACATTATTTTGTGGAAGACGCTCTTAGAATATAAATTTTCGCCCATTTGTGCATTTCTAGCTATTGCTTTAGTTTGTGTATGTCATGGTTATCTATCTATCTATTAGACTTTGAAACCAAGAAATTCAAAACAAAGAAAATTTTGCTTAGGATTTACTGATAAACATACGCTCTATTAAATCTTTTATCTCATCTCAGTCTGAAAGTCTACAGGGAGCTCTTTAAGACTGTCGACACGCTTGACGCAAGATTGGAAGCTTCCTTAAAAAGAAAACGTTTTTTTACACAGAAAATTAATAGGCATCTATAAAAAATATTATTTCTTCAAAAAGACTAAAGAAAATTAAATTACAATGTCAAAAACACATACTGGTATGTGTTTGGTATGTTTTCGGAAATATAATTTTATTTTTACGAGTTTACTTCTCGTATGATATCTTAAATGTTTGCTAGGATAATTTATTTCTAATACCTAACCCTTTAGATAAACCTTTTTAAGTTAAATATTATCTTCCAATAATCCATCTCTGTTTTATAGAAAAAACTTTTGAATTTAATTAAAAAATAAGGTATGTAGTTGCAAAATGAGTTCAACTCTTATTTTGAGCGGTAACAAAAAGAACTAAAACATTTTTTGAATAACAAAACGGGTAGTATCGTTGTTGTAAAGCCTATTTTAAAAGAAATTAAAATAAACTACTTTGAGATAGAAGAGAGATAGCCAAAAGTTAACATTTTTCATGGAATGCGCCACTAGCATTTAATTACCAGATTTCATGTTCACGTGATCACCTGGCCGCGTGAAAAAACGTGATCAAAAAACGACCAATCAGTTCCAAGGTCCTGCTTGAAGATTGGTTAATTTCGTGGTCACGTGTAGTTCCATACCACTGATTGGGTATCTGTTGCTAATAGCGTCACATGACAACACTCGTCATTGGTCAATTATTGTTGCACATTTCGTAAGGTAAAGTGTTCTCCGCTTTCCAGTAATGGTTCTATCTAACTTAATAGCATCGTTTTAGATTTCACACTGACGTAGTTTTGTTCAAGGTTTCCTCTTTGAAAACTTATCCGTTCTAATTTGTTTCGAGTATTACCTTAACTGGTAAGCAACGTTGTACCGATTTTGAAGATAGAGTCTTGATTTACCTTTCATAATTCAGTACCAACTTGACAGTTTTAAGATAGATTATGAAATATGTCGGAAATGGTAAGTACCTAGCTACCATCAGGGGCTTTATTCGGCTATTTTGCATTTATGGATTTACCATTGTCATTATATTGACACTCTATTGATATTATATAGAGATTGTGAATTTATTTGGTATTTTGCTAAAGTTTTAATAACATTGCAATAGAATCGCTATGGAGTCTCAATGGAATGGTAATAGATGCGTCGCTAATGTTGCCTAGCAACATGGTATATGTTGCTAAGCGATATACTGTTTTGACAACTATCGAGATTCCATTGAGCCACGATTCTAGAGCAGAATACCAAAGTAAGTCAGTGGTGTGTCAGTGGTGTTTTGATAGAATAGTTAAAATTAGGAGAATACCAATTTGACATAATGTAATGTCATATTTTTGACATTTTTGACATAAAATGTCTATTACGATTCCATCGACACTCTGTTGAAACACAATTATTATTGTGTTAGCAGACTTTGGCCCCTGGTTAAGGTACGGTCGGAGTCAGCCGCAGAGTTCTAAATTTACTATTATTGGAATGTTGTTATAATAATAATAATAATTTAAGTTTATTTCAGAACAAGTCCATATAAAAATCAAACCAAGTACAATCAAATAAAAATTAATGTCATTAAATGAAATCCTAAAATTAAAATACAAATGTCATTAAATAAAATCATAAAATTAAAATACAAATGTCAAATGTCAATAAAATCATAAAATTAAAATACCAATGTCAAATGTCAATAAAATCATAAAATTAAAATACAAATGTCAAATGTCAATAAAATCATAAAATTAAAATACAAATGTCGAATGTCAATAAAATCATAAAATTAAAATACAAATGCCATTACAATCAAAAAATCCTAAAAATTATATAAATCACCTTAACCTATATTTGGGTTTGGTCCCGGAATGCTCAACATGCACCCCGGTCCAATGCTGCATTATAGGGCACCCCAGGTCCATCCTCCAAGCAAACAATTGCATGTACCTGTTGGGGCTGCCACGCACCCGGCACATCAGGGACGCAACTCGTTTGCGCATAATCGCTGCAAAACCATCTATGTGCGCATCAGCGAACATCCCTGACGCACTACAGTACGGCGGCAGCCTCATCAGCATTCTAAAGGCATTGTTATATTGAACGCACAGGGCGGCGTGAGACTTTTTCTTATACTTAACCCATAGGCTGCACGTGTAGAACGATTGACAAAATGCCCTAAAGAGCGTCGCTTTTACTGCAGCAGTACATCGTGCAAACCTACGAGCCAGCATATTAGCCCTAACTGATAGCGCTCTGCGCTCCCTCTCCATATCAACATCATCTGCGAGCGTCTCCGTGACCCAATGGCCCAAATATTTAAACTCGGATACCCTTTTGAGCACATTATTGTTTAGCAAGACAGGTGGCACAATGTCATAAGTTTTCGAGCCAGATTTAAAAACCATGAACTCGCTTTTAATTGTGTTATATTTTAAACCATGAGCCTCCGCATAACGCTCGCAGATGCCAACAAGTTTCCTAAGTGAACTGATCGACGGGCCCAGCAACACCATGTCATCTGCGTAACTGATGTTGTTCACAAAAACACCATCAATCGAACATCCGACACCAGCACTGCTGAGCTCTCCGATCAGTCGATCCATGTATAGATTGAAGAGGCTTGGCGAAGTCAACCCCCCCTGCCTCACGCCGCACTCCAACCTAAACTCGTCCGACTGAGACCCCGCCCATCTCACAACATTAGTCTGATTGCCATACCAATACTTTAATAGAGATATTTGCTCCATGGGGAGACCTGTATCATCCGCTAACTTCCGCCATAACCTGCCATACGCCACCAAGTCGAACGCCTTTGATAAATCAAGGAAACAGGCGTATACAGGCGTACCTCGATCCGTATAATACTGGACTGTATGCTTGAGATTCAGTATAGCGGACTCAGTCGACATCCCTGGTCTAAAACCGAATTGCGCATCGTGGAGATTTAAATGTTGTCGCAACCGAATATCAAGCACACCGTCCAGCACCTTGGCAATTATAGTTGCGAGTGATATTGGTCTATAATTACTCAGACTAGATGAATCCCCTGTCCTGTCTATTTATTTGTGTTATTCTAGTAATATTTATCTAATATTTTCATGAGTTGAAAGACTTTAAACTTGAACTCGAGCAAGACCTAAGAATCTTTTTGAGTTGAAAATATTTTAATAATAGCTGTTTCCGAGCTCTACGGTGGGTCTGCAATTGTCACTCCCACCGTAGCTACTACCTTCACGACATTTTTTTGCAATAAATATTTTGACGTGGCAACGTCTAGTAAATTGGTGGAACACCTACATTCACAAAAAAGTGTCACGGTAATATTGTGTAACGTCATGCGTTTTATGAAACAGAGTATTTGATAATAATATCGCTCATCGGGGCTTGTGTTATGGTGACGAGTATTATAAAAATTTAAAAAAAATGTGTAAGAAAAAGAGAAAAAAAATCTCAATTTTTCATCGTTTTCTTATGACGTTATCACGTAAAATTATCGTCCGTAAACCGACTTTACAGACAACCATTTTTTTTTGCAAAATAATTATTCGATTATTTGACTGTTGATTATTCGACACAAAACGCAACGGCCACGAGTGTTCACATCACTACTCACAAAGTTACTTGTACTTAGTACCTACACGAGTCTTTGTTTGATTAAACTGTAGGTATAGAGTTAAGGTCGTAGCACACATATCAACTCGGAAAATGATCGTCACCGTATCGCCTCGCCGCACAGTGGGCTGAAACGGGAAATCAGCGGACTTAGGAATCAAAGTTGATAATTCTATTTTTTTTAAATGGTGATCGATAGAGATAATTAATACAATAAAAAATTGTTCTACAAGAATTCTTAAATATGAATAATTCTCGAGGAAATCGACTTTGTGTGAAAAAAATGTATGAAACGACATATGTTTTGGTCTCTAGCTTCCAACTTATGGTCGATCCCGCACTTTGGGCAGCAATTTATTATAGTATAGGTCTTTACCTTTCACCTGACACCAAAAAGTCCTGCCCCGACCCGCCCTTTCGGAAAATAGAAGCGATTGAAAATGTTGTGTTTTCAAGTTACCATTTACGACCAAATCTTTACAAATTGTATTTTGTATGTTTTTGGATGTGACTAGTATATCATAAAACAATGATATGACACCTATTCTACATAACTTTTTGAAAATCGTACAATTTCGAGTTAAGCTAAATGTTTTTAAACATTGAAAAAAATAACATAGTAATGTAGTAGCAAGGTAAACAACCTCTTCCAAGTATAGATATACTTAGTGAAGTAACAATAGGTAAGTACTTCACTAAATAACAATAGGTAGCCTATCTACCTATTGTATCGTAGTACTTCAGTCTTAATAATAAGACCCACTTATTATTACGTTTCTAGGAAATTGCGGCATCCTTCAAAGACTACCTGTGATAATGAGTGTCCTTGCGGTTTTACTGATGAGTTGTAAAAGGGGATTAGATAGGTACTTTATGAATATGGCATGTTAGGTAGGTTGTTGGGGGTGCGACTATTTAAGGGATGTAATGTAATTGCAACAGTCATTCGGATTTTGTCATTTGTCCCATAAACATTTCAATATTCGTGGTGATAATGGAGAATTTAGTGAACAATATTGACCTGTTTGTGTTGATGAGAACTGAATTAGACTCGTTTTCAGACTCTGCAAAACTTTTTGAACTTTTAAAGGAGAGATTGGGAAAAGAGATCAATGAAGAAGAAAGTGGACAGTTAGTTAAGTTTTGCCAGAAATATTCATCGAAAATAGTTTTGAAGTGGCGGAAGGCAAATAGGACCCTACAAAGATTTTTAAAAATACACCGAGATTGGTTGGAGAGTTCAATAGAGTGGCCGAATGTAGTGTGTTCTCGAGAAAATGTGCATGAAATTCTTCAAGAAATTGACCCGGTTGATGCTCAGAAAGAAAATGTTCAACCTAGCACTTCGGGAGCATCTACTTCGACCTTCACACCCAGAAAGCAGTTTGAAAATTTGGGTGAACGGCAAAAGAGAAGGCGTATAAGTCATTCACTTGACAAATCGCTTTCGTCTGAAGAATCGGGTGCTACTGCAGTGAGGGCCTTTCGTAACAGTGGAGAATTACGAGTAAGCAAAATTTTAGATCACCTTATGAAACACCCAGAAGATGCAGCTAAAGTAGAAGCGAGTTTAAAGGGAAAGAAAAGAGAAGAAGCCTACACTCCCGATAAGGCTTTGGGTCTTCTTGTATCCCTTAAACTATCTAAGTGGCAGTATATAAATTTAAGGGACTCTGCAAGTGAGCAAGGATGCGAAGTTTATCCATCCTATTATGCGATAAAACAAGCAAAAGAAGATTGTTATCCGCCCAAAAAAGACATCAGCATAAGTGAAGATGGCGCTCAAATTAAATTACAGGCACTTTTGAACTTAACCATCACACGAATAATGGAAGCTAATAACATTCAAGCAGATTCCCGTGCAGAGTTGAAGCTTACTAGCAAATGGGGATTCGATGGAGCTTCAGGGCAGAGTAATTATAAACAAAGAGGAGAATTCGACGATTCCAGCATTTTTATGGCTAGTTTGGTACCTCTTCAGCTGCACAATGAAGAAAATATCGTGATTTGGGAAAACGACAGACCTTCATCTACATTTTACTGCCGTCCAATATCTTTTAAATATATAAGAGAAACCAAAGAAGTGGTAACAACAGAGATGAATAGAATAAAGAAGGAGATCGCAACACTGATGCCCACAATTTACAAAGAGACAACGATTGGCCACAATTTATTACTTACTATGATTGACGGTAAGATTACCTCAATCATATCCGAGACGTCTTCTGCAGCTTGCGATATATGTAGTGCCAGGCCATCGGAGATGAACGATTTAGAAGCGGTAAGGAGGAAACCAAAGAATGAGGATATATACCAGTACGGACTATCTTCATTACACGGCTGGATAAGATGTATGGAATGCCTTCTTCATATAGGTATAAATCATCTACTTTTTGTCAATATAAGAAAGTTGCATTTTTGTTTAGATATTCAATAGTAATTGTGTTTGTTTTGTTGCAGCTTACAGGCTTGATTTTAAAAAATGGAGTGCCAGAGGAGATCTTCGAGCCGTGTTAACACAAAGAAAAGAAGCAATTCAAAAAGAATTTAAGGAAACTTGTGGCCTACATATTGACATCGTGAAGCAGGGAGCGGGTACTACCAATGATGGAAACACGGCGAGAAGATTTTTTAGAGATTTTAAGACAAGTGCACGAATCACAGGTCTTAATGAAGATTTAATTGAAAGGTTTTACGTTATTCTCCAAACCATTGCGTCTGGAGAACACGTGAATGTTTCAAAATTTTCACAGTTTTGCCAAGAGACAGCAGACAATTATGTTCGATTGTACCCATGGTATTATATGCCATCTAGCGTGCATAAATTACTTATGCATGGAGCTAACATTATTGAACATTTTGGTTTGTTGCCTATTGGTAAGCTTTCAGAAGAAGCATCAGAAGCCCGTAATAAAGATTTTAGAAAATTCAGAGAGGGTCATTCTAGAAAAAATAGCAGGGTTGCGACAAATGAGGATATTCTCCATAACCTTCTTTTGTCTTCCGATCCAAAGCTTAGCATTATAAGACCGCGAATGAGCCAGAAAACTAGAATGTCTCTCTCTCCAAAATGTCTTGATCTCCTGATGCCTCTTCTGAATGAAACTCCTGAAACAGAATTTATTGATGTAAGTAATTTCCAAGATAGCGATTCTGAATAGAATAATTTGTTGATTTTAGTTTTCTTAAATTGTTATATTTATTGATCTTGTATTTGTATTTCTTATTTTTAGTTTGCATTTATTTATATCTTGTGAATATATTACGGAGGGCGCGTTCCGAAACCACAGTAGTATCGTAGTTGACGTTTTAAATTATCATGTATATGTATACATTGCTCTATATGAATTTGAATTGAATTCAGTGTAAGTTAGCGTTATTTATAAGCATTAATTTAGTTAACTTTGTTCATATATTGTTAATAGATGTCCCTATATATATGTATATTTCTGTTGTAACTTTTTATTATAGACACACAAACATATTTTTCTTTTTCATTATTACACCCCAGTTCCTAATTACCTTAAACTATACTCATCTAAATCACTATAATATTTTATCATGGTATCTTATTAGATACCATTAATATATACGGTATTTCTATTGAAATACCGTATATATTTATTTACCTATACTAGTATCTACTGGATGGTTGGACTCATCAACTCATCAGTAAAACCGCAAGGACACTCATTATCACAGGTAGTCTTTGAAGGATGCCGCAATTTCCTAGAAACGTAATAATAAGTGGGTCTTATTATTAAGACTGAAGTACTACGATACAATAGGTAGATAGGCTACCTATTGTTATTTAGTGAAGTACTTACCTATTGTTACTTCACTAAGTATATCTATACTTGGAAGAGGTTGTTTACCTTGCTACTACATTACTATGTTATTTTTTTCAATGTTTAAAAACATTTAGCTTAACTCGAAATTGTACGATTTTCAAAAAGTTATGTAGAATAGGTGTCATATCATTGTTTTATGATATACTAGTCACATCCAACAACATACAAAATACAAAAAAGAGCGGTGTTGGTCTAGTGGTAGATACCCCGGCTTTCATTCTGAGAGTCGTGGGTTCGAATCCAGACAGACCGCGCACCAATGTCTTTTTCTTTAAGAAAAAGGTATGTGCGCTAATAACATCGCTCTTACGGTAAAGGAAAAACATCGTGAGGAAACCAACATGTCCTAGGACTCACCACGGTCCGAAGACATGGGATATTCAGTGTTTTCTATGTATCATATGTATGTATTTACAAAAAAAAAAAAGTATAATATGTAGTATATCCGTTGTCTAGTACCCATAGTACAAGCCTAGTGCTTAGTTTGGGGCTAGATTGCGCTGTGTGTAACGTCGTGCAATATTTATTTATTATTTATTTTATTAATTTGTAAAGATTTGGTCGTAAATGGTAACTTGAAAACACAACATTTTCAATCGCTTCTATTTTCCGAAAGGGCGGGTCGGGGCAGGACTTCTTGGTGTCAGGTGAAAGGTAAAGACCTATACTATAATAAATTGCTGCCCAAAGTGCGGGATCGACCATAAGTTGGAAGCTAGAGACCAAAACATATGTCGTTTCATACATTTTTTTCACACAAAGTCGATTTCCTCGAGAATTATTCGTATTTAAGAATTATTGTAGAACAATTTTTTATTGTATTAATTAGCTCTATCGATCACCATTTAAAAAAAATAGAATTATCAACTTTGATTCCTAAGTCCGCTGATTTCCCGTTTCAGCCCACTGTGCGCCGTCAACCTAACGTAAGCGCGATACCAAGCGATCAGCAGCTCCCGGGAACGGCAAGTCGACCACGCACCGTACCGCGGTTCGTGAGCTTGTCCCGAGGCGAGGAAATTACGTTACGATTCCGATTAGTGTACGTTGCAGTAGGGAGTTTCATACAAAGAATACTAAATTGCTCGAGTTGAAACTTTTACGTTCCGTTTACGAGTTGATATGTGTGCTACCCTTAATATGTGAAAATAAAAGTATTTAGCTCTGTCTATAAAAGCTGACAGTGCATGTTTGCCTAAGACAGATTGATGATGCTTTTATTTCCCATGCATAAATACTCTTCACAAAAAAAAATAGATTTATCACATGTGCCTACTCCCAGGAACCCTGAATAAGATAGCTTAAATTTTCTGACGCTTTATAAAATTACTCTATTTACAGGAAATCATGAGCCTAAGTCTGCTTGTGTTCTCTCTGTTGTTTCACTCTATTGAAACACTGTGACACACAGTGTTTTCAACACATTGTGTTTCAATAGAGTGTCGATAGAATCGTAATAGAATATCAAAAATAAGACATTACATATCAAATTGGTATACTCCTGTAAATTATTATATCGAAACATCACTGACGCATCACTGACTCACTTTGGTATGCTGAATCGTGGCTCAATGGAATCTCAATAGTTGTGAAAACGGTATATCGACTATTGAAACACAATAGTGTTTCAATAGAGTGTTTCAATAGAGTGTTTCAATAGAGTGTGTGAATGTGAATCGTAATAGAATATCAAAAATAAGACATTACATGTCAAATTGGTATTCTCCTGTAAATTATTATATCGAAACATCACTGACGCGTCACTGACTCACTTTGGTATTCTGAATCGTGGCTCAATGGAATCTCAATAGTTGTGAAAACGGTATATCACTTAGCAAGCGACGTATCTATTACCATCCTATTGAGACTCCATAGCAATTCTATTGCGATGTTATTAAAAGTTTAGCAGAATACCAAATAAAGTCACAATCTCGATATACCATCAAAAGAGTCTCAATATAATGACAATGGTAAATCCATTAATGCAAAATAGCAGAATAAGGCCCATGTCAGTTGGAGATGATGATGTCAAAAATAAAATTAATCGAAATAAATGAAATTCTACCACTTATTTGTAATTGACTGAAGGTTATTTACAATCGTAAAGCCATAAAAACAATTCAAGGACTGCACAGAATAGCAGGGGCGGATCTACCTAAGGATTTTTTGGGCTGCAATCTACCCAGGGCCGCGTGGATACAAAGGGTCCCCAGGCTCCATTGAAAATAATAGATGATAATAATCTACACTAATATTATAAAGAGGAAAGATTTTTTATTTATTTGTTTGTAACGAATAGGCTCCGAATCTGATGGACCGATTTATATGAAACTTGGTATGTAGATCGCTGGAGACCTCGAATACAGGTGCGCCGCGCCGCGCGGTTTTACTTGCGTAAGTCCCGATACCGTGGGAATATCAGGATAAAAAGTAGTCTATAATAATAATAAGTATGTTAATCTAGGTCTCCTGCTATCTACTACCGAGTTTGATTGCAATCACCTGCGATACAAGCATTGCTTAGTGCAGGGGCCGCTGGTACTCCTAACTTGTACACTCGCTACTAACTTGTACTCGTCATTGTTACAACAAATCTACCTTATTTTTGTAAATCTAGCTGTATAAGTTTTTGTAATATTTATGGCAAATAAACTTATCATTATTATTATTAATCGGTTCATTATTATTTGCGTGAAGGAGAAACAAACAAACACACACACATACTAACACACAAACTTCCACATTTATAATAGGTATTAGTAAAATAGGATATCTATTATGGAAAAGAGGTTTTTTTTTAAATCAATTCAGTTTAGTAATCAGATAGGCCTCTAAGTAGTACTTATTAGCCGCAAGGGCCCTACAAGTTCACGATCCGACCTTGGACACCACAGCCTCCCAAATTCTTTTTATTCCATCAAAAATGACGTCAATAAAAACAAGGTAACAACAATATTAAAACGATCGTTTTAAATAAAATGAATGAAGGAATAAGTACATTGAAGGTTGCTTTCACCTTGTCCCAATTCCTTCCCTAATATATTTCAGATGAAATGGGCCGTTAGAGGTCGCATCAGTTTCATGCCGTTGTGCAATGGTGTAAATAAGATACTGGCTGACCTATGTGACGAAAAACTGATTTATGAACTACGTAGTGTTGTCGAACTATTGATAGTTTTAATATCAATAGTTTACATCGAAAATCTGCTAATAAGGTAATCGCAAACTGACTGTCTGTTCCCAATAAACTTAAAAACTACTGCACCGATTTCCTCTTCGTGTAAGGAACAGCTGATTTTCAGGTAAACCTAACCTCAATTTTTTTTTAATGTTCGAATTTCCAAAAGTCGTAGAATAAAAGTTGTCTGTTTAGGTGCACAGAAGTAGCCCTCAACGGCTATAATTACCAATAACCCTATGTCTACGTAGTGTTGTCGAACTATTGATAGTTTTAATATCGATAATAGTCATCGATAATCAGCTACCTTATTGAAATGGTAGAGGGGGTTTAAAATACTATTATATAAATCACTACATAATATAAAACAAAGTATTCCGCCGCGTCTGTCTGTCTGTTCTCTATAGACTCAAAAACTATTGCAGGGAAGGAATTGGAACAATCTGCAAATTGTTCCAATTCCTTCCCTAATATATTTCAGATGAAATGGGCCGTTAGAGGTCGCATCATTTTCATGCCATGCAATAGTGTAAATAAGATACTGACTGACCGATGTGATGAAAACTGAACCGATTATGGACTACGTAGTGTTGTCGAACTATTGATAGTTTAAACGTCGAAAATCAGCTACCCTATCGATATTAAAGAGGGTTTAAGAAACTAAATAATATGATAATACAATAAGTATAATTATAATAAAAACATTCTTTTAATAGTAATTTTAGAACTCTACCGTGGGTCTGCAATTCTGACTCCGACCGTACCTACACATGAATAAATGTGTAGGTACAGTGTAGGACTAGGTACGGTAAAATAACCAAAAATCAAAATCAAATCATGATTTTTGGACATCAATGTCTCTCTCTAATATAGAAGTTTTAGCGGCATTTTTTTAGGATCTGGTAACCCTAGGTGTAAGTACCAATCGTGTCCTACTAACCTAGTGATTCAGAAAATGTCCCTACTCTAAAGCCCAATCTATAATCCGACACCAAAGGTCGATCGTTTTTCGCATTTTCTTAACTTTCAAAGGACTTTAGACAGGGATGGATTTGGATGACCTTTACAGAAGCTTTTTAATTAGTTTTAATATTTAAAAATTAACCAATGCTTACAATTGAAAACTACAGAATTGAAGTAAAAAATAATTGATAAATCAATATTATATAAGTACTAAGTTCCTTGGTCTACTTTCAATCTGATTTCATGCAAATTGTAGGTATGATTCCAAACAAATTTATATAATTTTTACTTTGACTTTGGTAGTTTTATCACTGCCAAATGTTTAAAACTATGGCAGCATTGCATTTTTGAATGGCAATGTTAAATAATATAAACAAAACAACTATAAATATTTTAAAAAATCTGGTGTATCATAACAGAGACGCAGCCGCAGTAGAGATGTAAAAAACGACATGTTGAACCAAAGAGTGTTCATTACAAAAGGTAGCATTTTTTCGAATTTTTCAACAAATTTTAAAGATATTTTAACACATTTAAATTGTAACAAATAAACGTTTTGTGCCTCTGATATGAAAACGATATCGGATTCGATTAGTAGCAGTGTAAATAAAAACAAAAGGTTGTCTGTAAAGTCGGTTTTTGGACGATAATTTACGTGATAACGTCATAAGAAAACGATGAAAGATTTAGTTTTTTTTGTTAAAAGTACTTACCTTTATATTTTTTTCCCTTTTTTTTTTCAATATTTTTCAATTACCTATATTTTTTCTCTTTATATAAGTCTTCTATTCGTCACTCGTCACACCATAACACAAGCCCAGATGAGCGATATTAATATTAAATACTCTATTCCTAAGTTACCATGATGCGTCATGGTCATATTACTATGACGGTGACGTCACACAATATTACCGTGATACTTTTTTGTGAATGCAGGTGCTCCATCAATTTATTCGACGTTATCACGTCAAAAATCCTTATATTGGCAACAAAATGGTAGGCATTTTAGCTTATTTTTTTCTAGGGTTTTAAAAGAACACCTTGCCCTTTGTATTTTACCTTGACTGATATATCTGTAAAGTGCCTCTTAAAGTTGCCGAGGTTCAATATGAGTACCTTTGAAGAGAAATGCAAACGTCTTCGGTATGGAAATAGAATTTACAGTGGCAATACGTAACATATAGGTAAGTTAGACTTTTACGTAACACTGAATTTTACGCAGTACTTTTGAAAAATATGGCTGAAAATTATATTTTTGAATAATACTACTTTAGAAATGTCATTAAAATTAAGTTAGACGCTTCAAATCGACGTTTTCGCAGAAGTTTTCAAAATAAGTATAGGTTCTTTTGACAAGTTTAAAATCACACTTTTGAAATGTCACTTATTTACACTTTTTTTACGAGATGATATTACGTGTGTGACCACGGCCGATGCAACTCGGTCGAAATGTAGGGTAAATATTCACAATATTTACAATATTAGTAAGAAATAGCGATCGCGTCCCTTGTTTGTGGTCCCACCGCTATGCACCTGATGGATCCACTGTTAAAAAGTGGGACTATAGGTAAATATAACAAACGGCGTTATTATCCTAGTCCCACCGGATCTGACATGTTTGGAAACAGAAAAAAAGACGATCGAAAAAGAAACAAATTAAATTACGCTTCTATCGCTATAGCTTCTTCAATTTTGTTCTGGAAATTCAGATAAAAAATCTGAATTTCTAGAACAAAATTTTAATTCAAAATGCATGCAGTAAATAAAATTACAAATTAAAAGAAAATGTGTTAAGTTTCTAGTCCATCTCTGTTGAATCGTCTCTGGAAGTAAATGAACACCAACACTTTGACACTGGATACAAAACCTAACGAGCCTTAGTTCAATGTGGGCGCAAACAAAGTAGGTATACCTAAGCATAGATTAACAATGGCATTATAGTTTGTTACTAATGAAAAAAAAGAAGCCATACAAAGAACCTTGCGCTATTGCAATTTTTACAGCATATTCTTGTGTAATATATTCTATTACAGCATAACGTTGTGGGTTCGATTCCCACCTCAAACAAATATTTATGTAGGTACAGATAGGTATTTCTAGGTAAAAAAATAAAAAAAACTTACCAGTATAAAAATTTCTGAAACTTCTCATTTGATCCAATTAGAACGTAAAATTTTGATATCACTTCATCACTATCACTATCACTACATAGTATAAAACAAAGTCGCTTTTTCTGTCCCTATTTCCCTTTGTATGCTTAGATCTTTAAAACTACGCAACGGATTTTGATGCAGTTTTTTTTAATAGATAGAGTGATTCAAGAGGAAGGTTATAATGTATAATACATGCATAATACAGCCGTGCGAAGCCGGGGCGGGTCGCTAGTATAGCATATTCTGCTTAAAAATAGAAGGAAGAAGGTTAGTTGAACGTTGTGGGTTCGATTCCCATCTCAAATAAATATTTATGTAGGTAGGTACAGATATGTATTTCTGGGTAAAAAAATAATAAAAAAACCTTACCAGTATAAAAAATATCTAAAAGTTCTCTAATTTGATCCAATTAGAACGTAAAATTTTGAAATCAACAAAATTATAATTTTACGTTCTAATTGGATTAAAAACAAACACAGAATAAGCAGACGTTATGAACTTATATCTCAACCTACTTTTTACTTTCTATCCTAATTATATTAAATTAATTAATTAAATTACCTTCTTAAAATTATAATTATAATGATTAATTAGGGGAACCGTTTACCGCAGGGGGTCCGTTAGGGGGCGGTCAATCGTGAACCTAATTTATAGGCAATTTTTAGTGGAATCAATATACCTATGTTTGTATAGACGGTGTTAGTCTATACTCTATTTTTGTCTATGGTATAACTAATCCAGCTACTCTTATGTCCCGTACATTTTTATTAAAGGGATTCTCGGGGTAAATTAGAGCGGAACAAAATTAAAAGCTTGTTTTCGGTGATTTTATTTGTAGACAGTAAATTAATTTGTATTAGGTTAGGAAAAGGAAACATGTATAATTCCGGTAAAATGTGAAACGTCTTAATCACAGTTTGTTTGTGAAAATCATTCAAGTCAATGTTAAAGTAAAAAAAATATTCATTTGGATGCATACAGTTTGTACGAAGATCACATAGAACCGACTTAAAACATAGTAAGGTTTCTTGAAGCAAAGCAAGCAAGTACATAGTATAAAACAAAGTCACTTTCCGCTGTCTATCCCTATGTATGCTTAGATCTTTAAAACTACGTTACGGATTTGGTTGCGGTTTTTTTAAATAGATAGATAGTATAAAGGACCAGCTATTTTAGCCAAAATCTAAGCATAGGTTACATAAATTTAAAGGCACATTTCATCAGAACATATTTTAATCATATAAATGACATACCAATCAGCTTTATTTTACTACAACGCCTAATCCACTCACTAAAAGGTTAGTATTAAATTAATTAACTCAAATAAATTGTGTGACCATGAAAAGGTTCAGGCATCATGAAGCTACTGCGACAGAATGAACCACGTGCCGTCATTTTATTCCTATTTATAGACACAAAACAGTAGTCAAGATGGCGGCGCGCGGCGCCCTGACGTATACATCAAATGAAGCACTGTATTGTTGACTTCCTTCAGTCGTATATGTTTAATACATGCATAATATAGCCGAGCGAAGTCGGGGCGGGTCGCTAGTAATAATAATAAATCTTAAAATGATAACCGAACTTATAAACCAACGAAATCCAAGCAAAACCAAATTATTCTCTAGCGTCTAGAGAGAGAATTATTGTTTCTCTGAAACCTTTTTTTCTATGTACTGGTCGCAGAACCAGGGTTCTATGAAGTAGGATTCTAGTATACTAAAGTTTAACATACCCAGATCAAAGTCATTGAGATGACCTAGATGCTAGACAACACAACAATAGAGTGTTATTTTTAGACTCTTGTTTGCGTAGGAGGTTCCTTTTATTGAATACAAATAGAATGCAATGAACGTTTGTATTTACTTTGTTAAGTTTTATTTACCTACTTCAATCATCCAAAAATAGTAACTGTTATTTTTTGAAAACTAGATTTTTCTATGATTCTTTATAGTGAATGGCCTGCTCTGGGCTATCTGAAAAACTTTTTTAAGGAAGAACGCGTCTTCAAAAATTCAAGAGATGCGAGTTCGAGTCTCGTTTCAGTTGCAATTTTTGAAGACCCATTTTTCCTTTAAATATATTTTTATATTTTTCTAGATTAAAAATCTAGTTTAGAGATCAAGAATAGATCAAGAATGCAGAAATATTACGTCCAGCTGTTGTAAAGTTAGACTTGTATAGGAGAACCAATAAACAAACATACTGACAGAGGAAAGAAAATTTTACCCGACTTGAAGCAGAGAAGATTTGCTCACTTCGCTCACTAGGTCAATTATGCAGCCGCTATTTTACTTGAAATAGTGAAAGTTTTAACAATTTAAACAATCTTGGTAACTAGTTTTATCCACAGCCGATAAGCTCGCTAACGATGTAACGCAGCCAGCCTTTTGGGCACCCTTCCTAGGGATCCATTTCTAGGGATCCATTTGGACTTTTAATTTTTGTTTAGTTGAATTAAAATGTATTTTTTATGCCATTTATAACCACACTGCACAGCGAAAACACAAAAGTTTTTTTATAGATTTAAATTTTTTGTAGAAGTAGATTTAAATTTACGTCGATCTAGTAGTAAATATATACTAGAGTTTCGGGTAGGTATATTTTACGATTGAAGTAGGTAAGTAGGCTATTTAATCAATTTAGGTTTTTAGTATTTAATTGTTAGGTATGAAAAATTTTATTCCTTTAATACTAAAATTAATAAAACTTACCAACATTCATAATATCGATCTATTACATAAATGAGGGTGTAATAAAATGTACGAAAGCGGGGAAAGTGCTAACAGCGAATACGCTTTAGCTTTTCCTGTTTGAGCTACTCATATAGGAAATCAACAATCGAGACCTACACGAAAATAATTGTTGCAAACACATAGGAATGGATAGAACAGACTTCTCTAAAAAAAATAACAATTCAAAACCAATTTTTGAACAAAAGTCTAAAGTTCAATGAAATGAAAATGGGTCTAATTTTGAGCCAGCCTTATCAAAATTAAATGTATTTTAAAACGGTTCATCATCACTACATAGTATAAAACAAAGTCGCTTTTTCTGTCCCTATTCCCTATGTATGCTTAAATCTTTAAAACTACGCAACGGATTTTGATGCGGTTTTTTTTAAAAGATAGAGTGATTTAAGAGCAAGGTTTATATGTATAATACATGCATAATATAGCCGTGCGAAGCAGGGGCGGATCGCTAGTAAGCAATAAATCGGTTTATTCATTTCGCGACAGACAAAAAATAGACGATTTTAACACTTCTGCATGTTTAATTAGATGGTAATAATCTTAAAATAACACTACTAAAATAATACATAGGACAAACAGAAGTGATAGGACGTGTCTAAGCGTGGGTGACAAAATATAATACTAAACCATAGTACTTATCTAAGTATTAATATATTAGGTGGACTTTATTGAGGGCTGGTACATAACCAATTATAGCCAATAAAATATATAACCGTTGTCATACAAGACGTGAGAGGAGGGAAACTGAAAGGAATGTCGCACTAACCTGTCTTCTGCTATTCTCTTCTCCTCTGAGCAGCTCTGACCAGCTTCCAGAACAAGATTCACTGCCAGCACGGGTCTGCTTCGTATACCGGAAAACGGCGCGGCGCGGTAGTTGGTCTATTTGAGACCCAAATCCATCGAGGGTTATCAAAACCCTCGTGGGCACCTGGGGTGCAATACCCAGGGCGCGGAACCGATGGAGATACATAGAAACTCCAGCCGGGGACTCGCACGAGACGCAAGAATTGCTATCTCAAAGGCCGAAGTCCAAGATGGCGTGCGATGCCAGCTAGTGTCTCGCGATAAGTGCGACAAAGTAGGATTAATAGGTAGGGGGTAGGTCATACAAAAGGAATAAAAATATATGCCAACGATTAGTCTTTTGATCTAACTAAAGCTACCAATACTATTAAGGAGTAAGCCTGATTGGCGCGACGTTTAAATGAGAATTTCTATTAAGAAATTATGATAGTACCTATGTGGCGTCACCAAATATACATAAAAAATTTCATACAAATCAGTTCAGCCGTTTAGGTGGAGTTTGGCAACTACTAAATTCCTAATAAAGGAAAAAAATACAAAATTATAGGACACTATCCTATAATGTTGTATTTTTTTTTCCTTTATTTTTTTATTTCTCAGACTCAGTTCGATTCTCAGACCTAACAAAAAAACACAAAAAATTTCATAAAAATCGGTTTAGCCGTTTTGGCGAACATAAAATAAATATTGCAGGACATTTCACACATTGCCATCTAGCCCCAAGCTAAGTAACTAGACTTGTGTTATGGGTGCTAGACAACGGATATACTACTTATATACTTTTCTTTTGTAAATATATACTTACTAGCTGCGCCCCGAGGTTTCTCCCACGTAAATCCCGATCCCGTGGGAATATCGGGATAAAAAGTAGCCTATGTGTTAATCCAGGCCACCAGCTATCTACATACCGAGTTTCATCGCAATCGGAATCAAAGAATCTCAATGAAATAGGCACCGGGAACGATTAAAGTTCAGGTTAAAAACATTCAAAAATCATGAAGTTTGAGTTAGATCTTAGTTTAAAAAAAAACTTTCAATGTGTCATAAAAATAATTGTTTGCATTCGATAGCACATTTATCCTGAAATACTATCCATAAAACAGATTGGGATAATTCCTTCATTTGCAGTTTTAGCATAAAAAAACATAGAGAAA
Source organism: Idaea aversata (assembly GCA_907269075.1). NCBI lineage: Eukaryota > Metazoa > Arthropoda > Insecta > Lepidoptera > Geometridae > Idaea > Idaea aversata. The sequence goes on from OU026103.1 coordinate 8,899,318, forward strand.
GGAGTGAAATTTATAAAAAATATAAAATGGCGGATATCTCGGAAACCGAGAGACTTTCATAGAACGTAACTTTCATTTTTCTGAACTATGCGTAGGTGCCCGCTTGTCCATTCATTACGGGACACCCTGTATATAGGGATATATAGATTATCAGCTCATTTCGTCTATTCTCCATGGCTATTCTAACATTTCTAATCTCAACAAATCAACCCCAGGGTGGCTCCTTCCATCGCTAACGACACGTTATACCGGAAACCTTTACATGATTTACTTAATACAAAAGGAAAATATACTTTCATCCTGCTCAATAAGGTGGAAAATGTAACGTATGTTACACTAACACAACAAGAACGTGAAGAGCTGAATCGTTTTTCATTCTAAGAAGAAAAAATCCACTTCTCATTGAATTAAAACGTTTTGAAATCGGTTTATCTAGATATTTATTCGACCTAAGTATTCTAGCAAAACTCATATCGAGTTTTATAGGACAAATAAATATTGTAGGACCTTCCACACATCGCTATCTAGGCCCAAGCTGAGCAACTAGGCTTGCGTTATAATGACTAGATAACGGATAGAATACTTTATATATTTTTCTTTTGTAAATGTATTATTATTTATAATAAATAAATAAATATTGCAGGACCTTCCACACATCGCTATCTAGCCCCAAGCTAAGTAACTAGACTTGTATTATGGGTACTTGACAACGGATATACTCCTTATATACTTTTCTTTTGTAAATATATACTTATAATACATATAAACAACCAGACCACAGACAAATATATAAGCATAAATACATGTCTGTGGCCGGAATCGAACCCGCGACCCTGTGTTTAGCAGTCCGGCATGGTGACCATTGTGCCAACTGGGTCGTATACTTAGTAAACATGTTCTATTGGACGATCAAAGAAGATCTCAGAAAACGTGTAGTGGCGTTTGAAATACAGGTGGATGCTTGATATCAGCTGGACTCAAAAAGTAACCAATGTTGAGGTTCTCCGACGAGTAAAGCAACGTGAACTTTTGCAAACCGTCAAACAAAGAAAAGTTGCCTACCTAGGACATGTATTGAGACATGATAGGTACGAGTTACTGCAACTAATTATGATGGGAAAAGTCGCGGGCAAAAGACGTGTCGGTCAGAGGAAAATATCTTGGCTGCGTAACATCCGGGAGTGGACAGGGTTAGCGAGTGCAGCCGAACTCTTTCAATAGAGAAGATTATTCCAAATTGACTGCCAACCTTCGTTAGTCGGAGAGGCACCTTAAGAAGAAGTAAACATGGACAACAACGATTGAGTTTCACATTTAGCTGATCTTCTGGCTAGTCCGTGGTGTGTCATATCTGCCATAAAGACAAGTCGATCGACTTCTTTATCCATTACTTGCCAACTTCTTAACATAACATGAGTCAAATTTTACGTAAAAAGCGTCACGCATCCACCTTTCTCAGGATGGCCATCTTTTGTACCCCTCGTTGTAGATATAAGTCCGTGGAGATCTTAAAAGAATACGATAGAAATCCGACAGGCTGTCGACCCCACGACGATGTCCCAGACTTAAAAGACGGTATTTGACAAGCGTGTCATCGCCAATCAACCTCTTAGCACGTCTGTCATCCTTTATCTACTAAAACCCACAGATTCACCCACCAGTGAATTGAATAGAGCTAGAGTTCATTGCAATGGAGTCAAAAGCCTCAAATTAATTATCGTAGATCATGTTGAAATTGAAATAGACGGCTTAATAAACAACTAGACGACCCAGTTGGCACAATGGTCATCATGCTGGACTGTGAAACACAGGGTTGCGGGTTCGATTCCCACCTAAGACAAGTATTTATGCTTAGATATTTGTCGGTGGTCTGGTTGTTTCTATGTATTATAAGTATATATATATTTACAAAAGAAAAGTATATAATTGGTACACCTACCCGTTGTCTAGCACCCATAATACAAGTCTAGTTAGTTAGCTTGGGGTTAGATGGCGATGTGTGGAATGTCCTGCAATATTTATTTATTTAACCTTTTTGCTTGGCTTAAACAATCCTTATTATTTAGTTAATAAACAATTACAAACAACTGGCAAACAAGCAGGTAAAATTTATTTTTGAAATGTCAACGATTCTATATTTCCTTTGAGGTTCACATAAGGTAACAAAGGTTGACCTGTGTTTCATTCGTTCACCCCAAGGCTCTTAGGATTTGTTGCAAACTGAAGATTTTTACGAAGTAACAGCCCACCAAGTTAATTTTTTGCTGGTTTTTCGACGAAAAATGAATATCATACTTAAACGTGATATCTTACTACACCTCATGTTATATTTCGTGATTTTTGCCAACCACATCATCCACTGCTGAACATATCATCAGATAAACTTTTTAAACTCACACGATTTGTATTCATAGTAATTAATTTACCGGGTATTTTTTTTGACTATTGTAACATAGTCGAAACTTCGCGTCGATTTAAGACCAGTGTAAGGCTGTAAATTTCCACACAAAAAGCGGTAACGTTTTCCCCCCCATAAACGAAGTCCGATTTTGATAATTTTTGAAAATGTTCTAGATGTAATGGAAAACTAGGTTTAGCCGTTTTTATTTTAAAGAAATATTGCCTTTAATAAAAGTTATTAGTATCTGAATATCTATATTTTTAACCGACTTCAAAAAAGGAGGAGGTTCTCAATTCGTCTGTATGTTTTTTTTTTGACTTAAAAACTTCATCGAGCGTTTCAATTGTTTTTTAATAGACTAAACTGAATTACCAAAAAAGAAAAACGTATAAACCTAAAATAAGATGCAGTGAATTAAAATTTATTACAATTATAACAACATATTAATACAAATTTATTTCATTTTGTGAGGGATAAAGGGGGTAAAAACGTTACGGCCCGCAACATTATTTGAAAGCAAAATGAAGGCAATTACGTCCGAACTTAAACTCTCTCCCCCTTATTCTAAAACGAGGTTTAAGGATAGTCCGAGATGTGGATTTAAACCTTAGATTTAGACATAGATTTACTCGTGAACTATAAGTCTAGACACTACCCCTATAAAATCTATTTGTAACTATAGTCTAAGTACTATCCCTATAGATTATTTATGGATAGTGTTTAGACTATAGTTCACGAGTAAATCTGTGTCAAAATCTAAGGTTTAAATCCACATCTCGGACTATCCCTAAACCTCGTTTTGGAATAAGGGGGTCTCTATCGCACAATACGGGTCATTTTCGAAAATACCTACTCGCGCCGCGTATCGAAAACTCATGATGAGAAATAAAAATAAAAATACGCGATTAAGAAAATAATTACTATGGATATCGTCAGATAATGATGACAGTAACTCTTAAAATCAAATCAGTAGAATTTAAGTTTCTCGTCTACAGATATTTCTCTCATCAAACAAAGAAAGTACACAGGTTTAAAAGGCCTTATTTACCAAGGGACGTAGGTAAGTAAGTTACTTTGAGATTAAATTCTTTTTTTGGATTTTGGTTAAAGTTGAGATGCAATAAAAGAAGATTGTAAAAATCATCTACTTTAGGTAAATAATATGTTTATTACCCGTGTCACTATCAGTCGTACTATAATTAACCTATTTTGCGTTACCTAGTATATAAAAATATACTCCCCATACAAAAATGATAGTCATGGGTGACTAAGAGCTCATTCGCATATCAATCCACTTTTACCCGACTATGGCGAAGCTGGGAGGGTTATGTTTTTAACCTGTATGTATGTGTTGTTCATTTGTTCCCACCTAACTTCAAAACTACTTATACAGGTTCGTTTGATCGGTTCACGATTGACCGTCCCCCTAACGGTCCCCCTGCGGTAAACGATCAAGAATTATTTCACGGTCCCCCTATGCTAACACAGGGGGACCGTCAATCGTTGAACAGTGTTAGATTTTTTCAAGCTTATCCGTCCCCTAGTCCAAGCTAACTCCAAGTAAAAAACGATCGTCCAAGTAAAAGACGATTGAAATGGAAACAAAACATGACTATCGTATATGTTTTCATCCCGTGATTGCAGTATGAGCGTGTTCACACTCGCGACAGTATTCTGGACCCGGTAAATACTCAAGCTGATACGTCGCGACGGATCCGTTTTAAGCGGTCCTGCAAATATTTTATCAACATTACCTTCCTGTAAAGGCGGATCCGCTGAAACCGGTCCTGAAAATCTTTTGTGTGAATGAGCCATAAGGTAAATAAAGTTCAACAAACCATAGACTCTACAATCTAATGACGTGTCTTTGATACCTAATTAAATTAAGAAACTTCATTCATTCGTTCAGTGATTGAAATAATTAAATTAGACTCGTTCGATAATGTCGTGTTGTTTCTGTTGAATTTGTGAAACAAAGAGTAATTCAACAGTCAATTCAACGTCATAGATACTTATCAATTTTGCTCTTAGAATTTATTAAGAATATAATATAATTTATTTAAACAAACACACACAAATAGGAAACACTAAGAGATAGGTAGTTACAGAGAATAGTAAATACAAACAACAGATAATAAATAATAAGTAGGTATCTGAGAAGTCGTGTGTTGCCCGAATGGGAGTTTTTTCGTATAGAAAACGTTAAGTACTATCATGTTTGCGTAAACGAGAAAATTGTATGGAAACTTAAAGCTTCGCATTACGTCCGCTAGGGCCGCTTTTCAACTTTCTATACAATTTTCCGTTTACGCTTACGTAGTAGTAACGTTTGCTATACGACAAAACTTGCACTATATGTACTTGTACAGCATAATAATATGCTGCAGATACGCACACACATCTGCAGCTCTGGTCTTCCGGCTGCACCCTGTGCTTATTCCTAATCGTTTAGCCTTAGTTAAAAATATGTATATGCTTTGCGTCAGTCGCACATCTCTGTCATTTGCAAAGTGTAAAAGTGACAAAACATATTTTAATTAGTAATAATAGTAATTAGCACATTTTAATAAGCAAAAGTAAGTTACAATAATTTGGACTATTCGACTAAAATAAAGCAAAAATAAAATAATAAAGCTCAGTATTGAAAAATACACATTTAAAAGCGCTTAGAATTATTAGAAAAAAAAAAAAGAAAAAATATATCTAGTAAATGTTTACACTATTATTTTATGAAAACCGAAACAATATTAGAAAAAGTTGGCTCGATAGTAATCAATCTTAAACTTTTCGTAAAGTTATCAATTTTGAGGTGGACGTCGACGAAAATAATCAACTTCTACAATACAAGCTGTAATATAATGCCAAAGATATTTTTTATCCTTTCTTCAAACTATTTTGTGTAAATTATTAAGAATAATTGTATAGTATAAAATATAAATTAGAATTACGCACCATGTTGCATCTCACTTACTTTTATTCACTAACTTCTAGCTCGGAAACGCATATATGATCCGATACGATCTCCCCTTTGAACGCCAGTATTATTTATGAAACTTACCACAGACGCCAACTGAAGTAAAAGTTGGGATTGGTAGTTTAATTAAATTAGTAGTTTAAAGCCAAAAAAACATACAATTTTTTTTGACGTTCTAAGTAGTCAACGCCGCTCGGCGTCTCAGCCAAGCTGACTGAATGACGCCTTCACTAGCCTTCAAAAGGTTAAATAAGGGAAGACGTATATATAATTTTATTTAATCCGAGGATGTAGGGGATAACATTTTTCCGGGTAGTCACCCCGAATATCTGGTAAGGTCACTGGTTGGGACGTGAGTTTACTGTCAATAAAATGTTACCTACATACTTGAGGTTCTAATCCAGAAATTGATAGGCTATGCGTGCGTAGCTGAGGGACCTAGATAAGTTTCAAGAAGTCACAGTGGCTCCACAAGGTGTTAAAATATTTACGTGTAATGAAAATTGATTTTAGAATTTAAAAACCTTCGACTTTTATCCCCATAACATTCAGAAGGCTGAACCGATTTCGATATAACGTAGCTAAGAACATTCCCAACTAATTCATCTTTTAAACAAAAGAAACAAAATCAAAATCTAAGCTACGATGCCACAGACAGACAAACACACACAGACACGTCAAACTTATATCACCCCGGCCTTTTTGCTTCGGGGGTTAAAAAGGACGGAAAGGAAAGGAGGAAGGTTCGGAAAAGTATTAGTTCCGATGCAGTCTTCCTACCTCCATGCTAACCTTTTCTTTTTTCTTTAGAATATTCAAAAAAAAATAATTAAAATTTTAATAACCTACTTCAAAAAAACCTGAAAACAAAAACTAAAAAAAACTTAAGTGAAAAATAATCTATTTCGGGTCATTATGACAGCAGATATCTTAAATATAAGTAAGTTTTTTTGAAGTCGGTTTTTTTAATTTTAATGTACTTACTTATTTTTTTTTAATCATTTTTAGTGCTGTCACTGAAAATTCTACTCCATGAGGTGAAAGCGACTAATTCTTCATATTGCTACCTGTACCTTATCGTAACCCATTGAGGAGTTTGGTGATGAGAAGGACCACCTTCTCATCACCATCTGAAACCATTCAGATGCTCCATTCATAGGTACCTATTGAGCAATTTGTTGAATCTCGCTGTGCAGATCTGTTCATCACTCCGAATATCCCCATCAGATCTTCATTTAGGATAGGGTTCTCTATCAAAATTCATTCAAACACAGTCCAGCGAATAAATTCAACTAAATTCTTCAAATTGTAACGCGTGATTTCGTGATTTGTTGAGGAGTTTAGTGTTGAGAAGGTAGTTTCAGATGCTCCATCAGTCTTTACCTTTAAGTTTAAGGGTTGATTCTACTAGAGATCTTAAAAACTGAGCAATTTTCTGCACGATCGAGGTGCCATTCTGTTCATCACTCCCGAAGATTCTGATCAGATCATCACCAAATTTTTATGGGACCACCCCTGAGGTATCACCTTTCGAACACAAAAAGAATCATCTCAATCGGTTGAGCCGTCTTCGAATGATCGCGTAACATATACACAAAAAAAAAAAAACATACAGACGAATTGAGAACCTCCTCCTTTTTTGAAGTCGGTTAAAAAAGATTAGCCACAGCTTTAAAACATTTTTGAGACCGACTGAGGCAAATAAATGGTCATAATGAATTTGATTTTTTTATGGAAGAACCAACACAGTTTTCCAACTAACGCAAGAGGTAGAATCGCATAATTGTTATTTCATAGCTTTTTTGTGGTACATAAAGATATTTGATTTGATTTGATAATAACTCTGTCGCCTTATTCAGAAGAAAAGAAGCTACTACATAGCTCATTTTACCACTGGATTGTCGTCTTTACGAACGGATTGTACTGAAACCCTGGTACTAAGAGATTCAAATTACAATTAATAGAGATGAAATTAGAACCTCACACATGGTAGACGTTAAATATTCGCGTACGAAGGCACCACCTCTCTAGTGCGCACTGCTAAGAAGTGGAACCTTTGCCCGCGTCGCTGTTTCCCCAAAACTACATCCTTTGACCACCAACTTTAGGTCTAGAGTCAAGTCTACCTTATGGGCGAGTATGCTTATCCTCGACTCATCGTCGCTTTCCATTAAATGAGATGAGGTCTAATGCGAAGCCTATTTTAAGAAAAAAAAATCATACAAAACTATTTAAACTCACACGATTTTTATTCATAGGTAAATGTAAATATAAGTAAATGTCAAATAAAATAATAAACAGGAAAGCAAAAAAATATATTTTTTGTAAGAATTATAGGTACTTAGTAATTATTTTCCCGGGACACGCGTATTCCTTATCACGTATTAAAATTTCTTACCACGTTTTTCTTATCATGTTTTTCTCGTATCGCGTATTTCTTATTTTTATTTCTCTTACCTTCACGTTTCGACTATGTTACAATAGTCATGGAGGCGAAGAAACGCGAAAAAAAACGCGACTAAGACCCGGGAAAATAATTACTAAGTACCTATAATTCGTAAAAAAAATATTTTTTTTTGCTTTCCTGTTTATTATTTTATTTGACATTTACTTATTATTATTATTATTCGAATGTTTACTTTAATTTTTTATTTGAAGTTTTTAATTTTAATTGTTAGTAAATTTTATTTTTATTTACATTTTATTTTTAATTTATTATAATTTTATTTATCTTCATTGTATTTTTTAAATACCTATTATAATAAAACATTTTAATATCTGAAATAAATGAATTGAACTGAAAAACTTATCGTTGTTTTTATTTTCTGCGCAGCGTGAGCACCAGTGACCACAGAACAAAGTCACACCACTTGTCACACTAGGCTGAGTGATTTTTACTAGTTAGTATAACAAAATAAGATGACCGTTCTAATATTGGTTATATTGAAAGTCTTTGCCCTGGTAGTTCGTACCCGTACTTCGTCCGGATGAATAGCATAATCTGGTAATAAACTAAACCTCCATGTTTATGTTGGCTTACATTGTAATATTACGTATCTAATATTTTATGTTTATAGTAATTTACTTGAAATATCCTTCATAATCATTGTATGTGGATGTTTATTTTCGTTTTAAAAGCACTTACAGTGATAATACTTTTTAAGGAAAAATGCGTCTTCAAAAATTGCATCTGCGACGAGACTCGAACTCGCTTCCCTTGAATACCGTTCAAGTGCGCTTACCAATTACGCCACTCAGTCAAGTACCGTGATAGTTGAATTTAAGAATCGCATTGCGCAATCACTTACAGTGATGTCAATTTAGCACTTTTGGTGTTGCATTTAGCAATATTTATACTGGATTAGAACATTTCACTTTTTAGCACTTTTTTTAAATGTTGGTTGCTTGGAAATTTAAAATTAGTACCAACTATAATGTGTTAAGGGTAGAGGAAAATCAGTTGCCTGCGTCTGTCTTTCCAGACGTGTACAATTTAATGGTCTTCAAGTCAAAAATGAACAGATATTTTTTAGAAAAGCGTGTTATGTATTAGACCGTATCGTCACCTACCATCAGGCACACCTGCCTGATGGTAGGTGACGATACGCCTGATAGTGGGCAAATACCTACTAACCTCACATTTGTAAATTTAAGAAAAAAATGGTTGTCTGTAAAGTCTGTTTCCGGACGATAATTTTACGTGATACCGTCATAAGAAAACATTGATGGTAACCATGGCAACGATAAAACGTTGCTATAGTTACCTTGTCAACTATCAAAGTATCGTTGGCTCAGAGACAGAATACATGGGCCGGTGGGAAAATTCAAAAAAAAATTTCAAAATTCAAAATTATTTATTCATGACAAGCATTGACAAAAACACAAGGTGTGGGAGCTTCTCTGTTAAGTTCATAGAACTTGTGTTAGAGGAGTCCCCTCTTTGCTGTGGTCCGTAATATGCACAACAATGCACTTATTAGCTAAAAGATTAATATACTTACTTACCAACATATAAAATTAAATCAACTTTTCTTCAAATAATCTTCAAATCAAAATAATAAAGAATACATGAACGAATTAAACAATCAAAAGTAAGTAGGTACAATTTGAATTTAGTTTAAACATTTTTTTTTTTAGTAAGGTAGGTAGTTTAAAAAAAAAAATATCATTGATTTTAATAACTAATCTTGTACATATTGGTAATTAGACATAAGTAATAGGTTAAGTATGCTGGGCAAATATAAAGGAAATTGCGTGTTAAGTATTATTAAAAATGTATGTTTTACTATGTGGGAAGAATTAAAATCTCATAAAAGTACTTAATTTGTTAGCAAGTAACAAGTACGCGTCATCGTCAGAGGGCCGTATCTATAGACCGAGTTCAGATTATGGCAGTACGGTGGATGAATTTAGAATTTTTAGTATGTAGAGGAAGTTTTTTCGTTGATTGTGGGTGTGTTAGGTTAGTATTTGGGTGTAAGTATTTGGGTGGGAAAGGAGGCGCGGGCGGCGGCGGTGGAGGGGGCGGGGGCGGCGGGGGTCGATGAGGCGTTCCAGTAACGACGTGTGACGTCACACTGCCTTGAACTTGCAGGTGTTCACCAATTTATAAAACGTTATCACGTCAAAAATCATAGGTGTTTTTACGCAAAATAGGCTTGCATTTTACCTCATTTCACCTGATAGAAAGCGATGATGATGAGATGTAGCATGCTCGCTTAGAAGGAACGGAATGCCTGGATAACATGATAGAACGTGACGAATCACTTTGCATGACTTTGTCCAAAGGGTGGTGTTAGAAGCCGCCTGCCAAGGCCTACCACCGCTTGATTGTCTGCTCCTTTAGCGCCACCGGGGGTCAATTAAGGTGAAAGGGTACCTGCGAGCTCTCCATACAAACGTAGTCGACAGTTTCCTCGCTGGAAACTGACACTAGCACAAATATTTTTTTGCCATAAAACCTATAACTGCCATGACTATGCCCCTATGTTTTGGTTTTTTTCATTTTCTAATTATCAGAGAAATTGAAATTAAAAAAATTAAAAAATTAAGAAAATCAAAAAATAGGGGCATGGTCATGGCAATTATAAGTTTTATGCACCAAAAATATTTGCTCTAGTGTCATTATCCAGGGAGAAAACAGTCGACTACGTTTGTAATAGTTTGTATGGAAAGAGCCTCCGGTACCCTTTCCTCTTAAGGGCAAAATCCTACGGATGCGAGCAAATCTGAACCCCAAAAAAAAGAACTGATGGCCGTTTTGGTCGAAAAGTCTTATACCCGTATTCACAATGAACTCTATAAGATTGATTGCATAGTGCGCGCGAACGCATAGAGCCGCAAATAAGCCGCTGATTCGCTAGAGTGCAGAGAGCAGCACAAAATTGACCAATCATAGGGCCGCATTTAGCGCAGCATGCGACCGATAGCTCTGGAAGTCTTTGGGGGAGGCCTGTGTTCAGCAGTGGACGTTCTATGGCTGATATGACAATGTGTAATTCTAGCAATATATCGCAATAACTACACATGCATTCAAAGCAAGAAGTCCCCTGGTATCATGAGATCGTATTCAAGGTTCGTTCACAGCCCACTAGGGACTTGTTATACAGATTCAAGGTGAACGGTGTTCTAAGTATTTCAACATTACTACATGTAGGTATTTATCTAGGTACACTATTAATTTTTGAAGTTATACCACATGAGTAGTTACTCATGTGGTTATACTTCTTTAGGCGCGTTATGAAAAAATGATGAGAGTGAATTTTTATGAGGTGCGCGCAGCACCGTCACACGGAAAATTCACATGTTGAAGTTGCAAACCGCAAGATGACAGCTGTCATAAAACCAAATAGTTTGCATATATCTACTACCTACGTGAAACTGACAATGAGGTTAGTACAAAGAGGTACTACGAGTACTGCATAATTATTTTAATGTAATTAATTATTTATATGTGACTGGATTTTTTTTTCTTAATGATGCCAAAGAAGTATAAATTCTCACGCGCGTACAGAAGTACACGCACCCATTTTATTTTTATTTTTTATTTACCTATTTATTTATTGTTTTATTTATATTCTATTCTAACTTTGTCTATATAGGTATATCTAACTATTTATATTTGTGTTTATCTATATCTATATCTATCATATCTATTCTATTGTAGGTAAGTTGTAGTGGAGTTTTATCTTATTCGGGTCTTTTGAATTCTATTCTGTTCTGTTCTGTTGGGGGTCTTCAAGTCGCGAGTCGCGAGTCGCGTTTCTAGGTAAACGTGCTACATTTTAGACCGTATGGTCACCTACCATCAGGCAGGTGTGATAGTGTTAATTAATGTTCAAACGCTGACCTATTAGTACATTGAAAAGTTACATTTGGGGATTGCATTTGTCAGAGGACGCAATTTTATTGTTTAGATTTCAAGATTTCTACTTCTATTACTCTATGTGTAAATCTTAGATCAGAAATGTTAACAATGGTGTTACTAGAGTAAAAAATACATCAAGCTTTGGTAGTTTTTTTTAGGGTAGTGGAAATTTGGTAAGAAAACAACTAGGTATGACCTCAATTTCTAAAAAATATTATTGCAAATAAAATCATTAAGAAATATGATTGTTTATTTTGTATAAATTTTTTTTTTTAAAGTTATTACAATATTGAATGGTAGTTTTGATTGGCTTTCAACCTTTACGAAATGGCGTTTCTGACAATATTTGACATTTCTTGGTTTACATTTCTGATCTAAGATTTACACATAGAGTATAAGTATATCTTATTATCTATGTAAAAGCTACCTGTATGTCAAGTTTCAGATGGAACCGTAAAAAGAGCTAAGGAATCTTAGTAATGGATTTTCGCTTATAACTTTTTTATTTTTGTTCTACGACGAAAAATTACTTAACAAAAGTTGTAGATAATCATATTTGCAACAAAAAATGTTAAGTAATATTTTTTGTGAGACCTATAGTTTGTCAGATAAACCATAAAAACCGTTTAAATCCCTTTTTCCAAGATGGCGGCCGTGGGACAAGAGCTACAATCCCTCAAACTTGGATTTAAGATTAGACTAACCCCCTCTTGATATCTAAAAAAAATATTGCGTCCTCTGACAAATGCACGCTAAGCCCAATAAAATGTAACATTATTCATTTGTAAAAAAAGAGGCATCTGCGTTGCGTACCAAATGCCGCCACAACGTGCCCAATTATCCATACACCACAATCTCTATAAATACTTGACTACATAGACAGTAAATCTACCTCCCATGACGTCAATGTCATAGACAGTGGACTAGATCACGTGTATGACCCAGTGTTCTACGTCTATACCGCAAAATGTCAACTGTGTTTATGGTTTATAGGAAAACATGGCCGATATCCTCGTGTTTTATTTTTATGTACTTACTTATTAGCTACGTCTTCAAAATTGGTGAATATAGTAGGGAAAAGAAAGAAAAAAAGAAAACATTTGTTTGGACAAGCATACGACATAAAGACAATCAGAAAAGTAGTAACAAACATAAAAGCACTAACCTAAAACAAAAGTTTAAAAAATAATAAAGCTATTGCATCGTGCGAGCTTCGTACAGTCGTACCACATTCATATACGTTAAGCGAAAAGGTGTTAGGTTTAATTTTCGTTACGGAATTTCTTGATTCGGTCGCCGCGCTCAAAGCCCGCGATAAAAGCTATGCTATAGCTTAATAATAAAAACAAAAAAAATAATAGGAAAAAAATACAAAAGAAGAAATAAGATCTAAGGAGCCGTGTGCGTCCAAAAAAGTTCTGCCTCAGCAATGATAGCTGCACCAACATTTAGCTGACACAGCCGCTGGTCTTCCGGCAGGATCCTTTACGGATGACGTTTCGCAAATGTCACAAAATAAAAGAAACCACTGTGCAACACAAGATTTACCTAAAATGTAATAATAAAAATAAATAAATAAGATAAGTTTGAAAATAATAAATTAAATGTTACTTAAATATTACTTACGATCCTACGTAGTTTTAAAGATAATATAAGCATGCAAAGGGACATAGGGATATAGAGACGGCGAAAAGTGACTTTATTTTATACTACACTGAGAAAAATATAGCACTATAAACTATTGTGATTGCACATCTTTCTGACCAATCGTGCAAGCACGTAAAGTTACGATGCCGGCGGTGCACAAAAAAATATGGTGCTACCGTGACGTCAATAATTTAGTGACGTCACAAGCTCATTCGCAGCTCGCACTATAAAATATAGTTCAAGGAATCATAACGTATTGCCTTAAGCAAGAAAACTTGTAGTGCACCGCTTTAAAATACTTAATTTGTAGGCACTTTACATTATAATGCATTGCGATTACTTATAGTTCCTTATCACTAAACTATTATGTGCGTTTGCATTTTATTAATTGGTGCCTATCAGGTCATGCCCCATAATATTTCGTGCTTGCCCTTGATATTATTTGATTCTTTGGAACCATATTTTTACATGCGAGTGCACTGAATGTTTTAGTGCTATTCTACCTCGGCATCATCCCTTTACGTGCCCGAGCACTTTTTTTCTGCACTATTTAATATCGTGATGGCATGGACATTTTTCAGGATTAGCATCATATTATATATATGTAATTGCAGGGTTGCGATTTCAAAAGTTTATAGATTTACAACTTGAAGCAATGGCGATGTACCTACTAGGTACCTACTAGGTACTACTGGATTGTAAAGTTTTCAAATAAACTAAACGATACAATAGCACATCACATTGCTTCAAGCTGTACACCTATATGTGCTTGAAAATTGCAAGCCTGGAACCATACATATTATAAATATAATTTATTGCTAATCTTGAAAAAATAAGTATACAATGCCATCACAACATAATATAGTGCAGAAAAATATGCTAAAGTTCACAATACCTGTAGCAGTATGCATACACAAAGGGTAGCTAAGTAAATAATAAAAAAATGTTTAAAATTATACAAACATTTATTTTCCATAAACACAAATTATCCGAACAGTAGTTGAGAAGAGTAACCTAGATAACCATCATTTGTTATAACAAATAATAATAATTTAATACCTATTTTAATAATGACACCCAAGTTAAACAAGTAAAGCACACATATATTTGGACTATTTAAAACATTTATCAATACACAATACTAACGCAACATATAAACAATTTGCAACTATAATAAATAGATGTGCTACATATATACATACTAATGTACAATTTTACACAGACAGACACTTGTCTTAAAGAATACACTTTTAAAATTGAAACACAAGTTGCTATGAAATTAAGATCTTAAATCAGTTAACTATGTCTAAGTACCTACCTTATCAATTTTAATATTATGTTTTATATATTTTACATAATATTAAAATTACGACGAAATAAAACGTTATTTTCCGAAGACATTTCACCTCAGTTAAATAATTACAAAATAAAATAAAACATACACAACTAAAACAATTTGCATCTATAATAAATAGATATGCTACATATATACATACCAATGTACAATTTTACACAGACAGACACTTGTCTAAAAGAATAGGTACACTTTTAAAATTGAAACACAAGTTGCTATGAAATTAAGATCTTAAATCAGTTAACTAAGTCTAAGTACCTACCTTATCAAATTTAATATTATGTTTTATATATTTTACATAATATTAAAATTACGACGAAATAAAACGTTATTTTTCGTAGACATTTCACCTCAGTTAAATAATTACAAAATAAAATAAAACATACACAACTAAAACGAAGAACGGGAGGTTAGGATAACATTCCTGTTTTAACACAGCAGGCAATTACTGATATCTAAACCATCTGCTAGTAATGTGGTTCAAATAAATAAATAACAAAAATTATAAATTAATATTTTACAAGTACAAAAAATAATTCATTTTTTTCCAAATTTTCAAAAAATAATTAAATTATTTTACGTTTCCTATAATTTTCCACAATTTACAATAAAAAAATAGATAAAAAAAAGTGGTTACCCTTTGGTACACCCTGACCCTCAATTAAAGATAATAATATGTAGGTATCATAGAATGAATAAAATATTTTGACTTACCATTTTTTGCTCTTGTCTATATAGACTTAAATTATTCTCGAACCGGGATCGTTCCTCGATTTTGCTAAATAATGCGTCTTTATGACGCGGCGACAACGCTAAGCACGTTGCTGGGTCAAACCCTTCTCCTAAAACAAAAAATCACGTACATAAATAAAATTTAACTATAAGTTATTCATTATTTTTATATGAAACAAACTGACGTTTCGACCCTACTGGTAAATAAGTGCGAATATGAAATAGAACATAAATTAAAGTAATATACCAAGGTATATTTTCAATTGGGTTGTTTTGGTTGTAAATACCTCTTTCAACATAAATAGGTCGTCGTCAATAAACTAATAATTAAAAATAGGTTATGTATACTTACTGGCAAAGTTTTGGATAACTTCTTCACCAAATCCCCATTTTCTAAGCAGGTCTCCAATTGGATCCATATTTTAATGAATGAATAGCACTGAACTTCAGGGACTTAAATACCGGTAAAATACAGTAACGTTATCTGTGGAATTGCAAGATAACGTTATTTGTGAGAGAAACGATATAACAAAACGATATTATTCAAAGCTTTGAATATGTATAACGTTATAATAACGTTACGTTATATTGTCAATTTAACGTTTTTAAAAATATTGTTATTCATATAATAATGTTATAATTATTGTTTTTATGCTATCTCTTTTACTCAAAGTAATGTTTACTTTTTCTTCGTGTGAACTATCGAACGCAGTGCTCTCTCTGGCTACGTAAGGGTGTAATCTATAGGTACATGTACGTACTATGTAATAGTATAAATGGGAGAGATTAGATTTTTGTTTGTTTGTTTGTATTGAATTTGCTTCAAAACCACTGGACCGATCTGAATAATTCTTCTAGTGTTGGATATCTCAAATATCGAAGAAAGCTACAGGTTACATAACGTCCTGAAATTTACTATTACTTTGGTGTTAGATATATGTTTAGTAGGAATAGGTAAAATTTCCGAAACACATTTTTTTATCATAGTGAATCTACGATTAAAAGTAAAATTAACCAATCAATAATGTAGCGATAAATTTTCACAGTGCAATTAGTATATACCTAATACCTACCAACCACCTCTTCTGTGGCCAAGCAACGTTGCCGCTGCGTTCGAAACCATGCGCGAGCGGTAGTACCTACCAGGTACCACCGCTCGCGCGCACACGGCGGCAACGTTGCACGCGCGCGCTGCCGCACAGTGGCTCGAAACGGCAAATGATGGACATAGGGCTGTTTTTGATGCAGATCGTAAGCCGTCAAAATATGAAAAAAATGTATGAAACGTCACATGTTTTGGTCTCTAGGTTACAAACCAGAGCAGCTTACGCACTCCAACTTTTAGGCATGTTAGTTCAACTCATATCTCTCATTTGACACCACAAACAGCTTGCTATATCGATGACTTTGGAAAATAGAAGCCATTGAAAATACTCTATTTTCAATTGATTTTTTTATGACCAAATCTTTAACTATCGTGGTTTTTTTTACTAATCGCTAGAGCTTCTTTATAAAAACATAAAATATTTTATAAAAACATTCAAAACATTAATATTTTCCGAAAAAATCGGCATTATTTAAAAAAGTACTAGAAAGGAGAATGGGCATTTTTGTATGGACGGTGTCCCACTAGTTGTATAGATACGAGTTGTATGTCGTTTGAAAGGTCTTGAAAGTAGCTATAATTAAATGTATGACACAACCCTGAAACACGAATAGGGACGGATCTAGGACGCTTTGAATTTTATATGAAAAAAGTTCGAGATATACCTCATTTTAAAGGTCTAGACAGTAACATGATTTTATAGTATTACACTAACCCTAAAATCCGAACAGGGACAAATCTAGGACGTTTTTGGTTTAAAAAAATTGCTGTAGAGATGACGGTATCTTAGTATATAGTTAGAAAGATCGTGTCAATAGCTTTATTGTATGACATCAATCATGAAATACGATTAGGGACCAATCTTAAACGTTTTAAGTTTTAAAAAAATGTTGTCAAGATGCAAAGAAAGATCATTTGAACAATCGTATAGTAGTATTTTATTTTTTTGACGTGACACTAATCCTGATATACGGCCAGGGACGGATCTTGAATGTTTTTCGTTAGTAAAAATGTTGTCGTGTTGTGACACCAATCCAGAAACACAAACAGGGACATATTCAGGCCGTCGTAATATATTTAAAAAAAAATGCGACCTCTTGTCGTGGGTTATTACCTCCTTATTAAACGACATTATTTTTCATGAACCTTTTGATTACTTGATCATGGAACTAATTCTGTTGATTAAAAAAAACAATCTTGAATATTACCGCATTAATCGAAAGTGTTGTTCATAGTGATCGAGACATGGAAAAAATACAAGAATTACCTATTTTTTTATGAATGCTCATTGGTACCAACCATCTTATGATTTGATTATTATGATTGATTAACCGTTGTTGCTCGAGTTCTCGTCGTGAGTATCAGTTTAGACGCCAGAACAAGTTACTAGTTTTCCATTGTAACTACTAAACGTTCCCTCTAAGTCTTTTTATTACATAGATTTAATGTGCAGAGTTGGTTATTAGTCGAGTTAGTATTTAGCTAGTAGAATCCTAGGAGCGTTTAATAAATCCTTCCTCTATGCACTCAAAAACTTATATCATCATCATTGGATTACGCCACCTTTTAACCCCATTCTGGTAGCAAACATACAATCCTTGATTGCTCAGCAGTAAGTTCTGCTCAAATAGCTAGCTAATAAATGGATAGTGAAGATAGATCGTTCCGTTATTTTTGAAGCCATTCGAATATTTCTCTTGTCTAAGAATGGCTATGACTCGCGTCGTGTCTTTGGAATATTATAGATAGATAGATAATTTGATTTTTACAACACAGTAAAGAACATATAAATACACAAAGCAAAGTAAAGTAGAAAGCTAGAAAATACAAGCAAAGCAAGTAAAATACCTAGAAAAGCAAGCAAGCAAGCTTGCAAGTATTATACCTAGTTATGCAGGCAATAATGGGTCCCTGTTTTCGCCCTAAGGATCGTTATGGAGAAATACAGGACGAAGAATACGCCTCTACATTTTCTATTCCTAGATTTGCAGAAGGCCTTTGACTGTGTTCCTCGCATGATGATCTGGTGGGCGCTGCAGTCCAAAGGTGTGCCGGAAGCCTATATTGAAATCATCAGAGACATGTACCGAATTCTGATTCCGTGGTGCGCTGCTGCTGTTGACACTAAGCTCTTCCCTGTTACCGTTGCAGTCCACCAGGGTTCCGTCCTAAGCCCGTTCCTGTTCAGCGGAATATTGGATGCGCTGTCCGTAGCCATCAGGGATACACACGAGCAGCTTCCGTGGCTGCTCATGTACGCTGATGATATTGTGCTGGCGGACTCGAATAAGGGGCGGCTGGTCCAACGTGTACACACGTGGAAGGAGTCGCTTGAGAACGGCGGTTTGCAACTGAATGTGGCGAAGACAGAGTACTTGGCTTGCAATACCAGAGATCCCACACCTGTCTGCGTAGACGGTCATATGGTCGAGCGGACAGACCAGTTTAAGTACTTGGGGTCTGTGCTTCACGCATCCGGCGACATCGATTGCGACGTCAAGTCACGTATTTCAGCGGCTTGGGCCAAGTGGCGTGAGGTGACTGGTGTCATTTGCGACCCCAAAATGCTGGTTAAACTAAAGGGACAGGTCTATAAAACCATCATTAGGCCTGTCCTTTTGTATAGTAGTGAGGCGTGGCCAGTGCTTGAGCAACATAAGCAGGAGCTGCGTGTCACAGAGATGAAGATGTTGCGCTGGATGTGTGGAGTGACGCGAAAGGATCGTGTCAGGAACTCTCGCAAGAATGTCGCCTACGCTGGTACTGTCACGTCTTGCGAAAACCGGTTAGTTACGTGGGGAAAAAATGTCTTGCCTCCGCCAGGTCGTGGCAGACCGGGTAGACCCAATAAGTGCTAACTTGATGTCGTAAAAGGTGATATGCGTGCAAATGGCCTTAATAACCAGGATGCCGAAGATCGTGCGAAGTGGAAGCGTAAAAGTAGGAAAGCGGACCCCAGGCTTCCGAGAGGGATGCAACCGGGAACATCGCTCGGATGATGATGATGCAGGCATTACTGGATCATATCCAGGAGCCTGCGTTTGATAGTTGTCCCGAAGTGTTTTTTTTGCTTTGTATCATCAATTATTATTGTAGCTGTCTTCGCAAAATCGAGGTAGTCAATTCTGCCCTGCTGTACCGATTCAGTAATTGGTAAAGGTTTTGGACTTATGTAGGCACATAGTTTGTAGATGGCTACGAATTGATAGGTGTTTTTGTGCCTGTTTCGTTGCCAAGTTTCCTTTTGAAGGCATTCGTAATAGCTGTACTGATGCATTAATAGGTCGGCTGGTATGTGTTAGGTTTTGGGTACGGGATTATGAACACCTAGTGGGCAATGATTTTAGAGCCTAAGATTAAATCCAGGTTGTAACCTCTTTTGTAGCTACCGTTATTCCTTAATGGTGATCGTTAATTTTTGGTCATTTAATTCAGCTCACTTTTCCACACGGCCACCATTTCTTGTTCTATGTTCTCGCGACAGATGAGATTTTACACAGATATACAGTTTTCACTTCTGCCTGTTTTAATTAAAGATGTCCCAAAATCCGTCCCTGTTCGGATTTCAGAGTTAATGCCTTTCAATAAAATAAAGCTACTAACAGTATTTTTCAAATGCCATACATCTCGATATCAACATTATAATTTTTTTTTAATTGAAAACATTCTATATACGTCCCTATTCTTATTTCAGGAGAAGTGACGTACAATAAAATAATGCTACTGTCGAGAGATTTCAAATGACATACATATCGACCTTAAAAAAAATGTTTTTGTTCAAAAACTGAAAAGGTCCTAGATCCGTCCCTATTCGTGTTACAGGGTTGGTGTCATACAATAAAATAGAGCTACTGTCATGACCTGTCAAATGACATATAGCTCGACTCTATACAATAGGTGGAACGCCATGCTCATTCACCTTTTGGCCTTTAGCATCAAAACCAAAGTCGATAACTTTCATCACTGAGGAGTGTTAGTTCAACTCTTTACCTTTAATAAGGCACCACAAACCACACACAAACAGCTTGATCCATTTGCGACTTGCGGAGCATTTAATTTTTTAGAGTAAAAAAATTATGAGCAATCTTTAATATTTTTTTTTTATTGCTGCCTATTGCAAGGGCTCTTCGGAGAAACATAAAAGATTCTATAAAAAAAACCCCCGATACAAAATAATAAAAATAGTAAGAACGTAAAAACCCAACAAAAAGGAAAAAAACTATGAAAGAAAAAGCCACAAATAGAACAAAAGAGGTATAAACGTGAAGCCCTACAAAAAGATAAAAATAACCTCGAAATTATGACCTTATAATTGGTAATGTGACTGTACATGTGAATTTTTTTGATTAAATATTGTCACGTCGGGGGACCGCTCTTCACCTATAGAAAATTTCAACGAAAATGTTAAGGTATCGGTTATGGTAAGGTACGGTCCCCCGACGTGACAATATTTAATCAAAAAAATTCACATGTACAGTCACATTACCAATTATAAGGTCATAATTTCGAGGTTATTTTTATCTTTTTGTAGGGCTTCACGTTTATACCTTTTTTGTTCTATTTATGGCTTTTTCTTTCATAGTTTTTTTCCTTTTTGTTGGGTTTCTACGTTCTTACTATTTTTATTATTTTGTGTCGGGGGTTTTTTAAATTTTTAATTAAATTTTTTATTTCATCCTTTTTGTAGGGAAGGACTTTTTAATTTTCTTATTTCATTTCTTTATTTTCTTGCGATTTATGATTCAGGTAATTTGGTGTAAATAAGAAGTGGCTGTGACATACGGCAGACAGACAGACATGACGAATCTATAAGGGTTCCGTTTTTTGCCATTTGGCTACGGAACCCTAAAAATGGGACTAGGGAGAAAAAGTAAAAAGACACAAACGAAACCAAAAGACGCAAATTAACTTGATACACCACTCTGCTTACATAACCGAATGTAAGCATCTGCTTACATTCGGTTGTTAATCTTGACTTTGTTAACTCATAACTGAGAGACGGCTGAACCGATTTTAATTAAACATAGCTATTTGTATTGTACAAATCATGCTCTTTCATTTGATACCCCACTCGAGCATATCTACTCACATTCGATTTTTGATCCTGACTTTTATCCCCCATAACTTTCAGACGGCTGAACCGATTTCGATCAAACATAGCTAAGAACACTCCCGACTAATTCACCTTTCAAACAAAAAAAACTAAATCAAAATCGGTTCATCCGTTCGGGATCTACGATGCCACAGACAGACACACACACAGACACGTCAAACTTATAACACCCCGTCGTTTTTGCGTCGGGGGTTAAAAATTGAAAACATTCATATTTTCTAAGGAAATCGGCATTATTGTAAAAAATAAATATTAATAAGCCGATTTTCTTAGAAAATATTAGTTTTTTTTTTTAGAAAATACTACACATTACTACCTACTTACTATCTACTTCTTTCTTAACTTACCTTTAAAACTTTTTCGCAAACTAAACATTTTGAGGTCTTATTATTATCCTCAAGATTGAAATATCTGTAAACTTTGTTGTTTTTTTTTCGACCCATTTCGCTTTTACCAACTGATGCGCAAATTCCGCCGCGCGTGGCGCGGATTTGTAAAATGAATAAGTTTGGCAACGTCGCGTATTTATCGTTATAATAACGTTATTTTTGCAGTTAAAATTTCGTTCTGTTACTCGTAAAACGTTATACAAAAGATCGATAACGAAATGTTTGCTGAGATACCGATACTATTATAACGTTTTTATAACGTTAAACATTCTGTTATGGATAACGTTTTAAGTCCCTGCTGAACTTTTGGAAGATAGTGATTTTTTTAAATGAATCGTCTACGGCAGGTATATTTTCCACGAAAGTAATTTCGAAAAACACGCACGCACGCACGGGCGAAAGAAAGTCACAATGCGCTCCGACCGGCGTAAGAGTTGCCAGATTTGATTTTCTAATTTTCGCCAGCCCCCACCCTCTCCCCGTCACGGCAGGCCTACGAATTTATGTGCATACGCACGATATATTTATGTGCTTTGCAATAAAATCATAACACGCATAATAAATTTATATGCATAATGAAACCTTTTAGTGTTACACGATATTTTTTCTCACCTGGCACGATTCTAAGTCTGGCAATATTTGCTTTCGCCCGTAAGTAGGTACATTGGTACTTTTTGTCGTCGGGGATTTTTGATTGGAGGGGTATTTCCCCCAAAAAGGGACAATTTTAACTTAGTCTCATTTTGGTGAAGATCTGATGAAGATCTTTGGAGCGATGAACAGAATAGCTCCTCAAAATGCAGTAATTTTTACATATTCATTTTTAGATTTCTATGGAATACAAATCAAAGTACCAATCAAGGTAATCAAGGTACCTAGGTACTATACCCTTTAAAATTGTAGGTATTATTAGGTAAGTACCTACTTGCGGCAATGAAAGGCACTAAATATTAATATTCCTCTGGAGATGAATGTATGTTTTACAAATAATCCTGGATGCCACTATACCAAATATGCTGCGTAGTTTTATATATATACATGCATTGCACAAAATGTAATGGTGCAACTCTTCGAACCGTAACTTTCTACGCAAAGAACGATATTCTAAGGTGCATTTGTGACGTCACTAATTTGTCTTGCATTGATCACTGTAAATTATAATGCTTATTCCACAATTTTACTATGTATAAGTAACGTTATGTCTCTATGGTGCTGTGTGCATAATGTTGTATACTTCTTACACGATAAAAGATAAGCCACTTGTACTTTATGTTATGGTGAGGTTTCTTGCACAATGAAGTTTAATGCCCAGCACAATAGATATACATTCGTGTCACTATTTAAAGTATTGCGCACTGTTTTATTAGTGGCAAGCAGTGTATTTTAGAATGTTTGCATCATATTTTATTACGTCGTCTTCAATCCATTTTTCTCAGTGTATGTAGTGATTTTAGCATCTCATGCGTTATGAAACCCACGTTGACCGTCACGTTGTTAACTCTACGCATTATCTACGACTCTAACGCTACGTAATTAGAGTTGTAATTAGGTTAACAATGTAAATTAATGTCGTCATTCTTGATATCCATTTGTTATCCACGTGTCTTTAATAAAGGAAATTGAATTAAAACTTTATTTCTTTGACATAAGAGTGATTGTTGTTTGTGATGTGTTTTTACAATTAATAGGTACATTTTTATGTGTTTTTTGTGGGTATTTAAACTAAAAAAAACTGTTAAAAATATTTAAAAAAATATTAAAAATTACAAAAACTTCATTTATAGATTCGGTTGGCAGCGGTGGGATTCGAACCCACGCCTCCGAAGAGACTGGTGCCTTAAACCAGCGCCTTAGACCGCTCGGCCACGCTACCATGTATCTGGACATCTGAAATTATCCTATTGACTATGAAATACATTTGTTACTCTATTTTTAACCGAATAATACGCACTATAAAGTTATTGAAAAACTGAATTAAAAAAATGTTCATAATAATGGTGCCATTTTACGAAAATTTAAAACAGCATTTTAAGCTTGAAAATTTAATTTTAGAAAAAAAAACAGTTGCCTGGAAATGATTGCCGTAGACAACAAGGCTACATATTATGTAAATATCTATTAAATTTTCTGTTTGTATTTTGTCTAATATTTTTTTATCTTTTTATAAATGGTACAAATAGAATTTATTAATAAAATACATAAACCAACTTACTTATTTACTTACAACTTATATACTTACTTACTACCTATTTTTGTGTTTGTTTTTATTGTAACAAACGTAACTAAATGACTATTTCGCTTGAAAACCTACAAAATGTTAGCCAAAACAAATACTTAGAACCCCAAACAATGCCTTTATAAACAACAAAATATTCAACTAGTCAAGAACCAAACAGGTGGCAAACAAAGACATTGAAATTTTATAGAGATGACATTAAATATTAAGAGGAAAGGGTACCGGCTCTCTCTCCATACAAACGTAGTCGTTTCCTCCCTGGATAATGACACTAGCACAATTTTTTTTGTTACAACAAAAAAAATTGTGCTTTGATATATTATCAGTCAGTCAGTCAGTCAGTGAATTTAAAACTTAGGTGTAAGTGCCATGACCATGCCCCTATGTCTTATTTTTTGTATATACATATTTTGTTTTTGTTTAACTCTTACTTTCTATAATAATTAGAATATGAAAAAAACCAAGACCCTATGTCTTGGTTTTTTTCATGACTATGCCCCTATGTCTTGGTTATTTACTTAAAACTCAGTTTTAAATTCACTGACTGACGTATCAACGCGCAGAGCTCAAAACAATGATCGGATTAAGCTATTTGTCAAATATATTATTATGACGTAGGCATTCATATCAAATCAAATCAAATCAATCATTTATTCACATTAAATAGAGTAATAAGATGTCAAAATTATAATAAAGTACTTGGCTATTTAACCTCATTTGAGGTATGTGAATTAGTCTAAATTCATTAGGAAAGTATTTTAGAAAATTCTCCTACGCAGTCTAACGCGCCCGTTTTCATAAACAGTAGTACCTACTTAAGTTGCTGTTTTATTTTTGCATAATTTGTCTTGGATAAGTCTGTCTTTTTGACGACCCTGTTGGCCACATGGTCACCATGCCGGACTGCCAAACACAGGGTTGCGGGTTCGATTCCCGCCTCAGACAAGTATTTATGCTTAGATATTTGGCTGTGGTCTGGTTGTTTCTATGTATTTTAAGTACATATATATTTACAAAATAAAAGTAAGTTTATAAGTAGTACATCCGTTGTCTAGCACCTTTAACACAAGTCTAGTTACTTAACTTGGGGCTAGATGGCGATGTGTGGAATGTCCTGCAATATTTATTATTTATTTATTTATTATCTATATATATAAAAGAGAAAATCACTGACTCACTCACTCACTCACTCACTCACTCACTCATCACGATATCTCAGAAACTACAAGTGCTAGGAGTCTCGAATTTTGCATGGGGGTTCCTTTTATGACGTAGGTGCTCACTAAGACGGGATTTTGCGAAATTCGACCCCTAAGGGGGGAAAATAGGGGGTCGAAGTTTGTATGGGACAACGTGATTCCTTAGTCCAATCTACTTCAAATTTTGCATAAACACTCTTTAACAGAATTAATGGAACACGTGTTTCGTATTTTATTGAAATTCATCCCCTAACGGGGTTAAAAAGGAGTAGAAAGTTATTTTGGGCGTGATTTGCTTCGAAGTTGATATCAATACTCTTTAGTGCTTTTGATTAGATTGGTAAGACGTCACCTCAAGCTGACAGCAGCTGATGTTAACGTAAAACCAAAGAGGTTAAAAACTTCGAACATTGAACTGAAAATAAGGTGTCTTGCCATTTAGTACTGGGAACTTAATAGAAATAGAAATTATATGATAATTATGAAAAGCCGTCTTTCGGCAGTCGCGGCTGGATTAATGACGTGTTTAACTAATCAATGGCTACTGTTGCGTAGTAGTAGTCAGCTTAAGTATGTACCTACATGTGAGGGGTTTATCAGAACGCATCTGCTAAAGGCGTAAAGTAAAATAAATCTAGAGATACAAACTGAATAACGTATTGAGTAAAACCATGAGCATAAAAAATAGATATACCTAGGTAGGAGTAAGAAATGAAAATACAATCTATACGAAGTATATACTTATCTATACTAATATTATATAGCTGAAGAGTTTGTTTGTTTGTTTCAACGCGCTAATCTCAGGAACTACTGATTCGAATTGAAAAAATATTTTTGTGTTGGATAGTCCATTTATCGGGGAACGCTACTTTTTATTTTGATATTTCCACGCGGGTGAAACCGCGGGGCGCAGCTAGTTATTTATAAGTGAACGCACCGCGCTAAATGCAGCCCTATTATTGATCAATTTTATGCTGCTTTCTTGACTCTAGCGAATTATCGTCTTATTTGCGGCTCCACAGGGTTATTGGAAATTATACTAGCAAGCCGTTAAGGGCTATTCTGTTCTACGACTTTTGGAAATTCGAACATTTTTTCGAAAATTTTGAGGTTAGGTTTACCTGTAAATCAGCTGTTTCTTACACGGAGAGGTCATTAACCTTAAAATTTTGCTTATTTTAAAGTTTTATCTACTGCTCTTAGTCTGAATGACCTTTGTTTTAAAAAATCAGCTGTTTTTTCGAATTCACATAACCTCAAAATTTTCATTTTTTTTTTGCGAATTTCCAAAAGTCGTAGAATAAAAGTTGTTTGTTAAGATGCACAGAAGTAGCCCTCAACGGCTTGCTAGTATAATTTCCAATAACCCTGTATACGTTCGCGCACACTATGCAATCTCAGAGGGTCCAATTTGGATACGGGCATTAATGGTTAAATTCTAGTAGGTTTATTGGAAGTCTTTGTTAGTAAACAAACAAAACAACAACTTTAACGCTACTAGATTTATTTAGAAAATACTAGGTATTTCCAGTTTTCCAGCAAATACTTCAAAGTCTACGTTTTCAACAAAAAGGCTAATATCCACTGCGCGGTATAGAAAGGGTTGCCATCACTGTTTTTTTAACAAATTGGAACGTTTTTAACACTTTCAATGCCAATTTCAACTTAATATTCAATATGTGACCCCTTTCATGTTTTAAACAATACATGACACGTGATTGGAACGCTTTTATAAAATGGAAATGTAATTCTTTTTTTGCAAGAATACCTCTTAGGTGGAAAAAAAAATCGCGACTGTAGCAAATGACTGCAAAGAGGTCGTAATAATTGGTAATAATCAACTAAACGGTCAATCATTTTTTTATTACGCAGTCATTTCCAAACCTAGTAAGTAAAGAAAATTAATAGAAACAACAAATGCCATACCTCGAAAAAAAAATCTCGTAAAATGTCAGGTCTTCATGTTTAATGAAAATAAAAAAATCTTCAAAAACATTTCACCAAAGGTGATTAAGAGATTTTGTTAAGTACATGGCATTTTTTGTTTCTATTATTGTCTTTTATACTTTGAAATAAGTTTAAAAGGTGGCTGCGCTTGGCTCCAGAAGTATTGACAAGTTCTCTCCTCTGGACATGGTCGACTAAGCTGAGGGGGTAGTAGGTGCTGGGCAAGCCTACTCCATCTTCACGAAAAAAGGACCCAATTAAAAAGGGTCTAATCGCGGAAAACAGTCCGTATACAAGTACAAATGGCTGCGCAAAAAAAATGTAGGTAGGTATATAAAAAAGAAAAACTAAACTAAAACTCTCCGGTTGTTTATTCTGAAGAAGTCTACCGAGTAACTTCTACCCCATCCCTATTTTAACGACATACCCATTACACTAGCCAGACGTGGCAGCTGCAAGGGACGTGACATTTTATATTATCTACCCCCACATTACCTACTTCAATACTAAATATTTGCTTTAAAAGAAACTTGGACTTGATCTGCAGTCTAAAATAAATAAAATAAATATTTCAGGACATATTACACATCGCCATCCAGCCCCAAGCTAAGCAACTTAATGCTTGTGTTATGGGTGCCAGATAACGGATAAACTACTTATATACTTTTTTTTTTTTGTAAATATATACATATTATACATATAGGAAACACCCAGAACCAGAAACAAGAATTTATGGTCAGCATAAATACTTGTTCCCGGCGGGAATCGAACCCGCAACCTTCTGCGTCGCAGTCGGGTGTTCGCCCGACGCGCCACAGAAGTCGTCAAAAGACGTCAGAGGCGTCGTCAGAGTCTGTCAAGTTATTGTATAAATGGTGCTGAGTATGTTGCCGATTCCGTGGGAATATCGGGATAAAGAGTTGTCTTCGTTACTCCCAATTGATTAATGTATTCTCATACCAAGTTTCATAAAAATCGGTTCTGTAGTTTCAGAGCCTTTTCGTTAAACCAAAACAAAAAAACTGGCTTGATATGCAAAAAAACGTCATTTTTCTCCTTTAAACAACTCAATAAATAAATAAACCCTCAAGGTCAATGACCTCTAACTTCAAAAAAACTATTTGAAAAGTAATTTTGTTTGGGTTTTTACTCTCTCAAAGTTTTGACAAAAATAACGTTTGATTGAAGTCAAACATGAGATCAAAAAAATTTCGCTTAGATGTATCGAACAATCCCTTTTCGTCTTAAAAAATCTTGTCAAAACGCATTAGTACGGTGAAAGTGATTATAACTCGAGTTCACGAACATAGAGTAATAAATAATACTTAAACAAACGTAGAATAACCTACGTATTTTACTTGTTTGTTGACTTGAGATAACTAAAACTCCATTTAAATTTAAGTAACAAAACAAAGTTTAAAACGGTTTTAGTAACTACAAACTAAAAGGAAGTGAGCTCCGCTAAAATGATGAAAAGCGCTTATTACCGGAAATAAAGCTACACCTACATGCTCAAAACCTACACTCAATACGAGTTTACATCAAGCAGTTTTTATAACCATGCAGCTTTAGATCTGATATAGACATGTATTAGTAAGTAACGTTGGTTTTTAATTCCAAAACGCAGTCCGATTATTAAATACTTGCATCCCGCTGTTTCACCCACGTAATCCCGATCCTACGGGAATTTCTGGTTCAAAAGTATCATTATCTCCTTCTCTCCGATTTCTATCTAAATCGGTCCAGTCTAAGTTAGTCTAATAACTGAAACCCAGGATTTACTGATTTTACTGTGCCTAGTTACTAGCTGTTCCGGAAAATGTTGTTTTGCCATTTACAAAAAAAAGGAAAAAAATAAAAAAGATGTTTGATTCTCAGACCTAACAAATATACTTACACAAAAAAAATCATACAAATTGGTTCAGCCATTTAGGTGGAGATTGGTGCCTAACACCGCGACACGAGAATTTTATGTTTAGGGAGGATGATGAATTTAAAATAAATAATGTTTAATAGAAATACTTACTACTCCGTAATAGATAGATAGATAAATTTCACCATAAAACAAAACGTAAAATAATTACATATTACTTATAACAAAAACAAAATAAATTCTAACTTAGGTAACTACCTATATGCTAAAAGAAAAATTATATTTATTTTCTTACAATATGGCACAATGGGCGGCCTTATCGCTAAAAGCGATCACAATATTACAATACAATATTGGGGGCTTGTCAGAGAAGCCAAGCAGCTGTATGGATATAAAATCCATCTCCACCCACCTCTAAACGCACAATAATCGTAAAAGCACACAAACAAAGGCACTATCGTATACAAACAAACATTCACTCACACACGTGTATTATTTAAACTCGTGCAGTCCCGACTCCCGTCCCAGACGGACGAGCCCGCCCGCCAGAACGAGACAAAACTATCCAAATAATCAAGACAGAAAGAGAAAGAAAGGTGATATTGACCTTGCGAGGCGGTGACGTCATTCGCGACCTAGCTGCAGCCTTCCCGGAGCGTCTACGTGTGCGTGAACCAGACCCTGAAATGTCTATGTGTGGGTTAGTACCATAGCAACAGGCGTGTATGTATATAGTGTTGTATTACAGTGTACGTACACGGAGGTGCAACAGGTGTGAGTGTGTGTGTAACATTGATTTTACCAGGATTTTGCCAAGCAACAGGCGAAATTACAATGTTATTTGAACACTAAATTGTTGCTATTAGGGTTTATTAAGGTAAGAGGCTGCTGTAATTGTGATTTCAGGTTTAAGTGGTGGAGTTACACAGTAGAAGCTTATAAATCTTATAATATGAGGTATTTAACGTTTGTATTTTCCTTAAAAGAGAAGTGTTGTGAAATTGATTTTGAAACTGAAATTGGGACGACCCAGTTGGCACAATGGTTACCATGCCGGACTGCCAAACACAGGGTTGCGGGTTCGATTCCCGTTATAGACAAGTATTTATGCTTAGATATTTGTCTGTGGTCTGGTTGTTTCTATGTATTATAAGTATATATTTACAAAAGAAAAGTATTTATGTAGTATATCCGTTGTCTAGCACCCATAACACAAGTCTAGTAACTTAGCTTGGGGCTAGATGGCGATGTGTGGAATGTCCTGCAATATTATTATTTATTATTTATTTATATTTATTATTATTTATTTATTATTATTGATTCTTGTTGTTGGGTTAGGTAACATTGGATGTTAAGACTTATAATATTGGCTTTAACGTCCAAGATGATTTATACAGCACCAGCAACTTTGATCCTTGCTATTTAGGGCGCTAAGCTAATATGCCTTCTCCATAGATGGAGTATTAGGCATGCCCTGTACTTACACTACCCTCTCAACTTCGTCGACCGTGTGTAGAGGAAAGAACTTGTCATCTTGTCAATACAACTGGAGCCAACTAGGCCGCGGGTTTTATTACGATGTTTTCCTTCTTCTTAATTAGCGCCATATATATTCTGTGGTAGCGCACATAATTTTTCATAACGAAAATCTATTGGTGCACGGCCGGCCGGGGTTCGAACCCACGACCTTTAGAATGAAAGTCTAGGTTTCTACCACTAGGCCATCGTTATAATGTTTGCATTTAATTGTTTGTAGAATGTAGACACTAGACGCGTAATGACACGAATTAACACGTTCAACGCCAATCTTTGTACATGCTTATTATTGGCTGATTGTATAAATACATAGCCTGGCACCGTGAGCGTGTAAACCACGCTTTTCTTTAGCGCATTTCATACGTTTTATGTAAAGAATAAAAAACTCTGGCTTGGGCGAATAATTGGGTGTTTTTATTTTATTTGGATTACGTCTGTTTGCGCTCAGAGTACGTAATACATACTCCAAGTAATAAATGAGAAATTACATTTTAATGAAATGATTGCAACAAAAATACCTAATAGGCTTGGCGTTGAATGTGTTTATACTATCAAATGTAGGTAGTTTTTTACATATTATTAAAGAGATTTTTTAAGCTGCTGTAGACGATAAACTTTTTGTCCATCTTTGTCAAGATATACACTTTCACTTTAGGTACTTACTTACCTATAGTTTTAATTCTAGGAAAAATAAAACAAAATAATTGCACAATAATAAGTTTTCTTAATAAAAATATTTACAAATACACTAACAATATTAATTCTAATATTGGATTGTAATAATTGATTGTATTCCTATGTATTTCATGTATGTATATTTTATTTAACGAATATTAGATAATACTATCACAACATCTTACGGAGTAGCTACTATTTTAATTAATTTTCAGTGATACTATAGCCGAGTACCATCTTAAATTAAATGTTATGTATGTACCATAGACTAACATAAAGTTTTTAAACATAAATCGCGACTAACGCGACAAAAATCGTGACTTGCGCGACAAAAAATAATGCTTTTTATACGTATTTGCACAATTTCTTACGGAGAAGGTACCATTTTAAACTATTTTCAGTGAATACTATAGTCGAGTACCATCTTAAATTAAATGTTATGTACCATAGACTAATATAAAGTTTTTACACATAAATCGCGACTAACGCGACAAAAAATATGACTTGCGCGACAAATCAGGCTTTTATTTGCACAGTTTAAACATTCAATTTAAACAAATAAAACATTATAATTATTTTTCAGTGATACTATAACCAAGTACCATTTTAAATGAAATGTTAGGTATGTACCATAGACTAATATATATTAGTCAAAGCTTTTACATAATATATTATAGATCGCGACATGATCGCGACTAACGCGCAAAAATCGCGACTTGCGCTATAGCTCGAGATACCGCCCTTCTAGCTTTATAACACGTATTTGCGCATACGCAAGCGGGGTGTCATGTATCTCGATTCTTAGGCCACATTCGGGTAGAAAGCAGATCGGTGTCGACCGGCGCTAGTTTTGACATTTTCTTAATTAAGTTATGATGTCAACCAGCTAATTATCGGTAATAGGCGCATAAGTGACGGGGCGCGCCGTTATGCGGCGGAGACTTGCTTTCTATATGAATGAGGCCTTAAATAGAGGAATCAAATTCTGGCGCGTAAGATATGATACAAATGTTTCTTTAAATTTAACGCGATTCGTTCAAAAACATTTATTCATCTATAGCGGCAAAATATTGACTCCCTATAGCCTTTGAAACAAAATAGATAATTAAAAAATAATATAATAGAAGAATATTCCTACCTAAAATATATTTTTCTTATGATTTTAAATTATAAAGTGGAAAACTACATGCATAAAAATAACTACAAATTACTTAAAACTTAGTTAAAATAAATTTCCAATAAAAATATTTGTTAAAATATTGCTTGTTAATTAAAATTAATTTATGGCATACTAAAATGATTAAGTAATTACAGACATTATAATTTTTAAAATCATTCACAGTTTGTATTATTTTTTACAAAGATTGCCCTCAAAAGCGCCATCTACAGAGCGATGCAAACATCACCGATGTATAATTTAAGGAATGCTACATCAATCCTTTTTAACCGACTTCAAAAAAAGGAGGAGATTCTCAATTCATCGGTTTTTTTTTCAATAAAAAATATCGACAGGTGGTGCTACTCAAAATAGTGATAAAAAAATTTAATGACAAAGATAAATGATTTTTTATTTTTATTGTGCATGGCCTGCACTGGGCTATCTGAAAATATTTTTAAAGGGGGTGCGAGTTCGAGTCTCGTCTCGGTTGCAATTTTTGAAGAGGCATTTTTCCTTTACAAATATTTTCAGACAAATATGACTTTGACATATAGATTTTAAGGTAAGGGCGTCTAAAGTAATTTTGGTTTTTAGATTCTAAGGAAAAGATCTAAGAAAACTTTGACATTTTAGATTTTAAGAGAAGTATATGTAAGTCAATTTGACATTTTAGATTTTAAATGAAGTACGTCTAATATAACTTTGACTTTTAGATTTTGAGGAAAATATCAAAATTTATGAAGGAAATTCAGAGGAAATCCGATTTTTTTTTACAATATCTCGCAAACTTGGTCGAAACAAAGTAAAAAATAGATAAAAAAAAACACATTGGGTTTTTCGGACATAAAAGTTAAAAGTTATTATTTAAGCTGCCCCTTTGTTATCTTGCGAAATACTCTGTTATAACTACTTAAGTATATCTTTAGACAACAAGTAAACTTCCACAAACACAGACTGACCCAAAAGTTACGATATTATTGAAGCGAAACGAGTCAATCGATCGAGAGGAAACCGTTTGTGAAGTGGTCTCGTGCTAACAAACACTTGACTTGTAATACTATGAATTTATCCACAATTTAACACAGAAATAAATTCAAAGTCCTAGCCTGATCCGTCCAGTTGTTTGAACTGTACGTTAATATACCTACTTACCACAGACAGACAAACGCCCTTGAGTAAACAATAGCCCGTTTTATCCAAATCATAATACATAGTTAGTAAAAGGAGGACGGCTTCAAAAAGTTTTTTCTCAAATATGCATGGAAATATTGTCAAAATTTTCGAAAAAAGAACACTCAAAGAATAATGGCAAAACCTCGAACAAAAATTGCTGTATAGAAATATAGGGAACCGGCATCACACTAGGCTATCGTCCCGCCCGGCGGCGCGGCGCGCCATTGTCAAACGTCGCGTCGTCGCTTTGACCGTTCGCTTTTTACATTTATTTTATTAGAGATTTTGAACTCAATATTACTCGAATTCGATTACTGAGAATAAAAACCTACTAAGTACCTACTAAACTCTGGCAGTATGCATGAGCCGTGCGAAGTTTTAAATGGTTATATTCTTTGATGTTACATAAAGCAAGGAGGTTAGGTTGTTAAAGTTCTAATGTGTAATGGCGTCAGATTCTAACGAAGAAAATGAAAAACAGGTGACTTTAAATGCTTATATCTTTTTTCCACACCTATTACACGAAATACTCAACATTTCATTGTAATCTAGAAAAAACGGAGAATTTTATCATATTTTTCTATTTGGGTATATATGCTTGGTTATTGCCCTGCCATCATTCTTTTCGAACAAAGAAAATAAAAACCATTGCAGGAGCGTTAGCACGCCGTTTCATACAACATTGCTTTAGCGCTGTAATGTTCCAAATTCAACAAACGCTCCTGCAATGGATTGGATTCTCCTTGTCCGTATATAAACTCGACACCTCGCGTGTTCCCTCCTCGAAAATAACGACAATTTTATTTCTTCCCGGCCTTTGCAATAATGTACTATTGTTCTAATGCCGTCTTCCTACCTTCACTTACGTCCCTCAAACGCCCCCGTCTATTTGGGGGTCCTTGAGTCACGAGCGTATAGGTATCTTCTAGGAAACGTGATACATCTTAGACCGCATCGTCACTTAAATTATCATTGTGTGAGATAGTGGTCGAACGCTGACCTATTTTATTATTAAAAAAAAACAGATGGTTGTCTGTAAGGTCGGATTTTGAACAAGAATTTTACGTGATAACGTTATAAGAAAACAACGGTATGCGATATAGCAACGAACATAGCAACGATATACGCGTACCCGGAACATAACACATGATGTCATGTTCCCGGAACATGACGCATAACGTCATGTTTTTGTGAATGCTGGTGTCACAAAAACATGACGTCAGTTTATTAGACTTAATGGATTCATTAATTTATTAGACGTTATAACGTCAAAAGTAGTTATTAATTGATAGTCAGTCAGACTACGTAAGTAAGTACTTACGTCCCTCAAATTACGTTACGGTGGCGTTTGAGGGACGTAAGTGTAGGTAGGAAGACGGAAGTAGAACGAAAACTTTTCAGACCCTCCTTTTACTGACTATTGTGCTTTGGATAAAACGGGCTATTTGTTTTCTCGGGGGCGTTTGTCTGTGGTAAGTTGATTTATCAAGGTATAGTTCAAATAACTGGACAGATCGAGTTATTTGGCATACAACGAGCTATTTACCTATTACTTAGGCATCAGTTAAGAAAGGATTTATGGAATATTCAACCTCTCCGGAGTCGCGATTAAAGGCTAGTCTACCACAAAATTTGACTTGAGGATTCGTTCAAGTGATCTTCATCGTTATTTTATTGAAAAATCTGAATAGATAAGTTTATTTATTGGATAAGGGCATGTAGACTGAAGATTAGGTTTATTGAACTTTCAGCGAAGTATCGGCCGATAAAAACGTCTTAAATCTGCCTTCACCTTAACGTAAATTTAATAAAATTCATAGATCATAGCGTACGCGGTATCTTCACTTTTGCACATCTGCGACTGATATCACATCTTCAATTTGGATTCAGTTCCAGATAATTTATTTGCAAAATACAGTAGGTATAGCATATTGCAGGTTTTAGGAATAGTATAGTTCTTCGAAGGTTGATACCAGCCTAACAAAACCTTAGTAAAAGGTAAATTAATATGCCCCACATCATCCGGATTGGAGAATATTTCATGTCTACGAACTGTGACAAGTTTTGTTGCAAATCGGTTTCCTCACGATGTTTTCCTTCATCGTAACATATGCGTGTTAATAAAACTTTGATGCTAGTTATTTAAAGAGAGTAATCTTCAAATGTATTTTTACTAAAGAACTTACTTTACTTAATAATAAAGAAAAAAGGCTATGATCATTCTCCCCGATTAATAAAGTAAATCTTCATGAACTAATACAATTATATTTAATGGGTAAGTCTGTATGTTCCCGATTTAAAGTCAAATAGTTAGACCGAATTTTTATACTCTTATGCGGAGGGAGGATACTCATGTTACCATGGCTTAGGACTTGGAAGTAAATGGTCGTAGAGTGAGTGGAAAGTCAAAGAGGTGTAGGAATCCTTTAGACGCTTAACACCATTATACGCGGATTAGTAGAATTAATTATATGTAAAATACCAACTACGCACAATTCCACAAACGCAAAAAACCACCTTGTAATTTTTTTATCACCAAAGTAGATTGGAGACGAAAACCGTTTAGAAGGATGTGGAGGAAAGGGGAGTGAACGCGAACTTGATGGGGAATACAGTGGACCAGTA
Source organism: Idaea aversata (assembly GCA_907269075.1). Lineage (NCBI taxonomy): Eukaryota > Metazoa > Arthropoda > Insecta > Lepidoptera > Geometridae > Idaea > Idaea aversata. The sequence continues at coordinate 8,935,823 of OU026103.1, forward strand.
TGTCCCAGTTGTCACCCCTGGCTACATCCCCAGAGTGGAGAGTGATGATAAGTTGTGCCGACCCCACATTGTGGGAAAATAGAAAGAAGAACTTAGTCTAAACTCTGAACTCTCGGTACATTGAATAATTTTCGTCCTTCTATCGATTCTGGGAGTGAAAACTAATTAGAATAATATCCATTAAATCTTCAAGAGCAAGCTTCACACCGTACTAAGCCAACTTCATCGCAGTTCATGCATTTTAGGGCGACGAACTCTGCAGTGAAATGGTTCCTATGCAGGCTCTTCTTGGATCCATTGCAAATCCGGCACGGGAGGAGACGGAAGCCGCCGCAAACTTGGCACGTAGTGCACGCGTCCGGACTCTGGAATTTAGAAAAAAAAATTTGAGCTAGGGTAAATGTTTTAGGACAGACAGGCGACTTAATTAATGCACGGACGCAGAGAGCATGCGACCGATTGCTCTGAAAGTCTTTGAGTGCGGCCTATATTCAGGAGTGGACATCCGATAACTGCTATGATGAAATGTTTTAGGTTCGCTATTAATTAAATATTACAGTACCCGTGATTTTTTCAATTGTATGAAAAAAAACCTAAGAAAACCTGTCAGTTTTGTCCATTTGATTAATGAATGGATCATAGGTAGTTTCGCGAACAGGAACCAACCCAAAATTAGCGTAAAAACATGTTATAGTTTTAGGTGATACAATGATAATGAGAATAGTTTTAACTATTAGTAAAAAAATAATTCAGATAGTTTTTTGTAAAAAATTATACCTACCTAAGAAAGGAAAATAAATGAATAGAAATTATAATTCTCTACATAAGCACTAGTTTGGATTTATTGCAGATAAATCCAAACTAGTGCCTATAATATGACGAAAGGAATGTGTTTAGATAAGTTAGTATGTAGTTGGTCAGGTGTGGTTTGTTACTATTTTGCAAAATAATTCAAATAAAAAAGAAAAACAATGGAAAATTTCAAATACAATAGATACACAGATAAATTAAAGTTCAAAGGGTCGTACCTTAATTCAAAATTACAAAGTTTTTAAATTAAATTCTGATATAGGGTGACACAAGTTAAAATATTTTCATTATTAGTAGAAAAGTGCACTAACTCTACCATAATATTGGAGTTGACACAGTGTAATTTAACTTTGCCGTTGTAATGGAAATTTATTCGAACTCAATAGGTTATTCCTCGTCTAGACTTTTTCCCCGGCAAAGGAGAACTATTTTACGTGTATTGTATATTGTTTTTCATTGTGACATTTGAACGTTATTCTAGTAGGGAAAACAACTTATGTTGTATGACTTTTGGCAATACGAAATTTTCCGGAGATAAAGTTGGGTTATTTAACTTTAAATTTTATGTCAATTGTTTAATTTCGCAATTTTCAAAATATCACGAAATTCTTTAAAAATCTAATTTACAAACGTCTGTGGTAGACATTTTTTAATCGACGGTTTCTACTTCGATGGACAAACACTATAATAATATAAGGTAGGTATTCTAATCATCAATAATATTTACTAATAATAGCTACTTGCTCATTCTGCTTTTATGTTTTGTTCAGCTGAGTTGACTCTCTATTCACCAGGTATTAATTCTCCTTTCTGTCATCTTGTTAAATTGTCTTTCGCCAAAAAGGGCATTATGACAATGACCGGAAAAATGTTTGCTCTTACGCAGAGTTGTATGTACCTATACTCTATGTGTAAATCTTAGATCAGAAATGTAAACAATGGTGTTACTAGAGTAAAAAATACATCAAGCTTTGGTAGTTTTTTTTAGGGTAGTGGAAATTTGGTAAGAAAACAACTATGACCTCAATTTCAAAAAAATATTATTGCAAATAAAATCATTAAGAAATATGATTGTTTATTTTGTATAAAATTTTTTTTTTTTAAAGTTATTACAATATTCAAATTTGAATGGTAGTTTTTTTTCACACTGGCAACAATTACAGCGGCTTTCAACCTTTACGAAATGGCGTTTCTGACAATATTTGACATTTCTTTGTTTACATTTCTGATCTAAGATTTACCTATTTTTTAACTTAAAGTTCAATTTTCATTTCTTTAATTTTCAAGCCAATTTAATCTTAGAAATTTCTAATTTCTTACTTATATTTCTTACTTTACTTTAAAGAATTAACGTTTGAAACACAATATATAGTTTTCATTTACCTATATCATTTAGATCGGTCGGTAGGTGCTTTAGATATATTATAGTTTTGTATAAAAAGTAGGATTTCCAAGTTGTCAATATTTAACATTGCTCTTCCAACGAAATATTACCACATCTCGTACTAACCATCAGGCCGCGTAAACCTTGCGTAATTCAGAAGGCTTCAACGGACCTCGACATATTGCAATTCGCAAATATTTGTGTTCTTTAATAAAATATGGTCGACCATAAAAGGTATTGCAAGATGGTAATGTAATAAAATTACAAAGTTTATTATAATATAAATATTATATTAATAGGGCAATGGATATTTGTAACATTCCAGCAAATGACCGCAACCACCCAAATACTAGTCATAATCTTGCCAAAAAATACTTTAAAATAAGTAAATTTAAAAGTCGAATAATTAGATAAATAACGCAAAATACTTTTGACGTAATACTACTAACAATAATAACTATTTGTGAAGTATCGATTCCATTAAGGATCAGTTTCTATAGAACGACAAATATTCGGTAAGTAATGGAAAAATACTTCGGTAAATTTTCTGATCTTGTCTATACCTACTAATATTACATAGACGAAAGATTTAATTGTTTGAAACGAACGGCTCCGAAACCGAAACGAAACGGGCTATAGGTTACTTTTTAACCGACTTCAAAAAAGGAGGAGGTTCTCAATTCGTCGCGTATATATATAATTATATATATTTTTTTACCCCAATATTCCTACAGAACGCGCGCAGAAACGTTTTTTTAATTTTATGAGAGTATGTTTGATGTATTCATGTTTTTTTTTAATATAAATAAATAAAACAAGCAAAAAAGAAGTGATTCATTTTTATGGACAATTTGCGCCCGACTAGAAAAGCCATGTCAAAATTTTTTGACAGTTTTTCTTGTTTCACATAACTATCATCTAACGTGTCGTAAAATACTATTAAAATATACACACCCCTAACTTGAAGTTTTTAATATTTTTTTTAATTTTATTATCGTGTAACTTTTTCCCAAAACATAACTAGTACGGTCAAAGTCAGAATTGAAGACCCACCGTAGAGCTCCAAAACTGTTATAATAACTGTCTTGCTCGAGTTCAAGTTTAAAGTCTTTCAACTCATGAATTTATTAGAAAATTTAGAATGTGAAAAACCCGACTTTTACCCCCCATAACTTTCAGATGGCTGAACTGATTTCGATCAAACAAAGTTAAGAACACTCCCGACTAATTCATCTTTAAAACAAAATAAACTAAATCGAAATCGGTTCATCCGTTCAGGAGCTATGCTACAGACACACACACACAGACACGTAAAACTTATAACCCCCGTCATTTTTGCGTCTGGGGTTAATAAATAGAAAAAAAAAACATTCCAATTATAGTAATTTTAGAACTTTACAGTGGGTCTGCAATGCTGACTCGACTGTACCTTGGTATTTCTCACCAAAAATGTTAATTTAAGAGGTAAGGGTACCGGGGGCTTTCTCCATACAAACTATTACAAACGTAGTCGACTGTTTTCTCCCTGGATAATGACACTAGAGCAAATATTTTTGGTGCATAAAACTTATAACTGCCATGACCATGTCCCTATTTGTTGTTTTATTTTTTTAATCTTAATTTCTATGATAATTAGAAAATGAAAAAAAAAAACAAAAAATAGGGGCATAGTCATGGCAGTTATAGGTTTTATGGCACAAAAATATTTGTGCTAGTGTCATTATCCAGGGAGGAAACAGTCGACTACGTTTGTATGGAGAGAGCGCAGGTACCCTTTCACCTTAACAGAAAGTCGCATCAAAGGAACCGCACCTTAAGCAGCACATGTGCCTTGCACAGCAACTAAGTATGGCGTAATCATGATGGATCGCTACCAGTTTTGTTCCATCAGACGTACTAATAAAACTGTCACCAAGTTTGGGTAGGGTGTATATTTACCTAATATAAGAGTTACGTGGATAATTTAAAGTTATTACTTTACTTAATAAGCCAACAAAATAGAACCCTCTATGGGTCATAATAAAACAGAATTGAGCTAGCGACACCTTGCGAAAAATGACAATTTTTTTTCAACTTATCTTAAAAAATTTAAGTAAAAAAACGGCCAAGTTCGAGACCATATTACTATTGTATAGAATACTTAATATTATAATAGCTTTAATACTGAAATATTTATTTTTTCTTTTTTTACACCCGATGCAAAAAAGACAAGATATTATTAGTTTGTTACATAATCTGTGTAAATTTTAACTGTCTAGATATCAATTTTATTTCAGACAAATTAAAAAAAAACCCGACTGACAAGAAAAATGGCATATAACTTTTGAATGGCTAAACCGATTTTGATCAAACATAGCTAAGAACACTCCCGATTTATTCACCTTTCAAACAAAAGCGATGTTCCCGGTTGCATCCCTCTCGGGAGCCCGGGGTCCGCTTTCCTACTTTTACGCCTCCACTTCGCACGATCTTCGGCATCCTGGTTAGTAAGACCATTTGCACGCATATCACCCTTTACGACGTCAAGCCAGCACTTCTTGGATCTACCCAGTCTGCCACGAACCGGCGGAGGCGCTATGGCAAGACATTTGTTCCCCACGTAACTAGCCGGTTTTCGCAAGACGTGACCGTACCAGCGTAGGCGACATTCTTGCAATTTATCTGCAATGTCTCGGACATGAAGGCTGCCCCGGATGCGGGAGTTCCAGACGCGATCCTTTCGCGTCACTCCACACATCCAGCGCAACATCTTCATCTCCGTGACATGCAGCTCCTGCTTATGTCGCTCAAGCACCGGCCACGCCTCCATACCATACAAAAGGAAAGGAAAATCGGTTCATCCGTTCGGGAGCTATGATGTCACAAACGTACACACAGACACGTCAACCACCCCTCTTTTTGCAACGGGGCCGGGGGTTAAAATTACAAAAAAAATAGAATTAGGTACATACCTTGTATGGTTTGAGCATTTTCCTCAATTCGCCACTTTCATTCAGTTTCTCTACAGTGTCCGCGTCCTGTAACAACATTTTTTATACATTTACTTTTATGAAAAACTTTCTTATTTATCTTCCTTAAACTAACTGCTTCCAGCGGTTTCTTGAGCTTCCAAAACTTTCTGAAAGGGGTTTGCAACGAGTCTAGTCAACTTTTGTTTTAGGACTTTTGTTAACTTTTTATTTTGGATGTTTCGAGCTTAAGTCATTTTAAAAAGAATTCGATTTGTATAGCAGAACAAAAATATTTATATGATTTAATTTTAAATCTCGTGTCTATTAATTACGCTGTTGCCTCCGGGACATATATTTATAGGCATAATATCATTTATACATTTATTTATATTTTTTTGTCCTATATATTTTTGTTTTTATTATTATTTTTTATTTTATTTTAAACTCTTGTTTTAGTGCTTTTATGTTTGTTACTACTTTTCTGATTGTCTTATGTCGTGTGCTTGTCCAAATAAATGTTTTCTTTCTTTCTTTCTTTCTTTCTTTCTTTATATCCTTGCAGCTTAGTCGACCGTGTTACCGACCGTAGACCGAAAGACCTAGTCAATACATTTTGAAGCAAATAAGACACGGATTTTATACGATGCCTGCCGTAAAAAATATACTCAAAATATAAATAGTACATACAAAAATACATACTTTAGGATTTAAAATATTAGTAAGACGTACCAAAGGATTAATCAAAAACTTTTAATTAGAATCTTTGGGAGTATTTTCTGCTTTCTTTTTATTTTTTAAAGAAGTCGTTTTGACGAATGTTTTTGTTTGTTTAGATTGGCGTCTTATCAATTAGCTGTTTGAATGGATTTGTTGCTAAGTTAAATTTTATATAATTAGGTTACTTGTCGTTGTCAAGCGACCTAATTTTGCCATCTCCATGCTTTCGTCATTCAACAAAATGTCGATAAAAATCTCACTATTTGCATAGAATATTAAAATATCAACAACAATTTTCTATGCAATAATTAACAATTTTGTTGGTTTAATCAAGAGCCTTAATCCTAGAGTTTTTTCGAGCAGATCTTTAGCGAAAATTCCAGGCTTTCAGAATTTCAGTGCATGTAATTCAATAAGTGTGCAGTGCAATAATAAAATTCACAGTTTTTATACACAGGAAGAATGTTTTTTTGAAGCAAGAAATTATCCTTTTTCAATAGATGCTAGAGAATAATTTTTGGTTTAGTAAAACGCTTAAAAAAATAATAATTCGCTGAATGTGTTTCTAAGCGCAAATCACGAACAAAACGAGAACAGTTGAGCCGATTTCGCAAATAATTTTTTTGTTGTGTTTGTTACTGTCAAGAGAAGGTTCTGATAGAAAAAAAAAAAGATAGTCACGTAGAATATTACTACGCGGGTAAAACCGCGGGGCGCAGCAAGTTTTTAATTAAAAATCAATATATCCTTAAATTAAGAATACTGTTTATTATTTTCAAAAATATTTACTAAACACAGGAAATAATCAAATCAAATCAAATTTTTTTATTTCTTTGGATGTATAATACCTTAAAAGTATAACAGACCACTTGAAAACGTCTTAAAAACTAAGTTAGGATGTGTGCCTTCGGAACGCGCCCACCAATGAGAAGAAGGCACAAGAAACTCATGGGGTTTTTTTTTTTTTCATGTGATCACGCTCACAATGGTCAATATTACAAATATTTAAAAGTATTATTTGAAATGGAGCAACTAAAGTCACGTCCATGGGTTCTTATCATTAAGGTAAGACGAAGTATCATAGTACGCCTTACTGCACAATCTATGCTTTATAAAAGTTTAAATCCTTTAGCGTCTATAAGTATAGATTTATTTCTCGCTTCAACAAACCTTTTTTTTCTATGTTACCAACGGGCCTAGAGTTTTTTCGAGAAGGAGAGCTGGTGAAATTTTAGGCCACATTCCGAAGGCCTTAGTAAATATATAAAAATCGGCAGTTTCTGAAGTCAAAACCAAAAAAATTTATTCCTTTTTTTATTTTATTTTTTTATTTACAAGATCTCTACAAAGCAAGTGACGATGCCCTAGCTGTGGCGACCTACTGGACTGGATTTGGCATATTTTTTATTACTATAATTAAATAATTATAGTAATAAAAAATACAAAATTATAAAATGTACAAAAACGAAATACAAAAATATAAAATACTTACTTAAAAAATAAAAAAAAACATGTGGCACTCGGGGACTGCCGCGGTAAAGCTATTGCTATATCGAGAATAATTTCTTGTCTTAGTAAATGTTCTTATAAAATAATAAAAAAAAAAAATTGTCGTCCGACATTTGTCGTCCGTCAATAGTCGTCCGTTAATAATCGTCCGTCATTTATCGGGGGTCTTAGGTGTTTTCGTTACGGAATTTCTTGATTCTCCCCCCAAGGCCCGCGATAAAATCTATGCAGTAGCTGAATAAAAAAAATATAAAATTAACACTCGGAATCGATACGCAAAGAAGATTAATATACAAAAAACTAAATAGGTACATAAAATTTAATAATAAATACGCCACAAAACTCATTAGAGTTTTACCGCACGTCAGTGCCATCAACTTAAGATTAATAAAAAGTACTTAGACTAGACTTAGTAAATTACGGTCCTATTTAATTAAGAAAATGTTGATAGTAATTATTTTCCCGGGTCTTAATCGCGTATTTTTTGTTAAAAAACAAAAAATACGCGATTAAGACCCGGGAAAATAATTACTATGAATACAAATCATGTGACTTTAAAAAGTTTATAAGAAAATGTTGTTTTAATTTAGATTTAATTGGATGCTTTATACATTTGTACACGGATCCCATAGAAACCTCTTAAAAACTAAGTTAGGATGTGTTCGGAACGCGCCCGCCAATGAGAAAATGGCACAAGAAACTCGTGGGAAACTCAAGGTAAGTGAAAAGCCAAACCGAACTAATCTAGATACGAGTAGGTATTTGAAAAGAGTATTACCTAAGTGCTTAACTTCAATAAGTAGAAGTTTCGTATCTGTTAGTAGTTAGGTAGGAATAAGACGAAGTTATCGATACTTTGCTATTACCTACCAACTTTTCCTACTTAGTCCTGGATGTAGGAAATACCCGTACCTCCTAAGTCATATCAATTTTAATATCAAGCCCATGATTAGACAGCCACATCTTAGAATTTTTGTACTTCAAATATATATAAATAATACTTCGTTTTATAATCCCATTGTCCGCATGTGTCGCCAATACAACGATCTCATGGTTAATCACAATGACAAAATTGATGTTTTTAACAATAAACTTAATAAATTTAAAAAATGCTTATTGAATATATTGTCTTCTTAGCTTCTTAGGTATCTGTTCACTACATACTAAAAAATTAATGAATAAATAGACTTTAAATTAGGTATATACGTATGTTAACTGCTTAACAAGAAATAGCCATGCTGAGTACACATATTTTAGGATATAGTCTAGTTTTAAAATATTTGTTATATTTATCTTATGTCCTTGATATGACTGTATTCTGTTTTGTGTTCCATTAAATAAATAAATAAATAAATAAATAAATAAATAAATAAATACCTACTTTTGGTACACCTACTGAGGTGTCTGAAAGAAATGGGAAAATTATAGTATTTCTTCAACATGGCGTAAGGTGAAAGGGTACCGGCGCTCTCTCCATACAAACGTAGTTGACTGTTTCCTCCCTGGATAATGACACTAGCACAAATATTTTTGTTGCATAAAACCTACAACTGCCATGACTATGCCCTTATGTCTTGGTTTTTTCATTTTCTTATTATCATATAAATTAACATTAAAAAATATAACCAAACATAGGGGCATGGTCATTGGTCATGGCAGTTATAAGTTTTATGCAACAAAAATATTTGCTTTAGTGTAATTATCCATTTTGATGCGGTTTTTTTAATGGATAGAGTGATTCAAGAGGAAGGTTTATATGTATAATACATGCATAATATAGCCGTGCGAAGCCGGAGCGGGTCGCCAGTTAAATAATATCCTACATACACTAATATACTACAAACGAACACAAAAAATAAAATAAAATACGAACGTACTAACTACTAAACCAAACGTAAAAAAATACTCAACCAATTGCAATGAAACTCGGTAAGTAGATAGCTGAAGTCGTCATTGGACATATTATAGGTTACTTTTTATCCCGATATGATAAAGAAGAAAGGGTACCGGGCGCTCTCTCCATACAAACGTAGTCGACTGTTTCCTCCCTGGATAATGACACTAGCACAAATATTTTTGTGCCATAAAACCTATAACTGCGATGACTATGCCCCTATGTTTTGGTTTTTTTAATTTTCTAATTACCATCGAAAAAAAAAAAATAGGGGCATGGCCATGGCAGTTCTACGTTTTATGCACCAAAAATATTTGCTCTAGTGTCATTATCCAGGGAGAAAACAGTCGACTACGTTTGTAATAGTTTGTATGGAGAAAGCCCCCGGTACCCTTTCCTCTTAAGTCCTTCCAAAATGATATTAGCATATCCAAACCAAAATTAATACTTCATGTTGAGGGATTACCTATCAACAAAGCCTAAGTAGGTACCTCATCCCAAGTTTGTATACAAACAAGCTTAATAAAATACATTTTTAGTGGTCATCTAGGTACGCTTAAGGAACAAAGGAACCTCTGTAAAAGAGAAATGTCATATTAGAACGGTATCGTAACAGAGCTTTTCTTCATACAAATGTTTTCCGTATCTATTCGAATAAGCCTTTAGAACAGTTATTATTTTGTTTATAAATCCTAGGTTTGCTTTACGCATGTTTTGCGATTAACTTTTTTAAGTTTTTATAGGATTGTGTTTTATTAGTAACTAGCAACCCGCCCGGCTTCGCACGGTTATATTATGCATGTATTATACATAATAAACCTTCCTCTTGAATCACTCTATCTATTAAAAAAAACAACATCAAAATCCGTTGCGTAGTTTTAAAGATTTAAGCGTACAAAGGGAAATAGGGACAGAGAAAGCGACTTTGTTTTATACTATGTAGTGATTAGTTGTTAGGAAAAAAACAGAAGGGACTGTGTACAGGAATAGATCTCAAAATTGCCCGCGCACTTTTAGAAACTGAAAATAGAAAATGTTTCGTTAAATGTTCCGTTTCCGAGACGCTTTAGACTTTAGAGGTTTGGTGTCAATTTAGTGTTCGCCGTAATTCCTTCTATCGATATGTAGGTAAATATTGGTCCCAGTTGACGACCCAGTTGGCACAATGGTCACCATGCCCGACTGCCAAACACAGGGTTGCGGGTTCGCTTCCCGCCTTAGACATGTATTTATGCTTAGATATTTGTCTGTGGTCTGGTTGTTTCTATGTTTTATAAGTATATATTTACAAAAGAAAAATATATGAGTAGTATATATCCGTTGTCTAGCACCCATAACACAAGTCTAGTTACTTAGGTTGGGGCTAGATGGCGATGTGTGGAATGTCCTGCAGTATTTATTATTATTATTATTTATTAAGTGCATTTTAGAATCCTGACATTTAGTATGGGATCTTAAGATAGCGCATTTTAGGATTCTCATATTTAGTAAGGGATCTTAGGATAGTGCATTTTAGGATCCTGACATTTAGTATGGGATCTTAGTAAAGTGCATTTTAGAATCCTGACATTAGTATGGGATCTTAGGATAGTGCATTTTAGGATTGGTCTTATTTTTAGACCAATTTTTGTAAGAAAAAATTTGGTTCGACCGGCCGCAATTCGAAATTACGACCTTCGGAATAGAAGTCGAGGTGTCTACCATTACGCCAACACGGCTCTATAATAGGTACTAGCCCTCAATCATTACGCCACTTTTAAATTCGTAAATTGTTAACACCATGTATCATTCACATAGTTCGATCCCCGACTATTGAACCGAAATAAAATATTTACGTTCGACATGCAATCATTAATCCGTCAATGTCAAATTGGAAATATCGTTCGTAAAGACGTTGACATCTTTGTGTTCAATAATGGATGATAAATTATTATAATTACTGGTTTATTGGAATAAAAAAGAAATCTCACGTAGAATGCGCTTGAGACTTAGAGATAAATGTCCTATTGTTTTAAAATTACAAAATAATCACAACAAATACTAAACATTACTTAAGTACACTGAAAAACGAGTGCTTCCCGTTTGCCCCACCAAGCTGCCCCACAGTGGGGCAAAGTGGAATCGTTAAAATTTTGTAGTGTCGTTTGCCCCACTAATATGATTCTGCCCATCAGGGTTGGCACCTTGTTTAGAGTTTGAGGATTTTCGTGTCATCTCCAAAGTTATGAACCATCACGGTATGTTACAAATTGCACTTAAACATGCAAACATAAGTTACTTGTGGTGCCATAATCTCGAAACAGCTATGTACAGTACAGACCATTCAATAATATGGACAAGATCTTCATTTCAAATGTCAGTTGTGATAAATGTAACTGGGTTGGTAACCTATGGAGTGTGTTTAAATAAACAGCTCATATACATAATTGAAATATGATTCAAATATGATTGAAAAAAATACGTGGTTCCCATTCCGGTAGCAGTAAAAACATTTGACTACGCTAAATACAGTTAGCGTAGTCAAATGTCAATGAATCTGAGATTTTATTTTTCACAGTTAGTAGTAAAAGTGACTAATTATTGTGTGTTGAGATTGGCAAAGATTTTATTTGTAACGAGTCCTGTAATTTATTTTGTGATTTATAACCATTCTTTCAGAAGTTAACGTTTCAAATAATCATTTTCTTTATTTCTTTTCTTTCTTTCATTTTGTACTTTTATTTAAACACACTCCATAGGTTACCAACCCAGTTACATTTATCACAACTGACATTTGAAATGAAGATCTTGTCAATATTATTTAATGGTCTGTACATAGCTATTTCGAGATTATGGCACCACAAGTAACTTAAGTCTGCATGTTTTAGTGTAATTTGTAACATACCGTGATGGGTCATAACTTTGGAGATGACACGAAAATTCTCAAACTCTCAACAAGGTGCCAACCCTGATGGGCAGAATCATATTAGTGGGGCAAACGAGACTACAAAATTTTAACGATTCCACTTTGCCCCACTGTGGGGCAGCTTGGTGGGGCAAACAGGAAGCACTCTGAAAAACGGATGGACAAGAGAGTGATCTTGTAAGGGTTCCTTTTTACCTTTTGAGGTACCTACCGAACCATAAAAATGGATACAAATTATATAATGATACTTTCTTGCTTAAATACATAATTAAGGTGAAAGGGTACCGAGCGCTCTCTCCATACAAACGTAGTCGACTGTTTCCTCCCTGGATAATGACACTAGCACAAATATTTTTGTGCCATTAAACCGATAACTGCCATGACTATGCTCCTATTTTTTGATTTCATTCATTTTCTAATTAGCATAGAAATTAAAAAAAAATAAAAAAAAATAAAAATAGGGGCATGGTCATGGCAGTTATAAGTTTTATGAACCAAAAATATTTGCTATAGTGTCATTATCCAGGGAGAAAACAATCGACTACGTTTGTAATAATTTGTATGGAGAGAGCCCCCGGTACCCTTTCCTCTTAAATTAATATTTAATAAAATACCTACAATAAAATAAAGTATCAAAATTTCGATTGAGGCGTTACTTGCAGCGCAGTGGTTATCGCACCAGCATGGTAAGCGGGAGGTTCGGAGTTCAAATAGCGCCGCGGTGCTTAATTATAGTACTTGGAAAACTATTAAATTAAAAACAAATTCTACCAAAAATATGCTACTCAACACGAAATATGGCGAAATTAAAACACAAGCACATAATATCAAGTTATCTTTTCATTCCCGCAAAAACCCTAATAGTTTTTAAAAGAAGTGCCTTGAATTAAAAAAATGTAATAAAAACTGAAAACCGTTTAAAAACTCGTTGTATTTTAAGGTATAAATTTGCTTTTCAAATGTGAAAACGTTTCATGGTTTCAGAGAAAATATTTGTTCTGCTGCGTTGGGGGTTTTTTCAGAATCAAGCCTTTTGCTGGTAGTTTTTAACGAAGTCTGTCTGTGTTTTAATTTTCAGTCAGTAACGAGGTACCAAAAATAACGTGATCTGCGGATGATAGGTTATTTATTCATAAATTAGCTACTCGACTAATTGCTTGCAATTTTTGCGGTCGAGTGACCTCTTTAATACCAAATTTTTAACCAAGTGGTTCCTTCAACACTGGTCGAAATTATTGTGATCGAGTAGCCACTTTTGGTGGTGGCGACTTGGCCAGTGGTCGTGAATTTATTTAGTTGCCCATTAAGTCGTGTTTTGAGAGGTAAGAACTTAATAATTTAGTCTATAATATTACTGTTTGGGACCCAGAACAAAATGTTCAGAAGTCAATGTGTTAATGGGTAACATAGTCTCAGTGTCAAAATGTAGGTATGCAAATTGCTGCTGTCAAAATGTCCTTATACAAAATATTGCTATACATAATATATGAAAAGAACTCTTATTACTTAATTTTTGTTTGAAAATGCTTTCAGTCAACGATAAAATTAAAATTGACAGTGTTCACCTAAAAGGCACAGTCACAAAAATCTCAGAATGTCCCGTAATATGTTAAAATCATGGTCCTGTCAACATGTCAAGATGTCAACATACACCCGGAGTGTCTTTTGTTATAACAATTTAGTTACAAATTGATCTAAATTGTTCTTTAACAATAAGTAACAATATTTTCATAAGTAATTCTTCATGGAAAAAATAATAATTTAAAAAAATCTAAGTATACATATATGTTTCCCTAGGTAGAATTTCCAAAAGTTTCGCTTCATTACTTATTTGAATAGTACTGCCGATTCGTTTGCCAGAGTAGCAGCCAGCCCTTTGATCACCCTATTCTTCAAAGAAATTGCATCAAATAGTACTAACAAACTTATAAATTGTTAAATAATTGAACCACCTGTCAAAGTACCCACACATTATTTTAGCCCTTGACATTTCCCAACCGGCAATCAAGTCATTAACCCATAACAATAACAGACACCTATCATGTTGATAAAAGTGCATAAAATATTGATTGACAAACCTAGTTTTTACATTGAAAAGTGTCCATTTTGAAATATTCTTTGTGATTGTTTTCTTTTCATATCTATACTAATATTATAAAGCTGAAGAGTTTGTTTGAACGCGCTCAGTAACTACTAATTCGAATTGAAAAAATATTTTTGTGTTGGATAGTCCATTTATCGAGGAAGGCTATAGGAATTTTTATTTTGATATTCCCACGGGATCGGGACTTATGCGGGTGAAACCGCGGGGCGCAGCTAGCTTTGTAATATGTACCTACCTATTTTATTGCGTTTTTGTAAATGTATTTCTATTCTATTCGTTTTATATACTCGTAGAAGGTTTAGTCATACCTATAGTAAGTGTGCGTCGTAAAACAAATGTTGAAGTGAGTTCCAAATCAAACTATTATGGACCATTCGACCTGAGCCTTATTAAAAAATACAACTTTAAAATCACTTCAGATGAATCGGAAAAACATAATCTAATAAATGTTTACAAAAAACTCTCTTTCTTGAAAACACGATTAGAAAAAGTTGGATAGAACTATTTAAAATTTTCCAAAAATACACATTTTGCAGCTGAAGTTAAGGTCTTAGTATACCATTAGCATTTTCTACCATCGTAATCTGGACCTACCTCTTGGAAATAGAAGTCATTTGAAAATTAGGATTAAATTTTACTCTTTGAAAATTCAGTTCAGCAGGTTATTATGTTGTCAAGGGGTTACAAGTAGAGATATTAAAATTTATAGCTGTCTGTTGAATTTGTAAAGTACTATTTGTTGTATGGAAAACCTATCTGCATTGTTACAAAATACGAGAGTTAAATTCAATTTGTTTTCAACATATCAGAATATTATTTTATACCCGAGAGAGGTTTTGGATTAGTGCTAGTCTACAAGTCTGTAAAATAGTGAGAAAGTGCATAGAATATATACACAGGGTTGCGGGTTCGATTCCCACCTCAGACAAGTATTTATGTTTAGATATTTGTCTGTGGTTTGGTTGTTTCTATGTATTATAAGTACCTATACTTGCTGTCTCGCCAGGCAAAAGTTGTTTTACTATATACAAAAAAATATATATAAAGGAAAAAAATAGATGTTGTACGATTCTCAGACCTAAGGAATATAATATAATTAAATTTGATACAAATCGGTTCAGTCGTTCACGAGAATTTTATATAAAGGGATATTTACAAAATAAAAGCACATAGGAAGTAAATCTGTTGTCCACCACCCATAATACAAGTCTAGTTACTTAGCTCGGGGCTAGATGGCGATGTGTGGAATGTCCTGCAATATTTATGTATTTTTATTGTATTTTAAACTTAAAACCAACTAGTCCGACTAATCGTACGACTGTCACAACTCAACTACGATGCCACGTAAACAGACAGACAGACAGACACACATACGTAAGAGTTCTATTAAATTATTTTATTCCTTTTTCTGAGTAGGTATATACTAATAAAATAATTTAATAGAACTCTTACGTATGTGTGTCTGTCTGTCTGTTTACGTGGCATCATAGTTGAGTTGTGACTAACTTTTAATTTAAAAAAACCGGCAAAAACAAATGCAAAAATCCTAAAAAATATTGCAAGAATGTCAGACGAGGCTGCATAGGTTAAAAGTCTTTTGTCTGCCCCTTTGGGAGTATAATTACAAAAAAAAAGCTTTAAAAACAGTAAATATACTTACCCTAAAATTCAAAAAACAAACTCAAAAAAAATTATTTTTTTCTGCTTATAGTACCTACCTATTTGTTGTTATAGCGGCAACAGAAATACATAATCTGTGAAAATTTTAACTCTCTTGCTATTATAATTCATGAGATACAGACTGAAAGAAAGAAATAAATAAACTTTATTTTGTAATTACACTACACGCACAAAAGTCAATAAGAATTATAACAGAAAACTAAATTTAAACCATTAACAAACTTCTGAACCTGTAGTGTAACCAAAAAAAGGATTATACTCAGCATAATGTTGTGACGCCAAAAACACCACAACGCTGATTTTCAGTACAATCCTATCGAGCTGAGTGACCGATGTACAAATAAAAGAAATATTTACTAGATTAACGTAATAAAAACACAAATACAAAATATACGTGATCAAATAAGGCAAACGATACATAGTCTTATATTAGTATAGATATTTTGATGAAAGTGGAATAACATATTATGCATAAAGATGAGAAAGATAGAAAAAAAAAAAGAAGAAGTATGAAACAGCATGGCTAAGAGCAAGATAAGCATACTTATTTTAAAGCTACTCTAGTTTGAGCACTAATATTGCGTCACACAATCCGAAGGAGTTAAGACCTTGCTTATAAAGGTAGTCCCTAAATTTAAATTTAAAACTTATAGTTGTTTTAGCTTCGCGAAAAGGTGGTGGTAAATTATTCCAGCAGTGTGTGGCACAATACCTGAAGCTCCCACGAAAAGCAGTTTGATGTCGAGGAATACTTAGCATATAAGACGACGCTCTTGTCCGAGTACTGACATCATGAAACCATTTAAGTTTTGAATAAAGATAAATGGGTTTTTGTGTCTGAATAACTCCGAACATAAGAGTTGCCAAATGAAGTCGCCGTCTCTGTTCCATGTTGAGCAATTTATTATCAATCAGGGGCCTTATTCTGCTATTTGGCCAACCATTGTCATTATATCGAGACTCTATAGATATTATATCGAGATTGTGACTTTATTTGGTATTCTGCTAAAGTTTTAATAACATCGCAATATAATCACTATGGAGTCTCAATGGTATGGTAATATTTACCTTGCAGGTATTGCCTAGCAACATGGTATATGTTGCTAAGCAATATACCGTTTTGACAACTATCGAGATTCCATTAAGCCACGATTGTAGAGCAGAACACAAAAGTGAGTCAGTGGTGTGTCAGTGGTGTCTCGATAGAATAGTCAACGTTAGGAGAATACGAATTTGACATGTAATGTCATATTTTTGACATTAAATTTCTATTACGATTATATCGACACACTATTGAAATACAATTGTGTTAGCAGACTTAGGCCCCAGGAAAGGTGTAACAGCCTGGTGACAGACAAACGGACGGAACCCTAACAACTTCGTAGCTACAAAGAAGAATAGGGAAATGAATCCCATTAAGAATTAAACCGATAAAAAACTAATTTGAAACTAGATCTTACTTAGTACTAAGACAGCCTACTTTCTTTTACTTTTCATTCGAGACAATCTTGGGAAAATTATTATGAATCTACTATTGAAAATGTACCCTATTGTAATGAAAACACGGTTGATAATAAAACTGTTGTAGTTAATGGTGTCATAAGTTTCATACTCTAGGTCAATATATTATTGCACTTGTAAACGCACTGTCTCTGTGTCAAGTTTGTTTTCATAATTTTAATGGAATTTCCCTTAGAAATAATTTTAGTATTTTGCGAATATGAGTCAAGATGGCGGATGGGCAAAATCAGGAAAGGTGTAACAGCGAAGTCTTAGTAATAGGGTCCCGTTTATACCCTTTGGGTACGGAACCCTAAAAATGATGGAAATCACTACCTATTTAGTCAATTACGATGAACAAAATATTCATTCACACCAAACCCCTAAAGTGTCTTGAAAACGGAATATTTAAAACTAGCGACCCGCCCCGGCTTCGCACGGCTATATTATGCATGTATTATACACTAGCTGACCCGTGCCCACTTCGTTGGGCATTTATTTTATTAATATTAAAAATTAAATTATCTATAGGTACTAATATTAAAAAAAAATACTTTTTGTAACTTAAATATAAAAGTTAGACATATGCTGTCGGTGACTTTTTTGTAGGCATTTTCAAGCTCCACATCTTTTCTATAGAACTCAAAAATATATATTTCATAGTTAAGGCAGCGTTCGTAACAAACGCTTTCATTCGACCGTTTTTTCTCCGATTCACTTTGCAAAACGGACTACCACGTAAAAGCCTTTTTATTTTTCGGTTTTTATATAACCTATCACACTCAGCAATAATGTGGCTTTCTATTGGTGAAAGAATTTTTAAAATCGGTTCAGTAGATCCCGAGATTACGCCTTACAATTTAACAAACACACAAACTTTACTTCTTTATAATATTAGTACCTATAGATATAAACCTTCCTTTTGAATCCCTCTATCTATTAAAAAAACCGCATCAAAATAAGTTGCGTAGTTTTAAAGATTTAAGCATACAAAGGGATATAGGGACAGAGAAAGCGACTTTGTTTTATACTATGTAGTGAAGAAACCTGACACCCTATAATGCCTTCTATCGATATGTATGAGTCTCAATGTGCACGTCATTTTAAATAACATATCTTGTCCAAAGGCCTTAAATTCTGATTCAGGTCAGCTTTAGGTTTTATCTCAATACAAAAGCTGCAATTTAATCAAAATGTTGCTACGCGGACTTCTACCAATGGCAACCGAGATACGTCTATTTAACTAGAGACAAGTTTCAGAACCTCTAAGGATTCGAATTTCTCCATACAGTCTTAGAAAATAGCTGAGTGGTTCCTAACCATTTTAAATTTGTCACTTCTACGACTAAGCTAGCTACCCTGTTACTTACTTTAAAACCCCGAAGAAAAGTTGAGTTGAAACTTAACCAATATTCTTCTTCTTCTTCTCGTATAGTGGTGTGCCTCACGTATAGTTAGAGTTTTCAGATCGCCCTAAGGCGACTGCTACTAGACCTAACGACTGCTACTAGAGGTTGCAACCGGGACCAACGGCTTAACGTGCCTTCCGAAGCACGGAGGGGCTTCCGAAAACACATTTTTGCCACACTACTAATTGGCAACCCATCTAAGTAATGACCGCGTCACGCGTCGCTTAACCCGCACGACCTCAAACGATCATTCAGCGAGCGTCGCTTAGCTGTGAGCCTCCTCAAACTAATATTAGCTACTAGCTACGCACCGTAGTTTTACCCAAGTCTCTTTGAAAATAATATGTATTTCCCACACACACAGAATACATAATAGTTACTAAGAACTACAAACTTTAGATAACCCTTTTTAGCCCTTTAGAGTTGGATTTTCTAAAAATCCTATATAAAAAAAGGAGTTATAAATGATAATTTCATACAAGCAACCCAAATGGAAATGGCCTTATCGCTTTTAGCGATAAGGCCGCCCATTGTGCCAAATTGTAAGGTATTATTGGTTTTGTAGCAGAATGTATGTTAGAATTAAGGTTTAATGTGGTACAATAAAGAGTTTATCTATCTATCTATCTATGGAACTGTTGCACAAAGACATTACTACGGGTCATTTTTTGGAACTGATGCGACATTAAACGGACGCGTTGCGTAAATATTTAAATTATTGTACAAGTACTTACCTACCAGATGATTTTTAGACAAAAATACCTATAGTTTTAATGCGTCACCATAACACAAGCCCAGATTAGCGATATTATTATTATTATTAAATACTCTGTTTAATAACGAGACGGACGCGTCATGTTACCATGATGCATGACATCACACAATATTACCATGACGCATGACGTCACACAATATTACCGTGACACTTTTTTGTGAATGCAGGTGTTCCATCAATTTATTAGACGTTATCACGTCAAAAAAGATAAGACGAAGTATCATAGTACGCCTTACCACACAATTACTTGAAATCTACCCCTATATCAGACGTCTATTATACCTATAGTTTGTGATAGGATATAGTCTGGCACACGTGTCTACTACAATGGTATGCGAGAAGAAACCAGCCCTTTTGTTGTGTCTGGCTTTCTCCTTTGAATGTTTTTATTGGCTTGTTTTGTGTAAATGCTTTGTAGGATTGTATTTATGAAAATAAGTGAAATACATTTAAAGTGCAGAGACAAAATGCAAAATAACTGTTGCTAATTATTATTAAATTGCATTAATTGCATGGAAATTTTTTGTTGTGTTGTTATTAAAAACTATTGTCACTTGTAATTATAAGTTTAAAAGAACAAAAGCGAATTTATTTATGTACCATTACCAGCACTCCGCGGTTTCACACTCGTAACTTCCGATCCCGTGGGAATATCGAAATATAAAATAGCATAGAACCTTCCTCGATAAATGGACTATCCAACACAAAAATATTTTTTCAATTCGAACCAGCTAGTTCCTGAAATTAAAGTCCGTGAAGTAATTACAAACATAAATACATACTTACACATAACTTTTACATTAAAATAGTATAGTAGAATAATAAATAGCATTAAATTAAGTATTCGCTGCTGAGATTTCTAAAAAAAAAATTTTTTTTTTACCTATCTAAAAACAATTTAAATCTTGTCTCCGTTTCACATAACTCCGTCTATTTGTTAAGCAAGTCGCTTCCTGTGCACAGTGGCCTTTTAATTGATTAGAACCTACTCGTAACTTAGCAAACTAATTTGTAATAGAGATCGAGTAGTCGAGATCAATGTGGGCGTAAAATGTCCCTTACACGATCAAGTAGAGAGTCAAGCGGTACTCTCAAGCATGAAACTACCGCTGCTGACACCGTAATTCAAGCTTGAATCAAGCAATTATACTTGACGTACAAATCGTATCGTTGATAACCATTTAACCATCATCAAACGGCTGTCAACAGCATGGCTGAGCTGCTGACACCGTAATTCAGGCTTGAAGCAAGCGATTATGCTTGACGTATAAGCCGTACCATTTACCATCATCAAACGGCTGTCAACACAATTCTAGACCTGCTGACACCGTAAATCAGGCTTGTCGCAAGCACCTATGCTTGACCTACAAGCCGTAAAAACATCATCAGCATTTTTTTACAAATGATAGGTCAGCGTTTGACCACTATCACACCTGCCTGATAGAAGGTGATGATTCGGTCTAAGATATATCACGGTTTCCTAAAAGATAACTACCTATTATTTTCCCACATCAAGCGACTGGTTAGAGCGTTCCCGCCTTATCATCCGCTTGAACTTGACGCTCCGATTGATCGTGTCCTGAGCGTTTAAGATTTACATAAGGCAACTGATTGAAGCTAATTTGCTTGCTAGACGATCTTGTTGCTAGCTGAGGAGTATAAGTGTCTATAATGAGAATTGCCGAAAACCTTGGAGGGAAATTGATTTGTGTTACATAGCAAAAGGTCAAACGAAATGAAATAAAGGGTGAAGGAGCGTAGGAAGTAACCTATTGCCGTATATCACGAGTTCTAACAGAATTACCTACCTAATAATTGTTTTATGACTTTTTTTTTTGCTTTCTTTGTTTTTGTTGATATTTAATATAAATAACATTACTAGTTATACCTAGTCCTATTAGGTTATGTTCTCTAGCTCTAGCTATTAATATTTGAACGCCATCGCCACGTATGGCAGAGTTCGCTTGTACTTATATTATTACTAGCGACCCGCTCCGGCTTCGCACGTCTATATTATGCATGTATTATACATATAAACCTTCCTCTTGAATCACTGTAACCGCATTAAAATCCGTTGCGTAATTTTAAAGATCTAAGCATACAAAGGGACATAGGGATATAGGGACGGCGAAAAGTGACTTTATTTTATACTATGTAGTGAAGTGATTAAGATTGTAATTACCGAATTCTTGGACAAATCAAAACTTACTTACTTACTTGTCTTGTTTTGTTATAAAATATTAGATTTAAAGTCCCGAACGACTGATATAATAATATCCACAGCTCCAGCCAATAGATGGATAAGATGAAATGGGAGAAGAAGGTAAAATTTGTCATACAGATTGCTGTTATGAAGTAATGATTTTATAACATTCAAACCTTTATCAGGTACCTGGTAAAGGTTTTTCAAAATCTTGACATTAGTGACAAAATAACAAGAGAATAAACAAATAAATTGTTTTTCAGATTCACATATAAAGCAAACACGAGGTTTAAGGATAGTCCGAGATGTGGATTTAAACCTTAGATTTAGACACAGATTTACTCGTGAACTATAGTCTAAACACTATCCCTAAAGATTATATAGGGAACTATAGTCTAAAGACTATCGCTATAGGTTATTTAAGGATAGTGTTTAGACTGTAGTTCACGAGTAAATCTGTGTCTAAATCTAAGGTCTAAATCCACATCTCGGACTATCCTTAAACCTCGTTTTGGAATAAGGGGGTTATTGAATGATCTGTTTTTAAGTTAGGGTATTAATTTTTACGAAATATTTAGTTTTTAATTAAGGTGTGAGGTGTGTTTAATTTGAAAGAAAGAGAGAAAGAAAGCATTTATTGAGTACAAAACAACACAGAACACAGAAAGGTATAAATGAACATGACAATGAATTAAAAATAGGCGGAGTGGGGTGTGTTAGGTTTTATTTTCGTTACGGAATTTTTTGATTCGGTCGCCGCACTCAAAGCCCGCCATAAAAGCTATGCAATAGCTTAACAAAAAAGGAAAAAATAATTTAGTTTTTGGTAAGTACTTATAGAAAAACAGACGGACAAGAGGGGTTCTTTTTTATCTTTAGAGGCAAGGAACCCTAAAAATGAATATAAATACCTATTCATCATGCGTCCATTAGTACGATATAGTCATCATCAAAAGCACCTGACAACTAGCGATCAACACAAAACGCACTTAGAATTCAACAGGTGTAAAGCACTCTGCACCAAGATTAGCACTTATTTAACAACGGCGCCACTGTCTTTGCTAATGGATTAAAAATATTTAGTTCCACAAAAATCCGTTTGCACATTTAACTTGGTAGCGCGTACTTTGAGATAAAGTTATTTGCAGTCAGCGATGGCGCTGTCGTCTTTGAAAGCGGGTTGAAATCGTTTAGTTCCATGAAAATCCGTTTGTAGATTTAACTTGGTTTAATGAAGTGTAAGGTCGCTGTGTATCGATTCACAGGGTAACGACTGGCTATTCAACTGAGATTCGCTATTGTGCGTTTTTATGGGACGTTTTCTGATGGGATTGTAGAAGTTTTTTTAAGAATAAAGTGTTTTTTGCAGGGTGTTTTGGTGCAGGTAACTGCATTGAAAATAGTAGGTAATTTATTATAAATAGATCAAACATAGATTGTTAAATATATACTACCCTCCCGAGATCGGGTAAAAAGTAGAAGAAAAAAAAACATTTTTTAAAGAAAAGTTTTTAGGACGTAGTTTTTAGGTGCCCTTTTTCGCTCAGTATTATGTATATTAGAAAGCAAGATACTAAACATTTTTTTACCATTTATCTACTGCACTGTAGGTAGTTAGATTTTACTTATAAATACTAGCTGTTGCCCACGACTTCGTTCGCGTGATAGTTTTGTTTTATGTACTAAAACCTTCCTCTTAAATCACTCTATCTATTAAAAAAACCGAATCAAAATCAGTTTCCAAGTTTTAAAGATCTAAGCATACATAGGGACAGACAGACAGCTAGCAAGAAGCGACTTTGTTTTATACTATCACTACATCACTACATAGTATAAAACAAAGTAGCTTTCTCTATCCCTATGTCCTTATATCTCTATGTATGCTTAAATCTTTAAAACTACGCAACGGATTTTGATGCAGTTTTTTTTAATAGATAAAGTGATTCAAGATGAAGGTTCATATGTATAATACATGCATAATATTGCCGTGCGAAGCCGGGGCGGATCGCTAGTTAGTGATGTTTATAAAAGCACATTAAAACGTCAAAACAAATATCATCAGACAAAACTCAAAGCTCTAAGCTTCCTACTTGAAACTTACGAACAAATATGGCCAACTGCAGTCCGGAGCTATTGAAACTTTGTTGAAAGTTCTACAATGGACTGCAGTTGGGACTCTAGGGCCCGTATTAATAAATCGCTCTCAATATCGATCTTGAGTGCGTATCAATCGAGTGAGTCTTGAGATGTGGTCACTATCTTAAGTTAGGCGTTAATTAATAGATAAAACTCAGGCTGATATCGCTCTTGAGATTTGAGACTGATCTTGAGAGCGACCTTGAATGACAGTAACGCTTTGTTCTTACCTTGAATGATATGTCCTTACCCTATGGTAGCTAGTGTCGTCATATTTTGCTGTCAACTTGTTTTAATGTGAAAATATTTTACAAAATGTAACATTTGTATGACCCGCAAATCAGACTTGAGTTCACGAAACTACATCTTGAGACATATCTTGAGAGCTGAGTTTGATTTATTAATACAGTATGACTCAAGTGATACGTCGCTCTTTAATCGCGTCTTAAGATAGGTTTATTAATCAGCGCAACAACTCAAGAGCAAACTCAAGATTGAAATCGATATTGAGTTCGGTTTATTAATACGGACCTAGGTACGGTTCATATTGAAATGTATTGGAATTTAGAGTTTACTTTGTTCAGTGCACGTGTACCGAATAAAAGATCACTTAATTTAGGAAAATGGTTTAGGTTTAAGCGATGATACCGAAGCACTATTTCCATTTTACCTCGGAAGATGGTGCTGCTTAGAAGGTAGGCTGTATCAAATACGCAGCCGCAATAGAGACTTAATAGGTCTTGTTTAAACCCAAGAGTTTCTCACTTTAATGCAATAAATTTAATAACCCAAAGAGGTTGGATTAGCCGCATCCGTTTCGAATTATGACGTCACATCCTTCATAATAGTTTTTTTGCAAGTTAAAGGTTCTTGACATAAAAAACTGAAAGATTTTAATGATTAGTTAAGAAATATAATCCAATTTAATAAATAAATCGATGGATTTTTAAGAAAATATAAATGAAATCCAAAAAAATATGTTTTTTGTTTGTTTCGATCCATCGATTTATTTATGAAATTTGATTTTATATTTTATCTGATCATTGAAATCTTTCAGTGTTTATTGTCAAAAACCTTTAAGTTGCAAAAAAACAATTATGAAGGATGTGACGTCATAATTCGAAACGGATGCGGCTAATCCAACCTCTTTGGGTTATTAAATTTATTGCATTAAAGTGAGAAACTCTTGGGTTTAAACAAGACCTATTAAGTCTCTATTGCGGCTGCGTATTTGATACAGCCTACCTTCTAAGCAGCACCATCTTCCGAGGTAAAATGGAAATAGTGCTTCGGTATCATCGCTTAAACCTAAACCATTTTCCTAAATTAAGTGATCTTTTGTTCGGTACACGTGCACTGAACAAAGTAAACTCTCAATTCCAGTACATTTCAATATGAACCGTACCTAGGTCCGTATTAATAAACCGAACTCAATATCGATTTCAATCTTGAGTTTGCTCTTGAGTTGTTGCGCTGATTAATAAACCTATCTTAAGACGCGATTAAAGAGCGACGTATCACTTGAGTCATACTGTATTAATAAATCAAACTCAGCTCTCAAGATATGTCTCAAGATGTAGTTTCGTGAACTCAAGTCTGATTTGCGGGTCATACAAATGTTACATTTTGTAAAATATTTTCACATTAAAACAAGTTGACAGCAAAATATGACGACACTAGCTACCATAGGGTAAGGACATATCATTCAAGGTAAGAACAAAGCGTTACTGTCATTCAAGGTCGCTCTCAAGATCAGTCTCAAATCTCAAGAGCGATATCAGCCTGAGTTTTATCTATTAATTAACGCCTAACTTAAGATAGTGACCACATCTCAAGACTCACTCGATTGATACGCACTCAAGATCGATATTGAGAGCGATTTATTAATACGGGCCCTAGAGTCCCAACTGCAATCCATTGTAGAACTTTCAACAAAGTTTCAATAGCTCCGGACTGCAGTTGGCCATATTTGTTCGTAAGTTTCAAGTAGGAAGCTTAGAGCTTTGAGTTTTGTCTGATGATATTTGTTTTGACGTTTTAATGTGCTTTTATAAAACATCACTAACTAGCGATCCGCCCCGGCTTCGCACGGCTATATTATGCATGTATTATACATATGAACCTTCATCTTGAATCACTTTATCTATTTAAAAAAACCGCATCAAAATCCGTTGCGTAGTTTTAAAGATTTAAGCATACATAGAGATATAAGGACATAGGGACAGAGAAAGCGATTTTGTTTTATACTATGTAGTGATGTAGTGATAGTATAAAACAAAATCGCTTCTTGCTGTCTGTCTGTCCCTATGTTTGCTTAGATCTTTAAAACTTGGAAACTGATTTTGATTCGGTTTTTTTAATAGATAGAGTGATTTAAGAGGAAGGTTTTCTACACTAATATTATAAAGAGGAAAACTTTGTTTGTTTGTTTGTTTGGTTGTAATGAATAGGCTCAAAAACTACTGGACCGATTTTAAAAATTCTTTCACCATTCGAAAGCTACATTATCCACGAGTAACATAGGCTATATTATATCCCAATACTCCCACGGGAACGGGAACTACGCGGGTGAAACCGCGGGGCGCAGCTAGTAGTACATAAAACAAAACTATCACGCGAACGAAGTCGTGGGCAACAGCTAGTATTTATAAGTAAAATCTATCTACCTACAGTGCAGTAGATAAATGGTAAAAAAATGTTTAGTATCTTGCTTTCTAATATACATAATACTGAGCGAAAAAGGGCACCTAAAAACTACGTCCTAAAAACTTTCTTTACAAAAGGTTTTTTTTTTCTTCTACTTTTTACCCGATCTCGGGAGGGTAGTATATATTTAACAATCTATGTTTGATCTATTTATAATAAATTACCTACTATTTTCAATGCAGTTACCTGCACCAAAACACCCTGCAAAAAACACTTTATTCGTAAAAAAACTTCTACAATCCCATCAGAAAACGTCCCATAAAAACGCACAATAGCGAATCTCAGTTGAATAGCCAGTCGTTACCCTGTGAATCGATACACAGCGACCTTACACTTCATTAAACCAAATTAAATCTACAAACGGATTTTCATGGAACTAAACGATTTCAACCCGCTTTCAAAGACGACAGCGCCATCGCTGACTGCAAATAACTTTATCTCAAAGTACGCGCTACCAAGTTAAATGTGCAAACGGATTTTTGTGGAACTAAATATTTTTAATCCATTAGCAAAGACAGTGGCGCCGTTGTTAAATAAGTGCTAATCTTGGTGCAGAGTGCTTTATACCTGTTGAATTCTAAGTGCGTTTTGTGTGGAGTTTACAAAGCTAGTTGTCAGGTGCTTTTGATGATGACTATATCGTACTAATGGACGCATGATGAATAGGTATTTATATTCATTTTTAGGGTTCCTTGCCTCTAAAAATAAAAAAGAACCCCTCTTGTCCGTCTGTTTTTCTATAAGTACTTACCAAAAACTAAATTATTTTTCCTTTTTTGTTAAGCTATTGCATAGCTTTTATCGCGGGCTTTGAGTGCGGCGACCGAATCAAGAAATTCCGTAACGAAAATAAAACCTAACACACCCCACTCCGCCTATTTTTAATTCATTGTCATGTTCATTTATACCTTTCTGTGTTCTGTGTTGTTTTGTACTCAATAAATGCTTTCTTTCTCTCTTTCTTTCAAATTAAACACACCTCACACCTTAATTAAAAACTAAATATTTCGTAAAAATTAATACCCTAACTTAAAAACAGATCACTCAATAACCCCCTTATTCCAAAACGAGGTTTAAGGATAGTCCGAGATGTGGATTTAGACCTTAGATTTAGACACAGATTTACTCGTGAACTACAGTCTAAACACTATCCTTAAATAACCTATAGCGATAGTCTTTAGACTATAGTTCCCTATATAATCTTTAGGGATAGTGTTTAGACTATAGTTCACGAGTAAATCTGTGTCTAAATCTAAGGTTTAAATCCACATCTCGGACTATCCTTAAACCTCGTGTATGCTTTATTGTGAATCTGAAAAACAATTTATTTGTTTATTC
Organism: Idaea aversata; assembly: GCA_907269075.1. NCBI lineage: Eukaryota > Metazoa > Arthropoda > Insecta > Lepidoptera > Geometridae > Idaea > Idaea aversata. The sequence goes on from OU026103.1 coordinate 8,963,844, forward strand.
TCTTGTTATTTTGTCACTAATGTCAAGATTTTGAAAAACCTTTACCAGGTACCTGATAAAGGTTTGAATGTTATAAAATCATTACTTCATAACAGCAATCTGTATGACAAATTTTACCTTCTTCTCCCATCTCATCTTATCCATCTATTATTAGTAGGATAACAACAAAAATACACCCACAAAAACAAAGAAAAATGTCATAAAACAATTATTAGGTAGGTAATTCTGTTAGAACTCGTGATATACGGCAATAGGTTACTTCCTACGCTCCTTCACCCTTTATTTCATTTCGTTTGACCTTTTGCTATGTAACACAAATCAATTTCCCTCCAAGGTTTTCGGCAGTTCTCATTATAGACACTTATACTCCTCAGCTAGCAACAAGATTGTCTAGCAAGCAAATTAGCTTCAATCAGTTGCCTTATGTAAATCCTAAACGCTCAGGACACGATCAATCAGAGCGTCAAGTTCAAGCCGATAATAAGGGGGGAACGCTCTAACCAGTCGCTTGATATGGGCAAAGAATAGTTATCCTCTAAGAAACCGTGATATATCTTAGACCGCATCGTCACCTACTATCAGGAAGGTGTGATAAAATGCTGATCGATGTTTTTACGTCTTGTACGTCAAGCATAGTTGGTTGCGACAATCATAAATTACAGTGTCTTCAGATATGGAATGCTTTTGGCAGCCGCTTGAAAGAGGCAAAATGCTAATCAACGGCACAATTTGTGCGTCCAACATAAATTGCTTGACAAGCATTAACTACGGTGTCTGCAGATATTTAATGCTTATGACAGAGCTGCTTGATGGAGGCAAAATGCTAATCAACGGTACGGTTTTTGCGTCAAGCCTGAATTACGGTGTCAGCAGCGGTAATTTCATGATTGCCGCTTGACTCTCTACTTGATCGTGTAAGGGACATTTTACGCCCACATTGATCTCGACTACTCGATCTCTATTACAAATTAGTTTGCTAAGTTACGAGTAGGTTCTAATCAATTAAAAGGCCACTGTGCACAGGAAGCGAATTGCTTAACAAATAGACAGGTTTATGTAAAACTGAAACAGGATTTTAAATATTTTAATAATTTTTAAATACCTCCTCCTTTAATGATTTTTAATAGGTTTGTTTTATTTTTATTTAATAATTTTTTAGAAAACTCAACATCGAATACTAAAGATAAAAAGATATGATAATTATGCCATTTTTCTACTATAGTACCTATAGTATTATTTTTAAATGTTAAAGCTATTATGTGTTAATATGTATGTATGTTTGCAATTACTTCACACAAAGACTACTGGTGGGATTGCAATGGAACTTCGTGTATAGATAGCTGGAGACCTTTGTTGACATTTGAGTCAAAATATTCCCACGGGATCGCAACGTATTCAAACGAAACCGCGGGGAGCAGCCATGGAGCAGCTAATCAATACTAAATATTATAAAGGTGAAGAGTTTGTTTGTTTGTTTGCGCTACTCTCAGGAACTACTGGTTCGAATTGAAAAAATATTTTTGTGTTGGACAGTCCATTTATCGAGGAAGGCTTTAGGTTATTTTTTATTTCGATATTCCCACGGGATCGGGAGCTACGAGGCTGAAACCGCGGAGTGCTGCTGGCCCATAAATAAATTCGCTTTTGTTCTTTTAAACTTATAATAACAGGTAACAATAGTATTCAATAACAACACAACAAAAAAAAACAGCGCACTCCGGGAGTGCAGGCAGAAGTGAAAACTGTATATCTGTGTAAAATCTCATATGTCGCGAGAACATACGCAAAAAGAGTTTTAGATGAAAAAAAAAAAAAAAAATTTGCCGTCCGACAAAATAAGTGAAATACATTTAAAGTGCAGAGACTAAATGTAAAATAACTGTTGCTAATTATTAATAAATTGCATTATTTGCATGGAATTTTTGAAGTGAAAACTTCTTTAGCGGCGTTGAGCACTTTTTCTGTAATGGGTATAAAATCTTAAACTCGCGTCAGGAGACGTGACCTGATCGAAAAAGCGTAAGACGGATGGAGAGTAGACAGCTATCCCCTCTCCACGGCGCGGCGAAAATGTATGCCTGGGCCTACTGTTTTTAATTTGGCTGTGAGTGTATTAAGACGTACATATGGTATTTTTTAACGGACGACTATTGACGGACGACAAATGTCGGACGACTATTTGTCGGACGACTATTGACGGACGACAAATGTCGGACGACTATTGAAGGACGACAAATGTCGGACGACTATTTGTCGGACGACTATTGACGGACGACATTTGCCGTCCGACAAATAGTCGTCCGACATTTTTCGTCCGACATTTGTCGTCCGTCAATAGTCGTCCGTTAAAAAATACCATATGTACGTCTTAATACACTCACAGCCAAATTAAAAACAGTAGGCCCAGGCATACATTTTCGCCGCGCCGTAGAGAGGGGATAGCTGTCTACTCTCCATCCGTCCGAATAAAGTGTTTTTTGCAGGGTGTTTTGGTGCAGGTAACTGCATTGAAAATAGTAGGTAATTTATTATAAATAGATCAAACATAGATTGTTAAATATATACTACCCTCCCGAGATCGGGTAAAAAGTAGAAGAAAAAAAAAACCTTTTGTAAAGAAAGTTTTTAGGACGTAGTTTTTAGGTGCCCTTTTTCGCTCAGTATTATGTATATTAGAAAGCAAGATACTAAACATTTTTTTACCATTTATCTACTGCACTGTAGGTAGATAGATTTTACTTATAAATACTAGCTGTTGCCCACGACTTCGTTCGCGTGATAGTTTTGTTTTATGTACTAAAACCTTCCTCTTAAATCACTCTATCTATTAAAAAAACCGAATCAAAATCAGTTTCCAAGTTTTAAAGATCTAAGCAAACATAGGGACAGACAGACAGCAAGAAGCGATTTTGTTTTATACTATCACTACATCACTACATAGTATAAAACAAAATCGCTTTCTCTGTCCCTATGTCCTTATATCTCTATGTATGCTTAAATCTTTAAAACTACGCAACGGATTTTGATGCGGTTTTTTTAAATAGATAAAGTGATTCAAGATGAAGGTTCATATGTATAATACATGCATAATATAGCCGTGCGAAGCCGGGGCGGATCGCTAGTTAGTGATGTTTTATAAAAGCACATTAAAACGTCAAAACAAATATCATCAGACAAAACTCAAAGCTCTAAGCTTCCTACTTGAAACTTACGAACAAATATGGCCAACTGCAGTCCGGAGCTATTGAAACTTTGTTGAAAGTTCTACAATGGATTGCAGTTGGGACTCTAGGGCCCGTATTAATAAATCGCTCTCAATATCGATCTTGAGTGCGTATCAATCGAGTGAGTCTTGAGATGTGGTCACTATCTTAAGTTAGGCGTTAATTAATAGATAAAACTCAGGCTGATATCGCTCTTGAGATTTGAGACTGATCTTGAGAGCGACCTTGAATGACAGTAACGCTTTGTTCTTACCTTGAATGATATGTCCTTACCCTATGGTAGCTAGTGTCGTCATATTTTGCTGTCAACTTGTTTTAATGTGAAAATATTTTACAAAATGTAACATTTGTATGACCCGCAAATCAGACTTGAGTTCACGAAACTACATCTTGAGACATATCTTGAGAGCTGAGTTTGATTTATTAATACAGTATGACTCAAGTGATACGTCGCTCTTTAATCGCGTCTTAAGATAGGTTTATTAATCAGCGCAACAACTCAAGAGCAAACTCAAGATTGAAATCGATATTGAGTTCGGTTTATTAATACGGACCTAGGTACGGTTCATATTGAAATGTATTGGAATTTAGAGTTTACTTTGTTCAGTGCACGTGTACCGAACAAAAGATCACTTAATTTAGGAAAATGGTTTAGGTTTAAGCGATGATACCGAAGCACTATTTCCATTTTACCTCGGAAGATGGTGCTGCTTAGAAGGTACGCTGTATCAAATACGCAGCCGCAATAGAGACTTAATAGGTCTTGTTTAAACCCAAGAGTTTCTCACTTTAATGCAATAAATTTAATAACCCAAAGAGGTTGGATTAGCCGCATCCGTTTCGAATTATGACGTCACATCCTTCATAATAGTTTTTTTGCAAGTTAAAGGTTCTTGACATAAAAAACTGAAAGATTTTAATGATTAGTTAAGAAATATAATCCAATTTAATAAATAAATCGATGGATTTTTAAGAAAATATAAATGAAATCCAAAAAAATATGTTTTTTGTTTGTTTCGATCCATCGATTTATTTATGAAATTTGATTTTATATTTTATCTGATCATTGAAATCTTTCAGTGTTTATTGTCAAAAACCTTTAAGTTGCAAAAAAACAATTATGAGGGATGTGACGTCATAATTCGTAACGGATGTTGTTGAAATCCATAAATGATATTTATATTTTCGTTCTGTTTTTAACGCTCGTACGTAAACAAACAAAAGTTGTTTGTTTAGGTGCACAGCAGTTGCCCTCAATCGCTTGCTAATAGTTACCAATATCCGTGTATATGATGGAATGATTAAACTAAGGTCAAAGCTCAAGTTTTGGGGACAAATTCAAGGTCCTGATTCGTGACGACACGGGAAGATGAGAAACAAGCCCAATTACCAGCGTCCTTCAAACAAAACAATGGTACGTTTAAACTATACACACGCGTCTCTGTAGTTTTACTATTTAAGTTTATCAATTTCATAGTTATACTAGCTTTAAACTGCGACTTCATGTGGATGCCTAGTCATGTGTTTGCCAATCTGACATTGATTCATGGTGGGGATCGCACTAAATGTTTGGTTTAGAATTAGAACAGCAAAGGAATGGAATCAGTTGACTGCGTCTGTCTTTCCTGACGGGTACAATTCCAGGTCTTCAGGTGACGAGTGAGCAGGTATATTCTAGGAAAGCGTGCTGCATCTCAGACAGCATCATCACCTACCATCAGCTAGGGATGACAGTAGTCTAAGAAAGGCCAGTGGACGGCTGTAGAGACGTAGAGACGAAATAGGCGGAGAAATCGAAAACCTTAATAGGTTAACGAATTTTCTTTCCTGACAAGTATATATTTTATGGGTCTTGAAGTAACGTATATTTTAGGAAAGCGTGCTATATCTTAGACCGTATCGTCACCTACCATCATGTGATATATTGGTTAAACGCTGATCTATTAATTATTATTAAAAAAAAACTAAGTCAGTCAGTCAGAACTTTGAATTAATTTACATAGCTTTTGCTTTAGTAGAGTTCGAATTTAAAAAAATCCTTTCTTATCGGATGCCTACGTCAAACAAAACCCTTTCAAGTTTCAGGTCTCTACGATCGCGGTTTAAACTGTGCCTTAATCCGTCAGTCAGTCAGGACAAAGCATTTTATATGTATAGATATATGTTACAATGTATATAGTACTATCGACCCGTCCCGGCTTCGCACGGCTATATTATGCATATATTAAACATATAAACCTTCCTCTTCAATCGCTTTATCTATAAAAAAAAACCGCATCAAAATCCGTTGCGTAGTTTTAAAGATTTAAGCATACATAGGGATATAGGGACAGATAAAGCGACTTTGTTTTATACTATGTAGTGATGACGTATTGTACCGTAATATGTGCCCCGAAACTAATAAATTGCCTTCGACATACAAATTGGTTGATATTCAGAAACGATTGGGTTTCAAACAAGCCCGTACGTAAAGCCCATACGTCAATATTCGAAACAGAATTTATAGGATTAGTGGTAGGTATCAATGGAATTACAATTTGAAATGTTTTGTTCATTTTCAATATGGTTATTACTATACCTACTTATTAGGTAAATTGGCTCATTCACATTTCTCCAGTTTGATTTTAATGTCGCATAAATAGTTATTAAATCATGACTGTTCTTTTTTTTTTTTCGCGAATTGTGGCACGAAAACAGTTGATGACGTCACAGGCCAAATATCAAGGCTCACTCATTGGAGGTGATTTATTTTTAACCGACTTAAAAAAGGAGGAGGTTCTGAATTCGTCGCATTGGTACTATATATATTTTTCATCATTCATTTCATTCATTTCTGAATACATACTAATGATTATTTTTTTCCGGTAAAATTGACCTGGTTTTTATTTACACGTTTACTCTCTACTCTTCTGAACAATTTTAAAACAATTTTTAAACTTAAAGTAAGTAAATTTAACCTATCAGTTTAACTTATATTTTGTTATATATCACTACATAGTACAAAACAAAGTAGCTTTCTCTGTCCCTATGTTCCTATGCCTATGTCCCTATATCCCTTTGTATGCTTAAGTCTTTAAAACTACGCAACGGATTTTGATGGGGTTTTTTTAATAGAGTGATTCATGAGGAAGGTTTATCTATATATATAAAAGAGAAAATCACTGACTCACTGACTCACTCACTCATCACGATATCTCAGAAACTACAAGTGCTAGGAGTCTTAAATTTTGCATGGGGGTTCCTTTTATGACATAGGTGCTCACTAAGACGGGATTTTGCGAAATTCGACCCCTAAGGGGGGAAAATGGGGGGTCGAAGTTTGTATGGGACAACGTGATTCCTTGGTCCAATCTACTCCAAATTTAGCATAAACATTGTTTAACAGAATTAATGGAACACGTGTTTCGTATTTTATTGAAATTCATCCCCTAACGGGGTTAAAAAGGGGTAGAAAGTTATTTTGGGGGTGATTTGCTTCGAAGTTGATATCAATACTCTTTAGTGCTTTTGATTAGATTGGTAACACGTCACCTCAAGCTGACAGCAGCTGATGTTAACGTAAAACCAAAGAGGCTAAAAACTTCGAACATTGAACTGAAAAAAGGTGTCTTGCCATTTAGTACTGGAAACTTGACATAGTATTTTAATGCCCGGTATTTTTGAGAACCATAGGTACCTATCGATAGAGGACATGACGGCAAATGAAATATGCCTTTACACCAAATCTCTTATAGGCGTCTCGGAAATGGGGTATTTGACCAAACGCGATGTCTTAAATTTTTTCAAAAATGCACTGTGCACAAATAATGCTTTCTAACCAAACTTCTAAACCATCTCGGAGACGGGATATTTGTTGAAACATGGAACGGTTATATCTGTTATTGCGTAGGGATTTTGGAAAACAGTTGGATAGCCCATTTATCGGGGAAGGTTATAAGGCTATTTTTTATTTCGATATTCCCACGAGATCGGGACTTACGCGGGTGAAACCGCGGGGCGCAGCTAGTACATGCATAATATAGCCGTGCGAAGGCGGGGCGGGTCGCTTGTTTTTTATAATAATCAAAGTTGTCAGTTTAACCCTCGATAACTACTAGCTAAACTTGATAAATAATAAAGATAGTTTATTGATTTCAACCATCAGTATGATATTATTATATATCTATCTATGTTCTATACTAATTATCAAATAAAAGTCCCTACGCCGCGCTGCGTCAGTCTGTCTGAACGCTATAAACTAGAAAATCACTGAACGGATTTTTATACGGTCTTCACCAATGGCCGGAGTGATTAATGGGGAAAGTTTAAGTATCCGTACAAAGCCAGGGCGGGTCGCTAGTATGGTATAATACTTTACCTAATTGGTATTAATAGTGGTAGACTATAACTTCAACGATAATTAATTTTTACCGGATTTCAAAAAAAGGTGGAAGTTCTCAATTCGTCGCGTTTATTTTTAAGGTTCCGTAACTCAATATGTCAAAAAAGAAACCCTTATAAGATCACTCTTATGTCCGTCTGTCTGTCCGTGTGTCACCACCGATTTTCTCAGGAGCAGCCATCTGCTATTATAAATTTCAACTTGCTAGGTCCATACCTAGCAAGTTGAAATTTATACCAGATATTGAGGTCTATTTATAGTCCCTTTAATTTTTATATGTAAATTCACAGATTATTCGCCTAAGGATTTGATTCTTTTTGTTTTAAATAGGGGATACCTGAGAGGTGGTCTCATAAAAATCTGGTCAGGATTTGATAAGGATCTTCGGAGTGATGAACAGAATTATTGTACGTTCAGTGTGCAGCAAATGGCTCAGTTTTCAAAATCTACCGGTATATTCAACCCATAAACTAATAGGTACAGATTAATGTAGCATCTGAAACCACTTTCTCATCACAAAACTCCGTAATAAGTTATGATTACGGGTCACCAGATAGCCAGCCATCTGTGCAGAGGATGCACGGAGGCGGAAGAAAACCCACAGCACGTGCTCATGGCAGATCAACGGGCTCAGTCTCTTCAATTGCCGGCATCTCTTCCAGAGGCCTGCAGCAGGCTGAAAAGGCTACTAGCCTTCTGAAAGGACCTGGGATGGTTGGAGTGACAAGTAGGATTTTCTCACACGCACTAATGACCCAAATGAAGAGGCTAAGTGCGGAAACAGCCCCGTAAAACTAAACTAAACGGTTTACAGTTTGAATTTAGTCCCTTTTATACCAATTTGATGACCATAATTACCAAACTGTCTATTACTGCAAATTCTTGGCCTTGTGCTGTCATAAATATCTAAATATTAAAGCTTATAAAGGTTCCTTTTACCTTGGATTTGTGTACAACGTGTTACAGAAGGGATTAGGATTATAAGCGAAAGATTTCTTGATGTATCTTCGTCTAATCTATACCTACTAAAAGAGAAAAGTACGTACCAAAACGCTCTCAAAAAATTAAAAGAGCAAAATCTGGAAACTTTGCTTCCACTTTCCTTATAGGACATAGTGGAAAACAACGAAAGGATTTTTTGAAATTCGATCTCAGGTCTAAGTTAACCTTAGTATGGGCTTAACCATAACGAAACAATGATCGTATCCGTATACCGTTCCATACATTTCCTGAATAGCGCCCCTATCGGAAACGTTAAGGAACTAAAATCGGTACCACACACAAGTAAAAACATTAAGTTTTATACGGTAGAGTTCATTCATTTTGGTACAATCCACGGTCAAAAGTATCTGCCCACCGTAACGTTTACAATTCCGTGCAGCACTATTTGAACATTATAACAACGTAACCTGTGGATCGAACCCACGTCGGTTGGTGTAGCGGGTTGCGGCTAATACCTCTCGGGCAACTAAAGACATAGCTAACATGTTGCAAATAAAATTCACATTTAGTACTTTTAATTCAAGTATTTAAGTTTGTGTGTAACGTCTATAAGAAGAAGGTCGTAAGTACAATACTTGTTTATAGTATTATTGTAGCAAACTGATCATTTATTTATGACCCATACTGTATTTTTGACCACGAGTTGACGTTTTGACATTCGTTGTCAACTTGAAATTCGTAAACGTGTACGTAAACGGTAAACGGGAACGTTTTCTTACTGGAACAAATATTTTTAGTGCTGATCTCTAAAAAGCTATCTGCTTTCTAGGCAAAACTCCTACAAACTAGGCAAACCTCCCATTTAGGTAAAATGCCTTCATTGGCATCGATCGTAAGGGATTTTGCCAATATTTGCCCATATAAATTAAAACGAAAAAAAAAAAATCTTAATCCATCTACTTATTTATCTTTTGTTTTCAATACATCGCGTTTCTGTATCACCTTGTACAAGTTGCCGTTTATGGGATTTAATACGGCCTTGTCTATCAGGATGATGAGTTTATTATGTTATTTATCTTCGAAGTTTATAATTCGAGCTTTAGTTAAAAAGAAAGGGTACCGGGGCTTTCTCCATACAAACTATTACAACCGTAGTCGACTGTTTTCTCCCTGGATAATGACACTAGAGCAAATATTTTTGGTGCATAAAACTTATAACTGCCATGACCATGCCCCTATTTTCTTTCTATATTCTTTTTTTAATTTTTTTTAATTTTAATTTCTATGATAATTAGAAAATGAAAAAAACCAAAACATAGGGGCATAGTCATGGCAGTTATAGGTTTTATGGCACAAAAATATTTGTGCTAGTGTCATTATCCAGGAAGGAAACAGTCGACTACGTTTGTATGGAGAGCGCGCAGGTACCCTTTCATCTTAAGGTGCAAATAGAGGCTTAAAATGTCTATCGCCTATTACTAAAATTGTAATGATTGCATTAAAATGTTGGTAATTAGTGTTGTAGGTGAGTTATTTTCTATATATTGGTATAATTTTGTCAATATATATATTTTTATTATTAATCTCTTTATTTTTTCTAAACCTATCCAAATTAATATAAAAAACAGCTAAGACTTTGTACGACTTGATTTTGAGATTTAATTCCAGGATCAAACAACTATTTTTTTTATTTTATAGGTTAATAACATTTGGTGATCTTCGGAATGAGCAGAACCTTTTGGCGAGGTCTTTCAGGAAAAATGAGAACATACTTTTATATACTGGATGTAGGTACACAACAATGGGACCACGAGAAATAGTTCTCCCTTGTGGTCCCATTAATAGGACAAAATCCTGGGACCACGAGAAAACAGCGAAAAATGTCGAATTTCAAAATGAAATGTTAGAAAATCGACTTTAAAAAAAAAGGGAAAAATACCCCACCAACATATAACTATAAAAAAAAATGCTCGTGTCGCGGTGTTAGTTGCCAAACTCCACCTAAATGACTGAACCGATTTGTATAGGTATGTATATTCGTAAAGTCTGAGAATCGACCAACATCTATTTTTTTTTCTTTTTTTTTATAAAACCAAAACAACGTTTGCCGGGACAGCTAGTATTTTTATAAAAATAAGGATAGAAGGAACTTACCCCAATATGTTGTCCATCAACAAACAACTGCGGCACCAATATATCTTCGCTCTTCATCCGTTCCCTGATCTCGTCCTGGTACTCCGTGCTCATAAACACGTCCCGTTCGTCGTACTTGATGAGGAGGTTCCTCAGGATCTTCTTCACGAGGACGCAGCGCTGGTATGTGGAGCGGACTATGCCCATCGTTGTGGTGTAGAGGACTACTTTGCCGGCGTCTTTTTCACGGTAGCTCTGTAGGAAAAAAAAAGATTTTTGGTTAGCAAGTAAAAAAATGAATTTGATATCTCTACCTGTTCCTAAGAAAAAGAGTGACAGAGAAACAGACAGACGGACAAGCGTGAGCGATTTACGAACTTACGAAACTCCGGCTAGTTACGTGGGGAACAAATGTCTTGCCATGGCGCCTCCGCCGGTTCGTGGCAGACTGGCTAGACCCAAGAAGTGCTGGCTTGACATCGTAAAGGGTGATATGCGTGTAAATGGCCTTACTAACCAGGATGCCGAAGATCGTGCGAAGTGGAGGCGTAAAAGTAAGAAAGCGGACCTCGGACTCCCGAGAGGGATGCAACCGGGAACATCGCTTGGACGATGGATGGATGGATGGACAACTTAGTGATCCTTTAAGGTTTTTTTCCATGAGGTACGGAATATTCATTATATTAATAAAGTTTATAATTAAGTTTATTAGTTAATAATAGCTTTTATAATTTGTTCTATTTTTATTTCAATAGACATTTTAATTAAATTTAGTCTAGTTTTATAATCATTAGTAAACAATAGTACATTGTTATCCTAGGTGTGAAAGTAACTCATTACAAGTCCCGAGACGGAGTTTGGCGCCCGAGCGTAGCGAGGGCGCTAATAGTTCGAGGGACTTAATGAGTCTTTCACCCGAGGTAAACACTGTGCTTTTCATTACGAATAATACATAAAATTCTTCATAACAACGAGAGTGAATGAGACTATGAGACTCCATACCAAATGAGTAGGTACTCTTACTACCTGATCCTCTTACAAGGTTGGGACCAAAGAGGTTATACATTATGTAGTGTTTTTTTAGGTTTCTGCTATTTGTATTCAATACTTAAATACGGCGGTACTTACCGAAGAAGTTTTTATTAATGAGTTAATCCAACATTGGGAAATGACGCGAAGTCCGTAGATTTAACTTACAGTTTTTGTAACACGGTTTGTCTAGAAAATGTTATTTACAAAAAATACACAATCATAAATGACAAACCAGATTAAACTTAACACTATATACATAATAAAATAAGAAAAAAAAGTTACTTAGTACTAAACTCTGGCAGTATGCATGAGCCGTGCCAAGCCATAATTATTATTCTTTGGTGTAAAAAAAAAAGCAAGGAGGTTTTTTTTTCCATTCGGTCTGCGACTTCTGCGACCGAATATTTGGCTCGTTTATCACAACTGCCATTTATCAAGTTATTCTTTTTTCTTTTCTTGTTTCTGAGTTATTCTTATCTTGTTTTCTGTTTTCTTTACATTTTCTTTTGTAAATAATATATTTATGTTTTTTTTTAGTGTTATATATATTTTTTTTTTATAATTCAAAAAACGGGGAAACATTTTTCGCGGAACAATACCTACATAACGATAGGAAGAGGATTTAAGGAAAGGAGGTTAGGTTTTTGAAGTTCCTAATGCGTAATGATACTGATACTGGCTACATGCAGATTGCACAAGTCGTGCGAAGCCATAATTTGACATGACAGCTGTCAGTGAAAGTGAAAAGCCCTAGGGCTGGAAATTTTATTTTCTACACGCTCTTCAGGCATATTTAGACCTACTTTCGGAGTATGAGTAATGAAAAATGAATTTATCAATTTACTAGGTTCTTTTACAAAATTTATAACAGCGTCATCTAGCGTATTTATGTTGAACAAACATGAAACCGTTTCTGGAACCTTAATGGTTCTCTATTTTCTCACTGAGAAAAAAGTTCTGCCATTTGCAAACAGATGGCACTGTTTTAAATAACTGTGTTTTAAGTATTCAAATTTTTTTTTCTTATTTTATCCAAGTACCTACAGCCTTTTGTGTTGATTCATACTAAATTTCGACCAGAAACAAGATGTCAAAATATTTGTTCGAAGCAGGAATCGAACTCGTTATAATATGTCATAGGGGCAAATAATGAAGAGAGTCAATACCGCAGAGAGAGAGAGAGATTCATTCCGATTACTCACATTCCTTCGCACGACTAATGTCCAAAAAGAAAAAAAACCGGCCAAGTGCGAGTCGGACTCGAGCACGAATGGTTCCGTACCCTATTCTGTTTTTAGTAATTGTTGTTACAGCGGCAACAGAAATACATAATCTGTGAAAATTTCAACTGTCTAGCTATCACGGTTCATGAGATACAGCCTGGTGACAGACGGATAGACAGTGGAGTCTTAGTAAAAGGGTTCCGTTTTTACCCTTTGGGTACAGAACCCTAAAAATGCCTAAATGCAATGTTCAATCCTACTAATATTATAAATGTGAAAGTTTTTGTGTATGTTTGTTACTCCTTCACGCCAAAACTACCGGACCGATTGAGATGAAACTCGATCTGTAGATAGCTGAAAACCTAGATTAACACAAAGGCTAATTTTTATCCCGATATTCCCACGATATCAAGACTAATCTTATATCTTATCTTATATTTAATCCGGGTCTGACATAGCCAGCAACACTTCAACCCATTGGGATCTTTTGTGTTAAGGTGGTACGTTTTCCCTACTAAATGTTTTAGAGATTCCTACGTTTTATACTGAGATATTTAACTTATTATGACTTAAAGTAGGCCTAATTTAAGCTATTGTAGGGGCAGACCAAAAATATCACTGTTTAACATCCAGGAAGTACTCTGTTTCAGCGTGAAAAAAGAGACCAATTTTACGTATGTGGTGGTGCACGGCTATATTGACGTATGGTCATAGTGTGAGGTGACGCATAGATGTGTGGAAACACGCGACGTTGTCGCGTTGTGTGTGGAAGCAGGAACACGCAATTACGCTAGAGCAGAGCCGCAATACAGTTTGCTGGATAAGGGCGACGTTGCCTCTCCGTCTAATCTGTCTAATAAAAAATCAAAATATTTTCAATTGCATGATATTCAAATCAGTGCTGCCAGACCTACACCTGCAAGATTTTATGTAACTTTTGGCACTGTCGCGTCACTTTTGATACTTGAATTATACATTATTTTGATAGACTTATCAAATTATCACTTTACGTATATAATAAATAAATAAACATTTGTACTTGTTTGCATTTAATTAATAGTATAAAAATATAATAAAATATAAATGAAGTATAGTAATTCGCGAGAAACAAACCAAGCAGTCTTGTTGTTTTTTTGATACTGTTTGTTGTACACACTGGCAACATACACCCAGTCGATACTTTGCCTCGCACTAGATGCGCGCTTGTTACCTAGGCAACGGAGAGTCAACAGAGATGTCAAGTAGTCAGTAAATAGAAAAACCAAAAATAAAATATTATAATCATTTAATATATTCCTACTATTGTGTTTAAAGTATCATCCATTTGAGCACCTACTGAAAATAAACCTTGAGGGAATTTTAGTGTCTTGTAAGTGATTGAATTATTTCACAAGTATACCCCTCAAGGTGGGTAACCTATCCACACAAGTTGGGCCGTAGGAACAAACTACGACTACTCTGGGTCCCAGGCCATGAAGGAATAGCAGGAAATGAGAAGACTGATGAGCTGCAAGAACAGGATCGGCAAGTGCTATGCTTGGACCAGAACCATGTACGGGCCTGCCAGCATGCACAATCACAAAGGCCGTAAAGGATTACGTTGATAAGAAACACACGCAAGAGTGGGAAATCAGTGAAGGGCTACTACATTCGAAGAAATTCATAGGTAGCAGGCCCAGAGGGGCTTCTAAATTTATATTGAACAACGGAAAAAGCAAAGCACGAGCTGTGATTGGTGCCTTGACATGGCTTTACAAAACCAATGACATGCTTTTAAAAATGAAGATAACTTCTAATATTGACTGCAGAACCTGCGGTGATGTCAGAGAAACTATGGAGCACATCCTGTGTGAATGCGCCGTCTTAGTGACGAAGCGAAGGAGACCCATGGGCCTCCTTGGGAATGCATATCCCAAACCGGAGAAACATAGGATTTTTCCTCTTAGTGGGATCACTGCGTTAATCGATCCCAAGGGGTCGAAGTGTTGCTGGCTATGTCAGTCCCCGATATAAGATGATAAGATAGAACTAATTTTAAATAAATAAACCTTTTTGTACATTACTTTGTCTTTATTTTTCTCTTTCCATTCAGACCTAGTACAATTTGCATCGTTCAGAATTCGTCCTAGTTTAAAAAAAAATGATTACTAACAGTACCTACCATAAAATTGATCCTGTTTTAGAAAATTTATTCAAAAATATATTTTCAAAAAAAAAATCTTTTTGTATCGAGATTTGAACCGGGGCTCTTCAGAACACTACCCCGCCGCTCTAAATGACTACACCAATCGGTATCTGTCGGACTACGTCAAATATAGTCTATAGTTGCTACAGTTTATTGTTTTGTATGTGTGCGTGTCATTTATATCGTGACAAGAGTTAAAAATTGTACTTTGGAAATACATTAAAATGTGACTTCCAAAAAATTAAATTATGTTTGAAATATGTTCAGAGCAAACTAGAAAACAGGCAACATATATACAAATACTTTAATTCCACGTCAATTATAGCAAAATAAAATAAAAATATACTTTCGGGAAAACAAGCGCCATCTAGCGGAATACTTTGCTTAGCGATACGAAACATTCAACCTCTTTGAAGAAGTGGTCGATTAACGTATCTAGACTTACACGGGTGAAACCATGGGGCTCAGCTAGTAACAATTATATGTTCAAGGTACTCACTTATTCAGTGAAATGATATTACATAACATAAATAGGTACATAATACAATTTATGTTGATGTAATCATTCTAACTATGTTAATATTGATTGTTTGACAAATTGTGTTAAATGCAATAGGCACTAAACTCACATTTGCACAAGCAGAAAGTGTCTACCAACCTAAATATTAAGTTTTAAACGGTTTTATTTAGCTTGCCCTTTTTGGGTCAAATTACTTAATGAAAATTTGACCCCTTCCTTTTGACACAGATAAAGGTACACACCTAAACTTTATTAATTTTTATTTACATAGTTTTTTCTTATGTACTTAGGTACTTTAAGTTTTGTTATTTTTTTTATTACAACTTTTTCTTTTCTTGGGATCACTCAATGTGCCTCTACAGTGTGAAAAGAAAATCATGTGATGCCTCTTAGGTAGGTAAGTATAAGTACCCCTTACCTTGTAATTTTATACAGGAAATCTGTGCCCTTAAACAAAAAAAAATAACTTTTTTGTCCGGAATTTAAGGAATTTTCAAAATGTGATAGGAAAGTTTTTTTTTGGTGTATTGAATAGGTTCTAAAAATACTGCATTGGTTTTGATGAAATTTGGTATCCAAGATACATTAATTCATCCGAAATAAAATAGACTATTTTTCATCCCGACATTCCCACGTAATCGGGACTTACGTGTGGCTCAGTTTTTAATTTAAAAATAAACTATTATGAATGCCTACTTAGTTAGATACCTAACTTTTAAAATATATTTTACTATTTATTAAAATAATTGCTCATTCTAAATTAAAACCTATCAATATACTGCCTAAATGGATTTCCTACATGAGCAAAAACTATTATAATTCGTTTAATAGTCATATATGGTAGGTATTTCATGCAAGTATGTAATTGTAGATAAATTATACAATGCGATCTGACAAGGGTAACTTAATAACATAGAGGGTTGTTCTAAATTGAGCAAGCGTATAGGTATGCTTTAGGAAAATGTGCTATATTATTATCTTAGACCGCATCGTAACAAAACACAGATGAGTAAGTGGGCAGACCTATCTATTATAAAAAAATATATCTAAGTGATAACTTTTTTTCTATGACCATTGACAATTTGTACTTTTTTGGAAAATTTGTGGTAATATTGCCCCGAAAACCAGCTTTTTCTTGGAGTTAAAAGTGCTTGTCGTTCCAACTTCATATTCACTACGTCATAAATGCAATGTTCGTTCATCTTTATTTTCCACGACAGTTTTCTCTGGCCTTATGATAAGCTTTTTTACTATGTAATGTAAATAATTCAAGTAATACCTTAGGATTTTATTTGTTTACTGAGTTGAGACTGCTATTTTAAACAATAATGATATTATTTTTCGAAAAACAGATTTTCTAGTAAACATAACTTTAGAAATAAAATTCAAAAATTTTAAAACTCGTAAAACAATATTTGTTCCTCTGAATGTATAGACTCTTTAACAACCCCCTTTCGATGATGATACGCTCGTCGCAACACATTGTATAATATCTCCGAATCGAATTCAAGGTTGCATACAATGCTGTATTTCATTGATTCATTAGCCATTAAGAGGTTTAAAGTGATACTTGACATTCAAATTGAAGGTAGTAGGTACGGTACCTACTTATGAAAACGTGTATTAGGGCTTATTAAAAATCCTAAAAAAACGCGTTTGGAAGGTTGAACGAAGTTCCTTTCGTTTGCAGGGTTGGCACCCCTGAGAGACATACAGACAGATAGACGGACATACAGACAGATATACAGATTTTTGGATGTCCAGTCCTTTGTTTTACTAAGAAACCTTTACAGTTTTTCGCATATTAGTGTTTTTCTTACGGTTTTTCGTTTCACAATTTTTTCGTAACACTGAAACTGGTTTGAACTGGATTTTTTATGAAATATGTCCGGCAGCAAACCCGCGATAAGGAATTTCGTTCCAAAAAACTAGTTCCATACGGAAAAAGCAGGTTTTTTAATAGTACATTGTTATCCTAGGTGTGAAAGTCACTCATTACAAGTCCCGAGACGGAGTTTGGCGCCCGAGCGTAGCGAGGGCGCTAATAGTTCGAGGGACTTAATGAGTCTTTCACCCGAGGTAAACACTGTGCTTTTCATTACGAATAATACATAAAATTCTTCCTAACAACGAGATTGGATGAGAGACTCCATACTACCTGATCCTCTTACAAGGTTGGGACCAAAGAGGTTATTTATACATGTAGTGTTATTCTTTGGTGCTACCTAAAGCAAGGAGGTTAGGTTTTGAAGTTCCTAATGTATAATGATACTTATACTGGCTATATGCACATTGCACAAGTCGTGCGAAGCCATAATTTGACATGACAGCTGTCAGTGAAAGCGAAAAGCCCTAGGGCTGGAAGTTTTATTTTCTACACGCTCTTCAGGCATCTTTAGACCTACTTTCGGAGTATGAGTAATGAAAAGTATATTTCTTACTTCAAAAAAACCTGTTTTTTCCGTATCCTCTTCTAATAGACGCTAGATAAAAACTTCTTGGTATTAGAAAAAAAATCTTAAAATGTTAAGCAAGCAGTATTCTTAATTTAAAAGAAAGTCAGATAGGTACAGTCGGGTTCATAATTGCAGCCGTCGGTAGAGTCCGAAAATCACTACATAGTATAAAACAAAGTCGCTTTTTCTGTCCCTATTTCCCTTTGACTGCTTAAATCTTTAAAACTACGCAACTGATTTTGATGGGGTTTTTTTAAATAGATAGAGTGATTCAAGAGGAAGGTTTTATATGTATAATACATGCATAATATAGCCGTTCGAAGTCGGGGCGGGTCGCTAGTTACTATTATTGGAATGTTTGCATTCTAATAATGTTTGTTTAATTAATTGATGAGTTAGGAGACTTTAAACTTCACCTAAAGCAGGTGCCTAGAATCTTGCTTGTGTTGAAAACATTCTTATAACAGCCGTTTTGGATCTCTACGGTGGGTCTGCAATGATGCAGCCGACCGTACATTATTGTCAGATAACTCCGCAAAAAGTCAGAAACGATGAATACCAGTACGCAAAAGGTCAGAAACGCAGATTGTCAGCAGTCAGAACTTTTTTATTTTGAATTGGATACAGTCCGTATCACAAAACACAGGATAAATATGATTTGAACTTTATTGAAAAAAAAAATCTTCATCATCATCACTACATAGTATAAAACAAAGTCTGTTCCTATGTCCCTATATCCCTATGTATGCTTAAATCTTTAAAACTACGCAACGGATTTTGATGAGTTTTTTAATAGATAGAGTGATTCAAGAGGAAGGTTTATATGTATAATACATGCATAAATATAGCCGTGCGAAGCCGGGACGGGTCGCTAGTTTTGTATAAGTAAATAAATATTATTACGTAATTTAAAAACTAAAATAAAAAAAATCTAAATAAATAAAATAAACCATAAATAGGTGTGTAATGTAACTTCCAATTTGTACAGCTTATGTCCATTTTGTTAGTATCTTACTTAACAGCTAAGTATCGCTTTAAGTTACCACGTAATAGCCTCTACTTACCGTTTTCATGTCAAATGATGCAACATACAAACTTAATGACTTTACTTGGGTATGCGAACGAATTTGTGAAATTGTTTAAATACTTACCTACCTGTATTGCAATAACTTGGAATTACCGAAATTTCTTATTAAAAGTACGCGAATGACGTATAAATTATTTTTGATAAAGATAACTACTCAAATAGAAATATTTAATAATTTTGACTTGACA
Organism: Idaea aversata; assembly: GCA_907269075.1. Taxonomy (NCBI): domain Eukaryota; kingdom Metazoa; phylum Arthropoda; class Insecta; order Lepidoptera; family Geometridae; genus Idaea; species Idaea aversata. Next base: position 8,983,215 of record OU026103.1, read on the forward strand.
TATTTTTCAGGGACAGTAGTATGAAAATTACAAAAGACAACAAAAATTAGCTATTTCCTTTCATTTGCCATACTATGTTTGTTTCCAAGAATTGATCCCTATCAGCAAGACTATCCATTGGTATAAAATTACCTAAAATTCATATTAAAAGTACGTGAATGACGTATAAATTATTTTTGATAAAGATAACTACTCAAACAGAAATATTTAATAACTTTGACTTGACATATTTTTCAGGGTCAGTAGTATGAAAATTACAAAATACAACAAAAATTAGCTATTTCCTTTCATTTGCCATACTATGTTTGTTTTCAAGAATTGATCTCTATCAGCAAGACTATCCATTGGTATAAAATTACCTAAAATTCATATTAAAAGTACGCGAATGACGTATAAATTATTTTTAAAAAAGATAACTACTCAAACAGAAATATTTAATAACTTTGACTTGACATATTTTTCAGGGACAGTAGTATGAAAATTACAAAAGACAACAAAAATTAGCTATTTCCTTTCATTTGCCATACTATGTTTGTTTCCAAGAATTGATCTCTATCAGCAAGACTATCCATTGGTATAAAATTACCTAAAATTCATATTAAAAGTACGCGAATGACGTATAAATTATTTTTGATAAAGATAACTACTCAAATAGAAATATATAATAACTTTGACTTGACATATTTTTCAGGGACAGTAGTATGAAAATTACAGAAGACTACAAAAATTAGCTATTTCCTTTAATTTGCCAGACTATGTTTGTTTCCAAGAATTGATCTCTATCAGCAAGACTATCCATTGGTATAAAATTACCTAAAATTCATATTAAAAGTACGCGAATGACGTATAAATTATTTTTAAAAAAGATAACTACTCAAACAGAAATATTTAATAACTTTGACTTGACATATTTTTCAGGGTCAGTAGTATGAAAATTACAGAAGACTACAAAAATTAGCTATTTCCTTTAATTTGCCAGACTATGTTTGTTTCCAAGAATTGATCTCTATCAGCAAGACTATCCATTGGTATAAAATTACCGAAAATTCTTATTAAAAGTACGCGAGTGACGTATAAATTATTTTTGATAAAGATAACTTCTCAAACAGAAATATTTAATAACTTTGACTTGACATATTTTTCAGGGACAGTTCATCTCTATCACCAAGACTATCCATTGGTATAAAAATAGAGAATGATTTTTTTTGCAAAATCAATAGGTTCGATTCCTGGCTAGGGTAATGACTTTTTAAAAAATCTAATGATCCAGTTTTAGTTTTTGTCAAAATCGGGCTCACAACTCCTTTCAGCATTTTTCACTATCTATTATAGTTTAGGATAATATAGCCCTGAAGGCCCATTAGTGTACATGATAAAAAACTGACGATTTCCTAAATAGACGGTTTGATATATAGACCTCCTAATAGTTAGACGTTTTGCTACATAGGCGAATAGCTAACTAGGCAGATTGCTCACTAGACTTTTCGCTTTGTTAGACGTTTTGCGTTTTGCTTGTTTTTGATCGGGAGCCAATCACCCTGTATAGCCCAGGACCGACTGGCTTGGAAACAGATGAGGGAAATTTTTGCCCTGCAGCGGGACAAAATGGGTAACGGAGATAAAACATTTTTAAATTATTAATGTATTTAATTTTAATTTATTTCAAGCTTATTCTGTTTATTAAATTGATGAACACCGGCGGCACTCACAAAAAGTGTGACGTCATCGCTCACGTTCCATAACAACCAATGTTTCGTACAATTATCGTCCGTATTTAAAAATAATATCGCTCACCTGGGCTTGTGTTATGGTGACGAGTGACGAATAGACGACTTATTTATGGGAAAAAAATATAATATACCTATTTATATATATATTTATATACCTACCTATTATTTAAAGGATTTTGTTTTTAATTATTGTTTTCATATGACGATATCACGCGAAAAAATTCGCGACGAATTGAGAACTTCCTCCTTTTTTGAAGTTGGTTAAAAATTATAGTCCGTAATTCGACTTTACAGACAACTATTTTTTTGTATGTTTTAATTTGAAGATTTAATAAAGGCGTAACTACTTATTAGTTACATGCCTTTTCAAAAATATCTAGAATAACTTTAGCGGGTATACCCGCGGGTACAGCTAGTCTATGGCGAAAGTTTGTAAATGTATGTTTGCACAGAATACCATCCCCTCGATCTCTACCCTATATTTACTAGAAACACAACGATAGCGCGATTCAATTTTACGTGTGGCGCCATCTAGTTGTGAGGAAAAACAACGCACGACGACGCGAAGTTACGACGAAAAAGTATACTGGATTCTAGTTGAAATTTGAAATTGACGTAGTTTTTAGTTCCCATTTTGTGTGAAATACCGACGCGGTTTAAACTGCAGGTTAAAGCTAGATTTTGAAAAAGTGAGTTTTTGTATTTTATTTCTTACTTTTTTGCGGTAAAATTTGTGTTAAATAATTTACTGGAGAAGGCTATATTATGCATGTTTTATACATACAAACCTTTCTCTTGAATCACTCTATCTATTTAAGAAAACCGCATCAAAATACGTTGCGTAGTTTAAAGATCTAAGCATATAGTAGGTACATAGGGACAGACAGCGGAAAGCGGCTTTGTTTTATTATAAATATGTAGTAATGATGTTAGTTATTATTAAATTATTTTTTTGTTTATTTGTAACTACTTGATTATTTATATAAAAATTGTTTTAATTTTCTGTGTATGATTTTGAATAAAAATAGTCAATTGTGATGATGTAGACATAGGTATTTATAAATATATAACTACTTGAATAAGGTTTTAATAACAATATAATCGAACATAACCTTTAATCTCTATCAATTATTTTTTATTACGACATTACGATGTTAATTCGCGTTTGTGCACATAAATTACACAATTTCAGCCGGCTACTTAGCAATGATCTTTATCTTATTACTAGCGACCCGCCCTGGCTTCGCACGGCTATATTATGCATGTATTATACATATATAAACCTTCCTCTTGAATCACTCTATCTAATAAAATAAGTAGGGCAAAATCGTGCCCAAAGGAGTCGGTTACATACATACAAGCAAACATACAGGTGAAACTAATAAAAGCGTGTTAAAAAACCGCATCAAAATCCGTTGCATAGTTTTAAAGATTTAAGCATACAAAGGGATATAGGGACATAGGGACAGAGGAAGCGACTTTGTTTTATACTATGTAGTGATAGTGATAGTGAAGAAGCATAGATAAATATTTTACGGCTGTTGGGCTTAATACGCAATGGGCAAATTATCAAATAATATAACTGTCTAGCTATCACGGTTTATAAAATACAGTCTGGTGACAGACAGACAGACGGACAGTAGAGTCTTGGTAAAAGGGTTCCATTTTTACCATTTGGGTACGGAACATTAAAAACAACTTTAAGGTGAAAGGGTACCTGCGCTCTCTCCATACAAACGTAGTCGACTGTTTCCTATCTGGATAATGACTCTAGCACAAATATTTTTGTGCCATAAAACCTATAACTGGCATGACTACGCCCCTATTTTTTTTTTGGTTTTGACGACCCAGTTGGCACAATGGTTACCATGCCGGACTGCCAAACACAGGGTTGCGGGTTCGATTTCCGTCTCAGACAAGTATTTATGCTTAGATATTTGTCTGTGGTCTGGTTGTTTCTATGTATTTTATGTATATATTTACAAAAGAAAAGTATATTAGTAGTATCCGTTGTCTAGCACCCATAATACAAGTCTAGTTACTTAGCTTGGGGCTAGATGGCGATGTGTGGAATGTCCTGCAATATTTATTTATTCTAATTATCATAGAAATTAAGATTAAAAAAATAAAAATAAAAAACAAAAAATAGGGGCATGGTCATGGCAGTTATAAGTTTTAAGCACCAAAAATATTTGCTCTAGTGTCATTAGCCAGGGAGAAAACAGTCGACTACGTAATAGTTTGTATGAAGAGAGCCCCCGGTACCCTTTCCTCCTAAACCCGTTACCTAACAAGTACACACAGCAATTAACCATACATATATCTAATCCAGCTAACAAGTTCGAAAGTGGACCAACACTGGACCATAGTTTCCCATCAACCGGTACTTAATCGGTCGAAGCTACGTCGGACCGGTTGTAGACGATCGGCCCACTGGCTTACCGAGTGGTTTACCTCGCAAGGTCACGGGATTGAACGGCAGGTACGATTACAATTTGGAATGTTGGTTGGTTAGTATCTGAATTACCGAGAATATAATATCATCACTACATGGTATAAAATAAGTCACTTTTCGCCGTCTCTATGTCCCTAGTTCCCTATGTCCCTTTGTATGCTTAGATCTTTAAAATTACGCAACGCATTTTGATGCGGTTTTTTTTAATAGATAGAGTGATTAAAGAGGAAGGTTTTTAGATATAATACATGCATAATACAGCCGGGCCAGGTCGCTAGTTTTTTAATAATCTCAAATCTATTTGTAGCTAAAAGTGTTTCATAAAGTCTTTTTAATGAAAGAAAAAATAAATACAGTCGTAGCATATACATACACGTTAAGCGAACGCTCGGCCGAGCTACATGTACGCGGAATGGGGTTGTGTTAGGTTTTATTTCCGTTACGGAATTTCTTGATTCGGTCGCCGTGCAAAGCTATGCAATAGCTTAAAAATCTTAAAGGTTTTATGAATTTTAACAAAACAAGTGGTGTTATTTTGTTTGTAAACAAAGGCGTTATGTGATTTGCCTTCGTTTTCAGTTCGGCAAAATTACCAGAACGTTACTGTGGTTATTTTATCACTATCACTATCATCACTTCACTATCACTACATAGTATAAAACAAAGTCGCTTTCTCTGTCCCTATGTCCCGATATCCCTATGTATGCTTAGAACTTTAAAACTAAGCAACGGGTTTTGATGCGGTTTTTTAAATACATAGACTGATTCAAGAGGAAGGTTTATATGTATAATACATGCATAATATAGCCGTGCAAAGCCGGGACGGGTCACTAGTTTATTATAAATTCCAAATTCTCAAAAAAATCTTCGAATTTTCTAAAGTCGTAAAACAAATGTTATGTTTAGTTTAGGTTCACAGAAGTGGCCCTTAGCCACTTACTAATATGATTACTTACCAATAACCCTGTATACTAGTGACAATATCGTTTTGTTTTTCAACGCATAGGTACGGTAACCTGCATAATTGCAGACCCACCGTAGAGCTCCAAAACGGCTGTTATAAGAATGTTTTCAACACAAAGCAAAATTCTAGGCACCTGCTATAGTTGAAGTTTAAAGTTTTCTAACTCATCAATTAATCAAAGAAAAATGATTAGCAAGTCTGCGAGGGCTGCAATTATGCAGCCGACTGTACCTCCTTCAAATAGATTTTTCAATAGAAAAATGGATTTCGTAATCAAATTCAATTACCAACAATCGCTCGTGCATAATAATAATTTGCTATTTACGCTTAGTTAGAACTCATGGTTATGTGAAAAATTAATGTGTAGTCTCACCTAACACTAATTGTCCTGTATAATATTAAAATTGAATAGGTACCTCCTTTTTAGGAAGTCGGTTAATGAAGTTGAATTAAAAACTAAATATTTCGTAAAAATAGTGAATACGAGTTAGTATCGATTCGTCGCAAACTCAGGTCGTCTAAGGTAGCAACTTGTCTAAAACGCATTTCGTCTAACTCTACTTATACAAGGTTATTGGTAATTATACTAGCAAGCCGTTGGGGCTACTTCTGTGCACCTTAACGATCAACTTTTGTTCTACGACTTTTGAAAATTCGAACATTTTATTGAAAATTTTGAGGTTAGGTTTACCTGAAAATCAGCTGTTCCTTACACGGAGAGAAAATTTAATTATTTTTTAATTTTATCTATTGTACTTAGTCTGAATGACCTTTGTTTTAAAAAATCAGCTGTTTTTCGAATTTATATAACCTCAAAATTTTCAGTATTTTTTTCGAATTTCCAAAAGTCGTCGAACAAAAGTTGTTTGTTTAGGTGCACAGAAGTAGCCCTCAAAGGCTTGCTAGTATAATAACCAATAACCCTGTATAACAAATAATTAGATATATATTTGCTTTATTGACAATTTGAAACACAATTCATTAGTTTATTTTCTTGTTATTGTGTCACTTATATAAAAAAAAAGTGGCACTTATTACCCTCAGGTGGCTTAAACAAAATATATAGAACTATAAGTAAACTACAAAATATGCAACAGCTTATAGCAAGGTCAAGGAATGCAACGAGTGTTAGATTACTTTACTTGTAATTGTAATCTAAACCTGTGATAGTTTTGGTGTACGATTTCCTATATTGCTAGTGTATTTTAATACTACGTAATCGCAATATTTAAAAAATGTATTTATCTGTTTTGTCCCACTGCAGAGCAAAAACCATCTTTCCTTGTTTCCATTCCGTTCTTTTTTACGGAGCTGTCAATACGTAGATTTAGTACCTTTTTTCTTATTCGGAATAACTTTTTTAGAAATTTGGCAAATGATTGGGTTAAGTACCTTTTTTTAACACAGCGTTTTCCACTCCTATCTGATTAAATCAAATAAAATATCTTTATTTAGCACGGGATGGTATCCCTGAGGATTTTCAGCTCTAGCTCCTGTCCATGGCAAGTATTGTTTTGTCTGATGGCTCATACCTGGTGATGATGATGTGGTCGAAGATAAAGCAAGCTTTCCTAGAAGTAAAAGATACCTGCTCACTCGTAACTTGAATACTTCTAAATTGTACATATCAGGAAAGACAGACACAGACAAATTGATTCCATTCTATTGCTGTATGAATAAGAATTACGAAACAAAATGTTAATTAATAAAAGTTAGAAAAATAATGTGGTAAGAATTAACCATTTATAAATTGGGCTTAAGAACCATGTTAGTTAAAAACCATATTTATTTATGAATAATAATTTTGACAATAAATTTTATAAAACGAATCCCCATATTGCAAAACCACATAGTAATGCGTGTTTGTTTATCACGCACATTACTTGAAACTTAACTTGAAAGTGTGGGAAGGACATACAATTGTCTTAAAGTTGTAACTTTGTGAGAACTTAGTTTTTAATCAATGGTTAAATATTTGATCAAAATTCCATGACTATTTCAATTGGAGATTGCGAATAGGTTTCAAATTCTTTTCATTTTCCACGGAGATATAAAAACCTGTTTTTATTAGCTTTTTTATGATGAGTCCTATCTATACTAATATTATAAAGCTGAAAAGAGTTTGTTTGTTTGAACGCGGTAATCTCGAACTACTGGTTTGATTTAATGAATTGAAGGGTTGTAAGAGCAAAGGGCATAAGTGCCAAATAACAAAAATTTAGGTACAAAATCGAAAATAAACACAATAAGAAAAAGTACCTCGAAAATCAGTTCTCAGCAAAGGTTTGCTACTTTTCTATGCTAATCTAGGTATAATATATTAAGGTGGAAAAATTTGATTATTTGTTTGCATTAAATAGGCTTCGAAACTACTGAACCGATTTAGATGTTTAGTATGAGGATACATTGCTTCATTGACAGTTATATAGGCTACTTTTAATCCCGAAATTCTTACGAGGTCGGGAGTTTAAGGGTGGAACCGCGGAGTGCTGGTAGTTATATTATACATTGATAGGATTGGAACCAGCACTCTTCTGCGTCAGGATGTTTGTTCACCAAAGAATATTTCTTCAAAAAAAACAGAATTAATATATTAAGCCGGTAGGCAAACGGCTTAAAAGTTTTTGTTAATCTATAAATAAAATTTGCATAATAATTTATCAGTATTCAATTATTAAATACCTACTTTATTACCTACTGAACTTATTTGCCACTTGAATGACAACACATGTCACGATTTAGAACAGGTTATGATCGATCGAGTATAATTTCCGCATTTTCAGACCTTGATTGTAGTTTATATGCGTAAAAAAATCATATATTAAATATATTTTTTGTCTTGATTTAATTACGAAATTGAGCTGTCAACGAGCTATTAGGTAAGTTTATTTAATGATATTTTGGTAATTTATTTTTCCCAACAAATTCTACGTTAAAGTTAGAATACCTACTTATACCTACATTGCCGTCGTCCCACCTTTAAGTCGTGTTTCTCTAAGGCCCCTGTTTATTTGGAGGTTATTTAAGCACATGTATCTTCTAGGAAAGCGTGCGGCATCTTAGACCGCATCGTCACTTATCATCGTGTGAGATAGTGGTCAAACGCTGACCTATGAAAAATATGTTAATAAATAATAATAATAAATATTACAGGACATTCCATACATTTCCATCTAGCCCCAAGCTACTTAACTATACAACGGATATATACTACTTAAATATGTACTTTTCTTTTGTAAATTATATACATAGAAACAACCAGACCACAGACAAATATCTAAGCATAAATACTTTCTGAGGCGGGAATCGAACCCGCAGCCCTGTGTTTGACAGTCCGGCATGGTGACTATTGTGCCAACTGGGTTGTCAAATGTTAAAGGATTTATAAAAGTGTAAATGGTTTATACGCCATTGCGAGCTCTCTAGATATTCGTCCTTTCTCTAAGATATTACCCAACTTTTATTTAAACTTTAGCAAACCATATCAATCATAGCCTATAAATAAAAACGTACGCGCAGCAAAAACCAGCTTGGATTCAATCGCAAAATTATAACAGTTTATAAACCTCAGGCTAGTTCATAAATTGCCACCAAACGGTACCAAATAACCGTTAACCATGTTAGTAGTATAGACGGCAAAAAATATGGCAAACAATCAATCTTGTTCATCTCATCTTAGAAGTATTTCGATATGAAGTTTGACTAGTATCTAAGAATTGGGGTCAATTTAGTGACACAAAATACAAACAAACCATATTTTTTGGAGTTCCGTACCAAAAGGGTAAAACGGGACCCCTCTACTAAGACGCCTCTTACTGTCCGTCCGTCTGTCTGTCACCAGGCTGCAACTCATAAACCGTGACAGTTAGACAGTTGAAATTTTCACAGATGATGTTGTTGCCGCTACAACAACAAATATTAAAAACAGAATAAAATGGTACTGAACCCTTTGTGCGCGATTCTGACTCGCACTTGGCCGGTTTTTTTAACCGATTTCAAAAAAGGAGGAGGTTCTCAATTCGGTAGCATGTATTTTTTCTAAAGTTTCATTGTATAGGGCAAAGGTCTTCCCCATCTTATCTGTTTCCAAATCATGACGCGATTTTAGTGGTTGGTTGAAGTTTCTAAATTAAAATTCAAACACTTTCAAAAAATTTAGGTATGACCAAATTAGACCGGACAACACTAATAAACTTAAGTCCCAAAGATTTTGTAAATTCAGTATGACGTTTCTGTTAAGGCTATTTATGCAAACGCAACGCGCCAGAAATACCCGTCGCTTACAACTAACATTGGTGATTGTAACGAATGTGCCTTGTTTTTCTCAAAAGTGCTGAGATGGAATTTTAGGTGAAATCTATACCGATATTTTGGGGTAATTTAAGACAAAAATTCCTTGTCATTTCAAAGCTAGACTAGTTTTAATTCTTAATTTTAGGATAGCTTCAAAACTATAGGGATTTTTTGGCTCAAAATAACACCAAAATGTTGGTAAAAATTTCACCTATAATTCCATTTCAGCACTTTTGAGAAAAACAAAACACATTCGTAACAATTCACAATTTTCACCAACAAAGGCGACCAGTGCCGGTAGTAATTATTTAGTAGGCTGTGTAGCAAGGTCGTTGGCGTATGGACACCCCTTAAAAAATTAGTTCATATGAAAATAAAATTGTCATTATACTAACTCTATATAGTACCTACATTGCGATAAAGGAAAAACAAAATAAAAATAAAACTCAATTTTTATTGTTTTTTGACGTTATCACGTAAAATTTTCGTTCATAAATCGACTTTAGAGACGACCACTTTTGCCAGCTTAAAACCTCTTTGTTGGTACCTACCTTTTTTATACATCCAAACAGTATAACCCAGATAAATTAAGAATGTTTTATCTACCTACCATGTAATTAGCAGTAAGATACGTATTTAACTTATCGGGATAACATTTTAGCACTAGTTGGATATATATAACTCACGCGTGCATAATACGTTGCATTATGAGCCTAAAAGCGGTTTAATAAGATCCACTTTATGAGCAACTGTGATAAAAAATATGTTTTAACTACAGCTATCTAAGCTGCTCTGGAAAGATCTTAAATCACATCTACCTAATATCGACTATCATGTCATAGAAAAACTGATCTTATATTGATTAATAAGCTAGTTTTCCACTATGTAGCGTGATGGAATTCTAAACTGATAGTGTAGTTAGCCCAGCCCGGTCGAATGGACAATCTTGATCAATTTATTGAGGGAAAAAAACTGTTGATTGGCGATTTGCATTCTACTGTACGAGAAAATAATTATGTCGGACATTATTCATTTTATTAGTCTATGTAACTTTTTAAAATGTAATTTCAATTCGTTAGGGAGCACCTTAGGGAGGCACCCCTGCCTCCCTAAGGTGCTCCCTAACGCAACACAACAACAGCACAACGCTGTTTTTCAGCCTGGGGAGGCTGAAAAACAGCGTTGTGCAGGACCAGAAATGGCACTGCTCAACAATAAAGCTGACGCCTCTCCTTTCGTCTAATTACTCTTGTGTGATAGGGCAATATTATATTACTGATAATGTTAATTTAGACAAAAAAAAATAAAAAAATTTAGACAATAAAGATTTTTCATTTCATTTCGTTTGTGCCTGTTGGATTAAATAGAAATAATTGTAAAAAATTGTCAAATTTTGATGAAATTGTTTTTCAGTTGTTACAATTTGTTTTAATATGTTGCACAAAACAGTTCGACTTAAGAGGAAAGGGTACCGGCTCTCTCTCCATACAAACGTAGTCGACTGTTTCCTCCTTGGATAATGACACTAGAGCAAATATTTTTGTGGCATAAAACTTGTAACTGCCATGACAACGCTCCTATGTCTTGGTTTTATTCTTAACGGTAGAACATATCATTGGCATCTTTGAATAGATTTTTTCACACTACATTAATGTGTATATTTTTGTTTTTGAAAATTTACGAAAAGTTTAAAATTGGTTTCTAATTCTATTGACCCAACTTTTGATATTTACTAGATTTTTGTTCTTGTTTCTTTTTTTTCTTTTAAATGTGTATTTTTGAATAAAGCTAAGGCCGAATTGTCAAAACGAGTCCATATATTACGAGACCACGTATTACACGACCCGATATTACGAAGCCAAAATGTACTCGTAATACGTGACTGTGTAATATTTGGTCGCGTAATACAGGTCGTGTAATACGTGGTAGTGTAATATTTGTCCGCGGTGATATTACGAGTCCATATATTACGAGACCACGTATTACACCGCCACGTATTACAAAGACATTGCCATAGACCTATAAAACCACAGAGTGGTTCGTCGTAACCAAGTAAAATGGGTAGAATTCGTTTCTAGCACTCGCCGGCCGCTGCCGCGGCACCGCTCGCTTCGCTCGCTCGGCTCGTGCGTTGTGGTCGCAGTTCTAACATAAACCTAACCTATCCATGTCGGTTCTGGGTAGGGGGTGTTCTGGATGGGTCTTTATATGCTGCCCTAAAGACCACGTATTATTATGACCTGACGTCATGCGCCCCGCTTCAGGAACGGGACGCGTCATGTTACCGGAACATGACACTTTTGTGTGAATGCAGGTGTTTCATCAATTAACTAGACGATATCGCACCAAAAATGTAATAAAGAAAGTCCGAATAACTTTTGAACTTTCACACACTCACATAGACAGCACAATTCATAGAGACGTTTGAACCACTCTGTGGTTTTATAGGTCTATGGCAATGTCTTCGTAATACGTGGCGGTGTAATACGTGGTCTCGTAATAAGTGGTCGTACATTATTTGTTCAAACCTATAATACGAAGCCTGTACACGTAATATCAGGTCGTGTAATCCATGGCGTCGTAATCCATGGCAGCGTAATATCATGTACACGTATTATTGGCTCCCGTCAAAACTAGTTCCATTTGAGAACTAATTTCATCGTAATAGTGCATTGCTTGAAAAAACTTCGTAATAGAATCATTAATCACTCTTTCAATAGAAAAGAAAACGAAACCCTCCTAGAGCGGTACAAATCAAAGAAACATGTAATTATAATTTATACGTCTGTAATTGTTTCTTGTTACAAACATTATAAATAACATTTTGATCATAAGCAACACGATTAGTGATAATTACCTGCTAATTGCTTCACTAACAGATAGGTAGTTAGTACAAAAAGAATTTAATTTTTGTTATTATTTTAGTTAACAAGATATTAATCATTGGTTAAGTTTGCGTAAGTTAAAATTTATTGATGTACAGTCACACCAATTAGCTAAACACCACGTGACCGAGTAAGCTCTGACTCGCATATCTGTAAAAAATATAGTATTTACCTATTTTGTTATTTTTTATATTGTCTTGTATAGTATACTAGCTGCGCCCCGCGGTTTCACCCGCTTAAGTCCCGATCCCGTGGGAATATCAGGATAAAAAGTAGCCTATGTGTTAATCCAGGTCTCCAGCAATCTAGATACCGAGTTTCATCGCAATCGGTTCAGTAGTTTTTGTGTGATGGAGTAACAAACATACATACACACACACAAACTTTCACATTTATAATATTAGTAGGATAGGATTGTTTAAAAAACCAGAATCAGGTAACATTACTTTACAACCTTACAGATGTGCGAGTGAGCTCTAGGCCACGTGGGGTTCAGCTAATTGGTAATGTGACTGTACTATCAGTCTTTTGCGCTCCGCTGCTAGAAATTTGATTTCTTCTAGTGTCAGTGTCTGACGTCCCGATTCACAAACAGTACTTAAGTTGCTCTAGATTAAGTGAACGCACAGCGCACGTTAAAAAATATTTTTAATCTAAAAACAAATGTTTTTCATTAATCATTATAATACAATTAGTATGTAGGTACCAAAATTACCTTCAAATATAAAATATATAAAAAAATGTGCTAGATAAATGTAGGTAATTTGTAATTCTCCCTAACTGTTTCTAACTGTATTTTGTTATCTGTCACTTATCTGTCAATGTCAGTTAAACATGCGGTGTGCGGTCAAATAGTTGTAAACACCACGACAAGTAAACGATTTTTTAACAGCCTATCCTACTCTCGAAGTTATATCATGATGAAACCGGGAATCTTAGAGTTTTTTCAAAATCCTTAAAAAATATTTTGTCTTTTAAATCTTTTAGAAGGATTGGAAGTTACTTACAAAAACCAAATGAAACGTCATAAGTACGTAAAATACAAAAAAAAATGTATGTAAAATGGAAAAAATCGCTTAACCTAACTTTATCTATATTTCGAATCGACCGTGTCCAGAGAAAATTTGAAGATAACCAATGTAAAATAGCACACATCAATTTCTCGTAATAATCCACTGGTCCAAGGGCGTCCGAAATTCGAACTTACGACCTTCAGAATGAAATTCGAGATATCCACCACTACATTAGGCCAACACCGATCTCTAACTTAACTTACAAGTAGGTGACTGAACTTCAAAATAATATCAATTTAGTATAATATTGTTTTCCCTACCACAAAATTACTAAAATTCCACGCCACAACTTCGCAAACAGAATAAAACCCATACCGGTTCGTTTATGGTAAACTATGTTAGGCACGCGGATTACCTTGCGGTGCAACCCACTGCGATGTCACTCGTTCTACGGACAATCATTGAAATTATTGACCTTTCAAACATTTTACGATCTAGTGGAAGTTAACAAATAGGAATTTGTATAGATTCTAAAAATAGTTTTATAGGTAACACTTGAAAATGCGTCTTTTATAGTTCACCTGATTTGAATTTGCAATACACAAATTAATAATTAGATTGAAATCCTTGTTTTTTTTTAGGGTTCCGTACCTACCTCAAAAGGTAAAATAGGAACCCTTATAAGATCACTTTCTTGTCGGTCTCTTTTTATAAAAAGTAAAAGCAATTACGCTTCCTTATTTGTTGGTGAATGAGTGAGCATATTTTGGGTTTCGGCATTATTTGGCATAAATAAGCATTGGCCTAGGCTTGTGTTCTGGAAACTGGACCATACATAGATTTTTTTATGTTGTTAAATCATTTTGAAATCCAATATCACTGAATATCATAAAATGTCTTAAATACCATGATTGAATTAGGTACCTATTTGTTCACCGGGGGCGGCGGCAGAAGACGCTGCCAGTAAAAAACGGGCCAAATATGAGGACTTGGTGCCTAATTATATTTTTGTGCCTGTTGCTGTCCCAACGTCTCCGTTGGGGTGCTGGGGAGACGACGCCAAAAAATTAGTTAAGGAGTTGGGCGATAGGATTAGGGGGACTGGGGGTGACTCCAGCTCCGGCTCGTTTCTAGCGCAGAGGTTAGCCATCGCCATTCAGCGTGGCAATGCTTCTAGCATTGTGGGAACCTTTACGCAGGGAACGATAAGGGGCGGGTTATTTGACTAGCTGGTGTTTTTAATTAGGTACCTAATTAGTCATTAAATAAAACAGTCACAATAATAATTACGGATTGCAGGAATTATTAGGCACCTATAAGCTTTTCGTTTTCGAAATTCAATATGTATCACAATATATCATAAAAGGTCTTAAATGCCACCATTATGTTCACTAAATTAATTAATTACAATAATGATTATAAATTCTAGGAGTTATTAGGTAGGTATAAGATTTTTGAGTTCAAAGTCCAATATCACTAAACATAACCAATATTTAATAGGTATCACTTAATATTATAAAAGGTCTTAAATGCCACCATTATGTTCACTAAATTAATTATGAATTCCAGGAATTATTAGGTAGGTAAGTACAAGATTTTTGAGTTCAAAATCCAATATCACTGAACGTTTTACTAAAATTTATGCTTTTTGTGTAAGAATTCCAATATCACTAAATATCATAAAAGGTCTTAAATGCCGCTATTAAATGTTCACAGGCCAACAAGGGTCAAAATTAACCTACAAAACTTGCTCAACACTGGATTATCTTTATTTTTTGACGCTCCTCAAATATAAATTTGAACTTTCACGGTGCGGTTTGGTTTGAGGTTGTACCTGTTTCCATGTACCACTTTCATGGCTGCGGTTTCTTTCAACATTCTTGTGATTCTTTGTGTTAAATGATAACAGAGACATTTGTAAGCCTATAGTGAAAATATGAATTTGATTATAGATGAATCGTTTTAAATAATAATATTGGTTCATTCTCAGAAGATACATGGGCCAGATCCAAAATGAATCTAGTGAGATATTTTTTCTCATTGGATCCAAATATTGGCGTTTACACCTAATTTAGATGATGTATCGCAAAAAACTTTAATTCCGATGGTCGTGGGTTCAAATCCCAGTTCTGGATAAACACTATTATACCTATCAGATAAGGTACGATAAAATTAAATGAAGACGCTGTCAAAGGAATTAAAAATTAAATAAAAAACCGGACAAGTGCTAGTCGAACTTGCGCACGGGGGGTTCCGTAATATAAAAAATATTGTACGTCAGATGAGGCTGTATAGGTTAAAAGTCTTTTGCCTGCCCTTTTGTGAGTATAATTAACAAAAAAATATTGCCCAAAACAAGAGAAAACATGAAAATAACCTATAATTCTTAAAAACATACTAAAAAAAATATTTACGTTTTTTCTGTTTTTAGTATTTTTTGTTTTAGCGGCAACAGAAATACATCATCTGTGCAAATTTCAACTCTCTAACTATCATGGTTCATGAGATACAGCCTGGTGACAGACAGACAGACAGACGGCCAGACAGACGGACAGCGAAGTCTTAATAATAGGGTCCCGTTTCTACCCTTTGGATACGGAAGCCTTAAAAAAAACTTGAGAGGTGTCAAGGGACACCCGGATGGTACGAAGTTCCTTTCGATTAATTAGTGAAGGAAATGTAATTTTTATGTTTTTAATTTTTTTTGTAAATAATCGTCGTGACACTGTTCAATGCGAAATAGAAAGACGAAACGAAAATAACTGGCTTGCTTTCTATGCAAAAAGTGTCGTTACAACTTTTGGTCTTAATTTTTTCCGTCTAGCCCCCTTTCGCAACGCGCGCTAAGGAACTTTCGTTCCAATATCATCAACCTCCTAAATCCAGTTTAGATCGATGTTATTCGATTTCGGTATCAGATTTCTCTCAAAAAATGTATTTCATCCGAATTAACAATGACTAACTCATAAAAATATGTTTGTTTTATTTGTAATACAGGATTCTTGTATACCTATTGTTGTCAATGACTTCACTGAATGACTCAAAAATGTCTGTCTGTCTGTGTCATAGGCGGGCTTTCACCAACTGTGCCATACAGGTGATAGAGGTCATCATTTGATTATCAGCAATAAAAGCATTTATAATAAAACAAGAAAGTGATCTTATAAGGGTTCCTTTTTTACCTTTTGAGGTACGGAACCCTAAATATGACAATGTCGCGGGACACGC
Source organism: Idaea aversata (assembly GCA_907269075.1). Lineage (NCBI taxonomy): Eukaryota > Metazoa > Arthropoda > Insecta > Lepidoptera > Geometridae > Idaea > Idaea aversata. The sequence goes on from OU026103.1 coordinate 8,999,783, forward strand.
GTTTGGAACCGAATGACAGACAGACAGACGGACAGGCAGACGGACGCACAAACGGACAAACAGACGCACACACACACATATCTGTAAGAGATTATTATAACGCTTAAACTGAATTGAACCGGATTTTTAAAGAATAGGTCCCGTCCGTCGCAAACCCGTGCTATGGATTTTCATTCCAAAAATTATAATAAATTTTTGTAATATAAAATTGAATAAAATAACAACAATCCTACATGACAGTATCTATAAAATGCAAAGCAAGCTCAACGGAGAAGGAACGCGGAAGATCGTGCTTACGGTAAAAGAAGTCGTTTCATATCTCAATGACAACTCCTGCGCAGACCGCTGCTCTCAATGGAATCTGTAATTTATAAAACGACTAGCTACACCACGTGGTTTTTCCCGCATAAGACAAACACATCTATCTTCTATAATTGACCGAACGAGCGAAGCGAGAGAGGTCTAGTGTTGAGAAGGGTCGGTCGCTCGTATGTTTGTATGTTTGTTCGACGATAACTTGAGTACCGTTGCTCTGATCTTCATGATTTTTGGTATACAAGTAGTTGAGGTCCATAGAATTTTTAAGTTCGAACATGAGCAGGATCGGTCAGGGGGTTACGGAGATAGGGGGTCCAAAAGCGGATCTACCTATATGGCACACAAACTATAGGGCAAATATATCCGAGTGGGGTATCAAATGAAAGGGCGTAACTTTGGTGACAATAATATGGTACCATGGAACTGATCTGATGATGATGATAGAGCTGGATGGAATCTACAGGATTAATCTCATTATCCATACTTCATAGTTCATTCATTCAAACTACTCGTCAAGAATCGCCTTGACGAGTAGTTTGCCTTTCAATGGTAACCAGGGTCTGATGATGGAACTGGAAGATTGGCATAGGAACTTCGCAATGAAACGACACAACCCCATCGAGTTTGGGCTCGTTAGAATCGTCTTGTTGAGTAGTTTGCCTTTTAATGGTAACCAGGGTCTGATGATGGAACTGGAAGGTTGTCATAGGAACTTCGCAATGAAACGACACAACCCCATCGAGTTTGGGCTCGTTAGAATCGTCTTGACGAGTAGTTAGCCTTTCAATGGTAACCAGGGTCTGATGATGGAACTGGAAGGTTGTCATATGAACTTCGCAATGAAACGACACAACCCCATTGAGTTGGGGCTCGTTAGAATCGTCTTGACGAGTAGTTTGTCTTTCAATGGTAACCAGGGTCTGATCTAACATATTTTGTTATCAAAGACCAAAAAGTATAAAATAAATAAATAGTTTAAAAAACCTTAAAAAAAAAACACGCTACAATAAAAAAAATCCAACTAAAAAATAGAAAATAAAATAAAATTTTAAAATAATATTTTTTATATCATACTCATTATTATCAGAGAGGAAAAAAAATATGATTCTCAGAAATTCTTTAAAACCATACCTACTTACATGAATAATAAAGTAAAAGTGTTCCGTGCTTTAACATTTCTTTGTGTTATTAAGATTAAAAATGGATTATCGATTTTATAATTATTAGTCATCAGAAAGACATGCACCTTCCGCAATTTTACTTCTCTAATCCACCAGAAATTCTACTTCCGTGTTCGTTCTCCATAGCCTTAGAAGAAGCTGCTGGAACCAGCTATTGATCAGCTGAACGGAAACCAAGAAGATAACTTTATATCTAAAATGGTTGACGTTTTTGTATCACTGACTGAGGCCCTTGTGTTGTGGTTGTGGTTTATAAAGTGTATATTCTACTTTACCCTAAATCGTCCGAACTCTCTCTGCTTCATTTCCTATAATTATTTATTTCAATAATCATGGGCTGTTTTAAAATTATAGTGGTGGATAGTATCAAATAGTAGGAATGTTCGGTTCTAGCCGATCTAGAGACTCTCATTAGGTATTATTTAATTTGTGACAATTTTTTTTATAATTAATATTTACCTACTTGTTATATTTCAGTTTAGGGACTTATTGGTCTTAAACTTCTCTAATATATTCTAGTTCTCGAGCTTGTCTTCTCGTTTCCTCTTACGACACATTATAATAAGTAGATACATAAGGAAGGAAGGAAAGGAATTACTTTATTCTGGATATTATGTTGGACACATTAAAAATATCTTGAGTAAAAATAAAGAGTCAACAGATGTCCAGGGTGTGATGATTAAGCTGGAACTCTGCTTTTAGAACTTAACAACAACAACAACAAGTTAACAAAAACAACAAGAAGTTATCCCTATCGTGTTTGGATTCTCTTAATCATCCAATGTCGGATAATAGCGATACTAGGCACCAATCATTCAAATAAGATAGACCTGTCGTATTTGGAGTCTTTCGTCGTTATATTATACATTTTAGTACTTTACGCTGAAATATAATAATCGCTGAAAAAACTCGTGAGGGCTCAGTTCGGGGCGAACTACTAGTATAAAAATGAATCGCTGAATGTGTTGCTAAACGCAAATCTCGAAAACAGCTAAACCGATTTCGATAATTATTTTTTGGTTGTGTTTCTTAGTGTCAGGATAAGGTTCTTAGGAAAGAAAAAATACCAATTTAGTTACCTATTTATAGTAAGAAAAAAAAACAGCGCACTCCGGGAGTGCAGGCAGAAGTGAAAACTGTATATCTGTGTAAAATCTCATATGTCGCGAGAACATACGCAAAAAGAGTTTTAGATGAAAAAAAAAAAAATAGTCGGACGACAAATAGTCGTCCGACATTTGTCGTCCGTCAATAGTCGTCCGACAAATAGTCGTCCGACATTTGTCGTCCGTCAATAGTCGTCCGACAAATAGTCGTCCGACATTTGTTGTCCGACATTTGTCGTCCGACATTTGTCGTCCGTCAATAGTCGTCCGTTAAAAAATACCATATGTACGTCTTAATACACTCACAGCCAAATTAAAAACAGTAGGCCCAGGCATACATTTTCGCCGCGCCGTAGAGAGGGGATAGCTGTCTACTCTCCATCCGTCTTACGCTTTTTCGATCAGGTCCTGACGCGAGTTTAAGATTTTATACCCATTACAGAAAAAGTGCTCAACGTCGCTAAAGAAGTTTTCACTTCAAAAACCTCGGTCTGTCACCACGTAATTGCAATGCTCGGCAGAGCTAATACTTATTTAAACTTGTGATGTCTTTGCATGTAACATCAATAATTATTATTGTGCCTACCTATAATGCAAATAAATGAAATGGAATTAAGTAAAAGTTTTTTTATCAAGTTTCTTTTTTGGGGTTCCGTATCCAAAAGGGAAAAGTGGGGCCCTATTACTAGGACTCTACTGTCTGTCTGTCACCAGGCTGTATCTCATTGACCTTGATAGCTAGAAAGTTAAAATTTTCACAGATGATGTATTTCTGTAACCGATATAACAACAAATATATTAATAACAGAATATAATAGTACGGAACCCTTCATGTACAAGTCCAATTCGCACTTTTATAAAAAATTATCTATCTATAAAAAAAAATTACACCTAAAATTTAATTTTTTATTTTTTTTATTTTATTTATTTGGGTAACCAACAGCTTTACAAAATAATAAGAAACGAAACAAGAAACAGAAAGCCAATTATAGGTTCTCACGAGTAAAATGTTCCTACCTGATTTTTTTTAAAAGCTTTTATTTGCTTACTTTTTGTATATTATACTAGCTGCGCCCCGCGGTTTCACTCGCGTAAGTCCGATCTTTCTCACCGTTTAAACCTTCCCTGGACTACGACAAATATTTCAAAACCGAAATCATCTAAATCGGTTCGTGCGTTCTGGAGTTATAGCGTCAGGAAGGAAAACCCGACTTATTTTTATATAGTTAATTATGTATAAGATAGTGTTATACTTGTTAAATAACTTAGACTAACGTTAACTTATTTGTTACTTAGCATCAAGTCAAACCTCCGTGGTTTTTATATGTTACTAGCGACCCGCTCCGGCTTCGCACGGATGTATAATGCATGTACAATATCTAAAAACCTACCTCAAAATCCGTTGCGTAGTTTTAAAGATCTAAGCATACAAAGGGAATAGGGACGGCTAAAAGTGACTTTATTTTATACTATGTAGTGATGATTAGTGATAGTGATGATAGTGAAGTAGACTTATGTTTGTGTATGATTGTTAATATGATAAATTAAAAATAATATGATATGATAATAACGATATGATAATGATATGATAATTATCAACCAATCGGAAGCTCTGAAACCCAACAATTATACATTGTCTACGGAAGTCACATTGCGGTAATAGATTCCTGCATTATGTATGAATAAAAAGTTTAAACGTGTCGATCGTGCATGTAATTGTGATTATGAATAAGTAGATAGGTACATATAACTAATGATAATCTTGTCTATATGATAGGAACATGTCTGTCAGTGTTTTTGTGTATGATTTATACAGCGTCAGCATCTTTAATCCATGCTAGTCATTGCTCTGTAGTGCCTGGGGTATGTATCAGATGAAGTTGGCTTGCCCAGACCCTCCCAGCTTAGTAGACCTTGTTCAAAGGAAAAAGCACGTCTGGAGCTAACTAAGCCATGGGTTTCATCACGATGTTTTCCTTCACCGTAAGAGTAATGTCAATTAGCACACAAACATTTTTTTGTAAGTAAATTAATTATTGCTTTGGCCGGGATTCTAAGCCACAACCTTAGGCATGAAAGTATCTACCATTTGGCCAACTGCTTCTATAGGTATCTTATCTAAAAATATGGATAGTTACTTTTTCGCCAACAAATAGTACCCATGTTTTATTAATTTGAGGAATTTTAATGATGTGGCAACACCATTTTCGGTAGCGGGCTTTTAAGTAAATAAATTGTTGTTGTCATTTTAAAAATTATCTATTGTTTGTGTAACTATGGTTATTTTACCATTTTTTTTCCTTTTTTTCTTTTTAAATTCCTATAAATAACTATAATATAACTAATATAATATAACTGTAATATAACAACCTATAACTGTAACAGTAGAAATTTTATAAAGACAGTGACCTTAAAAAACGAAATTATTAAAATTATCAAACGAAAATCATAATTTGAAACCAAAAACCAAGGAATTAGGTTAATTAACGAAATCGAAACTAAATAAAAGTGAAATTATGTTGAAATTCATTTAAAATGAACCTTATTGGCTTCTTATAACCGATTGTGAGTGAACATGGGGCAATGCGGTTGTATGCAAATTGAAATAGTTTCGAACGAAAGTTATGACACGAGAATAAAAGTCAAGGTTATCTGTTTATGGGCTATAAAGGTTTATAATATGATATTATATGATGGAAAATAATAATGAAGTCCGTAAAAATGGATAATAAATAAAATAAAAAAAACTGGTTGCCTGTAAAGTCGGTATACGGGCGAAAGTTTTACGTGACAACAACTGTGCTCGAGTGGAAGGGACGCGTGCCTTTCACTTTTTATGTCTGTCTCTCTCGCTCTTAGGCGGGCTAACCATGCCCGCGTGCCTCTCACTCGCTCTCATTGTGAGCGCATAACGTCAGCGGAGCGTAACGCAGTTTCTTGAAGTGTCACCCGGCAAACCAATTTATAAAACGTTGTCACGTCAAAATGAAAATAAAAAACAAGTTACTTACCTACAGAAGTTTATCTATAAGTACTTAATATTTATTTAATATTAGTTGACATTTTTAATTTTAATTTGATTGTTTATTTTTATCAATTTTGATTTAAATTCTTTACGTTTTTTTTTTTAAATTTTAACATTTTATTTTTAGTAGGTACTTACTTTTTATTTTAGACCTACTTAGTTAACTATTTAATTTTTTTATTAATTTCAAAATTTTTTAAATTATCAGTTTAGTTTAGTAACTATAGTAGTTATTTAATTTAGTTTATGGATGGGAACGTTAACAGCTGAGCAATTTTCATCTCTACGTTTATGGCCTGATGGTTGCGCTTGATGAATTTTTTGCAGCATTATAGGTGCTTGCCTAGTGAAAATAATAATATGGTGAATTTTATTCATGGGAATTCAGGGCTATATCCTAAACTGAGATAGTGAAAAATGCTGGAAGGAGTGACTGATTTTGATTTTTGGGTGTTCATTTTTAGGGTTCCGTACCCAAAGTGCAAAAACGGGACCCTATTACTAAGACTTTACTGTCCGTCTGTCTGAAACCGGTTTGTATCTCATGAACCGTGATAACTAGACTGATATAACTACAAAAATATTAAAAACACAAAAAAAATAAATTGTGCCATTACTTATAATTCTTCTCCATAACAATGCCCATTATTTATTATCACGCAGACATGACTTATGTGAGTAATAAATGAATGAAACTGATTAGATTTTCTACTAGAGTGCGCTAGAGTGTTTTTATGGCAGTAGAACGTGGTGGTTTAATATTCGTATGCACTCAGAGCAACAATGTATGAATGAGCGGAAATGAATAATTTTACTATAGTTCGATTACTAATCAATTAACAAAACTTTTTCATTTTTAAGTCCAACTGCCAACTGCCTGTCCATCCAAAGGTTGCCTGGAAGAGCTCGCTTTTATCGATAAGGCCGCCCATTGTGCCATATTGTAAGGTATTAAATATTAATTTTCTTTTAGCAGATAGTCACTTAAGTTAGAATTTATTTTGTGTTATTTTTTTTATATGTAATCATTTTGCGTTTTTATTTTTATGGTGCAATAAAGTGTTGATATAACTATCTATCTGCCAACGAGAAAAAAAAAATGATTTTTAGTAATATTTTTTACTGAACTAAAAATTGCACCCTGCATTATGCAAGCTAAGCAAAACGTTGCTATTTTAAATGTCGTCGAGGTGCAATTTTTGAATTTGCCTTCAATTTTAAAATATTTCTAGCAATAATCAATATAATTATAATATTATAAATGTGAAAGTTTATGTGTATGTATGTATGTTTGTTACTCCTTCACGCAAAAACTACTAGATCGCCTGTGATGAAACTCGGTATCTAGGTTAACACATAGGCTACTTTTTATCAAGATATTACGCGGGTGAAACCGCGGGGCGCAGCTAGTTATCAATAAAACTGTTGAATAAGTAATTTTGAAAACAAGTTTTTTTAAATAAATATATGTCCTCCCACATTTCAGAGCAATTTCGTCTCCATTTGTTTTTTAAAAACCAGCCTGACGGACAAAATCGCCTAACAAACGATAAATATTAAAAACAGAATATAATGGTACGGAACCCTTCGTCCGCGAGTCCGACTCGCACTTAGCTTGTTTTTTTATATTTAAATAAATAAATAAATATTGCAGGACATTCCACACATCGCCATCTAGTCCCAAGCTAAGTAACTAGACTTGTGTTAGACAACGGATATACTACTTATATACTTTTCATTAGTAAATAGGTATATATAATATATATATACATAGAAACTACCAGATCACAGACAAATATCTAAGCATAAATACTTGTCTGAGGCGAGAATCGAACCCGCAACCCTATGCTTGACAGTTCAGCATGGTGACCATTGTGCCAACTGAGTCGTCAACTGGGTGGGTGTGATAGACTCACCTAACAAACAACAGATACTTAAAACAAAATTTAATGGTATGGAACCCTTCCTCTCCGACTCGCACTTAGCCTGTTTTTTATATAATAACCCTGTGTAATTATTTGACTTAGTATTCATAAACATAGACCAGGCTTTTAATAAGACAGGCGTCACAATATTAATTGTCTCGGCACACCTTCCGCTTTTCCCCGTCAACTGTCAGCCGACAGTCAAGTTTCCTCGCGGTCTCACGTCGCCAGAAGTATCGGAAGTAATGAATTTTCTAACCGTATTCAATTGGAAGAGTGGTGAAAGTGTGTATTTTTATAGTTTTAAAGAGCGATGTGAAAGAAAAGTTAGTTTTTCTCATAGTGCTGATTATCTTGATAATTTTCCTGTGTGTAATTTCAGAGTAAAGAAGCCGCGGTGGCAAATTTAGGAGAAAACTTACTTAGTTTTCTCCAAAATTTGGCACCGCAGCGGGATTTAAACTCGCGACTTCCTTATTTCCGGGTGCGATAACCACTAAATCTTGTGCTGCCTAATAACCCACTAATCTATGCATCTAATAAAGTCGAAGCTTTGGAAGTGAAGCGTTCTACGTGATGATCTTAGAAATCTAGAATTCGCAAGTATCATATAGCTCCGGGAAAAAAAAGCACGATTTCTTGTCAATCCTACTAATCCTACTAATATTATAAATGTGGAAGTTTTTGTGTGCGTGTGTGTATGTATGTTTGTTACTCCTTCACGCCAAAACTACTGGACCGATTACGATGAAATTCGGTATGTAGATAGCTGGAGACCTGGGGCCTAAGTCTGCTAACACAATTGTATTTCAGTAGTGTCTCGATATAATCGTAATAGAAATTTAATGAAAAAAATATGACATTACATGTCAAATTCGTATTCTCCTAACGTTGACTATTCTATTGAGACACCACTGACACACCACTGACTCACTTTTGTGTTCTGCTCTACAATCGTGGCATAATGGAATCTCGATAGTTGTCAAAACGGTATATTGCTTAGCAACATATACCATGTTGCTAGGCAACACCTGCAAGGTAAATATTGCCATACCATTGAGACTCCATAGTGATTATATTGCGATGTTATTAAAACTTTAGCAGAATACCAAATAAAGTCACAATCTCGATATAATATCAATAGAGTCTTGATATAATGACAATGGTTGGCCAAATAGCAGAATAAGGCCCCTGGATTAACACATAGGCTCTTTTTATTCCGATATTCCCGGATCGGATCGGGGCTTACGCGGGTGAACCCGCGGGGCGCAGCTAGTAAACTATAAAATTAAGAAGATTGGATTTTTTTTACCGTTGGACATTTTTTTCGTATTGGACATTCATTTTTCGTTTTGGACATAAGTTGGGCAAAGGTAATGTTTTTATTTGTTTTGTGGGGTTATGTCGTATGCTGATGACATACTAACCGATTGGTATAATATTCTTAACTAGACCGAAACGACTCCTAACTCAACCAACTGCAAAATTTAATTTTTTTTCGTATCTTTATACAACCAAAAATGACAAAGTAACCAAAAACGTGTAAAAATGTATGTACCTATAGCTTAAAAATGACTATCCAGTTATAATATAGCTAGTCCAGTAATCTAGCTATTTGTTTAAGTTTTATTAAAATGAAAATGTCAGTAAAAGTTGTAGTTTGATGGGTAGGTTGATTTCTTGATTCGATTCTCTATAATTCTCCGTAACCAATCAATCCAATGTCATTCACCACCATTATCCGTCATCCTATCAACACTGTTTTCTACTCGTTAAACACAATAACATGATCACAATGACAATCGTTATTGTTTCACAAAATACTTCTCAAACAGCCTTAAGTCCGCTTATAATTCTGTATAATTACACGTTTCAATTGTTCACCTGTCGTACTACCTTGCCCATTATACACAACAGTATTCCATGAAGGTTCAATATTGTGTAACATTGACAAAGCGAAATGTTAATTTTAATAAGCGCAGACAAGTCGGCAACACTTTCAAAACTGACCTCTAAAACCACTGTGTGTGTAAAAACATAAAGACTAGTTAAAAAGTAAAAATTATTCTTAAAATTACCTTTACTGTGCTCTGAATTTGTAGGAAAGTTGCTATTCCGGCGCGTACGCGGTTTTTAACCCCGCGTATTGTTCCTTTGGAGCTCCGGATAGTGGATGGAGCTTCCTCATTCTTGTAGTCCTTAATCCCGGCAAAGTACTCCGCTTCTGCTAGTTCACTTTCACTTTTCACAACACTTTTCACTGGCTCATCGAACTGTTTTTCGTTGAGATGGAAATCATAAAACTTGTCCGTGTCAAAGTAATGGCTACTGTAGCACAAATCTTTCACTTTATCCTGTTTACGCTCTTCGTAAGTAGTTTCAGTGATAATCGGAGGCTTAGGGGAGCTTTGTGGGACTTCCTCTTTCGAGTTCCTATGCTCGTTATTAACTTGTGAAACTAGACGGAACGAAGTCAGTACGCTTTCTTTTGATTCTTTGCTATCTTCATTAGTATTCTGGCTTGATTCTTCGTTTTTTTCGCTGGTATCACTTTCGGTTTCGATAGTACTTAGTTTCGCCGATCGGTCTCTTATGTCTCGGAGTAGTCCTTGAGGTAGAAAGCTGTCTTTATTCGCTCTGTCAAACGAACCATCCGAAGCGACAGACTCTGTCTGGCTTTTTTCTCGTTTTCTATATTCACCATGACTCTCATCTGCATGCAAGCTGCCATTGAACTCGCTACTGTTCAATGAATCGTAAGATATATTAGAATCGTTATCTTCGAAATCTACCTCGCTCTGGCTACCGTTTCTCGGGCTGATCATTGTCACTGATATTGCTTTCTTTGCACTAGATTTAGTCGTCTTCTTTTTAGGTAGCGGAGGCGGTGTTCCATCAAGGTCAGAACAAGTTCCAGAATCCAGCGTGTCACTCGGTGAGCACTGCCCACTCGACATGACCATGTTCGTCATGGAGTTAACGTACGAATTGCAGTAAATATACGGTGCTTTATCCGTCTTTAGAATATCTTCATTCTCGATAATTTTCGGCCGATCGTCCCCATTGATTCTGACAAGACTATTCTTCTTGTAAAGATCGTTGATTTGATTCAAATCGACATCGCTTTTGAGATGGACGCTCGATATCTTCGGTTTTGGTTTGTCCGTGTCAGTGTTTATTCTGATTGTAACAACGTGCTGTCCGAGAGCGTCCGTGTTGGGTGTAATCGCGGGTCTCTCTGTCTGGGATGCCGCTATGAATACCGTTGAGCTCTTAGAATTAAGGACATGGGAGTGCATCGAACTCAGATCCATTCGTATGTCATTGAAGCCGTTGGAATCGCTTGTGATTTGGGTGTAAGTTGTGGCGCTTCTTTTTGGGGGTAATGGGGGAATGTATTCGATGGTTGGTCGGGCGGTTAAGTCTTCCATTGTATATGTTTGCTACTTTGCTCGTTATACTGGCATAATTAACGGTGAATCCTGTTCGAAATGCTGGTCAGGTTCAACGCAAGTGTACATAAGGCATAATAGTTCCGGTGTGCCGGTGACTGGGTTAATGTACACGGGTGTCCTCTATCGCCAGTAATTACTCGACTGCCTGCAAAGAAAGAATTTCTTTATTAGCATAAATTGTGTTGAGTTCTTATACATTTAAGATCTAGTCAAGGTACCTACTACAGGACGTAGGTAGGTACTACAAGTAGCCTAATCAAACATATGAAAAAAAAACATAGTTAAAATAAAAAAAGTAACAGTGTGGACATAACGAACTACGACCCGAAATGACGATAAGCTTCGTCGAGTATGACGCATAATATCAGTAGATTTAAATGCATATTTACTTAAACATCCGCATGAATTCGAATGGAATATGAAAATATCACCAAATTCCATTCGCCGCATTGTGTAAAGATTTTTACAGGAAGGAGTAAGCTAAGCAACTAAGGCTTGTTATGTTCATCAGATAACACATATAATACTTATTGTCGGTAACAAAACGAAAACGACTGAAGGAAAGTCAACAATACAGTGCTTCATTTGATGTATACGTCAGGGCGCCGCCATCTTGACTACTGTTTTGTGTCTATAAATAGGAATAAAATGACGGAACGTGGTTCAGTCTGTCGCAGTAGCTTCATGATGTCCGAACCTTTTTATGGTCGTATCATTTATTTGAGTTAATTAGTTTAATACCGTTTAGTGAGTGGATTAAGCGTTGTGGTAAAATAATGCCGATGGTTATGTAATTTATATGATTAAAATATGTTCTGATGATAAGTGCCTTTATATTTACGTAACTTACGCTCAGATTTGCCTAAAATAGCTGGTCCTCTATATTATAACATTTCTTTTGTAAATACAAACTTAATATACATACAGAACCACTCGGACCACAACAAATATTTGTTTACAGAAACAAAAATATTTAACTAGCATTTCTATTTATACATCCGGGTACGATGCTAATAGGCGTAGATAAAAAAGATACAGCTTGGTAACTGAATGACAGACTAGTAATAAGACTCCACTGTCCGTCCGTCCGTCCGTCAGGGTCCTGTTTTTTAGCCTTTGGGCTTAAAAACATTACTTATTCAGGATAAAAATAGCGAAATATATTAAAAAGGAAGAAAGCATGAAGAAAGCACCCGCTGAATTCGCTGTGCCTAATTAAAAGAAAAAGTATAGTTATTTTTTACTAACTTTCTGTCAAAATTGCATCTATCTATAATATAAAAATCAATTGCTGTTCGTTAGTCTGGCTAAAACTCGAGAACGGCTGGACCGATTTGGCCAATTCTTTTTTTGTTGTGTTTGTTGTAGTCCAGGGAAGGTTTAAACGGTGAGAATTTAAGGTGAAAGGGTACCTGCGCTCTCTCCATACAAACGTAGTCGACTGTTTCCTCCCTGGATAATGACACTAGCACAAATATTTTGTGCCATAAAACCTATAACTGCCATGACTATGCCCTTATGTTTTGGTTTTTTTCATTTTCTAATTACCACAGAAATTAAAATTAAAAAAATTACAAAACATTAAAAAACAAAAAATAGGGGCATGGTCATGGCAGTTATAAGTTTTATGCACCAAAAATATTTGCTCTAGTGTCATTATCCAGGGAGAAAACAGTCGACTACGTTTTTAATAGTTTGTATGGAAAAAGCCCCCGGTACCTCTTAAAGATCGGACTTACGCGGGTGAAACAGCGGGGCGCAGCTAGTTAGACATAAATTTAGTATTTTCTAAGGTTTTCGCGACTTGAACTCATTTGAACGGATATCTTCACGTTTTATTTTATTAATTTTAAGTAGACGGTAGTTTGACAGCATTTCACATAATATTTTTGTAAGACGAATGTCATCTTAGTCTGCCTGTGACCATGGGATCTGCAAAGTTCCCGAAACGTCAGGTTTAAAATAAAAATAAAAACGTGAAGATATCCGTTCAAATAAATTTTTTAGACATAAATTTTTAATATGATTATGTTGTTTATCTATTTTGCAATTTTTTTTTTCATTTACCCCTTTTATTGTAAGTTTTATGAGATCAACTAAAATTAGAAATCCGTAACAATATTTGAAACCCATTTTATTTCTATGTAGGTAACAAAATGTAATTATTCAAAGTTTATGCAAACAACGAAAAAATGTTGCAGCAATTATGTTACGCAGTTTCTGAAACGTGACTTATTATAACCCAATATTTCAATATGCATACAGTTTAAAATTCTAAATAAAATCTAGGTTAGTAGTTGAATATGTGATGTATCTTGAGTTTTACTATCAGAAACGTTAAGCAAGGTGTTTTTCTATGCGAAGCGTTTTATACCTACGTGATGATAGTTATGTTGTCTAACCTGTTGTTTATTATTTTTATTAGTTTCTAATAGTCACGTTAATATTACTAGAAATAGGAAAATTTTAGAAAATTTCGAAAAAAAAACATAAAAATTATTTTCCCTGGTTTCGTTCGCGTATTTAGAAACTACGCACATAGCGCATTGGGGATGTAAACAAAGAATACAAATCGTGTGAGTTTCAAAAGTTGTTTTTTTTTGGCTTCCGTGCCCAAACAGTAAAAGTGGAACCCTATTACTAAGACTCCACTGCCTATCTGTATGTCTGTCTGTCTGTCACCAGGCTGTATCTCATGAACCGTGATAGCTAGACAGTTGAAATTTTCACAGATTATGTATTTTTGTTGCCGCTATAACAACAAATACCTGCGCGAGTCCGATTCTTAAGAATTCGTAAGAATCTTTTTCCACCTTTCTCTACCGTTGAGCTACTAGTAGGGTTGGATGGAATAAAGTTTATTTTTTTCCGAACCGATATGTTCATAACAATAATAAGTAAGTACCTAGTTATATATTGAAACAATGTAGTTTAGGTATACATAATGCTAATTCAGCTTATTCTTTGTTTATACCTAAGCTAAATTCAACGAATAAATTGTTTAGTCTAGAAATACTTTGTGAACAATAACATCCGTGTAAACTTTCGTTGTCTCTACATCATTTTAAGTTAGTATTAAAATCATACTCGTAGCAGTAACATCTAGTTTTAATTTAGTTTTTAAAAAGTTAAACTAGCGCTCCCGAAACTTAACTGGCGCAGCCTGGGACGGATGTCCATTGTGCTAGCGTGTGTGAATTTAGAGTGAAAACTTATTGAAGACACACGTATTGGCCGCGGCATCCGGAACCAAACAAATAAATTCGTTACTTTCGGCGCAATGTGGCAACGAGCGGCAGTGGCATTAATGTAAGTGATTACTCAGTACTCACCCTTTCTAATAAGCCCCTTCCGATCCCGTACCCATTCGAGTGTATTGGTGCCTAATTTTAAGATTGATATTTTTTTTTATATTGAAATTTTAAGAATTAATTTTTTTTTATTAGTTTGTAATTAATATAATTTAAAATGAATGCGGATAATGCGATAGATCTCGGAGCGGCATTAACAATGGCTGCTTCCGAAATTCCTCGCGACGTAATCAACCTAATTCCCGAATTTAACGGGGATACATCAGTGTTAACTTTATTTTTAAGAAAGTGTGAATTTGTACTCTCAAAATACCAGGGTACAAATGAACGAAATGAATACTTGTTACAAGTTGTTACAAGCAAACTTAGAGGTAGAGCCGCCGCTTTAGTGAACGAACGAGGGAACTTTTCTAGCTTTACAGACATACAAAATCTCCTAGTCCAACATTTCGGAGATCCACGTAGTGAAGAATGCTTAGCGTTAGAACTAGCAACGTCTAAGCTAAAACCCAACGAATCTTACATGGAATTCTGCAAGCGAATACAGGAGCTAAAAGCAAACCTTTTCGCTAAGGTAGAGGTATCAACCCCAATAGCAACTAGGGACGCGAGAAAAATAATATATGACGATAAAGCCCTTAAGGTTTTTATGTGCAATCTCTCAATAGATTTAGTCAAAACAATAAGACAAAAGAGACCAACAACCATCGAACAAGCTTTAACTATAGTCTTAGAAGAAATTAATTTTGCGGAAGAATATAATATGCATTCTAAATTAATAGAAAACGGTAGACCGCCAATCACATTTGCAGGGAATAATTATAAACCTTTGATTCCTCCTACTCAAGGACCAAATATCATAAATCAAAGACCATCAGGATTCATACCTGTAGGATTTAAACCCTCTCTACAATTTCAACAAATAGGAAATCCACCAAATCAGTTTAGAAATAACAATTTTCCTCAAAATTATCAGCCTAGACCTCAATTTAACAATCAACCCTCTGGCTTTAGACCTCAGGCAGGACAATTCGGATATAGACCTCAGCCATTAGCATTTAAACCTAATAATCAATCTTTTGGATTTAAACCGCAGCCTGGTCAATTCGGATACCGACAACAACCAACTCAATTCGGATACCGACCACAACCAGCTCAGTTCGGATATAGACCTCAATTCTCAGGTTACAGACCACAGCCAGGTCAATTTGGGTATAAACCACCCAACCAGCAACAAAACACTGACGTTTCTATGAGGACAGCTCCAGCTAGACCTCAACAAGTACCCGTGAACGAAATTTACACAGAATTTCCTTATGAAATTCCGTATCAACCTGAATTCGAAAACTTTGATAATTACTATGATTATAATGAAAATTATTACGACAATAGTTATAACGAAGACCAAACAGCTAGCTACCAACTTGCTTTAGATTATGCGGAATCTTCGCAGAACTTAGAGCAGCAAAATATAGAGCCCGTACACCAGGAAAATAAAAATGAAAATGAAACTGAAATTCAAAATTTTCAGATAGGTATCAAACAAAAACATCCGAAATAATAGCGATTAATTTTAATGCAGACTTAAAATTACCCTATATATATGTACCCGAGATAAACGCCCGACTAATGCTAGACTCTGGTAGTTCAAAATCATTTTTAAGCCCCAAAATAGGACAACAATATTTCCAAAATTATAAATTTCAGGAACCATTCGTAGTAGTAAGCACACATGCAACTAGTTCTCACAATGAAGTTATCGAAATCCCACTTTTTACAATATTTAACAATAACAATTTTCACAAATTTTATTTGTACGATGTTGATCAAAATTACGACGGAGTTATAGGATTCGATTTAATGTCTCAGCTCAATGCTAATCTTAATTTAAAGGACAAGCGTTTAGAAACAAACGATACATGTATTCCTATAATTTTTCCGGAAGAATCCATGATTACTCTACTCCCACGTTCAGAACACAAAGTTAGATTACCTGTAAATCAGAAAGAAGGTTATGCACTTTTCAATTTCATACAATTTACAGAAGGCGTAAGAATGCCCTCAGCAATAGTTAAATGTGAGAATTATTTAGCTACAACCATTATTCAAAATTTACAAGAAGAAGAATTATTCCTTAAAATTACATCACCCTTTAAAGTTGAAAAATTAAAAGAAATAGAGTTAGTAGAGTTAAATAATACACAAATACAATCCGAAAACATAGAGACAGACAGTTTATTAATAGAAAACTTAAATGCTAAATTAAGAACGAATCATCTAAATAGTGAAGAAAGAAAAGCCATTCAGGAATTATGCATGGAATATAGAGATATATTCTATTGTGAAAACTTACCACTAACTTTTACAAATCAAGTTAAACATCACATACGTACCGTAAACGAAGATCCTATTTATGTTAGACCATATAGACAACCTCCGGCGCAAGCTGAAGAGATTAAAAACCAAACTGAAAAATTACTAAAAGACAATGTTGTTAGGGAATCATACTCACCATGGAGTGCCCCTGTCCATCTAGTATCAAAAAAAATGGACGCATCAGGCCAAGTTAAATATAGGATGGTTATAGACTATCGACGACTTAACGAAATTACCATTGACGATAAATATCCCATACCAAACATATGTGACTTATTCGACAAATTAGGTAATAGTAACTATTTCACAACTTTAGATTTAGCTTCTGGTTACCATCAAATTGAAATTACAGAAGAAGATAGGGAAAAGACAGCCTTTTCTACACAAAATGGTCATTACGAGTTCCTTCGAATGCCATTTGGACTGAAAACTGCACCTGCAACGTTTCAGCGTACAATGGATAATGTTTTAAGAGGACTTCAAGGCATTCACTGTTTAGTTTACCTAGATGATATCCTAATCTATTCTAATGGATTACAGGAACATTTAACAAAATTACGATCAGTATTCGACAGACTTAGACAGACAAACTTAAAGATACAGTTAGACAAATCAGAGTTTTTACGTAAAGAAGTACAATATTTAGGACACACATTAACAGAACAAGGTCTGAAACCAAATGACGACAAAATTAGGACAGTACTTGATTATCCCATTCCGAAAACACAAACAGAAATAAAAAGATTTTTAGGTTTTATAGGATACTACAGAAAGTTCATTCGCGATTTTTCTAAAATTACACAACCCCTAACATCCTGTTTAAAGAAAGGAAGAAAAGTAGAAATTAACGAAGATTATAAAAAGGCATTTGAAAAATGCAAAGAACTTTTAGTAAATGCTCCTATACTGCAGTACCCAGATATGTCCAAACCATTTATTCTAACTACAGACGCATCCGAGGTAGCAATAGGCGCTGTATTATCACAAGGTTCAATTGGTAGCGACAAACCGATAGCTTATGCTAGTCGCACATTAACAAATGCCGAACGGAAATATAGCGCAATAGAGCGGGAACTCTTAGCGATAATATGGGCTACAAAACATTTTAGACCTTACCTGTATGGACATAAATTCGACATTTACACAGATCATAAACCATTGGTATGGCTATATCAACTTAAAGAACCCAATAGTAAACTCACAAGATGGCGTTTGCGATTACAGGAATACGATTTTAGAATTATACATAAAAACGGCAAACAGAATACTAACGCAGATGCCCTTTCTCGAATAGAACATTTGCAAATAAATGCCTTAGATTCAGATAAATACTCAATGATAGTTAACGTAGATGACGAAAAAGGACAAAAGGACTCTGAGGAGACACTGACTATTTCTGATGACGAAGACACTATGACAGCATCCGAACCAGATATTGAGGTAATTCCACAATATCCTGTACCATCGGACAGCTCTGTTGGAACAGTTCACTCTGCACAAGATTTAGAATCACACGGTATACCTATATTAGAAGAAGCCATAGACACAAAACCGAATCAAATCTTAGTTTTTAATTGGTATCGTGAAGAGTTACAAGTCAAAAACTTATCTAGGGACAAACAAAAAGTATTAGAGATTTTCTTACCATTAAATAATTTAGATATCATAAAACAGTTTCTCAAAGAATATATAAAACCAAAATTAAAATATTTTATTTACTTTGAAAACCCACAACATAGAAAAGATTTTGCTACCGTAATAATTTCTTTGTTTAAAAAGGGAACAGTTAACTTTTACGAATGTACTCAACGCGTAGTCTATTTAGAAGACGAGTTAGAACAAAAGGCAGTAGTAGAGAAATTACACGATGGAAAAACTTGTCATCGTGGTATTTCTGAAACCATCAAACGTATCAGACGAAATTATTACTGGCCAAACATGCAAGAAACAGTAGCCGCAATAATAAATGCTTGCGAAAAATGTAAAGTATCAAAATATGACAGAAAACCGATAAAACCGATATTGCAGCTGACACAGACTCAAAGTGCACCCTTTCAGGAAATCTTCATGGACATATTTTCAATAGATTCAAAACAGTATTTAACTATGGTGGATAGTTTTAGTAAATTAGGTCAAGCAATCGAAATTGAATCAAAAAACACACCAGAGATAGTACGAGCTTTAATGAAGTACTTTACATTCTATGGCATACCTAAGAAAATTAGTTGTGACCCAGGTACTGAGTTCAATAATGAGCTTATTAGGGAAACTACAGATTTGTACAAAATAAAGTTACACGTAGGTACCCCAAACAACCCAAACTCTATGGGTATAGTAGAGCGTTTTCATTCTACAATTACAGAAATATACAGACTAGCTAGATACGATCAAAAACATACAGACGCATTGTCAGTCATGAATTACTCAATTATAGCCTACAATAATACAATCCATAGCTCAACAGATTTAACACCCTTTGAAGTAGTTTTTGGTCACACAGATTTAAATTCCACCTTTGATATAGATTTTGAAAAATCATACAGTCAACAGCTAATTAAAGACCATAAAAATAGAACCTCAGTGCTTTATAAACATTTAATGGAAAAAATGAAAACAGCAAAGGAAAACTTAGTAAGAAAGCGAGGCGGTGAAGAAACACCACCATTACAAATAGGGCAAACTATCTATACAAAAGCAGTAAATAAGAGACAGAGTAAGGATAAACCAAAGTTTCAGAAAGCAAAAGTTACAGGTGAAATAGAGAGAAATGTAGTACCCATCCAGGTTAGGGAGAGACATACTAGAGCCCCTATACTAAATGTCAAACGTCCTCCACAGGTTCGTCACACAAATATGGGCGCAGACGACAGCCAACCAGGACCCTCAAATAGTCAGAATTAATAATAATCCGGGAATCTTACCTGTTAAACAGGGAATTGCATACTTACAGACGGAAAATTGGTCAATCATTAAAACCATTTCATTAACTGGTATTCGATCGGATCTTTCCTTTAACATTCATAAATTTCAGGATTTTATTACTATGGCTAACAAACATAAAGTATATTTAAATGAGACAAATGAATTGAAAGCTCAGGCAGAATATTTAAGAGATGAAGCAATAGAGAAAGTGCAGCAATTAGTACCTTTCAGTAGAGTCAAGCGAGGTCTCATCAATCCCTTAGGATCTATCATAAAAATTATTACAGGAAATTTAGATCACGATGATGCAGTACGCTACGATAACATTATAGGAAAAATAGAAAATGAACAACAAGCAATAGACAGTAAAATCACTATAGTTTCTGAAATGATGGACCACTTTTTAAATACAACTAAAATTATAGACGAAAATACTAGACTCATGAAAATGCGTTTAGATAAACTAGAAAGCATGGTCATTCGTTCATTAACGGCAGAAAACAACTTTACATCATTATCTTATTTTATTGGCGTAATTAATTTATTTGTTTCTAACTTCAGAACCATTTATATAAAATTAAGCGAAATAGAGACAGCTCTAGCATTAAGCAAAACTTCAGTATTACATAAATCTGTTATAAATCCTAATGAATTACTTACCTTGTTATCCGGAATTGCCAAATATGAAAATCTAATGTACCCTGTAACAGAAGAAAATTTAATTTATATAGAAGAAACATTAACTGTTAAAACTTACATTAAAAACGAGGAAATAACATTTATTATAGATGTACCTGTAGTTAATAAAATAATGTATAATTATTACAAATTGTACCCATTACCCATGTCCGATGAATCCACAAACCAAACCTTTATAGTAATCCCATCTCTTTCCTTTCTTTTGGTGAGTAATCACGAGTACAGGCCATCCGCCCAAAAATGCAAAGAGATAACGACCGAAGAATATCTTTGCGATGAAAACGAATTAACGCCTTTTCCTGGAAAAACATGCATAGAGTCACTTATGGAATTCGAGAAAGACTTTTCTTCATGTACCTCCCTGCCAATTCATATCGACGACGTCAAACTGCAACGAATTAACACAGATAGTTGGATTTTATTCTGTAAAAACAATCAAGTCCTGACAATAAAATGCGGAAATAATGAAATTCACGAGCAACTGAAGGGAACCTATATACTTACTATACTGCCGTCCTCAAGCTAAAATGCCGTTATGTACAAAAACTACTTTTTGAGTTATGAGCTAAAAACGCGGCAATTTTTTGAAAAGCGTGCTACTTTATAACTATCACTTATAATTGGGATTTCAATGTACTGATGGATAGATCTCACGAAGCACTATCAAATAGCAAATATTTTAATTTATAATAAGAACTTTTAAATAATAAAAATTGTAAAAATGTTTTTTTTCTTAGTATTTCTCTAATTATTAATTCATAAATCCACGTCTAAAATGTCGTTGCGTAAACAATAACGGCATTTTAGTGTTTGGTTTTACTTTGATTTTATAATGATTTACGATACAAAAAAAAATTACATTCATTTCTAAATTAGAAAGCCGTTAAAAGACTTTAGAGTTATTTTAGCTTAGCACCATGATATTTTAAATTAAATGAAAATGCAGTTAAAGTACTTAGCCGCTATTTAGAGTTGGAATTTATGAAAAAATATTTTTATTGATGAAATTTTTACTATACTACAACGCTAAACTGCGGCTAAATACAAAACTTACTACGATAACCGCATTTTAGCTTAGTCTTTATTCTATTTTTTTGAAGGGTATCAAATTAAATACAGAAATAAAACAATTTGAAATAGTCATAAGATCTTTGACATTAATCCCAAACGACCCCGTTTAGAAGTTATGTGTTAAATAAAAATTTGCATTATTATAATTTCATTCATACGGAATTGGGTACTAAGTAACCGTTTCTAATAAAAAAATCACACATCGGTAACTTTGGTAATGGATGAAAAACAGACAAAAAACATAAATTTAAAAACTTAAACATAGCCATAGTAATCAATTTATTTTACGTTCAAAGTTATTCTCGAAAATCTAGTTAATATTAGTTGTACCAATATTTCACATGGTGTGCTCTATCTAAGTATGTATTTTATACTAATATGAGATAATTATTGAAGTGTTTTGGAGATAAAGAATGATTGTATTTTATACCTTATCCAATATGATGATTAAAAGTTTCAGCTTAACAGCGCGAGACCTCAAGATTTTACAAAGAATTTAAAAAGAAAGAATTCCATACAATTTAAAAATACATTGACTTGTTAAGAAATACTCATTATTGAATGTTTCGATGTCCTTGACAATGTTTATTATTACGAAAAATTAGTTAAATTAGTTAAAATTTACGAAAAATTAGTTATTATAATTGACCATAACTTCTAACTAAATGGGGTCAATGGATTAGCTATTGTCGAAATATCAATTCCTGAATATTTCATCTAAACCGTGCGAGACTGAAAGATTTTGTAAGGAAAATAAGTTGTCGTGCTATTGAAATATGAAAACTCATGCTTGTGACGTTTTGTCAAAAATTACATGCTTAGAATCACATGTTATTTCATGTTTCGATGTTCTCGATAGTATCTTAAAGTAGACGTAGTAGGACATTTTTATTATGAACATAACTTTTAAACGGGAACGTTTGGGATCACGGTCAAAGGTCACATGGCTTAATTATTGTTTAAAAATCAATCCTTGAAAGTTCCAGCTTAACCGTGAGAGACCGAATTATTTTATGAAGAAAATATTTTTCATTTCCATACATTCAAAATATACAAACTCTTGTTTTATGGTTTTCTGTCAAAAATGCCATGCTTAAAATGACTTATTATTGAATACTTTAATGTCCCCGCCAATATTACGTACTCATAAAATAGTAAAAAAAAGACATTTTTATATTGACTATAACTTTTGAACGAGAATGTTCGGGATCAAGGTCAAAGGTCACATGGCGTAACTATTGTTTAAATATCAATCCTTGAAAGTTCCAGCTTAACCGTTAGAGAACGAAAGATTTTACGAGGTATTTTTTTCATTTCTGTACATATAAAATATACAAACTCTTGTTTTATGGTGTTCTGTCAAAAATGCCATGCCTAAAATGACGTATTATTGAATACTTTAATGTCGCCGACAGTATTACATACTCATAGGATAGTCAAAAAATGTCATTTTTATTTTGACCATAACTTCTAAACGGGATCGGTCGGGATCAAGGTCAAAGGTCACGAGGCTTTACTGCAGTCTAAATATAAATCCCTGAAAGTTTCAGCTTAACCGTAGGGGACCGAAAGATTTTATGAGGAAAATAAATTCCATTTTCATACATTTGAAACATACAAAGTCATATTTTGTGGTGTTTTTTTTAAATAACAACAAGAATCACTTATTTTTGAATTTTTTGATGTCCCCAACAATCTTGCATACTTAAAACTCACGAAAACACAACTTAATTTTTCAAAATTCCTATGAAAGGCACGCGCAAAATTCCGCCCATTGTGCGCCGGACTGAGCGGGCCCCCCGGCCGACCACCCGCTCCGCCCGCTTACCCCGTCGCCCCGAACATTTGGTCGAAATATTACCCGCGCGAGAGCAGATAGCCGCATTTTAGTTAGGTATTGCGGTTTAGCCGCATTTTAGTCTTGTAGCAACTCAAAAAACATTATCTGAGTTTTTAAAAATCTGCCGTTATAACATTACGGCTTTGTAAACCTTGCAAAAAAAAAACTATGAATGCAATACTAAAATGCGGTTAAGTGTCTTTAACGGCAGTTTTGTTTATGATTTATATTTAACGGCTTTATAGTTTAGTACTACTAGAGAACAGAAGCCTAACTAGAGAAACGTTAAGGTACTTTAACTGCATTGTAGAGTACAGATATCGCATAACGGCAATTTAGCTAGGATTATGAGTATATTTTTTTATTAAATACTTACACTATGTACCTTTAACTGCTTTTTAGATTAGCAATGATACTTAAAGGCGTTTTAGCGTTGGAATGTAACGATTTACATGTATATAACGGCGATATTAATTTTTATATTTCGACGACTATAAAAGCTACGAAAATTCTGGTAATACAGGCCGAAAGAGATTTTTTTTCTGATTATGATGGCATCAAAAGGTCAAAATCAACAAAATGTTAGTTAACGGCATTTTAGCTTGAGGACGGCAGTATACCAGTACAGTGTGATGCCCACATCGGTGAAAATCGAATTCATAGTCAACGGCAACATACATTAAAACCAGACTACAAACGCATTCCAGTTTTGAATTTACCTAATCTACAAGATTTGCGGAGTAACCTGAAACCCAATGGAGACTACGACACCGAACCAGTTAACCTCAAAGGAATCGACTTGGACGATATCCGGCAAATGAACAATTTAATCAAGAAAAGCGGTAATCATGATAACGTGAAAGAAACGCGAAAAACTTTAAACATAATGATTATGTTATACGTGTTAATTATAATTTTATTTATCATATTAATTTGTATTAAATATAGAAACATTTTAAGACAATTTATATTTTTAAGGAATCAGGAAAATGTAATAGAAAATAACGTGAACAATGTAAATCCCGTTGAATTACAAAATCAACGTTTAATTGTTTAAAATTTTAAATCATAATTTTAGGTAATCATTTATTTTCTTTATTATATTCAATTAATTCAAATAATCATTAATTTTAATATTGTTATAATCTTATAAGTAATTATTTTTATATAATCAATTAATTTCTTTTTGTTATAATTCAATTAATTAAATCATTTCTTTTACGTCAATTTTAGGTATCTGGAAAAACCACTTTTTAATTAGTTTTTCCCGATACTAAAAGACTAAGGGGGGAGGAGTTATATATTGAAACAATGTAGTTTAGGTATACATAATGCTAATTCAGCTTATTCTTTGTTTATACCTAAGCTAAATTCAACGAATAAATTGTTTAGTCTAGAAATACTTTGTGAACAATAACATCCGTGTAAACTTTCGTTGTCTCTACATCATTTTAAGTTAGTATTAAAATCATACTCGTAGCAGTAACATCTAGTTTTAATTTAGTTTTTAAAAAGTTAAACTAGCGCTCCCGAAACTTAACTACCTACTGTCAGTTACAATAAATATTTATTATTATTCTTTTTCTTTGCGTGTGTGTTTATTGACGACCTCTGTGGCGCGTCGGGCGAACACCCGACTGCGACGCAGATGGTTGCGGGTTCGATTCCCGCCGGGAACAAGTATTTATGTTGACCATAAATTCTTGTTTCTGGTTCTGGGTGTTTCCTATATGTATAATATGTATATGTTTACAAAAAAAAAAAAAAAGTATATAAGTAGTTTATCCGTTATCTGGCACCCATAACACAAGCATTAAGTTGCTTAGCTTGGGGCTGGATGGCGATGTGTAATATGTCCTGAAATATTTATTTATTTATTTATTTATTATTGTGGAGGGAAAAGGGAAGCATATTCATAATATACCTTCTTATTGATATGATGTTAGCTTTGACCCATAATGAAAGAACCGATCTTATTATTAACGAATCCTAAATTATTAAGAAGCAAAACCTCATCATTACGCCATTTCCTATTACCTAAAGAGATTAATATTAAGAAAGCTGTGACACCAGAAAATTATCGCATTATAAATACAATTTTCGAGATTATCCGTAAAGTTGAGATACGGTACTTAGTCTCATTTTGCAATACTTAGAAGCGTCTAAGTGACACGATTTCGTTGAATCTATGGTGGGTTTTATAGTGTATAATTTTAATTATGCAACTGTTTGGTTGAATTCATTTCAAAATACGAAAACGAAAATGTTTTTTTTCGTAGAGTAAGAGGTCTAATAACTGAAAATTCATGGTAAAATCTCGGAATCTGTGCATTCTGTGTAAAGGTCCTGTTACTAAAAATGTAACAGTACTTGAGTATATAGGACTAATCATTGAAAATTGATGGTAAAATATCGAAATGTGTGAAAATATATAAAGCACTAGCTGCGCCCCGCGGTTTCACCAGCGTAATAATTTTCTGGGTGACTTTCTTATTTTTTTCTTTCGTAAGATCCTTCTCTTGACAATAAAAAACACAACAAAAAAAAGAATTATTGAAATCGGTCCACCCGTTCACGCGTGATGCCGTGACAACGGAAAACGGGTTTCATTTTTATATATATAGATTTTGTGTAGATGTAATTCATGATAGAATTTCACAATCTGTAACTAATAGTAATATTGTCAAAATGTACTGGAAAATACCTTTACATGAAATTAATTAGGTAAGATGGAATTCATTTTTTTAGTATTATCACCACATTTTAGCATTGTCCAAGGAATATAAATGTTAAAAAAATAAACAAGGTTATTTAATAATCATAATATTTATATTATACGAATGCGGGTTGTTTCTTCACAAATAACTTTTAAAGAACATTTTTGAGAATTTTTCGAGTTTAGGTTGCTTCTACCATCTTTGTTTTTTAGTCATAGCTGTTGGTTTTTCTAATAATAAATAAATAATTTTTGAAATACAGTTGATTTATTTAAGTAAAGTTCATGCAGACTTAGCAACCGTCGATAAAATTATGTTTTATATAATTAAAATGTTAAGGTTAAATGGCCTCTCCGTGTAACAGCTAATTTTCAGTTAAAATAATAAAAATAAATAAAATAATAAAACATAATAAACTTTGCACTAAATATTAAAGAGGACAAAAATAACACATATGCCTTAACTAGGTAATCCTGTATCTCAGGCGAAAAAGGACTTACATTAACTTATAAAATAAATTAAAATAATTGACTTGCAAAATATGAACCAGAAACAATAATTAGATAAAGGTAGGTATGTATAAATATTAAATGATACAAACTATGTACAAATATTAAAATTAGCAAACTTAACATTTTATTCATTAATTAATCTAGGGCTGAATATAATTATTAACAACTACATAAACTAAACTATGTCATATTGTGTATATTGACTGCGACATGCAAGTCATCAGAATAGTCCAGAGTAATAGATCAGAGTAGTAGAATAATAGAGTAGTAGTTAAAATAATTTAATTCACAGTCATTTTTAAAAACTATATAGGTACTCATTTCTTAAAAAGCCTTAGCCACTTTCTCACATGATTTCACTATCAATAACCCCCTATACGTAAACTGTTATCGCATTTTTTCATAATATTATTAAACAAAACCGACCTCACCTCTCGTGACGACCTCTGTGGCGCGTCGGGCGAACACCCGACTGCGACGCAGAAGGTTGCGGGTTCGATTCCCGCCGGGAACAAGTATTTATGCTGACCATAAATTCTTGTTTCTGGTTCTGGGTGTTTCCTATATGTATAATATGTATATATTTACAAAAAAAAAAAAAAAGTATATAAGTAGTTTATCCGTTATCTGGCACCCATAACACAAGCATTAAGTTGCTTAGCTTGGGGCTGGATGGCGATGTGTAATATGTCCTGAAATATTTATTTATTTATTTTAAAACACAAACGTTATTGGCCTTAATACCATAAGGTATAAAAATTACGAAACAATAACATTTCACAAGAGTTTTATTGAATGAAAACATTCAATTAGATACGGATATGGTTTCGTACAAAACGTCAATTACTTTACGACATATAAGAAATCACAATTATGTATCAATCAACAAATAACCCACTTTGACATTGGCGGGGTACTATTGGTTCTCGATTAGAACTCATTTTTTTGACGTGATAACGTCTTTTAACGTACTGCACTCACAAAAAGTGTCATGTTACGGAAACGTGAGTGAGCGTTATTGACAAGGTAATCATAGCAACGTATTATCGTTGGTATGGTTACTATTAAAGTTTTAAGTTATCACGTAAAATTATCGTCCGTAAACTGACTTTACAGACAACCATTTTTACACACAATATTATAGTATAGAGGTTAGCGTTTGACCACTATCTCACACGATGGTATAAGTGACGATGCGGCATAATATGTAGCACGGTTTTGTAGAAAAAAAAAAACTATTGCATAGTAGGCGGAACATACAGCCACTGCAAGATGTCGCACTTATCTCGCTTGACTCGCAGGACGCTGAATATTAAATACACAAAGTAAAGTATAAATAAGTAGATTTAATATTCAGCGTCCTGCGAGTCAAGCGAGATAAGTGCGAGGTGTTAGGTTTTATTTTCGTTACGGAATTTCTTGATTCGGTCGCCGCGCTCAAAGCCCGCGATAAAACCTACGCAATAGCTTAACTTTGGTATAGGCTCGTGAATCAAAGACCCCCAAATAACCGGCTTCGTCCCCACTCTACCCGATTTAAAATACCTAACAAAAAGTCTCAACTCTACCCGATATGATAAAAAGTAAACGGGGGCCTTCTCGGAACGCGAGTGAAGGACGCGGTAGTGGAAGAAAAACTGTTCCGACCTTTTTTAACTTGTTATTGTAAAGGTGGACGCAGATTGATACGCGCCGAACGCGAATTTTTGCCGTCCACGGAAAAAGGTACCTTATAATAATAGAGATAAGGTATCAACATTTATATTTCCGATGACGTCATCAGAGTCGTCCGCATCGTCAGAGGCGGCCGACTCTGAAATAAATAAATGAATAAATGTACCTTATCTCTATTATTATAAGGTGGTGGGTAACTACTTAGGAGCCTACCTAGCGAAGCGTATGAGCCTCCTTGGGAATGCGTATCCCAAACCGGAGGAATATAGGTTTCTTCCTCTCAGTGAGATCACCGCGTTAATCGACTACTTCTTCAAAGAGTAAGAATCATCAAGGTAGGGGCAAACACAAAACATCCCATTGGGTCGAAGTGTTGCTGGCTATTTGTCAGCCCCCAATATTTAAGATAAGATAGGGGCCTACCTAACTATTCAAGTAATTGTAATTAAAAAAACTGTTTTTGTCGATCAACTGGATACAGTCTGCCCCTTATCACTCTATGCTAGTCTTAGAAATACAGTCTGAAGAACACGTTGTGGCCTAGGGTTGCTGTCTTTATGGTCTGTTTATTTTAATTTATTTTTATCCACAATATCGTCGATTGTTTTTAAAGGAGGCTGGGGGTCTACGGGGCCCTGGACTGCTACCCGTAAAGGGTCCCAAGCTAAGGAATTAGGCTTGTTTAATGACCAGACAACGAAAAGAATACGTAGGCATACTTATTATACGTTATGAATATTATGAACGTCATTCTATTTAACACTTTATAACTAAAGTTGTAAAATTTGAAATTACTAAGTGAAAGTGATGTAGGTGGCCATTTTGTTGTAATTTCATTTTAAATTCCTAGATAGAATATTATACGAGTGTGAGTGTTAAATTTTAAATCTCATTATGGGAAATGACGATTCAAGTTACTTTATAACGTGGTCATATTTAAAAAAAATCTCAGTGATTTTAGTTTAATATATCTAATTTTGGCCACAGTCAAGCTCGCTCATAGCTGAGGTCAACCCATTTAGGACAGCACACGGCTTCTTCTTTTCTCATTTTCAATATTATTTACTTTACGTCCTTGTAAATTTTTGGGTCTTTTTCTTCAGTAGGTAACTATGTTTGGCGTGTGTTTTGTCTTAAAATACTTTATTATTTTCTATTATAATTTGCAAGAACCGGTTTAATTTTTTCCTCTTCTGGGCTCTTGCCTTGCATTAGGAAATATTAAAGGCTGAATATTTATAACCATATTTGAAATGGGTCGAAATCGAAATTCCCACGGGATTGGGGCTTACGGGGGTAAAACCACGAGACGCAATTTGTCCCTATATTTATAAAATTCTCGTATCGCGGTGGTTGTTTATGTCCACCTAAACGGCTGAACCGATTTGTATTAATTTTTTTGTGTATATTCGTTAAGCCTGAGAATAGAACAACATATATTTTTTATTTTGTTTAATTTAGTTATTTGATATGGCAAAACAACGTTTGCTATCTATAAAATTCGACGTCACAAAATCGAAAACAAACAGTTGTTTTAAAACACGTCACTAATGATTAGTAATGATATAAAATTATTGTCAATCGACAATTCTTTGGTTACATAATAGGTATTATTACCTACTACCTACAATGTTGTTGACAAATGTACACTTTCTCTTGACGCCACCTGCCCGAGGCTCTAATGGCTTGCAATGGAAGCCTACTTACAATTTATTACTAATCCCGGTGGATTTTTCCACTAGAAAACGTAATAAACCTGCAACTTCTTTCGAGTAAAAAGCGTTCCAGAGGATGACTACTAACAACGGCTATCTTTATGCCAAGGAATGCACTAGTTAAGCCTATACTCAAACAGAAAAAATGTGATAAAATTCTCAGAAAAATTGTGAAAAAAGTAGAGAGCTCTATTGCTTACTATTGCTCGCAAAAATATTGGCTATTTCTTACGGCCCTAAAAAAATTGGCTAATTTTCGTTTTTTATTACTATTAAAAACACTAAAAGATATGAATTTTAAAAACTATACATGTTTGTTCGATTACTTTTTCGAAGTCCACAACACATTTTTTTTTTAATTTGCTTTTTAAGAATTTTTACTACTAAGTGTTTAATACTTAGTACAGCCTTTTTGTCCCCTCTTCCTTTATTATAAATATAGATATTATAAAGATTGATTTGTAACTTTCTTAAGAAAAATTAAGTTTACAAATATAATTCGTGTTACAATTTCGTTAGAAATACCCTCCACATCATAATTTTAAGAAAGTAATAAAGAATTTCATACACTTGCGCACACGCAATAATCTGAATATTCAAATTAAACACATTCGTTTATAAGATATATGTTACGTTCTAGCTACATTTATATGATTGATTGTCACGACATTTCAGAAGCCATGTTTTTAAAATACAAGCTAAATTATTAATAACTTAATTTAAAGTGTAAATGAGTAGTGACAGCGTTGATTTATTATACTAGCTACTCGTCCCAGCTTTGCACGGCTATATTATGCAAGTATTATACATTTAAACCTTCCTCTTGAATCAACCAATCTATTAAAAAACCGCATCATAATCCGTTGCGTAGTTTTCAAGATCTAAACATACATAGGGATAGACAGCGGGAAGTGACTTTGTTTTATACTATGTAGTGATTACTAGCTACGTGCAGTGGTTTTACCCGTCTTTGTCCCGAGAAAATCCCTCCAGGCCACTACCTACGCAATTTTGGTCAGACAGAATTTAAAAGCCGTACCCTTATACAAAAAGAAGAAGAGTTCCGATCCTGTGGAAAAATCCTCTTTCTTCAGTACATAGTATAAAACAAAGTCACTTTCCGCAGTCTTTCCCTTTGTATGCTTAGATCTTTAAAACTAAGCAACAGATTTTGATGCGATTTTTTTAAATAGATAGTTTGATTCAAGAGAAAGGGGTTAGCCGTGCGACCCCGGCTTCGCACGGCTAACCCCTTTCTCTCGAATCTCCCTTTCTCTCGCTAGTATAATATAATAATACTAACGACCCGCTCCGGCTTCGCACGGCTATATTATGCATGTATTATACATATAAACCTTCCTCTTGAATCACTCTATCTATTAAAAAAAACCGCATCAAAATCCGTTGCGTAGTTTTAAAGATCTTAGCATACAAAGGGAAATAGGGAGATAGGGACGGTGAAAAGTGACTTTATTTTATACTATATGTAGTGATAGTGATATTAATTACCAATCATTATGTAATGTCGTGAAATCCTTCAATGACCCTGTTATTATCAAATAAGTTGAAGTACCTACTTATACCATAATTGTCATAATAAGTATCACGAATTTGTTTTTCTAAACTATTGCCAATCGTATATTTGACCAATGAGCCGTATCTGTTTTCATCTTATGTAACTTTAGTGTTGTTACAAACAGTTTTACGGCAAAAGTTGGTTTCTTCCTTATTATACTTGATTTTTATCTAATACCTGTTTATACTTTTTTGTGTAAATAATTTTACTCCAAATATTAGTCTTATACCTATAAATTTTTTGACTAAAAATTCGAAACCATTAAATTTATATCTGTGAAGATTTCACCTACTAATTGTAAATAGATTATTACGCTTAGGTGGCAAATCGACCTCATAAATGACCGAGTTAGTCTTATATAAAATTTTTGATCAAAAATTCGAAACCATAAGAAATTGTCTCTAAACAAAATGTCTGTGAAAATTTCACCTACAAAATGTAGATAGATTATTAGGCTTAGGTGGCAAATCAACTTCAAAAATCTCGACTAATGTTCGAGTAGCTAATTTTAATTTAAACACTATTTATTTATGGTACCTACCTATAAATAAATACCAAAACAAAAACTTACCTACTCTTCACGGTAAAATATTTGAGATCCTTATTTTTTTTTTTAAAGTAAATTATAGCCTATATTATTCCCTAATGCAGCTTTGCATTGATTAAATATTTTTTTAAATTGGTCCAGTAGTTTCGGACCCTATTCGTTACAAAGAAACAAAAATTCTTTCTTCTTTATAATATTAGGTGTAGATGTAGATAAATAGTGCGAATCTGTTATTGGCTGTTGGTATCTTTTTGTTTTGTTAAATTAGACTAGAGGAATAAAAAACCGGCCAAGTGCGAGTCGGACTTGCGAACGAAGGGTTCTGTTTTTAAGGGGGGTCCATACGCCAACGAACTTGGTACATAGCCTACTAAATAGTTACTATTGGCACCGGTCGCTTCGTTAGTGAAAATTGTTGATTGTTACGAATGTGTTTTGTTTTTCTCAAAAGTGCTGAGATGGAATTGTAGGTGAGATTTTTACCGACATTTTGGTGTGATTTTGAGCCAAACATTTCCTATAGTTTTGAAGCTATCCTAAAATTAAGAATTAAAACTAGTATAGCTTTGAAACGACAAAGAATTTTCGCCTCAAAATTACCCCATAATATCGGTAAAAATTTCACTTACAATACCATCTCAGCACTTTTGAGAAAAACAAAACACATTCCTTACAATCAACAATACTAGTTGTAAGCGACGGGTATTTCTGGGGCGTTGCGTTTGGCAGCATAAGCAGCCTTAACGACGACTTTTTGTCTTCAAGATATGATTACACAATTATTGGCAGCGGCACAGAATATATAGGTAACAGTACAAACGTACCTTTAGGTAAATAATAGTGTCATCGCAATGACGATATTCCCAAAATTCTGGTTATGTAAGTAGGTAATTATGGTAATTTACCCAAGTTTTTTTTTATTTTAACTTTTTTATTATAATTTTTTAAATAACACACTGTCTAAATAACTTGTTTTATTTCAAGTTTTTACACTATAATCATTTTAGAACATAAAAAATGTATTATCTAAAATTAATAAAAAATAAACAGATACCTAATGAACTGGTAAGTACAATCAACGGTCAAAAGTCTCTGCCCACCGTAACTTCCAATACTTGTTGATAGTGTTATGGTAGCAAACTGATAGTGGACTTATGACGCATACTGTACATATTATTCTAATGATCATGGCATTTACAAGAATCGTAAACACCGACATTTCGTTACTACAAACCCAAGGTTATACGCCTAAGATGAGCACTTAATTCGTGATCTCACGAGATTCATTTATATCTACATTGATTTGATTATTTAATCATTGATGATCATGACGGTATGGTCATATACTGTAGTTTTTTTACAGTACATTTGAAGGGAAAAAAAATAAAATCGGATGCGTACTGGTTCCGTACCATGTAGTGTGGCCCCACTTAATTTTATTTTCTACTAGCGACCCGCCCCGGCTTCGCACTGCTATATTATGCATGTATTATACATGTAAACCTTCCTCTTGAATCACTCAATCTATAAAAAAAATCGCATCAAAATCCTTTGGGTAGTTTTAAAGATTTAAGCATACATAGGGATATAGGGACAGAGAAAGCGACTTTGTTTTATCTATGTAGTGATTTTTTGTATTTGTTGATAGCGGCAACATACTTATACTGTGAAAATTTCAACTCTCCAGCTATCACGGTGCATGAGATACAGCTGGTGACAGACAAACGGACTAACCGATTTTTAGGGTTCCATACCTAAATGGTAAAATGGGGAAACTAAGGTTTCACTGTCCGTCCGTCCTTCCGTCTGTCACCAGGCTGTATCTCATAAACCATAATAGCTAGACAGTTGAAATTTTTACAGATTATGTATTTCTGTTGCCGCTATAACAACAAATTACTACATAGTATAAAATAAAGTCACTTTTCGCCGTCCCTATATCCCTATGTCCCTTTGTATGCTTAGATCTTTAAAACTACGCAACGGATTTTGATGCGGTTTTTTTAAATAGATAGAGTGATTCAAGAGGAAGGTTTATATGTATAATACATGCTTAATATAGCCGTGCGAAGCCGGGGCGGGTCGCTAGTATAAAATAAAGTCATTTTTCGCCGTCCCTATATCCCTATGTCCCTTTGTATGCTTAGATCTTTAAAACTACGCAACGGATTTTGATGCGGTTTTTTTTATTAGATAGAGTGATTCAAGAGGAAGGTTTATATGTATAATACATGCTTAATATAGCGAAGCCGGAGCGGGTCGCTAGTAAGTACTAAAAACAGAAAATAAATACTTCTTACGTACGGAACCTTTGTGCGCAAGTCCGACTAGGACATGGCCGATTTTTTAATCTTTATGTTATGCGTTGATAAACTACCATAATTAAAATAAAATTGAATATACATCATCTTGTCACATTTTGTGAAACCAACCAAGTTACTCAGCTAAGCTATCGTTTAGCTAAGTAACTATTGACCGATTTTTTGCCTATGGCCTGTGCCCTATAGAAGTGGTGATACCTTTTAATTAATTATAGTATACATTCAGTCAAGATAATAATTGACATTTGCCAAATTAGGGTAACTAGAGTTATTTAATTTACCAAATCGGTTCAGTAGTTCGAGGTTATAAAATATAGCATTTTAATGATCTTGATCATTCCTTAATGTTATTAAAATTGATTCGGAGATAAAATTTGTAGTTGAATACAGGTGTTTTTGTATTTATTTTTAGACATATCTAGTATTGTTTGGCTCCTATACATACCTACATAGTTAAATCTATTCTATACATATAAAATTCGTTGTCCTGACTGACTGACTGACGGATCAACGCACAGCCTAGACCGCTGATCGTAGAGACCTGACACTTGAAGGGTGTGTTCCTTGTGTGACATAGGCATTCGATAAGAAAGGATTTCCCGAAATGTTACTCCTAAGGGGGTGAAAAAGGGGGGCAAAGTTTGTATGGGACAACACGATTCCTTGGTCCATTTTCGACTTCTACGCGGACGAAGTCGCGGGCAAAAGCTAGTCTATATATAAAAATTGTAGAAAATTACAAAAAGGAGCTATTTCCTTTGATTTTCCATACAATGTTTGTTTCCAAGAATTTATTTCTATTAGCAACACTATCGATTGGTATAAAAATAAAGGATGATTTTTTTTTTTTGCAAAACCAACAGGTTCGATTCCTGGCTGAGGTAATGACTTTTTCAAAAATCTAATGATGCAGTTTTAGTTTTTGTAAAAATCGGGCACGCAACTCCTTTCAGCATTTTTCGCTATCTCTTATAGTTTAGGATATAGCCCTGAAGGCCCACATAAAAAAATCACCCTGTATATAAAACAATACATACAACCGAATTGAGAACCTTCTGTCAGTTAAAAAGAGAGAAATAATCGTCATTAAAGCTCTGAAACTTCATCAGCTACGAGTTTGAATCTTCGCTTGGGTTTCATTTAGGACGAAGGGGGGCATTAAGAAAGATTTTTTGAAAATTCAACCTCTAAAGGCATAAGGACTAGTTTATTTATAACTAGCGACCCGCCCTAGCTTCGCACGGGTATATTATGCATGTATTATACATATAAACCTTCCTCTTGAACTACTCTATCTATTAAAAAAAACCGCATCAAAATCCGTTGCGTAGTTTTAAAGATTTAAGCATACATAGGGATATAGGGACATAGGGACAGAGAAAGCGACTTTGTTTTATACTATGTAGTGATGATAACTATTATTATTGTTTGACGACCCAGTTGGCACAATGGTCACCATGCCAGACTGCCAAGCACAGGGTTGCGGGTTCGATTCCCGCCTCAGACAAGTATTTATGCTTAGATATTTGTCTGTGGTCTGGTTGTTTCTATGTATTATAAGTATATATTTACAAAAGAAAAGTATATAAGTAGTATATCCGTTGTCTAGCACCCATAACACAAGTCTAGTTACTTAGCTTGGGGCTAGATGGCGATGTGTGGAATGTCCTGCAATATTTATATTTATTTTTATTATTAACTATCTTTTTTAATTTTTCGCTCATAATTCAATTCATTTTAATATATATGTACAAACGTATAAACTAAATCAAGAATTAATAATGCACAGGTCAAACCAATGGCCACTGCCAAATATGGCTAAAATTTAAACTTTTTAAACTCACACGATTTGTATTCATAGTTATTATTCGTTTTTTTTAGTATTATTTTTGTGTCTCCTCGCGACCATGACTATTGTAACATAGTCGAAACGTCGAGGTAAGAGAAATAAAAAACAAAAAATACGCGATTAAGACCCGGGAAAATAATTACTATGGCTAAAATTTGTCATATAGATGTCTATTATGACGTAAGAATCCGCTAAGAAAGAATTTTGGAAAATGTAACTCCTACGCGGAAAACGTCGCGGGCATAAGCTAGTTGTGCAATATAACCTCTAAAATCTATACAATTTTAAATAATCGAACTTTAATATGATTTTTTCAATGTTACAGAATGATAATTAAGGCCTTATAGCTCAGCATCCGAATATCTTGGTAGTTTAGATCAAACAAGATTGTATTAAGGTTAGGTGCTGATGAAAATAACTATTAAATAGTCTTTAACAAACACTTGTGTAGGTCAAACTTTAGTTAAAGTAACAGTGAATTTTGGGCTACGAATAACAATTTACACGAAGCGTAAACACCGGTGTGTATGGGCATTGAAAGTGAAGAAAAAAATGATGGATGCCACGATAGGTATTTTTTTAGGGTTCCGTACCTTAAAAGGTAAAAAAGGAACCCTTATAAGATCATACTCTTGTTCGTCTGTCTGTTTTAAGACTATAATTCAGAATCACTCGATGGACAGCGCTGAGATCTAATTCCAGGTTCAAACACCAATGTTTTTCTTCCTTATTGCATTTTCAGGTAAGGCAAAAGTTTATATAATAGCCCATATAGCCTTAAAGAGATATAATATAATTTTAGATCACTCGTTAAATGCATTTAACAATTTTAGCCTAATATGTTTAAGCCTAATCTCACGCAATCCGTTTTTAATCTGTCAATAAGAGAAACAGAATAAGTATCTAGAAATGAGAAATCTAAACATAACAATTTACTATGATAATTACAAAGGTACGCAAATAACATAAACACAAGACAACATGCCATCTCGGCTGGTGTCTGGTTCACCTTCAAGTTTCTAGCGGGTGATCTAAATACCCGTAAACGTGTTTCAACGGATGATCGCTCGGAAGCTTGCTACCTTACCCTAAGGCACCTTGTCCATTCACATCTATTGATATAAAATTCAAAGTAAAGACTGACTGACTAATTATTGTACCAGCATTCTCCGACAGTCGTTTTGCCTTGGGACTGTTCGCCGATAGGACCTGATATATCAACACACATATCAGCACAGCTTATACCAATGGACGGATCGGATGGACGATCGTCTCTTCTTTTTTCCCGACGGTCCCATCGTCGAAAGTACTTGACAGGGGGAACGTTGGGAGGATTCGTAAGGGGAGACGATGGGCGTAAACTCCAAAAAACCATAACCCTTCGTTTTGGCTTCGCTGTTGTAAGGTAATGACTAATGAGGTATTATGACTCTAAGATAAAAAATTAGAAAATTCAGTCTTTACGCGTACGAAGTCGCGGGTGAAAGCTTGTTTGTTATTTGTTCCCTGGTTAGGCTCGACTGATTTTGATGGAAAGTCTGTCAGTCTGTCTGTCTGTCAAGTCTGTAGGATTTTTAGCTGTAGACTCTCCTTATAAAATCCTACTAATATTAAAAATGTGAAATGAAAAATATGAATAGGTTAGCGCAGATCTTTTGAACTGAAAAGTTTGGACAAATTTAGCTATTTGGAACGGAATTAACTAAATTTTTAAATTTGATGGTACACATTTTTATCTCTATTTATTTATATCCCCACTGGTTAAACGAGTGAATTGCAACAAGTTTTTGTCACTTTGTTGTTGTTCCTATTAAACCCTTTTTTTAGTTTTACCCATTCACCTATGATTATTTGAGACTTAAGGTTCCGTGGACAAGAGGCTTAGTACGGAATCATAGATCAATCGACAGAACTTGATTAATTGGAGAAATTTCTAGAAAATTCTCGCTGACGATGTTGATTGCGATTTCTTATTGATGCTGTTTATTTATAAGTAGAAGTGTAAATTGGTTTAATTAGTGAGTGAGTGACATAAATAAAGTGTAAAATTATGCTATGCTTATCTATGTGGATGATTTCATGATCATCAATTTATACTATTTTAAAATCCTTTGTCTTGAATGACTAATATAATAATATTATCAACGCATAAGTTAAACTAATGAACGGATTGGGCTAATATTTAATAAACACTGCACTTTTTATTTGAAAATGTATCATATTCATTTTATTATAAATCAAACTAGCGACCCGTCTGGCTTCGCACGGCTATATTATGCATGTATAATACATATAAACCTTCCTCTTGAATCACTCTATCCATTAAAAAAAACCGTAGTAGTAGTTTTAAAGATCTAAGCATCTTTAAAACTACGCAACGAATTTTGATGCGGTTTTTTTTAAATCTCCATATTTATGTCCCTATTCCCTTTGTGTGCACAAAGGGAATAGGGACATAGGGACGGCGAAAAGTGACTTTAGTTTATACTATGTTGTAGTGATTGTGCGTAAACATATTTAGCTAAATTCTAAAGTTGACTTGAACAACAAAAAATAAATACGTTTAGGACAATAAACGATTAACCAACTGTTAAGGTGTCAAACTGATTCTGTGAAACTCAACCGTGTGGTTATTAAAATATTATTTTTAGATTAGGTACGCGTAAATTGTATTTAACTAGTATTTAGCTATGTTTAACCCATACATACCCAAGGACTATTTTTGTCTCCGATTTGTGTGGTTTTTGATATATTTACAAAGGATTAAAAATCCCCGAGTTTTATCCCCTATCAGTTTCAGACGGCTAAACCGATTTCGATCAAACATAGCTAAGAACACTCCCGACTACGTCGCCTTTAAAAAAAATCGGTTAAGCCGTTTCGGGAGCTACGATGCCACAGACAGACACACACACACACAGAGAGAGAGAGAGAGAGAGAGACGTCAAACTTATAACACCTCGTCGTTTTGTGAATTAAAAAGAAAAAAGATGAGAAGGAGTACTTTGATGTCGATATCGACCCTTCGTGCTTAATATCTCAAGCAAACCGCCCTAAAAAAAGTTTAGACAAAACATACATCGCTGTTTTACGCGTTTTAGCAGACCGTTGTTAAATAAGAACCAATGTTACAGACCACCATGCAGTTGGAAAGTGTCCATTGACTGGTACTCGTTGCATTAACAGGCTACTCACGCGGTCACGCGTCGCTTTCGTCGCCAAACACGATGAATGACCGGCTTGCAAGTGAATGGCTGTCATATTTAAAAAAAAAAATTGTAAAAACAGTGAACATGAAGATAACCTAAGATTCTTAAAAACATGCTAAAAATATTTAGATGAGCACTCAATTCGTGATCTCACGAGCTCCATTAAAATCTACATTGATTTGATTATTTAATCCATCATGACGTAAAATCTACAGTTTATTTACAGGAAAAAAAAATCGCATGCGTACTGGTTCCGTACCATGTAGTAAGGGAGCCCCACTTCATTTTATTTTCTGTTTTTGGTATTTGTTGTTAGCGGCAACATAAATACATCGTGTGTGAAAACAACTCTCTAGCTATCATCATATTATTATTATCATCATAGCGTTCATGAGATACACCCTGGTGACAGTCCCGTTTTTAATCATTGGGTACGGAACCAAAAAAAAAACTTACGTACGGGTAATATGGGCTACCTGCCACCTTAATTAAAAACTAAATATTTCGTAAAAATGGGGAAAACTACGTTAAAATAGGTCGTAAGATTAATATTTACTTGTCAATCTGAAAAACAATTCATTTGTGTATTTTCTTGTTATGTTGTCCCTAAAATTAAGGTTATTAAAAAAAAATTTTTTTAGTGGCCCTTATTAACCACAAGTAGCTGATTTTCGCATTCTAAGGGTTCATTCACACACAGGATTTGGATTTCACTAGAAGACCAGCGCTGCGTCAGTTTCTTTGTTGCAGTTTTTTGCTAGTGTGTGGCCGATTCAAAAACTGCGTTTAAATTATAATAGAGTTCTAAAATTACTATTGGATTGTTTTATTCTAATAACATTCATCTAATCAATTCACGATAATACTTTAAACTTGAACTCGAGTCGGACCTTAAAATATCGCTTGAGTTAGAAACATTCTAATAATTAAAAGCAGTTTTTGAGTTTTACAGTGGGTCTGTACTTCTGACTCCGACAGTACAATATGCGTCATAAGTCCACTATCAGTTCGCTACCATAATACTGTTAACAAGGATTTGACTTACGACCTTCTTCTAATAGACATAACACACTATTTATACGTGAATTAAAAGTACTCAGTGTGATTATATAATATTAGTTGGCCGAGTGGTATAAGCTACACTGACCGACGTGGGTTCGATCCACAGGTTACGTTGTTATAATGTTCAAATAGTGCTGCACAGGATTGTAAACGTTACAACGGGCAGAGACTTTTGTCAGTTGATTGTACATATTATGTAGCTTTTAACTGTTCTATACGATAATAATTTATAATTTGTTCTGGTCTAGGTACTAAGGTAGGTTACTTTTTATACCAATATTTCCATACGCGTTTATAAAAACACACGCAGGTGAATCCGAGCGCTTCTCTACAATATGTCAACTTAAAAAACCATAGACATCTGTCTTGCATTTTTTTTCTATATCCGTTCTTTGAATGAGTGTGTAGCAGACCGGAAATGTTGGCTACCTGCGACCTGCGTCGGCGCATAACTTGGTCTCTACCTGTATGGTATTGATATGTAGAAAAAAAAAGATAATATTACTTAGAAGGATGAGCTTGGGCAATTTGCTTTTGGATGCCAACATGGGGATTCATTCTACCGTGTTTATTATAGTAGGTACCATTGTAGTCTATTTCAAAGTCAGAGAGAAGTTAAGTAAATACTAATTAAAAAGGAAGAGAGGACTAAAAGTCTGAGTTTGGAAGTAAATGGAATCAGTTGCCTACGTCTACCTTCCTGGCGTTTTTAATTAAGGTTAATAATTTAATAAGGGTTTTCAAGTCGCGAGTAAATAGGTATCTTCTAGGAAAGCATGCTACGTTAGGCCACAGCGTCACCTGCCATTAGGCAGATGTGATAGGTCAGCCTATTTTAATATGTCAAAAAAAAAATAAGTTTAGGTGTCTTACTATAAATATTATTTTCATAGCCCTGACTGACTGATTTATTAACACAAAGCTTAAGCCAATGGACGGATTGAGCTAACAATTTGGCATCCAAGTAGCTAATAAATGTCCTAGGCATCCAGGTAATACGCTAATGTATCATGGTAATCGCAGTTTACACAGATATTTCTACTACAAAAAGGTAGCAAGCAACAATGAGGTTCACAGTGGTAGGGAATAGATACAGCCATTTTATATTGGCGTATAAAAAAATAAATTGGTACAGTTATGACTTAAAGCATGACAAAATTAAGATAAGATTATTATCTTTCTTGTAAGACTACATGAAGAAAAATTACAAAAATTCTCTTTGATTTTGGAACAGAGTATAAACAATTTAAGACCCGGTTATTTCCAACCAAACTTCACTAATTTATCTTTGATCCTGTAAAGTTTGCAATACAATAGCTCCCGTTTGTTGGAACCATATTATGGACGTCGACCATTAGTCATACTACATCGCTGCATAATGTTAAGATCAATTAATTAACATTACTCGTACGCATGATCGAGTTGTATAATCGATTTCTTGTCAGATAAATCCGGACTCGATTTTAGTGAAAGTATCGATTCGAGTACCTATCGATTTATCGGCACAGGTGTTACGATAGTAATTTTACACGCAAAAATGTATGTAAGTGGATTGTTTTAACCATGCAGGTCAAATGTTTTTCAACTTAAAGAACCTACTTATGTAACATTCATTGAAGAATGATGTATCGTCAAATAACTTTAAAAATAAAAAAGAAACCTGACTCGCAATCAAAAAGACGATGAAAACCAAAACAAAATACGATCGAAACAGAAGCGAAAGACGATCCGTACTGAAATTTGAGACGATCGAAACAGAAGACTAAAACAGAAACAAAAGAACATTGAAATAGAAACAAAAGACGATCAAAACAGAAGCGAAAGACGATCGAAACAGAAACAAAAGACTATAACAGAAACAAAAGAACATTGAAATAGAAACAAAAGACGATCGAAACCAAAACAAAAAACTATCGAAACCAAAACTAAAGACTATAACAGAAACAAAAGAACATTGAAATAGAAACAAAAGGCAATGGGAACAGAAACATTTAAATTCTAAACTAAAACACAAGACGATCTGAACTAAAACAAAAAAAACAATATTCCTCCTAAAAGGAAAGTACAAGGTAGGTGAGTAAAAACAGGGTTTGGTGCTTTTTGACAGCTTTAACTGCACGATTGACAAAATTTAATTCTACTTTACAGTCAAAGTAACTACCTCATAGGTTGTTAAATATACGTAGGTAAGTATTAGTTACGCGTTTTAGTAGTAAAACGATTTAAATGTTACGCAAAAAATAACTATAAAGGAAAGTTTCGTGTTGATTAATGATGAAATGTATCAGTTTTGACGTCTAAGTTTTATGATCAAAGTCAACGACATTAAAACTGATATTTTTGATATTATTAAAAAACTGTCATAAAATGACAGTTATCCAGTTATTAGCTTTTGCCCGCGACTTCGTCCGCGTAGAAGTCGGAAATGGACAAAGGAATCGCATTATCCCATACAATCTTTGCCCCCCTTTTTCATCTTCTAAGGGGTAGAATTTCGGAAAATCCTTTCTTAACCGAGAACGCGCCGTCCAAGTTTCAGCCGCCCAATTGCCGTATTCTTATGCAGCGCGTCTTGACTGCGTTTGCGTCATAACCATAGATTTCGTATTGCTAAGACGCACTCGTCACGCACACGTTACGCACTCGTCACGCACTCGTCACGCACACGTTACGCAAACCTAAACCACATGACTAACTGCGTGACGAGTGCGTCTTAGCAATACGAAATCTATGGTTATGACGCAAACGCAGTCAAGACGCGCTGCATAAGAATACGGCAATTGGGCGGCAGGTCTCTACGATCAGCGGTTTAGGATGTGCGTTGATCCGTCAGTCAGTCAGGACAAAGCCCCCCCGGCCGTTGAAGGGTGAATACGTGTTTTCTGATCGTTCCGTGATTTATTTTATTTTATCTGAAAATGTCAGCTAAATCGAACGAAAGTGCTATTCGCGAGTTAAAAGACACTGTGCTTGTCCTGCAGAATAAAGTTACATCTCTCGAAAAGCTAATTATCGATCAAAATAATATGCTAAAAGTGCTGATAGGCAATAGTGACAAACAATTATCTGCGAGCAATTTGTGTGTGACGGAGGGTAAACCGCTGGAAATGAAGACGCTGCGACCAATGCGCGCTGCTCGCCTTCGGGCGGTCTCGGCATCGGCCGCCAAAACTTCGACTGCTGCGCGTGCGATCGCGCGCCAAAGCAAAGTGCAAGCGAGACAGCCTCTGCTTCTCACGCCACGGGCCGTTCCAGCTGATGGCACGAGCACAACCGGTTGCTCCGGTCTGACTACGTCACATAGCGCGCCTAGTACCCCCTGTCCAGCGGTGACGTCAGAGACTGTAGAATGCGGTTCTCCCAATAACAACAATGTCAATTTGGATGACTGGAAGGAGGTTAATGGGAAAAAATCACGGCGTTCACTTGCGAATATTACTCGCGGTACGGCCGACCCGGGGTTATCTACGTTATGTGCAGCTGAACGAAAGATATATTTGCATCTTTATTATGTAAAACTTGGTACTACAACAGATCAAGTAAATAATCATCTCCGTACTATTTGCCCAAACGATATATGTACTGTCGAGGCCTTGAAGCCCCGCGGTGACTACGCTTCCTTCAAATTATCGGTACCTGCGAAAAACACTCAGGTCTATCTCTCGCCGGAGCACTGGGCTAAGGATGTACATATTAAGCCCTGGCGTAGTGG
The DNA here is from genome assembly GCA_907269075.1 of Idaea aversata. Classification (NCBI taxonomy): domain Eukaryota; kingdom Metazoa; phylum Arthropoda; class Insecta; order Lepidoptera; family Geometridae; genus Idaea; species Idaea aversata. The sequence goes on from OU026103.1 coordinate 9,043,906, forward strand.
GTTTCGAAAACCAACGCAGCACACCGAGAAACAATAAAGCTAGATATAAGATATACACTCTTATGTATCAGAATGTAAGAGGTCTGCGCACTAAATTGGATGTATGTAAGAAAAGCATAATGTCGGAATCAGCTGATTTATTCGCTTTTACGGAAACGTTCCTAGTTAGTAGCGTTCATGATGGAGAATTGTTCCCACCGGGGTACACAGTACTGAGGCGAGACCGCGCGCGCGACCACGGATGGGGAGGCGTCCTGTTGGCTGTGCGAGACTGTTATCCTGTGCGGTTAATATGCGACATCGATGGCTACACAGACGACATCGAATTGATTATGGCTTCTGTTTCGTTGAAATTTAAGTCGGTTATTTGTTGTGTTGTGTACATACGCCCTCACTCGAAAGATATCACTTATTGTAATACTTTTACCGTTATTGAGAATTTAATTGTAAGGTATCCGACACGTAATATACTATTGATAGGCGATTTGAATTTAAACTCTTGTAGCGAAAATGTTAGATTACAATATAATGGTTTGTGTACTTACTGTAAATTTAAACAATTTAACAACATTCTAAATAATTATGGCGGTATGTTAGATCTGGTGTTGACTAATATGAGCAGCGAGTATATTGAGGTGAGCGGCGAGGTTGAGCCCGTGGTCCCGATAGATGCGTATCATCCGCCTCTCTTGGTCAGTCTGAGGTGTGCGCGTCCGCAACAGCGCGAGCGCCGGCTATCGCCCCCACCCCCGCCCCTCCCGTGCGACCCTGCTACCTCAGACCGAGACCGAGGTGGTGACTCACTGTTATGCGAGTGGAACTTTCGTAAGGCCAATTTTCAATTATTATACGAAGTACTGGGTTCTTTACAGTGGGATGAAGTATTACAATGTGACAAAGTAGATGACGCTGTAGACGTATTTTATAGTTTGTTAGGTACATGTTTTGATAACTGTGTTCCACGTAAAAAACCTCCTAATAAATACGGACGTTATCAGTATCCGGTCTGGTTTACATTAGAAACGATAAAAAATATAAGACTAAAATATTTTCATTTAAAGAAATTTAAATCAGAAGGTAAGGAGTTTAATAAGGAAATGTTTAAATTTTATAGGCAGCGTGTTAAGGAACTAATTGAATCGTCTTATGACTGTCATATTAGGAAGGCCGAAGCGGAGATTAAAAGTAATCCGAAAACATTTTGGAAGTTTGTTAAAGATCAGCAATCGTTGAGAAAATCGTGCGATGAATTTGAGTTCAATGGCAACAAAGTTATAGGTAGGGATGCCGCTAATGCGTTTGCGCAGTACTTTCAATCTGTTTTTCTGGAGGATGACCCGCTTCTTTCACCTGAATGTATAGACCGAGAGATGAGTAGTTCCCTATGTTCGCCCCGTATACATGTAGATAATATAGATTATCGTGATCTGTTGCATGCTGTTCGTCGGTTAAAGTCACATTCGGCGGTGGGTCCGGATGGTGTTCCGGCTTTCATTTTGAAGGATTGTTGTGCGGTGTTGAAAAGTCCGCTTTTGTATATATTCAACCTTGCCTTAAATAACGTAACATACCCTTCGAAATGGAAGCTATCGAGGGTCATTCCGATACCCAAGGATGGTTCAAGACATCTGGTCGAGAACTATAGGCCGATAGCTGTTCTGTCGACGTTTGGCAAAATATTTGAGTCAATCATTAATCGTCACATAATCAGACAAATCACCCCTCATCTTAGTGATGCTCAACATGGGTTTAGAGCAGGTAGATCTACGGCTACTAACCACATAAACTTTGTGGATTATACTGTCTGTGGAATGGATCAGAAAAAACAAGTCGACGCGGCCTATTTTGATTTCAAAAAAGCTTTTGACCGCGTCCATAACGATGTGTTGCTGAAAAAATTTTCTGAGATCGGTTTCACACCTAAACTTTTACAGCTGTTTGCCAGCTACTTTGCAAACAGACTACAATATGTGCAGTTTCAGGGGCATAGATCTGACACCTATGCTACTAGATCCGGGGTGAGCCAGGGAAGTACCCTAGGTCCCACTCAATTTTTAATAATGATCAACGGTTTGCCGGAGGTGGTGTTGTCAGCTACGTGTTTAATGTTCGCGGATGATCTGAAGTTGGTAATGAGTATAGGTGATCTTGAGGACTGTGAGGCGTTGCAGAGGGATATTGATAGCGTATGCGCGTGGAGTGAGACAAATAAGTTAGAATTCAACATAAATAAGTGTAAAACGATGACTTTCACTAGGTCGCAATCTCCATGCGTGTATCCCTACAACATGCACGGTGTCCCTCTGGAACGTGTCACACAGATACGCGACCTAGGTCTCATTCTTGACCCCGAATTGACTTTTAATACGCATATTACGGTGGCATGTGCTCGAGCATATAAATCTCTCGGTTTTGTAATGAGACAGTCTTCTCGGTTTACCGATGAAGCCGTGATACTGTCTCTGTATTATGCGTTTGTTAGGAGTATACTTGAATACAATTCGATTGTGTGGGATCCTCACGAGCATAAATATAAGGATATGGTAGAAAAAATACACAAAAAATTCGCGCGATATCTTTATAAGAAGTTGTATGGATATTACCCATACATGTATCCTTCGCCGTTTGTTTTGGGTATGACTGGCATGGACTTTTTAGAACTGAGGCGGAAGTGGGATTTGATGAGTCATTACTACCGATTGTTTCATAATAAAGTCGACAATCCCATCTGTCTGGCTCGTTGTTCCCTATTTACGCCAAATAATCTGGTAATGTTACGTACACGACGCTTGTTCAACCCTCCGTCCTCTAGAACCCTCACGGCGCGGTATGCTCCTACCAAACAAGCTCTTATTCTTCTCAATGAGCTTATTAGTCAACAACCTGATGCCGATATCTTTAATAATAATGTTAATGAGTTTTATAATATTTGCTATAGTTTTCTTAATATGTTTGTTTGTTACTTAAGTTCTATTCAATAATGTACCTAAATAATGACTCTTTGCGTGTTTTGGTGTATACTGTAAGTGCAATGAGTAATTGTATTATAAATAAATAAATAAATAAATAAAGCATTTTATACCTATGTATAGAAGATTTAAAAATCGACCGATTGATCAAACAAAACAGTCACCTGATGATAAAAAAGTCTACGTTAATCATTACATACCAAAAGATTTCACTGCCTCATAAAATCAAAGTTTTATTTACTTGTTTTGTAAGATAAATCCGATTTATTGACAACCAAGCTAAGTCGTCATTATTACAAAACCCAAAACTGGCTTCAAAATACCGGTCAATGAACGATTCATACGAAATCCTGTTCAAATGTTATAAACTATAAGTAATTTTATAAGCCTGTCTGTGTAGATGTTTAGTTTTATTCAGTCACATAAGGTTTGGAGAAAGCAGATAAAAGTCTGAAAAATGACTCTTATTTGCTTTCTCAAATAAGGGTTCAGAGAATGATCGTCTTTTGTTTCGGATTCGGTCGTGTGTCAGTCTGTCCCAAAGTATGCTTAGGGCCCTCGCCCACGGCGACTTTTTGTAGCGATGCAAACGCGCGTTTCATAAACGCGCGACAGCATCACTACTAACGCGCGTTAGTCGCATTTGCAACGCGCTACATACGCAATGCCAACGCGCTACAGCATCGCGACTGTATCGACGCAAACGCGCGACCGTGTCGGCAAAACGTCGAATAAGTCATACAAACCGTACTGAATCGCGTTTGCATCGCGACAGAAGCGCGACGGTATCGCGTTTGCATCGCGACTAAATCGTGGTTATGTGGGCGAGGGCCCACAGCTAGCGATCGCATCGCGACTGTATCGATGCGAACGCGCGACAGCATCGCTACAAAAAGTCGCCGTGGGCGAGGGGCCAGATCTTTAAAACGGATTTTGTTGTGGTTTTTTTATAGATAGAGTGGTTTAAGAGGAAGGTTTTAGTATATGTAATAAAACCAACACGCGTACAAAGTCACGGGCAAGAGCTAGTAAATTATAAAATCGAAACTTGTCAGTCAATTATTTCATAATTGGAAACTTAACGAACTAAGCCATAAAACTTAGTATTAATTTGTCGAAAACATTTCACTTATTTCCGATTTTGGTCATTCACATCCGATTTCGGTTATCTTTGTAAAATATACAGTTTCCAATTTGTTGGAGAAACCAAAGCTTTCATTAAAAAATCAACTATCATGGTTCATGAGATATCATGGTTCATGAGATACAGCCTGGTGACAGACGGACAGACGGAAGGACACCAAAGTCTTAGTAATAGGGTGGAAGCCTAAAAATACATAATTTTGACATGTATTTTTCACGTGTAACCGTTTATTAAATTTCTTAAAAGTAGAGGGGCAAATATTAAATGATGCATGTGGCAAATACTTCATAATATGTAAGGGATGTTGCTAATCCAACCTTAATAGCTCAAAAAGGATAAGCAACATCTATACTTAATATCATAAAGCTGAAGAGTTTGTTTGTTTGAACGCGCTAATCTCAGGAACTACTTGTTCGGTTTGAAAAATTCTTTGTGTGTTGGATAGTCCATTTATTGAGGAAGGCTATAGGCTACTTTTTATCCCGATATTCCCACGGGATTCAGAGCTCCGCGGGTGAAACCGCGGAGCGCTGCTAGTAAAATATAATTAACTAGCTGAGCCCCGCGGTTTCACCCGCGTAATAATTTTCTACGAAATTTCCTTAATTTTTTCGTTCATAAGAACCTTCTCCTGACAATAACAAACACAACAAAAAAAGAATTGGCCAAATTGGTCCAGGCGTTGTTGAGTTATGCGCTTACCAACACATTTTGCGATTCATTTTTATATATAAGACTAGCTGCGCCCCGCGGTTTTACCCGCGTAATAATTTTCTACGCAATTTTCTTAATGTTTTCTTTCATAAGAACCTTCTCCTGACAATAACAAACACAACAAAAAAAGAATTGGCCAAATTGGTCCAGGCGTTGTTGAGTTATGCGCTTACCAACACATTTTGCGATTCATTTTTATAAATAAGATTTGTTATTTCTAGGTTACGATACCTATAGTGGACAAAAACCTTTTTTCATTCAATATTCTAAAACGAATCTAGTCTGACGATTCTCAGAAACCACTCACTCATAATTACAATTGATACTTAATCGATTCACAACAATTTATTCGGGTTACATAGCATTTCCGTTTTATTATAGAAATCTTCAATGACGGCGCGCGTCGTGTGAACGATCTCTTCGACGGCTAAGAGTGTGTGGTCATTTTAGGGCTCTGCAGCCTTTAGACTATTTATCGCCTGGTGGTCTGGTTGGCCTGACACGGTTCTAATAGCTCATCGCGCGACCGCAAATTCACTACATAGTATAAGGGCGCGTTCAGATGACACGCGTTGACCACGCGCCCACCACGCGCATCACACGCGTTGACCACGCGTTGAACACGCGTTGAAATTTGTTCTATACATAATTTGAGTCTTATGACACATCAATAGATCTTAAATTGCATTTATGCAAGCGGGCGCGGGGCATGCGCGGGGCGTGCGCGGGGCGTGCGCGAGGCGTGCGCGGGGCGGGCGCGGGGCGGGCGCGTGGCGTGAGCGGGTGACTTGGATAAATGCAATTTAAGATCTATTGATGTGTCATAAGACTCAAATTATGAATAGAACAAATTTCAACGCGTGTTCAACGCGTGGTCAACGCGTGTGATGCGCGTGGTGGGCGCGTGGTCAACGCGTGTCATCTGAACACGCCCTAAACAAAGTAGCTTCCCGCTGTCTGTCCATATGTATGCTAAGATATTTAAAACTACGCACGGATTTTGATGCGGTTTTTTTTAATAGATAGAGTGATTCAAGAGAAAGGTTTTGTATGTTTAATACATGCATAATATAGCCGTGCGAAGCCGGGACGGGTCGTTAGTATAGTACGGAACCCTTCGTGCACGGTTTTTAAGAAACAGATGAGCGTTAGACGACTGTCTCACCTGATGGTAAGAGACGATTTGTTCTAAGATTTAGCACGCTTACCCAGAAGATATTCACTCGTGTCCTCAAGACTCCGAATTTGAGGATTCCTAATTTCTCCTAATTTAAGGCCCACAATGGTCGACACTCATGACGTATTGGAAGCATTAGCCATCCGTTCAAATCCTGAATTTGTACAATTAGTGATATGTTAGCAGTTACTTCAAAATTTTGTTTAATAAATTATCAATGGTTGGCTCACGATCAGTTCTATTTGGTTCAAAGCATTTTTAATCAAATGTTCTGGAGGGCATCAAAATGTTTAATACAAAACTAATAAAGAAAAGAAAGCGAACGCTCGGCCGAGCCACAAGGGAGGCGGAGTGGGGGGGATGTTAGGTTTTATTTTCGTTACGGAATTTCTTGATTCGGTCGCCGCGCCCAAAGCCCGCGATAAAAGCTATGCAATGGCTTAACAGCCGATAGAAAGTTTGCAGTATGCGAAACCTCTCATAACTACATCAAATATGGTATAGCTGACAACTTTCATCTTTACGGTATATCGTATAAAATTTATAGTAATAGGTAACTTGTGTAATTTTTGACATAAGGAAAAGATTACGTGTGATTGAAAATCTTGTAATTTGTTTCTTCGAATTACGTTGTGATTCATTTTGACGCGATATTATAGGGGTCAAAATCAAAGTGGTAAATAAAATTATGAATGACTATTGCATGGATTATTTTTCAGATGTTGTTCGGTGTACCGTTTGCAGGTAAATTACCTACATTTTGGTATAATTTAAAGTCAAAAAATGTTTGTCGTTATTTATTCCTGCAAAAATGTAGGTCAAAAAACATGGGTATGTCGATTTCGGCTGTTTGGTTTCTAACCAAAAGGGATTTTCGTCTTTTATTAATACTTAAAATTAAGGAAAAGATGTCACTTACAAACTACATAATTTTACCTAGAACAACATCAAAAAAAATTCATTTGCAATAATTAACAACTTTAGATCAGCGTTAGGCTTTTGGCTTCTAATTAAATCTAAAGAAAAATGTGGTTTTTTAGTCTGGGATAGTTTCAAAGTATAATAAAGAATTTAGTAGGTACGTAATTGGAAACTTAAGTTCTAGAAGCGCGGTACAAAAAAAATTTGGTACAATTTGATTTCTAACATTGAAAATAATTATGTTTTCGTGATCGAGTAAAGTGGCCCCGAAATATGAAATTGTGACATTTTCCCGTAGTTTCGCAGATATGAAAGGTGCGCGGATGGGCTTTATGTCAAAATGTGCGTCTGCCAAAAGCTTCAAAGGGCTTGAATTCCCAAAATCGGTCGAAATCTTTTTAAAATTTGTAAAAATTTTCGCCGTTTTGGATCAAATTCATTTTTCAATAACTTTTTTTTGAGCTTGCTATTAATGAAACGGAAAGAAAAATGTTCTCGGGATTGAATTAGGCTATAGTTTGAGCCATGTTAGGAGGCTAAGGCTAAAAACTGTAGCGGGTTCCTTACGCGCGTGTCAGTCTGCGCTGCGTTCACTTTATTATATTTTTGTCTTATTCTAAACTAGCGACCCGCTCCGGCTTCGCACGGCTATATTATGCATGTATTATACAGATAAGCCTTCCTCTTGAATCACTCTATCTATTAAAAAAACCGCATCAAAATCCGTTCCGTAGTTTTAAAGATTTATGCATACAAAGGGATATAGGGACATAGGGACAGAGAAAGCGACTTTGTTTTATACTATGTAGTGATGATTACATTATCAATGCCTTTGATGGTTACGCGTAGTGTGAGATCTATAGATTTTTAAATTACAGTGTTAGGAGGGCTTTGAATACAAAATACCTTTATAATGTGTTGTGGCATTTAACACAAGAATACCGTTATCTTAAAATATCGTTAACAATCGTAATACTCGACCTTGGCGGGTCGTGAGCTCTTAGTGAGCGGTACAGACGATTGACAGACTTATTATCTTGTACCTATAATCTGATGGTTGGCTGAAAGAACTGCACTAAACTTTAGTGTTAACCCCGTAAGTACGTATATTATTTCATTCAGGTACAGAAAGTTAAATTTGCTAAAATGTTGAATTCATCAAAGTTTGAATGAATTAATATTACTTTATGTAGGTGAAACCAGCAGCGCTTCGCGGTTTCACTTGCGTAACTCCCGATCCCGTGGGAATATCGGAATAAAAAGTAGTCTGTGTTATTCTTAATGAATCAATGTATACTCATACTAAGTTTCATCAAAATCGGTCCCTTAGTTTCGGAGCCTTTTGCGTTACAAACATAAAAACAAAAAATCTTTTGTCATAATGTTAGTGTTGATAAATTTGACTTTGTTTCTTTTACACAGGTTTTTATCAGATGCCTTACTCGTTCCTTTAGTACTATATCTTGATGATATTTGTTTTATCACTGAGTTATTTTATGTTATCACTACATAGTATAAAACAAAGTCGCTTTTTCTGTCCCTATTTCCCTTTGACTGCTTAAATCTTTAAAACTACGCAACGGATTTTGATGGGGTTTTTTTAATAGATAGAGTGATTCAAGAGGAGGGTTTATATGTATAATACATGCATAATATAGCCGTGCGAAGCCGGGGCGGGTCGCTAGTTACATAATATAACAGGTCAGCGTTTGACCACTATCACACCTGTTTGGTGGTGATGATACGGTTTGATTAAGAAGCATTTTTTTCTCTTTTCTTTCCATATAACAGAAAAACCTGACACTGTACGACATTTTGTTACATGACATTTGTTATTTATTTTATTCTCAATGGAAAAAACCAGTACAGGTAATTAACAAAATAAATATTTAAGTAGTTACAAATACAGAATTTAAATATTTTCACATATAGATAAATACACTATGACTTGTTTGCTTTAGTTAGACGTTGAACACTTTAAAAAATTAAAAAAGTGTAATAAATTATAGCTTACAGTATTTTCACTTTCATGACAGATCGAGAACCAATCAGTTTTTACTGTCCTCCATACATTGTCATAACTAAAAAAAGCTGACCGTAATAGTCAATTATCCTGTTATTTATCCCATTAATTTTACTAGTAAAAATTGCCTTGTTAATTTAAAACCTATCTTAATATCAATAAGAAACACTTTCCTTCACATTTCCAATCCGTCAAATAAAATAATCATTAACTTTCCACCAACTCTCACATACAACAATTAAAATCACAGACAATCCACCGTACGTACGTGCACATACAAAAACTTCATTTCCGAGGCCAATAAGGAAATTATGGTGACAAAACGCCACAATTCTCTTCAGTAAACAAGGCAATGTTATGACAAAGTGGATACTTTCACTGTAGTTTTTGTACCGTGTTCGTTGAAGCGAACCTCGGCGACAATAGGCTAGAATATAAATATGTATTAGCGGAAGATAGGTAATTCTAACTTGGTATTGGTATATGGGAAATGGTGATTAACAACGTTTCCTTTTAGGATAAGATATTTTTATAAGCGTTGCAGTTAAGTCATCATTACAAAGTATAAAACAAAGTCAATTTTACGCTGTCTGTCCCTATGTATGCTTAGATGTTTAAAACTACGCAACGGATTTTAATGCGGTTTTTTAATAGATAGAGTGATTTAAGAGGAAGGTTTATCACTACATAGTATAAAATAAAGTCGCTTTCTCTGTCCCTATTTCCCTTTGTTAAATCTTTAAAACTACGCAACGGATTTTGATGCGGTTTTTTTTAATAGATAGAGTGATTTAAGAGGAAGGTTTATATGTATAATACATGCATAATATAGCCGTGCGAAGCCGGAGCGGGTCGCTAGTTATGTATAATACATGCATAATATAGCCGTGCGAAGCCGGGACGAGTCGCTAGTCTTCATCGTATACAACAAAGTCACTTTCCGCTGTCTGTCTCTACGTGTGCTTAGATCTTTAAAACTACGTGGCGGATTTTGTATACACAGATAGAAATTATATCTTTATTTAAAACGTAAATATATCTTGAAGCGTATTTTTTAAAGCAATTATTATATATCTTATCCAAAAATACTTTACTTGGTTCAAATTACAAATCCGCATTGTTTAAAAAAATTTAATTTCTTTTTAGGAATTTCAAAAACAATTAGTCCAAAAAATACAGTTTTAAACTGAAAATGACTTTCTTTAATCTACTGCCTATAATTCTTAACATTAAAGTGAACATTCTTAACAATACGTATTTCAATCAAATAATTTTAATTTTGAACGACACATTACCGCATATTTAATTTAATAAATACCTGTCGTCTTTGATAAAGAACGTTGAGTTTCTCTGACCAAAACATTATTTTTAATTTAAAATTCTTGAGTCTTCATTCAAATTTTTTGATTCTAGAATCTAAATGCAACCTTGTCTTTTGCGTCAAGAATTGTTCATTCTTGTTCTAAAACTGATTTTGTGATTATATTTTCAATTAAATATGACCCTGAAATATATTTTGTATCAAGATTCAATGACTCTTGAATAGAAATTTAAGTTTATAAAATAAATCTTGAAATATTTCAGTGTTACCAGTATAATAGCTCCCCCTGAACTTATGGTAAATTTAATAATTAATAATATTACCTTATTAACAATTTATAAAATTTTTTTTTTCGTAATTATTAACAATTTTGACGCTAGAAACGCCGTCCAGTGTTGCTAAAGCCGCGTGACGCCCAGCTTTAACAAACTTATAAGTGACATTTGTAATAAATATGTCGCATAAACAGTTCTAAATATATTTTTGAAAATAAGAAAAGAAAAGAAAAGGACGGGTATAATCCTTTTAACACCGTTTTAGTTAGACGTATTTACCGAATAAATAAAAAATCATGCGAGGAACGCAGCCAAACGTGCGATCAGTGTACCTATTTCGTCTATTCTGCCAGATTCTGCCTTTTTAAGAAGATTAAACGACATTACCCTACCAAATTAAGAATACACGGGTCGCAGGTTTAGTTGCGTTCGGGGCCTGATTCACTAAGGTTCAAGTCGTCGGGCGCGCGTGATTAGGGTAAGATTTCCATACAAAAACCGCTCCCCCTCCGCCCCTAATCACGCGCGCCCAACGACTTGAACCTTAGTGAATAAAGGCACTGGAGTATTTTTTTACAAAGTCGGTTGATATGTCAAACTAAAACGGTACTAAAATGATTGTTCCCGTCCTTTTCTTATTGAAATTGAAAAAAGAGAGGTACAAGACCAAAAAATAGTTAAGTTCATTGCATATAATATATCGAATAAGCACCAATAGTCAACTCACAATAGTTTAAAGTCGGTTTTACACTACATCGTGGACAGCACTACATCATATCTTTGATCATTTCAATTTTTATATAATGTAATATCATTGAATCATATAAATAAACTAGTACGGTGGGTGGTGCGCTCGCTGCTGAAGCTGACCGCCAAACTTTGCGTAAAATTCTTTCTAAGATCTTTTGGTTGAGTGGGATTTTAATATTTTTCTTAGGGAAAAAAATATTCACAAGGCGGCAACACTGATCACCACCGCTTGATTTGTGTAATGTGTCGCACGCGATAAATGGTTTATCTATGCGCACGCGTTTTAAGGTTTTATACAAGTGGTTTTCCTATTTTCTTTAATGTTACAACGTCCTTGATCTAAGGATTATATTATTCTCATTGTTACTTGAGTGGATAAGAACTCCAATCCAATGGACAAGTGGACATTACTCGAGTCTTGGTGTGTCCCCAGAGAAGTTATTTAAAAATTTCGTTGTAAGTCCACTAAACGACATGTATATTTGCTTATTTTATCTAGATATTTGTTAAACCCAGTTAATTTTTTGTATATAAATAAGGTTGGAGAGATCTATCCAAAAAAGGTACGTTGTAGGTAGACAGGTACCTACGTTGCCGGTTGGAGTGCACCCCAACCGCAGCCGTCATAATATGCATTCCCCAACTTAGATGTGACCTTCTGTAAGTGCTTACTTCTGTATGGATCCCATAGATCAAGCCAAGCCGACGCTGTCTTTTGCCATTGTTATAAGGTTCATGCTGATGCGTTAGTTTATTTCGATAAATCTGTGGCCTACGATGTAAACTAATTTGAATTTTGACAAAAGTATAATATTATCTTTGTTCTTTCAGATTAATTTGGATTTCGAAAAATTATATACACAACAGTCATTAAACTTTTACAAAAATTGGCAACGCTTTTTTGGGAAGCTGTTAAAGCTAAAGGAACCCGAAATATCAAATGAAAATGCACTACAAATATTAAATGCTGTCACAGACAATGGTAAGATAATAATATTTAAACAGTGGATGAACACCTGCTGGTATAATTTGACTTTGTTTGTGTTTTAAGACTAGCAGTTATGCTATACTTTTATATTTTTCAGACAAAAAAAATACCACTTCAAGTGACCCTGTTCGGATATTTGGCCCCACCCAAAAAAAGATTATCAAGAAAAATAAAATTTTCATCTTCGGAGGCTATTCAAGGATTAATTGTTCAAACACATGTAAGTAATACTTTTGCCAATTTAGTAAACAAAACTACTATTGTATAGATGATATTCTTAATATATATAAATCTCGTGTCACAATGTTTGTCCTCAATGGACTCCTAAACCACTTAACCGATTATAATAAAATTCGCACACCATGTGCAGTTCGATCCAACTTGAGAGATAGGATAGCTTACATCCCGATATTCCCACGGGATCGGGAGTTACGCGGGTGAAACCGCGTAGGGCAGCTAGTATATTCTATAAAATAGTATAAAATAGACGATCTATACAATAGTAGTGTTGTTAGACGACCTCTGTGGCGCGCGTCCGGCGAACACCTGGCGACACAGAAGGTTGCGGGTTCGATTCCCGCCGTCAACAAATGTTTGTGATGGTCTGGGTGGTTTGTCTATGTATAATATTTATTTACAAAAAAAAAGGTATATAAGTATTACATCCGTTGTCGGGCTACCATAACACAAGCCTAGTAGCTTACCTTGGGGCCAGATGGCGATGTGTAAATTGTCCCGCAATATTTATTTATTTATTGTAGCTCCAAAAGCACTTGTGACACGAGCAACCAAGTTTTCTTAGCTATGTTTTAAAAAAAAACAGCCAGCTGTTCTGAAATTAATAGCTTTCTAGTAAAATAGTGGAAAGGATTCTGCTTCCATTGCACCTTTCCATATGTTGTTGGTTTGCAGTACATCCTGTAGAATTATCTGTTTTTTCGAAAGTTGATACAATTATTCATTTAAGTTATATTTCTTTAAAAAACAATTTCATATTTTTAGTAAGTTGTATTTTTTTGCAATTATTCATAGATTTTTTTTTTCAGGATGCAGGAGATGTTGACAATGTAATCCAGAAACAAAATCAGCTGTTTTTTTTAAATAAATGACATTACTACTTGGAAATATCAATAAAAGTTAAAAAATACGTAAAATCATAAGGTTAATGACCTCACCGTGTCAGTAACAGCTGATTTTCGAATCAACATAACCTCAAAATTTTCGATTTTTTTTTTCGAATTTCCAAAAGTCGTAGAACAAAAGTAGCTGGTCTCAATGATATGAACCACCCTGCAAGACAGCGTGCGCATTTTCAAATAACCTTGTATATAATGTTATAGATGACGTAAAGTACGAATTTCAAAGCGCAGCAAAAGCGTTTTTATGGTGTCATTTACTTTGTTAAAAGTTACTGTCAGTAAAAACTGTTTTTTTTTTGTTTTTATAGTGTCGTTTTCTTTGTATTATTATTTAAGCAACTGTCAGTAGTGACTGATAAATTTGTTTTTATGTTGTCATTTTCATTGCTATAGTAGATAAGTAAGTACTTAACTGAAAATGTTTGATTTCAAAATTTCATTTTCTTTGTAATGTTTATTTTTATGTCTCTTTGTTAAGTAAGTAACTAAATAAGTCAGTAGTAACTGATAGTATTTATGGTGTAATGTTTTCGTCTTTAGGCTAAGAAAAAAATGGTGTCAAACATCTAACGTGAGCATATTTAAAATAAAGAACTAATTGAATCTACTTTTTGACTTTTTACTAAGAAATATGAAATTAACCTTTAATCATTTGTTACTTGATAAGTGAAAGATTCTGCGTTTGCTTATTTATTCTATGTACTTTTTGTAATATAATATTGTTATAGGTTACTGTACTGTGTGAATCAAATGCTAGTTAAGAAAAGTGTTGCTATTTTCAGATAGACCAATAGTATGTTTGATATCTTTTTATTTATGGTTAAATTTCAGCAGCGTTGGTGTCATTTTCAGAAATAAATTCATGCAAATATAAATCATTTTATGAATATTTCCTAAACCACGGCAATATGAAACAATACATAATAATGATATACCTTGTTGGTACTAAAATAATGGTTTGTTTCATTTTGACGTGGTTACGGAATATTTATGAAAGAATTTATGTTTGCTATGAATTTATTTATTTAAGTGGCGCCACTGCTGGTGACGTTTAATCCTAAAATAAAAAAAAATTTCAATCAAAGCATTGTAATTTTCAATTGAAATAACAGAATCTTTTATATCAAGTAACTATTACTCTTAATACAAAGAATTTAGAGAGCTTGGCTTAAATAATAAAAAAATCCAAAAAAGTAATATCCAAATGTTAGAATGAATTAGCCACATATTTAAGTCAAGAAATGACATTAATGCTGTCAAGTACTGTATATTTGGTCGCAAAATCATCGAGATCTTAGAATAAACACTTAAACATTAAATCAAGAAAGATCATTTCCTAATCAAGAAATAAGAAGTTTTGTTGCAAGAATGTGACCTCTCTCTATCTAAAGTTTTTCAAGCTAAGAATGAAAATAAGTAAGATCAAGAGTCAATAAATTTTATATTGAAAACGGTACAAATTAAATGCAAATATTATTATTTTTAAACCAAAACGGTTGCGCTCTTGGATTCAATAATTATTTTTTTAAAAAGAGAGTTAACACGCTTTTGTCTCAAATACTATATTGGTTCATTTAAACAATATACTTTGAAACATTTTATATCTTACTCCGAGTATTTTCTATTTTCCTTATATAGGAAACAGGAAATATCTTGACTCAAGTAAATTTATTTGACTGGAGAACTTTTTTCTTTCTGTGTACCTTTATGTATTTAATAGATAGAGTGATTTAAGAGGAAGGTTACATGCATCATAATACACCCGTGCAAAGCCGGAACGAGTCGCTAGTCTTCATATAAATAAATACAACTTATTCCGACGTAAGTAATTTAAGACGAAAGTAAGTCTAAGAAGTCTAGACTAATAAATTTTGTTTAACGAACTTTAAAGATTCGTTTCTTATTTAAAATGTTGAAGAAGCTGCTTCAGAGTTAATGACGACTCCATACTACAGTTCCAAGTCGAAAAAACAAAAGACAAGAATACAATCGATTTGCTTTTACAATGTTTTCGATAGATAGTTATCTCTTCCGATAAAAACTCTATAAAAAAACCTGTGTATTATTTCGACTTTCATTTGTTTTTCCAATAAAAATCTCAGCTTGTGCTATTTCTAAAGGTACCTACTAACAACCATTAAAAATCCATTTATAAAGTAAAAGTGTTTAAAATATCGACTAAAAAACTCTGTAATCGGTCAATCGTCCCACACAATCTGAAAATATTACGTCACTTTTCTATAAAGTCTCCGTGTCCGTGGTACTTTACATTCTTGGATCATTCAAAAGAATTAGCTCCACTAATAACCGGTGCATCAAATACCTTGGTCAGTACGTTGTTCGATGTTCATGGTGTTTAAATACACCGTTAGGGTGCTTACATAGACAAAATAACTTCAAAAAACGATATTTAAATCCAAGAAATCGAATTTAAACAAATTTAGTTTAAAGACCCTAAATCAATACACGGTCAAGAAGATAATAAATCCGGAAGCAGCTAGCATTAAACTGAATTTACTTTACTTCTCGTCATTGAAGCTTTATCACAAGCAATTATTTAAGTCAACAAACACTGATTAATTAATATCTATATTAACTCGTTTAATTGTGGGTTCAAAACCACTCGCAGTTTAGTAGTCTAGCCCTCTGTGTCTCTGCTCTCTGTCTGTGGACCACTTACCTTAATGACATGACTTTAAGGTGAAAGGTGACCCCTGCGCGGTCTCCATACAATCGTAGTCGACTGTTTCCTCCCTGGATAATGACACTAGCACAAATATTTTTGTGCCATAAAACCTATAACTGCCATGACTATGCCCCTATGTTTTGGTTTTTTTCATTTTCTAATTATCATAGAAATTAAAATTACAAAAATTATTATTATTATTATTAGTCTGTTATACGTCCTGTATCACGGGGCTATGGAGCCCCGGACCTTTGGAAGGCGTGCGTGGAGCCGAAGCCAACACGTAGAGGCCCTTTACAATAACAAGTATAATAGCAAACAATGGGGTGGATTCTAAACCGGCGATTATCCCTGTCTACACTATAAAGTGCACCCAAGGGCAACCTCCGGTTTGGATGAAACTATTGATAATCTACAGGATAAAACTACTTGAGCTATTGTGATGGGATGGTAGTGGACTAGATACTGGAGTACTATGGATACTATGGCACCTGCCGTAACAATGTCCAATAAACACGTAAAAATGGCAGGCGGAGACTCGCCAACTCTCAGACTGGGCCACCCTAATTAGCCGAGTAAATTACAGCAAGGGGGCAACAGGAACGTGAGTGGCTTGAAGGATGGAGAGGCCTCACTGGATTTTAAGTCATCGCTGGTAGTCCGAGCGAGCGGGCCAACTCATCACTGACGTTCAGCATCCATCCTTCGAGTATTTCTACTCATGCGACTCCACTCTGGACGGCCGGTGAAGGCAAGCCAGAGGCGGGGGACCGCTTCCTCGTCAGTGTTCACTCCGACCAGCCAACTAAGGCAAGCCGGAGATGAGGAACGGTGACTTCCCCCTGGAGAACTCGGGACCGCGGGGTCGTTACTCCCCTTCACCTCGCCTCAAGGTGCCCTGCGGGCTTATTATTATTATTATTATGAGCCTGTAGTGTCCCACTACAGGGCAAAGGCCTCTCTACTCCCCTTCCACTGATCGCGATCTTGTGCGACGGACAAAAATTAATAAATTAAAAAAAAAACAAAAAATAGGGGCATTGTTATGGCTGTTATAAGTTTTATGCACCAAAAATATTTGCTCTAGTGTCATTATCCAGGGAGAAAACAGTCGACTACGTTTGTAATAGTTTGTATGGAGAAAGCCCCCGGTACCCTTTCCTCTTAATTGCTCCTTTTCAAATGCTCACAAAAAACCCCAAGAGTTTCTTGTGCCTTCTTATTGGTGGACGCGTTCCGAAGGCACACATCTTAACTTAGTTTTTAAGACCTTTCAATGTGATTCTATGCGAATGATTCCAAATTAATATTTTATTTTATCTTATTCATAGTATTTTTCTTCTTTTGTTCTATTTTCTCTTTCTTTATTTTTCAATTGTCAGTTTGTCTGTTAAACGATTTTCTTACTTTCTTTCTTTAAACGGCAACGACTTATTGTGGTTCTGTTTCCGATTGTAGTTTTCTCTACGTAAGACCTCTATGATTCATAATTGTACGTATATTTCCTGGTCTGGTCATTTAATAGTTTGTTATTGTCTGTGAAACGATGCAAGAACGAAAGTTACCTCGTTAAAAACATTTACAGTGATTTTAAGGGTATTTTCTTATAGTACCGTTCCATTAATAGACTGTACTTGCGCTGCTTTATCTTTGTATATACGGGAAAAAGTTTGAAAATTATAAAATCGATGACAAATGAAATAATATGGGAAATATCAGGTTGTATGTATTTCAATGGCGGCTTGCTTGAGATTATGCTTAAACATAATTAGCTAAGTATAAAATACGGGTCATCTAAAATTGATTTCTATTTCAATAAATACAAGGCTGATATTAGTTAATTACAGGGGGTTTGTTTGACACTTTGACAGTTGGTTAATCATGTTTAAAAGCTTTAACAAAATTGTTTTTTTTTTGTTGTGCAAGCGAACCTAAATACCTATCACACAAAGCAATAAATATGTTCATTATTTTATTTTATCGACATGAAAAGAAGATTATTTCAGTTTTTATTTAATTTTTGTTGAATTTAATTTAAGTTAATTTTAGTTTTGAAATTGTTTGATAACGGTAATTTTAATTCGATATTAGGTATTTAAATAAATATATGAATGGATATAATTAAAATTGTACCATTGAAATGGTTCTGACCTAAATAATGATATTATTATAAACCATGACATTGATTGTCAATTTTATATGCGTTAATTTTATTTCTTGCTCCGCTCGCTCCCATTTTCCCCTTATGTATTTTAGAAATCGATGCGCTAAACTGGATCTGATCAATATTAATCAATTGTAAAAAGGTCAGCCTGAAGTGAAAACGATCATCGGTTGTTTCTATTATAATTTCCTATGTTTTGAACCAGCTCTAGTGTTAAATATTATGTTTATACCGATAACAGTACCCTGACCGAGTTTGTTAGAGTTTTGCATTTTAGAAAACATCCATAGTTTGATGAGAGTAAGACATCGCAGCGTGAGATTCAAGGTATTTCTTTTCTGATATTTGTCTGTTTTTAGTGACATCCTTTTCGATTAATTACATACTATAATGTTTATTTTCGATCCGCTTTTTTTATCGTCTTTAATTTTCTGATATTCATCATTATAATTATGGCGATTATTTTGATTGATTTAAGCTCTCTTTTCCGATATTCGTCTATTTTAGTTATATCCTTTTCGATCAATCACATACTCTTTTGTTTATTTTCGATCTGCTTTTTTTATCGTCGCTTATATTATCCGATATTCATCATTATAATTAAGGCAATATTTCATCCTTTTTGATTAAATACAGTCTTTTGATTAATTTTCATTATCTTTTCTTTTTCTTGATCAACCTTTTGTCAACTGTCAACCGTCAAATTGGGATGTTCATCATTATAATTATGGCTATTATTCTGATTGATTCAAGCTCTCTTTTCCGATTTTCGTCGGATTTTAGTGACATCCTTTTTTCGATTCTCTCTCTCTCTCTTTTTTCATTTTCTGATTCTCTTTTTTATTGTCTTTTATTTTTCGAAGTTCACCATCATTATAGCGATTGTTCTGATCGATTAAAGCTCTCTGTTCCGGTATTCATCTGTTATTAGTGACTTTATTATCGTCTCTTATTTCCCAAGGTTCATTTTATCATAGTGGCGATTATTCTGATGGATTAAAGCTCATTTTTCCGATATTCTTCGGTTTTTAGTGACCTCTTTTTCCATTAATCACAGTATTTGTCGACTGTCTTTTATTTTTTGAAGTTCATCATAATTATGGCGATTATTGTGATTTTAACCGATCAAGTCTAGTTTCTTTTCTTAAATTAATATATTTTCTTTTCCCCCCATGATATACCTACTGTTGTTTTAATGTATTCGTTTGTTAAATTACGTTTTTAATACGATAAGTTTGCAATTAATAATCTATTATTTCATTTTATCAGCCGTTCTTGATTCTCAGCCAAGAGATGTTTTAAATTTTAAACAATTTTTAAAATAAATTCTTGTTAAGGTCGTTAAAAATGTTCAGTAGCCAACAGGTAGACCGGGTCACTGACCAGACTCCCAGGACTTTCTTTGGTCCTTCGTTTTTGTAAAAAATAACCAAACCGGTCAGCTTCGGGTGAAACCCGATCAGTAACTTAGCTTAGTGCATTTTTATTTTTAAAACAGTCTTTGTTTCTCAGCAGTTGTACCTGCAAATTATGGTAAATAACATGGGAATTTTGAAAAATATCCAACACTGTTTTTATAAGCCAAACATAAAACCGGCATTCTGTTTTTTTTAAATAGTAATATAATGCAATGCTCCGCGGCTTCACCCGCGTAACTCCCGATCCCGTGGTAATATCGAGATAAAAAGTAGTCTATGTTATTTCCAATGAATCAATGTATTCTCATACCAAGTTTCATCTAAATCGGTTCGGGAGCCTATTTGTTACAAACCAAAAAAAAACAGCGCACTCCCGGAGTGCAGGCAGAAGTGAAAACTGTATATCTGTGTAAAATCTCATCTGTCGCGAGAACATACGCAAAAAGAGTTTTAGATGAAAAAAAAAAAATAGTCGGACGACTATTTGTCGTCCGACATTTGTCGTCCAACAAATAGTCGTCCGATATTTGTCGTCCGTCAATAGTCGTCCGACAAATAGTCGTCCGACATTTGTCGTCCGTCAATAGTCGTCCGACAAAAAGTCGTCCGACATTTGTCGTCCGTCAATAGTCGTCCGTTAAAAATACCATATGTACGTCTTGATACACTCACAGCCAAATTAAAAAACTGTATATCTGTGTAAAATCTCATCTGTCGCGAGAAAATCTGTCGTCTGTCGCGAGAACGGCTGAAAATGCTCACCCACAAAAGTGCCCAACGCGCCATAAGAAGTTTTCACTTCAAAAATCTTTTCTTTTACAACATTAGTATAGAAGTATAGATTGTTTTTAAAATCTGTTGTTGGAACTTTACACCGAACTTTACAATTGTTTAAGCTTTTGCATAGCTTTTATCGCCGGCTTTGAGCGTGGCGACCTAATCAAGAAATTCCGTAACGAAAATAAAATCTAACACCCCCACTCCGCCTACCATGTAGCTCGGCCAAGCGATTTTTGTTGATTTTTAGAGTTACTCCAATTGCCTGAAGAATAATATTAAAATAAATTCATCAGGCCAAATAGAGCAACGTCTTCTTTGAATTAACTTTAAGCCTAATCCTTCCAAACAAATATTATAAATCCAAAAGTTCGTTTATTTATTTATTTGTTTGTTTGTATATTTGTTTGCTTCCCTCTTTTAGGTCAAACGACTGGATTGATTTTTATGAAATTCGACATAGTGTTAGTTTTTAAGAAAGATTAAAAAAATTGCATTTAATATAAGTAATTGTACATTGCGATATAAGTGTGGTAAATCGATCATTGCATCTCGGCTTTTCTAAACGCGCTCGCGGAGATGAAGAAGGACATAGAATATTTTTATTCCAAAATTCCCACGGGATTGAGACTTATGCTGGTATAACGGCGAGGCAAATCAAGTACTAGAATACTATTAGTCATATCGTAGCTTAACCAAGTTTTACTTTTAATAGATAAATCTATCTACTTCTCTATATATATAAAATTCTCGTGTCACGGGGTTCGAACTTGAACTCCTCCGAAACGGCTCGACCGATTCTCATGAAATTTTGTGAGCATATTCAGTAGGTCTGAGAATCGGCCAAAATTTTTTTTTTTTTTTTGTAAATAGCAAAACAACGTTTGCCAGGACAGCTAGTCTTAATAATATATATAAATCTCGTGTCACAATGTTTGTCCTCAATGGACTCCTAAACCACTTAACCGATTATAATAAAATTCGCACACCATGTGCAGTTCGATCCAACTTGAGAGATAGGATAGCTTACATCTCGATATTCCCACGGGATCGGGAGTTACGCGGGTGAAACCGTAATATATAAAATTCTCGTGTCACAATGTTTGTCCTCAATGGACTCCTAAACCACTTAACCGATTATAATAAAATTCGCACACCATGTGCAGTTCGATCCAACTTGAGAGATAGGATAGCTTACATCCCGATATTCCCACGGGATCGGGATTTACGCGGGTGAAACCGTAATATATAAAATTCTCGTGTCACGGGGTTCGAACTTGAACTCCTCCGAAACGGCTCGACCGATTCTCATGAAATTGAGCATATTCAGTAGGTCTGAGAATCGGCCAACATCTATTTTTTTTTTTTGTAAATAGCAAAACAACGTTTGCCGGGACAGCTAGTAATATATAAAATAATACAAACCACAATAACTTCGTAGTTATTAAGGCAAGTTTTAATTCAAAAATTTCTCCTCGTTCCGCCTGATTAGCATACGGTTTTTTTGTATTTTTGTTGCCGCACCTTTATGCTATTGTCAAAGTACGTAACTATTGAATAACAAAATGTAAACACGCCTTAAACGATGTAAAGACCCTTGAGTGACGAAATTTTTACTACGAATTGTTAGATTACAATGTCACTTATACTTATCTGATTTGTTGCTAGGTTGTGAGGTCGAGTGTCGTCGCCATGTTGCCACTATGTTGATTGATTTTATAAAATTACTAGCGACCCGCCCCGGCTTCGCACGGCTATATTATTATACATGTATTATACATATAAACCTTCCTCTTGAATCACTCTATCTATTAAAAAAAAACAGCATCAAAATCCGTTGCGTAGTTTTAAAGATTTAAGCATACATAGGGACATAGGGACGGCGAATTTTTTAATATTTTTTTAAGATTTTTTTAATACTATGTAGTGATAGTGATTTAATCAATAAATATAAAATACAAATTCCGGGACAGAGGGTTGCTAGCATTTTAGGTAGCTTTACACCGCGCCGGGAACGCTGGGAGCTCATTTAATTATTTGTATTTGTGTTTATTTTTACTATTATTATTAATATTTGAATTAATGCAGAATCTTAATTGACCGACTGACTGATAATTCAACACACAGCTGTAAGTCCTAGAGACATAAAATTTGGTGCATGGGTTCTTTGTGAAGTGGTAGGTATCCACTATAAAGAGTATTTTGTAATCCAAAATACTCTTTATAGTCTATCCACCGCTAAACGACGGGCAAAGCCACGGGTACAAACTATTTTAATTTATTTACTATTTACAAACAAAAATGTAAGTATTCGTAAGTTGTTACCTAACCAGTTTAATACAAAAAAATATATTGAATAAGGTTAACGGAAAGATTCTCTCTTTTTTCCAGTCATTATCGTAAATTGAAAGAAAAATTGAGGACATTCTGCAATTGCAGTCATTTTGGATCATTTATCATTTTTAAATGCATCTTTGACATTTGAATAAGTAGTATAATAAGTAGGTACGTTTTTACGAACATTTTTTTAAAATAAACAATAATTACTTACTTATAATGGTTGAAAAGAAAAAGTGATAAAGAAAAAGTTTTCAAATAGGTAAGTATAGGTAAGTAAATCTGAAATCTATAAAAATAAAATTCAAAGTCTGACTGACTGAACTAAATAAAACGATCATTTCTAAACACGGTTAAAAGCCTGTGATTAGTTAATTAATATTTTGACATCGTTTTGCTGACGTAAGATTGAATTCACAGCGTGCTTACAGCATTGTTTACTAATGATTCGCTAATTAGCGGTAGCGTAGGATTTTATTACAAAAATCTTAATATATATAAATCTCGTGTCACAATGTTTGTCCTCAATGGACTCCTAAACCACTTAACCGATTATAATAAAATTCGCACACCATGTGCAGTTCGATCCAACTTGAGAGATAGGATAGCTTACATACCGATATTCCCACGGGATCGGGAGTTACGCGGGTGAAACCGCGGAGGGCAGCTAGTACAGCTATATAAATCAGATAGAACTCGTATAAAACGTTATAAACAATTTAAATTCGATGCAAAGTCGTGAAGTCCTTGATATTGCCCCTAACGTCTGCACAACTGGTTTTAAAACAATAAATTAGCGGCCACAGAACATAAATATGTTAGGATGTGCGAGCTGCGAAGGAGTGCCACTCGCCTATTTGAATTACTAATCTGTCATAAATGTCAAAGTCAAATATTATTATGGATGGTATTTCCAAGTATTAAGCCCACACTTACAGAAATAATGGAAATTTGTCGCAAGTTTAAATCCTGCCGAGATATTTATAATGTCACATAAAAAGTGGTAAAAATAATGGTAAAAATTCATTATCAAAGAATTGAATATATAATAACTATGCACAAATCGTGCGAGCCCAAAACTAAAAAAAAACAGTTAACACTATTTTTATAATATTTTTTCCTATGTGTTTAGGTAGGTATAATAATGCATTTCCATCATGCTCCAATAATTATTTAAATTTAAATTAGAACAAGTTTTAAATACTTAGTTACTTACTTAGTTATGCATATTTTAATAAAGTTCCACATTCCAACAATAAAATAGTCATGCAAATTATCACATTTTAACTAATGTAAAAATTAAGAGAAAATGTTATAAATTGCCGTCTAAGTCCGGCAACGGATACTTGACAAGAGTTTTAATTAATGATAAGCGGTTTTTAATCTAATAATATATGAATGAATCGCTGAATTTGTTGCTAAGCGCAAATTTTGAGAACGGCGGAACTGATTTCGATTTTTTAGAATATTCCTAGAAGTACGAAGATGGTTCTTACAGAGAGAAAAAATAAAAAAATTGAAAGAAAATGTCTAAAAACTACACTTTTCTAAACTCTTAATTCCCATACAAACGATTCTTAACAATACTTAAAAGTCAATTTGAACTTTAATACCATACTATAAAGTTCAAGTTTTAGTGGAGAGAGGCAAAACTATTGAGTGACGTTAGTATCGTATAAATATTGATGTTAATCATGTCACGGTGTTATTAGTTGCCAAACTACACCTAAACGGCTAAACCGATTTCTATGATTTTTTTTATATGGCAAAACAACGTTTGCCAGGACAGCTAGTCTTCCATAAATATAAAATTCAAGTCCTGACTGACTGACAGATAAATCAACTCACAGCTTATGCCAATTAATGGATCAGCCTAAAACTTGACATACAAATAGCTACATAATTAAGTATAACATAGGCATCCGCAAAGAAAAGATATTGAAAACGCGGGTAAAGATAATAATTAATAATAAGAAAGAAATTTCGTTTAAATAATAATACAAGAACGAATTCCTAACAGCTAGTAGTAGGATCTGTTTTCTGTTTAACTAAATGTTTACCAAAGTTAAAAAAACTGCAACATTTTGAATCGAGATAAAGTTCGTTCACTTTAAACACAAAGTACGTAAGTGTTGATGACAAGAAAATATTATAAAATATCAAACTTTCATACAATAAACATAAACGGTAAACCATTTTACGTACATTTACATAAAAGTATAAGTTGTGAGTAGAAAGTGCTATAAACTTCGTCTAAATGAACGTTTTTAGAGATTTTGTCTTGTTTTATTTTCTAAATATTAAAAATACACTTGTCCGTGTTGTAAAGTGCGTTATCTAAGTTTTAAAATACTTATACCTCCTTAACTGCTTCGGTTGAATGTATCACTGAAACAAGAAAGCCTTCATTTTCCATTTTAAACTTCATTTACAAGAGTTAGAATGTGGCATCGAAAATATTCAAAAGGGATAAAAAAACCCTTTTATTCCACTAATAGTGGGCCAATGCGAGGTTATAAATATAGATTTGATCCCGTGAGTTTTTAAAAAAATTAAGTCGGGTTCCAAATCTACGACCTTCGGAATGCAAGTCGAGGTGTCTTTCACTAGCCCAACACCGCTCTTTGAACTGTGTTGTGTGAAATTAACAGCATTTCCTAAAGCATTTTAACGTAATGTGACGTTCTTACGAATGGTACCTACCATACAGGCAAATAAATATTTGAAGTGTGATTCGCGTGAATTTAAAAACAGCGAATGGTCGATGTTCTTTTACTAGTAAATTCTCTAATCTATACCCACCTTAACATGTCTATTTTGCTATAGGTATAAGCTCATCCTGTTAACTTTCCATTGAATCTGAATTTATTGTAGTAAGTTGTATGAATAATTCATTGATTCCGAGATGTGATGGCAGCGATGTCCGATGCATATATGTCCCACAATATTGACGTGTGGATTTGAAAATACATAGATTTTGCAGTTATGCTATGTTATTTTTTCTGTGTCGATTTTGATGTCGTAGAAGGAAAGAAAAATATGTATTTTATAGATAGACTAGCTGTCCCGGCAAACGTATGTTTTACCATTTACAAAAAAAAAAATATAAAGGAAAAATAAAGAAAAAAAATTAATAGAAGTGTTTGATTATCAGACCTACACAAAAAATCATATAAATCGGTTCAGCCGTTTAGGTGGAGTTTGGCACTAACACTGCGACACGAGAATTTTATATGTATAGGGACATAAACATTCCTTTTTTCACACACTGTAGTAGGTACAATGTTTAAAATATACACAAACTTAAATCAAGGTGGCACAAAGAGCTGCCGTATCAAGAAGTTAAAGCACATGTTAAAAGGTAGTGTCTTCCATACATGGAATTTAAAAGATTTTCCTATTTAAAAATGCTTTTAAATTCGATAATTTGATATTTCTTTGGTTAGGGTAAGATTGAAAAGTTTGAATTTCATTGGTTAGGTTAATGAAATTCAATCTTTTAACTTTTAAATTCGATAATTTGATATTTCTTTGGTTAGGGTAATATTGAAAAGTTTGAATTTCATTGGCCTAATCACTTACTCAGTTAAAATGGGTAGGTATATTTTTTTAAGACAATTTGATGTGATTTTATTCGAATTATTTCAACTGAATAAAGTCATTCTATTCAAAAATAAATTTTCGTTAGTATCTAAAAAAACAAAAAATATTTTAGTATGAAATAAAATATTTATTTTAATTTAAGGCTTAAGAAACTTATATTAGTATAAGTTATGTTCGGGACAATTACCCTAATTCCCTAAACTCTGGTCAATTTTGGGTATTTTTTACAAAGTTAAATAAATAAAAAAAGCTTAATATTTTATCTAAAGGTAACCATAGCAAAGATGTCGTCACCTAATAAAACACGACCTTAGAAAATATGACCTCAGAGATACCTGCCACATATTTTGTACACAAAGTAGGTATTTAATGTTGTAACGCTTAATAATAAATTTATTTTATTACACTGTTTTTAACCGACTTCGAGAAAAGGAGGTTATTGATTCGATCTGCATGTGTGTGGTAATGTTAATATCATTTGAATTGCATAATGGCGTAGTATTTTTGTGCTGACTGTACCAGAATCGCTTTGAAACGAAGTAAAAATGATGTACGCAAATATTTCGACATTTAATAATTTAAGTAACTAAACTTGTTTTGGATCGGTTATGTAAAACACTACTAGTCCATTGAAAAGTTATATTTGTCA
This sequence comes from Idaea aversata, assembly GCA_907269075.1. Lineage (NCBI taxonomy): Eukaryota > Metazoa > Arthropoda > Insecta > Lepidoptera > Geometridae > Idaea > Idaea aversata. The sequence continues at coordinate 9,070,961 of OU026103.1, forward strand.
GAGGACGCAATTCTTTTTTTAGATTTTTTTTTTAAATAAATAAATAAATTTATATTTATTTTTTTATTTTTATATCTAAAAAATAAAATTGCGTCCTCTGACCAATGCATGCTAAGCCCAAAAAAATGTAACATTTCAATGGGCTATACGTAAAAACAAAAATTTGAAAGAAACATGGAATAATAACTATTTTAGATACCTATACCTACAACGTGATTCCGCGAAGGGTTTTAAATACAAAAGGGGGTGGTTCTAGATGTCTAAGCGAACAACTTTTGTTCTACAGTTTTTGGAAATTCGGTAATTCTGAGTATATTTTTACTCGAAAATCAGCTGTTTCATACAAAAGCTTCGAATTTTCAAATTTACGAAATTTGTAAATTAAAATCTATTTTATAAAACCAAGTAATTTTTGGTTAAAGTATGCAAAAAATAAATATTAACACACAATGTTAACCAACCCTATGTTACCCAAATAAGTGCGCAAGAGAGCAACATTCTTTTTATTAGCTTAAAAATTCTTTTAACTGTGAGAATTTTACTCATTATATTACAAAACTACCTGCGCCCCGTGGTTTTACTCGCATCCGTGCAACACTATTATGTATTCTGTGACTTCGTGTTAGCTGGGACGCGTTCGCGGCATCACAGGTTGACGGGGTAGAGCCGCGGTTCTCCATTACTCAGGTTCTACTGATTGGATTTTGATGTCAAGTATACCACGACCTTTCTATAGAGCTATCCAATAGTACAATCCGAAACTAAAATATTTTATTAATTAACAGAGAAACAAACAAACTTTTACCACTTACTTCTAGAAAAATAATAAAATAGTCCAGAGTCTAGACAATTGATTTATTTTAATTTGCTCACAAATACAGACTTTTGTCCCTCTTCTTTTATTATATTACAACATGTAATAGGTAGGTACTTTAATGTAATCATCAGATAGGTAATCTAAATGTGTTGATGAACTCAGTATTATTGTCCATGCTCACGCGCAGACAGGATCGTGTGATCAAATCATTGTATAAAGTCCTGACTGACACACAGATAGGTAAAAAAAAAAGTATAGTAAATAGTTAAGAGGTTTTGATAAATTGTCTTTGCGAGCATTATTTTAAAGATCCTCATCAGATCTTCACGAAATTTTTAAACCTAAACGTTTTTTCAAATAAAAAAAATGAATTGTCAAAATCCGATCTCTTAAAGCAGAATACCAAACATGCATACTTACAGAGGAAAGGAAAGTCCGGTACCTTCCTGCTGATCAAACTTTCTGGTCAAACTAGTTTGTCCAATAGGAATAAATTTCCTCGTAGTCACACTACTTAACTAAATGGTTAACAAAAGGCGATCAAAACAGACAAAAATAAAATCGAAATGGAAACAAAAGACGATCAAAACGAAAACAAAAGAAGATAAAAAAAAATCAAAAGACGATCGAAATGGAAATAAAAAACGATCGTAAATTGACATTTGTCCAATGTCACTCTTGATTTTGGAGTAGGGAAGTCAAATTTGAAGTAGAGACTCTTCGCACGCTCGGTCAATAGCATTTTCACACAAATATTACCGACATAATGTCACACGAATCGATATGAAATATAATTAAATGGAATTAGTTTTCACTATTTAATTAATTTTGTAAATGCGTTTTAATTAATTATGAGATAGAGCGTAACTTTCTACTAGATGTAGTTTGAGATAACTTTGATATTACGTTAATGTGTTTTGAATGATTTATGTGTTTTCTTAGAGATTATATCTGAGACTAGCTTTTACCCGCTACTTCGTTTACGTATGAGCTGAATTTTCCAAAATCATTTTAAAGCTGTATTCCAAATAGCCTAATACGTCCTCACACCATCTTTGAAGGCTCACTTCATAAAAGTTCTGTATTTTTTTGGTAAAATATACAACGGGTAGGTGCTGTGACGTCGCAGTGTCTTGTAATCGAGAGACAGATCATCGAAAATAACTATGTCCACTTCCATAGAGGATATGGATGGCTTGCAGTCAAACATTTTTTTATAATGTAACTAGCGACCCCGCCCCGGCTTCGCACGCCTGTATTATATCTAAAAACCTTCCTCTTTAATAACTTTATCTATTAAAAAAAAACCGCATCAAAATCCGTTACGTAGTTTTAAAAATTTAAGCATACATACACTGAAAAAATTAATTAACAAAAACAGTTGAGTTATTATGAAAATACCCAAACTTTGGTAACTCTTAACCAAAGTACGGTTACATGCAAACCATCTGATTTTGCTATATCGTATTAAACGAGTTATGTTAGTTGAATTATGTTACGTTTTACAAAATTTTATGTTATTGGTAAATAATAACTGTTTTGGTAGTTAATAACACAACAAATTAAACTAACTTTTGATAATAATTTACACAACAGTTTGCTTACGAGCAACTTTATTACCAATCGTTATGTTATTATCAAGTCTCAGCCAGATAATATTTACCATAATTAATTTGTTATTACAAACTTAATTATTTTTGTTATTACATCGGATTTGCATAAACTTAGCAAAAAAATTTGCTGAGTACAACCAATGCACAGCGTACATTGGTTGTACTCAGCAAAATTTTTTTGTCACTTAGCAGAACGTTTTTGCTATAAGTACCTAACCAATCGTGTCGGACATTTCATTTCTGTGCGATTTTTCTTAGAGACGTTTGAGTTGAGATTTGAGATCAGTTATTTTCTTAAAGCTTGAGAAAGCATGTATTATGTAATAGTGAATTACTTCATAAATATTGCTTTATGCGTGCTTTATGTTTTTATTGAGTAAAAATGTTTATAAAGTCAGCAAGAAGGCTATGGAGACGGACGCAGCCAATTTGACCATCTGGAGTTGTATATTGAAAAGTTAATCGGTGAGCATTGAATCCCTATAAGTTGCAAAATGACAAAGAAGCCATTTATAAAACTACAACAATTAGAAAAAATGTGTGATGTTTTCATGATGTACAATAGAAAATAAAAACTACCATTTAGAAAGTTTATTCTAGGTAATATTTTGTCTTGCAGATGTTAAAAGATGTCAAGGCATCATCCTGAAGCTATGGAAATTTATAAAAAATACCTGGTACGAGTATTACGACCAAAGCTGAATGAAATTGACACAAAGAAAGGGTTGACGAGCGCCATTGATGGTAAGTGTGCTATCTTAATGTGAAAATCTGTAGCGCCATCGAAATTAAAACAGTTAAGTCAAATTTTTTGATACAAGAAGGTCTCTGTGACGCGGTGGGCGAAGACCCACCTGTGACTTTATTAGGTTGCGGGTTCTATTCACACCTAAAACAAATATTTATGTAGGTACAGATATTATTTTCTAGTGTAGGTTTTATCGTGTCACCATTAAACAAGCCTATCCTGCTTAACTTAGGGCTAGATGACACAGTGTGCAATGTTTCGCAATATTTCTTTATTTTTCTTTACTATTTTAACGTATTTACGAACAAAATATTTTATTTAAATAAAAATTTTTTTACAGAAAATCATGAAGAATTACTGGATATAGCTGCCCTCACTATTGTCTGCTCTTCTTTATGGACACACTGCAAATGTAAGAATTGCCCAAAAACAGTGGATTCGAGGCCTTCAAAACAAAAAGAAGGTTTTATAAAGCATGCCAGCAGGATCCTGCGTTTTCTTTAGCACATATTTCATGGGTAAAAGTAAAAGGCACAGTTCACAAACCATGAACTATTTGTATAAGATGTAAGTGGAAATTGTAATGATATTGATGTTAATTTTATGGCTATTGGTAAAGCTTTTGTGTATAACGATAGCAAAATTTTCGAAAGCAACATTGTCGACGGTTAATTTTAATTTTAATGGTTTTCAAGTACAATATTCAAAAGTAAAAAAACTGTATATGTTTTTCATGATTCTAAATTATCACATGTACCTAAACACATGAATATTGCTCTAAATGGTAAGATGTAAGATGAGTTCCATTGTAATCATTTACCTATTTCAATAAATATTTTGTTCTTACATTTATTAGTTTTTATCAATACTTTCTGCTTAGTTTGTAATCATAATTTTGACACTGATAGTTTTATTAGAATTTATGTTTAGTCTTAACTAATAGGTATTTGAGTATGAATTCTAAGTTACTAGTTAATAATGCTATTTTTTCTTTGTCATCATACTGTTATGTGTTACTAAGTTAAGTTTGGTTTGCTTTAGCAGGACATCTTTTTTTTACTTTTAAAAGTTTTGTTATTGAACTGTTAGTTTGTGTTCTATTCCCGTTAATAACAAATCAGTTAAAAGTAAAAAGAAGATGCCTTGTCAAAGCAAAACGAACTTAACTTGGTAACATAACAGTATGGCGATAAGAAACAAAACAGTTTAGTAACTAGTAGCAAAACAGTTCAGGTATTAGTAGCAAAACGGTTTAGGTGCTAGTAGCAAAACATTTCAGGTATTAGTAGCAAAACAGTTTAGGTGCTAGTAGCAAAACAGTTCAGGTATTATTAGCAAAACAGTTTAGGTGATAGTAGCAAAACAGTTCAGGTATTAGTAGCTAAACAGTTTGGGTGCTTGTAGCAAAACAGTTCAGGTATTAGTAGCAAAACAGTTTAGGTGTTAGTAGCAAAATAGGTTATGTGCTAGTAGCAAATAAGTTTTACTAATATTGTTACAAAACCGGGTTTGGTTACTAATAGCAATAGTTATGTTGTCACTTTTTTTAGGTTACAGGTAACCTAACTTTAAGTAACATATTACAAAACAGTTTTTTCAGTGTAGGGATATAGGGACATAGGGACAGAGAAAGCGACTTTGTTTTATACTATGTATAGTGATTATTAGCTACCACTTCCTACATAATAATATGTCAAATGTCAATTCTGAATTATTTGTTTTTATATATTATGTTAGGTCAGCGTTTGACCACTACCACACCTGCCTGATGGCAGGTGACGTTTCAGCCAAAGATATAGCACGCTTGTCTAGAAGATTTACTCGCGACTTGAAGACTCTCAAATTGTAGGTACACGCCAGGAAAGACAGACACAAGCAACCGATTCCATTCCCTCCCGGTACGAATTTAGGTATGACGAAGCAAAACGCTTAGTGCAAATCGGTGTCGCATATCAATTTTCCTGGTTGTATGATGGAAGATTGGGGATGGCAAAATCTGTCTGGTAAGATCATGAATTCTTTGTTTTGAATTCTTTAACTAACTATTTATTTAGACCTCGATATTATGATGTATTCTGTGTAGTTATCAATAATTGACTGTATAATGACTATTCTTAACAAACAAGACGTTACATTGAAGTATAAGGAATCCGTTAATTATGACTATTATCAGAGTTATGCTAGTTTATAACAGATTGTATAATAGTTAGTATTGTTGGCAGTGTTAGTAAATTTACCCTTGAGTAGTTTTATGATCAGTGTCTAATTCTTTTTTTGTATCGAGTAAGGCACCTGCAAGTAATAATTACCACTAAGATGTTTTTTAAAAAAACCTTGATATAATTGACAAAATAACAAGAAGATAAACAAATGAGTTGTCTTTAAAAGCTTTTAATTATCTGCTATCTTATATTTTTGTCGGTTGGATTCTTGCAACTTAATTTTAATCCTCTGCACGGTTACCAATTGAGCTGAAATTTTGCATTCATGTGTCATTTTGATTAACAATAAAACACATTTATCTAGTGTTTTTAAGTAGTTTTTCCTATTCATACGAAATATTTAGTTTTTTATTTAGGTGCCATGTTGCCCTAATTACTCGCATTTTAATTTACCTACCTACCTGGCTTGGGGTTACATGGCGATGTGTGGAATGTCTTGCAATATTTATTTATTTATCTAATCAGACCTATAAGTTCGAAGACCAACATTTTTGGAAATTCAATTTCTGGACATCATTAAAATTGTTCTGAATATACTATGGTAACTTACAAAACTAAATGAAGACTGTGACGTCATAAATACGGCACAAGTTGTAACATCAATGTTAATAATCTTTTACATCAAAATAGGAACTGTTTGGTTTAAACAAGAAGTCTTCACATCTTTGCTGCGACTGTGTTCCTGATGGTCGATTATCTTTTTTCGATTACATTTATTCCTGTTTGACAAACTAGTTTGACCAGAAAGTTTGATCAGCAGGAACGTACTATGCAGATTTTTCAAGTCAATTGTGCGTAATTCATCTTTTACGAAGTTTTAACTGTGCGAATTTCTTTTTTTGCAAACTGTTCATTGTGCGAAGTGGACATTTTGCGTCTTGCCTCAATAATTTTATCATTCATTCCATTCACACATGTCGTTAAACATATTCGTTAAAATAATAAATATTTTACGTAATTTTTTTACCAAATAGGTTTGTCACAACATTATTACGGAAAAAATTACAAATCTTTCTAATTAAAAATCTGTGACATGGCAATGACCCCACATAACGGCTTCATTACATAAATATTTCTTTGCAAACTGTGAGAAATTAATTTCACAAATAAATGTTACTATTAAGGCAAATAATATAAAAAACCGGCCAAGTGCGACTCGGATTCGCGCTTGAATGGTTCCGTACCATATTGTATGGGAGCCCTACTTAATTTTTTTTTTCTATTTTTAGTAGGTATTTGTTTTTGTTGTATTTCGCAATAAAAATACGTAAGCTGTGAAAATTTCAACTTTCTAGCTATCACGGTTCATGAGAAACAGCCTGGTGACAGACAGACAAACAGAAGGACCGACGGACGAACAGTGTAATCTTAGTAATAGGGTCCCGTTTTTACCCTTTGGGTACGGAACCCTAAAAATAATCTTTTTAACTTACTTATACGTGAGAAAATATCCAACCTTTGCTGCACACAGGTTCACACAAATTCAATGTCAACACACACACCACAAAAAACACTATCGCAAAAAATGGCGGCGAAAAAGAAATGAAACGTATCAATCGCGATTGGCCGGTTTGCGGACCAACGGCTTCGAAATTCGAAATGACCAATGGGAAAGGTTCGCGCATGCGTCGTGCAGTGACAAGTGCTTGACGCGGACTGCGGTAGTTTCTCAAACGAGTGGCAATCGAACCTTCTCCATTCACATGTTAGCAGTAAATAGCATTCTCGAAACACAAACCATTTTTAACTGTATTCCGTAATTAATAAGTTTCAAAGTAATGCGAAATTAATATTCAGTTAAGTCGTTTTGTAGAAACTTGTCATTACCACCTTGGTCGCCTTCATGTGCGCATGGACACATTTTTTTGTCGTTTTCTTTGAATTTCTTCGTTTATTTCGATAAGTAAATGTTTTAAACTTATGAAATTTGTAAATCATTGTAGTTGAGAAAGAAAAAAATTGACATATAAGCACGTCTATTTTAAGTATTTTTCTTAGCATTTTCTATTATAAAAGTTTGGAAGCAAACGCGTTGATGTCTTTGCTATGGGATAATCTAAAATCTCAAGGTATTACAATTTTGTTCCAAGGTTATCCTTATTTTTGATTCGTGCCTCGAATTTTGCATTATATTTATATTTGTTTACAAATCCTGTTTTAGAAAAAGTACCTTTTTATAAAAATTATCTTTCGAGGTTTTCACCTCATTAAATAAAATTTGTTTAGAAACATAGGGTTTTAAAAACATAACCCTCTCGTGGTTCGGATAAATTTGCCTACATTGATCATTTACGAGTTTGAAATTGGGCGTTCTTGACAACTTACATGGTTGACATTATGGACATTTTGCGAAAACTTACTTTTATCTTGTCATTTTCAGTGTTTTACCTAATACGTATTTGACCTGTAGCATTTAATCCTAAAAATTGTATACTTTTTTTAATAATGCCTGGAACGGTCACTGAGTGACAAAAGTTCCAAAATTTAAATAAGAATCTTTACCTAATATTTTTTTTCTTTTTTTTAAGAGCTGAGGTTGGGGTCAAAATCATTGTTTCGATCCGAGAGTACCAGACAGCAATCCTGTGGTGTCATTTTCAGTTTTAGATTCATTTTGGTTATATTATAAATTCACTACAATAAACAATTATATTTTAAAACAGCAACGAAATTAATAGTTTAAAATCGTTTAGGTTCAAAATGTCCAAATCTGATGAAAAAACTCTGGTATGAATATGGACAATCTGGGACATGGACATTCTGATAGCCTAGCATGAAGACCAAAACACGATACGATAAAGCGATATAACTACATCAACTCTCAAAATATGATAGATAAAGCCGCCATGTTGATTTTTTATTATTAATTGCGATAAAAATTATGATAAAAATTCAACATGGCGGCTTTATCTATCATATTTTGAGAGTTGATGTAGTTATATCGCTTTATCGTTTCGTGTTTTGGTGTTCATGCTAGGCAGGCTGGGATATGGACATTTTGGGATATGGACAATTAACACCCTCTGGACATTTTGGGATGTGGACATTATGGACCTAAACGTTTAAAATTAATATAAGTACCTATAAAAAGATATTTTAACAAAACACGAAACACGATATACGATGACATCATTAAATTAACAGCTCACTTCTACCACTTTACCAACAAACTGCGATTGAATAAATCAAATTTAAATACATTGAAGGTTTTCTATCAAAGACTGCTATTAACCTAAAACAAAACTCGTAATGTATAATAAACATTCAAATTAGCTTAATTTTATTAAACAAGTATTTGATTGACCGTTTTGCGAACAAAAAACAAATAATATAAATGTTTGACATGAGTTGTAAGGAAAAATACAGCCTTTTAGGGTTCCGTAGCCAAAGGTTAAAAACGGGATCTTTTTACTAAAACTCCACTGTATGTCTGTTACCAGGTTGTATCTCATGAACCTTGATAGCTAGACAGTTGAAATCTCCACAGAAGATGTACAATCCACGGTCAAAAGTCTCTGCCCACCGTAACGTTTACAATCATGTGCAGCACTATTTGAACATTATAACAACGTAACCTGTGGATCGAACCCACGTCGGTTGGCGTAGCGACTAGCGGCTTATACCTCTCGGCTAACTAAATAGGTACATAGCTAACATGTTGAAAATAATAATCACACTGAGTACTTTTAATTCAAGTATTTAAGTTTGTGTGTAACGTCTATTGGAAGAAGGTCGTAACTCCAATAGTTGTTGATAGTATTATTGTAGCAAACTGATCATTTACTTATGACCCATACTGTATTTATGTTGTCGCTTTATCAATAAATACTAAAAACAGAATATAATGGTTCGGAACCCTTCGTGCGCTAGTCCGGCTCGCACTTGGCCGTTTTTTTAAGACTATGTGCTAAATGTTATTTATTTTTAGGATGTTATAAGTGCCTGTGTTATCTGGTTTGACCTGCTTCGGTCATTAAAATGGCGACCTCTATGGCTAAGTATAGGATAAATACAATGTGTTTCAATGCGGGTGTTGCAATACGAAAGGGGGTATAATCCGCGCGCAATTAGAATGGGATGGAACCTTGTCAAAGTAAATCGAAAATGACGGTTTTCAAGTAGCATAATAGTTCTGAGTACCTAATAGGTAATTAGTTTAGATTTTTTTTATTTATAGGTAGGGCTTTAGTGTAGGTATTTCTACTGTATCTGAAGAATTCACGGACAAACATACACACTGACTGACACATATACGGTCCTTATGAGCTCGTTTTATTTAACATTTTAGAAAAACAACATTTTTTAAATGAACTCGCCATTGCTCAATAGACAATCTACCACAGACAATAATAATTTTTTTTTTAATCATTAGGTCCGTTTCAAATCCGCTACACTATAACCATGAAAATAACTAATTTATACCTAATTATTATTAAAAACTTTTTTGCTAGCGCTACTTTTCTGTTATTTTCGATTTACTTTGACAAGGTTCCATCCCATTCTCATTGCGCGCGGATTATGGTTAGTTATAGGCTCTAATAATTTTGGCCCTTTATATCTTATCTGGATGCTTTTGTTTTATACAGCTCCAGCTTTAATCAATGGGCGCTGTAACAGTAGTGCCTGGATTAAATTTGCTGGACATGTATTAAATAGTATAGGCTTGCCAAGTATCTATACTACCCTTACCCTCTCAACTTAGAGGTTTGGTAAATAATAGTGTGTCGGTACATTTTAAAAACTCCTCAATCCCCATGTAAATTGGGGTCATTTACCATAATAAAAAAAATAAAAGATTGTAACACTACGTCTTAATAGGGGCGAAGTTATCCGTTCTCACCGCTAGATAAATATAAATAAATAAATATTGCAAGACATTCCACACATCGCCATCTAGCCCCAAGCTAAGTAACTAGACTTGTGTTATGGGTGCTAGACAACGGATATACTACTTAAATACTTTTCTTTTGTAAATATATACTTATAATACATAGAAACAACCAGACCACAGACAAATATCTAAGCATAAATACTGATAGATGGCAGCACACATCAAATTAGATCGCGCAAACGTTGTGTTTCCGCATCATATAGACATCTGGATCCGAACACTGTCCGATGGAGATGATCCGACCAATCCTCCCTAGGCTAACTCGGGTGTGCATCGGAACTCTGCGTCCTTCCTGGAACAGTGCTTCTGGACTACCTGAAACTTCAGCCTGAAACCCCCCCCGCTTGCTCTCGCATCTCTGTACACGGAGCATAGACGTACGGAGTGCGTCCTAATTGGAACGCAGTGTGGGACCCGTTCGCGTAAAGGCTGTTCTCCTGAAAGCCTGAAACCGACCCTGTAACCTCCTGAAACACGGAAAATAAACTCTTTGGCTGTAAAACTCCTCCGTTTCATTCACCTCCTCTACAAGATCTGTTTTTATTTTTTTTAAATTTTGTTAGTTAAAGTCCAGAGGTAAGTACCTAGATTACCTAACTTAATTTTAAACACGTTACAATATGATTTAATGTGAATAAATTCAAATGAATAAAGAATATTGACTTTGACTTTGACCTATATGTTTATACTACCCAATTTATAGGGATTAATGGGGTTTTCTTTAAACACTGTATAAAACTTAGCACAAGCAGTGGTACTATTGTAGAGAAAAGTGTTACCACAATTGCTATATCTTAAAACTTTTCTTGGCTACAGTACCAAATACCAGTTATTGATGGAAGAAACAAACATAGGTTACAGCCTGGTTACAGCACAGAAAAGAGTTAAGCTGGGGACACATTGGTCGGCGCGTGCGCGGACGCGACCGACAGCTGCGACTTATAGGCATCTGTGTAATGTAAATGTATTTAACTGTGCACACTATCGGACGTCCGCGCTGGATGCCAAACGACCGTGCACACTTATCAGTCACGGCTGACACAAGCAAGCTGGAGACACATTGATGAATGTGTCCCCAGCTTTAGTCTGTACAAGTTCTACATACGTTACTTAAGGCCTACTTTTAATGAATGTTGGTACGTTAGAGAAGGCTAGGTTACTTTTTATTTTTCCTGATTTTTCGGTGTGGTAACGCTATTATTGGCAGCGGGTTCTTCGGTAATTAATGATGACATCACACTTGTTTTCTATTTTCTAATTTATTTTTTTAATTTTTAGTGAAGATTCGGTGTTTACCTACATGTACCTTAGAGGTATTAACAGTTTTTCTTAACACATTGCATAGAACTAAACGAAAATTTGAAAAAAATACTTATTTACTTTTTTTTTTAATATTTTAGTGAAGATCCGGGGGTGCCTACATAATATACCCAAAAGGTTTAATAGGGTTTTCTTTAAACATTGTATAGAACTTGGCGCAAGTTAACGTAACACTTTTCTTCATCACAGTACCAAATACCAGTTATTGATGGCCGAAACAAAACATAGGATACAGTTAGCCTGTACAAGTTCTACGAAATTAACATAACATAGATAAATATCACAAGGAACAACAGTTGGTTTATTATTTTGACAAATTACTAATGAGGTATTGAAGAATTAACACCTGCTATGTTGTTTTGGAAGACAGATTATACTTACTTTATGGAGTTCTATGACATCTGAGAGTCAAAGACATCAATTGTGATAGGTTTTTAACCGAACAAAAAAATCGGAGTAGGTTCTTAATTCGACGCGTATATTTTATTTTTTTATGTATGACTAGCTTTTGCCCGCGACTTCGTCCGCGTAGAAGTCGATAATGGCTCTAATAGGTTTTTTAATTGGGTTTAACATTAATATATTAAATAAAATGCGAAACACGTGTTCCATCAATTCTGTTAAAGAATGTTTATGCAAAATTTGAAGTTGATTGGACCAAGATATCACGTTGTCCCATACAAACTTTGCCCTCCTTTTTCACCCCCTAAGAGGTAGAATTTCGAAAAAATCTTTCTTATCCGATGCCTACGTCATACAAAGAACACGCCCTCCAAGTTTCAGGTCTCTGCGATCAGCGGTTTAGGCTGTGCGTTGAGACGTCAGTCAGTCAGTCATTCAGGACAAAGCATTTTATATGTATAGAATAGATCACCGATTACTCGTAGACGACTCAACTGATTGAGATGATTATTTTTGTGTAAGAAAGGAGATACGACAATGGTGGTTCCATAAAAAATGGTGATAAACAGAAATGCATCTCGAGCGAGCAGCATATTGCTCATAGTTTTCAACATCTCCAGTAGAATCACCCTTAATTTAACTAATAAATAGATGAAAATTAATGGAGTATCTGGCATCACCTCTTTATCACAAAACTTCTCAATGAATTAATATTTACAATTCTGAGAATTTAGTACCTTTTGCCTGATCTCGAGTGAAGTTTTCATAGAAAGAGAAATCATCACTACATCACTTCACTATCACTACATAGTATAAAACAAAGTCGCTTTTTCTGTCCCTATATCCCTATGTATGCTTAAATCTTTAAAACTACGCAACGGATTTTGATGCTGTTTTTTTAATAGATAGTAAGTTTTAGTTTTAGATTTTGTCAAAATCGGGCACGCGACTCCTTTTGTAGCATTTCTCGCTATCTCTCATACCTACTTAGAATTTAGACATGGAAGGCTCATTTAAAAATTATACGAACTATACGAAATATGTGAACGGAAATTAGTTCATACTAGCGACCCGCTCCGGCTTCGCACGACTATATTATGCATGTATTATACATATAAATCTTCCTCTTGAATTACTCTATCTATTAAAAAAAACCGCATCAAAATCCGTTGCGTAGTCTTAAAGATCTAAGCGTACAAAGGGAAATAGGGACAGAGAAAGCGACTTTATTTTATACTATGTAGTGAAGTGATACAAAAATAAAGAAATAGGTAAATCTATATTTTTTACAGATATGCGAATGAGCTCTGGATCACGTGCTGGGATCACGTGCTGGGGTTCATCTAATTGGTAATGTGACTGTACCTACCTACGTTAGACACGTAAATGATTGAATGTTCCATACCAAGTTTCATCAAAATCGATCAATTAATTTCATAGCTTATTCGTTACGTACAAAAAACATATTTTCTCATTATAATATTAGTAAAACAACTTTGTATTTCCGTTTCACCTTTATATTTTCACATCCCTTCATTGAATTACAAGAACAATGTATGCAATCAATCTGTACATCTATTATTTAAGCAAAAAACTTACTTCCTAAATACATAAATAGACAATTGGCAGTAATCTATAGGATCTGAGAACATTTCCTAGTATCGTTTGCTTGACAAGCAATATACGGAAAAATAATGTACTATAGTTAGGGTTGCTATAGCTGTTTGAAATCAAGGTGAAAGGGTACCGGGCGCTCTCTCCATACAAACGTAGTCAACTGTTTCCTCCATGGATAATGACACTAGCACAAATGTTTTTGCTGCATAAAACCTATAACCCTAAACGGCATCAAAATCCGTGGCGTAGTTTTAAAGATCTAAGCATACATAGGGCTACAGACAGCGGAAAGTGACTTTGTTATATACTATGTAATAATTACTTAGGTCAAAAATTTAAGTCCAAAATATGATTAAACTACATTTTTTTTGTTTTTTAAACCTTCCACTGGTTTGTTTAAGAGACAAATTCCATACCAATCGAAAGTATGGAGCCTTTAGAATATACTAGCGACCCGCCCCGGCTTCGCACGGCACATATTATGCATGTATTATACATATAAATCTTCCTCTTGAATCACTCTATCTACTAAAAAAACCCCATCAAAATCCGTTGCGTAGTTTTAAAGATTTAAGCAGTCAAAGGGAAATAGGGACAGAAAAAGCGACTTTGTTTTATACTATGTAGTGATAATCATATGCAAAAGTTAGTTTGACCATTTTTTCCCATCACGACTCTTGGGTAGGCAGTCAAATCGTTACTTGTCTTTTGGTTAAACAATTTAAGTTAAGTTAAAATAAAGATTATATGTGTTTAATTGATACAGAATATGTCTATAAACCAAACCATTGAAAAGTCTAAAAACAAAAAATAAATAAAGTATAAATTAATTATTATTATTCTGGACTGAAATTTTTAAGGCAACCTTTTTGTATTATATATATTGACCTATTTAATTTGATATAAAATACTTTTCATGCATTAAACAGCTTGAAGGTCGTACTTAAAGGTATCTCATACTACAATGAAGACTAGTTTCAGAAAACAGCCCGTAAACAAATACAAGACACCCAAAAACACACTTTCCACCAAATCTCACAGCTATCCGATGATATCATTCGGGCTTTAAATAAGTAAGCAATGTGAAGGAATGTCGTAAAGTGGCCTCTCTCGCGAAACATGATCGAAACTGGTTTAGCATTTGTTTTCGATTTTGAATCTTCGAAACTGTCTGGTTTTGGTACAGGTTTTAAAGAGCAATATATAGCAGGTAGGTGTAGACGTTGATACTTTTTATGTAACATCATATGGGTAGAACATAAAGCGCATTATAGGAGCTAAATGCAACAAAAAATTCGTCTTACCTTAAGAGCAATGACAGATTTAATAAAATAGAACCTTCATATGCTTACAGGATGATTTTTTACATGTGCCTTCAGGGCTGCTGGAAGGAGTTGCGTGCCCTATTTTTCAAAAAAAATAAACTGCATCATTAGATTTTTGAAAAAAAAAAACAAAAACTAAAAAAAATTGAAAAGTGAAAAATAATCTATATCGGGTCATTAAGACAGCAGATACTTACTTGGAAGTCGGAAGAATCATCTCAATCGGTTGAGCCGTCTTTGGATGATCGCGTAACATACGTATACAAAAAAAAAACAACATACAGACGAATTGAGAACCTCCTCCTTGTTTGAAGTCGGTTAAAAAGTCATAGCCAGGAATCGTCGAATGGAACATATATTGTTAAAACCTGACGTTTCGAGAACTTTGCAGTTTACACAGGCAGACTGAGATTACAATTCGTCTTACATAAAAAAAATTAATATATTTATTAATATTAATCAAAAAGTTTCCTTTCTAAATGGACACTCATATTATACAGAATAAAGGCTTTTTTTGTTTGTTTGTAACGAATAGGCTCCGAAACTACTGGACCAATTATGATGAAACTTGCTATGAGAATACTTTTTATCCCGATATTCCCACGGGATCGGCAGTTATCAGAGTCTAACATAAAGAAAATAACGCATTTATTTCCGTTAAATTAACTTAATTATAACTTCAAGCCGCAAAACCCTTAGAAAATACTAATTAAACACTACTTTGGAATATAATAACTTTATTAGAAGGTACAGATTCATATCACATTAAGAAGATAGGTACTTTAAGTACTAAATTAGGTATATTAAAGAGAGTTTCAGAATTACAATAGGTACATACATTTTTTTTACGAACATAGTTTCCTACAAGCAGGTTTCTGGTTAGAATCACATGATTTTCACTAAGTAGACTAGACATTGATAAAACAACATTTATTTTAATTTATACTTACGATACTAAATTTTAATCTAAAACAGAGATTTAAGTATTAAGCCATTTTGTTCCAATCATTGTAAATTTTAGGCCTTGAAATTCAAAAGCTACACGCTTTAAAATTAAATCTAATAATTTATATTTTTTAAAATGTTTGTCATCTAAATCATTCATAACAAGTTCTTTGGTTTTTTTAAAAGATATTTATCATAAAATATTATTTTCAAATATGGAAGCTTTATTAACTTAACACGACTTTAAGATTAAACAGGTACATAAACATTAGTTATCTTACTTAAGATATTAAATAATTTTTTTTATAATATAATTTGCGTTCGAAAATATTTTAGACCTTTTGATTTAATTCAGTTTTTAATCCATTCAACTAAATAGAATCTTTTTGCCAGGTATTTCAACATAATTATTGATCGTACTAAATATATTAAATTATTGATGTCTTTAAGATAATTATTTGCGTTTGAATGTTAGAAAAATCTTTTAGAATTTCAGATTAAACTCGGCCTCTAATCCATTCAAGTAAATTGAAATTCTTGTATCGTTATAATGTAGAACTTAAAGGTTTTAATTTAATCCTTAGCTGTCGGGTTTTTTATTATAATCTGTAATTACCCATTACAAATTTCAATTTCAGTGCTGCAGTACAAAAGATTACACAATACAGTCGACTGACGTTTGTATGGAGAGACCGCAGGTACCCTTTCACCTAGGTTCGTACTGCCATTTTCTTATTAAATTTAACGTTGGGGATCAGCTGTGGGAATCGTGCATCGGGGACTATTTGTCTCTAACCAACAATGTCCCTAATTCTTCTTCTTCGTGAGGAACCAGGTCTGCATCGGTTCAGCTTTTCCCTTCATAGACACGTGGCCACGGTAAGTCAGTTCAAACTCCTCGTCGTGGTTGTCTTCACGCATAAGGTAGCTGTAATTAAGGAAATAAGAGTATGAGTGGAGTCAGAGGCAGGTTTTTAACTAGGCTGCTGCAGAATTCTGCAGCAGCAAAGTTAAGAAACACACTCGCTTTTAACCCTTGTTTTGCGCTGGTCATGTGCAAAACCAGACTTGCTTCAGTGGCTTACTATCAGAACCGCTGAAATTATTTTGTTGTCTTAAGTATTAATTCAAAATGTAGACAGGATTTTCTAAAGTTCACATGGAAATCGAGATCTACCGTTTTTTTTGGAGCATAAAACGCTGAGTATATTATTTTAACTTGCATTTCCTATTTTTTATAATATTTATTTTACTGGTTTCCAAATTACTACATACTTGCATAAGAAGTTGCGGGTGATTAGCTAGTTTATCGATATTCAACTATTGAGCGGATATTGTTTGTCCGTTATTAATAAAATTTTACTAAACTTTTCCTTGAACATATAAAAACTAGGGAAGTACCTAACATTTATGGCTTCACTCGTGGCCTGCTAAGTAGATTAAGCAGTACTAGGACTTCCACACTGCAAAGGGTGGAAGGACAACTGATTTGTCAGTCATTCATCAAATCGCTATTGTGGTGATCGGTTTAGAAATAGTACAAAAATGTGCAATTCCGATTTGTTTTGTTACAATAATCCTAAAGCTACAAAGCTATAAAAAAAGTTTTGATAAACAAGAAGAAAAAGTAAACAGACAACTTCAAGATTATCAAAACAAAAAAAATATAAAAGTGTCACTAATTCTTTGGCCATATTTTTGTTTATTTTCTTTTTAAAATGGAAAATTTCATGGAATATTATTTCGAGGAAGTATTCTGCAATTTAGATCGTGATTCTTTGAATATTAGATCGAAACGAAGGGAGCTGGTTGAATATTTTAGTTCGGTCATTACTGGATGTGCTAAAGGTATTCTATTTCCAAAATATTAGAAAATCAAACGGTTGTTTTTTATGTCAATTTTATTGCTATGACAACTCGTTTGTTTTTCTAAAATAAGAGGAAAAAGGTTGACTTACGAAGTTGAAACTATAAACATAGTTCTGTGCTATAAACGATAATTAGTTGGTACTGTCCACAGAACATTTCGTACAGTCATTCAAAAATTATACAGAAAAGCCACTGTAAAAAGCTTTGAAATATTAAAAAGATTAAGTTCCTATATAATCCTTTTTGAAATATTTTAACTATCTATAAAATAGTAGTAATAGACTGTCTATAACATAGTAGCAGCGCTCCGCGGTTTCACCCGCGTAACTTCCGATCCCATGAGAAAATCGGGATAAAAAGTAGCCTATGTTACTTCCAATTAATCAATGTATCCTTATACCAAATTGCATCTAAATCGGTTCGGTAGTTACGAAGCCTATTTGTTACAAACAAAAAAATAAAATAAAAAACTCCTCTTTATTATTAAAAAGTGTATATTATACAGAATAGCACCTACAAAGTCAAAGTATTTTTTTTTAATTATTTGGATGCATAAGTACATTTTGTACGAAGATCACATAGAAACGTCCTAAAAACTAAATTAGGATATAAGCATCCGCATTCAGAAGTCAAACAGTCTGTTAATACCAGGATAAGTTACTCTATGCTTTATGGTGTACGTTAAGTCTTTAGATTACAAATAGCCACTCACTTAATTACAGGACAAAACAAATCCGACAACACAACATGCAAGAACTTCGTGGTCTCAGCTCTTCGTTACCATAACAACTGCAAATCGAACAACGGCGACGTCTGCCTTATGGGGAAGTACCATAATCTGCTGTATATCGCCATGAAACTGGCTTTCGATTGGAGCCTACAAGACAACGGGGTTGTGGCTGCCTTGTTGGACGAATTGTATGCGTGTGAGCATACTTTTGAAAGGATATTTTTGGGTACGTAGTATGTACGGTTGGATTGCAGACCCACCGTAGATTTCTAAAATTACTAATATTGAAATGTTTTTATTTTAATGATATTTATCTAATAAATTCATGACTTTAAACTTGTACTCGAGCAAGACCTTAGGACCTTGCTTGAGTTGATAACATTTTTAATGCAGTTTTGAATCAAAGACGGATGGTCTACTTGGTCTAACCATAACTTTTTGATTATTAATTCTAATGAAATAGTCATCTAGCAAAACTCCGTTAAGAAACACTGTAAGGCGGCTGTTCCAAAATAAAATTATGATAGTTATCTATTAGCAATAGAGAAATACTGCATAGAGTTACTACTATATAGTACGAGTATAGTAGTATAGAGATACTGCATACCGGACTGCCAAACACAGGGTTGCGGGTTCGATTTCCGCCTCAGACAAGTATTAATGCTTAGATATTTGTCTGTGGTCTGGTTGTTTCTATGTATTATCACTACATAGTATAAAATATAGTCACTTTTCGCCGTCCGTATAACCCTATGTCCCTTTGTATGCTTAGATCTATAAAACTACGCAACGGATTTTGATGCGGTTTTTTTAATAGATAGAGTGATTCAAGAGGAAGGTTTATATGTATAATACATGCATAATATAGCCGTGCGAAGCCAGAGCGGGTCGCTAGTAAGTATATATTTACAAAAGAAAAGTATATAAGTAGTATATCCGTTGTCTAGCACCCATAACACAAGGCTAGTTACTTAGCTTGGGGCTAGATGGCGATGTGTGGAACGTCCTGCAATATTTATTTATTTAGTTAGACCCTTAATAAAAAAATCAAATTTGCTCTCTTTCAGGCGCTATTTTTGGAACATCAGCACCTTACTTCTTAGCCGGTTGGAAGTCCGACTTCATGGACAAAGAAGAAAACGTACACGCATTAGTCTTCTTTCTAGATCACGCCACAAACGCAAACTTAGAATATACTGACGGGAGTAAGATTTATCGGTTTATAGATGTTCCTTTGGAAAGTTGTGGCCAAGCTTCCCCAGTCAGGGTTGTCATACAAATGGGTGCAGCAGAAATGCTCATGATCCTGTTAAGATTTGGCGCAAGAGTCACTTCTGAGTCTGCATCAACAAACCCAGCAGAATCAGTCCTTGATAGACTTAAAGAATACAACAGAAAATACCCGTACGAATTAGTAACCTGCCTTAAATTGATTTTGAGAGCAGTTCCGCAAATAAATTTTACGGTAGATAAAAATATTTTCAGAGAATTAGATCTACCAGAAGATTATAACTATCAAAGAAAGATTGCTCTCGAAAAGTATGGTGAAATACTTGAAGATCATTTGATACCCAGTTCTAGATGTGGTCTTAGACCAGTGGAGTTGAAACATCTGTGTAGATGTAAGGTAAGAGAGCGTCTTTGGGAGAACTTTGAGTTGCCTTTGGGTATTCAGAAATTACCTGTGCCTTTGTATTTAAAGCGATATTTGGATTTGTGTGAGGATTAAAGATGAAAGCGACCAAAGTTGTTTTAATTTTACACTAGCGACCCGTCCCGGCTTCGCACGGCTATATTATGCATATAAACCTTTCTCTTGAATCACTCTATCTATTACAAAAACCGCATCAAAATCCGTAGCGTAGTTTAAAAGATTTAAGCATACATAGGGATATAGGGACAGAGAAACCGACTTTGTTTTATACTATGTAGTGATTTACTTACTAAAAATAATTTAAGTTTCATGCATATCTTCAAAAATGGTCATCTTTAAGCATCAATCAATACTATTGATTATCGCATTCCTCATCCATATTCCACTCTAAAAGATAATTTTTATAAAATGTCACATGTGCCTGCGCAATATCGCAAGCAAGCAAAACTAATGATAGGCTTACTTATCTAAAAATAATTTAAAACCCACATTTCTCAATTCAAATACTAAAATAAATAAATATTATACTTATGCAAAAATTTTCAGAATCATCGAAGGAATTGAACCTACGAAACCCACAATAATACTGCTGTGTGATATGAAATAGCATCCATCTCATATAGCACTATTATTTAATATTTCTACTTACTTATGAGTAACCTCGCTAACATTAATAGTGCCAGGCACGCCAGTGGTCTCGCAGCGGCTGGTCAGGTTGACTGTGTTGCCAAAGAGGCAGTAGCGCGGCATACGGTGGCCGATCACACCGGTGACTACCTCGCCGGTGTGGATGCCGATTGTTATACCCTGAAAGACAAAAAAAATATATATATGATGAATAAAAGTAAATATGAAACGAAAAATGTCTGTCTGACTTAAATAAATAGCTGGGTCTAAAACATATTATAAAAAATCTTAGATTAATTGTACTAAGTATGAAACGAAAAGTTAATGAGTAACCAAAGAAACTGCTGGATCTTAAAACATTAAAGGATTCGTTTTACAATGTTATTATATGGGTACTTGGTCAGTTCCACTATAATTAGATCAAGAGAATGCCACGAGATCGAGACCCAGTGGATAATTTCAAGATATTTTATAGCGACTTACTATGTTTCAGTCCAAATCTCATGCTTTGTCAAAGCTTTGTGATAAACTGAATTTTAGGGCCTATATTTCAATAATTTCAAGAAGAATGAGATGAACAATTCTACGTACCACAGGTTCACCATCGACAGTAACAGTTTGTGAAAGATCCATCATCTCAAGCGCAAGACGACAGATATGCTTTGCGTGGGCCACTTCATATTCCGGTAGACCTGATACCGCCATATATTTGTCCCCTACTGTTTCCACCTTAAAAATTATAAGAAGTAGAATTAGATATAAGTACCTCATAATATGTCAATGATAGTATAGGCTGTTATATGAACAGAAGATGATTTAATTTTATGAACTGTTAGTAACTTTTAATCCATGATATTGAAAACGCTTTTTTTGTATTAAATGTATCTTCTAGGTAAGCTTCTTATACCACATTGTCATTTACCAAGTGAGATAGTGGACAAACGCATTGAAAAACTTATCGATATTGATATATAGTGTACCAATGAGGTTTTTAATTCGCTCCCAGGGTATCATAATTATTCTAATCAATATTTCTGTCTTCTTATTTGTGTCAATGGCACAGATTAATTTCAATAAGTTCAGATACGTTCACTCCTTATGCTGCCAGATCTTTGGCATTATTATTGGCTGACTTTAGTTTAGCCAGCGTATAGCTACTTAGACTCGAGGGGCCGATTAGTACGTGCTTCATGGTTTACTCAGGAGCCCTCCAGTTGCACTAGATTTGCACTAGACATGGGTCAATCAATATTATGAAGCTATTTACCTTATAGACATTAGGATTCCTCTTCGGGTCAGTCAATACATCGAACGCCGTATACAAATCGTTCAACATCCTGACAATCTTCATAGCGCCTTTGTGGTCGTTGTTCCTAGCGCAGTAGTTAGCGAAGCCCACTATGCCGCTGAAGAGTAGGGTGACGGTGTCGTAGCGACGAGCGGGGACAGGACGCCGGTGACGGAGCTCAGTGGCCACGCTGATGGGCAGGACTGAATAAAGAAGTCTGAAAAAAAAGGCGTTTACAATGTTATTCGGTTGGGTTAGTTTATCTATGATACAATTCAGCTAACTCAACCTAACAACATGCAAGCTGTATAGTTGACAAAAGCTGTGGTCCTTTATTTAGGCTTGAAGCAAGTGGCTTTTACAAGTGTGTAGAGTTTAGAGCGAGTTGGCGACTAGAGGTCAACTTTAAGCTTTCTTAGTTCAATCAATCGTTTTAATTATCCTTACCTATCAGTTTTCTGCTTCTCAGAATCAAGCTCCCTGAACGTCTGCTGGAGTTTATCAGTCAACACCTCAAGGTTTTGTGTTAGTTTGTAGTCTGCTTCAAACTGTTCAGACATCAATACCAGATCACGGGTGGCATCGTGTAGTGGTATGTCGGAGATGCAGAGGCCACGACTGGAAGAAACAAAAGTAAAGTTAGATAATTTCTAGAAGTTTCATTATTCTACATCGGCTTCTGAGAATAAAGTTGGATGACGCTATTAGGAACATATTGTTTTGTTATCATTCGTAAAAATGTTTGTATGCATTCTTACCGAGTCAGGTCATCTAAGTTGGTAACACTGGGATAGCATTGGAACACCACCACGTCAGTTTCTGGGATATACAGCATTTGACCCTGAAAATTTTAGAGTACATACCTATATCAAAATTCATAAACATACAATTAGACAAAAAAGAACAAAAAACGATTTCTACATTATTCTCTAAACCGTTGCAATGCTATGCCCAAATCTCTTCTTGACACATAATTTTTTGGCAAGCACTTGTAGTTAGTCACATTAAGTCTTACATTAGATGGGTTTATTCCATTAATCCTGATTCACTGCATAAGACAAAATATTTTAAGGCTATTTAGTTTACCTTAAGCCGCAAAGAAGCAATATCTTCAAGAGGATTAGTGTTGATCATCTCCTCAGGTTTTGTCTTCAGCACGTACACAGTGTTGATGTGAGCCAACACGTTAGCGAAGGTCATTTCGAGATGAGGCCGTACCTGAAGTCAAGATAAGTTAGTACCTGATTAAAAGTAAACCGATTTTGATGAATCTCTTTCTGTTGGAAAGAGTCTACTGCAAGGGTGGTCCGATAAAAATTTGGTGAAGATCTGACGAGGATCTTTAGAGTGATCAACAGAATTGCACCTCAAAAGCATTTCAATTTCTATCTGCTGAAACATATTTTAGACGTCTTCCAAAAAAATATGCACTAAAGGCACCTAAAGGCTTTTTCACATAGGTATCCAATCCATGTCCAGAGATTTATAAAAAATGCAGTCGAAAAAAAACCATCTTCTCTTTTGAACTCGGTTTAAAAACCATACTTACCGTATCCAAAACATCAGTTATCTTGCAGCCAGCCTTTGTGACCCTCGGCAGCAGACGGGAGACAGTGCGACCAGCTTGAATGATGTTCAGCTCACGGTCGAACATTAAATGGAACGGGAAGACACGGCAGAAAGTTGCTGGACTTACTTTTGGTTCTAGAATAAGTAAATAAGCAAGATTGCGTAATTCTATCTTTGCCATTGTCTATTATGGTATTGTTATTTATATCATACTGTTAAGTCATGACTGTTCGAGGTAAATTTGCTTTAGTGTTAATAATTATCATACTTCATAGATTATAGCAGTTGTAGCAGGAATCGCGACAGTGGTAAATGCTATCTTGAGTTCAATTGAGTCGTTGAAATTTCCACTGTGCAACGATGATGCAAATCTTGCGTAGCAAAGATATATTTTCGTTTAAAAATAATTAAGCTCACCAAGCGATAGGGTTTCAATTTCAGCAATTTCAGGAGCAGACACTCGTCCTGATGTAGAAGTTTCAGTAATAAGGAACTGGACATGGTCACATTCTTCTTTGGTCTTCAACACTTCGACTTTTACTTCTGTGTTGTGTAGTTTCGATGCTACAGTCTGTAAAGAAAAGGCAAAATATGTTTAAAATATT
The DNA here is from genome assembly GCA_907269075.1 of Idaea aversata. Taxonomy (NCBI): domain Eukaryota; kingdom Metazoa; phylum Arthropoda; class Insecta; order Lepidoptera; family Geometridae; genus Idaea; species Idaea aversata. Next base: position 9,095,203 of record OU026103.1, read on the forward strand.
ATGATGCATTGTCAATTTATATTGACTTTAACTGTGAACAAATTCAAATTTAAGTTTCTCTAATATAAAATCTAATAATGCCCTTCTATTTCACCAAAAATCAACCACCAACGTTCCAAAATTAACCCCAACACCAAGAATAAATATACTGATGAAAACTATCAATACAAAAGAACTACAACATTAATAATATTGGTATAGCTAAAACTAGATTGAAAGGGTCCTCTCTTTCAATATAGTATTTACTAGCGACCTGCCTCGGCTTCGCACGGCTATATTATGCATGTATTATACATATAAACCTTCCCCATGAATCACTCTATCTATTAAAAAAACCGCATCAAAATCCGTTGCGTAGTTTTAAAGATTTAAGCATACATAGGGATATAGGGACAGAGAAAGCAACTTTGTTTTATACTATGTAGTGATTCCCCTTGAATCACTCTATCTATTAACAAAAACCGCATCAAAATCCGTTGCGTAGTTTTAAAGATTTAAGCATACATAGGGATATAGGGACAGAGAAAGCAACTTTATTTTATACTATGTAGTGATACCAAGAATAAATATACTGATGAAAACTATCAATAAAAGAGAATTGTTTTACATCATTCATATCATAACATTGGTAGGTATAGCTAATACTAAATTGAAAGGACACTCCCTTTCAATTTAGTTGCTAGTACCTACTTTGAGGCGATGTCAATTAACATCAGGTGATTTTTATATGGTAAAACCAGTAACAAGTTTAATGAAGCAAACAATCATTTTTTTTATTTGTATCTTTAAGCTCTTTTAGTCTCTTAGCTGATTGATCTTTTTCTAACCAATAGCTTCCAAAGGTACCTCCATAGTAACCTTTATTAAATACATACCTTAACAATTCCGATAACAATATGCTCCAAGCCTGGCCTATCGGAGTAATAATGCAGCACTAAGGCTCCATCTTCAGGTCTCTCAGTGCATCTGAATGAAGGCGATCGCATCCCAGGGTATAGGGTACCGAGGTGATCGTGTAGGCCGTCCAAATTCTGAACAAAAAAAAAAGAAAAAATAGATTTGAACATTTGTAAAAAAAAAGCTCACCCGGATATCAGCCTGCGGTCTATTAATATTCTATTTTGCCAAGCTTAACCATAGATTTGTAAAATTCTTAATTTAAAAAAAATGCAGTAATTTATATTTTTATACTAGCTGTCCCGGCAAACGTTGTTTTGCTATTTACAAAAAAAAAAAAAAGTTGTTGGCGATTCTCAGACCTACTGAATATGCTCACAAAATTTCATGAGATTCGGTCGAGCCGTTTCGGAGGAGTTCAAGTTCGAACCCCGTGACACGAGAATTTTATATATATAGGGATTTATTTAGACCATAGATTAGGTTTTTTTGTTTCTTTTTAGTACGTTTCATACATAGAGGTTTCAATATGGTTTAAATGATTTCATGATTCAATGTAAAAAAAGAAAATTGACTTTGACTTTGTTGTTTTTTTCTTATTAACCCCCGACGCAAAAACGACATGGTGTTATAAGTTTGACGTGTCTGTGTGTGTGTGTGTCTGTCTGTGGCATCGTAGCTCCTGAAAACGGATGAACCGATTTTGATTTAGTTTTTTTTTGTTTGTTTTAAAGTTACGTTTGCTTTTTTTGTGTAAAAAGACATTTTTGGAACATTCTATGGCCCATTCCATAAACCTCAATTATTAAATTAATTCATCGTGGCATATTCCCATTATTTGTCAGCCTTAAGTGCTTTATTTCAAAATAATGATCAGATTAACCTGTAAAAAGTCTCTCGGAGTAGCTCCGAGCACTTGCAAGATTTTATCATAGCCAGAATCTTGACAGAACTCGAAGAAAGTCTTTCCAAACAGCTCCAAAATAGCATCAGCGGGGATTTCTGTAACATAATATCAAGTAGTGGGATAGTGCAATAGTCCCTACAAATGTGTCTCCCTGGTGGGTAAGAATGGATTTTTTTCCAACTATCTCTACTGGGAAAGATAGTCGGAAATTGACTTTCACTTATCAGAACCAAGTGGCATTTGTGTGATTTTTGTTGCCAAGTACAACTCAGTTGATAAGTAGCTTTACGGAAAAAGGATTAGTAAAAAATTTCAAAAGATTAATTGATACATATTAACTTACGAAGTACTTCGACAGCTGCTGTGATCAGATTATAAGTGATCTCGTCTTCGTATATCTGACGGACAAGAAAACTGCCTTCCATTGCTACATCGGCTTTTCTTCTGTAAATAATAGTTAATAGTCATATTAATAATCGGATCGGAATGATTATGAAATGTCAACAAATTGTAAACATCGCCATTTTCCAATTACTCAAATCTTATTGGTCTTTGAAACCATCCCTTAATGAAAGTTGCGTTTATGAATTAGGTAACAATCAATTATCTGCACAATATACAGAACTATTATTTAAATTTGGAAGCTTAGTTCCTTATCACGGGTTTACCTAGCCGAGAAACAATGTAACGGGTTACGAAAATGTGAAACGAAAAACCGTAAGAGAAAGAGAGAATGAAGGAGACCGATAACTATCTCCCCTACCCTAGGAAAAAAAAAGTTAAAGGGACTTCGTTCGAAATGCGTGTTCCGCAACATGTTAATTTTTAGGGTTCCGTACTTGAAAAGGTAAAAACAGGAACCCTTATAAGATCACTCTCCTGTCCGTCTGTCCGTGTGTCACCACCAATTTTCTCAGGAACGGGTGGACTTAGCAAGTTGGTGTTTTTTAATAGTAAGGAAATATAGTTGCAATGTCATGCAATATTTGTGTCATGTAATTGTCATGTAATTGGCGCTGTGGGTCACTCATTGTATTGTATGATTTGTTTGCCTACCTTCACTTTGTTTTTGAGTGTAAAATTTATGTGTTGTTGTTCCATCACTACTTCTTCTATTGTTTGGTTTTTGATTTACGATTACTACGTTAATTTAATTTTTGATAATTGCTGATTTATGTAAGTATACTAATAGTTATGTTTCTCTAACAAATGAATTGTATTCTTGAGAGAAATAAAGATTCTTAAACCGTAATATTTATTTATTTACATAGGTGGGTACTTACTTTATGGTCTCCCATGTTTCTTCGTCAAATGTCTTCGTCACGAGAAGCTCTAACGCGTAATTCACGAAACCGTACTAAAATAGAGAAATTAAAGTTATTAAGTTAATGGAGGATGGGAAATACAAGTACCTAGTTATAACATAACTCCGACTAATAATTACTTACCATTTTGAATTATCTTCAGTACAAGTTCAATGTTCCTGTAAAAAGAATAATAGTTAAGATTCGGAACGTAATTTGCTAAAAGTTTTTCCATTTCTAAATAATGGCTTGTTTAAGTGATCATAGTTTTTAGTTTTATTTGTCACGAAATGTCTCGAAGGGTCACGTTTAGTCACAGTTAATAAACAAAGAAGATATGCGTGAACATCCATAAAAAAAAAAACAAAAACGTGTGGCACTCGAGGACTGCCGCGGTAAAGCTATTGCATAAAAAGGTTTCTTGAAGCAAGAAGTAATCCCTCTTCCTATAGTTCCTTTAAACGCTCGAGAATAATTTCTTGTCTTAGTAAATGTTCTTATAAAATAATAAAAAAAAAAACGAAATAGTCGTCCGACATTTGTCGTCCGCCATTTGTCGTAAAAAAAAAAATAGTCGTCCGACATTTGTCGTCCGCCATTTGTCGTCCGTCAATAGTCCTCCATAAATAATCGTCCGTCATTTGTCGGGAGTGTTAGGTTATTTTCGTTACGGAATTTCTTGATACCGAATCAAGAAATTCCGTAACCGCCGCGCCCAAGGCCCGCGATAAAATCTATGCAATAGCTTAAAAACATACATACATCCGAATTGAACCTCCTCCTTTTTTTGAAGTCGGTTAAAAAAAGGAATTGGAATATTTGTATGAGATCACCTTGAATCATCGTAAAAATTAAGTTAGAATGTGTGGATTCGAATATAATATTATTAAGATTTAAAACAAGGGCATGGTTATTTCGACTACTAGGTAAGTACATGTTTTTTTTTTTCTAAATAAAAACAAATAAAATGTTAAATATCCCGTTCCAAAATAAATATAGAAGTGATAAATATTAAGAGCCTATAGCAAACCTGGCCAATACCATGCCCAACATGGCCAATAGAGGAGTGCATCCCATCGACCCCGGTGGTCCCGCCCCGGTAACGGGGCCGTTGGGAAAAATTGTTTCATCGACCCCGGTAGTGCCGACCCCGTCGTTTACCGGGGTAGATGGCACAAATCAAGTGTCATCTACCCCGGTGTGTTTTTAAATGAAAAGCGCTTTAAATCGTAGTTATGTTTAAAGCGGGGTTAATAGAGTATTATTGTGTGACCAAAAAATACGTTTTATAATTTAAAAACTTATTCAACGTGAAAATGTCTTATTACCAGACCGATAACAACGTGAGCAAAGCTAACGTAATAATAAAAAATCAAAATACTTTCAGTAGTTCGTCCATCGCTCAATATTTATGACATATCAAACAACAATAGGCACTTAGACGAGTCAAGTTTGAAACGGTACCTAACGAACAAAATAAAATAGTCTATCCATAACTATCTTTCAACCAGTGCCAGACAATTCCAGACAGTGACAGACATTGACAGACAGTGCCAGACAGTACCAGACAGTTCCAGACAAATCCAGACAGTTCTAGATAGTGCCAGACAGTGTCAGACAGTGCCAGACAATTCCAGACAGTGACAGACATTGACAGACAGTGCCAGACAGTTCCAGACAGTTACAGACAGTTCCAGACGGGCGGACGGACAGACAGACAGACAGGTATAAAAATAAATTAAAAATTTAAGTGGATCTCCCACAACATGGTACGGAACCCTTCGTGTGCTAGTCCGACTCGCAGTTGGCCGGGTTTTTTAATACTCAACATTATTGTAAATGTAGTTAAAAAAGTAATTAAGTAATCGTGATTGCAACTACAATTATTAGTTAGTAATCAAAATGTTTAACTACTTTTTACGATTATTTTAGGTAGTTAAACATTTTGATTACTAACTACTTATCCATCTTATAACAGAAATATTATAAGTAGGTATAATAAGTTTCATAAATTAGTTTAAGATAGGTAGGTATTAATGTTTGAGTTAAGTTTTGTGTAAATAAACGCCTTCTTTATTTTATTTTTAAAGTAATCGTAGTTAGTAATCAGTAGTTAGATTACATATTGCCCAACTCCGTTTTTAATTAACCCTTCCCCGTACTGGAAATATATAAAAAAATATTCGCGAATCATTTAATTCGACCCGCGAATCTATTTTATTCGCGGTTTCAGGTTACACTTCAAATAAATACCTATAAAAAAAAATCTAGGACACCTATCGGACTTCTGTAAACGGCAATGGCTTGCTCAATAATTTATCTATACAGCTGATGTTATTAGTTATTGTAATACGAACAAACAGCCATTTCAGTTATATTTTAGCTAAATTATTACGGAAATCACATGAAAATTGCCAAAATTACGTCACCGGTTTTGAGCTATGAATGCAAGAAAAATACGACGAAATTCACAAATTCTATTATGTAGATAGCTTTACCATATCTAAAACAATACAAAATATAAAAATCATTGCATAAAACAATGTATTTATCTAGATTTCAAGTTATTTTCACTGCACAAACAATTACTTTCACTAAACGGCCATTATGAACTTTCTTTTCTTTCACTCTGAACTTTGACATTGACAATTTCATGTTTTTTGTTTGACAGCCAAACTTTTTAGTGTTGCAATCATTAGAAAAAATATTATACCAACTTTTAGACACAAGTTGTTCAAACAAATGTAGACTGTAACACATAGAAAATAGGGTTCACAATAGACTCGACGCGCCGAGCCGCCGGCGGCTCCGCGCCCCAGACCGCCATTTTGGTTCTGGCAATAGCCGAGCCGCCGGCGGCTCGGTGCCCAGAAGCAGGTCCGACTTCAAAAAAGGAGGAGGTTCTCAATTCGTCGCATACACAAGCATAATATAATTATGTATATTTTATGGTATGTTCGCCGATTACTCTAGAAAATTATTTTTATGTTTGAAATGGGATAACTCATTATAAATGTTAAAGATGGTAGGCCGGTAGAGCAACTTGGAATTCTTCATCCATTTTTTATCCTGCAACTCAAAAATTTAGAATTCCTACACATGTTTAGAATCACTCACATCTACTAATTATAAAATAATAGTCTAAAAAAACTATAAAAACACGCTTTTATAAAAATTTAAAAAATAGAAAATAAAATTTAATAAATTTGAATTGAGAATAGTGTAAATTAGAAATAAATGTATATTATTGTAAAAAAAGCGTGCTTTTTAATATATTATTAAAATGATAAGCCTTTTACTCATATCTGTCAATAAAACATTTATAACTATTGACACTATGCACCTACGCTTTTTTTTTTACAATAATATACATTTATTTCTAATTTACACTATTCTCAGTTTATTTATTTTTTCTATTTTTTAAACTTTTATTTATTTTTCATTTTTTAGTTGAATTTTCTATAAAATCGTGTTTTAGTTTTTTAAAGAGTTTATTTTTCGCTTTTTAGTAAGAACATTGTGATAGAGTCTATATTTGTAGCGGTGCGCAAGCGGTACCCGCGCATCGCCGTTTCATACAAAATGTGACGCGGGCGTATACAAATATAGACTCTATCCCAATGGATTTACGGTTTCCAATCGTCTGTTCTGCGCCTGAGTCTAGAACTGCGCGCATGCGTATGCAAAGAAATTGATGAATCTTGGCGAAACTAATCAGGATAATCGGATTGTTTAATCGAATAATTGCATTAAATTGTCATCGGTCTTTGACAGGTGTGCAAAGATTGAATAAAATCTGATCGTTCTAAGTAGGGCAAAATCGAGCCCGAAAGAGTCGGTTACATACAAGCAAGCAAATATACAGGTGAAACTAATAAAATCGTGTTCAAAATACATTGTCTCACATTTAATAAGAATAGTATTTAAATCACTTCACTTACCTAGTCACATTAAGACACCACACGACTTTGATCGCTTAAAAGCGACTGACTGTCTGACGTCACTGGACAATGCATTTGTGAATCGCTTTCTATTGGTTGAAAGATAGTTATGGATAGACTATTTTATTTTGTTCGTTAGGTACCGTTTCAAACTTGACTCGTCTAAGTGCCTATTGTTGTTTGATATGTCATAAATATTGAGCGATGGACGAACTACTGAAAGTATTTTGATTTTTTATTATTACGTTAGCTTTGCTCACGTTGTTATCGGTCTGGTAATAAGACATTTTCACGTTGAATACCTTTTTGATGTGAAACATCTATAGCCGCACGTAAAACCGATTTCTGGCGTGGCGACGCACAGTGGGGAAAAAGTCGAAATTCGTTAGCAAAATTATTTTACGCCTTCTAATGTGTTAAAAACTAATAGGCTTGATTATAATTTAATTCAAATAGGCTTGTGTTATGGTGACTAGACGCAACTAGGCTTGTGTTATGGTGACTAGACCCAACTAGGCTTGTGTTATGGTAACTGGACACAACTAGGCTTGTGTTATGGTGACTAGACACAACTAGGCTTGTGTTATGGTGACTGGACACAACTAGGCTTGTGTTACGGAGACTAGACCCAACAAGGCTTGTGTTATGGTGACTAGACACAATTAGGCTTGTGTTATGGTGACTAGATGTAACTAGGCTTGTGTTATGGTGACTAGACCCGACTAGGCTTGTGTTATGGTGACTAGACGCAACTAGGCTTGTGTAATGGTGACTAGACACAACTAGGCTTGTGTTATGGTGACTAGACACAACTAGGCTTGTGTTATGGTGACTAGACGCAACTAGGCTTGTGTTATGGTGACTAGACGCAACTAGGCTTGTGTTATGGTGACTAGACCCAACTAGGCTTGTGTTATGGTGACCAGACCCAACTAGGCTTGTGTTATGGTGACTAGACGCAACTAGGCTTGTGTTATGGTGACTAGATGCAACTATTTCGATGCTTATGTATATATATACATAGATCACTTTGAAACGTCTTAAAAACCAAAAGCTGTAACGACACAGAAAGCAAGCCAGTTATTTTCGTTTCGTCTTTCTATTTCGCATTGAACAGTGTGGTGTCGCGACGATTATTTGCAAAAAAATAATAATAATAAAAAAAAATGTGAAACACGTAAACCGATTTCTGGCGTGGCGACGCTTTGCCACGCTATATGATGGTATATAATATATACAGTCTAGGTATATTCAGTAGTGTGTACGGTGTGCACACCGTAATCGACTGTGCGATTCTATCACAATCTGTTCTTTTCTGCATATTACTTTTACAAAATAATGTCGATGTTTCACATCTGCCAGGCGCCCCGTGACGGCTCACATTTTTTTTAAATTATAAAACGTAATTTTTGGTCACACAATAATACTCTATTAACCCCGCTTTAAACATTACTACGATTTAAAGCGCTTTTCATTTAAAAACACACCGGGGTAGATGACACTTGATTTGTGCCATCCACCCCGGTAAACGACGGGGTCGGCACTACCGGGGTCGATGAAACAATTTTTCCCAACGGCCCCGTTACCGGGGCGGGACCACCGGGGTCGATGGGATGCACCCCAATAGAGGGTGTCTGGCAACACATGGTGTTACTTCTAGTTATTATAAAATAGTAACACTGCGACGCGACAAGCTCTTGTTTCCGCTTCCTTCTTCGACAATCGGCTCTTGTCGCGCGCGCATTGTTACGGATCGCCTAAATAAATATTTCACCGTTTTCCATACTTATAGTGAACTTTTTGTGAACCTATAAACACAATAAACTTTGTGTTCGAACCTAGTGCGTGTTTTTATCAAGAACCCTCGAACGCGTACTAAAAGCCACTATACATTAAAAGCTCATAACATTAAAATGTGATAATATAGGACACCATGTGACGGTATATTTTTTGTTTGTCTAATAATTATCCAACTATCCTTCGACGAGATATACGTATGTCAAGGTTCATACATTTTATTTACGCTGCAAATTACTTACGAACTTCTTATGGAGACACTTTAATTTGACTATTGGGTACGAGATGGCAGCACCATCACGAAAACTTAATGGAAAGCCATTTGAGTTTTCCCAATTGTAGTTTTGCTATTTACTCCTAGATGGCGTTACAAGTACTCTGTAACTTTATAATTATATTCGCTTTTTTGTTTGACGCAGTGCACTTTATACGGGAATTTAATGCTTCACATAATATTTTAAATTAAAATCGGCTAAATTAATCATAAGAACGCATATTCGTAGGTAGGTAGGTACGTACCTATACTTACCTAATGATAGTTATAAAAAAGTATTTAAATCAAAGGAAAAATCTATATTTGTAATTGTATTTGATGACGATGACGACCTCTGTGGCGCGTCGGGCGAACACCCGACTGCGACGCAGAAGGTTGCGGGTTCGATTCCCGCCGGGAACAAGTATTTATGCTGACCATAAATTCTTGTTTCTGGTTCTGGGTGTTTCCTATATGTATAATATGTATATATTTACAAAAAAAAAAAGTATATAAGTAGTTTATCCGTTATCTGGCACCCATAACACAAGCATTAAGTTGCTTAGCTTGGGGCTGGATGGCGATGTGTAATATGTCCTGAAATATTTATTTATTATTTGATTTTAATTAATTATAAGATTTATGTAAGAAGTTAAATTATTTATTGACAACAAACAACGTACTAGGTAGTAATCTAAATAAGTATTAAAAAGTATTTTGTTCGGAAAAATACTTTGTTAATATAATTGATCTATTCACACGAGTAAACTCACAGCACATAGCTACTATTAAAATGAATCTACTCAAAAAAATATCATAATATTTGTACACAACAATAAAACAAACTCAGCACAACCCCCTTTGTACCAAAATCAACTCAAACCAGATAATACTAATCTGCTTCGCTTAATCACAATCCAAACACTTACCGTTTATCGAACAGTCACTTGTCTACAATTAAACCAACATATAGATACTTTGGTATACGAAGGAAGCCTTATAGCCACAACTATACGTATGTATATCAAATATAGGCCAGCATGAAGGCCCCGCGTGTTCAGTGTTCACCCAAGCCCGCGCCTCGGGTCTAACTGACGGTTTTCCCATTGGCAGAGCTGAGCAACTTTATATTTTCCAACGGGGAAATGTAGAACTAAGTATCTTAGTACTAAAATGTATAGGAAAAGTCGACAGCAGCGCTTCGGATAGTTATTTTTCAGTTTGGTATTGAATTGCAAAATTGTTTTTTGGTGGAAAACTTTGATTTGGTTTTAGGGTTAGTTTAGTGTTAATAGACAAGGAATAATACTTAATATTTTCCCTTAATATTATCCCTTGTTTTATTTAGCATTTTTCAAAGAAAAGTGAAGAAAATGTAGCGGTTGTTGATGTGACTATTAGACGGTAGATGGCGTTAGTAGTCTTTAGTTTCGCATAAACTAAGATCTGTAAAGTTTTGATAATAATAGTATTTGTATATGATTTCTTTAAAAATACTATGAGGTCGCGTCCATAACATTTATTATATATTTATTTATTTAGATATTTATTAATAAAACCTAACCTATAAAGTTCAGTTAAACCAATCTGCATTCGCAGAACAAGTAATGCATCTTTGATAATACATTTGTTAACCGTAACACAAGTCTAGTTGCGTAGCTCAAGACTAGATGGCGCTGTTTAAAGTATCCTATATTATTTATTTTGTAAAAAAAACTTTTTACTACCAACTATTAACCTACAAAGTTCAGTCAAACTAAACTGCATTCGCAGAACAAGCAATGTATCATAAATAATTTATAATACACTAGCGACCCGCTCCGGCTTCGCACGGCTATATTATGCATTTATTATACATATAAACCTTCCTCTTGAATCACTCTATCTATTAAAAAAACCGCATCAAAATCCGTTCTTAGTTTTAAAGATCTAAGCATACAAAGGGAAATAGGAACATAGGGACGGCGAAAAGTCACTTTTTTTTATACTATGTAGTGATTTTTTCACGATAACACCAGCCTAGTTGCGTAGTTTAGGATTAGTCGTAGATGGTATCTAGATGGCGCTGTGTAAAGTGTCCTACAATATTTATTTACAAAATCGGACGATAGTTTAACGTCTTAAGAACTCTTTTGTATCGTTGACATTACCATGTTACATACTTTAATACGTTGCTATGGTTACCTTGTCAATAACGGTAACGTGACATGACGACACACTTTTTTGTGAGTGCAGGTGTTCATTGATTTATGAGACGTTATCACGTCAAATAAAACTTGGTTAGTAAAAGACTTCTGACCTACAAAGTTCAGTCAGACAAAACTGCATTCGCAGAACAAGCAATGCATTATTTATAACACGTTAGACGAAACAAACTTGTCCTTCATGAAAAGGTCTAGTTACATGAGATGAGACTGAGTATGGGAGTCACGTTTCAGTTGAATTTAGTTCAAGGACGACTCTGTTTTTTTTCCCCACGTATTTTACCTGGAATGTATAAAAATATAAAATTTAAAGTCTTGACTGACTATTGGATATATTATTATAACAACACAGCTCTTTACGGTCGGCTGCATAATTAATAAATAATAAATATTGCAGGACATTCTACACATCGCCATCTAGCCCCAAGCTAAGTAACTAGACTTGTGTTATGGGTGCTAGGCAACAGATATACTACTTATGTACTTTTTTTTTGTAAATATATACTTATAATACATAGAAACAACCAGACCACAGACAAATATCTAAGTATAAATACTTGTCTGAGGCGGGAATCGAACCCGCAACCCTGTGATTGGCAGTCCGGCATGGTGACCGTTGTGTCAACTGGGTCGTCAGACAGAATTGCAGACCCACCGTAGAGCTCTGAATGAAGAATGTTTTCAACACAAGCAAGATTCTATGCACCTGCTTAGTCGAAGTTTAAAGTCTTCTAACTCATGATTTTATCAAACAAAAATTATTAGATTGAAAACATTCCAATAATGATAATTTTAGAACTCTACCGGGGGCTGCAATTATGCAGCCGATCGCACATATCAGACTATTTGGTATACAGTACCCTAAGTATGGGTTTAACCATACGAAAACGATGGTCGTGACCGTTAAAAGATCGCACACGTACTTGAACCCTTGGAAAAGAGGAGTCCGATATACAATCCGATGTCAATAAAGCTCGAAGAGACAAAGAATTTTGCCGCCGTTCTTCACGGCGAGCCGCCTCTTCTTCTTCTAACATCATCCATGCTAACACACATCTTGGAAACATTTTTAGTTAGTTTTTTTTATGTAAACAAATTTCTTTTACGTGTTTCTCACTAATAATATTTGATCGAGTAAGAAAACGTTCACGTTTACCGTTTACGTCCACGTTAACGAATTTCAAGTTGACAATGAATGTCAAATTACACCAAAATGAATGAACTCTTCTGTATACAACGTAATGTTTTTACATATGTGTGGTATCAATTTTAGTTCCTTTACGTTTCCGATAGGGGCGCCTATTCTGAAATGTATGGAACGATATACGGATACGGTCATCGTTTCCGTATGGTTAAACCCATACTAAGGGTAATAACTATAGACGTAGTTATCCGTAATGAAAGGATTTTGAAAAACATAAATCTTATGCGGATGAAGTCGCCGGCAAAAGCTAGGAAAAGCTAAACGCTAGGTTTAGGATGATTTTCAACCGCCTTCAGAAAGGTACCTACTCAAATCGTAATTCGATTAAAATTATTTTATTTATCCCTCAACTAGCACCGCTCTGCGGGTTCACCCGCATAACTCCCGATCCCGTGAGAATATCACTATCACTACATAGTATAAAATAAAGTCACTTTTCGCCGTCCCTATGTCACTATGTCCCTATATCCCAATGTATGCTTATATCTTTAAAACTACGCAACGGATTTTGATGCGGTTTTTATAAATAGATAGAGCGATTCAAGAAGAAGGTTTATATATTATGTATAATACATGCATAATATAGCCGTGCCAAGCCGGGGCGGGTCGCTAGTCGAATTATAAGATAACCTATAGCCTTCCTCGACAAATAGACTATCCAACACAAAAAGATTTTTTCAATTCAAACCAGTAGTTCCAGAGATTAGCGCATTTAAACAAACAAAATATGCATGTATTATACCTACATATAAATCTTCCTCTCGAATTACTCTATCTATTAAAAAAACAGCATCAAAATCCGTTGCGTAGTTTTAAAGATTTAAGTGTACAAAGGGAAATAGGGACAGAGAAAGCGACTTTGTTTTATACTATGTAGTGAAGTATAGATAATTCAACGAGATCGGAACATATGGGTATAAAAACTACAAAACTTTAAAAAAAGTTCTATTTTTTTGAAGTTATAGAACACAATTTGTTCGCATATAAAGGTGTAGAATTATCGTATTACTAGATTTTAAGACTTTTTATTAGCAGTTCGGTTGGGGGAGACAACCGAACTGGGGCCTAAGTCTGCTAACACAATTGTGTTTCAATAGTGTGTCGATATAATCGTAATAGAAATTTAATGTCAAAAATATGACATTACATGTCAAATTGGTAGTCTCCTAACGTTAACTATTCTATCGAAATACCACTGACACACCACTGACTCACTTTTGTATTCTGCTCTACAATCGTGGCTTAATGGAATCTCGATAGTTGTCAAAACGGTATATTGCTTAGCAACATATACCATGTTGCTAGGAAACACCTGCAAGGTAAATATTACCATACCATTGAGACTCCATAGTGATTATATTGCGATGTTATTAAAACTTTAGCAGAATACCAAATAAAGTAACAATCTCGATATAATATCAATAGAGTCTCGATATAATGACAATGGTTGGCCAAATAGCAGAATAAGGCCCCTGTTGATATGCTATTTTGTTCCAGTAGTTCGGTTGGCCAAACGAATGCGATTTGATCAGTGTAAAAAAAACAAAAGACGATCGCCTTTCAGTGGTAAAACAAAAGACGATATTAAACAGAATGGTAGTCTGTAAAGTCGGTTTACGGATGTTAATTTTATGTGATAACAATTAAAACTTTTTTTTCTTTTTTCTTTAAATTTTTTTCCATTACTCAAGGCTTCTATTCGTCACTCGTTACCATAATACAAGCCCAAATGAGCGATATAATTATTAAACAATATAAAACAAACACGAGAAGCGTGATGTTTACCATGATGTCGTTATGGTACCGGAACAAAAAGTCCCGGAACAGACACTTTTTTGTAAATGTAAGACTATCAATATAAGACTATCAAAACAGAAACAAAAGACGATATGCAAAATAATTTACTCCAACTGAACTTTGAAGTTAGCCCTTGACTCATTGTCCAAACTCAAACAAAACTTAAATAGTACCTAAACAGTTCTGCAATTACCTTAATATTTACACTGGAAAAATAATGGTTATTTGGCGTCGATAAGGGTGTAGGAAGGTGTGGCTCTAATTATTCAAATGGAAAGGCTAGGCCTATTGCTTTTTCACTAATAATGGTAGAGTTTCCGGTAATAACACTTTGTATCACCGTATATGAGTTTTAACTCGATAAAAACTTTGTTAGCATTTCAGTAGTTGTAAAAATCTTTTTAAACAGTTTATTTTTAGGGTTTCGTACCACAAAAGGTAAAAAAGGAACCTTTATAACATCACTCTCTTGTTCGTCTATCGGTTTTGCACTTTTATGTCTACTTTACATTTTATATTCTTTGATTCAGAATTTTTTCATTGTTATTTTTTCGGATAGTTTTAAATTCTAAATACCTAAAGAATTTCGTAGTTCGAAAATAAGTTCTAGATGCGCAGTTTACAACAAAATGTGCCATTTCAATTTTTTTCAAAGGTGAACTCCATTAGGTAATACTTTAAAATAAGTAGGTTTAAGGCTAATATATACCGGCAGCTCATTTTAAATTTCTTTAAGCGCAGTTTCAGTTTCTACATAAAATGCATTCAACATAAATAAATTAACTGAAGCATTCAACCGAGAATTGCATGAAAATAGCCTGAAAATACGGCTTCTAACTGTATTATAAACTAGTGAAACAGGAAGCCGGCTAATTTGGTTGCATAGGAAACGTTATTCTAAGTTAATTTTATGGGGCTTTAGTCTGTTCTAGAGTACTTAATGAAATTATTTAATTCTCTAAATACTGTTTGTTTGTTGGAGCTGTGATAATGTAATCAGATTATGGCGACGCTACAACAAGGCCGTTTTGGCTCACTCTAGGAAAAAACATTAAACATTGCAATGGGCTAGGATTTTTGATATTGAAAATGTCTTTCAGTTCACGGAAGTATATAAGTTCGGCGGCGGTGGCCGTTAATCCAAGAAAGTGCGACATAGCCGTGGGCATGCCGTGGGTTGTTCGAATATGCATCGATCGGAGACCTGTCAAAATACGCAGAAGGCCAAAACCTAAGATGTTGTCAGAATTTTGAAAATCGGATAGGTATTTTTAAGGAAATTTTTAAAGAGGTTAATGCGATTCTTAAATTCGACTATGACGGTACTTGACTAAGTGGCGGAATTGTTAACGCATTTGAATGGTATTCAAAGGATGCGAGTTCGAGTCTCGTCTTAGTCGCAATTTTTGAAGATGCATTTTTCCTTAAAAATATTTTCAGATAGCCCAGTGCAGGCAGGCTTAGCACTTTAAAAAAATAAAAAATCATCGGATAGGTAGTTTTTTTTGCAAAATTAAAAAAGCTAATATTTTTTCGATTTGGGAGACGAAATTCGCAAACATTATTCCAAAATTGAAAAAAAAAAGACGGAGTTGTTGACCGCAGCCACAATAAAACAATTAACATTTATTTTATCTTGGTGTTAGTTTTCAGATTGAATAATGCAGGTATTGATCTTGGGGCTCTATTTTTGAATCACTCGTGTGACATAGCTTCGTCGTATACGCCTACAAGTCATGCTCGGCTTCCAAGTCGCATGACACCAATTTTCTGTATTTTTGAATCGTTCGTCGTCAAAATTTGAAATGTCAATTTTTATCTTTTTACGCAGAAAATTGAGAACCGGTAATTATCGAAGAACATCCGAAATAACCCTAAAACATATAAATATTTTTTTAAGATCGTTTCCGAATGTTTGACTATGATTGTTTGACGTTTATTCTACCACTCGCCTTTCGGTGACGAGTGGTGCAGACCACTCGTTACGATCGAGCGATTCAAAAATAGCGAATTTCCGATGTCGAACGAATATAAGTAGAAATCGAGTGCTCGACGCGGAGCGAAAGATTCAAAAATAGGGCTCTTGGTCTGATTAATAATGAAATTTTAATGTTAATTACTTACATAAAAATCGAATTATTTTAGTACAATTAGGTAATTACTTACCTCCATTATTATTACTTAAACTTTATTAACCTTTTGTGCCTAAAAAGAAATTTCATTTTACATAAAACGTTTTACAACACAAAAGTTTTAACACGAACCTGTTTTAATATTTATTTGTTTAACAAAAACCGAACAAAGTTTCAGTTCCGTAAATTACTGAAAGAGTTCTCTCGGACTGAAAACTTTCTGGTTGACAGTATTTTTTTTTTGTATTTTCACTATCAATCGGGTTTCTTTAAGTTGTTTATCCTAAAGGCTATTAACTTACAATCGCTTTGACTAGACCAATCATGGCGCAACAATCATTTCTACAACTTTGGTATAACGGACAGCAGCTCCCTATACAGAGCGGGCAAGGAACCAGAAAAGGCGGCCGCGCATGTACTCTTGGACTTTGTAGTAGGTACTAGCAGAAATCAGACTCAGGACGTCAACAGCCTTTCGCTATTTTTTATAAAACTACATCTGATGCCAAAAGCCTTAAGACACAACAGACATAGTAACTTAAAACCTATCGATAGAGCACAGCGAACAAATAATGCCTTCACACCGAACGTCGGAAACGGGATATTTAACCAAACGTTTGTTGAAACATGGAAAGCATCACGTTACTTTAGCATGGGTCTCAAGGTGCACCGCGCAAATAAAATACTATGCCAAGCTCCCATAGTATGACGCCCCATTGTGGAAGAGCTGTGCCGGTTTTCCCCTTGACAAGTCAAACCTCACGCAAAAAGGACCTAACTAAAAGAGGTCTAGTTGCGTATACAAGTATATAAGGCTCTATCGGCCGACAGAAAGTGTGTCGTCTGCAAGGGCTAAAAGTATTATATTTCCTTACCACATTGCTTGCTTCAGAGTAACATCAGCGGAGCTGTGTAACGAAAATCTGTTTTTGAAAATGTTCTTTTTGAATTTAATTTTGGTTTATGCAGCACACGTGGAGGTAATTTGTTTTAAACCCATTTTACTGTAAAATTCAGTTAGGATTTTCCGGGGGTCATTACTGTCGCTAGCTTGTTCACTATTAGACTATTAAGTCCCTATCCCATAGTAATTAGCGTTCCGTACCTCAAAAGGTAAAAAGGAACCCTTATAAGATCACTTTCTTGTCCGTCTGTCTGTCTGTGTGGCACTACCGATTTTCTCAGGAACGGGTGGACCTAGCAAGTTTAGTTTCCTATGGTGTATAAAAATCAAGGCCCTGAGTCAACACGCCAACAGGATATGGGCAAATTAACATTTTGCGAAGACTTGTACCTAAGTACCTAAGTTTACCCTAATTATCTCCTTTTTAGGGTTCCGTAGCCCAATGGCAAAAACGGAACCCTTACCCCCTTATTCCAAAACGAGGTTTAAGGATAGTCCGAGATGTGGATTTAAACCTCAGTTTTAGATACAGATTTACTCGTAAACTATAGTCTAAACACTATCCCTAGGTATATAATCTACAGGGATAGTGCTTAGACTATAGTTTCTATTAGATTATATAGGGATAGTGTTTAGACTATAGTTTACGAGTAAATCTGTATCTAAAACTGAGGTTTAAATCCACATCTCGGACTATCCTTAAACCTCGTTTTGGAATAAGGGGGTTATAGTTTTAACCCTTTTAGTTAAGTCAGGTGTAATTTGATATTTTTTATAGACTCAAAATTCCACGGACAGGTTTCGTTAAGTATAAGATTTTGTCACTGGATTTACCAAATAAGATGGAAAAAAGAAAAAAACCGACTACACGAGCGATGTTTTAAGTTTTTACCTACTTCAAATTAGTCGCTTTGGAAAACCAATTCCGCGCAAAATAAAGTTTCGTGTCAGGTCGCAGTAAAAGTAGCTACTTATGAATATTTCCATCGTCATGGCTAGAAATTAGTTCCATTTATTATGTTTGCCTTTTACAGGCAGTACATCATTTACCTATTTGTAGAAAACATGCAAAAACACACTCTGATTGGAGACGTGTTTTATATTGAAGCTCAATTATGATTAAAGGTACCATTGCAGCGCTCTCTTCATACAAACGTAGTCGACTGTTTCCTCCTTGGAAAATCACACTAGAGCAAATATTTTTGCACCATAACACTTATAACCGCCATGACAATATTGACCATGCCCTATGTTTTATTTTTTTATATTTTGTTTTTTTAACTCTTACTTTCTATGATAATTAGAACATGAAAAAAATCAAAACATAGGGGCATTAGTCAATAGTCATGGCAGTTATAGGTTTTATGCAACAAAAATATTTTCTCTAGTGTCATTATTCAGGGAGGAAACAGTAGACTAAGTTTGTATGGAGAGAGCGCCGGTACCCTTTCCTCTTAAGATACTAGTTAAGTGCCCTTAAAATATAGCTACACAATAATTATTGTCTTAAGTCGTCTCCTTGCTTCAAACGCCAAAACGAGGGTTCGTTAAATAGTATCTGATGGAAGAATAAAGATGGAAGAAACAAAGGTAGAAGAAACAATAAAACTTGATGACTGTGAATGAGTTCTGATGCGTTTTACTATTACTAACTGCGCCCCGCGGTTTCAGCCGCGTAAGTCCCGATCTCGTGGGAATATCAAAATAAAAAGTAGCTAATACCCTTCCTCGATAAATTAAAATGAAAAAACTATCCAACACAAAAATATTTTTCCAATTCGAACCAGCAGTTTCTGAGATTAGCGCGTTTTAATAAACAACGGAAAGCCCTCAAAAATTAATAATTTTCCCCGTTTTTTTCCACATTTCCCACTCATTCTTGCTCCTATTGGTGACAGTGAAAACCTTCCTTGATAAATAGACTATCCAACACAAAAATATTTTTTCAACTCGAATCAGTAGTTCCTGAGATTAGCGCGTTCAAATAAACAAACAAACAAACTCTTCAGCTTTATAATGTTATTTGTTTTATATAAGTATAGATTATATTTCATTGATTCACTATATCGTACATACATAAACTCTAGCATAGAGAAGTAGATATATCTTTATGATGGAAAGGTATTCAAGTGAGCAAACTCAATACGTACCAGTTATTGAATGCATATCATTCTCTCGCATGCCAGCCAGTGATCAAGAGCTTATGAGCATCGCTCGCTGAAAACTTTATTGACATTATCAAGTACTACTTTTCGTATATTTCGTTCAAGTAGTTTTAAAACAGAGTTAAAAAGAGAATTAAATGTAGTTTGTTTTCGAAATCGCTTAGTTAGAACTACTGAAAAATCACTCAAGGGGGTTAAAACCGAGTGCTTCCTGTTTGCCCCACCAAGCTGCCCCACAGTGGGGCAAAGTGGAATCGTTAAAATTTTGTTGTCTCGTTTGCCCCACTATTATGATTCTGCCCATCAGGGTGCCAACCCTGAAGGTGCCAACCTTGTTGAGAGTTTGAGAATTTTCGTGTCATCTCTAAAGTTATGAACCATCACGGTATGTTACAAATTACACTAAAACATGCAGACTTAAGTTACTTGTGGTGCCATAATCTCGAAATACGAGCTATGTATAATATGAGACATTAAATAATATTGACAAGATCTCCATTTCAAATGTCAGTTGTGATAAATGTAACTGGGTTGGTAACCTATGGAGTGTGTTTCAATAAAAGTACAAAATGAAAGAAAGAAAAGAAATAAAGAAAATGATTATTTGAAACGTTAACTTCTGAAAGAATCTGGTTATAAATCACAAAATAAATTACAGGACTCGTTACAAATAAAATCTTTGCCAATCTCAACACACAATAATTAGTCACTACTAACTGTAAAATAAAAAAATCTCAGATTGATTAACACTTGACTAAGTTAAATACAGTTTTACTGATTAAATAATAAAAAAACATCATGCAGAACATACAAACAGTCACGCAAAATATGAAAATTTTTAGACCAAACCAGTTTTATTTGGTAAGCATATTCGTAGGTAACGGTCTCGCCGGTTTTGTTGTTATGTGACTGTGACGGTACGTTTTTAAAGTTGCCCACATCCGTTTTTGCAAGTGTCTACATAACATGGTGATTTAGGTAGCTTTCAAGAAACAACAAATATTAGTGTACGCTATTATGAGTTAAATGTCAACCAAAGCTTACATAGCTCGCTGTCTTCAAATATTATTGAAACAAGTTAAATAAAAGTTTAAAATACGTGGTTCCCATTCCGGAATCTGTCATTTTACTACAGAGAAAAGAGCGATGTAAGCTTTGGTAGCTGTAAAAATGTAGTTAGCTGAGTCAAATGTTAATCAATCTCCAAATATGCTGCTATGAGCTCATATACATAATTGAAATATGATTCAAATATGACTGAAAAATACGTGGTTCCCATACCGGTAGCAGTAAAAACATTTGACTACGCTAAATACAGTTAGCGTAGTCAAATGTCAATTAATCTGATATTTTATTTTTCACAGTTAGTAGTAAAAGTGACTAATTATTGTGTGTTGAGTTTGGCAAAGATTTTATTTGTAATGAGTCGTGTAATTTATTTTGTGATTTATAACCAGATTCCTTCAGAAGTAAACGTTTCAAATAATCATTTTGTACTTTTATTTAAACACACTACATAGGTTACCAACCCAGTTACATTTATCACAACTGAAATTTGAATTGTGTATTTGTATACCGTGATGGTTCATAACTTTGGAGATGACACGAAAATTCTCAAACTCTAAACAAGGTGCCAACCCTGATGGGCAGAATCATATTAGTGGGGCAAACGAGACTACAAAATTTTAACGATTCCACTTTGCCCCACTGTGGGGCAGCTTGGTGGGGATAACGGGAAGCACTCTTAAAACCGCGTTTTGATCTACTCAGAAAGCAACAGATCTTTTCTCCCCTTAATATTGTCCGATTTCGGTGAATCTTTTTTTTTAAATTCATTGATTATAAATAAGCTTGCATTTTTTTTAAACCCTCAAAATGTTTAAGTTATAATTCTTCGAAAAAATAAAACATCAAAATTTAAAATACAAATTATTTAAGTACCTCTATTTGTTGCAATTTATGCGAGGAAACAAGTATGGTCTGGAAGGAAAAATCCATCAAAAGTGTTTTCATTTATTATTTTTCAAGTTCGATTAATTGAGAAAAAACAAATAAAAACGTTTTTTTTTTTTGTTTTTTTTTTCTGGGAAGGAATCGCAGCAATTGTAACCCCCCGGTGACAACTAAGAAACAGACTTCCCATTCCTTCCCTCTAGTCAGCTTTCAAAGGGAACAGATGGCACGAATTGTCACCCCAGCGACAACCGGGAAGACAATTCCCAGCCGTCACCCCGGGGGGGACAGGGCTAGAGGGGACCACTGGGAATATTTCTTATTTTTTTGTTATTTAGTAAAATACTAATAGAAAATAAACAATGCTATACCGCCATTATTACAAGACATATAGATAAAATAAGTGTTGCCATAGTGAAACATTTATATTCTCGACAATTGGTGTGTGTTTCACAGACTATATTCTACCAGCGCTCTCGCATACAAATGTATTTATTACTCAACTTCCTTCCTGAATAATTATGGTATTGTTACCTCTTAAGAATAAAGGTACCCGGTTCTCTCTCCATACAAATGTAATCGACTGTTTCCTCCCTGGATAATGACACTAGCATACTGGTATAAAACATATAACTGTCATGACTATGCTATATATATATGCTAAGATAATTAGAACATGAAAAAAACCAAGACATAGGGTTTTTTTCATTTCCTAATTATCTTAGAGAGTAAGAATACAAAAAGATATATATAAAAAATAAGACATAGGGGCATGGTCATGGCAGTTATAAGTTTATTGCAACAAATTGTTTTGCTCTAGTGTCATTATTCAGGGAGGAAACAAATAATTAAAAGCATTTCGTATAAGACTTCTAATATCTAAAAGAATCTAATAATTACCCAAGTATAATACACTATAAATTACATCAAAGCTGACACCGTTTTAATTAAATAACCTTTGAAAATATTTACCTACTTAATAAGTTCGTAATTAAGAAAACAGATTTGTAGTCGTTTGTGATGATCCGACTTCTTTCAGAAACTTGCGAGTCCTAATTATTAATATTATAGTAAAAATCAAAATCAAGAGAAGTTAATTAAGTTCTATGCTAATTGGCCTGGAACATTACACATTCTCTAGCAGTGTTGCCCTATATTTTAAAACAATTATCTAGTCAATGTACAGTATGCGTCATAAGTCCACTATTAGTTTCCTACTATAATACTATCAACAAGTATTGTATCGACCTTCTTCTAATAGACGTTACACACAAACATAAATACTTGAATTAAAAGTCGACGACCCAGTTGGCACAATGGTCCCCATGCCGGACTGCTAAACACAGGGTTGCGGGTTCGATTCCCACCACATACAAGTATTTATGCTTAGATATTTGTCTGTGGTCTGGTTGTTTCTATGTATTATAAGTATTATTTACAAAAGAAAAGTATATAATTAGTATATCCGTTGTCTAGCACCCATAACACAAGTCTAGTTACTTAGCTTGGGGCTAGATGGCGATGTGTGGAATGTCCAAAAAATAAAAAAGTACTTAATGTGATTATAATTTTCAACATGCTTTGTACTTATTTAGTTGGCCGAGTGGTATAAGCCGCCACCCGCTACACCAACCGACGTGGATTCGATCCACAGGTTACGATGTTATAATGTTCAAAAAGTGCAGCACAAGATTGTAAACATTACGGTGGCAGTGGACTTTTGATTGAAAGTTGATCAGTATTAAAGCTCTACATCACTGAGAGTAAAGATTAGGATAGTAACTCAATATTAAAAAATAAATAAAAAATAAAAAAACCTAGCACTTCTTTCAAGCAAAACAATTTAAATTAGAAACATGCATAGTGCAGTGTAACTACCATTTTCAACTCGATTTACCGTGAAACTTTATGATGCTCATAAAATTCTTTGCATGACACAAAAACCTTTGAAAAGCGTGACTTAACATCGTAAAATGATAGTTAAGAGATAGAGAGGACTAAAACGCCAGTATTTTAACGCGTAAAAGTGTACGTAAAGGTTTTTTAAGTATTATATTCTTCACGATATATTATACCAACGAAAAACAGTGCTCAAAATATAATGAAACATTCTTATAACAGCCGTTTTGGAGCTCTACGGTGGGTCAGCAATTATGCAGCCGACGGTACAATTTGGGGGTCATCAAGTCGCGAGTGAACAGGGGCCTTATTCTGCTATTTGGTCAACCATTGTCATTATATCGAGACTCTATTGATATTATATCGAGATTGTGACTTTATTTGGTATTCTGCTAAAGTTTTAATAACATCGCAATATAATCACTATGGAGTCTCAATGGTATGGTAATATTTACCTTGCAGGTTTTGCCTAGCAACATGGTATATGTTGCTAAGCAATATACCGTTTTGACAACTATCGAGATTCCATTAAGCCACGATTGTAGAGCAGAACACAAAAGTGAGTCAGTGGTGTGTCAGTGGTGTCTCAGTGGTGTCTCGATAGAATAGTCAACGTTAGGAGAATACGAATTTGACATGTAATGTCATATTTTTGACATTAAATTTCTATTACGATTATATCGACACACTATTGAAATACAATTGTGTTAGCAGACTTAGGCCACAGGTATCTTCTAGGCGCGCTTGGACGGCGTCTTAGCCGCATCGTCGATTACCGCAGTTAGTGCTTGCAGGTGTGATAGTGGTCAAACAATGATCTATCAGATTTAATAACCTATAAAAAATAAATGCAAAATTAAATGTGTTTTTTTTAGAATATTCCATAATGTACGAGGATGGTTCATAGGGAGAGAAAAATTTAAAAAATTGCCTGAAAAAGTCTAACAACAACAATTTTCTATATTCTCCCATCATACAAATTTTCTATAACATAAACATATGGTGTTCCTAAGCGCATAACTCGAGAACGGCTAAACCTATTTCGCTAATTCTTTTTTTTAAAAAGTCTTTGAAGTACGAGGATCATTATTATGGACAGAATTTTTTTTTTAATTCTGAAAATGTCTAAAAACAACATTTTTCTATACTTATTCCCATACAAATGATTCATAATAATACTTATAAGTCAATTTGAACTTTACCTTACCATACCATACAATAAATAAATAAATAAATAAATAAAATAAATATTGCAGGACATTCCACACATCGCCATCTAGCCCCAAGCTAAGTAACTAGACTTGTGTTATGGGTGCTAGACAACGGATATACTACTTATATACTTTTCTTTTGTAAATATATACTTATAATACATAGAAACAACCAGACCACAGACAAATTTCTAAGCATAAATACTGAGGCCTGAGGCGGGAATCGAACCCGCGACCCTGTGTTTGGCAGTCCGGCATGGTGACCATTATGCCAACAGGGTCGACAATAAAGTTCAAGTTTTAATGGAGAGGTTCCGGGAAGGTAAAACAATTGAGTGACGTTCGTATATTCTTACTCATGTGGTTAGTAGTTAAAATATCGTATTAATATTGATGTCAATCGTGTCGCGGTGTAGTAAGTACCTAGTTGAAATAGTTTTGACTGTTATGGTTTTTTCGTTTACATACAAATGCTAGGACGTTAAAGGCCAGCGGTCGTATGAGTGTGGACTCTTAGGTCCGTATTAATAAACCGAACTCAATATCGATTTCAATCTTGAGTTTGCTCTTGAGTTGTTCCGCTGATTAATAAACCTATCTTAAGACGCGATTAAAGAGCGACGTATCACTTGAGTCATACCGTATTAATAAATTAAACTCAGCACTGAAGTCTGATTGCGGGTCATACAAATCTTACATTTTTTTAAATATGTTCACATTAAAAACAAGATGACAGCAAAATATGACGACACTACCTACCATAGGGTAAGAACATATAATTCAAGGTAAGAACAAAGCGTTACTGTCATTCAAGATCAGTCTCAAATCTCAAGAGCGATATCAGCCTGGTTAAAACTTGAGTTTTATCTATTAATTAACGCCTAACTTAAGATAGTAACCACATCTCAAGACTCACTCGATTGATACGCACTCAAGATCGATATTGAGAGCGATTTATTAATACGGGCCTTAGCATCGTAAAATGACAGTAATGCGTTTAAGCCAAGAAGTTTTTTATTAAAAGAACGTGTCGGGTCCTAAATCCAGTGCTGAATAGAGTTTTATTATTTTACTAGATTTTTATTTTATGGTTAGGATATCCATATTTGAGAGATTTTATTTGGTTACAATGTTGTTAAGTACCTACTAAAAAAAATACTTATGTAATAATTTTATTGGTACTTCTTTGGTGGGAAAATACTTACTAAGTTACAAATTTTGAAGGGCATTGGCAATCAATGAAAAGTTTCTGTGAAATACAGTTTCAGTAAATGAATTATACCTACTTACAGTATTATTGAAGGTTTTCGCGACTAAAAGTAGCAATAAAAATATTTTAACGGAGGTAAGAGAAATAAAAATACTTACGCGATTAAAACCCGGGAAAATAATTACTATAAATTCGAGTTACTTTTGTTGATATTTTAATAAAATTCTAAAACGCAATTCGGAATAAAAAATAAAATGTTTATAAGGACTAGATTTAAAATATCTTCAAAAACGACTTACTTCAGATTCCTCCTTAAATTCCGTCTCCGTTTGTTGATTGGTAAAACCTGATGTTTTGAGAACTTTACAGCTCTCATGGCCAAATAGAAAGAATTTTTCAATTTGGCCATACACGTAAAAACAACTGGATATTTGGAATGTTTCCAATTTCTGCAGCTTTCTGTTTTTGGACGAACTCTAGAAGTGAGTTTTAACATGTTTTTTATGCATTTGCATTTAAGCTAGGTACCTACCTATATTATGTTCTTGAGATTATTTTTTACCCAAACCACGAGAAGGTAAGTAATGTTGTTAACACCTTAAGTTTGTTTTTGATATTTTTGCGCTTACAATTTTTTTCTGGGCGCTGTACTTCTTTTTTCTTGTGCTTTTTTTAAGTGTCTATTTTTTTTGTGTTTAGAAAATAAAAATGTAAGTATTTCTTTCTTTTCATTACTTCATTAGGTAGGTATATCTACTTTTAAAAATCGATCATGGTGAAAATATCTCTTTTTTTCGAGTTATTTTTATTAAGTATTCGTTTATTGACCTCTGTGGCGTTGAGTGCAAACACTCACGTGCGACGCAGAAAGTTGCCAGTTCGATTGTGTGCAGATAAATGTATATTTAAATAAATATTTGTTGTGGTCTGAGTGTTCCTGTATGTATAAAAAGTAAAAGCATATTTTTTAGTTGTCTGGTCACGATAACAGAAGCTTAGTTGCTTACCTTGAGGCTAGATGGCGTAAAGTGTTTGATTGACAAAGTTTGCCATATACAAAAAAAGGTAAAAAAATAATTGATGTTGTTCGATTCTCAAACCTAACACATTTACACAAAAATTTGATACAAATCGGTTCAGCCGTTTAGGTGGACATATTATGTTAACTTACACTGCGACACGAGAATTTTATATTTATAGGGAGGATATTAATAACATATTATTATAGGGATTATGGGCGGTTTCTTTAAAATAAGTTTTTTTTTTTATTCCAATAAAAAAAAACTTAATCTAGTACAAAATAAAGGTGCAACAAAAACTCTTTCGAGTTTGTCCGTGCACCAGTGAGTCGTTGGTAAACAAAGAAGTTAAAAAATTAATACACTACAAAAATAAAAAAGAACAATAACATAACAAAAAATCAATAAATTTATAAATCTAAGGTATATCAAAAAGACCCCCCGTCCCTATCTATCTCCGCAACGAACTTATCTTGCATCTCAGTCGCAATAAAAACATTCTACGGCTACCTCTGCCCGACACGTCGACGATCACCTAGAAATTACCCACACCTACAACAATAATTGTACAACAATAATCTTAATACTCTCCTACAATTTTCAAAGCATTATTTCCTAAAAATTATAGAGGCTTTAATGAACCCAACTTTGAAAACGTTTGTTCCGAGTAAATTACTCACACAAAGTAATACTTATTCATTTCTACCTTCATTAAAGTTGTTCGACTAACAAAGTCGGTTCTTTGTAAGTAGTAAAACAAAGATTCAACTGACTAATTAGCTATGAAATGCTCTGTGGAAATATTTAACTTACTTTTTATTAGGTATGACATTGTAATGTAATACTAATTACATACATGGAATGGTCAATGTTGGTTTTGCAAATTGTATTTGATGTTTAGGTCTTTAAACGGATCATACTTAATGCCATTTTTGACATGATAAATAAATAAATAAATAAATGTAAATATTGCAGGACATTCCACACATCGC
This sequence comes from Idaea aversata, assembly GCA_907269075.1. Lineage (NCBI taxonomy): Eukaryota > Metazoa > Arthropoda > Insecta > Lepidoptera > Geometridae > Idaea > Idaea aversata. The sequence continues at coordinate 9,122,992 of OU026103.1, forward strand.
CATCTAGCCCCAAGCTAAGTAACTAGACTTGTGTTATGGGTGCTAGACAACGGATAATTATACTACTTAAGTATATACTTTTCTTTTGTAAATATATACTTAAAATACATAGAAACAACCAGACCACAGTCAAATATTTAAGCATAAATACTTGTCTGAGGCGGGAATCGAACCCGCAACCCTGTGTTTGGCAGTCCGGCATGGTGACCATTGTGCCAACTGGGTCGTAATAAATTGATAGAACACCTGCATTCACAAAAAAGTGTCACGGTAATATTATGCGTTATGTTAATATTATGACCAGACGCGTCATGGTAACTTAGGAAACAGAGTATTCAATAATAATATCGCTCATCAGGCCTGTTATTCAAAGGAATGGTGTTATGGTGTAACTAGTGACGAATAGAAGACTAATATAAAGAGAAAAAACTGGTTGCCTGTAAAGTCGGTATACGGGCGAAAGTTTTACGTGACAACAACTGTGCTCGAGTGGAAGGGACGCGTGCCTTTCACTTTTTATGTCTGTCTCTCTCGCTCTTAGGCGGGCTAACCATGCCCGCGTGCCTCTCACTCGCTCTCATTGTGAGCGCATAACGTCAGCGGAGCGTAACGCAGTTTCTTGAAGTGTCACCCGGCAAACCAATTTATAAAACGTTGTCACGTCAAAAAAGGAAAAAATATAAAAATATTTTTTTTTTCATTTAGTTATATAAGTCTCTATTTCTCACTCGTCACACCATAAAGGAATAGTGTTACACTATTCCTTTGAATAATAAAAAAATCTTAATTTTTCATTGTTTTCTTATGACGTTATCACGTAAAATTATCGTGCATAAACCGACTTTACAGACAACCATTTTTTTAATGAAATTTTCGTTCTTATTTTAACCCTCAACGCAAAAACAACTGGGTTGTTATAAGTTTGACGTGTCTGTGTGGCATCGTAGCACCCGAACGGATGAATTGATTTTGATTTTGTTTTCATACCTTAAATTGCAATAAAATGTCATATTTATATAAATCGCTTATACAGGGTTATTGGTAATTATATAAGGAAGCGGTTGAGGGCTGTGTGCACAATAATAATCAACTTTTATCATGACTTTTATCAAAAAACTTTTGAAAATTTAAACTAAAAAAAAATTAAGTTATGTTTACCCGAAAATAAACTGTAACACGGAGAGGTCATTAACCTATAAATTTTTTTAAAAAAATCTGCTGTTGTTCGAATTTATATAACCTCAAAACTTTCATATGGACGAACATTTCATATGGGCATCAAACTTAACTGGGACGACCCAGTTGGCACAATGGTCACCATGCCGGACTGCCAAACACAGGGTCGCGGGTTCGATTCCCGCCTCAGACAAGTATTTATGCTTAGATATTTGTCTGTGGTCTGGTTGTTTCTATGTATTATAAGTATATATTTACAAAAGAAAAGTATATAAGTAGTATAACCGTTGTCTAGCACCCATAACACAAGTCTAGTTACTTAGCTTGGGGCTAGATGGCGATGTGTGGAATGTCCTGCAATATTTATATTATATTATATTTATATTATATATATTTTTCAAATTTCCAAAAGTCGTAGAACAAAAGTTGTTTGATAAGGTGCACAGAAGTGCCCCTCAACGGCTTGCTTGTATAATTTCCAATAACCGTATAATTTTGTAATATTATTTAAAAAAATGAAACGGGTTACAGATGAAAAAATAAATCAGACTTCTTCGAATTAATTTATTTTATTTTATTTATTTAATATATTCAGTACACAAGAAACAAACAAAAAAGAAATACATTATAAAGTTATGACTAAGGTGAGTCTAACCCTGTTAAGAGTTTTCTGCCGACAGACCTCTAGGGAAAGGAAATAATATAGCGGAAGGTAATTAAAAAGTGTACAAATAGTTTCATAGAGAAAAGTAGTCATTGATTAATCCGAGTTATTACATTTTATTTACAGACAATAAGACATTTTCACGTACTCCGTTCTACCAGTCTCCCTGTTAGAGCAACCATAATTGTTTTTGACACAATTAAACATTATATATTGAAAAACTTATTCCCCATATAATAAAGGATTTATGAACAACCGATTTGGAAAATATCTCACGTGATCGCCCACGACTTTTCTTAATGAAATTCCTTGGTATCTTCTAACCGCAGGACACAATGATGAATGCGACTTCCATAACTATTTCACGACACAGTGTATTTAATCGAATTTACTTTACATAATAACTTTTTCTATTAAAATGATGAACACTGGCAGCACTCATAAAAAGTGTGACCTTGTTCCCGGAACGCTCACGTTCCATAGCAACCAATGTTTCGTAAAATGATCGTCCGTATTTAATTTAATAATTATATCGCTCATCTGGGCTTGTGTTATGGCACAAAATATATATTATGTACAATTTATGGTGACGAATGACGTATTAGAAGACTTATAAATGTTTATAATAGTAATATCGCTCATCTGGGCTTGTGTTATGGTGACGAGTGACGATTAGAAGACTTAAATAAAAGAGAAAAAATATGAAGGAAAAACAAAAAAAACCTAATTTTTTATCGTTTTCATATAACGTTATCAGGTAAAATTATCGTCCGTAAACAGACTTTACAGATATCCATTTTTTTCACACAAAATAGGCTTGCATTTTACCTCATCTCAACTTATGGGAAGCGAAGATGAGGTCGAAGATGTAGCAAGCATGCTCGCCTAGAAGGTACCTATTCACTTTTGACTTGAAGTCTCCAAGGTTTTAGGGGAACAGCGACACGGGCGATAGCATTTGGGGGATAGGGGGAATACTCCAAAATTATTAGGCTTTACCTTTAGGAACGGGTTCACTACGCTAGATCGAAACACGTTTCCACTTGTTACATTTTAACTATGACGACTCATCGAGTATTCAATAAACCTAACATTCAATTCATACACTGTGTGTTATGCCTATGTTTATTTACTCGGTGCTACATTTCACCTAAACACTGATCCACATTTCATCGAAGTACTTAATATTTATAATTACCATCGGTTCACGCTTAACGGCTCCCCCAACAGATCCCCTACTCTCAACGGACTCCAATGTCAAGAACTATATCTCGATTATCGTCCCCCCTAAACTAGGGGAGCCGATAAACGCTAATTTAAATCAAAATCGGAAGGTCTTGCGGTCTCTATGCTCGATCGAAAAAAAAAGACGATCGAAATGGATACAAAAGGCGACCGAAAAAAAAAACACCTTAGTGGCGCATTGGGCGAACAGCGGCGAGCGCATGGATTGAATTGAATTGCAATTGATAGTCGATCTAAAACCGTTTTCGATTTTAAGGTAGGTATACCGGAGTTTTTTTTTAAATAGAAACGTTGCAAACAAAAACGGATAAAAGGAAAAAACGCTATTATTAATACAAAAGGAACGATTCTAACTATGGAAAAAAGTAACGGCTATTTCTTATTGAATGGTTAGTTTACTAGGACTATTTGTCGTCGTCGCATATCGCCTTCATTGTGAACAACCGGTAATATAGGATTGCGACCACGAAATGAATTATACATTCAAGTATTTAATTAAATGCTTTTATTACTTCCATGGGTTGAATTGAATTGCAATTGCTTAGTCGATTTTAAACCGTTTTCGAGTTAACGGTATCCTGTATATTGGAGTGTTTTGCGGAAAGAGCAGATAAAAATTGATAAAAGGGAAAAGAAAAGGAAAATGGTAAAAGAGGATACAGGAGAAATGCTACTATTTTAACATAACCACTCTTCAGACGTCAAACTGATCTTCATTGAATTTTGTTACTAATTTTCAATTTTCTACAATTTTCTTAATTTATTTTACAACTTTCATGCTTTCTTAGAGGACACCGGTTCACTCGCGACTTGAAGACCCCCAAATTGTAAGTACCAAAAAAAAATCTTGAAAAAAAATCTTGGCTGCGTAACATCCGGGAGTGGACGGGGATAGCGAGTGCAGCCGAACTCTTTCGCCTCGCTAGAAAAAGAGAAGAATATTCCAAATTGACTGCCAACCTTCGTTAGTCGGAGAGGCACCTTAAGAAGAAGAGAAGAAATTGTAAGTACGCGTCAGGAAACACAGACGCAAGCATCTGATAGCTTGTTAAAAGTTTATTTTTGACGAAAATTGGAATAAATTTTAATTTAAAATAACACAATGAATAATGGCTAAATTACTTAACTTGTTTGCAAGGAGGTTAGGTTCTTAAAGTTTATATAGGTAGGTGTAATGGCGTCAGATGCACAGACTAACAAAAAAAGAGGTCAGGTATTTTTTAAGGAAAAAAAAAAAAAACATTGACAAGAGGTCAGATACTGAAGAAAAAATGAAAAACATATGACTTTAAATGAGCTTGAAATGCTCTATATCTTTTTTCCACATGTAGTTCACGAAACACTATCAATTTCATTTTAATCTATAAAAACGGAGAATTTTATCGTATTTTTTTCTATTTGTGTATCATCACTATCACTGTCAATTTGCTTAAATTTTTAAAACTACGCAACGGATTTTGATGCGGTTTTTTTTAATAGATAGAGTGATTCAAGAGAAAGGTTTATATGTATAATACATGCATAATATAGCAGTGCCAAGCCGGGGCGGGTCGCTAGTATATTGTAAAGCTGAAAAGTTTGTATTGTTTATTTTAACGCGCTAATCTCGGGTACTACTGGTTTGAATTGAAAAATTATATTTGTGTTGGATAGTCCATTTATCGAGGAAGGCTATAGACTACTTTTCAGTTTGATATTTCCACGGGATCGGGACTTACGCGGGTGAAACCGCGGAGCGCAGCTAGTTTTAAATAAATAAATATTGCAGGATATTCCACACATCGCCATCTAGCCCCAAGCTAAGTAACTAGACTTGTGTTATGGGTGCTAGACAACGGATATACTACTTTATATACTTTTCTTTTGTAAATATAAACTATTATTACATAGAAACAACCAGACCACAGACAAATATCTAAGCATAAATACATGTCTGAGGCGGGAATTTCACCCGCAACCCTATTTTTGGCAGTCCGGCATGGTGACCATTGTGCCAACTGGGTCATCAAACCCAGGGTATATATTGCCTTGCCATCATTATTTAGGGTGAACGTCCCAACGTCTGATACAAAATCCAATGACGGAGATCACCAGTGATTAATGGACTTTGTGTCAGCGAATAACGAAGTTATTGCAACCCGGGCCCACTAGTCTAACAACTAGGTTATACAATGTGTCTCGACGAGGGGTATTGTAATTCAACAGGGAATAACCCTGTTGAATAATACCGTGGAATAACCCTGTTGAATATACTGTATAATACCGACATTGACGTGATATGGACATGATAACGTATTATAAATCGATGAACACCGGCATTCACAAAAATGTATGACGTCATCGCTTACGTTTTGTTATTGACAAGGTAACCATAGCAACGTGTTATCGTCGCTATGGTTAACATCAATGTTTTATTATGATGTTGTCTCGTAAAATTATCGTCCGTAAGCCGACTTTACAGACAACCAGTATTTTTTTAACGACTTTTGGAAATCGGAGATAGTCAGGAAATACATGTTCCTGGCAGGCACGTCAGGCAGGAGGTAGGAGAATTTTTTTCCTATTGTTCCTTGAATTCAAATTTAGAGACAGGCAGGCAAATCAATTCCTGTTTGTCCCATTTGTTCCCACTGTTCCCATTTCGGGATAGGTAGAAAAAACGGCTTTGGTACGGGAAAATCCCTTTTCATTTATTTAAAACCTTAGTTTAAAACGGGATAATAATGCTTTTGTTTTTATTTTTCGAATATGTTTTAGATATTTCGAACTTGTTTTATATCGATGAGACTGGCGTCTGCGTGTGTATCAGACTACTTGCGTACGTATGCTGATTTGATTGTTCATTTGATGCTGAAAATGTTCGATTTTTTTAAAGTGTAGAACAAAAGGTGATCTCCTAAAAGGAGTCTAAAATAGCCCCCTTTTGTTTTACAATACCCTTGTTGAAACACATTGTATTACATGTTGTAAACATGTGGCTATTTGCTTTTACTGGATTATTTCCATGGTCGTTGCTAGTTTAGGAACTGATTCAGTTAGCTGACTAAAGCAGAAAATATTTGTGTAAGGAAATAATGAAATTAAGCTACAATGGCTAAAAAGAGGAAAATATTACTATTTTTTTAGTGTATGGTTTTAGCTTTATTTTATGCGTTTATTTATCTTACGTTTTTTGATACTAATAAATAATAGTACATTGCGATACAAGTGTGGAAAATTGATCTTTGCATAGAGGCGGATTAACATTTTTCGTTTTTGTTTTTCGTTCATAAACCGAATTTAGATACAACTATTTTAACTAGGTTAAAAACTATTTGTTGGTACCTTTTTTCTATACATCAAAACAGTATAACCCAGATAAATTAAGAATGTTTAATCTACCTAACATGTAATTAGCAGTAAGATACGTATTTAAACTTATCGGGATAACATTTATTTTAGCACTAGTTGGATATTTTTATATCGCACGCGTCTATAATACGTTGCATTATGAGCCTAAAAGCGGTTTAATAATATACACTTTATGAGCAACTGTGATAAAAAATAGCTTTAGTGTTATCTTACTTAACAATTGATAATATGTACTTCTAACTCAGGAATAATATAATTTATAGTAATATTTATGTGTGTTTCCTTTGATTTAATTATTTGTTGAGTAATTATGTATTTTTATTATTAGCTCCCGTCGCTTTGGAATGTGAATCTTCATTTGTTTGTGTTGATGAACACCGCAGCACTCACAAAAAAGTTTGACGTCATCGCGTTCCGGTCACGTTCCAGGACCGTGATATTATGTAATATTTTCGAAAAATATCTACTTAATAGCTGTCCCGTTGTTTTGCCATTTACAACAAAAAATATATGTAAAGGAAAAAAAACAAAAACTCAATTATTCATCGTTTTCTTATGACGTTATCACGTTAAATTATCGTCAATAAACCGACTTTACAGACAACCATTTTTTTTACATTTTTTTTTTATATTTTCTGTAAAAGTTTTTCCTTGTTGGTTTGTGTGCATTCAGTCTATTTTTTGTTTTGTTTATTTAAACCTAACTATCTCTTCTTTCACTTATACTTTCAGCTGTACTCTGAGTTTTTATTTGTTTTGATAAGCTTTCTGTTTCCATTTCCACGTATAATAGCTGTTTTATTAACTTAAGGTGAAAAGGTACCTGCGCGCTCTCCATACAAACGTAATCGACTGTTTCCTCCCTGGATAATGACACTAGCACAAATATTTTTGTGCCATAAAACCTATAACTGCCATGACTATAAATAAATAAATAAAATAAATAAATAAATAAATATTTCAGGACATATTACACATCGCCATCCAGCCCCAAGCTAAGCAACTTAATGCTTGTGTTATGAGTGCCAGATAACGGATAAACTACTTATATACTTTTTTTTTTTTTGTAAATATATACATATTATACATATAGGAAACACCCAGAACCAGAAACAAGAATTTATGGTCAACATAAATACTTGTTCCCGGCGGGAATCGAACCCGCAACCTTCTGCGTCGCAGTCGGGTGTTCGCCCGACGCGCCACAGAGGTCGTCTATGCCCCTATGTTTTGGTTTTTTTAATTTTCTAATTATCATAAAAATTAAAATTAAAAAAATTAAAAAATTAAAAAATTAAAAAAAAAACAAAAAATAGGGGCATGGTCATGGCAGTTCTACGTTTTATGCACCAAAAATATTTGCTCTAGTGTCATTATCCAGGGAGAAAACAGTCGACTACGTTTGTAATAGTTTGTATGGAGAAAGCCCCCGGTACCCTTTCCTTTTAATAAATAAAATAATTATTAATAAATCAGCTATGTTAATTAAAATAATTATTTCCGAGCTTAATTACCGTTGTGTGTCCACACTAGGTACCGAGCGGACTATGAAACTCATTGTCATTTTGTAACGTTAATCAAAGTTTAAAATGAGGTTTAACACGATTCATAAATTCGATTTAATCCGGTCCAAAGCATTCATTCTAAATTTAAGTTCGCAATTAGTTATTTGTTAAAGTTTAACAACTTTTCGGTTAACAAACTGTCCGGTTAAACCGGAATAATCTGGATATTAGTACGACGCAATTAATCTGGATAAGGTTTCGCTCGACAACCCGGCGGCTTCTAATTTTCAGTTGATGTTACAGGTTAATGGGTCTTTTACCTTACTGGCTTGCATGCGATGTGCCTAGTACCTATTTCTAATTTATTCTAGGTGTTTGTCGATATTTTTTATGACATGGGAAATGGTAAAAGTCTGATGAAACTGTAAAGAAAGGTATCTTTACGTATCTAGCTGGTTATAAAACCAGCTATTTTTGTTGTTTCTTTGTTTATAACGAACTAGCGACGCACGGCTATATTATGCATATATTATACATATAAACCTTTCTCTTGAATCACTATGTCTATTAAAAAAAAACGCATCAAAATCCGTTGCGTAGTTTTAAAGATCTAAGCATACAAAGGGACATAGGGATATAGGGACGGCGAAAAGCGACTTTATTTTATAGTAGTGATAGTGATACCTAGGCTCTGAAACTACTGAACCGATTTTGATGAAACTTGGTACGAGGATACATTGATTCAAAGAGCTCTTCACATTCAAATGACTGGACTGATTTCAATAAAAATCGGCGTAGTGGTAGTTAGGTCTAAGGGATATAGAAGAACATAGGATACTTTTAAGCCCGAAAATCCCGGGATCGGGACTTACCCGAGTAAAAAACTTGCGCAACTAGTAATCAAATTAATTATATTTAATCTAAACTTATTGTCCCTGTTAATAAGGCATTTCATGCTTTTTGTTTATTATTTTTATTATCTCAAAACAGTGAATCGTACTGTTACTAAAAGTAAGTCACTCGGCAGATGCATCTTAACTCTTTATTGCGGAGAAAATTGTGGAAGAAATTATTAATTTTCCGAGTCGAAGAATGTTTCTGAACAATTTCATTTCTTTCAAAGCTTTTGCATTATGAAAATGAGTTTTTGTTGCAAATGTAAGTATCCACGTATATACCGATCCCGTGGGCATATCGGGATAAAAAGTAACTTACTTTACTCCCAATGAATCATTGTTTTCTCATACCAAGTTCCATCGAAATAGATCTAGTAGTTTCAGGGCTTATTTTTTTTAAAGTTGATATTGATATATTTTTTGACAACAAATCTAAATATCGCTAGACATTCCACACATCGCCATTTAGACCCAAGCTAAGTTACTAGACTTGTGTTATGGGTGCTATACAACGGATATACTACTTATATACTTTTCTTTTGTAAATATATACTTATAATAATACATAGAAACAATCAGACCACAGACAAATATCTAAGCATAAATACTTGTCTGAGGCGGGAATCGAACCAGCAACCCCGCATTTGGCAGTCCGGCATGGTGACCATTCTGCCAACCGGGTCGACAATTAGGATTCGAAATGATATTTATAATTGACATTTTACTAAGATCTATTGTTTGACTTAAGTTATTTTATTATATTTGATTTTTATTTGTTACTAGCGACCCGCTCCGGCTTCGCACGGCTGTATTATGCATGTACTATATCTAAAAACCTTCCTCTTGAATCACTCTATCTATTTAAAAAAACCGCATCAAAATCCGTTGCGTAGTTTTAAAGATTTAAGCATACAAAGGGAAATAGGGACAGAGAAAGCGACTTTGTTTTTTACTATGTAGTGACAAACAAAAACGTATTTTTCTATGTACAAGTTTTCGAATTTGAAGACTAAAAGCCCCTTCAAAAATTGCTTAGTAAAAGTGGAATGCTTTTTAGAGGATTCCATAATTAATGAACGAAGGAGAATACCACAAAGCGGTAGCGATCGTGGCTTGCATTTCAAATGAGGTGTGTCGTAATAGTTTTCCTGCCCTTACCACAAATTTTATGGATGACAGGTTATTAATTAAATATTTTAGGGTCTGCCCTGTTTAACCTAGGGAAAACTTGTACGGATAAAAAAATTATTTGTTGGAATACGTGACATAAAAATAAAAGTCAAAGTCGAAATTCTTTATTCATTTCTAATCATGCAATTTGCATGAAATCACATTGAAGCGTCTGAAAAATTAGGTTAGGATGCCTGCCTGCCTGATGTGCCTTCGGAACGCGCCCACCAATGAGAAGAAGGCACAACAAACTCATGGAGCTTTTTATTATTTAATAGATATAGTTTTATCAATATAGGAAGTGTGCCCATAAGGTTGGCTGCGTTATCTAATTGAACGTTGTGTGAAAAAGAAGCCAGCCCTTTGTTAAAACACTATAGTTTTAAAACTTCTTCATAAAATTTTAAGGCGTCTGGACTCCAAGGGCCTAGTGTATCCATGGAAAATGGCAGAAATAAGTACATAAAGCCAAAAATGAATACTGATACTCTCTTTATAATGATGTAGACAACGTAGATCTCACTTGCTTACCTAGATAGAAATCTAAATCTCCAGACTTCTGTTATCTCACCGTCTCACCGTCTAAGCCTTGCAAATAACCACAAACTTGGCGGCTTGCCAACTATTGAATTGATGTAAGGCGTTGTTTTGGAGGCAGACTTTAGGTATTGCAATTTTGAAGATCATTGTGTAAATGAGAAAGTAAGATGCTTGTAAGAGAACTTTAAGCTTTTACCTACATTGCAGCCCTAGTGAGTTCGTGTGTTTTGCTTACGATTATTTCGATTATTTTTTTGCTTTTCGATCGTCTTATGTTTCCGTTGCGATCAACATTTCGATCGTCTTTTGATTATTTTTTTTTGTTTCTATGCGTAGTTGGTATTTTGCGTAAGTGGTATTTTCCGAGTTAGGCGGTTTGAATAAAGGTGATGTACACCTGCAGCTTATGGATGAATCATACGAAGCAGTCGCTAAGTGCTCTACGGGTCCAATATAATGACGCGTTTAGGATGTTGATGGGACTGCCACGGTGGTGCAGTGCATCTGGGATGCTCGCGGATGCCGGAGTAGATTGTTTTCATGCAATACTACGAAAAAGAGCAGCCTCTCTGCTTAAACAGGTACGTGGTAGCTCCAACAGCATCCTAAACGTAATAGCTAACATGTATGAACCCACTATGTATGTATGTATTAAGGTGGCAGGTGGTTTCACCAATAAGTATATAATGTTTTATTGACTAGACTATTAATATATTTTATTTAAATTATAAATATAATAAATATTTCAGGACATATTACACATCGCCATCCAGCCCCAAGCTAAGCAACTTAATGCTTGTGTTATGGGTGCCAGATAACGGATAAACTACTTATATACTTTTTTTTTGTAAATATATACATATTATACATAAAGGAAACACCCAGAACCAGAAACAAGAATTTATGGTCAGCATAAATACTTGTTCCCGGCGGGAATCGAACCCGCAACCTTCTGCGTCGCAGTCGGGTGTTCGCCCGACGCGCCACAGAGGTCGTCAAATTGTTACTAACATAGTTGTAAGTACCTACTAACATTGATGGATCTATGTTATCTGATAAATAAATGAATTGAATTGAATTGATGTTATGCGTAAATAGTTTTATGCGTCAAAAGGTACCGATCTGTTGGCACAGTATGTCTTCTTCTATTCACTTCTATTAGCCGTCATCTCATTGTTAACATTAAGGCCAGTGTGAGGCTGTAAATATCCATACAAAAAGCGGTAACGTTTTCCCCCCCATAAACGAAGTCCGATTTTGATAATTTTTGAAAATGTTCTAGATCTAATGGAAAACTAGGTTTACCCGTTTTTATTTTAAAGTAATATTGCCTAAAATAAAACTTATTAGTATCTGAGTATCTATAATTTTGACTTAAAAACTTCATCGAGGGTTTCAATTGTTTTTTTAATAGACTAAACTGAATTACCAAAAAAGAAAAACGTATAAACCTAGAATAAGATGCATTGAATTAAATGACACCAAATTTATTTCATTTTGTGAAGGATAAAGGGGGTAAAATCGTATATTAAATCGCAATATTATTTGAAAGCAAAATGAAGGCAATTACGTCCGAACTTAAACTCTCTCTATAGCACAATATGGGTCATTTTTGAAATACCTACTCGCGCCGCGTATCGAAAACTCATGATCCTCTTAAGCTCTCTCACATCTTGTCTCACATCCATATTTTCTTAGGTCGTTCTCTTCCTCTCCATTAAAACTAAACTAAACCTACCTTCATACTCATATGAACGTCGCATGCGGTTTCTCTTCTCATCTTCATCATCTTTTTTTTATACATTTGCATGTGACGATGCGGCCTAAGATGTAGCACGCTTTCCTAAAAGATACCTATTCGCTCCCGACTTGAAGACCCCCAAATTCTACACGTCAGGAAAGACAGACGCAGGCAACTTATTCCATTCTCTTGCGATACGAATAAGGAATGACCCAAACGGTTCCCTATATTCAGGCTATTGCATTGTATGTTTTACTTACTTATATGGCTACATAAACAAATGCGATTGACACGCACTTACCTACTTCTAACCAATTTGGAAGCAGACAATGACGCCTTTTATGAAGAATTGGAGTTCCGACCTTTCCCTCTATATACCTAACCTACATTAAAACCTTGGAACTCTTTGCACACCGCAGACATGTCTGCGGTGTTTTCGCCGTGACAGTTAATTTCTTTATCGACAGCCCTGATGACTCACGAAGTAACTTCGTTTATTCCTATTTCTACACCGATATGTTACAAATGTACGATCTTTTGTTTCTTCTTTAAGTAAGCTCTGCTTGCCAGTTGCCAAAATATTGTGTTCTTTGATTTTTAATTCTAAAGTTTTTAGGGTTCCGTATCCAAATAGTACAAACGGGACACTACTAAGAATTTATCTGTCTGTCACCAGGCTGTTTCTCATGAACCGTGATAGCTAGACAGTTGAAATTTTCACAGATAATATATTTCTGTTGTCGCTATAGTAACAAATACTACAAACAGAGAAAATGAATATTTAAGTGGGGCTCCCAACATGGTACGGAACCCTTCGTGCGCGAGTCCGAGTCGCACTTGGCCGGTTTTTTGTATTTAGCAGATAACATGCTAACAGTTTTGAGCTATGCTTTAGGTATAAAGTGAGTATTTGTGATTACTGAGTGTAAAATTGTTACTATTATTTTAAGTTAAAATACCAGTGATACCTATTTTATATGAGAGCAAATGCACAATCACAAGTAAAATACGCTTTGGATCAGAGAAACCAGTGGAATTTCACAAGTTAAACCTCTGGCCGCCTACCATCTTTAGGCCAACACGGAGCCTATATACCCTAGCTGCTCCCCCCCCCCCCGGGGGAGTTGAGGCGGGATGATGGCCAGGTCTCAATTCTCCACCTTAAAAAAAGATAGCTACCAACTATACTATCAAAACTGTATGCCGATAGAAAGTTTGTTTTGTAGGTGTTCTAAGAACCTTCAAACAAACTATTGTGTCTCGAATAAAGAGTTAACGAGTACAAGGGATCCCATTAAGCTGAGTCCCATTTCACCCAAAGGTACCATTTCCCATTGTTAGTCCCGGATCTAGGTGTTGGCTGAATTAAAAGTCGCACAATGGACGCTGTTGTAGAGCTTGGCTACTGCTAAGATGAATAGTTTAGTGTGATTGTGCTTCAATTGGGTTGAATCGTCACTTCGCATTGGACGACCTTTGGGCCACATTTTTCTTGAGGTTACGTGTTTAATTTCCTTCGTGAAAGCAATGTTTGTTTACTTACTTTTTTTTTTCTAGCGTTATACCCTTTCTGAGTCTTGACCTACTCCAAAATCTCCTCCATTTTGTTGTAGTACGGGATCCCTTTGAGATTGACCTTCATCTAACCAGAAACAATTCTGGACTGTTTTTTTAGATAACACATTTGTAATTTATTTACCTAATAATATAAAATACTTATATTAAATACTATCGTTTTGGGGCATTCCTATTCCCCAGTCTCTACAATAGATTGCTAGGGTTCTGCGATTTAAAGAGAGACACTTTGAGATAAAAAACACTCTCCTATGCTGGTCGTATGACGGACACGGAGGCTTTTATAAGAATAGGAAAATGACAATACTCACTTTTCAACCTTCACATACACTTACACACACTTCACACTATACACAAACACACTCACTCATAGACAGGACTCTTTTTAACTTCCATTTTATAGAACTATACTGCACAATTTATATATTACATACTTATTACTGTAAAAACCCAAATACTGTTGTTGAGGATACTTCCCCCACAGGACAGGCTTAGCCTAGTGTGGCGGATCTGTGATGTAATAATTATTGTAAGGTTTTGGTAAATATTTTTTTTTTTTTTTTTTTTTACTTTTCACCCATTAAACAGCTCGATGAAGGTCGTTCAAGGGAATGACCATCTCCCATCGTAAGCGGCCTCGGGGGAGTTCGTCGCCAGAACATAGGCCCGAGATGGCGGCGGCGTGTCCTGCGCCGCCTTTCGAGACGGTTTTTTCCCTGTGAAGGGTTTGTTCGCGGAAGAGTCTTTAGACCAGTCAGCCCAGGGGGAAGTAGTTGTATGTGCAACCAGTTCCTACTTCCTCCTGGATTACGGTGAAGAAAGGGACACCGAGGAGTTTTAGTGGGTAAACCTCTGGCCGCCTACCACCTCAGGCCAGCAGGGAGCCCCACACATTCCCGCCGCTTCCCCCGGAGCGGTGGGAAGGTGCATAAGGCGCATTTCTCTTCGATAAAAAGAAAAGGGATCTTATACTATTGGATATCTCGCAGTCATCTTCCAAGATGTCATATTTATAGAAGTTATTACATTTGTAATAGATGTTCTGCGTTCGTAGAGGTGAGACACTTTTGTACGTGGCTTGTTAGGTCGGCCAGGAATGTCAAAACAAATTGTGTACCCGCCCAGGGATGCAGAGCAGTGGATTAGTGACGCAATTCGCGCCTTTTGAAACAGTCGCTTGAACCATGCGTTGTCATGTCTGATAACACCGTCTCAGAGGAACTTTCTCCGAGAGTCTTACACCCCTATGAAATTGCATAGTGCGCGCGAACGCATAGAGCCGAAAATAAGATGCTAATTCGCTAGAGTGAATAGAGCAGCAGAAAATTTACCAAATATAGTGACGCATTAGCGCAGTGCGTTCACTTATCCAAGGGCAACTTAAGTACTGTTTGTGAATACGGGCGTCAATCTTCTGAGTATTTTTTCCATGTCTTTGGGTCTGTGTTGAAATAGATCTCCCTCATTCAGGTCGCAGGTCTTCCATCTACACAGTCCTTCCAGCACATCCTTGGAGGGTCTCTTACCTAACCTGTATATATATTTATAACTATTCACACCGCCTCGGCTGACTAGATTTTTTTAAGGCTAATATGCTAAGATTTTCTAGAATTTTTCTAAATTTTCTTCTAAATTAACAAAGCAAAGTTTTTTAACGGCTCCCTATTTAAAAGCAAAAAAGTTATAATGAAGTTTGTTAAAGAAACGTTAATCTCTGATTAAAGACACTGATTAGACATGTTTAAAAATCTTGTTAAAGTTTGTTTAGAAGACAACTAAAACAAATTCGTTTCATTTCCCAAGATAGAATAAAAGAATTCCCAAAAAGCAATCAAAAAATCACAACAACAATCACGAAATTAAAATGCCTACAGATCTCACTAAGAAATTATTAAAGTTACAAACATTGGTAACCTGACCATTGGGGCCTTATTCTGCTATTTGGCCAACCATTGTCATTATATCGAGACTCTATTGATATTATATCGAGATTGTGACTTTATTTGGTATTCTGCTAAAGTTTTAATAACATCGCAATAGAATCACTTTGGAGTCTCAATGGTATGGTAATATTTACCTTGCAGGTGTTGCTTAGCAACATGGTATATGTTGCTAAGTAATATACCGTTTTGACAACTATCGAGATTCCATTAAGCCACGATTGTAGAGCAGAATACTTAAGTGAGTCAGTGGTGTGTCAATGGTGTTTCGATAGAATAGTCAACGTTAGGAGAATACCAATTTAACATGTAATGTCATATTTTTGACATTAAATTTCTATTACGATTATATCGACACACTATTGAAACACAATTGTGTTAGCAGACTTAGGCCCCTGGTAGCTAGCATACATCCCAATTTATTAAAGTTATTTTACAGCGGGATATTTACTGTTTTTGCAACTCCAGTCTCGTTAAAATCGTGTTCGAAACAGCATCGAAATATTGAGGTCCACAACATCAAAAAACATAGCAATCCTTTAGCAATAATAATAATAAATCGTTTCTTTCAGGTAACAGCCTTATAAATTAGTACAGACCTATAACCCAATAACCTAAATCTAATATGTAGATACCTTACTCAGTTACATACTAACATACTACCTTACTTACTACTTACAGATAATATTTTATTAAATGGAAGTTAAGTTTTAGGGTTTCCTGTCCTCGGTCTCGCCTCCCTATAGCGTCGCGTAGTCCTTACTTAGTTTTCAAGACGTTTGCGTTTCAATTGTTTTCAAGATAATCTTAATATATATAAATCTCGTGTCACAATGTTTGTCCTCAATGGACTCCTAAACCACTTAACCGATTATAATAAAATTCGCACACCATTGCATGTGCAGTTCGATCCAACTTGAGAGATAGGATAGCTTACATTCCGATATTCCCACGGGATCGGGAGTTACGCGGGTGAAACCGCGTAGGGCAGCTAGTGGTATATAAAGGTGGACGCAGATTGATACGCGCCGAACGCATCGAATTTTTGCCGTCCACGGAAAAAGGTACCTTATAATAATAGAGATAAGGTATCTACATTTATATTTCCGATGACGTCATCAGAGTCGTCCGCATCGTCAAAGGCGGCCGACTCTGAAATAAATAAATGAATAAATGTACCTTATCTCTATTATTATAAGGTACCTTTTTCCGTGGAGGGCAAAAATTCGATTCGTTCGGCGCGTATCAATGTACGACCACCATAATGCGACTATATGCAATTTTTTAGTTTTTTTTTTTAGTCTCGCGATCTTATGTAAAAGTCGTAAAAATAAACCCATTTCTTTTTCAGTAAAACCACAAAAAATAATTTCCTGTAAAACTTTAAACTTCCTAAACGAAAAAAAAAAATTAAAACATAGTTTACATAAAATTGATACAAAACGGATTATAGTCATTGTAAAAACATAATCCTCCCTCAGTCCGAAAAAAAAGCTTTATTGAAATAAAAAATCCAATATTTGAAAAGTAAAGCGAAAACGTCCGGAAACGTTCGTTCCTACAGAGTGCAAATCCCATTTTAATGAACACTACTGAGTATCATTCGAATAGCAGACCTAGGTCGACTGTTACATAATATAAGTATCTGCGTCCACTACAGTGGCGGATTTATCTACAATAATCACTATCACTACATAGTATAAAACAAAGTCGCTTTCTCTGTCCCTATGTCCCTATATCCCTTTGTATGCTTAAATCTTTATGACTACGCAACGGATTTCGATGCGGTTTTTTTAATAGATAAAGTGATTCAAGAGGAAGGTTTATATGTATAATACATGCATAATATAGCCGTGCGAAGCCGGGACGGGTCGCTAGTAAATAATAATTATAAAGAGGAAATATTTTTTGTTTGTTATTGTAACGAATAGGCTCCGACCGATTTTGATGAAACTTGGTATGAGGATACATTGATTAATTGGGAATAACTTATGTGACTTTTTATCCCGATATTTGAACGGGATCGGTAGTTACGCGGGTGAAACCGCGGAGCGCTGCTAGTACTTTAATATAGTAGAAGAGAAACTAAGCAAGTAGGCTTATAATACGGTAGTCTGATAATGGTTATAATACCCGGGTAATTTGAGTGGGTAATGACAGATCCTAAAACAATTGTAGCAACAGAAAACGTTACTACAGCTACCAGAGACCTTATTTTCATTTTTTTTATTACGTATGTTCAGTTTCCAAGTAAAGTAACATTAAAAAAAAAGTTGTTTTTAATATTAATCTATGTGGTTTCAAAAAAAGAACAAATTAGAAAACAACATAGGTAACAGAAACTTCGCAAATTGAACTGAAAAACACTCAAGATAATTAGCGGGCAGCGTACAACCAATCCCTAGTTAAAGCATTTCGGTTTCGACCTGTTCTATCTAATACATGTTCATGCCACTACAACTGGGGCCTAAGTCTGCTAACACAATTGTGTTTCAATAGTGTGTCGATATAATCGTAATAGAAATTTAATGTCAAAAATATGACATTACATGTCAAATTGGTATTCTCCTAACGTTAACTATTCTATCGAAATACCACTGACACACCACTGACTCACTTTTGTATTCTGCTCTACAATCGTGGCTTAATGGAATCTCGATAGTTGTCAAAACGGTATATTGCTTAGCAACATATACCATGTTGCTAGGCAACAACTGCAAAGTAAATATTACCATACCATTGAGACTCCATAGTGATTATATTGCGATGTTATTAAAACTTTAGCAGAATACCAAATAAAGTCACAATCTCGATATAATATCAATAGAGTCTCGATATAATGACAATGGTTGGCCAAATAGCAGAATAAGGCCCCTGGTTTAGATGTTATGACTAATTTAACTTTATTTAGTGTGAAAACAATAAAAATCCTACATTCAATACTAAAGGAACGACGTATGAACGTACAATCGACGCTCAAAAGTACACCGCCATCGTAACGAATACAATCCTGTGAAGCACTATTTGAACATTATAACAACTAACCCTCGGGGTTCGAACCCACGTCGGTTGGTGTAGCGGGTGGCGGCTTATACCACTCAGCCAACTAAAGACATGTTGCTAGCATGTTGAAAATATTAATCACACTGAGTACTTTTAATTGACGACCCAGTTGGTACATGCCGGACTGCCAAACATAGGGGTTCTATTCCTGCACTCAGACGAGTGTTTATGATTAGATATTTGTCTGTGGTCAGGTTGTTTTTATGTATTATGAGTATATATTTTAAAAAGAAAAGTATATTAGTAGTATATATCCGTTGTCTAGCACCCATAACACAAGTCCAGTTACTTAGCCTGGGGCTAGATGACGATGTGTGGAATGTCCTGCAATATTTATTTATTTATTTTATTCAAGTATTTATATTTGTGTGTAATGTCTATAGACGACTTCTGTGGCGCGTCGGGCGAACACCCGACTGCGACGCAGAAGGTTGCGGGTTCGATTCCCGCCGGGTACAAGTATTTATGTTGACCATAAATTCTTGTTTCTGGTTCTGGGTGTTTCCTATATGTATAATATGTATATATTTACAAAAAAAAAAAGTATATAAGTAGTTTATCCGTTATCTGGCACCCATAACACAAGCATTAAGTTGCTTAGCTTGGGGCTGGATGGCGATGTGTAATATGAAAAATATTTATAATAAAATAAAAAAAAAAATAAAAAAAAAATAAAAAAAAAAAAAAAATATTTATTTATTTATTATTTATAGTAGAAAAAGGTCGTAAGTTCAATACTTGTTTATACTATTATTGTACCAAACTGATAGTGGACTTATGACGCATACTGTACATACCAAAATAGCACTAAAACTGTTAGTTACACCACATTACAGGGCCTTCCGTTAACGAGCTGCTGTAATTGAACGCTTTACCTTGAACCGTTAATGGGAACCGTTACGTTACAGGAAGGCTCTACATTTAAATCCGTTAGTTTGATTATTAGAGCGGATTCATTAATCATAGCATAGATTAATATTAAGAAATTGGGAATTCATGTTTAAAATGACATGAATTTAAGGGTTTTATTCATGTATTTAATAAAATTTAATGCTAGAAATAGGGATGCTAAGCTATAAATATTATGTCAAATTTCAAATTTCTTTATTTCTTTCAATGCTTATGTATTTACATACACATGATCACTTGAAATAGTCTTAAAAACTAAGTTAGGATGTGTGCCTTCGGAACGCGCCCACCAATGAGAAGAAGGCACAAGAAACTCATGGGGTTTTTTTTTATCTGATCACGCTCACAAAGGTCAATATTACAAATATTTGAAGGTATTATTTGAAATGGAGCAATTAAAGTCACATCCATGGATTCTTATCATTAAGGTACGAAGAGGTATCATAGTATGCCTTACCGCACAATTTATGCTTTATAAAAGTTTTGAATTTGTTAATGGACATGTCATATACATCTTTAGGTAATTTATTATAATAGAGCACACATGTACTATTAAACGACCTGCTTATTTTCCGGAGCCTAGTATAGCAATACTAGGCTCCTGTAGTATTGCAATATCGGTCCCAGTACGTCCGATCGTCTTTTGTTTTTGTAATCGCCTTTTGTTTTGTTTCGATAGTCTTCCGCTTTTTTGTAGATCGTCTTCGGCTTTTGTTTTGAACGTTTTATTCTGTTTCATTAGATTAATAGAACTGAACACTTTGGAATACATGACATCTACGGCCCAGCCGCCCAATTGCCGTAACTTATGACGCATTAGTTAAGTTCGCGTCCAGTTGACGCATACGTTACGTTGACGCAAACAATAATCGGTATTCCTGTAAAATAAAACTACGCGTAATCGTCACGTTAACTGCACGTATGCTGCACGTCTACTTCACCTACGCGATGTGAACAAGTCATAAACACTGCAAGGTGACAATTCATTTGACATTTATCTATCGTCAAAAATTAGCGCGAAATGTTTTTGTGCGATACAAATGACACGAAGCTCATTAGGGCAATACGGCGAGCGCGCGACGTTAAGATTTGCGTGACGTGTGCGTCTTAAGAAATTAGGACAATACGATAAGAATACAACAATTGGGCGACTGGTCATTTTCAGCCTAAAGAAAGAAAGAAAGAAAGAAGAAAAAGAAAGAAAGAAAGGAAGAAAGATAGAAAAAAAGAAAGAAAACATTAATTTGAACAGGCACACGGCATAAGACAAAAAGAAAAGTAGTAACAAACATAAAAACACCTAAACATCTATTGTGTATCCTACAGTCAGCATGATTTTAATTTCCTTTTGGAATTTTGGAATTCTGAAAGGTGAATTGTAAAAACGTACCTATAAATAGGCACTTTTGTTCAAAAGCTTAAAATACCCGTCTATTTTTTTATTGAAACGGATAGATTGATGACTAAAATAAATTGATTTTCTGTTTCAATTCGCAAGACCGAAGAATCCTGTGGGTGGACTTATATTAAATTTTTTCTTTGAAATCTTTACCTACTGGCTTTTTTCCATTTATTTTTAAAGGACGAAGGGACGTGATTAAATTTATCTTTCTAGGTGTGTAATTTACGAGATTTAAATGTAGCTTTTATAATATTTATTTTGATTATGTACATAATTAAAATGAGATTCCTTTATAAACCCCCGACGCAAAACCGACGGGGTTTTATAAGTGGTTATAAGTTTGAAGTCTGTGTGTGTGTGTCTGTCTGTGGACAAACAAATAAGCCAATTTTGATTGATTTTGATGTTTCTTTTGTTTGATAGGTGAGTTATTCTGGAGTGCTTTTAGCTATGTTTGATCGAAATCGGTTCAGCTGTCTATTAGCTATAGGGGATAAAAGTCGTTTTTTTTTAAATTCTAATGTATTAAGGTAGCACATACATTTAGTGTGTGTTGTAAAGTTATTTTGAATTAAGCCCAGCACTCAAATATTTTAAGATGAAACGCCTCAAGCCCGGCAACCACATTAATATTTAAACCAAAAAATATTCATCAAAATCGGTTGATAAACAAAGAAGATATGCGCGAACATCCATTAAAAAAACATACAACCGAATTGGGAACCTCCTCCTTTTTTTGGAGTCGGTTAAAAAGTTTTATGAAAACAGTTAATATTTATACTTTAATGACAGTATTGTTTTATATCTAATTTAGATGGTTATGGTTATACAGCGCCAGCAACTTAAATTCATGATATCTAAGATCTTGTAGTGCTTGGGGCATGTCGATACCAGAAATATCATTTACTGTAAGGGACAAACCATGACTTTTCAGGAGAGCCAAAATCTTTTTTTTTGTCGAAAACTATTGTAGTTTCTTTTGTTTATTGTTTGATATAAAGGACGTCTAGCACAAAGTTTCTTAGATTTCTTGCCTCTTTTATACTAAATATTAATATTATATACTAGTTTAGAAAATAGCTTAAGTCTCGCAAGTATTCGGAGCTGGCGGACCGCTTTATGTTCGTCTCGATAGGGATGTAGACTTTGGGATCCCGAAGCTTCTTCCTTTTTTAGGAACCTCGGCGCACGTCTTGTGCGCCGAGGTTCCTAAAAAAGGAAGAGATGTCTGGTGATCGGAGGGTGGCTTTTTCGCTCAGAGGGTCAGTCTGGCCATCGAGAGGGGAAATGTTGTCAGCCTTCTCGGAACGATGCCTCGGGGAGACGCGCTTGAGGATGTTTTTTATTCCTAATTTTATTTTATTTTATTTTTTCTTCATATGTTTTAATTTACTATTATGGTTCTTTTATATGTAGGTAATTTTTATTTGATAATAATTGAGATAAGGTAATTTTAAAAAAAAATGACCCTTACGTTAAATGATACTTCCCGTATCGATGTATTAGATGGAATTTACCTGTCCAGAACCTATAATTCAAAGGGTCTCAGCTTATTCAACCGTGTCTAGAGAAAAAACTTTCTCTTATTTTTAAATTAAATGGACTATTTAATTCCTTAACATTCCAATCTCAAACCTAACATTCCAGGACACGTACAAATTTTATTGTACACCAAAGAGACAATTCTGTCGCGCCATCCGTTGCTTTTGTATTCGGTAGGAACATCTCATATTGTTCATGACATTATCGTGTTTTCCTAGAGGAATTCAGGCCCTTAGGCTGGTTCCTTACTTACGTCCGATTAGTTCTGTCTGACTATCCGATATTATACTTTGATTTTGTAAAGAAAAGGTGACGGCTAAGAAAAAAATTAAACGCATTGACTAAAAAAGAACTCACGTCAATTAAATCCGAACTTTTTCTTTTATTAAAAAAAATTTAGTGTGAATTAACACTATGTGTACATAATTATACATGAAAAAAATATCAGTTTAAAAAAATTATAGACCCAGAGAATAATTTCTAGGTTTTAGCAAAACAATTTAAACTAATAAGCAGTAGGTAGGTATTTTTAATTTGTTTAATATTTCCGATTCCCAGTTTATATCCTACGATTTCTTAAATATCGAACATATAAAGCATGCCTTACTATTCACCGCCTTATGTTCTGATTATCGCGAGGTTCACTTTGAAGGGCTGTCCTTTCAAGAGATGAATGGCATTAGGTACTGAGTTGAAATGAAAGGTTAACATTTGTCTTCAGCGGACTTCAATTTAGGTAAAACGTAAAATAAAAATATTAATATGTTGACGTTGCCGCTATAACCAAAAATACTAAATTATTGGTTATAGCGACAACGGAAATACATCATCTGTAAAAATTTGAACTGTCTAGCTATCACGGTTCATGAGATACAGCCTAGTGACATATGGTGACGTAAAAGGTTTTCGTTTTTTCTCTTTAGATACGAAACCCTAAAAATGAATACCTTTCGAACTAGTCATTACTTTATACGAAACTAGCTTTTGCCTCCGCGTAGCGGGTCCGCGTAGAAATCGAAGAATTAGACAAAAGAATCACGCTGTCCCATTCAAACTTTCTTTCAGTTTCAGGTCTCTACGATCAGCGGTTTAGGATGTGCGTCGATCCATCAGTCATTTAAAACAAAGCATTTTTCAAGTGTATAGTATAATAATATAGACTAGCTGTTCCTGTGTTTTGCCACAAACAAAAAAAAATGTAGTTCGATTCTCAGACTTAACGAACACACACAGAAAATTCCATACAAATCGGTCCATTTAGATGGAGTTATCAACTAACACCGCTACATGAGAATTTTATATATTTAGGAAAGAAGAAAGATATCGATTGTCTTTTACTTAGAAACGTATGTTCAGGAACAACTGAAATTGGTAGCTGTCAAAAATCAATTTCCTGTAACATAGTGGAAATGGAACTCTTTTTGATCTTATTCCTTTTGTAACGTTTCCCCGTCAATGGGTAAGAGTTGTTATCGGTAAAAAATAAAGGTGAAATACGTATGTACTTATAGTAAGTTTTACTTTTGTAACTTGTTAAATTATATATTGGTAAACTTCTAAGGGCTCGTTTTTAGGGTTCCTTACCCAAATGGTAAAAACGGGTATATTTTACTAAGACTCCACTGTCCGTCTGTATGTCTGTATATCTGTCTAATCTCATGAACCGTAATAGCTAGACAGTTACAATTTTCACAGATGATGTTTTTCTGTTGCCGCTAAACAAATACTAAAAACTAAATATAATACATATATAGTACGGAACCCTTACCATTATATTCCATTGTCCGTCTGAATCCGCTATTGTCCGCCTGTGTCTGTTGTTGGCCACCTGTGTCTGTCGTTGGCCCCGTGTGTTTGTCATTATCCGCCTGTGTCGGTTGTTGGCCACCTCTGTCTGATGTTGGCCACCTGTATCTGTTGTTGGACACCTGTATCTGATGTTGGCCACCTGTGTCTGTCATTGTCCGCCTGTGTCTCTTGTTCACCACCTGGTTCTGTCGTTGGCCACCTGTATTTGTCATTGGCCACCTGTGTCTGTCATTGTCCGCCTATGTCGGTTGTTGGCCACATGTGTCTATTGTTCTTCACCTGTATTTGTTGTTGGCCACCTATGTCTGTCATTGTCCGCCTATGTCCGCTCTTGTCCACCTGTATCGGTCGTTGTCCGCCAATATCCGTTATTGTACATCCTTATCCACTTCGTAAATCCACACAAGTGAAACACCGAAGCTAAGTCAGTACAACATAAAACTGACTGCAGTATTTTTATCTAAGAAACTGTAAACTGAGAACTGGCAAATACTAAGCTTACCAAGCTCATGCATAGATTTAAACTTTCCTTTTACATTCATGACTTCCTTGGCTTGTAGTTCAGAATATTTAAAATAGTGCACCTGTCTGACTGTATTGAAGTGAAATAAACAACTCATGTTTTATTAAGTTCTTAACAAACCGGTGAGACTCGGGTTTGGACAGTATTTGTTGGACTTTTGCGTTCAGCCAGGCATAAGGGACTTTATTTTACATTAAAAAGTAGAATAACGGCATAAAAAGTAGCCTATAATGTTAATCCAGGTCTTTAACTATTTACATACCGAGTTTCAACGCAATTGGTCCAGTGGTTTTTGCAATATGATTGATACGGTTGATACGATAGACCTTCTATAATAATTTTAATAAAATTTCGTTTCGTTTGTTTGTATAGAAGTACCTACTACTTTGAAGCTACTGGAACGATTTTGATAAAACTAAGTAAAGAGAATACATTGAATCCTTAAAACACAGTAGGTAATTCATAAGAAAGAACATTTCTCTAAAGTTATATAGGTACATATGTTATGTTTGTTTGTGTTACAACATTCTGTTTTATTCAGAGAGAAAAATTTTGGTTCTTTCACTGGTAGAAACATATTTTATTCAACGTTATTCAGAGGTACCCATACATAATGTTACATGATTGTGGTTTAGTAGAAAATAAAAAAGAATTTTCTTAACAAAGGTTTACTTAATAAATCCTGCTACTAAGTATTCTCGTGCTAACCTAAACAACAGAATTTTATACAATGTGTTTCAACGAGGGTCGTTTGAGACGACAAGGGGAACAACTTTTGTTCTACGACTTTTTAAAATTCAAACTTTTTGTTTTAATATTTTGAGCACATGTTTACCTAGTGGAAAATCAGCACCTGGTACTGTAAGCAAAGGACTGAGGGTACCAGGTGCATATTTTTAAGTTTTATTTTTTGTAATAACGGTTCAGTAATTTTTAATTATTCTGCTTGATATCACTAAAGCTTCTAAAATATTAAATACTAGGGACCTGTCCCGGCTTCGCACGGCTATATCATATATTATTATACATATAAACTTTCCTCTTGAAACCTTCCTCTATCTATTTAAAAAAAACCGCATCAAAATCCATTGCGCAGTTTTAAAGATTTAAGCATACATAGGGATATAGGGACAGAGAAAGCGACTTTGTTTTATACTGTGTAGTGATAGTGATTTCACGCAGAATAAACAAAAATTATTATGAAAGCGTTATTTAAAAAAAAATTACATTAAAATATGGACCTGGTACCCTCAGTCCTTTGCATACTGTACCATTCATGATTTAAATAGTTATCCAAATTCTGTAAACAAATAATCATCCTAAGGTCATTGGCCTCTTAGTTTAAGAAACAGCTGATTATTAGGTAAAAATAACCTCTAATTTTTCAGAAAATAGGTACTTCGAATTTTCAAGAGTCATAGAACATACGTTACGAACATACTTTTTGTAACTTAAATATAAAAGTTAGACATATGCTGTCGTTGACTTTTTTGTAGGCATTTTCAAGCTCCACATATTTTCTCTAGAACTCAAAAATATATCTTTCATAGTTAAGGCAGCGTTCGTAAGAAACGCTTTCATTCGACCGTTTTTTCTCCGATTCACTTTGCAAAACGGACTACCACGTAAAAGCCTTTTTATTTTTCGTTTTTTTATATAACCTATGACACTCAGCAATAATGTGGCTTTCTATTGGTGAAAGATTTTTTAAAATCGGTTCAGTAGATCCCGAGATTACCTCTTACAATTTAACAAACACACAAACTTTACTTCTTTATAATATTAGTATAGATGAAAGCAAATAAATGAAATGAAAGGAAATAGACGTCTAGAACAACACCCTTTCGAAATACAACACCTTCTTCGAAACACATTTTATACGAAGACTAGCTGCGCTCCGCGGTTTCACCCGCGTAACTCCCGATCCCGTGGGAATATCGGGATAAAAAGTAGCCAATAACCTTCCTCGATAAATAGACTATCCAACACAAAAATAATTTTTCAATTCGAACCAGCAGTTTCTGAGATTAGCGCGTTCAAACAAACAAACTCTTCAGCTTTATAATATTAGTATAGATTTAAACGATCGAGCCCAAAATTCCGATAAGATCCTAAGCCTTAAGCACGTGTTTTATATCAATACTAGCTTTTGCTGTAAAAGTCGAAATGGACCATGGAATTACGATGTCCCATACAAACTTTGCCCCCCACTTTAACCCCCCTAAGGGGTAGAATTTCGGAAAAATCCTTTATTATCGGATGCCTACGTCATACAAACAACACAACCTCCAAGTTTCAGGTCTCTACGATCAGCGGTTTAGGCTGTGCGTTGATTCGTCAGTTAGTCAGTCAGGACAAAGCATTTTATATGTATATCCGCTCGTCTGTGGACCGCGCTTTAAAAGCGATGTGACAAAAAGATATAATTAAATAACACAACTTCGTAGTGAAATATCTATTCACCGATTACTCGAAGACGGTTCTCCCGATTGAGATGACTTTTTTGTTGCAAAGGAAATACCCATTAAAATTTGGCGAGGATCTGATAAGATCTCTTGGAGTAATGAACAGAATTGCACCAAATGTGCAGCAGCATGCAGCAGAAAATTGCTCAAGTAGTACGAAATAATTTTCTTGAACAGTTCATAAGAATTTTGAGTGTTTTAATGCCAATAAAACATCAACCAATAAAATGTCTTCAAATAGAATTCTAAATTTAAATTCGTCTTTAAACGTGAATATTAATTATGTAAGCCGAAACGACCTCCTGGGCTCGTCTTCAAAGCCAATTATGCAAACAAGTCTTTAATATGAAACAAAGACTTTTCTTAGGGAAAAACCACTCCTTCCTTCTTTACTGTGCTCGTAAAGTCAGTATTAAATTAAATTACTAAGTTCTTAACCCATTAAACGGGAGAACTTGTTTTGTTCAGCAATTTTTTAGAGGTGATTTGCTATTACCTAAAAGACTTTGAAGCACTGATCAATCTATATGATTTAAGAATATGTTTTTTTTTGTTTGTTTGTAACGAATAGACTCCGAAACTACTCGACCGATTTTAATAAAACTTGATATGAGGATACAATGATTCATTGGAAATAATCTAAGCTACTTTTTATCCCGATATTCCCTCAGGATCGGGAGTTACGCAGTTTCAACCGCGGAGGACTGCTAGTGTTTTAGCGGGTGGTTTGCGGGTTGTTTTTTTATGTTGAAAGTTAATAATAGAGGCTTAGCGTGAGCTTATTTTTATGGTAGTTCCCTCACGTAAACTACCTAAAAAATTGAGGACAACATTTCACCCTGTATAGCAGGTATGCTAGATTTTGAAATTACCCCCAACTGAAAAGAAAAATAAGAATTCTGAGTCCCAAATAGTTACTTTGGTCGCAAAATTGAGCTTGTGGTCTCAATCTAAAGGTCGCGGGTTCGCTTGCGAAGTAAATGATGGATTTTTCTATCCCAAAAAATATTTACTAATATTGGTCTTACGTCGATGGAAAACATCTTGATGAAACCGCGACCTAGTCGGCTCCAGAAGTATTGACGAGTTTTTCTTTAAATTAAGCTTAGAGTGTGGTAGGTGGTGGACATGCCAATTACCAACTAATTACCACCTAATACATATCCCAGGCATGGATTAATAGCAATAATTAAAGTTACTGCTGTTGTTTAAATAACTAGTAGCGCTCCGCGATTTGGGAATATCGAGATAAAAAGTAGCCTGAGTTATTTCCATTAATTCATCGTACCAAGTTTCATCAAAATTGGTCCAGTAGTTTCGGAGCCTATTCGTTACAAACAAAAACCCCTACCAGTCGAAGTCCGGTGGGGCGACCCAGGTATCGCTAGAAGGACACAGTGGAAGCTGACCTGCGTGCTTCAAGTCATTGATAAGAAATATCACAGGACAGGGAATGATGGAAGACATTTTGGAGGCGAAGATCCACTTTAGTTCGCTGAGCCAGCGGAGTATGTAAGTAAGATGTAATGTGCCATTACATCTTACATACATACTCCGCATGCATTTTACAGCATTGCGACATAAGCATGGCATTTTACACAGTATAATTTGTCGATCTTTTTATGTCATAGAATCTATGACATTATCATACAAACGGTTCGGTCCTTTTTCAGTACGCGCTGTGGGCGTCAATTTTAACTCCGAACAAATTAAAATTAAACTAAGCAAGGAAATCCTTTCTGAATAAGTTAATTTGAATTATTATTTATTTGAGAAAATCTGTGAAGCGAAAGGTTAGAATAATTAAATAAAATAGGTTTTAATTTCAATTTACAGTTTGTAATTCTCTAACCTAACCTTCATTAGGTTTTCTAATTAAAGTCAGATTAAAGTATTGATTAATTAAAATCATTAATAGTTCGCTGAGCAGCTTTTAATTTGTTTGACA
Source organism: Idaea aversata (assembly GCA_907269075.1). NCBI lineage: Eukaryota > Metazoa > Arthropoda > Insecta > Lepidoptera > Geometridae > Idaea > Idaea aversata. The sequence continues at coordinate 9,152,456 of OU026103.1, forward strand.
TCTAGATAGCCACAGAAAAAACTACTGAACCAATTTTGTAAATCTGTTTTCGATTTTCGATTTTGTAAAATTAGGTATGAATTTTACATTGTATGTTTGGTGCTCCTATACTCAAAAACTACTCAGCGCACAGCGATGAAACTCAGTATTTTGATAGCTTAAGACCTTAATTACTATAGGTTACTGTTTAAGAGAAAAGGGTACCGGCTCTCTCTCCATACAAACGTAGTCGACTGTTTCCTCCCTGGATAATGACACTAAAGCAAATATTTTTGTTCCATAAAACTTATAACTGCCATGACCATGCAACTATGTTTTTATTTTTTTTTTGGTTTTTATATCTTAATTTCTATGATAATTAGAAAAAGAAAAAAGAAACAAGACATAGGGGCATAGTCAGTCATGGCAGTTATAGGTGTTATGCAACAAAAATATTTGTGCTATTGTCATTTTCCAGGGAGAAAACAGTCGACTACGATTGTACTCGTATGGAGAGAGCGCCTGTACCGAATCAGGACTTACGCGGGCAAAACCGCGGGACGCACCAATATAAAACTTTTTCAATTTCCCAAAATCAATTTTCACAAAATACATTTGCCATCCGTCTCGCCGTGAAAAATACCTCAAAGTCACCTTCTGAAACGAAACTTGTTATCTTCAATGAGACAACATTTTTATGGTTTCTATTATGCAAAGGCTATTGAGTAGAGATATAAAATACAGCTTACTTAATAGAGAGAACATCAGCTCGTCGATTATGAAGTTCTACGACACTTCTTGTAGGACATGTAATAATATTGTCCTTTAGATAGATAGAAAGATAGATATTTTTTAAATCGTAAACACTATTTTTAAACTACATTTAATAAATAATAAAAAAACGTGTGGCACTCGGGGACTGCCGCGGTAAAGCTATTGCATCGCGTAAGCTTCGTACAGTCGTATCATATACATACACGATAAGCGAACGCTCGGCCGAGCTACATGGTGTTAGGTTTTATTTTCGTTATACGGAATTTCTTGATTCGGTCGCCGAGCTCAAAGCCCGCGATAAAAACTATGCAATAGCTTAACAAATCTTAAGTCTAGATATGTGTTACAAAGGGCGGCCTTTTCGCTCAAAGCAATCTCTTCCAGGCAAACTTTTCATCTAACCTAGATAATTTATATAGCGCCAGCAACTATTTATCTACCTATGCTATTCAGGACGTTGTACTTACCTACACCCTCTCAGCTTAGTCAATCGTATCCAGAGGATAGAACTCGTCAATCACTTGACATGTACTTAAATGTGACGTCATAAATATGGCGTCTTAGTTTTTAAATGTTGCTTATTCAACCTATTTGTTCTTGTTGTTAATTATTTAATTGAGTTATTACTAAGTTACTTGAACTTTTTGGATTAAAAAAATTTAAAATAAAAAAAAAAAAAAAAAAAAGTAAATTTTTAAAATTTTGCGTGAAACTTATCATGAAAACATCACTACTGCGCCAGATTTTATTTTCTCTTAATTTTTTTTTTGGTGTGAATAAATCTGTTTATTTATAGGTTGACAGTGGAAAGATGGCAAAGTAGTGTGGGGAAAAAATACGCCGAAATTTGTCAGATATTAAAATGTTTGATGTGTTCTCTTTTATAATAAGTAGGTAAGTATTTTATATCTAATATTGAAACAAACAAGATTAATAAAGGTTCGGTTCCAATACGTACAAATATTTGTTCAACCAGTTGAATTTATTGAGCAATTTGATTTAAAAAGGTTTATAAGATGTTTGAAAGAAATAAAATATGAAAGAAAATTCATAAACAATAATCGCTTGGCTTCACAAAGTTGACCTTTTTAAATGTGAAAATAAAGCAATTAATGGATGGACCTATTGCAGTTTTGCATAAGGTTTAATTTCAGTTGCAGGTTCCTAAGTCATCACTATCATCACTATCACTATCACTACATAGTATAAAACAAAGTTGCTTTCTCTGTCCCTATCCCTATGTATGAATCTTAAATTTTTAGGACGAGTTTTTTGTCGGACGAGTTTTTTGTCGGACGAGTTTTTTGTCGGACGAGTTTTTTGTCGGACGAGTTTTTTGCCGGACGAGTTTTTTGTCGGACGAGTTTTTTGTCGGACGATTTTTTTTTTTTTTTTTTTTTTTTTTTAATAATGCCAAAGAAGTATAACTTCTCACGCGCGTACATAAGTACACGCACCCTTTTTTTTTTAATAGATAGAGTGATTCTAGAGGAAGGTTGATAATATGTATAATACATGCATAATATAGCCGTGCGAAGCCGGGGCGGGTCGCTAGTATTCTATAAATAATAATGATAATTTATACAGCGCCAGTAACTTTTAATCCATGCTATTCAAGTAATGCTTAAGACATGTATTAGATGGAGTAAGCTTGCTCAAAATACCAACCCTTCAGTTTCTTCGACCACGCCCAGTGAAAAGAACTCGTTTGCTGCCAACGAGTTTCAACACGACGTTTTCCTTCACCAAAAGAGCAATGGTAATTAGCGCACATTTTTCTGTAAGAAAAGTCCACTGGTGCAAGGCCGGGCGAGATTCCAACCCACAACCTGTAACTACCACTAGACCTTCTTTTAGTGTCAGGGGTATGGCCTTTAAATTCTGTCTGACCAATACTGCGCTAGAGCTACGGCAGCATCATTGGCTGAACTTGCCTCTGTTTACAGTATTACCCTTGAAGGATATAATTGTACATAGAAGTCACTGTTCGCTATTAATCGGTACAGAGAAAATTTTCAGCCGCTATCTTTTTCGACCGATAGCTCAGCGCCAGAAAGAATGTTAAAAATAATAAACGTTATACCGATACCACGATTTGCAATTAAAGTGATTTGCTGAAACCTCCACTGTCGATAGAAAGCATGAAAGAAATTATTATAAAATAGACAGTTACATACCGACATACGATCTGCCTCATTTATGCTCGAATACTCAAACGACTCTGAAATATTTAGGGGTCCTCTAAATATTTAAGACCCTCCTATCTTATATAAACACTAGCGACCCGCCCCGGCTTCGCACGGCTGCATTATGCATGTATTATATCTAAAAACCTTCCTCGTTAATCACTATGGCTATTAAAAAAACCGAATCAAAATCCGTTGCGTAATTTTAAAGATCTAAGCATACAAAGGGAAATAGGGACATAGGGACGGCGAAAAGTGACTTTATTTTATACTATGTAGTGATAGACAGTTACATACCGACATACGATCTGCCTCATTAATGCTCGAATACTCAAACGAGTCTCAAATATTTAGGGGTCCCTCCTATCTTATATAAATATGTATTGTCAATTTAATCGCCAGTTAAGATAAGTAGCCTTTCAGTATTCGATCGTTAGCTCGTCTAATGCAGGTGTTGGGGCACAATCATTAGACTAATATACCTTTAAGCCACAAGAACTTTTTTAGCGCTGACAAAACTGGCGCCCGCGCCGTGGCACACTCATGTGGCCATGGTTCTGTATGCGGCCTAAAATCTTATTTCATTAAAAAATAAGGGTCTTAATACATTCAGCCTCGGTGGCTTGTACACATACTCGCATACAAAAATATGCATTATTCATATGTTTGCGAGATACCTGTCGAGTGAAAAAAAAGTTAATTTCACTGTACGGAGTCATATTTTTTGTCTCGTTTCGTTTTTTTGTTAGGGAAAATTGGTTTTGGTTTGAAACTTAATTTGTTTAGTTCAAATAGCTTTTTATTTCAGTACACCTGTATTGTAGTGAATTGAAACGGTACCAATTTATTTTGAGCTGGGAATTCCATACTTGAAAGTATGTTTTCTGTTTAACTATTGCTGTTTCTGAAAAAATTCAGTACTGGGCTGATTTTTTGAAGTGAAAACTTCTTTAGCGGCGTTGAGCACTTTTTCTGTAATGGGTATAAAATCTTAAACTCGCGTCAGGACACGTGACCTGATCGAAAAAGCGTAAGACGGATGGAGAGTAGACAGCTATCCCCTCTCTACGGCGCGGCGAAAATGTATGCCTGGGCCTACTGTTTTTAATTTGGCTGTGAGTGTATTAAGACGTACATATGGTATTTTTTGTCGGACGACTATTGACGGACGACAAATGTCGGACAACTATTGACGGACGGCAAATGTCGGACGACTATTGACGGACGACAAATGTCGGACGACAATTTGTTGGACGACAAATGTCGGACGACTATTTGTTGGACGACAAATGTCGGACGACTATTTGTCGTCCGACTATTTTTTTTTTTCATCTAAAACTCTTTTTGCGTATGTTCTCGCGACATATGAGATTTTACACAGATATACAGTTTTTTTTTGACAACCCTGTTGCAATATATTTATTGACCTATTTAGTCATCACGATATAGTATAAAACAAAGTCGCTTTCTCTGTCCTTATATTCCTATATCCCTATGTGTGCTTAATCTTTAAAACTACGCAACGGATTTTGATGCGGTTTTTTTAATAGATAGAGTGAATCAAGAGAAAGGTTTATAATAATGTATAATACATGCATAATATAGCCGTGCGAAGCCGGGAAGGATCGTTAGATATAAAACACAATTTATCCATTAAACAGCTCGATGAATGACCATAAAAGGATCCCGTACTAGTAGACATAAATGGAGAACCTTTTTCAAAAGTAAAATTATAAAAATAAATTATCTACTCATTAGTCAAATCTTAAACTGGCCTCTACATTAGATAGTAATTGTCTTAAATCAGTAACTTTGCCGGGTTCGGTGCGACTGCGGGGCCCCCGAGCAAACTTTGGTTCACCTCTTGACCTGCCCCTCTAATCCTAATAGTTGTACCTACATTGGCTGACCTGCAGGCTGATGCACAAACCATCGGAAGGCTACCGAAACGAATAAAACTGAAAAGACAAGGATGGCAACACGTCAAAAGTTGCGGGAGTGAAAGAGCAGCAATATTTTTTTTCGTTTCGATTGCCTTCCGACCACTTCTGAATCAGCCCCCTGATGTCAGCTAATAACAACGTCAGGGACCTGGCAGCTCATTGGAGTGGGCGGATCTGACCCTACCTTATCAATTCCCCCCTTTAATTTGTGCTATCGATACGAAGAAGAAGAAGTGACTTTTATGGAGACCGCTTCTGTTCAAACTTTAAACAAGGTTTTTATTATAAAGTCTATTTTACCATCATATACCATCGTCATCATAAATATTCTTCTCATAAAAGCTTTACATTTGTTTAAAAAGCAATGGTGATGCGATATAAGAGGATTACTTTTGATGCTTCTGAATTCATACAACTTCTCGTGTTTGCAAATGATAAAGTGTTATTTAATGTACTCAAGAGAATTTGCAATTTGTTGATAAAGTTACAAAAAATGTGGTTTACTGTATTTTTGATAGGGTTAGTTCCATTTAATTAATTTTATACAACCCAACTTTTAAGAAGCAGGTTTTCTGCGGGTTTTTAGTCAGGATCTCATTTATATTACAAAACAAAATAATAAAAATAATTCACATGTCACACTTTAAATTAAACAAGGCATAAACAAAATTTAAAAACAAAAACCCCATCCTTTATGGTTTTCCTCCAACCCAAAGTCCCAAGTATAAAACGCTGGAAAAGGAAACGACGTCCCTAGTGGTCACAACTTATGGACGATAACGTTAGAAAATCTTGTTTTTTTTTTAAGGTATTCTTATAAAAAAAAAAACAGCGCACTCCGGGAGTGCAGGCAGAAGTGAAAACTGTATATCTGTGTAAAATCTCATATGTCGCGAGAACATACGCAAAAAGAGTTTTAGATGAAAAAAAAAAAAATAGTCGGACGACAAATAGTCGTCCGACATTTGTCGTCCAACAAATAGTCGTCCGACATTTGTCGTCCAACAAATTGTCGTCCGACATTTGTCGTCCAACAAATTGTCGTCCGACATTTGTCGTCCGTCAATAGTCGTCCGATAAATAGTCGTCCGACATTTGTCGTCCGTCAATAATATAGTCGTTCGACATTTGTCGTCCGTCAATAGTCGTCCGTTAAAAAATACCATATGTACGTCTTAATACACTCACAGCCAAATTAAAAACAGTAGGCCCAGGCATACATTTTCGCCGCGCCGTAGAGAGGGGATAGCTGTCTACTCTCCATCCGTCTTACGCTTTTTCGATCAGGTCACGTGTCCTGACGCGAGTTTAAGATTTTATACCCATTACAGAAAAAGTGCTCAACGCCGCTAAAGAAGTTTTCACTTCAAAAAACCCAAGTATAAAAATATTACTAGAACCCAAAAATGTCCTATCCTACGAATATAAAGAGATGGTTATCAAAACATTTTATTGTGTGTGAAACAAGATAGATAGGTGGAGATATTTAAATTATTGTGGAATAGAGACAACGTCAGAAACTTTTCAATTTAAGTACCTACATAATTAATTAGCATAAAAATATTTTTGAATTGTTAAAGCAACGGAGCACAAATAAAATAAATAAATAAATATTGCAGGACATTCCACACATCGCCATCTAGCCCCAAGCTAAGTAACTAGACTTGTGTTATGGGTGCTAGACAACGGATATACTACTTACTTATATACTTTTCTTTTGTAAATATATACTTATAATACATAGAAACAACCAGACCACAGACAAATATTTAAGCATAAATACTTGTCTGAGGCGGGAATCGAACCCGCAACCCTGTGTTTGGCAATCCGGCAAGACCAGACCATTGTGCCAACTGGGTCGTCAAATTATCGCTATCTACACATGGAAGACGTTCCAATTTCGGTTCACGCCCATCGGCTCCCCTAACGGATCCCCACTTCCAACGGTCACCCTCTCGTGAACTTTTTTACGCCCGTCATGCCCCCTGGACTAAGGGAAACGACGGGCGCTAATTTAAAATTAGATCGGAATTTCGTATACAAAGCGTCACGGATCAACCTTCTTCGTAAGCACTGCTTAGAAGTGGAACTGTCTGCGTCGCTGTCCGCCAATACTACCTTGGAATTTTGAAGTCTAGAATGAATAGATACCTTCTACATCCTTAAGCTACATGAAGCTGACCTAAATTCACTTTAAAATAAAAATTAGGCGTATTTACAACAAATTAATCGCCAAATTGCAACTTAATTAAATAGAAAATAACATTAAAAAACCTAAATAAGTTTCCCTAGGTGCCCAAAAGCCTCGCTGCATTGCCTCTTTGGATGGCAATGCCGATACGTTGGCCAAAGTAGCAGCCAGCCCTTTGGTCATCTGAAGCTAATACTAATAATTTTGAAATATTTTTATAAAAATCAAAGGCTTAAATTTATAATTAGGTAAGTTAAGAGAAATAGTTAAGATGTGCTGTCTATTTATTGTGGTTTTTTGTAAATCTTTGATACCTCTCCAAACAGGTGAACAATGATCAATAAATATGTCCGAAGCATGATTTATTATTGTTGTCCCAATATTTTTATTACGTAAATGTAAGTATTGGGTCTATAGGTGTTTTTCTTTATGACAAATTGTTAAGTTTCAGTGAGCAAATAAAAGGCATAGGTACTTATTAAAATATATAGGGCTTGTATTTTTTATAAACAAGTTTTTTTAATTAAGATTCTATAGTATTTTACAAGTAGCTTTGTACGCCACGCGTAAGAGTGGAATTTTGCAAAATCCTTTTTAGCGGATGCTTGCTTCATGGTTTGGGCTGTGCAGTTATATTTCGTCAGTCAGAGCTATGAATTTTAAATTAATAGAAATGTTCTAACCTATAATATTATATTGGACACTGAACTTTGGCTAGATTAAATCTACATTTAGTATGCCTACTATTTTTATAATAATCTATACTAATATTATAAAGCTCAAGTTTGTTTGTTTGAACGCGCTAATCTCAGGAACTACTGGTTGTATTAATATTTATAAAATATTTTTGTGTTGGTTAGTCCATTTATCGAGGAAGGCTACTTAATTTTGATATTCCCGCGGGATCGGGACTTACACGTGTGAAACCGCAAGGCGCACCTAGTGCCTCATAAAAGTCAGAATTGATATTATGTGGTAGGTAATTTTTAAAAGTAAAGTTAGGTACATGTAGTCAATATACCAGGTATAACAGAAAAATATTACAAAGTTGACGAAAACACACCTAAAAGAGTATTAAGTACCTACTTTGAAAAAAAAAAGAATATTTATTTTACCGCTATGTAGATACCTATGTGCTTATTATATTCACGAATTTGTATAAAAATACAGACCGTCAAGTTTAACGGGAACCGGAAATAACCCTGAAAACCCCGCGAGATTGAATAATGTACATCTTTTGATATACTTACCTACATATGGTACGAAAGCTTACCTAATCCTTTTTTCAAGTTTTTGGAGAAACTTTCGAGAAAAAGGTCTACAAAAATGTTCAACCGGAAGCTTGTTCTTCGATTGTCGTCGTAACTGCCTCCAATCTTAGAGTGAAAGTAGACTACATACTATTTGTAGGAAAAAAAAACAAACGGTAGTCTGTAAAGTCGGGTTACGGTTGATAATTTTATATGATAACGTCCTAAGAAAAGGATGAAAATTTTTTTTATCCCCTTTTTTTATTATTTTCTCTCTTTTTATAGGTTTTTTTATATCAGACTTCTACGTCACTCGTCACCATAACACAAGCCCAGATGAGACGCACCGTCATGGGTCATGGTACATGCGACAAAAAAGACTAAGTGACGACACAATATTACCGTGACACTTTTTTGTGAATGCAGGTGTTCCACCAATTTATTAGACTTTATATGACTTTATAACGTTAAAAATCCTAGCCCCCGGCCGTTTAATCGGCGAATTAATACCCGATAGAAAAATCTACGTAGTCTGCCTTCACTCTAACTTGCATGACACGTCGATAAGATTTCGCATTACACGTGGTCCTTCTCTACTCATGTGTCCCTAATACGTATAAAATGTTCTTTAAACTTTTAAAAAGTAATAAAACGGTTGACTTCTAACCGTTTTATTACTTTTTAAAAGTATAAAGTAAAGGAGGTGTAGGTAATTCACATCAAACCTTTTTAGAACATTGGTTATGCATAGCAGTACTTGCATTTGCATTTAGAAACGTGGAAGATGTAAAGACAACTTTACCGCCTACGCCTGTAAGTTATTAAGTTCAGTATTACTTGTGTGGGTTGTTGGAGGGTTAGGGCGTTGAGATGATATTGGTGACATTCTTGGTAACAGCAATAATTTAATTAAATGTCGCTTATTTTTAGAATAATACAAATAAAACCCTCCAAATTTCTTGAAAAATCAGTCAACCAGGACTTTTAATTCTATTACGCTTTTACACGCTTTTATTTAATAACAGTGCACAAGTTTTTTTTTTTAAATTAATTATTTTCTTATTCTTATGCTACGTACGGTCGGCAGCATAATTGCAGACCCACAGTAGAGCTCCAAAACGGCTGTTTTAAGAATGTTTTCAACACATGCAATATTCTAGACACCTGCTTTAGTTGACGTTTAAAGTCTTCTAACTCATCAACATATCAAACAAAAATAATTAGAATGAAAACATTCCAATTATAGTAATTTTCGAACTCTAGTGGGGGCTGCAGTTATGCAGCCGACTGTACGTACATGTCAATATTCTTATGTTTTTTGTCTCTCTACTTTTCTTAAATATTTTGTGTCGTATGCTTGTTCAAGTAAATGTTTTTTTATCACAGTTGCTCATAAAGTGGATCTTATTAAACCGCTTTTAGGCTCATAATGCAACGTAATAATACACGCGTGCGATAAAAAAATCCAACTAGTGCTAAAATAATACGTTATCCCTATAAGTCAAATACGTATCTTACTGCTAATGACATATTAGGTAGATGAAACATTCTTAATTTATCTGGGTTATACTGTTTTGATGTATAGAAAAAAGGTACCATCAAAGAGTTTTTAAGCCTTGCTGGCTTAAAACTCTTTGTTGGTACCTTTTTTCTTCTTTTCAAAAGGTTGTCTCTAAAGTCTGATAACGTACGATAATTTTACGTGATAACGTCTTTGAAAATAATTAAAAATTGAGTTTTGTTTTTATTTTGTTTTTTCTTTAGGTACATAAATATATTTTTTCCTTATCATTATATTCTGTTTTTAACCGCCGACGCAAAAACAAATGAAAAAAACTCTAAAAAAATATTGTATCTCAGACGAGGCTGTATAGGTTAAAAGTCTTTTGCCTAGCCTTTCGGGAGTGTAATTAACAAAAAATTGTAAACATAACCTAAAATTCTTAAAAACTTTTTATTATTTTAACAAGTCTTTTTTTTATTCGCAACTGTGATAAAAAACGTCGTACGATACACGTGTGGATTGATCATTCCATCTCGGCTTTTGCCACGCTCGCATTCCGCTCGCGCGTCATAAACCGCCTCTATGGAGTGATCAACTTTCCACACTTGTATCGCAATGTACTATTCTATTCTATTCTAAACAAACATAACATACACAATAATAATAGTAACAGTACACATTATTAGTAAGGGAATTCTAACCTTGTTAAGAGGTTTCTGCCTACAGACCTCTTTATATTTAGGGATAGGTCAACGTTTGAGTAAGTGACGATTTTGTCTAAAAAGTAGCACGCGCGTCTAAGAGGTACCGCTCGTGACTTGCAGATTCCCAAATAAGGGCATGTTCAGATGACACGCGCGGCCCCGCGCCCGCAACGCGCATCACACGCGTTGACCACGCGTTGAACACGCGTTGTAATTTGTTCTATATATAATTTGAGTCTTATGACATATCAATAGATCTCAAATTGCATTTATCCAAGTCCACCCGCTCACACCACGCGCCCGCCCTGCGCACGCCCAGCGCACGCCCCGCGTCCGCTTGCAGAAATTCAGTTTGAGATCTATTGATGTGTCTTATGATTCAAATTTTAAATAGAACAAATTTCAAAGCGTGTTCAACGCGTGTGATGCGCGTGGTGGGGGCGTGGTCGACGCGTGTCATCTGAACGCGCCCTAAGCCTTCGAGGGACACGAGTATGGTAGGAAGAAGGCAGTGGAACGAGTACTTATTCTACCCGTCCTAATTTTGTGGCCAAGATGGTCCGGCTGCCTTTACTCCGGAATAATGGGCGACGATATTAAACGCTAGTCTCATAAAGACTTGATTTTGTCCAGTGAGTTGAAACTAGGTACCTGAAAGCGATAGTAGATTTTCTTTGTCTACTAAATTACAAGCGTGCTTGGTTCTACCCGTTTTATTGCAACACTTTGCATTTTTACCGGTAGATCTTCGTACTTGCTCTTTTTCTCGAATGTTCCATTAAAATGTGCTTGAATTTAGATAACGAGAATTTTTTAAAGAGTAGTTTTTACCCGTTTTGCAGATATGGAGATGGAAAGTATAGGTACGGTCGGCTGCATAATTGCAGACCCACCGTAGAGCTCCAAAACGGCTGTCAAAGAATGTTTTTAACACGAGCAAGATTCTAGACACCTGCTTTAGTTGAAGTTTAAAGTCTTCTAACTGATTAATTATTCAAACAAAAATTATTAGAATGAAAACATTCCAATAATAGTAATTTTTGAACTCTACCGAGCGCTGTAACTATGCAGCCGACTGTACATGGCTTTTACACATTACATGTTATTTCTATGCAAATTTTTTAGCGACTCGTCTGACCGTGAAAAGGGAACCACTTTAGTCTAATCCAAACTCACAGAGAAATGAGGTCGTAGTGACCAAATGTACCTAATAGTATGTTACATTACAAAATGTTCGTCAAGAAATTATCTTTTTAGTATAGCATACAATTCATTCTGGAAGAAAGAGGCCCCCCGCCACTGACCTGGTAGTCAAACATAAAAAAAAGGAAACCCAACTGCCAAAAGCCAAGACAGAGTATCCTGGCGAAATAAAGTGAGAATACCCGACCCCATAAAGGGATAAGAGAGGGACAAAGAGAGAAGATACAGTTAATTCTGGATTTGTAATTACAATAAAAATAGATTAATTTTAGTCATGGCGAATTGACAAAAGTTGAAACTTTTCCTAATCTTTTCATTAGGCAACTAGCAGCCTATTCAGCATTTCCCTCCCTGCGGTAAACTCAAATACTGATAACTTTTGAAAACTGCATTAAAACAACGCCAAACTAAGTAGAGTTCCAACAATTAACTCACAATTTGACTGCAAAGCTGCTAAATTCTGAAAGGCCCTGCTGGCTACATACTCTTTATCTGCCGATAGAACGAAGTATTAAAAAAAAACCTTGTGCAGCCACAAAATACAGACGGGTCAGCACAAAGTACTCATTCCACTGCCGTCTTCATACTGTCCTTTGAGTCCCTCCAAGACTTCTGCTTATTTGGGGGGGTCTTCAAGTCACGTAAGCGTGTTACAACTTAGATGACATCCATCACCTACCATCAAGCAGGTGTGATAGTGGTCAAACGCTGAATTTATCTGGAAAATTATTTATTATTATTGCCTTCAAATGCAAATTCGTGCTAAAGAGCTCCGATTTCCGCATTTATGCATCAGTCTGCCCTTTGCACGTGATTGTTGACTGCTAATCTAGGCAACTAATGTAAATTATTGTCAATTAACTACGCAACTTCCAAACTGCTCAACTAAATTGCTCAACTAGTTGAGCAGTAGGACATAGTTTCAATAAACATTAAGCTGTAACTTTTAAAAATCTTGGCTAAAGCAAACATTTTAGGTAGTTTCTCATTGCTCGAAACGTACATCTCAATTTTATCTGCTTGTTGTTGTAATTTTCTCTCTTTTTTAGATGTGACAGTTACCCATAAATAATCGTTCTTCATTCGTTTTACCGGTCTATGTGTTAGTCTCTCACCAGAGCGCCTCTCTCCAAAATGGAAGATCATTTCTTGTTTAGTGCTATCAGGGGAGGAGTTTTCTAAAGATCTCTTTGTCTTTTCCTCTAAGTCTTTTTCTTCTACCTCTGTTTGTATTGTATCTACTTGAGTCGGAACCTCCGTGAACTCCTCTTCTAATACTTCTATTTGCATTGCATCTTCTTGAGTCTGAACCTCTGTGAGATTTTCTTCTACTACTTCTGTTTGCATTGTGTCTTCTTGTGTCTGGGGCATTCCCGTGTTCACGATTAACAGCAAATCATTATAATTCCAATTATCAGCATTCAATTGAGTTGAGTTCGGTTTTGTATTAGTTTTTAATTCGTCCATTTCACTAGAATGTAGGTATATAACCCAAGCGCATTGTTATCGGCGCCTACGAGTCGCCGACAGCTGCTTGAGTAAACAATATGCGGACGCGCGTACGAAATAAACAATTAAAGAAAGGCACACGATCGCTTCGTTCGGATACCGCAACGGAACTGAGGACATAGTTTGTATTACTGAACATTTTATGCCCTATAGCCCAACTAATATATTGGTCAACTTAGTTAAGTAGTAGGACATAGTTTGTATTACTGAACATTTTATGCTCTATAGCTTAACTAATATATTACTAATGTATAGGACATAGTTTTAACTATCGGCCTACAGAAAGTTTATAGTCTGCTCGTGCTCTTAACGTCAGATTTGCCCACAGATATTATACTGGTCTGCGGATTTACTTACTCTTAGTTATGAGCTGCAGCTTAATACACTTAGACAGAGATTTAGTACTAATGCAGATAAGTCATTATTCCTCTAAACCACTTCTTTTAAAACCTCAAAAGAGCCAGAGAAATTAGTGCTCATTTTTCAGCATTCTTTGAAATAGCTGGATATGCACATTCTCAAAGAAACTAAAACGAAAAAAATAGTGTTTTATTTAAAAAAAACCAACAGCTTTAAAGTTACAATTATTCCGACAAAAGATTGACGCATTCAAATTTGGTAATCAATTTATTGCACCCGATCGACATATTGCAATGTGCGACACCTACGTTTCCACTTTCCGTATTAATAATTCATGACGAAGGTAGGTACGTTCGTAATTTACGGGAATTAATTTATATTGAACCTGAATATTGAGAGATGAAACTCAATATGTCGCTAATATGGGCGGAAAACAAAGTGCGAGAAAAGATAAAATGCAATAAAATCAAAATCTCTAAAGATGCGTAAATACGTGGACATTCCTGGGTGTTACGTTTTTATGCCTTTGGGCTTTGAGACTGTTGGTTCTTGGGGTCCCGGTGCAAAGGCGTTTATTAGAGTGCTTTCTTCGCGTATTTGCGAGGCCACTGGAGACCGTAGGGCCGGTAGTTTCCTTTCCCAGCGGATTAGCCAAACTATACAGAGGGGGAACGCTGTCAGCTTGCTTGGGACTTTGGGTCGTGGGGACGCTTTGGAGGACGGGGTGTTTCGTTTTTGATGTTTACGTGTTTAAATTTTTAGTTTTAGTTACTGGATATTTTGACCGACTTGACTGGCTTGACATTGGTGTTTTTTTTTTGGAATTTTGACATTTTATTTTATTTGTTTTAATTATTACTATTTTTAAATTTATTTTAATAATTGATTACCAATAGAGACAATATGACATTGAGAGATGAAACTCAATATGTCGCTAATATGGGCGGTAACAAAGTGCGAGAAAAGATAAAGTGCAATAAAATCAAAATGTTTAGGAGTTCAATGTTTGGTAAAGGCAAAAACTTGCAATGCAAAAAGTTGGTAGGTAAATTTAACACGTAGAAACACGTAGACGCATAGGGTGGTTATTAAAAAATGTTTCAAGGTCAAAATGTCAATAATTGCTAGTGCCAAAATAGCCTTATTCCCTTATAGACCAGGGTCGATAATTTTTAAAACACAAAGAAATAATAGTAGGATGAAACCCATTAGAAAAGGAGGGGAATATTATAAAAATTAAAGGAAAAATAATTTACGGGCGATCTGAGGTCGGGAAGGGTATGGGGGTGAGCTATTAAGGGTAAAAAACGGTTTATCTCGATTTCCGGCAAAACTAAAAGTCCTATCGAAAAAACTCGAATGGCAAAGTGGCACTTTTTTCACATATCCTCAAAATTTATGTGAAAAATTCAAAAAACCAAGTTTTTGGTTTTTTATGTTTATCTTTTACAAAAATGTTTTTTTTTCACGAGATTTGGTGAAAACTTTCCTTTTTATGTCCCAAATACGCTGTAATTTATTTGATTAGAAATATTTATTTTGTCACCTTATTTTGAATTAATATCGAAAAATTACCCTAATTTTCAATTGAAAATTCACCCGTCAAAATATCAATCTTCTCAGAAAATGCAAAAAACCGATCGAGAAAATCGAATTTTTTTTTACGATGTTGTATAGTATTAGTTGTATAGTAGTACTGTGTACGTATTTATAGTAGTATATTTTGATTTGCAATTTTTTTAATTAATGTTACATGTAATCTTACGTTTTTCGAGTAATTAAAGTGTAAATTTTAATAATAGCTCAAAATTTAATTTATAATTTTTTTTCACCATCGAAAAGTAGAGATTTCAGCGAACAGAAAACCAACCAACTTTTAAAAAAAAGCTGATATTTTGACGGGTGAATTTTCGATTGAAAATTAGGGTGTTTTTTCGATATTAATTCAAAATAAGGTGAAAAAATAAATATTCCTAATCAAATAAATTACAGCGTATTTGGGACATAAAAAGGAAAGTTTTCACCAAATTTCGTGGAAAAAAAAAACATTTTTGTAAAAGACAAACATAAAAAACCAAAAACTTGGTTTTTTGAATTTTTCACATAAATTTTGAGGTTATGTGAAAAAAGTGTGAATACAAAAGTTTTAGATCTTTTTATTACTTTGCCATTTAAGTTTTTTCGATAGGACTTTTAGTTTTGCCGGAAATCGAGATAAACCGTTTTTTACCCTTAAAAGCTCACCCCCATACCCTTCCCGATCTCAGATCGCATGTAAATTATTTTTCCTTTAATTTTTATAATACTCCCCTCCGTTTCTAATGGGTTTCATCCTACTATAATTTTTTTTCACTTTTTATTATTTTTAAAGACTTCTACCCTGGTCTATTATGGATAAAGACACATTATAGGTACATAGATAGTTCAAAATGTAAAAATGATATAAGGTATTTATTTACTGGGCCCTGCGGTAACACTAGCATAAGTTCCGTAGGAATATCGGGATCATTTAAACATCGAGTTTCAATGCAATCCGTTGTGTCGTTTTTGTCTGCAGGAGTAAAAAACACACAAAACTCACACAAAACATTTTAATTTTGACGTGACAACGTTTTATAAATTGGTTTGCCGGGTGACACTTCAAGAAACTGCGTTACGCTCCGCTGACGTTATGCGCTCACAATGAGAGCGAGTGAGAGGCACGCGGGCATGGTTAGCCCGCCTAAGAGCGAGAGAGACAGACATAAAAAGTGAAAGGCACGCGTCCCTTCCACTCGAGCACAGTTGTTGTCACGTAAAACTTTCGCCCGTATACCGACTTTACAGGCAACCAGTTTTTTTTTATAATATTAGTAGGATTTATGACTCGCATAACTGCACTTTCGTGAACATGGCGCTTGCAACAGTGTAGAAATATAAAATATCGGATATACTTAACAAATATTCCGTTAATGACTTTAGCTACAAACAATTGTGTCATTGTATTATAATTTATATCCCTCGGTAATTAGAATTAGTAATTAAACACTGACATAGGTCCAGTTTAATTTGCATAATTATCTGATGATGATACTGTTGTGAAAATGTTAATCAGACTATAATAATATGTTAATGGTAACTGAAATAATAACAGTGAAGCGTTGTTGGCCTTGTTGAAATTCCATTGTCTTTTGTTTCAGTTTCGATCGTCATTTCGATCGTCTTAAGTTTACATTTCGATCGTCTATTGTTTGTTTCGATCGTCTATTGTTTTTTTTTCGATATTTTTTCGTTTTTATTTTCCTTGGACTAGGAGATCCGATGAGAGTGAAAAATTTATTGCATACCTATTCAACTCCCGACGAATCCCCTGGAGGAGCATAGGGGATCAGCGAGGCACTCTAATCTAATTTTAAATTAACGCCTTTGGTCTTCCCCAGTCAAAGAGACCCGACGGGCGTGAAAAAGTTCTCGACAGGGGAACGGTCGGGAGTGGGGAATCCGTTAGGGGAACCGATGGTCGTGAACCAAAAATACCTCGACTTTAATTCCAAAGGTATTCACTATCGCGTACTATCAAGGTACCTATCACGTGACAAAACCAGCTAGTTTGCGACTAAACAAGCTAGTTTACGATGAAACACTGTTGTACATCATTATACTTACGAGTTAAAAGATTCAAAAACTTTACGATTCGCTTCCTTTACAACGAGCGTAACCAAGAAACTGCTTGAAGGTAACAAGGTTCACTCATGTTTTGTTTGTATTTAGTTATACTTATTGTACTGTTAGGGTCAAAAGATTTATGCAGAATATTTTTTATAGTTTTTATGTAAACAGACATTCCATTAAATAATTTTATTTAAATCAAAAACATTATTAAAAGAAAATACTTAGAAAAGAAAAAAAATTATTCAGTAGTTACACTTACAAATTAAATAAGTACAATAATTCAGCAGAAATACCTATTTCGATTATTTTAGAACTAGAAAAAAGTATGCTTATTTTTCGATGCGTTTGATACAAGTACTTAGGTAGTATTCTTTTTCGATTATATTATAGAAACCATAGCTAAACTGTTACCAATATTTTTTTTAAATCTGATGTTATTATTTCTGCAATTCAGACACAATACATTCGTTTCTGGATATGAAATGAGTATTTATTTACAGAATATATATCATTATCTCGGATTTCGTAGCGGCTTGCCTACTATCGCACTTAGCTGAGTTTTTTTCGGTCGTCTGGCCATCGTAACATAAGGCTGAATGGCGCTGAGTATAAAATGTCCTGAAATCTTTATTTATACATAAGATCGTACTCCCGTTGCAAAAACAATTACATTTTTTCGCATCATTTAGTAGTATGTAACCCAAACCACAAAGCCATTCAATTTAAAGCATTCTCGTCTCACCTGTGTAAACCATAATTTCCCCCGACAGTACGCGTGCAGTACGAAATTTCACAACATTGTTCGACCGAAGTTGTTCTTTACGACCATCCGGGCGTTCGTTAAAGTTTCACGAACTTAACGTTTTCAGTTGAACCCGGCCATTTAAAGTTTTTCAAGTTATTCATATAAACGTACAGTCAAATCTTGTATTATATCATTGTAGACCAAGATCCCGCCTACCACGGAACTTTCGTGATTTTATAAAAGGTGAGAATTTTACAGCGCTTGCGATGTATAAATCTAGATAAGATGTAATTCATTTATTTACTTGCACTGAAATAAATTATTTAGTGTCCATGATTTTATTCATTACTATACCTACGTACATAATAAAACAGTTACCTATAAATTTAATGAAAATCTTGCACAAATTATTTTCACCGTTACATGGTAGACTGAGCGTGAAATTGTATACATCAACAATGTAGCGTCTTTTATGCCCACTGCAGATTGGAGATTATAGTTAAAATTTTGCATTATTTGACATTTTAGTTTACTAATGAGGTGTCACTGTTGCGCTCCGCGCCGAGTTCAAATCGTGCCATTTTTGAATATGCATTTTAATTTGGAAATAGTCTTAGGATTTTCTTAGTAAAATCAAATACCAATCAGGGTTACATTTAAAAATAAAAACAAACTTTCCCATCATCATCATCATCAACCGGTCATCATCAGTCCACTGCTTTACGAAGGCCTCTCCCAAGATACACATCTTCTCTATTCACTGCTCACCGCTTTGAGTATGTCTTCGCACTACCTGATCACAGGGCGTCCTAACTTTACCATATAAATAATAATTTTGTTAATTTTGTTAAAAAAAGAAGACAAAATAGTGAACAGAATCGGACGATAAAAGTTTTTAGTTTAAGAGAGCTCTCTGACTAGGAAATTATGTTGTCAGTCATTCCAGTCTGCGCTTTATGCTTGTAGTTGGAGCTTTTTTAGTCGTAAAATGTTACGTGCATTCGTTATTTTAACAGACTTTTAAAAAGGAGTTTGTCATTGTAAATTGTACCTTAAAATAAAGAAAGAAAATACGAAAATAAATATTGTCATTTTAGCTATACTTTAAATCTATTTTATTTTTCGCTAAATATGCGCACAATAAGTCCATCTCAAAATAATAGCAATAGATGTCGAAAATGTAAATGTTTGGTATGGCAACACTGATTTTATATTTGTCTATTCGTACTTGAAACAATGGCGGATTAGCGTTGTTCTGTGATTAACATGTGACTAAGTATTTTCTATAATAAAATTAAGTGGTTTTCTCAAAGCGTATTTTAATAAGAATCCGAAAATAGTAAACGACAATAATAACACATACCGACACGGATATTTTACTTGCACTATACCTAATTGTCAATCTATACTACCACAAATAAATTGGGTAAACGGTTCAAATTTCACGAAGCCACTGAGACAAAGTGAACCATGTTCCGAAAAAAACCCGATGGCACCACTACCGGCGCTCTGACGTATACCCTGACGTATAGTAGTTTAGTTTGCCAACAGTTAAAACAAAAACAATTTACATGAAAATAATTTAAAAATAATTGTTTAACATTTTTTTCAAAATATTTTATTAATAATTCGAGAAATTTTCTAATATGCAATTATGTTTTTTTCCAAAAATCACTTCTTTTCTGATAAAATTATCAGACAAATTAAAAAACCCCCGACTGAATAAGGAAAATTGCATATAACTTTTGAACAGCTAAACCGATTTTAATCAAACATAGCTAAGAACACTCCCGACTAATTTACCTTTCAAACAAAAAGAATCAAATTCAAAATCGGTTCATCCGTTCATGAGCTACGATGCCACAGACAAACACACACAAACAAACAAGTCAAACTTATAACACCTCTATTTTTGCGTCGGGGGTTAAAATATTATTGATCAAAATATTAAACTTAGGTAAGTACATCAGAAATAAAGATATATTTTTCCCAATATCGCACTACCCTTTTCAATATTCAGTTTTGTAGACAACAAGTCGTGTGTCAATTCACTTGACAGCTTAAAATCTGAACAGAGAAATAGACAATCTTTTTCACTAAAAAACTCGGATAGGTAGTTTTTTGTGTAATACGTCAATCGTATGTCTAATACTTGGCGCATGTAGAAGCCAAAAGCACAATGCCGTGTGTAAATAAAACCTTAAATAATCCCTCTTAGGTACAAAATACCAACGCCACTCAGTCATGGCATAAATAATACGTATAAATTATTTAAGCGTACTTTATAATCGGTACCTTTTGTTCCCTAAAGAACAGATTTCTGAAATACCAGATGCCCATATACCAGATTCCTAATTATCAGATTATGATAACACTAGAAGTACAGTAACAAACAAAAACCAAAATAAAACAAAAGATAAAAATTAATCTTGAAATTTTAACGCATTATTTGGGACGACCTAGTTGGCACAATGGTCACCATGCCGGACTGCCAAACACAGGGTTGCGGTTTCGATTCCCGCCTCAGACTAGTATTTATGCTTAGATATTTGTCTGTGGTCTTGTTGTTTCTATGTATTAAAAGTATGTATTATTTACAAAAGAAAAAGTATATAAGTAGTGTATCCGTTGTCTAGCACAAATAACACATGTCTAGTTACTTAGCTTGGGGCTAGATGGCGATGTGTTGAATGTCCTGTAATATTTTTTTATTGCTCTTGTGAAGTAAAACATTTTGATGAAACCCGCGGCTTAGTTGGCTCCAGACGTATTGACAAGTTCTTTCCACTAGAATCGGTCGACTAAGCTGAGAGGGTAGTATAGGCACATAAATAGTCCATCTCTACACATGTGGTTATAGGTGCTGGGCAAGCCTACTCCATTCTCACGCAAAAAGGACCTAACTAGTTGCGGAAAATACCCGTATACCTACCTACCTAAGTTAGGTATAAATTTTGATTGAATTGAGAACACGTCAGTTTTCAAGTCATAATTCATCAGTCAAACGTCAAACTCCACTTAAGTTTAGAAAACGTTATCTCGCTTTGTCGCACAAGTCGGGACCAGCTGTGCCATAGAGTAATTTTCAAATAATGGTACAGACAAATCACTCCTCAAAGACGTTTAAATAAATAATCACGCTACGACGTAATAAAGTGTAATTTAGCCTACACGGCACTGCGTGCCTACGTTTAATTACCTACAGTGGAGTTCTTATCTCTTTTTGCATACAATAATATTATGTCCTTTTACATGTGATTGAAATGATTTTTACAGCGCAAGCAGCTTTAATTTATGCTATTCAAGGCGCTGTAGAGGATGGCTTGCTTAGAACCTACACCATCCTTGCAGCTTAGTCGATGCGGAAGACACACACTCTGCTTTGTATGGAAAACGACAAGCTGCGTCCGGCTAAAGTTGTAGCTTTCCACTAAGAAACTATGATAAGGCCGACCATTTGTGCAATTTATACTTTCTAGCTATTACTATTAGCTTTATTATTAGCTTTGTGTATATCGTGTTTTGTTTACTCTTGTGTTGTACAAATAAAGTTATCTATCTATCTATCTATGAATACGTCGAAAAGTCCCTAATAAGATGGGTCTTTCTGTAACGCCTAAACCGCTGATCCAATTTTAATGAATTTCGGTATAGATACATTGGACTTTGGAGAAGGATATAGGCTACGTTTTATACCGATTCCAGGCTCAGGTGAAACCGTGCACCGCAGCTAGTTTCTCAGAATCATTTGTCATATTAAACTTTTAAACCTTCATCAAGTTCCAACACAAAAGGTAAACCTCGATGTTTTAAAGTACCTAATCTGCGTTTCAATTTAATCTCTAATCGTAACTAAGTATGGCGGTATTTTCTCTCGAGAGGGACCGCGTTAATTGCTGTATAAATAATTTAATACAGGCACATAGACACAGTGCCTTCGTTATTTTATCACAGTGGATCTACAATATTATTTTCCAAAATTAACGCTTTCATTTGCTGCAAAATTCTTGAGTGGAATATTGGGATAGGTAGCTTATATTTTTGCCCTCACTTTTGCCGGATGGGTGCTGCAGCGGCCGCGGCTAGTGCTAGAAATTTACTAGGGCAGCATATAAAGACCCATCCGGAAAACCCCCTACCCAGAACCGTTATGGATAGGTTAGGTTTATGTTAGAGCTGCGACCAAAACGCACGAGCTGAGCGAGCGAAGCGAGCGGTGCCGTGGCAGCGGCCAGCGAATGCTAGAACCGAATTCTACCTAATTCACTTAGTTAGGGGGGTGTATTTTATAAAATTGTCTTTTTTATACCGTAGGCGTCTCGTACATTAGGTATTTCATACATAGTTGAAACGTCTAATATCTTAAAAAACCATTAGATCAATCGTTCGTTATGTCAATTAATTTTAGTTGATTCAAACTTAGATACATTAAACAGTAGTTGAATCGACCGTTAAGTATTATGAACATAATATGTGAAAGTAACATAGTTAAGATGAACTTAGTTATTATAATGTGTAACCGTTAAGAACCTTTGCCGCCGTCAAAAAAATACGATACGCCCTTGTGTGAATGAGCTCTAAATGGGTGGAACACACCCTCCAAATTCCATGTCTGCGGTTAAAGTTGTGCGTTGATATACCGATCATCAGGCCTTTGAATTTTATATTTATAGATTGGTAGATAACCGTTTCATCATAATCTACACTGTGACAAAGTAGGCCGCTCCGCAGGCGTATTAGAATTGGTGTAAAGGAGTTTCAGCCAGAGGCTCTATAGAAACAAACATGTTTTGATTTAGTATAAATATGAGCAGAAATTCTTATAAACATCATTTAATAAGTACACTTGAAATGAAAGATGTAGAACTAATAAGCTTCCAAGGACTTAATACCACGTTTAAGTAATTCTATAGAGCCTAATCATTACAAACAAAAAACCTTTCTTTTTATAATATTAGTGTACATTTCATTGCATATAATCACAAAATCCGGCGGAAATAGGGAGTGCTACGGGTGACGTTTCTTGTGGCTTCTTTTCATTGAATGGCACGTTCGAAAGTCACACATACTAACTTAGCTTTTAACACTTTGACACTCCACATATAAAGGTACGATTTGTTCCGTGGAATCCCAAAGTACAGTATATTTTCCGACAAAGTTAGGTGTGGAGCTCATAATATGCTTCGCGGACTTGTGTGGCTTGTCTACCGGGACCCAAATGAAGAAGCTGAGCCTGTCAAAACACATCAAAATACCAGTCTAGTAGCGAAATTAATCCTTAGGGTGAGTATAGCATTACCTGAATGGTACAATATGTAAGTAAATGTTCGAAGTGTGGTTTGACTAAATTAAAAAACACCGAATTCTCGAATTGCTCGATGTTCTGTTACTAGTTAATGCTCTTTTGTATACCACCTTTAAACATATTCAGCCTATTCCTAATTGCAAAACATGAACCCCTATGCTTACTCGGTTTGTCGTATAAAGGAAATGTTAAGCGGTTTTACGTAGCCCACATACCGACGGAGTTACTTCCTGTTTGTTAGACGTATATTTTCCAATCTACCGGTTTAATGAAAGTTTTGTTATTTATTTGTTGTTCATAGTGTTGTGTTAATGCTTTGTAAAAGATCTATAGTAACCTATTTTCAGTTTTATAGTAATTTTAACTGACTCCGATAAAAAGGCATAACTGCGTTTGTTTATGAGTTCGATGTTTTTGTAGTTGTTGTTGTTATCTAACAGTAAAAATCAATAAACCTATATAACTTGCTCCTGTCAGTCGCTGAAATAATTTCTGTCACTAAGGCTGCGGTTCTAAATAGACATTTATTGCGACGCAACTTTCCTAGCTTTCTTTAGTCGTCGGTTGCAGATAGCTTTTCTGTCATTTTTAAGACTCTAGAAGAGCCTGTGGTTCGAAATGGATGAACATTGCTTACTGTGCTAAGGATCAAATCTCCCGGTCCGATATCGTAGAGCACGCAATGTCTATTTCGGACTGCAGTCTAAGTGACAGAAATGTTGTCCGTGACCAATTAGAGCAAGTTAAGATATGTTATTGATGAAATTTACAGCGATTTGTTAACTTTAACACTAGCACACCATATCAATCTTCATCTTCTTCCGTCGGACTCGGAGATTCAATGACTTCCACACTGGCCTCTGCATATCAGCACTAGCTGGCAGGCATTCAGCGGAAGTGATAAAATACAGGAAGAGTTTTTGATCGCTCACTGATTCTACCAATTTACAATCAGAAAGATTTCGAAGCGTCTTGTTTTCTTTTCTCATTTTGAACTTTTCACCGCTCATTATAATATCTAATTTCCGTAGAGTCTACCTCTGGGGGTAGAATGAGGACGTGACGTTACCATTTAATGTGTCCTTTTCATTAAGTAGGCGGCCCTACGAGGGTTGAATGTTTCAACGATCTTTTTAGATTTAGAATGAAAACACATATTATTCTGTTTGTTTTTCTGGTAAAGTTGTTAATTTTTTAAAACAAAACTCTAACCTTCCTAGAAATATTTACTAAAATGCATATCTATTCCAAAATGGCACCGCGACAAGATATGTTCCAACAATTTGGTTGGTCAAACTGTTGCAACTCTTTTGACCTAGTAGTTCGGTTGGCCAAACTAATGCAATTATAAGCGCATTTTTTCAGTGTATAACTCGCGACCTTTTGCTTACCGCGCAGAAGCACCATTGTGCTACGCGGTCATAGGCCAACTATGAAGCTCGCGCTGCGCTGGTGAAATTCCGGCTTTGCAATCGACTTCATTTAATTTACAAATTTATATTTAAAAAGTTTTTGTTGCACCTTTTATTTAATTAGATAAATATTGCAGGACATTTCACACATCGCCATCTAGCCCCAAGCTAAGTTACTAGACTTGTGTTATGGGTGCTAGACAACGGATATACTACTTATATACTTTTCTTTTGTATATACATACTTATAATACATAGAAACAACCAGACCACAGACAAATATCTAAGCATAAATACTTGTCTGAGGCAGGAATCGAACCCGCAACCCTGTGTTTAGCAGTCCGGCATGGTGACCATTGTGCCAACTGGGTCGTCATATTTTGTACTTGATTAAGTTTTCATATTGATTGGATTAAATAGATTAATTTAATATTTCTAGGAATCAATTGTGCAGGCTAATGCACTTAAAAATAAAAAGTTTCATCCATTAGCCGTTGTTTTAGTACTTCAAAACTAGAGGTTTTCAAACCTAAGTCCTGTTCATGAAAATTCATAGTTACATAGTTTTAGTTAAGCAATTAGTCTCTCTTTGCTCTGAACTTAGCGGTTTGTGGTAACTTGTGGTTTAAACAGAGGACTTAATCGAGAGACGAGGGTTTTGTTAATGTGAGCGGGTTATTATTATTTATAATGTAACATAATGGCTCTTTGACATGAAGCTAGCAGGTTTCAAACACCTAGCAACCCACTCACTTAGGTATCTACCTACCCAACTACCTACATAAACCTTACACTACGCAATATCACATTAGTTAGAATCGTAGAGCCTTAATTTTTAAAGTTGTCAGAGGAAAGTGTTACAACACTGATATCCTATCAAACGTAGGTTTGTGTGTACCAGACAAGTATGTGTGGAGACGCATATTGACAGACCTGTTGTCCATACCGCATGCTCGCATTAAATTGCTGAAGGAGTCTCCGCTGACTGGGGCACTTCGCACTCTCAACCTCATAGCGAGAGATATAGATTTATTTGTTCTCTGAGTGAATTCACAAAGATTGCCATGTTCATTATTAGTTAAAAAAATAAGTAGAATTTCAATTGGCTAGGAATAATTAAGTTAAGGCTAAGTTATAATGTAATTGGATATTTTGTAAGTTAGTTTTGTAATTTTGTGCTTCACTATCGCATGGGTATTACCCGTAATGATAGTTATAAGTTGGAAATAAATAAATAAAATAAATACTTTTTGACTATGCTAGGCTTCAAAGCAGGCAAAATGGATGTTGGTATGGCAACTATTAGGCTCAAATAAGACTGGGCAGGTTACGTAAGCATTCAAAAAAGGAGTTGGAATCGTCATACAGTAGGTGCTCAAAGAAGTTTAAGTGATACCAGATGTCCGCACTAAGTGTTTTGCTTCGTCATTCCTTACGAAGGGAATGAAATAAGTTACCTGCGTCTGTCTTTCCTGACGTGTGTACATTTTGGGTATCTTAAAGTCGCCAGTAAATAGGTACCTTCTAGTAAAATGTGCTACATCTTACACCTCATCGTCACCTGCCATCAGGCGGAAGTGTTCGTGGTCGCAAACGCTGACCTATCAATGTATATAAAAAAGTAAAGTATTTGCAGGCGAGAACCGACGACTTTTTCGCGATCATTCGCAAAGAGACAAGCTCACTGCTAAATAGAATAAGATCCAGTACCAACAGTATCCTGAGCACGTTGGCCGATAAGTTTGATTCACCAATACTTAGGCACTTTGTGTCAGTATTGGTTCTTGAAGACCTGCAGAGAAGGTAAATTTTAGATTTTATATGTATAGTTAATAAGTTGTTTTCTTTTTGTATTTACTAACCCATTTTTATTTTTTATTTTTATTTTTTTATTTTCTGTGCTACTAACCAGTCGACCTTTGTTGAATAAATTGAAAAAATAAATTAAAATAAATTAGATTAAATTAATTGAATTATTATTATTATTTGTTTCTGGTCTGGGTGTTTCTGTATGTATTTACAAAAAAAGTATTTAATATTCTATCCGTCGCCTAGCTATCATAACATAAACTTTGTTGTTTAGCTTCGGTCTAGATGGCGCTGTGTAGATTGTCCTGCAATTATTTATTTTATTTATTCGAGGTGCGCTTAAGTAATAGCCTGACTAATCTCAATCATGTTTTTGTATTTTTTCTAATGTTCTTTTTTCATATGCAATTTTTGAAGACGCATTTTTTTCTTTAAAAATATTTTCAGTTATTACTATTTATCTTAAATTTTGATGACCAAATTTTCGCACTGGATCAGTAGTACTACTGAGTAGTTCAACTGGTAGTGCAAATGATACTTTATTGTTTCTCTAGTACTATTTTATCTTCAATTTTACATTGTTTTCATTACATGAGCTAATATACCCAGCATTGTATTGTGAAACCTTTTCAAACCTCAAAAATTAACACGGCAATTGAACAAGAATTGAATTAATTTGAATCAATTTACTTAGCTGTTTTAAATCCGAGCACCAATTAACCTTTGAGTACAAGTCGATCTTTAATCAATTAATTAATCTCGATTACGTATAATTACTTCTGTTTTCAATTTAATTTAATATTCTATTGTAATTGGTAAATTATCCGATATAAATTAATATTGTTGAAAATGAAATATGAAATTATGATGTTGCTTTTTTGATCGTTTTGTTTAGAGAGTTCAATTTTATTTTGCTATATTCTTTCTATATTTAATGAATTGTTTTATAAATGTATTTTTTTTATCAGTTTATACAAAGGTGTTATTCTTCTTCTCAGGGTGCAGAGTCCATTCTAATTTGTGGAAGTTCAGAAGAAGGATCTCTTCGAGTAAAAAGTTGTACTTACATCTCGGCATTCGATATTATCACTGGCTCGTTATAGGTATATAGGATGTCCCGTAATGTATGGATAAACGGGCACCAACAGATAAAGTTCATAAAATGCTCTCGGTTTCCAAAATTTCAAAAACTTAACTCTGTTTTTGACATGACAATGTATTAGTATAATAATTGATATAAGTACTTTCAATGAAACTCCATATAGAAAGCAGAGATTTTTAAAGTCAGAGACCAAAAACGTTTCCTGATTCCCAAGTAATTTAAATTAAATACCTACCGAATTCCACAAATAATTTCCTTTAAAATAAAGTTAAATTCTCCAAATATTATGCATTTCTAAACCTATACAGGTTCTATTAACAACTTGGAAGGTATTACGTTGTAATTGAAATTCAGGAGATGTTCCCGTTGATTAGTGCACCCTCAAAGGTTGGTATAAGCTACCGAGATCTGATTAAAGTTTCAGGAAGCTTTCTGCTGTAATCATTTTACATTTTACAATGTGCTTTATGGAAATTAGACTTTTTTTTGTTAGTGGTAGGTAGGACTCATCCGAATTCATATGAAATGGACTTGAAATAATTGTCGAAATTCAGCAGATATTACAAAATAGACCAAACTGACTTACAACAGTCGATAAATCTAAAAAATATATCACAAACGTAAAATTAAAACCTCAAAATTTAAAAAAGTGATTGAATTTTTAAAGTCGTAAAACAAAAGTAATTTTTTTTAAAGGTAATATTCCTTAACCGCTTTTTTATATAAAAAAAAGTAGCATATGTTATTCCCAATGAATCAATGCATCCTCATACCAAGTTTCATCAAAATCGGTTCAGTAGTTTCGGAGCCTATTCGTTACAAACAAACAAACAAAAAAATGTTTCTTCTTTATAATATTAGTGTAGCTTACCAATCTTCTTCTTTGCGTGTCGATTCCGAGTATTAATACTTTTATTTATTTAAGTATTTATTTTATTTATTAACCAATAACCCTTATGCCATATATTTTGGGAGAAAGTAAAAGATATTTAGTACTTATTATTTATTTATCATACGAATGATTTTGATTTGTGTGGCAGTTTCTAATTATCCAAATATAATAATAAGTTTAATTTGAGAAACAAATTCTAAATAGTTGACCTGTTAAGACTAAATTGTCATATTGTTCGCGCCAGGATTTGCTTAACCACCACGATCATGAAAATTATACAAGTGCAGGTCAGCCTCAGTAAAAATTCAGATGAAAAAGGTAAGGCAATAAAATATTAATAAAACAACACTTTTCTGTTTCATTTGAACAAAAATAAAGCGTCCATCCTTACAACCGAACCCAATTTTCAAACTTATTTCGCAAAGGCGGACTATGAAAGAAATCCGATAATTCTATTTCACAGTCTATCTGTTTTGTCTGACCAAGGCGATATTTCAATCAAAAATACAATAGAATAACGGTATCGAGGCAATCACATATTTTACAATAGTAATATACAGGGTTATTGTTAATTATACTAGCAAGCCGTTGAGGGCCACTTCTGTGCACCTAAACAAACAACTTTTGTGGACAGCATAAAAGTTGAGATTCTAAATTAGCAGAATTACTTCTGCACTCTGATTATCCAATTAAAAAATATAAAAAAAATATTGCAGGACATTCCACACATCGCCATCTAGCCCCAAGCTAAGTAACTTGACTTGTGTTATGGGTGCTAGACAACGGGTATACTACTTATGTACTTTTCTTTTGTAAATATAATATTTATAATACATAATATATACAACCAGACCACAGACAAATATCTAAGCATAAATACTTGTCTGAGGCGGGAATCGAACCCGCAACCCCGTGTTTGGTAGTCCGGCAAAAAGATTGTAAAACAAACTCCCGTAAAAAAAGTCCGTTAAACTAATTAATACTTTCGAATCAGTGGATTCCAGACGATTTCCCAAGAGCCGATATGCTCGTCAGAGGTCGCCGCGATTACCTGCTTCCATTTGTAATAAATATGCAAATACTTTAATACGAAATTGTTCTGAGTAATAAACTTGGGTCGTTCTCGAATTGAATCTTTGGAATTGACTCGTATTTATTGAAGTGAGAGCCGTGTCTGTGTGTCACTATGCCTCTGTGTGGATGTTTGAAATATTTGTTTGGTAAAGTTTTATATATTTATTTGTATAGCTATTGTAGAGCAAGAGCAGATTCCTCTACTTACATTCCAAAGGTTTGAATCCCAATGGATTTTTCTGACAAAAAATGTATGTGCCGTAATTATCACTCCTACGGTAAAGGAAAACATCGTGATGAAAATATTTTGACCTTTGTGAGCATGATCACAAAAAAAAGAAAAAAAAAATCTATGAGTTTCTTGTGCCTTCTTCTCATAGGTGGGCGTGTTTCGAAGGCACACATCCTAACTTAATTTTTAAGACGCTTCAAAGTGATGTAATCCACCTATTGAATAATTTTTTTGATTTGATTTGAAAACCTCTGCTTACTTAGTTGGCTCCAGACGCCTAAACGTATTGACGAATTCTTCCCTCTGAATACGTCCGACTAAGCTGACAGGGTGGTATAGGTGCTGGGCAAGCCTACTCCAGCTTTTACCCTTCCCAAGCACTAAAGTTGCGTGCTCTGTTATTGTACTGCATCTCGTTGCTTGAGAACCATAAGCACGCTATCTACAATTTTTTGTTTTTCGAGAAAAGTAAATAAAGTGAGCAGAAAATAATTTTATCACTCACAGGTTTGTAACATTCCCTATTTGTATTAAGTGCAGAATCATTTGGCTTCATGCTTCATGATCGTGGTCGGAGAGTTTTTAGTATATTGAAAATATTAGAGCTATAAGGCCTTCCCTGATAGAAAACGTCGCCGCATGTTGCTGATTCAAAATATTATTTTTTATAACAAAATTGCACGGTACTCTACGTGCGTACCGTATGGGCCATAAAATGAAGCTCGCTAAGCAAATAAGATTTATTTCTTTTCAAAATTCTACTTGTTTACGAGTTGTAGATCGTAAAAGAATGTCGTAAAAAACAATAATGCCTCAAAAATGAATCAATCCTCTGTCCTATTCTTATAGACACATATATTTTACCTATGTTGTTTAGTTTTGCTATACTATATTAGATTCATAAATATTTCTTTTTTATTTCTCTATCTATGAGCGAAAGTAAACAAAATGAATTAAAGCCTATAAACAAGTGAACATGAAAAGTATAAAAGAAAAGACGACAAAAATAACATTTGATTAAAAATCTCATTTCGAAATTGTTTGTGAAATACCAAATACCATCGGCATCGCGATATGAGTTGAAATAAACACACAACACACACATAAACACACATTTTTGTGTCAAGGAAATTTTAATACTTCTGAAATAATTAGAAATTCAACGTAACGTGGTTATTTTGCCAAACCAATTTTCTTTTTCGGAGATTTAGTAACTCGATCTAGATTGTACCACAGAATACAGAACTAACTGTCAGCTTTAATCCACAGAACTTCATCGAAAACTAAACGAAAATCTAATCTGTGATCTTGCTTCGATTACATTTGTCGAAAGCTGTGAACATGTGCCAGCCAAACAGAGTCGATAAGCTTTCGCGCATTATTGTAGCAACGCACAATGGCAAGAACTACCAACGACGGACAGTAGAGACAAAGTAATGGGTTCTCTAAGTTCACTGCATGCTTTTTCACTGATACATAGGTTAATATTCGTTAAGTAGGCTTTATAACTTCCTAACTAAGCCAACTGTTTTATAATTTCAGAAATAACGATTTTTTAACTTTAAAACAAAAACTTCAATATTTCAAAATAATAAATAGGTACTTATTTGTATAATTATTCATTCACGCTTGATAGAGAAGGGATCTATGCAATATCATAAACGAAAGCAGGATGATTTTGCACACTATCAAAATAAAGTGGTTAGTCAAAAACTACAATTTAGAGATAGCGTAAAAATGCACTTGCACGTATACGATGTCAGAGTCAAAGTCAAAATTCTTTATTCATTTGTAATCATAGCATTTGCATGGGATTTCATTGAATCGTTTTAAAAACTAAGTTAGGCTGTGTGCGTTCGGAACTCGCCCATCAATGAGAAGAAGGTGTGGCGACGCTTCACATCGCCACCAACAGATGGCGCCACTAAGCCGATCGTTGATCCTAGATCGCGCAAGCGAATTTTTCTGAAGATAAGCTCGTATACTAGTTCCAACGAAACATCGTAGGGCCGCGGCCTACCGAGTATAACACCTGCCCAAAAAAAAGCAAAAAGTAGCAAAAAGGCATAAGAAACTCATGGTGACTTTTTTTGTGATTATGCTCGATGAATATTGTCGTCCATCCGTTTGTCGCAAAATTAATCGTGTGTTGTCCATTTCCGTTTGTACGTGAGGTTGGCACACATGGTGTGTGTAGCGAGGACCATATTTGGACTTCATTTCAAACAGTTCTGTTCAACCAGGAAATTATTGAAACTGTACCTCATTGGTTAGTTCAAATGTTTGACCGACCGTAGAATTAGGGTCCGTTACTAAGCAGATTTACTAGATAGGTTGTCTATGCCTAATGTTATTATCTTTTTTTTTTTTTTTTTTTTTTTTTTAAACAGGACATATTACACATCGCCATCCAGCCCCAAGCTAAGCAACTTAATGCTTGTGTTATGGGTGCCAGATAACGGATAAACTAGGTACTTATATACTTTTTTTTTTTTGTAAATATATACATAATATACATATAGGAAACACCCAGAACCAGAAACAAGAATTTATGGTCAGCATAAATACTTGTTCCCGGCGGGAATCGAACCCGCAACCTTCTGCGTCGCAGTCGGGTGTTCGCCCGACGCGCCACAGAGGTCGTCATAATCTTAAACCAATGATACCTCTATGGTTATTATAAATATTTAAATCGAAATAAATGGTTTATTTGTAACCAAAGTAGGTACCTAGTACCTACTACTTTAACATAAAACAGTTATTATTATATCACTAGCTAATCTGCATAAATTACTACATAATATTGTAAATTGTTTTACTAATAATTGATTACTTTTAATGACCACTTTTTCAAAACAATAGAAAATAATATTTAATGGATTTTTAATAAACAAATACTTAAATCGATACAAAAAAAAAAATAAAATAAAAAAAAATAAAAAAAACATCCTAAAATTAAAAAAAAAACTACAAATAAATAACTTACATCTAATCAAATAACCCGCCCCGCGACACTCCTGGCACAAAAGATGCGAGAATACAAGCTGCATTCCCCCGCTGGATGGCAATAGCTAATCTACTTTTAATTATAATTTTGATTTATATTGAAATTAATTTATGTAAGACTTATGTATTTTTAATTATAGGAGACATAACACAGAAAGTTATTTTCTGTTTTAGTCACTGTACCCGAAAATAGCAGAAACCTTCAAAGCTTTCGAAGCGAGAAAGTCTTGAATTCGTGATGGCACCTCGAGAGAGAAAATCAATAGACAGGTATTTGGAGGCCGAGTGGGCAGATTCAGAGAGATGTAGAATCTTTCACTACGTTCATATTTTCCAGGCTTCACTGAAGTAACTTTGAATCTTTACATTTAAACTTCCAAATTAGACCTTTGTTCCATCTCCAAATCGAAAATATTCCTTCTCTTTTGAAATGAACTCCGTTTCCTTGTCAAGTCTTGTCTAAACTGTCCGTTTTATAATCCAATCATAAACTTAATTTACAGACTTGGAACCTTTCAAATTGAAACCTTTTACAAAGTTACGAATTGTGAAATTGTTTAGTGTTGCTCGTTTAAAATATTGTTTCCTTTCATTTACAGTACCTAATCGTTTCGAACTTTCGTTCGAAGAAATTGATGAATTGGAAAATGTTCATTTGTTTCACTTTCAGCACCTGAAATAGTAATCAATTTTGTTCCCACTGCTGGGCAAAAGCCTTTCTTTCGTTTCTTCACACACCTCGGTTAAAAGCGATATCTAGTCAGTTTTTTTGTAAGCACCTACCACTTAAAAATAAAAGTTTGTTTTCCTATATATAAGTCTTCAATTCGTCACTCATAACACAATTATTAAATACTCTTGTTTCCTAACAGGAACGGACGCGTCATGTCACCGGAACATGACGTATGACGTCACTCTTCGGGAACGGGACGCATGACGTCACACAATATTACCATGACACTTTTGTGTGAATGCAGGTATGTTCCATCAATTTACTAGACGTTATCACGTCAAAAATAATAGAAAGCAATATTGTCAAGCTGTAACAAACACACAAACTTTCACATTTATAATATTATTTGGATCACAAAGTCGAGCTAGAACCGTTAAATGGCTAAGGTTTCTCATTAAGAGGGACCGAAATATAAACAAATTAAAACAACATTATCATTTGTGACAATTTGCAACAAAACGTTAGGTCTAATGGCTTCCTGTAACTGAATTACCGATTCGAACCGATATCCAATGTCGTTAGGATAAGTTGAAATTTGTTTTTGTTTATGTAAATCGACCATTTAGACTACCAATCTACTTTGTAAGTACCTGTAGTTGTTAAATTTAGAACCGAAACAAGCGCTAGGAAGTTTTAGGACTACTAAAGGGTTAGATTAAATTGCAACATTGATGATACGGTGAAAACAACACGTACAGTTGGCAGTACTTTTTGTATTTATATGTTCCTTACTGTGTTGTACAAATAAGTTTTCTATCTATCTATCTATCTATCTATCTTAAGCAGGACTTTAAAATCTTGCTTGAGTTGAAACCAATCTAATAACAGCAATTTTAAAGCTTTACTCTGGGTCTGCATTTTTGTTGCCTGATTGCACCAGTCCAGTGCCCTGTTTATCAAAAATTACCAGACTTGTATTTTTGAAAAGCATTTTTCATAGCAATTTTTTTTTGCATTTCAACTTATATATCATCACTAGCTGCGCCCCGCGGTTTCACCCGCGCAAGTCCGAGTCTCGTAGGAATATCGGAATAAGAAGTAGCTTATTTGTTAGGGTCTCTAGCTACCTGCTACAGACTTTCATCACAATTCGTATAGTAGTTTTTGTGTTTAGCAATGCCAGTATTAAGGGAAAGCGGTGTTATAGGAAAGCGAGACGTTAAGGGAAGGAACGTCAGGTCAAGGTAACGTGAGGTCTTAGATTTCTAGGAGTCCAGACAGACCCAGAATGCTTTTCTGACACGGAACCGTCGCGGATGGAGTAGGTAACGTTAGTTATTGTGACCAAACACGTGCGAGCGAAGCGAGCGGTTATATTTTTAGGAGTCCAGACAGACCCAGAATGCTTTTCTGACACGAAACCGTCGCGGATGGAGTAGCAAACACGTGCGAGCGAAGCGAGCGGTTATATTTTAAGGAGTCCAGACAGACCCACAATGCTTTACTGACACGAAATCGTCGCGGAATGAGTAGCAAACACGTGCGAGCGAAGCGAGCGGTTAGATTTTTAGGAGTCTAGACAGACCCAGAATGCTTTTCTGACACGGAACCGTCGCGGATGGAGAAGGTAACGTTAGTTATTGTGACCAAACACGTGCGAGCGAAGCGAGCGGTTATGTTTTTAAGAGTCCAGACCGACCCAGAATGCTTTTCTGACACGAAACCGTCGCGGATGGAGTAGCAAACACGTGCGAGCAAAGCGAGCGGTTATATTTTAAGGAGTCCAGACAGACCCAGAATGCTTTTCTGACACGAAACCGTCGCGGAATGAGTAGCAAACACGTGCGAGCGAAGCGAGCGGTTAGATTTTTAGGAGTCCAGACAGACCCAGAATGCTTTTCTGACATGGAACCGTCGCGGATGGAGTAGGTAACGTCAGTTATTGTGACCAAACATGTGCGAGCGAAGCGAGCGGTTATATTTTAAGGAGTCCAGACAGACCCAGAATGCTTTTCTGACACGAAACCGTCGCGGATGGAGTAGCAAACACGTGCGAGCGAAGCGAGCGGTTATATTTTAAGGAGTCCAGACAGACCCACAATGCTTTACTGACACGAAACCGTCGCGGAATGAGTAGCAAACACGTGCGAGCGAAGCGAGCGGTTAGATTTTTAGGAGTCTAGACAGACCCAGAATGCTTTTCTGACACGGAACCGTCGCGGATGGAGTAGGTAACGTTAGTTATTGTGACCAAACACGTGCGAGCGAAGCGAGCGGTTATGTTTTTAGGAGTCCAGACAGACCCAGAATGCTTTTCTGACACGAAACCGTCGCGGATGGAGTAGCAAACACGTGCGAGCAAAGCGAGCGGTTATATTTTAAGGAGTCCAGACAGACCCAGAATGCTTTTCTGCCACGGAACCGTCGCGGATGGAGTAGTAAACACGTGCGAGCGAAGCGAGCGGTTAGATTTTTAGGAGTCCAGACAGACCCAGAATGCTTTTCTGACACGGAACCGTCGCGGATGGAGTAGGTAACGTTAGTTATTGTGACCAAACACGTGCGAGCGAAGCGAGCGGTTATATTTTTAGGAGTCCAGACAGACCCAGAGTGCTTTTCTGACACGAAACCGTCGCGGATGGAGAAGCAAACACGTGCGAGCGAAGCGAGCGAAGCG
This sequence comes from Idaea aversata, assembly GCA_907269075.1. Classification (NCBI taxonomy): domain Eukaryota; kingdom Metazoa; phylum Arthropoda; class Insecta; order Lepidoptera; family Geometridae; genus Idaea; species Idaea aversata. The sequence goes on from OU026103.1 coordinate 9,188,637, forward strand.
AGCGGTTATATTTTAAGCAGTCCAGACAGACCCAGAATGCTTTTCTGACACGAAACCGTCGCGGATGGAGTAGCAAACACGTGCGAGCGAAGTGAGCGGTTATATTTTAAGGAGTTCAGACAGACCCAGAATGCTTTTCTGACACGAAATCGTCGCGGATGGAGTAGCAAACACGTGCGAGCGAAGCGAGCGGTTATATTTTAAGGAGTCCAGACAGACCCAGAATGCTTTTCTGACACGAAACAGTCGCGGATGGAGTAGCAAACACGTGCGAGCGCAGTGAGCGGTTATAATTTAAGGAGTCCAGACAGACCCAGAATGCTTTTCTGACACGAAACCGTCGCGGATGGAGTAGCAAACACGTTCGAGCGAAGTGAGCGGTTATATTTTAAGGAGTCCAGACAGACCCAGAATGCTTTTCTGACACGAAACCGTCGCGGAATGAGTAGCAAACACGTGCGAGCGAAGCGAGCGGTTAGATTTTTAGGAGTCCAGACAGACCCAGAATGCTTTTCTGACATGGAACCGTCGCAGAATGAGTAGCAAACACGTGCGAGCGAAGCGAGCGCTTACATTTCTAGGAGTCCAGATAGGCTCGAAATGTTTTTTTGACAAATTACCGTCACGGATGGAGAAGGTTAGGTTAGGTCCCCTCCCCCTTTCCTCTCCTCCGCCTTTCCTCTCCTCCCCCTTTCCTTTCCTCCTCCTTTCCTCTTCTCCCCATTTCGTCCCCTCCCTCTTTCATACCCTTTCTCTTTCCTGTCTTCCCCTTTCCTCTCCTCCCCCTTTCCTCTTCTCCCCATTTCGTCTCTTCCCTCTTACATCCTCTTCCTCTTTCCTATCCTCCCCCTTTCCTGTGCTCCCCCTTTTTATTTTTCTTACCCTTCTCCCCTTCATCACTCTCTCCGCCTCCGCCCAACTACAACCTTTTAAAATATATTTTGAGTCCTGATCCCGTAAGTCCAGATCCCGTGGGAATATCGGGAAAAAAGTAGCCTTTGTGTTAATTCAGGTCTCCAGCTATCTACTTACTGATTTTCACCGCAATCTGTTCGGTAGTTTTGCGTAAAGGAGTAATCCCGTAAGTCCCGATCCCGTAGGAATATCGGGATTAAAAATAGCCTATGTGTTAATCCAGGTCTTTGGCTATCTACATACCGAGTTTCAACGCATTCGGTCCAGAAGTTTTTTGTGTGAAAGAATAATCCCGTAAGTCCCGATCCCGTGGGAATATCGGGATAAAAAGTAGCCTATGTGTTAATCCAGGTACTCAGATATCTAAATACCGAGTTTCAACGCAATCGGTCCAGTAGTTTTTGCGTGAAGGAGTAACAAACATACACACACACACACACACATACACACATACACACAAACTTTCACATTTATAATATTAGTAGGATAGAAGAATTAAGCAAATCCTGAGTGACCGTTGACTATCCTCTTCATTACGTTTTCAAGACTGGCATTCTTTTTTTCTTGGCGGCCGTTTAACGGTATTCATTTCGGATCTTGGAAAATTCGCCCTAAAGAGGTAAAAATGGCTGATAAAGATTGTAGTTCGTAGTAACTATTATGTTTTAAAGGAAATCAATATCCCTTTTAAAGAGACATTACGCACCCGGGTTAAGGCTGTTTGTCCACAGAAGCGGAGCGAGGTAGCGGAGCGGCGGTTTCACATACGGCTGCTTGTCCACAGGATCGGACCGATTTCCGCCAATAGAGTTATTTATTTATTTGGAAAACCAACAGCTTTACAAAAATAATAAGAATCGAAACAAGAAACAGAAAGCCAATTAAAGGAGTTGGATAAAAACATAAAAAAAAACGTGTGGCACTCGGGGACTGCGGCGGTAAAGCTATTGTATCGTGCGGCTTCGTACAGTCGTACCATATACATACACGTTAAGCGAACGTTCGGCCGACCTACATGGTAGGCGGAGTGGGGGGTGTTAGGTTTTATTTTCGTTACGGAATGTCTTGATTCGGTCGCCGGGCTCAAAGACCGCGATAAAAGCTATGCAATAGCTTAAAATTTAAAGGAGCGCTATTGGTGGAAATGCCACTCCGCGACCTCGCTCCGCTCCTGTAGATGGGCAGTCTAAATTGTGCAACATGCGGACTCGGTTTTTAGGTTGTACAATGTATGTAGACACGCCGCTTCGCTTCCTCGCTCCGCTCCTGTGAATTACCACAGCAGCCTAGTGTGGGGCGTAGTTAGAAATAAATATTTCGATGACAAACACCTATGAGCAGACCTATTACAAAAGGTTAAGATTAACTCGACCAAAAGGGTTAAAAGTCAAGCATTTTCTACCCTTATACGGATCAAAACGATTTAACGGATATTATTAAACAGGATTAGACTTTAAACTAATTGAATACATTTAGTTTCTCTCCGTTGATTGTTAAAGTTATTTGGGTATGGATTCGTTGCCTTTCTTAAAACCGTTTTGATGTCATTGTATAGATTACGAAAGATTAACAATGGTGTTTTTGTGTGATATTCTGTTAACAACGATTTACTTACATATATTTGGAGAATGTTTATGACTGTTATCACTAATTTTATTTTTTGTGATTTTCAGGATATATCTTATAGCCTCTAGACTCTAGGCTATTTATGTTATTATTATATTTAGGATATATATCTTAAAGCCTCTAGGCTATTTTGTTTTTGTTTGTTTGTTTTGTGTGACTTGAAGGAAATAACTTTAGTCACTTAAAAATAGTTATTTCTGATTGGTACACTTCTAATACCTATTCTGATGCTGAAGTTATAATTATGGTTCCGTTCCTCAATAGGAACCCTTATAAGATCACTCTCTTGTCCGTCTGTCTCTCCTGTGTCACTATCGATTTTCTCAGTAGCGGGTGGACCTAGCACAAATTATATACCAGATACTAAGGTCTATAATAATAGTTCTTAATCTATTCCAATATATATAAATTCCGTGCCACGTTAATTGTGCGCGATGGACTCCTAAACTACTAAACCGATTTTAATCAAATTTACACACCGTGTGCAGTTTGATCCAACTTGAAAGATAGGATAGCTTACACCTTAATTTATCCCGATATTCCCACGGGATCGGGAGTTACGTGGGTGAAACCGCACAGCGCAGCTATTTGGTTTATAAAAATCAAGGTCATGAGTCAACAGGATCAATTAAAAAGATATGGGCAAATTCAGATTTTCGCGAAAACTTTTAAGAACCAAAATCAACCTTATTTTTTTTAAATTCCAATATGTTAACTGTTTCTTCTTACACTGATTCCATAGATCTCTATTGTTGTTCAGAATTACTATAGAGCACGTATTACAACAACTAAGTACAATTACTAAGAATCGTAGCGGACTCCTTACACTAACGAAATAGTAATCAGATATTTTTTTTAACACTTAGTAGGTACCTATCAGATGAAGCACAAGCCCAAAGGAAAAGAAACAAATATAAATTACATTAGGGACTTAGTTACCGACGTATATAAAATAATAATATTATCAATGTACTCAGTAGCTCGCATTTATGATAAGTGCTTTTAAAATAAAATGTCATTGATGGATGGAGCTTTAAGCCGATTTATTCGAGCCACCCGCCCCTTACGGCTTCATCCCCAATTGTTATTGCTTCAGGCATAAAACCTGTTTGATGAAATTTTTTTAATTTATTCCGTGTCTCTTGCCGTGTTCATTGAAAATTAAAACGGAATGGGTTGGTTGGTGACGTAAATTTTTTATTGGATCCTTTTTATTACCTCCTCAATAAAATATTTAATTAAGTCTAAATATGTTAAAAACGAGCTTTTAAGCAAGGTGTAATTTTTTTTACTCTCCAACAAAATTATTGAACGGCAAACCACGAGTTTGAAAAGAAAAATCGGGTATGCTGAATTGTTTAAACCAAATACTTCTCATTTTAAAACAATAAACTTAAGAACCCAGTCTGGCAATTAGCAACATTCGTTACAAATTATAACGTATATTTTAGGTCATATTTATGACGTCACATCCGTCATTTAGTTTTTGCAATTGACCCCTCTATTCTTCTGATTGATATTAAAGAAATTTACAAATATAATAATACCTCGATACTGCACGGGTATAGTGTACATACACACTTTTATACAAATTTAGAGAGCTGCTTTTTCTGTTATACTTCTAAAAAAATATAACCACTTTTCTCTTGTATTGTACCTAAGATTTTATATCTCCTAAAATAATCAACAAAAGCTTATTATGAACACCCACTCAGTAAAATCTTCAAAGAAAACACCACATAATGTATTCATACCTTTCTTTATATCGGTGAAAAGCGTGAGTCGTGACCAACAATAGAATTTTATACAAAGACACGACATTTAATAGTCCATGACATGCCATCATAAGTTTAACGTCCCATGACCTTCAATTTATGGTGACCTTAGAAAAATGCAAGTAATGGGGTTGCGTTTAAAACTATCGACTTTTAGAAAGGAAAGGGTGAAATAACCTACTTTATTACCTAAAACTTTAAATGAAATTCTTAATTGAAGGTCGCAGGTAACGTCCTATAATTTAACTAAATTGTTTAAACTCATTAGGTACCATTTAAATTCAAAGAAACTAATTTAAATTTCCAACTATTTTGAGTTGTTTTTGAGGTTTTTCTTTAAAATAAATTATAAGAGATTTAGCACAGCGTTTGACCACACAATCACACTTTATGGTAAGTGATGATGCGTTCTAAGATGTAGCACGCCTACCTAGAAAATAATTGTAAATTATTGTTACCTTTAATTTGAAATGGAATTATTAATGCTAAAAGTATAGACAAAATGTAATAACTTCTCTAAATTGGTAAAATGAATCAGTTACTAATCAAATTGATAGAAGCTAATTTGAATCACTGACTTTCTCAAGTTGTAAATTTAATTTAAGCTGGGGATGCCATTTAACTTCACCTGCCCTTTGTCTTCTTATAAATGAAGCGCTTTAGTAGGTATAATTACCGACATCAGTCTTGAACGCCAAATGCTGCCTACGTTCAAAACTCTTACCGATTAAAAAATAAATGAAAAACGATGTTATGAAAGAAACGCTTTATTTTTATAGTATTTTTTTCACTAACAGTGCATTCACAGATACAGTTTCTTAGCAAGAAACTATTACAAAACAAGAATTAAATCAAATAGATTCAGCGTGTAATACAAATAGCTTAGAGTAGGTACAATATTAGAACGTTATGATAAGTATTGGAAATTTTTAAAGATTTTTTGACTAGCGAAAATGAAATGACGATAATCCAAATTTTTTCCCAAAAATATGATAAATGAATAAAAACTTTAAAGAAACTGAAAACTCAAAAAAAAAAGAAGAATTAGAACTAGAAAAAGTCATTGTTATAGAATAATAATAATGACTGTAGAATCTTTAAAAATCACCAATATTTATATTCCTCTTTCATACAATCTAGAAGACTTGTGACTATACAATGCTAACATCTACAAAAAGAAGGCCGTGGACTTAGGTGAGTACAGTTACTATGCGTCCAAGTCCCGCGAAAATCGAAGTGGTTCACGTACTTTTAACACTTCATTTTGCGTGAGACTTTATAAAGATATAGATATATTTTTACACCTATTTAACGCTACGATTAAATATGACTAAAAGACTTTGTGACTTTGTCTTTTTTGTTTTTTTGTGTTTGATTTTGTGAATTCGTTTTTTTTGGTCTCCTGAAAATTTAGATTTTTAGAGATATATCGTTATTGTATCGATGGAGCGATATTGCATAGCTGACATTGAAAATTTAGTTTCTACTATCCAATTTAAGCAGCGCCGCCTGGTGTCAATATTAAAAACTTGTCACACCTCTTATTAGATGTGTAATAAAACTAAATAGATTTTCTTTGTTTTATATTTACTATTAGCAGTACCTTTGAATATATAAGGGTGCGGCTATGCTGAAGATACATCACACATCACACATAGCATGATGATGTCACCTCCATGTAAAACAAATTTATGGAAATAGAGGAATACGCACATATTGACAGATCAATCACTGCGATACATCGATGAAATTTATCTAAGTGCTGTAGTTCGTGATTGGTCAAATCAAGAATAAGCGCGCCGTCTTACTCGACCCGCGCTGCTTCGAATCTTCTTGTGCGACGTCGATGTGCATTGCATCTTCGACACACTTACCCGTATCCTAACTTAAACACTTGTGGATAGTGTACAGTTTACCTAAGGTGAATGAATACGGAAAATATTATGGTATACTTAATTAAATAAGTATGTAAGTAGTTAAATACAATATTTAGTTGTTCCTTTTTAAACCATTAGCTTCACATTATACATAATGCTTATAAATATTATATAGACAGTGTAATTATTAAGTTATTGTCTAATTAAATAGATACTCTATAAGATATTTCGATAAATACAATTCGAAAATTTAACAATTTTTTATTCTTCATAAAAATCAAAATCTTCATTTGAAATTAAACCAAAATAATATTAAATCTCATAATATATATTCAATTTTTTTATATTAACCCAATCATTGTTTAAGAAAGGAATTAGAAGAAAAATAACAACATTTATTTGTTACAAAATCAATTAAAATAAATAAAAAATAAGATAATTATTTAGTGAGTAAATGAATTTTTCTATACTTAATCTACGAGATATGTGCACACGCCTAAGCATAGCATAAAATACTATATTAACTTCATTTAGCTTTATTATTCCTAAATAGATATTCTACAAGATCACAACACTGCAAAATATGGAATGTAACAACTAACATTTACTATTATTTTTTTAAATGAAAGAAATCTTGGCAGTAAAGGTAAAGGTAATCTAAGGATTTTTTCAAGATATATTTACTGGAAGCAGCAATATGGATTTAGCAAAGAACTATTAACTTCCAAAACGCTGTCCTGAGAAATGTATATTTTCGAGATGTCAACCTATTGACTCGATGTAACGATAGCCGAATAGCGCGTAACTGAATAGACTCATAAGATAATTAATTTTAAATTGTGAGTAGGATGACTTATATGTATACGGGCTGTTTTCCGGAACTATACCTCTGTAGGTGGGTCCTTTTTGCGTGAACTTATTATGTGGTACAACTTGGGTGTGTGCTTTAAATAGGGACCTGCTTTATTTCTGGAGCCTATTACCAGTATGTACCTATTTATTAGCGTGATGACAAAACAACCCCAACAAATATCCATGGAACCTACTAAGTTACGCGCTACTACAACTTTAGCAAATATTTAGGTAAGTTATGAATATAAAGAAATAATGACTGTTTTTTTTAATAATGACGTCATGGATAGAAATACTTCTAACGTAAAATAACTATCAAAAATGTTATATAATAGTTTAGAGTAGATATTAAATACAGATATAAAAATCTTGCAGTAAGCACATTAACTACTTTAGAACATACGCTTTCTTATCAGTTTGATCGACAATCTATTTACAATGCTTAGCTCTAAATTGTTATCGCAGAAGATAAATACTACAACATCAAAAATAAATTAAATAAACAGCTATACTGTAAACTTGAAATCTTTCAAACTGTAAATTATTACGAAGCTTAACTACAGACAGATTTATATTTCAATTTCGAAAACGTAACTGGAGATTTTAATCAAGTAAAATTCTAACCAAGTTAAAATAATCTAGGAACTTCTTAATATTAATACTAGCAGGGAATATTATTTTATCATTAAAATGAATAATGATCACAAAGTTGTTGATCATAATTTAAAGTTTCAATCATAAAAGAAGATCCTACTAACGACAAAAAAAGGTAGTTTGTATTAAATATACCCTAAAAGAGGAGAAAAAGAAATAATGTATAAATTAATAAAATATAAAATGAAAGAATGAATATGGCTGATTATACAGTTTCTTAAAAGCACTTAACTTTTTATTTTTTCATTCATTGAGATTCATGCATGCGCAGCCTTTATTACAAAAAAGTTCGACGAAAATTGTACTTAATTAATGTGTAATTTACTAAAGCATTTGACTAGGTCGTAACATTTATTTAATTCTCTCATGGATGTGGTATTCTTCTATTATTCTTAAATATAGTTTATATATACAGTTGGATACTAATAATTATATTCACAATTTAAAAGATAAATACTTGAAAATCATTAAATTCATGGTTGTTTAATAACAAAAGAGGTAGAATTTGACTAGTATTTCCTATACATAACATTCACTATATTTTTTATCATTTTTTCCATTAAATTGTTTTATTATTTTATCAAAATGCAATTCATTGTCACCACTACAAGCATACAACCACAAAAACTTAATATCTACAGCGAATTTATCATCTATGTAAGTCGTAATTATCCCGTTATTTTTCTTATGTACATTGTCTTAAAAATTATATATTGATAGTAAAGCTTTACAAAGATCACTAAATACTTACTTTATAGCTTAAACAAATTCGATAGACAGTACACAACTTTATTCATCTAGAAAAGGTTTGTTTCTTTTTCACTTGACAGATTTTGACGAATATACAGGGGCCTTATTCTGCTATTTGGCCAACCATTACGAGACTCTATAGATATTATATCGAGATTGTGACTTTATTTGGTATTCTGCTAAAGTTTTAATAACATCGCAATATAATCACTATGGAGTCTCAATGGTATGGTAATATTTACCTTGCAGGTGTTGCCTAGCAACATGGTATATGTTGCTAAGCAATATACCGTTTTGACAACTATCGAGATTCCATTAAGCCACGATTGTAGAGCAGAACACAAAAGTGAGTCAGTGGTGTGTCAGTGGTGTGTCAGTGGTGTCTCGATAGAATAGTCAACGTTAGGAGAATACGAATTTGACATGTAGTGTCATATTTTTGACATTAAATTTCTATTACGATTATATCGACACACTATTGAAATACAATTGTGTTAGCAGACTTAGGCCCCAGAAGTAGTTCATAAAGTGGATAATGCTAAGCTATTTGTTGCTAGTTTTTAATTTTCTTATTCGTTTTCAAGCAGACTTCAGACTCTCTGTCAATTGATAGCTGTAGTTACTATTTAATAGCATTCAAAACTAGTTGGAAATATGAATAAATAGATAGATATTTTATTTATTTCAAACACCATTTACCTACTAGGCAGGAACTAAAGAAATATTCCGGTAAAAAAAAAAAGACGTGTGGCACTCGCAGACTGCCGCGGTAAAGCTATTGCATACATGGTAGGCGGAGTGGGGGGTGTAAACCAAAAAAACAACCATACCACAGACGAATATCTAAGCATATACTTGTTTGAGACTGGAATCGAACCCAACCATGTGTTTGACAGTCCGGCATGGTGACCATTGTGCCAACTGGGTCGTCATACATAGAAAAAAAAAGGTTTCTTGAAGCAAGAAGTAATCCCTCTTCCTATAGTTCCTTTAAACGCTCGAGAATAATTTCTAGTCTTAAAAGTCGTCCGACATTTGTCGTCCGCCATTTGTCGTCCGTCAATTATAGTCGTCCGTCATTTGTCGGGGGTGCTAGGTGTTTTAGTTACGGAATTTCTTGATTCGCCCCCCAAGGCCCGCGATAAAATCTATGCAATAGCTTAAAAACTACTTTCGTATAGATTCAATTATTTTGGAGTTATATACACAAAAAGACAAACAGGTATATAAACAGACTTGGGGCAAACCGTAGACGTAGCATAAACAAGATTAAGTACATCTATGGGTCAAACATTCAATGCACTCCATTGAAGAAACTGTTCCCGGCCAAACCTAAAGAGCGAAAAGACCATTTTGCTATTTGTTCCTTCTGCTTTTATGTCGTTCAGCTGAGTTGACTTTTTACTAACTGGGTATTCTGGTTTTGTGTCATTTAGTTAAATTGTTTTTTGGCTGTCCAGGTGCCCTGAACTGCACAATGGCAGTATCCTACAGAAACCATTTTGATGACTTGAAAAAATGTAGACGATTGTTTTCAAATACGAACAGAATCAAACTTTCGACTGAGAAAGTCTGAACCCTTAAAAATATCAGCAAAAAGATCTATATGACTTATATTTGCTACACAAATTTAGACCTTACCATAAGTAAGGAAATCAAGTTTATTTACATCCTCTATATTACTTATTGAACTTCAAAACGCGATAGCCCAAGTTATATTTATAACATCAATATTTAAACAAAGTTTTAGGATCAACAGTTTGTGAAACAATTAATTAAAAACAAGATATTAATTTACAATTTTGTTATGTAAGTAAGTTAAATTGTTTTACTAAGTCGGTTCCTCGGTATCTCCAGGTTTTGTCGTACCTATATTGTACGATTTTAATGCATCTTCTATGTGTTTTACCTGTATGAAAAAACACGATAAAAATATTTTTATAAAAGTCAAGAATATTTTTTCTAACAACAATATTTCTTGACAACAAAAAAAAAACAGAGATTTTTTAAGGCACTGAGAAGTCAGAGTTCCTCGTATTTGGCCACAAGAACCTTTGGCTAGTTCATTCCGTAAGCTTTTAAACATCAATTGATTTAACTCAAAAAATCTTCAGATCAAAAAATCTGAACCCAAAAACAGATTTCTTCAGATTTTTTGAGTTAGATCAATCAATGGTTAAAAGCTTAGGGATTAAACTAGCCGAAAGTTCTTGTGGCCAAATACGAGCTGTCAGTGCCTAAAAAAAAATATCTTTGTTTCGCTTTTTTTTTGTTCGTCGAAAAATATAAGTCAAATTTTGGCAGTATCAAGCAATGTGATCCTGTCTTTGAAAATTCACAGATTTCCATCAAAATTCTAAAGCTTTTCTGAACACCGCCAATATATTATCTCTCGAGGTATATGGAACTACTTTTTTATTATTTTAATAAGAAAGCTTCATTCTAATAGTATTAAATTTAATAAAAATCTCTTTTTTCGGGTAAAATATCACTATCCCTTGGGATCATAATAAAATTCAAACCAAAAGTATCCCTAAGCCAATTGCCCAATTTGTTTCAAGCAGCGCCAATCTAAAACCATGTCGTGATATAAAAGTGACCATTCTACTAATCTCAGTAACAATGTTCTTCCAAATTATGTTCAGTTACTAGTGGCGCTAGTTTCTTTGCAAGATCATAAATTGACCAAGTAGATTTTCAGTTCCAATTCTCACCACTTGAACAAATAATTTGGTATCTCCTTTACGTCAACAAATACCATTATTCTTATCATTCCAACAGCTGTATAAATCTTTATCTTTATGTCGTTGGATTAAGGGTCAAATTGTGTAACTTCTTACCTGAGGTGCGTTTTGTTCGGTTCCTGGATGAACATACTTGTGAAGAAAATGACATGTCCCTGGTATGTCTTTAGGGAATGAACTAGGTAAGCAAGATCTGTCCCTTGGTTCCATCTCGAAGCCGGGGAATTTTATCAACCACCTGCGAAAAAGTATGTTTCATTTAGGGATAAGGCCAAGGAAATTAAACATACCTATTTGTGGAGTGAACATTTTGACAGTATATAACCAACTAAAAACTCAGTATCTGGTATAAATAAACTTAAATTTACTAGGTCTACCCCTTCCTGGGCAAATTGGTGGTGACACACAGACAGACAGACGAGAGAGTGATCTTATAAGAGTTCCTTTTTTACCATTTGAGGTACGGAACCCTAAAAAAGGACGAACTTCTTAATTCATCGCGATTTTTTTATATGACGTCTGTTTTAATTTTTTTTTAATTATATTAACCAAAACTTTAATCTTATTAATTTTTCTACACACAAACATTACACTAGACTGAGCATATTAGTAGAAAATGAGAGGTTAGCAGTTCGTATCCGTATTTTTTTATATTTGCCAAAAAACAGTGTTCCGAAATATCGTCACGGATAACTGTAAGAATTTATCTTGCGTTAGTGGTTGTACAATCCCAACTATCTGTTCAAAAATGTATATCAAAGTAAGGTTATAAAGAACACCCTTTTGAAAGCACTATAAGTAATGGTTGCTACTATCATATCATAGTGTCCACTAAGAATTTATACCTTCCAATCATTCTTTGCTAAAGAAAATCCGACCTTTATCGTTCAAGAATAGAAACTATGATCAAATGTTAGGTTATAAGTTTGTAGGTTAACTTTTCCGATTACATGTCTCATTTTTTTGAATTGTTATTGACACTTCGATTATGTTCAAAGCAATTTCCCATCTAATATCACTACATACTTAGTATAAAACAAAGTCGCTTCCCGCTGTCTGTCCCTATGTATGCTTAGATCTTTAAAACTTTGCAACAGATTTTGATGCCGTTTTTAATAGATAGGGTGATTTAAGAGGATTTTTGAGTTCTTTGACCATAAACCTGGTGATAACCTCCAAAATTACCGGGTATAATAGTTACCGGGAAAATGGACGGTAAGAGATCGAGAGGGAGGAGTTCAATGCGATAAGAAAGGTTTTTTAAGCTATTGCATAGCTTTTATCCGACCGAATCAAGAAATTCCGTAACGAAAATAAAACCTAACACCACTCTTCAAAATTCTACCCCTTAGGGGGTGAGAAGGGGGGGGAGAAAGTTTTTTCGGGACAACGTAATTCCTTGGTCCAAATCTACTACGAATTCGACGAATCGGGCTAAAATTTGGCATACAAGATTTTGAAAAATTTAAACCCTACAAGTCGAAGTCTTGGGTAATATTTTTAAAAATAATAAAGAACTGCTCAATTTATGAAATGTTGTGTTATGAAGAACGTGCTTGGGTACCTGGCACGCGATAACCACTATATTATTTAAGTTTCAGTAGCTCACCCGTGTGATTTTCAAAACAAGTTTCTGCTTGCATTTAGTGATAACTAGCGACCCGCTCCGGCTTCGCACGGCTATATTATGCATGTATTATACATATAAACCTTCCTCTTGAATCACTCTATCTATTAAAAAAACCGCATCAAAATCCGTTGCGTAGTTTTAAAGATTTAAGCATACAAAGGGACATAGGGAAATAGGGACGGCGAAAAGTGACTTTATTTTATACTATGTAGTGATAGTGAAGTATTATTTACCGAACGAGCGAAGCGAGAGAGGTCTAGTTACTTTTGAAGCGTAGCCAAGCAAGACCGACGAATAGATACTGTGGCGTCTCCAGGCGACGTAGTCACAATAGTCAGTAAAATGGATACGTGTAAGATGCGCTTCACTCACTGAGTGTCCAAGGGGTCACCAAATAGTAAAAACACTTATTTTTGTGAGTGACGTGGGGTAGCCAGAATACGTAGCTGGCGACGGCGCCATGACATCCCAGTCTCGGATAGTATTGCTTCGTTTTGAGCTATCGATTATATCGATACTATATCGGTTTTTATTGACCTATCGATAGACTGTCGATTATTCAGCGGTAGTCGACTATCGATCGGCAACACTAATAACGGAGAGGTAGGGCTCTTTTATGGTATGCGCAAACCTACCCGCACCGCACGCGCCGCAGTCTCCGTTTGTATGCGCGCGGCTCCGGCTGGTGTCGTCATCAGCATCGGCCTTGGGGATTTCCTTCGCTGCGGCGCGTGCGGTGCGGCTAGATGTGCGCTCACCCTTAAGCTGCTTTTCATCCCGATATTACGCGAACATACGTGGGTGACACCACAGAGCGCTGCTAATCCTAAATATATATCTTTCTACTTACTCATAAGTGGTAGGACTGACGTTGATCTTCAAAGGTTCCGAGCCGGATTCGAACTTGTTGGCCAATGTCACGTTGTGTCCAAAAAGGCAGTATTTCAACATGGTCTTGCCGACGACACCGGCTAGCACTGTACCGGTGTGGAGACCAATACGCATCTTTTAGGACAAAAAGAATTAATTAGTTTATGCCCTCAGCTGCCGTTGGATGTAGAAAACTAAGTGGGAACGCAGATTAGTAACCTACTGAACTGTCAAATTGTAGGAAATTGACTAAAATTGTTCACAGTTGTTGAGCTCGACAAATTTTCAGTTAAAAGATTTGTAACATCACATTCCATCTGTTACATTTGAATTTTGGCATTGACTTATATAAAAGACTTCGAAGACTTGAGCAAATCAGTCTTATTTTACTTTTATTTAACGAAGTTCCTTATCCTTACCTTAAAAAATTTTGCGCGTTACGAAAACGTAAGACGAAAAATCTTAAGAGAAACTAATAAAAATCTAACACAATATAAAAAAAATATATTAAAAAAATGTCAAGGGACTTGGTTCCAAACACATTTTTTATACTCTGACTTACCATGATTGGATTCCCTTCATGCGTCAAATGCTTCGCGCAAGTTTCAACCATCCGAAGCGCCATCCAAGCAATCTGCGGTGCATGGGTGTCGATTTTCCTATGCAGCCCGCTAGCCACACAATATGCGTCACCTATTGTTTCCACCTATAACAATGGGGTTGGAATGACTGACGTTCTGTTGTTCTGTTTCACATATTGACATGTTTTAGGTTTGATAGACAGCTGGGGATTTTGGGGATTAAATTGGAATTGATTCTCTGTTCTGTTAGGTGCAAAACTCTGCAGTTAAACGACATGAGTTCGATAATATTATTTTCAATAAACTCCCTCATATGTGTCTTCTTAAGAGGAAAGGGTACCGGGGGCTTTTTCCATACAAACTATTACAAACGTAGTCGAGTGTTTTCTCCCTGGATAATGACACTAGAGCAAATATTTTTGGTGCATAAAACTTATAACAGCCATGACCATTGACCATGCCCCTATTTTTTGTTATTTTTTATTCTTTTATTTTTTTAATTTTAATTTCTATGATAATTAGAAAATTAAAAAAACCAAAACATAGGGGCATAGTCATGGCAGTTATAGGTTTTATGGCACAAAAATATTTGTGCTAGTGTCATTATCCAGGGAGGAAACAGTCGACTACGTTTGTATGGAGAGCGCGCAGGTACCCTTTCACCTTAAGATCTTTGTCAACTATTGAGCATTTAAAGGACTATATTTTTATAGATCAAAATTCTATGAAGTATACAGGGTTATTGGAAATTAATTGACACGGCGTTAAGGGCTTCTTCTGTGCACCTTAACAAATAAATTTTGTTCTACGACTTTTGGAAATTCGAACATTTTTTTGAAAATTTTGAGGTTAGGTTTACCTGAAAATCAGCTGTTCCTTACACGGAGAGGTCAGTAACCTTAAAATTTTACTTATTTTTTAAGTTTCATCTACTGTTCTTGGTGTGAATGACCTTTGTTTTAAAAAATCAGCTATTTTGTCGAATTTACATAACCTCAAAATTTTCATTTTTTTTTTCGAATTTCCAAAAGTCGTAGAACAAAAGTTGATCGTTAAGGTGCACAGAAGAAGCCCTTAACGCCGTGTCAATTAATTTCCTATAACCCTGTATACCTCAAGATAAAATTAAATATATTAAATTATACCTAAGTTACATAGTACATACAATTATTGTGTAAGGGAACAATAAAGCTATTTTATTTTATTGATTTATTTTTGTAGCTTTAAAACTACTTATTCTTGTAAATAGCACACTGGAAATGACGAAATCTTCGTAAAAGTTAAAAAGATAAATTAGTAATTCTAAAATTATTCTTATCAACTTTTATGTACTAACTAGCTTTGTATGTTGTTACTGTGCCAAATAAAAAAAATGTTTGCGTATACTTATGTACGCGCATGAGAAGTTATACGTCCGTCTGACTGTGTGTCTGTCTGTCCGTCCGTCCATCCAACATTTATTTTACTTTAGTGTTACTTAAAATTTCAATCTCGCAGCTTCAACCTGTTTTACTTTTGGGTTACGCAGCTTCAACACGTGACTTTTGTGATACGGATGTGCGCGCAAACCAAAAATTTCACTCTCATCATCCTACTAATATTATAAATGTGCAAGTTTGTGTGTGTATGTATGTATGTTTGTCGCTCCTTCACGTTAAACCTACTGAACCGATTGCAATGAAATTCGGTATGTAGATAGATAGAGGCCTTTAACACTCGGGATTAACACATAGGCTACTTTTTATCCCGATATTTCCAGGGGGATCGGGATTTAAGCGGGTGAAACCGCAGGCCGCAGCTAGTGTTTTCATAAAGGGAAAAAAGAAGTATAACTTCAAGAAAATAAAATTAAATAAAAATAAATATATTTAACCTTACCTTATAAACGTCAAGTTCTTCACAAAATATGTCGAAGACGCTATACAAATCTTCGAGCATTGCTATCACCATCATAGGAGTAGCCGTAGCACAGATTGATGTGAACCCGACTATATCGCTGAACAACATCGTGACGTCATCGTGGCTTTTTGCTTCTATCTTCTCACCTGTAGAAGAAAACACGGTCAGTGTTTACGTACAGTCAGCAAACGACGGAGGGTAACAGGCGCACACTTCAAAGTATTATAAAAAAAACGGTTCTGTAATCGTTAATTATTCTGTTTGATATCACTAAAGCTTTCGACGTGTTAGTTATTTCATTCAGAATAACCAAAAATTATTGAACCGTCATTAAAAAAATTAAAACTTTAAATTACGCACCTGTTACCATCAGTCATTTGATGACTGTACTATTGAGTATTTACCATGATACTTCAAGACTAAAACCGGCCAATATGAGAGCCGTGAGATAGATAATGTATCTATCTCAGCTTTTGTTAACACAATAAATCACAAAAAATTGTAAGAAAACCATAATATCTAAATCGGTCCAGTCATTTTGGAGATAAATGAAATGGAAAAGGAACATTTCAGTGTACAGTAAGCAAAGAACTGGGGATACCAGGTGTATATTTAGAAGTTTTTTAATAACGGTTTAATAATTTTTGGTTATTCCGCGTGAAATAACTAACACTTCAGAAGCTTTATTGATATCAAGCAGAATAATTAACAATAACTGAAAAAAATATGCAACTGGTCGTAAAACATTGAAAAATAAAAAAATTACATTGATAACCCTCCCTTTTGGCTTCGCCGTAGTCGGGTAAAAATTAATGCAATTTGACTTCTTTACCCTGGCGTTATGCACAAATCGAGTGAAGCTATCATCGACTTACAAACAAACAGACCAATCTAATCAAACAATATTGATATAAACCCATTAAAAAAGTATTCAACAATAACAATGTAGATAGAAATCCGATACGCTATCAGAACTCAATCAAAGTACGGATTCATAAAACATGACCACACCTGTAAAGGGGTGCCTTTTATTGATATTAAGTACGCCCCGCGGTTTCACCTGTTGGGACCTGAACTTGTTGAAATATCAAAAAAAAAACATACATACATTACAAGTTAAATAAAAGCTTTGAAAAAATATAATAAATACCTGTGTAATTGATGAACTCCACCTACGAGTATCTCTAAACATTAAGTTTCACTGTAATCGGTTATGTCGTTTTTGCGTTAAGGAGTAATAATTGATGTAACTAACTACGCCACGCGGTTTCACCTGCATAAGCCCTGATTGCGTTGGAATACCGAAATAAAAAATAGCCTATGCTTGGTTATTGCTGGACTCCAGCTATTTATGCACTAAGTTTCATTGCAATCGGTTTAGTAGTTTTTGCGTTAAGGGTAAATAAACATACTAACATACAAACTTTAACATTTCTATATAACCACACCCGTAAATAGGTGCCTTTTATTGATGTAACTAACTACGCCCCGCGGTTTCACTTGCATAAGCCCTGATTGCGATGGAACATCGAAATAAAAAATTGCATATGTGTTATTGCTGGACTCCAGCTATCTATACATACACTAAGTTTCATTGCAATCGGTTTAGTAGTTTTTGCGTGAAGGAGCAATAAACTTACCAACACACAAACTTTAACATTTCTAATAACCACACCCGTAAATAGGTGCCTTTTATTGATGTAACTAACTACGCCCCGCGGTCTTATCTACAAAACAGCAGTGCAGCAGTATTATAGCAGTACTCCAGCTATCTAAATACCAAGTTTAATTGCAATCGGTTTAGTAGGTTTTGCGTGAAGGAGTAAGAAACAAACTAAATCACTGTAGTGTAAGAATGCAGGCAAGCGAAACCAGTGTTAAAAGTTATAGACAAAATACAATGTAAACATAGTAATTTGATATTGCATCGCACCTGCACTGATTAGAAGATGTGTCAAGGCCAAGGTTACACAGGAATCAATATTGTACTAGAAGGTCATGTGACGTAGTATGTACCTAGATTAATTAGTATAAAAAACCCCCGTTTTTACTCAATAATAAGTCTCCTAGTTCCCTACATCACATCACAAACTTTAGCATTTCTAATAACCACACCTGTAAAAAGGTGCCCTTTATGGACATAATGTGAAGGAGTGTCTTAATTCCACTTTAGACTTTTAAACACCAGTGTCTTTAGTCGAGCATCTTGCCTCACACAACTCTAGCATCTGACCCTAGTATGGCCATGTGGGGGTTCACTAATGTTTGACAAAAAAACAAATGGTTGTCTGTAAAGTCAGTTTACGGACGATAATTTTACATAATTACGTGAAAAACAATGAAAAATTGAGATTTTTTGTTGTTTTTTTTTTCTACTCAGAAGCTGAATGGTCAGACTTAGGTGTTCTGGTGGCACCAATTAGGGGTGCTGGTGGATAAGTACTTGAGACGACCTGAACGAAGCCAATGATGCTGCCACCGCAGTTGCAAGCTACCTATAATTGGTCGAATCCATTGCAAGATATGATTTTTCTCTAAACTAGTCACGGTCGCGAGGAGTCTCCACGCGATTAAACCCGGAAAAAGAATTACTAGAGAGATAATTAAACGAAATTACTAACTATTTAAATTAATGAAAATTGAATTTAATATAAATTATTTTGCCAACCGTAAACAAGCATAACTCGAAACTAAACAAAACAAACTTTTATTTTGCGGTTGGAAAATTTAATGCTAACATATTGTTCCTATGAAACCCTTCACTATTTGTATAGCACATGTTACGCGCTTGACTACCTTTGATGCGATGTATTAACAAACTCGATCCAAATCTTACAAGTTCCTGTTTAATTAAGTTAGTTAAACTACCCTCTACAGAAATTACGCTCCGAAACTCAATAATAAGAATCGTTTAATTCGGCATTATGTCTCCCCGGCCTCGAAGGCTTCAACTGCGATTAAAGTTGGTAATTAATGTTTGCGGTCCCAGCTGTCTGTTGTAAATCTTACGGTGGGACACAATGGAGTGGCATGCGACTGTTGCGACGACAGAGCGATGCGTTATAGCGACATAGAGGCAAAATGGTAGCGATAGCTTTGACGTGTAAAGTCTGCGCGGTGTATTATAATCTGTGGTGGAAAGTAGAATAGTTATGCGCAGAATTAATTTTTTATAAAATATCGAGTTTTGTGTATTCCTTTTCCACTTACCGCAGAGGTCATCATTCGCTGCACGGACTTTAAGCAAAAGTTCAAAAGTCCCAATGGGGATAATTATTACTTCAAAAATTTTTGACGTCATCAATTCGTAATCGAATTAAGACAAGAGGTAGCTAATCAAACCTTTTTCCTAAAAGGTATGGTACCTATTATCTTTTCTTAACTCTTTTAATAAGCTTTCAAGAAACAGAACTTTTAGATAAATCTATTTTTTTATAGATGTTTCTGTTTAATTTTTTTTATTTTCCGATTGCCGCTTTGGTTTTCCTCCACTTTTTTTGCCGCTCCGAGTTTTAGTCGCTGTCGTAGTTTTCCACTCCATTATAACCAAGATGTTGCGCCTTAACTTGTAGATTTGACGGTACAGTTCCGAACATAGTTACCTACTTCTCTTGCTTAGTTGATTCTAGTTCATAGTACTGCTACTTGTTTGGTATTTGGTACAGTTGTTGCCTAAATTGAAATGTCTTCGGTTTGATTGCTATAGTGTTCTAGATTCTATTCCCTGAATCAAAACTAATTGTAATATGATTAGATATTCGCCCGTGACTTGGTAAGTTGTTGAAATTGTTGTAACTTCTGATTCCGTAGGAATATCGGAACTAAAAGTAGCCTATGTTACTCTCATTGAATCAATATTTCCTGCTACCAAGTTTCATCAAAATCGGTTTGTCAGTTTTGTAGCCTAATCGTTCCAAAAAATCTTTCCTCTTTATAGATTTTTAAACAATTGTGGGTTTTTCACTTCAAAAGTTATTCAAAACGAAATTTTCGCCATGTTTTTTGGTTTTAAGTACTTTGTATTTCGTTATGTTGGTGCTGTTACGAGCACCATTTTTACGCGACTCAACTCGTGAAAAACAAAAATCATATTAAATATCCTGTTTAAAGAACCTTAGTAGCAATAATTAATAACACTAATTAATTCTGAAGTAAGCTAAAGAGTTTAATAGCTGATTATCCCGATATAATAAAAATACTTAATTTCTGAAAAATCATTACAATAGGCAGTCATCGAACTAGTTGATTATTAATTGGACTGTTTTCCAAAATTTCAGTTTCTTGAGATGACTCAAAATGAAGAAGAAAACCCTACTTCACGAAATAAGCTCACAAAATTAATATCATCACTTCACTATCACTACATAGTATAAAACAAAGTTGCTTTCTCTGTCCCTATTCCCTTTGTATGCTTAGATCTTTAAAACTACGCAACGGATTTTGATGCAGTTTTTTTAATAGATAGAGTGATTCAAGAGGAAGGTTCATGTGTATAATACATGCATAATATAGCCGTGCGAAGCCGGGGCGGGTCGCTAGTATATTATAACTAGCGACCCGCTCTGACTGGAATCACTGTATCTATTAAAAAAAACACATCAAAATCCGTTGCGTAGTTTTAAAGATCTAAGCATACAAAGGGAAATAGGGACGGCGAAAAGTAACTTTATTTTATACTATGTAGTGATAAGTTACGACTACCATTCTAAGCAAAATTTACAATGTATATTTAACAAATTCGTTTATAAAACCACAGAATGAAGCCCCAAATCAAAGTTATACAAACAGAAATTACTTACTTTACTTATTTATCCAAGTTGTGAGCTCAAGTTTCCTTTTCAAACATTCTTTTTGGGGAAAAAATTACAATACTTTCAAATTAACATCGGTAAGGTAGAACGAGGTTAGAATTCTTTTTCAGTGAAGGTTCGAGGAAAATTCTTTAGTAGATACTTACATTGTTTTGGAGTTAATATTAAACTTTGTTGTTTTTTTTTAAGTTATGACTTCGCACGATTTATGTATACTTTATAAATAGCCAGTGTCAAGAAAGAAAGTTCTCAAGCCCAAATGTCAAAGTGTCAAACTGTTATTACCAACATTGTTGTCATTTAAATGTAATTCAGTCATTGATTACTTAGTTGTTAAATGCATTTAGCTAAATATCTTTAATCAAAATCTCACGCAACCTACACAATACAAACGCTATTAAATCTTTCAATTCAATTCATTTATTTATTGAGAATATAGGTCACAAATAAAACATAGTACAGCTATATCCAGCCTTTTCGGCATTCAATATAAAAAAGAGGTTTTGGGATTAAACAGTTAAAGTTTGATGTCAAATGAATAACAAATTACATAGATGTCACTTTGAAAATAAATCTTTCTTGGTGTCAAGTGATATAAATTTATTTTGCGTACATTATCGTATTTCTATGTTTCATCCATCTAATTGCTTTGCTTAGTTTATCTTAAACGAAACTTCGACCTGGATTTTTTACATGCGTTACAAACATACTCATACGGCGCGAGTAGGTATTTTCAAAATGACCCGTATCGTGCGATAGAGAGAGTTTAAGTTCGGACGTAATTGCCTTCATTTTGCTTTCCAATAATGTTGCGGGCCGTAACGATTTTACCTCCTTTATCCTTCACAAAATGAAATAAATTTGGTCTCATTTAATTCAATGCATCTTATTCTAGGTTTATACGTTTTTATTTTTTGGTAATTCAGTTTATTAAAAAACAATTGAAACACTCGATAAAGTTTTTAAGTCAACATTAACTTTAACTATTAACTTTTATCTTAGGCAATATTTCTTTATAATAAAAACGGTTAAACCTAGTTTTCCATTAGATCTAGAACATTTTCAAAAATTATCAAAATCGGACTTCGTTTATGGGGGGGAAAACGTTACCGCTTTTTTTATGGAAATTGACAGCCTCACACTGGCCTTATAGAAACATTGTGATAAAACACGCGGCAAAGTTGGCTCCAAACGTATTGACGAGCTTTCCTCTGGACATGGTCGAAAAAGCTGAGAGGTTGGTATAGGTTTTGTGTAAGCCTAGTCAATCAAATGCTATGTCCCAGGCACTAACGCAACTTGATTAGCTTGAATTAGAAAGAAAGAAAGAAAGAAAACATTTATTTGGACAAGCACACGACATAAGACAATCAGAAAAGTAGTACAAACATAAAAGCACTAGAACAAAAGTTTAAAATAAAATAAAAATAATAATAATAAAAACAAAAAATTAAAAGGAAAAAAGAAATATACAAAGAAGAAATAAGATCTAAGGAGCCGTGTGCCTCCAAAAAGGTTCTGCCTCAGCAATGATAGCTGCACCAACATTTAGCTGACACAGCCGCTGGTCTTCCGGCAGGACCCTTTACGGATGACGTTTCGCAAATAAAAGAAAACCACTGTGCAACACAAGATTTACATAGAATGTAATTAATTAAAATAAATAATAATAAATAAATTTAATTGAAAATAATAAATTAAATGTTACATAAATATTACTTACTTATTACATATATATAGTTAAGCATAGATATAATACTTAAAAAGATAAACTACATAATACCTACCATTTAAACCAATTTATTTAACTTATTACATGGTAAATTTATCAATGAATTACCTACACAATTTTATAATGAGAAGGAAAGGAAAATGAAAATAATAAGGTAAAAAAAGCGTTTTGTGAAATGCAGCCAAAAAACCGTTCATTTTACGTACAAGCACAAAACTTGGACCTCTTTTGAACGCAGCCATCAACTGACAGTGACAGAAGGCCAATTCTTGCGCCGTCACGTCACACGCCACATGCTCTCACTTTTACAATGGCGTTTTTCGAATAAATAAAGAGCTTGCAAAAAACAAGTTTAAACCTACAAAATGAAGTTATTGTGTAATTTATGATTAATAAAAGAAAATTACCTACTATGGATGGCCCTTAAGGATGACACAAGGATGGATGGATAAAGCCAAATAAGAGGAGAGGAGAAACCTGGGCAGACCTTTGCTACAAGCATTTGCGGTGGAACAAGAATTTGCTAGTCGTGAAGAACACATTGGTATGTAATTTCAGCATCAGATACTTGCTTCTTCAGCAATAATGATTTTAAATGTGTTCTAAACTGAGTGACTGTTTTAAGGTCACGGATCGGAGGAGGGAGGTCGTTCCAACAGCGAGTAGCAGCGAACCTAAACGAGCCGCGAAAGGCCACAGAGTGATGCGATGGCCAGGACAGAACGGGGGTACACGAGCGGCCAGGGTACAAACGGCTATCGTCCGCCCATTTCAGCTTATTTAGAAGGTACTGCGGTTTCTGATATTTAATCACACCAAATAAGAGGCAGGCAGGTAGGCAAATTAAAGTTGCTAGCGCTGTATAAATGTTCTAGATTTTTTCTGACGACCCAGTTGGCACAATGGTCTCAATGCCGGACTGCCAAGCACAGGGTTGCGGAATCGATTCCCGTCTCAGACAAGTATTTATGCTTAGATGTTTGTCTGTGGTCTAGTTGTTTCTATGTATTATAAGTATATATTTACAAAACAAAAGTATTTATGTAGTATATCTGTTGTCTAGCACCCATAACACAAGTCTAGTTACTTATTAGCTTGGCGCTAGATGGCGATGTGTGGAATGTCTTGCAATATTTATTTATTTATATTTAGATTAGGAGTCAAATATATTGCAGGGACATTCCACACATCGCCATCTAGCCCCAAGCTAAGTAACTGGATTTGTGTTAAGAGTCATAGACAACGGATATACTATTTATATACTTTTCTTTTGTAAATAGAAACAACCAGACCACAGACAAATATCTAAACGTAAATACATGTATGAGGCGGGAATCGAACCTGCAACCCTGTATTTGGCAGTACGGCATGTGCCAACTGCGTCGTCAAGTCTTAAAGTCCCTTTTGATAGAATTTGGTATTTTTTGGATTCCGTGCCTCAAAAAGTAAAAAAAGAACCCTTAAAGGATCCACTGTCTGTTGGTCTGTCCGTCTTTTTACTATAAAAATACTTACCCAACCAAAGTCTCTTCGCAATATGTGGTGGGAATATAAGATGCAACAGACTGACATTTTTCTCTCTTTCTTTGTCGACGAGAGCGCTCGCTTCTTCTATAGAGTTCTTCAATTTGTCCATCCTTCGACGAAGACCATCCTGTTTAAAATACATCCAAATGTTAAACTAATATTAACTAGCAGTGTTCCGCGGTTTCATCTGCGTAACTTCCAATCCCGTGGCAATATCGGGATAAAAAGTAGCCTATGACATTTCGAATGAATGAATATTTTCATAAAAATTAGTTTATTAGTTTCAGAGCCTATTCAATTCAAAGAAACTTAGGTACTTTCCTTTTTATAATATTAGTAATAGTAGTAATATTAGTAGTATATAGTAGTAGTATTAGTACCAAGGTTTTCTTGCACTATAAAAACGTTTAAAACCTTAAACGTGATTAACTTTAAGAAAATATTACTTTTTATAAAATTATAATTTAATATTTGATTACTTGTTAAATATGTTCTAACACAAGCTACACAATACACGTACTTCTAAGGTCCGTTAAATGCATTTATTTATTTAACTAAATTATGTTTTACACCATAAGTAACAGATTTATAATATTCGTAGCACAATGCTACGAGTAACATAAATGCTACGAGCCTTTCGCTTTACGCTCGCTTCTTCGTAGCCAATTATTATTCAGGGTGTATTTTTAGATGGAAAAAATAAAAAAGAGGCTCGTAGCTTCCGATCACGTGTTTTATTTAAACGGATAGCATGGCAAAGGTGCATTCTTATCACGAACATAACGAGATCATCAGATCGTAATAATAGTTACTTCATCAAAAAATATACAACTGCTCATATGGACTGAAAGATTTAAGTTTGACGCCTACTGTGTCGGATTCCACTGGGCGGAATTTCATTCAGTAATCCATTTTTGACACTGATTCTGGATTTCTGAATCTGAATTTTGTATTTTATAATTCATAGCGACCCGCCCCGGCTTCGCACGGCTATATTATGCATGTATTATACATATAAACCTTCCTCTTGAATCACTCTATCTATTAAAAAAAACCCCCATCAAAATCCGTTGCGTAGTTTTAAAGATTTAAGCAGTTTTAAGGAAATAGGGACAGATAAAGCGACTTTGTTTTATACTATTTATAGATATAGATATAGAAGCATAGCATTTAAGCGTTTTAAACTTAGTAATTAAAAGCTTTTATTTAACTTGCAATGTGTGAATGTTAATTTGTTTAGGTCAAATATTGCAAGCTTGATTAGTTTTTATCTAACTACGATCTTACTACGATGGGAGTATTGTTTGGCGTAATGTTAGTTTATTTGGTTTTTTAATATGTGTAATTTAATTTGATACTGCTTCGAAATTAATTTAGTAAGAACTACACAACAATCCCCAACTAATGGTAAATAGAAGTCCGTATTTGTAAAAATACGTTTGAACTATAAACGGAGTTTCAAGTCGATAACAATTCACTCGCTATTCCCGTTCAACAAGTGAAGACATCTCCTTTAAGGGATCCGATAATGTTTCTTAGGATAATCAAAATACTGCTTTATTTTAACCAACTTCAAAAGAAGGAGGTTCTTCTAAATTCTAAATTGTATTTTTTATGAATGTTTGTTCCCTCAGAACTCCGTCATTCAAAAACCGTTTTGAAAAACCTTTTAAGCTATTGTATAGCTTTTATCGCGGGCTTTGAGCGCGGCGACCGAATCAAGAAATTCCGTAACGAAAATAAAACCTAACACCCCCCACTCCGCCTACCATGTTTATTTAATAAATAGACTTCCAAATTGGTTCTGCTATTCAGCGAGGGAATGCTGCCAGCATTTTGGGGACAATGCCTCGGGAGGGTGTAGCCGAGGACTTCCTCTTGTTTTAATTAACATTAATTATATGGGTTGATAGGCATAGGTTGATTTTTAATGTTTTACTTATTTTATTATTTTTGTGTTGTTTGATTTTACATTGAATTTTTGGGTGGTGGTTTTTTTTTTTTTTGTATTATTTTTCTTATTTTTATTTTTTTTTATTTTTTATTTTATGTCATTTTAAAAATGTGATTAAGTGAATAAATGTCCTTTGTTTTTTGACGTTATGATTGGTAAATAACATGGACCTAAACAAAAAAATAAAATTTGTTTTTAATTGGTTACTCAGAAATTTTATTTAAATCGGTTTTGTAGTTCGGTTTTTATATCAAAATAGCTGGAAAAAAATGTACGAAAAATAAACCAAAATAAACGAAATTGTGTTTTCTATTAGGATACCTCAAGCGTATTTATTTTATTGTTATTGCACCCTGTTGAAGTCAGTTTTTAATTTTTTAATTTTTAATTTAATTATACTTTTACTTTTAGTCGAAATACCCACTTAAATAAAGTAAATAGACTTTTATTTCAGGCAGTACCCGAACACAACTTCAAAAATTATACAATACATAATTTTAAAAGAATGTTAATATGAGTTAAATATCCGAATCAATTAAGTAAAATAATAACATACCTGAGCCCTCGCCTGCTCTCCAACCAAGATGACATCTCTAGTAGCATCATGAAGTGGAATGTCAGAAATGAAGAGCCCTCTTCCAGTCAGCCCCTCCAGCCCGTCCAGGAATGGTGACCCAACGAAGAGGAGAGAATCGGATTCGGGACAAAATACCATTTGTCCTTTTATTTCTAAGCCCTGCGAGCAAAATGTAGGTATGTTAAAAGGGGATACAATTTATAAATATCTGTGAAGAGATGTATTTTTAGAACGGGAAAAAGTCTTTTTAAAACGTTTTGTGTTTTATAGCGCAGCGACGCCCTGCGGTCCAAAAACCTACTTTTGAAATACTTTGACCGAAAATATTAGGTTATTCATACTAGCTGCGCCCTGCGGTTTCACCCGCGTAAGTCCCGATCCCGTGGGAATATCTAAATAAAAAGTAGCCTATAGCCTTCCTCGATAAATTGACTATACAACATAATATTATTTTTTCAATTCGAACCAGTAGCTCCTAAGATTACAGCGTTTAAACATACAAACAAACTCTTCAGCTTTATAATACAAGGTATGGATAATCGTTGGGAGTTGCAGCAGTGTGTTATACCATCAGAAAATCTAGAACTGAAGATATTTTTAAGTATGATAGAAGTCCCCAAATACTTTGTTTCTTCAATTGAAGAAAAAGCAAGTATTCATATTTTTATAGGTTTTGAAGCTTTGAATGACTGCAATTTTTTTTTAATATAGACAAAATTCAAATGAAAATTTCTGAAAGAACGATAAATAAGTAGTTATTATGTTGTAGACAACTGTCTACGAAAATAATTTTGGAAAATTCAACCCGCAGACGCAGACGAAATCGCTGGTAAAATCTTGTTACTAATAAAAATTTGTTTGTTTGTTTTAAAATTTGAAACTAAACGTGGCCTTAATGTACCTATGTACGGTCAGGGGACAAATGATTACTAAATGATTTTTAATTTTTAATAGTGCATGGCCTGCACTGGGCTATCTGAAAATATTTTTCACAGTTCGAGTCTTGACTCGAACTCGCATCCCTTAAATACCGTTCAAGTGCGCTTACCAATGACGCCACCCACACTGAATATCATCTCAGTTGCAATTTTTGCAACTAAGTTAAAGTGTTCATAATTTTTCTGTTAAAAAAGGTCAAAAGTCCATAACTACTTCAATGTATAGTAAAAACACTTAAGTTTATTGATTTATAGTCGTTAACTTAAGGTATCTTTCTTCAAAGTGGTCAAACGCTTTTGTCTCCTGACTGTACCATTCGTACCTTTAGAATAGATGAAACGAACCCTTGAACCAAATTAAAATAAATAAGTAATTAAAAACAGCACTCAAGTACGGGTAAGTATCGATATCGGCAGATACTTGAGCAAAACTTTGTTACAAATTTATTTAATTTACACGCAGTTATGAAAATGTTTGGATCAAATTACTGAAGAACAGTCATAAAATTCCTAGGTACGACTTCCTTAACCCGTAGAGTTCGAAGATAATCTATATATTATAAGGTATCTGCGGGTAATAAATTAAATTATAATCCCCCCTAGCAAATTAAAATCAAAATAGTAGTGCGAGCGGGACGCGAGTGTGTTAAGAAGCCGATATGCAACGATCAATTCCACACGCATATCGTACGACGTTTTTTATCACAGTTGCGAATGAAAGAAAAGACTTGAAAAGAAAAGAAAATAATAATTAACAAAATATTTGTGATAAGTCTATGTTTACTATTTTTTAGGCAATACTTTTTTGTTAATCCCAGCCCCGCCAGCCAGGAAAAGGCTTTTAACCTATACAGCCTCGTCTGACATACAATATTTTTAGGGTATTTTCCATTTGTTAAAAACAGAACACAATGGTACGGAAAAAAGATATTTATGTAAAGAAAAAACAAAACTCAATTTTTAATCGTTTTCTAAGACGTTATCAGGCAAAATTTTCGTTCGTAAACCGACTTTAGAGACAACCATTTTTGCTAGCTTAAAAACTCTTTGTTGGTACCTACCTTTTTTTATACATCAAAACAGTATAACCTAGATAAATTAAGAATGTTCCATCTACCTAACATGTAATAATTAACAGTAAGATACGTATTTAACTTATCGGGATAATATTTATTTTAGCACTAGTTGGATATTTTTATATCGCACGCGTGTATAATACGTTGCATTATGAGCCTAAAAAGGGTTTAATAAGATCCACTGTATGAGCAACTGTGATAAAAATAATGTTTCATCTACCTAACATGTAATTAGCAGTAAGATACCAATTATACGGATAACTTTTTACACACTAGTGGCGTCAAGGTAATTTAAAACGCACGCGTGGGTTATGAGCCTAAAGAGGTTGAATAGTTATGAGCAACTGTGATAAAAAACTACTTAAAACACGTCATTAGACAAAAAATGTCTATATTGTTAATCTGAGAAATAACGCATTTGTTTATTTGCCTGTTATTTTGTGACTTACAGCAAGGTTTTAAAAAAATCTTTTAGTCGCCCTTATTAACAGGTACGGTCGACAGCATAATTGCAGACCCACCGTAGAGTTCTAAAATGACTATGAATGTTTTCATTCTATTCATTTTTGTGTGATAAATTAATGAGTTAAAAAACTTCAAACTTCAACTAAAGCAGGTGCCTAGAATCTTGCTTGTGTTAAATCATTCTTATAACAGCCGTTTTGGAGCTCTACGGTGGATCTGCAATTATGCAGCCGACAGTACCTTATAAAAGAGAAAATTGTAGTTTAAGTAGTAGTAAACACTTTATTGCACCATAAAAACAAAACACAAAATTATTAAGTACACCAAAAATAAATAAAATAAAATAAATTCTAACATAAGTACCTATCTGCTAAAAGAAAAAATTAATATTTAATACCTATACATATGGCACAATGGGCGGCCTTATCGCTAAAAGCGATCTCTTCCAGGCAACCTTTGGTATAAAATACTTTTCATCCATTAAATAGATCGATGAAGGTCGTCCTTAAAGGGATCTCGTACTATAATTTATTCCGGCGAATCCTCCTCACACGTTAACACGAATCTCGACTATGAGTGCTAAGTTTCCGGGTCACTCTCTCGTAAACAAAGCTTTTACACTATTGTGAAACTACACGCCTCCCCTCGGGCGCGTCTCGAGGCAGGGTAAAGAGTTCTAAATTATAAGACCATTGGGACTACTAAAAAAAAGACTAGTACTATTATGACTTGATAGATGGCAACACTGTCTTACTGATTTACTGTGTCTGGGATTAGATCACTAAATAAATCTGATATGTATCCGATTAAAGACCGACAACCTTCCCACCTTGCGACGATGTTCAAGGCTCTAAAGCTTTTTGTTGGCAAGGTCGCCAATGAGCCGCCTAACTCTCCTTTAAACTCCAACATTCCAGCTGGTATTTCACAGAACCGTCCCAGAGGTACAAATACAAATATATTTATTTACCAGAAAGTGAAGTACATAATGTTCTTACATGTCTAATCCTTCAAGTCAAATATATTATTTATCCATAAGGTAAAAAAGCAGAAACACTTTTACTTTGTACAAATTATACATTGACGGGCAAGGAGTGTGTCTGTGTATGATTTCTTTCCGCAACACCGCAACACTATAAACCGATTATCAAAAAATTTGGGATGAGATAGTGTATATGCTGTATATCCCGATGTTTCTACGGGATCAGATCAGTTAATAAATACAGACCATTTGTTCGAAACTTTAAGAAAAAAATTTAATGTATATGTTAATGATTATTATGAGCCACTCATATAAATGTAGGTTGAACGCTATTTACCATTCAGCTTAATTGAGCGTTCAATCTTCTTCCATCGCCAATCATTAGAAATAACCGAAAATTACCGAAGAAAACCCCTAACCATAAACGTGGAAGGATAAAACTTTCATCAACAACAAATATCTGTTTACCCTTACCCATCATACCTATTAAATAGGGACTTTTTGAGCAATGCCTTTCATAATATAACTGCGCAATACGCGAGTCGGGAAACTTCTGCCAATCTAGTACTTCTATTTGTAGTTAGTTCCAACTTCTGGCAATCTAGTAATCTATTATATAGTGATAGGTAGAAGTATTATTTATTTATTCATACACACATTAATCTGATTTCAAATTACAATTAATTAAATTATGTACAAGCAATTTAAAAAAAAAAGATAATTGAAAAGACTACTAAAAAAATTTAAAAATGTAAATATTACAAAGTACAACTTAATAAATACATATAAAATGAAAAATAAAAATAAAACTACAAATAAAATACATCCTCAAGCGCGTCTCCCCGAGGCATCGTTCCGAGAAGGCTGGCAACATTGAGCGAAAAAGCCACCAGCCCTCCGATCACCAGACAACTCGACAAGATGCGCGCCGAGGTCCCTAAAAAACAGAGGCTTCGGGACCCCAAGATCCCAAAGTCTCCACCCCTATCGGGACGAACATGAACCGGTCCGCCAGCTCCGAATATTTGCGAGACTTATGGGACTCCGCGTTCGCAGCCGCCGCACCAGCTCGACCTGACGTTGCCGGAATATGGGAAGCGAAGGTAGAAGTTAGAACTCCAGTTTTATATTTTTAAACTTTGAAGATTTTTTGAAGTGAAAACTTCTTATGGCGCGTTGGACACTTTTGTGGGTGAGCATTTTCAACCGATCTCGCGACAGATTTTGACGCGACAGATGAGATTTTATTTGTGTTAGTTTTTTGTTTAACTTATACTGCCATCTATTACACAAATTGAGAAACTTAGTTTCTAGAAAGACCGCTATTCGAATGTAGATGGCGCTGATTTAAATTTTTTACTGCCATCTAGCGAATAAAAAATAAACTATATTTGTTTAAGTGAGTGCTAATAGATGGCAGTAGCAGATCGTTTCAAGAAATATTCTATGAGAAATAACAAGTTTATTGTTTTCACTTCTGCCTGCACTCCCGGAGTGCGCTGTTTTTTTTTTTAATTTTACCTGTTCTGGGGTTTGCTTTGCTTCCACAGATAAGGATGAATACTTTAATAGTTCAAGCCCTTTATTGACTTTTGTGAGCGTGATCACATGAAAGAAAAACCCCATGAGTTTCTTGTGCCTTCTTCTCATTTGTGGGCGCGTTCCGAAGGCACACATCCTAACTTAGTTTTTAAGACGTTTCTATGTGATCTGTGTACAAATGTACTTTACTTAAGCATCCAAAGGATTTTTTTTTTTTACTTTGACTTTGAAGTTCTCTGTATTTTTAGTGTTTGATAAAATGAAAGTATCAACCACTAAAAAGTTTTCCACAGTTTTATTTCTTTGATAGCCCACTTAGGACACAAATATCGCAATATATCGCATAGGATCTCTTATCTATAACAACGAGTAAGGGTTCCTACTGACATAGTTCCTATTCGTAAAAGTCTTTAATTCCATAACAATCACCACGATACGGGTTGGCTTAGTGGTAGATACCTCAACTTTCATTCTAAAGGTCGTGGGTTCGAATCCCGGCCGGCCGTGCAGCAATGGATTTTCCGAAAAATTTATGTGCGCTAATTGACATTGCTCTTACGGTGAAGGAAAATATCGTGACGAAACCCGCAGCTTAGTTGGAAGTATTGACAAGTTCTCTCCTCTGGACATGGTCGACTAAGCTGAGAGGGCTAGTACTGGGCAAGCTTACTCCATCCTCACGCAAAAAAGACCCAATTAAAAAGGGTCTAATAAATATATATTTTTATGACATTCCTCACATCGCCATCTAGCCCCAAACTAAGTAACTAGACTTATGATAAGGGTACTAGACAACGGATGTACTACTTATATACTTTTCTTTTGTAAATATATTATACTTATAACACATAGAAACAATCAGACCACAGACAAGTATCTAAGCACAAATACTTGTCTTAGGCGGGAATCGAACCCGTTACCCTGTGTTTGGCAGTCCGGCATGGTGATCATTGTGCCAATTGCGAAAAACAGCCCTTAACAAAGGGGTTGTTACTGCTACGGGCCAGAATGCAACATTTTATATCGTATCACGAACTTCACCCCACCCAAGGAAGGGCACTGTTCTCATGGGACAACTACGAGTATAACCCTTAATACCTACGTCCGTAAATTACCTGTCTGTATTGGGTTTCGACAATTTGTTTTGGCCGTAAAAATACTGGAGGAACCATAACTTTGTGCTAATAAATGAAATGATTATTACTCTTTTACGATACTGTTCTGAGATACGTATTTTCAGAGGTTTTTATTAGATTTCTGTATAATGTGCAATGGAGAAATGGACTGACTATGAGCGATTGAGTAATGGGGTTTTAGGAAGTGACCTTCCAGTGGCGAGGGGTGATATTTCTTTAACAGTTTTACAAAAATGATTTTTAGTGCGTTTGAAGAAACAACCTATATTGTAGGTTTAAGCTACCTTAACCATTACTATAAATTCGATAGTTTATTTCGTTGTTTGTATATTTTCACACCTGCAGCACTTTAATCACGGATTAAAGCCCTATTAACCTCAACTTAAAGCAAGACTTTATTCCCAAGGGAGATAATGTTGTATGAAACTCACAAGGGAATAAAGTGATTTGAATTTGGAACGTTGAAATTCGTGTGAAAACTCTTGGTTTTAATTTTGAAGGTCTCAGCAAATAGGTTTTATTTATAATAAGTCATTTGATTGATCCACAAAAATCTAGCAGGCCACCATTAATGTTTTTTATTTTGATTGTTACGTTCGGTCTAAGCAAATAGGTATTTACCATCATGCTACCATCTCATTGCAATTGCCTCATTTTTTTTAAAGCGGTTTTTTTTTCAAGTAGGGAACTGGCCACCACAAGAATTACAAAAAAATCGACTGACGGGACAGGACTCTACATAAGTATGAATAACTTTAAACTTAGTTAACCCGAGTGTCCCTCGTTACAGTCGGGGTTCAATATGCCACCCACAACATAAGACATTGCTTTATGCCCTTGATGCATAATCTACTATTGTTCCCTTTTCAAGGTAAGACAACTGGACCGGTTTGGATATAAATCATAAGTGGACTGGAGAAGGACTTACTGGAGGATTCTTTTGATCCTGAATTTACCGCTGTATCGAGAGTTTAGCGGGTGGAATCGCGGGGCGCCGCTAGTATACTATAAGTATGAAAAACTATGCACGTTGATATATTATTTCTCTATTACCTAAGTGACACAAAATAATAGAGGGCTATAATATTCATGTAATAAATATAGGGACACAAAAATATGGACACAAATCATTGCCTTGTTATATATCCATTATTTTTCCATTAACGTCGTAATACAGCTCGATATTTTTTTCTTTTCGGCTTGAGTAGGACTAACTTGTAGTTGTTTTCTATAGTCTTGATAACTATATTTGTTACTAGCTTCACCCTGGGTTTTACCCGCGAAACCCTTGATAAAAAGTATCCTGTGTGTTAATCCATGTCTCCAGCTATATACTTATCGAGTTTCATTGTAATCGGTCTAGTGGTTTTTGTGTAAAGGAGGAACAAACATACACACATACTTTGATATTTATAATATTACTAGCTGCTGCGCTCCGCGGTTTCACCCGCGTAACTCCCGATCCCGTGGGAATGTCGGGATAAATTAAGATGTAAGCTATCCTTTCTTTCAAGTTGGATCAAACTGCACACGGTGTGTAAGTTTGATTAAAATCGGTTAAGTAGGAGTCCATCGCTCATAAACAACGTGACACGTAATTTATACATATATATTAGATAGCGACCCGCCCCGGCTTCGCACGGCTGTATTATGCATGTATTATATCTAAAAACCTATTAAAAAAAACCGCATCAAAATCCGTTGCGTAGTTTTAAAGATCTTAGCATACATAGGGACATAGGGATATAGGGACGGCGAAAAGTGACTTTATTTTATACTATGTAGTGATGATGTAGGTTCCTACGTACCTGAGTACTTACGAGTATACCCAATTAAAGTTTATTTTATTTTAGGACGTTTTAAAATATTTAATTATTTTAAAGCGTCCTCGAGGCAAACCGTCGAAGTCGAACGGACCGAACCGAGTCGAAGATGGAGAGACGAAAAATGATTACATAAATAAATATTGAAGGACATTCCACACATCGCCATCTAACCCCAAGCTAGGTAACTAGACTTGTGTTATGGTTGCTCGACAACGGGTATACTATAACTTATATACCTACTTTTATTTTATAAATATTATAAGTACTTATAATACATAGAAACAATCAGACCACAGACAAATATCTAAGCATAAATACTTGTCTGAGGTGGGAATCAAATCCGCAACCCTGTGTTTGGAAGTCCGGTATGGTGACCATTGTGAAAACTGGGTCGTCAATTAGACTCATACAAGTTATACATAATCTACTGGCCCACCCTGGCCCTAGACAGAAGGGCCAGGGTGGGCCAGTAAATGTAAAGAAGGAGGTTTGCCTTATAATAGAACAAAAGGGCTAATAGATAAATAAATTAAAAATTAATAAAAAAAAAATGATTGCAAAAAAAATGTTCAAAATTTTACTAAAGAGAAAATAAGACAGAAAAGTTTTTTTTCTGAAAGCACACCACATAACTCCACTGCTTCATAATAAAACAACAAAGGTAGGTATCAGAAAAAAACACAAAGAAACAAATGCGAATGGAACTGAATTGAAACTCTATGGAATTGAAGTAAATAAAACTGGCTTCAAAATCACTTTAACTGACTTTAATCATAGAAATAGGAAGTAAATTGAAGCAACCCAATTAATGGAAAAAGATAGTAAGTATCTTACACACTATTTTAAAGAAATAAAAATTGATTTTGAAGCGAAAAGTTTGTGAGAAATAACCAGATCATACATGAACGAAACCGCAAGTCATTACTAGTTTCAGCAATAACAGCAAAAAACAACAATAAAAACACGATTCTACTAACTAAACTACTAAAAGAGATCGACATTCGGAAAACGGACAATTTAGACTGAATCGAAGAATCGGTAAATCCAAAAAACGAGACAATAGGATCGGAAATAAAACCCCGTATCCGAAATAGGCTCGTTAACTTAGATTTGTTAGGTAATGTAAATACTTCTCTGTTTGGACGAACTTAACTATGTTTGAATAAGGAATTGAGCTTGCCGAAATGGTGTGCTAGAAGATTATTTGCCTCCAATGCGGCTATTTGAGAATCGACCCGAATTTGAATGTTTGTTTGGAAAAAAAATGTTTACAATGTGGTTTGTTCAAATCAACACTAGAACGAAGCAACAGTGCAAATTATTATATATGGAGATTTCACTACTTTCCTTATAAGTACTAGTGTTGCCCATCGATAGTCGACTATCGATAGTTTATTAAAAACAATAGTATCGATGACTTGGAGAATCGACATTCGGCTAGTTCACCGTAATATTGCGTTTCTATAGTAAGACTCGACGTAGGAAAACTCGCTGTATCTATCGCACTATCGAATGAATTAATGTAACCAATAATCGACGCATAGGGAACCATTCTTCTGTAATATAGACAGAAATCGATAGTACAGAGCAATCGATAGTATCGATACTATCATGCACAACAATTGATACTATCGATAATGCGCGCTATCGTTAAATAGAGATAGGTGGTGTAA
Organism: Idaea aversata; assembly: GCA_907269075.1. Lineage (NCBI taxonomy): Eukaryota > Metazoa > Arthropoda > Insecta > Lepidoptera > Geometridae > Idaea > Idaea aversata. The sequence continues at coordinate 9,225,049 of OU026103.1, forward strand.
ATGGTATCTGGATACGGAAGCTGAAACTGATAATAAAATATCGAAATTCAGCTTCCCTATCGATAGTTTTACTATAGATCGTTTTCGCAACACTACCTCCCATATATACTTAACTATCTCTATTTAACAAGTTTTTTATAGAAATTGAGTGAAGAGGTATCTAATACGTATACAAAGACACACGTTCGATAGCGTTCTTTTATTCTGTATGACATAATTTTTGTAAAGACAAAAAAAAACGGTTGCACTCTTCTTAAAATTTATATTAAAAAAAAACATTAAACTTAAAACATTAAAAAAAATGAAGGTTATTTACTAAACAATTACAAAATATATGTACATAATTATATACATTATATTCGGTAGAGTTCGAAAATTACTATGAAATTGAATGTTTGCATTCTAATAATTTTTGTTTGATTAATTAATGAGTTAGAAGACTTTCAACTTCACCTAAAGCAGGTGTCTAGAATCTTGCTCGTGTGGAAAACATTCTTATAACAGCCGTTTTGGAGCTCTACGGTGGGTCTGCAATTATGCAGCCGACCGTACATGCACATATGCACACACTGTAGCTGCGTCTCGTAACGGTGTCTCGAGTTCAGAGATTTTATCTCATCAAAAATATGCGTACCGCGGTAAGAGATGTTTTCACTTTACATTTAAATTTTATTGAATTAAGTAATTATTTATTTTAAAAATCAACATTTATTTTTCAATATTTTTTTATATTTTAGCTTCAGGAGGCCAAAATGCTGGCTGCCACTTTGGTCAACGAATCGCCATTGCCATCCAGGCTTCGAGCCTTTTGGACACCCTATCTAGGGAAACTTAATTAGACTTTTAATAATTATAAATATATTTGAACGGATATATTTATAATTATGAGTTCAAGTTCAAGTTAATTATGAGGTCAAGAGAAAACCTTAGAAAATACTAGATTTTTAATATTATTATTTTTTCCATTAATTATAAAATTAATTTGGAACCTTTTATTATCTGAAATAAATGAATTCATTAAATAGGTAAGATTTTTTTGCTTAAAGGATGCGTTTCACCAGCAAATTCTTTAAAATTAAATTCTTTTTTGCGACGCGTACCCCTTCGAACTACCCTGCATACCCCAAAAGTTAACGTATCACTAATTGGAAACCACTGGTCTAAGCTTTACCCCCTAAAGCTTGTACACAAACTTGGAATCACTGAACACAGTTTCAAACAGTTTCATCAAAGCTACGTATCTTAGTATCTTGAAATCTTGCCCTTTGTTGACAGTGGTCCTTCGCTCCCTCGAGTAGCACTCCCTAGCCCTTTGTATCCAACACTTACACTGTTTGCTTTACATTATTACACAGAATGGACAGAAACTACGAAGTAAGGGCTCGTTCACACGTCCGTTTTTCTCATTGATTTAAAATCAAGATCGGAATATTGGGACAAGTTTTGCTGTTAAACTTGAGGTCGGGAATTTGATATTTTTTAAATCTTGAATTTAGCCCCAAGTATGGTCGGGGCATGATTAAAAACTTCGAATTTCTTTGGCCCATTTGCCCTTACGAAGTGAACAAAAGGTATGTGTTTTTGGCTACGAATAAAAAATAAATTAGACCTAACAGACTTAACAGGTCTCATTTATTTTTTATTGTAATACGTATGTGGCAGTATAATTGTGACCGTATTTTGGATTCGGTAAAAAATAACGACCCGGTTTACCGGTCCTATTAATCAAATATTATGTGTTTATTCGGTGATGGCCTATAGCAGTATTCTACAGAGAGTATTCTGGATCCAGTAAAAAATAACAACTTATTGGAAACATTTTTATTCGGTTATGGCGTATGTAGCAGTATGAGCATTGGGCGTATTCACACTACAGTATTTTGGACCTGGCAAAAAATAACGACCCGGTTTACAGATTCGGTGAATTGGATACATTTTTATTCTTAGATGGCGTATTAATTTTGTAGCAGTATTAGCGTGTTTATACTAGTACAGTATTTTGTAGTAATAGACAGTATTTTGGGCCCGGCAAAAAACAACGACCCAGTTGACATATCCGACGAATCGGATACGTTTTTATTCGGTCCTACACCTATATACCTATGATTACCTATATACCTATGAGACCTTATACCTATGAGACCATAGACCGTACATTATACTTATACTTATATGAGCGTGTTCACACTCGCGAAAGTATTTTGGTTCCGGTAAATACTCAAGCCAATGGTTTTGCAAATGTGGTGTGATCATTATCTTACCTTTTCTTCTGCCGTTTTAAAATACATTATATGTGATTTGCCCAATATTTGGCGATGAACATGGCTATATCTGACGCCCTGTTCAGGTCGTGTCAACTGGGCGTCATTACCTTCCAGTAAAAAGTAATCCGTTAAAACCAATCCCATAGAAATGGATTCTGTGTGTGGACGAGCCCTAACTATAGGAACTACATATTTGCTTAGAGACGTGTCGGGTAGATGGTGTATAAATATTTTAGATGCTCTCGAAACGGTTTTGGAATTTGAAAAGCTTTTTCGAGCGCAGGTCTTCTAAATTTAAGTTTGGAGGCAAATACTTTGGGATGGTGTTATCATTCACTTACGCATATTTATTTAAGCTATATTAATTTTTGAGGACTTCTCTGACCAAGGCTAGCATACGGCGGAGTATATTGTGGGTTCGATTCCTGCCGTATAAGTATTTGTGAAAAGATATGGGGTCTGAAGGCCAATTTTCATAAATAACATTGTTCAAATTTCATTGCAATATCATTCTAATTTGACGACCCAGTTGGCACAATGGTCACCATACCGGACTGCCAAACACAGGGTTGCGAGTTCGATTTCCGCCTCAGACAAATATTTACGCTTAGATATTTGTCTGTGGTCTGGTTGTTTCAATGTATTATAGGTATATATTTACAAAAGAAAAGTATATAGGTAGTATATCCGTTGTCTAGCACCCATAACACAAATCTAGTTGCTTAGCTTGGGGCTAAATGGCGATGTGTGGAATGTCCGGCAATATTAATTTATTTATTATTATAAATAAATAAATATTGGTGGGCGCGTTCCGAAGGCACACATCCTAACTTAGTTTTTAAGACGATTTTATGTGGTCTATATACACATTTTAAGGTATTAAGCATCCAAAGAAATAAAATTTTTTGACTTTGACTATGTAAGCTTTGTAAAATAACATGGTTTGTTGACGACGACTTCTGTGGCGTGGTTGACAAAGACTAGCCTACGATGGAAAATATTGCGGGTTCGAATCCTGCCGTCTAAGTATTTGTATACAGATATATGTGTTACTGTAAACTAATATTTGTTGTGGTCTGGGTTTATCTGTATGTATTTAAAAAGAGTATAGAGTGATTCTATCTGCTATCAGGCCACTATAACACAAGCCTAATTGCTCAGCTTGAAGCTAGATGGCGCTGTGTGTAATGGTCCTGAAATATTTATTTCTTTTTTTCTTTATTTCTTATTTCGCGGTATACAGATAATTCACATAGTTTATTTAATTGCTATATTAGGACTGTTTGATCTATACTAATATATTAAAGAGGAAAAATTTCATTGTTTGTTTGTTTCAATTTAATAGGCTCCAAAACTACTAGACCGTTTTGATGAAACTTGGTAGAAAGATACATTGATTCATTCTGCGCTCATTGTGCCAATGTTTTAATTTTATAATTTAAACTAGCGACCCGTCCCGGCTTCGCACGGCTATATTATGCATGTATTATTCATATAAACCTTTCTCTTGAATCACTCTATCTATTAAAAAAAACCGCATCAACATCCGTTGTTTGGTTTTAAAGATTTAAGCATACAAAGGGATATAGGGACAGAGAAAGCGACTTTGTTTTATACTATGTAGTGATAGTGATTGTCTTGTTCTATTCATTGGGAGTCATAGGGTACATTTTATCCCGATATTCCCACGGGATCAGGAGTTATGCTGATAAAATACCACATAAAATAAAACAGATTTTTTGTACTTCACAAATCGAATCTCTCAAAAAGTTTCCAAATAAATCAAAATGCCAATAAATTCACTTCCCTGTGGAGTTTATTATTATCAAATCTAATAATAACAGGAAGTCCCGACAGTAATTCTGTTTGTCACAAACAAAACGTAATAATCACGTTTTATTAGGAAAATCATTTTGTGTTTTCTCTGTTGGCAAAATAACTATGAAAACTTTTGCAATAAGATTATTATTATTATAAATAAGCTAATAAATATGTACGAGGATATACTTGTGAATACTTCCTTAGTAATAAACTTTTATTTCCACTAGCTGCGCTCCGCGGTTTCACTTATGTAACTTCCGATTCCGTGGGAATATCGGGATAAAAATTAGCCTATGTTTTTCACAATAAATCAATGTATCCTCATATCAAGTTTTATCAAAATCGGTCCAGTGGTTCGGAGCCTATTCAATTCAAACAAACAACCAAATCTTTCCTCTTTATAATATTAGATGAAGATAAACATAGTTTATATGCGAAAGCTATTGTATGGTGTGTATTTTATTCTGTATTAGCTGTTGCCCGCGACTTTATACGCATGGTAGTTTTGTTTTATTTACCAAATTCTTCCTCTTGAATCACTCTATCTATTAACAAAACCGCATCAAAATCCATTGCGTAGTTTTAAAGATCTAAGCATACATAGGGACAGGCAGCGGGAAGCGACTTTGTTTAATACTATGTAATCTTCTTCTTCTCGTACAGTGTGCGGCTCACCTATTGTTAGAGTTTTCAGATCACCTTAAGGCCTCTAACTTGACCTAACGACTGCTACTAGAGGTAGCAACCGGGACTAACGGCTTAACGTGCCTTCCGAATCACGGAGGAGCTCACGAAATTTTTGCCACACTGTTAACTGGTCACCCATCGAAGTAATGACCCCGCTAGGCGTCACTTAACCCGCACAACCGTAAACGATCACTTCGCTTAGCTGTGAGCCTCCTCACTATGTAATTATATGTAGTGAAGTGATAGTGACTGTTCACTGTCTGTTTTTCGAAAATTATAAAATAAAATATAGTATAGATCACTTACCTCAGCTAAAGAAGTCGACCCAGGCACCTTCAAAAAGAACATGAATGGTGTATTCACACGATTCAGAATTTCGCGGAAATCTAACGCCACGCCTCTAGGCCTTAGCAATCTGAAGTAGGTCCCAAGGGAGGACCCGTTTGAAGCCAGATGTGTGCCGAAGAGGCGCATGAAGCCCGCACCTAAGAAAATATTAGAAAATTATGCTAAGGAACAAAAAATATGCCTCCAAAGTATGGTTAATTTGAGTGGGTCAGCAAGGGGAGGTTCTAGAATCGCTGTAGTAACGAGAAAAAGTTCTAAAATACATTCCCTTCTTTCTAAAAGTGTTTTATTTCTTATATAAAAAAATATATTTGGAAAACTTTTTTTACCAAAAAATGACACTTTTTTTAGTTTAATAGTGCCTATCAAAAAATAAAAAATAATTTGAAGAGAAGGTATTTTTTCTCGTAGCTACAGCAGCGGGTCTACGCTGCTAAAAGAAAGCGGACTTGTCCTTAGTGATGCACTCAAATTAACCAACCTGAATGAACGTACTTGAGAACTAATTGACGACGTCTTAATTTTTTGAAGTCGGTTGAAAAATAATACGGATAATAAAAGACACAATTACAAGGTTATTATTAAATATGAAAACGGTTCAAGGCTTACTTCTGTACATCCTAAAAACCCACTTTTTGTTTTATGACTTTTGGAAATTCAATAATTAATTGGAAATTTTTGAGGTTATTCTCAATATTTATTATAATTATATCATAAATCACCTGATTTTTTTAAATTAAGATCATTTAGACAACTTAGAAAAGTCGATATAGGTAACTTAAAAAATAAGTAGGTATAATCTTTAGGTTAATGACCTCTCCGCGTAGGTAATTATAACAGCTGATTTTCGGCATAACCTCAAAATTTACAAAAAAAAAAGTTGTAATTACCTAAAGTCGTAGAACAAAAAGTTGATTGTTTTAAGGTGCACATCCGCTTTTTTATATAAATATATGTTATGATAAATATCAAAAACACGGATACATAGACTAACAGAATAACACGGATAATAAAAATTAGTATGTGGGACACGCGTGGTATAATTGAGCGCTTAGTTACAGAAACTGTGATTAATTTTCCTTATAATTACTTATGATATTCTTTTATTGAAACTACCATAAGAAAGATATTTATTCGGCTATAATAATTCCGATATTTTCATTCACATAATTTATGGCTCATAATGTAGCCAGATATAATATAATAGCTAGATAATATATAGGCCTCAGGGCTTTATCACAAGTAGTTTACTCACTCGAGTATTTATTACGAACTTTTAGACAGACAGTGGAGTCTTATACACCTCCTTAATTTTTAGGGTTCCTTACCTCAAAAGGTGAAATAAGGAACCATTATAAGTCACTTTCTTGTCCGTCTGTAAGTGTGTCACCACCGATTTTCTCAGGAACGGGTGGACTTAGCAAGTTCAAATTCATACCAGATACTGAAGTTTATAGTCCCTATTAGGTGTATAAAAACCAATGTCCTAAGTCAAGTCGATAAACAGATATGGAGCCCTACCTTTTTACCTATCGTTCGCCCCACGTCGAGCGCTCGATTTCTACTGATATTCGTTCGACATTGGAAATTCGCTATTTTTGAATCGCTCGAGTGTAACGAGTAGTCTCCACCACTCGTCGCTGAGAGGCGAGTGGTAGAATAAACGTTGAACAATCATTGTCAAACATTCGGAAACGATCTTGGAAAATATTTATATATTTTGGGATTATCACGAATGTTCATCGGTAATTGCCGGTTGTTCAACTTTCTGTATAAAACAAATAAAAATTGTAATTTTATATTTCGACGACGAACGATTCAAAAATACAGAAAAATGGTGTCATGAGACTTGGAAATCGAGCATGACTTGTAGGCGTATACGACGAAGATATGTCACACGAGCGATTCAAAAATAGAGCCCATGGGCAAATTATATTATCGCGAAAACTTGTTTTTCTTGTGATAAAAAAAAATAATTTTATACGCAAAATAATAATTTTATAAACAAATTCTCGCTTGAAGTTATCAGAGATCTGACAAAGGATAAAGAGTTTATTCCCTAAGCACCTGTCTTCTGTCCTCATTTAAATATCCAACTTCAGATTATTTCATTTTCAAAAAAACATTAAAGATAAAACAGAGATTAATGTGACACGAAGTCTAGACTCACAAAAAGTAATAAATGACTTGTAATGAACTGAACTGAAAGAATTATTGTTTTTCGAAAGTGAAATGAGTGAAAAGATTTGATTTTGGGCAGATATTAATTGCTGTTAAAGTTTGGGAGATAATCAAAGCTAAATTATTATTTTTATTATTAATTTCTTCCATACATTATTAAAAGACATTAAATTCATTTTTTAATATTGACATTTTTAACTTTTTGATTTGTTTATTTTTATTCATTTTCACTTTACTATAATTTGAAATTTTAAAGTTTTTTTTTTGTAAGTTGGAATTTATTTATTTTTTATTTAGCATTTTATTTTTAATTTAGCATTTTATTTTTAGTATTATTTTATTGTAATTTATGGAATTAATTTTCTGAAATAAATTAATTGAATTAAAAGCTTTATTTTAAGTAAAAAAAAACATGCTTATTTTGAACTTTTATAAATATCTAGCTGTCCTGGAAAACGTTTTTGTTATAATATAAAAAAAAATTAAGGAAACAAAAATAGAATAGTTCGAACACTATTCTCAGAATATACACAAAAACTTTCATACAAATTGGTTCAGCCGTTTAGGTTAAGTTTGGCAACGAACACCACGACATTTTATATACCTACCTATTTATGGTAGAAGAACCAAAGTCACCGACATAGCTCTCAGGATTAGTAAGCTGAAGTGGCAATGGGCAGGTCATATAGCTCGCAGAACTGACAACCGCTGGGGAGTAAAGGTTCTCGAGTGGCGGCCGCGATGCAACGCGAAACGGAGTGTTGGGAGACCAGTTGCCCGGTGGACCGACGACATTGTGGCGGTCGCTGGTAGTCGATGGATGGAGGCGGCTCAGGACCGCTGTTTGTGGCGTCGTATGGGGGAGGCCTATGTCCAGCAGTGGACGTGTATGGGCTGATATGATGATGATGATATTGGCTTTTACATATAATCTGGATGATTTATATATCGCCAACAGCTTTAGTTCATGCTATTAAGGGCGGTGTAGTGCCAGGAACCTTAACTGGAGTAGGCTTGCCCATAACCTATACCTCTCAGCTTAGTGAACCACATCCTGAGGAAATACTCGTCAATACGTCATCGAAGTAAAACGCGGATTCCATCACGATTCCATCCTTTACCTTTAAGATGTTAATTAATGCACATAAATTGCGTAAGATAAATTCATTGGTGACCGTGATTGCACGTGCAACCCACGCCCCTTGGAATAAAATTCGAGGTCTCTGCCATTAGGCCAACATAGCTTTAAACAAGCTTGAGGATTTGTGCTAATACTGCTGTAATTTTTTTAGGCATTTTACCTTTTTTTTAAACAAAAAAGCCTTGCATATGATCTCATCTTTTCCTTTTGAAATTATCTCATCTGATTGGAAACGACTAGTATAGGTGCGGTCGGAGTCAAAATTGCAGACCCACCGTAGAGTTCTAAAATTACTATTATTGAAATGTTTTTATTCTAAAAATATTTATCTAATAAATTCATGAATACTTTAAACTTGAACTTAAGCAAAATGAATCTTGCTTGAGTTGAAAACATTCTAATAATAGCAGATTTGGAGCTCTACGGTGGGTCTGCAATTTTGACTCCGACTGTACCTATTCACTCAAGACTTGATGGCTCCAAGGTTGTAATTTTGGGGAAGTAGAGAATGCCACTTCTTAGCAGTGCGCACGAAAAAGGTGGAGGTGAAGAAAGGTGGTAAATGTTGGTCCATAAGTACCTACCCACATACTTTAAAACATCAGCCTCAGAAAATCACAAAACTAAAGACTTAATTAATCAAATTAAAATACAAAAGCAAAAAGCCTTTTGAACGACACATTTAATCCCGCCGAAATTCATTCTGAAACATCACTTTAAAATCAGTTCTAACCTTTCCTTTATGAATAATGGAAACGTCTGAAATCTAGTTTATATTTATTTAAGTCGTTAAATATTTTATTTTGTTAGGCTCACTTTAGACTACGCGACCAAGTGTGGCAGTAAAAGACTTATGGAATATTTTTTTAAGTTCTCTCGTTTTGGATGTCTAGTTCCACTTTGGATCTTTAGGTTTGGGCACAAGCTTTAAAATGCGTAAAGAAGTAAAAAATTATGTTATTAAATAGGTATACGCCACTATAATATTAGTACAATATTTTGAAATGCGCATCTTAGTTTCTACACGCTATTTAAATCTACCTATGCTGCTGCTACGCTGGCTTATGGCGTCTGAAAAATGTGAAATTCTACCTACCATCTCACCATAATCTTTCTAACTAAGGTTGCCTGGAAGAGACCGCTTTTAGCGGTAGGACCGCCTATCGTACCATGTTACGTTTAAGTTTTATTTTTAAAGTATATTTTTTTGGATTCGTGTACAATAAAGCGTTACTTAAATCTGATGTACGACTGAACGCTTTGACTGATAGTTTTGTAGTGTTTTGTGACAGCAGCTTTAATTTAAATTTGTTCAGAAGGTGATTTTACCTACCGTCTAGATAAAGCTATTGCTATCATTTAATTGGAAATTTATCTGTGTAATTATTGTGATTAATAGAAACTTAGATTAAAACTTGAAAGTTATTTAAAATAAGATATTTACTAATCATGTTTTGTTTTGCGAAGCTCGAGTTTCGAGCCAGGGTTATTTTAAATACGTTTAACGAACTTTAACTTTAAGATTGATATTTTTTTTTACATCAGATTTTGTATTTTGCCGTAGGATTTCCTAAAGCCATATAGTTTTTTTTTCCTTCAAAATATTAAAATTTATGGAACTTATTTATCACAACTGTAACCTAGGATTTTGGTCGAAGGAGACAGAATAACGAAAGAAGTAAAACATCGTAATGAAACCTACGGCTTAGATAGATAGATAGATAACTTTATTTGTAAAACACAGTAAGGAACATATAAACACACAAAGCAAAGTAATGTAATAGCTAGAAAGTACAAGCCTAGTTACACAGCTTTAGTAAACTTAGTTATAGTACAAGCTTAGTTGACGTATTGACGAGTTTTTTCCTCTGAACTCGGTCGAATAAGCTGAGAGTGTGGTAATAGGTTCTGAGCAAGCTTTTTTCATAATGTAATACTTATCCTCAGCACTAATAGCACTCTGAATAGAATAAATTTAAAAAAAATGGCGCTTCTAGATTAGACATAAAGCCAAAAAAACAACATAAATTCTAGATCCAGCATAAAAATTTGTCCTTAAACATCAAACAAACAGATAGTAGTAGTTTTAAAGTAACTTTTATTTTTATGAGTTATTAATTTAATATTTTGTAAATTTAATCTTCTTTTTTATATAACACAAGCATAACACAAGCATTAAGTTGCTTAGCTTGGGGCTGGATGGCGATGTGTAATATGTCCTGAAATATTTATTATTATTTATTTATTATTATTATTATATGTATTAATAATTCTACTGTCCGCGTGTATGTTACTAAACTCCTGCTTATTGGCTGGACCAGTTTGTATTAATTTTTTGTATGCGTTTGGGTGGCCTTGGTTGGTTGAGATTCACAATCAACCCGGTTATTTTTAATGGCAAATCAACGTTTTCCGGGACAGCTAGTAATATGATAAATCGACCGTATCCGTAGACCAAATCGATAGTCTTAATATATATAAATCTCGTGTCACAATGTTTGTCCTCAATGGACTCCTAAACCACTTAACCGGTTATAATAAAATTCGCACACCATGTGCAGTTCGATCCAACTTGAGAGATAGGATAGCTTACATCCCGATATTCCCACGGGATCGGGAGTTACGCGGGTGAAACCGCGTAGGGCAGCTAGTAATATTATAAAAGACGACCCAGTTGGCACAATGGTCACCACGCCGGACTGTCAAACACAGGGTCGCGGGTTCGATTCCCGCCTCAGGCAAGTATTTATGCTTAAATATTTGTCTGTGGTCTGGTACAAAAGAAAAGTAACATGTAGTATATCCGTTGTCTAGCACCCATAACACAAGTCTAGTTACTTAACTTGGGGCTAGATGGCGATGTGTGGAGTGTCTTGCAATATTAATATTATTAATTAATTAAATTAAATCCTAAAGTTGGTTTAGTACACTTTAAGGTGAAAGGGTACCTGCACTCTCTCCATACAAACTTAGTCAACTGTTTTCTCCCTGGATAATGACACTAGCACAAATATTTTTGTACCATAAAACCTATAACTGCCATGGCTATGCCCCTATTTTTTTTCTTTTTTTCATTTTCTAATCATCATAGAAATTAAGATTAATTTTTTTTAAATAAAACAAAAAATACATGGTCATGGCAGTTATAAGTTTTATGCACCAAAAATATTTGCTCTAGTGTCATTATCTAGGGAGAAAACAGTCGACTACGTTTGTAATAGTTTGTATGGAGAGAGCCCCCGGTACCCTTTCCTCTTAAACAGATAAATACAAAGGCAATATTAATTATTAGTACATTACTTACCAAGTTGAACAAGCTCCAAACGTCTGTCAGTTACAAAATGCCAAGGGAACGCCTTGCAAAAACTAGCGACACCGATCTTCAGATCTGTTACTTTACTCGAACATGCTATGGAAGCTACGTCGTTGGTCGGTTCACAATTCTCTTCTTTAGACTTCTGTTTTGATGGTGTAGCGTTAATTTCGTACCTGTACAATAAAAATAAAATCCGTACAATAAGACTGACAATTTTTTTTTTTATTATCATATTTTGTATTGATGTTTTGTATGTGTTTTATATTGTAACTAGCTGCCCTCCGCGGTTTCACCCGCGTAACTCCCGATCCCGTGGGAATATCGGGATGTAAGCTATCCTATCTCTCAAGTTGGATCGAACTGCACATGGTGTGCGAATTTTATTATAATCGGTTAAGTGGTTTAGGAGTTCATTGAGGACAAACATTGTGACACGAGATTTATATATATTAAGATTGAATTGGAATAAAATAATATATTTTATAGTTGAGTAGCAAGAAAGTTAGTTCTTCCTTGGCAACGGTTGTGAAACTGGAAGGTTTAATGATAACAGTTAGGAAAAAAGAAAAATCTATTGTCTTTGGCAACTGGTTGAGTAGACAGCAAGAATGTTAGTTCTTATTTGGCAACTGGTTGTAAATCTCAGTTGCCAATGTGGTCGGAGGGGCATCATTTTATCAACCACAGGAAGTCCAAAACTGGGCGAACATGGGCAACAAGCTGAACATGGGCCTCCCCCAAAGCCTTCCAGAGCGATTTGTCAATTTAGGCTTAGCCTATAATGCCCAGGACTAATATTGTCTCCGATTTGCGTGATTTTTGAAATATTTTTAAAAAGCAGAAAAAGAAGAAGGAAGAAGAGTCTATAAGCTCAGGGGTCGATGTGTAAGGTATACAAACAAATATCTAACAACTAGTTGATTCGAAAATTAGTCTAAAAAGGCAAATTTTGAATAGATTAGAACATTTAAAAAAAGTATAAGGAACAGTAAAAAAGAACAGTTATAAAACTACTGAACCAATTTTGATGATTTTTTATAATTTAAACCTGGGAGTGTAAATAGGTATTAATTCCTTTTTTTATAATAGATAGGCCAGGGTTTGACCACTATCTCACACAATGGTAAATGAGGATGCGGTTTAAGATGTAGCTTACCTAGAAGATACCTAAACGCTCCTGACTCAAAGACCATTAAATAAACGGAAGCCTTCGAGGGATATGAGTGAAGGGAGGAAGAGGGTAGTGGAATAAAAAAAATTCCGACCCATCCTCCTTTTCTGCACCGGCCTACATATCGGAACACGGACAACTCCGCTTGGCGGTAGGACTTAGGCCGGCAGTGGATGGTCACAAGGCACGACTGAAGTTCCTTTTTCGACTAAAGTTTGTACCGTCATAAAATCACCAAGGAAATGCCTTTAAATCTGTACTTCACTATCACTACATAGTATAAAACTAAGCCGCTTTCTCTGTCCCTATGTCCCTATATCCCTATGTATGCTTAAATCTTTAAAACTACGCAACGGATTTTGATGCGGTTTTTATTATAGATAGAGTGATTCAAGAGGATTTATATGTATAATACATGCATAATATAGCCGTGCGAAGCCGGGGCGGGTCGCTAGTTAATATTATAAAACTGAAGAGTTTGTTTGTTTGTTTGAACGCGCTAATCTCAGGAACTACTGGTTCGAATTGAAATAATTATTTTTGTGTTGGATAGTCCATTTATCGAGGAAGGATATAGGCTACTTTTAATTTTGATATTTCCACGGGATCTGGACTTACGTGGGTGAAATCGCGAAGTGCAGCTATGTATACCATAATTTAGGAAAAGTTTTCACCTACAAACGGTTCACACAACAACATATAATAACTTACAGTTACATGTTAAGGGAATTTGCTTTGGGCTCATATTTGCGCATTAATCTACACAATAGGCAATGATCGGGGAGCGTTGCAAGGCCATGAACCAGTGTTCTGTGAATGAATAGTGTAGGTATTATTGAATTTTGATAGCGGTGTGAATAACAATGTTCGATAAACAATCCTCAATATTGGTTGTTACAAAAACCTTTTAGTGTTATTCAAAAATTCAGCGTCATTTTCCAGTGAAATATTTCTGCAACGTTAAGTCAAAAACGCGTGAGTCCGGAACGAAATGCATCGCTTTAAAGCGCTCTGTATTTTTACTTAAGAATTTTTCCGGTAGGATGCATGTAAGAAGACTGTTTATACAGCGCTTGAGACTTATTTCGAGTATTAATACAGATTTCAGTTTTATTTATTCTTTAGTTAAAGCTATTGTTAACAGTTTAGTGACCTTCCGTTTGAGTTTATTTATAAAGAAATAATATAAAGGTACAACACTTAACAAAACTTTCTTAAAGTTAGTTAAAACGTGATTCTTACCATGTTTTTGACCATTATAAAAACCTGGGTGATTGGACCCAGGTACTTACAGGAAACAGCTTTGTTTCCTTTGAGCTCTGGTAAAATCAGTAGCCAAGTCTTTTACCACTTGAACTGAAATGGTAGCTTTGAGTTGACTAATTTCAGACCTGAAAATCTTCTGGTACGAGTAGCTTTCGAGTTTTTTCCATTTCAGATTTATTTTTCGTTGTTTCTCTCGACCGATATTAATTCACGAATGATTTTTTCATTTATAATCGACTAAATAATGTTAACTACTTCTACAGACATCGCCGTGAATGTGGCTGGTCCACAAAAATTTGTATTTTTTATACACCACCCACATCTCTAATCAAAAACTTAACATAAGCCATTGACAGGAAAGAAGAATAATTTATATATTATGGTTACAAAAATAGCCACGACGTCATTAGACTTACTAAACTACTAACAAACAAGCCAAATCTTCCAGCAATGAGGTGAAAATAATCCCTTTTCCTATCAATTCTACTAAAAAGATAACTTCGTAATCCAAATAAAAATAATAATAAAAAAAACCATATTTTCACTACACATCTCTGAAATAGATTACCGTATATCGGAAAACAGGCTATAACCAAAGAGTTTCAAAATATGTAGAGTAGAGAGGACACCAGAATTATAGGCGAAACATTGAGCTCGGTTCGCTTAGCAGTAACGCCTTAGAGGTGTCATATTTATTATTCATGTATTTTTAAGCGTTCTGCGGTCTAACGATCCAGCGAAAACATTGAAATGAGAAGCCTATGTGTCATTCCAAGACTCCAGTTATCAACACACCAAGTTCAAAATAGGTAAAAAACAAACACAAAATTTCACTTTAATTTATAAAATTAGTAGGAAGTAGGACATCAAAGCGAGTAGTTAGTTACAAACTGTTCCAATAAGTTCAACCAGTTGAATTTAATTGGACGAAAAAAAAAATTCATTTTTTACATTATTTGCAATAAGTTAAATAAATAAATAAATATTGCAGGACATTCCACACATCGCCATCTAGCCCCAAGCTAAGTAACTAGACTTGTGTTATGGGTGCTAGACAACGGATATACTACTTATATACTTTTCTTTTGTAAATATATACTTATAATACATAGAAACAACCAGACCACAGACAAATATCTAAGCATAAATACATGTCTGAGGCGGGAATCGAACCCGCGACCCTGTGTTTGGCAGTCCGGCATGGTGACCATTGTGCCAACTGGGTCGTCAAAGGGAGTTGATTTGGCAACATTGATTCTAAAAGTTCAACTCTAATAGTTTGGTTGTTAGTCCGGTTACGGTAACAAATGCAATTTACACTGATAGTAATTGTCCAGTTGGCACAAATATTAATAAATATTGCAGGACAATCCACACAGCTCCATCAAGCCTCAAGATACCAAACTAGGCTTGTGTTATGGAAGGTCTACCTACTATAATACAAGCCAATATAGAATACTCAAATACTTTTGACGTGACAACGTTTTATAAATTGGTTTGCCGGGTGACACTTCAAGAAACTGCGTTACGCTCCGCTCACGTTATGCGCTCACAATGAGAGCGAGTGAGAGGCACGCGGGCATGGTTAGCCCGCCTAAGAGCGAGAGAGACAGACATAAAAAGTGAAAGGCACGCGTCCCTTCCACTCGAGCACAGTTGTTGTCACGTAAAACTTTCGCCCGTATACCGACTTTACAGGCAACCAGTTTTTTTTTTGTTACTTTTTATGAGTTAGTATCGAATCGTCATAAGCTCAGGTAGTCTAGGTAGCAACTCATCTAAGCAGCGGATGGTCTAAACTTCAATTTCGTCTAAATAGGGGGGGGGGAATATCTAAACAAAGTTTTTGTCATCAATCTCAGGTCGTTTACAATTTACTTTCGTCTAAACAAAGGAATAATCTCTAGTTTTTAATACTTTTCTTTTAATAAGATAACTTTGATAAAACCATTAAAGATCCAGATGTCCTCTCTATTCTTGTAATCTTAAATCTCTATGCCCATAACAGAAAATGGTTCGATGAAGCAGTTTACACAATCCCTATTGAATTCCATTGATTTTATTTTAACTTGCAATAACAATGTTTGTATATTTGTTTCTTAAATAAATAAAAATAAATAAATATTTCAGTACATATTACACATCGCCATCCAGCCCCAAGCTAAGCAACTTAATGCTTGTGTTATGGGTGCCAGATAACGGATAAACTACTTATATACTTTTTTTTTGTAAATATATACATATTATACATATAGGAAACACCCAGAACCAGAAACAAGAATTTATGGTCAGCATAAATACTTGTTCCCGGCGGGAATCGAACCCGCAACCTTCTGCGTCGCAGTCGGGTGTTCGCCCGACGCGCCACAGAGGTCGTCGTTCTTGTAGGCGTACTGTAACATAACATTGAATAAGCAATGTCTTCTCCGTTCCTTTTATTATTTGTTACGGTTATTGTTAAAATATTCTTATCCTTATATCGTCGGATAAACCACCTGGGTACTTTGCTTATAGTACGCGCAATAAGGATTAAATTTATTTTTTGTTGCCGTATCACAAATTTTCGCATAGTTCGGCAGCGAAAGCTTAGATATTTATGGACAAACTAGCTGCGTCCCGCGGGACAGGATCGGGAACAGTCTGTTGGAATATCAGAATAAAAGGTAGCCTATATTTTCAATTCGATCTAGCAGTTCCTGAGATCACCGCGTTCAAACCAAAAACGGAAGCCCTCAAAGATGAATAATTTTCCCCGTATTTTCCACATTTCTCACTGATTCTTCGCTCCTATTGGTCGCAGTTTGTGATGTTATATATAGCCTTTCTGTAGCCTTACTAAAGCCTTCCTCGATAAATCCAACACCAAAAGAATTTTTAAATTCGAACCAGTACTTACTTTCTGAGATTAGCGCGTTCAAACCAACAAACAAACTCTTCAGCTTTATAATATTATTAAGTAAATATAGATAAGTTTAATAATTAAAATTATTTCGGTTCAGAGAGTGAAATGGAGATTCGCCACAATCACAAATTGGCAATGGAAAACCTGCTTCCAGCGAAGTCAAAAGAAAACTACTTAGGTACATGAAAGTATCTAAATATATAAAAATCCCAATTTAAGTTGGCCACGGCATCACGCGTGAATGGCTGGAGCAATTTCGCTAATAATTTTTTGTTGTGTTTGTTTTTGTCAGTTGCGCAGAAATTATTACGCGGGTGAAACCGCGGGGCGCAGCTAGTACTACATAAATACTTTTCTTTTGTAAATATATACTTATATTACATAGAATAGAAACAACCAGACCACAGACAAATACCTAAGCATAAATACTTGTCTGAGGCGGGAATCGAACCCGCAACCCTGTGTTTGGCAGTCCGGCATGGTGACCATTGTGCCAACTGGGTCGTCATATTGCGTCCTTCATCAGGCCAAAAAAGTTACAAGACCAATTAATTCGTTCTTTAGCGGGCAGAAAGTTAAGACTTTGGGATCCTAAACTAAAAATAAGAACCTCCTCCTTTTTTGAAGTCGGTTAAAAATGAAATCTACTTCCCATTCAAACGGGTGAAAAACCTCTGAAAAACCGACCATTTCCTAGTAAGGATGACAAAAAATACTATTACTGCGAGCTAAACTTTAAAACACGTAAGGCGTGCCATTGTCATTGTCACGCTATATTGGGCGTGACCGATGAGTCAAAATGGTGGCATCCATTTTGAACCCCCATTTCAACCCGCAAATATTTTTTCCATGTTCTACCTAAAATGTGTTCCATTTTCTACCCCCAATAATTAAATTGATTATTTTTTCCAATTTCTACCTAAAATGTATTCCATTTTCAACCCAAGTGATAATAATACTTAATATGATGTTTTTTTGTACAGACAGAAAAATAATTTAATATTTTAAAGTCGTTTTTTAACTACTATTATATTTAACACTTTTACCAAAACTGAATCTATTTTTTCTGTTGACGTTATTTGAGTAAAAATTTGGTAGGTAGTTAGGTACCCACTGCGTATTTGGGTAGAAAATGGACTATTGATTTGCAGGTGGTTGAATATGGAGTACTTTAATTAAAATTATGCCGTTGGTTGAAGTTGGGGGGTTGAAAATGGATGCCACCGTCAAAATGTCACGGAATTACGTCACGAAGAGGGTGACAGATTGTCCTGCTTGTCAAAGTAGGTACAGGGTGTAGCAATATTGAAACTTATTTAAATAATGATATTAAATGATTGAGATGAAAATTGGACATGACATAACTCATTAATCTTCGGTATTAAATAAATGGATTTATTTAAAGGTACCAATCAGATTGATTTGTTTTTCAATAAACTAACTTGACAGAGGTATTTAAATAACTGAATACCTAATATTTTTAACGAAAATATATTATTTACACATGCACATCTACAAAGCACAAGTGAATGTACTAACTATTTTATTTTTATAGGAATAAAAACACTATGGTTATTTTCACCACTAAAAACCTAACTATAACTATTAAGATCTACCCGCAAACTTCAGTCTTCAGAAAATGATGCTTGCAACAGCATCGAAATATAGAGTTCTACAAAAAAAAATACATGTTAAATATCCGTTCTAAATAACTTTAGTAGTCCTTTATTTTAATACCAAAAAAAAAACAATTTATTTAATAAAAACCTACATACACTAACACAAATTTAATCAAGTAAACTGCCCCGAGACATCCCTGGCGCAAAGGAACCCATCACACTAGCAGCGTTACCACGCTGAATAGCTATGGCCAGCCTCTGCACCAGGAACGACTCGGAACGGCTATCCATTCCTTTGTCCCTCAAACGCCGCAAAATCCCCCTGACAAATTCAATACAAAGATATTTTTTATTAAATATATTTTTAGTTAAATCCTGGGTCCTAAAAGTAGCTAAGAGGTAAGTATATATGTGTTTATAATGGATGAAACTCATGACGCCCCTATTTTAGCGTCGGGAGTTAAAAGCATCTTTCAAGCTAATACCCTGTAACATATTGTACCCAACAAGATCCAAGTGAGAAATGATGATTACGAGTCATTACCAGAAAATGGACCTCTCAGCTTGTAAGTATTGTACGAACGACAGACTCGACACTGCCTTGTAAAATTGCCTACTGAAGTTGATTTACATTAGACGAAAATCTGTAACACATGCCTATACAATGTCACCTCTCATCACCAGGCAATAACTAAAAATTTTGAAAGTAAAATTTCCGAAAAATTACATTATTTATCGAAAATTTGAGGAATTTTTAAGGTTTGGCAACACTTATTGGCAGCGGACCCTTTGGTAAATAGCTCGAAACTGCCTTATAAAATTGCTTACTGAAGTTAATTTATAGACGAAAATCTGTGACACATGCCTATACAGTGTGAAACAATACCCTGACATCCATCATCCCCAGGACATTACTACAAAAAAAATGGAAAATCTATGTGTCAAAATTTTGAAGTTCCGGAAAATGGCAATTATTTATCGAAAATTTTAGGAATTTTTAAACTTTGAACACTTTTTGGCTGCGGGCCCTTAGGCAAATAATGGTGAGATGAGATTTAGAAGTTTTAGGCCAAAACATCACCTACCACGCATGTCTCTTGCAACGATCTTTGCCTAAATGTTCTTTATGAATAATCTGAAACATTTCATCCATAAGGGACATTATCTTTAATTGACCAAAAATAACTAAATTCTTCTTGAATATATCGTTTATTATATGGTCAACCCTCTTTGATAAATTTCAATAATAATTTCAATTCCCGTACTAGTAGTACTAGCAGCAAAGTACTAGCAGTACTCCTCGGTTTCACCCGTCACTCCCGATCCCGTGAGAATATCGGGATAAAAAGTAAAAAACAGCCTATATTACTCCCAAGAAATCAATTTATCCTCAAACCAAGTTTCATCAAAATCGGTCCACAAGAAAAAAACTGTTCTCCTTACAAAATGAGTATAGATAGATTATAAGATAAAAATAAGATATATTGAAGTGTCGTATCGCAATTAAGAACAAACTAATCTATGCACTCACCTAAATCTCCTAGGATCGTTAGTATAACTCTTCAGTCTTATATCCGTCTGTGTGTCGTATAAGCTCATTGATATAGCTTTCAGACTGCCTACTAGTAAGTAAGCTACGGGTTCGCTTTCCGTTGTTAGGTGCAGCTGTATTTTACCTTCCTCTGATGTTGTACATACGAAATTCGCTTCGTATTCCATTGTTTCATCTTTGAGGACGTCATCCTGGAAAATTTAACGTATGAGACTTTTTGGGTACTAACTAGTAAATAAAGGAAAGGAAAAATTAAAGAAAGGAAAGAAAGGAAAGAAAGGAAAGAAAGGAAAGAAAGGAAAGAAAGGAAAGAAAGGAAAGAAAGGAAAGAAAGGAAAGAAAGGAAAGAAAGGAAAGAAAGGAAAGAAAGGAAAGAAAGGAAAGAAAGGAAAGAAAGGAAAGAAAGGAAAAAAAGGAAAGAAAGGAAAGAAAGGAAAGAAAGGAAAGAAAGGAAAGAAAGGAAAGAAAGGAAAGAAAGGAAAGAAAGGAAAGAAAGGAAAGAAAGGAAAGAAAGGAAAGAAAGGAAAGAAAGGAAAGAAAGGAAAGAAATGAAATAAATGAAATAAAGGAAAGAAAGAAAAGAAAGGAAAGAAAGGAAGAAAGGAAGGAAAGGAAAAAGTATATAACAAATAATAGACTAAAAGGACCAAAGCGAAAGTACGTGTAAGTAAGAACATTAACAAGATAATAAAACTTTATAAAACTAGGATTTAAGTACCTTGTTGGGCGTTACCCTAATGGCCCTAATAACATCTTTCTACGTGAATGTAGACATCACAAAATAGCGTGTATTTAGGAAATTATGAATAGAAACCACACAAAATAGATGTAAAAAACCACTAACTAGTTATTTTGGAAATATAAGAAAGTATATACCTACTAGAAAATACTAGAAAATATTATTTTTAGTCAAACTTTAAAGGTTGAGCATATACTAAAGCATTTTTTCGAGCATTTCAATGTAATGTAACGTTCTTACAAATGGTACAATACAGACAAATGTTCGAAGTGTGGTTTAAGTAAAAAAACAGCGAATGCTCGATTTTCTGTTACCAGTATGCTCTGGTCGATCGTGAGAGGTTTTAAAGTCGATCGCTGAGGATAGCTAATATCATACCTATTTCATAAATGGCCACTAGTCAGGACAGCTTGTTTGCTTTAACTGACAATATTCCTGACTACGAACATTTTGCTAAAGGCCAAAAATGTTACGCTAAGACACGATAATTTTTCATTTTAATACTATACCATTAATATTTAAATGTATTTTTGTAATATTGGATAATTAAAAATTTAATACAGATTTGAACCTTTTGTACCCAATGTTTTACTTATGCAAATTTCTGTCTTGATAAATATTTGGTGGGTTAAACTGTTAAAATGTCGATGTCTTTAGTCATAAATATGGGAACCGCTGCTCTAGTCTATACCCACCTTAAGACACGCCAAGTTGGATTAAAATTAAGGCTTAGTCCGAGATCCCTTTAAGGACGACTTTCATCGAGTTGTTTAATAGATGAAAAGTATTTTATATCAAATTAAATCTTCTTATATATAAAAATGAATCGCAAAATGTGTTGGTAAGCGCATAACTCAACAACGCCTGGACCAATTTGGCCAATTCTTTTTTTGTTGTGTTTGTTATTGTCAGGAGAAGGTTCTTATGAAAGAAAAAAATTAAGGAAATTTCGTAGAAAATTATTACGCGGGTGAAACCGCGGGGCTCAGCTAGTAGGTCAATAAATATATTGCAAATTATGTTGCCCAAAAAAATTCAGTCCAGAATATGATTAAAGAACATTTTTTTTTGTTTTGTTTTTTAACCCTTTTACTGGCTTGTTTAAGAGACAAATTCCATACCAATAGAAAGTATGAACGTTAGGTGGCCTATTTTTTCCCGTCACAGCTATAGGTAGGCAGGTAAATCGATACTAGTCATTTGCATTGGTCTGGGTAATAATAATAATTTATTAATTAAGGTTAAGTTTAAATAAAGATTATGTATTTCATTGGTACGGAATTCGTCTGTTGACCAAACCAGTGAAGTCTAAAAACCAAAAAAATACATTAATTATTCTGGACTGAATTTTTTTAGGCAATACATTTTTAATATATTTATTGGCCTATTTAATTTGATATAAATAAAAATAAGTCGGGTTTTCCTTCCTGACGCTATAACTCCAGAACGCACGAAACGATTTAGATTATTTCGGTTTTGAAATGTTTGTCGTAGTCCAGGGAAGGTTTAAACGGTGAGAAAGATTGGACTTACGCTGCGCCCTGCGGGCGGAGCGTAAGTCCACAGGGCGCAGCTAGTTTTATATAAAATACTTTTTACCAATTAAACAGATCGATGAAGGTCGTCTTCAAAGGGATCTCGTACTACTCTAAAGTATGTACATACCTGATCATGTAACACGTCGTGGACACTGTCTAAAGTCGTCAAAAATTCAGTCAAATTAGTACCTAAACATTTGAAAGCTCTCTCTAGTCGACAGTTGTGTGAGAACGCTGTTAATATTAAATATTCTCCTAATTTTGCCATGAAATCCTTAGTGCTAACACCTGTAACAAACATTTACATAATTACACCTCTAAATAACAAGGGTTTAGTTTGAAAGATAGCTACAAATTACCTAAGGGTGTAT
Source organism: Idaea aversata (assembly GCA_907269075.1). Taxonomy (NCBI): domain Eukaryota; kingdom Metazoa; phylum Arthropoda; class Insecta; order Lepidoptera; family Geometridae; genus Idaea; species Idaea aversata. The sequence goes on from OU026103.1 coordinate 9,247,965, forward strand.
TAGATTACATACTTTTCAATCGGGTGATAATAATTTTTTTAAACTCACACAATCTGTAGTAAAGGAATAATAATATACCTAATAATATTTTACCGGGTCTAATTGGGTTTTTTTTCTCTTACAAATCGTGTGAGTTTAAAAAGTTTATTAAGTAAGTTTAACGTTTTGTGGACCATTTCCAACATCTTACTAATATTATTATGTGGAATACTTATTTCATATTTTATATTTACAACTGAAAACTACAAAATTATGGTTGCGTGATTCGATATTATCGTCGCAAACAGACTCACACATTTAACGTTAAAGTTGTTTTTTTTTTAAACAAATAATATCAGAACTCATAGAAGAGTCTGGTACTGGCCCTCAAACAAAACTTTCCTCCCGATAAACAAAATATAGGTATTTTACGAAAAGCCCTCACAAATCTTGATACCCTAAAAGTAAAATTTTATCAACAAAAAGGGTGACATAATAAAAGAGCTGTTAAGTCTAAATTAACTTTTGTTGCTTCAGAAAATCTTTGGAAATTGTCAAGAAAAACACTTTTGTGAAGGGATCACAATGGCTCCCGACTCAATTTCAGAGTAATTTTAATGGATAGGGAAATTTTCTTTCCGCGCTTTATTTTATTAATTTAGAAGGTTACAGACGCGATTGAATCTGATTATTGAAAAATTGAATAAGTAAGTAGGTAATATACTTAATTAGATAATGTATTAAAATTTATGGAATACATTAGGGCGTTACTGGATAAATTGCGGAAAGCGGGAAGATTGACGTATACATTTTAAGCATACTTTCTTTTAGAAAGAGGAAACTTGGAAAAAAACTTCTAAGGGACGAAAATGTGACGTATGACTACCGAAGGACGGGTTGGTTTATCCTATGTAAAACTTCCTTGCGGGTGATGTACAACTTTCGTCTTTTTGACGTAATGTAATTATTTTATTTTAATGGATTAGATTGTAATATTTTTTTTTGTTTTTAAAGTATTAGGTATACATGGTTATTGGTAATTATTAAAGAAAGCGGTTACTAGTTATTGTTTAATTTTTTTTTTAATATTTCTAATTTTAACGTCACTAACAGCGTAATAACAATGTCTTCCATTGCCAAGGTTGTGTAAAAAAAGTGTGTCCATATTTATAAGTTGGCTGTCATTTGATTTTTTATTTATTTAATAAGGCACATGTTGATTTCGTCATAACGCCGATGGTGACGTCATCAGAGTGCAAGTGAAGATTAAATGTTTTTCTATAATGTAGAAGAAATATATTTCTCTAAATGGTTTTGTAATGTCAATTATAAAAACTAAATGAACAATCCTAATTGTAATGAATTTGCTTGCTTATAAATATTTTTTTAATCAAATTACATAACTACTCTCCATTAACCAACAAACCAATTCAGTTCCACACAATCACTACATAGTATAAAACAAAGTCGCTTTTTCTGTCCCTATTTCCCTTTGACTGCTTAAATCTTTTAAAGTACGCAACGGATTTTGATGGGGTTTTTTTTAATAGATAGAGTGATTCAAGAGGAAGGTTTATATGTATAATACATGCGTAATATAGCCGTGCGAAGCCGGGACGGGTCGCTAGTTAATAGTTAAATAAAAGTTTAAAACTGTAAACGACAAACCATTTACTTTTAAAACGTTCTCAAGACGGTCTTAAGAACCGTTCTACTTAATCACAAAGATGGATGGACTACTCACTGTCAGTTGCGCGAACCGCGTCATATATTTCTTGTAAATAAGCATAATTTCTGAATGTTCTTACGTCGTCTGGTAATCGCCGTCTGTGAACAGATAAAAAAAATATAGGTACTACGTCGACAGCCCTCGGTAGAGTTCGAAAATTACTATTATTGGAATGTTTGCATTCTAATATTTTTTGTTTGATTAATTTATGAGTTAGAAGACTTTAAACTTCAACTAAAGCAGGTGTCTAGAATCTTGCTTGTGTTGAAAACGGCTGTTATAAGAAACAGCCGTTTTGGAGCTCTAAGGTGGGTCTGCAATTATGCAGCCGTCCGTACCTACTACCTATACAGATACCGGTTAATATAGGTTTTTATTAAGGTTTGAAGTTCACGTTTAGAACGGTATTCAGATCCGCAAGTTACCAAACCAGTATAAACCGGTAAATAGTTCAGATCTTAAGTCGTAATAATTATTCCTTCTATTCGTGCTGTTTATATTAAGGGCATACTTATTGTTTTGTTTTAAGACATTTTTTTAAAAGAAATTATTTCGAAAAATTCAATCTCTACGCAGTCGAAGTCCCAGCTGAAAGCAAGTTATAAATAAGAGGAATCCCTTTTAAAAGGAACAACGTCAGATTAGAAAACAATTTTCCAGGAAAAAGCCTTTGTTTGAATTATTACTTAGGTAAAGTAAGTAACTTTCACAAAGCTAGACCAATTCCTAGACTAATCCGAGATTTAAAAGGTTAAATCCGCTTTGGCCTTTGAAAGTAACATCTCCTAAACAAAGGTAAGGTTTTAGATTCCTTAAAACCTACCAAAATTCCTAAATAGACTCAGTTAGTCTAATAAATTATGTCCCCCTTTTTCCGAAACAAGATTTAACGATAGTCCGAGATGTGGATTTACCTTAGATTTAGATACAGATTTACTAGTGAACTATAGTCTTAACACTATCCCTATAAAATCTATAGGGATAGTGGTTAGACTAAAGTTCCTTAAATAAAATTGTTAAGTATTGTATAAAATTTGATGTTTTTATCAAAATTTCTGTACAATATAGTCTTTTGATTTTTTTTCGTTCGTCTTAATTGTTCTTTTTTTGGATCGTTTTTTGTTTCCGTTTCGATCGTCTATTTTCTTTTCGATCGCCTTTTGTTAACCACTTAGTTGAGTAGTTTGACTATGAGGAAATTTATTCCTGTTGGACAAACTAGTTTGACCAAAAAGTTTGATCAGCAGGAACGTACCAATTTGTAGGTAAGCTAATCAAGCTCTTCTTTTGTTTCGAAGTAGTCCAAATTGACAAAAGTAGATTATTTTGCTCAAATTTGGATAGACTTTAAAATAAGAAGGAATTTTTGGCTGCATCAGTCTTAAATAAGAGAGGTAATAAATATTAAGGCAAATATAGAATAGTGCGTCCTATATCACCAGAGAGATTTAAATTTTAATAGAGGTTACAAAACATGTCGTTGTATTTTCAACGTCACACTAGACTGAGCGATTTTGTCCAAGTATTTACAAAAAGGGCCAAAAAATTGTAGTGTTGTCAGATCTACTTCTGGAAACTTGAAAGTCTTTGTATGTCACCCATCACCCCTTCATTACTCAAGAAAGCCTCAGGTGTTCTGTTTTCCTTCTTTTGACGTTAAATTAACTGTATTGTACCAACGTTTATCTTCACATAAATTACATTTAAGCACCTTAAAAACAATCCTCAAAGGATCTTAAAACGTTTAAATTTAATTTTATTAAGCAAATAAACAAAACATTTTACGTGCTCGTATGTTACGGGTACCAATTTAAGGCTGTAGCAATTGTATATAATCCGTGTGACAGCAAAAGTTAATTAGAGATGCCGGTATATTTCAAAGAGATGTTGCGTTAAATTGGAGAAGAAAGAACATCTCAAACTTCAAAGTCAAAGTCAAATTTCTTTATTTCTTTCGATACTTATGTTTAAAAATACAATGATCACTTGAAATCGTCTTAAAGAACTAAGTTGGGATGTGTGCCTTCGGAACGCGCCCACCAATGAGAAGAAGGCACAAGAAACTCATGGGGTTTTTTTTTATGTGATCACGCTCACAAAGGTCAATATTACAAATATTTGAAGGTATTATTTGAAATAGGGCAATTAAAGTCACATCCATGGATTCTTATCATTAAGGTACGAAGAGGTATCATAGTATGCCTTACCGCACAATTTATGCTTTATAAAAGTTTTGAATTTGTTAATGGACATGTCATATACATCTTTAGGTAATTTATTATAATAGAGCACACATGTACTATTAAACGACCTGCTTATTTTCCGGAGCCTACTACCGGGCAAGGTCAGCACATCCCTATTTCTTAAGTTGAAATTAAATTAAATTTTAAATTAAATTCAAAACTTTGATCTCGGTTAGATTGTCAGTGATGTTTCTGTAACAGGGATTGATAACAGAAAAGGTGCCTGAGTACATTCCCATTCAAACCTCCTTCAGTTTCATTGTTGCGAACTTTATTTAAACGTTTAACGGTTAGAAGTAAGTAGGTTTTACTTGTATTTCACTCTTAATACCGGTATTGAGCGAAACAAATCCGTTCTATATTAAACGGAGCGAGGCGCGCGGGTCAATGCAGATATTGGCTATTGTAAGTTATTGTAAAGGTTTGAATTTTGTTCGTGTTTCGGTCGATATTTAAAGTTAAAAGTTGTATAAACCGGTAAAATCCGGTAAATAAAATCATGGTTTTTTTTATTTACTTGACACATTTTCAGTCTATGTATGCAATAGATATTCTATTCAAATATTATTATTTGACACTGGCTGTATGCTGAAGTCGTGTAAAGCTGTTACTTTAAAAAAGGTTGGTCGATGAAACTTTTTAAAAATATGCCAGTATTTTATTATCCTATTGTGATTAAATCTCTTGACTGTACTTAGTAAAGGCGGATTTTCTTCGGTACTTAAATACAAGTATTTAGGCAGGGAGACTAATAAAATTGTATGACGGAGGAATAAATAAATGGGGTGTTTATTCTTTAATTCCGTTCAATTTCTATATACCGGAATTTAAATTGCCAAAAATCAATACCTATTTTGAACTAGAATGCAATTGTTATGGTTTTGATTCAAATTTAGAATTATAACATATACAATACACCTATCAGACTAAAACGACTTCCGTCAAATTACTTTTTGTCAAATTTATTTTTTGCCTTACACCTCTTTCATCAAATTACTTTTTTTAACATGACTATGGTACGATATAGTTCAGAAATATATATATTTTAAAGTACACTTGTTTTATTACTCTTTACTACTAGTAGTGACAAGTTAACATTTTCTGCCGGTGTCACTACTAAATAAAATTACCAAACTCAAATAAAAAGCATTGAAAATACTCACAAGCAATGATATTTGTCATAATTTTCTGCTTGGTTCTTCGTGAGAGCCGTTACAGCTGCGTGAAGACACTCATTCTGTGAACAAAATAAAAAACTACATTAAAATTTAAGTAAATATTCGGTTTTATACTGAAAAAATTCAGTAGTCATAATATATAAATTTTAGCCAAAGTTTGCATAACATTGTGCTTAAACAGATTTTGCTAAATTATAGCTTAAAATTAAAGTATATTTCAATAATCACATGGATGATATTATTTATTCAGTTTGACACTTTGACAATTGGTTAATCAATCATGTTTAAGTCTTAAACGCTTTTAAGTTTTGCTCTGCAAGTCAATTTAAGCTTTGTTTTTTTTTAAACTTAAACTGTAATTTAAAAATAGTGTTTTTAAAAATGAAGAATTTCTTTTCCTATAAGTAGGTGACTAGGTTGACTATGAGTAGGTGTTAACCGGATATACTGGCCTACCTTACGTAATACGTAAGCAGATAAATGTGAGGCCGCGAAGCCTTACACCAGGGTTATAGCGGTTTATCGATATTACTTATGTCTAGTTCGAAAATAGACAGAATTTTTGTGTTATCTATTTAGATAAAAGCGAAAAAATCTTTTTTTACAGTTCCATTTTCAACAGAACCTTTAAAAGAAAGCCATTGAGTGCGGTTTTAAATCTTTTATAGTCCTGATCGACAACGGAATTTTATTATAAATACTGGGTGCCAGGGTACATGGCACCCAGTATTTATAATAAAATCATTCTGCGAAGAAGGGATTTACACCTAAGAGTTCTGTTGTTTTTAAGGTGCCCGCAAGGCGACTCTCAGTGACATATTCTTTATAGTATTGAGAGTTGCTTCTGACGAAATTTGAAATCACAGAAATATAAATTGACGGTAATGTGAGAATCTTATGCTGACGAAAATATGGTTCTCAGGATACATCTGGTTTTAAGCCGAAAATCGACCTAAGACATTTCTTTTGAGCCTTAAAACACTTTGCTTGTCTGTCGTATTGCCCCAAAACATTACACCGTATTGGAGGATAGATGCAACATATCCATGATAGGCTGCCAGGAGAGTTTTGGATAATTCCAAGCAACGACAACGACGAGTGTTTGCTAATGCAAACACTTGTTGTTGTTGGTTTCCGTCTCGCTGTCTGTCTTTTTTTTCAGCAACGCATGGATGTATCAAGTTGGAATTTATTTCAAATACTCAAGTCTACTGTCTCTTGTTTTTTCATATGATAGTCACCGTTTGATCATTATCACACCCGCCAGATGGCAGGTGACCATGTGGCCTAAGACGTAGCACGCTTTTCTAGAAGATACCTATTCATTCGCGACTTGAAGACACCCAAATTGTACACGTCAGGAAAGACAGACGCAGGCAACTGATTCCATTCCCTTGCGGTATGAATAAGAAATGACGAAGCAAAACGCTTAGTGCGGACGTCTGGTATATCCAGCATCGGTGCCGACTCATCAAAAAATCTGAGATTTCGCATGGGGGTTCCTTTTAAGACCAGTGTGAGGCTGTCAATTTCCATACAAAAAGCGGTAACGTTTTCCCCCCCATAAACGAAGTCCGATTTTGATAATTTTTGAAAATGTTCTCGATCTAATGGAAAACTAGGTTTAACCGTTTTTATTTTAAAGAAATATTGCCTAAGATAAAAGTTATTAGGGTCTGAATATCTATAATTTTGACTTAAAAACTTCATCGAGCGTTTCAATTGTTTTTAATAGACTAAACTGAATTACTAAAAAAGAAAAACGTATAAACCTAGAATATGATGCATTGAATTAAATGAGACCAAATTTATTTCATTTTGCGGAGGATAAAGGGGGTAAAATCGTTACGGCCCGCAACATTATTTGAAAGCAAAATGAAGGCAATTACATCCGAACTTAAACTCTCTCTATCGCACGATACGGGTCATTTTTGAAAATACCTACTCGCGCCGCGTATCGAAAACGTAAGCGCGCACTAAGATTTTTTGGAAATTATCCATACAAACCGGTATCTATTTTTTAAGGTTTACCTTGTATCTCTTTTGTTAAAATTATGCTTATAACATTATCGATAGGTAGCTCCAAAAAATAAAATTACATCATCTGTGAAAATTTTAGCTGTCTAACTGCCACGGTTCATGAGATACAGCCTGGTGACAGACAGACAGACAGTAAAGTCTTAGTAAAAGGGTCTCGTTTTTACCCTTTGGGAACGAAACACTAAGGCCCAGAACACACGGTGAAACGCAACTGCAACGAAACTGCAACTTCTAGTTACTTATGAGTTGCATTTAAGTTTCTGCCATAGATTCCGTAGAGAGACCACACATGACGCGACCAGTCTGAAACCGGTTTGAAACGCGTTGCAAATCAGTCGCATTGAAACCGTCGTGCAGGAAACTCGCGTTGCGTTTCATTCATCGAGTTTGGTTTCTTTTGTACAAAATGGCTGACGACGAACAAAAAAACATTACATTTGTGTTAGAAGTGGAAAAGTATCCTTGCTTGTATAATACCACACTTTCTTGTAATTCTTTGGCAGCCACAAACATACGACAGTTGATATTCTTCTCGATGTAGGGATGTAACTACATAGTTCTCCTTTTGCGCCTTCTGCTTTGTCGAAGATACAAATACATAACCACAATTTCTTCGTCACTCGAAGAACTCATTTTGCAGACGTCTGTTCTCAAAGAAAACCGAAATGATTGTGGTTGCAGGGTGTGTGGAAAAAGGTTGAAACTGGTTTCAAATCAATAATTTCAAAAGGGTTTCGTTGCAGTTTCGTTTCACCGTGTGTTCTGGGCCTAACAATAAACATACTCATTTTACCGTTTCAAATTACTTTCGTCGTTAGTTATTTAAAACAGTTAGTTAGCTATTTAAAATCGTTAGCTGATTATGTTGATCCAGAATATTACGCATTTATTAGATCTCAAGACATCCTACGAAGAATGATTATGATTATGAACAAACTGAGCAACTTGTTGAAAACTTTTGGAGTGGTCTGTGAACTGAGACATTAACTAGGTACATGACACTAGACAACACAATACTTGTCATGGACAGGAGCTGGTCTGTGTACCCAGAGTCTTAAGACACTGGGGTGACGTGGACAGCTCTTGGCCCATGATAACAAACATACAAGTAGGAACACTATACTACACATACGTGCACCAACTAAATAATATTATTCTACACTCTATTTTTGTATAATAAGTATGAGCAATTGGCAATCTTATGAATTTACTTTTTTATGGAAGAACCTACCTTTTGCAACACAGTTTTCTAACTAACGCAAAAGGTAGAGTCACATAATTGTTGTTTTATAAATTTGTTGTGGTAAATAAAGATATTTGATTTATTTGATTTGATTTGATTCTCTTCACTATCACTATCACTAATAGTATAAACAAAGTCACTTTCTCTGTCCATATGTCTTTATATCCCTATGTATCTTTAATACTTTAAAACTACGCAACGGATTTTAATGCGGTTTTTGTTAATAGATAGAGTGATTCAAGAGGAAGGTTTATATGTATAATACATGCATAATATAGCCGTGCAATGTCGGGACGGGTCGCTAATCTATAATAATATGTCTATTATTACTCCAATCTTTCTCCAGCACGTCAGTTTATACCTATGGCTAGCTTTAATGCTTATTTATTGTTTGTTTTGTAGGGGCTAAATATAGCCTGGCCTTGATTCCGCATTGTCTTCGTAAACCACGTCACCCGTATCTCAATCGGTCGCGATTAATTTCTTTGTGGTGACAGCCGTATTTGTCAAAGGACAAAAGTTCGCCTCGAATGTGCGAGGTTGTGTTTTCGACCGTGAAATAGGGACTCAAGTGTTTTGAAGCGTGTATTCGTAGGATATAGATACGCATCTATTGAAGTGGTCGGTTCTGTTTTATTGGGTATCTTTTTGTTACAGTTCAGATGTTTCGAATTAGTTTAGTTTGTGTGATGTTTTTTATATATTTTTTGCTTTTATTATATATGCTTTTTCTAAAACAATGTAAATTTTGAAAATATTATTACTTAAGGAAAAGTGTGTTTATAAAAATTGCAACTGAGACAAGACTCGAACTCGCATCCTTTGAATACCGTTCAAGTGCGCTAACTAAGATTCCGTAAGAATACCGGCGTAAAGATAGTTAACTCATAACGTATCTATAAGTTATCCCCAAGATTACATCATTTCCTTAAAAAAAAATTTTTTTAAGCTATTGCCTAGATTTTATCGCGGGCCTTGGAGGGCGAATCAAGAAATTCCGTAACGAAAAAACCTAACACCCCCGACAAATGACGGACGATTATTAACGGACGACAAATGGCTGACGAAAAATGTCGGACGACAAAATTAAATGTCGGACGACTATTTGACTTTTAGTGCGTGTAAAGAACCCACCTGAATCAGTAAAGATAAGCCGTCGGTAATAGGGTTGTATGTACTCTACTAAGTTACTGTTACAAATAATTAATTTGATTTTCTTCATAAAAACACCTACCACTTCTTCGTTAATATTTGTTGTTCTCAATTTTAATTAACCAGTGCCTTCAGGGCTTTTAATGCTGTGTTACCTGTATGTTACAAACAACAAACTTAATTTTCTCCAATGACTTTGATGTAAACATTCGTAGTTGTTAGAAAATGTTATGAAGGCATCATTTTAATTGTTATTGTTGTGTGTTGTTTTATAAATTATGATCACTCCAGAAACATGTCTTGAGAAACGGTTAATACCATGTCAAATTAATCCGAATACTTAATATTTTTTTCTCTTAAGCTCTATTCTATGATACATTCTGAATTTTTAATTATTTAATTTTGATAAGAATTAAAAGAAAAGAAAGAATTTACTTATTATATACTAGCGACCCGCCCCGGCTTCGCACGGCTATATTATGCATGTATTATACATATAAACCTTCCTCTTGAATCACTCTATCTATTAAAAAAACCGCATCAAAATCCGTTGCGTAGTTTTAAAGATTTATGCATACAAAGGGAAATAGGGACATAGGGACAGAGAAAGCGACTTTGCTTTATACTATGTAGTGATAGTGATAAAAAAAATGTAGGTAAATGTTTCAACAACTTTTCAGAGATTGAAATAACAATGAATAGAGATGAAATAAGAATATTTTTAAAAAACTTTATCGTTCGATTTATTTAAGTGCAGCGTGACTCAGCGCAAAACACAACCGTCACACTACACTGTGTTTTATTTCTTTGAAAAAATTACAGGATCGATTTCTGGCTAGGGTAATGACATTCCGAAATCTAATGATGTAGTTTTAGTGTTATGTAAAAAAGGGCACGCGACATCTTTTAGCATTTCTCGCTATCGCGTTGGTATAATTTTGAAACTGGCCAAAATGAATCCCCGCCCACTATCTTCTATACCAATATTATAAAGATAAAAGATTTGATTACTTGTTTGTTTGTTCATAATCATTTAATAATTAGTTTTCTTGTCACTTTCGCATTTTGACAGGTGTGCGAAAGTGACGGAACGCATTTTAACAAAAGAAGGCTCCCATAATTTTTACGAATAGGGGAGTTAGTTTTTAGATCTATTATTAGTAGGTATAATAACAAAAGTTGCGTGTCCACAAACAATAGCATTCACAAAACACATCAACACAAATGAGCCGACAGTCTATTCTTGTGGCTTTTGCTGTAAACGAATACCTTAAGTGCTAAGAAGTGACGTAACTGACGTAAACAAAATGGCTTCGAGTGATGTAAATGTGACGTAGGTATCAGATAACTAATGGAGGTTTTGTTTTGATTGCGAAAAGCTTACGGGTAGGCAATCGTAATCAAAATAGGGGTTTCTTTTACACAACAACGCGACACAGATTGGAATGGTAAGTGATAGCCAAATAATTATTTTTAAAATGACCAAATAACCAATTCTACTAATATAATCAAGGAGTACCTACCAAAAAAAGCATTAAATTTTTAGGTTATCATTTTCTTGCTGACGGTACTTTTGTCTTCATTAACAGTAGGTATAAATCGTCATTTGTCAAAAAAAATAGATATTCAACAAAACCAATTTCATCTATACTAATATTATAAATAAATAAAAATAATAATAAATATTGCAGGACAATCCACACATCGCCATCTAGCCCCGAGCTAAGTAACTACACTTGTGTTATGGGTGCTAAACAACGGATATACTACTTATATACTTTTTTTTTGTAAATATATACTTATAATACATAGAAACAACCAGACCACAGACAAATATCTAAGCATAAATACATGTCTGAGGCGGGAATCGAACCCGCGACCCTGTGTTTGGCAGTCCGGCATGGTGACCATTGTGCCAACTGGGTCGTCAATTATAGAACTGAAGAGTTTGTTTAAACGCGCGAACCTCAGGAACTACTGATTCGAATTGAACAATTATTTTTGTGTTGGATAGTCCATTTTTCGAGGAAGGTTATGTTATATTTCGATATTCCCACGGGATCGGGAGATACGCGGGTGAAACCGCGAAGCGCTGCTAGTGTAAAATATTGCCAAGACGAAAACATAACATAACTGATGTCATAATATAACCTATAACTGTCAAAAAATTTTCATCTCGTGTAGAGTCAAAATTCTAACTCTACATGCCCTAACTCTACAAACCTACACCTTAGTCAAAATATGTTTCAAGGCTCACTCCATGGAGGTTTTGAAAATAAAATGTATTGCAGATGCTTCCTGTGACGTCACAGTCGTGGCGGTCACGTTTCGTTTCTTCTAATTAACAGACTAATAATCCTAAGTTTATTTTGCAAAAGTCTTGAAAAAAAAATGCTACATATTTTAATACAAAAGAAATTGTTTAGTTATTGTTAAGCTATTAACTACCATCTAACATATTTAGAATAAAGCGGAGCACAGAATTCCGCAAGATAATAGAGCCAACGCAAGTGAAATTAATATGATTCTCAACAGTTTAATAACTTAGTTAGTCCAATATTGTGTACCTGAATAAGGGCTCGCAAATAGTTTCCAAAGTCCCTTACTTATAGTTTCTGAAGTTAATTTATCAGTTACAATTTGAGTTTTCGAATTAATATCACTTGTACAGGGGCGGATTAAGGGCTTTTTGGACTGCAGCCCAGGGATAGATTAACAAAATGCCCTTGGCTTTCATTCAAACAATCAACGATATTGTAAAGAAAAAAATAGCTTTCATTCAAACTTATGGTAAAAAAAACAATCAAGCTTTTAGCCTTTGTCGTAACCAAAGGGTAAAATACATACAACAGAATTGAGAACCTCCTCCTTTTTTGTAGTCGGTTAAAAAACGGGATCCTATTACTAAGACTTTACAGTCTGTCACCAGACTGTATGTCATGAACCGTGATAGCAAGACAGTTCAAATTTTCATAGTAAGTATTTCTGTTGCCGCTATAACAACAAATACACAAAACAGAAAAAAAATATTAAGTGGGGCTCCTATATAACATGGTACGGAACCCTTCTCGCTCAAATATGACTCGCTCTCTCCATACAAACGTAGTCGACTCTTTCCTCCCTGGATAATGACACTAGCACAAATATTTTTGTGCCATAAAATAACTGCCATGACTAATTGACTATGCCCCTATGTTTTATTTTATTTTTTAGGGAGAAATCAGTCGACTAAGTTTGTATGGAAGAGTGTCCGGTACCCTTTCCTCTTAAGTGGCAGGCAGGTCACTTGTTCAGCCGCCGTGCCACAGGGGTCGTCATTATGACAATTAGTTGAATAATTAGATAGGTCTCTTGGTAGTAGTAGCCCATGGCCCCACAAAATCACGATCCGCCCCTGTGTAGGTATCTACGACTACATGGTACACAAATTGTGTAAATTAATTAGTAACGTTTCGATTGTTATTAATTCAGGATCTGTCACATAGGAAGCCCAAACTAATGGACAATTTTAGATTAGGTTAGGCGGATAGTAAGTTTCGTTGGTAGTTGGACCACAAAGCTTGCAAGCTAAAATCAATAAACCCATTATTGGCTTTTCCAAGAACAAAATTTTCAGGTATTATTTTATCACAATATTTTTTTAATACTAGCTATTGATATACAGGGTTATTGGAAATTATACTAGCAAGCCGTTGAGGGCTACTTCTGTGCATCTAAACAAACAACTTTTGTTCTACAACTTTTGGAAATTCGAACATTTTTTCGAAAATTTTGAGGTTAGGTTTACCTGAAAATCAGCTGTTCCTTACACGGAGAGGTCATTAACCTTAAAATTTTACTTATTTTTTGAGTTTCATCTACTGTACTTAGTCTGAACGACCTTTGTTTTAAAAAATCTGCTCTTTTTTCGAATTTACCTACATAACCTCAAAATTTTCATTTTTTTTTTCGAATTTCCAAAAGTCGTTGAACAAAAGTTGTTTGTTTAGGTTCACACAAGGAGCCCTCAACGGCTTGCTAGTATAATTTCCAATAACCCTGTATAGTTAATATACAGGGTTATTCTTACATACAGGGTTAATCTACTTAAAAATTATGACATCTACTGTAGATGTCAAAATTTTTAAGTAGATTGGACCAAGGAATCACGTTGTCCCATAAAAACTTTGCCTCCCTTTATCACCCCCTAAAGCGTAGAATTTCGGAAAATCCTTTCTTATCGGATACCTACGTCATACAAAGAACACACCCTTCAAGTTTCAGGTTTCTACGATAAGCGAATCCGTCATTAAGTCAGTCGCTAGTCGTTATTTTTTAGGGTGATTAATAAACAAATGCATTATTTTCAGTGTTCTACATGAACACGCAGGAAACTCTAATCCAACAGTTTCCATTTTGTACGATCACTTTATCATAGAGTTCCATAATATCCATAATTAAATCGATTCCAAGTAATATGAACCGATCAAAACGCAATTTGAACGAAATCGATGCGTAGTAGGAACTTACCAAGTAGCACCTCAGACTTTATTCTGAGGTATATGACTAGCACTTTAATATTTTCCTGATAAGATCCTTGCTGTACTATATCCTACTAATCCTACTAATATTGTAAATGTGAAAGTTTGTGTGTGCGTGTGTGTGTGTGTATGTATGTTTGTCACTCCTTCACGCAAAAACTACTGAACCGATTGCGATGAAACTCGGTAAGTAGATAGCTAAAGACTTGGATTAACACATAGGCTACTTTTTCCCCGATATTCTCACGGGATCGGGACTAACGCGGGTGAAACCGCGGGGCGCAGCTAGTGAATCTATATGATAATAATGTCTGTAAAGTCAGTTTACGGACGATAATTACGTCATAAGAAAACGATAAAAAATTGAGGTTTTTTCCTTTTTTTTATTTTATTTTTTATTATATATTTTTTTCCTTTTCATAATAAGACAGTATTCGTTACTCGTCACTAAATAATACCATGTATACCATAGCAACGATAATACGCTGCAATAGTTACCTTGTCAATAACGTGACGTGTTCCCGGAACATGACGCATCACGTTCCGGGAACGGGACACTTTGTTGTTATTGCGGGTGTCCCATCAATTTATTAGTAAAAAAATGTTTGAATGTAAGGAGATCAGACCCACAGCAGATCTTCAAAATTGTGATTATTATAATGTTTTAACTCAAGCAAGATTAGATCTTGCTTGAATTGAAGTTTAAAGTTTTCTTTTTAAACATGATAGTTCAGCGTTTGACCACTATCACACCTGCCTGATGGTAGGTGACGATGCGGCCTAAGATGTAACACGCCTTCCTAGAAGATACCTATTCACTCGCGACTTGAAGACCCCCAAATTGTACACGTCAGGAAAGACAGACGCAGGCAACCGATTCCATTCCCTTGCAGTACGAATAAGGAATGACGAAGCAAAGCGCTTAGTGCGAACGTGTGGTATGTCCACCATGAATCGGTGCCGCACACCAGTCTGCCTGGTTGTATGACGAAAGAATGGAGATGACAAGATTAGGTCGTGGAGTTCTGTTGCACACTCCCAGAAATGTATCCGATAAAAGGCCGACAAGCAATTTTCTGCAATTTTGTTGCCGACAGTATTCTGATGCCGTGTATAGTAAGTTAGCTAAGCACAAAAAAAACTAGATTAAATTCCCGTGGAAACTACACAACAATTTAAGCCAACACAATGGTAAGAGAAAATGAGAATTTTCCTACAAAAATTAGCCCCCAGCTGCCGTTAGTTTTTTAAGCTTTACTTTGTTTAAGCTTAAACAAACATCTTTAATTTGTCGACACAGCTGTTTTCCGGTTGAATTACCCACAGAAAACAAGAGCTTTTACTGTTGGAAGTTTTTCCGCGAAAATAATGTTGGTATATTTTTTTTGTAACGGTTCATCCATCCATTCTTGCTAACATTATCCGAGTTGTCTTACTCTGACTCTTATACTTTGTCTCGTATGAGTAAAATCATAAACTCTGACTCATATGGGTCAACTCGTACCTCTGACTCGTAGGAGTCACCTCCGAACTCTGATTCGTATGGGTCAACTTGTATACCTACTCTAGATTATACAATTCAACTAGTAAAATCCGACTTAAACGAGTATGAGTATACAATCGACTAGTATTATACTGACTCATACTCGTACAAGTCAATTCTTAACTCTGATATATTAATCGACTCATAAGCTATGACTCATAAGAGCCAACTCATATATCTTGTTTCATACGAGTCAACTCGTGTACTTTGACTTATATCTATAAATTAATTACTCGTAAAATTTGACTCAAACAGGCCAACTCGTTTACTTTGACTTTAAGAGTCAAGTCATATACTTTACGAGCTGGCTAACGTACTTTGTTTCATAAAAGTGGACCCGTATACTCTGTCTCATACGATTCAACTCATAAAATCTGACTCATACGAGTCAATTAGTGAAAATCCGGTTTTAAATAGCTAAGTAACAGATAGAACAATCTCTACGAACATTATTTTTATCAAAATGGCGGTGTGGTGCAGGTGAAATCTTTCTAACATTTTCTGTGTCATATTTTCTCAGTAATGTTTCCCGAGGTGATGTCTGGAATCACGAAATTGCACAATATATCAACTGGATTGATATATGGGTTTTTATATTACCTACGAGTAGAAAAGTAACTTAGATTCGGTTAGTTTATATCAGATTAGCATCGCACCGCGGTTTCACCCGTTTAACTTCCGATTTCTTAGGAATTATCGGAATAAAAAGTAGCTTATAACACTCCCAATGAATCAATGTATCCTCATATCAAGTTTCATCAAAAGCGGTCTGGTAATTTTGGAGCCTATACCAATTCATCAAACAAAGCAGACAATGCCCTACCTACTGGTGTGCTCTGCAAGCCTCCTGCACCTTACAAGATCTCTACAAAGCAAGTGACGATACCGTAGCTGTGGCAACCTATTGGACTGATTTGGCATGTAAATATATAAAAAAAAAAATTATAAAATGAAAACGAAATACAAAAATATAAAATCTATAAATAAAAATTTTAAAAAATACTCGGAATCGACACGCAAAGAAGAAGAACAAACAATCAAATCTTTCCTATTTGTAATATTAGTAGAGAAATATAAATTAGTTTAGTTAGCATGGATTTATTATTTGTATGTCTTTTTCCTGAGAATTGCTCCTGGGGGTTTATAAATTAGACGAATCGGAATTCGAAATGGATTTTATTTTGTGTGAACTGAGTAAGTAAGTACCTACTTCTCTTTATAAACAAAGTCACTTTCCGCTGTCTGTCCCTATGTATAAGCTTAGATCTTTAAAACTACGCAACGAATTTTGATACGGTTTTTTAAATAGATAGAGTGATTCAAGAGAAAGGTACCTACATGCATAGTAGCCGTGCGAAGCCTACTAATTACGATTACTATTCTATTCCGATACGATTCGTCTTTGACATCCACCATTTTAGACACCAGAACGAAGAAAGTTGGAGTTTTTTCTTTATTATTTGAACTGCAATTGGAGTGACTTAAGATAACATTTCTGCTACATTATCATTCACCCATAGAAAAGACCGCGGCAGGCGTCCTACAACACAATCGACGGACGTAAAGAGCTAGAAAACATAATTCACTGTCCCGAAAATCGAGCCCAATTACAAGTAACGATTCGAAGCCTCGAAGATAGGTATCTATCGTAACGTAAATTAATGACGTACCATCAAAAGGGTGATTAATTATACCTGAAATCTACCCTAACAAACTCCAGACACGGTCAAATAAAATCAATTCAAGCACCAAACATAAAACTTCGGAGGCTTAAACGCTGTTATTACTGCCAATACTTGATCGGCTGTTAACAAAGGCTAATAGGTTGATAGTTTTTATATCATAAGCATAAATGAAAGCTATTTATAATAGGATTTTATATGTATAGATTAGTCTTGCCTGCTTTCCACTGCGTACGTGAAATGAGCGAGAAATAGTCAACCGGATCGTAGTTTGAAATGATAAATAGTTTTTACCTTTCACTAAGAAAGAGTTTTCTAAGATAATTTATTTCGCCTTCCACTGACTACGAGGTTATCAAGGCGGAACGGGAAGCCACTCCGTTCAAAACTAGTTTTCAAGAGCATATGCAGCGGACTCGGCTTTACTCCCTTGCTCCGCTCCAATTATTTTGCAGTAGAAGTAAATTGTATGAAATATAATAAAACTAGTTCGGCAAAATTCGGCTACTCACTTATTTCTATTCAAGCAGACAGGGACCAACAATTAGGAACTTATAACACCTTAAATGCTACATATGTTTCACGTTTCAAACGCTTTGACTTTGCTTGCTCGTGTCTCGAGTATTTATCTACAGTGAAGGTTTGTAGTAAATTAGTTGCTTTCATTATTTTAATGGACATACTGAATGGACATGACTGCTTGGCTATGTTTGTGGTCGTACATTTGTCTATTCAATAGTACCTACTTACCTACCAATACCTTGTGTTTTGGTGATTAATTATTTTTGAAGACTACGCCACTATCTTTAATCAATGCTTTTCAGGGTGCCTCGAATACACTATTTCATTCTTAATTTATTCTACGTTTTTTTGCTGACCCGCCGCCGGCGGGTCGGTTCTCATTAACCGTTCATCGGTTGGCATTCACGAAATTTGTAAAAATAAAAAATAGCTATACCTACCCTAATGTATTTTTCTTTAATTTGGCTCTTTTCAAAAACAACTTTTCTTTGAAATACAACACAACAGTAATACGCCTTAAAATTAAACGAAACGAAATAAAAATTACACTTTAATCACTAAAGAGATCAAAGTTGTAAGGAAATTGAAATTAAAATCTTAGACGTAGAAGCTTTAGAACTTTGCCCTGTTTTTTAACTGAACTTGATCGGGGTTTTTTCGAGCTATTTTTGGTTATTATGGTACCAAGATAATTATTTTTAAAGATGCTCGTGATAGACGCAAGTGGCAACAAATGGAGGAGGCCTTCACCCAAATCTGGGTATCCGATCCCATCAAAAAGTGAAGTATTTTTAAAAAAATCTTCATTTTTAGCTCTACATTTTTAATATTTTTAACTACTGTTTTTTTGTATAAGATTGGATATAAAGGCTTATTTATTTATTTATCTTTCTACAATTCTAGAAGCACCTATCAGCCGGTGAAGCTTTGAAATTTTCAGAATGTAAACTTGTTAGAAACCTAAAACTGTGTTACAGGAATTGACTTCCGAAGTAGCAATAACTATGCTAATGTAAAAACTTAGAATTTTCTTTGAGACGTTAACTTTGATATACATTTTAATATGTATTCGATGCATCTCCTGACCTGGAAACATTTAATCAAATAATAATCGATTTTTCTTTCACAGCAGCCGATACCTAATATTAGGTAACAATAATTATGTGAGTTAGGGTGGGTTCCGTACCCAAAAGGTATACGGGACCCTTTTACTAAGACTCCACTGTCTGTCTGTCACCAGGCTGTATCTCATGAACCGTGAGGGCGTGTTCAGATGACACGCGGAGACCACGCGCCCGCCACGAGCATCACACGCGTTGAACACGCGTTAAACACGCTTTGAAATTTATTCTAATACAATTTGAGTCTTATGACACATCAATAGATCTCAAATTGCATTTATGCAATTCCACCCGCTCACGCCACGCGCCCGCCCCGCGCCCGCCCGTCGCGTGCTTGCAGAAATGCAATTTGAGATCTATTGATGTGTCATAAGACTCAAACTATATATTTCATCAACTATATGGCTATATGGCGCCATATTAAAATGTATGAACAAACCGCCGGGCGGTCAGCTCTGCCAGCTGAGAGGAGAACAAATTTCAAAGCGTGTTCAATGCGCGTGCGCGTGTAATGCGCGTGGCGGACGCGTGGTCGACGCGTGTCATCTGAACACGCCCTGATAGCTAGACTGTTAAATTTTTCATAGATGATGTATTTATGTTGCCGCTATAACAAAAAAAACAGAATATAGATAGTACGGAACAATCCGTGATCGAGTCCGACTCGCACTTGGCCGGGCTTTTAACCGACTTCAAAAGAAGGAGGAGGTTCTCAATTCGGTTGTTACGTTAAAAGTAACATAAAAAACCGGCCTTTCATTCCAAAGGGAATGGAATGGTTTTCAATTCGTGATTTTATCATTTTGTTACCAAATGTTGCCAGGAAACATTGCTCCACAAAAGTTAACAGCAGTGTTGCACCATTACACCTTCTTCCTAATCGAACTACCTACATCAGTTCTAAATCGCATCGTCGGACTAATGAAGCGATAGGACGTGACGTCACCGTTTTATTGCACAACCTCGTCTCGTCTGATTGGAAACCTTTGGTTAATTGGAACCGAACTCCGGGTTCACTGTTTGGTAAAAATAGATCGCCTTGTAATAGAATTTAACCGATTTTAATTTATGATGAATAAAACCCATGGACATGAATTTAATTGTTCCATCACTTCATCATTACTTCACTACTTATTACTATCACTACATAGTATAAAACAAAGTCGCTTCCTCTGTTCCTATTTCCCTTTGTATGCTTAAATCTTTAAAACTACGCAACGGATTTTGATGTGGTTTTTTTTTAATAGATAGAGTGATTCAAGAGGAAGGTTTATATGTATAATGCAAGCATAATATAGCCGTGCGAAGCCGGGACGGGTCGCTAGTTATAAAATAAAGTCACTTTTCGCCGTCCCTATGTCCCTATGTAAGCTTAGATCTTTAAAACTACGCAACGGATTTTGATGCGGTTTATTTAATAGATAGAATGATTAAAGAGGAAGGTTTTTAGATATAATATATGCATAATACAGCCGTGCGAAGCCAGGGCGGGTCGCTAGTTACATATATACCTTCAAATATATTGTGAGCATGATCACAAAAAAAGAACCCCACGAGTTTCTTGTGTCTTCTTCTGATTGGTGAGCGTAGTAACAACGCCCGTATATTCACGAACACTACTTAAGTTGCTCTTGGATAAGTGAACGCACTGCGCTAAATGCGACCCGTCAAGTTGGTGCTGTTCTAATTGCGCGACCGATGCGTCTGGTATCTATTGAATGTCCTAAATGACCGACGCACAATCATGCGATGCGACATCAATATTATAAAGCTGAATTGTTTGTTTGTTTAAACGCGCTAATCTCAGGAACTACTATTTCGAATTGAAAAAATATTTTTGTGTTGGATAGTCCATTTATCGAGGAAGGCTAAAGGCTACTTTTTATTTAGATTTTCTCACGAGATCGGGACCTATGTGGGTGAAACTGCGGAGTGCAGCTAGTTGATGTATTAAATCTCATCGGACGCATTGGTCGCGCGATGATGCGCAATTAAAATGGCGCTTAAGACCAGTGTGAGGCTGTAAATTTCCATACAAAAAGCGGTAACGTTTTCCCCCCATAAACGAAGTCCGATTTTGATATTTTTTAAAATGTTCTAGATCTAATAGAAAACTAGGTTTAACCGTTTTTATTTTGAAGAAATATTGCCTAAGATAAAAGTTATTAGTATCTGAATATCTATATTTTTTGCTTCATCGAGCGTTTCAACTGTTTTTTAATAGACGAAACTGAATTACCAAAAAAGAAAAACGTATAAACCTAGAATAAGATGCAGTGAATTAAATGAGACCAAATTTATTTCATTTTGTGAAGGATAAAGGGGGTAAATACGTTACGGCCCGCAACATTATTTGAAAGCACTAAGAAGGCAATTACGTCCGAACTTAAACTCTCTCTATCGTACGTTAAGGGTCATTTTTGAAAATACCTACTCGCGCCTCGAGTGAGTAAACAATTTATGGTAGCGTCCCTTCCTAGTAAACCACGGTACTTATAGCAGTCCCTAAACATACAAACTATCAAAGTTTAAAGATAGCTTTAAATAAATAATCACTAAATTCCATTGAATTCCGGAAACGGATGATTACATTTGGTAACATAAATTTATTTGTTTACATTATGAAGTAGTTGATGTGTTGAATGTTGTTTGATTGATTGAATTTATGATAGGGCTTATTTATCCAATAGTTATGGTTCGTAATAAATTATTCTAATTCAGGATTTTCGAGATTATAAAGATTTGAAAAATGATTCTTATTTCAGTGATTTATTTAGGTTTTTTTTTTTATTTACAAGAAAGGTATTAATATAAATAAAAACAAGCTCTCCCGGCGAACGTTTTTTTGCCATTTACAAAAAAAGGAAAATTATAAAAAAAAATAGATGTTGTTCCATTCATTCACCAAAAAAATATACTTACACAAAAAATTTCATACAAATCAGTTCAGCCATTTAGGTGGAGGTTTCTAACTAACACCGCGACACGAGAATTTTATATACAGGGTTATTGGTAATTATACTAGCAAGCCGTTGACGGCTATTTCTGTGTACCTAAACAAACAACTTTTGTTTTACGACTTTTAGAAATTCAAACATTTTTTGAAAATGTTTAGTTTAGGTTTACCTGAAAATCAGCTGTTTCTTACACGGAGAGGTCATTAACCTAAAAATTTTACTTATTCATATTTTTTAAGTTTTATCTACTGATCTTAGTCTGAATGACCTTTGTTTTAAAAATTTTGCTGTTTTTAGAATTTACATAAACCCAAAATTTTCTTTTTTTTGTTCGATTTTCCAAAATTCGTAGTTCAAAAGTTGTTTGTTAAGGTGCACAGAAGTAGCCCTCAACGGCTTGCTAGTATAATTACCAATAACCCTGTTTAAAGGGATACTTACAATAATTATTTATTTTCTATTAATTTTATAATTAAACCCTGAATTAATTATAACCTACCTACTTACATTTAATTGAAATTAAAAGTCCAAATGGGGGTCTCTAGGAAGTGTCTTACCTCTTTGGATGGCGATGCTGTCCGAAGTAAGAACCAGCTTTTTGGTCATCCGAAGCAAAAACTAGTAATTTTAAAACTTTTATAATTTCATTAATTTATAAGACATTACATAATTTGCAGTTGGAATCACGTTCTCATGTTTTAACTAACGTTGGTCCTAATGAGAATTCAGACATAAAAAAGCCAACTGATATTTCTGGGTCGGTAAATGCATTTATAAAGAGAGCGCTTAAACCGTGAACGTATAGGACCTATTTTATGAAAAGAACACGGTATTTATCGTGAATAAAATTGCCCTTTTCAGCGGTCCACTGTGCCGTATCTGGGTATGAATAAACATTTACGATTTGAACAGAACGTAGAATTTATAATAACACTATCACTATCACTATCACTACATAGTATAAAACAAAGTCGGTTTCTCTGTCCCTATGTCCCTATATCTCTTTGTATGCTTAAATCTTTAAAACTACGCAACGGATTTTGATGCGGTTTTTTTTAATAGATAAAGTGATTCAAGAGGAAGGTTTATACATAGCCGTGCGAAGCCGGGGCGGGTCGCTAGTAAACTTATAAAGAGTTAGGTTGACTTGCACTGCAAAAATAAATGCTTTTATGACAAACACTAATTCTTAAAGTTTCTAACTGATTTTATAAAATCACCCTCTATTTAATAAAAAAAAAACATTCAGACGAATTGAGAACCTCCTCCTTTTTTGAAGTCGGTTAAAAATATAATTTAATTTTAAATTACCCGTTAAATGCATTTTGTTAGATTTTAACTAGAATTATTTAAGCACAATGCCATGCAAGAGATCAACTACACTAATATTATAAAGAGGAAAGATTTTTTGTTTGTTTTTAACGAATTGGCTCCGGAACTACTACGACGATTTTGATGAAACTTAGTATGATAATATGATACATTGATTCATTGGAAATATCACAGGCTACTTTTTATCCCGATATTCCCACGGGATCGGGAGTTACGCGGGTCAAATTGCAGAGTGCTGCTAGTCTTCTATAAAATAAATTTGACTCGCAATCAATCAAGAAGACGATAGAAACTAAACCAAAAGACGATCAAAACAGAAACAAAAAAACGGTCTGTTTAATCGTTTGATCTGTCATTTTAGATTATAAGTTTGTTTTAAAAAACATTTCCTTAAACAGTGCCTCAATAACCGGTAGGTACCTACTAAAATGAAGCCATAACCAACATTTACGGTTTCTTAAAAGCATGTTAGGAATAATAGTAAAACTTTATCACTGTTTTAACCGCTAAATGCTGTTACCAAAATGTATAAAATATGCCCTCAATATTTTATACATTTTGGCTTAAATTCTAAACGCATTTAACGGGAAATGTAAAATTAAAATCTATTTCAATAACCACAACGTTGATAAATATTAAATCCGTTTGACACTTTGACAGTTGGTTAATCATGTTTAAGGTCTTAAACCAATTTATTTGTTGTTGTGCAAGTCAATCTAAGTTTTTCTAGTAATAATAATTTTACTAGTAGTATGTTTTAGGATGCTGCAATCTCATGTATTTTAATACTAATCTTTTGGACTTACGTAGAACTTAGCTTAAAGCTTTCCGTTATTTCGGGCCAGTGGACTAGTCCCTACCAGCGTAGCGCCCCTAGTGGGGAAGAATGGATTTTTTCCACCTATATCAACAGAGAGAAATACTTGGGAATTGACTTCTATGCTTACCAAGTGGCTCGATGGTGCGAAATGGTCCTTGTAGCTCAGTTGGTATTGAGTTTAGATTCCACCGCACCGAAGCATAAACTTTGGAAAGTATTTCAATTTATACGATAGGTACAAAGTTTACTCTAGCTCTAGATATACTCTAGACTTAAGTCTCAGTAAGGCTATCGTTTTTGACCTAAAACTCAATAGACCTAAGTCATTTAAGACCTACTGAGAATTTGGTCTATTAAGTATTAGGTCAGAAGCTCAATAGACCTAAGTCTTTTGAGTTTTAGACACAGTGTGTTTTAGGTGTACAGAGACTAAACAAAATAATTTAAGACTACCTACAAAAACCCTCAGTTACAAAAACAGCTCTAAATGGAAGAGTGATTTTTGACTCCTTCCTATGCGTAGGCCCTAAGGCGTTACCTCCACATTTTTTCACTCTCGCTCCTTTTCATTTTATTTACCGTAATTATTAACGTTTTCATACATTTCTAGGAAAAAAATTCAATTTGAGAAGCGTGATTTTGGTTTTGATATTTTTATTTCTTGTTGTTAAGTCTCCAATTGAAATAGGAATAAAACTGACACTTTTTAAGGCTGTGTATAAATATATACAAAAGTCGTGTCCGGCCTATGATTTCGCGCCCTGCTAGTGGCTTAGTGGTCGCGAGTTCGAATCTCGCCAGGTAGTATAAACATTTTTGAGATGCTTAATTCTTTAAAATATTTCCACTTTAGTATTAAACGTTAGACGTGACGTTAAACGTCACTTTAGTACGTTGAGTTTGAAAAAAGTTCAAGAAAATTACCCTAGTTTTGAAGTAAACTCCACACAGGTAAATCTAGTACCGAGCTAAGTATGGCCATGGTTCATAGTTTAAAGTTGATTTGCACAACAAAAAATAAATTGATTTAAGAGAAACGTGATAAATCAACTGTCAAAGTGTCAAACTGAGTAAATACTATCAACCATGAGGTAATCAAAATTCAGGGGGTGCGAGTTCGAGTCTCGTCTCAGTTACGTATTTTGAAGACACATTTTTGTTTAAAAAAATATTTTCAGATAACCCCGTGCAGGTCATGCTCTATATAAAAAACCATTTTAATTACCCGTTATATGCATTTAGCTACAATTTAGCTAAATTTTGTTAAATTTATTATTTTAAATTTTGTTTAGACTGTCCTGTGCTTGTCTAAAATGTATTAACTTTTTTTATTAACTTTTTTTGCCTTTTTTCCCGTATCGCATTTTCCTAAATGAACTAACACACATAAAAGATCATTGACCTATAAGATCAGTATCTTGTTATGAAGGGTTCAATGACCGAAAACGTCCTTGTTGCCTATTTTCCTTAGATTTCCTTTTATGATTTGGCAATGAGATCTATTTCAATAACAAAACTATTAAGAGATTACTCGGGTTATTCTTACTCTATAAAGATATAATAAAGATACCTTGCCAATTTAATCTTGATACGATTGGTTATTTTTTAATGGTTGGCCAATTTTATTATTGGCTTTATAAAAAATTGGTCATTTTGATAGCTGGTTAAATTTATTGTGTTTCATTCAAATGATTGGACATTTTTAGAGTTCGACAATTTTATTAATGGCCGATTTTTATTGGGCATTTTTCTTTTTGGACATTAGTCGTGTTAAGGAATCATGGATAGACTCCCCGCGGTTAATCACCCGCATGAGTCCAGAATCGGAATACAGGGTTATAGGTATTTATATAAGAAAACGGTTAACGGCACAATTTCTTGGCACCCTATTCAACATAATTTATTCTACAACTTTAGGAATTAAAGCTTTTTTGAAAATTTGGAGGTTATGTTAACTCTAAAATCAGCTGTTACTTACACGGAGAGGTCATTAACCTTAAACTTATTTTTAAGTTTACCGCCTGTTTTAATTCTGAATGACCTCTTTATTGAAAAAACAATAACATAATATGATTTACGATAAACATAACCTCAAACACAACCAGAAAAGTTTTATTTAGCAAATACTCCCAAAAAAACTGACAAAAATTGCCACATTTTCCCCCATTTTTTGACTGCCTATTACATCATGCATGAATGCAAACAATGCCAGAACAAGTTGGTAATAAATAACGGAAAAATATACACATTTCAAAATGTTAGTAACATAAACAAAAGTTTTGGAAAGTTTGACGCTCGCTGACCAAATTTTCGAACAAGGGTTGGAATTAAAAACATAAATGGAGTTGAACTAAAGTGGTTATATTTCTTTTTTACAAAGGTTTTTGGTTCAAAAGTAAGAGGTATATACTCGTTCGTTCGTTTTGTATATACTTTATATTTTACTAGCGACCGGTCCTGGCTTCGCACGGCTATATTATGCATGTATTATACATAAAAACCTTCCTCTTGAATCACTCTATCTATTAAAAAACCGCATCAAAGTCCGTTGCGTAGTTTTAAAGATCTAAGCATTCAAAGGGAAATAGGGACAGAAAAATCGACTTTGTTTTATACTATGTAGTGATGATTACCGATTACTAGAAAAAGGCTCAAGATGGTCCCCTTCTTATGTTGTAAAGAGATTAGGGGAGGTCTAGTAAAAATAAAAAGTAGTGAAAATCACAGGACACACACACAGACAGGGACAGGGAGCGATGGAAGACTCTCGTTTCAGAGGCCAAGATCCACTTTAAGACGCTGAGCCAGCGGAGTAAGTAAGTGAAAATCAAATAAAGATCTTCAGTGATGAACAGAATTGCACCGCAAGCTTGCAACAAATTGCTCAGTTTTCGCTGCCGGCAATTAACTTGAACTAATTCACCGAAGTGCCGTAAAAACACTTTTAGTAAACTTTATACAAATGAGTGCATTTTATTTACTGTTAAAAAACTTTATTGACCTTATTTACCTGGATATAATAAATTTCCTTGTATACTTTATGCACCATTAATGGTGCAGATGACACTAATTACTTTCGTATGCACCATCAACAGTTTCAAGATCTACCAATATCTAGAATAATGTTATGATCCTATAATAATTTAATTCGTTAAAATAAACGTACATCACTACTCACTACATAGTATAAAATAAAGTCACTTTTCGCCGTCCCTATTTCCCTTTGTATGCTTAGATCTTTAAAAGGGTGTACCACGGTTTCAAAAGGAAAACTACGCAACGGATTTTGATGCGGTTTTTTTTAATAGATAGAGTGATTCAAGAGGAAGGTTTATATGTATAATACATGCATAATATAGCCGTGCGAAGCCGAAGCGGGTCGCTAGTTTTGTATATTTTAGTTAAAACTAGCGACACGTCCGTCCAAACCGCATCAAAATCCGTCGCGTGGTTTTAAAGATTTAAGCGTACAAAGGGATATAGGGACAGAGAAAGCGACTTTGTTTTAAACTATGTAGTGATAGTGATAATTCATACAACTTACCATTAATTTTATACGTCATAGAAAACTGACACTAAGGGTGGATTGCATGAGATTGTGCATAAACAAATTTAGGTAAATGAATCGGGTAATTTAAAATTAAATTAAATTTTGTTTTAATAATGACAAAGTTAAATATTATTTAATCAGTTTGACACTTTGACAGTTAATAGATAATCATGTTTAAAGTCTCAAACCCTTTATATTTTGTTATGTAACTCAAACTAAAAATATTACACACAATACACACAATCACCGTTCTTCAAATTTAAAACATACTAAAGATCAGTTAGGTATGATCCTTGAATCTATACATATAAAATTTAAAGTCCTGACTGACTGATCAACGCACAGCTCAATGGACTGATCCACAGTGAACAAAATTTTCGGAAATTTGATGTTCGGCTCAAATATGTATGACATAAAATGGCATTTTTTGTATGGAATTTTGACATAAAATGGAACAGTAGAACGCCTATTTGCCACTTCACCTTAGTTTTGATGCCACAAGGTACTACTTTTGCGGGCTAAAACTCGAAATAAAATATATTTCTCTTTATACAGGGTTATTGGAAATTAATTGACACGGCGTTAAGGGCTTCTTCTGTGCACCTTAACGATCAACTTTTGTTCTAAGACTTTTGGAAATTCATTATAAAAATATTCCATACAAAAATAAAAAATTAAATCCAACAGTTCAAATAATACTCAACTCTACGTCTACGTCACAGAATCAATCATAGTAGGTATGGTACAACCCGATCGGGTCGCACGCAGTGCGCCCCGTGCCGATCGCGCGCGCGCACTTGCCGCATAGACATAGAAAATTACCAGACAGTACGAGAAACACTTAAATATTTTTTTTGGGATATGTATTAAGTTTCGACAAAAGTCGTGGAACAAAAGTTGTTTGTTAAGGTGCACAGAAGAAGCCCTTAACGACGTGTCAATTAATTTCCAATAACCCTGTATATAACTTTTTTTTTTCAACTGTATTTGGCAATCTTTTTATTTTGCAGCAATCTTCTTGTTATGTTAATAACTCAATTTAATAACAATAATATATTAAATCTTAAATTGTACAATTAAATATTGATTGGTTTTTCGTTACTCTCTCACATCAATACTAAAGCTCAAATTAAATAATTTCTATAGGTATTTCAGATTCTATTTTTTCCTCAAAAATACGCATGATTTGTGTTTATTTTGTACCTACGTCAAATTGCAGATTTATACAAGCATTTTATGCTCACAAAAAAGATTACATGCCAGATCTGTGGAATTTTACTGTGATCAAACATTTGGCATAAAGACAGCTGTTAAAACGTAGGTAAAACGTAGCTAACAAAGGATTTCGAAAAAATCAAACTTTACGTGAACGAAGTGAAAGGCAAAAGCTAGTGATAAATATAAATGTTTCACAATAAAATACGTCATACAAAAACCAATACAAAGTATAGGCAGACGATGTATTAGAGTTCAGAGTAAACCATATTTGATTTACAATTGAGCCATAAAATAAGCAAGTGCGCATAACGTGAACCGAATTTTAAGTTGGGCAACAAAGTTGTGATTGGACAGGGATGTACTTTAGGATCGATATTTCATAGCGAATCCTTAAAGTATGAATATAGTGTGTAGAGAAAACCTTGTGTGACGCAGAGAGCATGCGACCGATCGCTCTGGAAGTCTTTAGGGGAGGCCTGACTGAGGCTGGACGTCCTGTAGCTGAAATGATGATGATATTATAAAAAAAATTGGGGAGTAGGAAATAAAAATGAGTAAGTATGGAAAAATCATTATAATACGTATCTTGTTCAGGGTGATTTTCGTATACCAATCCCATTCCCATACTCTGCGGAATTTCCAAACTGTGACAACAATATTACTTACGTAAGAACCCGCTGCCAATATTAGTCTTGCGACATCGTAAAAATTCCATGGGGTAATAGTATCGACTTTAAAAAATCGCGATTAGAGTAGGTTGCATTTTTATTTTGGTGACACAAACTTTGGATTGCAGATGAGAGAAGCTTAACGAGCATAAAAGAGTAGGAAAATAAAATCTTTAAAAAAATCCAATCGTAGTCGTACTTTGTAGTTATGAACCTCTAGCTGACTTCCAGTTATAGTAGAAAAATATGCCCAACCTTTAGTACGTCCACGACCAAAAGAGTATTAATGATTTGTATTGTTTTGGACATACTCCCAACGAAAATATCTACACAGCAGCCACGTGCCTTGAAAAATAATATAGTGTGCGCCAGATAAGTTTCCGCGTACTCAAAATCAGAACTTGTCGACAATTTTACTAATATTTTTACAGCGCCAGCAACTTTGATACATGTTATTCAGAGCGCTGTAGTACTTGACATATGTATAAGGTGGAGTCGGTTAGTCCAAAACCTATACCACCCTCTCAGCTTACTCGACCGTATCCAGAGGAAAAAGCTCATCAATTGATATATCTGGAGCCAACTAAGTCGCGGGTTTCATAACGATGTTTGACTTTAGCGTAAAAACAATTAAGAAAAACACAGGAAAATTCGTTGGTGTATGGCTAGAATTTGAATTCATGATGTTCGGAGTGGAAGTCAAGGTATTAATAAACTTGGTTTACGTAAATTGTTGAATGTATGAGATGTCCGCGTTTTATTCGTTTTCCATGTAAATATTTGCTATCGGCATGTCAAAAATAATACAAAGTGCATGTACGGGCGAAGCCGTACAATGTGACTAGTATTCAACAAACAACAACTAGGTATATAATACGTTGACACCGCAAAATAGTCCTTTGTACTCCCTGCATTCCTTAACCTGTATTACATCAATTTAGTTAAAACATTATTATATTAAAATATTCAGAATGGAGAATCATCCACGAAACACAGCACTTGTGTCTTTGGTTTAAATTCTCCAGCCGGTGTGGGCTGGCCTGAATCATTTCTTTTTTTTGCCCTTACTGAAACACGACAAAATCGCGCGCAATCTCAAATCTGGCGCGTACTCTACATTGAACTCAAGAGTCGTAAATATTGAATTGACGTGCGGTACAGTTCGAAAGTCAAGTTAATTTATAGTTCTCTCTAAAAATGTTAGAAAATAAATCAAACTGCAATCTTAGCAGATATTTCTGATTTATCGCTGAAAATAGTTTTATGAAACTATGAACGGTTTTACAGCCAAATGTACTAGCTGCTCCTGCGATTTTCCTCGCTTAATTTCCGACCCTTTGGGAATATCGAGATAAAAATTCTAGATCTACGATTCTAGTTATATACAAACCAAGTTTAATTTCAAATATGTTATATAGTTTTTATGTGAAGAGACTTTCCCGATTTCGATAAGTTGTGCATAATACTGAAGAATTGTATTAGTTTGGCTAACTGAGCTTCTGGAATCAAATAGTCTGAACAGTTCGGTTGTCTCACTGAACCGAACTACTGGGAAAATTAAGCCTTCAAAGCGATTATATCGAAATAGACTTGGAGTACTCGGGTATTAATTTCTCAAAAATGTATGCCCCTATTTCCTTCCTGAATAATGCCTACAGAGCAATCTTTTTCTGTGAAAAGAAAGCCAGTGTCTACACAAGCCTCTCTGTTTTCCTTTTTTAATTTCTAAATTAAATTTTCTAAAGAAAACATGACCCTCTAAAAGTCATTAAAAAAAATCATAATATGTGTACGTTGCAAACATTGGTTTTATGAAAACAACTAGCTAGGTTCACCCGTTCCTGAGAAAATCGGTGGTAACGGACAGACAGACCGACAAAAGAGTTATCTTATAAGGGTTTCTTTTTTTACCTTTTGAGGTACGGAACCGTAAAAAGAATGATGGCTCTAGAGACATTATTCAGGAGATACATAGGGGAATATAGTGCCGCTGGGATACCTCCAAAATTTGTGTGTACTTTTGGATGTCCGAGAATGTGTTTCCGAGAAAAGCGGCACTTTTAATTAGGTATTTTAGATTTTTGAGCATACCGGGAATCGAGAACTAACCGCTTATTCACGCACACGCAATGTGAGATAGTAATTTGATTTATAACAGATTAGTATTATATTAATCAAATTAACTAACACTATGTTGATGGGTTTCAAAACCTTTATTGGTCGTGGTTTTGGTTAATAAAGTAATTGGAAAATTTAATTACATTAATAACCCGGGTATATTTAGAAAGCTTAAATGATATTTATAGTGTAATTATAGTGTGCAGCGGCGGCTGCGAACGCGGAGTCCCTTAAGTCTCGCAAATATTCGGAGCTGGCGGACCGATTCATGTTCGTCCCGATAGGGGTGGAGACTTTGGGATCTTGGGGTCCCCAAGCCTCTGTTTTTTTTTAGGTATCTCGGTGCGCGTCTTGTCGAGGTGTCTGGTGATCGGAGGGCTGGTGGCTTTTTCGCTCAAAGGGTCAGTCTGGCCATCCAGAGGGGAAATGTTGCCAGCCTTCTCGGAACGATGCCTCGGGGAGACGCGCTTGAGGATGTATTTTATTTGTAGTTTTATTTTTACCCGACTACGGCGAAGCCAAAAGGGAGGGTTATGATTTTGACCTGTATGTATGTATGTATGTAAGTATGTATGTATGTATGTATGTTCATCTGTTCCCACCTAACTTCAAAACTACTCATTATAATTTAACAAATGAGGTATCGTTAGAAGCGTCTCAATGGTCCGCTGGTTATAGGCTATGTGACGTCACAGTAAATTAAATATGGCGCCCTCTAGAGGACATGGAGTCATGAATAATTATTTTTCATTTTATTTATAAGTTTGTTTAGCATCAGTGAATGTTGATTGGATTGTGTTTTAATTAGTGCTTAATAAGATATTGAATTTAAATAAATTATAGTGTATGTTAAATGATGACATTCATTCATTCATTCAATTATAGCAGATATTGATAAATATAGCAGACAAGCTGCGCCCTGCGGTTTCACCCGCGTAAGTTACGATGTGCTCCTCCATTATGACGGGATATGTTCATTGATTTATTGCATCAACCCCCTTGTCATAAAGACATATATAAGAGGAATGTGTATAACATGTGTATATCGATCTACAATTGCTTACCTAGTAACCGCAAATCACTGGAGGGTAATCTTTTTAGGAAAAAAATAAGTATCTGGCTTCTTGAACACTGTTTTTATGACCTAAACGAATTCAAATCATTTAGTAGTAGGAAAATACAATAGAGTTTTTATTTTTTGACATTATTATTTATTAATTTGATATTTGACATTATGTAATTTATATTATTTTTAACATTTGCACGTCTGCTTGCGGACCGAAAACATGTTCTAATATCTTTATGCTATGTATTCCGGCGAATTAATGATCTTATCTTATCTTATCTTATCTTATCCATCCCCCAAATTTGTAAATGATTCCTATCCCTATCTATACAGGGTTATTGGAAATTATAGTAGCAAGCCGTTGAGGGCTACTTCTGTGCACCTTAACAAACAACTTTTGTTATGCAACTTTTGGAAATTCGAACATTTTTTCGAAAATTTTGAGGTTAGGTTTATCTGAAAATCAGCTGTTCCTTACGTCTCAGAGAGGTAATTAACCTTAAAAATTTACTTATTTTTTAAGCTTTATCTACTGTTCTTAGTCTGAATGACCTTTGTTTTAAAAATTAGCTGTTTTTTCGAATTTACATAACCTCAAAATTTTCATTTTTTTTTTTCGAATTTCCAAAAGGCGTAGAACAAAAACTGATAGTTAAGGTGCACAGAAGTAGCCCTCAACGGCTTGCTAGTATAATTTCCAATAACCCTGTATATATAAAATTCTCGTTTCGCGATGTTAGTTATCTATGTCCACCTAAACGGCTGAACCGATTTGTATGAAATTTTTGTGTAGGTATATTCGTTAGGTATGAGAATCAAATAACATCATTCTTTTTCCTTTTTTTTTTTGTAAATGGCAAAACAACGTTTGCCGGGACAACTAGTTTTTTTATATATAAAATTGTACTATTTATTTCGTAAGTTAAGCTCAAAGATGAATTCTAAATTGTCCTTGTTTATATTTAAGTAAGTTAACGGGCAGACTAGGAAACCTTGAAACGTTAATTTTCATTTGAAGCCTTTTAAAAACTCATAGCAGTCGAGGTGTCGATCACTGTACAGTATGCATCATAAGTGCACTATCAGTTTGCTAATATTATAAACAAGTATTGGACTCACGACCTTCTAATACCTACCTAGACGTTACACAAAAACAGAAATACTTGACTTAAAAGTACTCAGTGTGATCATTATCACTACATAGTATAAAACAAAGTCGCTTTCTCTGTCCCTATATCCCTTTGTATGCTTAAATCTTTAAAACTACGCAACGAATTGGATGCGGTTTTTTTTAATAGATAGAGTGATTCAAAAGGAATGTTTATATGTATAATACATGCATAATATAGCCGTGCGAAGCCGGGGCGGGTCGCTATTTTCAATATGTTAGCTATGTCTTTAGTTAGCTGAGTGGTATAAGCCACCACCCGCTACACCAACCGACGTGGGATCGATTTACAGGTTACGTTGTTATAATGTTTAAATAGTGCTGCAAAGGATTGTAAACATTACGATGGCGGTGTACTTTTGACGGTTGATTGTACATACAGTATTTGAATAAAAATACCATTACGTAATGCTATTTTCGAATATAAAAAATTGATGGAATATGAAAGTGGAACTTTCAGCAGTGAAATAACGAGCAAAGGAAATGTAATTACTTGTTTTTTATGTAGATACAGATATTTGTTTCGGGTTTGGGTATTTCTGTATGTAGGTTTAAAAGTATATATATAAAAAAGAAATGTATATGGATGGCGCTGTGTGGAGTGTCCCACAATATTTCTTTTATATATTTGTTTTATTTTATTTCTTGTGGATACATAATCCTGCTTAACATTTTAAATTAAGTAGAAAATGTAAAAGTTTGTTACTCCTTGACGTAAAAACGATTGAATCGATTGCGATGAAACTCAGTATGTAGATAGCTTGAGAGCTTTATTAACACATAAGCTTTATTCCTCCTCCTGACGACCTCTGTGGCGCGTCGGGCGAACACCCGACTGCGACGCAGAAGGTTGCGGGTTCCATTCCCGCCGGGAACAAGTATTTATGCTGACCATAAATTCTTGTTTCTGGTTCTGGGTGTTTCCTATATGTATAATATGTATAATATGTATATATTTAAAAAAAAAAAAAAGTATATAAGTAGTTTATCCGTTATCTGGCACCCATAACACAAGCATTAAGTTGCTTAGCTTGGGGCTGGATGTTTAATATGTCCTGAAATATTTATTTTATTTATATTTATTCCGATATCTGGATTTATGTGGGAAACCACGGGGCACAGCAAAAACATAATATTTTAGCCAATTTAGTACCGTCGGGAACAGAATTGAAGGCTCGTCGTAATTTTTTTAAAGTAATATTATTGGAATGCTTCCATTAGAATAAAATGTTTGTCTTATAAATTCATAAGTTGAAAGACTTTAAACTTCAACCCAAACAGTTCCTTAAAATCTTGCTTGAGTTAAAACATTCCAAAAATAGCAGTTTTGCAGCTCTGCGGTGAGTCTGCAATTTTGAAGCCTGATTATATGTAAGTATATGAAAATTTAACAGCAAATATTTTCTTCTCAATTTACGCATAATTTTACTCCCGCAAAACAAAGTCCCGGCAAATCCAACCACGGCGTTACTGAAACGAAAGTGCCACTTTATTTCAACGAAGATCAAAATTTCCCCGTCTCCGCACACTTAATTAAATTTTGGTTTGTTTAAACAATTATTAAACAAGTTATGTGGCTTAATAGGAGCTCAAGTTACTTGAGAACTTGACTTGATATTAATAAACAACCTCTATTTTGTAATCTGTCTAAAGATGATGTAAATAGGCCCTTGGGGCTTGGAAAAGTTGAGCATAGAGCAAGGCTAGACAGCCTAGTGATTTGTATGTCTAAAATGCCAACAAAAACCACACTGCAAATATTTCAGCTCATTTTGACGCGCGAGTTTTAGTATGTCTAAAGCAAAACGTATTTCAAAACGGGATATTTAACATGTTCTAATTTTATGGAACTCGATATTTCGATGTTGCTTCAAACATCATTTTTAAGAGACTAGAGTTTACGAGTAGATCTTGGTAGTAATTAAAAAATAAATTACCCTTAATAGTGAAAATAACAAGTTTAGAATCCCATAAAATACCTTTCGCCTAAAATTAAACTGTTCATTATTGCATGGAAAATTACTATTGTTGCTAGACGTTGTTGTTAACCAAAAAAACGGTATATCTGTATATCTGGAGTTTACTCCTTAAGTACGAGTATCTAACCACACGCAAAAAGAGTTTTATCGTGATTAAACCTGCAACTCAGTTGGCTCCAGATGTACAGACAAGTTCATTCTTCTGGACACGGTCGACTAAGCTGAGATTGTGGTATAGGAGCTGAGCAAGCGTACTCCACCTAAAATGTGGCAAATGTGCCAATTTAATAGTACATTGTTACCCTAGGTGTGAAAGTCACTCATTAAAAGTCCCGAGACGGAGTTTGGCGAGCGTATCGAGGACGCTAATAGTTCGAGGGACTTAATGAGTCTTTCACCCGAGGTAAACACTGTGCTTTTCATTACGAATAATACATAAAATTCTTCCTAACAACGAGAGTGAACGAGAGACTACATACTACCTGATCCTCTTACAAGGTTGGGACCAAAGAGGTTATATACATGTAGTGTTATTCTTTGGTGTTACTTAGAGCAAGGAGGCTAGGTTTTTGAAGTTCGTAATGCGTAATGATACTGATACTGGCTACATGCAGATTGCACAAGCCGTGCGAAGCCATAATTTGACATGACAGCTGACAGTGAAAGCAATTGTTCCTAGGGCTAGAAGTTTTATTTTTAATACGCTTCTCAGGCACCTTCAAACCTACTTTCCGAGAATAAGTAATGACAAAGTATTTTAAAACATTCTTACGTAGAGGTACGTAAGCTACGCTTAGAACGAACTCATCTATCAAAAATAATCTCAAATAGTATGTACTCAGCCTATTTTACGAGCCAAAATAAGGGCCAGATGGAAGCAAACCACAAAGTTCAATAAAACTTTGCCACAAGTGTCCCGAAAAGGGTCTTTTGCGACCCACATCTTACTATCCAGGTAAAATTTTGTGTCACTATTAGGCATAGTCAACGGAGTCTTTATTTCTTATTAGCAAAAGGTAATGAGGTAATAAGGTACGTGTACCTTTTAGTAAATTACCTACTCTAGAAACGTGACCCATATACTGATTGCAAAGACGAGTCAGTGTTTTGCTGCTAACTTTTGTAACTTTATAAAGAGGATTAATTTTATGGGCTGCATAATTTGTGAAATTTAACGTAAATCTTTTTTTTACATATTATGATAGGTAGGTCAGCGTTTGACCACTATCACTATCACACCTGCCTGACGGTAGGTGACGACACGCTTTCCTAGAAGATACCTATTAAATCGCGACTTGAAGACCCTCAATTGGTTCACGTCAGGAAAGACAGACGCAGGCAACAGCTGATTCCACTGCCTTGCTGTACGAATAAGGAATGACGAAGTAAAATGCTTAGTTCGGACGTCTGGTATGTCCACCATGAATCGGTGCCGCACACCAGTCTGCCTGGTTGTATGACGAAAGAATGGAGATGACAAATTAGGTCGTGGAGTTCTGTCGTTAGAGCATTTTTTGTTTCTCACATTTTTGGTAAATCCTAGTTATAGTGATTTTAAATTAATAGTAGCGCCATGTGTTCTACTAATATAATAATTTCCAAACTTTAGGTTTGTTCCCTAACACAAAAACCACTGAACCGATTGAAAAATAATGTTAAAAGATGTTGGTATGTTAAAAGCTGGAGTCTTAAAATAACAGATAGCCTATTTTTATCCCGATGTAACTACAGCATCGAGATATATAATAATATATAAATAATCTACCCGAAGATTCTGTTACGTAAACTATGTTTTATAAGTATAAATACCAGATCTCCGATTAATATATGTATACAAATAAAATGCTTTGTACTGACTGACTGGCGGATCAACGCACAGCCTAAACCGCTGATCGTAGAGACCTGAAACTTGGAGGGTGTGTTCTTTGTATGACATAGGCATCCGATGGGAAAGATGGGTAAAAAAGGGGGGGAAAGTTTGGATGGGACAACGTGATTCCTTAGTCCATTTTCAACTTTTACGCGGATGAAGAAGCTAGTAAATAAATAAATGTTAACTTACAGAAGGTGCTGTTAACAACTGCAACGCTTCGCTCAAATTCTTTAACGTCAAAGTATTTCTTCCTTCCTCATGATCATCATTTCCTGGTAAGTGGAATGACGACTGCCGTGATCTGAACTCCGGCTTCTTGGCGAGGCTACTCCCATTGGCGAACTGCTGTTGTGATGAAGCTCGCCGGAAGGGGCACGTCATTTTATAGATCTTGATGTACAGTTCAGGTCATATCATTGGCGTTGATTTTTTGTACCTGTAAAGAAAATAATTCAAATTAAATATTGTCCTAATACGAAGTTCCTCATCGTAGGTTGGCGAGGGGGACGTAACGCGTAAAAATTTTTCTGAGTTAGCTCAAAATTTACGCGTACCGTAAAAATTGAGAACCGAAAAACCGTAAGATAAACTGTAAAGGTTTGTACTGTTAAAAGCAAGGACTGCATATCCGACAAAGTTTGTATTCAAAATCTATGTGGTGCCATCTAGTTTTAAAAAATAAAACTTATCTGACATATTTATATATAAAAAAAAGTCTGTTAAGTCGATTTACGGATGATAAATATAATGATTTAATTCTTTTTTTTTATTTCTTTTTTCCTTATAAGTCTTCTATTTATTCGTCACTCGTCTCACCATAACACAAGGCCAGATGAGCGATATTATTATTGAATACTCTGTTTCCTAAGTTACCATGACGTGTCTGGTCATATTACCATGACTAAGCGACAGCGATTAAGCGACATTAGATCAGAAATAATTATAATTTGTAACTAATGGTCTTAATCCAACCTCTCTGGGTAATAGGTCTATTGCATTTAAATGAGAACTTTTTGTTTAAACAAGACGTTTTTACGTCTATACTCTCAGTTTCTACTGCAGCTGGGACCTTGATATGTATAGCTGTCTCATTTTTATCTTTTTAAAATTACATTACGTGTATAATTGTATAGTGGTAAACTTGTCAAGCACAAATTAGCAGCTGTTAATTACCTAAGTACTGTTAGCTGAGTAAATCTAATTAAATGTGTTGGCTGTAATTAACTAATCAATCTAGATTGGTTTTAGCTACAATTTATCTACGTTGGGCGGTGTTGGCCTAGTAGTCGTGAGTTCAAATCAGCTGGCAGTGCACCAATGGATTTTTTTTCACAAAAAATGTATTACGTTGCTCTTTTGGTGAAGGAAAACATGAAAGAGTGGTAGGTATTGGGCAATTTAAGCCTATTCCTTTAATACATGACACAGGCACAGCCAGCGCTCCAAATAGCATAGATTGAAGTTGCTGGTGCTTTTTTATCTACGAATTTAAAATTTTCACCAACTACACTTGGTACAATGCATGGGTCTTCTAGTCGCGAGTGAACAGGTATCTTCTAGGAAAGCGTGCTATATCTTAAAAAAAAAGGGCGCATCGTCACTTACCATTAGGTGTGATAATGGTCAAACGCTGACCTATCATATGTAAAAAAATGCCCCCTTACCTTTTACATTTATTTTTTAATTTTTATGTGCGTGCTATACACATACACATAATTATTATATGAAAAATATCAGTCTCCTTCATTCTCTTAAAGTTTTTCGTTTCCCATTTTCGTAACGAGTTAGATTTTTTCTCGGCTAGGCCCCCTCGCCAAAACCCGCGATAAGGAACTTCGTTTCAAACAAATACTCAATACAATACGTTTCCACTCGTGGTAAGTGTACAGATGCCTATATTCGTTCAAGAGGAAAGGGTACCGGCGCTCTCTCCATACAAACATAGTCCGTCCGTCGCTTCCGCGGACAAATTTCACACGAACCTACTAAGACTAAAGTGGAGTGTCCTGGAAGTGCTACTAACATAGTTTTAAGTTATCTATTAACGCTTTCAATTTATATTATAAAATATATATTTTAGTCTATAAGGTATGTATCTATGGGCCTTCGTAGCCTGAAATAAATGATTTATATTTATATTTATTTATTCATAGTCGACTGCTTCCAACCTGGATAATGACACTAGCACAAATATTTTTGTTGCATAAAACCTATAACAGCCATGGCTATGCCCCTATGTTTTTTTATTTTCTAATTATCATAGAAAGTAAGAGTTCAAAAAACAAACAAATTATACTTAAATATAAAATAAGACATAGGGCATGGTCATAGCAATTATAAGTTTTCTGTAACAAAAATATTTGCTATAATGTCATCATCCAGGAAGGAAACAGTCGACTACGTTTGTATGAAGAGAGCACAGGTACCCTTTCCTCTTAACCAAAACAAAAAGAAACTCGCTTAACCTAAATACAAGGCATTCTCAAACTTTAAAACTCTGCTATCCCGTAATAGAACAATCGTTTCACCCATTACATACAAACGAGTGCTACTTAGTAGCGAATAACATTTTGTAACTTTTTACTCATTATGAGGGCTAAAGTTTGAAACTCAGTGAATGTGAGTTGAGGTTAACTTTGTAGGGTTATGGCAACTGAACGCTACTTTTTGAAGAAGTTACTATAAAGATTTTTTTAAATATTGTCTTTTAGAGACCACTTTAAAATAACCTTATAACCAAACATGAATCTAAAACACTAAAATCTGAATCTTCTTATATATAAAAATGAATCGCAAAATGTGTTGGTAAGCGCATAACTCAACAACGCCTGGACCAATTTGGCCAATTCTTTTTTGTTGTGTTTGTTATTGTCAGGAGAAGGTTCTTATGAAAGAAAAAATTAAGGAAATTTCGTAGAAAATTATTACGCGGGTGAAACCGCGGGGCGCAGCTAGTCTAATATATAAAAATGAATCGCAAAATGTGTTGGTAAGCCCATAACTCAACAACGCCTGGACCAATTTGGCCAATTCTTTTTTTGTTGTGTTTGTTATTGTCAGAAGAAGGTTGTTATGAAAGAAAAAATCTTATACAGGGTTATTGGAAATTAATTGACACGGCGTTAAGGGCTTCTTCTGTGCACCTTAACGATCAACTTTTGTTCTACGACTTTTG
Organism: Idaea aversata; assembly: GCA_907269075.1. Lineage (NCBI taxonomy): Eukaryota > Metazoa > Arthropoda > Insecta > Lepidoptera > Geometridae > Idaea > Idaea aversata. Next base: position 9,288,841 of record OU026103.1, read on the forward strand.
GAAATTCTAAAATTCAAAAAAAATATTCCATACAAAAATAAAAAAATTCCATACAAAAATAAAAAAATTCCATACAAAAATAAAAAAATTCCATACAAAAATAAAAAATTAAATCCACCAGTTCAAATAATACTCAACTCTACGTCTACGTCACAGAATCAATCATAGTAGCTATGGTACAACCCGATCGGGTCGCACGCAGTGCGCCCCGTGCCGATCGCGCGGGCGCACTTGCCGTATAGACATAGAAAATTACCAGACAGTACGAGAAACACTTAAATATTTTTTTTGGAATATGTATTAAGTTTCGACAAAAGTCGTTGAACAAAAGTTGTTTGTTAAGGTGCACAGAAGAAGTCCTTAACGCCGTGTCAATTAATTTCCAATAACCCTGAAAAATGAATCGCAAAATGTGTTGGTAAGCGCATAACTCAACAACGCCTGGACCAATTTGGCCAATTCTTTTTTTGTTGTGTTTGTTATTGTCAGAAGAAGGTTGTTATGAAAGAAAAAATTAAGGAAATTTCGTAGAAAATTATTACGCGGGTGAAACCGCGGGGCTCAGCTAAATAATAAAAAATATCAGTAAAGAATTTATACATACATACACACACATAAACAAACAACAACACAATGAACTTGTTTTATTATTGTTATTTTTTTAATATAGGTACTTAATTTTTTTTAAATATTATTTTATTCTTCAGTCTATTTTTTTTTTCCTTAACTATAGAGATATTATAAATGAAGTAATAAATAAATATTGCAGGACATTTCACACATCGCCATCTAGCCCCAAGCTAACTAAATTAGACTTATGTTATGGGTGCCAGACAACGGATATACTACCTAGATACTTTTATTTTGTAAATATATACTTGTAATACATAGAGTAAGGGATTCTTCACTACATAGTATAAAACAAAGTCGCTTTTTCGCTTTGACTGCTTAAAAATTTAAAACTACGCAACGGATTTTGATTTGTTTTTTTTTAATAGATAGAGTGATTCAAGAGGAAGGTTTATATGTATAATACATTCATAATATAGCCGTGCGAAGCCGGGGCGGGTCGCTAGTATAGATATAATCCTGAACGTAGCAAGCAATTTTAAATAGCGCCCTCAAGTAAAAAGCATTACTTTAAATCCATATGCTACAATCTATTTAAAGAGACGAAAAATTAATAAGCATTTTATAATATTGATCATGCTTGTCAATTTCAAAACAAAAAACTTTGTACGAAACTAAATCTTTTTAGGGTTCCGTACCTTAAGGGTAAAAACGGGACCCTTTTACTAAGACTTCACTGTCTGTCTGTCACCAAGCTGTATCGCATAAACCGTGATAGCTAGACAGTTAAAATTTCACGGATGATGTATTTCTTTTGCCGCTATGACAAAAAATACTTAAATAATAAATAAATAAATAATAAATATTGCAGGACATTCCACACATCGCCACATAGCCCCAATTAAGTAACTAGACTTGTGTTATGGGTGCTAGACAACGGATATACTACTTATATACTTTTCATTTGTAAATATATACTTATAATACCACAGACAAATATCTAAGCATAAATACTTGCCTGAGGCGGGAATCGAACCCGCAACCCTGTGTTTGGCAGTCCGGCATGGTAACCATTGTGCCAACTGGGTCGTCAAAAACAGAATAAAATGGCATGAAATCCTAAGTCCGACTCGCACTTGGCCGGTTGTTATTTATTTAAAAATTTTAGCTAAACACAAACTTAGAAATAAAATCTTTATAAACCAATTTCAGCAATACAATTGAGCAATAGAATTCTCCATATAAAGTTAATGCCATCTATTCGCTTTTATTAATACCACAGTGACATAATTTCCTCCGTTATTGGGCACTAAACTGTATAGAAAAGCCGTTAAAATGCCGTCGGAATCCTTCAGTATTCATATATTGGTGCATGTCTAGGGCACTAAGCACGCTCCAACTTATAGGACCATTTTAAAATGGGGTGATTTAAAAACAACGGGATTTAAAAATATCTGCACAACTTTTGTAGCAACGAGTCTGAAGCTTTGCATAGGGTTCAATACGTAAGCACTAAGAAAGCATTTTTCTAAATTTGACTTATAGGTATGGGGGTACAAACGGCTAAAACAATGAAGATCTATGATAACAAATAGTCTGAGTTTGTAGAAAATCAATATTACTTTTTATAGAGACAATTAAAAGAACTCGTGAATACGCCTGGAGCCAACTTAAACGCGGATTTCATCATATTTTTTTTTACAAATTGACATTGACGATTTTTTGACGACGCAGTTGGTACAACGGTCACCATGCCGAACTGCCAAAAACAGGGTTGCGGGTTCGATTCCCGCCTCAGACAAGTAGTTATGCTTAGATATTTGTCTGGGGTCTGATTTGTTCTCTGTATTATAAGTATTTATTTACAAAAGAAAAGTATGTATGTAGTATATCCGTTGTCTAGCACCCAAAACACAAGTCTAGTTAATTAGCTTGGGGCTAGATGGTGATGTGTGGAATGTCCTGCAATATTTATTATTTATTTATAGGTCGGCACAAACAATCACCCTGCCTGATGGTAGGTGACGATGCGGCCTTTAATCACGCTATTAAAATACCTGCTCACTTGCGACTTGAAGACCCCAAATTGTACAGTATGGGTCATAAATAAATGATCAGTTTGCTACAATAATACTATCAACAAGTATTGGAGTTACGACCTTCTTCTAATAGACGTTACACACAAACTTAAATAAGTATTTGAATTAAAAGTACTCAGTGTGATTATTATTTTCAACATGTTAGCTATGTGTTTAGTTATGTGAGTGGTATAAGCCGCCACTCGCTACACCAACCGACGTGGGTTCGATCCACAGGTAACGTTGTTATAATGTTCAAATAGTGCTGCACAGGATTGTAAACGAAACGGTGGGCAGAGACTTTTGACCGTGGATTGTACATGTCAGGAAAGACAGACTCAGGCATCTGATTCCATTCTCTTGCTGAGCAAGTGCGGGTATCTGGGATTACCGCCACGACTCGTCACAATATTATTAGCGGCGCCATAATGAAAATGTATTTATCGACCTCATATATTTCGATCTGCCATTTGACAGGCAGTTAACATTTTTTCACAAAAGTACATTGGTCGAACCCTAACCCTTTAAAATGAAACTCGAGGTATTTACCACTAGGCCAATACGAGGTTATTTTATAACGTGGTCAATAGTCAATCAAACTATTAACAACTTGCATTTGGACCCCTTTGAGATTGGATTTTGATGCGGTTTTTGGTAATATCGTAAACAAACCCTAACTAATAAGGCAAACCCGGAACAAACGTTCAAGATGTTAATCAATTAATCTTAGCAAGGGTTTAAGACCAAAACCATTTTTTTTGCTTGCATTTAATCTCATCTCACCAGATTGGAAGCGAAGATAATATATATTGCAGGACATTCCACACTTATCGCCATCTAGCCCCAAGCTAAGTAACTAGACTTGTGTTAGACAACGGATATACTTACTACTTACTAAATATATATCTTTATAAAAATGATAATTCTACTGTACGTGTGTATGTCACTGAACTCCTCAAAAACGGCTGGACCGATTTGAATGTTTTTTTTTGTGTGTTTGGATTCACAAATCGGTTTTTTTATAAATGGCAAAACAAAATTTGTCGGAACAACTAGTATACTTATAATACATAGAAACAACCAGACCATAGACAAATATCTAAGCATAAATACTTGTCTGACGCGGGAATCGGACCCGCAACCCTGTGTTTGGCAGATCGACATGGTGATCATTAGTGCTGGGTTGTCATAGATCAAGATGAGGTCGAAGATGTAGCATGCTCGCCTAGAAGGTACCTATTCACTCTAGACAAAACTCCCAAGGTTGTAGTTTTGTGGGAACAGCGACGCGGGTAGAGAGTTCCATTTCTTAGTAGTGCGCACGAGAAAGGTGGATGCTTGACGCTTTGTGCGCGAAATTTTAACTTTTACCATGCATTTAAATTTTACTTTTACAATAATTAAGGATATTACAACTTTACTTGCCCACAAAATTCGAAGAAAATGCAGTTTCTTCATAAAAATTACTGAGTCATACATTATGTAAACGTTTATACGAGTTATCTTTCGCAACTATACCTCTTTACTTGTGTCCTTTTTGCGTGAGGATTTATTAGGCTTGCCCAGCACCTACCTCTCAGCTTAATCGACCGTTTCCAGGGAAAATAACTTGTCAATACGTCTGGACTAGTCTGGAGTCAACTAAGCCGCGGGACTCATCACGATGTTTTCCTTCACCGTAAGAGCAATGTCAATTATATCACATGATTGTCGTAAGAAAAATTAATAGATGGAAAATTATTAATAGAAGTGCGGTTCACAAAATAATATTAGATTTCTATTTCTAACTGGGTATTTTTTACGGAAAAATTAAAATAAAATATAATTTAGCGGAATTCTACTTCGCCATCAACTTAAACAAATGTATAATATACGTTTTAAACAAACAAGCTTTAGTGTTTTGATAAAAAGTTAAAATATCATTTGCTTCAAGAAATATTTTAGGTCATCTCTCTTCAGACATCTCCAGGGATTTCATAGGGTAGAATCTACCTAAACCAAATCATGAGGCCTTGCTTCATTCCACAAGACACTTTGAACAAACTTTTAACGCCCTACAATAAAAAAAAAACTCTTAAATCACACGGTTGAAAAACAACACCCTATACGCCAACTAAACTTGTAAAAGTTCAAATCTAGTTTTTCACGGACGCCAGACATCTTAAAGGTCAATGTCTAAAGGTAGAACATCGAATCTATTTTATAGTTTGCAATTTATAGGTATTAAGGTAGTGCTACACGGTCGCCGACAAGCAAATAAATAAATATTCCAGAAGTCCAATTCTCGTAAATAACATGGTTTAAATTACATTTCAATATCATTCCGATTGCATTCCGATTGCAAAAGATACCTTCAAAGTCAGTTTTTTTTTACAAAAAGCTTACTTTGAGGGTGTTTTTTAGCTACTTTGAGGGTATTATTTATGATTGAAATGCAATCGAAATGATATTGAAATGTAACTTGAACAATGTTATTTACGAGAATTGGCCTTCTAGACATTTCACACATCACCATCTAGCCCCAAGCTGAGTAGGTAAGTAGTATGCTAGATAAGATAGGGTGCATGCTAGATAACGGATATTATACTATTTCTTCTTTTGTAAATATAATACTTATAATACATAGAAACGACCAGGGGCCCTATTTTTGAATCGCTCGTGTGACATAGCTTCGTCGTATACGCCTACAAGTCACGCTCGACTTCCAAGTCGCATGATACAAATTTACTGTATTTTTGAATCGTTCGTCGTCGAAATTTAAAATGTCAATTTTTATTCGTTTTACGCAGATATTTGAAAAGCGGTAATTACCAGCGGACATCCGAAATTATCCCAAAAGATGTAAATATTTTTCAAAGACCGTTTCTGAATGTTTGATGTTTATTCTACCACGTTTTTTTTTTTTACACCATTTTTTTTTTCAATTCGAACCAGTAGTTCCTGAGATTAGCGCGTTCACACAAACTCTTCAGCTTTATAATATTACTAGCGACCCGCTCTGGCTTCGCACGGCTATATTATGCATGTACATATTATACATATAAACCTTCCTCTTGAATCACTCTATCTATTAAAAAAACCGCATCAAAATCCGTTGCGTAGTTTTAAAGATCTAAGCATACAAAAGGAAATAGGGACGGCGAAAAGTGACTTTATTTTATACTATGTAGTGATAGTGAAGTATCAACAATCGACTGGTATTTATTTCGCTTGCTCACGTAAAAATATTGATGAATGAAAGTACTTACATATTTTTCGCACACTTTTCTCTACGAAAAGGGTAAGACTGTTTTTTGGGCGCTTATTTTATTGGAAGAGTGATTGAATGTCGATAGATTTTTAGGAAGGTGGATTTTTATCAAGAAAGTTAGGTGTAAATAACTTATACTACAATAAACCCTTCGTTTAGAAATTGCTTAACCTTTTTGTGAATGGTTTGGTTCGTATATAAATTGTTAAAGACAGAATTAACTTAACTTTTATTAAAAGAAAAAATCACTACTTGCTTCATAATCACTTAAATAAAAAATAAAATATTTACCCAACTTTTCGAGATGTTTCAACTTAGAATATGGACCTGGCGGGGCGTCTTAGTGCGGCGTCAGGTGACCAAAGGGCTGGCGGCTTCTTTAATCAAAGGGTGAGCCTGGCTATCCAGAGAGGGAATGCCGCCAGCCTCTTGGGGACGATGCCGCGTGGAGACGCTCTGGACGGTATTTTTTATTTGTGGAAAAAAAAAAAGAATATGGATAACTAATAGCTCCACCCCGCGGTTTCACCCGTGTCAGTCTCAATCCCGTAGGAATCCCGGGATATAAAAGCCTAGATACTCAACTACCCCCGAACTATATATATGCAAAATTTAATCCGAATCTGTCCACTGGTTTCGGAGATTACCTCTAGAATCTCACAAACTTTACCTCTTTATAAGAAAGACTAGCGACCCGCCCCGGCTTCGCACGGCTATATTATGCATGTATTATACATATAAACCTTCCTCTTGAATCACTCTATCTATTAAAAAACCGCATCAAAATCCGTTGCGTAGTTTTAAAGATTTAAGCATTCAAAGGGAAATAGGGACAGAAAAAGCGACTTTGTTTTATACTATGTAGTGAAGATATATGAATTATGAATAGAAGAAGAAGATATACTTAGATGACAGTACATACATAAATTATGAAAGTCGAGGTATCTTCTGAAGGTCGTGAGTTCGAATTCGGCCAGAGGAAAGGGTACCGACGGTCTCTCCATACAAACGTAGTCGACTGTATCCTCCCTAGACGTGTAGGGACCTTTTTAAAGAACTAGATATTCTTCCACTTCCTTGTCTATACATACTCTTGGTTCTTACGGATGTGGCTAAAAATAGGCAAATATATGTATCTGAGGAACAAGATGTAAGGAGACTCGAGTCAAGAAGAAAAGACCTAACTTACCCTTATATTCCCAGACTTAAGATTGTCAAACACTCATGCAGGTTTCAGGCTGTTACTCTTTTCAATACCCTTCCAGACGAATTAAAGTCCATCACAGATCCCAATATTTTTAAAAGAAACCTCAAGAGATTTTTGATGCAGGGATGCTTTTACTCGGTGGATGAGTTCATAAATAGGTCTAAGTAATTTGTTTTGTGTAAGTTTATTTTGTTTTATCATTTTACTGCTAACGGGTTGTTTTGACTTTTATTTTAATTGATTTTGTTGTTTTTATCCTATTTATTTATTTTAATCCTAAATTCAATGACCAATTTATTTTTTGACAATACTATTTATCTTATATTTTAATATTAAGCACATTCAAATACAATGTAAAAATTGTTTATGAATAAATGATATGAACCCCCTAGATAATGACACTAGAGCAAATATTTTTATTGCATAAAACTTATAACTAGATCACTTCATATTGTCCCAAGAACTACAGCGCCCTGAATAACTTCGTCAACATTACTGGTGCTATAGCATGTATAGCATGTATCTATAGATATGCGTCTACGGAAAATAGATAGATATGCGTGCAAATGGACTTACAACCCAGGATGCCGAAGATCGTGCGAAGTGGAGGCGTAAAAGTAGGAAAGCGGACCCCGGGCTCCCGAGAGGGATGCAACCGGGAACATCGCTCGGATGATAATGATGACTGGTGCTATAGCATCTATAGATTAGATGTAAAAACCAATATTTTACTATAGATAACTTGGTACAAAAACCTACAAAGTAAAAGTTTAAGAACACCGACGTTCTTTTTCTCTCAGCCCAGCTGTCTCTCTAATTTCCATATTTTTATACGAAACATAAAAAATGTTACGGTAACAGTAAGTATCAACTAAAGTTATATAAAGTAGCATACCTACCATGTTTTTTGTAAGTGTATCTATTTACTTACAAAAAAACATGGTAAATATTCTTTGTAGTATACCTATGTATGTATACTAGACTATTTATGTACACAAACTAACCGAGTTTTAAAGCCTAATTGAGAATTTGGGCCTTTATGCTAGTAGTGCCATTGATAGTACATGTGACACAATTTTGACAATTATGACAATTATTTAGGATTAATAGTCATCATCATAAACAACAACTAAACAAACTTGAAGTACCTTGGTAGCTTGGAGTGGGAAAAGGGCCTAGGAAAATAGTTGAGAAATATGTTCTAGAATGGTTGACTAAGAAAAATCCATTGCTTCTTGGCCGGCTGGGACCTCCGAAATGAAAGTTGCTGTGTCTATTACTAGGCCAATACCGCTCTTGGCTCCAATATTTAAAAAAAACTGTATAAACAGGATTATTGGTAATTAAATAAGACACATATCGCAGACTACTTTTATGCACCTTAATAATCAACTTTTAAAAATTCGAACATCTGTTCCAAAATTTTGAGGTTATATCTACTTACCCAAAAATCTGCTGTAACTTGCACAAAGACGTCAACTTTAAGATTTAACTTACAAAAATATATAAAATTAAGCGAACACTCGGCCGAGCTACATGGTAGGCGGAGTGTGGGGTGTTAGGTTTTATTTCCGTTACGGAATTTCTTGATTCGGTCGCCGTGCTCAAAGCCCGAAATAAAAGCTATGCAATTGCTTAAAAAATCGTTGAACAAAAGTTGTTGAGGTGCACAGAAGGAGCTCACAACCACTTTCTTATAATGGTTACCAATATACCTTTTGCCTTTTGTTCGTAATAAAAACAGAACTGAACAAGGTACCCTCATAAACAGAATCTTCAAACGTAATAATCACCAACTTGTACGGAGAGAATAGCTCACAAATCATTCTTTTTGTGACGCGGACTGAATATTTTCGTCTACAGAAATATCATGATTTAGGCGTACATTTACTGCGAAAAGAATTTTGTTAACACATTGTTATGTTTTGTTTATTTCTGTTTCTGTTATTTTTTATGAATGAATTTAGATTGTGAGAGGACATACCAGATGTGTAATTCGATAGGGTGTTTTGGCAATTTTTAATTTGGAAAATAAATAAATTTTTAATTGTTACTAAGTGATTATGTAAGTCGATATTTGATTTAGGTCCCTTTACTACTAAAATCGTGTAATAATTTAACCCTTACTTAAATTAGGTCGTTTTATTGCTAAATTGATATTATTATATTGTTTTTGTGTAATCAACGAGAATTAAACAAACTAAACTTCAATTTGGACATTTCGCGACAAAGGGCAACGAACGAACTACTAGCGTCAAACTAATACAAAATTCGTCTCTACTACGCCGGCGCAGGTGCGAAAATCACCTTAGACTAAAAGTGACATAAATATCATAATCTTCTAGTTCTAACTATAAATATCGCCATTTCTGTTTTCGTCAGCTGAAAGAATATTCGTTTTTAAGTCATTCTGTATACTTAGCTCAATTTCTCGATTTTTTTAATTAGGTCACTTTAATTCTCAGCATGCGGTATGTTCTATCGATATTAAGTCAATTTGATAAATGGACGAATGAACATATTATTATGGTCAGTCAGCTATTTAGTCCTAACGCGATGTAGTCATATCGAGACATATAGCGATCTATACTCTATGTGTAAATCTTAGATCAGAAATGTAAACAATGGTGTTACTAGAGTAAAAAATACATCAAGCTTTGGTAGTTTTTTTTAGGGTAGTGGAAATTTGGTAAGAAAACAACTATGACCTCAATTTCTAAAAAATATTATTGCAAATAAAATCATTAAGAAATATGATTGTTTATTTTGTATAATTTTTTTTTTTTTTAAGTTATTACAATATTCAAATTTGAATGGTAGTTTTTTTTTCACACTGGCAACAATTACAGCGGCTTTCAACCTTTACGAAATGGCGTTTCTGACAATATTTGACATTTCTTTGTTTACATTTTTGATCTAAGATTTACACATAGAGTATAGTTGTATCGACTATTTAGTCATATCGAGATGTAGTCATAAAGCTTCTAACCCTTTCATAGCTCTCAAATTAAAATTTATCAGCGAAGTAATTATTACTTTTAACTTTTTATAACCTATCGGCGGAGTAAATAAACTTTTATTTGTAAAATTTCCTTCAAAACCCGCAAATATTTATCAGAGCACCAAGATACTTATTTTTTACAACAGCCACCACATTTTTTGATGATCCTTGGTAGTACATCTGGTAACATCGTCGTGGTTCCCCTAATCTCTGTACCCAGAACATTTACTTTACTGTTATCGTATTTTTACCAGATGATGCTGTTTTATAGCTAGGGTTGTCATAACTTTTTGGAATCAATACAGGAAGTTCGCTCTGTAATATTATCGATGCCTTTAATATTTTCAACTTTGACACCTATCCAAAATTTTGGAACAATCCTTCTTCCCGAACACCTTAAACAAGGTTAAAGATAAATAAATAAATATTGCAGGACATTCCACACATCGCCATCTAGCCCCAAGCTAAGTAACTACACTTGTGTTATGGATGCTAGACAACGGATATACTACTTAAATATATACTTATAATACATTGAAACAACCAGACCACAGACAAATATCTAAGCATAAATACTTGTCTGAGGCGGGACTCAAACCAGCAACCCCATGTTTGGCACTCCGGCATTCGACCATTGTGCCAACTGAGTCGTCAAATATGTTTTGCTTCTAGAATTTTCAAGACTTGTGCTTGGTACATAAGTTGAGCAACTGTCCTGACGTGAAGACGTATCGTCTCACCTTCGCCATGCAGAACACCAAGCTTTTTTGAGCCTAGTTGGGCTTTGAACTCAATGTAGTTGCCTAAGTTGAGAGTTTTAATACAATGTCGTGGCTTTTGTTTGCCCAGAGGATCAACCTGGCCATCCAGAGGGGAATGTTACCAGGGAACGATGCCTTGAAGAGACGCGCTTGAGAATATTTTTTATTTGTGATTTTGTTGTAACATCGTTATTTATTTTTTTGGTGTGTGTTTCATTGATGATTTTTTAAAATAATTATATGATTTTAATCTAGTTGTAGGAAGTAATTGCATTCAAATTTTTTGACATTTGTTTTCTGGAAAATTAGGAATAATTGCTATAGTTTACTTCTTAGTTTGGTTCGATCGTCGAAACACGTTACAAAAACGGAACGCGATGGCCAAATACGGTGACAGTCCCGACATAATGGACGTATGGCAACCCTATTTATAGCCGAAGATAATGTTGAAACGACTTTGCACCTTAATGTGGGATGGTAGGTTTGTTATTTGAATGGCGAGAAGAAAGAAAGAAGCTGGGGATTATATTCCATTCGTATTTCTTGTTATATGAAAATATCATGTGGATTAAATTTGATCTTCGTTTTATTGCTTTAGATCGAACTTTTTTTGCTGTTGTTGCTATCTATAGATACTAGGCTTTGAGGACCTCTGAGTGGTAAAAGGTTACGAGTTGGATTCCCGCTTCCCAATTTATAAACAGATATTTCTTAATCGGGAAGTAGAGTCACATTATCAATCAGCTGAACCCCACTTGGCACATCTGTAAGGTTGTAAAGTAATGTTAAGTACCTGATTCTGTTTATTTAAACAATACAGGGTTATTAGTAATTATACTAGCAAGCCGTTGAGGGCTACTTCTGTGCACCTAAACAAACAACTTTTGTTATACGACGACAAAAAAATTAAAATTTTGAGGTTTTGTAAATTCGAAAAACAACAGATTTTTTAAAACAAAGGTCATTCAGACTAATAACAGTAGATAAAACTTAGAAATAAGTAAAAATTTAAGGTTAATGACCTATCCGTGTATGGAACAGCTGATTTTCAGGTACCCCAAACCTCAAAATTTCCAAAAAAAAATCGAATTTCCAAAAGTCGTAGAACAAAAGTTGTTTGTTTATGTGTACAGAAGTAGCCCTCAAACGCTTGCTAGTATAATTACCAACAACCGTGTATACTATACAATACAAAATTAAAACATACTATATGTTTTACAGATATGAGAATCAGCTCTGGGTCACGTGGGGTTCAGGGTTCAGCTAATTAGTAATGTGACTGTACCTATTCCTAACCTATTTCTCTTCACATTATGCCAGTCACGTAAAAGAAATAGCCATTTTTTTACTCGAAACAAATCTTACATAATAATGAAACCATTAATCAATGCTCCGCATCAAAACTCTGTATTTGACTGTTATTAGCTCCTTTCTTACAACCAAGCCATGGGTTTCATAACGATATTTTCCTACACCGTAAGACCAATGTCAATTAACGCACATAACGACCCAGTTGGCACAATGGCCACCATGCCGGACTGCCAAACACAGGGTTGCGGGTTCGTTTCCCGCCTCAGACAAGTATTTATGCTTAGATATTTGTCTGGTGGCGTTTATACCACTCGCCCAACTAAATACATAGATAGATAGATAGATATTTTTTTATTTTAAACACCATTTTTAAATTACAATAAATAAAATAAAAACAAACCTTAAGTTTAAGTGTTACAAAGGGCGACTTATCGCTCAAAGCTAACATATTGAAAATAATAATCACACTGAGTACTTTTAATTCAATTATTTATGTTTGTGTGTAACGTCTATAATTAGTAGAAGGTCGTATGTCCAATACTTGTTTATAGTATTATTATAGCAAACTGATAGTGTACTTAGACGCATACTGTACCTACCTACTACCAATCGATGGCGACTAATCTTCAGAATTACCCTGTCTTCTAAAAACAAGAACCTGACGTTTGTTCGCAAGAATTGTGCCATACGTCAGCCTTACACACCATGAATGGCAAAAAAGGGCCTTAGGAAAACCGGATAAGGAAAAACAGCAGAAACGTTCGCTGAATTGCTTTTAATAAATCTTTTGTTCATGGCTTGTCCTGCGTGAGCGAACATGAACATTTTTTTTTCTTTTATTTTTTTCAAGTAATCATCTACTCTTCTGACCGCTCATAATGTTATTTTACACAATAATTTATGTATGAAAAAATTTATAAAATTGTATTTTTAATATAATATGTTGTTATTTAATATTATTCAATAAACTATTATACTATAAATCTGAATGAATAAACATTTTAAATTGTCAATGAATTGAAACACCAATTAATTAAAAACAAACAGAACATGGAATAGAAAAGACGTTTAGTATCTGTACTTACCATGAAATAAGACAAATCTAATGTCAAGCTTGTACAAAAAGCTATAAATTATAAAAATAGTGATCACTTCATTTATGTTATACCTAATGGTTTTTAAGTAGGTGAAAAAGTGGGGGCGCTAAAAAATAATTTAGTCTCAAATTTAAAGAGATTAATATATTAACGCTCTATTCACAATATATTTACGAAAACTTGCTCTACGTTCACAAAAATCCTGATATTTTTCGCAAAAATAGCGATATTCATAGTTTCAACTTAAGAAATAGGGATGAGCTGACCTTGCCCGGTAGTAGGCTCCGGAAAATAAGCAGGTCGTTTAATAGTACATGTGTGCTCTATTATAATAAATTACCTAAAGATGTATATGACATGTCCATTAATAAATTAAAAACTTTTATAAAGCATAAATTGTGCGGTAAGGCATACTATGATACCTCTTCGTACCTTAATGATAAGAATCCATGGATGTGATTTTAATTGCTCCATTTCATATAATACCTTAAAATATTTGTAATATTGTAATAATATACCTTTGTGGGCATGATCACATGAAAAAAAAAAACCCCATGAGTTTATTGTGCCTTCTTCACATTGGTGGGCGCGTTCCGAAGGCACACATCCTAACTTAGTTTTTAAGCCGTTTCAATGTGATCAATGTATGTATATAAATACATAAGTATCGAAATGAATAAAGAAATTTGACTTTGACTTTGGCAGTAGACAAAATAAGTTTGGGAACCCCGCATCTAGTCGGAGGCAGTCCCGCGCTGCGCTTTCTGGTACGTGGTCTCCAATCTAGGACTTTTCAGCCTCAAAGACCGTCAGTTTTAGCCACATGCCTCTCGCCTTATATAAGGGTTAAACGGACCGAAACATCATATCTGTGAAGATTTAACTCACATAAGACCAACAACAATTCCATAAAGATATTTCATGGACTTGATGTTTTTTAGTATCAATTGAACGCGAATCGTAATAGTTATTGAGTATTTATTTGTTGTGGTTTGTTTTGAGAATATTATTTTGTCTATTAAAGCTGTTGTTGTCTATGATTCGATGGTTCTTTGATTATGATGGTTAAAGAGATTGTAACGCTATTTTTATTTCACAACTTTAACCGACTTTAAAAAAGGATGAGGTTCTCAATTTGTCGCATAGGTACAATGTTTTGTTACGAAGTTCCTTGTCGTGGGTATGCGACGGGGACTTAACCGAGAAAAAATGTTACGCGTTACAAAAACGTGAAACGAAAAAACCGTATGGAAAATTAATCTCCCACATATGTGGGTATATATATCTCCTAGATACACATATTTATAGAAAAAATAAAAATAGTTAAAAAACAGATAAAGGAACTGAGTTCCAAACGCGTGTTCCGCGACACGTTCATATTTAGGGTTCCGCACCTCAAAAGGTTAAAAAAGGAACCCTTATAAGATCACTTTCTTGTCCGTCTGTCTGTATGTCTGTCACCACAGATTTTTTTTCAGCTACATTGTCTATGAAATAAGTTTTTTACTAGTTTTGCGTGTCAATTGCAATTATTAGTTGCCATCTTAACTGATGTATTACAATCAATGACACTTTGATTGATTTTTAAATGCATGCATCATTTCGCATTGTTGTATTTACTTAGAATAAGTATCTACTGTGTTTTTTGAGGGCCTAAATTGCATGAATTAAATTAGTTGCTGACGCTGTATATATAAAAAAATATATGTAAACGTTGTAAGACAATTCCCACAGCGCCATCTAGCCCCAAGCTAAGCAACTAGGCTTGTGTTATGGGTGCCAGATAACGGATAGAATACTTAATATACCTTACCTACTTTTATTTTGTAAATATATTCGTAATGTACAGTCACATTACCAATTAGCTGAACCCCACGTGACCTGATGCTCATTCGCATATCTATAAAAATAAAAATTTAGTATTTACCTATTTTGTTATTTTTTTATATTGTATTTTACAGTATATTGTTTAAAAAAACATAATTAGGTAACATTACTATACAACCTTACAATTTGCTAGTGAGCTCTAGGTCACGTGGGGTTGAGCTAATAATTGAGAAATAAATATATGTAGGAATAAATATTTTTTGAAGTGATAACGTCTTATAAATTGAATTATACACCAGCATTCACAAAAAAGTGCGACGTCATGCGTTACATAGAAACGTTATTGACGAGTAACCATAGCAACGTATTGAAGTATACAAAATGGTAAGTAATGTTAACGATACACAAGTTCTTATGACGTTATCATGTCAAATTATCGTCCGTAAACCGACTTTACAGACAACCATTTTGACGCAACACCTGCATTCACAAAAAGTGTCTGATGAAATATCATGCGTCATGGTAACATGACCATGACGCGTCCGTTCTCGTTAGGAAACAGAGTATTTAATAATAATATTGCTCACCTGGGCTTGTGTTATGGTAACGAGAGACGAATAGAAGACTAATTTAAAGAAAAAAAAATTTAGAAAGAAAAAAAAGTCAAAATAAAAAAAGAAATAACAAAAAAAATTAATCGTTTTCTTATGACGTTATCACGTAAAATTATCATCCGTAAATCGACTTTACAGGCAACCATTTTTTAAGGCATAAATCGGATCCGCAAAGCGCCACAGAGGCTGTCAAATAAATAAATAAATAAATATTGCAGGACACTCCACACATCGCCATCTAGCCCCAAGTTAAGTAACTAGACTTGTGTTATGGGTACTAGACAACGGATATACTACTTATATTACTTTTCTTTTGTAAATATATACTTATAATACATAGAAACAACCAGACCACAGACAAATATCTAAGCATAAATACTTGCCTGAGGTGGGAATCGAACCCGCGACCCTGTGTTTGGCAGTCCGGTATGGTGACCATTGTGCCAACTGGGTCGTCTAAATAATCTAAATTAGATGTAAAACCAATATTATTATCCGAATAAAGCTAACGGAAGTGAACAACATATAAAAACAATAGGCACAAACAAACTCCATACAAAGTACAAATTAATAAAGAACATAAGGAAATAGAAACACATTAATAACATGTAATTAACTCATAAATATTTTAAAGTGCCCCCCCATTGTCCATTGTGTGACATGTCTTACAATTGCGTGACACAGTTTCTTTGTTTGCGTAACACAATTCTCTGTTATAAAGAAAACACGTAGTTTTCTTAAAAGATCTTAAGTAAAAGAAAATGTTTTTCTGTAGATCACATTTCTTATGGACTGATTGTAAAGATAGAGAGTGAAGAAAACAGGAATTGTTTTTACGAAACTATAGTGTATTCTATAAAAAATATTTTTGTTTGTTCGTAATGAATAACCTTTGAAACTACTGAACTGATTTAAATGAAACTTTCTTTAGATAAATTATTTTTTGGAACGAAGTTCCATCGCAGGTTTGCGACGGGACATATTTCATAAAAAAATCCTGTTTAATCCAGTGTGAACTTTATCCCTCTTATTCCAAAACGAGGTTTATGAATAGTCCGAGATGCAGATTTAAGCCTTAGATTTAGACACAGATTTACTCGTGAACTATAGTCTAAACAATATCCCTATGGATTATACAGGAAAAGTATTTATGTAGCGCACAAATTTCGGTATGTTTTAAGCAAATTAAAATAAAAAATATTGTTATTTTTATTTTGGAGCTAACTCAAAAACTCTCAGAGCTATAACCATTTAAGTGTTTCTAACAAAACGACGAAGTCCATGGGCACAATACTAGCGCCAGCGAGTTTAATAGCGCGCTCTAAATGAAGGTACCTACGTGTCACTGTGTGTATCAATACTGAGATACCCAATAATTTAGAAATTGCAGGAAGTTTTTCACATTAAGTTTTGTTTTTTTCTTTCTTTTTCTTTTTTGCGTAAATGTACTCCATTGCCGACATATATTCAGCAGAAAAAAAATGTGCACTACAAAAATACTTTTCCTGTATAGGGAACTATAGTCTAAACACTATCCCTAAAGATTATTTAAAGATAGTGTTTAGACTAATAGTTCACGAGTAAATCTGTATTTAAATCTAAGGTCTCGGACCACATCCACATCTCGGACTATCCTTAAACCTCGTTTTGGAATAATAATAATATGAAATATCAAAAGAAAAACCCTTAAATAAATTAATCTCTCACATCTATACTTAATAATAATTAAGCTGAAGAGTTTGTTTGTTTGATCTCAGTGCTAATCTCAGGACCTACTGGTTCGAATTGAAAAAAATATTTTTGTGTTGGATAGTCCATTTATCGAGGAAGCCTAAAGGCTACTTTTATCCCGATATTCCTACGGGATCGGGAGTTACGCGGGTAAAACCGCAGGGCACAGCTAATTATTTAGATAAAAACAGTGAAGTCGGTAGGTATTGCACATGAAGCAGATTTTCGCCGTCACTATTATGTCCCTATGTATGCTTAGATCTTTAAAAATAAGCAACGGATTTTGATGAGATTTTTTTTTAATAGATAGAGTTATTCAAGAGGAAGGTTTATATGTATAATACATGTATAATATAGCCGTGCGAAGCCGGAGTGGGTCGCTAGTTTATAATATTAATTTAATTCATTGGAAGTAATATATTCTACTTTTTATCCCGATATTTTCACCAAATCCGGACTTATGAAGATGTAACCATAACTAGTTGTAATAAAAGAAAAAAAAGAAAAAGAAAAAAAAAAAAAAGTAGAAAAGAAAAGAAAAAGAAAAGTATTAAAGTTTTTTTTTTTAGTTTTTATTTTAGTATTTAAGTAGTATATCCGTTGTCTAGCACCCATAACACAAGTCTAGTTACTTCGCTTGGGGCTAGATGACGATGTGTGGAATGTCCTGCAATATTTATTTATTTATTTATTTTATTTATAAACAATAAAATTTTATCCCACAACTGTAACTTAATAATAATAAAAGTTATTCGTCTGAAACCACAGTATTTTTATTACGACTCCGCCCCACATAATCTGATAAAAACAAACTATCACGCTTCACAGAACTTAAGTACCGATAAATCTTATTTGATTGTATCTAGGCAACAATTTGTATGAATTTGGTTATGATAGAGTTGTTTCGCTATAAGTACAGTCACATTACCAATTAGCTGAACCCCACGTGACCCAGAGCTCACTCGCAATTCGCAAATCTGTAAAAGATCGCTTGGAGCGATAAGGCCGCCCTTTGTAACACTTAGAGCGCGTTCAGACGACACGCCAGTCTTATGACACATCAATAGATCTGAAATTGCATTTACCAAGTCACACCACGCGCCCGGTCAACGCGTGGTCAACGCGTGTCATCTGAACACGCCCTTAGACTTAAGTTTTGTTTTTTATATTGTATGTAATTTAAAAAAATAAATTTTGCTGGACATTCCACACATCGCCATCTAGCCCCAAGCTAAGTAACTGGACTTGTGTTATGGGTGCTAGACAACGGATATTATATTACTACTGCTACTTTAAAAACTACTTACCACATTAAAATGGTGTTTGAAATAAGGAATTTATCCAAGGTTGTAAAGTAATGTTACCTGATTCTGTATTTTTTAAACAATATACTGTACATACTGATTCTGTATTTTTTAAACAATATACTGTATATTTTTTACTGATATGCGAATGAGCTCTGGGTCACGTGAGGTAACTGACTGTGTGTGTGACTGTACCTAAGGTGATTTATTATAGTTACAGCTAGTAACTAAAATAACAAACAACGTTGTTTTGCCATATTAAAAAAAAAAACAGCGCACTCCGGGAGTGCAGACAGAAGTGAAAACAATAAACTTGTTATTTCTCATAGAATATTTCTTGAAACGATCTGCTACTGCCATCTATTAGCACTCACTTAAACAAATATAGTTTATTTTTTAATCGCTAGATGGCAGTAAAAAATTTAAATCAGCGCCATCTACATTCGAATAGCGGTCTTTCTAGAAACTAAGTTTCTCAATTTGTGTAATAGATGGCAGTATAAGTTAAACAAAAAGACTAACACAAATAAAATCTCATCTGTCGCGTCAAAATCTGTCGCGAGATCGGTTGAAAATGTCACCCACAAAAGTGCCCAACGCGCCATAAGAAGTTTTCACTTCAAAAATGATGGCCGATTCTCAGACATAACGAATACCTATACACAAAACAAACATACAAATCGGTTCAGCCGTTTAGGTGGAGTTTGGCGACTAACACCGCTTCTATACTAAATACAGTAAAGGTATGTACAGTCGGCTGCATAATTGCAGACCCCAGGGTCAATTTAAGGGGGGGGGGGGTGTAATTTTCGAAAGGTCGAAAATTACAATTTGAATGTTTACATTATAATAATTATTTTTGTTTGATAAATAAGACTTTAGAGATGAGATGAGACTTTAGAGACTTTAAACTTCAACGAATCTAAAATCTTGCTTGTGTTGAAAACATTCTTTACACAAGCCGTTTTGAAGGTCTACGGTGGGTCTGCAATTATGCAGCCGACATAATATTATTAGGTAGGTATTAAAAAAAAAAAAGCTAAAGTGACTTTGTTCCAAACGCGTAGCCCGTCCCACGTACAGTGACATTACCAATTAGCTGAACTCCACGTGACCCAGAACTCATTCGTATATCTGTAAAAAATATAGTATTTACCTATTTTGTTATTTTTTTATATTGTTTATTGTATTGTGTAGTATATTGTTAAAAAAAACAGAATCAGAATAACATTACTTTACAACCTTACAGATTTCCGAGTGAGCTCTAGGTCACGTGGGGTTCAGCTAATTCGTAATGTGACTGTACGTTCATTTTTTATTTACTTAGAATTGTGGTATTTTCATAGTCCGTAGGCTAAACTTTGAAGGGTTAACTCGACTTTTTTTATTTTAAAACATAATCATGCTTTTAAGAGCGCTGTGGTGCCTGGGACATGTAGATGGAGTAGACTTACCCAGATCTTATACTACCCTCTCAACTTAGTCGACCGTGTCCAGAGAAAAGAACCGCGGGTTTAATTACAATGTTTTCTTTGTACGCACAATAAACTCAATACATTTCCGGCTAGGGTAACGACATTTGCAAAAATGTAATGATACAGTTTTAGTTTTTATCAAAATCGGGCACGCAATTTTTGGCATTTTCTCTTTTTAGCATTTTTCGCTATCTTTATAGTTTAGGCCCTGAAGGGCCATGTAAAAAAATCATCCTGTATGGCTATAAAGGTGTTTCTTTTCAGTAATAACTTGTCACCAACAAAAATCAATAATGTTTGATGAAAACGACCCCGTTAAGATATTTAGTGGTGAGCGTAGACTCTAACGAAAATCACTTAAGTAAAACTTAAAAAAAAAAACACTAAAAAAGATTTTATATATATGTTTTACAAAGAACTACAATTTCTATTCTATTCTATTCTTAAAGTAGCAAATTGTGCAATGGTACTTAAGTACCTACTTACGCTAAATAAATAAATGTATATTTATAGCTGAAAATTTATACAATTACAGTATTTAAATGGCTTAGAAAAATACTTTGTCATTTTTAATGGTTTTGGCACTAAAATTTAGGTCAGTGGGACGTTCTCAGTTAAAGAGTAATACAAAAGCGAAATGCAATACAGTTAAGCAATTAAAAATAGAATTAATTTTACGGTCTTTTCTTATTTCCTTTTTTAACAGATAGACTGATTGTCTGAACAGGCTTTAGACTAATAGAAATGACAAATAAATCGTCTCTTTAGTTCATCTAATGAAATAAATATTACAGGACATTTTTACACAGCTTCATTTAGCCCCAAGCTAAGAATCTGGGCTTGCATTATGGTGGCCAGACTCATATAAAACTGAAATATCACTCCATAGTATAAAACAAAGTCGCATTTTCTGTGTTTTGTTGTGTATGCTTAGATCTTTAAAACTACGCAACGGATTTTGATGCGGTTTTTTTAATAGATAGAGTGATTCAAGAGGAAGGTTTATATGTATAAATACATGCATAAAAAGCCGTGCAAAGCCGGAGCGGGTCGCTAGTTTATAATATTAGCTTTTACTTTTTCCCATTAAGCGGCGGGTCGCTAGTTTAACATAAATATTTGTTTGAAGCTAGAGTCGAACCCGCAACTGCCTGTTTCGCAGGTTGGTGTTTGTTCGTCGCGTCATAATGGCCATAAAAAATAATTAAATAAATATTACAGGAGAACCCACACAGCGCCATCTAGCTCCAAACTGAGCAATGAGGTTTGTGTTATGGTAGGTAGACGACGAATAGATTACTTAAATACTTTTAATTTTAATCTTTTAAGTCAATAGTCGTCCGTTAAAAAATACCATATGTACGTCTTAATACACTCACAGCCAAATTAAAAAACTGTATATCTGTGTAAAATCTCATCTGTCGCGAGAAAATCTCATCTGTCGCGAGAACGGCTGAAAATGCTCACCCACAAAAGTGCCCAACGCGCCATAAGAAGTTTTCACTTCAAAAAACCTTAATAAGATCACTTTCTTGTCCGTCTATGATGAAGTATGATTGACGAATTATTGCCGGTTAATAATCTGGTAAATTGGTGGACACAGTGGAAGCAGACCTGCGCGAACTTAAAGACGACAATTGGCAAGAAATAGCACAGGACAAGGAATGATGGAAGACTCTTGTTTCGGATGCCAAGATCCATTTTGGGTCGCTGAGCCAGCGGAGTAAGTAAGTAGGTAATAATCTGGTGTACCAACTAAATTTCCAACCTACATACCAACCCACCCCTTTAAAATACCCCTGCTTAAAATATTACACTAAAACATGGTCTTTATTACGCCAACCTAAAATGCTTGCATGTTTGGGTTTTAGCCAAGAGTGTAGAAATAAAGTCTGTTAACAGAGCATAAACCGTTAGAACATAATTTTACGTTTGAAGCCTCATGAACATCCTGGCATAAACGTTTAGCCAGAATTTAGGTTGTTTAATAACCTGTGCTTTCGTGTGAAGGCACTATTTACCAATATGCCCCACTGCTTCATTTCCGATATTTAAACTAGGAACTAGGAACCAGCCGTCACGGCAAACGTTGTTTTGCCATATAAAAAATAAAAAAAACTTAAAAGAAAAAAAAGATGTTCGATTCTCCGACCTAACGAATATACTTACACAAAAAATTCATACAAATCGGTTCAGCCTTTTAGGTGTAGTTTGGTAACTAACACCGCGACACGATTGACATCAATATTTATATGATACTAAAGTCACTCAATTGTTTTGCCTTCCCGGAACCTCTCCACTATAACTTAAACTTTATGGTAAGTGTGGTATTAAAATTCAAATTTACTTTTAAGTATAATTATAAATATATTATAACGGATATATTCGCGTTTTTTATTTTTATTTTAAACCTGACGTTTCGGGAACTTTGCAGTTCCCATGGTCACAGGCAGACTGAAATGACATTCGTCTTACGAAAATATTATGTGAAATGCTGTCAAACTACCGTCTACTTAAAATTAATAAAAAGGTTACTAAAAAGGTTAATAAAAAGGTTTCATCTAACGCAGAATTGACTAACGGTGTCCCGAGGTATTGCAGCTGTTGCTTGCGGGGCTTGAGACCTAACTAAATGTAGTACTGGGTCCCAAACCGGTGGTATGATTTATTTATGATTTATGATTTACTTTTAGGTATTAATACGAATCGTTTGTATGGGAATTGGGAGTATAGAAAAGTGATATAAGACTTTTTCAAGCAATTAAAAAAATATATCTCCGTAAGAAAAATCTTTCGAGGAATATTCTAAAAAAAGAATTAGGGAAATCGGTTCAGCTTTTCTCGAGATTTGCGATTAGGAACACTATTTTTATATTATAGAAAAATTTGTATGGGAGTATATAGAAAAGTGTTTTTAGAGTTTTTCAGGCCATATAAATCTGCTGTTCAAAAATAAGCCTGGCACAAATGGCTTATATCATAACGTTATTTATAACTTGATGGAACGTGATAGAATCCGAAATACGGAAATCCGTAGAAGAACCAAAGTCACCGACATAGCTCTCAGGATTGGTAAGCTGAAGTGGCAATGGGCAGGTCATATAGCTCGCAGAACTGACAACCGCTGGGGAGTAAAGGTTCTCGAGTGGCGGCCACGATGCAACGCGAAACGGAGTGTTGGGAGACCAGCTGCCCGGTGGACCGACGACATTGTGGCGGTCGCGGGTAGTCGGTGGATGGAGGCGGCTCAGGACCGCTGTTTGTGGCGTCGTATGGGGGAGGCCTATGTCCAGCAGTGGACGTGTATGGGCTGATATGATGATGATGATGATTTATAACTATTTACTATTAACTACTTCGTTTTAAAATGTAAGTTAACATTATTTAACTTTAGTTATTAAGAGACTTATGGAGGTAAGGATATCTACAATTAGACTGTGTCTGAATTGTATAAGATTAGGTTTTTATATGATAAATAAAGATATTTTGAGAACAAAAACAAGGCTTTTTAAAAAACAAAATCTGATCACTCCCTACTACGAAAATCTCACTTAACCTATTCCTGGTTCTCCAATCCTTTACTTTTCTTAGTGACACTGGCCGAAATTGCACAATGTGTCAGCATAAGCCAAAAAAAAACCTAACTTAATTCTTCAATTGTAAGTACGCAAACAAATCCCTCAAAGTCAATTTCCTATTAACTCTTATCTCACATTTTCTCAAGCAATCATACCTTATCATTTAACCGCACCTTAACACTGATCCTAACACAGTTTTTTTTTTTTTTTTTCGTCAGTTATGGCTTCGCACGGTTTGTGCATATAGCCAGTATCAAGTAATATTTTGCATCAAGTTATGGCCCGATTTACAGAAATCGGGCTCAAAGTGTTTCAAGATGGTCAAGTCGTCAAGTCACAGTTTGTCAAGTCAGGGGTCATAGTAAAGCGGTGGCTACTTTACTATAACCTTGTAGGAGATTTTGGAGGCAACGAGAAAAGTCCATGTTTGACACTGATTTTTACTTTCACTACACTTGTGCACTTTCACAGAACTAAATTAGATAACTTTCCACCGGAATTATACAATTTAACTCGGTTTACAACTAAGTTTCGTGTAAATAAAACTGCAGCACGACATGTTGTTGGCTCGTTCCCGCCAAAACTCCTAACACAGTTTTGATCAAACAAATGAAACCAAATTATAATGTCAACAGTAATTTTGTATGGCATCCACCTCACACGCAAGGTGGGCAAACAATCTTGTAACACAAATATTGAAATTGCTATCGTAAACTGAACCTTATTGATTACAAGATACAGCTTAGTAAGATGTTGTCTATTTAAAATCTGATTAGTCTCTTGCTTCCAGACCTCGCAATAAATATTTTCTTGAAGGACGTTTTCGCCGTTTTCACGAATATTACTGTATTCGAATGACAAAGTTGAGATTAAAGATGCTCTGGATAAAATTGTTTCTTTTCCGCTGTCAATTTTCTTTTAATTTTCTTCGAATCGAGAAATAAGATGAATTTCCTTTTGTTGCCAAGAAAGATATGAGAATATTGCTTAAAATGAGGAATCGTAAGGAAAACTTTGTGCTGCTAAATCTTTTCGCCGAAATGTCAGTTTCAGGAACGGAACAAGTAAAAACATAGTTTGTATAATATTAATAAGTCAGAGACGGCAAACTAAATCAACAAAGTTCGCCAATTATTGAATTAAACCACTGTAGGTACCTACCATTTTTTTAATTTTTTTATTGAGTTTTCGTTTTTTTATTTAATTTTTTCTAATTATTATGAAGGTAAGTAATACCTACTAATATTTTGATAGTAATAAATTTAATTTATTTTATAAGTTAAAGTAAGTCATAAGGACTTCACCTGAAACACAGGAATCTCCTAGTTCAGGCATACGTGTTTTATTGTTTTTAAAATATTTATTGAATAAATTTATTATTTATTTATTAAGTTTCATTATTTATAGACTGACTAGCTGCGCCCCGCGGTTTCACTCGCGTAAGTCCGATCTTTCTCACCGTTTAAACCTTCCCTGGACTACGACAAACATTTCAAAACCGAAATCATCTAAATCGGTTCGTGCGTTCTGGAGTTATAGCGTCAGGAAGGAAAACCCGACTTATTTTTATATAGTAGATTTTAGTTTTCGATGTGTTGTTGATAAATAGTAACATACACAGTAATTTGTGTGTTATGGGTGTTGCCGGAAACAGAAGTAAATTTATTTATTATTCCATACGTTACAATGGACGAAAACTTTACAAATATTGCTCCAAATTGATATTCGAAACTACAATGACAATATTTTCTGGTAAATGAGACAAATATAATAAAATTCGAGTGGCAATAAACGTTTCGCTAACTGAATATCGATAATCGGATACATATCTATATTGGTTGGGATAAATAATCGAAAAAGATAAACTATTCTCATAAAAGTTGTATCTACTTATTTATTTACTTCATTGGAAAAGGTCGCTTCGTTAATAAACCGAGATGTCGTTGATGGAATTCACAATGGGCATCCGCCAAGCCCGGAATAGGCACGTTACTACCTAAACCAGGTTGGCAACTTATTTTTAAAGGTTTAACGCAGTGCAGTTTTTTGGAATGAAGTTTCTCATGGGATCATCATCCCCGGGTTGGCAAGAGGACCTCTCAGAAAAAATGTTACGCGTGACGAAAATTTAGAAGAAAAACCGTAAGAGAAACTAATCTCCGACATATACTTACCTATATAATATATCACCCATATGTATGTGTGTGTGAAACATAGATGACAGATATATTTTTTTTTAAAAAA
Organism: Idaea aversata; assembly: GCA_907269075.1. Classification (NCBI taxonomy): domain Eukaryota; kingdom Metazoa; phylum Arthropoda; class Insecta; order Lepidoptera; family Geometridae; genus Idaea; species Idaea aversata. The sequence goes on from OU026103.1 coordinate 9,314,889, forward strand.
GCTAAAAGGACTTCGAGCCAAACGCGTGTCCCGGGACACGTTTTTTATTTAATTCAAAGTCTAAGTTTAATAAAGTCTAATAAAGTAAAATAAAGCCTTGTTGAATATTGTCGAAATATATTTTTGTAGTCCAACCGCCAATAGAGTAGGGGAATTCCAGGAATTAAGTTAATTGTAGATTTTAGTCATGGCGTATTCAGTCATAAAATCGTTTAGTTTAGACCATACAACTATTTGACCATGACACGTTAGGTCGATTGCACATTTTGGCATTGTCGTATTCCGTCATAGTGTATGAACCGGGAAATAAGTACCTATATCATTTTGCATACGGAAGCACATTCTTGTCTCCCGACTCTTCATTTTCAATCTATACTTAATTTTATACAGAGGTTTTTTGATGTTTTTATTTGTAACGACTATTCCGCATCAAAATCCGTTGCGTGGTTTTATAGATCTAAGCATATATAGGGACATAGGGACGGCTAAAAGTGACTTTATTTTATACTATGTAGTGATAGTGAAGTTTAAATTGCATTTCTTGTGCTGTTCTTCAATTTTATAAACTTTTTAAAACCATATAAATGACGTAATAATTCCAGTCATTGTTCTTTGCAAGAAAATGAAGAGAACAAGAAAATTGGAATTGGAATTGCTTCAAGTTGTAGCGGGGAGTCTACCAGGTAATGCAATATCTTTCCCTTTTCTAACAATAGTTGTAAACAAAATTTAAAGTATTTTTAGAAAATGAAATCCTTAGAAATAATGCTGAGTTTCATAAGATGTCTGGCTATATATGTTATACTAGCAGCGTGTTTCTTCCGCGTAACTCCCGATCCCGTGGGAATATCGAGATAAAAAGTTGCCTATGTAATTTCCAATAAATCAATGTATCCTCATATCAAGTTTCATCAAAATCGGTCCAGTAGTTTCAAAGCCTATTCGTTACAAAAAAAGTACTTATCCTCATTATAATAAAAGTACCTACATATTTATAAAATCATTTTTTTTACATTATTTTTAAATAACATTAAGCATAAAAAACAAAGCTTAAGTCGAAGTGTTACAAAGGGCGGCCTTATCACTCAAAGGTTGCCAAAAATTGCCTGGAAGAGATCGCTTTGAGCGATAAGGCCGCCCTTTGTGCCACTTAGACTTAAGCTTTGTTTTTATTAAATGTTATTGGAAAATGGTGTTGACAATAAAGAATTTATCTATCTATCTCAAAGCGATCTCTTCCAGGCAACTTTTGTTATACAGATTTATCTATTTCAGTTGTCAACCCCACATTCTTAAGATTGAAAACCACAATTCCTACATCGTTAACATATAAAACAAATTAATCCGAATAATCTATGTCGCAGTAAACAGTTAATTTTCCAACGGATAGTTAAACAAACGCTACGTCATCGTTTTCAGTAGAGCGCTTATTGTTTGCTGATTGCAAAAACAGTGAAATTGTTTCAATTTGTTCATGGTAAACTTGCAATCAGTAACAACACAAGGTTTTTACTTGTTTTATTTATGTACGTTCATACGCGAGATTACAAAACATGATTGAACTTTTTTTGCTTTATTTTGTACTAGCGACCCGCTCCGGCTTCGCACGGCTATATTATGCATGTATTATACATATAAACCTTCCTCTTGAATCACTCTATCTAAGCGTACAAAGGAAATAGGGACAGAGAAAGCGACTTTGTTTTATACTATGTAGTGATAGTGATTTTGTTTATCAACTTATAAATAACAGACTAAACAGAATACAAAATAAAGCAAGAAAAACTTGCATGCACCGGCACAGTTTGTGTACAAAAACTTTTGGCGTTTGACCACTATCACACCTGCCTGATTGTAGGTGACGATGCGGTCTAAGAATAAGCACTGTTTTGAAGATACCTATTCACTCGCGATTGGAATACCCCCAAATTGTACGTACACATCAGGAAAGACAGACGCAGGCAGCTGATTCCATTACATTGCAATCCCAATGAGGAGGAGATCTTTATAAACCTTCCTTCATGCAAAGATGCTGCTATCATTTATCGATCGAATTAATGGAAGAATAAAAGAATTTGTGTAATAATAGAATCTGACAACCAGCGCAAAGTGCCGATAATTCAGCACCGAAAAACGGCTTCCAACATAAATGCAGTTTTATTCTGACCCGGAAATGATCCTAATGTTACGCCAAATTGATCTCTATCAGAAAATTAACCTGTACTCTGTCAACTTTTATTTTAAAAGTTTGAAATAACCTCTCTCATATCAAAAGTTTTACCTTTGAACTGATCCCAAAGGTTTTATAACATCGAGGTAACTTGAACTTCTATCTTTGAACAAAAATTCCACTCTCGGAAGTTTAGCTTTTACATTACTCGGGATAAGTAAAGAGTCAACACTGCGCTATCTTTGATTTAGATATTTGATAGTGTAAAAATATCGAGATACAAAATTAGGCCATAGTTTGATAGATAATCACAACATAAAAAACGGACTAAAATTGCGAGTGACTACGCACGAAGGTTTTTTTTTCATTTCTAGTACTAATTTGTTGTTATAGCGGCAACAGAAATACATAATCTGTGAAAATTTCAACTGTCTAGCTATCACGGTTCATGAGATACAGTCTGGTGACAGTGGATGGACGGACGGACAGTGAAGTCTTAGTCATTTTTACCCTTCGGTTGGATACGGAACCCTAAAAAACTTAGTCTAAGCCTAACTAGAAAGGAGACGAAATAGCTAGTTTTACGTTTTGTTTTTTTGTAAGACTAATATATCACTAAAGAATAATCTCCCTATGACTATGAGATCTCTAAAGTTCACGAACCGTCAGGATTTTACAGAAAAAAATACAAAATAAACGCGCATACTAACTATTGTAACGAATATAATATATTCGTCGTCGTCGTTGTCGACCCAGTTGGCACAATGGTCACCATGCCGGACTGCCAAATATAGGGTTGCGGGTTCGATTCCCGCCGTGTCTACTTGTCTACTAAATACTTTTGATATATAAATACTTATTTATGCTTAGATATTTATCTGTGGTATTAGTAGTACGAGTATATCCGTTGTCTAGCACCCATAATACATAATACGTTTAGTTACTTTGGTTGGGGGCTAGATGGTTATAATATGTGTGGTATGATCCTGCAGTATTTATTTATTTATTACAAGGTCGTTTAGTATAAAAAACATTGCAATCCTCCGAATCCCTTAACACAAAGACGGGGCAGACCTCAATTAAAGTAGACAGACATGGTCAAAAAAGGACCTAAAAGACTGCGAAGTTTCCCCAGACGATGCATCAGATTGAGGGAAGTAGAGACAAAAGACCAGAAAAGCAGACCCCACCATTAGATCTTATTAATAATCTGTACAGAGAGAGAGAGAGAGAGAGAGAATGTTCCAAATTCCATAATATTTTTTAACAAAACTTAAAATTCCAATCATATCCTTATCTTCATCGATATCACATTTCCAACAATGCCTAGGGGAAAGAAAAATGTAATTTAAACTCGAAGGTGATTCCAAACTGTAAATCACATCGGTTCCGATTTCATTGACAGTAACTTCAGTTTGATTAAAATTGTAAATGTAGTTTAAATTGCATGGTGCAAGTAGCACGCGAAGGTTGCATGCAAATACATAGCTCTATTAGGTTTACCTATATAATTTATCAAAGTAGGTACCAGTGGCGATAGGTGTAATTACTTTGAAGGTAAACTGATACTAAAACACTGTCGTAGTGCATGGTGCACCTACTCCAACGGCCATTGTACCCTAATACTTGCACATTAGAGGACCTGATAGAGCCCGACGCTGCTGCAGTTGCAGTGGCTAACAGAAAGACTAAAGGTGCAAGTGTCTCCACCAGGATCACCTAGTCCTATCCCCAAGAAGATGCATGTGAACATACAACTGGTTTGTCCTCGGTTAGGGGACAATCGAAAGACGATCGAAACCAAAACAAAGACGATCGAAACCAAAACAAAAGACGATCGAAATCAAAACAAAAGACGATCGAAACGAAAACAAAAGATGATCGAAACGAAAAAATAATATGATAGAAATATACAAATGAGACGATCGAAACTGAAACAAAAGATGATAGAAATATACACATGAGACGATCAATACTGAGTTAAAAGACGATTGGAACAGAAACAAAAGATGATATAACAACAGAACAACAACACATGAGACGATCAAAACTGAAACAAAAGACGATCGAAACGAAAGCAAAAGATGATCGAAACGTAAATAAAATATGATAAAAATATACACATGAGACGATCGAAACTGAAACAAATGATGATAGAAATATACACATGAGACGATCAATACTGAGTTAAAAGACGATTGGAACAGACACTAAAAACGATCGAAACAAAAACAAAAGATGATATAATAGACCAGGGCCGAAGCCTTCAAAAATGATAAAAAATGAAAAAAAAACACAGTAGGATAAAACCCATTAGAAAAGGAGGGGGATATGATAAAAATGAAAGGAAAAATAAATTACGGTCGATCCGAGTTCGGGAAGTGGGGGGGGGGGGGTTTTAAGGGTAAAAAATGGTTTATCTTGATTTCCGGCAAAACTACAAGTCCTATGGAAAAAAGTTGAATGGCAAAGTTGTAGGTAATAAAAAGATTTACAACTTTTGTTTTACAATTTTTTCACGTAACCTCAAAATTTTGGTGAAAAATTCAAATAACCCAGTTTTTGGTTTTTTATTTATATCTTTTTCAAAAATGTTTACTTTTCTACGAAATTTGGTGAAAACTTACCTTGTTATGTCCCAAATACACTGTAATTTATTTGATTTAAAATATTTATTTTTTCGCCTTATTTTAACTTAATATCAAAAAAGCACCCTAAATTTCAATCGAAAATTCTCACGTCAAAATATCAGCTTTTTTCAAAAAGTTGGTATGCTTTCTGTTCGTTGAAATCTCTACTTTCTGATGCTGTCAAAAAATATATACATTGTCATAGTAAATGTTCTCAGAAAATGCAAAAAACCGATCGAGAAAATCTATATTTTTTTATATTATTATATACAATTTTGAGCTATTATTAAAATTTATACTTTAATTACTCGAAAAACGTAATTACATGTAACATTGATAAAAAAAAATTGAAAATCAAAATATAATACTATAATAACGTACACAGTACAATATACAATACAACATCGTACAAAAAAAAAACGATTTTCTCGATCGGTTTTTTGCATTTTCTGAGAAGATTTATTAGAGTAATATATACATTTTTTTTCACCATCGAAAAGTAGAGATTTCAACGAACAGAAAACATACCAACTTTTTGAAAAAAGCTGATATTTTTACGCGAGAATATTCGATTGAAAATTAGGGTGTTTTTTTGATATTAAGTTAAAATAAGGCGAAAAAATAAATATTTTAAATCAAATAAATTACAGTGTCTTTGGGACATAATAAGGTAAGTTTTCACCAAATTTCGTAGAAAAGTAAACATTTTTGAAAAAGATAAAAATAAAAAACCAAAAACTGGGTTATTTTAATTTTTTACCTAAATTTTGAGGTTATGTGAAAAAATTGTAAAACAAAAGTTGTAGATCTTTTTATTACCTACAACTTTGCCATTCAACTTTTTTCCATAGGACTTGTAGTTTTGCCGGAAATCAAGATGAACCACTTTTTACCCTTAAAACCCCCCCTCCCACTTCCCGAACTCGGATCGACCGTAATTTATTTTTCCTTTCATTTTTATCATATTCCCCTCCTTTTCTAATGGGTTTCATCCTACTGTGATTTTTTTTGGTTTCAAAAACTATCGACCCTGGTCTATAACAACAGTACAACAACAACACATGAGACGATCAAAACTGAAACAAAAGACGATCGAAACGAAAACAAAAGACGATCGAAACAGAAAGAGACGAAGACATTTCAATTAATTGATTTTAGAAATTGTCAAACGGGGCGGCCGGGCGTAATGTATTGCTAAATCAGTTTTGCAGGGAAGAGTAAAATCAGAGACATTGAAATTACAATTGATAAAGTTAACATTAGGCTAGGATATTTATAATAGAAACATTTTGTCCTTGAGAAGTAGACGTACGTCGTCCCAAATAAACTAAAGATAAGGGTACAGGAAGAAAAATAAGAAGTTGCTTGTTATGCTAACCACCACGGTGTTGTTCGGTGTTGTTAACAATTTAAAAATATACAATTTCACAAAATGAAACGTAATAAAACCCAGTAAACTAATGAGTCAAACTGAAAAGTTCACGAAAAATAGCAAACAACAAAATTTAATTTTCATTCCACGTTTCCAAATAACAAATGGTTTAAAATTTTCCTTTCAGCTTTTTACAAACCTAAACAAATAGTCGTGTCACAAAGGTGACGGTAATGGACGAAATATTTAACTTTTTCCGTTATAAATTATTGCCATAAGCTACCAAAAAGTTACTAAATTCAAACCTTCTTTGAATAAGGTTTAGGGGTCACTTCGCTTTATACTCGTATCTACTGTTTAACTGACTCTAAAAAAGGAAGAAGTGCTAAATTAGACTATATTATCTATCTATCTATCTATATAAATAAAAATCAATTGCTGTTCGTTAGTCTCGCTAAAACTCGAAAATGGCTGAACCGATTTAGATGATTTCGGTTTTGAAATGTTTGTCGTAGTCCAGGGAAGGTTTAAACGGTGAGAAACAACGGACTTACGTGGGTGAAACTGCGGGGCGCAGCTAGTAAAATATGTTTTTGTATAGCTCTTTGTTATAACTTCATTGTTTTTTATCTCATATTGTTTTGTTTCATATTTCCTACAAATTCTTGACCTTTTTTCCTAATTCTAAGGTTTAGAAATTCAGAGGTTCTGATGATCATTCTTGGTTGTACGATTAATCATACAGCCGCCCAATTGCCGTATTCTTATGCAGCGCGTCTTGACTGCGTTTGCGTCATAACCATAGATTTCGTATTGCTAAGACGCACTCGTCACGCACACGTTACGCACTCGTCACGCACTCGTCACGCACACGTTACGCAAACCTAAACGTCGTAACGTGTGCGTGACGAGTGCGTCTTAGCAATACGAAATCTATGGTTATGACGCAAACGCAGTCAAGACGCGCTGCATAAGAATACGGCAATTGGGCGGCAGGTTTGTGCAGAGTCTTATCTCTACTGAAATACCTATTTCAGTGTCAGCAGTGTATATAATTAAGGCCAAGTGTCGGTACCACATCGGCACGCAAATAGCACACGCGAATCCTACAAAATATACTTTGTAAAATAATTAAACACATAACTACCATCTAACTTGCTTTGTAACACGAAATACTGGAAAATTTTTGATTGTACATATATTTATGTATGTATGTATAATGGTTTAGAGGTTTGCGCCCAAAACAACGTAGTACAGGATAGTTCTGTGTTAGACTTGGCTAGATTTACGAAGAAATATCTGCGTTGACCGTCGCGTCGCTGCGGTTCTGGCAGTTTTTTAAAGGGAACCATAGTTGGTTGTCACCAAAAGTCGGCGCGCCTGTTACCTCTTTTCTACATGAATGCGGCCTTCGATAACGTTTTTTTGTCTTCGATTTTGTGACATTTTTAATAAATTTTTATTTTTTACATATTATGGGATGGGTCAGTGTTTTACCACTATCGCATATAGGTAACCTAACAAAACAAAAAAAAAATTGTCATCACTATCACTACATAGTATAAAACAAAGTCGCTTGCTGTATCCCTATGTCCCTATATCCGTATTATGTATGCTTAAATCTTTAAAACTACGCAATGGATTTTGATGCGGTTTTTTTTAATAGAGTGATTCAAGAGGAAATATAATACATGCATAATATAGCCGTGCGAAGCCGTGGCGGGTCGCGAGTTTAATTATAATTTGTACTGTTTTTTTTAGCATCCCGTTTGCAATATATTTATATTATATATATTATATTATTATATTATATATTTTATATTATTTTATTTATATTTATTGACGACCTCTGTGGCGCGTCGGGCGAACACCCGACTGCGACGCAGAAGGTTGCGGGTTCGATTCCCGCCGGGAACAAGTATTTATGTTGACCATAAATTCTTGTTTCTGGTTCTGGGTGTTTCCTATATGTATAATATGTATATATTTACAAAAAAAAAGTATATAAGTAGTTTATCCGTTATCTGGCACCCATAACACAAGCATTAAGTTGCTTAGCTTGGGGCTGGATGGCGATGTGTAATATGTCCTGAAATATTTATATATTTATTTTATATATATTTATTTATATATTTATTGACCTATTTAATTTGATCTAAAATACTTTTCATCCATTAAACAGTACGATGAAGGTCGTCCTTAAAGGGATCCCGTACTAATAGATAACTGCCTGATGGTAGGTGACGATGCCGTCTAAAGGCCTATCCGCACAGCTCAGTGACGACACAGTGCCGTACCGTCATTTTCCATCAGTGTCAGTGAAAAATGATATTGTTTCATACTTTTTGTACTTGACTATCCGTACTGCTCAGTGACAGTGATGTTCAGTGCTGTCAGTGCTGCTCCGACGTTGCTCCGACGCTCGCCGTGATCCGGCGTGAATTTGTAGCGGTCAATATTTTGCCTGAAACGGTCGCAGTGTTTCAAGATGGCCGACGAAAAGTAAATTGAATTGGTCCATGTATTGCCAGTATTTATCTCTTTTTTTTTTACGATCGACCTTAGTATATTTATAGAAAATGAATGTACCTACATAGGTACATTCATTTTCTTTAAAACCGCAGTCAAAATATCGGAAATTTTGCGGTCGTTATCTTTGCTCGCTGTCGTTTTTTTACATAATATAATTAAAAAAACTGGCCAAGTGCGAGTTGAACTCGCGCACGAAAGTTATGGTAACCCTAGCGATAGAGTACTAAAAATCACTGTGCCGTGATGGTACTGGCACTGACATGTACGAATAGCACATCACGGTACGAAACTGTCGTCACTGTGCCGTCACTGTGTCGTCACTGAGCTGTGCGGATAGGCCTTAAGTACGCTTTCCTAGAAGATACCTATTCTCTCGTGACTTATAACCCCCTAATTACTTACTTACTTACTTACTTATTACTATATATATGTAATAAGTAAGTAATATTTATGTAACATTTAATTTATTATTTTCAATTAAATTTATTTATTATTATTTATTTTAATTAATTACATTCTATGTAAATCTTGTGTTGCACAGTGGTTTTCTTTTATTTGCGAAACGTCATCCGTAAAGGGTCCTGCCGGAAGACCAGCGGCTGTGTCAGCTAAATGTTGGTGCAGCTATCATTGCTGAGGCAGAACCTTTTTGGAGGCACACGGCTCCTTAGATCTTATTTCTTCTTTGTATATATTTCTTTTTTCCTTTTAATTTTTTTGTTTTTATTATTATTATTTTTATTTTATTTCAAACTTTTGTTCTAGTGCTTTTATGTTTGTTACTACTTTTCTGATTGTCTTATGTCGTGTGCTTGTCCAAATGAATGTTTTCTTTCTTTCTTTCTTTCTTTCCTAATTGTACAATATTCCCACGGGATCGGTTCTTACACGGGTGAAACTGCGAGACGCTTCTAATAACCTATAAAAATACACCTATCTCACCATATAAAATAAACTACCGTTCAGAAAAGCAGATGTTTTCTCAAAATATAACAGAAATCAATCAATCTCTAAGCCAATATTTGCCCTTTTTCTGTATTCATTCGTCATTTACGATCCCTAGAGCGGTCCCTTATTTCATTCTCCCTTGAAATAAAAGGAAAAAGAAAATAGAGTAGGTATCAAGAAACTCATATAACAAATTAGGAACTTTGATGTAGGCATAAGCAGGCAGCCATATTTTTTGTTTCGACTAACTTTTTGGAGTACCTGCCTGTAGTATGTTAGGGTGAAAGCAGACAGCATTTTCAAATTACGAAAACCAAAAAAATGGGAGAGCATTTTTTGTTTTGTTTTACAAAATAGGTAGGTCATCGTTTGACATTTTGGAATTTACAGGGTTATTGGAAATTATACTAGCAAGCCGCTGACGGCTACTTATGTGCACCTAAAAACAAACAACTTTTGTTCTACGACTTTTGGAAATTCAAAAAAAAAATGTATATTTTGAGGTTATGTAAATTCGAAAAACAGCTGATTTATTGAAACAAAGGTAACAGTAGATGAAACTTATAAAATAAGTAAAATTTTAAGGTTACTGACCTCTCCGTGTAAGGAACAGCTGATTTTCAGGTAAACCTAACCTCAAAATTTTCGAAAAAATGTTCGAATTTCCAAAAGTCGTAGAACAAAAGTTGTTTGTTTAGGTGCAAAGAAGTAGCCCTCAACGGCTTGCTAGTATAATTTCCAATAATCCTGTATAGGTGACGATGTGGCCTAAGATATAGCATCCTTTGCTAGAAGATACCGGTTCACTCGCGAATTGAAGACCCCTAAATTATACACGTCAGGAAAATCAGACGCAGGCAACTGATTTAAGGAATGACGAAGCAAAACGTTTAGTGCGGATATTTGAGATTTCAACCATGAATCTTTGTCGCATATTACTCGTAGTTTGCCTGGTTGTATGACGAAAGAATGGAGGTGGCTATTGACTAAGTCGTGTAGTATAAAATACGCAGCCGCAATGGTAAACCGTCTTGTGCGTGCTAGAGACAGACAGACGGATGGACAGACACACAAAGAGATCTTAAATAATGGTCTTATTAGTATTTGACGTTTCACCACTACTTTAGACTAATTCACATACATACTTCAAATGAGGTTAAATTAGCCAAGTACTTTAGTAAAATTTTAACATTTTATAATATAAGTATAGATACTTATATTTTATAGCTGAAGAGTTTGTTTGTTTGTTTGAACGCGCTAATCTCAGAAACTACTGGTTCGAATTGAAAAATTATTTTTGTGTTGGATAGTCTATTTATCGAGGAAGGCTTATAGGCTACTTTTTATCCCGATATTTCCACGGGATCGGGAGTTACGCGGGTAAAACCGCGGAGCGCTCCTAGTTAATTATAATTACTATTTAATGTGAATAAATGATTGATTTAATTTGAATGGATATAGGTACTTTTGTGTCAAGGTACGGAACTCTTAAAATTAAGCAACAGTCTGCCATCATATTAAATCGTACGGCGATCGGCCGACCTAAAAGTGTGCTTAAAGTATGTAATCTGCGTATTCCTGTATTATAAAGAAATTACTTTACTGATATGAGTAAAGTTCTGAGCACCTACTTACTTTATACACCTACTTAAGTGTACTCGAGAAAATTCATTTAGATGCTGTCGGCAACAAAAGTGGAGGCTATTTATAACCGACTTCAAAAAAAGCAGAGGTTATCAATTCGTCGAGTTTTTATATATTTAACTAGCTGTGCCCCGCGGTTTCACCCGCGTAAGTCCCGATCCCGTGGAAATATCGGGATAAAAAGTACCCTATGTGATAATCCTGATCTCCAGCTATCTAGGTACCGAGTTTCATCGCAAAAGGTCCAATAGTTTTTGCGTGAAGGAGTAACAAACATATATGTATGTCACACACACAAACTTTCACATCACTACATAGTTATAAAACAAAGTCGCTTTCTCTGTCCCTATATCCCTTTGTATACTTAAATCTTTAAAACTACGCAACGGATTTTGCGGTTTTTAATAGATAGAGTGATTCAAGAGGAAGGTTTATAAGTATAATACATGCATAATATAGCCGTGCGAAGCCGGAGCAGGTCGCTAGTTTATAATTTTAGTGGGTTGTATTTTCACCGATTACTGGACCATGTGTTTAATTCGCGTATTCTGTCAAAGGATCGTTAAGGCCATGAGACAATTTGACCACTAAACATTAGATAGATATTGCACATTTGGCATTGTCATATTCTGTCATCATTCAATGACATTTTGACCATAGCATTATTGTACATTTTGACCATGGATCATAATATTAACACAAGCACAACAAGTACAAATTAGACTTCTACTAATTATAGTACCAGGCCAGATATTTTGAATATCGACCTAATAACTATTTCAATTTTCGAAATTCAAATATGTTCCCCGAAAACTACAATGCTTACAAACAATAAAATAAACAAGTGAGCCACGATCTAAGCCAATCTCATCAAAAATATGATCAAGTTAATCAATCATCGAGTATTAATCCCAAACTAAAATAAATTCATCAACAAATATTTGTATAACGCATCTTCTAGATAAAATGACATAGTGATAAGATAACTCAACTACATGGCTGTATAATTCAATCAAATTTTATCAATTGGTACCTAACTACCGACTACCGAACTACTGAACTCGTATTTTTTTATCACAAATAATGGCTCAACACGATTTGTACATCAACCCAATAATACGGTTCATCAAGTTTTGTGTTTATCTTTCTTTTTTTTCATTAATCTCCTTTATTTTTTTTGGTTTCGCTAAAGCCTATGCTATTTAACGTAACCTCAGCGTCAACGATATTATAAGATATCATTTAATTAACAGATTATTCATAAGTAGGTACTTACAAATAAAATTGGTCAATCCATTTGGGACAACGCATGGCTTTTATTTCTTTTCTCTGAATAAATGTTGTTTCTTTTACATCCTTGTTAATTTTGGTTTCTTTTTCTTCTGTAACTATGTTTGTCATGTAGTTCATAATATCTATACTATACGGTATAAAGCTGAAGAGTTTGCCCTAACCTTTAGAATTAAAAAACACTCGGCCGAGCTACAAGGTAGGCGGAGTGGGGGGTGTTAGGTTTTATTGTCGTTACGGAATTTCTTAATTCGGTCGCCGCGCTCAAAGACCGCGATAAAAGCTATGAAATAGCTTAAAAAATTTTTTGTGTTAAATAGTCCATTTGTCGAGAAAAGCTATAGGCTATTTTATATTTCGATTTTCCCACGGGGTTGAAGTTAAGCGGGTGAAACCGCGGAGCGCTGCTAATCTTAAATAAACCATGTCTTTCTGGCATTAATTCTTATTTCTTTGTTTCTTTTTACTTTAATCCATGTTTTTCAGAAAGTTGTGGTGTTTGGGACATATAACATTATAGGCACAAGAGCGGCGTAGTGAGGCGCGGCGGGAACAATCCAGCTCGAACCACTACCTCTCTCAGCTTATGGTCAAAATCAAATAACAACCACCGACAAAAATAGTATAAAGGACAGTTTTCTGTCATTTTTTCTCTTTGCTTTGCCTCAAGGGTGTTCCCGTGGGTAGTGTGACAAAAACACATAGAAAAAAAAAGACTTTTGTAGACTTTGAGGAGAAGGAGGCCATCAACTAGACCATCAATGAGGACAATGGGCATGATTTTTTATGACGTTCTGTTGTCCCCATAATGGGGACAGAGTCAATGGAAACAACGGGAATACATCAGAGCGTTTCAATGCAATGTATATGAGGAGGCTCACAGCTAAGCGACGCTCGCTGATTGTTTATGGTCGTGCGGGTTAAGCGAGGCTTGGCGCGGTCATTACTTCGATGGGTAGCCAATTATATATGTGGCAAAAATATTGTGTTTTCGTGAGCCCCTCCATGCTTCGGAAGGTACGTTAAGCCGTTGGTCCCGGTTGCTACCTCTAGTGGCAGTCGTTAGGTCAAGTTAGAGGCCTTAAGGCAATCTGAAAACTCTAACAATAGGTGAGCCACACCACTATACGAGAGGAAGAAGAAGAAGAATGCAATGTAACGTTCTTACGAATGGTAAAATACAGGCAAATGCAAGGTAAATGTTCCAAGTGTGGTTCGAGTGAATTTAAAAACAGCAAATGCTCGATGTTCTGTTATTAATAAATGCTCTAGTGCTCTACTTTTCTGATTGTCTTGTGTCGAGGGCTTGTCCAAATAAATGTGTTTTTGTAAGCACCTCCGTGCTTCGGAAGGCACGTTAAGCCGTTGGTCCCGGTTGCTACCTCTAGTACCAGTCGTTAGATCAAGTTAGATGCCTTAAGGCGATCTAAAAACTCTAACAATAGGTGAATTACTATACGAGAAGAAGAATAAATGTTTTCTTTCTTCTTTCTTTCTTTCATCTTCTCTAATCTATAACTATTTTTGGTCGTTGATAGATTGAATGTTGAAAAAATCTAAAAGAAAAACCTTGTCAATACCCCTTCAGCTAGGCCGCTGAAAGAAAACATCATAAAACTCGCGGTTTTGCCTAAACTTAATATTATGATAACGTCAATCATTCTTATTCATAGAGATGAGTGACTCATCTTTCTCAAAATTAAAATCCTTTCAGGCATTCTACTCGTTTTCTTTTGAATAAGATCATAGAGAGATTAAACACCTCTAATACAATAGAGAGTAGGTATATCAGAAGTTCCAGATGTGACCAACTATTTTACCACAAAATTATTATACAAAAAAATGTAAGCAGCACTTTGCGGTTTTACCCGTGTATCTCCCAATCCCATGGGAATATCAGGATAAAAAGTAGCATATGTTACGGTCAATGAATCAATGTATCCTCAAATCAAGTTTCATCCAAATCGGTTTTGTAGCTTAGGAGCCTATTCAATGCGAAAAAACGATCAAATTTTTCCTCTTAACAATATTTATTGATTTAAAAACAGTATGTTGCCATGCCTTAACAAAAATATTTTAAAAGATACGTCAAAATTAGTTTGCAAAGCTCTTATACAAAATTCCCGGAACTCCTAGAAAATAAATTCAGCATGCTGTATTCTTTATTGGACAAGACTCTGCTGCTACTGAATTTCGAAATACGAAATTCCGTAATTTGTGAGACCGAATGTGTATTAGTACGATGTTCGTTAGTTCGAAAGTACAATGTCGCGACGTTTGAAATTCCGTAGTTTGTGAGATCTAAAGTATACAAGTGCGATGTACGTCAGTTCGAAAGTGCACTAAGTACTTTTATCTAAATATTTTATCTCTATGCTGAGTCTCTATGTCATAACATAGTTACCTACTTCAATATTCTACGACAATGGCTTCATAATACAAGTATGCCTTCTGAATTCAAAGAAGGCAGAGAAATATCTATGCTTCTCAATCTTCTTTGTTAAGCAGGTGCCTACATAGTGGCACGGTCATAGATAATAATCTAGGTTTTAGTATTCAAGGAAAACCTATAAAAAACGATACTGGAATAATTTAATTTTATGTCTCAGTTTTAAATTAACTGTAAAGGAATAAATTGTGGTAATTTATTTAAATAAATTCTGGCTTTGTGGTAATTTTGTCAAAGGTTTGTTGGAAGAGATTGCTTTTGGTAATTAGGTCACGCTTTGTGCAAATCTCAAATTTTAAGTTTATAATTACTAGATTTAGCTTCGGGTGACCAAAGGGCTGGCTCCTACCTCGGACATTGGATAAGCATCGCTATCCAACGAGGTAACGCTGCCAGTCTTTTGAGTCTAAGAAGTGTGCCCGAAAGGCTGGCTTCACCCCATTAGGACTTGGAAGTGGCTTCACCCCATTGGGACCCATTTTGACTTTTAATTTTTATTAAATGTAAATAGGTAGGTTTTTTAATTCATCCAGGTGTTTTTTATTTAATTGTTATGAAGAATTCCTATTCCTTTGTTACTAAAACGAGGAAATCATTTCATTCTATGTTAAAATATATAAGTTCCAATCATTTTGTTACTATAAAGCATAATTATATAAACACTAGTAGCTATTAAGCTATATCTGGAGGAAAAAAAGAAAATATTATTTTAAAAAATAAAAAAATATATTTTTTAATTACTGCACAAACCTGTAAAAATGTATTAAAATGTCTTCAAAAATCAAAATACAAAAGTAACTACACGTATTCAATTTTATACTTCATATAAAAAGTGAATAAACTTTTTTATTAGAAGTAAATGAAAATCGGGAAAATTTGCTCCCAAAAAGCAAAAAAAAGATTTTACCTTCTTAATAACTTTATAATTTGTCTATTTTATGTTTGTTTCATATGTAGGTACTTAATCTAATATCTGTTACTAATATTTAAGAAGGGAAGATTTTTTTTTTCTTTTTATGTTTGTTACAAATAGGCTTCGAAACTACTGGACCGATTTTGATGAAACTTGGTACGAGGATACATTTATTCATTGGGAGTAACATTATATTGAAAAAAAAAACACACTAACCTACCCTTTTTTATTTTATATTAATATCTATACATAACCACATACATTATAAAAAGTAAAATTCATACTAACCTCGCTGCCTCCACAGCACACACCACGAAAATAAATCACTAAAACACACCGCACTGAGACAAAAAACACGCACAAATTTAATAATTTCAGTAATTCGAGTTTCGTAGCCGGTACGGGACGTAGCGATCCGTATCGGGTTCTACGCGGCACTGAGTCCGCTACGGCCGAGCTACGAGCAGTGCGCAACTAAGGGTGTGTGTATAGAGAAGCTGGGACTTCGTGTATGAAAGAAATTGCATGTCCGCGTGCCAAATACATGATTATAAAAAGTTTTAGTTTTACGTGAAAATTTTAAATCTTATTTAAATTTAATTTTAAATATAAGGATTTAATTGCTATAACCAAATGGCGGATGTGACGTCATAATACTCGTTATGCAACTGATGTTGCTAATCCTAATTATTAAGGTTATTAAGAGGAAAGGGTACCTCTTTCCATACAAACTATTACAAGCGTAGTCGACTTTTTTCTCCCTGGATAATGACACTAGAGCAAATATTTTTGGTGCATAAAACTTAGAACTGCCATGACCATGCCCCTATTTTTTTTTTTTTAATTATTTTATTCAACATATTATATCACGAAACTCGGTTTCAAAAATGTCACTTTCGTATACATTCTTCAGATAAGAGAAGTGTATCTAGTTGTTTAACCAATCTAGAATAATGACGACATTACAACCTTTGTGGCGTCTGCGACGCAGTAGATTTCGATTCCTGCCGTCGAACAAGTATTTATGTACAGTATTTGTTTCTATAAACAAATATCTATTGTGGTTTGGGTGTTTCTCTATGCAACAATTTACAAAAAAATATAAAAGTATTACATCCGTTGTCTGATCACCATCACACAAAGCGGGCTTGATGACGCTGTGGCTGTACAATATTTATTTATTCACTTAAGGTGAAAGGGTACCTGCGCGCTCTCCATACAAAACTTAGTCGACTGTTTTCTCCCTGGATAATGATACTAGAGCAAATATTTTTAGTGATAAAACCTATAACTGCCATGACTATGCCCCTATGTTTTGTTTTTTAAATTTTCTTATTATCATAGAAAATAAAATTATAAAAATTCAAAAATTAAAAAAAAAACAAAAAATAGGGGCATGGTCATGGCAGTTATAAGTTTTATCACTAAAAATATTTGCTCTAGTATCATTATCCAGGGAGAAAACAGTCGACTACGTTTGGAATAGTTTGTATGGAAATAGTCCCCGGTACCCTTTCCTCTTAAGAGTTAAATTAGCAACATCCATTACGGAATATGACGTCATAATAATCAAATGGTTTTGGTATGATGCAAATAGAATGGAATTTAAGTTTACATGTATTTACTTATTCAATACTTAATATTTGATGTTGTTTTGAACGCGCTAATCTCAGGAAGAACTAAGTCGAATAAAAAAAAATATTTTTGTGTTGGGTAGTTCAATTATCAAGGAAGGCTATTTTTTATTTTAATATTCCCACGGGATCGAAACTTACGCAAATAAAACCGCGGGGCGTAGCAAGTACATGTAGGTATACATACGTACATGTATACATACGTACATGTATACATGTACCTTGTACACCGCTTCTTTATGTCTGCACCCTAAGGCAAGGCACAAACTAAAACGATTGAATGTTTTATCTTATTAGATTCCTATTGGTTTCAATTTATTAAGACATAACTTAGGTATATTGAAAAAGTTAAGTATTACTGCACACCGCGGTTTCACCCGCTTTAATGTCTTTTAAAAAGCGATATGTATTTCCAACAAACACAGAATACGTAATAGTCACTATGAACTACAAACTTTATCAGCACTCTTTAACCCCTTTCTTAGTGAGCATAGATCTACGTCTTAAAAGGAACTATGCAAAATTTTAGACTCCTAGTACTTGTAATTGCTGAGATTTTGTGAACAGTGAGTGAGTGGGTTTCGATTTCGGTTTCGAGCGATTTTCTCTTTTATAAAGTATAGATTACTAGCTGCTGCCTGCGGTTTCACTTGCGTTAATCCCGATCCCGTGGAAATATCTGAATATCTAAGTAATTCAGGTCTCCAGTTATCTGCATACCAAGTTTCGTTGCAATTGGTCTAATAGTTTTTGCGTGAAGGAGGAACAAACATTTTTGGAGGTACGAGGTGGTGTGGGAAGATCTTCCACCAACGATGTTTCGTTGGAACTTGTATATGAGCTTATCTTCAGAAAAACTTCGCTTGCGCGATCTAGGATCTCAGATCGGCTTAGTGGCGCCATCTGTTGGTGGGCGATGTGAAGCGTTGCCACACATTAAAAAAGACACAAACATTCACATTTATAATATTAGTCATTATTTAGGCATTATTTGTTTGTTGTAATGTCCTAGTCCTATATCGAAAGTAAAAAAACATAGTCCATGAAGTATTGCATTCTTTGTCTATGTTTAGATGAGGTCAAATGTCTATTTTAGGTGAAAACTCCACTTTTATTATTATGATTGTACACGTGGAAAACAAAACCACACATACCTACTATGCTTACCTAGTATAAGTAGCGGTATACATAATAACACAGTCCACTCTAACCTGATTAACATTTGTGACAGCCGGGATGCCAATCAAGTGCAAACAGCCGTACAGACACCACTATACCTACTTATTGTATTGTTGACAATATTTGTAAAGTAGTTCATTTAGTAATGGAGTACAGTTGGAAAGAAAAGTGTTATGGCCCCTCTACATGATTGGCCATCATGCGGGCCTACTAATATGGGCCAACATGTAGAGGGCGTAGTGGTGTCTGATGGGCTATGGTTAGTAGGATGGCGACTGAATGGCCACGGTGTCGGTTTTTCGGTCGCACATCAAAGAAAGTAGGCAACGATGGCTGAACGTGGCCATCGTGTTGTTGCGTTTCAACTATCGCATGGCCATCTCGCTGGTCCAGTGTTGGGCTATCATGTAGAGCTCTTGCCTTGCCACTTTCTACTTGTTTTGCTGTGTATTTGTAAAGTAAATGTGTTAAACTGTAAAGATTGAGAGAACTGGGAAATTACCCATATCTGAGTAAACTAGGGTAATTTTCCCAAAGTTAACCATTGACATAATATTGTGGTTTCCGCATGTGACACTCTACTCGTGTGTCTGATTTTAAAACCATTAACACATCAAAAAATACTATTTATGGCGACCGAGAGCAAATGAAATTAAAAAGTTATACGATATAGTTAAAATTCAAATACCACACTTCCAATAAGCGTTTTGCTTCATCACTCCTGATTCGTACAGCAAGGGAGTGGAATCAGTTCCCTGCGTCTGTCTTTCCTGAAGTGTACAATTTGGGGGTCTTCAAGTCGCGAGTGAATAGGTATCTTCAAGAAAAGTGTGCTACAACTTAGGATGCATCGTCAGTGACGCTGCATCCTCGTCACTTACCATCAGGTAGGTTTGATAGTGGTCGAACACATATCAAAACAAACAATCGTATTTTATTTTTCAGTTTTCAGCACCAGGCCAGTCTCACATAATGGAAGTTGAGATGATGAAATAAGAAATAATCTAAGAAAGAAAAATCCCAGTAGATCTCTGATGGATCTGGTGAGAAATCGACTGAGAAAGAAAAACTCAGTACCTAGATCCACAATTTGAAAACTGGAAATCTGGAACCCTTTTGGAGCCATGGATCTTCTGAGAATGATCCCATCTTTAGGTCCAAAGCTGACATTAACAAATTTTCATAATCGTTGCGATAAAGCTTACCCAATTCTTTTTCAAAATGATCTAGTTACACACCCCAGTTTTATCTATAAAACTCTGTAGTCCAATAAGTGAGTATATACAGGCGTAATATGTAAAGTTTTATAGGTCATCCGTCACAGGCCGGTCTCACATAACATCTTTAGGGTCCAAGGCTAACAACAAACTTCCATGGTTGGATCATAAGATGACGTATCTGCTATTATAATAAAAACTATTTTAGTAAACAAAATTTCGCTCAGTAGTAGCAGTAAAACGGAAAGGCTGTAAAAATTAATTAATAAAGAAATTCCATCCAGTGGTTTGGAAGATATGAGGGAATTAATAGAATAAAAGAATATTACAAACAAACATACAAAGATAGGCGCTAAAAACAATCATTTTCTTGTGTAAAATGTATGTATTATTTTCACGGATAGTTAAAACAAAACTAGTTAAAAGTTTTTTGAAAAAAAAATACACCTTTTTAAAATATTTTTTTTATACCGCAAAAGTTCTCCAGCATTGCAAGCCAAGGTATAGTCCGCTGCATAATTGCAGCCCTCGGTAGAGTCCGAAAATTACTATTATTGGAGTGTTTGCATTTTAATAACTTTTGTTTGAATAATTAATCAGTTAGAAGACTTTAAACTTTACCTAAAGCAGGTGTCTAGAATCTTGCTCGTGTTGAAAACATTTTCATAACAGCAGAGCTCCACGGTGGGTCTGCAATTATGCAGCCGACCGTACATATCGCCTAAAAAAACACTGCTAATTTAAAAAAGGACTTTCAACTTCCTGTTCCCCAAAAACACACATCCGCACCGTCTTTTTAAAGTAAATTAATGATGTGCCAAAAAAATATACAAAAACAAATGTATCGTCGACAGTACATCACACACATCTAGGTGAATTAATCAAATTGATGTTACCACTGACTCCTGTTCTTTTTCATGCCAGATATTAATTTTTATTTGTATATTTATTACTGTGTTTATTTGGACAGTAATAAATTGTACGGTAAATTATTTTAGGTGATTAATTATGGGCGATAAATAGGAATTTAGGAAATAGGAGACTACGCCTACTGCCTTACTATTACGCCTCGGGGTTTCACCCGTATTATAAAAAGTTTTTTTTTGTGACGGGATAACGTTTTATAAATCAATGAACACCTGCATTTACAAAAAAGTGTGACGTCATCGCTTACGTTCCGTAATTGACAAGGTAACCATAGCAATGTATTATGGTTGCTATGGTTACTATCAATGTTTTCTTATGACGTTACGTAAAATTATTGTCCGTAAATCGACTTTACAGAAAACCAGTTATTTTTTGTATAAATTATATTTACGCAAAATTATTGCAATAAATATGAATTTAGGAAGATTAAGGACTATGCCTACTTACGTAGTTATGAGCAGAGTAAATGCTCAGAATACATTAAAATTTTGAGCTTACTTAACTAGTTACACACCGTTTCCGCAAAGAAGTAAAGAATTATCGGAGTTTTAACAGGCGTTTACTAAAAATCCACACGATTGAAATGGAACTGGGCCGATCACGTCTGCCGTATGTGAAAATGAACCCTAGGCCAAACTGACGACTTGCTAGAACCCTTCCAACTGCAGACGCCCTTGAGGTAAGCCCAAAAGACGATGGAGGGATGAGTTAGACTTCTTCATGGAAGAGTGGTCGTCCATAGCACAGGATCGTGAAAGGTGTGGGAGGAGGTTGAGAGGGCCGTTGTCGAGCAGTGAGACATCATGGGTTAATAAATAAAAATGATAAGATAGTCGTAAGCTGGCATTCTACATCACTTCTCCCAAATTTCCCGCGATTACCCAAGGGCCAAGGAGCGCATTCATACTTAATGCTGTCTATAAATTAACACACTCCAAATACTACATTGAAAACCTATCTAATAGAACTAAAATTCAACTGAATTTCAACACTCTATACAAAAGTAGTTAGGGACTGCTCACATCAATTTTCAAACGCGTTTCAGGGATTAGTTTCACGAGTTTAAACTGCCTGCGATTAATTTTAATTTGTTTTAAAACTTAATTCAGTTAGCTTTTATGGAAATCAAAAGGGATTTAAACAGGTCTATGATAGTAGATAGGTAAATTTAAATTAAAAGTAAATTTAATATAAATTTTAATGCTGTTGTAGGACAACACTGATTCATGGTAGAAATACCAGACATCCGCACTCAGTGTTTTGCTTCATCATTCCTTATTCGTACCGCAAGGGAGTGAAATCAGTTCCCTGCGTCTGTCTTTCGCGAGTGAACGGGTATCTTGCTACATCTTGAAAGTCAAAATTATTTGGAAAAATTAATCAATAGTTGTTAGGTTTTTAGATTAATTCATAAGTAATATTTTTAATTACCTATTTTTAATTTTTAATTATAACATCGTTTTGGTTTTAAACTGTTATGGTGTTATAATTTAGTGTTAATAAATAAATAAAATAAATAAATAAATCTTGGACCGTATCGTCACCTACCAGCAGGCATGTTTGAAAGTGGTCAAACGTTAACCAATAGACGATAAAAATGGAATCAAAAGCCGATCGAACCGAAAACAAAATACGATCAATTCGTTTTGTTTTTCTTATCGTCTTTTGTTTCTATGTGGTCTTAAACTTTTGACTGATTTTTCTGTGCTGTAAATGCCTAGTATTTAAGTATTTTTATGAACTGATTATCAAGTATCCTTTAATGTTTGGTCTATCAAAAACGCAACTACTAAATGGATCGAGTCCATGGAAATTATTGAAATCAAAGTCGTTAGAATAAAACGGGTATCATAAATACGCATCTTTATCTTGGGTCTGTTTATATTTACGAGGCCTTGGGACCATCCCAAAGACCTCTTAAACCGGATATTTGAATTTCCTGCAAAATGTAGGAATCTCCTTATCGCATCCAACGAGCTGTAC
Source organism: Idaea aversata (assembly GCA_907269075.1). Taxonomy (NCBI): domain Eukaryota; kingdom Metazoa; phylum Arthropoda; class Insecta; order Lepidoptera; family Geometridae; genus Idaea; species Idaea aversata. The sequence goes on from OU026103.1 coordinate 9,337,777, forward strand.
TGTATTAATATTGCTGCAAATAACATTATTGACCTAGGTATTACAGCCGTAATCTTCATTCAAACTTGATCGACCACGATCAGTTAATTAAACAATCACAATAGGGATTAGGTCTCATGATTATTCCTATACTTATATTATGTTTAGTAATAGTTATTGACGTACGGTCGGCTGCATAATAGCAGACCCACCGTAGAGCTCCAAAACGGCTGTTATAATAATGTTTTCAACACAAGCAAGAATCTAGACACCTGCTTTAGTTGAAGTTTAAAGTCTTCTAACTCATCAATTTATTAAACAAAAATTATTAGAATGAAAATATTTCAATAATAGTAATTTTTAACCCCCGACGCAAAAACGACGGGGTGTTATAAGTTTGACGTGTCTGTGTGTGTGTATGTGTGTGTCTGTCTGTGGCATCGTAGCTCCCAAACGGATGAACCGATTTTGATTTAGTTTTTTTGTTTGAAAGATAAGTGAGTCGGGAGTGTTCTTAGCTATGTTTGATCAAAATCGGTTCAGCCGTCTTAAAGTTATAGGGGATGAAAGTCAGGATCAAAAACCGAATGTAAGTAGACATACTCGAGTGGGGTATCAAATGAAAGGGCATGACTCGTACATTACAAATATCTATGTTTGATCAAAATCGGTCCAGCCGTCTAAAAGTTATGGGGGATAATACTCAGGATTAACAACCGAATGTTAGTAGATATGCCCGAGTATCAAGTTAATTTGAGTTTTTTGGCTTCGTTTGGATCTTTTTTACTTTTCTTTCCATTTTTTTATTATATTAGTAGCTGTGCTCCGCGGTTTCACCCGCATAACTCCCGATCCCGTTGGAATATCGGAATAAATTAAGATGTAAGCTATCCTATCTTTCAAGTTAGATCAAACTGCACACGGTGTGCAAATTTGATTAAAATCGGTTAAGTACCTAGTTTAGGAGTCCATCGCGCACAAACAACGTGACACGTAATTTATATATGACGGAGGAGGTGTTCCATGGACTTAAAGAATATCGGTGACATCAGCAAAGCTGACGTCACCAATCTCATCGTCCACTTGACGACTCTTCGGTTAGTAGTTTTTGTAAGTGGTTTTTGGTTAGAAATATTAATGACGTCAGTGAAGCCGACGTCATCAGGTAGACCAATCTTCGATTAGGAGCTTCGTCTTCAAATAGTAGCTTCGATGGTGCTGAGTAGAAATCGCAGGTTGTAGGGAGGTCCGCTCGGTCTGAAGTCTGGCGCTGGAATGGCTTCCCTACTGTTTTGCGGCTGTATTTATAGTGATTTTGTGTTTAAGTCAATTGAATGGTTTTCAAACACTAGAATCTTGTTTTTAATAGTTAAATTCAATGTAAATCGATCTATCAATTAAATTCTTAACTGTTTATTATTGTAGTTTAAATTAACCGTTAGTTTCAAGAATTATTACAACGAAATGAAAACATGTTGTTGCAAAACAACAATATTGTTTTGAATAATCAATAATTTCATGAATTCTAGATGAAAGTTAGTTTTACCAATCAAAGTTTAGGTCAATAATCATAATTGCGCCGATATATATATTAGAGAAGATGTATAGATAACCTAGATCTAGACGTCTTCTTCTATGTATACTTAGGTAGTTCTAATATTTAATAGCTATGAAATATCTACTTGTAGTTGTAAAAGTTGAATATCTAAAGGAAAAAATTGAAAAAGAATACCTTTAATAAAAAAAACTGTTTAGGGTTAAAAATAATCTTCACTACATAGTATAAAACAAAGTCGCTTTCTCTGTCCCTATATCCATTTGTATGCTTTAATCTTTAAATCTACGCAACGGATTTTGATGCGGTTTTTTTAAATAGATAGAGTGATTCAAGAGGAAGGTTTATATGTATAATACATGCATAATATAGCCGTGCGAAGCCGGAGCGGGTCGCTAGTTAACTATAAATTAATAATAGTTATTGTTTACATCAAATTATCTGAATCATAAATCGCAAGAAAATAAAGAAATAAAATTAAAAAAATTAAAAAGTCCCTCCCTACAAAAAGGATGAAATAAAAAATTAAATTAAAAATTTAAAAAACCCCCGACACAAAATAATAAAAATAGTATGAACGTAAAAAGCCTAAAACAAGCAAAAAAAAATGTATAAAAAGAAAAAGCCACAAAAAGAACAAAAAAGGTATAAACGTGAAACCCTACAAAAATTTCAAATTTCAAATTTCTTTATTTCTTTCAATGCTTATGTATTTACATACACATGATCACTTGAAATAGTCTTAAAAACTAAGTTAGGATGTGTGCCTTCGGAACGCGCCCACCAATGAGAAGAAGGCACAAGAAACTCATGGGGTTTTTTTTTTATGTGATCACGCTAAAAAAGAAAAAAATAACCTCGAAATTATGATTCTACTACGTAAGTACATGTGATTTTTTTTGATTAAATATTGTCGCGTCGGGGGACCGCTCTTTACCTATAGAAACACCTTCCTAAGTAAAATGATATTAAAATTTCAACGAAAATGTTAAAGTATTAAGAATTACTAGTGATAAAATGCTAAAATAAAAATGTTAACATTATATTAAATTGACTCGGAAAAAAAGCGGTCCCCCGACGCGACAATATTTAATCAAAAAAATTCACATGTACTTACGTAGTAGAATCATAATTTCGAGGTTATTTTTTTCTTTTTGTAAGGTTTCACGTTTATACCTTTTTTGTTCTTTTTGTGGCTTTTTCTTTTTATACATTTTTTTTAGATAACTAAGCTGTCAATTTTCGGTCGAGTTTTGGTTTCGTTTTGATCGTAGTTTGTTTATGTTCCAAACGGATGCCAATGAGAATAGTAGAGTCTCGGGAAAGAAAAATCTCCCGCGACACTACTGACGTGCCATGTAGTAGTGTGAAGGGAAACAAATGCAGAATGCATAAATGCTTTTCTTTCTTTCTTTCTTTCAGAATCTTTATTTTTATTTAAAAAATGTTTCAAACGAAGCGTCATCCATTAACATAATTATTATTCAAATATGTAAAAAGCGTCGGATTCAAAATGGCCACACTTGGCTTGGAATATGATGAACTTTTAGAAGGTTCTACTGTAAGGCAGTTAGAGTGCCATGAGATTAATCTGTGCCGATGCGTGAAAACCAAAAAGTGCACTATAGCGTACTGCTGATCAAACTTTCTGGTCAAACTAGTTTGTCCAAAAGGCATAAATTTCATAATATAAACCTTCCTCTTGAATTACTCTATCTATTAAAAAAAAACATCAAAATAAGTTGTGTAGTTTTAAAGATCTAAGCATACATAGGGACAGACAGACGTTTGAAAATTAACTGTATCTGCGTGCAAAAAAACTGCGTTTCAATTGCTTTCAGCAATTTGAGGTTGTCTTTAAGACAACCTCAAATAAAGCCTTAAAAATGACAAAAAAGGTCAATTTGATACAATTAAGGGTCTTACGTAAAATCCACGAATAAAGTCATCCTATTAAAGCCGTAATAGAATTAAACTGCATAATATTGTGGTTCAAAATTCTACCCCACAAAATTCCATCTCACTTTATTTTCAAAAATTTAACCTGACCTCGTTTTAGCGACACTTAAAATCCCTAATGAATACTTATGCCTGGAGGATATTTCAAATGAAAATACCTTAGGTTAGGGCTATTGTACACTGCATGTTTTATAGCAAATGGATATGCAAAAAAATAGGGGTTCAATCACAACTAAGCTAAGTCTTTGGAAACAAGCAATTTGCCAGAGCGAAAACATAAAGTACAAAAATAATAACAGCAATAAAATTGATAGTTTATGAGACAGTTTATATAAATATAGGTACTTAATGTATTTGGTTACAAATACACTTGTTTTAAACAAATAAAGGTGCCTTGGAACTACATACAGCTTTTTTTTTAAATGTTGTAAGTATGTCATTGTTTTCTATGTTTTTGTAAATTTTATGTCTTATTCTGGCCGTGTTTTTTTTTTATTGTCAAACTAGCTGCGCCCCGCGGTTTCACCCGCGTAAGTCCGATCTTTCTCACCGTTTAAACCTTCCCTGGACTACGACAAACATTTCAAAACCGAAATCATCTAAATCGGTTCAGCTATTCTCGAGTTTTAGCGAGACTAACGAACAGCAATTGATTTTTATTTATATAGAAGATAAACCATATTATTTCTTTCTTTTTCTTTAACGACATACTTGGACAAGAGGCTTTATCTCCGTGATTACCCGCCTGGTTTCCCTTTGATTCTTCTTCCCTTTGTATAGAAAGAGCGTCAAAGATGCACCGAGTTTATTTTATACAACTGGGTCGGAGTGTCTGTCTGTTAGTTTATAGGTACACAGAGGTTTTATCTCTTCTTATTGCGTGTTTGTTGACAGACTACCTATTTTGTATACCTACTAGCTGCAACATGCAAGTTCGCTCTACATTTTTTATTTCTGTAGGATTTTTTGTGACGAAATAAAGGCAAACTGTTGTTGTTGGATCAGAAGATTCCAGGTTCGAATCCTGGCAGGGTCGCCATGTAAGGATGGGACTCGGAGGCAAGTGAAACGATCAAGCTCTGGATTACAACTGTCTATATTTTAGAATAAATGTGCGTACCTATGATACATGATTATCTTAACCTACATACATCTCACTGTCTTAAACTAGCCTAGGAACGAACTGCTTGGAAAGATAGTAGTGTGTAGTGATGAAAGACCTTTTCCCACCAATGGAATAATATAGGCTAACAAGAAAAACTAGTTTTTTAACTTCTCGGAATTGCATCTCATAATATACCTGCTATGGATACTGATGTGAAGGCTTTACGCCTATCTCGGACACCAGCGTCCCACAATAATTGTAACGTTGTACATAAGTACTTATACTCTTTGCTAATCAAAGACCTTATAAAGTTAATAAAAATATATAAATAAAATTAATAATATATAAATATATTCATACCTAGGAAAAAAAAACAAAAGAGTAAAATGAGTCATTGAGTACTCAACTGCTGAATAGAAAATGAATTTATTATGTCATGTAATAACTGTTATATTAAATATATAACAGTAAATATATAATGTATATATAACATGACATTGACATTGACATTGACTTCTCATTGTAATATTTGGTAATTGGTATAAGTTCCTAATATGAAGTTAATAAGTTAGTATTTTAGATAATGTTGATTACGATTAAGTGTCAGTATTTTAAAGTAACATAAGTGAATAGAAAAATATAAAGTTAATTGTGATCGATCATGTGATAGGAAAGCCACACTGTTCTTAAAAAGGACGAAATCATAATACAGAAATCGGCAAAAAATCTAAATATGTACGTTTACCTAAACATTTTGTGGGAATATTCAATGTAAGGTAGGTACTAAGTTTCTGGCAAACATCCAAGCCATCTCTGAGCAACATGACTTTACATAATATTTCTGTTGGTACTTGTTTACCTTCTACCCTTATTATAAATGGGAAATTTGTTTTCTTTCCTTGAATATTTTCGTCATTCACTTTTTGAGCTACTAACAACAAAAAATATAGTGATATAGGGTTACATATCATAATAACTAAGTTCATTATAACTATGTTCGAAATAACTACGGTCGATTCACATAAGTTCATAATACCTAACGGTCGATTCGGCTACACATTATAATAACTAAGTTCAATATAACTATGTTCGAAATAACTACGGTCAATTCACATATACAATTCACATATAAAATTCACATACACATAATACCTAACGGTCGATTCAACTACAGTTTAAAATACCTAAGTTTGATTCAACTAAAATTAATTGAGCTAACGAACGATTCATCTAATGTACGAAACACCTATGGTTTAAAAAAAAATCAAATTAATAAAATACACGCTCCCTAACCAAGTGAAATAGGTAGAATTCGTTTCTAGCACTCGCCGGCCGCTGCCGCGGCACCGCTCGCTTCGCTCGCTCGGCTCGTGCGTTGTGGTCGCAGTTCTAACTTAAACCTAACCTTCTGGGTAAATCGGGACATATAAAGACCCGGAAAACTTCCTACCCAGAACCGATATGGATAGGTTAGGTTTATGTTAGAACTGCGACCACAACGCACGAGCTGAGCGAGCGAAGCGAGCGGTGCCGCGGCAGCGGCCGGCGAGTGCTAGAAACGAATTCTATCTATTTCACTTGGTTAGGGAGCGTGTATTTTATAAATTTGATTTTTTTTTAAACCGAAGGTGAAAAACCATAAATGAATTACTTGTAGTTGAATAAACCGTAGGTGAATTTATTGTTGTTAAATTAACCGTAGGTGTTTCGTCCATTAGGTATTTTAAACAGTAGGTATTATGACTGTAGTTATTTCGAACATAGTTATAATGAACATAGTTCAATTAACCGTAGTTGTTTCGTACATTAGGTATTTCGTTCATTAGTTATTACAAAAATATGTGAAACAACCATTAGTTATTTTAAACAGTAGGTATTATGACCGTAGTTATTTCGAACATAGTTATATTGAACTTAGTTATTATGATATGTAACCTGATACAGCATTGATATCATAAAAGTTACGTAATAGTTACTTGTGTTTAAAGATGGAGCTATTTCATTTTTCATGAATACAATATTTTTTCATCATATCTATTTTAGAAAATTGACATCTTGTCCCTCAAAAAAGTACTTTGCAGAGCACTTAATGAAATTAATTTGGAACATAAATTTTCTAATGTAATCAAGTAGGTAAATTGGTGGTAGAATCCTGGTTCAAAATAACCACCTCTTTGTAAAAATGTTAATTCAACAACATTGACGTGCTATTTTGGCAGTCAAGAAATTGCATTACCATTAAACACAAACAAAATTTTAACAATTAACGTTTTTCTTGGGCAAGAACTGAAGATAGATAGATAGATCGATAAACTCTTTATTGTACCACATTAAACCTTAAATTCTAACATAAACCCTGCTATAAAAACAATAATAAACAAATAATATGGCACAATGGGCGGCCTTATCGCTAAAAGCGATCTCTTCCAGGCAACCTTTGGATGGATAAGAAGCAGCGCCATTTGATGTCAATCAATCAATCAAAAAATCAGAAACAGGTCTTTCAATAACCTTTTATCAGCTATCAAAGGTTAAATGACAGTGTTGCTGACATTATAACCCCCAGGTAACCGACAGGCTTCCTACAGGTAGGTTATTAATTTTAGCCGCATATTAAATTACAATACTATACTGACCAAAATTTATTTAAGATAGGTATTATTTCACACACATTTCTATTAATCCATTTCTGCGTCTTGTTTTTCGTGTGTTAATCTACGAAATGGTTTACCCGCAGATATGAGAAGGCTTACCTATGGAATGAGGATATTCATCTTGTTTTTACCAAGTTTTGGCTCGCTTTGACCATAAGCCGAGAATCTGATAGAAATGCCAAGATTATTTATTACCTTAGTTACATTTATACGATTGAGATCTATTCACTAAAGGTCTTCACCCACCGTATCTTAATAGACACAGAAACTATTATAAATCTTAAAAACGAAAAAAACCATGATTAGTAATTATTTTCCCGGGTCTTAATCGCGTATTTTTTTTTATTTCTCTTACCTCGACGTTTCGACTATGTTACAATAGTCATGGTCGCGAGGAGACTAAAAAGTCATGATTAAATGAAAAAAGACTATGGATACAGTATGGGGAGGAAATGCCATTAAAATTAAATAAATATTGGAGGACACTTTACAAAGCGCCATCTAGCCTCAAGTTTAGTCGATCGTGTTCAGAGGAAATCATTCGTCAATAATACGTGTGGATCCAGGTAAGTCGCGGGTTTCATCACGATGTTTTCCTTCACCGTACAAGCAATGCCACATAGTGCACATTTTGTGAGAAAAATCCATTGCATCCATACAAATCCGGAATTCAAACCTACAAAATTCAGAATGAAACCCAACACCAACACCGCGGGTTAGCTCTCTTTTACTACCCCTATTGCTGTGATCTTGCGTCATATTTTACCGTTTTCAAACAAATGTCATACAATAGTGTGGCCTATGGTCATTTTCATTGAGGTACCATAAATACGGTATGCCAATGAAGGAATTAACTTAAATAAGAGGTTTGCCTAGAAAGCTGTTCGCCATATCGAGCTAGCGATGTGCAATTATGAAGTTCAGAGCATAATGGCTTGGAGAGTTATCAGGTAGCAAAGCCAAAAATCGAACCTGTTAATTTGGCAAAAACAGATATCGCCTATATTTTTATACCAATCGATAATATTGCTAATAGCGATTAATTCCTGGAAACAAACATAGTGTCTAAAGTGTAGAGAAAAACGCTCATTTTATAGTTATGCCTAGGTGTTGGAACTATTGAAACTGGTTATTAGCATGTGGTCATAATTGTGTTGGGAGCAAGCGCATAGAAATTCTCAGCATTTATAAAACCCCGAAAGTTCGGTGGTAGGTGGGATCTTGGTCTAAGAGATGCCGCTGAAGCAGAATGCTTTAAACGTTACCAAAACCTGTAAATATTTTTAACAACTAAAAACACACTGTGCGAGAACTAATTGCCAAAACCATCTATCACACAATACTGACACCTTTTACACCAAACAATTGATAGGTACCTACATGGATCGTTTAACAAAACAACACCAATCGGCCACTGACGTATTAGCGTCACCGCGCGAAGCAATTTACAATTCAGATCGGTATTACGTGAAGACCTTGTACACAATGGAGCTACACGCGACTGTGATGTCGCTGTTCAATAATGTTGGTACGTATAATAAACAAACGAACGAACAAACAAAAGAACATGTAAAATATTTTATAATCTGATTGACGGTTTTTTTGGCCTGAACGCGATAGCAACATGGCGTGCTGATTTATATTTTCTTAAAGGTAAATTGCATAATTCCGGTGGTAAGTATTTCAACTTAATTTCTTGACAGTGCGCAAGTGTAGTGAAAATAAAAAATTAGTGTCGAACATGGACTTTTCCTGTTGCCCCAACTCTGATGTTTCAAGGCTTTGGTATGGTAGCTACCCTTTAATATAACCCCCGATTTGACGGATTTGTGAAAATCGGGCCATAATTTGATGCAAAATACTACTTGAAAATGGCATAACTTTAGTGGGGCCAAACAAGAAGAGAAAACAATCTGATTGACATTAACTATTGTAATAATTGTTGCGTTTTATCTTTTGAGTATGTTGGCAACATCTATTTTCTATATAGTATGTTGGCAATTAGTAAACGGAAGTCGTCAGTTTAGTCAAACTTAATAATAATTATTTATTTTTATAAAATGTTAGTATATTTTCTATATGAGTTATTTGTTTAATATTACAAGTTAATTTATAAATTAGTTAAACGTGTAATTTTATAAAATACGGTCATAATGTTTTTGTTTGAATATGAATTTTGTAAACAGAAGTATATGTTGCTTTAGTCAAATGTATCAATGTGTTGAGAAGGGTCGGTCGCTCGTATGTTTGTATGTTTGTATGTTTGTATGTTTGTTCGACGATAACTTGAGTACCGTTGCTCTGATCTTCATGATTTTTGGTATACAAGTAGTTGAGGTCCATAGAATTTTTAAGTTCGAACATGAGCAGGATCGGTCAGGGGGTTACGGAGATAGGGGTCCAAAAGGGGATCTACCTATATGGCACACAAACTATAGGGCAAATATATCCGAGTGGGGTATCAAATGAAAGGGCGTAACTTCGGTGACAATAATATGGTACCATGGAACTGATCTGATGATAGAGCTGATCTGATGAAAGAGCAGGAGTTATCTCATTATCCATACTTCATAGTTCATTCATTCAAACTACTCGTCAAGAATCGCCTTGACGAGTAGTTTGTCTTTCAATGGTAACCAGGGTCTGATGATGGAACTGGAAGGTGGTCATAGGAACTTCGCAATGAAACGACACAACCTCATCGAGTTTGGGCTCGTTAGAATCGTCTTGACGAGTAGTTTGTCTTTCAATGGTAACCATGGTCTGATGATGGAACTGGAAGGTGGTCATAGGAACTTCGCAATGAAACGACACAACCACAGCACAACCCCATCGAGTTTGGGCTCGTTAGAATCGTCTTGACGAGTAGTTTGTTTTTCAATAGTAACCAGGGTCTGATGATGGAACTGGAAGGTGGTCATAGGAACTTCGCAATGAAACGACACAACCACAGCACAACCCCATCGAGTTTGGGCTCGTTAGAATCGTCTTGACGAGTAGTTTGTTTTTCAATGGTAACCAGGGTCTGATGATGGAACTGGAAGGTGGTCATAGGAACTTCGCAATGAAACGACACAACCACAGCACAACCCCATCGAGTTTGGGCTCGTTAGAATCGTCTTGACGAGTAGTTTGTTTTTCAATGGTAACCAGGGTCTGATGATGGAACTGGAAGGTGGTCATAGGAACTTCGCAATGAAACGACACAACCACAGCACAACCCCATCGAGTTTGGGCTCGTTAGAATCGTCTTGACGAGTAGTTTGTTTTTCAATGGTAACCAGGGTCTGATGATGGAACTGGAAGGTGGTCATAGGAACTTCGCAATGAAACGACACAACCACAGCACAACCCCATCGAGTTTGGGCTCGTTAGAATCGTCTTGACGAGTAGTTTGTTTTTCAATGGTAACCATTGGGCCAATGGGTTTTATCTAACATATTTCGTTATCAAAGCCCAAAAAGTATAAAATAAATTGATAGTTCAAAAAATAAAAATAAAACCGCTTTATTAAAAAAATCGAACTAAAAACTAGAAAATAAAAATTAATAATTTTTGGATTAAGAATATTGTAAATAGTAAGCGTGTTACATTGTGATTGCAAAAGAATTAATATGAATTAATTTGTTGGATTTTTTTTAAAGCGTGTTTTTTTAGTTTTTTTAAACTATTAATTTATTTTATACTTTTTGGTCTTTATTACCGAAATATTATGTTAGATCAGACCCTGGTTACCATTGAAAGCCAAACTACTCGTCAAGACGATTCTAACGAGCCCAAACTCGATAGGGTTCGTCGTTTTATTACAGAGTTCCTATGACCACCATCCAGCTCCATCATCAGACCCTGGTCACCATTGAAAGCCAAACTACTCGTCAAGCCGATTCTAACGAGCCCAAACTCGATGGGGTTGTGTCGTTTCGTTGCGAAGTTCCTATGACCACCTTCTAATTCCATCATCAGACCCTGGTCACCATTGAAAGCCAAACTACTCGTCAAGACGATTCTAACGAGCCCAAACTCGATAGGGTTTCCTATGACCACCTTCCAGCTCCATCATCAGATCAGCACCATGTTATCATAATATTGCATTGTCATCGGTCTTTGACAAGTGTGCAAAGTTTGAATTAAATCTGATCATTCTAAGTAGGGCAAAATCGTGCCCAAATTAGTCGGTTACATACATACATACATACAAGCAAACATACAGGTGAAACTAATAAAAGCGTGTTAAAAATAATGAAGGTGTAGCATCACAATGTAACACGCTTACTATTTACAATATTCTTAATCCAAATTTAACGGGTGTGATGATTGAGCTGGACCTATGCTTTTAGAACTTAAAAACAACAAGTTATGCCTATTGTGTTTAGATTCTCTAAAGTCTAAATCATCCAATGTCAGATAATAGCGATACTAGGCACCTATCATTCAAATAAGATAGACCTGTCGTATTTTGAGACTTTCGTCGTTATATTATACATTTTAGTACCTACTTTACGCTAAAATATAATAATCGCTGAAAAAAACTCGTGAGGTCTCAGTTCGGGGCGAACTACTAGTTATTTCAATTTCATGAAAGTTATATATTTTCTGTTTATTTTGTTTATATAATATTCTAAATTAATTTACAAAGTATTTACATTAATCTTTGATAAAAGATTGTTATGTTACGACTTCTATATAAAAAGGTAGTTAAATTGTTAATTCATTGTTAGATATATCAAAATGGAGGGAAAAGGTAGCCATCTTTTTATGTAGTGATGATTAGATTAAAAGCATTCTTCGACTATCTGTTAAGAAAGAAGGTTGGCTATAACTTGAATAAACTAAAAGTACTTTCTGTTTCAACGATACTTTTATTATCACACACTGATTCCTTATACTATTCTATTTTATTGGCCTTTGACTTTAATTTTGTAAATCATTTAACTTCAAACTGTAAATTATTGACATGCCTAAAAATTACGAGATAAACAAGTTAGGAACTTTTTCCAGTAACTGGTATTTTTAAATAATATAGATGTTAGTTAGTTCAAAAATAATACATAGTCTCTCAAGAGAATGATACTTACCTACAGTTTCTTTATAGCGTTTCTTGTTATTTCACCACCCTGTACACTCCATTGTAAGAGTCGCTGTGTCGTCGCTCTATTGTGAATTAATTGGTTCAGTTATTTGGTACCCAAATGTTTACGAAAGCCTCTTAAAAAGTACGTTCAAAAACATGATATGGAATCCTCAAAAATGTTTCATATCTGAATATTTTATGCGGAATATTTATTTTTGGGGATTAATTTTGTTTTGACGTTTGGAACTGAAACGTCTACGTGAATGTTGCGTAGGTTTTTGCTTGAAATGAGTTATATTTTCCCAGTTACTTTTTTCTGTCTGTTTTTATATTACGCCACTGTGAGTTTTCGTTTTTTTGTAATCTTGGCGAAATAACAGCAACGTTGCAAAATCAAGATTTCGTAATCAATTAAACTTAGATTTAGTCCATATATTTATGACAAAAAGCTAAAATCAAGCTTCAAATTGTGTCAAAATTGTATACATAAGTATTGCTTACATTCCGTCCAACCACCCGACCCATGCACAAAATACAAAAATAGAAATAATAATAAAAAATGCAGTTTTTGAAAAAGCAGTGGTGTAGTGTAATAGGTAGTATCATCTTACACATTCCTCAGTATTGTAACTAAAAGAGACATTAAACAGACATCGAACCGAACACACGTAATAACGTTTCATTTATTATATTTACGATATTACATGGCGACCCTGCCAGTGCTGTCCAGCAGCATGCTGGGTGGTGCTGGCTGCACCGAAACAATAATGTAAGAAGAAAGGAAAAATGAAGACGAAGCTTTTAGAAGATAGTTAAAATAATTTTAAGAAGATTTGGCTCACATTAAAATGAAGAACGAAAATTGGCAAGTCATTACAGAAACTGAAGAAAAACACATAGAAGAAAAAGAAGTTTTATTATAGAAGATTACAAAAAAGAAGATCTTACGAAATTAAAGTAAAGAAAGAAGAAGACACATTAAGAAGAAAATAAAATTAAAAACTTTAGAAGAACCTATATTTGAAGAAAGAAGAATTGTATTTGACGGAGGAGTCAGGGATAGACCCGGCTCGATGACCGACGACACCAGGACCAGGAGGATGGAGCAGGCAGCCAGTGACAGTGGAAGTGTGACAGTGTGCCAGATTTATAATTATAGTTTTTTTATAGTACATTTAGTAATTAGGTAAGTGAATATCGATGCATAGTAGGTACATTAGATAGAAATTTTCCGTTTTTATTACATTTTTTTGGAAACAAATTGGACGCGATATCATATTTCATTCATTTGTTTTACAAAGATTCATAACTTATAGCACCTTGACTCATCGAACTTGACACCACACAAAGTACCTATAGGAAAACTATTTGCAGTGTTAGCAGTCTCATGCGACTACTGAGATAATGTTTGGTACCAATGTAGGTAAAATTTTGTTTTAAATCAAAATTACATTGTTATGTTTTAAACTTTAAAATGATGTACCTAAATGAAATAAGTTCATCTAGAAATAAATGTAATTTTAACTCGGATTTGACATAGTTATAATAATCACGGACTTGACTTATGGACTGAGAATTTTAGTTCTATGTAGACCAAAAGGAATTGTTGAGAGAGATACGTTGTATTGTATTGTTTTCCAAAATAACTGGATTGATCACCCAGGTATTCGGATTACTTTATTACCAGAGACAGAATATGCAAGAGTTTCTATTCAAGTATTAGGAATATCGCTAAGAGTAAATAAATGTTGATATGAATAATCTTCCTTTATTCGACCAGGGACGAAACGAGATTTTCCCCGTGGGAATAGTTGGAAAGAATAAGTATTGATAATAAGAGTAAAAGACAATCGATAAATTAAAATAAAGAAATAAAATAAATAAATAAAGTGAGTGAAGAGTATAATAATCTTCCTTTATTCGACCATAGACGAAACGAGATTTTCCCTGTGGGAATAGTAGGAATGAATAGATATATAAAAAAAAGATTAAATGAAGTAGGAGGGGTATACCTACTTGTGTTAAGAAACAAAAGAATATAGAAATAAAAAATAACAAATAAATAAATTGATGTTATTCTTAATATATATAAATCTCGTGTCACAATGTTTGTCCTCAATGGACTCCTAAACCACTTAACCGATTATAATAAAATTCGCACACCATGTGCAGTTCGATCCAACTTGAGAGATAGGATAGCTTACATCCCGATATTCCCCGCTAGTTCAATTATAAAATGTTAACTATCTATGACAAAATAGTCCTGATATGACTATAGTATAATCAGAATGAGGTAGGAGAAAAATTAAGTATAAGATCATGATATGACAAAAAAATGTGACTTTATAATAATTTATGTAAGCAACTAAAATTGAATTAAAGCATAGAGAATTAAAGCGATTGCGATTGAAATATTAAATATGCATCGATATATCACTCATAGTAATCAGCTAGATAATAAATATTTCTTTTATATTTTATACATAATAATACAAAAAAAAAATGGATTCATGTTCTCGTTACACCCTACTTATGTTTGTTTCAATTAATAGGACAAAATATGTTTTCCTCATTGTAAAAAACAAAAATAATATATTGTATTTTTTTATTTTTTTAAGGAAAGGGGCAAGGTGTAGTGTAGGTAGTATCATCTTACACATTCCTCAGTATTGTAACTAAAAGAGACATTAAACAGACATCGAACCGAACACACGTAATAACGTTTCATTTATTATATTTACGATATTACAGTGGGGCTCGCACATAGTGTCACGGCTTTTTGGTAACTTGTCCGCAAAAAGCAAAGATTAAAACAGGACCAGTTAAAAATATTATGTACGAGACAAACATTAAACCATTAAGGGGCAATGGAACTAAAACGGATCAACTATTTTTTCCGATTATTCAACAAAATCCTGAATATTATTATTTTGCAATTTTACTGAAAGTGGTCCTTGGTTTAAATTATTTAAAAATTTCGGTTTTATTTTGAAAGTAATTTGGCTTTATAAATTAACTCTTTTCGTAAAGTTGTGAATTTCAAAAACTTCACCAAACTTTACGCCAAAACGAAACTTCCAAGTGGAATTCTGTTTAAAAATTCTTTAAACAACAGTTGGGAAATTTCGGTAGAGGCGAAAGCAGACTGTAAACTGAAAATCGATAGTTGCCGAGCGAACAAAGTTAGCAAAGTGGGAGAAGTAACCGAAGTTAGCAAAGTGAGCGAGTAAGTGAAGTTAGCAAACTGAACGAAGTAAGCAAAGTGAGCGAGTAAGTGAAGTTAACAAACTGAGCAAAGTAAGCGAAGTGAGCGAAGTAACCAAAGTGAGCAAAGTAAGCGAAGTTAGTAAAGTGAGCGAAGTAACCGAAGTTAGCAAAGTGAGCGAGTAAGTGAAGTTAGCAAACTGAGCGAAGTAAGCAAAGTGAGCGAAGTAACCAAAGTTACCAAAGTGAGCAAACTAAGCGAAGTTAGTAGTGAGCGAAGTCAGCGAAGTTAGGAATGTAAGCGAAGCAAGCGAAACGTCTCTGTTTTAAAGTCTTTTTTTGCTTTCTTTTGTCAGTATTTTTGTATGTATCCATATTTGTTGGTACTCTTATGCATATTATTTTCACTTTTTGTCGATCTAAGGAATAAATTTAAGAAGAAAGAAATACAGTCCATTTGTTACGAGGAAAGTGGTGTTTTAATCCAACATCGAAGTAGAAACCCCCACAAGTTTTGGTTAATTAATCATCATCATCATCCGAGCGATGTTCCCGGTTGCATCCCTCTCGGGAGCCCGGGGTCCGCTTTCCTACTTTTACGCCTCCACTTCGCACGATCTTCGGCATCCTGGGTTGTAAGTCCATTTGCACGCATATCACCCTTTACGACGTCAAGCCAGCACTTCTTGGGTCTACCCAGTCTGCCACGACCCGGCGGAGGCGCCATGGCAAGACATTTGTTCCCCACGTAACTAGCCGGTTTTCGCAAGACGTGGCCGTACCAGCGTAAGCGACACTCTTGCAATTTATCTGCAATGTCTCGGACATGAAGGCTGCCCCGGATGCGGGAGTTCCTGACGCGATCCTTTCGCGTCACTCCACACATCCAGCGCAACATCTTCATCTCCGTGACACGCAGCTCCTGCTTATGTCGCTCAAGCACCGGCCACGCCTCACTACCATACAAAAGGACAGGTCTAATGATGGTTTTATAGACCTGTCCTTTTAGTTTAACCGGCATTTTGGGGTCGCAAATGACACCAGTCACCTCACGTCACTTGGCCCAAGCCGCTGAAATGCGTGATTTGACGTCGCAATCGATGTCGCCGGACGCGTGAAGCACAGATCCCAAGTACTTAAACTGGTCTGTCCGCTCGACCATATGACCGTCTACGCAGACAGGTGTGGGATCTGTGGTATTGCAAGCCAAGTACTCTGTCTTCGCCACATTCAGTTGCAAACCGCCGTTCTCAAGCGACTCCTTCCACGTGTGTACACGTTGGACCAGCCGCCCCTTATCCGAGTCCGCCAGCGCAACATCATCAGCGTACATGAGCAGCCATGGAGGCTGCTCGTGTGCATCCCTGATGGCAACGGACAGTGCATCCAATATTACGCTGAACAGGAACGGGCTTAGGACGGAACCCTGGTGAACTCCAACGGTAACAGGGAAGGGCTTAGTGTCACCAACAGCAGTTCGCACCACGGAATCAGAATTTCGGTACATGTCTCTGATGATTTCAACATAAGCTTCCGGAACCCCTTTGGACCGCAGCGCCCACCAGATCATCATGCGAGGAACACAGTCGAAGGCCTTCTGCAAATCTAGGAATAGAAAATGCAGAGGCGTATTCTTCGTCCTGTATTTCTCCATAACGATCCTTAGGGCGAAAACAGGGTCCATGGTGCCATGCCCGGGGCGGAAACCATATTGACACCCAGAGACAGTGCACTCCTGTCGGATCCGAGAGTCGACTATCCGCTCGTAGAGCTTCATGGTGTGGGACATGACTTTTATACCTCGATAACTGCCACACTCCTGCACCGATCCCTTGCCCTTGAAAACTGGGGTAATAACACTCAATCTCCATTGGGCAGGGATCTCGCCGGTCTCGAGTATGCGGTTAAAGAGGTTGGTCAAGATGCCCACACCACGAGGACCCATCACCTTCCACACTTCGATAGGGACTCCATCGGCTCCGACAGCTTTCCGATTCTTCATGCGGCGAAGAGCCTTGCGGACTTCATCAGGCGTAATCGGTGGCACAAGTCGTTGATTCGGAGGGAGTTCCGGCGGCTGCACCTCTTTGTACTGCTTATTCAGCAGGTCGTGGAAATAAGAGCGCCATCTCTCCTTCACCGCGAGGTCCTCGCAAAGCAGGTTACCATCGGGGTCTTTTACACAGCGGCACTTGGATATATCCTGCGCCGCTTTTACCCTCGAACGTGCCAACTTATAAATAAGCTTCTGCCCCTCAGACGTTTCCAACTTATCGTACAGTGACTGTAAGTGGTTCTGTCTGGCTCTGGCTACTGCTCTTTTTGTGGCACGTTTGGCGGCTTTATACGAGTCGCGATCTTCAGGAGAGCTGGACGCTTGCCACTTTTTAAAGAGGGCTTTCTTCGCCTTAGTCTCCCTCTGGACTGTGTCGCTCCACCACCAAGTCTCCCTGTCACATTTGCGTCCACCTTTAGACATGCCAAGCACTGCCTTCGCCGCACCAGTGATCGATGCCTGAATCTTATCCCAGTGGTCCTGGACTGGTTCGTCTTCGGCACCAGCGCACTTGTCACCGATAGCCGAGACAAGCTTCTGGGATTTGGTTTCATCCAGCATCCACCATCTGATTTGGCGACGACATTGCTCAGGGTGTTTGTCTTTGGGTTTCACACAGAGATCCATGACAAGAAGACGGTGTTGATCAGTAAGACTCTCACCGGGTATGACTTTGCAGTTAGCTACGTTGCCGATATGATGTCTCCTGGTGATTAGAAAATCGATTTGGGTAGCGTGCCTTCCACTCTTGTAGGTGATCAAGTGGTCGGGTTTCTTTTTGAAGTAAGTGTTCACGAGGGCCAGGTCGGCAGTGGCACACGTACGTAGGATTTCTTCCCCTTCCGCATTCCGACTGCCGTACCCGTAGCCTCCGTGAACACGCTCAAATTCCACCCCCATCTCGCCAACATGACCGTTCAGATCACCACCCAAAACGATCCCCTGTGACAACGGGATAGCTCCAAGGACCTCACCGAGTTTGTTCCAAAACAGTATCTTATCAGCGTCGCTACAACCGACCTGCGGCGCATAGGCACTTATTAAGTGGGTTACAACCCCCTCAATAAGGACCTTCACGGCCATAAGTCGGTCGCTAAAGCGTTTTACCTCCAAGATACAATCATGAAACCCCTCAGCGAGCACCACAGCCACCCCGTTCTCTCCACCAGGTGCACCCGTGTAGATCAGCTTGTAGCCGTTCCCAATGTGCCGGGATCTGCTGCCTTTCCATCGAGTCTCCTGTAGGAACGCCACGGCCACTTTTCGCCTGAAAAGTACGTCGGCTAGCTCCCTCGCGCGTCCGGTTAGCGTGCCAATGTTCCACGTTGCGAAGCGGAGTTTCTTTTTGTGAGTTGGGGCTCGCGTCTTTGGCCGTGCCCGCCCATGGCACGGTAGCCCTCGTCCACTTCCCACAGGAGTCGGGCGAGGCTCCTGCGCGCCGTTATGCGGCGGCGCCCTATCTGTGGGACAACTTCTTTCTTGACTTTCCATTTCTGATGTGGCTTTAACTTGACTTTTACGGGGGCGACTGCCGTCTGACCCCCCAACCCCAGAGAGGAAAAATCAGCGCCAGAGCCTCGTCCGTTTCTCAGCAGGTGCACCAGCTTGCAGGTGAGGTTGACTTGGGCCCAAAGATCTTCGCGGGCCCCATACACCCAAGTTTTGGTTAATTAATAATTAATAATAATTTGATAATTTAACAACCGATATGGAGCAGTAGCTTAAAGTAGTACGGTTGGAGTCAGAATTCCACACCTAACGTAGAGTTCTAAAATTACTATTTATTGGAATAATTTTATTCTTATAATTTTTATGTAATAAATGATGAGTTGAAAGATTGAACTCGAGCAAGACCTTAGATCAGGGGTGTCAAACTGGATTTTCCATAGGGCCATTTCGAAAATTGCAGATGTGTTCGCGTGCCAGACATAAAATAACATGCACGTACATTTTTATTTAGTTCATTTGCTGAGGTAGGTAGGTATATTTATTTGTCACTTTTTTCAAAATAAAAATGGGAAGTAGGTAGTTTTATCTGTAGCCTCCGGAAACTTGACTTATTTTGTTTATTAATCATTAATATTAAATAAATAATCGTTTATTGCCATAAAATTACAATTTCTATACAGTAAATAAACAATAATAAGTATGGCAAAAGGAGCAGGCTCAGCATATGCTGTGAGACGCAGCTGCACAGCGCTGGTTTTCAGCCTGACCCTATCAAGTATCAAGTATTCGTGGTATTTATTTTAAGAATAGACTGAAAATGTTCCTCACTTAGTCTTGAGCGATATTTGTTCTTATTCATTTTCATAATAGAAAACATTTGGTCATGCGAATTAAGAAAAAGGATAGCTAGTCTCAAAGTCAAGGGTGCCTTGCAGATTGGTCACTGCAAGTGCGAGAGAAACGAAAATTTAAAAAATACGCTTCCATTTTTGAGATCAAGATTCCGAGTGCGGGTGCACCATTATGATTCGCGGGCCGCATGCGCCGCCCCCGGGCCGTATGTTTGACATGACTGCCTTAGGTCCGTATTAATAAACCGAACTCAATATCGATTTCAATCTTGAGTTTGCTCTTGAGTTGTTGCGCTGATTAATAAACCTATCTTAAGACACGATTAAAGAGCGACGTATCACTTGAGTCATACCGTATTAATAAATCAAACTCAGCTCTCAAGATATGTCTCAAGATGTAGTTTCGTGAACTCAAGTCTGATGTCCTGTATCCGGGTCATACATGACATAAGTTAGCTGTTTCGTTAGTTTTGTAGTTCAGGAACATGGAGCTAGAACAAATTTTGTCAGAAATCAATTTATTATGATGATATTTTATGCTCATGACTTTTTGAACAAATCATTCGCATTTAAATAATTATTTAGTAGTAAAATCTTACATTTTGTAAAAAAAATTCACATTAAAAACAAGTTGACAGCAAAATATGACGACCCTACCTACCATAGGGTAAGAACATACCATTCAAGGTAAGAACAAAGCGTTACTGTCATTCAATGTCGCTCTCAAGATCAGTTTCAAATATCAAGAGCGAAATCAGCCTGGTTAAAACTTGAGTTTTATCTATTAATTAACGCCTAACTTAAGATAGTGACCGCATCTCAAGACTCACTCGATTGATACGCACTCAAGATCGATATTGAAAGCGATTTATTAATACGGGCCTTAGATCATGATTGAGTTGAAAACATTGTAATAATAGCAGTTATTGAGCCCTACGGGTGGGTCTAAAAGAAAACAAGTGCAAAATTTCAGTCTTTAAATTGAACGGTTAAAAGCTATCGACCGATTGAAAAATCTTCAGTCTGCATTCGCATTAGACTTTGTGAAAGTCGCAAATAAAAATACTTTTCTCAGAACTTTCAAGTTGTAAAGTTAGGAAAACAGCTGCGCAATTTTACGATCGAGGTTTCGGTTTTTACTTTTTATAACGAATAAATAACGAATTAAAGTGAGTTTTTTGACAATTGACAATATCTTTCAGCCGTACGAAACTTTGGCCGGCTTTTGGCCAGAAACAATTATCTACTTAGACAGCGTAATATTAAAAAGTTTCGGAACTAGTTCAGTAGGGTGTTTAAGGCCACATTAGTGTTGCCAATCTATAGTCGACTATCGCTGAATAATTGATAGTCTATCGATATTTCATTAAAAACCGATAGTATCGAAAGCTCAAAACGAGGCAATCCTATCGATAGTATTATTGCTCGTAAATAAAAAAACTACCAATAGTATCGATACTGGCAATACTATTGATACTATCGATGGTATCGATAGTTTTTTTATTTTCGAGCAACAATGCTATCGATAGTATAATATATTCTTCGCGAGCAACAATAACAGTATGGTCACGTTTTGTACTATCGATAGTATCGATAGTATATTCTTCGCGAGCAACAATAACAGTATGGTCACGTTTTGTACTATCGATAGTATCGATAGTATATTCTTCGCGAGCAACAATAACAGTATGGTCACGTTTTGTACTATCGATAGTAAATTCTTCGCGAGCAACAATAACAGTATGGTCACGTTTTGTACTATCGATAGTATCGATAGTATATTCTTCGCGAGCAACAATAACAGTATGGTCACGTTTTGTACTATCGATAGTATCGATAGTATATTCTTCGCGAGCAACAATAACAGTATGGTCACGTTTTGTACTATCGATAGTATCGATAGTATATTCTTCGCGAGCAACAATAACAGTATGGTCACGTTTTGTACTATCGATAGTATCGATAGTATATTCTTCGCGAGCAACAATAACAGTATGGTCACGTTTTGTACTATCGATAGTATTGATACTATCGATTAAATCAATACTATCGATAGACTAATCGATAGTATAGGCTTTTTCAGATGAAAACTATCGATAGTTCGGCAACACTAGGGCCCGTATTAATAAATCGCTCTCAATATCGATCTTGAGTGCGTATCAATCGAGTGAGTCTTGAGATGTGGTCACTATCTTAAGTTAGGCGTTAATTAATAGATAAAACTCAAGTTTTAACCAGGCTGATATCGCTCTTGAGATTTGAGACTGATCTTGAGAGCGACCTTGAATGACAGTAAGGCTTTGTTCTTACCTTGAATGATATGTTCTTACCCTATAGTAGGTAGTGTCGTCATATTTTGCCGTCAACTTGTTTTAATGTGAAAATATTTTACAAAATATAACATTTGTATGACCCGCAATCAGACTTGAGTTCACGAAACTACATCTTGAGACATATCTTGAGAGCTGAGTTTGATTTATTAATACAGTATAACTCAAGTGATACGTCGCTCTTTAATCGCGTCTTAAGATAGGTTTATTAATCAGCGCAACAACTCAAGAGCAAACTCAAGATTGAAATCGATATTGAGTTCGGTTTATTAAAACGGACCTAGGTCACAGTCGCTGTAGATACTTAAAAACGTATTATTTTAACCAGTTTTTTTCATTTTGATGCCATACACTTAATAAGAAAGCGTGCTTCACCTTAGACCGCATTGCGACTTACCATCATGCAATATAGTGGTCGCCGCTGACCAATCACTATCACTACATAGTATAAAATAAAGTCACTTTTCGCCGTCGCTGTGTCCCTATATCCCTTTGTATGCTTAAATCTTTAAAACTGCGCAACGGATTTTGATGCGGTTTTTTTAATAGATAGAGTGATTCAAGAGGAAGGTTTATATGTATAATACATGCATAATATAGCCGTGCGAAGCCGGGGCAGGTCGCTAGTTACTATCACTATCACTACATAGTATAAAACAAAGTCGCTTTCTCTGTTCCTATATCCATTTGTATGCTTAAATCTTTAAAACTACGCAACGGATTTTGAAGTGTTTTTTTTAAATAGATAGAGTGATTCAAGAGGAAGGTTTGTATGTATAATACATGCATAATATAGCCGTGCGAAGCCGGGGCGGGTCGCTAGTATAAAATAAAGTCACGTTTCGCCGTCCCTATGTCCCTTTGTATGCTTAGGTCTTTAAAACTACGCAACGGATTATGATGCGGTTTTTTTAAATAGATACAGTGATTAACGAGGAAGGTTTTTAGATATAATACATGCATAATACAACCGTGCGAAGCCGGGGCGGGTCGCTAGTCGATTTATAATACGTTATCACTTCAAAAAAAAACACAAAACAAAATGTGATCAAATTACCCTCGGGGATCGGGTTTCTCCGATACTAACCCTTGGTAAAAGCCATTCTGATTTTCATTCTTGTTTTTATCACGATATTTTCCCTAAAAATATAACTTCCACAACAGCATACAAACAACATCGTTTCTCTCAATGAAATTGGGATGGAAGGGCCAAAACCTTGGACCGGTCACGTGACGTCACCATTGACGACGACGTCATTAAATACAGACAAATTGGATCTTACAGATGGATTGAACCTTCCTGATATTGTAATACGGGTGAATTTGCAATGCTTCTTGTTAATATGAGTTTGTGTTGAGCGTTTTCACATAAGACAGTAATGGTACGAAAACGACACGATTTCGTTTTTTTTTTACGAGTTTGGTAATTTTAAACACTTATTCAAATACTTTTTCACCGATTTACTTACATTGTTTTTATTGTGAGAGTAATCTTTTAAGGTGATCGCGATTGTTTCCTCGCAAGCCATTGATTGTTTAGTTGGTGGTAGTTGTCTATGAGTCCAATAAGATGACGACTGCCAAACCAATCGCGGTAAAGGTACTGCAAACAGAACAATAAGAAGTCTGCTGGTAGCATGACAGGAGCTGTATAGCTATATGATTAAATTAAAGATCTAGTTCTTAGTTTTCAATTTTGACAACTGGAAAAAATAATAATGACAGGAAGCAGCGTGGGCGCTAGATATGAGTCATGCCACGCAGAGACCGGCCCGCGGCGTTTAGCTTCTAGTACTAGCTCAATCAGAAGCAATTGTAGTCATAAGATTCGATGCTCCATGCCACTTATATGCCGATCGGTCTCTGTGTGGCATGATGCATAGAAACTAAAATATTATAAAATTTCCGACCTCGAAACGCTCCAAAGTCGAAATATAGGAACGGCTTGCCCTGTCGTTTCAATCTTATTAGAAAGCGTCCAATAAGGGTGTCATTGACGAATCCCCGACATTTCTCATCAAGTGCCATTATGAAATGTCAGTTGTACCTTGGCACGGTTTGGCGTTCATTTTGTGAAATTATTTTTTCGATTACCCATCTCCTTACTTTTTTTATGAGACAGATAGGTATGGTAATGAGTTTTTCTGATTGTAATTGAATATTTAACGGTTGAGGTGGGAAAGGAGATGAGAAATTTGAAGGTACTTTCGTAAGGGTCTTTGCTCATATTACCGTTTCGGCACCTGCCAAAGAAGATCGACGAGATACTTAACTCTATCGAGTCTTTAAAATCGGCCCGAAGCCATGAGGAAAATAAAATAAATAATAATAAATATTGCAGGACATTCCACACATCGCCATCTAGCCCCAAGCTAAGTAACTAGACTTGTGTTATGGGTGCTAGATAACGGAACTTATAATACATAGAAACCAGACCACAGACAAATATCTAAGCATAAATACTTGTCTGTGGCGAGAATCAACCCGCAACCCTATGTTTGGCAGTCCGGCATGGTAACCATTGTGCTAACTGGGTCGTCAAAACCCAATGAGACACCCTATCCTAATATTTTGACAACAAATGTCACAACTGATTCGCCATTTTATTTTGCTGTCAATGGTTATCAAATGTTATAAATGTAGGAACACATGCGCAATAATAAAAACCGTAATTTTACTGACCCAAATTATTGACAGTTTGGTTGCAGTGTGTATGGACAGAACCCATAACTGATCCTTTCCTGGGAATTATAAAGTTCTTGGTCAGAAAAGTCACACCAAATTTACTTAATTATGACGTCTTAATATGTAACGTAATATGAGGAGAGGATATAGCTGATTACACTTCTTTGTTTTATAGTACCAAATATGTAGCCACAACATTATGTGTCGCGGGCAGGTATTTCCCCACTTCGCAAAGGAGGTCGTCTTTATGTCCTATTCCTGATTCTATATCTTTTCTTTTTGCCACACCTTTTTTATCCATCGATATTGTAATTAACATAATAATATTATCGCAGTACAATTCGTATGAATTAATGTAACCGAGCTCATTTCATTCACTTGTCAAATTAGTGCCGCTTAATTGAACACATTTCCATATTTCGGTAAAGTGTGTATCGGATTATAATTAATTTCGACGATGTGTATGTCGGATTATCGATAGTTTGATTTGGTGATAGGTATTTTAATGCTAGTTTATATTAGATAGAGATAAAAGTAGCGCAGCGCCGCGCCGCGCTGCTTATCAAAACTTTACATGTTCACAAGCTAAACTTTACAAGAAATATTTATAATAGACTACCGACCCGTCCCGTCTTCGCACGGCTATATTATGCATGTATTATACTTATAAACCTTCCTCTTGAATCACTCTATCTATTAAAAAAACCGCATCAAAATCCATTGCGTAGTTTTAAAGATTTAAGCATACAAAGGGACATAGGGACAGAGAAAGCGACTTTATTTTATACTATGTAGTGATTCATACTTGTAAGTTATGAAACCAAAAATTTATGCAACCATTTTCTTTCTCTTTTTAAAAAATGCTAAAGTTTTTTTTAAACTAGTAAAAGGGAGTGGTCGCCGAACACTTTCAAAATTTTCTATTCGATTTCTATGAGTTATAAGATTAAAAAATGATAAATGTTTACTTACTTATAATAATACTTGTGGCGTATTATAATTAACACGAGTTTTGTTATAACAAGAAATGCTGGTCAATTAGTATAAATCATGTATGGTTTTATAAACAAAACTGCAGCCAAGCACGATAACTGTAGCTTTCAGCTGATGTTAACTTCTAAATGATGTGCCTACTTATTTCTTCTTTTGCTTTCTTTTTCAATATGTTGTCCCTTATGAGTATGAATGAATGTAGAAGGATGGACTATGAGACAAGATATGAGAGAGACGAATGTGAACGATGAGATGACGACTAATAGAGGAAAAAGAAAGAAGACGTACTACGCCGAGCCCAAAAAAATTGGGACAAAAGCAGGCAAAAGAATGCCTACGTTTGTCCCCGAATATTATTTAGGATGAAGAGGAAGTGAATTACCTAATAATGGATGGACTATGAGAACAAGATATTATGAGAAAGATGAATGTGAACGATGAGATGACGACTAATAGCAGTAAAAGTATAATGACATAGTACTGCAACGTCCCCAAAAATATTAGGACAAAAGCAGGCAAAAGAATGCTTACGTTTGTCCCCGAATATTATTTTCTTTCTTTCTATCTACACAACTCAACCTAAAGATCCTTTTCGCACATTATCTAACACCTATTTCTAATACTTTCTATAGTATAAGTTCACACCGAGGTAGTTAAGCGATCACTTCTACGAAGTAACGGTATAAGTTCGGCAGTAAAATTATTTAACGATCTTCCCTCCGATGGTACTTTCTTTATAGACCACTTAACTTTTTAATTTATGATGGTACTAAGTTGCCATACGTGAATTAGATTATTTTTTAACACAAAAGCTGTATATTTTTACCCCTTTGTCTATTTATCTGTGTATGGAAGGTGCTTCCTAGAAATCTTTCTCTATTAAAATGCAGGCCCTGAAAATGTATTTTTTACCCCTACATGTGAAGTGTTTTAGTGTATTTTTAGACTGAACGATCTAGGCACTTAAAATATTTTCACAAGAATAGCATTTTCGAAATTTTGCAGTGCAGTGAGAATCAGTGCAGTGTTTGACGACTTAGTTGGCACAATGGTCACCATGCCGGACTGCCAAACACAGGGTTGCTGGTTCGATTCCCGCCTCAGGCAAGTATTTATGCTTAGATATTTGTCTCTGGTCTGGTTGTTTCTATGTTTTATTAGTATATATATACAAAAGAAAAGTATATAATAAGTAGTATATCCGTTGTCTAGCACCCATAACACAAGTCTAGTTACTTAGCTTGGGGCTAGATGGCGATGTGTGGAATGTCCTGCAATATTTATTTCTTTTTATTTAATTTCATACCTGCGTAGAAATCTTTTTTAACCGACTTCAAAAAAGGAGGAGGTTCTCAATTCGTCTGTATGTTTTTTTTTTGTGTGTATGTTACGCGATTATTCGAAGACGGCTCAACCGATTGAGATGATTCTTTTTGTGTTCGAAAAGTGATACCTCAGGGGTGGTCCCATAAAAATTTGGTGAGGATCTGATGAGAATCTTTGGAGTGATGAACAGAATTGCACCTCGAGAGTGCAGCAAATTGCTCAGTTTTCGATTTCCACCAGTAGATTTGGCCCATAAACGAATAGTTACCGATAAATGGAATATCTGAAACCACCTTCTCATCAGAAAACTCTTCAATCAGTTACGATTACAGATTACAATTTGAAGATTTTAGTCGAATTTAGTCGCCGGACTGGGTTTGAATGAATGTTGATAGAGAACCCTATCTTAAATGAAGTTCTGATGAGGATCTTCGAAGTGATAAACAGAAATGCACCTCGAGAGTGCAGCAAATTGCTCATTTTTCGACTTCCATCAGTAGAATTGGCCCATAAACGAATAGTTACCGATAAATGGAATATCTGAAACCACCTTCTCATCAGAAAACTCTTCAATCGGTTACGATTACAGGTTACAATTTAATTTAGCGAATTTAGTCGCGGGACTGGGTTTGAATTAATGTTGATAGAGAACCCTATCTTAAATGAAGTTCTGATGAGGATCTTCGAAGTGATGAACAGAATTACACCTCGAGAGTGCAGCAAATTGCTCATTTTTCGATTTCCACCAGTAGAATTGGCCCATAAACTAATAGTTACCGATAAATGGAATATCTGAAACCACCTTCTCGTCAGAAAACTCTTCAATCGGTTACGATTACAGGTTACAATTTGAATAAAATATTCGCTTTTGCCTCGCCGAACTGGATTTGAATGAATTTTGATAGAAAACCCTATCCTAAATGAAGATCTGATGAGGATCTTCGGAGTGATGAACAGATCTGCACAGCGAGATTCAACAAATTGCTCAGGTTTCCATTTCCACTAATAGAAGTGGCCCATACACAAAAAGGATGAATGGGGCATCCGAAAACACCTTCTTATCACCAAACTCTTCAATGGGTTACGATTAGGTACAGGTTGCAATTTGAAGAAACAGTCGCTTTCGCCTCATGGAGTAGAATTTTCAGTGACAGTGGCACTAAAAATGGTTAAATAAAAAATAAATAAAAATTTAAAAAACCGACTTCAAAAAAACCTGAAAAGAAAAACAAACAAAACCTGAAAAAAAAACCAAAAAGTGAAAAATAATCCATTTCGGGTCACTAAGACAGCAGATAACTTAAACATAAGTACTTACTTGGAAGTCGGACTGGGTGACACCATGTTTTCTTTATACCTCTCAACATTCAATCTAACCCAGTCAGACTTCCAAGTAAGTACTTATGTTTAAGTTATCTGCTGTCTTAGTGACCCGAAATGGATTATTTTTGACTTTTTGGTTTTTTTTTCAGGTTTTGTTTGTTTTTCTTTTCAGGTTTTTTTTAAGTCGGTTTTTTAAATTTTTATTTATTTTTTATGTAGCTATAAAAATGCAGGCCCTGAAAATGTCTTAACCCCTTTATGTGTATTGTTCAGTGCATTTTTAGACTGAAAGAAAGGTAGATATATTTAGTGCCTGGCACTAGGCAAATATTGCACCGCGGCGAGAATCGAACTCGCGACCTCCGTTTACTATTCGGGTTCAACCACTTCGCTACGCGCTCTAGTGACTGAGTGGTGTATTGGTTCTGGATTTTTTAATTACTTCAAAAAAATAAGGAGGTTCTCAATTCATTACCTATTTAAAGATAAGAAGTTTAATATATTATTTGTTACATTTATGTTCTTCCTTGAAATTATTTCTAATAAAATATTGTGAGCCATTATTCCAATGACTTTTATATACAAAATGGTTCAAAAGTCATTAAGTTTGCAAAGCAAAAATAGATGTCGAATAATACCTACGTAGGCAGTCACTCAGACAACTAAAGTTGCTTATCACTTATCTTAAAAGCATCGTAGAGTACCATAAATATTCTGAAGGTTGCAATCTTTAGAATCGTAAATAAGGTAGTGTAGTAGCTCGTAGCTTCGTTTTAGGTTTGTAGTAGGCGTTCTTATCTTTATCTATACCGAGTAATAAATCTAAGTTAAAGACGTTATAATGATAAACAGAGGTTGAGAATATTTCACGGTAGGTCCGTTTATTTCTATAGAAATGAGCGTGCCAGACACGTGCCTTGTCAGACACCTAAAGACACCTTTTATTTTACGTGCCAGAAGCATGCCATGTCAGGCATCGAAACACCGACTTCTTGCCTGCCAAATTCGAAAAAGTAATTTCCATTTCACATGCCAGAAGGGTGGCATGTCAGACTTCTTCTTGGAAATCGAAAAAATATAGATTTTTTGTATAAATTATCGAGATAGAAAAGAAAATCTATAATTTTTCTCTATACGGAGTAATAAATCTAAGTGAAAGACGTTATAATAGTAAACAGAGGTTTATTGACAATATATTATTAATTCGTTTATATCTTAGACATTGAGCGTGCCAGACACGTGCATTATCAGACACCTAATTACATTTTTTATTTACATTAATGGTGCCAGAAGCGTGCCATTTCATACATTCAAACACCATTTTCTTGCGTGCCAAGTTCGAAAAAAAAATATAATTTTTTTGTAAAAAATTAATTAGTTAGAAACAAAGAAAACTAAATTCTACAGTCATTATCCTGTAATACGTGCTTATCGAACATAATGTTCAAACTACTAAACTTTTATTAAGCTTTCAAACTACACCAAATTTTAACAGATAATTTACCTAATTGAAAATGTAGTTGATGAATTATTCGTCAATTATTGTTAATTGTACTGTTATGTAAAATTTGGATAGTTTTAAAGCGTAATTAAGGATTATAGATGGAAAATTATGTTCTATAAACGCGTTTCACAATCAATAATGACTTTGATTTGTTTTTGGGTCATTTTTACGAAAAACAGAAAATAGAATTGGTTCGTTTTTATTTTATTTTTCCTAGTATGTCGAAATTCCTATTACAACGAATGATAAACGGAAGTTCAGTGAGAATATTTCACGGTAAATTCATTTATATCTACAGACATTGAGCATGCCAGACACGTGCCATGACAGACGCCGAAAGACACCTTTCAAGATAGCATTGGTGAATGGTCCCTGTGAAACATGTGCATACTGCCATTCAATAATCGTTCCTGCCAAGTCTCTTGTCTGTGAGGTACTATATTTACATGGCCTGGCAGGTACAACCACAGACACCACCACCACGGCCACGAACTGCGCAAACAAAGATTCAGCAGCCCGTGTACGACGACTATTCCATGGTGACTTCACCATGGAATAGTCGTCGTACACGGGCTTAGGTTGGATATCTACCAAATGAAAAAAAAACAGCGCACTCCGGGAGTGCAGGCAGAAGTGAAAACTGTATATCTGTGTAAAATCTCATCTGTCGCGAGAACATACGCAAAAAGAGTTTTAGATGGAAAAAAATAATAGTCGGACGACTATTTGTCGTCCGACATTTGTCGTCCGTCAATAGTCGTCCGTTAAAAAATACCATATGTACGTGTTAATACACTCACAGCCAAATTAAAAAACTGTATATCTGTGTAAAATCTCATCTGTCGCGAGAAAATCTGTCGTCTGTCGCGAGAACGGCTGAAAATGCTCACCCACAAAAGTGCCCAACGCGCCATAAGAAGTTTTCACTTCAAAAAACAATAATAGTCAAATATAAAAAAAATAATAGAGACTCTTAAAAGTACTTAACCATTAAAATGAATACGTGCATAAGTAGGTCCTTATTATTTCGTGAATCTCCATAATAAAACCTCTTCAAGTCGACGAATAAAACGCTGAAAATTGTTATTAAAAAAGTTTTATTGAAGCGCGGAGAGCGATGCGGACTATGCCAAATAAAAATGGCTTTTTTTCGCCTAAATAATTACACTTAAAAAATTATAACCATTGTTTAGGAGCCGTTGTTGATGTTTGATTACACTTGTGTAGAAATATTAGTTGAATTTTGTTTCGAGCGAAAGCAAACTTCACGTTTTAAGAGGATCTCAAACGAAGGACAATTTTCATGAAGTTTTCGTATCGGGGCATACCGTTTTCATTACTTATATTGCAATAAAATGTTATGTTATTGATGTCAATCACTTAAACAGTATATATTCAATGATAAAATGGTTTATTAAAGTATTACTTTAACTTATCTATTCACTCGCGCACGTAAACAAAAACGAACTGAAGAGGAACTGACGCGCACTTCACTTCGTTGGCATATAACCCTACAAAATTATGTAGTCTAAGATTTTCCTATGATTTCATTGGCTGCCTTTATTTATTATAGTATAACCCAACCAAGTTTGAATGCGTTAGAGATACTTGACTATGAATGAATTGGCATTGAATACGCGCGAAACAAAAGCGCGCGAATCTCGCACACAGGAGGCGAGCGCCATCTGTTCGCGCAGGCGTTCTGCCTCCTGTGTGTGAGTGCCAGTTGAGAAGCTATTTGTCTATATTTACTTATTTAATTTAAATAAAAAGGATTCGCCGAAATGCAATGTATACGCGCTTTCCGAAAGACTGCACCATTTTGGATACAAGGACAAGGTTTGTATAAAAGAAAAATTAAAAAAACAGAACAAGGTTGAAACCGCGGTGCTCAGCTATAACTTTTATTATAAGAAAAAAACTTTATAAACACAAAAACGACGAAAAACGAAATCAGACATAAGGGTAGAAAAGAGCTATTTCTTTTTGTATGGAAAATAATACGGTATGTAACCCTCCTTTTTTATAAGTCAAGTCAATTTTTAGGGTTCCGTAGCCAAATGGATAAAGATGGATAAAGATTCGTCATGTCTGTCTGTCTGCCGTATTGTCACAGCCACTTTTTTCCGAAACTATAAGAACTTGAAACTGACTGTTGACTGTTGAAACTTAGTAAGTAGATGTATTCTGTGAACCGCAAAAAAACAATGAATTTTAGGGTTCCCCATACTTAGAACTAAAATTTAAAAAAAAAAATTTCATCAAACTTATACGTGTGGGCTATCTATGAATAGGTTTTCAAAAATGATATTGAGGTTTCTTATATCATTTTTTTCTAAACTGAATAGTTTACGCGAGAGATATTTCCAAAGTGGTAAAAAGAGTGTCTCCCCCCCTGAAACTTCTAAAGTAAGAGAATGATCAAACTAAAAAATATGTATGATATACCATACAAACTTGAACGAGATCTGGTAAGTAGTTTTTTTTTAATACGTCATAAACCGTAAACCGCCATTTACCCTTTATTCATGTATTTTTACCACTAGCGCCATCTATTTTTTATATAGTGATTCAATAGGAAGGTATATGTATAACCCATCCTGATATTCCCGCGGGATCGTGATAATAATGGTACGGAACCCTTCGTGCGCGAGTCCGACTCGCACTTGACTGGTTTTTTGTACTAAAAATGCGCCCTTTGAACACATACATTATCCAATT
This sequence comes from Idaea aversata, assembly GCA_907269075.1. Taxonomy (NCBI): domain Eukaryota; kingdom Metazoa; phylum Arthropoda; class Insecta; order Lepidoptera; family Geometridae; genus Idaea; species Idaea aversata. The sequence goes on from OU026103.1 coordinate 9,370,542, forward strand.
ACAAAGCGTGTATCTTGAACTAGCGACCCGCCCCGGCTTCGCACGGCTATATTATGCATGTATTATACATATAAACCTTCCTCTTGAATCACTCTATCTATTAAAAAAAAACCGCATCAAAATCCGTTCCGTAGTTTTAAAGATTTAAGCATACAAAGGGATATAGGGACAGAGAAAGACTTTGTTTTATACTATGTAGTGATAGTGATAGTGATATGAATATTCTCTCACTATATTGTGTCAGTGGCTGGTGATATAATATCAGGCAGCCGAGTGGGCCGCTGTGATAGCTTACAAATCTAATTCTGGCCATCGCGAGGTCACTGCTGCACACGGCGGGATAGTGTTGGGTCCAATTTGGGGTATCGATATCGATAAAGGGTTAACTTTATTTTCTGTGAAATTTAATTAATTAAGGGGGGTCCACGTGTGTACCACGCCAACAACCTTGGTACACAGCCTACTAAATAGTAACTACTGGCACCGGTCGCCTTCGTTGGTGAAAAGTGTTGATTGTTACGAATGTGTTTTGTTTTTCTCAAAAGTGCTGAGAATTGAAGAATTGTAGGTGAGATTTTTACCGACATTTTGGTGTGATTTTGAGCCAAACATTTCTTATAGTTTTGAAGCTATCTTAAAATGAAGAATTAAAACTAGTCTAGCTTTGAAAACACAAATAATTTTCGCCTCAAAATTACCCCAAAATATCGATAAAAGTTTCACCTACAATTCCATCTCAGTATTTTTGAGAAAAACAAAACACATTAGTTACAATCAATAATATGAGTTGTAAGCGACGGGTATTTCTGGCGCTTTGCGTTTGGCAGCATAAGCAGCCTTAAACTGTAATCGCACACCCGCTTCCCTTCTTGTCGTCTATTGATCGATATTAATTAAATCAATAAATATTGTGGGATACTTCACACAGCGCCATCTAGCCCCAAGCTAAGCAACTAGGCTTGTGTTATGGGTGCCAGATAATGGATAGAATACTTATATAATTTAGGACCTACCAAGGGTTAAACTGATATATTTTGAGCCAAGTAAAGCGGTAGGGCACTAAAAACCTTCCCTTTCTCAAAGCGCTTCATCGTTTTTTTGAACCCTCATAACTTGGGTTTGCTATTTTCACTGAATTTCAATCGCTTTTACGAAATATCAGAAATAACTTTATTGTTCATTATTAGCAACAGCAAGTTAAATTAAAGCAATTGTTAAATTATAATCCGCCTCGTAGTTTACGAGTGAGATCATGATATTCCCCTTCTCAAAATCTTATCGATAATTTTTTTAACCGTCCCTTATCCTAATAGTTTTACTAGTACGGTCAAACAATCCTTGGTATATAGTTTTCTCAAATTTATTTATTTATTCGGAGATTCAACAGCTATTACATACTTATAAAACATAGTGTAACAACAGAAAGCCAATTACAGGATCTCACGGTTAAAAAATGATACAACTCGCATATACAGACGTGAGCGCATCTACGAACTAAGGTTTAAAGAATTTATTCTCAAAAAGACAAGTACATGTCACTTAATAGAGAATACATAGCTTAACTTAAAAATTAAATAAACATCGCCGAATGCCTATTTAAGACAATGTGTGCAAGTATGTAATACAAGTAGGTAAGTATATATCTAAAATGACCTTAATTATATATTATGATGTGCCTAATAAACCTAAATAGCTAATATTTATCCAATAGGTATTCTGTTAGTTGAGTTTTAAAAGTATCAAACGAAGTAACATTTTTTTTATCACAGTTGCTCATAAAGTGGATCTTATTAAACCGCTTTTAGGCTTATAATGCAACGTATTATACACGCGTGCGATAAAAAAAAATCCAACTAGTGCTATAATAATACGTCATCCCGATATGTCAAATACGTATCTTACTGCTAATGACATATAGTAGATGAAACATTCCTAAGGACATCGTTCAAATCGTACCCAAAACTTAAGGTGCCGGCCAGAAAAAAAAAATGATTCTATCTTGTAGAGAATAACATTTTAAACAATGTTTACTAAGGCAACAAAGAGCTACGATCAACCATCGTTGAGTTATTTTACATTGAAAACCCAAAAAAATGCATTTTGTAGAGATCTGTTAGACCACTTTTAAGATATTACTACAGAAAAAATATAAAAATAAGTAGTTAATGGATAAGCTTTGTCTGTTTTTATTATATTTATATAAATAGGTATATCCAATAACCCTTTCAGAAGTTTTAGTGGGATCTTAAAAGTGGTCAAACGGATCTCTATAAAATGCATTTTTTGGGTTTTCAATGTAAAATAACTCAACGATTTTTGATCGTAGCTCTTTGTTGCCTTAGTAAACATTGTTTAAAATGTTATTCTCTACAAGATAGAAACATTTTTTTTTCTAACGGGCATTTTTTTTTGTTGGTATTTTTTGTTAGAAACATGAATGATCTCCTTTATCTGGGTTATACTGTTTTGATGTATAGAAAAAGGTACTATCCAAAGAGTTTTTAAGCCTTGCTGACTTAAAACTCTTTGTTGGTACCTTTTTTCTTCTTTTCAAAAGGTTGTCTCTAAAGTCTGATAACGAACGATAATATTACGTGATGACGTCTTTGAAAATAATTAAAAATTGAGTTTTGTTTTTATTTTGTTTTTTCTTTTGATACCTGAATATATTTTTTCCTTACCATTATATTCTGTTTTTAACCGCCGAAGCAAAAACAAATGAAAAAAACCCTAAAAAAATATTGTATGTCAGACGCTGTATAGGTTAAAAGTCTTTTGCCTAGCCTTTCGGGAGTGTAATTAACAAAAAATAGTAAACATAACCTAAAATTCTTAAAAACTTTTTGTTATTAAAATTTTAACAAGTCTTTTTTTTTTATTCGCAACTGTGATAAAAAACGTCGTACGATACACGTGTGAATTGATCATTCCATCTCGGCTTTTGCCACGCTCGCGTTCCGCTCGCGCGTCATAAACCGCCTCTATGGAATGATCAACTTTCCACACTTGTATCGCAATGTACTATTTTCCTTACCATTATATTCTGTTTTTAACCGCCGACGCAAAAACAAATGAAAAAAACCCTAAAAAAATATTGTATATCAGACGCTGTATAGGTTAAAAGTCTTTTGCCTAGCCTTTCGGGAGTGTAATTAACAAAAAATAGTAAACATAACCTAAAATTCTTAAAAACTTTTTATTATTAAATTTTTAACAAGTCTTTTTTTTATTCGCAACTGTGATAAAAAACGTCGTACGATACACGTGTGAATTGATCATTCCATCTCGGCTTTTGCCACGCTCGCGTTCCGCTCGCGCGTCATAAACCGCCTCTATGGAATGATCAACTTTCCACACTTGTATCGCAATGTACTATTATATATGTGGGTAATTGATTATAACATTGCACTCCTTCGTAAGTTACATTTTTCCTTGCAAGTTTAGTACGTACAGTCGGTAACACAAGTAATGTTGGCCGATGACGAAGGTTGCGTTTTATTAACTGAGATGTTTTAGTGAAAGTTATTGTGGTATGAATCTTTTTTGTTAAAATTTTCCTGATCAGAATGCATGTGCTATAAACATGCAAAACTAGCACTATTAAATAAACATAAAGAAACAACAAACAAATAATCATTGAAGTTATCATTGAAAATTAAACTTAGCATACTATCGTCATTCACCAGCAAAAGAGCGACTAGCTAGTTATATCGATAAAAAAATTACCATCCCTTATTCTATTTTGTCACGTCTGCCAGCACTGCAGTTGTCTGAAATGCGCCTCAGTAAAGCTCCATCTACCGGGATTCACAGTTTTGTTCTATTTTAACGAAAGTAATCTCAACTATAGGTTTAGAAAACTTCGTGTTTTTGATGATTTTTTGACGTTCTGTAATAAAATAAAGCATCGAAATTGAAGACAATTAGGCTACTTGCACTGTATTGTTAGTGCACTAATACTTATCAGACCAAGATTTATTTACACCAACCGTTAGCTTCCACGTAGTATAGGGCTGGACTCCTCTAATTATTAACTTTTTTGATGTGCATATTTTTTTTCTTTTCAGTTCGTGAAAATCATATAGATGATATGTGAAAGATCATATAACAGAAACAAATAAAACAAATCTCATCAATAATCTTTCTCGTATAATAGGTGAATAAAAAATTGTACTGAGGTGGTATACCTTAGTACAATTTTTTTTTTAGTAAATTCAACTAGCTTGTTCTCGATCCACCGAAATCTACAGTGGATTGAATAGCACTTTAAAGTTCACTGTAATCCACCATATATTTAGATAGATTCCGTAACACTTACAATTCACAGACAGACGGATTCAGTGAGTCATGAAGTATGGTTTATTATATTGACTAGCGACCCGCTCCGGCTTCGCACGGCTATATTATGCATGTATTATACATATAAACCTTTCTCTTGAATCACTCTATCTATTAAAAAAACCGCATCAAAATCCGTTGCATAGTTTTAAAGATCTAAGCATACAAAAGGAAATGGGGATGGCGAAAAGTGACTTTATTTTATACTATGTAGTGATTTAACATTAAAATTTGCTTCTTCTAACTTTTTTTTTCTAACTTTTTTTCCTACAGCTGCAATGTAAAGTTTTATCTACCTGTCGCCTTGTTATTTTTACCCATAGTTCATTTGATATGTGGCAAACATGTCCAGCCCAGTCGTATACGAACTCTGTAAACTACACGTATATAATAAAGAAACTACTGGTGTACTATGGGCGTGCCCACAGTGGGGCAAGGTGGGGCATTTGCCCCACCCTGACTCGGAGCTTATAATAAAAAAAATAGGTTTTTAATATAAGTAACAAAAAATATCCATTATGTTACTTTCAAAATTAAAATTACCGCGTAAAACAATGCAATATGCATGGATCGGTCGCGCATGCACAAAGCCCGCTATTTTTAAAGTTTATCCGCCCGCACGTTCCTGACAAATTTAATGGGCCATCATGCTGGCCCACTGGCTTATGGTTCGTGGTGTGAAGACTGGATGGCCACGGAGTCAGTTTTTCGGTCACACATCAAAGGAAGTGGGCCAGCGATGGCGGTACGCATCTACTCGTGGCCCATTCATCAGTGAGTGCTCGAAAATTGGTACGTGGTGTACAGTAAGGAACATCATCATCATCATCCAAGCGATGTTCCCGGTTGCATCCCTCTCGGGAGCCCGGGGTCCGCTTTCCTACTTTTACGCCTCCACTTCGCACGATCTTCGGCATCCTGGTTGGTAAGGCCATTTGCACGCATATCACCCTTTACGACGTCAAGCCAGCACTTCTTGGGTCTACCCAGTCTGCCACGGCCCGGCGGAGGCGCCATGGCAAGACAATTGTTCCCCACGTAACTAGCCGGTTTTCGCAAGACGTGACCGTACCAGCGTAGGCGACATTCTTGCAATTTATCTGCAATGTCTCGGACATGAAGGCTGCCCCGGATGCGGGAGTTCCTGACGCGATCCTTTCGCGTCACTCCACACATCCAGCGCAACATCTTCATCTCCGTGACACGCAGCTCCTGCTTATGTCGCTCATGTACCGGCCACGCCTCACTACCATACAAAAGGACAGGTCTAATGATGGTTTTATAGACCTGTCCCTTTAGCTTAACCGGCATTTTGGGGTCGCAAATGACACCAGTCACCTCACGCCACTTGGCCCAAGCCGCTGAAATGCGTGACTTGACGTCGCAATCGATGTCGCCGGACGCGCGATGAACAGATTCCAAGTACTTAAACTGGTCTGTCCGCTCGACCATATGACCGTCTACGCAGACAGGTGTGGGATCTGTGGTATTGCAAGCCAAGTACTCTGTCTTCGCCACATTCAGTTGCAAACCACCGTTCTCAAGCGACTCCTTCCACGTGTGTACACGTTGGACCAGCCGCCCCTTATCCGAATCCGCCAGCGCAATATCATCAGCGTACATGAGCAGCCATAGAGGCTGCTCGTGTGCATCCCTGATGGCAACGGACAGTGCATCCAATATTACGCTAAACAGGAACGGGCTTAGGACGGAACCCTGGTTAACTCCAACGGGAACAGGGAAGGGCTTAGTGTCGCCAACAGCAGTTCGCACCACAGAATCAGAATTTCGGTACATGTCTCTGATGATTTCAACATAAGCTTCCGGAACCCCTTTGGACCGCAGCGCCCACCAGATCATCATGCGAGGAACACAGTCGAAGGCCTTCTGCAAATCTAGGAATAGAAAATGCAGAGGCGTATTCTTCGTCCTGTATATCTCCATAACGATCCTTAGGGCGAAAACAGGGTCCATGGTGCCATGCCCGGGGCGGAAACCATATTGACACCCAGAGACAGTGCACTCCTGTCAGATCCGAGAATCCACTATCCGCTCGTAGAGCTTCATGGTGTGGGACATGACCTTTATACCTCGATAACTGCCACACTCCTGCACCGATCCCTTGCCCTTGAAAACTGGGGTAATAACACTCAATCTCCATTGGGCAGGGATCTCACCGGTCTCGAGTATGCGGTTAAAGAGGTTGGTCAAGATGCCCACACCACGAGGACCCATCGCCTTCCACATTTCGTTATGGACTCCATCGGCTCCGACAGCTTTCCGATTCTTCATGGGGCGAAGAGCCTTGCGGACTTCGTCAGGCGTAATCGGTGGCACAAGTCCTTGATTCGGAGGGAGTTCCGGCGGCTGCACCTCTTTGTACTGCTTATTCAGCAGCTCGTGGAAATAAGAGCGCCCTCTCTCCTTCACCGCAAGGTCCTCGCAAAGCAGGTTACCATCGGGGTCTTTTACACAGCGGCACTTGGATATATCCTGCGCCGCTTTTACCCTCGAACGTGCCAACTTATAAATAAGCTTCTGCCCCTCAGACGTTTCCAACTTATCGTATAGTGACTGTAAGTGGTTCTGTCTGGCTCTGGCTACTGCTCTTTTTGTGGCACGTTTGGCGGCTTTATACGAGTCGCGATCTTCAGGAGAGCTGGACGCTTGCCACTTTTTAAAGAGGGCTTTCTTCGCCTTAGTCTCCCTCTGGACTGTGTCGTCCCACCACCAGTGTGTACAGTAAGGAACATATAAATACAAAAAGCAAAGTAAAGTAATAGCTAGAAAGTACAAGTTGCACAAATGGGCGGCCTTATCGCTGAAAGCGATTTCTTCCAGGCAACCTTTGGATGGAAAAAAACTGATTTAGCTTTATATTGCCGCAGCGGCTGCTTGCACGTCCTTCTCCAATTTACAACTGAAGGTGACCATCGTGTAGTTGCGTTTCAACCATCACATTGCCCTATCGCTGCCATCTCGCTGGAGATTAATTAGCCTAAACCCCCCATGACATTATTCAAATAAATACAGTCATTAATAATAACATTTTAAATTTTCTACTACTTATCGAGTTTTATACTTTTGTTTGCTTCTGCCCCACCCTGTACAAAACTCTGGGCACGCCCATGCAGTACTACTGGACCGATTTTGATGAAACTTGGCATGAAGATACATTGATACATTAGGAATAACATTGGGCTTTTTATGTCGATATTGCCAAGCGATCGAGAGTTACGCAGGTGAAACCGCGGAGCGCTGCTAGTGGGTTGTATTTGCGGAGAAAATAATTAAACAATGTCAGAACCTATTTATTTATTAGTAAATCTATTTACGATTATCTTGTACTGTCACCCGTGTGTTTTAGATTCAGTTAACGTACATGGAAACACATCATCCATAATAATGTAGTTCGAGCGGTCACGTTTCATATTTGTATAAGGTAACGAGCTGATGAGTAAGTTGATGTAATACATGTTCCGCAGTGTCATTTGATATCCGACTCAGACTTATTTGCTTACATTAGGATGTTTTATCTTGACTTTTAATATCTGATAACTTTCAAATCGCTTAACTGATTTTAATCAAATTTAGAGAACACTCTAAAAAAATTCGCCTTTCAAATAAAAAAAACCCCGAATTTTATCCCCCATAACTTTCAGACAGCTGAACCGATTTTGATCAAACATAGCCAAGGACACTATTCATCTTTCTCCCTAACTATTCACCAAACAAAAAAAATAAAATCAAAATCGGTTACATCCGTTCGGGAGCTACGATGCCACAGACACACACACTCACACAGACACGTCAAACTTTTAACACCCTGTCGTTTTTGCGTCCGACTAAAAACTAAAACTGGACTTAAATGTTTTCATTCGTTCAGGAACTGCCCACCATCGTAGTCGTAGTCCCTGAACCACTCTCGTTAATTAGAAGTATATGTAAAAACATATAAAAGCGTAAGTATATTTTGTCCACCCTGTCTGGGGTTTTACATGTTTCTACATATGTTTTTCTACGTTCTTGACCGATGCGGTCTTTTGCCGGAACAGTTGTGTTGATTGATGTAGAAATTGTGTTGTTTTTTTAGATTTTGAGCGTTTATTTGTTTATTTTATGTATTGTAAATATAGATACAGTTTGTTAAAAAAATAATCGTAATCCCCAGTAATCGCTGTCTCCGGGACATACCCAAAAAATAGATATTTTGTCCGAAAATAAAACAAATATTTTATATTAATTTGAAGTTCGAAAAATTACCCTAATTTACTGAAAGTTTACAAGAATTTTACAACCCTCTTGTTGGCAACAAACTAAATAATAAACAAGGAAAATAATTGTGGTGTCACATTTTGAAAGTTCCTCAATATTTAGGTAACCAATTGTAAAATAATTTTCTCTTAAACAAAAAATAAATCTTATTTTCCATTTGCCCCTTATCGGGATTACAGGGCTATAACATAGGCAAACATAATTTTATTATCATTTATCTGTGTTGTTTAGCAATTTATCATAGTTTTTCACTGCGACCTCTCAGTCTATAAAATCTGTTATGTAATAATATCTTAATCCATCTAAGTCTCTCGCAGTCGCGTCGATGAATCCACTTAATGGTGGTCGGATGAGACAGCATGATATCAACTAACTGGGGCTGCCTTGTAACTGTATGGGTATTTTAGAATATGTGAGAATTTCAACTGGAGTTCGGTTTTGACCTAATTTTGAGGGTATAAAGCTTTGACGAGGTCGAAACCGAAATATCTACTGGTGAAAAAAGCATGAAAATCGGTGAAGTAGTTTTTGAGTCTATAGCGAACAGACAGTCAGATGTGGCGGAGTATACTTAGTACTGTAGTAATTAGTACCTACTTAAAATACTTTTCATTCATTAATCAACTCAGTGTAAGTCATTATCAAAGGGATCTTAGACTAAATATTATGTAGTGATGATTATTTGTTGTATGGAAATATTACCTTTGAATATTACCTAATATAACTTTGTTCTCGACTGTTATCAAATCTGCGTCGACGTGATGGGCAATCGACATGCTGAGAAATCGACATGATGGGCTTAGCAACACTGCATCGACGTTCTGGGAATCGACATACTGAGAACAACTCACCGTATCTATAAGGTGAATTCTTTTCCCACATTTTGGTGTAGCATAAAGACGATAATAATGAAAAGTCTAAAAATAATACACTCTCTTCTTGTTCTTCTTCCTGCCCTTCGGTGCAGTATTTCACAAATGATACACTCAATAACAGTTAATTATTATAAGTTACCAATTTCAGCTTTAAGGTGAAAGGGTACCGGCGCTCCCTCCATACAAATGTAGTCGACTGTTTCCTCCCTAGATAATGACACTAGCACAAATATTTTTCCTGCATAAACTATTATCTGCCTATCTGACTATTTTCCTATGTCTTGTTTTTTTTTTCATATTCTAATTATCATAGAAATTAAGAGTGAAGAAAACAAAAAGTAAACGAAATATAGGGGCATGGTCAATGGTTAGGGTGGGTGTGGGTTTAAGTTTTTCACGGAAGAACTCCCCGGCCACACGCTGCTTTGCTTTCGCACTGCCCTCTTGTTGGATAGCTTAAGCCCACGCCTTCCTTGTGGACCCTTCAGGACCACAAGGAGGCGAATGACCTTAGGGGAGAGTGCAAGTCATGTAGATCCCTAAGGCAAGTCCGGAGGTCATCCTTCACGTGGTTGCTACCTGTTATTGGTCTAATTCCATCAGAAATAGACGTAACCGAAACCTCCGGGCGCAGTTCTCCTTTCTCTCTTCTGCTCCCCATGCCTTCTTTCTCCTTCTATTTCCCTCTCCACCTTCCTGCTTTGCTTTCCTGCTAAGCTTGAAGTAGAGGTCGTACCAAAGGCCTTGGCTTGAACCCCCACGCCTAAAAGCTTGGTAGACCGAATGACGTGCGAACCAGTCGCGGTCGGCCTACACAATGTCGTGTCAGGTCCCGAGTTTCGCCTACGTATTTGGCCGTGCGTAGTTGAGCGCCGTACGCTAGGATGACGGAGTCCTGGACGGTTGAGTCGAGTCTTGGCTCCACGGAGCCATGGTGGCCGGCAACACGCCTCTTTGGTCCCGATTTCTCGCTAAACGGTAGCTGTGTGGGTAGCGACCTCACAGTATTCGGCCCCGTGCTCTCCCTTCAGGAAGCGCTGCGAGGTGGCTGGGGTCTGCCCTTCAGGCAGATGGGTTACGGTCATGGTGATGGGGCAAAGTATTCTGTGGGCCGGCGGGTCGCAGTCTACAAAGCTCCTGATTTTCGCGCCGAAAACCTAACCCAGACACCTATATCTATGTGTGTAGCCTGGTGTCAGACATGGCATCCCCAACGTTGCGGGCTCCGAGGAGGGTATGGAGCACCATAGACGAAGTTTTGAAGTTAATGTAATGGACAACATACACGCAACTTCCGACGGCGCGGGACCTTCGGGTCAAGCGCGGAGGGGCGCAGGACCTTCGGGTACAGCGCGGAGGGGCGCAGGACCTTCGGGTACAGCGCGGAGTGGCGCCAGACCTTCGGGTCAAGCGCGGAGAGGCGCAGGACCTTCGGGTCCAGCGCGTAGGGGCGCAGGACCTCCGGGTACAGCGCACGGTCGCACCATGCCCTCGGGTACGGTACGACCAACCAATACTGGGAGCAAAGACAACCCCAGGGGCAAAATCTCTGCTGGACCAACAGGTCCACGAGATAGACACGACACGACGACGACAAAGACTGAACTTAGCACCGGGACCACACCAGCACCTACGGTTAACGCCGGGAGCTGGAAACATGTGGCCCAGACAGACGGACCTAACAGACAGACCAGACAGACGGACGCCGCGGTAGTGAAGGCCCCCTCTTCACCCACCGCACCAACTGGCCAATGGAGGCGGAGACGCCCTAACAAGTTCCAGCGGCAACGGCAACGGGACGCGGAAGAGGGTTCTACGTCACCTCAACCACGACAGCCCACCGCGAAACGGACACGGCCGGACAACACGACGACACCATCAGGGGACGACAAAAGGGTAAGGCGCGCCGAACAGGACAGGAGAAGCTACGCAGAGATTGCGGCCCCCCCTAACCCATTGGACATGGTAATCCTCTCGATTCCCGAGAGAAGCCTGAAGGAAGAAGACAGCAGACTAATCCAGACCGCAGTCCTCCATAAGGCCTTAACGATGGACGGACCGAATCTGACCGCGACAGACTTTAGACCCATGTTCGACGGTAAACCGCGGCTCTTCGACGGGGCTCTCCACGTTCGTTGTCTCGACGAGCGCACGGTCGAGTGGCTGAAGGACACTGTCACCCACATCGTAGCACCGTGGGATGACCATGTCCTGACTGCCATGAGACGATCGGAGATGCCCAAACGCTTGCGGGCCGGAATATGGGTCCCGAACTTCATGGGTGACTCGCAGCTGATGTGGACGGCGTTGAATTTCTTCAACCCGTGGGCCAACGTCAGCAACACTTGGCGACTCCAAAGGGTTGTAGACAAAGAGGAAAACTACTTCCTTGAGGTGACCATTCCCGAGGAAGTAGTCTCTCAGATCACGGAGCGAGGAAGGAAGTTGCAGCTCTGCATGGGTGCAGTGTACATGAAGTACTTCCTCCCCGACGGATCCCTCTCAGACTCACCACCGACTGACGCAGCAGGCACTCATACTGTCGCACCTGCACCATCACCACCACCACCTCCACCACCACTACCACCATTAACGGCAGCTACGACGTCCGACGCAATAGGCAGACAAGGCCCGTTGACGCCTGATGTCCAAACTCCGACAATGGAAATGGAATGTGAGCTGCTGGAGGACGACAGAGACGTAACAGACGGATATGACGGAGAGAGGGCGTGGATGTCGTCGTACGATGGCTTCTTCTCTCCCGACCCAGGGCATTAAAGCCCTACAAGCTAACCTCCACCATTCTGAAGCCGCCACGGCCTCACTTAGGCGGTGGGTGGAGGTTAACCACGACAAGGCCATTGCCCTTATCCAAGAGCCGTGGGTCGGGGGGCAAGGAATCCGTGGCCTAAACAACATCAGAGGTGAGCTCATCTTCGACCGTGGATGCAGGAACCCTCGTTCCTGCATCTACGTGCCGAACAACCTGAGTTTCCTGACTTTGACTGAGTTCTGTTCCAGAGACGTAACGACTATATGCATACAGAACGCACCTAACTCCGGGTTACCTGACCAAGTCATCCTGGCATCAGTGTATATGCCAGGTGAGGAGGAGGTCCCACCCGTAGAGATGGCACAACTGGTGCAGCACTGTGCAAGACTGAACCTGAACCTCATCATCTCGGCGGACTCCAATGCCCACCACCAACTTTGGGGCATGGACCGCGACAACTTGAGAGGTAACGACTTAATAACTTATTTATTTACTACTAACCTTAACATCATGAATGTAGGCTCCCAGCCCACTTTCGTTAGAGGCAATAGTCAGACTATCATAGACTTAACCCTGGCCACACCAGGTGCAGCTGAACTGATTTCAGACTGGCATGTGTCCCCCGAAGCCTCCTGCTCTGACCACCGATGGATCAGATTCACGCTGCAGGCCAGCAGGGAGACACCACTATTGAAACGCAACCCTCGCAACATGGATCGCGGTATGTATCGTACACTGATACTCCGCGACCTGGAGTAGGGACAGTCAATACCAGAGGTATGTAATCAACTAAGCATAGAGGACCAAGTAACTAAACTGACTAACTCCATCATCACCTGTTACCATAGCGCCTGCCCCCTTTCAGACCCACAAGGTCAAAACACAAAAGGATGGTCGAAAGAGCTGGAGAATCTCAAAAGAGCTGTCTGCTGAGCAGAGAGGAAAAGTTTTAACAGGGCTATGAACACACGGAATGATGTTGACTGGGACACATACAGAGGAAAACTTGCAGACTACAAAAAGAAAGTTCGCCAGGTCAAACGCAGATCATGGCAAAAATTTACAACTAACATTGGTACCTGTACCGGAGCCGCAAAAGTCAGAAAAATTATGGCCAACGGTCCGCGTAGCTCCATAGGAACCATTAAGAAATCCGACAACACCTTTACAACTACCAAAAGAGAAACATACGAGACTCTACTTCAGACGCACTTCCCGGGGTGTTCCATCACCGATACCTATCGCTGGGATGACGCGACTACGCAAACTCCCAGCGAGTCGAACCTAGCTTTCGCTGATGGAACAATATCACCCACCAAGGTATCCTGGGCTATAAACAGCTTCATGCCATTTAAATCGGCAGGTCCTGACGAAATCTTCCCCGGTCTGCTTCAATGGGGCGGAGAACCCATCGTTACGCATTTGACTGCCATCTTCAGAGCCTGCTTAGCCCTTAGATATGTACCCAAACTTTGGAGGGAAGTAAAAGTAATCTTTATACCCAAACCAGGCAAAAGCGACTATACAGCTCCTAAATCTTTTAGACCCATAAGCCTCACTTCCTTTCTCCTAAAAACCCTAGAAAGGCTCTGTGATAGGCACATTAGGGATACTGCCCTGGTAATAAACCCAATCCACAGACAACAACACGCCTACAGTTCAGGCAAATCGACGGAAACTGCCTTACACAACGTTGTAAGTAGGATAGAATCGACTCTAACCGACAAACAGGTATGCCTCGGTGCGTTCATCGACATCGAAGGCGGCTTTGACAAAACCAATTTCAACTGCATCAGACTAGCCTTACAGAAGCATAACGTAAACAGAGCCATGATAGATTGGATTTTAAACATGCTCAATCTCAGGGTCGTTCAGGTTGACGAAATCGAGGGCATGAAGGGCAAAGTAGTAAAGGGATGCCCCCAAGGTGGCGTACTGTCTCCCCTACTGTGGAACCTGGTAGCGAACGAACTCATCACCCTCCTGAACCAACGCGGCCTGTTTACAATAGGTTATGCCGACGACATTACAATACTTATCCGAGCCAAGGAGGCTAATACCGCCTGCGACGTCATGCAACAAGCGTTGAGATTGACGGAAAAATGGTGTTTGGAAGTAGAACTTACAATAAACCCAAATAAGACGGAACTCATACTATTCACAAACAAAAGAATTCTCGGAAGATTCACTACGCCAAGACTCTTCGGAACTAGACTTCAACTCACAGACGAGGTCAAATACCTTGGAATAGTCCTGGATAGTAAACTCTCCTGGAGTAACCACATAGACTACCTTTATAAAAAAGCATGCATCTCCTTCTGGCAATGCCACCGCATGATTGGTAAAACCTGGGGACTTATCCCTAAAATAGCGTTATGGCTGTACACATCAGTGATAAGATCATGCATCAGCTATGGCGCTGTCGCTTGGTGGCCCAGATCGGAACAAACAACTACACAGACTAAACTGACTCGCCTTCAGAGGATGGCTTGCATGGCCATCACCGGCGCTATGCGCACCACACCCACGGCGGCGATGGAAGCCATGCTCAACATCCTTCCTATCCATCTATACGTCCAACAGGAGGCGGCTGCAAGTGCTGCAAGACTGATCTCTTTAGGCCTGTGGAAAGAGGATGTGAAGGCCAAACATACTATGGTCCTGTCCAAGCTTTCAGCAGAACAACCCATGCTGCTAGCGATTAGTGATAGGATTCCCAAAAGACATGAATTTAAGAGACACTACACCATACAAATGACTGAAGGACAACGTGACTATCCGCAACCCAGTGAAACGTGGATATACACCGACGGCTCAAAAACTGACACGGGCACTGGATCCGGGGTCTTTTCGGAGGACCTAAACATAAAACTCAGCGTAACTCTAGGCCCCCACAACTCAATTTTCCAAGCGGAATGTGTGGGTATAATCAGGGCAGCATGGGCTGCGCTGGATCGCGATGTCTCGGGCCATGGCATTAGAATCCTGTCCGATAGCGCGGCGGTGCTAAATGCACTGAACAGTAGAACTATAAGTTCTGCCCTGATTTACGAATGTTACGAGACACTCAACAGACTAGGAGAACACAATAGACTGACCTTACAATGGGTTAAGGGACACAGCGGCTCAAGGGGAAACGACGCTGCGGACGAGCTGGCAAAGAGAGGAGCGGAAGCGGTCAGTTATGGGCCTCAGCCCTCCGTCCCGATCCCCTCAAACCAACTCAGAGCCTGGATCCGCAACCACGCCAAAATGCGACACCGTCACCTCTGGGCCACGACGGAAAGCTGTAGGCAAGCTAAACTAGCACTCCCCGATACAAACAGCAGACTCACGAAACGCCTTTTGAACTTAAACCGATCGCAAATGCGCTTGGTTACAATCGCTCTGACCGGTCACGGCGCTTTCAACAGACACTTTCACAACCTGAACATAACGGACAGCCCACTGTGCAGAGCGTGCATGGAGGCCGAGGAGACGACCGCGCATGTGCTGCTGGACTGCACGGTTCTAACGGAGATTAGACTCAGGACTTTAGGTGACATCAAAAGCCTTCCAAAGATTTTTGAAAAACCACATCTTGTGGCAAAATTTATGGAAGAGCTGGGCTGGTTCTCCCCCTGACAAGTAGAACCTTACGCAAAGGGGACCCAACTAAAGAGGTCTGATTGCGGAAAACAGCCCGTATACAAGTACAAGTACAAGTAGTAGGGGCATGGTCAATATGGTCATGGCAGTTATAAGTTTTATGCAACAAAAATATTTGCTATAATAGTGTCATTATCCAGGGAGGAAACAGTCGACTACGTTTGTATAGATAGAGCGTCGGTACCCTTTCCTATTTTGCTGCCTTCTCCCCACAAAATCTCTCCAGGAACTTCAAATGAGGACTTTACACCGGATTTAGGTTTCTTTTTTAGATTTTATTGATGGTATATTTTCAAAGCTTAAGTTTTTTTAACACTCTGTACAATAGTTACCAACTCCATAACCAAACCGATCTATCGTCACTTAACGGCGAAACCTTCAAACTTAGAAAAAACTTTAGGCTTCTTTGTTATCAACCCCCATTTCCATTAGATATAAAAACTTGAAATCCTTTAGCCATTACAAAGGCGAAAATGTCTAAGTAGGTACCTACCGACAATAAATCCTGAACCATTTATCAGGGGATGTGGCGTTGATAACATTTCTCATTTCGTTCTCTCCCTGCACATAATGGAGTGACTTGCGTCAACGAAAAATAATTAGACAGTCAGCTTTAAAGACCTAGGTGCTTATTTTCTCTGGTGTTTAAATGTCAATAAATTGATGCCTATAAAATAGAATAAACTCCATAAGTTACTTGTGCCTTCTTCTGATTGGTGGACGCGTTCCGCTAATTTAATTTTTAAAACATTCAATGTGATCTTATGGAAATTGTATGAAAATGAATAAAGTATTTTGACCATTTTGCCGCAATAATGTGGTAGGTAATGTAATTTTTTATTATATTTTTTTTATTTGGTTATATTTGGTGACGTCGTGAACATTATTTTAGTCGATTATAAATAAAACAATCATTCGTAAATTATATCGGTCGAGAGAAACAACGAAAAATAAATCTGAAAAGAAAAGACTCGCAAGCTACTAGAAAATTTTCAGGTCTAAAATAAGTTCATTCCAAAGCCACCATTTCAGTTCAAGTGACTATAATTGGTAACTTTGTCGCAGTCATCTGTCGCATTAAACGTTTCTGCTGCTTCACTGTGGCTATCAAGTTAATGACTTAAACCAAGGTTAGGCTTCTATTCACAGAAACAAAACGAAAATAAGTCTTGTTTAATTTTGGGATTGTGACTCATGTTTTTATTGTGAAAAGAAACTGGATTGGCTGTATATGACGCAGTTCCGGGTGACTTTGTGAAACGTCTAATCTCACGTGGACGGACACGACACAACAAACAAAATAGATAAAATCCATTTCGTATTAATTTTCCGATGCGATTCGTTGAAAGTCACCATTTCAAACGCCATAATTTTATGTTAATCCAGCTCTATCTATCTACATACAGAGTTTCATCGCAATCAATCCAGTGGCTTATGCGTGAAGGAGTAACAAACATACACATATAAATGACTAGCTATTTTAACCAAATCTGAGTGTAGGTTACATAAAATATATAAAGGCACTTATCATCAGAACATATTTTAATCATATAAATTACATACCCATCAGCGTTATTTAACTACAATGCCTAATCCACTCACTAAAAGGTATTAAACTAATTAACTCAAATAAATTGTGCGACCATGAAAAGGTTCAGGCATCATGAAGCCACTGCGACAGACACGTTCCGTCATTTTATTCCTATTTATAGACATGAAACAGTAGTCAAGATGGCGGCGCCCTGACGTATGCATCAAATGAAGCACTGTATTGTTGACTTCCTTCAGTCGTTTTCGTTTTGTTACTGACACACACAAACACAAAAACTTTCACATCACTACATAGTATAAAACAAAGTCACTTTTCTGTCCCTATTTCCCTTTGTATGCTTAAATCTTTAAAACTACGCATCGGATTTTGATGCGGTTTTTTTAATAGATAGAGTGATTCAAGAGGAAGGTTTATATGTATAATACATGCATAATATAGCAGTGCGAAGCCGGGGCGGGTCGTTTATAATATGAGTAATTAGTAGGGAGTAAATCAAATTAATTATATCAATAAGTTAGTAGCTACTTGAGAAACGCAATTTAAATCGCATCTGTGTATTCTACTTGCATAAATGCAATCTGGTTCGCAGTTGAATTATTAATAGCGTAGATTTGATTTCAATCTTGTGGACATAATGAAACTTTAAAATTTATGACCCGATATGTATGTTGGTGTTTCACTACGAGATCGATTCAGAAACGAGGAAATTCGTAAGCAAACTAAAGTTACTGACATAGCCCAAAGGATTGTAAGCTGAAGTGGCAATGGACAGTGTATTTGGCTCGTAGAACTAATGGCGGTTAGGGCCGAAAAGTCCTAGATTGGAGACCACGTACCGAAAAGCGCAGAGCGGGACGGCCTCCGACTAGATGGACGGATGACTTAATTAAGGTCTCGTTGGACAGAGAGTATGCGACCGATCACTATGGAAGTCTTTGTTCAACAGTACAACGACGTACCTACTGTGGCTGAATACGATAATGATGATGATGAATGATGACCGAAGCGTCCAGATAAATCGCGAATCAAATTATATTCTTCTAACTTTACCGTTTATCATCATCATCATATCAGCCACAGGACGTCCACTGCTGATCTGAACATAGGCCAAACTTTTCCAGATCGATTAGTCCCATGCTTTTTGCGTCCAACGGCTTGTCTATCAAGATAGAAGTCGTCTCACGTTTTCCGGTACCTGGTCTCCAATCTAGAACCTTCCGGTCCCAACGAGGGTTCAGGTTTGCTCACGTCCGTAGCATTTAGCCCTTGATGTCCTGAACGTAACCCTCGAGGGACGCTTAAGGACCAAACAATCAAACGGTGCTTCTAACACCACTCCCTGGACAAAATCATGGTGCCAAATGACTCGTCGCGTTCCATCATGTTGTTCAGGCATGCTGTTCTCTTTCTTGGCGAACATGCTACATCCTCTACCTCATTGCTTTCCATCAGGTGAGATGATATATGCCTAACAAAAAAAACGGCTAAATAAAGATAAGCCAACGACCTTGGTACTCAGCCTACTAAATAGTGACTACCGGCACCGGTCGCCTTCGTTGGTGAAAATTGTTGATTGTTACGAATGTGTTTTGTTATTCTCAAAAGTGCTGAGATGGAATTGTAGGTGAATTTTTTACTGACATTTTGATGTGACTTTCAGTCAAAAGTTCCCTATAGTGTTGAAGCTATCCGAAAATTAAGACTAACTACTATAACACTAACTATGTTTTAACTAGTATAACTTTGAAATGACAAACAGTTTTCGTCTCAAATTATCTCAAAATATGGGTAAAGATCTCAAACAAAACACATTCGTTACAATCAACAATGTCACGGGTATTTCTGGAGCGTTGGGTTTGGTAGCATAAATAGCCTTAAAGCAAATAATAGAATAATAATTTATGTAATACACTTCTGAAACTTTAATAAAAATCCTGTTTTATTACGGACTAAGCACGGTCTAAAAACTTCATGAAAACTTCACTCAATTTTATGCCGCTGATAGTTCAAAACTTCCTCGGCGCGGAGAAAAGTGTCAAATGAACAATAAACCATGGCCCGGAGTAGCTCAGTTTTTCAGATTAAACTTGCCGTTCAGTTGCTTTATTTCCATTTTCCTTTAGTTTTAACTTTAAAAGACTTTTTAGCCCACGAATTTATGTTAGTGGGTCCAATTATAAAACTTTTCACTTTGATATTCTGTTGGTATATACAGTCGGCTGCATAATTGCAGCCCTCGGTAGAGTTCTAAAATTACTATTATTGGAATGTTTGCATTCTAATAATTTTTGTTTGATTAATTGATGAGTCAGAAGACTTTACACTTCACCTAAACCAGGTGTCTAGAATCTTGCTCGTGTTGAAAACATTCTTATAACAGCCGTTTTGGAGCTCTACGGTGGGTCAGCAATTATGCAGCCGACCGTACATATTTTGAATAAAAACGCGTCTATAAATTTTGTGCTGTGACAGGAATCGAAGTCTCGACCTCCCGCTTACCGCAGGGTAAAAAACCAGTACGCAACGCGGATTTTACTATTTTTTTAATTTTTTTAAAGTTCGCACTCGCACGGTAAGCGAGTTCAAGTCTCGCCGCGGTGCAAAATATTGAAAAAGCGTTTTTCCTACATACCGTTTATTGCATAAAGAAACCAACTATACAACAATAATTTTAATTAAAACTATTAAAAAAATAGAGAAATTTTCAGAAATGCTAGTGCTGGCAAAAAAAAGTACTACTCTGAAACTTTAAAACTAGTTGTTTTTCAACTTAGTACATGATCAGTTTGCTACAATAATACTATCAACAAGTATTGGAGTAACGACCTTCTTCTAATAAACGTTACACACAAACATAAATACTTGAATTAAAAAGTACTCAGTGTGATTATTATTATATTGTCTTTAGTTGTGTGAGTGGTATAAGCCACCACCCGCTACACAAACCGACGTGGGTTCGATCCACAGGTTACGTTGTTATAATATTCAAATAGTGCTGCACAGTAGTGCACAGGATTGTAAACGTTACGGTGTGGTGGGCAAAGACTTTTGACAGTGGATTGTACCTTTTTTTCATGAAATAAATTAGAACTTGCTAAATATTTATTAGCCTGCTAAATATTTGGCGGGTATTAATTTATTTATTTTATTAATTTATTTTCTTTTATTTTTTATTATTATTAATTTATTTAATAAACAATGCTGTTAATTTAGGTTCTCCACCGTTTCTGAAATCGGTTAATGGCTTGCATTTTCTAGCCAAAAGTCTCGGAACCCGTTGAGTGGAATCCAAATCGTTTCTCAGAAGGTAGTAACTCTTTCAAGTAATTTACTAGGAAACAGTTTTTCCGACTAGACCCATTAAACTTTATAAAATGGTTGCCTTTGCCAATTATTGCTTATAACTTTAACTTGATTAAAGTTTAAGTAGTGGAAATGATATAGCTACGCCCTGGCGGCGCCGGGGCGTCACCCGCTAGTGTAAATGATTTAATACTATTGCGGCCCTCGGTTTCACCCACGTAAGTCCCGACCCCCCGGGAATTTCGGGAACAAAAGTATCCTATATTTTGACGACCCAGTTGGCACAATGGTCACCATGCTGGACTGTCAAACAGAGGGTTGCGGGTTCAATATTTGTCTGTGGTCTGGTTGTTTCTACGTATTATAAGTGTATATTTACAAAAGAAAAGTATATAAGTAGTATATCTTGTCTGGCACCCATAGTTAGCTTGGGGCTAGATGGCGATGTGTGGAATGTCTTGCAATATTTATTAATTTTTTTATTATTATATCCTTCTCTATCACCTAAATTGCCACTATGCCAACAAAGAGGGAATAAACAAACAAATATACAAACAAACAATTATATAAACAAACTTTTGTATTTATGATAATAGGTACATATGGATTAGGATTTAAGCAACAAAAGTATTTGCTCTAGTGTCATTATCCAGGAAGGAAACAGTCGACTACGCTTGTATGGAGAGAGCGGCGGTACCCTTTCCTTTTAGATTAGGTTTAGATAGATAAACATTTAAATATATAGATAGGTAAACATAACCTAAGCAAATAGAATGTATGTTTCTTTTTCCTTAGATTTTAATACAAACTGGAAACAGTAAACTTAAATACCTACTTATCGAGAACGATCCTAGAGTGGCACAAAAGGTGGAATTATCGCCTTCGGGTGATATCTTTCAGGCAGTTATAATGATGGACAAGACTTAAGGAAGGACATAAATGAGGTAATAATAGCAATACTTAAGCATATACGCAAATAAAAAATAAGATAAAATTCTCATTTTTTTAAGATGACAATAATTTGTAAATTTATAGTATTTTGTGTACTAAATGTGGAAAAAGACAAAATCGCGTGATTTTCATTTTCTTTGTCAGCATCTGAGGCCATTCATTACACATCACTACATCACTATCACTACATAGTATAAAACAAAGTCGCTTTCTCTGTCCCTATGTCCCTATATCTCTTTGTATGCTTAAATCTTTAAAACTGAATTGAATTGATTTAAGAGGAAGGTTTATATGTATAATACATGCATAATATAGCCGTGCGAAGCAGGGGCGGGTCGCTAGTAATGTTTTATAGCAACTTCAAGCACTTAACCTCCTTGCAAACAAGTAATTTTTATTCGAAGTTTTGCCGTTATTCTTTGAATCATTAAGTTTCTATGG
The DNA here is from genome assembly GCA_907269075.1 of Idaea aversata. NCBI lineage: Eukaryota > Metazoa > Arthropoda > Insecta > Lepidoptera > Geometridae > Idaea > Idaea aversata. Next base: position 9,392,698 of record OU026103.1, read on the forward strand.
TGCAATAAATCCATCTATCTATCTATACAGTTTATGCAGTATGTGAATCACGTAGAAAGCGTAGAAACAGCAAACTCTGTCAGTCACGGACTCCGTAGGGGCTCGATTGTAATTGTAACAAATTATCTTTGCTGTTTGCGTTGCTTCACTTTGTTTGATGATTGACGTTCCCATGTGGTAATTAAAGCTGGCTAATGTGAAGTGTTATTTTATGAAAGTGTCTACGAGTATTTCGAGCCATGATACCGAACCGAGGTTTCGGACCAATAGGACAGACCATACCAATCTCTCAAGTCGACCAAAGAAGTAGCACTCTTTCCTAGAAGATACCTTTCACTCGCGACTTGACGACCCCTAAATTGTATTCATCAGGAAAGACATACGCAGGCAACTGATTCCATTCCCTTGCAGTACGAATAAGGAATGACGAAACAACGAAGCCTGATATGTCCACCATGAATCGGTGCCACACACCAGTCTCCCTGGTTTTATGACAAAAGAATGGAGATGACAAAAGGAGGTCGTGGAGTTCTGTTGCACACTCTCCGAAATGAAACACACTGAAACACGTGGTCAAATTTAGTTAAATATGCAAAAATATAGTAAAAGGAGTGGATAAATGGGTCAATGAAATTTGAACTTTTATAGCAAGCCCCAACTATACTTGTGGCATTCTCGACCTCAAGTTTGACGGCGATTTTGCCGTCAATCTTGATTTTACTTTAATAATTGTTGAAAACTGATTGATTAATGATTGATACCTCTAGTAGCAGTCGTTAGGTCAAGTTAGAGGTCTTAAGGCGACCTGAAAACTCTAACAATAGGTGAGCCACACCACTATACGAGGAGAAAAAGAAAAAGTGAATGATTTGAAGTCAATGAAATCTTGTGTAGCTACATTCATAGTAAAGTCACATTCTTTAGAAAATAGGTGCCCACAGTGAGAAAAGTCAAAACTTAATTCACTTGAAATCATTCGCATGAAATCACATTGAATTGTCTTAAACACTAAGTTAGGATGTGTGTCTTCGGAATGCGCCCACAAATGAAAAGAAGACACAGAAAACATGCTTGTAAATATTATGAGCGTAGTTGAGCAATTTTTTTTTTCTCTAATACATCGTTTATTTATTATCAGAATTGAATTCCAAAACGTAGTTTATCAATTTATCATTCCATCGTATAGGTATTTTCCGAAAAAAATCGACAAGTTATATCTAATTTGTGCCACCGAGAGATTCAATATTGTCACCACACGTTCGGATAAAGAAAACTTTTTCCACAGAAAAAATCCATCTTTTCAATTCATGTTTTATACTTTGGAGATTTCATTCAATACAACAAGTATGTAGGGCGGAAGTAAGTGATTTACAACCATAGAAATCTATAGAAGTATATAACTAGATACGAAATTCGAAGAAAAATCTGGTAGAAACTGATGGCCCTCCCGCTGTTAGTCTGTCCCTATGTATAAGCTTAGATCTTTAAATCAACGCATCGGATTTTGATGCGGTCTCATTAAGTAGCTAGAGTGATTCAAAATGACGATTTAAGTATACAAAACAAAACTAAAAAAAGGAAAAGCTAGTTTCTTATTAAATTATGCTTAAGTATACTAAACTCATTTATTGTTATTTTTAACCGACTTCAAAAAAGGAGGAGGTTCTCAATTCGTCTGTATGTTGTTTTTTTTTTTGTGTGTATGTTACGCGATCATTCGAAGACGGCTCAACCGATTGAGATGATTCTTTTTGTGTTCGAAAGGTGATACCTCAGGGGTGGTTCCATAAACTGTAACATAAACATAAAGTGGTCCCACTGGGTTAGATTGAATGTTGAGGTGAAAACATAGTGTCACCCAGTCCGACTTCCAAGTTAGTACTTATGTTTAAGTTATCTGCTGTCTTAGTGACCCGAAATAGATTATTTTTCACTATTCAGTTTATTTTTAGTTTTTGTTTTCTGGTTTTTTTTTAATTTTTATTGTTTCATTTTTTTTGGAGTCAGGTATTGAAATTTTTTTTTTAATAAATTAAACGAAATAAAAAACATGTAAGCTTAGAATAAATATTCAAGCAAAATACATCAATAACATAACATTGAGTTGCAAGTTAGGGGATGAAAACAGCTATGCATCCGGAACAAAGTTCCGTCAAATATATCAGTGTTATATGATCCTCTTAAGTACTTATCACTTTTTCTCATACATGACGAGCTTCAAAAGCTTTGAATAAAAGCTTCAATATTTCAGAAACAAACCACCATTATAAAAGCTCTTAAGCTTTAATATTCAAAGCAAACAAAAGGCGTAGCATCCGGGGAAGCGCGGAATCGATAAGGCACACTAACATACCAGCTTCCGCTGTTAGTAAAGTTATGTAGGTTGCTACAGAGGTAAGTTGATAATTATATTACCTATCTAATACTCTATACTCAATATTATAAAGCGGAAAGTTTTTTTAGGTATTTTTGACGTGATAACGTCATGGTAATATGACCAGACGCGTCATGGTAGCTTAGGAAACAGAGCATTTAATAATAATATCGCTTATCTGGGCTTGTGTTGTGGTGACGAGTGACAAACAGAATTTAATAAATAAAATTATATAAAATAATAAAATTAAAATAAAAAAGAAAGGAAAAACATATTTATAGGAATATCAAAATAAGAAAATCTCAATTTTTCATTGTTTAAAATTATCGTCCGTAAGCCGACTTTACAGACAGCCATTTGTTTTTTTATAAAGAACTAGCGACCCGCGCCGGCTTCGCACTTCTATATTATGCATGTATTATACATATAAACCTACCTCTTGAATCACTCTATCTATTAAAAAAAAACAGCGCACTCCGGGAGTGCAGGCAGAAGTGAAAACAATAAACTTGTTATTTCTCATAGAATATTTCTTGAAACGATCTGCTACTGCCATCTATTAGCACTCACTTAAACAAATATAGTTTATTTTTTATTCGCTAGATGGCAGTAAAAAATTTAAATCAGCGCCATCTACATTCGAATAGCGGTCTTTCTAGAAACTAAGTTTCTCAATTTGTGTAATAGATGGCAGTATAAGTTAAACAAAAAGACTAACACAAATAAAATCTCATCTGTCGCGTCAAATCTCATCTGTCGCGTCAAAATCTGTCGCGAGAACGGCTGAAAAGGCTCACCCACAAAAGTGCCCAACGCGCCATATGAAGTTTTCACTTCAAAAACCGCATCAAAATCCGTTGCGTAGTTTTAAAGATCTAAGCGTTCAAAGGGAAATAGGGCGATTATTTTCGACGTTAGAGCGACTTTGTTTTATACTATGTAGTGATAGGCTCTGAAACTACTAGGTACACCGATTTTGATGATACTTGGCATGAGCATACATTGATTCATCGGGAATAGCATAGGTTTTTATCGCGATATTCCCACGGGATCGGGACTTACAAGGGTGAAATCGTGCGCCCCGCGGTTTCACCCTTGTAAGCACCGATCCCTAGTCATTGAATAAAACATTAAAAAAACGACCCTGAATTACTGCCCTATAATATGACGTCACGAAGATACGTTCGAATTCACTTACGCACATTCCCACCTAGTCGACACAGACTACAGTGTGTAAAAACGTAAAAACAATCCCCGTCTTTCTTTCAGATCGGGCGCTAGTTACAAGACTTTACGATCGTCCGATTGCTTGCCGACTCTATAATTTAAAAGAAAATACTTGTTTTTATTTCACCTTTATATATTTTACTAGCTGCGCCCCAAATTAGTTTTTCATTGTCGAACGATAAAGTGTCATGTTATGCATTCTAATTTTAAATTGGTGTCACCTACCTACCTAGGTATAGATTTAAAAAAAAAACAGCCATTTTTAGATATCGAATTTCCGAAAATCCGTTTTGAATTGACATGCACTCAAAAAAATGAGACATATTAGCACTTTTAAAAAATTACATTTTTTGAGATTCGATTGACCAATGAATAAGTTTCCAATCTGCTGCTATCAGTCCACAGAGTAGAAACAGTCCCCTTTCCCTTTCATGATTAAAACGGGGCAAGACGTTAACCAACAGAATTAGCCGTAAAACTGATCCCTAATGAAATTGACTAAGACATTCCCTAAGGAGAAGATTCGATCAATCGACCAATGCCTTTTTTGTACTTTGTTCCGCTAGCCTTGATTAGTTTAGCTTGAGTAATCCTATTTTTTTTGTTGATACTCGTAGTACCTATAGGATTTCAATTTATTCTTTTTAAGTTTAAGTAGGTTACAGTTTATATTAAAAGTGCTCACGACGACGTGTAAAATGTACCTATGTATAAAAAAATAAAAAATAAATATTGCAGGAATCCACACATCACCATCTCCCAAGCTAAGTAACTAGACTTGTGTTATGGGTGCTAGACAACGAATTTACTACTTATTTACTTTTCTTTTGTAAATATATACTTCTAATACATAGAAACAACCAGACCACAGACAAATATCGACACAGAAGAATCGAACCCGCAACCCTGTGTTTGGCAGTCCGGCATGGTGACCATTAAATTTAATTAAATTAAATATATTTATTTACTCAAGTTACAGAGACTCATATTATAGATTATATAGAATCGTATAGAATGATGTACAGTAGACTCGGAACAGGGTTAAGTTTACTTTTTCGAGCAACGTGCAAACCTGCGGACTATCATGTTCGCTCTCACCGACAAAGCCCTCCGCTACCGCTGAAAATCCTCATCATCCTTCAGATCAAGCGTCAATATGTGTCCTAAGTACTTAAATTTATACACTCTTCAATTTATACACTCTTAACATTGTACCAACTGGGTCATCATGATTCATTCATTAATCAGATCGACCTCAATCATCGCTTTCATCAGATGAGATGAGGTTAAATGCAAGCCTATTTAGCGTAAAAAATCTGGTCAAGTACGAGTCGTACTAGTCTTTGTTTTTTTTTTATTTTTTAAATCTTAATTTCTATGAGAATTAAAAAAAAAAAAAAAAAAAAAAATAGGGGCATAGTCATGGCAGTTACCTATAGGTTTTATGGCACAAAAATATTTGTGCTAGTGTCATTATCCAGGGAGGAAACAGTCGACTACGTTTGTAAGGAGAGAGCGCAGGTACCCTTTCACCTTAAGATATCTTTCTTGTTCGTCTGTCTGTCTGTCCATGTTTCACCACCAATTTATTGTTATGGAGGCCACAGAAATACATCTGTGATAATTTCAACTGTCTAGCTAATAAGGTATTTTCTCCTGTTGATATTATTCAATGTCGGTGTTTCTTTTTTGTGTATTCATAAACTAGACTTGTAAGTATTTCATCTTTTTTATTTTTTTAAATCATTAAAAATTATGAAGTCATACCTACTTTTCTAGATAGGTAATGGTAAAAAAACATGTAAGCCTAGAAATTATACTAGCAAGCCGTTGAGGGCTACTTCTGTGCACCTTAACAAACAACTTTTGTTCTACGACTTTTGGAAATTCGAAAAAAAAATGAAAATTTTGAGGTTATGTAAATTTGATTTTTTAAAACAAAGGTCATTCAGACTAAGAACAGTAGATAAAACTTAAAAAATAGGTAAAATTTTAAGGTTAATGTCCTCTCCGTGTCAGGAACAGCTGATATTCAGATAAACCTAACCTCAAAATTTTCGAAATAATGTTCGAATTTCCAAAAGTCGTAGAACAAAAGTTGTTTGTTAAGGTGCACAGAAATAGCCCTCAACGGCTTGCTCACCAAAACTCTTGACACATTATAAATCCAATATATTAGTCCCAATAGACTATAAAACAGTAAGAATAATAAAAAATACTTAATCCCCAAGCTTTTTTTAAAAATAAATCACGTTCTCGATCACTTGGGAATACATAAAACGTTCTTCAGGCAAGAAATATAGATAAATAAAGTTTTCATGACGTAAAAACAGTAGTAGGTAGGTATAATATCTTCTATCCTATTAATCCTACTAATATTATAAATGAGAAAGTTTGTGTGTTTGTGTCTATGTTTGTTACTCGTTTCTGCAAAAACTACTGGATCGATTGCGATAAACTCAGAATGTAGGTAGCTAGAACCCTGGATTAACATAATAGTCTTTTAACCCGATATTTCCACGGGATTGGGACTTACGCGGGTAAAACCGCGGAGTTCAACTAGATAGATAGATAAACACTTTATATATTTGTACAACACACAAAACATTGAAAATAACAAAAATGACGTGAAAGCTTATTAACTACGAAATTGTACAAACAGGCGACCTTATCGCTCAAAGCGATTTCTTCCAGTAGGGCTATTACAGGTTTTACAAAACGTAAACGATGATCGTGACCGTTTTAACGCACACATACGTACCATTTTTAGTTTTTCTAGCAGTATAATAGACTCGATAGAATTGATCGAGTAACTCGATGAATGAACGAACATTGTTTTTCTCTTTTGCGTACCTCTCGAAAAATAGAGATAGATGTTTGACGTTTCGAAATTCGTGAGCTAGTTGACAACATTGACAAAGTCAATTATTATTGTAAATAAAACCGTGTGTTATTTAAATAAGAAAATAATTATCTAGTGAAAATAATGAAGACTTCAGCCTCCTAATTTGAGGTTTTGGTGGAGATCATGGAGCGGTAAGTTATTGTTCATCTTTGCAAATAAAGACATTGAACTTATTGTGTTTCAAACTAAACTACCAAGACATTTTCACTATTTGTAGTCACGGAGACCTTATGAAGCCTGCCGAGAGCCCCCACGGCATGCGGTAGGTTACTGGCGATGCGGAGGTGGCAAGAACTCACCTCCGCCCTCGACGAATATGTTCATGCACTAATATTTGTTTTGCCCTGCACTGCTTTGTCTTGTAAAGCTGTGGAGTGATTTTAAGTCGAATACAAGGAGGAAGGCGGCTAAGATTGGATCTTCCGTGTCAGGCACAGGGGGAGGGACGGCCTCGACTTTAGCACTGACAGACCTGGAGCAGCGGACCCTTACCATAATGGGTCCGCTGTCTGTTCTCTTCATACATTTTCAGTCATGTTGTCTTCGGGGCAAACTATTTAATAATCATCAAAATGTTCTTATTTTCAGAAAACCTTGAGAACCTGCAAAGAGTTCGGGACCTGCTGCGTCCGCAGTGGAGGTCGCTGGCGGCAGAATTTATAGCAGAGAACGCGCGACGGTGGGAGCGATGTATAGCCCCAACAGCAGGCACTATGGCAAATGCCACTAAATCATCGAAACGAGTGTTATAATGTTGTACCAAATTTCATTTAAGCAACTCGAATTAAAATAAAGAACTTTCTTAAAAATGATTACCTTAGGTTAAGTTTTTATTTGTAGTTTTTAGTTATCTATATATATAAAAATCAATTGCTGTTCGTTAGTCTGGCTAAAACTCGAGAACGGCTGAACCGATTTGGCCAATTCTTTTTTTGTTGTGTTTGTTGTAGTCCAGGGAAGGTTTAAACGGTGAGAATTTAAAGATCGGACTTACGCGGGTGAAACCGCGGGGCGCAGCTAGTCTATAATATAAAAATCAATTGCTGTTCGTTAGTCTGGCTAAAACTCGAGAACGGCTGTACCGATTTGGCCAATTCTTTTTTTGTTGTGTTTGTTGTAGTCCAGGGAAGGTTTAAACGGTGAGATAGATCGGACTTACGCGGGTGAAACCGCGGGGCGCAGCTAGTCTATAATATAAAAATCAATTGCTGTTCGTTAGTCTGGTTAAAACTCGAGAACGGCTGAACCGATTTGGCCAATTCTTTTTTTGTTGTGTTTGTCGTAGTCCAGGGAAGGTTTAAACGGTGAGTACTTACGCGGGTGAAACCGCGGGGCGCAGCTAATTTATAATAATAATTACTATAAAGCACTAGCTGCGACCCGCAGTTTCACCCAGGTAATAATTTTCTACGAAATTTTCTTAATGTTTTCTTTCATAAGAACCACCTCCTAACAATAACAAAGACAACAAAAAAAAAGAATTAGCAAAATCGGTTCAGCTGTTCACGAGATTTACGCTTAGCAACACATTCAGCGATTCATTTTTTAAATATGGATTAAACTAATTTTTTTTACAATACCTACCTTATCCATCATCATTGATCATCGAACTAATACTTATATATTTATATAGAAGTTAGAACTTTGTATGTAGGTTGATTAAATCTTTATGTAAAAAGTACTACTGAACTGATTGCGATGAATAATGGTGTGCACATAGCTGAAGCCCTGGAGTAATCACACGGGTTTGAGGCCAAATGGCACTGTGTAATGTATGAAATTGGCCAAGCCAACACGTAGAGATTTTTTTAACGTTTTAATATCATTAAGAACATTTCATGTGGAACTTTTCAGTTTCTATGGTCACAGGCAGACTAAATAGTCTTACAAAATATATATTTGAAAATTGTTACGTTCCCTAATTGAAACGTTCCTTATGTAGGTACCTATGCTACGGCTATAGCGAACGGTGTTCCGAGGTCTTGCAGCTGTTGTTTGCCGGGCTTAAGACTTCACCGAATGTAGTACTGGGTCCCAAACAGGTGGTACATCCCAACCATCTTCTCTTTTGAAATTATTTAGATGTTTTCGAATTTAAACCGCTTTACGAAGAATTCTAAGTTCATATCGGTTCTCAGTAGCCAGTACCTGTGCTTGATCGAAGCGTAGATATTGGTTAGGTTTATCCAGCATGTATTCCTCGTCAGTGTTAACTTCAACCAGCCAACTAAGGCAAGCCAGAGGTGATTTATGTATTTTGTACATGAACGATGTTCGCCACCCTATCACTAGTTGCACGACCCAGGCTCAGTAGCGCCAGGTTTCCTTGGTCAGGAATCATCAAATGTCATCAGTTTCATATTGAAACGTTGGTTCTGTAAAAGATCGCACACGTACTTGAACCCCTGGAAAAGAGGAGTCCGATATACAATCCGGTGTCAATAAAGCTCGAAGAGACAAAGTATTTTGCCGCCGTTCTTCACGGCGAGCCGCCTCTTCTTCTTCTAACATCATCCATGCTAACACACATCTTGGAAACATTTTTAGTTAGTTTTTTTTATGTAAACCAATTTCTTTTACATGCTTCTCACTAATAATATTTGATCGAGTAAGAAAACGTTCACGTTTACCGTTTACGTACACGTTAACGAATTTCAAGTTGACAACGAATGTCAAATTACACCAAAATGAATGAACTCTTCTGTATACAACGTAATGTTTTTACTTATGTGTGGTATCAATTTTAGTTCCTTTACGTTTCCGATAGGGGCGCCTATTCTGAAATGTATGGAACGATATACGGATACGGTCATCGTTTTCGTATGGTTAAACCCATACTAAGGGCACAGGCAACCTTAGGATGGAGAAGGTCTGTTTAGCTTAACTGTACTTAATATTATGTGTAAGAAACACATATATTAATAAATACATACGTAAAATAGATATAATAGATACTTAGATATTTTATCATAACATACACATAATAATATTAAATAAAAATATAATACAATGAATATACCTAGCAATACTATTGTTAATGAGAATATATTAACAAATATTTATTTAATAATTTTTTTCCACCTATCCCTACCATTGAGCTACTAGTGGGGATAGGTGAAAAAAAGTTCCACCTATCCCTACCAAGTACTACTAAGTACTGTCAGTTACAAAAAATAATTATTATTGTGGAGGGAAAATATTAAATTGTATTTTTAACCAATATGTAAAATTACTGGTTGATCTTTAAAACAAAACAAAAGACGATCGAAAAAAACTCGAGAACGGCTGGACTGATTTGGTTGATTCTTTTAGGAAAGCGTGTTACATCTTAGACCTCATTATCACTTACTATCGTATGAGATAGTGGGCAAACGATGACCTATTTATTATAAAAAAAAATAAAAAATGTTTTTTTTTTTGGGAATCCGAGTAAAGGACAATGTCCACTTCCATCAAAGATATGCCTTGTACTCAAACATTTTTTTGTAACGAGATTGTTGAATTCGAGTTTTCTGTGATCATAAATGTAATACTAAAAATAATGCATTTTTTTATTAATAACGACGTATAATAACGAAACAATATCTTTAAGAACATTTTTGGGTTCCGTAGCCAAATGGCAAAAAACGGAACCCTTATAGATGCGTCATGTCTGTCTGTCCGCCGTATGTCACAGCCACTTTTTTACGAAACTATAAGAACTATACTGTTGAAACTATGTAAGTAGATGTATTCTGTGAACCGCATTAAGCTTTTTTTATTGGAGTAGTCAATTACGGATTAAAAAAAAAAAAAAAAAAATATTTCAGGACATATTACACATCGCCATCCAGCCCCAAGCTAAGCAACTAAATGCTTGTGTTATGGGTGCCAGACAACGGATAAACTACTTATATACTTTTTTTTGTAAATATATACATATTATACATATAGGAAACACCCAGAACCAGAAACAAGAATTTATGGTCAGCATAAATACCCCCACATATATTATATATATCCCCCACCCCCACATATATTATTTTTATATTTTGTCCTTCAACTGGTAAGAAAAGATGGAAAAAATAAATATCCCGATGGTCCCAGGGTAAGACCGCTAGGCGCAGCTAGTTTATAATGAAGTTTTCTAAGAAATAAAATAAGTTAACTAATTTTGCTATTTTTTTTGATGTTTATGTACCTATCCTGAGGGAATTCATTATAATTTTGTATTTGTAGTTATAGGGTTAGTGGAAGTTCACTGGAACACTGTAAAGCGGAGTTGGTCCAGTTAAAATTACCTCGACTTTCATTCCGAAGGCGAATTGCGCGTAATAACGGCTTATAAATCGATGAACACCTGCACTCACTAAAAAGTGTGTCGTCATGTCACGTTACCGTTATTGACAAGGTAACCATAACAACAAATGGTAATGTCAAATATACAACAGTGTTCTTACGACGTTATCATGTAAAAAAAAGATTTTTCCAAATCGGTCCAGGCGTTTTCGAGTAATCGGCGAACATACATAAAAAAAAAAATATATATACGCGACGAATTGAGAACCTCCTCCTTTTTTGAAGTCGGTTAAAAATTATCGTACGTTAACCGAATTTATTTCTTCCATACTTAATTTTTTTCTGCGTTATTTAAATCAAACTGCTGCTTTCTACGAAGCACATGCTACTGTCTACAGTCTACGCCGTAGTAGCTACGAATTACCCAAATCAAGCTGCATTATGGTGAAAGGATACCTGCGCTCTCTCCATACAAACGTAGTCGACTGTTTCCTCCCTGGATTATTACACTAGCACAAATATTTTTGTTCCATAAAACCTATAACTGCCATGACTATGCCCCTATGTTTTGTTTTTTTTTCATTTTCTAATTATCATAGAAATTAAGATTAAAAAAATAAAAAAATAAACAAAAACAAAAAATAGGGGCATGATCATGGCAGTTATAAATTTTATGCACCAAAAATATTTGCTCTAGTGTCATTATCCAGGGAGAAAACAGTCGACTACGTTTGTAATAGTTTGTATGAAGAGCGCCCCCGGTACCCTTTCCTCTTATTTGTGGAATTGGGCCGGCCATATCTGCCATATGCCGGATGAACTTTGGGCCAAATCAACAACTTTTTGGACACCCACCAACGGAAAAAGATTACCCGGCAGACCCCGTCGAAGGTGGCGAGACGATATCGACAAATGTATGACAGATTGGCAATCCGTCGCACAAGATCGCGATCAGTGGAAGGGGAGTAGATATGGCCTTTGCCCTGCAGTGGGACACTACAGGCTCTTAATAATAATAATATAAGCTGCATCAAATGGCTGCCATAGTACCTGAAACGTTTGAAAGTTAGCCGTTTGAAAGTTAGCCGTTTGAAAGTTATAGGGACTTTCATACGGCTGAATCGATTTAAATAAATATTTTATTAAAATAGGTTATGTAATTGTTTTTACTCTAGCAAAATGTAAAATTATGACGTCACACGAAGGTTAATGGCTGCCCGCGATTCGTTTCTTTTAGATTCAGCAGACAAAATATTGCAATTAATTATTATTTATTATGCGGAAATAAAATATTTACATTTGAATGCAAAATATATATTTTAGAATTATTGTAAGCCTATTAGCTTCCATTTTCAACATATTTCATCGTTATTACAGTCATGTAGCCAAATTTTATTTATTTTATTTTATTTATTTATTTATCAGAAAAACTATATCTATCATTACAGGATTCCCCAATGCAATAGCGTAGTTAAAATAAATTTAAATTAATTATAACAAATAATCCATATAGCTACTTTTTGGAATTCACTTTTCCCCATTAAATACGTCAATTTGCTCGGCAACTTAATTTTTAGTGTGTGTAAAACCAGCGTGATTGGTGATTTTTGACTAGGTTGGTCCTACCACAGGGCACCGCGAATAGTGCCGGTTTTCGTGTATGGCGCCGCTTTAGATACTGATTCGGAACATATAGTTTAACCGATTCCAGTATGGTTGGATTACATATGTTACCTCTTAACTTGCCAGCGCCAAGTCCCTTCTTGTTTCCAACTTTACCACCTTTCAAACAAAAAAATATCAAAATCGGTTAATCCATTCGGGAGCAACGTTTCCACAAATACACACGTCAAACTTATGATACCTCACCCCCCTTTTTACGTTGAGGGTTAAAACTTTCCCAGGTTACATAACTTGAGTGCTTGTAAACTTATTTATTAGTGGTTCTACGTACATTAATCAAGTTGGTATAGCTTTTAATATAAAGCGTGCTCTACATTGTCGTAGTCATCGACGCTAATGGGAAACGGGGAGACAGGGGTGAAACACACCCCTGTCACATTTTTCCTATCTAATTGATGTGTTTACCGCCTTAAAGGGCTTTAAAAATCGAAAAATATTTACCTCGAACGTTTCAGGTATATCGATTTAAAAAATCAGGGTATTTTTTATTATAGGTACAGTCGGAATACCAATTAGCTGAAGCCCACGTGATAAGTTACTTTATTTATATTTAAAAAAAACTACGAAATAGGTACTTAAATACTTCATTTTTACAGATGTGCGAGTGAGCTTTTGGGTCACGTGGGGTTCAGCTAATTGGTATTCCGACTGTACGTATGTATTTTTATCGAAATCGCGACAACGACGAGGTTATGTAAGTTGTACTAATAGGTATCTAATATTATGGTATTTTTATGGTTTCGTACCTTATAAGGTAAAAAAGGAACCCTTGTAAGGTCACTCTCTTGTCCGTCTGTCTGTATGTAACCACCGAATTTTCACATGTGATAGGTCTGCGTTTAATCACTATCACACCTGCTTGATTATAGGTGACGATACGGTCTAAGATGTAGCCCGCATTTCTAGAAGATACCTGGGGCCTTATTCTGCTATTTGGCCAATCATTGTCATTATATCGAGACTCTATAGATATTATATCGAGATTGTGACTTTATTTGGTATTCTGCTAAAGTTTTAATAACATCGCAATATAATCACTATGGAGTCTCAATGATATGGTAATATTTACTTTGCAGGTGTTGCCTAGCAACATGGTATATGTTGCTAAGCAATATACCGTTTTGACAACTAACGAGATTCCATTAAGTCACGATTGTAGAGTAGAATACAAAAGTGAGTCAGTGGTATGTCAGTGGTGTCTCGATAGAATAGTCAACGTTAGTAGAATACCAATTTGACATGTTATGTCATATTTTTGACATTAAATTTCTATTACGATTATATCGACACACTATTGTAACACAATTGTGTTAGCAGACTTAGGCCCCTGTTGACTCGCTCACTTGAAGACCTCCATTTTTGTAAAAAAAAAAAAACATTATACTCACAAAACCCAGTTATTTAACAATAAAAAATAATTTTTCGCCTCAATATTTTTGTCGGGTCTGGATATTTCTGTATGTTTATTACGTTTATATCCGCTATCTAGTCATAACACAAGCTTAGTTGCTAAGCTTGTGGATAGATGGCGCTGCATGAAACATCCTTAAATATTGATTTATTTAATAGAATAATGTATTTTAAACATACTTTAAACATTTCGAAAAAAAAAAATTTGGAACATTTTATCAGAGCAGTTACTCCATTAATTAGGGGAAAGTTGACCAAACGGGGCTCTGTTGGTAAAATCACGCCAGTCATATCCAGCTGTGTGGTTTTGGCAGTGAAAACGCTACGTCATGGAGAAAAAACATTTAGGCACAGAATTATTCATGTGGTCAGTAGAAAGTTATTTATTTATACCCGCCTTGTTCATTAGTCGTATTATTGACTAATAATTACCAGGTAGGTATAGACGAACACCGCCCATAGAAGATAAAGTGCGTCATCTGTTGCAAGTTTTATGACAACTAAAAAAAATAGGTCTTTCAGATGGCATTTTGAATAAAGAATAACGAGAAGCTTAAGATATTTTTTTTACTAACGACGATATTTCTTAGTTCAAAAATGGTTCAAAATGAGTTAAATCCCCTTTCAAACAAAAAAGAATTTTCCAAATCGGTCCAGGCGTTTTTGAGTAATCGGCAAACATACATAAAAAAATTACGCGACGAATTGAGAACCTCCTCCTTTTTTAAAGTTGGTTAATTAATATTTTTTTAACAAGAACTGCACATTAAAAAAGTTTAAATCAAAATTAAATAACCTACATTAAAGTAGAAGGTATAAAAAGCGATGCCGATGGCGCTATGTAGATAGGGTATAAACTGTTTAAATAACGATAGCGCTTTCACCTTAATTAAGTCATTCTCACTTAAAAACTGTGATTACATTTGTTAGTATTCCATTAAAATAACTATTGATATATTATTTTTACATTATAATTTCCAAGAACCTTAAGAGGAAAGGGTACCGGGGGCTTTCTCCATACAAACTATTACAAACGTAGTCGACTGTTTACTCCCTGGATAATGACACTAGAGCAAATATTTTTGGTGCATAAAACTTATAACTGCCATGACCATGCCCCTATTTTTTCTTTTTTTTAATTTTGATTTTTTTTTAGTTTTAATTTCTATGATAATTCGAAAATGAAAAAAAACCAAAACATAGGGGCATAGTCATGGCAGTTATAGGTTTTATGGCACAAAAATATTTGTGCTAATCTCATTATCCAGGGAGGAAACAGTCGACTACGTTTGTATGGAGAGCGCGCAGGTACCCTTTCACCTTAATCCACTAAATAATGGACCAGAATTATTTACCAAAATATTCGAGTCCGCAAAACTATCTCAGTCGGAGTTCCCGCGGAATTCCGGAGTTGGTATCCACAATAAATACGACGGGAATCCGAGTGGATTGCACGAAATCCTTTTAAAATGAGAAACTTAAGGTGAAAGGGTACCTGCGCGCTCTCCATACAAACGTAGTCGACTGTTTCCTCCCTGGATAATGACACTAGCACAAATATTTTTGTGCCATAATTCCTATAACTGCTATGACTATGCCTCTATGTTTTGGTTTTTTTCATTTTCTAATTATCATAGAAATTAAAATTAAAAAAATTAAAAAGTAAAAAAAAACAAAAAATAGGGGCATGGTCATGGCTGTTATAATGCACCAAAAATATTTGCTCTAGTGTCATTATCCAGGGAGAAAACAGTCGACTACGTTTGTAATAGTTTGTATGGAGAAAGCCCCCGGTACCCTTTCCTCTTAACTGAAATCGCTATTTCATTAATTTCATTTGACGATTTAAATTATATTATTTTCTGTAGAGATATTACAGTGCGCGCCAGTTGCTGATGAAACCGTACTGTACCAGACTGACTTTCGAAACTTCGATGCTCAATACTTCGATGTACTGTTTTGATAAAGTACAGAAGTAAGAATTTCATCTATAATGAATGACACCTCAGTGAAAAGAGATGATTTTGTTTGTTGTTTTTTCTAAAGTTTTCGCGAATTGAACCCATAATTATAATTAATTATTTTAACGGATTAAAGAGGAAAGGGTACCGGGGGCTTTCTCCATACAAACTATTACAAACGTAGTCGACTATTTTCTCCCTGAATAATGACACTAGAGCAAATATTTTTGGTGCATAAAACTTATAACTGCCATGACCATGCTCCTATTTTTTATTTTTTAAATCTTAATTTCCATGATAATGAGAAAATGAAAAAAACATATTTCTATTCGTATTGTAAAACATTTTTATGCCCTCCAGTACATTTGATAAAAATGCTTCGAACCTAATAAAACTGAACGCTAGCCACATGTGCGTCGATCACTATGGGCGTAAGCCACAAACCCAAATTCAATCTTTCTACGGCTAAGGATTAAAATGACATTTTGACTTAGACTTAAGGACTAAAGTGGGGTATTCCCCCTATCACAAAAGAGTCACACGATTTGTATGCGTTTTCTTTTTTAGTCTTAACTCGACGTTTCGACTATGTTACAATAGTCATGATCGCGAGGAGACGTCGAAGTAAGAGAAATAACAATAAAAACTAGGTACATACGTTAAAGGAAATGGCATTTTAATCCTTAGTTAATGACAGATACTGATTTCGATTTAGCCTATTTTATTCATTAATCATTAATGAGAATTTTGCCATCGCGATGTACGAATTATTAAAAGTTTGCTATGCCGAAGTGCTAAGTATAGAATGTTAATAAATCCTTAACTCGGTATACCGAAAGTTTGCTTTGCCGAATTAATCAAATCAAATCAAAATTCTTTATTTTGGAATTATACAAATTGCATGACATCACATTGATATATCTTAAAAATTAAGTTAGGATGAGTGCCTTCGAAATAAGTATACGTAATATTGAAAGTTTGCCATGCTAAATTACTTAATCTAGAATGCAATTTTTAAAGATACATTTTTCCTATAAATATTTTAACCTAGAATGTTTATTATTGCGACGTACGAAATACCGAAAGTTTCTATTCCGAAGTACCAAAAACCGAAAGTTTGCCTACAACATTTTTGGCTTCGTAAGATTCATGCATATAGTCCAATGTTTTTAAATTACCCTGAGTAAAAGGTACATTAGGGTAGATTGGAGCTAGGAAGTAAAAATACACGACCGCGTGAAACGGACCGTGACCGCAGTTGAAGCGGAGCACGACTTTTACTTTACTTGATAAAGGTATTTTGTTTCAATTGAAATTTCTCTTTTTTTGCACCTACTGGGCATGTTAGTTACCGTTACTGATCTTTAGACCATATTAAAACTCAATCAAAAATTAAATGGTAGTCTGTAAAGTCGGTTTACGGACGATAATTTTACATGATAACGTCATAAGAACTCTTTTGTATCGTTGACATTGCAATTTTGCATACTGCAATACGTTGCTATAGTTACCTAGCATGTCAACAGAACCTGACACATTACGATTTTGCATACTCCAATACGTTGCTATGGTTACCGTTTCAATAACGTAACGTAACGCATGACGGCACACTATTTTGAGAATACCGGTGTTCACGTCAAAAAATGTTTTGACTAAAGCTATTTCCGTCTAGAAATTATATCAAAATGTCTATAAAGATTTCACCTAAAAATTGTATAGAAACTTGAATACTTAGTCTGAATGGTCCAAATTGAATCGACCTTGGGCCTTTCGAAGGTAAACAAAAATGGTTGTCTGTAAAGTCGGTTTACGGACGATAATTTTACGTGATAACGTCATAAGAAAACATTGATGGTAACCATGGCAACGATAAAACGTTGCTATAGTTACCTTGTCAATAACAAGAGGCGTTCCAGTAACGACGCGTGACGTCACACTTTTTTAAAATTGCAGGTGTTCACCAATTTATAAAACGCTAACACGTCAAAATTGACTACGTGCCAAACTTTGGCTAATAACAACATTTTTGAAGTGACAACGTCTTATAAATTGATATAAACCTGCATTCACAAAAAAGTGTGACGTCATGCGTTACGTTTTATGCAATATTTTTACTAGTGTTCGTTTATTGGAAGATCCTGGGCTATTTGCCCATGGGTCTATAGATTACGCATTCTCTAAAAAAAATAAACATTTTAAACACATGTTCTTACACTGAAGGAAAACATCGCGAGGAAACTGATAAGCTCTAGAAAGGCACGAGAAATTTGCAAATCGGGAAGTCTAATTACCTAGGAGTAGAAAAGCCTCTTTTCTACCGAAAATAAGGGTTCAAAGCGACGTGTCATGTCTGACATTTTGAGGGTACGACCTTGTTGGCACAATGGTCACCATGCCGGACTGCCAAACACAGGGTTGCAGGTTCGATTCCCGCCTCAGCCAAGTATTTTTGCTTAGATATTTGGTTGTGGTCTGGTAGTTCCTATGTATTATAAGTATATAGGTATTTACAAAAGAACAGTATATAAGTAGTCTATCCGTTGTCTAGCACCCATAACACAAGTCTAGTTACTTAGCTTGGGGCTAGATGGCGATATGTGGATTGTGGAATGCCCTGCAATATTTATTAATTTACTTTCCACACATGTGATACATTTCTTTTACTTTTCGTCATTTTTCATACCTTTTATTACAAACCATAAATAAACAAATGGGAAAAATCCTGAATAATAATAACATTGATTAATGTTTTTACATTCAACATTCAAATATAAGAAACACAAACGGAATTTTAAACAATATTACAAACACAATATTTAGCTCTTATTCCAACGCTATACGGTTGAAAATTGAAAATAATATATGAAACAACGATTTAGGACAATTTCTTTTTTATTTTTCATCGCAGTTGAGGCAATTACGCCTTTTTCCCTACATCCGCTTATGGTAAGAAATCATTCCTTCTTTGATTTCCATTTACATTTTTATGACATTTTTTGTTAGGTATTTTTGTAAGTAAGTATCTCTCTAATAGCACATACTCATGTGCAAATACTGAAAACAACCTCTATGTTGCGGTGATTGAACACCAGTAGCAGAAAGTTGCAAGTTTGATTCCCACCTCAGACAAATATTTATGTACATACTGTATTTGTTTCTGATCTGGGTGTTCGGTGTAGGTATGTATTTACAAAAGAAAAATATAATATTTTATCCGTTGTCCGACTACCATAGTAGTCTCGTTGCTTAGCTTGGGGTTAGATGGTGTACCTAATATCCGACAATTTTGTGCATTACTTATCACTACATAGTCACTACATAGTATAAAACAAAGTCGCTTTCTCTGTCCCTATATCCCTATGTATGCTTAAATAGATAGAGTGATTCAAGAGGAAGGTTAATATGTAGTAGTAGTATAAAATAAAGTCACTTTTCCCTTTGTTTGTATGCTTAGATCTTTAAAACTACGAACGGATTTTGATGCGGTTTTTTTTTTAATAGATAGAGTGATTCAAGAGGAAGGTTTATATGTATAATACATGCATAATATAGCCGTGCGAAACCGGAGCGGGTCGCTAGTTGTTAAAATAAAATAAAACTTTGTTATAGAAAATAAATTGTTTGATAAGTTAAATCATTAATGCATAGTAAGTAATTAAAACAACTCATAAATTACAAATGATAAAAGAAGTTAAAAGTCTAACCAAGACGCGCCGTCGCTGCGGGCACGAGAAAACTTTCGGGTTCTATTATAAATTATAAATGAATCTGAAAAACAAACATTCTCATACTTCAAAAGTACAATAGCAAGTCAGTAAAAGTAAATCAGGAAAGAAAAAGATGAAAAGAAACTTTTAGTGCTCATCTAAAAACATCAGGAATGTTTGAAAACAAACAGAACAATTTGTTGGGTTTTATACAATACTAGCGACCCGCCCCGTCTTCGCACGGCTATATTATGCATGTATTATACAATATATAAACCTTCCTCTTGAATCACTCTATCTATTAAAAAAACCGCATCAAAATCCGTTGAATAGTTTTAAAGATTTAAGCATACTTATGGATATAGGGACAGAGAAAGCGACTTTGTTTTATACTATGTAGTGAAGACTATACCCGGCCTGGCTTTGCATGGGTAAGGACGGAGTTATTCATGAGGAAGGTTTTTTTTACTAATAATCAATAGGTCAGCGTTTGACCACTATCTCATACGACGAGAAGTGACGATGCAGTCTAAGAACAAGCTTTCTTAGAAGAGACCTATACGCTCGTGTTTCAAAGACCCCCGAAGGGTATTATTCATTTAAATTTAATTTGAGAAAAAAACAATGTAGGCGTATATACCGGCAGTTACATGAGGAATAAATGTCTTGCCATGGCGCCTCTGCCACGTTGTGGCAGACCGGATGTCTATCCAAGAAGTGCTGGCTTAACGTCGTAAAATGGCCTTACTAACCAGGATGCCGAAGATCGTGCGAAGTGGAGGCGTAAAAGTAGGAAAGCGGACATCGCTCGGATAATGATGATGATGTTGCGTGTAGTCGCAGTAAGAGTAGGCTAACAGCGTGTGTCAAATACAGCCAAAAATAAACACAAATATAGTAACCGAATGGCTTTCTCATGACAGCAAACGTAGTCATCGAGGTAGATCCAAGAAACTCTGTCATGACGATTCCAACACAGAATAGCCAAAAATTGTTGCAATAAGGACACATAGAGAAGAAACCAGAAGAAGCATTGACACAGAAACGTGTTAATTAAAAGAAACAGTATAGCCAAGTAGCCAAAAATAAGGACACGTAGAAGGAACCGAAGGAGCCCTTTGCACAGAAGTAGGACACGAGACGGGTTCATGAAAAAAAAACCCAGTAGATGTAGCCAGTGTTCGCTCTTTATGTCAGCTAAAGACTTCCTGACCTCACATTAAAATTCTATTCAGGAATTCATTACACGATATTAAAAGTGAAACAAGCTTTATGAAACTTTTTAATTATGAAGGATCATGGTCTTTTTAATCATAACAAATGTTGTGATTAAATGAAAGACGGTGAAAGGGCGACTGCAAAATAACGACTTTTAACCGACTTTAAAAATTGAGGAATATAGAAAATAGATAATTACTTTTATTAATCATTTATTTGCATGCAGTCAATCGATCACCCATCGAAAATCGCGAAAACGTCTTTTTGAAAACTTTAAATGCAAAATCTTAATAAACCAAAAAGGCTACATTTGCAACACCTGTTACAAAATATTACGTATTTATAACGTCACATTCGCCATTTGGTTTTACAAAGTAACCGGTTTCAAGACGACACAAAAATGAAACGCAACGAAACCATCATCGGACAGGGAAGTGACACCAGACACGCGCAAATAAAAAAAGTGATTTGAGGCGTCGTGCCATTTGTTCAGGGCCTTATTTTTAACTACACTCGTAAATGCGCCGCTATTAGTGTAGAAAAAACAATTTCACGATTTCACGAGACAAGAAATTCAAAACAAAAAGAAATGACTAAACACTGACTTAAATTACGACGATTACAAAAACTTCCGGGTATAAAACACGGTTTTTGGCGCGTAAAGAGAACATAGACTGAAGACCTTTCATCAATTGATAGATCACCAACATCAGTTCAATATTACCTTCTTACTATACTTACCTTCTTACTTCTTTAGAGCTTCTTCGCCCCCTCCATTTCATCATCTTCCTCCATTCAGTTCCATCTTCTTTTATAAGATCTAAGATTTCCCGTCTTCTGGATCCTAGGTCTTCCACACAGTCCCCACAAAGCTTTTTTAGTCGAACTTTTTGACGTTTTTGTTGGAGAGCCCAGTTGGAGATTATCTGTACTGCCATCCCCCATAGAAGAATTTTTTAATTGCTTCAAAATTGAACGATCAAGAAACTCCTTCGTATCTGCCGATAGAAAAATTCAGTACTCTGCATTCACCCATTGTTTTTCTTGAAGATTTCCTGCAATGAGCGCTCGGGTGTCTGTTTTCGGGCCTATGAATTTATAATGTTCAAAAGAAATTCTTCTGATAAAAGATGAGATTTTCACTCATTAATCGTTAGGTAATTGAGCGACAATTATTTTCCTTTTTGTATCTATTCAGTATGAATTTTAAACGGTGGTCGACGAATCTTTTGTCGTTGATTTCGAGATGCTTTCAAAGATGTCCTTGGTACTGCTGTGGTACTATCAGACTGGGACTGGTGCGTAGACAAATTGATCGTATCGATCTGGACCTAATTTTGCCATCTTCATTCTTTTATCATGCAACCAGGCCAACTAATATGCGACACCAATTCATGTTGAAAATCCCAGACTGCCACACTAAGTGTTTTGCCTCGTTCTTTATTTACACAGCAAGGGAATAGAATCGGTTGCCTGCATATGTCTTTCCTGACATGTAAAATTTGTCTTCAAGTCCCGTGTGAAAAGGTGAACTAGGAAAACATACTTCTTAGACCGCATCGACAAATCGTCATCTACCATCCGGCAGGTGTGATAATGGCCAAACGCTCACCTACATTTGTAAAAAAAAAAATACCATCAGATTATATAAAACTAAGACTGACAACCATCAATTTTTAAAGCTGTTAAAATGGACAATCGTGTAACTGTTCCATACAAACTTATAGGTTTAAAATATCTAATTTAGTACTTTATTTTCAAAACTAATTTCAACAATACGAAACTTTAGACACTGAATTTACCACAATACTATTACAATGTTACAAAATGTAGCTTAATAACGAACTTTTCAACCGATATATTTTGAAAACACGAACCTCAATAAAGTTTAAACGAAGTTTAGAATGCCCTCGTACATACTTAAGTACATACCTACTGGTCTGCGGCCGATAAATCTATGGGTCGATGGAAAGTCTGTAATCTGCGGAGACTCTTCAATATTTTATACACAGCTGATACAATATGGCCTAGTAGCCCTCGACCCTCATGTCAAAGGTCGTGGGTTCGAATCTTAGCCGACCAATGAATTTTTCTTTCAAAAAATGTAAGTACGCTACATGGCCACAGTGAAAGACGCGTCTCGTGTTTGTTTTATATTGCTGCTTGACATGACGTCACCGGAACGTGACAATAACGTCACACAAGATTACCATAATACTTTTTGTGAATGATGGTGTTCCATCAATTTATTAGACGTTATCACGTCAAAAAACCGCATCAAAATCCGTTGCGTAGTTTTAAAGATTAAAGAATACATAGGGACAGACAGACAGCGGAAGCGACTTTGTTTTATACTATGTAGTGATGACACAATTTGTTCGCCCTCATTTGTCAAAAAGTGCTGACACAGTACAGAAGATTATATACATAAGTACGTACATATGACTCCAGAAAATATGTCAATCGTTTCTCAGTTCAACATTTTTATATTCAGCAACTTTCTTTCACTAGCGGGAAGTTATTCATGAAATCTTCATGCGGAATAATATGTCTCGATTCAAATAAAATGTGGGAGCGTAATATACAGGCTGTTCGATTCTTTTTAGACATTGAATTTCAAATAATATGTGAGTGAAAATTGAATGTGTTCCTAATATATATGACAGGGTGTTTTTTTGGGATGCGTGACTTATAATGCTATGTTCAAAGCCTTATTTAGGAACGATGAAGTATTATAAAGGTACAATCATGTAGAAAAATAAAGGCTAAAACTAGAATCAAGTGAAAAGATAAAAGGACCCACTTCCGTTTTTCTCAGAGAATAAATTAGAAAAGACCGTAGAAAATCTGCTTGAATCGGAGTGATGTAAGATCTCTTGACACGCAAACATTTTTCTTTTTACATTTTCTGAATGTAGAAAGTTATATAAAATATTTTGTTTGTAATTTAATACAATAATAATAATTCTATCCTTACAGGTAAATTATTCACTGACCTCGAAAAATAAAACTTACAAAAACCAATTTACAAACCGACCTCACCGAAAAAAATTAGCATGAAAATTAAAAATCCCATTACAATTTGCGGGTCAAAAATTCCATAATTTGTCCCCGCAAAATAAAGGCCAAGGTAAATAAAAATTCCGGTATATTTTCGTGCGTACTTCAAGGGCCAGGTATTCCTTTTAATACGACAATTTGTATTCAGTTTTGATATAGGACCGAAAAGGGATAGTAAGGTACTGGGCTTGATACAAAAAAGAGGCCAGAGACGTGAAAATATGCTGTAGAAAGTGAAACTGATGACATCTTAAAGACAATGGAACCAAAACAACTGATCACTCCTGCAAAGTACGTTCAAAAACACACATAATAGATGTCACAAGACAGACCAACAAAGCTACAAGAATTTTCTTCCGACTATCACACCTTATTCTCTTGGGCGGTGGTGGCGAGTAAACCCTCCGCAACTGAGCATTTAAGGAAAGTTGGTGAGCCAGGTGTAAACTTCACTTCGCGGTACGAGCTCAATTACTGCTGCTGCACTAACCCAAAATAGATTGGGATTAGGACAGGAAAAGGAAAAAGTCCGACACGAAAATATCGGACCATCAAACAAAGGCAAGTTGCTTATTTAGGACATCTTTTGAGGAATCCATTATAAACTCTTGCACTTGGTTATGATGGGCAAAGTTGGTGGAAAAAGGAAAGTTATGGTTGTAGAAAAAGTTAGCGTAGACAGGGATAGCGAGTGGTCAAATATTATGAGCTGACTGCCAAAGTTGAAAAAACACCTTGAGAAGAAGAAGAGGAAATGCTAAAAAAACAATCCTTTTCCAATATTAGTCTTAATACAGTTTCCCCACCTGTGGGTTAAGATAAGCTTTTCATTTACAAGACTAAAAGGCAACGCCATGTCCGCGCTGCTTGCCTCTTTAGCATTTAAATATCATTCCGACATATGCGACTGTTCAGCTTGCTGAAATGTTTTCAAGGTAACGAAATTACTTGACCTTATTGAAAACGAAGGTTCTAGCGGTTTCGGAAAAATAATATGGAAAGGAATTAATAAAATTAAATGTTTTTTTAAGGGTAGGGAAGTGGTGTTTAGGAAAATGTGTAAAAATATCATTACAGAGATCGTTTTACGAGAAATAAAATGCGTATGTCGGATACGATCTATAAAAAATACTTAGATTTAGATGAGCTTAAAAAAACCTGACTACAAAACTGATCTCCGTCAAACCTTATTGTTTTATTATATACGAAAAACAAAAAATTCGTCAATAACTAAAAATGTTGCATCGTGCTGTTGTCGAATTAAGATAGGTATTGTCGGGGAAGTCTTGTCAAAATTTAACAATTCGGAGCATTATTGTCTAACTCGCATTGTTTCCTAGTAAAGTCATGTCGAAGAAACGCCGTGTCGGAGTTTCGTAGTATCGTAGTTAAGATATTAATATTGTCGAAATTAGGTACGTATCGGAGTTTAATAATGTCGAAGTAAAGTCTTGTCGAATTAGGGTTTGTCGGACTTCAATTTTGTTCTGATGACGATGATAATTGTATGCGTAAACAAACAAAAAACGGCCAAGTGCGAGTCGGACTTGCGCACGAAGGGTTCCGTACCATTATATTCTGTTTTTAGTATATTTGTTGTTATAGCGACAACATAAATACATCATCCCTTTTCGCCTGAAACACAGGATTTCCTAGTTTAGGCGTAATGTATTATTTATCGTTTCAAACGTGATTTAGCTATATAGTATAATATTTTGTAAAAGTTTTTAATCATTAAATTATTCTTATTCTTTCTTATCTGTGAAAATTTCAACTTGCTAGCTATCATGAGATACAGCCTGGTGACAGACAGACAAACAGTGGAATACTAGTAATAGGTAGGGTTCCATTTTTACCCTTTGGGTACGGAACCCTAAAAAGTGTTAATATCTTTTTTTTCCTATCAAAAACAAAGGAGCCCCGTTGGACCGTGTATTTCGCAAAAAGCCCGTTTTAATAATGCACCACTGAACTACATAACATCCCAATGTGGCCACCGAACACTGAATAATATATATTTGGTTACACCCGTCCAAAATGGGAACATGTATATTTTAGTTATGTGGTTAGTTTGATGAGATTTTACTTTGTGAATTACATTAAGTGGTTTACAAACGCGGCGTTTGATCCAAATTTTAATGATAGGTATATAAGTCAGTCAAGCACAATGTCAAATAGGTCAAAATGAAAATGAGGTATATATTAGACTAGCTTTCACCCGCGACTTTATCAGGTCAAAATCCTTTCTTATCGGATCCCTACGTCTTACAAAGAACACACCCTCCAAGTTTCAGGTCTCTACGATTAGCGGATTAGGCTGGGCGTTGCTTGTTCAGTCAGTCAGGACCAGTGTAGCCAACCCTACAGTTTTTTGAAAATTATCTCAGTTTTTAGTTTAGGCCTCGAAATCTACAGTTTTTTGCTTGATTCTAGCACCATCTATTTGTTATAGATGGACCTTTTTTAAGTTGTTATAAATAAACTTCCTTAAAAATAGCTGGTCACATCTTTCAAATATTACTAAATTTTTTGACATAAAGTATCTCTATGACTTTTGATATTTAATTTGATTAAAACTTTGACAATCACATGATTTTTCTTTCTCGATATTTTTAATTCTCTCTCTAAAATGTATTATCATTATACATCATTAAATAAAATAAAAAATTAAGCTGTAGATTTACTGTTTTTTAATTTCTTATTTACAGTTTTCTACAGTTTTTTATCTGGCATATCTACAGTTTAGCTATAGAGCTGCGCTGGATGTGTGGAGTGACGCGAAAGGATCGCGTCAGGAACTCCCGCATCCGGGGCAGCCTTCATGTCCGAGACATTGCAGATAAATTGCAAGAATGTCGCCTACGCTGGTACGGTCACGTCTTGCGAAAACCGGCTAGTTACGTGGGGAACAAATGTCTTGCCATGGCGCCTCCGCCGGGCCGTGGCAGACTGGGTAGACCCAAGAAGTGCTGGCTTGACGTCGTAAAGGGTGATATGCGTGCAAATGGCCTTACTAACCAGGATGCCGAAGATCGTGCGAAGTGGAGGCGTAAAAGTAGGAAAGCGGACCCCGGGCTCCTGAGAGGGATGCAACCGGGAACATCGCTCGGATGATGATGATGAGCTATAGAGCTAAGCTGTAGATATGCTTAGTCCTAACCAGTGTTGACAACCTCAGCCTATGCTGAGCCTATGCTGAGGTTGGCAACATTTGCAACAAAGCATTTTATATGTTTAGACGACTACGGTAAACTGGATTTAGTAGGTCAGCAGCGGTGGATGGTCCAGTTGAAAAAAAAACACGATTGATTAAAATAAAACAAAAGACGATCGAAAAAAGAAACAAAAGACAATCGATGCAAATGATGATCGAAACAATTGAAGGACTTCGTTAGCACATCTAATGTTCGACAGGTAGGAACAGTTTGTATGGCCACATGTTATTGTTGTTTTTACTATTTTCCTCGAAATTTATCATATTTTCTCACCATTTAAACTATCCCTGGACTGCCACAAATATCCAGGCGGACCGTTAATCGTGAAAAAGTTCTTGAGGGGCGGTTAATAGTGAATCATCGCGTTCGCGTTTATTTTCGCTTTTGTTAAAACCTGAGGTTTCGAGAACTTAACAACTCTCATGGTCACAGAGAGACTGAAGTGACATTAGTCTTACAAAATAATTTAAAATAGAATATTTGAAATTATTTAAAATCACCGAATCGAAATTGAATTACGAAACAGTAAGCAAAGTAACAGATAAGCTTAGCTTTCAGTTAAGTTTATTCAAGTTAACTGAGATTCGCCTCTCGCTGAGCAAATTGGATAACTTAACAACTTAACCGTACTTTGCTCATTCGTATCCCTTGATTTGATTAATATTTTAATACGAAGAATTTTGAAATGAAATAATTTATTTGTTAGATTAAAGGAGAGTTTCGAGCAATTGATCTTGTAACCAGGGCAGGATGTTTAAGTACGAAGAAGGTACTCTTTTTAGGGTTCCATACCCATAGGATAAAAACGGGACCCTATTACTAAAACTTAAATTGTCCAAAATTGAAAAATGATAGTAACAATTTTTGTGCAAAACTGCCCGATCCTGCCATTGGCTTGAGGTACATACTTCGAATAATCTATACCAATATTATAAAGCTGAAGAGTTTGTTTATTTGTTTGAACGCGCTAATCTCAGGAACTACCTACTAGTTCGAATTGAAAAAATATTTTTGTGTTGGATAGTCCATTTATCGAGGAAGGCTATAATCACATGAATACAACTCTTACTCATGTGGCTATAGGCTACTTTTAACACTAAAAGTAGCCTATAGCCCTAGCTAGTTTGTAAATAAATTTATCGCCAACCGGACTGTCATTTTTTTTAAGACTATTTGACTTATGAATGAAAAAACCCTACATAATACTGCAGATGCGAGCGCGCACTCGCTAACAAAGTGCACTTTGAGGTTTGAAGGGAAATGTGTGAACACATTTTTAGTTTAAAAAATCTAAAAAAAAACAAGATTTATGGATGCTGCGTATTAATGTCTATGTTCGTATCAACTTCATGGCTTGGATATTTTAGCTTGCAACAAGCCTAAATAAAAAATCGGATAAGTTGTTTCAAGGACGCAGCCGCAGTGAGATCGTGAAACGTCTCATCTTACATAGACTTAATTCTGACAGATAATATGTAGCTACTTCAACACTTTTGTCAGAAGGTTAAGGCAAGGAGCCACGTCATCTCTTTCCTCATCTATTTTTTTTCTTTCTTTAATTCTGCAATGACGTTACATCCTTTACATTTATTATTAGCGAGTGACCTACTTTTAAAGACATGATTCAAAGACTTTTCATCTTTTTTTCTCTTTTCATCTTTCTTTCATTTTCCAATGACGTTACATTCGTTACATTTAGTATTAGCGAGTGACCAACTTTTAAAGACTTTTCATCTATTTTTCTCTTTTCTTTCTTTCTTTCATTCTGCAATGATGTAACATCCGTTACATTTAGTATTAGCGAATGACCTACTTTTTCAGACATAATTCAAAGACTTTTCACGTCAATAATTTACTTAAGTATGAATAAAGTCTTGTTTCCACTCCCTCAGTTAATATTTCAACCTCTTTCATTTTCAAGGGACCGAATATCTGGCGAGCCTTCATAGTACCCTAATTTGGTAGGTGTTTATGGGACCATCAGTTCCTATTGCAATAGGAAATCTTTACGACAACTGCGGGATATTTGTCTTTATGAGTACACCGTTTCTGGTCCTTCGAGCAAAATTTAAAATCAGGTTGAGTTGGTTATGGGCAACCTTTTGGACGTTTAGGGTCAGAAGCCGCGGGCGTTAATCAGTGTTTTTGTCAGGTGTCAGATGTTTTCAGTACTAAGAGTTTCTTTACGCACTCGGCACTCGGCAAAGATACCGAGATATCACAAGAAAGACATCAAGAGTGGACACTAATAAGTAGGTACTGATCTCATGAACAGGCTCTTGATATCATCTGATCCTTATTTAGCAAGTCTCAGACATGCCTCCAAGAAAAAACGAAGTGCTATCGAGCCGGAAGTTTTGTCACTACTTTCGGTACCCGATCAAGATTTAATAAGTAATAAATAAATAAATCAATCAAACAATCAGTAATAAATTTCAAACTCGTACTTATTTTAACTTTTTTTCAAATATTTATATAAACAAATTAGTAAAACTAACATAATTTTCTTTTATAATTAATCCCGATCCCGTTTTTAGAAATTAGAGATAAGAAGTAGCCCATATGTTAATTCAGGTACCTGACTGTCTATATACCAAGTTTCATTGCAATCGGATCAGTAGTTTTTGCGTAGGAAGCAATAACAATTTAGTACAGCTAGAATTCGAATTTCTGTCACTGTGCGTTGAGGGCTACTTCTATGCACCTAAACAAACAACTTTTGTTCACAGACTTTTGGAAATTCAAAATCGAATTCGCTGTGGTCAAACGGTGACTTCTTGAATTTTTTATTATTACCTAAATATAAAAAAAATCAAAGAGTAAAAAATTCATAGACTAATGAGGGCACAAACAAACATACATACATACAAATATACATCGCGCAAAAACATAACCCTGCTTTTGCCGTAGTCGGGAAAAAATCATTATTGTCTAATATTTTTTTCTATGACAGGTCATAAACTTACAAGGAACCTGGAGAAAAGCTATGACTTAATATAAAATGGTAGAAAGAGAAAGTATGATACCCAACGATTTTTTTTGTCATCGTAACTGCGTAGTTCTATAGGTAAAGTTTTTGTTATTTCAATTCGTTTTATTGGAGTTGTTCCAATCACAGTCTTATACAACTTGTATAGAACCCTTATAGGACCTTAAACTTGAGTGAAATTGTTTTGCCGACGACGTCCCAACTTCATACATAAAGAATTGTATCCTAATAAAGTTGGGTCTTGGAAACATTTCAAATTTCGAATAAAGGTTAGTGATGGCCAATTACAGTTAAAACCTGAACCGTCATCTTGTAAATCACGTACAAAAATGAAACATTTCATCATCAATCATTATTTCCAAGCAAAAATGAGCGTAGGTTATGTGTATCTAAAGACACTCAGTATCAGCACATCTCAAAATAATAGCAAGCACATACCCCCATCAGCATTATTAACACTTTAATACCCAATCTACACTTTTTATACCTAAACTAATAAACATTAATAAATTGGGAGACCATTAGAAAGTTCAAGTATAATGAAGCTACTGCGACAGAATGAACCACGTTCCATCATTATGTATACAGGGTTATTGGAAATTAATTGACACGGCGTTAAGGGCTTCTTCTGTGCACCTTAACGATCAACTTTTGTTCTACGACTTTTGGAAATTCATTATAAATATATTCCATACAAAAATAAAAAATTAAATCCACCAGTTCAAATAATACTCAACTCTACGTCTACGTCACAGAATCAATCATAGTAGGTATGGTATAACCCGATAGGGTTGCACGCAGTGCGCCCCGTGCCGATCGCGCGCGCGCACTTGCCGCATAGACATAGAAAATTACCAGACAGTACGAGAAACACTTAAATATTTTTTTGGGATATGTATTAAGTTTCGACAAAAGTCGTAGAAAAAAAGTTGTTTGTTAAGGTGCACAGAAGAAGTCCTTAACGCCGTGTCAATTAATTTCCAATAACCCTGTAGACTTCCTTCCGTCGCGTCGTTTTTATATTGTCGATGACAATATTTTGTGTGGAAACGTCATAAAATTAAATCTATAATAGGAGTTTTGGCGGGAACGAGGCAACAAAATGTCGTGTTGCAATTTTATTTTCATAAAACTTCGTTGTTGTTGAGTTGTATAATTATGGCAGAATACTACTATTCAATTTAATAAAGTAAAATGCATAAGTGGAAAAAGTGCTTTCATATACTTATCCTACAAGGTTATAATAGTAAAGAAGCCACCGATTTACACAGCCTCTGACTTGACGAACTGTGATGTCAGTTTTAAAACAACCCATATTCTCAAAATCGGGCTAAAATTTGATGCAAAATATAACTAGGACTAGTATGCGAGTTTACAGCCATAACTTTCAGTCGCATACTGCAAAAAAAAGATAACGTAGGAAATTACTCTAGTTCTGATAGACAGTGGCCGTAGATCTTTATTTATGCTGAAAGTTTTCCACTGGGAAAAACTATTTGACCTCTGTGGCGCGTCGGGCGAACACCCGACTGCGACGCAGAAGGTTGCGGGTTCGATTCCCGCCGGGAACAAGTATTTATGCTGACCATAAATTCTTGTTTCTGGTTCTGGGTGTTTCCTATATGTATAATATGTATATATTTACAAAAAAAAAAAAAAAAAGTATATAAGTAGTTTATCCGTTATCTGGCACCCATAACACAAGCATTAAGTTGCTTAGCTTGGGGCTGGATGGCGATGTGTAATATGTCCTGAAATATTTATTTATTGAAGTGAAAACTTCTTTAGCGGCGTTGAGCACTTTTTCTGTAATGGGTATAAAATCTTAAAATCGCGTCAGGACACGTGACCTGAAGGCCAATTCCCATAAATAAAATTGTTAAAATTACATCTCAATATCATTTCGATTGCATTTCGATTGCAAAAAATATACTTAACGTCATCTTTTGGTATTCTCATAAACTAAGATTTCAACATGATATCCGAATGAAATGTTAATTTAATCGAAATGCAATCGAAACTAAAATGTACGTAAAACGGTATTCTCCAAATACAAATGATATCGAAATGTAATCGAACTTATCTAGACCGTATTCTCGTCGCATAAGAAACGTCAAATTTGAGATCGAGAGTTGATTGAAATGTAATCGACTTGAAACAACGAATTTAGTGAATTTTTAAGGTTAACTTAGTTGGGTTGGTGTGTAAATCTAATAAAAAAAATAATGCGTGTCATCTCCGAAGCGCGACTGGAGTTTACTTGTATTTCGATATATAGAAGGTTACAGGTTCGATTCTCGCCCCAAACAAGTATTTAAGTATACAAGCCTAGTTGTTTAGCTTAGGGCTAGATGGCGTTATGTGAAATGGCCCACATTATTTACTTTATTTGTAAAAAATCGCTATCTATTGCTATTGATTGCTATCGACATCAATTGCTATCTAGAGCATTAGCGCGATTTATCTCATGGACCTTCATATCACAAAGTTTCTTCAAACACACTCCAAAATAAAACAGGCGCCAAATGAAATTCTTTTAAATTTTGTGACATAGCCAACCTAACAAAGCAAAATGAATGAATGACTGAATGATTTTATATCGCAATGTTAGTGAAATGCAATTGAAATGTAATTGAAATGTAACTGAAATGTTATTATGATTATGGTTAGCAGAATACCAATTGACAGTTAAATTTCAATATCATTTCACTTCGATCAATTTAAGATTGCATTTTGCTATAATTACGAGAATTGACCTTCTGATCGAAAAAGCGTAAGACGGATGGAGAGTAGACAGCTATCCCCTCTCTACGGCGCGGCGAAAATGTATGCTGGGCCTACTGTTTTTAATTTGGCTGTGAGTGTATTAAGACGTACATATGGTATTTTTTAACGGACGACTATTGACGGACGACAAATGTCGGACGACTATTGACGGACGACAAATGTCGGACGACTATTTGTCGAACGACTATTGACGGACGACAAATGTCGGACGACAATTTGTTGGACGACAAATGTCGGACAACTATTTGTTGGACGACAAATGTCGGACGACTATTTGTCGTCCGACTATTTTTTTTTTTCATCTAAAACTCTTTTTGCGTATGTTCTCGCGACATATGAGATTTTACACAGATATACAGTTTTCACTTCTGCCTGCACTCCCGGAGTGCGCTGTTTTTTTTTTTTTATTTATTTTTATTTACGAAGTGTCATTACACTAAAAGTTCCTACTGAAAGACTTTGCTACATTGGTAAGACTTTTATATATAATCTTTATGATTTATACTGCGCGAGCAACTTTAATAATAATTCAAGTTATTCAGGCACTCTAGTATCTAGAATTTCTTCCCATTTTTAACCCCGTGAATGAATTTCAATAAATACGAAACACGTGTTCCATTAATTCTGTTAAAGAATGTTTATGCAAAATTTGAAGTAGATTGAACCAAGGAATCACGTTGTCCCATACAAACTTCGACCCCTCATTTTCCCCCTTAGGGGTCGAATTTCGCAAAATCCTAGTAATAGTGAAATAATAGTGAGCACCTACGTCATAAAAGGAACCCCCATGCAAAATTTGAGACTCCTAGCACTTGTAGTTTCTGAGATATCGTGATGAGTAAGTGAGTGAGTGAGTCAGTGATTTTCTCTTTTATATATATAGATGTATAAATTATGTATCTGTAAATGAAATAGACTTGGTAAACCAGTCCCCCAGCTTAAGCGACCGTGTCCAGATTAAAGTAATTCGTCAATACCTCTCGAGTCAACTAAGTCGCGGGTTTCATCACGATGTTTTCCCTTATCGTAAGTATTAAGAGGAAAGGGTACCGGGGGCTCTCTCCATACAAACATAGTCGACTGTTTTCTCCCTGGATAATGACACTGGAGCAAATATTTTTGTTGCATAAAACTTGTAACTGACTTGACCATGCCCCTATGTTTTGTTTTTTTTTTTAATTTTTTGTTTTTGATAATTAGAAAATGAAAAAACCAAATCATAGGGGCATAGTCATGGCAGTTATAGGTTTTATGGCACAAAAATATTTGTGCTAGTGTCATTATCCAGGGAGGAAACAGTCGACTACGTTTGTATGGAGAGCGCGCCGGTACCCTTCACCTTAATAGCGCAAATAAATTGTCAAAAAAAATTCATTGGTTCACGGTGAGGAAGTGACATTCGCATTCCTACAATGTATAGCAATATGTAAGTAAATATATTTTATTGTGAAATAATATCGCATTTTATTTTCACCCCATCACTACCAAAGAATTCAAGGTAGGAAAAAACAGTATGGGTTCGTTTTTCCACTTGAATGGTTGCAAAGTAAAGTTTCGAATACGAGGATAAAATGGCTATTTTTGTCACGTTTTTTGAAAAAGAATCTCTATAAGAAATGATAATGAAAAACACATTCGCCATGTAAAGTCCTAGAGAGCATCGGATGATTTTCAGAAGATCAATTGACCAGATCCAGGATGAATTAAATGAGATATTTTTTTCTCATTGGATCCAGATTTCAAATTGTGGATCTACTGAGTTTTTTTTATCGTAGTTGATTTCTTTCCAGATTTTTCGGTGGCATCCATTTTCAACCCCCAATTTCAACCCACGGCATAATTTTAATTAAAATACCTCCATATTCAACCACCTGCAAATCAATAGTCATTTTCTACCCAAATACGCAGTGGGTACCTAACTACCTACCTAATTTTTACTCAAGTAACGTCAACAGAAAAAATAGATTCATAGTTTTGGTAAAAGTGTTAATTATAGTAGTAGTTAAAATACGACTTTAAAATATTAAATTATGTTTCTGTCTGTACAAAAAAACATCATATTATTAAGTATTATAATCACTTGGGTTGAAAATGGAATACATTTTAGGTAGAACATGGAAAAAATATTTGCGGGTTGAAAATGGGGGTTCAAAATGGATGCCACCCTTTTTCCATGGATCTAATGAGAACATCAAGATGAAACGATTTCTTGAAAAGGTCTTGTCTTTTAAGTTTTAAAGGCTTGCGTGAGACATATTTAGCTAAATACATTTAGCAGGTAATCTTAAATTCAATTCAATTTCAATAACCACAAGGTAATTAATTATTAAAATCACGTCATGTTTAAGTTCTTAAACGTATTTATTTTTTTGTTGTGCATGTAAACTTTAGTATGAAGTATCTTCTATACAGGAAAAGTATTTTTGTAGTGCACAAATTTCGGTATGTTTTAAGCACATTAAAATAAAAAATACTGTTTTTTTTATTTTGGAGCTAACTCAAAAACTCTCAGAGCTATAACCATTTAAGTGTTTCTAACAAAACGACGAAGTCCATGGACACAATACTAGCGCCAGCGAGTTTAATAGCGCGCTCTAAATGAAGGTAGGTACCTAGTGTGCCTAGGTGTCACTGTGCGTATCAATACTGAGATACCCAATAATTTAGAAATTGCAGGAAGTTTTTCACATTAAGTTTTGGTTTTTTTTTTATTTATTTTTTTGCGTAAATGTACTCCACTGCCGACATATGTTCAGCAGAAAAAAAATGTGCACTACAATAATACTTTTTTATCACAGTTGCTCATAAAGTGGATCTTATTAAACCGCTTTTAGGCTCATAATGCAACGTAATACACGCGTGCGATAAAAAAAAATCCAACTAGTGTTGGAAAATAATACGTCATCCCGATATGTCAAATACGTATCTTACTGCTAATGACATATAGTAGATGAAACATTCTTAAGGACATCGTTCAAATCGTACCCAAAAATTAACGTGCCGGCCACAAAAAAAAATGTTTCTATCTTGTAGAGAATAACATTTTAAATAATGTTTAATAAGGCAACAAAGAGCTACGATGAACCATCGTTGAGTTATTTTACATTGAAAACCCAAAAAAATGCATTTTGTAGAGATCCGTTTGACCACTTCTAAGATATTACTACAGAAAAAATATAAAAATAAGTAGTAAATGGATAAGTTTTGTCTGTTTTTATTATATTTATATACATAGGTATATCCAATAACCCTTTCAGAAGTTATAGTGGGATCTTAAAAGTGGTCAAACGGATCCCTATAAAATGCATTTTTTGGGTTTTCAATGTAAAATAACTCAACGATTTTTGATCGTAGCTCTTTGTTGCCTTAGTAAACATTGTTTAAAATATTATTCTCTACAAGATACAAATAATTTTTATTACTGGCCGCCATTTTTTTTTGTGGGTATTTTTTGTTAGAAACATGAATGATCTCCTTTATCTGGGTTATACTGTTTTGATGTATAGAAAAAGGTACCATCCAAAGAGTTTTTAAGCCTTGCTGGCTTAAAACTCTTTGTTGGTACCTTTTTTCTTCTTTTCAAAAGGTTGTCTCTAAAGTCTGCGAACGATAATATTACGTGATGACGTCTTTGAAAATAATTAAAAATTGAGTTTTGTTTTTATTTTGTTTTTTCTTTAGGTACATAAATATATTTTTTTTATATATTCTGTTTTTAATGAAACCCGGAACTAATATATTCTGTTTTTAACCGCCGACGCAAAAACAAATGAAAAAAACCCTAAAAAAATATTGTATGTCAGACGCTGTATAGGTTAAAAGTCTTTTTCCTAGCCTTTCGGGAGTGTAATTAACAAAAAATAGTAAACATAACCTAAAATTCTTAAAAACTTTTTATTATTAAAATTTTAACAAGTCTTTTTTTTTATTCGCAACTGTGATAAAAAACGTCGTACGATACACGTGTGAATTGATCATTCCATCTCGGCTTTTGCCACGCTCGCGTTCCGCTCGCGCGTCATAAACCGCCTCTATGGAATGATCAACTTTCAACACTTGTATCGCAATGTACTATTCCTATATTATTGTGGAAGACAATGCTTTCAGTTTTCTGCCAAAGTGTGTCAAATTCATCAACTAATATACCTGCCTAATTAAAAGTAAACTCATCAAAATACACCTTTTGCTGTTATAAAATTAACTTTATTTTATTTGAAACAAAGCTCATTTCTCAACAACAGACGTTATTATCTGTTCAATCAAAACCTGAATCTGATCCAAGGTTTTTAGAAAGGCAAAGTTTATAATTTTAACTTAGAACGTTGTTTAAGCATTCAATCGGATTTCGGTTTAATATTGAAATCTCTTTAGATGAACTTTTGTGTTTCCAGAAATTACCTGTTTTTTTTTTATAAATAATCTCTATTTGTTTTCACGTTTTATCATATTTTTCGTCAAATATAGTCAGTTTAGGCATCGATTCAAGTAAATATTTTTCAAAAGACGACCTCTGTGGCGCGTCGGGCGAACACCCGACTGCGACGCAGAAGGTTGCGGGTTCGATTCCCGCCAGGAACAAGTATTTATGCTGACCATAAATTCTTGTTTCTGGTTCTGGGTGTTTCCTATATGTATAATATGTATATATTTACAAAAAAAAAAGTATATAAGTAGTTTATCCGTTATCTGGCACCCATAACACAAGCATTAAGTTGCTTAGCTTGGGGCTGGATGGCGATGTGTAATATGTCCTGAAATATTTATTATTTTATTTTTATTTATTTATTTATTTATTTAAAAGAAGCCCGAGGTGATTTATTAAGGCATTGTAAATATTAAGAACTTTATTAGACAAAAACGAAAT
The DNA here is from genome assembly GCA_907269075.1 of Idaea aversata. Taxonomy (NCBI): domain Eukaryota; kingdom Metazoa; phylum Arthropoda; class Insecta; order Lepidoptera; family Geometridae; genus Idaea; species Idaea aversata. The sequence goes on from OU026103.1 coordinate 9,430,376, forward strand.
ACAGATTATTACATAAAAGTAGGTATATCTACACTATAATAAACCTACAATAATATGGAGGAATTTTTTTAGATTTTTTTTATTGTAACTAATATGCTCCGAAACTACTGGACCGATTTTGATAAATCTTGGTATGAGGATACATTGATTCATTGGGAACTCCCGAGCCACGGGATTGATGCGGGTGAAAACGTGCGGATAGCTGCTAATAAATCACTATCACTACATAGTATAAAACAAAGTCGCTTTCTCTGTCCCTATATCCCTTTGTATGCTTAAATCTTTAAAACTACGCAACGGATTTTGATGCGGTTTTTTAATAGATAGAGTGATTCAAGAGGAAGGTTTATATGTATAAAACATGCATAATATAGCCGTGCGAAGCCGGGGCGGGTCGCTAATAAATAAAAATAAAACGTTTGTTGCTATAGGTATAATCATGAACATTCTTTATTTTTGTTTGTGTATGTTTAAGTTTATTAGTATTTAGTTATTTCAGTGTTTTGCTATTGTATTTTGACGTGACAACGTTTTATAAATTGGTTTGCCGGGTGACACTTCAAGAAACTGCGTTACGCTCCGCTCACGTTATGCGCTCACAATGAGAGCGAGTGAGAGGCACGCGGGCATGGTTAGCCCGCCTAAGAGCGAGAGAGACAGACATAAAAAGTGAAAGGCACGCGTCCCTTCCACTCGAGCACAGTTGTTGTCACGTAAAACTTTCGCCCGTATACCGACTTTACAGGCAACCAGTTTTTTTATGGTAGGTAGGTATTGTAATTTTTGTTAATGTAAGTTTTGTATTGTTATTTTATAAATATGTATTTTTTTAGTAGGTAAATAAACTGAAGCATTATTTCGTACATTTCTTTTGTAAAATACGATCGCTTTTGTAAAATATTTCACTACAACACTATCTAAAAAAATATTCAAAACGTTTGGAATAGTTTAATTAAAAACATTTCAAACACAAAACGCTTGTTGCCATGAATATCACACAACAAACAACAATAGTTTGAAAATAGCAAGGAAATTGTATTTGCAACGAGTCAACAGTCAAAGTGAAAACTGGATATTCTTCTGGTACATTCCTGGCCGCTGTTTGCTTTGTATTTCACAAGCTTTTTCATATTTTAAACGAGGAAAGCAAGCGGCAAGTTTCGGTCTCTTTGTGGTACAATTTACGTTTATATCAAAATTCAAACGTGTTTTATTTCGCACGAGATCACTTTGACATGTCTTATTCGGATATATTATATGAATTCAGAACGCATCCTAATGCATATAAAGCATACATTGTGCAGGAAAGTGTACTATGATACTTCCTCTTCCCTTAATGATAAAAACCCATGGACGTGACTTTAGTTGATCCATTTCAAATAATACTTTCAAATATTTGTAATATTGACCTTTGTAAGCGTGATCACATAAAAAAAAACCCCATTAGCCATTAGTCTTGTGCCTTCTTCTCATTAGTGGGCGCGTTCCGAAAGCACACATCCTAACTTGGTTTTTAACACGTTTACATGTGATCTGTGTACAAATGTATTAATTAAGCATACAAAGGAATAAAGAAAATTTGTCTTTGACTATGGGGTTTTTGTTGTGTTGGGAGACCAGCTGCCCGGTGGACCGACGACATTGTGGCGGTCGCGGGTAGTCGGTGGATGGAGGCGGCCCAGGACCGCTGTTTGTGGCGTCGTATGGGGGAGGCCTATGTCCAGCAGTGGACGTGTATGGGCTGACATGATGATGGGGTCAAACGTAAAATGCTTTTCGCCGTTAACTAAAATTGACAATTATTATTGCAAGTAGTGTTGTTTTGCAAGTACAGTTTGTAGTCGAGTTCTTTTCCCTACATTTTGGTATAATTTCAAGAAAAAATATCTTAAAATCTTTAAGTAAAAACTGTCATGCCGTCGTTTTTTGACTCAGGAAAAAATCTAAATTTAAGTAGAACTACATTTGGAATTTCATTTCATTTCATTAAGTCTATTTTAGCCTATTAATTTGCTAGTTTCTTAGTTATAGCTGAAAGGCAACAGGTACACTCATTGGTAATCGGCGCAAGTGGGTTGTACTCGTTGATTGCGGCCGTAGGTTTTTAAGTGTCTGTTATTAAGTTTTTAAGTGTTAAAAGGTCTGTTTTCTTTCTTGTATATAATCAAAATAACCCAAAATCCGTAAATAACGCGTAGTTAAATGTAAGTTGATTTAAGACAGTAAATATTTTATGTTAAAATTTACGTACGTTTGCAAGAATCGTCATAAATCTTGTAGACGTATCGTAAATACGTTTAGTAACCGCAGATATTAATTTCATATTCGGTTTCCGTAATAAATCCCGTATATATTCCGCTTCTCGTAAATATTGACAACTTTTCAAATGTTACTGAATGTTTTATTAAGGATATAATTTCGCGGTTTATCGTCTCAACGACCTTATTAGGTTAGTTTGGAGCATAGGTTCTCAACCTTTTGTTGAGTACCGCGTTTACTTTTTTTTTTATATATGATAGGTCAGCGTTTGACCACTATCACACCTGCCTGATGGTAGATGACGATGCGGCCTAAGATGTAACACGCCTTCCTAGAAGATACCTATTCACTCGCGACTTGAAGACCCCGAAATTGTACACGTCAGGAAAGACAGACGCAGGCAACCGATTCCATTCCCTTGCAGTACGAATAAGGAATGACGAAGCAAAGCGCTTAGTGCGAACGTGTGGTATGTCCACCATGAATCGGTGCCGCACACCAGTCTGCCTGGTTGTATGACGAAAGAATGGAGATAACAAGATTAGGTCGTGGAGTTCTGTTGCACACTCCCCGAAATGTATCCGATAAAAGGCCGACAAGCTCGCCACCTTGCACATCGTCGCAAGGTACTTAATGGTTAATAATACTAATTTATATAAAATTTACTAATTTTAATATACCTACATAATATACTAAAATTTAAATATACTAATTTATGTAAAAATCACAAACGTAAAATAAATATTTAAATTTATATAATAAATACTAAATCTATACTTCTATAATATGTATTTATACCTACTACTAATCTTTAGTATTTTAAAGGGAAAAGTTTTTTTTTGTTTGTAACAAATAGGCTCCGAAACTACTGGACCGATTTTGATGAAACTTGGTATGAGGATACATTAATTTATTGGAAGTAACATAGGCTGCTAAATTATCTTGATATTCTTACAGGATCAGGAGTTACGCGAGTGAATCCGCAGAGCGCTACTTGTTTTATATTTACAAAGCCGGATCACTCCGCATTGAGGCACTGCACAAAGGCAAAGACAAGATGAACAACCAAAATTAAAGAAAAAAAAAACAATGAGTTGGTTGAGGCTGGTGGAGTTTTAACAAAATGTTAATGTCGGGTGTCAATTTAGTTAACTTTAGTCGCAAATCACCACGCTCAGTGTTCAGCAGTCTATTCCTTTACTGAGACTGTAAGTTAGCTACAAACACACGCTCAGTCAAATATGATGAAGGAAACGAAAAGCTCTAGCGCTCCCACAAAAAGCTTGAGCCAGCCAGAGGTCGTCAAAAGCTGCTGCCGTAGCTGTGACGAAATACTGATAAGGTAGAATTTAAAAGCTGAAACTTTGTATTCAACATTTCAACTTTGCAAATTTAACTTTCTGAACCTGAATGATAAAAACCCGTAATAAAGAAAGTCAAAGTTAAAAAAAGTTATTTATATGGATGTTTATTACATTTGTATAAAAACCACATTGAAACGTCTTAAAAACTAAGTTAGGATGTGTGCCTTCGGAACGCGCCCACCAATGAGAAGGCACAAGAAATTCATGGGGTTTTTTTTCATATGATCACGCTCACAAAGGTCAATATTACAAATATTTGAAAGTACCTATTATTTGAAATGGAGCAACTAAAATCACGTTCATGAGTTCTTTTCATTAAGGTAAGACGAAGTTTCATAGTACGCCTTACTGCACAATTTATGCTTTATAAAAGTTTTGAACCTGTTAATGGACATGTCTTAGACATCTATATGTAATTTATTATAATAGAGCACATATGTACTATTAAACGACCTGTTTATTTTCCGGAGCCTACTACCGGGCACGGTCAGAAGGCCAATTCTCGTAAATAACATTGTTTAAATTACATTTCAATATCATCCTGATTGCATTTCGATTGCAAAGGATACCTTCAAAGTCAGGTTTTTTTTACAAAAAGCTAACTTTGAGGGTATTTTGAGCTACCTTGAGGGTACTATTTGTGATCGAAATGCAATCGAAATGATATTGAAATGTAATTTGAACAATGTTATTTACGAGAATTGGCCTTCTGTTCACCCTTATTTCTTAAGTTGAAATTATGAATATAGCTAAGCCTTCGCCATTCATCGTGTTGTACGCTTTAATTTGTAATTTCACTACCTAGTGTCCAGTCTCCAAACAATCAATTTATATTCAGAATATGTAGTTTGTATTCACAAGTTGTAGGATTTATTCACGACATGAACAGGAATGTTCAGGTGTTCATTCAATTATATCTATTCAATGAATCCAGTCCTACAATCAACGATCGTATTCAGGAATTGATATAACAAGGTAAGTTATTTACGATAAGTTAACCAAGATGGCGGAACTGCGCATAAAAATATATAGGTTTTACTATAAAAATCCTCATGTATTTCCTAGATATAAGAAAAGTCACGTGCATTACCGAAATATTCGGCCCAGTTGGCAAAATGGTCGCCATGCCGGACTGCCAAACACAGGGTTGCGGGTTCGATTCCCGTCTCAGGCAAGTATTTATGCTTAGACATTTGTCTGTGGTCTGGTTGTTTCTATGTAGTATAAATAAGTATAAGTATATATTTACAAAAGATAAGTATATAAGTAGTATATCCGTAACACCAGTTTCGTTACTTAACTTGCGGCTAGATGGCGATGTGTGGAATGTCCTACAATATTTATTATTATTTATTTATTATTCAGATTCTCAAATACAAGAAATACAGAAACTTATACATTTCGTGTCCAAAGTCAAAGTCAAATTTTTTTATTTATTTCGATGCTTATGTATAATATAAACATTGATCACTTAGAAACGTCTTAAAAACTAAGTTAGGATGTGTGCCTTCGGAACCAATGAAAAGAAGGCACAAGAAACTCATGCATGGGGTTTTTTTTATGTGATCACGCTCACAAAGGTCAATATTACAAATATTTGAAGGTATTATTTGAAATGGAGGAATTAAAGTCACATCCATAAGAGTTATCATAGTATGCCTTACCGCACAATTTATGCTTTATAAAAGTTTTGAATTTGTTAATGGACATGTCATATACATCTTTAGGTAATTTATTATAATAGAGCACACATGTACTATTAAACGACCTGCATATTTTCCGGAGCCTACTACCGGGCAAGGTCATCTCATCCCTATTTGTTAAGTTGAAATTATGAATATCGCTATTTTTGCAAAATGCGTCCATTTTAATAATGGCTAATACTGATAGTTATCTATTCTAAATAACCCAACAATCCTAACTATGGTCAAGAGGTAACCTTATCTATCGATTCTTGATTAAAAAGTACTATAGGCACATGAGTAGGTTCCTACTCATGTGCTATAGGTATATTGACTTATAAGTCAAACATTAGCAATTCACAATATTTTAAAATTTCCACAAAAAAATATTTTATATTCTAACTATTATAACAAGAATTTATTAAAAATTCTAAACTAATCTTAGCAATAATTTCCGTTAGTGAAACATACTGTTATTATGATCAACATTTTGCGCAAAATAATATTTCTACGAAACCCAAAGAAAATTAACATTATTAAATCGAATAAATCGTTTACGAATCCAGTAAACCCGTTCATTTTGCCTACAAATATAAACTGAGTCAAATATTCAGCGAAACAGAATTCCTTTACAATAGAATGTTACGCGAAGACGTATTACACTTACGAGCGTAAACTCTGGAACTGTTAGTAGTACGTGTGATCCGAACAAGTAGAGCGACAAAACATTTCGGTTTTTTGTAAATATATTTAGAAAGAATGAAAAGAATTTATTAGAACAAAGACAGGACATGAATACACATGAAACATTATAAGACAACTAAGTATGAATTACAATGAAAAGAAAATACTCAGAGAATAAATCCTCACTATAATATTATCTTCTTCTTCTTCTCGTATAGTGGTGTGGGTCACCTATTGTTGGAGTTTTCAGATCGCCTTAAGGCCTCTAACTTGACCTAACGCCTGCTACTAAAGGTAGCAACCGGGACTAACGGCTTAGCGTGCCTGAAACACGGAGGGGCTTACGATAACACATTTTTGCCACACTACTAATTGGCCACCCATCGAAGTAATGACCGCGCCAGGCGTCGCTTAACCATAATATTATAAAGATGAAAGAGTTTTTTTGTTTGCTTCTTTTTAATAATTAATATCTAAAAGTCGTGTATTGCTGGAATGGGTAAACCCCAACAGCAGAACACAGTAAGTTACTTATTTACCTACATACTACATATTAGATTGAATACATTATGTCCCAGGCACAACAGCACCGTAAATTGCATGGATTAAAATTGCCGAAGCCGAATCAGAAGTAAAGGCTGATATTATATTTACCTACTGAACAGTACTTCTTTGGCTTCACCGGCTATAAAAACGGGTCGGATTAAGGCTCGTTCTACTGCCATATTCCTTACCTGCATCCCTCAAAAGCCCCTTGCATTTTTGGGAGTTTTCAAGTCACGAATGTATTGGTATCTCTTCTAGTTTCTTCCTCTTCTGTGTGACTTTAGTTGCTCCATTTCAAATTAATACTTTCAAATATTTGTAATATTGACTTCTTCTCATTGGTGGGCGCGTTCCGAAGGCACACATCCTAACTTAGTTTTTAGACGTTTCTATGTGATCTGTGTACAAAATGCATGAACGTAATATATACAAAATTAGGCATCCAAATGAATAAAAATAATTTACTATGACTTTGACTTTAAAAGCGTGCTCCATCTCAGACCGCATCACTTACCTTCGGGCATAGAAGTCCACGTTCGTACTGCCATCGGGTGAGATAGGTAGCTAACCTCTTTGAGATTATTTGGTTATTGCTGACCCAAATTCATGGCTCGACAATGTATTAGTATAAAATATTGCAGAAATGTCACATTCAGATAGCTCAGACCTGCTCCTTATGACATTGAAGATGCAATGCCAATGCAATGGAACGAATGCATATTTTATCTCGTTTCAAATTGAATAAGTTATTTCCTTTAAATTTGTATTCCCTGTTCTCTTCTCGGATGACAAATCTTCCCATTTTTTCACTTCCATTTAATATCAGAAAAGACAATGGGGAAAGTTTTTCGTTCGAAGGAATAATTAAAAATATTAAGGAGCTTTAAAATAAACACACAGCAGTATTTAAGTATAACTTGAAGATAAAAACTCCTTGTCGTTTCGAAATATTTTGAAAGCCATTCTACTTAAAATCTGCTCCTTCGAATGCGCTTACTCCCGTGGCTCTACAATGACTTTTATGTCGCTTGCACACATGCAAAAAAACTGCGTTACCGAGGTGTCATTTTGTGTAACCGACTGAATTTTAGGGCTTTTTTACGCTTTTACACCTGTAAAAATGGCATGATTTTTGGTTTATAGTCGGTTATGTATTTTTACTTCTTACTGGTGTTGAGATTTAAGGCGTATATAGCTCTTTACCATTAGAATCTGTTTTGGAAGTGGGAACTAATGATTCTTTACCTTTGTCGACAAAAATATTATCCAAAAATTCAACAACACCGATCCCATATTTTTTCATATATGCTTCTATTAATAAAAATATATAAGAATTTATTGATTGCGTGTAGGTACTTGATTGTTCACAAAACACTTATAAATATTAAACAAAGGTAATGTTTACAAACTTCCAGTATATTAGGCAACCCTGGCATAAACTATCCCACCTATCCTCTACTTACTGAATCAGAGAATACGTAATAGGTATGGACTAAGGGCGGGGGCTATTGGGCTTACGACAATTTTTATTTCTTAATGTATTTAGGATACCAACAGTGTCCCACTGCTATAGGCAATGATCTCCACTACCTTCATTGGTCATGGTTCTGGGCCACCCAAGCTAGCTCGAGTCGGTCGCTTTCGTGACCATCGCTTTCGTGACCAACCTCAAAAACAGAGTAAAAAAAAATGCTGCTGCATCTTAAAAAATGTACTACTCAACATAAATTCAAGTCAATTGCAGCGGTCCATATATTAATACTCATAGTATTAAAGATGGACATTTCTCTTAAATTTAATGTAACTCTAGTTCGTAGAGTTGGACACCTAGGTGATAAGTACAACTCAGGTTTTAATGTCAAGTAACGAGGCCCAGCATTTAAGGCTATTCGCACACCTAGATCGAAACTGTTGTAACTCATTTTTGGGAAAATGGCAAAAAACTGATATTATGAAAACTATGCACGATAGCAACATTTTGTAAAAAGATTTTGAAATGTATTAGAAAATTAACCATTATGATATTAATCAGGTAATAAATTAAGCCTTAGATAATGAGAAAACAACTAATTTAAAAAACGCTCATTGAAACTGTAGTAAAATGAAATAAAAATCAGTTAAGCAATAAGTAAGAAAACTGACTTAACTCAAAATACATCACAAAACAAAGTGTATTAAAACCAGCAAAACTGTATTAAGTCAAAATACTTTCTAAGATTTTCAATAGTTTTCTCACCAAAGTTGTCGCAACTCAAAATACAACACCCTGGTTGCACGAGTGGGTGTAGACAACTGATAATGCAGCGGTTTTGATGCGCGGGTGGAACGGGCGGTCGTTCAACAGAACTGATTCGTCTCGCCATCTCTTGGACACTAAAGTAAACTGAATTACTTCGGTTTTATTGCCGTATAGGTAATCGTATCAGGAATCCGAATATGCTGTTAACTCAAAATGCGACATTTTTGAGTTACAACAGTTTTGATCTAGCTGTGCGAATATTCTTCGTTAAACATAATTACTTCATTAATCAACATTTTTTTTCAGCTTCATTTTTCGATACTCTTTTACAGGGCGACATGATTAAAAGTTTTATTTTATTTTAGCCTATTCCGTACCACAACAGAGCAATTTCTTTCCACTATCCTTGTCTAATGTCCAATTTCTACGGTGCGAGTCTTAGATTCAAACACACACTTCACACAAAAAATAATTACGATTAAGACTTCAATTTAATTTTAGATTGCCCGTTAAATGTATTTAGTTAAATATGTTTAAGTACAATCTCACGGAAGCCGCCCTCAAGCGTTTTGATGGATTTAAATTCCCCAAATTTTCATCACTTAGTACGTCCACCAGTGAATCCATCCACGTGGAAATATTGCTTCTACAACCTGCTACAAAGTATCCGGGGATTTGTCACCGGACGACGGACTATAGGTATTTATTAGACAAGTTAAAAGGCTTTGCGCGTCTTTTAGATGGACGTAGTATACCAATATGTTGTTCAGTAATTTTGTTTATTATGTATCCTCGTCCGATATCCTACGGTGAAAAGGAATGCTTAAAAATGTATGTACATAGAAATTTTTTTGGACCAATATTATAGACAAAAAAATGTTGTCTATAAAGTCGGTTTACGGACGATAATTTAACGTGAAAAGTTCATATGAACTCTTTTGTATCGTTTACATTATCATTTTGCATTCTTTAATACGTTGCATACGTTTATTTTATACTTTGTCAATAACGGTAACGTTACATGACGTCACACTTATTTGTGAGTGCAGGCGTTCATCGATTTGTAAGACGTTGTATCATAATAAATAATATCATCATCATCCGAGCGATGTTCCCGGTTGCATCCCTCTCAGGAGCCCGGGGTCCGCTTTCCTACTTTTACGCCTCCACTTCGCACGATCTTCGGCATCCTGGTTAGTAAGGCCATTTACACGCATATCACCCTTTACGACGTCAAGCCAGCACTTCTTGGGTCTACCCAGTCTGCCACGGCCCGGCGGAGGCGCCATGGCAAGACATTTGTTCCCCACGTAACTAGCCGGTTTTCGCAAGACGTGACCGTACCAGCGTAGGCGACATTCTTGCAATTTATCTGCAATGTCTCGGACATGAAGGCTGCCCCGGATGCGGGAGTTCCTGACGCGATCCTTTCGCGTCACTCCACACATCCAGCGCAACATCTTCATCTCCGTGACACGCAGTTCCTGCTTATGTCGCTCAAGTACCGGCCACGCCTCACTACCATACAAAAGGACAGGTCTAATGATGGTTTTATAGACCTGTCCCTTTAGTTTAACCGGCATTTTGGGGTCGCAAATGACACCAGTCACCTCACGCCACTTGGCCCAAGCCGCTGAAATGCGTGACTTGACGTCGCAATCGATGTCGCCGGACGCGTGAAGCACAGATCCCAAGTACTTAAACTGGTCTGTCCGCTCGACCATATGACCGTCTACGCAGACAGGTGTGGGATCTGTGGTATTGCAAGCCAAGTACTCTGTCCTTCGCCACATTCAGTTGCAAACCGCCGTTCTCAAGCGACTCCTTCCACGTGTGTCCACGTTGGATCAGCCACCCCTTATCCGAATCCGCCAGCACAATATCGTCAGCGTACATGAGCAGCCATGGAGGCTGCTCGTGTGCATCCCTGATGGCAACGGACAGTGCATCCAATATTACGCTGAACAGGAACGGGCTTAGGACGGAACCCTGGTGAACTCCAACGGTAACAGGGAAGGGCTTAGTGTCGCCAACAGCAGTTCGCACCACAGAATCAGAATTTCGGTACATGTCTCTGATGATTTCAACATAAGCTTCCGGAACCCCTTTGGACCGCAGCGCCCACCAGATCATCATGCGAGGAACACAGTCGAAGGCCTTCTGCAAATCTAGGAATAGAAAATGCAGAGGCGTATTCTTCGTCCTGTATTTCTCCATAACGATCCTGAGGGCGAAAACAGGGTCCATGGTGCCATGCCCGGGGCGGAAACCATATTGACACCCAGAGACAGTGCACTCCTGTCGGATCCGAGAGTCCACTATCCGCTCGTAGAGCTTCATGGTGTGGGACATGACCTTTATACCTCGATAACTGCCACACTCCTGCACCGATCCCTTGCCCTTGAAAACTGGGGTAATAACACTCAATCTCCATTGGGCAGGGATCTCGCCGGTCTCGAGTATGCGGTTAAAGAGGTTGGTCAAGATGCCCACACCACGAGGACCCATCGCCTTCCACACTTCGATAGGGACTCCATCGGCTCCGACAGCTTTCCGATTCTTCATGCGGCGAAGAGCCTTGAGGACTTCGTCAGGCGTAATCGGTGGCACAAGTCCTTGATTCGGAGGGAGTTCCGGCGGCTGCACCTCTTTGTACTGCTTATTCAGCAGGTCGTGGAAATAAGAGCGCCATCTCTCCTTCACCGCGAGATCCTCGCAAAGCAGATCATAATAAATAATATAATAAAATAAAAATAAAATCACGTCAAAACCAAAGCTGGTCATGCATACAGTGGTTTTTCGAAGTATATTATGTCAGAACGCCAGTATTAGCACCATCTTGTATAATTTTACTGTAATATTTCATGTGCCTATCTAGATAATAACATGACGGAACGTGGTTCCATCCGTCGCAGTGGCTTCATGATAATTGAACCGTTTAATTGTCTCCCAATTATTTATGTTTACTACCTACTAATTTAAGAATATAAAGTGTAGATAAGGTATAGTGTATGTAAAATAATCCTAATCGGTATGTAAGTAATTGCGGTAACGCGCAAACGACGTGACATAATGTCAAATTAATTGTCATCTAGGAAGATTAGTTAATTTCTTAAGGAATCACGCGTAGGTGAAGCGTACGTGCAGTTAAAGTAACGGTTACGCGTAGCTTCATTTTACGGCAATACCGATTATTGTATGCGTGCAAGTGACGTATGCGTCAACTGGACGTGCACTCGACTAATGCGTCATAAATTACGGCAGTCGGGGGTCTGGCAACACGGCTTCGAACTGAAGGAATGTCAATTTACTCACTAACTATTAGTAGTGAAACTTCAATATCTCCATAGACGTAATAGTTGCCATAATTCACAGAATATTAATATAATAACGCTTTATTGGTCCATATAATTTAATATCTGTCATGTAAAGCCAGGCCAGATCGTTAGTGCTACATACTGGCCCTAAAATTAATTGAATATAGTGTCCCTTTATTGAACCATATTAACCGTCTTATGTAAATTGTAATTTATGGAATTTGTATTCCGTAAGATAGACCGCAGATATCTAATGTAGCTTAATATTAATTTAGAATACTAGTAGCGCGGTTTCACCCTCGTAACTCCCGATCCCGTGGAAATATCGGAATAAAAAAAGCCTATGTTACTCCTAAATGTATTGTCATACCAAATTTCATGGATGGAAATTTCATGGATCCGCAATCACGCCAAAATGCGACACCGTCACCTCTGGGCCACGACGGAAAGCTGTAGGCAAGCTAAACTAGCACTCCTGGATACAAACAGCAGACTCACGAAACGCCTTTTAAACTTAAACCGATCGCAAATGCGCTTGGTTACAATCGCTTTGACCGGTCACGGCGCTTTCAACAAACACTTTCACAACCTGAACATAACGGACAGCCCACTGTGCAGAGCGTGCATGGAGGCTGAGGAGACGACCGCGCATGTGCTGCTGGACTGCATGGTACTAACGGAGATTAGACTCAGGACTTTAGGTGACATTAAAAGCCTTCCAAAGATTTTTGAGAAACCACATCTTGTGGCAAAATTTATGGAAGAGCTGGGCTGGTTCTCCCCCTGACAAGTAGAACCTTACGCAAAGGAGACCCAACTACAGAGGTCTGATTGCGGAAAACAGCCCGTATACAAGTACAAGTACAAGTAGTACCAAATTTCATCAAAATCGGTCTAGTAGTTTCAGAGCCTATTCGTTACACACATAAAATATTCTACTAAAAATAAGTAATAATTATTAAAAATAAGTCGGGTTTTCCTTCCTGACGCTATAACTCCAGAACGCACGAACCGATTTAGATGATTTTGGTTTTGAAATGTTTGTTGTAGTCCAGGGAAGGTTTAAACGGTGAGAAAGATCGGACTTACGCAAATGAAACCGCGGGGCGCAGCTAGTCTCTTTATAATATTAAGTACTAGCAGCGCTCCGCGGTATCACCTGCGTAACTCCCGATCCTGTGAGAATATCAGAATGAAAAATAGCCTATGTTATTCCCAATGAATCAATATATCCTCATACCAAGTTTCATCAAAATCGTAATATTAAGTATAGATTAAAGGTCCAGTTTTAGAAGGTAAAATTATATTAGAGTCAAATTAAATTACGTTGTTGGAAGCTTCTAATAAATATTTGTACTAGCTTCGCCCCATGGTTTAACCCACGTAAATAAATAAATAAAATAAATAAATAAATATTTCAGGACATATTACACATCACAAAATGGCAACAATCACAACAACAACAATGGTATTAAGTCACAATCCCGCGGGAATTTCGGAATTAAAAGTTTCTGTGTAGTTCTTCCTTCCCTAAACTACCATTATTGTGCCGAGTTGTCTGTTTGATCGTTTGACCGTGACAAACCAACAAATACATAAAAACTTTCTGAATAAGTTCAAAAAACTAATTTTACGAGTAACTTAACTATCGAAGGTTTATCTAAAGTTTTTGATTATAGGAGTTAACCCCCTATTTTCCATTAAACTACAGATCAATAAACCAAAGTTTCCTAATCTATTTGTACGACATAAACTGCAGAACTTCCTTGGACATCGAAATAGGCAATTTTTCGTGCCGTAACCCAGTAACTCGTAAGCTTAGAGATATAATAGTTTTATTACAAAGTAGAGAGTACATCAAAGCATTTCCCAAGACAACATTTTGATTATTATCGTCAGTTAGTCGAAATACTGTTAACACGTAGACCGCCAGACTAAAAAGCATGTTTAGCCCAGTGGGCCACGGCGGACACTATGTGACCGTCAGTATGTCGGGTCCAGGGCGCCGCGTCCGGACACCATGTGTCCTCATGCACTCGATTAATTCAGAATCCTCTAGCCGGCCGACGGACAGCGTTTCAACTGTTTTTACTAAAGCAAGTAACCCGCGTGGCCCCACAGAACAACCTAGCCACTTGGCACAAAAATATTCGAAAGGACTTAGAATTTATGGGCTTTTCAACAGTTTGCTTCCAAAAATTATGTAGCAACATAAATTAAGTATTTTGAATCATTCAATTGGGTGATGTTATAGTAAGGTAGACTTTAATTTTTAGCTTTTATGAGGTACTTACTAGAAAGTTTTTAGAATTATATTATCGTGACCCGCGTGGTGTGCCTACAGTGTGACCCGCGCGGCTCCTGCGTAAGGAAAGTCGTTTTTTCGCTCCCACAGGCCGCGACGGACACTGCTGTCTGCCATTTGATATCTCGGAAAATATGAAGTTTATCGCTGTTTCCGAAAGTCGCCCATTATTTTTTAGTTATTTCCTGACAATATTTGAAATAAAACACAATAAAACACACACGCGTTTTTTGACGATTTTTGATTTAGTGGTGCGGCCCTGGGGGAAAACATGCTATCGGACACATGGTGTACGTCATGGCGTTCAACGTGTTAATGTTGAGGAATGAGGAAGTTTTAATTTTTTTCTCTTAAGGTGGGTATAGACTAAAGTATTTACTATTAACAGAACATCGTTCTGCCTGTATCATTCGTAATAATTTTACATTACAATGAAATACTCAAAGAAATGCTCTAGCTAGGTATACTCACCTTTAAATTAGCAATTATTATTTTTCCGATAACTTCAAAATAAAGCTGATAGTTTATTGATATAAAGAACTATGAATTTGTAGGTTGGACTTATTCGGAATAAGCCAAATATATTTTATTGATTCTAATTTTTAAAAAAATCTGCTAATTTAGCGCCTCCCGGGGGATCACATGTTGAACATCGAGGGGTATATCACCTCTACAAAGTAGTTATTTTTACCTCTACACCCGTAAGCGATAAATTTGTTTTCCATTAGGTTCAGAATCGCTTGCACTGTGGCAATTTAACGACACAATATTGAGTTACAGCGACATCGTTGTCCATTAGCGAATGGCGGCAGTCTGAGATGTTTTCAGATGAATTTCAGGGAAGATAACTCTGTATATTTCTTTTATTTGTCGAAAGATGACGCCATATCTTCTAGACTAAAAGATAATCAATAAATAACGAAAGTTTATTAAATTAAAAAATTCGAGTGACAAAATTGGTGTAACTCATCCATTTATATCATGTTTTATAACCGACTTCAAAGGAGGATGGTCTGAATTTGTCCCTTATATTTTTTTTATATACCTACCTATGTTCACCGATTACTGTAACACGGCTCAACCGATTAGGATGATTCTTTTTAAAATTTTATTGTATTAATCGTAACTATAAAAATATATATTATATAGATATACATATATTAAACTCAATAAACACTGTTCTACTTGGTTATCACCAAATTTTATGTCTCTAGGACCAGCAAGTGATTTAAGCAGTCAGTTAATCAGTCAGGAGTTTGTAATTATTATTCATGGGCTGGCACCCAAGAATATGTTGTTCTTTGTCGCCCGAAAGTCAGTCATGGCCGCCCGCGCCGCGTTTCGTTGTTTTTAGTCAGCAAACAAAATATTGCAAATTTATTTGGCGAAAATAAAATTACAATATATTTGAATGCGAAATAAATATTGTAGAGTTATACCTATTAGCTTCCATTTTCAACATATTTCATATTTTATCGTTATCACAGTCATGTAGCCAATTGAGCAGGTGAACTCGCGGAACGCTACCAGTAACATATAAACTTATCTTATAGAGGTACACAAATTGCTTTCAACTCCACTAATATATTAATCACTTCAAACTAAGATGAAACTTCAAACCCTCGTCTTATCTCGAATTAGATTCATTTGCACGCGTGTATTGTAGAGTGTGAGCCAGATATTAGTGTGCGATAGACGAAAAAAAAGACTCTGGACTGTAAATAACTACACATAAAAATTACCAAAACAAGAAAAAGTAGTACCCCCACAGGCAGCGCCCAGAAAAAGGTTCGTCCTCAGCACGATGCTAGGGCAAGAGGCCCCACCGCTGATTTTCATTACGACCTTACTGAAGATTCACGGGGTTAAACAGATTAAGGAGTCATCATCATCATCATGTCAGCCCATACATGTTCACTGCTAGACATAGGCCTCCCCCATACGACACCACAAACAGCGGTCCTGAGTCGCCTCCATCCACCGACTACCTGCGAACGCCACAATGTCGATTAAGGAGTAATAGAGTAAAATGGTTATACAAAATGGTAATAAAAATGCCGAAATCGAGGAACTGGTGGCGGAGCCGAATATCATCGACGAGATCAAGGCGCAGCGTTTTCGCTGGCTAGGCCACCTGGAGCGAATGGAAGAGGATCGCAGTGCGAAGAGAGGGTGGGGCGGCCCAGGTATCGCTGGAAGGACACGGCGGAAGCTGACCTGCGCGAACTTCAAGTCAACAATTGGCAAGAAATGGAGCAGGACAGGGAGCGATGGAAGACTCTCGTTTCGGAGGCCAAGATCCACTTTGGGTCAGTAAGAGTAAGAGTAAGTAAGTAAGTAAGTAACCTAACCTTAACATTTGCGCACAAACTTACTTGGCGCGCACTCTATACGTATTGCCTGGATTTCTCGATCAAATAGCTTACCCAGGTATCTAGAATGTAGAGTTGTAGACCAATCACTTACCCAGACGTGCCACATAGCGTACTGGTTTAAATTAAATGGCTACAGATGCATTGATACCTGTGTACGACCAATAAGATAGCTATAGTTTAACCACAAACTCGTATCTACTTTAACTGGTGTTTTTCTGCAACTAGACTTCTTTAGTTGGGTTTTTTTGTGTAACGATGAAGTAGGCTTGCCCAGCACCGACTACCCTCTCACTTTAGTCGACCATGTCTAGAAGAAATATCTTTCAATAAGTCTGGAGTCAACTAAGCCGCGGGTTTCATCACGATGTTTGTCAATTAACGCACATAAATTTTTACTAAGAAAAATAGCTTAACGCTTTTTCAAAAAAAAGTGGCTGCTTTAAAAATATTTAGGTAGGTAACAAAAATTTTTGTAATAAGTAATATTTGGTTTTGTCGCGATAAGGATGAACAAAACCTTTACTTTCCGTGGCAATACCAGTAGTGAAAGGCGTGTAACTACCAATCAATCCAAAAGTCACCACCTAAGGCCTCTTTGTCTTATATAATTACGCTTATGCACCCTTCCGTAGATTTTTGCCAACTTAATATCTACTAAAATCTACCATCCAATCTCTAGACCGCTATAATAAACGCAATCTCTAGCAAAGTATTAAAGCAGTGTCGATTAAAGGCTGCAGCGCTTCAAGCGCTTTAACTGCTTCCTCGCAAATTGAAGATATTTCTTGAGAATCCGTAGCATGGCTTAATACGATTATACTCGTTTAACTTGGTCCCTGAGGTACTTAGAGTATTCTTTGAGAGAGGCGTGATAATGATGTTTGGTTAAAAAGGTTTCTTCGAAGGGTTCCCACTAACAATATTAAAGTCACGCAGTAGACAAAATGTTTGTTAGAGAACCTTAAAGTGGTATAGACCACATTTTCAATATAATTATTATGATGAATTATAAGAGACTAGCGACCCGCTCCGGCTTCGCACGGCTATATTATGCATGTATTATACATATAAACCTTCCTCTTGAATCACTCTATCTATTAAAAAAAACGCATCAAAATCCGTTGCGTAGTTTTTAAGATCTAAGCATACAAAGGGAAATAGGGACAGAGAAAGCGACTTTGTTTTATACTATGTAGTGACTAGCGACCTGCCCCGGCTTCGCACGGCTGTATTATGCATGTATTATATCTAAAAACCTTCCTCGTTAATCACTCTATTTATTAAAAAAATCGCATCAAAATCCGTTGCGTAGTTTTAAAGATCTAAGCATACAAAAGGACATAGAGACGGCGAAAAGTGACTTTATTTTATACTATGTAGTGATAGTGATAAGGTGAAAGGGTACCGGCGCTCTCTCCATACAAACGTAGTCGACTGTTTCCTCCCTGGATAATGATACTAGCACAAATATTTTTATACCATAAAACCTATTACTGCCATGACTATGCCCCTATGTCTTGGTGTTTCATTTTCTAATTATAATAGAAATTAAGATTTAAAAAATAAAAAAAGCAAAACATAGGGGCATGATCATGGCAGTTATTAGTTTTATGCACCAAAAATATTTGCTCTAGTGTCATTATCCAGGGAGAAAACAGTCGACTTCGTTTGTAATAGTTTGTATGGAGAAAGCCCCCGGTACCCTTTCCTCTTAAATTTAATAGACATACCTACCTGAAATACTTTTCTGACACAAAACCCACGCGCATCTAACCTAACTTATTAGTGACGTATAACTAATAAATCAGTTAGGTTAGATATTGTGATAATATTTAGCGAGAGCGAAGCGGGCGCTTAGTTTCCTAGGAGACAAAATAGACCCACCCGAAATGCTTTTCTGACATAGTTAGGTTAGATATTGTGACCAAACCACACGAGCGAAGGCCTAAGGGCTCGCCCCTTAGGCTTCTAGAGTCCCGATAGACCAAATAGATCTAAGAAATAACAAAATAATGTTGTTATTAGTCTTTTTCCTTTAGGTACATAATACTTATTGTCTCGTGTAGATAGCCGCGTTGAGATGAAAGTAATCGTTCCTTTTCTCTTTGGATAAAATTGTTCAAATACTTGAAACGAAGGGTATTGTCTGTTGTCTTTGAGTTTTTGCGGTATGTCAGGTTTTTGTTGAAATAAGCGATGGGATAAGCTTGAGTTGGCTTTACATTAGCAAGGTTGATTATGATAATGATGAAAAGTCTTTACTTGTGAAACTTGTACTGGTGAAAAAAATGCTCGAATTATTAGTAAAAAAAATTAAAAAATACGCCTAAAAAAGTCTTCAAGGGCCTTCAGACACGTTTATTGGTCGTGGTCCGACTGCCGGAGTTCTATCAATCGAACCACGGGCAAATAAAACTGTCCGTGGCACAACAGACATAGTAACTTTAAATTCCGCGGTGTATTTTAAGACCCATATCTATCGATAGAGGGCATTATGGCGAACAAATAATGCTTTCACATCGAACCACATGTAACCAAATGTATAGTGAGACGCTTTAGCGGCATTATTTACGCGGTAAGTATGTTTTGAGATCCAAAGCGATCGATAAAGGGCATTATGGCAAACATCGCAATCGATAGACAGCAATACGGCGGGCAAGTAGTGCCTTCACATCGAACCTTCAAAGCGTCTCGGACACGAGATATTTAAACAAACGTAGTGAGACGCTTTAGCGGTCCGGTGTAAAGGCATTACTTGCCCGCCGTATTGCTATCTATCGATTGGCATAGCAAAACAAAACACTTTGCCAAACTCCCATACCATACTGGCTGCCTGTCAGAAGAAGCGGAGCGAGGTAATGGAGCGGCGTTTCCCAAGCCGCAAAAACTCCGCTTTTGAAGTTTTTATGCAATTCTATTAGTTGAAACTGCTCCGCTACTTTCCGCTCCGCTCCTGTGGATAGGCATCCTAAATATCCGGACAACTTTGTGGAAACCAATACCCCCTCGGTCACAACTCCGCTTACAGTAAGGTCGGCAGTTCTAACTAAGATTACACCACACACACCGGAAATGAATCAAAGTTCACTTTGTTCTACGACTCCAACTGTTTCACCCACAGCAGTAACTTTGTGTTCAACGCCAAGTTATCCACGATGGCTATAGTAGACAAATCTTGCGAAGCCAAAACTTGAAAGACAAAACCAGTTCGCAAACTTCAGTCTTCTTGAAAATGGTATTTGTAACAACATGGAAATATATCTACAAAATAATAAACAAAAAACAAGGTAAAGTAAATCATCCCGTTTTAAAAAACTGTAATTGTTGAACATCGACTTTTAAGTGGACCCCATCTAGGAACCTTAGTAGACCTCGCAAACCAGGATATCAACCATAAAGACCTGAATAATTCTTACATGTCAGACGATCCAGGGCCAAGTGACCTGGCGAAGAGTAAATAAGAAAGTAAATAAAAGTAAATAGGTATTTTATAGTTATTAGCTTTAAAAGTTTTAACTAGATACTTGGTACCTTTATTAAACAAAACTTAAAGAAAGAAATATAAAAGAAACAAATTTTTTTTAATTTAGATTTGTGAACTCTATGTTTTGTTTTATATTTAAGATGTTAATTCTTCTAAAAATATGTTTAGTACTTTCAATGAGTACTTATTGCATGCCTGCGATGGGTAAATTGGTGTAACCTAATATTAAAACGACCTACCATTCATATTTTGCATAATTTATGCAATAAACTTTTTTATTCTCAAATATTCTTAAAAAAATGGTTGTCTGTGAAGTCGATCCTGCCGATAATTTTACTCTTTCATAATTGACCGAACGAGCGAAGCGAGAGAGGTCTAGTGTTGAGAAGGGTCGGTCGCTCGTATGTTTGTATGTTTGTATGTTTGTATGTTTGTATGTTTGTATGTTTGTATGTTTGTTCGACGATAACTTGAGTACCGTTGCTCTGATCTTCATGATTTTTGGTATACAAGTAGTTGAGGTCCATAGAATTTTTAAGTTCGAACATGAGCAGGATCGGTCAGGGGGTTACGGAGATAGGGGTCCAAAAGGGGATCTACATAAATGGCACACAAACTATACTGCAAATATACCCGAGTGGGGTATCAAATGAAAGGGCGTAACTTCGGTGACAATAATATGGTACCATGGAACTGATCTGATGATAGAGCTGGAGGGAATCTGCAGGAATTATCTCATTATCCATACTTCATAGTTCATTCATTCAAACTACTCGTCAAGAATCGCCTTGACGAGTAGTTTGTCTTTCAATGGTAACCAGGGTCTGATGATGGAACTGGAAGGTGGTCATAGGAACTTCGCAATGAAACGACACAACCACATCGAGTTTGGGCTCGTTAGAATCGTCTTGACAAGTAGTTTGTCTTTCAATGGTAACCAGGGTCTGATGATGGAACTGGAAGGTTGTCATAGGAACTTCGCAATGAAACGACACAACCTCATCGAGTTTGGGCTCGTTAGAATCGTCTTGACGAGTAGTTTGTCTTTCAATGGTGACCAGGGTCTGATGATGGAACTGGAAGGCGGTCATAGGAACTTCGCAATGAAACGACACAACCCCATCGAGTTTGGGCTCGTTAGAATCGCCTTGACGGGTAGTTTGTCTTTCAATGGTAACCAGGGTCTGATGATGGAACTGGAGGGTGGTCATAGGAACTTCGCAATGAAACGACACAACCTCATCGAGTTTAGGCTCGTTAGAATCGTATTGACGAGTAGTTTGTCTTTCAATAGTAACCAGGGTCCGATCTAACATATTAAGTTATCAAAGACCAAAAAGTATAAAATAAATTAATAGCATAAAAAACTAAATAAAACACGCTTTAATAAAAAAAGTCCAACTAAAAAATAGAAAATAAAATCTAATAAATTTGGATTAAGAATATTGTACTTAAATAGTAATCGTGTTACATTGTGATTGCAAAAGAAAAATAACGAAGGTGTAGCATCACAAATTCACAATGTAACACGCTTACTATTTACAATATTCTTAATCCAAATTTATTTAAATTTAAAATTTATAGAAATTTATTACTTTGCCCCAAATCGTCCGAACTCTCTTTGCTTCATTTCCATAATTATTTATTTCATAATCATGGGCTGTTTTACAATAATAGTGGTGGATAGTATTAAATAGTAGGAATGTTCGGTTCTAGCCGATCTAGAGACTCTGATAATTATAAAATTTGTGACTCATTTTTTTATAATTTTTATTGACTTGTTATATTTTAGTTTAGGGACTTATTACAGGACATATTGGCCTCAAACTTCTCTAATATATTCTCGTTCTCGAGCTTGTCTTCTCGTTTCCTCTTACGTAACATTATGATAAGTAGATACATAAGGAAGGAAGGAAAGGAATTACTATCTTCTGGATATTATGTTGGACACATTCAAAATGTCTTGAGTAAAAATAAAGAGTCAACGGATGTCCAGGGGTGTGATGATTGAGCTGGCCTATGCTTTTAGAACTTAACAACAACAACAAGTTATGCCTATCGTGTTTGGATTCTCTAAATCATCCAATGTCAGATAATAGCGATACTAGGCACCTATCATTCAAATAAGATAGACCTGTCGTATTTGGAGTCTTTCGTCGTTATATTATACATTTTAGTACTTTACGCTGAAATATAATAAACGCTGAAAAAAACTCGTGAGGTCTCAGTTCGGGGCGAACTACTAGTATATTGTTTGTCATTTATGTATTTTTTTCCTTTATATACGTTTAGTCTTCTATTCGTCACTTGTCACCATAACACAAGCCCAGATGAGCGATATTATTTATTATCAAACAATATAGCTGTGTGCTGTGTGACTTCATTGTTGACATGACGTCACCGGAACGTGACAATGACGACACACTTCGGGAACGTGACAATGACGTCACACAATGGAAACGTACCACTTTTTTGTGAATGCAGGTGTTCCATAAATTTATTAGACGTTATCACGTCAAAATTCTTAGTTCTAGCTAAGGTTAAGTCGTTACTAACACACCTTACATCATAAATAACTATGTCAGATGGTTCAACATGCAATAAATTGCTCCATGCCCACAGAACACCATGCCAGGTTTGCGTTGCATATGTTCAGAATGTCCTATATATCAGGGATGATGCATGTTCTTTGATGTTGACAGAAACTGACGACGTCGGACGTATTTAGGTAATTAGGTATTTAAGCTTGATTATTCATATACTTCTGAAACAAATTTTTATGCGATAATAAATAGATTCATTTTATAAAAACGGATCAATTGCCCTTGCAATTGTGGTTATTTTAAACACTTAAATAAATAAATAAAAAATTACATTAACAACTTTTTTTCTCTTGACTGTACTTACCTGTCAAAAAGATTATGGGGATCGTACCGGAATGATAAAGTTTATAGTGGATCAGACCGGAGTTAAAAAATAGTTAGTAATAACCAGCAGGAGATCAACTCAGGGGATCCGACCGGAATAACTCATAAGATCGCGTTAAAACTACTTTAGTACTAGTTAATTTATTAAATTAACCCAACATGTTTGCGGTAAAACTATAATAAATGGTAGTTTTAACGCGATCACGACCCGGTTTATTAAAATAGGGTTTTGTTCGATTTTATTCATTAAACGTTGGAAGTGTTGAAAAGATAAACTTCAAGAGACAGTCCTTAGAGCGTTTTCACATCCGAGCCGATTTCGGTATCGGACGACGATAGCCGACATCCGATAGCCGACACCATGTGCTATTTTCACATATTTCCGACAAAATCGTTCCGATACGGCCATTTGCTTGATAGCTTAGTAAAATAAAATATAAATATTTCAGGACATATTACACATCGCCATCCAGCCCCAAGCTAAGCAACTTAATGCTTGTGTTATGGGTGCCAGATAACGGATAAACTACTTATATACTTTTTTTTTTATATTTATTTTTTGTAAATATATACATATTATACATATAGGAAACACCCAGAACCAGAAACAAGAATTTATGGTCAGCATAAATACTTGTTCCCGGCGGGAATCGAACCCGCAACCTTCTGCGTCGCAGTCGGGTGTTCGCCCAACGCGCCACAGAGGTAGTGCGGGCAGCTTATCATGGCAGACTATAATAGAAAACTTTATTTGCTGTATCTATTATATTTGAGACGCAAAAAAGATCTGTCCACAGATACTTCCCATTGTGGAAGCTAGATATTCAGAGGGAGCATTTTATACTCTTTTTAGCAAGCTACAAAACGCACCTGGAAAGTTTTTTAATTACTTTCGTATGACTGAATCCACATTCAATTATTTGCTTATTCATCTCACAAACAGTATCAAGAAACAAGACACACATTTTCAAATGGCTCTACGCACACAGAGACAATTTAGATACACGTATAGCACACATACAAACATTATCGCCCGACAGCTCACGGGCGTCCGATGGTGCCGCCAGCATATCGGTGTCGGCTCCGATATCCGATATGGGGCCGGACAATATGAAAGACAGGTACATATTTCATACATTTTACTTACCCCGATATCGGATCGGCGTCCGACACCGATATCGGATCGGATAATGTGAAAACGCTCTTACTCGTAAAGATAGCCGCGTTAGTGTTAAGTTTCATGGTTTATCATGCTACGCTTAAGTGTGTGATCATAACCCTTGGAAATACCTTGCCTTAGAAATGGAAAGTAGTACCAGGGGGATGGCAATGAAAATAGTAGAATCATTCAATCAGAGATTTTTCTTCCATTTTGGTACTACTGTTGTGCTACTGTACCATGCAGTAGTATCAAGGGAAACAAATGGTCATAACGTTCGGATTGTAAAAAGTCTAAGAACCACAATATCTTGATTGCAGAACGTCTATAAAAACCAAGGGATTGAGCTCAGTATCTGTATAGCGCAGCAATCATAACTTAAATCAAAGACCTTCCTTGACGTGACGTGTTAGATGGGCATGTGACAATTCGCGCCATTTTATAACAAAGCTTTAACCAGATTAAATCGAAAACACGATCGGCCATATTTCACTGGTCCCTTGTAAGGTTAGATCTCTAAGCTATAGTGTTCGTATATCTCGAGAATGCAAGCAATAAATATACTCGGAAGACAGGAGAATCTCTCGTCAAAGTGTTGAAAATAAACTTTTGTAGATATCGTAGATATTTAAAATGTTAAAAGCGCTTTAAAGCCACATTTGTAGCGTTTTAATGCGGACTGAGATGCGGATGTAGTTCAAACTATACATTTCCGAAACCTTGCCACACCTGTAAAAACGCCAAACTTGGATCAGGAAGTACCTTTTTTTTAATGATAGGTCAGCAGATGACCACTATTCTTCGAACATACGCCACTATCACACTAGTCTACACACACGTCTATGTAGTTTTTATACTATGTAATCACTGTCCACTTGCGACATGAAGATCCCCAAATGGTACACATCAGAAAAGACAGACGCATGCAACCTTCGACCCATGCAACTGATTTCATTCCCTTGCTGTACGAATAAGAACTGAGGAAGCAAAACACTTAGTGCGGGTGTATGGGATTTGACCCTTGAATCGGTGTCGCATATCAGACGAAAGAATGGAGATGGTAAAATTAAGTAATGTGGTTCTGTTGCATGCACGCTCTTCGAAATGTATCTTGCAAGCTTAGCGCCTTACGACGATGTCCAAGACTAAATGTTGCAAATTCGAACCTCTTCATGATTCAAATCGCGCAGAAAAAACAGCCTCTAATAATTGTTTTATTTTCCTTAATTCCATCTAAAACACCGCAAAGCAAGTTATATATTAGGTAGGCCAGAGATATCCCTTCGAATAAATATTCATCAACACATTTCTGGGATCACTCGGATATCGCAGCCTAATGCTAAAACCTTGAATAATTCATAAAGACAGCCGCCTGATGAAATTAAAAGAAGAATAAGAACTTTGAAGATTTCGGAAAGAATAATCTTATTTGATGTAAGATCGGTCATTATTGTCGAAGAAAAATGATTTCGAACTTGCATCGCTTTCTAGTTCAGTCATATCAAAGTAATGCTTTGTCAGAGTTCCGTAGTATCAGAGTATTGTTGAAACTAAGTAGTATCAAAGTTCGATAATGTTGAAGTAAAGTCTTGTCGAATTAGAGTTTGTCAGAGTTTGTTGTAGGTCTTCTTTTAACTAAGACCTCAGAAGTTAGAAGATACTCTCAAACAAAGTTAAATACAACCTTTTTGTTGAGAAAATGTTATAGAAAAGTCAGATACGATATTCAGATGGATTATAATCTTAACTAGCTGTTGCCCGCGACTTCGTACGCGTGGTAGTTTTGGTTTATATACTAAAACCTTCCTCTTGAATCACTCTATCTATCTATTAAAAAAAACCGCATCCAAATCCGTTGCGTAGTTTTAAAGATCTAAGCATACATAGGGACAGACAGACAGCGGGAAGCGACTTTGTTTTATACTATGTAGTGCGTAGTTATAGATATTTTATAAGAACTCATCTATACACATTTATCTAAAACAAATGTTACCAACAACAACAAACGAAAATATCACTATAAAATTAAATTAATACCACTACAAAATGTCGGGCGTACCATTACTTAAACTCATAATAGCAACCCACTTCGATATCTGGGTCAGAATTTCCGTATCCTACCCTCAGCTTCGTTTGTAGATTCCTATCAAGAATTAAGTAGATGAGGTGTTGATATAGACACCAACTTTGTACCTTAAGTTTATAGGTTTGCGGAAGGCGACCAAGGTTGTGATTCAGACAAATAAACGAAGCGAAAGCCCTGTGTCACTTTTGTCTTTATAATTTTCGAGATAACTTTCATTACAAAATGTATTTTGCTTAAGAGAAAAGGGTACCGGGGGCTTTTTGGAGTTTACTACTTAAGAATCGATTTTCATATATAAGGCGCCCGGTATGAGAAAAATCCGAGGGGTAAAACCTACTAACAAGTAACGAAATCGTGTCACGTTTTTGGTGCGCACCTTTAGTGCGCAACTTTCTAATTTGGCTGTGATACTTAAGGAGTAAACTCCAGTCGTGCGTCGGAGCTGACACACACACTTTTTTTTCCATACAAACTATTACAAACGTAGTCGCCTGTTTTCTCCCTGGATAATGACACTAGAGCAAATATTTTTGGTGCATAAAACTTATAACTGCCATGACCATGACCATGCCCCTATTTTTTAATTTTTTTATTTTTATAGTCTTAATTTCTATGATAATTAGAAAATGAAAAAATACTAAAACATAGGGGCATAGTCATGTCAGTTATAGGTTTTATGGCACAAAAATATTTGTGCCAGTGTCATTATCCAGGGAGGAAACAGTCGACTACGTTTGTATGGAAAGCGCGCAGGTACCCTTTCACCTTAAAACTAGAATAGAATCATTTATTGTTCTATCTGTGTACATAAAGATCTTGTAAATAATACGGTTCCAACAGATTTCTAATGTTGAACATGAAATATTTAAAACACAGGTGCTTAACTTATATTTGTTATAGTTTATTTCTTGATTGGTATTTCATAAATTATAATTGTTTTTTTTACCTTACCTTTTTCCACTATGTATGCTAAATAAGAAGGTATTTTGTGAAGATACACAAAATATAAAAAAGTATACTTGGTAAGCGGTTTCAAAGGTGTAATTTTGAAAAACAGTGAGCACGAATAGTCCAAGATCGTTTAATTTGTAAACTCATTTCGCATCAATTGTCTACCGTTTGTAGGTGATTTTTTTCCCAACATTTGAATGCAATTTAAAAACGAAAATTTCTTGTCATTTGTAAGCTTATCTACTTAAGTTGAAAACGCGGTACGTGTGTTTCTGACTATAATTAAAACTTGCATCAACTCGCGGTTTGACTTCCGATCCCGTGGGAATATCGGGATAGAAAGTCTGCCTATGACACTCTTAATGAATCAGTGAATCTAAGTTTTATTAAAATCAGTCCAGTAGTTTGGAAGCCATGTATGCAAACAAACTAACAATCAAGTCTTTCCTCTATATTATATTAGTAACTAGCGACCCGCCCCGGCTTCGCACGGCTATATTATGCATGTATTATACATATAAACCTTCCTCTTGAATCACTCTATCTATTAAAAACACACCGCATCAAAATCCGTTGCGTAGTTTTAAAGATTTAAGCATACAAAGGGAAATAGGGACAGAGAAACAGAGACAGCGACTTTGTTTTATACTATGTTGTGATAGTGAAGTGAAGACAGGCATAGAAACGACAAGTAATTTTCTTCTTTAGATTATAGCAAAATATAGGATTTTTTAATCAAATTATTGTACAGCAACACTGAATTCTATATTTGTGAAAACGGAAACGGAAATACGCCATCTTCGATTTAATACGAACCCTTATCCGAAAGAAAACATTTTACCGTGTAGTATACAAAAAACTATTTCGGTCAGGGGAATCGGGAGCAAAATTTATTCTTCTTTCCCTTAACCTTTTTCTATTCTAATCATAATATTATTTGGCTCTACAGGCCGAACGCAAGTTCTTGTTTACGATTTGACGTAGGTCCGAGAAAAATACTATTTCTCTATACCAAGTTAGATACTTAATATAATATTTCTATAAGGGGAGTTGGACGTAAATTTCTTAGGAAACTATCCTTGGGTCTAGCTCCCAATATTATTTTTATGTGCTAGCTCTATTGTACAGCTTCGATTTTCATATTGAAACTATTTTGACGACGTCTGTCGTGCGGTGGGCGAACATCCGCCTGCCAGAAGGTGGTACGTTCAGTTTCCACCTCAAACAAATACGTTTTGTACATAATATATTTTGATTCTGATATTCAATAAACTATATTTGCAAAAGAAAAATATACGTATAAGCACTAGATCCATCCTGGATCTGGCCATTGGATCTTCTGATAATGATTCAGTATTTTCTAAGGTTTTCGCGATTTGAACTCATAATCTTATCTTAATATATATAAATCTCGTGTCACAATGTTTGTCCTCAATGGACTCCTAAACCACTTAACCGATTATAATAAAATTCGCACACCATGTGCAGTTCGATCCAACTTGAGAGATAGGATAGCTTACATTTTAATTTATCCCAATATTCCCACGGGATCGGGAGTTACGCGGGTGAAACCGCGGAGCGCAGCTAGTTATATATATATTTTTATGGATTTATTCGCGTTTTTCACTCAGGTTTAAAATAAACATAAAAAACGCGAATAAATCCGTTTATATATATATATAACTAGCTGCGCCTATAATATAACTAGTGTTTCTCACCGTTTAAACCTTCCCTGGACTACGACAAACATGTCAAAACCAAAATCATAAAAATCGGTTCAGCCATTCTCGAGTTTTAGCGAGACTAACGAACAGCAATTGATTTTTATATATAGAGAAGATAGACTAGCTGCGCCCCGCGGTTTCACCCGCGTAAGTCCGGTCTTTCTCACCGTTTAAACCTTCCCTAGACCTCCACGAATAATTCAAGACCAAGATAAGATAAATCCGTTCAGCCGTTCTCGAGTTTTAGCGAGACTAACGAACAGCAATTGATTTTTATATATAGAGACTAGCTGCGCCCCGCGGCTTCACCCGCGTATTTCCGATGTTTCTCACCGTTTAAACCTTCCCTAGACCTCCACGAATAATTCAAGACCAAGATAAGATAAATCCGTTCAGCCGTTCTCGAGTTTTAGCGAGACTAACGAACAGCAATTGATTTTTATATATATAGATAGACTAGCTGCGCCCCGCGGTTTCACCCGCGTAAGTCCGATCTTTAAATTCTCACCGTTTAAACCTTCCCTGGACTACAACAAACACAACAAAAAAAGAATTGGCCAAATCGGTCCAGCCGTTCTCGAGTTTTAGCCAGACTAACGAACAGCAATTGATTTTTATATTATAGATAGATATAGGTATAAATATTCCATTTGTTGTCTACCTACCATAATACAAACATAGGAGCTTGGAGCTCGATACCTTTTTAACACGCTTTTATTAGTTTCACTTGTATGTTTGCTTGCTTGCTTGTTTGTGTGTATGTAACCGACTCTTTTGGGCTCGATTTTTTTATTACCCGACTGCAAAAAAAGTTTTTTAGATTAGTCTCTTTTAGGTTAAGCAGAAAATAAAATGGTGACTGCTAGATTTCATTGGGTGGAATTTTTAATGGATTTTTGTGGAATAGGTTTTAAAATCGGCCTATTCCACTTTAACCACCTGGGTGATAGCACTGAGGTTCTTAAAGGCGACACTTTATGGTTCTTTAAGCACTCTCGTTCATAAAGTGTTGAAGTGGACAAGAAGCCTATCTTTTAGATATCCAACGTTGGGTTTACGAGCAATATCTAAAGAGAATGGTACTGCACCACTCTTTTATTATCTATTTTTATTTTTGTAAGTTAAACTTTAGTAATGCCCGGCCCTGAAGAATTTTTTTGTTGGAGATTTCAAACTTTTTCAGTTTCTCTTCTTTTGTTATCCGACTACAAGAAAAGGGTCATGTTTCTCGCACTTCTTGTATGTTTGGTTGTTTGTAATATTCTTAATTTTAGAAATATTTTTCAAACACTATAAAAAGAAGAAGATCTTCAATTTACTAGTCTGTATAAAAAATCATTGTGCCTCAACTTACAGTTAATAAAATACTTTTTTCAAAAAACTAGATTTATTTTTATTTACTGAGGTTTATAACGACATCTATAGGAAAATACTATACCATACTTTTTAGGGTTCCGTACCTCAAAAGGTAAATAAGGAACCCTTATAAGATCACTCTCTTGTCCGTCTGTTTTTAACCGACTTCAAAAAAGGAGGAAGTTCTCAATTCGTCTGTATGTTGTTGTTGTTGTTTTTTTTGTGTGTATGTTACGCGATCATTCGAAGACGGCTCAACCGATTGAGATGATTATTTTTTTAGCTATCTCCTCCTTTTTTTGATTCAGTTAAAAAGGAATAAATTTAATCTTCCAAAGCTGTTTCTTATTTTGTTACCTACTTAAGTTAGGTTACTGAATTCAGTGACAAAACGTTCACCATTTCTAAAAATACATGTTTTATTTATCACAACTTCCACACAATAGTTTTACAAGACAATGTGAGAGGAAATGTTCTAGTAAAGTAAATGGATTAGGTTTTTTTCGACCTGAACAATATTGTGCGCCATTTTGAATCTCTAACTTACATCTGAAAAACATGCCCGAATAAAATGGACAAATGTTGAAAGCTGTGTTGACCTAGTGGTCGGCCGGGATTCAAACTTACGACATCGACTTTCATTGCAAAGGTCGTAAGTTTGAATCCCGGCCGGCCATATCCCAATGAATTTATATGTGTGCTAATTGACGTTGCTCTTACTGTGAAGGAAATCCATCGTGATGAAACCCGCGGCCTAGTAGGCTGTAGATGTATTGACAAGTTCTTTTCTGTGAACACGGTCAACTAAGCTGCTAGGGTAGTATGGGTTTTAATTTCATTTCAAATGTCGTGGGTTCGAATCTCGACCGGCGAATTTTTATTACAAAATATTTATGTACGCTAATTAATCACTCTTACTATAAAGGAAAACATCGTGATGAAACCAGTTAGTTGGCTCCAGTTTTATTCACTAAACTATGGGACCTGCCTTAAATACTTACCCCGTGTTCTAAGCAAGCCTATTCCATCTAGTGCATGCATGCCCCATGCACTGCAACGCCCAGAGGCTGTATAAATTAGATGCAAAGTGCCAATATTTATGTTTGAACACGAAATTGAATTCTTATTGAATTTCACAAGTTTTTATGTGAGTTCAATATTTTTCAATTTAACTTGAGTGTGAAATGTTTATGTAGAACAGTCCTAAACACACAGTTTTATTAAAGTGCGTGTTTGGACTAAATATTGAATTCAATATTGTCGTTATCCAAAGTAGTGGCTCAAGCATCTAAAGTAAGTGCCCCTCCACGACCTAATCGTCATCTCAATTCTTTCGTCATACAACCAGGGGCCTTATTCTGCTATTTGGCCAACCATTGTCATTATATCGAGACTCTATTGATATTATATTGAGATTGTGACTTTATTTGGTATTCTGCTAAAGTTTTAATAACATCGCAATATAATCACTATGGAGTCTCAATGGTATGGTAATATTTACCTTGCAGGTGTTGCCTAGCAATATGGTATATGTTGCTAAGCGATATACCGTTTTGACAACTATCGAGATTCCATTAAGCCACGATTGTAGAGCAGAATACAAGTGAGTCAAAGTGAGTCGAAGTGAGTCAGTGGTGTGTCAGTGGTGTTTCGATAGAATAGTTAACGTTAGGAGAATACCAATTTGACATGTAATGTCATATTTTTGACATTAAATTTCTATTACGATTATATCGACACACTATTGAAACACAATTGTGTTAGCAGACTTAGACCCCAGGCAGACTGGTGGCACCGATTCATGATGGACACACCAGACGTTCGCACTAAGCGCTTTGCTTTCATTCATTCCTTATTCGTACTGCAAGGGAATGGAATCGGTTGCCTGCGTCTGTCTTTCCTGACGTGTACAATTTGGGGGTCTTCAAGTCGCGAGTGAATAGGTATCTTCTAGGAAGGCGTGTTACATCATAGGTCGCATCGTTACCTACCATCAGGCAGGTGTGATAGTGGTTAAACGATGACCTATCATGTATAAAAAAATGTTCTTCCCATCGTGAGGGAAAGGAATATGTTGCCTGAGCGCGTTCCGAAGGCACACATCCTAACTTAGCTTTTAAGACGTATCAATGTGATTCAAAATGAATAAATAACCTTTGCGTTGCAGCCGGGTAAAAAATAATAATTTTGACTTCACTTTGACGTTGAATCTACGTTTACATGTTTTATTATTACAAAGAAAACCATAATTTTAACTTACAACTATTAATTGATTTAAAAATTAATAAAGAAAACACTTATATGCCAAGTCTATTTTTTTTAAGTAAATAATATATTTCATTAACTTAAAAGATTATTTATAACTAGAACAAAATAATAATAAGTATTAAAAATATAAATAAGTTACCCAAGGTAGGGTGCCCAAAAGGCATGCATTGCCTCTTTGGATGACAATGTCGATCCGTTGGCCAAAGTAGCAGCCAGCAATTTGGTCACCTGAAGCTAATAATAATAATTGTGAAATATTAGTTTTAGTCTATTTAAATAAATACATAAAAAACTTGACAGACAGACGAACGTACAATCGAGTGATCCCTTATTTTTTCTCTTGATGTACGGAACCCAAAAATCGGATAATATTAAAAAGAGAACAAAATCACTACATAGTACAAAAATACAAAATACAAATACAAATACAAAATACTTTATTTACCAATATAGATTTACAGAGTTTCATATTAATTCTGGAGATTCCACACAAGGCTGAGCCTGATTCGTGGAATTTAAGTTTGTATAAAAATTTTGCCATGGACATCTTTATGAAAAGGTTAAACTACAAAAACATTATTTACAAGAAAAGTAGCAAAAGTTCAGATGATTTAAATGGATACTCGTGGTGTGTGTGTGTGTGTGTGTGTGTGTGTGTGTGTGTGTGAGTGTGAGTGTTTTTGTGTGAGGGATGTGTTTGTGTGGGGTGGGGGTGTGTGTAAAACGGTGAGAATGTTTGTTTGTGGTGGGACCTTTCCGGAGAGCACCAGCCTCTTAAGAACAAAGTCAAAGTTTTAAGTATAAAACAAAGTCGGTTTCTCTGTCCCTATATCCCTTTGTATGCTTAAATCTTTAAAACTACGCAACGGATTTTGATGCGGTTTTTTTTTAATAGATAGAGTGATTCAAGAGGAAGGTTTAAACATAATATAGCCGTGCGAAGCCGGGGCGGGTCGCTAGTGTTTATTAAAAGTACGCGGTACCGCGTTACATAACCCCATTTCAGAATGATTTTAAAATTCACAAACCCTTGGGGCAGTAGTCCAAACTACGGCGTTGTTTTTCAGGAAAATTTCCACCTTATTCACTCAAGTCAGATCAAGACGATGTTAGTGAGTGTTCTCAAGTATCTCATATCGACATTCTGATCGTGTTCTCAACTAAGTTACAGCATCTAATAAATAAGTTTCAGACAAACTTGCCTGTAGCAACGTCTGATTAAATAAGACGGCTTGATTAATCATTTATAGGTGTTAAGTTATTCAAAGTACGGTATTATTGATAGGCACTAATATTAGCTTAAAATATATTCAATCTATACTTATAATAAAGGAAGAGAGGACAAAAAGACTGTACTTGAAAACAAATTAAAATAAAAGACAAGAGGACTTCGAAAAAATAATAGAACATAAAAAAAATAAAAAAAAAAAAAAAAAACCGACTTCAATGAAAAAATAAATTATTTTTTTTAAAAACGACTTAATAAAAACCTGAAAACAATAACTAAAAAAAAACTTAAAACTGAAAAATAATCTATTTCGGGTCGCTAAGACAGCAGATAACTTAAACCTACTTACTTGGAAGTCGGACTGGGTTAGATTGAATGTTGAGATGTATACATAAAACATGGTGTCACCCAGTCCGACTTCCAAGTAAGTAATTATGTTTATGTTATCTGCTGTCTTAGTGACCCGAAATAGATTATTTTTCACTTTTAAGTAAAAGAATCATCTCAATCGGTTGAGCCGTCTTCGAATGATCGCGTTACATACATACAAAAAAAAACAACATACAGACGAATTGAGAACCTCCTCCTTTTTTGACGTCGGTTAAAAAATGTATAATTTTTTTATTTTGATGAAGTGGTGATTTCAAGAAAATTTTGTCTGATAAATAGTAGAAAATATTGATAAAATAATGGATGCAAAGTTACTGAATCAGTTTCGTGGATAATCGCGTCTTTTTCGTGGGATCTCGAAATTAAAAACACTGTATCTTCCGAACGAGACCCTCGATTGGATTGATTGATTTACGAATTTAGTCGTTTTATCAAGCCCTATAAGTTGCTTTCCAAAAATAGTTCAAATAATGGAGAATTCAAATTATTGTCCATGAAAATGACGATGAGAATCGAGAAAATGAGAAATACTCAGCTATTATCCGCTTAGAAAGGATTTTGAAAAATTTAACTCCAACGAAGTCGCAGAGCTATTGAATAAACACAGAATTGTAAAGTCAAGTCTAGATTTTCCAGTACGGTGTGGTACGCCATTAAAAGCTGTTCTCCATACTATTTGACACAGTATAGTGAACGTATGTCTTCATTTTATTTATATTGTTTGGGATAGTTTGAAATCTCAAAAGAAACTAACAAATATTTATAGGTATTGCTTGTTCGCGTCCAAGAAAATAGCCATAAAAGTCTAAACTAATATAGAGCCTTGTTTCTCACCGCAAATAAGGGTGAAATGGTGGAAACAGATTACAGACAATGCATACATTGTTCACATTTGAAGTTAAAAAATAAAATTAAATATACAAGCCAGGGATAACATCGCAAGGAGACTGACATTCCAAGTACAAGATGATTAATATCAGATTCTACAAATGTCACATGAGTTTAAAATGCCACATTCTATGAATCACTACATAGTATAAAACAAAGTCGCTTTCTCTGTCCCTATTTTTCTTGAACGCTTAAATCTTTAAAACTACGCAACGGATTTTGATGCGGTTTTTTAAATAGATAGAGTGATTCAAGAGGAAGGTTTATATGTATAATACATGCATAATATAGCCGTGCGAAGCCGGAGCGGGTCGCTAGTAATATAAACGAAGCAGACCCTAAAACTAACATTTTTAAATTGAGTCTCTCTGTCTATGTGTTTCTTAGGCATAAGAAGGCGGGTCGCTAGTGTATAATAATACAAACGCCACATTCTATGAATGTCATATTATACAAAAGCCACATTCTATGAATGTCATATTATACAAATGCCACATTCTACAAATGTCATATTCTATAAACGCCACATTCTAATAATGCCAGATTCCATAAATGTCACATTTTTGTTGTAATGGCAATATAATAGGTACTTTCTATCTATTATATTTATTTCGCTAATTTCAAAGGATTTTATTAAAAGAGGTGTCTCGGAGTAGCGAGAAGCGACACCATTAAAAGAATGAAATTAATAAAAAGAAAATAGGCAGACATGCCTAGTTGCTTAGTTTGGTGCTAGATGGCGCTGTGTGAAATCCTTAAATATTTATTTATTGTTTAAAACTCATCACGGTGTAATTACAAGAGACATTGGCTAGTCCGGATCAGCAACAAAGACGATTTACAACGACTGACAGCCCTCTGAGAGGAGGACTTTGCTATATATGCTATGTTCTAGCAAAGCATGCTACATCTTAGGCCGCATCGTCACCAACCATCAGGCAGGTGTAAGAGTGATCAATCGCTGACCTATCATATGTAAAAAAACAAATGGTTGTATATACAGTTGGTTCACGGACGATAATTTTACGTGTTAACGTCATAAGAAAACGATGAAAAAATTAGATTTTTTTTCTTATTACTTTACGTATATGTATTTTTTTTTTTCATTTATATTAGTTTTCTATTCGTTACTCGTCACACCATAACACAATCCCAGATGAGCAATATTATTATTAAATACTCTGTTTCCTAAGTTACCATGACGCGTCTGGTCATATTACCATGACGCATATCGTCACACAATATTACCGTGACACTTTTTTAGGAATGCAGGTGTTCCATCAATTATAAGACGTTACCACGTCAAAAATAATAATTTTTTCGGCCGATAAAACAGTCTGTAGTCTATTTCAACCTTAAGTTGGAAGTCGTAAATAACTCGCGTCTCGTTTATATATATATAAAAACACATAAACGACTATCCTGTCTGTCTATGCCGAATATATGGCGGCGGAGTTAATTTGTGGATTAGTAAGGGTTTGGACGGATGGCGTAACTCAAGAGATCCTATATAGCCAGTTCAGGACATACTAAACAACTATAGGTAAAAAATACTTTACAAAAAAAAAAAAAAAATTATATTTTTGGGAAATTACTCTAATTTACTGAAAAGCTTAGGAATTTTTAAGATATGAGAACACTATCATTGATAGGTAAATAATATTAAGAAAAACTTTGAAAATTTCCTAAACACTGGGTAAATTAAGGGTAAATCCAAAAAGATCTTTAATTTAATAAAGAATAGATATAATTTTAAGTTATGTTTTTGTCCATGGATAGTTTATATTGTGTCATTAGATCAATGACCTAATTTCTCTCTGATTTTAAAATAAGGGTCTTTTGAATCTCTCTCTCGACTGTCCGATGTAAAGTTACCATTCCATCAAAACGTTTCCAATTGAAAATTGAAAACCGAATCGTAATCTCCGATCAGTTATATCCGTCGTTTTGTCTGCATTCGTTCTGTCTTTGATCGCTCAATATCGGATTCTTTGTTGTTTTTGTCAACTTCTGATGGGCGGGCGCTTTTAATTTAAACGTATTCTGAAGGCGGATTCTCATAAATAACATTATTCATATTACATAGCAATATCATTCCGATTGCATTTCTATTGTAAAAATAACCTCAAAGTCAGCTTTTGATATCCTTAATAATCGAAATTATATTATTTGAACAAAGTAGCTCAAAAAACCCCTAAAAGTAGCTCAAAATACACCCAAAGTCAGCTTTTGGTGTCCTTGAAAATTATTTAAGGGTATTTTTTGTAATTGAAATGAAATCGAAATTATATTGCAATGTCATTTGAACAATGTTATATTTACGAGAATTGGCCTTTTTATAATGTTCTGATTTAAATAACGCTTATATTATTTTACTGGTTACTGGTAACGAGTCGCCTATAAGCACCTCTTTTAGGGTTCCGTACTCAAAGGGACAAAAAAAATCTAAATGGGTTCATCCGTTCGGGAGCTACGATGCCACAGACAGAACACATAACACACACAAAAACACGTCAAACGTATAACACCCCGTCGTTTTTGCGTCGGGTGTCAAAAACTGGACCCCTTTACTAAGACTCTGTCTGTCTGTCACCAGAAGGCTAATTCTCCTAAATAACATTGTTCAAATATTATATTTAAATATATTTTAAATAAATATTTAAATATTTAAATATTTCAGGACATATTTTAACTTTTTAAACCACCAGGTTCAAGGTTAGTCTTCACTCGGCGGCACTTCACTGCACTCGCTCCGCATATATTCAATGATTTGCCCGATGAGGTTATAGAGAATTCAGACATCTGTGAACCACATGTTCACGGAAACAGTTTTAAAAGAAAAGTGAACTTGTGGTTGACGACCCTAGAAAAGTGAAAAAAGAAAAGTGAACTTGTGGTTGACGACCCTAGAAGCTACTGAATTTGATGACTTGTGGCGACTATGGTCAGGTGATAGCAGGTTGCAGTAGGTAGATTAAGGTTGAATTTGTTTGTTTTGTACTAAACTAGCGACCCGCCCCGGCTTCGCGCGGCTGTATTATGCATGTATTATATCTAAAGGCCTTTCTCTTTAATCACTCTATCTATTGAAAGGAACCGCATCGAGATCCGTTGCGTGGTTTTGGAGGTCTGGGCATACATAGGGACATGGGGACGGCGAGGGGTGACTTTGTTTTATACTATGTAGTGGTAAGTATGAAGTTTGTTTATTCAGTTCAATATTGTATAGGTAGGTAAGTATATATTATTGTAGGTTTTATAACTATTACAAAGGAGTCATTTCAATAGATTTTGGTAAATGACAGTATGAAAAAAAAACTGTCAGCTTTCTAAAAACTAATAATTTTATTTAAAATCCATTAAAATGGTTAATTTTGTGCAAAATGGAAGTATCTACTGATATTTTTGACCACAAGAATTTACACAACAAAAGCTCCTTGATTGACTTTCGCTCTGAAAGAAACCTCAGACAGCCGGCTCCGTCGGGCCGGTTCTTTAAGATCGTCTATCGGGCGCTGTCGGGTGGTTGGAGTATCTGCACATGGAGTATCTATTTCCACAAAGATCCCAACAGTCCAGTTGCCTTTCGCCTGCGCCCCCAAGTACCACGAAGGTGCACAGTCTTTCTGTAATATACGCCTGCGCCCCCGAAGTCACCTGTCTAGTTCTGTCAGTTATTTTTTATTTTGAATGTTTTTTGATATTTTAGTTTTAATCCTATTTATTGTTGCGGGACTATTTTTAACAAAATTTATAATTATGATTAGTTCTCCGTGTACATCTGTGAGTGCCTCAATTAGGGGAAACTTGGTAAGTGTCGTTGATGATAATAATTTAGTAAAATGTGACCAGTGCCCCCAATTGCGTTATTTTAAAGGCGAAAAGGGGCTTAAAATACATATTGGTCGAGTACACAAAAAAAATTTATTATCTCCATCTAGTACAACATCTGCTATACCATCCAATGTGTTCACATCAACCCATCAAATTCATGTTCAGAATCCACAACAACCATTCTGGCAAAGTTTATCTTATCTTAAAAATAATGTTTCGGTTATCAAAAGAATTCCCAGAGGAGCCCGTATCCGTGTGGCGCAATCCTTATCCGACAAAATATCCAAAATTATTAGTGAAAATTCAGTTCAGGCCTGGGAAGAATTACTCTCATTCAGCTTCAATATTTTACATGTACAGCGAAAGAAAGATACTTCTTTAACCGCAAGTATAAAACAAAATTGTAACATAAGTGTCTCAGATATCAAAAATTACACAAATTCCTACAATAATAATATTCACCCTTTTAATATTTTTAAAAAAGTCGAATCCAAAATGTTTGATGGGGATATTAAAGGTGCCTCTAATTTATTATTTTCACACGACACTGCCGCAACTGTCTCACCGGAAACCCTAATTTCATTACAATCCAAACATCCACCTCCACTAATACATTTTCCCTTACAGTTTTGTCCTCCAGATCAAGAACACCTTAAAGTTTCTGAAAAGAATGTGTATGCTGCCATTATGTCCTTCAAAAACGGGTCTGCAGGAGGTCTTGATGGCCTTACCCCACAGCATCTAAAGGACCTTGTCTGCACCTCAACTGGAGATGCAGGTAGGGTTCTCCTGAAGGAAATAACGGCTCTTACAAACCTTATGCTTTCCGGTGAGATCAATCCACAAATTCTTCCTGTGCTATATGGCGCAAATTTAATAGCTTTAAACAAAAAAGACGGCGGTATCCGCCCCATAGCTGTCGGTTGCACTTTTCGGAGGCTAACTTCTAAAATTTGCTGCAATAATATTCTGCCGAGTCTATCTACTTTGTTACAACCCTTGCAGATAGGTTTCGGCAGCAAAGGTGGCTGCGAGGCCGCCGTCCATGCCGTTCGTTCCTTTTTGGATAATGAATGTGGCGAGGTTTTATTGAAGGTGGATGTAAAAAACGCCTTCAACTCTATTGAAAGACAAAATCTACTATTCGAGATCAGAGACCAAATTCCTAGTATTTATTCGTATCTTTTCCAAAGTTACGGGTTTCCTTCTAAATTAGTTTATAAAAACAATCTAATCCATTCGACCACAGGTTGCCAGCAGGGAGACCCGCTTGGACCAGCCATTTTTAGCCTCGGCATTCATAATATCATTTCTTCTCTTTCTTCAGAATTAAATGTTTGGTATCTGGACGATGGCACTTTAGGAGGTAAAGCATCTGATGTTTTAGCTGATCTAGAAATCTTGATTGTCAAGTTTCGTTCAATAGGCTTGGAATTGAATATTTCAAAATGTGAACTTTTTGTTTCTGAACATGTCCCTTTTTCTGAACGAAGTAACATTATTGAGAAATTCAATTCTTTGGCACAGAACATTAAAATTACAAATAAAGAGACACTGTACCTCCTGGGTGCCCCTATTTTTGAGGATTCATTCCCAAGTTATATATCGAAACAAAATTCTAAATTTTTAGAGATGTCTAGCCGCCTGCTAAAAATACACGCACATGTAGCGTATTTCATTATACGTTACTGCTTGTTCGTTCCTAAATTAACTTATGTTTTACGTTGCACACCTTTATGGAAATATGAAAACCTTTTAAATACTCTAGACGATAGCTTAAAAATTCTGCTAATCAAAATTCTAAATTGCAATCTTAATGACATTTCCTGGAACCAAGCCTCCTTACCTATAAGGTTCGGGGGTCTTGGTATACGGAAAATTTATAGTGTCTCTTTACCGGCCTTCATTTCCTCTACACATAGTACAAAAAATCTATTTATTGAAATTTTAAAAAAATCTCCCTTAGATCTAGATTCAACTCAACCCAGTTCAATGACCGAGGCTATCAATGCTTGGAGGTTGGCTTGTCCCGACACCGACTTTCCTTCCTGCCTTTCTTCGCAGAGACAATGGGACGAACCGATCTGCAGCAGAATCCAAGAGTCCCTTTTGAATTCTGCTGGAAATCTTTCCGATCGTGCTCGGCTCCTTGCTGCTGCGAAGAAGGAGTCAGGTTTCTGGCTCCAAGCCCTACCATCCCCTAATTTAGGCACTCTCTTAGATAACATTTCTTTCCAAATGTGTATAGGGCTCAGGTTAGGTACTTTAACAACTCATATTCATAAGTGCATTTGCGGTGTCGACACGGACAACTTTGGTCACCACGGGCTTTCCTGTCGTCGCAGTGCTGGCAGACTATCCCGCCACGCTGCTATAAATGACGTCATCCGTAGGGCTCTTGTCAGCGTCAATGTACCGGCTCTTCTAGAGCCGAACGGTCTTGTGCGTGACGATGGCAAGCGTCCCGATGGGATGACGTTAATCCCCTGGAGTCATGGAAAACCGTTAGTGTGGGACGCTACTTGTGTCGACACACTGGCGGCTTCACACCTCGTCTCCACCTCCAGGGAGGCGGGTGCTGCGGCGACGGCGGCAGAGGTGGTAAAGCGACGGAAATATGTATCCATTGGTGATGGCTACATGTTTCTGCCTTTTGCCACGGAGACCCTGGGCCCGTGGGGACCAGAAGCCTTAGATTTCTACAAAAATATTTCAAAATTATTAGTATTAGCTTCAGGTGACCAAAGGGCTGGCTGCTACTTTGGCCAACGGATCGGCATTGCCATCCAAAGAGGCAATGCAGCGAGCCTTTTGGGCACCTTACCTAGGGAGATTCATTTAGATTATTAACATTGTTTTATTTCTTTCTTTTTAATTATAACTTAAATAAATATATAAAC
The DNA here is from genome assembly GCA_907269075.1 of Idaea aversata. NCBI lineage: Eukaryota > Metazoa > Arthropoda > Insecta > Lepidoptera > Geometridae > Idaea > Idaea aversata. The sequence goes on from OU026103.1 coordinate 9,472,342, forward strand.
AAAGGAGGTATATATATATTTATATAATATGTATTTTATTTTATTTTATAAATGTAAGTGTGTGTGTGTATTTTATATCATAATTTATATTATACTCGTGGCATTAACATGATATTTTCCTTTTCGCATGTTTTTGTTTCTTCTGTTTTATCCATACTTAGTCAAATTAAAAAAAAAAAAAAAATCTAATTCAATAGGTGTCATGCAGTGCATTCCATCACTTTGAAGCGTCTTTAAAATTAAGTTAGGATGTGTTGTAGAGATTAAATGGGAGTCCATTTGAATGAGCAGTATTATGTGCACCTACTAACATTAAGCAGATAAAGTACCTATCTACCCCGCGTATGAACGATGAATGTGTCGCTATTTATGTGGTTCACCCAAGCACAGATCTATTGATCTATATGGGTGGCTACTGTCATAAACACCTCAGCAGTTACAATAATACGTAGGTTTGGCTCTAATTAAGCGGTGTGTATTATGTTCTATATTGTGTGTGTGAAATAAATAAATAAATAAATATTACACATCGCCATCCAGCCCCAAGCTAAGCAACTTAATGCTTGTGTTATGGGTGCCAGATAACGGATAAACTACTTATATACTTGTGAAAATGACATAGTAATACATTGAATCACTTAATAACATTGTTTAAATGACATAGTAATAATTTTAATCAATGTATTGCAATTGCATTGCATACCAAAAGGAGACTTTGAGGATATTTTGAGCTAATTTGACGGTATTTTTTTAAATCGAAATGCAATCGGAATGATATTTCAATGTAATTTGAAGAATGTTATTGATGAGAATTGGCCTTCAGGCTGTACTCATGAACCGTTATAGCTAGACAGTTGACATTTTCACAGTAATTGATGTATATATGTCGCCGCTATAACAACAAATGAATATAATAGTACGGAACCCTTTGTGCGCGAGTCCAACTCGCACTTGACCGAATTTTTTTATTATATTAGCGGTTAGCGTTTGACCACGCTGGTATGTGACGATACGGTCTAAGATGGAAAAAGCATTCCTAGAAGATACCTATACGCTCGCGACTGCCCCTCAAATAAACGGGGACCTTTGAGGGAGTGAATTCTGTCATTGCAGGCCTATAAACGAATGTAAAACCCATATTTCATCAAAGCGGTTACCAAATTAATAAAATGCTCCATTTTGACAGCGGAATTCATAAATGTGAGCTTGCGAAACGGAAATTAAAGTGAATCGCGACTCTTGCATAAGACTGGGTATGAAAGATTTCCGCAAAAGATAGTCGGATTCACACATTATGAGAATATTGAATATCAAACAGACAGCATTTCTGAATTTATAATTTGATAAAGTTATATTTCGCCTCTGTCAATGTATGTAGAGTTTATAAGCATCATATTACAAGCATTGATTTAAATATCAAGATATGTCTATCACTATCACTACATAGTATAAAACAAAGTCGTTTTCTCTGTTCCTATATCCATATGTATGCTTAAATCTTTAAAAGTACGCAACAGATTTTGATGCGGTTTTTTTAATAGATAGAGTGATTGAAGAGGAAGGTTTATATGTATAATACATGCATAATGTAACCGTGCGAAGCCGGGGCGGTTCGCTAGTTATTGTCTATATGTTAAAAAATATACTGTCAATCGTGTTTAGTAAGTCCAAAACTCTTCATTGTTTATTATTTTCAAATAATTGTAGGAACATAGTATTGGATTATTTGACTATTCTGGTCAATGAATCACCTTACTCAACCGTATGGCATGCAATTTAGGTTTGTAGCGTTTACGTAAACATTAAGCAAAATAATTACACAATTCCTTAAAGATGGTAAATTACAATTTATCAAAACTTTATTAAATACTAGCTGCTTGCGGTTTCACCCACGTAAGTCCCGATCCCGTGGGAATATCAAAATAAAAAATAGCCTATAGCCTTCCTCGATCAATGGACTATCCAACACAAAAATATTTTTTCAATTCGAACCAGTAGTTCCTGAGATTAACGCGTTCAAACAAACAAACAAACTCTTCAGCTTTAAATTATCAAATACTTAGTTAATCTGTCTATCTATACCTACGAAACTACATATTGTAAGTACCTACAAAAGTCCTACAATTATGGACCTCCAAAACGTTCCAGTTAACGAATAGCTACTTCAATTCTCTGAGAGTGACCCGCTGTAATGGGCGGTCGACCTAAACTTGAAACTTAAGTAGGTACCTTAAGGTCTTCATCCACTATACCTTATCATAATAATATTGGACTTTGCATCTAATTTAGGTGTTTTTTACACCACCAGCAATTTTAATTCATGTTGTATGTAATGCCTAGGACATGTACCTTTTCTTTTAACAAAATTGAAAATTCTCATAATAATATTTAATCACTGGGCCATTGAAACGTATTCAATTTATGTTTATGTTCGAAAGGGCCGATGTCGTTTAAATTTGGGCCATTTAGACTAAGTAAATGGAGTAGGCTTGCCCAAAACCTGTACCACCCTCTCAGCTTAGTCGAACATGTCCAAAGAAAAAAAAAGCCACCGATTTCATCACGATGTTTTCCTTCACCTTAAGAGCCAAATGTTTTTGTACGAAAAATCTATTGGTACATGGTCAGCCGGGATTCGAACCCACAACCTTCAGATGAAAGTCGGGGTATCAACCACTAGACCAACACTACTCTGAAAATAATGTTAATCACCGCCATAAGCGGTATTTAGCGCACAAAAATTGTTCGCAAGATAAAAAAATAATCTAAAGAAAATTCTTCGGAATAAATGTTCTGCTTCATACTAAAAATATAACTGAACCAGCATATGTTTTTTAGACAAATTTATTCACGGATCAAAGACAAAAACCGGCCAAGTGCGACTCGGACTCGCGCAAGAAGTGTTCCGTACCATTAAATTTGTAGTTATAGCAACAAAAATCTATGAAAATCTAGCTATCACGGTTTATGAGATACAGCCTGGTAACAGACAGACAGACGGACAGTAGAGTCTAAACTGGGTAAACGATACCGTTTTTACCCAGTTTTTACCCTTTAAGTACGGAACAAAAATATCGACAAAGTACGGGGAACAATTTCTGTCTCAAGCTAATTGTATTAACCAATTTTCAAAGAAAATATATCAAAGTTACATTAGTCGCACTCCTACAAAACCAGCTGTGCGAAACGTTCCAGCTTACTTCAAAGCTTACAGCTTAATGGCTTAATGTATTAGAACTTAGCTGTGCCCCAAGTGCCGTGGCTTTGGTCTGTCTTTTAAAAAGATGTAAAAACATTACCTTCTTTAAAAGTAGGAAAACTGTCTTGATATAATATTGTTATTTTTCTTGTAACAGGAAAATTATTGTGCTGAATTTTTTAACAGTTACTTATTGTTTTAAACCGAATTTTCAAAATTAAATGAAATGCAATGCAGTGACTTGTATGTTTTACATAAAATGTGAAATACAAATCAGTTTATACCAATCCCACTCTAAAAAGCTTATTTATTTATTACACTAGTTGCCCTCCGCGGTTTCACCCGCGTAACTCCCGATCCCGTGGGAATATCGGGATGTAAGCTATCCTATCTCTCAAGTTGGATCGAACTGCACATGGTGTGCGAATTTTATTATAATCGGTTAAGTGGTTTAGGAGTCCATTGAGGACAAACATTGTGACACGAGATTTATATATATTAAGATTGTTACCCTAGGTGTGAAAGTCACTCATTGGTCCCGAGACGGAGTTAATAGTTCGAGGGACTTAATTAAGTCTTTCACCCGAGGTAAACACTGTGCTTTTCATTACGAATAATACATAAAATTCTTCCTAATAACGAGAGTGAATGAAAGACTCCATACTACCTGATCCTCTTACAAGGTTGGCACCAAAGAGGTTATATACACTATGTAGTGTTATTCTTTGGTGTTACTTAAAGCAAGGAGGTTAGATTTTTGAAGTTCCTAATGCGTAATGATACTGGCTACATGCACATCGCACAAGCCGTGCGAAGCCATAATTTGACAAGACATCTGTCAGTGAAAGCGATTCTCCCTAGGGCTGAAAGTTTTATTTTCTACATGCTCTTCAGGCACTTTTAGACCTACTTTCGGAGTATGAGTAATGAAAAAACCTTTTAATCACTGTTTTGGTGTTTGATTTCAGGGGGTATTCCCCCTATCCCCCAAATGGGGGATAGCATCCCTCCCTCCCCTCCCCATTTTTATTATTAATTAAATGTAATTCTTTAAGTTTTACATTTTTATCTTTTAGTTTTATTTCTTTAAGTACTAGTTACCTGCGGCTTCGTCCGCGTAGGAATTGATGCTATACCGACGTCATACAAATAACACACTATCAAGTTTCTACTATCGGCGGTTTAGGCTGTGCGTTGATCCGTCAGTCAGTCGTTCTGGACAAAGCATTTAATCTGTATAGATAATATAAGATCCATTAAATAAATATAAAAGCAAAAACATTTAGATGAAGTGATCATATTATAATACCAATGGATAATATGACACCTTAGACAAATAATACGACACATATTTCCAAGGAAATAGGAGAATGTACTACAATGGTTCGGATTCCAATATTTCGATAAAGCTATCAAATGCATTTCGTATTCAAAAGCGAATACCTATAGACGACGTCGTCGGTTTAATAGAAAATGAATTCGATATGAATTGGACAAACTTAATAGAATAAAGCAATAACGAAGACATTTCTGTTATAATTATTTCGAAAAAACTACGTGGTGTAATTGTACTTATATACAGACTGTTTTTCGCTGAACTGAACTGCCTTGTGGTGAGCGCACACCTAATCGCACCGCACGCGCCGCAGTCGCTGCAGCCAAGGAAATCCACAAGCGGATGCTGATGACGTCACCAACCCGGTATTCACTTTCTGCGCGAGAATGGAGTAGGCTTACCTAGCACCTTTAATCAATCTCAACTTAGTCGACTGTCCCATAGGAAAGAACTTGTCGCAGCACCCCTATAAGACCTAAGCCTATCAGTCTTACACGACTTCAGCGAGTTCTTCCAGGAACACATTCCTGGCAGGAGTGGCTGGACCTATTTTCAAAACAACAACCATTAATCAAAAATGCCGAAATGGCATGAATAAAACTACGGTGAATCTTGATTTTGAATAAAAAATGTTCTACTGCCATGCCGTCTTGCTACCTACATTCACCCGCGTCTCTTGAAGGCCCTCGTTTATTTGGAAACTCTTTTATTCACGAGCGTATCTTCTAGGAAAGTGTGCTACATCTTAGACCGTATCGTCACTCACCATCGTGTGAGATGGTCAAAGGCCGACCTATCTATACATCTACACTAATAATAAAGAGGAAACAATTTTTATCGTAAGAAAATTCCATTAGTACACACGGCCAATCGTGATTCGGACCCACGGTCTTCGAAATTAAAGTCAAGGTATTTACCAATAGGCTAACACCACAGCGTCTTCACTTCACTATCACTATCACTATCACTACATAGTATAAAACAAAGTCGCTTTCTCTGTCCCTATATCCCTTTGTACGCTTAAATCTTTAAAACTACGCAACGGATCCTGATGCGGTTTTTTTTAATAGATAGAGTGATTCAAAAGGAAGGTTTATATGTATAATACACGCATAATAAAGCCGGGCGGGTCGCTAGTAATATAAACGAAGCAGACCCTAAAACTAACATTTTTAAATTGAGTCTCTCTGTCTATGTGTTTCTTAGGCATAAGAAGGTTTTACCCTTCTGAATTGAAATCTACAAACGTGCTACGGAAACCTACTGAGTCTAAAAGCAGACAGATCTCTAATAACGCCACGTCCAGATAGGCCGCTAACTACCAATTTCCGGGGACAGCGTTTAGATTCCCGATATCCGATGTTCTATCCCTGATTTTCTTTACAATTTGTATTAACTTGGGTTTAAGGATGACCTTGAAAATGAATTACAGCGTTATTCTATAGGATAATATCCTTAAGTCCATCACTACATAGTATAAAACAAAGTCGCTTTATGTATAAACTTGCTTTTGTCCGCGACTTCGTCCGCGTAGAAATCGAAAATGGACCATGGAATCGCGTTGTCCCATACACACTTTGCCCCCTTTTTCATCCCCTTAGAGATAGAATTTTGGAAAATCCTTTCTTATCGGATGCCTACGTCATACAAAGAACACACCTTCCAAGTTTCAGGTCTCTACGATCAGCGGTTTAGGCTGTGCGTTGATCCGTCAGTCAGTCAGTCAGTCAGTCAGGACAAAGGATTTTATACGTATAGAAGATAGATAATACAAATAAATAAAATAATTCTTTATACAGGTAACAACCCACAAACAGAAAATTCAATTTACAACAATAATAAGAATAAGATAATAAAATAATTAAAAAAGTTAATCAATGTTACTAATAAAAACATACAAACAACCAAATTGAGAACCTCCGCCTTTTTTGAAGTCAGTTAAAAATTCTGTGTCAAATATTTAAATAGGAAAATTAGTGTCCATAAAATCAGGCTACATTAAACAAATAAAATAAAGAAATTCAATTCAAGTCAGCAAAAAAAAAACAATGATCAGATCAGGAATGCTTAGATCTTTTAAACTACGCAACGGAGTTTGATGTGGTTTTTTTAAATAGATAGAGTTACAGTAGGAATGTTTTAGTATATAAAACAAAACTGCCACACGTAAAAAGTCGCGGGAAACAGCTAGTTAATCCATAAAAGGCATATAATATTCTTTTTTTTTTGTCAATTAAGGTTATAAGACCAATTCCAAATGTCTCGCAGAATCTTTACATAACGGAAACAGATGATAAGTAAAATACACAAAGTTTGTTTGATTGAATGAGCTCATAAGTAAAATAATATTATCATTCAATCATAAATATCTATCTAGCGATTATTCAATTCAATTCAATTCATTTATTACAGATAATAAAATCCATAAATTACAATAAAATAAAAATAAATAATCATAAATCAAAAATACTAAAAATAAACAAATTAACTCACAGCTAAATTTAAAAAATCAAAAATCAATAAATCCATAAAAAAATCTTTTAAATTTTTTTAAATTCAAATTAAAATTAATAAAAATTAACAAATCAAAATGTCAATACTTAACAATGTCAAATAAAATAACTAAAAATGATTATGCTTAGAAATCAAACCAATCTATTACCGCTCGTTAGGTAAGCTTGATGTTTATTGCATAAATTGTGTACAGTGGAAAGTACTAAAAATAAAAATTCAGAAGAAACACATCCTAATTAAAAAATAGTTTTTGTTCATAATTCTATCTTTGAAATTTTATTACAATAGAGGTACCACCTATACAGGGTTATTGGAAATTAATTGACACGGCGTTAAGGGCTTCTTCTGTGCACCTTAACGATCAACTTTTGTTCTACGACTTTTGGAAATTCATTATAAAAATATTCCATACAAAAATAAAAAATTAAATCCAACAGTTCAAATAATACTCAACTCTACGTCTACGTCACAGAATCAATCATAGTAGGTATGGTACAACCCGCCGTGCCGATCGCGCGCGCGCACTTGCCGCATAGACATAGAAAATTACCAGACAGTACGAGAAACACTTAAATATTTTTTTTGGGATATGTATTAAGTTTCGACAAAAGTCGTAGAACAAAAGTTGTTTGTTAAGGTGCACAGAAGAAGCCCTTAACGCCGTGTCAATTAATTTCCAATAACCCTGTAGTTAAAGCTTCAAGCTAATTATTATAATGACTCTTTACCCACTTATTCTTTATTGTCAAAAACACATTTTAAAACTCCATAAAACAATAAATGCTAATTGAAAAAGTTATCCGAGTACACGTGCCGTAGTGAAGAAATTCAAAGTCCAATCGAACTTCGTCAATTTATAATTTCAACGAAATTCTTGATAAAATCAGCGTTCGAGGCACGTACGCGAATACAAAAGGTAGACTTTGTAATAACCTGACCGTTATAGCAATGCAGCTTGTTTGGAGAAGTGGGGGAAAGCTAGGATAACAATACTTGAAGTCAGGGCTCATGTCCTACGATGCAATAAACGGAGGACCTAGAGGCAAATATTGTACTTATTAGATCTTACGCGCATGTACGTAAGTACATCGTATTCTCTGTTAAGCCTAGTTCGCATTAAGCTAGTATTTTAGTCTAGTAGTGAGTAATTTAGTAGCTAAAATACTTCTACTGCCCGAAAATCGTTCGCACTTTGGTCGAGTACAGTTCACAAGTGAGTGGTGTATTGCAAAATGATCAACCTACAAAATGGTACAAACGATGTAGCGTCAACTAATCAACTCGACTAATTCGACAGGTTCGGACTTGTTTAGCCGGTGAGCCAGTGAGCAGGGACGCGTGGGGGGAGGGGGGCTACTCGCCACTCGCCTAATAAAAATAGAATAAAATGGATCGACTCGACTAAATTACTTACTAACCTACTCGACAACATTTTTGGTGTTCAGACACGTTTAGCTACTAAATTACTCGCTACTCGACTAAAATACTAGCCTAATGCGAACTAGGCTTTTGTGGCAGAGCAACCCGTTTATATGGTTCACACTTTCTAAATTAGGCATGTTGCGACTTAAAGTATGCGATTTTCAACCCCTGACGCAAAAACGACGGAGTGTTATAAGTTTGTGTGTATGTGCGTGTGTGTGTGTCTGTCTGTGGCATCGTAGCTCCCGAACGGATGAACCGATTTTGATTTGGTTTCTATTGTTTTTGTTGTCTTTGTGCTACAGATTCTATGAAGTTAAAAATCTCGGCTAAGTGCGATAGTAGGCATTCCGCTACGAAACGCCACATCATGTAGGTAAATCATAAATGGCATCCCCTATTTGGCCAAACAATAACTCAGTAATTCCATTCTATATAGGAGTTTCTAATGATTCTATTACGTTCGTTTCTGCCCTTAATGAACAAAGTTTGATGATACTACTCTGATTCGGGCTTCAGTTATATGAGTTGAGTTACAGGTGAGAATCTTACACAAAGTTTCTGAGTTTGTGATTTGTTTATAACAAACTGGAAAAGACTTTATGTAATTAATGGAGACAGACTGTCGATTAGAAATCACCCGATAGTTAAATTATTCCATAAATAAATATTTTCTACAGCTAGCCGACTAGGTTGGTCTTCTTTTGCAAGACCAACCTAGTTGACCAACTTAGAACCTAGTTTTAGAAGAAACTTAGAACCTAGTTCTAAGTTGGTCAACTAGGTTGGTCTTGCAAAAGAAGACCAACTTAGTTGACCAACTTAGAACCTAGTTTTAGAAGGTCCCATGTAAGCGGAGAATGTGAAGGAACATGCATCTTGGCCCGTAGGCAATATAAGTCAATTTCGCAAATATTGTCAATGGTTGCCTTCTGTTTAACACTGCTCAATTTTAGTTTATCAGCTATTTTAACCCCCGACGCAAAAAGCGACCCGAGTTTTATAAATTAGTCGTGTCTGTGTGTGTGTCTGTCTGTGGCATCCTAGCTCCCGAATGGATAAACCGATTTTGATTTTGTTACTTTTATTTATAAGTAGAATTGGTCGGGAGTGTTCTTAGCTTATGTTTGATCGAAATCGGTACCGCTGGTCAAACGTTATATGCAATTTTCCTTATAAGACAGCAAAAAAATACCCTCATAGTAGCGAAAAATACTCTCAAAGTCAGCTTTTGGTATTCTAAAGAATATTTTTTGTAATGGAAATACAATCGGAATGATATTACAGGGTTATTGGAAATTATACTCGTACTAGCAAGCCGTTGAGGGCTACTTCGGTGCACCTTAACAAACAACTTTTGTTCTACGACTTTTGGAAATTCGAACATTTTTTCAAAAATTTTGAAGTTAGGTTTACCTGAAAATCAGCTGTTCCTTACACGGAGATGTCATTAACCTTAAAATTTTACTTATTTTTTAGGTCATATCTACTGTTATTAGTCTGAATTACCTTTGTTTTAAAAAAATCTGCTGTTTTTCGAATTTACATAACCTCAAAATTTTCATTTTTTTTATTTGAATTTAAAGTCGTAGAACAAAAGTTGTTTGTTAAGGTGCACAGAAGTAGCCTTCAACGGCTTGCTAGTATAAATACCAATAACCCTGTATGACAATGTAAAACAATGTTATTTACGAGAACTAACCTTCTGTACGCAGTATATCTATGTTTGAAACACAATATTTATAATTAATATAGATTCATATCTAGTTGCGAGCAGTGACACGGTAAATCACACGAGTTAGCTCAGGGTTCGGTTGGGTTGATTGAGCGGGTCTTATCCGCAAATATTGAGGCGAAATATACCATATATCTAGTTACCAAAGTATATTGTATTCGTTGCGCTCGCGGAATACAATATACTCTTGTGTTCACTCGCTCTTGTGTTCACTACCTACAGCAAATATTTTTGTTGTATAAAATTTATAACTGCCATGACCATGACCCTATGTTTTGTTTTTTAAATTTTAATTTCTATGATAATTAGAAAATGAAAAAAAAAACCAAGACATAATCATAATCATGGCAGTTATAGGTTTTGTGCAACAAAAATATTTGTGCTAGTGTCATTATCCAAGGAGGAAACAGTCGACTACGTTTGTATGGAGAGAACGCCGGTACCTTTTTACCTTAATCCAGGTCTCTAGCTACCTACCAAATTTTATTTTTATTTTATATCGGTCCTGTAGTGCATCTTTTTGCGTGAAGGAGAAACAACCATACACTTAAACTAGCTGCACGCGATTTTACCCGCGTAACTCCTGATCCCGTAGGAATATCGGGATAAATAGTAGTCTATGTATTTATTCAGATTTCCAGCTATCTACATACAGAGTTTTATCGCAAACTGTTCAATAGTTTTTGCGTGAAGGAGTAACAAACATAACACTCACACACAAACTTTCACATTTTTAATATTAGTAGGTAGGGTAGGACTAGCTGCACCCGGCGGTTTCACTCGCGTAAGTCCCTATATCGTAGAAATATCGGAATGAAAAGTAGGCTATATGTTTCTAACTACCTACATACCTAATTTTATCATAATCCATCCAGTAGTTTCTGCATGAAGGAGTAACAAACTGCTTACATACAAACACACACACTAACACACAAACTTTCAAATTCATAATATTAGTAGGAAAGATAGAACTAGCTGCGCCCCGCGGTTTCACCCGCGTTAATCCTGATCCCGTGGGAATATTGGGGTAAAAGAAGCCGGTAGATAGCTAACCTACCCACATACTACATACCGAGTTTTATCGTAATCGCTTCCGTAGTTTCTGCGTGAAGGAGTAACAAACACACAAACATTAACACACAAACTTTCATATTTATAATATTAGTAGGAAAAGATAACTAGTTACCTATATGTACATATTGTTTTGGCAAATAGTTTAGGAATATCTGAAATTATTATCAAGGGACAAGAAGGGAATGAAGGGGATAATGCCGTAGTGTATTGTCTTTTCAAATATGTTGACGTAGCATTTATCTACGTAAGGATCTATGGAGACAGGCTATAAACCTGAAATCGACCGATGGGTACATATTAGAACATCAAACATTTTAATATCTACAGACAAAATTCCGATCTTCAAAACCTAAAAATTACAATACTTAAGACCCTTCTTAAGTATTGTAATTTTTTACCGGGGCTCTTTCCATACAAACTACATATTACAAACGTAGTCGACTGTTTTCTCCCTGGATAATGACACTAGGGCAAATATTTTTGGTGCATAAAACTTATAACTGCCATGTCCAATAATAACCTTGACCCTATTTTTTGTTTTTTTTGACGTGACAACGTCTTATAAATTGGTTTGCCGGGTGACACTTCAAGAAACTGCGTTACGCTCCGCTGACGTTATGCGCTCACAATGAGAGCGAGTGAGAGGCACGCGGGCATGGTTAGCCCGCCTAAGAGCGAGCGAGACAGACATAAAAAGTGAAAGGCACGCGTCCCTTCCACTCGAGCACAGTTGTTGTCACGTAAAACTTTCGCCCGTATACCGACTTTACAGGCAACCAGTTTTTTTAATCTTAATTTCTATGATAATAATCAGAAAATGAAAAAACAAAACATAGAGGCATAGTCATGGCAGTTATAGGTTTTATCGTATTATCCAGGGAGGAAACAGTCTACTACGTTTCTATGGAGAGAGCGCAGGTACCCTTTCACCTTAATACGTATTACTGGTCTATTCTTACACCAACGACCTTGGTACACAGCGTACTAAATAGTTACTACCGGCACCGGTCGCCTTTGTTGATTGTTACGAATGTGTTTTTTTTTTCCAAAAGTGCTGAGTTGAAATTGTAGGTAAGAGATTTTAACCGATATTTTGGTGTGACTTTGAGCCGACAATTCCTTACAATTCCATCTCAGCACTTTTGAGAAAAACAAAACACCATTCGTTACAATCAACAATTTAGTTGTAAGCGACGAGTATTTCTGGCGCGTTGCGTTTGTCATCATAAATAAAGATTATTTTACCTACTTAGTATAAGTTTTATGTTCTAAGGAAAATACTTATACTAAGTTAAAATTCAAACAATACTTACATGAAATAACAAATGATATCACAACCACAATCAATTAAAACAGGACTATCTTGTAAAAAACCCAAACACTTGCTCCAATTTAAGACTTGTTAATTCAATGTTTATTCGATGAAAGTAAGAACCAGAATGCCCACATTAATCTTTTGGATTTTAAAATTTTAGTAAAGAGTCACTCATTTGAATCAATCAATCATTTATTTGCGAATAAAGGTACATAGTTTGATGTTATTACAAATTAATTTAAAGTTCTCTTTACTCTGCCCAAGAGGCGTGCAAATCTACAGTTTATTTTTATAAGATTATTATCATAATCAATTATTAGAAAAATAGCAATTTGATTATAGTTAGGTATATTAAAATTATTATAGATAGGTATTACAATGTCAATTTGTTTAAATATTAATGTCACAATAGTATTATAATATAATGTCAGGTGTGTTTATTTATATTGTGTAAGAATAGGCATTGTCGATGTCATTTAATTGTTCTATCATTTAAGAAGTCATTAATAGTATAATACACCTTGTCGATCAGAAATTTCTTAAGATAAAGTTTAAAAGAATTCATATCGGTAAATTCCTTAATAAACATAGGTAATTTGTTATAGATTATAGGTCCCATACAAATTACACTATTTCTGAAAAATACTGTTCTATAAGAACTATACTAAGTGTGTTTTTGTGTCGTTTACTAATTAGCGTTTTATAACTATGGAGATTATTTCTTACATATATTGCAATTTCATAGATATACAGCGAAGGGAGTGTCAGTATTTTAAGGCTCAAAAAATATGGTTTACAATACTGTCTGTTGACTTTATATTAACTATTGAATAGCAGAAAATAGTACGTCCTTCCGGTTAATGTGAACATTTAAAAAATATCGCTTAGTCAATACAATTACTTTCATTCCAGCAGTATTAAATACAATTGAGTGACGTTTTAGTTACAATAAATAAGTAACTACTTCAATAAATGTATCTATTTTAAGAAATTATTTGAAATAAATGCTACGTTTTACTAACTATAAATAATAGCTTCAATAAATGTATCTATTTAGAAAGAAAGAAAGAAAGAAAGAAATAAAACTTTATTTTCTGAACACAAAAAAATAGACACGTAAAAAAAACACAAGAAAAAAAGTAGAATAGCGCCCAGAAAAAAGGTTTCGTCCTCAGCACGATGCTAAAGCTAGAAGCCTCAGCGCTGATTTCCAGTACGAACCTTATTGAGACGCACGGGCTTAACTAGTATACTAATAAATTTAGTGGAGAACAGTGATACATAATGAGGTGATAAAATACAGACAATCAATGCTAACTAATGATTAGTTTATCTAAATTAAAGCATAGATTTGATGATTAGTTTAAGCCCCGCCATTATCTATGTAATATTATAAAGAGGAAAGATATTTTGTTTGTAACAAATAGACACCGAAACTACTGGACCGATTTTGATGAACCTTGGTATGAGGATACGTTGATTGTTTGGAAATAAAATAACCTACTTTTTATTCCGATATTACCATGGGATCAGGAGTTAAGCGGGTGAAACCACAGAGCGCTGCTAGAAATAATCTCAGACATTCTAAGTACCTACCTACTGAGGAAAGAACCACCCCAAACGAACAAATTAGCACCATTTACTTCCTTGAAATATTTATAGAACAGTCGATAAAACTGAAAAATAAGTATATATTCTAAGGTGAATGGGTTCATGTAAGTAAAAGCTAATTTTCGGGTCAACATAACCTCTTCTCGAAAAAATATTCGAATTTCTAAAAGTCGTAAACGAACATAAGAATCATCAAAATCGGCCCGCAAGCGTTTGGGCTTTAGAGAGCCATATAAGGTTCAACCATACATAGACTGATGACATACAAAGACTGATGAACACATTACCACTCCTTTGCGTCGCGCAGTCGGGTAAAAATATCGCTTTTTTTTTTAGTTTTTACTTGCAATGTATGTATGTTTGTTCCGGTGAAATCTTGCAACTTAATTTTGATCCATTTCCCGTTTACCAATTGAGCTGAAATTTTGCATAAAGGTCAGTTGTGAAAAGTAAATACTTCAAATGATTCACTCTACCTTCAGCTGAATAATGAATTATGTTAGTAGGGTTAATGTACCCGAGTGTTTATTTGACAATATAGTAACTGTTTGTTATGTAAACATGCTTGACTAAGCGGTGCGGTGGTAGAAGTAAATACGAGGCAATCTATACATTGTCATTTTGATAATGTATCGTGTAGTGTTAAATACTGATGAGCGGTGTTGGCCTAGTGGTAGATACCTCGACTTGCATCCTGAAGGTCGTGGGTGCGATTATAATATGTGTATTTTTCCGTTGTTGCAACCTCGTATCTTTAAGATTTTAGAAAATATGGGCCTGGAAAAATATTTTCAATATTAAAAATGTAATCAGACAGATTATATAGCACATCACTAAGCGTTACTGTAGTAAAGCAAAAAAAAGTTATACTAAATGGAAATCTCGATACGCAGCAAAATTACCTTCAAAATGGTGGGGCTTCCGCTTCCGCCGCGCGCGATATGTAACAGTCCTTAGCGTAATAAATTCCTTCATTCTTTAATGGATGGGGATGATAGATATGGAGCTGCAACACTAAACTGTATCTCCCGATTTTGTTATCATTCGTTTTTATTTAATTGTGTACCTATGGAAGCATTTTTAAAGACTTATCCAGCTTTGCTTCCATTTCACAGATTTTCTTTACAGATTTCCAACTCTACAGATTCCCAACTCTACAGACTTTTAAATTTACTGATTTAAAAACCTACAGATTCCCAATCCTACAGAATCATAATTCTACAGATTCCCAACTCAACAGATTCCACGTCAAAAAACCTAAATCAAATAGAATCATCAAGCAGAGTTATGCGGCTATGGTTCAAACCGTTTGGCTCCAGCACTACCAGAATATATTAAGTACACTACAGATAAGCTGCCGACCGCGCCAACTGAACTCAACTGGCTAACATTAAGCCGGTGAATTGAACACTAAAACGAAATTCTGCGTTAAATCTGATTGAATGGCGACCAAAGCGATTCTATTGTTGTGACCTCCTTTATCCAGGTTACGCCAGGACAGTCGTTTTGGCTTGGAGTCCTTGCCATGAGTCGATTACAAACTTGATCAAACATACCGATAAAGCCGCCCGCGCACTTGAATCAGCGCAAATTAAAATTATCAAAGCACTAGCAGCGCTCCGCGGTTTCATCCGCGTAACTCCCGATCCCGTGGGAATATCGAAATATAAAATAGCCTATAGCCTTCCTCGACAAATGGACTATCCAACACAAAAATAATTATTAAATTCGAACCAGTAACCAGTTCCTGACACTTACAGTTACAGTTCCTTACAGTACTTACTTACATCTTGATACATAAAATAATAACTAAAGACTTGCATAATCAAATCACTTTCACAGAAAATCGTCAATATACAAAAGAAATAGTTTTTAATAAGGTATTTAATTATGAGGATCTTAAGACCACAGTCAAGCTGTAAATTTCCATTCAAAAAGCAGTAACGTTTTCCCCCCCATAAACGAAGTCCGATTATGATAATTTTTGAAAATGTTCTATATCTAATGGAAAACTAGATAAAAGTTATTGTAGCTGAATATCTATATTTTTGACTTAAAAACTTCATCGAGCGTTCCAATTGTTTTTAAATAGAATAAACTGTATTACCAAAAAAGAAAAACGTATAAACTTAGAATAAGATGCAGTAAATTAAATAACACCAAATTTATTTCATTTTGTGAAGGATAAAGAGGGTAAAAACGTTACAGCCCGCAACATTTTTTGAAAAGCAAAATGTAGGCAATTACGTCTAGATTTAAACTCTCTCTATCGCACGATACGGGTCATTTTTTAAAATACCTACTCGCGCCGCGTATCGAAAGCTCACGATTAAGTCGATTTTTATTTAAGTAATTATTGTTATGAAGAATATTTTTGAAGTGAAAACTTCTTATGGCGCGTTGGGCACTTTTGTGGGTGAGCATTTTCAGCCGTTCTCGCGACAGATGAGATTTTGACAGATGAGATTTTAACAGTTATTGTGCTTCTACTACTATGCAATATTGAAAACAGCGCCATCTCTGTGCAAACGGCCGAACTACGATACTCACTTCTGTACAACAGTGTTAACAGCGACATCTCTCGGTGGATGGTGCAGGTTCGCAGCGAGCTGCCGTACGCAGTTCGCTTTACAGTTTTCACTTCTGCCTGCACTCCCGGAGTGCGCTGTTTTTTTTTTCTTTTTTTATGTAGAACAAAAGCTAAGTATCTTCTTTAATAATTAAAAATAAAATATATAAAAATAAGATCTAAGGATTCGTTTGCATTTGTATGCAAACATTCAATCGATCGATCTAAAAAAAATCGGCAGTGAGCAGTCGTTTAAACTTTTACGTAAGCCAATCGAATCAAACTATTTCGTGTGACCCAATTGTACTTAATACCCTCATCTCGTAAGTATTTCATGGTCCAAATAACCCGGATTGATATCGTTTCGGGTTAAACGATTCGAAACCTAAACGGTTTTAATCCTTCGTGATAAATTAGCACGTGCTTGAAATCAGAGTCGATTGTTTATTTGATACACTTTGATTGCTTATCGCGGACTGATTAGTCTTTTACGTTTTAAATTGATGCAATCATTTTGGTTTGCAAAAAAAAACAGGTGGACTACTTACCCGTCATATTTCATTAAAGGGATAACCTGTCCATAATAGACCTAGATCCCGCTGACTATCATACCTTCCTTATTTTGTAAAAGTTGAGAGTTTCTCAGAGCAAACCTTGGTTTTATGAAAAAGGAAATGACTGCTGGATGGAGCAAGCAATACACGGTATAGTCGGGGAACATACCTACATAAATAAAATATGACGACATATTGAGAACCTCCTCCTCTATTTGAAATCGGTTAAAACCAAATTTCTCGCAGTGAAAATAATCCTCTCTCTAAATAATCCTAATAATTTACATTTGGAATATTTGTATCCAAAATATTTGGGACGACCAAAATATTTGCTACGACCAAAATGATTGCTGCGAATAAAATGCTTGCTACCGCCATATATTATATGCTTGCTAGCACCATAATGCTTGATACGACCAAAATGCTTGCTATGATAGAGTAAGATCCCGATGCCCACCATACCTTTCCTTATTTTATAAAAGCTGAAAAATACTCAGAGCATGCCCCCAACATAGTAATGAACTATGTGAAATTATGAAGTTTAGACCATAGTGGCATGGAGAGTTATTAAGTACAAAGGTGGAACTCAGTGCCGTTTCCTAAACAATAAGTGTTAACGAATAATAATGCTGAAACGAGTGGCGTTTCCGATTTTGACAAAATCGAAAACTGTTACATTCTATTTTTGGAAAAGTCACAAACATAGCGAAAGGTTCGATCGCACATCGTTCATAACTGTGTTTGGGACTGCTCTGAGAAATTCTCAACTTTTACAAAATAAGAAAGGGTGATTTACCTTTATCAAATATAAAAACAAAGGAAATTGTTATTAACAGATTAATTATTATGATTATCTCAAATTGAAATTAGTTATACATAATTGTATTCGATTTTACGTTCAATAATTAGCCTACCATAAAAAAATGGATTAATCAGAAACTAGACTAAACAATCACTCAGGTATAAAAAGGGAAAAAAAATATTTAGCGGCAGTTCACTTCTACAGTTGAAGAAGCCCGTTCAAATCATGAGATTTTTAACTTTGTTGTTGTCCATCTTCGCTTTGGCCGTCAGCGGCAGTTTGGCTGGGTCGTAAGTATATTATTCACCTTATTGCATGATTGGTTGCAGTTTAATGCTGAGATCGAATCATTTGAGTCAGCACACGACTCCTCTTTTACTTTTTTTCTTAGTCACATGACATAGAAAAAAATACTTACATAAAAAAACAAACACAGGAAAGAAGAAATAAAAATTCATCTTTTCTTTCCTGTGTTTTTCGTGTGTTTGTACTTCATAAATGCTTTTCTTTCTTTCTTTATTTACAACCCTCATTACGCACCAACTCCAGTACTGTGTAGTAACAGGCGGAGATCAGACTTAAGAGTTTTGGTGACGTGGAAAGTCTCCCACAATTTTCATGAAACTACATTCTATGGCATTTGTGGAAGAGCTAAGTTGGTTTTCCCTCTAACAAGTTGACACTAGCAAAAATGACCCAACTAAAGAAGTCTGGTTGCGGAAAGTAGGCCCGAGAACAAGCACAACGCTCTTGAGTAAAGAAAAAATAGGGGAAAACGTTGAACACAACGTTTTCCCCTATTTTTGTCTGTTTGTAGACATCGTAACTCCGAATTGAATAAACTGATTTTAATTCAGTACAACCATTTTATTTTAAACTTATTTATTTAACTATTAAATCGGGATAAAAACAAACCTAAATTACTCTCAATGAATCAATATTATCTTCATATCAAGTTACATCAAAATCGGTAGTTTCTAAAATCATCAAAATCTAAAATCTTTGCTTCTTTTGTTATTTGATGACCATAATAAAGATCTATCTTAAAATAGAGACATATTCTGTCGCGAAATTTTTATTAAAGCGATTCCGTCGTACATGATTTTTTTTTCAATTTGAAGCAGTAGTTCCTGAGAATATCCCGTTCAACCAAACAAACAAACAAACTCTTCAGATTTATAATATTAATAAGTATAGATATAAGATAAGTATAAGTATACATTATATTGATTAAATATTGTTCTAACGTTATTTCAGGACCATGCCACCTGACTACAGAGATGGAGAAACAAGCGAAAATAACTGAATCCGAAAGATGAAGATATATCTGACTAGTTTGGTTTCATTCCTGTTACTATGAAATATAAAACCTAAAACAACGTCATTTTTTATTTACTACTAGCGTCCTCTGGATTTATCTAGATAATACCTACTCAAACATCTCCCGAATGCTAACCTGGAGCCTAAGTCTGTTAACACAATTGTGTTTCAATAGAGTGTCGATAGAATTGTAATAGATGTTTAATGTCAAAAATATGTCTATTGGTATTCATGTTAACTATTCTATCGAAACCACTGACGCACCACTGACTCACTTTGGTATTCTGCTCTACACTCGTGGCTCAATGGAATATCGATAGTTGTTAAAACGATATATTGCTTAGCAACATATACCATGTAGCTAGACGACACCAGCGACGTATCTATTACTTTTCTATTGCGAACCCTCGGTGAGACGAGTTGCGTCGTAGTGACTGCACCTAACTGGCACTAGGCAGGGAACTGTGGAAAAAGGGGTGCTATTGCCCTGCACTGGGACAGATTGAGCTAAAAAAGTTGTCGTTTAAAAAAAAAATTATCCTGTTTTTAGACTAAATTTAACTTCAAGTTGTAGTCAGTTACTCCTAAACATAATATTTCAAATGTTTTGTTATGGGTTGTCTAAAAAATTTCAGTTCAGAATATGATTGAAAATTACTTTTTAAACTCACACGATTTGTATTCATAGTAATTATTTTCTCGGGTCTTAAATCGCATATTTTTTATTTTTATTTCTCTTACCTCGACGTTTCGACTATGTTACAATAGTCATGGTCGCGAGGAGACTATTGACTATTGTAACATAGTCGAAACGTCGAGGTAAGAGAAATGGAAATAAAATACGCGATTAAAACCCGAGAAAATAATTACTATGATTAACAATTAACAATTATAATGTTTGTTTTGTTTTTTAAAACTTTTACTAGTTTGTATAAGTGACAAATTCCATAACAATCGAAAGTATGAAGAAAGTATGATCGAAAGTCGAAAGCATGAAATATGAAAGAATATGCAAACGTAAGATTTACTATTTTTTTCTGTCACAACTCTTGGGTAGGCAGGTAAATCGATAATAGTCATTTGCACTGGTCTGGTTAATGAATTGAAGTTAAGTTAAAATAAAGATTATGTACTTCAATGCTTCTACTGACAAAACCAGTGAAAAGGCAAGTCAAAAAAAATTATCACTCTATTGACAGAATCTTTTTAGGCAACCCATTAGCAATATACGGATCCCGTACAATAAAGAGCTGTGTGCATTTGTATGCAGACATTCAATCGATCGATCGAAAAATCTGTAGTGAGCAATCGCTTAAACTTTTACGTAAGCCAATCGTATTAAACTATTTCGGGTGACCCAAGCGTACTTGATATCCTCATCTCGTAACTATTTCATTCTCCAAATAACCCGGATTTATATTAATTCGGGTTAAACGATTCGAAACCTAAACGGTTTTAATCCTTCATGATAAATTAGCACGTCTTAAAATGAAAATATAAAACGTGCTTAAAATATAAATATGAATATTATTTATTTTATTTCTTTATTTTTATTTAAAATAGAAATAGAAATATCAGCGCATGCCCCTAACACAGTAATGAACGATGTGCAAATACAAAAACATTTGGGACTACCAAAATACTTGCTTCGACCAAATTCTTGATGGGATCAAAATGCTTGCTACAGCCAAAATTATTGCTGCGACCACCTTTGCTTACTGATAACTCTCCAAGCCACTATGGTCTGAACTTTATAATTGAAATATAAAGACTGCTTACTTTAGTGTACCTAACTACTAAGTTATATTTAATTAAGTACATTAAGTAGTATTTAGACAGTTGCGTAGCTTTTTCTTAAATTGCACGCTCGCAATGGGCAACCTGTGGATGCTATACCTAATTTTCAGAACACCTGTGTACACAGGTTTTTAGGCAAATAAATGTTTTTGTATTTGCACATCGTTCATTACTGTGTTAGGGGCATGCGCTGATATTTCTATTTCTATTTTAAATAAAAATAAAGAAATAAAATAAATAATATTCATATTTATATTTTAAGCACGTGCTAATTTATCATGAAGGATTAAAACCGTTTAGGTTTCGAATCGTTTAACCCGAATTAATATAAATCCGGGTTATTTGGAGAATGAAATAGTTACGAGATGAGGATATCAAGTACGCTTGGGTCACCCGAAATAGTTTAAAACGATTGGCTTACGTAAAAGTTTAAGCGATTGCTCACTACAGATTTTTCGATCGATCGATTGAATGTCTGCATACAAATGCACACAGCTCTTTATTGTACGGGATCCGTATATTGCTAATGGGTTGCCTAAAAAGATTCTGTCAATAGAGTGATAATTTTATTTGACTTGCCTTTTCACTGGTTTTGTCAGTAGACAAATTCCGTACCATTGAAGTACATAATCTTTATTTTAACTTAACTTCAATTCATTAACCAGACCAGTGCAAATGACTAGTATCGATTTACCTGCCTACCCAAGAGTTGTGACAGAAAAAAATAGTAAATCTTACGTTTGCATATTCTTTCATATTTCATGCTTTCGACTTTCGATCATACTTTCTTCATACTTTCGATTGTTATGGAATTTGTCACTTATACAAACTAGTAAAAGTTTTAAAAAACAAAACAAACATTATAATTGTTAATTGTTAATCATAGTAATTATTTTCTCGGGTTTTAATCGCGTATTTTTATTTCCATTTCTCTTACCTCGACGTTTCGACTATGTTACAATAGTCAATAGTCTCCTCGCGACCATGACTATTGTAACATAGTCGAAACGTCGAGGTAAGAGAAATAAAAATAAAAAATATGCGATTAAGACCCGAGAAAATAATTACTATGAATACAAATCGTGTGAGTTTAAAAAGTAATTTTCAATCATATTCTGGACTGAATTTTTTTAGACAAACCATAACAAAACATTTAAAATATTATGTTTAGGAGTAACTGACTACAACTTGAAGTTAAATTTAGTCTAAAAACAGGATATTTTTTTTTAACGACAACTTTTTTAGCTCAATCTGTCCCAGTGCAGGGCAATAGCACCCCTTTTTCCACAGTTCCCTGCCTAGTGCCAGTTAGGTGCAGTCACTACGACGCAACTCGTCTCACCGAGGGTTCGCAATAGAAAAGTAATAGATACGTCGCTGGTGTCGTCTAGCTACATGGTATATGTTGCTAAGCAATATATCGTTTTAACAACTATCGATATTCCATTGAGCCACGAGTGTAGAGCAGAATACCAAAGTGAGTCAGTGTTGCGTCAGTGGTTTCGATAGAATAGTTAACATGAATACCAATAGACATATTTTTGACATTAAACATCTATTACAATTCTATCGACACTCTATTGAAACACAATTGTGTTAACAGACTTAGGCTCCAGGTTAGCATTCGGGAGATGTTTGAGTAGGTATTATCTAGATAAATCCAGAGGACGCTAGTAGTAAATAAAAAATGACGTTGTTTTAGGTTTTATATTTCATAGTTACAGGAATGAAACCAAACTAGTCAGATATATCTTCATCTTTCGGATTCAGTTATTTTCGCTTGTTTCTCCATCTCTGTAGTCAGGTGGCATGGTCCTGAAATAACGTTAGAACAATATTTAATCAATATATGTATACTTATACTTATCTTATATCTATACTTATTAATATTATAAATCTGAAGAGTTTGTTTGTTTGTTTGGTTGAACGGGATATTCTCAAGAACTACTGCTTCAAATTGAAAAAAAAATCATGTACGACGGAATCGCTTTAATAAAAATTTCGCGACAGAATATGTCTCTATTTTAAGATTCACTAACTTACTTTTTATTATGGTCATCAAATAACAAAAGAAGCAAAGATTTTAGATTTTGATGATTTTAGAAACTACCGATTTTGATGTAACTTGTTATGAAGATAATATTGATTCATTGAGAGTAATTTAGGTTTGTTTTTATCCCGATTTAATAGTTAAATAAATAAGTTTAAAATAAAATGGTTGTACTGAATTAAAATCAGTTTATTCAATTCGGAGTTACGATGTCTACAAACAGACAAAAATAGGGGAAAACGTAGAACACCTCTCTTTACTCAAGAGCGTTGTACCTACTTGTTCGCGGGCCTATTTTCCGCAACCAGACTTCTTTAGTTGGGTAATTTCTGCGAGTGTCAACTTGGTAGAGGGAAAACCAACTTAGCTCTTCCACAAATGCCACAGAATGTAGTTTCATGAAAATTGTGGGAGGCTTTTTACGTCACCAAAACTCTTAAGTCTGATCACCGCCTGTTACTACACAGAACAGTTGTAAATAAAGAAAGAAAGAAAAGCATTTATGAAGTACAAACACACGAAAAACACAGGAAAGAATAAATGAATGTTCATTTCTTCTTTCCTGTGTTTGTTTTTTTATGTTTACATTTAAAAAAAGTTACTAATAAGAAAAAAACCGTAAAAGAGGAGTTGTGTGCTGACTCAAATGGTTCGACCAAGCATGCAATAAGGTGAATAATATACTTACGACCCAGCCAAACTGCCGCTAACGGCCAAAGCGAAGATGGACAACAACAAAGTTAAAAATCTCATGATTTGAACGGGCTTCTTCAACTGTAGAAGTGAACTGGCGCAAAATAATTTTTTTCCCTTTTTATACCTGAGTGATTGTTTAGTCTAGTTTCTGATTAATCCATTTTTTTGTGGTAGGCTAATTATTGAACGTAAAATCGAATACAATGATGTATAACTAATTCCAATTTGAGATAATCATAATAATTAATCTGTTAATAACAAAATCCTTTGTTTTTATATTTGATAAAGGTAAATCACCCTTTCTTATTTTGTAAAAGTTGAGAATTTCTCAGAGCAGTCCCAAACACAGTTATGAACGATGTGCGATCGAACTTTTCGCTATGTTTGTGACTTTTCCAAAAATAGAATGCTACAGTTTTCGATTTTGTCAAAATCGGAAACGCCACTCCTTTCAGCATTATTATTCGTTAACACTTATTGTTTAGGAAACGGCACTGAGTTCCACCTTTGTACTTAATAACTCTCCATGCCACTATGGTCTAAACTTCATAATTGCACATAGTTCATTACTATTTTGGGGGCATGCTCTGAGTATTTTTCAGCTTTTATAAAATAAGGAAAGGTATGGTGGTCATCGGGATCTTACTCTATCATAGCAAGCATTTTGGTCGTAACAAGCATTATGGTGGTAGCAAGCATATAATATATGGTGTAAGCAAGCATTTTATTCGCAGCAATCATTTTGGTCGTAGCAAATATTTTGGTCGTCCCAAATATTCTGGATACAAATATTCCAAATGTAAATTATTAGGATTATTTAGAGAGAGGATTATTTTCACTGCGAGAAATTTGGTTTTAACCAATTTCAAATAGAGGAGGAGGTTCTCAATATGTCGTCATATTTTTTTTATGTAGGTATGTTCCCCGACTATGCTGCTGCTGCGACTATAGTGCTTAAAATAGAAATATGAATATTATTTATTTTATTTCTTTATTTTTATTTAAAATAGAAATAGAAATATCAGCGCATGCCCCTAACACAGTAATGAACGATGTGCAAATACAAAAACATTTATTTGCCTAAAAACCTGTGTACACAGGTGTTCTGAAAATTAGGTATAGCATCCACAGGTTGCCCATTGCGAGCATGCAATTTAAGAAAAAGCTATGTAACTGTCTAAATACTACTTAATGTACTTAATTAAATATAACTTAGTAGTTAGGTATACTAAAGTAAGCAGTCTTTATATTTCAATTCTAAAGTTCAGACCATAGTGGCTTGGAGAGTTATCAGTAAGCAAAGGTGGTCGCAGCAATCATTTTGGCCGTAGCAAGCATTTTGATCCAATCAAGAATTTGGTCGTAGCAAGTATTTTGGGACTACCAAAATACTTGCAAGTATTTTGCAAAATACTTGTAAGTAGCAAGTATTTTGGGACTACCAAAATACTTGCTTCGACCAAATACCTACTATTTTGGTAACAAATATTGCAAATGTAAAAATGCAAATCTTCATGGAGTAAGCCTTCAAATTAATAAAAAATATCGATTTTTGTTTTCTTTATTATTAAGTTCCTACCTAACACTTTTTCGACAAAAAGATAATTGCAAGAAGTTTATAAGCATTTGTGACTAACAATAGGTACTCACTTACTCGAAACCCGTTAATGATTTGGTAAAATTTCATAATTATCTAATAGGCGCTCCAAGAATATCTGGATCATAAGTTTTAGCTTTTAAGTATTACTGACATTGTAATAAATGAATAAAATAAAATTGGCTCATGTCATGCATGACATTTAATTGAAATAATAAAATTATTTTACATTATTGGAATCAATTTCACATTATTTATACCTAGTACTTAATATTTGAATTTATACTTAATTATTCAATACCTATAACATATTATTTGCAAGCCAAGAAAAGTTCTGGTGATATATTCATATTATATTGGACTATAATATTATAAGTGAGATCTTTGTACCATATTTCTTGCAAATAAATGACATTAATTCATTCAACATACAAGTTACTAAAAGCTTATTAACGTATTGCATGCAACACAGATAAATAACACATTACATGCAAATTGTACTTCAACAGATCCCAAGGGTTCTTGTCTATCATAAAAACAAAGGTTCTTTAGTTAATTTGCAACTTTTCAACTATTAACCTTGGGTTCTGTACATTATAAAATAATGTAAGACAAATTAGTGCTGTTAAACACACAATTCAATATCTGACTTGATGGCCAAAAATAGAACTAAAAAATATTGCTAAGTGGTTTAATTATTAAAACATACATGCGAGTGCACACAGCAAAAATAGATTTCTCAGAGTGAAAAATCCTCTGTCTATAGACAAAATTAATGACGACCCAGTTGGCACAATGGTCACCATGCCGGACTGCCAAACACAGTTCGATTCCCGCCTTAGACATGTATTTATGCCTAAATATTTATTGTCTGTGGTCTGGTTGTTTCTATCAATACTAATATCATAAAGCTGAAGAGTTTGCTTGTTTGAACGCGCTAATCTCAGGAACTACTGGTTAGAATTGAAAAAATATTTTTAAGTTGGATAATCCATTTATCGAGAAAGGCTACACGCTACTTTTTATTTTGATATTCCTACGGGATCGGGAGATAAACGGGTGAAACCGCGGAGCGCTGCTAGTGTATTACAAAAGAAAAGTGTATAAGTAGTGTATTCGTTGTTTAGCAACCATAACACAAGTCTAGTTACTTTGCTTGGGGGCTAGATGGCGATATCAGGAATTTACTGCAATATATTTTTTTTAATAATTAGAGAATAATTTCTTGTTTTTAGTATAAAAAATCTTTAAAATAATATAAGCATTATTTTTAACTTCAAAGGATTGATTGAATCAAAAAGACTGCTTATCGGTTTCAAGACTATTTAGTATCTTTATGATTATTTACTTAAAAGAAGATATTGTTCTTTAGCGTCTGACTGAGGGGAGGATTAATTTATTTGACAGGTTTTGAAGTAAGTTCCTATTATAAGTCACAAATGCTTATAAAATTCTTGCAATTATATTTTTGCCAAAAAGGGCTAGGTAGTTACTTAATTGAAAAAATAAAACGATTTTCTTCATTAATTTGAAGGCTCACTCCATGAAGATTTGCATATTTACATTTGGTATCCAAAATATTTGGGACGACCAAAATATTTGCTACGACCAAAATGATTGCTGCGAATAAATGCTTGCTACTACCATAATGCTTGTTACGACCAAAATGCTTGCTATGATAGAGCAAGATCCCACTTACCACCATACCTTCCTTATTTTATAAAAGCTGAAAAATACTCAGCGCATGCCCCCAACATAGTAATGAACTATGTGCAATTATGAAGTTCAGACACATAGTGGCATGGAGAGTTATTAGGTACAAAGGTGGAACTCAGTGCCGTTTCCTAAACAATAAGTGTTAACGAATAATAATGCTGAAAGGAGTGGCGTTTCCGATTTTGACAAAATCGAAAACCGTTGCATTCTATTTTTGAAAAAGTCACAAACATAGCGAAAGGTTCGATCGCACATCGTTCATAACTGTGTTTGGGACTGCTCTGAGAAATTCTCAACTTTTACAAAATAAGAAAGGGTGATATACATTTATCAAATATAAAAACAAAGGAAATTGTTATTAACAGAATAATTATTATGATAACCTCATTAATTGGAATTAGTTATACATCATTGTATACGATTTCACGTTCAATAATTAGCCTACCATAAAAAATTGAATTAATCAGAAACTAGACTAAACAATCACTCAGGTATAAAAAGGGAAAAAAATTCTTTAGCGCCAGTTCACTTCTACAGTTGAAGAAGCCCAGTCAAATCATGAGATTTTTAACTTTGTTGTTGTCCATCTTCGCTTTGGCCGTCAGCGGCAGTTTGGCCGGGTTGTAAGTATATTATTCACCTGAATGCATGCTTGGTTGCAGTTTAATGCTGAGGTCGACCCATTTCGGTCAGTACACGACTCCTCTTTCATGTATTTTTTTTCTTTTTTAGTCACTTTTTGTTTTAAGTTTATACATATTTTTTAAGTTGAATCTACTGTTTATAAACCGGGATTACCTTTGTTTTAAAAAATTAGCTAATTTTTATCATCTCAAAATAAATATAAAAATGTTTGAATTTCCAAAAGTTGTAGAACAAAATTGGTTTAATAAAGTGCACAGAAGTGGCTCTCAACCACTTGCCAGTATGATAACCAATAACTTTGTATAGCCTCGATAAATGGACTATACAAAAAAAACACGTTTTTTTTTTCAATTGGAACCAGTAGTTTTGAAAATATCGCGTTCAACCAAACAAACTCTTCAGCTTTATAATATTAATATCTATAGATAGATAAAAGATAAGTATAAGTATACAAATATTGATTAAATATTGTTTTTAATGTTATTTCAGGACCCCGCCACCTTACTACAGAGATGTAGAAACAAGCGAAATGAACTGAATCCGAAAGATGAAGATATATCTGACTAGTTTGGTTTCATTCCTGTTACTATGAAATATAAAACCTAAAACAACGTCATTTTTTATTTACTACTAGCGTCCTCTGGATTTATCAGGATAAACATCTCCCGAATGCTAACCTGAGTGTCGATATTGTAATAGATGTTCAATGTCAAAAATATGTCTATTGGTATTCATGTTAACTATTCTATCGAACCACTGACGCACCACTGACTCACTCTGGTATTCTGCTCTACACTCGTTACTCAATGGAATATCGATAGTTGTTAAAACGGTATATTGCTTAGCAACATATACCATGTAGCTAGACAACACCAGCGACGTATCTATTACTTTTCTATTGAGATCCCGCGGTGGGACGAGTTGCATCGTAGTGACTGGACCTAGTTGGCACTAGGCAGGGAACTGTGGAAAAGGGGAGGCTATTGCCCTGCAATGGGACAGATTGAGCTAAAAAAGTTGTTGCTAAAAAAAAGGATTTATCCTGGTTTTAGACTAAATTTAACGTCAAGTTGTAGTCAGTTACTCCTAAACATAATATTTCAAATGTTGACTAAAAAATTTCAGTCCAGAATATGAACTTTTAACTTAACTTAAACTTTTAAATTAACTTTTTAAACTCACACGATTTGTATTCATAGTAATTGTTTTCCCGGGTCTCAATCCCGTTTTTTTTTCTCTTGCCTCGACGTTTCGACTATGTTACAATAGTCATGGTCGCGAGGAGACTATTGACTATTGTAACATAGTCAAAACGTCGAGGTAAGAGAAATAGAAATAAAAATACGCGATTAAGATTCGAGAAAATAATTACTATGATTGACAATTAACAATTAAAATGTTTGTTTTGTTTTTTAAAACTTTCACTGGTTTGTATAAGTGACAAAATCCATACCAATCGAAAGTATGAAGCCTAAAGAATATGCGAACGTTAGGTTTTTTTTCACTGATAGGTCAGCGTTTAACCAATAACACACCTGCCTGATGGTAGGTGACGATGAGGCCTAAGATGTAAAACGCCTTCCTAGAAGATACCTATTCACTCGCGATTTGAAGACCCCCAAATTGTACACGTCAGGAAAGACAGACGCAGGCAATCGATTCCATTCTCTTGCAGTAAGAATAAGGAATGACGAAGCAAAGTACTTAGTGCGAACGTCTGGTATGTCCACCATGAATCGTTGCCGCACACCAGTCTACCTGGTTGTATGACGAAAGAATGGACATGACAAGATTAGGTCGTGGAGTTCTGTTGCACTCCCCGAAATGTATCCGGTAAAAGGCCGACAAGCTCGCCACCTTGCGACAATGTTCCAGGCTCTGAAGCCTTTTGTGGGCAAGCTTATCGTCACCGATGAGTCTCCTGGCTCTCCTCTCAATTAACTCCAACGCCCCCATCTGATATGTCGCCGAACCGTCCCAGAGGTGAGAACAGTACTTCATGCACGTGCGGACTTGTGCTTGGTACAAGTTGAGCATCTGTCCCGACGTGAAGTACCGTCTCACCTTCGCCAGAACACAGAGCTTTTTTGAAGCTTGACTATTTTTTCCCGTCATAACTCTTGGGTAGGCAGGTAAATCGATACTAGTCATTTGCACTGGTCTGGTTAATGAATTAAAATTAAGTTAAAATAAAGATTATGTATTTCAATGGTACGGAATTTGTCTACTGACAAAACCAGTGAAAAGACAAGTAAAAAAAAAATAACACTCTATTGACAGAATTTTTTTAGGCAACCCATTAGCATCATACGGATCCCGTACCATAAAGAGCTGTGTGCATTTGTATACAGACATTCAATTGATTGATCGAAAAATCTGTAGTGAGCAATCGCTTAAACTTTTACGTAAGCCAATCCTATTAAACTTTTTCGGGTGACCCAAGCGTACTTGATATCCTCATCTCGTAACTATTTCATGGTCCAAATAACCCGGATTGATATTAATTCGGGTTAAACGATTCGAAACCTAAACGGTTTTAATCCTTCGTGATAAATTAGCACGTGCTTAAAATAGAAATATTGTTTATTTTATTGATTTATTTTTATGAACGAATACAAATACAAAAACATATATTTGCTTTAAAACCTGTGTACACAGGTGTTCTAAAAATTAGGTATAGCATCCACAGATTGCCTATTGCGAGCATGCAATTTAAGAAAAAGTTATATAACTCTCTAAATACTACTTAATGTACTTAATTAAATATGACTTAGTAGTTAGAGTTAGGTTATTTATATCTATAACTATTTACTTGTTATCTCGTTTATGAGTAAATAACTTCATGTTTTAAAATGTAAGTAACATTAATTAACTTTAGTTATTAAGAGACTTATGGAGGTGTTTTAGCCTGATTAGTCATTACTTAATTAGGATACCTACAATTAGACTGTGTCTGAATTGTATAGGATTAGGTTTTTATATGATATATAAAGATATTTTGAAAACAAACAATAGTTAGGTAGACAAACAGTCTTTATATTTCAATTATAAAGTTCAGACCATAGTGGCTTGGAGAGTTATCAGGAAGCAAAGGTGGTCGCAGCAATCATTTTGGCCGTAGCAAGCATTTTGGTCCAATCAAGAATTTGGTCGTAGCAAGTATTTTGGGAATACCAAAATACTTGCTACGACCAAATACCTACTATTTTGGTAACAAATATTGCAAATGTAAAAATGCAAATCTTCATGGAGTAAGCCTTCAAATTAATAAAAAATATCGATTTTTGTTTCAAAAAGATAATTGCAAGAAGTTTATAAGCATTTGTGACTAACAATAGGTACTCACTTACTCGAAACCCGTTAATGATTTGGTAAAATTTCATAATTATCTAATAGGCGCTCCAAGAATATCTGGATCATAAGTTTTAGCTTTTAAGTATTACTGACATTGTAATAAATGAATAAAATAAACTTGGCTCATGTCATGCATGACATTTAATTGAAATAATAAAATTATTTTTCATTACTCATACTCCGAAAGTAGGTCTAAAGATGCATGAAGAGCGAGGAGAAAATAAAATTTCCAGCCCTAGGGCTTTTCTCTTTCACTGACAGCTGTCATGTCAAATTATGGCTTCGCACGACTTGTGCAATGTGCATGTAGCCAGTATCAGTAACATTACGCATAAGGAACTTTAAAAACCTAACCTCCTTGCTTTAAGTAACACCAAAGAATAACACTACATGTATATAACCTCTTTGGTTCCAACCTTGTAAGAGGATCAGGTAGTATGGAGTCTCTCATTCACTCTCGTTGTTAGGAAGAATTTTATGTATTATTCGTAATGAAAAGCACAGTGTTTACCTCGGGTGAAAGACTCATTAAGTCCCTCGAACTATTAGCGCCCTCGCTACGCTCGGGCGCCAAACTCCGTCTCGGGACTTGTAATGAGTGACTTTCACACCTAGGATAACAATGTACTATTACATTATTGGAATCAATTTCACATTATTTATACCTAGTACTTAATATTTGAATTTATACTTAATTATTCAATTCCTATAACATATTATTTGCAAGCCAAGAAAAGTTCTGGTGATATATTCATATTATATTGGACTATAATATTATAAGTGAGATCTTTGTACCATATTTCTTGCAAATAAATGACATTAATTCATTCAACATACAAGTTACTAAAAGCTTATTAACGTATTGCATGCAACACAGATAAATAACACATTACATGCAAATTGTACTTCAACAGATCCCAAGGGTTCTTGTCTATCATAAAAACAAAGGTTCTTTAGTTAATTTGCAACTTTTCAACTATTAACCTTGGGTTCTGTACATTATAAAATAATGTAAGACAAATTAGTGCTGTTAAACACACAATTCAATATCTGACTTGATGGCCAAAAATAGAACTAAAAAATATTGCTAAGTGGTTTAATTATTAAAACATACATGCGAGTGCACACAGCAAAAATAGATTTCTCAGAGTGAAAAATCCTCTGTCTATAGACAAAATTAATGACGACCCAGTTGGCACAATGGTCACCATGCCGGACTGCCAAACACAGTTCGATTCCCGCCTTAGACATGTATTTATGCTTAAATATTTATTGTCTGTGGTCTGGTTGTTTCTATCAATACTAATATCATAAAGCTGAAGAGTTTGCTTGTTTGAACGCGCTAATCTCAGGAACTACTGGTTAGAATTGAAAAAATATTTTTAAGTTGGATAATTCATTTATCGAGAAAGGCTACACGCTACTTTTTATTTTGATATTCCTACGGGATCGGGAGTTAAACGGGTGAAACCGCGGAGCGCTGCTAGTGTATTATTATAAATATTTACAAAAGAAAAGTGTATAAGTAGTGTATTCGTTGTTTAGCATCCATAACACAAGTCTAGTTACTTTGCTTGGGGGCTAGGTGGCGATATCAGGAATTTACTGCAATATTTTTTTTTTAATAATTAGAGAATAATTTCTTGTTTTTAGTATAAAAAATCTTTAAAATAATATAAGCATTATTTTTAACTTCAAAGGATTGATTGAATCAAAAAGACTGCTTATCGGTTTCAAGACTATTTAGTATCTTTATGATTATTTACTTAAAAGAAGATATTGTTCTTTAGCGTCTGACTGAGGGGAGGATTAATTTATTTGACAGGTTTTGAAGTAAGTTCCTATTATAAGTCACAAATGCTTATAAGTTATACGTAGTTACTTAATTGAAAAAATAAAACGATTTTCTTCATTAATTTGAAGGCTCACTCCATGAAGATTTGCATATTTACATTTGGTATCCAAAATATTTGGGACGACCAAAATATTTGCTACGACCAAAATGATTGCTGCGAATAAATGCTTGCTACTACCATAATGCTTGTTACGACCAAAATGCTTGCTATGATAGAGCAAGATCCCACTTACCACCATACCTTCCTTATTTTATAAAAGCTGAAAAATACTCAGCGCATGCCCCCAACATAGTAATGAACTATGTGCAATTATGAAGTTCAGACACATAGTGGCATGGAGAGTTATTAGGTACAAAGGTGGAACTCAGTGCCGTTTCCTAAACAATAAGTGTTAACGAATAATAATGCTGAAAGGAGTGGCGTTTCCGATTTTGACAAAATCGAAAACTGTTGCATTCTATTTTTGAAAAAGTCACAAACATAGCGAAAGGTTCGATCGCACATCGTTCATAACTGTGTTTGGGACTGCTCTGAGAAATTCTCAACTTTTACAAAATAAGAAAGGGTGATATACATTTATCAAATATAAAAACAAAGGAAATTGTTATTAACAGAATAATTATTATGATAACCTCATTAATTGGAATTAGTTATACATCATTGTATACGATTTCACGTTCAATAATTAGCCTACCATAAAAAATTGAATTAATCAGAAACTAGACTAAACAATCACTCAGGTATAAAAAGGGAAAAAAATTCTTTAGCGCCAGTTCACTTCTACAGTTGAAGAAGCCCAGTCAAATCATGAGATTTTTAACTTTGTTGTTGTCCATCTTCGCTTTGGCCGTCAGCGGCAGTTTGGCCGGGTTGTAAGTATATTATTCACCTGAATGCATGCTTGGTTGCAGTTTAATGCTGAGGTCGACCCATTTCGGTCAGTACACGACTCCTCTTTCATGTATTTTTTTTCTTTTTTAGTCACTTTTTGTTTTAAGTTTATACATATTTTTTAAGTTGAATCTACTGTTTATAAACCGGGATTACCTTTGTTTTAAAAAATTAGCTGATTTTTATCATCTCAAAATAAATATAAAAATGTTTGAATTTCCAAAAGTTGTAGAACAAAATTGGTTTAATAAAGTGCACAGAAGTGGCTCTCAACCACTTGCCAGTATGATAACCAATAACTTTGTATAGCCTCGATAAATGGACTATACAAAAAAAACACGTTTTTTTTTTTCAATTTGAACCAGTAGTTTTGAAAATATCGCGTTCAACCAAACAAACTCTTCAGCTTTATAATATTAATAAGTATAGATATAGATAGATAAAGGATAAGTATAAGTATACAAATATTGATTAAATATTGTTTTTAATGTTATTTCAGGACCCCGCCACCTTACTACAGAGATGTAGAAACAAGCGAAAGGATCTGAATCCGATAGATAAAAATATAACTGACCAGTTTGGTTTCATTCCTGTTACTATGAAATATAAAACCTAAAACAACGTCATTTTTTATTTACTACTAGCGTCCTCTGGATTTATCAGGATAAACATCTCCCGAATGCTAACCTGAGTGTCGATATTGTAATAGATGTTTAATGTCAAAATTATGTCTATTGGTATTCATGTTAACTATTCTATCGAACCACTGACGCACCACTGACTCACTCTGGTATTCTGCTCTACACTCGTTACTCAATGGAATATCGATAGTTGTTAAAACGGTATATTGCTTAGCAACATATACCATGTAGCTAAACAACACCAGCGACGTATCTATTACTTTTCTATTGAGATCCCGCGGTGGGACGAGTTGCATCGTAGTGACTGGACCTAGTTGGCACTAGGCAGGGAACTGTGGAAAAGGGGAGGCTATTGCCCTGCAATGGGACAGATTGAGCTAAAAAAGTTGTTGCTAAAAAAAAGGATTTATCCTGGTTTTAGACTAAATTTAACGTCAAGTTGTAGTCAGTTACTCCCAAACATAATATTTCAAATGTTGTCTAAAAAAATTCAGTCCAGAATATGAACTTTTAACTTAACTTAAACTTTTAAATTAACTTTTTAAACTCACACGATTTGTATTCATAGTAATTGTTTTCCCGGGTCTCAATCCCGTTTTTTTTTCTCTTACCTCGACGTTTCGACTATGTTACAATAGTCATGGTCGCGAGGAGACTATTGACAATTGTAACATAGTCGAAACGTCGAGGTAAGAGAAATAGAAATAAAAATACGCGATTAAGATTCGAGAAAATAATTACTATGATTGACAATTAACAATTAAAATGTTTGTTTTGTTTTTTAAAACTTTCACTGGTTTGTATAAGTGACAAAATCCATACCAATCGAAAGTATGAAGCCTAAAGAATATGCGAACGTTAGGTTTTTTTTTTACTGATAGGTCAGCGTTTAACCAATAACACACCTGCCTGATGGTAGGTGACGATGAGGCCTAAGATGTAAAACGCCTTCCTAGAAGATACCTATTCACTCGCGATTTGAAGACCCCCAAATTGTACGTCAGGAAAGACAGACGCAGGCAACCGATTCCATTCTCTTGCAGTAAGAATAAGGAATCACGAAGCAAAGCGCTTAGTGCGAACGTCTAGTATGTCCACCATGAATCGTTGCCGCACACCAGTCTACCTGGTTGTATGACGAAAGAATGGACATGACAAGATTAGGTCGTGGAGTTCTGTTGCACTCCCCGAAATGTATCCGGTAAAAGGCCGACAAGCTCGCCACCTTGCGACAATGTTCCAGGCTCTGAAGCCTTTTGTGGGCAAGCCAGGAGACTCATCGGTGACGATATCACCGATGAGTCTCCTGGCTCTCCTCTCAATTAACTCCAACGCCCCCATCTGATATATCGCCGAACCGTCCCAGAGGTGAGAACAGTACTTCATGCACGTGCGGACTTGTGCTTGGTACAAGTTGAGCATCTGTCCCGACGTGAAGTACCGTCTCACCTTCGCCAGAACACAGAGCTTTTTTGAAGCTTGACTATTTTTTCCCGTCATAACTCTTGGGTAGGCAGGTAAATCGATACTAGTCATTTGCACTGGCCTGGTTAATGAATTAAAGTTAAGTTAAAATAAAGATTATGTATTTCAATGGTACGGAATTTGTCTACTGACAAAACCAGTGAAAAGACAAGTAAAAAAAAATAACACTCTATTGACAGAATTTTTTTAGGCAACCCATTAGCAATATACGGATCCCGTACAATAAAGAGCTGTGTGCATTTGTATACAGACATTCAATCGATTGATCGAAAAATCTGTAGTGAGCAATCGCTTAAACTTTTACGTAAGCCAATCCTATTAAACTTTTTCGGGTGACCCAAGCGTACTTGATATCCTCATCTCGTAACTATTTCATGGTCCAAATAACCCGGATTGATATTAATTCGGGTTAAACGATTCGAAACCTAAACGGTTTTAGTCCTTCGTGATAAATTAGCACGTGCTTAAAATAGAAATATTGTTTATTTTATTTATTTATTTTTATGAACGATGTGCAAATACAAATACAAAAATATATATTTGCTTTAAAACCTGTGTACACAGGTGTTCTGAAAATTAGGTATAGCATCCACAGGCTGCCTATTGCGAGCATGCAATTTAAGAAAAAGTTATATAACTCTCTAAATACTACTTAATGTACTTAATTAAATATGACTTAGTAGTTAGGTTATATAGGTATAACTATAACTATTTACTGTTTATCTCGTTTATGAGTAAATAACTTCATGTTTTAAAATGTAAGTAACATTAATTAACATTAGTTATTAAGATACTTATGGAGGTGTTTTAGCCTGATTAGTCATTACTTAATTAGGATACCTACAATTAGACTGTGTCTGAATTGTATAGGATTAGGTTTTTATATGATAAATAAAGATATTTTGAAAACAGACAATAGTTAGGTAGACTAAACTAAACAGTCTTTATATTTTAATTATAAAGTTCAGACCATAGTGGCTTGGAGAGTTATCAGGAAGCAAAGGTGGTCGCAGCAATCATTTTGGCCGTAGCAAGCATTTTGGTCCAATCAAGAATTTGGTCGTAGCAAGTATTTTGGGAATACCAAAATACTTGCTACGACCAAATACCTACTATTTTGGTAACAAATATTGCAAATGTAAAAATGCAAATCTTCATGGAGTAAGCCTTCAAATTAATAAAAAATATCGATTTTTGTTTCAAAAAGATAATTGCAAGAAGTTTATAAGCATTTGTGACTAACAATAGGTACTCACTTACTCGAAACCCGTTAATGATTTGGTAAAATTTCATAATTATCTAATAGGCGCTCCAAGAATATTTGGATCATAAGTTTTAGCTTTTAAGTATTACTGACATTGTAATAAATGAATAAAATAAACTTGACTCATGTCATGCATGACATTTAATTGAAATAATGAAATTATTTTACACTAGCTTTTGCCCGCGACTTCGTCCGCGTATAAGTCCAAAATGGTTCTAATAGGATTTTTTATTGGTTTTAACTCTAATAAATTTCTTTGGGTTTTAAAATTACCGAAGTCGGTAGGTTAGTTTATATTCTTTTATATTTATATTTCACATGTTTTCTTTGATACTCATTATAAAAGCAGAGAGGACGAAAATTCTGTATTTACTTGGAAGCAAATAAAAAAAATGGTTCTGAGGGACTTTGAAAATATTGAAACAAAAACATGTAGTTTTTAAAGTTTAAGTCTATCTGTCTGTCTGTTTGTTACTTATACAATAAAAAACGCCTAAACCAATTGAAATCTGGTTTTCACTTTAAGATAGCTAGGATAGGAAGGTCGTGTTATACTTTACATCTAAATCCAATAAGTAGAACCTGAGTAATCAACGAAAAACTGCAGCCGCTTGAGAAACCCCGGCCGCCCGTGACGACACGAACGCGTCCCACTAAACACGAACGTCACAGAATACATAATAGTGTAGCATACTTTTTATCCCACGCATATCCCATTTTATTCCATATTTCCACGGGATCGGGACATGCTGGTGAAACCGCGAGGTGCAGCTACTTTTGAATATAGAATGATTCGTATATTTCATACTATGTAGAGACAATGTTCTACCATTTCAAATTTCGAATTCTACGTCCCCATGAGGCCGTCTCCTAAAAGTGCAACCTTTTTTGAATAAAATCGAAATGGGTGTCAAATGTAGGTGATTTAAAAGGAGTATTGATATCAACTTCGGAGGAAATCACCCCAAAATAACTTTCTACCCCTTTTTAACCCCGTTAGGGGATGAATTTCAATAAAATATGAAACACGTGTTCCATCAATTCTGTCAAAAAGTTTATGCAAAATTTGAAGTAGATTAGACCAAGGAATCACGTTGTCCCATACAAACTTTGCTCCCCTTTTTCACCCCTTTAGGGGTAGAATTTCGGAAAATCCTTTCTTATCGGATACCTACGTCATACAAAGAACACACCCTCCAAGTTTCAAGTCTCTACGATCAGCGGTTTAGGCTGTGCGTTGATCCGTCAGTCAGTCAGTCAGTCAGTCAGTCAGGACAAAGGATTTTATATGTATAGATATAGATAGATATAGATAAGAAGATAATACATGCATAATATAGCCGTGCAAAGCCGGGGCGGGTCGCTAGTACTTTGATAAAAGAGATCCAATCAAAGAGTATTTAAGTTTTTAATAACCCCAGCACGCCGCTTCATACACATGTTCATACAAAATTGCTGGAGCGTTGTAATGTTCCAAATTCAAAAAACGCTCCTGCATTGGATTTAATTTTCTTTGACCGCGACACTGGCTATATGCACGATAGTAATAATGCGAAGCCATAGTAAAATTATAAATAAAAAAGAGATGGCGCTAGATGCTTCTTTCCGTATGTCAAACTGACAATTTTGACATCATCCCTACGTTCTGTACGTTTTCATGCAAAAATATTATGGTTTATTTTTTACGCCAAGAAATATCAAATTTTAATTAGTAACATAAATCTACTTGAAATACCTAAACCTCTTCTGATATTTTCTGAACACATTCGTGAAGATTATGTTAAAATCTGTTTCCTAGTTCCCGAAATTAGACTGCACAAACAAAGGTAAACAAATAAAATCAACATTTTCTGAGATGAATGGTAGTTTCGCGAAAACGAAGAGATGGCGCTAGTTACTTGAAATTAAAAAAAATATCTTATTAAATTAATTACTTTATTTTCTAGTTAAAAAATGTGTATATTGCTATGTATTCTTAAAATACATAAGTGTACAAAATTTTTAAGCAGAACAAAAAGAATAATCAACTAATTTGTGATTTTCTAAATTTAAGAAAACCTGAATCGCGCATGCAAGATTTTTTTCTACCGGAGCTATATAAGGTTAGCGAATTCTATAGTGCTAAGATCATTATGGACGTAGAACGCTTACTTCCAAAACTTCGAATTTATTATATGTAGAGATTATTGGAATCAATTTCACATTATTTATACCTAGTACTTAATATTTAAATTTATACTTAATTATTCAATTCCTATAACATATTATTTGCAAGCCAAGAAAAGTTCTGGTGATATATTCATATTATATTGGACTATAATATTATAAGTGAGATCTTTGTACCATATTTCTTGCAAATAAATGACATTAATTCATTCAACATACAAGTTACTAAAAGCTTATTAACGTATTGCATGCAACACAGATAAATAACACATTACATGCAAATTGTACTTCAACAGATCCCAAGGGTTCTTGTCTATCATAAAAACAAAGGTTCTTTAGTTAATTTGCAACTTTTCAACTATTAACCTTGGGTTCTGTACATTATAAAATAATGTAAGACAAATTAGTGCTGTTAAACACACAATTCAATATCTGACTTGATGGCCAAAAATAGAACTAAAAAATATTGCTAAGTGGTTTAATTATTAAAACATACATGCGAGTGCACACAGCAAAAATAGATTTCTCAGAGTGAAAAATCCTCTGTCTATAGACAAAATTAATGACGACCCAGTTGGCACAATGGTCACCATGCCGGACTGCCAAACACAGTTCGATTCCCGCCTTAGACATGTATTTATGCTTAAATATTTATTGTCTGTGGTCTGGTTGTTTCTATCAATACTAATATCATAAAGCTGAAGAGTTTGCTTGTTTGAACGCGCTAATCTCAGGAACTACTGGTTAGAATTGAAAAAATATTTTTAAGTTGGATAATCCATTTATCGAGAAAGGCTACACGCTACTTTTTATTTTGATATTCCTACGGGATCGGGAGATAAACGGGTGAAACCGCGGAGCGCTGCTAGTGTATTATTATAAATATTTACAAAAGAAAAGTGTATAAGTAGTGTATTCGTTGTTTAGCATCCATAACACAAGTCTAGTTACTTTGCTTGGGGGCTAGGTGGCGATATCAGGAATTTACTGCAATATTTTTTTTTTAATAATTAGAGAATAATTTCTTGTTTTTAGTATAAAAAATCTTTAAAATAATATAAGCATTATTTTTAACTTCAAAGGATTGATTGAATCAAAAAGACTGCTTATCGGTTTCAAGACTATTTAGTATCTTTATGATTATTTACTTAAAAGAAGATATTGTTCTTTAGCGTCTGACTGAGGGGAGGATTAATTTATTTGACAGGTTTTGAAGTAAGTTCCTATTATAAGTCACAAATGCTTATAAAATTCTTGCAATTATATTTTTGCCAAAAAGGGCTAGGTAGTTACTTAATTGAAAAAATAAAACGATTTTCTTCATTAATTTGAAGGCTCACTCCATGAAGATTTGCATATTTACATTTGGTATCCAAAATATTTGGGACGACCAAAATATTTGCTACGACCAAAATGATTGCTGCGAATAAATGCTTGCTACTACCATAATGCTTGTTACGACCAAAATGCTTGCTATGATAGAGCAAGATCCCACTTACCACCATACCTTCCTTATTTTATAAAAGCTGAAAAATACTCAGCGCATGCCCCCAACATAGTAATGAACTATGTGCAATTATGAAGTTCAGACACATAGTGGCATGGAGAGTTATTAGGTACAAAGGTGGAACTCAGTGCCGTTTCCTAAACAATAAGTGTTAACGAATAATAATGCTGAAAGGAGTGGCGTTTCCGATTTTGACAAAATCGAAAACTGTTGCATTCTATTTTTGAAAAAGTCACAAACATAGCGAAAGGTTCGATCGCACATCGTTCATAACTGTGTTTGGGACTGCTCTGAGAAATTCTCAACTTTTACAAAATAAGAAAGGGTGATATACATTTATCGAATATAAAAACAAAGGAAATTGTTATTAACAGAATAATTATTATGATAACCTCATTAATTGGAATTAGTTATACATCATTGTATACGATTTCACGTTCAATAATTAGCCTACCATAAAAAATTGAATTAATCAGAAACTAGACTAAACAATCACTCAGGTATAAAAAGGGAAAAAAATTCTTTAGCGCCAGTTCACTTCTACAGTTGAAGAAGCCCAGTCAAATCATGAGATTTTTAACTTTGTTGTTGTCCATCTTCGCTTTGGCCGTCAGCGGCAGTTTGGCGGGGTTGTAAGTATATTATTCACCTGAATGCATGCTTGGTTGCAGTTTAATGCTGAGGTCGACCCATTTCGGTCAGTACACGACTCCTCTTTCATGTATTTTTTTTCTTTTTTAGTCACTTTTTGTTTTAAGTTTATACATATTTTTTAAGTTGAATCTACTGTTTATAAACCGGGATTACCTTTGTTTTAAAAAATTAGCTGATTTTTATCATCTCAAAATAAATATAAAAATGTTTGAATTTCCAAAAGTTGTAGAACAAAATTGGTTTAATAAAGTGCACAGAAGTGGCTCTCAACCACTTGCCAGTATGATAACCAATAACTTTGTATAGCCTCGATAAATGGACTATACAAAAAAAACACGTTTTTTTTTTCAATTGGAACCAGTAGTTTTGAAAATATCGCGTTCAACCAAACAAACTCTTCAGCTTTATAATATTAATATCTATAGATAGATAAAAGATAAGTATAAGTATACAAATATTGATTAAATATTGTTTTTAATGTTATTTCAGGACCCCGCCACCTTACTACAGAGATGTAGAAACAAGCGAAATGAACTGAATCCGAAAGATGAAGATATATCTGACTAGTTTGGTTTCATTCCTGTTACTATGAAATATAAAACCTAAAACAACGTCATTTTTTATTTACTACTAGCGTCCTCTGGATTTATCAGGATAAACATCTCCCGAATGCTAACCTGAGTGTCGATATTGTAATAGATGTTTAATGTCAAAATTATGTCTATTGGTATTCATGTTAACTATTCTATCGAACCACTGACGCACCACTGACTCACTCTGGTATTCTGCTCTACACTCGTTACTCAATGGAATATCGATAGTTGTTAAAACGGTATATTGCTTAGCAACATATACCATGTAGCTAGACAACACCAGCGACGTATCTATTACTTTTCTATTGAGATCCCGCGGTGGGACGAGTTGCATCGTAGTGACTGGACCTAGCTGGCACTAGGCAGGGAACTGTGGAAAAGGGGAGGCTATTGCCCTGCAATGGGACAGATTGAGCTAAAAAAGTTGTTGCTAAAAAAAAGGTTTATCCTGGTTTTAGACTAAATTTAACGTCAAGTTGTAGTCAGTTACTCCTAAACATAATATTTCAAATGTTGTCTAAAAAATTTCAGTCCAGAATATGAACTTTTAACTTAACTTAAACTTTTAAATTAACTTTTTAAACTCACACGATTTGTA
Organism: Idaea aversata; assembly: GCA_907269075.1. Classification (NCBI taxonomy): domain Eukaryota; kingdom Metazoa; phylum Arthropoda; class Insecta; order Lepidoptera; family Geometridae; genus Idaea; species Idaea aversata. Next base: position 9,515,303 of record OU026103.1, read on the forward strand.
TTCATAGTAATTGTTTTCCCGGGTCTCAATCCCGTTTTTTTTTCTCTTACCTCGACGTTTCGACTATGTTACAATAGTCATGGTCGCGAGGAGACTATTGACTATTGTAACATAGTCGAAACGTCGAGGTAAGAGAAATAGAAATAAAAATACGCGATTAAGATTCGAGAAAATAATTACTATGATTGACAATTAACAATTAAAATGTTTGTTTTTTTTTTTAAAACTAAGTGACTTAAAACTAATATAAGTGACAAAATCCATACCAATCGAAAGTATGAAGCCTAAAGAATATGCGAACGTTAGGTTTTTTTTTACTGATGGTAGGTGACGATGAGGCCTAAGATGTAAAACGCCTTCCTAGAAGATACCTATTCACTCGCGATTTGAAGACCCCCAAATTGTACACGTCAGGAAAGACAGACGCAGGCAACCGATTCCATTCTCTTGCAGTAAGAATAAGGAATGACGAAGCAAAGTACTTAGTGCGAACGTCTGGTATGTCCACCATGAATCGTTGCCGCACACCAGTCTACCTGGTTGTATGACGAAAGAATGGACATGACAAGATTAGGTCGTGCTGGAGTTCTGTTGCACTCCCCGAAATGTATCCGGTAAAAGGCCGACAAGCTCGCCACCTTGCGACAGTGTTCCAGGCTCTGAAGCCTTTTGTGGGCAAGCTTATCGTCACCGATGAGTCTCCTGGCTCTCCTCTCAATTAACCCCAACGCCCCCATCTGATATGTCGCCGAACCGTCCCAGAGGTGAGAACAGTACTTCATGCACGTGCGGACTTGTGCTTGGTACAAGTTGAGCATCTGTCCCGACGTGAAGTACCGTCTCACCTTCGCCAGAATACAGAGCGTTTTTGAAGCTTGACTATTTTTTCCCGTCATAACTCTTGGGTAGGCAGGTAAATCGATACTAGTCATTTGCACTGGTCTGGTTAATGAATTAAAGTTAAGTTAAAATAAAGATTATGTATTTCAATGGTACGGAATTTGTCTACTGACAAAACCAGTGAAAAGACAAGTAAAAAAAAATAACACTCTATTGACAGAATTTTTTTAGGCAACCCATTAGCAATATACGGATCCCGTACAATAAAGAGCGGTGTGCATTTGTATACAATTGATTGATCGAAAAATCTGTAGTGAGCAATCGCTTAAACTTTTACGTAAGCCAATCCTATTAAACTTTTTCGGATGACCCAAGCGTACTTGATATCCTCATCTCGTAACTATTTCATGGTCCAAATAACCCGGATTGATATTAATTCGGGTTAAACGATTCGAAACCTAAACGGTTTTAGTCCTTCGTGATAAATTAGCACGTGCTTAAAATATAAATATTGTTTATTTTATTGATTTATTTTTATGAACGAATACAAATACAAAAACATATATTTGCTTTAAAACCTGTGTACACAGGTGTTCTAAAAATTAGGTATAGCATCCACAGGTTGCCTATTGCGAGCATGCAATTTAAGAAAAAAAACTGGTTGCCTGTAAAGTCGGTATACGGGCGAAAGTTTTACGTGACAACAACTGTGCTCGAGTGGAAGGGACGCGTGCCTTTCACTTTTTATGTCTGTCTCTCTCGCTCTTAGGCGGGCTAACCATGCCCGCGTGCCTCTCACTCGCTCTCATTGTGAGCGCATAACGTCAGCGGAGCGTAACGCAGTTTCTTGAAGTGTCACCCGGCAAACCAAAACGTTGTCACGTCAAAAGTTATATAACTCTCTAAATACTACTTAATGTACTTAATTAAATATGACTTAGTAGTTAGGTTATATATAACTATAACTATTTACTTGTTATCTCGTTTATGAGTAAATAACTTCATGTTTTAAAATGTAAGTAACATTATTTAACTCTAGTTATTAAGAGACTTATGGAGGTGTTTTAGCCTGATTAGTCATTACTTAATTAGGATACCTACAATTAGACTGTGTCTGAATTGTATAGGATTAGGTTTTTATATGATAAATAAAGATATTTTGAAAACAAACAATAGTTAGGTAGACTAAACTAAACAGTCTTTATATTTCAATTATAAAGTTCAGACCATAGTGGCTTGGAGAGTTATCAGGAAGCAAAGGTGGTCGCAGCAATCATTTTGGCCGTAGCAAGCATTTTGATCCAATCAAGAATTTGGTCGTAGCAAGTATTTTGGGAATACCAAAATACTTGCTACGACCAAATACCTACTATTTTGGTAACAAATATTGCAAATGTAAAAATGCAAATCTTCATGGAGTAAGCCTTCAAATTAATAAAAAATTTCGATTTTTGTTTTCTTTATTATTAAGTTCCTACCTAACACTTTTTCGACAAAAAGATAATTGCAAGAAGTTTATAAGCATTTGTGACAATAGGTAAACACAAAACAATAGGTAATCACTTACTCGAAACCCGTTATTGATTTGGTAAAATTTCATAATTATCTAATAGGCGCTCCAAGAATATTTGGATCATAAGTTTTAGCTTTTAAGTATTACTGACATTGTAATAAATGAATAAAATAAACTTGGCTCATTTTTTTTTTTTTTTATAAACAATTTAGGCTTGCATTTGACCTCAACTCACCTGATGGGAAGCGAAGATGAGGTCGAAGATGCTCGCCTAGGAGGTACCTATTCACTCTAGACTTGAAGACTCCAAGGTTGTAGTTTTGTGGGAACAGCGACGCGGGTAGAGAGTTCCATATCTTAGCAGTGCGTACGAGAAAGGTTGATGCATGACGCTTTGTGCGCGAAATAGGAACTTTCACCATGTGTGGATGGCGAGCCTTCGTACACCTCGTTGTTTTATGGAAGAAAGGGCAGGATGGAATGAGCTCATAGAGTTCATGCATGACATTCAATTGAAATAATGAAATTATTTTACATTATTGGAATCAATTTGACATTATTTATACCTAGTACTTTTTTATTTAAAACAAGTAAGTATTCAATTCCTTTAACATAAATTATGTACAAGCCAAGAAAAGTTCTGGTGATATATTCATATTATATTGGACTTCTTAATATATATAAATCTCGTGTCACAATGTTTGTCCTCAATGTACTCCTAAACCACTTAACCGATTATAATAAAATTCGCACACCATGTGCAGTTCGATCCAACTTGAGAGATAGGATAGCTTACATCCCGATATTCCCACGGGATCGGGAGTTACGCGGGTGAAACCGCGGAGGGCAGCTAGTAATATTATAAGTGAGATCTTTGTACCATATTTCTTGCAAATAAATGACATTAATTCATTCAACATACAAGTTACTAAAAGCTTATTAACGTATTGCATGCAACACAGATAAATAACACATTACATGCAAATTGTACTTCAACAGGTCCCAAGGGTTCTTGTCTGTCATAAAAACAAAGGTTCTTTAGTTAATTTGCAACTTTTCAACTATCAACCTTGGGTTCCGTACATTATAAAATAATGTAAGACAAATTAGTGCTGTTAAACACACAATTCAATAACTGGCTTGATGGTCAAAAAATGGCTAAGTGATTTAATTATTAGTAGTTGAGTCTTAAAACATATATGCGAGTGCACACGGCAAAAATTAATTTCTCGGATTGAAAAATCCTCTGTCTACTTAGATATTTGTCTGTGGTCTGGTTGTTTCTATCAATACTAATATCATAAAGCTGAAGAGTTTGCTTGTTTGAACGCGCTAATCTCAGGAACTACTGGTTAGAATTGAAAAATTATTTTTATGTTGGATAATTTATTTATCGAGAAAGGCTACACGCTACTTTTTATTTTGATATTCCTACGGGATCGGGAGTTACGCGGGTGAAACCGCGTAGCGCTGCTAGTGTATTATTATAAATATTTACAAAAGAAAAGTGTATAAGTGGTGTATTCGTTGTTTAGTACCCATAACACAAGTCCAGTTACTTAGCTCGGGGTTAGATGGCGATGTGTGGAATATTCTGCAATATTTATTTTTTAATAATTAGAGAATAATTTCTTATTTTTAGTATAGAATCTTTAAATTATAAGCATTATTTTTAACTTCAAAGGAAATATTATTAAATCAAAAATACTGCTTATCAGTTTCAAGACTATTTAGTCTCTTTATGATTATTTACTTAAAAGAAGAAATTGTTCTCTAGCGTCTGATTGAGGAGAGAACTTCAAAAAAGGAGAAGTTTAAATATTTTACAGCGGAAGACTTTGTATGTTTGTTTGTTTCTTTGAACGCGCTAATCTCAGTACCTACTGGTTCAAATTGAAAAAATATTTTTGTTTTGGATAGTCCTTTTATCGAGGAAAGTTATAGGCTACTTTTTATTAAGATTTTCTCACGGGATCAGGACTTATGCGGGCAAAACCGCGGAGCGCAGCTAGTAAAATATAAAAACAGAGAAGATTGTAATTTAGCAGATTAATAATTATTATTGCCTCATGATGAATTAGTTATACGTCATTGTATTCCATATCATTAATTAACCTAGATTTTACGTTCAATAATTAACCAACCGTAAAAAATGGATTAATCAGAAACTAGACTAGAAAATCACACAGGTATAAAAAGGGGAAAAAAATCCTTTAACGGCAGTTCACTTCTACAGTTGAAGAAGACCAGTAAAATCATGAGATTTTTAACTTTGTTGTTTTCCATCATTGCCGCTTTGGCCGTCACCGGCACTGTGTAAGTATATTATTAGAACTGTCTGCCACGAGGAGTTTCCACCTTTTACGCACTTACTCAGAGATCAGACTTGGGCAACCAAAATATTTGTGCTAGTCTCATTATCCAGGGAGGAAACGGTCGACTACGTTTGTATGGAGATAGCGCAGTTACCTTTGGGTGTGTTCATATGACACGCGTCGACCACGCGCTCGCCACGCGCGTCACACGCGTTGATCACGCTTTGAAATGTGTTCTATATATATAATTTGAGTCTTATGACACATCAATAGATCTCAAATTGCATTTCAGCAAGCGGGCGCGGGGCGTGCGCAGTGCGTGCGCCTGGCGGGCGCGGGGCGGGCGCGTGGTGTGAGCAATTTGAGATCTATTGATGTGTCATAAGACTCAAATTATATATAGAACACATTTCAAAGCGTGTTCAACGCGTGTGATGCGCGTGGCAGGCGCGTGGTCGACGAGTGTCATCTGAATACGCCCAAGGGTACCTGCGCTATCTCCATACAAACGTAGTCGACTGTTTCCTCCCTGGATAATGAGACTATTGAGACTTTTGTTGCATAGAACCTAATAACTGCCATGACTATGCCCGTATGTCTTTTTTTTCTAATTATCATAGAAATTAAGGTAAAAAAAAAAAACAAAACATAGGGCCATGGTCATGGCAGTTATAAGTTTTATGCAACAAAAATATTTGCTCTAGTGTCATTATCCTGGGAGGAAACAGTCGACTATGTTTGTATGGAAAGAGCGTCCAGTACACTTTCCACTTAATAAGTATAGAAATAGATAGATAAACGATAAGTATAAGTATACAAATATTGTTATTGAAGTTATACTTCTTTAGGCGCGTTATGAAAAAATGATGAGAGTGAAATTTTACAAAAGCGTCACACAAAATTCTCACGTCACACAAAATTCTCACGTCACACAAAATTCTCACGTCGGACGAGTTTTTTGCCGGACGAGTTTTTTGTCGGACGAGTTTTTTGTCGGACGAGTATTTTGTCGGACGAGTTTTTTTTTTTTTTTTTTTTTTTTTTTTTTTTTTTTTTTTTTTTTTTTTTTTTTTTTTTTTTTTTTTTTTTTTAATAATGCCAAAGAAGTATAACTTCTCACGCGCGTACATAAGTACACGCACCCATTTTTTATATTGGTTTTGATGTTATTTCAGTACCTCACCACCTATAAACGGAGATGACTAAATATACACAGGGAAATGAATCCGAAATATGAAAATAAATAAATAGCTAGTTTGATTTAATTCGTGTAACTATGAAATATAAAACCTAAAACAACTTATTTTTTATTTACTACTAGCATCCTCTGGATTTATCCGAATAATACCTTCCCAAACATCTCTCAAATGTAGGTAGGTACATTCAGAGGTCCAAGTCTGCTAACCTGGGGCCTAAGTCTGCTAACACAATTGTATTCAATAGACTGTCGATAGAATCGTAATGGACATTTTGTCAAAAAACAAAACATTCAGACGAATTGGGAACCTCCTCCTTTTTAAAGTCGGTTAAAAATATGTCTTTTGGTCAATACCAATAGACATATTTTTGACATTGTTTTGATGGAATAGTTAACATTCCTAATGTTAATTATGCTATCAAAAATTAGGACAATTCTTAATGTTAACTATTGAATCAAAACACCACTGACTCACTTTGGTATTCTGCTTTACAATCGTGGCCCAATGGAATATCGATAGTTGTCAAAGTGGTATATCGCAACATATAACATGTTGCTAGACAAGTGCACGCGAATTTTTTTATTTTTTATTAAGTTTTTACCACCATGGACTGGGCCCTTAAGAGTGGGCGCTGAAGGAGATGGCGGGACGAGTTGCATCATAGGGACTAGCACAAGACAGGGAACTGTAGAAAAATAGGAGATCTTTGCCTTGCAGTGAAACGCGGACGGAATAAGCTAATAAAGGTACTGCTGAAAAAAAAGGATTAAAATCTAAAAACGTCATTTTTATTTCATTTAATTAAAAAAAAAAACAACCTATATATATGACTAGTTTTAGCCGGTGTATCCCACTATTTCCAATATGAATTTCCTTAAATGGAAATACTAGGACAGCTTCTCCTACAATTTCCCATGGCTGTTTCCTGACGATTTTTGAAGTTATACTTCTTTAGGCGCGTTATGGAAAAAATTTGAAAGTTAAATTTTAAGATACGCGAGGAATCTGTAACACAAAAGTCACATGTTGCAGCTGCGTAACCTAAAAAAAACGGTCGAAGCTGCGAAAGTAATTTTTTTTAACCCCGACTGTACCCATGGCCGTCGTAATCATAAACAGATTCTCAAATAACACAACTGCTTTGCTGGAATGGAAATAAAGAGATATAATTTGGAAAAAACGGTTGTTCCACTTCTTCCATTTTTGTCCGAAGGGCTGGGCTACCTACCTACCTTGGACAGCTGATAAGCATCGCCATCCAACGAGGCAACGCGATAACGCATCCGGCCTCTTGGATACACTTCCATTGGAACTGTTTATTTTTATTAAATGTAAGTAGGTAAGTAGTTTATTTAATGTATTTAATGTAGGATGTAGGTTTTTAGAGAAATAATTGTTTTTCTTTTATTTGTATTTTGTTTTCTGTTTGTATTTATTTGGTTTTATTTTAACTTTGTATATATGATGTATTAAATAATATTATTGTATTAAAAACTGTATTATTCTTTAAGGGATTTGATGTAAAGTTTATGGTTTATTTAATTACTAGCGACCCGCCCCGGCTTCGCACGGCTATATTATGCATGTATTATACATATAAACTGTAGACAATCATCATTTTGCCGTTTTTTCATGAAGCCTACGGATCTCTAGTCCACAGTATTTCCCTACGGGGCTAGCTTTACTACTTAGCCACTATAACAATTAAGTAATACAATGCAAATAACTGTTAGCTTAATACCACTTGATGCACTTACGAGTCAATAATTAGGGCCACAAATGTATAAATTGAGTAGCGTTTTGATAAGAATAGAATAGAAATAATTTAGGGCGTGTTCAGATGACACGCGTCGACCACGCGCCCGCCACGCGCGTCACACGCGTTGAAATTTGTTCTATGTATAATTTGAGTCTTATGACACATAAATAGATCTCAAATTGCATTTATGAAAGCGAGCGCGGGGCGTGCGCGTGGCGTGAGCGGGTGGACTTGCATAAATGCAATTTGAGATCTATTGATGTGTCATATGACTCAAATTATATATAGACCAAACTTCAAAGCGTGTTCAACGCGTGTTCAAAGCGTGTGATGCGCGTGGCCGGCGCGTGGTCGATGCGTGTCATATGAACACGCGCTTATTGTGTTACGTCACGCCACTGTAGGCACATAGCATGTTGCAATGAGGACCGGCCAAAAGTGCTGAATATTTCTAAGTAATAATGTAAGATATTTTAAGTTTTAACTCAAGAAATGCGTTATGAACTTAGACCATGTTATGAATCATTTTTTGGTTTCCTAAAATAAATCAGTCCGGCAACCGGGACCGCGGTTCCAGTGGGTTGCGGTCCCAGTCGCCGGAAGCCTCTCCTTTCGATTCTCCGACTGGCGCTAACGATTGTTTAACTGTGTACATGAGCCGATAGTAATGCTCACACCACACTGGGCATACAATACTTTGTGAAATGTAATACTTGTAGGTATATATACTATACTTTTACTACAAAAATAGTTTAATAGGTTTATGGTTAAAATCTAATGGTTTACGGTAAGATGGTCTGTCTATGCCAAATATTACCTAAACGATAAATTGACTAGGAAGCACAATATGTCAATGCAGTATTTGAACTAAACATTATATTGACCAGGAAGCAAAATCCCTAAAATAAATAAATAATAGTACATTGCGATACAAGTGTGGAAAGTTGATCATTCCATAGAGGCGGTTTATGACGCGCGAGCGGAACGCAAGCGTGGCAAAAGCCGAGATGGAATGATCAATCCACACGTGTATCGTGCGACGTTTTTTATCACAGTTGCGAATAAAAAAAAAGACTTGTTAAAATAATAAAAAGTTTTTAAGAATTTTAGGTTATGTTTACTATTTTTTGTTAATTACACTCCCGAAAGGCTAGGCAAAAGACTTTAAGACTTTTAACCTATACAGCCTCGTCTGACATACAATATTTTTTAGGGTTTTTTTCATTTGTTTTTGCGTCGGCGGTTAAAAACAGAATATAATGGTAAGGAAAAAAATATATTTATGTACCTAAAGAAAAAACAAAATAAAAACAAAACTCAATTTTTAATTATTTTCAAAGACGTTATCACGTAAAATTATCGTTCGTTATCAGACTTTAGAGACAACCTTTTGAAAAGAAGAAAAAGGTACCAACAAAGAGTTTTAAGCCAGCAAGGCTTAAAACTCTTCGATGGTACGTTTTTTCTATACATCAAAACAGTTTAACCCAGATAAATTAAGAATGTTTCATCTACCTAATATGTCATTAGCAGTAGGATACGTATTTGACTTATCGGGATAACATATTATTTTAGCACTAGTTGGATTTTTTTTATCGCACGCGTGTATAATACGTTGCATTATGAGCCTAAAAGCGATTTAATAAGATCCACTTTACGAGCAACTGTGATAAAAATAAATATTGCAGGACAATCCACACATCGCCATCTAGCCCGAAGCTAAGTAACCAGACTTGTGTTATGGGTTCTAGACAACGGATATACTACATATATTTGATAGCCTAGGATAACCCTATGTTTGGCAGTCCGGCATGGTGACCATTGTGCCAACTGGGTCGTCACAATAAGTTTTATGCATTAAAAATATTTGCTCTAGTGTCATTATCCAGGGAGAAAACAGTGCTTGGCTGTAAGCTGCAGCCAAGCATGCAATAAGGTGAATTAAGAAACAAGGTCCAATTAATAATAATTGATCTGTTAAATTACAATTTCTTTTGTTTTTATATTTGATAAAGGTATATCACTAATTACGAACGGTAATTATAAACGTGTAAATCAAAGAGGCATGTGTACATCAAACCTTGGTTTTATAAAAAAGGAAAGGGATGCTGTATGAAGAAAGCAATTCACGGTATAGTCGGGGAACACGATGTATTGAGAACCTCCTCCTTTTTTGAAGTCGGTGTAAAAAAAACTCGTAGTGAGAATAATCCTCTTCTCAAATACTAGAGAATTCATCTATATTTTTGTACTAATCGATAGTGTTGCTGATAGAGATCAATTCCACGAAACAAACGTAGTATACCTAATTTTTGTAAGCTTCTGTAATTTTCATACAACATTTTCCAAAGAAATACAGTTAAAAGGCATGGCTAATGACGTAGCAAACTACAGCACTAAAAGTCTGCACTAACAACTTCGATTCCTAAATAGGGTAATGACTTTTCCAAAAATCTAATGATGCCGTTTTGGTTTTATAAAAATCGGGCACGCAACTCCTTTCAACATTTTTCGCTAATCTTATAGTTTAGGATATAGCACTGAAGGCCCTTGCAAAAAATACACGCTGTATAGATGAAGAAGGAAATGGCAATTTTTTGAAGACCCTAATTCTGTGTTACAAAACAAATGCTGCCTGTGATCAAAATAATGATACCCTAAAACGAATACAGGGTTATTGGTAACTATATTAGCAAGCGATTGAGGATCACTTCTGTGCACCTAAACAAACAACTTTTGTTTCACGACTTTTGAAAATTCTAACATTTTTTAGAAAATTTTGATGTTACGTTTACCCGAAATCACCTGTTCCTTACACAAAGAAGGTCTTAAGATTATACTATTTTTTTTAAGTTCTATATACTGTCATAAATCTGACTGACTTTTGTTTTAAATAATCAGCTAATTTTTAAATTTACATAACCTAAAAAATTTCAAAAAAATGTTCGAATTTATATCAGTCATAGAACCTAAAGAGTTTGTTTATTTGCACAGAAGTGATCCTCAACCGCTTGCTAATATAGTTACCATTAACCCGGTATTCGTTTCAGGGTATCATTATTTTGATCACAGGCAGCATTTGTTTTGTGACACAGAATTATTATTAGGGTCTTTAAAAAATAGCTTCTTAAATTTAGATTTTTATAAAAAACAAACTGAATACAAAATATATACATCACTATAAAACTTAAAAAAAAACAATTCTATCTAAGCTATAAACCTAAATAAAATTTAATTTACAAGTTTTAAAAATCACTACATAGTATAAAATAAAGTCGCTTTCTCTGTCCCTATTTCCCTTTGTATGCTTAAATCTTTAAAACTACGCAACGGATTTTGATGCGGTTTTTTTTAATAGATAGAGTGATTCAAGAGGAAGGTTTATATGTATAATAATACATGCATAATATAGCCGTGCGAAGCCGGGACGGGTCGCTAGTAATGTATAAATTTTGTATTTAAAACAGTACATCATTATCTAAACCTTAACCTAGAATACCGTCGGCAGCGAGGCAGGGCCCAGGCTACCGATGGTTAGGGCCGCTGAGAGAGGAATCTTCTGATGATACGTGCCGTATCCAAGATTACTGCCTTCTGGATCTGACCCTTGATTCAACCATCCAGAGGTTGCCTAGAAGAGATCGCTTTGAGCCGCCGTTTGGGCCGCCCTTTGTAGCACTTAGACTTAAGCTTTGTTTTTATTTAATGTTATTTGAAAATGGTGTTAACAATAAAGAATTTATCTATCTATCTATAATTTATCCAGCGAGAGCCTCTTCAGGTGTTGATCAAGGCTCTTCGCTATCAGTTCATTTGCCGATACAACTATCGGAACAATACTCGTCGAATCAACGTCCCACATGGCGGTAATCTCGTGGCCCAAGTCCAAGTACTTAGTTTCCTTGTCCTTTTCGGCCTTATTATTTTTATTTTGTGTAATTTAATTTGTAACGATGTGTGTTTTGGAGAACAAATAAAGATAACCCTGTGTATGGTGAGCTAACTACACGGTATAAAGAAACGACCCTAATTATCCGTTAGCGAGTGTAGTTAATAGTTTGATGCCGGGTATAATCGTGGAGTACCGCGCAAATTGGAGACAATGCTATTGTAATTAAGTTCGCTTTAGATAGCTTTTACCATGGGGAATAAAACTAGATTCACTTTTTTGACGTGGTAACGTCTTGTAAATCGATGAACCCCTGCACACACAAAAAAAAATTTTAAATCAGCGCCATCTACATTCGAATAGCGGTCTTTCTAGAAACTAAGTTTCTCAATTTGTGTAATAGATGGCAGTATAAGTTAAACAAAAAGACTAACACAAATAAAATCTCATCTGTCGCGACAAAATCTGTCGCGTCAAAATCTGTCGCGTCAAAATCTGTCGCGAGAACGGCTGAAAATGCTCACCCACAAAAGTGCCCAACGCGCCATAAGAAGTTTTCACTTCAAAAAGTGTGACGTCATGTCACGGTACCGATGACAATGTAAATCACTACATAGTATAAAACAAAGTCGCTTTCTCTGTCCCTATATTCCTGTGTATGCTTAAATCTTTAAAACTACGCACCGGATTTTGATGCGGTTTTTTTTTATTGATAAAGTGATTAAAGAGGAAGGTTTTTAGTTAAAATACATGCATAATACAGCCGTGCGAAGCCGGGGCGGGTCGCTAGTTAAGTATATGGCAAAATAACAAAAGTTTTAATGACCACAATAATAAATAAAAATAAAATAAAAATAAATATTGCAGGACATTCCACACATCGCCATCTAACCCCAAGCTAAGTAACTAGACTTGTATTATGGGTGCTAGACAACAGATATACTACTTATATACTTTTCTTTTGTAAATATATACTTATAATATGTCCTAATTTATTAAATATACTTACTTTTTTAATATAACGATTAAATGACATTAAAATAACAGAGTTTTAATTTTTTTCTATTATTAATCACTACATAGTATAAAACAAAGTCGCTTTCTCTGTCCCTATATCCCTATGTATGCTTAAATCTTTAAAACTACGCAACGGATTTTGATGCGGTTTTTTTATTAGATAGAGTGATTCAAGAGGAAGGTTTATATGTATAATACATGCATAATATAGCCGTGCGAAGCCGGAGCGGGTCGTTATTCTTAAGTACCTATTTTTATGGTTCCGTAACTAAAGGGTAAAACGGGGCCCTATTACTCAGACTTTACTGTCTGTCTGTCACCAGGCTGTATCTCATGAACCGAGAAGAATAGAATAGAATTGATTTTATTTAATTTAATTTCTATTATTTTCTTTAATGTGTATGAAATATAATTTTATTTATTTAGGTACATACAAAATACAACATAAATGTACAGATTATGTATTTCTGTTGCCACAACAACAAATATTTAAAACAAAAGAAAATTAGTTTAATAACCATGGTACGGAACCCTTCATGCGCGAATCCAACTCGCACTTGGCCGGTTTTTTATTAATGTGTTTTTTTTTTCTTTTTTCTTTTTTTCAAAAATATAGTATTTTATTTTAATATTTAAGGTTGTTTTGGATATCGCGGTGCGTTTTTTTTTTTTTAAGTGAAAAGATATTTAAATTTAACGTAACTATACTAAATAACAATTAAATAACGAAAACTTAAATTAATTAAATAAACTACCTACTTTACTTATACTAAATTAAAAGTCCAAATGGGACCCTAGGAAGTGTGCCCAGAAGGCTGGCAGCGTTACCACGTTGGATGGCGATGCTTATCCGTTGTCCGAGGTACGAGCCAGCCCCTTGGTCACCCGAAGCTAAAACTAGGTAGTAATTTTAATGTTTGTTTAAATAATGTTAACATTATATAATTAAGGATTACACAGTTTTTCTTACATATAAGGAAACCAATTATAACATTTAATTATTGTAATTTAACCGATAAAATTTTCGCATTACTTACAGTTTTACAAAAAACACATTTCACGGGATAATCATATTCGACATTTAATATTTACTTAGCATTGCAAATCAATTATAGTCCAGCAGCCACCGTCTGTTTTTTTACTTAGTAAAAACTGATACATCGCGAGCAGGTTAACTTCGACGAGACGCTCAAGTTTGTCCTATGAAAATTCTCGATAGAGGCAGCGAATGTACTGACGACATTGTTGGCACAATGGTCACCATTCCGGACTGCCAAACACAGGGTTCGATTCACGCCTCAGACATGTATTTATGCTTAGATTGTGTGGTTGTTTCTATGTAAGTATATTAAGAGTAGATATATTTACAAAAAAAAGTAATATATTGTCTAGTACCCATAACACAAGTCTAGTTACTTAGCTTGGGGCTAGATGGCGATGTGTAGAATGTCCTGCTATATTTATATAATACTAGCGACCCGCCTCGGCTTCGCACGGCTATATTATGCATGTATTATAGGGATGGGCCGAAATTCGTTTCACATTCGGTTTAACCGAACTTCGGTAGTTTAAACAGAACTTCGGCATTCGGCCGAAATTCTGCTAAAATGCCGAACATTCGATATTTGATCATATCCAGAAAAAAAATAAACAACTTAGCTGTTTTAAATTCTACTATCCTACTAATATTATAAAGATAAAAGTTTGTCAGTACATACGTATGTAAGTTTGTTACTCAATCACGTAAAAATCGCTGAACCGATTACCATGAACCTTGGTATGTAGATAACTGGAGACCTGGAATAACACATAGGCTACTTTTTATCTCGATTTTCTTTTATTTTTTGTCGCTTATTTAACAAATAAATCTAAATTCTAATTTCTAAATAAATATCTTAATTTTGATATCGAAACATTTAAATAATTATCGCCATAAATCACTACATAGGAACTTTAAATTTTTCTGAAAGTGGTTTGTTGATTGAAACCGTATTATACCTATTGGTATTTAAAATTTACCAAGGGTTATAGTGCAAAAACAACAAGGATTCGGCTTTATCAGGCAGGAGTCTGTTGCGTTTTTCTTCATACACATTTCCTGCCTCTGAGAAAAGTCGCTCAGAATATACGGAGGTTCCAGGAGGAGATAAAAATATTCGTGCCCCAAAACTCATACAAGGGAACTTATGATTATTCTTGGCCAACCAGCCATATGGACATTGACCTTTAGGCAGCAAAGCCTCATTCAGATATCTATCTAGTTCTGTTGCTATCGGACTTCTGGTTTCCTCTATATTGGGAAGCTTTGCTGCAGCCAGTTACTCGTAGCAGCTCCAAAACGATTTATGTAGGTATGTCTTCGTTAGATTGTGAGAATGACTGTGTGGTCTGAACAACTTCTTCGTCACTACTTGAGCTTTAATTCTCTACGCTTCTTCTTACATATTCTGCTAGAAAGATTCTAAACAAGATTCGACCTGTCATGCTCAAGAAAGTGCAGTAAAAATAACCGAAGTTCCGGACTTTTTATTTTCATCGAACATTCGGCCGAAGTTCGTATTCGGTTCAAATCACATTCGGCCCATCCCTAATGTATTATATCTAAAAACCTTCCTCTTTAATCACTCTCTCTATAAAAAAACCGCATAGGGATACAGGGACATAGGGGCAGAGAAATCGACCCTATGTCCCTATATCTCTATGTATGCTTAAATCTTTAAAACTACGCAACGGATTTCGATGCGGTTTTTTTATAGAGAGAGAGAAAATAATTTGAAAATCGTCGACATCCCACCGAATCGACATGTTTTATACCTGCGCACTACATTAGTTACCTCTATCTAGAATTTTCAGAGGACAAACTTGGGCGTCTCGTCGAACCAAACCTGCTCACTAAGAATAAGCCTGTTATTACTAGAGACAAACCGGATAGTGATTTGGCCGAATACCAGATATCGAATATTCGGCCAACCTTAAAGCCGAATATTCGGCAGAACATAGTTGAGTCGAATATACCCGATCGTTTTACTCATACTCATGCAACGAGTGGACTCGGGTGATTTCGGACCCTTTCGTTTATTTGTGAAATTAGCGCTTTTGTCTTTTGCAATTAATTGCAAAAACGAATATTAGAGGTTATGAAAAACGTGTTGTTGTTATGTAAAACCCTTTTAACGCAGAGAAATTGGTGTTAATTCATCATAATTTGCCCTTAGTGCGGTTTTAGTATTATAATTTTTTTTTAATTAAAAATGTATGTTACTCTATGTTAAATAAAGAGTAAAGAGCCTTCAAATACGTATTTATTTGAAATCCAGTATCCAGCCGGATACTCGTTGCCTATCCGGTATTCGGCCGGATTTAAAATAAGCAGCCGGATAGGGCGGATACCGGATAGTTACCGGACATCCGTTTCATCTCTAGTTATTACTAACTAAAAAACAGACGGTGGCTGCTGGACTATGAGGTAAAAAAATAATAAATTAATATTTTCACGTAAGTAATAAGTATATAAGGACGAATTGCTTTGAAATGCCATTGCAATCGAAGAAGACAAGTTAATTCTACAAGCAAAATGGTGAAGCTTTTAATGCTGTTGTTTGCTGTGCTCGGTTTGGTTAACTGCGGCATTTTTCAAGGCTGTACTTTTTGCCATAAGTGAGTTTTTTTTAAATTATGGTTTCATACTTTGTGCATGTATTATAACGGCGCCCCGAGGTTTCACCTGCATAGGTCCTGATTCCGTGATAACATCGGCAAAGTCAAATTTTCTGTTCATTTGGATGCTTTAAGGTGAAGGATTCTATCCCTTTCCCCCGCGCGCCGCAAAATGGCTGTGTTAACTGTTTTATGTAGTTAAAAGACCTACATCTAGCTAGATAGATGGATAGATAGCTAGCTAGATGGATAGATAGCTAGCTAGATGGCCAGCTCTAGCTAGGTGGGTCTGTCCGGAAGACCAGCGCTGCAGCTAAGCATGCTTGGCTTTTATAAATGTACTGAAATTGGGTTCAAAACAACAGGTATCTTCTATGAAAGTATGCTACAAGTTACTTAGATTTATATTACGTAGATTTGTTTTATATTGGTGACATTCGTATTTCAGTTTACGACAACAGCCATCCAATGTGCAAGATGGGCCATCCAATGTGCAAGATGGGCCATCCAATGTGCAAGATGGGCCATCCAATGTGCAAGATGGGCCATCCAATGTGCAAGATGGGCCATCCAAAGGCCCATGGTAAGTAAATTCAGGGATAAACATTTTTGACGTCATAATGTCTAGTGAATTGATGGAACACCTGCATTCACAGAAAAGTGTCATGGTAATATTGTGTGGCGTCATGTTCCGGCAACATGATGCACCCGTTCCCGTTAGGAAACAAGAGTACTGATTTAATCATAATATTGCTCATCTGGGCTTGTGTTATGGTGACATGTGACGAATAGAAGACTTCACTATCACTACATAGTATAAAACAAAGTCTGTATGTATAATACATGCATAATATAGCCGTGCGAAGCCGGATCAGGTCGCTAGTGTTTTATAAATGTAGATTTTATTATATTGGTAACAACTGTATTTCAGTTTACATGAATGGACAACCCCTCAGCCAGAAGTACCCAACGTGAATGTGCACAGGAGCAACCCATGGCACATTCATGGATGAAAAATGTACTATCCCTATTGGTTTTATTCTTTTAACTTTGGATAATAAAATCTGAAGCAATCGTCATTTTTTACTCAATAACACTCTTTGGATATATCCAAACTATACCCTACATAATGGTTTGGTGAATGAGGATTGGACGACATGGACAAATTTATGACAGATTGGCAATCCGTCGCAAAAGATCGCGATCAGTGGAAGGGGAGTAGAGAGGCCTTTGTCCTGCAGTGGGACACTACAGACTCCTATTAAAATAATAATAATAAAATACCTTATAACTGGTCGGAGTGAATATTGACGAGGAAGCGGTCCCCCGCCTCTGGCTTGCCTTCACCGGCCGTCCAGAGTGGAGTTGCATGAGTAGAAATACTCGAAGGATGGATGCCGAACGTCAGTGATGAGTTGGCCCGCTCGCTCGGACTACCAGCGATGATTTAAAATCCAGTGAGGCCTCTCCATCCTTCTAGCCACTCACGTTCTTGTTGCCCCCTTGCTGTAATTTACTCGGCTAATTAGGGTGGCCCAGTCTGAGAGTTGGCGAGTCTCCGCCTGCCATTTTTACGTGTTTATTGGACATTGTTACGGCAGGTGCCATAGTATCTAAAGTTCCCCAGTATCTAGTCCACTACCCATCACAATAGCTCAAGTAGTTTTGTCCTGTAGATTATCAATAGTTTCATCCAAACCGGAGGTTGTCCTTGGTTGCACTTTATAGTGTAGACAGGGATAATCGCCGGTTTAGAATCCACCCCATTGTTTGCTATTATACTTGTTATTGTAAATGACCTCTACGTGTTGGCTTCGGCTCCACGCACGCCTTCCAAAGGTCCGGGGCTCCATAGCCCCGTAATACAGGACGAATAAAATACCTTACATCCAATACAAGTCCCAGAACAGCATGCCTTAATTTGCTGGTACTGTATAAATCTAGTTTGCGCCACACCCGCCACACGCGTCTAACTCGCTTTGAAAGTCATATATATAATTTGGGTCTTATGACACATCAATAGATCTCAAATTGCATTTATGCAAGTCCAACTGCACACGCTCTGCACCCACCCCGCAAACGCCTCGCGCCCACGCGGGCCCAGGCTATGGCTTGGCTAGTGTCGTATTGACTGTGATTACATGGCAGAAAATCTCCTTTGGAAAAATATCAACCGTAAAGTCTACGAAAGGCACACTTATAGATTTTGACATTTATCGGAACACGTGACTCGTCTATAATCTCTATGGCACGTCTCTATTTGTCATTCTATAATCTATTATATCTGTTGCAAAATCACTACATAGTATCAAACAAAGTCGCTTTCTTTGTCCCTATATCCCTTTGTACGCTGAAATCTTTAAAACTACGCAACGGATTTTGATGCGGTTTTTTTTAATAGTTAGAGTGATTCAAGAGGAAGGTTTATATGTATAATACATGCACAATATAGCCGTGCGAATCCGGAGCGGGTCGCTTGTACTGTATAAGTTTTTCCAGAAGTCGAAGCGCCAATTGAATTAAATAGAAAGGGCCAAGAAAGCAGTAGTGAGCGAGGTGCCTGCTTACACTACTAGCAGGCGCAGTAAATACACAGGTTAATTATTTATTTATTATTTATTTGTTTAAAGTAAATTAACACGATTATAAAACCAATAACAGCAATTGACTAATTAGGACAAATCATTCATACATTTCTCTCGCAAAAATCCAAACACACTGACAATATCAATCTCCATTCGCAAACATATCAGTTATGTATTTCGACAACCCAGTTGGCACAATGGTCACCATGCCGGCCTGCCAAACCCAGGGTTGCGGGTTCGATTCCCGCCTCAGACAAGTATTTATGCTTAGATATTTGTCTGTGGTCTGGTTGTCTCTATGTATTATAAGTATATATTTACAAAAGAAAAGTATATAAGTAGTATATCCGTTGTCTAGCACCCATAATACAAGTCTAGTTACTTAGCTTGGGGCTAGATGGCGATGTGTGAATTGTCCTGCAATATTTATTTATTTATTTATTTCCGTTGCCGCTAAAACAACAAAATCTTAAAACAACAAATAATCGTTAGTTAAGTGGAGCTCCCATTCAACACAGTACGGCACCCTTCTCGCACTTGGCCGGTTTTTTATTATCGTTTGTTTCATTTATGTTAACATTACCTATATAATTAAGGATTACACAATTTTTCTTAAACATAAAGAAAGTGATTATAACATTTAATTACTATAATATAACCGAAATTTTTTTTTCGAATTACTTACAGTTTTACAAAAACACATTTCACGGAATAATCATATTCGACATTTAATATTTACTTAGCATTGCAAATCAATTATAGTCCAGCAGCCACCGTCTGTTTTTTTTGTGAGTAACTAGCTTTTGCCCGCGACTTCGTCCGCGTAAAACGCAAAAATGGACCAAGAAAACCCGTTATCCCACACAAACCCAAGCCCCCCTTTTCACCCCTTAAGGGGTAGAATTTCGGAAAATCCTTTCTTATCGAATGCCTACGTCATACTAAGACCACACCCTCCAAGTTTCAAGTATCTACGATCAGCGGTTTAGGCTGTGCGTTGATCCGTCAGTCAGTCAGTCAGTCATTCAGGACAAAGCATTTTATATGTACAGACAGATAGAAGATAGATAACAGGCTGAATCTTCATGAGCAGGTTCGTTTCGACGAGACGCCCAATTGTCCTCGAAAAATTCTCATTAGAGGTAGCTAATGTACTGACGACCCAATTGACGCAATGGTCACCGTGCCGGACAGCCAAACACAGGGTTGCGGGTTCGATTCCCGCCTCAGACAAGTATTTAAGCTTAGATATTTGTCTATGGTCTGGTTGTTTCTATGTTATATAAGTAAATATTTACAAAGGAAACAGTATATAACTAGTATATCCGTTGTCTAACACCCTTAGCACAAGTCTAGTAACTTAGCTTGGGGCTAGATGGCTATGTGTGGAATTTCCTGCAATATTTATAATTATTATATTTTTTGAACACACAAAAAACAATAATGGAGCGTCCTCCACTCCGAATGTGTGTCATCAAAATTATTATAACTTTCGATACAATTTCGACGACTCGATTTATTCGACACCCCACAAGTGTAAACCCCACGGGCTTCAAGTGTAAACCCCGACAGAGGGTAAATCGAGTAAAATGACCCACGAGCGGTCTCAAGCGTGTAATGATGAATCGACATGTTTTATACTACATTAGTTACCTCTATCGAAAATTTTCAGAGGACAAACTTGGGTCTCGTCGAACTGAATCTGGTCAGGAAGATTTTTTATTCTTAACCTATTCGGGTCCACTCCAAGGTTCTATTCCCTCCCCTCCTTCCACTTTTCCCTGTCTAGTGCCAGCTGGGTCCAGTCCCCTACGATGTCGTCACGAAGATTAACTAAAAAAAACAGGCGGTCGCTGCTGGACTATTAGCTAAATAACAATCAATTATTATTTTCACTGAAGTAGGTATATAAGTACGAATTGCTTTGAAATGCCATTGCAATCGAAGAAGACAAGTTAATTTTACAAGTAAAATTATGAAGCTTTTAATTTTGTTGTTTGCTGTCTTTGGTTTGGCTCTCAGCATTGGTTTAAGTACTGTTCGCCCAAAGTGAGTTTTTTTTTAAATTATGGCCATATGGTTTCACCTCCATAAGTCCTAATTCCATGATAACATTGGGGAGTCAAAGTCAAAAAAACATTAATCAGTTGGATGATTTAAGGTGAAAGGGTACCTGCCGTCTCTCCATACAAACGTTTTATCATTTTCTAATTATCATAGAAAATAAGTTTAAAAAAACAAAAAATAGAGGCATGGTCATAGCAGTTATAAGTTTTATGCACCAAAAATATTTGCTCTAGTGTCATTATCCAGGGAGGAAACAGTCGACTACGTTTGTAATAGTTTGTATGGAGAGAGCCCCCGGTACCCTTTCCTCATAAGTACATTTTGTACAAAGATCACATAGAGTTTTTTTTTTATATTGGTGACAACTGTATTTCAGTTGGCGACAACGGCCATCCAATGTGCAAGATGGGCCATCCTACGACCCATGGTAAGTAAATTTAGGGATAAATATTTTTGACGTGACGTCTAGTAAATTGATGGCTCATCTGCATTCACACAAAAGTGTCATGGTAATATTTTGTGACGTCATGCGTCCCGTTCCCGATGTGTGACGTCATGCGTCATGTTCCGGTATCATGACGCGCCCGTGCCCGTTAGGAAACAAGAGTATTTAATAATAATATCGCTCATCTGAGATTGTGTTATGGTAGCGAGTGACGAATAGAAGACTTATATAGAGGAAAAATAAAAAAAAAATACAAGAAAATATAAAATGAAACCTAAAAAAATAAAAGAAAAGGAATATGCAACAATTTTTTTGTGCAGTTTTGGCATAGAGAAGGAGTTTAAATTTTTAGAATTTTGAAAATGGCGGATTTTATCAGAAACCAAGAGGCTTTCATAGAGCACAACTTTCATTTTTCTGAACCGGCACAGTGTCCTCTATCCGTAAATGCCCGCTTATCTATTAATTACGGGACACCCCGTATAATAGTTACTATAAACTAAAATCTTTATCCGTACTTTTTATCCCTTTAGATGTTGAATTTCCAAAAATTCTTCTATAATGTTCGCCTTCGACATTCGCCTTCGCATGGGGATTCCATGCAAACAGACATGGAAAAGAAAATAACTAGTAGTTCGCCCCGAACTGAGACCTCACGAATTTGAGTTTGAGAATGCTCGAAGACAGTCTATCTTATTTCAATGATAGGTGACCAGTTTCGCTATCATCAGACCCTGGATATCGCTGACTAATAGAGTCAGCGATACTTATAACACAAGATACTATATACATACTAATCTAAAAGAGAAAATACGAATTCAAACGCGTTAGGCATTTTCTAGGTTCATGGTTAGGTCATAGACTTTTCTAGGTTCATGGTTAGGTATTTCTTGTCTATAAAAATGAGTTCCATAGCCTAATTTTCTTGGTTAAATCAGGTATTTTTTCATTTCGCATTTTATTCATACTCGGAAGAATAAGTACCTATTATGAATGTAAATAGTGTGAGATTAAAAAGCTCCTATAGCCTCCTTCCGTCTGTATCACCCTATCGTCTGTATCTAGAGTACCTACTCATCAAGTGAACACGATAGACCTAACTTGTCTAGAGATGAGTTCATATAGCCTTCTTCCGGCTATATTACCAAACCCCAGATATCAGTTGCTTGTTTAACACCTACCTGCCTAGCATGAAGACCAAAACACGATACGATAAAGCTATATCACGCGATATAACTACATCAACTCTCAAAATTTGATACATAAAGCCGCCATGTTGAATTTTTATTATAAATTGCGATAAAAATTATGATAAAAATTCAACATGGCGGCTTTATCTATCATATTTTGAGAGTTGATGTAGTTATATCGCTTTATCGTATCGTGTTTTGGCCTTCATGCTAGGCTAGCTAGAGTGCCTTCTGATCAAGACAACTTTAACGAACTTTAGCGATAGACTTATCTAGTCTAGAAGAGAGTTCTAAGAATTCTTGAGAGATATTTGTTTTAAGTTGAGTTCTTCCAACTCTATCACCAGATCCCATATATCAGTTGATTCTTCAGAAGCTATAGAATACCTACTTGGTACCTCACGGTGCTTTGAACGAATCCAAACATGATATTTTGCTTTTAAGATAATTTAAGTTCTTATTGTCACTTTTCTCGTCTGCTCTTTATCATTAGACTAAACATTAAATTTTAGTACCTATGCAGTATGCACTCATCATAATGTAACGAAAGAGGAAAAGAGGAGAAAGGCTCTACCCTCGATTCAAATATAGTGTTACAGAAGTTTGAGACCTCTATATTATGTCCTAAATTTAGTCTCTAACCTATTAGTAAATAAAAATAATAAAAATAAAAATAAAGATTGTCACAAGTTTTTATTTAAAATCTCTAGATTGGCAAGCAATACGATTTAATATTATCTACCACAATAATTATTAACCAACCCATGATTATGAAATAAATGAATAATTATAAATATGAAGCAAAGAGAGGTCCAACAATTTAAGGGAAAGTAGAATAGATGCTGTTAAACTACAGTCTTCACTCTGATCTGAGGTCTTCACCCAAGGTACCTACATCCTGAGTGGCCCAGACGACGTCAAATATAGAAGGATTGACCAATTTTCGCTTTGGCTTCCGTTTAGCTGATCAATAGCTGGTTCGAGCAGCTCCTTCGAAGTCCATCGGGAACGAACACAGGAGTGCACAGTGAGTGCATGACTTTGTAGTAGGTACTTACTATAAACTTCTTGAATTTAATTTAGTATGACCATAATATTATTATATGGTACCTAATATGGATCATCCATTTTAATTAATCATAATATCAGGAAGTTTTACGTAAAGGTTTTGAAATTTTCTGAAAACCATATTTTCTACAACAGTGACAGTAAGAAAACCTGACATTGTCATTTTTTAATTATAAAAGAAGGTCTAAGCGTTTTTCCTTTTTGATACAAATGAGTCTGATATAAAAATGACCGCTGAGCTGATAATTTCCTGGAGATTCCTTCCAGATCCATCATCACATCAGTTCCATGGTACCATTTTATTGTTACCGAAGTTACGCCCTTTCATTTGATACCCCACTCGGGTATATTTGCTCTATAGTTTGCCTGCTATATAGGTAGATCCCCTTTTGCACCCCCTATCTCCGTAACCCCGATCCCCCGATCCTGCTCATGTTCGATCTTAAAAATTCTATGGACCTCAACTACTCGTTTACCAAAAATCATTAAGATCAAAGCAACGGTACTCAAGTTATCGTCGAACAAACACACATAGATACATACATACAAGCGACCGACAGTCTCAACACTAGACCTCACTCGCTACGCTCGTTCGGTCAATTAAAAAAAAGTTTTTTTTTAAGAATTTTATGATTTATTATAAATGTAGATTTTTAGTTTGATAACAACTGTATTTCAGTTTACATGAACGGACAACCCCTCAGCCAGAAGTATCCAACGTAAAAGTGCACAAGAGCAACTCAAAAAAAAACCCATGGCACATTCATGGATGAAAAAATTTACTATCTTTATTTCTTGTACAGTCACATTACCAATTAGCTGAACCCCAAGTGACCTAGAGCTCACTCGCCAATCTGTAAGGTTGTAAAGTAGTGTTACCAGTAGGCCTATTCTCTATCCAGTGGCTAACTCGGTGGACATCAATTTGATATGCACTTTGCAGTACATTGCTGTTTTCCTAAAGTGATGGTGATTACCACGTTACGTCATAGCAGCAATGTACTGCAAAGTGCATATCAAATTGATGTCCACCGAGTTAGCCACTGGATAGAGAATAGGCCTACTGATTCTGTTTTTTTTTAAACAATATACTATACAATACAAAATACAATATAAAAAAATAACAAAATATGTATTTTTTAAATACTATATTTTTTACATATTTACGAGTGAGCTCTGGGTCACGTGTGGTTCAGCTAATTGGTAATGTGACTGTACCTATGAAAAATATAATCTGATGCAATCGTCGTCGTTTTTTATTCAATAGCACTCTTTGGATTTATCCACAGTACACCCTACATCCAACACAAGTTCCAGGCACTACTGCAACCTGAACAGCTTGGCTTAATTTGCTGTTTGCCTTTATGAGGCTCGTTCAGACGACACGCGCGCGATATGGACAAATTTATGACCGATTTTGGAAATTCGATCATGTTTTTGAAAATTTTAGCGTTATGTTAATTTGAAAATCAACTGATTTTTAAAACAAAGGTCATTCAGACTTAGAAAAGTAGATGTAACTTTAAAAAAATAAGTACAGATAAATGGGCTCAGTCCCTTCAATCGCCGGCATCTCTTCCGGAGGCCTGTAGCAGCCTGAAAAGGCTGCTAGCCTTCTGGGAGGACCTGGGATGGTTGGAGTGAGAAGTAGGATATTCTCAAACGCACAATGACCCAAATGATGAGGCTATACAGGGTTATTGGAAATTATACTAGCAAGCCGTTGAGGGCTACTTCTGTGCACCTAAACAAACAACTTTTGTTCTACGACTTTTGGAAATTCGAAATTTTTTTCGAAAATTTTGAGGTTAAGTTTACTTAAAAATCAGCTGTTCCTTACACATAGAGGTCATTAACCTTAAAGTTTTACTTATTTTATAAGTTTCATCTACTGTTCTTAGTCTGAATGACCTTTGTTTTAAAATATTTGCTGTTTTTCGAATTTACATAACCTCAAATTTTTTATTTTTTTTCGATTTCCTAAAAGTCGTAGAACAAAAGTTGTTTGTTTAGGTGCACAGAAGTAGCCCTCAACGGCTTGCTAGTATAATTTCCAATAACCCTGTACAAGTGCGGAAACATGCCCCTTAAAACTCAAAAAATAAATATCTCCGTATAAGGAACAACTGATTCCCATATAAACAAAACCTTAAAATTTTCAAAAAAAATCGTATTTCCAAAAGTAGAACAATAATGGTTTGTTTATGTGCACAGAAGTCGCCCTCAACCGCTTGCTAATATAAATAAATAAATAAATATTGCTGGACATTCCACACATCACCATCTAGCCCCAAGTTAAGTAACAAGACTTGTGTTATGGGTGCTAGACAACGGATATACTACTTATATACTTTTCTTTTGTAAATATATACTTATAATACATAGAAACAACCAGACCACGGACAAATATCTAAGCATAATTACTTGTTTGAGGCGGCCATCGAACCCGCAACCCTATATATATAATAACCAACCCATACCTATATAAATACCGGGTGTGTAATATATGGCATAATAACGGATAGTGTAATATCACCAGATATAACATTCACTTGATATAATTTTAACGGTACCGGAGGCTTTTTCCATACAAACTATTACAAACGTAGTCGACTGTTTTCTCCCTGGATAATCACACTAGAGCAAATATTTTTAGTGCATAAAACTTATAACTGCCACGACCATGCCCCTATTTTTTATTTTTTTTATTGTTTTATTTTTATAATCTTAATTTCTATGATAATTAGAAAATGAGAAAAACCAAAACATAGGGGCATAGTCATGGCAGTTATAGGTTTTATGGCACAAAAATATTTGTGGTAGTGTCATTATCCAGGGAGGAAACAGTCGACTACGTTTGTATGGAGAGCGCGTAGGTACCCTTTCACCTTAATATATGTGATCTAATGTTACACTTCATATAACCTTCATTTGCTCTAACAACGTTTATTATAACGTTCATGTCATATAATATTCAATTCGTATAAAGATCTTTTTATATAATGTTTTTTTGACCTAATTAATTTTTAGCATACCCAACCCTCTATATATGATAATATATAATAACCAATAACCCTGTATAGTCCACAAACTTACCTTCAAAACGTCAATCTCAACGCTTTTAATAAAGTCAAAAATGGAAACACAAAAAAAAAATTACTACATCTTCCGTCCATAATAAGTAAAAAATATTTTAATTAACTAAAGTTACCACAATACCGCGGTAATGAAGTATTTTTTCCTTCATCCGTAGATAGGCTCGGTTAATCTTTTTAATTAAACGGTGGCATCCATTTTGAACCCCCATTTTCAACCCGCAAATATTTTTTTTATGTTCTACCTAAAATGTGTTCCATTTTCTACCCCCAATAATTCAATTAATTATTTTTTCCAATTTCTACCTAAAATGTATTACATTTTCAACCCAAGTGATTATAATACATAATATGATGTTTTTTTGTACAGACAGAAAAATAATTTGATATTTTAAAGTCGTATTTTAACTACTATTAAATTAACACTTTTACCGAAACTAAGAATCTATTTTTTCTGTTGACGTTACTTGAGTAAAAATTAAGTAGGTAGTTAGGTACCCACTGCGTATTTGGGTAGAAAATGGACTATTGATTTGCAGGGGGTTGAATATGGAAGTATTTTAATTAAAATTGTGCCGTGGGTTGAAATTGGAGGTTGAAAATGGATGCCACCAATTAAACTGTATACTGTTATTGTTACTGACGGTTTGAGGGACATTTTTTTATGTGTGTTGTGGTTAACTTTTACAGTGACGTTTTGTTTTGGTCGTTATAATAATTATAGTATACCTATAGGGCTTGAATATCGGTCCATTTTTCAATTCCGTAATTCAGTTTCAATATTGATCTATCCAGTTCCGGAATTCCGGAATTCCGGAATTCGATGCTTCCTTTACAAAATGCATAATATTTTTTGAATAACGATTGCTATCGAAATGAAGGGGTATTTTAAGTAGGAAAAATAAATCCATTGAAATAGCTGTTCAGAACTGTTAAAATAATTAAAAATTAAGTAATCTATAAAGGACCAGCTGTTTTAACCAAATCTGAGTGTAGGTTACGTAAACATAAAGGCACTTATCATCAGAACATATTTTAATCATATAAATTACATACCCATCGGCATTATTTTACCACAACGCTTAATCCACTCACTAAAAGGTATTAAACTAATTAACTCAAATAAATGGTACGAACATAAAAAGGTTCGGACATCATGAAGCTACTCCGACAGAATGAACCACGTTCCGTCATTTTATTCCTATTTATAGACACAAAACAGTAGTCAAGATGGCGGCGCCCTGACGTATACATCAAATGAAGCACTGTATTGTTGACTTTCCTTCAGTCGTTTTCGTTTTGTTACTGACAAATCTATCATCTAGAACTTTTGTTGGATGTGAAATTCTTACACGATTACAATAAATGTAAGAAACTGGTGAAAAGTCGCGTTCAGCCTCGACACTAGTAGGCGGTATTGTTTTTAAATACTTGAAGCATTGTCCTCTATCGTCGTCGTCTTAGAAAACTGCCTTTTCGACTCTTAAGGTTCCGCTGGTCGATCGTGTTTTCCATACAAATTAATTTGGAGTGTTATGCATTTATTCTTTATGGAATTTGAAAAAACAAAAGTTAAATCTACACAACATGTCTATATCTAGCCCATGTAGGCGACGAAATAGACAAATTATATTTATTTATATTAAATTTTATTAAATTAAATATAATTTGTTTATTTCGTCGCCTACATGGGCTAGATATAGACTTGTTATGTAGATTTAACTTTTGTTTTTTCAAATTCCATAAAGAATAAATGGATAACACTCTAAATTCATTTGTATGGAAAACACGATCGACCAGCGGAACCTTAACAAACGATACCGAAATGCTCGAAATGCTTTGCTCTCACCAATTCCGGTATTACAAACGATACTGAAATAATTCGGAATTCCGGAATTTTGTTAAAACCGGAATTCCGGAGCTCAAGCCCTAAGAGTATAGGATGCCTTTAAGAACGACCTCCACCGAGCTGCGGGCCGATCGCCATATTCTTATGCAGCGCGTCTTGACTGCGTTTGCGTCATAACTATAGATTTCGTATTGCCCTAATTTCTTAAGACGCACGTCGCACACGTCACGGAAACATAAACGTCGCGCGTTCGCCGTATCGCGCTAAAATTTGACGTGACATAAATATCAAATTAATTGTCACATAAGTAGATTAGTCAAAAAAACAGCGCACTCCGGGAGTGCAGGCAGAAGTGAAAACTGTATATCTGTGTAAAATCTCATCTGTCGCGAGAACATACGCAAAAAGAGTTTTAGATGAAAAAAAAAATAGTCGTCCGACATTTGTCGTCCAACAAATAGTCGTCCGACATTTGTCATCCGACATTTGTCGTCCGTCAATAGTCGTCCGACAAATAGTCGTCCGTCAATAGTCGTCCGACAAATAGTCGTCCGACATTTGTCGTCCGTCAACAGTCGTCCGTTAAAAAATACCATATGTACGTCTTAATATACTCACAGCCAAATTAAAAAACTGTATATCTGTGTAAAATCTCATCTGTCGCGAGAAAATCTGTCGTCTGTCGCGAGAACGGCTGAAAATGCTCACCCACAAAAGTGCCCAACGCGCCATAAGAAGTTTTCACTTCAAAAATTCGTACGGCAACAGCTTGTATTACGCGTGGGACGTTGGTGAAGTAGATGTGCAGTTAAAGTAACGGTTACGCGTAGCTTCATTTTACGGCAATACCGATTATTGTATGCGTGCACGTGACGTATGCGTCAACTGGACGTGCACTCGACTAATGCGTCATAAGTTACGGCGATCGGGGGGCTGGTTAATGAAAATGGTAATTTGATGAAAAGTATTTTATATCAAACTAGCGACCCGCCCCGGCTTCGCACGGCTGTATTATGCATGTATTATAATATCTAAAAACCTTCCTCTTTAATCACTCTATCTATTAAAAAAAACCGCATCAAAATCCGTTGCGAAGTTTTAAAGATCTAAGCATACAAAGGACATAGGGACGGCGAAAAGTGACTTTATTTTATACTAGCGACCCGACCCGGCTTCGTTGCGTTTGTCAGCATAAATAGCCTTAACAGAACATGAACCTCTCGTCTTCTGAGTCGGTAAACAACCGTCAAAGGACCACGGAACTAGCCTCTACAATGCAATTGTGGTGCACCTAGCTAGACCATTTCCAATAATTTACATGACAAAGACTCTTTGCCTATCTAGTTTTCAGGTTGGAAATTCTGTAACTTCATTGTAAGGGTAGAATCTAGGCCTTTCGGTCAGACAACCTTACTCGTATCTACATTATAGTATAGGATCCCTGTATAGAACGACCTTCTCCGAGCTGTTTATTGGATGAAAAGTATTTTTCTATCAAATTAAATAGGTCAATAAATATAATATTGCCAATAGGTTAACTAAAGAAATCAGCCCAGTATGCCTAGCATGAAGACCAAAACACGATAAAAACCGCTAAGTACTTATAACTGATTATTGAAACGCAACATTATATACGATAAAGCGATATAACTACATCAACTCTCAAAATATGATAGATAAAGCCGCCATGTTGAATTTTTATCATAATTTTTATCGCAATTTATAATAAAAATTCAACACGGCGGCTTTATCTATCATATTTTGAGAGTTGATGTAGTTATATCGCGTGATATAGCTTTATCGTATCGTGTTTTGGTCTTCATGCTAGGCAGGCAGAATGATTAAATTTTTTTAAACATTACACTGGTTTGGTTGAGTGATACATGGCCTTGTCCCATATAATTCGGCCCATTTGGGCCGTGGGTATATAGGACGAGACCATGTATCAAATAGGTTTACTAAAAAAATTCAGTCTAGAACGATTCATTTTTTCAACAGACAGACTTCAAAAAAGGAGGAGGTTATCAATTCGGTTGTATGTATGTTTTTTTTATGAAACACTAGCTGCGCCCCGCGGTTTCACCCGCGCAAGTCCGAGTCTCGTAGGAATATCGGAATAAGAAGTAGCTTATTTGTTAGGGTCTCTAGCTACCTGCTACCGACTTTCATCACAATTCGTATAGTAGTTTTTGTGTTTAGCAATGCCATTATTAAGGGAAAGCGGTGTTATAGGAAAGCGAGACGTTAAGGGAAGGAACGTCACGTCAAGGTAACGTGAGGTCTCGTGGGAGAGCGAAGTCTTGGGAAAGCGAAGACGTGGAAAACGGTTATATTTTTAGGAGTCCAGACAGACCCAGAATGCTTTTCTGACACGGAACCGTCGCAGATGGAGTAGCAAACACGTGCGAGCGAAGCGAGCGGTTATATTTTTAGGAGTCCAAACAGACCCAGAATGCTTTTCTGACACGGAACCGTCGCGGATGGAGTAGGTAACGTTAGTTATTGTGACCAAACACGTGCGAGCATAGCGAGCGGTTATATTTTTAGGTGTCCAGACAGATCCAGAATGCTTTTCTGACACAGAACCGTCGCGGAATGCGTAGCAAACACGTGCGAGCGAAGCGAGCGGTTAGATATTTAGGTGTCGAGACAGACCCAGAATGCTTTTCTGACACGGAACCGTCGCGGATGAAGTAAGTAACGTTAGTTATTGTGACCAAACACGTGCGAGCGAAGCGAGCGGTTATATTTTTAGGAGTCCAGACAGACCCAGAATGCTTTTCTGACACGAAACCGTCGCGGATGGAGTAGCAAACACGTGCGAGCGAAGTGAGCGGTTATATTTTAAGGAGTCCAGACAAACCCAGAATGCTTTTCTGACACAGAACCGTCGCGGAATGAGTAGCAAACACGTGCGAGCGAAGCGAGCGGTTATATTTTAAGGAGTCCAGTCAGACCCAGAATGCTTTTCTGACACAGAACCGTCGCGGAATGAGTAGCAAACACGTGCGAGCGAAGCGAGCGGTTAGATATTTAGGAGTCCAGACAGACCCAGAATGCTTTTCTGACACGGAACCATCGCGGATGGAGTAGGTAACGTTAGTTATTGTGACCAAACACGTGCGAGCGAAGCGAGCGGTTATATTTTTAGGAGTCCAGACAGACCCAGAATGCTTTTCTGACACGAAACCGTCGCGGATGGAGTAGCAAACACGTGCGAGCGAAGTGAGCGGTTATATTTTAAGGAGTCCAGACAGACCCAGAATGCTTTTCTGACACAGAACCGTCGCGGAATGAGTAGCAAACACGTGCGAGCGAAGCGAGCGCTTACATTTCTAGGAGTCCAGATAGGCCCGGAATGTTTTTTTGACAAATTACCGTCACGGATAGAGAAGGTTAGGTTCGGTCCCCTCCCCCATTTCTCCCCTCCCCCTTTCCTCTCCTCCCCCTTTCCTCTCCTCCTCCTTTCCTCTTCTCCCCATTTCATCCCCTCCCTCTTTCATACCCTTTCTCTTTCCTGTCCTCTCCTCTCCTCTCCTCCCCTTTTCCTCTTCTCCCCATTTCGTCTCTTCCCTCTTACATCCCCTTCCTCTTTCCTATCCTCCTCTTTCCTGTCCTCCCCCTTTCCTGTGCTCCCCCTTTTTATTTTTCTTACCCTTCTCCCCTTCATCACTCTCTCCGCCTCCGCCCAACTACAACCTTTTAGAATATATTTTGAGTCCTGATCCCGTAAGTCCGGATCCCGTGGGAATATCGGGATTAAAAGTAGCCTATGTGTTAATCCAGGTCTCTGGCTATCTACATACCGAGTTTCAACGCAATCGGTCCAGAAGTTTTTTGTATGAAGGAGTAATCCCGTAAGTCCCGATCCCGTGGAAATGTCGGGATAAAAAGTAGCCTATGTGTTAATCCAGGTACTCAGCTATCTAAATACCGAGTTTCAACGCAATCGGTTCAGTAGTTTTTGCGTGAAGGAGTAACAAACATACACACACACACACACACATACACACACACAAACTTTCACATTTATAATATTAGTAGGATTGCACTGCTGAGGTTGAGTAATACATGGTCTAGTCCCATAATATACCTACGGCCCGATGGGCCGAATGCGTAGAGTCAAAAAAATCAATCTTTTTTAATAGACAATTTCCATACCAATTCAATACAATGACATCATCTTTATTTGACACAACTTTAATAAAGTCACTAGTTAAAATAGGGTAAACTTTGGTACTTATACAAGTTTTTGTGAAAATCGAAATTTGCAAAAATCTTTTTATCGTATTAACTTACGACCCAGTTGGCACAATGGTCACCATTCCGGACTGCCAAACACAGGGTTGCGGGTTCGATTCCCGCCACAGAAAGTATTTATGCTTAGATATTTTTTCTGTGGTCTGATTGTTTCTATGTATTATAAGTGTACTAGCTGTCCCGGCAAACGTTGTTTTGCCATTTACAAAAAAAAAAAAAACAAAAAAAAAAAAAAATAGATGTTGGCCGATTCTCAGACCTACTGAATATGCTCACAAAATTTCATGAGAATCGGTCGAGCCGTTTCGGAGGAGTTCAAGTTCGAACCCCGTGACACGAGAATTTTATATATATAGAGAAGATATTTACAAAACAAAAGTATATAAGTAGTATATCCGTTGTCTAACACCCTTAACACAAGTCTAGTTACTTAGCTTGGGGCTAGATGGCGATGTGTGGAGTTTCCTGCCATATTTATTTATTAATTTTTGTAACTTAGGACCTTGTCTTTTAAACACCTAATATGGACTATAGACCTCAGTATCTGGTATAAATTTCAACTTGTTAGGTCCACCTGTTCCTAAGAAAATCGGTGGTGACACACAGACAAAAGATGGACAAGAGAGTGATTTTATAAGGGTTCCTTTTTTTTACTTTTTAATGTAAGTACGGAACCCTAACTAGAGATGAGTTCACAGGTGAGTTCATCAAAACAAAAGATATCAAAAGTTGCCTACTTCACCACGTTCTTAAGATTAATTTTTATCATAACTACATATTATTAAACAAATACGTGACATCCATGAATCATGCTTAATCTAAATTGATATTTCCCCTTTATAAAATAGAGTCGTATTTGTCTTAATCATTATCGAAGTTGTGTTTCAACTGTAAATATGTCGATACTAGCGTTTTTATTTTTCGCTTCAGTTTTCTATTTTGTGAGTATTTTGGTTTTTGTTATTGTTTACTATTAGATTGATATTGCAAAAAATACCTACTTAGTCTGCAGAATTTTTTGTCGTGTCTAGGTAAGAATTTCACGACATTTTGACCCACTTTTAATTTTTTTGTAAAAAAATTCGAACAAATGTAACAAAAATTCAAGATCATTAATCTATACTTCACTATCACTTTCACTACATAGTATAAAACAAAGTCGCTTTCTCTGTCCCTATGTCCCTATATCCCTATGTATGCTTAAATCTTTAAAACTACGCAACGGATTTTTATACGGTTTTTTTTAATAGATATAGTGATTCAAGAGGAATGTTTACATATATATAATACATGAATAATATAGCCGTGCGAAGCCGGGACGGGTCGCTAGTCACTACATAGTATAAAACAAAGTCGCTTTCTCTGTCCCTATATCCCTATGTATGCTTGAATCTTTAAAACTACGCAACGTATTTTGATGCGGTTTTTTTAATAGATAGAGTGATTCAAGATAAAGGTTTATATGTATAATACATGCATAATATAGCCGTGCGAAGCCGGGGCGGGTCGCTAGTATATTATAAAGCTAAAGAGTTTGTTTGTTTGAACGCGCTAATCTCAGGAACTACTGGTTTGAATTGAAAAATTCTTTTTGTGCCAAACTACTGACTACTGAACCGAAAACTCCAAAACTACTGAATCGATACTGATAAAACTTAGTAGGTAGTAGGATACATTGATTCATTGTAAATGACATAGGCTTCGAACATAGGCTACATTTTACGCTGCTAGTCAAATTTAAACTGCTCCAAAATCAATTATTAATAATAATATATGTTTATTTATCAGACATCAAAATCCATACAATATTCAAAAACTTAAAACTAACACAGTAATTAAAGATAAAATAAAAACATAAAATAGAACTACCAATGTAAACAAAAATTAGCTTTGGAATTGTGCATATTATTCCAATGCTTAACAATGTCATTGTCTAATCTGTGGACAAAAAGTGACAGATAACTATTTATTACCAACTAGCGACCCGCTCCGGCTTCGCACGGCTATATTATGCATGTATTATACATATAAACCTTCCTCTTGAATCACACTATCTATTAAAAAAAAACCGCATCAAAATCCGTTGCGTAGTTTTAAAGATCTAGGTAAGCATACAAAGGGAAATAGGGACGGCGTAAAGTGACTTTATTTTATACTATGTAGTGATAGTGATTAACTTACACCTAACTAAATATTTGAAAAATCCCCAGAATACAGTCAACACTACCCCAGTCCAGGCAACCCCTGATGCATACCAAGCAGACGTGAAAAACCTTCTCGATGTCGTGAATAAAGGCTTGGAAGACTACCTGACACCGATCATTAGCAATTTGGATCAAGATGATCAGGATTATGTGAAGTCAATAGCGTTGAACGGGTTTGCTGGATACGTCAATTATGTTGTAAGTTAATTCCATTAAAAACATAAATAAAAAAATATTATTATCTTTGTTGTTAAGAGGAAAGGGTACCGGGGGCTCTCTTCATACAAACGTAGTCGACTGTTTCCTCCCTGGATAATGACACTAGCACAAATATTTTTGTGCCATAAAACCTATAACTGCCATGACTATGCCCCTATGTTTTGGTTTTTATGTTTGTATGGAGAGAGCGCCGCCGGTACCTTTTCACCTTAAACTTAAAGTCAGTCAATAAATGTAAATTGAGAAGCAAGTTCATATTTTAAGAATATAAGTCGTTGTCGACAAAATAATTAAAATCTATCAATGTGCCAAGTTCTACAAAAAAATCTTAAAATTGTAGTTACAAGAACATGCAACATTCTAAAATAAATATATATAACAATGTCATGTTATTTGGTACCACCTAAATTCTTTTTTATCTAAAAAATTATTACACTTGTTTGTTTGTTTGATATACAAAAGCTCCGAAACTACTTGATTGATTTTGATGAAACTTGACATGAAGATACATTGATTCATTGGGATTGACATAGGCTACTTTTTATCCCTATATTCCAACGGGATCGGGAGTTACGCGGGTAAAACCGCGAGGTTTACAAAACTTAAAGTTAATGATTTTCAATTTCTTTCAGATCTACTTGGCTTACGAAGAGACAGATCTTAAGAATTCAACATCTGAAAACGACCCCGACGTCGTTGTTAATATGGGTGTTGATAATTCCGTTCCTCTGCCTTATTTGAACCCTAACTGTGAAGATGATTCAACTTAAGAATAACCTACCCATAATTTGGGTACCTACTTTGGGTAGGTACGGAACCCAAAAAAATACATACCTTATAGACTAAATTACATTTTAAAAAAAAAGGTCACGTTAAAATAATTCCTTAGATATACCTAGATTATTATTTATTTTTAAGTGCACTAAGACAGCACAATTTCGTCCTAAGGTCAAGGTACAGTCAGCAACAAAAGTGGAGGCCCATCATAGAGTTCTAAAGTTGCAGAGTTAAAAGACTTTAAGCATAAATAACTAAAATAAACTCAAAAAGAAAGCCGTCACTTTTGTAGCCTGATGTACAGTCACATTACCAATTAGATGAACCCCACGTGACCCAGAGCTCATTCGCATAAAATATAGTATTTACATATTTTGTTATTTTTTAATTGTATTGTATAGTATATTGTTTAAAAAAAAACAGAATCAGGTAACATTACTTTACAACCTTACAGATTTGCGAGTGAGCTCTAGGTCACGTGGGGTTCAGCTAATTGGTAATGTGACTGTACCTACATATTTTAGAAATAGCTAAAGTTATTTATATTTTTTCATCTTTGCATAGTAAATAATGTAGACAGCTTATGTACTATTTCTACTCTAATATTATAAGGAAGAAAGATTTTTGGTCCTTTTTTTTCTACAACTACAATTTTCCAAAAAAAACCGCCCCGGGAATGCTCCTGTTACCGCCTCAATGTGCAAGCTCAACGGGTGTGCAAGGGTTTGGTCTACAATAAAAATTTCCAAAAAAAAACCGGTCAAGTGAACCCGAATGAAAAACAATAAATTTAATTGTTTTTTTTATTATTTATGCGGTTCACAGAATACATCTATTTACCAAGTTTCAACAGTATAGTTCTTATAGTTTCTGAAAAAAGTGGCTGTGACATACGGCAGATAGACAGACATGACGAATCTATAAGGGTTCCGTTTTTTGCCATTTGGCTACGAAACCCTAAAAAGAACTTGTCGCGAGACACGCGTTTGGAACGAAGTCCCTTTCCTTATTTTTCTTTAGACGAGATAACGTCTATTAAATTGATGAACACCGGCAACAATCACAAAAAAATGTGACATCATCGCTCACGTTCCATAGCAACCAATGTTTCGTAATTTATCGTCCGTATTTAATAATGAAATCGCTCATCTAGGCTTGTGTTGTTGTGATAAAAGAAAAAACAAGAAAAAATATATCTAAAGGAAAAACAAAAATAATCTTAATTTCATCGTTTTCTTATGACGTAATCACGTAAAATTATCGTCTGTAAACCGACTTTACAGGCAACCATTTTTTTTATTTATGTGTGGGAGGTTTGTTTCTGTTCAAGTCGTATGCTTTTAAGTCTTCTAAGCGTTTTAATTTTCTTTAACTAGATGGCGGCACAAGTTAAGGTGAAAGGGTACCTGCGCGCTCTCCATACAAACGTAGTCGACTGTTTCCTCCCTGGATAATGACACTAGCACAAATATTTTTGTGCCATAATTCCTATAACTGCTATGACTATGCCCCTATGTTTTGGTTTTTTTCTTTTTCTAATTATTATAGAAATTAAAATTTAAAAAATTAAAAAATAAAAAAATAAAAAAAAAAATAGGGGCATGGTCATGGCTGTTATAAGTTTTATGCACCAAAAATATTTGCTCTAGTGTCATTATCCAGGGAGAAAACAGTCGACTACGTTTGTAATAGTTTGTATGGAGAAAGCCCCAGGTACCCTTTCCTCTTAAATTCCGCCTCAGTGTGCACGCCTATATCAGTATCAACAAAGGGTATGCAAGGGTTGGGTCTAAAAGGGTAATCTTGTCTAGTTACCCTCTGATCTAGTAACTTAACATGTTTGAGCTTAATCCATTCTTGTTTATAACACTGTGAGTAATTTAATTAACACATTTGAGCTTTCTGATTGGTGTTAACAATATTCATTCAGTTTGCTAAAGACTTCTGGTTTCTAATAACGTTTGTGTGCACATTTTCGTAATACGAATATTGATTAGAAAGTAAAAATATGTATTTTGAAAGTTTGTAACGAATGGGCTCCGAAAATACTGGACTGATTCTGATGAAACTTGGTATGAGGATAGATCAATTCATTGAAAGTAACATAGGCTACTATTCCGATATTCTTACAGGATCGGGAGTTACGCGGGTGAGACCACAAAATTTTGAAAAAATATTTGTATTTTCAAAAGTCTTTTTCTTTAGGTGCGCAGAAGTAACGGCTTGCTAATATAGTTACCAATAACTCTGTATATACCTACGCGATGAATTAAGAGCTTCCGCCTTTTTCGAAGTCGGTAAAAACCCAAATAAACGCGAATATATCCGCTAAAATCCGTTTATTGGTCGTGGTCCGTCCGACTGCCGGAGTTCTATCAATCGAACCACGGGCAAATAAAACTGTCCGTTGTTCTATCAATCGAACCACGTGCAAATCTTGTTATTAGACTAAAATTTTCGAAATATCTGTACAAAAAGCTCCAAAGTTTCAATATTACAATAGGTGTACCTACAAAGTTTAACCCAAATTTTCCAACTTTAATTTTAACATAATTTACATCGTTCACCCCCAATTTTCACGAGTAGGTCACTCTAAGTGTTATAATTGCGAAAGTCACTCAAAACATTATTAGAAGATTAAAATTGAAGGAACGAGCGATTTTCATACTTAACTACTAAATAATAAGAGTTAACTTATCACAGTATTTAGCGCAATATGACTAATATTAAATGCGAAAGTTTGTCAGTATGTATGAACCTAAGATGTTTTATACAGGGTTATTGGTAATTAATTGTGCACCTTAACAATAAACTTTAGTTTTACGACTTTTGAAAATTAGAATTTTTTAGACAGTCTAGACAGACTTAGAACAGCCGATGATACTTGAAAAATAGTTAAATCTAAGTTCAATGACCTGTCCGTGTAAGTAACGGCTAATTTTCGGATAAACATACCTCAAAATTTTCCTAAAATTGATCGAATTTTCAAACTTCGTAGAACAAAAGTTGTAACAGTAGCATCGAAATATCGAGTAAAATCTAAAAAAAAATTGTAACGTTTTATCCTAAAATTTCCTCGGGATATCTTGATCCCGTGGGAATATCGGGATAAAAAGTAGCCTGTGTTAATCCAAGTCTTCAGCTATCTAGATACCGAGTTTCATCGCAATCGGTCCAGTAGTTTTTGCGTGAAGGAGTAACAAACATACATTTTAGAATTTTTATAAACGCCGAAAAATTGGTATCTTTTTTTATCCCAATATTCCCACGGGATCGGGACTTAAATAGTCGAAACTAAACGACGCAGCTAGTATGTTATAAATGGTGCTAGCTTTTGATTGATGATCTACTTACAGGATGGTAG
The DNA here is from genome assembly GCA_907269075.1 of Idaea aversata. Taxonomy (NCBI): domain Eukaryota; kingdom Metazoa; phylum Arthropoda; class Insecta; order Lepidoptera; family Geometridae; genus Idaea; species Idaea aversata. The sequence goes on from OU026103.1 coordinate 9,554,615, forward strand.
TTAATGAGAAAACCATGGTTTATTATGAAGCGTGTGTGCTGAATAATAACCACATCGTTATGTGTTTTTTTTTCTGAGTTAATTTATGTTAGGCGACCCTTTTCAAGTATATTATGAAGGGTGATGTTAATTTAACCTTTTATAGCTAAACATCTTGTTTTAATAAAATCTATTTCCAAATTTATCCTAATTTTATAAAAAGGAGGAATTTTTGTTGTTATTTGTTTGTTATAAAAAAGACTCCAAAACTACTGGACCGATTGTGGTGAAACTTCGTATGAGAATACATTGATTCACTGGGAGTAACATAGGGTATTTTAAACCCGATATTCTAACGGGATCGGGAGTTACGCGGACGGTAGCCTATGAATTAATGTATCCTCATGCTCATACCAAGTTTCATCAAAATCGGTATAGTAGTTTCGGAGTATTGTAAACAAACAAACAATCAAATCTTTCGTCTTTATAATATTAGTATAGTAATGAATTTTCTCCTATTTTCGAAGTCGGTTAAAAAATCTTTGTTATTTTATGTCTTTCGATAAAAAACGGGTTGATCTCATGCCTCCAGATTTGATCATATTTTTATCACACATTGTATATCATGCCTACAAAAGTTATTAAAAACAAAAAACGGTTGCACTCAGGTAGTGCTGACAGAAGTGAAAAAAAAAATTAAATAAAAAAATAATAAAAAAAAACGAAAACAAAATATTCAAGCAATAACTGAAGTGTTCGGTGAGATTCGAACCAGGGGCTAAAACATTCATACAAGTGTAAATCACCAAGCCTCAAAGTCTTATTACCGAGCGACGAAAATATAGTACTGTTTGAAGCCGATATTGACGTAGCTGTCACATTGCGTCTCGGCACAGAATATATAATGTACAAGTAGTCTCGGTAACGAATTCAGAGATTTTTCCTCATCTAAAAATATGCGTACCGCGCTAAAAATCAGTTCACTCTTCAAAAAATGTTAACCCGAAAATAGATGATTATTAGAAAATTCTAAAGCCATTATATTTTACTGACACCCACACACTCGCCTTCGTAGAAAAAAACCTAAAACAACACGCCCAACTCCATTACCATCAAGCAGCTGTAAACAGTCGAAACCTTAATAAAATACGTTCGCAGATATTGGCGTATTATTGTTTTTATTACAAGACCACCCAGGATTGGCCGTTAGATATAATTAACGATGTTATAAGCCTATAGAGAGAACGTGGCAGTATTACGTGACTCAAATACCTAGGTGAGGAAGAAAGAGAATTAAATTAAAGAGAAATAGAGATGACATTTGAATATTATAGTATAACAACAAGCTTTTGCCCGCGTCTTCTACGCGGATTTTTAAAAGTTTTTTAATGGTTTTTTTTACGAACCATACAAACTTCGTCCCTATTTTTCACCCCCTAACGCCACCTACACCTAAGGGTGTAGAATTTCAGAAAATCCTTTCCTATCGGATGCCTTCGTCATACAAAGAATACACCCATCAAGTTTCAGGTCTCCACAACCAGCGACAATTAGGTCAGTTACTTTCTCAGCTTAGTCGACCATAGAAAAGGACTAATCAATACGTCTGAAGCTAACTAAGCCGCGGGTTTCATCACGATGTTTCCTTTACCGTAAGAACAATGTTTTTTAAAACTATCAAAATCTCTTCTATTTTCATAAGAACAAATAAATAGTCTATTACTATTTGATCTCGAATTATGGAAACATCTCAATAATTTTAGGTACAGTATGCGTCATAAGTCCACTATCATTGCACTACAATTATACTATGAACCAGTAGTGTGGACTTACGACCTTCTTCTAATAGACGTTACACACAAACATAAATACTTGAATTAAAAGTACTCAGTGTGATTATTATTTTTAACATGATAACTACCTATGTCTTTAGTTGACCGAGTGGTATAAGCCGCCACCCACTACAACCGACGTGGGTTCGATCCACAGGTTACGTTGTTATAATGTTCAAATGGTGCTGCACAGGATTGTAAGTGTTACGATGACAGTATACTTTTGAGTGCCGATTGTACATTGGACTTATTTTTAAGCATCAGAAAAGGAGTAGGTACTGTCTACACCTTTAATGTTAAATATCTTTGGTGAGAAAGTACGGTGTCATCAACTTGGTATTTCATATCTCTGAGGTTGTATGCCATCTAGATACCTAGTTAATGTGGTAACTTTGCGAATATTATGTGGAATGTAAAGTTTCTGCTAAAATGGAGAGGGAATATTGGATACGTGAGTGTGTATTCCTTATTCCTTAACTGTGTTTCAATCTAAATGTGGATTATTACATTGCGATACAAGTGTGGAAAGCTGATCATTCCATAGAGGCGGGTTTATGACGCGCGAGCGGAACGCGAGCGTGGCAAAAGCCGAGATGGAATGATCAGCTTTCCACACGTGTATCGTACGACGTTTTTTATCACAGTTGCGAATAAAAAAAAGACTTGTTAAAATAATTAAAGGTTTTTAAGAATTTTAGGTTATGTTTACTATTTTTTGTTAATTACACTCCCGAAAGGCTACGCAAAAGACTTTTAACCTATACAGCCTCGTCTGACATACAATATTTTTTTAGGGTTTTTTTTATTTGTTTTTGCGTCGGCGGTTAAAAACAGAATAATAATGGTAAGGGAAAAAAATATTAATGTAAGTAAAGAAAAAACAAAATTAAAACAAAACTCAATTTTTAATTATTTTCAGAGACGTTATCACGTAAAATTATCGTTCGTTATCAGACTTTAGAGACAACCTTTTGAAAAGAAGAAAAAAGGTACCACCAAAGAGGTTTAAGCCAGCAAGGCTTAAAAACTTTTTGATGGTACCTTTTTTCTATACATCAAAACAGTATAACCCAGATAAATTAAGAATGTGTCATCTACTTAATATGTCATTAGCAGTAAGATACGTATTTGACTTATCGGGATTACGTATTATTTTAGCACTAGTTGGATTTTTTTTTATTGCACGCGTGTATAATACGTTGCATTATGAGCCTAAAAGCGGTTTAATAAGATCCACTTTATGAGCAACTGTGATAAAAATTATTTTTTTAGCTTACGAGCAAAAAGAGTTGGTTCGATTTACTTTTGATGTAGGCGTTTGATAGCTAAAAAAAGTAGTAACAAACATAAAAGCACTAAAACAAAAGTTTAAAATAAAATAAAAAATAATAATAAAAACAAAATATTAATAGGAAAAAAAATACAAAGAAGAAATAAGATCTAAGGAGCCGTGTTCCTCCAAAAAGATTCTGCCTCAGCAATGATAGCTGCACCAACATTTATCTGACACAGCCGCTGGTCTTCCGGCAGGACCCTTTACGGATGACGTTTCGCAAATGTCACAAAATAAAAGAAACCACTGTGCAACACAAGATTTACATGAAATGTAATTAATAAAAAATAAATAAGATAAGTTTAATTGAAAAAAGCCTTTAAATTGAAAAGCCTTTGGACACTTTGGAATAGAACTTTAAATGCAGCGGTGCATTTTCCATACCAATCGATAGAGGGCATTATGGCGAACAAATAATGCCTTTGCACTAAACCGCTAAAGCATCTCGAAAACGGAATATTTAACCGAACGCGGTGTTCTATGATTTTGCAAATGTGCACGGTGCCTTTCGAGACTCGTATACCCATCGATAGAGGGCTTTACGATGAACAAATCATGCGTTTCCGAGATGCTTTAAGGATTCGGTGTGAAGGCATTATTTGTTCGCCGTAATGCCCTTTCGATACGTATGGGTATCGAAATGCCGCGCATTTTTGGAAAATCATAGGACAACACGTTTTGTTCAATATTTCGTTTTCGAGACGATTTCGAGGTTCGATGTGACGACAATATTAATTGTTCTATGCCCTGTATCGATTGGCATGGGTCTGAAATTCACGGCGCAAAAACAACACTATGCCAAGCTCACATACATACTAAATGCAATAAATGGGTAATCTAAAATTCAATTCAATTACAATAAACACAAGGTTGATATTATTTAATCAGTTTGAGACTTTGACAATTGGTTTTTCATGTTAAAGATCATAAACGCATTTATTTTTTACTAGCCTTTACCCGCGACTTCATCCGCGTAGGAGTTGATTTTGTTTCAAAATCCTTTCTTATCGGTTCCACACCCTTTAAGTTTCAGGTCTCTACGATCAGCGGTTTAGGCTGTGCGTTGATCCGTCAGTCAGGACAAAGCATTTTATATGTATACTAGCGACCCGCTCCGGCTTCGCACGGCTATATTATGCATGTATTATACATATAAACCTTCCTCTTGAATCATTCTATCTATTAAAAAAACCACATCAAAATCCGTTGCGTAGTTTTAAAGATCTAAGCATACATAGGGACAGACAGCGGAAAGTGACTTTGTTTTATACTATGTAACGATAAGAGAAGATTGTACTAATCAACGTAAATGGTTCTCCTGAAAAGCTAAAAGTATTCAAATTATTTTAAAAATAGGAAGCGTACATACTTGGTAACACACTTAAACCTATTTAAATTTTTAACTCCGTCTTTGGAAGAGTCCTAATAAACTTTTGTATAACACCTTTGTGTTGCGACTTGTGAAGAGTGCTCTTAGTTTGAAGTTAAGTACACTCAGACCGAACACTATTTAGTTGAGTGTTAGTTACCACTTCTGGTAGTTTACCGAAGTGGGCTGTTGGCTATCAGATTACAAGAAATAGACTAGAGGGTCTAATTGTATTGACCCCATCATTGTGAGGCGCTGTCCTAATAGGCCATTACACCGCTATGTACCCTTGGAAGAGTGTAGCTGTACGTGAATATACACGCACAGTCGGCTGCATAATTGCAGCCCCCGGTAGAGTTAGAAAATTACTATTATTGGACTGTTTTTATTCTAATAATTTTTGTTTGATTTTATGAGTTAGAAGACTATAAACTTCAACTAAAGCAGGTGTCTTAAATCTTGCTTGTGTTGAAAACATTCTTATAACAGCCGTTTTGGAGCTCTACGCTGGGTCTGCAATTATGCAGCCGACCGAACGTAAGATAATTCTATTCAAGTGTCAGGCGCTGTCCTAAAAGCCCATCGCGAAACCGCATCGCGCGACCGATGCGGCCTAAATACTACGTAATATAAGGCTCTGTTCTTATTCTATTCTTCTTAGATAGGTAACAACTATGTGTAAAATAATTGGGACTTAGTCAGCCGATAAAAAGTGTTCAGCCTAAAAAGTTTAAGCGATTTATGAGACATCGGGCGGGTCAAGGAGGCTTTACCCGAAAGGTTGAGTTACGATAAAAGCTGTGGAGTGAGGTGAGATCTCAGTTGAATTATTCAATCGCGTAAGGAATGCAAGACGAATCTTTGTTTAGGTATAATTAAGGCAGAATATTCCATATTCAAACAGATTAATAAATAAATATAAATATAAATAAATATTTCAGGACATATTACACATCGCCATCCAGCCCCAAGCTAAGCAACTTAATGCTTGTGTTATGGGTGCCAGATAACGGATAAACTACTTATATACTTTTTTTTTTTTTTTGTAAATATATACATATTATACATATAGGAAACACCCAGAACCAGAAACAAGAATTTATGGTCAGCATAAATACTTGTTCCCGGCGGGAATCGAACCCGCAACCTTCTGCGTCGCAGTCGGGTGTTCGCCCGACGCGCCACAGAGGTCGTCCTCTGACAATGAACAATGATTTCCTTATAAACATACTCGCGATTATTATAAGCTAATTGGAGGATCTAACGGAGGTCAGCACAGCTGCAATAGCAGTGGCTAATCAACTGCAGTGGTGGACCACTACCACTGCAGCGCAGTACACTGCACCACCACTAGGTGGTTGGGTCAATAACAGCATAACTATACTCATGTCGACAAAATACAAAAGGACGACCCAGTTGGCAAATGGTCACCATGCCGGACTGCCAACCATAGGGTTGCGGGTTAGATTCACGCCTCAGACATGTATTTATGCTAAGATATTTGTCTGTGGTCTGGTTGTTTCTATGTATTATAAGTATATATTTACAAAAGAAAAGTATATAAGTAGTATATCCGTTATCTAGCACCTATAACACAAGTCTAGTTACTTAGCTTGGGGCTAGATGGCGATGTGTGGAGTGTCCTGCAATATTTATTTATTTGTTATTTTACATAAAAGAATTAGATTGGTTTTTGTATTTGAAAATGTTAGAACAAATCAAGTTTGAATCACCACGAGGTCATTTATATCTTCATAACCATGCTGATATTTTGAGTGGATTGGGTTTACTCCCATCCGTAGAATTTCGCCCACAACGTCCTACATGTAACCCCCCGGGTGGCTTTTAAAGAGCAGATAATCAAGCGGTGGAAGGCCTTGGCTTTGGCTTTTAACACCACCCTCTGGATAAAAGCATGGTGACAAGTGACTCGTCACGCATCTATCGTTGTTCTCGGTGATACATCCTCGACCTCATCATCACTTTCCATCAAGTAGGATAGGTCAAATGCAAGCCACGTCATAAAAAAACCCGTAATTTTACGTTTTTTTTTTTTAGTAATTTTTCCTTACGTGCTCGCGTAGAAATTGTATGACCATAATATTATTAGGTTCGGTATTTCAAAAATATTAGGTAGGTATATTATGTTCATAAGGTTCTCGAGTGGTAGCCGCTATGCAACGCGAAAAGGAGTTGGGAGACCAGCTGCCCGGTGGACCGACGACATTGTGGCGGTCGCGGGTAGTCGGTGGATGGAGGCGGCTCAGGACCGCTGTTTGGGGCGTCGTATGGGGGAGGCCTATGTCCAGCGGTGGACTTGTATGGGCTAATACGATGATGACCATAGATGATGTTCATAACCAAAACAATATCTCTACACAATGTACTTAATCCAAAAAATATGAACTTTCCCATATAAATATCTTGAATCACAACGTAATCCTAGATATTTGGTGCTGTTATCTTTTCACTTACTACGCGATACGATGATCAAAGGATTTTACATGCAATTTACTCGGGATTTTCCCTTGAAAGAGCAATGTCTTAAAATTCAATTATACCTATATCAACAGAAAGTTAATTTTTGAAGAAAAGTTTTGTTGTTTGGGTTCGCTTAAATTGCAATATAATCTTCAATGAAGGAATTTACTACGACGCAGATGTTTGGCACGCCCTTTATTAAATTCAAAAACACACTAGAGTGTGAATCTAGTGCGTATCTTTATACTATCCTTATGTCAAAGTCCTAACTCGATGGTATAAATGAATATTGCAGGACATTCCACACATCGCCATCTAGCCCCAACAAACTTAGTAACTAGACTTGTGTTATGGGTGCTAGACAACGGATATACTACATAATATATAGGTATACTTTTCTTTTGTAAATATATACTTAAAATACATAGAAACCACCAGACCGCAGACAAATATCTAAGCATAAATACTTGTCTGAGGCAGGAATCGAACCTGCAATCCTGTGTTTGGCAGTCTGGCATGGTGACCATTGTGCCAACTGGGTCGTCAATATAGTGGGTCTGGCCAAAAGATCAGTGCTGCAGTCAAACATGCTTCACTGTAACCCATAGCTGAGCTTTACTTATTTGTTTATAGCACACAGGTTATCCTTCTTTTCTTATAAATTGTAATGTTTTCTTCTTTTATGTCCTTGTTAATTATTATATTTTTCTTCTGTAACTATGTTGTCGTGTATTTCGTCTCAAATAATTATATTTTATTTACTGTTTGTTAATATCAAAGACAAAAAAAAGTGTGTGTGTCAGCTCCGACGCACGACTGGAGTTTACTCCTTATGTATCACAGCCAAATTAGAAAGTTGCGCACTAAAGTTGCGCACCAAAAACGTGACACGATTTCGTTACTTGTTAGTAGGTTTTACCCCTCGGATTTTTCTCATACCGGGCGCCTTATATATGAAAATCGATTCTTAAGGAGTAAACTCCAAAACTTATTATTTCCAATAGGTAAGTATTAATTGAAAATCATCAGAGCCATAGGTAACTGAGTAAATACTCGTATCATATGCCACATAAAACGAGCAAAATTTGATCGGGACTAAAAATAAAATTTGTTTGTCATCAAAAGTTTAGGCAAACGACGAAATGGGAAATTCAACCCAAAGGTTCTGTTATCAAAGAAAAACAGCTCGGAAGAAATTCGATCCCCAATAAAAACCCCTTGATCCCCTTTTTTAAGGCTCGAAGGACCTATTTTATGGTCCGAAGGACCCATTTTACGGCTACTGCGCTATTATAAAGCTGTAACAGGGGTGTTTTAAAAGCAGATGCCCGGTTGATGAGTGAATATTTTTTATGCTTTTTACTTTGTAATTTTGTGACTGCCATTTCTGCTCGGGAGCCTGTCTGTGGTTATCAGTTCAAATAATAAAAAATATTATTATTCAGTTTTTACCGACAATTTTTAGTGTCCTGGATAATAGAATAACTTAACAAGATTTTTTTATAGTCCCTATTTAAAACAATGATATCATACAAAAACTTTGGTAATTTCACGCATCCCTCTTTCCACGCATAACAGTAAACCCTTGGCTTATTAGCCGTTTGAACGAACCATTACGTTTAATACATTTGCTACATTTAATCCTATTTAATTTGCAACCACCTGGGCAAAAATCGAAGTATAATGCGCGACCACAATTTAATTATTAATACTTCGAGATAAAAAAATATATATTTTTACTTGATAAGTACTACACAAATAAATATTGCTGATGACATTACCAACTTTTAGCTTCTAGTTCCGAGTTTTATATGAATTCCTTTTTTCTCTCACCGAAATAGGCTTCATTATTACCATTTATAGGAAAAACTTGTGGGTTCGAAATAAGGTCTTTAAAATGCCGCGAGAATCGTGAATTGAGTAGTATTATTTAGCTTATTGAAAGAACTATGACTTTTTCCTATTTACAACTTTGATAACAAATTCACCAGGGTGTATCTCATGAACGGTGATAGACAGTTGACATTTTCACAGATGATGTATTTATGTTGCCTCTACTATAACAACAAAAAGGTACCTATTGGTAAAATAAAATTCCAAATTTATAATTTTGTAGGACTATGTCACCTCAGTTTGCTTGTGACTATGGAAGCTGTAAAGCCACGTAAAGCTTTCAAACGTCAATATCACTACATAGTATAAAACAAAGTCGCTTTGTCTGTCCCTATATCCCTATGTATGCTTAAATCTTTAAAACTACGCAACGGATTTTGATGCGGTTTTTTTAAATAGATAGAGTGATTCAAGAGGAAGGTTCATATGTATAATACTCGTACATGCATAATATAGCCGTGCGAAGCCGGGGCGGGTCGCTAGTTATATTATAAAAATAAAATAAAAACGAAAATTTTATTATGAGTTCCAGTCACATCATCACTACATAGTATAAAACAAAGTCGCTTTTTCTGTCCCCATGTCCCTATTTCCCTATGTATGCATCTTTAAAAATACGCAACGGATTTTGATGCGATTTTTTTAAATAGATAGAGTGATTCAAGAGGAAGGTTTATATGTATAATACATGCATAATATAGCCGTGCGAAGCCGGGGCGGGTCGTTAATCCCTTTATTAGACTTAAAGACTCGTCAGCTATAAAACGTAAAGCGGAAAATCATCCGTCGATGTAAACCGTTAACGTATCTACCAACGATCACGTATACTCGATTGATCAGAAAATATGATTGATAGAGGCGGAGAGAACTTGATGGATAGCTACACATTTTCTATAATGTTACGATCGTCCTGATTTCCAACCAAGGTCAAGGGATGTGGGCGTAAAGCTCTGTTCACTAGATACTTTTGAGGGGTAGTTCAGAAATAAAACAAAAAAAAAGTTCGATTTGTACTATTTTGTACCACTAATTTGAAATTTTGTACCATTGCCATTTTGGAGATATGACGGAAATAAGCTCGTAATTAGTTAAAGACTACGTCTTAAAAAAAAATACGCGCAGCTATAAAGCTATAAAATCACATGTCGATCATGCATGCTTAGTGCTTAGTATTTAAATTAACTTATGTAAGTAAATTATATATTCTTTTTTGGGAAAATTAATGTATTAAACCATAAAAATGATTTTTTAAAGCAAGAAATAATCTTCTCCCTATAGAAACTAGAGAATTATTTTCTTCATTTTGGTAAAAAAAAAATGATAACAGTAGGTATAGTACTTATTTTGAAAGCAATGTTGGGGATAGGCAGGTACTACATGTATCTTGTAAAAAAATATATTGAAAGTTTCTTAAAATGTCGTAAACTACTTAAAAAATATAAAAATAAGAACCAATTTTTGTGCTACCTCCCTAATTTGCTACCGCAATCAAATACCTACAGAGCGGTAAGAGCGCCCTTTGTAACAATTAGATACTTTTTAGAGTTCCGTAGCCAAATGGCAAAAAACGGAATCCTTATAGATTCGTCATGTCTGTCTGTCTGCCGTATGTCACAGCCACTTTTTTGTATATTTTATGTAAGTGCTTAATTTAGAAATGGTCTTTACAATAAAAAAAAATTATATCTATCGCTGCAGCGAATAGTTTTCAAGAAGTTCTTTATCACAGTTCAACTAAAACCAACAATAGTAATATTGTTTGTTTCAATTCTATTTCATACGAAACAATTAAGGCATTCCAGATTCCTCACGTTTTCATTTACCCTTCAGCAAACAGCAATAAGCTTCGGCAAATAGTTTTATACGATTTACTGGGAATCAATTTAAAGGTTGATAGATATCAAACTAGCAACGCCACACGGTTTCACATGCATTAGTACCTATCAAAACTCAAAAACTGAAAACTTTTTAAGCTATTGCATAGCTTTTATCGCGGGCTTTGAGCGCGGCGACCGAATCAAAAAAATCCGTAACGAAAATAAAACCTAACACCCCCCACTCTGTTTATTAATTTGGATGCCTAATACATTTTGTACACAGATCACATAGAAATGTCTTAAAACTAAGTTAGAACTTGTGCCTTCGGAACGCGCCCACCAATGAGAAGAAGGCACAAGAAACTCATGCATGGGGTTATTTTTTGGAACGAATCAGGCGGACGCAGTTTTAGGGTTCCATACCTAAAGTGTTAAAACGGGGCCATATAACTAAGATTTCACCGTCCGTCCGTCCGTCTATCACCAGGCTGTATCTCATGAACCGTGATAGCTAGACAGTTGAAATTTTCATAGATTATGTATTTCTATTGCCGCTATAACAAACAATACTAAAAACAGAAAAAAAAATTGTTGGGCTCCCATACAACATGGTACGGAACCCTTCGTGCTCAAGTCCGACTCGCACTTGACCGATTTTTCTATACTTTCTGGTTTTAGATCTAAAGTACCTATACCACGACCTTTCCGACTATTTGAAAAGTCTGTTAAAATTCTCTTGAAAGAGAAAATACAGTATAAAGAAAGGAGTTCTTTACAGGTTTCCGCCCTATTAACCAATTTCTGATAAAAACTGTCTATGCAGACAAAACTATCTTTAAGATTCCCCCCAGACTAGAGAGTTTTTTGCCCGATAGTGAACTGATAATTTAAAAGGTAATTTTTTCACCTATTCGTCGATTTTCACCTCTTTATACTACTAGAAGCGCTCCGCGGTTTCACCCGCGTAACTCCCGATCCCGTTGGAATATCGGGATAAAAAGTAGCTTATGTCACTCCCAATGAATGAATGTATCCTCATACCAAGTTTCATCAAAATCGGTCCAGTAGAAGAATCTGCATATGTCTGTTACTAGATCTGACTCACCACTTGTCAAGGAAGATATTGCGCACACAATTTTAGACATTTCAATTCCCGAAATCTGCGTTTCAACAATAAAACCACTGAAAAGGACCAAATATCTGTTTAGAAAGGGTGACTACCAGGGTATGTCGACCTTTTTCTCGGACCATGACTGGTCGTTTATAGTTAATAATAGCTTGCAAGATGTAGTTGATATTTTTTACTCCGTATTAAGATCAGCTATCTCGAATTTCGTGCCCCAAAAAACTATTTCTCAGGCGTACAATTATCCGGTGTGGTATAGCAAGGCCTTGATAAACCTTATAAAAGAAAAAACCAAATACCACAGGCTTTGGAAACTATATGGAAACCCAAATGACTATCAATCTTTTTCAATTTTACGCTCACGTGTTAAAACACTGGATAAAAAATGTTATAAATCTTATGTTAATTTCTCACAACAAAACATTAAACTTTCACCTAAACTTTTTTGGAAATTCGTCAAGTTGAAGCGTAGTTCCAGCGGCCACTGCTATCCAAACAGTATGCAATACGGAAATAGTACCATCACTGACCCTCGTGAAATATGTAATGCTTTTAATGATTTCTTCTGTAGGAACTTTAGTCCCCCGTTACAAAGTTATGACTATTATTCTGAGCATAGGTGTGTCGGTATTGATGTTATTAGTGGCATACATGTCTCTATCACCGAAATGAGAAAAATGCTGTTTAATCTGGATTGTACCAAGGGTGCCGGGTGTGATGAAATACCACCCTTTTTCTTTCATAAGTGTGCAGACTCTCTAGCCTATCCGATTGCTACTATATTCAATAGGTGTTTTGCGGAGGGATTTTTTCCTGAGATCTGGAAAACAGCTCACATAGTACCTGTTCACAAAAAAGGCAAGAAATCTGCCGTTGAAAATTATAGACCTATTTCAATACTTAATGTTTTAGGTAAAACAATGGAAAGAGTTGTACACAAGCATGTGTACTCTTTGGTCGTGCGCTATATACCTTCTCAACAACATGGCTTTGTTAAGGGACGTTCTACCGCTACTAATCTCTCAATCTTTACCGATGATGTTCTTCGGGGTATGGACCAGGGTTTTCAGATCGACGTTATTTATACCGACTTCGAGAAGGCATTCGATCGTGTTGATCATATCATTCTCCTCCGTAAGCTTCAGGAGCTGGGTATTCATGGGAATCTCCTACGTTGGATGGAGTCCTATCTACGGAATAGATCCCAAGCTGTCGTCGTGGCGGGGTATCGCTCTGACTTCGTAGATATACCGTCTGGGGTTCCTCAGGGATCCATAATTGGACCTTTACTGTACGCGGCTTACTTGTATGACATAGGGAACTGCTTCAATACCTCTAAATTTCTTATGTATGCTGATGATACTAAGATCTATGGATTTGTTGAGAATGAAACTGATGTTCAAAAGATACAGGAAGATCTTAACCGCCTCTGTAATTATTACCGTAACAACCGCATTAGTATCAATGTCACAAAGTGTTTCCAAATAAGTTTTACCCGCAGGAGAAGTAAGATTTCTCACCAGTATCATTTGCTTAACTCGCCTATAAAGTACATAAACGTTATTAAAGACCTTGGCGTCATATTTGACTCAAATATGGCGATGACTGATCACATTGAGGCTATAACTAAAAAGGCGTACAAAAATCTTGGTTTCGTGCTGCGTGTGAGCCGACCGTTCTCTGACCTGGGTTGTTTGAAAGTTCTCTATTTTGCATATGTGCGCAGTATCTTGGAATATTGTAGTACCGTTTGGAATCCTAACTACTTAACCTATGTGCAACAAGTGGAGAAAATTCAAACTAAATTTATAAAAACACTAAATTATCGTGCTCATACTACGCCATGTGATTACGAGGAGTCCTGCAAAAGACACGGTCTGATGCAATTAAAGGATAGACGTATCCTCCTACAAATGTTGTTCCTTTATGATGTGTGCAACAACAATATTGATAGCCCTGACTTAGTTAACCTTTTTCTTCGACTAAAAACACCTTCCAAGCGTACCAGACATACTAGACACACTCTTTTTGCCATCCCACGTACTCACACTAACTATGGTAGAAATTCAGTCATATGTCGTGCCCTGCGTTGTTACAATGAGGTTTTCTCTGAGATTGATTTGTTCTATATTGGGAAACTTTCTTTTAAATCTCAGATAGTTAAGTTGCTGAACACAAACTAATTTTTTACTTTTATATATAATATTATCTTTATATAACTATCTATTTATATAACTTTATACATAATCCATCCTCTACCTTATCCTATCCTATTCCTATCCCTATAATTGCATACGTGCTTCCACTGAACTTCTCTTGATACTTTTTTCTTTAGCGACATATTATAATGTAATGAAATTAGATAGTAAGAATCTGTTATTGGCAGTATGTTTTGTATATCGTCTAATAGCTAGTATTTATTAAGTGCTGTTGATTCTGTAAGAAACAAATAAACAAAAAAAAAAAAAAAAAGTAGTTTCGGAGCCTATTCGTTAAAAACATAAAAACAAGAAAATCTTTCCTATTAGTTATAAAAATACTATAGAAGCGCTCGGCGGTTTCACCCGCGTAACTCCCGATCACGTTGGAATTTCAGGATAAAAAGCAGCTTATGTTATTTCCAATTAATCAATGTATCCTCATGCCAAGTTTCATCAAAATTTATAAAGTAGTTTTGGAGAATATTCAATTCAAACAAACATACAATCAAATCTTTCTTCTTTTTATTTGTACCCATAGATTATCGTCTGACAGAAAATCTAACATCCCCAGGGCCTTTTAACTCAACTCGATCATACAACGAGTAAATCCGTTGAATTATGCGAATGATATAAATTTCGCAGTGTGCACTCGGCTTTAGCCACGGCATGGATGAAGGTAATTGACTTAGTAAGCAAAATTGATGATCGTATTCCGGTGGAACTATAAATCTATCTTTTCTCTTGTACGTTTCACTGTTATCATATATAGAAATGCTTCATTAATTTCTCGTTTTATCAGGTTACTAGCGACCCGCTCCGGCTTCGCACGGCTATATTATGCATGTATTATACATTTAAACCTTCCTCTTGAATCACTCTATCTATTAAAAAGAAACCGCATCAAAATCCGTTGCGTAGTTTTAAAGATCTAAGCATACAAAGGGACATAGGGAAATAGGGACGGCGAAAAGTGACTTTATTTTATACTATGTAGTGATGATGATAGTGATAGTGAAGTGATAGTGACTAGGTGCACCCTACTATTTTACTCGAGTTTGTCTCGATCCCGTGAAAAAATCGGGATACATAGTAGCCTAAATGATAATCCAGGTCTCCAGCTAATCTACATACGGATTTCATTGCAATCGGTTTAGTATTTTTTGCGTGAAGGAGTAGCAAACATACACACAAACACACACACTAACACCCAAACTTTCACATTTATAATACCTATTAGTAGGAGTAGAATGTAGGATAGAATTTACAAAAAATATTAAATATTTAAACCTCTTTATAGTAGAAAGGCCAATTTGAAAAATTTAAATTTTTCGTAGGCCTGGTAAGGTTCCACAGTCCACACTTTAAGCTATACTTATCGAAACTTTTATCAAAATTGGTAGAGCAGTTTCAAATTGAAAGGAAAAATAAAATATGATTATGAAAAAAAAACTTGATTCAAATATAATTTGTTTTGTAATAAAGATAAAATTTATTAAAAACTAAAGGTCGTCGTAAAACTTATTGTTTCCTTTAGAAATATTACATGTATGTATTTAGGGGATGAAATTCCGAAAGAATCGTCTTAAAGCTTTTTTGACTCTTAAAGAACACCTGTGCAAAATTCTACATTTCTATGCCCAGGGGTTTAGGCTGTGCATTACTCATCAGTCTGTGAGACAGTGAAAGTCACGATTTATTACAATAATGATAATAAAAAGGTCTCAGAACTACAAAATAAACTTTACTTGACACAACCTGCCCCTCCAGAACGAAGCTTCATCGGATCCATTTCAGGTAACGGCTTCTTATCGACTTCAGCTATAAGTCTTTTCAACTTTGCAATATGCCATGCCGGATGTAAGTCCTTAGGGCAAGCTAACGAACAGTTCATAATCGTATGGCAACGATACGCTTTGAAATCGTCCCGAAGGTCATACAAACGCTGCCTCGTGTCACCATCTCTGGAATCTATCACCCACCTATAAGCATGTAGTAAAGCAGCTGGTCCAAGGAATCTTCTACCATTCCACCAATAACTAGGACAAGAGGTGGAACAGCAAGCACATAGCACACATTCGTACAAGCCAACCATCTTAGACCAGTCATCGTGGCTTTGAGCCAGTTGATGAGCTCCCAATCTCATTTCACTTCTTACCAAATACGGACGAACTGAATTGTATGCGGCAAAGAAGTGCGTCATATCTACTACTAAATCCCTAATCACATACATATGAGGCAATGGATGGATGGTGATTGTCTTGGCATCAGGTATTGTAGTAATACAAGCAAGGCAGTTCTTCCCTTGTAAACAGATACCGCATGATCCACAAATCCCTTCGCGGCATGACCTTCTGAATGTTAACGTTGGGTCCATGTCCTTTAGTTTAATCAGGACATCGAGAACCATTTTCCCGCAGGTACTCACATCTAATTCATAGCTTTGCATCAATGGTCGCTCTGTGGTTGCTATTCCTCCGAACCGGTAGACTTTAAAGATTCTTCTTGGATCGACTTCTTTCTGAGGTTTAGCTACCGGTGCTGCAGGTTTCTTTGAAGCGGCTTTTTCTGCATAACTTCTGACAAATGCTTTTAGTAATGTTATAGCTGTATTTGATGATAGAAATCTTAACATGGTTTTATGGTATAAACATTAATAAATCAGGTAATTAAAAATACTTATTAAAAATCCATCTAATTTTATAAAAACAGTCTTGTATTTTTTTTAACGTCTAATATTGACAGGTTTATAAAAAGTCATGCATGACAGACGTCGTTGTCAGTCAGTGATGGGTAGAATTAAAAAGTATTTATCTCGCTGAGGTTGAATAATACTTAGAAAAACTTTTTCGCAATGACACCCATGGATTAAAACTTCTTTTAAGGTGAAAGGGTACCGATGACCGGGCGGCGCTTTCTCCATACAAACGTAGTCGACAGTTTCCTCCCTGGATAATGACACTAGCACAAATATTTTTGTTGCATAAAACATGCATAAAACCTATAACTGCCATGACTATGGCCTATGTCTTAGTTTTTTTTTCATTTTCTAATTATCATAGAAACTAAGATTTAAAAAACAAAACATAGGGACATGTTCATGGCAGTTATAAGTTTTATGCAACAAAAATATTTGCTATAGTGTCATTATTCAGGGAGGAAACAGCGAGCGGTCTACGTTTGTATGGAGAGAGAGCCCGGTACCCTTTCCTCTTAAGAGTACGAACACCGTACCGCGACTTTACCTTACTGCCTATCTATCTATCTATCTAAGGTTACCTAGTAAAAAACTCCGCGTGCGGAGTTATTATATTGCACAATGTATGTAACGCCCCTCCGCTACCTCGCTCCGCTTTTGTAGACAGGCATGGACCTACAACTGTTAGTTGTAGACAGGCAGCCAAGAAGTGATATTGATTTTCCCAGACACAGAATACATAATAGTTACTATAAACTGCAAACTTTATCAGCCTTATCATCCCTTTAGGGGTCGAATTATTGAAAATCCTTCGTGCTTGCTTTGCATCCTAAAAAGAAACCCCTATTATGTATACCTAATTTCTTGATTGGTCTTTTTCTCTTTTATTATTTTATGCTTTTCCTATTTGAAACCTAATGCCGTTTGATCAAACATTAACTAACCCTCATTTGAATGAAAACAGATTTTATCACAGTTGCTCATAAAGTGGATCTTATTAAACCGCTTTTAGGCTCATAATGCAACGTATTATGCACGCGTGAGTTATATATAGCCAACTAGTGCTATAATGTTATCCCGATAAGTTAAATACGTATCTTACTGATAATTACATGTTAGGTAGATGAAACATTCTTAATTTATCTGGGCTATACTGTTGATGTATAAGAAAGGTAGGTACCAAAAAAGTTTTAACCTAGCAAGAATAGTTGTCTCTAAAGTCGGTTTATGAACGAAAATTTTACGTGATAACGTCAGTCTGCCTAGCATGAAGATCAAAACACGATACGATAAAGCGATATAACTACATCAACTCTTAAAATATGATAGATAAAGCCGCCATTTTGAATTTTTATCATACATTTTATCGCAATATTCGATAAAAATTCAACATGGCGGCTTTATGGATCATATTTTGAGAGTTGATGTAGTTATATCGCTTTATCGTATCGTGTTTTGATCTTCATGCTAGGCAGGCAGAAAACAATAAAAAATTGAGTTTTGTTTTTATTTCGTTATTTCTTTACATAAATATTTCTTTTTCGTTACTATTATATTCTGTTTTTAACCCCCGACGCAAAAAAAAATGGAAAAACC
This sequence comes from Idaea aversata, assembly GCA_907269075.1. Classification (NCBI taxonomy): domain Eukaryota; kingdom Metazoa; phylum Arthropoda; class Insecta; order Lepidoptera; family Geometridae; genus Idaea; species Idaea aversata. Next base: position 9,572,937 of record OU026103.1, read on the forward strand.
CTAAAAAATATTGTATGTAAGACGAGGCTGTATAGGTTAAAAGTATTTTGCCTGGCCTTTCTTTTCAAGTATTTTCTTTTATTCGCAACTGTGATAAAAAACATTGTACGATACGCGTGTGGAATTGATCTTTGCATCTCGGCTTCTAACGCGCTCGCGTTCCGCTCGCGCGTTTAAACCGCCTCTACGCAAAGTTCAATTTTCCACACTTATATCGTAATGTATTATTATAACCTATCCCGTAGCAATATTGTGATAAAAAAAAGTAGCATAAGTTACTCCCAATTAATCAATGTATTCTCATACCAAGTTTCATCAAAATTTGAACAAACAAACAATTAAATATTTCCTCTTTATAATCACTATCACTATCATCACTATCACTATCACTACATAGTATAAAACAAAGTCGCTTTCTCTGTCCCTATGTCCCTTTATCCCTATGTATGCTTAAATCTTTAAAACTAGGCAACGGATTTTGATGCGGTTTTTTTTAATAGAATAATAGAGTGATTCAAGAAGGAAGGTTTATATGTATAATACATGCATAATATAGCCGTGTGAAGCCGGGGCGGGTCACTAGTATTAGTATAAACAAACGTAGGTATATTTTTAACTGCATTTTAATTGCAACTCATTTAAAATGTATAGAATTTACCTTAATATTTTATGTATGAAAATACCTCAGGGTTCAGAACACCAAATGTATTTATGTATTTTGTACATTCATGTTTCGTTCGACATAATGATGTCTTTAATATTTAACACAGTCTGTCAATCTCAGAGAGAATTTTATGAACAAAATCTAGTTATCTCACTTCGTGATAGGCACATTATGTATTCATTGAAATTAAAATATTATTCATTTTGATGGTGTTTTACAAGCTTTTATTTAGTTTCACCAGTCCATGTTTGCATCAAATCTTGCAAGTTTTTTTTTCTCTTATACTACGGAGTTGGATTTTTGTATGTTGGTTCATCATCATCACTACATAGTATAAAATAAAGTCACTTTTCGTCATTACATGGTATAAAATAAAGTCACTTTTCGCCGTCCCTATGTCCCTATTTCCCTTTGTATTCTTAGATCTTTAAAACTACGCAACGGATTTTGATGCGGTTTTTTTAATAGATAGAGTGATTCAAGAAGAAGGTTTATAGGTATAATACATGCATAATATAGCTGTGCGAAGCCGGAGCGGGTCGCTAGTTTTAGTCATAAAACAGTATTTTGTACGTGACGTATGGTTACTGACGCATGTACTTGCAACGTGACCACTGACCAGCGACGCATAGCGAGGCCCGAGTCAGCATTACCAGCAGAACTCTACCAGTAGCGCCTGGTAACCAACTGAAATTCGCCAATTAACCGATCACCTCGTAAAAATTTAGGTATGATCCTCGTTAGACCTGGAGCCCTATTTTTGAATCGTTCGCCCCGCGTCGAGCGCTCGATTTCTACTGATATTCGTTCGACATCGGAAATTCGCTATTTTTCAATCGCTCCATGGTAACGAGTGGTCTCCACCACTCGTCGCCGACAAGCGAGTGGTAGAATAAACATCAAACAATCATAGTCAAACATTCGGAAACGGTCTTTGAAAAATAATTATATCTTTTGGGATAATTTCGGATGTCCGCTGGTAATTACCGCTTTTCAAATAAATGCGTAAAACGAATAAAAATTGACATTTTAAATTTCGACGACGAACGATTCAAAAATACAGAAAATTGGTTTCATGCGACTTGGAAGTCGAGCGTGACTTGTAGGCGTACACGATGAAGATATGTCACACGAGCGATTCAAAAATAGAGCCCCTGGCCGTGTCCGGGCCGGTCGTGTCGGGTCCGGGGCGGAGGCCCGGGGGCGGATCCGTGAAACCACACGTTGTAATATAAATTGCTTGATACAAAATTTACTTATGTACAATCAACGTTCAAAAGTCCACCTGCACCGTATATCGATTCCACGTCGGTTGGTGTAGTGGGTGACGGCTTATACCACTCGGCCCACTAAATACATAGCTAACATGTTGAAAATAATAATCACACTGAGTACTTTATAAGTTATAATTCAAGTATTTGTTTGAATGACTGACTGACGGATCAACGCACAGCCTAAACCGCTGATCGAAGAGACCTGAAACTCGGAGGGTGTGTTCTTTGTATGACGTAAGCATCCGATAAGGATGGTTTTTGCAAAATTCAAACCCTCCGCGGATGAAGTCGGGAGCGAAAGCTAGTAAGTATATAAAAATAATATGTATACAACAATAAAATTTACCTGAAATAAAATAAACAATATGTAAACAATGAACAATCAAGAGTAAATTTAAGAATAAATATAATAAATTAACCCGTAAATTATTCGGTTCACGTTTTTATTTACTCTGGACATTTTGGGGCCTTGAATTGTGCCATTCACGCATTCTGGCGGTTGAGGGTTAATCCTTGGCTTTGGTACAGCAGTGCCGCGGCACTAATTTATTCTTTTGCGGGATTAATTTTTTTTAAATTTTTAATAAAACCTTTGAGGGGATTTTCCTAGTTAAAAAAGAGCCTGCAAACCAAGTTTCGTACTTTTTTTAATATATTCTAAACCGAATATTTTCTATAACTTTTTTAAGATCTACCCGCAATAACTCCAATCTCATGAAAATGGTGCAAAGAGCATCATAATATCGAACTCAAAAAAACATAGTAAATATTTTTGTTTTGAAAGACTTTTGTAGTAAAAATTCTATAATTATCATTTTTTCCACATTCGTAACTGGTTACAAAACTACAGTTTCGTAGACGACCGAAAGGCAATTCTTAAGATCGGGTATGTAGCATACCGTTTTTAAAAAAAACGCTAAATCCTTGACGTATTTCATGACGTCGCTCGCCTTATTACCCTATGATATTATTACATCAAACCAAAGAAATTAAACATCTAAACTTAAATAGAGGAAACATCGACATCGATATTTGTAATCAAAACCTTTGGAGCATGATGACAAGAAATAAGAACGATTTTAATATTGTACTTAACACAAATTCTATGTACATATGATTGCAGCCCCCGGTAGAGTTCGAAAATTACTATTATTGGAATGTTTTCATTCAAATTGATGAGCTAGAAGACTTAAAAAAAGCAGGTGTCTAGAATCTTGCTTGTGTTGAAAACATTCTTATAACAGCCGTTTTGGGGCTCTACGGTGGGTCTGCAATTATGCAGCCGACCGTACCCTAATTCGCAATAATAGGAACCCCATAAGTTCTTGTGTCTGAAATATGACAGAAAAAGTATACGCGTATATTATGCTCTACCTGTGCTAAGCCGGGCGAGTCGCTGTTATGTTATAGCGAAAAAAAAGATTCCGATGACCTCTCTAATCTTTATAATAATTTAAATATCTCTCTCAAACCCTTGGGCATAGAAAATTCTTTCCGGGAAGGTCTTAAAAAGGCTGTCTTTCCAGAGTTTTCGATTTCTTGGTTCAGTGGTTTTAACTGATGAACCGAGACCGACACCTCCCTTGTCAGGGGACTAGAGAGGAAGACTTACGCATGCAAAGGAAAGTACTTTTTAAAAATGCCAAGGCGTTGTCCCAATCAGCCATCGCACGACTACATCTCGCGACCGATGCGGCCTAAATGCTATGAAACGGATGTCAAAATGGTCGCGATTTTCATAGCAGTTAGGCTGCATCGGTCAGGCGATGGGTTAAGACGTTACAGGGCCTAAATTCCAAAGTCATCATCATTGGCCTATTCCGTCTATAAGCAGACGATTTAAGTATCTTCTGGTGGCTAAATAACCCTATGCGCGATCGCACAGATCGACCACACTTCGAGCAGGTAAAATATGAGGTACAAGTTCCAAAGTAAAACTTAACTTATTCTATGTTTCTTCTCGATCTTGTGAGTGTCTATGTAAGCAAAAATGTGACAAAAAATGTGCTACATACGCCATCACCGAATAAAAACGTATACGATAAAACGGACTGAAAGCCAATTCTCGTAAATAAAATTGTTCATTGCAATATCATTCCGATGTATTTTTGTAATCGATATGCAATCGGAATTATTATTATTACAATGTAATTTAAACAATTTTATTTTCAAGAATTAGCCTTCTGACGTGTGAATGAACCCTAAGGTGTACTTTTAGGATTGTTTTACCTTAGCAATAAGAAACCATAGTCATATTTTTTGGTATTAGTTTATCATTACCACCCATAAAACCAGGCAGACTGATGTGCGCCACCGATTCATGGTGGAAATACCAAACATCCGCACTAAGAGTTTTGCTTCGTCATTCCTTATTCGTACTGCAAGGGAATGTAATCAGGTGCCTGCGTCTGTCTTTCCTAACGTGTACAATTTGGGTGTCTTCAAGTCGCGAATGAATAGGTTTCTTCTAGGAAAGCGTGCTACGTCTTCTTGTGATAGTGGTCAAACGCTGACCTATCATATTATGTAAAAAAATCAAACAACAAAGGCCCACAGATACATACCATACCAACAGGACATTAAGAGGAAAGGGTACCGGGCTCTCTCCATACAAACTATTACAAACGCAGTCGACTGTTTTCTTCCTGGATAATGATACTAGCGCAAATATTTTTGGTGCATAAAACTTATAACTGCCATGACCAATGACCATGCCCCTATTTTTTTTATTTTTTTAATCTTAATTTCTATGATAATTAGAAAAATAAAAATAGGGGCATAGTAATGGTTACAGGTTTATGACAGTTTATGGCACAAAAAAATTTGGGCTAGTGTCATTATCCAGGGAGGAAACAGTCGACTACGTTTGTATGAAGAGAGCGCAGGTACCCTTTCACCTTAGTCGCAGTATATAAAGCTTGTTGGAAAACAATATTCGATGTAAAATATTTGTAATTCGGCAACTCGGCACCAAGCAGGCGACAGTCGAGACACGGTCGCCAAATATTTTAACTTCCAACCCTCTCGGGGCGAATTTTAAAATGTCTTTAAAATTGGAATTGGTGACACGTAGCTTCTGGGTAGGGTTGTTAGAGGCCGTGATTCTTATATTAAGGGTATTGAAGTTCGTAAAAAAAAATAGTTGCTTCATACTTTGATTGATATGGAATTTGTCTCTTAAGGTGAAAGGGTACCTGCGCTCTCTCCATACAAACGTATTTGACTGTTTCGTCCCGGATAATGACATCTAGCACAAATATTTTTGTGCCATAAAACCTATAACTGCCATGACTATGCCCCTATTTTTTGTTTTTGAAGTGAAAACTTCTTATGGCGCGTTGGGCACTTTTGTGGGTGAGCATTTTCAGCCGTTCTCGCGACAGACGACAGATTTTCTCGCGACAGATGAGATTTTACACAGATATACAGTTTTTTAATTTGGCTGTGAGTGTATTAAGACGTAGATATGGTATTTTTTAACGGACGACTATTGACGGACAAATGTCGGACGACAAATGTCGGACGACTATTTGTCGGACGACTATTGACGGACGACAAATGTCGGACGACTATTTGTTGGACGACAAATGTCGGACGACTATTTGTCGGACGACTATTGACAGACGACAAATGTCGGACGACTATTTGTCGGACGACTATTGACGGACGACAAATGTCGGACGACTATTGACGCGGACGACAAATGTCGGACGACTATTTGTCGGACGATAAATAGTCGTCCGACTATTTTATTTTTTTTCATCTAAAACTCTTTCCCCCTTATTCCAAAACGAAGTCTAAAAATTAAACTACGTTTTAGTGAGATTAAAACCATGGACTTAGATAAACGTTATTACAAAAAGAAGTTTACCGCTAAAACCAGGTCTGTCTGTCCTGTCAAAGATAAACTAGCGAGCACCCTAGTTTAAGTATACTTAGACCGAAGTTTATAACCTCAAAAAATTAAATTCTGACGTTCACCTTTTCCTCGTTACTCCAATTCTCGCTCCTTTTTAGGGTACCATACCCAAAGGGTAAAAACGGGGCCCTCTTACTAAGACTTCGCTATCCGTCCGTCTTCTGTCCGTCACCAAGCTCTATCTCAAGAACCGTGATAGCTAGAGAGTTGAAATTTTCACAGATTTTAACAACATATTACCTAAACCTACTAAAAACATAAATAAGTAAATATTTTTAGTACGTACTTATGTTCAAAGAGGATATAATCACTACGTTTTCTTATGTTTTTGAGAAATTTAGGTTATTTTCATGTTTACTATTTTTTAGGTAATTTTTTTTTTTTATACTTCTAAAGGGGGCAGGCAAAAGGCTTAAAGGCTTAACTCGAGCCGCGTTCCGATATACGCTACATAAATTGATGTATTTAAATACAACAACGTAATCGCGAACATAGAATAACAAATACAAGTCACATTAATTCACAATAATTGAACACACAATTTATATTTTTATCACTTTAGTATTCAATTTCTTAAATAAGTTTTTAATATTTACTCACTTACCACCATTTTGTGAAAAGGAACGGTGTTTCGAACGCTGAACGAACAAAAGAATGGTTTGTTTCAAGTTTGCTATCTATTGTCTATGGTTGCGACTAAAACCAGGGATCTTCTGGTCCTTGGTCTATTTACTTTTTGTAATAAGAATCAATTTTAAACCAAAACTAACACAAAAACCTAGATCTTTTAGTACAGGTTTAAACTATGGTTTTGCAGTTTTTTTGTAATAAGAGGGTATTTGCGTATGTTCTCGCGACAGATGAGATTTTACACAGATATACAGTTTTCACTTCTGCCTGCACTCCCGGAGTGCGCTGTATTTTTTTTTCATTTTCTAATTAGGTATAATAGAATCGAATTGAGAACCTCCTCCTTTTTTGAAGTCGGTTAAAAATAGAGACATGGTCATGGCAGTTATAAGTTTTATGCATCAAAAATATTTGCTTTAGTGTCATTATCCAGGGAGAAAACAGTCTACTAAGTTTGTATGGAGAGAGCCCCCGGTACCTTTTCCTCTTAAACAAACCAGTGTAAGGTGTCTTATTTCCGTTCACTGGTGTAAGGTTTAAAAAACAAAAATTGTTAATCACTACATAGTATAAAATAAAGTCACTTTTCGCCATCCCTATGTCCCTATGTATGCTTAGATCTTTAAAACTACGCAACGGATTTTGATGCGGTTTTTTTTAATAGATAGAATCATTCAAGAGGAAGGTTTATATGTATAATACATGCATAATATAGCCGTGCTAAGCCGGGGCGGGTCGCTAGTTTGATATAAAATACTTTTCATCCAAAAAAACAGCTCGATGAAGGTCGTCCTTAAAGGGATCTTATGTTATTTAAAAGCAGTAGGTATTCTTAAATTAAAAGCAATATTCTATTAAGAATTTCCGGGTGAGTCGCTATATGCTCCCTAACCAAGTGAAATGGAAAGAATTTGTCCTTGCCAACCACTTCGGTCAAAACTAGTTTTGACTGTTTTTCTCAGTCAAAAGTAGTGTTGACCAATTAAGAGTTTTAACTATAGTGTTAAGTACCATCCACCACCCATGGTATGTTACCATCTTAAACAAGGTTTTTAAGCTACCTATTGCATAGCTATTATCGCGGGCTTTGAGCGCGGCGACTGAATCAAGAAATTCCGTAACGAAAATAAAACCTAACACCCCACTTCACCTACCATGTTTTTTTCATTTATTTTTCATTTGAAATACTGGGAATAAAAGTCAATTTACAACCCTAATAGGCCGCGCCAAAAATATTGGTTTAAAACGACTGAAACAATAAAAACGAAACCTACATTCTTAATTGAATTTAGTTCCCCGTATCTGTTTTAAATATTTTGTTTCTATAGAGCGAGTGAAATGTAATAATAAATAATAAAATGTTTGTTTTTGTTTGCCACTGGCTGCCAATTTGGAATACCGTATAATTCTATTGATAACAACTTCAAAGCTCGGCTTTATTATAAAGGACTAGCTATTTTAGCCAAAATCTAAGCGTAGGTTACGTAAAAAAGGCACTTTTTATCAGAACATTTTTAATCATATAAATTACATACCCATCAGCGTAATTTTACTAACGCCTAATCTACTCACTAAAAGGTATTAGACTAAATAACCCAATTAAATTGTGCGACCATGAAAAAGTTCAGGCATCATGAAGCTACTGCGACGGAATGAACCACGTTCCGTCATTTTATTCCAATTTATAGACACAAAACAGTAAACAAGATGGCGGCGCCACAATCAGCGCACTGACGTATACATCAAATGAAGCACTGTATTGTTGACTTCCTTCAGCCGTTTTCGTTTTGTCACTGACATTATATAACTAAATTAAATAGAAAAATCACTACGTGAAACGAAGCTACCAACATGGTAACAAAACCGGTATTTTTTAACTAAAAAATAAATTTTGGACGTTGGCCACACTGCTGCCGAATGAAAATGTAACTAAATGCCGCATGTAAATAAATATAATAAGCATATTTTTATGCATAGAAATTAAATTTAAAATAAAGCTCAGAATATCATATCAGGATCTATTGGAAAATGATTTAAGTAAATAAATTTAATAATTTTTCGTTTTCATAATTAAAGTCAAATTTATACAATACAATAAAGGTGTTCACATTATAAAAATCCCCCCAAATTCATGGTAAATTAGGGTATCTTCTTTTTCTTCTCGTATAGTGGTGTGTGTGACTCACCTATTGTTAGAGTTTTCAGATCTTTCTAACTTGACCTGCTACTAGAGGTAGCAACCGAGACCAACGGCTTAACGTGCCTTCCGAAGCACGGAGGGGCTCACGAAAACACATTTATGCGACAATACTAATTGGCCACCCATCGAAGAAATGACAGCGCCAGGCGTCGCTTACCCGCACGACCGTAAACGATCAGCGAGCTTCGCTTAGCTGTGAGCCTTCTCCTTGATTAGGGTATAAAATGTACTAAGTAGGTACCTACCGTACTTTACTTTCCAATTATTAATAACTTAATGAAAAAACCTCTGTGCTTTAATGTTGCTAAAGGTTTTTTCACATACTGTACGTTTATAAAACTATCTCCATAAAAGGTAAGTATATAGGTATATGTTATACCAATATCAAATCAACCGTAGGCATCTACCTACCTAATCAAATGTGAATTAATAAAATTCCATTGGGAATACTCTAAGTAATGTCAATTTAACTAAATTGAGTGACTGACATACCCTTGAGATTACGTAGCTAATATTTTACGTGCAAATAATAGCTCAATAAAGACGTATATTATGTACGTATATCGTATTAATATGATCTAAAAAAACCGGCTAAGTGCGAGTCGGACCCGCGCACGAAGAGTTCCATACCATTATTCAGTTCTTATTTATCATAAATCATAAATATTTATTTTTGTAGGTCTAGGTATAAAAGTTCTTAAAAGATAAAAATAAAATGGTACTTTCTAGATCTTGCCATTTTGGCGTACAAAATTATGTCAAAATTAGATCAACAACAAAAGTAGAAATATAAAATGTTAGAAACAAACCAGCACCACGATAAAAAGTAAATGTCAATATCAATTATTTAATTAGGTACTTATAATAAAGAAAAATATAGACATAGAAATAACATCTTATTCAAGTTTGTCTCTTAAAAATTCGTCAACTGTGTAATATGTTTTCTCAATAAGAAATTTACGCAGAGCATGTCTGAAATCATCTAAACCATCCCGGCCCCTAATATGTGATGGTACTTTATTGTATATTTCTATTGCCATAAAAAGGATACTCATACGAAGATGATGAGAGTGAGAATTCAAGTTATACCTAAACAGAAAATTCAGTAGGAAACAGACGTGAGGGTATCACGTCTGTTTCCTACTGAATATTTTTCAAAAAGATGTTGATTTTCCTTTGCAAATTTAGCAATTTCCAATATATATAAGCAAGGAAAAGTTAATATTCGGAGATTTCTAAAGTGCGGTCGACATGAGACTGTCTGCTTGATTCGGCATATAGCTCTTATACAGCGTTTTTGAGCTCTAAATATTTTTAATTTACTAGTTGAGTTGCCCCAGAAAATTATCCCAAAACTAAGTATACTTGCTACGTGACCATGATATGCTGTTACCAATGTCGATAAATTGGCTACATTACTCAGTCTTGACAACGCATATGCAAAACTTGCTACTCTATTGATAACTGATTCACAATGTTCTTGCCATGTCAGATTATTGTCAATTATTATACCTAAAAATCTTGTAGAATCAGTCTCTTTAACAATATGGTTTTGATAATTAATGTGCATGTCATATTTTGCTCTACTTTGCCTATGTCGAAAGTTCATTATAAAAGTCTTGTCTAGATTTATTTTTAAATTATTATATTTTAGCCATTGAATAATACTATTTAGGGAAGTATTAATTTCATGCTCCAGTTCTGCATAACTATTGCCTACAAAAAGTACTGTGCTGTCGTCAGCAAATAGAGTCATGGCATTCTGCGTAGCTGTGACAAAATCGTTTATATATAGTATAAATAACAGGGGACCCAGAACGCTCCCTTGAGGTACACCATATGTTACGGGCTTAGCATCAGACACAAACGCAGTTTCCGTATATGAGAGCATATTTATCCTATGTACTTGTGTAACTTGGGAACGATTAGAAAGATATGACTTTATGAGATCGTGGGCTTTACCTCTTATTCCATAACAATGAAGTTTATGAAGAAGCAGCTCATGATCCACACAATCAAATGCCTTCGTCATGTCAATGTACAGAGCTAGAACCTTTTTTTTCGTATCCATACCAATATGTACTTTGTATAGAAAGTCATACACGGCTTTGTTTATAGACTTATTTTTCCTGAATCCATATTGATTCTCTATGAGTAAGTTTTTGGATTCGCAGAAATTGTAGAATTTACAGAATATGACTTTTTCGAATATCTTAGCGAAAATGGATAAAAGAGCTATAGGTCTATAATTGTTAAGCTCTTCTCTATCACCTTTTTTAAATAATGGTTTTATTATTGATTTCTTAAGGACTTCCGGAAATTCACCTTGCTGAATGCACATATTCATTATTTCACTGAGCTTTGGGGCAATAATATCAGCAACATCCTTTATGACACTGGTTAGAACACCATCCCAGCCTACACTATTACTGTTTTTAAGAGATTTAATTATATTTAGAATGTCATTTGCTATTGTTGGAGTCAAATATATAGAATTAGATAATATGTCAATTGGAACATTATATTCTGTGTGAAGTACATTAGATTTTGCTACGTCAGTAAAGTAATTATTGAAAGAGTTAGAAATATCCTGTGGATTAGTTATAAATTTATCTCTAACTTTTATTCTCTGTATATTTTCCTTAGGTATGTTATTCTTGTATTTATTTATAATTTGCCATGTTGCCCTCGACTTACTTTTAGCATTATTTATATGATAGTTATTTTGTGCCTTTTGTGTAAGTGATATAATTTTCTTATATTTTTGTGAATATGTTCTAAACGCCAATTTGTTACAAGGATTAGGATTACACCTATATTTCCACAGTAATTGTCTCTTTTTCTTGGAGCATATTTTTATACCTTTAGATAGCCATTTTGGCCTAATTTCTGTTGGAATCTTTACTTTTATTACGGGAAAACAAAGATCATACAACAGACAGAATGTGTCGTGAAAGGTGTTAAATGCTTCATTACAATTTTGAGAATTATAAACATCACTAAAACTAAGTTTACTAAGGTGTTCTCTAAATTTTTTGCGATTTTCCTTACAATAATCTTTTTTGAATCTATACCAGTATTTAAATCTACAGCTTATGGAAATCGGCGCTCTAAGTATTTGTGCTTTATGGTCGGAGAGAGCAAGTTCGATAACGTCACTCTTTGCTCCTCGAATGTTATGAAATATATTGTCAAGAAGAGTGCCGCTACATTTTCTAGTCGCTACCACGACTGATATCTTCATATTATATGATCTAAGAATATTTTTGAAAGTTACCACGTTATTGCAAGGTTTTAGGAGATCTATATTGAAGTCCCCACATATTATCACCTTGTAATTAATTTTGAAACAGACAATGTCCAAAATTTCTTTTAGCTTCTCAAAGAAAATGTCATAGGATTCTTTACTAGTTTTAGGAGGTCGGTAAATACATAATACAATGATTTTAAGTTGAACCATTTTAATTGCTGAACATTCAATGTAATCGAGCACAGACAGTTTGCTAATTTCATCAATAATGTTATAGTCATAATGATTTCTGATTAGGATACATGAGCCTCCACGTCGGTTGTTTCTACAGAAAAAGGAAGTTAGTTTGAAATTAGGGACACTTAACAAGTCAACATCATCTAGTATCATGTTATGCTCAGTGATACAGACAACATCTATATAGGTACCGAGATCGCTCAGGCTGCCCAGACACACCGTCAGCTGTTCTTTTTTCGTCATTAGTCCAGCTATATTTTGATGAAATATATTTACACCATTAGAGACGAAAAAATGTTTGTTCTGACTCAGTATTAATTATTTCAGTTGACAAATTTTCGGGGTTATTAGAATCATTATTATCAATACATGGTGTAGGAGAACTTATAGGATTTATATTATTTGCATATACATTAATGTCATTCTTAAATTCAGTTTGGGTCTCTTTATCAATTTTTAATACTTTTTGGAATAATGGCAACAGATATACAACTGTGAAAATTTTAGCTGTTTGGCTATCACAGTTCATGAGTTACAGCCTAGTGGCAGACAGACAGACGGATACGGAAGCCTAAATTTTTTTCCATACAATCATCTTGTCATCGTAATTTATATGTGTAGGTATTCATGCCATTACAGCTTTCCAGTACTTACTAATAGTCTCAAAGCTAAGTCGCGGACGGATGGACGGACGGATGGACAGACGGATGGATAGACGGATGGAAGGACGGATGGACGGACGGATGGACGGACGGACGGACGGATGGACGGACGGACGGATGGACGGATGGACGGATGGACGGATGGACGGACGGACGGACGGATGGACGGACGGACGGATGGACGGATGGACGGATGGACGGATGGACGGATGGACGGATGGACGGATGGACGGATGGACGGATGGACGGATGGACGGATGGACGGATGGACGGATGGATGGATGGACGGATGGACGGACAGACGGATGGACGGACGGACGGATGGACGGACGTATGGATGGATGGACGGATGGACGGACGGATGGACGGACGGATGGATGGACAGACAGACGGACGGAAAACCTAAAAAAAGAGAGAGTTGTATATTGTACGGTTTTAGAGACTTGAATTCATTTCATTTATTTGCATTTACAGTGGTGGTCATATAATTAAGAACGATTTGAAGTTCTAGAAGTTTTTTATTTAAATCGTCTCATACACAGAAATCTGTACCTTCTGAGAAGCAACTAGTTATGTTATAAAATAGCCACATGAATAGAGCAACGTAGCTTATGAATAAAGAATAAAATCGCTAACTATTTTTTACACATTTTATATATTTGACTAAAGTAACACATTCAAATAGTACTGAAGCTGGACAAATAATTAAGAACGATTTATTAAACTGCCCGGAAATTGTTTAGTATGACACTTACATTTAAAAAATCACAATAATATGTAGTGAGGAAAATTTTAAAAGAAATTTAATACATTTTTAACTAAAATTAATAGTCAATAGCATATCCACGGCTTTTAATTACTGCTTTACACTGGCGAGGCATTGACTCTATTAATTTTTGACATTTCGCAAGAGAAATAGAGTTCCATTCTTCTAAAAAAACGTCGTACAGCTCTCTTAAATTTCCACACTTTGTATTTGAAACCTTTTTCTTTACTTCGAACCACAGATTCTCTATTGGGTTTAGATCTGGGCTGTTAGCTGGCCAGTCTAAGACAGAAACTGATTGCGCTGTAAGGAATTCCTTAACGGTGCGTGCAGTGTGCTTTGGATCATTGTCATGCTGTAATGTCCAAATAACCGGTAGAACGTCTTCAGCATAAGGTAACATTGTTTCTTCCAGTATATTTTTGTATTGGAACTGATCCATGTTACCTTCTATCAACTTTACAGGTCCCACACCATGTCCAGAAAAGCACCCCCAAATTTTCACATTTCCACCACCGTGCTTTAATGTAATTTTCGTGTACTTAGGGTCAAATGCTGTATTCGGGGGACGTCGTACATATCGTTTTCCATCAGAACATACTCTATTTATTAGATAGAGTATGTTCTGATTTAAATTTAAAGTACATTTTTCCACTGTCGCACAGTGCAGTTTTCATACTTTCTCGCAAATGCAAGCCGGGCTTGCCTGTGGCAAAGTTTCAACATGGGTACCTTTCTTGCTATCCTACCGTGCAATTTTTCTTCTACCAAACGTCTTCGAATAGTGCGTGCTGAGATTGCTGAAGGGTTGTTTTCACCAAAATATTCTTTTCTCAGCTCATTAGACCCTTTAAAAGGATTTTGTTTTGCCATACGAACGATGTTTCGGTCATATCGAGGAGTCGTTTTTCTCTGTTTAGGTACACGTGGAACATTCGAAGTAGTTTGATACGTAGCATAATGCTTTACAGCGTGGAAAACCATCGTTTTTGAACATTGAAAATGGTCGGCTATCTTTTTATAAGACCAATTCTTCCGGCGAAGTTTTATTATTACTTCCCTTGTAGATTTATCACAACTTTTATTTTTTCCCATAGTTTTTTCATAAGAAGCAAGGTTTTTTCATAAGAAGAAAGACTTTTAATCTTTCCAGCACTACATGGCGCCAAAATTATACAAACAGTAACAAATCGACTGAGTGTTCTCTATTTAAATTTGAACAAAGGTTTACACTATTTAGCGTTCTTAATTACGTGACCAGCCAATAAATAGGAATACTATGTTTAGAAGTAGTATAAAAAGTTTGTCTATTTATTTTTAAGCTAATCATGTGTATCAATAAATACAGTGGTATTATGGAAAAGTTTTACGATACCGAGAGAAACAAAAAAAAATACATGCAATTAGTTTTACGTCCTATTTTGAAAAAATCTTCCTTTTATATCAGCGTTCTTAATTATATGACCACCACTATATGGTACAATATAGATGAACAACACATAATGAAACTCATAATATCAAGATGGCGGGCGAAGTCGCGTGCAGAAGTTAGTTCATCTATATAAATATAAGATTCAAAGTCCATATGCTTAGACCACTGATCCTAGAGACATGAAATTTGGAGGGTGAATTGAAGAAAGGAAGAAGTGAAGAGTAGGTACCTCCTACCTATTTACTGAGGTGCCAAAGTCGCGGGCAGAAGCTAGTAGGTACTCTACAAAATCTAACTTACTACAGAAAGTTTAAGTTAAGATAAAAGTTAAACAGTCTCCGACACTTAGACACAGTGCTTGCAATAGGAAATTTTCCAACTTAAACTTAACTAAGTCAAAAACTTTAGGACGTTAGCACATTTAGTTAGCTAAGTACATTAAAGTTTAGCATACCTTTATTTAAGTTTTGCTAGGTATATCACATACTAGCGACCCGCCCCGGCTTCGCACGGCTATATTATGCATGTATTATACATATAAACGTTTCTCTTGAATCACTATCCCCCGAATACTGAAAGGCTATTTTAAGTGTATGCTTTCTATTGAAGCCTGCACTTAAATTTAAATTTAATCTATTAAATAAATCTATTAAAAAACCCGCATCAAAATCTGTTGCGTAGTTATAAAGATCTAAGCATACATAGGGACAGATAGCGGAAAGTGACTTTGTTTTAAACTACGTAATCACTACATAGTATAAAATAAAGTCACTTTTCACCGTCCCTATGTCCCTATGTATGCTTAGATCTTTAAAACTACGCAACGGATTTTGATGCGGTTTTTTTTAATAGATAGAGTGATTAAAGAGGAAGGTTTTTAGATATAATACATGCATAATACAGCCGTGCGAAGCCGGGGCGGGTCGCTAGTAAAGAATAAATATAAGTTTATACTTTTTGAACGCCTGGTTAAAAGGCTTTGTGATTTAGTTTTTAGCGTTCCGTACCTCAAAAAGTAAAAAAGGAAAGCTTTTATGATCACTCTCTTGTCCGTCTGTCCGTGTGTCATCACCGATTTTTTAAATGGAAGTGCCAATCCCGTGGGAATATCGGAATAGGATAATAATTTTCCTAAAAATCTAATGAAATAAATTTTTGGAAAAGAAAAAAATGTAATGACTAATAATGACACAGATTTTTGGAAAAATCATTACCGTAGCCAGGAATTGAACATGTTAATTTTCCAAGCAAATAATAATAAAAAACATTGTATCAATCGATAATGTTGATAGAGGTCAATTACTTGAAACATACATAGTATGGCAAATCAAAGGAAATGGATCGTAAGTATCGTCACAATCGTTACTTAAGTTTATTTGAAGTGGTTAATAAGTAAATGACAAAAAAATAGCTCCGTTTGGTAGTTTTTTGTAATTTTGCGATCGCAAATATTTCTTAGAAAATCTTAGTACAGTACGTGAAGATGGTCCTACTGTCACCGTCAATACATCCATCGCAGCATCCGCTACAGCACCCTGTACAGCACCCGCCACAACACCCGTTAGAGCAGCCAGTGGGTCCGCCACAGCAGCCATGGCAGCATCCGTCACAGCACCCGCCACAGCAGCCACCGGGTCCGCCACAGCAGCCATGGCAGCATCCGTCACAGCATCCGTCACAGCACCCGCCACAGCACCTACCGGGTCCGCCACAACAGCCATGGCAGCATCCACCACAGGATTCACAACACGTTTTGGGCTGAGAGTGAGTACACGGGACCTAAGAAAAACATATACAGTCAAATTGAGTACCTATTTTTTGAAGTCGGTTAAAAAGAAAAAATACGATAGATAGATAACTTTATTTGTACAACACAGGAAGAAACAAAACACGACATACACAAAGTTAAGTAATAGCTAGAAAGTATAAGTTGTACATTTATGGGCGGCTTTATCGCTGAAAGCTATTTCTTCCAGGCAACCTTTGGATGGAAAAGAACTGATTCAGCTTTAATGTTAGGTTGTTTTAATAGGGTAATTTTTTTAAGGTTTTGAATATATTTTTTGTAATTTTAAAGCGTTTTGTTATAGTGTATATGGCATATTATTTCAGTAAACTATATTTATATCATGCATCGGAAAGAGACATCAAAAGGAGAAAAATAAGGTCACTATTTTATTTTTAAAAATTGCGAAAATATGTTTAGTATTTTCAAAACCGTTTTAATGTAGTGAAATGAAGTGTAGGTACCTACCTAAGTATATCGCAAATGATATAAGTGTACCTACTGTATAGATTTTATTGTATAGATTTAGTATAAGATGTTATTCTTCTGAAATTTAATTTTAGTACTTTTAATGGCCCCTCTACATGATGGGCCAGCATATAAATAAATAAAATCATTTATTTCAGGCTACGAAGGCCCTTAGATACATACCTTATAGACTTACATACTTACGTATTTTATAATATAAATTAAAAGTGTTAATAGATACTTAACTTAAAACTATGTTAATAGCACTTCCGCACACTTTAATCTTAGTAGGCTCGCGTGGAATTTGTCCGCGGAAGCGACGGAATACCACATCTTTCGGCCAGAAGCTTTCATCCATAAGCGAGGCAGATAGCGGTTCGGTACATGCACCACCAACGCCTTGAAATTGACGTTCCGATGCGACTCCAGCATATGCACCCTCAGCGTATATAGAGGGTGTAGTGGTGTCTGACGGCTTATGGTTAGTGGGATGGCGAATGGATGGCCACGGTGTCGGTTTTTTGGTCGCACATCAAAGGAAGTGGGCAACGATGGTTGAACATGACCATCGTGTAGTTGTGTTTCAACCATCGCATGGCCATCTCGCTGGTCCAGTGCTGGGACATCATGAAGAGGGGCTATAATATGTACTTATTGCATGCCCGCAATGGGTAATTGTTGACTTAATTTTAAAACTACCTACCATCCGTTGTACACAATTTATGCAATAAAAATTCTTATTCTTATATCATGCAAATGCCGCATTTCGAAACTTAACGAAAAAAAAGGTGACATTATTTAAAAAAAAATTGCAAAAATATTTTTCGTATTCTTAAAAGCGTTTTATCAAAGTGTAGATACGGTCGGCTGCATAATTGCAGACCCACCGTAGAGCTCCAAATCGGTTGTTATGAGAATTTTCAACCCGAGCAAGACTCTAGACACCTGCTTTAGGTGAAGTTTAAAGTCTTGTAACCAGTGGCGGCTTAAGGGGGGGGCGGTGGGGGCGGTCCGCCCCGGGCCTCCGATCTTGGGGGGCCCCAAATGCCTTCGCGTTCCCCTGATCAAATCCTAAACAAGACCTTAGTACCTATCGATTTAACTCCCCTGTATGTTCTGCAATTTTCCATGGTTCAAAAGTTATTTGGACTTTAGTAAAATTTTGGTATAAATCAGATTTTAGCCGACGTCGATATCCCAACCCGTGCCCTACAATGGGTGGAATTTTGAGCCTCCCTTTGATAGGAATTTTAAAAAATTAAGTTGTTTTTTCGTGTGTTTTAAGTATGCAGGATTTTCGGAGACATCAAAACGTTATAAAATAAGTGATTCTGGTTCTGGTTCCTTTCAGCTGGCAGAAATATAAAAAAACAAAACCATATTTTATGGTGTTTTAATTATTTTTCAAAATTCCTATGATAGGCAGGCTGAAAATTCCGCCCATTGTGCGCCTCAGCTGTTTGCCGTCGGCTGTCAAAATGAATTAAATATCGACGTTTTGTCGATGATTTCGACGGACTTAGCGCGGCAGATTCGCAGACCAGGGGCCCCCTGGTCTACGCTTCTGCCTTTTTTTAAACAAGTCGAATAGTGGACCTTTTGTACCTACCCCTACACCAATTAGTCTTAGATTTATAAAACTCCAAATATAACCATTAAAGGTTTTTGACGTGATAACGTCTCATAAATTGATGGAATCACAAAAAAGTGTCTCGGTAATATTGTGTGACGTCATGCGTTATAGTAATATGACCAGACGCGTCATGGTAACTTAGGAAACAGAGCTTTTAATAATAATATCGCTCATCTGGGCTTGTGTTATGGTGAGACGAGTGACGAATAGAAGACTTATATTAAGGAAAAAAAAAGAGAAGAAAAAAAATTGAAAAAAAAAAATATAAAGTAAAAGCATAATAAAATCAATTAAAAATTTTTCATCGTTTTCTTATGACGTTATCACGTAAAATTATCGTCCGTAAACTGACTTTACCGACAACCATTTGTTTTTTTTTTAAATCCTATGTATCTTTGAATGGTTCTGAAAAAAAAATTACACATTATTTTTTTCTGCAACCTATTTTAGCAACCACTGGCTTTCATGAAGAATAAACCCTTAATAGTTTCTTTTGTCTAGCACTAGGGCATTATGTTGAAAAACGTACTTGATAGTTTAAAAAGGGCCAATAATTTCACTTAAGTCCAAATAACTTTTCATAGAATATTGCAGAACACATTTTGTGCTTCACTATCGCATTGGGTACCTATTACCTGTAATGATAGTAATAAGTTAGAAAGAAATAAATAAACATACAGGGGACCCCCCCCCCCCCCCAGCAACCGATGAAACTTGTAACACCGTGTTATAATTGAAGTATTAGTAACTGAACAAATATATCATACTACAAAAATAAAAGTACTAACAAAAACACTTATTTATACATACAAATATGAGCTGAATAAAAAGCTTGTAAAACTAAAAAAAAATAAAGCTGGGGGCCTCATTCAGCTTTGCCGCCCCGGGCCTCTGACGGCCTTAGTCCGCCACTGCTTGTAACTCATCAATTAATCAAACAAAAATTATTAGAAAGCAAACATTCCATTAATATTAATTTTCCAACTCTACTGCTTAAACCTACCGATTGATTTCAGTGTACTGTATTTATACCTACCATGCATCGTAAATATTCAGTAAATCGTCCAAACATAAAATAAAGCACACCCCACACCCGTGACACAGACAATCAATAAATCCAAATCAAACCCATTGGTCCGTAAAGCTGACCCTTGTCAAATGTGACGAGACGGATTTGCACGAAAAGGTCAAGCGATAATCGTTCACGATACTCGATTTTGATGGCTGAATATTAATTCTGGACTAGATTAGAGCCAAGGGAGTTAAGAATTATTCGACAATTTAAAACCTGAGTAGGTCAGTCCTAAATTATTAGAAGTCTGTTAATTTTAATGATGACCCAGTTGGCACAATGGTCACCAAGCCGGACTGCCGAACACAGGGTTGCGGGTTCGGTTCCCGCCTCAGACATGTATTTATGCTTAGATATTTGTCTGTGGTCTGGTTATTTCTATGTATTATAAGTATATATTTACAAAAGAAAAGTGTATAAGTAGTATATCCGTTGTCTATCACCCATAACACATGTCTAGTTACTTAGCTTGGGCACATGAGTATTTATTTACTCATGTGGCTTGGGGCTGGATGGCGATGTGTGGAATGTCCTGTAATAAATTTATATTTTATTTACATTTATTTTGAGGGCATTATTCCACTACGTTTGGGAGCGCTGTTCCGTGTTTCTGCACGGAACTGCACTCCCAAACTAAAATCAAGGACGTTGGCAACACTGGTGCCGAACTCAAATGAAACTGGACTGGCCATATCTGCCGCATGTGCGATCAGATGTGAGCAAAAACCATTACGGACTGGGTCCCGAACAGCACAGGCGACCCCGTGGCAGGCCCAGAAGGAGATGGCGGGACGAGTTGAACTCGCATCGTAGAGACTGGACCCCGCTGGGACTAGACAGGGCACAGTTGAGAGAGGGGAGGGAGGCCTAGGCTTAATATAAAATAGGCTAAAAATAAAATAAATATTCCACTATCACTAAAAACAAAATCGAAATCTTAGGGGCTGTCCATTAATCACGTGAGGCTCGAAAGAGGGGGAGGGGTCCATAAAAATCGCGAAATATCACAAGGGGGAGGGGGGTGTAGTCACGTGTATTTATTTTTATAAACGCACGATACTCAACAAAAACGGCGAAAAATTTTCTATTATAAAATTAGATGATATTTATACTTAAGTACCTACCTATATTTTATAACAATAAAAAAAAATAAGATTCCTTGTAGGTACTAAAAATACACGTGACATAGGGGGTGCGGGGTAGGGGTAGTGTTCAACCTCAACATGTATCACCAAGGGATAGGGGGGGGGGGTAAAATAATACCAAAGATACTCCTTATGTATTTTACGCTTCTACCCTTTATACCCCTCTAAAGATTGAATTTTCAAAAATTCTTTCATATTCCTACAAGGCGAAGTTTCAGACTCAGTAACTCTTGTAGTTTCATAGATTTCAGAGTCTTTTTTCTCTTTAATAGATTTAGATTAAGTGGGTACCTACCTACTTAATGAAAGTGAAATCCTTTATAAATCCTTTATCTTCTTGTAACCTCTAATTAATCAGGAAACTCTAGTTATAAATTTCAAAATAATCTCTCGAGCGAGCGTTAAGATGGCTCTTCACATTTCTTTACTTGTTTGATACTAAATTTATATTCAATTTCATAAAAATAAAATAAAAAGTTATCTCTCGTAAGCCGAGGTAAACATACCTACTTAGGTACCAGACCTACTACAGAGAAAAATCTAAATTGATATTAAAATTAATTAAAAAAATATTTTTAAAAATAAAGAGGAAAACTAAATGAAGGATGTGACGTCAAAATTACGCAATAATTTGTAGCGGATGTTGCTAATCCGAAATCTTTGGATTATTAAGTTAAACGAGAACTCTTTGGTTTAGACAAGATATTTTCACATCTCTACTTGAACCAGCCTACCATATTTTTTTAATCCTCCAAAACTACGAGACCGATTGATATTCCCCATAAATCAATGTACTTATCCTCATCAGTTCATCAAAACGATCCAGTAGTTTCAGAGACTATTCGTTACAAACATAAAAACAAAAAAAATCTTTCCTCTTTATATTAGTGTAGGTAGATAAATCTAAGCATAAATACTTAGTATTACATAAATATTAGTATTTACATAAATAAAAACAAAAAAACTAATCGGTTCATCCGTTCGGTTGCTACGATGCCACAGACAGACACACACACACAGACACGTCAAACTTATACCACCCCGTCGTTTTTGCGTCGGAGGTTAACAAAACGTAAAGGGGACTCTTAAATCTTTTTTTACAAAGAAGTTGAAAGTAAACGAATTAGAAATATTATTTAAGAGCGGAGTCTACTAATCAAGCAGTCGTGTTTTAATTACTGAGAACACCTTAACTGCGAAGTTACTCAAGATTAATTAGCGTTCCTTAAATCGTGTTACCTACTGGACCTTGCCTAGTTTTACAGGTGTTTTTAAAGGATTTCAATCTCTGAAAGAAAAGTATGGGTATTTATTTAAAGGCTGGATAAGGTTACGTTTAAAATTCAGTTTCTTTAAATAACAAGTAGTCATTAAAAGAAACTAGTATTTGTTTTGTTTTAATTTCACTAGGTGACTAGTATTGCGGTCACTCTACGGTTTCACACGCGTAAGTCGAGATCCCTTACATGAATAGTGACATTTTTGTCCAATTCAACAACGTTGTCAGGCCAAATTCCTCTTTAATCACTCTATCTATTAAAAAAAACCGCATCAAAATCCGTTGCGTAGTTTGCGGTTTTTTTTTAATAGATAAAGTGATTCAAGAGGAAGGTTTATATGCATGCGTGTATTATAATGCATAATATAGCCGTGCGAAGCCGGGGCGGGTCGCTAATTCCTTTATAATAGTGTTCCGAACATCTGTACAAATTTTCAGCGACCTGCTAATTGTAGTACCTAACCCCTAAAATTCGGATATTTTTACTGGGCTAGTACAACAGCTAGTCAAAAATAAAACTCAAAAATATCAACTTATATCAAAACAAAACCCTAGTCAAAATATCCTTGAATCCCCAAAACCTCTGTAACCCAACGCGAACACTTCGGTGTTAATTTCTTTCGTCAGTAATTGTGGGACATTGTCGAGATGAAGACAGATGGTCCGAGACATCGATCAAACGGGAGCGTTTTGTTTCTTAGCTAGGATTACGTAGTACGTAGCCATTACGTACCAGTAGGTATGTTCTCTATCATAGAACTTTTAACACTGGATACTCTTCTTATTTAGCTACTAGCTGCGCTGCGCGCGTAAGTCCCGATACCGTGGGAATATCAAAATGAAAAGTAGTCTATAGCCTTCCTCGACAAAAGGACTATCCACCACAACAATAATTTTTCAATTCAAACAAGTAATTCCTGAGATTAGCGCGTTCAAACAAACAAACAAAAGGAGATCATTCATGTTTCTAACAAAAAATACAAAAAAAAAATGCCGGCCAGTAAAAAAAAATGTTTCTATCTTGTAGAGAATAACATTTTAAACAATGTTTACTAAGGCAACAAAGAGCTACGATCAACCATCGTTGAGTTATTTTACATTGAAAAACCAAAAACGGATCTCTATAAAATGTATTTTTTTGGTTTTTCAATGTAAAATAAATAAATAAATAAATAAATAAATAAATAAATTTATTCAAAAAAACTTAAAAAACAGAAATGTATAAATTAAGGCTACTTTTAAAAACATACCTACTTAACTGTTTACATGTGCCTGAACTAGGTGATCCTGTGTTTCAGGCAAAAACTGCTGTTATGGTAAATTGGTACTTACAAATTAAAACATAAAACTACAATTAATACCTACTTACGCTATTTTCTATAACTAGGTACCTGCTATACAATTAAACAATATATTTACTGTAATACATCTAATAAGTTCTCTGTATCTTCATAAGACATATCCTGGAGAGCTTCACAAACCATTATTTTACATCTGGTGTAGTTGTGCGGGTATATGTAAGTTATGGCATTTATTCTGTTATACAGAAGTGGACCAAGGTACATATAAAAATTGGATGTAAAAGCACGGCGTGTGCTAACGTAAGGGCAAACAATATCCTTCCGTCTTTTCTGTGTTAACTGAGTATTAAAGGAGAGAGTTGCATGCTGCTTTAGAACTGTATACATTATATATAATTGTCGGACTGTTAGTACCTTAACCGACTCATATAATAGTTTAGTTGGGAAGGTGTAGGGTTTAAAGGTGGAGACTTTTAGGATGGCCCTTTGTGCTCTCTCCAATGGTATTAACAATGTTTTACCCGCCCCACCCCATGAAGTGATGCAGTAGACTAAAATTGACTGACATAGGGCAAAATAAACTTGTTTTATCAATTTCAGATCTGCTATATGGCGTAACTTTTTGAATATAAATATTAGTTTACGCACTCTATTACTCAAAGCTTCAATATGTTGTCGAAATGTGAGAGTCTCGTCTAATATAATACCTAAGTATTTAATTTGATTAGTTCTTTTAATAGTTGGACACGAGCATGGGTTGTTACATGTAATGTTGCAGTGATGAGCATAAAGTCTGAAATCACTTACATTAGAGCAAATTTTGCGCATTGTGAATTTTATGAAATTAGTTTTATCTGCATTTAGTGTGAGTAAATTATGCTGAAGCCAATTATAAACAACATTAAATCCAAGCTGCGCATACTCAAAAACCTCTTTCTCAGTATCAGCGGAAAAAAGTAGTACAGTGTCATCAGCGTAAGTTACAATTGCGCCATGATCTAATTTCAAGTTGCAAAGGTCGTTTATGTATATCAAAAATAGAGTTGGGCCCAAAATACTTCCTTGGGGAACCCCAAAAGTCGTATTTTGCAAATCATCGCTGACGACACTTCCGATCCTTACGCATTGCGATCGATCGTTGAGATAGCTATTGAATAGTTTTAGCTGCGTTCCTCTTATCCCAAGGGCTTCCAGTTTCCGTAACAATGTTAATACAGAAATGGTGTCAAAAGCTTTGGCAAGATCCAGGAATACTCCCACAGTGTGATTGCCTTTGTCGAGTTCCTGTGTCAGGTAGTTAGTCAAGTAGTGAACGGCGTCATCAGTTGATACCTTAGCTCTGAAGCCAAATTGAGATTTTGACAAGATATTTTTGTCTTCCAAAAATTTGACTAATCTAGTATTGATTATTTTTTCTAGAATTTTGGAAATAGAGGGAAGGATGGAAATTGGCCTATAATTAGTTACTTGATTTTTTGATCCTGATTTATGAACAGGTACCACTACTGCTTTTTTCAAACACTTTGGGAATATTCCTGTGGACAAACATGTATTAAAAATGTACGTCAGGGGAGGGACCAAAATGTGCTTGAATTGTTTAACAATTTTTGACGGTATATTATCCCAACCAACTGCACAGTCATCTTTTAAACACATGATTATCCTTTCTACCTCGGCTTCGTCAGTATCCAACAGCGCAAAAGATGTTAAGCTAGAACAATATGTATGAGTGCGAGTGTGGCATTGTGATTGACCTTGTACTTTTTCCGCCAAGTTTTTACCAACGTTCACAAAGTAATCATTTGTGACGTTGGCAGAAGTCAAATGCGAGGAATTAGTTTGTAATAAACACGAAGATGACTCACGCTGCTTGGAGGTGTATGTTATGTTTTTAATGCATTTCCAAATCTCCTTACTATTTTTACCAGCTTTTTCCAATACACTTTTATCATAATTAATTTTTACTTTTCTCAAAAGGTTATTACAAAAATTGCGGTAGCGCTTGTAAGATAGTTGCAAGTTTGTATTATTAGGATTAGACTTGGCTATAATGTGTAACTTATCTCTATGTTTCATACATCTAATGAGGCCAGGCGTAATCCAAGGTTTAATGTTATTATTTTTTTTACTCAACCGAAACATTGTTGTGCTTCTTTGAATTGCTTGTTGCACATTTTCTATTAAGTATGTCATACAAAATTGCGGATCAGCGGAATTATAAACGTGACTAAAGTCGATGCTGCGTAAGTCACCTTCTAGTTTACTTACATTTAATTTATTAATTGTGTTAATATAATGAGCTTTAGGTATTTTACAATTTAGGGTTAATAGGGCAGCCTTGTGATCGGTTATCGATGAGTTAATAACAAGTGCAAGAGATTGACAATTTGACTTAAGCATGATATGGTCCAAGCATGATCCACTTTCAAATGTAGGAAGAGTGTATGCGGGAAATAAGCCGTGAAAGGAACATGAGTTGAGGTATTCTGGAGAGTAATCTTTAGAGGGTGGGTTTACTTTACCTAGACATATATCGATATTAAAATCTCCAACTAAGATAATATTTTTAAAAGACGCGAGTTTCTGCAAGGTGTCATTTAGAGAATGAATAAAATTTGTTGGGTTTTTAAAAGCACAGGGTCTATATATTGCAAGTATTGCAAAATCGGAACCAATTTTAATCAGAAGTCTGTTGCAATCCACCATATTAGGCTCCTCCACTGAGAAATTCAGATTGTTTTTTAGATAAACTACAACACCATCGTTTTGATAGTAATGTGTACTGCTTTGATGCATACTATATCCCGGCATGATTGGACGTGCTTCATCCCTGTTAGTAAGCCAGCATTCTGTTAGTACAATAATATCACAGTCTATGTTTAGTCTTTGTTGTAAGATTAAATAATTATCGAAATTTTTAAAGATACTACGAATATTTTGTGTTAGTACTGTAATGGAATTTTTGAAAGAGGAAAGATATTGCTTGCAATTTTCCACTTCACATACCTTTGAATCCGTCACAGAGAACTCATCTATGTCATTAATTAAATTATTTATCATTATTACAATAAAATAAAAATAAAAAGATGTTAAAAGAAAAAAGGTCAAGGTTAAAACTGTTTGCTGGCGCTCTTAGGCGCCTTCATAATCAATACTATTTATATACCTATTTTCGGCTATAAGTTTAGCAGGACAGTCAATCGCACCTGTAACGTGGTTGCTTGGTTTTTTGAAACGCAAGCAAGTTGCACACCTCGGCTCCTGGTCCTTCTTGGGGCATTCCTTCAGAGTATGTCCTTGCTCACCACAGTGGCCACAATAATGTGATGTCTCCCGACAGAATTTCGCCGCATGGCCGTACAGTTGACATTTATAGCACCGAGTGACCAAAGTGAAGTCTCTCACGGGGCAGGATGACCAGTTCACATATACTCTCTCTTTTGACACAAGGGCTTTGCGTATAAAGGCG
Source organism: Idaea aversata (assembly GCA_907269075.1). Taxonomy (NCBI): domain Eukaryota; kingdom Metazoa; phylum Arthropoda; class Insecta; order Lepidoptera; family Geometridae; genus Idaea; species Idaea aversata. Next base: position 9,600,124 of record OU026103.1, read on the forward strand.
GGCACCTCTATAATGAAATTACAGGTCTCAGCATTCCTTTTACCTGACTTATGGCTTAGCTTTATTAGGCCTAGGAACTGATCAAGACTGCAGTCTTTAAGTGTTTCCGCGACGTTTTGTTGATAGAGGCTCGTAAATACTTCTTTGTCGCTTAAATTCGAGGGCACACCGATAACAACAACTCTAGGTTTTCGTTTATGCGGTTCGTCAACCGTTAGGCCTGATTTCACAAGCTGTTCTGCTTTTTTGAGTTTCTCAATGTCCTCTTTTGTGTCTGTGCTGATAATTACACCCCCGTTTCTAGTCTTACGCAGGCCTCGGACATGGAGCTTCATCTCTTCTGGATTAATAACTTTTTGGACCAAGGTTTAAATAACTCAACAATGCATGGTTGATCGTAGCTCTTTGTTGCCTTAGTAAACATTGTTTAAAATGTTATTCTCTACAAGACTGAAACTTTTTTTTACTGGCCGGCACCTTATTTTTGGGTATGTTTTGAATGACGTCCTTTCAATTTTTCATCGGTTTCGTAAAATTATCGTCCGTAAACCGACTTCACAGACAACCATTTTTTTTAAATTAGGTACATTTTTCTGGGCTACCCCCACAACTTCGTTCCAAAAAATAATGCTAAAAATTTGCTCATTAGCGCCCTGTCTCCTTGTAGGTATATATTTAGGAGACCAATCTAGTATTTCTACATCAGTTTTTTCGACGTAAAACATTGATGTAATGTAATTCTATGTGGATTAGAAAGTTACGTGATCTGTCTTTGTTTTTTACATTTTTTCGTGTTATGTTACTTTACTTTAGCAAAGCGTTTTATATAAAAACCGGCCAAGTTCGAGTCGGACTCACGCACGAAGGCTTCCATATGATTTTAATATTTGCTTTATAGCGGCAACTGAAAATACATCATCTGTGAAAATTTCAACTGTCTAGCTATCACGGGTCATGAGATACAGGCTGGTGACAGACAAACGGACAACAGACAAACGGACAGTGGAGTCTTGGTAAAATGGTTTCGTTTTTACCGTCGGGGTACGGAACCCTAAAAATCGAGATAGCAGCTGCGTCTCATCGGTTTTGTACATATAAAATACAAAGTCTTGACTGATTGAAAAATTTAATTCCTACGCAAAGGAAGACGCGGTTAAAACCTAGCTAATAAGTATTAAATAAATTAAAAATAATGCCTTGGTGGCTTTCAATCAATAATTAAAATAAAAAATTAAGTTTCATTTTTCATAAATTTTTATTCAGCTGTTTAGCTGAAAACAGCCAAATAAACAATAAATCATAGAATAATATAAAAACTCCAAAAAAGAGAAGCAATTACAAATGAAAATGGATTAAAATTGCAATTGAATTGCTCGTGTAAACATGAGCTATAACCAGCGCTCCTAGCGGAGAGTAGCAGTACTTCTTCCATGAATAATTGTAAATAACGCCATCTACTGAATAATTCGAGTACTTATTCGTAATTCATTCACTTAGGTTCGCGGGGGAAACCTACCTCTGGTTGACATATCACTTGGGGAGTTAGTTACGCTTTTGTACCACTGACCTTTGCTCTCGAAGGTGTTCCGAGGATTCTGGTCGACGGAGACGTGTCCGTTTACGATCCTTGTTCATCAAATCCATAAGGCGCTGGTATTCAATTTCCACTTCAGACGATGTGTCGAAGGTAAGGGAACCGAAGGTTAGCCACTTTCAGATCTACACTAATGTCCACAGGAATATATAGAACTTGATACGCAGTCCAATATAACGAAGAACGAGACAAAGGTCCACACGTGATGCGCGCCGCGGACCGGTACTACAACGGAGCTCGATGGAAAAATAAATAAATAAATATTGCAGGACATTCCACACATCGCCATCTAGCCCCCCGCTATCCCGCTAAGTAACTAGACTTGTGTTATGGGTGCTAGACAACGAATATACTACTTATATAATTTTGTTTTGTAAATATATACTTATAATACATAGAAACAACCAGACCACGGACAAATATCTAAGCATAAATACATGTCTGAGGCGGGAATCGAACCCGCAACCCTGTGTTTGGCAGTCCGGCATGGTGACCGTCGTGCCAACTGGGTCGTCAAATGTCAAATGGGATGTGCTCGCTCAAAGGCAGCGAGACGAAGACTGGTCGTGGTACGTTCTATTCAAACGAGATAAATGTATGAAATCTACCCACAAGTTGTGTTTTCTTTCAAGGTACCTACCCTCAACTATAGATAAAAAATAATCGAACGAATATACTTTGTTCCGCTACGGAACACACATTAAGAGGAAAGGGTAGGTACCTAGCGCTCTCTCCAGTCGTAGTCGACTGTTTCCTCCCTGAACAGACACTAGAGCAAATATTTTTGTTGCACAAAACTTATAACTGCCATGACCATGCCCATATGTTGTTTTTTTTTTTTAATCTTAATTTCTATATTAATTAGTAAATGAAAAAAACCAAGACATAGTCATGGCAGTTATTGGTTTTATGCAACAAAATTATTAGCGCTAGTGGCCATTATCCAGGGAGAAAACAGTCGACTACGTTTGTATGGAGAGAGCGCTAGGTACCCTTTCACCTTAAAAAACGCAACGAATTGATAAACTCTTCCTTTTTTTGATGTTTGTTAAAAATGTCATCCAAATTATCTAAAACAAACACTAAGAAGACGCCATGATCTCAAAGGAGAGCAAAATTTCTATTGCTAAAATTTCAGTTGGAAAAAAAAACACAAAATAAATCACAACTACTTTTATTTTCTTCATAGATTCTAAACCTCCTTTTTTATACTTAAAAACTACTACAATACTTTTAAGTTTTAATTCTATAAGTACTTATGTAAAAAAATCATTTATTTACATTGAGTTTATTTGCTATTACATAATTTAAGCTTAACTTATAGCATATGAAAACTCGAAACTTTGAACTGTTTTTCACTTTATCTACTATAAACACTGAGTTCCTTAAGTTTCACTGGAGGTGCCATGTCAAACAAAAAGTGAACACCTTTTTTTGCTGTACATGAACAGCAGATTAACTAACATCTACATACAAAAATTTAGCTCGTACACAGATGCTAAAACGCACTCCCATGGTCCTGACGATTTAAGCTATCAATATTGTAGCAAAGGAGATTTATATTTTTGGGATGGCCTGCCAAAATTCACAATGGCTTATCATTATCATTACATAGTACATGGAAAACAAAGTCGCTTTAGCTGTCTGTCCTTATATATTCTTAAATCTTTAAACCTACGCAACGGATTTTGATACGGTTTTTTTTATTAGAAAGAGTGATTCAAGAGGAAGGTTTTGGTATATAAAACAAAACTACCACGCGTACGAAGTCGCGGGCAACAGCTAATAGGAAAATAAAGTAATGTAGAATTTTATTTAGTTTCTTTATCGTATTAAATATATAGCGGTGTAATTATGATGTTATTTAGTTTAAATCCTAACTGAATATTCAAGTTTTTTTATTTATTTGTTTGTTCCCTCTTCGCGGTCAAACGATTTGAATGAAAATCGGCACAGTGGTACTTTAGGGAATGTAGAAGGATATAGGATCCCGAAAGTCCCGCGGGATCGGGACTTACGCAGGATGCAGCTAGTAACAAATAATAGAACACTCCAACTTTTCGTTCGACATGTCACCTCCAATGTAACTTGTAACTCAGTGACTGTAAATCATTTACATTTCTACATTAAATGCTTTATCAGGGTAATTACAATCACCATTAGGGTACGGCTATGCCGAAGATGCATCGCACAAGTAGATACGAAGCAGTGCGGCGCGAGTGAGACTACGACCTTAATTTGACCTTACAAGAGCCAGAGATAAAAAACATACATATAACCGAATTGAGAACCTCCTTCTTTTTTTGAAGTCGGTTAAAAATTACGAAAGAAGGTAATTCTCAAATATTATTCATATCGGGAACACTTTTGCAATAGCAACCTCAACGCTGCTGAAAGCGATCGTCGCTGAGCTTACTTTTAACACATTTATAGTAAATTTTAGCAAAATAACCGACAAAAACTTAAGACACTGTTGAGAGCCATCACTGGTAGATTTTTTCTGGCAAAACTGTATTTATTTTTTATTTTTATTTGCCAGATAAAGCCGGATATCCGGCTTTATCCGGCTAATTAGTATCCTACTTGCGTCCGTGAAGTAATTCGTAAATATTGTTCATATCGTACAACACTTGTGCAATAGTCCGCGACGCCTCAACGCTTCTGAAAGCGATCGTCGCTAAATGAGCTTAATTTTAACACATTTATAGTATATTTTAGCAAAATAACCGGCAAAAACATAAGACACTGTTGAGAGCAATCACAGGTAGATATTTTGTGTAGCAAGTTTGTATTTATTTTATTATTTTCGCCGAATATCCGGCTTTATCCGGCTAATTATTATCCTACTTGCGTCCGTGGTTGGTATTCTCAAATATTGTTCATATCGTACAGCACTTGTGCTCGCAACGCTTCGACGCTGCTGAAGGCTACTGTCGCTAAATGAGCTTACTTTTAACACATTTTCAGTAATATTTAGACAAATATCCGACAAAAACATAAGACACTTTGAGAACAATCACTGGTAAAAAAAATCTGGCATGTCTGTATTTATTTTAGTATTTCACAAACACTGTTGATAGCAATCACTGGTAGATTTTCTTCTAGCAAGTCTCTATTTATTTTCTCATTTTCGCCGGATATCCGGTTTTATCCGGCTAATCAATATCGGACCTGCGTCCGTGGGGTAATTCTCAAATATTGTTCATATCGTACAACACTTGTGCAATAGTTCGCGACGCTTCGACGCTGCTGAAAGCTATGGTCGATAGGTGAGCTTCGTATGAACGGAGTTGCCTGTAACAAAAAAATGCAGAATTACTTAAAAAATAATAAATAAGGTTTTAATTTTCATTCCTTTAAGTAGTTAAGTTAAGTTTTACGGGGCTGTTTCCGCACTTAGCCTCATTATTGGGGCCATTGTGATTCCTATCCTGCCTGCCTAGCATGAAGACCAAAACACGATACGATAAAGCTATATCACGCGATATAACTACATCAACTCTCAAAATATGATAGATAAAGCCGCCATGTTGAATTTTTATTATAAATTGCGATAAAAATTATGATAAAAATTCAACATGGCGGCTTTATCTATCATATTTTGAGAGTTGATGTAGTTATATCGCTTTATCGTATCGTGTTTTGGCCTTCATGCTAGGCTAGCAGGTATGTTATACCTTTTTGGAATCCTTGTTACGAGCCCTTTCAATCAATTCAATCAATCAATCATTTTATTTGCTAATTAAGGTATACAATAGATATCAAGTAATAATATCACTTCACTATCACTACAAAGAATAAAATAAAGTCACTTTTCGCCGTCCCATGTCCTATATCCCTATGTCCCCTTGTATGCTTAGATCTTTAAAACTACGCAACGGATTTTGATGCGGTTTTTTAATAGATAGAGTGATTTAAGAGGAAGGTTTATATGTATAATACATGCATAATATAGCCGTGCGAAGCCGGAGCAGGTCGCTAGTTAATAATAATGTCCTCTCTATTCTACCCATAAGGTATCTATCTATAGGTATCTATACTAATACTAGCTGCCCTACGCGGTTTCACCCGCGTAACTCCCGATCCCGTGGGAATATCGGGATGTAAGCTATCCTATCTCTCAAGTTGGATCGAACTGCACATGGTGTGCGAATTTTATTATAATCGGTTAAGTGGTTTAGGAGTCCATTGAGGACAAACATTGTGACACGACATTTATATATATTAAGATAAAAAGATGATTTTTTTTGTAACGAATAGGCTCCGAAACTACTGGAACGATTTTGATGAAACTTAGTATCTTGATACATTGATTCATTGGAAATAATATAGGTTACTTTTTATCCCGATGCCGTAGGGTTTGTTTCCCGCGGGAAGCGATTTTGTTTTATACTATGTAGTGACATAGTTTAAAACGAAGTCGCTTTTTGCTGTCTGTCTGTCCCTATGTATGCTTAGATCTTTAAAACTACGCAACGGAATTTAATGCGGTTTAGATAGAGTGATTCCAGAGGAATGTTTTAGTGTTTAAAATAAAACTACCACGCGTACAAAATCGCGGGCAACAGCCAGTACCTTATAATAAACTAGCGACCCGCCCCGGCTTCGCACGACTGTATTATGCATGTATTATATCTAAAAATCTTCCTGTTTAATCACGCTATCTATTAAAAAAACCGCATTAAAATCCGTTGCGTAGTTTTAAAGATCTAAGCATACATAGGGACATAGGGACGGCGAAAAGTTACTTTATTTTATACTATGTAGTGATGATAAATATTGCAGGACGTTCCACACATCGCCATCTAGCCCCAAGCTAAGTAACTACACTTGTGTTATAGGTGCTAGACAACGGATATACTACTTATATACTTTTCTTTTGTAAATATAAATACATAGAAACAACCAGACCACAGATAAATATCTAAGCATAAATACATGTATGAGGTATCGAACCCGCAACCCTGTGTTTGGCAGTCCGGCATGATGACCATTGTGCCAACTGGGTCGTCGTTATAAAGTACTTAATATCAATAATTCCTTACCTACGTCCCGTGTTAGAATATATAACAATATTCCTTAGTATAAGAGCCGCTGTCAAACGTATACTCTTCGTAACTGGGCCTTCGTTCTCATCCTGAAAATTATACATTCTAATATAGACCTTATTTAGTAAGCTTTAGGTTCTAAAATAGCATGCATTTATTTACCAACATATTACAGTCTAAAAAATATGTTTTAATTATATTAAGGGACTTAATATTTTAATCTACCGTCATTTTTACTACTATAGTTATTTAAGAAGGATATTTCCCATGTTTCGATGTTGTTTTAAAAATCATTTTCAACAAGAAGTGTTTAAAACAACATCGAAATATCGAGTTCCAGAAAATAAAAACAAAAACCGGCCAAGTGCGAGTCGGACTCGGGCAAGAAGGGTTCCTTACCATTTTATTCTGTTTTTATTTGTTTTTATAGCGGCAACAGAAATATATCATCAGTGAAAATTTCAACTGTCTAGCTATTACGGTTCATGAGATACAGCCTGGTGACAAACATACAGACGGACGGATGGACAGTGGAGTCTTAGTAATAGGGTCATTTTTACCCTTTGGGTGCGGAACCCTAAAAACATGGTAAATATCCTGTTTTGAATAACTTTAATAATGTTATGGGATATTCCAAAAGTAGCACAAAAAAAACGATAAGGATTAAGGATTGTTCTTAAAAAAAATAGCACTAAAGCGACTAAATAACTTAGGTGTCCCATATCACTCAAGTTATTTTTACCTCATTTAATTTTATTATTGCTTAATATATTTAATTTAATGTTTAAGTTATTTTTTGGTTTGAAAATGTAATATTTCTCCATCGGATCATTTCATGCGTAATATATTTAATTATTTAATTTTGGTGATTTAATATTATTTAATTATTGTTTGTTTTGCATGTATTTAAATGTGTATATTTTGGTGATATGTCAAAGTCCATTATTTGCACTACTTTTGGAATACATTATAGTGAATGATAGTGACATAAAAATACTATATTACAATGAATAGATACCTAATACTATTAATTTCAAGCAAACTACACTCTGAACGAAACAAAAACACAACGACACAAGAAGCATTAAATACGAAGTTTATTAGTTAAGGGGGGTCCATATGCCAACGACCTTGGTACAAAGCCTACTAAATAGTTACTAACGGCACCGGTCGCCGTCGTTGGTGGAAATTGTTGATTGTTACGAATATGTTTTGTTTTTCTCAAAAGTGCTGAGATGGAATTGTAGGTGAAATTTTTACCGACACTTTGGTGTGATTTTGAGCCAAACATTTCCTATAGTTTTGAAGCTATCCCTAAATTAAGAATTAAAACTAGACTAGCTTTGAAACGACAAATAATTTTCACCTCAAAATTACCCGAAAATGTCGGTAAAAATTTCACCTACAATTCTATCTCAGCACTTTTGAGAAAAACAAAACACATTCGTTACAATCAACAATATTAGTTGTAAGCGACGGGTATTTCTGGCGCGTTGCGTTTGGCAGCATAAGCAGCCTTAAACAATAATTTAAAACATGTAATGGTAAAGCTAGTTTTAGGTGGCTTTAAAACTTCTAACTTGTCTTAAAGGGACTTAAAAACGTCTAACAACTATTGTAAAAACTTGTAAGAGCTCAAAAAAATATTTCGAGTCATTATTAAACAGTCATCCATTAAATATAAATATTATATATTTTTTTAATTTGAGTATTGTTTTCTAATTTGACATGAAATAAGGGACTTTATTATTAAAATAGAGTTCACACAAGATATTGCCCAATCTGCGCCATTGTTAACATTTGGCTAGTGTTGCTGATCCTTCGAACTTTTATTCAAAATTCATAATAGTTTATTCACTTAAAATCACACAATTTGTATGAAATCACATTGAAGCGTGTTAAAAACTAAGTTAGGATGTGTGCCTTCGGAACGCGCCCACCAATCAATGAGAAGAAGGCACAAGAAACTCATGGGGTAACAACTACTCTCTTCAAAAATCTACAAAATCCTACTACTAACGCCTTTAGACGATTTTTTATTGCTTTCGACTTTAATCCACGCATTCAGGCGCCTGGGACATGGATTAAAGCCTTAAACAAATCTTTAAAAAAACACAACAACAACAAAGCACAAATAACAACAGACAATCACAATAAAGCACCGTAATCTCACCGTTTGCTCCTGCGGCGTGCGACTGAGTTCTGCCCTGTGCTGCGCGCGCAAACATACACGTTAGTGACGTCACACCGTGTCGCAATTAGTATTGCACCGTGAATGCGGTGGTGGGGGTTAAAGCAGGGGCGGCTTAAGGAGTCTACGTCTCATAATTGAATAGTGTACGGATACTAGGATAGTGTCCTGATACTAAGATAGTGTCCAGTTACTAGCATTGTGTGCTGATGATAGGATAGTGTCCTGATACTAGGATAGTGTCCTAATACCAAGATAGTGTCTAGTTACTAGCATTGTGTTCTGATACTAGGATAGGATACTAGGATAGCGTCTTGATACTAGGAGAGTGGCCTTAAAATAGGATGCCTGATGCTATGATAGTGTCCTGATACTAGAATAGTGTCCTGATACTAGAATATTATACTAAAAATAGGATAGTGTTCTGATAATAGAATAGCGTCCTGATACTACGATAGTGTTCTGATACTAGGATAGTGTCCTGATACCAAGATAGTGTCCAGTTACTAGCATAGTGTTCTGATACTAAGATAGTGTCCAGTTACTAGCATAGTCTCCTAATACAAGGTTAATTGGATAGGATAGGAATAGGATATTAGGTTAGTCTACTGATACTAGTATAGTGTCCTTAACATAAGTATAGTGTCTAGTTACTAGCATAGTGTCCTAATACTAGGTTAATGTCAAAGTACTAGGATAGTGTCCTTATATTATATGTCCTAGATCTAAATGTACTGAGACTGTGATCTCTTGTGTCTTATGACAAGTATCTGTATACTTAGCGAGAACAAGGAATCTATAGTTTTATACTTGAATAGATTCAAGGTTTTTTTAACACAAACCTGCATAGGTACTATATTGTGAAAGTAACTTGTAAACATTTTTGTAAACCTTTTTTGTGAAATAAATTATTATTATTATTATTTTTCAAAACATTTTGTTTTTCACCCCTCAGGGGGGGGGGGGGGTAAAAGAAACACGGGCCGAAGCCAAGTGCGTAGTATTAATTATCTATTGATAGACATTTTCGAGTTAAGCGACAAGTATTTAAAATGACTGCCTTTTGTAGCAATAAATATGTTGACGGGCTAATATTTAAGGAGTTTAAACTATTGTGGAGTGTTTTTGGTATAACGCCTGTACTTGATACTATTATAGGGATAGTTTTAGTGTGGGTAACATTCCGTTGTGTTTTAATTTCTATTGCTAAATCTGTATACTTGGCTATTTTTTCAGAATGTGTTTTTTCAGAATTAGTAAGGTTGTGGGTATTACAAATTGCTATATCTATTATATATACTAATTTTATTATTATATTGAGAAAGTGTCAAGTTACTAGCATAGTGTCCTGATACTAGGATAAAGTCAAAGTACTAAGATAGCGTCATGATACCAGGAAGGCTAAGAACCCTAAGCCGGTGGTAGTGGGGTCGAATGATATAAAAATTGACGTTCCTAAGTGTAAACTTCAGCTAATCAATGCTGTGTCACATTTGAATGGCACTCATAGGAGCGAGACAAAGCACTGAACTAAAGTTTCACTTAGGAACGTTTCTGAGCGCGACCATAAACACTCAAGAAAATAAAAATGGTACCGTGATATATGATGTTTTGACCCAATGGACTATGAAATCCTACTTATACTTCACGAGCGACTCTATCAAACTGGCTAAAAAGTCTATATGACACAGCGATAACAAATCAGGTGTGAATCTAATCTGACAGGCCTTAAAATATTTGCGTTTTTTTCTTTATCGCGTGTTAGAAAAGGATAGCACATTGTTAAATAAACATGTAGAAAAGAATTATCTATAAATATAAAATTTGAAGTGCTAACTGACTGACTGACGGATCAACGCACAGCCTAAACCGCTGATCGTAGGGACCTGAAACTTGGAGGGTGTGTTCTTTGTATGACGTAAGCATCCGATAAGAAAGGATTTTACGAAATTCTACCCCTTAGGGGATGAAAAAGGGGGGCAAAGTTTTTATGGGACATGATTCCTTGGTCCGTTTTTGACTTTTACGCGGACGAAGTCGCGGGCAAAAGCTAGTTCTATAATACATATAAAATGCTTTGTCCTGACTAACGGTTCAAAGCAAATCCTAAACTGCTGATCGTAGAGACCTGAAACGTGGAGGATGTGTTCTTTGTATGACGTAGGCATCCGATAAGAAAGGATTTTACGAAATTCTGCCCCTTAGGAGGTGAAAAAGGGGGGCAAAGTTTGTATGGGACAACGTGATTCCTTTGACTTTAACGGGGACGAAATCGCGGGCAAAAGCTGGTCTTCTATAAATTCTTTGTATGACTTAGACATCCGATAAGAAATAATTTTTAGAAATTCTTTCCCTTAGGGGGTGAAAAAGGGGGAGCAAAGTTTGTATGGGACATGATTCCTTGGTCCATTTTCGACTTTTACGCGGACGAAATCGCGTGCAAAAGCTAGTGTTCTATGAATAAAATACCAAGCAAATACTAACCATTAATTCCCTAGGGTTGAACATGTCCGCCGCATGTTTGTTCAAGGCAGCGAGCGCCGCGTTCGGTGGATAGCCGAGCGATACAGGCTTGTTGCCGTCGCTTTCTGCAGCCGTGTGCTTGCGGGAATTGTACAGAGCTTTTAGTGCCTGAAATAGATAAATATATTCATTATTGTACAATCGGCGCTCAAAATTCCACTAGTAGTGAACGTTAACAACCCTGTGCAGCACTATTTCAAACATTTCATGCAGTGTAACAACGTAACAAAATAATAATGTTGAAAATAATAATCACACTGAGTACTTTTTATTCAAGTTTTGATGTGTGTGTGTGTAACGTTAATTAGAAGAAGTAACGTAAGTCTATCACAGATCCCAATTTTAAAAGAAACCTCAAAAGAATTTTGATGTAGGGATGCGTTAACTAGGTGGATGAGTTCAGAAAAAGACCTAAGTAATTTGGGGTTTTTGTTTAGTATAATTTTATTTTGGTCTGATCATTGATCATCATTTTACTGCTGACGGGTTTGTTTTGATTGACTATTTAAATAATTTTTTTTATTTTTGTAGTTATATCATAGATAATTCATTTATTCATACACAAATTTTTTTTTGACAATACATGCAATACATTTACATCTTATGTTTTAAGTACATTCCAATAAAATGTAAAAATTGTTTTATAAACAAATGATAATATGATTAACTTACCTGTGGCGTACAATGTTTGTCAGCAAGATGGTTGAGTAAAGCGAACGTCCTCCTCGGTACGCGATCGCAGTCCGCCCACAGGCAGGCGCCCTCAGCACCGGATGCGCCCGCGCCGCCCGGGCAATGTGTCCGGGCCACGTGGCCAAACACGCCGCTCGCGTTCGAAAACGTCCTAACATACAAACCACATCACTACATAGTATAAAATAAAGTCGCTTTCTCTGTCCTTATGTCCCTATATCCCTATGTATGCTTAAATCTTTAAAACTACGCTACGGATTTTGATGCGGTTTTTTTTAATAGATAGATTCAAGAGGAAGGTTTATATGTATAATATATTCATAATATAGCCGTGCGAAGCCGGGGCGGGTCGCTAGTAAGGTATAATCAACTACATGAATAGTAAAGGATATTTATGTAGTTGGTTGGCACAATAGTTACCATGCCGGACTGCCAAACACAGGGTTGCGGGTCCGATTCGCGCCTCAGACAAGTATTAATGCTTAGATATTTTTGTCTGTGGTCTGGTTGTTTCTATATATTATAAGTATATATTTACAAAAGAAAAGTATATAAGTAGTATATCCGTTGTCTAGCCCCCATAAGACAAGTCTAGTTACTTAGCTTGGGGCTAGATGGCGATGTGTGGAATGTCCTGGAATATTTATTTATTTATTGTGGTCAATGAATAAAATACTATCATTAAACCCCCGATGCAAAATTAACAGGGTTATAAGGTTGACGTATCTGTGTCTGTGGCATCGTAGCTCCCGAACGGATGAACCGATTTTGATTTTGTTTCTTTTGTTTGAAAGGTGAATTAATCGGGATTGTTCTTAGCTATGTTAGATCGAAATCGGTTTAACCGTCTATAAGTAATGGGGGATAAATATCGGGGCATTTTTTAATTCTAAACTTATTTACATACTAGCAGCGCTCCGCGGTTTAACCCGCGTAACTCCCGATCCCGTGGGAATATCAAAATAAAAAGTAGCCTAAAGCCTTCCTCGATAAATGAACTATCCAACACAAAAATAATTTTTCAATTCGAACCAGTAGTTCCTGAGATTGGCGCGTTCAAACAAACAAACAAACAAACAAACAAACAAACAAACAAACAAACTCTTCAGCTTTATATTATTAGTATAGATAGAACCGCGCCGCAACAAGACTTGTAATATCAGTACATATTACAGAAAATGTGTATTCGTGAGCCCCTCCGTGCTTTGGAAGGCACGTTAAGCAGTTGGTCCCGGTTGCTACCTCTAGTAGCAGTCGTTAGGTCAAGTTAGAGGCCTTAAGGTGATCTGAAAACTCTAACAATAGGTGACCCACACCACTATACGAGAAGAAGAAAAAGTACATACTTGCCGCATCCTCTCCAGTGACAGATCCAAGGCGTGTCCTCCTGAGGCGTTGGTGTTGGGGTTATCGCAGGGGGTGGGGTAGATGATGGCCCAGGGGTGGGAGCCGGGCTCGGTGCTTGAACTACAGGCGGTTTCGGTGTCTGAAATTGAAAATAAACAGTTAATTTTGCACTTTAAAATACTTACAGTAAATGTCATCTGTATCCAATAACCTAAATGTCACTAGTAGCTCGCTATAAGCGCAGAACGGTGCCGGCGAACGGTAGAACAAGGTAATCTCCATCAAAAAAAAAACATACAATCTAATTGAGAACCTACTCCTTTTTTGAAGTCGGTTAAAAAAATGTTCTCGGTTTAGATTTAGTTACGCCGCAGGGCGGCTTCACGTGACGGAGTATAAATCTTTATAGATCGCCTCCAGATCTTCCCTTATGGGGGGTCCATACGCCAACGACCTTGGTACACAGCCTACTAAATAGTTACTATCGGTACCGGTCGCTTTCGTTGGTAAAAATTGTTGATTGTTACGAATGTGTTTTGATTTTCTCAAAAGTGCTTAAATAGAATTGTAGGTGAGATTTTTACCGACATTTTGGTGTGATTTTGAGTAAAAAATTTCCTATAGTTTTGAAGCTACCCTATAATTAAGAATTAAAACTAGTCTAGCTTTGAAATGACAAGGAATTTTCGTCTCAAATGACTCCAAATCGGTAAATATTTCACCTACAATTCCATCTCAGCACTTTTGAGAAATACAAACCACATTCGTTAAAATCAACAATGTTAATTGTAAGCGACGGGTATTTCTAGCGCGTTGCGTTTGGCAGCATAAATAGATTTTATTGCTCTATTATAATAAATTACCTAAAGATGTATATGACATGTCCATTAACAGGTTCAAAACTTTTATAAAGCATAAATTGTGCATTAAGGCGTACTATGATACTTCGTCTTACCTTAATGATAAGAACCCATGGACGTGACTTTAGTTGCTCCATTTCAAATAATACTTTCAAATATTTGTAATATTGACCTTTGTAACCGTGATCACATGAAAAAAAAAACCCCCATGAGTTTCTTGTGCCTTCTTCTCATTGGTGGGCGCGTTCCGAAGGCACACATCCTAACTTAGTTTTTAAGACGGTTTCATGTGGTCTTTATACTAATGTATTAAGCATCCAAAGAAATAAAGAAATTTGACTTTGACTTTAAGTATATTATTTTAAAACGACTTCAAAAAAAGGAGGAGGTTCTCAATTCGATTGTATATGGCTGTTCTAGTTCTACAAAGTAGAGGATGTATTTATTTTTGTTTGTTGAGTTATTGCAAAATTGAAGCCGTTTTGTAGTAAATCAACAGAAGAAATATCCAATGTTTTGCTGGAAAGGTTGACATCTGACGTGACTGACAAAATAAACAGAAAAATAGCTTAATACGTCAAGTGGAACGCCTTAATTTCGCTTATGTAATCTGCCACGTGGTGCAGTTGGCGCGCCCGCTCAGTGAGCATGATTTCAAATCTCTATCGGATGATTATTTTTCTAGTGCATGGCTTGCACTGGGCTAATTGGAAATAAGTATATTTAAAGGAATAATTCTTCAACAAAAATTGCATGAGATGGTGAACAAGCAACCGAGAACGTGCGTTCGTTTTCGGACGAGAACGCGAGATTACATTTTGCACATTATTTGCCAACTTACTTCAACAACGGGCTGTAACACGGGCTGTAGCACGGGCTGATTGACGATCGTCTCCTTTTCACCGATCTTTGTGTTACCAACCATTACAGGCTGCCGGGTAATTACTTGACGAATTAGTGGCTGCTGGGCTTTCTGTTGTTGGACCTACAAAGGTAAATACATACATTTTGCCATCTTAATTGTATAAGTTTATTCACGTAAAACATCACAAAAAAATGGGTTGAATGTAAAGTCGGTTTACGAATGACAATTTTACGTAATAACGTCTCATAAGAAAACATTGATGGTAACCATAGCAACGATAATACGTTGCTATGGTTGCCTTGTCAATAACGCTCACGTTCCCGTATCATGACGCATGACTTTACAATTTTCGTAACATGACGCATGACGACACACTTTTTTGGTTATAGTGAGTGCCACCCGCACTTACAAAAAAGTGTGACGTCATTCATCGATTTATAAGACATTATCACGTCAAAAAACTAGTTTAGGGTTTTTGGGCGGATATAACTGTTTTTAAATTTATAAATATAAAATTTAAAGGCCCGACTGTCTAATACAGCTCAAGCCAATTAATCAGGCGAAAATTTGGCATACAGATATATATGACCTAAGCATCCGCTAAAAGAGGTTTTGGAAATAGCGAACACCTATGTGGATGAAATCGCGAGTGAAAGCTAGTTTCGCTATGTATGAGTTAATTCGTTTTAAATTACATTTTGCTTGCGGCCTCAAAATTCTTCAACTTTGAAATGTAATTCCATAACATCACCTAAAACAATAGACAATTTAAAAAAATATCTCCTAGGAAAGCGTGCTACATCTTAGGTCGCATCGTCACCTACCATCAGGCAGGTGTGTTAGTGGTCAAACGCTGACCTATCATTTATGTAAAAAAAAGAACAACTGGACACTACTAATCTGTGGAGACTTCAATATAAATATATTGAAGAATACCACCATGTCAAACACTTTTCAATACTTCTTGAGAGGTTATAACGTAAAACTAGGTGTAAACCAACCTACTCGTTTACGTAGCGGTACGTGTTTAGATAATTTTATTCACAACAATATAGGTAGGGTAAAGGTCGAGGTAATTGAGATGGCGCTGTCTGATCATACAGCACAAATAATTGAGTGCCCAGTTAAGAAAACCTGTACTTTAACTCATTGGTTTACTTACACTAGAGACTATTCTTTTGAAAACATTGATAAATTTAAAGAATGCTTAGAAAATTTAACGTTTAGTGATGTCTACGCATGCTCAGACGCTGAAGCAGCGTTCCACGCTTTCTATGAATTGTTCACCCTACTATACAACCTATGTTTTCCCATCATTAGAATCAGAATTCCTATCCAAAGAAAGCCAAAATGGGTCTCAAAAGGCATCAAAATGTGTAGCAAGCGTAAAAGACATCTTCTTTGGAAATACCGTCTGACGAAGAGTGATAAGGATAAGATAACATTCAAACAATTTAATAAAAGATACAAAAAAATTATATCATTGACGCAAAAATCTATAAATACCAACGCAATTAATACGGCAAACAACAGATCTAAAGCTACTTGGAGCATAATAAATCAGAAAAACAAAAATATTCCTAAGGACTATATCACTAAAATTAATGTAAACAATGAAACAATACATAATCCTACTGAGATTGCTTTTGCTTTTAATAATTTCTACATTAATCAAGTCCAAACAATTAGAAATCCTACTAGGGTATGTTCTAATAGCGTAGGTCAGCACTCTATGTTTATGCAACCAGTTACACCACCTGATATTCATCTCGTAATTAATGATTTAAAAAATACTAAAGCCACAGGTTATGACGATGTAAGCACTGCTATTGTTAAACGCGTTTCACACTTAATCTGTGACATTCTGACACACATAATTAATTTATGCATAGAACAGGGAGTATTTCCGAATGACCTAAAAATTTCGATTGTCAAGCCTCTATTCAAAAAAGGAAAGAGAGATGACATGAGCTGTTATAGACCTGTAGCGCTGATCCCAATATTCTCAAAGATAATTGAAAAAGTAATTTATGGTAGCCTTTATGGTTTCTTAGAATCTAAAAACCTGCTTTCCGATAGTCAGATGGGATTTAGGAAAAATAAAAACATCAATCTGGCAATATTTAAGTTTCTGAATGAAGTTATCGGGAATTTGGACAAGAAATATCGTGTTTCAGCTCTTTTTATGGACTTAACTAAAGCTTTTGATTACGTGGACCATGACATTCTGTTAAAAAAATTAGATGACGTAGGAGTACGAGGAAATGTTTTGTGCTTGATAAAATCGTATTTAACACAGAGACGACAAATCACCGAAATTGAAAGGTTGTGCTCCAAGACAAAATGTGTTACAAAACATAGGTCGGACGCAGGAGTCGTAAGGTATGGTGTTCCGCAGGGGAGTGTCTTGGGACCCCTGCTATTTATAATTTATATTAACGATCTTCCCAATGTGACAAATAATGACATGGTTTTATTCGCTGATGACTGCACAATTGTATTTAGAGATAAAAATTTAGTTAATCTACGTTCCAATATTAATAATACGTTGACTTGCTTATCCGAATGGTTGAAAATGAATAATCTGGTAATGAATTTACAAAAAACAAATATTATAAATTTTATTAATGTGCATAACTCAATGAAATATAAATTGGAAATAATACATGATGATGTTAAATTAGATGAAATAAGTGAATCAAAGTTTTTGGGCCTGACAATAGATGAAAATCTTGTTTGGAAGGCCCACATAGACAATGTTTGTAAGAAATTAAATAGTCACGCGTATGCCCTTTCTAAACTATCGAATATTGTAAATGAAAATGCATTGCTCATAGCTTACCATGCCTATGTAACATCTACCCTTCGGTATGGGATCATATTCTGGGGCATATCCACAAACAACCTGTACGCCTTTAGGGCACAAAAGCGTTGCATAAGGTCCATGTATAAAATGAGGCAAACTGATAGTTGCAGGCCTTATTTTAAAAAACTAGGAATATTGACGTTACCTAGTCTTTTTATATATGAGACATCAATATTCATATTTCAAAATAAACATCTATTTTTTAGTAGAAATTGTGCAAGACAGCAAGGCATGCTGCAGATCCCACGTCATAATACTGTTTTAATGAAGCAAAGCGTATGTGTAATGTCAGTCATTATATTTAATAATCTTCCTAAAACAATTCGAGATATTACAAGATTAAAATTGTTTAAATCTGAATTATTTATATTTTTAGTTGATAAAGGATACTATGATGTCAGAGAATTTTTAAATGATAGATCTATTTCATAACATGTAAAATAATTTCATAAAATCTTATAATCTTATTGACATTAACTAATATCCTATTGACATTTTAATTTTGACTATATTATTGTAATTAAATTAACTTCAAACTGTAAATTCACATGCCTAGCCATGGCGAGATAGACGGACTATTATTTTTTAAGACCATTTTGTATTACTCTATTTCGTGTGAATGAATAAATGATTATGATTATGATTATGATTATGATTACTAAAATTAGAAACTAAACATAAAGCAAGTCTACTATGAAAATATTATATCTCGACACTGGCTATATGGAAAACAAAGTCAGAAAATTAAAAAAATACAACTCACCACACCAGGTTTATTATCCATACTCTGAATGTTTTGCAACTGCGTCCTCTGCGGTGCAATCACCCTATTCATACTCTGTTTCATAGGCGTATTCATTATAATCTGTTGATTACTTGACACAATTATCTGTTGGCCTGATCCTGATGTACTGATTAACGCCGGCGGGTTCTTCTGTGTAACCAAGATTTGCTGTGGTTGGTTGACTATTGTCGCTTTGTGCGGTTGCGGTTGCGGGGTTATAATTGGTTGCTGACTCGCCGTTATTTGTGGAGCATTCTGTTAGTATTTAAATTTTTAATTTGGTTTAGTTGTGTTTTGAATTGGTCAGCATAAAGTGTTTGAGATATTAACTTTAATTGATCAAACACTTTAGGCCTGCCATGTTTAAACGAGCGTCAAGTATAGAATGTGACTACAAGTATCATGCAACTATCATACTTTTTTTTAGACATGCACAAAAGAGTTAATAATTAGTATTAAAAATGTATACTTTCATGCATTAATTGATTATAAAGTTATTTACAAACACACACAAAGAATCACGAACTATACGAAATAAAATAAAAAATGTGCCTATTGCAATTAAAATTTTCGCCTTTTTATCATCACTACATATTATAAAACAAAGTCCCCATAAACTCAAAAACTCGCGTTCGCTATAAACTCAAAAACTACTACACTGATTTTCATGCTGTTTTCAATAATGGATTGGTTCCCAAGAAAGGTTTGAGTGTATAAAACAGAAGATATGCGCGAACATCCATAAAAAAAACATACATACAACCGAATTGAGAACCTCCTCCTTTTTTTTAAGTCGGTTAAAAACTACCACGCGTACGAAGTCGCGGGCAACAGCTAGTTTGTAATATTTAGATTTATTGCGTAAACGACAAGCGACGAAAACTAAATTAACCAAACAATTCCAATTAAATTTTGACCCCAAACATCGATCATTCATATATTTTAAGCCGCTATCTATAAAAGAAAAATCTACAATAAAGGCACGTCTACAAAGCAAAGTAGACCTGAGCTAGGGCCGTTTTCATGATCACCGGTTGCGAGGTGCTCACTAAAGTGGGCTGGCTTACAATCACTCGTTGCGCCGACTGCAACATCGCAGTGTTCTGTTCGGGGGAAATAATTTCTATGTACATTGGTTTAGGGGTTAGTTTTGGTAAGAAGGTTAGAGAAGAATTGTAAGCAGTTCCAAAATACTAATGCGTTTTTGGTATTGCTTGCTTATGTTTAGTAGAAATTAGGAAACAAATTAGTAAAGGCATTAATTGTGGTGAATAGTCATCGATTTATTATAAATAGGGTAGAAGAGAAATGTCGTCAGTAATCAAACCAAACATGGCTCCGAGGCATGGTTGCCTCCGAGGCATGGTTGCTTCCGAGGCATAGTTGTCTCTGGGACACGGTTGCCTTCAAACCATGGTTACCTCAAAGGCATGGTTGCATTATAAATAGGGTAGAAGAGAAATGTCGTCAGTAATCAAACCAAACATGGCTCCAAGGCATGGTTGCCTCCGAGGCATGGTTGCTTCCGAGGCATAGTTGTCTCTGGGACACGGTTGCCTTCAAACCATGGTTACCTCAAAGGCATGGTTGCCTCGAAGGCATGATTGGTTTGATTACAATGATGATTATGATTGGATGTAACTCTGCTGCTTAATGGAGCAACAGGACTTAAACGCAAGTATTATAACGCTTCAAAGTATATGATTTACTTCAGCAAATCAAACAAAAACACATATAATATTCTCTATTAAAGTATTATTGAAATTAAATAGATAAAGATCAAACACAAACCGTAAGAACATCCATAAAAAAAATAAAAACCTCCTCCTTTTTTTTAAGTCGGTTAAAAAGAGTTAGTGACGAGGAAAAAAGACAAGTATTTTTTTATCATACTGTTTATCTTGTCTTGAAACAATTAAAATAAACCTATCCTATTCACATACACAGAAATCAAGAATCAAGATGAGTGAGGTATCCAGAGCCATTTGACTTTGAAGAAGGTTTAAACAGATGAACTTTTCGACCTTAATTATATTAGTAACTTATATGTTTTAATGAAGAATTTTAAGTCTACAATGAAGTAGTACAAGTTGTTGCTGGCTGTAAGTTAGTAGTACAAGTTGTTTCTGGCTGTAATTACTGGAATCGGCCAAAAGGCGAGTGAAATAAAAGGTTTTTAAAACATTTTTTGTCTCTGTCATTGGGTGATCAAATATTATTTTGTTTAGATAACTGACAGAGACAGGGATACTGTTTTTAAGCTAGGTAGATGTTTGGATTTCCTCTAGATTTTCATCTAAAATTAATTCTTGGACTCGTTAAATTTTTAACCTGGTTACGATCATTTTTTAAGATTTTTTTTTTTTCATTTTTTAAGGTTAGATCATTTTTTTAAGTGGAATTATTTATTATGCTCATTAATAATATGCCTGGATACCTCAGTAAAGTATTTAAATCATATAAAATGAGATAAAGTATGAGTTAGAACGAAGCAAAATAACCCAGCAACTATGTATTAAGTAAAACTATAAAGCGTTTGTAAGTAAATTATAGAGGATGAGTTAATTTTAGAAAGAAGTAAAAAAAAATGTTCATCTAAAATGATTTAACCTGTATTATTTGCTGTTGGGTTATAGCCTCTGTTGCCTGAGCAATAAGGCTGTTTAATGTAGCTTCGTCCAAACCTCCGGGGTTGTTTACCTTTTTGAACAATATGTTTTATTAAAAATGTATGCGACATATTTTTTAAAGGAATTACAAACATTCGGTCCGCCAAATTAATAAAAATTAATAGTTAGAAATCGAAATATTACGTTATTTTGAATCTGCGACTCATACCTATTTCCCAAATATAAAAACCGTGATTCAATTATGGATTTTATCAACAAAACAAACATACAACGTTTCTTCGAGATTACTTTAAATACTAGAAAACGGTGCAAGTTCTACAATAATGCTATTCCGAATGATTCAATTTCGACAGGACTCTTCTCCGACATGCTGTAAGTCACCAAAATCTTAATTTAGCAATAATGCTATTCCAAAATTATCCAACTTAGGAAGAGGTCGCAGGTTTTTATTCGACATTATAAAGCATTATTGTCTTAATTTTGTCGAACTAGCATCGTTCCGTAGCATTGGAGTTGAATATTGGCGAAATTAAGTCGTATCGGAGTGTGATTATGTCGAAGTAAAGTCTTTTCGAATAAGGGTTCGTCGGAGTTTCGTTTTGTAGTCAAGCTTGGGACAGTGCAAATTCTAATTAAGTTTAAGTAGTCAGAAAATTAAGTTCTTGAGTCGCAGATTGCAAAATAATACAGTTCTATTTCTAGCTAGGTCATTTTTAGGACAAACTATTTTGTTTCTAATTTAACGGGCCGTAAGGTCGATATTCAAAACTAAGTATAAATATGAGTAAAACTTACAGTAAGAGTAAGTGGTCCACCGCCAGTAGGTCCCTGTACGATTATAATAGTTTTTTGCATCATATTACTTGGTATATTCTGGGTTATGTAACTTAGGCCACCTGTGGACATAAAATAATAACACTTACAAATACATTTTAACTAGATGTTGTCCGCGACTTCGTACGCGTGGTAGTTTTGTTTTATACAGGAAAAGTATTTTTGTAGTGCACATTTTTTTTCTGCTAAATATATTTCAGCAGTGGAGTACATTTACGCAAAAAAAAAAATAAAAAAAAAACCAAAACTTAATGTGAAAAACTTCCTGCAATTTCTAAATTATTGGGTATCTCAGTATTGATACACACAGTGACACGTAGGTACCTAACTTCATTTAGAGCGCGCTATTAAACTCGCTGGCGCTAGTATTGTGTCCATGGACTTCGTCGTTTTGTTAGAAACACTTAAATGGTTATAGCTCTGAGAGTTTTTGAGTTAATAAAATAATAAATAAATAATAACTTTATTCACAAATAAATATGCTACAATTGTCATAACAAAAATTGTTTCCCTAAATTTTATATTATACAAAAATAGTAGTAGTCTTATAAAGCTATGATAAAAATAATTAGGGAAATGGTTCACATGTAAACAGTGAAGATTTTAGATAAAAACGTGGAGTCCCTGTCTCCTAAACTAGGATCACCTGTAATATAGGAGACAGTTGATTCCTCACCTATAGAATTTTAATTTTTTTTTTTTAATCCTAAATACCGTTATGACTGAAAGCGTTTTATAAGTACTTATACAGTTAATATAGCTTAATTATTCTGTGCACCAGTGATTGACAAACCTTCAGTATTAAGCTCCAAAATAAAAAAAACAGTATTTTTTATTTTAATGTGCTTAAAACATATCGAAATTTGTGCACTACAAAAATACTTTTCCTGTATACTAAAACCTTCCTTTCGAATCACTCTATCTATTAAAAAACCGCATCAAAATCCGTTGCGTAGGTTAAAAGATCTAAACATACATAAGGACAGACAGACAGCGGAAGTATTCGCAAAAGGGTTCTGACAACATTTACTATGGGAGCTTGTTAGTATATTTTTTTTTTGCGCGGTGCACTATGAGATGCAAATCTATCGATAGAGGGTATCACGAGGAACAAATAATGTCTTCCCACTAAACCTCTAAAGCGTCTCGGAAACGGGATATTTAAACAAACGTGTCCTACGATATTCCAAAAGTGTGCGGTGCACTTAGAGCATCTCGGAACATTCAAAGAAACGTGATGCGTTACTTGTTTCTACAAATATCCCGTTTCCCAGACGCTTTAGGGTTTGATGTGAAGGCATCATTTGTTCGCCACAATACCCTCTATCGATAGGTATGGTTCTTAAGTTACTATGTCTGTTTCTTAAGCATTTTAAGTTACTATGTCTGTTGTGACTCAAGGCCTTTTTTACTTCACTATGAGCATTCATTAATCAAATGGAAAAAACTGACAGGTAATCTGTCGATTCAAGGGTTTTAGGCTAGATGGCGCTGCTTACAGTCAGAGAAGATGGGATAGCCCTAGACACTGGCTATATGCAAAGCCATTACTGACGAAAAAAATCTCTTCTTACCCTGTGAAGTGCCAGGTGTTGCTATAATCTGCATCGGTTGTTGAACATATTGTGTTGGTTGTGTTGACATTGTTTTCTCTGTAAAAATATACATATACTAATAACCCCTAGATAGGAAAATCTACTGAACAAACACTGATATTTTTCAAGGGAAGAGATCTAAGTGTAGCATGCTGGCCTAGAAGGTACGGTCGGCTGCATAATTGCTGACCCACCGTAGAGCTCCAAAACGCCTGTTATAAGAATGTTTTCAATACAAGCAAGATTCTAGACACTTGCTTTAAGTGAAGTTTTAAGTCTTCTAACTCATCAATAAATCAAACAAAAATTATTAGAATGCAAACTACCGAGGGCTGCAATTATGCAGCCGACTGTATTACATATTCACTCTAGATTTAAATACTCTAGGAAAAGACGCTAGTACAAAGTCCTATCGTCCAGTTTGTATGACACGTTTGTTAAAAAAAAAAAACTGGTTGCCTGTAAAGTCGGTATACGGGCGAAAGTTTTACGTGACAACAACTGTGCTCGAGTGGAAGGGACGCGTGCCTTTCACTTTTTATGTCTGTCTCTCTCGCTCTTAGGCGGGCTAACCATGCCCGAGTGGAAGGGACGCGTGCCTCTCACTCGCTCTCATTGTGAGCGCATAACGTCAGCGGAGCGTAACGCAGTTTCTTGAAGTGTCACCCGGCAAACCAATTTATAAAACGTTGTCACGTCAAAATACCTTGTAATATAAGCTGTCCAGATTGCGAGGCGATAATATTCTGTACGTCCATCGGTTGAACTTGTAGCATCGGTTGTTGTACCTACCACAAATATTTAAGAAAATTTAACCCTGTAAATACCGGGAGAATATCGGGATAAAAAGTCGTGAAGAGTTAACAACTACCTACAATACGTAAAAACAGCGATATTCATAATTTCAACTTAAGGTGAAAGGGTACCTGCGCGCTCTCCATACAAACGTAGTCGACTGTTTCCTCCCTGGATAATGACACTAGCACAAATATTTTTGTGCCATGAAACCTAAAACTGCCATGACATTTTCTAATTATCATAGAAATTAAAATTAAAAAAATTAAAAAATAAATAAAAGCAAAAAATAGGGGCATGGTCATGGCAGTTATAAGTTTTATGCACCAAAAATATTTGCTCTAGTGTCATTATCCAGGGAGAAAACAGTCGACTACGTTTGTAATAGTTTGTATGGAAAAAGCCCCAGGTACCCTTTCCTCTTAAGAAATAGGGATGAGCTGACCGTGCCCGGTAGTAGGCTCCGGAAAATAAACAGTTCGTTTAATAGTACATGTGTGCTCTATTATAATAAATTACCTAAAGATGTATATGACATGTCCATTAACAGGTTCAAAACTTTTACAAAGCATAGATTGTGCAGTAAGGCGTACTTTGATACTTCGTCTTACCTTAATGATAAGAACGCATGGACGTGACTTTAGTGGCTCCATTTCAAATAATACTTTCAAATATTTGTAATATTGACCATTGTGAGCGTGATCACATAAAAAAAAACCCCATGAGTTTCTTGTGCCTTCTTCTCATTGGTAGGCGCGTTCCGAAGGCACACATCTGCACTTAGTTTTTAAGACGATTTTATGTGGTTTATATACTTTTAATGTATTATGCAACCAAAGAAATAAAAAAATTGACTTTTACTTTGACACTAACTAACTTTAATCGTAATTGGTTTAGAAGTTTATTAGTGAAAAAGTGACAAACATTATACACAAGCTACACATAGGAAAGAAAAGGTTTAGTTGTTCGTAACGAAATTACTAGAATGATTTTATGAAACTTCATATGAGTCATAACACAAGGATTTGCTTATAAACTTATTAACCCAAAGATGTAACAACCGTTACAAATTATGACGTATTTATTACGTTATTCATGTCGTCAGAACACAATACCTGTAGGCGACGCTTTGTAATCTTTTACAACCTTGTTTTATATGTATATACTCTTTTGGATTTTTAAAAATAAACGGGAGCGGGTGACGCGGGGGCGGCGGCGCGAGTTGTCAGTTAGTTGTCCTACGTTCGTAAAAGCGAACGCCGCCGTCCTCGTTTCTCCTCGCTCCACCACCCTTTGGAGGCCTATTTGTTTGTAACAATACCTACTTACCTCAAGTGAGTAAAAATTATTTTAAGTATTCTAATATATCTCTAGGTGAAAATGTAAATAAGTATTTAACACTTACTGTTAGCAGATATCAAAATACAACAAGTTAGATAAAATTAGAAAATAACAGTAAAAACAGAATGAAAGTAATTTTTATCCTGGTATTCTTGCGGAAAATAGAATAGACAATAGTTTGTGTTTGTAATAATTTACCTGTATAGAACCTTGAACTTGTAAAGTAGGTTGTTGAACCATAGTCGGTTGTTGTACTTGCATTGTCGGTTGTTGTACTTGCATCGTTGGTTGTTGTACCTAACAACGAACAACAAATACTTTACACAACTTCTCACATAAAAATGTTATTATTTTAATTGTGTCCTATCTATTTTTGGAAATATTTTTAAGACGAAAATGGTCGCGAGTTCGAGTTCCGTTGCTGTGACGTCACTGCGTCTAATCTTACCAAAAATTAAAATACGAAACCTTCATGGAGTGAGCCTTCAAAGATCTGAGTCAAAGATGAGCATTAACTATATTCGTGCAACAATTTTTTTTCCTATTATGTATTAAGGCTTTTCAAATAAATGTAAGAGGTTTTAAAAAAATATTAGCTGTTCTTTAAAATATTTACTCGAACTGTCAAAAAGCAAAAAAAAACATCACTACATACACATAGTATAAAACAACGTCGCTTTCTCTGTCCTTATGTCCTTATATCCCTATGTATGCTTAAATCTTTAAAACTAAGCAACGGATTTTGATGCGTTTTCTTTAATAGATAGTGATTCAAGAGGAAGGTTTATATGTATAATACATGGATAATATAGCCGTGCGAAGCCGGGGCGGGTCGCTAGTATTATTATAAATATTATCTGACGATGACGTAGTTAAACTAAGTAATATGTCAGATGCACAGACAAGCATTGTATGAGTTAATAATAATATGTTTTATATACATATATTTACCTGCAATATAGGTTCTTGTATTATAACTGAAGGGTTATCTCCAGCGGTCGTCATTAATACTGACTGCTGCATTAATTCTACTTGCTCCTGTTTCGGCTGCGGTTGTGGCATCTGTTTTAGGAATAACAACTTTATAATATCTAGTATAGAGGCTATTTTTGTATAGCCGGTGTTTAATAAGAATCTTTGGCTGTATGATAAAAAATCAGTAAATCAAATGAAATAAAAATGTAGCCTACTAGATTTTTGTAGACCAATCAAATGCGTTCTTTAGCGGATTGGAATGTCAGAAGACCAATCAAATGCTTCCTTTTGAAGGTACTAATATTACTTTCCCGCCTATTAGCGGAATAGTAAGTCCTGTCTTCTAAAGAAACTGCTTTCGACCCGATAATATGGATTGAAAGCTAAACTTTCCAAGCAGATATAAGATTATTGCCCGAATTGATAAGAACCCTCTTATTGGGAAATCAATTAGACATTCTATCATTTTACTAAATAAAACGCAACTTTTACAACGCACAGCCTAAACAGCTGAGTCTAGAAACTTGATATTTTACACAGATGTTCCATATATTTCGTAAATGGGTAATAAGAAGGCATTTTTAGAAATTCCCATAGGATGGGGATTTATATGGGTACGCCCACTGGGCATAGCTAGAACATCAATCATTATAACAGTCATAGGACATCCACTGCTGAACATGGGCCTAACCTAAATAATTCTTCCAGAGCGATCGGCCTCCGACTAGATGGAAAAACAACTTGATTTAGAGGAAAGGGTACCGGGGGCTCTCTACATACAAACTATTACAAACGTAGTCGACTGTTTTCTCCCTGGATAATGATACTAGAGCAAATATTTTTGGTGCATTAAACTTATAACTGCCATGACCATGCCCTTATTTTTTGTTTATTTTTTTAATCTTAATTTCTATGATAATTAGAAAAAATATGTAAAATAAAAAAAAAACAAAAATAGGAGCATAGTCATGGCAGTTATAGGTTTTATGGCACAAAAATATTTGTGCTAGTGTCATTATCCAGGGAGGAAACATTCGACTACGTTTGTATGGAGAGAGCGCAGGTACCCTTTCACCTTAAGACACTGAGTACATCAATAAATAATTATAATATAACCTTAGCCCTTAAAGCAGCCGATATCAACATTCCGTGGTTAATACGCTATAGAGCGATGAACAGACATGGAAAGAAATGATAAAACAATGACACAATTAGTATAAGGAATTCCTAGAAACATAAATTCATAATCTATACAAATATACCTATGAGAAAAAGATAACATCTCAGTTTTTTTGGATAATAATATGAAATACTTTTAATAAATGTATTTAGGCGCGCGGTTGTATGTGTCCTTAGAAACTCTTTACGGAAAGGACTGCCTATATCTTCAGAAACTGAGAGCAAACTCTCAAAAATTTGGATCAAAAAATGGCGATTTTTGATAGGGTTGCGCATGTGTTGCTCCTATATTTTTAACGTTTGACAGTCATTAACACAGCACACAAGTTTGTCAGTAAAATTGCGGCTTTAAATAGTGTTGCGCATGAGTTGCTTCTGTATTTAAACGTTTTACAGCTATTGACAGCACAGAAACTTAGGTCAATTAAATGGCGAATCGGTTGTCACTAATCCTGTCAGAATATGGCACTTCCTTTAGTTTATTTACTCATTGGTCTGTGACGTGTGTTGCAGTGACAAATAAACACTGCATGCTTGCACACTCACACATACAACCGTGCGTCAAAATGACTTGAAATATCTATATCAATCTATTCATGTAAAAGAAATACTTACCAAATCTTCTTCATCTTCCAAAGCAGATGCAGCGAGCGCGGCGTAAAGATTTGCAGCGGTTTTTGATGCAGTTTCTTGGGGAGAATTCGTCTGAAATAAAAGTACATTCTTTAGTCACCTACGCTTTCACAGACCAGCTTAGTGTCTTACATGGTAAGGGGAATAAAGCCTTCAGGACCAATATGTTGAATTTGCAAAATTTTGAATTCCTATCAAGTTGAATTAGCAAAATGTTGAATATCAAAGTTAAAGTTTTAGGCACTCCTCCTAAAGTTTTAGGAGATAGTGCTTTTTTTCAGCTAACTAGTTGAAATTGAGCAGTGTGGGCATAGTGGTAGATACCTTGACGTTCATTCCGAAGACAGTGTGTTCGAATCATGGCCAGCCGTGCACATTTTTCTACGAAAAATTTATGTGCGCTAATTAAGAGGAAGGGTACCGGGGGCTCTCTCCATCACTTCACTACATAGTATAAAATAAAGTCACTTTTCGCCGTCCCTATGTCCCTATTTCCCTTTGTATGCTTAGATCTTTAAAACTACGCAACGGATTTTGATGCGGTTTTTTTTAATAGATAGAGTAATTCAAGAGGAAGGTTTATATGTATAATACATGCATAATATAGCCGTGCGAAGCCGGAACGGGTCGCTAGTATAAACTATTACAAACGTAGTCGACTGTTTTCTCCCTGTATAATGACACTAGAGCATAGCGTACGTTTGTATGGAGAGCGCGCACCTCAATGCTCTTAAGATGAAGGAAAACATCGTGATGAAACCCGCGGCTTACTTGGCTCCAGACTTGTTGACGAGTTCTCTCATGACATGGTCGACTAAGCTGAGAGGTTGCTATAGGTGCAGGGCAAGCCTACTTTATCTAAAACATGTCCCAGACACTACAGGGCTTGGAATGGCATAGATTAAAGTTGCTAACACTGCATAAACCATCTAAATTAGATGTAAAAAAGGCCAATCATATTTATTTGCACAATCAACGGTCAAAAGTCTATGCCCACCGTAACATTTACAATCCTGTGCAGCACGATTTGAACATTATAACGTAACCTGTGGATCGATCCCACGTCGGTTGGTGTAGCGGGTGGCGGCTTATACCCTCACACAACTAAACACATAGCTAACATGTTGTGGTTATCAGCTCAATTATTAAAAAAATATTATTATTCAGTTCTCTACCAACAATTTTTAGTGTAGTTGATAACAGAATAACTTAACAAGGTTTTTTTATAGTACAATCCACGATCAAAAATTTCTGCCCACCGTAACGTTTACAATCCTGTGCAGCACTATTTGAACATTATAACAACGTAACCTGTGGATCGAACCCACGTCGGTTGGTGTAGCGGGTGGCGGCTTATACCACTCACACAACTAAACACATAGCTAACATGTTGAAAATAAGCCTTTCGCTCAAAAAGTCTAAGTAGCAAAACGTCAAACAAAATTTTATATATAGACCTCTTGATAGTTAGACGTTTTGCTACATGGGCGATTAGCTAACTAGGCAGATTGCTCACTAGACTTTTCGCTTTGTTTGACGTTTTGCTACTTAAGACTTTCTGATCGGGAGGCAATAATAATCACACTGAGTACTTTTAATTCAAGTATTTATGTTTGTGTGTAACGTCTATTAGAAGAAGGTCGTAAGTCCAATACTTGTTGATAGTATTATTGTAGCAAACTGATCATTTACTTATGACCCATACTGTACTTCACTTTTTGATGAATAAATATATTTGTATTAGAAATAACTAAAATAACTTACATCTCTTTTATCTTCAACTTTAACCTTCTTATTCGGAGGTTCCGAACTGTACGAATGATCTGTTATGACCTGTTCAACGAGATCTTTATCATTTTTAATATGTATCATCTCTTTTATGACCGATTCATTTTTAAACTGTATCAGTGACGGTTGAAGTTGATCGCTTTTCAATTGTATTATGTGACCTTGCTCGTTTTTTATTTGGATCAGTTGACCTGAAATTAAATAAGGCGAATTAATGTAGGGTTTCTTAAAAAAAACTGCGGCGTCACTATTTTATATGACGACGACCCAGTTGGCACAATGGTCACCATGCCGGATTGCCAAACACAGGGTTGCGGGTTCGATTCCCGCCTCAGACAGGTATTTATGCTTAGATATTTGTCTATGGTCTGGGTGTTTCTATGTATTAAAAGTATATATTTACAAAAAAAAGTACTTAAGTAGTATATCCGTTGCCTAGCACCTATAACACAAGTCCAGCTACTTAGCTGGAATGTCCTGCAATATTTATTTATAAGTATGGTTATGTTTGCATTTTTTTAAATTATAGTCTCAAAAGGTCAGTCAAAATACTGTTAACCTATACAGCCTCGTCTGACATACATTACTTTTTGGGGTATTTAGCATTTGTTTTTGTTTACACTTACCTTGTTCATTTTTAATTTGAAAGTACTGGCCCCCTTGGGCCATCAAAGCCTCATTTATCTGTATGACAGGTGTCGGATCAGCTTTAACTTGAACTATTTGTCCAGTCTCAGTTATTTGTATGGTTGGTGCATTCATTTGAGGCGCCATTTGTACCACTTGGACTGGTGGGTTAGATTTCTTCTCTAGTAAGTCAGCTAGCATTTTGTTCTGTGTTGTTTTCTGAAAAGGAAAAAAGGAAATGCCGTTACACATTGTTCCACCTATGGTTTAGGCATAAAGTATATACCACAGGAAGGTCCATGTCCGTTTACCGTGGTACTTTTGAATTAGACTAAAGTAGGATAACTATGATTTCATATAATAATAAATAAATACATACGATTGTCAGTTGTGCTTGCTCATCAATCTGTATTTGGACGGGTTCTTCTTTTGGAACTGGAACATATACAAAATATTTTCAATTTTTTGAAATTTAAAATTGGAAGAAAAAAATGGTTGTCTGTAAAGTCGGTTTACGAACGATAATTTTACGTGATGTCATCATAAGAAAAGGATGAACAAATGAGTTTTTTTTGTTATTCCTTTTTTTTCCATAAGTCTTCGATTCGTAACTCGTCACACCATAACACAAGCCCAGATGAGCGATATTATTATTAAATACTCTGTTTCCTGAGTTACCATGATGCATGACGTCACACACTATTACCGTGACTCTTTTGTGTGAATGCAGGTGTCCCACCAATTTACTAGACGTTATCATGTCAAAACTAGAGAAAATCCGAACTAGGCACCTAAATCTTGATAATTTTATTGCTTACTTATTTCTTCATTGGTAACAGCAACCTTTTCTTGTACTGGAGCCGTGGAACTAGCGATACCTCCAGGAGTTATCGTCGTACATTTGATCATGGCTTCCGGGTCTACCTCCATTGTCTAGACAGAATAACATACAAATATATGGAAACGGAGGCACTGAAGATGCAGGCGATAAGTAATATTAAACAAAAAGCAGTAGTCGCAAATATCACACCAAATCCGCCGGCCCCCCGACCTATGTCGGCAACTTTTGTCGGCGGCTCCCACTCCATGTCGCCAAAATACTGGTCTCGGGGCAACTGGCGGGCAACACTCGCATGTTGCCTACATGATCATTTTGTTATAAGCCGCCGGATTGTGACGGCTTTAGTGTGTATTGCGCTTCATTAATACTACAAAAGAATTAAATCAGTTGCCTGCGTCTGCGTCTACAATTTGGAGGTCATCAAGTCAGTAGTGCTACATACAGAGGCCACACCGTCACTTACCATGAGGCAGGTGTGATAGTGGGCAAACGCTAACGCTATAAAGGCTTATCTTACAAGTGAACCTAAAAGTATTGCCCAGAAAGCCAATTCTCGTAAATAAAATTACATTGCAATTTCATTCAGATTGGATTTCGATTACAAAAAAAATACTTCTTTTTAAAAAGCTGACTTTTAGCTGTTTTGTAATAGTACATGTGTGCTCTATTATAATAAATTACCTAAAGAGGTATATGACATGTCCATTAACAGGTTCAAAACTTTTATAAAGCATAGATTGTGCAGTATGGCGTACTATGATACTTCGTCTTACCTTAATGATAAGAACCCATGGACGTGACTTTAGTTGCTCCATTTCAAATAATACTTTCAAATATTTGTAATATTGACCATTGTGAGCGTGATCACATGAAAAAAAAAACCCCCATGAGTTTCTTGTGCCTTCTTCTCATTGGTGGGTTTTTAAGACGTTTTTAAGTGGTCTATTATACTTTTAAGGTATTATACATCCAAAGAAATAAAAAATGTTGATTTGATTTGATTTGATTTGATTTGAGGGTATTGTAATCGAAATGAAATTGCAATACAATTTGAACAATGTTAAAATACGTGAATTGGCCTTTATTTTCCTGTCATATAGCCTATGTCTTACCTGCGGAGTTTGTTGAACAACAGTGTTCTGTGGCCCTCTCTGTTGGTTCTGTTGTCTTTGTGCTACCTACACATAAAATACGATATTAAAGTATCTTAATGATTGATTAGTTTATTGAGTTCCGAAGTCAATTATTATCAATATTTTATGAGGTACTAGCGACCCGCCCCAGCTTCGCACGGCTATATTATGCATGTATTATACATATAAACCTTCCTCTTGAATCACTCTAAATCTGTTGCGAAGTTTTAAAGATTTAAGCTTACAAAGGGAAATAGGGACAGAGAAAGCGACTTTATTTTATACTATGTAGTGATATGACACATAAACAAAATGATACTAAGTTTGCTAATTTCGATTTTTCAAACGAGATGAGAGTAACGCAATAATTGTAATTAATCTTTTGACAAGATTGCGGGTGGGTTATATTTTTGACATGTATGTGTATGTGACCCTAGGAGCCCCAGATATTAAACTAAACCAATTTTGATGATGGACAAGTCGGAAAATTCGTCATGACCAATATTTAACTATTCTTTTTCGTTATGATTATACCAGCGCGAATGTCCACTGCAAAAAAGGATTAATGACCGAATACTCTAACGACTCTTAAAATTTATGGGTCCCCTAAATATTAAATACGCCTATCCTATATATACATGACACCTAGTATCAATTTAATCGCCACTTAAGATAAGTAGCCCTTCAGTAGTTGGGCGTAAGAAAATTAAAGGATTGTGTTTCGTCTTTTGTACTAATCAATACTTGCTCAATGATATACATCATGACTTTTGTACATTTAGACACTGTAACTAAGTAACCAAATGACATCGAAACATTTCAGTACATAACCCTTTAAAAAAAGGTGATAATTATTACGATTTCTTGACTACGGAACTCATTTTCCTGAAACTAATAATATTTTAACTTTAATTATTAGACTACCTACGATTTCAAACAAACATTCCAACAAAAACAATTCAAAATATTATTAAAAAAAAAAATTAAATAAAGAAATACATGCTTTTCAAAGAAGCAAATAACATGCCAACTTTTTACTTATTATTTTTAGTTATTTTAGTATTCTATACTTATAGTCATGCCTATCTACAGCAGAACTACAAAAAAAAATACAAAACTTCCAGTTAATTCAACTCTCAAATCAGCATGCTTTTGTTAAATTTTTGTCGTTTTTTTTTGTGAACCATACTCACTGGTCTTCATTGAAAAAAATATAACTTTTTATTTTTTTTCTATTTTAAAAACACTGGATAAAACAAAATAAAAGTTCCCTTCATTGAAAAAAATATAACTTTTTATTTTTTTTCTATTTTAAAAACACTGGATAAAACAAAATAAAAGTTCTAACAAAATTAACATTTTTTTACTAAAAAAATTGTTCTCCGCAAAATAACTTAGCTATAAAAAAATGAAATGAAATAAATAAACCCAAATCATATTAAAGTTTGTTGTATTTGGTCGTCTAATTTCCGGAAAAAAAACCATACATATTAAGGTGAAAGGGTACCGGGCGCTCTCTCCATACAAACGTAGTCGACTGTTTCCTCCCTGGATAATGACACTAATGCAAATATTTTTGTTGCATAAAACCTATAACTGCCTACGTTTGTATGGAGTTGTAGTATGGAGTACCCTTTCCTCTTAATATTCGAGTGTAGTTTCGCTCAAGCATTTAATTAAAGAAAACCGGCCAAGTGCGAGTCGTACTCGCGCACAAAGGGTTCCGTATCATGTTGTATGGGAGCCCCACTTAATTTTTATATACTGTTTTTAGTATTTGTTTGTTATAGCGGCAACAGAAATACATAATCTGTGAAAATTTCAACTCTCTAACTATCACGGTGCATAAGATACAGCCTGGTGACATACAGACAGAGGAACGGACGGACGGACAGTGAAGTCTTAGCAAAAGGGTCCCGTTTTTACCGTTTGGGTACGGAACCCTAACGAGAAAATCATTGACCGAAACATTGTAACTGTAGTATTATAGGCGTAATGGCTATATCACAAAATGCTCTTTCAGTGTAAAAAACGTCTATCGCATAAAGCACCTTTGGCGTAATGGCTATATCACGTAAACCTCATTCGGCGTAATAATTCTGCCACGTTAAACTATTCCAGCAAACACTGGCACGTAACTTTTTGGGCATACCTATTGGCTTTCTTACGTTAAACTCTTTCAGCGTAATAGCTTTATCGCGTAAAACTCTTTTAGAGTAATGGCTCAATCTCGTAATGAACGAGTTTGATGGTTGTTCCGGCGTAAACAGAGTCCGATTCGGGGTAATAGCTCTATCGCGTAAAACTCTTTCGGCGTAATGGCTTAATCGCGTAATGAACGGGTTTGATGTTTCTTCCGGCGTAAACAGAGTCCGATTCGGGGTAATGGCTCCATCGCGTAAAACTCTTCCAGCGTAATGGCTCAATCGCGTAATGAACGGCTTTAATGGTTCTTCCGGCGTAAACAGAGTCCGACCAAACACAACGAAACATATCAAAAACAAGTTAGTATTGTTAGTATGAACTTACTTGCGTTTGCGTAGCCGGGCTTACTTTGTGAGCTAATAGATGTTTTATTAACGTTGTGTTTGTGGGGTTCGATTCCAGCGCCTGAGACAAATGCGGGTGGTTAGGTTGCTGTTGCTGGAATACAAAGTAACAATAAAAAAAAAATCACATAAATGCGCGTGATAGTTTTGTTTTATATACTAAAACCTTCCTCTTGAATCACTCTATCTATAAAAAAAACCGCATCAAAATTCGTTACGTAGTTTTAAAGATCTAAAGCATACATAGGGACAGACAGACATCGGGAAGCGACTTTATTTTATACTATGTAATGAAGAGATTGGATGGGCCACCGCCGGCCAGCGCTGTAGTTTAGCGTAATGCTTCCAGCAGCATTTCAGCTGATGTTAAATAAATAAATATTACAGGACATTCAACACATCTCCATCTAGCCCCAAGCTAAGTAACTAGACTTGCGTTAGGGGTGCTAGACAACGGATAGCATAGAAACAACCAGACCACAGACAAATATCTAAATGTATGTCGTGAGCTCGTCCAAATAAACGTCTTTCTTTCTATGAATTGGCGACAATAACTCCTTATAAAGTTGTTTGAATGTTAGTTTTATCTTACCTGTGCCTGTGTAACTATAGGTTTGACGTCTGCCCCGGTCGGCTTGTTTGTAAGTTGAGCCTTTAGTATAGGTGACGATGGTCCTGCAGCTGCTGCTTAAAATAAAATTAAAAATATTGAAGGACATTTCACACAACGCCATCTCCAAGCTAAGCAATTAGGCTTGTGTTATGGTGGCCAGACAATAGATAGACTATTTCTCTTTTGTAAATATACAGGGCGAATTTTTAACATGTGCCTTCAGGGCTATATCCTTAACTATAAGAGATAGCGAAAAGTGCTAAAAGGAGTTGCATGCCCGATTTTGACAAAAACTACAACTGCATCATTAGATTTTCAATCTGAATATTTTTTTAAGGATTAGCCCTGAAGGCCCATGTATAAAATTCATCCTGTATACTTAATATACATACATACACCCAGACGAGAAACAAATTATATAATATATCTATGAATATGTATGAGGCGGAAATCGAACCCCTGCAAACTTTTAAGTCGCAGGCGGGTGTTTGCCCACCGCGCCACAGAAGTCGACGAACACAACAAAAAACTTACCATTACTAAGTAAACTTCTTCCCGCGTTAACCCGATCTACACATTTATTTTATAGCTAATTAACATTTTTTAAAGTATAAAATGTATCATACCAGACTGCGCGGGAGTTCTATTCTGCGTGTTCTTGGAACGCAATCCAATGTAGACCTGTTGAGTTTCTCCGGTTGATGTGGTCACTGCATTGGGACCGACCGTACCACCGAATACGGATCTAAAACAAATATACTCAAATTATAATGGCACTCCTCCTTCTTGGGTCAACATAATAGCGAATTGGTTGTCAATATATGAAAATGGGGCACCTCCTTCTTGGGTCAATAAATGGCAAATCGATCGTCAAAATATGAGAATAGGGCGCCTTCTTGAGTTAAGAAAATAGCGAATTGGTCATCAAAACTTCTTGTGCCAACAAAATGGCGAAACGATTCTTAAAATATGGGAATAAAGCGCCACCTTTTTGGGTCAACAAATAGCGAATTGATTGTTAATATATGAGAAAAGGGCGCCTCGTTTTTTGGTCAACATAATAGCGAATTGGTTGTTAATATATGAGAAAAGGGCGCCTCGTTTTTGGGTCAACATAATAGCGAATTGGTTGTTAATATATGAGAAAAGGGCGCCTCGTTTTTGGGTCAACATAATAGCGAATTGGTTGTTAATATATGAGAAAAGGGCGCCTCGTTTTTGGGTCAACATAATAGCGAATTGGTTGTTAATATATGAGAAAAGGGCGCCTCGTTTTTGGGTCAACATAATAGCGAATTGGTTGTTAATATATGAGAA
The DNA here is from genome assembly GCA_907269075.1 of Idaea aversata. Classification (NCBI taxonomy): domain Eukaryota; kingdom Metazoa; phylum Arthropoda; class Insecta; order Lepidoptera; family Geometridae; genus Idaea; species Idaea aversata. The sequence continues at coordinate 9,637,745 of OU026103.1, forward strand.
AAGGGCGCCTCTTTCTTGGAGCAACAAATTGGCGAATCGTTCGTTAAAACTTCATGGGCCAACAAAATGGCAAATCGGTTCTTAATATATGAGAATAAACCGCCTCTTTCAAGGGTCAACAAAATCCTTCGTCATAATAGGAGATTGGGGCACGTCCTTCTTGGATCACCAAAATGGCGAATTGGTCGTCAATATATGAGATTGGGGCGCGTCCTTCTTGGAACAACAAAATGGCGAATCGGTTGTCAATTTATGGGAATTGGGCACCTCCTTCTTGGATCAACAAAATGGCGAATTGGTTGTCAATATATGAGAATAGGGTGCCTCCTTAATAGGTCAACAAAATGGCGAATCGGTTATCAAAATATAAGAACGGGGCGCATTCTTTGGTTTTCTTTACTCATCGTACTTACCTAACAAGCCTAGGGAAATGTAGCGGCGCTATAACGCCTTTCCTCTGCAGTTTAGTACAACAGGCGACGTACTGTCTGTACATCTCATTAGCGTCGTATGCGCCATTATCGTTAGCCGCTAACACTTCGAAACTGGATCGGAGCCATGCTATTGCGAATTGTTCGTTTTCCTGCAATTTTAATAAAGTTTATCATAAGAAAACAAGATTATTTGATCTGCTTTAATTATCATTATATAATATCTCGATTTTCACACAATTTGAAACTTGATTTTTAGCTGATTTAGTAGGTTTTAAAATTGAGAATGCACTTTTTTATGTTTTGCGAGGGATATATTGTATTATTTGTCGTCTTTAGTTATAGTTTAATTTGTAACAGTTATAATTAAAGTAAAATAAATAATGTATTACCTGTACAGTCCTCTGTTGCGTGTGTGAATGTTGAAGCGCGTTAGCGGGTGAGGGGGAGGACACCACGGGGGATGGGGAGCTCGTAGATTGGACGTGGGCAGGTTGCTCCACTGGCTTCGGTTGACTTACAGCAGGCTTCAAAACACAACACATTTTCACATTTTTATATGTAGAAAAAGGCTTTTTGGAATATGCTATGAAACTACTGTCAAAATGGTAGCACTATCCTGTCAAAGAGGTCGCACGATCGCGATTTTAATAGCATTTAGGCAGTTTGTACATTTTTCACAATTTTTTTTTGACATAAAACTGTGCAGGGCTGTACCAATCGGTATTCGGTGGCATGCGGGCCTAGATTGAGTGCATTGCATTTAACTGGCCATCGCTCTGAGAGTTTCTGAGTAAGCTCAAATATAAAAAATACATATTTTACATTATTATTCCTCAAAAAACTTTACTCTAAAAAAATAAAAGTAAAAATAACGCCATCTAGAAATAAGGTGGTATTTTCCGTTTTTCTTGTTTATAATTGGCAGTAACAGTCTGATTGTTAGAGTTAAGTAATAATAACCTGATGATGTTGTTGTTGCTGTTGCTGTTGTTGTTGCTGTTGTTGTTCGGCTATAGCCGCTGGTCCGCTAACTGTTTCGACTACACGCATCAAAATGCATGCGCGGGGACCGTAGCTTTGTGCCTGAAAAAATAAGTTTATTTTAGACTGCAGTGCACGTAATTTCTGCTGATATAATATGTCGGCAGGAGAGAACATTTTCACACAAAACAAAAAAAATAATTGGTCCAATACTACATCGAAATTTCAAAATGTAAGTAGATTCATTTTGGTCTAAGTTCTGTGTTAAAAGGTTAGAACAATAATGACTTTAGAATCTTTGTTAACAATAAAATACAATTATTACGGGTCGTCGTGTTAATGTATGTATTTATCTGCGCGAGTCAATGAACTCGCAGCGACAAACAACCGAAACATTGATAACGCAAATATACGTAAATTTTTATGTGCGAAAAACATATAGCAATTTGTGTGCATATTTTTTTTAAGTCGATTAAAAAGTAACAAACCTCAACCGTAACAAGCGAGACCAATGTATGTACCAATCCGGGTGCTTTAGCCACATTTTCCGCAGCCCTGTCTCCTAAAGCTGTCAGTGCGTATACGCACTCCAACGTACAAACGAGCACCATTATATCGCGGAGTGTTAGAAGACTGCATACACCTTGGTACACCTGAGGGAAACAATAAACATAACATCAACACATGCCAATGGTCAGGCACACATCCTAACTTAATTTTTAAGTTTCTATGTAATCTCATGTAAATGAATCCAAATTAATATTTTGACTTTGAATGACATTTTCTCGGAGGAGTTTTCGTTCATTAAAATTGAAAAAAAAAAGTTATGTTATTGATGTCAATCGCTAAAAGAGTTTGTTCTATTACTTTTTATCACCATAAATGCAAAACACAAACAAAAAATGAAACTGACATAAGTATAGAAAAAGATTCAAGATAGCACAAAGAGCGGCTTTATATCAATAGAGGGCGATTTTTTTTTTCAGTTTTCTTCTATGCGTTTTTTTTTTAAACTTATCAATTAAAATTTTGTATGAATAACTACGCCGCGGTATGTAACCATCTTAAGAGGACACGCAGGTATTTTTTTATTTTTCAATTTTCTTCCTGAATAATGCCTTTAGACTCTAGCCCTCTTATTAATAAACGTTTACTAGCGGTGAATTAATTAGTCGATGTTTTGTCTCGCTTTCGCAGACGCAAAATCTCATTGGCGAAAATAAGACAAAGCAAGCACTGACGCGTTTATTAAGAAACGTTTACGTTCACGTTTATTAAGAAATATATATAAATATCACATCGCCATCTAGCCCCAAGCTAAGTAACTAGACTTGTGTTATGGGTGCTAGACAACGGATATACTTACTACTTATATACTTTTCTTTTGTAAATATATACTTATAATACATAGAAACAATCAGACCACAGACAAATATCTATGCATAAATACATGTCTGAGGCGGGAATCGGACCCGCAACCCTGTGTTTGGCACTCATGGTGACCATTGTGCCAACTGGGTCGTCGTGTCGTGTCACAAGAGGCTTTATGTCCTTCTGTTTTCCTAACTTGCTTACCTTAGCCTCCAAAGCCTTCAGCAAAGCGTCCTCATTAGCCTCGTTCTGTGCCAATTTATTCAACAGTTCTAAGGCAGCGAGGACACGAGCTCGGTCCGGTGATACCAACGCGGACTGGATTGTTGATAGTATGTGGCGGGATAGAAGGCAAGTTGCTGGGTCCTAAACATATGGAAAAGTTAACTTTAATCACTACATAGTATAAAACAAAGTCGCTTTCTCTGTCACTGTCCCTATATCCCTATGTATGCTTAAATCTTTAAAACTACGCAACGGATTTTGATGCGGTTCTTTTTAATAGATAGAGTGATTCAAGAGGAAGGTTTTTATGTATAATACATGCATAATATAGCCGTGCGAAGCCGGAGCGGGTCGCTAGTCTATCTATATATATAAAAATCAATGCCACTTTTCGTTGAAATTTTATAACTCAAGAACGGGCTCACCTATCCAAATCAAATGTTTAAGCTTTGTTCGGACTATTTAGTAGATGGTTTATGTGAAGTTTGCACAAAATCGGTCGAGTGGTTCTTAATTTATCACATTTTTTTTATATGGCAAAACAACGTTTGCCTGGACAGCTAGTAATAAATAAATATTACAGGACATTCCACATCTCGCCATCTAGCTCCAAGCTAAGTAACTAGACTTGTTTTATGGGAGCTAGACAACGGATATACTACATAAATACTTTTTTTTTGTAAATATATATTTATAATACATCGAAACAACCAGATCATAGACAAATTTGTAAGCATAAATATTTGTCTGTTAAATAAATAATTCTTCAATTCGAACCAGTAGTTCCAGAGATTAGCGCGTTCAAACAAACAAACAAACTCTTCAATGTTTACAATGTTTTAGACTGATTTACAATGTTAAAGACTATATGCATACCTTAATAATAAGTTCTGTAGATATATTTCCGAGTGTATCCAAGCCAGACTGTCGCAGCGTTCCGACCCAACTATTCGCGCAAAGTAATAGAAACCTAAAACAAATATCGACAAATTAATTAAAAACTAGCAGCTTCACCTGCGTAAGTCGCGATCCCGTAGGAATATCCTCAGGCCTATATTACTTCCAATGAATCAATGTATCCTCATACCAAGTTTCATTAAAATCAGTCCAGTAGTTTCAGAGCCTATTCAATTCAAACAAACAAACAAATCTTTCCTCTTTATCATATTAGTATGGATTATAAAAGAGACAGAGAAATAAAAAGAAGATATAAGAGAAGATATAGATTAGATAGATAGATAACTTTATTTGTACAGTGTTGTACAAATAAAGTTATCTACTACTACTACTACTACTAGTTACTTTGTGTATAACGTGTTTTGTTTCTTCCTGTGTAGGAAGAAACAAAACACGTTATACACAAAGTAAAGTAATAGCTAGAAAGTATAAGTTGCACAAATGGCCTTATTGCTGAAAGCGATTTCTTCCAGGCAACCTTTGTATGGAAAAGAACTGATTTAGCTTTAATGGTAGGTTGTGAATTTACTCAAGCAGGCTACCAAACATAACCTGTATAATCCGCGCGCGATAAGAAGGGGATGGAACCTTGTCAAAGTAAATCGAAAATGACAGAAAAGTAATCCAGAAAAAAAATACACAGGTCGTTTTAAAATCGTTAGCTGAACACGATAGAATAGAGTATAGAATTTTTGTCTGTTTGTTTGTTTGAACCAGCTAATCTCATAAACTACCTAATAGGATTTCAACGAGGTGCACACGAATATGTTCAGAAATTACCAGATTAACATTTAGGGTATGTTTTTGGGTATATTTAACCGACTTCAAAAAAAGGCGGTTCTCAGTTTGACCCGTATATGTGTCAGTATGTATGTTTGTCCGTGAAGTCTTCAGATACAGTAGAAATACCTATACTATATACCTACACTAAAGATGAATAAATAAAAAAAAACAAAAATAAGTACCTATTATTCAGAACTTCTATGTTAACGCTACTTGAAAACTGTCATTTTCGATTTACTTTGACAAGGTTCCATCCCCTTCTCATTGCGCGCGGATCATAATAGGTTAGATAAGAGGGTTAGGTTAGGTAATAGATTAGTGTAGATGTAAATTAAAAATGGAAACAAAATACGATCGACGAAAATTCCGATGCGTTTTTTATATCATGCATAATGCATAGTACCTAATTATCGCGTAAGAAATGAGTTCAATGTTTTTTTTGTAATCTCACCTTATCAATGTATTATTCTTAGCTAAATACTGAACATTTTCTTCATGGAACGACAGCGAGCGCACTATAGAAGCAATCTGTAGTACTCTTTGTGTGTAAACACAAGACGCTCCACCGGGCAACTCAGACGCAAACAATTGAGACTCGTCTGATGGTTCTGTTACCCAATCTTCTATTATATCCTGAAATATATTAAATAAATAAATTATATTTTCAGGGCTCCCATATTGTACAATAAAATCAATAAAATTATTAACATCTTTAGAAGCAGCAAGATTGAGTGTAAAAATAAAGTTGCAAAGTTTCTTTGTGAATTAGATTACGACAGCACCGAATCATTGCTAGAAATAATAGTGTAAGACTGTGTATTTGAATGTTTGTTGATACTCTTTTTATGTACAAATTTGGCTTTGAGTTGTTCTTGTTTTTCCACTCGTGTTTCAAAAATATAATAACCTTACTAGGTATAATTGTGTAAGTAAACTAAATAATATTTAAATTGATTGTATCCAAAAGGGAGACCTGGAGACCTATAGTACAGGCCTCGGCTTAGTGTAGGCTTCAGATCTCCCACAACCGAACTAATCTGTACCTACTTTGTCACATTGTTTTTGTTATTTTTAAGTTTGATTGTGGAAGAAAATTAATAAAATATTTTATTATTATTATATTTTTTTTTATTATAAATATTGCAGGGCATTCAACACATCGCTATCTAGCCCTAAGCTAAGTAACTAGACTTGTGTTATGGGTGCTAGATATATACTTTTATTTTGTAAATATATACTTATAATACATAGATACAACCAGGCCATAGACAAATATCTAAGCATAAATACTAGTCTGAACTGGGTCGTTCTAGGTACGGAGGTAAATAATTTACTATAGGTATTGAGTTTAATTACTATTTTCTTGGTTATACACATGTTATACAAGGTTAACAATTACCCCAAAATAAGCCACCAAAATACATCACGCAAAGCATATTTGCGGGACTTATTAGGTAAATATTTAAAGATGTAAAACCATACTAACAAAATTTCATTGAAAAATTGTAAGGTATTAGAATGACCTACTAAAACAACACCTACGGCTCCCCTACTGCCCTGGAAATATCAAAGTATTCAACAGAATAACTTACAAAATCCTCTCTAATCTTCTCTACAAGTGTCCCATCATAATCCGAGCCATCATTCATCAAGCAATCAGTCAAGGTGTTATGTGCAGCCATAGCCTGGACCATCAGCTCCGGCTGTTCGACTCCGATCTGCATGAATTTGGTCTCGTCTGCCAGTTCCTTTGCCCCGCCGCCGCCGGCGCGGAGCTTCCAGAACTCGTCGGGGTAACGGCCGCGGGCTTCGAAGTAGGAACGGCCGATTGTATCGCGAAGTGATGCTGTTGAAATAAATTGAGAAGATATTATTGACGTGCTATGCGTTTTAGGTTCTGGCTTACTTCTTTAAAGGCCTATATCTAGCTCTGTACCAAAAATAATTAACATTGTTTTAGCGATTAATGGTGGTCGCACATTGATACGCGCCGAACGAATCGAATTTTTGCCGTCCACGGAAAAGGGTACCTTATAATAATAGAGATAAGGTACATTTATTCATTTATTTATTTCAGAGTCGGCCGCCTCTGACGATGCGGACCACTCTAATGACCTTTTTCCGTACCTTTTTACCTTTTTCCGTGGACGGCAAAAATTCGATGCGTTCGGCGCGTATCAATCTGCGTTCACCTTAACAGTGGCGTAGTGTGGTTCAGTGTCGCCCGGGGCAGAGTCATAATTTGCCGCCCTTTTGACGTCATCACTATGACTACATAGTATAAAATAACGTCACTTTTTGCCGTCCCTATGTCACTACACTATGTCCCTTTGTATGCTTAGATCTTTAAAACTACGCAACGGATTTTGATGCCGTTTTTAATAGATAGAGTGATTCAAGAGGAAGGTTTATTAGTATAATACATGCATAATATAGCCGTGCGAAGCCGTTATATACATGTAGTGTTATTCTTTGGTGTTACTTAAAGCAAGGAGGTTAGGTTTTTAAAGTTCCTTATGCGTAATGTTACTGATACTGGCTACATGCACATTGCACAAGTCGTGCGAAGCCATAATTTGACGTGACAGCTGTCAGTGAAAGAGAAAAGCCCTAGGGCTGGACATTTTATTTTCTACACGCTCTTCATGCATCTTTAGACCTACTTTCGGAGTATGAGTAATGAAAAATATATTTTTCTTAATTTTGCCGCCCTCCTAATGGTGGCGCCCGGGGCGATCCGCCCCTCTGCCCTCCCTCGCTACGCTACTAGCGATTAAGGCGTGAAAACATTACACACATGGTAACTAAGGGATTCACTAAGGGCAAAATAGGCATTATCTTAATCTTAGCTGGTAGGGATGGAATTGTTTTAATTTCAAATTAGAAACACTAAGACAATACTTCATATTGCGATATACTTTTTAGGGTTCTGTACCCAAATGACAAGACAAACAGTGAAGTCTTAGTAATAGGGTCCCGTACCCTAATACTAAGACTTCACTGTCTGTCACTGATTGCGGGTGCAAAGCGGGCCGTTGGGAGACCTTTGCTTCGCTTTAAAGATTGTGTCAAGAGGGATATGCTCGCATTCGATATCTCACATAATGACTGGGAGGGACTGGCTGAGGACAGAAATGAGTGGAGGAATTGTGTCTTCGAGGGTCGTTCTAGGCATGATCGGGCGTGGTTCGACACATTGGCGGCGAAGAGGCGCAAGAGACGCATGTCTCTTGCGCGCGGGCATGGACAATGACCAAGGCGGTTCCTTTCCTTGTGCAAATTACGGTCGCATCTGTCGATCGCGAATTGGTTTACTAAGCCACGAAAGAGCGTGTAGGCGCTGAGACGTAAATCGTCTGAAATAGACGAAAAGGCCAGAGATGACGATGGTGATGACTGTCTGTCTGTCAAAAGGCTGTATCTCATGAACCGTGATAGCTAGCTAGACAGTTGAAAATTTTCACAGATGATGTATTTCTGGTTCCGCTATAACAACAAATAATAAAAACAGAAAAATAATACTTAGGTGGCGCTTCCATACAACATGGTACAAAACCCTTCCCGCGCGAGTCCGGCTCGCACTTGGCCGGTCTTTTCCAATCTTTATATCTATACTCACAATGATTATAAACTCCAGCATGTGCCAATAGAAAGTCCAATATATGAGGTGTAGCGGCCAAAGGTAGCCTGTTTGAATGGTCAGCCGCTAACACGGTACAAACGTTGACAGCAAAGTCCTGTTCATTTGGCATCGGTGATAGGAGCGATAGAGCCAAGCGTTCAGCATGGGTCGCTGTTGGCCGAGTGGCTGTGCGGAGGGCTTCACCTGATGCTGTGGAAAATTATATAAATAAATATTGCAGGACATTAAACACATCGCCATCTAGCCCTGAGCTAAGTAACTAGACTTGTGTCATGGATGCTAGACAACGGATATACTTTTCTTTTGTAAATATATACCTACTTATAATACATAGAAACAACCAGACCCCAGACATATATCTAAGCATAAATACGTGTCTGAGGCGGGAATCGAACCCGCAACCCTGTGCTTGGCAGTCCGGCATGGTGACCATTGTGCCAAATGGGTCGTCAATAGGTTGTTCAAGTGAAACTTTAAAGATGCCAAATATGGCTCGAACAAACGCCTTCCAAAAGTGTTTGGGAAACCACATCTAGTGGCAATTTATGGAGGAGCTGGACTTGTTCTCACTCTAACAAGTGGAACCTCACGCAAAAGGGACCCAACTAAAGGTCCAATTGCAGAAAACAGCCCATATACAAGTACAAGTATGGCTCATCATTTACCTCTAGCTTACCTGAAATATAAGTACCGCCACTGAACATAATCCGAGGCATGTTACTGCGACCCCTCTTGGGATCCTCGTCCATTTCCATGTCATCGTCCCGTCCTGGTGGACCTTTGGCTCTTTCAAATCTAAATTGAGAGACAATGCAATTTTATAGTACCTGTGTAAGCCTGTTATGAGGATATATTGAAAATTGGGGCCTTATTCTGCTATTTTGCATTAATGGATTTACCATTTTCATCATATCGAGATTGTGACTTTATTTGGTATTCTGCTAAAATTTGAATAACATCGCAATAGAATCACTATGGAGTCTGAATGGAATGGTAATAGATGCGTCGCTGGTGTTACTGGTGTTGTTTTGACAACTATCGAGATTCCATTGAGCTACGATTCTAGAGCACAATTTGGGCGGAGTCATAAATTGCCACCCATATGACGCTATAAAATAATAATGTTGACAATTAGCCGCCCTTTTTACGTCATAAAGTTAATAATGTTAGTGTTTGTGAGAAAAAACGTAACAATATGAAAGAATTGAGCGAAAAATTCAAAACCATATAGGGAAGCGGGGCAACTCGTGATTTGCAACAACCGTATTGGGCGGGAGGGGCCTTCAATATGTGCAAGTGGGTAAAAGTTAATTTCTTGAAAAATTAATTGTTTGACTGATCGCGAGTGACAAAATGTGTTTTTCCCAATTTTGCCGCCCTCCTAATGGTGGCGCCCGGGGCGGCCCTTACGGCCCTGGTGACAAAAGTGAAAGAGCTGGCCTGCCTCTCCCCATGATAAGTAGAACCTCACATAAAATGGACCCAGATTAAGATTTATAGTTGTTGTGGATAACAACCCATAATATACATGTACATTCTAGTATTTCTATGGGCTCGAAACTTCAATAGGAAACTGCTAAAGAATAAATATAAATTAGTACCATCAATATACTCAAAAAATTCTTCTCAGCAAGGTCTTATTCAATTTAAAGAGTTCTCTAAAACAGATACGTAGAGCTTATACACATGTCCCGATTTGGTTGTGTCCGACATCAGTGTTGCCACATTTCAATTCGACAAATCTGTATCGATAAGTTAAAAAATCTGTGTAAAATCTGTATGAGAACTTCATAATAGACAGAGAATAAATAGTTAGTATAGTAATAAATAGTAGTACGCTCCATAATATATAAGACATACCTAATATTACAAATGAATAGTCCAGATTTTATACAATTATAGCTGTTCTCATACAGATTTTACACAGATTTTTTCACTTATCGATACAGATTTGTCGAATTGAAATGTGGCAACACTGATGTCGGACCCGACCAAATCGGAACATGTGTATAGGCTCTTAGATAAAACACCCTATTGCACCCTATAACCTAAACTCTACTAATAGGGAAATATAATTATAATCCCCGCAAGGCTCAAAGGGTGGCCTTATTGCCTAAGAGCGATTTGTTCCAGGCAAAAGCATTCTTCTGTATGTATAAACATTCTCCTGTCGCAGTGTTAGTTGCCAAACTCTACCTAAACAGCTGAAGGAATTTGTGTACTTATATTTGTTAGGTCTGAGAATCGCACACTATTCTATTTTTTATTGTATATGGCAAAACAACATTTGCCGGGACAACTAGTGTTTTAATAATAATATTTGTTTAAATGATCTATCAACTAAACTTACTTTTCCAAATGTGTTCCATAAATTCTCCGTAATAAGGTAGATCCATTTATACAGGGATGCGGCAAACGCAGGGGTCTCAAGAATGTTTCCCATACATCAGTTTGATTTACCTGCAAATATGTACTGGCGATAGAATCATAGATTTTGTACAGAATTTCCTCAAGGATGGCATGCTCTTATGAGGTTTTTTTGGTTATTTGCATCAAGGAATGACCGTTCAACAAATCTGAAAGTTTGTTTAATTGTTTGTTTCTTCCCTCTACAAAGTCGGCTGGACCGATTTGGATGAAAATCGGTAAAGATTAGGGGATGGAAAAGGACTTTGGATACTATTGATCCCGAAATTTCCGCGGGATCGTGACTTACGCTGGTGAAACCGCGGGGCGCAGCTAGTAAATAGATAAAATTAAAGCATAGCCAATTTGCTAGGTAAAGAATATGATTTCTAATAAGTTTCTTGTTATGTACCTACTTACCTTACCAATACCACCTCTTTGCTGTACCAACGAGTAAAATAGAAACAAATCTATTTCTATTCCATTTACGATCGCCGGCTTCACAGTTATACTGAAATATAAGACATTTTGAATGTAATGAAATTGAATGCTGAGGGAAAATAAACAATCAATATTTCAGTTGAAATCTGATGAACTTACTTTTTAGTCTCGTTAAACTGCCTTAGTTCTTTCATAAAAGCCTCCTTATCCATCGTATAGGCACTGGATTTCGTGTTTATTGTTGTTTTAGCCATTTTTAGAAAAGTTAAACTCGGTACCTGGAGACGTGCTCTATTTAGGCACTAAACTCGCTTTTGGTCACTAAATTTAAAGCACAAAAAGACAAAATTGATGTTTTATTACATATTTATTAGATTTATGGTGGAATTCACATAAATTCAGAGATATTTATCACAAAAACTGACTAATTTATAAAATTCGCTTCAAGCGAGGACAGAAAGACGCTTTTTGATGGCGGCTAACTGACAGTGACAGTATAGAGATCGCTTCACACCATAGCTAAACAATAGACAATATTGTTTAGTCTGAGGCATTTTTCTGAGGTGCCAAATAAATAAGGCCCACTACATGCCTTTTTATGTCATTTTATTAAAACTATTATTATTTTTATGTACCTACGTTATTAGTACATTACGATATAAGTGTGGTAAATTGATCAGTACATAGAGGCGGTATATGTCAAAAGCCGAGATGCTATGATCAATATCCACGTGTATCGTACGACGTTTTTTATCACACTTGCGAATAAAAGAAAAGACTTGAAAAGAAAATAATAATTAACAAAATATTTGTAATAAGTCTGTTTACTATTTTTTAAGCAATAACTTTTTGTTATTATACTCCCGAAAGGCTAGGCAAAACCTTATTTATAACCTATAAAGCCTCGTCTGACATACAATATACGAATATATTCACAGAATATATAATACGACGCAAAAACAAATGCAAAAACCCCATAAAAAACCCCTAAAAAATATTGTAGGTATGTCAGATGAGGCTGTATAGGTTAAGTGTTTTGCCTGCCCTTTTGGGAGTATATTTAACAAAAAAATATTGCAAAATAAATAGTAAACAACCTAAAATTCTTAAAACCATTCCTACCTATTCAAAAAAAAAACTTTTCTGTTTTTAGTATTTGTTGTTATGCGGCAACAAAATACATCATCTGTGATTTCAACTCTCTAAGGTTCACGAGATACAGCCTGGCATGGACGTAGCCTGCTAGCCTAGCATGAAGACCAAAACACGATACGATAAAGCGATATAACTACATCAACTCTCAAAATATAATCGATAAAGCCGCCATGTTGAATTTTTATCGAAAATTGCGATAAAATTTATGATAAAAATTCAAAATGGCGGCTTTATCTATCATATTTTGAGAGTTGATGTAGTTATATCGCTTTATCGTGTTTTGATCTTCATGCTAGGCAGGCTGGTGACAGACAGACAGACAGACGGACAGCGAAGTCTTAGTAAATTATTACTAAGACTGACATTAGTCACGTTTTTACCCTTTGGAATAGCAAAAGGAAAAATCTGCCAGAATTATACACATAAATAAAATTAGACGTACAATCAAAGGGTTTTGTATTATTAAAATTTCATGAATTAAAATATTAATTTAATTAAATAATTTTTAGAGATAAGTCTTAGAAATAAGTCATTAGAGGAATATTAAAACGATTTTTAAAAGAATATTCTTTTATTTTCTTATAATAATACAATAATAATAATAGCTAGGTATCAAATTATTATTTTTTGGTAGTTCTGTCTAGCTACAAGTAAGATAATCTTATCAGTAGGTACTAGCCCTATTAAGTATTAGATACTAGCCCTATTAAGTACTATTTTAGTTTTCATACTAAATTTACATGTTTTACTATGGCAACCCTTTCATTAAATCACAGAATTAAAAAGAGTATAAAATTCTATCTATCGACATACGACACTCAAAACAAAAAACCCAAAAAATACAAATTTCCCCAAAAAGAGGCTACTGGGACTTTTAGTCCCGATTGCCACCGGGTGGCAATCCATGTGGGGGCGACTGGGACTATACGTCCGTTTGTACTTTTTATTAATATATATTAAAAATAATTAATATTTATAAGTAATATAATAACATAAAATATTAAAATTTATACATCATTTTTTAAACTTGTAACTTAATTAGTAGATAGTATGTAAGTAAAAGGGGTATTACACCACACTGATTCAGGGTCCCTGAATTTAGGGTGGTTAGGGACCTTATTATTTACCTCGATTATTACACTACACTAAAAAGGGACCCTAACTCAGTCGGACAGCGAATCTAGGAGCGGCTTGACACCATGCCACCTGTATTAACAGAACATCAATAAATAAAAAACATACAACCGAATTGAGAACCTCCTCCTTTTTTTGAAGTCGGTTAAAAAGCAAAAGAAGTGGTTAGGGAGTAAGGCGGCTCTGACGCACTAATTAGGGACCCTTACTGCCTAACTCTTATTACACCTCTCTTAATTAAGGGTTAGGGACCCTGAATCAGTGTAGTGTAATACCCCTTTAGGGGCTTGGATAGATTTTTAAAAATGATGTTTAAATTTTGTAAGTATTTAGTTTGATTTTGTAATAATCTAAGAGTAATAAATGAATAGGAACATAGTAATGTAATAATATAATATACTAATATTATTTTTAATTCACTGTTTTTTGTACAAAATTTATACTTACATTATTTTGAATACCTACTTGTAAATTAAATTTTATTTAATATGTACTACTTAGACTGAATGTTTGATGTATATATTTTGTATTCAGAATGTTTTTATAAAATCTAAGTACAGTACAATCTCACTAATCCGGCACTATTAAAAACCGGAGGGTGCCGGATTATTGGAATGTTCGGATTACTGGATTATACTGAAAAAATCACCAATCTCCATTTTATTATTCAAATCTAGTGTCTTGTGTTTGCGTTTATTTGTCATTTTTAACTATAAACTATTCTCACTTGAAAAAAACAAATACGTTAGCACGTGCACGTGATAAGTTTTGAGGTTAGACTGCTAGTCGACGACGCAGCGACCAAGCGCACAGGTATAGAGGGGTGAGGGAGGCGTGGGCGGAGGGTGCCGGATTATTGGACGTGCCGATCTATCGAAGTGCCGGATTAGTGAGATTGTACTGTAATTACATTTAACTAGAAGAAATGAATGAAAAAACAAATACTTATTTTATTATAAACTAGCTGTCCCGGCAAACGTTGTTTGGCCATTTTTTTTATACAAAAAAAATTGAGTTGGCCGATTCTCAGACCTAACGAAATATATTATACCCAAAAAAAAACATACAAATCGGTTCAGCCTTTTCGAAGGAGTTTGGTATCTAACACCATTCCATTTTAATACAACTGATTTAAACCTCTTTTGAATTGGCTTCATATAACAAAAGTGTAATTTAAGCATTCTAATTTTAAATTGGTTGTTGGTTTTAATTTTAAAAGCCATTGGACACTTTGGCATAGTAACTTAAGGCGCAAGACACATAGAAGAGGCGAGGTGCGGGTGTGGGTGTGGCGCGGGCTCGTACAGACGATTAAAAACCGTAAGTTTATTGTGATAGAGTCTATATTTGTATACTGCGCAAGCGGTACCCGCGCCTCGCCCGCGCCGCTTCATACAAAATGTGGCGTATACAAATATAGACTCTATCACAATAAACTTACGGTTTTTAATCGTCTGTACGAGCCTACGCCGCACCCGAACCTCGCCTCTTCTGTTTGTCCCGCGCCTAAAATGCTGCGGTGCATTTTGAGACTCATTCCCATCGTTAGAGGGCATTATGGCGAGCAAATAATGCCTTCACAGCAAGCCGCTATAGCGTCTTGGAAACGGGATATTTAACTAAACGTGTTGCTGTTGACCTTTTTTCCAAAAATGCGCGGTGCATTTTGAGACCCATACGTATCGATAGAGGGCATTATAGCGAATAAATAATGCCTTTGCACTAGACCGCTAAAGGCTAACATTATGCATTGAGTTGAGAACCGTTTCGCAACAAAATTATTTCAACTTTTTTAAAATACGTAGTAGTTTTGATAGCCTTTAGTTTTTGTGTTTTATAGTTTACGACCCGTCCCGGCTTCGCACGGCTATATTATGCATGTATTATACATATAAACCTTCCTCTTGAATCACTCTATCTATAAAAAAAAAGGGTGCGTGTACTTATGTACGCGCGTGAGAAGTTATACTTCTTTGGCATTTAAAAAAAAAAAAAAAAAAAAAAAAAACTCGTCCGGCAAAAAACTCGTCCGACAAAAAACTCGTCCGACAAAAAACTCGTCCGACAAAAAACTCGTCGGGCAAAATACTCGTCCGACAAAAAACTCTGGACTGGAAAAGGATTGTCAACACAATCAATAAAGTTCAATTTAGATTTAAACAACTTCTCCCGTGAGAATTTTGTGTGACGTGAGAATTTTGTGTCTCGCTTTTGTAAAATTTCACTCTCATCATTTTTTCATAACGCGCCTAAAGAAGTATAACTTCAAAAACCGCATCAAAATCCGTTGCGTAGTTTTAAAGATCTAAGCATACAAAGGGAAACAAGGGAGGGACAGAAAAAGCGACTTTATCACTACATAGTATAAAACAAAGTCGCTTTTTCTGTCTCTATTTCCCTTTGTATGCTTAGATCTTTAAAACTACGCAACGATTTTTTATAGATAGAGTGATTCAAGAGGAAGGTTTATATGTATAATACATGCATAATATAGCCGTGCGAAGCCGGGGCGGGTCGCTAGTTTTATACTATGTAGTGATTTAGTCCATAAGCTCACTGTAAGTTATTGTTGCGAATGAATGTTTTTCTATTTCTAAAGCGTCTCAGAAACGGAATATTTGTTGAATCATGTTGTTGAACGAATCACTTTTTTTTGTATAAGTATCCCGTTTCCGAGACGCTTCAGAGGTTCGGTGTGAAGGCATTATTTGTTCGCGGTAATGCCCTTTATTGAAACGTACGCGTCTCAAAATGCATTGCGCATTCTTGGAAAATCATAAGAAAAAGAAGACAATATTCGTTCACTTTAATGCCTTCTATCGATTGGCATGGGTCTCGAAATGCACAGCGCAAAATAAAAACATTATTCAAAACTAAATGTCCGGACCCCTTTAAAAATTACTAGGTAAATGATATTTTGTTTCCAACAAACACAAAATACATAATAGTTATTATTTTACTTCTAACTACAAACTTTATCAGCCCTTTTTCCCGATTCCCTGGGAATATCGGGATAAAAGTAAGCTTTACGTTATTCCTGGAATCTACGTACGTTTCATCGCAATAAATAGTGTAACTAACACGACTTTCTTTAGATATATAGACTAGCTTTTGCTCGCGACTTCGTCCGCGTAGAAGTCGATTGAAGTAGATTGGACCAAGGAATTACGTTTGTTCTACAAATTCAAGTATTTACGTTTACTTAAAAAAACAGCTGGTTTGTGGTTAAGTCACTTATGGTAATTTACCGCCCTCCCGGTTGCATATTATGGTATGCATGCAATGCAATTATGACCTAGCAAACAGAGGCGCGACGAGACCAATGGTCGTTTCTTTATGTATAGTAAGTTTGTTTCTGTATGTACAGTCGAAATACCAATTAGCTGAACCCCACGTGACCAAGAGCTCACTCGCACATCTGTAAGGTCGTAAAGTAATGTTACCTGATCCTGTTTTTTAAAACCATTTTTGTTTTGTTTTTAATGTGGGATGAAATAAACTTTACCTTCTTTTTTAAACTATACAATACGATATCTATACTAATATTATAAAGCTTAAGAGTTTGTTTGTTTGATCGCGCTAATCTCAAGAACTACTGGCACGAATTGAAACATATTTTTTGTGTTGGATAGTCCATTTATCGAGGAAGGCTATAAGCTACTTTTCAATTTCATATTCCCACGGGATCGGAACTTACGCGGGTGAAACCGCGGAGAGCAGCTAGTACAATATAAAAAATAACAAAATAGGTAAATAATAACATTTTTAGTTTTACAGATGTGCGAGTGAGCTCTGGGTCACGTGGGGTTCAGCCAATTGGTATTCCGACTGTACCATAAGGTTGCTTCTGTATGTATAATAAGTAGGTATGCACAAAGGTACAGGGAGGAGAGGAAATTAAGGGCGCTATTAGCTCTAACGGTGAAGAAAAACATCGTGATTAAGTAGGTCTGTCTCGAAGAGTGTGGAATTCCTCGAAACATATTTCCAAGCAGAGAGACACATCACACTGTTTACAAATATATTTCGTCCGGCTTTTCCGACACCAAAAGCAGTGTTTATACTTGGACTTACCCGTGCCAATAAAATGATTTCCTTTTAGAATTGGTCGTCTGAAACCAACTTCAGAAATAATAGATTGCGTTACAATTGGTAATAATAATTCATCTTTCCTTTTCTTAAAAGTTTGAATTAATTCATTGGCAAGGCAAGTCCTGAATGAACGTTGAGTTGTCTTTTCAAATTTACTTTTAAATATAACATATGCGTTTAATACCGTTACGTTCAACAGGTGCCTAAACAATTTTTTATACCACCCTTTGGTTCTTATTCTTTCCAGTGGATGCGCGGAAAGTAACTGGTCCTTTTTATCGACCCCTCCCATTGACATATTGTAGTCAAGGACCACTTGTGGTTTGTATTTATAGCGCCCATATTTTTCTTTCCCCCCCACTGTACCTTTGTGAAAGGTTGATATCATAGATACGATATTGTTATCTCGCCATATCATGATAGACATGTCGCGGCAATAACTTTGCACGATCTCACCAGGCCGCATCTCACATTTGGTCACACTGTTTATGAACTCTGGCACAAATTCTCTGTTGGTTCGGAGAGTGCCGTAGCAGTCCGTTCCATTGGCTTTTAGGTATCTTGCCAGTAAAGGCGAGTTATAGAAATTATCCATAACTAGTGTGTGACCACGGTTGAGCAACGGCTTGATCAGTTCATACACTATACGTGCCGTGGCGTTGGTAGGTGGTGGAACAGATGTATTACTAGTCTCCTCAGTCTCTTCAGTATATTCATGTCTTTTGCCAGTATAAACAAAAAACTTCCATAAATAACCGGTCGAAGATTCGCACAGTTCATATGTTTTCACCCCAACCTGGGCGGCTTTGGTGGCTATCCTCTGTGAGAAAGACAACCGACCGTGCCACTTCAGAAGTGATTCATCAATAGCAATGTCACGCTCCGGAAAATAAAGAGTACTGAACTTCTCATTGAGATGATCCAGAACAGGCTTTATTTTCCGAAGCTTGTCAGGTGTAGTGTTGTTGTCAGAGTCGTTGTTCGTCCTGTTGTCAGAAAAATGTAAAAGTCTCTTAATCAGTGAAAATCTATGAAAAGTCATCAGTGTCTTAAAATATTTCAGCGTCAAATATCCATTATCTTGCCAATACTCCTTTTCTACAGAAAATGGGGCATTCCCTTGTAGGATGAGTATAGCCAAGAAAATGTACATTTCGTCCATGTCGACGTTGGTCCAACGGTGAAGTCTTGATCCTGCAGGCAAGTCATGGTCAATCATATAGGCAGCATGCTTGTTCGTCTGTCTGACAATCAAGTTCATCAAGTCATTGTCAAAAAATTTCATGAATATGTCGATTGGTCTAGCATTGTCTTCTACTTCAAAAGTGGGTCCATTTTTGCCAGTAAATTGTAGCCTCCGTCCAGTAAATGTTTCAGGGTCTTCCGACCACTCAAATGTCAAATTTTCACTGGAGGACCCCATCAAGTCATGTAATAGTCTGTCCGAATCCATATCATCGTGTGCCAGCCACTCTACCTGTAACGGATCATGAAGATCAGGGTCCGCTGGTGCTAGGCACGTATAGTCATAGCATTCCTCTTCCTCAACCTGTTCTGTCTCGTATTCTACCTCAGATATATCTAAATCATCGTCCTCGTCGTCTCTGTCTTCGGGTTCAGCAGTAGCTGCTATGTTGCTTGGTCCAGATTCAGCAGTGGCTGCGTTTTCTGAAATTTATTTAAATAATAAATAAATATTGCAGGACATTCTACACATCGCCATCTAGCCCCAAGCTAAGTAACTAGACTTGTGTTATGGGTGGTAGACAACGAATATACTACTTACATACTTTTCTTTTGTAAATATATACCTATAATACATAGAAACAACCAGACCACAGACAAATATCTAAGCATAAATACTTGTCAGTGGCGGGAATCGAACCCGCAACCCTGTGTTTGGCATGGTAACCATTGTGCCAACTGGGTTGTATTAAAAGTAATAATGATGAGAAGATGGTTCCAGGTAAGTTCCAGGTACTCCATGAATCTGTATCTAGTAATTAAAGGGCCAATTCCAACAATGATTTTAAACCCATAGAATATTAATAAGTATTATACATACCCGACCCACAAATTTCGTTAGTTTTTGGTCGGTTTTGTTTTTTGCTTGGTTTAGGTTTGACAGTGGCTGTCTTTTTGCTTGGTCCGGCTTTTTCTAAGTTCAAACGAGGTGGCGTCCTCTTTTCCTTCCTTGAAAGAAAATAATAATATAAAAATCAAAATGTCAATCACATCTCATACAAAATATATATAAATACAAAGTATAATATATAAAGATATCAATAAATAATCAAATCAAAAATAAAATTTCTATTTGTGATTGTTTGTAATTGAGTTTCTGTTTCTATTACTTTTGTCTACTTTGTTAAATTTAGCTGTAGGTAGACTTTCCTTAAAATAAATAAATACTAGCGACCCGCCCCGGCTTTGCACGGCTGTATTATGCATGTATTATATCTAAAAAACTTCCTATTAAATCACTCTATCTATTAAAAAAAACCGCATCAAAGTCCATTGCGTAGTTTTGAAGATTTAAGCATACATAGGAATATAGGGACAGAGAAAGCGACTTTGTTGTAAACTATGTAGTGATAGTGACTAGTGACTATGTAGTAATAATGATTTTACTTAATTTCCCACGCCTGCTTTATAGGTGAAGGTGGCGTGACTGGCGTGCCTGGCTCCAGTCGACAAGGCTTGCGATCAGGAGATTGCTTACTGAAATGAAAGGTTTAGATTAGATTATAAAATATAAATAATAAATATTTCAGGACATATTAGACATCGCCATCCAGCCCCAAGCTAAGCAACTTAATGCTTGTGTTATGGGTGCCAGATAACGGATAAACTACTTATATACTTTTTTTTTTTTTGTAAATATATACATATTATACATATAGGAAACACCCAGAACCAGAAACAAGAATTTATGGTCTACATAAATACTTGTTCCCGGCGGGAATCGAACCCGCAACCTTCTGCGTCGCAGTCGGGTGTTCGCCCAACGCGCCACAGAGGTCGTCGTAGATTGATTTAAATTTATATACCTAGGTACAATCCACAGTCAAAAGTATCTGCCCACCGTAACGTTTACAATCCTATGCAGCACTATTTGAACATTATAACGTAACCTGTGGATCGAACCCACGTCTTCGGTTGGTGTAGCAGGTGCCGGCTTATACCACTAGGCCATCTAATTACATAGCTCACATGTTGAAAATAATAATCACACTGACTACTTTTAATTCAGGTATTTAAGTTTGTCATCATCATCCGAGCGATGTTCCCGGTTGCATCCCTTTTAGGAGCCCGGGGTCCGCTTTCCTACTTTTACGCCTCCACTTCGCACGATCTTCGGCATCCTGGTTAGTAAGGGCATTTGCACGCATATCACCCTTTACGACGTCAAGCCAGCACTTCTTGGGTCTACCCAGTCTGCCACGGCCCGGCGGAGGCGCCATGGCAAGACATTTGTTCCCCACGTAACTAGCCGGTTTTCGCAAGACGTGACCGTACCCGTCAGGTATTTAAGTTTGTATGCAACGTCTATTAGAAGAAGGTCGTAACTCCAATACTTGTTGATAGTAGGTAGGTATTATTGTAGCAAACTGATCATTTACATAGGACCCATAATGTACTGAGAGGACTTACGTGGGGCTTGACCAAATCAATAAAAGTTACTTACCGTGAGCGCTTAGTGCGAGGAGGCGCGTCAGGAAGCAAAAAGCGCTCCATCTTCTGCCGCTTTCTCTCAATGTAGGTAGGTACTCACGAAGATAATATAATCACCACGTTTTTAATAATTGTACTGTTTGTTTGTTATGTGGTACCTAGTTAGTTCTGGATTTTGTTGTTTTTGATTGATTGAGATACTCCCTCTTTCTTCGTACGTTCTTCTATCACTTCTTTACTCATGTGCTATATTCCTTGGATAAGACGATTGTCACAGATTACTTTCCCTTACTATTATATTACTCTTAGCAGATTACTACTACTAATAGTTTATTCCAAGTTTAATTAATAGTGTACTCTTTGAAATGGCGAATGGCGTACCCAAGCCGAAGCGTCCTTACGTTAGCACACACACAGTATTTTTAAATTCTCTGCAGCCGTGCGCTTGGCGTTAGCCCGTGCTCCAAAGAGAATTTAAATACTCCGTGCTCGTTCACCAAAACAAAAGAGCATGTAGCGCAAAGAGTATTTTATTATTGTAGCGTAGCGATAGAGTTAGCCAACGTGAGTAGTCATGGCAAAAATAGCATGTCACTCGATATTTCACACTGTGAAAAAAAAACACAAATATAGCATATGCTAAAAAAAAACACTTGGACTGCTAATGCTATTTTTATAGCATACGCCATCTTGGGTAGCTCGAGTATACTGTAAATGTACCGCGGGCGCGGGTTGTCAAATAATTTTTAATATTTTTTTTTTACGTATGATAGGTCAGCGTTTGACTAGTATTTAAATTCTCTTTGGTTTGACCACTATCACACCTGCCTAATGGTAGGTGACTGATGGTAGGCATCACGCACCACAGTGTTGCTTGGTGTTACCGAACTATCGATCGTTTTACTATCGATAGTTCTATCGGTAGATTATATCCTCTTTGGCGCGGCATGTTCAAGGCTTCGGTTCAAGGAGGTTAAAAGGGCATGTTACTCGAGCATGTTATAGCTTGTATACACGTTACGATTTGGTCGTCCCGACCAAATTGACACAACCAAATTGGGTATCGATACACACGCTACGATTTGGTCGGATACTATTCAGAGAGTACATTGATACACATCGTGGTCATTAAGTAGTTTCTAGGGTTCCATTCCTCAGGGGGAAAAACGGGACCCTATTATTAGTAATAGGGTCCCGTTTTTCCCCCTGACTTCCCCGGGGGAAAAACGGGACCCTATTATTAGTAATAGGGTCCCGTTTTTCACCTGCCTAATGGTAGGTGACTGATGGTAGGCATCACGCACCACAGTGTTGCTTGGTGTTACCGAACTATCGATCGTTTTACTATCGATAGTTCTATCGGTAGATTATATCCTCTTTGGCGCGGCATGTTCAAGGCTTCGGTTCAAGGAGGTTAAAAGGGCATGTTACTCGAGCATGTTATAGCTTGTATACACGTTACGATTTGGTCGTCCCGACCAAATTGACACAACCAAATTGGGTATCGATACACACGCTACGATTTGGTCGGATACTATTCAGAGAGTACATTGATACACATCGTGGTCATTAAGTAGTTTCTAGGGTTCCATTCCTCAGGGGGAAAAACGGGACCCTATTACTAAGACTTCACTGTCAGTTCATCAGTCCGTCCGTCTATCAGTTCCATCCGTCCGTAAATCTGTCCGTCCGTCTGTCTGTCTGCCTTTCTGTCCGTCTGTCATCCGTTTGTATCTCATGAATCGTGATGGATGGAGAGTTAAAATTTTCTCAGATTATGTATTTCTATTAATAGTGTTGCTTTAACAACAACAAAAAAAGAAAAAAATGAAGTGGGGCTCAAATACAACATGATACGGAACCCTTCGTGCGGGAGTCCGACTCACACTTATTTGTTTCGAACACGAAGTTGGGTCCGATGCGTACACACGTCAGGGGGAAAAACGGGACCCTATTACTAATAATAGGGTCCCGTTTTTCCCCCTGAGGAATGGAACCCCAGAAACTACTTAATGACCACGATGTGTATCAATGTACTCTCTGAATAGTATCCGACCAAATCGTAGC
Source organism: Idaea aversata (assembly GCA_907269075.1). Classification (NCBI taxonomy): domain Eukaryota; kingdom Metazoa; phylum Arthropoda; class Insecta; order Lepidoptera; family Geometridae; genus Idaea; species Idaea aversata. The sequence goes on from OU026103.1 coordinate 9,661,109, forward strand.
GTGTGTATCGATACCCAATTTGGTTGTGTCAATTTGGTCGGGACGACCAAATCGTAACGTATGTAAAAGCCTTAAGATCCCAAATTTAATTATTCAGAACAATGTTTCATCATAGACCAAAATTCAATTTAAACAAAATAAAAGGTTAACTATTTCTTTGTTTCTGAGAAAATTCCTAGCAGCACCACATTGAAATCAAATTGAACGTGGTGAAAAAAATTCTAGGACTATGAGAAAAAAAGACAGCCCTCCGATTCACAAACCGTCGCGTCGAATGCCACCGAAACAAAAAAAATGCTGCTCTTTCACTCCCGCGATTTTTCACGTGTTGCCGAAACGAATAAAACAGGAAAGTCTTTTCATTTTTAAGGCCGATCCGCACAGAACAGTGACGGCACAGTTCCGACCCGTGCCGTACCGTAACTGTGTAAGTGACAAGTGAAGTAAGTCAGTGACAGTGACGTTCAGTGATGTCAGTGCTGCACCGGTGCTCGCCGTGATCCGGCGTGAATTTGTAGCGGACAATATTTTGCCTGACACGGTAGCAATGTTTCAAGATGGACGACGAAAAGTTAATTGAATTGGTCAGTATATTGCCCGTATTTATCACGTGACGATCGACCTCTATGTACATTCATTTTCCTTAAACCACAGTCAAAAATATCGGAAATTTTGCGGTCGTTATCTTTGCTCGCTCTTGTTTTTTCATATAATATAATAAAAAAAACCGGCCAAGTGCGAGTTGGACTCGCGCACGTAAGTTATGGTAACCCTAGTGATAGGGTACTAAAAATCACTGCGCGCGTGTCGGTACTGAATGTATGAATAGCACGGAACTGTCGGTCACGTGCCGGCACTGTTGTGTGCGGATAGACCATGGACGTATAATGTACAGGTTGTGCAGCGAATGGTGAGCGCTGGCGGAAATTGGTGGGGATGGTTTGCGCATGTACAATCGCGCACAGAATTATTACAGCCAAACCGTCATACTTTGTTTACATACCGTTTATGATTTTGCTCAACCAGAAAAACATTCATTTATATACTATTACTATTTAACAGTATATTTATTCATTGTATTTTACACTATTAAACTATAAAATAAATAAAAAAATAAATAAATATTTCAGGACATATTACACATCGCCATCCAGCCCCAAGCTAAGCAACTTAATGCTTGTGTTATGGGTGCCAGATAACGGATAAACTACTTATATACTTTTTTTTTTGTAAATATATACATATTATACATATAGGAAACACCCAGAACCAGAAACAAGAGTTTATGGTCAGCATAAATACTTGTTCCCGGCGGGAATCGAACCCGCAACCTTCTGCGTCGCAGTCGGGTGTTCGCCCGACGCGCCACAGAGGTCGTCATAGATAGACTACTGATATGGAACTCAAATTAAATAAACATATTTTTTGGTATCTTTTAATGTAATTACCTTTTAATGAAACAACTACCTATTGACTACTGATCTTCTATTGATCGATAATCTGTCACTGTCACTTTAAACTGTCAGATTGCTGTCAAATCTATATTTTCTATTGTTTTTGGCGCGAACTTCAAACCACGGAACTAATACTGTCCTGTACATTTACTGAACAAAGGTACGAACATGGATTTCTATGCCTGCACCAATGATTACCAGTTTTTCTGTATAAAGTTGAATTTTCGATCTGGGTAAAGTTAGCTACGCGGCTGCAATGTTAACCGAGTGATGGTAAATTTTTATGTGCGCGACAGTACTTAGACGTGCGGGAGCGGGACAGAGCGCGGCTAAAGACGTGTGTGCGGAACAGAGAGCTATGATGTGAGCAACTGACCCTCCCTTCGCTCCTGTCCCCCCGCCCAAACAGACCTAAAAATTGACTTCTGCGCATACCCCTTCCACTTTCCGCCAGCGCTCACCATTCGCTGCACAACCTGTACTACGTTGTACGTAGTACATAGTAAGTCCATGGGACAGACCTTTCGTTTTGGTGGCCTTTAGATGCCGATGGTTTGTGAATTAGCCTGTTGATCTCTCTGCACTCTAACTATTGGAAGGAAGGCCAAAAATGTTTGGTCCAGAGAAATCATGGGTTCGGCATGGGTTCGGTTACGGGGTTCGGTCACAGAGCTGACCGGACAAAGAAAAAAAAACCACTTAGTGAAAAAAATAGACAACTGTCAAAGTCAAGTCAAGTAAAAGTCAATGTCATTTGCATGTGTGATTGTGTGCAAATAATTTTTTGAGGTTATCACGTTTATCACCTAAATATTTTGTGAGTTTTCTTGAATAAAAACCTACAAAAATAATTTAAAATGGTGAAGAAGAAAATAGATAATCGTATCAGAGTTATGATAGAGAATGGAGTTAAGTTAGGTCATCGTACGATGTTTCTACTCGTCGGAGACAAGAGTAGAGATCAGGTACATTGTATCTACAATAAAAACATGTATTTTTCTTTTAAAAATGTACATTATACTTAATATTTAATGTTCTAGGTTCCTATTCTGTATGATATACTAGTAAAATCGACTGTTAAAGCCAGACCGACAGTGCTGTGGTGTTATAAAAATAAAGATGAAGCTATTAGCAAGTAAGTTGTTTATTACGTCTTTACGAACACAAACCAAGTCTAATAAATTGTTCAGACCTCTCGAAGAAATTCTATAATATTTTCGGCCTGTTACGTTGCTCTATAAAAAAAATAACTTATACAAATACATTTTTTTTTTCACAACAAAGGTAGCGCAGTGGGCATATTGTGTAAAAACTTCATCATTAAGTTTATTTCTAGTCATGGTCGTAAGCGGGCTAAGAAGATAGCGGCAGGTAAACTGGAGGTGTCTGAGGAGAACTTATTTGATGCGTTTCGAGTAGCCACAACTATTCATGGGCGATACTACTCAGAAAGCCATGCTATGCTCGGTCAGACTTATGGAGTGTGTGTTTTGCAGGTAAAAATACCATTAAAAACTTTATTCAAGGTTTATTGATCAATCAAACATGAATAAGAAACACATAATAGTGACGATCTGTATGTCTTTTCTCTAAAAAAAGCTAAGCTAAGACTTTAATTCTATAATATAAAAATGAATGAAATGTGTTGCTAAGCGCCAAGCTCGGGAACAGCTGAATGGATTTCGCTATTTCTTTTTGTTGTGCTTGTTATTATCAGAAGGTTCATATAAAAGAAAAAATTAAGAAAATTGTGTAGAAAATTATTACGCGTGTGAAACCGCTGGGCGCTAGTTATATTTCAAGTCTGGTTGCTGTGCAGTCTATCGTCTGAGAAACCCAAATCTAAGCTACATGTTCACACATAGAACTGTGAGCCAATATGAGTTAAATAGAAATATTATTTATTTGCATGAAGTAGGTTACAAATAGATCTAATAAAATATTACAGCTCCTTAGTTCGCCGAAAATTCGATATATTAAAGGAAAAATTCAGAATATGCATTATCAATACCACATCACTACAAAGTATAAAACAAAGTCGCTTTCCCTGCCCCTATGTCCCTATATCCCTTTGTATGCTTAAATCTTTAAAACTACGCAACGGATTTTGATGCGGTTTTTTTTATAGATAGAGTGATTTAAGAGGAATGTTTATATGCATAATACATGCATAATATAGCCGTGCGAAGCCGGGGCGGGTCGCTAGTTTATTAATATTATGTTAAATAACCATAGACCAAAACGTGTCAAATAAAGATAAATCAATAATATTCTAATCCCCTACATCATATGAACAATAAAATAAATAAATAATACCTTTTTAATAAGTTTTGTATCATTTTCAGGATTTTGAAGCTCTCACACCTAATTTGATGGCCAGAACAATTGAAACAGTTGAAGGGGGTGGTCTCATTATATTCCTGTTAAAAACCATGGATTCTTTGAGGCAACTGCATTCTATTACAATGGACGTTCATTCAAGGTAACTAGGACACAATGGTTTTTAGAATAAACTATGGCCTGGAATGAAAAAGTATGGGTTAATCCAGTGTTCTAGCTACCAGCTTACCAAGCTTCATCACAATCAGTTCTGTATTTTTGTTTCTGTATTGCATGAAATAACAAACCCAATAATTGTGTTTAAATATTGTAATTTAAAAAAATTGGTGCATGTGAGAAGTTATACGTCCGTCTGTCTTTCTGTCTGTCCGTCTGATATTTACTTTGCGGGCAGCTTAAACCTTGCTGCTTGTTACTTTAGTGTTACATAGATGCGCGCGAATCTTAAAATTTCACTCTCGCAGCTTCAACCTGTTTTGCTTTTGGGTTACGCAGCTGCAACATGTGACTTTTGTGTTACAGATGCTCATTTCAAAATTTCACTCTCATCATTTTTTCTTTACGCGCCTAAAGAAGTATAACTTCAAAAGTAGCTTATTTGATATTATAGGAGTCCAGCTATCTGCATATAAAATTTTATGGCAATCAGTTCATTAATATGTAACAATCATACATCCCTTAGAGTTCGAATTTACAAAAATACTTATTGATACATGCCTACCTACATTCCAGTCCAGCCGTACTAACTTCGAATTTCGTTCGGACCCATAGACAATAATCGTGAACGAATGTTTATATAATCTTCAGTGTTGTGACTTGCGGTAATTTACGGTTTTTGCTGGTACTCACTCTCATTGCTACCCGACCTAATTAAAAAGTACAATTTTGTACTAACAATGCGTAGTGATGAATGACAACAAAAAATATCCGTATAATCTTAGAGAATGCGGAAAGATTCCTTCCTATCCTCTGTGGAAAAAAATAAATACTTCAAATGTCAATCAATTAACTTGTTTGGTAAAAAAGTTTTAAGTTTTAAAAGTTTTTAAGTGCTTTTTTCTAGCTTTTTTGCTTATAATACTCTGTTATCAAGTAATGAGAGAGCTCAGTGAGAGAGTTACCATTTTTATAAGTATGTTATTGGAACTACACCCCGAAAGTTCATATTATTTTGGATATCTAAACTGTAAGTAAATTTTACCTAAAAATTTATATTATTTGGAATATTACAATTTTTAAAAATGTTTACGATGTCTTTTTAATTCCATGGGCACTTAATTTAAGAGGTAGTAGTGGTACTATGTCCGCATATATAACTTCAAAAAGCTGCCGACTGAGTACAAACTTCTTACAAACTCCGAATCGGGAAATATCACATAAAAAAATTCATTTCGCAAGCGGCGACGATTCCTACGACGTTCTAAGAGTTTCTCGCGAAAAGCTATATCCCATAACACAAAACACGACATTCATAAGTGTAATTTCACGGAAAAAAATACAAAAACGAAAGTAAAAAGTTAACTATTTTGGTTTCGTCAATTTGAGGTTAAATTTACGATCAAAGAACTGTCAAAGTCAATTTTTCGTTTGCATTAGAGTAGGGTTTCGAAAAGGTTTCGAAGGTAAAAAGCAAATTTCGTTCCTTCGAACGAAACTTCGATTTTCTTTCGGAACGAGTGGAATTGTGGTAAGATTCATTTCGAACTTCGATCGAATTTCGTTTTTCGATGAATTAGAGTAGGCCCGGCACTTTAATAAACCGACACGTCCAAAAATCCGGCAACCTCCGCTCACGCCTACCTACCTTCTACGCTTATGCGCTCCGGTCGCCGCGTCGTGTCTAACAGTCTTACCTCAAAACTTTTCATGTGCACGTGCATACGTATTTACCCGTTTTTTTAAGTGTCAATGTAATACATTTATATTATGTATTCTCATTATGAAATGCTTTATTTTTTTTTCTCTAATCCTGTAATCCGAACATTCCAACAATCCGGCACCCTCGGGGTTTTCAATAGGGCCGGATTAGTGAGATTCGTGAGATTACTGTATTTATTTATGTTTTTACTCTCCTGATTTCAGGTTTAAAACGGAAGCTCACGACACAGTAGTAAACAGATTCAACGAGAGATTCCTCCTGTCACTCGCTGACCATCCAAGATGTTTGGTACTGGACGATTCACTCACTGTTTTACCTATATCATCTAGAACTGTTCAGGTTAAACCTGTTGATGTTTTTTCAGAGGTAAATATGAACAAATCTTAGAATCCCTATTATTTGTAACAACTTTTTAATTTTTTATATATTTTTTTGGCTTATGTGCTATGTCAAATAAAATTAAAAAGTAATAAGATGCCTGAACGGTATAGGTTAGGTGAGACATTGTGACTAAACAGCAAACTAGCAAGCGCTAAGGTGCAGCTTGCAAGAAAAGTTGCTTATATTTTTGGATTTCTCTATACTTTTGTGTTTTGTAGTTAACTATATTATGCATGTATTATACATATAAACCGTCCTCTTGAATCCCTCTATCTATTAAAAAAACCGCATCAAAATCCGTTGCGTAGTTTTAAAGATTTAATTATACAAAGGGATATAGGGACAGATAAAGCGACTTTGTTTTATACTATGTAGTGATACCATTAAATTTTATGCTTAAATATGGTTACGTATGCTATGTATTATTAAGCTTTATTTATTTTTACAATATAAACGGTATTTAAATCCACATTGGTTGTGCGTAATGCATCATTTCCATATAATTTTCTGTAATTTTATTCCAGCGTACAAATCCAAAACTAACAGAACTAGTGTCTTCTCTTTCTGACTCGCCTCCTGCTGGACCTTTAGTAGCTTTATGTCGCACTTACGATCAAGCTAGTGCATTGTTGGCACTCATCAACACTTTGGCTGATAAACAATCAAGGTAAAAATATCTAATCCTATCTTACTATACACGAAAAGGTATGTTGCTGGTATGATCAAAGATTGCGCTATTTTCAAAACTATACAGGGTGTCCCATAATGAATGGCCAAGCGGGCACCTACGGATAGAGGACACTGTGCCGGATCAGAAAAACGAAAGTTATGTTCTATGAAAGTCTCTCGGTTTCCGAGATATCCGCCATTTATCATTTGTCATTGACATTTATATTATTACTTAACATTATTATTATATGCTGTGTTTAATTCAAATGACAGGTGATTTTTGAAAAACTAAAATGTGGCTTAATACTAAAATTATTGTACACCTAGTGGTATTGTTACAAAGGAACTATGTTATGTTGCTATTTTTAAGAACCAATACCTGTGACAAACAATAAATAAATTGAATTTGAATTTGAAAAAATTTGAATTAAAAAAATTTAAAAATTTCACTCCGTTCTCTATGTTTTGTGATGCCAAAACTGCAAATGAAGGAATTATCCCAATCTGTTTTTTGGATAGTATTCCAGGATAAATGTGCTATCGAATGCAAACAATATTTTTTATGACACATTGAAAGTTTTTTTAAACTCAGATTTAACTCAAACTTCATGGTTCAGGTTGAAAAATTAAAAAACCATGAAGTTTGAGTTAAATCTTAGTTTAAAAAAAAACCTATACGCACATAGGAGAAACTTACATACACATTTGTATTTTTAGACCACCTCACTGCCTAACACCCGTGGCCGCGGCAAGTCCGCCTGCCTCGGCCTCTCAATATCCGCAGGCGTTGCCCTTGATTACGTCAACATATACGTCACTTCCCCACACCCAGAGAACCTGATCACCTTATTCGAGTTCCTGCTGAAAGGCCTTGATATGCCTCCTTTGGTGTTTTGAAATCCTATCATAGTATTATAAAAATTTAACAAAGCGTTACAAAAGAGAATTTGCTAATCTAGCAAAGATATTGGATTAGCTACACCTGTAAGAATTATGTCGATTTGACATAAAATAAATGGGTACATGTACTTATGTACGTTAAAATTAAAATTATACTTCTAGGAGTTATACGTCCGTCTGTCCGTTCGTCTGATAATTATTTTGCGGGCAGCTTCAACCTGTTAATTTTGTGTTACGCAGCTTCAACCTGTGACTTTTGTGTTACAGTGATGCGCGCGCATCTTGAAATTTCACTATCATTTTTTCATAACGCTCCCAAAAAGCATAACATCAAAAAAATATCGTTTGCACATAGGAGAAACTTACATACAAATTTGTTTTTGTAGACCACCTCACTGCCTAACAGCCGCCCGTGGCCGCGGCAAGTCCGCCTGCCTCGGCCTCTCAATATCCGCAGCCGTTGCCCTTGGTTACGTCAACATATACGTCACTTCCCCACACCCAGAGAACCTGATCACCTTATTCGAGTTCCTGCTGAAAGGGCTCGATGCTTGCCATTATCAGGAGCACACTGATTATAATATAGTCAGGTCTACGAATCCGGATTTTAAGAAGGCTATTGTGAGGGTTAATATTGTGAGGAATTCGAGGCAGACTGTTCAGGTGAGTTCAGTTTTTAAAACTTAATTGTTTTTAATACTTAATTGGATTTCGATGTAAAGTATACCAAAACCTTCTAGAAACCATATTTCGATTGGTTTATCAATTTTTAATTGTGTATGAAACAGAGAAACAAACAGACAGACTTGAATTTTCATTCTATACTTTTTTTTACTATGTCACTACTTCTTCTAAGTCAAATCAAATCAATCATTTATTAACATTAAATATAATAAGATGTCAAAACTATTATAAAGTACTTTACTATTTAACCTCATTTGAGGTATGTGAATTAGTCTAGTATAAAAGGAATAAAAGGACTCTTCCGTATCAAATCTGTAATTTTCTCATATCTCACATTGTGAAGTCTTTAATTTGAGCTATAAAATCTGGCAACTTACTGTACATCATATGAGCCAGTGACATAAAGTTTTTCCTGAAAAGGTATTTTATTTTTGCTTTCAAATACAGACTTTTTGTCCTGTCTTCTTTTATTAAAAGTATATGAAAGTTCCGATCCCGTGAAAATATCATAAATAAATTACACGCACTTTTGAGAAAAACAAAACACATTCGTTACAAACAACAATGATAGTTGTATTTCTAAATAGCCTTAAAAAACGAAGTAAATTTTTTTACAGTATATAACCCCAGATGACCACTCGCTCCTCTCAGCCGCGGACGTGGTCCTTGTTGACGAAGCGGCCGCTATACCACTGGTCCACGTATCAGCGGCTGCACAGAAAGCTCCCCTCGCGTTACTCAGTTCGACCGTCTCAGGTTACGAGGGGACAGGACGAGCGTTGTCTTTGAAGCTATTCGCTCAGCTGCAGAACGATCATAAGGCTCCTCCACCAGTAAGTAAACAAATGTACATTCTAAGGATTTATTTCTCAGGGTACAAATGATGGCAATTTAATACTTGAGCATATAAATAGAAATATATGGTAAAATTCTCCGTTTTTTTCTAGATTAGAATAAAATTGATAGTATTTCGCCAGCCTTCTGGAAACGATGTCTCAGGAAAGACACGCTTAAATATATTTATTTAATAAATACAAAATGGTCATCTTTCAGTTTTTTTTTTTTGCGACCCTCTTCTAAACTACACATCTATCAAAAGATATACTTATAGAACATTTTTATAACTAAGCAAATCTCATTGGTTGTAATTTGCTACCGTCTTCAAAATACTCGAAAACCATGAAAACGACACCCATAATTTCTATAATTCAATATTTTCCCACAGATAAAATTGGAAGAACCCATCCGTTACACCCGTAACGATCCAACTGAAACCTGGCTCAACTCTCTCCTATGCCTGGAGCCCCCAGCACCAACGATGGGTGTGGGAGCACCCCCACCACAATCCTGCGACCTCTATAGAGTGAATAGAGACGCGTTGTTCTGCTACCATAAGGCGGCCGAGGCGTTTCTACATAGACTGGTCTCTATATATGTCTCTAGCCATTATAAGGTGAGTTTTTCAAAGCAGCATTCATTTATTTGTGTTAAATATGTGGTAATTATATAACTTCGGCCATGATCGCTAAATGCGACCCTATGATTGGTCAATTTTGTGCTGCTCTCTTCACTCTAGTCTACGTGCGTTCACGAGCACTATGCAATCTCATAGGGTTTATTGTGAATACGGGTGTTAGACTCCAATGTTCGTCTGTCTGTCACCAGGCTGTATCTCATGAACCGTGATATATAGTTGAAATTTTCACAGATAATATATTTCTGTTGCTGCTATAACATCAAATACTAAAAACAATATAATGGTGCGGAACCCCTCGTGCGCAAGTCCAACTCGCACTTGGCCGGTTTTTTAATTAAATTTAATAATTTTCCCCATATTGTGCTAAATCCCCCCTCCCCTTATGAAACTGTATAACACTAAATAAAATAATGAAATGTTCCACACAGAACAGTCCAAACGACTTGCAGCTGTTAGCGGATGCGCCTGCGCACTGCCTGTTTGTGCTACTATCACCGACACCTACCAACGCGACGTCCTTGCCTGAAGTGTTGTGTGTCATACAGATGTGTTTGGAGGGAAATATATCCGATAAGTATGTAGATTGAAGTTTATCTATACTAATATTATAAAGCTGAAGAGTTTGTTTGTTTGAAAGCGCTAATCTCAAAAATTACTGGTTCGAATTGAAAAACCATTTGTCGAGGAAGGCTATAGGCTATTTTATATTTCGATACTCCCACAGGATCGGGAGTTACGCGGGTGAAACCGCGGAGCACTGCTAGTACTAAATAATAAGAAAATCTTTTTTAACATTTTATTTTGCCGAACTGTCTCAATGTTGGACAAATCCTCCCCATCACTTTGCACATATAGCAATGCTGTAAAATATAGGTTTTTATACAATTTAAGTGTATAAACGAGTGGATACAATATTATTTGGAGTCTAAAGAATTTGACGATGGAATATTATTTTTTTCTGCATTCGTTCTATTAAAGTTCTGCGCCCATTAGAGGGCGAAAAATTAGAATACGAAACAAATGCGTCCTTAAGAGGGAGATTAAGTTAGGAGACCAATCAAATGCGTCCTTCAGAAGGCAGGAAACTTAGGAGGCCAATCAAATTCGTCCTTCAGAGGGCGGAAAGTTAGCAGACCAATAAAAACAGTCCTTTAGAGGACAAGCAAGTTAGAAGGCGAATCAAATGCATCCTTCAGAAGAGGGGAAAGTTAGCAGACCAATCAAATGCGTCTTTCGGAAGGCGGTAAATTTAGACCACCAATCAAATGCGTGCTTCAGCGAGCGGGGAAGAAACTCCGAAACCACAGAAATATCGACAAAAACACTTATTTCTAGTTCCCATTACATTAATAATCGTTCGAATTGTTTCAGGTCAGTTACGGATAGTTTAGGCCGCGGTAGGAAAGCAGCCGGCGACTTGATACCGTGGAACATTTGTGAACAGTTCGGTGACAAGGACTTCCCCAAACTATCTGGTGCTAGAATTGTTAGGATAGCCACACATCCATCTTATCAAAGAGTAAGTTATCTATACTAATATTATAAAGCTGAAGAGTTTGTTTGTTTATTTGAACGCGCTAATCTCTGGAACTACTGGTTCGAATTCAAAAAATATTTTTGTGTTGAAAATCGATCATTTATCGAGGAAGGCTATAGGTTACTTTTGTTTTGATATTCCCACGGGATCGGGACTTACGCGGGTGAAAATGCGGAGCGCAGCAAGTATGTTGTATTTTATTTAAAAAAAAATATTTGCGCTATATTGGTCTTACGGTGAAGGAAAACATCGTGATGAAACCAGAAGTATTGACAAGTTACTTCCTCGGGACACGGTCGATTAAGCTGAGAGGGTAGTAGGAGCTGGGCGAGCCTACTCCATCCTCACGCAAAGGGACCCAATTAAAGGAGTCTAATGGCGGAAAAACATAATATGCCATGTTCTACTTTGCGAAAATTTATGAAAAGAACTACAAATTAAAGAGTAGTTGATTAGGTAGGGTCAGATCCGCCCACTCCAGTGTGCTGCCAGCTCTTTAGCGGTGTTATTAGCTGAATTTAGGTTAGCCAATGTACAGCTATTAGGGCTGAGAGGCAGGTCAAAAGGTGCTGCATAGTTCGCTCGGGAGCCCCGCAGTCGCACTGAATTTGCCCTGTTAGCTGACGACCTCAACAGGGCAACAGATAATGCGATTGCCGTGGCTAAGTTTTGGACGAGAGTACTGTGACCAAAATATATTGACGCCGTTGACACGAAGAAGAAGACTGAATTTGACATGGATCAGTGTCGGAACTACTGTAGGAACTCTCTACCCGCGTCGCTGTTCCCCCAAAGCTACAACCTTGGAGTCTTCAATTCTAAAGGGAATAGGTACCTTCTAGGCAAGCATGATGATGCATGCTACATTCTCGACCTCATCTTCGCGACACCATCAGGTGAGATTAGGTGAAATGCAAGCCTATTTGTTTAAAAAAACTACTGAACTAATTTATCTCTGTTTTTTAATAGATGGGGTATGGCAAACGTGCATTGCAACAGCTAGCTGCCTACTACAGCGGCGACATTCCATGCTTAGACGAAACGCAGTCTGATAACGAGGATAATCAAAAAGACAAACATAAAAACACACTTCATACAGAACATATACAACCAAGGTCAGTTTTACACTTGTTTAGAAATAATTACATAGTCAAATAACTTCACTCTCTTATACCAATGACAATTTGTGCGAACCATACTATAGTTAAATTATTTTACTAATTTTATGCCATATTATGCAAAAGTTTCCTTCAATGAAACCTTCATTTTTACATATTTATTCGACGTGATAACGTCTAATAAATTTATGGAACATCTGCATTCACAAAAAAGTGTCATGGTAAACGTCACGTGTCTCGTGTTTGTTTAATAATAATATCGCTCATCTGGGCTTGTGTTATGGGGACGAGACGAATAGAAAACTTAAATAAAGGAAAAAGAAATGAAGAAAAGAATAGAAAAAATAAATAAAAAAGGGAGAAATTTACTTTAATTTTTAAATATAATTTTTTTATCGTTTTCATAATAAAATCTACGAATAATGCTAATTCGGATACTTCAAATTTATGACAGATTGGCATTCCGTCGCACAAGATCGCGATCAGTGGAAGGGGAGAAGAGAGGCCTTTGTCTTGCAGTGGGACACTACAGGCTCCTAATAATAAAATAAAAATAAAATAGTACTTACATAATTATGATCTTAATAGAAAAAATAGAACATTTTTTATGTTAATTTTTGTCTTTTATCGTAAAAAAATGGTTCTTCGAGCCGGATCGAAAATACTAACAATCGTTTTTTTTTCAGAACAAAACCACCGACTCTACTCCGACGTCTAACCGAAGTGAGAGCTGAAGATCTGGACTATATAGGCACTAGTTTCGGATTGACTGAGGAGCTACTAAAGTTTTGGAAATCACAGAAATATGTGCCTGTTTATTTGAGGTAAGTAATCACTATTAGTACGGGATCCCTTTAAGGACGACCTTCATCGATCTGTTTAATGGATAAAAAGTATTTTAAATCAAATTAAACAGGCCAATAAATATATTGCAAATTATTTTATTATTAAGAGCCTGTAGTGTCCCACTGCAGGGCAAAGGCCTCTCTACTCCCCCTCCACTAATCGCGATCTTGTGCGACGGATTGCCAATCTGTCATAAATTTGTCGATATCGTCTCGCCACCTTCGACGGGTAATCTTTTTCCGTTGGTGGGTGTCTAAAAAGTTGTTGATTTGGCCCAAAGTTCTTCCGGCATTCGGCAGATATGGCCGGCTCAATTCCACTTCAGTGTGGCAGCTATTTGCAAATGGGTTGCCTAAATTTTTTTTGTCCAGAATATGATTCATTACCAATTTAATTTTTTGTTTTGTTTTTAAACCTTTCACTGGCTTGTTTAAGAGACAAATTCCATACCAATAGCCTGGAGCCTATAGCAATAAGAAATGTTATATCACTACATAGTATAAAACAAAGTCGCTTTCTCTGTCCCTATTTCCCTTTGACCGCTTAAATCTTTAAAACTACGCAACGGATTTTGATGCGGTTTTTTTAATAGATAGAGTGATTCAAGAGGAAGGTTTATATGTATAATACATGCATAATATAGCCGTGCGAAGCCGGGGCGGGTCGCTAGTCTATAATACAATAGTCAGTAAACCTAATATTATTGTAGTGCCCAACCGGGTTCATGTTGGGTCTAAATATATTTTTGTAACGATCTGTGACACATGAAGCAATAAATGATGATTATAATTATGATGGACAAGAAGTTGAGAAAAGTGGAGGGTAGGAACGAAATAAGAATGCCAATTTTATGCAGAAGGCTTTGAGACAAGTTATTTATCTGCCTATTTCTTTTCAACAGTCAAAAACCGAACGATCTAACCGGCGAGCATTCGTGCATAATGCTTCGATCGTTACGCTCGTGCTCGTGGCTGCCCGCCTACTCGGCAGACTTTAGGCGACGCTTCTCCCGACTTCTCTCCAGATGTTTCCGGAAGTTGAACGCTTCTCTCGCCATTTCGACGCTTCTCAACGAACATGTGAAGTATGAGAAGCCGGGTAAGTTTTTTTTTAACTTAAGAGGAGACCGAAGCTCTCTCCATACAAACGTAGTCGACTGTTTTCTACCTGGATAATGACACTATAGCAAATATAATTGTTGCATAAAACTTATAACTGCCATGACCATGCCCCTATGTATAGTTATTTTTTAATTTTAAATCTTAATTTCTATGATAATTAGAAAATGAAAAAAACCAAGACATAGGGGCATAGTCATGGCAGTTACAGGATTCATGCAACAAAAATATTTGTGCTAGTGTTATTATCCAGGGAGGAAACAGTCAACTACGTTTGTAATACATAGTTTGTATGGAGAGAGCCCCCGGTACCCTTTCCTCTTAAAGCTTCTTTGAACTTTTTTTACGTTAGCACATAAGTAAATCGATCTGGTCTGGTCACCAAAGTAAAAGTTTTGTGACATTAGTAGTTAGCATAAATAATTCTCTTCATCACTACATAATATTATGCATGTATAAACCTTCCTCTTCTGGAATCACTCTATCTATTAAAAAAACCGCGTCAAAATCCGTTGCGTAGTTTTAAAGATTTAAGCATACAAAGGGATATAGGGACATAGGGACAGAGAAAGCGACTTTGTTTTATACTATGTAGGATGCTTAGATCTTTAAAACTACGCAACGGATTTTGATACGGTTTTTTTAATAGATAGAGTGATTAAAGAGGAAGGTACGAGGGGGAGGTTTTAGATATAATACATGCATAATACAGCCGTGCGAAGCCGGGGCGGGTTCAAATTAAATAAAAAATTCAAATATGTTTTTCTCTTTTAATTTTCATTTTCTTAAATTCTTTTCCTATTTTTTCTTTTGGTTAATTAATTATTATTATTTATGTATTTTTTATTTCTCTCCTCAGTATTAACGAAACAAATAATCGGGCAACACCTATCGGGGCACGATCTATCGCGCATCGAGTCATACAGCCGACAACAATCCGATTACAGGCTTATTACGGACTTGCTTGAACCGATGGCGGATATCGTCTTTCATACTAAGTTTAAACTAAAACTTGATGCTGTACAACAGGTAAGTTCAATCATAAATAAATAAATATTGCAGGACATTCCACACATCGCCATCTAGCCCCAAGCTAAGTAACTATATAGACTTGTGTCTAGATAAGAGATATACTACTTATATATGTACCTACTTTTCTTTTGTAAATATATACTTATAATACATAGAAACAACCAGACCACAGACAAATATCTAAACATAAATACTTGTCTGAGGCGGGAATCGAACCCACAACTCTGTGTTTGGCATTTTTTCGACAGTTTTTCGAAGTTTGCCATTATTCTTTAAACCAAAATTGATTGATCAAAAAAAAATGATTGTCTTCATTTAAAAAAAAAAATCCTTTTTCAGGTAATTTTCATAGCAATGGGCTATCAAACGAAAGACGTAGATGACATAGCATCAGAACTTGGTCTACCCGGCTCACAGATTCTAGCCAAGTTCTACGAGGCGTGTAAAAAGTTCAACGCGTCATTAAACGCTGTGTTAGAAGACACCGTGGCTAAAGAAATAGGTATTTATCTTTTACTAAACTAGCATCACCTCACGGTTTCACCCGTGTAATTTCCGATCCCGTGGGAATATCGGGATAAAAAGTAGCCTTCCTCGATAAGTGGACTAACCAACACAAAAATAATTTATCACCAGTAGTTCCTGAGATTAGCGCGTTCAAAACTAACAAACTCTTCAGCTTTGATGTATAGATGTGAATTTATTCTAAACTATGATAATAGCATTGTCAATTTGTTTGTTTCAGGTATAGATGATAAAATAGCTGTTGATATAGACGGGCCGGTGAAGGAAAGTCTATCCGATGAATTATCAAAGGCTGCAAAGGTAGGTTATGTAGTTATACTACTTTTTGTAATTTGGAGTTTTAGAAATAAAGTTTTTCGATAGATATTTCTTTGAGTTTTCTTTTTGTTAGTTGATTGAATCCGGCGCTACTTTCCGGAACTCCATATTTGCAATGGAAATATTACATTATTAAATGCCAACGTTAAACAAATAAAATATTCCTGAAAAAAAATTATCTGAAGGCCAATACCCGTAAATAATATTGTTTAAATTACATTTCAATATCATCCCGATTGCATTTCGATTGCAAAAGATACCTTCAAAGTCAGTTTTTGAAGTAAAAACTTCTTATGGCGCGTTGGGCACTTTTGTGGGTGAGCATTTTCAGCCGTTCTCGCGACAGATTTTGACGCGACAGATGAGATTTTATTATTGAGAAACTTAGTTTCTAGAAAGACCGCTATTCGAATGTAGATGGCGCTGATTTAAATTTTTTACTGCCATCTAGCGAATAAAAAATAAACTATATTTGTTTTCTAATAGATGGCAGTAGCAGATCGTTTCAAGAAATATTCTATGAGAAATAACAAGTTTATTGTTTTCACTTCTGCCTGCACTCCCGGAGTGCGCTGTTTTTTTTTTACAAAAAGCTAGCTTTGAGGGTGTTTTGAGCTACTTTGAGGGTATTATTTGTGATCGAAATGCAATCGAAATGATATTGAAATGTAATTTGAACAATGTTATTTACGAAAATTGGCCTTCTGGGCCCGATCCCGCGGGATCGAAAGTCAATCTTATGTCCTTCTCCATCTCCAAAACTACCATTGTGCCGATTTTCATCAGAAACGGTCCATTCGTATGACTGTGAAGATTGAATAAACAAATAAACCAACTTTCGGAGTTCCAATATTACTTAGGATTAGGACGTAACTTAAAAAAATATTTCCAAAAAAAAATTATCAATTTATCTAAGTATCTAGAATCTAGACTTAAAATTAAACAATCAACTTTTAATCATTTTGTAGGTATCATTTTACATATTCTCATTTTTTGTTGTAACTGTTATTTATGGATCGACTAGCGACCCGCCCCGGCTTCGCACCGCTATATATGCATGTATTATACATATAAACCTTCCTCTTGAATCACTCTATCTATTAAAAAAAACCGCATCAAAATCCGTTGCGTAGGTTTAAAGATTTAAGCATACAAAGGGATATAGGGACAGAGAAAGCGACTTTGTTTTCTACTATGTAGTGATGTATGATTTATTGCAGGACTTAGACCGTAAACAACGTAAGGAGTTATCACGTCTCATGGGTGAGGATCTGGCACAGTACCGCATCAAGGGCAGCGACCTCGACTGGGGACAGGCGTTGGCTACTTCCAAACAGAAACAAATGGTCTCAGTTAAAAGGTACAGTATGGGTCAGTTTGTTACAATAATACTATCAACACGTATTGGAGTTACGACCTTCTAATAGACGTTACACACAAACTTAAATACTTGAATTAAGTACTCAGTGTGATTATTATTTTCAACATGTTAGCTATGTCTTTAGTTGTGTGAGTGGTATAAGCCACCACCCGCTACACCAACCGACGTGGATTCAGTTCACAGGTTACGTTGTTATAATGTTCAAATAGTGCTGCACGGGATTGTAAACGTTACGGTGGGCAGAGACTTTCGACCATGGATTGTACAGTCGGCTGCATAATTGCAGTCCCCAGAAGAGTTAAAAAATGACTATTATTGGCATGTTTTCATTCAAATATTTTTGTTTGATAAATTCATGTTACCGCGGCAGTCCACGAGTGCCACACGCTTTTTTTCATAGATTTTTTTTTACGCAAACGCTAGCGAGTCCTGTTACTGTAAATTCATGGTAAGGGTACAGATATAATAAATTAAAAGTGCTGCGGTGCACTTTGAGACCTATCGATAGAAGGTATTACGGCGAACAAATAATGCCTTCACACCAAACCTCTAAAGCTTCTCGAAACGGGATATTTAACCAAACTTTGCTTCGTCATTCCTTATTCGTACTGCAAGGGAATGGAGTCGGTTGCCTGCATATGTCTTTGTCTGTACAATTTGGGGATCTTCAAGTCGCGAGTGAATAGGTATCTTCTAGGAAGGCGTGTTACAGCTTAGGCCGCATCGTCACCTACCATCAGGCAGGTGTGATAGTGGTCAAACGCTGACCTTCATATACATAAATAAAAAACTTCCAAAGTCATGATTTTATGAGTTATGATTTTTCGAAAGTGCGCGGTGCAGTTTGAGACCCGTACCTATTGCTAGAGGGCACGGAAACGGGAACACATCGTGATGAAACCCGCGGCTTGGTTGACTCCAGAAGTATTGACTAGTTCTTTCCCCTAGACATGGTCGACTAAGCTGAGTGGGTGGCCAGCATACTCCATCAAATACATGTCTCAGGCACTACGGTGACCTGAATGTAACAGCCACTTATCACTATCACTACATAGTATAAAACAAAGTCGCTTTCTCTGTCCCTATGTCCCTATATCCCTTTGTATGCTTAAATCTTTAAAACTACGCAATGGATTTTGATGCGGTTTTTTAAATAGATAGATTCATTCAAGAGGAAGGTTTATATGTATAATACATGCATAATATAGCCGTGCGAAGACGGAGCGGGTCGCTAGTTAATTATACTGTATTTGGTTTCAGCGGTGAAAAACGTCTCGGTGACGACATGAAAGAGATAGACGATCTAATCGAATCGCAAAACAAGAAGCAGAAGAAGAAGAAGAAACATGTCCGAGAATGACTTGTTGTGTAAAATATATGGATATTTATATTTTATATTGAATAAAGTTTAAAAATCAAGATACATATTTCTTTCATTATAAGTTATTGAATGGATTAGAATTTGCCACGACTCTATAACCAATCATACTTGCCTCAGTTAGTCGTGGATTGAAAGATCTTTGTGGAAGCACTACCATGGTCGTTCACCAGAAGGTCTCAGAAGATTGCGGGTTCGATTCCCGCCTCTAACAAATATTTATGTAAAGGTATTTGTTTCTGGTCTGGCTCTTTCTGTTTGTATATCTTCGTTACATAGTATAAAACAAAGTCACTTTCGGCTGTCTGTCTCTATGTATGCTTAGATCTTTAAAACTACGCAATGGATTTTGATGCGGTTTTTTTAATAGATAGAGTGATTCAAGAGGAACGTTTATATGTGTAATACATGCATATTTATATATATAATTCAACTGAAAGTACGTGTGTATGTCACTGAACTCCTCCTAAACGGCTGCACCGATTTGAATGATATTTTTTGTATGCCTAAACGGTGGCGCCCTGAATGGTTTAGATTCACAAATCAGCCCGGCACCTGGCGCTGCAGTCGGTATCTAAGTTATTTATCTATACTTACTGGAAAACAACGTTTGCCGGGACAGCTAGTTAAGTATATTTTTGCAAAAGAAAAGAATATAAATATTCTATCGTACCTAAAGGTAGGTTATCTATATTTGGAAATTTCCTTAGGTATAGACCTTAATTTAGATAAAATGGCTATTCTACTTACGATTACAAAGTTTAGGCAGACAAGGATATAGATTAGGACGACTTCCACTACCAGAAAGATTATCGATAATTTCTACTAAATCTTTACATAGTCCGTAGGTACTTATCTAATGTGTGACAACACCGTCTCAGAGGGATTTTCTCCAAGAGTAATAATCTTCATGCTTCTTTTTCCAAGAGTAATCTTCATGCTCCTTTTTCCATGTCTTTGGGTCAATGTTGAAAGATATCACATCACTCTTCGCACTGTTCTTAATCGCTACAAAGGACGGCCACTGACTGGTCACTGAGCATGCATGACGCCTAGGAGCAGAGGAGGCCTTAACTAATTTAATTGTCAGTTTTCGGCATATTAAGCATATTGTTTTCATTAATTAGTCAACCATTTGCTCTATAAAATAGTCGTTGGTCTGTAAAAAGTACTAGGCAATCAGAAGTCAGTAGAAGGTATAAAATCCCATTTATAACGCTATCTCTCTCTTTCTTCAATTTTTCTCTTTCTTTTATCGTGTAAATTGTTTGATAGTAATTTGGTCTGTAAGTACCAGGCAATCATAACTCAGTAGAGGGTATACAACACATTTATAACGCTATCTCTTTCTTTCGTCAAGTGCTCTCTTTCCTTTACCGTGTAAATTGTTTGACAGGAATTTGGACTGTAAGTACCAGGCAATCATAACTCAGTAGAGGGTATACAACACATTTATAACGCTATCTCTTTCTTTCTTCAAGTGCTCTCTTTCCGTTACCGTGTAAATTGTTTGACAGGAATTTGGACTGTAAGTACCAGGCAATCAGAACTCAGTAGAGGGTATCCTACAAAAAAACCGTCAGATATCTAACGTGAAATCATGCTCGAGTTAATAGAATTATTTTTCCAGTTTTATTAGGATTCCGTACCTAAAGGGTAATAAAAACGGGACCCTATTTACTAAGACTCCACTGTCCGTCCGTCCGTGGCTGTATCTCATGAAACATAATAGCTAGAAAGTTGAAATCTTCACAGATGATTTATTTCTGTTGCCGCTATAACAACAAATATTAAAAACAGAAAAAGTAAATATTTTTGAGCATGTTTTTAAGAATTTTAGATTATTTTCTTGCTTACTATTTTTTATAATATTAATTTATGTACCCAAAAGGGCAGGAGCCCTATTTTTAAATCGTTCGCCCAGCGTCGAGCGCTCGATTTCTACTGATATTCGTTCGACATCGGAAATTCGCTATTTTTGAATCGCTCAATCGTAACGAGTGGTCTCCACCACTCGTCGCAGACAGGCGAGTGGTAGAATAAACATCAAACAATCATAGTCAAACATTCGGAAACGGTCTTTGAAAAATATTTATATCTTTTGGGATAAATTCGGATGTCCGCTGGTATTTACCGCTTTTCAAATAACTGCGTAAAACGAATAAAAATTGACATTTTAAATTTCGACGACGAACGATTCAAAAATACAGTAAATTTGTGTCATGCGACTTGGAAGTCGAGCGTGACTTGTAGGCGTATACGACGAAGCTTTGTCACACGAGCGATTCAAAAATAGAGCCCCAGGCTGTATCTCATGAACCATGATAGCTAGAAAGTTGAAATCTTCACAGATGATTTATTTCTGTTGCCGCTCTAATAACAATTACTAACAGAAAAAGTAAATATTTTTTTAAGCATGTTTTTAAGAATTTTAGATTATTTTCTTGTTTACCTACTATTTTTTTTTATAAATTTGTATACTCCCAAAAGGGCAGGCAAGACTTTTCTTTTTTATTTTCTATTCTTCTTCAAGTTTTTTTAATGTAGGTAAGTACTTTATTATTTTACAAAAGTGCAGTAAAGTACCTATAGTACGCCAGACGAATCACTACAATT
Source organism: Idaea aversata (assembly GCA_907269075.1). NCBI lineage: Eukaryota > Metazoa > Arthropoda > Insecta > Lepidoptera > Geometridae > Idaea > Idaea aversata. The sequence goes on from OU026103.1 coordinate 9,682,762, forward strand.
TTCGACCTACCTACAATTTGTTTTGTTTATAAATAAAAAACATCAATAAAACGACAGATATTCAATAATAATTTCTATAATTATTGTAATATAAAAAAGTGTTGGTAATTAAACCTCGGATTAGACAATAGATATTTCTTCTTAAACATAACAAACTCGAGTTTCCTGTATTTGTACTTTCACGCCATTGGTCGCTGTAAAAAAATAATATTTTTTTATATCGACCGCTCGCAACCTATCGGCGCAAAAATACAATCACAACACATACTTAAACTTTACCATTTTATTATTACAATATATTGTGATCTAAGAAAAATAATATTTTCGTCTAGCGCCTTAGACAGGCGTTTGGTAAACATTTTTATTATAACTATAATTTGTTTTTATCTTATTCTATAGTACGTACATACACGTGTTTCTCTACTCAATTAAATGAAATTGCAACATCTGTTTGAGCCGCTATTTATGTTACAGCGAAGGCCCGACGATTTCATTCGACAACTTCAATATCGATTCGATTCAAAGTTATCGATTATCCGATCTTAATAAATCGATTCTTCATTACTCCATACCATTTCTACTTTATCCACACGCTATTTATAGAATAAAACATTTGCTACAAAACATAATTTAGAAAAAATACTTATTATTTACTTTTTATTAGTTCTCACTTTTCGTTAATGAGATACTTTTATTGCAAATACATTTTAATAAAATACTTCTTTTTTCATTTCGGTTAAGCGCGGCTTACGCATTCTTCCACCGATACTCGGGACGGCTTTTGATGTGATACATCTCAAGTATAGATAGAAAGAAGACAAAGGAGGATGTCCAAAATTGGGCTCCTTTACGGCGCCACGTTTTTTTAGTCAAAATATGTTTTTTAGAATTGACGCAAAACATATTTAAACTTTTAAAGGCTCAGAGAAAATTAACATTATGATTAAGTAAAAGAGGAGGTGCATAATATTAACCAACCAACTAAAAAGAATAAGTATCTACTTAAGTATATTTATCTAAAATGTATGTTATAAAGTATCTCATAATAATCTATTTTTTAGGGTTTGGCAAAGCGAGAAGACATAAGCTTGAATGTAATATATACTCCTTTTTTAAAAGTTGGTTAATAATAAATAATCTACATGGAACATTCAGACAGTTAAATATTTAGGTAATTGAGAATGAATTGCACTTGAAATTCCATGTCTCTTGGCACTTCATCTTAGGCTACTTATCAAAGTCAAATCAACATTTGAAGTACAAAAAAGTTGTTTTTCATTACTTTTCTGTTAACAATTACGACAAAATACAATAAAAACATTTTCTTAGGTGTATTGTGAGTTTTTCCAACATGATAACTGAACCTATTATCGCGTCTATGTATCACGGTAATAGATAGAAATAATGATTCCGTGAACTTAGACGTGATAATAACGTTAACTCGTAAAAACTCACATACCCTGTGAGTTTAATAGTTTTATTATAAGCGTATATATCCCACTGTATAATTTTGCGTGCTATAAAATAATGTGAACACCGATCAAGACACCATTAATCGAATCTACTTAACTAATTCAATCCTGAATAAAAAACAATAACAATTTCACTACAGGAATACTGCCGTGTCTTTTGACGCTGTTTTTTTTATTTTCACATCTCGCTAAATTAGATGTAGAATAATAATTTTGTGACTTTAAAAAATCTGAAAATACCTTACAATCGAGACTAAGTAATACCTACTTTAATAGTTTAATTTGTCAAGTTCTTATATAGACATTACTTATTCCCAACTAAATTTAAGTATGACGCCTCATTATATAATAAATAAATATTTCAGGACATATTACACATCGCCATCCAGCCCCAAGCTAAGCAACTTAATGCTTGTGTTATGGGTGCCAGATAACGGATAAACTACTTATATACTTTTTTTTTTTTTGTAAATATATACATATTATACATATAGGAAACACCCAGAACCAGAAACAAGAATTTATGGTCAGCATAAATACTTGTTCCCGGCGGGAATCGAACCCGCAACCTTCTGCGTCGCAGTCGGGTGTTCGGCCGACGCGCCACAGAGGTCGTCATATTATGACTAGTATTCGTATTTATATTCTGCATCAAATTTACCATGTTTGCTTTTTGTATGCGCATAAAAATTAAGGCACCGTTCCCCCTAGTGAAATGGTCATTATCCTTTTTTTCACTAAGAATTTGAACTTATTGATATCCGAAGCAGTGTACAGCAGACATTAGATTTAAAGAGCCACGAAAGCAAATTACAATACTTATTGCCACACTTAACGTTATTGCTACGACATATATACTTCTACGTAGGTATATAAAATGTATATATGTAAATATATCAATCACAACATCCAATAAAATTAAAAACTATTGTATTTAAAAACATTATTGCGTTTATAAACTACTTAGATTATAACAGAAAAGAGTTGCATTTTGCTATAAAGATCGTGTACCAAATTTAAAATTAACGCACTTCGCACTTTAGATTTAGGAATCCTGAAGAAAATTTAGGCGATGACGTGGCTGTCTGAATTGTTCCAATAGATTAATATCTATTATGACGAATGACGAAAAAGACTGGAAGATGTCAATTCAATGCCACAATTCAGATCTTTTCTATCTTTTTAACAATTTTCTACTTGTAAAATTGTATAATGTGCGATTGTTTACAGTGCGTAGGTATTAAAGGTAGGTACCGATCAAATAAAGCTCTAAAGAAACCGGCACGACTCGTCGCGTGACCTAAGCGATGCGGACGACGCGACAAATCGTATGTAGCGCGAACAATCGTACCAGTTTTTATACTGAATCCGACTGGAAATTCTCTAAGGCACAATTTCCCAATTTGAACTTTTCAATGAGGCTTTCTTTAGTAACAATAAATTAGTTCCATGTGTCTCGGTAGATGGCGCTGCACAGAATTATGATGAAAAAAATGGTAAAAATACTTTATGATTCTAAGGAGTATACCTATCTCGGAATATTTCGAAGGATTTTTTGGATTTCTTCTACAATCGACTTCAGATTACCTACTAAAAATAATTTTATTAAACTAAAAATATATCCATGTACCTTTTTAACTTTTTTTTCCTATAAAATCAATGTAAAAAACTTATATAACATTAATTACCTATGCGTAGCATAAAAAACCACTGAGGTTTGTTGTTACTATTCGATAGCTCTTGTTTGCAAGAAACTTTGGCGGGTCCATGGCTGAACAATTCCACATTCAGATAGCGCCATCTATCGCTACGGAACTAATTTAGAAAAAAAGCCGTTCTATAAATCCCTCATTACAATCGAAGACAAAACTCAATTCCATTCCGAAGCCTCCGTAGACTATAGACGCAGATCGCAAACAGTTCACATTAAGGGACTTGAAGAAAGCGCCCCAGACGCGCGACACGGGCTCTGTGAAGATTAATGTAAGGCGCTCGGCCGTGCGCTCGCGACGGGCGAAGCCTAGAATATTTCGTTCGTTAGACACCATACATTTTATCTTCAACTAGCGACCCGCCCCGGCTTCGCACGGCTATATTATGAATGTATTATAGATATAAACCTTCCTCTTGAATCACTCTATCTATTAAAAAAACCGCATCAAAATCCTTTGCGTAGTTTTAAAGATTTAAGCATACAAAGGGAAATAGGGACAGAGAAAGCGACTTTATTTTATACTATGTAGTGAAGCGCCCTTATCGCGCACATAGGGCCCTTTTCAAGTTCCTTAAACTGAGACCAAATATAAGGCTACAGAAAGTCTATAGTCTACGCTTACCATTCGTTCTATTGTATTAATTCTAAATCTAAACGGCATTACGCAAAAATTCAGAATAAAAATGCAAAAATATTTTCTATACAAACTTACAAATATGAGTTGACTAAGCGATTATTTAGAATTGTGTCTACTTTACATTTTTAGAATTCACTGATCCGTTAAGCGTAGTTGTGTAGATATTAAGGTTACGGCTTTGTGGAAGATACATCGTATGTCGACATCGCACAAGTAGATACGAAGCTGTGCGGTGCGAGGGAGACGGGGCGTGATGCCCTTGGTTTGACCAATCATAAACGAGAGCATATACAGGGTTATTGGTAACTATATTAGCAAGCGGTTAAGGGCCACTTCTGTGCACCTACTTTTGGAAATTCGAACTTTTTTTTGAAAATTTTGAACTCGTAGAACAAATGTTGTTTGTTTAGGTGCACAGAAGTGGCCATCAACCGGTTACTAATAATTAATAATTACCCATATGAATTTTAGTGATGCTACTTTCGACAAATGAGTGCGCCTTTCCATAAATTTGTTTAACATGGAGGTGACATCAATGTGCGAAGCGTGATGTGTGATGTATCTTCGACATAGCCGTACCCGCCACCACCAAACAAAGAATTTGGCATGACTGTTTGTTAAAATGTAACTATTGTATCTAAAAAACTGTATAAAATACTAATATATAAGAATGCGTTCTCGGTTGCTTTTATTGCTTATTTTCAAACCTTATCATCTAAAATAGAGTGTGTAAAAAACCCCTATAATTCCTCATAGGCACTCGCGAATCTTACCTAAAAAATAAGGAAAACTTTTTTTCTTTGGAAAAATTACCTTAATTCACTCTTAGTTTTGATAATTTAGAAAATGTGGCAACACGATTATTTACCGATGGGCCCAATGTTGCCACATTAAAAAAAATCCTAAATTTTTCAATCAATGAGGGTAATTTTCCAAAAAATTTCAATCAAAAATCTTCTATTTTTGTAATATAAAAATATTATTTTTTAGTAACATCCTGGGGGTAATTCCAAGTACCTAATAGGAGTACAGGGTTTTGTTACATTCTGTATATTGAGTCTACGTCACGTCACCGTGGAGTTTGTAGTCAGATGTATACAGGGTTAGTGGCTCAAATATAATAAACCTATCAATTGCGTATTATGAATGCTGTCATACGAAATAAATACAAAAAGCTATAAAAATTGTATTATTATTACTATGAGAATATAATATTTATACTGACACTTAATTTTAATTTTTGACCCGTATTTAGTTTATTAAAGTTAAAGTAGGCAGTCTCTGTTACATGACAAAGGTATCCAGACATTCACTATTACATAAATATTGTACAACTTTGTACACAGCGCCATCTATCCCCAAACTAAGCTACTAGGCTTGCAATATGGGTGTCAGACAACGGACATACTTAATACTTAAATACTTTCATTTTGTAAATATATATTTATTAAATGTAAACATACACCCAGACCTATTAACAAATACCTGATCATACAAATATATGTCACACGGTGAGAATCGAACCCACAACCTTGCCAGGCCTGGATACCTCAGTCTTATATGTGTCTGAACATTAAAAAATGGTAAAAACTTCATTTTAAGTGTAAGTACAACAATCATATTCTGTAAATATATATAAGTTATAATATATTTATATATTCTATTTTAATATGCGCCAATTTACTACATCTATCGTATACAAAGCATGCTATTCGGAAAACCACTCACGTAGGCACCACTTAGGCTATTATGTAACTAAGGCCAATGATAGTTTTAAAAGGGTTATTGAAAATTAATTAACACTCATTGAGTGAACTCATTGAGTTCAGTTAATCGCCAATGACCCTGTATGTATTTTTTCTGGGGCTCTATTTTTGAATCGCTCGTGTGACATATCTTCGTCGTATACGCCTACAAGTCACGCTCAACTTCCAAGTCGCATGAAACCAATTTTCTCTATTTTTGAATCGTTCGTCGTCGAAATTTAAAATGTCAATTTTTGGTTGTTTTACGCAGAAAATTGAAAACCGGTAATTACCGATGAACATTCCAAATAATACCAAAAGATAGAAATATTTTTTAAAGATGGTTTCCGAATGTTTGACTATGATTGTTTAACGTTTATTCTACCACTCGCCTGTCGATGACGAGTGGTGGAGACCACTCGTTACGATCGAGCGATTCAAAAATAGCGAATTTCCAATGTCGAACGAATATCAGTAGAAATCGAGGGCTCGACGCGGGGCGAACGATTCAAAAATAGGGCTCATGTACTTAAGAATAGGATCGATTTCAGACTATTGTGTGGCTAAATATATTTAAGATTTATGTTATTTAAAATGGATTGCATATTCGGTGCTGTTGGTATAAGTTTAAACTTATACTTTTTTTTTCAAAAAAGTTCTAAAGTGGTATGTCATTTTGCAAAACTTTATAACCTAAAGCTTATAACATTTTTTGGAATTTTATTTTTGCAAAATGACCAACCACTTGTAAACTGTCCTCGATAAATTTTTAGAATAAAAAAAATGACTTACTGGTTCTGTCCCATATTTATCCCACAAGAATAATTAATAAGAAGAGAGCTTGCAGCGACATCTAGCGGCTATAACTAATAGTTTAATATTTACCTGACGTTTCGACCGAGTGCACCGATCGTGGTCACGGGTGGTCGTGATCGGGTCTCTCCGTGACCACGATCGATGCAACATGAACTGTAGCACATATTTAAAATTGCTGTTATTTAATGAGTAGGCAATGCATTTGAATGAGAGTATTGTAAGTATATGCTCTAGCTAGACGTCTGTAGCGGAACAGCTTTTGAAAATTCGAACTTGAAGGTTATTGCTGCCAAACGCAACGCGCCAGAAATACCCATCGCTTAAGGCCTCCCGAGACGATCAATCGCGATTGTTAATCGCGTTACGTTATTGACAATCGCGATTGAAGTCTGATTGTTTGAGCTTCAATCAGTTCTTCAATTATTTCAGCCGCTGGACTACACGGATCGGCTAGGTCGGACATGTTCCTATTCAGCGTTTGAAGCACGAATGTCCGAACGATTGTCAATCACACAGAAAGACGATCAATCGATTGCATTAATCGGCGCTTCAATTAAATTTTCTTTCAATCGACTTCAATCACGTAGTACCGATTGACAATCGCTTCAATCACACTGGTAGATGATCAATCAGCTGTATCAATCACGTAGAATTGACAATCGCGATTGATCGTCTCGGGGGCACTTTACAACTAACATTGTTTATTGTAACGAATGTGTTTTGTTTTTCTCAAAAGTGCCGAAATAAAATTGTAAGCGAGATCTTTACCGATATTTTAGGGTAATTTAAGACGTAAATTCCTTGTCATTTCAAAGTACTTAATAGGTACTAGTTTTTAACCGACTTCAAAAAAAGGAGGAGGTTTTTTTATGGATGTTCCCGCATATCTTCTTTGTTTATCAACCGATTTTGATGAATCTTTTTAACTCTTAATTTTAGGATAGCTTTGACTATAGTGAATTTTTGGTTCAAAATCACACCAAAATGTCGGTAAAAATCTTACCTACAATTCCATCTCAGCACTTTTGACAAAAAAATTCACTAACGAAGGCGCGACCGGTGCCGGTAGTAGGTAACTATTTAGTAGCCTGTGTAGCAAGGTCGTTGGCGTATGGATGGACCCCCCTGTTAAGTTTATTCAAAAATCTGCTTGTTTCTTGGAGTTAGAGGTAATTTTATTGAATAAAAGAGTTATTACACAAATAGTAATGATTTTTTTTTCAAAAGCAGGTAATTTACAAGTAAACATAGATAACCTCAAAATTCCCAAAAACCGTTGAACAAAAGTTATTAGACATCCAAAACAACCCCATTCTTAATTAAAATACCCTCGATTCGTATTCTATATGGTGCATACCTACTGCATCCCGCGGTTTTTGTCGCAAAAGAACTATATTTTAATATAAACCTATCTACTTAAATCTTGACATTGTATTGAATTGAAATAACTGACATGACAAATTGTAATTTAACATCTATATAAAATTGTGTAATTATCTTGCGATATGTTAACGTAAACGCTACAAACCTAAATTTCATGCCCTACGGTGGAGCAAGGTGATTCTCTAACTATTCTGTAACACCAATACTATGTACCCTTATTCGCAATAAATGAATTATGCTTCTCGACATTATGGACCAATTATTTTTACCCATAGCACAAGATATTTACGAACTCGATCAAACTAAAAAAACAATCAACAAACAAACAATTTTTCATATTATTTCAGACTGCGAAGGCACTATCGATTAATATTGTATTTCTATTGATTTAGGTAATACCTAAGCGGATAAACACCCCAATACTGAAAAGCTACTAATCTTAAGTGGCTATTAAATTGACATTTGAGTGTCAAGTTTACATAGGACAGGAGCATCTTCAATATTTAGGAGACGCCTAAATTTTAGGGTATTCGGGCATAAGTATGGCTTGAAATGCTTAAATAAATTTAGGTAAATGCATTTAACGAGGTAAACTTTAATTAAGTTTTATTTCAATTATGATATTATTTAATCAGTTTGTCACTGAGTTTAAGGTCTAAAAACAATTTATTTTTGATTGTGCAAGTTCACCTAGGAATCGTTAAAATGCAATATTTTCCTCAATTAATTTATGCCAACATATATTTTTACCTGCAGAAACGAAATCAAAAATACCTAACTAAAAAGTGGATAAGTAGGTAGGTAGGTACTTACGAAAAAGGATAAGGAGAAAAAAAAACAAAACAAAAAATATTCATACATAAAAAAATTATTGTATTCTATAATCAATAACATAAAGTATTATAGTTTACACAAATAATAAAATTAGGTGAAACAATTTATACATAATCTTAACGCGAAATAATAATAAAAAAAAAACAAAATTATTATACATACAACTATCAACACAAGGGGATATTTATCAATGGAAAACAGTATTTTTACAATTTCCTATATTCTTAAAATTGATTTATCTTTATTATTACACCAGCGCTATAACTTGTTCGACTTATTAATCAATAAAAATTTGTCAATAAAAAAATTTGGTCTCAATTGTTTTTGGGATTAAATTAATCGACATTAATTATTAAAAAAAATCAAAAAAATTCACTAATCTTTAATTAAAGTCTATTAAACTATTCGCGAGGATTTATTACGAAGGACTCTCTATATATTTAAGTGTTCGTTATAATGTTAAACATATTTAAACAAAATTAGACTAAATGTATTAATCTATATGCGTTGTTAAAATGTATTTAATTAAGATAGTATTTAAATTTTAAAACTAAACCACGGACAAAAAGAACTTAAAATTAATAAGAATAAGCAACAAAACAAGTGTCAAATTAAAAGAATAATAATTGATTTAAATATAACAAATAATTTAACAAAAGAAAAAATAGAGACGGAATTTCCAAAAGATATGCAATTAATTTTACCAATACATAAATTAAAATAAGGACATGTCGCTTTATAATTTTAAACACTGCTAATAAAAAGATCACAAAATTTTAATGATTTTCGAATTAAGGCACATTTGAAAACCAGATGTTTAAAATCTATTCACATATATTTTTTAAGTAAACTTTGCGTTCAAAATAAATAAATAATTAAAAACTAAAAATAAATATTTGTGCGGGGTAAGTACCAATTTGTATTTCGTCAATTAAAAAGAAATGTTTTAATTATTATAGTTAAGTATTTACAACAACAAAAAAAACTGTGGCGATTTAAAATAACACAATTTAGAGAATATAAAATCACCTATCAGTCCATTTTATTATTGCTATTTTGTTACAATTTAACCAAAATATTGCAATACAGTTGACACAGAACGGAAGCAATTTTATAACTCAGCCTTAGTAAGAAAACTAACAAACGATTCTCCCAGAACGGAATAAATAGTGTTACAATTCACCTAAAACAGGTAAAAACCTGTTAATCAGGATTTTCACTAGAGGCAACCTCGGGTCGAGCGGCTGCCTCGATCCGCGACAAGTGCAAGTGGGGACCGTGCCGTGAAACAAACGAACCGCGTTGTGAGCCATTCGGTAAACGTTCAATGTTCATGCTCAAAAGCGCTTCAGTGTAAGGCACACGGTCAGTGGAGACATCCGCCTTAGGTACTGAGACACTAATGAGCGAATGGATCAGGCAGAGGCGGAGGGAGGTTACTCTAATTTTGTGCCTCAAATGGAGACAGATGTTCCAGTCCGCGGCACGCTCAGGTTGAGGCAGATCGACTCGAGGCTCGCCAGTTGCTTATGTTAAATCTCGCCACAGACAAAAGTGATAAGTAGAGAAAGTATGCGCCGGTCTATAGTGCGTAGGGTAACTACCGTAAGGTAAAAATTAAAATGGCTCCTTTTCCATATTGCTTGAACCATCGTGCGACAAGAATCTAAATAAACCGTTAAAGGAACTATAGTTGAAATATTGACTCGCTGCAAACTGGGTCACATAACAAAGGAACGGGATAGCAATGTTGCGATCTCCTTCCCACTTAGCAGCACGGTACAGGTCTTTTGGACAAGCGCTAGGATGTGTGCATTATTGCAGTCGATAAACACTATCGATATTAAATATTTTATTAGTGAAAAAAGTAGGAAGACGTCGTCTTTGACTATTTTTAATCGATAACAGACCCGTGTCAAGCATAGTCCAACACTAACCTCTTCACAAAAAATTCAAACCTTTATTTCAAATGTGTTTTGACACTTTTGCCCTCCTGTCATTTGTAAAAGTGTGAAAATGACAAAACACATTTTAACTAACGGTTTTAATTTTTCTATGAATAAGGGGTCATTCTCTGATGATTTTTATTATGACCCAGTTCGCAGCAAGTGAATTAATCTACTATAATATCCAAGGTTTAAATTGAGTAAGATTCTTGGGTTAGCAAGTAAGATAACACTCACACATTCATTTAGATTCTTGTCTCAAATAAACCTAACCTATAATTACACTAAACGCTGCAAGCTCTACTTACAAACAAATATTAATAAAAATAATTGTCTTATTAAAATTAATTAATAATGAAATAATCATTTTAATATATTTAATTATTCATACGCTTGTATTTCATTCACGTCATACGAAATACGCCAGGCCTAATCACCGCATATGTTACCTATATAATTATTATGCCAACTTACTATATAATTTTACATTATAAATTAAAATATAGAATGAAAACTACGCTTTCTTAAACTATACTATGTACAAGGCATCTCGACGTTTCCTTACTATAACAATTTGTAATGATGAAGTAATTGTTTCTTTTAGTCTATTTGCGCGTACGCATTGCAACGTTACCGCATCTAAACTTACTATAAATGATCCATACAAAACCTATCTGGCACTAACATGTATATTCATTACAAAATGTATAATTAATAATAATTATATTATTTATTATGTATATACAATCACAACGTAAAAGATAAACAACCGAGAGATATATATAAATATATTTATACTTGTATATATATTAATAGGTAAATTATATTGGTGTTATGGTGGTTTGTTTAATAGTTTTTTTAAGTCATTTAAATTGTACTCTATCAATCCGATTATAAATGCTATAATTTTTGTGAGTATGTTTGTTGCTACGATATCGATTGTGATGAAGCCCTGGAGCCCTAGAATAACTCTAAGGGCATCCTTTTATCCAGATATTCCACAGGATTGAAATTTGTTAATTAACAAAATAATATATAAAACTTCATATTTTAAGTTAAATTGAAGTATTTGTTCTGTTTTATTCTTTAATAATAGATGATTTAGGGTCTAGCATTTCTCTAATTGGAGACTGTATTGTCATTCCTTATGACTTGAGATTTTATTTGCCTTTGTTTTTTTGGAAGATTTTGTTCAAAAAACGCAATCATCAGATTTTTCCAATATGTAAAAGAAAAATGTATTACAAAAAACATTTTATTGCTATTAAAATTGTTCATTTTAATTCCAATTCGTTTTTTAATTCCCATGCCTTGTAAAGTTATATTTATTTAGAGTAATAAAAGTCAACTAGAATAATTTAAAATGGAAACAAGGAAGGGGTAGTGAAAGCACGTGACTGAATAGAACTTTGAAGATATAAATGTAGCCTTTCATTATTCCGCTGGAAGGTGGAATGGATGGGAAGACATTAGGCTCCGAAAATGCTCATTGAGCGAAAAAAAAGCCCAGGACGTAGTGTGGTCACTGTTAAAAAGCCACGACGCGTTATAGCTCTTTAATTTGTAGCTCTTAGGTATTGGCTTAACAGTTAATTGTTACAGAACAGAATGTTTTTTATTATTATAAAGAGACTAGCGACCCGCTTCGGCTTCGCACGGCTATATTATGCATGTATTATACATATAAAACTTCCTCTTGAATCACTCTATCTATTAAAAAAACCGCATCTAAATCCGTTGCGTACTTTTAAAGATCTAAGCATACATAGGGACAGACAGCGGAAAGTGACTTTGTTTTATACTATGTACTGATGGAACAGACTCTGCCATCTGTAAAGGCTTTTCTCACAGCGATTAGAGCAGTTGCAACTTCTAAATCCTCCCTTTTTTACTTTAACCACAACGCGTTATGAGCTGTTCTTTGGCTCACTGAGCTTTTTCGATAATAATAGACATTACGATAATTGGCATAAGACTTAGTTCGGACGCGTCCGCCATTACTCACAAGGAACCTATTCAGTCAAGTGCTAACCTTATAAATAGTACGCGAATGATAATAAAAATAATTTTGCAAAGAACTACAGTGATCCCATACATGTTGAGATATTCTCGATTGGCCCACGTGTGTTTAAAGTACGAACAGTGCAAAGCGGACAGAATATTAAGAAAAGACATCCTCAAATAAATTTATCAAAAAAATTACAATGGAAGAACCTGAACCTGCGTAATTCCATACCATTAAAATGCTTTTAACCCACTGAGCAAAGGAATTCAATAAAGTAGTCTCAAACAGTAAAAATACTATTTGATGGTAAAAGTAATTGAAATTCTCAAACAGGAAAAATACTATTTGATGGTAAAAGTAATTGAAATTCTCAAACAGTAAAAATACCATTTGATGGTAAAAGTAATTGAAATGTAAACTACTTATTCGGAAGCTAAGCTGATCTTTTCGCACATATTTTTGTCATTATCCGTTTTTGCACTGCCGTACCCTTATTGCATCGTATTTCCGTAAACTTACGGTATTACGTGTTCCCGTATGACGTTGTTACCATAGTAACGCTATACCGATAGAATAACATTTATAAAGTTCTACAAGGAAGATAATTACAACGGAAATCGCTTAAGATATGATTAGTCTATCACTTAATATAAATATAGAGTCGAATTCGCGTTTCTTTAATAGGACTTTGTTATCTCTTTGAGTGAATTACTTTTAGCTTTGAACTAATTACTCTGTTAATCAAATTACATCATTAGATGCATAAAGATGTAACAGTTATAAAGTGGTTATCTAAGAACTTCGCATTCTTTATTGTGACACAATTTGACGCGTCTTCAATTTGCGAAAACACCAGAGGGGTTATGAGTCGAATTGCCTTACTTTCTTGTGATCAAGATTATTTCGCAAAGACGTATCTACCTCTAGTTGACATATCACTGAATAGAATATCAAAATTTGTCACATTAAAGTAATTGAATACTTGGTTAACAAAATTCAATTACTTTTTAATGTTTTCGATTCTTTGATGTTCACAGACTTCGAAGTAATTTGAGTGACAAAGTAATTCATTCAAAATTAAAGTAATGTAGGTAATTGAAAGATTTCGCGTCCATATCTAAAGTACCGCAGCGTACCGTTGCTAAGCAACGAAGCTTATTTATAAAAAATATACAAACGTTTTTGGTCAAAGATTTTGGGAAGAGTGCAATACGAAGACTTAAGTATTTTTTTTATTGCGAATTAAGTTAAAGTAAGAAATATTAAAAAGGCTAGCTTTCTGTTTTGAACCGTAAGGCTGGGTTAGTTTATTCCGTAAAACGATTGATTACTTTTTTTGATCAGATCTCTTTATAGAACAAAATTTTGTCACGAATTCATATGTTTTTACTCAAAAAAAACTTTATTTATGCCATTTCCGGTATTATAGAATTATTATGCGGTTGTAATAACTTCAATTTTCTCTTATTTTTTCTCAAAAAATTCCTTAAAATACTTGTAAAAAAATCAAGAGACATAGTCGAACAATCTCACAATTTCAACTGTCTCAAAAAAAAAGACTTAGAACTATATTACAATAGTATATAACTACTATATTGAATAAGTCGACTATAATAACAAACTTCTTAATTGATCCTAACCATTCACCGTTTACGTTAAAACAGTCAACTATCAAACTATATACATATCTTAGTCGACTATTATAGTCGATTAAAATTAAAAAACTCGAGTATTTAATACAAATTGTAATCAATTACTTAAAACAGTCAATTAACGCAATCGACTATTTTAAACTATCAATAAACAAAGTCGATTATTATCAATCTTTTGATCAAAACAATCGAGTGTTAGCTATTTTAATCGACTATTACTCAACTATTCAACTATAGTCGACTCAACAAGTCGACTATATTCGCACTATAGTCTACTACATCCCAACTTTAGTCGACTATAACTCAACCAGTCGACTATAACTCAACCAGTCAATATAACTCAACTAGTCAATTACAACACAACTAGTCAATTATAACTCAACAAGTCGACTACAACTCAACCAGTCGACTATAACTCAACTAGTCGATTATAACTCAACCAGTCAACTATAACTCAACCAATCGACTATAACTCAATCAATCGACTATAATCGACTATTTCTCCCGTTTGATATTGTTCAGCATATTATACCGGTTACCAGCGACGTTCGGTGCGATGTTCTCGTTGGTCGGGAACCGGTTAAGGTGACGTCACTCGCGCGGTGCACTCTTCAGTAGAGTGATCGCGTAACGCACGTATTGCACGAGGTGGCGGAACGTCGATGAGAGGCTCAGCGGGCCGCATTTACGATCCACTGATATAAATAAATCTGTGAAGATTAAATTTAAATATATTAATTTTTAACTCTCGACGCAAAAAGAGGAGTTCACACGTCGGACGTAACTAATGTGTAGAAATTAAAGAGGGTATACGATTACAAATTTAATGACAAAAATGAAGCTATATAAAATTAACAAGGAAACTAAATTTAAAACGAATTTACGGTTGAAGAATCTAACAAAATAAAGGTGAATTTAGAAACGTTAAAAAGAAATCTACAGATGGGAATCGAAGTACGTTATAAGTTATAAGTTTGACATGTCTTCCTGTGTGTGCATCGTAGCTCCATAACGGATAAACCGATTTGATGAAAATTGGTATGAGGATACATTGATTAATTGGAAATAACAGAAGCTACTTTTTATCCCGATATTCACACGGGATCGGGAGTTAAGCGGGTGAAGCCGCGGAGCACTGCTAGTGGCATATTAAAGAAAATAAATAATTAATCTTAATAATTTTGATGCATGTATGGCAATTAATATTTTTAACAGTCAAACCTGACAAGTTAACCAATTAAAGTGTCCCACTACAGATCGCGTTGGCATCTTTTTTTCTTTCCATTCGGAAAGTCTTAGGGAAAAGACTAAGGCCGCGCGCACTTGGACACGAATTTTAATCGTACGTGAACGCACGATCGTGGTCGTACGAATTGAGTGCGCACACTGCATACGTTTTGATCCGTTTTATTTTTCTAAATTTTAAATTTTTCTACATCCATTGCATCCATTCGTACGAACGCGTATCAAAATCCCAACAAGTTCGGATTGTGTTCGGAAGACGTAAGTAAACGTACGTTCACGTACGACCAATTCGTATGCAGTCTGCGCGCTTCCATAGTACTTAAAAGGATGGGATTGTTCCTACGTCTTCGTACGTTGACGCACGAATGAAATTCGGACGAAAACGTATCCAAAGTGCTCGCGGCCTTAGGCGTCTTTCAAGACACATAATTATTTAACTATTTTAAATGTATTTTTCAAACTAACCTTGATTAGCCCTCAACCGACACAACCCATCAGCTTGCTCCCAAAGATCGTGCGCCACATACAGGAACGCGTAGTACTTGGTGAGGAGCAGGAGCGCCTGGTGAGCGTGGGCCGGGACCGAATGCACCAGGCTGCAGTAGCCGGACGAGGCGGACGCTCCCGACCCGACTGAGCCGACTGATCCCGCCGGGGAGGGGGTCGGAGATAGGGGGGAGACTGACTCCGCGCAGGCGGGCTGCGGGACCGCCTTTAGCGTTAGAATTGTATGTTTTAACGTACTGTTTCAGAGTGTATTACAAGGAAAGTATTATAAAGTCATGTATTAAAAGGCTGGAGGAGTTAAATTTTTCATACAAATCAAAAATATATACACAGGGTTCGATTCCCGCCTCAGACAAGTATTTATGCTTAGATATTTCTCTGTGGTCTGGTTGTTTCTATGTATTATAAGTATATATTTACAAAAGAAAAGTATATAAGTAGTAAGTATATCCGTCGCACCCATAACACAAGTCTAATAACTTAGCTTGGGGCTAGATGGCGATGTGTGGAATGTCCTCCAATATTTATTTTATTTATATAAAATTGGGGAATATTTCATCCACCTTATTAAGTTGAATATTTCGTTCATTTTCACATGTATTTTCGATATATATCTTTAATACAAAACAAATGAAAGTAATCATTTATTTTCTTTATTGATGAAACGAAATATACTTAATTTTGTTTTATTCCGATAATATTTGGGCAAAACACTGTCTGAATTCGAATAAAATTAAAAGAAAATTTAACTCCGCCTGCCTCTTTTAAGGCTAAACGATATTGGCTTTTAGTATTTGCGTCCAGAGGAAACAAACATAAATACTAACACACAAACTATTGCATCTTAAATATTAGTGGCATATATAGAAAACTAGCGACCCGCTCCGGCTTCGCACGGCTATATTATGCATGTATTATACATATAAACCTTCCTCTTGAATCACTCTATCTATTAAAAAAAACCCATCAAAATCCGTTGCGTAGTTTTAAAGATTTAAGCATACAAAGGGAATAGGGACTGCGAAAAGTGACTTTATTTTATACTATGTAGTGATTTTCAATAGCGGCTTAAAACTCGAAGATTAGGAGCGGTGTTGGCCTAGCAGTAGATACCTCGGCTTCCATTCCAAAGGTCGTAGGTTGGAACCCCGGTCGTCTACTAATGGATTTTGAAAAAAATTGCTCTTACGGTAAAGGAAAACATCGTGATGAAACCCACGGTTTGGTTGCCTCCAGACTTATTAAGAAGAAAGGGTACCTGGGGGCTCTTTCCATACAAACTATTACAAACGTAATCGACTGTTTTCTCCCTGGATAATGACACTAGAGCAAATATTTTTGGTGCATAAAACTTATAACTGCCATGACCAATTGACCATGCCCCTATTTTTTGATTTTTAAAATTTTAAAATTTTAATTTCTATGATAATTAGAAAATGAAAAAAAACCAAAACATAGGGGCATAGTCATGGCAGTTATAGGTTTTGTGGCACAAAAATATTTGTGCTAGCGTCATTATCCAGGCAGGAAACAGTCGACTACGTTTGTATAGAGAGCGCGCAGGTACCCTTTCACTCGACTAAGCTAAGAGGGTAGTATTGGTGCTGGGCAAGCCAACTCCATTCTCAAGCAAAAAAAACCCAACTAAAGAGATATAGTTGGGGAGTAACAAACCCGTGTACAAGTAGAAAAACTCCAAAGATTATTATAATTATAGATTTTTGGTATTAAAAAAAGCTTAGCTTACCTTTTGTTGGTATTCGTGAACAATCTTGTTGTACTCTTTAACTTCGCGGTTGTACATTTTGAACATTCGTAGGTAAAGTAGAGCTTGTACACGTAGACTGAAACAAAATGAACATTTTATAACATAAATATTGCAGGAGATTCCACACATCGCCATCTAGTCCCAAGCTAAGTAAGTAACTAGACTTGTGTTATGGGTGCTAGACAACGGATATACTACTTAGATACTTTTCTTTAGAAACAACCAGACCACAGACAAATATCTTAATATCTAATTAATACTTGCCTGAGGCGGGAATTGAACGCGCAACCCTGTGTTTGGCAGTCTGGTATGGTGACCATTGTGCCAACTGGGTCGTACTTACGTATTCATATAATAAATGATTAATTTTATTGAGAAAAAGATCCGGTTCGAAGGACCATAATATAATAAGCTCATTTTCTCTGAATCACTTGACAGATGATGCTATGGGGGATTGTCTTTAGCCAAAGGCCGGCCAAGATATATCAATTGTCAAATTCAAAAAACTGTCAATATTATTTATTTCGACTTTTATTTTTTCGGTTGAAAGTTATTCAATTTAAAAAAGTAAGTTACGACAAAAATTTTGAAATTGACAGTTTTTTCAAAGTGATCTTTGTAATTTTTCAGAGTTCGTAGATATTAATTTGAAGGCAGATGTTCAGATCTTCCTAACATCTTTGATTTCCCTTGAAAACGAAATTTAATTTTGACATTGACACTTTTTCCAAGTGCTATAATATACAATTTTTTTTGGGTTTGAGAAATATAATTTGAAGGCCATCTGCCTTCAGATTTTCTAAAGATCTTTGATTAAAAGTTAAATCTGGCGAAACTTATCAAAGCAACATCTATCGAGGCATAATTCCAACCAATTTATCAATATCTCTCATTAATAAATAAATAAATAAGTTTTTTTAAATAAGTGTCATTAGTTATCAAAAAAGTGTGTTAAAATATCTCACCTTAGAATATCCAATTTATTGAAAGTATCATGCGGAGACGCCCTAAACCGCTGCGGCATCGAATGTATCAACTTGATATATTCAATAGTCTCCCTGTATATTGTGAACGCTCCTTTCGTGTCCAGTTCCAACTCAAGTACTCGCCCGGTTAGAACGAAGCATAGGACAGATTCAAGGTACAACATGACGCGGGTCAGAGGTTCCTGTTCACGTTCAGCGGCCGCTCGGAGACGTGTCGCTTCTTCTAGGTAATATCTGGTAAGGGAAATGGATTTATTAGTTACTAGATGTTGCCAGCGACTTCGTACGCTTTACTAAAACCTTCCTCTTGAATCACTCTATCTATTAAAAAAACCGCATCAAAATCGGTTGCGTAGTTTTAAAGATCTAACCATACATAGGGACAGACAGCGGGAAGCAAATTTGTTTTGTACTGAAGCTTGTAACAGTGCGGTTATAAGGTAGCTCTTGTTTATAAGTACGATGCCCTATACCAAAAATGGACACAGAGTCCTAAAACGACTTGTTCTGGAAATGACCTATTCCGATAAGGACTTACTCCTACAAAGACGTAATCTTTAATGGACGGAAATGGCTTAAAATCTGACGATCGAAACGGAAACAATAGACGATCGAAATTGAAACAAAATACTATCAATATACAGCTGTCAAATGTCACTCTGATTTTGGAGTGGGGTCTAATAGGTTTTCGGGGTTACAGCCTAATGATGTAACACCCTGGTCTACCAAAGTTTATGCACCGTATATATACATTGTCTATGGTTTAAATGGTAAATAAATACGAACTTGTGATCCCGTTCCTCAGTAGAGAGCGTGTCAGCCGGCAGCCGCTCGAAGTACGAGTAGTAGATCGGCGTTTGTCCGCTGCAGTGTGTCGACCGCTCGTGGTTCGTCGCTAACTCTGACGTCTGAAACATTACGTTACTTATACAGTACGCTATCTAACGTAGCTTAATGGGCTTCACCATAGCAGTGCTTTATCCACTAACAACAAAAGCCACTAAAGCCACTAGCAGGGCTTCAAATCCCAACGGGAAGAAAGACTTTTGGAAAACAATACGAATTCTTAATTCTCTAATACTTTAAAAGACTAAAAGGAGCAAAATAATCCGGCTCGAAGGACCAATTTTATTTGAATTAACTTCTCTTTCAGTATTCGAATCTTAGACAACAACATTTATGTTACCAATTTTAGAATAAAGAAGTTGATTGTAAGACATATTAAAAAAAACCTATAAAACTGTATATTTCATCAACTGGCAGACAGATGGCGTCATATTGAAAATGTATGAATCGGCCTCATTTATGCTTCCCTGCCAGATGACAGTTGACAATGACATATTTTATCCAAACGATCCGGTTCGAAGGACCAATACTACAATACTGTCGGCTTTATCCTTTTGTGCAACTTATAATTTTAGCCATTACTTTACTTTTTGTATATCTTGCTCTATGTTTCTTCGTGTGTTGTACAAATAAAGTTATCCAAATGATCCGGTTCGAAGGACCAATACGGTAGTAAAGTAACAACTTTCTTAATCTTTAGAACATATTTCGAGCAACAAATGACATTCAATCATTCAAGTTACCTGTACGGGTGTAGGTTGAGGCGTGGGCGGCGGTCGTCGCATGGAGCGCACCGTGTCCGGACGCAGGCGAGAGAGCGGGATGCGGACCATCACGCGGGAACGACGCCGGGAACTCGCTGTAAACACACATACACATTTAACTTAAGGCTGCTTATGCTGCCAAACGCAACGCGCCAGAAATACCCTTCGCTTACAACTAATATTATTGATTGTAACGAATGTGCTTTGTTTTTCTGAAAAGTGCTGAAATGGAATTGTAGGTGAAACTTTTACCGATATTTTGGGGTAATTTCGAGGCGGAAATTCTTTGTGTTTTCAAAGCTAGACTAGTTTTAATTCTTAATTTTAGGATAGCTTCAAAACTATAGGAAATGTTTGACAGAAACTACACCAAAATGTCGGTAAAAATCTCACCAACAATTCCATCTCAGCACTTTTGAGAAAAACAAAACACACTCATAACAATCCACAATTTTCACCAACGAAGGCGACCGGTGCCAGTAGTAACTATTTAGTAGGCTGTGTACCAAGGTCGTTGGCGCTTGGACCCCCCTCAAACTTCATAACATGTTGAAATTGATATGTTTTTTTATATATAACTAGCTGTTGCCTTCGTACGCGTGGTAGGTTTTTTATACTAAAACCTTCCTCTTGAATCACTCTATTTAAAAAAACCGCATCAAAATCCGTTGCGTAGTTTTAAAGATCTAAGCGTACATAGGGACAGACAGCGGGGAAGCGACTTTGTTTTATACTATGTTGTTATAAATAAGGAGTTTGACCACTACCTCACACAATGGTAAGTGACGATGCGGTCTAAAGCACGCTTTCCTAGAAGACTTGCGAAGAAAAGACTCCCAAATAAATAGGGGTCTTTGCGTAATTCGATTTTATTGAAACAAGGTTTCTCTGATTTTAGTTTCGCAGCAACCTGTTAGACCTGTTGGATTTCTTATGTAAAGTATACCAGCGAAGAAGACCATGTGCGAAAAGTTTGAAGTTAAACACGTGCTTACAAAGGTGCCACAACCATTTTTGAATTCATAGCTATGTAACAGTGTAGACCATATTTAATAAATAGGTTCAATAGTTTTTAATTGCATGTGTAACAGAGAGACGAACAGACATGAATTAAAAAAAAAAACTATGAATTGCTATTTTAGATTTAGATTGCTTCCACGTACAGTCTCTTTGTCCTTTCTTTATAAGTAAACAAGATAGAAGATTTGTATAAAGAATTAAACTCTGAAATAAAGTGAATAGTTAAAGTAACTCACCAATAGAAGTAGCCTCCTCTAGCCTCTCGGACCCCCTGCCCGGCTTCAACCCTGAACCGACATCTGCCTCTGCCCTAACATACCGATCTCCCATCGGCAACCTGTCTATAGACATCTTACTCTCCGCCAATCTATCGATTGACATCTTACTATCGATTGACATCTTAGTATCTGCCAATCTGTCGATTGACATCTTACTATCTGTAAGTCTGTCTATTGGTATCTTATTATCCGGCATTCTATCAATAGATAGTTTACTTTCAGTTAAACGGTCGATCGTGTTCTTGTCAATTGACATTTTGCTATCCGATAATCGATCTATCAATGTTTTACTATCGGCAAGTCTGTCAATTTTCTCCGGTACTCGTTCGATTGACATCTTGCTTTCGGTGAGTCGATCGATTGACATTTTACTATCGTGCCGATCGATTATTTTAGTGTCGGGTAGGCGTAGGGTTTTGCTTTCATGCCGTTCGTGTTTGTCGCTAGACAGACGATCGGGGAACTTATCGCCGGAGAGACGATCGTGGGATTTCTCGCCGGAGAGACGATCGTGGGATTTCTCACCGGAGAGACGATCGTGGGATTTCTCACCGGAGAGGCGATCATGTGGGATTTTTTCGACGGAAAGTCGATCATGAGTTTTTTCGACGGTAAGTCGATCGTGACTTTTTTCGCCGGAAAGTCTATCATGAGTTTTTTCAGCAGACAATCGGTCGTGGGTTATTTTATCCGTTCTTTCGGACTTATCGTGTCGCGACGCGGACAAGCGGTCGGCTATCCGATCATTGGATGTCCTCTCCGTCTGTATCCGATCGTTGGACGTCCGTTCAGTAGGTATCCGTTCGAGCGGCCGTTCATGTCGATCGTCCGATCTCCGATGTTCCGTCCGTTCGAAGTCCTCTCGCCTCCTCTCCTGCGGAGGTGACAGCCTAGCGAGGACCTCCTCGTTCCTCCTCTCAGTGGAACGGTCCCGGTGCCTCCTGTCATCATCTCCAGACTCCGGGGCGGTAACTTCGATGATCGTCACCTGCCCCTTGCCTTTACCGCCCTTTCCCTTGCCTCCTTTACCGCCTTTACCGCCGCCCTCATCGCTTTTCTTCGGTGTGAATACCTGGAACATTTAAATTTACACTATAGACTTTGAAATCTAAAGAACAAATGTGTGATAAACAGAATATGAAATTGTAAACGCATCTCGAATTGCATTACAAAAACAAAGTTGGCATTTCTAAGATGACAGCATATTTTACTGGCGCCGCAATTTGAAACCTCAATGTTTTTAAAAATAAAAACCTAGCCAAGCTTTCGGTTTCGTTCGTAGAAAAGTTTGCCAAAATAACTTCTATGCGCTTAGTTACGGACTTACCGACATATAAAGAACCGTTGTACAAAATATATGTCTGGATTCAGGAGTTGAGGCCTGGCTTTGAAAATTTCAAAGATATTGTTAAGTATATGATATCTTAGGCAAGCATATATCCAACCCTTAAACTACCTAAGTATACAAAATTCCATCAAAATCGGTTAAACCACTAATGGTAGACCGTGAAGCTGGTACAAACAAACAACTAAACAGGGTTATTGGTAACTATATCAGCAAGCGGTTAAAAGACACTTCTGTGCACCAAAACAAACAACTTTGGTTTTACGAATTTTAGAAATTCGAATATTTAAAAAAAAGTGGTTATGTTGACCTGAAAATCAGCTGTTCCTTACACGGAGAGGTAATTAACCTTAATATTATACTTATTTTTTAAGTTTTATCTACTGTTATAAGTCTGAATGACCTCTGTTTTAAGAAATCACCTGAATTTCGAATTTAAGTAACCTCAAAATTTTCATAAAAATATAGAATTTCCAAAACTCATTGAACAAAGTTGTTAGTTAAGGTGCACAGAAGTGGCCCTCAATCATTTGCTAATATAGTTACCAATAACCCTGTATAAACATAATATTAGTGATTGATTGATGATTTACTAGAAGGACAAAACAGATTCTTTATTAAATCTGTTCTGTCGTAATAGTAGAAGTTAATAGATTTTTTTTCTCCGGACTTTGAGGACTATTTCGTTAATTCGACATACCTTACGAAATATATGCGTCTTGGTATCCTGTAGCGTCAAAGGGGGCGGGGGGTCCTCAGGTGGCGCTGGTGGGGGCGCTGGCGGGGGCGAAGGGGGCCTCGTCTTGGGTGGGCGGCCGCGCTTCTTCTTGGCCGGCCGTTCGTCGCTCGCACGGGACTTGTTGGGCGGCCGACCGCGCTTCTGGGCGGGCGTAGGCGCTATCGGCACTCGGGGCGAAGACTGTAACAATTGAAGAAAAAAAACTAATTAATTTAGTTCTGTTGCAGTTTTTTGACCAACGTTATTTTTCAAGATATTTAGAAATACAAAAGTAAACCTATTTTAACGGATATAATCGCTTTTTTTTCTGTGGCAAGAGTTTAATGCCCGAATACTTAAATGTTTAGGCGTCCTCTTAATATTTACTAGCGACCCGCCCCGACTTCGCACGGCTGTATTATGCATATATAATATCTAAAAACCTTCCTCTTTAATCACTCTATCTATTAAAAAAAACCGCATCAAAATCAGTTGCGTAGTTTTAAGGATCTAAGCATACATAGGGATATAGGGACGGCGAAAAGTGACTTTATTTTATACTATGTAGTGATAGTGAAGACACTCCTATCCTATTTTCACATGACACTCAAATGTCAATTAATTCGCCACTTTAGATAGCCTTACAGTTTTTCGGGCGTTTGAGTTCAAGTTGCGAAAACCTTAAAAAATACTATAGTACAAAAGTGATTTTAAACCGGGACATTTACCATGTTTTTTTGTTATTATTTTGTGGAGATCGGCTTTAGCAGTGGAAATAATCATATTAGTGTAAAACACTTTAAACTTTTTGGAAATTATCAATTTTTAGGGTTCCGAACCCTAAAAGGTAAAAAAGGAACCCTAATATGATCACTCTCTTGTCCGTCTGTCCGTGTGTCACTAAGATTTTTTAAATACGAGGCGATGGGACTTGAACTTCGAGGAAAGTATCTTTTTTAAACTTTCACTCTTTATACAAACCTCATTGATCATAGATAATTAATACGATAATTAAAAATAACTTAAAAGCTAGCTGATATGCAACTGATAAAAACCCACATTAGAAAAGTAATTTTAAAAAAGTGCTAAATTAAATAAGATAAATTTATCAGATTAGAATTTAAAAAGCTTACTGATAACAATCTATTATTAATATCAATAAAAATTCTAACATCCATTGAGATAACAAAAATATCTAATTTAGACAATTATAAAATCTACTACTAAAACCGAATTAAATTTTATAAAAATTAAGGCCAGCTTTTGATAGATTTTTTTTTAAATCCATAGACAGTAGATATTATTTTTACGTGTTAAACAAACACTTATGAAGCTACGAACCTCAATTGTAATTTAAAAAAAAGAGGCAGCTTTCCATAACTTAAAACTTGGTGAGGTGTGGTTTACGTAAATGACATGTCCATTAATAGGTTTAAAGTTTCAATAAATTATGCTTAAAAGCGTACTATGACTCTTCGACCTGAATGATAAGAACCCATGAACACCTTAATTTTCCATTTTAAATCAAAAATATTTGTAATCTTAAACTTTCTAAGCATGATCACCGAGTAAAGAAACTTTAAAGCTTTGTAGCTCGGTTTAAAAACCCCACCAGAGACAAAACATTTTGGAAAGCACTTCAATATTTAATGGCCAGATCAAATTCAAACCCCGACGAAACTGCTCAAAAAATAACCATATTCACTCGGAAATAGGTCAAAATTATATATGCCCATGCCTAAACGTATCAGTCGACTTACAATCCCCCTAGAAATGTCGTGCAAACAGACTTTACCGTATCTTGTTGATCATCATCACTAGTTGAAGTCCGGTGTGCGGTACGTCGCCGCCCTGAGCCTGGAGAGGGCGATGACGCTGATGAATCGGATAGCTCGGATATTGGACTCTATTGAACAAAGAAGGTGAATGTTAATAATTATAGCCATATGAATCTTCTTCTTCCTTTCTCTTTCCCACTTTATGTGGGGTCAGCTAATTTTTCGGGCAATTCTTCCTCTGAGATTAGTTTCGATATGCTGATCCACCATGTAGCTGGAAGTCGCCCTCTACCTCTTTTGTGGTTAGGCAATTGCAAACCATGAATATGCCATATGAATAAGTTTCAAAATAATGTTTTTTTTAAATAATAATTAGGTCAGCGATTGGCTACTATCTATGGAGTGCCGTCAGGTGCAATATGATATTGCCCGATTCTTAATGCTTATTATTATGGGGAGAGTAAAACCAACAGTGCGTGGCCTGCTGAAAATCTGAAAATATGTATATGAAACATGCGTCTTCAAAAATTGCAATCCAGACGAGACTTGAACAAGTCTTGACTTGCGAGTCGCGCAATAGATATCGAACCTGGACGGTATTCAGGGGGTTACAAGTTTCAAGTCGCGTCGCAGTTGCAATTTTCGAAGACACATTTTGTCTTCAAAATATTTACGAATAATTCACATAAAACAAATAATTTTATGTCTTCAATTCGCGAGTGAAAAGATATATTTCTACATCCCATATGAATTCCACAAAGCAAAAATTGGCAATTTCCAAAATGAACACTACTATATCTTTCAAGCAATCAGTATGCAACAAAAAACCTTAGACATCATAAATACCTCAATAGCCAAAGCATCCGAAGCTAACCGTCCATGTAACGCTCCAATAGCTTGCCATATCCCATCCTTCAGCTTATAAAACTCATCAATAACCTTCCCTCTATCCCTAAACGGGACCGAACACCTCAAACTATCCTCGAAATCGGATAAGCAGCTTCTCAAATGAGACTTTAAAATCGCAAGTTTTATCCACTTTTGTGTTATATCGTCCTTTCGTTCACTCATTATATGTAATAATTGTTTATTTAGTAATTCCAAAATGGTTTCCATTTGGTTATTTTAGGATGTTTTTGGTTGACGCCTATTCTACTGGTCAAATATCGCTATTGATCGGGGTGTGTGGAGGAACAGGGAGGCGTTTGCCCAGTAATGGGACAAAAAGCTGATTATTATTATTTGGTTGTTATGTCCTATATCACAGGGCTATGAAACCCCGGTCCTTTGAAAGGCATGTGTTGAGCCGAAGCCAACACATAGAAGCCCTTTACAATAACAAGTTTAATTGTAAATTATGATGTGGGCAACAAACCGGCGATAATCCCTGTCTGCCCTATTAAATGCAGTCAAGGACAACCTCTGGTTTAGATATAACTATTAATAAACAGGTGAAAATTACTAGAGCTTATTATTAGTTTTTTTTGGATCAGTAAATTTTAAGCCAAAAAGAACATTAACTAAGCACTTATATCATGGAACAAAATTAGTACTGGAATTGTGCTGTAAGATACTATTTGCAACGTTAAAACACACTTTTAACACATCAAAATTGGTGCAAGAACTCTTTAATACTCAATCAGAATAATCCTTCGAGCAAACGGAACACTTGTCAGAGCACTGTATCGTATTTACTGGCGAATGGATACACAGAATAGTCAGTGTCACTAAAGGATCGCTTAGTAAGATGCCCGTTTAAGGAGAAATTGTTTATCTTCGCAAAACGACACCTGGGAAGCTATCGGTCTAATATAATACGAGTTAAACTAGCTATTTGTCTTGGTTTTACTTGTATTTAAGTACCTAGATTTTACTCAATATCTAGACGGATCTAAATCATACGTATTTATTCTATAAACACGGGTCGCGTTACAATTACTTACTAGTTATTTAAATATTTATCCAATCGAGATGCACCGATCATGGTCACAGAAAGACGCAAAAAAAACACACCTACCTATATTTTAAATCCGATTTGAGCTAAACCTGATCCAGAATAAAATTAAACTTGACATTGGCTATATACTTACCTACACAGCCTAATTTAAGAAAAAACTGGCTTAATACCACTGAGCTACTATATTACAAAAGAGATGACAAGACGAAGAAAAAGTTTGCTTGGTTGGTTTGATGATCCCAAAATTGCTGCAATTTTTTTCACCGCTTTATCATCTCCAGTAGAACATCCCAGAGCTTCCAACACAAGTCGTGAAGCCGAAAAAATTTGCTAAATTATTCATAAGGTTAATTGATCAAATAGCCCGACTAATCCTTTAACAACCGTACATCCGATACTACCAATTACAGACAAACAAACAGAACACTTAAGCAATATCTATTAGTAAATATTAAGTACTTATCATACTATTATATTACACTTGCATACAATCATACGCCACGCGGAAACGATGACGTCACCAATATGGCCGCCTAGTTAACCTATGGCACACACTCGCCTACGGTGGTCACTGTGAGAAATACTTCAACTACTGTTTTGCAATTTAGTTTATGTCCAACTGGTAGCGCTCCGCGGTTTTACCCGCGTAACACCCGATCCCGTGGTCATATCAGGACAAAATGCCTATGTTACTCAAAATAAATCGATGTATTCGTATACCAAGTTTCATCAAAATCTGTCCAGAAGTTTCGGAGCCTATTCGTTATAAACATAAAAACAAACAAAAAATCTTTCCTCTTTATAATATTAGTGTAGATAGGACGTTTGTGACATATGCATTACAAAATAAATAGGCAAAGACATTTTGAGTCGTAAATGACCCACTTCTTAACACACTTAGAACTTTTCTGAATTCTAATTGAACTTTATTTACCGAACCGTAAAAAGTACGTAAATCCGTGCATTTATAATATAAGTAAGATAATAGACACATTGCATTACAGGCGTTGTGTTGTTGAGGTAATCTAGTTTTAGGCTTTTGGCTGTTTAGGTCAATTATTTTTAGGATGGTGTGCGCTCTGGGAAAATTGACTTTCAGGCATTTTGCAATTATGGCAAATTCTCTTTAGACGTCATTTAGGCATTTTGTGTTTTAGACGTTGCGCTCATGAGGGGTAATTTTATGTTTTTAGACTGAGGTTGATTCCCAACCGTTTGGAATCGTTTCTGAATCGAAAAAGCCTGGTACTATCTCTTTAACTCCCGCGATTTTACATGTTCTCTCCTCGAACATTCGGATAGATTCCGATAAAATAAAAACCATACTACAGACTTATAAACCGTGTTCTTAGACAATAGAACATTAATGTGCAGCACGCTAGAGAAAAAGCTTTACTCGCGCAATAAATACCGTTTTATGATTTTCTAGAAACATTTTTTGTCCTCCTCTAAAAGACATTATATGCTTTGCTATTCAGCATCCCATTACATAATCCAAGAGGGCTTTGTCTAAGAGTGAGATAAACTTTTTTTTAATCACTCACCGGTTTCCCTTTAACATCAGCGAGCGCATGCCTGAGCTCCTTCCCCGCCTCGTAATTCTGGTCCTGAGGCTGGGCGGGCGGCGGCGCGAAGTTCACCAGGCTCCAGGAACTCCGCTGGGCAGGTGCTGACGCTGTGAGTGGCGCGGGGGCTGCGGACACCGGGGGCGGAGGCGCGGTCGACTCCGCGGAGGAAGATTCGGATTCAGAGTCCGATTGTGAGGAACTGCCTGAACTTGGACTGCCGGATCCTATTGGGGATAGCGGCCTGGAATGACAAGATTACGAAAATTCTAAATAATGTCATGTAATTGAGTGCATCTCGATCCTAAAATCGCCACGTGGTTGATCCCGCAAAAGTTGGCATGACGATATAGATGCCTTCAACGGAAACTGGCCAAGTTTCCAAGGATCGACAAGATTAAAGGGTGTTAAGGAGACCTTTGTTCAGCAGAAAGATAATATAGCTAAGCAACTAAAATTAAAATAATGTAAAAGAGGAACTTACGGTCCTAGCCTATGATCTGTCCTGGTGACGGTGA
This sequence comes from Idaea aversata, assembly GCA_907269075.1. Taxonomy (NCBI): domain Eukaryota; kingdom Metazoa; phylum Arthropoda; class Insecta; order Lepidoptera; family Geometridae; genus Idaea; species Idaea aversata. The sequence goes on from OU026103.1 coordinate 9,712,261, forward strand.
CATCTTCGTCACTCTCAGACAACCCCAAGTCCTTGTTAACCACATCTCTGGAAATATTAAAAAAAGAACACATTATTCTTCCGTTTATCGAATACTACCGCGGTTTCACCCGCGTAACTCCCGATCCCGTGGGAATTTAGGGATAAAAAGTAGCCTATGTCACTACCAATGAATCAATGTATCCTCGTACCAAGTTTCATCAAAAACGGTTCAGTAGTTTCTGAGCCTAATCAATTCAAACAATCAAATCTTTCCTCTTTATAATATTAGTATATACTATTGCATCTCGTGGGTACCTTATAGTACCTATCTGCAATTAATGATGTTTTAAGAAAGAATACTCTACAAACCACTATCAGTAATGGTACTGGAAAGTACAGTAACATTTTTCTATTTATTCTAAAATATGTCTTTGACTGTTACCAAAGACTGCAATGCAAAGTCCTACTCATTTTCATTCTTACGGCTGCGGCGACCAGAATTTTATCAATATTATTTGAACCTAAAGAATAATGGCATGACTTCGGACAAAAAATACTTGTTTGCAAGGAGGTTAAGTTGCTGATGCTGATGAAGAAAATGAAAAACACGTGACATTAAATGCTAATATCTTTTTTCCACTTCTAGCTCACGAAATACTATCAATTTCATTGTAATCTAGAAAAACGGAGAATTTTACCATATATTTTTATTTGTGTATACCTATGCTTAATTTGCTTAATTACTTTTTATTTGTGTATATGCTTTGCCATCATTATTTGTGAGTAAGCGAGTCTATCACTGATTTAGATAAAATTTGAAATTGAGAAAGCCGGAACCTCAATAGTAACCAATTTTATAACAATAAAAGCTACTCACGGTGAGACAGAACTTCTTGAGTTAGGTATCCGGTTGTCAAGACCTGTAACAACAAAGAAAAAATATTAGTATTGTATAGATAATATCATAAAAACAGCATAATTTAATGTTACACTAGAAGTGACATGTTGAAGAAGAAGTTTTACCGAAAAAGCAGCGTAGAGTGCACGCGTTTGTGTCAAATGTGGTTGATTTTGCTGTCCGTCTTTGGAAAATTGCTTCAACATGTCACCTCCATTAAAACATGGAAACTCGGTATATCGCATGGTAAAAATTCCCTGGTAAAAGTTAAAATTTCGCGTACAAAGCATCACGCATTCACCTTTCTCATGCGCACTGCTAAGGAGTGGAACTCTCTACCCGCGTCGCTGTACCCACAAAACTACAACCTTGGAGTATTGAAGTCTAATAGGTACCTTCCTACATCTTCGACCTCATCTTCGCTTCCCATCAGGTGAGATGAGGTCAAATGCCTATTAGAATAGAAATTAACGTGTCCATTTTTTCCTCTTTTTTTCATATATGTGGATGATTAGTTATCGGTCTCATTAATTCGCTCTTTCTCTTACGGTTTTTCGTACATTTTTTCTCGGCTAGGTCCCTAACCCGCGTTAAGTTACATCGTTCCAAAAAAAATTACTATTATTCAAATTTTGCACAGTGTATATTTATTATATATTATTATCTATCTCTATACATATAAAATGCTTTGTCCTGACTGACTGACGGATCAACGCACAGCCTAAACCGCTGATCGTAGAGTTCTGGTACTAGGAAGGTGTGTATGACGTAGGCATCCGATAAGAAAAATAAACCGGAATTCTACCTCTTTGGGGTGAAAATGGAGGACAAAGTTTGTATGGGACACGAATCTTTTTCCCAATCTACTAACTCTACGCAAACGAAGTCGGGCGGGCAAAAGCTAGTCAGCATTATAAAATAGTGTTTCCATAACAGTTACCTACAGTTACTGTAATATAGGTATTGATATCAAGAGTCTAGGCAATAGGTCACGGTCTCGCTTTAATATAGGTATTGATATCAAGAGTCTAGGCAATAGGTCACGGTCTCGCTTTAATATAGGTATTGATATCAAGAGTCTAGGCAATAGGTCACGGTCTCGCTTTAATATAGGTATTGATATCAAGAGTCTAGGCAATAGTTCACGGTCTCGCTTTAATATAGGTATTGATATCAAGAGTCTAGGCAATAGGTCACGGTCTCGCTTTAATATAGGTATTGATATCAAGAGTCTAGGCAATAGGTCACGGTCTCGCTTTAATATAGGTATTGATATCAAGAGTCTAGGCAATAGGTCACGGTCTCGCTTTAATATAGGTATTGATATCAAGAGTCTAGGCAATAGTTCACGGTCTCGCTTTAATATAGGTATTGATATCAAGAGTCTAGGCAATAGGTCACGGTCTCGCTTTAATATAGGTATTGATATCAAGAGTCTAGGCAATATGTCACGGTCTCGCTTTAATATAGGTATTGATATCAAGAGTCTAGGCAATAGGTCACGGTCTATGTGGAGCCTCGGCGTGGAGAAGGTGTTAAAGAAGAGAGTGGACTGTATGGTTTAAGGGGTTTAATTGTTCAGCCGACAAAATATATAAACAGGAATTACTGAATGAATAAAGGTATAAAAGGTGTATGAGCGAGACGCACGGTAGGTCGCTCGTAGTATGTGGGCTCGTAGTATGCGAGAATATGCTCGCGTCAACAGTCTCGCTTTAATATAGGTATTGATATCAAGAGTCTAGGCAATAGGTCACGGTCTCGCTTTAATAAGTAGATAAAACAACTAGCAACTAAGTAAGAAGTCGCTCGTTACTACGAAATATTTGCATAAAGGCCAAATATAAAGCCCGCCAAATCCGAAAAAAAGAAAGAGTCGCAGGCCACGCGTTTGGTTATTTATTAGATCTAGTTAGATTAGTTGTCAGTTTCCTTTATTCTTTCTTCCTCTTACGGCTTTTCGTTTCACGTTTTCGTAACGTTAAATTTTTTCCCGACTAGGTTCTGCTGCGGCTAGAACTTCGTTCCAAAAGATCGTATTTTGTAAACATGATTTGGTTAAAAATTAAAATCTAACTTTATTTTTAAATATATGACTGTAAAGACACATAATTTTTAACCATTAAAACCACTTTGTAACTAACGTTAGACCACAAAAATAGAAAGGTTTTCGTTAAAATGATTCAGTTAGAAATTGAAACGTAACTATTTTTTAATCTGCGAATCTAGCTAGAACCATTTTTATTACTGCTACTAACTTTTCACCACAAAAAGTAAAGCTTTTCGTAAAATGATTTTAGTAAGAAATCGAAATGTAACTTTTTTTTTAAGCGACTAAGAACATAATTTTTAACTGTTTAAACTACTTTGCAGTTGCAAAGTAGAGTAGCTTTATACCTTAAAAGGATTTTTAGTAGTTTGTAGATAGTGTTTTTCTTCTAATTAGGCATAGTATCAAAGCCTTATTATGAACTAGCGACCCGCTCCGGCTTCGCACGGCTATATATTATGCTTGTATTATACATATAAACCTTCCTCTTGAATCACTCTATCTATTTAAAAAAACCGCATCAAAATTCTTTGCGTAGTTTTAAAGATCTAAGCATACAAAGGGATATAGGGACATAGGGATATAGTGACGGCGAAAAGTGACTTTATTTTATACTACGTAGTTAGTGATTTAATAGCTAAGAATTACGTTGTAAGAGTCGCGTATTACAAAATAAAGTGACATTTCTATTTTTACCTGATTCATTTTTATATAAAAAACCTTCAGTAAAATTATGATATTTTTATGATATTACAAAATGCTTATATTTTACAAAGAATCGGTAGTAAAGTTTCCAAGTTATGAAACGTAAGTACGGTCGGCTGCATAATTACAGACCCACCGTAGAGCTCCAAAACGGCTTTTATAAGAATGTTTTCAGCACAAGCAAGATTCTAGACACCTGCTTTAGTTGAAGTTTAAAGTCTTCTAACTTATCAATTTATCAAACAAAAATTATTACAATATAAACATTCCAATAACAGTAATTTTAGAACTCTACCGGGGGCTGCAATTATGCAGCCGACTGTACCTTATATTTGTTACTTGTAAAGCTTCAAGTTGGCTTACAGTGTAACTTAATATTGCTTAATACGCCATTGACCAGAAGTGTTAAGTTTATTGCAGTCGATATTTTTTTTTATTAAATTGTCCAGTTTACGATATCATAACTATAAAAAAGATATGATCATAATATAAAAGATCAAAATAAAATCAAAATCAGCAAAAACACACACATTACAAAATAGGACGGTACTAACTGAACGTGAGTAGTCGCTTTACAAGACAAACGTTTTAAATTATTGCTAATTAAAATTTTTACTACATTAAGAGGAAAGGGTACCGGGGGCTTTTTCCATACAAACTATTACAAACGTAGTCGACTGTTTTCTCCCTGGATAGTGACACTAGAGCAAATATTTTTGTTGCATAAAGCTTATAACTGCCATGACCATGCCCCTATTTTTTGTTTTTTATTATTTTTTAATTTTAATTTCTATGATAATTAGAAAATGAAAAAAACCAAAACATAGGGGCATAGTCATGGCAGTTATAGGTTTTATGGCACAAACATATTTGTGCTAGTGTCATCATCCAGGGAGGAAACAGTCGACTACGTTAGTATGGAGAGCGCGCAGGTACCCTTTCACCTTAAAGGAGTCCATATCATGTCCATGTTAGCATTAGTAGTTTTTATGTCGAAAGCAACTTAAATAGAAGTAAGATCAAGTTAAATTAAATTTTTATGTTACTTAAACTGAAAAAGTTAAAAAAAACGGAAAATCGTTTTATAACTGTCTTCAAAAAAAGGAGGAGTTCTTCGGCGCGTGTGTAATTTTTTTGTAAAAGTTTTTAAACCGATATCAAAGCTTACTCAAGCTTCTAAGCTTACCGCTTAATTTAGACTCAGATGTAGGTAACTTAACATTTGAACTATTTTATAATAAATCATTTTTTATTTACTTATATTAAAAAAGGAGGTTCTTAATTCGATGTGATATACATAATTTTATTTAAATTTATGTTTTGTTTTTTGTTTAAAACAAGCGCTGTTCATACGACACTTACGTGGTAAGTATATATTTTCTCCATCACACGATCTCGCCCTTCATTTCACGCAAAGTGTTCGGTTTAAATTATCATTAATTACCCCGACAGTACTTCTAATATCACACTTAAAAGGTAGCATGTAAACTTAAAAAGTCCATAAAGGGTTTTTAACCTCACTGTACTTTTAATTATGTGGAATGTAAACATGAGTTCTGACAATAAGCCCGTGGGAGAGTTTTGTTTGTGTGACTTATTCCGATGATTTTATCTCGGTTATCTATGGATACATAATAAAGAGATACACTGAGAGCGTTGTCTTTTATTTATTTGGAAATGCAACAGCTATTTTAAGAATTTAAGAACAGTTTTAGTGTGCATATTTTTGAATTAACTGGCTGTCCCGGCAAACGTTGTTTTGTCATATACAAAAAAGAAAAATAAATAAATTGATGTTGTTCGATTCTCAGACTTAACGAATATACATAAATTTCATACAAATCGGTTCAGCCGTTTAGGTGGAGTTTAGCAACTAACACCGCGACACGAGAATTTTATATTTATAGGGATAGAAATATTTTTCTCAATAATAACTAAGCTTAGTTAAAAGACAACTACATACTTCCATATGCCTTGATATATGGCTTCAGCATCGGTACATCAAAGAATGTAAAAAAAACTGAAAGATGTCTATGATCAGAATCAACGAAGTTTCTAAAGAGGAGGCTGTATATATAGGCTTACAGAGCAGTCATTTGCTTTCCGTGACGTAAAATTAAAAAAATATATCTTGACCAGAGACAACTGAGCGTATGTCTGTGCGTGTGTGCGTTTCGTAGTTAATAAGCTTTCTCGTCCTTTTTGTAATTTTCAATGTTTTGTGTGTTGTACAAATTAAGTGTTTATCTATCTATCTATCTAACTGTGCCTATTTGTGTGTTGTACAAATTAAGTGTTTATCTATCTATCTATCTAACTGTGCCTATGCCTATGCCAGCCATTTTTCAAGTGATACGGAAAATGCTTAGAAAAAAAAATCAAGTATACCCCTTCGTTCCCACAGATAATGTAAAAACGGCCGGTATCTGTGCGTCAAAATGGCAGCCGTAAAAAAGAACGCAAGAAATGTTCAAAAATCAAACGTTTACGAAAGCGAGTCTAGACTAGAGAATCGATCTAAAACCTCTTTTGTAAAATAAAACCATTTCTATTCGGTTTATCAACTTGTACAGTACGACCGGGTTATCTCTACAAGTGAACCAAATGTTTTACATTTTGGAAAATAAAAAAAAGTCTTTACAAAAAAAATAAATGTTTGTCTGTAAAGTCGGTTTACGGACGATAATTTTACGCGATAACGTCATAAAAAAATGATAAAAAAAAATGAGAATATTTTTTTGTTATTCCTTTATATTTCTTTTCTTCTTTTTTCTTTTTTCCTTTTAAGTAATCTAATCGTCACTCGTCACCATAACACAAGCCCAGATGAGCGATATTATTATTAAATACTCTGGTTCCTTAGTTTCTTAGTAAACTTAGTATCAAGATGGCTGGAGACCTGGATTAAAACATAGGCTACTTTTTATCCCGATATTCCCACGGGATCTACGCGGGTGAAACCGCGGGGCGCAGCTAGTAAATCATAAACATTAGATGTTAAAGCCAATATTATTTTAGTATTAGACTTAGCTAGAATGTAGAGTTGGTAGATCTTAGATAGAATCTGTAATTCGTAATTTGGATCATCCAGGGATCTAAAAATTCTAGATTCTAGGATGATCTAAATTCTGAATTAAAGATTATGATAAATACTTCAGACTTTGCGTCAAAAGCGTTTGAGTATTAAAAGATAAAATATTTTTTATTAATACCGTCCCGGCTTAGCACGGCTATATCACTTTATCTATTAAAAAAAACCGCATCAAAATCCGTTGCGTAGTTTTAAAGATTTAAGCGTACAAAGGGAAATAGGGACAGAAAAAGCGACTTTAATTTATACTATGTAGTGACTATGTAGTGAAATACAATACAATATTAAAGTTGCGACATGAGCTGATAATTAAATTAATACTAACAAACATACATAAAAAATTAAAATATACGCGACGAATTGAAAATCTCCTTCTTTTTTGAAGTCGGGTAAAAATGACCAATTATTATTACACAAAAAAATATGTATAAATTGCATGTTTATGTTTAGGTAAACAGAGTTATAATAATAATCAAAATTAAAGTAGGGTGGGTAAGTTACATGTTTTTTTTAAATAAATAAATAAAAAACTTAATAGTTTTCAAATTATTCTGTATGTAAGTATTTTCAACGCTCTCTAAAAACTAAAATTGTCTAAAAAAAAAAAGATAAGTAAGTAGCACTGTATACAGTCTTTGACAAACACGATTCGAGCTATAACACTAGTTCAATGATTTCTAGATTCAAATTCCGAATAACAGATTCTTATAAATACTGTTCACTCATTTTAAATTAATCCTATACAGATAAGCTAGTGTAGCACTGTATACATTCTTTATAAAGACGATTCGAACCAATGGGCACAGCTCAACGATTTCTAGATTTAAATTTCGAATAACAGATTATTATAAATACTTGTGCCTTGTAGCCTTCGCTCATTTTAAAATAATCCTATACATATAAGCTAGTAGCACTGTATAAGTGTACCTATACAGTCTTTATAAAGACGATTCGAACCAATAGGCACAGCTCAACGATTTCTACATTTAAATTTCGAATAACAGATTATTATAAATACTTGTAGCCTTCACTCATTTAAAAATAATCCTATACAGATAAGCTTGTAGCACTGTATGTATACAGTCTTTTTAAAAAGACGATTGAGCCAAGGGTGGGCACAGTTCAACGCACGGGGTAGGCTGCGGGGTCGTCGCGACCGGATCACCACCCCGATCTCAAACACCTGGTCCGTCTGTCTTGTCTACTTCCATTATTTATATAATATGTATGAATTTGATGTTTCTTTAATGATAGACACTTCGTATGTGATTGATCTGACGACTTTAAAAAGTGAGTAATAGATTTTTGAAGTGAAAACTTATTTTAGCGCGGTACGCATATTTTCAGATAAGATAAAATCTCTGAACTCGCGACACCGTTACGAGACGCAGCTACAGTGTGTGCATATATGCATGTACATATATTTTGTAGTTGTTTAGTAAATAGGTTTAATTAATTTTTTTTTAGGTTTTTAGATTGAAGTTTTTTTTATTTTTTTAAGTTTTCACTTCTGTCGGCACTCCCGAAGTGCAACCGTTTTTTATTTTAATTTTAGGTCATGGTCAATCGCTAAAAACTAACTCATATAGCCGTACTAGCTGCGCTCTGCGGTTATACCTGTCTCTTTAAAAGTGATATTGATTCACGTGCACATACAGAATACATAATATCTACACTGACAAGAGGGTACGCGGGCATTATCCGCGTACTCTTAACATAACAGAATCAAACTTCGAACTTCGAACATCGAACTTTATTATGGAAAGGTTTTTGACACTTTTATGAATGAAATAAGTAAGCACGTATAAGTATCAGGTGTCATTTATACTATTAAAATTCATCAACATTTATACACCAATATAAGCCTAGGAATATACTATAAAAAACCTTTACAGAACTTAATAGTCGTATAAAAGTCATTAAAGAGAAATTTTACGTGTTCGTGAAAATCTAATAAAATGTAGTATTTGAACAGTGGTTAGTAAAGTAAACCTACTTAAACCCGAAATCGATAAATTCGATCTATTTGCTACCAGAGGTTAAACTATAATTTAATTGATTAATTTTTCCAATTTCTACCTAAAATGTATTCCATTTTTAAACCAAGTGTTTATACTTAATATAATGTTTTTTTGTACAGACGGAACAATAATTTAATATTTTAAAGTCGTCTTTTAACTACTATTATAATTAACACTTTTACCGAAACTATTTTTTCTGTTGACGTTACTTGAGTAAAAATTAGGTAGGTAGTTAGGTACCCACTCCGTATTTGGGTAGAAAATGGACTATTGATTTGCAGGGGGTTGAATATGGAAGTATTTTAATTAAAATTATGCCGAGGGTTAAAATTGGGGGTTGAAAATGGAGGCCACCCATCACGCGTGAACGGCTGGGTCAATTTTGCAAACTCTTTTTTTGTTGTATTTGTTATTGTCCAGAGAAAATTCTTATAAAGAAAAATCGAACGCGGGTGAATCCGCGAGGCGCAGTTTACAATAAATTCACAAAAATCAATTATTTCGAATAGGCAAAGGGTAATTTGCAATCTGAAAAGGGCATTAAAGAAATAAAACCTTATGATTTCAACAATAGAGTTTAAACTCATAAAGCAGACAGAGTTAATTAACAAGGAACGCGTGTTAATAAATATACTGCATTAAATATAAAATATCATGAGTGAAAGTGAGTTGATAATAACAATTCGTTCAGCTGACAGAAAAATTGACATTAAATGTTGTTTTTATGTTTATTATTAAATATCAACTGAATTTAATAAATGTTTAAATTATAATCATTTAAATGCATTTAATATCGAGTATTTTTAATTAATTTCCGTTTAATTGTGAATGCAATGTGTTCCAGACAGGATACGGGGAAGCTAATGGTGCAAAAAGCCATACGTATCTTCCTCATATAAATCCATTATTCATTAACAAGTGTTGAATCATTGAACAAACAATATTTTTAATTAACAACCACTTAATGAACCCTTTACTTTGTAATTTTGAATTTATAAGTAACTGACGTCCTACATTGTCACTTCAATTTCGGAAAATTTTCATTTTCAAGATCAGTTTATATTATATTAGCCGCTGAGTTAAATACATACTGAAATAACATTAAAAAATATGACATTGAAATATTATATAGAAAGTACAAAAAAAAACTATCAGAGGTTAAACTGTCATTTATCTGTCGGAAAATGAACGCAGAATTAGGTTGTATTAGAGTTTCTATATCTGTAACTTATGTAACTAACTATCAAAACTTGGTATAAACCAAATTTCGTTAGAATCGGTCCAGCAGTTTTAAAGTCCACTAAAATTCACTAAAATTAAAAAAGTCCACTAAAATCAAAGTTAGGCATTTATAGTAGAAAACCACACAAGCTTTATAAAAGCTCTGTTATAACCCATTATAGAGCTACATTGTAAAACAACACGTTTGTAAACTAATGTAGGTAAACTAACACAATAGTTAGGAAGCTGTACTATAAACGTATTAGAGCGACGAGAGCGTACAGCAGAGAGGTACACGAGTACAATACAAACTTTATGTAATGAATGACCACCCACAATGGTGGCCGTCGTCGCAAACATATCAACGTATGTTTCTGTTTCTTATTTTTAGTGTTTTCAATTTGCTATTTTGAGTTAGGATAAAAACATACAAAGATTATTTGTTTCGACCTCTTTGGCGCCTTCGATGCAGAAGGTTGCGGGTTCGATTCTCGCTTCAATGAAATATTTATGCACAGAATGTATTGTTTTTGAGTATTTTTGCATGTTTATTATTTTTACAAAAGAAGAGCATATAAGCATCCTGTTCCATTGTCTGGCCACCATAACACAAGCTTGGGGCTTGGGGCTAGATGGCGCTGTGTGAAGTGTCCCCCAACATTTTTTAAATTCATATTTATTAGTCACTTTTGTTAAACTATAGGAAAGCTCTTCCCATTCCCATTCCCTTCTGTATTGGGCCAAGGTGGGTCAGTCGATAGTGTATGAGTGTAATTCATCTCTCCATCTGCGACTCAGAATGACTTAAGGACGTTTTTTACATGCTACCATTCCGCATAGTGGCCTTGGCTTTATAACTTCTCATTCATCTGGCGACGCGGCCCGCTCAGTTCCACTCCAATAAAAATAAAACACGATCTTTCGTGATAGAAACTCATGACAATATTTATAAAACCTTACAAAATACTTGATCCTAATCCGATAGAACTATTCACTCTATCTATCAATCATATTACATCACTCAATTCGTCATAATAGTTTACCCTTTATACGTCATTCACCTTACATTCCGAAACTTCTGAACGATGTGTATCCATCAATTCTTACTTCTTAGAGAAGTGTCGCTAATGGTCGTTCTTAATGATGAGAAACGTAACGCATGCTCACAAATCACACAAAGGCGACACGCATGAGGTACGAGTGAACCCGCGAGCGGTCAATGCATCTTAAGTTGTGTGCAGACGAGATACACGCCACTATGTTTTTTTGTAATAATTTATCTGATTAAAAAAAAACCTTTTTTAAGACACATTTTAGTTTTTGGTCAAATTTTTGACGTGTGTGTGTGACGTTAATAATGAAATTAAAAAGTGGATCGAAGAATTCATCATCAGTGATTGGCTTTTTAACCAACTTATTAAAAAACGGAGGAGGTTTTTGTATTGGCTTTAGCTATCATCACAATTTGATTGCACCTTAGATCCTTACACACTTTCTTGCTATTATTTTACTTTGTTTATATCGTGCTTTCTCCTTACTGTATTGTACAATTCAAGTTATCTATTTATCTAGTTTTATAAGTAAAATTTATATTAGCTTAAAATTGTGGAGATATTAGCTCTAACCTTCTATAAATTTTTTTACTAATAGCAAATAAGTATAAAAAACTTTTTTGTTCTGAATGAAAAATCTGTTTTTGGTAAGTTTTATTTTATAACGCTTCTAGTGTGTAAAAACCTTTAAGCTCGACATTCTTTGTACGCACCACAATACAATGGCGACCGCAGGTACTAAGGGTAATTAGACGGACATGCTAGCTGATTAGCGGTGAAAAAAATAAGCATTTCTGCAGAAATATGAACGAATGAACGGAAATAAAATACGACTTGTAATTTATTGCAAACAAAAAAATAATCTTATTGGCCCATCAAATGACATGAAGTGTTATAATGGTGTTATAGGTAGCATTTATACATACAATAGGCTCTAAAACTACTGGACCGACTTTAAATGAAACTTAGTATGAAAATTCATTGAATCCTAGGGAGTAACATATGCTACTTTAGCGGCTGCTAGTAAATAATAAAAAAATATGGGACCACCCTTGAAATATATACCTTCAAACAAAAAAAGAATCATCAAAATCGGTTCGTAAACACCGAAGTTATGCCATAAAAATCACAATCGAATGGAGAACCTCCTCCCTTCTTTGAAGTCGGTTAAAAAGTATAAATAATTACAGTATTTTCCGTTCTAGGAAGTACTACAAGTTTCAGGTATACGTCATTTCCATTTGGTTCTATAGCGGTTTCCCGAATTTCTAATGCTTACGAAACCCGCTTTTCTGACTTGTTTATTTTTCAGAGAACATTCTTGGAAGTTATGTTTTGAAATTCTCATCATAATTTCACAATACTAGGAATTGGTAATTCCAGTTCTCTCTGTAAGGGTGTCGTAGTCTCATAAAATGTTTATAAGAGCTGTAGAATTTAAAATTGTTTACAAAAACAAAATCTATACAAAAAAAAACATTCTAAATAAAATAAGAAGCGATACCTTTTGTCACGTTTAGACATGAGGTCACAGATTCGAATGCCGCCTAGACAATGATTATTTCAAAATTTCTTTAAGCAAATGTTTAACACATTTGTCTCGTAAATCCTTTGTATAGTTTTGTTGCGTAACAATTATATTTTACGATCTCGTCATAAAACCGATTTTAGACAACAATATTCAAGTACAAAAGTGTTACAAAAACTTACATTTCTGGAAACATGTTGCAAGAATTGTTCCGGTGAAAAGGGGGTAAAGTGAACCCGATTTACTTTGTTTATTTGGAAGCAATTAGTTACGTTTACAGGATAATTTACTGTACGTTTTGTTGTGAATAAACTGGTTGTAAAATGGTTGTAGATGCATTATTTTACTGTTTGGAACGGAAACGGATTTTTGAATGATTAGTTTCGGGTTTAAAATATGATTTTACAAGACAATGTGTCGCGTCTCACTCTATAACGTCGTTTAAATAATCGTTGGTAAGTTTATGTTTAGTGAGTGATATTTTACGTCCTAATAAATGTTAAAAAAGTGCTAAGCTTAGCAAAACTAAAATAATTCAAAACGGAATAATTACTATGTTTTTGCGGAGCTCTATAGTTAATTTTTTGACGTAATAACGTCTTATGAATCGATGAACACCGGCATTTACAAAAAAAGTGTGACATTATCGCTTACGTTCCGTTATTGACAAGGTAACCATAGCAACGTATTAAAAGTATCATCCGTAAACCGACTTTACAGACAACCAGTGGTTTTTTTAATTCTATGGTAAATATCCCAATTTGAATTACTTTAGTAGTGAAAATAAGCCCTAGTACTTAGTTTAAAATATTATATTGTACCTACTTAACAATACATTGTTTTGACACCTAAAATTTAAATGCAATATTGCAGACAGCTCAGCACACGATTAGAATAAACAATCGATATGTCATCAACAATTTTATTTCCGAATTAAAAGAAGCGGAATTAATTAAATCGACAAAATTCGCATGAAAGCCACAACACAATACAATGCACCAATAAATAAAGACGACGATACGATCGGCGCGTGCGCACACGTCCGACCGGACTCTGTGCGGTGAATTAATAACGACCACTTCACTTCCAACTAAATAAACTATAGTTCCTGTCTTTATTAAATTTTAATTAAAACATTTGTCAAGTAACTCTCAGTATAATGGAGTTTTTATCAACCATTCATTAACTCCATCCATCAGATTCTGGTGATCCATTAAAAATTTGCCAAGGAAAGGCATAATTTCTTTGGTTTAAAAACCTGAAATTTCCTAATGCCTAATATTTTAAACGCAACAATGTCAAGACGAATACAATACTTTAAATATAGACTAAACATACCATAAACAACTTGATTGCCAAGCAGCACGTCTCCACAATCAATGAGCTGCTGCAGCAAGGTCATGCGGTTCTGGTATCCGAAATCCGAAGTCAGTAATCCCAACATTATTGAATCAAATTATCGGAAACACTAGTACATTTTTACACTCAATCCAGTCACTTTTAGTAAGGATAAGGATTTAATACACTACAGTCCAAATGTCTGCATAATTGCATTTATACACTCACACCTTTAAGAAAATTTAGTGAAAATAAGCAAATTACTAAGTAAATTGTATTTATTTCAAGACACATGGTTAGATTTGGCGCGAAACAAGGACAGATGCGCACACGCCGGTCGTATGCTCCTTAACAACTGCTCGTTCTTCCTAAAGCCATTACGGAGACAGGTGGTGACAATGGAGTCCCTTCTTCCCCTCTTAAGTTGACTAGTTGCCCGATCTGTCGCTCGATTAGTCAGATATCCGTCGCTACATATTTTTTCGAAGGGATTGAACCTACGTACCGTGAACGATGCAAGTGCAATGACCAATTTTAATCGTAGAATCAAATTATGTTACGGTGAGTGAGCTCGATTATTGAATTTCTGGTCTCCGTGATTATAGAATTAAACGCTCCCGTTACTTGAAGATGATTATTTTTTGAAAGGCAGGTTTTAAAACTGTTTTGCATTTGACTATTTGACATCTATACAGTGGTGAATAAAGATAAAGTAATTTGTAACCAGACCACAATAGCGTATGTACATTCGCAACGAAACACGGGGAAAACTTCCTTAAACACGAGAATAACCCAATTGGAATCGACTAAAACGTACTATCGCGCACACAAGTGATGCTATATGTTTTAGTAATCGACCTTATCTAGAAGCAATAAAGTCTATCCGTTAAGTGATGTCTGGATGTATGTAGCGGTGTATGTGCATCGGGTACGTGATCGGGTGCACGGTCCTCTCCACCCCCACCGCACTCAGTCGGCTATTATTACTCGCGCCGAATGAAGGGGGTTGAATCAGGGTTTGATTATTCTCACTCACATCAACATGTTTGCTTTTCATCGATTTCTACCGAATTGCAACTTGGCTTTGCTACCATGAAGAAGAATCACATTCATAAAAATAATTCTATGAAAAAGTTTCTTAAAAGTCAATTGAAATACTGTTAAAGTTTCGAAAGAGTACTTTGTTAAGTATGAAAACAAAATAGACGGAGCGCGATGGCAGCGGCGTCACGAGTAGGTATAGAGCACGCGTTCGGGTCGCGTTTATTTATTTTCGTTGCGCGCACGTGGGTACGGTCATAAACAGGGTGCGTGCCGCGTAAGGACGTCGCGACGCACCGACGCGCGCGAGTGTACTGACCGGGGCCCTTTCGGACGAACGTCAACGATGCAATATGTGCATACGCGTTAGAACAGTGTGGACTTGCCCGATCGATGCCTATTCTCTTTCAAATACCGCACGACGACTCTATACGGAGACAAGTGGATTGCATTGTTGCACAACAAATCCGTTAGGAATGCATTTGACAAACTAAAAGCCCTAATTTGAATTCGATCTCACGTCAACACGTTTATAAAACTAACGCCCGAATAATGAAAGGCTACTTATCCTAAGTGGCGATTAAATTGGCATTTAAGTGTATACTTAAATAGGATAGGAGCGTCTTAAATATTTAGGGGATCCCTAAATTATTTGAGAGTCGTTTGAGTCACAGTTATCACAGGACATTTGTGATTAAGCTAACTGAAGTGCAGTCTAGCCCGGTTCAACTCAGACAATTAAATATTTCATTAGCAGTAGCTTGCCGCTCCCGTCAACCCGCGAATGCCAATGAATGCAACATTAGTTCTATAATGGTAACAAATATTTAAACTACGAACGATGTACAAATGCGTACTTATGAGAAATCTTTACGTCATGATATGTTCGTAGAATGACTGTATAATGGGAAAAACTCTAAATGTTAAAACTAACCCCTAAAGAAACAGAAAGCAATATAAAAGAGTTTAAGACAGAAGACATCGTAAAAATAATGAATTGATGTAGAGTCAATATTTTAAAGATCTTATCTTAACATTCGTATCATATTATAACAATTCTACACTCTAATTTTAGTGAACATAATATGTCAGTTATAGAACTAAAAGTTTCAATAAACGTAAAAAATTAGCTAGACTTTCCAAACATCATTATGTGTACATTTTAGTACTTACATATTATTCAGTTTTATCGATTGTTATGCCATTGTCCCATATTTGGGCAATCATTTTCTTTTGACAGATACTTAGAACTAATTAGTTTCATAATGGTCTGCAAAAATACTCTTATATCACTTCAAGAAAGCTAACGTCATTCTGAAGTACTTAAGTTTGTTTATCTATTAAGCTCTACAATACCTCGTCCCAGGCTGTATAAGGGATAATATTTTGACAATTATAAATGAATGTTTAGCAAACAAGAGGTCAGGTTAACAAAGAGTCCTCGTGACCTCCATGGTCCTAGGTCACGGTCACATTGTGGCAACTGGATATTATTACATTTAAATATAGAATTTCAGTTGGAATTCAGTTGGCGATGCACTGCACAGTTGTTCTTTAATGGTATAATTATTTACCTTTTTACAGCTATTTTTTTAGCACTATAGGTTCGCCTTTTATCATTATTATATCGTTAGTTTATTCCATTCATAAATGCCTTATATGGTATCGTCAAAGTCTAATTAAGACTTAAAATACTATAAAAAGGTTGTAGGTTTAACTGGCTGTATTCAGCAAAATATGGAATGTAAGCCGTAAATGTAAATAATAAATATATAAATATTGCAGGACATGCCACACGTCGCCATCTAGCCCCAAGCTAAGTAACTAGACTTGTGTTATGGGTGCTAGACAACGGATATACTACATTTATACTTTTTTTGTAAATATATACTTATAATACATAGAAACAACCAGACCACAGACAAATATTTAAGCATAAATACATGTCCGAAGCGGGAATCGAACCCTTGACCCTGTGTTTGGCAGTCCGGCATGGTGATCATTGGGCCAACTGGGTCGTCAATGTAAGATTAAACTATAACTTATAATTACTCAAGTCTAGGTTTTTTATATTTAATGACAGAAACACGTTGATTGTCAAGTTGCGGTCTTCGCTGTGGTTTTATACCGCCAAGGTCCTTTAATTGAAATAAGCCAGTTGCCCTCCCGGCTAAAGGGCTCGCGAGAGCTTGCGAATCTTTTGTCTCCCTTCGGAAGTTCACCCTTAATATTTCCATTGTCGCTATATTACGAACAAAACGATCTTTTAAATTACGCAACAGCCACTCCGGTTTAAGTAAATTTAATTGCTGTTGAATCAAATTCTTGGAGTGTCTTAATATTCAAAAACGTTTAGTTAAAACTAAGTACCGATCCCGAGGGAATATCGGAATAATTAGTGGTAGATTTTGAAAACTGAGCAATTTGCTGCACGTTCGGCGTACAATTCTGTTCATCACTCCAAAGACTTCAAAGATTATTAGATCCTCACCAATTATTTTGATGGGATCATCCCTAAGGTATCCTCTTTCTAACAAAAAAGAATCAAATATTCGGTTGAGCATTATTCGAGTAATCGGTGAACATACATTGAAAAATATACCCAACGAATCCGAAAGGAGGAGAACCTCCTCCTTTTTTAAAGTCAGTTAAAAGTCACCTACATATTCTATTCTATTCATTAAATTATTATATTCTATTCTATTCTATTCATTCTATTCTATTCATTCTACCTATGCGTTCTACCATAAGGCTCCAGGCTCCATACAAAGTTTTAATGCAATCGATTCAGCAGGTTTTGTGTAAAGTGTCAACATAGTTAAAATAACAAATAACAAAAGAATCTAAAAAAAAAATTAAAGAGTATTATTTGCCAAAATTGCCGTAATACTTAAACTTTAAATAACGTCAAATAGGTCCAAAGGATTCTTTCTAAATACGGATCAAATTAAGCCAACAATTTTACGCAATATCGAAAGCTAAAAAGTTTTTGATTGAACATTTCTTTTGGTATACCTATTCAGTCTAGACTCTGGACTAAATATACAACAAAGTCATGTTAGTTACACCATTTATAACTCGATAACGGTTGGGCCGATTAGGATGAGACTCGGTATGGCGATAGCTGAGACCAGGATTAACACATAGGCTACGATATCCCCACGGGATCGGGACTTACTCTTGGGAAACCGCGGAGCTCACCTAGTATAAAAATATATATATACGCGAAGAATTCAGAACCTCCTCCTTTTTTGAAGTCGGTTAAAAACAAAAAATTCTTTGTTTTTGTTTGTTTGTGGGCTCTGAAACAACTACTGTATTTCCAATTTATTAAGAAAAAAAAAGATTTAGAAGTATCGCGATATTTAGAATTTTTTTTCAGATTTACAAGGCGCTCGCGTTCCTTCACTTCTTAATCTGTTTATTCACACTAGTTCATTTGACTAGTTTTTTAACTCAACTATTGAGATTTCTTTTCTCGTTTGTTCAGATTGAACTGATTAGATTGATTAGTACAAGAGATACAAGCGCGCCGCCCGCATCGCTTTGTAAACAATTATTTAATCCTAGAAAGTCTTTACACCTCTAATAATTTTGTAAAAAACATGATAAGCACAAAAATCTGCAGGTAATATAAATAACTTTCCTACGACGGAAATCGAATCACATTATCTTTTTATTCTTCCAAGGTAAGAGTTCTAAGTAGAATCAAAAGTAAATAAGTCCATTTAAACGGTTTAAACGCAGTTAATGTAGTCGCAATTATTTCAAGACGCGGACGAGACGTCTGCATCGTGCATCCTTTCTTAGTGTACAATTAACGACTAGTGCCACCCACTCTACACCGTTTACCTTTGCAATTGTGAGCTTTGTTTGTACATTATGTTCTTTAAATATGAGAAAAAAGTAAGATGCCTTTAGCTCTCTACAAGTATACTTATGTTTATAATACTACTAGCGACCCGCCCCGGCTTCGCACGGCTATATTATGCATGTATAAACCTTCCTCTTGAATCACTTTATCTATTAAAAAAACCGCATCAAAATCCGTTGTGTAGTTTTAAAGATTTAAGCATACAAAGGGATATAGGGACAGAGAAACCGACTTTGTTTTATACTATGTAGTGATCCTTATCACTACATAGTATAAAAACAAAGTCGCTTCGCGCTATCTGTCTGTTCCTATGTATGCTTAGATCTTTAAAACTTCGCACCGGATATGGATGCGGTTTTTTTTAATCGATAGAGTGATTCAAGAGAAAGGTTTATAAAATAAAACTACCACGCGTACGAAGTCGCGGGCAGCAGCTAGTTTATACTAATATCTTTAGAGTTTGTTTGGTGGAACGCGCTAATTTCAGAAACAATTGGTTCGAATTGAAAAAATATTTTTGTGTTGGTAAGTCAATTTATCGAGGAACGCTATAAGCTATACATAAAACAGTGCAACATCAATTAAAAATATTGCAAAATTGTGCTATTAACGAAAAGTTATTTTTTGCGGCCTACAGGAAGACAAGCTGTGGTCACTCACTATTGGTCAGTGATAGACAGACCACGTATGAGTTTGTATTGCGTTTGCCATGTCCTTTATCACAAGTTGTCGTATTCTCCCCATTATCACCATTCACAACTCGTAGTAGGGGACACCATGTATGATGTGTTTCAAGCTTAGTCACCTGCACGATTTAAAATATAATGTCACAAACGTTATAATCTACGGTAAGGTAATCAAGAACGCAAGGGTGGCCGCGCATTAGCAAAGCGAAATCACTACCCCTAAATAAAAAGAGATTTAACATTTTAGGGGAATAGATAAATCATCTCAACATTTCCAACTCGCTTTGAAATAAATCAGTAAATTTTGCTAAGGCTAAAGGCTGATTCGCACACAACAGTGCCGACACGTGCCGTTCAGTAACGTATCCATCAGTGTCAGTGAAAAATGATATTGTTGATACTTTTTGTACTAGTCTATCCGTACTCGTCAGTGACGTGCCGTTTAGTGATGACAGTGATGTCACTGTCGCTGACGAGTAAGATAGCCTAGTACAGTTAGCAAATGACTGAGGGTAACAGGTGCATATTTTAAAGATTTAATTTTTTAAATAATAATTAATTATTACATTACATATTACAGTAATTGTTAATTATTTTGCTTGATATCACTAAAGCTTTCAAAGTGTTAGTTATTTCACGAAGAATAACCGAAAATTATTGAAAAGTCGTCAAAAATTAAAACTTTAAAATATGCACACGTGTTACCCTCAGTCCTTTGCTGACTGTACAAAAAGTATGCAACAATATCATTTTTCACTGACACTGATGGATTCGTTACTGAACGGCACGTGTCGGCACTGTGCCGGTACTGTTGTGTGCAGATCGGCCTTAAAAGTTCAATCAGGTGTTCTCTCTTTTCCACTACGATTTAAATTTCTTTCGCCTAAAATGAATATAACACAAATAAATTAAACGGGTCGCTTCTGTCGTTGTATTCCATTACGTATAGGTACATATCTGACTTCGCCGAATTACCGCTGACCCTCGATATAACCCATCTAAATTAAATACAACGTGTTATAAGCGAGTTGAATAAAAAGGCGACACAACTTAAATAGGTCGGTTATATTGTCCCCCTTTTATTCTACGAAAGTAGGTATACCAAGTAGTGATGTTAATTGTTTGCAATAACATAAATATAAATAATACCGTGCGGTTGGCACGGTATTATTTATATTTATGTTATTGCGGAATTCACCTTGCTTCCCCCATTTTTATCAAGGTCAATAGAAACTTAGGGGCAACTAGTGTATAGAAATATATGACAGCTCTATAGGGGATAAATAGGGGTTTATCGTGGGAAAAGGGGTTCATAGAACAACATCGAACTGGATTTAAAGTTCGAAGATGACTTATAAACTCGACGCTGTTAACGGGCGCGTGTGCGGGTCCAAAGGGTTGAGTCCGAAATTCCTTTAAAAACTTGGAAACAAAGAGCCTTATTATGAAGGCTTATGATGAAGGGCCTTAATAGAAAGGGTAATAAATCACAGCAACGAATAAACAACTAAACAAGGTCCAATCGGGTGGAATACCAAGGATGACAAACTAAAATAAATAAATATTACAGGACATTCCACACATCGTCATCTAGCCCCAAGCTAAGTAACTAGACTTGTGTTACGGATATACTAGGTAGGTACTTATATACTTTTCTTTTGTATCCTACTAATCCTACTATCACTATCATCACTATCACTATCACTACATACATAGTGTAAAACAAACAAAGTCGCTTTCTCTGTCCCTATGTCCCTATATCCCTTTAAAACTACACAACGATGCTTAAATCTTTAAAACTACACAACGGATTTTGATGCGGTTTTTTTTAATAGATATAGTGATTCAAGAGGAAGGTTTATACGTGCATAATATAGCCGTGCGAAGCCGGGGCGGGTCGCTGGTAATATTATAAATGTGAAAGTTTGTGAGTGTGTGTATGTATGTTTGTTACGCCTTCACGCAAAAATTACTTAACCGATTGCATTGAAATTCGGTATGTAGATAGCTGGAGACCTAGCTTAACATATAGGCTACGTTTTATCCTGATATTCCCACGGCTTTGGGACTAACGCGGGTGAAACCGTGGGGCCCAGCTAGTATACTTATAATACATAGAAACAACCAGACCACAGACAAATATCTCAGCATAAATACATGTCTGAGGCGGAAATCGAACCCGCAACCCTATGTTTGGAAGTCCGGTATGGTGACCATTGTGCCTATATTACAAACTGTCACATAATCAGCGACATTTACCCTTAGTTATTCAAATGCAGGTGTGACAACAGTAAAAATAAAACCAAGACTACTTTATGCATGACCCGCACTTAAACGTTATCAAAATTCCGTTTCGCAAGTGAAGCACCCTTTTCAGAGCCGTTTTGAACGCGGCCACAGTAAAAATCAACCCCTAAAAAGCCGAAACGGTGACAAACTCTTTAACGAGTAAAAAAAAATTAGCTCTCAACCGGTGAGCGGAAAGCACGGACGCCTTCAGCTTTCAGACGCCATTATTTCATCCGGTAATAACCGAGGAAACGTGTGCTAAGAACGATATATATCTCTACAATCCGAAATAGACTTCAATACTAACAATTTAAAGAAGATTTTTCTTCGTAAATCAAGTGCTGTAAAACCGATTCGAAATTGAGTAGCGACGATTTCATACGTAAGTTGGAAAAGTAGCTGTTAGTGGAAAACAATAGGGTATTATATGGATTGCACGATAAATGTTTAGTTATGACTTTACGACGTAGAACTGGGAAGATCGGGAGGACGGAAGGGCCACGGCCACGGGCGTCCTTGCGGAGTGGAGTCATCTTGTATCGAAGCTTAGTGAAGCAAACCGCAGACTTTTCAATCGAAAGACACTTCAATCTAAACAGCAAATACTGAATATTGAAGTTTTCCTTTAAAATTGAATGTTCGACAATCTATAGAAAAGTTTATAGTCTACGTAAGCCAGTGAGACAGAACAAAGAGAGATGCATGATACCCAGATTGTTTATACATTTTATTTCCGACGTATTTGTATTGCGGTTTTGTGGGTTTCCTTTATCGTCTGAAAATACGGAACGGACCTATTTATTTATTTGCAGAAGTTTTCATTTAAATATCTGAGCAATCAACGTGATTAAAAAAATAATTCCACCGTGGTTCCTTTAACAACTTCTCAGTTTATTTACATCAAAGGCAAATAAGAAATTACTATAGAGGGTAGTGTCCAAACAAAACAGATTTTAAATAAATGTGTAATTATCTAAAAGTACAATTCGTTTAGCGAGCCTTAGAAATTGATATTAATAAATTTGATTTACCACTCCAACAAAAGCAGTAGATAAGTATTAGTACCAAACCATATACCGCATAACAAGACAATTGCATAAGAGCGGTCGTGTTCTGATCACGCGGCAAGTTTCCCATCAAAATGACCGCATTTCAATCGCCTACGCATCGTATCTCCTCGCAGTAATGTAGGTACTCGAGAAATTGTGAGACGCCGTTCTCACCATTATGACTCAATTTCATATTAACTCGTTCAATTTCCTATGTCCTACGCCTACTGCCGTGGAAAAGGAATAAGTGGTAAAGAATCTTGCGAAGGGAACATCATTTTACATTATTCAATCAAAGAGTCGAACTCTTTGCCAAGCCAGGATCTGAAGGCATTAAACTGTTTACCTTCATGGAAGAATGATCATCCATAGCATATAACCATGACAAGAGGTTAGAAAGGTCTCTACATGAAATGAGAGGATGGTTAGAACTGTATTGCAAAAAACAGCCAAGCAAAAAAGCCAGTGAAGTTAGCCCATTAACCTTATCCCAGAGTGATAGGTTTAAGACACCACGGTTGCCTACTGCTCCGCAAATATTTAGAAACTTAATTGTTTAGACTATAGTTCACGAGTAAATCTGTGTCTAAATCTAAGGTTTAAACCTACATCTCGGACTATCCTTAAACCTCGTTTTGGAATAAGGGGGTATCTGTCTTGTTATTTCCTCTTATCTAACTAGACCACACACAAAACGAGAAGATCTAGCGGAACAGGCAAAAGATCCCGTTCGCGTGGGAAAACCCGCTATTATGGCAACACTACACCGCCAATAAAATCCGGAACGTATAAACGTGTGGACATTGCGTAAGGGAATGGTCTCCGGTTCTGGTAGGAAGTAGAGGGGAGGCACACGCGCGCTGCATTTTAAATGCCTTATCCTGTATTCAAAGACGACCTCTATCGCTCGCGGAGCTGTTACTATCGGAACTCGATGTTCACATCTACCAAGAAAACAAGAGAGTGATCTTATAAAGGTTTTTTAACTTTTGAGGTATGGAACCCTAAAAAGGATTTCATGTGTTTCTATATTTTTTTTTAAAGATCTGATGAATTGTCGTTAAAGCATTGATATTATTAAGTTTTTCTTTTAAATGAACAGAACTCAATGAAAGTATTAACTAGTTGCTCCTTGAAAGAGCTTCTGTTGAATCAATCGAGCTGAAAGGGAACCGTTTGAGTTGGATTAGTCATGTGACGAGGAGAGATCGGATGTCACTAGAAGATTGATGAGTAATTCCCTCAAATTCCTAGAAGATTCTAGGGATACCTACTTTCTAAAATACCCCCTACTTCTAGGTATGCATGAGCTCAAACGCTGAACTATCACTTGTTATAAATCGGTCCAGCCGTTTAGGACTAAATGGGAACATTAGAGTGCAGAAAACACCATCTCACCCTAAATGCATAGACCGTCCTCCGTTTTCGCGGGTTAAAATACGGAACAGTAAAAATAACACTAATAGCATAAAGAGGAAGAGTTTGGATGGATGTATGTACGGTCGGCTGCTTAATTGCAGACCCACCGTAGAGCTCCAAAACGACTGTTATAAGAATGTTTTCAACACAAGCAAGATTCTAGGCACCAGCTTTAGTTGAAGTTTAAAGTCTTTATCAAATAAAAATTATAAGGTTGAAAACATTCTAATATCGAATCTATTTTTTTTTAATTCAATATGGCCCATTGTGCCATATTGTAAGGTATGAAATATGAATTTTCTTTTAGCATATAGGTAGTTAATTAAGTTACAATTTATTTTGTTTTTGTTACATGTAATAATCATTTTGCGTTTTGTTTTTATCTATCTAATAATAGTAATTTTACAAATCTACGATGGGTCTGCAATTATGCTGCCGACCGTACAAATCGAGTTCCAATAGTAATACAATTCAAAGCTAACGTACTATACACGTTTTATCACCGAGGCGATGGTACCACGACGCGATTCTACCAAGTACCCACTCAGTTATTCCGCGAACACAACCGACAGTTGTACATAATAACAGTACATATACGTAATAACCACCTGTCTAATATTTCACAGGCCATATGTTATTAGTAAAACAGCTACTTAACATGTTACAGCGCGAGTTAAGTGAAGTTAGCCCATTTAATCATCATATTTAATAATAGCAGCGCTTCGCGGTTTCGCTCGCGTAAGTCCCGATCCCGTGGGAATATCGGTATAAAAATATCCTATAACACTCCCAATGAATAAATGTATCTTCATACCAAGTTTCATCATAATCGGCCCAGTAGCTTCGGAGTCTATTCGTTACAAACATAAAAACAAACATTTTTTTTCCTTTGTATAATATTAGTTTCCGCGGTGTCTAGAAACTTGGAATTTCGCACAGGAGTTCCTTACAGACCCCCAAACGAGCATTAAAAAGGATTTTGGAAGTTCCTACGAGATCGATATTATTATATTACTTTTAACCGCGGTGTCTAGAAACTTGGAATTTTGAACATGGGTTCCTTACAGACCCCCAAATGAGCACGAAAAAGGATTTTGTAAGTTCCTACGGGTTCGGTATTTACGCGTTTTAGCCCGCTGGGAATGGTTATCTAATATGATTTATAATACCTAGAATTAAATCTATGTGACTTTATTACTGTAAACTATTATACCAAAGTTCAGAAACGTAAAACAAAAAGGTAAACCACTCTTTATTATGGCACTAAAAACCCTGAAACGAAACAGTACAGTGAAGAACATAACACCACATTCAACCCCAATACGCAGAACACCACCCCTTTATGCAAAGCTTTGTTCTGGACTGTATTATTACGTAACAGATAAGCTTCGAAAATCTGCGCCTAGTGAAATGATTTCCCACTTGACTACCTTTGTAAGGAACCCTCAAATAAGTGTGCTATACACGTACAGGTATGCAATAAAATTATTCGGCTCGTAGCGTATGTTTAATAAAATATTTTCATTTCGTGACTTAATACAAGTTTTTAGAAGAATATTTGGATTATATAAAGGTTTAAGATTGACAAAGATACTCACATGATCTTTTAAATTCAAGAAAGAATAAATTATTTCATGGTTTACGATTGAAAAGATACCCATATTTTTTAATATTGTAAAACACTTAATGCGCTAAAAACATTTACAGCGCTATGCCATCAAGATCCAAGGTAAGCAACTAAGCTTGTGTTATGGTGACCAGCCTGCCTAGCATGAAGACCAAAACACGTACGATAAAGCGATATCACGCGATATAACTACATCAACTCTCAAAATATGATACATAAAGCCGCCATGTTGAATTTTTATTATAAATTGCGATAAAAATTATGATAAAAATTCAACATGGCGGCTTTATCTATCATATTTTGAGAGTTGATGTAGTTATATCGCTTTATTCGTATCGTGTTTTGGCCTTCATGCTAGGGTAGCTGACATCGGATAAAATACTTAGGTAAGTACTTTTACTTTGTAAATATATATTTAATATACATGATATACTAGTAAGTATTTAAGCAGATAAAAAATACTCGTATTCTAGCCATCGTCTGACACCCATATATGAGACGCGCCGAGTTACTTAGTTTGGGAGTTCAGGGCAAGATGGCGCTGAGTGTATCGTTAAATATTCGTTTTAAGTAAACATAGCTAGAAGTCTCGTCGGTATTTGATACTACGGCCGATATCTCAGACGATCGTCAAATACGAAGTGTAGGTACGGTCGGTTGCATAATTGCAGACCCACCGTAGACCTCCAAAACGGCTGTTATAAGAATGTTTTCAACATAAACAAGATTCTAGACATCTGCTTTAGTTGAAATTAAACGTCTTTTTTTTTATTAAAAAGGACAAACGACATACATATATACAATTTCTTACAATGACCTAGGTAAACAAATGCCAGGAAACCTAACTAGGTTTGTCTTGGCATCTAGGTACTTGATTGATTATGCTACACCATTTTATATAACACTAGCTGCGCCCCGGTTTCACCCGCGTAAGTCCGATCTTTCTCACCGTTTAAACCTTTCCTGGACTTCCACAAATAATTCAAGACCAAAATTAGCCAAATCGGTTCAGCCATTCTCGAGTTTTAGCGAGACTAACGAACAGCAATTGATTTTTATTTATACACCATTTTTTATTACTCTTTAATTAACAAACAAAAATTATTAGAATGAAAACATTCCAATAATAGTAATTTTAGAACTCTACGGTGGGTCTGCAATTATGCTGGCTACCGTACTTATAGGTTTACTCGTGCTGTGTGTAAATACTAGATAACATAGGTACTAGGTACTATGCTCAGTTAGATGTTAGGTATTCCAAAACAATGTTGCCCCTGAGTATCTACCGAGCGCGGTAACAGATGTATGAATAATTTCATCGTTTATCTATTCCAATTTGGGTTGATACTCGACGGTTTCTTATGACTGGAGTTTGAGGGTATTTCTACCTAAGAAATGCCCTTAACCCCATATAAAATAATATTATGCCTAGGAATATTTTTGTCTGTAATTTTTGGATAAGAAGGAGAAGGAGTACTTCGATATCCACCTCCAGGGCATGTATGGGTTAAACTTTTACGCGAAAGAAAAGCCTTTTTGAAGTGAAAACTTCTTTAGCGGCGTTGAGCACTTTTTCTGTAATGGGTATAAAATCTTAAACTCGCGTCAGGACACGTGACCTGATCGAAAAAGCGTAAGACGGATGGAGAGTAGACAGCTATCCCCTCTCTACGGCGCGGCGAAAATGTATGCCTGGGCCTACTGTTTTTAATTTGGCTGTGAGTGTATTAAGACGTACATATGGTATTTTTTAACGGACGACTATTGACGGACGACAAATGTCGGACGACTATTGACGGACGACAAATGTCGGACGACTATTTGTCGGACGACTATTGACGGACGACTATTTGTTGGACGACAAATGTCGGACGACTATTTGTCGTCCGACTATTTTTTTTTCATCTAAAACTCTTTTTGCGTATGTTCTCGCGACATATGAGATTTTACACAGATATACAGTTTTCACTTCTGCCTGCACTCCCGGAGTGCGCTGTTTTTTTTTTGTAAAAAGTTACAAATCGAAATCCTTATAACATTATTTTGAAAACGTGCTTTTAAAACAATTTTCCAACTAAACTGAAATCTTTATCAGATTTTAAAATAACGACACTTTAATTTTAATTGGGATAGTTTTAAGGCCTAATTAATATTTTTGTAGTAGAAAATTGTGTTCTTAAAGTGTGCTTAAAAAATATCTAGATAATACTCGTATTTAGACTTCTAACGAAAAATTGACAAAAAAATGTTACGTTACTTCGACATCGCCCTAAGATAAGATTTGCTGCAAATCGTACTCAATATAAAACTTATCACTTTTTTTCGATGTCCAAAAATATTATAAATATTTAAATGATCTAAAAGCCTATGTTGAGCTTTTGACACCCCTAAAGCGCGAATTTTACTTTCGACTTCAGAGCACACAACATTACTATACTAAAAACCATCATACTATCAAAAAAAATGTCGAGTCATTTTCTTTTAGGTTTAGGACATCCCCACATACTTAGCGATTATTTATGACATTATTTCCTTAACGAAACAATAATAAATATATACAGAAATATTACTAAGTATCTGTATCCACAAAACAAAGATCTTTGTGGCCATGTTTTTCAAATAACTAAGATAGCGAAATATAAATATCAAATCAAATAGAACATAAAATACGATGAAAATATTACATCGATACATTGTTTATTGGAAACAACATCGAGATCAGCTATATCTCAATAATGGATTAACTTGTATAGTTCCTGTATCTCGATAAGCGACGCGGGCTTTATTTTGCTGCAATTTATATAGAAAGAAGATAGTTGGCGCCGCGGCAGTACCGACCCCGTCTGCGCTGACTACGGGCGACAACCAGCTTCAGCGCTGTCATGATATAGGAAAACTGTCAAAAGCAGCGAGCGCCGAGTCACCCACTCACTCTTTACCTTACGGTAACGCTATGTGTGAAACTTTACAAATGTAGGTCCTTTAAACCGTACAATACTTTATTATATTAAAATTTAAATGTAAAACTATTGTACGGTTTGAGATTGCAACTGCTACAGCGTCTCTGTAACTCTGGCGTTTTTCGCCTTCGTACGTAAAGCCCGTGTCGCTTGTTGAGATGCAAGAAGTATATCTTAAAGTAGTATGTACTTAAACAGAATGTTCCATTAGCGTTTGGTTTCATAAGAAATGAGTCACATTCGCAATTGTTTCCATTCGTCATTGATTTAATTCCCAATATCTAGCAATTTTTGACCGACTTAAAAAAAAGGAAGTTGCAATTTATGTAAATATTTGCCCTCCTTTTTCACCAGGGTAAAATTTCGGAAAATCCTTTCTTATCGGATCCCTACGTCATACAAAGAACACACCCCTCCAAGTTTCAGGTCTCTACGATCAGCGGTTTAGGCTTTGCGTTGATCCATCAGTCAGTCAGGACAAAGTATATGTATAGAATATTTTTTAATCAAGAAGACATAAGTCACGTTCTAACTGGAGATCTTGACTTGCCCATCAATTTGAAAACCCTGGGTTTTTCCTATTCGAAAACTAAAGCGCAAAAAAAGACAAATCGCATGTAAACGATCATGACCTCGATATCTCAAAAACAAACTAATACATTTTAAATTCGATACACGAGTAAGAATCTCAAACATTTTCCGATAAATAACATAAATAAATAACATATTAAAAGCAGTTTCAAATAGTTGTATAAGGAACTAAGGAAGCTCAAGTTGTTGGAATTGAGAAGCTAAAGAAGAGGGAGGCAGAGGGTACCTCCCACACCCCCTCCAACCAAGTGGTTCAAGCATAACGATAATAAAATACAAGATTACCTTGATATTTTAATTAGGAATACATTTTTAATCGCATTTTTTCATTTTATAAAATGAAACTGCACAACTGACAGATGACCTTGCCCTAGTAATTTAATTTGCAGGCAAGAATGAAACCTATGTTAAAAAATTATGTCTCTTAACAATATATCTAAGAGCTGAATATATCATTTGAGGCTTTGTTTCAGGTTTTATCAAAATCTGCGACGAAAACAGGTTTTAACTAAAGTCCAGCTGAAAAGAAAATAAAGCGGAAAATGAACCGTATCGAATTTTGTGAACCTGAAGGAGAAGCTCCCTCCATGACATGCAGTGGAAGTCGCTTGACCAACTGGTTGCTGCAGATAACATTTGAGTCAGATGGGGTTTCACTTCGAATGAGTACTGTGGGGCTACAAGTCTATGAAGCAACTTCTTAAATTATCCCTAACACTTGCACATTGGACGACCTTTAAAATACCAAATATGCCTGCCTGAAGCTATTGATCAGATTAAATTTAATTTACCTAAACCTGTGACACAATAAGACGAAGAATTGACGAAAATGAAACGTATTTACTAAATTATATAGGACACTAAGGCTAACAAATAAAGTCTAAAGAAGACCAACAACATTGATTAAGACATTATTATAGGAGATATATCTTCGATAACACAATAGTGGTAGATATTGTAAGCCATGAATGAATGAATGAATGTATGAATGAATGTATGAATGAATGAGCGACTATAAGCGTGTATCTATCATTGACCTAAGAACAAATAGTATCTATCATTATGTCATCGAAGAAAAGCAACAAAAAAAACTAGATTATAAAGTTAAAACAGTTTGTAGAATAGGCGATCTACGTTCAGTGAAGTTGCGTGACTTTATTTTATAA
Organism: Idaea aversata; assembly: GCA_907269075.1. NCBI lineage: Eukaryota > Metazoa > Arthropoda > Insecta > Lepidoptera > Geometridae > Idaea > Idaea aversata. The sequence goes on from OU026103.1 coordinate 9,742,848, forward strand.
ATTCAGTTATTCATGTATAGTTGTTTCATGATTGATGTGAAATATTCAGTAACGGTTGCGAAGTTTAATATATTTACAGATTTAATAGTTTCTTATAGACAATATTAAATTCACTGGTAGAATTTTGTTTATTCTGATAACCTCTACACTGAACAGTTTTTTTAGTAGAACGCGAATCTCTGGAATTACTAGTCGCAAACTATCTTTTTATTGGAACGAAAGTTCCTTTTCGCGCGTTGCGTAAGGGGGCTAGACGGAAAAAATTAAGACCAAAAGTTGTAACGACACTTTTTGCATAGAAAGCAAGCCAGTTATTTTCGTTTCGTCTTTCTATTTCGCATTGAACAGTATGGTGTCGCGACGATTATTTACAAAAAAAAAAATTACAATTCCTTCACTAATTAATCGAAAGGAACTTCGTTCCATCCAAGAGTGTCCCTTGACACCTCTAAAATTTTTTCCTTGGATTGAATTTCATTTTTGAGATGCTAGACGCAATTTACCTAGATCCCGGACTTACGCAGGTTATACCTCAGGAAGCAGTTAGTCTAATTAATAAAATCTTTGAACTTACTGACTGATTGATAACGAAATCTAAATCATTAGTTTTAGAACCGTATAAAACTATTTCCAGTGTTAGAGCAAAAGCAGGATTACAGTATTTATAAAATGTTATCGAAACAATGAACAGTGGAGCAACTAAAATACATACTATAACATTTAACGTTTAAATTACGCCATAGCAGCTGAATCCAATAATAAAAACGTTAAAAAGACAGTTTAAAATTCCTTTATGGGCAATATTATAACTCAAGTGCTAAGCGGTTCCAAAAATACTCTATTTATTACACTCAGACAAACAGTAGATAAAAATAAATTTCGTATAGAAAACGGAGGGCGCGGCGCAACGATTGTGCTAAAAACGTCTCGACATTTCAAAGAAATTCGAGTTATTAAAGGTATCATTAATAAGGTGGGTTGTATAGAAATATTGAATTTACTGAAATGAGGTCAGGCTTAGTCAATGACCTAGATAAAAGATTTAGAATCAGGATCAGAAAAGATTTAATGCTAATTTGGGTTAAAAGATGATAAAAGAAATTAGCAGCCTACATCACAATTTTAAAATATTCAAAGAATTTCAAAGGTAAATATACAGAGATATTAAAAGTAATAAAATAGAAACTTGAATTAATATTATAGCAGTTCCGATGCAATCTCAAAGAATCTGTGCTACCAGAAACATTGCATCACCATCTAGCATATCTCATTCTATTCTAAGGATTACCGGTTCATAGATTAAAATAAATCTAGCTTGTAGTCACAGAAAATACTAAACAAATAGTTTAGCAATATATATTTAATTCATATTTCATGAACGCAGACACGGAATGAAAATACCATAACAGAATTAGTCCACGCGTTGTTACGTTATGATGACAAACGCACAAACGAGGATATAAACCGAATTTACAACAGAAGCAACTCAACTAGTAGAGTAAACTTTAACGGTAGGCGAGAAGGTACATTTTGTAATGACAAGAAGAGATTTTAATAAATAGAAGTAACATTAAACGGGGGAAATTAACAAATCTAGTCTGCAGCGGATCGAGACATCGTCTTTTTGCCGCCCGTATAGTCGGAGGCAAGTGAAAAGTTCCACAATTGAATTAGGGGGGTTTGAAACTTATCGCCAAGACTTAATAACGGCATTGGATTCTATGCAAAGAGTGGTAGACCTAATTATTGCTTCTATTTAATTAGGTTTTCTACAAAGGATAGGTCAGCGTTTAACCACTATCACACCTGTCCGATGGTAGGTGATGATGCTGTCTAAGATTGTAAAACGCTTTTCCAGAAGATACCTTCACTCGCAACTAGAAGACCCTAAAATTGTACAGACTTTATCAATGAATTTGTATACAAAATCGAACACAGGAATAGTTGAGCTAACTGATTATATTAATTTTAATATAAATTGCCGCCACTCGCCTCCGGCGATTGATATTGATGTCATTTTATTAAATTACTGAATTCAGAACGCTGTGTTTCGAAAATAAATATTCGCTTCTCACTGTTAAACAGGCGCATTTATATTTCACGCGGTAAAAAAGCTACTGAAATTCTGAAACATTATGCGGGATATGAAATCAATATATTTATCCATGTTTAAAATTTTCTCCGTTAGCAATAACCTATTAAAAAACCGGCCAAGTGCGAGTCGGACTCGCACACGAAGGGTTCCGTACCATGTTGTATGGGAACCCCACTTATTTTTTTTCTGTATTTAGTTTGTTGTTATAGCGGCAACAGAAATACATAATCTGTGAAAATTTCAACTCTCTCTAGCTATCACGGTTCATGAGATATAGCCTGGTGACAAACAGGCGGACAGACAGTAATGTCTTAGTAATAGGGTCCCGTTTTTACTATTTGGGTACGGAACCCTAAAAAGTAGTTAATAACTACATCACAGGTCCTGTCAGAAACTTTACCACCAACAAATCAGAAACTCGATTAAAAATTTCATTCGAACATAATTTCTACTTCAACTAAGTATATGAAATATCGATAAAACTATTCAAAATTCTCAACTCGATCACGGTCTCACCTATGCTACGCTGAGACAAGTTTCTAAGTTAATATAATAAAAGTTGCAAGTGGCCGAGTCGAGACAAGGCCGGGAGTAAATCAGGAGATTCAGGCGAAACAGACCACCGCACATTACACTTTCGCAAAGTGTATACGTTGGAAGAAAAGAGAGATACGTTTAAGGACTTGAAGATGTGTATCCTTAATTACACGATTACTTAATTAATTACGCGATGTATAAATTTAAAAATCAAAGCACTGACTGACTGATATAAAGATATGTATCCCTATTTTACATCTTTGAATCCGTGATCTATAAATAAAAAAATCAAAGTCATAACTGACTGACTGATACAAGACCAACGGTTCAAGGCACAGCATAAACTGGTCCGTCCGAGACGTGAAATTTGGATCGCCTGTTCTTTGTGAAGAATAGTTATCCACTAGGAAAGGATTTTTTGAAATATCGCGGCCACGCCGGCAACGCCTCAAGCAATAGCTAGTATGATATATTTCGAAATATAGTTCTGATTGGTTGGAAAATTGGCAAATAAAGTACCTATTTGATGGTTCCAACCCAAGTTTTCTTAGGCTTTAACTTGTTGAATAGTTATCAACTTATAATCGAACTCATAAATATATACATACTCATAAAATTACCCCTACGAATTCAAATGAGGGATATACATTAATTGATTGGAACTTGATAAAAAGGGGTAACATGTAACTATTCGATTCAGTATACATTAAGGGTAGAAAGATATACTTGTTGTTAAACTTTTAGGGGAGAAAAATATACTTCAAGGTAGAGATATAAGGATGATATCTTATAGCGTCAGATATATATCTTTAGATCAAACTACACATCATTTTCGCACATCGCTTATGAAGACAAACGTCCCAGTTAATGTACTAGGCAAATTATTCCAAGGGAAAATGTTATTTGCAACGGAATTATTCATCGGATACAAACGGCGTGAATAACTCTTGGTTTTTAATCAGCCTTAATGTTTTGCGGCGGCAAGTATGTGGCTATTGTTATGGCATGAACAGGATTTGTTGCATGTTTCATTTGTTGCTTTAGCTCTGGATCTGTGCTTGTATTCAAGCGAGAGCTATTTTATGACGAATATTAATATTTTTTAACTAGCTGCGCCCCGCGGTTTCACCCGCGTAACTCCCGATCCCGTGGGAATATCAAAACAAAAGTTGCCTATAGCCTTCCTCGATAAATGGACTATCCAACACAAAAATATTTTTTCAATTCATAAAATAAATAATAAAAATAATAAATATTGCAGGACATTCCACACATCGCCATCTAGCCCCAAGCTAAGTAACTAGACTTGTGTTATGGGTGCTAGACAACGGATATACTACTTATATTACTTTTCTTTTGTAAATATATACTTATAATACATAGAAACAACCTGACCACAGACAAATATGCATAAATACTTGTCTGTGGCGGGAATCGAACCCGCAACCCTGTGTTTGGCAGTCCGGCATGGTAACCATTGTGCCAACTGGGTCGTCAAACCAGTATAATCCGTCATATCAGTAGTTCCTAAGATTAGCGCGTTCAACCAAAGAAATAAACTCTTCAGCTTTATAATATTAGCAAAGATCCATGATTAAAAAGTGAGCGAGTTCAAAAAATATTATCTCTTTATTGAAATGTATATCACGGAGTTATGGAGCCCCAGACCTTTGGAAGGCATAGAGCAGAAGCCAAATACGTATAGACCCTTTACAATAACAAGTTTAATAGCAAAGCATGATGTGAACACCAATCGCTATCATTATAATTTTACCAATTAAAAAAAATTACATTATCTGAAATAAAGAAATATAATTGAAAAAATAAAAAAACGGCAAATTGATTTCTCTACAAAATTGCTTTTTAAAATTCTTTAAAAAACGCTCCTTTTCTAACTATGTAACTTTTAGTTCTACAACACTAACATCCTTTGTTACCTTTGTTTCCACTAGAGTTTGTTACAGCCCACTACTACGGCTAAGAATCTAAAACAATCATAGTTCACAGTAACGCTAACGATGAAGTACGAAGCGCTTTGAATAGTTAATTTCCTATTATTCTGTACCGGAATTATAAACTAGTTTTAGACAAATATGCCAATCGACAACTTAATTAGAGGCGAACAGAACTGCAACTGAACTTTAATCACTCTATAGATGGCTTCTAGAAACAAGACAATCTATATACAGAGTGTCACAAAAACCGTGTAATCTATCTTAGGGACATGTAGGTACGGTCGGCAGCATAATTGGAGACCCAACGTATATAGTAAAAAAAAAAAAAAAACTGCAGGACCACACATCGCCATCTAGCCCCAAGCTAAGTAACTAGACTTGTGTTATGGGTGCTAGACAACGGATATACTACTTATATACTTTTCTTTTTTTTTTTTTAGTTCTATAATTATTAATGTTTTGTGTGTGCCTAGAATCTTGCTTGTGTTGAAAACATTCTTATAACAGCCGTTTTGGAGTTCTACGGTGGGTCTGCAATTATGCAGCTGACTGTACAAACGGACATTTCCCAAAAAAATAATTATTATTCTGTTTTTAGTATTTGTTGTTATAGCGGTAACAGTAATATATCATCATTACATGGTATAAAACAAAGTCACTTTCCGCTGTCTGTCCCTATGTATGCTTAGATCTTTAAAACTATGCAACGGATTTTGATGCAGTTTTTTTTAGTAGATAGAGTGATTCAAGGGGAAGTTTTATATGTCTAATACATGCATAATATGCATAAAAACCTATAACTGCCATGACTATGCCCCTATTTTTTGTTTTTTTTTTCATTTTCTAATTATCATAGAAATTAAGATTCAAAAAATTAAAAATAAAATAACAAAAAACATGGTTATGGCAATTATAAGTTTTATGCACCAAAAATATTTGCTCTAGTGTCATAATTCAGGGAGAAAACAGTCGACTACGTTTGTAATAGTTTGTATGGAGTGAGCCCCCGGTACCATTTCCTCTTAACAACCATCTTTCGTATTAAAACCTTTCGTCGTAACACCCTGTACAGTACTAAAGTATAGCCAATCGGAATTGTTTTTCAACATTTACGACCGCCAATATCGGTATATCGTAAATGTATTCCTGTACACATAGGTACCCCTATATGTCGGCTTCACCCTTATAAATTCACCCTCACTTGAACCCGATGGGGTTTCTTTCAATCGATACATAATGGGAAAAATGTTTTTAGTATAAGTTTTTTTCTAATTAGGCAAATATATCAACTGTTTATTTTATTTCGTTGTACAATCAACGGTCAAAAGTCTCTGCCCACCGTAACGTTTACAATCCTGTGCAGCACTATTTGAACATTATAACAATGTAACCTGTGGATCGAACCCACGTCGTCGGTTGGTGTAGCGAGTGGCGGCTTATACCTCTCGGCTAACTAAAGACAGCTAACATGTTGCAAATAATAATCACACTGAGTACTTTTAATTCAAGGTTTTTAAAGTTTGTGTGTAACGTCTATTAGAAGAAGGTCGTAACTCCAATACTTGTTGATAGTATTATTGTAGCAAACTGATCACTTACTTATGACCCATACTGTATGTGGGTCGAGTTTGTATGTTCATCTGTTCCCGCATATTTTCTAAACTACTTATTATAATTTGACAAATGAGGTATCGTTAGAAGCGTCTTGATCTTCCGCTGGTTGTAGGCTGTGACGTCACAATAAATTCAAAGTCTTTAGTTGGCCGAGTGGTATAAGCCGCTAGCCGCTACACCAACCGAGGTGGGTTCGATCCTCAGGTTACGTTGATATAATGTTCAAATTGTGCTGCACAGGATTGTAAACGTTACGGTGGGCAGAGACTTTTGACCGTGGATTGTACATAAGAGCAAAAAAAACATAACACTCGCTTTCGGCTTCATCATAGTCGGCTAGAAAGCGCCGTGTCGTAAAAAATAAAAAGGTTTATTTTTATTAAACTTATGTCGTAACCTTATTTCTATTTGAATCTTACTAAATATAGGCTACAAATGTTTAAGTAACAAGTTTCACTTACAGTTTGTTTATGGAACGGTTTTAGACAGGTTTCGTAATCAAAATTAATTCCAAGAAACGTTTCTTCGAAGAAATTTTGGATGAAATCCTAACCCGAATACGGCGAAGCCAAAAAGGTGATATTCTTACCCCACTATGGCATAGTCAAAAAGAAGGGTTATGATTTTGGCCCGTATGTATGCAGATAATATGTACAGTCACATTACCAATTAACTGAACCCCACGTGATCTGTATCTCACTCACAAATTTGTAAAGTTGTAAAGTAATGTAACCAGTTACCGTTTGTTACAGTAATGTTACAGTTTTTTTAACAATATACTATAAAATACAATATGAAAAATAACAAAATAGGAAAATACTATATTTATTACAGATATGCGAATGAGCTATGGGTCACGTGGGGTTCAGCTAATTGGTAATGTGATTGTACTTGATATGTATGTTTATCTGTTCCTGCATCACTACATAGTATAAAACAAAGTCGCTTTTTCTGTCCCTATTTCCCTTTGACTGCTTAAATCTTTAAAATTACGCAACGGATTTTGATGGGGTTTTTTTTAATAGATAGAGTGATTCAAGAGGAAGGTTTATATGTATAATACATGCATAATATAGCCGTGCGAAGCCGGGGCGGGTCGCTAGTAACTTCTAAACTACTTTTCATAATTTGACAAATGAGGAATCGTTAAAAGCGTCTTGATCTTCAGGTTATAGGCTAAAGTAAATTTGATATGGCGCCCTCTAAAGAACATAAAATTAATGAATTTAAAATAAAGAATTGACAAGGGCAGTATTAGGTATCAAAGAAAAGAACATGATTAGTACATTTTACTAGCCAAATATTAAAAAAAAATTGAATAAAAACTAAAACCAATTTTTTTGTATTTGTATTTTTATACGTGCTGTTTTCTGTAACTAGACGTCTTTAGTTTGGTTTTTTTGCGTGATGATGGAGTAGGCTTACCCAGCACCTAAGAGTAAGAGCAATATCAATCAGCGCATATCATGAATTTTTCGAAAAATAATAAATTGGTGCATTTTTTTATCTATTCTAATATTATAAAGCTGAAGAGTTTGTGTGTTTGAACGCGCTAATCTCAGGAACTACTGGTTTGAAATGAACAATTATTTTTGTGTTTGGATAGTCCATTTATTGAGGAAGGCTTTAGGCTACCTTTTATATAGAAATTCTCACGGGATCGAGACTCACGCGGGTGAAACCGCGGGGCGCAGCTAGTTTATAATAATTAAAATCATTAAATCAGCATTATTAAGACCGAGTCGTTATTACGAAATGATTTTATTAGTAGCTATAATTATCTAAAAGAGGATGTTAAAACTCGAACGACGTGTCAGTTTGTTTGTCATTATCATAAATCATAAACGGACCATCTCATGTACGGTTATTTTTTATTTGATGGTGTTCTGGATGAGTTAGATTTAATTCTGAAGAAGCATGTTTCATACTTTATATATGAAACTTGCTTGTTACGCCATCTAGTTTTAATGTTAAGAACTAAAATGGGTAGTTTGCATGGTGAAAAAAAAAACAGACCTAAAAAATGAATATTACATTTTTTTATTGCATTCTTTCCACATTCCACACAACGCCATCTAGCCCCGAGTTAAGCAGCTAGGCTTGTGTTACGGTAGCTGGACATCGGAAAAAGACAGAACTACAAGACTACAAAATTAGCTTTTTTATATTTATTACTAGCGACCCGCCCCGGCTTCGCACGGGTATATTATGCATGTATTATACATAATATAAACCTTCCTCTTGAATCACTATCTATTAAAAAATCAGCATTAAAATCCGTTGCGTAGTTTTAAAGATTTAAGCATACATAGAGATATAGGGACATAGGGACTTAGGGACAGAGAAAGAGACTTTGTTTTATACTATGTAGTGATAGTGATATTTACCTGTAATAGTTTAAAAATGACTAACATAGATGGCGTTGTAATAAACAAAGATAACTTTACTAATTAGATGCAATCCTTCAAGATTTAAGTTTTTGCAAAAACCTAACATAACTTGAAAAAAAATGGTTGTCTGTAAAGTCGTTTTACGGACGATAATTTTACGTGATAACGTCATAAGAAAACATTGATGGTAGCCATAGCAACGATAATACGTTCCTATGGTTACCTTGTCAATAACTCACGTTCCCGGAACGTGAGTACACGCAGAGAAATCGGAGTCAACCAGAAGTACAAAAATGTGTAGTTACATTTTTTCACGATAATTTTAGTCTGAAATACTGTATTCTTGTAATCTCTGCGATTTTATTTTAAACCTCACTAAATGTTTAATATGGTACACTAGAAAAATATTTTAAATCAAAGCTACAATAATTTTGTATTTCAAACAATAATTCTTGCTTCAAAAACGAAATGATTTGTATTGTTTAGTAGAATAAAATGTACAGTTAACGAAGTTAAGTGTTCTGATTAATGATCGTCATGTTAGTAATGCACTACGAAGTTGCCTGTAACCACAACAACATTGTTTTAATTACTACAAGAATCTATAATTATCCTTACTATTCTGTTTGTTTCTGAAAATAACTAAAACAAATTGTTATTGTGACAAAATAATTATGTTGTCATAGATGAATATCATGTTAATTTAACACTGTGTTCATTTATTTATACAACAAAATTATTGTCAAAAACTACAATACTACATTTTTGTGAATGCAAGAATATTCTAGTTTAATAATTAGATCTATGTGTACCTACTTATTTAATTAGTTTCATGAGTCGCAACTAGATGGCGCCAGTAGTAATTTTAGATCGCGCTATCGTTGTGTTTTATCAAATTACCTTGGTCGAGACGACAATTTTGATTTTACGTACGGATTACGGACTCCGCACTTAAAGCGATATGTGGCTATACTCCACTATAGCCATAAGTGCTGCATTTCTCGTAGAGCGTACAGACGCGTAGTCTACGAAACAATGTAGTCGAACTTTAATATCCCTTTTTGCTTTCTAGGATTATTATAATTGATTTATATATCAAACGCAATTATCGGAACTAGAATATTTTATACACTACAAAAATATCTAGTTACATTTACAATAACCTAGTAAACGTAACTAGATTGTTTCTCCGTGTATACTAGTAGACTACTAGTGTGTACAATAATTTCTAGTTGGTCCCCAATAAAAAATATTTGGTAAAGACAACTAGTGGGTACTGCTGTCACGGATCCAAACAGAAGTTCTGGTTGCACTTACGAGATTTCTCGTATGTTTAACAAGATTTTTCTCTGCGTGTAACGTTGCCTGGTTACCTTGTCAATAACGGAACGTGAGCGATGGCGTCACACTTTTTTGTGAGTGCTGGCGGTGTTCATCGATTTATAAGAAGTTATCACGTCAAAATAAACCGAATAGAATAGAATATTATTTATTTGCAACAAAATAATAGATTACAAAGAAAAGAAAAAAAAAAAATTTGAAGTTCAAAGAATATTGAATATTGAATTTATTGTTTTAAAGAATATTGAAGTTTTTACCTTAATAGACGTAGTTCTATTTAAAAACCGGACAATGCGAATACAAATCGAATAAAAGAGTCGTAACTAAAAGTCAATGAATACTAAAGCAAATCTATTTTGAGCGTCGATTCACAGACACAAAAAGTAGAAAGGATCGTCAGTTTGCAGTGAATCAAATAAAAAAAAACAAATCTAATTCGCGAAACTGACTCTGGAGAGCGTGTCACAGACAGATAGTCTATGTTCTGATTCCAATCCAACGGAATGCAATCCAACTATTGGCAGATGCCTTCATACATATGTGTACGGGCGGCTGCATAATTGCAGACCCACCGTAGAGCTTCAAAGCGGCTGTTATAAGAATGTTTTCAACACAAGCAAGATTCTAGACACCTGCTCCAGTTGACGTTAAAAGTCTTTTAACTCATGAATTTATCAATCACTTTTGTGCTTATTTTTGTCCGTGTGTCACTTGAGGCTCCTGCTGAAAATCAGCGCTACAGTCATCTGTAGCATATCAGCTGAGCTCAAGCCTTTTCGTGGCAAAATTGTTTACTTAAGCACATCAAGTTTTGGATTTAATTGTAAGGTATAGTTATTCTGTGTTTTTTATTTATTTATTTATTTGGAAATACAACAGCTATTCAGGTTATCCTGTGTGTGTGTATTATTTTCTGGCACGATTAAAGGTATTTCTCTTCTATTCTAATAAAAAAAAATTAGATTGAAAACTTTCCAATAATATAATTTTAGAACTCTACGGTGGGTCTGCAATTATGCTGCCGACCGTACCTATCGTTCGCTAACCACAAAACGACGACGATTTAAGGAGAACCCAAACAGCCACCATTCAAGCTTTCGACACTGCATATGAAAGTTAAAGCCTATAAGCAAATTGAAACCGGCCAAGTGCGAGTCGTACTCGCGCATAAAGGGTTCCGTACCATTGTATTCTGTTATTAGTATTTGTTGTTATAGCGGCAACAGAAATACATCATCAGTGAACATTTCTTTAATTAATTAAAGTCAAATACCTAATTTTTATTTCAATTTGAGAAACGACGACGAATTTTCGACTTTAAATAAAATTATACTTACGACCCGCCCCGGTTTCGCACGGCTATATTATGCATGAATTATACATATAAACCTTCCTCTTGAATCACTCTATCTATTAAAAAAACCGCATCAAAATCCGTTGCGTAGTTTTAAGATTTAAGCATACAAAGGGATATAGGGACAGAGAAAGCGACTTAGTTTTATACTATGTAGTGATAGTGATACCTAACGGTCGATTCGGCTACACATTATAATAACTAAGTTCAATAAAACTAACTATGTTCGAAATAACTACGGTCGATTCACGTAAGTTCATAATACCTAACGGTCGATTTAACTACTGTTTAATATACCTAAGTTTGATTCAACAAAAATTAATTGAGCTAACGAACGATTGATCTAGTGTTTTTTTTTAAGATATTGGATGTTACCAATGTAATTGTAATTCTCCTAATATTATTCAATTCATTTTATTTGCTTTTACAATTTTTGTTTTAAACGAAAGGTATTTTTCTTTTGCATCCTATTTGTGCTTAACACGATTTCATACTTCTCTTACTTAACTAGCTATAATAACTGAGGTTATTTATTTATAATTTATATTGAAGACGTTATAATTACAACGTCGTTGTTAAAGTTGATAATTAAAAATAATAAAATTAATAGACAGAAAATCATTAATATAATATAACCGATTTCGTTCCAACCACGGGAAAACTAACCACCACCTCCATAAATGGGGACTAAGGGAGTCACCACAGTGCGATTGCGGAGCGCCTGACCAAACCCTTTCCCATGTGGTAAACGAATGCCCACTTCGCCGTTTTCCCGGTGGAATGTCGGAAGTTCATAAACTTACAACTGCCGCCGCAAGCTGGCTGAAAAACTTGGATATAGAGGTTTGATCCACGCAGGATGAATGCCATACGCCATGATGATTAATATAATGATAGTACTAAGAAAAATAATCAAGGAAGGACACTTAGTATTAAATTATGGTATTACAGCTAGATTCTTACATAAGCCAGTAGTAAAAATTACATTAAAACGATTCCAGTTACGTCCGGTTCGTTTATATTAATTATTATTCAGTTAGCAAGTGCAAATATTTTCGCGGCAGTCTTATTTTATGTGTTCTATACTAAACACCCCTACCACAAGTTGACTAGGTACACACTTGATTACCGTGACATCACTACATAGTATAAAATAAAGTCGCTTTCTCTGTCCCTATTTCCCTTTGTATGCTTAAATCTTTAAAACTTTTTTGATGCGGTTTTTTTTTATAGAAGAGTGATTCAAGAGGAAGGTTTATATGTATAGTACATGCATAATATGGCGGGTCGCTAGTAATTAAATAAAATTAAGTCACATTGTTTTAAGCTGTTTTGATGCGCTCGAGAATTGGTCGGTACACCGTTTGATCGAATGCGTAAACAACCCGTGGTAAGGTCTCTGCCATTGTTTGTGTCGTGGCTAGTCTGCATCGTGCAATTTTTTCTCGATTTATTTATAAATGTCGGCGACAGGTGGCGCTGCCGGGCGATCTGTGCTCGCGATACGTGTAAACTGACTCTTTATATTTCATTCTACATTTTATTTAGGTGCAGTCAACCTTAACGCGCTCATGCAAAATGTTTTTTCAAATATTGTTTTCGAGTAACTTTTCGAATTGCCGGCCATTCAGGTTGTTTTATGCGCAATACGCATCCTGCCTGACGTACATTTTTTGTTTATATAAGTTTAAATTATATTGCTTCAAGTGGCCCTAAAGTGGTTTAATAGAATCGAGATTTTGTAATTCTGCTACAAATGGCCCAATAAACCTAAAATAACATCTAGTGAAGTTACTTTTGGAAGGAAGTTTTACGGAGAAAAATGTAACGCGTTACGAACATGTGAAACGAAAAACCGTAAGAGAAAGAGAGAATGAAGGAGACCGTTTATTTAATTTCCCCATATATAAAAAAATAGTAAAGGGACTTCATTCATTTTTTTATTAAACTTACAATAAATTCATATTTTATTTAGTTGTTTGAAAACGAGTTGTAGTTGTTTTAGTGTAGTTTTGTTTAGTGTTGTATTAGTTAGCACAGACTGTAGAGTGAGCCAATTAGTGCATCACTAGAGTTTATTGCTCCTTTTTTTTCTAGATAACATAGTGCCAGTTCAATTTTAGACGAAGCCGGAAGGTGGGCGGACCGGATCAAGAAGGTTATCGCCATATAAAACGACCTCCATACGTTTTTGCGCGAATCATTTCGCGGTCCCATAAGAATACAGATGGCTTTATTTAAGAGGAAAGGGTACCGGCGTTCTTTCCATACAAACGTAGCCGACTGTTTCGTCCCTGGATAATGACGCTAGAGCAAATATTTTTGTTGCATAAAACCTTTATCTGCCATGTCTTAATTTTTTTCATTTTCTAATTATCATAGAAAGTAAAAAATATAAACATAAAAAGGGACATATGGGCATGGTTATGGCAGTTATAAGTTTTATGCTGCAAAAATATTTGCTCTTGTGTCATTCTCCAGGGAGGAAACAGTCGACTACGTTTGTACGGAGAGAGCGCCGGTACCCTTTCCTCTTTAGGGTGAAATATGATTTTTCTATTGAGAGATACTTAGCTACTAACTGTTGAAGCCTAAAAACATCAGCCAATATCCGGATCATTATCTAAAATCTAACACTTACCGGGTTTGGGAAGGTTTGGTGATTTGAGATCGCTACTGCTTAGCTGTGGATTTTCTTGCACCTGTAAATTATATGTCTTTTAGTAAGCTGTATTTAATTTACATAAATAAACTTGTTTAAATCGGAAATACTACAAACGTCTAGACATTTTATAGTATTAAGTCTAATTGGTCGATAGTAACTGTATTTAATTAGAATTAAAATAATATAGTGTAAGTCCCAATCCCGTGGGAATATCAAGATAAAAAGTAGCCTATTTGACTTTCAAAATTAAATATATGACACATTGTATATAATTGTAAAATAAGAATCGTAGTATGTATTTCTTGCTTACTAATATACAATATACATCATGACATAATAAACATTTTGACACTGAGACTTTGACACCCATTGCCAGTTTGACTTCGAAACATTTACTACCCGATTCCGTAGTTTGATTACAAACAAACAAAATCTCTTTATAATATTTAATTAGAATTCAAATATGGTGTAAGTTCCAATTCCGTGAGAATATCAAGATAATAAGTAGCCTATTTTACTTCCAAAAATTTAATGTATCCTTATGCCAAGTTTCATTAAAATAGGAATCGTAGTTTGTATTTCTTGCTTATTAATATACATTATGACATATATACATTTTGACACTCGAGACTTTGACACCCATTGCCAATTTGACTTCGAAACATTTACTACCCGATTCCGTAGTTTGATTACAAACAAACAAAATCTCTTTATAATATTAGTACGTATAAAGATTTAAAATCCTTAAAACCCTACAGTAAATTACACTTTCCTACAGTACTATTTCTTAAGGCATTCCACAAGGTTATACAATAGGTCCTATACTTCTCATAATATATGCACAAGAATTATTTCCACTTCCAACTAGTAGAATGGTAATATAAACATAATAACTTTATTACAAACGTCAATATTCAGATTTACGACTGTAATTAAAATTACAAATCAATCCGTAAACGTCAATAAGCAATATAGTTAGGTATTTCTAGTTTTGTAATCGTAAATCTATAATTTTTACAGTCGGTTATTAATTTTACATACCTACGTCATTATATTTATAAATAATAAATAGAGGTTTTTATGTTACAAACAGGATGGATATAAAAATGTACGCCTTTTGATTCAATAGGAATGCAATCTAAGTACCTATGATATTATTTTTTAAACTGACAGTTTTTCGAATTTGACAGTTACGTCTTCTGGCCGAAAGGAACTTTTACCGAGCATTAGCCTAAGACCGCTAAAAAAAGTGAAATCAATGAGGCTATTTTAAATAAGTTTAAAAATAAAGTGTTAAAAATATGTCATACTAGAATACACATCTTCACTACATAGTATAAAACAAAGTCGCTTTCTCTGTCCCTATATCCCTTTGTATGCTTAAATCTTTAAAACTACGCAACGGATTTCAAGAGGAAGGTTTATATGTATAAAACATGTATAATATAGCCGTGCGAAGCCGGGGCGGGTCGCTAGTTACAAATAACATGAAGATTTCTAAGCTCATTGGAGTTTTAAAAGAGTTTAATGGGTCTAAGTTAACCAAAAGTACAAAATGACAATAAGAACAAAGCATACACGAAAATAAGCGATTAAGACCCTAGATAATAATATTATGTTTGTTAGTTTATCAAAGTCAAAGTCAAAGTCAAATTTCTTTATTTCTTTCGATACTTATGTTTAAAAATACAATGATCACTTGAAATCGTCTTAAAGAACTAAGTTAGGATGTGTGCCTTCGGAACGCGCCCACCAATGAGAAGAAGGCACAAGAAACTCATGGGGTTTTTTTTTATGTGATCACGCTCACAAAGGTCAATATTACAAATATTTGAAGGTATTATTTGAAATAGGGCAATTAAAGTCACATCCATGGATTCTTATCATTAAGGTACGAAGAGGTATCATAGTATGCCTTACCGCACAATTTATGCTTTATAAAAGTTTATCTTATCTAAAAGTTATCTTACAGTAAATCTTACATACCTTATTGGTGTAGGGATTAAAAATAAATTTGTTCTCTAATTCTTTTCTTGGAGTTGCCGCTATTACGGATAACGGCGTTGGAAGAGACTTCATTTCCTGTAATTAAATGAAAAATTTAGACAATTTTCCTAAAACCATTTGGCACTGTGGCTAGAACTTTATTAATACGGGGTGAATTTTTAAATAGTCATTTCCTAAACTAAATCAAATAGCTAAAATGCTAAAAGAAGTCGCGTGCCC
This sequence comes from Idaea aversata, assembly GCA_907269075.1. Lineage (NCBI taxonomy): Eukaryota > Metazoa > Arthropoda > Insecta > Lepidoptera > Geometridae > Idaea > Idaea aversata. The sequence continues at coordinate 9,759,025 of OU026103.1, forward strand.
CTAACATTACCTAAGCCAGGAATCGAACCCGTTAGTTTTTCAAAAAAAAAAAACCTTTATTTTTGTATAAATCGATAATGTTGTTAATAGAGATTAATTTCTTAAAACAAACATAGTATGGCAAATCAAATGTTAATAGCGTTGTCGATAATTAATTTGTTTTTGTTTCACAAGGAAAGATGGGTTATGTTGTTAAAGAGATTTTATACTATTTGATTCAATAACGGTGTTAAAGTTCAATTTTCTATTTGAAGCAAATAACTCCAGAGCGAGATTTCTTTGAAGATTATCACTTTTTTGAGACAAAAAGATGAATGCAAGCCAGAAGAATTAATTATCAAAACTTGGTGCAAAGATTACTGGCTATATGCACATATCGTGCGAAGTCAAAAAAAAAATAAAAAAAATATTGAATACATACCTTTAGAATACTTTCTATCGGCGGTTGACTGCTATCGGTAGGACCCTGTAAAGGAAATAAATCTATTTACTAGTTGTATTTGGAATTGCAGGGTGAATAGTTAAACTATGAGAGATAGCTTAAATTAATCGCGAAGCAAAATTGTATCCATTAGAACCTTTTAATTACTTTAGCAAGGAATTGAACCCGTTGAAAGATTTAACTTCGCTCTATCTCAAAACAATTCATTTTTTTTTTATTCATCTATGACTTCGCTTTCAAAACTGTATTTTTCAAAAATTGTACGCTCTTTAACTTTCTAATGATGTGAACCAACAAAGAATAAATCAATGTATCCTTATGCCAAGTTGAATGAAAATCGGCCCAGTAGTTTCGGAGCCAGTTCGTTACAAACAAAAAATCTTTCCTCTTAATAATATTAGTGTTGCTTACAAGGTGAGCCAAAATTGATTATAAATACTAATTTGTAAATTATATGAAAACCCATACAAATCGATTATAAATGAGTTACAAAAAATAAATAAAAGTTATTTCAAACTACCCACACAAGCACTACACTACGACACAGTTGATTAAACTGTTCCCAAAGGTATGAGAATGGAGAGCAATAGTTTTAGGGGACAAGGTTACTCAGTTCTGGAACATTCTGTAGGTATTATACAGGGTGTTTCTGTTATTTAATGAGGGTTATATGAAATTCAAAGTCCAGACTGGATTGATTGCCTGATTTATTTACATAAGATAGGTCAGCGTTTGACCATTATCACACCTGCCTGATGGTAGGTGACGATGCTGTCTAAGATGTAGCACGCCTTCTTAGAAGATACCTATTCACTCGCGACTTGAAGACCCCCAAATTGTACAAGTCAGGAAACTGATACTGACTGACTGACTGACTGATACGTATATCAACGCACAGCTGAAACCACTGGACGGATTGGGCTGAAATTTGGCATACAGATGGCTGTTGTAATGTAGGCATCAGGTAAGTAACGTTACGCGGACGAAGTCGCAAGCAAAAGCTGGGAAGGGTATAAAATAATAACGCATATAAATTACCCGTAAAGTCTCCCTATTCGGAAACCTAAGATCCTATACTTGGGTGCAAGACCCAATCCTATGGGAATATCGGGATAAAAAGTAGCCCATGTTACTTCAAAGGCTTCAATGTATTCACAGTTTTATCAAAATCAGTCCGGTTGTTTCAAAGCCTATCCATTAACAGCCAAAATAAAACTTTTTTCATAATTTCTTAAGTTCCTAATAAAGGATGATTTGTCTTGCTCTTGTGAGTGATATTCAACGTCAGAGAAAACGTGCTTAACTAAAGATGTGTTAACAAAGCATTGCTTACCTAAAAGTTTACTTCGGAACGTATCTAAATGCGGTCGTTAATCCCATATAGTAATTTAGTTACACAAATACCTTTTCCCACAACGATTAAGCTAACCCAATTCAACGAAAATGCTTTTTGATCGACATAAAAGCAACACCCACTTCTTGGCCTATTAAAATAATAACCAATGTTATTAAATGCGAAAGTTTTGTTTGTTTCATCTTTAGGGTAAAATGGCGGCCGTGACGGGCTCATCGACTAACTGTGCTCGGTGGTAGCTGGTCGTTCGGGTTAAGCAAACCCGGGCGCGATTGTTACTTCAATGGTTTTTTTCGAACCACTCTGTGAGTTACCTACATGAAACCTATCTGTTGCTGTCTTTGGTAGCAAGATCATTAGGTGAATTAGAGGGGTGGTTGGAAGGAAGGAGGGGGTGAATTAAAGGGGGAGGGGTGACTTGAAACAGTTAAGATAAAAAAAATAAAACAAAAAATAGGGGCATGGTCAATGGTCATGGCAGTTACATATAAGTTTTATGCACCAAAAATATTTGCTCTAGTGTCATTATCCAGGGAGAAAACAATCGACTACGTTTGTAATAGTTTGTATGGAAAGAGCCCCCGGTACCCTTACCTCTTAAGCTAAGCCAGTAGGTTTGTGTTATGGTGACTAAACAATATACATACAGACACCCAGACCAGAAACAAATATCTGTATATACTTGTTGACGAACATACGACCTGCGTCGCAGGTGGGCGGTCACCCACAGAGGTAGCGTGGGATACTTATACGCAGGTTAAACCGCGTGACGCAGCTAAGTTACTATTCTACTAAAAGTTTTCAGGGAGTAAAGCGTGGGTGAAATCGTAACTACAATACAGGGAAATGCCAAACAACAACTCAATTGGATCGTTTATATTGAATGTGTTTTACTAGAGTATGTTGGGGATTGTCCTTTCGTAAATACACAGCTTGTTCCTAGTATTCTTAAGTTTACAAAGACTGGACCAACTTAGCCCAACTTGGACACGATTGAAAAAGTGTAAAGGAGACCTTTACTTAGCTGTTTAATAATTAACCTATGTTGTCCCAATGCAGGGTAAAGGTCTCCCTCATCTGTTTCCAAGCCTGTCGGTCCTGGGCTATGTATGTCCAGTCTTCAAGGAATAGATCCAGATCATCACGTTATCTTTTACTTTCTACTTCCGACTACGTTTGCCGTTCACAAGATGAAGAAGAACGCACGAATTTCTTACAATTACCTAATCTCAGTTTGGTCCTAGTATTCCTAAGCCGAACGCAACTTGGAGAGCGTGTAAAGTAGACTTGTTACATGTGTACGACTAAGATTGTGGTACTGTGCGTTCCAGGCTTAAGCTTGCACTCAAGTAGGTACTTAATTAATTTTAAGTATCTTAATGTACCTCCCATAAAACTTATATTTAATACTAGATATAGAAGAGCGGTGCCATCTATCACAAGTATTTCTTACTTAAAAGCTGGTGTTTGTACCTATGTTTTATTGGTTACTGCAATCAATATATTTGTTTTTTTTTTTATGTACGAATAAGGTTGTAGTAGTGTGCGTTCAGGCTTGAGCTTGCACACCATGTAAAGTGTGCATAACCAAAGAGTTTGCGCTTTCGCTGGAGTTGAAAAAACTGACCTGTGCTTGGAAGCCGTTTGGTATCCGAAGAGGTGGTGGCCGATGGACTGCTCCCGTCGAGCTCGCACCATCGCTCTGTAGCAACATCACCAGATGCAAAATTACTTAATTGCTAATACGATAATTAACTGAATAGCTAATATAAGAATTTAATCAGTCTTATGGAATTAACTTCCAACGGATAATTAACATGAGTGCGCTCCCGCGCCACGAATCACGGGCATAAATTATGAAATGACACGTCGATCACGGCGGCTGGCTGGCTTCTAATTAACACGCACAGATATCGACTTCTATTTGTTATGTATCAAGTTTGTGGTGTAGTTACAGCTTGCTATAAAACGGAGTACTGGCAATACGAACTCGAGCACCATTCGGTCTCGGAGTTCAACGTATTCTGGCGTAATACAGACTCTATTGGCGAATGTAAAGTTTCATGAAGTCGTCAATCGGTCCGCGTTGTGTTCTCCCTAACAATAAACATGTAACTTGAGATGCTAGTAGCTTGTTGTTCGCAGCTCGTTATATGCGCTTTGTGGTCCTTATGACTTTACATTTTAATGCTGTTCACGTATATCTTATGTGGTATCAAAGAGAAGAAATACAGCGTTATTGGTAATCATATTAGCGAGCGGTTGAGAAACATGCTTGTGCACCTAAACAAACAATTTTTGTTCTACGACTAAGGAATTTGATATTTTTAAATTTTGAGGTTTTGTTTCCTGAAAATCAGCTGTTCCATACACGGAGAGGTCATTAACCTTAAGATTACACTTATTTTTTTAAGTTTAATCTGCCGTCCTAAGTCTGAATGACATTTGTTTTAAAAATCAGCTGATTTTCGAATTTACAAAACATCAAAATTTTTCAAAAAAAATATTTGGTATTTCCATAATTCGTAGAACAAAAATTGTTTGTTTAGGTGCACAGAAGTGGCCTTGGTAATATGATTACCAATCATCACCATGTATGTTATTAGGGCAAATGCAACTCCGGGGCTATTGCAACCAATCTCAGTTCCTATAGGATTTTTTTATATAACGCCATCTATAGAATATTTAGTTTATCTTACCTTGTTGTAACCGTAGGGTCGGTGATGTACGCGACCATTCTGAGGCGCGTGCGCTGGTTTTTTGAACTCGCTCTCTCTCCTCGATTCCCTGAGACCTGAGGACAATGAAATCATGTATCAAACCATCGTTTAATAAAACAGACACGGCACCTGTCACGGCGCACTACCTTAAAAGGGACAGTCGAGTGATCGCACGCGATATCCACCGCAGACTTGCAAAAAAAAGGTCCAAATGACATATTTAGCACGAGCCGGACGGGTTGCGGTCGCTTTAATTCCAGGGAGGTCTTTTATGAACTTTATAATAATTCGGTGTCAACGTTTACAAGACGAGATTTTTATGGATTAATAAAAGAGCGGGTTCACGTGGAGGGGCAGAGTTTCGAGATCATAAGACAGTTTAACTCCTGTATAAGTAAAAGAGGCGGCCCCAACCCCCTCTTCCCCCATGCCCCCTTGAGGCAGTTCGGTCGCACCCACCGGCGCACCGTGAGGGGAATCTCGGCTAGGTGTTTAGCTGGTTTATGGAGATTGCGATCAGGACAAAGGAGTCCAAGTTACTGCGGCTAGATTGCGAACTGATCCATATAGTCCCCTCTAAATAGATAGCCGTTCGCCTTTTTTTCTATCAAGAAACTTGAAATGAGTTTACATTTGTACGTACTTACATTGCGATCGGGATTTTTAGCAATGTACTCGAAAAAGGAACTCATATACTCTTATAGACCTATATAATATAACTAGCGACCCGCCCCGGCTTCGCACGGCTATATTGTGCATGTATTATACATAAAAACCTTCTTCTTGAATCACTCTATCTATTAAAAAAAACCGCATCAAAATCCGTTACGTAGTTTTAAAGATTTAAGCATACATAGGGATATAGGGACAGAGAAAGCGACTTTGTTTTATACTATGTAGTGATAGTGATATACAAGTTATTGAGTCCTAGCGCAAATACTACTGAACTAATTGCGATGAAACTTGTTAACAGCTAGAATAACAAAGAGGCTACTTTTACCCCTATAATATCATCAGGTTTGTTTGAAACCTGATGATATTATAAATGGATTTTCCACATCGATCCAGGCGTTTTCGAGTAATCGACGAACATATATAAAAAATTAAAAATACGCGTCAGTTTTCGAGTAATCGGCGAACATACATAAAATATTAAAAATACGCGTCAATTTAAGAACCTCCGCATTTTTTTAAGTCGGTTAAAAATAGGTACCTACTAACGCAGTTAAAACCATGGGGAGCAGCTAGTAAAATTAGTATCCACATATATAAAATTCAAAGTCCTGACTGTCTCATATATTAAGAGGAAAGGGTACCGGGGGCTGTCTCCATACAAACTATTACAATCGACTGTTTTCTCCCTGGATGACATGCTAGTGCTCTAGTGTCATGACAATGACACTAGAGCAAATATTTTTGGTGCATAAAACTTATAGCTGTCATGCCATGCCCTATTTTTTGTTTAATTTTTTATTATAATTAGAAAATGAAAAAAAATAAATCAAAAAATAGGGGCATGGTAGTTCTAGGTTTTATGGCACAACAATATTTGTGCTAGTGTCATTATCCAGGGAAGAAACAGTCGACTACGTTTGTATGGAGAGAGCGCCGGTACCCTTTCACCTTGAGCCTCTTGCTAGTCCTAGAGACATTATTTTGGGGGTTCTTTACCTCTAAGGGTTTTTCGAAATTTCGTTCCCCGTAGGACACGTAAGCAAAGCCACGAGTAAAAGCTAGTATTAGAGTTGTGCTATCGACATAATCGGCCAGCCTATTGAACTCAATGACTCATTAAATGAAACACCTGCGAATCTGATTGCATGAGTAACTAATGAGACCTTTTAATCTGAAAATGGAGTTTCGAATTGTTTTTATCATTTATTCGTATCCGTTCTTTCAGAAAGGCTACTCAGCGAGGTGTTAAGTACTGTTTTAACCATTGTTTTGTCATTTTCTCTGTCATAAAACGCAAGATGAAGCATTTCTTACTAGTGATTCGCTAAGCATCGTTTCTTCGTACCAAATAGGTACCTACCTTTCGGCCAAATCAAACCTATTTACGTTTTCATGTAAGATTAATGTTTTTGACGTGATAACGTCTTAATCGATGAACAACTGCACTCACAAAAAAATGTGACGTCATGCGTCATGTTTTTGACATGTAAATAATAAATAAATAAATAATAAATATTATAGGACATTCCACACATCTAGCCCCAAGCTAAGTAACTAGACTTGTGTTATGGGTGATAGACTACGGATATACTACTTATATACTTTCTTTTGTAAATATATACTTATAATACATAGAAACAACCAGACCACAGACAAATATCTATGCATAAATACTTGTCTGAGGCGGGAATCGAACCCGCAACCCTATGTTTGGCAGTCCGGCATGGTGACCATAGTGCCAACTGGGTCGTCAATCATCGACATGTAACCATAGCAACATTATTGACAAGTAACCATAGCCACGTGTAACAAGGGAACCTTAGCAACGTATTATCGTTGCTATGCGTATTACCATCAATATTTTCTTATGAAGTTTTCACGTACAATTATAGTCCGTAAACCGACTTTACAGACAAATATTTTTTTTATAACATGATTACATGACCCGAAATCTTATTGCGATAGAATAAAAATGAGCATTAAAAGTATTAAAAGATAATTTTTGCCTTTTTTAAAGTTGGAAAAATGTTTATATAACAACAACCTTACCCCCATAACTGGCTCGCTTTTATAAAGGTAACCGAGTCAACACGCTGGGGAGCTGTACAGGACCCCAATGAAACACTTCAACAGCCCACTATATCGAGACGGAACGGCGAGAAATCCGCGCGCTATAAAAATTAACCGGTCCAAAGGACCTGAGAGTATAGAGACAAAATGACTGACTGTGGCGTGGGCTCATAGTCTAGCATGCTTGACTATTGATTATATCTCATAGCTGAGGTCGAACGATTTGAAACAGCTGCTCTTTCTTTCTTTCTTATCAATTTTAATATGTCCTTGTTAAATTTTGTGTATTTTTCCTCTGTAACTATGTTTGTTTATTTATTTATAAAACAGATATCTGTTTTGGTTTAGCTTTATCTTCCCTTATCATAAGACTTTATTTTTATCTTTGTAATATTGTGCTCACTCTCACGTACGAGTATTAAGATTTATTTGTTTGTTCCAACTGTCCACGGTCAAAAAGACTTGACCGATTTAGATGAAAATTGTAACGATAATCAAATGAATGTCGTCAGGCCAAAAACAATGGAAGAATAATCGAGCACCTACTGAAACAACTTCAAAAATGCTATAGCAGCGTTTCTACGCTGTATGTATGTCATCTTCTGCAACAAGAACGCCCCTCCCTGGGAATCAAACCCCCAGTCCCGAAGGCTAGATAGATGGATAGATAAATTCTTTATTGTAAACACCATTTTTAAATTACACTAAATAAAATAAAAACAAACCTTAAGTCTATCAGAGTTATTAATTTTTTGAAAGAAATAAAATAAATATAGGAGAAAAAAAAATAAAAACTAAAATCTATACTTTAGTTTTTATTTTTTTTCTCCTAAAAAACTCAAAGGTGCGACTGACAATGGAAAATTGCTAATGATTCATAAAAAAATCACGGTCCGAAATTTTTGTTACGAACCCAGGTTTCAGTTGTTATGTCTTAGTACCTATATATTAAGCTTACCACATTTGATGGGACAGAATTCACTCTGACCAATCTCATTTCACACGAAATACATTACGTAGCTACTTGGAACGTGTGTGAACGTAATTCAACGCAGATTCCTTACTGTAACACGGTAAATAACTTAGTCTCTTGACCAGTTTACTGAGACCTTCATTACCGAATGAATTTATACGTGGACGTGGTTGTTTTTGAATTGGTGGCTTCGGCCCGGAGTTGTTTGGTTCAAATTGTATGTACAGAAAATGGAATGTATTATAGCTTTGGATTGGCAATAAGTTGTAATGAAGTTTATATTCGTGAAGTCGTTGTTTAGTGGTAATTGATATTTAATGCTTTAAATGATAGTTTAGAAGAACTTAAATCGTAAGTGTTGATCATGAGTTTTCGATACGCGGCGCGAGTGTATATTGCTTACTAGCTGCGCCCCGCGGTTTCACCCGCGTAAGTCCCGATCCCGTGGGAATATCGGGATAAAAAGTAGCCTATGTGTTAATCCAGGTCTCCATCTATCTACATACCGAGTTTCATTGCAATCGGTTTAGTAGTTTTTGCGTGAAGGAGTAACAAACATACATACACACACACACACTTTCACATGTATAATATAAGTAGGATCCCAAACGCTAGAACATATTTTTCCAATAGTTAAATGATTCTTTGTTAAGCTTTGAAATTATCCCAGATTTAAATGAAAGTGTCGTATAGGAATTACTTAACCTAAAATTATTATTATTCTTTATATTTTAAGCCTAATATAGTAATACATATAACAAAATAAGTACACATTTCCATTTCTAACTCTGTAACTTTTACAAATCTTCATATTTTTACGAATTTAGCGGAGAACTAGGTCGAAGTACCCTTAAACGTCAACCACAAAAGCAATCATATCTCCAATATCATCTAAGTGATTATATTCCACTTATAGTAAACAATTTAGAGATTAAAAATAAACCTTTTCAGTCTATTAATAAATCTTGAACGTGATCGTTGTTTCAGAGAATTTCTAAAGATATTTCTTAGAATTAACCGATGAAATTAGCATTTTAACTGAGAAACAACAAGTTATTAGTGAAACATGGAGAAAAAGTTTCTGTTTGAGAATTAGCAGCGTCCCGCCGCTATGGGAATTTCGAAGTAAAAATAAAAGAGAAATAATAAATAAGAAAAAATAAAAGAGAAAGTAAAAATAAGAAAAATAGGGATAATTTTTTTTAGGATACTTCACACAGCGCCATCTAGCCCGAAGCTAAGCAACAAAGCTTGTGTAATGGTGGTAAAAAAACAGATCTTACATACTTTTTTTTTGTAATTTTTTATTTAATACTAGCTGTCCCGGCAAACGTTGTTTTGCCATATAAAAAAATGTGATAAATGAAGAACCGCTCTACCGATTTTGTGCAAACTTCACATAAACCATCTACTAAATAGTCCGAACAAAGCTCAAATATTTGGTTTGGATAGGTGAGCCCGTTCTTGAGTTATAAAATTACAACGAAAAGTGGCATTAATTTCTATATAATTCCTGTGCTGTATAAATCCTATGTCCTTCTCCTGGTTCTAAGCTACCTCTCCATCAATTTTCAGCCAAATCGGTTCAGTCGTTCTCGAGTTATAAATAGTGTAACTAACACGAATTTCTTTTATTAAAAAAAATAAAATAATAGATGTTGGCCGATTCTCAGACCTACTGAATATGCTCACAAAATTTCATGAGAATCGGTCGAGCCGTTTCGGAGGAGTTCAAGTTCGAACCCCGTGACACGAGAATTTTATATATATAGAGAAGATATAGGTAACATACAGACACCCAGGCAACAACCAAATATCTGTATACATAAATACTTGTTTGAGGCGGGAATCGAATCCGAAACCTTTTTCATCGCAGGCGGGTGTTGAACCAATGCGTCACAGGGGTTGTCATCTCACAGAAGTCATCACTACATAGTATAAAACAAAGTCGCTTTTTCTGTCCCTATTTCCCTATGTATGCTTAAATCTTTAAAACTACGCAACGGATTTCGATGCGGTTTTTTTTAATAGATAAAGTGATTCAAGAGGAAGGTTTATATGTATTTTATTATAAAGAATTATTTTAAACAACACAATCAACTTGAAAGGTTTCATTTATGAAAAACGTTCAGAAAAAGATAGATAGATACTCGCGTATTTCCTTTTTAGTTTCCGATCTGTTAATTGTTCCGCATCAAGAGTTAAAAATAACAACTAGTAGGAAAAAATAAGGACGACTTTGCAAATAAAATATTATTATGACGATGATAGAGTTTTCCAGTTCATTTCATTCAAAATATACATTCACTTGTTGGGTAGGAAGAGCATGTGACTAGAAGGGTGATAAGTATGTATCAATCATTTATTCATTCAATTTCATTTATTTATTTTCATTCATTTTTTATTTTTTTTTCTATTCTATTTATTTTTTATTTTTCTATTTAAGGTTTTTTGGCACTCCTAAGAATAAGCAATGTACTTTATGATAAATAAATCACTACATAGTATAAAACAAAGTCGCTTTTTCTGTCCCTATTTCCCTTTGACTGCTTAAATCTTTAAAACTACGCAACGGATTTTGATGGGGTTTATTTTAATAGATAGAGTCATTCAAGAGGAAGGTTTATATGTATAATACATGCACATATAGCCGTGCGAAGCCGGGGCGGGTCGCTATAAACTATAACTATTAGGGGTGGAAGGATGAAGAAGAAGAGGATGAACACCGCGTTCATCCAGGGAAAACTTTTCCTCAAAGTCTTCAAGTCGCGAGGTACAGCAGGTATCTTTTAGGAAAGCGTGCTACATCTTAGACCGCATCGTCATCTACCACCAGACAGGTGTAATAGTGGTAAAACGCAGTATTTTAATATGTAAAAAAATTAAATCGGGTAGTAAAGTTAATTAAATGGAGGAAAGAGGGGAGGTAGTAACGGTCGAAAACAATGGTGGCCGCTGGCCAATGACGCGCGGCTGCGGGCGTTGACACGTGCGCGCGCGCATACGCGATCGCCCACCCATACCCTACAGACAAAACATTAATTATACCACACACACAAACAAACAGAAGTACCTATATTTGTAAATATCACGCGTCTCTGACCTGTAATTAGAAATTTACAACCGCAACGCAGTTAAGAAGGCTTTTAAGGTAATTAACGTAAACAATGAAGTGGACAATAAATTATACCACTATCAGCCCGTTAAGCCTCAACAGTAAATCACATCAAATTCTGCAACCCAATGTATTTAATTAGGAAATAAATCGTCCGTTCCAATACTTAACTAATAGCAATACAAATAACAAGTTATTCAGGGTTATTGGCAACTATATTAGCAAGCGGTTGAGGCCACTTCTGTGCACCTATACAAACAATTTTGTTCCACTACTTATGGAAATACGAAATATTTTTTTGTTTTTTTGAAGTGAAAACTTCTAATGGCGCGTTGGGCACTTTTGTGGGTGAGCATTTTCAGCCGTTCTCGCGACAGACGACAGATTTTCTCGCGACAGATGAGATTTTACACAGATATACAGTATTTTATTTATTTACTTAAATACATAAATTTGAAACTAAGCTGAGTTTTTAAAACAAAGGTCATTCAGACTTAGAATAAGTATAAAACGTTAATGACCTCTCCGTGTAAGGAACAGCTGATTTTCAGATATGTATACTGTAGACACATATACTTAAACGTGCTTAGCGAACGCTCGGCCGAGCTACATGGTAGGCGGAGTGGGGGGGTGTTAGGTTTTATTTTCGTTACGGAATTTCTTAATTCGGTCGCCGCGCTCAAAGCCCGCGATAAAAGCTATGCATTAGCTTAAAAAGGTTCGAATTTCCGAAAGTCGTAGAACAAAAGTTGTTTGTTTGGGTGCACAGAAGTGGCCCTCGACCACTTGCTAATATTACCAATAACCCTGTATTGGTCGTTCAATGATACGACATCCACGTATAGTGCGATATTCCTGTACTACAAAACGTCACACCCAATAAAGACACTCGATTACCATCAACAGCGGAACTGAAAAGGCTATCCGAAGAGTGAGAAAAAAAGATGAGCAAAATTCCGAGCACGTGCTCTCTTTGTTCAATACGAGGTCATATCGAACCGCAATTGCGTTAGTACCATAGATATAAAATACTTTTAAAATACAATAGTAACACCAGAACTTCTTCCTTATAATTTGATCCCACATCTAACGCATTTCAAGGCAACATAAACAAGCCTCTTTATTACCAATCATGTTTACAATGTATACGATACAAATTTCAATTAACAAAAAGAAAATTTCATACCATGCTTGATGCTATAAGTTCGCTCAAACAATAATCACAAAATTACTATATATCATTATTTCTCTTTCTCTTTCTCTTTCTCTTTCTCTTTCTCTTTCTCTTTCTCTTTCTCTTTCTCTTTCTCTTTCTCTTTCTCTTTCTCTTTCTCTTTCTCTTTCTCTTTCTCTTTCTCTTTCTCTTTCTCTTTCTCTTTCTCTTTCTCTTTCTCTTTCTCTTTCTCTTTCTCTTTCTCTTTCTCTTTCTCTTTCTCTTTCTCTTTCTCTTTCTCTTTCGTGTTTTAGGGCAAAGTAAGATGATTAATGGTTTGTTCTGATATTGTCTCTATTTATTTAGTATATGTATTCTATATCTACGTGGTACAAACGTGTAGGAAATTCCCAGAATGCTATTGAAGCTTCATACACCTAACCAGGCGGCACTGAATGCATTGTCCAATCGCAATTTACTGCACAAGCTTGAACGCAATTTACGGAATCGCATCACACCGGAATGGCGCCTGTGACCTAACCTATAACTGTGCCTTATTATTTTATTTAACACTAGTTAATATCCCGCGATAATTCCAATCACAAAGTAATAACTGGTAAGAGAGTGGTGTTGGCCCAGTGGTACCTCGACCTTGATTCTCAAAGTCGTGAATTTAAATCCCGGGCGGCCGTGCACCAATGGACTTACGGTGACGCCTAAGCCTAATCCATCCAAATCATATCCTAGGCGCAACAGCGCCCAATATAAAAATGTTACTACCAATGCCTAAATGTAAACTCATCCAAAGTATCACCATCAAAATCGCTCCAATAGGTTTTAGAGAATATCCATTATTTAATTTCGAAGTATAGAATTAATAAATATTTCATAAAATACAAAATAATTTTCAATAATTTCTCTTGGAATTTCAAACGTCTCGCTTCGCGGTGTCATCGTCGTACGTCCTTTGGGACGCTCTCTTACCAACTAAGCTACGGCATCATCACGTCACAAGTCTCATTTTTGGAATGGTGTAGGTTTTTTTTGTTTACGAATTCGACATAGCGACACCTAAAGTAGTTACTAAGCAAACGAAGAAAAAGACACAAAAATTGGACATTAAGGAAATCAAAATTGGAACGAAGAAAAAGAGACAAAATTGACAAGGACCTAAAATAACATCACTACATAGTATAAAATAAAGTCACTTTTCGCCGTCCCTATGTCCCTTTGTATGCTTAGATCTTTAAAACTACGCAACGGATTTTGATGCGGTTTTTTTTAATAGATAGAGTGATTCAAGAGGAAGGTTTATATGTATAATACATGCATAATATAGCCGTGCGAAGCCGGGGCGGGTCGCTATTATTTATAAGAAGAGACAGAGAAGCTGTGTGATGTCCTTAATGGGTCAACCTCAGCTATGAGTCACAAGCAAGCATGCTCGACTCTGATGAGCCTCTAGCTGCTGAATCTGCCGAGTCCTATCGCAACCTAATGACCCGCGCCGGCTTCGCATGGAGCACAAAATCTTAATAAACACCTAAACTTTCCTCATGAATCACTCCGTCTATTGGTGGAAACCCTGTGAAAATCCGTTCAGTAGTTTTCAGAAACAGACAGACAGACAGAAGCGGCAGAGGAAAAGTAGATTGGACCAAAGAATCACGTTGTCCCATACAAACTTTGCCCCTATTTTTCACCCCTTTAGGGGTAGAATTTCGGAAAATCCCGTCTTAATGAGCACCTACGTCATAAAAGGAACCCCCATGCAAAATTTGAGACTCCTAGCACTTGTAGTTTCCTAGATATCGTGATAAGTGAGTGAGTCAGTGATTTTCTTTTTTATATTATATTTGTTTTATACTACGTAGTGGTAGATAGATAAACAAATAAAAATTGCAGGATATTTCACACAACGCCATCTAGCTCCAAGCTAAGTACTAACTAGACTTGTGTTATGGGTGCTAGCTAGACAACGGATATTTCATTTCATTTCATTATTTATTTTATTTTCTTTTGTAAATATATACATATAATACATTGAAACAACCAGACCACAGACAAATATCTAACCATAAATACTTGTCTGGGGCGGGAATCGAACCCGCAACCCTGTGTTTGGCAGTCCGGCATGGTGACAATTGTGCCAACTGGGTCGTCAATATGTAGAAATGTTGGCAAAGAACATGCAAAGAACTAGCTATTATGTCGGATTGGACTAAAATACTTGAGTCGTTCAATACAGGGTCTCCGAAATAAAAGCATCTCCTTATTTAGCATACGTTTCACGAATCCACTATTTGCCAGCCACCGGCTTTTATGTCACCTCCTTGTACTTAAATACTAAGGCGAGCCACCAGTTTTTATTACCGGGTACCAAGGTTCAAGATCGTCGAGCACGTAAAACGGGTCAATGTGATCTGAGAAGACACGTCTCGAGGCCTTTCCCTTCGCTATAAGGAAGTTAATAAGATTTATTTACAATGTTATGATGAGTTTTATGTGGATATGTTTATCTTCAGAGGGTGTGATGACAATCTTTATAAATTAACATAACTAGGTACTTAAATGTCGTCAATTATAGTAAAAGCCAAGACTCGTGTCCCGCGAGGTAATAATACCCGGCGAGCGGTGGAGCTGTGCACGTCTCTGCGCGTCTTTAATATCTAATGAGTGCAAAAGCGCACCTTCTTGCATCTTTTGCAAGCGTACCATTAGCAATTATATCACCGCGATTACTGTACCGTAGATCACAGATTCAAATCCCGGCAAGAAAATTTGAATCTCTCTTGCATATTATCACTAACAAACACATCATTATGTCAAAGTTATTTACAATTCGCTGAACAACTTCCGCTATTGTTTATTCAACCTTCATAGCAAAGCAAAAACAAATAGAAAAGTGGGTTAAACAACTTACTTTGTAATCAAATAACACCAGTCTTTATTATTTAATTGTAACAATAACAATTACTGGTTGTATGACTCAGTTATTATTTTAGTAATATCAACATACAAAATGCCTTCAGTCACAGAAAAAAGTATTATTCTAATTTGTTATCTAACAAAAAAACAAATGATTGTCTGTAAAGTCGGTTTACGGACGATAATTTTACATAATAACGTCATTAGAAAACAACGAAAAAATTATATTTTTTTTGTTTTTCATTTAGTTACTAGCGACCCGCCCCGGCTTCGCACTGCTGTATTATGCATGTATTATATCTAAAAACCTTCCTCTTTAATCACTCTATCTATTAAAAAAACTGCATCAAAATCCGTTGCGTAGTTTTAAAGATCTAAGCATACAAAGGGACATAGGGACGGCGAAAAGTGACTTTGTTTTATTCTATGTAGTGATAAGTTAAGTTTTCTATTCGTCACTGTCACCATAACACAAGCCCGGATGAGCGATATTATCATTAAATACTCTGTTCCCTAAGTTACCATGACGCGTCATGGCCATATTACCATGACACTTTTTTGTGAATGTTCATCAATTTATTAGACGTGATACGTTAAAACTATATAAGTTTTCCAACACTTTGAAATTATCATTGTCTATCGATAATAATAACACAAGTTTAGTTAAATTGAAAGAGCAAACTGCAACATTGGAGTTTGTAGCACGTGAACCATTACGAGTGAAAACAAAGCCTATACAGTCCCATGAGACTATTATTGAAGTACCTTAGCCCAAAATTTCCATGGGTTTTGACCTCTAATATAGAATGTTTTTGACCTCTGTTATAGAAATAACTCTTGGAAAGTGTTTAATGAAGACGTATCAATGCGGAGCTACACATCTTAACTTAGTTATTAAGACGTTTCAATGTGATTTCTGCGAATTCCATTCCAAAATAATAAAGACATTTTGATTTTGACATAACAATAGACCGCTAAAAGGTAAATTTCAGAAAATAATAAGTTTTTTCTTGTTCTTGTATTATTAGGTCACCTTAAAATACCTTCTGACTTAAGGATTGCCACCAGAGAAAGCAGTCTAAACCAACGGATAAACGTGCCAATCGAAGCAAACAAAATGTGCACATAATTTTCAAAACAGAAATATCTATTGGTTCATGAACGACCTTTGAAAGTCCGTAACAGCGGTTTTTCCATGCGCACCTAAACTGTTCAGTGTCCACCCACAAGGAATAGAACAAACATTTAATATTTCACAGACAACGTTTATTCTATTTTCTATTCACAAACTTTAACGCTATCCAACAAGAAAGGGTCCTAAGAGATATTTTAACGTCT
Organism: Idaea aversata; assembly: GCA_907269075.1. Taxonomy (NCBI): domain Eukaryota; kingdom Metazoa; phylum Arthropoda; class Insecta; order Lepidoptera; family Geometridae; genus Idaea; species Idaea aversata. The sequence continues at coordinate 9,775,793 of OU026103.1, forward strand.
CCTCTGCTAGAAAGTGATAAAAATGACTGAACCGTAAGACCATTAAAACAAAACTTCGTATTTGTAACATTAGCATTAAGGTACCGAATGGAATATGTTAAAGGAACTTTTCGTACTTACTCGAATTATATTACTGTCAACTTGTACTATAGTGGAATTATTCACTCGCTGCAAACTGGGTCGTAAGTCATAGGAACGGTACAGCTATAATGCGTTCTCCCTCCCCCTTTGCCGAACTCTACGGCGCGACGGGTGAACACCCGCTTGCGAAACAGAAGGTTGCGGCTTCGATTCCCGCCTCAAACAAATATTTATGTACAGATATTTGTTTCTGGTCTGGACTGTATGTATACAATATATATTCAAAAAATAAAAGTATATAAGTATTCTATGCGTAGTCTGGCCACCATAATACTAGGCTAATTACTTAACTAGGGGCTGGATGACGCTGTGAAAAATATCCTGCAATATTTATTTATTACTATCAGCGCTCCGCGGTTTCACCCGCGTAACTCCCGATCCCGTGGGAATTTCGGGATAAAAAGTAGCCTATAGCCTTCCTGTATAAATGGACTATTCAACACAATAATAATTTTTCAATTCGAACCAGTAGTTCCTGAGATTAGCGCATTCAAACCAACAAACAAACTTTTCAGCTGTATAATATTAGTATAGATTTATTCTATACAGATGTTGTTTACACAGTACAACAGCTCCGACTGTGCGACATGGTCGGTGAGTCATTTGTTTTTATCGATTACAAGCTTGCGCCCGCGCCGCATACCCCCAACACTGACGCTCCGATGATTTATGACCTAGTTTGCAGCGAGTGAATAACTCTACTATAATAGAAATGTGTTATAATTCACATACCTTAAATGAGGTTAAATAGCCAAGTACTATAATATAATTTTGACATGTTATTACTCAATTAAAGTGAATAAATTATTGATATTCATGTAGACTTCAACCGTATATGTCGAAAGATTAGGAAAGAAAGAAAGCGAAGGTTTTTATTTATCAACATTTTCTTTCTTTCTTAATAGGCAGAGGATACTGCTGTTAATCAAGTAGACCATATGATAGTTCCATAACTTTTAAAACATAGAATTATTGGTATTTTATTAGTCCCATTAACTTTTTAAATTTCACGATTATAGTAATTATTTTCTCAGATCTTAAAACCCTATCTTGACGTTTTGACTATGTTACAACAGTCAATGCTAGTTGCGATTTTAGTCCAATATTTTCTTCACGAACAAAGAGTCAAACGCTTACAATGCAAAATTTTCATTCATTAACTTTAAAAATATCGTGATTAGAATCGTGATCAAATAATAATAGCATGTACAGCCACATTGTAAGTCTCTAATTTATGCATTTGATATTTCCTTTGTTCGAAATACTGCGGCAGAATTCAATAGTGAGTAAGTGTGTTATGTTTGTGTGGTTGTACGGTAGAGCGCTGTTTATGCATCTAGTCGTCTGCATACGAAACGATGTAGCCATCTCCTGTAATACCTATTGTTATACCTACAGTTAACTAAGAGCTAAGCTAAGCTATTTGCATTGGTTATCAGTGGCCAAATCTATTTCTAGCTATCTAAGGACCACATTCAGCAAAATTAAAGGCATACCTCAAATGAAGTTAAATAACCAAGTACTGCATTATAATTTTGACATTTTATTACTCTAAAGTGAAAATGATTCATTGATTGATTGAAAGAGCTCGTTTTTACGGGACCACATATATTGACAGGAAGCTAAAATTGGCTTGTATCAATTTCCGTAAATATCAATAACTCTATGGTAGTGATTTTTTTTCTTATCTTTTAAAATAAAAGTATATAATTCGGTAGACTAAAAATACGATTAGTCTACCGAATTAAAATTCGTCTCTGTAAACTCACCCCATAGAAGTCCTCGGACAAAAATGTATGGAGAAGTCTAGATTTTATCAAATATTTTTTATGGGATCATTTCAATCGGGTAAACCGTCTTCGAGTAATTGGTGAACATACAAAAGATATAAAGGTACTAGCAGCGCTCTGCGGTTTCACCTGCGTAACTCCCGATCCCGTAGGAATATCGGGATAAAAAATAGCACAAGTTATTCCCAATGAATCAATGTATCCTCATACAAAGTTTCATTAGAATCGGTCAAATGGTTTCGGAGCCGATTCGTTACAAAAAAAACGAGTGTCACTCGGGGACTGCCGCGGTAAAGCTATTGCATCGTGCGAGCTTCGAACAGTCGTACCATATACATACACGTTAAGCGAACGCTCGGCCGAGCTACAATGGTAGGCGGAGTGGGGGGTGTTAGGTTTTATTTTCGTTACGGAATTTCTTGATTCGGGCGCCGCGCTCAAAGCCCGCGATAAAAGCTAAGCAATAGCTTAATAAAAAAATATTTCTCTTTATAACGTAACGAATTCAGAACCTCCTCTTTTTTTGAAGCCGGTTGAAAATCGAGACGTTATTTCTACTTGTCACAGCTAAAGCCCGAAACACAGCAACACCTAGGCGTGAGCTATTACATTCGATTTAACCTAGGTGTAAAATAAAAACCTATTCACAAGTAAGAAAGCGATTGTAAACCTGTTCAAAAGACGTAAATGTTACAGTCATTTAAATTCGTTCACGCGTTAAACATGTTAAACCGTAAAGTTTTACTAACAACAGTTACATAAAACATAAAACCCCGGTATAATTAAACCGCCGAAGATCGAAACCGGGATAAAACGATTTGATTACCTTCACACATTCCGTAAACTTCCATCTTAATTAATACCTCTTGATGAATTGTAAAGTTTTAACCAAAGAATCGTTTACAATTACCTTTTTTAGTAATCTACTGTCATTTTATAGGTACTACTAGCGACCCGCCCCGGCTTCGCACGGCTATATTATGCATGTATTATACATATAAACCTTCCTCTTGAATCACTCTATCCAATAAAAAAAACCGCATCAAAATCCGTTGCGCAGTTTTAAAGATCTAAGCATACAAAGGGATATAGGGACATAGGGACAGAGAAAGCGACTTTGTTTTATACTATGTTATGTAGTGATAGTGATATACGTTTTCATCCCCGACTTCGTCAGTGTAAGGGTTAAATTTTCTAAAGTCCTTACTTAGCAGATACCTACGTCATGATAGCAATCTCGTATTGTGCACCTAAAATGATGGGAAGACGCTGGCTTTTAAAACACAAGTTTTTTTAAAGTTCCATTAACGCAAAAAACATGAGGTTTCGTTAAAGATTGATTCAAATACAGCTGGGTCTGAAGAAAACAAAGGCTTTTTATGATTCTGATGACTCTCACAGCATCGAAATATACACGGGCAAAGCCGTATGTCACTGCTAGGGCACAATTCATAAAATAAGTTCCTTCCAAGTACTAACATATTTCATGCCCTTTAGGATTATGGGAGAGCGGAATATTTTCCTATTGGTCGACTACGTCGTAAAAAACCTGATAACTTTCTCCATAATTCCTAGGGTTGGACCAGGGATACCGGACGAATAACCTATTTCATAGATAAACTACTTTAGGTTTGTCTTTCTTGAATTTATAAAAAACTAGCGACCCGGCCCGGCTTCGCACGGCTATATTATGCATGTATAAACCTTCCTCTTGAATCACTCTATCTATAAAAAAAACCGCATCAAAATCCGTTGCGTAGTTTTAAAGATTTAAGCATACAAAGGGATATAGGGACATAGGGACAGAGAAACCCACTTTGTTTTATACTATGTAGTGATAGTGATGTTGCCCGCGACTTCGTAAGCGTGGTATTTTTGTTTGGTACACTAAATTTCCTTTTGAATCACTCTATCTATTTAAAAAAACCGCATCAAAATCCGTTGCGTTGCGTTCCTGAGATTAGCGCGTTCAAACAAACAAACTCTTCATCTTTATAATATTAGTATAGACGGTGTAGCGTCGATTGTACCTAGATACCAAGACAAACCTAGTTAGGTTTCCTGGCATTTGTTTAACTAAATAATTGTAAGAAATTGTATAATGTCCTTTTTAATAAATAAAATAAAATAAATTCAAGGACAAGAAATAATGTCTAACAAAGGAACGCAAGTAATAGATAAAACTAATTAAAGAGGTCTTGAATACTACCATAGACAAACAAATATGTCCAGAAACTTTCATCGTTAAACTATAGGTACAGTTCTATCATTAACTGCCGAGAGATGTACTGAATTTGCATAGTCGAGTACTGGATGTAGACCGACGAAGACCAACTGAGATACGAGTAATTCGAACAATTTGCATGTAATTAACCGGAAGATACAGTCCACCCACAATAATCCTCGATGTTTACAAACTCGTACACACTTTGGATTCGTAAAAACGTTTCATTTAACGGGAATGTGTCACGATCAAAAGTGTACGAACTTCATCAGAATATACCCACGATAATGCATATTATAATATGTAGTAGCCAAGCTCATAAATGCAAAACGCGGTTGAAGGTTCGGCTTGTGATTCAGAACAATGCTATGCTATTCAAATGAAGGTAAACAGATCATTTTAAAATGTATGTCAAATTACCACAAGTAGAACGCTCTATATTCCCAAGATTAAAGACCGCAATTTACCAATTTGTCACATTCAGAGAGACCGCTAACCTTTTCACGGTGCGATTAAGTCGAATAACCGAATTATTAAATAGATTCATACCGTGTGAAAATCTATTGAACATTCTGAATATGTGAAAAGAGAACGGCTACACCTAGAGGCTACAAGTTATCGTTGTCCAATTTCAGTCGGAGTACGGATTAGGAGGGGGACGATGGAGGACTGAGAGTGGCAACACACAGGGAACACGCGTCCAGTGTCAAATGGCAATAAATTGTCCACACTACGGACGCACGCAACTGTTGTGGACGTATCTAGGTTGTTTAGGGGCAAGGTCTGCTGTCTAGGAACCGTATAATTCACATGGACCTCGGTTCTGCGTCCTTAGTTGAAGTCACTTAGGTAGAGACACGAGTAAATCAAGATGGTGATAGATAATCAAAACCGTTAGCACCAAATTAGAAAGTAAATATTTACAGTGGATTTTAGCGAATAGAGAATGGGAATGTCATTTATTTGCTCGAAATATGGTACATAAAAATATAGTTCAACCTATTTCACCAGCACTTAGCTTAGCAGACAAGTAGGTATATTAAGTTTTAACAAATCAAAAGTACTACTATAATGTCAAATAATTGATCCAATATAAAAAAAAATTGACAGTTTGCTACAGATGTCAGAAAAATGTCATTTTTGATAATTGACAGATGACTGGAAGGGTTCTCAAAAATCCACTTTGTGAATCAAGGAATAACGTGGACAAAGATCCATCGACAGATTTCTACAGTGTATTTTAGTGGATATCGCAAATTTGAAAATAACTTTTTGAAAAACCGTTTCGTGTTTATCAAACAGTATTGCGCGCATTCGGTCTCACCTGCAAATGAGGCCCTAGAGTTCGTTCTCTGTAGTGACTGCCGATTCAACCTCGAACTCCGACTACACAGAGGTTAGGCAATCAGAATTCAGAGCACGGGACAGTGGTTAATGTAACGAGCTCTGCCTTTTAGACAACAAGCGGCCATTTAGACGAAACTCAAGATTTAACATCATGGAATCCAAACAAATTGCGCTACACTATTTTAGTAAAAACATACAATAACTAAAATTCAAGATGCTTTATTAATATGGAATCACACACATTGCATGAATCATTAAAGTGTACTAAAAACTAAGTTAAAATATGTGCCTTCGGAACGCGCCCACCAATGAGAAGAAGGCAGAAGAAACTCATGTAGTTAAAAAAACTCGTCGTCAAATTGCTATTGTATTAGCTGTCCCAGCAAACGTTGTTATGCTATTCTATTAAAAAAAATAAGTTTAAAGGAAAAAAAAATTATGTAGTTCGAATCTCAGACCTAACGAATACACACAAAAAAATTCATACAAATCGGTTCAGCCGTTTAGGTGGAGTTTGGCAACTAACACCGTGACACGAGAATTTTATATATAGGGAAGTACCAGCAAATGGTCTTACAAAGTTATACTCCCGCCTGAATAAGGATTTTTATTCCAAAACACGTAAAAACGTAGTATTAAAACAAGCAAACAATTTGCCACCCCAACTCCCCCCCATCTAGGATACTTTACGGCCACCGCCTACGATATACGATCGCGGTATGCGACACGCGATAGTTAAACACATCTCTGAACATTTCTCCTAACGTTGGTGCCAGAATCAATTCCCGAACGTCCCCGGGGGGCAGTAGCTCATATCGGTGTCCAGGGGGGGGCAAACCGCTGACACTTATACGTTGTATTTGTATACGGGCTGTTTTTCCGAACTAGACTTCTTTAGTTGGATCCTTTTTGCGTGAGGATGGAGTAGGCTTGCCCAGCAACTATACCTCCCTCTCAGCTTCGTCGACCGTGTACATACTGAAAGAACTGGTCTAAAGACCGTAAAGCCGCGTTTTCATCACGGTATGTTCCTTCACCGTAAGAGACACTATTAAGACACTAATAAGTTAGACATAAATGAGAATTGAACACTATTTGGAACAATTAAAAAAAGATACTTAAATGTCTTTCGTGGAGTTTTTCTCAGAGAAATATGAAAAGTAATTTATTAGATACTTCTATAGTAATTCACTATTAAATTTATATAGAAGGTCATCGTCCTGTTTAACGTTCATTGAACTTACAAACTTCACTTCCGAATCAATTAATCCGAAAAACCAAATGTATCGCCCTTCATCGCACGCAACATTTCATCCAGATATTTATTCAAATAATCCATTTCTGTTTGTAACACATCGTAACGAGATACGTAAACAGGAACGTAGTACGTACCATACATTACTGGTTAAAAGGGAATGGTAACTAGTACAGAACAATACGAACGCCGCATTGGAGTATTATCCTGAAAAAATTTTTCATTAGCCGAGTGATAGGACGGACTGATGTTTTATATAAATCCTAATGTACTAAAGACATATGAATAGACGTTGTTAAATTAAACGGAAATTGAAAATATAAACATTATTTTTCTTTGTATCAGAAAATCATGATTTACGCGACGTATCTTCAGTCATTTCTACGTATCCTACGTTATCAGAAACCAGGACGGGAATTTGAAGAAACCGATCACCTGGGCAAACGTAGAGGGCTGGAATTCACGTAGTAAATCACCTTGGAGGTGGTAAGACCAGGTGAAACATTTAGTTTAAGTGGTTTGAATAGCTACAGACACCAAAACAGTGTAAAGGATGAAGAGCGCTGTAGTCTGAGATACAAGCTTATCGCTTAGTTCAGACTTCAGACACAGATGTAACCAAATATTGTAACTATTTATCTATTTATTAAGACCGGAACAAGTAGAGGACCCTAACAAACTGCTGGGTGAAGGAGAACGGTGGTCGCGATCTTCAGACAGGCATAAAGTTAACGATGAAAGGTTGCAGCCCTGGCTGGAATAGGGCTACTCTATATCTTCCAGTGGGTGTCGTAGAAGACGACTAAAGGATTTGAAGACATTGTGCAGACTAGTCAGGCAGCCGTAAGAATATTGCCAAATCATATAGCAGTATAAATAAAGAAGATATACTAGGCCGACCCCAAATAAATTGGTATAAGGGCAAACAGAAGAACAAGGTGAACGATGCAAAAACTAACACAATATATAAAAATTAAAAACTTTTATATTAAATTAGTTAGAGTAGGTACATATATGCAACAAAGCAATGAATGTCAAGGGTGAGTTGTACACGATTATATCTAGGTACCTATATGATTACATCCGCATCTGATTGTGTGAATGAAGAATGATAGACAGAAGGCTAAAGGTGAATACTATTTAGACTGCATACTCTCCATCGGCAGATAGCTTGCCGACTCGCATTTGAAAGGTTGTAATATTTTGGCAAAGTAAACTGTCAGCCATTTAAATATTTCTGTATAACCCATGACAATTATTGAAATGTCCAACCAGAAAAAAGTCTAACAAGAAATAGTAAAACTATATTATGTTGTTAAAACTTTCGAAACATAATATTTTTTGAGGGAGGTAAACGTGACTTTACTTTTGAATATGTAATTATTAAAATATCTTGAATAAAGGTAATGTATAGAGGATATTAATACAAACAACATTGCGATATAAGTGTGGTAAATTGATCATTGCATAGAGGCTGTTTATGTCGAAATGCCGAAATGTATTAAAATGCCGAGATGCAATGATCAAATCCACACGCGTATCGTACGACGTTTATCACAGTTCCGAATAAAAGAAAAGAATTGTTAAAATTGAAATCCACACGCGTATTTTTTTATCACAGTTGCGAATAAAAGACTTGTAAAAATAATAAAAAGTTAAGAAATATTTGTGTTTAAAAATATTTTTGAGTGTTTTTAAGAAATTAAGGTTATGTTTAGTATTTTTTTAGACAATATACGAATTTAACTTATCAGGATAACTTATTACAACACTAGTGTATCATGGTAATGTAAAATGCACGAGTGCATAATACGTTGGATTATGAGCCCAAAAGCCGTTTAATAAGATCCACTTTATGAGCAACTGTAATAAAAAAAAATAAGATTTTTTCGTCACATAATAGAAAAACCGGACACTTCAAGAGATTTTGTTACATGGAATTTCTTGTTTGTATTAATTTCCTATAATGAAATCAAGTGGAGTTGGGATTTTTAGTTAGGTAGTTTTAAATCAGGTAGAGATAGGGTCGGGTAGAATGGGGACAAAGCCATATACATATATTGTCGCGAAAAAAAATAAAAACGAAAGATAGAGGCGACTTCTATGCTTATCTCCATACCTATAATATGGCCGCATTTATCGGCCGACAGAATTTGTCTGTTTACATTCAAAAGGTCACTTCAAACAAGAAGTTAATACAAGTATTGTAAAGGACAGTGAATGCCATTTTGATTGGTAATGTAATTGGTAACGTTTTGATTTGATTTGTGCAATACGGGCGCTTGTTGACATGTTTTGTTATAGAATTTCACAACATGATGTTTTAGCTATGATTACAGTGTACAGTCACATTACCAAATAGCTGAACCCCACGTGACTTAGAGCTCACTCGCAAATCTGTGAGGTTGTAAAGTAATGTTACCTGATTCTGTTTTTTTAAACAATATATTAAAAAATAAAATAAATAAATATTTCAGGACATATTACACATCGCCATCCAGCCCCAAGCTAAGCAACTTAATGCTTGTGTTATGGGTGCCAGATAACGGATAAACTACTTATATACTTTTTTTTTGTAAATATATACATATTATACATATAGGAAACACCCAGAACCAGAAACAAGAATTTATGGTCAGCATAAATACTTGTTCCCGGCGGGAATCGAACCCGCAACCTTCTGCGTCGCAGTCGGGTGTTCGCCCGACGCGCCACAGAGGTCGTCAAAACATACATCACATCATATTATACAATACATACATCACTATCACTTCATCACTACATAGTATAAAATAAAGTCGCTTTCTCTGTCCCTATTTCCCTTTGTATGCTTTAATTTTTAAAACTTTTGATTTTGATGCGGTTTTTTTAATAGATAGAGTGATTCAAGAGGAAGGTTTATATGTATAATACATGCATAATATAGTCGTGCGAAGCCGGAGCGGGTCGCTAGTACCTACAATATAAAAAAATAACGAAATATGTTTAATACAATATTTCTTACAGATATGCGAATGAGCTCTGGGGTCACGTGGGGTTCAGCTAATTGGTAATGTGACTGTAAATTGATTGACATTAACTGTTTTGTTTTTGTCAAAGGCTTAATAAGGCGCTCGGTGGCACAGTCGGCAGCGCTGCGCACATCAATATTTTGCTGATGCATTTTTTCAGTATTTATTAGGAACTTATTCGTAGTATAAAGAAATAACTGCGACAGATGCTCGAATATATCATTAGGATAACATAGTAATCATTTGTTAGGAAAACATCTTTGAACAAAACTGAATGAAGTGGATTAATTTAATTGACGACCATGGGTTCTTTTTTTAGTTTATTATCATCTATTATAATAACATTAAATAAATATGTTAATGGAAAATTAATGTTCATACTAATTAGTTTGAATACGCACAAAATTGTTACTGAATATAAAATTATTGTTTTTGTCCCAAAGTACGAGATGCATTACAATAATATTATATACAATAATCACAAAGACATATGCAATTCTTTTAATAACTTCTTCAGTGAAAATTTTAGACCGCCTGCACTGCAGTATGAACAATTCTCAGATACTGCCTCGGTATGCCTGGATACGTTGTGCGATTTGACTGTCACAGTCGATGATATGCGTAAACTACTCAGAGGACTAAACTGTTCCAAGGGCGCCGGTTCTGACGAAACTCACCCTTTCTTCTTTAATAAATGTTTTGACTCGCTCTCACCTCCGTTAACACTAATATTTAATAAATGTTTTAAAGAGGGATATTTCCCTGACGTGTGGAAAACTGCACATATTGTTCCCATACATAAAAAGGGATCCAAAACTGATATTGCAAATTACCGGCCTATATCTATACTAAATGTTTTAAGTAAAGTAATGGAAAGGGTGGTGCATAAAGTCTTGTACCCTTATGTGATTGGACATATTCCCCCTCAGCAACACGGTTTTGTAAAAGGCCGTTCAACAAATACAAACCTTGCAGTTTTCTCGAACGATGTCTTGCGTGGTATGGATGCTGGTAGTCAGATAGATGTCGTGTACACAGATTTCGAAAAAGCGTTCGATCGTGTGGATCATTTGATCCTTCTACGTAAACTGCAGGAGCTAGGAATCCGTGGCAATCTCCTTCGTTGGATGGATTCGTACCTGCGAAACCGATCGCAGGCTGTGGTTGTGGCTGGTCTTCGCTCGGACTACAGTAAGGTTGCATCAGGGGTCCCTCAAGGATCAGTAGTCGGACCTTTGCTTTACGCAGTGTATTTATATGATGTTGGACGTTCTCTACAGTTTTCAAAGTTTCTAATGTATGCTGATGACACAAAGATATATAAAGTAGTTAATACAGATTCTGACGCTATTGAACTTCAGGATGATCTTAATCGGCTGTGCCAGTATTATTCCAACAATCGTATATCAATCAACATCTCTAAGTGCTTAAAAATCACGTACTCGCGTAAACGTAAGCTCGTTAGTCACACTTACATCCTCAATAACGAACCCGTCCAGCAGGCTGATCTCACTAAAGATTTAGGAGTGGTGTTTGACTCTAAGATGACCATGACTGCTCATGTTATAGCTATCACAACTAAAGCATACAAGAGTTTAGGTTTTGTTCTTAGGGTAAGTAAGTCCTTTTCAGATATCAACTGTGTCAAAATGCTCTATTACGCGTACGTCAGAAGCGTCCTGGAATATTGTTGCAACGTCTGGAACCCTCATTATATAACCTATAATGAGGCTATGGAGAACATTCAATTGAAATTCACAAAACACTTAAACTACCGTACAAGAACTAAAAACTTGAATTACGAAGAATCTTGTGAATTTCATAATTTACTACCACTAGAAAGACGCCGTACCTACCTTCAATTAATGTTTATGCATGACGTTCTGCACGGTAAAATTGATTGTCCAGACTTGCTTCAATTATATCTTCGACTTTACACCCCAGATAAGCGTATAAGATTAAGACATGCTCCGCTGTTTAGTACACCTTGCACTAGTACAAATTATGCACACAATTCGTTGATTTGTCGTACGCTGAGATGCTACAATGAAAATTTTTTGTCTACTGATGTTTTCCACCTCAGCAAGGCATCTTTTAAAGGGGCAGTCCTATCCATTCTGTTTGAATGATGAATTGAGCAGTATTGTAAATGAAATAAAATATTGTTTGTAGTTGATTGGGTTATGTACGTACATACTTATTATTGTGTGTGTATATTATATATTTATTGTATGTTATTGTTATGTATTGTAATGATGTGTTTATACCTATATGTATGTTAATCATATAATTGTGTATATATATCTATATATAGTTGATCTATAATGTATATACCATCTGTTTGACTTTTTATATAGACAACCATTTCAAACCAACTATGTAATGTATAGAAATAAGAAGTCTATTATTGGCTGTAGGAAATAACCTACCTACCGATGTAACTAGTTTAAGAGCTGTTGACTTCATGACAATAAATTAAAAAAAAAAAAAAAAAAAAAAAAAAAAAAAAGTACTGTTTATAAGTACCTAAAAAGGTTATTTTGACTATTTGGATAAGCTTCAAAACGATTCAAAATGCTTTGTAACAAACTAGCATAACCTCGCGGTTTCACCCGCGTAACTCCCGATCCCGTGGCAAAATCGGAATAAAAAGTAGCGAATAATAATAATAATTTGTTTATTAACTTCTTTATGACAATGAATCAATGTATCCATATTCCAAGATTCATCAAAATCGGTTTAATAGTTGCAGAGCCTATTCAATGCTAACAAACAAATATTTCCTTTATAAGTAAATATAGAAAAATAAATAAACGCCTCAATCAGTCGAGTTGTCTTCGAATAATCGGTGAACATGGTATAAAACAAAGTCACTTTCTGCTGTCTGTCCCTATGTATGCTTAGATCTTTAAAACTACGCAACGGAATTTGATGTGGTTTTTAAGGTTCCGTAGCCAAATGGCAAAAAACGGAACCCTTATTTTAATAGGTAGTGTGATTCGAGAGGAAGGTTATATGTATAATACATGCATAATATAGCCGTGCGAATCGGGTCGCTAGTACATTAATACACGAAGAATTGAGAATGTTCCCCTTTTTTGAAGTCGGTTAACAAATAAATCTAAGTTTCATAGCTACTATTACAACTTTCTTGCATTCCGACTATTCCCGACCATCCGTAACATTATGAACATAATTTATGGCATCTTAGATATACGGGTCAAGGATTTCTTACATATTTATGTTATTCAATACTATTACATCACTAGGTAGCTAGGTATTACGTACATTGTATTGATTACATATATTTACTAGCAGTAGCAGATCCCGTAGGAATATCGGGTTACAAAGTAGCCTAAATTATTTTCGAGAATTAAATTTATCTTCATACAAAGTTTTATATAAATCGGTCTTGTAATTTCAGAGCCTTTTACAAACAAAAATTAGTAGTAAATCACTATCACTAATGGTATAAAATAAAGTCACTTTTCGCCGTCCCTATGTCCCTATGTATGCTTAGATCTTTAAACGTCTTTCGATCGTTACTACGTAACGGATTTTAATGCGTTTTTTTTTAAAGATAGAGATTAAAAAGGAAGGTGTTTAGATATAATACATGACGCATAATACAGCCGTGCGAAGCCGGGGCGGATCGCTAGTAATTTATAAAGCTATGCATAGGAAATTTCCATAATTTAATAAGCAAGTCATGAAAAATACAAACGTAAAATAAATTAAAAATTATAATTCGCACGACTATGTCCAGAAATAAAAAGTCCTAGAAGTCTAATTATTGAAACGTCCAACCAGAAAAATGTGCAACAAGAAATAGTCCAACTTTATTACGTTGTTAAAACTTTCGAGACATAATATTTTCTGAGGGAGGTAAACGTCACTATACTTTTGCATAGATAATTATTTAAAAATCTTGAATAAAAGTAAATTGAAACGAAGCGTAATACACAAAGGAATGGCTTTTTATACACAAATAAAACTTACATGAACCTAAAGGTTAAAAGAAAAGTAGATATTTACGTATTCGCATATTAGGTTTAAAAAGCAGTTAGGTCGCGGTGTGAGCTAATTTATTACATTACCTTTTTAAAATAATTTTGTTAACAAATATATATTTTTTTCAGTCACTATTAAATTTCAAAGTTACGAATAGGTAATGTTGACTAGAATTTCTGTTTTATATTTCATAATAGATATATAAGTCGTTGAAATTTCAATTATATCTTAGCCAACAAAGTTTACTGGACAATTATTTTGGGGAGTGTTTTGCTAAAGAATGGTATTATATTTCAGATGAAAGTTTATCTCAAGTGTCACAGGACGAATTCGCAAACTTTTAATTGAACATTGACTGTGACAGTGGAATATTCAAATCCATAACGGATGGCGTTTAAACGTTCTTTTGATAAGAAGTTTTCGTGACTCCGTATTGGGGGCAGAAGTAAAACGATAAATTAATTTAGTGAAGGAAAATTTGAGGCACAAGGGACAATATGTTTCATATGTTATGGGCAAAGCCCGAAGTGCAGGCAGACTTAGTTTTGACCCAATTTTTCTTGGTTAAAGCTAGATTTGATTGGGCAGACCTAGGCATAGCCTGTATTTGTACATTCTTACTTTACAAAACCGATCTTTTTGGCAACAAAACCGACCATTTTGACATATATCACTTGGAAAGGCAGGTTAGGTTAGGTTAGATATTGCGGGCAAACACGCGCGAGCGCAGCAAGCGCCACTATTAGCCATATTTATAGATGATCAAGCAATATGAGCTATATGAGCCGCTGAAAGCATTCGGGCCTTCTAGTATCTTGCTAAACACTATTTTTGTTTATCTTTCTCTAAGACTATAAGATAGAAGCTCATGTTGTACAAATTCGACAGTTCGGAAAACGCAAAATAAAATATTTTCGATTAGTTCTACCACATAATAGATTATTATAGGCTCTACGTTGATGCATGAAACAATATTTTTAACAAGTTCACTACGTCCCAATCAATAGAAAAATAGAAAAGCTGCGCAAAATAGAAAAAAACGTATAAAAACATAACGAAACAAAACTCATAAAAATACCAAAGTAATATATGAAACCGGTACTATTCCGACATTCATCCGAGTCCTTAATTCTCGCGGGTCGGTCAGTTTACTGCGAAATGTTATAAAGTAAATAAAACAAAAGACGTGTTAAGGTGCCGTTTCATTGATGCGACAAATTTTATAAAAGTATCGATTTAAAAAAATGAGAAGGCTGCATTAGGGACACCGCTGCAGTAGAGAAAGGTCTTATTTAAACCAAACAGTTCTGATTACTCAATGACCCATAGCAATTTGATTGTTATACTAACAAAAATATGGACTGCGTCTCAAATAAACTTTTTAATAAGTATAACTTTTATTATAATAAGCAACATAGGTTACAAATTATGACATTATTTATTACGTCACATTCACCATTTGATTTATGTAAGTGACCGTCTTAACACGTCAAAAATTAAGACAGGAATTCATCTATTTTAAATACAGGTAACAAGAGGCGAAAAGGGCACAGCAACGCGTACTCTAAATAAATACATTCAAAGTATTTATGCGATTTTGTAAGCATATTTATTATTTTTAATTTCAAAATAATTATCCTAAAACGCGATCGTGACCCATACTAATACATAATCGCGATACGATCGCGATACGATCGCGATCCCAATTAAACAAAACCTTAACATAAAAAGTAGTAGGTAGTCGCATTTACCCGAAGTAAGAAACCCCTTAAGAGGAAAGGGTACCGACGCTCTCTCCAAACTCTCCATACAAACGTAGTCGACTGTTTCCTCCCTGGATTATGCCCCTATGTCTTGGTTTTTTTCATTTTCTAATTATTATAGAAAGTAAGAGCTAAAAAGACAAATTATATATAAAAAATAAGACATAGGGGATGGTCATGGCAGTTATAAGTGTTATGCTACAAAAATATTTGCTCTAGTGTCATTTTCCAGGGAGGAATGAAAGATAGAAAAACATTTATTTGGTACAGGCACACGACAACTTTTAAATTAACACACACAAAGAAATAGGTGACTTATACAACGAAGAAATAAAGAAAAAAAACATAGATGATTCTAAAGAATATTTAAGAAGCCATGTGCTGGCCCAAATGGGTCGACCTCAGCTGTAAGCCACAGTCAAGCGTAACTTCGCTGCAGCGCTGGAAACAGTCTACGTTTGTAAAGAGAGAGCGTCGGTAGCCTTTCCCCTTAATTGTCTCAGTTTTTATCCGTCGACTTATTACCGGAGAGCTGGCCGGCTGGCACTTTTAAAATGAGTCTCGGAATAAGTTAAGACATTTACTTTTGTTATTTACGACACTTTGTTCAGTTAAATACAAGCCGCAATTAGGTCGCGAATCTGTTTTCCTTAGATACAAAATAGATTGTTATCTACTTTAGTTTGTAATTCACGAGTTTGCTTTTAATAAGGTTTTATATGAAGCTTTTTGAAAGTAAGGGACTAATTAAGGATACGAATAGACAGACAATCGAGTAATCTCATAAAGGTCCTGTTTTTACTTTTTAATACATTGCTATAGGTTTAAAAGGCAACTAAAAAAAATGCCGACCATTTACTATGCCAAAATGTTACAACCCCTTTGAAGTTTATAGTATTTTTAGAGTTCCGAACCACAAGAAAACGAACCCTTTTAATTTAAATAGTAACAACAAATTTTCGCAACGTCATGTGGAATGGAAAGTAAAAAATTATAAATTATTTTTCTAACTTATACATGAGGCAAATTCTACCACTTAAGGTGAAAGGGTACCTGCGCGCTCTCCATACAAACGTAGTCGACTGTTTCCTCCCTGAATAATGACACTAGCACAAATATTTTTGTGCCATAATTCCTATAACTGCTATGACTATGCCCCTATGTTTTGGTTTTTTTCATTTTCTAATTATCAAGGAAATTAAAATGAAAAAAATGAAAAAATTAAAAAAAAACAAAAAATAGGGGCATGGTCATGGCTGTTATAAGTTTTATGCACCAAAAATATTTGCTCTAGTGTCATTATCCAGGGAGAAAACAGTCGACTACGTTTGTAATAGTTTGTATGGAGAAAGCCCCAGGTACCCTTTCCTCTTAACGATATTTTTGTTAATAGCACTAGATGGCGATGTGTGGAATGTCTTGCAATATTTATTATGCCAATCTCATCATTATGTTACTACCCTTTAAATATATAACTTGGTAAGTTTAGAGTAAGTAATTAAGTTATAAAAGTACATAGTAAAAGTATTTCTAACAAATATAACGCAATAGACTCTAACCAAATAAAGCAAGCTAGTTAAACAAACCACGGCCGGCAATAAATTAAACAATTTAAATCCAAAGCCTTCTTTATCAAGAGGCTTCATCAACTTCGTAACGCCCGCCATATTGAGTGGAAACTTGCTTAATTCAATTACTTATTCAAGACAGCCAGTCGAGAAATATCTCTTTTACAATTTATTATATTATCGGGTGTAAATGGAGCGATTAGGTACACCCAGTGGAATCCTACAGCTAGATAAAATAAGGGCTGGATTTAACTTTGTGAACATATTCGCGACGTAATTAGATTCCTAAGTTAGCCTATTCATATTTATTACTGTTACTAGCGACCCGCCCCGGCTTCGCACGGCTATATTATGCATGTATTATACATATAAACCTTCCTCTTGAATCACTCTATCTATTAAAAAAAACCCATCAAAATCCGTTGCGTAGTTTTAAAGATTTAAGCAGTCAAAGGGAAATAGGGACAGAAAAAGCGACTTTGTTTTATACTATGTAGTGAAGAGCCAACACAATCTACATACTTTACTTTATTTATTTATTTTTCTATTGTTTTTTTTTAGTGTCAAGAGCGGAGGGGGCGGTATTTAAATCTAGCTAGCTAGTCTGGCCGGAAGACCAGCGCTGCAGCTAAGCATGCTTGGCTGCAGTTGTTAGCTGAGGTTGACCCATTTGGGTCAGTACAGTACACGATTTATGTTGTTTTTTCTTTACCACCTTTTTTTGTTTTGTTATTAATTTTCATTGTCATGTTAATTTCTTAATTCCTGTGTTTGTCGTGTGTTTGTAATCAATAAATGACTTACTTTTTACTTACTTTTTAATGAGCCAATAAGCTCGCGAACCACAAAAATTTACTATACATATTTTGAATCCCTATTTCCCATGGTTACGCATTAAGAACGGCTAAAGTGATTTGGCTAATTTTGTGGAGAAATAAGAGCGAGTGAAACCGCGGGGTGCAGCTAGATAAAAATAAAAAACAAGTGATCTGCCATTAAAAAGGTTGCCCTAAATGCTAAAAGCTGTCATGGTTTTACCGAAAACAGAGTTCAAAAAACGTGAATATGGTAACATAAAAGGTTTGCCACAATAATCTGAATATGTTATGAATATTTCAAAACCGACCAAAAGCGTCTCGCATTAAGATCATTCTATTCAATACAAAAACCGGCCAAGTGCGAGTCGTACCCGCTCACAAAAGGTTCCGTACCATTTTGATTTTAGTATTTATTGTTATAGCAGCAACAGAAATATATCATCAGTGAAAATTTCAACTGTCAAGCTAATCACGGTTCATGAGATTCAGCCTGGTGACAGACAGACAGTGAAGTATCAGTTGAAAGGGCCCCGTCTTTACCCTTTGAGTATACGGAACCCTAAAATACCACCTGCACACAAGCTAATGTAATCTTGATGAGTGTAGAATATTAAAATAAAAATACTTTCATTATTGCTAGTGGTAGCATCATAAACCAAGTTATAAAGCTATTATGGGGCACAATAACGTAGTGACAACTCAATTTGCTATGTGTCCCTCAGAGGGCGTTGCATTGCGCGGTTGTCAACACGCTACCGACATTGGTAGTGATGGGGTAACGAGAGCAATCTCGCAAGACTTAAAAACAAGACCGCAATAGAGGGCAGATATCTATAAATATAAAATTTAACAAAATATTAAATATTTATTTAAATCACATTTCCATACACTAGTCAAAAGCATAACTTAAAATTAAATTACCAAATATTTAAATTTTAATAAAAAAGAATCAATACACACAAATATGAAATTCAATTAAAAAATAATATAAAATTCAAACAAACGTGTTTAAATTTTTTTCTTGTTTGTGCCTGTGTTTAATGTTTAGTTTTAGTTACCTACTAGATATTTTGACCGACTTGACTTAGGTACTTTGCATTTTCATTTTTTATTTTAACTTTTTTTTTTTGTTTTTTTTTTTTTATTTATTAAATGGTTTTTTGACGTGATAACGTTTTATAAATTGGTGAACACCTGCAATCTCAAAAAAGTGTGACGTCACGCGTCGTTACTGGAACGCCTCATGTTATTGACAGGTAACTATAGCAACGTTTTATCGTTGCCATGGTTACCATCAATGTTTTCTTATGACGTTATCACGTAAAATTATCGTCCGTAAACCGACTTTACAGACAACCATTTTTTTTTTCTGAAATTAAATGAAATCACTTTACTATCCATTAAAAAAATTTATAAGATCGTTAAATTCAAACTCCTGACTGATATATCAACGCACAGCACAAAATAAGTCTACTTTGTTTTTCGATGGTGTTAGATCCATATATGGACCGATTTACCAAAGACCTTTCCGTAAGTTGTAAAGTAAAATTGTTGAAAATCGCCGTGTTATTTAAAAAAACCGGAACCCGAGTAAGGCTAACATTTTCCTTCGAAAATTAATCCAATAGTTTTCGAGTAAAACTCGAACATCCAAAATACTTACCGGAGAAAAACCTTGATACTTTTTATGTAGCTTAAAAGCCACGTATTTAGCGAAAACGATTAAACTTTAGCGTAACTGCATATACTTAAATTAAATACATATAAATTATTATTGTCGTTAAAGCTGCTACGACAAATCGGTCCACATTCTATAATTTAATTGTTACCGTAATTTATTACTACAAACATTAAGAGATTAGTCGACAAAGTCATAAAATCGAGTGTGTTCGGAACTAAATTGCTATTAAACTACTCTTGTATTTTACTTCCGTAGCAAAATTAAATATAGAAATATAGGATTTTAAGCTAAGACAGTTATTTGAATGTTATTTAAAAAAAATTATTTTGTCAAGTTCTATAATTTCGATGCTCTTACAAGCAATATTTTCACGAAAGTTTTGTGAAAACATCGAGCAACATAAAACAAAAACCATTGTAAATATGTTTAAATAACTTTAGTAGAAAAAAATTGAAATTTTTTTTTTATCTCAATGCTTCGATACTGTTACAAGCACTTTTTTAACGAGACTTTAATAGAAATATCGAGCTTCATAAATCAGAGACAAAAAACAAAGGTAAAAACTTGTAAAATTTTATAAACTTTAGTATAGAACTTTTCTTATGTGACTTTACGTCAGCTTTATATTGTTAAGCCTAGACTATAGGAATTTCAATAAATGAGTTGAAAGTATAATAAATCAAACAAGAACAAAATTCAGTTACATTTATTCCGGCAGGGACTCTAATCGGCGAGTCTCGCAAGACTCTAGGGGATTTGTAATATTTCCAATCACTAACCGACAGTCATTTATTATTGTTGGAGATCAAATCAGCTTCGGAATGTAATGGACACAACGAAGTGCGTTTACCGAACGAACTCATTAAAGATATTAAGTCATTTCACTGCACATGCGTAAATAATACAAAAATATATACATCTTTTTCTTACACTTGTATATGGGCTGTTTTCGCAACTACTCGGGTCCTTTTTGCGTTTAGACCTAGGACGGAGTAGGCTTGTCCAGCACCTATACTACCCTTTCAGCTTAGTCGACCATGTCCAGAGGAAAGAACTTATGAATATGTCTGGCTAAAAAAATCCATTGGCCGGCGGTATTGGCAACCCACGACCTTCGGAATGAAAGTAGAGGTATCGACCACTAGGCCAACACCGCTCTTATTAACACTTTAATATGTCCTAACACAATAATTCTTCCGCAATCGAGTAAAAAAGATATACGTGATTCTTTTCATATCCAAATTTAGATGGTACAGCACAATATTTCTCAATATATTTCTTCGATAAAAATGCTTATATCAAATCGTGCTAGCTTCAAACTCAATAACTCAGAAAACTCAGCAATCGCAAGCTCGTCGTTTCTGAACTTATGACGTAAAGGGTGGGTCAATCGGGTATTTGTACATTTACATTAATTTTTTATTTTATTTTATTATTTTATATTAAACATTAATTTCTCGTGATATATCGATGGCTATATACAACCCATGGACTCAGAGATGAGCAAGAATTATTAAAGGGGATGCCTTTTAATAATTCTTGTTCATCAAAAGGTTTCCAGGCTCAGGGTAAGGCAGGATGGCTCTTACCGATAAGGTTGCCCACTGTACTTTATTCTAATTTTAAGGTTAATTTCATTTCAGGCGTATTCAATTTGTAATGTTTGAGTATATACAAAGTATAACAGGGTATAATGTAAATAAATAAAATCATAAGGTAAAATTCCCAAAGACACTATTATCTATACATATAAAATGCTTTGTCCTGACTGACTGACCGATCAACGCACAGCCTAAACCGCTGATCGTAGAGACCTGAAACTTGGAGGATAAGAAAGGATTTTCCGAAATTCTACCATTGAGGGGGGGAAAAAGAGGGGCAAAGTTTGTATGGTACAACGTGATTCCTTGGTCCATTTTCTACTTCTATGCGGACGAAGTCGCTGGCAAAAGCTATCTTTAAATACAAAAATAACTGCTGTATGTTTAATAGTATTTTTTAAATTAAATATTTAACAAACAAATACTTTTTTGACCCACCCTTGTGTATCAAATCTGGTTCTCGTTTCAAATGTACGATTCCTTTGTTTACTGATGCTGTCATTTGCAAATAGGTGCCTAGTTTATGTTCACAGATTCGATTGCCATTTTTACAGAGAAAACAGCTAAAGCCTAAGTAGAAATAACTGAAAATGAAGTAATAAGAACGTCAGAGATTGATCTTTCAAGTATACCTAATTAAAAAGATGTAACTGTGGAGGCAGAGACAGGTCAAAAAGAGGTTCTTTAAATGTATGCCCCTAATATAGGAAGAGAGGACAAGAAGTCTGTAGTCGGAAGCAAATTAAAAACAAAGTGAGTCTAGGGGACTTAGAAAAAGTTGTAGAAGAAAAATATATCTGTCTGTTTCTCTGTTAAAAAATAAGTTAAATCAACAAGTACGTGTGTATTATATCGATGATATTATTACTGTAAAAAGATGCCAAAATATTAAACGTATCCTTAAAAAATTGTCCATATTTTTAAAGCCTTGTCTACATGATAAATAGTTTATTTATTTTTATTTTGAAGGAAGAGTTTGATTAACCAAAGTTAAATAGAAAAATAAGGTCATAAATATAGAAGTTGGATGGAGTTCCATGACGCGTATCATAAACGTTGTCGACGCTACCATAATGAGAGGAACAAAGCGAGCTGTTTGTCATCACTCACCCTCCTTTGATGGCACCCGGTTTGATATAGCCTTAGATCGTGTTGAGGTGATTGTCTCTTTCAAGATTCCATCGTGTGTGGCATTTATTTCAATATTGTTCTCTGTGTTTAGTCCCTTTTGTCTAGCTATATTTGCTACGGCTATTAAAATTATATGTAGTAACTAGCTTTGCCTGCGACTTCGTCTGTGTAAAGACGAAAACACGTCATACAGAGAACACACCCTCCAAGTTTCAGGTGTCTACGATCAGGACAAAGCATTTTATATGTATAGAATGAAGAATAATATCCATTTGCTTGCTAATCTAATCTTTTTTTAAGGTGGAGAAAATGCACCCTTATGCATCATCCCGCCGCTCCCGGGGGGAGCAGCGAGGTATGTGGGGCTTAAGGTGGAAGGCGACCAGAGGTTTACCCACTAAAAGCTCCACCGGTTCCTCACTTGCCTTGATGGCAGAACTGCGGAAACGTGGTACGAATTACCGCGGCACAAGACGGCTTAAAATTGGGGTCGACGCAAGAAAGCTTTGGAAGGACTGTATGAAGGAATACTGGTTTATTTAATAATGAATTAGGTGTTGAGTTGTCTAGAAAATAAATAAATAAGGCCTGCGGCGAATAGAGAAGTCCTTATCTCGGAATAGAACAGCGAGTGATCGAATGAAATGGAGGAAGATTGTGAAAGCCAAGACTGACATCCACAAAGAGTTGTAGCACTGCAGTAGTTAGTATATTTATCCATTTACTTGTACATTTATTTAATCTTCACCTTTAGCTCTTTTTTTATTGCTCATCTAACTGTTAGTTAATTGTTTTGCATCAGTGTCTAACTTTCTATCATCAAGAATATTCATGTTTTATTACCATTTATTAAAAACTCCTTCAACAAATTGTATTGTAATGTTGTTAGCTTTAAAACAGCGTTATCGAAGCCAAGTAAGTTACTGCATGCGATTCTTGTGTTCGTAATACAATAAACGTTGAAGAACAATGGTGTAAGTCGTTAAAACATAACTCTCATTGTAATTGTTGAGTACCTATAGTTGGTGTTATCAGGAGGACTGATGGTTGTGGTTGTAGGTACATGTACCTTGTTGGTTTAGACACGACGTCACGCGACGTTCCTGCCATGTTTGCGATCACTTTTTTATGCACTCGTCTGTGCCAGTTTAATTGTAGGTACGGTTATTGTGCACGTTGTTGTAAATTGTTTAGCTTTGCCGGTGCGGTGACTCTGTATGCATGAAATGTTAATGCTCGGAGATAAAGTCGTTTGTGTATAGTGCGACAAAATTATTGCAAAACCTTGCTAATGTGTTATACAGGTACTATATGTTTACATCTTTTAAATCATGTATATAATATACTGAGTATTGAATGATAATTTAATAGTTTAGAACCACTAAGCAACCAAGAGATTTAAACACTACCGAACTGAGTAAAAGAACTACACAAGAAAAATATATTTCTTCAAAGCTTCAGAGTATGCAACACCTCAAATAAAATAAAATCTTATCACACCAACCGGAAGGATTACTAAAACGCACCGACAAAAAGATTCTTTGTTATGGTCGCATGATAAAATGCGCGACGATGATCAATGGAACGCCTCAACGTCGCCGTGTCCTCTGCGGTAATGTATTGCCTACATGACCCAGTTCGAAGGAACCGGTCACAGTGGACTCCACGTAAACAAGACTGTATGAACTTTATGTAAAGATATGCCTGATAAATGATTCAGAAATCGCAAGCACGCGCGCTGTAGCGTGATGTTATAATGATAAAATTGTGCTATGCTGTGGCAATGTTTACAATTATAAGTGGTTTTCTAAGATAAACTGTTTTTACCAGACTGCAAGAAATGGCTTATGTTTTGACGTGCCTGTCTTTGTTTGTGAAATTCTTTATTACTTCATATCTTCCAAACCACTGGTGGATTTCTTTAAATAATGTATCGTTAGATTGGTCTCATTATTCAATAACGATTTACAATTACGATTTGTTTTAATTTTAATGATTTTAAAGTAACTGAAAAGGTTAGCTTTGTACTCTACGGACCAAATAATATTTCTCGGTTGTATTATATAGTTTATTCTGTCAACCGTTGTTACTAAATCACCCATGAATAGAGTTCGTCCACGGACAATAGATTCAACTCGTTTGTGTAATAGATTGCGTGATACGACGCATTAACATTATAATATTGACAACGGGCTATAATATACCGACATCGAGGAATTTAGATACAATCGCCAAAGTTATATGTATTTTCATATATAATTAGCAATGTTCGTTCATTAGTAAATGGGACAGAGTTCGAGTGGAAGAGCACGAGAATTAAACACGCCTAATTAAATAAATAAATTAAATAAATATTGCAGGATATTCCACACATCGCTATCTAGCCCCACGCTATAAGACTTGTGTTATTGGTTCTAGACAACGGATATACTATTTATATACTTGGCTTTTGTAAATATATACTTGTAATACATAGAAACAACCAGACCACAGACAAATATCTAAGCATAAATACTTGCATGAGGCGGAAATCGAAGCCCTGTGTTTGCCAGTACTGAAGTTACTGAAGAAGGATTACTGAAGTTTTAGGTTTTTATATATCAAACATAAGCTTTTAAGGTTTTAATTGTTCGAGTAGATATGAACCGTGTGTTAGTTAATATAAAATTACTGTTCCCATATCCTTAATTGTTGTAACCGGCATAATTAAGACCTTCAAGGTACGGTATCATCGTAAACCGAGAAGCATCCGATACTAAGGGACGGGTTTATGCGATGTCTTACAATTATTTTCTCCTGGCGTAATATCATTATTGCAGGGTTTTATGGGGGTAACGTTTTTACGACCACCCACTCGTTCCGCAAGGATAAATTTCTAACTTTGAATAAAACTGTCCTTTGAACTCACCTTTTTATAAGTTTATAGGTTCGATGCGAGGCAATGAAAACAAAGAGGAAAAATTTCGCGCCCTTTACGGCGATGTGATCTAAGCCGAACTTTATCGCGTTTTCGACGAACGGTTAGGTACAGCGATCTATTTTTAAACTTTTGACATCCTAACGATAACCTCTTCAAACAAACAACACCGAAAAGCTATGATGGAGCAATACGGACAAAAATAGCAAATCTATTTCGGACTGTCAGTTCTATTATCCCAACGTCAATCGTCTGTTGATTTTTGAAATGAAAAGCATATAAATCAAGCCGAAAATTTTAACAGTAAAAACGGTCACTACCACAATTTAACTGGAAAACTCAATCAGTTTTGCAGCATTTAGTCCAAATCTCACCCAATGGAGGTCAAATGACGTCGCCTGTCAAATGACGTCACGTCGGCATCTGTCGTCACAACGACAAAGCGAGAGAGCGGAGGCGTAAAACGTAGTACCCGAAAACGAGATAGCACTAAAGTTAGAAAGAGATAGAAGGCAGGCATCTGAATCATTTATTATCAGTACGACGCTAGTCCGTGCGGTGTCGTCAATCAAAACAAAAATGGGAGTAACAGCACGCAATGGAACGATGTTTTGTAATTTACTACCGGTTGTTGTGCAATTGTTGTTGATAACGGCACTGCAACTTATGGCGAACACCGGAACTATTTGTTAATATCTACTTACAAAGAACAAGGTACATACAGGTAAAGTTTGCATATTAAACGTCACACTGCAAGTAACGGCAAGGGTTTTTACCCAGAGGGAAGAGGGGTATGCCAAAAAGTCGTGATGCTACGTTACGACCCTCGCATTGAAAGTCGAAATACCTTCCACGAGGTCAACACTACCCTATTAATTTTATTAGATACGGCGTATAATTCCAATCAAATTGGTCAAGTAACTTTCCTGTAGCAAAACAAAGGAGACCACATAAACGCGGCGGAAAGTTTTTTATTCCTCTCGAGATTATCCCTGGAACAGATAATTTTGGGAGGGCATTACCATAACAAAAGCGGATAAGTTATTTGATACGCGGCCGAGGTACTCCCGACTCGAGACGCTACTTTGCGGAGAGCCTTCAATTTTTCAGGTAAACCCTAGAGTGGATATCCGATATTTTTCTTCCTGCTTCCATCCCAGTGAAAGATTTACATAATAGGTAATTTGGGTCAATTTGTATACGTGCCAGCTCATCCATACTCGATGTTGGCTAATTTGTTTTTCAACTGCAATGTAGTTGACCAACCAATATGCTTTTAGGTATCTGAATTTTATCACGTGACCGAGTGATGATCCTCTGTCGGTTTCTGGTTGTTTTCCTTAATCAACCTCATGTTTCACCTTGATCGGTTCCGATAAACTTTATAATTAAATTACTTGATAATGTAAACAACTTTAACTTTCAATGTTATTTTATCTTCCTTATGCATACGTAATGAAGTGATATTTATCATTTTAACTTTATATTCTTTGTGTTGACCTAGTGGAAAATCTCGGCTTCGGTTTAAATCCGGCAGGGCATCGATGAACTTTCCTATACCTTGAGAGGAGTCTACCTTACAGGATAAATTTGATGGGTTAACTTAACAATGAGACTAGCTTTAAACGAATTTGTTCTTTAAAAAAATCTTACCTTCCATAACGCAACTTGGTTTATCTAGGTTGTCACAATATTTCATAAACTTTAATTCATCCGATCCGTGCGACGCGTGAGTAAATACCGTCATATCCTGTGTGCACAAGCATAATACGCATCCTAACTTGTATACGGAGGTTTTTATAACTGAACACTCTCAAGGATATCTGTACGAAATTAAATGGAATTTCCACAAGAACGAGTTTCGAGTTGCGGATCTTTGAATCCTTTGAGAAGGGAATGTCCGAGATACTGGTAGAATACAGTGATCAAACGGATTTCACTAAGATATGCCTATTTACAGTTGGAAACCCGAAACGGTACGGGGTTATACTTTTGTGTTGATACTTCATGCATGAAATCATAATCTCATTTAAGAAAATGGAAGTCCATACTCAATTTTCAACTGTACTTAATCAGACCATAATTATAAGTACTGAGATGATAAAGTTTCTTATGAACCTCATACTAAGCGACATCCAATAATCGTAAAAATTGACTGCGATCGTAATTCACCCCTTAGTTTTGGATTTTAAGATGGTATAACTTCTGTCTCTAATTTAACCGACGACAGTCTTACACTTCACATACAGAAATCGTTGTTATGGAGTATGAAGACATATTTCCAAAAGAACACCTTTGTAGTGTTCTTTTGGAAGTACGTTTTCATACTAGTTCTGCTACTAATTTAAAATCCCTAAATAATTTCGCAATTTTTATATGTGGAAATAAACATGTTGGTTTAAAATTCAGTCTCGGAAAAAGTTCACAGTTAAGCCAAGTATTTTGTCTTTGTTGTATTATTGCAAGACAAAAGAGTCCCTCATCTGTTTCCAAGCCTGTCTGTCATGGGCTGTTTAGCCAGTCTTCATAGAATGCATCCTTAATAAGATCTTAAATAACATCATCTTCCTGCCCTTATCCCAATTTATTTGGGGTCGACGCAGTATGCCTTCTTTCATTCACTCCTATTAGTCGTCATCTCATCGTTCACATTCATCTCCCTCGTGTATTATCTCACGCAGTCCATCCATCTTTTATTAGGTGGTGATCTTATTAAAGAAGGTACTTACATGGTGCAGGACTGGCCGGTTCCGCGCAGATTCCTATCGACTTGCTCGGATCGTCGATAAACGTTTGCGCAAGGTGGTAGTCGCCGAGTTTCGTCTGAATCTGTTGACTGACTTTATCTCGGTGACCTGTGACCTGTTAGACAAAGAAAAATAAATCAAATTAGAAACACAGATTAACAAATATTAATTGGTTGTGACGATAAGTTTGTGACCAATGACCTAAATAAAGATTAATGGCTTAACTTCGAACAAAAATGAATAGTTTGCACGGAGGTTCTTGAAGTTCCTTTAAGTGTGTTGTGTAATGGCGTTAGATGCTGATGAAGAAACTGAAAATCACGTGACTTTAAATGCTTATATCTTTTTTCCACATCTAGTTCACGAAATACTATCAATTTCATTGTAATCTAGAAAAACGGAAAAATTTATCTTATTTTTTCTTTTATGTATATTATTATGCTCCACTATTGCCTTGCCATAATTATTTTGTTATCTTGTTACAACAGTAAACTTAGCTTTGAATGCAGCTAGATGGCGCTGTGTGAGTGTGACACATTATTATGTCCAGTATTATTTATTTAAATATATTTATAGTAGCTCTTAATGCTCTTAACTAGTTAATATATCTTCTGATGTGATATATGAATATGAATTCACAGCGGAAGAGACGGACAATTAGCTGTCCAAGCGTTTGTGGATCGTCAGTGACGCTAAATTTAGTTTTAATACACCGTAGAAGAGATAATTGAAACACATTAACGACCTCTTTGTCGTAGTGGGTTAATATTAACCTTCGGTGTAGCACAGGAATTAATTTGTTAGAAATAAAATGTCTGAGAATGTGAACCGCGCTAAATCTTAGACCGCATCGTTTCTAACCATTTCATATATGGTGATCAAATGCTGCCTATAATTTTAAAAACAAAAGTCTTGGATTCGTAAATTTTATCTTACAACAACGAGATTAAAGCAAACAATATTTTGTAAAGAATAACCCGACGGAATTGTATATGTATGAAAAGGCGTCGAGGTCGCGAGCCGTGTGGCACGCGCCGCTACATCATGTCCCAAATAAACCGGCTCAATGTCGTCGTTCTCCTCGTAATTCATGTGTCATACTAAATTATATGCAAAATGTGTTGCCGTATCAAGCCAATATTGAGAAGACTTAGGTTCCACTCAGCATAAAGAGATGTTTGTAGCATCTGATGAATCATCAGTGATACAATATCCGGTAGAAACTTCTAGAGAGTGTTTATCTATAAATATAAAATTCAAAGTCCCGACTGTTTAATTTATCAACGTACAGCTCGAACTAATGGACGGATCTGGCTAAAATTTGGCATACAGATTCTTCTTCGTATCGATAGCACAATTCAAAAGGGAATTGATTAGGTAGGGTCACTCCAGTATACTGCCAGGTTTTGGCTTTAGTAATTATGACATAAATCTCCGCTAAGAAAGAAAGAAAACATTGATTTTGACAAGCACACGACACAAGACAATCAGAAAAGTATTAACAAACATAAAAGCACTGACATAAAAACACAAAAATAAAACAAAAACGAAAAAAATATAAAATTAAATAAACATAAGAATAGTAAGAGTGATACAATAAGAAAGTATAACTGAACTCTTACGGAGGCAAAATCGCAGGTAAAAGCTAGAATTAAATAGATTAAGTAACACAATCAAAGAGATGTGGCATTAAGAGAACATCTGAACCTTTTCAAACAGTTCGTCAAGCACTCACTTTGATATACATCAAAATGTGACACTACTAAGGCATTTCGTTACTGACATTGGAATCAGGATCAAAGTTTAAAGGAAAAGCAATGCTATCTTCAATCTCTTTGATCAAAAACACGAGTTTTTATTGTTAACAAACAACTTTGTTAATAAATGACCACTATTGAGTGATACGAAGTTTTCCAAAGCTACGAAATGCGCTTTACTCATATAAAGTCTACCTATCTGCTCATCGTTAGGTTGATAAGTTTCCCCGTCAGATTTAATCCATTTACGAGTGGAGGAATTATGGATTTCGTCTAACTTTTATGGCAGATTTCCATTAGGTAAGCTTTATGTTTAGTTTATGGATGCAAACTGCCTTTTGTTGCGTTTTATTGCAAATGCGCTACTTTGTTTACTAATGTATAAAATGTATGTGGTCTTTTTAATGCTAACAATGGTCGTTTAATATGAATATATCTAGTAAAAAACCGGCTAAGTGCGAGTCGGACTCGCGCACTAAAGGTTCCGTACCATTATTTTCTGTTTTTAGTGTTTGTTGTCATAGCGGCAACAGAAATCTATCATCTGTGTAATTTCAGCTGCCTAGCTATCACGGTTCATTAGATACAGCCTGGTGACAGACAGACAGTGGAGTCTTGGAGAACCCTAAAAAGTGTTAATAAAATAAATCATCTATTATTTTTATTATCTATCATTTTCGAGTAACTTAATATATCACTTAATATTGTATTAAATTGATATGTTTTACTGGCCTAGAAACGAAAAATTGCGTAGGTTTTGATACGACAGAAAATACTATATTTATTTAGTGAATGATCAAGCCGTCTTCAAAGTTAGATATATGATCGTAAATAAATGTGCGTGGGACGAACAAGAGACGGAGCGAGTATGAATTGAAATATCTATAGACATTTTTCGTATTAAAATCAACTATATTTAAGAAATGTATTGCTGAAACAAGAAAATTTGGTAAACTCGCAAATTCAACAACTTCATTTTTACATCAATTTTTTCACATTTTGATTTTAGAAGTTTGTATATAGAAGATTGCAAAATCAACAATGTTTTTCGCGCCAAAATAACAATGTACCTCAGATTTTAGGAGATTCGAAAGATTGTATACCTAAGCGTAAAGCAACCTTGACCTTAAGACTTCTTTGAGAGACCCGATCGTAAGGGGCACCGAAAAAGTATTATAAGCTATTCGAAATCCGTCTTAGGCCTTTATCGAATGTGATTACATGCGACCCTAAATCAGTAGGTACAACAAAAGTACCTACGAACCATTTCTTGGTATCCTTCTTAACATGTGTGAAAAGGCGGAAAAACAGATGTGTCTTAAGGGTCAGGAAAATCAGAGCGCTTAATAGTGTAAGGGACCAAGCACAGCACAGTTAATATGGCGTGCAGAAATGACATCTGGTACACGATAGCCCTTGTGATACAAACAAGACACGCAACGGAAGTGGATTGTCCCTCATTTATATGACTTTATGAGAAGATCTAAAAGGACAATTGATTGAAAGAACACCTTATGATTGGACGGTCAGTTATTGCTAAAGCTGAATCTAATAAGATAAAGATTCCATTATGGTCTTATCTATCTAATATGTTGTTTTCTTCCCATACGTCAGCTCCTCCCAGATAAACTCCAATATAACACGGAAACAATAAAAAGAGTATAAAAGTAAATCGCAATGCGGAAAATGCTTCTTAAACAGGTTTCGGCAAATCACTCCGCGCGTTTCAATCAAATCGCTACCGACTCGAGTGAGATCAAATAATACGCTTTTTATATTATCCTGCCTTACTATTTTACCTTTAAGTGTATTGTGTTAAAGTGAAGTTTCGTTGGGGTTCATGAATTTGCTAGCGTTATTTGCAATTGGTTTTGTATCGGCGCGGCGGCAGCGCTGAGCAAAAGTTATGTATACAAGTTCGTCCGAGACATCCAAAGCGTGCGGTCAAGTTTGTTGAATCTTGGCGCCAGTGGCTCCTTTAAGATTTTGCTTTATTTTCCCATCCCTACAATGACAGTTCAGACATTCTGTTTAGATAGTTGTTAATTTTGTTTGCGGTCCTTTGGTAGGGTTTGATATTACGGTTCAACTGTTAAATTAAATAATAACTTTGCGTTTGTGGGAAATCGGGGTGGCCTTCGAGATTGAATAGCTAGTTATCGCATAGTTGTTGAATAGGGGCAACGATAGACGTAATACCCGAAATATTCGAACCGGTGTTTACTTTCTCATTTTTATTTCATTTGACGTTTCACGGTTGGAGAACAATGTAGGTCAACAGACACGAACAATTACTGGCTATCATGAATTTTCATAGCGGCATCGATTCGCGAACTTTTGGACGGTGTATTTTGTCGCTTTAATCTTGTATTGTTAACGTTATCTGTTGAAACCAATTTAAATAAACTATTTTAAATATACCGATATAATTTTGAAAAATACAGTACGGTAACTTTAACTAGAACAAATAAAAATAAAATACTAAAAAGTCTCAAACGGAATAATATTCCAAGGCTGTATCACACCATTACACAAACCTAGTTACTTAGCTTGAGGCTAGTTTTTTTTTACATATTATTATGATAGGTCAGCGTTTACCTACTACCGCGTTTAATTAATGATCTACCTTCTGTTTTTTGCGAAAAAATAACACAACAAAATATTAAAGTCAAACTCAAAACTTATTTTCTAGATAATCTATAAAAACTTAATTACATTATTAGGAATGTACCTACCTGTTTACTATTTTTTTAAAAGCCTTTAATTTGCTTCCTTTTTGTTTAGTATTGTTATGTTTAAATACCTACTTACCTATAGACTGACGTTAACTTATTTGTTACTTAGCATTAAGTCAAACCTCCGTGGTTTTTATATGTTAAGAAAACCTGTTTTTGTGTATAATTATTGATATGATAAATAAATTAAAAAAAAAAAAAAAAAAAAACCACTATCACACCCGCCTGATGGCAGGTGACGATGCGGCCTAAGATGTAGCACGCTTTCCTAGAAGATATCTATTGACAAGCGATTTTAAGACACCTAAATAGATTTATTTATTACTTTTAAATATAAATCAAAGCCATGAATTAAATATTATAATTATTTAATACCGCGTCTAACTAAGCTGCGCGCAGTTACAATTAAGAATGCCCAATAATAAATGAATACTCAGAGGATTTTAAAGGTCTACGTCCATACGACATTCATCTAACAAAACCTACTTCCCGATTAGCATTAAGTATGTAATATTCATCCAGCAATACTATATAAATCTTCCCATCAAGGTGTACAAGTGAATTTCGCCACATGTTATTCGTATCTCTTGGTGTAATAAATCCAGTACGTGAGACGCGAGACGGGGTGAGCTGGTGGGGTAAGGAGTCAACGTCCCCTAGCCGACAGTTGTGGGGCAAGGTGGAGACTGGAGTAAAGCTCGCCCGGACGAAAGGACGTACTTTTATACTTGTGGAGAGACTGTACAATCACTTAAATGTACCAATAGATTAACGTTTCAATTCTAAACTTTAATATATATCCTTACTAGCGACCCGTCCCGGCTTCGCACGGCTATATTATGCATATAAACCTTCCTCTTGAATCACTCTATCTATTGAAAAAAACCGCATCAAAATCCATTTCGTAGTTTAAAGATTTAAGCATACATAGGGATATAGGGACAGAGAAAGCGACTTTGTTTTATACTATGTATCCTTATATATTTGGTCGAACATGGCAACCCAACAAACTTTATTCCAAAAAAATGATCATGATGAAAATGAAAAAATGATATTATCAAGTTAGCATTATTTGTCGACACAAACTGCCGAAATTTAAAGCTACTCAAATGGCAAACTCAAAATGAAAATCAAATGCTCAAACTGTCAAACCCACCACAAAACTTTAGCCTCGTCAAAATGGTGCTAAGATATAGAGTTAAAAAATACAGTGATAACCATGGTAAGCAAACCGTATTTCATAGCTTTTAGAATAATCTTAAAAGTAAAAATACGCTAAGAATTGAGAAACTTCGCCTTTTTTTTAAAACCAGTTAAACAATTTAAGTTATAAAATGTACAAAATATATGTAAGAAAATATATGAAAGAACGAATTAAGGCAATGAATTTCTGAAACCGCTTCAACATGGCTAATACCATTATGATTTCGATAGACGTACAGAATTCGGATATGACATTAGTTTTTACGTAGAAAACAAAACATGTTAGTTTCCTCGAAAACCATTTAACTGCCAAGGACGTTGGTGAAACAAGAAACGTAAATGTACAATATTGTTTATTTTACTTGACAGTTTTTTTTCCGTCGGGGGACATCTTTTAACGAGGGTCGAGCCGAGCCAATGGTAATCATTAGCCAGCAATTAATTTATCAAAATGTTAAACAATGTTTTAAGAAGAATTCTTTCAGTTTCACTGAGAAAATTTAACTAAAGAATTTAGTGAAGAATACAAAGAGTTACATATTAATATGAGAATAAAAGACCGAACAGATAAAAAAACATTTCTAATGCGATAAAACCATCTTAAGTTCAGAGAAACAAAAAGACCAAAAATCTATACATATGAAACCAAGTCCAGCTAGCCTAGCATGACGACCAAAACACGATACGATAAAGCTATATCACGCGATATAACTACATCAACTCTCAAAATATGATAGATAAAGCCGCCATGTTGAATTTTTATCATAATTTTTGTCGCAATTTATAATAAAAATTCAACATGGCGGCTTTATGTATCATATTTTGAGAGATGATGTAGTTATATCGCGTGATATAGCTTTATCGTATCGTGTTTTGGTCGTCATGCTAGGCAGGCTGTAAGTTACACTATTAATTAAATCGAGAAGAGTTTAACCGATTGCGATGAAACTCGGTATGAAGATAGAAGGAAACTACTTTTCATCCCGATTTTTCCCACGATATATTTTTATCGCCAAACCCGTGCTGTGAGGTATCGTTGGATAGGTCTTTTAAAAATATTATGGGTATGGGATAACTATTTTTGATCCTGAGATCGGTTTCCAAAATATCAAGCATTAACTATCACAACTAAGTATTCTATTTAAAGCTTAGTTTTTCATTCACAAATTAAAATAACCTTCAGTTACTCGAGTTATTAATACAATTTCCAAAACTGGAGTCACTAATCCGATTAAAATATTCAATACAACGTTTATATTCGTGTATAATAAGCCTTTTCGCTCTTCGCTTGTTGTAACTAAATGTCATTAGCCTCGTGGAATATAATTGTATCGAACAATGAAACGTTTAACAGACACTTTTCAACCGACTTCATAAAAGAAGGAGGTTCTCAATTTGACTGTATGGTTTTTTTAAAAGTGAAAACTTATTTTACCGCGGTACGCATATTTTCAGATGAGATAAAATCTCTGAACTCGCGACACCGTTACGAGACGCAGCTACAGTGTGTGCATATATGCATGTACATGCATATAAACAACTTCAATATATATGTACATATATATTGAAGTTGTTTAGTAAATAAGTTTTTTTTATAAGTTTTCACTTCTGTCGGCACTCCCGGAGTCCAAACATTTTTTTTGTATTAGGTACCTATGTTACGCGATCATTCGAAGATGTCTCAACACAACCGATTGAGATGTATCTTTTTATGTTTTTATTTGGTATTTTGTTTACATTTCGCGTAATTTGAGCGATGCTGTCCTAGTGGTAGAATACCTTGACTTTCATTCTGAAGATCGTGGGTTCAAATCGCGTTCAAAACCATAGACTTTTCTTAAGAAAAAAATATATAGGTACCTACACTAATTAACATTGCTCTTACAGTGAAGGGAAACATCGGGATGAAATCCGCGTAATGAGAAAGATACATTTTTGTGAAAAAGGCATTCTGCGACTAAGCCTACATAACATACCTATTTTTTTTACCCTGACCTTTTTAACATGATAAAAAAAGTCATAAAGAAGTAACAAACATAGAGTCACCCAATCATAAACTTTTGCATTAATTATAATAGCGATTCAATTATCATTTAGTTTCACCTCTATGAAATGGACCATCAAGTTTGACGTTTCGTTAAATTCAATTTTCTTTAGGTAAATTATATTTAAGTTCATTGTCTCCAGCGACTCGATTTTAAATATTAAGAGAAGTTCCACCTCATTAATTTCTGTCTGAAATAAAGGTATCCTTTAGTTGGAAAATGTCCTACGTTATGATGGACATGTCATTGACACTGGCTCGATTTAGGTCGATGACACACACAGCGGCAGACATTTTAACAAATACACATATAGGTATATTGACAAACTAGCGACCCGCCCCGGCTTCGCACGGATATATTATGCATGTATTATACATATAAACCTTCCTCTTGAAGCACTCTATCTATTAAAAAAAACCGCATCAAAATCCGTTGCGTAGTTTTAAAGATTTAAGCATACAAAGGGACATAGGGACGGCGAAAAGTGACTTTATTTATACTATGAAGTGATTAGACAAGCACCGCCCATACATAAAGCTGGGTACTGACCTACGTTACGAGGTGTAATGTAACATTCGTATCGAGCGTGTTACGCATAGAGCATGTTACGCTGTGTTCTAAAATTGGCGTAACATGCTCGTCAAAACTCTGTGCTCCGCTTTCGCCGCCCCAGTTCACTCAAGATGGCCGATAGCGAGGACGCGTTGGTATCTTTGATTCTACTTAATTATTGTTTCATCCAAATTAAGAAGAAGAAAAAACGTTTCTGGACATCAAACTTATTTAAAAACAGAGGTGTATCTGGTTTGTCATTGATAGCAATTTTAGAATTCTGTATTTTACTATAAAATACAGAGTTTTCTGTATTTTATAGAAAAATAATAAAAAGTCGCTCGTGACGACTCAAGAGCGTACTGACTGAACCGCGTAACAGTCAAAGGATTCGCCAAAAAACCGACAGCCGGGTGGAGCACTCAAAGCGAGCAACGAGCGGCTCGTTGCTCGCTGGTTTCCCCGTAACACGACGTACTGACTGCACGAATGCTCGCTGTGTAACACGTTACATTACGCCCCGTAACGCCGGTCAGTACCCAGCTTAATAGCGTACGTGCATTTAAGGGCCCATTTTTTAAATAAAAAATATTTAAAAAAAAAGGTTTATTATTTTGTAATTTTATCATTTCTATTCTATTGTAGCTTATTTTTGTACTTATAGTTGTAAGTTAGTTACATAGATGGCGTTGTAATAAAGAATTAGAAAACTATGAGATATGAATATGATTTTTTTTACCAATTAGAAGCAATTTATTGAGCTATTTATTTATTATTTCCTAAAAAATATATAGATTTATTCAAAATGACCTTAAATTTCAGGGGAAAAACGGTGGCGCCATCTAGATGAAATGATCTAGTATAGTATTAAACTGTTTAAAAGCGGTAACGCCATCTAAAAATAAGGAGTTTTTAGTATTATTAAATTTTTTTGTTTATAAGTGGCATATGTAATTCTCAGTCACTGACATAGGTAAGTTTATGACCCGTTATTATTATGTTTATAATGGCCACCCCATCTGCGCTAAGTAATATAATACGGGCCTTCTCCGTTCGTTTCGTCCTTTCTGTTCCTTCAGCACCCTTCGTGTGAACTCTAGGGCATTGACACGCACAAAAGTTCGTATTTATCGGGGGTTGAAAATCTTACTTTATTTATTTGCCGTTTCTCTATACCTGAGGGTTAAATACAGAATCTAATAGAATGTTTTAATTTAAGATACACTGATTTATTTATCCCAACATTTTTAATCACCATAGGGATATAAGAATATTATGTTTACTAGAATAGACAACTTAGCTCTAGACAAGTTTAAGACAGATTGGCAGTCCGTCGCAGAAGATCGCGAACTATAGAAGGGGAGTATAAGAGAGGCCTTTGCCCTGCACTGGGTCACCATATTTTCATAATTTAAATAAGATTAATAAGTACTTAAATGAACAATTTGTCTGGGTTTAAAATATTATTTGTTAAATAAAGTGCGTAAACGAAGTTAAAAGCGAAAGCAAGTACAATAAAAATATTTCATTACTCAATTTTTATACGCTCTTAAAACTGCAATAGTATTTTTTTATTATTCACAATATAAACCTAAAAGGCCTTAAAAAAACGTAAAAATCACTACATAAAACAAGCCGAAATCATAATTGGAAGTAACATAAAGTCAATAATAATACAATGTTAGATCGGAGACTTCTAAAGAGGGTGCCAGAACTTGGAGGGTCGCAAAACTCGCGAATATTCAGCCATCTTTGCGACGATGATAAAACCTCTTTAACTTGTAATAGCATTTTAATATATTCATTGTCTTTATTGCTAAGTTAGGCTAATTTATTAAGTAACAATTACCGGTTTGGTGTCCACATCATACTTTGCTAATAAACTTGTTATTGTAAAGGGCCTCTACGTGTTGGCACGCACGCCTTCCAAACAGGACACATAACCAAAATTAGAAGAATATGGAAGAATGAATTTGAAACAAAATCCCTATACAGGGTTATTGGACATTATACTAGCAAGCCGTTGAGGGCTACTACTGTGCACCTAACCAAACAACTTTTGTTCTACGACTTTTGGAAATTCGAAAAAAATATATGAAAATTTTGAGGTTATGTAAATTCAAAAAACAGCTGATTTTTCAAAACCAAGGTCATTCAGCCCAAGAATAGTATATGAAAAAAATAAGTTACATTTTAAGGTTACTGACCTCTCCGTGTAGAAACAGCTGATTTTCAGGTAAACCTAACCTCAAAATTGTCGAAAATTTTTTTGAATTACCAAAAGTCGTAGAACAAAAATTGATTGTTTAGGTGCACAGAAGTAGCCCTCAACGGCTTGCTAGTATAATTTCCAATAACCCTGTTTATATAAAATTCACGTGTCGCGGTGTTAGATACCTAACCGACCATTGACCACCTAAAACGGCTGAACCGATTTGTATGAAATTTTTTGTGTAAGTATATTCTTTAGGTCCGAAAATCGAACATCTATTTTTTTTAAATGGCATTTTTTTTACAATGATAGGTTAGCGTTTGACCATTATCACACCTGCCTGATGGTAGGTGCTAAGACTAAGGTGTAGCACGCTTTCCTTGAAGATACCCGTTAAATCGTGACATGAACTCCACAAGATTAAATAAACCCTGGACAGGACTGATGGACAAACAATAGACCTGCTTCACACATATCAGCCAATTTGGGCCAATGATGCAAATATTGGTATAAAAATATGATTATTTGACAGTGGCTTTTACGCTTAACACGGAGCCATTACTTGAAAGAGAAAAAAAGGTATTTATTTTTATAAAAATGAACATCCTAATTTATCAAGTTTAACGACAAAATTGTAGCATGAAGACTGACGTCAATAATGCGTCAATACAATTCGTCATCCATTTTCCTTAAAAGTGTGGAGAGGATACGAACGTCAGAGCTCGAAATTGTATGTTTTTTCCGCGATTCGGGGTATTTGGGTAAATGAGTGTGAAGTGATGGTATCAATCCTGCAACGTTCTGCCATTTTTATGTCAAAAAATCACTTTACACTTGAAAAATCACTTGTCACTTATTATCAGGTAAGATTTTGATCAAACGCGTCAGAGGCTACAAAACTTTTGGAATCTATTAAAGTAAAAGTTAACAGCTTAGAAAGATTAAGAAATAAAGGTCAGATTAACAATCAATAGTAATTTATGTCATCCATGACCCTCTATTAGGCGGAAGCATCAGTAAATCTTTAGAATCGTTCTAGCCACAGTATACGCGACAGTTTCTACAGCTAAGAGAAAGTAAAATCACCTTCCGTAGAGTAGCGTGATCCATCTTCAACCAGATTCGGTTTCCATCATCCGAGATAGCGGTCAAACGGTAGCCGTATCCTTATAAAAAGGTGAATTGTAAGATATATTACTGAACCCGTAATATTTTTTACAAAATCTACTTTATTCCAATCTTGGATAGATTAGCCGCTGAATGGATGTGTTACAAAAAAG
Organism: Idaea aversata; assembly: GCA_907269075.1. Lineage (NCBI taxonomy): Eukaryota > Metazoa > Arthropoda > Insecta > Lepidoptera > Geometridae > Idaea > Idaea aversata. The sequence continues at coordinate 9,815,582 of OU026103.1, forward strand.
TCCTTTTGAAATATACCTCGGAAGATTACGTCAATTGATATGATAAAAATTGGACGTCTTTGCTGGACAAGACATGTTGAACAAGCGGCTACTAGACGGCAAACTTGATGGTCGTAGAAGCCGAGGCTCAGGCGGCTGGATGGCGTCAAGAACGACAACGGTGTGGAGAACTAAAAAGAAACGGCCAAAATATTGGAAAAGACTACTTCACTTGCTGTTACGCCTCAGATGATGAGAATACTGGTTGGTTCCTGAACTGGCTGGATGGCGTCAAGAACGACATCAAAGCTATCGGTGTGAAAAACTGGAGGGAGAAAATCAGAACTAGACCCAATTGGAGAAATTACTTGCTGCAGCGCTTTAGTTAGAAGATGATGATAATACTGGTTAATTCCTGAATTGTTGTTATAGTAACATATCAGCTGTCTACTTTGTCAACTTTTACTTTTTTCTTGCTTTTCATGTATATTTAAAACCATATTAGTAAGTAAGGAACTATTTGTTGTACTGTTTGTTTTCTTTTGAAAATACAAGAAATAAAGTGAAATCAAATAAATAAACGTGAAGTTGAATCCCTGGGACAAGTCAGGTCAAAGATGCCATAGACAGACTTCAAATAAATATCACTGCAACAATCAGTGATCAAGTTGATGCTAACCGTTCACATAAAAAAACATTTCGAGTTTACAGATATTCAAACAATAAATTCATTCAGACATATTTATTGTGTCGTAGCGTTGGAAATTTACGATCGAAAAAGGCATATTTTCATTAGATATTCGAGTGGGGGGTGGCGTGGTACGGGGTGTAGAAGTGTAGTTTAAGATCCCTTTAAAATTGACCTTTACCGAGCTGATTAATAGATGTAAAGTATTTCAAATTAAATAGCTCTGGACTGAAAATCTTTAGTCAACCCATTTGCAATATATTTATTGACCTATTTAATTTCGTTTATTGGTCGTGGTCCGATCGCCGGAGTTCTATCAATCGAACCACGGGGAAATCAAGCTGTCCGCAGTTCTATCAATCGGACTATCCTTAAAATAATATCAACTTGTATTGGTAATAGATCTACTAGAAGAGTAGGACCAAGATAATTATTGTACAATTGAAAACATGTACAACTTTTCATTAAGTATTAAGTTGATATAAATTTCTTTATTCAGCTCGGAGAAGGTCGTTTTTGAAGGGATCCCATACTATAGGTGTAATGAGTCCGTCTAGACGTAGCCACATCCAACTGTGTTCAGTCCTGTGGCCCATTGTGTACCAAACACTGGCTCTAGATCGTTTACCTTAATGAATATCAGAGGGATGACTTCGCAATTATCTCTTTATGGGGTTTGAATTTTTTCGTCTCGTTGGTTGGTGAGGGGTCGAAATTCTGTGCTTTGTTTGGGGTAAACGACGCGCTCATCATACATAACAACCCCTTAAAATAATTAATATACATATAGGTACCTACCTACATATAATGGATGGGCAATTAGTAACAACAATCGATAAATGTAATAATTTTCTAAACTATAAACATTTTAAGGTAAATTTGTGTGACAAATAAATACCTATATGACTCACTAAATAATAACTGTAATGTATAGAGTTGATGTTGTAAAAATTTTAGTGTTTAAACCTACTTACGACGACCTCTGTGGCGCGTCGGGCGAACACCCGACTGCGACGCAGAAGGTTGCGGGTTCGATTCCCGCCAGGAACAAGAATTTATGCTGACCATAAATTCTTGTTTCTGGTTCTGGGTGTTTCCTATATGTATAATATGTATATATTTACAAAAAAAAAAAAAGTATATAAGTAGTTTATCCGTTATCTGGCACCCATAACACAAGCATTAAGTTGCTTAGCTTGGGGCTGGATGGCGATGTGTAATATGTCCTGAAATATTTATTTATTTATTTATTTATTTGACTGATGTTTTTTCAAAAGTATTAACCCCGGAAAGATCTAAGCCTGCGAACTCCGCATGATCGGCACTACGGGCGGACCAATAAGCCATAGTCAACCAAGTCAGAATTTAAGGAAAGCGTACTTTTAGGGTTCCGTACCCAAATGGTAAAAACGGGACCCTTTTACAAAGACTCCGCTGTCCGTCTGTCTGTCTGCCACAAGGCTGTATCTCACGAACCGCGATAGCTAGACAGATGAAATTTTCACAGATTTCTGTTGCCGCCATAACAACGGCGGCAACAACGGAACCCTTCGTGCGCGAGGCCGACTCGCGCTTGGCCGCTTTTATTTCTCAATTGAAGTCACTCGTGTCTACTCGCATTACACATAACGAGACTCTCTATCCCACAAGAGTATGGAATCTTCAACTTGACCTTTTTAAATTGGTATCGAATAACAACGTTTATAACGTAACCTAAACTCGAGTGCAGGTGGGGCCTATAAATTAGCATCATTGACTACTGACAGGTTATCAGGCGAAACACCTGGGCGTTAGGTACTCGAGTATTGCTTCTCTATCTTGCCCTGCCTTCTTATACAGCTGCGCATCGCTTGCTTTGAATATAAATATTAATTTCTTTTGTATTTTAATTGGTTTTGTTTCTAGAGTGGAATTATTTACCATAATTTTTTACCGTAAGGAATAAAAATCGGATGGGTGAAAAAAAAATAATGAGTCGGTTGAGACGTCATTGGTTGATTACGGCATAACCCCAAGATACCGTCGTCGTAGAGCAGTGTTGGCTTAGTGGTAGATACCTCGACTTTCATTCTGAGGTCGTGGGTTCGAATCCAGACCGGCCGTGCACCAATGTACTTTTCTTAAGAAAAATGTATGTGTGCTAATTGACATTGCTCTGATGCATTTCGACGATGAAGGAAAACATCGTGATGAAACCCACGGCTTAGTTAGCTCCAGAAGTACCTAAAAGTTCTCTCCTCTGGACATGGTCGACTAAGCTGAGAGGGTAGTAGGTGCTGGCCAAGCCTACTCCATCTTCACGCAAAAAGGAACCAATTAAAAAGGGTCTAATCGCGGAAAACAGCCCGTATACAAGTACAAGATACCGTTATTTTCCTGGCAAATAATTTCATACTACATTTGAATAGCAACAAAACCCCAATAATTCCGCAATATGACCAACAAAAAGTACAATTTATCCTCAACACTACAGTTACCGATATAAAACCACCTTATCTAAACAAACAAACGCATGACCCAATTCAGATGTGCATATGCTAGCTCAGGATGCACAAGCACAACACGAGCGTAATTAAACTCCTCCCACAAACGCTACTTGAAAAGGACTTGTATTATAAGCATTATTATAGGTACAAACTGTGCGTTTCAACTAGACCCCACACGTTCTACGAAAATAATAAATATTGCGGGACACTTTACACAGCGCATCGTATTTGTACATTAATAATTGTTTGAGGCGGGAATCGAACCCGCAACGCAGATGGGAGTTCGCCCGACGCTCCACAGAGGTCGACATAAACAAAAACCTAGTATTTTCTAAGGTTTTCATGATTGAACCCATTGTTAAACTCTTTTTACGAAAAACGCGAAAAATTAACTTTTACGATTATATCTGTACAAATAGTTTAATTACAACGTAATATTTATAAACTAAATAGCTTTTAACCGCGTGGTGCCTGAAAATTCTAACAATAGGTGAGTCATACCTACTAGAACAATGTATGTAAATATGTAGCAGCGCCCTGCAGTTTTACCTGTCATAAGTTCCGATAAAATAGTTTAATATCCACAATATTCAGTAGGTTTATTATAAAATAAATGTCTTTCTTCTTTTTCATTATTCTTTTTTTATAAAGCTGTTTATTTTCGTTGAGCGCGAGATGCCTAGTAGATTTACCCCTACCTGAACCAAGTGTACCTACGATGCAAGGCTTCCTTATCCGACTGTCGCTATTCGCTAAAACTTCAACAAACAAGAGCCACCAACTGTGAATATTTGTTATACTCGTACAATGCGATTCGACGAGGGAATTTTAATACAAAAGGGGATAGTTCCAGAAATCTTTTGAATAATTTAATTTTTTTCGAAAATTTTGGGGATACGTTTACTCAAAAATCAGCTGTTTAGAGTTAGAGGTCATTGACCTTTGTGTTTTACGTTTGTTTGCAAACACAGCTGAATTACCTGCAAACATAACCTCAAAGTTTAAAAAACTTCGCATTGCCCAAATGTATTTCAAAGTTGTTCGCCTAGACGACTAGAACTCCCATTCGTATTACAATACCCTTGTCAAAACACATTGTATACCCGTTGAACAACATTTCCGTTGGATCATACATCGAGAACATTACTGATACCGTCGCGTATGCAAGTCATATCGAGGTGCGGTTGACTACAATCGTTCATTGTTTAGTTTAATCAGTTTCTCAAGGACTTCAGAAACCATTTCAAGGGGGGGGGGGGGGGGGGAACTACACAATCTAAGGCCATTGGACACAACTGATATAGTACCTAACTTAAAATGACCCATATCTATCGAGAGAGGTCACTACGGCAAACAAATAATGCTTTCATAACACATCCTAAAGCATTTCGTAAAAAGGAATATTGAAAGAAATCACGTTTCATGTTTTAACAAATATCCCGTTTCCGAGACGCTTTAGATTAGGGTTTTAGTGTAAAGGCATTATTTGTTCGTCGTAATATTTAAAAAAATCATAAGAAATCACTTTAGGTCAAATACCCCATTACCGAGACGCTTATGAAGTTTGGTTTAAAGGGATAATTTGGTTCACAATAATGTCCTCTGTTAATAGGTATGGATCTTAAAATGCACAGCGCAAATAAAATTACTATGTCAGATTTCCACAATAAATGTCAGGCACCTTTTTACCATCTTCATTCTTCCGTCATACAACCAGGCAAACTGATATGCGACACCACTAAGCGTTTTGCTTGGTCATATTCGTACAGCAAGGGAATGGAATTAGCTACCTGAGTCTGGCTTTTCTGACGTTTATTATTTAGGGATCTTTAAATCGCGAGTGAATAGTCTAAGAAAGCGTGATACATCTTAGACCGCATCATCAGTGGTTAAACGCTAACCTATCATTTGTAAAAAGTTCTCTATTAGTTGATATTTCGTCAACGAAGGCAAACGCCATTTATCTATCGATAGCTACATATAGCCTTTTAAGGGCCCGAGCCTCCTTAAATACTTTATTACGTCCTTCTACTATCCATACGCCACTCTTTTTAAATGTTTTGAAGCAAGGCTTCAGGGATCTACCTCTTTATACTAGGTATTATTAAACTGAAGGTGTAAAGTCTGCGAATGCTTTTAAAATAATCAGGTTCTGTTTTCGCTTCTCAACAAGGAAATCGAGTGCAATCTCGTCGGTTTACGTAAAAAAATTCTTGGGCTACTTAAAACCAGTTGTGTGAGTTGAGTTGTAGTTGTATGTCACCTTGGCAAGGTCGCAGCTTGCATATTAATACACGATCGTAAATATCCAGGTGCTGCACATGCATATATTACTTTATCTATTAATCTATGCATATCTTTTTACAGCGAGGCAGTAAAATGATATGGCAGTGTTTCACTGCCATCTTCCTATCTTCACTCGTGCCTTTCGAAGGCCTCCGCTTACTACGAGGTTTAAAGTTTTCTTCTTCTCTCTGCCTTGTTTTCTTATTCTATCTTCTATTCTTATCAAATGACATTGATTTAGTTGAATTTATCTTCTAAGTAGGTATTTCATTTGCTACTTTATGAATGTGTTTTATATATAACTGATAGACCACCAGGTCCAAGGCAAAGATTTAAGTTGCTGGCGCTGTATTTATCATCAAGATTAGATGTAAAAAGGCCAATATGTACATAATTAGTGGAATATATATACATATATAAGTAAATATATATAAGTGTTAAGAAATTCTAGCCGAAGAGTTTGATTAGTTAATATTATGTCGAGACTTGCGTCTAGTGCTTCCCTCTGTGCGATAACACGAAGGCTAAATTGTCATTCTATTTGTGTCGTTCTATTTTAAGATTGTAATGTTTGTATATTTGCAAATAGACGGAGTTGAGACTGGTCTACTGCACTTTATTCAGGGTTCAAATAGCATACTACAGACTTACGGTTGACTGATAGTTCGCCGACAATTTATATTTGAAGGCCAAAAAAACAAAAAAATAAGTAAGTAAAAGTTTTGCTGTTTCATAAAGTGTGGCATGACTATTGTTAGAGTAATCAGCTTCTAACTTGAGCATATTAACCTAACAAATATTGGCTGATACTTTTTAAAAGAACTCGTTTAAAAGAAGCTCCATTTAAATAGACTTTTCTGTTGTGAAGCTATCTTAATACATGCTTCGCCACGTTTGCATTTTATAAATTTTCAGCTGAAATAGAATACAGATGTGTTACTTTTGCATTTCAGATTATATAGAAAAACCAAAGTAGTATAAGGTACGTATAAATTCAGGATAGCTATCTCAATTTTCAAAATTTCATTAAATCAGTCTAGCCGTTTAAGTAACAAACTAATTTCAAGTAAATCTAAGAATTAAGTTATGAATACAAACTAGGTTAAAGGAGTGATTGATTACGAAGTAGAGACCCATAATAATGGCCCATAATATAAAACTTAGATAAAAAAAAAACTAATAGCTAGATCCATTTTAGTACATGAATAAGTAAATTACTGAATAATTGAAATATTATACGTATTAAAAACAAGCTAAAAATTAAAAAGTGCTCGACTCCTAAGTCGTTAAGTAGTCAAAATCGGATCATTTATGTTTAGATTTTTTAAATAGGTTAGCGTTTGACCTCTATGTCACATGATGGTAAGTGACGATGCAGCCTAAGATGTAGCACGCTTTCCTAGAAGTAATCGGTAAACTTTTGATTCTGATTGTGTACGTCAGATGTTGAATGTTTGTGAGGTTTACCAAGGTGTTTTCAGTCGTATTCTGTATTAATACTTGTTATTATCATGCCAAGAGTAATTAAAAGCAATTACTCAAACGAAAACGAAACGCGACCACAGCGTCCGTAAAGCTGAGGATACACGACGACACATGACACAAGACACTTGATGTATACATCGAGTGTCTACGTGTGTCCACCGCCGCGACATCAAAAATTGTTACAGTGTGGACGCTATCGACACTAGTGTCGGCATTTGTGTCGAGTGTCAGTGTCGTCGTGTATCCTTAGCATTAAGCGACGACACTTGACACTAGACACTTGGATGTATACATCGAGTGTCTACGTGTGTCCACCGCCGCGACATCAAAAATTGTTACATTGTGGACGCTATCGACATTAGTGTCGACATTTGTGTCGAGTGTCAGTGTCGTCGTGTATCCTTAGCATAAGAGACAAGCACTTATGGGACGATGCAAGCTTTGTTTATGTCTGGGGCAAGGAAATGTATAACATGTTTCAAATCTATCATTAAAATAAATGTATTTATTTACTCAACTTACAGAGACTCATATTATTAGTAAAATATTTATTCCTCTGTTAGTAGTTCAAATAAAATAAAATAGAAACATTGTACACATAAAAATTAAAAGACATCGATACCATGCCATTATCATTATTGACGACCAAGTTGGCACAATGGTCACCATGCCGGACTGCCAAATAGAGGGTTGCGGGTTCGATTCCCGCCGCAAACATGTATTTATGCTTAGATATTTGTCTGTGGTCTGGTTGTTTCTATGTATTATAAGTATATATTTACGAAAGAAAAGTATAATAAGTAGTATATCCGTTGTCTAGCACCCATAACACAAGTCTAGTTACTTAACTTGGGGCTATAGTGCGATGTGTGGAATGTCTTGCAATATTTATATTTATTTGTCTTTTAATTCCTACACCACGAGCAGTGGCACAACAGCGATTTATATACTGGAAATCCAACCTGCTTGCGATCATGGCCAAGATGGATTATGTAGGCTTTTCATTGGTTTAAACTTGTACTAATAATATACAGGCTGCTTTTCCGCAACCAGACCTTTTTAGTTGAGTCCTTCTTGTGTGGTGATGGAGTAGGCTTGTCCAGCATTTATACTATCCTCTCAGCCTTTTGACCGTCTAGAGAAAAAAAACTCGTCAATACTTCATCAACTGGCGGATAGATGGCGCCATATTAAAAATGTATGAAGAAACCCCCGAGCGGTTTTTCTACCAGTTGACAGGCAACTAAGCCGCGGTTTTCATCACGTTTTCACCATAAGAGCAATATCAATTAGCGGTCGTCGGCTGGAATTCAAACTCGGAATGTTATTAGAGGTATCTACGACTAAGCCAAAATCGCTCTATTGGTTAAAACATCTGTAAAATTACCAATCAAATCCGTTGCTAAACTTCCGCACGACTTAATTGGTCTTCTAACATTCCCAGCGAGCGTATTCGTTACAAGTAAAACTGATTAGATAGGTAATATATTTTCTGAAAACAAGTCAAAAGAAATAACCAAGGACGGGCTGTTTATCTGTTATTAGATATTATCTATATTTGGTTGTTTATCTGTACGATATCGTGGGTGGGATAATCATAAGGTTAATGATCCTCGAATATTTTTAGGATACTATTGCTATTACGATATTTGATATACGAGATCAATTTACTTCGTGTTTTTATATTTTTACGATATTATCCTGCTTTTTTTCTATAAAGTTATGAATGAGGAGTTGTAGATAAACATGGAACCAGTGTTGAAGGCCGAATAGTACTTGATTCTAATCCTTTTGTCTATTCTGTCAAAAGTTTCGTTAATGGGCTGATAGCTATATTAACTGCGTTTTGGAGCTTTGTTTGCGGAGAATCGTGTCTATTTCCGTATTAATTCTAGTCTATTCTTTTTATGTTCTGCTCTTTCCTACTTTACTATTACGAATGCGAAAAATTGAAAAACTTGAAATCTTTTCAAACAAAAATTACTCAATCGATTGCGATGAAACTACATAGGTAGCTAAGGTCTTGAAATGACATATACGTTTGAATCCCAGTCCCGAAACCGAGATCTACGCAGATAAAATTACGGAATGCAACAGATGTTTAAACTCCACGATGGACTGTATCAACACACATAAAAACATTAGAACAATACAAATTTCAAGAGCACTACTCACAAGTCAATTATCCTAATTACGTCAATTCTCTCGTGCCACTATTAGACGTAGCCAAAAGACATTTAACATTGACTAGTAATAGACAGTCTATGGAAAAACCGTAGTTGCGCACTGGTACGGGTAGCAAATGAAAATTCGTTTAGTAGTTTCGGAGTTTATCGTTTTCAAGCAGAAAGACACGCGGCGGAATGACTAGAAAGAATAGACAATTGACATAGTCGTTGATGTAAGGAAAAAGTATAGACGTGTTAGCATTTGTTACATAATTTAACGGTCACTAAATTCTCTCAATTCCATTAACAAACATCTTAAACATCTTTGGAAGTAGTAGTTTAAAAAAACATTTGGCACAAATTTACCGGCTCGTGATTCAAGACTACGACGTAAACAAGGCGCTGACCTTGATATTGGAATGATCAGTGACCAGAAGGACCCGATCTGGTAATTGACAAGCCTCGATGGTCAAGGTGAAGGCACACATTGAATCAGTGAGAGTTTAACGTGAATCAAGCATTGACTTCGAACATCACAATAGATAATTGTATCAGACCTGAATGATAGTACCAACATGTAAATAATGTGATAATTTAGCAAATATTATACTCAGAAATCTTGTAAAATTTAGATATTTTCGTCAGTCACATGTTTTCGATTAAAATTTTTGCCTACCTGCTCAATTAAAAAAATATTCAAACTGGTATTGAATATCAACAAAGAAAAGGCAGTCCTAAATTGAAGTGAACAGATAGAAAAAAAGATCAAAGACACTGGGAAGGCAAACCCTACCATCAGATGGGAATAATAACTGCACAGAATTGTCAAGTGTGGGTGTCACCAACATTTCATTATGTTTAGAAACCCTCAACCAGCAAACATGACTGCTAGTTCACTGTGTGCTGTTGCTATGTTCTCCATCTTAATCTTAGTTTTAATAAGTTAAACTGAAATATAAGTAGTTCTTTAGTTTCAGCTGTTGCTATGCTAGTTATAACCCAACTGCTAGGAAAGGGTTTTGTTTTTTGCTATCTTCTTTTTATGTTTGTAATATTCTTTATTCCCTCATATCTTCTAAATTACTTGATGGATTTCTTTAATTGATTTTGTTCTTTGTTTGCTGTTTACATTTTTTTGAAACTTTTGAAACTATTTATATTTTTTGTTTAATAAGAAGCTATTAACCTTCATATTAACATTCTCTCCTGGCAGTATCTGCATCTCACACGGCGAGCCACTCGATCGAAGTCTTACATCCTACGTAGCCTAACCGCTATTAACGCCTTCCTAGATTCGGAACCTGAATGTGATCTGTTTGCGGATGACTGGAGATCGATATTGTCTGTGTGTTTGAAGTTTTGTGACAGATATGCATGTTAGCGTGATCAAATTATTTGTCTAAGTCAATTAATATAAATGGTATTGTATAGTTTTAATTGACTATAATAATTAATTAATTAAAACTGAATGTTATTACTTTTGCAAAATACGTCAATGTGACTTATTCATGTAAACAAGTATTTTTGCAGAAGATATCGTGCCACGAAGAGTGTTTTACGTTAGCAGAGTCGTAGGAAACAACTATTCGCCCGCTATAAAATCGTATACTTCACTTTTACTGTGTCCGATCACGCCATTTAAGACTGAACACGTACAGACAGACTTGGCTATTATAACTAGTATAGAGCATGAAAAATGCATTGTCAAGATTATCATTATGATATATTTTCAAGGTTGACTTGCACTACAAAAATTAAAAGCGTTTAAGACCTTATACATGATTAACTAACTGTCAAAATGTCAAACTGATTAACTAATATCAACCTTGTGGTAATTGAAACATAATGTAATTTGAGATTACCCGTTAAATGCATTTAGGTAAATTTGTTTAGGCACATCTCATGCAAGCCGCTCTAAATGCAAAACATAAAACATAAATAATTTTGAATAATAAAAGACATCGAAAACATTTACAAAGCATTGATTAATGGATAGTTACATTCATAATTATAAAATTCAAGTCCTGACTGATTGATAATATCAACGCAAAGCTTAAATCAATATATGGATTGGGCTTAAATTTGGTACTTATACAGATTACATATTATATATTCTGCGATACAGGTAACTATTATGACGTATACATCCACTAAGATAGTCCTTCATATAAAGAAAGAAAAGAGCCACAAGAAGATTAAGATTGTAAAGATTGAATTTCTATTTAATTTGTAAGTAAGTATGAAAACAATATATGAAAATTATGACTATAAAACTTCACAAAGAGGACAGAAATAGAAACTCAGTACAAAATGAGAACTGCGCTCGGCGTCTAGCACTCAGTGGTACTATCAATGTTTCAAGAGCATCGCGGAAATTCTCTACAAACAGACCGACAGTGCGACCCCTTCCGCTTTTGTTACGAATACAACATTTTTAAAATTCAGCTGTTTTATCTTATCTTTCTATCTATACATATAAAATGTTTTGTCCTGAATGACTGACGGAACACAACCTAAACCGCTAATCGTAGAGACCTGAAACTTGGAGGGTGTGTTCTTTATAATGACGTAGGCATCCGATAAGAAAGGAGTTTTAGAAATTCTATCCCTTAGGCCTTAGGGGGTGATAAAGGGGGGCAAAGTTTGTATGGACAACGGTCCTTGGTTCAATCTACTTCAGATTTTGCATAAACATTATTTAACAGAATTAATGGAAGACTTCACTTTACTGAACCGATTGAGTTAAAACTCGGTGTTATATAGAATTAACATATAGGCTACTTTTTATCTTTAGAACTCACGCGAGTAGAACCTTAAAGCGAAGCTAGTCTCGTGTAAATGTTTTATGGAACCTATGTCCCGGAAGACAAATGGTTGAACAAAAGAAGTAAATGGCTATTATATTTCTGGGACAAGATGGTACTTTTCAAGAGCGAAAAATAATAGAGAATATTTAAAACGTGGCAAAATTTAAAGTTGAAATAGTTAAATCCTATCCTACTAGAGTAATATAAATCTGAAAATTTGTGTGTATGTTTGTTACTCCGTCACGCAAAAACTACTGGACCGATTGCAATGAAAGTTGGTATGTAGATAGCTAGAAACCTAGATTAACATACATGCTTCTTTTTATTCCGATATCCCCATGGGATTCGGACTTATGCTGCATAACCACCACGCTAGAGCAGTCAATATATATATTGCAGGACATTCCACATATCGCCACCTAGCCCCAAGCTATGTAACTAGATTTGTGTTATTGGTGCTAGACAACGGATATACCACTTATTTACTTTTCTTTTGTAATATTATGATACAAAGAAACAACCAGACCACAGACAAATATCTAAGCATAAATACTTGTCTGCGATGGGAATCAAACCCTGCATTTGACAGTCCGGCATGGTGACCATTGTGCCAACTTAGTCGTCAATATCGTGCTCAAACTGAATTATAAAATATCATCCACATTTAATTACATTTGTATACGTATGAAACACGTTTGAACATCATCACGTGTGTTGAGGACACGTGATTAACTCCACACTCCACATACGAACGACAACAATGGAATTACATACATAACCACTCGGTTTATTGTCATATTGTCATTTCTACGTTCGATAATGCCACAAGGGGATTTATCAACGTGGTAATTAAAATGATGCTAAGTTAGCCGTTGACCAATGGATTTTTATGAAGTTATACTTCTTTAGAAGCGTTAGGAAAAAATAGGTTGAAGCTGCGTGACACAAAAGTAACTAGTTGAAACTGCCCGCATAATGAATATCAGACGGACGGACGGACAGACAGACGGATGTATAACTGCTCACGCGCGTACATAAGTACATGCGCCTATTTTAAGAAAAATTGATGTGGCTTTTACGGTGAAGAAAAACATCGTGATGAAACCCGTGGGTTAGTTGTCTCCAGATTTATTTACGAGTTCTTTCCTCTGGACATGGTTGACTAAGATAAGAGGGAGGTATAGGTACTGGCGGGCGTCTAGAAGATACCTGTTCACTCGTGACTTAGTAATATCCAAATTTTACACGTCAGGAAAGTTAGAGTCAGGCGACTTATTCTATTTACTCGCGGTTCGAAGAAGGCGAACCACAGCGAACTTAACCAACACCTTATGAAATGCTAGCTTTTGCCGGCGACTTAGGGTTTGAATTTTCCAAAATCCTTTTGGTCGTTTATATTAGAGCTATCTGTTATAAGCCAAGTTTTAGTTCGATCCTTCCATTGTTTCGAGTTGTTAGTTAATATATCTGTCGGTCAGTCAGACTCTCAATTTTTCAAGACTTCAATTTTTTATTATATTTATGGATTGTAAAACATCAGTTTCTTTTTGCCACGTTCATTAAAAGTGTCCGGTTTGTGAGTAACTGTCAATATACAATGGGCATTCCACATTGCAAGGTGTTTGTCCGTGCGCTGTCTTGCGTAACGTTTTCCACGATTAAGACGATTTGGATTCATTCAATCATAATTTATCAAGTAAATAAGAGTGAAAAAGTCGCAATGGCCTCATTCACTCAGATTAGCTTTTTTTCTGAACGATATCCGAATCGCTCGCTAGATGGCGCTTTCTATAACCACTATAATCTCTGTCCAAGAGAATTACTTAAAATTTTATATTATTCAGATTTTTTATCCAATAAACTTTATTGCACCATAAAATAAAACTTAAAAAGATAACATTATTACACCAAAACAGGAAACTTGAGTATAGGTAAAGATTCTAGAGTGGCACAAAGTACGGCCCTTCCACCTAAGGGTGATCTCTTCAAGGCAATCATAAGTGCTAGTGAAGACCTAGTGATGTTGCCACCTATCGTGGCATACCGATGAACTAATATTTTTTTTATTATTTGAGGAAGCCCTTGGGATCATTAGACCGTTTCATCACTTACTTATAGAGGCAAAAATTAAGTAAAAGGTAGACCAGAGAAGAGGATATTAACATATTGACAAAGCCAAATGATATATGATATACAAATCGGTACAAACAAAAGTTTAAAACACAAGAAAAATCTGGCAAACATGCAATAAACAAGCATTGAATTTGAGCATAAAAGTCACTTACAAACTTTAGATATTTGTTTTCTTTTACAAACTGCGTAACATATGAATTCAAATTACTCGTTATACGTGGAGGTAAATGGTATTGAGTCCTTCGAGTTAATCAAAGATATTTAACATCGTAGACAGAACATCTGAAACTTTTGGGCAGTCACCGATTCATGGTGGAAATATCTGACGTCTGCACTAAGCGTTTTGCTTCGTCATTCCTTATTCATACCGCAGCCGCAGGAGAGTGGCAACAATTGCCTGCGTCTGTTTTTCCTGGGGGTCTTCAAGTCGCGAGTGAAAAGGTACCATTTAGGAAAGCGTACGATACGACCTGAAGGCCAATTCTTGTAAATAAAATTGTTCAAATTACATTTCAATATCATTTCGATTGCATTTCAATCATAAATTATACCTTCAAAGTAGCTCAAAATACCCACAAAGTTAGCTTTTTGTAAAAAAAAAACTGACTTTAAGTGTATCTTTTGCAATCGAAATGTAATCGGGATGATATTGAAATGTAATTTAAACAATGTTATTTACGAGAATTGGTCTTCTGATGGTCTTAGGTCATTTTGGGGGTTCAGGTTTGCTCGCGTCCGTAGGATTTAGCCATTGATACCCCACACGGAACCCCCGGGTACCGCTAAAGGAGCAAACAATCAATCTTCTAACTCCATCCCCTCGACAAAGTCATGGTGCCCAGTAATTCGTCGCGTTCCATTATGTTTTCCAGGCATACCACAGTCTTTCTAGGCGAGTATGCTACAACCTCGACCTTATTGTTGCTTCCTATCAGGTGAGATGAGGTTAAATCATCTACCATCAGGATTTAAACGAATATATAAATATAAAAAAGTATTCTATCTATTGTTTGGCACCACCCATATTACAGCCTTGTTGCTTAGTTCAGAGTTAGATGAAGCCGAGTGCACATTATTTTATTCAATCATATTTTAAATATCTTTCGAGTAGGTATATGAGTTGGACTTGGTCGGAACGGTTCGCAAACATTCATTTTTCGCCTTCAACGATGAACTTTTTTAATTACGGGCGGGTCTGTTACCGTTGTGAGATAATCCGGTAAGCTCCAATTTTACCCTCAGTCTTCTACATTTAGTCATTCGCTTATTTAATGACAATGACTAAAGCTCTGAGCACACTAAGGCGGTATCGGGAGCGTTCCGTGGGTAGAAATAGTTCCTTTAATTATTTCGAAAGAACTAATGGGAAGAAAAGGTCCCACTAGTGCCTTTGAACGAACTGTCAAACTACTAGGAATAAATCGGAATTTTTGTAATGTTCGAGAATCTATGCAGTATGGTATGCCACACCGAGACCAGGCGGTATCTACAAACTTCAAAAAATCTAATTATATTTAGGTAGAAAATTTATGACAAAATGCTTTGCACCAATATCTGATCTGTAGGCCAATTCCCGTAAATAACATTGTTTAAATTACATTTCAATATCATTCCGATTGCATTTCGATTGCAAAAGATACCCTTAAAGTCAGTTTTTTTTTACTAAAAGCAAACTTTAAGGTGCTGCTGGTCGATCGTGTTTCCATACAAATGAATTTAGAGTGATATCCATTTATTCGTTAAGGCATTTGAAAAAACAAAAGTTAAATCTACATAACAAGTCTATATCTAGCCCATGTAGGCGACGAAATACACAAATTATATTTAATTTGGAAATTATAGCCATCAAAACTTCAGTATTTTTAGTAAAAATAATGCGTATTTCACGGGTAAAATAGCTACGCCGGGAGAAATATAATATCAAATAAGAAACCTACATCAAGTAGTAAATTTATCAATTAGTTCAAATAACTTAACTTTCAAAGGATTCATATTGCAGATTTTTCGTATTTTTCTAAATTCGAAAGGTCTGTTTATAAAATTTCCCAGCCCGTATTTTGTTCAAAACATCGTTACCTTTCACCTCTAGAGTAACACCCCGTCACGCGGGTAGCGGGGGAGATGTAATCCAATGCGCGCTATAGCTTCACGAATACTTTTGTATAACTGGCTTTACCAGCAATGTATACGTAACGATTTAGCATTCAATGTGTGTGTGATGCTATCGACGAATAGTCGTAATGTTTGCCAAAGTCGCACGGGGACCAATGAAGACAAGTGACAGTGATTTTGCCAACCAATAGTGAACTATTATCTGAATCTCGCATCCAATAAAAACAGTTTATACGACGAACCGACAAACGAGTACCTACCTACCTAGCTGGTGAATTTCACATGTAATTTCGGCACATGAGTAAATAATATTTCGGCTCGTGTCATACCGTGAAGGTCATATCGTTCGCGCCAAATTCAAATTGCACAGCGCTAATTACCTACCGCAATATTTACGTACAAGTTGCGTAACTCTTGTACCGTTTGAGGGTTCTCTTTTTTTACTATCACTACATAGTATAAAATAAAGTCACTTTTCGCCGTCCCTATGTCCCTTTGTATGCTTAGATCTTTAAAACTACGCAACGGATTTTGATGCGGTTTTTTTTTAATAGATAGAGTGATTCAAGAGGAAGGTTTATATGTATAATACATGCATAATATAGCCGTGCGAAGCCGGAGCGGGTCGCTAGTATTTAATATAATTAATCTGAATATTTAATTACTTACCAGTGAATTAATTACCTATTAAAATATTACAGTTATTTAATTACCCGTCAACAATTAAAGTTTCAAATAAACCTTAAAAAAATATGTAAGTACGAGTGTCGAGTATGTACCTACTATGTAACCTGTTGTCTATTTTTTTAGTTGTGTAATTTATATTTGCTATAGGTATAATAACTAAGATCAAAATATACATAAATACAAAAAACGTCAACGTACCTAAACATTTTTTGGAACGATAGTTCCATATCGCGCGTTGTGAAAGGGGGCTAGACGGAAAAAAATCTTACGAAAATTTGCAACGACACTTTTTGCTATAGTAAGTAATTGTAAGCCGTGCGGCGTGCGCATGTTTCTCTGTCTGTCTCTCTTATAGAAAGCAAGCCAGATATTTACATTTCTATTTCGCATTTTTTAATTCGAATAGGCTTGTGTTATGGTGACTAGACGCAATTAGGCTTGTGTTATGGTGACTAGACCCAACTAGGCTTGTATTATGGTGAGTAGACCCAACTAGGCTTGTGTTATGGTGACTAGACGCAACTAGGCTTGTGTTGTGGTGACTAGACGATACTAGGCTGTGTTATGGTGACTAGACGCAACTAGGCTTGTGTTACGGTGACTAGATGTAACTAGGCTTGTGTTATGGTGACTAGACCAAACTAGGCTTGTGTTATGGTGACTAGACGCAACTAGGCTTGTGTTATGGTGACTAGACACAACTAGGCTTGTGTTATGGTGACTAGATGCAACTAGGCTTGTGTTATGGTGACTAGACGATACTAGGCTGTGTTATGGTGACTAGACGCAACTAGGCTTGTTTTATGGTGACTAGGCGCAACTAGGCTTGTGTTATGGTGACTAGATGCAACTATTTCAATGCTTATGTATATATACATAGATCACTTTGAAACGTCTTAAAAACCAAAAGCTGTAACGACACTTTTTGCATAGAAAGCAAGCCAGTTATTTTCGTTTCGTCTTTCTATTTCGCATTGAACAGTGTGGTGTTGCGACGATTATTTGCAAAAAAATAATATAAATAAAAAAAAACGTGTGGCACTCGGGGACTGCCGCGGTAAAGCTATTGCATCGTGCATTGCATGTCAATAGTCGTCCGTTATTTATCGTCCGTTTTTTGTCGTCCAACATTTGTCGTCCAACATTTGTCGTCCGTCATTTTTCGTCCGTCATTTGTCGTCCGTCAATAGTCGTCCGTTATTTATCGTCCGTTTTTTGTCGTCCGAAATTTGTCGTCCGTCATTTGTCGTCCGTCATTTGTCGTCCGTCATTTGTCGTCCGACATTTGTCGTCCGACATTTGTCGTCTGACATTTGTCGTCCGACATTTGTCGTCCGTCAATAGTCGTCCGTCAATATTCGTCCGTCCATAGTCGTCCGTTAATAATCGTCCGTCAATAGTCGTCCGTAAATAATCGTCCGTCATTTGTCGGGGGAGTTAGGTTTTATTTTCGTTACGGAATTTCTTGATTCGGTCGCCGCGCCCAAGGCCCGCGATAAAATCTATGCAATAGCTTAAAAATATTAAAAAAAAATACAATTCCTTCACTAATTATTTTTGACACAAAGTGGTACACTAGTTGTGTACCCTAACTTTCTAAAAATCAGTTTTTGTTTGATAAAAATTGTTCCTGATTTTGGGAGGGTAGGCGCTCGCGCCTGGCGGTCGGCGTGTCGCGTGGCGCGAACGGGTCGCAGATTGTCTTCATACCTAACTAGCAGCGCTCCGCGGTTTCACCCGCGTAACTCCCGTTCCAGTAGGCGAGACGCGGATAGAACGCGCCCGGTCGTAAACTCGTGATAACTTCAAAACAAAATGTCCGATTCAAATGAATAAAACAGCAATTTACTGGTTCACTTCGCACGTCTACACTAATAATTATAATTTATGGATCAATATGGATTTATTTTGTATGGTTTCGGACTTTTGAATTAGCATAAAAATAAGTCCGTTTTGTGTAATAAGTTTTAACCGACTTCAAAAAAGGAGGAGGTTTTCAATTCGGTTGTGTGTATTTTTTTAACAAAAAAGGAGGAGGTTCTCAATTCCTCTGTATGTTATTTTTTTATTATTTTTATTACATATTATAAAGGGCCGATTAGTAACTATTAGTACATAGTACATAGTAACTATTATGTATTCTGTGTATATAGGAAATCAAAATATCATTCATCACCAATTTAAAATTAGAATGCCTATCCAACTTTTGACATAGAGAATAATTAATGCCTGTAGAATAGACAGAACATCGAGAATTTTTACTGAGCTCTGTGATGTTCCCTCTATTTTGGTTTTTTTTTCACATTTCGAACTTACAAAACAGGTAAAACGTACGTACTGGTAGGTTTGAGTCATAGAATTTGAAAATAGAGGAACGCGCGACGGGGCGGGGATGTTAGCAACCAGGCTATGTTTGTTTGATTTATTCGCAACACCTAAACACTGCTACACCGATTTTGATGAAATGAACGATGGCGCGACTTTCATGATTTTTCTTCTCTGGTAAAAAAGTGCTCAATGCGCCTAAAGAAGTTTTCACTTCAAAAATTGATAAGACCATGGAGACGGTTTTGTCTCGTTTTTATCTGTCTAATAATTAAAGGTACTCAGTGTGACACGCGCGCGCGTCGCGAAAGGAGGCTATACGGAAAAAAATAAGACTAAAAGTTGTAACGACACTTTTTGCATAGAAAGCAAGCCAGTTATTTTCGTTTCGTCTTTCTATTTCGCATTGAACAGTGTGGTGTCGCGACGATTATTAAAAAAAAATACAATTTATTCACTAATTCATCGAAAGGAACTTCGTTCCATCCGGGTGTCCTTTGACACCTCTCAAGTTTTTTATTTTCAACATGTTAGCTGTCTTTAGTTGGCCGAGTGGTATAAACCGACACCCGCTACACCAACCGATGTGGGTTCGATCCACAGGCATAATGTTCAAATAGTGCTGCACAGGATTGTAAACGTTACGATGGCGGTGGACTTTTGACCGTTGATTGTACACATTCGCACGGCGGCGCTCACCACCGCGACCGCACCGATCGCAAGCCGAGCACGCGGTGTTTACACTCGCGCAGTTCCGTAAGCGTGTTGTCACTGTGTGTGTGATGTGTCGCGCCGAGTCGCGCGGCGGTAACGACCGAAGCGAGCCCGAACGTGTTTATGTAATGTAGTGTGTGGTAGTGTTCTGACGCTGAAATTGTTGTATGCGTAATATCTTTATACTGCTCTTTACTGAGCCTTTCCTTTTCCTAAACAGTGTAAGGTGAAATAGCTATAATTTTAGCCACGTGCGTCCATGAGTTGAACCCGTCGAACAGGGGATTCTTAAGGGTATATTGAGGTACTTTGAGGGTATTATTTGTGATCGAAATGCAATCGAAATGATATTGAAATGTAATTTGAACAATGTTATTTACGGGAATTGGCCTTCTGATGATAATGATAAGTTGGTCTAAGGTCGCTTTTTACAAGAACACCAATAAATTGACCATGTCAGGAAAAACAGGCTCAAGCAGCTGATTCCATTCCTTCAGGACGAGAATAAGGAATGACGAATTATTTCAATGTCAAATTGTCAAATTTCAGTAAATTTCAACATAATTATATTTACTTTTAATTGTATTTGTATTTTCATCGGTACTAGGTATTGTACATATTTTAAGTCAGCACGTATGATAAAGCGTCTATAAATAGCTACTATTTTGCAATAAAAGTGGTTAATAACAATTTATATGGAACAAAACCGCAAATAAAAACATCTGCCTCAATAACTTGTTTTGACTAATCTCTGATCAGAGGCTTAAAGGCTTGCCTATGATTATTTAACTCAAATATAATAGGTACAGACACACAGAATCAGATATCTATTTAATCGATATCTAAAAAGTACAGAGGAAAAGATTAGGACAATATGTAACTATTTTAGCCATCCAAAGCCAAGTTACGAAGGTAGTTCTTAATTTATTATTATTAAGAGCCTATATTTTTCCACTGCAGGGCAAAGGCCTCTCAACTTTCTTCCTCTGATCGCGATTTGTAGCTATTGCCTATCAGTCATTCCTATAGTAGTCAAAGAAAACAATTACATTATTGCGTTCAAGCTCATTAGTTTTTAAAACTATGACAATACCTCCATGTCCTTTGTTGGTAGTACGTTTGAAAATCAATTTGAATACTGATTCGTTTAAACAATACAAATTTACATTTTCAAGGTTAATGCTATGGAAAGTTGAGCTCGGGGTCAAATTACTTTAACCATTTGTTGTAGCAAACGAGAAGTATAAATATTTATTTACTGATTTTATAGATGTAATAAATAAAATATCTCTATCTCATGCGCAGTTATTAATACCATTTGATGGTGGGGTCTGCCTTTCTGGTCTTCTCCGTCTACTTCGCTTTATCCTACGCATCGTCTAGGAAAACTTCGCAGTCTTTTATGTTTTTTTTAACCACGTCTGTCCACTTCAATTTAGGTGTGCCCCTCTTAGTGGACCTGGGGTAATTGAGTGTGACCATTTTGTGTTCAGTATTTTCTGACGATATAAATAAATAACTATTAATCAAATACATATATTAGATACAATAGATAGACAAATGTGCAACAGACAAAAATATGAACGAAGTAAAAAAGAATACGGTACGGTATCAGAAGCGGAGATACAAAACAAAGTATGAAAACATAAAATAAAAAGATCAACAAAGAGAATATCCGCATTATCTTTATACTTTATGTCATCTTTTTCATTTAAACTGAAAACTTCTAGAGATCATAGAATAGAATTCGATCCAAATTTTCTTACCGTATTTATAGCAAGTCATATTTAAACTAAATTATTGGCAGTGAAGCAACTTTAAAAGGAACACTACGAAAATTATTTTCCAAAAACTCGAACAAAGAACTTTACTTTATGTCACTTATAAAATACTTCTATTGTTTGCACCTGAATGTCTGCAGGCATGACGCCAAAACAGAAAATTATATGGAAATATTGATTTCATAAACAATGCATTGTAAGGCACCCCTTGTTAAACTTGTATGTGAAAACACTGCAGCGACGAATATCGCAAACAGAAAGATTTAGAATAATATGAAAGACAATTCTAAAATAAACGGTACTATTAAAGAATATGCTTTGAGAACTATAGGGCATAACAGAGTATGTGCTTTGAGAAATGGCGGGTTGCAAGAAGGGTGATAAAATGTTACCGACTGATTTGTGAATGAAAATAATACTTCTTAACTCACACGAACTGTATTTATAGTTATATAGACCCCGCAGCAAACAAGATCCAGTGGAAAGACACAGACAACGGTGGAGTTGAGAAATATGTATGTGGTATTATATTTAAGACAAAGCAAAATGGAAGAATATCGTTAAGGAGGCCAACCCTCACAAAGGCTTGTAGCACCGCAGGAAGCTAGTAGGTAAATATAATTATTCCGGAGTGTTCGCAGTACGCATTTAAATATATTATTATTCAATAAAGTTAATGACGCTAGATCATGAAACTGCGAATAAGTTTACAATAATGTATTTGCAATAAACAAAAATAAAAAACGTACACCGGTTAGGGGTCATCATGGTCAGGACATCGCATGAAATCGTGATGTTGTTACAAGTTATAACGTTGTAAACCTTGGCTTTAACTTATGTCAGAGACATTTTTGCAGGAACCTTGGTTCGGTATACAAGGCTAATTGTTATGTGGCGATAGTAATATATATATATATAGGTCGCGATTTAACTTCATCATTCATTTATTTATCAACATCTAGCTTGTGGTGTAACGAGCTGAGCTCAGCTATTATCCTGTTGGATATCTATGAGTCTGTTCTGTGGTTTCGCGAGTGATTATTGTGTCACTGGTTGACAAATGCCTATTCCATCGTCCTCGGTATTAGATTGTGGTCTTGAGCTGTCTTTGATTGTGCTATCAAATCAACTATGTGCCAAGACTGTGGTTGGTAAGGTTGTTTTAACAGATTACTTACCCTAATAGGTGCCGGAAAGAGTGACGAGGCGTCTGGCTCAGCGGCGTGCGCGTGCGACATCTGATGGGCGCGCGCTTGCCGCTCGCGCTCGCGGTCTCGCTCGCGATCGCGGCTCGACCACGCGGCTGTTGAGGCCGAGCCGCCTCCAGCAACGCCACCGCCACCGCCACCGCCAGCGCCACCGCCACCGCCGCCGCCTCGGTCCCGGTCCCACTTCTCGTACCTAAAACAAACAAATATGAAATTAGTCAAATTCATTAATCTGGATCTAAGGCGCGGAACAAACAGAAGAGGCGAGGTTCGGGTGCAGCGTAGGCTCGTACAGACGATTAAAAACCGTAAGATCATTGCAATAGAGTCTATATTTGTATACGGCACATTTTGTATGAAGCGGCGCGGGCGAGGCGCGGGTACCGCTTGCGCAGTATAAAAATATAGACTATGTCACAACAAACTTACGGTTTTTAATCGTCTGTACGAGCCCGCGCCGCACCCGCACCTCGCCTCTTCTGTGTGTCTTGCGCCTAATGTATCTTTCAGTGGAATTCAATATCTATCTTGGTAATAAATTTTAAATTAAATTTTTAAATTTTTTTTAATTAATTTAAATTTAAAATTTGTTATCATTTTGTTTTATTTTTGCTTTTAAATTAAAAATAAAGATCCAGCAGAAGCTCTATTTGTCCCACTGAGTGTATTTGTATTTAAAATTTGAACTCATATTAATGCAGAAAGGGTGATGCTTGAGTATCACTGGCTTTCGATGGCAGGTTTAGCCAATAAACAGGATGCAATGTTTCCTACTGAAGTAAGAAGATGTATGATATCAAATAAAATCAAATAAAATAAACAAAACATTAAATGTATTCAATAGCAGTAGCAAATACACCCAATAGGGACTATAGAGCTCAGGATTTGATATAAATTTCAACTTGCTAGGTCCACCCGTTAAGAAAATCGGTGGTGACACGACACACGGACAGATAGAGAAGAGAGTGATCTTATAAGAGTTCCTTTTTCTACCTTCTGAGGTATGAAACCCTAAAAAACGAAGTGCCTCTTCTGTCAATCATCTTTCTATTTTGTACAGAAAACAGAAAAAAATAGTCAATTTCAAAGACTCCCTAAAGTCCCTAAGTAGTTTGAACAACGAAAAAACTCATATACTTTCATCAAAAATTCATAAACATTACTTTCACGGACAATCGACTTAGTACTTCAATCAAAACAGGCACTTTCATAAACGAATTTCAAAACAATTTACCCTTTTATGACATAGTTTGATATACTAATGTACCTTGTGCTTGCCCTAATTCTGACCTAGACCAAAGGTGACCCTGTCTATGGAATGCTAACTAGAGACACGTTTAACAGAAAAGGTAAACATGAATCACGTGCGTCATAGAAAAATACCTCTAGGTGCAGTATTTGTATGTTCGAATAGACCAATTAGCAGGTTAATTAGTTGATACTACAACACCATATTGGAAATGACTTTAAGGCGAATAAATACTAAATGTATAAAAAGTAGCCTATGTTATTCTTAACTAGCGACCCGCCCCGGCTGCGCACGGATTTATTATGCATATATTATACTTATAAACCTTCATCTTGAATCACTCTATCTATTTAAAAAAACCGCATCAAAATCCGTTGCGTAGTTTTAAAGATTTAAGCATAGATAGGGATATAGGGACAGAGAAAGCGACTTTGTTTTATACTATGTAGTGATGAATCAATGTATCCTCATACAAAGTAGTTCCATCAAAATAGGTTCAGTAGTTTCAGAGCCTATTCGTTACATAAAACAAAACAAAATAAAACAAAAAATCTTTCCTCTACATAATATTAGTGTAGATGTATATGGGAACTTTAGAAGAGTATGGAAACGAAACCATCGATCTAAATAGTAAAGCAATTTCACAGTTGTTTTATTAGAAGATTTAAATCGTGTCGGATTCATCATTATATGATTCATGAAGCCCGTCCGTCGATGGGACTATAGAAAGGGAGGTCACCATAAAAATATTTCGACCGAAGCTTAAAAAGTTAGAATAGACTACAGACTTTAAGTCTCCCAACAGTTTACATCTGAAGGCAATCTTCGGACGTAGAAACATCGTCATTTGGTTTAAAGGCCGCTTTATACTGATACCAAATTCATGAACCGATATGAAGTTTATAGTCTGAGAGGCCTTAAAGTATGACTAATCCGTGTAATCGTAACCACGGTGTCCTCTTTACTCTTTAAAAGAGTTATTTTGTTTATAACTACTAATACAAATATTATGGGAACTGATGCACTTGAGGATTCTTCAAATTTCACGGATATTAGTCATTTCGTTCAAAACCATCTTTAAATGCCATCGAGTGTAACTTTTGGGAATATTATAGAATAGAATAGAATTTATTCAAACAAACACACGACATAGACACAAATAAGAAACAGTAATAGATAATTATAGAGAAAAGTAATACAATTAAGAAACATTAACGAGATATTTACAGAGAAAAATAAATACAAAGAACAGACAATAAGAATAAAAGATATCTGAGAAGTCGTGTGTTGCCCGAATGGGTAAAGCCTCAGCATGTGCTGCAGATACGCAGGCGCATCTGCAGCGCTGGTCTTCCGGCCGCACCCTGTGGGTGATATTCTCTTTTAATATTTAATTGATAGATATACATTAAATTATGAATTAGGATACATCCGTCAGATTCCGCTTTCATCTGTAAGTGTAAATGTAATTGACTATTTGGGTTCAGTTTCGCCATGGAATTACTAAAATGGAAATACTTTTCAACAAGCTACCAAGACCCCATCAGAAACTGTGGAGGTAAAACGCTGATCTACGTTTTAAACACTCGTGAATGTGAATTTAGTTGTATTTACTCATGATAATCCTTTGAGTATCTACTACCTAGCAACGTCACGTAGATAACATCCGTTCAAAGACTAGACAAAACAAGTCACATGTTTGCACGTTTCGCCTACCTGCATACATTAACACAGAACAACACGCCAAGTAATCTAAAAAAGTGCGCGTAAATTTCCCACAAAACCATATAATTACAACTTACAGTGCATATACAAATAACAATTCTTTCATGTGTGAAGTAATAATTGAAGACTCCACAGAGGTAATAATAAATCTCATAGAACAGCTGACAGAAGCCGGTGAAAGTGGCCTTGTTAGTTTTATAAATTGTTGTATGATGTTGCGCGTGCGTCGTGCTAATACTATGATTTATCATATTTCGTATATTCATTGTGATGTGATTCATTGTTGAACTTTCTCTTCAAAAATTTACGGATACTCTAACATCATATTTTTTTATGTTAATATAATATAAATAAAAACGTAAATCAAAATTGATTAAGCAATAAACAATATATGAATAGATTTTATATTTGTTCGGAACAAATCGTTTACCTAAAGTTAGGAAAGTTAGGCGTATCATCTAGTCATAAAAATATCATTTACTCTGTCATTCTAAGATTTGGACATAAAAGCTTGGAGATTTCAATTTTACAGTGAAAATATATATTTTAGTTAAGCAAACTACATCTTAAACCTCATTGTCATTTCATCAAGTGAAGTCAAATCTATTCTTGTTCACTTTAAAAACAATAGAATGTCTCATAAAAAAGACTTTTGGAGGCATGAGCATGATGAGATACAATGTATGATAAAAATATGATCAAATTTGGAGGCATGAGATCAATCCTGTAACTTCAACTGAACTGAACCTACCAACACGCTTGGCTGTTGATGTAAGTTTCATAGCACTAAGTACTACCACCATCACTATCATAATATACTAACATAGCGACCCGCTCCGACTTCGCACGGCTATATTATGCATGTATTATACATATAACCCTTTCGCTTGAATCACTCTATCTATTAAAAAACCGCATCAAAATCCGTTGCGTAGTTTTAAAGATCTAAGCATACAAAGGAAAATAGGGATATAGGGACGGCGAAAAGTGACTTTATTTTATACTACATATGTAGTGATAGTGACTGATAATTATAATGTATGGGTAGTCCCCGGACGAACACTGCACATACAATTGCTATTAAATATATCCTGTTTTATCTATATATCAAAGAATAAACCCCGAAAGATATCTGTTTCAACATGATTTATAAATATTGTGTATTTGATATGATATTATTGAAAATAATATAAAATAAAATATAGAACTTCTCGACAATACAGCTTGCTATTTGTAAGATAATTATTAAAATGGTTAACCACTTAAAAGTAATAATATAAACTTAAGATAAGTGAGTTAGGTACTCACAATATCTAGCGTAAATAATAGCAATTGCTCAACTATAAATATTTTCAAACGAGTTACGTAGGAAACTATTACCCTAACAGATTCCTCAAGACGATTCGTAAACAATGATTTTATACTTCATGGAACAGATTTCTGATGTGTACATCTCACCTCGACCTGAATCTCTGACATTATCACTGCATTAATTCATGTCATACGTCAATAAGTTTTATAAATACTATTATCCGTCCAAGTGCGTATTGTACGCTGTTCCATTAAAATTATACCCATTGTCCGATCATTTCTCACTGGCTTCATAATAGTAATTAAAAGAGAGCTCGTTTATCTCATCTATTAGAGAGAATTACGACCTTACCGTGTTCGCAATAAAGGTGTTTTATGATTGGTATAGCATGCACATGTCGGTGTTTATGGTTTCATTAGCTATGTAAATTTGGAGTCCTGAAAGTTAATATTTAGTACGAATGCTGTAACTTTTTGTCATTTCAGTGTTGTATTTTCTTTTTTATGTGAAAAATTTACAGGACGAACAAATTGTCCACCAAATACCATATGCTCTTCTGACCAGTACAATAGCAATGTGGTTCAGGTCATATTCCTTGGGACATCAATCTAAGACTTCAGGAGAGAACGGTAATAATGCCTGGCATTTAACAAGCACACCCAAACCTTCGTCGAAGCAGGAATATACCTGGTGTCTGAAATATAGCAGTAATTTACCGAACGAATACTGAACTGATTGTGATGAAACGCAACAGGCGTTGATCTTTTTATCTGCTGCAGCGCTTCAGCGTGTCGCCATAGCTTTTTGTTTGGCTTGTTTATATAGATTACCATCCCAATCGTTGCTCCACACGCTGCAGTGCTGATTTAACTGATGGCATCGTAGCAGCTGATGGCTGTTCAGTGTTTGACACTCGAGACACAATTGTATTGGCAGTGACGATCTGTCTACCTTCCATTTATAATTTTAACCGAATTATAACGTCCATTTGATTCACTATTGCCGTATTTAGATCATTTATTTTGCTTTCTAATGAAGTCACTTTATTGACAAGATCACTCACAAGTCCTTGCTGATCGAGCAAAGCACTTTCGACGGCTTCAGTGACATATTCGAATTTAGAATAGAATATCAAATGTGGGATTGAAAAACTGGTAGGAACCACTACCACCTACCTTACTTTATTATACTTTTACATTGATTAGATAAAGTATGCACCAATTCCACAAATTGTTATAACAAGTATGCGTTATCTATTTAGGTACATATGTATACTTTAACAACAACGTTATCTAAGTATTTACCAGAGTACATAAGCTTACATTTACTTATCACAATTGTATTGAATTGCATTGTAAAATTGCAAGAATTTATAAGTGTATTGGCTGATAAATATTATATTACTGCGAAATAATTTTAAATATACTAAAAAAGTAACTAAAAACCAATTAAATTTTTTCACATATAAAGCAACTACATTATATACAACTTGTCTGAATAAAATAACATAAAAATACATATATGAACAGTTAACAAAAAGATTAAATTAATAGGAATAATTTGGAAGAAGAATAATCATAATGCAGATTAATATAATAAGAATGCATATTTAAAAAATTTATTTAAAAATCATTATGATAGATAAAAATCCCCTAAATAACAAGCTATAATGGTATTTATTTTGAGATCAAAGCTAACCATAACAAAGATATACCATCACAATAAGAAATAGAATGCGAAACCACATATTAAGTAATAGTTACTAACGAAACTAGTATGACCGGTGGATTTCCCAACAAAGACCTTTCAGAAAACAAGAATTGTATTGATAAAATAATTATGGGAATGTTATCGAATATAGCTGTAGGAAATACCGTGACAAACGTTTCATCATAGCAATTATATATGTCTATCTAATAAGTAATAATTATATAGACGGCAACAATATGAATTGATTTCTCGTGAGATGAGTTTTTATTGGTAACAAATTAGATAGATTGGCATGTCTTTAATATTACTCAATCGTGCGACTCTCGACCGTAGCTCTTTCATATTAATAGCTTTAGCTGTTTAAGCCGTTGTAATAAAACTAAACCGTCAACCCTCCTTAAAGGACGTCGTCGTTTTAGTTGTATAAGTCTTTTAAGTCTGAACATAGTATTTTTAGTCGTATTCTAAAGGTTTATTTTTATTTTTACTGGCGTTTGCAAGCAAATTAGTCAATCACTGGTAATTGTGTGGTTGTCTAAACTTTTCTAGGGAAATCACGATGGGTTTTGGAAGAGTAGGGGTTTTCAGAGTTTTCCACTCATAATATTAAAACTAAGCATGGGAAATTTTAAAGTTCCGGGTAGTGGAATACCGCTTTAAGAGAAGCACCTAATCATATTGGTTACAAAAAACTATATGGCAAAAAAACGATAGAAAAAAGTACATTTTTTCCTTCAAATACTGAAGCTGCTTCATCTGAATCAGACTTCTTCTAAGTCAATTACTACCATTTCCTTGCAACAATCAAAACAACTTAAAACTTACTTACTTCTAAGTCTCGTTTAAGTTAAATCCTGACTGAAACGTTCGGCTACCGAGTACAAGATGCACAAGTTCGTTGCATTTCAAACTTCAAACCCAAGTTGTTGATGTGAGCAGTTTTACAACTTACAGTTCCAAGAAATAAAAGTGTAAACAGCTAGTTAGCGACGTCTCGGTAGAGCTTCCAAAGATACGTACTTGGACTAAAGTGATTGTGTTTTCAATAAGAATTAAAGATTATTTCTTTAACATGGAATCAGAACTTAAACCTTAAAACTGATTGGTAAATAGAATAGTAACAAGTAAACATAAGTAAACATTTATGTGTTTTCTGGGTACGAGCAGTTAATCCGCGTCCTTTCGATGTTAAGTGGTACAATCTGCCTATAATAACAAAAGCCGTGGGTAAAAGCTAGTAACTTTAGGATGAAACTTAATACGGGGTGTATTGGGTTCCATCCCTCACATTTATAACCATCAATATCTTTGACTCATGACGTCATAAAGTTATAAACTTGGGTGTCTAAAGTTTAGGTTCGCAGTCCCATCCAAACTAAGTAGAATAACAGACAGTCTTAAACATAGACCTTTTAAAACCAAACCACAAAGTAACAATAGACAATATAGTTGATAACACAGACGTATAACTTGACAATAAAACAAAAGTTACTAAAATACAACCTGTTTTTTGTGACTCATTCCCTTACTCGAGGTCTCACAGAACTCAGAACACCCGTTAGATAACCCGCAGACAACATACTTTATAGTTCACCGAAAGTTCACATTTGAAGGCAATCTTCTACTTGTTATATCAATCGTCCCATACTGATACCAAATAGGACGACAGAATATCTGTTGTCTGTGGAAGCTCAATGTCTGACCACTTTGACAGTTTATTGTAGAGTGCTTTCAGTGGTTAGATAAAAACAAATTACCTTACAGGCTACGCCCATAGAAACATTCCGGCAACAACTGCATATGTCCAGCACGTGAATAATACATGTGTGAAAACGTCACAAACACAACCGTCAACGTTTGATCACTATCACACCTACCTGATCGTTGGTGACGTTGCGGCCTAATACGTAGCACGCTTACCAAGAAGATACCTATTCACTCGCGACTTGAAGACCTTCAAATTGTACGCGTCAGGAAAGACAGACGCAAGCAGTTGATTCCATTCCCTTGCAGTACAAATAAGGACTGAAGCGCAAAACGCTTAGTGCGGAGGTCTGGTATTTCTACCATGAATTGGTTTGGTACCGCATATCAGCTAAAGAAA
Organism: Idaea aversata; assembly: GCA_907269075.1. NCBI lineage: Eukaryota > Metazoa > Arthropoda > Insecta > Lepidoptera > Geometridae > Idaea > Idaea aversata. Next base: position 9,846,541 of record OU026103.1, read on the forward strand.
TCAATGGATTACCATCGAAAACAGTATTAGGATACAGTGGAATCAGACCTTTCTGACAAGGTGTAACATCGGAAGCGACATTTAATTTAATGAGAACACAATTACGTAAACACTTAAACAAGTTACTCATCGTACATACACATAAGGAAATAGTTTTAGTTAATAGTAATAGACATAAGAAAGCGCCAGAATTTATTTAGCGGAACCCAATTATTGTTCACAGCAGCTACTTAATAACACATTAGATGTACTGACAAAGTGAAATAACAGATAGAAGCGTAAGTGAATCTAATTCTTTAGCGATTATATTTTTTCTACTGAATATAATTCTTGACAGGAATAAAAATGTATCTCTGCTGACAAACGTATGACATAAACCGTTAGATCTACGTGACATTTTGCACATGGGTTCTTTGTAAAATTTAAACACGGGATCGGGAGCGCGTAGTCAATTAATACTGTCAAGATAGGTCACCTACTCCGAGACCATTCAGCAGCACTTAGTGAATTCTAAGCCCTGATTAATTCGGGCGATAGAGATTAGGCCGCAGCAACTGTTTACTATTCCGTGGCGTTAACACCCTCACGTGGAGGTCAATAAACCCTCCTTGGTTTCCCCTCAGAGGACATTTTTATCAGTGAGATAACTCGGCCAACTTTTATTAGGTATTCAGATAACGTACTTCTACTAGGGACAATTTGTAATAATGCGAATTTATTTCACTAATATACGCTTCATAATAGAACTGTTTTACTGGATTAAACCGATTTTGTACATAGAATAGCAACATCTGAATGAAATAGAGAAAATGATTGATTGATTGATTGATTGATTGATCTGTTATGGAACCATTTGATCAAGTCTCAAACCCTGCAAACATCTGCAATTCTAGCGTTCTGACTTCAAACAGAACAGCAAGCGAGCTACTCGGTCGATCGTTTAGTCTGAAGTATGTATTCGCCCTTATTAAGACAGAGTCACGAGCCAAATAGGTAGAATACTAAACAGTCTATCACACCATTAGATAAAATTTATCTTAAACAAGATCATATAGACGCCGATAAAAGTGTCGCGGAGATTCATTTTGTAGACTAACTTCTTGAATAAGTTGGATAAATAAACGACTAGTACAAAGAATGTGTAATTAATAAAATAAATGAAACAGTATGATATTTTTAAAACACAATAGCCGAGAAATTATTTCAAAGATTATAATAGAACCTATGACGTAATAATATAATTGATCTTAATTAATCGATATCGCCATAGACATTAAACCCAATCTAATTAGCAGTTAATGTTAAAATTAGTCCTATGTTAAGTACATTCCAAACTATTGACGAAGCTTTCCTCGGAATCGGGTGACGTCATTCACATTCACAGAAGCAATTAACCTTCAATACCAAAGGATTTATATCACAACAAAGGACCATCAAAGTTGATCTTGAAGCTCAAGAAGCTCAGTACATTTCCTAAGGACTCGTAGGAAGCAAATAGAGCTCCCGCTGACTATAAAACTTTCTATCGAACGACTCTTTCTAAGGTTTATTTGTTTATCGGCTGCTTTATTCCGATTCTGATAGAGAGTTTATAGTCTGCAGAGGCTCTGAATGCAACTTAGCATATTAACCATGACCTAACTAAGTAGCTAAGTATAGTAAGTGACTAGGAGGATTGGGACCACCCACTGGTCTGGCCATTGAAATGGGCTTTAATGAAACATCCTTGGCGATGAATGGTTTGTATGTGGGCCTGCGTGGGTATAAAGGTCAAAACGGATGGAATAAAATGGAATTGACTGTAATAATCACTTATCATCCTTTGTTTAAACTTTTATATCGTATTGTATATCATTTTTTTATTATCTGTTTATGTCATTAAGAAAAAAAATAAGCTAAAGAAATATACAAATTATTAACAATTTAATGATGAGTTAATTTCACTGAATAAATATCGAATCGAAACAAAACTTTTCTATTACTAAGTTGCTAGAAATGCCTTTTCTTTTATTAAACAGACGACTTTTGTACCAAAACCTGGAGATGGAATATCACATGTGCCTGTTAATCCAATATTCAGTATTATTCAAATAACGTATCAAATTAATTTAAAATAAATTATATTTAGACATAGAGTGCCTTTGACAAGTTTCTCAGACATTGATCTTAACCGCGAAGCTTTCGCGCAAATATTAGTACATTGAACCTTCGATTAACAAATTATGAGTGCTATTAAAGGACATTTTATTAATAGAGATTTGGATAATGGCAAAAAACTTAAAAGTATAATGGTTGTTATTGAGAAATAAATTCAATACTAGTTGATTTCTTTGAAATACCTATAAGAGATACTTTTAAAAACTATCACATAGCAATAGTTACATACGATGTAATTTTAACAAAAGCAATCAAAAATAGAAATGTTTGAAAAGTACCTTAGAGAAATCAATCAAATAAAAAACAAAGTTTTTTTAAACAAAGACAATTTCCAAAGAATTAAAGAATATAAAATATCTTAAAAGAAATGGTCACATATAAATAAAACTAAAGGAGCTCGTATAACATTTTTACTGTTTATAGAGTAATCTAGATCTCAAGATAGTACACGAAAGCAAGTAAGATTTAAAACATTTTCTTGGAAGAAATTCTGACCTCAATACGTAATTCTTAGTATTTGATAAACTCGAGTGAAACATAAATTATTATGTTATAGGTACTACAGTAAATATAGGTTCACACTTTGTCAGTATATCTTTGTTTGGTACAATATTTGCTATCTCTGAAGACTAATTTGACAAAGGAATTAGGATATACATAATACTAGCTGCCCTCCGCGGTTTCACCCGCGTAACTCCCTAACCCGTGGGAATATCGGGATGTAAGCTATCCTATCTCTCAAATTGGATCGAACTGCACATGGTGTGCGAATTTTATTATAATCGGTTAAGTGGTTTAGGAGTCCATTGAGGACAAACATTGTGACACGAGATTTATATATATTAAGATTAAGTACCTATACTTAGCAAAATAAATATATTTAATTAACACATATAGTAAATATATATATTTTTAATTAGGTTCCATTAACGATCTATGAATGAATCGAATGATAAATTTTGTGAATTTAATATTTATTTTTTATTTAAAACGAAACGTTATTTGATCTTTTATATGATGAAGATATGATGATCAGAAAGGATTAACATTACGTGTTGAAATTTAAAGAATAGGATAGGTGGTAGTCCCTGTTGGCGAATCAAACTGATTTTTTGGTGACTACATTAAAATACACAAAAAGTTCAATTTAAAAAAATAACCTAATCTTGAAGTTATTTATAAAATATTGACTTTAGACATTTATAAACTCTTTACTCTAAAACGGTAAAAGTTTTATAGCAGAAGTAGTTTATTTTAAATCTCCTATGGAACGAATGTTACCTACGTGTTGATCGCGGTATAACGAAGGTGGGCGGATAAGCGATAACCTTTTGATAGTTATCTTTCAAGATACATCGATAGTCATCCTCTACTGGTTTTTAATTTTTAAGTGATCATAAATCTTAATAAGTAATAAGCTTCATATGTGTTGAAGCTTTCGGTGATCTGAAGGCCAATTCTCGTAAATAACATTGTTCAAATTACATTTCAATATCATTTCGATTGCATTTCGATCACAAATAATACCCTCAAAGTAGCTCAAAACACCCTCAAAGTTAGCTTTTTGTAAAAAAAAAACTGACTTTGAAGGTATCTTTTGCAATCGAAATGCAATCGGGATGATATTGATATGTAATTTAAACAATAATATTTACGGGAATTGGCCTTCTAACGCAAGAATATTTTCCTTTCATGTTTTAAATTACGGTTTCGCACGATTCGTGTAAATAGTCAGTTATGTTTAGACCAAATGGCTCAAAATTATTCAAGAATTTATCATAATCGATCTCTAAGTCACGTCATACGTTAAGGTAATATAACCGCAAACATTACCAAAACTGTAAAACGAAAAATTATATTGGTTCCATAATTAATACTCCTGGTATTCGTTGAAAAGCGAATAAACAGTCTATATTAATAATTATGAAACAAATGAAGACTCGCCTTACAAATTAGCTAACTCCAGACTCGTTAACCATTAGCAAGTACTAAGCACGTCTGAAATTGTAAAATAGACGCGTAAAGTAAAACTTACACTTGTCAACTGCGCAGTAAATGTTGCCGACGACGAATAATTACCGGCGGCTGCCGTTTGTAATAACAACACTTAGGGCGAAATCAGACAACAGATAGTTTGTCTATTTTCAATATCAGGGTAAACAAAAACTCTGATGACCAGTGTGATTCGTCTCCTTGATACGAGGGTCATTTTACATATGAAGAACATATTACTTGGCAAAAACTTCAACTCTAACAAGATGAAACACCTGAAATTCATGGTCGTATTAAAAGAAGAGCAAAAGGAGAGAAGGATATTACTGAACTTATTGTGACAAAGTGATACAAAAACATACAGATCTGTTTTCAAATTAAGCAGCCGTCGTGTTATCACAGGATCAAAAAGTCTGTGATCTGCGTTTGCCCTAAGTGCGCGTTATTATATTACCAACACAAACATAACTTATGTAGTAAACGTTAAAGCGAGTGCTTGCGAAGCTAGGGTAATTATTTTTATTATTAATTAGTCATTTTTGTCCCACTACTGGCCCTACAGAAGGCTTTCCTTTCACCCCGGTCTTACAGATCACTGTTGCGATATCTAGTCAGTCTTTTCAAACGTCAAGTTTGTAGCTCTTCTACATCTGGTTCTGCAGAGCGGTTCTTTATCGTTTTGTTGGATTGGTTGGTGATTTGCGACTTTTGTGACTAACATTAATTCTAGTAACGGTTTACGTAATTTTCGCACTTGTATTACTTATGCAGTAGTAAATAATTACATAGATAGTAACTATAGGTAAGTAAGTACATTTTCTAAATTTTATTTCTAAGTCATTGGTGAGATTGGATTTTGCAATAATAACGCAATCAATACCGAACGTACGTCATCTTACGGACTTATTTAACGACGTTAGATAAAAATAGTGGAAAAACACAGCAAATATCCCGTTTCTAATAATTACAGCCGTGATGTTTGTTCAAAATCATTAAGAAAACTCAATTTTAATCATAGATCAGTTTACAGTTTAAAAACAAAAAATGGCCCTAATACTCAAGCAATTAAAGAAGAAATATAAATAAATGAGACTATTAGTTCAACTTCGAATCAAGATTCATATAACAACGTCAAAATAAATTACCATAGCATAGTTGATACTCAGTAGAACCAATGACCGCTGACCGTTAACTTAACACCGAACCATAGAATAAATAATAGTACCTATAGGACACAACTAATAAAGAACCGACAGAATACGATTTAAAACGCTTTGGTTTTAAATAAATCGGTATATTCAGTTACAAAGAACATGAATATTATGTAATAATATGACTACTTGGATAAAGTATAGGTACTCTCTGCTCTAGCTCAAAGATAAATTGATGAATAATTTATTTACAGAATACTTTTACAAAAATCTGATCTGCTGGCCAAAGCGTTTCGTTTTACTAATTACTAGGCCACAGGGACACATCTCAACAAGTTACATCTTTATTTAACTTTATGAAATGTGTTTACGAATAATCCTAAGCTTAGTGTGGGATTACGTAATTTTAAATCTAAATACAATAGTTGATGATAGCGACACAAAATTTAAAACGAAAGGATTTTTTTTAAAAAAAAGCAGGTACAGAATTACACGAATTACATTCAAAACATCTTCTAAAGACGTTGGTAAACAAGAAACGTAGAACGCTAAAAACTTGGTCCCACTGATTTCTCTTCCCTTTCCTCCTTCATGAATATTGTAAGTAAGCCTTCAAAAATTTATTAAACGAAATGTTTCCAGTGTCTTTGAACGTAAAATTTAATTTGGTTCCGTGGAACGTCATGGTCTAAATATTTTCACAGTGGGAAACTTTCATCGGGATACAAGAATCAAAATGAACTCGGGGAAGTACCTAATTGAAAGAACTCGGAACTCTATGAGTCCTTTGATTAATAATGCTTAAAATGTTTCACATTGGAAACAGTATTAAAGCTAAAGATGTAAATAATATCAAATTAAACTAAAGTCTTACTTCTAGTCAATATAGAATATATCTTTCTTAAAAGACATGTCTTGTGAATGGACAATTAAGTGATATTTAAAATTACTAACTGAAGTAAGAAACAATGGTATAATTGCAAAAGTTAATTTTAGGTTTACAGTCTTTAAAATAGACATAATATTGAACAATAATTAAAATCTCATATGAAGACAATGACTCTAATTTATTATCTGTCCATGTAATTGCTTGAGAATTGATGAGAAGAGAAGAGACGCATGTGACTAGAAGAGTGATGAGTATGAATGTAGAGGGATGGAGAGGAAGAGGACGACCAAAGAAAAGATGGATGGACTGCGTAAGACAAGACATGAGAGAGATGAATTTCAGCGATGAGATGACGACTAATAGGAGTGAATGGAAGAAGAAAACATACTGCGCCGACCCCAAATAAATTGGGATAAGGGCAGGAAGATGATGATGATGATGATGTAATTGCTTGAGAATTACTAAGTAGAACTAGTTAACAATAGAAGAAATTATTGTTTTCGTCATTCTTGCTCAGAAAGGCCCCATTCCATTTGTATTATCCAAAAAGAAAGTCGCATTTTGCCCATCGAAAAAGATAAAAATTTAAAATATTGTTATTGAATTTGTAAATTCAAAATGGTCGCTGATGGACTAATCTGTCATAAGAATAATTTCAAGTTATTTAGTCTCTATTTTTATAGTAAATACAAAGCCAAAACAATACAAATCAACACCTAATTTGACGAATCTACAACAGAACTTCCAAACATTAAATTACAATCTAGTCATCGTAGCTAAAACCTACGTTTCCTTTCAAAGTCTATTAACTTAGTCTATGTTGGTTCACACTATTGTGTCTCGCCTTTATATCATATTACAGAGTTAAGAAGGTTAATTCGTAGCGTTTATTGCGAAGCATATTGGATTAAGTCGAGTTCTCTACACGAACACAGACGGTACAATGAAGTTGAAATATGAAGCATTAGACGCGATTTTTTATGCGAGACGAGTTATACTAGTTTAACTCGTGTTAACTAATAATATCGTTAAACACTTATGAATAAAAGTACATGTAAATTATCTTTCAGACAGCGTTGTTGGATGTGATTAATTCGAGCCAAGTCCGAACCTTGTACTACTGAACCAAATGATATGGAGGTCTCTGTCAATGAACGTTGTTACTAGTATATTTTTACCATATCATTTCTGATATTACAATATTGGAATAAATATATTGCAGTATCTCATTGTTACAGTGCACTGGATATAACGGAAAATGGGAAAAATGGTTCACGTCGAATAACGTTGTGCCTCAGTCGTTTTCAAGTGAACGATATTTTAAAATTTAAAATACAATCTCGGAGCATTCAATAAACATTAAGTAAAACCGCCGTACAATAGAATTTGGAGGTTTTTAGTATTACAAGAAATATGAGAGGCGAAATAGGTTTGAGTTAATATTGTTTCTAAGCATTAACTAAACATTTGTGTGAGAAAATACGTTAACATTTACGAGAACATTATGGGTATTTAGTAAAAATTAATTTTAATTAATCAGTAATAACTTTACGTAGCTCAATGAAAATACAGTGAAATAGTAAATGTGTGAGAAAGAACACAAGCTCATTAAAACCAATAATTTTCCATTAAATTAATATTAATGAAGACTGTGTCGGATTAGAAAACGAAGTAACTTCACACGTTCTAGATTCTATAGATAACTTAAACAGGTAACCTTTAGTAAAGGGTGACACAGAACGACTAAACGGTTGACTGATAGCTCGACCACCAGTAAGGTAAACAACAAAAAAATCAAGCCTATAAAAAATCACAAGTTATCGTAAGAACGATTAAATTGTTATTGGACCATAAGGTTCATTATTACAAAGTGTTTGCATTGTCAACAGCTTACAAAGCAAGTCTAGCTACTACTGTTACTAATGCAAGGCAAATTTAATACATAAGGCAAACGTTACATTAAACACAACAGCTAACAGACACTTTGAGGGAATTTAGATGGAGTAGCGCAGGATGTAGCGTAATTCAATTACATGTATAGAATATTGTAAGAGAAGGTATTGCTAACAATGAAATATGCAAATACTCCAAAAATGTACATAGTATATACCTACCGATGGTTGACCTCAAATACACAATATAAAGAAAGTCTTATTACAAAAATTTACAAACAATAGGCAGTTAATTATAAAAAAGTATGTCAAATTATCTTACCCGACTGTTCCGTTCAGGGCGGTGACGAGACCAGGTCTCTCATAACACATATGCATACCAGAAATATCTATATAGCACTTATCACTCAGTGTAATAATCACAAGAGCACAACGTATTTAGAACTTTTAAATTCAATCCACACCTCGAGCGAACATTTTTCGCTTTAAAGATTTATCAATCAATGTTCCTCTACGAAGATATTACTGTAACAAATTCACTATTAGCATCGGTTCGACGGACGTAAAACGTTGTAAACTAATCGCATTGCATTTTAATTGTAAATTTTCATGTCATTCACTTGATTGCTTCTGACTATTGTTAGTTATTTTATTCTTTTCGAACATTGTTCTAACTGGGAAGATTTGACTGACGAAATATTAAAATGATTGTGATTGTAATACAAAATTGTATTATTACGGTTTAAAATTTTACCAATACAATTTTAGTTTTTGGTTAAGGTACAATATTATAGATTAATTGGAAAGTAAAATTTTCTACAATAATACATTTGAACAGCTAAAAGAGGTGAACAAATATTTGACTAAGCTAAACATCCGATTCTTACAACGCAAAAATGGAGACGATAAACAAACCAACGTAAGAAATCTAATAATGTTACTGTTTCTGTGTCCCGCTAAACAAAAAGAAAATTTTGGAAAGTTCTTAATATAATAAAGCACTCAGCACTTATTTAAATAAGAAGAGACACATTTCCGGTTTCTAGTATACCCAGAAATTAAACAATTTTATATAAAAAGTTGGCAAAAATCCATTTTGATGACAGCCTTGATAAATCAACATCGACATCTAATTTCATTAACTAAAATAAACTTAAAAATCTCGTGGGACAAAAATTCCTTAATCGAGAGAGTTGATTTATTTAATTAATCATTTCCCACGGGATATTTTTATCGTAAAAACATAAGTATCATAAGCGCGTCAGTTATATAGTCGTAAACCGAGGTAAACAACTTCGGAAAGATATTGACGAGGTTGATGTTAAATTAAAAGAAACATTGATTACGTGCGAGATCCCCTGGGCCGGAGAGTGGTCCGATGATTAATTGCGAGCCAGTGTAGCGGATACTTTTTGCGTTATTTAGCGCGTATACCGAGTAAATAGGATATGGCCGGTTTTTTTCTATATGAAGGGTCATAAGGAGCTGTTACTCGGGTGTTTTCCCGTGTGATTGATCTGTGTTAAGCTCGTTTACTGACCAGACCGGTGGAATGCTGCATCCACATTACGGGCGACCGCAAAATACATACTTTCAATATAGGCATTAATTGGATACTGGTTACCAGAAGCTTGTTACTGGATAAGTGTTACAGTTTCTCAGATTTTTCTCAGACATTATAAATTAATTCAGCAATTGTACCACAAACATAATTTAAAGATTACATTTAATATTTTACCATAATAACCTTTAATGCAATATTACATGACACTGAAATGTCAACAAACCGGCTACTAACCGATTTGTATCATAAAAAATATTTTCGATCAGTATTCCGTGTAACATTACTCCCAGAGGGCGTATAAATGCACAATAAATGACGAACGTAACATTTCCCTTATAAATATACGTTATGAAAAAGCTTTTTTGTCAATCTACAATCGTAATGAATGATATTGTTCGGAGGTGGTAGTCACTAAACAGGTAGTTATAGGGGGGTGGGGAAGGATACCCTGAGTGCGGGGGGGAGTGACGTTATTAGTCAACTAACAGTCTAAACTTACTTTGCTACAATATAAACCAAAATATATGTATAATAAACGCCGAATAAAAATCTCAACGCGGATGCATATTCTACATTTTATCTAAATAAATGAATATATCGTCAAGGTTAATACAACAAATGTTACGTCTGTAGTGGTGTTTAAAACAAGTTAATTTTCTATACGAGCCAAATACTAACTGTCCTACATCTCAAATACATTAACCTACTTCCGACTCGAGGTCAAATTAGGAACACTTCGTCACTGGAATTTGGTAAAAACCATAAGCTACATCAAACGAGTTTAGTGACCAATTACGTCATCGTTTGCGGTATTCATTACTATAATATTATTTTAAAATCAATCAATAAACGACAAGAAAATTCTTATTTGTTAAAGATATTTATGGTATCAGACATTTTGAGAGGCAGTAAAAAAGAGAGTAAAAGATGAATACAAAATAAACAAAATTTGCATTTCCGTCAAATCTAATCAACGTCAAGCAAACCAATATCTAACAATATTGCAAAGGAAATATTTTGCGATATCGTTATTTGATAATTACGTTATCTTTTAACATGTTGTATCAAATTACAGCGATAATGAGTTTTCGCGCATTTTTTCCTCAAACGCTTTGAAGTTATTTCAATATGGCGGAATCGTATGTTCGACCTTCAAGACAAAAACACTTCAATAACAATATTATAGTGTTCATTTGTATCTTTTTTTACCTGAACTGATTGTAAACGTTCCCTTTTATTGTACGTACAGGTACTTAATCTTTAACTAGAAGACCGTATTTTTTTATTTAATGATAGCAAAGAATCTAACAAAAGATTTTTCAGAATCCATAAAAGGAGCGACGTAAAAAGAGGCATTAATATTAATTTCGGAACCTAAACGAAATGTCCAATGGAATTATTTTCGAGGAATTTAAATACCCCATTACGACGATTCGCAACTCATTTGATGAAGTTATCAACATTGGCCTTGTGCTTGTATTATGAATTTATAACAGATAGCGAAATAGCAATAGCTGTGATTATTTTATTGTTATCTACATTTAATATTATTGTTAAGTGGTCACATTTCAACTGCTCGTTATCAGTATTTTGAAATATGGCGAAGAGGGTTTCTATTCAACTACCATAGATTGTAATCGTTACTTTAGTAATTGTGATTTAGATAATTTCATTAGTCCCGATAAAGTATCTGGTATTTGAGATGAAATATTCTTAGACATCAACAGTAATGAAATTATATTAGGTAAAGCATACTTTAAAATATGTATTAACGAATAACACAAGTAACAATGTGTAATTATAACACGAAGTAGAGTAATCTGTTATATCGCGTAGTTGACTAATGCTACAGTAGCGCTGTTGTGGCGCAATAGCGAACTAAAACCTACATTTATTTACTAAATCGCCGTGTTAAGAATTCTATTGTCTTATTATTTAGTTGTTAATCGTTTTTGATGTATTACGTATAAAGAATTTTAATTAATTAATGTGATGTAGGTTTGAAGTGTACCATATCTATGCATCTCTCTATTCTATACTTAATTTAATTTTAGAAAAGTTTTTCCTCGGATATTGGAATGATTTCAAAAATATGTTCAATTATCGATAACTTCGTCAGAATTGTAGCCATTATTATCTTTAACATTTCATAGTTTCTTTCTTAATTACCTATCCGATAATTGATTGACTAATTAGTATTATTTGAAGTAAGAAGCTATAACGTTCGCAAATCATAAATTTCCAGTAGTAGCATTCAGGTGCGTCATGCATGAATCAACATGATGGACTTTAACATCCGTCGAAGCGATTATTTCTTACAAAAACCCGTGAAGGTGCGTCCGCAATAATCCTACGATCCAACACTGCAATCCATGTGATCACTATAGGTCCTCGTCACAGATTTCACTGCGACGATGCATACATGAGCACGCACGCATACCGCCTCCGACACCGAGACGCATCGCGTTCACCGCTCGCGCTCGTGCGAAAACCCGCCAAAAGCGAATTGTCAGAGTACCCTTTATTTTATTTTAGAGTTGCGGAGCGTCACGACACGACCATACGGCAGCCGAGGACGCGAGCGACTGAACCACAAGCTCAGTCGAGGCGGGGCGGGAGCGACGAACGCCGCTCGCAGGTTATCGTGAGTCGACTACACAGATAATGATGTCAAATGTGGATCGGACTAATGCTCTCTATTATGTTGTAAACGTTCCCAATAATCTGGGTTTCTTTCTACGAACGCTCGCGCTGCACCGTCAGCCTCACCTCCGTTTCCTTGTTGTAATGAATTTATTGTTACGTTTAATGTCAAATCATCTCCGAAGATGAACTCACCGTTCTCATGCTAATGATTATATCAATTATGTTCACTTCTTTCAATTAAAATTATAGTTCTTTATTTTTTGATGGCGTGAGATTAAGATCTGAATTTGTTGAGACGCTAATTAATCAGCCACAGTTTTGTATTTTATTTAAAGTAGAACGGTGTAATTTACAATGTTGGTTTCTTTTAAAAATACATATGAGGTAGAGACACGTGCTAATAAACGTTACGATTTTCTGGAATATAATGCTCAGCCACGCCTTAAAAAAGTTTTTCCAACAAAGAATATGATCGTAGAATCAGTGACGGAGACGAGTGAGGCCGTTGCGACGCGAAACACCGGCTGTAATTTTTATTGTCCCACGCTGTTTCCTGCGCCAAACCAAATTGTTCCCTGATTCAACGAGTCAAGAAGAAAAATCAGTCACCGCCTTTGGCCACGCTCGGAACGTATAATGTTGATATTTTGACGACCTTCCGAATGTGCACCGTATCATGATTGTATTGGAGTGGTTAACGCGTTGCTCACTTAAATGCAGACACATATCTTGCCGTTTTTAAATACTCCGAATCGGTCTTATTATTGTGAATGATAGAGTTTCTTTCTGTGCGGTGGAGCCACCGCGCGCCATCGGTCGCGGTGGTCGTTCACAATTTCCATTTATCAAGATGGTTTGTGGGTCTATATATTTTGGTCGTATTAGCGAGCGAGCTTCGTTTGATAGATGTTTTAGTTGCGGTTTTTGTGGTGAAGAAAACGTCGCGCATCGCACGGTGAGCGGAAAAGCGTGTTCTTTATGCCCATTGAGCGATGAGCGATAAACCCCTCGACACATCGACACTAAATATAACTTATCGTTTCGTACGTAACCAATTTCGCGGCCCTAATAGACATCAAAGATTGTAATTAACGCGCGAGTTTGCTGCGTAATATTGGTACCAACAAGATACAAAAATAAACATTGACACCAATTAGCACTCGCCGGTATACCTACCTAGTCTCCAGCGGCGCTATTCCACATCTATGACCAATAAACGTGAACAGAAAATACTTGTATCGACTATTAGGCAAATTGCACATAGATAACTAATATGTGGTGACCCAAATTTGGTATGACAAGTGGATCGAGCTCGGTTGCGGTCGGAGCGAAACGGAAATAGGCAGATTATCCCGGGGGAGGTGAGAGAGGAAGCTTAAGGGAACCTTCCGCCTTACGTGGTTCGCCTTTATAACAACTGTTTGTTTCTATTAATCTTTCGAAGAACAAAGGAAGGACATCGTTAATAAATATTTGGGGATTGGCATAGCCCGATTGTAGCACATTGAGATTGGGATATATTTAGACAATCAAATTCCGACACATCTTCGAAACGTGACACTCAACCATATCATATAAAAGAATACAGTTTAATTTGTGTACAGGTATGTCCTTTATCAAAACACATAGGTCCTATCGTGCGACAATACACAAACCATGATCGGACTAATCCAATTCTAATGAAGCCCTCGTTGAAATCAGGACTTTAGTAACACAATTTAGAGTTTGACAAACATTCTAAAGGCCAATATTGAATATGTTATTCTAAAAATTTCTCTTTGATATTCAACGCCATTTAACACAGCCTAGCTAGATAATAGAGTAGGGCTGACCACCAAAGAAATATTTTTACGACCTTTTTTGTTCTCATGATATTCGCACCTCGTGTTTATTTACTGCAGACAAACAGAACAAAGATGTTTTCAATGAATAGCAACAAAACAATCGATGTCAATTAATACCATCCGAATGTTTGCCGTAATAATTTTTCTTACAAAAGTTAATCATGATTTCAATTCGCTCTATTGTTTCCCTGTCAGATAATGTAGGTTTCTTCGGAGTAAATTATTTTTAACAAGACCGTTTAGTTCCTCCAAGATTAATTCTATTCTTAATCGATATTTAAACTGTGGAAACTGATATGGTAAAGAAATGTAGTGAAGACGCAACGAACGTGGCATTGTTCACTGAGCCATTAAGACAACGATTGTGTTCGTGACTTCTACTCGGATATAAAGGTGGTATTCTTACATAAACACTGAGAAATTTTAATTATCGTATAGATTTCTGCAAGTGAATAATATAAAAAATGTAAAGGGCAGTAAAATATTTACCGTTGACATTTTATTGAGTTACCTGTAGTTTTGAAATTGACGAATTTCGCACATTACCGCAGGTAGCAAATCTGTTGACGATGACATGATGAGATAAAACCAAACGTAAGAGATTGAAATGCATATAGCGCTGTATTTTTGCTGTTACTTTATGAAGCTTGCAGACTCTTAAAACGACATTAGAGTAGAAGAAGAATAGAATAACGTTTCTTAGACAAGCACACGGCATTAAAGAGGAAAACAATGCACAACGGAAGGAATAAATAAACAATAACACAAAATCTTTACAAGCTTAGGCTGTCTAAGCAGCCGTGTGCCGCTAAAGATCAGTCTCAGCATTAGCTGTAACTGCATGATACAACTACTATGCTGGTCTTCTTGCAACATCCTTGCTGAGGCATTTCGTCTCAAAAGACGAGAAGTTAAATTACTAAAATACAATATAAGATTTTATATTTTACACTCTGTATAACCCAAGCAAGTAATCCAGCCCCGCAAAATAAAAACAATAATCCCGGTAAATATCCCGTATAAAATAACTTTAAATCTATACTATAATACTAGTAGTTCGCCCCGAACTGAGACCTCACGAGTTTTTTTCAGCGTTTATTATATTTCAGCGTAAAGTACTAAAATGTATAATATAACGACGAAAGACTCCAAATACGACAGGTCTATCTTATTTGAATGATAGGTGCCTAGTATCGCTATTATCTGACATTGGATGATTTAGAGAATCCAAACACGATAGGCATAACTTGTTGTTGTTGTTAAGTTCTAAAAGCATAGGCCAGCTCAATCATCACACCCTGGACATCCGTTGACTCTTAATTTTTACTCAAGACATTTTGAATGTGTCCAACATAATATCCAGAAGATAGTAATTCCTTTCCTTCCTTCCTTATGTATCTACTTATCATAATGTTACGTAAGAGGAAACGAGAAGACAAGCTCGAGAACGAGAATATATTAGAGAAGTTTGAGGCCAATATGTCCTGTAATAAGTCCCTAAACTAAAATATAACAAGTCAATAAAAATTATAAAAAAATTAGTCACAAATTTTATAATTATCAGAGTCTCTAGATCGGCTAGAACCGAACATTCCTACTATTTAATACTATCCACCACTATTATTGTAAAACAGCCCATGATTATGAAATAAATAATTATAGGAAATGAAGCAAAGAGAGTTCGGACGATTTGGGGCAAAGTAATAAATTTCTATAAATTTTAAATTTAAATAAATTTGGATTAAGAATATTGTAAATAGTAAGCGTGTTACATTGTGAATTTGTGATGCTACACCTTCGTTATTTTTCTTTTGCAATCACAATGTAACACGCTTACTATTTAAGTACAATATTCTTAATCCAAATTTATTAGATTTTATTTTCTATTTTTTAGTTGGACTTTTTTTATTAAAGCGTGTTTTTTTAAGTTTTTTATTCTATTAATTTATTTTATACTTTTTGGTCTTTGATAACTTAATATGTTAGATCGGACCCTGGTTACTATTGAAAGACAAACTACTCGTCAAGACGATTCTAACGAGCCTAAACTCGATGAGGTTGTGTCGTTTCATTGCGAAGTTCCTATGACCACCTTCCAGTTCCATCATCAGACCCTGGTTACCATTGAAAGACAAACTACCCGTCAAGGCGATTCTAACGAGCCCAAACTCGATGGGGTTGTGTCGTTTCATTGCGAAGTTCCTATGACCACCTTCCAGTTCCATCATCAGACCCTGGTCACCATTGAAAGACAAACTACTCGTCAAGACGATTCTAACGAGCCCAAACTCGATGGGGTTGTGTCGTTTCATTGCGAAGTTCCTATGACAACCTTCCAGTTCCATCATCAGACCCTAGTCACCATTGAAAGACAAACTACTCGTCAAGACGATTCTAACGAGCCCAAACTCGATGAGGTTGTGTCGTTTCATTGCGAAGTTCCTATGACCACCTTCCAGTTCCATCATCAGACCCTGGTTACCACTGAAAGACAAACTACCCGTCAAGGCGATGCTAACGAGCCCAAACTCGATGGGGTTCTGTCGTTTCATTGCGAAGTTCCTATGACCACCTTCCAGTTCCATCATCAGACCCTGGTCACCATTGAAAGACAAACTACTTGTCAAGACGATTCTAACGAGCCCAAACTCGATGGGGTTGTGTCGTTTCATTGCGAAGTTCCTATGACCACCTTCCAGTTCCATCATCAGACCCTGGTTACCATTGAAAGACAAACTACTCGTCAAGGCGATTCTTGACGAGTAGTTTGAATGAATGAACTATGAAGTATGGATAATGAGATAATTCCTGCAGATTCCCTCCAGCTCTATGATCAGATCAGTTCCATGGTACCATATTATTGTCACCGAAGTTACGCCCTTTCATTTGATACCCCACTCGGGTATATTTGCAGTATAGTTTGTGTGCCATATAGGTAGATCCCCTTTTGGACCCCTATCTCCGTAACCCCCTGACCGATCCTGCTCATGTTCGAACTTAAAAATTCTATGGACCTCAACTACTTGTATACCAAAAATCATGAAGATCAGAGCAACGGTACTCAAGTTATCGTCGAACAAACATACAAACATACAAACATACAAACATACAAACATACAAACATACGAGCGACCGACCCTTCTCAACACTAGACCTCTCTCGCTTCGCTCGTTCGGTCAATTATAAAGCTGGAGAGTTTGTTTGTTTGTTTGAACACGCTTATATCAGGAACTACTGGTTCGAAAAGAAAAAATATTTTTGTGTTGGATAGGCCATTTATCGAGGAAGGCTATAGGCTAATTTTCATTTTGATATTATCACGGGATCGGGACTTACGCAGGTGAAACCGCAGGGGGCAGCTAGTCTATTCTAATATTAAAAAGATGAAGAGTTTGTTTGTTTGTTTGAACGCGCTAATATCAGGAACTACTGGTTCGAAAAGAAAAAATATTTTTGTGTTGTATAGTCCATTTATCGAGAAAAGCTATATGCTACTTTTCATTTTGATATTCCCACGGAATAGGGACTTACGCGGGTGAAACCGCGGAGCGCAGCTAGTAAGTAATAAAATAATTTTCAAATCCGTATATCCATTAAAGCAAACACAAAAGACAGTGACCGTGCAAAGACCAGTAAATCTTCGACAGTCGCACAAACATCACATACATTAAAAGCTTACAAATGCCCGCTAAAGTTGGTGCAATTCCGGCCAGCCCGGGATACTCGGTTAAATATGCACATAAACGGCCCACAGGCGGCTTCCAATTGGCAACTTGTAAAGAACCAGGGAGGCTCCTTAATGTAATTACTTAGCAGGTTAGCCAGTAGTCCGTACACGCAATGTTTGGATACAGTGAACAAACTGACTGTTAGGCTATTAATTCTGGTATCTGGAGCTGTTAAGGTGTAACGTAGTCGAATTACGATCGATTTGCATCGGTTTTGGTAAGGATTTTTGTAGCTTGTTTGTATATTGGTACAAGTCTGAACGTTTGTAGAGTAATTGTAATATATTAATTTTTTTGAATAATACAGTGTATCGAAAAATGACGACCCAGTTGGTGCAATGGTCACCATGTCGGACTGCCAAACACAGGGTTGCGGGTTCGATTCCCGCCACAGACAAGTATTTATACTTAGATATTGTCTGTAGTTTGGTTGTTTTTATGTAAGTATTATAAGTATATATTTACAAAAGAAAAGTATATAATTAGTGTATCCGTTGGCTCGCACCTATAACACAAGTCTAGTTGCTTAGCTGGGGGGCTAGATGGCGATGTGTGGCATGTCCTGCAATATTTGTACTTAGCCAGGACAATCCGACGTGCGACAAGTGATCGAAAAACTATGCCATTACAAATGTGTATAATATCCTTTGCATGACCTTGCACACAGTGCCATCTAGCCCCAACCAAGCTACTAGTCTTGTGTTATGGTGTCGAGATAAGGGATAGAATATACATACAGAAACACCTAGACCAGAAACAAATATCTACATAAATATTTGTTCGAGGTAGGAATCGAATTTACAACAGAGGTCGTGAAATAAGTAAAATATGGAACAGAACCAAAACACGAGAAATACTAAGGATGTTGTTTCAAAACAATAAAATTACACCTAGTTTTATTAAGAAAGCTAGGAACCGACCTCGCAACAGAAGTCATCTAATAAGTAAAGTAGGTAACAGAACCAAAACACGAGAAATACTAAGGATATTGTTTCAAAACAATAAAATTACACCTAGTTTTATTAAGAAAGCTAGGAACCGAACTCGCAACAGAAGTCATCTAATAAGTAAAGTAGGTAACAGAGACAAAATACGAGAAATGCTAAGGATATTATTACGAAACAATAAAATTACACCTAGCTTAAAGTCTAAAGTTAAGAATCGAACTCGCAGCAGAGGTCGTGTAATAAGTAAAATATGGAACAGAGACAAAATACGAAAAAAGCTAAGGATATTATTTCGAAACAATAAAATGACTTCTAGCTTTATTAAGTCTAAAGTTGGGAATCGAACCGAATCAGAGGTCGTCTAATGAGTAAAACAGACTAAACACGGGAAAAGCTAAGGATATTATTTCGAAATAATAAAATAACACGTAACTTTATTAAGTCTAAAGTCGTCCAATTTACTCAGTGTCCCAGACATAATCGCAGACACGGACAATACGTCGTAGTATAGCGCAGTCAGGCTAGGCTTTATTCGAGTGACCACGTTTTAAACGTAACGTAGGACGCTCCCGGCCAGCCTCCGATGCGGATAATGAGAAAACGGGCCTCTCCACAAACTCTACAATGAAAAAATATGTTCTCTATAAAAATATTTTAATATTAGAGACTGTTTTACGTCATATATGTGTTTTTAAATTGTGGGAATGTTACAGGTTCATCTTTGTTTTATAAGTTTTCTAGACCCGCCTAGCGAGTGAACAGGTATCTTCTAGCACGCGCCTCTAGAAGCTACCTGTTTACTGGCGACTTAAAGACCTTTGTACATCTAAACTTATATTATAACAAACTGTTTTGTTTGTGATGAATATGCTTCGAAACTACTGGACCGATTTACATGACATTTGGTATGAGCGTACATTAAATAAATAAATAAAATAAATAAATATTGCAGGACATTCCACACATCGCCATCTAGCCCCAAGCTAAGTAACTAGACTTGTGTTATGGGTGCTAGACAACGTATATACTACTTATATACTTTTCTTTTGTAAATATATACTTATAATACATAGAAACAACCAGACCACAGACAAATATCTAAGCATAAATACTTGTCTGTGGCGGGAATCGAACCCGCAACCCTGTGCTTGGCAGTCCGGCAATTAATTCATTGAGAGTAACATATGCATAAATTTTAGCCCAATATTACCACGTGATCGGAGCATACGCAGATTAAGACACGCTAGAATTTTGTTTGTTTGTAACGAATAGGCTCCGAAAAAACTACACCGATTTTCATTAAACTTGGTATTTTGATACATTGATTAATTGCGAGTAACATAGACAATTTTTTATCCTGATATTCCCACGGGATCAGCGACAAGCTGCTAGTAATCTATACTATTATAATATTATAAAGCTGAAGAGTTTGTTTGTTTGTTTGTTTGAACGCGCTAATCTCAGGAATACTGGTTCGAATTGAAAAATTCTTTTTGTGTTGGATAGTCCATTTATCGAGGAAGGCTATAGGCTACTTTTTATCCCGATATTCTCACGGGATCGGGAGTTACGCGGGTGAAACCGCGGGGCGCAGCTAGTCAAATATAATTAGACCGTCTCATAGTGAAAGAAAGCAGTTGTTAAATATAATTGTACCTACGGTTTATCTTACACGTTCCAAACAGTTTGAGTGTGACCGATAAACAATGATCGAAACGTAATCGGTATGAAGCAAAGAGATTAAACATATTTCATTATAGAATGGTCGTAGAGCGACAAAAGAAGTGGTAGAGGGACAGACTTGACGAGGAAAATAGTGGAGTCACTAAAGTAGGAAATATCCAGAAAAAGGAAACTGAACTCCCACCAGAAAAGCGCGTTAATTTTTAAAGCTTTTGCCCTTTAAAATGACAGCTTTTGATGGTGTTTCTCCTATATTTTTAACGTTTGACAGCTATTGACAGCACAACAATAAATTGATCGCAAAAGGTTTTAAGTATATAAAATGTATTGAAATGATAGAATAAGCCTCCTCCATGAGTGATTAAAAACTCGTTGAGTTGAGATGAAGGATGACATGTCGTGCCGACCCGACATAGTAGGAAAAGGGAAGGAAGAAGAAGATTCATACAGTGAGACTTCTTCTTTATATCAAAACTTTTGTTTTTTATTTAACACAGGTATTAGACAGAACACAAACGTCACACTAAACTGAGCTATTTATTATTACCTACGTAATAAGTGGTTTTTTTACAAAAGATTGTTACTATTGTCCAGTCTACTTCTAGTAATATATTAAGAGTCTTTGAAATAAAGGCCTTGAGCTTCTCTTTGCTTCGGTTATGTTTGAGATAATGTACAGACAAGATAACTGAATGACGGGGATATTTTACGCGCATTATTACAAGCCAATCGCGAGAAGCGTCCAGCATACCAACTAAAATGACGACTTGTCAAGCATACCAACTAAAATAAAGAGTTGTCAAGCATACTTACCAAATAAAATGAAGATTTGTCACCTATACCATCTTAAATGACGACTTATCAAGCATACCAACTAAAATGACGACTTGTCAAGCATACTTACCAAATAAAATGAAGATTTGTCAACCATACCAACTTAAATGACGACTTGTCAAGCATACCAACTAAAATGACGACTTGTCAAGCATACCAACTTAAATGACGACTTGTCAAGCATACCAACTAAAATGACGACTTGTCAAACATACTTACCAACTAAAATAAAGACTTGTCAATCATACCAATTAAACTGACGACTTGTCAAGCATACATACCAAATAAAATGAGGACTTGTCAAGCATACCAACTGAAATGAAGACTTGTCAAGCATACCAAATAAAATGAGGACTTGTCAAGCATACCAATTAAAATAAAGACTTGTCAAGCATATCTAACAACTAAAATGACGACTTGTCAAGCATACCAACTAAAATAAAGACTTGTCAGCATACCAACTAAAATGAAGACTTGTCAATCTTACCAACTATAATCACGACTTGTCAAGCATACTAACTAAAATGAAGACTTGTCAAGCATACCAAATAAAATGAAGAGTTGTCAATCATACCAACTAAAATGAAAACTTGTCAAGCATACCAACTAAAATAAATAAATATTTCAGGACATTCCACACATCGCCATCTAGCCCCAAGCTAAGTAACTAGACTTGTGTTATGGGTGCTAGACAACGAATATACTACTTATTTATATACTTTTCTTTTGTAAATATAAACTAATAATACATATTACATATTACAGACTAATATCTAAGCATAAATACATGTCTGAGGCGGGAATCGAACCCGCAACCCAGTGTTTGGCAGTCCGGCATGGTGACCATTGTGCCAACTGGGTCGTCAATGAATACTTGAAAATGAAGACTTGTCAAGCATACCAACTAAAATGAAGACTTGTTTCAAGACTTCAGAAGAACAAGGGGCCTTACCATGAGTTGTTTACGTACTCTATCAAAGTTTATAAGATCGGTCAATACTCGAGCCGAGATAAAAAGGTTAAAAAAGTATTATGTTACTGTTTAGGACCTAAAACTAAAATATTGTTGGCTTTGAACTGTTATTTGTTTGTTTTATTTACAGATAGATCAGTTTTATAATATTATTTTTATCACAGTTGCTCATAAAGTGGATCTTATTAAACCGCTTTTAGGCTCATAATGCAAAGTATTATACACGCGTGCGATAAAAAAAAATCCAACTAGTGCTAAAATAATACGCTATCCCGATAAGTCAAATACGTATCTCACAGCTAATTGATGTATAGAAAAAAGGTACTATCAAAGAGTTTTTAAGCCTTGCTGGCTTAAAACTCTTTGTTGGTACCTACCTTTTTTCTTCTTTTCAAAAGGTTGTCTCTAAAGTCTGATAGCGAACGACAATTTTACGTGATAACGTCTTTGAAAATAGTTAAAAATTGAGTTTTGTTTTTTCTTTAGGTACATAAATATATTTTTTCTTTACCATTATATTCTGTTTTTAACCGCCGACGCGAAAACAAATGAAAAAAACCCTAAAAAAATATTGTATGTCAGACGAGGTTGTATAGGTTAAAAGTCTTTCGGGAGTGTAATTAACAAAAAATAGTAAACATAACCTAAAATTCTTAAAAACTTTTTATTATTTCAACAAGTCTTTTTTTTTTATTCGCAACTGTAATAAAAAACGTCGTACGAAACACGTGTGGAAAGTTGATCATTCCATCTCGGCTTTTGCCACGCTCGCGTTCCGCTCGCGCGTCATAAACCGCCTCTATGGAATGCTCAACTTTCCACACTTGTATCGCAATGTACTATTATTTTATTTAAAGGAAAGTTAACACCCAAGTTTAACATTATAAAACAGAAGAAATAGAAACAGAAAGACAGACAATCACAAATAGACTAGTATAGACTAGCAGCGCTCCATGGTTTCACCCGCGTAAATCCCGATCCCGTGAGAATATTAAAAATATAAAATAGCCTTCTTCGATAAATGGACTATCCAACACAAAAATATTTTTTCAAGTCAAACCAGTAGTGCCTGAGATTAGCGCATTCAAACATACAAACAAACTCTTCAGCTTTATAATATTACTAGCGCCCCGCTCCGGCTCTTCGCACGACTATATTATGCATGTATTATACATATGAACCTTCCTCATGAATCACTCTATCTATTATAAAAACCGCATCAAAATCCGTTGCGTAGTTTTAAAGATCTAAGCATACATAGGGACAGACAGTGGAAAGTGACTTTGTTTTATACTATGTATTGAAGTATAGATATTGTAGTTGGGTACGCGTAAAGTAGTTATTTTTTTACCGCACATAAACCCACTGACCTTGATAATCATGCAAATTGTGACGAACATTTTCAGACACACGCAAACTAAAATAGGTGATTTGAAACCAAATGTCAAAAGTATCTTTTAACAAAACTGAATGAAGTGGATTAATTTTATTGACGATCAAAATGTAGTAAATGTTTATAAAACACTATTATTCTTTCAAGGAAACCAAAACTCGATTAGAAAAAGTTGGCTCGATAGATGCATCTTAAAGTTATAGTAAACTAGCGACCCGCCCCGGCTTCGCACGGCTATATTATGCATGTATTATACATATAAACCTTCCTCTTGAATCACTCTATCTATTAAAAAAAACCCCCATCAAAATCCGTTGCGTAGTTTACAAGATTTAAGCAGTCAAAGGGAAATAGCGACAGAAAAAGCGACTTTGTTTTATACTATGTAGTGATAGTGAAGCCGTTGACGGCTACTTCTGTACCTACACCTTAACGATCAACTTTTGTTTTACGACTTTTGGAAATTCGAAAAAAATTAGAAAATTTTGAGGTTATGTAAATTCGATAAACAGCTGATTTTTTAAAGCAAGGCCATTCAGACTAAAAACATACTAAAAACTTAAAAAATAAGTAAAATTTTAAGGTTAATGACCTCTCCGTGTATGGAACAGCTGATTTTCAGGTTAACCTAAGCTCAAATTTAAAAAAAAAAATTGTTTAGGTGCACCGAAGTAGTCCTCAACGACTTGCTAGTACAATTACCAATAACCCTGTACACATTTTGAGGTGATCGTAGACGGAAAAAAAATCACTTAAACGTCTACATAAGACCTTTCGGAAATAGTTTTTTTATTGAATAAGGGACTGAAAAAGCCTAGCTTAGCCTTTTAATAGTGGTTTAAATATTTTTCATCTATACTATAATATTATTATAAAGCTGAAGAGTTTGTTTGTTTGTTTGAACGCGCTAATCTCAGGAACTGCTGGTTCGAATTGAAAAATTATTTTTGTGTTGGATAGTCCATTTATTATTAAGGTTATAGGCTACTTTTTATCCCGATATTCCCACGGGATCGGGAGTTACGCAGGTGAAACCGCGGAGTTAATAATATAGGGGGAACTACTAATATTATAGAGGAAAGATTTTTGTTTTATGTTTGTAACGAATAGGCTCCGAAAATACTGGACCGATTTTGATAAAACTTGGTATGTGGATACTGATTCATGACTCAAGTTCCCACGGGATCGAGAGCTACGCGGGTGCAACCGCGGAGTGCTGCTAGTTAATAAATAAGTAGCTACCTATTTACCTGTCTATGTATTTAGGTATTTACTAAATCTCTTACATAACTTGACCTTGGTATATTGAATAGTTTCAATAGACAAAACAAAATAAATTCATTTATTCTCAATAACATTTGTAGCTATGAGGAAGCTTATATAACAGTAGATTGTATAATGGGCTAAAATAATATTTTTACGGCGAAGGCGCTATTTACCCGACTACGCAACGCAAAAGAGTGGTAATTCTGGTCATACCACCTCGTCTTAACTTTTCTTTTTGAGGTAGGTATAAAAAGTATTTTATGGTGCATTCAATAATCTACGCCGTTTTATGTAACAGCATTTGCGTTAACTCTTATCAACACCACTCAATAATTGGAACTGAAAAATGTGTGTAGGTAAAGTCGTAAGTCAAAAGTGCATTACCATTCTTTTTGACGTGATAATGTCTAATAAATTGATGGAACACCTGCATTCACAGACAAAAAGTGTCACGGTAATATTGTGTGACGTCATGCGTCATGGCAATATGACCAGACGCGTCATGGTAGGTAACTTAAGAAACAAAGTATTTAATAATAATATCCCTCATCTAGGCTTGTGTCGAGTGACAAATAGAAGACTTATACAAAAGGAAAAAAAATAAAAATAAAAAAGAAGAAAAAAACAGATATAACCAATAAACTAACACAACTATTCAAATACCAACTTACCTCATTATTGAACATGAAAATAACAATGTATTAACTAGACGAGTTTATTGTTTATCGAGTACCTATAGTAAGAAAAACCTCGGTCTGTGGCCACACAATTGCAATGCCCGGCGGGGCTCATATGTGGACTATTATGCCTCTGTAAGATCTATTATACAATATGAAAGCAAATAAATGAAATGAAATGAAAAAGGGAAAAAAAATATAAGGGAATAACAAAAAATATATCAATTTTTCATCGTTTTCTTAAGACGTTGTCACGTCAAATTATCACCCGTAAACCAACAACTTTGTTTTTTTTTAAACAATTTTTTGATAGGTCAGCGTTTGGCCACTATCACACCCGGCTGATGCTAAGTGACGATGTGCCCTAAAATGTAGCACGCTTTCCTAGAAGATACCTGTTAGCTCGCGACTTGAACACCCTAAAGCTATTTATAAATTGTGAAGATTTTTTTTTTTACAAAATTCAAATTAAATTTTCGTTAAATAACATTGTCATTATCCTAAAAACAATTGACTACTTGCAATCGTCTTAAAAACTAAATTAGGTTTTGTGGTTTCGGGATGCGCCATCCAATCCACAAGAACTCATAGAGTTTCTTTTCTCTGGTGTCAATTTTACAAATGTCAGGATAACTATATTTTATGGTATACATATTTGTAAATAATTAAAATTGATTTCAAACCTAATTATTTAAAAAAGTGTTGTAAAGTAAAACTTAAAATCATGTCTATGGATTATTTATGATTTTAATTCAAGTACAAGGCGAGAATCGAGCCATCAACCTTTTGAGTCGCAGGCAGGTGTTCGTTCGCCCAATGCGCCACAGTGCTCGTCAATAATATTTATGTAGGTAACGAAGGTTTAAAGGTAAGGTAGTTTTTTGTAATAAATAAATAAATTAATAGTAACAACGTCGAGTAACAAATTTATAAATAGGAATTAAAAAATAAGGTTAGAATGTAGAGATGGTCATGCACTTTTGACCCTGATGTACAATCAGGGTCATGAGTGTTATCAGTAGGTTTTGAATTTGGATTGCATAACACGATAACCTATGAACTTAATTAAATAGGTAAGCAGTATAACTTACTATAATATTTCTATTTTATATCAATGAAGCTACCTTGCGGTTACACTTAACTTGTGTGGCATTATATGGGAATATCGGGATAAAATAAAGCTAATTCTACTAGCGACCAGCCCCGGCTTCGCACGGGTTACAGATATATTATATGCCTTCCCCAATAATCATTCCGGTTTTGGTTTGCCTTTGGTAAAACAGTATGAAAATCCGTTCAATACTTTTTTAGGTTGTCGTGTTCAGGCGAACAGACAGATATATGCGGCGGTACTAACTAGCTGCAACCCGCGGTTGCAAACACCCAAGTATCATCATCATCATCATCCGAGCGATGTTCTCGGTTGCATCCCTCTCGGGAGCCCGGGGTCCGCTTTCCTACTTTTACGCCTCCACTTAGCACGATCTTCGGCATCCTGGGTTGTAAGGCCATTTGCACGCATATCACCCTTTACGACGTCAAGCCAGCACTTCTTGGGTCTACCCAGTCTGCCACGACCCGGCGGAGGCGCCATGGCAAGACATTTGTTCCCCACGTAACTAGCCGGTTTTCGCAAGACGTGGCCGTACCAGCGTAAGCGACACTCTTGCAATTTATCTGCAATGTCTCGGACATGAAGGCTGCCCCGGATGCGGCAGTTCCTGACGCGATCCTTTCGTCACTCCACACATCCAGCGCAACATCTTCATCTCCGTGACACGCAGCTCCTGCTTATGTCGCTCAAGCACCGGCCACACCTCACTACCATACAAATACGCAAGTAGGTATGTTATTTTGTTAATTTCCGTCAAAATCGCTTAACTAGGTACTTATGCCAATTTGACGAAAATTAACAACTTTTGAGTGGTCATAATTATACAAATTTTTGTATTCATACATATACATATAAGTACTATAACTATTAGTAGAAAAAGTTTGACAGTGCTTACTTACATTTTTTTTGCAATTTTGTTTTCCAGTCAGTATCAAAGAAAGAAAGAAAGAAAGAAAGAAAACATTTATTTGGACAAGCACACGACATAAGACAATCAGA
Source organism: Idaea aversata (assembly GCA_907269075.1). Classification (NCBI taxonomy): domain Eukaryota; kingdom Metazoa; phylum Arthropoda; class Insecta; order Lepidoptera; family Geometridae; genus Idaea; species Idaea aversata. Next base: position 9,874,290 of record OU026103.1, read on the forward strand.
AAAGTAGTAACAAACACAAAAGCACTAGAACAAAATTTTAAAATAAAATAAAAATAATAATAATAAAAACAAAAAAATATCAGTAAAATATTAAAAAAAAACAGTAAAATCAGTATCAGTAAAATATTAGTATCAGTGGAAAAAGTTCAATTTAATTGTTTTAACCACAACCCTTTTATGTCCCCTATACATTGTCGATTGTTTTCACTGAATCGGTTCCGCAATCGTCAAATCCAGAGTATGAAATAATTATGGTGGCGAGAGTGCGCGACATGTCGGTCGCTCGGAGTGGGGCCCTCCCTCCACTATCGAGGGGGAACGAGGGGTTAAATCCTCCCGAAATGTCGACAAAACGTCGCGGTAAAAAGGAAACTTGTTGCTTTATCACTGCCATGTTTTTTCGGTGTGAAAATTTGTTGAATTACTAATGCTGTCTTTGACAAAAAAATAGAACGCACACGTCTGCCTTACCCCCATATTTTTGCATGAATATTTTGGTAAAAATTCAGTGTGATTTGATATTTGCCCTGAATATATTTAGAACACGGATATGTTATATCATAATAACGGTGTCCCGAAAACACGGCCTAGTTTAGTCACCCCAATAAGGCAGTCAATACAAAACTTTGAATTTCGAAGGTAAATATATTTGAAAATCAGAGTATGCAGTGCAGTATTTCCGGCGAAACAAGGGTGACAAGGTTGAGATTGGAACGGGGATCGTTCCGCAATCGATTCTTTGGGGGCAACTATGAAAGCAGGCAGGCATGGGGCAACCGACAGATAAAGCGGGTCGGAGAACGGATAATTGAAATACCTGGCGACATTCGGCGATTCCCGGAACACAGGCATCTAACGTAAACGTTTTGATGGAATGTTTAAAGTGAACCAATACAACTCCATCCTATCCTGCTATAAAATTCGAAAGCCTGTCTATGTATGTTTACACATCAACAAAGCCAAGGGAACAAGGGTAAAATTGTGTTTTTGGGGAATAAAATGTTTTGTCTTAGGTATCATATCAATAGAAGCGGAGCCATCTGTTGGTCCACCACCATTAGCGACGGCTCTACATCAACGTGGCATTTTACCTCCTCGACTAAACAAGGAGATAATAATATGTAGGTGCATCCCTGGACTAACAGGCTCTTTAACCGACCACAACAAAAAGGGGGAGGTTCTCAATTCGACGCGTATTTTAGCCGACTGCAAGGAAAGGGTTTTAATTTTTAAACTAAATTTTTTTTTACCCTAAAATTCTAGCGCGATAGGGACTTAAGCGAGTGAAATCGCGAGTCGCAGCTAGTAGATAGATGGGTGTAACACTGCCGTCCGAAAAACTTTTGACAGATAATTGAAGGCTCGTTCCGGTTAATTGGCGATTTATGTTCCGGAGAAACTCAGTTGTAAGCCTTGTAGGTAGTTGTTTATGGCTTACAAAGTCACCAGTCATTTTTAATGGTTTACGAGAAACAGCTTCTTACAGTCCATTTATAGGACACTTAAGAGGATCATTTATCGATGACATTTTGATGTTTTCGATCTAATACCCTGTTTTCATTTATTAAATTGCAACAAAATGTTATGTTATTGATGTCAAAGGCTTAAATATTTTGTATTTGAAGCCCACATGTTCTCTTTTATTATTTCAAAAAGTGTATAAGTAACTTTAACATAAATAACTGTTCAGTGACTAATTTTCTTTTTAAAAGATGAAAGAGAAGTCTAGTTTTTATTTAATTAATTAGACATGAAACAAATTACTGAAATAAGACAATACTAAGGGATGAATTTATTTCTGAATAGATTAGTACTCGGCGGTAGCTAGTATGAGTTTTTGCAGCACTGCACTGGCTATAATACATAAATCGTTTAAAGCCATTATTACAGAGTTAAGAAAAAAACAGAATTTAAAACTGCGCACGCGCTAAATCGTAAAATTGTGTGAATTATATTATAATAATAATCGTGCAAAACAAAACAAAATCAAAATTCGTCGAAAATTGTCGGAGCAAGCGCATTGTGTGTCACTTACGATCAATTTAATACACGAATGGATCGCATTCGGTATCACGCTATGTTCTTAATAATATAAACACAGGTTCGGTTTCGCATTATCGTTTGCGGCTATATCGGTTATATCGGATTACAGTACAATATTGTGAGGGAGAGCGGAGCTGGAGTGAGCACTGCCGCCGCCGCTTCTGCTGAATTGAAATGACTTGACATCGGATTATATTAAACCCTTTTTAATCATTTAATATAATATAGACCTTTATTTTTCAATAATAATTACAGTTTAGGTAGGCACATGTACCTAACATAAAGCACTTTTAGGTATAATAGGTACTAGGTATAAATAGGCAGGTAGGTACTAGTTTAATTTAATAGTTTACATATTCAGTTCTAGTTATTTTTTTTAAATAACTAAAAAACAGAAGCAAATGCGTAAATTAATGGCGTAGTCGAAACAGACGCTGTAAATAAGCGTGATGACCTGGATGCATGCATAGGATGAAGACTAGCCAAACATAGCCCATAGACCAGCCCCCTGGTCACAAACCGTGTCGGAAGGTAACCGAAACAAAAAAAAATCTTGCTGCTCTTTCACTCCCGCGACTTTAAACTTGTTGCCATCCTTGTCTTTTCAGTTTTATATGTTTCGGTAGCCTTCAGATGGTTTGTGAATCAGCCAGCAAGACTGACAGGCTTAGAAACAGTTGAAGCTATTGCCTCACAGGGTTGATTAAAGAAAACAATGGCACAGGATCTCATTCTGCCTTTTAAAAGATACGCACTAAATCCTTTGAATTCTATTCAGGAGTATTCTACACATTTAAGTGGTTTAGTAGACATTGGACCCATTCGTAAAATGACCTGTAGTCGTTTATGGACTTATTCGCGATATGCCTCATTCTGAAAAGGCCCTATTCGTGAAATACCCTATTCGATTTTAGACTCATTCGCGGAAAGACTTATTCTTAAAAAGACTCATTCTCGAAATGCCCTATTTTTTTCTAAGTGTTTTTTAATGAAATATGAATGTACTTTGTTCATAAAACCAGTAACTCAGAGTATTTTAGAAAGGTAATCCCTACTTCCTATCATCCTATTTAGGTGACAATCGTCACATATTTGCTCTAGAATCTAGAATAATTAAAATCAGGATTTTTAGTGCATAATTGACCCTTTTCACCCGACTACGGCGAAGCTGAAAGTTTTTTTTTACAACTTTATACCTTGCATTACATGTTTATATTTTTGTATATTAGTTTGCTTAGGTCAAATATTGGTTAGCTGAACTAAAACAACTTCCTTTTATATCGGTCGAGAGAAACAACGAAATATTAATCTGAAATAGAAAAGACTCGAAAGACACCAGAAGATTTTTAGATCTAAAATAAGTCAACTCTAAAGCTATCATTTCAGTTCAAGTGGTTCATTTAGAATAAATGCAATTTTGTCAGTGCGTGTAATTTTCATCATCATCTGAGGCGTTACAGCCACGGGTCTTAGCTTGGTCGAGTATCTAGTCTTCTCCAATCGGGTCTATTTTTCTCCTTCTTCCTTCAGTTCCTCACCGATTGCTTTGATATAATTCTCGACGCCATTCAACCACCTTGGGCCTTTTTTAATGTGGAGAAATGAGCCTTATTCATTATCCCACAGGTATGTGGGGCTCCTTTTACTGGCCTGAAGGTAGTGGGCCAGAGATTTACCCACCAAAATTCCACCCGTTCCTCTCTTGCCGCCCCTGCATCTACGACCAATTGCCGTGCATATAATCCGATGTCTAGAAAATGTTGAATTCAACTCGCCCGATTAAATGTCAGCCTTTTCATTCGTACATTTTGTTGTTCTATAATTATTGTACACTATTATACGTTTAATAGAGTTAACATGACGTGTGACTATTAGTATTATTATTATTAAAATTTAGATAGTGGTTTTCGTATTATGAGTAAAATTGTAAAACTACGTTTCGATCCCGTTGCAAGAACCATGGTCACGACATTTGACGTAGAGCGGGTGCATTACGAAAATAACATGGTCTAACATGGTGGAAGAGTTGCGTTAGCACGCGTTTTTTTAATACCAGGATTTAGTGAGATGCTTGTTTACTCGTCCAAAAAAAAGCTGTAAAGTTTCTCATTAATGAACCTTTCAAAATCTTAAACCATCTCCGTATTCTAAACACCGTACTTATCAAGGGAAATACACCAACAAAGAGACAGGAAGAAAAAAAACAAAATACGTATGAAAAGTGCGGTAGTATGAAACATTTCTGTTTGCTGGCGCATCCTCACCTACACCGATGCAAACAAGTTGCAACGTAGACACGACGTTGTTAAAGCACAATCCCAACATTGAACGTTGTGAATTTGAGCTCTATTCGTAGATAGTGGTAAGGCAAGTTTGGGTGTAAATTGTAGTATTCTAGCTCGCAATCGCAGACCAGACGAGTGTCTGACTTGAAGAGCATCCCAATTACTTTGAAAGGATTTGTTACGGCAAATGTTCTTTTAAAAGTTTAGTTGCTGATTCGAACGAATTTATATTAAGGACTAGCTTTTGCCCGCGACATCGTTCACTTAAGGTTAGATTGAATTTTCCAAAATCCCTTTTTAGAGCGGATGCCAAAATCTACAATATTCGATCAGCAAATACAGCAATATTTTAAAACAAAAATAACATGACACAAAAACAATGATACAGGCAAAAAATATGACTTTGACGTAGAATAAACAATTAGATACTTGTACCAACTCAGCTACTACCAAAGTCAAGGTCTAACCCCGTCTCAAGGTAGATAGGTATTAAATATCACTAAAGTTGATTGCTTGAAACACGTTTTAAGTGCCAACACTAAGGGCGTATAAAATAAATAAATATTGCAGGTCAATGCACACAGTGCTATCTAGCCCCAAGCTAAGCATAGGCCTGTATATGTTGACAACTTCTAAACGGGCAGTTTTCGGCAACTAGATATCTTGAGATGGGTCCTTTTTGCGTGAGCTTCTACTTGTCAGAGGTATGAAATTTTTTGGAAGGCTGTTGACGTCACCCATAGTCCTGAGACTCTTGAGTCTAATTTTAGCTAGAACTACACAATCCAGGCGTAAGTGCACGATCGTCTCTTAAGTTTCATGTTGACGACAATTTTTGGCTTCGTATTGAACAAGGTGGCAAGCTATCTACAGATCGAAAAGTCAGCTATCTGTTTAGTAGGTTTTTACCAAATATAAAAAATTCAATAAATTATATAGAAATGCATGCGCTATACAGCATGCGACCGATCGCTCTGAAAGCCTTTATGACGACGACACAGCTCCGACGTAGAACACTAATTTACCGGCGCTCTCTCCATACAAAGCATCTCCAAGAGGCATAGTCAGTCATGGCAGTTATAGGTTTTATGCAACAAAAATATTTGTGCTAGTGTCATTATCCAGGGAGGGTACCGACGCCCTGTCCATACAAACGTAGTCGACTGTTTCGACTACGTTTGTATGGACAGGGCGTCGGTACCCTTTACTCATACTATTTTTTACAATATTCCTTAGACGACTACGCGACATGGGCATATTAATTCAAGTCCCCGTCCGTTCTCTATTTATCTCTTTCCCCGATACAGAACATTGTTATTTGTTATGGTACACATACATAGAATCATGGCACATCACTATCACAATTACTACATAGTATAAAACAAAGTCGCTTCCCGCTGTCTGTCTATATGTATACTTAGATCTTTAAAACAATTCAACGGATTTTGATGCGGTTTTTTTGTTTATGAGTGATTCAAGAGGAAAGTTTATATGTATAACTAGCGACCCGCCCCGGCTTCGCACGGCTATATTATGCATGTATAAACCTTCCTCTTGAATCACTCTACCTATTAAAAAAAAAAAAAATTAAGCATACAAAGGGATATATCCCTTTGTAGACAGAGAAAGTGACTTTGTTTTATACTATGTAGTGATAGTGATACATGCATAATATAGCTGTGCAAAGCTGAAATTTAGGGGAGGCTTTTGTTCAACAGTGGAAGTCTGAGGTTGATGTGGATGATATGCTTTCATTCAAAGATACCTAACTACAATTATGAGGTCATCATCCTTTTCGAGGTTCAAAACAACATCACAAAAAATATTTACACAAAGATAAGCATACGTATGTTTAGGTATTAACGTATGTCATGTTAGTAACGTACTCGTCTGATAAATTGACGAAGTCGCATTGCAAGATGCACACCGACTTTCCAGGCAATCATTTACGTAATAAAATTAACAGTTGCAATGCAAGTGACATCATAGTTATATCTACTTGGTGCAATATGCCGCGGTCAAAGAATTCTTGGTAAATACATTTAATAGAAAGATGGAATTGGCATTATTATATGAAAGGTTTTTTTTTAATGAATAGACTCCGTAACTACTGAACCAATTTTGGTGAAACTGTAACATGCAGAACAGAAGCTTCTTTTTACTTCGGGAATTACTCGGGTGAAACCGAAAGATGCTGCTATCACTATCACTATCACTATCATCACTTCACTACATAGTATAAAATAAAGTCACTTTTCGCCGTCCCTATGTCCCTTTGTATGCTTAGATCTCTAAAACTACGCAACGGATTTTGATGCGGTTTTCTTAAATAGATAGAGTGATTAACGAGGAAGGTTTTTAAATATAATAATACATGCATAATACAGCCGTGCGAAGCCGGGGCGGGTCGCTAGTACAGTATAAAACAAAGTCGCTTTCTGCTGTCTGTCCCTATGTATACTTATATCTTTAAAGCTACGGATTTGATACGGTTTTTTTAATAGATAGAGTGATTCAAGAGGAAGGTTTTAGTATATAAAACAGAACTACCACGCGTACGAAGTCGCGGGAAATACCTAGTATATTATATTCTGGACCTACAACAGAAAATACCTAGAAAAAACTCGAAGCAGTAAATATATTGTATTGTGTAAGATCTTAGCAAGATTCAGCAAGAAAATATCTTGCAGTAGGGATGCCAGAGACAGAGCAAAAAAGAAGATTCTTGAGGAAGCCAAGAAAGAGTTGTAAAGCTGCAAGAAGAAAAATATTTGTAACTCATTGGCATAGGACCTTGTTAAAAAATCGTTTGATGGTCTAACTAAACTAAAACTAGAAGAATTCCCAAAAAACTATATACCTATCCACAGTTAAAACTGAAATGTTGGCTACACTGGTGTCGAGTCAAGATACAATCTTTGTTTCAAACAGAAATATGTTGTTCCAAAACTATCTTTTTTTTTAAAGAAATGAAATACCATATACGACCAATAACTTTCACGATTTGAGAACGACCGAGCCTCAATAAAAGCAAATAATAAATTGTTATAGAGAAGCGAATATCTACGTGACTTTACAATTTCACGGTAACGATACGTCCCGTTTCTATTGAAGATCCGTACGTTGTTCTAGTGTTGCCAGGTAAAGTATGTGAAAAATCGAGACATGTGATTAAAATAAGCGGAACTTTGGCTTTCCAAGTGCCTAAAACAGACACCCAAAAGAATACTTTTTAGGTGCGGGGTTAGCCGCTATTAACCTGCTACTAATTTCTTTTATTATCTTAAAAGAAAAGCGAGCGACCGCAATTTTTTCGAATTTTAGACATAAGTTTTCTACATAATTGATAAAAGACATTTTTAAGCAATATCGCAGCTTAGTGCTGTTTGTAGATGTAGGTACATTAGTAGTAATATTTTTAATATAAAGTACAATTCATGGAGGTTGGTGAAAAAGCGGAATATTTGACATTATGGTTAAATCGGGACGTGTCACTGGACCCTTGAAAATCGGGACATTCCGCGTAATACGGGACACCTGGCAACACTAGTTGTTACTGAAATCCGGTTTGGGAACCTTTTGTGATGTCCCCTTCCACACGTCAATCATACAATTTCATACAATTTACTCACGTCTTGTTGTGAGCTTCTAATCCAATGTTTAAATTATTGGGAACTTGACCTTTTTTTAGACTTTCAAAAGTATTATTAAAATGTTAAGTTTTATTGTTAAATGCCAGTGACAAAATATGTACTCGTAGCTAGGAGACTGGTTTTAGCCGCTTAGCCGTCATTTAAATAATTTGAATTACCAAGAGAATTTTAAAGTTTAAAAACTATGCAGGGAATTTAATTTTATATCTCTCTCTCCGGAATCAAAATTTGAATCAGAAAATATTTTTTGATAAAACTGGGTCAAAATGTATGGGTAAGTATATTGTTTTTAATCGGTTTTTTATGTAGCATAAGTGCATGGCCTGCAAAGGGCTATTAGGAAATAAATTTTAAGGAAATGCTTCTCCAAAAATTTCGCTGTGACGAGACTTGAACTCACAACTCGTACCGTACAATCAATGGGTACAATATGGTGTTGGCTTTCACGCAAAAAAAGAATTTTCCAAAACGGTCCAGGCGTTTCCGAGGAATCGGCAAACATACATTAAAAAAAATACGCGACGAATTAAGAACCTCTTCCTTTCTTGAAGTCGGTTAAAAATACAGTGCCTAGGAGTTTATCCTTTAATTATAAATAGCAGTTGATAATAAGGTAAACAGTAGAGACGCCATGAATAATCTACAAGTGTAGTTATTAATACCATCTGATGATTGGATCAGATCTTGCTCCACGAGTATAGAGACTATAGACTGGTCAATTAACTGGGATAAGTTCGCATAGCACTCGTCACTCTGAGTCTAACAGATGCCATCATGTTTTTTTATAATAAATAGGTCAACGTTTGACCACTATCTCACACGATAGTAAATGATGCGGTCTAAGATGTAACACGCTTACGAATACACCTCGGGACTCAAAGACCCACAAATAGATAGGGGCTTTTGACGGACGCAAGTGAAGGTAGGAAGACGGCAATAGAATAAAACCTTTTCCGACCCGATCGTCTTTTGTGGCTGCACTTGCCTACGTATCGGAATACACAAGGACAAGTCCGTTTGGCGATACGACTTATGTTTTTTTTGTGTTGAAGAATTAGAGGGAATCGCTTAGGTGTAACTGGTATACTCCAATCCACGCCCCTTTTTGAGAAGATAGAAGAATTAGAAAAGCGAGAAAGAAGAGAAGAACAGATTTTTTGGAGGGGGAGGAACGGGAAGGAGACGGTAGGGGGGATTTGTGAGAGCCACTCACCCACACCTAAACCCAACCAATATATACATGTATTTAATGGTATATACGACTTAGGTTAGGCTGCCGCGGTCGAAGCCTAACCTACCAGGAGATTGCTCCTTCGCACCATCCAGGGATCACGTGTGGGTCAGCTAAATACCACGGACACGGAATCCCCAAAAACATGTATCCCACCCACACCTATATAATTCAATTAAAACATAATACTCTACGAATCAATTGAGGAAACGTCGTCAATAGATCATTCAATATTGGTAACAAGCCAACCATGCCTCTCTGTTATTGTTTATTTGCAATGCATTAACATAACCTACGATATGGACACTGTTGCATACAATAAAGTGTTTATGATACCACCAACGTTGTATATTCAACTATTTATTAGTGAATTGTTTTGCATTGTTTGGTCACTGGTCAGGTACTATCAGGTGACAAAATTGCATACTTGTATCTGGGTGTTTTTCCGGCAACTAGACCTCTTCAGTTGAATCCTTTTTGCGTGGTGATAGAGTAGGTCTACCCAGCACCTCTCAGCTTAGTCAACCGTATCGAGAGGACAAAAATCGTCAATACGCCTGGAGCCTCGGGTTTCATCACAATGTTTTCCTTCACCGTAAGAGCAATGTCAATCAGCGCACATTCAACAGTGCACGTCCAGTGGTTGTTATGGTGTTTTTTTTGGGACCTATTTTATAAAAAAATCCAGTTTAATCCCGTTTAGGCATTACGACAAATGAATGTCTGAATGTCTGTCTGTCTATCCATCCGTCCGTCTGTCGGTCCGTCCGTCTGTACGTCTGTCTGTCTGTCTGTCTGTCTGTCTGTCTGTCTGTCTGTCTGTCGAAAAGAACTTCGTTCTAAACGCGTGTCCCGCGACACGTTTTGTTTATTTTTTTTTTGTAGAAAGAGATCATAACTGTCGACGATTCTATATTAGTATACCATATGTTTTTACCATATATTGAAGTAGTTCTTGACTTTTGAACACTTTATACAAATAAATTAACTTTTACCCGCGACTTCGTCCGCGTAGAAGTCAAACATGTTCTAAAAGGAATGGACCAAGCAATCACGTTGTCCCATACAAACTTTGTCCATCTTTTTCACCCCCTAAAGGGTATAATTTCGGGAAAGCCTTTCTTATCGGATGCCTACGTCATAATAAAAAAATAAATTAAAATTTAAAAAACCGACTTCAAAAAACCTGAAAACAAAAACTAAAAAAAACTTGAAAAAAAATCCTTGTAACAAAAACTAAAAAAAACCTGAAAAAGAAACCTGAAAACAAAAACTAGAAAAAAACTAAAAAGTGAAAAATAATCCATTTCGGGTCACTAAAAAGCAGATAACTTAAACATACTTGGAAGTCGGACTGGGTTAGATTGAATGTTGAGAGATATAATATAGGAAACATGGTGTCACCCAGTCCGACTTCCAAGTATGTTTAAGTTATCTGCTTTTTTAGTGACCCGAAATGGATTATTTTTCACTTTTTAGTTTTTTTCTAGTTTTTGTTTTCAGGTTTTTTTTAGTTTTTGTTACAAGGATTTTTTTTCAAGTTTTTTTTAGTTTTTGTTTTCAGGTTTTTTGAAGTCGCTTTTTTAAATTTTAATTTATTTTTTTATTTAACCATTTTTAGTGCCGCTGACACTGAAAATTCTACTCCATGAAGCGAAAGCGACTATTTCTTAAAATTGCAACCTGTACCTAATCGTAACTCATTGAAGAGTTTGGTGATGAGAAGGTTCAGATGCTCCATTCGTCGATAGGTACCTATTAGTGTTTGGGCCAATTCTACTAGTGGTAATGGAAAATTGAGCAATTTGCTGAACCTCGCTGTGCAGATCTGTTCATCACTCTAAAGATCCTCATCAGATCTTCATTTAGGATAGGGTTCTCTATCAACATTCATACAAGCCCAGTCCGGCGACTAAAATCGACTAAATTCTTCAAATTGTAAATTGTGATCGTAACCGATTCAAGAGTTGTTTGATGAGAAGGTGGTTTTAGATATTCCATTTATCGGTAACTATTAGTTTATGGGCCAATTCTACTGGTGGAAATCGAAAATAGAGCAATTTGCTGCACTCTCGAGGTGCAATGCTGTTCATCACTCCGAAGACCCTCATCAGATCTTCATTGAAGGTAGGGTTTTCTGTCAACATTCATACAAACCCAGTCCGGCGACTAAATTCGACTAAATTCTTCAAATGGTAACCTGTAATCGTAACCGATTGAAGAGTTTTCTGATGAGAAGGTGGTTTCAGATATTCCATTTATCGGTAACTATTAGTTTATGGCCCAATTCTACTGATGGAAAACGAAAACTGAGCAATTTGCTGCACTCTCGAGGTGCAATTCTGTTCATCACTCCGAAGATCCTCATCAGATCTTCATTCAATTTTTATGGGACCACCTCTGAGTTATCCCCTTTCATACAAAAAAGATTTTTCCAAATCGGTCCAGGCGTTTTCGAGTAATCGGCGAACATACATAAAAAAAAATATATATATATACGCGACGAATTGAGAACCTCCTCCTTTTTTGAAGTCGGTTAAAAAGAACACACCCGTCATGTTTCAAGCCTCTACAATCAGCTGTTTAGGCTGTGCGTTGATCCGTCAGTCAATTAGGACAAATGATTTTATATGTATAGATTTAACACACTTTAAAATAGCGATAGTGGTTATGCAATTTAGTCCCCTGATAGTACATGACAAAAAACATGTTGTTTGGTTTATTTTTACATTTGGTTTTGCGGTTTTATTTATGTATGTACATAGGTACATTGTATAACTCAGTTGTTTATCACATATTTAACAATACAATTGAAATTATTTTTAGCTTACGATAAGAATATATTATGACATCATCATATTGTTCCTACGTATTTATTATTCTAATTATAACTTGACGCAAATTTCTTCATTTACTTACTGTTGCCACAATGGTCACCATGCCGGACTGCCAAACACAGGGTTGGGTTTGATTCCCGCCTCAGACATGTATTTATGTTTAGATATTTGTCTGTGGTCTGGTTGTTTATATGTATTATGAGTATATATTTACAAAAGAAAAGTATTTAAGTAGTATATCCGTTGTCTAGCAATCATAACACAAGTCTAGTAACTTAGCTTAGGGCTAGATGGCAATGTGTGGAATGTCCTGCAATATTTATTTATTTTATATGCCTAGGCAAACTTAAAAAAACGTAATCGTATACAGGGTTACTGGAAATTATACTAGCAAGCCGTTGAGGGCTACTTCTGTGCACCTAAACAAACACATTTTGTTCTACGACTTTTGGAAATTAGAAAAAAATTTCTTTCCAAAAGTCGTAAAACAAAAGTTGTTAAAGAATTAAAGAATATTCCCAAAGTACAGATTTTTCGCTGTACTTTGGGGATATTATTTTGTCTTTGATTGGGTCAAGAATGAAAGATAAAAGAATATCCATAAATGTACAGCGTACAGTTATGCGTCATAAGTCCATTACCAGTTTGCTACAATTATACTATCAACAAGTATTGGATTTACGACCTTCTTCTAATAGACGTTACACACAGATATAAATACATAAATTTAAAAGTACTCAGTGTGATTATTATTTTCAACATGTTAGCTATGTCTTTAGTTGTATGAGTGGTATAAGCCATCACCCGCTACACCAACCGACATGGGATCGAATTACAGGTTACGTTGTTATAATGTTCAAATAGTGCTGCACAGGATTGTAAACGTTACGGTGCCGGTGGACTTTTGAACGTTGATTGTACAGTGAAAAATTTGTACTTTAGGGATATTCTTTTGTCTTTTCGTTTTCGTCTTTTCTTTTGTTGTCAAAATAGTATTATGAAGGTAGACTTTAAAATAAGGGCCTTCAATCTAATACGTTGTTGTCGCCGTACTATGTTAGTAGATTAAACAGTGTTATTCATCTGAATGCATTAAAAGGGACGGGATGCGATCTAATCGAATTATCCAGGCAGCGAATCAATGTTAGCATAGGACTGTGTTAGTACGGCAGTAAGCAATTTTCTAATAGAACACCAACGAAACGTTTGTACTACAGTTTGGTTGTTGGCCATAATCGGAAACTAATATTATTTCCAGACGATTTTAACTTAGGTATTGTTTCCTAGCTTTTACAAACAACTTTGTTCGCGTAGCAGTTGAAACCAAAATTCTTTCTAAGCGAATAACTATGTCATTACAGCTTCATAATTTTATCCCGATGCGTTCCGATCTGACCAATGACAACAAAGTTAAAAACAGACGGACAAGAAAGGGTTCCTTTTTTAACTTTTGCGGTCCGGAACCCGAAAAAACAAAGTTCTGACTGATATTTGTTTTTATCTTTATATATATTTAGTCAGCTGTATCCCACTGCTGGGCAAAGGAAATTCCCATATCCAGAAACGTTTACCGATCTCTATGTAATTCTGACCACTTTGCGACCTCTGTCAAATGAAACCAGCATTTCTTGAGTCTACCGCGGCGACATCTTGAAGTACCCAGATGAAACCGTTTGCGAATCTATCGGATATTGATTGATTGAGTGTCTGCAGCACATGCTGAGGCTTTACCCATTGGGGCTTCTCAGATACTTATTATTTATTTTCTTTGTATTTTCTTTTATTTGTAATTAATATTTTGCTGTATGTGTATTTATGTCGTGTGTTTGTTCGAATAAATTATTTTCTATTGCTATATTTTTAATTATAACAATTAAGAAATTTATTTTAATTTAATAAAATAAGAGATTTCTTAGAACAATCGACGGAATCGAATGGAATTTGCATAAAAGGAAATACTTTCTGTATTTCCCACGAGCTAAAGAATTTAGGTGAAGTAATAAAACTTTGAACGGCAATTAGTAACACACAATGTAATAAACCAATTATTTGGCATGAATTTACAATCGTAACCGCAAATATTCTTTAACTATTTGATAACGAAAAGTAGAAATGGTCATGTTCAATATCTCAAGTCTAAATAGGAACAAACTTGAAATGAAATAGTGCGTTTTTGAATTGCGAGTTGAGTTAAATTGAATACCTAAAAGACTGCGAAGTTTTCCCAGACGATGCGTCAGATAGAGCAAAATGGAGGGAGAAGATCAGAACGGCAGACCCTCTCATTAGATGGGATTAATAACTGCACAGAAGAGAGAAAACAATAAAGTAAATAAATATATTGCAGGACATTCCACACATCGCCATCTAGCCCCAAGCTAAGCAACTAGACTTGTGTTATGGGTGCTAGACAATGGATATACTAGTTATATACTTACTTTTCTTTTGTAAATATATACTTATAATATAAACAATCAGACCACAGACAAATATCTAAGCATAAATACATGTCTGAGGCGGGAATCGAACCCGCAACCCTGTGTTTGGCAGGCCGGCATGGTGACCATTGTGCCAACTGGGTCGTCATAGTACAAACTGATTTTAACGTCGCGTAATGCGGCCATAATGTATTGTCATAATACATTGCAGTTGGCTTGATAAAAAAGTCCTGGCTAATATATCAACACACAGCTTAAATTACTGGATGTGTTACTGGTTCATACAATTTGGGGAGTGTTCTTTGTGTAGTGTAGATAATTCACTAAGAAAGGGTTTTTCGATATTCCACCCCTAAGAGGATGAAATAGCGAGCGAGCCATGGGCAAAAGCTAGTAAAGGTAATCATGTATTATGTATTTATTTTATAGATTTCATTTAATATAATGTATTTCTCTATCGCAAAAAAAAACATTTTAATATAATGCGATACAATGACCAGTTTGTATTGTATTCAAAAGTGTCAATATGATCAAGATAATACTAATTAACTTTATTTATTTATCCGAAAATTAAATGTCAATCACATAAAACTAAATACCAAAGGAAATTAAGTAGACGGGCGGCGCTATAAAAAAACAGTCGCCCCAAAATATTTTATTGACAAAAATTAGAATTTCAAATAGTCATCGTCTTCTAAGCAAAGTAGGATTAACAATACCGCCAGGTGACTCAAAAAACCGTAGAAAAATTCCTTCTCACGGACAACGGTACAAGCGCACGCACATTCTAAGGTCATAACGACATCTTTTATCCTTCTCTATCAGAATGCATTTCCGTACGAGTAAGCGAGACGACAAGCTATGCAAATGAGTCGCCGTGAACATTCGCTTTGCTCCCTGATTGATTAGGTGCACCTTTTTCTGGACTTGAATCTTGGAAATGTCCATTGTTATATTTCGTTTCGACATTATTACAATAGTTTTTGTTTCGCTCGAAGGTGCGGCAATAAATAGATCGTAAACGAAGATATACAGAGATTACAGTGAAATAGAAAGAACATTATTTAAGTACAATAACATAACAATGTTACCGTAAAACACATTATATGAAATGTGACGGTACTGAGGCTTTACTGACTCTTAAATCAAGATCAAGGTTTTCAAAGATCAGGACTAAAGTTGTGCTAAGATCAGGATCAAAGTTTTGCTAAGATCTAGATCAAAGTTTTGCTAAGATCTAGATCAAAGTTTTGCTAAGATCCGGATCAACGTTTTGTTAAGATGTGAATAAAAGTTTTGCTTAGGTCCAAATCAAAGTTTTCGTAAGATTCGGATCAACGTTTTGTTAAGATGTGAATCACAGTTTTGCTGAGGTCCAGATCAAAGTTTTCGTAAGATTCGGATCAACGTTTTGTTAAGACGTGAATAAAAGTTTTGCTTAGGTCCAAATCAAAGTTTTCGTAAGATTCGGATCAACGTTTTGTTAAGATGTGAATCACAGTTTTGCTGAGGTCCAGATCAAAGTTTTCGTAAGATTCGGATCAACGTTTTGTTAAGACGTGAATAAAAGTTTTGCTTAGGTCCAAATCAAAGTTTTCGTAAGATTCGGATCAACGTTTTGTTAAGATGTGAATCACAGTTTTGCTGAGGTCCAGATCAAAGTTTTCGTAAGATTCGGATCAACGTTTTGTTAAGACGTGAATCAAAGTTTTGTTTAGGTCCAGATTAAAATTTTTGTAAGAATCAGATCAAAGTTTTGTTAAGATCTGAATTAAAGTTTTGCAGATCTGGATCAAAGTTATGCTATGATAAGGATCAAAGTTTTGCTAAGGAAAACATTCAGATGTTTCCTCTATTGTATAGTAGTACAGACATTTCTTTGATCGTAAACAAACGACGAGCATATAAATTGCAGACTACTCCGTCTGCAACTGGGTTATGATGTGAAAATTTTACTATGACATGTATGAATTTTACCGTATAAAATTTATTCTTTCATTTTATCTTATCACAGAGATATTTTGTAGCAGTTCATAGTAAGTTGTGTTTTGTATGTAAATAATGTAGTTCAAGGACGTAGGCAGGAATGTATGAAGGTATAGGTTGTTATTGAGTTTGCGCAGGTACCGTTTTCCTAGTACACATATGTAATAGAACAGATGTATGCAAAATAGGTGTTACTCACTCTATATACATACTTGTCTAAAGAGGTATTAGCTTTGTTTCTCGTATAAATTTAGATGATATTACCGAAGTTTACAATACAATACTGGAGATAATATTTGTTATCGTAATATTATACAAAAAAAGATTACTTGACCTTTGTGAGCTTGATCACAAAAAAGAAAGGAAAACCCATGAGTTTCTTGTGCCTTCTTCTCTTTAGTGGGCGCGTTCCGAAGGCACACATCCTAACTTAATTTTTAACACGCTTCAAAGTGATGTACTGCACTGCATGACTCCTATTGAATAAAAACATTTAGTTTGAGTTTGATAACGAATAACATTGCTTTCGATTTTTTTGGAGATTGAGTAGGCTAGTGTTATCAATGTATAGTCGTTCGATAGTTAATTAAAAATAAATAGTATCGATAGCATGGTGCGTAATAATATCATCAATATAATACTATCGATAGTATCAAAGTATTGCATGATAACAATCGATATTATCATTTTTTTTTTGTTATAAAGGCAGAAATCGATAGTACAGAGGAATCAATAGTCCTATCAATAGGGTATCTGATTTTCACTCTATCGATAGTTTAACTATGTTTTATTACAGCAACACTAAAGTGGGCATGGGAACTGACACCTGGGCGCAGCTGTAGCAGTCCAATAAAAGCTGTAAGGTCCGTAGATAATAAACATAAAATTATGTTTATTAACTAAAACTAATTTCTAAAACGCTACAGTAACTTCATTCATACATGCATATGGCATAACCGAACCGAACCAAAATAGACATAAGTATAACTTTACAATAAGTAAAATATACACAAATGAATATTAAAAAACACATACTGAATAATATGTACCTACTAATCTTTAATGAAAATAAAACAACCGAAGCTCATCAACTTAACAGGGTGATAGGTGGTGTTAAGAGCTTCAGAAGGCCTTTATCCAGCAAGCTAATAAGAAAGAACCGTTTAAATATTCTTGGTTACTCTAAATTGATGTCTTTGTTTTCGGAAGTGTTTTGGAATGTTTTAGGTGAAGGATGCCGGATGTTTTTCATTTCCATAGAATTGTAAATATGTTTTTAACAGCAATAAGCACAACTAAAATCAAATAAATGTAAAGTTATTATAATCAATCATATAATAAAAAAATAATCAACGAAAAACACAAACGATGCACTGTTTACTTTCACAGTTCAGGGTCGTAACGTGACGAAATTGCTATTTCCACGCCATCTCTCTCACGCACATATACTTTGCAAATCTTACGTGCCTTTCTGTCTCACTCCTACTAGGTGAATAATATTAGATGTTTTACATAACAGCACTAACTAGTTGCTACTTTAATCATATCACAAAGTATTATGACGCTGTTAAAATGTGATTTATCTAGTTAACATAGGTTATCGTAAAATTGACTTTTTTTATTTTGAACGGCTTACTTGAAATCGCGTCATTGAATTTCGTCACGCTTGAGATTATCAATATAAAGTACAGTATCATTAAATAAGTTCCCAATCCCGTGAGAATAACGGGATAAAAAAAAGCCTGTGTTAATTTAGGTGTCCAGCTATTTACATACCAAACAACGCAATCGGTCCAGTAGTTTTGGCGTGAAAGAGTAACAAAGATACTCACACAAAAACTTTCACATTTATAATATTAGTAGGATTATTTAATTATTGTTTGTTTATTTGCAATTTATTTGTAAATATATAATTTGTTTTAATTTTGTAATTTTCTATGTATGATTTTCTAAATAAAGCATTTAAAGATATAATCATGAGATAATTACGTTTGTTTATCTATTACATATTATAATTAAAATAATTCGTACGTCCTTCAGTCTGTCCTATTTGCTATTCAATATCCCTATCAAGAGATACAAACGAAAAAACGTAGGGCGCCGTTAGTACTTATTTAAAAAAATCAAGAAAAATAAGGTTTTAGATTTATTTTCCACTAGAGTTTAAGATGAGCATCAATATCTGTAGGCACACAAATTGACAGTGACATGGGTTGCGGTAATACTGATTGAAATCAGGATAATGATAACCTAAACAAATATATAGACGTGATATTTTATCTACTTTCCTTTTTAAGTATAAAGTTAGAAATAATAAAAATCATGTTTTTTTTTACCACAGTGTTATAATGCCTTGCCATAGCGCCTCCGACAGGTCGTGGCAAAATACCCAGATCCAAGAAGTGCTACTTGACGTCGTAAGTGGTGATTTATGCAAATGGCCTAACCAAACCGGATGCCGAAGATCGTGCGAAGTGTAGACGTAAAAGCAGGAAAGCGAACCCTGGGCTCCCGAGAGGAATGCAACCGGGAACATCGCTCGGATGATGATGAGTGTTAGAGATGACAGCCGGTGTCCAAGATAAGCGTGAGCCTGTATGATCCACATCACATAACAAGGTTGTAGGTATATGTACTACATATATTATATCCTCGATCACCTGATGGGGATAGTGGAGGGTAGGAGAAAACATGGAGTAAGTCAGAGAGGAGGAGGAGTAGAAGTGTGTGTAAATAATTATCTGTGACGAAAAATAAAAGCATAGAAAATTGCACCGTATGAATACAGAGAACAATAGGATAAACAGACGGTAAAGACTAAAATAGATAAAACCACGAGTACAATGCAAGAATTTATAAATTGCTGTAGTCTTGGAGAACACAAAACCGATTTTCCGTCGATATTACTTCTAATGCAGATTTTAAACAACAGCGGAACAGAGAAAATAGCAAAACCTTTGGAAACAACCTCAGGTTCACTTCACATTAAAACGCGTAAGATGTCAAAGTTTTGCTATGAAAAACGTTTTTAGAATTTTTAGTTATTTTTCTCAGATATAAAATTAAAAGGACTGATTTTAAAAAAACTTGCAAATACACTGCAACTATAAAGGTTAAAATTCAATAAACACGCATGGTTAATGAAAACCATATCATTATTTTCTACTAAAGAATATGTAAAACGATTTGGCTCATCATTTATGCATAAATAGATAGATAATAACACATGCGAAGGTTAATAAGGTATATATTGATTATGCAGATTATGTGGGTACTTTATACTTGGCAAATATCCGAGCGGAAGTAGAGAGAGACGTATTATTTAATCATATTATGTTGATAGATAACATTCCATTTCATTGAGCATGATTTATGAAAATTTAATATTTCTTAGATTATTAACATGATACGATCAAGGAATTTGCACAGTTTTAAAAGTTTTTGTGACTCCTGGTGTTTAGAAAATGTATAGCACTTTATGTAACAGCACTCACTAAAATAACGTAGGTAAATGAGATTCATACCTTATAGAAATCAAAGTGAATTGAAAGTGAAAGTGAGTGAGTTAATTTTCATTGTCATGTTCATTTCTTTATTCCTGTGTTTGTTGTGTGTTTGTAGGTAATAAATGCTTTTTCTTTCTTTTCTTTTTCTTTTCAAAATTGGTCAATATTAATTAGTAGACAGTTATACCTATAATAATATTATAAAATAATTTAAGTATATAAAACCTGAACAATAAGTAGGTTATTAGATTTAACCCAAAACAAAATGATTATCTTAAAAACTTGGTTCTATAAAGTTAAAACATAAGTATTGGAGTACAAATAAAATTGTAATTTATCGCCGTAGTCAAGGCTTTGCACACATGGGGATCGCGGAAGGGGCCCGAGGCGAGTCTACTCACACCAACTACGTGACCTATATTCAAACATCTGGCACACCCTAAGGCAGGCTAGATCACATCTTTTTAATGGTCAATCTTTAAACAATACAGGATTATGCATAATATAAATATCTTCCGTGCTATTATCATTTCTCACGTGGAATAGGCTCGCATTTGACTTCGTTTCTTTTGATAAGATCGGTGGAGGAACTGGTCTTCAAGACTTATCATTGCATAGTATAAAACAAAGTCACTTTCCGCTGTCTGTCTCTATGTATGCTTAATTCCTTAAAACTACACATCGGATTTTGATGCGGTTTTTTTAATAGATAGAGTGATTCAAGAGGAAAGTTTATATGTATATTACTTGCATAATATAGCCGTGTGAAGCCGGAGCGGGACGCTAGTATTTTAAATAATAAAGACGCTGGTATTTATATTTTTGCTAATGACAGACCACAAGAAAAGACAGAAAAAAGATAATTTTGATAAAATAGTTCATCATCATCTTCCTGCCCTTATCCCAATTTATTTATGGTCGGCGCAGTATGTTTTCTTCTTCCATTCACTTCTATTAGTCGTCATCTCATCGTTCACATTCATCTCTCACAAATCTTGTCTCACGCAGTCCATCCATCTTTTCTTTGGTCGTCCTCTTCCTCTCCATCCCTTTATTTTTATTTATTTTATTTTTATTTATTTATCAGGTAAACTACATCTACCTACATACATTCATACTCATCACTCTTCTAGTCACATGCGTCTCTTCTCTTCTCATCACATGTAAAAAGTTACAGAATCACGAACATTACAGGATACAAAATTATGAAAATGGCAATTAATATAGAAATTAGAAAACGTAGCACTTTCACGTTATTGACGCGGGCACAGGTAAGAGCTAGTACGAGTGAATAGACGAAACTAATTACCGACAGAGCTATGCTACTGCAACACATCGGTTCGTTATAATAGACCATGCCTGGTAATTTACTATGTTTACAATTTAATTTACGATACCAAATCAAAATCAGTTAACATAATTTTAATTAATTAACAGCATCACTACATAGTATAAGATAAAGTCACTTTTCGCCGTGTCCCTATGTCCCTATTCCCTTTGTATGCTTAAATCTTTAAAACTACGCAACGGATTTTGATGCGGTTTTTATAATAGATAGAGTGATTCAAGAGGAAGGTTTATAT
Source organism: Idaea aversata (assembly GCA_907269075.1). Lineage (NCBI taxonomy): Eukaryota > Metazoa > Arthropoda > Insecta > Lepidoptera > Geometridae > Idaea > Idaea aversata. The sequence continues at coordinate 9,895,852 of OU026103.1, forward strand.
GTATAATATGTATTATTTATGTTTTGTTATATGTATTATTTCTGCGAATCTTTCTTGTCGTTGTGTGCGTTCTGAATTTATTATGTTATACATCTAACTATCTATTTTTCGATACGCTGTCTTTTGTATTTTTAGTATATTTCTATTGGTAGCATCACATAATTTCTTAAGGTCACTTCACAAATGCAATTAAAAACTCCGTGCCTGGTACTGTTTGACGAATCCCAAATATTAAGAGAGCAATTAAATAAACCCAATACGACGGAAGTAAAGACCGTTCCATAATAATGGCCTGTTAAATTCACAACCCTTCATTTACCGCACCGCTATCGCGTTTAATGAATCTCGAACAGCAAATCTGATTCGAAAAAACACGTGAATGGGAATGAAAACCGATAAAAATGAAATGATATCATGAAATAGGTACCGTAGCAAATGAATTTTTAAAAGATGGTAAAGATATAAAGGATGTTTTGTAGATGGTGAGCCAGTTTAACTTCTGTGGCACCCCAGTCTTCCTTCTATCTGTTGGGCTTTGTTTTTTAGTTGGGATCCGACTCTTGGCTGCGGCGTTATGCCAATTTATTTCTTACTAGCGACCCGCCCCGGCTTGGCACGGCCATATTATGCATGTATTATACATATAAACCTTCCTCTTGAATCACTCTATCTATTAAAAAAACCGCATCAAAATCCGTTGCGTAGTTTTAAAGATTTAAGTATACATAGGGAAAAGGGACAAAGAAAGCGACTTTGTTTTATACTATGTAGTGATAGTGATAGTGAAGTGAAGATTTCCAAAACCTGGTATTCAAAGTCAAATAAAACAAAAACATGTCGCTCTTTTAGCAATAATCCTTTGTGTATCTGGTCATGGATGTTGTTTTCATCTAAAAAATCAAAAAAATCACCACATTACACGCTTTAAAAAGAATTTTGGTCATTCGAAGACTCAAAAACTTTAAAATTATATAGGTATATGTGTATTTTATGAAATTGGTCCACCATCTAAAAAACACCCTGTATATGAGGAGTCCAGATTAATAATTTCATAGAAATTTCTTATACATTCGTACTCATAAACGATATAAAATTGAATTTATGAAGATTTTGATGTTTCTAAATATTATAGATAGGTTAATTGAATATTAGTTATATCAGAGTTTAAGACATTTAATTAACAATCATACCATAACTGAAAAGTTGTGTTATTTCGTTTACAAATCAAGAGATGTTATCGAAACCAGTCATCCACTGAATGCAGATACAAATATTCAATTAAAATATATATAAGTACAATTATTTAATCTTTGAATTTCACTCACCGGCTGGACTCCAGCTTCATTTTGTGCGGCCTGCAAAATAAATATTACAATTTTTAGCATTACACGTAAAATTTTTAACCGAAATTAATTTTTAAATGTTAATTCATATGGGCTTTATTTACAGCGGATTCAGAATGATATTTTTTAAATTGAATTTATATTGAGGTTTATAATTATTTCAGATTAAAAATAAATAAATAAACAAGGCGTTTATTTATCAATACAAACTAATCTAGCATTAAAAACGAATTTATAAAACCAACAGATAAGTATATTTAAATATTGATATTTAATATTTAAATAACATTATAATACTATCTGTCCAAGCAATGTCACTACATTGCTTCTTCACTACAGTGGTAAAAAGGTGGAGAACTCAGCTAAGCTGTTTTTCAGTATTTCCTCACAAAAAGAAGAAATGGTCGCTGCCATGTTTAGAACAGTTTTTAAAGCAGGGTTTTTTAGTTATGATAAGGTTATATTAAATAACTTGCATTCACTTAAAATAATACTAAATAGCACGTAGCAGTGGAGAGGGGTGGTATTTATTTGAAGGTAAACCGACAAAATACTAATAGCAACAAAAATGTTTTTATATAGTGCGCCTGAGATACCATTTAACCTATGCCTGAATCTGTAAAGGCAAGCCGACAGAAATCGAATTGTATGGACCCCTCACCACTAGTATGCCGTATTATGTATTGTCTAGCCAAGCATAACCCTAAGAGAACTGTAAAGCTTGAAAACAAATAAGAAAAGCCTACAGTAAAAAGACAGGTTTAATCAAATTGAAATAAAACCCAAAAACAAATTATTTGTTAATTAAATTCTAAACCAAAACGAACTAAAATTATTATTTCTTTGCCCAATATTGAAATTACAGTTTCATTCGCAATTCGTGTAAATATTAAAACAATAAAACTCATTAAACAAAGTAAAACATACATTCAAAACCGTTCTATAGGACTGTCGAACTTGAAAATTAAGAGCGACGCAGCCCAGATACTTTAAATCGACCGACAGCTGATAAATACAGACACCACCATTCCCACCGATCTTATATGGTACTACCCTGTTTAGTTGAGTCCGTTTTACGTGAAGGTAGAGTAGGCTTGCTAGCCCTTACTACCCTAGCTTTGTCGACCGTATCCACTGGACAGAACTTGTCAATACATCTGGAGCCAATTAAGCTGCGGGTTTCATCACGATGTTTTATAGTATGATATAGGTTAGCATTCTACCACTATTTCACCCAAAGGTAAGTGACGATGCGGCTAGAAGATAACTATATTTCTAACTTGAAGACCGAAGCCCCCAAATAAGCGAGTATCTTCAAGGCGACGCGAATAGAGGTGGGAAAATGGCAGTAAAATAAGAATTTTTTCAACACGTCTTCCTGATTTGCCATGAACAGTGTGGACTTAATAGACTAAGGTTCAAGTTGATAACTGCAGGGCAAGCTTGGGATAATAGACCATCCAAGCATCCAAGCAAACTATCACCACCACCTAGTCTATCCCTCCAGCCCTAGTAGCTGCACGTTAGATGACGTTTTGTCGACTAATAGTACGTAGTGCCAAAGATCTGGCAACAAATTGGAGCGGTTTCTGAGAAGAAGTTAATACGTAAAATGAATCGTAGACAGTTGTTTTCTTTTGCCTTCAAATGTGACGGTCAACGATCTATCCACCAACGGTCTATAAATAGTCTGCGCTTGCCCTAAAATCAATCAAGTTTTGTAGATGGACTATAAGCCTTAAAGGTCGTAGACGTTTCAATAAAATCATTGAGGTGAACAACCATCACTAAATACAAACAAGTAAAACTAAAGCTAAAACTCCGCAGTTTTTTTATCCTTAATTATTTGTTCGAAATTGCTAATCTATTCTTCATTATAAACACATGAAAGGGACCAAGGGTAACGGTCTATTACGAGTAGATCCAGTTGACTCCTTTGAGAATTCAAAATATTTGTTTAAAACTAAACGCTGTGATTAGTTTCGTCGAATAGCCGAATAGCCTTCTATTTTGTCGGGTGATCAATCAAACATTTAACGAGTTTTAGTGAATTAAATTTTCTGTTGAATGGGAATGTCTATTTTCTTAGGAGATTTAGGCCGCTGTTTTAGCTCAATGTTCTTTTAGCTCTATTTTACACTTAGTTATATCTATTAACTAAATCAATGATTTCACGGGACTTTTTTTTAGGTTTCTAATTTTTGATATTTTGTTTAAAAAATTCTCATTTTCGTTACTTTGTTGGATATTTCGTTTTTGTTAGCAGTCTAAATATAATCTTTCAAAAAAAAATAAGAATGATCGCCAATTCAGTTTGAATTTTTCTAAGCATAGCAGCGCACTCGTACTCTTTAGTTGACTCCCGATTTATTTTTACTACAAACAAAATTACATCAACGTACTTTACTTATAATCATCACTATCACTACATAGTATAAAACAAAGTCGCTTTCTCTGACCCTATATCCCTATGTATGCTCAAATCTTTAAAACTACGCAACGGATTTTGATGCGGTTTTTTTAATAGATATGATTCAAGAGGAAGGTTTATATGTATAAATACATGCATAATATAGCCGTGCGAAGCCGAGACGGGTCGCTAGTATGAGATAAGATAAAAGCTATCATAAATACTTTTAATAAATAAAAAAGTAAGATTCATAGCAAATTCATGTGACATTTTAGGCGAGATGCCAACTCATAGTGACCACAATAATTTAGTTAACTACATAATCACGTTTTACAGGTCTATAATTGTCTTTAATTAGTGATAAAGTGTAAAAATATATATTATTGTTACAAAGCATAATGTATTATAAAAATTCTTTAGTATTATCGTCTTTTTGACAGTTTGAGTCTGTATTTCAAAAGTTAATATAAATCTCTCTTACAATTATTTTTTTTTTTCGATTCAATTTATTTTTATATATTTTAATTGTCGCATGAAAACAGTTGATTATGTCACAGCTCAGCCTTGGAGCTCACTTCATAATGATTTTTATATTTTTTCCAGTAAATGTACTGCAGTGTTTGAGCCGTTGTGTTTTTTTCAACAGACAAAAAAATCGTTAATTTTTAGCAAAATTAATTATTTACAATATATCTATTAATTGGGTACATTAATTAAATAGAAAGAAATAAAACGAAATTAATAATCTAAATAAGTTTCCCTAAGTAACAAAGCCCAACATATTTGCATACAAAAAATATTGTATAATTATTGATTTTATTATTAGCTACTATTTCCAATATGCTCCATATTTTATCGTCACAACTTAAACCATCCGAATTCCAAATATTACGTAACCAATTTACACGATAATCAATTGTACTGGTATATTCCACTCACCATAGTTTAGCGAATAAATCGCCAAGGTCATCGAGGTCATTGTTTGGCTGATGACTCCATCTCTTGCTACGCCATCCCATAGCGTCATTATCACTTATCAGTATCACTTTACTTTAAGATGTAACACAAGATTTTCATTAAATACTTGTCTTAGGGTACGGCTATGCCGAAGATGCATTGCACATTGACATCGCACAAATAGACATAATTCAAGTCGGAAGTAAACAGAAGGCCAAACGTAACAAAAATATTCAAACTCCATTGCAATATAATTTCGATTTCATTTTGATTACAAAAAATGTTCTTGATAATACCAAAAGCTGTCTTTGTGGATATTTGGAGCTACTTTGAGGGTATTTTTTGTAATCGGAATACAATCTGAATAATATTGCAATGTAATTTGAACAATGTTATTTATGGGAATTGGTCTTCTGGTATATTTTAGGCAAATGTCAAATGCTACATCCTAGGCCGCATCGTCACCTACCATCAGACGGGTGTGATAGTGGCAAAACGCTGACCTATCATTTAAAAAAAAAAGTAGATGCAGTGCGGCGCGAGCAAGACGGGGTTAAATTGATTTAACCAATCACAAGCCAGAGCATATAGAAAAACTTGCAACGCAGTAATTTATTTTTCGACATGTGCGTGCGCCTCTATTTCCATACATTTGTTTCACATGGAGGTGACATCGACGTGCGTATGATAATATGCGATGTATCTTCGTTATAACCGTACCCTTAGAAGTATGTTTAATCTCATCAAGTCTCTCATTTAATATTTCAGGTTGTTTGCGCCGCATAATATAATATTTGATTAATCTATATTTGAATTTCCCGCTATCTTATTTATTTGCTGTCACTTTAAATCTACCGCTATTTTCTAATTCATAATTAGTATTTTCCGCGTGGTTGACACATCTCCCGTCCTTTTCCTTTCCCCGCAACCTTTACTGGCGAGACTGGGATGGCAACATGCGTGAAATTGAAGATGACTTCCGCCGCTAGCGCGCTCGACTGGCGACTGACCGGAAGTTTAATTTATATGAACTTACTTCAGCGTGTGTAAGAAAAAACATGGCGAACTGACAAACCGCCTCGCGCCTTTTATTAACTTTTCTATGTTAAAACCGCGAATTGGACAGTTAAAGTGGTACCACGGTGTTATTTAATTGGTGTTTCGTAAACTTTGAATAAAGTAGTGAACACAGCCCGCGCCCGCGGCGATCTCAAGCAACAGCATCAAGAAGCCTACCGACTGGGATCGCTCACCAGGTACCCTTTCTTTCCATTTCCACTTGTGTCAACCCGCGTATATATCTATCTATTTATTATCCATGTACTTGTTACATTTATCTATCAAATTTATTCTAATACAGTCCACTTCCCATAAATATTCAAAATTTCTCCAGCGTCTATTTCCCGCACGGTAAGGCGGCATAGCGCCATACCATTTTTTTTGGTCACTTCGAACCGTATTATTTAATCTTCCCATTTGGATAGAACATTACCTACAATTTTAGGTTTCCCGCATATTTAAGTACATAATATATAACTTATTTATATATTTATGTTATTTACCCGCAACTTCATTTTGTCCCCGCATTTTATTTTGAAATTACCCGCACCGCGCCCAATCAGTGGCTATCCGCACACCTACGTAACCCGTTAAAACTTAATATTAATTTATTTCTATTATTAGTAAATACCCGCGCCGCTAGGTTAGGTTTTACGTGTAAAATAGGTGCCTCCTTTTTCCACCGCTTCATACTGTACCTACTATTTATTAGTACATACCTACCGCGTTCAAAGTTTGAATTAAGTTAAAGTCACAATGAGTGAAAACAAGTTAAAACTTTTACATGCGAAAAAGGAGATGTTGTTTGCTCGCATGCGAACCATTTGTGATTATACGAGATCACTAAACAATGAGGTTACCAAGGAGTTATTCCTGTGTGCTATTGAAAACATTGATGTACTACGGTTTGACTTTCAAGAAGTGCTCGAGGCCGTAAATGAGCTGGAATTAAAATTAGATCCAGACTTTATAATAAATTATCAGCCATACTCGGCTTTCGAAGATTTGTATAGTCAAGTAAAGCGGGCCGCTAGACAGTTTCAAGTAGTACCTACCGCCCCTGCCACAAAATGTGACAGGCGTAAATTGCCACCAATTGAATTACCGCAGTTTAATGGTGACATTAAAAATTGGCCTTTATTTTACACTAGTTTTCAAAACATGGTACATCATAACCCCGCGCTATCAGACTCTGAAAAGTTATATTATCTGATAGGTAAATTAACTGGTAAAGCACAGTCTGTGTTTTCCGGCATTACGCCTTGCGCCGAAAATTATAAGTTAGTTTTCGACGCATTAACTAATAAATATGAAGATAAACGGTCACTAGCCACCGCATACTTAGATCAAATGTTTGATTTAAAATCTTTTACGTCGGCCACTGCTTCCAATTTCGAACAGTTTTTAGATAAATTCGCATCATCAGTTTCCGCGCTTCGAAATTTAAAAATGGATAATCTTACTGATTTTATGTTTCTTTATTTAGCTTTGCGTAAACTAGATCCCGAAACTGTTCGCTCGTTCGAGTTGGATAACCGTGGTACCGATATACCTACTTACACTAAGTTAGTGGATTTTGTTCAACATAAATTAAAAACATTTCAACGTTGCATACCTATTCGTAACCATGAAGTGATAAGGAAAGTTCCGGACCACCGAATGGAGGTGGCATCTAAGCCGATTAAGTCTACTATGCATACTTATGTTAACGTTGCTTCTAATTCTAATCAACTTTGCGTTCTGTGTAATTTACAACATGATCATTTATTTAAATGTTTAGAATTCAAAAAACTTGCACCCTATGATCGGTACTTATTTGTTAAAAATAATAAACTTTGTTTAAATTGCCTTAGTCAGACGCACCGCACTCATTCGTGTAATTCGGATTCGCTTTGTCGTAAGTGTAACCGCAAGCATCACACCATACTTCATTTTGGTGATTTTAAAAATACCGCATCCAACGTGAGCACACTCGCTTCGAACGTCGTTGACCTTGGCGAAGCGATGCCGCACCATCGCGATCGGCCCGTACCTACGTCACATCCTACGTCTCGCTCGCAACTCGTGTCGCGCGATCCGGGCTACGCTGTTGCTGCAAATTCCGGTGACGTCACGCTTTGTTCGTCGTTCTTTAGTCACGTACCTGGCACTGTTTTATTAAGTACCGTGTGTGTTTTAGTAGCAGACAAGTACGGAAATCAACATCGTATACAAGCTTTATTAGATAGTGCCTCGCAGGGTAATTTCGTAACCCTCGAATGCTGTCGTCTTTTAAACTTGGACATAAATAAATGTTCGAACCGTTCGATTGTTAAGGGTATCGGCGGTTCTGTTAAACCAACACAGGGTTCCGTACAAATAAAATTTTCTTCACGTTTTAATCGTGATATAACGTTCGATATGGAGTCACAGGTTGTCGATAAAATTACTGAGCCGCTTCCATCGGTTGCTATCGACGTTTCTGCGCTTCGGAGTTTCGAAAAACTACCCTTAGCCGACGACACCTACGGGACTCCCGGGGAAATTCAAATGTTGGTCGGTGCCGCTATATTTCCGCACCTATTACTTAATGATAGGGTTAATTCTGATTATTTTCCATTATGCGCGTTAGATACCGTTCTCGGCTACGTCATAATGGGTTCCGCACCCGCTAAAATGAATAATTATTCAACTGTTTCATGCTGCTCTGTTATAGAGCCATTAGATTCAGTTGTCCGCAAGTTCTGGGAGTTAGAGGAGGTTAGTGTGGCCCCTGTACTCAGTCCAGACGATAAGGTTTGTGAACAGTTTTATACTGACACAACCACCCGCGCCGCTGACGGTCGGTATACCGTCGCGCTCCCGTTTAAGGGAGATGTACTTTCATTAGGTGACTCTAGACAAGTAGCAGAACGGCGATTTCTGTGTTTAGAGCGCAAATTTCAAGCTTCGCCTGAATTGAAGGCAGCTTATGATGACGTCATTAAAGACTATTTGAGTCAAGGATATTTATCTCCCGCGCTCCCGGACACCGTGGAAAATCCATTTTATATTATACCGCACCACGGTGTGATCCGCGAGGATAAGGTTACTTCAAAATTACGCGTGGTACTCGACGCTAGCGCTAAGACGAATACGCACATTTCTTTAAATGATATTTTATATAATGGTCAAAATTTACAAGGTAATCTTTTTAACATTATTGTTAACTTTCGCATATTTTCCGTAGCGTTATCCGCTGACGTACGCCAAATGTTTTTATGTATCGGTATCCGTGAACGCGACCGCAGGTTTCAGCGTATTCTTTACCGTTTTTCGCGCGAGGAACCGCTGACCGTATATCAATTTAACCGCGTTTGTTTCGGTTTAAAATCTAGTCCGTTTCATGCTTTACGAACTATCCGACAGCTGTCTTCGGATGAAGGTGAGCGGTACCCTAGGGCGAAGGCAGCCGTAGAGTCCGGGCTATATATGGATGACTATGTATACTCTGTGGAAAGCGTATCCGAGGGTATATCCACCGCAGCTGAAACGATTAGTATGTTTAAGGCCGGGCAATTTGATTTGGTAAAGTGGACCAGTAACTCTTCTAGTGTACTGGATTCTATTCCACCTTCTCACCGCCTTTCTTCCCATAAGGAGTTTGACGAGTCAGGCATACATAAGGTACTAGGTCTTTGTTGGTCGCCTAACTCTGATGTGTTCAGACTTAGGATAAGTGTACCTCACGAAGCCTGTACTAAACGCACGATACTTTCATGTGTAGCCCGTTTCTGGGATGTCATGGGGTTCGTAGCACCCGTAGTGCTTTACGCTAAGTTACTCGTCAAACAACTATGGCTGTCTCATCATGATTGGGACGATGAGCCACCCAAGGAGATTGTCGATGTGTGGAATCGTTTCAAATCGGAACTTCCTTTACTTAGCAAAATAAGTTTACCGCGTCACGTTGGCATCTCCAGCAATAGCGTCGTTACGATAGTGGGATTTTCAGATGCGAGTGAAAAAGGATACGGGTCAGTTGTATATTTTCATGTCGAAAATGATGGCCGTAATACTGTCAGTCTTATCGGTGCGAAGTCGAAGGTCTCGCCTAAGAAAGTGGTTTCTCTCGCTAGGCTCGAACTTTGTGCAATGCTTCTTCTTGCTAGTCTTATGGCTAACATTATAGACGCATGCAAGAACCGCCGGAGGAAAAGAAGCATACATTGCTTACCTCTGTTAAGTTATTTAATTCTCCGCTGCTAGATTTGGCAACCCGCATCTCTTCTTGGTCAAAGCTTTTACGCTCTATAGTTTTTATATTCAGATTTTTAAAATCATTACCGCGTCGTAATTATATTTCAGCTTCTGATCTTAAATTCGCAGAGTTTAGATTACTACGCGATTTACAAGCCGCGCATTTCGGTAGCGAAATTGCTAATTTGAAATCTGGCAAAGGTTGCCAGCGCAATTTTCAACGTTTAAAACCGTTCTTACAAGACGGAATCATTCGTGTAGGTGGTCGTTTGTCTCATTCCGATCTAACGTATGAGCATAGACACCCAATCATTTTACCGCCTAAGGATCACATTATGAATCTACTAGTCGACTACTATCATAAAATTTATTGTCACGCCGGACCAGACCTTTTGATGTCAATTTTGCGTCAAAATTACTGGATTTTGTCAGCACGGAATTTGATACGTAGCCGGGTTTATAAGTGTATGCCGTGTTTCCGATTAAGACCTAAACCTACCTTTCCGGAAATGTCTAATCATAAATCTTGTCGCGTTGTACAATCTGCAAAGCCATTTGTGCATACCGCCACTGACTTCTGTGGCCCGTTTAGAGTAACAGTCCATCGTGGTCGTGGTATCCGCGCCGTCAAGGCCTATGTTTGTTTATTTGTCTGTTTGACTACCCGCGCTGTACATATAGAACTGGCCGGCGATTTGAGTACTGCCTGTTTTATGTCAGCTTTTAAGCGATTTCTATCGCGCCGCGGCCCTGTGGCCCGGCTGTACTCGGACAACGGCACTAATTATGTTGGTGCCAAGCGTTTGCTGTCTGAATTACATGCATTTTTAATATCTCGTCATTATAGTGCGGAATTTTCTCAAGTGTTAGCTGAAAACCGCATCATTTGGCATTTGAACCCACCCGCAGCAAGCCACTTTAATGGCAATTCTGAGGCTAACGTAAAGAGTCTAAAGACTCACTTATACCGCGTCATTGGCGAGCAAATTCTATCGTTCGAGGAGTTGAGTACGGTACTAGCTCAAATAGAGGCTGTAATGAATACACGACCTCTTTGTCGTACGCTTTCAAACGACCCCGCCGAACCTCTAGCTTTAACGCCCGCGCACTTCTTGAATGTTACACCGCTTAAGTACTTACCTGCCCGCGACATTGAAGAAGACAAACTTCATGTCCTTTCGCGTCATACTTTGTTAGACAAATTAGTACAGTCGTTTTGGAAGCGGTGGAGATCTGAATACCTACACACACTCCAATCGCGTCAAAAATGGAATACTCCGACTAACCCTATTACTGTAGGCACTGTAGTCGTTCTTATTACTGAAAATGCGCCGCCGCTGCATTGGCCTTTAGGTTTAGTCGAAGAAGTTTTTCCGGGTTCCGACGGTGTGACGCGGGTAGTGCGCGTGAGAACCCAATCTGGATCGTATTTACGACCAGTGGTTCGACTTTGTCCCATACCTAATCAGTAAAATCATCTCATTATTATTTGAGTAATTTAGGTTAGGTTATTTTATGTATTCATTTTATTTTCTTTATATATACAGATATTCCACCTCTTATTTTGAAAGGGAATCCTTCAAGCCGGGGGGGAATGTTTGCGCCGCATAATATAATATTTGATTAATCTATATTTGAATTTCCCGCTATCTTATTTATTTGCTGTCACTTTAAATCTACCGCTATTTTCTAATTCATAATTAGTATTTTCCGCGTGGTTGACACATCTCCCGTCCTTTTCCTTTCCCCGCAACCTTTACTGGCGAGACTGGGATGGCAACATGCGTGAAATTGAAGATGACTTCCGCCGCTAGCGCGCTCGACTGGCGACTGACCGGAAGTTTAATTTATATGAACTTACTTCAGCGTGTGTAAGAAAAAACATGGCGAACTGACAAACCGCCTCGCGCCTTTTATTAACTTTTCTATGTTAAAACCGCGAATTGGACAGTTAAAGTGGTACCACGGTGTTATTTAATTGGTGTTTCGTAAACTTTGAATAAAGTAGTGAACACAGCCCGCGCCCGCGGCGATCTCAAGCAACAGCATCAAGAAGCCTACCGACTGGGATCGCTCACCAGGTACCCTTTCTTTCCATTTCCACTTGTGTCAACCCGCGTATATATCTATCTATTTATTATCCATGTACTTGTTACATTTATCTATCAAATTTATTCTAATACAGTCCACTTCCCATAAATATTCAAAATTTCTCCAGCGTCTATTTCCCGCACGGTAACGCGGCATAGCGCCATACCACAGGTAATCTACTTGATTTCGTAAACGACGACATAAATTCATCCTTGGTCTGAATTTTAATTTAAATTGTAAATCCCTTTGAGTTGCTTCGTAGTTGGTGATTGAGTACACTCTTTGGGTAAGCAAACATTAATACCTGAGCCAGATTGCTTGAGAATTTGTCAAAAAGAGACTTATGGGTTTTTAGGCATTTGCAAAAATATGGTAGGCTGCATTAGAGATGCAACTTTTATACGTGAAACGTCTCAACTCTTACGACAACTCGACGGAATTCTGATGAATGTAGCTAATCCAAGATATTTAATAGATAGTTAATGTGGTTGGATTAGCTACAAGCCTTTACAAATTATGTCGTCTTAAATATATAATTATGTTGACGTTATAGCCGCATTTGGTTATTGAAAGTGTAAAGACGTTTAAATTTAATAACATACGTGACGAATTGAGAACCTCTTCCTTTTTAGGGTTCCGTACCTCAAAAGGTAAACAAGAAACCCTTATAAGAACACTCTCTTGTCCGTCTGTTTTGAAGTCGGTTAAAAAAGACAAGAATTAGATAACATAATGATAATAAAACATAAACCGTTAGGACATAACAGGTCAAATGCCTTGGTTAAAATTCATAGGTCGTTACGCAATCGTTTTATCAAATCGAATAACTTCACAAACATAGGGAATGGTAACTACGTTTATGACGGGAGACAATTTGATCCAAGGAAATAGTGTTGGTTTAGGACCTCTATCAGTTTGGACCACATCCGGCCGTACTGTTGCGGTCACTCGCAACTATGCCAGGACGGACACAATACAAAAACAAACACATATGTAACAGTACAATGTTTGCTGCCCACGTGAACTTAATAAACAACAATACTCAAAAATCACATCACTTTCTCATCACAAAAGCTGTAATGGAAAACACTGCACTGCCAAACACAGGGTTTATTTAGAATAATTGATCACTTTTTGATGGACATCGTTCTGTTCAACCGAAGACCACCAGAGACCAACGAATACTATGAAGCAATATGGAGCAGGTAAATTTGCAATTGCCCGAACTCTCTCCGGATAAGCTGTTCCATGAAAAAAAATGCGCAAGCCATTTTGAGCCTAAACAATATGAACAGATTCCTACAGTATTCAATCCTCAATAACATTACAAACAAATCAATTTGCGCTTTGCACATAAACCGTATAAAGGCCAATTTGCTTTGACAGATGTGGAAATCATGATTAAGGATGTCGGTGATTTACAAAGAAGGTTCGACAGCAAACGCGTTTGAAAGGCAAAATTTAGGAAACAAAAAGTGTAGAATCATTCAAGACGCGAGCGCCTGTTTGGGTTGGATATTAATGATAGCTAATACGTCATAAGTTGCGGTTGTTAACCGTTCAATCATATAATAATATTAACTATAAAATCTGTTGAAATATTGTCGTCATCATAGAATATTTCAAATGTTATCAAGTTTTTATTTAGCCTTTTATACTTTTTTATTCAGCCCTCATTTTTAAGAGCTCTATGTACAATTTACCAAGATTCGAAAGCATGGGGATTGATAGATAACTTTATTTGTACAACACAGTAAAGCACATATGTATAGAACACGATATACACAAAGCAATAGCCAGAAAGTACAATTGCACAAATGGGCGGCCTTCGCTAAAAGCGATTTCTTCCAGGCAACCGTTGGGTGGAAAAGAACTGATTTAGCTTTTATGGTAGGTTGTGAGTTTATTCAAGCAGGATATTAAAGTTAATAAACATATTATGGTGATAATATAAAGTATTTAAATAATGATGGGGATATTTATTAACCACGAATAAGAACTTGTGGCCTCTTTCCCAAACCCTCATTCTAAAAAGATGCGCCATAGCCTGTATTATTAACAAACTAACTTTTACTTTATGTGCTAAACTGAAACAGATTACCTACTTACTTTGAGGATTAATTAATAAGTACTCTAAAACGTATCCAACAGCGGAAATTCAGCTAGATTTTAAGGGCAACTTAAGGATAAAAATGTAAAGTACTCAAAATCGGTTGGGTTAGATGAACTCTTTTTATATTGTCCGTACCGTCGGCACTGTAGTATATAATTTAGTTTTGATGAATTAGCGAAAACGATGGGATAAGTTATATTTGAGGGCTCATGGCGCACAGCGGAGGGCGGTACGGGTCTTTAATTTAGAACGGATGTATCGAAAGCTTTTTGTAAACATTGAACTAATAATATACTGACGTATACTACTGACGTACTGACGTGCCCATTTGTGCAACTTGTTCTTTCTAGCTTTTACTATACTTTGTGTTTATCGTGTTCTGTTTCTTTCTGTGTTGTACAAATAAAGTTATCTATCTATCTATCTATCTATATTTCCAAATTATTATTTATTATTTATTTTTTTAATTAGAATTTAAAAAACCCCCGACTTTTATCCCCCATAACTTTCAGATGGCTGAACCGATTTCGATCAAACATAGCTAAGAACGTGACTTTACCTTCACCTTTCAAACAAAAGAAACTAAATTAAAATCGGTTCAGCCGTTTGTGAGCTACGACGCCACAGACAGACACACACACACACACACACACACAAAATTTGACAATTAGTACAAAGAACATTGTGACTGTAACTTAAATCAGTTTGTAAAAAAAACGCAGTTTATTAGCGGCTGACCATTCTATGGTTGTAATTTCTTTAATCAAGTATTTTAGATATCTACATATACACAAATGTATCTTGTTTTTCTGTTATAATACCTAATCAACCATTTGCATATGTATTTCTGGGTTAAGTAATAAAAGTAAATTATAGGTGGAAAAAAGTGTAACACAGCAAGAAATAAAACTACCACACATGTTTACACTTCGACCATTTGCAATAGACTTTTTTAACTACATCAGGACTAAATGAGAATTAGACCAACTGCGCCTAAAACCATAATATATTTTTTGTTAGAGCGAGTTCATCGGCCCAGGTCGGCGCGGTGACGACCTTGGGCTGAAGGGAAACGCACCCAACGTCTAAGTTAACATGTTTCACTCACGGAACGTTATCATAAAAGCCGAACAACAAAATATTCCGTTCGTTGTTTAAACGTTATTTATCTCAAGATATAAATAGGAATAAGTGTATTAAAAAGAAAATCTATTATTGACAAAACTTTGACCCTGAAGCATTGATTTAGAATAATGATCCACCTAAACATGCCATCAAGCTTGTGTTCGAGGAGTAGTCATTCTTGTGTATATTCTACTAGCGACCCGCCCCGGCTTCGCACGGCTATATTATGCATGTATTATACCTACATATAAACCTTGGTCCTGAATCACTCTATCTATTAAAAAAAACCGCATCAAAATCCGTTGCGTAGTTTTAAAGATTTAAGCATACAAAGGGATATAGGGACAAAGAAAGCGACTTTGTTTTATACTATGTAGTGATAGTGAAGTGATTTAGCGAAGTGTGGTCCGTGCGTGATTGAAAAGTTCGAATTTCGTTAGCCCATTCACTAAATTCTATTATGTGATGTTTAAACAAGGAAGGATTAAACATCGTAACAATAATTAGAAAAAAAAAAGCATCGTATAACGCACAGATGCACACAAAGGGAACTGAAAAAACGATACTGCGGTCTGTAAAGTTAATACAAAAAAAAGAAGGCAATACGCAGAATAATTGTAGTGTCTCATTAGACTGAGACTAGGGTGGTGCGATGAGCATAAGGGTCCTACTAAACCGAGGGCCTTATTAAACTCAGCTCCTGTAAGATCCGGTGGATTTGCCTCCGTACATGACAGACGCCTAGCACACTACAGACTTGTCTGGTACAGACAGTTGACATTTAAAGTGCAAAGTGGACCTAAAAAGGACTTAATAATCACTATCACTACATAGTATAAAACAAAGTCGCTTTCTCTGTCTCTATATCCTTATGTATGCTTAAATCTTTAAAACTTCGCAACGGATTTTGATGCGGTTTTTTTAATAGATAGAGTGATTCAAGAGGAAGGTTTATATGTATAATACATGCATAATAAAGCCGGGGCGGGTCGCTAGTAATAAATAATTGGACATTGTTACGGCAGGTGCCATAGTATCCTCATAATACAGGACGTATAACAGACAATAAATAAATAAAATAAATTGCCTTTTATTCAGATCAATAGCTAATTGAACAAGAAATTTAACTTATACCTATTCTATTCTAATATCTGTAGTTTACTTAATTTCTGCAGATCTGTTTGCCAGTCCGCACAGGCCTCCTCCAACCTCTTGTCCACCACCACTCATGTCTTTCCTGAGCTACCCTGTTCCATGTAGGGAACATGGAAAAAGGACTTACTTAAAAGTATAGGACCCAAACAACAAAACAATCTATAATATATTATTTACGATATATTCTACCGATATGCTGTGCTCAAAAAGTTATACAATTATCTGGGTTCGATGGCAAATAATCACGAAAATGACCCAAAAAGTAGTGTTTAAGGGGGCCATACGCCAACGACCTTGGTACACAGCCTACTAAATAGTTACTACTGGCACCGGTCGCCTTCGTTGGTGAAAATTGTTGATTGTTACCAATGAGTATTGTTTTTCTCAAAAGTGCTGAGATGGAATTGTCGGTGAGATTTTTACCGACATTTTGGTGTGATTTTGAGCCAAATATGTCCTATAGTTTTAAAGCTATCCTAAAATTAAGAATTAAAACTAGTCTAGCTTTGAAATGACAACGAATTTTCGCCTCGAAATTACCTCAAAATATCGGTAAAAATTTCACCTACAATTCCATCTCAGCACTTTTGAGAAAAACAAAACACATTCGTTACAATTAACAATATTAGTTGTAAGCGATGGGTATTTCTGGCGCGTTGCGTTTGGCAGCTTAGGCAGCCTTAAAACTAAAAACCTTATTTAAAATACATGCAACCGTTTTAATTTTTTAAATATTTTTTTTTTATCAAATACTACACCTAATACTCATCATTCTATTAATTGAGATTAATGTGTATATTAATTAACCTAAAATTGCTTAATTGCTTAAAAATAGCTATTTGTGCACCATCTCGCTTATTTCTATGCAGTCCGACAGAGACAGACCTTCGGCTCTTCTCAGTCCTTTAGTCAAAGCAATCTTGTTTATCAGCTCATTCTATAAACACGAGTCGCGATCGCGTTATAACTACTAGTAACTACTAGTTATTTTAATATTTACCCGAAAGTTTCGATCGACTTGCTTGATAGGCCGACAGAATGTTTTTAGTCTGAAAAAACTCAGACAGAGAAAGACATCGACCTCTGAAATATTCTGCATCTATTTGCAGGCGAATAAATTACTATTTGGAGATGGTCAATATGGACATGGTCGCTTTATACACGGTGTAACAATCGGGGTGGGAACGGGGGGTGGATCATCAGTTGATTCATCCACATTAGATTTTGAAAAAATATATTACTTTAATGGTTTTATTTTGAGTTTTACAAATCTTAACCTCTGATTGGTTTAGAGGTACAAAAGGTCCACTATTTTACTTGTTTCACAAAAAAGCAGAATCACAGACCTGGTAGTTTGGCTGTCATTGCGAAGTTCAGGGTGAAATCTGATTTTGACTAAAATTTCACTAAAGTCCAAATAACCTTTGAACCACTAAATATTGCAGAACATACAGGGGGGTTAAATCGATAGGCACTGAGGTCCCCCACCCCCCAGCAACCGATGACCACTCCCCTTGTTACACCGTGTATATCAAGTCCTTCAGATAGCTTTAAATTCTGAATAGTCTTGGTATACTTTACACCAAATAGAATCTAAGTAATCATCGAAAAATTGCGGTTGTTCGCGCAGAGTCTTGGCGAGCATGTGGCACGGGAATGCGCTCTGCGGCTACTATTTATCCCATAGGATCCAGAACTACTATAAAGGACTAGCTATTTTAACGAAATCTGAAATCAAAAGGTATATTAAGTCGATATCTGTTAATAGGACGTATGCATATATGGTCGGATAGCTATTTAGCCCTAACGCGATGTAGTCATAACGAGATTTAGTCTTAAAACGATTAAGTCATACCTACTATCTAGTCATATAGAGATGTAGTCGTAAAGCTCCTAACCCCTTATTATCAGAACTGATTTTGATCATATAAATAACATACCCATCAGCGTTATTTTACTACAACGCCTAATCTACTATTTAAAGGTATTAAACTAATTAACTCAAATCTATTGTGCGACCATGAAAAAGTTCTGACATCTTGAAGCTATTGCGACGGAATGAACCAAGTTCTGTCATTTTATTCCTATTTATAGATACAAAACAAAACACAATCAGCGCACTGACGTATACATCAAATGAAGCACTGTATTGTTGACTTCCTTCAGTCGTTTTCGTTTTGTCACTGACACTACCGCAAGTAAAACCGAATAACGCAGCTTATACAGGGTTATTGGTAATTATACTAGCAAGCCGTTGAGAGCTACTTCTGTGCATCTAAACAAACAATTTTTGTTCTACGACTCACACACACAGAACACAGAAGACACACACAGAAGAACACAGAAGTACACAGAAGTAGCCCTCAACGGCTTGCTTGTATAATTTCCAATAACCCTGTATAATACATATTTATATTAATAAGTTAAACTTAACTGTGGGATATGAAATTAACTGACTTAGAGCATGGTAACTAGTAAGTTGGAATAGCTTTCCCGTTTGAAGTTTAGCAACACTTGAAACTATGTTGCCGACTAAGTACGGTACACTACGAGTGTCACGTCAGAACTGGGATCAACGTGTAGATTAATATCATTCATATACCTACATATTACATATCTTTGAAATCATATTTGGCTCTTAGCCTTTATTAGATATTTTATTTTAGATAAAGTAACTAAACTATACTAAATAACAATTAAATAACGAAAACTTAAATTAATTAAATAAACTACCTACTTTACTTACACTAAATTAAAAGTCCAAATGGGGATCCCTAGGAAGTGTGCCCAAAAGGCTGGCAGCGTTACCACGTTGGATGGCGATGCTTATCCGTTGTCCGAGGTACGAGCCAGCCCTTTGGTCACCCGAAGCTAAAACTAGTAATTTTGAAACTTCTTTATAAAATTTTAAGGCGTCTGGACCCCAAGGACCAAGTGTCTCCGTTGCAAACGGCAGAAATATGTATCCATCACCGATAGAAGCATATTTCCGTCGCTTCGTCACTTCCGCCGCTGCAGCCGCAGAGCCCGCCTCCCTGGAGGTGGAGCTAAGATGTGAAGCCGCCAGTGTGTCAACACAAGTAGCATCCCACACCAACGGTTTGCCACGACTCCAGGGAATCAACGTCATTCCATCGGGACGCTTGCCATCGTCACGTACGAGACCGTTCGGCTCTAAGAGAGCCGGTACGTTGACGCTAACAAGAGCCCGACGAATAACGTCGTTGATAGCGGCGTGGCGTGATATTCTGCCTGCGCTGCGTTGGCAGGAAAGTCCATGGTAACCCTTGTAATCAACTTGAAAGCCACAGACACAATTATGGGAAGATATATATGAACAGCCTAATCTAAGACTTATACAAGTATTGAAAGTGATATTATCTAAAAGTGTGCCTAAATTGGGAGATGGCAAAGCCTGCAGCCAAAATCCCGACTCCTTCTTCGCAGAGGCAATGAGACGAGCTCGTTCGGCCAAATTGTTTTCAGAAGTTAATAGTTCTTTTTGAATTTTTTCTTTTTGAATTATTAGATTAACTAGATGTACTTGCGCAGGTATAGAAACAGCGGTTTAGGCTTTCACCAGCGTTTTCCTCCACGTAGGGGTCGAATTTTTCAAAATGATTTGTTATATGATGCCTACGTCATACAAAGAACACACCCTCCGAGTTTCAGGTCTCTAAGATCAGCGGATTAGGCTGTACGTTGATACGTCAGTCATTCAGGACAAAGCAATTTATATGTATACTACCTTTGCCCGCGACTTCATCAGCGTACTTTTCTTCTGTACTTCAATTGGACCAAGGAATCACGTTGTGCCATACAGACTTTGTCAGACTTTGTCCCCCTTTTTCATCCCCTAAGCGGTAGAATTTCGGAAAATCCTTTCTTATCGGATGCCTACGTCATACAAAGAACACACCCTCCAAGTTTCAGGCCGTCCATCAGTCAGTCAGTCGTTCAGGACAAAGCACTTAGGCATAAGTCTGTCCAATTTATGAATTCTATAAACAACAATTGATTAAATAAGCTTAAGCACAGTAGTCTGATAGCTCAGGATTATCTAGTTATTACTACTAGCCAAACTTGACAGGCCAGTGTTGACGACCTTGCCAGTATGGCTTTGATCAGCTTTCGATTCTGTAGGTCCGGCCACCGGCCACTGGTCACACCACATCTTAATATACTTTCACTGTCTATTCAAGTATTCATGTACAGTATGGGTCATAAGTAAATTATCAGTTTGCTACAATAATACTATCAACAAGTATTGGACTTACGACCTTCTTCTAATAGACGTTACACACAAACATAAATACTTGAATTAAAAATACTCAGTGTGATTATTATTATAAACATGTTACCTATGTCTTTAGTTGGTCGAGTAGTATAAGCCACCACCCGCTACACCAACCGACGTGGGTTTTATCGGGGGTTACGTTGTTATAATGTTCAAATAGTGCTGCACAGATTTTTGACCGTTGATTGTACAGTCCTCCTCCTCCGTCGTTCCCTCAATGCTGAGGATCGTGACTCTGCTGGTGCAGTCGATTTACTGTCTTCCTCCAATGGACTCTGTCCGACGCCCGGTGTAGAGCCGTGCTGAGCGGTATATCCAGCTGTTCGGATACTTGGTCGGTCCACCGTTTGGGGCTTCGCCCTCGTGGTCTTTTGCCCTCAACCTTCCCCGTCACCATTAGGCGCTCGAGATTGTCAGAGCTCCTGCGCGCAATATGGCCAAAGTATTGTAGCACACGCTGTAAGCATATAGTGGAGAGCCTCGGAGTCTGTGCTAGTTGCAGCTCCTCCAGAATGGAGACGTTCGTGCGGTGAGCGGTCCAAGGTATCCGCAAAAGGCGGCGCCAACACCACATCTCAAAAGCATCCACTCTTTGCCTATCCGCGGCTTTTAGGGTCCAAGATTCAGCCCCATATAAAAATATGGAGAAAACAAGGGTACGCACAATGTGAACTTTTGTGCATTTCCTTATATTCCGGTCTCTCCATACTTTCTTGAGCTGGGTCATTGCAGTCTTTGCCATGCCAATACGACGCCGAATTTCAGGTTCGCAACTACCCTTATTATTAATGGCTGATCCGAGGTAAACAAATTGTTGAACCGTCTCATATTTCTGCAGCAAATTGGTACGTTGGATAGTTGCGAAACGATCGATTATCATTACTTTAGTCTTCCTGCAGTTGATGCTAAGACCCATCTCAAGGCTAGCTGTCTCCAGCCGCTTTAGCAGCTCTGCCATCTCCTCCTCCGATGAAGCGAACAACGTGGTGTCATCTGCGTAGCGCAGGTTAGATATTTTAACTCCCCCAACTCT
Organism: Idaea aversata; assembly: GCA_907269075.1. NCBI lineage: Eukaryota > Metazoa > Arthropoda > Insecta > Lepidoptera > Geometridae > Idaea > Idaea aversata. The sequence goes on from OU026103.1 coordinate 9,917,653, forward strand.
GACGCCACCTTCCCACTCATCAAGAGTTTTACGCATAATGTGTTCCCCGTAAATGTTGAACAATATGGGGGAGATGACACATCCCTGGCGAACTCCTTTTTCAAATTTAAAACTTTTGGATACAGTATCTCTGAGCTTGACAGTACCATAACCTGTTTTATACAGATTCTCAATCAACTGAATGATATGAGATGGGACTCCATTCTCGTTAAGGACCTCCCACAAATTCTGCCACCTTACACAATCGAAAGCCTTCTGATAGTCGACAAAGCACATCACTACGGGGGTGTTATATTCATAGCATTTTTCAACCATCAGTCTCAGGTTCAAGATCTGTTCTCTTGTGCCCTTACCTTTTACGAAACCGGCTTGTTCCTGAGGGATTTGCCAATCTAAGTAGGATCTGAGCCGACTGTTTATTATGTGTAATAGAACTTTACTTGCGTGGGATATGAGGGCTATGGTTCTATAATTCGCACAGTCTCTAACCGATCCCTTTTTGTGTAACGGTAATATAGCCGAGTGAACCCAATCAGTAGGCCATTTACAAGAGCGCCAAACTATATTGCAGATGTTATGGAGGGCTGTTATTCCGTTGGGGCCTAGGGCTTTAAGAGCTTCCGCCGTGATTCGATCGGACCCTGGAGCTTTCATCCTTTTAAGTTTTCGAACAGCGTCTTCGATTTCGGCAACAAGTATGCCTGGTTCCAGTTCTATTGTTGCCTCTATGGTGCCCTGTGATATAGTTTGGTCACTGTAAAGCTCTGCACAGTACTCTCTCCACCGCTCCGCAGCCTTTTCTAACTCATGAATTGGGTTTCCCTCATTGTCGTCTATTACCCAGGAGGATGGTTTGAAGCTTCGTGTGATGTGCTTTATTTTTCGGAATAAATCAGCGGACTGAAGGCCAATTCCCATAAATAAAATTGTTAAAATTACATCTCAATATCATTTCGATTGCATTTCGATTGCAAAAAATATACTAAACGTCATCTTTTGGTATTCTCATAAACTAAGATTTCAACATGATATCCGAATGAAATGTTAATTTAATTGAAATGCAATCGAAACTAAAATGTACGTAAAACGGTATTCTCCAAATACAAATGATATCGAAATGTAATCGAACTTATCTAGACCGTATTCTCGTCGCATAAGAAACGTCAAATTTGAGATCGAGAGTTGATTGAAATGTTATCGACATGAAACAACGAATTTAGTGAATTTTTAAGGTTAACTTAGTTGGGTTGGTGTGTAAATCTAATAAAAAAAATAATGCGTGTCATCTCCGAAGCGCGACTGGAGTTTACTTTACTTGTATTTCGATATAGAAGGTTACAGGTTCGATTCTCGCCCCAAACAAGTATTTAAGTATACAAGCCTAGTTGTTTAGCTTAGGGCTAGATGGCGTTATGTGAAATGACCCACATTATTTACTTTATTTGTAAAAAATCGCTATCTATTGCTATTTCTATTGATTGCTATCGACATCAATTGCTATCGTTATCGCGAACGCTTTCATAATTGCTATCTAGAGCATTAGCGCGATTTATCTCATGGACCTTCATATCACAAAGTTTCTTCAAACACACTCCAAAATAAAACAGGCGCCAAATGAAATTCTTTTAAATTTTGTGACATAGCCAACCTAACAAAGCAAAATGAATGAATGACTGAATGATTTTATATCGCAATGTTAGTGAAATGCAATTGAAATGTAATCGAAATGTAACTGAAATGTTATTATGATTATGGTTAGCAGAATACCAATTGACAGTTAAATTTCAATATCATTTCACTTCGATCAATTTAAGATTACATTTTGCTATAATTACGAGAATTGATCTTCTGATACTTTCTTGAGTGAGTCTCGATTTCAGTACACATCTCTTCCATGTGGTTGTTCTTGTCACGCCTGCAGAGATTCTGTATGCGGCGATTTAGGTCTTTGTATCTTAGTTGCTTCTCATCTGTTTGTTTCCCACTCTTTAGAAGTTTCTTCTCTTCAATGAGTGCCCAAGTTTCGTCCGATATCCAATCCTTACGATTGCTTGGTGTTTTGGGTAACGAGTCTAAAGCCTCTGAGACCTGATTACGAAAATAAGTCCACTGCTCTTCCGGATCTGTCAGCGTCATAGCATCCTGTTGGACTAATCTAGCTTCAACCTGTTTTCTAAAGACTTCTATGTGTGGTTGTTCTAGTCTTGTCACTGGCTTGATGCGTCTTTTGGTTGACTTAAAACGCACGCGAAAATCCACAACCAAAAGTTGATGGTCGCTACCACAATCCGCACCCGGGAAGGTCCTAGCGTTTGCTATTGCTGATCTCCAGCGGTGTCCAACTGTGATGTAATCTATTTGGTTACGGTACCTGTCTCCAGGGGACATCCAGGTATACAGCCTGCGCTTATGATTTTGAAAACACGAGTTGGTGATTGTTAGGTCGTTACAAACACAGAAGTCTATAAACTTTTCACCTCTCTCATTTCGTTCGCCCAAGCCATACTTTCCGACGATGTGGCGGATATGATCGTCTTGCTCAGTGTTCCCAATCTTAGAGTTCCAGTCACCCTGTATCAGAAGCAGCTCTCTTTTAGAAATTCTGTCTATTGTGGTCTGGAGAATTTCATAAAACAAATCGACGTCCTCATCTGCAGACTTCTTTGCAGTCGGAGCATAAACCTGCACAATGTTCACCGGGATTGGTCTGCAATCAAGACGGATGGTCATAATTCTGTCATTGATGGTATTGTATCCTGTGACAAAACCTTTGAGTCTAGCGGGGACTATAATAGCCACTCCATTCTTGCTTTGAGATTCATGTCCAGAGAAAAATATGCGGTTCCCTGTTCCAGTTGTGTAATGCCCCGCACCCTGCAAGTGGGTCTCACAAAGGCCCAAAACTGAGAGTTTATATGCGCACATTTCCTTTTCCACAACTGCAAGCTTGCCAGGCTCCAACAAACCTCTCACATTCCATGTGCCAATTCGGTGACTATGGCGGATGGGAAGCTTCCCATTCATGTTCTCAGTAGTAGTTACGGCATCAAGGGCCTGATGACTCACCCTCGATCCGTCTTCGGTCGCATATTTCACATCTATTGACCCGGGTATCAATAGGCGCCGGGCGTCAGCCGGAGCATCCGACATCATATCACTTGTATCAACTTGCATCATCGGAGTTCTCTTGGGATATTATGTCGTAGTGGTTTCCCATTGCCTTCTACGCTGAGTTGTTTTGAGGGGATTTCAAACCTCATGGTCCTCAGAACCAACACGATTGCTCGTGTGGACAGGTTAATTGACCGCCGCCTGTGACTCGGCGTTGCTACTCGTTTTGCACCACCCGGGGATCACGTGTAGGGTCGTTTTGGTTGTGACCTACGGACGCGAGCACCTCCAACCCCCAGTACAGTAATAATAGTTTAAGTATTGCTCCAATTAGTTAAGTTTAAGGTCGGTACCTTGACCCAGTTGTTAATTTTTATTACTGGTGCAAATACCCGACATCCGCACTAAACGATTTATCATTCGCGCCGCGGGGGAGTAGAATCTGATGAGTCTGTCTTTACTGACAATTTAAGAGTCTTAAAGTCGCGATAACAGCGGTAAACGTGCTACAACTTCGACCGTCCGCGTCGTCTATGTGTGAGATAGTGGTCATCAATCGCTATATCAAAGAAAATCCTGGTGCAAAACCTCGGGTCTAGATTTCAATGTATGGTAAGGCGATGTGCAACTTTCTTGATTCATAAGCATAATTACACATACAAGTGGATCAACTAACCTAAACCACTTAAATAAATTAATATGTTATTTTTGGACAAAACAGTTCAGTAGCCACACAAAATTGCTGAAAGTAAGTAGAAGAAAAAGTTAATAATTCCGCCTTTTAGTTAAGTATCTCTTGATCTCTATTACTTCCGAAGTATATTTTGCGTATTTTCCTCAAACAGTAAAGCAGGCTACAGACGGCAGGGAAAAAGTAAATCTACCAAGGTGACTTAGACGATTTCTGTTGTGTATACAGTTATTTCTCGATTTGACATTAGTTGACCTTGGTTTTCTTTAACACAGGAAAGTGCTAAATCTACGCGAAACGAAGAGAGTGAGGGAATCAGTGGTTGGTTCGGTCCGCGAGCTCAAGTCACACTGAAGTCGAGAGCTTCTCTCAATTGTGTAGCCGACACAACCGACGGTGTTGCCAACCAAAGTCACCTTTACAGTTTTACTTTTTGTCTGCCGTCTATCGCTGCCTTAACTAAGTACATACTTAAGCTATATTTACTATTTATTCCATCAACATTATGTTGGTGCTAACAATCGTCGGTATCGACATTGAGAATTTGATTGTCAAGATGCGGGTGATCGTTAAAATAGTTATATGCACTTATCTTTAATTGTGTTTTAGCGTCAGAGATACGAGAGGCATGATAATATTTCTTATAGTCTTTTACTGTCGCTTTATCTGTAACCAATCGATGGTATGTTTTGTTACTTAAAATTATTATATTCTCCTCCTTATATGCATGTTTTTTAGCTACGAGTATAGGCTAATCCTATATGTATAATGCTACATCCTCAATCTCATATACAATTCTGATGAAGTCAAAAGCAAACCTATTTTGTGTAAAAAAAACTGAGAATCGAACCCCTAACCTTCTTAATAATTAGTCCACCTGCACTAAAGAGGTCGGCGAATATCTAGTTCCCATTCAGAGTAGTTGTATCACAATATCTTACAACAAAGTAACTAAATAGCGACATTTTAAGTGCCATACAATTTATATAATCCCATATAACAAATACTATAAACATGCTAGTTTAAAGTGGCTAAGTTCAATATTGTATTGATCAAACAGTATCTAACTGTAGTCCATGTCTAGTGGCTACCTAGATTTAGTGTTAGAAGTAGGTATGAATGTAAAGCAGTGATTTACATTTTGATTGGAAATACTCGATACGGCCGGATTGTTCGAGTCGCGCCGCAACTGGAAAAGTTCATTTTGAATTGTAGAGAACTCATTAATTCGTATTTTATTTTAAACTCGTATTGGATTAACGCTCACGGTCTCAGCGAGGTGTGTTCGCTTTGTTTCATTTTTCATTGCTAATTTATACTGTATTGGTGTGGTGCAGCCTTTCCCAAAGTGGGTAATAATGCCCCCTTGTGGGCGCTACAGGCCATAAGAGACCCAAAAAAATGGGTCCGTTGTGTACTACCTACTGCGCTCAGGTTTCAAGTTAACTCTTGCGGGTTATAGTAAGTCTCGTTTAGAATTAACTAGCGACCCGCTCCGGCTTCGCACGGCTGTATTATGCATGTATTATACATATAAACCTTCCTCTTGAATCACTCTATCTATTAAAAAAAAACCGCATCAAAATCCGTTGTGTAGTTTTATAGATCTAAGTATACATAGGGACAGACAGCGGAAAGTGACTTTGTTTTATACTATGTAATGTAATGATATTTAATCTCCGTTATAAAGCTCACAATTATTAATTTAATTTTATGGTATAGTGGTTTTTAAGTAGGTGAAAAAATGGGGGTGCTGAAAAATAATTTATTCTCACAGTGGGCAGTGGACAAAATAAGTTTGGGAACCCCTGGTCTAGTGACTAGTGGGACTGAAAGTTGCCCATTGATATTGTATTTCTCTTGTAAATGCAACCTCTTTTTTATTTTTAAGTGCGTAAGTCTGCTTTGACTGCACTGCCTTTTTAACCGACTGCAAGGAAAGGGTTATGTTTTTCGCGCTTTTTTTGGAAATTTCTTTATTCCCTATCTTCCAAATCACTCGATGGATTCCTTTAATTAAGGTATTGTTAGATTCGTCCCCCATTAGTCTAAGGGTTCTTAGTTAGGTGACATAAAAAATTAGGAGGATGTTAGATTTCATTGTTTAGGGTGATAAAAAAAATCTTCGTTTTCTATAATATGGGTATCAAATTATTGGACCTTCCGGGCTTCGGAAAGCGTCAACGTATAAAAACTCATTAGTTAACTTGAAAGCTTTAAAAAGATTAAGAAGACTTTTCACTGCGTCTTTCTAGTACGAGTATACTGATTTAGTAGTTTGTTTATACAAAAGTATAAGACTTAAAATACTGATTTAAGAGTTATGTCATCCGGGTTTAGTTGCAAACTCTAAGGAAAACAAATCCCCTTAACGTAAGTTTGCTCTAGATAAGTATTTAGCTTAAACTGGAGCACCGATTTTAAAACAGTTTCAATGATTATTTGGTGAGGGTATAGTGCAAAATTCGAATCAATCAATCAATGCAAATCTTATGTAGGCAAATATATGTATTAAACTTCCTTCGTTTAATTATATTTACCCACGCCCTATCTAGCTATCTCTCGCTCTTCTAGCCGATCTTTTGTCTATTAATTCTAACTTGAAACGCACTTTTTCTACCCCTTTAAATTCATTACCCCTATTAAATTCACCGCGTTTCAAGCTTTATAATATTAGTAAAGATTTGCAGTAAAAAAAAACCAGCTAAGGGCGAGTCGGACTCGCGCTCGAAGGGTTCCGTACCATGTTGTATGGGAGTTCCAGATTTTTTCTGTTTTAGTATTTGTTTTTTACAGCGCCAACATAAATACATCTGTGATGATTTCAAATGTCTAGCTATCCTATAATAATTCCACTGTAGACAGACAGTGGAGTCTTAGTAAAATGGTCCCGCTTTTACCATTTGTGTACGGGAACCTTAATTATTTAATTGATTTTGATTAATTTATTCTCATTTAGTATAATTGAATGTTAGTTTATGGTTTAACGCGTCATAGTTGAGGTTAATACTAATATCTAAAGAAATAATTATAGCATTTCCACCAGAAGATAAAATATACGATAACAGTTTATCCATCAAGCGGGCAATCTTGGCATAAAGGCACGTCAATTACAATCCGAACAAAGTTACAAACCCAAGAAAATGTTACGTCTCGTACATAATTAAATTTCCACTCAGATGATTCGAGCATCTCGAGATTCTTTACATACTTCTTAATAATATACATCGTGTTTGTATTTAGATCATTATTTTGTCAATATAATCTTAAACAAACAAAAGTTAGAGTAAGTACTTCCCGTAGACCTAGAGCCATGGAATTTGGTAAGGGAAAAAATAGTACAAAACAACAAAATGAAAAAAAAAAACTGGTTGCCTGTAAAGTCGGTATAGGGGCGAAAGTTTTACGTGACAACAACTGTGCTCGAGTGGAAGGGACGCGTGCCTTTCACTTTTTATGTCTGTCTCTCTCGCTCTTAGGCGGGTTAACCATGCCCGCGTGCCTCTCACTCGCTCTCATTGTGAGCGCATAACGTGAGCGGAGCGTAACGCAGTTTCTTGAAGTGTCACCCGGCAAACCAATTTATAAGACGTTGTCACGTCAAAAGTTCCAGTACCAAAAGTGACCTTAATTTTCCAATTAAAGTTATTGTTAAGTTACCCCTTATGATTGAGTTGCCTAAGAAGCGGGATGCAAATGAAAGTATTATGCCTAATTAGATGGTTTGTCTAGAAAGCTTTTCGCCCTAAGTGAGACATGGCACTGAAGCAGAATGCCTGAACAGAAAAAAAAAATAGAGAAACGAGTGATTCCATTAAGACTTCCATTTTTTCCTCTTAAGGTACGGAACTCTAAAAATTAGGCAGATCAATAGCTATTGACATATTTTGGCTGCAAAGGGCTTTGCTCAGTCCTAAATCCGAGACAATCAAAACTAGTTAAAAGTAAAAATAAACAGTTTGCGAAATCCATTCTTAGTAAGAATTCTGTCATACATTATCACTTGTTTTTACCACTATTTTCTATTATCTATTTCACTATTATCTATTTCAACGAATGATTATTATGATCATCAGACCCTTAAGTAGAACGGAAGGAAATACGAACACACATAAAGTACCTTTCTCTTCATATAATTAACCTAAATATTATGATACAGTCAATATGCTAATAAAGTTCTCACTTCAATTGGTGATATGATATTCAAGGAATTTGCATTTTCATAATTTAATGATTCCAATATTGCGCGCTTTTATAGACTACTAGCAGCGATCCGCTGTTTCACCCGCGTAACTCCCGATCCCGTGAGAATATCGGAATAAAAAAGAAGAAAAGAGAAGAATAGAGGTACAGTCGGCTGTACCAGAAAAGAGAAGAATAGAGGTACAGTCGGCTGCATAATCGAAAATTACTATTATTGGAATGTTTGTATTCTAATAATTTTTGTTTGATTAATTGATGAGTTAGAAGACTTTGAACTTCAACTAAAGCAGGTGTCTAGAATCTTGCTCATGTTAAAAACATTCTTATAACAGCCGTTTTGGATCTCTATGGTGGGTCTGCAAATATGCAGCCGACCGTACATCAAACGCATCTCATCTTCAGCCCTCTGGCAGCAAAGAATCATACAAATTACGAAAAGAGCAAATATAAAAGGTAGGTCTTTCTGGCTACTTATCAAAAGGTCTAAATAGCAAAACGTCCAACGATCAAAATGTCTATGCAGCAGAAAAAAACACCGCAAGATTACATTATTTCAAACAAATAGATCCATTAACAAACACCAAACACTAATCCTTTGTAATTAACCCGTTCCGAAACTATAAAAATCCAACTTCACTATTTCCTTGTTCGTTAAAGTGTAAAAACATAATCCAAACATACGAGTTGATACTTGTGCATTCATAAACCGTCTTTCACGGGACTCTGCCAAAAAATATTATTTACGACTTTTCGACCGTGGTTCGTATAAAAATAATTATATTAACGGTTACTACGTTGACAAATACTATCGTTTTGGAATAATTTGACCGATTGCGATGAAAGTTGGTATGAAATACCTGGAGTTCTGGAATAACTTTCTTCTAGGAAGGCGTGCTACATCTTAGGCCGCATCGTCACCTTGCATCTGGCGGGTGTGATAGCGGTCAAATGCTGACCTATCATATGTAAAATAAAAAAGCCGCGAACTTCATCATGATAATTTTCCTTCACCGCGCCGTAAGAGCAATGTGAGCCCACATAAATCCGTAAAAAAAATCCATTGGTGCACGGCCGAATGGGATTCGAACCCACGACCTTCGGGATGAAAGTCGAGGTATCTACCCCTAGGCTAACTCCGCTCTAACTCTATTATTAAACATAACAAAGATTACCTAAAGTAAATTTATTACAAAAGGCCCTTACATTTGGAACTGTTTTAACTAGCCAGTTTTACTAGCAAAGTGACTTATGAAGCAGCAATGCATTGTCATAACAGTTGCAATTTGTCAAATTTATTACCCACCCAATGTGCTCCAACAGTTACTTACTATTTTAATGGCTCTTACAAATTCTCGTTTTTATTAAAAAGTCATTTCTGATGCAGGAATACGTACGTTTCTTGTAAGATTGAGAAATGAAATATTTTTATTGATTTAGTTTTCACTCATTTTGCTTCAATTTTATTTTTCTTTTATATATAACCTGTGATAAAACTAACCTGCGTTAGACAAAAACAAATTTTAGATTTGCGAGTCACCTCCTTTTTTACCACTATTAAAAATTAGCCAAGCTCCTGTACTTTTGGGAAGACAACGAACCAGTGTACGATTAGAGAATCAAAGTATGGAAAAATAAAAATAAAAATTTATTACTCCGGTGTACGAAAAAGGATATCCCAATCTATCTATAAATATAAAATTCAAAACCCTGGCTGACTGATATATCAAGCAACGTACAGCTCAAGCTAATGGATGGATAAGGTTGAAATTTGGCACACAGATAGCGATAATGACGTCTGCTAAGGATTTTGGAAAATTAAAAATGCCCACGCAGACGAAGTCACAGCAATAACTAAGACGCCATGAAGGACTTCATTTACTAGGTATTTCTAAGTACGTACGTATGAATCAGAATGAGGTAACGTGTCGGTTTCCCTAAAGCGATAACAAACTCCCTTTATAGTATGATAGAGAATACAACACACTGATCTAGTAACTAGACAATCCCGTCTTGCGTACGACTGATAAGCTGTTGATTTTTTCTCCCAGAAGTCAGTTTAGCTTCTCCAGAGCGGAAAAGTCGTCTTTCGGCAACAAAGCCTCGAAGGTGACACGCTGGTTGTTTTTCATTTTGAAACAAGTCTGATTAAAATGCCAATAAATATTTGTTGTTTTTCGCGAAAAAAAAACTTCCAAAACACCAATAAAAATATAATAACTAGCTATCAATCACGTCGGGCGCCGCAATAACGCAATTTATTAAACGTATTGTTGATTCGAAACGCTTTCAAATTTTCGTATAAGTATGTCTATACGCTATAGTAAGGTCATGATAGGGCAGAGTTGGCAGCCGGCCAATATCCACTACACTTTAATGTTTAATGCATTCTGGACTATTTCATTATGGACTCCAATATTAATTCTGTAGTTCATCATTTTGTACGAATATTTTTGTATTTTTGTACGATTATCATTTAAATAAACAAATATATAAATCCACGCTTCGCTGTGGTCGCGGTCGCGGATATGTGACTGATGCAAAAATTAGATAAAAACAATCCTTGATGCGGATTATATAACATTCTAAAATTTCAGCTCGATCGGTGCAGAACTTTTTAAGTTTTTGAAGCGTACACAAACCAACATAACATTTTTATTTATATAGAAGATATTGCAGGCAGGACATTTCATACATCGCCATCTAGCCACAAGTTAAGTAACTAGACTTGTGTTATGGGTGCTATACAACTTTTCTTTTGTAAATATATACTTATAATACATAGAAACAACCAGACCAAAGACAAATATCTAAGCATAAATACTTGTCTGAGGCTGGAATCGAACCCGCAACCCTGTGTTTCCAGTATGGTGACCATTGTGCCAACTGGGTCGTCAATGATTAAGCTTAATAAAAAATAAATTTGCCCATGTCTTTTTATAGTGTTGACTCTGGACCTTGATTTTTATACGCCTAATAGAGACTAATGATGACTTCAGTATCTGGTATGAATTTCAACTCGCTAGGTCCACCCGTTCCTGAGGAAATCGAAGGTGACACACGGACAGACAGACAGACGGACAAGAAAGTGATCTTATAAGGGTTCCTTTTTTACCTTTTGAAGTACGGAACCTTAAAAAAGGACTAGCTACAGATGCCTCGCATCCTATCAACTTTATTAGAACGACGAAAAAATTAATTAACAAAAAAGTATATTTTTTAATTTCAATTTAAGTGTAACTCCACACAAGCCGTTACTGGTGGTTTAAGGGAGTGAAGCAAATGATTTTTCGACGTGATAACGTCTTCAAAATGGATGAACACCTGCATTCACAAAAAAGTGTGACGTCATGCGTCATTTTCCGGAAATTATCGTTGCTATGGTTGCCATCATGTTTTCTTAAGACGTTATCACGTCAAATTATCGTCCGTAAACCAACTTTACAGACAACCATTTCTATTTTTTTCTTTCGGTAAATAAGTAAAAAAAGACATTAATTTACTAGGTACCTTAGGTCAATAACCTAATTTATCTCTTGTTTTGGAATCTATCACTATCACTACATAGTACAAAACAAAGTCGCTTTCTCTGTCCCTATATCCCTATGCATGCTTAAATCTTTAAAACTACGCAACGGATTTTGATGCGGTAGATAGAGTGATTCTAGTGGAAGGTTTGTATGTATAATACACGCATAATATAGCCGTGCGAAGCCGGGGCGGGTCGCTAATATATTATAAAGCTAAGGAGTTTGTTTGAACACGCTAATCCTCCTGGGATTAGCGCGTTCAAACAAACTACTGCTGGTTCGAATTGAAAAAATATTTTTGTATTGGATAGTCCATTTATCGAGGAAGGCTATAGGCTACTTTTGTTTTGATATTCCCACGGGATCGGTAGTTACGCGGGTGCAACCGCAGAGCGCTGCTAATAGACAATATTATAACAAGAAAGGGTATTTTCTCCAACGCATTAATCGTGCACGGTGGTCCAGCCAGAGCCGTAAAAACGTGAACAAATAAGATAGTAGAATACCTTCACGTAACTCGGAACTAAGTAGTGGTAATTGTATGAGCAACCTAGAACTAGGACAGTCAATGTGAAACAGATTATATATTTTATATCGGCCGATACCTAGCTGATCGACCGATGAGTTAACCTCCCATTGTTAAAGTGAAGTAGGACCTGAAAACCCTTTCCCACGCGAGCGCCGCGCGATGACTCTATCCCTTTCCCCTGGTGCGCCGCGAAATGGCCGTTTTAACTGTTTTATGTAATTAAAAGACTCACATCTATTTTAGTGGAAAACCATCTGTACTACCTTATGGGATTTGATTAAAAGTTTATGAAAATATAAATTTTGCATTTGTTTTTTTCTTTACAATCGCCGTTGAATTGAAAAAGCTCAATAAAATTACGATTTTTAGGATATTCACGTTTCTTTTTCTATAAAGGCAAATCACTCTAACCGTGTTTCGAAGTGTATGACAATACAAAGCATTTCTTCACCTTTACGACAGTAGGAATATCATTTTATGAATTTAATTGGTTGATACCCAAAAACTGTTTCTAAGACACCTCTATCGCGCTTCTGGTCTTACCACTTCAGCTTAATGTAAATATTTCTAGTAGATACACTTTTGAAAATCATGCACTTGTGTTCCTGTAAGATACACTTTGGCTGACATTAGGTCAGGCAGCGTAAACCTGGTGGTGTTTTTGATGGTAATTGGACGGCGGAGATGATTATCTTTTAAAATATGCATTTTTCTTCGATAACTAGGATTGTCGCACGAGAACAGTCAATTACTTTACAGGTTATAAATTTAAGGCTCACTTCATGGAGATTTTATATTTTTTTTCCGGTAAAATCTTCCTACCTACTAAAAGAAGACACTGTGATGTCACACGCGTAACCGTCGTGTTTCGTATCTTGTAATCATCAAACAAATAATTATATATTAATTTTACAAAAATAAAATAATTGCAATATATTTTAATGCAAAAAATATTGTAAATCTACTTATGAGCTACCATTTCAAAACCTCACAAAAACCACTTGAAAGGGATAAGCGGAAGACAGTTTCCAAGTATCTCTCAGTATAGATAGGTGGAAAACAATTCCATTCTTACCCACCAGAGGGGACACGTGGGACTAGTGCACTAACCCATTTTATCGTTACCACTGTCAAGTATCAAATTAAAAAACTGATTGTCTGTAAAGTCGGATTACGGATGATAATTTTACGTGATAAAGTCATAAGAAAACATTGGTGATAACCATAGCAACTATAATACATTGCTACGGTTACCTTGTCAACAACTCACGTTCCCGTAACATCACGACGTTGCTATAGTTACCTACCATGTCAATAACATGACACTTTTTTGAGTCAAAAAAACTATTGGCCGATCGAAAGTCTGTGGTCCGTTTATAATCAAATGATGATGTATCTAACCTACTATGCAATGATTAGAGGTACTGGTCACGATGTTCAGTCGAGTTGAATCAAAATGATCATCTCTCTAAGGGCGATCTGTAACGGGTACATGTATTACGACTACTCTAGATATTGCCTAATGTTCGAAGTCGATAATTCTATTTAGTAGGACATTTCACACAGCGTTATCTAGTCCGAATGTAAGTAGCTAGGCTTGTGTTATGGTGGCTAGACAACGGATAAAATATTTATATTCGACGACCCAATTGGCACAATGGTCACCATGCCGGATTGCGGGTTCGATTCCCGCCACAGACAATTTATTTAATTAATTAAAACGGTATTAAAGCAATAACATTAATTAATTGACAAGTATTTATACATAGATATTTTGTCTGTGGTCTGGATGTTTCTATGTAATATAAGTATAAATTTACAAAAGAAAAGTATGTAAGTAGTATATCCGTTGTCCAGCATCCATAACATAAGTCTAGTTACTTAGCTTGGGGCTAGATGGCGATGTGTGGAATGTCCTGCGATATTTATTTATTTTTATATTTTTACCCGACTACGGCGAAGACAAAAGGGAGGGTTAATAACCAATTTTTTTTCTAAATCTATAACTAATCCTAACTTACTGATATTATAAAGAAGAAAGATTTGATTATTTATTTGCATTGAATAGGCTCCGAAACCACTGGACCGATTTTGATGAAACTTGGTATGAGGATACATTGATTCATTGGGAGTGTTATAGGCTACTTTTTATCCCGATATTCTCACGGGATCGGGATTTACGCTAACTACAGATCCCAGAGCGCTGATAATACTAAATCACTACATAGTATAAAATAAAGTCACTTTCTCTGTCCCTATTTCCCTTTGACTGCTTAAATCTTTAAAATTATGCAACGGATTTTGATGCGGTTTTTTTAGTAGATAGAGTGATTCAAGAGGAAGGTTTATATGTATTATACATGCATAATATAGCCGTGCGAAGCCGGAGCGGGTCGCTAGTAAATAAATAAATATTGCAGGACATTCCACACATTACCATCTAGCCTTAAGCTAAGTAACTAGACTTGTGTTATGGGTGCTAGACGACGGTTATACTACTTATATACATTTATTTTGTAAATATATACTTATTAATCTTATTATACATAGAAACAACCAGACTATATATACTTGTATTTGACGACCTCTGTGGCGCGTTCGGGCGAACACCCGACTGCGACGGTTACGTATCATAATAACTATGTTCGAAATAACTACGGTCGATTCACATAAGTTCATAATACCTAACGGTCGATTGGGCTACACATTATAATAACTAAGTTCAATATAACTATGTTCGAAATAACTAACGGTCATAATACCTACAGTTTAAAATACCTAATGGTCGAAATACCTAATGGACGAAACACCTACGGTTAATTTAACTACAATTATTTCAACTACGGTTTTTCACCTGCGGTTTAAAAAAATCAATTTTATGAAATCCCTAACCAAGTAAAATGGGTAGAATTCGCTTCTAGCACTCGCCGGCCGCTACCGCGGCACCGCTCGCTTCGCTCGCTCGGCTCGTGCGTTGTGGTCGCAGTTCTAACATAAACCTAACCTATCCATGTCGGTTCTGGGTAGGGAGTTTTCCGGGTGGGTCTTTATATGCTGCCTTTATCTCGCAACTAGAGACGAATTTTACCTATTTGACTTGATTAGGGAAGCATATACTTACTACTTACTTACATACTTCATAAGTAAATGACCAGTTTGCAACAATAATACCATCAACAAGTATTGGACTTACGACCTTCTTCTAATAGACGTTACACAGAAACTTAAATGCTTGAATTAAAAGTACTCAGTGTGATTATTATTTTCAACATGTTAGCTATGTCTTTAGTTGTGTGAGTGGTATAAGCCGCCACGCGCTACACCAACCGACGTGGGTTAGATCCACAGGTTACGTTGTTATAATGTTCAAATAGTGCTGCACAGGATTGTAAACGTTACGGTGGGCAGAGACTTTTGACCGTGGATTGTACCTAAGTGCCTACAATTCAGTATGATTGTGTTCCGTTCCCACGCGCACAGAAACAGAACAAACTCACATCGAACTGTGTAATGAACCTCCTCAAATTATATTACAATCGTATTAACTAGAGATGTCACGAATATTCGGCAACTTTTCGGTTTTTGGCATATTCGGGTAATTTTTTTACTGTTCGGTATTCGGCCGAATATTGTATAGTAAAAAGAAGCAAAAAAAATATTTCCACAATATATCAGCATATTCATCAACTTTTCAGAACTATACTAAAATAAATTGTTGTACCTAATAAGTACCTAACTTGACATTCTATTTCACGACTTTCTGACATGGTGTATTTCTCTTTTTATTGCTATTTAATTTAAGTTTTATTTATTAATATTACATACAAAATGTAAAATATAACAAAATGACGTATAATGTAAATCTTATATATAAAAATGAATCGCAAAATGTGTTGGTAAGCGCATAACTCAACAACGCCTGGACCAATTTGGCCAATTCTTTTTTTAGAATATTCCATAAGGTACGAGGATGGTTCTTATGGAGTGAAAAATTTAAAAAATTGCCTGAAAATGTCTAAAAACAACACTTTTCTATACTCCATACCATACAAACGATTCGTAATAATACAAGTCAATAAGAACTTTAATACCATAACATAAAGTTCAAGTTTTAATGGAGAGGTGCCGGGAAGGCAAAACAATTGAGTGACGTATAAATATTGATGTCAATCGTGCCGCGGTGTTAGTTGCCAAACCACGCCAAACTACACCTAAACGGCTGAACCGATTTGTATGATTTTTAACCCCCGACGCAAAAACGACGGGGTGTTATAAGTTTAACGTGTCTGTGTGTGTGTGTCTGTCTGTGGCATCGTAGCTCCCGAACGGCTGAACCGATTTTGATTTAGTTTTTTTTATATGGCAAAACAACGTTTGCCGGGACAGCTAGTTATGAATAAATATATGAATATAAATACATATTTCAAAGAATATTTAAACAAACCTATCGCTTTTGGTACCCACAGAAATATATTAGTCCTATTAGAACCATTTTCGATTTCTACGCGGACGAAGTCGCAGGCAAAAGCTAGTTTATATATATTTGTCTGTTGTCTGTGTGTTTGTTCGAATAATTTATTATGCCTTCTTCTTCATTCTTCTTTATATTTAGTACCTACTTTAAAGCTATCAGTGATAAGTTATGATGAATTTAATCAATATTTTCAGCATTTGTTGATAGCAAACGATAATAGTTTTCCTCGTAAATTATTCTTGCTTCCGAAAATAACCACTCAATCTAACACTGCTACCGGAAGATGATAATTAAATTTTAGCACATTTTGCTAGGTTTTGATACTGTTTTGCGTTTGTTGACTACCACTTGAAAGGATCACCGGTGAAATGTACTAATGTCACCGAATATTCAGTATTCGGCCGACATCTTAGCCGAATGTTCGGTATTCGGCACAATCACTAGTTTTGTGGCAACTCTAGTATTAACTGTGTATCAACCATACACCCCGATATGGGTCCTTATGAATTTGAGGAAAACGCTAGCGTCCTCCCTCACTCATTAAACAATCCATACGAATTTATACCTTACATAATATAGGTTTCTCTTTTTGCCACAATCATACACGTCCTTGTCAGGTTATAAAAACTTTTATTTAATTAACTTTACTGTAGGCGGATCCTTAGGCCACTAAGTAATTGCAAATTGGCACACTGTTTACCTATTAGCAGAATGACTGCTTTATTTACTTATGAACACCGCTTTTGAATTCGTAAAATTACTTAGCCGTATCGTTCATCTCAATTAATACCAGGAAAATATAAGTTTAGAGGACGTACCTGGTGTAAGACGAGCGTTCAGTCACGGCTCTCGATTTACGGCGATATTGCGACGGCGACCACCTTGACCTGTGCGCTTCCACAAACCTCCAACCTCTTTCTGTCAGCCTAGTACTCGACCCAGATCTCTCGCGGAAATATCGAAAATATTTATAATCACCATGCCTTTTACCGGTATTTTTCTTTTTGTAACCCATTCTGACTGGGTACCGATCGAAAACTAATCACTGAATTAATTAACATCGCCGCTTTTACTGCGATCAGCGAAAACTTTAGCAGACAGAGCGAAATATCCAATTACAAAATATAATACATTTAAACCCTACGTTTTAAATAGAGCTGATTGATAAAGTCACTTGATACGACGATTTGACGACCCAGTTGGCACAATGGGCACCATGCCAAACACAGGGTTGCTGGTTCGATTCCCGCCTCAAACAAGTATTAATGCTTAGATATTTGTCTGTGGTCTGGTTGTTTCTTAGTATTATAAGGTATATATTTACATAGCACAAGTCGAGTTGCTTAGCTTGTGGCTAGATGGCGATCTGTGGAATGTCCTGCAATATTTATCTTAATATATATAAATCTCGTGTCACAATGTTTGTCCTCAATGGAAACCTAAACCACTTAACCGATTATAATAAAATTCGCACACCATGTGCAGTTCGATCCAACTTGAGAGATAGGATAGCTTATATCCCGATATTCCCACGGGATCGGGAGTTACGCGGGTGAAACCGCGGAGGGCAGCTAGTTTATTTATAATTTACATGGATGGCTTGTGTAACAATAGAGATACTGACTACCGGTTTACGATCGACTTCAGACTACGAATCGTAAGCAGATGTTGAAACTACTAGTGGATTCATGACAGACTAATCGCATATTTGCATATCATTAGTAGGTATTAGCGATGCGATTATGATGTGATCGGGTTTACGATAACAGTTTAATTTAATAACAGATGTTAATATTTTATTGGAAGAAAATGGTCGTAAAGCGGATATAGAGGAGGAGGGATTGCGTTGGGGATAATATTCACTACATTACAATGTTTAGAAGAGTGAATGTTTAGACTTGACTGGGGAGGTAAGAGATTGGCATGTGCGTGCAGCCCCCTAATATTAGTGACAAACTGTCGAAGAATGAGAGGATGGCCAAAGAAGAGGTGGAAAGATTGCGTTAGGAATGGTATAGAGGTAAGAGGAGTAATCGTGGACTTAGCGGGGAATAGTGGATTTGAGAAGGATGACATGTGCCGCCCCTAATAGTGATAAATGGTCGGAGAATGAAAGGATGGCCAAAGAAGACGTGAAAGGATTGCCTTAGGAATGGTATAGAGGTAAGAGGAGTAATCGTGGACTTAGCGGGGAATAGTGGATTTGAGAAGGATGACATGTGCCGCCCCTAATAGTGATAAATGGTCGGAGAATGAAAGGATGGCCAAAGAAGACGTGAAAGGATTGCCTTAGGAATGGTATAGAGGTAAGAGGAGTAATCGTGGACTTAGCGGGGAATAGTGGATTTGAGAAGGATGACATGTGCCGCCCCTAATAGTGATAAATGGTCGGAGAATGAAAGGATGGCCAAAGAAGACGTGAAAGGATTGCGTTAGGAATGGTATAGAGGTAAGAGGAGTAATCGTGGACTTAGCGGGGAATAGTGGATTTGAGAAGGATGACATGTGCCGCCCCTAATAGTGATAAATGGTCGGAGAATGAAAGGATGGCCAAAGAAGACGTGAAAGGATTGCGTTAGGAATGATGTAGAGGTGAGGGGTATGAACGTAGACTTGACCGGGAATAGAGTGGAGTGGAGAAGGATGACATGTGCCGAATGAGAGAGCTAAGATAGGAGGTGGAAGGTGCGCAATCCTTCCACTTCCTATCACTGGTGGAGGGATTGCAGTAGGAAGGATATGGGGCAAAGGGAAGCGGACTTGATAAGGAGAGTGGAGTGGAGAAGTATGACATAATGTGTCAACCCCATATAGTGGGAAAAAGGAAAAATGATGTCAATATATGGACGGAGATGGACGACCCAGTTGGCACAATGGTTACCATGCCGGACTGCCAAACACAGGGTTGCGGGTTCGATTCCCGCCACAGACAAGTATTTATGCTTAGATATTTGTCTGTGGTCTGGTTGTTTCTATGTATTATAAGTATATATTTACAAAAGAAAAGTATATAAGTAGTATATCCGCTGTCCAGCACCCATAACACAAGTCTAGTTACTTAGCTTGGGGCTATATATTATTTATTTGAAATATTTATTTATTTATATCATCAAACCAGTTGTTTAAAATTTTACACCACAATGTTTTGGCTAGTATTTTGTTGTCAAGTCGAAGGTACATAAACATATAAAACGTGATAAATGATTTGACGTAATGTTTACACAATTCTCTTATATTTACAATAAATAAGTACGTATATGTATGATTACACCTAAATGGCAAATGTGTACCTATTCAATTAACCCCGATAAGCATATTAATCGTGTTTTGCACCTCAATACCAAATTGGATATAATCAAAGACGAAACAAACAATACCATAGGAATATTTTGACTACCTTTTAAATAAAAGAAAAATCATTGAAATCAAACCTCATAAAGCACTCCAGTAGCCACTTTTTGGAAGAAAGACCAATAAAAAATGACGCCAAAAAAATCTACAAAACAGTATCATCTGTATACCAAGTTTGGTCCAGATTGGTTGTAAAATAATAATAAATATTGCAGGACATTCCACACATCGCTATCTAGCCCCAAGCTAAGTAAATAGACTTGTGTTATGGGTGCTAGACAACGGATATACTACTTATATACTTTTCAACGTCTTTTCTACGCATCTACGCATAGAGGACACTGTGCCGGTTCACAAAAAATGAAAGTTATGTTCTATGAAAGTATCTCGGTTTCCGAAATATCCATTTAATAAAAAATCACCTCGTGTTTGACAGTCCGGTATGGTGACCATGGTGCCAACTGGGTCATCAATACGACAGACATTCAGTACCAACAAACATACATACATACTGAGACAATTTTACCAGTCTCGAACCACAGACGCCACGCTCGATCAGTAAACTAATAGTTATTACCACTAGTTGACCGAATAGAATAAAATCGTGACTGCAATCAAATTGAACACAGAGTGTAATTGGCATTAATCAAAGGAGTTAGATTACCATAATGTACCAAGTTTGTAGGAATCAAATGTAGGTGAAGATGCGTGTGAGCATTGAGCAGACGACGATATACGAACGTAACGGTTGATCGAGGAACAAACCGGATGCGTTCACACATACCATCTGACAATTAACAGTTTTTTTTGTGTTTATTTTTAATTATTACAGGACATTCCATACATCGCCATTTAGCCCCAAGATAAGTAACTAGACTTGTGTTATGGGTGCTATACAACGGATATACTACTTAAAATATTTTTTTTTGTAAATATGTACTTATAATACATAGAAACAACCAGACCCCAGACAAATATCTAATAACAATAAATACTTGTCTGAGGCGGGAATCGAACCCGCAACCCTGTGTTTGGCAGGCCGGCATGGTGACCATTGTGCCAACTGGGTCGTTAAAGTTGAAATCAATAACCTTATCTTACTTGCCCCAGTCAGTTTTCCTCTCATTTAGGCTGGGGTATCTATCTTCTATCTCTATAATATAAATTAAAAAATCTCTGAATGTGTTGCTAAACGCAAGTCAGCTGAACCGATTTCGCTTATTCTTCTTTTTTTGTGTTTGTTATTGTCAGGAGAAAGTCTCCTTTGAAAGAAAAAAATAAGAAAATTGCGTAGAAAACGCGGGTGAAACCACGGGGCGTAGCTAGTAATGAATAAATATTGCGGGACACTTCATACACCGCCATCTAGCCTCAAGCTAAGCAATTAGGCTTGTTTTATGGTGGTCAGACAACGGAAACAATACATATATACTTGTGATTACAATTACTTTGTATTTCAGTAAGTACTACATAAAGAAACACACAGATCAGAAATAAATATTTGTTTGATGCGAGAATTGAACCCGCTGCCTTCTGCTTCGCAGGCGTCATGCGCGCGTTAACACTGTAAAACCATGTCCATACAATGCGAATCGTAGCCTTCATATAGACGTAAAAATGACAGAAAAGATATCCATGACCGACTAAAGCAAGATATGGTTATTGGTTTCGACTGTTAATCGATAAGTGCTCCATCTTTTAGGACTTGGGCATATAATGAAATACATACTACTAATTATTATAAATGTGAAAGTTTGTGTGTCTGTGTGTGTATGTATGTTTGTTTATTACTCCTTCACACTAAAACTACTGAACCAATTGCAATGAAATTTGGTATGTAGATAACTAGAGGCCTGGATTAACATATAGGCTACTTTTTGTCCCGATATTCCCACGGGATCGGGACTTACGCGGGTGAAACCGCGGGGCACAGCTAGTTATTAAGTAAAACACATCTAAACAATCTTAATCTGCCTGTTTCCAAGCAGTTTTAACCATAACGATCTTGTGAAAGGTACAAAGTAACCCCATGAAACTAATTATAGGTACGTCCCACGCGATCAGGAAAAACAGAAATTTTCCGTAAAGAAGTCGTTGACATTTAAAGCACGTGGCGATTGCTAAATGAGAAGACATACAAAATTTCTAAATAAAATCACGATTTTGTTTTTCTGAAGGGCAGGCAGTTCTGTCGTGGGGGAAGAAATAG
Source organism: Idaea aversata (assembly GCA_907269075.1). Lineage (NCBI taxonomy): Eukaryota > Metazoa > Arthropoda > Insecta > Lepidoptera > Geometridae > Idaea > Idaea aversata. The sequence goes on from OU026103.1 coordinate 9,939,748, forward strand.
GACTCATTTTTCTTGCAAAACAGGGTATTTAAGCGTCATGCTTGCTGCAGCATTTCAGCTCAGATCGGTCCATGGACTTTTCTCTATTACGTGCTTATAAATTATTTCAATAAGATTGTTTTCTAATTATGCCTGTTTTTTTTTTTGTAATTATGTACGGTCACCTGCATAATTGCAAACCCACCGTAGAGTTCCAAAACGGCTGTTATAAGAATGTTTTCAACGCAAAGCAAAATTCTACGCACTAGCTTTAGTTATACTGAAAACATTACAATAATAGTTATTTTAGAACTCTACCGAGGGCTGTAATTATGCAGGCGACTGTACCTATCTTATTTTTGTTTAACTTTTTGTTTTCTTGTCCCTGTGTTCTTCTAATAAATGTATATTCTATGTTTTAGTATTGGCCACTGCAGATCAGGATGGATTGAAATTGCGCTTTCAAATATTGTAGCCAATACAAAAAAATATAGCATACTAGCTCAGCCCACTACTAGCAGCTTCATATTTTCCTATTTTTTCATAAATTCCCACCATTTAAACGTCCTCTGGTATCCACATAAAAATGCCAGATCGGACTGGACGCATTTGGTTAATTTTGATTTTGGTTCTCAAGTTATGGTGTGACTCAGGAAAATAGGGATTAATTTTTTGTATTATACATTTTGATAAATTATTTCCTTCCTAAAGTTAGTCCGTGCGTCTCAATAAAGCTCGTCCTGAATATCAGTGATGGGGCTTCTAGCTCTAGTATCGTGCTAAGGACGAACCTTTTTTCTGGGCGCTCGCGCTGTACTACTTTTTTATTGTGCTTTTTTGTGTTCAGAAAATAAAATTTTATTTCTTTTCTTTCTTTCTTTCAAGAATACTATATGATGTCTTTCGCAGTGTTTGCGAAGGCATCAGAACATCAGAACTAGTGTTTACACTACAGAAAGGCAGTGTATTATAGTTAATCACACGCTACGCTATCGGTGTCCCGGAAACGGTTCGTCGGACATCAATCAACACAGTCAATTGTCCGCGCCACGGCCGACGATTGACGATTCCTTCCCTTTTCTATTACACACGTGAAGAAAAATTATTCTTTAACTATTTTATAATGATTTACACTCCAAATTCAACACAAAAAGCAGGGCTTTGCAGTTACATGCAATCCCGTGGGACTATCGGAATAATTGGTGCAAATAAAACGTCTAGATAATGTAGCTTTCTATCAAAATCGGTCCATTCAATAAATAAGTAAACTTTTCGAGAAAATTAAGACTTTTCTGATAGCAAAGTGAATTTATGTTTGTCTCCTAAGTCCTCTTAAACTATCGTATTAAATAAAACTTACCAAAGATCGATAAATTATTTTATAAATTATGTTGATAATATTTGAAATTTTGAATTGAAAATAATAAATTAAGTATGTAATTATTATAATTAATTATTAATTTAATTTAATTTAATTGTTGTTGTTGATTGTTTTTTTGAGCTTTAAAAAACATTTCAGCTATTATATAAATAAAATGAAATGTAAATAAGTATTTAAAAAATACTGAATTCTGTTGGTACCTCTTCTCTGTATAAAAATAATGATATTCAACGAAAAATTTCAAACTACTTCGAACATTTCCACGAAGTCGGCAAGTAAAAAGCGTCAACACAAGTCAAAATTTTAGATACCTACAATAAATATTCTCCGAAGTAAAAGACATTAAATAACATGATGTGAAGTCCATTTAACGTAACTCCGATAAACGGATAAGCAAATAAAACGGATACATTAAAAGATATACGACACTCAGGCACACATTCTGTGAACTATTTGAGATCTACTATCCAGTAAAATGAAATCCGAGAGAGCACCTCAATAAATGGATAAACATTTATCTAAGGGTGAAATAGACCACAGACCACTGTTGGCCAATTGTTTGGCGTTAGTATGAAGCGCCTATAAAATATAGACAGATGCAGACGGATTATCGGCTGATAGAAAATCTGGAGTCTGTTTTCACTCTAACGAGAAATAGTTAATACAAGAAGGGCGTCGCTGCGTCTGGATTACTAACATTAAATATAAACGTTAATTATGTAACTGGAATATTGGATTGTTTAGTTTGTGCAATGCCTTCCGATTGATTAGAGTAAGAGGCTTTTTTACATATGCTAGGTTGGCGGTTGACCACTATCACACCAGTCTGATTGACAATGCGGATGTAACATGCTTTCTGCAGTACTTAGTTGCAAGTAAGATGATTTTTTTATTTAGTTCCCGTAAAGTATGAGGAGGTCGTAAGGAGGTTGTCCTCCTGCAGGGAAAAGGTATCCATTCCTAAGCCAGTCAGTCCTTAGGTATGTATGGTCAGTCTTCATTGAATGCATCCAGACCATCACGCCATCTTTTACAAGGTCTGCCTCGACTACGTTTACCGTCTTTCGGCACCTATTGTGTAACAGTCTTTGCTCATCGATCTAAATGCAGTCGAATTAAGTGATCAGGCTTTTGGAAAACGAAAAAGATGATGAGGATATTAGAGATGTAAAGGTACCAGAGATAGTAGTTGGAACCAATGCAACGGCTTATTAGCGGCGGCTTTCGAATCACGGATAAACATGTGGGAAATATAAGTTTTGGAAAAGGTATTTTGAGCAGTAAAGTTAACAAATAACTTACATTGTAGTGGAGGATTTTACGGAAAAACAATCATTTCTGAAAATAATTGAGAAACGTCACAACAAAATTACGGTATCAACCAAACAATGTGAGCTTTAGCCATTTATATTTTCGGACGCTCAGACAGGTATCATTTGATCTAAATCCCGAATAAATTGAACACGTAGTATCCATTACACATTGGTGTGAGAATGTCAAAGCTACATTTTATTGCGTAGTTGCTATGTAATAGAAAATAATGAAGTTCTTCTTCGTGTCAAAACTGCGTCAGAATATTATTTTGCATCACCGGACCTTAGCCTCAAAACTTGGTGAAGAAAATAAAAGAATCAACAAACCTTTTGTGACCTTGTCCAAATGGAATGACAATCAATACTATTTAAGTAGTAACGTAATATATGCTTAGAAAAGTATTACGGGTGATATAATTCTATGTCAGTGTTCCAGTTAAAGTTGACACCTAGCACTTAAACCGACGAGGTAAACTAGGACGAACCGCTATCGTCTGAAATGGAGCCTAAAACCGAAAATTTATATTTCATCAGTCTACAGCTGACCTAGTTTGCGGGAATCCTTAATACCTATTGCCTATCAAGTTAAGTCTGAAATTAACTGGAATACCTTTGAGGGATGCCTTTGTGTAACAAAATTTGGCTATGGAGATTATTTTGAATTAGTTATGGCATAATCTCTTTAAAATTTAGTTTTTTTTTAAAGAGACGACACTAGCAGATTGTTCATCTATACTTTGCCATAACATAAGCCCGTGTAATTTTTGTATGAAGCTTGGTGTTTCTTCTATTTTCCCTTTGTGGTCTTGTGTCTTTAAAGGCAGTGATTAAACGGAGAATCATCGTAGACATTTTTTGCGTCAACGAGGGAATGTCACATACATAACATATCATTTAAGTTTTGTATTGATTTCACTTTTACTCTCTCTCTCTCTCTTCAGCAACATGAGTTGGCAAACTGCAGGGCATATGCCATCAAAGTCTATCCATAACCTTCTCCTTCCATATCACTGGTCTTTCTGGACCTCGCTGCCCCACCCCAGCATGAGCTTTTAAGATGTAGAATCATCTGATGGTGGTCCGTCAAGACTTCTTCTTCCTCATTGTCCAAGTCCCTCCCAGTGACCTTGGAGACCAAAAAAAATTTGTACTTTTATCTAAAGTCAGCGAAATTATCTAATTTATTTTAAAATACACCATTAAACAAAAACAAACCACAAAAACGACGCTATGCTCTCACCACTTCGCAAAAACTCACTTTGTAAATTGAAAAGATGAAAGTCTCTTTTGCAGACTATTTACAGCCTCGGCCACACCCTCAAAATTCAGCTAACCTTAAAGTGAAATATCCACTATCTAAACAAAGTGATCCCTAACGTCTAGATTACTTCCCCTCTACTTTCAGGGCACCAGTCTAGGTACAATTAATCATGTTATTTATGTCAGGAAGTAGCTACTTTGTTTAATACGTAGATGAGTCAAGACTTCTTACAAGTTACCTAAGTGTTTTTTTCTTATAAGTAGGTAATACACATTAATGATGCAGTAAAGGAGTTATGTTATGTCTATATTCCTAATATGATGAAGAGGAAAGATTTGATTGCATTGAACAGGCTCCGAAACTACTGGACCGATTTTAATAAAACTTGGTATGATGATATATTGATTAATTGGGAATAACATAGGGTACTTCTTATCTTGATATTCCTACGGGATCGAGAGTTACGCGGGTGAAACCGCTGCTGCTAGTGTCTGATAGAATTACTTTAGAATTTTGATGATCAGCGAGTATCGCATTGATAAAATAAGGTAACTTTGAGTTTAGATATTTCGTAATATTATATTAGTTAGTGTAAACTTATAATTGGGGTTAGGGGGATGGTTCAAATATTATCAATTACTATGAGTACTTGGTAACTGATAATATAGAGGCTTCTGGCTTTAGCCTGAGGCTTAAAAATCTGGTGATCATAAAATGGACGATCATAATTATTAGTCTTAGCGGGTCCGCGGACATGCTCTTAGATTAATACAAAGAACTTAGAACCTAAATATCATCATCATATCAAGACTCAGGACGTCCACTGCTGAACATAGGCCTCCCCCAAAGACATAAAGAGCGATGGGTGGCTTCATTAAGTCGTCCATTTAGTCAGAGGCCACCCAGCGCTGCACTTTCTTGGAAAAACACGGCTCCTTAGATCTATTGTATTTATTCTCTTAATATATTGTTTTTATTTTGTATTCTTTTTTATTTATTTCTTATGCACTGTACAGTGTACTCGTACTTACATGTCTGTGTTATTGTGTTTGTTTGTCTCTCTACTTTTGTAAAACTGTCTTGGGTCGTGGGCTGGTCCAAATAAATAAATAAATATTGCAGGATATTCCACACATCGCCATCTAGCACCAAGCTAAGTGACTAGACTTGTGTTATGGGTGCTAGACAACGGATATACTACTTATATACTTTTATTTTGTAAATATATATGACGGAGGAGGTGTTCCATGGACTTAAAGAATATTGGTGACATCAGCAAAGCTGACGTCACCAATCTCATCGTCCACTTGACGACTCTTCGGTTAGTAGTTTTTGTAAGTGGTTTTTGGTTAGAAATATTAATGACGTCAGTGAAGCCGACGTCATCAGGTAGACCAATCTTCGATTAGGAGCTTCGTCTTCAAATAGTAGCTTCGATGGTGCTGAGTAGAAACCGCAGGTTGTAGGGAGGTCCGCTCGGTATGAAGTCTGGCGCTGGAATGGCTTTCCTACTGTTTTGCGGCTGTATTTATAGTGATTTTGTGTTTAAGTCAATTGAATGTTTTTCAAACACTAGAATCTTGTTTTTAATAGTTAAATTCAATGTAAATCGATCTATCAATTAAATTCTTAACTGTTTATTATTGTAGTTTAAATTAACCGTTAGTTTCAAGAATTATTACAACGAAATTAAAACATGTTATTGCAAAACAACAATATTGTTTTGAATAATCAATAATTTCATGAATTCTAGATGAAAGTTAGTTTTACCAATCAAAGTTTAGGTCAATAATCATAATTGCGCCGATACGGCCATTCTGACAGGCGGTGCGCGCTCTGCACCAGCCTGGTAAGAAAAGTTGTTGTTTCCGAAGGTTATTTTAGCAAAAATTATTATTGGGTCTTCGAAGGGTTTCCTAGGTTCTGAAAGAAATGTTTATTAGATTCTCGTAGATTTTTGTAGGTTCTCGAAGATTTTTTTAGGTTCTCGAAGATTTATGCAGGTTCTCGAAGATTTATGCAGGTTCTCGAAGATTTATGCAGGTTCTCGAAGATTTATGCAGGTTCTCGGCAAGTCTAAAGTTTTAGTACTGAATTGGAAAGTTGTTGTTCATACTCACTGAGTCTGAACAGTTCTATTGGGTTGTCGCAGATGCTTGAAGAGTCTGAAAAATTTAAGTAGTTCCTCGTAGATTCTTGGAGTTGTGGAGTTTGTCTAACATCTGCCGATACGGTTTCCTAATTACCAAATTGTGGAGCAAAACAATGTTAGTGGTCGGGAAAATGCCAGTGATTCGATGAACTGTGCAACTATAAGTATTGCAAGTTGTAGTTCATTACATCAAGTGTGTTATGCCACAGCTTGATTTCGTATAGTTCTTAATCATTATAAAGTAAAACGAAACGCAAAACGAAGTTAGTAGTCGTGAAACTGCCAGTGATTTGATGAACTGTGCAACTATACGTATTGCAAGTTGTAGTTCATTACATCAAGTGTGATATGCCACATCTTGATTTCGTATGGAAAAAGCTATGCTCGAGATTTTCAAGTAAGAAGAATACTTCAGATCAAAGATCACAGTTAGGGACATAGTTAACGTGATTGTTAAGCGTAAGTAGATATTGCACAATAAGCTACGAAAGGTGGACGCTAAGACTGCTTAAGTAGCTCCACGAGCACATTATTGGGATAGACCACCAATGACTTTAAAAGACTCTAACAAACCTTGATTTGTATAACAAGCAAGATAATTGGATATCCTGAATTTCGGTCTGTAGCGTTACTTGGCCGCGTAACGCAGTGGTTTTTACACCCACACTGTAAGCAGGAGGTAATGAGTTCAAATCTCGCCGCGGTCATAAATTTTGGCGATGCCTTTTTTTTTATTTATTTTTTTATTTCTAGATAAAAAGAAGATACTAAAAGACTGCAGGCTATGATTGAACGTCAATGGTTCAAGACGGTTGGTAGTGGAAAAAGATGATGGAGACCTACGTCCCAGATTAAACAAGGAAAGGCTGATACAGTGAGATGGATGAAGTTTTTCAGTCTGCGCATTCGCTCGGCTTATTCCTGATATTATGCAATTTTGAGGTTTCTGTAATTCAATTTGAAATTAGTGAACGTTGCCTTCTAAAAAGTACATTGAATGTGTGCTGGTTTCAAATTTTCTGCAAGTAATAGTGACTTTTAGAGTCTTTTTAGTTTCTGTAGGTTTAAACCATAAGGGGTTCTTCTGTGGTAATATGATACCTAGGTGTAGATGACTTGCTCTGAAATAAATACCGTTAGCGTTTAGATATTGTAGAATTCGTATTTAAGTGGGTACGCTTTATTCGAACTGATGACGCATGTTTTTCATGGTCTCGAGTTCATCCTTATTATCCAAGCTGTCCTTGGTGCATATTTTTATTTTTTATAAAACCTAGTCGTGTGGAAAATACTCAGCAATATTCGTAGATGAGTAACAGACGTCTTTTCTAAATATCTTTACATTATCATGACTCACGAGAATATCTATTCTCAGATTTGAATGTGGCGATGAGATTGTTCGATGAAATTTAGAATACTCTCGGTCAGCGCAGCTGTATGAAGGCACGAGCAAATTCAACGACCTTGGACTGCTTCTATAATTTACGGTTTTTTTTTTAACTAATTAGGTACCCAAAACGTTCTCAACCCAATAAGGTGAGATTACCGTAGATAAAGGGCATAGCGGATCCAATCGATGATGTCACAGATGAATTCACTAGAAGGTAATCGAGCACCATGCCTACATGACTCGCCCAATATTACCACTATTCCGCATAATATTTTCTGAGTTTGAACATGGTAAGCGGAAGCGCAGTGGCCAGTTCCCTCGCTATAAAGATGTTCAGAAAAGACTTATGAAGAATTACGACATAGACCCTTGTGCTTGGGAGTCATTTGCTTCAAGGCGTCCGGAATGGAGGCGGTGAGTGCAGACTCAGATGTCTTAGTTTGAGGACGCGCAAAGGTGTGCTTTAGACGACAAGCGTGATCAGCTGAAGAGTAAGCCACCTTCTGCCATTGATTACAACTATGTAAACGGAGTTCTGACGTGTGCTTGCTGCGGATGAACCTTTGTAAACAAAATAAGTTACAAAAGTTACCTAAGGACGGAACATTCGAACCACAAGGATTTTTTTTTTTATTTTTTTTTTTTCTAACAAATACCAGTCACCGAAGTCGAAATCCACTAGGAGGATGATGGTGATGGGGTGATGATGACATTATTCCCTTCTCCGGGTAATGGCATAGCTATGGTCGCGCAACTTGATAAACAAACGATGAAAGTTGTAGACAATTAAGCAAAGCCTTACTCGCAAACCAAGCCGAATGCTACACTGTCTAAAAAGGCGTGACCTACATACAGCGACAGGTACATTGACATGACCACATCACTTCATCTTTATGTCTTAGGTATCACCACAAATAACTAAATTCTTCTAAATCAAGTCTATGTACTAATTGGATTTGAACAGAACCTTGTTTTCTTTTGAATGTTAAGGTCATGGCAAAATACAGTGACTATAGACAGTCGACATAATCGATACCTCAACATCTCATTTCACCATAATATTCGTTCTATGAAGACATCGCTGGTAAACAGAACTCAAGTTTTATGACCCCTAAGTATCAAAGTAAGATTGGGTCCATGTTAAGAAAACAACAATTCTAGAAAACAAAAGTAGAATAATAGATAGGAACGTTGGAGTACACCATTCACTATCAGTGTACCGGCATGGCGTCTATAAAATGAAATTTATCTACGGTAGCTCTGTGAACAGATGAAACGAACGATCGCTATTAAGCACCCTAGCAGCTGTCAAGAATCGCAGATTTAAAACCCGTGATAACTAGTCATTTAACTATACTGGGACAAAACGACCGAAGAAAGTTGTTTGCATAAGAATCATTTAGTAGATGACAGGAATTTTTACTCACGAATCGTATGTGAAGCGGGTGAAATGAATAAACAACAATTTTAACGAAAAAGAGGTTTAAACTTTCATTTAACCTTCATTCCAAAGTTGTTTGTGACGTGCCTCAACAACTCTTTACCCATTGTTCCGTAGAGTGGCCATTGCTTAGTTATTTCTGTCAACTTCATTGGCATGATGCAGTGGGGTGAGTGTTGGCATATGACTCAGAACCTGACTCCACGTCACTCATTCTTTAGAAGCAAAATAAGGACGCAGTTAGTCTTCTCGATATTTAATTTTGTCTAATCAATAATCTGATTCACAAAATCTCAAAGGATCCGCGTGATTTAATTAGATTTAAATCTCAAAAATACAGTAGAAGCGGAACGTGAACAGTTCTGTCTGTGGTCGAACAAAAAGTGAAGCTGTTGCTAACTTGTTTTTTTAACACAAGATTGCCCTTTGTTTAAATCAAACCCAAGTATCGAAACGACAATATTATTTCGTACATCAGCAACACTGAATTTACGAAGTTTTCATGCACGATAACAGATGGCGCTTCTAACTCTGCGACAGGCATATTAACATTTGCGGGTAGTTTTCAATATCAACATAGATATCGTGAATCTTGGAACATTTTCATCACCTTGTCCCACGGTTTGCTGTGGAAGTCTCACACACACGACGGTGGAGGCCTCTCTAAAACGAGTAAAGTTTGGATTCGAGGTTAGTGAAGCATTCACATTGAAGTGCGTTATCCTACACCTAATCAACGAAGAACAACCTTCGCTTCTCAAGTTGTGATTACTGCTGATGTAACTCGGCTGAAACTCATAATTCTCGGCGAATTGTTGGGCAAAACTAATTAATCGTCACTGCGAGAACGTGGCGCATACCGGGTCGACCTCCTTCTGCGAGCTTACTTCCGGTAGGAGCTGGTTGACTAAAGTGACACAATCGATGATGATGAAAGTGTTAATATAAGACCCTCTAAGTAAGAAGAATCGGAGCTTTCTACCTGTAACAGATGAAATGGTCAATGTGGATCAGGATTGGATGATTGTAGCTTGACATTCTTATTATTAAATTCAGCTGGTGAAACAACAATGGTTTAACATTTCATTATTACTGATGATTGTGGTGAAAGCCCATCCATAAATAGATCAACTACCGATGCCGATGGTGATGCTGGAAGTTATTGGTGCCATAGGTTATGAAGCAGAACCCAGGCGGGAGCAGCAGCATGGTTACCTTGGATGCAACAGATGCCCCAGTGGTTACAGAGTTTGTTGGTTGATATCAGGTGGTATACGAGCTGATGAGGAAGTGGTTTAGGATCGGATTCCGTTCCGATCCCACTTCTGATGACGGAGGAGGTGTTCCATGGACTTAAAGAATATTGGTGACATCAGCAAAGCTGACGTCACCAATCTCATCGTCCACTTGACGACTCTTCGGTTAGTAGTTTTTGTAAGTGGTTTTTGGTTAGAAATATTAATGACGTCAGTGAAGCCGACGTCATCAGGTAGACCAATCTTCGATTAGGAGCTTCGTCTTCAAATAGTAGCTTCGATGGTGCTGAGTAGAAACCGCAGGTTGTAGGGAGGTCCGCTCGGTATGAAGTCTGGCGCTGGAATGGCTTTCCTACTGTTTTGCGGCTGTATTTATAGTGATTTTGTGTTTAAGTCAATTGAATGTTTTTCAAACACTAGAATCTTGTTTTTAATAGTTAAATTCAATGTAAATCGATCTATCAATTAAATTCTTAACTGTTTATTATTGTAGTTTAAATTAACCGTTAGTTTCAAGAATTATTACAACGAAATTAAAACATGTTATTGCAAAACAACAATATTGTTTTGAATAATCAATAATTTCATGAATTCTAGATGAAAGTTAGTTTTACCAATCAAAGTTTAGGTCAATAATCATAATTGCGCCGATATATACTTATAATACGTAGAAACAACCAGACCACAAACAAATATCTAAGCATAAATACTTGTCTGAGGCGGGAATCGAACCCGCAACCCGCAGTACGGCATGGTGACCATTGTGCCAACTGGGTCGTCGAAATGTTTTTTCTTTCTTTCTTCTTTCCGGTAAGTACATATTATTCATTATATAAACCGAAATATCATAAGTCGAAAATGTAATCACAATTAAGACTAAACACTCCATAGCCGTAATCTGTTAGCTGTTTAGCTACCAAACATCGCGAGAGTTCGTCTACGTACGGAACGATATATCGAGTGGGACCTCTAATGCCAAAGTTAAGCCTTTCTCAGAAACTTGGCAGACGATGTTGTATACTTTTTTGTTTTTAATCGTTAACTCAGAAGCTGTTGACTTCGAGAATCGAGGTTTCTCGTAATAAGGTTGTTACTAATGCTGTTTTATTTAGATGATAGGTTTGCGTTAGGGTGTAGTAGGATGGGGAGTTGTGTTTATTACAGTGTCTTATTTAAAGTTGCTTTATTTAGTTATTTTTTTGCTGTGTTTCATGTTCTTATAGACTAAGAGCCCGCCTATCATCGAACTTTCGTGGTTTTATAAAAGCTGAGAATTTCACCAACACAGTTATGAACGATGTACAATTATGAAGTTCAGACCATAGTGATTTAGCAACATGATCGATTAGTACAAAAATATAGGCGATTCCTTTTTAGCAAAATTAACAGGTTCGATTCTTGGCTTTGCTACCTGATAGCTCTCTAAGCCACTATGGTCTGAACTTCATAATTGCACATCTATACTCATATTATAAAGCTGAAGAGTTAATTTGTTTATTTATTTGAACGCGCTTAGCTCAAGAACTACTGGTTCGAATTGAAAAAAGTATTTGCAGTACTTGTATATAGAATAGAAAGAAAAGCATTTATTGAGTACAAATACACGACAAATACAGGAATGACGAAATTAACATGACAATGAAAATTAATTACAAAACAAAAAAAGTGGTAAAGAAAAAAACAACATAAATGATGAGTCGTGTGCTGACCCAAATGGGTCGACCTCAGCTAACAACTGCAGCCAAGCATGCTTAACTGCAGCGCTGGTCTTCCGGCCAGACCCATCCAGCTAGAGCTAGCCATCTAGCTAGCTAGCTAGATTTAAATTGAATATATTATCTGTTCAAAATATTACACAGAGAGTTAATTTAATTATAGAGTAGCGTTTATCTTCGGTCCTAACTGAATGGACTCGTTGTAAAGAGTATCTCTGATACTATCATCCTACACATTCGCCCACTGAAGCCCTTATATTGTGCCTTCATCGACTTGTTAATTACACTTTAGATTTCGCAAACTTGTTATTCTTTGAGACCTAAATAGGTTTGTTCTACTTGTTTGTAATTGGATTAAGGATCATGGACATTTTATTTACTGAGGGTTCCGTCCGTACCCGAACGTTCCGTCGCGTTTGGTCAAAATCGCAAATGGTCAATTTCATGTAAATCGCAAACCGTCAAAATAGCAAATCGTCAAAATATCATGTATATACTAGGTGTTTATCGTGACTTCGTTCGCGAGAATCCGTTTCTACAAAAAAATAAAAACACTAAAAAGAATTCTTATGTATTATTTTATTCCAGGGTCATCGCTATCTATTGACCACAATTAACCAAAACTGTTCAGCTGTTTATGAAGGAAGAGATTTAGTTGTAGGGTTTTTATACATCATGTTAACAGTTTTCCATTTTGAAAATTGGATCCAATTAATTTTCGTAAGATGTTTTATTTGATAGATTAGGTTTAGAGTTTAGACTATGATTTCACAGTTTGCAATCAAGAAATAGATATAAAATTCAAAAATTATTTTATTTATTAACTTGTTAATTTAGGGAGACGTGATAAAAACATTTTTTTGCTTGTAGGTTTTCCGAATTCTAGGATTTAATATAATATTTACTTGACTACCTTCTTGTGTAGGTTGTTGACTGTTTATATTTCACTTTTCAGGCAATTTACCCATGTATAACATTGCAGCCTACATGCCAATGCTACCTTGGGTTTATACCATGGTATAATCAATCAGAGAGAATGCTTGGAGTGTTTTGTATATTTCAATAAATACGATTTAATAACTTTTTTTATTATTTTTGGTCTCTTAATAGAAGTAATTTCATATTGTCTAGTGTTAGGTAAACATTCACGTTCAAAAACGATGCCATACGTTACGATAGGTAAAGTTAAAAATTTCGACCGACTGCGATCTTGACTGTTTGCTAATTTGACCGTTCGCGATTAGAAGATTATGTGAACTTGACCATACGCGATATGGACCAACTGCTATTTTGACAGTCAGTCAGTCAGTCAGTTAGAGATATGGAAAAATCGGACCAATCGCTATTTTGACCGATCGCGATTTTGACGGTTTTTCAGTCACTTGACCGTTTGCGATTTTGACCAAACGCAACGGAACGATTAAAGTCACGTGTTTTTTATCTTCTTTATCATTCGTTAAGCATCTGAAGCCATTACACATAATTATAGGAACTTCTGCTGCTTTTTTTCTATGTAGAACACTAGTCTAACAACACAACAATAGTCTTAACATAAACTTAATAAGCTCGATAGCCAATATTCTCTATTAAATATACCACAGGTTGTCCCACATGAGGTGCAGGGTGTCATCCCTCCCTTCCACCCCCATATTACCACCCCTTTAGTGACAGTGATTAACTCTCTAACCTATCATTTAAGTAAAATGTAAATATAACACGCAAGGTACAATGAAGGTAAATTCATTATTAATTTATTAATAAGCTCTCGAATGTGGGGCTTTGTATTTTTAAACGGATTTTTTATTAGTGTTTTAAAGTTTTGTCTTTGGTTTTAACCCGACTGCAAGAATTTTTTCTCGGGCCTATATTTGTATGTTTGTTGTACTATTCTTTATTAAGGTGAAAGGGTACCGGGTGCTCTCTCCATACAAACATAGAGTCGACTGTTTCCTCCCTGGATACTGACACTAGCACAAATATTTTTATTGCATAAAACCTTGACTATGCCCCTATGTCTTGGTTATTTTCATTTTCTAATTATCATAGAAACTAAGATTTAAAAAACGAAAAATAAACACAAAACATAGCGGCATGGTCATAGCAGTTATAAGTTTTATGCAACAAAAATATTTGCTCTAGTGTCATTATTCAGGGAGAACACAGTCGACTACGTTTGTATGGAGAGAGCGCCCGGTACCCTTTTCTCTTAACGTTCTGATTAGGGATCCGTAGTCAAAGGGTAAAAACGGGACCCTTTTACTCTACTCTCCATCTGTCTGTCTGTACTCTGTATGTCACCAGGCTGAATATCATGAACCGTGATAGCTAGACAGTTGAAATTTTCACAGATGATGTATTTCTGTTGCCGCTATAACAACAAATACCAAAAACATAATATAATGGTGCGGAACCCTTCGTGCGCGAATCCGACTCACACTTGGCCGTTTTTTTTCTCTTCGTTCCCGCCAAATAATACTCAATGCAGTTTCACTGTTAATTACCTAGTTGGAAGTAGGTTGTTCATAAACAAGTTAATTTTGATTTATAAGTGCAGTAATCGTTTCTTTTATCGTTCATCAACTTTTAACGTTTGCACTTAGCACTAAAAACGTTAACTGTGTGGACATAAAATACCTTGTTACGAATTCTTCAAATAATTAAACTAGTTGTTGCATTAATGCAATTGTTTGTAAGGTTGTCATAGTCTCTTTTTTAAATGAATTCAGAAAAGTAGGAGGTTCTGAAATCGCCGCATAAATTGAATACTTCTTACCCCGATAATTTCACGGGACTTACGCGGATAACACAGCGGGGCGGTGCTAGTCATCACTACATAGCATAAAACAAAGTCGCTTTCTCTGTCCCTATATCCCTATGTATGCTTAAATCTTTAAAACTACGCAATGGATTTTGATGCGGTTTTTTTTAATAGATAGAGTGATTCAAGAGGAAGGTTTATATGTATAACTAGCTGCGCCCCGCGGTTTCACCCGCGTAAGTCCGATCTTTAAATTCTCACCGTTTAAACCTTCCCTGGACTACAACAAACATTTCAAAACCGAAATCATCTAAATCGGTTCAACCGTTCTCGAGTTTTAGCGAGACTAAGGAACAGCAATTGATTTTTATATACTTAAAGCAATTGATTTTTATATACTTATATAGATACATGCATAATATAGTCGTGCGAAGCCGGGGCGGGTCGCTGTACTATAATAAAATAATTACCAATGATAGAATTTGCATTTTATTAAGGTGAAAGGGTACCTGCGCTCTCTCCATACAAATGTAGTCGACTGTTTCTTCCCTGGATAATGACACTAGCACAAATATTTTTGTGCCATAAAACCTATAACTGCTATGACTATGCCCCTATGTTTTGGTTTTTTTCATTTTCTAATTAAGTATCATAGAAATTAAAATAATAAAATAAATATAAGTAATTATCATAAAAAAATTATAATAATTATCATAGAAATTAAAATAATAAATAAGGGCATGGTTTGGTTATGGCAGTTATAAGTTTTAAGCACCAAAAATATTTGCTCTAGTGTCATTATCCAGAGAGAAAACAGTCGACTCCGTTTGTAATAGTTTGTATGGAAAAAGCCCCCGGTACTCTTTCCTCCGAACCTTAATTATATACTTTTTAGGGTTCCGTACCTTAAAAGGTAAAACATGTACCCTTATAAGATCTCTTGTCCGTCTGTCTGTCTGTGTGACACCACCGATTTTTTTAAATTGCAATATCTTAAGTGGTGCCACGCATCTTCAGAACAATGCGCGCAGCGCCATCTAGCCCCAAGCCAGCTAAGTCGTCATTTAAATATTTGTTACTAGCGACCCGCTCCGGCTTCACACGGCTATATTATGCATGTATTATACATAAAAACCTTCCTCTTGAATTACTCTATCAATTAAAAAAAACCGTATCAAAATCCGTTGCGTAGTTTTAAAGATTTAAGCATACAAAGGGAAATAGGGACAGAGAAAGCGACTTTATTTTATACTATGTAACCTAGCTTTCACCCGCGACTTCGTCCACGTAGTAGTTGAATTTTTCAAAGTCCTTTCTTATCGGATGCCTACGTCATACAAAGAACACACCCTCCAAGTCTCTACGATCAGCGGTTTAAGCTGTGCGTTGATCCGTCAGTCAGTCAGGACAAAGCATTTTATATGTATAGATAGATAGAATAGAGAAGTACATAATATATATACATACAGAAACACATATTGACGTAAGGATTAATAAATCTTGGTGTAAGAAAATAAAAAAAATATCTTTAGGCAAAAACTATTCTATAATACAGTAAGTAAATGAAAACATAATCAGAAAACAATCACAAAAAAACTGGCCAAGTGCGAGGCCGACTAGCGCACGAAGGGTTCCGTTCTGTTTTTAGTAATTTGTTGTTACAGCGCCAACAGAAATACCTACATCATCTGTGAAATTTTCAACTGTCTAGCTATCATCACTACATAATATAAAACAAAGTCGCTTTCTCTGTCCCTATGTCCCTATATCCCTTTGTATGCTTAAATCTTTAAAACTACGCAACGGATTTTGATGCGGTTTTTTTAATAGATAGAATGATTCAAGAGGAAGGTTTATATGTATAATACATGCATAATATAGCCGTGAGAAGCCGGGGCGGGTCGCTAGTGGTTCATATGATACAGCCTGGTGACAGACAGGCGAACAGTAGTCTTAGTAAAAGGGTCCCGTTTTTACCCTTTGGGTACGGAACCCTAAAAAACTGATCATGAAATTGCAGACGCGTAGGTACTTTGACCTAGTAAATCTACTAATATTATTAAAGAGGAAAGTTCTGTTTGTTTTTTGGGTTTGGCACAAAAACAGCTTATGCGATTATGAAACCACTATCGGATAGCGGATGGAGATCCGTAATAACATACTGCTATAATAGTTGTTCAATCTTTTTATTATATTTATTTATTATGACGACCCAGTTGGCACAATGGTGACCATGCCGGACTGCAAAACACAGGGTTGCGGGTTCGATTCTCGCCTCAGACACGTGTTTATGCTTAGATATTTGTCTGTGGTCTGGTTGTTTCTATCTACTCGTATTATAAGTATATTTTTACAAAAGTATATAAGTAGTACCTATATCCGTTGTCTAGCACCCATAACACAAGTCTAGTTAGAAGGCGATGTGTGGAATGTCCTGCAATATTTTATTTATTTATTTGTTTTCTAGCGACCCGCCCCCGGCTTCGCACGGCTGTATTATGCATGTATCATAAATCTAAAAACCTTCCTCTTTAATAACTCTATCTATTAAAAAAAACCCCATCAAAATCCGTTGCGTAGTTTTAAAGATCTAAGCATACAAAGGGAAATAGGGACGTAGGGACGGCGAAAAGTGACTTTATTTTATACTATGTAGTGATGATAAACTAGCAGCGCTCCGCGGTTTCACCCGCATGTCTCCGGATCCCGTGGGAATATCGGGATAAAAAGTAGCCTATAAAACTCCCAATGAATCAATGTACCCTTATACCAAGTTTCATCAAAATAAATAAATAATATCTTTTTTATTTACTTAATTATTGTTAAACTTAGTCTCAATAGGTGGAACTCAGACTCATAAACAAAGAAAACTTGTGTTTTAAAAGTCAGCGATTTAAAATCGGTAATTATTAAAGTGAGTTGCTTATAAACTGACGATAAAAAAATCTGTATACACAGACTTGCATTCTGATTATTTATTCCACTAGTAAAGTGTACTTGTGCACGAAACTTGGTCTCGAAGTCTCGACATTGCATTCAACGACCCAGCCTACACCGGGAGATATTAAAGTGGGGGGTAGAGGAGGCCCACCCCCACTTGCAATCTGAAAACCTCCCGGCGACTAATTTCCGACAGACTAGCATAGTATATACCTCCTCCGGTGTTTTATATTTTTATACTATTTCATATTTTATTGGTGTCATTGCAAGATGTTAGTTTTCTTAAAAATAGTCCTACACTCATTTCCAACGGAGTAGGCTAAATGATTTTAAGGTGAAAGGGTACCTGCGCTCTCTCCAGTCAAATGTAGTCGACTGTTTCCTCCCTGGACAATGACACTAGCACAAATATTTTTGTGCCATAAAACCTATAACTGCCATGACTATGCCCCTATGTTTTGTTTTTTTTTCATTTTCTAATTATCATAAAAATTAAGATTAAATAAATAAAAAAAATAGGGGCATGGTCAATGGTCATAGCAGTTATTTTATGCACCAAAAACATTTGCTCTAGTGTCATTATCCAGGGAAAAAAAAGTCGACTACGTTTGTAATAGTTTGTATGGAAAGAGCCCCCGGTACCCTTTCCTCTTAAAATGTAGGTGTAATGATAGTGCATGGTTTGTTTCTGTTTATAAAACGGCAGGATCGTAAAAAACATGGCGTGTTGCCTTTCAATCCGACTAATCAATATTTGATACAATTTCATCATCATCATCCTAGTTAATTTCGATGACTGGTATTAGCAAAAAGAACCCTTAAGGGTTCGAATAAAATAATAAATAAATAAATATTTCAGGACATATTACACATCGCCATCCAGCCCCAAGCTAAGCAACTTAATGCTTGTGTTATGGGTGCCAGATAACGGATAAACTACTTATATACTTTTTTTTTTGTAAATATATACATATTATACATATAGGAAACACCCAGAACCAGAAACAAGAATTTATGGTCAGCATAAATACTTGTTCCCGGCGGGAATCGAACCCGCAACCTTCTGCGTCGCAGTCGGGTGTTCGCCCGACGCGCCACAGAGGTCGTCAAATGGTTAGCCCTTAGGTTAACATATACATATATGTAACCTATTTTGTTTAGAAAGGTTAGTCCGCAGCAACCACATGTCCTCCCCCCTACAAATATTTATGTACGCTATTAACATTGCTCTTAAGGTAAAACAAAACATCGATTTCACGAAACATTCGTTAGCTTCAGAGGTATTGACAAGTTCTTTCCTCTGGCCACATTCGACTTAGCTGAGGGGTAGAGGGTTTAGGGCAAGCCAGCTCAATCTAATACGTGTCCCAGACACTTTAGCGCTCTAAATATCATGGGTTAAAGTTTCTAGCGCTTTATAAATCATAAAGGTGGTCGCAGATTGATCAGAGCCGAACGAATCGAATTTTTGCCGTCCACGGGAAAAGGTACCTTATTGTAATAGAGATAAGGTACCTACATTTATATTTCCGACTAGCTTGTCTTTCATATAATTGGTGTTAATTAAAATTGCATAATTAAGGTTTTTATTAATTGAAATCAAGAAAACCAAGACGGGAATCCCTCGACCCATCAAACACGTCTATCAAGTTTTTTTCTTCTATTTCGAAAACTTATCTCTTAAAAAAATTGCCCATACAAAATCAATAAGTACTTAGTCCAAACGTGTTTACCATAACGCGTCTATGTCAATCTCCATACGATGACGCACGAAGCCACAAAAATGTTTACATACCTGAAACAAAAAAAAAAACAATATTATAATCATAGACATATACATATTTTATTTCGTAAAAGGACTGCGTGAATGGGCCAGTGGGAATAGAACCTACCAATCAAGGCCCGACCGTATTCGGGGCTTGATTAAATCTTAGTCAGTATTTGACCTCAAGTTTGGCAGCAAAATTTATTAACATATGCTTATCTTGATTTTTAAAACCATATTATAATAACCGATCACGTAACCGCACTCATTTACATAATTCTTTGTTTGAATTAAGTGGATGCGTCTGATCAATTAAAATTTAAGAAGGCCTATCACAACGTAAAAAATATTATACTTAAAAAAGTTTTTTGTTTAATGAAACCTAGATTTATTAGTCTTGTGACATTTGATTATAACTATCAAAATAAATTAAAATTTTAAAGCGCCGTAATCCGGTACCAGCATTTTTTTTGCGTATTTTCGCCTCCAAAGTCATTAATTTGCAGGACAGGATTCTATGAAAAGTGTTATTAAAGTATCCTCCAAATCTCGCGTCACGCGATGCAACAAAGAAGGAGAAGGAGGCAATATTCCGTGCTCTTTCGTACTCATTAGATCATAAGAACGCACAAACGTGAATAGCACACCGCGGCTTTTATGGCTTGACGGGTAGAAAACTAAAAGTGAAATTTGCAAGTACAAAATAACTTATAATATAATGCAGCCCGTGATCGTAAAGTTATAAATATTCAGAACAATATCTTTTTAGAAGCAATTCCGCAAATAATTTATTTATCGATTGTTGAGTTTCTCGCGTCAAATGAACGTGTAAACAGAATAGGTGCGCCGTAAAAACATGAACATGTATTTTGAATGAACTTACAATGTAGCTTTCTCGGAAACAAAACAATTTCAAACAGCAATAAGTAAAACTGGCTAAAATTGCTAAAATTTATTCCTATATTATCGATAAAATTGACTCCTATAGGAATTACTGGTGTGCAAAAGCTAGAGATCGTGATGAATGGAAGAAGGATAGAGAGAGGCCTTTGCCCTGCAGAGGGACAGTGTAGGCTCTTTTAATAAAAAAATGTTAACTTATTTACTTACTAAACAACTACTTACAAAATATATTTTTTTAAATTATCTATTTACTTAAATATTTGGAACTTATGTCACTAAGTGAACATGTCAGTTTCAAAATATATGTACATGCATATATGCACACACTGTAGCTGCGTCTCGTAACGGTGTCGCGAGTTCAGAGATTTTATCTCATCTAAAAATATGCGTACCGCGCTAAAAGAAGTTTTCACTTCAAAAAAATGTTAAAATAAAATAAATAAATAAAAATAAATATTGCAGGACATTCCACACATCGCCATCTAGCCCCAAACTAAGTAACTAGACTTGTGTTATGGGTGCTAGACAACGGATATACTACTTATATACTTTTTCTTTTGTAAATATATACTTATAATACATAGAAACAACCAGACCACAGACAAATATCTAAGCATAAATACTTGTCTGTGGCGGGAATCGAACCCGCAACCCTGTGTTTGACAGTCCGGCATGGTAACCATTGTGCCAACTGGGTCGTCAAAACTCAAAGATTTTGACAATGTTAAAACTCAAAGATTTTTTCCGCACTACTCAGTTCAAATCGGACAGTTCTATCATATCGACTGATATAAAGTCTGTGGTCTGGGTACCAAAACCTGACAGGCAATCGTTCATTTGTTCATTTTCTACAGGGGTTACAATCAGTGCCGTAACTGTACCGACTGGGGCCCTTTCAGGTCCCTCGATGTCTAGACATCAAGCAACTACTCGAGCAACTAGTCGCTCGACCATCTTTGTCTTTTGCCTTTTATTAGATAAATCACAGCGAAAAATACTTTTAGGTGGTAAAGTGGTTAATTAAACCATTTAAAAAAATGCATTACTGCATCATTCTTACCTCAATTATTGTAATTATAATAATTTTAATGAACTAGCTAATTCATTTATAGGGTGAAGATATAATTATTGCATGGTATATGTCTATAGGTAACAGACAACAATACAAGCGGGGTTGGAACCCCGGACCTTTGGAAGACGTCCATGGCTCCGTAAAGGTCCTTTACAATAATTTAATATTATGATGTGGATACCAAATCGGCTATTATTATTGTTGGAACGTTGAAAATACTAGATACTACCCAGGCTGTTAGGTTGTTTGGGCCGTTTCAGAACCAAAAAAAAGGGGCTAAAGGCCCCTTATCGCAAAGGCCCGTGGCATTTCACCACCCTCTTGCCATGCCACTGGCTACAACTGATATTTTATCGCAATATCGTCTTCACTCCAACCGTACCACGCGGCGATAAGTTCCCTTCGAACGGCCTTGTCGGTTTCACCCTTTTTGTTTTAGTTGGAAAATGAAGTCCACTGTGTTGCGGTAATAACAAGTTGTTAATTAAACTTTATTTTATTTTTATTTGTATGGAAATGGTGTAGAAAACCGTCTAAACACCTTTATTTTTTAAAAGCAGGATCAATTCATTGCTTTTTACCCAACTGCAAAGAAAGGGTTATGTTTTTCGCGCATATCTTTGTACTTTAGCCTTTTGATTTTTAACAATGTTTTTATACTAAAGATAAACGAGACTATATTCATAAATGTCCATCATTTAATGAGTTATTCAACAGCTGTCCCGTTTCATCGCAGATCGCGATCTTAACATTAATTTATCGCTAGCTGTTAATATTCAATCAACTTAATAGCTCATATTAATTTCATCATAGACGAACAATGATGTATCTACAAATATAAAATTACAGCTTAAACTGCTGGACCTAAAGATATGAAATTTTGAGGGTGTGTTCTTTGTAAAATGTAGATATGAACAACTTTCATTTTCTATTTAATTCCACCTCTAGGAGGGTGAAATGGCGAGCGAAACCGCGGTCATAAGCTCGTTTTTAAGCAAAAAACCTTTATTTTTAGATGAGGTTACGGTTATTTCTACAGTTAATACCCCCTTACATCTATCTAATGACCATATAGCTATTTTTTACCCTTTACGGGTTTTATTTTATTCTTTTCAGCATAAATAATGTTCAGCTCCTGTTAAAAAATGTTACAGGTGAAATATTAATTTTAAACTGACTTTTCGTAACTCGTTTGTAAAAAAAAAATACTTAAAGTTCTTTAATTCTTTATTGCAACGCCATCTGTGTGACCATTTTTAAAAGTTCGTAGGTTTCATTAGATTTTTAACACATGGCGTTAATAAAATGCACGTATGCTATTTAGTGTGGGCGGTGTTTGTATTTATCTTTTCGTCTTTGATTTCATTTGAGTCAATTAATATAGGTATTAATGTAACTTTTAAAATAGGTTAAAAAATATTTTTGACTCTTACGTAACCGATTAAAATTTGTTTTTTTTTCTATTGGATGGTGTTAATTTTTCTCTCAAGGTACCCTTTACATAAAAATTAACCAAGTAGAAACTGAACGATCAACAAAAAACTGCAACCACATAACGGAAATGCGCTCTGCGATAGGATCAGAACTAAAGTAAACAAACCTACGCAGCCTTTTAAAATATTCGAGATTTCAACTAGCAATAAAACATCGTACGTTGAGGGTGTAATTAAATCCAATTTCTCGTGTTAATTAAAATGATTACAATTAAGTTGAGAAGCAGCACCTATAAAGGGCGACTCCGTGTCTCTGGGCGGGCGGAGACTCGACGCAGGCGAGCGTGGGCGGGCGGACATTTAACCAGCCACTTGATTACATACGGAGGAGTTTAATACGTTAAGGTTAATTTTATATTTCACACACCTATCTAAGTAGTTATAGTTATGGGTCCGGCCGGAAGACCAGCGCTGCAGCTAAGCATGCTTGGCTGCAGTTTTTTAGCGGAGGTCAACCCATTTGGGTCAGCACACGACTCCTTAGTTATGTTGTTTTTCTTTGTCACTTTTTTGTTTCTTATGTAATTAATTTTCATTGTCATGTTCATTTTTTCCTTCTTGTATTTGTCGTGTGTTTGTACTTAATCAATGTCTTTCTTTCTCTAGTTAAACTAACAAAATAGTCATTTCAAAGCATCCTATATCAGATTCTACCTATTTACGCTTATATTCTGTTCATGCTTATCTAATACTAATCTATACTTGATATTATAAAAAGGTTTTTTTTGTTTGTAACGAATAGGGCCTGAAAATACTGATCCGATTTTGATGAAACTTGGTATGAGGATATCTACATTGATTAATTGTAAGGTTTTTAATTTCAAGATATTCAAAATGTTCGAGTGTTTTTTGTTAGTAACCAATAGACTTCAAAACAACTGGACCGATTTTGATGAAGCTTGGTATGAAAATCATTGTGATTATGTGCCTATGTTAGGCAACTTTTTAATCCCGATATTCACAAAAAAATATGTTGTACAATAAACTATTTTTAATTGTGTATAATTTAGTGTTTTTTATATTTAGGTAAGTAATTAGATAAATGATGTCTCTATTCGTTTTTAAGTTTTTATAACATATTGATTATTTTATAAATGTAAAACATAAAATATTACTTAAATCATTTAAATGTATTATTTATTAATCCAAATTGTACATAAATAAATAAAACATAAAATGATGTAATTCTCTGTTTTATTTCATTCATATTAAAATAAGTCGTACATACATACATAAATTAAAACTATAATGAGTTACGATGTAAAATTATAATTACAAATACCTACTAACCTTATTCGATATAATATTTTTATATACAACTAACGCCATCTAGCGGGAAAACCGGGAAGTAAGTATCCGCAACATAGCCATAAGTTCTGTGTTTAGAGTTTAGGGAGGAGCTTTATCGGAGAATTTACGGGATTTTTATGATTAAAGGCGACGACGAGACGCCTGATGGGAAATATTATTAAGAAAATAAAAAAATATACGTGACGAATTGAAAACTTCTTTTTTTGTAAGTAATCGATTAAAAATAGAAAATACAATAATTACAGAAGTGTCACATACCTAAGGAATTTTGAGAGTTGACTTTGACTCTATTTGGGACGCTGTTCATGTAACTTTGTTGGTTAAGAATACCGACGAAGCGGAAGTCGTAGGTTCAAATCCTACCGTTGACAAATTTTTCATAATTAAAATGTAATTTTTTTTTTCATTAATAAAAAGTAATCAAAAATTATTTCTCACTAGTAACGCCCAACGATTTCACCCGCGTTAGTCCCGTTATTGTGGGAACATATGGATAAAATTTACACCTAAAGATTCAACGTATCTTCATATAAATTTTCATCAAAATCGGTCCAGTAGTGTCAGAGACAATTCGTTACAAACAAAAAAATATCTAAACTTCTACTAGATGTCATTTCACCGACACCTTTTTTATATCCTAACAATGCTTGTACAGTCAGAAAAGGACTGAGGGTAGCAGGTGCATATTTCAAGTAACTGAATAAGATCTAAGGAACCAAAACTGATATATTGAGCCATTTGCGGTATCGCCTTAATACGGCTTGCACTGAGACATGCATGGCTTAATCTTTAAGACAAGCATATAACTACTGGCAGGATCAACCAGGGAGCTAAAAAAAGAAGTTTCTCATGAAACAACTAAGTTTTATTTTTTTTAATGAGGGATCAATCATTTTTGGTTATTTTGCGTGAAATAACGAAAACTTCGAAAGCTTTAGTGATATCAAGCAGAATAATGGTGAGCGCACACCTACACCCACCGCACGCGCCGCAGTCACAGTCTGTATGCGCGCTGCGCCGGCTGGTGACGTCATCAGTATCGGCCTTGGGGATTTCCATCGCTGCGGCGACTGCGGCGCGTGCAGTGCGGGTAGGTGTGCGCTCACCCTAATTAACAATTACTGAACATTAAGACTTTAAAATATGCGCCTGCTACCCTCAGTCCTTTGCTGACTGTACTATGGCACTGCTTAACGCAGTAACTGTAGAGGTTTACTTACTACCTTTACTGCAAATGAGTGCTTTGTTTTACAAACGTCAATCCACTTCACATAATATTTGAAACATTACCTCGTTTTTGTATTCAGTAAAAAAAAATCCTAATGCATCAGAAATGTACCAGAATACGTTCGTAACGGTGTGACTCGAATAATAATCAAGTCAAATTGGATCAGGGAATGATAAAATCTATGAAAAGCCGGGCCTTATTTTATATATGGGACTATGTATGGACAAATATTTGATATTAGAGGTAGATTTTTGCCGTTTCGGATATAAAGTGGCAATTTTAGGTTGTTCGTATTGTTTAAGTAATATAAACTGTTTCGGAAACCTTTTTATTAAAATTTGGTTATATTTTATTGATGATAAAATAAGTACTTGTATGACGACTTCTAACGGGGAAAAACCCATATGTGACGCAGAAGGTTGCGAGTTCAATTCCCACCTCAAACATATATTGATCTACAGACAGATATCTTTGTTTCTGGTCTGGGTGGTCTGGGTCTAGTAAGTAATGTATGATTTTTGTTTATTTCCAAGTTATACCAATAAATGAGTATTTGAGTATTTATGTATACGTATTAAGGACTATGTTCTCCCAATGAATCAATGTATTCTCTCTCATACCAAGTTTCATCAAAATCCGTCCAGTACCTAGTTCCCTTCTTATATAATACTAGCGACCCGCCCCGGCTTCGCACGGCTATATTATGCATTTATTATACATATAAACCTTCCTTTTGAATCATTCTATCTATTAAAAAAAACCGCATCAAAATCCGTTGCGTAGTTTTAAAGATTTAAGCATACAAAGGGATATAGGGACAGAGAAAGCGACTTTGTTTTATACTATGTAGTGATTTTAGATTATAAATAAAAAGGGACATAGGTATTCTATCCGTAATCTGGCACCCATAACACAAGCCTAGTTGCTTAGCTTAAGGCTAGATGGCGCTGTATACAGTGTACTGCAATATTTATTTACGTTTCTTGCAGCATGTTTGGGATGTAGACTAACTATCAACATTCAACATAGTAAACTTCTCGATTTTGTATTCATTAGCAGTTAATAAATGGCCGTCCTCAAAACACTAATTAGAAACAACTGTTTTGTTTTGGATTCCAAGCGCCATCTACACTAACTAATTAGACAACAGGTAAAGCAACAATGTGAAGGCAAAGAGTCGCCGACCGATCCCACTTATGACATGAAACCAAAATAATGATACACTAAATGTCTGTCTGTCTGCGAATCCAAAGTCAAGGCAAAAAAAATAATGACCGATTCCGAAGTATGGCAGAAATTTGTGCCGACACGCACGCCCAAGTGAGCGGCCCCTTTATTTGACAGCAAATTAATAATCACAAACGTGACCGGAACGCCTTAACTGACACCGGCTACTATGCAACGTAGACTTTATAATCGAAGCAATAAAGGCTAAGGTAAACATTTGCGTTTGAATATAATGTTCTTATACGATTTCAATCCTTGCGTAGGAAGCATTAAAGCTTAAATCGAATGTTGGGACAGAGTTAATAGGATGTAATTTATCCGGGTTGAAGCGCTACGTTGCCGCTCCGGGTGTAGTGCGAGTGAGACTACCAGAGAGCGATACGTACTTGGGATGGAGGAAGACGGGTATGGGTTTCTCGTTTCGCGGGTGTCATTAGTCGTGGAGCAGAGCAGGCTCGACCCGATGCTTGCGGGCGCGCGCGCTACGTTCGCCCGTATTGTGGAAACGAGGTGCGATCGCAAACGTCCTAAGCGGCGAACTCATTAATTTTCAGGAAGACGTGAAATTCCCTCTCATTGCTCGCCCTTCGGTAAATAGCTTTCAGCTTGTTTCACGCTTTTCAAATGTTGTTGCGAGAATATTTAACGTTTTGACAACGTTATCGCTGGCGCTGAGGGAAATGAAGTTTATTCTAACTTGCGTATTTAGATTTTATCTGGGATGTTAACTTTATCAATGAAAGCGTTATTCCCGATCCCGTGGGAATATCGGGATAAAAAGTAGCCTATGACACTACCAATGAATCAATGTATCCTCATACCAAGTTAGATCAAAATCGGTCCAGTGGTTTCGGAGCCTATTCAATTCAAACAAACAAACAATCTATCAAATATTTCCTCTTTATTATAATACTAGCGACCCGCCCCGGCTTCGCACGGCTATATTATGCATGTATTATACATATAAACCTTCCTCTTGAATCACTCTATCTATTAAAAAAACTGCATCAAAATCCGTTTTGTAGTTTTAAAGATCTAAGCATACATAGGGACATAGGGACGGCGAAAAGTGACTTTATTTTATACTATGTAGTGATTGTGATTACTAAATTCGTTTTGTCATGATAATATACGACTATTAGAAATTTAAAAATCCAGTTCTTAAGCATAATGATCTAACAGCACATAATAATTAAAAACGGTAGATTTATAAGATTGACGTCAGAGAATTAAAAATATTCAATTCGGAGCAAAGCGATAACCTGAAGTAGTTTATTAAAGTTGTGAGGTCAGGGTATCATTTACACAAAACAAACAAACGAAAGTTTCTTTAATGCGTCTATATTTATAAAAAAGAGAAAAATACTCATCAAGATATATCTAAAACTACAAGAGCTACGATTTTTTTTGCGAGCAATAAGATTTTTTTTTAAGATTTTTTACCTTTAATGGGGTATAAAGGGCTGCTAAATTTTGTACTTTGTAGTAAATACAATATATTTTTGAGTTTGTTAGAATTAATTATAACTTTTAAAGATATAATGTATCTTTAAAAGTTATAAGGCGGGTGAAAACGCGGGACGCAGCTAGTTTAATATCAAATATGCATTTTCGATTTATTGAATAAAACCCTCCAGGTAAAGCGTGTGCATTAATTAATTACGAGGGTAGATTGAAGAGTTCGCTGTCTCGTAGAAATGTAATTGAAAAGCAGTTAAACCCTTTAGTATTAGATCCAGTGATATGTCAACCCAAGGTAGATACGTTTTTGCAAAATTTGACGACCCAGTTGGCACAATGGTCACCATGCCGGACTGCCAAACAGTGTTGCGGGTTCGATTCCCGCCTCAGACTTATGCTTAGATATTTGTTTGTGGTCTGGTTGTTTCTATGTATTTTATGTATATATTTACAAAAGAAAAGTATATAAGTAGTATATCCGTTGTCTAGCACCCATAACACAAGTCTAGTTACTTAGCTTAGGGCTAGATGGCGATGTAGGGAATGTCCTGCAATATATTTAAAAAAAAAACCACAGGAAAGTGAGGCAATTGACTCATAATCCTTCTGGTGTTTTCGCATATTGCATGAAGACACATCAAATTATTGTGTCACAATAAGGGAATGCGAAGTTCGGAGATAACCACTCTATAACTGTTACATTCCACTGATTAGATCAGTAATTCAATAGTAGTCACTATGCAAAATTTAATTCATTTGCGAGACGCTTACAGAAGTTATTCGATTTTAACTGACGAGTTGGTCGGTGGTGAAACCACTGGAAGTTGACAATCATTTTATCGATATCAGTCTTCATAGCTCTATCAACCACGTCCAAACCGCTAACTTATCAATCGCCCATTGTATTTATGTTAGGTTAATAATTTAGTATAAATAATTTATGCAATTCTATAGCGATTCTATCTAGAATTGGATCAAATCCATTAGACTCATCAATTATTGAAATTTCATCGTTTTGTCTATAAATATGGTAGTATAAATAGCTACAGTGGTAAAATGTCAGTCTATTTTTCATTTCAATTCATATATCACTTATGTGGAATTAGATAGGTGAAATATAAATAATATATCATCCCCCAACTACAATTTACGTTTTCATTTGAACTCTTAGACTATTATTTTTATTTATCGATCTTGTTTTCATAAAATTTAGGAAGTATTTTTGCTGCATTTCACCCTTATAAGTCCATCCCGTGGGAATATCTGGTTAAACTAATCCTATGTGTTATTTCAAGACCACAGTTTCATAGCAATCAAATCATTAGTTTATGCTTGATAAGGTACAAATTTCTTCTTCTGCCTGCCCTAATCCAAATTTATTTGGGGTCGGCCCAGTCTTCTTCATTTATACTCAATTTAGTTTGGCAATGTTTTACTGATACTCGTAAAATTCTTCTTGGGAATGCTGTGATGATTTACCCGCCCGCCGCCGCACGGAGGACCCAAAGTGTGAGCTTAATATTAATCGGTTGATTAGTTTATGCGTGATGAGGTGTCCAACTTCTACTTTTTCTGCCTGCTTTTATCTCATATCTTCTTCATTTATACTGCAATATGATTTTGCTATATTTTTACTTATACTCGTACCCTCCTTGGGAATTTTGTTGCTGTGAAGGTTTACAGTGCGATAGTCTGCACAAGGTCTTCAAACCTCTATCTCAAACATGGCATTCAACAACACAATAATATCCAAACATCAAACCAACATATTAAGAGGCGACAATACCTCCATAACAGTAAGGCGTGGTCCATCTGTCTGTCCGTCCGTGACATCTGTTGCCGACACTATCCAACGTTTATCAGCTTATCTGACTTAACCGGTGCCCGATAACTTACTGCCGAACCGTATACAATCAATTTTACTTCAATAATACGAACCGTTTAATCTGTGGATTTAATCGATATCGACGAATAAGTTACAATCATTGATATGATTAGTTGAATACACTATTCTATTGAAGTCTCAGTGTATGTACTCGACCATGATCCATTCCATTCATTAATCAAATGGACTAAACTGATTGGACTAACTGTCAATTTTGCTACAGATTTCAAGGTATACAATTGAAATGTCATTTTAGTCCATTTGATTAATGAATGGACCATAGATACGACGAAAGGGTTCCGCCGGATAACAATCCAATTTAAAATCTCGAAAATTACTTTTGTGTTTCATTTACGCTATTAAAGAAACTAACTGTTAAATGTTTTTAGATCCAACTGCAGGCTTGTCCGTTGTTTGTCATCAGTGAGTTAGTTAGTGCAATTAGCAATTTTTGCGAGGGTGCAAACGTGAAACTTTATTATTTTGTGTGTACGTTTGTTGCTCAATCACGTAAAAACTACGGAACCAATATCGATCTTTAGCTTGGAGCCTAGACTCCTGGAAGCTCATAAGCTATCATTTATTCCGATATTCCCACGGGATTGAATAATACGAGTGTGAAACGGTGAATGCAGTCAGGCTAGATAGATGATGTACATTTAGCTGCGAAGCCCAAGAGAAGTAAATGGTGATGCCAATAACCGGTAATATTAAAAGCTATTAAAATTAAATAATAAAGCTCGGTGCACATCGGCCGCAAGCCGGTCACGTTCTTATTCACAATAGGAGTCGGTAGGAATGCATAGTCCACTTCCGACACGAGAGAGGACGCCCACGCTAAAGGTAGCGTAGCAATACAAGCTGGAAATAAACACGATTCTGCAGAAGGACGAGTAAACGATAAATGTGACACGCGATGCTAGAATATAGCTACTGCTATGTTACATACATGACTAGAGCTTAAACCCGCGACTTTGTTCGCGTAGGAGTTAAATTTACCTAAATCTTTCTACATACGATCTGCATATCAAATTATAGCCCGAACTGTGCGTTTTTATATCAGTCAGTCAGGACTTTGAATATTCTGCTCAAGATTAAACTTATAATTTGAGCCATTTCAGTGTATTCATTTTCAATTGAATCGTACTCGTATTTACAAGGCGACTTCAAAAGTTTGGAACCTCTTGTGTGTTGTTTTGGAACTCTTAAGTTTTATTGGATTTTTTCTCTGATGTTAGGTATCATTGTCAAGTCTTGATAATATCTGACTTAGGAAAATGTAATAATTGTGATTTTCCGAAAACCTCATGCTTAGCAGGATTCGAATGGGTTTCTAGGATTCCGCGGATAAAATCAAATTCATCAGTCAATCTTCATTTCTTGGTAATTCGTGAAGTTATTTACTAATTTTTGATTTCATATCGAATAGAGTTTATCTTCAGATACATTTTGAAAGTAAATTATCAGGTTTGAAGACTTATCATAATTTATTTGTTGATTGTTATCAAACTTATCAAATTATCATTACAATAATGATTGTGTTAACAATTTATATTTGGATTTTCTGAACAATTCGGATTTTCCGGAATAAGTAATAAAGAACCAGGACAAAGATATTAATTAATTGAGATATTAGAATCTCGTTAATTTTCAATTGTTAAGATAAAGAAAGTTATTCTGTTTGAGAAGATAACATTTTCAGACGACAGACAGTTTAAAAAAATCTATTACATTTGATTTATTTGGTAGATACATTAAATGTTACATCGGGAATACAAGTTTACAAATGAGTCCTCCCGGCCATTGCAATTGCGTTTTGACAGGCCGAGGCTTTTCCTA
This sequence comes from Idaea aversata, assembly GCA_907269075.1. Taxonomy (NCBI): domain Eukaryota; kingdom Metazoa; phylum Arthropoda; class Insecta; order Lepidoptera; family Geometridae; genus Idaea; species Idaea aversata. Next base: position 9,971,518 of record OU026103.1, read on the forward strand.
CTATTAGTAGGTACTAGATAACCAAATAAAGTCACATTAGTTACTCGTTATACTCAATTAGGTAAAGAGTGATGGTGGTATTTATTAGTCATATTAGTCAAGTTTCTCGTCTATACCCGCTGTCTGTCTGTCCCTATGTATGCTTTGATTTTGATGCAGTTTTTTTAAATAGATAGAGTGATTCAAGAGGAAGGTTATAGTATATAAACTACACACTATATAACTACCACGCGGGTTACGTATCATAATAACTAAGTTCAATATAACTATGTTCGAAATAACTACGGTCGATTCACATAAGTTCATAATACCTAACGGTCGATTCGGCTACACATTATAATAACTAAGTTCAATATAACTATGTTCGAAATAACTAACGGTCATAATACCTACAGTTTAAAATACCTAATGGTCGAAATACCTAATGGACGAAACACCTATGGTTAATTTAACTACAATTAATTCAACTACGGTTTTTCACCTGCGGTTAAAAAAAATCAATTTTATAAAATCCCTAACCAAGTAAAATGGGTAGAATTCGCTTCTAGCACTCGCCGGCCGCTACCGCGGCACCGCTCGCTTCGCTCGCTCGGCTCGTGCGTTGTGGTCGCAGTTCTAACATAAACCTAACCTATCCATGTCGGTTCTGGGTAGGGAGTTTTCCGGGTGGGTCTTTATATGCTGCCTTTATCACGCAACTAGAGACGAATTTTACCTATTTGACTTGATTAGGGAAGCATATAAAGACCCATCCGGAACACCCCCTACCCAGAACCGACATGGATAGGTTAGGTTTATGTTAGAACTGCGACCACAACGCACGAGCCGAGCGAGCGAAGCGAGCGGTGCCGCGGCAGCGGCCCGGCGAGTGCTAGAAGCGAATTCTACCCATTTTACTTGGTTAGGGATTTTATAAAATTGATTTTTTTAAACCGCAGGTGAAAAACCGTAGTTGAATTAATTGTAGTTAAATTAACCGTAGGTGTATTTTATAAAATTGATTTTTTTTAACCGCAGGTGAAAACCCGTAGTTGAATTAATTGTGGTTAAATTAACCGTAGGTGTTTCGTCCATTAGGTATTTCGAAAATATGCCAAACAACCATTAGGTATTTTAAACAGTAGGTATTATGACCGTAGTTATTTCGAACATAGTTATAATGAACGTAGGTAAATTAACCGTAGGTATTTCGTCCATTAGGTATTTCGTTCATTAGTTATTTCAAAAATATGTGAAACAACCATTAGGTATTTTGAACAGTAGGCATTATGACCGTAGTTATTTCGAACATAGTTATATTGAACTTAGTTATTTTGATATGTAACCACCACGCGTACGAAGTCGCGGGAAACAGCTAGTTTATAGCAACAACGGTGAATTAGAACTAAATAATTGATACAACAGTTCTTCTTAAGGCTAATCGCTTTCAAACATTCATTACCACAGTCCACAAGTAAAGCTCGCGTCGACTGGTAATATCCAAGAACATTCAACATCTAACAACAAGAATTAACTATGTATTCCAACAAGAGTATGATTAAAATGTAAAGCGTAATAATAACGTTACTCTTGAATTTGCGAAACTTAATTTATTCACTCTATTATAAAAACTTTTAATGGTCATAAAAACATCGATGAGGTAATCACGTAATGAGATTACTTAATTTTAATTGATTAATCCATCCAATTGTTAGGTAATTTTTAATAGACATATTTTGGGTAAACTTTTGCATCATAGAGGTAGACCGTGATGTAATTAGGTTAAAGACAAAAATAGGCCAATATATTATTAACATCCTCTTTTGAAATTTTGAGAGAGAAAGAGTTTTGATAACAAGGTGGAAAAATATTTCTCAAGAAACACCCAAATGGTAAGCTGTTGTAAGAAAAACTTTCCATGGTTCTCCCAAGTGGTCTTATGAAGGGAAAGCACTGAAAATTACAGGAAGGTACATAAGATTACATCATCAAGTATAAATATGACTTGTAAAGTATTTGCAAGATACGGATAGCGATTTACGAGCAGAAGCCAGAACAGAGGATTTATCATGAATCATCTGTTCTTATATTGGATGAAAATCTGGAAGAATTCAAACAAAACAAAGAAGTAACCAAACTGATCACTACATAGTATAAAACAAAGTCGCTTTCTCTGTCCCTATATCCCTTTGTATGCTTAAATCTTTAAAACTACGCAACGGATTTTGATGCAGTTTTTTTTAATAGATAGAGTGATTCAAGAGGAAGGTTTATACATGCATAATATAGCCGTGCGAAGCCGGAGCGGGTCGCTAGTTAAATATAAATCATATCTAATTATTTAAAACTTACATCAATCAAAGAGGATGAATATCCAAGCCAAGAATACAATAACAAGATGAGGTAATTCTATTCTTTGTTACAAATTAATTAATATAAAGAGTGATGGGTACTAGCACGTGGTTGCTGGTTAGCTCCAATAATTGTGGGTCCATAATTGTGGGTCTCCATTTAGGACTCGTGGGAAACGGCCCTTCCGCATCTAAACAGCTATGGGAAATAGGGAGAACTAACCGCATTTCGGTATCGATGTCTGGATTTTTCTTTTTCTGAACTTTTTATTGGAAAATCCAGCGAACAATTTAATTGAAATTACGATTTGAATAATGATTCTTAATAAAATGATTGAGAAGGTTATTCTTTACAATTAATTGAGACATAATAAAGTAATTTTTTGTCGTGATAACTTAAATTGATGAACACCGGCAGCACTCACAAAAAAGTGTGACGTCATCGCTCACGTTCCATAGCGACCAATGTTTTGTAAAATTATCGTCCGAATTTAACAATAATATCGCTCATCTGGGCTTGTGTTATGGTGACGAATGACGTATAGAAGACTTATATTATGTAAAGAAAAAACAAAAAAATCTATGTTTTTATCGTTTTCTTATGACGTTATCACGTAAAATTATCGTCCGTAAACCGACTTTACAGACAACCATTTTCTTTTACCTGTAATTAGCTTATATTTTACCTTGTTTTATCTGATAGGACGATGAGATACCTGTCCGCTATAATAGACTTAAAGATTTACATTTTATGGATACCTTGGTGAGAGTTATACTCTGCATAAGAAAAGCGAAAAGCTGTGTTTGCTTGTCTAAAAGTCATAAATGATACGATCTCTTTTGTTTAATTAGTGATTAATCCTGTTTCCCAGAAACTTCTCATCCGTTCAATTAATGTTATTGAAACCGGAATATTTCCCGAGAGGAATTTCACAAACTGTACCAATATATTCAGGTGCGTATGTCGTTAGCAACAAGGCACTAATTCGGAAGTAATATTCCTCGAGTACTATTTACTTGAGCAGTTCATTAACATGTGCGAATAAAGACAAGGTCAATTCAGTACAGTACGCATCAAGTTTTGTTAATGAGAACTCTACTGTTTACAGCGTTCGATGTATTTATGCTACAACTAGCTGCGTCAAGCGGTTTTACCTGCGTAAGTTCCGATGGTACTGAATTTCGGGACCAAAAGTATGATCTTCTTCATCCCATAAACTATCACTATGTCAATTTTCATCCAAATGGGTCCAGTCGTTTGACCGTAAAGAGGGAAGCAAAAAAATAAATAAACAAACTTTCTGATTTATGATATTAGTTAGGATAAGACGTTGAGAGTAGACACTCTTGTCTGTGTGTACTTGATTTTTGGAGATAAAATAAATAAATATTGCAGGACATTCCACACATCGCCATCTAGCCCCAAGCAACTAGACTTGTGTTATGGGTGCTAGACAACGGATATACTACTGATATACTTTTCTTTTGTAAATATATACTTATAATACATAGAAACAACCAGACCACAGACAAATATCTAAGCATAAATACTTGTCTGTGGCGGGAATCGAACCCGCAACCCTGTGCTTGGCAGTCCGGCATGGTAACCATTGTGCCAATTGGGTCGATGTGTGGTCACGTCATACTGTAGAAGCATATTTGCAAGTGCTATATGTAAGCTCCTTTGCGTTTCCGATATAATCATTACATAGTATAAAACAAAGTCGCTTTACGCTGTCTGTCCCTATGTATGCTTAGATCTTTAAAACTACACAACCGATTTTGACGTGGTTTTTTTTAATAGATAGAGTGATTCAAGAGGAAGGTTTATATGTATAATACATGCATAATATAGCCGTGCGAAGCCGGGGCGGGTCGTTAGCTACTATTAAAACAATAAACTTAGTACACGATCCCTGTCAGGGTCAGTGCGGCTGCGGAGCTCCCGAGTAAACTTTGCTGCACCTCTTATCCAGACCCTCCAGCCCTAATAGCAGTTCGTTGGCTGCTGTTATAACGCCAAAGACCTGGCAGCATACTGGGTGGCCGGATCTGACCCTACCTAATAATTTCAACTTTAATTTGTGCTATCAATACGAAAGAATCTCGACAATATCTATAAACATATCTGATACAGATAATCCATCTCATGAAGGCAATTCTTTATTAAATGGATTGTTTGTATCTGTATCAGATAATTAATATGATAAACAGAAGGAGACAGAGCATAATATGTTCCGAATTCATAAAGCATATATCTTAAAAGTGAAGGCTAAAAGCGCCTTCACAATATACCACTTTTGTATAATTAATACCGCAGCGCGTTATCATCATGCTACAATTTAGGTAAATCCATTAACATAATAAACTCTATTTACATTGTGTTTGGATGAATATTAGCTTGGCACGAAACGAAATCACGACAAGGTGAAATGAATAGGTAATTATTAAATTTTATAATGATAACTTGAGAACTCTTTACGACCTTTGGTGAACTGTCAGAATTGTTTGCAAAATATGACCGTAGTTTTTAAATTCAAGGGGGTGATGAATAACATTGAGGTCACTATTATTAAAGTTACTAGACACATCCATCCTAAATTACTAATTATTACAATTTATATTAAGGAATAATTCATTATCACTTCACTATCACTACATAGTATAAAACAAAGTCGCTTTCTCTGTCCCTATATCCCTATGTATGCTTTAATCTTTTTATCTACGCAACGGATTTTGGTGCTTTTTTAATAGATAGAGTGATTCAAGAGGAAGGTTTATATGTATAATCCATGCATAATATAGCCGTGCGAAGCCGGGACGGGTCGCTAGTATAAAATAAAGTCACTTTTCGCCGTCTCTATGTCCCTAAACATATATGCTTAGATCTTTAAAATTACGCAACGGATTTTGGTGCGGTTTTTTTAATAGATAGAGTGATTCAAGAGGAAGGTTTTTAGACATAATACATGCATAATACAGCCGTGCGAAGCCGGGGCCGGTCGCTAGTTATGTATATCTTGTTACTCGCTGCGCCCCGCGGTTTCACCGGCTTCCTTCTTCATTCCCTGTACTACCACTATGCCGATTTTTATCCAAATTGATCTAGTCGGTGGGCCGTGAAGAGGGAACAAACAAAGAAACAAATATAGAAACAAAGAATGATGGCAGGGCAATAATCAAGCATATACCCAAATAGAAAAAATATGATAAAATTCTCCGTTTTTCTAGATTACAATGAAATGTTTAGTATTTCGTGTAATAGGTGTGGAAAAAAGATATAAGCATTTTAAGTCACCTGTTTTTCATTTTCTACGTCACAATCTGACGCCATTACACATTAGTAACTTTAACAACCTAACCTCCTTGCTTTAGGTAACACCAAAGAATAACCATTTTTTCTAGGTCTATGAAGCCATTAAGACTTCGCACGGCTCAGACAGCACAAGAATTAGTTTCTTAGCACCTTATATTAAATACTGGACATAAAATGGTGCATACAAAAATATCATATGCAATATACCAGAAGGCCAATTCTTGTAAATAAAATTGTTCAAATTACAACTACTAGACTAACTCAAAAAATTCAGCTAATAATATCACATGCAATATACCAGGTCCACAAAGTAGGGGTAGACTTAAATTGAAGTGGACAGACGTCAAAACAGACTGCGAAGCTTTTCCAGATGATGCGTCAGTTAGAGCAAAGTGGAGATGAAGATCATCAGATGGGATTAATAGCATCACAGGAGAGAGGGAGAGAGAGAGAGCCCCTTCTATTAGGTTCCTTGTCTGATATTACTCTGCGATATACAATACTCATCACGTAATCATCATATATCCTTACCTCAATTCATACGATTGTGAATAGCATATTGCTGTCAACAAAATATCGGCCAAGGCCACTCACTTCAAAAATATCTCACGAAGTAATTATTGAACGAAAAGGTGCTAAAAAGAACTCAGCCCAAAAGAGCTATAAAATCCGAGACAAAGGAAGAAGGAGGAATGAAATGTAAAATTATTCACGCTTCCTAGAAGATACCTCAAAGACCCCCAAATAACGAGGCAGGCAGGGAGACGGCAGTGGAACAAAAACTTTTCTGACCCATTCTCCTTTTGTGGCTGAACCGGTCTACGTATTGGAACACGGACAATTCCGACGATACGACTTATCTTCACTATCACTATCACTACATAGTATAAAATAAAGTCACTTTTCGCCGTCCCTATATCCCTTTGTCCCTATTTCCCTTTGTATGCTTAGATCTTTAAAACTACGCAACGGATTTTGATGCGGTTTTTTTTAATAGATAGAGTGATTCAAGAGGAAGGTTTATATGTATAATACATGCATAATATAGCCGTGCGAAGCCGGAGCGGGTCGCTAGTATCTTATATATTGGGGGCTGACAAATAGCCAGCAACACTTCGACCCTATGGGATCTTTTGTGTTTACCCCAACCTTAATGTTTCTTACTCTTTGAAGAAGTGGTCAATTAACCCACTGAGAGGAAGAAACCTATATTCCTCCGGTTTGGGATACGCATTCCCAAGGAGACTCATACGGTACGACTTAGGCCGGCGCGGCGGGTGATAACAAGCCAGGAGATTCACCCGCTTATGTCCTAATTATGTTATTCCAGGGATCTTTTCTAACTTAAACCAAACATCGAAATCTTTGCAATATCTATTTTACTACAGCAAAACATAACACAGAAACACATCCTCAGAGACTAACTTAATATTTTAACAGTATTATATAACTCAAAGTTAAAATAATTTATTCGTTTCTATGAAATCACAAAAGGGTCAAAATTAGAAATATGTACATATATTTTAAGATATTTGAAATAGAGCAATTAAAGTCATGTCCATGGGTTCTTATCATTAATGTACGACGAAATATCATAAGTACGCCTTACCGAACAATTTATGCTTTTTAATTTTTTTGAACCTGTTATTGGACATGTCATATACATCTTTAGGTAACTTAATAAAGCACTTATGTGCTATTATACATACAACCTGTTCTTGGTACAAAGATTCTTTGTTTTTTTGTTAGTAGAGAATAGGCTCCGAAACTACTGGACCGATTTTGATGAAACTTGGTATGAGGATACATTGATTCATTGGGAATAACATAGGCATACTTATATCCCGATATTTCCACTTTAAACTTCAACTAAAGCAGGTACATAAAATCTTACTTGTTTTGAAAACATTCTTATATCAGCCGTTTTGGAGCTCTACGGTGGGTCTGCAATTATGCAGCCGACCGTATATATTGCTAACATATTCCGAATATAGCAAGCAATACCGAATGCAGAATCAGTTACATAATTACAAAACTGTCTAGAGAGGATCAATTTAATCAGCACGCTCGATTTACGAATATGTAATGAACACTTTGAACCAATGGAAACTGTTATTGATCTCGCTAATTGAATATAACTATCGAATTAAGCTTCTGGAATTAACTTACTGGTGAAAGTTAGGGGATTGGGGACGGTTCTCGATATTAACATTATTTGTTCTTATTGGTTATGGATTCTAGATAGGTAGGTAACTACGGAAAATTTTCCTAAAATAACTATATTTATTTGTTACTAGTGACCACTCGGGCTTCGCACGGCTATATTATGCATGTATTATACATATAAACCTTCCTCTTGAATCACTCTATCTATTAAAAAAAAACCGCATCAAAATCCATTGCGTAGTTTTAAAGATCTAAGCATACAAAGGGACATAGGGACGGCGAAAAGTGACTTTATTTTATACTATGTAGTGATTAAACAGTTCTACTAGTGAAAATGGAAATCTGCACTGTCGAGGTGCAATTCTGGTAATCACTCCGAAGATCCCTATCAGATCTTCATCCAATTTTTATGGGACCACCAGTGAGTTTTATCCTCTTTCAAACAAAAACCAAATTTTTCAAATCGGTTCAGGCGTTTTCGAGTAATCGGTGAACATATATTATACGCGACGAATTGAGAACCTCCTCCCTTTTTGAAGTCGGTTAAAAATAAGTAAGTATGCATTTTTGTTCTACTACTTTTTTTAAGGACCCCTAGAGTGTTTTTTTTTTCATTTGCTTCCAAGTACAGACTTTTTGTGTCCTCTATTATCTCAATAAAGAAATAGATCTGCATTGTATCAGACTCATAAAACATTTGATTTGGTATGAATAATTTGAGACTTAGTCCCATCGGCCCCGCTGGCTCTGCCCCGCCAGCGGGGCAGATGGGAAAAAGTGTTGCATCGGCCCCGCTGAACGCAGACGCGGACGCTAGCGGGGCCGATGAAACAAATTAAGTTTCATTTGCCCCGGTATAGGACTTACTTCCATCGGGCCCGCTAGCAGATAGGAAAAAGAGATTCATCGGCCCCGCTAGCGTCGGCGTCGGCGTTTTGCGGGGACGATGGCACAAATTAAGTTTTTGCCATCGTCCCGGTATTGCATGTAACGGCGAGGATGGGTAGGTACAGATCAAGTTACAAATAGAGGCAATCAATACTTAGGTTGCCGAAAAAGGAATGTCTGTAATTAAAATGGTTTGTATGTTAATCAGTTCTTATTGAGTGCTCAAAATACATAATATTTTAATAATAAAAAAATACACACAACAAGAACATCACATAAATATTTTTTAATTTTCATAATCATAGATGATAGTCACACAAATTACATTAATCAGTCTTCATTAATGAACATTAATGCCTAAACTGCTGACAGTTTTGTAAGATGAATATAATATTTTAGGTAAACAACATAACATAAAAAATATACTGGATTTTTTACAATTTTTTATTTTTGACAAAAAATCAACGAGAGAAAACATTAACATTACAAACTTAACTTAAACTACAAACTATCTCAGTGTTTCGAGAAAATGTCTACTGGTTATTGGTCCATTCACAAATTTCAAGATCAAGTTATACTATTTAAATAATCAACAAAACAAAAAAAAACACAAAACAAGGACATTACTTAATAACTAATTTCTTAATTTTTTATAGAGCCAGCGGGGCTGATGGGAGTAAGTCTAAGATACCTAGTACCAAAAAGTTAAATGCAAACTCAATATTTTCTTAAATATTAGTATACAAAGTCATACACTGCCTAATGGGACACATCACTCTCCATACATTTGCACACTCAAAGTTCTAACTTTTAATATTTTTTTCATAAATGATCTAACTTTTACAAGAATTAGAGCAGGAATATAAACAATAATTCAGTGCTTTTACTTTGACATCTGTCACTTTGACATCTGTCACGTTGACATCTGTCACTTTGACATCTGTCACTTTGACATCTGTCACTTTGACATCTGTCACTTTGACATCTGTTACTTTGACATCTGTCACTTTGACATCTGTTACTTTGACATCTGTCACTTTGACATCTGTTACTTTGACATCTGTCACTTTGACATTTGTCACTTTGACATCTGTCACTTTGACATCTGTCACTTTGACATCTGTCACTTGTCAAATTAATTAGCCAAACCGAACCGAACGCACACCTTTTTCTCTCACTTAAGAAACTTAAAAAATTTTTTTGGTCCAGCGCCAAACCTCAACTCAAGTCAAAACGCGTCTATAGTTATTGACAGCGCGAAGTCAAATCCATGACAACCGTGTAAACGTGAAATTACTAATTATTGTGTCGCAGTAAAGTAAAGCGAAGTTCGGAGATAGTCACTCTTTAGCTGTTACATCTAGTGCAATTCTCAAAAAAAAACTGAATTCTGATTTTGATGTGTCCCATAAATTTACTTTTGTTTTTTACGTAATATAAACATATTTTGTTCAAGATAACAATTACATAAATAAAAGCACTGAATTATTGTTTATATTCCTGCTCTAATTCTTGTAAAAGTTAGACCATTTATGAAAAAACTATTAAAAGTTAGAACTTTGAGTGTGCAAATGTATCGAGAGTGATGTGTCCCATTAAGCAGTGTATGACTTTCTATAAGAATATTAAAGAAAATATTGAGTTTGCATTTAACTTTTTGGTACTATCTTAGACTTACTCCCATCGGCCCGGCTGGCTCTATTAAAAATTAAGAAACTAGTTATTAAGTGATGTCCTTGTTTTGTGTTTTTTTTGTTTTGTTGATTATTTAAATAGTATAACTTGATCTTGAAATTTGTAAATGGACCAATAACCGGTTACATATCATAATAACTAAGTTCATTATAACTATGTTCGAAATAACTACGATCGATTCACATAAGTTCATAATACCTAACGGTCGATTCGGCTACACATTATAATAACTAAGTTCAATATAACTATGTTCGAAATAACTACGGTCAATTCACATATGTTCATAATACCTAACCGTCGATTCAACTACTGTTTAATATACCTAAGTTTGATTCAACTAAAATTAATTGAGCTAACGAACGATTGATCTAATGTACGAAACACATACGGTTTAAAAAAATCAAATTAATAAAATACACGCTCGAAACGAATTCTATCTATTTCACTTGGTTAGGGACCGTGTATTTTATAAATTTGATTTTTTTTCAAACCGTAGGTGAAAAACCATATATGAATTAATTGTAGTTGAATAAACCGTAGGTGAATTTATTGTAGTTAAATTAACCGTAGGTGTTTCGTCCATTAGGTATTTTAAACAGTAGGTATTATGACTGTAGTTATTTCGAACATAGTTATAATAAACATAGTTCAATTAACCGTAGTTGTTTCGTACATTAGGTATTTCGTTCCTTAGTTATTACAAACATATGTGAAACAACCATTAGGTATTTTAAACAGTAGGTATTATGACCGTAGTTATTTCGAACATAGTTATATTGAACTTAGTTATTATGATATGTAACCCAATAACCAGTAGACATTTTCTCAAAACACTGAGATAGTTTGTAGTTTAAGTTAAGTTTGTAATGTTAATGTTTTCTCTCGTTAATTTTTCGTCAAATACTGTATTTTTTATGTGATGTTGTTTACCTAAAATATTATATTCATCTTACAAAACTGTCAGCAGGTTAGGCATTAATGTTCATTAATGAAGACTGATTAATGTAATTTGTGTGACTATCATCTATGATTATGAAAATTAAAAAATGTTTATGTGATGTTCTTGTTATGTGTATTTTTTTATTATTAAAATATTATGTATTTTGAGCACTCAATAAGAACTGATTAACATACAAATCATTTTAATTACAGACATTCCTTTTTCGGCAACCTAAGTATTGATTGCCTCTATTTGTAACTTGATCTTTACCTACCCATCCTCGCCGTTACATGCAATACCGGGACGATGGCAAAAACTTAATTTGTGCCATCGTCCCCGCAAAACGCCGACGCCGACGCTAGCGGGGCCGATGAATCTCTTTTTCCCATCTGCTAGCGGGCCCGATGGAAGTAAATCCTATACCGGGGCAAATGAAACTTAATTTGTTTCATCGGCCCCGCTAGCGTCCGCGTCTGCGTTCAGCGGGGCCGATGCAACACTTTTTCCCATCTGCCCCGCTGGCGGGGCAGAGCCAGCGGGGCCGATGGGACTAAGTCTCAAATTATTCATACCAAATCAAATGTTTATGAGTCTGATACAATGCAGATCTATTTCTTTATTGAGATAATAGAGGACACAAAAAGTCTGTACTTGGAAGCAAATGAAAAAAAAAACAGAGCCAGCGGGGCCGATGGGACTAAGTCTAATTTGAAAACCATCAACACGATTCCCAAATTCATTGATTGGTTGGTTTGAGCTGTACGTTGATGTATCAGTCAGGACTTTGAATTTTATATTTATAGATGACAAGCTACGCCCTACGGTTTCACCTGCGTAATTCTGACCCCACGGGAATTACAGGATCAAAAGTGTCGTATTTAAGTCCTTCTCCATCCCATACCACTATGCAATCGTGAAAAGGGAACAATTAAACCATGAATAAACAAACTTACACATTTATAATAAAATAAATAAATAAATAAATAAATATTTCAGGACATATTACACATCGCCATCCAGCCCCAAGCTAAGCAACTTAATGCTTGTGTTATGGGTGCCAGATAACGGATAAACTACTTATATACTTTTTTTTTTTGTAAATATATACATATTATACATATAGGAAACACCCAGAACCAGAAACAAGAATTTATGGTCAGCATAAATACTTGTTCCCGGCGGGAATCGAACCCGCAACCTTCTGCGTCGCAGTCGGGTGTTCGCCCGACGCGCCACAGAGGTGAAAATTAAATAATTTTAGTTAGGATTAGGATACAATGGCATCGCAAAAAGTTGCGCGTTCACATACCTACCTATACCTAGTTCTTTAGAGAAAGTGAAAGGTCGAACCCTCTTCGCTGATGATCTTACCTATTACACCATCGATTAAAGAATGGAATCCCAACATTAGAAAACTCACACATCTTTATGATACATTTTGAATTTAAGAGGAAAAGGTACTGACTCTCTCTCTATACAAACGTAGTCGACTGTTTCCTTCCTGGAGAAAGTGAAAGGTCGAACCCTCTTCGCTGATGATCTTACCTATTACACCATCGATTAAAGAATGGAATCCCAACATTAGAAAACTCACACATCTTTATGATACATTTTGAATTTAAGAGGAAAAGGTACTGACTCTCTCTCTATACAAACGTAGTCGACTGTTTCCTTCCTGGAGAAAGTGAAAGGTCGAACCCTCTTCGCTGATGATCTTACCTATTACACCATCGATTAAAGAATGGAATCCCAACATTAGAAAACTCACACATCTTTATGATACATTTTGAATTTAAGAGGAAAAGGTACTGACTCTCTCTCTATACAAACGTAGTCGACTGTTTCCTTCCTGGAGAAAGTGAAAGGTCGAACCCTCTTCGCTGATGATCTTACCTATTACACCATCGATTAAAGAATGGAATCCCAACATTAGAAAACTCACACATCTTTATGATACATTTTGAATTTAAGAGGAAAAGGTACTGACTCTCTCTCTATACAAACGTAGTCGACTGTTTCCTTCCTGGAGAAAGTGAAAGGTCGAACCCTCTTCGCTGATGATCTTACCTATTACACCATCGATTAAAGAATGGAATCCCAACATTAGAAAACTCACACATCTTTATGATACATTTTGAATTTAAGAGGAAAAGGTACTGACTCTCTCTCTATACAAACGTAGTCGACTGTTTCCTTCCTGGATAATGACACTAGAACAAATATTTTTGTAGCATTAAACTAATAACAGCCATGACCATGCCCCTATGTCTTATTTTTTATATAATAATAGCTTTTAATCAGCATAATGTGAAAACAGAAGGCTGAGCAATTTCACAGATGTCAGTGATATTTGACAGATGTCAAAGTGACATTTGACAGATGTCCAAGTGTCAATTTTTCGACACTTTTCGTTATATTTTGGACAATTCACACAATATCTTTATAAATTATAGCCTATGTTCTATTCTCATGCATAAGCTATATTATTGTTAAGTTTTATTAAAATCCATTCAGTAGTTTTTGCGTTAAAGAGTAACAAACATCCATACATACAAACTTTCACTTTTATAATATTAGTTATTAGGAATATGAAAAAAACCCAAGACATAGTGGCATAATCATGGCAGTTATAGGTTTTATGCAACAAAAATATTTGTGCTAGTGTCATTATCCAGGAATAGGAAACATCGACTACGTTTGCATGGAGAGAGAGGCGGGTACCTTTTACTCTTAATAAGGTTAACATTATACCTATTACATCATCGATTAAAGATTGTAATTTCAACATTAGAAAACATACATCTTTATGAAACATTTCCAATTTAATCGGGTTAAATTATTGTGACGTTGTGTTGTCGTGTTAGTATGTTATGGTTTTTTAATTACCATTTACTGGTTTTTTTTATTGTATTGTGAAATACGTCTGTGTGTTCCTCAAAAATGATTAGATATAGTTTATCTAAAGTTCGGAATTTGGAGAATTAAAGTAGCGATTAAAATAGTAATCTCTGTGGTGGCACATAAGCTTTTAAGCTTTTATAATTTAGAGCTATCCAATAGTAAAAATCAGATTTTAAATGGTCTAGCAGTTTTTAATTTAATCAGTAACAGACAGGCAGACATTAATTTTAATAAAAACTGAACATTTTGTTCTACTACTTTTTCTAAGTCCCTTGGACAAGTTTTTTTAATTTGCTTCCAAGAAAAGACTTTTTGTTCTCTCTGAAATAAGTATAGATAATTTAACTACCGATTTCGGAGTCTTAAGAGGAAAGGGTACCGGGGGCTTTCTCCATACAAACTATTACAAACGTAGTCGACTGTTTTCTTCCTGGATAATGACACTAGAGCAAATATTTTTGGTGCATAAAACTTATAACTGCCATGACCATGCCCCTATTTTTTGGTTTTGTTTATTTTTTAATTTTTTTAATTTTAATTTCTATGATAATTAGAAAATGAAAAAAACCAAAACATAGGGGCATAGTCATGGCAGTTATAGGTTTAATGACACAAAAATATTTGTGCTATTGTCATTACCCAGGGAGGAAACAGTCGACTACGTTTGTATGGAGAGCGCGCAGGTACCCTTTCACCTTAAAGGGGCAGAATAAAAAGTGTAGACTGTAGAGTCTCCGAATAACTCAAAACTTATCTTTCAAAACTAAACTTTACTAATAAACAAAACTATTTTTATTAAACTTTACTGCCACAAATATATTAAATTTTGACGAATCTAGCTAAAATGTTACGAAGATATACGATTGTAGAGAAATATACCTAATAAAAATAAAAGTGTTCCACATATTTTGCTCGAGCTCGGAGTATTTATGACTACTCGGAATTATTTTGAGAGATCTTACTGTGGATGGATTAAAAAGTAATATAGGAGAACTGCGCAGTTTTGTAACCCAATTTTATACTGTTTTATTAAGGTTAAATGTACACATAAACTGCATCATACAGACTACTTTGAAATAATCTATACTTATATTATAAAGCTGAAGAGTTTGATTTTTTGAACGCGCTAATTTTAGGAAATACCGCAAACTTCTGCGTCGTAGGCGATTGGTCGCCTGCCTCAGCACAGAGGTCTTCAAGCTCCACTAAGCAATCTCAATTCCGTGGTAAAACCAGGATTATACTTAGCCATAGATCGACGGCAATAGAACCTGCAACCTCTAGAGCATAAACACTCACTGTACCATGGAGGTTGACAATGATTTTAATATCCTGTTAACTATAAACACAACTCCCGCTTCCAGTAGTAAGTAAATTAGATTCGTATTTCTCGTCGAGTAACTAATAATGAAATACGTTGAGGTAGTTTAAGCTTGAATTGGCTTTCATAACTAGCGTTTATTGTCTTTTAATTGGAGTTTTAAGGTTGTTTAAATGTCGCTTAATATTTTAACTGAAGCCTAATCTTAAATATAAAATTCAAAAATATACGACTTTGTGGCGGGTAAAAGTCACTTTCTAATAATTTTGTTTATGTCTGTAATGTCAAGGATCAAACTCACAACGATATAGTAAACTCTTCTTGTATTTAAAACTAGCACATTAAGTTTCACCCGCGTAAGAACCGATCCCGTGTGATTGTCAGTTCTGTTATCCTGATAAATTAGACTCCCCAACAACAATGTCTTTGAGGTCGACCAAGGAAATGGAGTCAGTTGCCTGTCTTTGCTGACGTGTACAATTTGGTGTGTACAATTTGGGTCTTTGAGTCGCGAGTGAATATGTAATAGGTCTCTTCTAGAAAAGTGTGCTACATCTTAGGCCGCATCGTCACCGGCCATCAGGCGGGAGTGATAGTGGCTGCCCTATAATGTTTAAAAAAGGATGCGCTGATAAGACTGTGTGGAGGAAGACTCTGGCGAATAGAGAAGCTCGCAGCATCCTGGAAGAGGATAGCAAGATATCAAACGAATTGGAGGAAGGGCAAGACTTACCCACAGAGGGTTGTAATGCTAAAGGAGTTAACATTACTACAACATTAAAATTACTACAAGAGTTAACATGACTAAACCAATTCAGAAACCATAGTGTACATTAAAACCAGAACTCAGAAAGAGGTAAATGGTCAATAGCGCACGAACGCAAAATATAAAAAAAATCATCAAAAAGCCATAAAAACTTGACAATCGGATTGATAATCTCCTTTTTTGAAGGCGGTTAAAAATAACCCGTAATCGCCAGCCGTGATTTTTACGTAACATCGCCTCTACAAGACCTGGTCAAACTAGTCCATTATATATTGCAAACTAGCGACCCGCTCCGGCTTCGCACGGCTATATTATGCATGTATTATATCTAAAAACCTTCCTCTTTAATCACTCTATCTATTTAAAAAAACCGCATCAAAATCCGTTGCGTAGTTTTAAAGATTTAAGCATACATAGGGACATAGGGACGGCGAAAAGTGGCTTTATTTTATAAATAAATATTGCAGGATTTTTATATTTTTCTTTTTATTTTATCGTCATTTATCGTCATTTTATACTATGTAGTGATATGATACTGTTTACACTAAGGAATTATAATTGTGTTTAGTTTCTAACTAGTTTCTGTTGTATACACGCTTATTTAAATTATGGTAATTTTGTCTATGGATAAATTTAAATTTTGTGATGTAAAAACAACTTTGTATTTCGGTCCGGTTCAAAGAGCAAGATTAAGTTATTGATTAATGTTATAAAATTAATTAATTTCTAAATTACAACGAAATAGGCAATTTTACTAATATTTATATCATCTAAAGGTGGGTATAGTTAGAGCTTTTATTACTTACAGAACATCTAGCATTCGCTGTTTTTAAAACACGAACCGCACTTCGAACATTTGCCTTGCATTTTCCTGTTTTGTACCATTCCTAAGAACTTTACATTACATTGAAATGCTCGAGGAAATGCTCTAGTCTACAGTCACCATAAAACATAAATTCTCTACTATTTGTCAACGAATAACAATATAGATCGACGTTCTCTTTCTTCTTTTTGGAGTCAATAACATACGACCAGTTCAATCTTATTGCCCAATGGTCCACTGCAACTGCAGCTCAGCATTGGCCTGTATTAAGTCTTCCAATGTTCCGGTATCAGGGCACAATGTACGTTAAACACCGAAGAGATAAAACTCTCGGTTTCCTCCGCTCACTCAACATCATCGATCTATAAAACCCAACACAATGGTGCCAGATGTTTGACATATTCTTGTTTACGGCCTATTTCTGGAGATGTCACAAAACGCGTGTCAAAAGCCGACCCCATGCCTCCCCTAGCTCACTTCCTGAAACTATTAATTCTGGCTCGCGACTATAAATCAGAGGAGCGATGAAAATAATTTATTTACAACTGACTAACAATTTATTAAGCGTTGGCCGTTAACAGCTTCTTTCCACTATAACAAGGTAATGAAGGTGCCGGGAATTATATTGTACTTTTCATTAAGTAAAAACAGGAAGGAAAAATCTGTAGATATTTCTCTACGCTTAGGTAGAGAAATGCAAGCATACGATGTATTTTGCCTAACCAGGTTTGCTTATTTCGCCAGGTTTAAAGATGTTCTAAAAATACAAAGCCTGACATGCACAACAAAAAATAAGTGCACTTAGGTTATCAAACATGATTAACAAACTGTCAGTGACATACTAATTAAATAATATCAAGCTTGTGGTCACTGAAATAGAATTTAATTTTAGATTACCCGTTAAATGCATTTAGCTAGAATTTAGCTAAATTTGTTTAGGCACAATGTCAGCAAACCGTTGTTTTTCCAGTATTAGTAAATTAATACACTTACGACAATATAAAACTATTATAGTATAAGATATTCCGCAAAACTTCGTATTCTAAGATACTTGGAGTAAGCTCAAATCGCTTTGAAACTTCAGAAGCGATGCTGTAGCTGTGAAAAGTTAACTAAAGTAGATAATATAAATAACATGTCGTTTTCAAAGTTTTTTACTTTAACTCTAGACTGGAAGCTAATGTGTTTAAAAAGAAACCTGATAGATTTTACTGAAATGCTTATTGGAAACTAGCGACCCGCCTCGGATTCAACGGCTATATTATGCATGTATTGTACCTACATATAAACCTTCCTCTTGAATCACTCTATCTATTTAAAAAAACCGCATCAAAATCCGTTGCGTAGTTTTAAAGATTTAAGCATACAAATGGATATAGGGACAGAGAAAGCGACTTTGTTTTATACTATGTAGTGATAGTGACGATAATGTTAAAGAGATCCAATGAATGTTGACACTAATCGGATACAAAACATTTAGGGTGTTTCCTGTTGATTTAGAATATGAAAAGAAAGGGTTACAGCAAAGTCGACGACCCAGTTGGCACAATGGTCACCATGTCGAACTGCCAAACACAGGGTTCGATTCCCGCCTCAGACAAGTATTTATGCTTACATATTTGTCTGTGGTCCGGTTGTTCCTATGTATTATAAGTATAAAGTCACATACTGACTACCTTCAACTGATTTTTCGACACTAGCGGTCAAATCTCTTCAAATCAGCAAAATAATGCCACGAATAATTTTCATTTTTGAAGAAAATATATCGCGATAAAGGTGTAGAAAGTACTAAATCAATCAATGTTTTGATTCAGATATTGAATCAATAGTATATCGAAACGAAACAGAGTAAATTCATGTTCTTGTATTACATAAAACTTGACCGGAAACAAGTATAGTAGTTGTACGTTTGTTTAAATACCTAGTTCCAACGTTAAGAGGAAAGGGTACCGGGGCCTCTCTCCATACAAACTATTACAAACGTAGTCGACTGTTTTCTACCTGGATAATGACAATAAAGGAAATATTTTTGTTGCATAAAACTTATAACTGCCATGACCATGACCATTTTTTTTTGTTTTAATTTTTTTAAATCTTAATTTCTATGATAATTAAAAAATGAAAAAATAAATAGGGGCATAGTCATGGCAGTTATAGGTTTTATGGGAAAAATTTGTGCTAGTGTCATTATCCAGGGAGGAAACAGTCGACTACGTTTGTATGGAGAGAGCGCAGGTACCCTTTCACCTTAACCGAGATATCGATAGCAAATATCAGACATTGCACGCAACCTGTTTCTTATCCATTGTATGTGTTCTCTGAGTGCACTATTTGATATATCTATGTATTGGTACTTACTATTATAATATTATATATGTACTAATATTACGACGACCCAGTTGGCACAATGGTCACCGTGCCGGACTGCCAAGCACAGGGTTGTTGGTTCGATTCCAGCCTCAGACAAGTATTTATGCTTAGTTATTTGTCTGTGGTCTGGTTGTTTCTATGTATTATAAGTATAATTATATTTACAAAAGAAAAGTATTTATGTAGTATATCCGATGTCTAGCACCCATAACACAAGTCCAGTTACTTAGCTTGGGGCTAGATGGCGGTTTGTGTGGAATGTCCAGCAATATTTATTTATTATTATTTATTTATTTATTGATATATTTACAAAAGAAAAGTATATAAGTAGTATATCCGATGTCTAGCACCCATAATACATGTCTAGTTACTTAGCTTGGGGCTAGATGGCGATGTGTGGAATGTCCTGCAATATTTATTTATTTATTAAAAAGAGGTTTTTTTTTGTTTGTAACGAGTAGGCTCCGAAACTACTGGACCGATTTCGATGAAACTTTAAATGAGGATACATTGATTAATTGGGAATAACATAGGCATACTTATATCCCGATATTCCCACAGGATCGGGCGGTACGAGGGCGAAACCGCGGAGCGCTTCTAATAGTAACTCATAATTTGGTGTTCTTTATGATGACTGAGAAGGCCAAATATAGAAACACTAAAAACAAAGTCTTTGTCATTGAAAATTCCCCATTAACCAGAATAGGTACAGACATATTATTAGTCATATTATAAACTGGAAATGTGAACTCCTACATACATAAGGCACATAGTTAGAGTCTAGAACAGCCACCTACTGCGCAGTCTGGCCGAGCGACCTAGATCTAATGACCATCTACCACGATACCCATTGTCGGTATTTGTCGCTGTTTGTTGCTAATCGAAACCAATTTGTTACCTCGGTAACGGCGGTGAAATGTTTTACGCAACTCTCGTACATCCGTGAAACGAAAATTACAATTGGAACGCGACTTTAATCGACTAGAGAATTTAGTTATATCTATTTTGAATGTTTGATTTCCGGTTTACTGACTATCACTACATAGTATAAAATAAAGTCACTTTTCGGCGTCCCTATATCTCTATGTTCCTTTGTATGCTTAGATCTTTAAAACTACGCAACGGATTTTGATGCGGTTTTTTTAATAGATAGAGTGATTCAAGAGGAAGGTTTTTAAGTATAATACATGCATAATATAGCCGTGCGAAGCCGGAGCGGGTCGCTAGTAATATCAATAAAATAAGAATTTTAGTAAAATATGTATCGGCTTCATAATTGCAGCCCCCGGTAGAATTCGAAAATTACTATTATTGGAATGTTTTCATTCTAATAATTTTTGTTTGATAAATTGATGAGTTAGATGACTTTAAACTTCAACAAAAGCAGGTGTCTAGTATTTTGCTTGTGTTGAAATCATTCTTATAACAGCTGTTTTGGAGCTTTATCGGTGGGTCTGCAATTATGCAGCCGACCGTACCTTATAGGCGAGTATACTACTTCCTCAACCTCATCATTGCTTCCCACCTTCAGGACTCAGGTGAGATGGGTTCATAAAGAGTATTAAAGAATAGGGGTCCGAAATACCGGATTTTGATAATTAACTTGTTTATTGAGATTTACTGATGGGAGTGTTTGGGAGTATAATCACTACTTTTTTATCCTGATATTTCCACGGGAACGGAACTTACGCAGGTCATTCCGCAGGCAGCTGCTAGTTTAACATGAAAAGGCACCTTTGCCTTTCCATCTGAATCGTTTTCTAGTAGAGAGCTGCCATTATACATATAAATAACCAAAACGCATGCTAAGCGGGAGATCGCGAGTTCGAATCTGGCCGCGGTGCAAAATTTTATAATAAAGTGAAAATATTTTTCAGATTACTAATAATCTAATGAACACCTGGCTTGATTAAATACATCGGATCAATTCACACAGCGCCATCTCCCTCCCAAGCTAAGCAACTAGGCTCGTGTGGCCTAGCAGATAAAACATGAAACACCGATTTAAACTGTTTAATAGAGGTATCTTTAAGGGTGTGTGTGTCAAGGTCATCGACCTATGCGTCTAAGAACACATGTGTTGTTAGAGGGTGACGACATCGTGTCCCCTTATGCAAGGGGCGGTCGCTCGGATTTAACCGCGACTGTTATATTGTAAGTGATTCTTTGTCGATGGTTGATTTTATATTATAGATTGTTTAATCTGATTTACTTTAATGATAGATCATTAAGGGCGGCTTGCATGAGTTTCTTGTGCCTTCTCCTCATTGGTGGGCGCGTTCCGAAGGCACACATCCTAACCTAATTTTTAAGACGAATAAAGTGATGTAATGCACTGCATAGTGCATAACTCCTGTTGAATATTATTTTTTTTAATTTGGATTTGCATGACATTGTGCTTCAACATTTTAGCTAAAATTAAATTCTAATTTAATTACCACAAGGATTATATTATTTAATCTCAGGTGATTATGTTTCATACTCTGACAATTGGTTGATAATGTTTAATACCCTAAAAAAACTAAAATAAAAAATACGCGATTAAGACCCGGAAAATTAATTACTATGAATACAAATAGTGTGAGTTTAAAAAGTTTACCCTAAAAAAACTATTTTTTATTGTGTAAGTGAACCTAAAAAAACAATTTTGTACTTACTTACCTAATACATTTTTAAAAGAATTTATTAGGTAATTTTACCGGAAAACTAAAAATAAATTGAATTTCGCTGCCATTTAGTTCCCCTTATGGAATATGAAAGGCAATCCATATCCCTCACCTTTTGGTTTATGTTTTAAAATAGTTAAGCACAATAAGCCCTGCGGCTACCTGGTAAAACAATCGAACAATACCTTGAACAACCAGCTGTTAAGTTTTATACTTAATTTATAAGCTAAGAATTACTTAAACAATTTTATGTACCTACTAGCAGCGCCATGCGGTTTCAACCGCGTACCTCCCGATTCCGTAGGAAAACCAGGATAAAAAGTAGCCTATGTTATTCACAATGAATCAATGTATCATCATACGAAGTTTCATCAAAATCGGTCCAGTAATTTCGGAGCCCATTCGTTACAAACAAAAAAAAACAAAATAATATTCATCATCACTACATAGAATAAAACAAAGTCGCTTTTTCTGTCCCTATTTCCCTATTCCCTATTATATTTAAATCTTTAAAACTACGCAACGGATTTTGATGCGGTTTTTTTAATAGATAGAGTGATTCAAGAGGAAGGTTTATATGTATAATACATGCATAATATAGCCGTGCGAAGTCGGAGCGGGTCGCTAGTTTAAAATAAATAATAAATAAAATAAAATAAATATTGCAGGACATTCAACACATCGCCATCTAGCCCCAAGCTAAGTAACTAGACTTGTGTTATGGGTGCTAGACAACGGATATACTACTTATATAATAAATATTGTAAACCATTACACACAGCGCCATCTAGCCAAAAGCTAAGCAACTAGGCTTGTGTTATGGTGACCTGACAACGGATACAATGCCGATATACTTTTTTTTTTGTAAATACAGAAACATCTAACTAAACTATAAACAGTCTAATCTGGAAATAAATATTTTTAAATGAAGCCTAAAAAGGTTTTAGAAGTTAGAATATTATGTTCTTAAAACTTAGATTTCTTTGATGACCCAGTTGGCACAATGGTCACCATGCCGGACTGCCAAACACAGGGTTGCGGGTTCGATTCCCGCCTCAGGCAAGTATTTATGCTTAGATATTTGTCTGGGGTCTGGTTGTTTCTATGTATTATAAGTATATATTTACAAAAGAAAAGTAATATAAGTAGTATATCCGTTGTTTAGCACCCATAACACAAGTCTAGCTACTTAACTTGGGGCTAGATGGCGATGTGTGGAGTGTCCTACAATATTTATTTATTATTTATTTCGGTTTCTAATGGGGCTCTACAAATAACTATCAATGAAATCAGATTTGGCGGGCAACTAGGTCGAAAAATAGCAAAAT
Source organism: Idaea aversata (assembly GCA_907269075.1). Classification (NCBI taxonomy): domain Eukaryota; kingdom Metazoa; phylum Arthropoda; class Insecta; order Lepidoptera; family Geometridae; genus Idaea; species Idaea aversata. The sequence continues at coordinate 9,995,028 of OU026103.1, forward strand.
CCTAATACATTTTTTTATGATTACCCTTTTTTCCAATTACAAAATCAATTTATTTAGTCTGATCATGAATTACCTGACAGATCAAAGCGTACGTGACTTTTGAATAACACAGTTCGTAATACGTATTCAATCGACAAAATGTATTGTTGTACTTTGGAAAATTTCAACTCAACTTCTGGCGAAACAATGGCCATATTGACTGGTTGTAAAATTCTACTAGTTAAGAGAAGTAATGAATAAACCACTATATTGGCATTAACTAATAAGGAAAATTATGATGTTTAATAAATTAAAATAGCTACCTATTTATAGTGCAAATTCATCACCTGCAAACGTTACGCTTCATTCCATAATATGAGGGGTTTTCAGTTGGCTTATATTTTTGCTAGTTCCGAATCGCCGATTAGATGGCGGGCTTTATAAAGTACTAGCGACCCGCTCCGGCTTCGCACGGCTATATTATATTATACATGTATTATACATATAAACCTTCCTCTTGAATCACTCATATCTATTTAAAAAAACGCATTAAAATCCGTTGCGTAGTTTAAAAGATCTAAGCATACAAAGGGACATAGGGACGGCGAAAAGTGACTTTATTTTATACTATGTAGTGATAGTGATAGTGAAGTGTAAGGTAAACTAAAATAAATATTGCAGGACATTGCATCAGCGCCATCTAGCCTCGAGCTTATCACCTCGGCTTGTGTTATGAATATTTAAAGAAGTTATCAGTATTGATTGTTATATGTAATCGAGGTTAGTGGTAGCAAATTTTAATTTTAATGTAAAGTATTCTTTCTTTACTTTTTTACACTTTCATGGTCCTTCAAAGGACCATTTCAGTGATCCTTCAAAGCATGAACGAAGACGTCATCAACTGTTTTCGTGCGACAATTAAAATGAATGAAAAACAAAATTTCAAATACCTAAGAAAAATAACAAAAGAAATGCATAAACAAAGAAAAAAATAAACATAATTTGTATGAGGTAAGTATTATCATAAATGAGAAATACTGTAAATCTATACTAATATGAACATTAAATAAAAAGAAAGAAAAGTAAGTATTAAATATTTTTAACTTTTATAACTTACTAGATAACTTTAACCAAGCCAATTTATGCGCGCGTAATTAATTATGCACCAGGGACTGGCTATAGGCCCCACTTACAAATTCTTTTTACAGCTCTTGTTAAACCTCAAATATCTAAACCTCCTTCATATCAACCAGTTTTGCTAACCGTCATCTGTGAAGCAAATATATAGTCCTATTGTAGGGAGATGAAAGACAAGTTCAAATTAGAGGTGTCACAATCAATATGCTAATTTCGCAATTAGATGTGTCGATTTCTCAAGCTACGCTATAAGTATAGACTTGTAACAACTAGATCTATATAAAATTTAAAGTCCTAACTAATTGATATATCAACGCACAGCCCAAATCAATGGACAGATCAGGCTAAAAGACAGTACTGCAAAAGATAGCTGTTATAACATAGGAATCCACTAAGATTTTAGAAAATTCAAACGCTGATGATGTCGTGGGGGTGGTCAGTTTGTCGTGAGCAAGCACACTGAGGTGGCAGTCGAAAAAAAACCTGAGAAAATAGTAACAGAAAGGCAATTTTTAAATCGATCCCGGGCTTACGCGAGTAAAACCGCAAAAACGGCTAAATGAAATTGGTTAAACCATCAAAATATGTATTCGTAAGATGAAACTTAGACAGCAAAAAGAGGTAGGTACTTAATGAAATGCTATTTTCTCAAAATGGTTATTGGATCAGACCACTTAAAAATCAGTCTTTGCCCATTTACAAGATGCTATCCCCTCCTCATATTTCATTTTTGTATTACCACAATACAATAACAAACTCCTAAAGCATACAAAAACGTGATTTATTAGAAATTAAGTTTAATGGCATCACACAAGCTATAAGACGTAGAAAAAGGATGGACACAACACACCCCAATTTCCCCACACCTTCCCCCCCTACCTTAGGGATGCGGGTAGAACAGGGGTCAGTGGTTAATGAATTTGTTTCGTTTTTCTATTATTAGTATCAGTTATTTCGTATTTATTTCCGTATTCTTGACTATTTATGATGCGTGCATGCGGTTGTAATAATAGAACCCACGAGCGTGAATAGAAACAAATGATTGTTTAATTCTAGCTAATAGGTAGGTACCTAACTTATAATTAATCATTGGAATAGACATTCCAATACAGTTTTTTAACGTAAATACGATGAAAGTTTTCCTCGTTGTACCATAAATTCATTACTTTTGAAAGCTTCATACTCCTAAAGTTTAAAAGTAACAAAAATAATAAGAAGTAAAAAAAATAAAAAAATAATCGTTTATTACCTTAAAATTAAAAAAAAATATACATTAAATAAACGAATAATAAGTGTGGCAAAAGGAGCAGGCTCAGCATATGCTGTGAGACGCAGCTGCACAGCGCTGGTTTTCAGCCTGACCCTTTCTCTCTGTTTCTAATATTATTTCAGGGTAGTCATGCACAAAAATAAAATAAAAACCCAGATAATAAAGTGTAGTGTAGTGTAGTGTTAGTAGTTATGTCGTTGAAGATCCATTCGTACAAAACAAAAATATATGTTTGACCCTCCCTTCACCCCCTGTAATGACGTCATAGACCGCAGAAGTGAGTTCACAAATTCACGGAAAAAAACGAATAGTAGCCAGACTTCTAACCCCCTCGATTTTTTAATGATGGTGGTTAACTTTTGATTGAACAAAAAGAAAGCAAGCCACTTGAATTCAGACTAAACAAATTGATTTATTGAAAGAGATATTAAGTGCTGTAAACATTCTTTTGACAATATTTTATTTTTATAATTCCTTCAAATAGTATGAAATTTATGGAAGAAGAAGATCGATCCCAAATCACTCGTGACAAGGAAAGGCAGAAGAAGAAGGTAAAATTTAGAATTGTCTCCCTGATAGCCAGTGGGAATGGATAAGCATTATAATAAATTGCATAGTCTTTACTAAAATTTTAAAGGGAAATGATGTAACCTGGAAATTCCTGTCACATAGGTTATAAAAAACTCCGTGTTTTACATATAGATAAAGTGTTTTATTAACAAATTAACTAACGTTTTATTACTAAGCTGATTGATATTGTTTTGTAAGTACCTACCGACTGACTGACTAATACCAATGTTATTGAGAGTTATAAATATAAAATGAGTTTGTCTTTCGAATTTTTACTACTAGCTTTTGCCCGCGTCTCCGTCCGCGTTGAAGTCGACAATATTTCTAATAGGATTTTTCTCATTGTTTTTTATGAACCATACAAACTTTGCACCCCCTAAGGAGTAGAAATGTGAAAAATCCTTTCTTATCGGATGGCTTACGTCATAAAAAGAATACACCCTTCACGTTTCAGGTCTCTACGATCAGCGGTTTAGGCTGTGCGTTGATCAGTCAGTCAGTCAGTCATTCAGGACAAAGCATTTTATATGTATAGATTAATAGGCTTTGAAACTACTGAACAGATTTATTGAGACTTTAAACATGGGTCAGTAACAAAACAAGCCAGTTTTTCGGGTATAACCACAGAGTGCCGCTAGTAGCATGTAAACGAATATCATAAAGGAACGTTTACACTTAAGGTGAAAGGGTACCTGCGCTCTCTCCATACAAACGTAGTCGACTGTTTCCTCCCTAGATAATGACACTAGCACAAATATTTTTGTGCCATAAAACTTATAACTGCCATGACAATGCCCCTATGTTTTGATTTTTTTATTATTTTTGTTTTTTAAATCTTAATTTCTATGATAATTAGAAAATGAAAAAAACCGAAACATAGAGGAATAGCCATGGCAGTTATAAGTTTTATGGCACAAAAATATTTGTGCTAGTGTCATTATCCAGGGAGAAAAAAGTCGACTACGTTTGTATGGAGAGAGCCCCCGGTACCCTTTCCTCTTAAAACGAGACCCCATAATCTTCCAGAAACATCGATTAGTTTATAACATGGTTTATATTTTACCGCAACGGTAGACGGGCGTTTTGCCAAAACACTAACAGATCCTCGAGAGTTGAGATTCGAGCTCTATGTTTATTACTATTACAATTATTTGCGGATTCCGTGAACACATTACGCCGAAATGAATGAACTGTTTTATGAACATTTTATAACGTGACGGTGTAAGTAGTTTCCGTGTAAATAACATTTGAAGTATGAAAATATCCCCCACTAACGGAGAAAGAAAACCAGACATACCTCGTCGAAGGTGGCCGGCGGCGAGACGACCTGGACTAGAACAGCATTTCATTGCTGATGATCGTGAACAATGAATGGGAAGAAGTATTAAGTACCATAAGCCAATTATTCTCGTAAATAGATATATAAAATGTCGGTTTAATTTGTTTCCAAGTAATCGTTAGCTACAATAACTTATTCTACTACTGTGTGTGTATGTATGTTTGTTACTCCTTCACGCAAAAACTACTGGACCGATTGCGATGACACTTGGTACCTAGATAGCTGGAGACCTGGATTAACACATAGACATAGAACACTTTTATCCCGATATTCACACGGGATCGGGACTTACGCGGGTAAACCGGGCGCAGCTAGTTATTTATCACTACATAGTTTAAAATAAAGTCACTTTTGGCCGTCCCTATGTATGCTTAGATCTTTAAAACTACGCTACGGATTTTGATTGCGGTTTTTTTTAGTAGATAGAGTGATTAAAGAGGAACGTTGTTAAATATAATACATGCATAATACAGCCGTGCGAACCCGGGGCGGGTCGCTAGTATATTACACATTTACACGTATAGAGGCGTCATGGCCAGGGCACGACCGAGCTCTTAAAATGGAGATTAAAAAAAAAAACTTGTTCAAAGATTGCTTTTCGATTGTAATACAAAGTAAAATAATTCAAAGTTGCTCAAAATACCCTCAAAGTCAGCTTTTTGAAAGAATTCAAAGTTTTTTGTAATCGAAATGCAATCAGAATGATATTGCAAAGTTACTTAATTTGAATAATTTTATAAACCCCGACGCAAAAACGACGGGGTGTTATAAGTTTGAGGTGTCTGTGTGTGTGTGTCTGTGGCATTGTAGCTCCCGAATGGCTGAACCGATTTTGATTTTGTTTCTTTTTACGAGAATTGGCTTCAGATCACGGGAAGCGATGGAGCATAGAGCTGGTAAGGCACTACATAGTATAAAACAAAGTCGCTTTCTCTGTCCCTATATCCCTATGTCCCTATGTATGCTTAAATCTTTAAAACTACGCAACGGATTTTGATGATTTTTAATAGATAGAGTGATTCAAGAGGAAGGTTTATATGTATAATACATGCATAATATAGCCGTGCGTAGCCGGGGCGGGTCGCTAGTAATAAATAAATGATGGCATTAAACACAATGTACATACTAAAAACACCAAAGTTTAAGCATAAAATATGTGTGACTAAATTCCCATAAAACTCGTACGTAAGTAAAGTAATAAAGTGAACTCTAAATTGCAGTATTGTACCGAAACTTATCAGAACCGGATGTAAAATTGGCAGCAAACACTTAGGGCTCTTGTAGACTACAAACAGAGTTTGGTTTCGGTCGGCCGATGAGTTTCTTGTGCCTTCTTCTTATTGGTGGGCGCGAAGGCACAAGTACTAACTTAGTTTTTAAGACATTTCAATGTGATCTTGTACAAACTGTATGATCCTTAATGAATGTATTTTGACTTTGATTTATCAACGTATTTTTTTTTGTAAATAATTAAGTAGTGAATTACTTTTTTATCATAATACAGTGGAAGTGAGGATGTTTTTATACAGGTAGTGAATATTTTAATGAAGTGGACCTTATGGAGAATAGACATAATGATACTGTCGAAATTTTCACACAGTGGACATTTTGATGTAGTGGACATTGTGTTAAAGTGGACGTAATAAGACCAAAGAGACAGTTCAGATAATTTGCAGGAATGTTCGCTGGTTTTTTTATGCTAATTTGTTGTTTGCCTTCATTTTCATTCAGGTTGAGAAAGTGCTAAAAATTAAATGTTAAATTCATCTCAAACTTCAATTCTTGAAATGTTGAATTTAAAAAAAACATTTTTTTTCCTACCATAAGAAATATTATTTTATTACACTATAGTTAAAAATTCAGGAAATAAATAAGTAGAATAAACACTTAAGTCTTACTTTAGTCTTAAAACTTGTTGGAAACATTGAAAGTCTTTGGGACTAACTAAAAAAAACGTCCTTTTGTTTGTTTTACACTAGCCTTAACTCAGTATTACCAAACTATCGGCCGACAGAAAGCCCCTAGTCTGCTAGGGCTCCTAAACGTATTCAAATTATTATTGTAAAAGTTCAACGACACGTTAGAAGAGTATATTAAAGGAAGACCTTTAGTAAAGTGAGTTCTTTAGCTAATGAAAAAAATATACACAAACCCGATGCTTCCTATAAAAACGGATCATTTTAGGGTACCGTGTAACCGTTCTAGGAAACCGTGTTACATCCCAGACCGCATAATTACCTACGTGATATAGGTCAAACGCGGACCTTATCTATCTGTACTCTATACTAATATCTAACCTTTTAACAGTTGAAGTCCTGGAAGAGTACTTTTTATCCCTATATTCCCACGGGACGTAGCTAATGTGTTTTATAATGGGGAATTTGTTAACAAAATAAAATTATATTTTATGTCAGCCTTTTGAAGATCTACTACTGTAACAATGTTAAAAAATGTTTAATTTGAAATTATAGGGCAAATTCTAAAGCAAAACTAGAATTATACAGATTACAGTGGAACTTGAAGTAGGTATGACTTTAACCTTCATTTAAGATTTAAATTATTCCTTTCTTCTTATGTAGCTTTTTAAAATACCTACCTATATTGGCAAATAAAGAATAACAATTATTAAAAACCGGTCAAGTGTCAAGAGTCTTTTTTTCATACGGAACCCTCGATAACGATTTCGAATCGCACTTGACCAGTTTTTTAAAGTGTTAGTGTCGACCGGTGTTATTGAGTCTCTATGGATGATCGATATCGGTTGAGTTTCAGTGGGCGAGACGGGGCGAAACAGACCTATATAAACCGACTCGTTAGTTAGTTAGAAAAACAAACATACGAATAAGCTCATATAACAAAAGTCGAGTGGCAGTTGCTAGAGCTATAGTATTCTCCAAGACTCGCATCCCGCCAGGTCTTTAATGATTTCTCTTAATGAGCAGAAGGCCAATTCTCGTAAATAACATTGTTTAAATTACATTTCAATATCATTTCGATCACAAATAATACCCTCAAAGTAGCTAAAAACACCCTCAAAGTTAGCTTTTTGTAAAAAAAAACTGGCTTGAAGGTATCTTTTGCAATCGAAATGCAATCGGGACGATATTGAAATGTAATTTAAACAATATTATTTACGAGAATTGGCCTTCAGGACACTTGTATGCGAGCGTAGGACTATAATCTATTCTGTGCTATTGTTGCGAGTTAGAAGGAGAAGCAAATATTAGTGTAAGACTCTAATTTTCCTGAGACGTTTTAAATTGAACTTTATCGTGTGGTCACAAAGTCGCTTATTGAACAACATTAGTACGCAAGTGATGTTTCTGTCCGTAGGACTATTTTTTATATTCAGTGATGCGACTTTGTAGAACAGTGATCTCGCCCAGCACCACAAAATCTGGTATGGCCATTTGTTGACAGCTGAGCGAGAGGTGTAGTGAGTGATGGCAAGAGAATGGATGTTTGATCTGTAGGACGGTTGGCATTCATTATAATTTGATATATTTGGTAAGTGTTGTTGTATTACATACTCTATTTGCGAGTTCGATCGACCGTATAGAGATTACTTATTAATAATTAATCGTGTTTAAAATGCTGTTAACAAAGGTTATTATTTACTATTACAAATTATTTCTACCTTAAATAAATAATGAAGAAACAATTTCTTATTATTTTTTGCAAATAAATGTATTCTATTGAAACGTAAAAAGTGGCCGAAAGTGCCGCTGTAGTCGCGTCGGAACACCATGTTCGGCAACTACAAGTCTTCGGGACTTATTTTATGAGACAAACTTATAGTTAAAAAACTAAAAATGGTATGGTAGTAGTGTTTTATGTAAAAAGTAGTCGCGTCGGGACATCATTTTCGGCAACAGCTACAAATCTGCGGGACTTCTTTAGCGAGATAGACTATAGTTATAAAAACAAGCTATGGTGGTGGTCTCAACGCGGAGCGCGCTACGCTACGCTACCAAGCCACTATAGAGTATTCACCTACTCAGTATGGTATGGAGTAACTAAAAGCTAATTTCCTTTATTAGTTTGGCGGCCGAGTGAATTGGCGTGTAACTTTGAATGGTAATATTTGAAGTTTGAAAAGACGTAAAGTATTTAATTAGGTCCATTAGAGGAGGCAATGTTACAAATGTTATAGCTTCAATTTAACAACTTTTTATGTTTAATGGGGCTATAATGCAATATTATATTTTACTAGCGCCACGCCCCGGCATCGCACCTTCCTTATGAATGACTATTGGAGAAAAACGAGTTAAAATCCATTCAATAGGTTTTGAGTTCATCGGGTTCAGACAGACACAGCGGAACTTTGTTTTACCTATAATATGTAATGATTCGGTTTCACTCGCAAAGTTGCGGATCGGATAAAAATTTCGTTTTTTTTAACTTCCTCAAAGATTCTGCTGGCATTTATCGAGGTATCAGAAACTAGTAATTTTTTTAAAGAAAATGTAAGTTATTAATTAAATTTAAATTAAATCACATCACTTACTTTATCTAAGTTTCCTTTTCCATATAACTTAGGTAGCTACTAGGTACAGTCGGCTGCATAATTGCAGACCCAACCGTAGAGCTCTAAAACGGCTGCTATAAGAATGTTTTCAACACAAACAAGTTTCTAGTCACTGCTTTAGTTTTTTAAAGTCTTTTAATTTAACACATGAATTTATCGAACAAAATTTCTTAGAATGAAAACATTACAATAATAGTAATTTTAGAACTCTACGATAGGTCTGCAATTCCAATTCCGACCGTACTCAAAGTACTCATACAACAAAAATGTTAATTACATTGTTATGTTTGTACGAGTCTTTCCACCGTTCATTAGAGAATAAACAATTAAATTCAATGTAAATCACGTTCCAAATAAAGATTTTACACAAGAATTAGAGCAGGCCAATCGTAAACAGCGATAAGGTACGTAACGAGATCGATCGACGCACGCGCACCGAGCTAGGATAAGGTATATTCATTGCTGGTTATTTGAACAACATACTAATTAAAAAATATCGCAGGACATTGCACACAAAGCCATCTAGCCACAAGATAAATAGATAGATAACTTTATTTGTACAACACAAGAAGAAACAGAACACGATACACACAAAGTATAAAGTAGCTAGAAAGTAAAAGATGCACAAATGGGCGGCCTTATCGCTGAAAGCGATTAATTCCAGGCAACCTTTAGATGGAAAAGAACTGATTCAGCTTTTATGGTTGTGAATTTACTCAAGCAGGATACCAAACATAACATATAATTAACTATAGGTGATAATATAAAGTATAACAAGCAAGCTAAGCAACTAGAAAAAGACTCAAACATTACAAAATCTCTGAAACTACAAGAGCTACGAATCTGAAACTTCGCATGAGCATAGGAACTAAGAAAGGATTTTTGGATATTTGATATTATAGACGTCAAAGGGGTAAAAAGAGCCTCGTGGCTTAGTTGGCTCCATACGTCATCATCGTCATCATCATATCAGCTATTACACGTCCACTGCTGGACATAGGCCTCTAGGGTAAGATGCTGGGAAAGCCTACTCCATCCTCACGCAAAAAGGACCAAACCAAAGAGGTCTTAGTTTCAGAAAACAATCCATAAACAAGTAAAACTATTTTAATTGCTTTTTAATATAAAAACCGGATATAGTTTTTTCAGCCAGTTATCACGGGTGTTAACAACATGTGTGGCCCATTTTATGTGCTTACGTGCTCACTCTATGGATCAACTGTTTAGTAGGTACCTGTATTGTAACAATTCAATTTTCAACTCAAGTGCGTTGGTAATTGAGTTGGAAATTCTATGGAGGAGGTTCCCAATTCGTCGCTATATTTTTTATTATGTTTCATGTTATGTTTGTCTGTTGTGGAGTGAGAGAAGTCTTGGCTAAGTCCTGCTACTAAGCAAAGGCCTCTCCTAACCAATCTCAAAAAATATAGCGGCATCAGAAATACATAATCTGTGAAAATTTCAACTCTCTAGCATTCATGGTTTATGAAATATAGCCTGGTGACAGACAGACAGACAGACGAACAGACGGAAAGACGGACGGAAGCGAAGTCTAAGTAATAGGGTCCAGTTTTTTAAACTAAAAAATTAGGTGTCCAGTGATGTCAAGAGGTAGATACGTCTTTGCAAAACGGGGACTGCCGCGGTAAAGCTATTGCATATCATTGTTTTTGGTAGGCGAAGTGGGGTGTGTTAGGTTTTATTTTCGTTACGGAATTTCTTGATTCGGTTTAGGCGTGACAACGTAACAGACAGACGGACAGAGTTACTTTAATAGTAGGAATAGGAATTAAGTTTAATAAGAACAAAGCGAAATCTAGCACCAAACGCAGCAAGACTTGTACGATCGGAACCAGTGAATGGATGGTAATTTTAAAAATAATGGAAAATGTTAATAAATGTTGAAAATCATTAGTAAAGTTTAGATAATCATACTGTAAACAACAAATGTAATGTAACCAAATCTCATAAAGGTTTGCCAGTTTTTTAGGGATCAAAAAATGTTTAAATTATTTTATTAAAAAAAAAACAAATGCATGAAGATTTTTGCTAAGGGAAAACGGACACTTTACAAGATATGGTTACATAGATAAATAAATATTGTAGCACATTTAACACAGCGCCATCTAACCCCAAGCTAGCTACTGGGCAGGAAAAATTTGACTGGTCAAACGTCACTGACACGAAAAGAAGAAGACCCCAAGTTAAGCAACTAGGCTTGTGTTATGGGTGCTATATAACGTATGCAATACCTATAATTATTTTTTTGTAAAATATTCTTAATAATTTTACTAAACATACAGACATCCAGACCAGAAACAAGTATACATAGCATTATACTTTGCCATAAGTTTAAAAGGTGGCAGTTTACTATGTCAAAATCTTACAGCCCTTAGAAATAATCATAACTTAACAACCCCAAAATAAAACACACCAGGAAACTGACAATAACCTGATGGAACAACTTACACAAGTTATTAAATAACTAGTTATGTCAATCAACAACTGAATGCCCTAAGAAAGTGGTATCCCTTGACATACTGATGTCATAATAAAGGTCAAGGCAATACAACCAAAATAATTGAAAACTGGTTCGGTAATGTCTCTTTTGAGAGAGGAAGAAATGTATAACCGTCCACAAATGGTTTAGAATTTAGATAGATTTTTGAAATAAAATTAATAAAAAGTGGATAGGTCAATTGATGTTTAGCAGTGTCTATGTAATATATTATTAACAACAAAATTATTACAATTTTTATAAAATAGTAGATTTAATAGTCTTTATATTTTTGTGTTTTATAGTTCATTTAGTCCAAAAGCTCACTGTAAGTTTTTGTTGCAAATAAATGTTCTCTTCTAAAATAAATTCTCGTGTCACAATATTAGATACCATACTCCTCCGAAACGGCTTGACCGATTTTTATGAAATTTTATATGCATATTCAGTAGGTCTGAGAATCGGCTACTATCTATTTTTTATTTTATTTCCTTTACTTAGTTTTTTTTTTGTAAATGGCAAAACAACGTTTGCCGGGATAGCTAGTATTCTATGAATATAAAATTCAAAGTCCTGGCTGACTAATGTATGAATACACAGCTAAACTGATGTATGGATTGGGCTATTTGAAATTAGAAAGCTATTATCATGTAGGCATTTGCTAAGAAAGGATTTGAAAAAATACTCCTAATACTACTACTCCTGGTTGATATTTAATGAAGTGGGTCTTCCTTATTGAAGGGAGAACACTCTGCCCGTCATTTCCCTACACAACATCTGATAATAGTCAAAAGACTGATACCAGACTCCTAAATAGACAAAGTTGCAGGTAAAAGATATTAATAATAGCATATTTTAACCCCTGAATGACAATAGAAGAGTGTTATTTTGACCCCTACTTCTAGCTGGTCATGGTGCTTGCTTTTAACAAACATTTCTATGACTATGGTATACCAGACAGCCCTCTATGTAGAGCATGAATGGAGGTTGAAGAAACGGCCGTGTACAGTTTGCTTCATGAGTCAACTATCAGTTTGCTACAATAATACTATAAACAAGTATTGGACTTATGACCTTCTTTTAATAGACGTTACACACAAACATGAATACTTGAATTAAAAGTACTCAGTGTGATTATTATTTTCAACATGTTAGCTATGTCTTTAGTTGTATGAGTGGTATAAGGCACCACCCGCTACACCAACCGACGTGGGTTCGATACACAGGTTACGTTGTTTTAATGTTCAAATAGTGCAGCACAGGATTGTAAACGTTACGGTGGTAGAGACTTTTGACTGTTGATTGTTTCATAGAGATTTAAATAAATTGCATTATTTTAATAAGGACAGGAAGATGTGACATTTAATTTTGCATTACCTAACTAATGTTATGTAAATCATGAATCATATTTTCAAAAACAATTAATTAATATTGCAGAACATTACAGTAGTATTCATATTTAGTTTTAAAGTATTCCACACAGCGCCATCTAGACCAAAGCAAAGCAACTAAACTTGTGTTATGGTGGCCAGAGAATGGATAGATTACGTACTAAGTTTTGATTTCTTCTGTAGATTTGACCACCTATCTATATTATGTATAGTAGATAAGATAAATGATAACAATGATAAAAAAAAATCCAATTATCTTTTTAATTATTAGAGTTTCAATGTTATGATAAGTTACCAGCTGATTTCTTAAGCTCTGTAAATATGTCTTTTTCACGTCAATTGGCTCTATCTTTTAAATAAATAAATAAATATTGCAGGACATTCCACACATCGCCATCTAGCCCCAAGCTAAGTAACTAGACTTGTGTTATGGGTGCAAGACAACGTATATACTACTTACTTATACACTTTTCTTTTGTAAATATATACATTTAATACATAGAAACAACCAGACCAAAGACACTAATATCTAAGCATAAATACATGTCTGAGGTGGGAATCTAACCCGAAACCATGTGTTTCACAGTCCGGCATGGTGACCATTGTGCCAACTGGGTCGTCAAAATCTTTTGTTGATATAGTTTCATCAAAGTTGGTTTATCTGGTTCTTATATTACCATGTATTCGTTAAACGAAGCTGCCTTAAAATATAAGGCCTATGTCTCAATTCCCTAAACTACAACTATGCCTATTTTCATTTAATTCAATCCAGTCATTTCATCGTGAAGAACGAACAAACAAACAAATATACAAACACATAAACAAACTTTCAGATTTATTATATTACTAGCGACCCGCCCCGGCTTCTCACGGCTATATTATGCATGTATAAATATATAAACCTTCCTCTTGAATCACTCTATCTATTAAAAAAAACCGCATCAAAATCCGTTGCGTAGTTTTAAAGATTTAAGCATACATAAGGATATAGGGACATAGGGACAGAGAAAGCGACTTTGTTATATATTATGTAGTGATTTAGGATTATGTAATAGATTCTTTGCCTTAGTTAAAATTATTGAATTATAACTCGGGTTTAAGTTGGTATGACCGAAAAATTATATTTTTTTAGTCAAAATGGCTGATTATTGTTTGGAACACATCAGGTAACATTACTAAATATAACATAGTTATTAATATAATAAAACTAAGGAATTTGTTTGTTTGAATGTGTAAATCTCTGGAACTATTAATCGGATTTAAAAAGTTCTTTTTTTCTATCAAAATAGCCTGTTTCTTGAGGATAGTTCTAGGCTACTTTATTGCTAGATAATGGTACTTGGTGGTAAAGTAATAATTATGTATTAATATTGAATAGAATTTATTAAATAGGTGAGTAATTATTAGTTTTGGTTTTAAAACTTATTTTGTCCGCAAACATGCTATGTATATGTTTGTAGCTAGCCATAAACTACTGGACCACGAAATGTAAGAGGGAGAATGTAATTTTTTCTAATAAAAAGTACATAATGGCAAAAGTTTACATGTGTAGTACAACTTAGGAGGTACAAAACTTGTAGAGCGCCGTCTCTTTCTAACGTATGGCAGGTCGTATCTACCAGTCTCTTTCACTCCCTTCACTCCATGGCAAGAGAAAGTAACAAGAAAATTATCATCCCTAGCTCAATAGATAGCAATCTGAGGATTGGAATTCGTTGTAAACAAACCTACATAACTCAGGATACTACCACTGAGCTCTGATCATTAGAATGTTTATGATTTCCTCTAATTACTGGTCATATAACCTCTACGCTAACAAAGTTAGAAATAGTAAGTTTGAAGACTAGAGAATTAAAATGTAGGACACAGAAATAGACTTTTTAGCTAAGGAATCATTAGGTACAAGGTAAACATAAACAGGTAAACTAACCCCTTCTTCATGAGCCACTTCTGTTTGCGCCTCTCGGTAAAAGATGATTCCAAACTTGAGAACACTCATCCATTCTAAGGACACTCATCTATTATCACAATTCATAAGATTTTATGTTTGCACTACTTGTCACAATCAAAATAAAATTCCACTTTTTGCTGCGCTAAACGCAGACGTCATTGACAAACAACTGAAGTGACGAGTTATTGCATGGGATCACAGAGTTGATGAAAACACTGCGTATATTACGAGCCATAACGCTGGCGTATCACAATTGTTATCACTTGAACTTATATCTTTAATAATCACTTTGAATGTTTCGGTTAATTACAAAAATAAAAAGGTAAAACCCAAGATTTACTCGTAGACAGCATTCACGACTTCGCACACTCACACATAGAACTTACGTCAAAGTGACAGCTTGAGCGCTAGTATCGCACCAAAATGGACCGAATTGGAATAGAATCGAATCAAAGTATCGATAAGTTTTAATTTTTAATCGAATTCAAAAAAAGGAGGAGGTTTCGAATTCGTCGCGTATTATATATTTCCAGATTATATAAGGTAAGTATTTACGAAGAAATTAGATTTCATATCGGAAAGTTGTCTAAATAGTAATAGAAGTTGCCACAGAGAAGTTGCAGTTCCTGTTCAACATTTGGTCTTGCCACCTAATCCAATAGGTACCTACTTACCTGTGTCCAGGGCTAGTTTACCATCTTTTTTGAGGTCCAGCCCTCGTACCTTCTACCCAAAGGGATTCTCTGGTCTCTGTCAACAGCTACAAACCAATAGGTTTTGTTTACCAATCTTATCCCAACCAACCCTATCTATTATGAAAGTTGAAAAAATGACTAAACCGTTTGCGATGAAATGTAGGTAGATGGATGGATATCTGCAATAACACATAGGCTACATTTTATCCGGATCCAGGCCTACGTGGCAAGCTCATTCCTAACTGATAGATATGTTTAGGTACTACGTCAGAAGGCGTAGGATAGTTGAGTGAGATCATAGAGAAGAGTTCACATAGATCTAGATTTACTTACCCATTTTCTTCCTGCGCCTTAAACTATCTGGGTATATACCTTCTCCCGAATGGGAGATAGCATTTTCCCCAAAACTTTGGGGGTCAGATGGGAGGGTAAAGTTTCATTTGTTCTTAAAATTAGAATTTACTAGGTCTAACCCGCATAAATCCCGAGACTTAAGAGAAAAGGGTACAGGCGCTCTCTCCATACAAACGTAGTCGACTGTTTTCTCCCTGGATAATGACACTAGAGCAAATATTTTTGTGATAGGTATAAAACTTATAACTGCCATTACTACGTTTGTATGCAGAGAGCGCCGGTACTCTTCCCTCTTTAACTTTTTAGTGTTCACTTTAGAATAATAG
This sequence comes from Idaea aversata, assembly GCA_907269075.1. Taxonomy (NCBI): domain Eukaryota; kingdom Metazoa; phylum Arthropoda; class Insecta; order Lepidoptera; family Geometridae; genus Idaea; species Idaea aversata. The sequence continues at coordinate 10,011,065 of OU026103.1, forward strand.
TCCACACCAAAATAATAGTCCAGTCCAAAATCCCAAGATTCTAGACCTAGCGGTTTAGGTTGTGCGTTATGATCAGACGACTTCTTCGATCAAAATCCTTTTTAGCGATTGCCTAGGTATGTTCAGTTCTTAATCCGTGTTTCTTAATCCGACCCGTCTAATAGTTTGAGCTGTGCATTGATATATCAGTCAGCCAGTTAAGACTTTAAATTTTATATTTATCATACATTTATTGATGATTAAATGTTTTTCCGAATGAGGAATAATTGTTAAGTTCCGTGTTATTTCCTCCGTACTTTTGATTAGGGAAAGTTGAGAGGTAAAAATGGAATTCATAGAATTTAATGCCCAATAATAAAAAACTAACATAAATACATAATTTTATTTAAAAAAATGGAAACAAAATTTCTTACACTACTTAAATAAGGCACGATGTGTCAAAGTAATATGGACGCACCGCCAATGTACAGTCGTCGAATAGATTCATTATTCTGTCCATGCAAAATACTAAATATACGAAAAAATTTTTTTAATTAGGCGAATGCAGGAATATTTATGGCCGGCATTGAATGAGGTAAAACAAAGACGGAAAACCGTGAATTTTGAATGATAAAACTACAATAAATTCTTATATTTAAAATAGAGATATGGGCCATGAAATATATTTTAACAACAATAATAATATTTAGCAACAAACATTTAAAAGCGCAATGTCGCAACAAACTTCATTAAAAAGATATATATATATAAGCCAATGATTAGTTTACAATATAAACTACTGTTAGATAGCGCGTAACTCAAGGCCCTTTATTACTTCACGTCGGATTTCATTTAGACGTCTCAGTCGTAGTTACGTTAATTTAAATCATATTTCACTATTTTCAATGTTTGTGAGAATGTTGGCTAGAATTAAAAGAAAAAGAAATATCATGTCAGGTCAGACGAAGCTGTATGAGATGAAAGTTCTTTGCCTTCCTTTTAGGGAGAATAAACAAAAAAAAAACAGAAAGGCTGTATAAGGGTAGCAGTAAACAGTTCAAAGATGGATGTAGCTAATCCAACCTGCTAGAAGGTAGTCAAGAAGTGAATCGAAGCTTCTCCACCTTAAGTTTAGATCAGTATACGTTACATCAGTTACGTTTGGTTTTTTGCATGTAATCCCACTTCTGATCTAAATTCAATAGGATGCGTTGAGGACGTCACGCGAATAAACGAGATTTTTGACATTGGTAATAAAATAACCTACTGAGTTACGCGTTACACTAAAAGTAGCTTATTTAACCGATATGTAGGTATGTGCATTTTATAAATAGATTTGATTATTATCAGTTAAAAATGTAGTATGAAGGAATATTACTTACAAAAAGCTACATCCATCCTAACTAGCTACGATCCACGGATGTACTCGCGTTACTCCTGATATAAAAAGTAGCTAGTCGTCTGTCTATAAGCTACATTTTGTATCTTTATTACCATCGGATCGCATAAAACGGCAGGGCGCAGCTAGCTAACTATAAAATAGTGAGTAATATTAGACAAAAAAGCAACTTTACACATGGTACATTATATACTTTGTGCGTGTTTTTAATCTGTAGACAAAGATACTTATCATTACTAGTGGATTATAGAGAACATTTAACCATCGAAGTGTTTTATTAATGGAAAAACTATATTTGACACTGAGGCATTGAAACACTCGTTACCGCGTTATTTGTTGTCAATCAAAGATGGCGAACGTCCTAGTTTTTTTTAAATTACATAAAGTACATAAAAGGGTCCAGACTTTTAGTATGGGAGCTTGGCATAGTGACTTTTTTGCACGTAGCGCACACTTTTGGAAATCATAGGATAACGTCTTAACTCGTTACCGAATCGCTCGATATGTTTTATGTTAAGGCATTATTTGTCTCAAAGTACACCGCTACATTTACTATGCTAAGTTACTATGCCTGTTTTGCCCAAAGGAATTTGAGACTTCCATACAACTTCCAGTGATTGGCTAAATTGCGGTTTTATAACGTTCAGAAACCAATAATTAAAAAGAAAATTAATTTTATTAGTCATAGACAACATTTCAATGTTTTTATTTCGGATTTTAGATAGTTCCGCCATCTATCGAAGCAGAATGGAACTATTCGTCTAGTAAGCCTAAATATCTCTGTCTATATGAGTTAAATGTTTATTTACGAGTTAATGTCGATTAATTTTGTGAATACAAAAATACAATGTCAAAGTGCCTTGTTATTTTACATATGGTACAAATACATAATACACGTACAAATAGCACGGAATAATAGATATAAGTGAAAGTGGTAAGTATATCATGTTCTATGGCTTTAGTAGATTTAGAGAAATTTACGAACCAATATAAATAATAAGAAATAAAAAAAATGGTGATCGCATCATACTTTGCTATTAAATTTGTTACAGTAAAGGGCCTCTCTCTACGTGTTGGCTTCGAGATGCCCCATACGTCTTCTAAAGGTCCGGGGCTCCATAGCCCTATGATATGAAATTTATATATATTTTTGACACAAAATAGGCCCCCATTTGACAAGATGAGGCCAAGGATGTAGCATGCTCGCCTAGAAGGTACCTATTCACTCTCCACCTAAATCTATACATATAAAATGCTTTGTCCTGACTGACAGACTGACGGATCAACGCACAACCTAAACCGCTGATCGTAGATACCTGAAACTTGGAGGATGTGTTCTTTGTATGACGTAGACATCCGATAAGAAAGGATTGTCCTAAATTCTACCCTTAAGGGGGTGAAGAAGGGGGGCAAAGTTTGTATGGGACAACGTGATTCCTCGGCCTTCTTCGACTTCTACGCGGACGAAGATGCGGGCAAAAGCTAGTACTCTAATATAATTAATCTATTGTATTTAATTTGATGATTGCTTTGTGTGCCATAAATAAAATAAACAAGATGTTGCGTCCAAAATACAGCCAAATTGACCTTTTAGATGCCATTTCCACTTATATCTTTATCCCATTAGTATACAATTGATATAATAAATTTTACATCTAAAGATCGAATATTTAATTACACGTCCCTAAACGAATACAATCTCTAAACAGACAAACAAAATGCAAAAATGTCTTACAATATTATTACACTGAAATAAATTAACTATGAACGAAGTAACATACATACAATTAGTGTTGCCGATCGATAGTCTATCGATAGTTTATTAAAAGTCAATAGTATCGATATGTTATTAATGGTATCGATAGCATGGTGCTTCATATTATTATTGATACAATACAATCATTCTATAATTCGATAGTTCATTAAAAGTCAAATTATCGATACAAAAAAGTCAATTTTATTAAAGTCACTTAGCATCTATATTTTTAAATATTGTTGGACATTTCACACAGCGCCATTTAATAAAATCGGTCGTTATCATATCGACTTTAACGTATAATACTATCGGAACTATATAAAATATTGCATTATATCGTGGGATTACTACGTGCCATGCTATAGATAGAATCGATAAAATCGATAGGTCAATCGCTAGGGTAAACCGATCGTGGGTCGATGTAAACTATCGATATTTCGACAACACTACATACAATAATTATCTACTAATATTTTTTTGTAAACGTATAGGAATAATATCTTAATTTGTATGTCTTTGTACCAAATCATCGTTCTTGTTTATTCATTTGTTGATGAGACAATGAGAGAGCATTTTTAAAGGAAAAAAAAAGGAATTCAAAATCGATTACTTTTCGATTTAGAAAAGTTGATTTTTCCTCCTCCATTGAAAGGCATAAGCAAAATTTTCGATAGAAAACTTTGAATGCCGAGAAATATAAAAAACAATGTCAAATAATTTTGATATGACAACTCTAATAAGCGTGATTGCCCTAACCCACAGATATCAACCAATTATTGTCTTCAAAATTGTTCAAATATAAAAAAAAAACAGATCTACTTTAAATTGGTCGTTTATTACAAAATCTATCGCAAGATATGTCTGTCTATTTTCAGTCATTTTGGTCTCTTATGACTCGTAATAAAATCATCACAATATGTTACAAAAATTATTAAAAAAACATCTAAAACGTAGATTTTGCTATAAACTTTAAGATCGAAAAACCACTACCGGTCTAGTACCACTAAGTGTCTAGTTGATACCTAAAAATTCCTTAGTGCTCAGTTAGGAACCCCAGGGCAATATTTCGAACTAGCCCCAGCGATTTGCGTAGTTCTCGAAAAAAATCTTTGTGCCAACTTACCACATTTGTTAACCCTTATTAAATCAAGTTTCCAGCAGTACTTCAGGGATTTTCTTTACACAGTTTCTGATAGTGTAAGAATTTCCAGAAATCCCTTTGGTTGTAATATTTATGGACCCATCTTCCCCTATGTAGATAAGATTGCTTTCCATTATCAATATTGCCAATCGACAGATTTTTTTATTGACATAGCCAAAAGAAAAGTCACGTGGTCTTGCGTTACAGAAAAAAAAATGGTAGAAAAGTTTCATCTTACGTCAACTTCATACTAATTGAATAATTCAATTTCATACAAAACGATTGGCGATATCACTAATAGAAAGTCATCTTGTCTAAGATGGCTGTTTTGTCATCGAAACCAAATAAAAGGGATTTTTCTTCATTCAGAAATCTCTAGACACTTAGTTTTCCTCAGTGTTTTCGATCTAAGGAACAGTTTTCAAAGACACCATGCATTGTCAAGGACAATCAATTCAGTCTGGTTAATGAATACAATCTAGTTTTAATTCCATTTTTAGTAACGGGAGGTTACAAGACATTTTTCAATGGCAAATTTTAATTAAATTTTAGTCTTCACTGTCTTCAATTTATGATCAAACTAACCAACTTAGTTAGACTTCTTTTTGTAAATGACATGACTATTTTTCGTTGGCCAGTTTCAATTGGCCAATGACTGATTTATAGTTTAGTAGCCACTTCTTTTCACAACCATTGGCCAACCATTGACTAGTCAATGTGTGATAAATCATTTATTAGCCACTTCTTTTGGCCATTGCTGGCCAATTATTTCTTTAAGTGACCATATTGGCCATTCGTGATAAATCGTGTAGTAGCCACTTCACGACCGTTGACCATTACTGGCCAGTTACGTTCTCTGAAGTCACATTGGCCAGTCTCAACTTCACGACCATTGGCCATTATTTAAAGAGCAGTTAGGATAGAATTAATCAGTTATAGTGACCATAGAGCACCAGGTATTTATCTTAAAATGACCACCAGTGGTCACTTATAACCTGACCACAGATTAGTTCACCTTTTTGAGGAAGACAGTTCAACAAAAGTTCTTAGTGTTACAATAGATTTAGTTAGCCGGGGTTTCTCCCCAATATGTTGGCACAACAAGCTAAATGTCAGTAGTTCTCCGCGTCCGCTGTCGGCGCCACAGAGTATGCTGATGGAGGTCTGAAACATTGATTAAAAAAAAGAATTAGCTGACTACAACCTAGTCTATAGGTAGAAGAGAAAAGACTTCTCACGAAACCTCTTAACTACAAGAGCTACGAGTCTAAAACTTCGGTGGTACCTTTTCGGACGTAAGCGCGCATAAAGAAGTTGTTAGCGGTGTTGGCCTAGTGGCAAAAGTCAAAAGTCAAATTTTTTTATTTCTTTGGATGCATAATACCTTAAAAGTATAATAGACCACTTAAAAACGTCTTAAAAAAAATAGCAGCAGCAGTAAGGAGATACCTCGAGTTTAATTCCAAAGTAAAGGCGAATACCAGTCGACGATTCTTGAGGATTCGATCCTTAATAAAGGCTGATAAAGTTTGTAGAACGAGACTGCGTGTTACGGCTAATATTAATTTTCGAGACTAACACGGGTACAGCACACAGCGCAGCTATCCTACTCCTACTAATATTATAAACTAGCAGCGCTCCGTGGTTTCACCCGCGTAACTCCCGATCTCATGGGAATATCAGGATAAAAAGTAGCCTATGTTATCCCAATGAATCAATGTATCCTCATACTAAGTTTCATCAAAATCGGTTCAGTAATTTCTTAGCTTATTCGTTACAAACAAAAAAAAACATCTTATCTCTTTTTAATATAATATTTGTGTAGATGTGAAATTTAGTGTGTATGTTTGTTACCCCTTCACGCAAAAACTACTGGACTGATAGCTGGATTATCACATATGCTACTTTTTGGATAGATCGTGTGAAAGCTGCCTGTACCTGAGACCACGCCGTGGGGCAGGTAATCTAGACGGTCGCGGTAAACACGACGCTGGTCGCGGTTGTTCGATTACTGCTACTGAAATCAAACAAAAGAAACAAAATCAAAATCGGTTCATCCGTTCAGGAGCTACGATGCTACAGACACAAATACAGACACGAACTTATTATAACACCCTGTCGTTTTTGCGTCGAGGATTAAAAACAAAGGGTAAAGATCTAAAGCGCACTTATAAGTGGAACTCTCTTTATCATTCTCCTTTTTTTGGTGGTAGTATATAGTTACTGTGGTCTGGTCTTGTTCTTCGTATCGATAGCACAAATTAGCTTCGCCCACTCCAGTATGCTGCCAGGTCTTTGGCGTTGTTATTAGCTGATATCATGTCAGCCAATGTACAGCTATTGAAGCTGGAGGGGCAGGTCAAGAAGTGGAGCATAGTTTGTTCGGGAGTCCCGCAGTATTATAAATAAGGACCTACCTGGCGCTGGTTTCTGTAAGGCAGCTGAGGCTGGTCTCATCACACGGAGCTGTGACACGCTAGCTATTGAAGTAGGCCGCGAAGGTGGCTGGTTAATAAAAAAAAAACATTTAATGTGGTGACAAAAAAACGGCCTTTCCAAATTTTTATTTTTATTTTTTAGTTTTTCGTAAAAATTGAAAGCTAACATTATTTTGTAATCCGCGACTATAGAATATAATTTTCCAACTACTTAGACCTTTATTGGGCTTTGAAACTATTCCGAAAATGAAAATGGGGTTAATGGAGTAACCGTCAATTATTGTTAATATTTTTTTACGATAGTTATAAAGCATTTTACAAAAATAATGTTACATTTCGACATCTAACATAAAATAAAATAAAATAAGAAAACCAATATTTTTTTTTTCGAATTTGGCAGGTATGTTGTAAGTAAATATCCTTTTGCAAACAGCGCTATCTAGGCAAATAAACTAAGCAAATAAGTTAAGAATGTAGGCGCCAGACAATGGATATAAGACCCACCTAGATTTTAAACAAAAATCTATTCACGGCGGAAATCAAACCTTCCGAGTGACAATAGAGTGTTCGCCCATAGTACCAGAGGTTTTCAATTAAATAAAAGAGCAATTCACCCCTTAATTTTAATTTAAGCACAATTTTATAAATAAATCATCAAACCAGGCATTAATATTTAACACAAACACAATATAAGCAACACATACAGTATGTTTTAGAACCCCAGCGATAACTGTAAGTCTTTTCAGGATGTCCTGAAAGACCTACATGCATGTAAGAGGATAATTTTTTCGTGGTGGTAATGTTTTTTTTTCGTAAATGACATGATAAGGTTAAGGGGAAAGGGTACCTGCGCTCTCTCCATACAAACGTAGTCGACTGTTTCCTCCCTGGATGACACTAGCACAAATATTTATGTACCATAAAACCTATAACTGCCATGACTATGCCCGTATATTTTCTTTCTTTTTTCGTTTCTAATTGTCATAGAAATGAAGGCATGGTCATGGCAGTTATAAGTTTTATGCACAAAAAATATTTCTCCAGTGTCATTATCCAGGGAGAAAACAGTCGACTAAGTTTGTAATAGTTTGTATGGAAAGAGCCCCCAGTACCCTTTCCTCTTAAGGCTTTTCAACTAACACTACTAGAGTTATTTATAAGTGATTTTATTATATCAAGACGCTATAACAGTCGCTCTTGACTGCCAAAACCCGCAACAGCTTGACTCGTGAACATGACCCTTGAAACGGTACCAAAATATCGTAGTCCACAAAATAAAAATATCCAGTTTTAAATAACTTTAGTAGTTTTTATTTAATGGTAATGTATATCGCAGTCAACTAACTTAATTGGCCGTTCAATCAACAGCCTAGCCTCTTTACTAAACAGCGCCGTTCAACTAGTGGCCTGAATGATATTCAGTCATTTGATCATTGAAGGCAAATGACTTGGATCGATGACGTTTCATTACTTGCCTAGCCTGTTAATTTACGTATCGTACGAATGGCCTAAGAATTAGCCAGCCAGTTGATTAAATGCCGCGGCCTAACATCATTCAGAAGGCCAATTCTCGTAAAAAACATTGTTGAAATTACAGTTCAATATCATTTCGATCGCAAATAATAGCTTCAAAGTAGCTTAAAATACCCTCAAAGTTAGCTTTTTGTAAAAAAAACTGACTGAGGGTATCTTTTGCAAGCGGAATGATATTATTGCAATGCAATTTAAACAATGTTTTTACGAGAATTGGCCTTCAGAAGGCTAATGGTTAGGCTATTCATACGATAGAAAGTGGAACTAAATTGAAATGAACAGGCTAGGCAAGTAATGAAACGTTATCGATCCAAGTCATTTGCCTTCAATGATCAAATGGCTGAATATCATTCAGGCCGCTAGTTAAACGGCGCTGTTTAGTAAAGAGGCTAGGCTGTTGATTGAATGGCCAATGAAGCTAGTTGGCTGCGCCATAAATATAAGAATTTAGGTACATAATGTTAGAAGACTCACAGGTATTTGTTGGTTTCTCATCGTGACCGAGGGTACCCCGCTCGCCGCGCCCCGCACCTGGCCCCGCATGAATGTTACACACATTGTTAGACATATATGAGTATGTATGTACGTTAAAATGACAACGGAATGGGCAATTGAAAAAAGTTTTTTGACAATTAGTCCGATTTGCACATAAAGGTCCGAGTAAAGGTGGAGGCACATTGATACGCGCCGAACGAATCGAATTTTTGCCGTACACGGAAAAAGGTACCTTATAATAATAGAGATAAGGTACATTTATTCATTTATTTATTTCAGAGTCGGCCGCCTCTGACGATGCGGACGACTCTAATGACGTCATAGGAAATATAAATGTAGATACCTTATCTCTATTATTATAAGGTACCCTTTTCCGTGGACGGCAAAAATTCGATTCGTTCGGCGCGTATCAATCTGCGTCCACCTTAAAATCGACGTTCTTATGGCTCGTCGGTAAAGGTCACCGGTGTATCATTGCAATACCGCGGTTTTGTGAGTCGATCTGTATGAACGGAACGAGCCGCGAGTTAAAAGTCCGAACGTCGGTTTTACTCGCTCGTCGATCAGGGCCTTAACACTGTCTGCGACGGCAAATCAACCAATCACGAATATAGGCGAGTTTAAGCGTGTGTGTGCGTGCAAAGCTGATTAGTGATTGGTCCTTTTTTTTTTAAACAGGCGCTAGTGGAATCGCCGTCATAGACAGGGTTATAGGTTGAGGCATTAGCATTTGGCTCGATTATAGACAACACGGACCACAGCATCAAGAAATCCACCAATCAGCGTGCATTTAAATGACCCCCTAGCCCCTAGTCAACGGCATTAACATGTGTCAAATCCAAGCTTAGATAAATTATAAACTCATAAAATACAAACACAGATACATCCAATTTGTAATTAACCCAACACCTCAAAACATTTATTATTAAAGCAAGTTTATTAGCATTTCATACAGTAGTGGCATTTGGCGCGACTTCCTCAGGGTTTAAATTTTCCAATATCCTTAGCAGATATCATTGTCAACGTATTACCAGATATCTATATGCCAAAAACCCGACCTGTCTATTATTTTGAGCTGCAGGGCTAGCATGGCCGGAGACATTTTATCCACAGGGAAAGGCCAAAATAGTTTTTCCCTCTGTCAGTTTTGTCCACCCCCGAGCATGGGCGCAAGGGTGGATATCCTATCCACGTGAGACAAAACGCGGGAAACGCTTATCCCCGTAATCATTGCCATTATAAGAAAACCATAGAGTTCATAGAATGTCGTCGTAAATCAACCTAATCAATTCGTTTTTTTATACATCTCTGCTTGTCATTCTTGTCTATGTCACTTGTTTGACTTAATTTAACTCTATTGTCTTCCTTATGTCCCCATGCTATAGGCGGGGAATAGATGTCTACGTGTTATATCAAATGGAGATATTATACTTATCCTTTCCACTTTTGCCGTGCTTTGGCAGATGGACAAAATAATTTTCTCCCTTGACAGAGGACATAGCAAGTGGACATAATTTTTATCCTCGGCCCATGCTTGACCTGCAGTGCGTTAATCAGTCAGTAAGTCAGGACTTTGTTTTTTAAGCTATTGCATAGATTTTATCGCGGGCCTTGGGGGGAGAATCAAGAAATTCCGTAACGAAAAAAAAAACCTAAGTTGTCCGATTATTAACGGACGAGTATTGACGGACGACAAATGTCGGACTAAGACAAGACAAGAAATTATTCTCGATATAGCAATAGCTTTACCGCGGCAGTCCCCGAGTGCCACACGTTTTTTGTAGTTAGTTAATAAACGCGAAGCTAAAAAGTACAAGTTTTTTGCGTAATTTCACACAAAACCACGCTTTAGGAATTTTAAACATATTGAAAGGATCTATGTGCGTTTAAGTCAGTAACTATGCAGCATTGATATGTGTGTCAGTGACGCGTCGTGAAATAAATGCAAAACAGCAGCTTCTGGCCTAAGGACGTGGTGTTCCATCGTTTCCACGGACAAATTCCACAAAAACATACTAAGAAAGTGTAGTGTCATGGAAGTGCTACTAACATAGTTCTAAGGCCTAAGCTATCTATTAACACATTCAATTATTATTATAAAATATTTATGTTAGTCTATAAGGTATCTATGGGCATTTGTAGCCTGAAATAAATGATTTATTATTATTATTTATTAATGAAACCACTCGCCAAAATAACTTGATATATATGAATAGTTAACAACTTACATCTCTAGGAGCGATCAGCTGACTTTGTGGCCGTTCTCTCCTCAAAGTCTCCGTGCCTTGTCTGACAAGTGCGGGCGGGTTGGGGAGTGTTGGCCGAGATTGCTTGTCTTCTGCTTTCTGTTGACAGAAGTAAGGTGTTTTTAAAGTGACGACCCAGTTGGCACAATGGTCACCATGCCGGACTGCCAAACATAGGGTTGCGGGTTCGATTCCCGCCTCAGACAAGTATTTATGCTTAGATATTTGTCTGTGGTTTGGTTATTTCTATGTATAATAAGTATATATGTATTTACAAAAAAAAGAAAAGTATATAAGTAGTATATCCGTTGTCTAGCACCCATAACACAAGTCTAGTTACTTAGTTTGGGGCTAGATGGCAATGTGTGGAATGTCCTGCAATATTTATTATTTATTTATTTTCTTGTAATTGTTAGTCAACGTTTAACCACTATCACCCGATGGTAAGTGACTAATGCCCGTATTTTCAAACAGTTATTTAAGTTGCTCTTGAATAAGTGAACGCACAGCGCTAAACGCGACCCTTTGATTGGTCAATTTTGTGCTGCTGTCTTGACTTTTTATATTATTTGCGGCTCTATGCGTTCGCGCGCACTATGCAATCTCATAGGGTTATTGTGAATATGGGTATAAGTCTAAAAAATATCTGTTCACTACCGACTTGAAGAGTCTCATGCACCATTTCAAAATCTCAATGAAATGGGCAACCTTGTTTTTTTATTTGGTACTAGGGATAACCCGCTCGCCGCACTCCGCCCCAAAACGAAAGGAGATTTTTTTAAATTTTGGAAATGTTGGATTTTTCGGAAACCGAGAGACTTTCACAGAGCATAAATAAATAAATATTGGAGGACATTCCACACATTGCCATCTAACCCTGAGCTAAGTAACTAGACTTATGTTATGGGTGCTAGACAACGGATATATAAATAAATATTACAGGATATTCCACACATCGCCATCTAGCCCCAAGCTAAGTAACCAGACTTGTGTTATGGGTGCTCGACAACGGATATATAAATAAATATTACAGGATATTCCACACATCGCCATCTAGCCCCAAGCTAAGTAACCAGACTTGTGTTATGGGTGCTCGACAACGGATATATAAATAAATATTACAGGACATTTCACACATCGCCACCTAGCCCCAAGCTAAGTAACTAGACTTGTGTTATGGGTGCTAGACAACAAATATACTATAGCTTGTCATTAAGACTACAATTACCTGTGTTAAAACTCCGGCGATGTCTATAGGTTGTGAAGCGGTAGGACTGAGTGCCGGGTTGGATGCGTAGACGCCGCGTCTTATCATTGTTCTGCTCAAACCGCCTCTCAGTGCTGACGGGGGAGCTGGGCCAGGACCACCTTTCAAATAAACACAAGAACATTTAGGGATGATTTACATTAAACCGGGACGTGCCTGGCCACGGTGTAATATAAATTGTTCCATACAAAATGTATGTAAAGTTTCAAATCCGTGCCCCGTCTGTACCCCGCTCGGGGCAAGTACGCGGTCCGGCCTGCACACGTCCCGGTCTAATGTAAATCATCCCTTATAGCCTCTATTTCACCTTGGTAAGTGATGATCCGGTCTAAGATGTAGCATACCTAGAAGATATCTATTTTTAGAGTTCCTAATTTAAGGAGATTATTTTGATGTTGTATTCTTTATGTTAAAAATATATTTTAAACTATCTTTTGCCTGCGACTTCGAAAGAAGTCGAAAATGAACTAAGGAATCACATTGTCCCATACAAACTTTGCCCTCTTTTTCAAAGGGTAGCCCCCTAAAGGGTGGAATTTTGGAAAATCCTTTCTTATCGGATGCCTACGTCATACAAAGAATATACCCTCCAAGTTTAAGCTCTCTACGACCAGCGGTTTAAGCTGTGCGTTGATCCGTCAGTGAGTCAGTCGTTCAGGACAAAGCATTTTATATGTATAGATAATTGTATAATAATTAAATTATTAATTATGTTTGTCTAATATTCAGAATCTGTAATTGGCAGTAGGTTTAAGTTTATGATAAATTTATAATGAGTGACTTTGTTCAATAAATAAAAATAATGTTTCGTTTAAAGCAATCAACTTGCCTGCGTTTAATGGTGACACAGAGACAGACAGACGGACAAGAGAGTGATCTTATAAGGGTTCCTTTTTTAACCTTTTGAGGTACGGAACCCTAAAAAACTTCTTTTTATATATATTTAGTATTCGCATAGTACAATTTAGAAAAAACTAGTAATTAAAAAAAATCATGCACATTCCAAAATTGTACTGAAATAGGCGATTTTCAATAACTAGATTACATATTATAATAATGATTGTAGAAACTTAAATAATAAATAAATATCGCAGGACATTCATCACATCGCCATCTAGCCCCAAGCTAAGTAACTAGACTTGTGTTATGGGTGCTTGACAACGGATATACTACTTACATACTTTTATTTTGTAAATATATACCTACTTATAATACATAGAAACAACCAGACCACAGACAAATATCTAAGCATAAATACATGTCTGAGGCGGGAATCGAACCCGCAACCCTATGTTTGGCAGTCCGGCATGGTGACCATTGTGCCAACTGGGTCGTCAATAAATAAAATATTTAGTATTATTGAAGTAAAAAGCGTAAAAAAGCAAGTTAGTTACCGGGTATTCTGCTAAGCTCTCTATGTGAACTGTACTGCCTTAGCTTAGACGTGGGTAAGCTAGATTTCCGAGGCAGCGCGGACGGCGGCATCATTGCACCGTACGACACTGAAATTGATGCATCAAATACAACTCTAACTTTTATAATGCGAATTCTTTTATAGTGGTGTATAATTAAAAGGAAAGGGTACCGGGCGCTCTCTACATACAAACGTAGTCTTTCAAGTACAAACCTCATTATGTTTGGTTTACTAGTACTTTTTTAGTTATATGATGTTTTTGTTAATATTTAAGTAATAAATAAAATAGTCGACTGTTTCGCCTCTGAATACTGACACTAGAGCAAATATTTTTGTTGCATAAAACTTATAACTGTCATGCATGACCATGCCCCTATGTTTTGTTTTTTAGTTTTGTACATCTTAATTTCTATGAGAAATTCTATGATCAAGACATAGAAGCATAGTCATGGCAGTTATAGGTTTTATGCAACAAAAAAATATTTGTGCTAGTGACATTATCCAGGGAGGAAACAGTCGACTACGTTTGTATGGAGAGAGCGTCGGTACCCTTTCACCTTAAATGATGAGAAGGCCATTTCTCGTAAATAACATTTTACTAACAACACTGACGGACACATAAACTGCACTATAGTACAAGCAGACTTTGAAATAATAAATTATTCATTTCAAAGTTGTTTTGTACTATGATTTTTATCTGAACAAAAGTTTCGGCGCAATAATATGGATTCAATTTTAATACGTATGAAAAGTTTGCATACTTATTAAAATACTAGCTGCGCCCCGCGGTTTCACCCGCGTAACTCTCGATTCCGTGGGAATATCGGGATAAAAAGTAGCCTATAGCCTTCCTCGATAAATGGACTATCCAACACAAAAAGAATTTTTCTATTCGAACCAGTAGTTCCTGAGATTAGCGCGTTCAAACAAACAAACAAACTCTTCAGCTTTATAATATTAGTATAGATTAATTTGAAAGGGATTCTTCGCAAATCGTCCCATTCGCAACTAGGTAGTCATATTCGCAGCTAGTCCCGTTCGCGACTCGTCCTATTCGCAACTCTCCCCTAAGTAAACCTGAACTTTGATGCAGTTTATGTTTCCTTGCGTGCAATATAATTCCGATTACAAAAAATAGTCTTTTGGTATTCTTGAGAATATCAAAAGCTGACTTTGGTATATTTATTACGGTATTATGAGCTACTTTGATAGGTGGAAAAAAAGTTTCATCAATCCCTACCAAGTACTACTAAGTACTGTCAGTTACAAAAAATAATTATTATTGTGGACATGGGATAGTTTTTATTCCGACTTACTCGGGCACGTAAACGCGTTAGTAAAGTGAGTGTTCGCAAAAACTCTCACTAGGAACAACATCAAGCTGGAATTGGATTGTTTAAAATTTTAACAAACAGGTTTTAACTCATGCTAACTAGTTAACAACAAACTGCTATTAAAAAGCTAAAATCGACGTTTAAAAAAGTAGTTCATAACATGCTAAGCTATTCATCAATGAAACTTAAATGGAATAATATACAGGGTTATTCGTAACTATATATAAGCGTTTGAGGGCCACTTCTCCGTAACTGAACAAACAATTTTTAGTCTACGACCTTTGGAACTTCGAACATTTTTTTTTAAATTTGATGTTTTGTAAATTCGAAAATCAGCTGTTTTTTTTATAACAAATGCCATTCAGACTTAAACAGTAGATTAAACTTAAAAAATAAGTATAAGTAGTCTCTCCGTGTCAGGAACAGCTGATTATCTGGTAAACATAACCTCAAATTTTTCTAAAAAATGTTCGAATTTCCAAAAGTCGTACAACTAAAGTTGTTTGTTTCGGCGCATAGAAGTGGCCCTCCACCGCTTGCTTATATAATTACCAATAACCCTGTAGCTGTTTAATGTTTTCAAATGAAACTGTCATTTTCTACTGCGATAATGATTCTGTAAACATTTAAAGATTAATACTACGTTTCTAGATGAAAAATTACCTGTACTAGTCGGCTGATTCGTAGGCGACTTCAACTGGCCCAGTGATTTCTTCTCTTGACTACTTTTCCCCGCCAAAATGTCCCTTTTCGCTGCCGTTTTCTTAACTAGAGTCGCTGTATTTATCACAGTGGTATTATGTAGGTATGTCCGTTCAGGGGCTTTAGTTACAGTGTACGATTTGTCTTCGACCATGTCGTAGATTGGTGATATTGTTGTATGAAGGTTTAGGAGGTCGTTTTTAACTCCTTTTATTAGAGGTGTTGAGGCCATTTGATTTCCTGTAAATGGGTGGAAATTAATTAGTCGATTTGTTCCATGTTGGGAGCAAGGTCATCTTTAACCTATTGGAGGCCCTGGGTAGGCCCCATAGTAGGATAATGAGGCCCCTATGACTTTGACAGAACAATATTTTATTATTTACTAGCGACCCACTCCGGCTTCGCACGGCTATATTATGCATGTATTATACATATAAACCTTCCTCTTGAATCACTCTATCTACTAAAACAAACCGCATCAAAATCCGTGGCGTAGTTTTAAAGATCTAAGCATACAAAGGGACATAGGGACGGCGAAAAGTGACTTTATTTTATACTATGTAGTGATTCTAATTTATTAGTTTTATCAGCAACTAGCAGCGCTCCGCGGTTTCACCCGCGTAACTCCCGATCTCGTGGGAATATCGAAATATAAAATAGCCTAAAGCCTTTCTCGACAAATGGACTATCCAACACAAAAAGAATTTTTCAATTCGAACCAGTAGCTCCAGAGATTAGCGCGTTCAAACAAACAATCACTTCAGCTTTATAATATTACTAAGTATACATTTAGGTAAGATTTATTCGAATTGAAAAAAAATCCGGTCATAAATATCGGTTATCGTTTAGTGATCTGGCAGGAACTAGAGTCATGGGGCCCTGGGCATTCCAAGACCGCCCATTGTAACACTTCATAGGCTTAAGCTTTGTTTATTATACTTAATTTTATTTAAAAATGGTGTTTATTAAAAAGAACTTAACTATTTATCTAAAATTAATAGTATCGAAAAATATTGTAGACTTTTGCATGCAGTCACTGAACTTTAGCCCTAACACAAGACAAATCTTAGTGATTTTTGATGTTTCGAATGTTTTATCAGTTTTTATATAAGTTTAAATAAATATATAAAAAAACTATATATATAATGTAAACTTACGTTCATGCGAGGTAGCAGTATCCGGCACACTGTCTGGTGGACTCGATGAGCTGAAGGTGCCAGTGTCGGTGCTCTCACTCGAACCGACCATAGCTCTCTCTTGGAGACACCATTCCTTAAAAAAATGGTTGTCGGTTTACGGACGTAATTTTACGTGCAAACGTCATAAGAAAACATTGATGGTAACAACGTATTATCGTTGCTATGGTTACCTTGTCAATAACGGAACGTGAGCAATGACGTCACACTTTTTGTGAGTGCTGCCGGTGTTAATTTATTAGACGTTATCACGTCAATACAAAAAAAATGATTTAGAATTGGGTATTTTTTTTTTACAAAAATCTAGGTTAATTCGTTCCCGGTGTGGCGTTAAAAAAAATTAAGCTATAGACTGTTTTTGTGTAAAATGCTTAAATTCTTACCTCTTGCTGCAACGTCCTCTCAGTCCCATCAATAAGATTCATCGTAGCCGAGTTTATATCGATGATATCATTCTGATTATCTTCCTTATTATAAACAACAGTTGCATCCATTCCTGTTTGAGGTCTAGGTGATATCTTCTTAAACGTAGCATTCCTTTTAGGCGTTTCTCTTGTTGGCTCTTCCTTGTCAAATCCGTTCAATCTCCGTCTCGATAGTAATTCTGACGCGTTCTCCATGCTTTGCCTTGGCACTGTTATAGTTTGATTGGGTAACTGAATAGTTTTAACTGGAGATGTATCAATTTGATTGGGCAGTTTCTCAGTGTCAGTGGGTAAAGCTTTTCTAGCTAAAGATAACTTTTGACGGGCTTGAATGATTTCGTTTAATTCCTGCTTCCCTAAAGTCACGTTCAGACTGCCCCGGCCGTTGTCATCCGGCTTCTGCACACCCATGTCTTTATAAAACGCGTCGGATCTTTCAAAGTTTTCTTTCTCAGCATCATTTGATCTGAATCTGTTATTCGCATAGTGTAAGGTGATTGTTTCAGTCATGGATTTTGGCGATTCTTTCTTCTCGGCGTTTTCGTTTAAGACTTTGACGGTGTCTATTTGGCAGGCTTCTTCGCGGGATTTAGTGTAGCTTTCAGAGTTGCGAAGGCTTTCGCGTTTGAGGCTGTTGAACAGTTGGATCCGAGGGCGGGCTGAGAGAAGTTTCTCTGATTGTTCGAGGTGTGTGAAGGTGGCTGAGCTGAATATGTTTGAATCTGTGCTATCTGGAAGACAATTTTTTTTATAAGTATTATTATAACTTATTGTAAATTCACTAGCAGCGCTCCACGGTTTCACCCGTGTAGTCCCCAATCCCGTTAGAATATCAGGATAAAAAGTTGCCTATGACACTTCTAATGAACCACTGTATTCTCATACCAAGTTTCATCAAAATCGGTCCAATAGTTTCGGAGCCTATTCAATGCAAACAAACAATCAATTCCTCTTTATAATATAGATTTTATGGATAGAACTAGCTAACACCCTCAACTTAGCCCGCGTAGAAGTACAATTTTCCAAAATCCATTCTTATCGGATGCCTACGTCGTACAAACAACACACCCTCCAAGTTTCAGGTCTCTACAATCAGCGGTTTAGACTGTGCGTTGATCCATCAGTCAATTGTTCAGGACAAAGCATTTTATATGTATAGAGATAGTTAGATAGTATTTACCTTTAGGCTTAGTCGAGCTAACGACATAGGACGAGTTAACCGAACTGACCAAGCTCGGTGGTAAAGAGTCTATCAAGCTATCGTTGTCTGGGTATGTGGTTTGTGACAGGAAACTGGTGCTCATGTCCTTAACATCGAGGATACTAAGTGTCATACTGGTCATCATTGGGTCGAGGCTGTCGCGGTTTGATTGTGGTGCTGGTGGGCCTGGAAAACAAAGGGGTATTTAAACACCGGCTAAGTGCGAGTCGGTCTCGCGCACAAAGGGTTCTGTATCATTATGATCGATACATATAAAGCAAAAACCCTAAAAAATATTGTATGTCAGAGGAGGCTGTATAGGTTAAAAGTAATTTGCCTGAACTTTTGGGAGTAAAATTAAAATATAAAAAAAACATTGCCTAAAAACAGTAAACATGAAAATAATTAAAAAATTTAAAAACATACTAAAAATATTTAGTTTTTCTGTTTTTAGTATTTGATGTTAAAGCGGCACAAGAAATACATTAGCGATAAGGCCGCTTATTAGATTTAATTACAGCCACGATAGATTTAAGTTTCTGTGTTTATCTTTCTGTGTATATTTTTATTTTAATCTCACCAGAATCCCTATGCGAAGGCAACGACTTCTTGCTCTCCAAAGACTCAGGGTTAAAGGTACCGGAGCTCTCCATCATCAGGGAAGACACGAGGCTTGGTGGAGACATTCTCATTAGAGATTCACCACTTTGGTACATGTTCAGACTACTGCGCTCGTTCAGGATGTTTGTTAAACCTCTGTGGAGCAAAATTTGATAATTTTAATTTAGGAAAAATGACGGCAAATAAAGTTATTGGATGTTTAACCCACAGCACGAACTCATGGAGTGCAGTAGCGTGGCAGATCAACAGGCTTGGTCTTTTTAATCGCCGGCATCTCTTCTGGAGGCCTGCATCAGCCTGAAAATGCGGCTAACCCTTTGAAAGGATCAGGGATGGTTGGAGTAGATAAGGAGGATCTTCTCACACGCGCAATGGCCCAAATGAAGAGGCTAAGTTCGGAAACTGAACTGAACATGTTTTTAATTTCTTCGTGTTGATGGCACAGGTCAAATCCGTCCACTACAATATGCTGCCAGATTTTTGGCATTGTTATTGGCTGACGTTAGTTCAGTCAGCGTAAAGCTATTAGGAGTGAAGGGGCAGATTATATAGTAGGTGCTGCATGGTTTCCTCGGGAGCCCCGCAGTCGCACTGAGTGTGGCATAGATCAATCATGCTCCATCTTCCCAGATTTACCCTGCAGTGATCAACCTCAATCTAAGTAACTTCCACATTGGCTATAAAAATCATGACATGTTTTATGTCGTAACTTCGAAAAACATTGTCACTTCTTAAATTATAAAAACTTGAGATGTGTCAAGGGACACCCGGATGGAACGAAGTTCCTTTCGATTAATTAGTTAAAGAATTGTAATATTTTTTTTTGTAAATAATCGTCGAAATAATGATAAATAAATAATGCGAAATAGAAAGACGAGACGATAATAACTGGCTTGCTTTCTATGCAAAAAGTGTCGTTAAAACTTTTGGTCTTAATTTTTTCCGTCTAGCCCCCTTTCGCAACGCGCGATAAGGAACTTTCGTTCCAATAACATTTTTAGTGAAAATAACTATGCCAGTTTAAAATCCTTTTTTAAATGACAGAAAGTTATTAAAAACTCGATTTAATTACAATTACAAGAGTATATTTTAAGAAGCTAGACATGAAGAGCGGTGTTAGTCTAATGGTAGTTGGATTTTTATTACGAAGGTTCTAATCCAGACCGGCCGTGCACCAATGGATTTTCCTTACCAAAAATGTATGTGCGCTAATTGACATTGCTTTTCTGGTGAAGGAACATTGTGATGGAACCCGTGTCTTAGTTGGCTCCAGACGTATTAACGAGTTTTTTCTTCTGGACACGGTGACTAAACTGAGAGGGTATTAGGTGCTGGGCAAGCCTACTCCATCCTCACTCAAAAAGGACCCAAGTCAAAGGGACTACTTGCAGAAAACAGCCCGTATACAAGTACTTGATAGAAAGAAAGGTAAATATTAACGAACACAAGTTAATTATGACTTGATATAGTTAAGCCATTCCTCCTGAGTGTTGCAAAGTTTATTTACATAACATATTGTAAAATTTTATATAATATAATTAGCGCGGAAGTTTCCCACGACTCCACGTAACATTTTACGTTTGTGTTTTACAATAATTGAGGAACAATAGGTTTTACATAAATATTTTACACATTCTTACAAAATGGTGCCATTATTGTAACTGTTTTGCCTTTTTAATGTCAATTATTATTTGAAAAGTAAGGTATTTGTTTAAAAATACGTAACTATAATTATTATTTTGATCGATTATTATTTTATACTGGGTATAATGCGCGAGACGTGCGGATTTATTAGGTACTTAAAAAAACATCTTGGACCTTATATTATCTATGAAACTACAAGGATGTGGAACAAATATAATTCGAAATATTCAAATAAAATTATTTTTTAAAATTGTCACCAAATAAACTTCCAAATAAAAACTAGTGAAAAAATATTTTTATGAATCATTGGAACGAAAATGCTATTTCATTGAAATACCCAATCAGAAACAATTATAAAACAAGCATAAAAACATAATAAACTAGCAGCATAAAAAGCACCCTATATCACTCCTATAGGATTCTATGTATCCCTCATACAAAATTTCATCAAAATCAATCCAGTAGCGTCAGAGCATATTCATAATTCATATATTGCGAATAAGGGTACATAGTATTGGTGTTACAGAATAGTTAAAGAATCACCTTACTCAACCGTAGGGCATGCAATTTCATTAAAAAATTGGCCTTTACATCTGATCTATTTGATTTAAAAAGCGCCAGCAAATTCATGCTTTTCAGGGCGCTGCAGTGCCTACATAGATTGAGTAAGTTTGCCCAGAACAGAACCTATACCATCCTCTCAGTTTAGTTGACCGTGTCAGGAGAAAATAACTCGCTAATACGTCTGGAGCCAACAAAGCCGCTGATTTTATTACGATGTTTTCTTTCACCGTAAGAGCAATGTTAAATTAAAATATAAGCTTAGATTAAATTAAAAAAACTATATTATTACCTACCCCTGACAAAGTCCACACGTAACAACCAAATTAGATTTAAAATTATACATCATTTTATTCCAAACAATAAATTATAATAAAACACGTTTAAACAATGTAAAGTCTAGTTTAAGACTCTGAAAAGATAAATATTCACGTAAGTATATAATTTATTTTACAAAGACGAATTTTGAAAGTAAAAGTGAACGTTTTAATTGTCCGACAAAAAATGCATGTACTTATTCTTGTCTAGGTGGGGTGACCATGTTTTAGGTTATTAGAAGTTTTAAAATACGGAGGAATTTGACTATCTTTGTGGTGGTGGGGCGAACACCTGCCTGCGACGCAGAACGGTGAAAAAACAATTTTTAAATATCAGTTTCTATCACACTCTTAAATCCGAAATTTTGACGTGTCTTTAAAATCGGTAAGAAGACTATGTCTCTTGCAAAAGTCAAATGACGGATGTAACATAATTTGTAACAAATGTGGTTAATCCAACCTCTTCGGGTTCGATAACCCATCAACAGTCTAGTCCTCATTGGGATGCTAAAACTCGATAGTTATAGCATCAAAATAAGGACTAAACATAACTAAAGAAGTTTTTTTTTTGCGTCTTTTCCATCATACTAATATTATAAATGTGAGAGGGAGTGTGTTTGTTTGTACTTATGTTTGTTTCATCTTCACGCAAAAAACTACTGAAACAATTGCGATGAAACGGTATGTAGATAGCAGAAAACATGGATTGGCATTAGGGCTTGAGCTCCGGAATTCCGGTTTTAACAAAATTCCGGAATTCCGACCGAGTATCGTTTGTAATACCGGAATTGGTGAGAGCAAAACCGGAATTTCGATAACGTTTGTTAAGAGTCAAAAAGGCAGTTTTCTAAGAAGGCGATAGAGGACAATGCTTCAAGTACCTAATAGTACCTATCTAAAAACAATACCGCCTACTAGTGTCAAGGCTGAACGTGACTTTTCACCAGTTTCTTACATTTGTAATCGTGTCAGAAATTCACATCTAACAAAAGTTCTAGATTATAGATTACTTAATTTTTAATTATAATTACAGTTCTGAACAGCTATTTCAATAGAATTAATATACCTACCTAAAATACCCCTTCATTTCGATAACATCTGTTATTCAAAAAATATTATACATTTTGTAAAGGACGCATCGAATTCCGGAATTCCGGAACTGGATGGATCAATATTGAAACTGAATTCCGGAATTGAAAAATGAACCGATATTCATGCCCTAATTGGCATATAATACATATTTATCTCGATATTGAAATGGCATTTTAACCTACGCGAGTAAAACCCGGGGGCGCTAGTGATTTAATAAAAGTAGTCAAATACCGAATCGTTGCCGAATATTCGTGGCATTTCTAATGAATAACCTCGAAAATTTAAAATGATGGAATCCCTACATTTCTAATGGTCATCGTTAGGTTCTTTTTACCGTCTATGTCAAGTCATTTTAAGCAATTTAGAGAGCTAACTCTTCGCGCATTAATTCTAGCTTTTGTACGGTTGCTCAATTATATTATTATGCTTCAATATAGTTTTGTTTGGGCGATTTAGTAACTGTTAATATTAGATTATATTGTTTACTTGTTAATTACTTGAACTTTATATTTGGCTTCAATTATGAAAATAGAAGGAACGTACCTAGAAAGTGTGAGTTTTTACTCTATCGCGCAAAAACTATTGAACCGATTGCAATGGAACTCATATTGAACTTCGCATATCGACTCTTTACAATTTTTAAAACAAATGTGAATGAGTGAGAAAAGTTAGTGAGTGAATGATTATCTCATTCACTCACTAACTTTTCTCACTTAGCGTTAGCGAGTGAGTGAGAAAAATGAGTGAATTAGTGAGACAAGTTAGTGAGTAGTGAGAGACATTAGTAAGTGAGTGAGTGATAAAAGTTAGTAAGTAAATGAAAAAAGTTAGTTAGTGAGTGAGATAAGTTATTGAGTAAGTCAGATAAGTAAGTTATTGAGTAAGTGAGATAAGTTATTGAGTGATTGATTATCATCACCCAGCTATTTTTCTAGACATTAGAATGGACAATTCGAGACACAATCTTAGCAATTATTAGCAATATTAGCAAATGTTATAAAAACTTACTTGTTAAATGTGTTGTGTATGTTATGCGCCGGCTGTGACAGGTCGATGTTGATCGGCTTTGAAGGTGTATGGTGGTCCATAGAGAGCCGACCGGAAGTCTCT
This sequence comes from Idaea aversata, assembly GCA_907269075.1. Lineage (NCBI taxonomy): Eukaryota > Metazoa > Arthropoda > Insecta > Lepidoptera > Geometridae > Idaea > Idaea aversata. The sequence goes on from OU026103.1 coordinate 10,034,936, forward strand.
GAGACCAGTGTCATGTCGACGTCTTCCAACTGAAACGAATAAACATTGTATGAAGCTGAGTTCAATTTCATCTGAGTCTCTATTTAAAATGGGACTGGACGGGGCACGTGATTGGAATGCTTTCTGATCGATGAGTCAAGATAGGCTGTCGCAGACCCCGTAAAAGCTGGCGTGATGATCTGGATGCATTCGATGAACACTGGCCCTATATAGCCCAGGACCGACAGGCTTGGGAACAGATGAGGGAGACCTTTGCCCTTTGAAAAAAAGTCTTTACTCCAGCAGAAGAGAAAATGTTGCTTGAGGTTATGTTTACCCGAAAATCAGCTGTAACTTTACATCAAGTTATACTCATTGTTCGAAGTCTAAATTGCCGTTATTTAAAAAAAATCTGTTTAATGTGATTGTGTCTGTGAATTAACATAACCGGAAAAAATTTCAAATAATATTCGAGTTTTCAAAAGTCGTAAAACAAAAGTTGATTGTTAAGCTTCACAGATAGCTCTCAGCCGATTTCTTATATGATAACCAATAGCCCTGTATAGGAACTACTAGGAACCCATTTATTACAGACAATGCCAGAGGAACAGAGTGACGATAGTCTGTGACTGTTTGTTGAATAGTCTGTGACTGTTTGTTGAACAAATATTTATCTGATCTTCAGAATATTAAACTTCTTAAGTGGTTTTCATGCCAATTAATGATCACTTTATTATTTGTATTGGCTTTTGTCGCGACTTCGCCTGCGTAGAAGTCGAAAGAATGTTTATGCATTTGAAGTAGATTGGACCATGAATCACATTATCCCATACAAACTTTGCTCCCTTTGTTCACACCCTAAGGGATAGAATTTCGGAAAATTCTTTCTTTTCGGATGCCTACGTCATACAAAGAACATACCCTTAAAGTTTCAGGTCTCTACGATCAGCGGATTAGGCTGTGAGTTGATCCGTCAGTCAGCCAGCATCTTATATGTAGCATATAGATTTTTACTCTTTATTGACAGTCTTAAGAGTATTACATACCAATTACAATTTTCATGGAATTTTCGTTCCGTAACAAAATGTCATGTTATTAATGACAGTCGCTTGAATCGTTTGCATACTAGACTTACTAGTTTTATTATTTAAAAAGAAATATCACTTTAACAACTTTTAGTGATATAGAAATAGAAGTCCAGTTTATAATTAACTAGATGCACCTCGCGGTTTTACCGCATTAGTGACGATCCTGTGGGAATATCAGGATAAATTCTTTTTGCGTGAAGGAGTAACAAACATGTCACGCAAACACACAAACTTTCACATTTATAATAGGAAATAGGATAAAAAAAAATAATCACCCGGACTCGGACAATATTAAAAAATAAGAGCTATGTATTTTCAAACAGATAGGTACGCGGTATGTAATACTCTTAAGAATTCCAATTTTAATACAACATTGAATCAGCAAATAATCTATCAAAAGCCAAGTGCAGCTAATGACGCAAGACCATGATGTCATAGATGCGAAAATATCTGTCTCCGTTAAAAACAAAGTCGGAAATACACACAGTTGCGATGCATAGTATGTACTTTTTATCCTGGTTTTTATTCTGGGGCGAAATAGGTACTTACACCTATTTCGCGACCTTAAGGGTGACAAATCAACATCGAGTTATGCCGCAGTACAGCGCAGCATAGCTCGATGTTGATTTGTCACCCTAAGAGGATGCGCGGTAATGTTTTCTCCAAATAAATATATTTCTCTGTTTATTATTTTAATATAATAATTATCCTAACTAATATTATAATTCCGAAAGTTTGATTATTTTTTACTTATATATTTGTTTGTTTGTTGGACCGATTTGGATAAAACAGACAAAGACTTTGGATCCCGAAATTCCATTGGGATTACGCGGACTTACGCGGGCGAGTATTTCATAAAACCAAAGTGTGATTTTAAGAGGGTTACATTTCCTTTAGTCATTATTGTTATAAAAATTTAAAACAGAGGGACATGTGTACAGTAAACCCAGGTTTTTTGGAAAAATAATGATTGTTCGATTAATTAAAGTCAGTAGATAATAATCGAATGATATATCAAATCGATCAAGTGCAATATTGAATTTTACCCGTACATGTGTGTATCTAAATAACACGGAAGCACACACATGCAAATCTCTTCCGTTCACCTCTCTACTGAAATCGAAAGCAATCAACAGTTATTTCTAATAAATAAAATACAGGGCAATCATGTTGCGATCTTCTTTTATCGATTACTAGCTGTTGCCCGCGACTTCGTACGCGTGGTAGTTTTGTTTTATTTACAAAAATCTTCCTCTTGAATAAAAAAAAGAAAGAAAGAAAGAACACAAGACACTCAGAAAAGTAGTAACAAACATAAAAGCATGATCCTGAAACAAAAGATTAAGATAAAAATAAAACGAAAAAATAAATAGGTAAGAGAAAAGATATAAAAAAAATAAGAAATAAGATCTAAGGAGCCGTGTGCCTCCAAAAAGCTTCTGCCTCAGCAATGATAGCTGCACCAACATTTTGCTGACACAGCCGCTGGTTGCTGGTCGCTGGTGGCCGTTGCTTTGTTTTAAAGATCTAAGCATACATAGGGACAGACAGACAGCGGGAAGCGACCTTGTTTTATACTATGAAGTGAAACTAGCTTATGAGGGTACGCTGGTTTTTCTTTCTAAGTGATTTTACAAGCCTAGTTTATATTTAATTAATTGTTCAAAACAAAAGAAACCCCGAAATCAAAGAATATTAAGGACAGAAAACCGGTCAAGTGTGAGTCGGACTCGATCACGAAGGGTTCTGTGTACCAATATATTCTGTTTTAAGCGCCCACAGAAATACATCATCTGAAATTACAACTGTCTATCTATCACGGTTCATGAGATACAGCCTGGTGACAGACAGACAGACGGACAGTGGAGTCTTAGTAAAAGGGTCCCGTTGGGTACAGAACTCTAAAAATAGCTACGTTTTTAGTTTTGAATGGAAAAGTACGCGAAATGTATCCCTCTTAAGTAAATACCTAAATTGTTATTCGAATACAAAATGTTAAAAGCACTTAGTGTTCAATTAAAGTAATAAACATTACATCAGTTCAATAATAAGCCGTATTAAACACAATTTGTTTGGCAACAACCGTTAGCGTGTCCTATTTTAGCTCCGTAAATATTTTCACATAAAAGACAGACAAACTTGAACTTTACATTCTTAAAGATAAGTCGTAAATTACAACGGTAAAATGTTGTTACATCATTGATGAACACTTTGATACATAGTCCTACTGGTAAATCAAATAGCAAAGTCGATTTAGAACTAATAAAACTCAATTAATTATCGCTTACGACAAAGAAAGTTGTGGTTTCAATTTAAAAGTTTTTGTTCCATTGAAGTCTTCCTAAATTCACTCGCGTCCATTGAAGGCCCCGTTTATTTGGGGGTCTTTGAGTGACGAGCGTATAGGTATCTTCTAGGAGAGTGCGCTACAATTTATAAAAATAATTTAAAATATTTATATACAGATATTTGTTTCTGTATATTAATATGTATATTTCTTAAGTATATTAAAAGTATTAATTCACAAAAGAAAGTATACTATTAGTATTTTATCCGTTGTCTGTCTGGCTACCATAACACAAGCCCAGAGTTGCCTAGCTTAAGGAAAGATGGCGCTATGTAGATATCCTGTAATATATTTTATACTAGCGACCCGCCCCGGCTTCGCACGGCTATATTATGCATGAATTATATATATAAACCTTCCTCTTAAAACACTCTATCTATTAAAAAAACTGCATCAAAATCCGTTGCGTAGTTTATTAGATTTAGTACGTAGATTTAAGCATACAAAGGGATATAGGGACAGAGAAAGCGACTTTGTTTTATACTATGTAGTGATTTTAATTAAACATATAATACTTTGATGGTGATTTTAAAAGCTTGGGGCATTCCCCAACCCGGATTGGGCACACGTGGCGTCTTTATAACTGTAATTTTTTGTATAATGAAATAACTTTCTCTCGTTTTCAGAATACTAGTAGATACTAGGAAGCAACCGTTGGATAGCATCAAAGCTACGAAAATATCATAGACAAATAGTTTCACAAACATAAATTAACCTAATTAGGACCGCACCTTCTTTAGTAAGACAAATGATACGGAATTCAAACTACAAAAGAAACTGCGGAGGTAAATCAATCAAAAGAACGATCGCAAACGGGCGATAGTTCGTTGATAGTTCACAATTTGGCCGTGGTCAGATCTACAGTGAATAGTTGCTTCTTAGATTTGCTTCGATAATCTATACTTATAAAATGCTTTGTCCTGATTGACGGATTAACGCACAGCCGCTGATCGTAGAGACCTGAAACTTGGAAGGGTGTTCTTTGTATGACGTAGGCATCCGATAAGAAAGGATTTTCCAAAATTTTACTCTTTAGAGGGGCAAAGTTTGTATGGAACAACGTGCTTCCTTGGTCCAATCTACTTCAAAGCGGATGAAGTCGTGGGCAAAAGCTAGTCTATATTAAGTAAGTAAGGCACGACAACCGCATTATCTGTTGCCCTAAAATATCGGTAAAACATCACGAAGGTCGAAGGTCTTTGGGAATCTTCGCCGAAATCCACAGGCTACGGTCTTAAAAGACCGCCTTTCTTGCCTACTTTATACTGATACCCAACCATCGGCCGATAGAAAATCTGAAGCCTACATGTGCTCGAGCGAGGTCGCCTTACGCCTACCACGGCCATGTTTGGTCCAAACGTAATACTTTCTCTAAGCAGTCAAGAGGTTAGTATTCAGGCTGTTTTGTCCTTTTGATTTGGGTGTGGGCGGTCTTTAATTAGATGTTACGGTTCGTAAAGATTTATTTTTGGTCTAGTGTTTGGTTTATAGAAAAACTGTTTAACATAATTCTTTTCACAAGTCTATTTATGGCATTTAGATGTTATTTGTTTTCAAGATATCTCGTTTATTATGTACGAGAAATTTAGCATTCGTTGTGTTCCAATTGACCGTTACAGAATGGGGTCCGGACATTTAGTATGGGAGCTTGGCGTAGTGATTTTAACTAAACATGGTGTCCTATGATTTCTCATTTTTCCATTTTGGATAATCATAGGGCAACACGTCTTGTTAATTATTTTACTTTTCCCGTTTATGAGACGCTTTAGAAGTTCGGCTGTGAAGGCATTGTTTGTTCACTGTGATGCCCTCTAGCGATAGGTATGGGTCTCAAAATGAACCGCGTATTTTTGGAAAATCATAAGACAACAGCACAACACGTTTGGTTAAATATCCTGTTTCCGAGACGCTTTAGCGGTTTGGTGTGAATGCGTTATTTGTTTGCCATAATAACCATTGCCATAGAACCTGCAGGTCCAATACAATGCTTTCAGGTTGCTGATGGGGCTGCCTCGCTTGTGCAGTGCATCATTGATGTTTGCTGAACCTGAAGCTCACGTGGACGGCTATAATGCCATTGTTAGAAAGAGAGCGGCATCAATGATGGCTAGAGTGAGGAGCAGCGACAATCGGTACCTGAAGGCATTGTCTGAAAAGTTTGATAGTCCCATATGGGGGCATTGGATCGAGGTCCATATTAAAAAGTAGTCATTAATTTCACCTCTGTTCTTTTACTAACATAGTTTGTAAGCTCTTTGTATACTAACACATGGACATGAAGTCTGATAATAAAGGAATTATTATTATTATAATGCCCTTTATCGATTGGCATGGGTCTCAAAATACACCGCAGAATTTTTAGTAACATGCCAAAATGTCCAAAGGCTTTTATGATGTTACTGTGAGATTCACAGTCATGGCCAAACAAACATACTGGGTTATCTACACAAGCAATCTGTTTGACAAGATGATTAACGACTTATAAGTAACCAGCTAAATTGAAAATACTCGCCAAAAAGCTTTACAAAATGACTACCTTTTTGAATTTAACCGCTTATCTCCGCCCGATAAGACATCCGGAAAGCAACAGAAGATTAACGACTTGCTTGCGAAATAGAAAATACTCGCCAAAAAACTTCTACATATTGGCTACCTTTCTGAATTTTGCTGCTAATCTCCGTCCATTCCGATAAATCATCCGGGAAGCAACTTTTTTGAGAAACTCACCTGTGGATCTTCATCATGCCCTTCCACAAAGCTCCGTCTCCTCAAAGCCTCCTTAATAGCATTACTGTTCTCTGTGTTGGTATCAATATTAAACGTCTTCAACCTCAGCATTGGACTGACGGTCAAAGGCGAGGAATACTTGTTATATGTTAAGTATTTATTGTTAGAAGCATTGAGGGAAGGCGTAGGCGTTATAGAGCCAGGGTTCGAAGGTACTTCGACGATGCTTTGGATGCTCGGTCGTGTCGTTCGTTTCTTCGGCTTGACGAACGTTCGGGAATCGAATTTGCGTTTGTCGGGGAGTACGTGGAATTGATCTGTGGAAGAAAAATCACATAAGAGTGTTGGTTACACAGAGATCTTTGGTTGTTTATTACTTGGTAAAATCCAATGGTAAAACTAAAGTGATTGACAGCCAAACCAGAGGTTAGATGACACCTTTCAGTGTCGTAAAAGTCACTGTAATAGATTTTTTTATTGGTACATTGGGTGAATAAAGACACTGTCCTTTCTTTATCCATTACAAAAACTGCGTTTGGGCGATCTTAGTCGGTTCAGAGATGGTTAAAACCACCATGGCCATGCGAAGCGTCGCCTAAAAAGGATCAGTGTTTATCTACTATATAAAAATAAGTCGGGTTTTCCTTCCTGATGCTATAACTCCAGAACGCACGAACCGATTTCCACGGTTTTGCATTCGTTGGAAAGGTCTCGGGCTCCATGAGGTTTATAACAAAGAAAATTCAGGAAAAATTTCAACAGAAAAGCGGGAAAATTGGCGAAACGGAGTTCGCCGGGTTTGCTAGTTAAACTATATATGTATTTATATTCGTAAACTCAGTTACAGCTATTTTAAAAGAACAGTTCGTTTATTTACTCAAAGTTAAGAAGAGTAATTGTCCAAAATGTTATTAACGTTGATAAACTTACATGGAGAGAACTCCATCTTTTAACTTCAATTTAGTTTTGTAACTTAAGTATCTACAGTATAAGGCAGTGACTGCAATAAAATTGTTAGTATAACGACCAATAAAATAAGTGGTTCAAACTAGGAAATAAAAACCGCAGACGCTGGTTTAACTAAAAAAGTTAAATAACTATTTAATGAGTCTAAACAGAACTGTTCAATGAACTTATAAATTGGATCTCGTTAGCGTTGTATTTCTTGCATTTTGTTAAGCTATTGCATAGCTTTTATCGCGGGCTTTGAGCGCGGCGACCGAATCAAGAAATTCCGTAACGAAAATAAAACCTAACACCCCCCACTCCACCTACCATGTAGCTCTGCCGATCGTTCGCTTTACGTGTTTATAATTGCATAGCTTTTTTATCCTAATGTTAAAATTCCGAAAGATTGTTTGTTTATTTTATTTGTTCCCTCTTCACGGTCAAATGACTGGACCGGTTTGGATGAAAATCAGCAA